>CM051530.1:2500-5002500 GCA_028017165.1 Herpetospermum pedunculosum
TAAACCCTAAACCCTAAACCCTAAACCCTAAACCCTAAACCCTAAACCCTAAACCCTAAACCCTAAACCCTAAACCCTAAACCCTAAACCCTAAACCCTAAACCCTAAACCCTAAACCCTAAACCCTAAACCCTAAACCCTAAACCCTAAACCCTAAACCCTAAACCCTAAACCCTAAACCCTAAACCCTAAACCCTAAACCCTAAACCCTAAACCCTAAACCCTAAACCCTAAACCCTAAACCCTAAACCCTAAACCCTAAACCCTAAACCCTAAACCCTAAACCCTAAACCCTAAACCCTAAACCCTAAACCCTAAACCCTAAACCCTAAACCCTAAACCCTAAACCCTAAACCCTAAACCCTAAACCCTAAACCCTAAACCCTAAACCCTAAACCCTAAACCCTAAACCCTAAACCCTAAACCCTAAACCCTAAACCCTAAACCCTAAACCCTAAACCCTAAACCCTAAACCCTAAACCCTAAACCCTAAACCCTAAACCCTAAACCCTAAACCCTAAACCCTAAACCCTAAACCCTAAACCCTAAACCCTAAACCCTAAACCCTAAACCCTAAACCCTAAACCCTAAACCCTAAACCCTAAACCCTAAACCCTAAACCCTAAACCCTAAACCCTAAACCCTAAACCCTAAACCCTAAACCCTAAACCCTAAACCCTAAACCCTAAACCCTAAACCCTAAACCCTAAACCCTAAACCCTAAACCCTAAACCCTAAACCCTAAACCCTAAACCCTAAACCCTAAACCCTAAACCCTAAACCCTAAACCCTAAACCCTAAACCCTAAACCCTAAACCCTAAACCCTAAACCCTAAACCCTAAACCCTAAACCCTAAACCCTAAACCCTAAACCCTAAACCCTAAACCCTAAACCCTAAACCCTAAACCCTAAACCCTAAACCCTAAACCCTAAACCCTAAACCCTAAACCCTAAACCCTAAACCCTAAACCCTAAACCCTAAACCCTAAACCCTAAACCCTAAACCCTAAACCCTAAACCCTAAACCCTAAACCCTAAACCCTAAACCCTAAACCCTAAACCCTAAACCCTAAACCCTAAACCCTAAACCCTAAACCCTAAACCCTAAACCCTAAACCCTAAACCCTAAACCCTAAACCCTAAACCCTAAACCCTAAACCCTAAACCCTAAACCCTAAACCCTAAACCCTAAACCCTAAACCCTAAACCCTAAACCCTAAACCCTAAACCCTAAACCCTAAACCCTAAACCCTAAACCCTAAACCCTAAACCCTAAACCCTAAACCCTAAACCCTAAACCCTAAACCCTAAACCCTAAACCCTAAACCCTAAACCCTAAACCCTAAACCCTAAACCCTAAACCCTAAACCCTAAACCCTAAACCCTAAACCCTAAACCCTAAACCCTAAACCCTAAACCCTAAACCCTAAACCCTAAACCCTAAACCCTAAACCCTAAACCCTAAACCCTAAACCCTAAACCCTAAACCCTAAACCCTAAACCCTAAACCCTAAACCCTAAACCCTAAACCCTAAACCCTAAACCCTAAACCCTAAACCCTAAACCCTAAACCCTAAACCCTAAACCCTAAACCCTAAACCCTAAACCCTAAACCCTAAACCCTAAACCCTAAACCCTAAACCCTAAACCCTAAACCCTAAACCCTAAACCCTAAACCCTAAACCCTAAACCCTAAACCCTAAACCCTAAACCCTAAACCCTAAACCCTAAACCCTAAACCCTAAACCCTAAACCCTAAACCCTAAACCCTAAACCCTAAACCCTAAACCCTAAACCCTAAACCCTAAACCCTAAACCCTAAACCCTAAACCCTAAACCCTAAACCCTAAACCCTAAACCCTAAACCCTAAACCCTAAACCCTAAACCCTAAACCCTAAACCCTAAACCCTAAACCCTAAACCCTAAACCCTAAACCCTAAACCCTAAACCCTAAACCCTAAACCCTAAACCCTAAACCCTAAACCCTAAACCCTAAACCCTAAACCCTAAACCCTAAACCCTAAACCCTAAACCCTAAACCCTAAACCCTAAACCCTAAACCCTAAACCCTAAACCCTAAACCCTAAACCCTAAACCCTAAACCCTAAACCCTAAACCCTAAACCCTAAACCCTAAACCCTAAACCCTAAACCCTAAACCCTAAACCCTAAACCCTAAACCCTAAACCCTAAACCCTAAACCCTAAACCCTAAACCCTAAACCCTAAACCCTAAACCCTAAACCCTAAACCCTAAACCCTAAACCCTAAACCCTAAACCCTAAACCCTAAACCCTAAACCCTAAACCCTAAACCCTAAACCCTAAACCCTAAACCCTAAACCCTAAACCCTAAACCCTAAACCCTAAACCCTAAACCCTAAACCCTAAACCCTAAACCCTAAACCCTAAACCCTAAACCCTAAACCCTAAACCCTAAACCCTAAACCCTAAACCCTAAACCCTAAACCCTAAACCCTAAACCCTAAACCCTAAACCCTAAACCCTAAACCCTAAACCCTAAACCCTAAACCCTAAACCCTAAACCCTAAACCCTAAACCCTAAACCCTAAACCCTAAACCCTAAACCCTAAACCCTAAACCCTAAACCCTAAACCCTAAACCCTAAACCCTAAACCCTAAACCCTAAACCCTAAACCCTAAACCCTAAACCCTAAACCCTAAACCCTAAACCCTAAACCCTAAACCCTAAACCCTAAACCCTAAACCCTAAACCCTAAACCCTAAACCCTAAACCCTAAACCCTAAACCCTAAACCCTAAACCCTAAACCCTAAACCCTAAACCCTAAACCCTAAACCCTAAACCCTAAACCCTAAACCCTAAACCCTAAACCCTAAACCCTAAACCCTAAACCCTAAACCCTAAACCCTAAACCCTAAACCCTAAACCCTAAACCCTAAACCCTAAACCCTAAACCCTAAACCCTAAACCCTAAACCCTAAACCCTAAACCCTAAACCCTAAACCCTAAACCCTAAACCCTAAAACCCTAAACCCTAAACCCTAAACCCTAAACCCTAAACCCTAAACCCTAAACCCTAAACCCTAAACCCTAAACCCTAAACCCTAAACCCTAAACCCTAAACCCTAAACCCTAAACCCTAAACCCTAAACCCTAAACCCTAAACCCTAAACCCTAAACCCTAAACCCTAAACCCTAAACCCTAAACCCTAAACCCTAAACCCTAAACCCTAAACCCTAAACCCTAAACCCTAAACCCTAAACCCTAAACCCTAAACCCTAAACCCTAAACCCTAAACCCTAAACCCTAAACCCTAAACCCTAAACCCTAAACCCTAAACCCTAAACCCTAAACCCTAAACCCTAAACCCTAAACCCTAAACCCTAAACCCTAAACCCTAAACCCTAAACCCTAAACCCTAAACCCTAAACCCTAAACCCTAAACCCTAAACCCTAAACCCTAAACCCTAAACCCTAAACCCTAAACCCTAAACCCTAAACCCTAAACCCTAAACCCTAAACCCTAAACCCTAAACCCTAAACCCTAAACCCTAAACCCTAAACCCTAAACCCTAAACCCTAAAACCCTAAACCCTAAACCCTAAACCCTAAACCCTAAAACCCTAAAACCCTAAACCCTAAACCCTAAACCCTAAACCCTAAACCCTAAACCCTAAACCCTAAACCCTAAACCCTAAGCCCTAAACCCTAAGCCCTAAACCCTAAACCCTAAAACCCTAAACCCTAAACCCTAAACCCTAAACCCTCAACCCTAAACCCTCAACCCTAAACCCTCAACCCTAAACCCTCAACCCTCAACCCTAAACCCTCAACCCTAAACCCTCAACCCTAAACCCTCAACCCTAAACCCTCAACCCTCAACCCTCAACCCTCAACCCTAAACCCTCAACCCTCAACCCTAAACCCTCAACCCTAAACCCTCAACCCTAAACCCTCAACCCTAAACCCTCAACCCTAAACCCTCAACCCTAAACCCTCAACCCTAAACCCTAAACCCTAAACCCTAAACCCCAAACCCTAAACCCTAAACCCTTAAACTTTAAAATGTTTTGCGAATTCACATTTCATTTCCTCTTCAATCACTTTCCCCTCTCTTCATCTCTCTCCCGAATCCTCTCTCTCAACTCCGTCCACCTCCAAAGCCACGCACTCGCACACCTGCCGCCCTTCCTCTCTTCATACCTCACCCGCTGCTCCGTCCCGTCGCACGCCGTTCGCCGCCCAACTCCTCGCCGTCTTCTCTGCTGCCTCCCGCCACGATCACCTCAGCTTTCCTCTCGTTCTTCTTCCGTTCTTCTTATTTACTTCACTACGAACATCATTACCTGCTGGTTCAGGCCGTTTCGCCAACGGCTCCACTCTTTCGGTCAGTTTTTTTGCTAACCTTCTTGTCCTAAACTTTTCTGTCAAATTCTTCCATCTCTTGCCAATTTTTCTAACAACAACTTCTTCCTTGCCCACTCCAGATTTCGCTAATTTTACTCTTTCAGAATCCTTCAGATCGAAACCAAGCTTTTGGGCTAGATCATTCAAATAGGTAACTGCCTTCAACCTTACTTTTCTTATGTTTAATGTTCGATGCTTTTTTCACCTCAAAAGACAACTTAATTTACTACTTCGGGTAAATTGTTTAACCACTTCACTTTGCAATAATTGTTTCACCACAAACGTTAATTATTTACTCGTGTTTTAGGATTCAACTTAACCTTTTACAACTCGCTTTGGAGGACGAAGGATGCTGCAATTACTTTCTGCTAAGTCGCCGGTTACTCCGATACTTCTGCTCCTCCTTCCGCTTCAACCGTTCTCCCTCCATCCATTCCTTGCTTTTCAACCTATTTCTTATAAGCTAAATATATCACAACGAAAGCGACAGATTCTTCTTTCTTTCATGGATTCCTCAAATCCACACTTTTCTTTTTCTTCTTCAACTGCTACATCTTAATCCTGTTTTCTCTTCTAACTCTCTTATTTTATTTAACGCTCTTGTTTTTTTTATTCTTTTCAATTTTTGCTTGCTCCTCACTTTTTACTTCTAGGCTTTGTCAATGTTATCTTTCTTTGCTTAAGCTTTTCTAACAACTATTTACCTTCTAAATTTTCTTGCTATTTATCACTTCAGGAAGACTATTCTGCTATTAATTTCAAAAAAATAATTAAAGAATAACAAAATTGTCATTCAAAAATTACTTACTGTACATTACTTTATATAGGTTGTCACCAATCTAGATTTCAATTTGGTTTATGCCCCTCAATTTCCTTTTACAATATCTAAGCATATGACAATTATGGATGAAAAAGATAACCAAATATAGACTACTTAAGATCATTTTACTCTTAATTCATCCATATAAGTGTGTTGCTCACACTTTCAATGGAACAAACTTAACCATCATTTTAATAAATCTTTGTTGTGCCATTCATATTTGCTTAATAAATAATTAAATAAATGCTTACTTTATTCCCTTGTTGCTTCATCTGTGTCCGTCTATTTTCATGTCAACGAATTCATTTTCTTCAACAACACTTGTATCTTCTTACCCTTCTTTCTGATCACCATACTACATTTTTCTGCTTCTTTCAGTGTTACAGAATCATCAACTGTGACTATGACAATTGCTCAATCCAATTCAAGATGAACATGGATCATTGGCTCTTTAGCCAACCTTCAAGAACAAGAACAAGATTGCTTGGAATCCATTAATCAACACAACAAATACTTCACGTCCAACATCATCTTCTTTCTTGCAATTTAATATGTATCAATATTTACTAAATTTACTGTAAAACTTGTATTCATTTAATTCATATAAAAATTTAATTATATTTACTCACATTTCTTAAATATATAGATCGATGAACTCCTTAGGAACGAGTATATATACAAACTTACTTATTAAGAGATGTTTCTAACAACTATTTAGCTTATAAATTTTCTGTTTCACTCATACTCTCTGCATTCTTTTTTTTTTTTTTTTTGGGCTATTTATGACTTCAGGAACTTTAATGCTAAATTTTCTGTTTAAAACTTGAGTTTTGAGGTTTTTGTGTTCATGTTATATGGTTTTGGGGTTTAATAGGTTTGAGGTTTAAGGTTTAAGGGGTTGGGTTATGGTTTTGGGATTATGGTTTAGGTGTTAGTGGGTTTCGGGTTTATGATTTTGGGGTTTCATATTTAAAAGTTTTGGGATTTTTGGGTTCGTGTTAAATTTACTGTAAAACTTGTATTCATTTTTCTCAAGAGAAACCATGTAAAATTGGAAGCTTTAACTGTGGATTTTCATGTGTTTTTCATCCTCAAATTCAATGATTTCTTATTGCTCATTTAAGAAATTGAAAAATCTAAACTGAAAGGAGAAACTGGTTGTATAATGGACAAAATAATTGTTGGATTCAAGGAGATAAACAAATTGGATAAAGAGAGATAAAAGAGAGATTTCTCACCGTTGGTAATACAAAATAGTTGTACAAACAAATACAAATCTCATATTTCCTTGTAGGAAAGTAACGGAAACAAATAGGAGACTCTTCTATGGAGGAAGAAGAAGGAGATGGAGAGAGATTGATGGAAGAAGAAGATTCAAACTTTGGAACTAAGAGTTAAATTAATAAAATAAGGAAATTGTTTCAAAACTAAAACATGTGTTAATGAACTCAAGAGAGAAAGAATGGTCAATTTTGGGACAAATTACAGATTATTTTACGACTTATCAAGAGAGACAAGTGTAACTATTTATATGGGAAAATGAAAAAAATTGTACTTCAATTAAGAGAGATAAAAAGGAAAATTGAAGTTTAAGGATTTAACACGGAAACTGGCTTTCAAACCACTAGATTTATGTACTCATGATGATTACTCGTATGTTATATGGATGTGTTCAATATTATACCAGAGATTATAGAGGTCTTTGTGACACACTCTAGCACACACATAGGCTTTGTGTCGTGTGTTAGGGTGTTTAGCCCTTTAGTGGCAGTTATGCGTGCACGTATTACTCGGTGCATAGTATGACAGAGATTGTTTTGCTATGCGTATTCAGATTACTCTACGCCAGTATCACCAAAGATTGGGTACATGTTTGCTGATATATTTTAGCTCAATCTTTATTTTTATTTTCCATCAGGATTGCTCTTCATTTTCAACCCAAGATAGTTCGGAACAACATCTGTCACCAGCCTCAACAAGTAAATGCATATCATATATTGTATGTAAACAGTGTAATTTTTTGTTGCGTGCTTTTTTATTTCAACGAAGTTTAAGTTATAAACTAGGGAGAGACTTGACAATAGATTTTATAGCACTCTCGGAGTTTGTTTTCTTCATAGCTCGTCCTAGGTTCGGTAGGATAATCTGGGATGGGGTGTCACAAGTTTACGGTTTTTAGGGTTTGAGGTTTGTGGGTTTGATGTTTAAGGATTTATGGTTTATGGTTTTGGTTGTTTGGGGATTTGTTGTAGGGTTGGTTGCACAAATAGCAATCAGGCCCAAACTAATTGCAAAATTAGCAAACTTTAAAATGTTTTGCAAATATGGCAAAAAAACCTGTTTCTATCATTGATAGACTTTATTATATCACTGATAGACTTCTATCAGTGATAGACTTCTATCAGTGATAGACTATTATCTCTGATAGACTATTATCACTGACAAAAATCTATAAAAAGCTGAGGTGATCAGCGATAGACATCTATCAGTCATAAGATATCAGCGATAGAAATTGCTATATCCGCAAATTTTTTAAAAACATGCTATATTTGCAAACAATAAGTCTTAAATTGTCATTTACTACAATTTCTCATTTGTGTTGTATCTGTTTTTGGGTTTATGGTTTTGGTTTTTGTGGTTTTGGGTATTTGTTGTTTGGGATTATTTTGGGGTTTATGGTTTTGGGATTTTTCAATTTTCGAGATTATGGTTTTGGGATTTTTGAGTTCAGGTGTGTGGATTTGGTGTTTCAGATTTAAAAATTTAGAGCTTTTGAGTTTTTGATTTCGTGTTATAGGGGCTTCTGTATTTTTTGTTTGGAGTTTGGGTTTAGGGGATTTTTTGTTTGGGATTTTGGGGTTTATGGTTTTGGGATTTTTGGATTTTGGAGATTATGGTTTTCGGATACTTGAGTTTAGGTGTTTGTTGGTTTTGGAGTTTATGGTGTTCATATTTTGGGGTTTAAGAAGTTTGTGGGTTTGAGTTTTAAGGGTGTGAGGTTTATGTTTTTGTTGGTTGGGGATTTGTTGTTGAGATTTTGGGTTTATACTTTTAGGATTTTTGGATTTGGGGATTATGGTTTTGGGATTTGGGAGTTTAGGCGTTTTTTGGGTTTGGGTTTGGGTTTTTGGATTTTGGAGTTTAGGTGTGTGGTTTTGGGGTTTCAAATGTAACAGTTTAGAGGTTGGGGGATTTTTTTGTTTGGAGTTAAGAGTTTGGGGGATTTTTTTGTTTGGAGTTAAGAGGTGTGTTTTGTTGGTTTTGGGTGTATGATTTTCGTGGTTTTCATGCTTTTGGGATTTGTTGTTTGAGATTTTGGGGTTTTGGATTATGGTTTAGGGATTTAGAGATTTTGTGGTTTCGGGTTTACGGTTTTGAGATTTGGGTGTTTTCGTATTTTGAGATTTATGTAAATATAAAAAGTTCAAAAGATTTCTGTAAAATTTACGTTTCTAATGAATCTAACATATTCAATGATTTTAAAAAATAATCGGTTTATTAAATATAAAATTAAATTTTATGTCTAATGAAACTTTAAGAGCTTTCATAATTGTCAAATCATTGATTTTTTTAACACTTCATTTTTTAGTTTTTTTTCATAGATTATATCGGTTGAGCTATACTGTTACAAATTACGGGACCTTTACCCTTAATTATGTGAACTTTATTAAGGGTTAAGGTCCGGTAATTTGTAACAATTGGTATCAGAGTCTTACCTTGAATAATCTGGTGTGTTTGCAAACTGTTTTTTTTTGTTGAAAGAACATTGAAATTAATTTCTTGAAGTCATTTAAGTTCGTTTTACCCTTAATTTAGAAGTTTCAAAGAAAAACAAACAAATACTTTCCGTTCGAGGACGTTTCATGAACGTTTTGCTTAGTTTTAGAATTTAGTTCTATAGTTTCAGGTTTGGGGTTTAAATTTAAGGAGATCTGTGCTTTTAATTTAAAGATATTTGGGGTATGGATTCATGGTTTCAGATTTGGAGTTTTAATGGGAGGATTTTGGAGTTTGGATTTAGGGTTTCAGATTTGTAGTTTTAATTTAAGGATATTCGGGGTTTGGATTCAGGGTTTCAGGTTTGGGGTTTGTATATTTTAGGGTTTTAAAATTAAATCTTTCAAATCGATTTCTTCCAAAACTCGAAAGGAGTACTTTTCAAGCACAAGGTTGTAAAACGTGAATAAGCTACATGCTTGGTTCAATAAGAAGGGAGGAATGTGAATTTTGAATGAATATACACTTTTTTTCGTGAATTAAAAAAAGTCCAAAACTTTTCAAAACTCGAAAGGAGTACTTTTCAAACACATGGTTTAAAACCTTGAATAAGCTACATGCTTGGTTCATAGAGTATTGAGAAATGTTAATTTTGAATGAATATAAACTTTTTTCGTGAATTAAAAAAAGTACAAAAATTTACAAAATTCGAAAGGAGTACTTTTCAAGCACATGGCTTAAAACCTTGAATAAGCTACATGCTTGGTTCATAAAATAATGAGAAATGTTAATTTTGGATGAATATACATTTTTTTTTCGTGAATTAAAAAACCCCAAACTCAAAAATAAATTTGGGTAATCTTGACAAAGATTCAATGAATTCAAATCGAAATAGGTTAAATTCCAGTGTCATCAAATTAAGCCTGCGAGTTGGATGAAGTACATGAGGTACGGTCATGAAATAAGTAATGTATTCTTAAAACAATTTACAATTTCTATGGGGAAGATGCCACAATAAATTTCTCCTTGTTTCATTGTACATTTCCTTCCTATTTAGTTTATTAATATTCAATAATAATAATAAAAAAAAAAATTAGAGAAAGACCTCATTTTACAGGTTCATTTTTCAAAAAATATTTCAATGAATAATACTTAGAAATCTTTACCAAAAAAAACACTAAAACCAAAATCTCAAACACGGAACCCAAAACCATAAATCCCAACACACCAACTAAACCTCAAAACCAAAAAACTAAAAAAACAAACCCCAAAACTTAAAAGTCCAACGAACCAAAACATGAAAACCCCAAACTCCAAAATCTCAAAATCCTTAAACCCAAATAACCAAAACTCAAAAATAAAAATGAGCTTGCAATATACCAAAATTTGACTCATTCCAAACTAAATTTGGTCAAATTTCAGTGTCATCCAATTAATCTCGGGTGTTGGATAAAGTACATGAGCTAGGGCTATTAAATAAGGGTCCGTTTGATAACGTTCATGTTTCTTGTTTCTTGTTTCCGTTTCTCATTTTTTAAGAAACAGACTTGTTTGATAGTTGTTCTCGATTCTCGTTTTTAAATTTTGAGAAACGTTTTAAAAAAAAGTGGTAAAAATTGAGAAACTTCAAAAAGATGTTTCTCTTAATTCCGTTACTCTATAATTCTGTTCTTGAATTTTAATTAAAACTATTGTTGGTTCATTGGTGAAATAACCGCCTAGAAACTTCTCCATTAGAATAGGGCCTGGCTTCCAAACCATTATACATCACTTCATTTATTTTTTTTAATTTCTATTAGAATAGGGCCTGGCTTCCAAACCATTGTACATCACTTCATTTATTTTTTTTAATTTCTTAATTTTACAGTATTTTATATATATATATATTTATATATTTGTTCAAGGTATAAAATATCAATGTCGATAGAAATATCGAGACTTCAATTTTATGGAAATGTCTCGATGAAATGTCGATGTCGGTGAATATTTTTGAAAAAATATTAAAAACAAAAATTAAAAAAAATATTTAAATTAATAAATAAACATGTTACTCTATTTAAATGAGCTAAATTATTTATTATCAATACTATGTTCACCATAGTTACATTTTAATGTTATTTTTGTTAATATCTCATCGATTTTACGATATAATGAAAATGTCGCATGTCGAAGTCGAACCCATGGAAATCTAGAAATGTCGATTAAAATATCGACATGTCGACGAAAAATTAATACTCTGATTTTTAGTACACTTGAATCAGTTAGAATTTTGCAAATATTAATTTTGCTCGCTAAAACATGCATTTAGTCCCACTTTAATATTTTACAACCACGACATTTACAGAGTTATATAATAGAGTTGAATTCGAGTCGACATCATTTAAAGCGGAATAAATCGAGTGAGAGAAGACGTTGCAGATCAAAATTGGGCAACATTTGGTGGATAAAATTAGATAATGTAGATTTTTTATAATTTAATTTTTTATATATTTTGTATATTATATAACCAAATTACATTTAAATTAAAAAAAACAAAAAAACAAAAAACAAGAAATAGTTATCAAACAAATTTTTGTTTCTATTTCTTTTTTTCAAGAAACAAGGAACGAGAGTAGTTATCAAAACATGTTTCTGTTTCTAGTTCTCAAAAAACAAGGAACAAGAAACAAGAAACGAAAAACAAGAACGTTATCAAACGGGCCCTAAGTAATCTATTCTTAAAACAATCTACAATTTCTATGGGGAAGATGTCACAATAAGTCTATTCCCCGTGAATGATAGTAATTCGAAAAAAAAAATCTTCTTGTTTTTAAACTTACAAGTATAATTTCCCTCTTGTTTTATTTTATATTTCCTTCCTATCTAGTTTATTAATATTCAATAAAAAAATAGAGAAACGCTCATTTTAAAGATTTATTTTTTTCACCAAAAATTTCAATGAATAATAATTATAAATATTTACTAAAAAGGAAACTTCCAAACATTAAAACCCAAAACCATAAATCCCAATCCACCACTCAAACCCCAAATCTGGAAACTCAAAACCTTAAACCTAAAAACCACAAATCCGATAACACAAATACACCAAAAGACTCCTTAATTTTATGCCTAATAAATTAATTATTTTTTAAAATTATTGAATATGTAAGATTCTTTAGGAAAGAAATTAAATTTTCAAAAAAAGTTGAAAGTTTAACTTAAAAATGGACCAATTAAAGTTAGAATTTAAATTTTTATACATACACATAAACCACAAAATACCAATTCACCAAAATCTCAAAACTAAACCCAAAATTCCTAAACCCAAAATCTCTAAAACACCAATGCACCAAAAACTCAAAACCCAACCCAAAACTCCTTAACCCTAAACCCCACATCTATAAACCACATATCCACCAAAATCTCAAAACCAAACCCCAAAACTCCCTAACCCTAAACCCAAAATCTCTAAACCATAAAAGACCAAAAGTCCAAATTCTAAACCTCAAACACTAAAAGACAAAAAACATAAAAATCCTTACCTATACTCCTTGATCCAAACCCCCAAATATAAAAACGCCTCTCCACCCAAATCTAAAACCCAAACCCCGAAAATCTAAAACTCAGACCCCAAAACTCATTAACATCAGACCCCAAATCTCCAAATCCTTAAACCATAAGAGACCAAAAGTCCAAACTCTAAAAAACCAAAAACATAAAATTCTTTACCTATGCTCAAAATCACATAAAACACTAAACCCACCATACCCATAACTTAAAAGTATGAAATATCAAAATATCAAAACTCCAATGTTAAAAATCTATAAATCCCTATTCCATAAAATTTTGAACCCTAAGAAAACGTTTGAATTCTTAACCAAATTTAAAAATATGAATTTGTAGTTTCCAAAATTTGGCGTATGTTTCGGGAACACTAGTAAAAAGTAGATAACAAAACAAAAAATCATATATGAGAGTAGCGTTTATGAGCTTAATTTTCCTAAAATAAAAATTGATTAGCAAACCGCTCTTAAAGTTTCATTAGACATAAAATTTAATTTTATGCCTAATAAATTAATTAATTTTTAAAATTATTTAATATATCAGATTCTTTAGGAAAGAAATTAAAATTTGTAAAAAAATATTAATCACAAATTTGAAAGTTTAACTTAAAAATGGACCATTAAAGTTGGAATTTAAACTTTTTATACATACACATAAATCCTAAAACACAAATTCACCAAAATCTCAAAACCAAACCAAAAACTCCTTAACCCCAATCCCCAAATCTCTAAAACACCAATCCATAAAAATCTCAAAACCAAACTCCAAAACTCCCTAACCCAAATCCCCAAATCTCAAAATCAAACCTCAAAACTCCTTAACCCCAAATTCCCCAATCTCTAAAATACCTATCCACCAAAATCTCTAAACTAAACCCAAAAATCATTAACACAAACCCCCAAATCTCACAGACAGCCATCCGCCAAAATCTAAAACCCAAACCCCAAAACTCATTAACCCTAAACTCCACATATTTAAATCCCTAAACCATAAGAGACCAAAAGTCCAAACTCTTAAGAAAACTAAAAACATAGAATTCCTTACCTATGCACAAAATCACATAAAACACTAAACCAACCATAACCATAACATTAAAAGTATGAAATACCAAAATATCAAAACTCCAATCTTCAAAATCTCTAAATCCCTAATCCCATAAAATTTTTGAACCCTAAGAAAACGTTTGAATTCTTAACTAAATTTACAAATATGAATTTGTAGTTTCCAAACTTTGGCGTATGTTCCGGGAACACTGGTAAAAAATAGATAACAAAAGAAGAAATCATATATGGGAATAGGGTTTATAAGCTTAATTTTCCTAAAATGAAAATTGATTAGCAACCGGGCTCTTAAAGTTTCATTAGATATAAAATATAATTTTATATCTAATAAATTAATTAATTTTTAAAATAATGGAATATGTCAGGGTCTCTAGTACATAAATTAAAATTTCAAAAAATTTATTAATTAAAAATTTGAAAGTTTAACTTAAAAATTGACCAATTAAAGTTGGAATTTAAACTTTTCATACATACACATAAATCCTAAAACACCAATCCACCAAAATCTCAAAACCAAACCCCAAAACTCCTTAACCCAAACACTCAAATCTCTAAAACACCACTCCACCAAAATCTTAAAATCAAACCCCAAAACTCATTAGCCCCAAATCCCAAATCTCTCAAACACCAATCCACTAAAATCTCAAAATCAAACCCAAAACTCCTTAACCCAAACCCCAAAATCTCTCAAACGCCCCTCCACCAAAATCTCAAAACCATACCCAAAACTCCTTAACCCAAACACCAAAATCTCTAAATCCTTAAACCATAAGAGACCAAACTTCCAAACTCTAAAGCTCAAACACTAAAACACAAAAAACATAAAATTCCTTACCTATGCCCAAAACCAAAAACACTAAAGCCCACAATATCTTAAACATTAAAAGTATGAAATATCAAAATACCAAAACTCTAATACACAAAATCTCTAAATCCGGAATCCCAAAAATATTTGAATCTTAAGAAAATGTTTAAATTCTTGATAAATTTAAAAATATAAATTTGTAGTTTTCAAAATTTGGCCGATGTCTCGTGAACATTGATAAAAAATAGATAACAAAACAATAAATCATATATGGGAGTAGTGTTCTTGAGTTTAATTTTCCTAAAATAAAAATTGATTTGCAAACCGACTCTTAAAGTTTCATTAGACATAAAATTTAATATTATATCTAATAAATTAATTAATTTTAAAATTTATTTTATATGTCAGATTCTTTAGGAGAGAAATTAAATTTCAAAAAAATTATTAATCACAAATTTGAAAGTTTAACTTAAAAATGACCAATTAAAGTAGGAATTTAAACTTTTTACACATACACATAAATAAATCCTAAAACACCAATCCACCAAAATCTCAAAACCAACCCCTAAACTCATTGGCCCAAACCCCAAATCTATACCACAACAAAATCTCAAAATCAAACCCCAAAACTCATTAACCACAAACCCCCAAATCTCCCAATGACATCCACCAAAATCTCAAAACCAAACCCAAAACTCTTTAACCCCAAATCTCTAAAACCCTAAACCATACGAGACCAAAAATCCAACTCTAAACCTCAATCCTTAAAACACCAAAAACATAAAATTCCTTACTTATACCCAAAAACCAAAACACTAAAGCTCACAATACCCCAAATATTAAAAACAAAACACTAAAGCTAACAATACCCCAAATATTAAAAACAAAACACAAAAGCTCACAATACCCCAAATATTAAAAGTATGAAATACCAAAATCTCAAAAATCCTAATCCCATAAAATTTTAAACCCTAAGAAAACGTTTGAATTCTTAAACAAATTAAAAAAAAATATGAATTTGTAGTTCCCAAACTTTGGCGTATGTTTCGGGAACACAGGTAAAAAGTAGATAACAAAACAAAAATCATATATGAGAGTAGTGTTTATGAGCTTAGCAAACGAGCTCTTAAAGTTTCATTAGACATAAAATATAATTTTATATCTAATAATTTAATTAATTTTTAAAATAATTGAATATGTCAGATTCTCTAGGAAAGAAATTAAAATTTCAAAAAAATTATTAATTAAAAATTTGAAAATTTAACTTAAAAATGGACCGTATAAAAAAAGTTTAAATTCCAACTTTACTTTATTGTACATTTTTAAGTTAAACTTTTAAATTTGTGTTTAATAAATTTGTAGAAATTTTAATTCATTTCTTAAAGTATCTTACATATTCAATAATTTTATAAATTAATTATTTTATTAGATATAAAATTATATTTTATGTCTAAAGAAACTTTAAGAGCTGTTTGCAAATCAATTTTTATTTTTAGAAAATTAAGCTCATAAACACTACTCTCATTCATGACTTCTTGATTTGCTATCTACTTTTTGCCAGTGTTTCCGAAACATAAGTCAAATTTGTAAACTACAAATTTATATTTTTAAATTTGGTTAAAAATTCAAATGTTTTCTTAGTGGTTGAAATTGTGTGGGATTGGAGATTTTGTGGATTGGTGTTTTGGTATTTTATACTTTTAATGTTTGGGGTATTGTGGGTTTTGGTGTTTTGGGCATAGGTAAATAATTTCATGTTTTGATGTTTTAGTGTTTAAGGTTTAGAGTTTGGATTTTGGGGGTTTTGGTCTCTTGTTGGGTAGGAATTTAGAGATTTGGGGTTAATGTGTTTTGGGGTTTGGAGTTTTGGTATTTTGGTATTTCATACTTTTTAATGTTTGGGGTATTGTGGGCTTTAGTGTTCTGGTGTTTAATTGTTTGAGGTTTAGAGTTTGAACTTTGGGGTTTTGGTCTCTCATGGTTTGGGATTTATAGATTTGAGGGTTTGGGTTAATGTGTTTGGGGTTTAGTTTTGAGATTTTAGTGTATTGGTGTTTTAGGATTTATGTATATGTATAAAAACTTTAAATTCCAACTTTACTTTGTCCATTTTTAAGTTAAACTTTTAAATTTGTGTTTTATAAATTTTTAGAAATTTTAATTCGTTTCCTAAAGAATCTTACATATTCAATAATTTTATAAATTAATTATTTTATTAGATATAAAATTATATTTTATGTCTAAAGAAACTTTAAGAGGTGTTTGCAAATCAATTTTTATTTTTAGAAAATTAAGCTCATAAACACTACTCCCATTCATGATTTCTTGATTTGTTATCTACTTTTTGCCAGTGTTTCCGAAACATAAGTCAAATTTTGTAAACTACAAATTTATATTTTTAAATTTGGTTAAGAATTCAAATGTTTTCTTAGTGTTTGAAATTGTGTGGGATTAGGGATTTTGTGGATTGGTGTTGTGGTATTTCATACTTTTAATGTTTGGGGTATCGTGGGCTTTAGTGTTTTGGTGTTTTTGGCATATGTAAAGAATTTTATATTTTGGTGTTGTGGTGTTTAAGGTTTAGAGTTTGGACTTTTGGGGTTTTGGTCTCTGGTTGGGTAGGGATTTAGAGATTTGGGGTTAAGGTGTTTTGGAGTTTGGAGTTTTGGTATTTTGGTACTTCATACCTTTAATGTTTGGGGTATTGTGGGCTTTAGTGTTTTGGTGTTGAATTGTTTGAGGTTTAGAGTTTGAACTTTTGGGGTTTTGGTCTCTCATGGTTTGGGATTTATAGATTTAAGGGTAATGTGTTTTGGGGTTTGGTTTTGAGATTGTAGTGTATTGGTGTTTTAGGATTTATGTATATGTATAAAAACTTTAAATTCCAACTTTACTTTGTCCATTTTTAAGTTAAACTTTTAAATTTGTGTTTAATAAATTTTTAGAAATTTTAATTTCTTTCTTAAAGAATCTTACATATTCAATAATTTTATACATTAATTAATTTATTAGATATGAAATTATATTTTATGTCTAAAAAAACTTTAAGAGCCCGTTTGTCAATCAATTTTTATTTTTAGAAAATTAAGTTAATAAACACTACTCCGATTCAGGGTTTAAATTTAAAGAGATTTGAGGTTTTGATTCAGGATTCAATCTTGGGGTTTTAAATTAAGGAGATTTGGGGTTTGGATTCAGGGTTTGAGTTTTGAGTTTTTTAATTTAAGGAGATTTGGGGATAGATTCAGGGTTTCAGATTTGAAGTTTAATTTAATGAGATTTGGGGTTTGGATTCAGGATTTTAATGGAAGGAGTTTTGGGGTTTTGAATCAATGTTTCATGTTTGGGGTTTTAAATTTAGCGAGATTTGGGGTTTTGATTCATAATTTCATATTTGCGATTTCGATTTAGGATGCCAGATGTGGGGTTTGTATATTTTAGGGTTTTAAAATTAAATCTTTCAAATCGATTTATTCCAAAACTCGAAATGAGTACTTTTTAAGCACATGGTTGAAAACCGTGAATAAGCTACATGTTTGGTTCAATAAGAAGAGAGGAATCTGAATTTTGAATGAATATACACTTTTTTTGTGAATTAAAAAAAGTCCAAAAATTTCCAAAACTCGAAAGGAGTACTTCAAGCACATGGTTGAAAACCATGAATAAGCTACATGCTTGGTTCAATAAGAAGTGAGGAATCTTAATTTTGAATGAATATACACTTTTTTTGTGAATTAAAAAAAGTCCAAAAATTTCCAAAACTCGAAAGTAGTACTATTCAAGCACATGATTTAAAACTGTGAATAAACTACATGTTTAGTTCAATAAGTAGTGAGAAATGTTAATTTTGAATGAATATACACTTTTTTTTTCGTGAATTTAAAGAGTACATTTTTCACTTTCTTTTTTCAATGTTTGGTTTAGGAGCTTCATTTAACTACAGCCCGATAGCTTTAGGACCAAAATCCGTAAGAAAAATAACTTAAAACTCGTTCCCTAAACCGTAAATTTCTAGAACCCGAAAGTAGTATTTTTCAAGCACATGGTTGAAAATCGTGAATAAGCTACATGCTTGGTTCAATAAGAAGTGAAGAATGTTAATTTTGAATGAATATACACTTTTTTCTGAATTAAAAAAAGTCCAAAAATTTCCAAAACCCGAAAGTAGTACTATTCAAGCACATGGTTTAAAACTGTGAATAAACTACATGTTTGGTTCAATAAGTAGTGAGAAATGTTAATTTTGACTGAATATACACTTTTTTTCGTGAATTAAAAAAAGTCAAAAAATTGTTTACTATAGTCCACAAATTTTGGTCCAAAAACGATCATTTTGGTCATTTTTTGAAGGGTACATTTCTCACTTTCTTTTTTCAATGTTTGGTTTAGGAGCTTCATTTACTTACAGCCTCATAGCTTTAGGACCAAAATCCGTAAGAAAAATAACTTAAAACTCGTTCCCTAAACCGTAAATTTCTAGAACCCGAAAGTAGTATTTTTCAAGCACATGGTTGAAAACCGTGAATAAGCTACATGCTTGGTTCAATAAGTAGTGAGAAATGTTAATTTTAAATGAATATACACTTTTTTCGTGAATTAAAAAAAGTCAAAAAAAATCGTTTACTATGGTCCACCAATTTTGGTCCAAAAACGATCATTTTGGTCTTTTTTTTTAATGAGTACATTTTCCACTTAATGTTGGGTTTAAGAGCTTCATTAACCTACAACCTGATAGTTTTAGGACCAAAATCCGTAAGAAAAACACTTTAAAACTCATTCACTAAACCGTAAATTTCTAAAACCCGAAAGGAGTACTTTTCAAGCACATGGTTGAAAACCGTGAATAAGCTCCATGTTTGGTTCAACAAGAAGTGAGGAATTTTAATTTTGAATGAATATACACGTTTTTCGTGAATTAAAAAAAGTCAAAAAATCGTTTACAATAAATAGTCCACCAACTTTGGTCCAAAAACGATCATTTTGGTCATTTTTTAATGAGTACATTTTTCACTTTCTTTTTTCAATGTTGGGTTTAGGAGCTTCATTAACCTACAACTTGATAGCATTAGGACCAAAATCCGTAATAAAAATACTTTATAACTCGTTCCTAAACTGTAAATTTCCAAAACACGAAAGGAGTACTTTTCAAGCACATGGTTGAAAACCGTGAATAAGCCAGAATGACCGATTTTAAATCAAAATTGGAGGACTATTATAGTAAACGATTTTTTTGACTTTTTTTAATTCACGAAAAAATTGTAGATTCATATAACATTTGCATTCCTCACTTTTTATTGGGCCAAGCATGTAGGTTATTCACGTTTTTCAACCACGTGCTAGAAAAGTTCTTTGGGGTTTTGGAAGCTTGGAAGCTTACGGTTTAGGGTACGAGTTTTAAGATGTTTCTCTTACGAATTTTAGTCCTAAAGCTTTGAGGTTATATGTTAATGAAGCTCCTAAACCTAACATTGAAAAAAAAATGTACTCATAAAAAAATGATCAAAATGACCGTTTTTAGACCCAAATTTGAGGATTATAATAAACAAATTTTTTATTTTTCTTAATTCACGAAAAAAAAAGTGTAGATTTATATAACATTCACATTCTTAACTTTTAATTTGACCAAGCTAGTAGGTTATTCACGGTTTTCAACCAATTGCTTGAAAAGTACTCCTTTCGGGTTTAAAAATTTACGGTTTAGGTTACGAGTTTTAAGGTATTTTTCTTACGGATTTTGGTCTGAAAACTATGAGGTTGTAGCCTAATGAAGCTCCTAAACCCAACATTGAAAAAAGAAACTGAAAAATGTACTCATAAAAAAATGTCCAAAATGACCGGTTTTAGGGGAAATTAGAGGACTTTAGTAAACGATTTTTTGACTTCTTTTAATTCACGAAAAAAGTGTAGATTCATATAAAATTAGCATTCCCTACGTTTTATTGGATCAAGCATGTAGCTTATTCACTGTTTTCAACCACGTGCTTCAAAATTACTCCTTTCGGGTTTTAGAAATTTACGATTTAGGGAACAAGTTTTAAGGTATTTTTCTTACGGATTTTTGTCATAAAGCTCTGGGGCTGTAGGTTAATGAAGCTCCTAAACCCAACATTGAAAAAAGAAAAAGAAAAATGTACTCGTAAAAATATTACCAAAATGATCTTTTTTATTATAGGACTATAGGAAACGATTTTTTGACTTTTTTTAATTTATCAAAAAAGTATATATTTATATTATATATTCAAATTCTCACTTTTAATTTTACCAAGCATGTAGGTTATTAAAGGTTTTCAACCACGTGCTTGAAAAGTACTCCTTTTGGGTATGAAAATTTACGGTTTAGGGAACGAGTTTTAATGTATTTTTCTTACGGATTTTTGTCCTAAAGCTTTGGGGTTTTAGGTTATCGTAGCTCCTAAACCCAACATTAAAAAAGAAAATGAAAAATATACTCATATAAAAACGACCAAAATGATTGTTTTTCTTTTTTACCAAAATTGGAGGATGATAGTAAACGATTTTTTGACTTTTTTTTTAATTCACAAAATAAGTGTAGATTCATATAACATTCACATTCCTCACTTTTTATTTGACCAAGCATTATTTACGATGTTCAACCACGTGCTTGAAAAGTACTCTTTTCGGGTTTGAAAATTTACGGTTTAGGGAACGAGTTTTAAGGTTTTTTTCTTACGGATTTTGGTCCTAAAGCTATGGGGCTGTAAGTAAATGAAGCTCTTAAACCCAAAATTGAAAAAAGAAACTGAAAAATGTACACATAAAAAAATGTCCAAAATGACCGGTTTTAGGGGGAAATTGGAGGACTATAGTAAACAATTTTTTGACTTTTTTTAATGCACGAAAAAAATTGTATATTCATATAAAATTCATATTTCTCACTCTTTATTCACCGTATATTCATATAAAATCCAAATTCATATTTGGACCAAGCATATAGTTTATTCACCGTTTTCATCCACGTGTTTCAAAAGTACTCATTTTGGGTTTTAGAATTTTACGGTTTAGGAAACGAGTTTTTAAAGTTATGGGGTTGTAGGTTAATGAAGCTCCTAAACCCAATATTGAAAAAAAAAAAAAAATGTACTCATAAAAGAATGACAAAAATGACCATTTTTAAAACAAAATTGGTGGACTATAGTAAACGATTTTTTACTTTTTTTTAATGAACAAAAAAAAGTATATATTCATATAAAATTTACATTCCTCATTTTTTATTTGACCAAGAATGTAGATTATTCATGGTTTTCAACTACGAGCTTGAAAAATACTTCTTTCGGGTTTTGGAAATTTACGGTTTAGGGAACGAGTTTTAAGTTATTTTTCTTATGGATTTTGGTCCTAAAGTTATGGGGTTGTAGGTTAATGAAGCTCCTGAACCCAATATTGAAAAGAAAAAAAATGAAAAAAATACTCATAAAAAAATTACAAAAATGACCGTTTTTAAAACAAAATTGGTGGACTATAGTAAACGATTTTTTTTACTCTTTTTAATTCACGAAAAAAGTGTAGATTCATATAACATTCACATTCCTCAATTTTTATTTGACCAAGCAGGTAGGTTATTCACGGTTTTCAACCACGTGCTTGAAAAATACTTCTTTCGGATTTTGGATATTTACGGTTTAGAGAATGAGTTTTAAGGTGTTTTTCTTATGGATTTTCGTCTTAAAGCTATGGGTTGTAGGTTAATGAAGCTCCAATACCCAACATCAAAAAATGACTAAATTGACCACAAAATTTGGAGGACTATAGTAAAGGGTATTTTGACATTTTTTTAATACACGAAAAAATTATATATTTATATAAAATTCACATTTCTTACTTTTTATTGGACCAAGAAGGTTGGCTATTCACCATTTCCATCCACGTGTTTCAAAACTACTTATTTTGGGATTTATAAATTTACAATTTAGGGAACGAGTTTTAAAGTGTTTTTCTTTTAGCACTAAAATTATGAGGCTGTAGATTATGGAAGCTCCTAAACCCAATATTGAAAAAAAAGAATGAAAAATGTACTCATAAAAAAATGATAAAAATGATCGTTTTTAGACTAAAATTGGTGGACTATAGTATATATTAAACGATTTGTTAACTTTTTTTAATGAACAAAAAAGTGTATATTCATATAAAATTCACACTCTTCATTTTTTATTTGACCAAGTATATGTAGGTTATTCACGGTGTTCAACCACATGCTTGAAAAGTACTCGTTTCGAGTTTTGGAAATTTACAGTTTAGGAATGAGTTTGAAGGTGTTTTTCTTATGGATTTTGGTCCTAAAGTTATGTGGTTGTAGGTTAATGGAGCTCATAAACCTAACATAGTCAAATAGTAATGATTCGAAGCACCTCTTTTTACACTATTTCGGAAACTTGAAAAAAGAAAATGAAAAATGTACTCATAAAAAAATTACCAAATTGACCGTTTTAAGACCAAAATTGGAGGGTTTAGGGTAGACGATTTTTTGACTTTTTTTAATTTACGAAAAAAGTGTAGATTCATATAACATTTACATTCCTCACTTTTTTATTTGACGAAGCATTATTCACAATTTTCAACCACATGCTTGAAAAGTAGTCCTTTCGGGTTTCAAAAATTTACCGTTTAGGGAACGAGTTTTAAGGTTTTTTTCTTACGGATTTTGGTCCTAAAGCTATTGGGTTGTAGGTTAAATAAGCTCCTAAAACCAACATTGTAAAAAGAAAGTGAAAACTATACTCATAATATTTTTTTATCAATGATCATTTTTAGACCGAAATTGGAGGACTAGTAAACGATTTTTTGATATTTTTTAATTCACGAAAAAAATTGTAGATTCATATAATAACATTTACATTCCTCACTTTATATTGGATCAAGCATGTAGGTTATTCACGGTTCTCAACCATGTGCTAGAAAAGTTCTCGTTTTGGGTTTTGGAAGCTTAACGGTTTAGGGAACGAGATTTAAGGTGATTCTCTTATGAATTTTTGTCCTAAATCTTTGGGTTCTAAGTTAATGAAACACCTAAACCTAACATTGGGGAAACAAATTACCAAAATGACCATTTTTAGACCAAAATTGGAGGACTACATAGTAAACGAAATTTTGACTTTTTTTAATTCACAAAAAAAGTTTAGATTCATATAACATAAAAATTCCTCACTTTTTATTTGACCAAGCATGTAGTAATTAGTATATTCACGATTTTCAACCACATGCTTGAAAAGTACTCCTTTCGGGTTTGGGAAATTTACGGTTTAGGGAACGAGTTTTAAGGTGTTTTTCTTACGGATTGTGGTTTGAAAGCTATGGGGTTGTAGGTTAATGAAGTTTCTAAACCCAACATTGAAAAAGCTAAAATAATCCTCAAGGTGGAGGGGAGAGTCTCTCACCTATCCCTGGATTTAAATAACAACTAAAAAAAAGTACATTTCAAATAAACTGAGATATAAATCAAATAGGGGTATAAATCAAACATGGGTATGATTCAAACAGGGGCAAATTTGTAATTTAACTTTAAACCTAAAATGAAACTTCGTTTTACCCAAGGATTTGTATATGTGATAAACAAAATGAAAATAAGAACAAAGAAACCAATTTTGAAGATGAAATGAAATGGAAAGGCTTAGAGATTTGTATAGATTAAGAAAATAGTGTATTAAGGATTCAGATTGATAGAAGAGATAACAGTTTTATTACAGACGGTTTTTACAAAAGCTATGAACTGAACGTTACCCCCAGTTGGGATATGGTTTCCCATCACTCTGAGATTCAGAGCCCACCTCTTTGGGTTTACCATTTTGAATTATTAGAAATCATTGGGCCCCATCATAAAACCAATTGGCGATGGGAGGAGTAGACCTTATATTGTGAGTGAGGTCCTCAACAGAAGCTACTAGATCTCGTAGCCTTTGATTCAAGGATCTTGATCCTCCTTAACACCTCTTGAACGGGCCGTCTAATCAGCTACCTACCGCTTTAACCTTGTCGATCGTGGTCGAAATCTCATCAACTCGAGACTCCAAGAACCAGATGATGTTTAAGACTTCTTTTAGATTGTGCATTTGCTCTTCTAACTCCACTAGTTTGACGACTAGTCTTTCCCCTATAGTATATAAAAATATTATTTGGTATGAGACCCTTGCACATGGAAAATGGCACGTGGTCATACGCTTACAAAAGATAAGAAAAATAAACAAGCATGCTAAGTGAAAGACAGAGAACAAAAATAAGATAAAAGAGGTTGTGATGGGCATGCGACCACTGACCACATGCTTTGGACAAGCATGGACAAGCATAATTGTGACAATTTGAATGAAGATATGTCATTTGTTTGGTTTCCTTTAAAAAAATTATATCATATTGATTATTGAATATAATATTACAAACATTTATTGGTTGAAGTCTGATTTATTTATGTGGGTGAGAATGAACGTGTGTTTTAACCAAATGGATGATTGAAAGAGTAATTGATTAGATTGAGAGTTGATAAGGTGAATAGATGTGTCAATTATTGTATAGTTAGAAGGGGTTAAATGTTAATTATAAAATTAATTTAAAAGTAAAATGGAGAATAGAGGAGAAGGCCACGTTGCGAAGGAAAGAACCCTGGGCGCACCTAGAAAAAGCAGACAATTGTAAAAGAGAAACAATTGAGAGAGAGAGAGAGAGGGAAAAAGTTGTTTTATGATGGGCACAAGAAAAGGGAAATGTGGGCATGCATTTTCCATGTAGTTAATTTTGAAACTCATACCTTATTCGTGTGTGCGTAAGATTTGCATGCTTTTGCTTTGTGTAAATATATATATATATATATATATATATATATATATATTGTATTATTAGGATATGTGAGTGTGAGATCGATGATGTGGAGGTTAAAGATAGCAGATGGTGGGAATGATCCATACATCTACAGCATGAACAAGTTCGTAGGAAGACAAATATGGGAATTTGAGCCAAATGCTGGCACACCTGAAGAACGAGACGAGCTTGAACGCCTCCGCCATGATTTCACCAAAAATCGTTTAAGGGGTTTTCCCAGCGCAGACTTGATTTGGCGAATCCAAGTATGTCACTTTAGTATTTGCAATGAAGTTTAAAGAAATGCTATTAAATTGCATTGCATATGGGGGTACTAATGCAGGTTCTGAGAGAGAGAAAATTCAAGCAAACTATCCCATCCGTGAAGCTAGTGAAGGTTGAAGATGGAGATGAAGAAATTAGTTACGAAATGGCGTGGGATGCAATGAGGAGAGGGGCATATTTCCTAGCGGCCATACAGGCAAGTGATGGACACTGGCCTAGCGAAACATCGGGCCCATTATTTTACCTTTGTCCCCTCATAATTTGCATCTACATAATGGGTTTTATGGATACAATATTCACTCCGGAGCACAAGAAAGAAATCATGCGTTACATATACAACCATCAGGTAATTCAAAACTAGTTAGTAGTAGCAGGTTAAATATGGATTTTAATTTAGGGGATTTTAATTTAGGGCTTACATGCAGAATGAAGATGGCGGGTGGGGTTTACACGTAGGTGGTCACACTAACATGTTCTGCACCACATTCAATTATATTTCCTTACGTTTACTTGGTGAAGGAGCTGAAGTTGAGTCTGTTTCCAAAGCCAGAAACTGGATCCATCACCATGGTGGTGTCACCTCCATACTTTCATGGGGCAAGACTTGGCTCTCGGTATAATAATTTACTTTGTATTTCTTTCTTCTACATCTCTACTCACCCTCTCATATTAACCTAATAACAACTCTGCATGCACCTATCTAAGATATTAAACGTCTTCGACTGGTCTGCCAGCAACCCCATGCCTCCTGAATATTGGATGCTTCCAACTTGGCTTCCCATTCACCCATGTAAGTCTCCTGATCTATATAATACTTTGCAATTTAAGCAATTAATTCTAATATATATAATGTAGCAAACATGATGTGCTACACTCGGATCACCTACATGCCCATGTCTTACTTGTATGGCAAAAGGTTCCAAGCACCTCTAACGCCTCTTGTTCAACAATTACGTGACGAACTTCACACACAACCCTTCGACCAAATTAACTGGAAGAAAGTTCGTCACATGTGTGCTACGGTAATTTCAGTTGTCCCATAATTATGAGATATTCTCCTAGCTTCTCATTATAACTAATTAATTTAAGTACAACAGGAAGACCTCTACTTTCCACATCCTTTTGTCCAAGACCTTCTTTGGGACACTCTTTACTTATTCAGTGAACCGCTCATGACCAGCTGGCCTTTTAACAAATTCATCCGCCAAAGAGCCCTCAACAAAACTATGACCCATATTCACTACGAGGATGAAAATAGTCGCTACATTACCATTGGCTGTGTCGAAAAGGTTATTCTCATTATTCTTTAATTTTTTACTTTATAATATATTTCTCCTCCCCTCCAGAGAACATAATTAATTAATATGTATATGGCAGCCTTTATGCATGCTTGCTTGCTGGGTGGAAGATCCCAATAGTGACCATGTCAAGAAGCATCTTGCCCGAATTCCTGATTATTTATGGATGGCCGAAGATGGCATGAAAATGCAGAGTTTTGGTAGCCAATCATGGGATGCTTCTCTTGCCATTCAAGCTTTACTTTCTTGTAATATCACCCATGAAATCGGGCCTGCGCTCAATAATGGTCATGAATTCATCAAGAACTCTCAGGTACTACGTAATTATTAATTAAACATGCATACTGCTAATTATAAATACTATTTCATTATTAATTAATTATTAATTATTGTTTCTGTGTAATTGAGAATTA
Source organism: Herpetospermum pedunculosum (assembly GCA_028017165.1). Classification (NCBI taxonomy): domain Eukaryota; kingdom Viridiplantae; phylum Streptophyta; class Magnoliopsida; order Cucurbitales; family Cucurbitaceae; genus Herpetospermum; species Herpetospermum pedunculosum. The sequence goes on from CM051530.1 coordinate 29,637, forward strand.
GGTTAGAAACAATCCTTCTGGCAACTACAAAAGTATGTTCCGCTTCATGTCTAAAGGATCTTGGACCTTCTCAGATTGTGACCATGGATGGCAAGTTTCTGATTGCACTGCTGAGAACTTGAAGGTTATTTAATTATTTATTTTTCTGATCACCTAATTAATTTCCACATATATATAATTTAAAGTTTAATAATTTCAGTGTTGCCTACTATTATCGTTACTGCCACATGAAATAGTGGGTGAGAAGATGGAACCTGAGCGTTTCTATGATGCTGTTAATGTTATACTGAGGCTGCAAAGTAAAAATGGGGGTCTACCAGCCTGGGAGCCAGCCTCAAGTTACTACTGGATGGAGGTTGTTGTGTTACATTTTATATATATGATTAAAATGATGTGTACCGAAATCACCTTTTGTCAATGCTTGTGTTTATCCTCATCCTCAGTGGCTGAACCCAGTGGAATTTCTCGAAGACCTAATCATCGAGCACCAGTATGATATATGAATAAAAATTAAAACTTTTTATTAAACATAAGTTAAAACTTAATTAATGAACGGTTTAGGTATGTGGAGTGCACCTCATCTGCATTGCAAGCCATACTCTTGTTTAGGAGACAATATCCAGGACACAGAAGGGAAGAGATTAATAATTTCATCGACAAGGCTGTTCAGTTTCTTCAAGACATACAATTGCCTAATGGTTCTTGGTAACACACACACATATGTATATATTTGGTTTTTATCATAAAACAAATTAAATTAATAGATATATATAAATATAAGGTATGGAAATTGGGGAATCTGCTACACTTATGGAACGTGGTTCGCACTGAAGGCATTGTCAATGGCGGAGAAGACTTATGAAAATTGTAAGGCAGTTCGAAAAGGTGCCAATTTTCTACTAAAAATACAAAATCCAGAAGGAGGGTTTGGAGAGAGCTACTTATCATGTCCTTATAAGGTAACTATATATTATATGATTATTTAGTCCAAGTTCTAGCTTCTGAGTATCTAATTCATTACATTATATATATTATATTGCAAATAGAGATACATACCTCTTGAGGGGAAGCGATCAAATCTGGTGCAAACGGCATGGGGTATGATGGGTTTGATATGTGCTGGGCAGGTAATGAACTCATTATATATATACTTCACTTGATGATCACACGATCAGATGAATAATTAATTAAATTACTCAAAACAGGCAAATGTAGACCCCACTCCTATTCATCGTGCTGCCAAGTTGTTGATCAAATCTCAAACTGAAGATGGTGATTTCCCACAACAGGTAACGCTCAAAATACACTACTGCCTTTCATTTCCTTACTACCCGCCTTAATTATACCTTAATTATTGCAGGAAATTACTGGAGAATTCTTCAAAAATTGCACCTTACACTTCGCAGCGTTTAGGGAAATTTTTCCTGTGATGGCCCTAGGAGAATATTGTAACAACCTTCCCTAATTGCCTCCCAAAATTCAAAATAATAATGAGTTAATTATCGCACAAAACCATCAAAATAAGCATTCAATTCGATATTAAATGATAACTGATAATTGAAAGTGGTAAAATGAATTGGTTGTTGTACAAATAATCTCGCTTTGGCTCCACCTCTTGTTTTTTGCATTTTTCTATTACCTCTCTCGCTCTTTGTGCTCATTCTCACACTCGTGCTTTCTCTAAAAATAATTAAATAAATTATTATTAAAAAACAACATTGATCAAAAGTATATTTTTCTCGAAATAAAAATTAAAAAATGGCATTCTAGTAACCATCTATATTTCATTTCATTTCCAGATGGAAGTAAGTAAACAGTATAATGAAAGAACTTCTTATTCCAATTTCAAACAACTCCTAATAAGCAGGCAGCAAGCAAAAGAATATAATTGATATCATTCCTTGATTTTCATTTCGAGGTAAGTAAACTTGCATTGAACAAAAAATTTCCTATCTAAGATAAGAAGAGAATGCAATGAAGAAAAAATTTCCTATCTAATCTCAGGGGACAAAAAAGTAAACGGAAGAGAGATTACCTAATCTGCAAGGACAGGATGACCCATACTGCTTTCACAAGTCTTGCCTTATTGTAACTGTCTCCAATTATTATTTTTATTTTTAAAAGAAAGTCTCATAATCCAATGTAAAAATTAAAACACCAAAGGACAAAACTTCACATGGTCTTTACGCAGCAACAGTTCTCATACTGACTATATCATTTAATTAAGCTTGGACTAATCAAGTTGTCTATCTCTTAATTTACCAACGGGGCATATATGTGTTCAACGCCGGCCACCAGCTTTTTTCACAGGACCGACGGCGTCTTCTTCATCCGACTGAATGTCTCCGTACTGCCACATCCCTCGCCGATCTGTCCGTGCTTCCTCTTGGTATCCTTCTAAACTTCCAAAGGCAACTTGTCTTTCCTTGGATTCCCACTTTTTCCTTTTCTCTAGTCTAGCAAGTCCTTCCTGAAAATACAACATGGCAGAAAAACATATTAGCAATTGTGAACTTAACCGGGCCGCATATCTTCAATAAACTCCCGGGAAATAATCTGCATGCCTGGTGGACAATTCTTATCTCAAATATCTTGGGAACAAATAATAGTGTCCAGAAACTGAAGAATAGAGTTCTGTTGTTCTAATTATATTTTCACAAATATTCTGTTGTTCTTGTTCCTAGTGTCCACAATCATGGTCGTTGACATATAATGAAGATTATGAAATTGCAAGTTCCTCAGTCACTATTGGAAAGAAATATAACATACTATTGAAAAGAAATATGACAGGAAGAAATGAAATTGCGAAACGAAGGCAATTATTCATACCTGAAGCATCAACGCATTTAAACTAAGCTCTGATCCGACAGCAACAAGGGTCACAATAAGAATATTCCCCGTTCCCTGCCCTTTAACTTTTCCCCCAGAAGTATCTTTTTCTTCAATTGTGGCCACAAATTCCTTTGCACCATTCAGCATGTAATCACTCAGATACTCGGCTGCTTCTTGACCAAAATCCTCATCCAGACTAGGAACCTTGATGTGAGCAAGACTGCACAGCTGAGCGAGACCAGGGGTAGGGGCAGAAGATATAGAAGGATCAACTGGCCGTAGTCGACCGTAAGGAACAGCCTCTTGGTTTCCAAAATCTATATAGAACACTTCAAACATATCTTTCAGGGATTCAACAGCCCCTCGAGGTGTATTAACAATCTATAACAAAAAAAAAATAGAACAAAGCAGATGGGAGTCAGAGACTAAAAGAAAGTATTTGCCTGTGATAATATAGCCTCAATAAGCCAGAGAGAACTAATTCCATTTAACGGACTCTATATAAATAGAACTAGAAGTGGCAGCACTGATATGATTTTGAGATGTCAACATTGATGCAGCCTGTACTTCAATCTTACTGGGAAAATAGCATTCACTTGTTCATGTTCTAATTAGTAATTGCAGGTCTGGGAGTGCTTTCAGCATGGCCAAAATCACTTTGTCATGGCCAAAATCACTTCTAGAGATGTTTAGCAATGGAGGAAAATGGAATCACTTTATAATTCCCCACTTGGGAGGGACTATTATTTCAAACTCTAAAAAAATGTTCTATTTCACTTTATTTTGACTTCTGTTTGTCTCCTTCTAAAATTATTTTTGCCCATCTCCCTCTCAACTTCTTTCTCTATTTAACTGTTTTCCTCTATTTAACTTTATTTCTCTCTTTTAATTTGAACGCCCTCCAAGTTTTCACTCTATTCCCTTTTTGTCTCTATCTACTGTTTGTCCCTCTATTCCTTTTTTCTCCCTAAAATTTTAATTTTTGTCCCTTCCTGTCTGTAACTTTTTTCTAACCTTATATTTTTTTTTTCTCTATCACTCTCTTTACTTGGTAATGCCCTTTGCCCTTTTTAATAATTTGGTAATTCTTAATCACTTTTGAGTAAATTAAAATCAATTATAAAAAAACGAAACCAAACATTGAAATGATTTATGATGAAACACTTGTAGCAGTACACTTATTCATTGATTTTTTTATCATACTCCGAATTCTCAGGCCCCTCTATAAAAACTAAGCGACCCGACAACTTTTTATAGCTAAGATACTAGTAGGATATTTTATATCTTGGATATATGAGCATACGTTATGTTTTGAACTCGATCAAAACAATGAATTTGTTCAGTGATCATATTTACTCATTGCTAATAGCTATCAATATCATTAGCTAGGACTACTTTACAGAAAATATAAACGTAAAGAAAGTTCATAATAGATGTTAAAAGAAAGCATCGTCCTAACACTCACCATTGCCCTGTTCCACGAGTTGTCTGCACTAAATTGAGCAAGGACGATATCACCTTTCTTAGGACAAAAAGCACCAATTAAAGGGACTTCTTGAAGATTCAAAGCCGCAAGCTGTTGCTGTAGAGCAGTGGCTTTATGGTCCCCAATTGTCTGGACATAAAATTTGCCACCACCCAACACCTCAGTAACAATTACCTGAGGAAAACAATAGAACGGGTGAGAAGCAACAGAAAAAAGAAAAAGGTTCCTAAGAAACACATCCAAGTTACAAACCTTAAGCACTTCTTTCTGTTTGCTTTCAACAGCTGCACCATTGGACACTTCCTCCCCTTCAACATAGTTCTCCCAAATCTGCAAAAACTCAAATCAGCATAATCTTATAAGAGACATGACTCATTCACCTTTTTCAAGGTCTAACCTTGAGTTTCTGACGCTTAGCAGATCGTTCTGCTTGTTCAAGAAGGTGAGCATCAGGTATTCTATCACTGCTAAAGGAAGTTTGAATCTTTGCCAAGCCAGCCTCAACTAGAACCACTGCCATGTTGGTCCTTGATTCCCATAGGGATCCCAAAAAGGTTCCCGTTCTATCAACAGTTTCCACTTCAATCTGTGCAAATGAACTTTTTTAGATCAATGGCATCAGAAGAATCTATCAAAATATTGGAAAGGAAAATACCTCCACATCTCTCTGCATTATCTTCCGCCGCATTAGGGAAATTGCTTCCTCTGAATATGGCTCATCACGACCTGGACATCTCACACCTGAGAAAGAGAAAGCAATGCTGCATGTCTCCTTTGGAATCAACAATTTGAAACGGTGACCACTAAGAACATATTCAACAACAGCTGGAATCCTCCTACTCCGGTGTAGGAATGGCAAAAAGTCTCGGGACTTTTTGGCTGATGCCTGGAAACACACGCATAATACTTTGAATTCATTCAATAAGGTAGAAAGATGTCATTATTAACACTGAAAGGATAGAAGAAAATTAGCATAATGGATGGTCAAGTGTCTTACTGTCAAAAGGTCTGTTACATGCATGACTGGAGGATCCTTGGCAGAATGAATTCCTTTCTTTCCAGAAATAGAGCGTGATTCAGCCGCAAGAAGTGCATCATAGTAGTTTGATCTCTCCTCAAAATCACGATGCCTAATGACAGTGCCAAAACCACGTGATATCAATAGCTCAGCCACATTCATCCCAGCTTGTTGGCCGCTATTGTTTTGAGCAGAAGTGTCATCACCCTCGGCCTTAGTAGGAGACAATAGGAAGACAGATCCAAAATCCATCACTCTAGAATCTGGAGGAGCAGTTGCAGGTCCATCCACCATGCTGACTTTCCTAGAATACTCCATTTCGACTTTTACCTAAAAAGGGAATTGTGATATCAAATTACAATTCACTACAAAACCACCAGATACAGATTAGTAACTAATATCATACTTGTCGACCAAGGAGGCGCGTTCTTAAGAACTCTTTTGCTTCACGGGCATAAGGAGCAGGTTTCTCATCCCTGCGAGGATTACCCATTTTTGGACACCTAATACTTGATAGGTTGACACGCCTCTCTGCCAGTGGACTTCCATATGGAACTAAATCATCAGCCACAATAATGCAATCACCGCTTACAACTTCTACCACCTACAGATGCCAAGGTAAGCAGATAGAAAAAAAAAATAATTGAATTAAACTACATTGAAAACTAGTTGACAAACTATTACCTTCCCCATGAAATTCTGATCATGAATTGCCTTTGAATTCGTTGGTGGAGGTACATAGTTAGCCCATAATCTTAGCCGGGTTTTCTTTGCCTGAAGCTCTGAAGCCTTCAGCCGTCGCTTAGCTTCTTCTTCCATCATATTTGCACTCCACTCAACATACTTAGCTAAACCCTGCATTTAGTGAGGGGATGTGAAAGTATTCCTTTGAATATTTTTACAACATCACATATCTCATTCAAAAGAAATTAACAAACAAACAAAATCAAGAGAGCTATGCAGTAGCAGGAATAAGAAAAGTCAAAAGAGTCAAAATAAAAAAGATACGAAACCGAGCTTACACTGAGAAAAATGAAAGAATACACGAAGGCATACAAAAAACAAGCCCACCAACCAAAAGACCCCACCAAAACTAATTTCAAATAGGAAGAAAATACATAAATGCATATGAAAGTAACACAAGAACAGTAGATTGAAATCATACTACTCTGAATCATAAAGGTCTAACCATAAGAAAAATTGAAGAAAAATTGAAAACGACCAAGCAATTAACTAAACATGGAACAAAAGAAACAAACTAGATGTTAACATGAGAATATCCAGTAACAAGCATGCAAATGTGTACTGTTAAGATACCAAGAAAAATTCAAATGCCTTACATTTTCTACCAGCTCCAGTGCAAGATCTGTCGCTGTTTCCCCATCAGAGTAGTACACTGACCCAATCAAATTGCTAAACTTGTCAACTCCTTCCAGGACAATCCGGACCTGTGAATCCATCCTGAATCAGACCAATTGAAAGAACAATATACCAATAAACATCAGATGACTTACATCTCTATTCAGAACACGAATCTCTGTAAAATGTTTGGCTTCGACTCCAAATGTGTCAGGAGCTACTTCACCAGATGATGTTGCAGAGACTGCAAGCCTTTGTGCAGAGGTTAGAGTAGCTCTTGGTTCGGCTGAAACGCCACCATTAAGGTCATTAGATGAACTGTCCGTTTCAGCAATGGTTTCTGGGGCAGCCCTTCTTCCCATAGATGGTGACTGGAAAAGCAAAATAACATGGATATATAATCCTAATCCGGAAGAAAATTTGCTCTGAACGAGGAAATGTCCTCGTCAATAGGCTGTTCTGCATAACATTTACTATATACCTGGATTCCAGCAATGAACACCTGAACAAACTGAAACTCTGGAAGCAAGTAAACCCGGACAGTACTGCCATCTCGAACCTGCTCAACAATTCCTTCCATTGGCCTGCCTTTGTTAGCAGCTAGCAAACCCATTGCATCCAAGTTGTTGGGATCACCAATGGCTGACGGAGGTAAGTTTCTAATGGATGCCTCAGTAGCACCAGGAACCTACAGAAAGCAATAAGAGTAACATAAATTACATTTTTTATACTATCACAAAAATCTTCCGCAAGATATCCAAATGCAAAACCTGCTCAAATCTTTTAGCTCAGACATTGAACACTGCATAACGATCACAGATGGAAAAATATCTATCCAGAGAACAATGGTTTATTAAATTATCATTTACTATCCCTAGAGTCCCTTATTTTCATGTACTGCATTCACCATTTAGCGTAAAATAAAAGAACAGATGAACCCCCATGAATCTAAAAATAGAAATTGAAAAGTTGAAATAGAGTAGAAACGGGAAAATCTAAAAGCCACAAGGAATTAACCAATTCATACCCACTCATTTCAAATTATATTTATCCTCGTGAAACTAAAGCTGATATTGAACAGCCTCATTCGAACAGAAACTCGCGAGGACAAGGGGAACCAAGAAAATATAATCAACAACATTTAGAAACAGTAATTATTTTGCAAGACCATAAATCATTATTTTCGCCCAAGGATCGGAAGTTCAAATAAAACCTTGAGTTTGATATCCTTATTACTAATCCTTCTATTAGGAGGAATGAAAGTGCAAAAAAACACCTACAAAAACACTTGCCCGCAAGTAATGCAAGAACTCTAAACCCAAAAAAATAACTACTACAAATAATAAGAAGAAGAAATGGCTACGGTCGTTTGTGATTATAAATCATAAAAAGAGCAAGGTCAGAAGAAAATTAACAGGAAAAAGTTCAAAGGGAGGAATAAAAACGAAAAAAATTCCATACATCCTCCAAAATACCTTCAACACCATCAAAGATGCTCAGGTTCCTTTTGAGCCAAATTGTTTAGAGGACTACTAAAAAACTAGCCTGCCAATCGAGGGGTAGCAACTAGCAAGTGGCAACCCAAAAACCTTAAAAGAAACTCTACCTTATCCCAATAAAGGAGCGTCTCGAGAATATATGACTCAAATCATCACTCTCCTATTTGCACAAAACACACCATTGAGGTCCCAACACAAAAGGAGAAGATATCTAGACAGCATCAGAGGATTACTTTAGCTTCTTGGGAATCTGTATTTCTCTCCATAGCTTTGTGGAAAAGAGAGAGAGAGAGAGAGAAGGAACAGGGTTGGGAGGAGGAGGAGAGAAGTAACCAACCAGATATTATGACCTTGAATGGATGAATTTATGAAAACTCACCGGACAGGAAATGAAAGAGAATCGAGTAGCTCATAATCAGATAAAGCTCTTCAGAAATAGAAATAACAGAAACTAAATCCCCAAGAACCTAAGATGAAATAAAAATGTAGTTCTTTGCCTAAAAAGAGAGAGAGAGAGAGAGCCTAAAAACCAATCAAACGGTCCTCCCAAAAGTAAATACAATCTCATTCCCCATTGATAGAGTAATAAATTTTATGTTATCATAAAGTGTATAACATGATTTTGGATGAGTAACATTATATTAAAGAAAATCAAGTACAAAAAAGTTGGGAAGATAAGGCATCGTCTCAATTTCTAAGGCAAAAGGGATTATATAAACCTCTACATTTGGCACGAATGAATAAAAGAGAGTTAAAAAATAATAATAAATAAATAACAAACAAACAAATAAAAATAACAAAAAGCTTTAGAAGAGTAAGAAAAATAACCTCTACATTTTCCATCCAGACTCGTGAAAGAAATCAAAGCTATCACCCAAAAAAAAGAAACTGGACCTAATAAGAAAAATGTAGACTCGCATGCAACAAATTTAAACGGAAACAAAGAAAAAAAATTGAATGATTTTAATGATGAAACATCAAGAAAATTTATTCTCCAATTCTAGGTCTAAATAAACTGAAATGTGTACTCCATAAACTTCCTTAGTCAATGTTTTACTTTTTTTTTTTTTTTTTTTTTTGAGAAACAATGTTTTACTTTTAATACATGAAAATTGATAGACCAAAAGTTGTAGCAAAATTTACTCAAAAAGGACTCGAGGGTAAAAAAAAATATTCAATGTGGACTAGCACTTGGAAAACAAATAATAGAATTGAGTGTGCATGCAAGTGTCTAATGTAGTAACCTTGCTCCAACGCCCAAGACCTTGTTGCTTAGCTTGGTCTTCAAGACGTAGTAGTTCTGCAAGGTAAGGACTCACTTCACCCTTCTGCTGACCTTGCTCCCTTACCTGCATTTACAATTCCAATAATACAAGGGTAAAAAACAGATAACAAGAAAACGGACAACCTTAGCACAGCTTCAAAAAGTACGTAACCTTTGCCCAGCCTTCAGAAACAACGAGTGCTGCAATATTCTTGTCACCAAGAAAAACAGAACCAAACTCTCGACCAATGGATGGCACAGTGTAGTCTACTCTAAATGCAACCTCCTGCAGAATATATGTACTGTTACACCACTTAAAGACAAAGCATCTTCTCGACAAAATAATGTGGAATATATGATACGGTCCAGCAATTATTGGAGAAAGACTGAAATCCTTCTAGAATAATAACCTTTCCAATGCATAGCTTCCGCAAGTATTCTCTACTATCCCATGCAAATGGCTCATCAACACCACCTCTTCGAGCCTGCAAATGTCCAAGCATCCAAAAAAATAATAGCACAACGTCAGCGTTTATTTATACAATATTATCTTACTTCACAGCTACCCAAAGGAATCAAAAGAAAAAGGAAAAGAATGTCCTGTTATTCCAATATGGATATCATATACTAGTAATCCACTTATCCATAAAACGTAGCTATTACTCATCTTCCCCATGAATCCTTTGAAATTATTAACCGCAAAAATCCAGAACTGATACAGCAATCAACCTTGCTATATACATGTGTATATACATGTGTACATATATATACAATAAGTTTTCATGCACACAAACAAGTCACCGCACACATGAAGAACACTTTGAAAGCACCAAAAAAAAAATTACTCAAAAGACAAGTGATTGACTATAAAAGGGTAAAAGAAGGAAATAACACTGAGTCGCTTACCAATCTTGGAGCGATCAGAGAAGATAAAGTGATGGTCTTCTCAGGAGGGGGTCCCGGTTTGCTGGTAGCCATGGCCGTAATTACCAAGCAGTCCCCTGAAGAAACGGCCTTCACCCTGCCTCTGTACCATCCTGTGGCCGCCCCAGCTGTTGATGATGCCATCTCAACAGCTAAGATAAATCTACCCACAAGAAGTACGAAATTAGAGACAAATTCAGAAGTGAATCAGTATGATTGAAATGAAAATGAGAAGAACAAACGTTGACATCAAATCAAGTAATTATAACAAAAACAATGAGATCTCAGACATGAAAGAGTAGTCAATCTATTACGACATGCATGATCACAACAACGTGATGGATTAAACTGCAGAAGCACAAATAACGTTTGTAGATCAGATCTATCCAACGATCACATGAATTGCGAATATAATTAAAACAAAATAATAGTTCAGGATGATTACATTGGTGAGAGTAAAAGAAAGATGTTCTAGAAGATAGAAAACAAAATCAACAATTCTAAGCAGCGGAAGCAGAAGATCTCGATCATGGAAATGAAAAAGAAAAAAGGATAAGTGCTCATAGTTATAGTTTTACATACAGTTATGTAGATCGGATCGGAATCCTGCCGGCTCGGATCTACAGAGATAATCACCTAAAATTGTTAGAATAATTAATCAAAGTGAAGGATGAAAGCAATGGAAACAGGGAACGGAAAGGGATCTGACCGGAGCCAAGATTGAATTTTTTCTTTTTTTGAGGAAAGACGATGGGCGGCGGATCGAGAGACAGAATAAGCGAGAGAAGAGGAATTTATATGGAAGGGGACCATGAAATCGAACTTGAGAACGGCCTGGGGTTGCAGCCCCCTGTTTTAGGTATAATTACTTTCTGTACCAGATATGAGATGGATCAAGATTCTCTGTTTGATTAAAAAATAAACCACACTTGTGCTGTTAAAATCATACCTACACATACACTTACAAGAATAGCAAACAAATATTTATGTGCAAATCTAGCCATGGTTTTCTAGATTTGTAAATTTTTTTTTTTTTATTATTATTCTAAATTGTGTGAAATCAAATGCATGTCTTTTTATACATTTACATCAGGGAAATTGTAGTAAATGACAATTTAAGACTTATTGTTTGCAAATATAGCATGTTTTTAAAAAATTTGCAGATATAGCAATTTCTATCGCTGATATCTTATGACTGATAGAAGTCTATCGCTGATCACCTCAGCTTTTTATAGATTTTTGTCAGTGATAATAGTCTATCAGAGATAATAGTCTATCACCGATAGAAGTCTATCAGTGATAGAAACGAGTTTTTTTGCCATATTTGCAAAACATTTTAAAGTTTGCTAAATTTGCAATTAGTTTGGGCCTGATTGCTATTTGTGCAACCAGCCCTTTACATCAATGTTGATATACTTGATTTATTATATTATTGAAGAAATCAGTAGGAATATTAAAAAAAAAAGTATATCACAGAGGTGATTAACAAAATTTTATAAAAAAACAAAAGTATATCAATAATCATCATTGATACTCATTGATTTACTCATAAAATTGGTCAAATTTACGATTTTTAAAAAGAGTGTTATATTTTTAATTATTTTATCCTAAATTGCGTTGCAATTTTCCTAATTTTTAACGATTTTAATTATATAAAAAAAAAGTATTTTAGGGGTCATTTGGCCCACAGAGTTGGGGAAGTGGAATTGCTCCTGGTTTGGCCCTCACACTTTAACCATAGTTACTATGAAGTTTGTCTCATTTTGTAAGGCAACACATTTCTCTCTTTTCTTCTTTTTCCCTCCCAAGATATTTTTAATGGTTTAAAAAAATGTAATTTAAACAAAATGTGTAAAAGGGACTACAAATGTAATTCAACTTATTTTTATTATTTTAAATATAAATTAGGTTGTTCAATCAAAATTGATACTTAAACAAAATTTAAAAGGTAATATTTCTAAATAAAAATATCACCTTATTTGGATCCGTTTAAATTAATGGATTAAAATATCTCAAATTCACCTGTAATATTTAATACACTATTATTTTTATTTTAAAACTATCCAAACAAAAAAAAAAAATTAATGTGAGTGATTGATTGAAAAAATAATGTGAAGTATTGTCTCAAAATTATTTTTGTTATCTTCAAAGAAATTTGTAAAGAATACATCAAATAAAGAAAAATTGTAACAGATGTCAATTTAGACTCAAATAATTAAAAATGTAACACTTTAAAAAAAAAAATTGCAAATATGGCAATTTCTATCACTGATAGATCGTTGATAGCAATCTAGTAGTCTATCACTATCACCTCAGTTTTTTATAAAATTTTGTCAGTGACTATCACTGATAAGTAGTCTATCAGTGATAGTCATATATCAACGATAGCAGTCTATCAGTGATAGCTACTAATTTTTTGCTATATTTGCAAAATGTTTTAAATTTTGTTATATTTGTCATTTTTGTTTTTGTCTGATTGTTGTTTATGCAACCAACCCTAAAATAAAAAGCAAAAATCGCATTATTAAAATTGATTGAAATAAGTCCTTAATAATAAAAATATAGAAAATTATAGAAACAATTGTACAAAAAATAGCTAAATAAATCGTCGTTGTTGAGATGTTGGGTTCCGGGTGCAATGAATTCATATGAAATGACGAGTTTAAGTGGGTGGAGGCGAAGAAGGATGTGTTTGACACATGGATCAGGGTAAGACTATAATTATGTGTTGTTCTTTTTTTTTTCTTTAAAGAAGTTTGTAAAATATACATACATTAATAAAAACAAAACAAAAAATCTCAATTTTATAATTCATAAAATTAAAGATGAGTTCTAACAAAAATGAATATATATGTGTGAAAGAGATTGAAAAAATAATGTGAGGTGTCGTGCTCAAAACCCATAACTCATTTTGAATTATAGAAATTCGTAGATTTAAGAAAAGGATAAGTGCTCAAAATGATTCCTTGTTCACATGCATTAGTTGGTTGTAGATTTAAGAACATTGATTCGCTTTATGCTCTAAGTACTATACCGTTCAATCTTAGTTGACTGGATACGTTGAGTCTATATTCCTCCTTGCTAGTATGTCGGAGCGGAAGACATCATTAGGGTTTGTTGACCGGGTAGCATTGCCTCCAAAAAAGTTGTTGGAAGAGTTGGTCGTCGTCAAACAGTCTGAATATCATCGATGGGGGAAACGCGAAAAGTTCACAAGTGTAGTCGATGTGGCCCTGTTGGGCACAATAGACATAATTGTCGACAACCAATTACAACCAATAGTTAGAATTTATGGTTTTAATTATATTTTGTTCATTATTGATTATGTGTACATTCTGACGGGAGGAATGAAATGATGTAAATCGTTATTAGAATTTATGGTTTTAATTATATTTTGTTCATTCTTGATTGTACGTACATTCTGACCTGATAAATGAAATTATGTAGTTATATTATATTGTTAAGACAAGGGGACCACGTCCTCGGAGAATAATTCAACGGGTTGCATTATATTGTGAAATTATTCTTATTACAAAAATAGTTAGTACATTAAATAAAAGAGATAAGAAACTTGTACCTCAGGGGCAGTCATGATGATATTGGGGTTCAACTTGAATATCCTCATGACCCGATACACGTATAGTTTCATTTGATTTAGTATCATATGACGATATTGATGGAGCGACATGCGCAGCGGAAAGCGATTTCGAACCGATGATACTCTAATTTCATCAATTTAACAAATAGAAAACATGCTCAAAGCGACGAAAATAAGAAATTATAAATACATACCCTTGTAGTTCCAATTTCTTCAAGTTCCGCCGCACGTTCTTCGTCACGAACTCTTCCGGCCTCTTCTCACGAACGCCTCGAGGACCACCCCAGGTAGTCTCGCTATCCTCGGTGCCGCGCAACGGAGTTGTGGGACTCCGAAAGAAGAGAAAAGAAAAGAAAAAGAGAAGAAGAAGAAGAAAGTAAGAAGGAGGGGTTTTCAAATGAGTTTTCATAAAAAATTCAGATTTTTTTTTTCATCTACGTATAGCCCTCCTCTGGCTTCTTCTCTCAATTGAAATTAATTCAATTTCAATCTCTCCTCTTGCTGGCGTAACTAAACATATATATATATATGTATATATATATATATATATATATATATGTATATATATATATATGTATATATATATATATATATGTATATATATATATATGTATATATATATATGTATATATTATTAAAAATAATAATAATAATTTTATTTATTACACTTTTTAATAAATAAAAAAAATATATATATATATATATATATAATTATTAATTAAACTTTTTAATTAATAATTATTATTTAATTCAATATCAAATATTAATTAGGGCTGGTTGCACAAATAGCAATCAGGCCCAAACTAATTACAAATTTAGCAAACTTTAAAATGTTTTGCAAATATGGCAAAAAAACCCGTTTCTATCACTGATAGACTTTATTATATCACTGATAGACTTCTATCAGTGATAGACTATTATCTATGATAGACTATTATGACTGACAAAAATCTATAAAAAGCTGAGGTGATCAGCGATAGACTTCTATCAGTCATAAGATATCAGCGATAGAAATTGCTATATCCGCAAAATTTTTAAAAACATGCTATATTTGCAAACAATAAGTCTTAAATTGTCATTTACTACAATTTCCCTATTAATTAAATAATATGATTAAACTCGGTTTTTCGAAAACCGACTTTTTTACACATGAATCTTATTAATGTTTTAGGCCATTATTTAAATATGTTCATCCTCCCAAAAACCGAATTTGAACAATTCAAATTCAAATTCTTTTTCTTTTCTTTTAAACTGTTGCACGACGTTATCCGAGCTAGCCAGGAGAACCTAAAGGACCTACAGATCATGAACTCCAACGATACGAGATTATCCGGTCAAAACTCTTTTAACCGAACTAATCAACATTCGTTAACCCCCGGAGACTCCACTATAGTCCGAGGGTTGCACTCTTCTCACTATAGATATATTATGTCCTCTGATATAACCGTTACAGGCAAGTCGACCCTTCACAGGTTGTTCGTAATCACAGCTGGGTCATTTAAACCGTTTAACTCCTGCATTACGTCTTGTTCGTTAAGTACCACTGACACCTCTAATGAACAATAGATCTGTGGTTCAACCAACAGATCAGTTAACCCTCTCATCACATGAGAGTGTGAGCGCTCATTGTTCAAGCCCCGGAGTCAGCTATTAAGGGAACAACCTATCTACTAACCCTGAAGAGCGGGTTAGGAGTGAACTCCAATCTTGCTGTACTATGTCCCCAACTACCTATTCGACTTTATCCCCAAGATGGTAGGCTTATTGAGTCGGCGTTAATGGGCCACTCTCACCCGTGCAAGTCAAAGGATACTATCGAATAAGCAGGAGTTCACAGCGAGCTCAAGATTGAGATCGAGTTACCTAGGCCATCAAATGAAAATGTTGGTCTCATCAGTAAACGGTGTTATAAAGAGAGAGCAACATATTTCGCGGTTCGGTCTTATACAAACTCTTTGTACATCGTTTTGTACAATACAAAGTGAGCCGCATCCTATAGTGTTACCAGGATAAGGTACCCAACCTTATCCGTATACTATAGACTGTTTTGACTGACTACTTGAGCCTGATCCACAATCATGTCATACATGAGACTCAAGTACTCATATTCAGCCAAGGGTGTTGGTCATTGATATAGGTTAACTTAAACACGTTTCACTTTATTCAGTAAACTCTTTTACTGAATAAAACTAATAACTCTTTATTCTAAATAGAATATTTACAAACATAACAGTTTACAAACCACGAGTTTTAGGACATAAAACCCAACATCATCAACATGTGAATCATTTCCCTCCTCATCTGACAGACCCTACGATCATAAAATTGTGGGGTCTCCACAATTCATTAAAAATTTTAGATTGTCTTCCTAAACCTCAAACCCTAAATGTATAAACCAAAAACATATTTTACCTTTGTAAGAAGTCGTAGATACTCCTTGATCGTTGTTAATTCATTTTTCACTTCAGTCACTTTGATCCCTAGATACTCTTTCATAGCTATTAGTTCACCCTTGATTGCTACTAGTTCGTCATTGATGTTTGTATTCATGTTTTCCACTCGAGCTTCAAGACGTTCCAAATGTCGATTGCATCTGTACATCGCTTGATCCTCGGGTGGTCCAGTATTATCTGGTGTTACGGCCTCATCTACAAACCCACGATCGACCCCCGATGTTGATGCGGGTAAATCCTATATAGGCCCATCAACGGTTGCATAGTGTACTAGCCTGCCAGGTTTTTTAACAACTGACTCGAGAATAGGCCGTGTACGTGGTGTGTCAAGAACATGATGCATATATGTCTCCTCTTTGGCATTCAGAACAAGCTTATGTGCGACTCGGGCCTACACATAACAAAGAAAGCATTAGACTCTAAGATGAAACCTTAATTACGAGGTAAGAAATAAGAGTAACTTACATTTTTCGGGTCGAACACATGAGTCGAGATAGTGTAGTAGGTAGGGGAATGAGAACATGACCATCGCACAATGCGTGGGATGGCTTCATCGTCCAACTTCCTCGTTACACGCCCATTTAAGGAAGAAATAGTCTTGTATGCCCATACCTACACGAACAAAATAAAAACAATAATAACAAGCTTACAACTATGCTACTACATGGATAATAACGGTAGTGAGTTGAAATGCCAGAACCTTGAAAGTGAAGGCAAAACTGTATAAATTATACGTCTCTTGCTTTTTATTGTCTACATGTTTGTTCTTGTACGAAGCGACATTTCCTATCAATGCTTTCAGAATACTCTTAATTGTCTTGTCAATTACCATTTTGCTTTAGTCGTACTTGCATAATAAATCCTAGTTGTCTATGAAACCCAACAACTTTCAATCCATAAACTGGTTTTTCTTCATTCCCATTAGGGCGAGCTTGATGAAATAAAATATGGTTATCTTCACTGCATCTTCATTGTTTTCGAACTTCATATTGGGAAAAGAGGTTTCCAATTCTTTACCTTTCATATCCATTTTATCATCCAAATATAATTGCCTAAGTCTAAGATGGTCCAATTTAAAAAAATGGGCATCCCTAGTCTCATGTCCTAATCCAATAATTAGTCGAACTCTTCCTGACCAAATGAAACTTTGTTTCATAAGAGGTTAAAACTAATCGTATTTGGTATACTCTCTTCCACCTCTCTTAGAAGAATGTAATGGATCAAAATACCATTGAAAACTAAGTCTACATATATGAATGGTCTGAAACAAGTTTTCTTAAATAAATCGAGTTGCACGGGCTTAACTTTTTCTTAATATTGGCTATGTTTTTTTCTAAGTGTGAGCAACAACATGTAAGAGCAACCGAAAAGGGGTCATCTTCAACGATTTTCGTTACTGGGGTCATCCAGTATAACACAAAAGCAAAAAAAAATACAGTTGAACACATGAGTCTCAGGCAAAAACAATGAAATTTAAAAACAGAAGTAAAAAAATCTGGACCAGAATTCAAAAAGCAAAAAGTCTAACATCTTGTATAAAGCAAAACAAATACAACTAAACAAAACAAATTTAGTATCTTGAAAAAGTATTAAAAAAAAAAAAAAATACTCATTGCCTTTGGTCTCGAGTGATCCAGACCAGGATCATCATGAGACCAAAGGTAGAACATGAATCTTGTGGGTCACCAAAATCGTCTTTTTTTAAAAAAATAAAATATACAACACTGCCTTTGGTCTCAGGTGATCCAGGCCATGATCGTTAGGAGGCCAACAAAAATCTCGTGGTCCTGGTTGCTATCCTAGCCCGAAATCAGATTTACCAAAAAAAAAAAAAAAAACTCACAAACCCTAAACCCTAAAACTTAAAAATCAAATTTACACAAATTTTCATAACCATACACCTATCTTATTCAATCATTAATCAACTACCTCAATCATTACACAAATTTTCATAACCCTAAACCTTCAAAAATTAGATTTACCTAAACCAAAGAGAAGAAGAGAGGAGAAGAAGAGAGATTTTACCTTTACCCTAAACCAAACGACGGCAATGGCCAAGGCGGTGTGGGAGTGGTTATTGCAAGGATAACCTCATTGTCAATTTTTTTTTATCAAGACTAACACCTATGGCGCACTTTCATTTTAGCGTGCAATCATGGCCAAGATCGAGCACGGAGATTATCATCAATAAATAATGTTTCATATGTTTTTCATTTTAAAATATTTTAAAATATTTCTAGAAGTATGTGAATTTGTAAGAAGGACAAGAATATGTATTTTAGATTTAAAATACAAATTAATTAAGCATTTTATATATATACATTTTTTTTTTATATATATATATATATATATATAAAAGCACTAAAATCTATAATATATATTTTTTAGAATTTTCGTGTTCACACATTTTTAAAGTCAGGGGTCAGCTTGGGAGAATTTCTAGTACATCCGTAGTATGGAAAAACTCCATACCACTATCTTTAAAAAAATGACATTTGACGAAATGGTTTAAAAAAATAATATATTTAATAGTGTGGGTCCAGTTAAACAATTATCTCGCCACATGTCATTTTTTAAAAGGTAGTGGTATGGAGAATTTTCATACCACGATGTACTGAAATTCTCCCAGCTTTGGCATTTGGTTACAAATTATCCTATTATGACGTTTTATAATAATAAAACTATTTTTTTATTGGTTGTAATTATGACCAAGATTGCAATGGAAGTATTTACTTCAAATTTCTCTCCATAGATTTATTCTCCTCTATAATTTTTTTTTTTTTTTTTTTTTGTAATAACCTATGGGAGGGATGGAGTTTAGAGCTCGATGGGATAAAAAAAGTGCGTTAATCCCTGCCAAGAATCCCCTACCAAAGATTAATGTTTGGTTTCTTTGGGTTTTTATGACAGTTTAATATCATTATGTCACTCCACTGAATCTAAAAAAAATGTGAATCTCGCCCAATCCTGACCTGCAGTCTAAAGATACTATCTTTGACAACAACTCCTCTAATATCTACTAGCCATAGTGATGATAAATAGGAAAATGTCTCAAAACAGTCATTTTTAAGGAAGGTCTTCAAAATGAATCCGAAGGGAGGTAGCTAGTTAGGGCCAGGCCAGTACCGAGAATCATGGGTGGGTTTGACTTGACCCAACCCTATTTTTAGATGGCCATTCCTCGAAATTAACTCTCCTCCTTGTCCCTCCGCGTCTAACCCTAACCACTGCCCATTCAATTTTTTTTTTTTTTTCTTTTGTTTTAAATCCGAAATTTCAGAATCCGAAACAACACCCAAACGGAGATGGGCAAGAAGGAAAGAGCCCAGGAACGAAGGGAAAAGAGAATGCAAGAAATATCCCTTCTCAGGACCATTCCTTACTCCGATCACCAGAGGTAGGTCTCAAAGCTTCTTCTTTTACCACTATTTTTCTACGACTTCTTCAAACTGTTTTTATGTTTCCTTTGCTTTTTATAGGTGGTGGTCTACAGAAACCATTGCCGTGGTTACTGGTGGTAATAGAGGAATTGGATTTGAGATTTCAAGACAATTTGCAATGCATGGAATGTTCGTCATCTTGACTTCAAGAGATGTTTCTGTTGGCCTTGAAGCAGCTAAGGTCTTACAGGAAGGTGGCCTCAATGTTGCCTTCCATCAACTGGATGTCTTGGATGCTTTATCCATCAAACAGTTTGCTGATTGGCTGCAACAAAACTATAGTGGTTTGGATATTCTGGCAAGTTAATCTTACTCTCAACTTTTCTTTATAATTTATATTGCTTTTTTTAATTGCCTAGAAAGAAAGAGCGCTTATATTTTGCAAACTCTGCTTCAACTTTCACAACCATCATATACAATACTATTACTAACTAAATATTGACTTCAGACAAAGGCAATAGTGCTTGAAATATTTAACAACTTAAAGAATTATTGTTGCTGTAGATTTAGATGATATAACTTCCAAATGCCCCATCTACCTGCAAATATGTTTGCAGATAAATAATGCTGGAGTCAATTTCAATCTTGGGTCTAGTAATTCTGTCGAGTTCGCTCAGATGGTTATTGCAACTAACTATTATGGCACCAAAAATATGATTCAAGCAATGATCCCCTTGATGAAACCTTCTGCTGCTGGTGCTCGCATTGTTAATGTCAGCTCAAGGTTGGCCAAGCTGAACGGCAGGCGGAATGTAAGTTGAATTTTTTCCTGCTTTTCTCGAAATCCTCGTCTTCTCTATTTCATGGGTGGAGTGGAGATGAGGAAGAATTGTTGAGGCTGATATTATAACTAGTTCTGAATAATTGTATCTTGTATTGCACAACTATTGAAATTCATAGTCTAAAGAATGAGCAATAGAGATTTTAAAGAAAAGCTTTCTGTGAGGCACACGTTAGTAAATACATATAATTTTTTACTTATCAAAAAACACAGTATTATGTATAATAAGGTAATGAAATATATAAGAAATTAGAGCTTTTATAACTTAGAAAAATGGTAACTGAAACAATTTCTTTATACTCAACACCGAAATTTCCAGGAATTAATCACTTCAACCGTCTTCGATGGTTATACAGGTATCCAAAATACAAATGAGATGGATGTTTGTTGTCCCAACCATTTTTCTACGTTTCGATCCGGATATGTCTATTTGCTGATATTATTTCGAGTAGGTTTAGTTGTGACTTGTGAGGGTGTTGGTGCTGCTAAAGCATTCTCAATTGGTAGTGACTGCAAATTATATGTGTCAAGTATTTTTTATCTTGCTAACCTTTCCTCCATATTATTTTGTGGCTTCATTACAGAGAGTTGAAAATGTAGCGTTTAGAGAACTACTTAGCAATTTGGATACACTCACAGAGGAAGTAATTGATAGGATCGTGTCTACTTTTTTGCAACAAGTAGAAGATGGAAGTTGGGAAACTGGCGGGTGGCCTCAGTTGTCAACTGACTACTCTGTATCAAAACTTGCAGTGAATGCATACACCAGATTATTGGCAAAAATATTCACTGACCGACCAGAGGGTCATAAGATTTATGTGAACTGCTACTGCCCTGGTTGGGTGAAAACTGCTATGACAGGATTTGCTGGGAATGTTTCAGCTGAGGAAGGGGCTGACACTGGCGTATGGCTTGCCTTACTTCCAGATCAGGCAGTGACAGGTAAACTTTTTGCAGAGCGACGAGAGATAAGCTTCTGAGAAAATTAATCTGAAGATGAAAACAGGGTTGAAGATCAAATGACCCAGCAAGCATGAAAGAGAAAACAATCCAAGAATTTTGGAGTTTGTTAAATCGATTGTGCTTTGGGAGCTAGAAACTGTGTCGCGGAAGTGGAGACGGATACGTAAAACAACCTTAGATTTTGATTATAGGAAGCCTTTTCAAGCACTTCCATTATTGAATCTCATCCCTCAATTGGTATGCTTAACTTTAGCTTTCAAGCAATAATTTTGTCACAAGTTAAATACCTGCCACGAGAATAAGTGGGTTGTAGAGCAAATATATGTTTGGCTAGGAACTTCAGACCATGTAGAATGAGTTGCTTAATTTCATAGAAGTGCAAAATAGTTATCTTGTTTCAAAGAACATATATGAGATTACTTGATACTTCTGCATAGGGTGGTCGCCGTGGCCTCTTGCTTGGGGCATGATATCTTGAACAAGGTAAAAATTCATCTAAGCAAGTATAACTGTATAAGTGTACAAACAGATCAACTTTATGCATAAAGTAGAAAACATCTGACAATAATGAAAAATGGTTATGATGATTCTTCGTGACCAATAACCCCAATAGCGAAACAATATGAGAGCTCTTAGGCGTGCTTGATAGTTTGATTTGGTTTAATCCCATGGTTTGTGTTTGATTTCAACTTGTCTATGTGATTTACTTCGTTTTTTCTGTGGGGGTAAATTGATCAAGCGATGCATTTTTCTGCTTCCTCGGATAATGCTGGATAAGAAGGGAAAAATAAGCGCAGATATGGCACCAAAATGGCAAAATCTTATGTTTCAGGCATTTGAGAGTTCACACAATCTTGTCACACAAAATCAATAAATTCTAGATGCATGGAGTTGAAGTGCTGTTATTACAGATGATAAAACAATCTTCCTTTCTACTTGGTTCCTCAACGTAATTATAACCTCTTTAAAACTTAAAAACAATACAAACTATCAACCAATGTACCAAACACGTGCAAACGATGAAAAGCAACCAGCATTTTATACAAATCAAATTTACACTTGTGACAAAAATACCACCTTTACTAACAAACAGACTCGTCAAAAGTACATTTAAAATGCGACACCATAATTTTTACCAGGGTTTCAGGTCACCCACTGGACCTCCGGTCCAATTTAGGATTTTCTCACCGTGCTTAAGGTAGACCCTCCTGTCATGGGGCAACTTACGGGCAAGTCCATTAAGGACTTGGTGAAATGCATCTCCAGGTTGAGCAGGCTGTGGAAATAGCATTGCTTGTTTCATGGAAGGATTTGCTAATAGTCTCTGCTTTCTTAATATCATTTCAAGTGGGATGGACGTTAATATTGTGTCCAAGTCAGCAACATCTTTCTCATCTACAAACACCCCAATTTCTTCCCAAGGAATTGCATCGGCGAAGGGCAGAACAATGTCGTCTGCTATGATAACTGGGATGCAACCAAATATCACAGCCTCAACCAATCTAGGGCTCCAAGGAGCCCATCCAAGCGGGCACAGACAAAACACAGCTCGCTGCATGTCCTCATAATACGTACTTGGATGCTCTGTTGATATATCAAAAAGAGGATTATCCTTGAAGTTCTCCCACACTGCAGCTCTTGCACCTCTGTTACATTAAAAGATATCTTTGTTATCGTGTTTTGATTTACTTTTTCTCCATATTAGTTCTAAAATATAAGTCATACTTAAAATTTTAAAAGTAATTAATGATTATATATGTATGTACTGTAAAAATTTAACAAAAACAGGAAATAAAACACAGAAAAATAGCAAAACATCTATTTTATTCTCTGCTAGTGTTTGTTCCAACTTCCAAAAACGGTACTTAAAAATCTCCCTACCAAACAAGATTTTTACATCAATTTTTTTTTTAATGGTTTTTTTTGTTGAAGTTTTAAAGTACGATTTCCCAACAGACACCTAAGGCTACCTTACGTAATAAACACCTTCTGGATAACCATGAACTTAGATATCCAAGCACATGCATTTTAAAAGGTAAGCTTATTAGAAATACCTTGCGTAATAACCACCTTCTGGATCATTTCCAACATCATAGAATAGTCCACGAAAGTAAACAAAGATGGACCTAGGAGTTTTTTCAGGAATGAGGTGGGCGTGCATTTTCTGAGGAGGAGCATAAGGAGGAATTGTAATTGATCCCTCCTTCAAGCAAACATGATTTCGTTGTCCAAAAGTCTGAACCAAGGTAGCACGTTGTAGCAAAGGAAGGATTCCTCTTTCAATAGCCTTCTCTTCCTGCAAGAGTCTTAACATGTAAAAAAAAAAAAAAACACCAAAGATAATTTAACGGGAAACAGTATATAGCAGAGGAGGTGGAAAAGAAGAGGAAAGAAAATTGGAATTTTCGATAAACATATGGATTCTTGAAGCAAGCAGGCTGTTTCAGAAGGAAATGCGAACAATTTTGGCTTACTTGATAGTGGAAGCAAGCTCCAAAATCGTGGGGCACAACAAAAAAGTGATCAGCCCCTTCTGTCCGGTTCCAGTAAGGCCAGTTTGAAGAAATAAGTTGAATTGCACTTCTCATCATTCGAGGGGACTTAAATGGCAAAGGGAGACCATTTGGAGTCAGGTCGCAAGTTGTATAAACTGGAGTATAAAACCAGTCAGCTTCTTCAGGATTAAGGGTTCGAACAGGACTAGTTAAAAGAAAGCGATGCATAAAGATCTCAGCTGCGAACATGTGATTCAGGCATCTAGGGTCTTTCTGGAGAATTTTCTTGTTGTATTTGCTAGGGAGCTCATAGACAAACACCTTCAACCTTCCCACAGGATTATCCTCCAAAACATCCCCAGCACTGCCTACATACATTGGTGTAACCAAGCATAATAAGTTAAAAACTTTCATGCCAAATAGAGCTCTAATGAGTAAAAAGTTAAAACTGATTAATAGTTCTTTACAGATCAACTTCAACACAGAAAGTAGTGGGGTAAATTTCAAGAATACAAATGAATGACGTTGCTTTTATGAGATCTAGGCAGCTAAGACCAACACTCGGGAATATTTGTAATTTCCCCAGGTCTTATTAAGACAGCTCATTAGTGAGCTAACAGTGTGTTGTTATTTAGCTTTCTTATCAGTTCTATTCGGATGTATCTTTGTTATAGTGTGGGTTATTTTCTGTCATACTCACGGTACGGTAACAATGATAGTTGAGTTATTAGCTAATTTTTTTTTCCTGTCATGAAACCTGAGAGTGTATTGCAAAGAGAAAAAGGCAACAAAAAAATTTGTTGTTGCTATGGCACCACCAAGAGACTAAAAGCGGTACATTGCTACAAGAAAATATCTAAGTTAAAGACCTATCTTCAAAAGGTATTTGATTTCTTTCAAGCCAACACATTCCCACAAAAGAGCTCTAACCGCATAGTCCCAAAGAGTCTTCATCTTCTTATTTAACCTCTAGACATTTGAGGGATTCCAAGTTCCACCAACCAAACATCAATTCAATAAGGGAAACAAACGAACAGCCGAAAAGCGTGATCCAAGGACTCCTCTTCCCTAAGGCAAAGACTACAAGCAGTGTACTGTATTGTCAAATGGGCAATCATTCGAGCAGAGTTCATGGAGGAGACTATAAGCAGTGTATTGTACTGCCCATTTGACAAGATGAGTACACTGCTTATAGTCTCCTCCATCCCAAAAAAAAGTTCCGCACCAACTTGTCCATCTCCTTTGTCGTGCTAATAGGAGCTTAGAGGAGCAAGAGATTGTACAAGGGAAGGCTATTAAGAACAGAGCCAAAGTCTCCTCCTTTAGAAAGAAGGAGACTCTTCCATTTACACAACTTTAGTCTGAATTTGTCTACCATAGGATCCCAAAAGGAAATGGCTCTATGATTTCCTCCTAAAGAGAAGCCGAAGTAGGAAAAGGGCAATGATTCTACCTTGCAACCTATGCCTCAAGCCAGTTCCTCCGTTTCCTCATACTCCACATTGATACCAATCAAAGTCGTTTTGTTAAGATTTGGGGACAGCCCCGAACCAAGGAGGAAAGATTCATAATTAATCACCGATCCTTAAGCAAAATGTTGTCCTTTGGGCAGAAAAAAATAGTATATCGCGTATATAAGGTGGGTCACCTTTACTTACTGGTTTCCAAGCTCGAGGCTGTTGATAATACCTTTCCTATTGATATAAAGACAATCCTGCACATAATTCAGCATTGTCAATCATCTTCCCCGATCCCAAGTCCTGAAATATACAATAGTTTGCACGAAATTTAGTTTCACAATTCAAGTCCTTATTCAATTTGCTCACAGAAAGTAGGTTATGTTCCAACACAAACAATACAGATTCGAGGGTAAGAGAGCTCAATATTTGAACATTTCCAATCTCAGCAATTCAAACTGAAAGATTACCTTTATATGGAAAGAATGATGAGAATAAAGATATGTCGCATGTCATATAATCGGAGGCCCCGGAGTCTACTATCCATTCATATGGAGAGGTTTGTGTATGAAAAGCATGAGAACTTTGGTTACCTTGTTGTTGCAAACTCCCGAAACTACTTACAATTGTAGAATTTTCTTTATTCAACAATTGCAAAATAGTATTACTTTCATTGGAAGTCGAGTGAGGTAACTTTGTCATCTTGAAAACAGCAATACAAATTACCAAAGATGAAGAAACAAATGAAGTTTGAAATGGAAAAAAAATTGAACCAGACCGAATTGGGCCGGACAATCAAAGTGAACCGAACCAAACTGATTCTTCACGATGGAATGTCGTAGCGTGAGCAGATGGAGGGAGCGCGGCGGCGGCAGTAGATCTGAAGCAATCTGGGCTGCGAACGAAGAATGTTTGCGCGGGTCTGGGTACAAAATCTAACCGTCACCGACGAGTGAAGACATGCGAACACGAACTGACGCGGCTGAATTTTGAGCCTGAAGGAGATGAGTTCGCCGTAAAATGCACTGGAATGATGGCGCCGGAAGAAGATGTTCACACTGGAAGGCGCATCAGAAGGAGAGGTTGAGGTCGGAAGATGCGCCGGAAAAAGATGGCGTCGACGAGGATGATACCCAACGGCTAGGATTCTAACGGCTGAATTTTGATGTTAAGGCTTTTGACGGCTAGGGTTTTTGATAACCTAGCTCTGATACCAGGAAGGTATGAGAGTAATTTTCTAATAATTTATTGAGTGAGAACATATGAATATTTATATAAGAAGGATCTCAATCATAGATCCAAAACAATAGCAATTAGGTGAACAAGAAAATAATATCCCTAATTTACAGCTTGATTTTCTACATTGTATAACGAAGAAACAAGGCTAATTAGGTGAAAGTCCCTCACACTGTTCGCACTCATCTTCTTGAGAATCAAGCAAATGTAGGTTTCATTATTTTCCTATTGATGATCCCACCTTGAAAAAATCCTAGAACACTTTCATGATGTCTTCCTTCAAAATGTTCCAAGATTTATAAAAAAAAATCATTGATCATCCTATCCGGCCCGGGGACTTTAGATTGCCCAAGCTTTTCACGGCCAAATGAACTTCATCTTCGTGAAAAGGAGCTTCTAAGGGGCCGTTTGACCCACAGAGTTGAGGGGAGTGGAGTTGGGGTGAGTGAGCTTACTCCCCGTTTGATTCCCCAAGCTTTTCACAACCAAATGAACTTCATCTTCGTGAAAAGGAGCTTCTAAGTGAGCTTACTTCTCGTTTGGCTCACCGAGTTCATTCTAAGTGAGCTTACTTCTCGTTTGGCTCACGGAGTTGTTGAACTCGGGTAAAAAATATCAACTCCCCAAACTTAAACAATAATTACTATTGAAGTTTGTCCCATTTTTCAAGACAACACATTTCTCTCTCTACCTCTCTCTCCCTCCCTCCAACGATTTATTTATTTATTTATTTATTTTTTAAATGTAATTTAAACAAAAGGCGTCAAATGACTAAAAATGCAATTCAACCTATTTTTATTATTTTGAATATAAATTATGTTGTTCAATCAAAATTGATACTCAAATAAAATTCAAAATGTAGTATTTCCTACAATTGAGAGAAATAAAAACATCAGCTTATTTTTCGATTAAATTAATGGATTAAAATCATTCACATGTAATATTTAACACACTATTGTACGACTCTTTTATTTCAAAACTATCCAAATAAAATGAATAATCAATTTGAGTGATACTGAAAAAAGAATGTGAAGTATTGTGGTCAAAATTATTTTTGTTATCTTTAAAGAAATTTGTGAAGAATACATAAAATAAAAGGCAAAAATTGCATTCTTAAAATTTATTGGAAGAAGTCCTTAATAATGAAAATATGAAAAATTATAGAAAACAATTGTACAAAAAAACCGTCATTGTTGAGATGGGGTGTAGTGGATTCAGATGGAATGACAAGTTTAAGTGGGTAGAGGCGGAGAAGGATGCGTTTGACACATGGTCAGGATAAGACTATACTTATGTGTTGTTCTTTTTTTTTCTCTTTAAAAAAATTTATGACAAGTTTAAGTGGGTGGAGGCGGAGAAGGATGCGTTTGACACATGGGTCAGGATAAGACTATACTTATGTGTTGTTCTTTTTTTTTTTTCTCTTTAAAAAAATTTGTAAGATATATATATTGTTTTTTTTTTTTTTTGACAACATGTTGGGGTGGGGGATTGAACCTAAGACCTCATGGTCATTAGGCGATACATCATGCCAGTTGAGCTATGCTCTTGTTGGCAGATATACATATTGTTGAAGTATTGATACAAGATTAAATTTACCATAACCCATCAGCTTAAGCTTTTGGGATGATTGGTGGTTAACACATACATTAATAAGAACAAAAAAAAATCTCAATCTTAGAATGCATGAAATTAAAATAAAATGGCAAAAGATGAGTCATAACAAAAATGAATATATATATATATATATATATATAATCAATGTGAGGGATATTAAAAAAATAATGTGAAGTATTGTGGTCAAAATTATTTTTGTTGTCTTCAAAGAAATTTGTAAATGATAGATAAAATAAAATAAAAAATTCATTCTTAGAATTTATTGGAAGAAGTCCTTAATATTGAAATTTTGTAGAAAAAAAAATTGAAAACTTGTACAGAAAAACAGTTAAATAAACTTAAACTTTTTTAAAATAAACTCAGACTTCAGAACTTCAGGTTTAACAACTCTTTGTCCCAAACACAACACAGACTTCAGAACTCCAGACTAAACAACTTTCACTCCAAACACACATATTTCAAAACTCCCCATCCCGGACTAAATAACGCCAGACTTATTAACTCTCACTCCCTGCCCCAAACACAACACAGACTTCAGAACTCCAAACTAAACAACTCTCATCCCAAACACACAGACTTCAGAACTCCCCATCCCATACTAAATAACTCCAGACTTATTAACTCCCACTCCCGGCAACTTCTTGTCCCAAACAGCCCCTAAATGAGTTTGTCATTCACTGCCCTCTGTCCATAGATGCCCAGTCTAGACCACCTTCCACCACAAAATGATGCCCCCATCTTTAGTGTATCCGATCTCTTCTATTTCACCTTCCAGCGTGAGTAAATTCCCTTGGGAGTCTTTCTTCTAAAGCAGAAATGGAATTTTTACCCTTCCGCTGAGAAACCCATTTATGGAACATGCTGGTATTTTCATCACCCTCTTTTAGCCACTGATTTTTGTACTTCTTAGCCCATTTGCGACATTCTTTGAGAGTTAAATCAAGAAAATCAGATTTTAAGCTTCCCCAGATTCTTAACCGTTCTTCAGTCAAAGAGCCCCTTCATTCTTCATTATCGATTTCTCTATTTTATTCTGAAGGGTCGGTTACTTCTCTTCCACTGTACCAAATTCTTCGTTCCATCTTTTCAACTAAACTTTCAGGTCCTTTAACTTTTCCATAAACATATAGCACGGCCAGTCATTGCAATTCATTCTTTTCCACCACTTTTCAATGTTTGCCAACAAATGAGGATGACTCATCCACATATTCTGAAAGCTGAAAGGGGAGGACCCCATTTATGAAAACTTGAATCAAGCGACAGATGGAAGTGATCAGAAATTACTCTTGGAAGCATGCATAGGGAGACTTCTTTGAAGCAATTGATCCAATCCTAAGAAAGCAGAAGAAAAAAAATCCAGCACTGAGGAAATAGGATGCTATCTCATGTTGGACTAAGAGAAACGACCATTCTTCATGAGAATGTCTACCATGTCTACATCACTACAAACAAATATCAAAATTAGAGGACTTATTTTCAAAAGTTCTTTGATTTCTTTCCAACCAACACCCCACAAAAAAGCTCTGATTGCATAACCCCCAAGAGTTTTCATGTTCTTCTTCAAGCTCCAGCCATTAAGAGCTTCCAACATCCATTCATTAATCCGTTGGGGAAGACAAATATTAATTCCAAAGGAATTAAGCAGCACAATCCAACCTTTCTTCACAAAACTGCAGTGTAAGAAAATATGGTCTAGAGATTCCTCTTCCCTTTGACATAGACTGCAAACCGAGGGAGAAAGGGCCCAACCTCTACATTTCTTCTGTAATTTCTCATGCATGTTGAGACTTCTATGAGATAGGAACCAGAGGAAAATTCTCACCTTTTCGAGGATTTTAAATTTCCAAATAGCCGAAATCAGGGACCACACCATTTTGTCCATACCTAAACACATCTATTCCACATCAATATTCTGTTAAATAGGCCAATCCAACTTGATTTTTCCCATCAAAGAGGCCTCTCCAGAGGCCCAAGTCCCAACCTCTTTGGTTTTCATTCCAACAATTACCTATCGATGCCTCCTTTTTTGAAGAGATTGTATAAATGATGTAGCCTAAGTGATTAAGGAGAGTTCTCCCCATGAATCTATCCAAGAATCTTATTATGAATCAAAAGTTAATGAATACATGAGAAGGATTCTCTATTTATAGAGAATTAAAATTAAACTAAAACCCAAAAGAAAACTAAAAGGATTAACCAAAGATTTAACCAAAAGTAATATGAATTTACCCTTAATCCTACCTCATCATTCTATCCCTCAAAAAAAAAAAAAAACTCGTTCTCGAGTTTAAAAAAGAAAATGAAGATAGGTAGAAACAAACGAATTGCCCGACAAGAAACATGTTTCAGTCGATGGTTGCAAAAGACTCCAACTGAAAATTGGGTTCTAATTTCATCAACACGCCAATGTACCCATGCTCCCCAAAGTTTGGTTTCGTGCCAAAAGTTCTGCCAATCCAAAATCATATGCAATAGGATCCAGTAGTCTTCAAAAATCCCTCCAAATATACTTTATTACTGAAACAAAGTAAAACTGCTTTCATAAAGATGTCTGTTAGGATACAAACAATATCCCACATTGGCTAGAAAAGGGAAAGATCATGGGTATATAAGGGGGGACAATTATCTCCAATGATATGAGGTCTTTTGAGTGAAATCAAAAGTAAAGTCATGAGGGTTGAGGCTCAAAGTGGACAATATCATACCATTGTAGAGTCGTTACCTTTTGTGAGGCCTACGCCCCATAGAAACTGTCTACTTGAGACTGTCCCTTGGCCCGTAGGTCCTGACACAAGGTTAGAAACAGCCAAATTTGTGAAAGATTCTTTCATGTAACAAATCAAAATTAGATTCTTGAAGGAATTTTCTTGAAAATTCTCTTGAAGTTCCAAGCTTAACAATAGTACCCTCGTTTGAATATCTTACAATGTCAACCTCAAGAATTTCAACAAGGTTTTTCTCAACGGCAGTTTCATGGATTTTTTGAAAATTTTCCAACCCCAAATTTTCTTCCACAATAGTAAAAAGATTATCCAAACAGATTAATATTTCATCATCTTTGTCAAAATACTCAGCAAAATTCAAAAGAAATTGATCTTCTATGACATTCAAACTTATCTTATGGTGTTCATCTGAGAGTAAATCATTGAGGTCAATAAAAGAATCTTCATGTTTTTCAGACAAATCATTCTGATGAAGATCTTGAATAAATTTTCCAACAATACCATCATCATCATTAACATCAATCGTTTCTTTCAATTATTTTTCAACTTCTGTAAGGAAACCCCCTTACTCAAGGTATTTCTTTATTGATTGAACTAAGCCCTTAGGCTGTTACACAAATACCACACTCGGTAAATGCCCCTAATCTCCTCTGAGATCTTCCTAAGTTCTTCTCTACCAAAATAAGAAACAACCATCACCTATATATACATGGTAGATTTGCTTTAACAGAAAAGTAACTAACTAACAGTAGAACTAACAAACTATCCCATTCATAACTGTTTTGCTGTTTTGCCCCTTCTGCTATAATACTTCCGTATAGGTGGCTTTGGATATCTAACAATACCCTCGGCCTCGAAATCGACCTTGTCCTCAAGGTCGGATGTAGGGAACTGTCGCCGTATATCCCGAACATTTTCCCATGTTGCTTCATGAGCTGGGAGGCCTTGCCAGCTGATTAAAGCCTCTGTTGCCCCTGTCACATCATTCTTTTGGTATGCAAAAACTTCTTCTGGTCGGGTGATCCAAGCAAACTCATCTGTTAAGATAGGAGGTCCAACCTGGGCTTCCTTATGTTGTCCCAATGCTTTCTTGAGCTGAGATATGTGGAACACAGGATGAATGCGGGCTTCTTGAGGTAGTTGGAGCTTGTAGGCCACCTTGTCATAGCGCTCTACAACTTTATATGGGCCAAAGTACTTAGGTGATAGTTTCTCATTTTTTCTTCAGGCTAGGGTTGCCTGTCGATATGGGCGAATCTTGACAAACACTGACTCTCCTACATCTAACTCCTTATCGCTTCTTTTGGCATCAGCATACTTTTTCATTCGGTCTTGAGCAACTAATAAGTTTGCTCTCAACTGATGGATAGCCCCATCTCGATCTTGCAATGTTTGGTCCAATGATGCGTTTGGGGTTCTGATTCCATCATAGGCTAACAAGGGAGGTGGGTTGCGACCATACACTGCTTGGAACGGAGTCACCCCTAGGGAAATGTGGTATGTGGTATTGTACCAATACTCAGCCCAATGGAGCCATGACTTCCACTGCGTGGGTCGTTCGCTGCAAAAGCATCGGAGATAAGTTTCTAATCCCTTGTTGACAATTTCCGTCTGCACATCCGTTTGAGGATGGTAAGAAGTGTTGTGCCTTAGTTTGGTTCCTGCTGAACGAAATAATTCGCGCCAAAAGTGACTTAGGAATACCTTGTCTCGATCAGAAACAATCGTCTTAGGAAAACCGTGTAGTCGGACAATTTCTTTAAAGAACACCTCACTGACTGTTTTGGCGGAGAAAGGGTGCTTGAGTGGCATGAAATGGCCATATTTACTCAGGCGATCCACGACTACGAAGATGGAATTATACCCTTCGGATCTAGGCAGCCCTTCAATAAAATCCATGCTCAAATCCTCCCAAATCTGGGCAGGTATGTCTAATGGCTGAAGCAAGCCCGCCGGTGATGCAGCCAAAGACTTATTACGTTGGCATACTAGGCACTCTTCCACATACTTCTTAACATCGCGCTTGATTCCCTCCCAATGTAACTCTCCTGTTATTCTTTTATATGTTCTGAGAAATCCGAAATGTCCTCCAAGAACAGAATCGTGGAAAGTGTGTAGAAGAGAAGGTAGTAAAACCGAAGAAGAGGATAATACTAACCTTCCTTTGTATAATAAGTTCCCCTGATGCATAGTGTAATTTGGCAGGGAAGACGAATCATGAGCAAGTTGACTGATGATAGATTGAAGCTTTGGTTGGAGAAGGACTTCTGCCCGGACGGTACTGATATCAATTATAGAAGGCACTGTAAGCTGTGATAGAGCAACCTCCTCAGGGATACGAGACAGAGCATCGGCTGCTTTGTTTTCTAACCCCGGTCTGTATTGTACTACAAAGTTGTAACCCAACAACTTAGAAATCCATCCCTGGTATTGAGGTTGGATGACTCTTTGTTCCAAAAGGAATTTAAGAGCTCGTTGATCGGTTTGAACTACAAATTGTTGTCCCAATAAGTAAGGACGCCATCGCTGGACTGCCATGACAATTGCCATAAGTTCTCGTTCATATATGGATTTTGCTTGAGCTCGGGTTGACAATTTATGACTGTAAAAGGCGATTGGTCTTCTTTTCTGAGAAAAGACTGGTCCAAGTCCTGTTCCCGAAGCATCCGTTTCAACCACAAAGGGTCTCTCGAAGTCCGGTAATGCCAAAACAGGTAAGGATACCATTGCTTGTTTTAGCTTATTAAAAGTTGTCGTAGCCTGATCATTCCAAGCAAACGATCCCTTCTGTAATTGTTGGGTTAATGGAACCGCAATGGAGCCATAATCCTTCACGAATCGTCTGTAATATCCTGTCAAACCAAGGAATCCTCTGAGCTCCTTTACATTACGAGTAATGGGCCAATCAGTCATAGCTTTCACCTTTTCTATGTCAGCCTCCACACCATCTGCCGATACCCAATGCCCCAGGTATTCAATCCGTTCTTGGGCGAATTTACACTTTCCTCTATTTGCAAACAATTCATGCTCTTTGAACAATGTAAATACTAGGACAAGATGATGTACATGCTCTGCTAAGTCCCAACTGTAGATTAGTATATCATCAAAGAATACCAATACAAACTTTCGTAGATAAGGTTTGAGGATGGTATTCATTAACGATTGGAAAGTTGAAGGTGCATTTGTCAAACCGAAGGGCATGACCGTGAATTCATAATGACCTTCATGAGTTTGGAAGGCAGTCTTGGCAATGTCTTTGTCCTGAATTCTAATTTGATGATATTCTGCTCGCAGATCTAGCTTGGAAAAGATTTGAGATCCATTTAATTCATCAAATAGTTCTTCGACCACTGGGATTGGGAACTTGTCTGGGATTGTCACATTATTAAGTGCTCGGTAATCCACACAAAACCTCCAACCTCCATCTTTTTTTTTAACGAGCAACACCGGGCTTGAAAACGGACTTACACTCGACCGGATCACGCCTGACTGCAACATTGAGTCCACCATCCGTTCAATCTCTGTTTTCTGTACATACCCATAACGATATGGGCGCACGTTAACTGCTGTAGTCCCTTCCTTCAGATGGATTTGGTGATCAATCAGCCTTCTTGGAGGCAACTTTTCCGGAACCTGAAATATTTGATTGAACTCTTGTATCAAATCCTGAATTTCTTTAGGCAACTCTATTTCTTGATTGCAAACTCCATCAGACTCCTCCTCACTCATAGCTCCAAAGGCTCTGAATTCTACCAGAAATCCTTGATCCTCTGATTCCCACGTTTTGGCCATGTTTTTCAACGTCACCTTTGACTTGGTGAGACTCGGGTCCCCTTTTAAAACAATTTGATCCTTCCCTTTCCCGATTCTGATGGTCAACTGCTGCCAATCCACCTCCGTCACTCCCAAGGTATTCAACCATTTCATTCCCAACACTACTTCAATGCCTCCCAACGCTAACGGAAGGAAATCCTCCGAAATAGTCATGATCCCGATGGTTAATTCAACAGCCCTACACACACCTTTCCCTTTTACTGCTCCTCCGGTTCCCATAATCACTCCATAGTTGGCCGTCTTCGTTAATGGCAACTTCAACTCGTCAACTAAACGCTGACTGACGAAATTGTGGGTAGCCCCACAATCAATTAACACCACAACCTCTCGTCCCGCGATCTTGCCCATCATTTTGATTGTCCCAGGGGAGGAAATGCCCACCACTGAGTTCAAGGAAAATTCCACTGCATCTCCTACTTCGATACTCTTCAGTAACCACCCCCTATGCTTCCTCCGCCTCTTCTTCCCTTAATTCGGACTCCTCGGCGTTATCGTGCACAACTAACACCCTTAATTCCTTCGCTTTGCATCGATGGCCTGGGGAAAACGGCTCCTCACAGCGGAAGCATAATCCTTTTTCTCTTCTTTGGCGAAATTCGGTATCGGATAAACGCCGAACCGGAATATCCCTTCGAGGCGTTATTCCTGCCGAGTTAACCAAGGTTATCGTGCGCGTCGCCGTGGCGTTCCCTGGTCGGTCCTTCCTGGACATCCCCGAAGAGTGGGACGCTGATTTAGGGTTTGCAACACCCGCTAAAAATTGCGCGAGTTTGGTGTTTACACAACCCGTTCTTGCCTGATAACCCGACCCGCTTGGACGTTGGGCTTCTATCCGAGTCATCTCCATGTCTTCTACCAACTGAGCAATGCTCATTATTTCCTTCAATCCCACAGGTTTCCAACAACGAACTTCAGCTCTAATCACAACATCCAGTCCATTCAAGAAGGTGTTTTCTTTTACCTCAGCTTGAAGGCGAGAAAGTAGTGCCGCGAGTCTGTCAAACTCATTCTGATATTCTTCTACCGTCGATGTTTGCTTGATGGCCAAGAATTGGGCAACAAGACTTCCTTTACGCGTAGAACGAAAACGTTCCAGTAGCTGCTCCCTCAGATCGTTCCAATCCATACAGGATTTCATTTCATCTTCTCCTCTAAACCAATTGAGGGCGATCCCGGAGAAACTGATTACTGCCACCGTCATCTTCTCTTCCTCTGTTAGCTTATGGATTTTGAAGTACCGCTCAGCACGGAACAACCAAGAATCTGGGCTTCACCATCGAAAATCGGCATTTCAACCTTCTTGAATTTACTTCGATCCGTGGTTACTTCATCAGCTTTCACAGCTTGCCTTTCTTGATCTTCAGGTCCCCCATTTTC
Organism: Herpetospermum pedunculosum; assembly: GCA_028017165.1. Taxonomy (NCBI): domain Eukaryota; kingdom Viridiplantae; phylum Streptophyta; class Magnoliopsida; order Cucurbitales; family Cucurbitaceae; genus Herpetospermum; species Herpetospermum pedunculosum. The sequence goes on from CM051530.1 coordinate 65,993, forward strand.
CACATTTATCTCCCCCTGCTGCACCGCTCTTCCAGCCCTTTCTTTAGTAAGAACATCCATCTAAGCCGATAATTTCTCCATAGCTTTCAACATCACAGCAACATTTCCCTCCAGAGTCGGGATCTTTTCTACATTGTTGCGAATTCCCCCTATCTCTGCATCAAACTGATCCAGACGCTCTTCGATCTTCTTCTGACCCATTGATACAACTTTTCCCCAAGAAAGAGTGCTCTGATACCAATTGTAAGGAAACCCCCTTACTCAAGGTATTTCTTTATTGATTGAACTAAGCCCTTAGGCTGTTACAACAAATACCACACTCGGTAAATGGCCCTAATCTCCTCTGAGATCTTCCTAAGTTCTTCTCTACCAAAATAAGAAACAACCATCACCTATATATACATGGTAGATTTGCTTTAACAGAAAAGTAACTAACTAACAGTAGAACTAACAAACTATCCCATTCATAATTGTTTTGTTGTTTTGCCCCTTCTGCTATAATACTTCAGTATAGGTGGCTTTGGATATCTAACAACTTCATCTTCCACATCAAAATAATTTTCAAATTTTAGAAAACACTCTTCTTCTTTGTTGAAAAAACCATAATCTTTAAACATCAAATCCATGAGAAAAAATCATCTTCTTCGTTGGAACAATTGGAATCTTGAACTAAGAAACCTTCATTTCGGCATTCTTGGAGTTTATCATGACAAAAGATGTTCCCAACATTTTTTGGAAGGTGGGCTTTATGTTCTTGGAGCATTTCTTCTTGTCTATCTTCACAGTTTTGGTGTGTATCTCCGTGGTAAAAATCTTATTTTCTCGAACTTTCAAAATCTTGATTCATGAATCTTGAAAATTGATGTTCTAGAGGTCTCCCCATAGTATTTTCTTGACTGCTACTTTCAAAATCTGTCATTCTTGCCTTTTCGGGTTCTTGTTGTTTGGTTGTAAAACAATCTAAATTGTTAGATACATTTCCCAAAATACGTCAGTTTTCATTCATTCCCTTTTTGAATTCCTCACGCAATTTTTCATCATGGTTGTTGTAGTGTATGTCATGATTTCCTTCAATTTTTCTCTCCAATGGGCGTGATTCACATTCAAAGGAAAATTTTCTGGTCTTGAACTTCTTTCTTGGGGTGTAAATTCTCGTTCTTGGCAATTTATTGAACATTCTTGTAATTGCAACATGGTCTTCTTCTTCAGAATCACAAGAGTCACTACAATAAGAATTCAAATGTAGATCTTGATAGGATCTTTGAAAGAATCGAGCATGGGTTGAGTTGTTATGTTGAAATTCATCTTTCGAATCGCTAGAATCGAAATTCCAGCATTGTTCTTGAATGTATTTGTGGTTTTCTTGCCTATACCGATCGTTGTATCTTTTTTTGGTCATCTTTCTTGTTTAGTAATTTTCAATTCTTGAAAATTCTTGGTGAATTTTCTTTAAAGGGTTCCCTCTTGTAATTAGGTGTACGCTCTCCGGCAACGAGCACAGCTCACGAAGCTCCCTCTTGCGATCTGCACTGACAAAAGTTTCCCGGTCTTCCACCGGCGGCAGCCAACGTTGGCCAAGACGGTGACTCTAATACCAATTTGATGTAGCCTAAGTGACTAAGGAGAGTTCTCTCCAAGAATCTATCCAAGAATATTATTATGAATCAAAAGTTAATGAATACATAAGAGAGATTATCTATTTATTTATAGACAGTGTTTTAAAAGGCGCAAAGACCCTCTGGAGCCTAGGCGCAAGGCGCACAATAAAGCGCGCGCTTTATTTTGCGAGGCGCACTTTGTATAGAAAAAAAATATAAAAAATTATAAAAAGAGATAGCATGGTTGAAGTGAAAATATGAAGAAAAAAAACTTTAGGATTAGTTGGAATGCCTTGAATCTGTTATGACCCTCTACGACTGGTCGGTACGGGGGTATGGGGGCAACGCCCCTAAAGAAAAAAATCAGATTTTGGTTACTTAATTTTTTTTTTTTTTAATAGTTGAAAAAATCCCTTGCGCCTAACGCGCGCCTTTTTAAGTGCGCCTCGCCTTTCAAGGCGAGGCGCCAAGCTTGCGCCTTGCGCCTAGGCGCGCGCCTTTTAAAATACTGTTTATAGAGAATTAAAATTAAACTAAAACCCAAAAAGAAACTAAAAGGATTAACCAAAGATTTAACCAAGAGTAATATGAATTTACCCCCAATCTTACCTCATCAATAAAGGTCCGAGAAGTCATGACCAAGAGTATTGTTGACCACCCATATGTCCTTCCAAAATCTGATACGAGCCCCATTATTGGCTTTAAATCTCACAAAACTAGGAAGGTGGCCACATTCTTTACTATGTCAAACCAGAGCCTTCCCCAAACTTTACCTTTCAGTTGCAAGGTTACCCATCTGAATGGGTCTGAGCCATAAACACCATCAATCACTTTCTTCCATGGGTTTTCCTATAGACAACATGTGGGGTGGGGGATTCGAGCCTCTGACCTCTTCGTTAGGAGTTTATACATTATGTCAGTTGAGTTATGCTCATGTTAGCTTCATTTTTCCTGATAGAAGGCCAAAGTCATTTTAAAAGAAGTGCAAAGTTCCTCGGTTTAAAAGAGTCAATGCCTAAGCCCCCATATTGAATAGGAAGGGATGTCCTCCCATTCATTCTACTAAGTGAGTAGAGCGTTTGTAGATCCCTCCACCCAGAAAAAGTATCTCACTAGCTTATCCATCTTCTTAGTTGTGCTTATAGGAGCTTTAAGGAGAGAAAAAATGATACAGAGGGAGGATATTTATAACTGATTGGGCCAAGGTGTGTCTTCCTCCTTCAGACAGAAAGAGACTCCCATTTTTCCAACTTGACTCTGAATTTATCAACCATCGGCTCCCAAATAATGCTTTGTATTAGTTTCCCCAGGTAAAACCCAAATAAATAAAAGGCAAAGAGTCAACTTAACAACCAATTATTCAGGCAAGCTCCTTTGTCGTCTCTTGATTCACATTAATACCGATCAAAGTCGTTTCGTTGAGATTGAGAGACAACCCGAACCAAGGAGGAAACGGTTAATGATCAGCCACCACTTGTTTAGAGAATTTTCATCTTGGGGCAGAAAATGATCGTATTATCCACATATTGGAGGTGAGTGAGCTCTACGTTCTTCCTATTTTAAAACCACAGGTAATTCCCTTGCTATTGCTGAAATGAACCAATATGTTGTATCAAAAGGGATTATGATGGATCAATATCTCAATATAAAGCTAGATCGGTAGCTAAAGGATTCTATCAAGTTGCCAACCTCGATTATTCAGAAACTTCTAGCCCTATTTTCAAGTCGATTACTATTTGTGTCTTGTTGACAATGGAAGTGTCTCATAATTGGATTATTCGTCAACGAGATATAAATAATGTTTTTCTACATGGACAGCTTAGTGATGAAGTTTTGATGGATCACCTATCGGTTTACAAGTTTCAAGTTCTTCCAACAAGGTGCCCTTGGTTTGTAAATTGAGGAAATCTGTTAGGACACCGCCTAACGGGATCAAGAACTTCAATGTATTGATATGAAAATATATATGAAATACATGATTACAAGTGGTTATAGGTACTTGCACCCTCCCATCTTGAGAACTATCCCAAGCCTTAGTCTACTTGTCCAATTGACTCCCTTCCTCTAATCCCACTCCCTCTATTTATAACCATATCCTCTAACTAACTTCCTAAGTAACTACCCTAAAAGCCCTTCCTACTAACATACCAATATTGACTATATACTCCTAACTAGGATCCTTACAAAATATTTATACGGCCTCAAGCAAGCTCCTCGAGCATGGTTTGACTGTCTCAAATCTTGTTAGGTTGGTTTTAGTGGTACAATACTCGTGCTATTATGTCCTTATTCATGTGTATATCTCCTTCATCTTCTTGTTATATTTTGATTTATGTCGATGACATTGTGATTGTCAACTCTTCTTTTATCAAGATTATTGAACTGGTTGCTCCTTTACATAGGAATTTTGCTCTTAAGGATTTGGGACAGCTGAGTTACTTTCTTGGGATTGAGGTGTCTTCCTCCTTCTGATGGAATTTTTCTTTCCGAATCAAAATATATTTCTAATTTTTTACATCGTGCAAAAATGTTTGATGCCAGTAGTATCAACCCGCCTATGATTAGCGAGAGTGTTTTATCTTCAAGGGTAGTGAACCTTTTTATGATATTCATTTTAATTGAAGTATCATCGGTGCCCTTCAATATGTTATGAAATCTGATAGGCCTCCTATAGTTAATGCGTATGTTAGAAGGGTCACGATTAGTGACGTGTGTGTTTTGTTGTGGGGCTTTGTGCCTCTTTTGTGGGGTCTGTTATATACTTGTTTTGTAGGTGAGGACAGGGTAGGTTTTATTTTGTGCTTAAAGTCGGTTATTGTAAGGAGAGCTGCAGTCCTCTCGAACCACTGTTTGTGTAGCATGAGGGCCTTGTGTGATAGTAATCTGAAGTTGTGAGGAAGATACCTTACAAGTTGGTATCAGAGTCGGTCGAACTGGGGAGAACGAGAAGCATGGCGCACAAACAATTAGAGGATTGTTGTGAGACAAATGAAAAGGAGATAGGAGGATTACGTGAAGGATTGAGCAAACTCTCGGAACAAATGGATGAAACGCGAAAGGCCTTGGCGATTTTCATGGCTTTGTTGATGCCAATTGGGCATTTGATTGCAATGACAGGAAGTCCATGTCAGGCTTTTGTATATACTTTAGAGGCAATTTTGTTACTTGGGATTCTAAGAAACAATAAATCATCTCTAGGTCTACTGCTAAAGCAAAGTTTCGATGTGCTTTCTTCTTCGCGAATTACATTTGGATGTTTCTCAACCTCTCATTCTTAGGTGTGACAACTGAAGTGTTGTTTAATTAAGTGTCTATCCAATTCTCAATTCTAGAACTAAATGAAATAATACAAGGGCATACAAAAAAAAAATCAACCCCAAGGAAGGAAGGAACCCCGCTATAAAAAGGGGCTCCAATCCAGAAGAATAACGTTCAAGGAATAATTACAAAACAAAGGCGTCACCGACGCCCGCAAAGAAGCGTGGAATCTGCTAAGTGACCAGACAACACACGGGTTCTTCTCAGCCCCTCTAAAAGTCCTATTGTTTCTTTCACCCCACAACCCCTACAAAAACAGCACACACACTCGTTTGCCAAATTAATTTTCCCTTCTCCGGAAACGAGGGATGGAGAAGGAACTCCTCGATCAGCATCCTAAGATCCCTGGGTCTAGCCAACTGGAAGCCAAACACCTCAAAAAACATATCCCAAATGGACCGAGCAAAAACACAACTCCACGGGAGATGATCCAAGTCTTCCTCCGCCCTCCGACAAAGGATGCAACAAGATGGGCCCACAAGAAAGAACAACCTCCTCGCAAGCCGATCTAAAGTATTAACCCTACCATGAATAACCTGTCAAGTAAAGAACAAAACCTTCTTTAGAACCTTTACCTTCCAAAGGGTCGAAAAAACCGACTCATCACCTGGGGAGAGGTCCAACAACCAAGGAAAGAACGACCCACAAGAAAATTCCTCAACAAAATTGGGAGAACAAATGCGAACATCCCTCCTCCCTGGCGAAATAACACAATCCCCAATAAGAGAAAGAAGAGCCAGAACCTCCAACGTATCTCTATCAGATAACGTCCGACGACTACCATGAATATTTTGTATCTCTATCAAATAACGTGGAGCTTGATATATATTTTCTTCGAGATTTTGCAAAGGGAACTCGTTGTTCATCATAATCCTACTACTGCTCAATCAGATGATGTATTCACCGACGACAAGGAGATTTTTGGCTTAACTTTGTTAGAGCGTTCTTTTGGTCGACTTGGCTTCATTGGAACTCCCGCATTTTCAACTGACATGGAACAGCCCATACACGAGTTCTACACCTCAATTACTTAATATGCTAAAATTGGTGTAATTAGTTCATCATTTTTGTGATTATAGCTTATCATCTCCTATTATTAATTGGAGATGCTTTCTGTAACTTTTGGACACTTTCTTTCCTTTCATTATATCAATGAAGTAATTTGTTTCCTATCAAAAAAAAAAAAAACAAATGATGTATTCACCAAGCTCTTGTCAGCTGCTACATTTCTTCCTTTGTAGTCCAAGCTCACTGTCTTTGATTCTCAAGCCACTGGCTTGCGGGGCGTATTAAGACTGCTCCTTAGTGAGCTAACAGAGTGTTGTTATTTAGTTTTCTTATCAGTTATTGTTAGAAATTCTAGTATTTATGATTATGTAGATATTAATTATTAATATTTAGTCTTTATTGACTATTTTATTTTCCCTTATTGTATTAGGTCTTTTACTTTCCTTATTGTATTAGGTCTTTCTCATATAAGAAGACCTAGGATTCCACATGTCTAATAAGAGATTATTATTCTCCTCAATTTAAGATGGTATCAGAGCAGGAAACCCTAGCTCTTTAAAATCCTAGCCGCCGTTGTCGCAAGCACACTTCTACACCCAGTTTTTTTTCACGCAATGAAGATGAAGTTGGGTTTGTGAACCGATCCAAGTTGGTTTGGTTTACTGCAATATTCGGTCAGGTTCAGTGGTTATTTGCTTGGTTTGGTTCAATTTTGGTTTATATTTATTATTTCCCATTAACTCACGATTTGATACAATGGCAAATGAGCAAATTCATCAAATCTTTAAATTACTACCAACCAATTTATCATCTAATAATTCTTGTGTTTCATTGGCACAAACAGAGAGTTATCCTCAAGTTTTCTCTAGTCACACTTCTTCTCCGTGGATTATTGATTCCGGAACTTCGGATCATATGACTAGTTCTTCTCATTTTTTTGACTCATACTCTCCTTCGTATTCTAATGAAAAGATTCGAATTGCAGATGGCAGTATTTCTTCTATTGCAGGAAAAGGAACTATTAAATTGACTGAAAATATCTCCCTCCAGTCTGTCCTCCATGTTCCAAAATTAGCCTGTAACCTTTTATCTGTCTCGAAACTTTCTAGAGACTCTAACTGTCGTGTTATATTCTTTGAATCTCACTGTGTTTTTCAGGATCAGGAATCGGAGAAGACGATTGGCACTGCTAGGATGTTTGATGGCCTCTACTACTTTAATGAAGGTTCTTTTAGCAATAAAATAACTCAGGGTCTCAGTAGTATTAGTTCTCTTCCTGTTAATGAACAAATTATGATTTGGCATCATAGACTAGGACATCCAAGTTTTCCTTACCTCAAACATTTATTTCCAAACTTATTTAAGAGAATTGATTGTTCCTCTTTTAATTGTGAAAGTTGCATTTTTGCAAAAAATCATCGTTCCACATATTTACCAAAACCTTACAAAGCTTCCAAACCTTTTTATTTAATTCATAGTGATGTTTGGGGTGCTTCTAAAATTAGGACTCATAGTGGAAAAATGTGGTTTGTGACTTTTATTGATGATCATACTCGTATATCTTGGGTTTTTTTAATGGAAAAAAAATCTGAGGTGAAAGATATTTTTAAAAAAATTTACAATATGATTGAAACCCAATTTCAAACCAAAATTTGTATTTTACACTCTGATAATGGAACAGAGTACTTTAATGAAGTTTTTGGTGATTTTTTGAAAGATAAAGGTATTGTTCATCAATCTACTTGTCGGGATACTCCTCAGCAAAATGGGATTGCTGAAAGAAAAAATAGGCATTTACTTGAAGTTGCTCGGGCTATAATGTGTTCCATGCATGTTCCAAAATATTTATGGGGTGAAGCAGTTCTCACGGCTACTTATCTAATAAATAGGATGCCTAGTAAGATCTTGAATTTTAAAACTCCAATTGACTGCTTTAAACATATTTTTCCAACATCTCGCATATATTCTGATTTACCTCTCAAAGTTTTTGGGTGTACTACTTATGTTCATATACCTAGTCACTTTCGATCAAAACTTGATCATAGAGCTGTTAAATGTATTTTCTTGGGTTACTCTTCAAATAAAAAAGGTTATAAGTGTTTTGATCCTCAGACAAAAAAACTTTTTGTGAGCATGAATGTGTCTTTTTTAGAAAATCAACCATATTTTACCCAAAGTTCTCTTCAGGGGGAGAAAGCAATTTTGGAAGATAACTTCTGGGATGTTTCTACTTGTCTTCCTAGTCTTATTTTTCCTGATGTGACTAGTCCTTCGATGCCAAGTATAGAATCTTCTCAATCAGGGGGAGAAATACTACAAAATGATCCTATTGATCAAGTTCCCGAGTTACAGTTTTATACTAGAAGAAAATTCAATCAGAGTAACCAAGACCAGATAGTTGATCCTTCGCAGAGCCAATCTGAGACTCCGACGAATGAAACTGAAAATCTTGGTAATCCTTCCTTCGTTCCTACTTCTTCAATTATTCAAAATACTTTGCCAATTGTGTCTGATCTTGATGTTCCCATAGCCATTAGAAAAGGTACTCGAACTTGTACCAAATATCCTATTGCAAATTACATGTCATATCAAAATTTGTCAAATAGTCATAAAGTTTTCACTTTTAGGATAGATGATTTGTTTGTTCCAAGGAATATACATGAGGCCTTAGAAGATCCAAATTGGAAAGTAGCAGTTATGGAGGAGATGAATGCTCTAAAACAAAATGGGACTTGGGAAATAGTAGAATTGCCAAAAAATAAGAAATCAGTGGGCTGTAAATGGGTGTTCACCATAAAATGTAATGCAGATGGTAGTATTGAGAGATATAAGGCCAGACTGGTAGCTAAAGGTTTCACTCAAACATATGGGATTGATTATGAGGAAACGTTTGCCCATGTTGCTAAAATCAACTCTATTAGAGTTCTTTTGTCTCTTGCAGTAAATTCAGATTGGCCTTTTTATCAACTCGACGTGAAAAATGCTTTTCTGAATGGCGATCTTGAGGAGGAGGTTTTTATGAGCTTACCACCAGGTTTTGAAAAAAACTCGGGTGGAGTAAAATTTGCAAATTAAAGAAAACCCTTTATGGTCTTAAACAGTCTCCGAGAGCTTGGTTTGAGCGTTTTGGAAAAGTTGTGTCTAGCTATGGATTTCTTCAAAGTCAAGCAGATCATACTATATTTTATAAACACTCTGAGAATAATAAAATCTCAATTTTGATTATCTATGTAGATGATATTATTCTCACAGGTGATGATGAAGTTGGTCGAGTTGATCTCAAGAAAAATCTTGCAAGTGAGTTTCAGATCAAGGACCTGGGACCGCTGAAATATTTTTTAGGGATGGAATTTGCAAGATCGAGGAAAGGTATCTTTGTTAATCAAAGAAAGTATGTCCTCGACTTACTCAAGGATACCGGATTACTTGGTTGCAAGGTAGCAGAAACTCCTGTTGAACCTAATCTAAAGCTAGAAGTAGCAAAAGTAGAAGAAATAAAGAACAAGGAACGGTACCAGAGACTTATTGGAAGATTAATTTATCTATCTCATACGCGCCCTGATATTGCATATGCCGTAAGCATGGTAAGTCAGTTTATGCATGCACCAGGACCAACTCATTTTGATGTTGTTTACAGAATTTTGAGCTATCTAAAAGGGACTCCTGGAAAAGGTATTTTATTCCAAAAACATAATCACTCCCAAGTAGAAGTTTATACTGATGCAGATTGGGCAGGAAGTATTACAGATAGAAGATCTACTTCTGGTTATTGTTCTTTTGTTGATGGGAACCTGGTTACTTGGAGAAGTAAAAAACAAAATGTAGTGGCCAGGAGTAGTGCTGAAGCAGAGTTTAGAGTTTTAGCGCATGGAATTTGTGAAGGCATATGGATCAAAAGGATACTAGAAGAACTGAAGTTTTCTCAGACTAAACCTATACAGATTTATTGTGATAATAAGGTTGTCATATCTATAGCGCATAATCTAGTTCTACATCATAGAACTAAACATATTGAGGTTGACAAACATTTTATTAAAGAAAAGATTGATACAGGTGCAATATGTATTCCTTATCTTCCGACGACAGAGCAAATTGTTGATGTACTAACTAAGGGGCTTCCGAAGAAGCAATTCGATAAATTGATTGACAAGCTGGCTATGGAAGACATCCTTAAACCAGCTTGAGGGGGAGTGTTACAAATTCTAGTATTTATAATTATGTAGATATTAATTATTAATATTTAGTCTTTATTGACTTTATTTTATTTTTCCTTATTGTATTAGGTCTTTTACTTTTCTTATTGTATTAGGTCTTTTACTTTCCTTATTGTATTAGGTCTTTCTCCTATATAAGAAGACCTAGGATTCCACATATCTAATAAGAGATTATTATTCTCCTAAATTTAAGAGTTATATTCAGTTGTATCTTGTATCTTTGTTATAGTGTTGGTTATTTTTTGTTATACTCACTGGAACAAAGTTAGTTAAGTTGTTAGCTGTATTTGTTAATTCGGTTCACAGCCTTTCATATATGAATGAGGAAGTGTTGATTGATCACTTAATGAAAATCTTATCTCTTTGTGATCATTTCTCTGAGTTCTTTACTAGTGTTTAATGTCTTAATACGTGGAAGTTCAACAAACAATTACCTAGAATATTCATATACACCTATTTAAGAAGACTGCCTTTTCTAACATTTCTCTATTCTATCTCCTAATCCTTCTTTCCTTGTTTCCTAACTTTTAAAAGAAATAATAACATGCTCGATAAATGAGCATAGCTCAAAGGTTAAGTCATCTCTACTTTCTCTTAGAGGTCGTAGATTTGAATCTCCCCACCCTACATGTGATGTTATATTCTCAAGAAAAAAAATAGCATGCTCAATAAATGTTCTTTCTACTTCTGGTTCCCTATTATTTGATTTACAATTATAAAAAAAAACTAGAATGCTTGTTATTTGAAAAGAAGAAGAAAAAAACATTAAATTATTCCATGCTTTAAAGCTTTATGAAATAAGAATGTTTGTTTTTGTTGGATTGGAGTCCTTTTTAGTAGTTTGTTTTGGGACTTTTTGCCGGGCTTGTTTTTTGTATGCCCTTGTATATTCTTTCATTTTTTCAATGAAAGTTCGGTTTCTTACCGGAAAAAGAAATGACTTTAGTATGTACGAAATCAATAATTACAAACAAAAAATTTAATAATGTTTTATAAATCAATAATTAGGGGGGGAAAACATATCCGTATTTTTAAATTTTGTACACAATTTTGGCAACATTTCTTAAAATTGGTAAATGAGAAGTAAGCAACATTATCAAACATGCTTGGTTCTCAAAAACTGGAAATGAAAACATGAAAGGGAAACATTATCAAATAAGCATCAACATTCAACATTTGAATAGACGAATTAGCAATCGAACTCATCTGTTAAAACTTAATGCTACCACCATTTCACTAAGCCTTTTGTGATAAAATAAAGATAATATCACATTCTAATTCTTTTAAGTGGAAAAATACAATATCACGTTCTTAAAGACAGATAAAGTTGACTATCACCATGTCCTAGACTTTCTAATCATGTAATAGGATTTGAAGATGAAACATTCTTTATAAGGGTTATAAGGGTGGAGTACCTAGATCATATTCTCTGAATCTATCAGTTTGCTCACTCAATTTGGCAAAGTTTCTTGAGATGTTTGGTGTCAATTTGGCTCAAAACAAGACTTTCATTTATGACAAAGGAGGATCTTTTCACCTGCCTTTTCGTGATAAGGGTCCGACCCTTTGGTGTGCTGCCATTTTTGCAGTTTTGGGGCCTTTGGCTTGAAAGGGATAGTATGATTTGTAAAGGGGTTGAGAGGTCTTGGAAGAGGTGTGATACGCCGTCAGGTTCTATGGGCCTCTCTTTGGGCATCACTTTCAAAATATTTTTGTAACTATCCATTCGGCTTAAGTATTTTAGATTGGAACCTTTTTTTTTTTTTTTGGTTGGCTAGTCCTAGCTTTGTTGTGGCTTTTGTATTCTTTCATTTCTTCTCGATGAGAGAATCTAATCCGTTTCTATTAGCTCCAAATTTTATCCCTCGGATTCTTGTTTTAATCTTCAATTAAGTTTGAAAGATTATTTTGGATAAGCTAGAATTGTATTCAAATTGTAGAATAAATACAACTTTGTATCCTTGAAGCCAACATCTTATTAGACTTCAAATACTCTATTTCCAATTGGATTTCCTTTCAGACTCTTACTTTAAGCTAATATGTTTTCTAATTGGATTAGGTCTAGTTTTCTTTAAATAAAACCATAGTAAAACAAATCCACCATTGTGAAATACAACTAGTATCGGTTATCTAACAAATAGTTTTTGTGTTGAAGGTCGACAGACTCAAGTCTAAAATCCTAGAAGGGTTCCTGAGGTGTTTTTTTCTTTTTCTTTTTTAAAATTAAAAATAATAATAATAATAATAACAATTGTATGGATATCAAAGGGCTAGTTTTAGTGCACATCGACTAATTCCACGGAATAATCACATAATGATCTTGTAAGCATTTAGCAGGGAGAACATAAGAGGTTGGTAGTGTAGTTGATTCTACAATCCTGTCATTTTTTTTTTTATCGGTAAGCAGCACCAAGAATCTACAGATTTCAACAAGCTAGAGCCTTGAGAAAAGGCACAGGTGAAGTGAAGTTACTCAAATCGAGATCAAGAACTTGTGCATAACTGTGCTAATCTGATCTCTAAATATCTAACCAAACAAGGACAATAATCAGTTAAAATACCCAGAAACATGTAAGTCGGTGATAAAGCCAATTGGGTGATTGTATAATAACAAAATTTAACGAATCAAAGCTTAATACCGCAAAAACACAAGAATAAACCACAAGAACTTGCATATCAGAAATAGAATCAAACAAACCCGTCGAATATAGAGTACGTAATTTGTAAAAGAGCGAAGTCACGAAATCCTACCCGAAATTCGTTCTGTGTGTTGACTCCTTTCCCGCACGACTGCATCAGCTGTGGTCAAGAAGGAAGCAAACAGAGGAACGAAGATAGCCCAGCTCAGACTATTCATTCTTGCAGAGCGACCCAGTATATACTCTAAAACGCGAAAATGGATAAATCTAGACTTGCAGTTGAGAAAAATCCTTGGACAACAACGATCTTCTCTTCTGACTGTCGAGACTGACTTAGATGGGGGAAACTACAGCTTCTTTGCTACGCAAGATTACTGTTTTTAAATACAAATTTGTATCCAAATTTTCAAATGTATAATTAAATTTTTAAAAATATGGTAAATATAGTATTTATGTCATAAACTTTTTTATTATTATTATTGATTGTTAAAATAAATTACATTGTAAAATAATAATTATACAAAATTTATAACACAAAAGAGGTTCATAAATTAGTTAATAATAGTCTTCTAAGTTGAGATTCAATCTATTGTTTTCAATTTTTTCTTTCCATATAGTTTTAGTCATAAGATAAACAAAATTTAGATTCCAAATCAAATGATTAAAGAAAGATTTCATCAGCGTCCGCTGATAGGCATGCATTTTGTAAGCGCCCGACTGGAAACTTCCTAAAATTGACCCCAACACCAACAACTTCTACATATACCTTTTGAGGCTGTGAAAATCTATTTTTACCATTGAATTAAGAAGGAAAAAAACATGAAGCTTCTCTATCCCTTATTTTCTATCTGATTCTCTTCATCTATTGTCTTATTGTCTCATCCCACCATAGTTTGAGCATCGACAAACAAGTTGTATTTGGGTTGAAGGGTCAAATAAGCTGCCTTCAACATTTTGCAAGCACGTAAATTTCGAAAAGTTACACGAAATAATACAAAAATAAAAGAAAAAAATCATACATTCTAATTAATTGAGCTCAAAGTTTAAACTTAAATTCAAGTGGTTTTTTGGGCATTAAAAGTCAATATCCTTTTAAATTTTGCTCAGTTTGTAAGCATAGTTGTAGAAACATTGAAAATGTATAAAAACGAATGGTCGTTTAGCTAAAACGAGTTTATATCGAGAGAGATATGATGTTTGATGTTTGATGTTTGATAAACGTTTGTGCGATCACACACTACGGTCGCACCACAGTACCATCTTTTATAATATAAAGATCATTTATTTGTATCTCAACTAGTACTATCATGGAGTCTCTGATTACTTCAAAAGTGTCACCACGGTCTCGATATTCACATTCAATTAATTGAGTCTAACATGCCTAAAGGTATCCAGTATTGTCATTTGGCCACATTGAAAGTCAAGTACCCAATCCTAATTTTTCGAATGGCTAATTAACTTGATTTACACATTCAGTTGTAGTGCCCTAGGGCATATGAGAAAATGAGATAGTTACCCCCAACCGATCTTTTCTGTAATTTAAAAAAAGAAAAAAAAAAAAAAAGAAAAAAAAAGGAGAAAATGCGGTGAAGAAAATAGGAATAGAAATGTAAGTGTATGTGTAATGAAAAGAATTGGAAAGGGACTAGGGTGTTGAGGTGTTGAGGTGAGGTTGTGGGTGAGGCCTGAGGGGATTAAATTAGTCTGTATCAAAGTACAAAAAGGATCAGCCTTTTCAGTGAAGTCTGGACTGGAGCAAGTGCAGCCGCTTGGCTAAAGGCAAAATTACTGACTTCGCTGAACCCTCTGCCCTGTACTTTCTCCCCTCTTGCAAAAATTTCTTTTGTTTTAAATTACGAGTTGGGGAGGGCATTTGGCGTAATTTGGTAAAGGGTTGCCTTTATAGGGTGCAACAGGTTCCTTCCCATCCACCCCTTGCTCTTGTTTTGTTTCTCTCCTGTGCTGTGCTGTGCTGAGTCCAATTCCAAGGTCGGAAAAAGAGCGACAGGTTGCGTTGTTTGTAGTTGTGTACCCTACGGCTACTACTACACATACACACACATATACCACTAATGGATCCAGAAGCCCTCTCCGCAACTTTGTTCAAATGGGATCCTCGAGGAATTGTAGGCGGGGGAGGCGGCGCACCCCAGCTCCCAGCACCACTACCACCGCCCTACTCGGTGCGACCGAGGGAGTTGGGACTGGGTGGCCTGGAGGACTTGTTCCAGGCTTACGGTATCAGGTACTACACCGCCGCTAAAATTGCTGAACTTGGATTCACGGTCAGCACACTCCTGGACATGAAAGACGAAGAGTTGGAGGAGATGATGAACAGTCTGTCTCACATTTTCCGGTGGGAGCTTCTGGTGGGTGAGAGGTACGGAATTAAGGCTGCTGTAAGAGCCGAGCGCAGACGTGTAGATGAGGAGATGGAGTCCACCAGACGCCGTCACCTCTTGTCCAACGACACCACTACCAACCTGGTCCTCGATGCCCTTTCTCAGGAAGGTCAGATAATGATTTTTGTCCTTACCTATTTTTATTTGTACAGAACAGGGGTTTAAGAGATTTCAAACACACAGGGCTTTCGGAAGAGCCGGTGCAGCAGGAGAAGGAAGTAGTGGGGAGCGGGGGAGGAGGAGCGTGGGAGGCAGTTGCAGCAGCAGCCGAGATGAGGAAGAAGCAGCGGAGGAGAAACGGATCAAAGAAGAAGCAGGTGATGGCGATGGAGGCCGAGGATCACGATGAAAACGATCAGGCAGTTGGGGACGATGAGGAGAATTTAGAAGTGAGCGAGAGACAGCGGGAGCATCCATTCATAGTAACAGAGCCAGGGGAGGTTGCACGCGGAAAGAAGAACGGCCTCGACTATCTCTTCCACCTCTACGAGCAGTGTCGTGAATTTTTGATCCAAGTCCAGAACATTGCCAAGGAACGAGGAGAAAAATGTCCCACTAAGGTATTCTTTTTTTTTCTTTTTCTTTTTCTTTTTTTCTTTTTTCACTATAATGATTAATGAAGGGAGGGGGTCCCCGTAGGGGCCTTAAACAAAAAGTAGAAAGTGTGACAAGTGATGCAGTCAAAGATGGCGATATCTGTGGTGGTTGGTTGTTAAATCTTGGTTTGTCCAGCAGGTGACGAACCAGGTTTTTAGATATGCTAAGAAGGCGGGAGCAAGTTACATAAACAAGCCTAAAATGAGACACTACGTGCACTGCTATGCGCTTCATTGTCTGGACGAGGAAGCATCGAACGCATTGAGAAGGGTTTTCAAAGAGAGGGGTGAAAATGTGGGAGCTTGGAGACAGGCATGCTATAAGCCACTGGTAGCCATAGCAGCTGCCCAAGGTTGGGACATCGATGCCATTTTCAACGCACATCCACGCCTCGCCATCTGGTATGTGCCTACCAAACTCCGCCAACTCTGCCACGCCGAGCGCAACACTGCCGCCACACCTTCCTCCACCTCCGCCGATCACTTGCCTTTTTAATGTCATACTCTCTTCAACTTCTACAATATGGAACCCTTTTCTTTTTCATATCATCTATAATAATATGTGTAGACCGGGCCCCACCCCTCCTCCATCAAATTTTAACTTTTAATTTCCAAAATATACATGCATCTGCCTCTGCCTCTGCCTCTATTAATTATTATATTAGATAATGGAGTCAAGAATTTCTTATTTTTACTTTTTTCCTCCTACATCCAACAATAAAATTAAATGTCACATTCTCCTCTCCACACCAATTCTCAATTTCATTTTCCTCTCCGATTTTAATGTCTTAATCACTTAACTTATCTTCAAGGTATTACAATAAAATTAAATGTCACATTCTCCTCTCCACACCAATTCTCAATTTCATTTTCCTCTCCGATTTTAATGTCTTAATCACTTAACTTATCTTCAAGGTTTTTGTATTTAAATTTTAAACAATGGTTAGTTGATGCAGAGTAAAGAAGGTAAAAAGTATGCGATAATTTCATTTCAGCAAAATATACAAAACAACAACTTCATTCTTAGTGTTGCACACTGTATTGCTGAAAAAAACTACCAACTCTCATTTTGAAAGATTTTCATGTGTACATAAATGTTCTTATTTTTTTTTTTTGAGTACATTGGGGGTGGGGGGATTCGAACCACAGACCTCTTGGTCATGAACATATACATGTGCCAGCTGAGCCATGCTCGCTTTGGCGTACATAAATGTTCTTATTAATCGGAGTTGGATGTCTTTTTCCGAAGAATCCTTAAAAACTACCGATGTAAAAAAATAAACAATAAACGAGATTCTTTCAAGAA
Source organism: Herpetospermum pedunculosum (assembly GCA_028017165.1). NCBI lineage: Eukaryota > Viridiplantae > Streptophyta > Magnoliopsida > Cucurbitales > Cucurbitaceae > Herpetospermum > Herpetospermum pedunculosum. The sequence goes on from CM051530.1 coordinate 83,074, forward strand.
TATGAGTCGGACCCGTTGATCTCTTAGTAGGGCACAACCTTATATCAATTGTTTGTTAGATAAAATTCATTTTTCTATGAGTACATTTTAAACGAAACTTAATAATTTAAAGTGTAGATGTTCAAACATTGTTCAAAATACATTTGTAGAATGAAGAATTTAAATCCTAGCACCTAAGAGTAATTTCATATAGTAGGATGAGAGTATTCTGGATTTGCCTCGTCATATGGTCTTTTTGTTCAAAATACATTTGTAGAATGAAGAATTTAAATGCAAGCACCTAAGAGTAATTTCATATAGTAGAATGAGAGTATTTTAGATTTGCCTCGTCATATGGTGGTATCTCTCTTATTTAATGGGGTCATGACCCACCCGGGAGTTGTGAAATTTGTTTACCTGATTTTTTAAAATTTATGTTTTTTGATCGATACTCGTGATAAGAAGTGCACAAAGTATGTAGTACCCTTCATTGAGCACGATCACGAGGAGACAACTATGGTGCCCTCGTGATAAGCAAATGATACGAATGACTTTTCACTAGAGATGTACATGGGTTGGGTTGGACCGTTTTTCAACCCAATCCAACATTTCAGATAATCTAACCCAACCTAAGCCTTCAATTTTCGGGTTGGGTTGGGTCGTTGGATTGACATTTTTTTATTATTATTATTTAAAATTTCATGTTCTTTCACATCTTCAAATACATAACAACAAATCTACATTCCAAAATACCATCAAACTTAAATATCAAAATTCTAAAACAAGGAATTAATCTAACAAGTTTAAGCTCTAATTTAAATTTTAGAATGAGATTACACAACTCGAGAAAACCAAAAGAAGGCTATATTTCACCCCAATCCTTGAAATAATGATTGAAACAACCTAAACTCAACCGAAATTCCCTCCAAATTGAAAATAAACTAAACAAGGTTTAAAACAACATAAACTCATCTAGAAATCCACTTCAAATTGAAAATAAACTAAACACACAGTTGTAAAATAAAATTTATTCAAATTGAAAATAAACTAAACACACACTTGTAAAATAAACTTTAAATTCCAATATACAAAACTAAACATACAGTTGCTCTAGATCTCACTTCGTGAGCAGCGGCGAGGCGGGGAAGAGCGACGGAGGCGAGGCGAGACAAAGGTTCGTTTAAGAGACGAAAGGAGGCCAAACGTTCGAGATTTGAGAATGAAGGAAGCCCTAATTTATTATTGAATATATATATATATATATATGATTTTTTTTACTTTTTTATATTTTTTATTTTTTTTTAATATGGAATTCGGTTCGGTTAGGGTTGAACCGAGCCAAAATTGGTTCAACCTGCAAACCGACCCGAAAATTCAGTTTTTTAAAATTTCAACCCAACCCAACCCAACCCGAAAAGTTGGGTTGGGTTTTTCGGGTTGCGGGTTTTTTGTACATCCCTATTTTTCACAGGGAGAGGGCACTTGATTATCACGAGAGAATGTCAAAAAACATAAAATTTCAAGGAAAAGTCAAAAAAAACTTTACGCCTCCCGAGGGGAGTGTCATCCGTACAAATACCCCCACTTTTCTTGGCTAACATCAATGGAGGTCATGTGGTTGGAGTGGGCCTCTCATGCCCTGGCTTGGCCGACCTAAGGGGCTCGACCTTATTGGCCTCATAAGGCTTGACTGACTCAATGGGCCTTGGTCTTCATATGGGGCGACCCATAAGATTTGAGTCTTTTGTGGGCTTTCGACTTGTTAATTTAACTTCGATGTAAATGTAAAGTGTGTTTAGTACAATTTATGGGCTCTCTAAGGCAAAGAGTGAGTTAAAATAGTCGGGGTTATAGGTTATAATAATATGTGAATAATGAATATTCTTGAAGTGTGCAGTTACTCTATTTTATAATAACTCATTTCATTTCACTCCAAGTTGGTGGCCCAAACACTTCCTTAAGTGATTTTAAAGGATAAAAAGTTACTTTTAAATTATTATTATTATTATTATTATTTTTTTTTTTTTTTTTTTTTTTTTTTTTTTTTTTGACAATGTGGGAATGAGATTTGAACTTGAAATCTCTTACTCAATAGTTTATACTCGGTTGAGTTATGTTTACGTTGACACTTAAAAAAAATCTTAATAAATAAAAAAATGCTTCAAAAATTGGATTACTTTAAAAACCTTTTGAAACACTTTAGGTTTTTTTTTTAAATCTAAATAAACAGAATCTTTGGATGCTTGGGATTATAGAGATTGAGAAGTAAATAATATTATGTAAAGATTATTTTTTGGGCAAAAAATAATTTATACCCTAAACTTAACATGTTGTATGATTCTTAATCTTGAACTTTCAATTCCATCAAATTGAACCTCAAATTTGCATAACTGTTACAATATAGACCCAAAGGTTAACTTTTCGTTTGAATCGGTTAAAAACACGCGATCATCCACATGAGTCTCCAACGAATCGACTTCAATACCCTCAAACAAATCCTCCAACCGTTGGTTGCTCGATCGTCTCCTTTATCAGGAACCACTGATTAGACACTTGCATTTGATCTGAATCGAGCTTTTTCATATACCCGAAAAAAATCATCATAAAAAATCTTGGAACCACACAACTCCTCAAATTTTAAAAACTGTAATACAAAATGTGAGAGGATGTTCAAAGGAATAACACAAGCTTTTCGATAATGGAGATTTTGGGGATTTGTTATTTTAAGTAAAGGAGTTATTCTTTGAAGTTTGAATGATGAAAATGTTGAGATTTGGGAAAAATGAAATTTAATATGGTGTAACGACAATAACAAAGTGTGAGTCGAGATTACGAGCTTGAATAAGGAAAGAGAAAATTGATTTGATGAGCTAAGTGATTCCACAATTTTTTATGATGGTTTTTTGTTGGGTAAATGAAGAAACTCGATTCGAACAAAACGTAAGCGTCAAAGAGGTGGTTCCCGATGAAGAAGATGATAATCTATTCGAGGGAATTGGAGTCGATTCCATGTGGATGATCTCGTGTTTTTAATAGATTCAAACTAAAAGTTAGCCTATGGTATACATGGCAACACTGGAGCAATTTTGAGATTCAATTTAATGAAATTGAACGATTTATGGTTAAAATTGCTACAAACTACTAAGCTCTAAACTATTGGGAAAAAACCTCACTTCGGAATAAGTAAAAAATAACTGAGAAATTAAAAGAAAGCAATACAAATAGAAAACACAAGAATTTACGTGAAAAACTCCAAAACCGAGAAAAACCACGGCCCACCAGAAAGAACTTCCACTATGTGAAAAAATTTTACAATCACACAAAATTCTCTCCCCAATCCCAATTACAAGACACTCTCTTCAAAACTAATTTGCACCACTCTCACCCTTTTGGATACTAGAGAATACAATAGGGAATTTAACTAAAGTTAGCACACCAACCTTAAAATGTTTCTAACTAATTAAAACCCAAAGTCATAGGCTTCTTTTATAGTCCACATGACTTAACTGAATCTTTTCGATGTGGGACAACGATCCTTCTTATATATTGCCAAAATCTCTACATAAACAACCTAGGACTCGTTTGATAACGTTCATGTTTCCTGATTTTTGTTCCCGTTTCTCATATTTTAAGAAACAAACTTGTTTGATAACTGTTTTCGTTTCTTGTTTCTAAATTTTGAGAAACGTTTACAGAAAAAATGGCAAATTTTGAGAAACTACAAAATGTTGTTTCTTTTTATTCAGTTTCTTGTGTAATATTTCCATTCCTAAAAATGTAGACATTTGGTGTTGCCTTGTTGGTTGTGAAACAGGAAACAAAGAACAAGAAACGGGAACGTTATCAAACGAGTCCCTAATAACTTATTCTCAAACATCATTTTTTCCCTTACTCTCTTTATCCTCCCATTTTCATGACTTAGTCAAAATGTCGATGGTTTCATTTTTTTTTTTTTTAATTATTTTATATTTTTTCCTAATTTATTAAATTTGAAAACCACCACTATTTCTATTTATTTATTATTTTTGAAACTTCAATATTTTTTGGGGCTGACCCCACTCGGGGGGTCTTAATGCCAAATAACCCGTTTTTTAAAAACACATATTTTTTGACATTTTTTCGTGATCAACAAGCCCCTGTGAAAAATCATCGTTGAGCGATCGCAAGAGAAACGACTATAGTGCCCTCGTGCTTAGCGCTCACGATCGTGCTCAACGTAGTGCGGATGATGTCAACAAAGGGGCAAAACACATGCGTTTTCAATGGGGTGAAAAAACATCGCGACCCCCGAAGAAGGTATCATCTGTGCAAATATCCCGATTTTTTTGTTTATATATAAAGTTTACTCTAATTAAGTATACAATCATGTTGAATTGGTGGTGGGTTTAAGTTCCAAAGTTGGTGACTCCTCCACCGATGGTTTTGCTGCTAGAATAGTCCTCTCTAATAGTCTCAACGATTCAAACTGGTTTCTCTTCACTCCTCCATACTGTTTAGCACCCATGTGAGCTATCAATATTTTACCCTCATGTTCATCATCACCTTCTTTACCAAACTCATTCGAATTTGACAAGTCTTCTTGCCAAGTTTCTGCCACAGTTGAGTCTAATACATGCACCAAAGAACATTCTTCAACATCATTAGGAAAATGTAAAGAGTTAAAAAGATTGAAAGTTACTTGTTGTTCATTAACCCTCATAGTTAACTCTCTTTTTTGCACATCGATAAGTGTCCTCCCTGTGGCTAGGAAAGGTCGCCACATAATTATCGGGATGTCAGTGTCAGCCTCATAATCCAGAATGATGAAATCTACAGGGAATATGAACTTATCAACGCTAACCAACACATCTTCTATTTTGCCCTCAGGATATACCACTGACCTATCTGCCAACTGTAAGGAGACTGTGGTAGGTCTTGCTTCCCCAATACCGAGCTTCTTGAAGATAGACATGGGCATTAAATTAATGTTTGCCCCCAAATCACATAAGGCTTTACCACAATATGTGTTCCCAATGGTACACGGTATGGTGAAGCTCCCAGGATCTTTTAACTTCTGAGGAATTTTCTGCTGAAATATTGATGAACATTCAGAGGTGAGAGCTACTGTCTCAAATTCCCCCGATCTTTTCTTCTTTGTCAAAATATCCTTCATAAATTTGGCATAATTAGACATTTGCTTCAAAGCCTCTACCAAATGAATATTAATGTGCAACTCTTTCAAAATCTCGAGAAACTTATCAAATTGTTTATCTTGTTCCTTTTTTCTGAAAACGTTGAGGAAAAGGAGGTGGTGGTCTCAAATTCACCTTTTCTGCTAGTTGTTGTTCACCCTCAACTTTTGCTTGGCTTTCACTTTCCTCAATTTTATTTTGGATTGAAGTGGGCTCATTTATCTTAAGGGTACTGCCCTTAGGTTCTTCTAATTCTTTCCCACTCCGGAGTTGCATAGCATTACATGTTTCCTTGCCTTTTGTCCTCAGATTCTCAGTGTCACTCGGCAAAGTCCCTTGAGGTATATTCTTCAGAGCTGAAGCTAATTGACCCACTTGGTTTTCTAAATTTCTGAGTGTTGCCGCCTAACTTTGCACTATGGCATCAGTTTTGGCCATATGCTGTTTTAACAAATTTTCAATGCAAGATGTAGAATCTTGATTTTGTACCTTTGGTGGTTGAAAATTTTGTTGAGTTTGCACTTGTTGTTGGAAACCAGAAGGTGTTTGAGGTCTTATCGGTTGGTAAGAAGGTCCAACTCCTTGATTGTTCCATGAAAAGTTTGGATGTTGTCTCCAACCTGGATTATATGTATTCGAAAATGGGTTGAAATTCTTATTATAACCCACATAATTCACTGATGCTGGATTTGACGAACATACCTCAAAACTATGACCCTCACCACAATATACACATGACACTGCTATTGGCTGATATAACTTAATTAGTTTTCATATTGTTTTCATTAGTTTACTGATTGATATTCTGTTATACATTTGGATTGGTTAGTAAATCTGTTATGTAAATTTGTTATGAGAGATATATTATAAATACTCTCATTTTGTAAACATTTAATAATGAATAATAGAGAACAAATCTTGTACGTTTTGTTAAAAGATTACATGGTATCAGAGCAGTCTGACCCACGTCACTTCTGATCCCCACGCGTCTCTCTCTTTGCCAAACAATTCCCACGCGTCTCTCTCTTTGCCAAACAATAGCAACGATTTCAATGTATTGTTGAGCGTGGCTATTTGCGTTGCCAGATTCGCTGAATTCATATCTTGCACCCCCGCTACCTGTCGTGGCGGGTTAAGACGTGAAGTAGGCCACAAATAGTTATTTTTCAAAATTTTCTCTAAAATTTCATAAGCCTCATTGTATGTCTTGGACATCAGTGCTCCTCCTGCTGAAGCATCAACAACCATTCTAGTGTTGGAATTCAACCTATTGTAGAAGGTCTGCATTTGAACACCATAGGAAACACCATGGTTTGGACAATTTCGCAATAAGCCTTTGAATCTATCCCAAGCCTCATATAATGATTCATCCTCCAATTGCCGAAATGATGTGATTTCGCTTCTGAGTTGGACAATCATAGTGTGTGAGAAATATTTTGTCAGAAAGTGTTCCACCAAGTCATTCCAACATGTGATAGTTCCACAGGGAACTTCATTCAACCATTCAAGTGCTTTGCCTCTCAACGAATATGGAAATAACGTCATCCTAAGAGCTTCCTCAGTTACCCCTTGAATTTTGAATGATTGGCATACATCCATAAATAATTGGAGGTGAAGGTGAGGATTTTCAGTTTGATTCCCATTAAATTCTCCTACCCGATCAATCATGTGAAACATCATCGGTTTCAGTTCAAAATGTTGTGCATGTATCTCTGGTTGCATAATTCCTGATGTTAATATTGGCATAACATACTCTTGTAATACCCGGTCTCTATCATCTTCAACTACATTGGCTTCATTCCCTCCATTGTTAACTCTTAATGGTAGATCAACCATGTCTTCAATTTCTGCTAACCCTCTTTGTTCCCTTTTTCTTTGATGAAAAGTCCGTTCAATTTCAGGATCAAGAGGAAATAGTTCAGGATCGTGCTCCTTGTTCATATAATATAATCAACACCTAGCATGATACACAAGTTACCAGTTAAATATTTGTTTTATTTTCTAAAACTAACAACAATAAGTAAAAAGTACTCAATTTCAACAAAAAAAAAAAAAAAATGCAAAATAAATTAGTCCCCGGCAACGATGCCAAAAACTTGTTGTGCAAAAACTCGCTACGCAAGTATACGCAATCGTAGGTAGTAATTGGTAGACAAAGTCGATCCCACAGAGACTAATGAATGCAATTTCTATAAAATTGAGACCTATAAACAACTAATTCTAAAACAACCAAGTGATATAAAATTAACAAAAAAAACAAGTTTGACATGAAAAAATTAAATTCTAACTATCTTAAAGGCATATAAAATTAAAATTTGATTAAAATTTCTCTTAAGAATCAATTGACTAAGGTGCTGGAATTTATGACCTATTTTTATGCTTATTTTCACCCATTTGTTATAACAATGCTACACCAATTCAAGAACACAGCCAAGCATGAATATACTACTTAAACCTAGCATCAAGAACACCAATACGCTCAATTTCCCTAATTTTGCAAGTAAAAAATGTATATCTACACCCTTAAATTTACTACTTAAACAAGCATGAATATACTTGCATCACTTGTACTTTTTCCACTAATTTTTAACCCTTTCAGTATTAAAAATCAGTTTGTAATCTATTTAAGGCGATCAATCTCAAATAGAAAATAGACATTCAACACCCACAAGTAAACTACTCAACATATGCTATAACAAAAAGAGTAAAATAGGCATTAAAACACCACAAATTTCAGCCCTAAAAAGTTTTAGTTCATAATTCTTAACAATAAAACAAATAGAAACAAATAATTCATCATAAACATATTTAATTCAACCTAAAGAAATCTTAAAAATTTATCACTAAAAGAAATAACTAAACATTCTTACAATATAAAAGGAATTAAGAGTTACGGTATGAAATATAAATTAGAAAGTAGGAAGAGGGGAAGGAGAATGACTTTTTCAAATTTCTTTTCATCACCAAATTTTCTTCAGACCAATCTCAAGCTGGTGCTCCATTTCATCATTTTTTTTCTTCTTTCTCTTTCGTTCTGTCTTTTTTCGCAATCTTGATCTTCTCTTCCTCCCTTTTCTGTCTTTTCCCCAACTGCTTTCTTGAACCACCACTTGTCATGCAAAAAAATTTAATTTAATTTATTTTGTGTTCAATTCCATGAGCTTTTCTTGTATTCCATTTATGGCCCATCATAATGGGCAGATAGTTGCCACAATTTCCTCTCTTCCACACAAATGAGAATTGATCCTCTTCAAATCTTATAATCAAAATGCAAGACAATACTAAAAAAATGATTCCTAATTTAATTTAACAAGAGACTCACTAAATTCAAGATAAAAACATGCACTTCACCAACTTTGACTGATAAAAAGTGACAAAAGATGCTAAATTTAATCACATTTTACGGGATTATCATAACTAAATAATATTTATTACTAATTATTTAATGGATCATTATGATTATGCTAAAATTTTAAGTATTACTAAATTTAAATTTTATGTGTTCCATACTTAATTAATTAATGGGCTGGTTGCACAAATAGCAATCAGGCCCAAACTAATTGCAAATTTAACAAACTTTAAAATGTTTTGCAAATATGGCAAAAAAAATCGTTTCTATCACTGATAGACTTTATTATATCACTGATAGACTTCTATCAGTGATAGACTATTATCTCTGATAACTGACAAAAATCTATAAAAAAACTGAGGTGATCAGCGATAGACTTCTATCAGTCATAAGATATAGCGATAGAAATTGCTATATCCGCAAATTTTTTAAAAACATGCTATATTTGCAAACAATAAGTCTTAAATTGTCATTTACTACAATTTCCCTTAATTAATTATATTTTGATATAAACTAGTCAATTAAAATTCACAAATTAAGGGAAATTGTAGTAAATGACAATTTAAGACTTATTGTTTGCAAATATAGCATGTTTTTAAAAAATTTGCGGATATAGCAATTTCTATCGCTGATATCTTATGACTGATAGAAGTCTATCGCTGATCACCTCAGCTTTTTATAGATTTTTGTCAGTGATAATAGTCTATCAGAGATAATAGTCTATCACTGATAGAAGTCTATCAGTGATATAATAAAGTCTATCAGTGATAGAAACGGATTTTTTTGCTATATTTGCAAAACATTTTAAAGTTTGCTAAATTTGCAATTAGTTTGGGCATGATTGCTATTTGTGCAACCAACCCTATATATATATATATATATATATATATATATATATATAATTCATGCAGTCTAAATTATTTATACTAATTAATGAAAATTAAAAAAAATGTAAAAAACAATGAAGTTATGGAATGTTATGAAATTTAATTATATAGAAATAATTTAATAATTAGACATTGTTTATTTAGAATATTAATATTAATATAAAATAATTAATAATTTAAAATAATTTATATTATTTATTTAAATTAATTTTATTTTATTAGTAATTATATTTATAGTGAAATAAAATTCAAATTCTTGCACAAAATAAATATAATAAATATAGGGAAATTGTAGTAAATGACAATTTAAGACTTATTGTTTGCAAATATAGCATGTTTTTAAAATTTTTGCGGATATAGCAATTTCTATCGCTGATATCTTATGACTGATAGAAGTCTATCGCTGATCACCTCAGCTTTTTATAGATTTTTGTCAGTGATAATAGTCTATCAGAGATAATAGTCTATCACTGATAGAAGTCTATCAGTGATATAATAAAATATATCAGTGATAGAAACGAGTTTTTTTGCCATATTTGCAAAACATTTTAAAGTTTGTTAAATTTGCAATTAGTTTGAGCCTGATTGCTATTTGTGCAACCAGCCCATAAATATATGTCATTTTCATGTGCAATTAAACGAAAACATCTTTTATTAAACAATTTTATTCACACATATCATTCTCATTTATCTCTACAAATCTTTAAAACAAACAAAGTTAAAAGAGATTAACGGAGAGTAAGGAAAGGAGGTTATAATAAGATTATATAAAAATTTGTTGACAATAAATTATATTATAATTATAAAATTATAAAATTATAAAATAAATTAATAAAAACATAAAATTGAGATGCACTACCATATATTCACACTCGACACTGACAGCAACAGTTCCACTACTAAGTACTAACCAATAAACCATTAATTCAAACCAAAAAACAAAACAAAAAAACCATTGCCATAAGCGAAGAAGTAATTAACCTTCCACTTTCTCAAACCAAATAACCGACTCTACACCACCATTATTATTATTATTATTTTTTTATTTTTTTTTTTGGTTCAAGAGGTAAGTGCGAGATTAAACTTAGACACCATCCCTATTTTTTAAATCACCATATCATCCTACAAAATTATTTTTAAACTTCATACCATAATTAGCAATCTAAATGCAATTTTATTTATATTATAATTTTTTTTATGGTCAAAACGAGTATAACTCTAACATATGATGATCAAGAGGTCCGTAATTAAGATCTCAACCCCAATGTACTTAAAAAATAATTTTATTATTATTGTTAGTTTAACAATACTTTTAAAATTGAAATGATGATTGATGTATATTATCCACCGAACTATGTTCAGATTAGCTAAAAAAATCAACATGTATTACTATTACTATTATTGTTATTATTATAAAATGTAACCGCAAAATTTTATTCTCAAACTACTATTAATGATTTACGGAATATACGATAAATGAACGTCAGAGTTAAAACACGTGTTAGATCATGTTACACTATAATGAATTGTATTTTTCAGTAAGATTTTTTATCCGTTTCATTTATCACAACCAGATTATCCGACACATTTAATACGATGAACCCTATTCTCCGACGACGGATGGATGTATTCAAATCATTAAATTATGCCTACTAAAGTCAATCATTCCCTCAAATTCTAAAAGTAAATCAAAACTACATCTTCAAATAATTCATATATATATTTGTTGCGACAAAAAAAACATTATCGTTTTAAAATTTAAGGTGGAATAAAAAATATATATATATATTAAAAAACAAGAATAAAATGAATAAACGTAATTCGTATTTGTAACCGTAGAAATTAGAAGTGAGTTAAAATTCAAATCTGTGGAAGGAAAAAAGAAGTTGCGATTAAATGGTGTCCATCCAGGTTTCCCATATGTATAGACTCACCCGCATCTGATTGCTCCCGAATTTCAAAACAAGAACCAAAAGTTTCAAAAACCCGCCGTTCCTTCCCTTGCACATTCTCCTATAAAATCCACTATCGCAGCGACTAGCCGGCACGATGCGATCATCCAATCCCAATCGTTTCAGTCGTCGATTCACAACGGGTCTCCGTCTCCGTCTCTGTTCCTTCTTTCTCTCATGGCTCAGGTTTCTCAGTTGCCTTGCGACGGCGATGGCATTTGCATGCTCTGCAAGGCCAAGCCTTCCGACTTGGAGACGATCACTTGCAAAACCTGCGTCACCCCTTGGCACGTCGGTTGTCTCTCAAATCCCCTTGAAACCCTGGCTTCTACCCTTCAATGGGACTGTCCCGACTGTTCCCCCCCTCCCGAAGATGTTCCCCTTCCTCCTCTCCCCATTGCGCCTTCTAGTGACCTGGTCGCTGCGATTCGAGCCATTGAGGCCGATGCCTCCCTTACTGACCGCGAGAAGGCAAAAAAACGCCAGGAGCTTCTCAGCGGGAAGTCTCAGTCCGATGCCAACGATGAAACGACAAAAAGGGGAGACGATGTTTTGAATTTGTTCGACGAGAGATTGAACTGCTCCTTCTGCATGCAGTTACCAGAAAGACCAGTCACTGTAAGTTCCTTTTTGCATCCTTCTTTATCTTGTTTGACATGCCAGACCACCACCTGCTCCTTTCTTCCTGCCCTTGCATTGCTTGTGCTATCTCACAATTGGCGTTTCATCTTCCATTTCATCGATTTTTTATTTTCGATTCACTTGTTATAAAGTTCATTTTTACAGTCTCACTTCAATTCGTCTTCCGCTCAATAGCTTAGACTAAATGAAACATAATATGGCTGTTTATCATTTATTTCATCTGACTTGAGGAAGTTCACAGTTTATTTAATGTGGTTTCCCTTTCGTATTTATTAATCGAAGAAAATTCCTAGTTTCAAATTCCAAATACTGTACCTGTTGTATCTTTAATTTAACGGATTAAGGTTCGTAATAAGAGGCTTCTCGCCTTCAATTTCCACTTATGGTTGTTACCCTGGTCTTAGATAGCGGATGATTCTATCAATTAATGTCCATATGCGTTTTAGGTTGTTATTAGAATTATCATTAATATCAAAATTCAAAGGCTTAATACGTTACAAAAGTTTTGATGAGACATACAAGTTGTAGAGAGAACATTTTTGTTGATACCCGTACTGGGTGTGCACATCATTGATGATTTTTTTGATAAGGTACCAAACTTTCATTGAGTAAAAGATGAAAGAATACAAGGGCATCCAAAAAAAGAGAGCCCGAGGGAACAACCCTTAAAGAAAATGGGTCCAATCAAGTAATAAAAGACTTATAGAGTAATTACAAAAAAGCTGCGTCACAGACGCCCACAAAAAAACTTGAAATCTAACGAGAGACCAAATAGCACTCGGGTCCCTTTCAGAACCTCTAAAAATTCTGTTGTTCCTTTCCCCCCACAAACCCCAAACAATCGCACAGATCCCAGCCTGCCACAAGAAATTTCCTTTCTCCCGAAAGGGCGGATGGAGAAGGAACTCCTCGATCATCTCTCTGAGGCGCCTGTGCCTAGCAAACTGGACACCGAACACCTCAAAAAAAGAATTCCAAACCTCCCGAGCAAATTTACAATTCCATAACAAATGATCCAGGTCTTCCTCCGCCCTCCGACAAAGAATGCAACATAACGGACCAACCAAGGTAGACTTTTTCTTCAAGAGCCGGTCTAAAGTGTTCACTCTGCCATGAATGGCCAAATCATTGATGATATTGAGGAGATCTTTCGAATGTTATGTTCTAATGATCTCTATTCAACAAATGTTGTATGGTTGGGGGATAGAATCAACTTTAAGCCAAGGCAATGTATGCTTTATCTTAGCGAGCTATGCTCAGATTAGATTGACATATAAATGTATTAGTGGTGGCTAAGTAGAGGCATAACTGTACAAATAAAAGTCAATTTGATAACTAATAAATCACACGGCAAAAACATGGAAAATCCATGTTTTAGAATTATGTATGCCTAATTCATTGGTGCTGGGTCATTGGTTTTTAAAGTACTACAAATATTGTTGTTCTTATGAATACAATCCTTCACATTAAGTTCTTGTTGTTGTTGTTGTGAAGTTTATGTACTGATAAACCCTAGTCTTCTGTATGTGTCATGAGAAAATCAATCTTGGAAGATTGATTCTGAAGTCATTATGCACCATTATTGTTATTATGAGTTGCATTAAACCCAATTGTTAGTTTTTGTTTGAAAATATTATCGAGTGCATATCTGGGACTAAATATTGGATTTTGCACTTGAATGTCAAGTAATCCTCGGAAAAGTGTGAAACAATATCGTAGAGGTTTATAGGCTGAAACTGCTATCTTTGTTTTTACTATTCATGAAAGTTCCCGTATAGACTGGAGTTGTTTATTCATTATTGTGACGATGGTGACTGCAACTGTATATTTCGTGGATTTGGAAATGGGAAACCTCGTTGTTTAGTATTGTACAACTGTTATTTGTAGAAATATTAACACCAAATTCACTGTGACTAAAATATGTTGGTATAAACCAAATCGAGAGAATTTTATTAAAATGATAAGCTACCTTTTAAAAATAAGAAAGGCAGCTATTTATACATCATAGTGCTCTAACGGTCAAAACAAGAAACATTTAACTAATCTTGAAATTTACTGTAGTCCAGAATAAAAGCCCAACCAATCTTCAAGTTCATGTGCAAGTAAACTATTAGGGGATAACCTTGTCTATCGATTTGATAAATTGACTTTATACTAATAAGAATGGCTTTGTCATTTTCCAGACTCCGTGTGGCCACAATTTCTGCTTAAAATGTTTCCAGAAGTGGATTGGACAAGGAAAGAACACTTGTGCAAAGTGCCGCTGCGTGATACCCTCCAAAATGGCTAGCCAGCCCCGTATTAATTCGGCACTTGTAGTGGCCATTCGTATGGCTAAGTTGTCAAAATCTGTTTCTGGAGGACCTCAGAAGGTTTATCATTTTGTCCACAATCAAAATAGACCAGATAAAGCCTATACCACTGACCGGGCACAAAAAAAAGGGAAAGCTAATGCTGCAAGTGGAAAAATATTTGTTACAATTCCATCTGATCATTTTGGTCCTATTCCTGCTGAAAATGATCCTGAGAGAAACCAGGGTGTTCTGGTTGGTGAATGCTGGGAGGATAGGCTAGAATGTCGTCAATGGGGTGCTCACTTTCCACATGTTGCAGGCATAGCGGGACAGTCAAATAATGGTGCACAATCAGTGGTTCTTTCTGGTGGCTACCAGGATGATGAAGATCATGGGGAGTGGTTCCTCTACACTGGAAGGTTTTTGTTTCTGTACTCTATGCAGTCTGTTCTTCCCCTGTCCTTGTTGTTGGTTATTCAATCTGTCCCTGTTTTGTTCTTTCCTGTTCTGCTAAGTTTTGACAAGCCAAGTATTAAGAAGGCATCATCTTGTCTCTTCTATTTTCATGTTTGTTTTTAGCTACTTAAGAGCTGTTTGGTACATAGTAAATTTGGTTGTATTTATTAACTACCCTCAATATTTTTCTTCTTCTTTATTTCATTATTTGGTTGATGCATAATAAACCATTGTGTTTGATGATTCTGCCTGGATTTAAATTGCAGTGGGGGTCGAGACCTTAGTGGGAACAAGCGTACAAGCAAGGATCAGTCCTTTGACCAGAAATTTGAAAAATCAAACAAAGCGCTACAAGTTAGTTGCTTGAAAGGTTATCCTGTTAGGGTTGTTAGGTAGGTGGCTGCAAATTTATGCTTGATATTCCGTGATTTTGGAGTTTCTATTTCATTTGCCGTGTTGTTGTAAGGCCCATTTATTTGTTTTGAACCTTTAGTAGTTATGCAGAATAGGTTCACTTGATTATTCATTTTCTAAATTTATGTTGTCATTCAGTTCAGAGTGATTTGATTTTATACTTTACATGGAACTGGCTTTTCCAGGTTAAATTATAGTCTCGTTGTCCTGTGTGTAACGTGTGTTAATTTTTTATTTTGAAAATTGAAACTTAAGAAATGCATTTAAACTACTACCGTTTTGGTTGAGCATGTTCAAAATGATTTCGGTGTGTAACGTGAGCCAACTTGTGAGAGGTATGAGGACATTTTATCTGTCGCATGTCAAAATTGCGTTCCTTTTTCATGCCAGACTTTGAAGTTGTGAATTGTGATTGCATAACAATTGGTGAATTAGCTTGGAGAAAGTACTAGTGTTACTCTTGGCTTCTTAATGTGTTGTATGTTCGAGTAGATCTTATTCCAAGTGGGGATCTGAAGTTCACTAATGTGGTATATCAACCTTCTTGATAACAGATCTCACAAAGAAAAGCGTTCCTCATATCCTCCAGAGAAGGGATTGCGGTATGATGGAGTTTACAGGATTGAGAAGTGTTGGCGTAAAGTGGGAGTTCAGGTACTGAAGCTATTACTCCTTCCCTAAACTACCATATGCCGAACAGATTATTGATTAAATATGTGTATCCTGAAATTAGGGCTTTAAGGTATGTCGGTATTTATTTGTTAGATGCGACAATGATCCTGCTCCATGGACAAGGTTTGTGTTCTCTAATTATTATGTTCAAATGCTACTTGTAGTCTCTTGCATTGCCTCCGAGGCATTTTCCTATATTCATTTGTCAAACACTCTCGATAAGTTTTTGAACTGCAGCGATGAACATGGAGATCGACCTAGACCCTTACCTGCAATTCCAGAATTGAAAAAAGCAACAGATATTACGGAGAGGAAGGAAGGGCCATCATGGGACTTTGATGTGAGTATTCTCCAGTTATATTTCACTTGTGTTCCTTTTCCTAACAAACGAACACATCTTTTCCTCATTAAGACTAATCTGTTCCTTTGTCTAAATATTAGTTTTTCTAACGATACAAATTCCTTAACCTTTATGTGATATTAGCTTAATTTAAAGTACTCTTTCAAAATCTTTGTAATGTTTGGTTATATAATCAAAAGCAATTCTAAAAATATTTTCAATTCACGCTAAATAAATTAGCTGTTCCGCTTTTTTATGTCTATCATGTTTTAAAGACAACTTATGAACCATCTGTAAGTTTCTTCAGGAGAAAGATAGTCGGTGGAAGTGGAGCAAAGCTCCACCAACGAGCAAGAGACCAGTTGAAACCGAAGATTCTGCTTCTGGGAAGAGGTCAAGGAGAAAAATTAGGCAATCACATAATACGAATGTCCGAGAAAAATTATTGAAAGGTAGGTTGTCTAGTCTAGTTATAATTAAATTATATTGAGTAAAGTCGGTAAAAAATGAAAATGAAGGCATTTTGAACAATTTCCACTTGGTTGGTGCATGTATGCAGAGTTTAGCTGCCTTATTTGCCGGGAGGTGATGAGTTTTCCAATTACTACACCTTGTGCCCATAACTTTTGCAAGTCATGCTTGGAAGGTGCCTTTGTGGGCAAGACATTCATGAGAGAGAGAAGCAGTGGTGGACGGTCTCTTAGATCCCAAAAGAATGTCATGGCTTGTCCTTGTTGCCCGACAGATATATCTGATTTTCTACAAAATCTTCAGGTAACGAACTTGTTTTTATTTTAACACAAAGAAAATTGTTCATTTTTCTCACTGGGCTAGTTTGGCTATCATCATCAATAGGTAAATAGAGAGTTGTTGGATGTGATCGAGTCGTTGAAAAGTAAGATTGAAGAAGAAGGGGAGAAGCAGCTCTGTGGAGAAGAGGAGGAGGAGGAGGAGGAGGAGGAGGGAAAAGATAGTAAGCGAGCAAAGGTGGAGGTGGTGGTGGTGGTTAATGGTGTGGAGGAAAATGATGCATCTGAGAAGCTCTGTGAAGAAAAAGATATAGATGAGGGAAAAGATGGAAGCAGCAGTCCTCCTGTGGAAACAAGAAAGCGTACAAAGGTGGTGGTGGTGGTTAATGGCCATGTGGATGATGTGGAATGAAAGCAAAGTGGTGTTGGGCCGGGAGAGGTTTTTTTTGATGGGCTTGTGTGTAGTGGTATAATTTTGGGGTGTCCTGTCATTTGATTTCAAGTATTATTGTATTTTCTTTTGGAGAAGTTTGTGTAAATGGGTCAGTTGTAGTTGTAATACACAACACAGTGATGACAATCATAGGTCGGTTAGAATGTACTTGTTTTTGTAATACAACACAGCCGTGGCAATTCAATTCCATTCTATGAATTCTCTTGGTTTGAACATGCCAAGAAAAGTGTGCGGAAAGTCGGGATCTATCTCTATGGGCCGTAAACGTTGACAATTAAGTCCTGAAATACCACTTGTCGGCCGCTCTCTTATTTTATTTTATGTCTTTTTTATTGATATTAACTTTTCAGTGTTGTAGTAGGAGTTGTCATTATTCAGCCGAAATGGATGACCCGACCCCCAGTCCCAGGTCAAGGCCAAGGCCATAATTTTACTGTGTTTGTTATCTCATGAAGTCATAATGATAAGTGATGTGAAAATATATAAAGAGAATGGAAAAAGAAGTACATAATGTAGTAGTAGGTAATTAAGTGAAAACAGGCGCGCGCGGGCAAGTATAGGATCAGTATAATTAATTAAGGAGGAGGAGGCTGGTACTGGTACTGGTACTGTTGATGATGAGAAGTGGAGAAGGAGGAAGACGATGACGATGACGACGAAGAAGAAGTGTGATGAAGATGTTGCTGTTGGATGAATAATAGTCTCTCAGGGAAGTTGAGCTTGGCTTTGGTTCCCTTGAATCTGAGGGCAGCTTCATCGTAAGCAATTGCCGCAGCCTCAGCAGTGTCGAAGGTCCCCAGCCAAACTCTTGCTGCCTTTTTCGGGTCACGAATCTCAGCTGCCCATTTTCCCCAAGGTCTCTGCCTTACTCCTCGATAATGTACTCTTTTGATCGTCACCTCCTGCTGCTGCTGTTGCTGCTGCTCTTGATCATTTGTTGTTGTTCTACTTCTAGGGTTTGCTTCTGAGCTTCTGCTACCGATCACTTGAGCTAGCGCAGAAACCATGACCGACGTGTCATGTTCGGATCTAGCTGAGTAGATCGGGAACGGGTTTTCTTCTTCCACCTCCTCCGATTCTTCAAAGGGTCTCTTCCCATGCATGGCTTTTAATTTAAACCCTATTAAACCCTATATATCCTTATCCTCTCTCTCTCTCTATATATATATATATAGCCAAGTCCCAAACCCTATTTACATATACTACAGTGAGAACGACACGACTTTAGAAACTGAAAAAAGCAAACCCCAATTTTCTTTCCACTAACTTTTCTTCCTTTGCTAATCATGAAGCTGCAACCTCCATCCATTTTTGTTATATGTTCCAGTTGAAGAAGTTGGAACAACCCCAACCCCAAAATTGAACTGGACATATATACATGCATTTCTACCCTATCTCTCTATTCTCCAAATATCTAATATAATGTTCATGTTTGGGTTTTGATAATATAACAAGGAAAGTTTGACTGGTTAGGGTTTAAGAGTTTCACTTATACCAACCTTTTAAATTTTCTGCTAAATTGAATATGCATGTAAATGTGATGTGATTTTTGACGTAGCAGTGATTTGCAAAAATGAAGGTTATACGTGGGCACATTAAAAAAAAATCAAAGAGTTTGGCACAAAAATGATGTTGATTATATAGGGAGTGAAGCAAATTATAATGTGGGGGCATTATAGATCAGTTTTAGTCAAAAGGACGTCAATTAGAGGGAAAGCCAACAACGTGAGGAGAGAAGTCACGCACTAGTAAAAATATTCAACAACAATACATTGGAAAAGTTAAAGGAGGGTGGTGTCAGGATATAAGAAAGGTTTGTGATCACATGAAGATCAGTAAAATTTTGTGGAAGAGTGGTAAGTACAATATGGGTTGGTTGGGGGATTCATGTTTGACCATGAATTGAGATTTTATGATTTTGTATCTTTTGTTGACCCATTATATCTGAGGTCATTTAGAATGTTATATATAAATTTTTTAATGATTTATGTTGTTCCTTTAGTCTGTAATCTCTCATATTTCGTAATACAAATTGTTCTCTCCCTTCTGCTTGTGGACGTAGCTAACACAACGTTAGTAAATCACGTAAATTCTTTGTCAATTTTTTTTATTATTATTATTTGTTGTTCGAATTCTGTCATAACATCTTTATGTGTCTTTTCCGTCCTTTTTAATTTGTCCATGCCTTGACCCCAAGTCTCATCTTTTTTAATGGGGAGAGGGAGAGACTGTAATTTTTTTAATTTTTTTTTAGTACATTGGGAGTGGGGGATTCAAACCACAGACCTCTTGGTCATGAACACATACATGTGCCAGCTGAGTCATATTCGCTTTGGCAAGAGACTTGTAAACTTCATCCTTCGATTTTTTTTACATCTCACTGTCACGTTATGTTTGCATGTTCATGAACATGGGGAAAGCTATTAATGAGAATGGGTCGTTATTGAACAATTCTAAAAGCCAAGGGTTAAAACAAAAATTGTGAAACAATTGGGGCATAATTGAAATTTACCCCCAAAATTTAGGTGGGTAATTAAAAATTGAAATTATAGTTCTCTATTTTTACAAACAAACAAAAAAAAAAAGAAAAAAAAAAAGTCGCTCTCAATTCACGTTTCTGTCATCATTTTAATGGAAAATTCGAGGGAATTGTTGTTTTGAATAAATTGTAGAGGCTAAAAGTATAAAGGAAACTTTTGAAATAATAGGGGCATAATTAGAACTTACCCAAGAGTTCAAGGGTATTTTACCTAATTTAACCTATTTATAAATATGTATTTGATAAAAGGAATTAAAAATATATAATATTTTAAAAAAATAATTATAATATAATACCTTTAAGAAGTTGTAAATCACGATGAGTAAATATTTTTCTGTGAATACAATTTATGTCTTTAATTAAGAGATTGTTAGAACGAATATGGTTGAACTCAAATAATAATAATAATAATAAATAAGTATTATAGATTATATTTTATATTTTATGTGTTAATCATTGATTTACATAATCAATAATGGGTGATTTATGTATGGAAGCATATATTACAGACAGTTGGGTTTAATCCTTTCCAACGTAGCTGAAGGATATTAATGTTATTAGTCATAGAGTGGGTCTGTCCCACTGATGGCCTTTTCTGAGGTATTCTGGAGGAAAAAGGAAGGATTCATATACATGATTCAATGTCAACGTGTTATAACTTCAATAGTACTTCCATTCCATTGCTTGAACTCTTAACTTTCCAAAAATCAACCAAAACAAGAATAACAAGAAAATATGATGTTTTGTCCAGAACTTAGGATTCAGGCATGTCCTGATCAAATCCGCAGACAAGAAACATATGAACAGAAGAAATCTCTCTGAGTAGTAAACATGGTATCTATCACCTATCATATTCTCCAGAATAGAAAAAGGTTCCTGGCACAACTAATAAGCCGACGAGTAAACTTGAACCCCCCCCCGTGGAAAAACACCAACCAACCATTGAACTGATATACCCACTGCATTCGTATGAACATTGAACTGCGTACGAAAGTTTTTAAGCTCAGTGCAACGTCGCACAACTGCTTGCCCATTCTTTCCATCTTGACTGGGATAGCCATGACAGCACAAATAAATGATTCATCTCAGGGACATGTTCGGGACGATGTTACTCGATCATGAATTTGGTTGAACATCTCTGCTTCGAACATAGGTCAGAAATTGATGAGGTATTTCTGCTAGCAGTGCTTGAACAACAGAAATCCCTCCACCTATATAAGCAAAGTGTTAGCTACGAGCATCACAGGAGTTCTCCACATTTCATATCATAGTCGGATCCAAATTTCATTTCATAGAATCACTCACCCTGTACATCCCGAAATGGAACGAACTGGACTATATCTCGTGAAGCAACACGTCCAGTTGTACTTTCAAGTCTCTCTCCCTTATCCGCATCTAAAACCTGTGTAGAGTTAAAATAGAATTAGCTCCGATACAATGGGAAATTAGAAAAGAAACCTAGTAACAATCCAGTAAGGTTGCAACTCTTATTTAAGGCCTTTGGGTAAACTGGTCTAACTTGAGCTGTTAAGTTAAGCCTGAACATTTACTTGTTTAAGAAATAAAAAGAAAACAGGTAAGAAAAGGTGAACAAAACAACTGTGATCTCCAAAAACAACCAAATAATATAAACAAGCTTATTCCCAGCTAGTTAAAATTAGTTTCCCTATGGCTTCTTCACACCACCAAGTTGTTACCAACCATACCAACCAATGGTGCTGGATGCTGTACACATATCAGTTGAGAAGGGAGTAAAATAGATACCTCCATTTCTTTAAAGTCAGCTCCACCCACTCCAACAATGAGAATGGACAGTGGCAGATCAGATGCCTTGACAAGAGCATCTTTAGTTTCTTGGAGATCTGTTACCACTCCATCCTACACATAATTGGGCATCATCAGAAGCAAAATCTTGATGCTTATACAGGGGGATTTTTCAATATCCTCCCGAAAAATAAATACAAGTAACATGCCATCATGACAAGGAATAATGGGTAAACTAGGATAAGATGTTATTCATAATGCACAAGGCGTGCACAAAAAAGGGCAAATTGCAATTACTAGAAAATTATCATCCAAAATAACTTGTAGGTGGTTGTTTACTCTTACAGTGATTATTAGCAAAACAAAGTACTTCCGCCCACCATTTGCGAGAGACTGACTGGCAATTAATGCAGCATTGTTAATCACAGGCCCAAAAAGAGTTGGTCCTGCAAGAGATACATTATGGAGCGCACTTGTATATGCCATCAAAATTCCTTGAGTTCCTTCAACCTAAAAGATAACTTACAATTGTTTAACACAGAAGCACGTTGAATTTGGCAATATTAATATCTAGGGGAACAGAAAGTGAATTTGTATTATGCAACCGTTCCACCTCGCAGTAGTGACTACTTCCATTTAGGTTGAAACAATGAGAGACTGGACCGTCAATTGGTCGTGCTCCAAATCCCCAAGCAGGAAAGCGTTTATCTGAGTCATAAAACTGCAACACCTCTCCAACTTCTATGATTGCCTGAAATAGTCAATAGGTAGGTCACACTCATATAGGAAAAATAAAACTTGTAGAGCTTCATATCATGGCTCCATTTCTCACTCGCTGGTATGAATTTGGCCGTCCTGAAGGATCAATGAAATGCAAGGAATCAGGAAGGCGAGGGTTCCCATTTGAAGCTGAAAGACAACCATGGAAACTAGATGGTGAGAATGTATCGCACAGCCACAGCCAACAGCTAGTTCAGTTCAGCCAGTTGAGGAGGGAGGTAGTGAGTTAAATTCTAACGGAAACAAACAGCTAAAAACCAAGACGACTACTACATGTTGACGAAGTATGCTTTCGAAAAATACTACCGTCAGTGAGCCATCTGACAAACTCAGGAACTAATAATTTGGAGAATAAACCTCTCTAGAAGTCCATAATTATAATTTTATTGTAAAAGAATACTAATTACCTGTGAAATCAACGGCCACCATGAAGTTCATTTCATAGCCACCAGCCAAGTAATCAAGGAATGTTTGTTGGACACTCTCAGAGAATTTGTCCACAAATATTTGGCTTTTTAGTACCTGCAATGGAATCAAAACTCATAAATAAAATTGACGGTAAAAACCAAGAATAAAAACAGCTCAAAGGATATCATTAGGAGTTCTATTTAAGACTTTGTTATGGTAATCATGTCCAGCAGCAGGAAGTAAGAATAGGTTATCTCCCTCTCCACTTAAAGAAAGCTTCTCCAACTCCACAAGTGATTTTCGAACTTTTCTGATGAGAAAGAAAACAGAAAAGGTTACAATGAAATTCAAGTACTCAAAAACTCATGAAAAATAAGAAAAAGCACAGGAAACATAATCTCTCTATTTACCCAATCAATTCGTGCTTCCCATTGCTGTTGAAGTTAAAACACTCTATTATTAAGGGGCTGTCCTGCAATTAAATACAAAAATCAACAAGAAAGCAGACAATCAGATGCTCTCGATCGGTCATACCTATTTTAGTTCCCTACAAAAAAGGATTATCTGCACTCAGAATGACAAAAACTCAATCATGAACTACCAATATGGTTCTTGGGTTGTAAAGCACATGATGAACCTCGAAAAAACTCAGAATGACAAAAACTCAATCATGAACTACCAATATGGTTCTTGGGTTGTAAAGCACATGATGAACCTCGAAAAATGAACATGTAATTAACAACATGTTAAAATGAACTGCAAAGGTAGATGAAATAAAAAAGCACAAAAACAATTCACGGGGGGGGGGGGGGGGGGGGGTTATAGTTCCTGAGGGGTATATTGTACCTTGCTTCCAACTTGTTGCATATTCAAGAATACAGGCTTCCATGTGGGATTCAAATCATTCTTTATGACTTCAGTTTTGCAAACTGGAATTGAGTTCTTACTTTCCACAGTTTTTGAAATAACCAGAAAAGGGTCCTATACCATGAATCAGAAAATGCAACAAACATAATTCACATTCCTTGTACAAATACCAAAAGGAAATGAATTAACATCTGAACACTGCATACAATTCTTGAGAAGAGATCCTTGTGTTCCAAGTCTGAACACCTTAATATCATCTCTGTTGTCGTCTTTGAGCTAACACACTCCTCAGCATGAACAGTAAGTTTTCCACAATGATGTGGATGAGTAGAGCTGGTTGACTCTTCTTTATAGACTAGATCCAGTGTAAGTGACCTGTCTGATTGGGTAACTATCTGCAAGATAGAAAAGGCTAGTGATTAACTTGAACATAATCTGAATGAATTCACAAACTAAATACTTCGCCTTAGATTGCAAATAATATCCCTCTACAGAATTGCAATGGAAAGCATAATAAATATTCAATAGCCACATTCAGCATATAACACTCAAGTCATATGCAAGTAAATACTCAGCATGATAGAATATGCAATTTAAACTACATGCAATACCTCAGATAGTACACAAGTTGCTTCACCAAGAAATTGCTGTTCATCTAGCTTCAGCATCTGCATAATTTAGATTCTCCATCATGAATTGAATCCGAAGTATATAATTACAATATAGACATATAACAATCTGTTTGAATAAAAAGAAAAACCAACATCAAGTAAACATATAATTTAGATTGTCGTGGATGCCTGCCTACCTTTACTCCTAGGTTGTGATATTGAGTATCGACGTCATATACAAAAAACCTGTGATAAGATATGAATAGCTTGATTATTGCAGGAGCAGTAAAATGCACATCTGGTGAAGTAGAGATAGGAAAATGATGATTTAAACTTACACCAAAGTTTGCACAACCTCAAATTGATAGGTAATATTAAGCTTATGGATCCATTCTGGATTTAATGAATTTTGAAGTACTTCTGTGCGGTGAAGCTCTTCTAGTGTTCCGTCCCTTCCTTTTGTGTAGATAACCAGCATTGGATCACTCTGAGGAAAACAATGGAGAAATAATAAATCGAAAGTTGCCAAAATTGTGAGTTCCGAGCGAGTAAATGTCCTCAAATCACTTCTTAAAAGTTGAAGATATGTAGAGTCTTTGGAGGTCCATCGAAGAGATACGAACCTTGGAGAATACATCACGGTCGCGCAAGTTAGATGCAGAGAAAGACAGCTGCAAATAGAAAAGGAGAAGATGAGATGCAGAAGAAAATAATTGAAAAGATGAAGGGGGAAGATAACCTCGATCTGGGAATAGAGGCCACGATAGTCCCGAGACAACAAGAAACAATCTACGGCGGCGTTGGAAGTATTATTTTGCGAGAAGGCAGTACCACCAACGGCAGACTGGCCAGCGGCGTCGTCGGAGAAGCAGTTACCCATTGTCCAACTCCAACTAAAATCAAGGAAGAATATGTAAAATGTTGTGCTGCCTTCCAATTCATCAATTCAACTTCAACTCAGTAAGAAGTCACGCCCTCAAATTTCAATTCATAATTCTCCTTCTCCAGCCCCAAGAGATATTTTATACTTTTTTATAAGTTTAAACACAGCTTGCAAAATATAATTATTACTACTTGACCCAACATGAACATACCTCCGCATGTATCACATAATCACAAGTTGAATTCTTCATTCTAACATGTTGTTAAAAAATAAAAAAATAATAATTATTAGTACAACATGTTGCCAAAAAAAAAAAAAAAAATAAATAATATTACTACAGCATGTTGTCAAAAAAAAAAATAACTATTACTACAGGGAACGGGTTGAAACTTACGATTCGAAGACAAAGTCAGAGACTACTGGACGTCTCGCAGAGCGACTCTCAACGAGGACATAACATCAAATCGTGAATAAAAAAGCGTGACGAGAATTCTCAACTCGAAATGCAACGGGAAGGCGGTGGTTCCTCTTTTTTTCTCTTTCACCTTGAACAAAAAATCGATCTCGCCATCAGTTCGACTAAAAGTTTCGAATCGAAAAAGTAAACTGAACGTCGACTTGATGATGCAAAGTCGAGGGGAACCGCGACCTGTGTCAAAAAAAAAAAAAAAATAATAATAATAAAAAAAAAAAAATAACTATTACTACTTGAAGGAGGAGTTGGTGGGGACTTTTTGGTTTAGGGTTATTCCAAGTCAACCGTTGACTTGACCAATACATAGGTTTATTTCTTTCAAGATCAATTTTGTTTTATTTATTATTCAGCACAACCTTCAACCAACAATACTAATAATTCAAATGAGAATAATTACACAACAATTTTGATCTACAACACCATAATAAAATCATTAAACAACCTCCCACAAATCACTCAATCCAAAAACCCTTTCATTTCTTTCAGCTTTCGCTATATTCTCTCAAACAACTTTGCCTTTTGTCTTCAAACCAGCTCCCACCTACATACACTAGTTGGGAAAAGCCACAAACAAACCTCAACTGTAAACTCACAACCGAGAAAGCCTATCCTATCGTCATCTCTTTCGATGTAAATTCATGTTTTTTACAACCATGCTTAAAAGATCTCGACTTTTAATGCCCCAAAAACTGAAAAAGATCCAAATTTAAATTTTGAGAGGTCATATAACTTTGAGCTTAGTTGACCAAATTGAATGATTTCTTTTTATCATGCATAGTTTTTTGAGATCAAAGGCGACTTGTTCGACTCTAAACCCCCAAAAAATTGAGTGTTTTAGCCCTCAATTTGAATTACACAATATTTTTTTTAAGCCAGGGGTAAAAATAGAATTACACAATAAAATAGTGTGGTCCATAGAAGTTTTTGGTTTTGAAGTCAATTTTAGCAAATTTTCGATAAAAAAAAAGTGTAGATAGTCATAGATACGTAGTAAGGTTTGATGTAAAATAAATAAAATGAAGTTGATATGAAATAGCAAAATGTATGGAGTTTAGATTAATATAAAGTCCAATATGATCCGGGTAATAAATAATAATAATACAGGTAGAGGCGGTAGATTGTAATATAAAGTCCAATAATGATAGTCGGAAGAAATTGTCAAGCAGGAACGGCCTCAATGAGTGTGGCAAAGTAAAACTTGGTAGAGACTAGACCCTTCTTCCTAATTTTCCAGCCAACCGTCCGCAATGCGGCCTCGACGTCGGCCTCAGAGTGAAGATATGCTCTGGTTGCCTTGGAAGGTCCTGGGAACAACTCTCCCACCCTCTTCAGCAGATCGTAGTAAAATGTTTTTGGCGCAAAGCTGATGATTAAACGGTTGTCAGCCAATGATGCAAGGTGCGCAATCATCCCGTCTGCCTTGTTCTGTGGGTAGTGTATCATAACATCTAGGCAAACCACCGTATCATACTTCCCCTCCAACCTCTCCAAATCTTTCACTTCAAATCTTGGCATTTCCTGCCCCTGCTCCTGCCCACCTCCTACATTTACAACCAGCTCTTCTTTTGCCTAATAATATGCATCACATTAAGCACATACATACATATGACATATTACATAACAAGGGGGTGGTCTTACTCTTAAGTCCTACCTTTGTCTGGGCCTCCGCGACCATAGCAGCAGAAATGTCACTGGCGAAGACGATGGCGCCTTCCTTGGCCAACGGAATGGATAAGCTACCGGTTCCACAGCCGGCATCGCAGACTGTTACTCCTCTCAGCGGGCCCTCCTCTTTCAACATCACAAGCACATTCTCCACCGTCTTCGAGTGACCCAACCTAATGTCTCGCTGCACACTGTTCACATCCTCCGTCTCTCCGTATATTTTCTTCCACCTCTGAAACCCCGAATTGTTGAAGTACTCCTTCACCACATCCTTGTCGCCACCACCCACCTCTTCCGCCTGGATGCGTCGCCGTCTCTCCGGGTCGGTCAGGGATAGAACGGCAGCTAGTGCGGCAACCGAACCGCCGCCGATGGCTGCAATTGTTGCCCCGTCGACGACCGGGAGTACTTCGGTAGCTACGGCGTTGAGATTGGGGGTTGTTCTTGAGAATTTATTGAGGTTGAGAGGGGGTGGAGAGAAGAAGAATCTAGAATTGGAGGCGGCGGTAGAATCGGGGTGGAAGCAGAGTGTGGGATATGGAGTTGCGTAGTGAGCCATGGTTACCGTCGTATCCCTTCCCTGCGAGAGGAACTGATAAGGTTATCACAGAGCTCTTTTGGGATTATCCTCCCCGGATTCTCATGGGTCCCACGCCACGCCCACGGGATATTTTTATTTATCTTTTTAAATTACAATTACCACGTAACTGTCTCGTCTGTATGTAATGTATCTAAACAGACAGGACGGGAATGGCAACTTCAAATATCATCCCTTCCACACAGAGAGAGTTATTCCAGAGTTCCAATAATGCCTGTTACTATTCTCCTCTTCCTCTTCCTCCTTGCGATTCCTCCAATATTATTATCCTCCGCCACCTATTTCGCCTACAATACCTCCGCCGGACTTGTTCCCGGAAAACTCAACGTTCACCTCGTTCCTCACTCCCACGACGATGTTGGATGGTTGAAGACTGTAGATCAGTACTACGTCGGTTCAAACAATACCATTCAGGTACTACTACTACTACTACTATGATATAATCTTCTAGTTAACTTCTAAACAAAATAATTAATTACAATTATTATTCCATATATAGGGAGCTTGCGTTCAGAATGTCCTCGATTCTTTAATCCCTGCATTGTTGGCCGATAACAATCGCAAGTTCATCTATGTCGAACAGGCAAATCTCCTTTTCACTATTCTGAAAATGGAAATACACAATTCTATTCTATTCTATTCTAACTTACTCACTCTTTGCAGGCCTTCTTCCAGCGTTGGTGGAGAGATCAGAGCCCCTCCCTCCAAACCACCGTCAACAACCTCGTCCAATCCGGTCAACTAGAGTTCATGTACTATTTATTTTCTTTTCTTTTCCACAATCACATCTACATTATTTTCTTTCTTTTTACTTTTAACACCCCCGAATTTGTTATTATTCTGTTGGGTTGCGTTGCGTTGCAGAAATGGCGGGATGTGCATGCACGACGAGGCCACTGCACATTACATTGACATGATCGACCAGACAACTCTCGGGCACTGGTATCTCAAACAACAATTCAACGTAACTCCCAGAATTGGTTGGCAGATCGATCCCTTTGGACACTCTGCTGTGCAAGCTTACCTGCTCGGTGCTCAGGTATTGTCTATGCTCTACAAAATACAATTCATGTTTCTTACCATCGGAACTAACCTTCTTTTCCGCTTAGCTCGGCTTCGACTCACTTTTCTTTGCCAGAATCGACTATCAAGACAGAGCTAAACGGAAACTTGATCAAACTCTCGAGGTTGTCTGGCAAGCGTCCAAAACTTTTGGTTCTTCTGCTCAGGTGATTCTCTCATTCATTTCCCCATCTTTCTTGATCTTCGCATTTAATCTGTTCCCTCGCAGATCTTCACGGGTGCCTTTCCCGACAATTACGAACCTCCCACCAGTAATTTTTACTTTGAAGTCAATGCTGAATCCCCCATTGTCCAGGTAATATATATATCATCTACATCTGTTTGTACTTTGTGTGTTGATTATCATTTTGTAACTATACTTGTTTTCCGATTCTTAAGGATGACATCGACTTGTTTGATTATAATGTTCCTGACCGAATCAATGAGTTCGTATCTGCCGCTATCTCACAAGTACGTAAGAGAACCCTCCTGCTGCCCTGCAATTTTGACTATATACACAGTTTTCCTCATCTTTTTTTCTTCAGGCCAACATCACTCGCACAAACCATATTATGTGGACCATGGGAACTGATTTCAAGTACCAATATGCACATACATGGTTCAAGCAGATGGACAAGTTTATTCACTACGTCAATCAAGTTAGTCCTTCAAACCAGATATTATGCCATTTCGAATTGTGAATGACATTCTTTCATTTTACCTAATATTGGCCGTAGGCGGATATTTTTCATTTGGCCGTAAAATAAAGATTATGGATTATGTTGTTTGTTTGATTAGCTAGAAATGTACTTTACTTACCACGTCTCACGTCTCACGTCTCACATCTTATTTTCTTGTTTATTTTAATTGAGTATTGCATCCTTTTCCCTGCTTGCCTTCCCTTAAAGTGATTTTTTTTGGGTAAAACATTCCTGGTATGAAATGTAGATTTGTTGTGTTGCTTAATAATGCTTGTAGGATGGGCGTGTGAATGCCTTGTACTCAACGCCATCCATATACACTGATGCCAAACATGCAGCAGATGAATACTGGCCTGTCAAGACTGACGACTATTTTCCGTAAGTTGTGAATTTTAGAGCTGAAGATTAATTTGGTTATTTGGTATGAAATGTAGTTTGTTGTGTTGATCAGATATGCAGATAGGGAAAATGCTTACTGGACTGGATATTTTACTAGTAGGCCTGCCCTCAAAGGTTATGTCAGAATGATGAGCAGTTACTACTTGGTACACTACTCTGTTTTAACTTTTACAATGCCGGGTCTGATTTCCAAAGCTGCATTGCTCATTATGGTTGAATATACGACCAGGCCGCAAGGCAATTGGAATTCTTCAAAGGAAAGAGTAAATCGGGACCTAAAACAGATTATTTAGCCGATGCTTTGGCACTTGCTCAACATCATGATGCAATCACTGGAACCGAGAAGCAACATGTGGCTAATGATTATGCAAAAAGACTTTCAATTGGTTACGCCGAGGTAGAGTGCATAAATATCTCATCAAACTATAATTGTGGTTGCTTTTTTTTTTTCCCCCTCTGCAATCTCAAATGGATTCCCTGTTATGATGCGGCTTTTAGGCGGAGAAATTAGTTGCAACATCACTTGCCTGCTTATCACAATTGTCTTCAACAGGCGAGTGCCAGATTCCATCGACACAATTTCAACAGGCAATCTTTACAACTTTTGAGCTGTATTTTCTTTCTGTCTGTATTAGCGCTGCCTAAATGCTTTACGTTTGTATTGTAAGATTTTCACTGAATACCCAATAAAGTCAACTTAAAAACAAAAAGAGTAATTAAGTTGAGCAAGATGCACGTTTTAGTTTTTAATAGATAACTTTTGCAACTATAATTTAAGAACATCCCTTTTAACTTTTTTCCATGAACATCATCTTCTTTTACCCCGTTGAAACCTTATATCTTCTCTTTTGGTGAAGCCTTGTTAGATGTGTTGATTCATCTTTTGTTTTTTCCTTCTTCCACATGGCCATCCTTTCAGTGTCCACTTCTAAATATTAGTTATTGTCCTGCATCAGAAATTGATCTATCAGATGGAAATAACCTGGTGAGGAAAATGCTTTCATGACCTTTCTCTGTCATTTGTACTCATGGCAAACTTGTTTTACTCAGACTTCACATTTGTTTTTATCATTTGCATAGGTGGTCGTTGTCTACAACCCTCTGGGATGGAAGAGAGAGGATGTAATAAGAATTCCCGTGAGTATTTTCTGTCCTTTCGACTTTTATTGGTACGTTATAAAAATTGTCCGTGATGATTTCTTTTGTATATGACTAACATCTACCAGAACTGGTGAATTGCATGAAAATTTTGTTACTAGTCTACATCATTTTGTGAAGCGAAGTTCCAATTTAGTTAATGAGTTCTTGTGTTTTAATATTTGCTACAGGTTGTCAATGAAGATATCTTTGTTCAAGATTCAACGGGCAAAAAAGTTGAGTCACAACTTCTACCTGTAATTGAGGCCTCTTTGAGCTTTAGAAACTACCTCACTATGGCATACTTGGGTGTATCTCCAAATGTGATCCCTACTCATTGGCTTGCATTCTCAGCAACAGTTCCACCCCTTGGTTTCAGCACTTATATCATCTCAAGTGATAAAGGAGCAGGTGAACATACGGATCACTACTATGTGATGTTATTAATAACAGATTATTGCTAAATGCCCTGATAACTTTCGTGACAAATGCAGCTGCCAAGTCGGAAAGACAGACCATTTACAAATCTGGTCAAAATACAACTGTAGAAGTGGGTTCAGGAAACCTGAAACTTAGTTATACTGCACATGATGGGAAACTTGCCCGGTATATTAATAGCAGAACTTCGGTATGTCACTTGATATAGGAAATACTCATTGACGTGTTAGATATTTCTATGGATTGATCAATATTTCTAATATACTGAAAAATATCATGAAATATTTAAAATGTCAACAAAAATATTACCAATTTAAATATAAATACTAACTTATAACTTGTATAAGAAGTGTAGAAGACTTATTAATTATAATAATTTTATTTTTTTTATTTGTATTATTCTTTCAGGAATATCTATGGACATGGATATTTCCATAAAATCAACACATCGACATCTTAATCCTTTCACCACCATAGTATTTTCATGGAAATTTTACTTGAAATGAAATTCTTGTAGTTTGCACTTTTTCAATGGTTTATTTCATAAAATGTTAATTTTTTCCCTATTCCGGATTTGAATATGTAGTCATCTAATTTGGCTTCAATTTACTATTAAAGGTAGAAGAAGTTCTGGAGCAATCATATGGTTTCTACTCTGGAAATGATGGAAGCGTGGACTATCAGGTACATATCTGTAATCTGTATAATCTGTTTGAAACCGTGTGATTGTTTTGTCATCTTCCAATTCGTTTCCTGGTGAGCCGTGAGTCATAAATATCTGGAAGATGATGGTGCACATGGAAAGGTCTGATAAGAGTTGTAATTTTACTTGTCAAATTAGGCTTCTGGAGCATACGTGTTTCGCCCGAATATTACATATCCCATCCGTCCCGAATGGCAGGTATTACAAGTATGGGAAAAAGCATGAATTCTCTCCACCTGCAAACTACTATACATACGATATACTAATTATCCTCCCCTTTTAGATCCTACCTAAGGGCCCCGCACATTACATCACCACTTCTGCACAGTACATTAATCTCCCTCTCACATGCTTCCTTCCCCTTATATACATTGTAACTGGGGGCCAATCAAAATGTTGTGAAAAACCAATGTCAATTATAAACTTCAGGTTCCTACTACTGTTTTGCGGGGACCGCTACTGGATGAAATCCATCAGAAAATCAATTCCTGGATATATCAGGTAATTATTTATGTACAACATGAATTATGACATTTTAATCTCACCCATTCTCTCTCTCCCTTCTTAAAATAGTAAATTATTTGTAGAGAAATTCTATGTTGACTTTGTAGCCATTAATTAGGATAATAATCTTTTAAAGCCAACAAACATTAAAAGGAAAGATGTTTCCTTTATGACTTGACATTTATATTAACTGTTACAGGTTACCAGGGTTTATAAGGGAAGAGAGCATGCTGAAGTTGAATTTGTTGTAAGTAGCACAAACTCACCGGAGTTGATATGCCTTTTCTTCAAACCTTTATTTTTCTCTTCTTTTGAAAATATATACACCAACACAAATTTGATTTCAGATTGGGCCAATACCTGTTGATGATAGAATTGGTAAAGAGGTCATAACTCAGATTACAACTACAATCCAAAATGATGAAAGGTTTTATACAGATTCTAATGGCCGGGATTTCATTGAAAGGGTATGTGGTCGAGCAGAACTTTTTTGTTTCAGGGTGTTTGAGCAGTTTCAATCAACTCTAGATTGTTATGCTTTGAGAGATAATATCATATTTGGTTGCAGACTAAATAGGATGGTTTTTTTTGCAGATACGGGATTATCGCAAAGACTGGAAACTTCAAGTCAATCAACCGGTGGCAGGAAATTATTATCCAGTACGTTAAAAAGTATTACCTTTGAATTCTTAGAAACATGTTTTTCGTTACCGTTTTATATTTCTATTTTGGTGTGTTTCACATACATATAAACATTCCACACCTGATCTAAACTTTTACATGAAAGACAGTACAAGTTAAACCATCAAAGTGATAATAAATTACAGCCACAAATTCTGTTTATAATGTTGAAATGACAGTAATTTGAGTGAAATCTTAAATATTTGATTCGCTAGCAGTGATTTCAACTCATGGTCTACCAAAACTTTCAGTCCAGGGAATCAAGATAGAAAATTTAATAAACCAATTGTAGATAGAAGCCACGTATGTTGTATTGTACTATGTGTACATGATATTCTTATTGCTCTTATCTTTAAAAAAAACCACGAGTACATCTATGTAGGGTCTCATCCCTTATTCTATTGTATTGTCGTCCTCTTTCTGCATATTTTCTCAAACACTTGTGTTGCTCTTAGTAACTATGATGGCCTGCCACACGCCCACAAGAACCATTATGAACATCATTACACAAATTTCTTGCACACACTTGTTTCTAGATTAATCTAGGAATCTTCATGAAAGACAACACCAGAGAGCTCTCGGTTTTAGTCGACAGATCTGTTGGGGGATCCAGCATTCGAGATGGGCAACTGGAATTGATGCTTCACAGGTTAGTTTCCTCTCCCACACGTGCTTATGAATATGACATACCAACTCAGCCTTGAAATAGAAGTTTGACCCTGAAAGCTATGGTTCTCCTGTGGGTAGGAGGTTGCTCCATGATGATTCTCGAGGCGTTGATGAGGCTTTAAATGAAATCGTTTGTGTTCAAGATGAATGTACTGGACTGACTGTAAGAACACTATTAAACCCTGCTGGTCAATGTGTTCACAGTGTGGCTGCCATGCTTTTCACACCTATATAATTTTCATTTTCAACATACTTTTCAGATAGAAGGGAAGTATTATCTCCGAATAGATCCATTAGGAGAGGGTGCTAAATGGCGTCGATCATTTGGTCAGGAGATTTATTCCCCAATGTTGTTGGCCTTCACACTGCAGGTAGAAGAATTTGGCATTTTGAACTGTTAAGTGTGTTATTCACGGCTTACTTGGCTGACCTCAGTTATGGGCAGGATAAAAATGATTGGACAACGTCTCATCTACAAACCTTTTCAGGAATAGATCCCTCCTATCATTTACCGGAGAATGTTGCGATTATAACCTTGCAGGTTTACATTTGCTTAACTAATCCATTTTAAGCTGTTCAAGCCTTATGTTTTTAATCTCAGATAAATTTAAAAACTGCATGAATGGAGAAAAATATTCCATTCGGATCACCTTCTGATAAATAATAACATATGCAGCCATGATTGAAAAGATTTTATTTCGTTGTGGTGTACGTGTACCATGGATATCTCAAGCAGGGTAGTAAACATCTGTAAAGCATGTGACAACTAATTTTTCGTATTGTCTTTCTTTGATTTGCAGGAGTTGGAGAATGGAAAAGTTCTCTTACGTCTGGCTCACTTGTATGAGGTAAATGAAACTCTTCATATCTGCATTTTTACAAGATTTAATCCGTATTTCATACCAGTCAGTCGTGATATTCTAACTATACACTATTTATCTTTGGTGATTCAAATGCAAGGTTGGAGAGGACAAGGATCTTTCGGTCATGGCTAGTGTAGAACTAAGGAAGTTGTTTCCTAAAAAGAAGGTAGAAGTAGAACAATCATTTGTTTGTGTGTTAAATGGAGTGATAAAAGTTGATAGGTGATTATTCCATGAATTTTCAGATAAGCAAGGTAACAGAGACAAGTTTATCTGGTAACCAAGAAAGAACAGAAATGGAGAAGAAGAGGTTGGTGTGGAAAGTAGAAGGGAATTCAAAAGGAGGAGAGGCCTTGAGAGGAGGACCTGTGAACTCAGCAAAGTTGGTGGTAGAAGTTGCTCCAATGGAAATTCGAACCTTCCTGATTGATTTTATAGGCAAATAATCATATGTGCACTTCCACTCCACGAACAGAGGAAGATTCTGGAAGCAAGCATGTTGTTGTAAACGTTTTCTGTCTGAAATGATTCTGCAATTTGTTGATTGGTTAGAGTTTAGAGATGATGTTGTTTTAGCCCACCTAGGAATACTTAGTTAAATCATTGCAGATTTGTCTTAAAAAGTCAGATTTTCAGAATTTATTTTGTTGGCTGCATCTTAATCCTGCAAATCTGATATTGTGATGTGACTGATGTTGTGGATTTGTCGGGTGCTGAATGCTGAACTGAATGAGTCTCATTGTTAGTATACCTGTAGGCAGTAGCAGGTGAGGGTGTGGGTAATACTTAGTAATAGATGATGAGCATTAGAGTTAGTAGGAATGTGTTTCCCATGTGCATGAGTAAGGTGTGCGACATATAAATTAAAGATGAGACTATTCGTATTGTGTCAAAAAGTCCATTGGCCATGCCATCATAAATCATAATTATGTTTTGATATTTATAGTTGAAACTTGAAAGAGGGAGTGTTGTGTGGACCCACACCCATCAAGATATTTTGTCACACGGAATGGAGCAGAAGGTTTTCACTGCAAACCCATGAATATGTTTGGTCATTTTAGTAATGGGAGAATGAAGAGAAGTAAGTTTTATGTGGTTGGTAGATAGAACAGTATGTGATCGATTTAGGATTGATTGTTGAATTCAGCCTAATTAAAAAATGATATTATATTAATGTAAAAAGACAGGGCGATGGGTGGATGTCGGCAAAACCGGTGTTATATTACTTATTAGTAGTAATGATTTCACACGTGGGGTATTGTTCCTTCTCATTCTCTGTAGTATTATAGTATAGTGTTTAGGGGAAATGAGTTTTGTGTTTTGTTATAAAGTAAGTAAGTAAGAAGTAAGAATATGATGATTTGTTTAAGAAGTGGGTTGGAATTTGGAAATGGAATGGTTTGGTGTAGGAGGGAGTTCCAGATGTCGATTTGTGAGTGGGGAGAACGTGTATTGGCTGGTCCTTGAAAGAATCTCTTTTTTTTCTTCACATAAAGTCGGTAAACTGATTTGAATTGTGAATTTGAAGTCCGCGGTGTGAAGTCTATCCAATAATAATAATAAGCAATAGTGAGATTGGGAGTCAAAGGAGAGAGGAGGCAGGTGGAGCCATGATGACGATGCATGGTCATCCTCAGCCCTCAGCCCTCAGGCTCAGTCTAGTCCGTACGTACACTGCTTTGTTGTTTCAGTTTCAGCTCTCGTGACCCTTTTCCTTTCCTTTCCTCAATTCCAACGCCCAACTCCCAAGGCCCCCCACCCTTCTCTCCTATTGCTTCTCCTTTTACGTACATACTTTATCCTCCAATTCAACTTAAACTCGACTTCTTTTTATCAATTACAAAATCCATACACACACGTGGGGCCCATGAGCCCTCCAAGGATGAATTAGTCATCACATCAGATTGCTTCTTAACCCCTTTTAGCTAGCTCTTAATTAATTTTGAATTTATAAATTAAAAAAAAAAAGAAATAAAGGAAGTAAGATTAGTGTGAGAAGTGAGAGATGTTAAGCATCCAATCCAACGCTGCCCGTAGATACGACGACAAACTCATTCCCACGTTTCCGTTACCCTATCACACGCCGACACCTCCTAACGCCGTCTCTTCTTTTCACTTTCCACAATATTCTCTCTCCTCCCTTCCTTCACCCATTTCCTGACCATTCTTCTGCAGCTACTAATTTACCAACAACAACAACAAAATAAAAGAAAAAAAGATCCCATCCCATCCCACTACTCTAAACTCTACTGTTGCAGACAGTTGTAGAGAGAGAGAGAGAGACTCAGATGCAGACTCCAGAGCACCCCCAACTTAGGGTTTTTCCTTTCCGATTACCCATGGGGAATCTCTCCTCCTTCTCCTTCCTCCTCCTTACTACCTAGATCTTCCTTCTCTTCTTTTCCATTTACCTACCTCTCCCAGATCTCTCCTCAGATTCACTTCAAAAATGCCCATGCCCATGCCCTCCTCCGACCTTTCCTTCAACGACCATGCTGATTCCACCAAAGACCCCTCCGATCCACCCAACGCTCTCTCTCCCAGGGGTATTCTCAATTCTCAATTCTCAATTCTCAATTCTCAACTCTTCCTTTCTCTACTCTCACCCTCCTTCTCTTTTTCTTCTTTTTTTCCTACAGATGCTGAAATCGCCCTCTACACCGAGCTTTGGAATGCTTGTGCTGGTCCTCTCGTTTCTGTCCCTCGCGAAAACGAGCGCGTCTTCTACTTCCCTCAGGGCCACATCGAACAGGTTTTTCCTATCCTCCCTCTTAATTTTATCTGCCTGCTTTCTATTCATCCCTTTTCTTTCCTTCCTGGATCAGGTGGAAGCATCAACTAATCAAGTCGCCGACCAACAGATGCCTGTTTATAACCTTCCATCCAAGATCCTCTGCCGCGTTATTAATGTCCACTTAAAGGTATTTCTACCACCTACTTTTACTTTCTTATTCATCTTATAAATCCCATGTCTGTGAATTGCAGGCCGAGCCCGACACCGATGAGGTTTTTGCACAAATAACTTTGCTTCCAGAGGCTAATGTAAATACTCTTCTTTCTCTTGCACTTTCAAATCTCATATGTTTTTTGTTCTTCACCACCTCATGTGTTTGTTAATTTCAGCAAGATGAGGATGCTGCAGACAACAAACCCCCTCCTCCTCTCCCACGGAGATTTCATGTGCATTCTTTTTGCAAGACTCTCACTGCCTCTGACACTAGTACTCACGGAGGGTTTTCAGTCTTGAGACGCCATGCTGATGAATGTCTTCCTCCACTGGTTGGTACATTCCTGCTTTATATATCTTTCTTTGCTACCAAAACTGAATGTCATAGACTTCATTTTGCTAGGACATGTCACGACAGCCTCCTACCCAGGAGTTGGTTGCAAAGGATTTGCATGCAAATGAGTGGCGTTTTCGTCATATATTTCGAGGTAATGAATTATCAATTTCAATTACTCTTCACGGTTACAAACTGGGGCTTTGTGTCTTACTTACAAATACACAATCTTTTGCTCTAACGATATAACACGCCAGTCTACCTTCTTGTGCTACCAATCCCAAATCTAAACCTTTCATGCCACATGTTTTTTTTTTTTTATAACATTTAAGTTTTTGAATATCAGGACAACCACGAAGGCATTTGCTTCAGAGTGGTTGGAGTGTTTTCGTGAGCTCAAAAAGACTGGTTGCAGGAGATGCTTTTATATTCTTGAGGTTTGATGTTTCCTTTGATCTCTTGACTTATAAGACATCAATATATCATGTTTACAGATTTTTTTTCAAGTGTCAATTATTTTATTTGTTTATCTTTTGGTATAATTGGAACCAACATATATTTGCTGATAGGGGTGAGAATGGAGAACTGCGCGTTGGTGTTAGGCGTGCCATGAGACAACATGGCAACGTGCCCTCATCAGTCATATCTAGCCATAGCATGCATCTTGGTGTGCTTGCAACTGCTTGGCATGCCATTTCCACAGGCACGATGTTCACTGTCTACTATAAGCCTAGGTAATTGCTTATGATATGGCATTTCTGTATTATGTACGTTTTGTAATTACATCTTTTAAAGCAAAAGCTAATTGACCCAACTGTGTGTTCAGGACAAGCCCTTCTGAATTCATTGTTCCATATGACCAGTATATGGAGTCTATTAAGAAGAGCTACACCATAGGAATGAGGTTCAAAATGAGATTTGAAGGTGAAGAGGCTCCTGAGCAGAGGTATATGTGCCCATAAAATTGGTATTGAATGGAGTTTACCTTCCAAGTATCTAATAGTGTTTCCCTTTCTTCTTTCTTTCTTGATGAAGTTTCTCTATGGGAACTTATGGATGATCCTAATTCTCATGTTGTAGATTCACGGGTACTATCATTGGATGTGAAGATGCTGATCCCAAAAGGTGGAAAGATTCCAAGTGGAGATGCCTGAAGGTAGTATGAAGTTCTTAAGACATGTGTAACTTTGTTTGTTTGGAATGTTAAAGCAGCCATTTTTATTTTCCTCTAGGTGAGATGGGATGAGACTTCTACTATTTCTCGTCCAGAGAAAGTCTCACCTTGGAAAATTGAGCCTGCTCTTGCTCCTCCTGCACTGAACCCCCTTCCAATGACTAGACCTAAAAGGCCTCGATCAAACATGGTGCCTACATCCCCTGATTCCTCTGTTCTTACACGAGAAGGCTCATCAAGAGTGACTGTAGACCCTTCACCAGCCAGTGCATTTACAAGGGTCTTGCAAGGTCAAGAATTCTCGACCTTGAGAGGCAATTTTATCGATGGCAATGACTCTGATGCTGCTGAAAAATCTGTTATGTGGCCTCCTTCATTAGATGATGAGAAGATTGATGTTGTTTCTACGCCTAAGAAACATGGAGCAGATAACTGGATACCTCCAGGAAGGAGTGAGCCAACCTACGCAGATCTTCTGTCAGGTTTTGGAACTAATATCGATTCATCCCGTGGTGTCCGGGCTGTCATGGGAGATCCAGCAGTAGTAACTGCTAATTCAATCAGAAAGCATGCTATGGATCAAGATGGAAAGTTTAACTTCCTTGGTGGTAGCTCATGGTCTGTCTTGCCTTCTGGTCTCTCGCTCAACCTGATCGACACTAGTCAGAAGGGTCATATTCAGGCCGGTGACTTACCTTATCAAGTGAGAGGAAATGCTACCTTTAATGGCTTTGGTGATCATTCCATGGCCCATTGTCATAGAATTGAACAGCCTCATGGAAACTGGTTGATGCCTCCACCTTCATCTCATTTTGATTATCCAGTTCATTCAACTGAACTGATGTCAAAACCTGTGTTATTTCAGAACCAAGATATTCTGAACCCCAAAGATGGGAATTGTAAGCTTTTTGGGATCTCTCTCAGTAGAAATCCTGCTATTCCAGACCCTGCAGGATTGAATAGAAATATGATGAATGAGGCAGATGTTATGCATCCTACCATACATCAAACCCACTCAAACGAGTCTGACCTCAAGTCTGAACTATTTAGGGGTTCAAAGTTGGCTGATAAATCCCTTTCCATCAATGAGGCTGATAAGTCGCAGCAAACATGCACACAGAACTCGAGGGATGCACAGAGCAAATCACAGGGTGGTTCAACAAGGAGTTGTACAAAGGTTGCTCGCTCTACCCCTCCCTACCCCCTCACTCCCCCACATTCTTTTAACTTGTTTATTAGTTTGAGGATGGACCTGAGCGCTGGCATAATAGGGTTTTGTTGATTCTCCAGGTCCACAAGCAGGGGATTGCACTTGGAAGGTCAGTCGATCTTAGCAAGTTCAACAATTACGATGAATTGGTTGCTGAATTGGACCAACTGTTTGAATTTGGTGGCGAGCTGCTGGCTCCCAGAAAGAATTGGCTTATCGTATATACGGATGATGAAGGTGATATGATGCTTGTTGGGGACGATCCGTGGCAGTAAGGACAAATCATGCATGATCATGTGTTGTCTCTTAGTTATCTTTGTGGAATCATAATTTTTAATAACTTGTGGATTTGGCTTTAATTTCAGGGAGTTTTGTGGTATGGTTCGGAAGATTTTTATCTATACAAGAGAAGAGGTCCAGAAGATGAATCCAGGATCCCTAAATTTAAAAGGTGATGAGAGTCCATGTGTTGAAGGGGAAGAAGCAAAAGAGATTAAAAGTCAGACAGTACCTTCAATGTCAGCACCCGAGAGTTCTTAGGTCTTTGCTTTTGTGGTGGGGGTATAGGTGAGACCCGAAATATTGATGTGCAAGTTGTTAGAACTTGTAGTTATAATTGCCCGAAATATTGAAGGTAACAGAAATTTGTTTTGTGGCAGGTTTTTGGTGCGGTACGAAAGGAGTTGAGCAGAGTAATGCAAGGAGGCCGGAAGGTTACGGCCGGCCTTATGGTTATAGGTAGATGGTAGAAATGATGTATTGAATTTTGGACATTTGAAGTCAGTAGTAGTATTGTGGAGTGTAGTCCACCCCCTTATACGTAAAAATATGTAAATGCCCGTGTGTCTGTCTTGTCTTCGGATGATGGCTGGGCCGGCTTGAGTTTCCAAACCATAATTCCACCTTGTATATAGGCAGGCAGGCTCTTGTAAGTTGTAACTCAAGGAATGTAGTGAATCTTAATTCAATTGGGTGCATTTACCAGTGTGTGTGAGTGTATCAGTCGGAATCTGCAAGAAAAACGCCGATATATGCATATGCAGGAATATTTGCTGCCTTTTTTATTGCGATGCCAATGGCGGAGCAGAAGAAGAGCACTCACTTGCTAATCTGATGGCGACTAAAATGGCTATTGTAATAAACCTCGGGTCGTGTAATGCCCACCACACCCCACTGGACTGTGGATTCCGCTTCAGTAACCCTAAACCATTTCGCTTCTTGAAAGCAAATGTCTCGAATAAACTTTAAAAAAATAAATCAAACTATATACGATATATTTTTTACTTGTCCCTTTTTTTCTCACCACCCAAACCCAAATAATTAGGAGGAACCAACAAAATATATGCCAAAGCGAGCATAGCTCAGTTGGCATATGTATAACTTGATGACCAAGAGGTCTGTGGTTCGAATCCCCCCACCCCCAATGTACTCAAAAAAAAAAACAAAAAAAAAGTTATTTGAATCTACGAGAAGATAATTTGTGAAATAAGTATCGTTTGTTGTTATTGCTATGGGGGTGGTCCAGGAGGCAGGAATTACTTGTGTAGAAGGCTACGTTTTTTGACTTTTATTAAAATGAAAGAAATTTTGTGGCGTACACGTTTTATGCTTGGGTAGAGGAGGGAGGAGGATGTTTCCAATGTTGTTATCATATTTCTTCTTGCTCTAAATTCTTACGGAGTCGCGGGTAAATATATTAAAAAGTTAAACACAGTCGCATCACAAGTAGAAGTAAAACAACCTTTTGTAGTAAAAATATACACATAATTTTAAGGGTTCTTCTATATAGAAGCCATGTAAATACTAAATGTGTCCAAGTCTGTAATAGGCGTTAATTGCAGCCCAAATCATAAAGTCTTTAACTAGGCCTTGTTGCGATAGGAACTAAGGAGGTGAATGATTCACGCCACATGTTGTCATCTTTGAACAACAACCTTCCGACCAAGTCGAGCAACCACCTTATAGAACTCTCCTTCAACTGCTCCTCAATATACTCTGTTGTACAGGGTGTGGTGCAAGCCTAGATACTCTGACGCTCATGCCAGTTTTCTTCTATCCCTTTCTCTATAATGAAGATTGTAGGTTTAGAGTATCACTTGCTTGCTTCCCTTGGTTCTGGAACAGATTGTAGCTTAGAGTAAATTGTTTGAATGAATTACTAACTCTCACTTCCCCAAAGCTCTGGAACAGATTCAACATCTTGAGTGGAAGAGAATTATTGAGATCTCATAAGGCACATTTAGTGGATAGCAAAGATCACCATTGTTGATTTATACTCAAATATCGTATCAACGGTAAATTTAATAGGATCGGTGGAACGAGCTAAACCTTGCAATACCTTAAAGGAAAAAGAGTAAGCTAGGATTGGTGAGGGGCTTTCTACAGTGACTCTAATGCTCAAGTTAGTTTCTAGAGAGAGAAAGAGCTCAATATGGAAAGGGGGTAATTTATGAAATTTGAATAATATGGATTCCATCGATTATGCTTGGGTCCCTTTCCTTATATAGGACCCTTTAGAACCGTTTTAGGACCACAAAGGATTAAAAGGGGTCTTCATGACCTTTGAAACTCTCTGTCGTTACAAAGGTTGTGTAACGAACCTAGGGAGACGTTTCTTTAGTTGACGAGGTCGAGCCGACCTCAGAGAGGGGGTCGACGCCTTCTTTTCTTCGGCCGAGCCGAGCTTCTCGAGGGGCTCGGCTTCTTCGATGTCATGTAGTTGACTTGGGTGGTCGGCTCCTCCTTTGAATTCAGTCTCTTGACCCGATTTATGACTTGATCTCAACTGAGTAAGTCTTTCCTTGGCGTTTAGTCCACCAGGTCTCTACTGTCGGATCTGACTTCTACCAATGTTGTTTATTGCATTGTTGGCATGTGCGATTCGACTGAGCGATCATTCTCGTCAACGGGGATGCTCGGGTCACAAACCACCATTTGTCTTGGGTGTTGTTCTCGATCCAACTTTTATGGTACGCCTTCATCATGTATTGCTCATCCGATATGGGTTTTTGACATGCAACTGTCAGATCTGGTTCTACTGACATTGCTTGTTGCGATGTTGGTCTTGATCTAGCTCTTCCGTCAATGGATAATTGGTTCTTTCTACATAGTTACTTGCCATGGTGAGATATGAGTCAAATATCCAGGATGTGGGCCACGTTTTAATCCAACCCCTCGACTTCGCGTTCAACGCTTCGTATCGCCAGTAAACTTTTGCCTTTGAAATGTCAACTGGGTTTAATTCTGCTCCGACCACCAGCGGTGTTACAATTCGACAGGATTCGCCTTGGCCTTTCGGAGCTGGTCCCTTTCCCTTGGTAGGATCTCGTTAGATAGAGTCGTACTTGACTGTGGGTTCGATGTTCGAACACTCTTCTGGATCTTCTTTTTCGGCTTTGCCACAGTCAAATTTTGTGCTTGCAAGAGTTTCAGGATGTGAGCCACGTTCCCCTACACTTTCGCTTCCAACGTTTCGTACCGTTGGTCGACTTTTGCTTCTGGGATAACAATCAGATTTGGTTCTGCTCCTGTCACCAATGA
Source organism: Herpetospermum pedunculosum (assembly GCA_028017165.1). Lineage (NCBI taxonomy): Eukaryota > Viridiplantae > Streptophyta > Magnoliopsida > Cucurbitales > Cucurbitaceae > Herpetospermum > Herpetospermum pedunculosum. Next base: position 127,385 of record CM051530.1, read on the forward strand.
TGTTGTAACCGGGCGATGATCGCCTTTCTGAGCATTATTTCTCACCAGAGTACTTTGATCTCCGGTGTGAGGAATTTTCGTGTGCTGACCAGAGTTGGTTGTTCCGCCCTTCAATCCTTTGGAGAAGACACCTTCCATTATGCAACTCATGACTATGATTTTCGTCGGTATTGCAAGGATATTGTTGATGATTTCTTTTCCTTCTTGTTCATCAATTTGAAATCAAGACAAACCGAGCACTACAGTGAGATGTGAAAACACTTGATCCCATTTCGACCTCGATATGTGGAATCCTCTTACGCCATATGTATTGAAATTGATCGGGAGACATGGTCCAAGCCTGGTGAAGAAATAAATAAAAATTCAAAAGAGTTTGTGAGCTAATGGTGTCTGAAAGCTTTTTCCTTTTGGGAGGGTACTCCGAGTAGTGGGTAACTCGTAAGACCTCGACTAGCGGGTCTTGTCCCACAGAAAATGCTAACTGTTGATACCGAAATATGATATCGACCGTAGATTTGATAGGAGTGGTGGAACGAGCTAGACCTTGTAATACCTGAAAAGAAAAATAGTAAGCTAGGACCGGTGAGAGATTTTCCACATCAATTTTGACGCTCAAGTCAGTTTCTAGAGAGAGAAAGAGCTGAATAGAGAAAGTTTGTCAATTATGGAATTTGATTAATATGATTTTTTTACCAATTATGAGGGAGTCTCTTTGCTTATATAAGGACCATTTAGGACCATAAAGAGGCATCAAGAGGGGTCTTCATGACTTTTGTAACTCCCGACCAAGGTTGTGTAACAACCCTAGGGAGACTTTTCTTCAGCTGACGAGGTCAAACCAACCTTGGGGAGGGGGTCAACGCCTTATTTTCTTCGGCCGAGGCGAGCTCCTCGAGGGGCTCGGATCCTTCGATGCCATGGAGCCGACCTGGGTGGTCGACTCTCGTTGGAGCAGGGCCGAGGTCGGCTCATTCTTTGCAGTCAGTCCCTTGACCCAATTTATGACTTGACCTCAACTGAGTAGGACTCTCCTTACCGTTTAGTCCATCGAGTCTCTATAACTTAGGTCTGATTATTTCACCCATAACAAACTATTCTTCCTCTACATGCCAATTATGTGTAGCATAGTAATTTGAGTGAAAATAAATTATAAGATCCTTGAATTTAAAACATAAAAAAAGAGAGTAAAGAATGAAATGAATAGGTATAAAAATATAAAAAGAGATATTTGTAATATTGAGAAAAATGAGTTGGTAATCTTGTGGACACGAGAGTGGCACACCAGGTTTGTGTTTTTATATATGTTAGAGCGAAAGCCGAGTTAGCAAACCCATCGTCATAAATCCAATCATAATAATAGTGGAGGCCGAAGCTCCTCCTCTCACTCTCATCTTCTCCGCCTTCCCTTCTCACCGAACACCAACTATCAAACTATCAAGTTCAAGGTTTCTCTCTCTCTCTCTCTGCTGCCTGTGATTGGATCTTTCATTTTACTTGTGATTCTTTTCTTTCGATTATGTTCTTCTTCGTCTGAATTCACTTTTTTTGGCATCCGGATTCATAGATTCATAAGAAGCATATCCCCCACCCCCCATATCTTATGAGCCCTAATTCATAAAACTATACTGATTTGACTTTTATACTTTTTAAGATTTAAGATTGTGTCCGCACCTTATCTCCATTTTCTTTAATGTTAATAGATTATCTTCTAGCTAGCACTATCAGTATCAGTATCACCACCTCCATTAACATCTTTTCCTTTAAAACGCTGACAGTCAGTGGACATATCATGGCTAGAGTTCTGGTTCAGTCGACAAATATTCCTGGTTTGGTCGGTGGAAGAAAGAATGGCCTGTCAAGGGGATCGGGAAATGTTAAACGGGCTGCTAAAATGGTGGCCACCGTACATGCACCTGGCTTGAGAATAACAAGTTTCTCTGGACTTCGAGGGTTTAATTCTTTGGATAACATGTTGAGAACTGGACAGGATTTTCATTCCAAGATGGCCATTACAATCTCTTCTAGGCGACGAAAGGCTAGCAGATGTGTTCCAAGAGCCATGTTTGAGCGTTTCACAGAAAAGGCTATTAAAGTTATCATGCTTGCCCAGGAGGAAGCGAGGCGCCTTGGTCACAATTTTGTTGGCACCGAGCAGATACTTTTAGGTCTTATTGGCGAAGGCACTGGTATCGCTGCTAAGGTTCTTAAATCTATGGGAATTAATCTTAAAGATGCGCGTGTGGAGGTGGAGAAGATAATTGGTCGGGGCAGTGGGTTTGTTGCTGTAGAAATTCCATTCACTCCTCGTGCTAAGCGTGTTTTGGAACTCTCTCTCGAGGAAGCTCGCCAACTTGGTAACATCTCTTTCCCATCCCCCTCCTGGGAAAAAAAGTAAAAGAAAAAAGAAGGAACGAGACAGAACAAAAATTCAATTTGATTTCTCTCTGAATAGTTACCAATTTCAAATTTTTTAGCCCTTTTGATAACCATTTGGTTTTTAGTTTTTGAAAATTAAGCTTATAAACACTACTTACACCTATGGATTCCTTTGTTTTATCATCTACCTTGTATTAGTGTTTTCAAAATCCAAATTAAGTTTTTTTTTTTTTTTGATAAGAAACAGAAAAGGTGAAAATCCAAATTAAGTTTTCAAAACTAAAAAAAGTAGTTTTTTACTTGAGAAAGGTGAAAATTATTGTAGGAAATTAAGAGAAACAAACACAATTTTCAAAAATAAAAAACCAAATAGTTATCAAACCGGCCTTAGTTTTTATTGTTTATTTTTATCGTGCATGTTTGTATTTTGTTTCTTTATTTAACATGAACTTGAACCCCCAAGCGCAGCTGTGTGGTAAGTAAGGGCTTGAGGCTTTGGTGGGAGTTTGACTCAAGATCATGGGTTCAAGTCTAGAAAGCTTAATAAAAGAGTTATTGTATTGTTGTCTCCTGGAGCTAATGTTGGAGCACACAGTCTCTCCACCAAGTAGTAGGATGTAGCCCGTATATACACAAGCTTCATTTGAAGCATGTTATTGATATTTACTGGGCTATCATTTCGTAGAAGTATTCAGTTTTTCTTTGAACTTGATAATTTTACACATTTCACTCTCTGTTACTTTTGTTTTGAACTGGAAGAATTTTCATTGGCTCATAGCCAATAACTAGAAGGGGTGTCTGTCTGTATATGTATAGATATGTGTGTCTATACATATATGGGTCCATGTTCCATTAGTTAGATCCTGTCTTATATCTGCTGTTGGACTTCTTAACATTGCATTGACTACTGAACTTGCACGAACCTTATTTTGCTGCATTTTCAGGCCACAATTATATTGGGTCAGAGCACTTGCTTCTGGGACTACTTCGTGAAGGTGAGGGTGTTGCAGCTCGTGTTCTTGAAAACTTAGGTGCTGATCCTAGTAACATTCGCACTCAGGCAAGAATTTCATCCTGACAGTATACATTTAGTTTATTTTATTTTAGGTAAATATTTTATTTAACTTAATATTTTATAAATTGAGTGAACAGGTTATTCGAATGGTGGGTGAGAGCACAGAAGCTGTTGGTGCTGGTGTTGGAGGAGGGACCACTGGGAACAAGATGCCAACTCTTGAAGAGTATGGCACAAACTTAACTAAGCTGGCTGAAGAGGTGCTCTGGAAATACATTTCCGACTTATGATAAAGAGTTGTTTGTTGTGTGGAAACGTGGGTTCTAGAATCTAATGTCAGTTTCTTGCCTCTCCAGGGTAAACTAGATCCTGTTGTTGGAAGGCAGCAGCAAATAGAACGTGTAACCCAAATTTTGGGTCGGCGAACAAAAAATAATCCTTGCCTCATTGGTGAGCCTGGTGTTGGGAAAACTGCTATTGCAGAAGGTCTGGCTCAAAGGATTGCTAATGGGGATGTTCCTGAAACAATAGAAGGAAAGAAGGTTAGAATTCTTTTTCCACCATAACTGGTCCCTTTTTAAAGAGTTGAAGAAAATACCTCCTTGTTGTGCCTTAAACAATTAATCTCTGTTGTCCTCATTGCTAAAGCAGCGATTTTTATGGTTTCCAACCATGTGTGCTTCTCTTGGAAATTTGGAAAGAAAGGAACTATAGAATGTTTGATAATAGGGCTAGGGAATGGGTGAGGTGTGAGATTTGATTCATTCTGTGAGCTCCCGTTGGCATATTCTTGTCTCTTGTCCCGTGGTGTATTTTTTAAGTAGAACCTAATTGGACGTATTCTTGTCTCTTGTTCCGTGGTGTATTTTTTAAAGTAGAACCTAATTGGAACGAGCACCTTTTAATGAGCTCCTTCAGTTTCCCATCGTTTTGTACTTTTTACCTTTTCAACTGAGTTTCTTTTCTTTTTCTAAAAAAAAAAAAGAAAACACAAAAGAGGAGGAAGAAGAAGAAGGATCTATGTTGCATCATATATGTAGTAATTATTGTGCATTAAATGTAACTGGGGAAAATGTGAATCATGCCTATGAAATTGAATTTGTGTAATTTCACTCACTTGTACTTTCCTGTTTGATTTTTTCTTTGAACTTTTTAAGCTTGTGGTTTTGGTAACATTTGTTTAGGGATGCTGAAATGGCATGATGTTATAAGCACCCCGTTCAAAAAAATATATATATATTTAGGAAACTAACTTGATTGTAACAAACTGTAGAGATCCTTTGGTGGTTTTTAAATACTCAACTTATTTTAGATTCAGTATCAATGAATAGTCACTGTTTCCTATAAAAAACAACTTATTTTAGATTCTTCATAAACTGGAGAACTTTTTCTTGACCTCTGTCTGTTTGTAGCCTTGGGATATCTAGCCCCTCTTTTTGAAGCTTTCGTTTTGCCCATTTACTTATTTTGAAGCTTCTGTTAGAAGTCTTGATGAGTTAGTTGGAAAATGTTATATTATATTACTATTCTTATTCTACCTCTTCAGCCGAGATATTAAATTTTATTTTATTTAATAGTAATGTTTTTGGAAAAATATCTTAACCTGTATTGTATGTAGTATTTCTGGAGTGATATATATTATTTGAAAATAATATATTCTTTTTCATGCGTTCATTATTAGTCAATCCTTGATCTGGGTTTTTCAGCACGTGGTTTCTTCTAAATTGCATTATCTTTCAATCTTCTAAGAAATTATACTAGATTTATGTAAGTATTGTCCAATAATATTCTTTCATATCATAATGGTAGTTAAGCATTACACTGCTCTTCGTTATGTTTTCAAAAAAAGGAAAAAGTTCTCTTGAGACAAGTCAAGAGATTGATAGAATTGTGTTGTTAAACGCGGTCTGAACATTTGTTTGAACTAGTAAGCTATTTTTCATCATTATGTTTGGAAATAACTTGCTACTGAAGTATATATTAATAAAATTCTGTTGTGTAGGTTATAACCCTGGATATGGGCCTTCTTGTAGCTGGCACAAAATATCGTGGAGAGTTTGAGGAAAGATTAAAGAAACTGATGGAGGAAATTAAACAAAGTGATGAGATTATCCTTTTTATTGATGAGGTGCACACATTAATTGGAGCAGGGGCTGCAGAAGGAGCTATTGATGCGGCAAATATATTAAAACCTGCCCTTGCAAGAGGTGAACTGCAGGTAATCTTGAGCATCTCATTAATATAATATAATTTTAACCCCTCCTTATTTTTTTTCTTCCTTTTTTGTGATAAGAGAGCTTATATTCGCAACAAAGAAAAGAAAAAAAAGAGCCAAAACATCTTAGAGGCCGGGGTTGAGGAAACTCCTACCAAAAAAGCTATATTGCATGAAGACATATAAAAACTGTATTTACCAAACAATTATTTGTGAAAGACACCGAATTGTGGTTGTGTAATGAACGATATCACAAAAAATATCTATGGATTACTCTTTATCGTGAAAAAAACATTTCTGGTTTCTTGACAACCATATGCAAGAAAAGCTCACACTTCTAAAGATCTCTAGCTTTTCCTTTCAACCGCCATGGAGTTTCAAATAACCAATCTTCAATGTGATTGGTGAAGCTGAAGCAAGAAGTGGATATCAAAGAGACTAAACATTAGAGACCAACTGGTAGAGGTTAAACGACAGTGTAGGAAAAGATGATCATGGCTTTCTCCATCAGGAAAGCAAAAATAGTAACCCGAGGGGAGGAGCCCAACATCTGAGTCTAACTTGAGTATTTAAGCTTCTGTGTGCAAGGGACCACAGAAAATACTCAACTTGGAAAGCTAAAACTGTAACCTGAGGGGAGAAAAAGCCCAACTTCTATTTTTCTTCGAGAGTCTAACTTAGGTATTTAAACTTCTGTATGCAAGGGACCATTGAAAAAATTTGACTTCGGAAGGCACCACCGAAAAAGCCAACTTCAATTTTTCTTTGGGAGTCTAACTTGAGTATTTAAGCCTCTATATGCAAGGGACCACCGAAAAAGCTCGATGTGGAAAGAAAAAACAGTAACCCAAGGGGACAAGAGCCCGGCTTCGATTTTTTTTGGCAGTCTAACACGAGTTCTAAGCTTCTGCATGCAAGGGACCTCTGAAAACTTGACTTACTCTAGCCCTCAACTGCTGCACACTAGATGCACAAGGAGAAGCTTCAGTTTTTAAGGAATTAGTAGAGAGCTTCACAAGTGCCTATTTACGAATCTAAGAACTGGAGCTATCAAGGGTACATGTCACCCTATCTTTGTTAGACCCAAGACTAACCAAGAGATATCCATTATGACAAAAAGTACTATAGTTGCAAAATATAGGATTAAATGCTTATGTATTAGCCATCATGGGTTGACCTAGTGGTCAATTAGGGTAGAATAATAAAGGGCTTAAATGTATTTTTTGGAGTTAGACCTCTTATTTCTTGACTCCCAGTGTTATGTGGTCATGTGATCATCTGGTTCTATTTTTACAGTGCATTGGAGCCACAACATTGGATGAATACAGGAAGCACATTGAGAAAGACCCAGCCTTAGAAAGGAGATTTCAGCCAGTCAAAGTGCCGGAACCATCTGTGGATGAAACCATACAGATTTTGAAAGGTCTTAGAGAGCGCTATGAAATCCACCACAAACTTCGTTACACAGATGAAGCATTAGTAGCTGCTGCGCAGCTGTCATATCAGTACATCAGGTATGTTATTATTGAGTGATTCATCTGGGGGGTTGATTAATGTTTTGGTTGGATAAAGATTTCATAATATCGAAGTCCACGTATTTGTGCGTAGATTGTTAAAGTATGATGAATGTGTTTGAAATTATTGCCTTCACATGTCTTTGCATTATGATAATATTGACTTCTTGTTGATAGATTGCCTTCTCATGTATTTATTGTCTGATTTAATTAGTTAAAAGATCCTAGTTTCTTTTCCTAATCGGTTTGTGGAAGGTGTGTTTTGATGGATAACTGTAAATTTCAGTGATCGATTCTTGCCTGATAAGGCAATCGACTTGGTTGATGAAGCAGGTTCTCGGGTTCGCCTTCGTCATGCTCAAGTATGTTCTCACCATCCTTGCAACTTCTCCAATCCTCTCGTTCTCCTACGTAATTATGCTACATTTTTAATGTTATTTGCAGCTACCTGAGGAAGCTAGGGAGCTTGAGAAAGAGCTGAGGCAGATCACAAAGGAGAAGAATGAGGCTGTTCGAAGTCAAGACTTTGAGAAAGTAAATTTGTTCTCTTTAATTTTTCTTCCCTGTTATATTTGCAGCATTTTATGGTTTAGTTTTCTTGATCTGCATGTTGGTTAAATTTTTAGTCTTGCCATGCCATTTTTATTGTTGATTCAACTCTATCATATGAAACTTCGTGAACTTTAAACAGGCTGGAGAATTGCGCGATAGAGAAATGGAATTTAAGACTAAGATCTCTGCTCTAGTAGATAAGGGCAAGGAGATGAGCAAGGCTGAAAGTGAGGCAGGAGATGTAGGCCCTGTCGTGACTGAAGTTGATATTCAGCATATTGTCTCCTCCTGGACTGGCATTCCTGTCGAGAAAGTATCTACTGACGAATCTGATCGCCTCCTCAAGATGGAAGAGACCCTCCATAAGAGGGTCATTGGTCAAGATGAAGCAGTTAAAGCCATCAGCCGTGCAATACGTCGAGCTCGTGTTGGTCTCAAGAATCCTAATCGTCCAATTGCAAGCTTTATATTTTCAGGACCAACTGGTGTTGGTAAATCTGAGTTAGCAAAAGCATTGGCTGCATACTATTTTGGCTCTGAAGAAGCAATGATTCGCCTTGACATGAGTGAATTTATGGAAAGGCATACCGTCTCTAAACTCATTGGTTCCCCTCCTGGTTATGTTGGTTACACGGAGGGTGGTCAATTAACTGAGGCTGTTCGTCGTCGTCCATACACAGTGGTGCTCTTTGATGAGATTGAGAAGGCTCATCCTGATGTGTTCAACATGATGCTCCAAATTTTGGAGGACGGAAGGTTGACAGATAGCAAGGGCAGAACTGTAGACTTCAAAAATACACTTTTGATAATGACATCAAATGTGGGAAGCAGTGTTATAGAGAAGGGAGGTCGCAGAATAGGGTTTGACCTTGATTATGACGAGAAGGATAGTAGTTACAACCGGATCAAGAGCTTGGTGACAGAGGAACTGAAACAATACTTCAGACCTGAGTTTTTGAATAGGTTGGACGAGATGATTGTCTTCCGTCAGCTCACAAAACTGGAGGTGAAGGAAATTGCGGACATAATGCTGAAAGAGGTATTTGATAGATTAAAAGCAAAAGAAATTGAACTTCAAGTGACAGAAAGATTTAGAGATAGGGTGGTTGAGGAAGGATATAACCCAAGCTACGGTGCGAGACCATTGAGAAGGGCAATAATGAGACTTTTGGAGGACAGCATGGCTGAGAAGATGCTGGCAAGGGAGATCAAGGAGGGTGACTCGGTAATAGTGGATGTCGATTCAGATGGAAACGTGACAGTGCTCAACGGCAGCAGCGGTGCTCCCGAGTCCTTGCCGGATGCTATCCCCGTGTAACATTTTATTTCATTGAGGAGATAATAATCTTACCAGGTTACAGAAATGGATGTATTTCGCACTTTTCATCTTATTAAGGATGCCAACTGGTTGTGGATCTCGGTAGTATTAGCTGATCTATTACTTCTGTTCTTTCAAGTTGTAATATTTATAAATAGAGAACAATTTCAATTTGATAAACAAGTCCTTGGAAAGTATTTAAGTTATATTTTGCGCCCATCTGTGGGTTTCCAAGTGAGAAGAAATGAAGAATTGACCATGCAATAGAACTATAGAAGCAAAAATAAGTGATCAATCAAATCAAATGAGTCAGGTGGAATTTATAGTATATCTAAATCAGACTCCCCGTGTTGGGTTGGTGGATGCCTCTATTCATCCAAGATCAAAAGAGATTGCCTCTGGGTAGGGCTCACGCTTCCACCACGACTGATTTTCAGAGCTGTTAATGCTTTCTGTATTTCCATGGTCATTGCACTGTCTACGCTCCCAGATGATAGCTTCCTGTGTGATTTTTGCAGATGGAGCTTCAGTGAGCTACTGCTCAGTCCAGCAGTTTTCCCACAAATTGGGCAAACTTTCATAGTTGGTCTACGTGATTGCCACTCTATGGAAACTTTTCCGTGTATTCTTCGATCTAATTCTAATAACGTCTTGGCAAAACCATCATTTGGCTGAGCTCGACGGTGAACTCGTTTCAAAGCATTCCATGCTTTTAACAGTGTGTATTTCCTGCACCGTCGAAATAATATATCGTTAAGAGTCCAGTCCTTGAAAGTCGGCAATGGGGATGTATAGCAATAAACAAATCTCAATTTTAACTTACTTTCTGAGCATCAAGAAAGCAAGAACTAATGTGGCACTTCTGCTTTTCCCTTCAAAGCAATGAACCAGGACCTTTCCACTCTTTCTTTCAACGTCATCAATAAAATCAGAAGCTTCTTCAAAGATACTGCTGATGTTTGAGTCTTCATTATCACTTATCTGTTTAGGTAGGCAACATAGCTTTATCAGACATCAGACTCTGACAAAAATGCTTTTCTCAATATTCTTTTTTTGAACTTTACCATTCCCTAAATGTAAGACTAGCCAGAAACATTTTCCACCCGGGCAAGAAAGAAAGAGAGGAGAAACGGAATTAGATATGGCAGGAAAAAAAGAACTTACTGAAAAGTTTTTGTATTCAAATAGATCAGGAAACTGAGAATCTGACTGCCCAATTTCATTTGAGCAGAGACATAAAATATGAGTGACTCCTAGATGCTGAAGAGTGTAAACAGATCTTGCAGCCAAGGCACCGCCTATAAATAAGGCAGCTGTAACTGAAGAAGGCCTTTCTGTAGTTGCAGCCTCGGATATCAGCGCAATCCTTTCAAGAATGTGCTCAAGTCTTACCTGGAATATATAATATAGATTATTAAGCAAAGGATGAAGGTATTTTTTTGACAACATGGGGAAGGGGGATTTGAACCTGAGACCACTTGCTCATAGTTCATGAACTAGGATCTTTAAAGGGTGAAGGTATTTGACTATGGATACAAATTAGATATCAGATTAAGAGTGTAATTGGATATTTTACCTTTAGCTCATAAGCATCAACAACTCCATGACTATCGCTGCCCTCAAAAAATCCAGTATTAAATTTATTCTCCTGGCAGAGTTTAACAGCTTCATTTTTTAGCACTTCATTCCACATATCCAATTCTTTATTTGATTCAGCATCAACCTATGCAGAGAGAACGTGAGAGATCACATTTATGTTGATGACGGTCACTGAATGGCACACCCATGTTTGTGGTCATGGTCGCTAAATACATTTAAATAACAGTCAACCTCGGAAATGAACCTGACATGACTTTTAAATTCCCCACGTATCAAGATAGAGTAGAAACCATGCATGAAAGTATGAGTACCATTCATTAGTCAAAAACATAACATAGTAATTGCTTTTCCAAGTTGATGATACACATATGACATGGCAAAGTTCTTCCAATAACTAAGGGGGAGAGAGCGGACAATTTCTTTATAAATTTACCTTGGCAAATTTATGGAAGTCTCGGAGTTTTGCAGTCAAACGAAGGCTATGAATGGGCTCTGCACTTCCCTTGTTTAACTTTCCTTGTGAGTTATCTCGTAACAAGGGAGAAGATAAGTCTGGGATTTCTTTATTTCCTGACGATGATGATCTTGGAGCTGAATCTGTAACATCCTCCTTACCACGCGGAGATAAACAATGAATAGTGGCAGGGCCCTGTAAATGGGACTCAGGAACCCCTGAATCCTCTTTATCAGATTCCCCCAAGGGGAATTTACTTATGATATTCATGATTGCTCGTAATGAGTTGTCTAACTTTTGGTGAAGGGTAAGCAAAAATATGTGAAATCCTTGCAAGTCCCTAAGAGCAGCACGAAACCCATACCGAAATCCATGGACAATAGAACTCATATCCGTAGGCTGTATACCAATAGTTGAGTTGGCATCGGCTAGTGAAGGGAACCCTAATTTCCCTCCTGTAACGTCATGCAATAGATTGGAGGAGAACTCAGAACTATTAAGTAACAACTCAACCAACTTTGGGTAAATTGACTGGTCATTAGCACGTTTTCCAGCTGGAGGTCGACGAGGAACACCAGAGTCAATAGCCACAATGTTAAAATCACAAGGCATTATTTCATCTGATATTTGACTTCTTATACTCAGGTTACTAGATTTTGGGGATTCAACGATATCACAAAGTTCAGAGGCCTCTGATATCAACCCTGAATTAAAACTCAGTCTATTGTCCACTAAAGTTGACCTTCTTTCTTTTTGAAGCGTTGTAACGTTTTTTGGTCTATATCGCTTAATAGCAGAATCAAAGGCTTCCTCAAATGCATTCATATTTGCACATGTCATTCTATCGGCAAAGAGCAAATTTGCAGAATTTCCACGCCAACGAAGACGACGACATGGGAGCCTATCTTCATTTCTGATGACAAGGTCCAATAACAAGATCCTTCCAATAGCAGCGGCTAATTTTTCAGTTATTTCCCGTGATTCAAATGCACTTGAGCTTTCTAACAAAGGAGACCCATGTACATAGCTGCACGAATAGAGGCACCCTCTTTGTGAAGAAGGAAACTAGAATATCTCATTGAAAAACAACACATATCATTTAACATCTTGCTTCCTGCACAAATTTCTAACCATGAGACACAAAAGCATAGTTTTAGTGATTATTAAATATTTACATCTGCCAACAGCTCAACAATATTGGCATCTACTCATTTAACTCATTCGCTTGAGGTGTTCAAATTCCCATATCCCCACATTTGTTGTACTAAAAAAAATACATCCAAAAAATGATGAAATACAAATATTAGACCCTACACAGGAGTTGTCCTTTTTTTACAGGAATATTTAGGAGTTATCCAAACTATTAGACCCTTAAATATTTGCACCAAATAGAAAATATCATTACCAAACAATTTCCAATATTGTTATTTTTTATTTCAAAAGTAGATACCCCTCATTGATAAAATGAAATATACATCCAAAATCTATAATCTCTCTTGAGGGTTCAAGAAAATGGCAACCCAAATGGAATTAATTACAATAGGAGAATAATAACAGAAAGTATTAGATAAGAAACACAAAGAAGCATGTTAGACGTGGTGCTCAGCTAGACCAGACCTTCTAACCTTGTCATTGAAAATTTGAGTATTGTATTCCTTTATAACCATAATAAAGCCAATGAAATTGCTCTGACTGTATCTAACCATAGTCTTGGCATTTCCTTTCAAATTGAGACCACCTAGCATGTATCATATTGTCTTTAGCCGAGTAATCCCGGACCAAGAGATATTAAAGCTGCGGAAGAGAGAAAGCCAACAGTTAATACTATAGCCTATAGGAACACCAAAACAGCAAGTGCGATTTGGTTTCTTCTGCCTCTCTACAAAGAGCACACCAACTAGGCGTAACAGTAAGGCTTAAGCATCGGCATTTCTTTTGCACCCTTTCTACTGTATATTTAGAACTTCATTGCACACTATGCAACAAAATAATTTGATATTATTGCCCCTTTACTTTTCTAAATCGACTATCCAGTGTTTCTGGTCTCTGTCAGCATAAACTTGATATTGGCAGAGAGAAAGGAGACTATCCAAAAATCTCTAGACAGTTGCAATATCCCAAACCTTCTATATTTCCACTCGTTGGATGGAATTTATTCAACAAACACATCTAACTCCCTCATTTCCTCCACCTACAAATGATGCTCCTCGAACTTTCTCCAAGATTGAGTTCCTTCAACCCATACTTCTTTAACAAAAACATCTCATGGTTCTACTACAACAAAATTGGGGAATTTATCCTTGGTAGTTGCATATCTATATGGCCTTGGAACTTCAAACCCTATCTTTAAATCCGTCACTTGAAATTCAATTTATTTAACTCTTCCTGAATCCACGATGATGCCACCAAAGGCCGCTAATTTCTCCAAAACAAATCTCATGTCAGTATAGAGATTATCAATTTTATCATCACAAAATAAGATTGTGTCATCTACAAATTGTAGGTAGAAAATAATTTTCTTCACCCCAACTCTAAAGCCCTCTCTCTAAGAGACCACTTTGGACACCATGATCAAGCAATATACTTAATACATCCCCAGAGAGTAGAGACAATAAGAAGGAAAGGAGAAAGAAAGTTTTCTTGGTTCAAGTTTCTAGAAACTAAGATTCTACCCTCTGGATTTTCCATAGAAGTCGAACATAAAGAAAATCTTGTGTCTGAAATATAACTTTCGATCCAGTTCAACCATCTATTATCGGATCCCTTTTGTTTAAAATTCTACCTCTACTTTTTAAGTTCATGCCTTTCCTTTACAGCCTCATTTTCAATAAGGATTGAACCAACTATCTTTCCTCGGAGAATAAAATCCATTTAATTTAAAGATACCATCAACGCAAGAGCTTTCTTCAACCTTTCTCTTAGAACCTTGGAGATCACATTATATATTCACTAACCAAGCTGATCAGTCTGTGCTCTTTGACTCTTCTTGTTCTCTCTTTGTTTGCATATGAAAAATGAAGTTCTCTCTAAGACAAAAGTTTGAATGATCTTTAAAAGTAACAGCCTATCCTATAAATTCCAAATTGAAGTTTATCAAAAAGCATTTTTTTTCTTTTACTTTTTTTTTTTTTTTTATAAGAAAAAGCATCCCAATTAGAATTAATTACAAAGGGAGAATACTTGCAAAAAGAAAGGGAAAGCAAACAAGGACAAAGAAACTTAGTATATCAAACATTTCTTACCAATCCCCATCATTTATCATGGTTTTGCATATAACTAGTTTAGGTTATAATCATATAAGAAAAACGAGGAAAATAAAGACTGATTTAAAGGGCCAAAGTATTGCCCTAATACTTTGGAAAATGACTTGTTAGCCTCCACAATACTTTAAATAGAAAGTTAGCACCCTAACAAATCCAAATAAGAGTAGTCCATATCCATAGGCATGTTTGGTACTTAAGCCAGCTAATCAAACTCACCGCAATCCAGAATGGAATTAAGTTCAGTAAACTAGAGATTCCCAACAACTGAAAAACAAAATCTTGTAAAGGAAAATGTACACAGACACAGCATATTTACCCTCTATTTCCATTCTGCTGCACTATAGAGCAAAGGTGAAAAGATCAGTTCAAATTGTACCTCATCAGAAAAAGGCATCTGCTAAATTCAAGTGCTTCCAATAGCTCAGAACATGTCATTTCACCAACCTCGTCACCCTCCAAACAGGCAACATCTCGTGCTTTCTCTGCAGCTTCTTTTATCTGGAGCCATTCCATGCTGCAATTATGAATAACTCTAGCCTGTAGTTCCAAAAAGGATAGGTAATTGGTTAAAGAATAAATAGAAATATAGAAGAAGATGGAAGAAAGAAAACCTGTGGAGTTTGAACCCCAAGCCACTTAGCAAATTCATAACCCAGGCGTTCAGATTGGGTGGCCATTCTTGAAGATGATATCTTTATGACAGCAGCGGCTTCCTTTGGAAGATTATCGTCATAAGCAAGGTGTTTGAAGAGTGCAAAGAAAACAACTCCACCAGAATTTACAGTGACCTAATTCATGCAGAGAAGTTTAGTTTTTAGGCAGGAAATATACAGAGAAAGAAGAAAAAAAAAAGGAATGAGAGGAGACCTCAAGGGGTTTATTCATCTCATCTTCGGAATGTTCAGTGCTACTACTGTGTTCGGTGCGGTGAAGAGACAAAAGGGTATCCCAGGAAAAAGAGGTGGAGTCGATATCTAAGATTGAAGCTTTAGCGAGTCTATCACAGAGATTGGTTTCAGTTGAATGATCGGGAGGTGGAAGAGTTGTTGATTGATTGACAAGTTCCTGAGGCATGAGGTGGAAAGAAGAAGAGGAAGAAGAAGAAGAAGAAGCGGCGCGATGCTTGCCGCTACGTTTACGGACGAGCTCAAGCCATTGGGAAAACCTGTAAGCGGGACCGGATGTGATGTCTCCCAACATGTGCAGTACCCTGGAAGTAACGGTGAGGGGGAGAGGAGGGAGGCCAGGCTCGTCGGATCCGAGATCCAAGTCCAAGTCCTTGATATCCTGATGATGTAGATGATGGTGTTTTTCCATAACAGAAGGAAATTAATGGAAGTGGTAGTGCGTACTACTACACTAGTATTCCAAAGTAAACCTATATATAATCAATCTATAATGCTATGCTTTGCCTTTCTGTTTCTGTAGGAACAAAAACAAAAACAAGTTGCCATTTTCTTTCTTCAACGAATCAACAGAAGCAGAAGAAGAAGAACAAACTTACAGATTTCTGATTCTAGAATGTAGATCTTCATTATTGGGAAGGATTCCTCTTCCTCTTCTTGTTTTGCTTTCTTTTTAATTTTAATGTCACTGGTTTGCTTGCTCTCGTAAGAATTTTGTAAGACATATTCTATCTCATTCTATTAAGTATATTACTAATTAAATGTATTTTAGTTAAATCCTAACCTTTTAGTTAGTTTGTTGTAAGCTCTTAGAGAATTCCATTTCTTGTATTCATTTACTGAAGCATCAATATAATACAAAAAAATACTTTTAGTTTGTGACTTGTTTCATGGTATTTAAGCCCATGTGACTCACGTCTTTTCGGTCTTTTCTTTCTTTCCACGCGTCATACTTTTTTTTTCGTGGAGAAAGGAAGACTTTATGGTTGGCCTTCAACAGAGTCTTTCTCGAGTTCCTTTGGGGTGAACGAAATGCTCGTATCTTTCGGGACCCATCGTCCCCTTTTGATAGATTTTTGGATTTTATAACGTTTAAAGCTTTGTATTGGTGTAAATGTAAACACTCATTTTCCAGTTACAGTCTTTCATATATATTTTCTAATTGGAAGACTTTTCTGTAATTCACCTTAAGGTGCCCGAGCTTATGCTCTTTTCATTAATCAATGAAGTTGTTTTTTATCGAAAAAATAAAAATCCTTTATCACGGACCTAGTATCAATGGCCTCTATCCTATACAATTTTCTTCCGCCCTTCATCATGGCCATTATGCTTCTCTTGCTACTAGCGGTTGGATTGCTCATATTAGCACGAAATTCTCTTCATCTTTATAGCATGATCGGTTAGGCCACCCTAGTGCCATTGTTCTCAACACTATTCTTTGCTCTTTTTCTTTACCTTCTTGTAGTTCCAACATTAGTGATTGTGAACATCATGGTAAAATGAAAAAGTTATCTTTTCCATGTTCTTCTTCTGTTTCTTTGTATCCTCCTGAGCTTATACATACTGGTGTATGGGGCCCTGCGCCTCAAATTTCTTCCAATGGTTATAAATACTATGTTGTTTTTTTCATTGATGATTTGACTCGCTATACTTGGTTATTTCCTCTTACTAAGAAATCTGATGTTTACTCTGTCTTTGTAAGTTTAAATCTATTGTTGAAAATATATTGCAAAATTAGTTTAGGGTATTATAGTAAATGACTAGTTCTACCCGTGACTTTGAATTTCTATTTTTTTTATTTTGTGTATCTAATAATGTTCATAAAACATATCTAATGTGTTTTTGAACTTTAAAATAAAAGCGGGCGATATTAAGAAATGAAAGATACTGATTGGTACTTAAAAAATTTCTCCAACTTTTATGTCTTCAGTAGACTGACCTAACAATGAAGCATGAACCGATGCAGAAGGAACATCAACCACAACGCGCGCAACAAGACCAGCAAGAACCTCAACAGTATTTTGTACATGTACCTGAACAGGCTCGTCGTCATTTTCTTCCCCACCACATCATCTTCTTCTACACTCATTATATTCCCCATAATCTTCACCGGGCTCGCCCTCCCCTTCTTCCCCACCATCATCTCCACCACCACCATCATTATAATTATATTCATTATATTCAACACCACCACCTGTATTTTCTACACCACGCTCGTCCCCTTCTTCAACACCATCATGTTGAGTAAGGTCTGCGTCATCCCCCAAGTTATATGCCTTCACATTGTAAGATAATTGTGGCACACTAGGGTAAAACATGGTAGGGTAAAGAACGCTAGGGTAAGGCATGGTAGGGTAAGGAACGCTAGGGTAAGACATGTCCGGGTAAAACATAGGGTAAAACTGTGTGCCTGGTATATATGGAATGAACGATGTGGATGGTATTTGCCCTATGTTATACGGGAAAGATGTGGACATTGTTGGAATTTCTTGGTTGGAAGTGGATGAAATTTGCATTTCAGGTGTTTGGGTCAACTTTGACATAATGGATATATACAAAGGATATACAAAGACTTCATCCCAAGTCAAGAAAGTACGAAGGTCCTCGTCATTGTTAATAACAAAAGTCGGTGCTCTGGACTTCAATTGGAGTATACATCTAATTACAAGATCGTATAGATCTGAATTTATACTACTTAGGGTATAGACCCGACCTAAAAAATCATTGTACGTAATTTCAGTCTCTAAGTCACACCCTTTTGTTTTCCACCATAATAACAATTTTCTATTTCATTTCACACACCACCAAAACATATCCAAACTCGAGGCATATGCACACATATAAATAAATAAAAGTTAAGAAAAAAGTGGGGGAAAAATTGATCTGCGAAATTACCAGACCGGTAAAAACAAAAATACCGACCGATAAATTAACCGGTCTGTATTTTTGTTTGAAATTACCGGTGGTAATTTCGCGGTAATTCCACCACCGATAATTTCAATAACACAAAATTATCGGTCGGTAATTTTTTTTATTGAAATTACCGGTGGTGAAATTACCGCCGGTAATTTGAATAACACCACAATTACCGGTGGTGAAATTACTACCAATAACACAAAATTACCGAGTCGGTATTTTTGTGTCACCAAATATTGTTTAAAAAAATATAATTTGAGTTAGTGTTTTAGGGTTTTAGGGTTTTATTAGTGGCAAAATTAACGAAAATAAGTACATATACCTTCCGCAAGAATAATGAACGTGAAGAATGATCGAGTTGAATAACGGAGAATGATCGACTTGAAAAACTCCTTCGGTAGTTCAGCAAGAATAATGAACGTGAAGAATGTGATGAGAGAGAACAAACCCGACGTGGAGATGTGAGAATGATGAAGATTGTTGGATGAATGTTATTCGTTAGAAACAAACAGGGAGAATGAGAGTGAAAAAAACGTGGAGAATGTGAGAATAATGAAGAGATTAAAATCTGTTTCATGAATGTTTGAGGTAAAAGGTAGGTGAAAGGTAGGTGAAGAGTAGGTGAAAAATAATGAAAAATTGAAGTCTATTCAATTGGGGTTTAGGAGGAGGGTATTTAAGACATTTCATGTCTCTAAAAGTAAGGGCATTTCAAACCTGTCACATCACAGGTCTAAAATTGTTAGTTTTTTTTTTTTTTAATCTAAAAGACCCATTTGTTTTGGTTTAGGGTACAAAAAGTGTTGCAGGTGTATGTGTAGCTATGATTTTAACAGCACAAGTGTGGTTTATTTTTTAATCAAACAGAGAATCTTCATCCATCTTGGCTCCGGTCAGTTCCCTTTCCGTTCCCTGTTTACATTGCTTTCATCCTTCACTTTGATTAACTATTCTAACAATTCTAGGTGATTATCTCTGTAGATCCGAGCCGGCAGGATTCCGATCCGATCTACATAACTGTATGTCAAAGTATAACTATGAGCACTTATCCTTTTTTCTTTTTCATTTTCATCATCGAGATCTTCTGCCTCCCCTGCTTAGAATTGTTGATTTTGTTTTCTATCTTCTAGAACATCTTTCTTTTACTCTCACCTTGCAGAACTACTACGTCTTGAAGACCAAGCTAAGCAACAAGGTCTTGGGCGTTGGACAATAATAATAATAATAAAAAGCCCTAGCTCGCACGAACAGACTTTCACACCTTTTTCCATGACAGGATTTAGCCATGGACTGCGTCTACTTCGGAGACAGATGCATCTCCTTCAGCAACGTCAAGGTCCATCACAGGTTCTAAAGGGAAAGATCGCAGACTCGGAGAGTTTTAGGAAGAGGAAGAAAAGTATGAAGAAGGATCAGTTCATTGTGGACGTTCCTGAATCAAAATCCTTCCTCGACACTGCTTCTATGCCCATGATTCTTACTGCCGTTGGAATTGCTCTCTTTGCTAAACTCCTTATGATGGTATCACCTACTCCTCCTCATCTTCCTTCCTCTTCGTGCATTTGTTTGTTTGTTTGTTTGTAGAATCCTTGAGGAACATGAGTATAATCTAATCTAGGTGTGTGGACAGAGTTGGATACGCGGTGTGCAATTAATTCGTTGACTTCAAGTTGTTCCTAAACGGCTTACGCCCTTCAATTATCTTGTCTCTGTGTGTGTACATTAAAATTTTAGCTGTTCCTCCTCAAACATGCAATTGAATTGAGTAGTATTTACATTTTGTTCTGGAGAAGTCACTGATATGAGGAGTAAATATTGCCAATGGGGAAATTGAGAATCTCGAAATAAAGAAACAATTAAAATGATATTTTTGTGGATGTGGTTGTTTTGCTTTCTTTTTAATTTTAATGTCACTGGTTTGCCTGCTCTCGTAAGAATTTTGTAAGACATATTCTATCTCATTCTATTAAGTATATTACTTATTAAATGTATTTTAGTTAAATCCTAACCTTTTAGTTAGTTTGTTGTAAGCTCTTAGAGAATTCCATTTCTTGTATTCATTTACTGAAGCATCAATATAATACAAAAAAATACTTTTAGTTTGTGACTTGTTTCATGGTATCTAAGCCCATGTGACTCACGTCTTTTCAGTCATTTCTTTCTTTCCACCCGTCATACTTTTTTTTTTCTCTCTCACACGCATACTTCGTCATGGCTTCGTCTTCTTCTTCCTCAGGGCAAGTTTCTTCAAACTCCTCTACTTCATTCTCTGATTCAAATCTACCAATTTTTCTTCTCTCAAATATTTGTAATCTCATATTCATCCGCCTTGATTCTACAAATTACACCCTCTGGAGATTTCAGTTTAAGGTCATTCTTGTTGGCCACAAGTTTTTTGGTTTTATCGATGGGTCTATACCCTGTCTGCTTCGATTTCTTCCCTCTGTTGTTGCATCTTCGGCTCCTTCTCAAGCAAATCCGACCGCTGATGACTGGAATGCCAAAGATCATATTTTGATGACTTTGATTAATGCTACTCTGTCATCTTCAGTCCTTGCCTTTGTTGTTGGTCAAGAAACGACCAAGCAAACCTTGGATACTCTTGAGCGTCATTTTTCGTCAACAAGCCGAATCAATGTTATTACATTGAAGTCTGATCTGCAAACTATTTTCAAGAAACCAACAGAATCGATCAACGAGTACTTTACGCGCATCAAGGAGATCAAAGATAAACTCGTGAATGTTTCTACGGTGGTTCTTGATGAAAATCTTATCATTTATGCGTTGAATAGCTCACCATCTGAATACAATATTTTTTGCACATCTATGCGTACTCGATCTCAACCAATTTTTTTTTAAGAACTCCATATTCTTCTTTTATCAGAGGAATTCGGGATTGCCAAACAGACTAAACGAGAGGATATTTTTCCTCAATCTTCTGCCATGGTTGCATCTCAGCAATCATTTTCTCGATCTCCTGGTAATGGTCACGGTAATGGGCGAAATAACACCTCTAGTCGTGGTCATCCAACTTCTCGGAGGGGCAATTTTTATAATAATCAAGGTAATCAAGGTCGTGGTCGTCTTCCCTCTGGAAATGTTCCAAACTCTGACAATCGTGGTAATCAGGGGTCTACATTGTGTCAAATTTGCAATCGGAATGGTCATTCTGCTATCAATTGCTATAATCGGAAGAATTACAATTACCAGGGACGACATCCTTTTATGCAACTTGCAGCAATGGTTGCAACTCAGAATAATCAATTTGTTGCTTCTCTTTCACAACAATCTTCAGTCTGACTTACTGATTCTGGCTGTAATGCTCATGTCACGGTAGAATTTAATCACTTGGCAGTAGCATCTGAGTATAATGGTGATGATCAGGTATCTGTTGGCAGTGGGCAATCTTTGCCTATCACTCATTCAGGTTGTGGTGTCCTTCACACTTTTTCTAAAAAAAATTCTCTTTCAAATTTGCTTTGTGTTCGGAAAGGGAGCCTAGTGCTATTTGGTCCCTTGTTAGATTTCAAGTTTCTTTATGGGCGTCGGTGACGCAGTTTTGTTGTAATTATTCTATAAGACTTTTATTACTTGACTAGACCCCTTTTCTTTAAGGGGCGCTTTTTCGAGCTTTTCTTTTTTGAATGCCCTTGTATTCTTTCATTCTCTCTGACTGGTACCTTATCAAAAAAAAAAAAAAAATTGTTTTGTGTCACTAAGATTTCTTTTAATTTTCTCTCTGTCAATCAATTGTGTATTGATAATAATTGTACCATCACTTTTGACTCCCACTCTTTTTCTATTCAGGACAAAGCTACGCGCCAAATCCTTTATCACAGACCATTCTTGTTCATTCTTGTAGCTAATTGTTTGAGTTAATTGCTCATTCATGGGACAAGTATGGAAAAAATTGTCTCACACCCTGTTGGCAATTCATCCCTTAGCCTGAATCATTTACAGTTTGCTGATGACACTCTATTATTCACTGTCTTTGATCATGATGCTTTGAAAAACTTGTTTGCCCTTATCAGACTGTTTGAGCTAACATCTGGGTTGAATGTCAACTTAGCCAAGAGTGAATTGTTGGGAGTTCATATCAATCATGAGGAAATGGATTTCTTGTTTACCACTTTTGGATGCAAACAGGGTTTGTGGCCCTCTACGTACCTTGCCTTGGGCTTCCTTTAGGAGGAAATCCGAATTCCTCATATTTCTGGCTCCCGGTTATTGAGTGGGTTCAACAAAAGCTACACAATTGGAAATACGCCTACATTTCGAAAGGAGGTAGACTTACCCTTATTCAATCTGTCCTTTCTAGCATGCCCACTTATTATCTTTCGATCTTTTGCATACCACAAAAGGT
Source organism: Herpetospermum pedunculosum (assembly GCA_028017165.1). Lineage (NCBI taxonomy): Eukaryota > Viridiplantae > Streptophyta > Magnoliopsida > Cucurbitales > Cucurbitaceae > Herpetospermum > Herpetospermum pedunculosum. Next base: position 149,875 of record CM051530.1, read on the forward strand.
TGCTAGTGCACTCAATAAGATCATTCAGAATTTTTTATGGGAAGGATCTAGAGGTGAAGAAGGTGTCCACAATGTCAATTGGCAGCAAACACAACTCCCCAAACTTATGGGAGGCCTCGGTATTGGCAATTTTCGGCAACGAAATTTTGCATTGTTGGCTAAGTGGATTTGGCGGTTCTTACATGAGTTTAGCGCCCTTTGACGCAAAATTATTGTGGCCAAATATTATCCTAATGACTCGCTTGTATGGCCTAGCGTTGTCCAACGTCGCTCTCCTAAATCCCCTTGGGGTTATATTTGTTCTACTATAGACCTTATTGCAACCCGAACTCAGACGATTGGGTAATGGTCTTCTCACATCTTTTTGGATGGATCCATGGCTTGATGGTGGACCTTTAGCATTTGCTTTTCCTCGTTTTTCTGGCTCACATCCTGTCCGAACATATTAGTTAATCAAGCTTGGGTGGATACATCACTGACATGAAATTTGCATCTTTGCCGTAATCTTAATGATTTGGAAGTTGAGGAATGGTCATCCCTTTCGCATTTATTAACCACGGTCAACCTTCGTCTTTGTCAAGATTCATGGAGTTGGCCTTTAGACTCGACCAATTCCTTTACAGTCAAGTCGCTGATAGACAATATGATGGCGGTTTTTGATAATGTGAGATCTGGAATCTATAAAGCAATCTGGACTGATTTCTATCCCAAGAAGATCAAGGTCTTTCTTTGGGAGATGAGCCTTGGTGCGATAAATACTGCTGATAGGTTACAACGGCGCATGCCTTTTATGCACCTCTCCCCGTCTTGGTATGTTATGTGTTCTGCTCATTCGGAATATCCGGCCCACCTATTCCTCCACTGTCCTTTTGCTACTAAATATTGTTCTTTGATCCTTCAAGCTTTTAACTGGTATTTAGTTATGCCGAATAATATGGTTGATCTCTTGGTAACAATTTTAGTTCATCATCCTTTTCGTGGAGAAAGGAAGACTTTATGGTTGGCCTTCAACAGAGTCTTTCTCTGGTTCCTTTGGGGTGAACGAAATGCTCGTATCTTTCGGGACTCATCGTCCCCTTTTGATAGGTTTTTGGATTTTATAACCTTTAAAGCTTTGTATTAGTGTAAATGTAAACACCCCTTTTCCAGTTACAGTCTTTCATATATGTTTTCTAATTGGAAGGCTTTTCTGTAATTCACCTTAAGGTGCCCGAGCTTAAGTTCTTTTCATTAATCAATGAAGTTGTTTCTTATCGAAAAAATAAAAATCCTTCATCACGGACCTAGTATCAATGGCCTCTATCCTATACAATCTGCTTTCGCCCTTCATCATAGCCATTATGCTTCTCTTGCTACTAGCGGTCTGATTGCTCATATCAGCACCGAATCCTTTTCATCTTTATGGCATGATCGGTTAGGCCACCCTAGTGCCATTGTTCTCAACACTATTCTTTGCTCTCTTTCTTTACCTTCTTGTATTTCCAACATTAGTGATTGTGAACATCATGGTAAAATGAAAAAGTTATCTTTTCCATGTTCTTCTTCTGTTTCTTTGTATCCTCTTGAGCTTATACATACTGATGTATGGGGCTCTGCGCCTTAAATTTCTTCCAATGGTTATAAATACTATGTTCTTTCCTCTTACTAAGAAATTTGATGTTTACTCTGTCTTTGTAAGTTTAAATCTATTGTTGAAAATCTTTTTTCTTCACGAATAAAGATCTTGCGATCTGATGGTGGTGGGGAATTTGTTAACAATGACTAAAGTACATTTCTTAGCTTTCATGATATCCTACATCAACGTTCTTGTGCCCATACACCTGAACAAAATGGTGTTGCTGAACGACGACATCGCCACATTGTTGAAATGTCTCTCACATTAATTTCTAAATCCTCTTTGCCCCTAACGTTTTGGCCTTATGCTTTTGCCACAACGGTTTTTCTCATTAATCGTCTTCCTTCCTCTGTTCTTCAAAATAAGTCTCCTTTTGAGTGTCTCTTTCATCACTCTCCAGATTTTACTCATCTTCGAGTCTTTGGTTGTGCTTGTTATCCTCTTCTTCGATTCCATCTTTTTTGAGCTTGATTCGGTTTTCTGTGGGGGATGGGGTGGATACTTGTTTTTGGGAGGATAAGTGGGTGGGGGATAGTCCCCTCTGCTCGTTGTTTCATAGGTTATATCACTTGTCTTTGATGAAAAATCATTCTGCATCTGAAATTTTTAACCAGTCGGAGAGCTCTCCCTCTTTCTCCTTTGGTTTTCGTCGGACTTTATCTAACAGGGAAACCAAATATATTATTGCACTCTTGGCTATAATTGAGGGGATTACTCTTAGTCCGGGGAGAAAGGATACTCGTATTTGGAGTCCGAACCCCGTTGTGGGCTTTTCTTGTAGCTCCTTCTTTCAGAGCTTACTTAATTCTTCCTCGATTAGCGAGTCAATCTTTTCTTCTATTTGGAAGGTGAAAGTGCCAAAAAAGATTCAGTTTTTTGTGTGGTTAGTCATTCATGGAAGAGTGAACACTTTAGACCGTCTCCGGAAGAAGAACTTTACCTTGGTTGGTCCTTTCTGCTCTATTCTTTGTCGGAGGGCGGAAGAAGACCTGGATCATTTGTTATGGAGTTGTGAGTTCGCTCGGGATTTTGGAATCTCTTCTTTGAGGTGTTCGGCGTCCAATTTGCTAGGCACAAGCGCCTTAGTGAGATGATCGAGGAGTTCCTTCTCCATCCGCCTTTTCGGGAGAAAGGAAAGTTTTTGTGGCAAGCTGGGATCTGTGCGGTTTTATGGGGTTTATGGGGGAAAAGAAATAACAGATCCTTTAGGGGTTCGGAAAGGGATCCTAGTGATATTTGGTCCCTTGTTAGATTTTAAGTTTTTTTTGTAATTACTCTATAGGACTTTTATTACTTGACTGAACCCCCTTTATTTAAGGGGTGGTCCTTTGGGCTCTTCTTTTTTGGATGCCCTTGTATTCTTTCATTTTTTTCTCAATGAAAGTTTGGTACCTTATCAAAAAAAAAAAAACCCTACAACTCTTATAAACTTCAGCAAAAACCTTTAGGTGTGTCTTTCTTGGTTATCCTCTTAATTATAAAGGGTATTTGTGTTATGATATGAGCAATGACAAAATCTACACTTCTCGACATGTTGACTTCAATGAGATTTTTTTTCCTTTTACTACACCTTCCCCACTTTTACCTACAATTCCATCCTCTCTTGCATCTCCTCTATCACCTTCCCTTGCTTTCCTTTTACCTTTTCTCACTGCCAATAGTCCCTCGTCTGACAACATTATTATTGATGCTTCTAACTCATCTACTGTTTTGCCTTGTGATGTTTCTAATTTTGCAGCTATTATTGCTCCAATTGTTACTCAAAGCATCTCTGTTCCAGCTGCTTTTCCTGGTAGTGTTTCAGTTGTTCATAATAGTCACCCTATGCAGACACGAGCTAAGTACGACATTAAAAAAAAAAAGTGTTTGTGGCTTCAATTCCCTCTACATTCAGTACATCGGATGTTGAACCTACATCATTTTCTAAAGCTTTTCAGTTTCCTTTATGGGAAAATACAATGAATGATGAGTACAATGCTCTTATTCGGCAATGTACATGGGATCTAGTTCCTTTGCCTTATGGGAAAAGTGCTATTGGTTGTAAATGGGCATACCGAGTAAAACGCCATCCTGATGGTAGTATTGGTCGTCACAAGGCCCGCTTGGTTGCCAAAGGTTATCATCAAGAGGAAGGTATCGATTATGAGGAAACCTTCAGCCCTGTGGTTAAAAAGCCAATTGTTCGTATTATCCTTTCTTTGGCAAATCAGTTTAGTTGGCCTATATGGCAACTTGATGTCAAAAATGCTTTTCTCCATGGTGAGCTTATTGAAGAAGTGTATATGCAACAACCTCAAGGGTTTGTAAGCTCTTTTCAGTCCAACTTTGTTTGTAAATTGAAGAAGTCCCTATATGGTTTTAAACAAGCCCCTCGAGCTTGGTTTCAGTGTTTTACATCTCACTTGTTAACCCTTGGTTTCTTGGCTTCATCTGCTGATCTATCGTTGTTCATACGCCAATTTGGGGATTCTGTCACATATCTTCTATTATATGTCGATGATATTATTGTCACCAGTAATACCTCTTTTTACATTACTTCTTTAGTGCAACAATTGTGTTTCACCTTTGATATGACTGATCTTGGTTATCTCTAGTTTTTTCTTGGCCTTGAAATTACTCGCACAAACAATGGTTTAGCTGGAACCAGACTAAGTATGCTCGTGATTTACTTCATCGTTTTGGGATGTCTACAGCAAAATCGTGCTCCATTCCTATTGCTCTAAAATGGTCTCAATCTGTTTTCACACCTTGTTCTGATGAAGATGCTAAACACTCTCGAACTATTATTGGGGCTTTACAATATCTTACCTTCACAAGGCGTGATATGCATTTTCAGTTAGTAAACTATCTCAGTTTATGCACTTTCCAACTCTAGACCATCTTTCCGCTGTTGAACGAGTTCTCGGATATGTTAATGGTATTGTTTATGCTGGTCCAAAAGACCACCCATCCTATCTCGCTTATTGCCTTTTCCGATTCAGATTGGGCTGGAGATTCGATTGATCGACAGTCTACGATTGGTTTTGTTGTTGTTTTAGGATCTAATCCGATTTCTTGGGCAACAAAGAAGCAAACCACGGTCTCGCACAGCTCTACTAAGGCAGAATATCGAGCGCTCGCTGTGACTGCTGCAGAATTTTTTTGGTTACGCCAGCTCCTTCGGGATCTTTGTATTTTTGGCACTACACCTCTGACTATCTGGTGTGATAACCAGTCCGCTATTCAACTTGCTAAAAATCCAGTCTTCCATGGACGTACTAAGCACGTTGAGATAGATTTTCATTTTGTTCTGGAAAAAGTGGTTCAGAATGATCTTCTCCTAAATTTCCTTCCTACTACTTCTCAGGTCGCAGATATGTTTACAAAACCACTCACTGGTGATTGTTTGTTTTTTCTCAAGATCAAACTCATGCCTTCCTTGGCTTTCGTTCGAGGGGGAATATTAAGTATATTATTTATTAAATGTATTTTAGTTAAATGCTAACCTTTTAGTTAGTTTGTTGTAAGCTGTTAGAGAATTTCATTTCTCTATAAATACACACTTGTATTCATTTACTGAAGCATCAATATGATACAAAATTGTATTCATTTACTGAAGGATCAATATAATACAAAAAAACATTCTTTTAGTTTGTGACTTGTTTCACATTCAATTAGTGTTTTAGAATGTTTTTAGTAAATTGTTAATCTCCTTTGATGAAATTATGATTTTATTTTAGCTTATGCTGGATGTAGAGTAGTATAAGTTCAGTCCCCCTTGAGTTGGTTTTATTTCAATTTTCAAGCGAAGCTTATTTATCCCTTTTCAGTATGACGAGTCAAGATCTGAAGAGTTGATGGAGCGCAAAATAAAGAATGCTCCCCCAGGTCAAGGAACTGTGAGGATGCTCAGTCGTGAGGAGTGGGAGGAAATTCGAGATGTTCGACCAAGGACTCCGTTCGAATCCAAGCTTGCTCGTCCAAACGCAAGAATTAGAACTGGAGAATCTTTACACATGGTAAGGCAGTTGTATGACTGAAATCATATGAAAATTCTCATCTTTTATCCCATCCCTTAATGATGGATGGTAATGGTAATGGCTTCCCCGTTTTCATGCTTATTTACTGATTTGTTTGATTTACTTAATTGAAACTTCGCAGTTTCTATCAGTTATTTGGTTGCATTTTCAACTACTGCAGTGATATTTTAAGAGCACTTGGCTTTGTCAATTGTCAATTGTTTCATGCAGGAAGATTTGAAGGACTGGACAATTGATGTGCTGTCAGGTGCACTTACTCGGGCAGAAGAAACTCTTAAACATGGTTCCACTTCGAAGTGATTAAATTTCAAAATTGATTAGGGTGCAACTCCTGGAAATGTGCTTTAAGGGTGGTTAGTAACACATTTGAAAAATTAGCTTGTTTTTTCTATGCTTGAAGATCTGATTTGGATCATGTAATTGTAGGTCTCCTACTGAAAAATTGTTGATATTTTATGTAGAGATGGGTCAGGAGACTCAGGACTCGGGATACAGAAACTAGATAATAAATTGTGACTGAATTGGGACCATGGATAAATTTGTCATCTTATTTTTTTTAAAAAGGAAAGACTCCGTTCTCTGTTGAAAATGTAGAGTAGAGAGAGTTCTTGTTGCCCAGTCTGAAAGGGAAGTATTATCTTCATGGTATTGCCCTCAGTTAATAAATATGAATATGTACATGTGTGATTATAATAATTTGTGCATTCATTTTCTTTTCTTTTATTTGCACAAAACACATTTATGAGGGGTAGGGAATCGAACTTAGGACCTCTTGGTCACTAGTCTTTACATCAAGTCAATTGAGTTATGCTCTTGTTGGTCAGAACCACAGAACTTGATTGCACAACAATATACTATACTTTATAGTTTATTTGTAAGGAGTTATTTGTCTGACTTGTTATTTTGAAATTTGAACTTCAGTTTGGAATTGCTTGTTTATGTTTATGTGAAATATTATAATTACTATTTTATTCTCGTAACATTGATATCGTTTATAAACAAAGAAGAAATAAAACATTTGAAATGCCTAAAGAGAATTGAATGCATCAGTAATAGCCTACAATTAGAAAAGAAAACAAACTAGAATAATCTTGGCAGATTATGATCACTGATCAATGAATGTGGTTGTTTTTAATGTAATTTTAAAATTAATGTAGCCGTGACCATAACTTTGCAACAATTGAGATGTACTATCTCATTTGAGATCAGAGGTTCAATCCCCTATATATCTTATTTATCCGGGGTTCTAAGGATTTTAGGTTTATAGATTACGTTTTAAGGTGATATATTTAAGGCTTCTAGTTTTGAAACTTTGCAGTTTTAGGTTAAATAGAATCACGAATTCATACATTAAGAAAATATTTCTTAAAAAGAAAAAATAATTTGTTAAGAAAATGTATGATATTAATTGTTTTGAGAAGAAATGGATGTATTATGGTACACAATTTTTTTTTTGGAAAATTCGTGAAAATTCTCGAAATGGATATATTGAGTGATTATTGTTTTGAAAGTTTGTGGTATGTTTTAAATAGAATTACCAACCCATACATTAGGAAAAGAAAAGGGAAAAAAAATAGGGGTGAAGTTTGAAAAGATTTATAATAAATAATTGGTTTGCAGAGGGTGAGGAGATTGAATGAAGATTGATTGTCCGCCACTCATTCACCCATTTTGGCACAACCCATACCCAGCGGCTATCTACTACCGATCTTCTTCCTTCTTCCTTTTTCCCTTTTGCTCACTCAATCAATGGCTTCTGTTTCAGCTACTTCTCTCAGCTTCCTACACCTTTCCAAGACTAACAAGGTTTTAATTTACACCTGCATTCTTCTTGTTTCTTTCGATTCTCCATTATAATTTTATCATCATTTTATTTAAGGAAGACGGCGGTGGCGGGGACTCCAACCGCTTATCTCTGAAATCCTCCTTCGTCTCTCCCCCTTTATTAAGGAAGCAAGACTTTGCTGCTGCTGCTGCTGCTGCTACTGCCCCCAAGTTCAAGTTCTCCATGCGCGTTGCTTCCAAACAATCCTATATCTGTCGTGATTGCGGGTATCACTTTGACTTCCATCTCTTCTGCATTTCATCCCAATTTACAATCTTCACTTTTCTCTCTCCATCTTTCTAGGTACATTTACAGCGATAGAACCCCGTTTGACAAATTGGCTGATAACTATTTCTGTCCTGGTAATTTCTTATTTTCGAATAATTAACTTCAAATCATTTCAAATAAGTTCAAATCATTTGCATTCTGCCAGTTTGTGGTGCTCCCAAGAGACGATTTAGAGCTTATGAGCAATCTGTGACTAAAAATGCTAACGAATTTGACGTGAGGAAGGCGAGGAAGGCGCAGATCCAGAAAGATGAAGCTATTGGGTAAGACTGAAAATCCTTATAAAATGATCATCAGATTTTAAAGATGATTTATTTATTCGATCTCATTGGATGTATAGGAAGGTGCTGCCTATTGCTGCTGCTGTGGGAATCGTGGCACTTGTAGGCTTATACTTGTACCTGAATACCGCCTTTTAGATCATTCATTTAAATATTTAAATATTATATTTATTTGCACTTAGTAGAAACATATATATATATATATATATATATATATATATATATAATTAAATAAGAAAGAATTGAGATCCATTTGATTTATGGTTGAGAAGCTCTGTGGTTGTCTCATGTCAACGACCAGATTGACATCATCTTCAATAAGGCTGCTTTCTCAGAAAAAAACTTGATGCCTTTCAAAAACTTTAATTAACTCTTATGATTTGGGTCTTAAGATTGGTGTTTAACAACGAGGTCCTCAATCAAATCGGCAGCTTCTTCTACTGTGGTTATGTTCTCAGCGCTATCCTCTTCGATATTCATGCTGAATTCTTCCTCTACTGTTTTTTTTTTTTTTTTTTTTTTTTTAATTTCTCAATTAATAATTCTTCCTCTAATGGAAAATGTAAAGATGTAAAGAAGGCTTTTACTGTGTCGAGGGAGTCGGCACCAAGAGCTGCGAACTTGGATTCAGGGGTGAACTCTGAATTTTCTGGCAAAGCCAATTGTTTCCTCACAATTGAACACACAACTCTCTGTTTTTGCCTGTGTTCAACTTCAAATAATAATTAATGTCCATGTCCATGTAACATGAGTTGAACACAGATTTATAATTAATGTCAAACAAACTGACCGCATAAGAGACATGAACACGAACATTGTTGGCCAATAATCCCTTCCCCTACTGACATACGCTGCCATACCCAACATAATACAAAATATATATATATATATCATTGAGGGCTTAGGGTTCAGGGAATTATACATGAGCATAAATTAATATGAGTTTTGTATACCTGGTTGATCTTTGTGCTGAGAGGTAGTTGGAATCTCAGGTAAGTAGTTGAAAAAGAAGCCATATTATGTTATACAGAACTAAGACGAGTTTATGATGAAATAGAAAATAGAAATAGATAAACTTTTAAAAGGAAAAGAAATGAATTGGATAGAGTAGTTTAATTTGGTTAGTAAATGAGTGGAGGAGATTGGCCTCCATCTATTTCATCAAATCTTATCTATCTAGTACCATTCAAAATCTAAGAAATCAGTCTAATACTTTGGGCAATTAATGGTTTGATGATGTAAGGATATAAACGGGCCATAATTAATATTTCATGGCCCAATAACCAACATGGACTCACTGGCCCTATATCCAAACACCACCTTTACTCCTTTCCTCTTTACAATTACAATCCAAACCCCTATTTCTTATATTATTTATTCTTTCTCTTTAAGCTTATTAAGAAAGCTTTCTTATATTATTTAAATTGGAACATATAATATATATATTTTTTTTAACAACATGTTAGGGTGAGAATTGAATCTATAATTTCATGATCACTCGATACTGTTAAATTATGTTGGCGGAACATGAGTTAGGTAAAGTTTTTTTTAGGGCTGGTTGCACAAATAGCAATCAGGCCCAAACTAATTGCAAATTTAGCAAACTTTAAAATGTTTTGCAAATATGGCAAAAAAACTCGTTTCTATCACTGATAGACTTTATTATATCACTGATAGACTTCTATCCGTGATAGACTATTATCACTGATAGACTTCTATCCGTGATAGACTATTATCACTGACAAAAATCTATGAAAAGCTGAGGTGATCAGCGATAGACTTCTATCAGTCATGAGATATCAGCGATAGAAATTGCTATATCCGCAAAATTTTTAAAAACATGCTATATTTACAAACAATAAGTCTTAAATTGTCATTTACTACAATTTCCTTTTTTTTTTTTTTTAGGTAACTAATAGAGAATTAATCAAATAATAAGTTAGCCAAATTAAGAAGAAGAGGCGAGGAAATGGAGGCCCAATAATCCATCCAATCATGAAGGAGGTTCTTCTTCTTCTTCTTCCATTTCTTTCTCTCAATCTCAACCATCCTCTTTTCTTCCGCATTTCCTTCCACTTCCAACACAATTTTATCCTCTTCTAACTTCTAACTTCTTTAACTTGTAATTTTAATGGCCGATATTCAACCTCCCGACCCCCAGATCAACGGCGCCCCTCCCCCTCTCGTCGTCTCCTCCGAAACTGTTGGATCCAAACGCCAGCGAAGGCCCAGCGTCCGATTGGGGGATATCGGCGGCGACCAACCCTACGATTCCTATCCCCGCCGCACCAATAAGCCCTGGAAGTTTTCTCTCGATAACCGGAAGGACTCCTCCACTGCTGCCTCTGCCAAGAACTCCAAAACTCGCCCCTTGACCAACTTGACCACCACCCCCGGAGGCCCCGAATTTCACGATACCCTAGACGCCGAAGACAAAGAAAACAATTTGGATAGCGTTGCAATCGGTAGCTGGAGATTAAAGGATTCCAAGCGGAGAGCCCCCGCCGCCATCAAGAGGGTCAGAACTAATTGGGTATCCTCCAAGCACGACGAAGGCGGCGGAGGTGGGGAGGCCGATGAAAAGTACAGCGCCGGCGAAGACGTCGATGAGGGTTATCGGGATTACGATGTTGAGAACTCGGAAAGTCCCTTGAAAGAACAAAGCTCAATGCATTCGCTTGAGAATTTGGCGATGATGGAAGGTCAAGGGAACGAAAGGGAGATGCTTTATCAGGGGAATAGAAGATCTGTCCGGTCTAGGGTTTCGGAGGGGAGGGAGCAGCAAGAGGGGCTCGAATTTTCAGGGCCTTCGGATAGGAATGGGAATGGTGGGGAAGATGGGGTTAGGGTTTGGCTCAACGGATTAGGTCTAGGTCGGTATGCTCCAGTTTTTGAAATCCACGAGGTGGACGATGAGGTTTTGCCAATGTTGACACTCGAGGATCTCAAGGACATGGGAATAAGTGCAGTTGGGTCCCGGAGAAAAATGTACTGCTCAATCCAGAAGTTGGGGAAGGGATTTTCATGAGTTTTCCCTTCTCAATTTCAGCCATGCCAATGTAAGCTGCTGCATGCCTGAACGAACTACTACTCTCTCTTTTTCGCTACATTTTCTCGTGTTGGATTGGATTGGATTGGATTGGATTGGATGGACATTAATAATAATAGGTTCTTTTGTTACTCTTACTCTTGTCATATTTCTGATTTTAGTACTTACATACATCATCTTCTCCTATAGTGCTATCTTTTTTTCCATTTGATTTTGAAATCTATCTATATGGTGAAATAAGAGTACTGCTACTGCTTCTTGCTACAAGATAGATACGGAAGAACCAAAAATAAACCATTTCTTCGCCCCATTCTTCTGTGATGTGATGTGACTGAACTGATTCCCCTGCCTCTCTAGTCTCTAGTATGTGACCATTCTGATTTCTTAATAATGTCTCTGGTCTTACATGGGAAGTTTCTGCATATTCTCTGTTATTTGGCCAAGTTTTTCCACTCTGGGAACTGAATGCTGATGTGGTGTTATTGTGATCACAACTATGGTGGCTCGTGGGTTTGCTTGCCATGCCATACCAAACAAAAATAGCGCATGCCCTCCATGATGAGTAATCCATTTTGCCAAGGAATGATAGTCCAGAGAGATGAAGATACTTCATTTTGAAGACCTGCAGTAGATTCAGGCCAGTTTTCGGTTTGCTGAATATTTAAAGCCAAACCCCTTTAGGAAAGAGTTTAATTTCCCAAATTCAAGTTCCTCTTTTGAATTTCTTCAGTATCAACGCTCTGCTCAATGGGGAGGAGACAACAGAACAACTTTTGCCCCATTTATTCCTTTTTTAACTTCATAATTCAGAGCATCGTGTATTCTAATATTAGCAGAGTTCACGAATGCCGCACCATCCCCATTCTTCCCATTCCCCTAATTCTGTATTTTCGTTGGAATCAATCAAATTCGTTCGTGTTAATAACAAGGTTGATTTCAATCTGATTCTTACATGCGTGAATAAAACTCTTTTTTCATCTTTCAAGCTTGGTCTTTATGATTGAATTTCTATCTATTTAACATGTGTAATAGAAAGAAACACTTTAGCAATATTCCTTTTTAACTTTCAAGCTTGGTCTTTATGATTGAACCTAAAAAAATGTTGTTGAAGAATAAGTAAATGATCAATTAATTCTGAGAATGACAGCTTCACCATAGGAGGCGGCCAAAGGTTATAATTTATGATGTTTCTCATCAAATGCCGTCCTGGTCAGAATTCCAGGTCTAAAAATGAAAAATGAAAGTAATTGCAAGTGAGAGAACATTTTGAAAAAATAATCACAAGAAACGAAAGTCCAAAATCTAAATCAATTGAAACGAGGTAATCTCGTGACTAAAATCACAACAATACTCGGTTCATTAATATACCAAAACTCATGAAGATCGCATATCTCACATATGGGTACAAGAGATACATATTCGAAAATTTTCCAGTATTCACAACCAAGTGGCCTCTACCTTCCCTTCCCCTCCCCCTCCTCTGACAAGTATGTGAGGAGCCGCTGCCTTGACAACAAGCTCCTGTTACCAACATTTATCGGACACATAAAAATCATTTCATTTCTTTTCAACTCCGTTTCCTTTTCTTTTTAGTCCATCTTATGAGGATCTTGTTCGAGCTGCTGCTTCTGGGCCTCCGCGGGGAAGTATTTTATACCAACCATATCGCCAACTCGACTAATAACCTGTCAAACATTGAAATTTGAAAACTGCGGTTAACCTCTTTCAATTCGACTGACAACATAGCATCAAATCCATAAAAAATAAACACAAATCTACAGGGGCTCCTTCCACTCTGAACAGAAAATCTGCAGCCTCATGACACTACAAGTCCTGAGAAACATGATGCCTACAACAACATGATTTGGACTTTCCTAGCTTAAGGCTTCCCAAAAAAAATTGGGGGAAGGTGTGTAAGAAAAACAATTACTTCCTCATACACTAACTGTTCCCTCACAAATTCACCAAAAGAACAATGTTCTCAACCAAGAAACAACGATAGTCATTCAGAACAATCAATTTATGAACTGTAGCTTTCATCAACAATTTAGAACTTCCGTTTAATGAATATTCGATAGCCGCTGTAAACTGTATTAAATAATTAAATTTCCTCGTTATTGTCCATTTGTTAATATTTCCTCACTAATTTCCTAACACCCACGAGATAGTTTTATTAACCAAGCTAGTCAAGTAAATGGCTTCATTTTGAAGCTTCAAAATTATTCTTCAATATGATGACACTTTTAAATCAAGTAGGCATAATACATTGTAAGGTTCAGCATTTTGTTCAACTGAGATATAGGAGATGAAAAAACAGAAGAATCAACTATGGTATAAATGGTACGGTAAAAAACTATCGCAAGTAACCAAAGTAAAGGCTGACCTCTAAGGCTTTAAGGAGGTCATCTTTCGTATGCGAAGCAGATATGCAAATGCGAGCCCTTGCCAGAAGAAGAGGAGTAGCTGGAAAAGCGACAGTGACAACAGCAACCTGTCCAACCACAAGCAAAGTAACATACTCACCTTGAGAAGATTTCGAAGAGAATTTCTACAATGGATGAAAGTATCAAGCTAGCCACATAATGAACACTTACATTCTGCTTGAGGCATTCCCTTGAGAAGGCAGGAATTTTTGCAGGGTTGTAAAGCATTATAGGCATTACGGGAGAATCATTATCTCCAAGAACTTCAAATCCCATTTTCTGCAGCTCAGACCTAAAAAAGTTACTGTTTTCACGTATCCTAGCAAGTTTCTGAGCACCTGTTTAGCAAGGAAAAGAAATAATTTGTGCATAAATCAGAAACCTTCAGTTTAAAGGACAGCATGAGCACACTCTAATATGATGAGGCTATGCACAAAAACTATTCTAACCTCTACTAGAACCATCCTCTCCAAGAATAACTTTAATAGAAGATATGATTTGCTGAGCAGCCGGTGGTGATACAGATGTTGCATAAAGGTGAGCAGGACAAGTGTACTTGAGATATTTTATAAGCTCCTGAAATGACAATAAAAATACTCTATTTGATGAACTTCAGAACTTGTCAATTGAATGCTTTAAGCCGCAAAATAAAACTTTAAGAAGCTGATACAAAAAAAAGTTGGAAGAAACAGCCAAGAACCTGAAGTTATACAATACAATAGTACAAATGAGTGACTGGTTCCTATCAGACTGCTTGAATATATGAGATAAGCAGACAGGAAAAGATTGCCAGACGAGGGAAAAAGTTCGACCCCTGATATTTCCAATAAGGACAACAAGACAAATTGACTTGCTGAGGAATAACATAGTACAAAGTACAAACCCCAATTGGTTAGCTGTAAACTCTAGGTGGCACAAAAATATAGAGGGATAAAAGACTAATTCATGTTGTGACTAACTGTAAGAATTAAAGATATGAAACAAATACTGCTAGTCTTAATGAACTATTTTGTCAACCAATTTCATTTAACAATATCGATTCCACATTTTTAGTGTTAGAATGTATGTATTTAATAGAATAAAATGAACCTTGGATCCTGCAATGTAGCCTCCACATGATCCAAATGATTTTGTAAAAGTTCCCATCATGATATCTACATCAGCTGGGTCCACTCCTAAAAGTTCACAGACACCTCTGCCTGTTTTTCCAACTGCTCCAATGCTGTGAGCCTCATCCAAATAGACATAGGCCTAAAAGTAAAGAGGAAAATGAAATGCTAAAAACAGAGATCTAAGTTGATAAGTAAGAACATTGTGATCAAGATCGATTAAACATTTTTCCAAAGCTATTTCTTTAATTTTAATTTCAAGTGTGTGTGTGTCTGTATACACACACACACAACTTCTATCAAAATTCTAATTGTTCACCAATGTTTCTCTTTCTTTTTGTTTTTTTCCATCTCAAGAAGTCAGTCATTCCAAAATTAAGACTATGTTCTTGGATTAGTGAAAGAGGGGGAAATCTTAGTCCAGAGGACAGCATTCATGGTGCGAGTGAATAATTCTTGCATAATTACTTTATATTTCTTGCAAATGGCAACAATTTCTGGGAGTTTGCATATTTCCCCTTCCATGCTGTATATGCCTTCCACAACGACGATTATCTTCTTCCAAGGCCTGTGTGTCCTTGGTTGGCCATCAGCAATTTGCTCTCTCAAAACTTTATCCAAATGTGGCGGAGCTAAAAGTGGGGGAAAGGGGAGTCAGAAAATTAGGGTTCTTACATTGACTAGAAATTACAATTATCAGAAGAAACAATTGAGGTTCTATACCACTTACTATTATGTTGAAAAACACGAATTGTAGCTCCTGATCCCCGAGCACCATTAACTATTGAATTATGATTCAATGAATCGCTAATAATTAGCCCTCCCTGCAGTTGAACAAACAGTCAGATTTTCAAGCCACTTCTTATTTAAGATGCAAGAATAATTTCAATTAGTGTATGTATGACCGTTTACCTTCCCTATTAGGACTGGAAGAATGGCAGAGTTTGTGACATAGCCCATGCCAAACACTAGAGCAGCCGGCTTTCCAACAAAGTTAGCCACACATAGCTCCAATTCTTCATGCAGTGAAGTGGTTCCTAAGACCAAACTAGTGAATTAGTAATTTTTTTTTTTTAACACAATTCCAACTAGTGAATTAGTAATTCTGGATGCGAGTAGAAACATGGTGCAAAAGTTCATTAGTTCAAGTTACCTCCATCAACACGAGCACTACAGGTGCTTGGAGAGAACTTTTTTAATGTTTCAATTACACGAGGCGTGCAATACTCATCTGCTGCAGCAAAGCCTAGGTAATTGTATGATCCCAGGTTCAGACACCTTGAGACATTTGTGGTTCGCCTGTATGATAAATGTAATAAAAAGATATTAAAGTCAGAATTCCTAAACATAGCTAAAAAAAATCTACAAGGAAAATGAAGAGGATATAGGGAATTCATGAGAGACAAACTTCAGCGTCTTGTTATAGTCATTGGAGTAACGCTCAACCACATCAAACCAAGCATCTGGTGCACTTGCTATAGGTCGTCCAAAACAGTCCTGCCCGGAAAAAAAAGGTATAAGAATATGGAGAAAATGAGGCTCCTAGTAAGTGATCGAAGTGAAATATGTAAGAGTTCCAATTTCTTGAACGTTTAATGGAAGTGTTTACAGAAGTATTGGATTGTAGTTAAAATAATAATGAAAGAGGTTGAGATTTGAAAGCAATAAGTCTGTGGAAAGAAGAGTTTAGTTCTGGTCGTATCTGAACTGAAGAGAAGGAGAAGCAGTGTTACCTGAATGCGAAGATACAGGCGACGGATGTAAAAATCCTCAAGTCCTAAGCAGATCGGAGCGTAGCCCTGCGGAAGGGGAAAAAGCAGAATTAGGGATGGGAGAAGATGGAGAAATCAGAAATCGGAGATTGCTGCGGACCTGAAGATTGCTAGCGCTCCACCAATCAAAAATCTTTCTGAAAAAATCGCGGAATTGACCAAAGGCGAAGAGGAGGCCATAGCTAAAATAGGTGGTCAAGGCGGTTAAGTACGGGATGGTAATCATCTGGACCGATAATTGCCGCGAATTTTGAAGCTCTTTCCACACTACCTCGATCTGGAAGCTAAGAGGAATTGGATGCCAGAATGCTCTTGCTCTTGCTCTCGTTCAACAAATATGAATTTGCTTCTTTTTTTTAAAAAAAATCCAAAATCGAACCATGAATAAAAAACTTTATATATATATTAGAATCTGAAAGACCGAAATCCCGCTGGCACCAGTTCTTCGTTCCGCTTGCGAGCCTATTTCGTTTTTTGGGAATTTTATATTTTATAAAATATATATTTTTTTTTTATTATTATTACAAATAATAAAAAAAATTAAAAAAACAAAAACTCACTCCCCAGTCCCCACCAACAACAATACTATTCATCGTTATTGAAAAAAGTTATAATAATTATTTACGAGGCATTAAACAAAATAAGAAATTGTCAAAATAAGAAAATTAGGGTTTAGAGTTTGGGGTGTTTTTTTAGGGTTATTATCACAAATAGCCTATATGGCAAAAAAATCTATCAACATTAACCCTGTTTTTTGCCACTATCAACATTAATCCTTCTCGGGCACCAGGATTTTTTTTTTTTTTAAATTATTTATGGTATTTTACATTTTTACCCCTCCTTATAATATACCGTATATAACACTATTTCTTTAACTTGGCCAGGATTTGTATACATTCCGACTAGGATCACCAAAATTGACTTGTTCATGAAGTTATTGTTCAACATGATAAACATTTAGATAAACATATCGTGTTTGCACGCAAAAATCGTGAAAAAAAAGGAATGAACTCAAATGAAATGTTGCGTGAAGAGGTAAAAACGTAAAATACATAAATGTCATAAATAATTTAAAAAAAAAAAAAAAATCCTGGTGCGCCATGCACGGGTTAATGTTGATAGTGGCAAAAAAAAAAAAAAAACAAGGTTAATGTTGATAGATTTTTTGCCATATAGACTATTTGTGATAATAACCCACCATTTTTATTGCCATATTAATTAGGAGAGAGTCGAGGGTGAATCCATCCATAGAGCCACCGCGGAAGGCTGCTTGTAACAGCGGCAATAGGACGTCGTCGGACAACAAAGAAGTGGCAGTGGGAGACAAGTGTGTATTTGCTCGAGAATGAACTGGTAAATTGTGAACATTGGTGGGATTTGAACCTGCTCATGTTGGGTTGTTGCTGCCATTATTTTGGTTGTGGCTGATTTACGAATAAATGTAATATATAGAGTGACAAGTGTATACAAGTTTTATCTATATATATATTAGTGGAAGATGATATACAAATATATAATGCATAGTATATTATCTGTATTGCAATTTATTGTTTAGGATTTTACGTTATGAAGGAAAAAACTGGAAGAATTGAAATGGAAATGAGAATGGAGTTGGGATAGAGGTAGCTTAGGTGGTAGCCATAATTGTATTAATATTGTTGTTTGATAAAAGTCTCTTCAAGACTCTCAACAATCTCAAGGTTGCTGTGATGTGTGGTGTTGTTTGATTATATAAGATGAGTTATATGAAGCCTAAACCATACTTGTCCTGTATTGGTGAGTTGCCATTGGTATTGCCTAATGGAGTTATATAAAGATGAGGACCTCTTACTTCTTTTATTTGTAAAAAGCCACCTAGGAGGTTAGAGGCCTCCTTAAACAGATTTTTTCTCCTCCAAGGCCCTATATGTGCAAGCTAAGGGCGTCAACCACACCATTATAGCAGCGCTGAGTCTGACGGTAGGACACATTTTTTAGCATAGTGGGGATACAAAGAGAGTCATTCAACAATACTCATTGCTTCAAGGACCTTTATTCACTCCTTTTCCTTTTGCCTTGCCGAGTTGACGAGAATTAGTGCACCAGGCAGCATATGTGTTGAGCTTCCATGTCTCTTCTTTATCTTCGAGTATTGTTTTACATCGTTCTCACAACTTCCTTCAAATGTTTACTAAAGACGATGCCGCGCAAGCAGCCCAAGTCTGTTGGGAACCCTCAATTAAGGATCCAGTCCCATTAATGCGTATATGCAAGACCTGAGGTCAAATGTCTTTTGTTTAACTTGCATTTCCGGAGGCTAGTCTAGTTTTGGGTTGGGCTTGTATTTTCACAGGAGCCCATGAGATCGTTTGGGAGTTAATTTGGACTCACACAAATTCAGCTTATTGTTACAAAATTGGTATGATAGTTATTGTGTAAAAGTCACCTGTGAAGAGAGGGACAGACGTGCTATTTTGGCAGGAAATAATGATCCAGCTGGGATTTTGTGCTGAAAAAACGGTAGTGATATCAGAGTGACAGAGATGATGAAGGAGCAGTTTAATTTTTTTATTTACTCTTCACCATTTGTACGTAATAGCTGCTTACCATTGTGCTGATTTTGATTAATTGGTGAATTTAAGAAATGGATGGTAGTGATGATGTTGTTGTTTAGTACTAGTTGGTCTTAATTGACAGCGTTTTGGGGGGTATTTTTAAACCAATAATCAGGAACTACTGAAAAAGAAAAGAAAGCAAATATATTCTCTCTGAAGTGAGTCTTTATAGTATTTAGTAAGGATAGAGAAAAAACCAAAAAAGGTTAGTAATGCTAATGCGGTTACATGCAACGCAGAGAAGATAAGGACAAAGACAAATTCTTCATTGACAAATACCAGAAGGTCCAGAACAAACACAGGGTGTTGACGTTGATCAATTAAACTAATTAATTAAGAGATCATCATCCCTAATTGATCCTAATTCCCTTTGGATTTGTTGCAGAGAGAATGGTGAGTATGAGGAGGCAAAGGACAGCAAAATAAGAGAAGGCAATGGAAGTAGTGACACGATTGCAAAACTTGCCAAAATGATCACAGATCGGGGACCACCCTGAGTGGTCGTTCCCGTACTTGCCGAGGTACCCGATGGCCGTAGCAGCAGCGCATCCGCTCAGCACCAATCCCATCATCAACTGCATATATATGCACACACACACACTTAGTTATTAATAAATAAATAAATAAATAAAATTGAAATAATATATAATATAAAATCCTACCAAATCGTGGAGAAAAAAGATGTGGTGATAATTGGTGGAGGGGTGGCGAGTAGTTGATATGACGAAGAGAAATAAGAGGGAGATAAGAGTGAAGGCAGATGCAATAGCGTTGGCAAAACCAAAATACTTGAATGCAGGTGAATAGCTGTATCTGGCGTCAAAAGGGATTCCGAAAATGAACACGGATTGCTTGGCGGTGAGCATGATCCACGTGGCTGCCAATGTAGACGAAATTACCAAGCTTCTCAGTGTAATTTGTGAACAAAGCTGGAGCTTCTGATTACAATATTGCTGGGCTTTGTTGCCTTGTTGTTCCAATTCAATATCAATATCGGCCATTATTAATAATTAACCAAGAAGAAGAAGAAGAAGAAAATGGAATGAAAAGAGGGCCGGAGGGTGAGGGGGTATTAATAGCACAAAACAGAATCCAAAAGGGTCATGATGCGGTGAGAGTGATGTATTGGATGCGTAAATGAAGTTACCACAGACAAATCACCCCTCAATTTCCGCACACCATAATGTCAAACTCCTTTTCAATTTTACCCTCAAAATAAATTCACTTTTTTTTTTACTTTTACTTTTAACTCAAACCTTCAAAATTCTTTCAAATAAGACCCAACATGCATCATGTTTATTAGTAGTAGAGCAGATATATAAGACGCTGCTATTCTCACGATTCCCACGTCTTTAAAATAAAATGGGAAATTGGTTCAAATAAATCAAATCAACAAATTATCACAAATTCTCTAATAATAGGAAATCAAAAGGGAAATATGCCCAATTTCCTACACGTCATCTATCTTTTTTTAAAGGGACATGCGGCCTAACCCATCAATATTACCTAATTTCATTGATTACCAAATTTATTAAAATTTTGATTTCATACCCCTCCACGTTTTTAGAAAATTATATACAACTTAAATAATGTCCATTTTTGTTTTTTTTTTTTGTCTTTGAGCTCTAAATAAATATGAAATACTGATAATTAGTGTTGAAGTTTAAATATTATAAATGGGAGTTTAAAAAAATGGTGTAAAATATCCTATTTGAATTGCGTTGACAGAAACGTAAAAGAGCAAAGTTATTAAAAAGAAAAACGTAATTGAAATAATGAATATATAATTGACAGAAACGTAGCCTCCTCTTGGAAGTGGTAATGATTCTACTATTTTCATCCTAAACCCAAAAAAGAAAATGCTATGCATTATACAATGACTTCTCACCAAGTAATATCAAAATTAGGTTTTCCAACTACGAACCATGCCTATTGCTATTGCCTAATAATTAGTATATACTATTATCATACAAGAGGACATGGGGCATATGATGATGGGCTGCCCAATTTCGGTTTGCTGACGTTCTACTGGATGTGTAGTGTAGCCGTGTAGGGATATATTATAACCCACGCATGCATATCTGCAATAATATATACATTACTGGACAATCCAACAAACCTATAACATCAAAATAAAATTACCATATTTCTCCAACTCACTCTAATTCCACTCACGTCTACTTCTCTTAAGCTATAGTTTTCATCTTCTTTTTTTAAATATTTTTTTAAGACCAAAAAAATAATAATGCATATATACCTTCAATCAATTAATTAAATCCTAACTTAATAATTTTATCCATTCAAATCTTAATTTTTCATTAATAAATCAATTTCCACCCTCCTATTTCAATAACACCATTAAATACATAATTTTCACATATGTCAAATTTTCTTAAATCTAATATTAGAGAGAAAAAATGCTAGCATTAGATGGGTAATAACAACTTTCATTAACGGTTTTTCATTTTTCTAGTTATGTTGGTAAGATTTTGAGAGAATAATAATTTTATTCAAACAAAAAAAAAGAAAAATAAAATTGTATTTAAATAATTTTGAGTTAGATTTAAAATTAACTAAAGTGATAATAGTAATAAATCACTGACACAAGTATCTGTTCACTCAAAAAGTTGTAAGATTTTAAATAATTGATATAATTATTAGGGTTATAATTGTTAGAATAAATAGCCTCAATTAAAGCATATAACTTAGGGCAATTCGAGTTTACAGATTTCTTGAGAAAACTATTTGGACTTTTAGGCCCACACTTTTAGGAGGGTTTGAGACACACCAACTTGAAGTTGAGTGGACTGAATTATTATAATTTAGTATACGTTTAATTTAACCCACCGACTATTATAACTCATAGTCAAATAACTATACTGAGATTTATTCACAGCTATTATAATCACCTATTATAATAATTCACTCGTCTCAAACAACCCCTTAAACTTATGAGTGTGAAATCCTAAAATGCCTTTAGTTTTTTTAGTCATTAATTCTCTCATTTGGTTCTTTTTCTTCTCTCATTCTTTCTCTTTCCATAATTTATTTGGAGAAGACTAATTGGAGGGAACGCGAGCTTCATGGAACGCGACAATGACTTCCATTTGAGAGGAAGAGAAGTCATGGTTGGACCTAATTTTACCATCTCTCATTGTTGCAATTTATTAAGCTTGAGATTTATTCTTCTTCTCTAATGAGTGCGACTTAAATTCAATGAATTGTGAATTTTGATTTTTGGTGGGAGTGTCATCAGATTAATATTAAAATAAAATAAAAAGTAGTTGACCTATTTTTTTTATCGGTATACTGGTCACGGGTAAAAAGATTTGACCCGTTTTTTTTTAAATATCCAATTTGATCACACTCTCACCAAAAAATTTCAATTCCTTGGATTTCAGTTTAGAGTTATTGCCACCTTCTTTTAAACTTTCATTCTCTCCAATTAGTTTTTTTCACCAAAAATATGTGGAGAGAAATAAGAGAAGAGAACAAAATGAGAGAGAAGAGGGAGGATTGAGAGTCTAAAAAAACATTTTATCACACGGAGGAGTCTATGAGTATTAAAACCTTAAGTCCAAATAGTTTTCTCAAAGTGTCTATAAACTCTTTTCTAAAAGCTTAGTGTACAAAATACCAATTATCATCCCAAGATGATTCAATTTCCACCCTTTCCAGTTTAGTTTACCCAAACGTTTTCACCTCTAATTGTTAGAGTATATCAAACTATTAACCTCTAAAACGATAATATATGTTTTTTTTGGGTATGCTTTGATAGAGAATGAAATAACACATTATTTTCATTATGAATTAGTAGGTCATATACAATTAATTGATAATAGATAGCAAACATGAACCAAACTAAACTAGTCAAGGCATGATTTTTTTTTTTTAAATAATAATAAATATATACACAAAATTCTTAAATAAAAAAAAAAAAAAAATCAATTTATACCCTTGAGGGTATCAATTAAGACGCTAAATTAACGATTGTATCAATTTAAACCCTACACTTTCATGAGTGTATCAATTTACACCCTCCCTTATAAAAACGTTAGTTTTCACAAGCGTGAAGATTAATAATTTATCAATTAAACCCTCAAAATTTAATACAATCAGTTGATGATGAAAGTTTAGGGATTAATTTTTTTAATTGATACAATCTTAAGAGTTGGTATAAATTAAGTGTTCTCGGTGGCCAGGCATAATTCTGAGACAGAAGAAGGGGGAGAGTGAAAGCGAAGCCAGGCAACCGAAGTCAGTAGTCTAATACTATTATTCTTCCTTTTCGCTTCTCCAATCTTCAACCTTGCGATTTTTCAATTCGTGTTCAAACTAGGGTTTACTTCTCTCCTTCTGATTTATCGATCAGTCAGGAAGATGATAGACTTCGCTCGCGTGCAAAAGGAGCTCCAAGAATGCAGTAAAGACATTGAGGCATCGGGTATTAGAGTCACCCCCAAAGCCGATAGTCTTTCCCATTTGGTCGGCACCATTCCTGGCCCTATCGCTACTCCTTACGAAGGTGGCACCTTCCAAATTGACATCGCATTGCCAGGTCCCTCTAATTACTTCTTCCGCTTATTGTTTCTTCTTTCCTCGCCTAAATTTGTATGTACGCTCAGCGAATATGCTCTCAATTAGATTGACATTAGGGTTTTCGCCTAAGCAAGTTATTTTGAGTTGGTGTAGCCGACGATAAACTATCTGCCTTGTGATGTTCGAGGCATTAGGGCTCGAATTTGTGTGAGTCGTTTTAGTTTTATTGTACCCGTTTATACATAGCAACCCTGTTACGCGTTTGAGGCATCCCCGGTAAGAGCTTTGTTCAAAGAACCATTCCTTGCTCTATTGAAATTTCATGGTAAAAGATTGTAAATTGTCCGAGTCTCTTCCGTGACTTCTTATCATGTTCCCTCAGTTTTTATAACATTGCCTGCTTGCTATAATTGCCATAAGTGAAGTCTTTGTCTCAATGTGTTCTAAAGCATAAGGACTAAAGTGTTATAGCCTTCTAAATGAGGGGTGTTGTTTGTGAGGCACACTTTGAAAACACTGCTTTATCTAAACCCTAAACCCTTATAATGTATCTTAGACTTGGGTTTTTCCTTTTTTCCTTGCAGATGGGTATCCGTTTGAGCCCCCCAAAATGCACTTTGCTACAAAAGTCTGGTAAGGACAATTTATGAATGACCTCCTCTCTTTTTACATCTGCCTAGTAGACAATATCGAAATTTCTTTCACGTGTGCATAGAGTGAGTTCGTGTTTAGTTTATGAAGTTGCCTTTCAGAGAACATGCAAATTTGTTTTTGATGTAATCAAATAATAACTGACTGGAGCTTTCTTAACTATGGATGAATGCTTGCTAGTTTATGAAGTTGCCTTTCAGAGAACATTCAGATATTTTTTTTTGTTTGATGTAATCAAGTAATAACTGACTAGAGCTTTCTTAACTATGGATAAATGGTTGCTCATTGCTGTTTCTCTTTCCATGTCAATTTCAAAATAGTGATATTGAATTAGTGATTTGGGGGTATCATCGTACATGATTAGTTTGTATTATAGTTTAGATATTGGGCTTGACTGCATATTCCCTCTTTTTCTTTTTTTCTTGGGCAACCAAATGTAGTAGGTAATACGATTGTTCTGTGAGATTAGTCGAGGTGCGCGGCGCAAGCTGGCCCGGACACTCACAAATATCAAAAAGGAAAAAGAAAGAGGAAATTGGAGATTTTGAGATCATCAATTGTGCATAATGATAGTTGTGATTTTCCTTCAACATGTTGTCATTGTTATGCATTCTGAAATTGTTCTAATATGTTTTTACCATCAAGGAGTTTGTGACTTCGTGTTATTGGCCTTGATCAATGCATATGTGAGGGTATACTGAAACTTTGGAGTTTGTTTGGTATTTCTATTATGTTTTGAAGGCACCCTAATATCAGTAGTCAAAGTGGTGCAATATGCCTGGACATTTTGAAGGATCAGTGGAGCCCAGCACTTACGTTGAAGACAGCCCTGCTTTCTGTGCAGGCATTGCTTTCTGCTCCTCAACCTGATGATCCTCAAGATGCTGTTGTGGCACAACAGGTATTGCTAAGTCTATTTTCACTGCATGGATGTTCATTCTTTTTGCCTTAGGTTTTGGTTATTGAAGATATGAGCGTACCCAACACATATTGCTGCAGTATCTTAGAGACTACCAGACTTTTGCTGGCACAGCTCGATATTGGACAGAAACTTTTGCCAAGACGTCATCTCTTGGAGTGGAAGAAAAGGTTAGAATATTAGCTTTGGTTTTGCGAGTTGAGTGCATGGGAAATCATATAGCATATAGTTTTGAGTTTTGAGGGTGGAAAAGGAAAGGGTGCGTGTGTTTGTGTGTGCACTGAACATTGATGATATGAAGGAAATTGTGCAGGTTCAGAAACTTGTGGAGATGGGATTCCCGGAGGCTCAAGTAAGGAGCAGTTTGGAAGCTGTGGGTTGGGATGAAAATTTGGCTCTGGAAAAGCTCTGCTCCGGCTAAATTATCACTCCTCTGCCACCAACCAAACATATGAGTATATACTGATCCAAAGGGTCGTATTTATATTATAACCTATAGTTTTTTTTTTTTTTTTTTTTTTTTTTTTTTTTTTTTTTTTTTTTTAATTTCTGTTTCTAGTTGCCACCCTCATTTTTTTTTATGTGGAGGGAGGGTTCTCCATAACCTACCCCCACCCGTGCCACCTATCATATATCTCTTCTTTGATATTAGTAACATGCTTCAAATTCTGGTCTGCGGCTGTGTTTCAGTTTCATCTCTTATTTAAATTCATAGTTTCTTTTTGTAGAATTGAAACTTAATTTGAAAAAGTACCACTGACAATAATTTCCCCTTAAAATTCAAAACAGAAGAAGTTTTTCTTATTTCTTTTTAACTGTGTTTGGAGTTTGGACCGAGTTTGTTGGACATATTTTGAATTGAATAGATACTAGATGGAAGTTTTTTTTTTTCTTTTCTTTTGGTTAAAAGTTTCTTCCTTGTTGTAAGTTAGATAATCGTGAGTAGGACAATAACTAAACTGCCTCTCTTATATGTGTATTCTTTCTTTAGTTTTACAAATTTCTTTATTTTCATTTGGGTATCTGAAAGTAGAGGAGCAACTAGCAAGTCAAGCCAAACCGAGCATAGCTCAGTTGACATAAGGTTGTGCCCATCAATATGTTAGACCATTAAAAGCACAGCGATACTGCGGTAAAGGCATCATTCATTTTCTTTGAAGTTTCGAATTTACAATCTCACTTTTGTTGAACTAAAACAGTAAAAACCACTTTCAAGTGTGTAAGAAAAAATAAAGAAGAAATCCCCACTTTAATCTGATATTTTATATGGTTTTAGCCGCAAAATATTAATAAGAAAAAAAAATGGTATGAATGTGTGTAAAGGAATTGATTTAATTGAATTTACCATGGTATAAGCAGGAGGTTCTGAGTTTGAACTTGTGTAATGTCACGTCCTCTCCAATTAATATTGAATTTCTCTTGATTCGATCTTTTACAAATTTTTAAGTCCACATGTAAGGGGAGCGTTGATGTATTGATGTAATTAAATTTACCATAAGCTATAAGATTAAACTTTTGGACCGATTAGATATGATATAACCACCATTCCAACCGATGTACTAGAGAAATAGTAGATCAATTTATTAGTTTCGCCAATACGATTGAATCTTCAAATTAGAAAAAAAATTGGAAATAATTAAACTAAGGGCATAGTTGAAATTTAGTAAATCTAGAGTTCAATTATGAAATTTGAAAACTATGGATCAGTGAATCACAACCCTTAAATTAATGGCATAGTTGAAAAAAAATGGAATTAAATATAACTAAAAGTTAAAACAACCCAATAGTTTAGGAGGGTAGAAATTTTACACAGAATTGGTAGGATTTAGAAATTAAAGAAGGAAAAAAATAAAATAAAATTAACAAACAATCTAACAAATTTTAAAATACAAAATCTTCCTTCTTCTACGGTCACAATCACAACGGCATTATTGTTGTTCTTCTTCTTCAAAAAAAAGAAAAAGGGAATAAGGATTATCCTGTACTATACATTTATGGAATCCCCATACGAAATCTTCCTCCCTGGTTCTATTTATGGAATCGAACGATTTGAAATTTTGGTTGAAATTCGTAAGCAAGATAAGAACATATGACTATATTATGAGGGTGTGGTGCTCTTCCATGCACAGAGCATCATTCTGTTCTGTATTAGAATTCGACAGTTGAGTTGAGTAGCGGTAGTGGTTTTGTGGTCCATAAATGGGGTCCCCTAAAGATCACATTGAAGAAATTAGGAGATGCAAGTTTTCCATTGGCGGATTGTCCAACCCCTTAACCCTTGATTTTCATCATGCCGTCGCCAACCTCTCTGCGGAGCTTTACGCTAAGGACGTTCACTTTCTCATGGAGCTTATTCAGGTAATTCTATTCTCTTCTCTTCTCTTCTCTTCTGTTCTATTCCAGTAATGAATTTAATGGATGTGCAGAATGCTGAAGATAACGAGTATTCCTCCTCCGTCAAACCCTCCTTCCAGTTCATCCTTACTTCCCGAGACGTCACCCAAACTGGCGCTGCTACCACACTCCTCATCTTCAACAACGAGATTGGCTTTTCTTCTAATAACATCGACTCCATTTGCAGCGTCGGCCGCTCCACCAAAAACAACAAGAGGAAACGCGGTTATATTGGCGAGAAAGGTTTCCTAATTATTCTTTTTTTCTTTTATTCTACTTGTTTTTACTCTTCCTATTATAACTCTATTTCATCACCCTGCAGGAATTGGATTCAAAAGTGTTTTTCTCATCACTTCCCAGCCTTACATTTTCAGTAACGGCTATCAGATACGCTTCAATGAACAGCCTTGCCCACAATGTGGTGTTGGCTACGTTGTTCCTCACTGGGTTGACGACAATCCAATTCTTTCCAACATTAAGGAAGTCTATGGTCACCATTCTCAACTCCCAACCACAACACTAGTTTTGCCCTTGAAGCCCGACAAGATCAAATCTGTCAAGCACCAGCTTTCAAGCATTCACCCTGAAATTCTATTGTTTCTTTCCAAGATCAAGCGCCTTTCATATAGGGAACTGGAAGCCAATGCTGAGACTGCAATTTCTATTTTCCGTGAGACCGGCTACCTTACAAGGAGGAACATTGATGCCGAGTTCTGCTCTCTCCACCTCTCTTCCTTGGATAATGATAATACCCAATGCTCCTACTACATGTGGAAGCAGAGCTTTCCAGTCAAGGATGAAAACAGAGTTCAAGGGAGGATGGAAGTGGACGAATTGGTTATCACATTGGCTTTTCCAAATGGACAGCGTCTCAGAGTCAACTCACCTGGGGTCTACGCCTTCCTTCCCACCGAGATGGTAACCAACTTTCCCTTTATAATTCAGGCAAATTTTGTGTTATCATCTTCCCGGGAAACCATTCTCCTTGATAACAAATGGAATCGAGGGATTCTCGACTGTGTTCCCTCTACTTTTGTCAGTGCTTTTGTCTCATTTCTCAAAACTACGGATGAAGCTCTCTTGTCTTCTTTGGCCCCTAAGTTCCACTTCTTGCCCATCATTTCTTCTTCCTATGAGCAGTTCAATGTTGTGAGGGATTTGATCAAAGAAAAGTTGCTTGAAGCAAATATTCTTCCCGGTCATTCATTCTTGAAGAAGCAGAGGTTCTTCCACAAACCTTGTGAAGTGGGTAGGATTTTGCCGGCGTTTTGGGATATATTAAAGAAGGCACACGAGCAAGGGGTGAGTTTGCTTAATCTATCGTCCCATGGAAAGTACATCTTAAATTCTTCATTCGATATAAAGGAATATGATGAGGTTTTGAATTTCCTTGATGTGAAACTAGTGGATGATGAATGGTATGCAAAGTGCCTGCAGAGTACTAACATTGTGGAGGGTGTGTCTGATGATGTTTATTCTGAGCTTCTACAATTTCTTGCAGACAACTGGAGTTCAAGATTTCATGTTACAAACATGAAAAGCGTACCACTTATAAAATATGTTGGTGTTGATGGGAATGTTTCTCTGTGTAGTTTAAATGAGTCCTGGAATGGTGAAAGAAAGGTGCACCTTGCTCAACAAGCCCGTTTATCATCATGGCTTAATAAATCCAACAGGGAATTCAGATTTGTTGCCAATTGTTTTTTTATGCCAGAAAGCACGCAGAAGTCAATCCGGTCATCTCCTAGAAAAGACGTGTTGTTGCAATGGCTTCAAGAGCAGGTCAATGTGTATACCATCAGCGTCTCCCAATTTGCACAAAAACTCGTCAATTCTCTTGGCAACACTCCAAAGCACATAGTTACCTATGTTCACTTCCTATATCACTCATCATCGAAAAACTATCTTACAAATGTGGAGATCAAGGCTTTGTGCAGACTTATGCCAGTAGTAGACAGATATGGCGCTGTCATCAAACACAGTCAGAAGCTTCTCATCCCAGCGGATGGTAGTAAATGGGCAGAATTGTTTGATTCAAATCCCTGGCAAAATAATGATTTCGTTGAGTTGGGAGCAGATTACATCAGCCCGGTCTATTTTTCCAGTGAATCTATAACTAGAGAGCAGCTCATAGATTTTCTCAGAACACATATTGGTGCTTTGGATATCCCTGGTATATCTCCCCCCAACATAGAAATTTCTGTTTTTTCTTCACCACTGACTGTGCAGAATGTGGTTTTGCTATTGGATTGGATTCGTAGCTTGAACACTGGAGAACTTCCCGTTCCTGACAAGTTTTTGAAATGCGTACAGGAAGGTTGCTGGCTAAAAGTTACTGTGAATGGATCTCCTGATTATAGACCACCATCGCAATCTTTTGGCCTCTCCTCGCTGTGTAGTATTTTGGAAAACGGTTCAATTCTGGTGGACATCCCGCTGATTGATCACAAGTTCTACTATGATGCGTTAAAGGGCTATGCGAAGGAGCTGAAAACTATTGGTGTCAGGTTTGAAGACAGTGAAG
This sequence comes from Herpetospermum pedunculosum, assembly GCA_028017165.1. Taxonomy (NCBI): domain Eukaryota; kingdom Viridiplantae; phylum Streptophyta; class Magnoliopsida; order Cucurbitales; family Cucurbitaceae; genus Herpetospermum; species Herpetospermum pedunculosum. Next base: position 179,877 of record CM051530.1, read on the forward strand.
TCTTAGAATTTATTGGAAATCAGCTCATTTCAGCGGCGACTGTATCAAGTTTGAAAAGAGAAAATGTGTTTGACATATTAAAATTCATCCGGTTTTTGAAATTTCGTGGTGAGAAATTTATTGATAGCATAAAAAATGAGAAATGGCTTAAGACGCGTCATGGTTATACCTCTCCATTTCGATCGGTGTTGTACACTAAGGAGTGGAAGGCAGCTTCACTTCTTAGCAACATCCCTTTTATTGACGAGGATTACTATGGTGATGAGATACTTTCATTCCGAGAGGAACTTAAGTTGCTTGGTGTGGTGGTTAACTTTTGGGGAGTTTCCCAACTAGTTGTGGACAATTTGAAGTCACCTTCTCAACTAACTTGTCTGGGAGTTGAAGCATTTCTGTTGCTTCTTCAATGTATAAGGGAACTGAAATCAGCCGATTGTATTGTTAAATCATTCAAAAGTGTGGAATGCGTCAAGACTAATCTAGGCTACAAACCTCCTGGTGAATGTTACTTGCCAGACCCTTCTTGGGTTCCCATTCTGCAGGTTTTTACCGATTTTCCTCTAGTTGATTGTGATTTCTATGGAAGCCACATCTTTTTTTACAGTGGGGAATTGAAAAAAATTGGAGTGGTGGTCGATTTTGAGGAAGCAGTCCAAGCATTTTTTAAAAAATTCAGGCAACGAGTGGCTACAAGTTCTCTAACAAAGGAAAGTTCCATATTGTTTCTATCTTTCTTCAAACAGTTAAAAGAGAGAAAAGAATTTTCTTCGGATCTTAAGGAGTGCGTTTGTGATTTGGCGTGGTTGTGGACTCGACTCGGTGATCATAGATCTCCTAAAAATTGCATACTGTATGATCCAAGTTGGGAATCTATATCTTCAATTGCTCTCCTCCCTTTTATCGATGATAGTAAAAACTACTACGGAGACCAGATTCATGAATACAAAGAAGAGTTGAAGAATATGGGAGTTATTACTGACTTTAAAGATGGTGCTCATATGGTTGCTGCTGGGCTTTATGTTCCACTAGATCCTATTCAAATTACTTCTGAAAATGTTCTTTCACTTTTGGACTGCATCCGAACTTTGACAGAGAAGAAGTATTCCTTTCCAGACGATTTCTCTGGAAAGGTCTCACGGAAATGGTTGAAGACCTCTCATGGTTATAGGTCTCCAAAAGAGAGTTTGCTCTTCATTCCTGAGTGGGGTTCTTATCTGAAGCCTACTGATGGGCCTTTCATTGACAAAGAATTTTATGAATTTGACATCAATTCGTATAAAAAGGAGTTCAAAGAAATAGGGGTGATAGTTGATTTGGACCATGGATGTCAACTGGTGTCAAGTTTTCTAGACTCTCATGGTGAGTTCTCCACTATCATACGAATGTATACTTATTTGAGTGCATTCAATTGGGAGCCAAACACTGAAGCTGCTACAAGGATTTGGGTGCCTGATGGAAATAATAATGGGCAGTGGATCAACCCAGAAGACTGTGTACTTTTTGACAAGGAAAATCTTTTTGGTTTGCAGTTGACAGTTCTAGAGAGGTACTATACACAAGATTTACTCAATTTCTTTTCCAAAGTCTTTAAAGTAAGATACAATCCTTCAATTGAGGATTACTGCGAACTGTGGAAAAGTTGGGAAAGTAATCAAGATGGACTATCTCATGACAAGTGCTTTAAATTTTGGCAATATGCTAGCGAGCATTGTAGTTCAAAAACCGAGCAAGCTTTCAGTGATGCCATTACCAAAGTGCCTACAATTTCTCATGGGTCGGATGGAGTTGTTTTGTTTGATAAGCGTGACGTTTTTATTGGTGATGATCTTCAATTGAAGCATTTATTTGAACGTGTGTCTCCTCATCCGATTTTTGTATGGTATCCTGAGCCAAGTTCACTTTCCTTGCCTCTGACAAGGTTGTTTGAAGTTTATAAGAAAATTGGGGTTCGGAATATGTCCGAGTCTGTTCAGAGGGTGGAGGCAGCCATTGTTGGTGTTGATGGAATCAGTCTGAAGCATTTGAATCCAAATGAGATTTCAATTGGAAGAGGTCTGGCGCGTCTTATTCTTGGTTTTCTTGCAGACCCAGCTAAGAATATTGAAGCTACAAAGAGGCATGGAGCTGTTCAGTGTCTCCTCAATCTTTCTATCCTTGAGATTGCAGAACCTGTGACGATAAACTATAGTTTATCCTTGAGTTCAGGGGAGGTGATCAATACTAGTGCAAGCCGATTGATGCGTTGGGAGCGGAATGCTTCAAAGTTATTCACCCAGAAAATGGTAATGTCAGGTGGACATAAGGAGATGATAGAGTCTGCTACATACTTTTCAGAGGTCATATCTGAGGGTGTCCTTTGGGAGCATAGTGATTATATAAGTGCATTATCTGAGTTGATCAGGTTGTGCTTTTTGCTGAATTTTGATGACGAAGCTGTTAGTTTCATCATGAATTCCAAGAATCTAGAAATCTTCAAGGAGGATGAGGACTTCCTCTCTTCTGCGTTCAACGATCAATCCAAGTATGTTTTACTTTTTAATTTTTCTAGTTCATTGCACATGGATCATGTGCTACTATTTGCATATTTTGATGTATTTTTTGTGAGGTTTAAAAATGAAGATGTGTGATATATTATGAAGATGTGTGTGGATGTGTGATATATTTATATTTATGCAGAAGAGTGCAATGAAAATATTGATATTTTGTGATACAGTTTGTTAAGCAAGCATATCATACAGCCACGTCACATCTCCTTTGGGCTTTCATTTCAATTGTACAATTTCAGCATTCTCTCTCTTTGCTCTCAGGTTTCAGACATGCAAAAGAAGAAGAAATTGAAGGCAAAACAATGAAGAAGAATGCAAAAATCTTGATGAATCTCAGTGAACACACAAAGCACAAAGCAGAAGGTAGATGGAGAAACACAGTGATTATAGTGCCTTATGTGTTTTTAAAGTATTTCCTCTGTTTAGAGGTCTATTTAGGGAAGTTTCCGGAAAATCCGTTCTCAACACTGGCGCTTCCTCCGGCATTGGCGAGGTAATTAACAAGCTCTTGCTTTAAAAATGTGCAAACCAGTGATTATCAATTTTAAATGCCGAGGGAATAATCTAACTTCATTCAATGTGATTGTCACATTTGTGGTTTTTTTTTCCTTCCTTGAGTTCATGTCTGAGCAAGTTATAGTGGTTAGATTCTCTCTTAGAAATTCCATTGTTTCAGCCACTTAGAATAATAATGTATCCTTGTTTTAGGGTTTAAGAAGAATTCAGCCCCGCGAATGACATATTTATATTTATGCAGAAGAGTGCAATCCAAATGTTGATATTTTGTGATATAATTATGATTTTAGTGGCGTGGATCTGATTTCTGATTTTGTTATTGAATTAAGAAAAACGTGGGCATTGACTATTATAACAATGGAAAAGAAATGGTGGCTAGCCCTTCAAATGAATGTATGTTTCTTCATATTGCATTATAAAGTTTGCAGTAATATGACATGACGGGTGTGTTCGAGTTTGGTTGGAATTTGCATTATGTTTCATTCAAAGCAGTAGTCAAAGTGGTGCAATATGCATATGCCTGCTGGACATGCTTTCTGCTCTTCAACCTTACCTGATGTCTGATGATCATCAAGATGATGCTGTCGTAGCACAACAGCAACAGGTATAGTTAAGTTAAGCTTAAGAGACTATCTTCACTGCATGGATGTTGTTCATTCTTTTTGGCGCCCTCCAACTTAACCCTCTCAAATTCTTCAATCACAACCTATACGTTTTACTTGTCAATTGTATTGGATATGAGGGTCCGAGTGAAGAGTTTCGGGTAGTTGCTTCCATGTTTCAGATCGTTCTTGTACTCCAAGCAGAGCTTTCAACCCCATAGAAGTGCACCAGAATCATAGATGGATTTGAAAGTGGAGGTAGAGGAAGGGTTTTGCAAGGCTAAGAGTGATTAGAGCTCTGTAGCCCTACGATTTAGGGCCATTGAGCTCTTGTAAAATTTGCGGCCAAGAAGCATTACTATAGAATTTTCAGGTTTTTATTTATTTTTCTTCACTTTTTTTTTTTAGAATCCTTAATATTCATAATGGTTGTTTTATTACTATAAATCATACTTATTTGTGAAACTTATTTATGACTTGTGAGATTTTTAATAACCATGTCCATTATTGTGCATGTGAATCTTAGTTATTTTTCATCTCTGTTTATATTTTATTGATCAGACTAGTTTGTTTTAATTTCTTATTTTTAGAAATCTCCTCTTGATTCTTAATTGAACATTTCAAGAGTTCTATTACCTTCTTTTAATATAGTTTCAGATTTTAACAAGGTATGATGCAAAACTAAGAATGTTGAATAATATTTTCCTTATAACTTGCCGCTAGTATAGAATTGTGGCTTATTTGTTTTTTTTCTTTCTTTTTTTACATTTGTTTGTTCTTGTTTTAAATGTCTCTTTTGAGTTTACTTTTATGTCTTTTGAGCTACTTTATTTCTTATGTTTAATTTTGTAATGATTTTCATAAAACGTATTTCTTTGCAGGACTTTGATGTCTCAAGCATTTGAAATAGAGCAAACAAAAATTCTAAACCAGCAAACCCAAACATCGCCTAGAGAAAATGATGGAAATTATGATTTTGCAGCATCAATAACAGCAAAATAAGCAAGCAAGCAACCTATGGATTGCATCAACAAAAAGAGTCAACAAGAAATAAGAAGCCTCCTAGTTTTGAAATTTTTGTGGTGTCTGTTTTACATTGTGAAATGATGTTATTAATTGTCGAGCTTATGAATGTGCTTTGATTACATATTGGGTTGTTCCAAGGAATTTGATGATTTTGATTTGGAGTATGAAGTTAGAAAGATTTTGGTTGAAGTCCTTTGATTCTTTGGAAGGTTTGGAGGGTCCTTGTTGCTTTGCCGGAGGGATCTTTATATTTTGTTTGGATTCATAAAAGTCTCCCAATTGGCTGATTAATTTTTTAAAGGTTTGAGGTGTTTCTTATAGCGCTTTTGAAATGTTTAGCATGAAAGAACAATCAGGAGCATTTGGTGTCGAGCTTGAGATACAAGTCAGTCATTAACGATGGCCTGAAGCTGGATCTTGGCCACACTCTTGAGCTGAAAAGGTACTTCTTGCCTTGAGAAATTCACATTCTGATCCTGTTGCTTATTGAACCACCTTTAAATTCTCATTCTGCAACTGACTGTTTGTTTTGTTGATGCAGGAGAGAGTTCATGCGTATTACAAACAATGGAATGACCAAAGAGCAATTCCAGAAAATGCAGGAATTTAATTATAGTTGGTCGGAGCTCCAAGAAACCTTCCAAGTTATTGTCTAAACGATGTACATGTTGGGGTTATGTGGATTAAAGTGTACTATCCTCACTTTGGCTGTTATTAATACATGTACTTGATTTTAGTGGATCACCCAAAAGTATTGTGCCATTAATATATTTATTGAATATGATATAAGTTAACTCTGAGTTTAGGGACCAAAGCGAGCATGACTCAGCTAGCATATGTATGTTTTGATGACCGAGAGGTCTGTGGTTCGAATCTCCCCACTCCAAAGTATTTAAAAAAAAAAAAAAAAATAGTTTAGGGTGTTTAAAACTCTTAGTTGTAGACCTTAGACCCTAAACCCTAAATCTGCTTCAAAAAAAAAAAAAAAAAAAAAAAAATACACTCAAGTTGAGCGTATTTAAAAAAAAGTATACTTTTTTTTTGTTTTTTTTGTTTTTTTGTTTTTTTTGCTTAGGAAAGAATTATTCCACAACAATAGAATGTTTTGGACACAATGCAACTAGGTGTGGGCAATGTAAATTTTTTATAAATCATTGTATAGATAAAGTTATATTTTGCCGGTATCTATTTTTATAGATCATATATTTATTATTTGACTTTTATGAAATATGAGCAATAGCATTGTGAACAAATTAGAAAAGTTATAAAAAGATGCAATAACAACATTCATCAAAGTTATAAAAAGATGCAATAAGATAACAACATTCATCAAATGCTATAAAAAGTTTATAAATGCTATAAATAGAGAAAAATTGACCATTCCATTCAAAGATTTATTATTGCTTCCACTAAAGGTATAGATAAATATTTATAGTTGCAAATAAATGCTTTCAATTGACAAACAATAATGTTTTGTTTTTGTTATAGAAAACGTTTTATAGATTTTATGAAATGCTATCATACGTTTTATGATAAGAATAAATTATGGTATTAAAATGTTGGGAAATTGTAACATATGTCAATTAAAGTAAAATAATTAAAAATATAGCACTTTTAAAAAAAAATTGCGGATATGACAATTTCTATCACTATGGTCTATCGCTGATAATAGTATTTTTTATAGAATTTTGTATAATAGTCTATCAGTGATAGAGTATTAGTAATAGTCATAAAGTCTATCAGTGATAACCACTCATTTTTTTTTGACATATTTGCAAAAAGTTTTAAATTTGTTAAATTTGCAATTATTTTGAGCGTGATTGCTGTTTGTGCAACCAACCCTCAAATGTTTGTGTTATAGTGTTTTTATAACCTTTATAAAATGCTATAATTTTTTATTATAAAAAGTTTTTAATAATGTGGGTTGTCACGACTTTTCATAAATCGCTGTAAAAGACCTATAATAATATATATTGTAGATATATAACCTTTGTTATGGTAGATATTTATTTTTCCTTAGTGAAAGTATTTTTAAGTTTCATTGCAAACAATTTCAATTAAATTTTAACTTGGATAGAAATGATTTTAAACTCTAGAATTTTACAAGATGAAAATGTTTCAGATTTCTATTTGCCTTTTAACCAAAATAATTTGAAATCACTAAAATTAAAGTTTCTTTGGATGCTCATGGAAAATGAAAAGAAAATATGCCCTTATAATTTTGGAGATGTCAATTATATACTCTATTTTATTTCTTCCTTATTCCATATGTATCTTTTTATTTGTGTTTTGTTGATTTATTGTGTTTAGTTACCTACAAAAAGGAAAGTTTTTGTTTGAGGTGATTTGTTCTTCATCTGAAGAAAACACATAAAATAAAAAAGTGCATGATAGTTTAGGAAGAAATAAAAAAAGCAAGAGGCTCATCTGTGTGTAGTGTGTAGTTTGGTTGGGCTATAAAAAACTGGTTAGAATCGAAAAGAGTAAAATTATTGTTATGAGTTAAAAAATTAGTTTTGATTCTTTTTCTACTTTTAGAAAAAAAAAGAAGAAGAATCAAAACTAATTTGAAAAGACCGGGAATGAAGAGTTTACTTAACCCGAGAGGAAGTTGGTTGGTCTTTGTTCCAACAATCCAATCACTGTGAATCCGTACGCTTCATTTTCCTATGCTTTTCTTCGTCCCCAAGGAACTCAGTCTTTTCATTTCTTCTTTCTTTATTATATAGACCTTGACTTCACACTTCACACTTTGCTAATACATTTGCTGATCTTCTTGTTGTTGTTGTTTCCGTAGTTGATTGAAATGGCGGGTTGGGGAAGCCCTAAAGAGCACATTGAAGACATAAGGCGAACCAAGTTTTCAATTGGAGGAGCACCCAATCCCTTAACAGAGGATCTCCATCAGGCTGTCAGGAACCTTTCTGCCGAGCTTTACACCAAGGATGTTCACTTTTTAATGGAAATTATTCAGGTTACATTACATTACATTCATATATATAATTCCATCTCCTCCTCATTTGGATATTAATTATATTCATAATATTCAGAATGCTGAAGATAACCAGTATTCCACCTCTGTCAAACCCTCTCTTGAGTTCATCCTAACTTCTCGAGACGTCACCGCAACCGGAGCTTCTACAACACTTATTGTTTTCAACAACGAGATTGGATTTTCTTCCAAAAACATTGACTCTATTTGCAGCGTTGGCCGCTCCACTAAAAAGAACAACAGGAAACAAGGTTATATTGGCGAGAAAGGTACTTCCTTTTTCTCTCTTTTGCTCTACAATACCAACAAAAACTCAAATGAATCAATCATAATCCCATCAATTGTGCAGGAATCGGATTCAAAAGTGTGTTTTTGATTACTTCTCAGCCTTACATATTCAGTAATGGATATCAAATTCGGTTCAATGAAGACCCTTGCCCACATTGTGGTGTTGGGTTCGTTGTTCCTGAGTGGGTTGAACAGACTTCAATTATTTCCAACATTAAGGAAATCTATGGCCGCCATTCTGTACTGCCGACAACCACAATAGTTTTGCCCTTGAAGGCCGACAAGATCAAAGCTGTGAAGCAGCAACTTTCCAGCATTCACCCAGAAGTGTTATTGTTCCTTTCAAAAATCAAGCAACTTTCAGTCAGGGAAGTCAATGAGGATCCCAAGTCCAATACTGTGAATGCCATTTCCATTTCCAGTGAGACCAACTTCGTTACAAGGAAGAACATCGATGCTCAGTCCTACACTCTCCATCTCTCTACCGAGGAAAATGATAACAGCCAATGCTCTTACTACATGTGGAAGCAGAAGTTTCCAGTCAAGCCAGAAAACATGGTGGAACGGAGAATGGGAGTGGAGGAATTGGTTATCACATTGGCTTTTCCAAATGGAGAGCGTCTCGGAGTCAAGTCACCTGGTGTCTATGCCTTCCTTCCCACCGAGATGGTAACCAACTTCCCCTTCATAATTCAGGCAGATTTTGTTTTATCATCTTCCAGGGAAACAATTCTCCTCGATAACAAATGGAATCAAGGGATTCTCGACTGTGTTCCTTCTGCTTTTGTTAATGCTTTTGTCTCCTTGGTCAAAACTACCAGTGAAGCTCCCCTGTCTTCTTTGGCCCCTATGTTCCACTTCTTGCCCATCATTTCCTCTTCCTATGATAAGCTGAATGTTGTGATGGATTTAATCAAGCAAAACTTGGTCGACCAAAACATCCTCCCCAGTCATTCTTTCTTGAAGAACCAGCAGAGGTTCTTCCACAAACCTCGTGAAGTGGGTAGAATTATGCCGCCATTTTGGAACATTTTAATGAATTCACACAATCAAGGGGTGAGTTTGCTTAATCTATCGTCCCATGGAAAGCACATCTTAAGTTCATCGCTGGATACGAAGGAATACGATGAGGTTCTGAGTTTCCTCGGTGTGAAACCGGTTGACGACGAATGGTATGCAAAGTGCCTGCAGGGGACTAGCATTGTGGAAGGTGTGTCTGATGATGACTATTTGGAGCTTCTACAGTTTGTTGCAGACAACTGGAGTTCAAGATTTCATGGTTCAAGCATGAAGAGCGTGCCACTCATAAGATATGTTGGTGTTAATGGGAATGTTTCCCTGTGCAGTATAAATGAGTCCGCGCTGATTGGTGGAAGAAATGTGTACCTTGCTCGACCAGACCATCTATCTTGGGTTAGTAAATCGAACAAGGAATTCAGATTTGTTTCCAACTGTTTTTTTATGCCAGAAAGCACGAACAAATCCATCCGAGTGTATCCTAAGAAGGACATGTTGTTGCAATGGCTTCGGGAACAGGCTAAAGTTGATATCATCAGCGTGTCTAAATTTGCAAAACTCCTTGTCGCTTCTCTTGGCAATTACAACAACTCACAGCTCTTAATTACCTATGTTCACTTCCTATATCACTCTTCTTCGAAAGATTTACTGACAGATAGGGAGATCCAGTCTCTGTGTAGTGATATGCCGGTTGTAGACAAATACGGTTTTGTTATAAAAAACAGGCAGGGGCTTCTCATCCCAGCAGATGGTAGCAAATGGGCAGAATTGCTTGATTCAAATCCTTGGAAAAATAATGGTTATGTTGAGTTGGGAGCTGCTTACATCTGCCCAGTCTACTTTGCCGGTGAATCCATGACTAGAAAACAGCTCATAGATTTTCTCATGACCCATGTCGGTGCTTCTGATATCCCTTCTATAACTCCACCCAATACAGAAATTTCGGTAGTTTCTTCACCACTTACCGTTCAGAATGCGCTTTTGCTATTGAAATGGATTCGTAACTTGAAAGCTAGTCCAGTTGCTATTCCTTCCAAATTTTTGGAATGCATAAAGAAAGGTTTTTGGCTGAGGACTACTCTGAATGGATCTTCTGGTTATAGACCGCCATCTCAGTCTTTTGACCTCTCCTCGTCATGGGCAAGTATTTTTCAAAATGGATCAGTCCTGGTGGACATCCCCCTGATTGATCATGGATTCTATGGTAATGCGTTAACAGGCTATTCTGTGGAGTTGAAAACTATTGGTGTCATGTTTGATTATGACGAAGTTGTAAAATTTATTGGGAATCACCTCATGTCAGTGGCGACTTATTCAAGTTTGACAAGAAGAAATGTCTTCTCCATGTTGAATTTCATTCGTTTTTTGAAAAATCAAGGTCCTGTTGAAAGCTTTACTGCAAGCATAAGAGAAGGGTCGTGGCTGAAGACACGTGGTGGATATACCTCTCCAGTTGGATCAGTATTGTACACTAAGGAATGGACGACGGCTTCACTTCTGAGCAACATCCCTTTTATTGATAATGATTACTATGGTGATGAAATACTTTCATTCCGGGATGAACTTAAATTGCTTGGGGTGGTGGTTGACTTCCGCGAAGTTTCCCAAATTGTTGTTCACAATTTGAAGCCACCTTCTCAATTAACTTGTCTTGGAGCCGAGGCATTTTTGTTGATTCTTGACTGTATGTTGGTGGAATCCAAATCAACTGGTGTTCTTGTTAACACATTCAAAAGTGTGAAATGCCTAAAGACAAACCTAGGCTACAAATCTCCTGGTGAGTGTTACTTGTCGGATCCTTCTTGGGGTTGCATTCTGCAGGTTTTTACTTGTTTTCCTGTAGTTGATTGTGGCTTCTATGGAAGCCGCATCTTGTCTTACGAGAGGCAATTGAAAAACATGGGAGTGGTGGTTGATTTTGAGGTAGCAGTCAAGGCAGTTTCTCAAGTGTTCAGTCAAAGAGCGACTGCAAATTCCATAACAAAGGAAAGTGCAATATCGTTTCTGTCAAGCTACAAACAGCTAAAAAAAACCACTCTTAAGTTTCCCTCAGATCTTAAGAAGTGCATTCACGAGTTGAAGTGGTTGCGGACTCGACTCGGTGATCATAGGTCTCCTAAAGATTGCATATTGTATGGACCAACTTGGAAATCTATATCTGCAATTGCTCTCCTCCCATTTATCGATGATAGTAAAAACTACTACGGAGACCATATTCATGAATACAAAAAAGAGTTGAAGAATATGGGAGTTATTACTGACTTTAAAGATGGTGCTCATATGGTTGCTGCTGGGCTTTATCTTCCAGAAGATCCCATTCAAATTACTTCTGAAAATGTTCTTTCACTTTTAAACTGCATCCGAACTTTGACGGAGAAGAATTATTCCTTTCCAGAAGATTTCTCTGGGAAGGTCTCACGGAAATGGTTGAAGACCTCTTATGGTTATAGATCTCCAAAAGAGAGTTTGCTCTTCATTCCTGAGTGGGGTTCTTATCTGAAGCCGAGTGATGGGCCTTTCATTGACAAAGACTATTATGAATTTGACATCAATTCCTATGAAAAGGAGCTCAAAGAAATAGGGGTGATGGTTGATTTGGACAGTGGACGTCAACTAGTGGCAAGCTTCCTCGACTTCCATTCCGAGTTCTCCACTATCGCACAGATGTATACTTATTTGGGTGAATTCAATTGGGAGCCAGACACTGAAGCCGCTAAAAGGATTTGGGTACCTGTTGGAGATTCGAATGGACAGTGGATCAACCCAGAAAAGTGTGTGCTTTTTGACAAGGAAGATCTTTTTGGTTTGCAACTGACAGTTCTTGAGAGGTACTATAAACAAGATTTACTCAAGTTCTTTTCCAAAGCTTTTAAAGTAAGATCCAATCCTTCAATTGAGGATTACTGCAAACTGTGGAAAATTTGGGAAAGTAGTCAAGATGGGCTATCTCATGCCAAGTGCTTGACGTTTTGGAAATATGTTACTAAGCACTTCAATCCAAAAACTGAGCGAGCTTTTACTGATGCCATTGCCAAGGTGCCCGCAATTTCTGGCTCAGATGGAGTTCTTTTGTTTGATAAACGCGACGTTTTTATTGCTGATGATCTTCAATTGAAGGATTTATTTGAAGAAATGTCACCTCTTCCCATATTTGTATGGTATCCTCAGCCAAGCTCACTTTCCTTGCCTCGGACAAGTTTGTTGGAAGTTTATAAGAAAATTGGGGTTCGGAATATCTCTGAGTCTGTTCAGAGGGTGGAGGCAGCCATTGTTGATGGAGTCAGTCTGAAGCATGTGAATCCAAATGACATTTGGGTTGGAAAAGGGCTGATGCGGCTCATTCTTGGTTTCTTATCAGACCCTTCTAAGAAAGTTGAAAAAGTGAAGAGGCATGAAATTGTTCGATGTCTCCTCAATCTATCTGTTCTTGAGACTGTAGAACCTGTGATGATAAACTACAGTCTGTCCCTAACTTCAGGGGAGGTCATCAATGCTAATGCAACCCAATTGATACGTTGGGAACGAGAGAGTTCAAAGTTTTTCACCCAGAAAAGGGTAATGTCAAGTGGACATAAGGAGATGGTAGAGTATGCTACCTACTTTTCTCAGGTCATATCTGAGGGTGTCATCTGGGAGTATAGTGATTATATATCTGCATTATCTGAGCTGATCAAGTTGGCCTTTGTGTTGAATTTTGATGACGGAGCTGTGAATTTCATAATGAAATCCAAGAATCTGGAAACCCTCAAGGAGGACGAAGATTTCATCTCTTCTGCGTTCAGTGAGCAGTCCAAGTAGGTGAAGTTTTGATTTTGCGAGTTCATGAAAATAGTGCACCACCAGGAATAGGATCATCTATTACTATTTGCATATTTCGATGCTCTTTTGAATCTATTTATTTCCTTTTGTTTTGATGTGGGTGAGTTTTTGTGAGGTAAGAAAATGAAGATTTGTGTAAATCTCTGTGATGTACTCGTGTAGAAATGCTTAAATGCGAGTAGAGTAGTGAATGTTTTCTGATTTTGTTATTAAAGAAGTGGGTGAATGGGCATTAACTAGAACAACGTTAAAGAAAGAGATGGGTTGTTGAATAATAAGCAGGATTTTAAATGAATGAATTCATATTACATTATGTAGTACAAATTCTTGCTATGCAAAGCAATGCAGTGGTAGGATAAATCTTAAGCTTCAGCTTTTCTAGATAGAAGATTGGCTCTGTCATTGCCAGAACAACTTAAATGATAGCAAGATTTAACATTCAACAGATTCTTCACACCAACTCCAACTCCAACTCCAATTGGTCTTTTCTTAGTGATGACCCCATCGAAACCCATTCCTTTTTTTCCTTTCTTTATCGTGGTCTTGTTCTCCTGGCCCTGTTAATGTCAGATTTAAATGAAATCAATCAAAGAAACAATACAACAGAAATCCCAAATACGAATTAATCTTCTATAGTTGAGGAAGAAGTGGGCGCACCTCGCCAACTTTTGCACAAGTGGTGCTCTCGACGCTGTCTTCACTTGGAGACTTGGTGTGTGAGACATCTTCCATTCCATTACCATTACCATTGCCTTCATCTTTCATCTCAACTGCACAATATGTTACTGTTTTGTTTTGGTCATAATATATAATACATAATGGATGGTATGATATGGTATGTAAAAAGTAGAATGATTTTGGTTATTTGGGTTGAAAGTAAGTAGTTACCATTTTCTTCATTGTAAGGTGCAGGCCTAGCCTCTTCTTCTCCTGGTTTGTTGTCTTCATGTTGGTCCTCCATGGTTTCTTCAACAAAATAAACTCTGAAACTGGGCGATCCAGGACAGATCAAGGGTCGATTGTCTTGGTTGTCAGGCACAGGCTTAGCCTCTTCTTCTTCTTGAATGTTTTTATTATGTTGGTCCTCCATGGTTTTTTCTTGTTTCAATTCAACACGAGTCGTGTCATTGTCGTCCTCCTGGTTGGTTGTAATTGCATTATTGTTAGATAGGGGAATGGGTGAAGAAGAAGACAGGCTCTTCCTATTATCAACAAGCATAGAATTATCTTCCTCTAACTCTGTATCCTTGAGAAGCACTTTCTTTGAGAGAGCTCCATCTCTAAGCTTGATTCCATTCTTACGTTTCCTAAACCCAGAAAGTTTACTGCGGAGAAGAAGTGGGGGAATCCTGGGAGGAACCAACTTATCTCCTTCCGGGTTAAGCTTGGAGTTTCCACACCCCATTAATTCAATTCTATCGTCAGAAAGCAACACAAAGAAAGAAACAAGAATGAATCCCCAAAAATTATGAACACAAAACAGAGAATTTGAAAGAGAGAATCCACAACTGTTTTGCAAACAAAAAACTACATGTGGGATTGGAACAGTCTGTTTCTACAAATTACAATGCACTCAGAATAGTAAAAAAAAAAAAAAAAAAACATAAACTTTGAAACTGCCACTCTTCCATTCTCCTGTCATATTGATAGACTTCTAGTTACTCTGTTTCTTATCTTTTCTTTTACCTCAAACCTTCATCAATTGCCTCTTCCCCTTCTCCACACATTCCACACCATTTGCCAAAAATAAACTGCACACAACACCTGTCTTTTACAATTTATTTAATTCTAAGTTATAACTTGTAACATAATATTTTCTACCAAAAACGATTTTCATTTTTGTCACCCTAAACTTAGACAATAATATAATTTATTTTTTTTTTGGTGAAAATTGTAATATTTTTTTAAGTGAAAATAGTAACATTTATTAAAGTTTCAGTGTAAAAAAATTGATACACCTAGTTAAATTTAGGAGTCAAATTTTGAAATTTACTATATTTTAAAACTATGTTAAAAAAATGACAATATGTCTTAAGGGTTAGTATAAAGGGCATTTAAGTAATTTTGCAAATGAGTGGCAAATTTGAAATAAATCAGAACTTGTCAATTAGGGTGGGGTTTCTTAGGGCCCGTTTGGTAACGTTCCTGTTTCTTGTTCCCTGTTTCCCGTTTCTCGTTCCCTGTTTCTTGTTCCCTGTTTTTTTAGAACCAGAAACAGAAACATGTTTGATAACTACTCTTGTTTCTTGTTTCTTGAAAAAAAGGAAACAAAAACACATACTTGTTTGATAACGTTTCTTGTTTCTTGTTTCTTGAAGAAAAAAAAAAATATATCGTCATGTTCGATAATTTTTTTTTGTTAATTGTTTCTTTTTTCTTTTTTCTCTTTATGTTTTATTTTTTATTTTTTATAGTTTAAATAAAATTTAGTATACATAATATAAAAAAGATATAACATGCATTAAAAAAAATAATAATAAATAAAAAATAAATTGCAATTTGATTTGATTTGGTATATGTTTTTGTGTGTTGATAAGGAGACGTTTATTTAAGAATAGGGAAGCGAGTCTCCAACACGCCAAAACAACGTTCAATAACATTTTGCAGTGAAAAAATTTCGATAGTTAAACATTTTTCCCTACCTCGAGGATGATGCCTTCCTTGCTCTAAAATCTCGAAGTCGTTGTCATTCGTCATTGTTTGTTATGGGTCATGTTTTAAATTTTCGTTGACGTGTAGACATTTCTACGTGTCAATGAGCTCGATATCGACATGAGAGGTGAATCGACATTTCAATTATATTATAGATAAATTTATCTTATATAACAAAAATATCACTATTTGTGAATCTAATATTTAATAGTGGGAAATTTAAACTGATTTAAAAAATATTGAAATGCTAATTTGCAAAGTTTAAAGAAAAAACATTGCATAATTAAGAAAGAAAAAAAAAAGAAAAAAAAAGTGTTATAATGAGGATTTGAAGCCAGGACCTCATAGGTGAGGAGTTTTGGGTGCTTCTCTTGCCAATGAACCAACACTAATTTATCACTATTTTGGGAACAGATTAATATAAAGAGAAACAGAACTGGGAGAAACACCTTTTTGAAGTTTCTCAAATTTTGTCTTTTTTTTAGAAACGTTTCTCAAAATTTAGAAACAAGAAACGGGAATAGTTATCAAACAAGTCCGTTTCTTAAAAAATGAGAAACAGGAACAAGAAACAGGAAACAGGAAACGTTTCTCATATATTCATCTGGTACAGAGGAGTAGCCGCACGAACTGAAAAAAAGAAATACACAGTGAGAGGGAAAGAAGAAATTCAGACCGTTCTTTGTAGTCTTGGTTTTATAAGCTCCTGAGTCGCTGTCGTGCTCTCGGTACAGAGGGGTTCGCCGGCGTTGAGTCTGGGTGTAGGGACAGTAGTCGGCGCGTGGGTCTCAGTCAAGGGGGCCTTATAGGCGCGGGTTTTTTCTGGTGAGTTTCAAGCAACAAAGTTGGCTGAATTTCGTGGTGGTTTTCGATTCATCACAAGTGGTTAAGCATGAGAGGAGATTTCACAGTTGGTATTTGATTGAAGCTCAAATCGGTCAAGATTTGAGGTATTGTTCGTGGTAATTCATTCCATTGATATTGAGATTGAATTGATACTTTGTTTGTACTCTTGCTAATTTGAATATATGTTTTGGATGCACATAAAATATATTTTATTAATGAGTTTTGGAGTAAAAAGGAAGAAAAAAAAATGTGGAATTTGAAGGTAAATATTGTTAAGGTATATTTGAAGTCTGAAAGCAATAGTATTAAGTTAATGGGTAATGGGTATTGGAAATGTGCAGTATTGGTATTGCAAATAATTGTTGTAAGGACATGTAGAAGTAGTAAAAATAGACACAGGGAGTAATATAGGTAAGAAGATTGAAGCATAAATAATATAAGATAGTAAATTGGGAATAGTTGACATTAGAAATAATTGGCATATTCATTCCCATTTTTATATATAGAATTAATTAAGAAGCAGAAAAATGATGGTCAGAGTAAGAAGTGGCCGGAGTGCTGCTGCTGCTGCTGCAACTGGATGAATTATTATTATTGTTATTGGATTGGAATTGATTGTTGTTGTTGTTGGGTAATTTTTTGCAAAAGATGCGGCAAAGAACCCACTTGTCGTTCTCGGCCATATTATTATTATTAGTGGATGTGGATGTGGAGATTAGACGATATTCATGCATCCTCCAAGCCGTCTTAATACTACTACTACTACTACTACTCCGGCGGCCACCTAATTTGTTGGTGTAGAAAACCAGTGTCTTCTTCATCCCCACATGATCCATATTAGAAGAGCAACAACTTATTATTTTCCTGTCCGACGACGACCGCCGTGTCGCCTTCCAGTACCCGCTCGGACTACTCCATCTTCTTCCATATTTTGATCCTAATTTCACCTTGTTGCAGAACAAGTATATCTCTTCCGTCTCATCACCTACATTATTAACATTATTATTATTATTATTAATTTCTGATCATCATCATCATCAAACATAGGATAGGATTAGGATATACCTTCCAGATCCCAAGGATCGAAGTTGCAAAGATTGATCTCTGGAATGATAGAAGCAGGCAAGGCAGAGGAAAACACCTTGCATTTTAGATACTCAAACACGAGCTCTTCTTCCGTCGGCTCAAATCGAAACCCAGGTGGTAATCCCCTCATTCTCATTCTCCTTCTCTATCTCTCCCAAACTAATCCACACATATATATACAACTTACACTTGCACTTACTTAGTGAGTGGGAAAATGACACATAAAGATACACACTACATTATTCATTATTGAGAATGAGCAGGAATTTGTTTATGGATCTATTTTAAATTTTCCAGTAAGAAAAGCAGAACAAAAGGGACCCCAAAAGAAAAGAAAAGAAAAGAAAAGAAGAAAAAAAACTTCATTGAAAGGAGGTTGCTTTGCTGCTATATAAAAGTATTTCCAATGCCACTTTTATTTTCTTCGTGATGAAGATGTTGCCTTTTCCTTTCTCAAGAGTCAAGACTATCAATCTTGGGCCCTATAATACGGCCCATTCTCAAACAGCCCAATTGGCCCAATTCACTAATAATCTTTTCTTTTCTTTTCTTTCAGATGCTATTGATCTCAACTTCCATCGGAAAACTCAGTCTTTATCTCTCTGATGCGACGGACCACCGCTTCTGTCCTCGTCTGCCAAATTCGTCACCGGATTCCTCCCAATCTCTTCCCGTCTCACCGTTTCTTCACCCAGAACCATACGGGAGATGACGCACTTCATCCTCTATATGCAGATTTACCCAAACCTCGCAACAGTAAATCCGACAGAAAACCCTATCCCACTCCTATGAAACTTTTGATTCGGAGAGCAAAAGATGAAAGAGAAGCCACAAAGGCCCAGCCTTGTAGGATGCTCGAACACCCCCCCGACAATGGATTGCTGCTGCCCGATCTTGTCCATGCAGCTCACAATGTCTACCTATCTTGGAAATCTCTCCGCTTCGGCATATCCAGACTCCTGGAGGCCATTCCCATTCAACGATGCAGGTACCTCTTCTGTTCTATCATTTCTACTTTTTTCATTTTTGGTATCATGCATCTCCCTCCACTATGTCTTACTCATCCTTCTTATCCTTTGCCTACCCTCAATCTATAATTATATTGAGACTCAAAATGAGAACCCCGACCTTTCAATTTTTAATCTCTCCCATCTTTTCTTCTATCAAGGGGGAATTAGATGCATACTCTAATCGTTGATAGCTTGTTGAGCTTTTGCCATTTTTTTTTTTTTTTTTTTTTTAAAGAAGTGGATTTATTTGTTGTGGAAAGGAACAATCTTTGAAGCCCTTCTAGTCCATTAACTATAACGATATTGAATAATTCTTTTTTCTCTGTCATGTATTTTTCATTTAGCTTCACTAAGAGGGATCGGGGAACAATGGGTATATATGAATTGGCGGAGTAGACAATGGTTTGTTTACTTGTTGAGGGAGAGTAGGATTTCTGCGCGAGGTGTTTTTAGCTAGGTTGTCATTGGTGGCAGAAGAGTCTAAATGCAATAGTTGAGTAGCCATTTTTGTAGCAGCTTTGAGATCAAGTAAACAAGTAGGCAAAAAAAAAAACTGGAAAATGGATTTCTCAGTGACACGCTGTGAGGCCCCCTATCGTGCAAACGTAATCTAGGAGGGGCAAGAAAGGAATTTAGACACTGAGTTAGCTACACGCCTATTGGTTTCTACAAGTACATACATAATTTACCTAAAAGGCTAAGACTAATTCCAACATATACATCGAGTGACAAAATATTACAAACAAATAGACAATGGATATAGTCCTTCTTTTCTTTGCCTCTCGTGAACGGAAATTGTTTTGAATTTTAGAAAAAAGAAATGTTGGGGTGGTAGTCTTATCCTCTTTATCCTCCAATTGAAGAGTTTTTATGTAATTCACCTACAGGTGCTCGGAGTTTACATTCCTTTTCATTCATCAATGAAATTGTTTCTCTTCTAAAAAAAATGATAAATCTGGCTCGAAAGAAATGAGATGCTTTTTGAAAAAAAAAATATATATTTGACTATTTGAGTGATTTGTGGGAGATTTTTTAGATCAGAACTCTTCTATAATTGTTCTCATTTAAAAGAAAATCCACCATTTGAAGGGCTTTTTTGTAGTCTCCTTTGGTTTTTTAGGTTGGGAGATGTTTAATCATCCCCTGCTGTTACCTCCCTTTTTGGTAATAAAATATTTTTTCTTCTAAAAATATAAAAAAGAAAAAGAAAAGAAAAAGGAAAAAGGATAATTGAGTGAAACCAGGAGCTAATTAACATATCTGTTTATTGAAAGCAAATCACATTGATGGGCTTAGATTCATTCGAAAGTTGTACCTGCTAATAAGGATTATATTATGATTGGTTGAATTTTCTGCCCAATAATATATACACGTTGACTGAGCTAAAGATCGAACAATCATTTGTTGACTGATTAACTTGCTGAAGCTTGTTCTCCTCAGGTTCTGCTTCGAGGTTCATATTGGACCTGTAGGTCATGAAATTCGAACCTGCACTGGTGCAAAGAGTGGGTTTCGAAGTGCTACTCACGCTTGGAGGAAGGGAGGAGTTCAAGATGTGGTCTTTTTCCCCAAGTGTTACCATCTTTATGATCGTGTAGGGAAACCAAGAGTTGGGCATGACGAGAGGTATGATATACCAAGTATACCTGCTATATTGGAGCTATGCATCCAAGCTGGTGTTGATCTTGAAAAGTACCCTTCTAAAAGACGAACAAAACCTGTATACAGTATTGAAGGGAGAATTGTAGATTTTGAGTCGGTGAAGGAAACGAATGAGGTGGAGACAGGCCTTTTTGCCAAGGCTGGTGATAATTTTGTAAAATCTGATTTAGGGATAAAACTCGAAGGAACCAATAGGTCTTCATTCTTACGGGAAATTAGTAATACTTTGAACCAGCAGTATGAAGAAGAATCTGAGTTAAGAAAATTAAGCATCCTAACACTGGACTCGTGGCTTGAAATGGTATCCGGAGCAAAGAAAATAATGGAAAAGTATAGGGTGCAAACATGTGGATACTGTCCCGAGGTCCAGGTTGGTCCTAGGGGGCATAAGGTGAGAATGTGTCGAGCTTCAAAGCATCAGTCTCGCAACGGGTTGCATGCATGGCAGGAGGCAACGATAGACGATCTTGTGGGTCCAAATCATGTATGGCATGTGAGAGATCTGAAAGGGCCTCCTTTGGATAACAAGTTGAAGAGATTCTACGGCAAAGTTCCGGCTGTGGTTGAACTGTGCGTGCAAGCAGGAGCACCTATTCCAGATCAATATAGGAGCATGATGAGGCTAGATGTTGTTCCCATGGACCGTGATGAAGTGGATCTCGTTGCGTGACACTGCTCACATTGAGAGAAATGTTGAATTACCAGTATATGGAGTTGGAGATCAGATTTGAGACTGCAAGTGCAATGACTCTTCTTGCGTGACATTGCTCTTAATTGTTAAAATGAGCATGGTGAGGTTTGGTTGTATTGTTAGCTTGTGTTGATTTCATTGTGTCACTCCACTTGCACTTGGCTGGTGATTTCATATTTGAAAACCCTCGCTGGACGTTCAGTGTAGTTCCCACATGTAGCAAATGAGAAAGAAACAAATGGAGCTGCATGGTGGGATTATAAGGTCTCTATGTCAGAAAGGGAAGAAGGCAAATGGTTAGAGACAGAGTTATACGAAGCCAGGAATTGCGCATTGCCATCTTCACTTGATGGCAGAATCGTCAAGATAATGTCATTCACCATACTGTAGTGTTGAAACTTGAAATTCTGCTGATATGTATAACTTAGTTTACCAAATTTGGGTATCAAATACAAATTGAAAAAAAAATATTGTTGACTTCTCTTTTAATGAGGAATAAATATAAAACCTTTAGTTACAATTTTGGAACTCTGGTTCATACTTTTCCCTCAGATTTGTTACTTGTAATATATGTTTACTTGAGATTGAGTTAATGATGGAGAATCTAAATTATGCAGATGCTGAAGCTAGATGAACAGCAACATCTTGGCGAAGCAACTCTGAGGTATTGCATATTCAATTATGGTGAGTATTTAGTTGCATATGATTGTAGTGTTATATGCTGTCTGAATGCGGCCTTCTTCACAAACTTTCTTTTTATGGATTTTAAAAGGTTGGATCAGAAAGAAAGATACACCATCAAAACTATGGATTCTTTATTTCCTCATCTATTTTAAATTCTCCAGAATAAAAAATAAAACTTCATTGAAAAGTCAATTTCCAATTCTACTTTTCTTGGTGATGAAGCAGTTGCATTTTCCAATGGTAATTTGTACTACTACTCTCTATCTCTCTCTTACTCTTCGCTATCTCAACTCTCAAGAGGACCAACATTGGGCCAATGCTCAAACAGCCCAATTGGCATTGTCTGGTGAAGTCGAAGATGGAAACTGGACATAGACGCCGTATTTGGGATAACAATTGGAATGTAAAACATATTTTTTATTTCAAAAATGATTAAATATTACTCTCCAAATCATAAACTCTAAATTCTATAAATAAACAAGGTAAAATTTTATTTCAATTTTAGTCATTCATCAATATTTTTTTTTCCTTTTCTTTTTTTAAAACGAACTCCTTGGACTCCGAATGTATAGATTAAGTAACCCAAAATAAAAAATGTCTAAAAGTTGAAATCATTTATACTCTATGTCTAGAATGATTTTAAGGAGGAGGGTGCACATTTAGATATGCCAATTATACTCTAATATCTTTCTATTACATCATATTTTATAATTAATAAATTAAAATAAAAAAAAGTATGGAGAAATTTGTTTGTTAGGTTTGGAGATAACATGTGGACTTAACATCTTGTTTGATGTTATCTCCATGTTAACTGCAGTGCCGATGATAGTAAGAACGCATGTATATCTATTTTAATTTATACCTATTTTAATTTACAGATTATGAGGTGTAGACATATATACTTGTCATTTAGATGCCCTGTCGTCTACCAATCTAGTTCGATGGAGATATTTTGGAAAGGGCCCTAATTCTAAAAAAACGGGTTAATGTTTTAAAATAGCTAAATCTAAATCTCTAACTCCCGAACCTATTTCATGGAACAAAAACTTTGAATGTTTAAAATCCCTAAATCTAAATCTCTAACCCCTAAATAAAACCCACCAGAGCAACATGCTAGTAGCAGCGAAAAACTTTGATGTTCGAAGAAAGGGAATATGTCCAACAACAATGTTCTCCATCCCTGTCAATTTTGTTTCGGTGTTAATGTTCCAGTGTTAATGAGATATTACCCAAAAAACTACTATCGAGATGTATCAATTTCTAGGAAGAATGTGAGCATATACCTCAAGTAGATGATAAATACGCCAACAAGGATAAGAGGTATGCAATACAAAGAACAAGGAACTCTGCGGAGAACAACCTGAAGTTGTAGTGGCGGAGGTGTGTGTAGGCTGGTTGGGAGAGCTTAGTTGCTTGTCCGGGAGGTATGCAATACAATTGCGAAAAGACGTTAATGTGTGTTGGAAGGGTATAAACTTCTGAACCCCCAACTTTTCATCATTTTAGACGTGTTGGAAGACGTTACTTGATTTAACAACTTCTCCTCGGTTCAATAAACATGCAACATCTAGAAGGTAATGCCTCTATCACATGAACATCGACGATGGTGGGCAAAAATGTGAAAAGTGTTATGAGTTTAATGTATACAAGTTCATTTAGAGTACGAGTAGACTTTGTCGTGGTTGATACTAATTTTTTTCACATGTATACACTTTCGTCCTATACAATGTTTATTTGTTCCAGTTAACCGCACATTATATGTATAACCATATAAATAGTACTCTTTAGGTGTAAATTCCTTCAATTTAACGTACTCTCTCCTCTCCAACCATTCCCTATTTTAAGCACTATTTTTATTTAGAATATTATAGGAGGGCAATTTAGTCTTCTCACAAGTAGAATCTCTTACTAAATTTAAAATTTAGACATTTTTCTAAAAAGAAAGTAATTTAGACATTTTTCAACATGTCCTATTTGTTTTAGACATTTTTCTTCTGCTGTTGGCCATGTATATTGTATATTAGAGTAAGAAGAAGAATGTCTAAAACCAGCAGACCAACATGAAAAATGTTAGTTTTTTTTTTAATAATGTCTAAACCCTATATTTAGTAAGTCAACCTACACATAAGTGGACAAACCTATCCTTATAGGAAAATAATGAAAACTATACAGAGACGTTAAAAAGGAAAAAAATATTTGACATTTAACCCGTGACAGTTACATGGTTATATACCTAAGAAACAAAAATGTATTAAACGTCTATGTATACCTGAGGAAATGATGTTGCTATAAAGAAATCTGCCCCTACAAGTGTATACAAGGAGGTACACAACATAATAAAAGAAAATAAAATGGTTGGTCAACCACCTGTAGCCGATGGATGTGATGACCTGATTAAATGTTGCATGTTGGACGCCTTGCATGATTGCGTGAGCGTTTCTCTAAGCCATTGCAATGATGAATTTGAGGGATTCAAAGCGCTAACCCCCTGCAACACTCCATCGATTATTTCACTGGGTGTATACCATCTCTGAGCCAAACTGATTCCTCCCCGCAAACGCACACATACTGGTTGTATATCATCCCTCAACCAAAGTGATTCCTTTCCGCAAACGCATACACATACACCCCCTCGCGCGAAAGACCCCGACCATTCGAAGAAACGTTCTGCCCTCCCTTCATCAAAGTGTTCGCCATTGTACGCATCACAAACTCAATGTCGGTCTTCCCTACCTACCTCCGACAGATTCCACGAATTTGGTATGCGTCTGTCCTCTCTTCAATTTCTTGTTGGCGTCTTCTGGTTTCTGAACGGATAACTAATTGGCGTCTGCTGTTTTCTGAGCGAATAACTAAGAGGTTAGTGTTAGTTTCATTATGGGGGATTTAGGTATAAAAATCTAGGGTTCTAATTTAAAATCGGCTGAAAATATTTAGGGTAATTAGAGAGTTGGGTATGGTTTAGGCTAAAATATTTTGAAACAAATAATGCAACATATTTTAACAGGAAATCACACAAATACAATCTGATCTTTAATTATTTAATTCTAAAAGTAATTAATTGTAAATTAAAAAATAGAAAAAAACTAATAAGTTATAATGAAAAACAAAAAATAACAAATCTCTCCCTAAAATTGCTATAGAAATGAAATGGAGTGGAAGTCATTATTATATTATATTTAGACATTAGAAATGGAGTGGAAGTCATTATTATATTTAGACATTTTTTATTTTCCTAATTAAATTTAGACATTCTTTTTAATATCCCGTATATTTGGGTCTAAAACCCAATCAAGAAAGCCGATATTGGGCCCATTGAAACAGCCCAATTAGCCTCATTTGGGCCTTTCCTAAGCTGTGAATCAGACAAATTTCAGAGTATTTTTTTTTAATAATTTAAACTATATAATATATACACATACACACGAGTCAAGACTGCCGAATAGAAGCGGGAATAGAAATGACCCAGCCTGTGAAGAAACCCAAAGTGGAGGAACTCTGCTATGCCCACTCACACTCACCTGAAGTCGCTACGGCAGAATCCGATGAATGCAATGATTGCACTGCCGACGAGCAAGAGGCGACGCTTGTGGCACTAGTCGATCATCGTTCTCGTGAAGTCCACCATCTCCAGCAACGTATTTCCTACTACACTCGCCAGGTTTTTTAATCCCTAAACAGTTTGAAAATGGCTGGACGGATTCATTTTTATCTACCATATATCATAAATGTTATAGCTCTTGTGAAATATTATCAATTCATACGCACTTGCAAAACTTCTACAGCTAGAGGAAGCAGAGAAGCGGTTGCAGGAATCTGAATCTATCTTGGCCCGCTTTCGAGCTCCGCGTCATACTTTGTCATTGCCATCAAGAAGTTCTCAGGATTGTGGATTCAATTGTGTCAATGCTGACCCTAGATCAGCCAGTCCCAGTCCTATTACTCATGCTAATCGAGGTTGCTATATAATAATCTGCCAAGTTAATTTACACTGCATTTCCCATGTCATGTCCTAACTTGAATACTGTCAGGTTCCGAAGCAAAACCATTTCTTGCTTCTATTCACAGCCCTTCAATTCCCAATCACTTAAGTCTTGCCTTGACAGCTGAACAAGACAAACCTTGTATTGTTTCTTCTACCGGGAGAGTCGTTGAAGATCAAAGTGATAGAAAAAAAAGAAAGTTTGGTAATGCTTCAACCCTCTGCTGAAGTTCTATTTTTTTGTATGCTTCTTCATTAGTTTCAAATGATGTACTATAGAACAACTTAAAGTCCCCCCCGACTCATGAAGTTTGTTTGTGTATGTCAGAGAAAAAAGATCACAAAGAATTGATTCCATTAGTACGTAGTAGCTCTTCTCCATTGACCGCCCAATGCGATGCTAGTTATTATTTTTCTAGTCAGCACAAGAGAAAACTGAAAAGCCTTGCTCCATGTCCAATTAATGACCAGATTTTTGTTACCAGGTATTGTTATATTAGAATGCATATAAATGTAGAAGCATATGAAAAAGTGCACAAATGCACGTACATTTAATAGAACCCAAATATATTTAAACATAAAAGATAACAGAACTACACGATAAGCCAATTAATTTGAGGTAATTACTTGAATTACTTGATAGGTCTTATTTGACGTGATTGGACTCCTTTTCTTTAAGTGACCTTTTTTGGGCTTGTTTTTTTTTGTATACCCTTATATTCTTTCATTTTTTTTTCAATGAAACCTCGGTACCTTATCAGAAAAAAAAACATACCAGAGGTATTTGGACCATCTTTCTTGAGCACTCTCACTCTAATAACAAATTCACCATAACAACTTCTCTAACTAATCTCTAATATCCCTTAGTACTATTGATTTTTTTTTTCTTTTCTGTTTTTGAACAAGATACAAACTTTTCATTGATAAATGAATAAGAAATTTTTTGTTTTGTTTGGGAGGATTTTTTTTTCTTGTTATGAAGCCTCTGCTTAAATTTCCATATGTATAATGTACAAGATGGTAAGCATTGGGGTTACCAAGGAATCTAACAAGTGCTTGATGTTTGGATTTATGTAGTGCTTTAGATGGAGTGATCAACCTGTGGGAAGTTCAGTCCAAGGGGTAGGTCCTGCTCCTTTATTTTCATACTTGTGTTTAAATAAATCCAAAGTTCCAAACTGAATATTGGGACTATATAACCTTTGTTTCAATCTTCAAATATTTGACTGCGTGCCATTGAATAGTTAAACTCACTTTATTTAACTACATTTGTTAATTAATTATGGTTATTGAGATTTTAAGATTTTAAGTAATGGTAAATCTCAATCCTCGTTTTCAAAAAATAGGTTAAAAAACTATGGACTAATTTTATATTATAGGAAAGGTTAAACCATTGACTGTGTCCTTAGTTCTAAAGAATTGGTTAAACTCAGAAATTATTATAATATATGAAGTACATGTTTGGTTCTCCCGTACTTAACCTATGACTCATTTTCATTAATGATATTAGTAGTTAACCTTGGAATCCTTTTGTTGGGTTCTATTTTTTCATGAATCTAAATGAAGGTTTGATTTCTTACCCAAAAATAATAATGATATTAGTAGTTAAAAGAACAAGGCTAATGGAAATATGCTATAATCCAGTCTTTCTTACCCATCCAAAAAATTCTTAATGTCAATCCTTTTTTAGAATAATATAGTCAATAAATTTTATCTCATTTTATTTTATTTACTTTGGCTATTATCAAAAGCTTTGTTTGGTCTATTCTGGCCTAGAAGAAAGTTCTCTAGGTGGCAATATCTTTTAGATGCCAATGAAAATATTATTTTAATTACCTAACCATATTACTAGCGTGATGCTCTACTTAGTGGTCTTAGATATGAAGCCCCCCACATTGGAGTTTAAGGTTCTTTTATTGCTCCCTGCTTCACTCGTTTTCCTTCTTCAGGTCATTTGCCTCTCTTCTTTGTACTACTGACTGTATGTCCCAAAAGCAGAGAAGATGGGCTGAAGACATAACATGGCACCCGGAGGGAAATAGCCTATTTTCCGTGTACAGTGCTGATGGTGGAGATTCTCAAATATCAATCTTGAACTTCAATAGGACTAAAGAGGTAAGTAGTGTGCTTATCATTCTATTTCAAGCATGCTTGGTCCCATGTGATACAAACTATTGGTGCTAAAAAGTATGATGTATCCTCAAAAGAATATTATTCTATAACATGAGAGTTTGAGGTAGTTTTTTCTATGTTGATATCTATTGACAGAGGGCCTGTGTGACTTTCTTAGAGGATAAGCCCCATGTTAAAGGCATTATCAACAACATTCGTTTCTTGCCTTGGGAATCTGTCCCATTCATTACTGGTGGCAGTGACCATGCAGTCGTTATATGGAATATGAAAGATGAGAACATATGGAAACCAGAGCTGTTGCACAAAAACCTGCACTCTTCAGCTGTCATGGGTGTCTCTGGGATGCAGATGAAGCAGATCGTACTTTCTGCTGGTGCAGACAAGAGAATCTTTGGTTTTGATGTTCAAGTAGGAAGTGTACTCTTCAAGCATCAACTAGAGAGTAAATGTATGAGTGTCTTGCCGAATCCGTGCGACTTTAACCTGTTCATGGTCCAAACAGGGTGAGAAGCACCTATTTATTGATAAGATTCTTAGTTATCATTATCCGTAAGTGTCTTCAATATTTAGAAACACACGCATAGGTTTTTTCTTGCGTATTAAAATGTAAATACATTTTCAATTGAGAAACTTGATTTCTAAAGGAGAAACAAACTAATAGGAATTGACTATATTAGACACCATAATGAAGTACTTCCCCTCAATGGAACTTATTTTAAATGAATAGATATTGACCCATGGACTGACTACTTCCCAATGGTGCTTTTATTGTGTCACATGCAGGAGTCCAGAAAAGCAACTTCGGTTATATGACATTAGATTGGAACAAAAAGAAGTCCACAGTTTCGGGTGGAAGCAAGAAAGCAGTGAATCCCAATCAGCTCTGATAAATCAAGCCTGGTCTCCTGATGGTTTACACATAACATCTGGTTCGGCAGATCCTGCAATTCATGTTTTTGATATTAGATATAATTCTCACATGCCATCTCGATCAATTAAAGCTCATCAGAAACGTGTGTTCAAAGCTGTTTGGCTCCATTCTCTCCCACTTCTTATTTCCATTTCATCCGACCTCAACATAGGACTGCACAAAATGGTCTAGATATTCCATGTTCAAGTTATTAATGCTGCTTGCTTAACTGCCATAAGAGGCCATCTTTTGCACGTTCTCAAAGCAACTTAACAAAAGAGAGAAGCGAGAAAATGTGCCTAATTTGGTTGTGGATAGTAATCTGGTTGTGTTGTGATGAGGAACCATGAAAGACCTGACGAAGTTGCTGGTTTTGACTTGGTGGTTTTTTTTTTGGGGATATATGTAAATTTGTTGATCTCATTGCCCTACATGTATTTCTATTTCATACGAACTGCGCACGGATACAAATGTTTCATTTTGTTAGAGAACTGTACTTATATTGAAGGAGAGAATCTCCTACTTGTACTTCTAAGCTTGTTCCCACATTTTTGGTTTAATTTTCCACATATACGAATTAAATCTGTGGGGAAACTTGAAAAGTTGAATGCTTGCTTGGATGAATCATTCATTATTAGGGGTGAAGTAAAAAATTATAATTTTAGCTTATTTATTATTTTGGATATAAATATTCATGGGTATCTCCTTTGATATAATTTTCCTTGATTTAAGTACAACATTTGTAATGAAGAGTATTTTAGTCCATTGTTTCTTGGGCGGGTTGCACAAATAGCAATCAGACCCAAACTAAATGCAAATTTAATCAACTTTAAAATGTTTTGCAAATATAGCAAAAAAAAAAAAAAAAAAAGCTGAGGGGATCAACTTCTTTTTAAAAACATGCTATATTTTTAATTATTTTATTCTAAATTGACATCTGTTACAATTTTTGTTGTTTTTTTATACATTATTTTTTTATTTTTTTTATTTTTTTTTTGAACTGTGAGATATATAGACTTACATGTGAGTTTGTTAGGTCCCGGGTTGTGGGTTTTGTCAACATTTGGGCCTTTCCTAAGCTCTGAAACAGACGACAGACAGCCCAATTGAGAGTTTGTTAGGCTAAGGAAGGCCTGCCTTTTTCTCTTTCATTTTCTCGTTTCGCTTTCCTTCACAAGAGTTCAGGGGCGTTAGGGTTTTTGCAGTCACGGCTGGGAACAAACATTCATTCGCGGGCTTTAGCGACTCAATAGTCTACTTTCTTGTTCATCAACCTGCCTAAGTTTCCATGGATTCCTCGTCTATGAACTCCCCGGAGCTGATGAATTTTATCAATGTGAGTTCATTATCGGGATCGAACCATCAAAATTACTTCAACTCTTGATGTCTAATTATTTCTTGTATGCTATTTGGTTGCTTTTAATTTGCCTTTATATTCATCTCCTGTTTAGTTTGTAGAATGTCCCGAGGATAGTGAAATTGATACCAGTCATGAAATGATTATTTATGTGGTTTCTAATTTATAGGTGATTGATAGCTCTGATAACTATTTAGTGTCAAATAGGACGTAATACTTTTGCAAGAAACTATTTACTGTAGAATGTCCGAGGATAGTGAAATTGCTTCTATTACGTAGAAGCAATTAACAGAGTGCTTGGAACAGAGGTTTTATATTGACCCAGTTTAAAAAAATTTGAGTTTCTCTCTAAATGTCAAATGAGTTAAATGTACTCTCCATCTTTCCGCATTCTTTGTGTAGAGAAACATATTTTGAAGGTGTAAATTTTGTCTGATGATTGTACTTCTCTGTCGAATATTAATATATCCAATTCTTGAACAATACATGCACTGAGTTTTTTTCTTTGTTTTGTTTCTTTTCTAGAAAACATAAATAAACATTTTTTCCGTTTAAAGATATTCAATGAGTTCAACCACCATGCAAGTAATAATATGCTATTCTCTGGAGTTCCATAGTCTCATATCACTTAAAAGATTTGTTTGAATTTGAGGTTACAGTTATGTTTCTTTTTAAAGTATGATTTAAGTTAATGTAAGATGTTCAATATGATTTGTTGTCTTCAACTGGTAAAATTGTCAAAATTGAGTGTCATTGAATATGTGTTTTGATTGATTTAACCAACCATAGGGGGCAATTTGTTGACTCCTATATCTGTGTTGCCCGCCCTTCAACTGCACAACCTCCAGCGTTTTTCATTCCTTGGATCTGACTCATCCTCCCCTCGAGAGTTTAGATCGCGAGATGCTTTGTTGTGTGACTTCTATTTGTTGCAATGTCACAATGCTATTGAGAGCGAAGTACATCAAACTCCTTTTTTTAATGCATAAACTTATGGACTTTGAATTTCCTCCTACGATTAAAATTGATATCTTAATAAACCTATCCTTGTACGGTTGAAGTATTTTTTTTTTTTTGACAATATGTGGGGTGGTAAATTCGAACCCTGGATCTTATATCAGTTGAGTTATGCTCATATTGTCTTTGTGTCGGAGTCTTAGACTTTAAAAAATGACACGTCACAATATGTGCGTCGTATCCTCGGGATGTTTGGAATTGTGAGTTGTGAGTTCGCTCGGGATGTCTGGATCTTATGGAATTGTGAGTTCGCTCGGGATGTTTGGAACCTTCTTTTTGAGGTGTTCGGCGTCCAGTTTGCTAGGCACAGACGCCTTAGAGAGATGATCGAGGAGTTCCTTCTCCATCTGCCATTTCGGGAGAGGAATTTTTTTGTGGCATGAAGTTTTGGTGAATAGAATCACTTGATTATTTGATGAGCCAAAGAGAGGCAATATATACATACAAAGATAACCAACTAGAGTAACTAATGACAAGAAAATAGGAACTAAAGAACAACTTATTTCCTAATATAGAACTAACAAACTCCTAAAATAGTTATTCAACTATTTATAGAACTAACCAACTCCTAAAATACTTGTTCAACTATTTATATTTTCTACACTCCCCCTCAAGTTGGTGCATAAATGTCATGCATACCCAACTTGTTTACAAGTATCTCAAATGTCGGCCTAAATAATCCCTTGGTTAGAATATCTGCTGTTTGCTCCTTTGTAGTCACAAACGGTATGCAAATGGTTCCATTTTCCAAGTTTTCCTTTATGAAATGTCGATCAACTTCGATATGCTTGGTCCGGTCATGTTGCACCGGATTATGAGCGATACTTATCGCAGCTTTGTTGTCACAAAATAACTTAATTGGGGGGTTGATTTCCAGCTTTAATTCTCCGAGTACACGTTTGATCCACAATACTTCGCATACTCCATTAGCCATTGACCTGTATTCAGCCTCCGCACTACTTCTCGCCACAACATTTTGTTTCTTACTCCTCCATGTTACTAAATTACCCCACACATAGGTACAGTAACCAGAGGTAGATTTTCTATCCAGTATTGAACCTGCCCAGTCTGCATCAGTGAATGCCTCTACATTTCTGCTTTCGGTTTTACGAAATAACAGACCCTTTCCTGGACAACTCTTCAAGTACCTGAATATCCGGTGAGTTGCTTCAAGGTGTTCTTCATATGGAGCATGCATAAACTGACTAACCATGCTTACAGCAAATGCAATATCTGGTCGTGTGTGAGCAAGGTAAATAAGTCTCCCAACAAGTCGTTGGTACTGTTGTACATTGACTGGAACTCCCTGTTTGATGTCACCAAGTTTTTGGTTTGGGTCTATGGGTGTGTTAGCAGGCCTACATCCACTCATCCCGGTATCTCTCAATAAATCTAGGATATACTTTCTCTGTGAGACCACTATACCCCTTTTTGACCTTGCAATCTCCATGGCTAGAAAATATCGCAATTCTCCTAAGTCTTTTACTTCAAACTCTTTGGCAAGCTTCTCCCTCAGATTCTTCAACTCCACTTGATCATCCCCGGTCAAGATTATATCATCAACATACACGATCAGGATAGCAATTTTCCCTTCACTTGAGAACTTCATGAAAAGCGTATGGTCTGATTGTGCTTGTGTGTATCCTTGATGTTTAACAAACTGAGTAAATCTGTCAAACCAGGCTCGGGGTGACTGTTTCAAACCATAAAGAGCTTTCTCCAACCTACAGATCTTGAAGTTAAACTGATCTTCGAATCCCGGAGGGGGGGTCATATAGACTTCCTCTTCTAACTTGCCGTTTAAAAAGGCGTTCTTCACATCGAATTGCCTGAGAGGCCATTCTCGATTTGCTGCAATTGATAACAAAATTCTCACAGTGTTAAGTTTAGCAACTGGAGCAAATGTTTCAGTGTAGTCAATACCATATGTCTGTGTGTATCCTTTAGCTACAAGCCTTGCCTTGTATCGCTCTAGGGTACCATCTGAATTGAATTTCGGCGTAAACACCCACTTACATCCCACCGTAGGCTTTCCCTTCGGGAGCTCCTCTACCTTCCACGTCTGATTCTTCTCAAGAGCATCCATCTCTTCAAATACAGCCTTCCTCCACTCTGGTTTAGATAGAGCCTCCTGTATACTACTCGGAATGACAATAGACGATACATTTGTTGAAAAGGTTGAAAAAGCAGAGGATAATTTAGAATAAGACACAAAGGTAGATGTAGGATATTTAACACAAGAACGTTTTTCTTTCCTAATGGCAATTGGTAAATCAAGATCAATAAAAGTTTTAATAAGAGATTCACCGTTGGTCTCAGGTTCTAGCTCCAGTTCGGATTCATGGCTTGCCGGAGGTGCAACCGTCTCTATTCCTTGATTTGGGAATCTCCTCTCGTAAACTCGGCCATATGATCTGCCTGCCTGGTTATTATTTCCTTCCACATAGGTTATCGGTTTAGTGATACTTGGCTGATTTTGTGGTATTAAAATTGTGGGCTCATTATCACTAATATTTTCGGGATCTAAATTTTCCAAGTCAACTGGTTTTTTGTTTCCTTGAGAATTTTCTGGTGAATTTAAAACTTCCAAGTCAACCGATTCCTTACTTATTAGAGTGTCATTCCTAATAACTGGTGACACGAAATCAGGTATTAAAACATCAAGCTCAAACGAATTTTCCTTTAGAACTTCCTGATTTATCTCCCCTTGAAAATGAGTGTTAAAAAACGGTTGATTTTCAAAGAACAGGGTATCCATGGTAACAAATAATTTTCGACGAGAAGGATCAAAACACTTGTAACCACGTTGAGTTGGAGCTATCCCTACAAACACACACTTTAATCCTCTAGGATCTAATTTACTTGCGTTTCTATTAGGATTTCGAATGAACACAGAACACCCAAATATTTTTAATGACATAGAATGAAACACTCGTGATTTTGGAAACTCTCTTTTTAATATGCTGATAGGAGTTTTAAAATCTAACACTTTTGATGGCATACGGTTTATTAAATATGTGGCATGAAGAACAGCATCCCCCAAAGATAATTTGGTGTTTTTGTTGAAAACATTAAACTACGAGTGACTTCTAACATATGTCTATTTTTCCTCTCTGCTATGCCATTTTGTGGTGGTGTATCTGTGCAAGAAGTTTGATGAATAATTCCTTTTTCTTTAAAAAAAATTTCCAAAACTTTTGCAAAATATTCTCTCCCATTATCACTCCTAATCATTTGAATGTTTGTGTTAAATTGAGTTTGAATCATATTGTAAAAGCGTTTGAAAACAGATTCAACCTCTGATTTTTCTTTTAACAAATACACCCAACTGACTCTCGTGTGATCATCAATTAATGTAACAAACCACTTTTTTTCATTATACGTTGATATTCTAGATGGGCCCCAAATATCACTATGTATGAGAGAAAAAGGTTTGGAAGGCTTATATGCACGTGGAGGATATGTGTTCCTATGATGTTTTGCTAAAGCACATATCTCACATTGGAGCAACGAGGGATCTTTATTTCTAAATAAATTAGGAAACAGTTTTCTCAAATAATGAAAACTAGGATGACCTAGTCGAAAATGTTGTAAATAAATTTCTTTATCACTAGGAGTGGAAATAATTTGCAGGTAGGAGTTCTCTAAACCTTCTTTATTCGAGTGTTTTCCCTCTTCAAATAAATAGAGACCATCGCATTCCCTAGCATTGCCAATCATCCTCCCCGTTGCCAAATCCTGGAAAACACAATGAGATGAAAGGAAATTAGCACTACAATTAAGGTCATGGGTTATTTTGCTGATAGATATGAGATTGCAGGACAAATTAGGAACATGTAGAACTCTAGATAAAGATAAGGAAGGTGAGATTTTTATGTCTCCTATCCCTGCAACTGCTGAGTAAGATCCATCAGCTATTCGAACTTTTCTATTGCCTGCACATGGTTTATAGGTCTGGAAAAAAACAGAGTTGCCTGTCATATGGTCAGAGGCACCTGAATCGATGATCCAAGTGTTATTATTGGTGGAACATAAGTAAGAGGAAATAGAGACAACTTTACCATTTTGAGCAAAGGAACACGAAGGAATATCAGAATTGGGGCTAGGTGTTTTTTGTGAGACTTGGAGTAGTTTAATGAGTTGCTCTATCTGATCCTTTGTGAATTGTGGCTGACCCGATTTGATGGGCTGCTCTTGTGAAGCTTCTCGGATTGAGGGCAGCGGACTTCTCCCAAGAATTCTCCCCTTCACCTCATCAAGTTCTTTATTAACCCCTGCAATAAACATGTATACACGATCGTTCTCCTCATTTTTTCCGGCGATGAAGGATGTCTGAGGGTTGGTTTCTAAGCTGTCAGGCGTGCTTTCTGGTTGTGTATTCATCACGGTATATATATATATATATCTTTTTTTTTTTTGTTCGGTTTGGTTCGGGATGGGTTTGGTTTGGTTTGGTATGGTTCAGGTTTGGTTCGGTATGGTTCAGGTTTAGTTTGGGTCGATCTGGTTCGGGTTAAGTTTGGGTCGGTCTGGTTCGGCTAAAAAACGCCAAAGGATCTGGATGTATATTTTAGAGGGGCTGCAACGGGTCTGGATGGGTATACCACCGAAGGATGTGCAGATTTGGGAGGAAGAACTCTTTTAGAGGGGCTGCAACGGGTCTGGATGGGTATACCACCGAAGGATGTGCAGATTTGGGAGGAAGAACTCTTTTAGAGGAGCTGCAACGGGTTTGGATGGGTATACCACCGAAGGATGTGCAGATTTGGGAGGAATAACTCTTTGGTTTTCGGGCCTGTTTTTTCCGAAAAACAAAACTAAACACGATTTGGTTTTAGCTTTCTAACAAGGCTCTGATACCATGAAGTTTTGGTGAATAGAATCACTTGATTATTTGATGAGCCAAAGAGAGGCAATATATACATACAAAGATAACCAACTAGAGTAACTAATGACAAGAAAATAGGAACTAAAGAACAACTTATTTCCTAATATAGAACTAACAAACTCCTAAAATAGTTATTCAACTATTTATAGAACTAACCAACTCCTAAAATACTTGTTCAACTATTTATATTTTCTACATGGCAGGTTGGGATCTGTGCGGTTTTATGGGGTTTATGGGGGGAAAGAAACAACAGAACATTTAGAGGTTCGGAAAGGGACCCGAGTGCTATTTGGTCCCTTGTTAGATTTCAAGTTTCTTTGTGGGCGTCGGTGACGCGGCTTTTTTGTAATTACTCTATAGGTCTTTTATTACTTGATTGGACCCATTTTCTCTAAGGTTTGTTCCCTCGGGCTCTTCTTTTTTTGGACGCTCTTGTATTCTTTCATTTTTTTCTCAATGAAAGTTTGGTACCTTATCAAAAAAAAATGTGCGTCCTATCCTGGATCTTAGTAGGGTTAAATGTACTCTCCATCTTTCTGCATTCTTTGTGTAGAGAAGAAACATATTTTGAAGGTGTAAATTTTGTCTGATGATTGTACTGCTCTGTCGAATATTAATATATCCAATTCTTGAACAATACATGCGCTGAGTTTTTTTCTTTGTTTTGTTTCTTTTCTAGAAAACAGAAATAAACATTTTTTCCGTTTAAAAATACTCAATGAGTTCAACCACCATGCAAGTAATAATATGCTATGGAGTTCCATAGTCTCATATCACTTAAAAGTTCTGAGTTTGTTTGAATTTGAGGTTACAGTTATGTTTCTTTTTAAAGTATGATTTAAGTTAATGTAAGATGTTCAATTTGATTTGTCGTCTTCAACTGGTAAAATTGTCAAAATTGAGTGTCATTGAAATTGTGTTTTGATTGATTTAACCAACCATAGGGGGCAATTAGTTGACTCCTATATCTGTGTTGCCTGCCCTTCAACTGCACAACCTCCAGCGTTTTTCATTCCTGGATTTGACTCGTCCTGCCCTCGAGAGTTTAGATTGCGAGATGCTATTGTGGTAATTTATTTGGTCATTTTGCTAAACAGGAAGAGAAGCAAAGAGCTATGGTTGCTGAGATGGTGGCCAAGCTTACCAGTGTCTGTTGGGACAAGTGTGTCACTGGCACGCCAGGGAGCAAGTTCAGCTCTAGTGAATCCAACTGTCTATCAAACTGTGCCCAACGCTATATGGATATGAGCATCATCATTATGAAACGATTCCAAAACAGTTAATTGATCTCAACGGGAGGCAGGTTTTCCAGTTACAAGGCAATGTATTTTCTTGGTTCTATTGTTCAATTCAAACTGAAAAAAAAAAGGGTCAGAACTTCTGGAAATATTGTTCATTTTTTAAAAGTTTATGCATTGCCCAAATCAGTTTATTTTACATCCTGATGAGAAAATTCCTGAATTGAAATGGAGGTAGCCTGTTGTAGTTTTTGTCATATGTATTGTTGAGTTTATTAATTGTAATGTGCTTTCGATGTCAGCTTGGTGCTTTGAAATTCTGAGAGGAAGGGCTGAATGTGGAACACTGGCTATTAAGTCTGGATGAAGTGAAATGGTAGGCATTTCATGTAAAATTGGTTAGAATAAGTGGCTACGTTGAAGTCTTATTCGATGACATGTCATAGTTGCACAATGTGAATCATTTTAACACCTAAATTTTGGTTTCAGCCTAAAAAAGCTCTATAAAGGTTGTAGTTTTACACAATAAAAGTAAGGATGTTTTAATCCATGCTTGTTTCTTGCAAGTTCTATCTACAGTGTAGTTATTAATATATTTATGTAGTTTTATTATTATTTTTTAAAATGTTATACAATTTTATTTGCCTTAAAAGTTATCCTCATTGGGATTTCCACTTTGTTTCCAAATTACCCTAAATCCCCACTATATCAGCTTGGAAATGATCTGATAATGACAGGCTGAAGGAGGAGGTTTTAATAATGAAAATAAAGTAATAAAGAGAGATTAGCATCTATTAGCATTTAGATGGAATTTCGTATGGGGTTCCTTGCAAGAGCATATCTGCCATTTTGGGTCTCTTCTATATCTAATCTGCTCACACACGGAAGCCCAATATAACCATTTAATTATTACTACAAAGTATCTATTATGGTTAATTTGTTATTGGGTAAAAAATATTAGTGCTTTTAGATGTAATATATGAATAAATCAAATGAAAATAAGTTGTGTTCTCTTCTTGTGCGAATATTATTGTCTAGACCTTCAACCATTATGATATGTAATGTAATAGCCTACTTGCCAACAAGAACATAATTCAATGACATGAGATTATGAGATCTTAAGTTCAATCCCCCACCTCAACATATTATAAAAAAAAAAAAAAAAATGTAATAGTCTACCAGCATTTGGACTAGTACCAAAAAGAAAACCCACATTAAAGTATCACCTGATGAACTTCGTAGTTTAATATATATATATATATATAAAAGCATTGATTGAATAGTGCTGATTATTAAATATATTCAGTGAAGCTAATCTTTATAAATTGGAATCTGAAACTAAAACAGTACAAATAATAAATCTTATCTTTTCAGGTGTAATCGTTCCTGAAGTATACACCTGGCATATCCAACTAAGTAAGACTAATCAAAACCTCCTCAACTTAAAACTTAATAATATCGCTTATACTTTGTTCCTTTAATGAAAGTTATTAATTAGTATTGTTATATAGTTTTCATGAGTTTACATGGTGACAGCTTGCAGAGATGATGAGGAGATTTCAAAAGCTACAAATAGATAGAACGCAATAACAGCAAAAAACAATTAACATTGAATAATAATAATATTATATCTAAAACTCGGTTGATTTCATTTGATTTGATGTACGCTTAAAATGAATTTGGCTGGCCAACCTGGTGTCCGAGTGATCGAGCTTCCATGCGATGAAGTGGGATTTGGGTAGGATGATGGGCGGTTTAAAATTAGTTCAATAAAGTAATCTCATGGGTTTCAATAATCTTAGCTACCACTTTGTTGTGGATGCATAGATGACATGGACATGGAGGGAATACACACTATAAATATGTGTCCTCCTCCTATATATGTTGATATTAATTGAGCAAGAGAGTTGAGTTATTTGTTGTTCAAAATAATAAAAATGGGTGTTAGTTTTATGAATCACAATCCTTGGATTTTTGCATTTGGTGTTATGGGTAACATTATCTCATTCATCGTGTTTCTGGCCCCAGTGTAAGTATGTGGTATATGTGGTATGGTATATGTGGTATGAATTTGATTGCTGATGATGAATTACACATGCAGGCCTACATTTATAAGGGTGTGTAGAAAGAAATCAACGGAGGGATTTCAGTCAATTCCGTACGTGATGGCTTTGTTCAGCGCAATGCTACTCATCTATTACTCAACGCTGAATTCA
This sequence comes from Herpetospermum pedunculosum, assembly GCA_028017165.1. NCBI lineage: Eukaryota > Viridiplantae > Streptophyta > Magnoliopsida > Cucurbitales > Cucurbitaceae > Herpetospermum > Herpetospermum pedunculosum. Next base: position 219,055 of record CM051530.1, read on the forward strand.
TCAGAGTTGTTTCTAATGACGATAAACTCAGTGGGGTGTTTCATCGAGACCATTTACATCGCTTTATACATCACATATGCTCCCAAGAAGGCTCGTGTTTTCGCAATAAGGTTCGTTCTGCTGTTGGACGTCCTTGGATTTTGCTCCATCCTTTGTGTCACACAATTCCTGGTCAAGCCTCCCTACAGACCCCGCGTCATTGGCTTCCTTTGTGGTGGTCTCTCCGTCACTGTTTTTGCAGCTCCTCTAAGCATCATGGTCCGCCGCTGCTTCTTCCCTTCATTTAATTTCCCTTTTAACTCTTAATTATATAATCAATTTGTTTAATTCATATAGAGGACGGTTATTCGCACCAAGAGCGTTGAGTTCATGCCGTTTTCTCTATCCTTTTTCCTCACACTAAGCGCTGTTATGTGGCTTTGCTATGGCTTACTCCTCAAGGATTTCTACATTGCGGTACGTAATTAATTAATTAATTAAATATAATTTCATTTGTCTAGAATTAATAAAATAATGAGATTCCATTATTATTGAGACAGCTTCCAAACACATTGGGATTCACATTCGGGATGGCTCAGATGATTCTGTACGCCATCTACAGAAACGCAAAGCCTGCTGAGGTGGTAAATAAGCTCCCACAGCACAAAGCCGATATTATTGTAACGTCACCCGTAGCAGACACCGCACCCGCACCCATCCTCAAATGTGACCCTTAGTTTGCTCCATCAGCAGCTCTCTCCTCCCCTACCTGTCTGTATTATTATATAATAATTAGTAACTTTATTTTCCAATTTTCTTAACTACAAATTATGGGAGAGCTTATTAATTTATGTAAGCCGATATTATTGTAACTCTCTTCCTCTTTTTACTCTTTTCTTATATGCTTATTTACTTTCCCTTATTCTCTCTCTCTTTCTATTTTCTCTAATTCATTATATTCTCTTCTTTTTTAGTTTTTTACATATTCAAATCCAATTTTATGAAATTCATAATTAACCTACATCAAAATTGCTAATTCACCACAATGTAACTAGCATTTTTGCATTGAGATAAATTTAAAAAACAATTCCAAATTTATATCCGGTCGTTAATTAGAGTCCTTTCATATTTTCAAAATCCACCTCCAATACTTACTAAGAGGCACCCACGTATCAAACCGAGCATAGCTCAATTAGTATAAGGTTGTGCCAATGACTAAGAGATCATGAGGTCAATCCTCACATTAATTAAAATACCGTTGCAAAGAAGCACCCACGTTTTGGCCGCATCGTTCAATAATTTTTCATCTACCGGTTCCTTGACTAATTATAGCTCCAAAATATATAAGGACCCCTAAATATTATGTGATTATATTAACATTGTTGATTTAATTAAAAGTTTTCACTAATCATGTATTTGATATAATTAATATATATATATATATATATATATATATAAATAAGAAGGTAAGATATATGAAATCTCTTTCACGAATTAATAATTTCATTATTTAGTGTGGCTAATTAATAACAATTTCAGCCGTCAAAAGTGACATATCGTGTTAAACTCAAAAGCATGTACTCTCGACTAAGAAGTCGGAGGTTCGAATCACCTACCCTACATATTCTTGAACTCTTTTGGTGGGGTCTCTTTGGAGTATTTGAAAAAAAAAAGAAACAATCGAATTTTCAACAACTTTACTAGAAATTTTTAGTCGATTTGGGATGATATTATTGTTCTTGCGGCTTTTTGGTCTAAAAAACCCCTATCTTCTTTAGCTATGATATTTCTAATTAATATCGCTTTGAACTGGATTGCGTTCATGTAATTGGGTTTAGGCCCTTGTATATTAACAACCTCAGTGGTCAAGATGAAAAAATTATTCAAAGTGACTGCCTCCTTACAACCGTCAAATCTAGATCTTACAATTTATTTGCTCCTAAAAATTATTGGATAAAAAATAAAATACTTTTACACTTTCTCTTTTAATCCAAGGTCAAAACTATCAGCCACGCTGTAACGACTTCCTCAAATAATTTCTGAATTGTGCGAGGTTATATAAGTAAGTTCTTGTTAATCATAAACAGGCCGCTATCCAAAATAATTGGTAAAAAGTGATCACTTTAATGTTTATTTCGAATTCCATGCGTCCAATAATATTGAGGGCGTGACCTTTATGAAATTAAATTACTAAAATACCATCTCTTGAAAGAATTAAAATCCGCATTATATTGAAAGCTAGCTAATGATTTTTGTTTATTTTGTAATGATTAACTGTGTTTTTGAGGGGCAAAAATTTAATGATTCATTTATATATAGTGTTATGGTTCCTACAAACTTTATTTAGAGTTTTCATTTTAAAATTATTTGTGGGGGGTTTGGTCCTAGGAAGGACAAGAAGGAGAATATATGGTTAATTAATAGTTGGGCACTATGATCACGAACAAATTGAAAAGGGTGCCAACCAGAACATCGCTCAATGACATGATGTATTGTCTAGTGACCATGACGTCCTACATTCAATTCACCAACACAACATGTTTTCAAAAAAAAAATAAAAAAAAAATAATAATGAAAAGGGTTAACGAAGTTAGTTAAACAAACCCAGGTTGGTTAATTAATTTTAGTTGAGGGAAAGGGCAATAATATTAGTCAGCAATACACAAATTAAAATGGGTTGAAGCAATGAATATAAAAACTGGTAGCTAGCTGTATATATATCCATATATATGTTTGAATTTCCCCTTTAAATCTTGGAATTCAAATTCCATTTGTAAAGAATTAGGCAATGATCTTGTTTTTGGAATTTGTAGTGCAACACCCATTTTGCCTAAACTGATCATCTATTGCCGTAATTGAGCACCTAATCTCTGGTAATCCTCCCCTTTCATTACGTGTATGTTTTATTTAATTCATTACTTATAAACCCGAATTCACGAACCCCCACCAAAAAAAAAGTAAAATTTTGTGTGGTTCACATTTGAGCGAGGCCAAGCATTAAAAAAAGAATTGAAGTTAATTTGGTTAATATGGAAATTAAAAAGGAGTGAGAAAGCAAATAAGGTAGTAGGAGTTGGGTTGGGAATGTCTGTTAGGAAGTCAACTGGAACTGGGAACTGAGAACTGGGAGTATATACACTTGAGGGGGTTTGGGAAAAGGGTAAGAATATTCTACAAAATGATGATGGGTAGGGGGATGGTGTGTTTTGCAGCGTCTGATTTGGTTAGAAATGTGATTGGGATGAGCACCATGATGAACAGCAAGTGCGATTACACATCAAAAGCTATAAATATATATATGATATGTGTGTAAGTGTATCTTTGTGTGTGAGTAGAGAGAATCTCTCCAATAAATCTTCCGGATGAAAGATGCGAATAACTTGACCTTCTTGCAAGTGGCCCATTTTCTAATTTCATTTCCTTTGCTTCTCACCAACTCTCATCTCTCCCCTAGTGCTCTCCCTACACAAAATTAGCAACATGTTATCTACAAAATTATCTTTCCATAATGCAAAACCAAACAAATTCATTACCCGGATTTTCATTGGTCAATCCCCCCCTCATATATTTATACATAAATATATACAGATGCAAGGATATGAGATATGTATAAATGTAGATAAATAGAGAAAAACAAAAGACTAGTGTGTGAGTTATGGGCTGTAATCAATTAATAATATTACTGGAGGGTGGGGGAAGGAGGATATATTGGGTATTTGAATTTAGTTACCAACATCAACATATAAAGTAGTATATATTATTATTATTATTATTGGAGAATAGAAGTAGTAGTAGTAGTATGAAGTGTATGAAAAGTGTATGAAGTATGAGTTGGAGGGCTTAAAAATAAAAAAGCAATTGGTGGGTGACACATCACAAAGAAAATGGTACTGACAACTAAGCATTTGTTTTTGTTACCATTGGTAATTATTGTATTATTAAGGGACCAAATATAGACATTAATATATTTGTAATTAATATTAACAAGTGGAAAGTGTTACTGTCTCACATATTCTCACCCATCAACTTGTTTCTCTCTTTTATTTTTATTTTTCACTATAAAAACCCTCTCTTCTCCTCACATTTACTCTCACTCAACCATCAATCAATTTGTTGTTGTGTCTTAGCTTCTCTAGCTATTGCCAAAATGGCCATCAGTTCCGAAACTCTCGCTTTCGTCTTTGGCCTTTTAGGTACCCTACCATATTATTATTCTGTGTGTTCTACGTGTAACCCTAAAACACATGCAATATTATTATTAATTATTATTGTAATTTAATTCTTTGCTTTGGGTTTATGCAGGCAACGTTATCTCCTTTATGGTGTTCCTAGCTCCACTGTAAGACCCCAGACCATTATTACCTTCATTAATTATATATATATATGCTGATCTTAATTAGTTAGATATATGAATTTGCAGGCCAACATTTTACAAGATATACAAGAAGAAGTCGGCGGAAGGATATCAGTCGTTACCTTATGTGGTTGCACTATTCAGTGCCATGCTTTGGATTTACTATGCACTTCTCAAAACAAATGCTACCTTTCTTATTACCATCAACTCCTTTGGCTGTGTCATTGAGACCATTTACATCCTTCTCTTTGTCTTTTATGCTCCCACCAAGTTAAGGGTAAGTTAGTCAAATAATTCATTATTATTATTATTATGAATATTATTAATAATAATTGGTTGCATGCACGTACACAGTTGGCAACGGCGAAGGTGCTATTGTTGTTGAATGTGTTGGGGTTCGGGTTGATGCTGGCCTTGACTCTTGTGTTAGCCAAAGGAGAGAAGCGTCTCAAAGTTCTTGGCTGGATATGCTTGGTCTTTAATCTCAGTGTCTTCGCTGCACCTCTTTTCATCATGGTATATAAATTAATTACTATACTATAAACAAATATTAAATAATATCATATCTTATATACCTTAATTAAAATTGAATGCACACATGCAGGGGAAAGTCATTAAGACCAAGAGCGTAGAATACATGCCTTTCGCCTTGTCATTCTTTCTCACTCTCAATGCAGTCATGTGGTTCTTTTATGGCCTCCTTCTCAAAGACTATTACATTGCGGTAAGAATATAATTACTTTTTTTTTTTTTTGTCATATTTATATATATAATTAACTAATTGGATATATATATATATACCAGCTTCCGAACATTGTTGGGTTCGTGTTTGGCATAATTCAAATGATCCTGTACGTAATATTCAAGAATGCGAACAAGAAAAGCAGCATCCCAATCAAAGAGGACGGAAAGGCACAGCAGCAGCTTCACGAACTGTCGGAACAAATAATCGATGTGGTAAAACTGGGGACCATGGTTTGCACAGAACTGAACCCCGTCGGCGTTCTTCAGCCAAACATCGTCGACGGCGTCGTGGAAGCCGTCATCGACAACATCCAAAAGATCAAGACCAACGAGAAGAAAGAAGCTGAAATAACCAACTAATTATATATATGCTAGCTGGGGGGATTCGCATCCAATGCGGGTTTAATTATTGAATTAGGCTAATTAAGTTAGTTAGTTTTAGTTAGTTTTTGGTTTTAACTAATAATTAGTATAGTAGTGTACTCAATATTTGTTGTTTGTGTTATGCATTAGGGAGAGTGAGAGACCTTAATGAAAACGCTATGGCGGGCGGGTCTCTCCTTCATCTATCTCTTCATGTCATCTTGTGTAATGTGTATGTTTGTTGTCCTAACTAAAATCTTTGGTTTTGAATTATTCGAGATCAAACGTTTATTCTTCTATATTTTTTCATTGTCTTTCTACATATATTATGTATATTCATTCTCCCCTGCACTCTAGGAAATAGCGTCAAACCGAGTATAGCTCAATTGACACAACTCAATCTTTGCATTAATTAAAATACCGTTGCAAAAAAGAAAAAAACAAAGGGAAATAACACCCTACCTATCCTTCTCACTTTTCAGTTTTCATACTCCTTTAATTTGTTACTTTTATTTCAAATTTATATATTTTATATATCACACAAGCTATCGACCATATTTTCTTTAAATATCTAATGCATAAACACAACCCAATATCCCAAAAGCTTCGTAATTTATTTACTTTTTTTAAATAAATAAAAACTTATTACCAAACATAGACTTAACTTTTAATGTCTTCCTTAACATTGCCTACCCAGGCACCTCTTCCAATAACAAACGTGTTACGTGTTGATATGTCATTGGAGAAGGTGCTCGCCAAATCTTTTTATTTATTAATTTTTTAAGTCCAACAACAGGCACGTAGATGCATTAATCAAACACCTCAAACGCTTTAGTGAGGTAAGTAATATTTTGGTAAGTTGAACAATACTTATGTCGACACACTAATATCCTAAATCAAACAATCGCACTTGCTCTTCATGAATATCTAATGAGATAACATAAATATTTAGACCTTATATGTGTCACCCTCCTTTGAGAAAAGTATTACTTATACATCTTGATATGAAATCTTTTAATTTATGATGGACAGTTTTTTTAGTACAATAATGTGTAGGACTGAATATTTGACCTTTTGATCGAGAAATTGTAGAGTCTTAACCAATTGAGTTGTGTTCAAGCCTACATTTATGAATGATAGACATCTAATTTCTAACCCGTATATGGCCATATGCTTATGCGTAATTTTCTTTGAGAAAACTCTAAAGGATGGTGGTTCGCATCTTGTTAGATGAGATATAGTCACTCTCCCAAAAGATAAAGGGGGTTTGGGTATTGACAAGGCTTAAAGACACGAACATAACTCTTCTGAGTAAATGGTTGTAGAGATACCTTGAGGAGCCGGACAACCTATGGAGGATCGTTATTGAAGCTAAATATGCAAATTCATCATTTGGTGAAGTTCCTAGCAAATGCAAATTTAGTAGCTCCAAATCCTCTTAATTAGTTCAACATTATTAAGTTTAAAGATCTTGTCTTGAACCACACTAATTGGAAGATAGCGAATGGTAGAAATTAACACTCTTTTCTGGTTCCATAAATGGACTAATGATGGCGGCTTAATATAATTTATATCCTTGATTTTTCGATTTGACATCAAATAAATTGATTATTGTACGTGAAGCTTGGAATTCAGAAACAGGTTCTTGGAATTTCTTCCCTCACAAACCCCTTTTGGATATAAAATTGATTGTTTGGGTCAATATATCTACTTGTTGACACATTCCTTCTCCAATTGTTGGTAAGGATTGTATTTTTTGGGTTACTCATAAAAAAACATGTTTTTAGTGAAATCTATAAAATGGGTTCTTTCCCATGAAAAGTGTCCCCCTCTTTTACCATATACAAAATTCAGGGAATCTTTGGAAGACTCTTTATCCCAAAAAATGCAAATTCTTCCTTTGGACGGGATACACAAAGGTTTAACACAACAGAGAAAATGAAACCTCGTCTTCCATCGATGTGTCTTAATCCAAATTGGTGTTTGTGCGCTTTGCAAAGGGAATGCAGAAACCATGGATCATATTTTTCTCCATTGCATGCCCTTATGCTAAAAGTCTTTGGTCTAGAATTGAGGATTTTATTTCTCAAAGCCTTGCATGTCCTAGGATAATGTCAAACATATTATGTGGTGCAACATTTTCGGAGCCATTTTATTTTGGTTGAAACAAAATGACAGGATCTTTAGTGATTAATCAAAGTCTCTACATCAATTTTTGTTCATTTTGATCCCGGTCTTTACAATTTTTATAGATGTGTTATATAAAAAGAGTACTTAGGAAGTGATGAAAAGTATGTATATTAGTACATAGATTTAGTAATATATTATACTCTGAGTTCGTTAATTCCACAGAGAGTAGATGAAATGAATAGAACTTTTAAAAAAGAATTACACAAATGAATATACCTTATTCCCTTTAGATAAAAGACAAGGATAGATTATTGCAGAATTGCAAACTTTCCAACTCAAAGTTGTGATGAAAACTATGAGCGAAAACAATACTGCTCCAAAAAAAAAAAGAAAAGGTAAAGACATTGTCTGTAAGGGATTCAGAAATCCAGCGTCGAAGCACTAGACAAATTCACGGCAGGTGTTAAGAAATTTTAGGTTAAGGGAGCAGCTTTAGCTAATAAATATAGCATTTTAACTAATTGTTGGCTCCAGGTGCAAAGGTTTTGTTAATCTTAATCTTAATCTTAATAATTAAGAGTGGTTGTGGAATCTAATCTAAATGTTAGTGGGGAATCCAATTAGTAGGCTTTCCGTCCACTGTCAAAAACATTATTAACGGCTAATGCTAGTGTTAGCCTAGCTTACTCAATCCCACCCTCCACCATCATTAAGTTAGTTTTTACAGGAATCTTTGACCCTCCGACCTAACCAAGAGCCTAACCCAATTTCTCTCAAAAAAACCCTTTTTTTTTTTTTTACTTTTTCTCTTTAACCACGCAATCCTTCGAATCTTTCACCATAAATGAATATTAAATAACACAATTCTGATTCCAATATATAAAACACCCATTTCTTCATCTTGTCTGCTATGCATCTAAAGGTTGTACGCAAAAGGTCTAGATTCCACTTTCTCATGGATATCAAAGCAGAAGAGAACAATCTTTTTCAATCCCGCGACCCATTATTAGCAGAATTAAAATATAGTTTAATGGGGTTTTGAAAAAAAGAAAGAAAAGCAAAGGAGGGAAGGTATTTGACCATAATATTATTCATAGGTTTGGAGTGGCATCACAAAATCAGAATCTTCAAAAGATGCAACAAACATGCCCAATGGAGTATTCAGTATAATACAAAACTAGTGCCGTGACTCGGATTCTTCAACACTCAAATTTCGAAATCAGATGCTGCCTTTCGCTTTAATTTGGGTTTTCGCCTTTGCCTTCCGTTTTTGTTTTGGTTTCATTACATTTTTTTTTTTTTTAAATATACTTCATTAATATGTGAGAAACATACAAGGATGGAAACTCATTTAGTTTGATTGAATTATTGGATATTCTTAAAACATCAATGCTATGGTACAAATAAAAATCAATGAGGGTGTTAGGTTGAAATGATCACCCGACCATACATTAAGAAAAGAAAAGGAAAAATGTATTGGTAAAAAATGATTGGTTTTACAATTTTTAGTTTCAATGGAACAAATTTTTTCAAATTGTTTTTATTCACAAAAAGTGTTAATATTCATATAACACATTCACATTCTCGATTTTTTAATTGACCAAGTTTAAACCTAAACTAATTAAGTAACTAAGTTTATTTAACCCTATGCTTGAAATGAACTCTGTTTTGGGTTTTAGATATTTAGTATTTAAGAATCTCGTTTTAAGATGTTATATTTAAGACTTATATTGTTTTACAACTTTGAAGTTTTAGGTTAAAATAAGCCCATACATTAAAAAAAAGAAGAGGAAAAATATATTGTTAAAAAAATGATATGTTGGGTATGAGCATTTTTAGAAAAAATGGAAAGACTATGGTACACAAATTTTTTCGATTTGTTTTTTCCACAAAAAGGGTTCGTATTCGTATAACATTCATATTCCCCACTTTTTAATTGGTCAAGATTGGACCTAACTCAGTTTATTTTAACCACGTGGTTGAAATGAACTCGTTTGAAAAAATATTGGGCTCCTGACTTTTGGTTGGACGAAGCGTGTAGATTATTCACGGTTTTCAACCACGTGCTTGAAAATTACTTATTTCGGGTTATTGAAATTTAAGGTTTATGGATCGTGTTTTAAAAGTATTTTGCTTACGGATTTTGGTCCTAAACCTATGGGGGTTGTAGGTTAATAAAGCTCCTTAACCCAAGATCTAAAAAAGAAAATGAAAAATGTACGCATAAGAAAAAATGACCAAAATGACCGTTTTTTTTACCAAGATGTGAGGACTATAGTATAATTGCTTTTTTGACTTTTTTTAATTCACGAAAAATGTGTATACTCATTTAACATTCACATTCCTGGTTTTTGATTGGACGAAGCTTTTTTTGACTTTTTTTAATTCACGAAAAAGTCTATATTACTCATATAAAATCAATATTCCATACTTTTGATGGGACGAAGCATGTAGATTATTTACGGTTTTCAACCACTTGTTTGAAAATTACTCATTTCGAGTTTTTGAAATTTAGGGTTTATGGATCGAGTTTTAAAGTGTTTTTCTTACGGATTTTGGTCCTAAAGCTATGGGGCTGTATGTTAATGAAACTCCTAAACCCAACATCTAAAAAAGAAAATGAAAAATGTAGGCATAAAAAAATGAGCAAAATGACCGTTTTTTGACGAAAAATTGAGGACTATAGTAAACGATTTTTTTGACTTTTTTTAATTCACGAAAAAAGTGTATAATATTTTCACATTCCTCACTTTTTATTGGACCAAGCATGTTGCTTATTAACGGTTTTCAACCACGTGCTTAAAAATTACTCGTTCCGTGTTTTGCAAATTTAGGGTTTAGGGATCGAGTTTTAAGATGTTTTTCTTACGGATTTCGTTCTTAAAGCTATGAGGCTGTAGGTTAATGAAGCTCCTAAACCCAACATTTAAAAAAGAAAATAAAAATTTTACAATAAAAAATGACCAAAATGACCATTTTTACCAAAATTTGAGGACTATAGTAAACGATTTTTTGATTTTTTTTAATTCACGAAAAAATCTATATTATTCATATAAAATCAATATTCCATACTTTTGATTGGACGAAGCATGTAGCTTATTCACGGTTTTCAACCACTTGCTTGAAAATTACTCATTTCGGGTTTTTGAAATTTAGGGTTTATGGAACGAGTTTTAAAGTGTCTTTCTTATGGATTTTGGTCCTAAAGCTATGGGGTTGTATGTTAATGAAACTCCTAAACCCAACATCTAAAAAAGAAAATGAAAAATGTACGCATGAAAAGATGAGCAAAAATTGAGGACTATATAGTAAACGATTTTTTTGACTTTTTTTAATTCACGAAAAAAGTGTATAATATTTTCACATTCCTCACTTTTTATTGGACCAAGCATGTTGCTTATTAACGGTTTTCAACCACATGCTTAAAAATTACTCGTTCCGTGTTTTGCAAATTTAGGGTTTAGGGATCGAGTTTTAAGATGTTTTTCTTACGAATTTCGTTCTTAAAGCTATGGGGCTGTAGGTTAATGAAGCTCCTAAAACCAACATTTAAAAAGGAAAATAAAAATTTTACAATAAACAATGACCAAAATGACCATTTTCACCAAAATTTGAGGACTATAGTAAACTATTTTTTGATTTTTTTTAATTCACGAAAAAGTCTATATTATTCATATAAAATCAATATTCCATACTTTTGATTGGACGAAGCATGTAGCTTATTCACGGTTTTCAACCACTTGCTTGAAAAGTACTCATTTCGGGTTTTTGAAACTTAGGGTTTATGGATCGAGTTTTAAAGTGTTTTTCTTACGGATTTTGGTCCTAAAGCTATGGAGCTGTATGTTAATGAAACTCCTAAACCCAACATCTAAAAAAGAAAATGAAAAATGTAGGCATAAAAAAATGAGCAAAATGACCGTTTTTTGACCAAAAATTGAGAACTATAATAAACGATTTTTTGACTTTTTTTAATTCACGAAAAAATATAATATTTTCACATTCCTCACTTTTAATTGGACCAAGTATGTTGCTTATTAACGGTTTTCAACCACGTGCTTAAAAATTACTCGTTTCCGTGTTTTGCAAATTTAGGGTTTAGGGATCGAGTTTTAAGATGTTTTTCTTACGGATTTCGTTCTTAAAGCTATGGGGCTGTAGGTTAATGAAGCTCCTAAACCCAACATTTAAAAAGAAAAATAAAAATTTTACAATAAAAAATGACCAAAATGACCATTTTTATCAAAATTTGAGGACTGTAGTAAACGATTTTTTGATTTTTTTTTAATTCACGAAAAAGTCTATATTATTCATATAAAATCAATATTCCATACTTTTGATTGGACTCAATATTCCATACTTTTGATTGGACGAAGCATGTAGCTTATTCACGATTTTCAACTACTTGCTTGAAAACTATCTGATGATGATAACATTTTCTCTTTTAATTCTTTGTTAAATATCAGCTAACAACAACAAGGAGAGTAGACAAGGATAATCATTTTCCTTAAACATGAAAATAATTTTGATGTCATAATTTCCACATATCTTACATTTCGTTAATCGATTTAAGATCATTTACATCATTATTTCTAAAAAAAAAAAAAAAAAAAAAAAAAAAAAAAAAAAAAAAAAAAAAAATCCTTCTCATATATCATGGTTAGATACAGATCAGGCATACCATGTTGCATTCATCTACCATTGGCATGTACATGCATACATGTTGCATTCATGACATTTTTAATACACCATTAGCATGCACATGCATACATACTGCATTCATGACATTCATTTTTCTACTATTGGCGTGCATATGCATCAATGCATCAATGCATCATGCCTTCAAAATAAATTTCATTGGTCAAACCAAAACAAATTAAGACACACGTTGTCATGCATTATTGATGAGCAAGTTCGCCGCGACGCTGGGCGAAACTAATCCATTTGCATTTGGCATTTTTACATTGGCATGTCATCACATTTTCTGTTGAGAGTCAGTCATCAATTCATTCTAGTTTTCACATCATTTGACCAACTCATATCTCATAACTCATACATTTCAGTTTTCTTCATATTCATGAAGTCTTAATGTTTTCGAAAGAAACATTTAAAAAAAAAATCTCTAAAAAAAAGAGTTTCATTTTTGACAACTAAGTTTTGAAATAAAAACCGTTGTCCCTTTTAAAGCAAATTTCTGAAAAAACGAAGTCCCTGTTTTAAAAGTGTCTTTTGTGTTGACGACTAAGTTTTGAAATAAAAACCGTTGTCCCTTTTAAAACAAATTTCTGAAATACGAAGTCCCTATTTTAAAAGTGTCTTTCATTTTGACAACTAAGTTTTGAAATAAAAACCGTTGTCCCATTTAAATTCAAAATAAATAAAAAAAAATCAAAATCAAAATCAAAATCAAAATCAATCACTCAATCTTTTACATTAATTTCTTGTTGGTTAAATCGAACCCTAATCCAGCATTAGCGGTCGAAGCCTGTGGACATAACCTAGGTCCGTTTCTTTTCAGTTGGTTAAATCGAACCCTAATCCAGCATTAGCGGTCGAAGCCTGTGGACATAACCCAGGTCCGTTTCATTTCAGTTGGTTAAATCGAACCCTAATCCAAGATTAGCGGTCGAAGCCTGTGGACATAACCCAGGTCCGTTTCATTTCCTTGTTAGTTAAATCGAACCCTAATCCAAGATTAGCGGTCGAAGCCTGTGGACATAACCCAGGTCCGTTTCTTTTCAGTTGGTTAAATCGAACCCTAATCCAGCATTAGCGGTCGAAGCCTGTGGACATAACCCAGGTCCGTTTCATTTCCTAGTTGGTTAAATCGAACCCTAATCCAAGATTAGCGGTCGAAGCCCGTGGACATAACCCAGGTCCGTTTCTTTTCCTTGTTGGTTAAATCGAACCCTAATCCAAGATTAGCGGTCGAAGCCTGTGGACATAACCCAGGTCCGTTTCATTTCTTTGTTGGTTAAATCGAACCCTAATCCAAGATTAGCGGTCGAAGCCTGTGGACATAACCCAGGTCCGTTTCATTTCCTTGTTGGTTAAATCGAACCCTAATCCAAGATTAGCGGTCGAAGCCTGTGGACATAACCCAGGTCCGTTTCATTTCTTTGTTGGTTAAATCGAACCCTAATCCAAGATTAGCGGTCGAAGCCTGTGGACATAACCCAGGTCCGTTTCATTTCCTTGTTGGTTAAATCGAACCCTAATCCAAGATTAGCGGTCGAAGCCTGTGGACATAACCCAGGTCCGTTTCTTTTCTTTGTTGGTTAAATCGAACCCTAATCCAAGATTAGCGGTCGAAGCCTGTGGACATAACCCAGGTCCGTTTCATTTCCTTGTTGGTTAAATCGAACTCTGATCCAAGATTAGCGGTCGAAGCCTGTGGACATAACCCAGGTCCGTTTCATTTCCTTGTTGGTTAAATCGAACCCTGATCCAAGATTAGCGGTCGAAGCCTGTGGACATAACCCAGGTCCGTTTCATTTCCTTGTTGGTTAAATCGAACCCTGATCGAAGATTAGCGGTCGAAGCCTGTGGACATAACCCAGGTCCGTTTCATTTCCTTGTTGGTTAAATCGAACCCTGATCCAAGATTAGCGGTCGAAGCCTGTGGACATAACCCAGGTCCGTTTCATTTCCTTGTTGGTTAAATCGAACCCTGATCCAAGATTAGCGGTCGAAGCCTGTGGACATAACCCAGGTCCGTTTCATTTTCTTTGTTGGTTAAATCGAACCCTAATCCAAGATTAGCGGTCGAAGCCTGTGGACATAACCCAGGTCCGTTTCATTTCCTTGTTGGTTAAATCGAACCCTAATCCAAGATTAGCGGTCGAAGCCTGTGGACATAACCCATGTCCGTTTCATTTCCTTGTTGGTTAAATCGAACCCTAATCCAAGATTAGCGGTCGAAGCCTGTGGACATAACCCAGGTCCGTTTCTTTTCTTTGTTGGTTAAATCGAACCCTAATCCAAGATTAGCGGTCGAAGCCTGTGGACATAACCCAGGTCCGTCTTTGTTTTAATAATAAACAAATTTTCACCTTCCCAATACGATGTCTTCGTCCTTTGTCTACCCTTTCAATTCTTCAAAGATACACAAAGGGGAGCAAGCTGTAGACACCGTATTTGGTCCGGGCATTTGTTTATTATTAATGTTTTTACTTTATTTATTTATTTATTTTTATCATATTTGATTGAGTCTTTTTAAGTTGTAAATTCACTTTTTTATTATGTATTTAATTAATTTCGAAAATTTGAGAAAAATAACAAAAATAATGTTTTAATTGTTTGAGAAGGATTTTTACCTAATTTGACAAATAAGATTAACATTTTATGAGTATAAAATTTATAAGTCATTTTATGGCTAAAATTTAATATTCATTTATTTCTATTTATGAGTATAAATTATTTAATTCATTTTTGGATTAAATATTTGATATTCATTTATGAGTATAAATTATTTAATTCATTTTTGGATTAAAAATTTAATATTCATTTATGAGTATAACATATTTGTTAATTTTGGTCAAAATCCGTTTCAATTAAGAATAAAATTTTGAGTCATTAATTGTTTGATTTTAACCTTGTTTGACGTTCTCATCGTCTATAAATATCGGGTAAAGAATCATTCAAGAGGAGAAATATCAGGGCGAAAGGCTTCGAAAACGACAAAAAAATATTAGAGCGAAAGACTAGCCAGTTGGAGAGAAAAGTTAGTTTTAATAGTCAAAACTCTTTTTTGACTAATTTAAAATAACTTCTTCTTTTCTCCATTCCTATCTCCTGCAAAAAACCAATAACCACCATCTTCATCCAACTATCATCTGAAATCGGCAACCACGAGCACGACGACGGCGAACCACAAGCTTGAACGAACGACAACTCCCTCATGGTGATGGAAGACACAAACAACGCGCTCGAATAGAGAAGAAGAAGGTCTGATTTTTTAAGTTTTGAATTGTTTTACAATTTAATCCTTGTTAATTATTTGTTTACAATTTAATGTTTGTTTACAATTTTGACATTTGATTTACAATTAATTTAGTGTTTGACATCTTATTTTTCTATTAAGTTATGATATATTTTCCTTTTCAAATTTTAGGTTTTTAGGTATCTTTCAACTTTACCTTAATTTAAGTTTGTAAATAAATTTTAATTATTGATTCTTTATTTATTTTTTCCTTTCCAAATAAATTTTAGATTTGCCTTAAATTAAAAATTTTCCAAATAAACTTCAATTAGCCTTATAGTTCATAGTTAATAATATTTTTTTAAGTAATGTCTTTTTAAAAAATATTGTATTTTATTTGAGGGCTGAGTAGTGTGACTTCGTAGAGTTCCGACTCTCGTGCAAGCATACGAAAATTCTTCCAATCACTTTTTTTAAAAAAAGGGGCAAATCAACATGTTTTAAAATAAAATATTATCATATAAATCCTATGACGGAGTTGGGATAAATTTCTCAAATTCTTGAGGTAAACAATTTCCTTTAAATAAAAGGAAATTTAATGTGATAATTAACTAAGGATATTTTTCCCTCAATACATCAAAACTCTTACTTTATTTTTAAAGTTAAGGTTTGATTAAATGAGACATTGTTTTTTATAAACTATTATTTATTTTTTTCAAAATAAGGACATTTTAAAATTAACTGGATAATATAAGATAAAATATGGCTACCGTTTTTAACGGGTGTTGTAGGGTGCTAATACCTTCCCTACACTCAATCGACCCCCGAACCTGATTTCTGTTTTCTTAGACCAGTTTTTTGTTTTAAGGTGACCAATCACACCCAAAATGGTTGGTGGCGACTCCATCTCTTTATTTTAAAAATAAAACCCTTAAAAGAGGACGTCGGCCGCTCCGCGTCGCGATGACGTTGCGACATAGCTTATTCACGATTTTCAACTACTTGCTTGAAAAGTACTCATTTCGGATTTTTGAAATTTAGGGTTTATGGATCGAGTTTTAAAGTGTTTTTCTTACGGATTTTGGTCCTAAAGCTCTATGGGGCTGTACTTAATGAAACTTCTAAACCCAACATCTAAAAAAGAAAATGAAAAATGTACGCATAAAAAAATGAGCAAAATGACCGTTTTTTGACGAAAAATTGAGGACTATAGTAAACGATTTTTTGACTTTTTTTAATTCACGAAAAAAGTGTATAATATTTTCACATTCCTCACTTTTTATTGGACCAAGCATGTTGCTTATTAACGGTTTTCAACCACGTGCTTAAAAATTACTCGTTCCGTGTTTTGCAAATTTAGGGTTTAGGGATCGAGTTTTAAGATGTTTTTCTTACGGATTTCGTTCTTAAAGCTATGGGGCTGTAGGTTAATGAAGCTCCTAAACCTGACATTTAAAAAGAAAAATAAAAAATTTACAATAAAAAATGACCAAAATGACCATTTTTACCAAAATTTGAGGACTATAGTAAACGATTTTTTGATTTTTTTTAATTCACGAAAAAGTCTATATTATTCATATAAAATCAATATTCCATACTTTTGATTGGACGAAGCATGTAGCTTATTCACGATTTTCAACTACTTGCTTGAAAAGTACTCATTTCGGGTTTTTGAAATTTAGGGTTTATGGATCGAGTTTTAAAGTGTTTTTCTTACGGATTTTGGTCCTAAAGCTCTATGGGGCTGTATGTTAATGAAACTCCTAAACCCAACATCTAAAAAAGAAAATGAAAAATGTACGCATAAAAAAATGAGCAAAATGACTGTTTTTTGACGAAAAATTGAGGACTATAGTAAACGATTTTTTGACTTTTTTTAATTCACGAAAAAAGTGTATAATATTTTCACATTCCTCACTTTTTATTGGACCAAGCATGTTGGTTATTAACGGTTTTCAACCACGTGCTTAAAAATTACTCGTTCCGTGTTTTGCAAATTTAGGGTTTAGGGATCGAGTTTTAAGATGTTTTTCTTACGGATTTCGTTCTTAAAGCTATGGGGTTGTAGGTTAATGAAGCTCCTAAACCTGACATTTAAAAAGAAAAATAAAAAATTTACAATAAAAAATGACCAAAATGACCATTTTTACCAAAATTTGAGGACTATAGTAAACGATTTTTTGATTTTTTTTAATTCACGAAAAAGTCTATATTACTCATATAAAATCAATATTTGGAATTTTAATAAATGAAGTTTAGTTGTAACTCCTAAGAATGTTAGGGTACATTATTTGGGAGTGCTTATATAAAATAAATATTTTTAACAAAACTACTTTATTCCTAAGTACTCTAGTTAATGAGAAATCAAACTAGAGATCACTTTGATGTTTTGTTTTATGCTTTGAAGTGTATTTGTGTTTTTCCAAGCACTTGGATCAACATTTTACAAAGTGTTTTCTCACAAAATTCATCAACACTTATAAATTAATTATTCTCAAATATGATGGTTTTGAGTTATGTACTTTTAGTCATGAAAAAAGTATCTCTATCATGCCATAAAGCACTCCTAGGACACATAAATATCAATCAAAAAATAATTTAATAATCAAAAAGCTATTTTGCCTACTATATTAAATTGATTAAAGTAATCTTAAAAAAAAAAAAAAAAATTAAGTACACGTTCCGTAGCCACTTTCCATATTGCAGCCATTTTTCAAGGACATCTTGTCCTCTTGTGCTATTTTCTTACGCAATTTTTTTATAAAAAAAATAAGGACTTCAATCAAAACGAAATTTAAAACATTTTACAAATATGAAAAAAAATCAATAGCTATTACTAATAAACTCTATCCTTATATGATTATCACTAGACTTCTATTACTGAGAGACTACTATTACGTACAAAATTTTATAAAAAAACTGAAGTGGTAGATTATTATCAGCGATAGAAATTGTAATATCCGCAATTTTTTTAAAAAAATACGATATTTTTAATTATTTTACAGTAAATTAACCTGTGTTATAATTTCATTAAAAACAAATCTATAATTCAATTTTCATCCATTTTTACAAAACTAAACTTGAGATTGGAGGTTAGTCCTAACTGTTTGTGTTTTTTTTTCTGTGTAATATTTTATATAAAATTGAAAATCTATTTTGCCATTATTCGAGTTGCTTGTTGTTAGTTGGGTAAGAGTAAGAACCAGTTAGGTCGTACTGAAAAGGTACAGACAGCTGTTGCTGTATTTCAAATAATTTTGGCATGGGGAATGGAGGGTCGTCGGTGACATCATCCATTTAAAATAAAATAGTTGTTGAGTTGTAGGCCAATATATGTAGCCCATAAATTTCTGACACTCACTTATCCTCCAAACTGGCCCCAATACAAATACCAATTACCAAATGGGAGAATTTCTAGTACATCCGTGGTATGGAAAAACTCCATACCACTGCCTTTCAAAAAAATGACACGTGGCGAAATGGTTGTTTAACTGGACCCACACTATTAAATATATTATTTTTTTAAATCATTTCGCCACGTGTCATTTTTTTGAAAGGCAGTGGTATGGAGTTTTTCCATACCACGGATGTACTAGAAATTCTCCCATTACCAAATAGGACAACACTTTACTAAAAAAAAAGCACATGCAACCACTCATGGGTTAGGATTCCCGCCAAACAACTATATCTATATCATGTTCAAGTGACATAAAATAAGACTAAAATTTGTTACAGACATTTTTCAAAAAAACATTATGCAAAAAAAATGTTCATATTCATATAACATTTGTTATGGACGAAATAATGAAATCCAAATTATAAAAATTCAATAAACTAAAACACTAAGAAGAGGTTTACTCATCTAAGGACAAATTGAGAATCAGATGGAGGGACTGGCCCTGTACGAGGGATCAACCAAGTAAGAAGTAGTGGACCCCCTAGGAGTCAGCTCGATAAGGCCACGTCGAGAAGAAAGAGGCCGAGACCTTCTCAGGGTCAGCACGACCAAGAAAAGGTCGACCCTCCTCGGGGTCGCCTCGACCAGATGAAGAGGTCGACCCCTCCCTTGAGGTTGGCTCGGGCAAGTAGAGTGGTCGACCTAATGTTGTCGGTCCGACAAGCCAAGAAACGTCTCTCCTCGGGTGGTTACATAATCCTTGCAACGCTTGGGAGTTTTTATCATACCATAATGATCCGTTTAATTAATTGTGAAAAAATGTTCACAAACGGTCATTTGAGAGGTCTATATAAAAAAGGGATTGAGAAGAAGAAAATGTAATATGAAAAATATACTCTATATACTAAAAGGTTCTTTCCATATCCATCTCTCTCCCAAAACTTACTTGAACATCGGAGCCCGTGTGATAAGTGTCACACCGTTCTTAGCTCAATTTCTTGTTTTCCTTTGGTATTACAAATTCAAGCTCGCTCCACATCAAATATCAAATTCACCGTTGGTACCAAAAATCGGTATAAAAAACATTCATATATATTTTTGGCTTTTTAATTGGACAAGGTTGGACCTAACTCAATTTATTTAACCACGTGCTTGAAATGAACTCCTTCGAGATTTAAGATTTAAGAATTTAAGAATAAAATTGTAAGATGTTATATTTAAGGTTTTTGGTTTAAGGTTAAAATCATCGCCTAACAATCCATTAAGAAATGAAAAGGAAAAATGTTGTAAAAAAAAAAAAATGGATTAGACCAATTTTAGTAAAGAAAAAAAAAATTGAAAGACTATAGTACCAAAAAAAAGGTTGAAATTTTTTTTATCACAAAAAAGTTTCATATTCATAAAACATTCATATATTCTTAACTTTTTAATTGAACAAGGTTGAACCTAACTCAAATTATTTAACCACGTCTTTGAAATGAACTCTTTCGAAGTTTTAAGGTTTAAGGGTTTACGAATAAAATTTTAAGAGTTATATTTAAGGCTTATATATGGTTTTATATCTTTGTGCTTTTAGATTAAAATGATCACCCAAAACATGTAAAGGGAAAAAATGTACTATTAAAAAACTTATGGATGTGACCGTTTTTAGAAAAAAATTGAAAGACTATAGTACACAAATTTTTTCGATTTTTTTTTCTGCACAACAAAGGTTCATATTCATATGACATTCATATATTTTTGACTTTTTAATTAACTGAGGTTGTACAGACTCAATTTATTTAACCAAAGTGCTTGAAATGAACTACTTGGGGGTTTTAAGGTTTAAGGGTTACAAATCAAATTCTAAAATTTTATATTTAAGGATTTTGGTTTTATATATTTGTGCTTTTAGGTTAAAATGATCATCAGTCATACATTAAGAAATGTAAAGGAAAAATGTACTGTTAAAAAAATTATCGATATGCCCGTTTTTAGAAAAAATTGAAAGACTATAGTACCACAAATTATTTTGAAATTTTTTTATGCATAGAAAAGGTTCATATTCATATAACATTCATATTTTCTCGACTTTTTAATTGGTCAAGGTCTTGGTTTATTTAACCACATGCTTGAAATGAATTCCTTCGGGTTCGGGTTTTAAGGATTATAAGGGAGTAATTACAGCTTATCTTTCATTGTACTTAATTGGGAAGGTTTTTCTCTAACCTCTCAATTGAAAGACTATGGTACACAAATTTTTTCGAAATTTTTTTCATGCAAAAAAAAAAGGTTCATATTCATATAACATTCATATATTATTCCCGACTTTTTAATTGACCAAGGTTGGACCTAACTCAGTTCGTTCACGATTTTAAGGTTTAAGGGTTTACGAATCAAATTTTAAGATATTATATATAAGGCTTATGGCTTTATATTTTTGTGCTTTTAGGTTAAAATTGTCACATCCATACATTAAGATATGAAAAAGTAAAATGTATTGTTAAAAAAATTATCTGACCATTTTTAGAAATAAAAAAAAATTGAAAACTATGGTACATAAGTTTTTTCGAACTTTTTTTATGCACAAAAAAAGGTTCATATTCATATAGCATTCATATAACATTCATTTACTCCCGACTTTTTAATTAACCAAGGTTGAACCTAACTTAGTTTATTTAACCAATGTGCTTAAAACAACTCTTTATGAGTTTTATGAAGTAAAGGATTTACGAATAAAATCTTTTAGGTTAAAATGATCACTCAACCGTAAATTTATAAATGAATAGGAAGAATGTATTGTTAAAAAATTGTCACGATATGAAAAAAAATCTAAAGACTATGGTATACAAAAAAAATTCAAAATATTTTTATGCACAAAAAAGGTTCATATTCATATAACATTAATATATTAACTTTTTAATTTACCAAGGGTTGACCTAACTCGTTTATTTAACTACATGCTTGAAATGAACTCCTTCGGAGTTTTAAAGTTTAAGGGTTTACGAATAAAATTTTATGATGTTATATTAAAGGCTTATGATTTTATATCTATGTGCTTTTAGGGTAGATTGATCACGCAGCCATACATTAAGAAATGTAAATGAAAAACGTACTCTTAAAAAAAATTGTCAGATATGACCATTTTTAGAAGAAAAAAAAATTGAAATACTATAGTACACTAATTTTTTCGAAATATTTTTTATGCAGAAAAAAGCTTGCGTTCATATAACATTCATATATTTCTGGCTTTTTAATTAATCAAGGTTGGACCAAACTAAGTTTACTTAACCAAGTGCTTGAAATGAACTCCTTAAGTTTTAAGGTTTAAAGGTTTACGAATCAAATTTTAACTTTTAAGATGCTATATTTAAGGTTTATGATTTTATATCTTTGTTCTTTTAGGTTAAAGTGATCACACAACCATACATTAAGAAATTAAAAGGAAAAATTGACTTTTAAAAAAATTATCGATATAACCATTTTTAGAAAAATATTGAAAGACTATAGTATACAATTTTTTTCCAAATTTTTTTTATGTCCAAAAAAGTTCATATTCATATAACATTCATATATTCTCATCTTTTTAATTGACCAAAGGTTGGACCTAACTCAATTTATTTAACCACGTTCTTTGAAATGAACTCTTTCGGGGTTTTAAGGTTTGAGGGTTTACGAATCAAATTTTAAGATGTTATATATATATATATATATATATATATATATATATATATATTTTAGTACATTGGGAGTGAGGGATTCAAACCACATACCTCTTGATCGTAAACACATACATATGTCAGCTGAGTCATTCTCGTTTTGGCTTTAAGATGTTATATTTAAGGCTTGTAGTTTTATATCTTTTTGCTTTTAGGTTAAAATTATCCCCCACCATACATTAAGAAATGCAAAGAAAAAATCTAGTGTTAAAAATTATCCATATGACTATTTGGGGAAAACAATTGAAAGACTATAATACACAATTTTTTTCAAAAGTTTTCAAAAAAAAAAAAAAATTCATATTCAGATAACATTTATATATTCTCTACCTTTTGAATTGACCAAGGATAGACTTAAAAACAACTCTTTTTGAGTTTTATGAAGTAAGAGTTTACAAATAAAATATTAAGATGTTATATTTAAAGCTTATGATTTTATATCTTAACTATTTTTAGGGTAAAATGATCACTCAACCATAAATTAAAAAATGAAAAGGAACAATGTATTGTTTAAAAATTATGAACATGAAAAAAATCTAAAGATTATGTTACACAATTTTTTTTGTAATATTTTTATGCACAAAAAAGGTTCATATTTATATAACATTCATATTGCCAACTTTTTAATTTACCAAGATTGTACCTAACTCATTTTATTTAATCACGTGCTTGAAATGAACTCCTTCGATCTTTTAAGGTTTAAGGGTTTACGAATAAAATTTTAAGATGTTATATTTAAGGATTATGATTTTATATCTTTGTGCTCTTAGGGTAGAATGAACAAAATCGGCCATACATTTAGAAATGTAAAGGAGTGGTTAATAAAATTATCGATATACCATTTTTTAAAAAAAATTGAAAGACTATAGTACACAAATAGTTTTCAAAAAATATTTGATGCACAAAAAAGGTTCATATTTTTATAACATTTATATATTCTCGAAATTTTAATTGACCAAGGTTGGACCTAACTCAGTTTATTTAACCATGGACTTGAAATGAACAATTTCAGGATTTTAAGGTTTGAGGGTTTACAAATCAAATTTTAAGATGTTATATTTAAGGCTTATGATTCTATATCTTTGTGCTTTTAGGATAGAATGATCCCGCGGCCATACATTAAGAAATGTAAGGGGAAAAAATGTACTGTTAAAAAAATTGTCAATATGACCACTTTTAGAAGAAAAAAAATTGAAAGACTATAGTACAAAAATTAAATTCTAAATTTTTTGATGAAAAAAAAAACTTCATATTGATATAACGTTCATAATTCATATATTCCCGGCTTTTTAATTTACAAAGGTGGTTGGACCAAACTAAGTTTTATTAACCACGTGCTTAAAATGAATTCTTGGGGGTTTTAAGGTTTAAGGGATTGCAAATCAAATTTTAACTTTCAAGATGTTATATTTAAGGGCTTGTGATTTTATATCTTTGTTCTTTTAGGTTAAAGAAATCACACAACCCTACATTAAGAAAGAAAAGTAAAAATTGACTCTTAAAAAAATTATCGATGTGACCATTTTTAGAAAAAATTGAAAGACTATACTACACAATTTTTTTGAAGACTATACTACACAATTTTTTTGATTTTTTTTTATGTACAAAAAAGGTTGATATTCATATTACATTCATATATTCCCAGACCAAAGGTCAGACCTAACTCAGTTTATTTAACCACGTGCTTTAAAATGAACTTCGAAGGTTTACAAATCAAATTTTAAGATGTTATATTTAAGGCTTATGGTTTTATATCTTTGTGCTTTTATGTTAAAATAATCCCCCATTCATACATTAAGGAATGAAAAGAAAAAATCTAGTGTTAAAAAATTATCCATATGACAATTTTTAGAAAAATAAAATTGAAAGACTATAGTACACAAATATTTTCAAAATTTTGTTTATTAATTTTTTTTATTATTATTAAGTAATGCTGTGATTGAAGTCATGACCTCTTAGTCAAGGACACAACTCATGTCAATTGATCTATAATCAATTTGACAGGAATAAAATTTTAAGAAGTTATATTTAAGGCTAATGATTTTATATCTTTGTGTTTTTAGGTTAAAATGATCACTCCGCCATAAAATAAGAAATGAAAAGGATGAATGTATTGTTAAAAAATTATCGATATGAAAAAAAATCTAAAGACTATGGTATACAAATTTTTTCGAAATAATTTTATGCACAAAAAAAAGGTTCATATTCATATAAGATTAATATTTTTATGCACAAAAAAGATTTATATACACTACTTTTTAATTGACCATTGATAGCCTTAACTCAATTTATCAACCACATGCTAGATTTACGAAATAAATTTTATGATATACATTTAAGGCTTATGTTTTTATATCTTTATGTTTTTTTTTTTTTGGGGGGGTGGGGTAAAATGATAGCCATAAATTAAGACGGAAGAATGCATACAATTTGACTTTCTAACTTCTCAATATGGGTGAGTGCATTTTCTCTCACCAAATTATATTTGCACGATCTATCTATCCATGGCTTCTGTTCACTTACATTTTTCCTTACTAATCGCTGTGTCTACACATACAAATTCTCCCATTTATTTCATTTTTGTGTGCAAGTAATTTCAATTGTTTTCATTTTCATAATTATTTTACCATCACTTTAGTAATTTGTTAAGTAAATACTAATATCTAAAAAAGTGACTTGTGTACGAATCATATTCATATCCACATCCAGCCTTCTGAAACTTGATCCAAAAATTGCTTTCCCATAAGCACTGGGGCCTCTAAACACCTTCAAAAGAAAGTACATTTTTCATAACATGTCCCATAATCAGCATTGGTAACAAACCTGCATGCACGAATATAGCGAAGGCAAGAACAATGGAGGTCGTTAAAAAGGCTACGTAAGTGAAGCCCATTCTGGATATGGGCATTCGTAGATCCATCCTGGTCCCGAGTACTTAACACAATGCAGCCACAAACCTTCTTCTTCTCCGTCATATCTGCACATAACGAAACACGTTTAGTGCGAAATTCATGGATACTATTATATTTTGAGTGGAAATGGAATCAAACCAGCAGAACTTCCAGTGGGATAAAAGTTCCTCACCCCTTTGGAGCCAAATTTGGACAGTTTGTACACATGGGATCAATGCTAAAATCTTCACTTGAGTTTTCTTGAATATCACATGCTGGAGAACGGGCTGATATTGCAGCAGCAGCAGCTCTATCTGCAGTTGTTTTTTCCACAGAACGACCAGAAGCTTCTTTTGTAAGGTACAGTGCATCGTTGGCTATGGGATACCCTGTGTACTGCAAATGCACACGGATCTGCATTGCAGGTATACCACAAGACACTGATTTTAACATCAAAAGGGAGCGGGAGCAAACATATATGGATCATTTAAACATATGAAATATTATTGAGGGGGGTCTCATACAAAAGAGGGTCGTGATTATTCCCAAAATGTCTTCAACAAATCAAGATTAAAATTTCACATACTTGATGAGTTCGGCCAGTGATCGGTTCGCATAAAACAATGCTATGGACTCCATCGGAACTGATGCAGGTAAACTTTGTTTGAGCGGCCTTCCCTTTTGTTGGAGTATCCGAGCAAGAATCAACCATCTGTTGTATCAATATCAAGTGACACTACTACATTCAGACCAATATGCTTCCAGTCAAAGGAGCAACAGATCTCCCACAAACTTTATCCATGTCAATATTATGGTTATGGAATTGAAAACAGCCGTATTTAGCAATGGAAAGAGACTAAATTGGATTGTTTCAAAAAAAAAAAAAAAACAGAGAGAGAGAGACTAAATTGGCAATTAATGGGCTTTTGCAGATTTGTTTCATGAAAACAGAACATATGGACAAGGGAAGAAATTGAAGCCTCACCTCCGCTGTGCTCCTTCCCTCTCGAGCGTTATAATTTATGTTAACATCGACCACTTGCTGAAATTAAGTCCAGGGTAAAATGGAGCAGATAATCAGAGAGATGCCTAATAGAAATAGAATAGCAATATTATGAGGCGACTTCACTAAACATAAAATACACCACAGTGCTCCAGATGGGTATTATGCTCGAGACTGAAAGAAGATTTTGATACACATTTATTTCCCTTTAGTGTCAAAAGCAAGTGTTTGATCTCATACTCCTCTCACAACACCACGTCTATAAGGAGCACAAACCACAAGCAGACTGTAAGGGGTACCAATGGGGAATTAGGAGAATGTTAGTAGGACATTAGGGGAGGGCATAAGGGTAATTAGTTAGAGAGTTTGTTAGAGTAGTTGGTTATAAATAGAGGGAAGGAGATGAGAGTAAGGGGAGAATTGTTTAGTAAGTTCTAGGGCTTGAGAGAGTCTCTCAAGAGTGGAGGGTGCAACTACCTCAATACTTGTTTATCTTGTAGTTCTCATTTATCTTTCAATATAGTTGATCGGAGTTCTAGTAAGGAGATACTCTTACATTTACCTCAATACTTGTTTATCTTGTAGTTCGTTTATCGTTTATCTTTCAATATAGTTGATCAGAGTTCTAGTAAGGAGATACTCTTACATTTGGTATCAGAGTTGTTCGATTCAGGCAATGGAATTTGTTTGTGTTCTAGATCGTGTCCAAGAGTCAGTGTTGAAGCTACATAAATCATTTTTTTTTAACAAGAAACAAATCATTTCATTGATTTAATGAAAGGAGACTATTGCTCAAAGGAAACAAACTCCACGGAGGAGTGAAATAAAAGCAATAAAATACAATGATATAAAGTAGAGCATGGATTTATAAGGGAAAAATAAAAGCGTTTCAATTTAAGTTGATGTCTTGCAAGGAGAAAGCTTTGAAGAGGCTTGAGAGAGAACACCAAAGGGAGGCTTTGAGATGAGCTGATTCATACCGAACAATCCAAGATCTTTGAGCTTCTTCGAAAATTCATGAGTTTCTTTCCAACCAGATTTCCGATAAGATAGTCTTGACCCCATTTATCCAAAGCAAAAGCGGTTGAGGAGGGAGAAGAGGGTCCGATAGGAGTTGATTTACATTGTCCTTAGCATTTGAGGAAAAAGCCCAATGAAGATTAAATTCACATAGGCGTTTAAACCAACATGCTTGAGAAAAGGTGCACTCAAATAGGAGATGTTGCAATGATTTCATGTTAGCTCGACATAGGAAACATAGCAAGGGCTGCAAATTCAGATTAGGCAATTTTTTCTGAAGAATCTCTATTGTATTAAGGCTGTTGTTCACTAATATCCATGAGAGAATACTGATTCGCTTTGGGCTCTTTGACTTCCATAATGCTGAAAATAAATTTGTCGGCAAAGGGCAACCAACAATCATTCAGCTTGTTTGAAAGAGATTTTACTGAAAATACTCCTGATTCTTCTAAAATCCACTTCCTTGAGTCAACTCCAAAACCAACTTGGGAAACACTAAGAGCTTCAAGGAGCCTTGTAAAATATCAAACATTGAGCTGAAACCGCTTGTAGCTTAAAACTATCAATATTGATACCACAAATGGAGGACTTTTGCCAATTAATCTTGAGACCCGAAAGTCTCTCAAAGGCTTTCACTGTTTTTAGTAAAATATCTAACATTGAGTCGTCATTTTTGCAAAACGGAAGTGTATCATCCGCGAATTGAAGTATGGGAATGTGAACATTTTCAGCCCCCAATTTGAATCCCTCAAAAAGACCTTTGTCGTATATATTCTTTACCAAAGTTGTAAGGACTTCACTAACCAAAAGAAATAGAAAGGGAGAAAGAGGGTCACCTTGTCTAATTCCTCTAGAAGCAAAAATCCTTCCTCTAGGTTGTCCGTTGGATCACGGATACAACCTTTGATCCATAGGATCCATTTAGGTGCAAAACTTTTCTGAATCATTACTTGCTCGAGAAAATCCCAATCTACTGAATCGAAAGCTTTTTCAATATCGAGCTTCAAAATCCACCCCTGTTTTTTCTTCACTCTATATTCCTCTACCAACTCATTGGCATTAAAATAGGATCCAGAATTTGCCTTTCTTCCACGAATGCACTTTGAGAATTGGATATAATAGATGGCAATACACATTTCAAATGTTCAGCCAATACTTTTACTAGTATCCTGTAAGATGATGAAGTGAGACTAATGGGTCTAAAATCTTTGATCGAAGAGATGATATCCTTTTTATGAATAAGACAAATGAAATTTTATTTCAAAGGAGAGTTCACAATACCATCACCGTGAAAGTCTTTAAATAATCTAGTGAAGTCTTTCTTGAAGTAATCCCAAAATTTGAGAAAGAATTCGGTGGTGAATCCGTCTGGACCAGAAGCTTTGTTTTTGCCAAGATCATTGACTGCTTTCCAGATTTCCTCCTCGGTAAAAGGAGCAATTAAGCTTATGTTTTCACTAGGGCAAACCAAAGTCCATTGAACGTTCGAAGGGAGAGCTCGTGGTTCCGAAAGTTTGGTGTATAAGGCAGAGAAGAATCCCACAATCTCTTTTTCAATGTCCTTGTAGGACAATAAAGAAACACCATCAACTGATTGAATCTCAGTAATCAAACTTTTTCTTTTTTTTCCTGCCAAGTATCGATGAAAAAAATTGGTGTTTTCATCTCTTGATTCTAACCATTTTATCTTACTTTTCTAAAGTAGATTTCTTTCCTCAATTGTGTACAGATTTAATAGCTCACTTTGAGCTAGAATACGAGCATTACACTCAATTGAAGAGAGAGTATTGTTTTCAGCTTTTTGATCAAGAGTTTCAATTTCTGCCAATAGATTTCTTGTCATTGCCTTGCTTTTTGAGACTTGCTCTGCATTCCATTTTCTCAATTCATCTTTTATAAGCCTTAGCTTTTTATCAATAGCTATTGCTGCCCAGCCGAAAGATTTATCCCGAGAAAGCACTTTTTTAATAATCTCAACACATTCTTTCTCCATCAGCCAAGAATTGTAAAACCGAAAAGGGGAGGGACTCCACATAAAATTTCCTGTTTCAAGAACAATTGGAAAATAGTTTGATATCGTGCGAACTAATCGACTTGCTCTTGAATTACCAAAGATTGAGTCCCAATCTTTAGTAATGAAGAATCGATCCAGTAAGTAAAAACTTTTGCCTTCTCCTGATTTGGACCATGTGAACTTAGCATTTGATAATGAAAGTTCCAGAATGCCCAACTCTTCAATAAAGTCATTAAATGTTTTCATATCTTTATTTGCTCTTCTTATCGGACTCCTTTCATGAGCCCAACGAATGATGTTGAAACCACCATCTAAACACCAAGGATCATCACATGTAGCATAGGTTGATCGAAGTTCATTCCAGAAAATTGGTCTCTCAGGATAATCATTTGGACCATAAACATTTGTAATCCAGAATACTATCTTTGATTGGAAAGACATTTTAATTGTGATTGAGAATCTTCCTTTTAGAACATTTAAGACTTTCACCTTGGTTTCATCCCACAGGAATAATAGGTCGCCTGATTGGCCAATGGCCAATGGATTCTACACAAGACCATCCGACATCTTTTGAGCTCCACAAGGACTTGATGATTTGATAATCAAAAGCCACTATCTTTGTTTCTTGGATTAGCACCAAGTCAAGACAATGTTGCATTAAAAAAAAATTAATTTCTTCAGAGCTAACCTTTTTGCTTGATCTTTTAGACCTCTTGTATTCCATGAGATAATCTTCATGACTTATCTTTTTTTTGGATAAGAAACGATTCATTGATGAATGAAAAAAAGCATAAGCTCGAGCACCTAAAGGTGATTACAAGAAAACGGACCAATTTGCGGTCAATTGAGAAAAACTGTAATTGGAGAATGGGTGTTTATCTTTACACCAATACAAAGTGTTAAAAATAATTAAGTCCAAAAACCGATCAAAAGGAGAAGAAACATCCCAAAAGATTCGAGCATTTCTTTCCCTCCAAATAAACTTCATGACTTATCTTTTTGGATTGATGGTTACTATTTCTAGGCCACACTCTTTGAAGTAAGATGTAAGATCATCTTTTTCAAGTGGGCAAAGAACTGATTTTGAAGTAGGATTGTATGAAGAAATGTTCACCTTATCTGGTTGTGTTGTCCCAATATGAGTGTCTTCAGAAGCTTCTTCAGTGAATAGGGTTTTTATGCCTATGTCTTCCAAAGGTAGCTCTGTATTTGTTTCAATAGAAGGAAAAGAGTCTGTTTCAATGCTACTTAGACTTACTTTTGAATCTAAGTAATGAGTTCTTGATGAAGAGGTGTCTTGAGACTTTGATGATGTACTAGTGGAGTGGATGATCCCTTTAGTCAAAATAATATTTTGTTGAGTATGGTCTGGAAATGTTTCAGCATCATTGATAATGGGAGAATTTGAGAGCCTTGATGATTAATTATAATTTCAGGAGGCATCATTAAGCTTGAAACAGATTCCTCTAAAAAATCAGAGTTGAAGAGAGAGCCTTCTGTCATAATTGGAGAGTTGTTTTCCGAGGTCCTTGTCCTTGTGTTAACATGTGAAACATCATCATTGAAGGTTGGTTTATGAATTTTATGGGGCAACTCAAAGGGCTCAATAAATGTAGTCTCTTTTGCCTTTAGATCTTCCACGAAATGATTCTCAATTGTAGTTGTCTCTTCGGTTTCTACTGCATTTAATATGACTTTTTGAAAGTTGTTCCTTCTCTTCAATGTTGAATTGAGAAAATTAGCCTCAAACGTCTCATTGGTCTCCCCTTTTTCTCGTGTAAAATTGAGAAAAGGTTTCTACAAAATTGTTTTGCACTTCCGAACATTTTGTGGACTAGTCATTACTTCATGTGTAGATGTAAAGGTGAATCCCTTATTGGGAAGACCAAAGGATGTATTAATAGAATCAATGTTGCTATTAATTGGAGTAAGTGTCGCGGGAGATAAAGTGAGAATTGCACCTGTTGGGAGAGTTTCATATGCAATTGTCTTTCATGAAACTTCATTATTTTCAAAGGCCTTCTGAGTGTGAATTTCAGGTTGTTCGGATTCCGAACCTAAGGTCTGCTCCATTTTCGTAGTCATCTTCGTTCTCTTTCGAGTGTGCGCTTTAGTTTTCGAATGTGATTGCCCTGAGTTGGGTGGGGAAAGTTTCTTTTTCTGTGTGTTCAATTTAGTTTTGTGCCCAATTTTGTGTTTTGTTAAGCCCACCTTGAGGACAAGGTGTCTTTCAAGGGCGGAGTAATGTAAGGGTTCCAATGGGGAATTAGGAGAATGTTAATAGGACATTAGGGGAGGGCATAAGGGTAATTAGTTAGAGAGTTTGTTAGAGTAGTTGGTTATAAATAGAGAGAAGGAGATGCGAGTAAGGGGAGAATTGTTTAGTAAGGTCTAAGGCTTGAGAGAGTCTCTCAAGAGTGGAGGGTGCAAGGACCTCAATACTTGTTTATCGTTTATCTTTCAATATAGTTGATCGGAGTTCTAGTAAGGAGATACTCTTACATTTACCTCAATACTTGTTTATCTTGTAGTTCGTTTATCGTTTATATTTCTATATAGTTGATCGAAGTTCTAGTAAGGAGATACTCTTACACAGACATCATGCACATGTCCATAGCAAGTCAGGACAAGGCAACCAGGGCTCCGTTTTGGAATGTAGATTCAACATTCTCAACATTCTAAATTACCCTTTAACGAAAGGATTCCTTTTAGATTGTTACAAGGAGAATCTAAAGTAACCCTTAAGTTTGGTCATATTTGAAGGAACAATTTGAAAAATAATTGAAGACACAAGAAAAAAAACATGACTTGACTAGCTCAAGGAAGAAATACCTCTTCTTCTGGAAATACACCCACTACCCTTGCAATATACCGTTTCTTCACCAGCCCAGACTCAATCTGCAGTATGCATACATTCATATTATATGAGTTTCTCCAGTTCCAGGTTTGTGCATGTGCAGAAAAGAACGAGAAATCAATGAAAAATTAAATTTAACTATACACAGTGAAACAGTGCAAGAGTAATACTGAGAAAAATTTGCAGTGCAAGTGGACCCTTTATTATTATTAAATTGCTTCTTTACATAGATTCATAATTTAATTATATTTGCTCCAAATTCTCTCTTATAAATTCTCACATCAATCATCATAACAACTACAATTTGTCGCTTCAAAGACAATTTTCTTTTCTTTCTAAATTTGAGTTCAACAACATGTGGGATGGAGATTCAAATTTCAAACTTTTGACCTTTTGGTCGAAGATACAATTGAGTTATGCCCAAGTGAACTTTCCTTCTAAGTTTATAAGTACTGCACATAATGCTGTATATTTACATGTGTTTGATTTTATTATTTTACAAAATTTCACTTTAGCTGCAAAAGTAATTTAGAGTCCATTCTTCTCTCATAATTTTTTATTTTCTAATATCATCCAATATTATATGATTTCCAAAAAAAATTTATTGTTTAATAAACGACTAATTAGGATTCACTCTTTTCCCTTAGTTTTTATACATTTTATAAATTTTCAATCAATTTTATAAATGAAAGTTTGGTTTCTTATAAAAAAAAAATATATATATATATATCATATCGTTAGAGTTTTCGAATTTTTATGAGTTTCATTTGTTTGCTTTCCTCACCATTTGTGTTATTAAAAGGATACAACACGATATGGACGCGGTGACACGTTAACTTTTATAAATCTAGGACACGGTCACGGCAATGACACGTTTATTAAAATATGCATTTTTTAAAATATATCATTTTGATACAATTAGGAAATTTAAAGTCAATAAGTTTATGCACCCATATGCTTAAAAAAGTGAGTTTGATGTATTTCGCCCTTGAAATTTATTATTTTTGTCCTATATTATTATGTGTCTATTTACAACTAGTGTCCAACGAGTGCCAGAGTGTCCAAGTGTCCGACACAAAGACGTTAGTCAAATTGAAGTGTCTATGCTTCTTAGCTAGGAAGCATGGACATGCAGAGCGTCCGTGTTGGACACAGATTCGTCTAAACATGCCCCTGACACATTAAAAAACATGTCTAGTATTAAATGTATATTTTCTTAATTTCGGACATGAGTTGGACATGGCTTTGGAAAAAAATTAAAGCCCCCAGCCCAAACAGAGATTCTATATCAGTTTCTAAACCTTATATATTTTTTTTTTTTGATAAGGTACCAAACTTTCATTGAGTAAAAGATGAAAGAATACAAGGGCATTCAAAAAAAGGAGAGCCCGAGGGAACCACCCTTAAAGAAAAGGGGTCCAGTCAAGTAATAAAAGACTTATAGAGTAATTACAAAAAAGCTGCGTCACAGACGCCCATAACGAAACTTGAAATCTAACGAGAGACCAAATAGCACTCGGGTCCCTTTCAGAACCTCTAAAAATTCTGTTGTTCCTTTCCCCCCACAAACCCCAAACAATCGCACAGATCCCAGCCTGCCACAAGAAATTTCCTTTCTCCCGAAAGGGCGGATGGAGAAGGAACTCCTCGATCATCTCTCTGAGGCGCCTGTGCCTAGCAAACTGGACACCGAACACCTCAAAAAACGAATTCCAAACCTCCCGAGCAAACTTACAATTCCATAACAAATGATCCAGGTCTTCCTCCGCCCTCCGACAAAGAATGCAACAAAACGGACCAACCAGGGTAGACTTTTTCTTCAAAAGCCGGTCTAAAGTGTTCACTCTACCATGAATGGCCAACCACACAAAAAATTGAATCTTTTTTGGAACTTTCACCTTCCACAAAGAAGAAAAAACTGACATGCTAGACGGAGAGGGATTGAGCAAGCTCTGAAAGAAGGAGCTGCAAGAAAAGCCCTCAGTGGGCCTTGGACTCCAAATACGAACATCCTTTCTCTCCGAACTAAGAGTAAACCCCTCAATTATGGCCAAGAGCGCCATAATGTCTGTTGTTTCCCTATTAGATAAGGCCCGACTAAAACCAAAGGAGAAAGAAGGAGAATTCTCCGACTGATTGAAAATATCTGCCACCGAATGGTTTTTCCTCACAGACAAATGATACAACCTAGGAAACAATAAGCAGAGAGGACTATCCCCCACCCATTGGTCCTCCCAAAAATAAGTATCCAACCCATCCCCCACCGAAAACCGAATTAAACTTGAAAAAGATGGGATCTCGCAAGAGATATCCTTCCACGGATTTTTGAAAGAGCCTTTAGCCTTACTCGACAGCCACGCGAATTGATGAGGGCCGTACTTACTCACGATGATCTTGTGCCACAGAGTATTAGTCTCGAGGGGGAACCTCCAAAGCCATTTAGCGAGCAAAGTTTGATTACGGACTCTTAAATTACCCAACTCAAGACCTCCCACGTCCATAGGACTACCCACCACCTCCCAATTAACCAAATGTGCACCTTTCCCTTCATCTGCCCCTTCCCACAAAAAATCTCTCATGCTCTTCTCCAAAACCTTATACACCGAGCATGGGGCTCTGTAAAGGGAGAAAAAATACGTAGGAATCCCACTCAGGACAGCCCGAATGAGAGTCAACCTTCCTCCCTTCGAGAAGAAACTTCTTTTCCAGGACGAAAGTCTCTTACGCACTTTTTCCACAACAGGATCCCAAAAAGTTATAGATTTGGGATTATGTCCGAGGGGAAGACCAAGGTAAGAAGACGGAAAAGAACCGATCTCACACCCCACCAGACTCGCCCACCTCGTCAATTTATCAGAATCACAATTTAAGCCCAGAATCTGACACTTTCCTCTGTTAATTTTCAGCCCCGACATGGCTTCGAAGAAAGCCAACAAATGATTCAGCATTAAGAAAGAATTCTCTTTTCCGGAGCAGAAAAAAAGGGTATCATCTGCAAATTGTAGGTGAGATAATGAAATTTTGTTATTCCCCACTTCAAAACCCTCTAGAATCCTGCCCTCCACACCTTTAGAGATCAATCTGCTAAGAGCATCCACCACAAGGATGAAGAGAAAAGGGGAAAGAGGGTCCCCTTGTCGCAAACCTCTCGTGGCAGAAATCCGACCTCTCGGTCTCCCGTTAATAAGAATAGAGTACTTGACTGATCTCGTGCACGTCCAAATCCAGGATCTCCATTTCCACCCAAACCCTTTCTTTTCAAGAACCCTATCCAAAAAATTCCAATCCACATGATCATAGGCTTTTTCGAAGTCAATCTTAAAAATAACTCCTTCTTTGGCTTGACCTCGGTACTCCTCAATCGCTTCATTAGCCACAAGAGCTTGGTCCAAAATTTGCCTTCCCGCAATGAATGCACCTTGATTCTCTGAGATGGTCGAAGGGAGGACTTTTTTTAATCTATTGACCAACACTTTGGCAATAATCTTATACACACTCGTAATTAGGCTAATTGGTCTGAAATCCTTGACCCTATTTGCCTTCTCCTTTTTAGGTATGAGGCAAACAAAAGTTTCGTTCAGAGATTTGTCCAGAACCCCTCTTTCGAAAAATTCCTTAAAAACCCGATCGAGATCCATTTTGATACCCTCCCAATTATCCTGATAGAAGGCCATAGAGAACCCATCAGGCCCAGGAGCTTTATTTCTATCACATTCGAAGACCACTTTTTTTACTTCCTCGAGCGTGAAAGGAGCAACCAAATGCCTCTGCTCTCTATCAGAAATTGGGGACCAATCCACCCCTTCCACGAACGGTTTTGGCGCAACCATCGGGGCGTAAAGCTTAGCGAAGAAGGAAGTGATTTCCTCCTCGATCTCCTCCTCCCCTCTTAGAAGCTCACCCCTCTCATTTTCCAGAGGGCCAATAAAATTCTTGCTTCTTCTCCCATTGGCCATTCTGTGGAAATAAGCTGAGTTACAATCCCCATCTCTCGCCCATCTTACTTTAGCCTTCTGTCTCCAGCTAATGGTTTCCTTTTTCACCAAATCCGCAAACTCCATTTTCAGGGAGAGACGTTCATTATGTAACGAGGCGTCCAACTGTCCTGCCTCCTCTACGTTATCCAACGTTCTGATTCTTTCCAGCACCTCCTGTTTCTTATTACGAATATCCCCAAAAACCTCCTTATTCCAAACCTTCAGGGTTACCTTAAGAGCTTTCAGTTTACACATAAACCGGTACCCTTCCCACTTACCTTGCACCTCCACATTCCACCACGAGGCAAAAGATCTTTTAAAAGAAGGATGTTGGAGCCACATATTCTCAAATCTAAAAGGACAAGGCCCCCAGTTCTGAAGACCCGAGGTCAGGCATAAAGGCCATGATCATTCCTAAACTATTAGGATGGCATCTTCTTCCTCTAGCCATAGCCAACCAATTCCTTCTATATGCTCTACAAATGTTGTTAATTGACTTGACTTTGTATGTTTTCATTGAAGTATAAAAAAATTACATGTTTTATCTGTTATGAAGTATTAAATATATTAATATATACATATATTCTATAGAAAATGTGTCCCCAACATGTTTGTGTCCTACTTTTTAGAAATTCAAGTGTCGTCATGTCCGTGCTTCTTAGATTATAATCATTTTCTGCCCGTTTCATAGTAAACTTGCGATAGATAATTCTTCAAGTACAATCAGTATTTTTTTCTCATAAATATATTTATATTAAATCATAAAACTACTAGCAGGTCCTTTTCTCTAATTGAAATCCATAATTATTGATAATGACAGTCCATGCATTGTCCAATTGCGATGATGAAGCATTTCTCAACAACATACGACAACATAGTAGTAACTACTAACTAGTAAGTAGTCTACCGAAGAAAAGCCACTGTACAAGTTTGATTAAAATGTTTGAGAAGAATGCACCTCATAATAATTCCATGAAAATAGACTCCCCTTTCATTTACTATATAACTAATATGAAAAATCTTAAGTATGAGGCATACCTGTTGTCTGAAAAGGTCAGCTTTGGATGCATTTCTAGCAAGGATAAGAAGTCCTGAGACGAGGCGGTCTAGTCGATGTATAGCTTACATGATTATGTCAAGGGAAAAAGAGGGTTGTCCTTCAAACCAGTGAACAAAGTAAGCTAACAGAGTTTTCTTCATTATCAATTTAACAGAACTAAATCAAGTGAACAATAGCTTCTAGAAGGAAATGGAAGTTGGATACGAAATAGAGGTGTCAAACCATACTCTGCCTGAAGTATACCAACAACTGTGTTCTTCCTATATTGACCACATGGATGAACCTATATTACATTAGAGCTTGCTAATTAAATGGAACCAAAAGTGAGGGTAAAATCAACTTAAAAGAAAAGCAAACAATAACAGACGAGAGGAATGTGTACACTAAAACTCAAAAGTTTACAGGACATGTAATGCACAATTTGCATACCTAATGAAATAACATGAAGGCCATACTACCAAACTGACTCACCGGAACAGACGCAGGCTTGCAAACCGTCACCACATCTGCTTCTTCATCGAGAATTTTCACGTCCCAAGCCATTACTGGTGGTTCATGCCTACAGCCTTGTGAAATCAATTACAAGTTTGATAACTCTATAGTGCAGCTTTGACATAAAGACAGTTAAGACAAACAAATGTAAATTGAAAAGAATCATAGCCAAGCCACTAACGTAATTATTTTTTTATTGTATATCCGTTAGTGCCCGGACCAGCTAGCGCGCACCTCGACTAATCTCACGAGACAACCGCCTAACCCTACTACATTCAGTTGCCAAGGAAACTCGTAGAATATTAAATCCTAGGTAGGTAGCCACCATGGTTTGAAGACATTTCCTCATAACTCATTATTATTTTCAAGGCCCTTATTGAGGGCTAGGTCAACCCATGATGGTCTGTTAGAAGTAAATTATACCAATGGGGAACCCTAAACCTTTAAAATACTACCAGAAATTGCAACGTGGAGAACACATACCTGTGCAAGAAATGGCTTATCTTTTGAGATGATTTAACTATATATGATACAGGCACCATCTCCCCATCGACTTGAATGCGACCACATTTGACTGCATCAACCTAAGAAATAAAGTTCCAACCAGTGTAATGCATGAAAACAAAGAAAAAAGTATGAGGGTATGAAATTCATATTCAGAAGTCAGAACATACATAGTACTCATAAGGTCGGCCTTTGAACTCTTCAGCAAACAAGTCGACAATGGTTTTGCCGGCCCATCGATTCTTAACCTGACACAAACTTCCAATTAGATTCAAATCCAATAGTGGAACATTTCACAAAGTTTCAACTAGAAAAACAAGAAAGGAAGGCAAGAAGTAAGTTACATGAGCAATGAACTCGAAGTAGTAAGGTTGAACGTGCCGCCTCCCTAATCAAAGAAGTCTGATTAAAACAAACTGGAAATCAAAACGAAAATGGCAGAGGGATTTTAGTCTGTACCATTGTGTAATATATAATCGCTTCGTTGTGGAGGATTGGCAGGGGTTTGCCATACGATTTCTCCCATGCCGTCTTCTTCTTCCCTTTTCCTCTTGCTCCTCATTCTCATTTTGCTGTTGTTTTGCGGAGGTCATATCACAGTCAAGACTGTGAATGATGACGACTTAAACGACACCGTACGGTTCGTAAAGCCTGCGACGTCGTATTGCGTTCGATTCGAACCGAACCGGAGTAAGAATGACGTGTCACAAAGTCAAGAAAGACCGCGTCGATTTCGAATCGGTCTGCCTTGCCTTCGCGAGCGCTTACTTTGTCTTCTACCTCAGTTCAACAACTTAAAAAATAAAATAAAAATATTAAATAAAATTCATAATTTGGGAAAGAAATATATATATATATATATATATATTGAATAATAATATTCTTCTTTCTGAAAAGTGAAAAGCCTGCAGCTGAGAGGAAACTGATCGACGGCTTCTTCTTCTTCGCAAGGAGGTCTCTTCTCTCTCTCTCTTAATTATCGTTTTTTGTTTTTCACTTTGTTCAGATCTTTCATGGTGTTCACACCTGTAATTGCTTCTTCAGCTTCGTTACTGTTGGGGAATTGCTGTGAATTCGTTCTAGGGCACCGGATTTGGTGACCGCGCGCGTGTCCGTCCGATCAATTCAAGGTCGGGATCCAACACTTAATACCTGATTGGAGTTGGGATAGTCAACTCAGATGCCGGAGGACGATTTAATTGACATTAAGTTCAGGCTCTACGATGGTTCTGATATTGGACCCTTTCGATACTCGTCGGCTTCCACAATAGATGTGCTTAAGCAGAGAATAGTCTCCGATTGGCCAAAAGGTAAGGTTCCAACTTCCACCTTTGTTCTTCATCTTCTCACTGTTCTTTTCAATTATATTAACTACTCCAATTTGTAATCGTTTCTGACATTTAGGTTTCTTTTACTGCAAACGCGTATGTGAACTTCCTTCCGGCGTTCCTATTGCATGTTCTAGACTCTGTCAATCCTTCTTTTTTTATTAATACTATAACTGTCTGCTACCTTAACAAATCTATTTTTAGGACTAATATTTTATTCGTGACAGACTATTCTTGATTTACGCGCTCATTCAGAGGACGCATGTTCAATTTTTTGATGTGTGTCGTTTATCATATTCATTAGGAAGTGTCTTTCGTTCACTGAACTTCTTATCAGTTTTTTTTCTTCCGCATTTGTTTACATATTGATTTTCCTTTTCCCTTTTGGGACGGACGATTTTTCTTTCCTTTTTAGGCAAAACAATCACTCCGAAGGCAGCCAGTGAAGTAAAACTGATAAGTTCTGGAAAAGTTTTGGAAAATAACAAGACTGTTGGTCAGTGTAAATTACCTTTTGGTGAGTTCACGGGAGGAGTCACTATAATGCACGTTGTTGTACAGCCATCCCTAGCAAAAGCTAAAACAGGTGATTTCCTTTGAGATTTTACCTATAAATATATTTTTCTTGTTCATAGATTATTATTCCTTTTCAAATTTTACTTCAATATGGTATCTTTTTCCCTTTTCTCCAATTCTCTGGATGTAGTTCGACAAGTCTATACAGTGGTCTTAGGAGTTGGAATAGCATTCAATTTGTTGGTCTTTTGGCTTGAACTTAGGTCAATACTCTTCTGATGCTAATTCTTAACAACCGTTTTTGTTACACTTTCTGGAGTTGATGGGATATAACAAGTTCAAATTCATTCTTAGAGCATTCAATGAGTTTCGACTAGTGCCTTTGAGTTATAACTCTGAACTATGCTAACTAGAGTGCCGAATCTTTAGCAAGTGGTCCCATGAGTTAGCTATCATGAGCCTCTTAGAGAACCTTCTTTCTTCATTTATTCTGCGCCAGATGTTATCCCTTTTTTTCTCTATCTTGTTCTGAACTATTGCTTGTGGCTTTTAAATGAAGAAGAGTTTTCTAGTGCCTTCTTCCAATGGTTGGGACAATAACTGTAGCAGGTTGTACCTAAACCATTTCATTTAATTTAACACAGTTTGTGATATAGAGTCATATGATCATCTCATTGACTATTACTCCTTTACAAAGTATGAAGTGAAAAGTAGTTCATGAGTGAGCCTAGTTGTCAAGAAAAGCCAATGTAAATAATAAAGAGCTTAAAAGGAATGGGTTCAAGTCATGGTGGCTACGTACCTAAAATTTAATATCCTACGAGTTACCTTGACAACCAAATGTAGTAAGGTCAGTCAATTGTGTTGTGAGAATAGTTGAGGTGCGCTCAAGTTGGCCCAATACTCACAGGTATCCAAAAATAATGGAGATAGATATTTTCTAAGAGCTTAGATGGTCTATTATATACGATTACTTGGGATTCTATGAAAACATATTTTATTTCCATGAAACTTAGCAAAACATTTGTGCAAAATGAAACATTCATCTGATTCCAAAATAAAAGGAGTGTAGTCAACCAAATTTTAAACTAAGGCAACCAATGTTTTTCTAGTATCGGCAGTCTCGAATCTCATCCATGAATTTGGTTTCTTCTGTTTGATTATTGATTTTTCTTTCTTGATTCCATTGAATACATATTCAAACCAATATCCACCGTCTAAGAAGCACAAATATGACACGCCGCTTTTAAAAAACCTAGGACACGGACACGACAATGACTTATTTATAAATATATATATCATTTTTATACAAGAAGAAAATTCAAGATCAACAAGTTTATGCATTTATATGCTTAAAAAATGAGTTTGAGGTATTTCGCTCTCAAGAAAAATTATTTTTGTCCTATATTATGATGTATCTATTAAGTATGCTTAACAAGTGTTCAATATGCGTGTTGGACTCATATTGACTTTGTACGACTAGG
Source organism: Herpetospermum pedunculosum (assembly GCA_028017165.1). Classification (NCBI taxonomy): domain Eukaryota; kingdom Viridiplantae; phylum Streptophyta; class Magnoliopsida; order Cucurbitales; family Cucurbitaceae; genus Herpetospermum; species Herpetospermum pedunculosum. Next base: position 260,787 of record CM051530.1, read on the forward strand.
GGCTAACACATATCTATTGTGCTAACAAGTGTCCGATATGTGTTCCAAGTGTGACGGATACTTTAGCCAAACTAAAGTGTCTGTGGTTCTTAGTCCACAACTCCACATTTATGCATGCTCCCCTAGAAGAAAGAAGAGTGAGTGAAACAAAATGAAAAATAGAACGTGTTACTTGTTTTAATTCAATTTTACGTGACTGCTATGGTTCTCTAGTCAAATCTTGAATGTGTGATCCTTATAAAACTAGATTAAATCATAACTTGGAGAACTTGTGGTCATTATTCGAATTTGTTTTTGATAAGTCTGGTTATTTGATGTGGTATCAAATATTAACTTAGTTATGTTGATGATACAGAGAAAAAGACAGACAATTCGCAACAGAAGATCGTATGCTCCTGTTCCATACTTTGAAACACAACACCAGTGATATGATTCGTTTGGTAAATCATCTTTCAAAACAGGGTTGCTATCGGCCATATTCTTGTGTATAAATGCTTTCTGGTAAATTGGTAATGATGTGTTTAGGAATATTGACGTGGAGGACATGTTTCTCTTTTATATGATTGTGAAGTTTTTCTTATGATTTTTCAAATTCTTTGGTTACTAAAGGTCATGCTTTATTCTGTTTTTCCCATATGCCTCTCTTTTGGTACAGGAGAAGCTAGGTCTTCTCTCTTAGATGGTTTGCAGCTAGAAGAAGATGGCTATTTATAGATTACGAGAGGCATTCAAAGGACTAAAATACACCTAGGGATACTCTGCCCAAGTACTTAAAGGTGATGAGGGTAATTTTGAAGAGTTGCAAAAATATTTCTATCCCCATACTTTCTCCAACTTAAAAAATATATTTTTTTTACTTTTCTTATTTCAATAATAATAAAATCCTTTAAGATGGTAAGTCATCTTAAGAATATCTTTATTTTGTAAAAAAGGAAAAATTCTCTGGCACTTAAAGGTGGAAAAATTCTTTTAGAAATGGGATTGTGAAATACTTTATTACCAGTATCCTAATTAAACTAATAATCGTCCTTATAATGCAAGTAAAATTGGAAATTTAAAATTATTACCAGTATATCTTAATTATGTTAATAATCGTCCTCATTGTTTGTAAATCTAAATTTGATGTATTTTCCTATTCAAATTGAAACCTGCTTAAAAAGGTGTTTCTTTCTTTTTATGTTACTTTCAAATTATGACATCCTAAACAGGTGAGCCGGCCGGCCTTGAATCTTTTATTTTAGTTGGCATGCCATAGTTAGTAGCAAACCAAACCCCCATTTAATTATTTGGACTTTGGAGTTGGAGGCGCTTACAGCCATTGAAGAGTCAAATGTGTATAAAAATATTTGACATTTAAGCATCCTTCTAATTGTCCCAAAGTGAATGAATCTGGAGTAAATGCCACGTCCATGTCAATATCTGGAAAAGAAAAGAAAAAATGGAAATTCATGTACCTACCAAATGGCTGCTTAAGCAAAGCCCATTCTGGATTATATGTCATGGCCGCGAATAGTTAACCAATGTTCATACGGAATTATCAAATTGAGTGATAATTAACATTCACTATTTTTATCTCGTAAAAAAAAAAATCTCAAACAAATAATCACGTAGTTGAACTAAAAAATAATGGCATCATCAAAACAAAACAGGAAAGAGCTGTAGCGTAAGTAATTCTCAATTCCACGCCAGCTCTGCAGTTGAAATTAAACATTTGAACCGCAAATTAATAAGATCTATGATAAATGACAGAACGAGAACAGAACGCCCTCATGAAACGACATCGTATCTAAGGCAAGCGACGTGGTTTCCCGTTGAAGCCAGCATAAATGGTGACGTCACATAAAAGGAAAGAGTAAAGAGCTGAAGGCCACGTCCATTCCTGATTCCTCAACCGGTCTGCTTTCGCCTGCGCTTACTTTTCAATTTTCATCTTCATCGCTTCGACGAACTCTCAATAATAATATTCATAAATCAATCAATTCAAACAAAGATTGTCTGAATTTGAAAGCCTCCTGCTGCTACTGGCTGCTGCAATCGAGAGGAAACCGCCTCCCAACCTCTGCTCTGGTACTCTCTTTTGACTTTATAAACAGTTCATTTCGTTTACATTCCTGTAATTGATTTACTTTCTTTGTTGTTGCAATTTCTGTGTGCTTTTTAGAGCACTGGATTAGTTCGGCGCGTTTCCGATCAATCCAAGCTCGGGATCGTACACTCCGACAATATTCGAGGAATACTCAAATCCGATGCCGGAGGACGATTTGATTGATATTAAGTTCAGGCTGTACGATGGTTCTGATGTTGGACCATTTCGATACTCCTCCGCATCCACGGTTGATGTGCTTAAGCAGAGAATTCTGTCCGATTGGCCCAAAGGTTCGAGCCTTACTCTTCATTCTTTAACCATTCCATTGTAGCCCCTGTAGGTATTCAATGACCATGATTTCTGACATTTAGGTTTCTTTCATCATCCTTTAACTGCAAATGCATATGTAAATTTCCGGCGAACTCTATTGCATGTTGTAGGCCTGTGAATCTTCTTATTTTTTCCCCTTTTTCTGTGCTTTGGACGTATGTTGAATTGTCGATATGAATTGATTACTATTAGGAGCTGCTGAAATCTAACTATTGCACACGTAGTTTGGGGTTTATTAACATCCTTCATCCTCTAGATTTCTCCTGAACACTCTCTATGAATTTGGTCGACATATTGATTTCTTTTTTCTTTTTTTGTTAGGCAAAACAATCACTCCAAAGGCAGCCAGTGAAGTAAAACTGATAAGTTCTGGTAAAATTCTGGAAAATAATAAGACTGTTGGTCAGTGTAAATTGCCTTTTGGTGAGTTCACGGGAGGAGTTATTATGATGCATGTTGTTGTACAACCATCCCTAGCAAAAGCTAAAACAGGTGATTTCCATTGTGATTTTAGTTATATATATAATTTTCCTGTTCATAGATTGTGGTCTTAGGAGTTGGAATTGCAGTCTGAATTGCGAGTAATTCTTTCTGTGTTTTACACATTTATTAAGGTGGCATACGAATGAAGCTTTACAAAAAAAAGGCTCCAATTGAAGAAAATCAAACCCAAATGATAATTATAAAAATCCTTAGAAATAGACACCCAAAGGGAAGCAATAAATCTTAAATAGGGACCAAACCTCTTTCCCAAGACCTCTTTACCCCATTAAAAATTCTCCTATTTCTCTTGAGCCAACCCTCATAAGGTAGCAAAAAAAGAGAGCACCAAAGAGTATGACCCCTCTCGAAAACGGAGGGTTGAAAAGCACCTCCTCCAACATTAAGCAACAACTATTGTTCCTATCTAGAAGGATGTCAAAAGAGTGAAGACTCCAAAAATTGGTTCCAAATTGCACTAGTAAACCAACATCTCCAAAGAATGTGATTCAAGCCTTTGGCACCCTCTATAGAGAATGCACCATTGTAGGAGAAATGCCTTGAGATCTAGTCCATAGTGTTAACTTTCCTAGCAAAACCTGCCACACAGACTTTTACCTTCTTGGGAGCTTCCATAACAAGAAGAATAAAGGGGACTGGGGGTGACTAGGGCCATACAGAAGAAAGATTGGCAGGAAACCCCTTTCAAAGGACAAGGGAATGAATAGTCCTACTCCCCAAGGAGACAGGGATGGAATCTAGCAAAGGAAGAAGTGAAGAAACATCCATCGTCTCCCTATCCAACAAAGAGCGATGGAAGCCAAAATTATAAGGCAGGAGAACGCCTGGAGAAGTGAAGACAGATGCCATAGAATAACCTTTCAAAGAAGAGAGGTGATAAAAACGAGGGAACAAAGAAGATAAATGGGTATCACCCAATTAACAATCCTCCTAGAAGAAAGTGTATACCATCACCAATGGAACATTTCATAGATCTAGAAAAGAGAAGATAACTTGGACAGGAAAATTATATATATAATTAAACTATATATAGGGCCTTGGGACTTCAATGCCCTCTAAGAGGGAATGGGTTCAATCCTTGGTGGCCACCTACCTAGGAATTAATTTCCTACGGGTTTCCTTGGCAGCCAAATGTTGTAGGGTCAGGCGGTCTGTCCCGTGAGAATAGTCGAGGTGCGCGTAAGCTGGCCCGGACACTCACGGATATAAAAAAAAAAAAAAAAAAAAGAGAAGATAACTTGGAGAGATAGAGGTTTCTAGATATGCCTCTAGACCCACAAGCCCATTCAGAAGTATGAAGACAGTACTTGCTTAGTTGCTTTCAGTAATCCTATGTCACAAAGCATTCAACTCCAAAGGGAAATGCCATAAGCATTTGGCCTACAGGGCCTCGTTGTGAAGTCTCAATGCCCAAGCCCTCAAGGTCAACTGGCTTGGAAACCACCTCCCACCTAATCAAATGTGAACCCTCACCCAACTCAACAACCCCTGAAAGAAGATCTCTTATAAACTTCTCCAAACTCTTATTAACAGCCACAAGGACCTTAAACACGGATAAGAAGACTCAACGCTGACTAGATAAGGGTTACTCTATCACCCTTAGAAAAGAACGCATTTTCCAAGAAAAAAAGAGTCTTGGGGTTTTGACTCAAAGGAAGGCCAAGGTAGGAAGAACGAAGTTTGCCCACATATAGACACTTTCGAGGGATCAAAATTAATACCAATAACTGAACTATTTCAACACTTAATGCTGTAAGAAGAACACTAAACAAAGATATGTTCTTGGCTTTCCTCTGCTTAAAAACATGGAAAGCCAACGGAAGGCTGCAGACACTCGAGAAAGTATTCGGGCCACCAAAGTGAACCAATCAAACCAAAATTTATTTGTTTAATTACCAATTAGGATTTGCTTGTTGTATTAGTAAATTGAACATAATTAAATCATATTATATAATCATCCTGTTCTTGCTTAGCCTTGATTCAGTGCACTTTTGTATAAAATGCTCATGACTTGGATATATGTGAACAGAGAAAAAGATTGAAGATACTTCAGCCCAGAAGGCCGTCTGCTCATGTTCCATACTTTGAAACACAATCCCTGTTATTACGATTTCATTATCGGCAAAGATGTGTTTTGCTCTGGAGAAGACCTGTTTTCATTTTTTATACAATGTCTGCATATTACATAGAAGAAACCAAACCACATTGTAATATAAAATATACATCTACATCTACAAAATTGATCGGTAAATCGTAAATGTATTCATTGCAACGAATAATCATTTGGTTGTTTACATTCTTTCTCAATTTACAAGTAAGGCCTTTCTGCGTGTTTCATTTATGGCATGAACGGTAAGTAACTGTAATTTTGCAGGAACAACTCATTTAGAAGAAAAATCTATTTACTACCTCGTGTGCATGTTTCAGTAATCATTTTCAACTAAGATTGACAAAATATACAATGCACGACCCAGAAATAAAAACAAAAAATTTTAACAAAAAAAAAGAACATGTTAAAGGGACCCTAGGTTGGCAAATAGCAAGAATGTTTATTGGTGCTCCAGAGCTCCAATTTTCTATCTTCTTTCCAGAATTCTGATCTTATCTACTAGCTCTTGGATGGTGTTGGATGCTTCCTGTAGATGCCCAGAGACCACGAACGAACAATTTTATTGTATGTGAAAACAAGTAAAAACCCTGACAGAAACAAGCATAAGAAGCATAAGATCTCACCTGAAGCTTCTTTCGCAGATTTCTCTCCTCACTTTCTCTTCGATCTCTCTCCTCTGAGAAAATATCTATAAGACTTTCTTGTTCTTTATTTAATTCCTCAATTTTAAGCTCTGCTGCTGTAAGCTGGATCACAGTAGGGAACAAAATAAATTTCAAAAAATTCACCATCTGCTTCAGCAAGTGCTTATTTTAAAAGAAGATAAAATAAAATGAGCACCTGAGCCTCAAATGATTTACATCTATCTCTTTCATGCTGCAGTTCGTTGTGATCAGTTGCTCCCTTTCTCTGTAATCTACAAAAGGGATAGACATTTTTTTTTAATAAGAACAAAAGGGATAGACATGAAGCACCGCATTGATTGGTAAGCAGAAGAAAGAACGAACGCACACCTCTCCTTCAATTCTTCATTTTCTTCCTTCAACTGCTGTAGCATGTGGAAATCGGAACTTGAAAGGGAACGCCCACTATCATTTACATCTCCTCCCTGCCATAGGCCCATAGTGCATTTGATGTGGTGTATTTTCATAAATCCAATTTAACATGTATATCATAGAATAGAATGCATAGAATTTAAAAAAATATATTATCTTTTATGTCAGCCAACTAAGGCTTGGCTTACACTTGGTTATAAAAAAAATTAAAAATAAATAATATATATATATATATATATATATATATATATATATATATATATAATGTACCTTCAGTTGGGATCCTCTTCTACCCAATCCCACTTCCTGAGCTTGACTGACACCTCCGTTTGAAGACGCTTTCGTCGTCATTGAAACACCATTCCCATGAGATTCCTTCTCGCGAAATGTCTCATTGCCAGTACCATTTGATTGTCCTCCATGCAGGTTATCAGCCCTAGCTTCTAGCGTAGAAGGTGAAGGTGGCTCAGAAGAACATGGTCTAATCCTGGATTTCTCAAGGGTCATACTGCTGTTTTTGTCTTTACTTGAATGCCCGTTCACGTATCTACAGTCTTTTGTTTTCTGAAACTTTTCTGATTCTTTTCCTGAATAGACTTTATCAGGTTTCTTCCCACTTAATGTAGGGCACTGCTTTCTTGATTGAGGTGAAGACTGTGAAGAATAATCATCGGGGGAACTCTCTAGAAACGTAAGATAAACAATGTCAGAGGGGGCCAATCAAATTGACTTGGTGAGAGATGACCATGATAACATTTAGGACACAACATCACTTCACATTGCTGAAAAAAAATGGATAAATAATTGGGTTTCAAAAAAGTTGATCCCAACCAAAGAAATGTCTGGGATTGTTTTAGAAGAAAAGCTCAAATGAAAACACCAGTACCTCTATCCGGAGACTGATTGATGGATTTATTAATTCGTCTTGGAGCATAGCCGATCTTATGACAGTAGGAAGTCCTAAAGAACGAAATAAGAGGTTCAGTAATGGATAACAGATGAAACAGGCCACCTAGTGAACAAACATAGTAACAAACCAGTAATTCTTCTGCATCTGTATCAACCGTGCTTCAAGTCTTGCAAGAACAGTTGTTCGCTCAAACCCCTGCTTATCGTGGGCAGGTTCAACAAAATTTGCTTCTAGAACTCCTGCAGAATAATTGAGTTATAAGAACTTGGACCATTTCACATTTCCCATTTTTTCCATGTTTTTTTTATTTGTTCTTCTATTGATAAGTGAATTAATCAATAAATAAATATGACAAAACAGCACCTATAACTCCACGACCATCACTTCCCGAAGCATTCCAAAGCCTCCAAAATGGCTGGAAAATAACAATTTTTAATCAGAAACAATAATGACTCAATTCATACTTTTTTCCAAAGTTCAAAATAATGACTCAATTCATATGTAACACGAAAAAAACTTCTTTTCAATTCTGACCTTTTTACAAAAAGCAAAACTTCATCGAAGGCAGATATTGATATAGTGCTTAAAAGTAAAACAATCAGAGCCAAAAAAAATTGGTGGCTAAAGCGCGAAGTGAAGATACTGACACTTTAACTATCATAATTGCATAAACGAAAGTATGAATTCCTCTCAGCAACCCATGAAAATCTAAAAAAAAAAAAAAGGATAATCTACGAAAAACTTCATCGAAGGCAGACATTAATTATAACGTATGCCATCGTGATTACTTATTTCCTCAAATGGCAACTGCAAGTTGCCGCTTCCGTAGTAGTTAAATTGGCTTGCTCCATATCAACTAAAATAGCATTTTTCTTCTTGTCGCCTCCTTCTCCATCCGCCTTTTCGGGAGTAAGGAAAGTTCTTGTGGCAGGCTGGGATCTGCGTGGTTTTACGGAGTTTATGGGGAGGTAAGAAACAATAGGACCTTTAGAGGAAATGTGAGGGAGCCTGGTGCTATTTAGTCCCTTATTAGGTTTCAAATTTCTTTGTGGGCATTCTTTCAAAAATAAAAATCTTTGTGGGCATCAATGAAGCGGTTATTTTGTAATTACCCTATAGATCTTTTATTACTTGATTGGACCATTTTTCTTTAAGGGACCTTCTTTTGGGCTTATCTTTTTTTGGATGCCCTAGTATTCTTTCATTTTTTCTCCATGAAAGCTCGGTACCTTATAAAAAAAAAACATTTTTTCTTCTTGGTCTCCAATCTCCATTCTTTTAGTAGTAAATAAGTGATATTTCATTAGCAGAAAAAAGTACAAAAGGAGGATACCAAGCAACCCACAAGAGGATAACAACACTTCCTCAATATCTTCAACTCAAAACGCTTTCACAAAAGGAATAAGTATACTTGATCCGGCACTAATAGCCAATGAATCTGTAGATGATTAAAGGACTAGAAAGGATCTTCAACAACAAATGCATCCCATGTGAAGAAAGCTTGGAAATAATAAGATATTATGTGGGTGCATCATGGGCATGTTCTTTCCAAATCGTTTCAAAATTATTCAATTAATGAGATCTAATTGGAAAGGTTTCTGCCAAGTTAGGTTGCAAGTTTGATTTGCCACAGGAGGTAAATTAGTTTGTTATTCATAAAAGTTGGTAGCTTGTAATGTTTCAAATGTCAGTGACAAATTCATGTTTATTGTCAAAATATTTTTATTTTAAATATAAAAATAAAAAATAACTCAACAACATCAACAGTTCCTCTAAGTTGGCATTAATTAAAAAAAACACATGAAAGAAATGGCCATGGTAGTTGGTAGTCATCCTACATCTAACTGATTAACTTGTATTTGAGACTCCCACCAAATGAAATGAACATTAAATAAAGTGAAATATTCAAATATATAGACTAAAGGTATGAGAAAGAAAAACATGAACTAAGCACATCCAAAGAAGAACAACTATAGTTTTATGTTGTTCTGGAGATATACACAGTCATCAAGCTCTAATATAAGATATGCATACCTTAATGAGTCGATTCTTATGATAAACATTGAATCCTTGAACGTCTATGTGATGCTTTGCATCCTTCACAAACCCAATGGTCACAACAGCAATCATCTGATAACAACATCTGCAAGCAGTTAGCATCGCTGAGCATAGCAAATATGAACGTTCAAGAAAGAAAACATCATCACGAGTATTACATTTGTATCTTTCCCAACCCCCTCAGCACCTGTCTGAGGTTTGTACGTAACCTCTTGAGACATCATCATATCATTCACTATGTTATGGTGTTCTACATCTCTCCCACGAAGAATAATGCGGAAGCCAGGAGGAAGCCTCAAATAAAGAATCGAAGCATAACTCTGGAGATTTAAAATGAACATATTTAATTAATCTCAGTAAGTGAAAAAATACTTGCTCTTTGCGGTTCACAGTGAATAATACAGAGTTCAAACAATTCTACTCTCAACGTCTTCTCATCACCTTTAAAAGATGAACTCCAAATACATCATTTTGAATTTCCAAGTTTCAAATTAGTGAAGACTACTCCAAGATGTAGCAGAAAAATAGAAGTTTATACCACATAAGCAATCATTCAAGCTAAATTAACAGAGCATCTGATCAATAATCACATATTATTACCCTCAAAGAATGTCGATAAGTCAAGAAATGCCGGGAGTTGGGAAACTTTTTCGCCATTTGTATACTCTTCTCATCTCTGTTGACGCCTCTAATTTGGATGTCCTAACAAAATATTGGTTATAAGTATTAAATTTGAAGAAACTAACAAAATAGTAGACGGTAAAAAACTAAAATATATATGTAGTATACATGTTGGTCAGTATCAAAATCCAGTTCCAACTGTCCTTCGCCGTCTTCCCAGAGGTTATATATTACAATGCGAGTTCCATGATCTTTCATCAAACAAAACTGAAAAGCATGTCAGGCAACATAATCAGTTAACTAAGAAGCACGATACTAAGCATAATACTTACTAATTTGAATTATAGCCTTCTACCCCAAGCTACTATTTCATTAATTGTTTTTTGGAGGAGAAATACGGATTTCATGGATAAATGAAATTTACAAAAGAGGAAGTGAAAACTTCCAAAAATCCAGAGTGGATTACAAAAAATTCTTCCATATAGCTTCAAGATTAGTGAGACTGTAGTAGTCCTTGAAGGATTTTGTACATTTGCACCAACTAAAAACTATTTCATTAGTTTCACCCATTGGGAAGTCTTTGTATAATCCCTTGGTTTGTAAAGGGAACCTTTTAATTCCATTATCACAAGAAAATCCTCTAATATTCTGCAACTTCTCCTATCATTTGAAGAAAAACTGACCACAGTGAAGATCTTCCATTTTTTTCTGAATGAAAGCTTAGTTTTCTATTGAAGAAAACGACCACAGTGAAAAGGAAAAATATTTAAACAAATACCACTCCATGCAAGAATTCAGTTCACCTAACGACAAAGTTAGTAAGAAGTTGTAATATATAAAATGAATACAATGAACTTATCCCAAATTGAACAATAAAGCATCACCTGACGAAGAAGTTCAGCTTCACTGGAAAACGGAGACCATTGAACAATTGTATCCACATTTTTGTTCCAATCACTAAGAGAAGATCGCACTATCTCGGTCCATTCACCTCCCTTCCTTTCATAGTCAAGCTTTTATTACAAATCAAATACATAAGCTATCAGTAGGAGCACAAACCCCGAAACACATTACTTCTTTTTTCACATGAACAAAACATAACAGAGAATTAATTTAATGACCGAAGGGAAGAAAGAGAGATTTATTTTTTTATTTTTTTAGGAAATAGAAACCATTTCACTGATATGGTGAAATGAATACAAAAGAAGATCCTATAATCTCCATTTTCGTAGATTAACTATAATTACAAAATGGACGAGACAATTTGCTCCACGAAATAGCCAAAAGAGATGTGGATTCAATAAACCAATTGATGTCCCGTTGCCAAAAGAGATGTGGATTCATAATTTGTAGAAACATAAACATGCACATCTGGTATATATATATATATACATTTTTTAAAAATAATTACACAAAAAAAATAATATATATATATATATACATATGTGATGTGACTAATTAACCGAAATGAAGGTTACTAAATAGGATTAAAATAAACATGTAAATTTCATTACCATTGGAACTATGATATCTTCCTTTCCAGTGCTTCTCAAAAATGTATACGACAGTAATCCAATGCTCTGTGTGGCACTGCCCAGAGAGTTCGATCAGTACATTGTACAAGATAAGCTAAAGCAAAAGTTCAACAAATTGTCAATTTGTTTTCAAACTCTCTGATATATTTTGCCACAACCATCTGCCCTAAGGATGATGAAGTTGAAGAAAATGAAGAGTGAAAAATATTAAAATGTTAAAAAAAAAATTATAGTAAACAGAAACCATTTCATTGATATGTGAAATGTATATGAAAAATCCTATCATGAAGTAATTACAAGAGACATTTCCAATTTTTTAGATGAAGTTTTCTTTTTAGATGAAGACAAGAGACATTTCCAATTAGTAATGAGAGTAGTGAGCTATAAATACAAAAATGTTGAAAATAATTAATAAAATAAAATAAACAAATGAACGAACAATGCAGACCTTTTTCCATATTTTCCACAACAACGTGAGAACACAATTACATCTGCTCCAAGTCTCATAGTACTAGTCTTAAAACCATTACCATCTGTGAAGATATGGAATAAAAATGCTTACAACAGAGATATTAAAACTACAAGATGAAACTTTTGACTCATAGTGGCACATTACATTGTCCAATAGTGTTTGCTAATTTGCTTTTTTCTGAATAACCCAATGACATGCAGTGACGTATTTTGTCGGGGCACATCCCACCACCATTATCTGCAATACATTCAAATACATATAATCTTCAATACATTCAAATACAAGTGACATGGCAATAAAAATTTACAGATAAAATTAGTTCTGGTTCTGGTTCAAAATTCAAATAAAACTAAAATCTCGCAATCAAACTAAATACCTTCAGTTAGTAACATTCTGGTCCCATCTTTCTTATTCAGAAGCATGTCTATGTTAACATGAGTAGCTCCATTGCAAACCTTCCATGATGAGAAAAAGATTAGTGGAAAGTATTTTTGTGTGAAAAGCAATGAGAAGGAAAAGTGGGGTACCTCATCTAACGAGTTGTCTAATAACTCGGCAAAAGCTGCATGCATCAATCAAATATCTTAAAATCCATGTATAACATTCGTAGTAAATCATTGCACGCTATATATCAAAATATAACTTCATGAGACTTTCAGAAACCATTGTTGTGTCAGGCATTCTTACCTCCAAGGGCCCACTTATGACTGGTCGCATTAGAATGCAGAAACTTAGGGTGAACCCTAACGTGGTCCATGCCGCCTACAAATATTTAGAAAACAGTACAATGTAGGTTAAGCATGAGAGATAACTACAATCCAAGTTAAATACCACCAAAACAGTAGAATGTAGGTTAAGCATGACTGATAACTACAATCCAAGTTAAATACAACCACAAGAATAGGGAGATCGATTAAGTTGTCAAAGAACATTCGCAACAGCAAACTCCCAGTGCCAAATTAAACTAACATATTTTTTATTTTATTTGGGGAAGAGAAGGTAAGGAATGAACCTACTCTCTTCTCTTTTATTTCTTTTTTTAATTTATATCTTTATCAGTAAATTCTATAAATATAATGGTGAGGAAATCATAAAACATAAGGCAGGATCAACAATAATGAATGTACAAAATACGGAACAGCCCCCTTGAATTCATGTCCAGATTATATAGGGTCCATGGCGATTTATCTTGCTACACTTGAATCTCATTCGGGAAAGAACCACACACAAGGTGGGGAATGGGGCTAATACTTCACTTTGGCATGAATGCTGGCTTCGAGAGGAGTCCCTTGCTGAAAGTTCCCCTCACCTTTACTCGTTCACCATAAACAAAGACATCTCCATTCAAGGCTCGCGGATTGATCTTCATCATGGCTGGAACCTCAGTTTGCGAAGAAACAACCTTACTGATGATGAGACTGAAGAGTGGATTAGACTCACGGATCTATTAAATAGTGTGCATTTAATTCTCTCCAGAGACCAATGGGTTTGGAAGCTGGACACAAAAGGTAGTTTCTCAACAAAATCTCTATTGATTGACATGCACAGCAATTTGGTTGCACCATTGCATCCCCTACATGAAGCGATCTGGACGGATTTTTACCCAAAGAAAATTAAATTTTTCCTTTGGGAACTCAGCCACAGCGCCATCAATACCATTGATAGAATGCAATGGCACTTCCCATAGATGGCTTTTTCTCCTCATTGCTGCCCTATATGTAAATTGATAGAATGCAATGGCACTTTCCATAGATGGCTTTTTCTCCTCATTTCTGCCCTATATGTAAATCCGCACTATCAGTATCTGAGAATAGTGAGCATTCAATCATATACAAACAAATATAGTACAGTCGCTCTCCGAAAAAGGTGAAATTCTTCATGTGGGAGCTTAGTCACTCATGTATCAATACTTTTGATAAGCTTCAACGGAGATCGCCATGGCTATACATTTCTCCCAACTGCTGCCACATGTGTCTATCTAATGAAGAATCTCCTATTCACCTATTCAGTGACTGCCCATTTGCTACACAATTCTAGAATTTTCTACAAGATGTTTTTGGTTGGGACTTTCCTAGACCGGGTGATATTCTATCCCTTATCTCTCTCTTATTATTGGGGCACCCTTTTAAAAGGGGCAAAGGAACCATGTGGATCAGTTTTGTTCGTGCTTTTTTGTGGATTTTGTGGCTGGAAAGAAACTCTCGCATCTTCATGGACAAATCCCAAGATATTTTCTCTTTTATTGATTCTACTTCATTATTACCTATCTCTTGGAGCAAGTTTTTTTTTTTTTTTTGAAATAGGAATCAGTGACAATTTCATTGATAAAATGAAAGAGTGTTAGATAGGATTACAAAGGAAATATTTTCCACAAAAATTACAAGAAACACCTCGATTGATTATAGAGGGTGGTAATATCATAATTACAAAACGGAGTTATCTCCTCCTTTTTGTAATTATGATCTATCGACTCTCGCTAATCAATGGAGGAGTCTTTAGTAATTGTTCATAGATAGGTATTTTATGTTGTATCTCATTTCATATCATCAATGAAGGGTTACCGTTTCCTATCCAAAAAAAAATGTAAATCAGCACACGAAACACAAAGCCACGTGTTCATCTCTTGCACTTTTGCCGACAGAATTGGGAAGGATCTAACTTCCTCCTTCAGCTGGTCCACAGCTCTTCCTAATGGGATTAACAACCTCATTCCATACACCCTCAACGGACATCCTTTTTCTGAAGAGAAGGATTATGTGGATGCATCTTATTCGGGCTTTCTTATGGACTACGTGGAAGGAACGGAATAGCCGTCTCTTCAATGAAAAGGATAGTACTTTTGAGAATTATTTTGAACAGATTATCTTTCTTGCTATGTCTTGGTGTAAATGCACTTCTTATTATAGCTCTTATAGCCTCTCTACCCTTTTGACCAATTGGAGAAATCTTTTGTAACTCCTTTGGTTTGGGCTTTGTCCTTCTTTTAGTAAATTTCATACATCAATGAAATTTGGTAGATTTTTTTTTTAATAAATAACCAAAACTTTCATTGAGAACAAAGGTATTTAATAAGGGAGGTGCTGGCCTTGGCAGATTCAATGCTTCTTTTTAGATTTCTGTAACCAAAGGGTTTGTGATTATCCCTTCCTTATTCTCTTCCTCCTACTTTGTATCCAATAAAGAATGAATGAACAAATCGGAGTATCTTTGAAGATAATTTTTCTTTTCTTTTTTTTTTTTTTCTTTTTTTTGACGTGAGAGTATCTTTGAAGAGAATAAAAGAAAGAGAAGGCTGATTGCATCTTTTTGCATACAATCAGTGGTTAGAAGCCCAATATGTTGATAAGTTCAAAGGAAGGCTTGTTTATCATGCCCCCACCCCACCCACCAATTTTTTTTAAAACAAAATAAATAAATTGTGTCCTTCAAATCTTAGAAAGCTTCAGGCATTAGGGTCAACTTGGAGAAAACAAGTATTAAACATATGGATCTTGGTGCAAGTTAAGCAATATTTTTTGTAATTAATCTTTGATTCTTTAGACGACATGTGTGCTATTGGAGGGACCTTTTATAATCCCTTAGCATTAGAGAAGGCCTCCAAGGGCTGCGAAGAAACCCGCCTGCCACAACATCCAGCCCCTATACAAAAGGGCAGATGCAGGACCTCCTACACTCTCCCCAACATTTCAACCCCATCTACACATTGGCTCCTTCAAAATTAAGCTCTTAACTATATCTATCCTATAAGCTACAAAGTGTAACAACATCATTGTCTGACAATTCAGGAAGATAACAACTCTGTCAAGCCATCAATCCAAAAAGATAACAAAACCAACATTTATCAATCCAACAAATAACTAGAGAAATTTCAGTTATTTCGGGATGGATTTCCATTTAGGGCTACTAGCTAATAAACAGTCACACTGTGCCTGAGATGAATATTTGAGTTCTCTTTCAATGGAAGTTTATCTAGCCTTTGAATAGCTTTTTCACTCTTATATATGCATTTTTTTTCCTTTTTCCCTTCTTTGGAAAATAAGAAAAAATTCTCGCTATATACTTGAGTACCTTCATCCTAAGTATTGACATATCAAAACGAAGATAATTCCATAAAAGATCGAACTCTTGTTTTCAGATAATGCCATAAAGTTGGGAATCTTGGGGAGTAGAAACTTACGACGGAAAATAAGAAAAAGTAAATATATTCGGAAATGTAAATTCCTGACTACATGGGAGAATCATATGGAAGTATAGCATTCCGAATTCATACAACTTTGCTAAATTTGAAATTTATCTTTTGGAATGAACGGACAGAATGAGGGAATGCATGGTACTAACTACTAAAACATACCCGATGATGAGTCCCAGTTACTGCAAGGAGCTCCTTCATAATCACCTGCCTTCCAAAACTGTTTACAGGCAGAACCATTTGCGTTGGAAGTCCTGGTCTCTTGTCCAGTACCCGTCCCTTCTGACGGCGGCAAGGGAACCGTCATGGAATGCGTTTCGTCCAGCGGCGCGGGCGGAAGAAAACCTAGAGGCAAAACAACTTCCAACTCGTTCAGCCTCCTCTTCTTCAAAAACCCTCCATCAACAACGCCGTTCGGGAGTCCGACGCTTCTTGTAACTCCTCCCAAAATTCCATCAACTACTTCCTGCTCAGAATCTTCGGAATCAGACTCGCTGTCACTACTGAGATCAATAAACGAGGGAAACGCATTCGACGACTCGGGATTGTTGCCCGTTCCTAGCGTACGTAAAGGTTCAATAAGTTCCTCCTTGACAGTAGCATCCATGGGTGCGTGCAGAGAGAGAGAGAGAGAGAGAGACAAGGTCAATGACTTCGCAGAGCCGGTTGTATCAGTTTTGAACAGAGGTCTCGGCGGAGGAAAATGACGGTGGCGGTGAACTTTCGTAGCAGACAGGAAAAGGGAAAAGACGATTGTGGAGAATGGGTTCGTTAAATTTTCCAAATCAATACAAATACGTGGAGCCGAAGCCCAAACTATATCGGCTTCGGCTTCGGCTTAATCACTTTGCGGCAAGCTCAAACCGCATGATCCACGTCGACGAACACGTGGAACTTTTTCTCGTTAATACTCGCTCTAACCCACGTGGCCCCGGTGTTGAGACCGAGGTTTGTCATATTTACCCTATTTTTAAAACAAAAATACCTTTCTTCTTTTTTCTTTTTTTTTAACGGATCACTTCATTAATCATTAATCATAAGGATGACTCGTGGGTCTACAAAAATTACAATCTGACAATAAAGAATTTAATAACCAAAGTGGGGCAAGACCTCCCAAATATAGAACCATCAATCAATATTCTTAGCTCGAATTATTTTAAAACATGGTTAATTTTAAATTATTTTAGCCAACATAACCATATGTTGTATACCATATTGTATGACTCCGGTGATCAAAAGATTTGAATTTCGAATTTTACATGTTGTCAAAAAAAAAAAAAAAAAAAATAGCTATAAAATTAATAAATATATATATTTTTATATATATATAAGCATAATTTAGTGGATAAGATGTTGGGCTTTATGTCCTAAAACTCGTAGTTCGTAAACCGATTATACATTTTATTTAGCAATAAATTTGTTATTGAATAAAGTTAATTGTGTTTACTTTTAACCTAACTTCAATAAACAAATAATTCATGGCTATATGTTATATATTTGAGTTTCATGTGTGACATGATTGTAGATCAAGTTCAAGTAATAGTCAGAATGGTCCATAGTATAGGGATAAGACTGGGTATCTTATCCTGAGGACAATATGGACGCGGCCCACTTTGTATAGTACAAACAATGTGATCTGAAATTGTTCATGTGGAGACATGTGAGTGAAGGCGTCTTGTGCAATAATTTTGCATAAGAGACTGAACCGTGAAATCAAGTCGCTCTTTCTTTATAACTCTGTTTACACTGTAAATACCCATTTTTTCATATGATGACCTAGGTAACTCGATCTAAATCATGAGCATACTATGAACTCCTGTTTATTCGGGATTCCTTTGATTTGTATGGGTGAGAGTGGCCCGAGTTCGCCGAATCAATATGTCTACCACTTTGGGGAGAGTAGGGAGCTGAGAACATAATCCTGCGAGATGAAATTCACTCATACCCGCTTTTAGGGTGTAGTAGAGAGGTTTTTCCCTTAAGTGCTGACTCCGAGTATTGAACAAGAGACCTCTCCCTATCCTTGGCCCGAGAGGGATCTGGTTTGATGGTTGGACCACAAACCAATTATTCATTAAAAGTGTCATAGGGACTTAAGGATCAAGATGTAATTACGGGAGTTAAACGGTATATATGACCCAGCTGTAATTACGAACGACCTATGAAGGATCGACTTACTGATGATGGTTATATCAAAAGAACATAACATGCCTACAGTGGAGTGCAACCCTTGGAATTTAGTGGAGCCCCGGAGTTAACAAATGTTGGTTAGTTTGGCTAAAGAGTTTGACGGTTAATCTCGTATCGTTGGAACTCTGATCGGTAGGTCATTTAGGTTCTCGTGGCTAGCTCAGATAAAGCCGTGTAACAATATGAGAGAAAAGAATTTGAAGTGATTCAAATTCGATTTTGAAAACGAGGTAGACATATTTAAATAATTTAAATATGAGACCGGTCTAAAACATGAATAGAGATTCACATGCGAAAAAGTCGGTTTTTTGAAAACTAGAATTAGTCTTATTATTTAATTGATATTTGATATTAAATAATATTAATTAATTAAAATATATATTATATTTATTTAAAATTAATTATGAATTATTTTTTAAATAAATAATATAATAATATATATTAAAAAAATTAATATATAATATATTTATTTAAATTTAATTTTTAAATAAATAATAAAATAATATATATTATGTTTAAGTGCTTTGTGCGTGAAACACACCTAATGAATGACTAATCAAATCTTTCCTTATCTCTTAAGTTTTGAAATCAGTTGAAGAATCAAAACTCAATTGTTGAGTTTATTCGTTGGCTACATATTGACTGATGGCTTTCTGTTCAATCAATGAGTTGATTAAAAACTCAAGTGTAAGAGTTAGCTGATGATATCTTTGAGTTTATGAAAGTTTAATGGTTAGACTTTTCTCTCAAAGTTCCATCGCACTCACTTATCTCCTTTATAAGGACTCTCCTCTCCTCACCTCCTTTCAAAGCTTCACTCACATAGAGAAGTCACACAATTTCGTTGTTCAGTCTGAAGATAGCAGAATTACTCTGAAAGTGATCCTCGAAGAGTTCGAGAGAAGATCTTCAAAAGATTTTACAGAGGAGGTTGCTGCTGTAGGCTGCGAGAAGACAAATGTAAAAAAAAATGTACATTTTTGTTTTTGTCTTCCATCGCATAGGATGTGCGATGGCATAATGGGCTTGTGCGATAGGTGTGTGCATTTTCATCGAAAAATCGCTTATTGATGTTATTGGAGTGTCGAAGATCTTTCGAAAAATCGCTTCCACCGTGCTTTGGGTCCCTCGGATCCAAGACACTAATTATTATCTAAAAATATTGATCTTTAAATTATGATTCAATCTCCTAATCGTTGAATAGAAAAAAATATTAATATGATTATTTGACTTTAAACATGGTTTTGTAGATTGTATGTGGACAAAATTAATATAATGGAAAGTATGGGGTTAAAATGATAGTTTAATATAAAATATTCATTTATATTAAGGTGGTTGTGTGATGATTTAGAATGTTTTGCACCACTCAATTAGGAGAATTAGAGTTGGTAAAACAACCATGAGTTAGGTAAACCATCAACCATAAAAGAATTTTGTCATTATGCTGATGAGGAATATCTATTTAATATCTAAAAAGTATATAAACTATACTTTAAGTAATTCTTTTTTACCGCTAATAATTGACATGTAACTCTTTTTTTTTTAGAGAGAATTGAACCCATGACCTCTTAGTCAAGGACACAATCTTATGTCAATTAAGCTATGCTCGGTTTGACTCTTTTTTTTTTTTTACAAACTATAGAGCTATCTATTTAAGACTTAGTTTAGTGTGATTCTTATTCACCGATTATTCAATAATTTTCTTACCATTCTTATTTTTTAGTTAGTCATTTTGAATTAAAAAAAAAAATAATAATAATAATAATTATGTGTGTGAGTTTGATGGTTGGTCAACTCGAAACATTTGAGAAATAGAAGTGCTTGATACTTTAAGCAAAGGAAGAAAAAATCTTAAACCTAAATCTACAAGGAGAGCTTTTAGACAATCCTTTTGGAAGCTCACAATCAAATAACTATAAATTATATATCAATAAAAAGAGAGTTTTTCTTGTTTTCTACGTTTGTTATTTGATTTCATATATTGTAATTTTGTGAATGATCGGTCTTTTAGTGGATTTTTTTCTGGGCGTGGTCTTGTGGTTTTTTTCTCTCGATTTCGAGTTTTTCCACTTACAAAATCTCACGTGTTAATCTTTTCTCTTTATTGTCTCGTATGCTACTGCTTTATGTTTAATGATTTGATTAATCAGACTAAGTTATATCAACTTATATTATGTTACATCTATAAGTTTTTTATAACATCGTAATTCAATTTTTGATTTATAAATTTCTTGAGTAGATCGAGTTAAACATATATTTATTTACAATATACAAGAATTAGGTTTTTACAATATTTAATAAACAATTTTTTTTTAAATACAACAAGAGTGTGAAGATGAAGATTTGAATATCTGCCCTAGGAGGGTTGTAGGAGTGTTAACACCTTATTAACACTTATTTGACTCTAGGCTCTATTTTTTTATTTTGTAGATTATTTTTTTTTTTTAATGGGTGACCAATCACACTAAATGATATGGATGACAACTCACCCTTATAATCTCAAAAGTGAAGACATTACAATTTAAAAATAAATACTTGAGGTGATTACATATTAAAGTTTATAAACAAAATCATTATAAATGTATACTACATAGCCTAAGTCACAACCCCTCAAACAAAAAAAAAATGCTATTTTGATAAGAGTTAGATCCACACGCTTTCATTAATGGGATACTTTGTTCATAAACTTCTATGAAGAATCTTTTTTTATGATATTAAATTTATAAATTTAAATTTTCATAATTTATTCTTCACTACAATTAATTCATACAATTAAAAATATGAGAAATTGTAAAATGTGACTTCATTTATAAAAAGTTGTTCAAAATTGACCTCAAATTTAATTTGGACGGCAGTCTCACTTTTTTAACTCTGGTGAAATTATGTTTTTACCCTTTTTTAAAAAAAAAATCAAAACTAATAAAAAAATCTTTCTTCTCCCTCCCGGTCTCCTTCTCTCTTTCTTCTCTCCTCTTTCTTCCTCCAAATTTCACAATCTCCTTGGATTTTTTTTTACAGATTTGGTTGGTTGAAGAATCAAGACCCTCCTCCCTAACCCCCAAAAAAACAAGATGTTGTAAATTATCAAATCATGATATAAAAAAAAAAAAAACAACAACAATAAAATTATCAACATCATCAATTGTTTAAATTATCAACACAATCATTTTTTCCTTAAAAATAGGATCATATAACTTATTTCTTAAAAACACAATCGTTTAATTCGTTTATTCTTTAAAAATAGGATCTTGTAAAAATTAGGTCATAAATATTAAAATTTTAATTTAGGTCAATTTTGACAAATATTTTTAAAATAAGGTTAGATTTTGCAATTTCCGCAAATCTAAGCATATAAAGATTCAAATGTTTTTGTTTTGAATAAACTTCAATAAAACATTTTTCAAAAAAAAAAAAAACATTGAATAAAACATTACAACTTTATTCAGCAGAACATTAACAAACATCGGAACAATCCGTGAATATAAATAATATAAAATAAAAATAAAAATGGAATTGGGTGAAAGAAAACATAAACAAAAACAACACACATTCAAATTTGCATAATCGCCTGTTGGAAGATTTCCATGGCGGAAGCCGGAAGCCCCAAAAGAACATTTATGCTCTTTCTTTCCTTCCCATGAGACAGAAATAAAATCACCTCTTTTTCCGGCAACGCCACCGGCCCTGAAAACACCGGCTCCCCCCACCCGAAGTCCGTCGTGTGGAACCCCAGCCTCGACCAAGTCGTAATCAACAATGTCGCCGCCAGAGAAGGCCTCGCTCTCGTCGCTTCAAAGTAATCGATCGCCGATCTCATATACCCGTCCGTGATCATCTCCACCGCCTTCCGAACCAGCCCCACCCCAAACGACAGCGGATTCTCCATAAGCTCGCCGGCGCTGCACAGCGAGTTGGTCAAAACGATGGCGTTTCCAAAATACCCTTTTGGAATTGGGGGCTGAAACCTAGACCTTCCGTCGACGGCGAAGAGGAGCTTCGTTTGCTGTTCGGGCTGCATTCGCAGAGCCTCTGTTCTCGCTCGCCACACAAAACCAGAGAGCGCTTCGAATGTGGTGCAGCTCTTCAAAATCCCATCTTCCAACGCCCTCTGTTTGAGTTTATTGAGTTTCTCCGGCTCGAAACAGAAGGATCTGTAATGCATTTCTTGATCTTTGTAAAGATTGCAGGTGTTTGATATGTCTTTGATCTCTGCGAATTCGTGGTGTGGGAACTCCTTCAACAACACCGGAGGCTCTCGAGCTTTGAGAATGCTTCTTTCTACAAACGGTGGGACGGACAAAGGCAATCCCCTTGCAATTTCACCCCACGAATTCACAAATTCCATTGCCCCAATTCCATCGAACATGCAGTGATTCAGACACAACCCCACAACCAATCCACCACATTTGAACTTAGTCACCTGTCACATTGCAACATTAACATATATATTCGCACAAACATGTTCATGATACAACCTTTCAATTAATAAGGTATAATATAACAACTAAAACATTATACCTTTCACCAAAAATAAAGAAAAGGGTCATGTGCTCAAATGAATCAACAAATATTTGAGGGGTCATGGCTAACAAAGTTTTACACTTTCTCACGTGGGAGAGAAATTGTAAAAGAACTTTGCTTTTTTATATACATCTAGTCGTTTTTAAGGTATTTTTTAATAACTATTTGATTTTTCACCCTGATTTCAAGGTAAATTTTGAAAACTAAAATAAAGTAGTTTTTAAAATAGTTATGAATAATTTATGAATAGTTGCATGCTGGATTACAAGTATCTTTTGCACTCCAGTCACGTGTCACAATTTAATTGATCTAAAATTTAATTTATTTTTTAAATAAAAGATTTAGTTAGTTTTTCATGTCGTTTCCATTGTTGAGCGTCTTTTTTTTTTTTCTTTCTTGTTTTTTTGGTTTTTTCCTTTTCTTTTTGGAAGATTCATCGTTTGAATTTGAAGCGTCTTTCTTTAAAAAAAAAAAAAAATTGAAGCATATTTTTTTCTTTCATATATATATATATATATATATATTTTTTTTTTTTTGAACGGTTTCTTTCATATACTTAACACTTAAGAGTGTAAGCTTCTCTTTCAAGCTTTAATAATCTCATTTGTCTTCTTCTCCCACCCCAAACTTATCAGCTTTAAAAAAAACTACTAATATGAAATTATCCAATCTCTCAACATTAGCCATAAAAAAAAAAAAAAAAAAAACATCGTCGTATTCACCTAGATCCTGTTTCGATTTGAGGTTTTTTTTTTCGATTTGAGGTTTTTTTTTTTTTTTTTTTTAAAGATGAACGAATCTGTAAGATTAGCTTCGAAAACGGAAAAAAAAAACTTAAAAGAAATACTTCAAATTCAAACTTCTTGAGGGAGAATTTCTAAAAAGAAAAGAAAGAAGAAAGAGAAAAAAAAAACGATTCAAATTTAAACTGCGTGAGGGTGAATTTTCAAAAAATAGAAGAGAAGAAAAAAAATCGAAATAAAAATAACCGCTTAACAATTAAAACGGCGTGAAAAACTAAGTATTGCAGCTAAGTTTTGCAACTAAGTTTTGGTGATAATTTATTTCCAAACTATGAATTGAGAGTGAGAGAGTGTCTGAAATGAAATCTACCCAATCCATCCATTGAATGAAAAATTTATATAGAGAGGCAGTTGCGAAATAACCTGTGCAACAAGAGGAGGCATTTGAAGTATGTTAGTAGCGCCAGGGATATCATAAACAAGCTTGCCAAGAGTGTCAGGATCAGGCTTAGTTATATCTCCAATCTCTTCAATGGAACACTCTGCTTCAGCCTCCACGAACACAGCACCCTCCGCCGTACAGTCCACAATAAGCTTCCTGTCGGAGCTGATGGTGAGCCGCCCAGCAAGGGGATAGTAATGAACAAGCACTTTGGAAAGAGCATCTTTAATGACTTGGGCAGCGTCCTCGTTGCCTCTGGACTCGGACTTGAAGCAGTAAATGGTTCGAACGATGACTGCAATGTTCTGGTCAAGGTTGGAGAGGAAGTAGAGACCGGTCGGTGTTTCCTCGGCCGGAGTGATCAGAGTCGGCTGGTGCTGCTTAACGTGGAGTTGGAGTTGGGCAGGGCCGGAGTCCGCCATCTGACACAAAATTCAAATACACAAATAAAAGAGTTAAAATGGGAAACAATCATGGGAAAGACATGCAGAATATGTTGGAAAAAAGATGGGTGAAATATAAATCACGTGTTTACCTGAAATGAAAAGAGTTGAGAAATTGGAAGAAAAGAAGAATATTGGAGGGGGTGGTGTGGTGGTTATTAGTGGCAGAGAGTTGGATATTATATATATAAAAAGCAGAAGTGGGATGGGTGGGTGGAAGTTGTCTGCCTAATTTAATTCCTGCACTCTGTTTTGAAGTTTGATTCTGAATGATGCGTCCGAGAGTGGACCAAGTCGGGTGTGTTAGGGAACCAAAACGCCACCGCTCTTAGACTTGGTTGGTGAGGGTTGGCGTCCAACTCTCTTTGCTTCGGACCTTTGCCTTTCTCCCCACAATAAAACAAACATTTTTTACTCTTAATCTTCCTTCTGTATCAATTTTCCTGGAAAAAATGTTTAATGGGTCGTTCAATTTGCAGCATAGCTCAAACGGACATAATCTATAGACTAGTGACTAAGAAGTCCTAGGTTCGATCCCTATCTCACTCCATATGTTGTCAAAAAAAAAAAAAAAAAAATTATGTACTTAAAGATATAATTTTTATGAAGTTGTCGGTGTTAATATACTTAAGCAAGTTTGAATTAAATAAGTTACTCTGTGTGAGTCATTGAAATATATATATCTGTCAATTTCATAGACAGGTAGGATGTGATTTCCTCAAATTAAAACAAATAATACTTTAAAGTTAATTAATCAAATTTATTTTGATACTACATTATTATCTCGTCATTGAAGTAGGTGAACAATTGAAATATTTAAAAGATTAGGGGTTAAACCAAAAAAATCTAAAAAATAGAGACTGGATGATATATTTGATGTAATTTTAAATTTGTTCCTTCTATAAGATTGTAAGATTGTAATCCATGAACTACTTTGGTAGCATCTTCAAGATGAATAAAAGGTTTAAAAGAACTTTATTGAACAAGTCAACATAAGCATAATTTAATATCTCAATTGATATATTATATGACCTAATAACCAAGAGATCCAAGATCCAAACCCCACATTCCGAATGTTGTAAAAAAAAAAAACTTTATTAAACAATTTTTTTAAAAAAACAGCCTTGACCAATTGGTGATCAGTGGTGTCGCTGCCAGGAAATTTCTCGATCTCATTACTTCAGAGTAGCCAGCCGTCTGTGATCTTCTGAACCAGCCACACCCCATAAGGACGACAATGGATTTTCCGACGGGCAGCGCTGCACAGCAAGTTGGTTAAAACGACAGCGTTTCCGAAGTAGACTTTTGGAATTGGGGGCTGAAATCTAGACGACCTTCCGTCCACTGCTATTAGGAGCTTAGATTTTCTCACAGTACATAATTAGTTATGAGTTGTGACATTGAACCATGATCATCAATCATAATCAGCTTTGCAATCTAATATTTTAAACCTTGTTCCATTGATAAGATGTAATCCACTAACTACTACTAGGGAGGGGCTAAAATACAATTAGTTTGTGGGGGGAAGGGAAAAAAATGGGACTAGGCTAATAACTTACCATACAAAAATGTTAAATCTATATGGTACATTATACAGACTGTAACAATCATACAAACTGCTGATGGAGATCAGATCACGAAGAGATGATCATTCAGGAAATGCACCTTCTATGACCTTCTGCCAGGTCGTTGTAACCAGCATCCATTAAACAACCTAATCATCCTCATCCTTGTCCTCATCTTTGTCTGTATCGTTGCCACCATCATCATCAGCTTCCTCTTCTTCGTCGCTCATGTTATTTATCACATCTGTGATAATATCCTTCACCTCTGCTTTCCTATGCATTAAATCTACACCAAAGTGGGTACCTAATACAAAGCAGTTGCTATGTCAGCAAGATCAACAGGTAATTTCTTTCATTAACATGTCAAACGTTGTGTGCGTGTGTGTAACAAGAAGAAACATACCTAGTTGCCTGAGAATGTCAGACAAAGTTGCCTGCACGTGACAGATGAAGGAAAGTAAGAATAAACAATAGCGTAATTTCTAACCATCCATAAATGAATTCCATATAACCAATTTTTTGTACTTACAGTATTGAAATCAACTTGCTTCAGAATATTGACTACAACTTCATGCATCTCCTCTCTGCTGGGTTCTTTCTTAACTTTCTTCCTACTTTTTCCCTTACCTAGTATCATAGAAAGAGAGTCATGAGTCAGTGTTTTTTCCTTCCCAGAAAAATAAATAAAACAATCTTGCTGCAATCAAAAAGAGTAAAGGGAATTGTGTAGAAAAATAAAAAACATATGATCCTGATAAAACAGAGACTCTCTAAGCGATATTTATCTCTATCCAACATGGTCTAGTAGCATACTCACTGCTACGTAGCTGGAAAAAGATTTATACTCTAGAGGCCTAGGGGCTAAACAAAAATGATAAGAGAAATGATTAGTAGCCAAGGCATTTTACCTTGTTCTTCAACCAAAACCTTCGCAGGGGCTTTGCTTGTTTGTTTCTTGCCCGAAGCTTTTTCCTTTACAGGCTTCTTTTCCTCAACTTTTTGCTTTTTTGACATGCCCTTTGGTTTTGATGGTGAGCCAACAGATTTGACAGTGTCACCTTTGCTTGATGGTGAGCCAACAGATTTGACAGTGTCACCTTTGCTTGATGGTGAGCCAACAGATTTGACAGTGTCACCTTTGCTTGATGTTGAATTAGATGATTTATTTGTTGATTTTGCAGCACCTTTAGCAGATTTTACCGCAGCTTTCTTTGTAGAAGAAGCTTTTTCAACAGATTTAGACCCGGAACCATCTTTTCCAGCCTTCTTAGATGACTTCTTTGGACTAGGCATTTTCTCTGGTGTCTTATCATCCTCATCTGATATATCTTTTTCTTCAATTTCTTCTTTGCATTCCACCACATCGTCGTCGTCGTCATCCTTATCATGAGAACCATCCTTCTCATTTGAAGTTTCAACTTTATCATCCTCCTCTTCATCCTTAACCTCAGACGTATGTTTTCTCTTCTTTGTAGGCTGGGATTTTTGTTTCTAGAGGGAAAATAATAAATAATTTGTCAATTAACAGCAAGACAAAGGTTAAACACAAACTAGTAGGCATGCCCAATAACATCTAAAATGGTAGAGAGCCTTAATCCTCTATATCTTATGAAATGCACACATCTTTTTTAGCCATAGAATTGCAAACAACCCAATTAAGACTTTATAAATTGATGTCAATCCCTTTATTCACCAATGTGTGCAGCTGATACTAGATTCAGTGTTTTATACCACCTGAGTAAACCTTCGATTTCATTTTATGATTCAAAATCCCCTCTGGAAAATTTTAGATCTTTTTATTCACAAATGGGTTAACCAGATGTTGCAAATCTGCTTGAGTTTCTCATTCTCTTTTATGTAGTAATATCGCTAGCATTTGCATGTTAGAGTTAGATAGCAGATCTCAAAAAAGACTTTGCCTTTGAATCAGAACATAACGGAACCTACTAATCAACCTGTGGATATTTGTATTCTGAACCCCCAACACGTGCTGGAGATTCAAAAGTCCTATGTAACAATTGAACAATTTGGAAATTTCAAGGCATCAAACCCAAAGTAAAACTGGAAAATTCAACTCCGTAAAAGGGTGTCAAAATAAAACCACTAAAAACTGAAGAATGAATACCTTAGCAGGCACTTCGGCAGATTCTCCAGAACCAACTATCTTGCCTGAACTGGCCCTCCGTCGCTTTTTGCCTTTCTGAAATGCAGACAACAAGCTTTTAACAGTCTAGTTTTTTTTATTTTTTTAGAAGAACAGTCTAACAATTGATGATACATAATACAACAAAGATTAAATAAAACCTGCTCCTTGTCAGCCAGCAAAACATCAGTTGTAGCATGTGGTGACTCCAAAAATTCTAATAACTTGGCTGAGAGTTCCTCCTGAGGACAAAGGAACTAAGAAGTAAGTTTGAGGCAGAACAAATAAATCCAAAACATCCTAAAGATATTGGCTCATTAATTCTTGCCTTCTTTACACTGGCTTTGTTTATTGGGATATTTAGCACATCACAAAAATCCACCAATTTTTCTTTGACGCACTTTTCGAGCTTCTCCTTTGCCTTTGACCTTTGCTTTTCCTGCCGAAAACATGTGAACCAAAAAGTAAATACATATACTGCTGCAAAATTAGAAATCAAGACTACATTTTTCAATTGAGGTCATACTATAACTTATAGTTGAAACACATTATGGAATCATTCAAGACTCTTTCTGATAAGAAAGGCAGTAAATGTAAGATAATGAAATACCTCATTCTCAATCCAAACATAACCCGAAAACTGGCTTATATTCCTCTTCAAGGTTTGAGCCTGCATAAATAGGCATTCCAATATACATAAAAACATTGACAACTACAGAATAACCACACCACAATAAAAAAAAATATTGTTATCACCTTTGCTTTCTTTCCGAACAGAATTGTATGAAGTAGTTGCAGATTGTCATCAGCTTTTCTCTTTGAAAGTTTGAAAGCCACTAAAATAGTTTTCATTGTTAGCTAAAAATAATAGATATATTTAAAAAAAACACAGTAGGTATACAAGAGCAATTCACGACAGCATTAGTTTTGAAGTCCTGCACAACAACAATATGCAATTCGCTCCAGGCAAGTCAGATTCTCACAAAATCAGACTCAGGAACAGTAAGACTTGTAAGTCACGGATACAAATAATAGATGAAGCACTACACTATTTTAAGTATACAAGATAATACAATGTTTTGAACTGAATAAAAGCACACAAATGCTCACAGTCAGCGCATTTCATTTAAATATGGACAATTTAAACTCTTCCTCAAAGCTAAACTAAAAATTCAACTGGGCATTAAGAGAGAAGATGTCCACCCATATACACAAAGTCATAAAATCAATTTTGGGCTTTGAGGGATATGAGAAATCATGGTATTGGTGAACAATTTTCTCCTTAGATCCATAGCATAATCGTGCCTTTTATTAACTTACATACAACCTGACCATTTTTTCTGTTACAAAACAGCCAGCTACACCATATTTACTAATGCATGAAAACTCCTAAGATATTAACATCCATCATGGCTACAAAGACTTTGGCCTTCTTTTTTCTTATGGGATTTAACTAGTGGTCTTCAACAATATTGAATTGGACTACTTGACAAACACATGGTGGCTTCTGGTGTCAATTTCAAACTTCTAAGTAAAAGGAATAATTCAAAAACATCGGCCACAACAAGAACTGGATGAAGACGTCATAGTTGACATCATGATAAATATAAGAGTGACAGGAAACAAGAGAAGCCCGCGTCAATTACTAAAGAACAAATAGCATTTATCTGAATTCAGATGGAAATTAGTAATCACAAGACGTACCATTTGGAATATCCCTGAGACTAGTGCCGCGGCCCTGAGACACGAGAAGCGCGATTTCAAGAAGAAGAAAAAAGGTAGTACTATAGAAATAAAAAAGACATACAATAAACCAGCAACATACCTTCTCAATTGATAGAACTTTGCTTGCAGAAGACCTCCCAAACCTGCCTGGAGATGGCACAGAATACCGCTCAACTGTCTTTCTCTCCCTGGCCGGTCTATCAGTGGTTGGCGTGATTGGCTCCTTCAAACTAGAATCTTTTTTTCCTTTCTTCTCCGCAGAAATTTTCCTTGATTTCCCAGACGGCCTTCCATCCTTGTTTGAATCTGGCTTAGGTTCCTCGCTTCCTTCATGTTCGCTTTCGCCTTCACTTTGAACTTCGTTGTCTTCTTCGTCTTCCTCCTCTGCACTGTCTTCGCCTTTTTTGTCAACAATTTCATCTTCGGCTTCGTCAATAGCATCAGTGCCCTGGTCATCAGCTACTTCTTGAATTACCGAGGCAGGTTTCTGGTCCTCAGCCTCCTTAGTCTCCACGGGTTCAGCATCACCATTTACCTCTTCGGGGACGGCCTCGGCGGTAGTAGGTTGTTGATTCTCAGCGACGTCGGTATCGGGTTCGGGAGCGAGTTGGTTATTGTCGAGGGGAGGAGCTTCGTCCTCTGGTTTGTTGTCGTCTAGGTTTCCAGACGCCATGGGAGTTGGGAGAGAAGAGAAAGTGGGGAATTGGGGAGAAACCCTAGAAAGCAAGAGAAGGGGAGGATTAGTAGTAGAAGCAGGAGCAGGGGATGATGAGTGAAAGCGCGTAGAAAGAAGAAGAAAAACAGAGATGGGATCCAATTCCCATTCCAATTCCCATCAGGGAAATTTTGGGAAAATGAAATCCGAGTTAGGGCGGGGAGAACAGGCGGGGTTTCAAAATTTTAGGAACCCGAAAACTAAAAATGTTAGCGCCTCCTTTTCGCCTTTTATCCCTCTTCTCTGCAATTAACCAATTTTCTTTTTTCTTTTAAAAACAATAAATAAAAAACATTGAATTAGCATAATCCGATATATCTGCGGTGGCCACGTCTGCATCTTGCTGTTACCAATAAATTATTCCACTTTTTAATTTACACTAATGTTTCTGCGCAACATCCTATTGGATAAATTATATTAAAAACTTTTTCTTTTTTTTTACAATGGATTATAGAACTACATAATTGATTTTCCAATTTTTATCTATAAATTCTAATTCATTTTAAATCAACAATTTACGTTTTTTAATAATGCCCACTCTTTATACTTCAAATTTATATATAAAATGTTTTTTCAAACTTTCAACCGTTTTTAATAAATTGTATTAAAAAAATTAATTTTGTGTCTAATCACGGAGTTTTAAAACTATATGATATGTAATGTACATACACTTTTAATATGGTATTTGATGAGTAATTTCTAACATTATTAAAAAAAAAATAATCAATTTACTAGAAGTTGCATCTTTGTGCATTCTTCTATCAAATTTGTATATAGCAGGCGAATAGAGACAACGATGTCAACTTGGTATAATTAAATTGATTAGTGGAAGAGTTTGAGGAAAATTGTCAACTTAAACATTATTCGAAGTCCTCTTTCAAATACACTACCAATAACTCCTATGTAGAATATGTTTTTTAAAATGAAATATTTCACGAACATGAAAAAACACAAATTAGTAATTTTATTAATGATAACAAAATTTGATATTATTTTAGTAACACTGATATTAGTTTAGCTCGATCGACAACATAACTCATTTCCTTCAAATGCAACATATACAGTTAAACGCTTACATGATCACAACTCGACTAGTTAATAGCGTGCTTATCTCTCCCTAAATGTTGATCGTATTAACTCTCTCGTCCCTTATGGAACTAAAAACAAGAACATTGATTTAAATGATATTTTGGATACCCATTTTCGTTGCAACCCAAATGGGTTGTCATAGGTAATGAAATTTCATTTATGATAAAATTTATGAGCATCAATCATCATATACTAATATAAAATAAATACTTATTGATAAAATACTAACATCAACACGA
The DNA here is from genome assembly GCA_028017165.1 of Herpetospermum pedunculosum. Lineage (NCBI taxonomy): Eukaryota > Viridiplantae > Streptophyta > Magnoliopsida > Cucurbitales > Cucurbitaceae > Herpetospermum > Herpetospermum pedunculosum. Next base: position 292,469 of record CM051530.1, read on the forward strand.
GGATAGATCATTTAGTAGAAACTCTACTTACATACTAAATTGTTAGAAATTTGAATCATCAACCTAAAAAAAAAAAAAAAATTGAAGGAATAATTTAACTCCACACCGAGAGCAAGGAGTATAGTTTGAAACCTTTGGCATAAATCAAACTAACTAATAATAGATACAAAGTATAAAAAAGAGGTTTGTCAATTCAAACTATGTGGTTGTGCGAGACATGAAGTTAGAGTTGGATAAATTAAATTATTATAACACATACGTTTGACTCACTAACTATTATAATTCACAGTCAATAAAGTATTAGTATTTACTATTCACAATTATTATAACCCACATATTATTATAACTACCAACTATAACAATCGACTCAATGTCCCAAATAGTCTCTAGTGGTGCACATAAAAGTTAGAAAACCAATCTTAAAACCAACCAAAGTTTTGATTTGATTTTGTTGTATAAGATAAAACATCTCGATTTTAATTTTGCGAAATTAATGATTCAATTGGTTCGGTTGGTTATTCAAATAACCACTTAAATTTGAATTGAAGTAAGGATATATAAATATATACATACATATACCCTTAAAAATACATAGCTCCATTCTATTTATCAACTTTATACGTCTCGTCTCTTTTGTCTTTTTCTTTATCGATTTGCCTCTTACTTTTTCCTTCATCTCGACATAGCCATTATTTATTGCAATTATGTCGTGAGTTGCTAAGCAGCAACTTATTTCGAACCCAAAAAAACAATCTTAAAAAATTGCAATTCAATTATAAGGGCTATAATGAACAAACTTAAATTATAGGAGCCGAATAAAAAATAAATTAGAATTATAATGATTAAAATAATAAGGGCAACTACAAGAATAGTTGAAGCTATGCAAGATGAAAAATAGGTAAACTAATTATTGTGTTGAAAAATAGGTAACTCCTATAATTAAAAACTTGTTTAGAATGTAGTTGGACGAAACTACCTTCAGTCATTTAACTGTTGAACTACCTAAAAGAAGAGATTTAATCACAGTCAAAAACAAAAAAAAATGTGAACGTTAAAACATTGAACTCAACCCCACAAAAAAAAAAAAGATTTATTGCGAGAGGAAATGAAGGAGAAAATAATGATTTATTTGAATAAAAAAATAATATATTTTAAGAGAATCATGTAAAAAATAAAAAAAAATTAAGATATGGTTAAACCAAGATAACAACCACCAATTAAATCGAAACATGTAAACAAAGTTCAATAAAATCTAATATGGAATATTAATTCAAATTAATTTTTAAACTAAAACTTTTAGAGACGGTTGTGACAAATTTTTTAATAACAATCCTCTCGATAATTTCTAATGTGTATACATTTGAAGTTACATGTACACATAAGTATATCATATGAAGTATATGTGTGTATATACAAACCATTAATTGGTGAATGTAAGTATAACATAACCCGTAAGAAAATTATATAAGCAATTAAATTTTCAGTATATTGATGTTTATAAAAACTAAAATGTTCATAGACGGTTGTAAGAAAATTATAAAAATGACACCCTCGATAACTTCTAGTGTGAGTATATATTCGTAGTTACATTACATCTATAACAACGTACATGTAAGTATATCATATGAAGTATATGCGTGTATATACACCATAAATCATTACTCTGTGAGCATTGAACAAATGATACTAAAAAATTTAAAATGTTCATAGACTGTTGTAAGAAAATTATAAAAATGAGGGTCCTCGATAACTTTTAGTGTGGGTATATATTCGTAGTTACATCTATAACAATGTACATGTAAGTATAACATATGAAGTATATGCGTGTATATACACCATAAACCATTAATCCGCGAGCATTGAACAAATGATACTAAAAAACATTAAAATTGGTATGCATGTTGAGTTTACCCGAAAAAACGTTCAATCAATTGTATCATTACCTGCAACATTGAATTAGGAGATTTGCAAATTTTCCCCCCTCCAAATCGATTTGAAACAACCATCGATTCTCACATTTGAAACTCTTTACATTGAGAAAAAACTATCTACGTCAACCCTTTACATCGTTGAACGCTTGAATTGGGCTGAAAATTTCGACTCCCAAAATGACCCAAAATGACATATTTTCGAAGTGAGTAAGGATCTTAGTCTCTCTCCACTCTCGTCTCTATACATGTGATCGTTTCAATTTTGGAAAAAAAAATAATGAACCCCTATTTTCAAAATGCATGAATCTAGGAGGGTAATCTAGGAGGGTTGTTAGTGAGATAAATTTGTATTTTTTTTTGCTGTTTTTTTTTTCTTCAAAATTCATGGATCTAGTTGTTAGAAACTTTTTCTTAAAAAACGGAGGAATTTATCTAATTGTTAGAAATTAAAATAAATATAAAAAAAATTAAAATTAGTTATGTCGGTTGTTAAATAAGCGTATATACCAGAGTATAATTGGGATGATAATTGTGAACTTCATTTCCTAAAATTGTGGTAGTCGAGTATAATTGGGATGATAATTGTGAACTTCATTACCTAAAATTGTGGTAGTCATTAGATGAAAATATGAAACTTTTTTAGTTATTTTTCAATTCAATTTTTTATTCCTAATTATTTTTGAAAATTTTCCAAATAATAATTCAACTTTAAAAACACGATGTCGGTGTGCAATGTCATAGGGTGGGAGTGAAGAAGAGAGCCCAATAGGTACAGAAAGCAAGAGAATCGTGGGCTTAGCCAGAGCCCAATAGCAGAGCCCGCGCCAAGTGACACCAGAGCAGAGCAGTACATCACTGGACCGTGATATAATTAGGTGAACAACAGGTGAGGCACCAGGTTTTTAAATTTCCGTGCGTCTCTTACATCGCAGTAATACTAGAATCTACGTCGGACTCGATTAAGCTCACCGCGCGGTTCGCGATGGACAGCTCACAGCGGGAACCGAGTTATATACGAATTCCAGACGGACCAGAGCTCGATCTCTACACAATTCCAAGTCACTCCAGTAAGTCTCTCTCCTTCTCTTTCTCCTTCTCTGCATTTTCCGTCCAATACCCTAACCCTAGAAAAGAATCTCCCGTTGCATCGAACAAAGTCTATGCCTTGTATTGGGATGTACAGACAGGAGAGTCTTCTCAAAGTGGTATTGTTTAATTCATTCTTCAGGTTGGTTTTTGTGGGATGAGATTCACGAAACGGAGCAATCAGCTTTTAAGGAGTTTTTTGATGGAACCTCGATATCAAGAACACCGCGAATATATAGAGAATATAGAGATTTTATTATCAATAAGTACAGGGAAGAGCCTTCGAGCAGGCTTACATTCACTGAGGTTCGGAAGTCTTTGGTCGGGGATGTCAATTTGCTTCATAAGGTGTTTGTTTTCTTGGAGACATGGGGCTTGATCAACTTTGGCGCAACTTCGGACGACGATGATTTGGCGGAGATGGAAGATGGGGAGAGTTCCATAATTAAGATTGAGGAGGGGGTCCCAAATGGGATTCGTGTGGGAGCAATGCCAAGTTCGGTCAAACCAATTTCAGCACCTCCTGTTATGGAAGATGGTGCTATCGTCAATGGGAGCGGGTTTAAATTGCCCCCTTTGACCTCTTATTCAGATGTTTTCAGTGACTTGCTGAAACAGAACATTTTAGTGTGTGGGAATTGTGGCCAGCATTGTGGTTCTAGATACCATCAATGCGCCAAGGTACTCTAATGTTATCACGTGAATGAATATTCATAACGTATCTATTTACAAATATCCTTTCAATCTTTCCACTACTGCATTTCGATGAATGTCCAACTCTAGTCTTCTTTGTGTACGTAGGATGGTTATTTGATTTGCGTAAATTGTTTCAATAATGGAAATTATGGGGAGCAGAGGCTTTTGGAAGATTTCGAGTTGAAGACCAACGATTTCATTGAAGATAGTGGTAATACTGGAGCTGTGTGGACTGAGGCAGAAACTCTGCTTCTTTTGGAATCCGTCTTGAAGCATGGAGATGATTGGGATCTCGTTGCTCAAAATGTTCAAACCAAGACTAAAGCGGATTGTATATTGAAGCTCGTTGAGATGCCTTTTGGGGACTTCTTGTTATGTTCTGAAGCTCAAAGGAATGATGCTAGTGGTCCCAATAACAACGTTACTAGTGAAAAAGAAATTAGACTCTCTCCACCTAACAATCAGGAGATTGTCGGAAGTGAAGACCAATTCACCAAGGACATAAATGAGGACGAAGACGAAGAGAACCAAGGTCCTTCCAAGCGACAGTGCATTGCTTCTGTTCCAGATACGAGTAGTTCTCTGATGAAACAGGTAGGATTTAGATAACTGCATTCTTTGCATAGAAGTGAAGTGAAATGTTTTGAGAGTTATCTTTTCATTGCTTAATGGTGGCCCATAAGACATGTATATGACTCGACTTTGCTGTCCAGTAGCTGATGTATAAACACATATCCTATGCTATTAGGTAGCTTTGATATCAAGCATGGTTGGACCACATATTATGGCGGCAGCTGCTACTGCTTCGGTTACAGCACTTTGTGACGAAAAATTATATCCAAAAGAAATCTTTGGTGATCAAGATTTTTTTGTACCTAATGGATTGTGTTCTGCAGCGTCCACCACGTCAAATCACGAGGTTGAGAGGTTTGTATTTTTGGTTCTACTTTTCATGCTTTGGCAATTACTTTTTTGATATGGGAGATAAATTTATCTGTAAACTTCTTCCACAGAATTCTCAACAACGAAGATTCAGTGGCAAAGGAAAGACCTCAGTCAGGTACTTATCGTGAACTTGAAAGTGCTGTGTGATTATGTATAGTTTTCCATTTTGTCGGAACATGTTTTCAAATAGAAAAATTACTTGTCTGCAGTAATAATTTTTTTTCTCTGTTTGACTATTCTTTCTCTTTGCCCTGCTCGAGCAAGTAGGATTGATTGCATTTTTGGTGTGGATGGTTAAGTGTTAATGCTAGCTCCATTTCTTGTTTTATGGCCATAAGCATTTCGGTTCATTACTTGTCTTGCCTTTAACCTTTACTATCTGTACTTTCCCTTTAGGTGATATATTGGACGAGGACAAAGATGACATACCTTTAATCTTACGAATTAGAGCTGCGATTGCAACAGCTCTTGGCGCTGCTGCAGCACATGCAAAATTACTTGCTGATCAAGAAGAGAAAGAAATTGAATATTTATTGGCGATAATGATAGAAACACAGGTTACCATTCTCTGAACTACACACTCCTCCTAATAGTCTGTGGATCAAAACTTGAAAGAACCATCTAAACATGGTCGATTGTGTACCAAGTGATAATTGTTTTTTTGTTGTCAAAATCGTTGACAGACGAAGAAGTTGCAACGCAAAGTTAAGCATTTTGAAGATCTCGAGCTAATTATGGAAGCAGAATACCCTGTGATTGAGGAGCTAGAAGATAAACTGTTGATGGAGCGGGTTAGTGTCTTGCAATCTGCATTTGATCTTGGTATATCTAGGTGGAAGGATTATCCTTCTGTAAGATCTTGACAACTCTTTCTTATACAAAGTCTGTTCCAAATGATCTTACTCAATGTAATGCAAAGAAAATATTCATATCTTAATCTTATGCTAAACTTTCTTCCACGCCTGATCTCTGGTGATGTGAGAGAAATCTTGTTGCTAACTAAGAGTCTAAGACATGAATATTCGCTAGGTGATGTTGATAACCATAGTTTATATCAGTTGCCTAATAATTCTTTAAGTATGAATTATTCAATTATCATCCAAACGTGTCTTTCTATTTTTATCTTTGCATGTAGTCATGTTGAGTTAAAATTGCTTATTTGCCAAGAAGAGCATAGCTCAACGGCATGATGTATCGCCGGGTGACCATGAGGTCCTAGTTCAATCTCCCACTCCAACATGTTGTCAAAAAAAAAAAAAAAAAAAGTTTGCTTATTTAATAGTGAGTTTATCCATGGAGAATTGCAATATTAATAGTTTTTTAAAATAGTTAAAAATGTAGATATACAAGATTCTTCGAAGTATTCAAAGTACTATTGAGCAGGTTTGAATCTTCAATCTTTCATCTTCTTAGTTCAAGCAAAACTAATTATACAAGCCACTCCATATAAACATAACATAGTATGTAGAAGAAGTTTATATTTAATCTCCCCAAGTGTGGATGTTGTACGTTAAGACTTATATTTTCAATCAAGAGGTCAAATATTCAAATTTTCAGCTCACTTGTTGTTGAACTCGTAAAAAATAAAATTAAATTGTGGATTCTGGAAATGTACCATCAAAATAGATCTTAACAAATCATCCAATATTCAACTATAAAATAATTTGGCATTCATGGAAATGATGACTTAGAGACAAAATCAATGTATTTGATGATAATTTGACATGGATTGAACATAATTTCAATACAAAAAATACAACATCATTTCATAAAAGGTTGCAACAATGCAAAGCAAAATGGTAAATTGAGTCGCACTAGGGCAGACATCCGATGTTATGGCATGATGTTTACCATGAGGTCCTAAGTTTAAAGACATCAGACGGTTATTTATTTTTGAAGACAATTGGACGGTTATTAAGAAGCAGAACGAATCATTTTCAAACAAACAACGGAGGGAAGAAGAAATTTGAAGACCCTAATTTGCTCGTGAAGCCACGATGACCAGAAGGCGCCTTCGACTGAGCTGGTCTTCCGACGACGAAGACCAAGAAAACGATGACTTCGAACATGAGCCTCAATGCCCTGATTCCTCCGCCACCGCCACCTCTCTTCAGCCGCTCATTCTCGACAATCTCAACTCTCATTTCAATCCCAACGTTTCTGAGCCCCTCCAACTTTCCGACGACGACGAACAAGATTTTATCGACGTCTCCGACCATCTCTCGCCTCCCTCTCCGGATTCTGATCGTTCTCTCCGCCACTCGCCTGAGTTGAATCCGCTTAGTTCTGGTGTCGCTTCCACCCACCCGTCGTGTCCTGTAAGTGAGTTCCTCTGGAGATTTGGTTTAAGCTTGAAGAGAGAGTGGTTCGATGCCTGTATTCCTGCCCTAGAAGGCTCTATACCAGGTTTTCTGAGCCTCAACCCAGCCGAGAAAGGAAAGCTATGTTTCGAGCAGTTCTTAGTTTCTGATATGAATTACTCGGGTGCTGGTGTCCTACCTCAAAATGTCGATTCTATGCATCTCGTTGATCTCCCTGGGCCGTACGTACTGCAGGTGATTTCATTTTCCCCTCCCCTTTTATTTGTTGTATCTGAGCTCAGTAGAAGCTATACGTTTTCGCTGAGTTCTTTGCCTTTTCAGGTCGATGAAATAGTTAACATCGGTTGTCCTCTAAAAGGTAGATATCAGTCTGCCCCTGCCAATATTAAGAGGTGCCTTAAGCTGTCCATGACGGATGGTGTTCAACGTGTCTTTGGCATGGAATACAGGCCTATTAAGGATCTTGAAGTTTTAGCACCTGCTGGGTTGAAGGTTTCTTAACTTTCTCAATCCTTGATTAATAATTGCTCTTGCCTTCTCCCAACTAGGTTTAGGTGCTTCAAACAATACTCGATTAATCGATGCTAGGGATCAATTGTTTATAGCTTTTATACAGGTAGTAATCCGTAATGCAACTGTACGGCATGGGCTTCTAATGCTAGTTCCTGAAGCTATTGAGGTTCTAGGAGGTCTGGTTGAGGAACTGGAGGCAGCTCGGCAGCGGCTGGTTGAGGAAGTGAAGAAGCCACCTAGAGGAAAGAGGTATGTTAATGCCAAGAGTACATATTTTTCATACATACCTTTCTTTGTTAGACTCCACAGTACAATTTCCTTGTCCGCATTCATGGATGATTTCCTTTTCCTCTGTTTCAACCTCATTTTTTTATCTTTTGAAATCGATTGCTGTACTTTCAGGGTGGACTTTATCTAGCTTATTATGGCAACATAATGTCTTGCACTGTTTTTGTAATTGAATAATATATGATTTATATACTTGTTCAGAACGAGGACAGGTGTGATTCCTCCTTTGGCAAGTAGAGCAACACATGCTGCATGGCCATTAGACACTGATCAAGAGCCCGGGCACCCTAGAGGATTTGTGGGTACTGAACCCTCTCCTTCAGACCGAGGTACTAATCAGTTATATATTCCCCTTCCTTTCTTTCCTGAAAAAAAAGGTAATAAGATCTCTTACATTAACAACTCGATGTTGAATAAGACAATATACCTGATATCGTGTGTAGTGTGTCAGAGTTCTGGGCTTTGCTTTAGAGACCTAATAGCTACTACTACTCTATTTCTTGAACTGGGCAATGTTGCCTAGTTTCATTCTTTCATTATCTACCTTTTCCATTCTCTTGTCTGTTTCAACTATTGATACATACCATAGTGGGGAAAAGCAGGGGTAGACATAGAACAAGAGAAGGAAAAATGGAAGAGGAAGGAAAATGCATGTCCACTATTAACAAATTTCATATCCAATGCATTCTGAAATAAAAAAAAAACATTATTAAAATCAAAGTAGGAAGAACAAACCCCCTACTAGAATCCGATGCAAATCTCATGGTCTAGTAGAATTATTTGAATATAACTCCTAATAATTATCTGAATATAAAAAATACACAATTACATAAGGCATTTGATATTTGCCCCTAGATTAGGTAGGAGTACCGGCCAAGTTTATCGAGGATGCAAGTTTTGTTTTATTTATTTATTTTTTGGTCTTGAATTTCATGTCCAATCTTTGTAAATTGGAAAGAGCTCTGTTGTTTTAGACAGTGCATTCTTCCAAATTTTCTTTGTTTTCATTTTTTTTCTCTCCAAAATTCAAGAGGTCACTGGTGCTCATTTGACTGTCAGGTGTCGGCATGTTTCATAGGGGAAATGAAGCATTTACTGCCCCAGTTGGTGATGAGGAGATTCATAGAACAAATGCAACATCTGAGCTATCTTCTAATTTTGTATCAAATGTTGAGGATATTCATTCACATTCTGTTCCCAGGGGAAATGAAGCATTTACTGCCCCAGTTGGTGATGCATGTGCTACTCCAGTCAGTAGAACAAATGCAAATTCTGAGCTATCTTCTAATTTTGTTTCAAATGTTGAGGAGATTCATTCACATTACTGGGAAGCTAGTACTGAGCCTACTATTGCGTCCAATTCAGTAGAGGATGCCAATATGGTCAGTTTGGTCGAGGATATCAATATGGTCAATTCGGTTGAGGATACCAATATGGTCAATTTGGTAGAGGATACCAATATGGTCGATATTGAGCATCCACTCATTTTATCTGGTGATAGAGAAATTCCTTTCACTTACTTGGCTAGTTTGTCGGTTAAGTGGGCAGCAGTGAAGGAAAAATCTCCATCAGTTCGTGGAAAAATCAAGGTAGGAAAATATTCATATCTCATTAGCTGTAAGTTCACACAGAAGCTTAAAATTTATTTCATCAATCCATTGGTCAGATTGAGTATTTGTTAGGTAACTAACTTGTAATTAACGCGGTCAATGTATGTGCAACTTATAGACAGTTTTAGATGAATGCTCAGTCTCATTCCTGTCTATCTCGAGTAGCTCTGCTGAGTGGTCAAGGAAATCCCGTACGTGGGTGATGTGACATAACTATAATTGAACGCATGGAGATACATCTCTGGCTGATTAATATATATAATTTGAAGCTTGAGTATTCTAAGCATGATATGTTGGAAAGAATCCTTTTTGTCCCTTTTTTCCTTTTGACTTAAGTGCTTGCAACTTGCTCATATTGGATTATATCGAGAATGGTGAATGAAAATGAAATTTAATTGTCTCTTTATGTTACTGAAATTGAAAACACATTCTTTGTACTTGTAGTGCTTTTTGGCTGGTGTAAAAGGATTTCAATTCAAGCAAAGAACAACATACGAGCTACATGTTTATGTTGATGACGGTAGCCTCATTTCTGAGGTCCTCATTGATCACGAGGTGAGAGTCAGATACCATATAATTTATTTATGCTTACCTTAATCAAAGAGTACAACATCTTACCATTTCTTATGCTGATCATTAGGCTGTGCAAAAAGAGATTGGCCGTTCTCCCAAGGATGTTACAGAAGCTCTTGCCTCTTCTGATGTCAAAGTAGTGAGTGGTATGAAGGAGACTATGAGAAACTTCCAAGTTTTCTTGGTAAACTTTGAGGTAAATTGATGGCATTAAGTATTTCTAACCTTCAGTTACTGCTTGCTCGCTCCCCTCCCACAAACTTGAAAAGATTATGCCCTTTTCTTTAGTTATTACTAGCATTGTCAGTATAGTTTTTGGTTTATTTAAGTATCATTCTTTTATATCTTGTTTCATCAAAGGGTACAATGCTGGTTGAGATGAATAGAACGTCTTCTCTGCCAGTAATAATTGAAATAGAGGAGGGCTGTCTGGAATCTGATGCTTGGTTGCTTTTGAGAAGATTCAAGTGCTCTAATGCTGTTCAAACTGAAGAGCACACCCGCACGGACCCTATTGATGTTCCCCCTTAATTGAAGGCGAGAAGAAAAGGGTCTTCAGGCCAACAGTTTTTCAGCGTAAACACTCATTTATATCAGACACAGGCTATCTTGGACTGGGAATTAAGGCAGTAAAGCTTCTTTGTGCTACACAAAGACATAAACAGTGACAAATGACAAGAGTTCGATGGGCCGCAGGTTCACATGAAATCCCATGTGGTCCGGTTGGGGATAATTGCAAGCGAAATCAATGGCTTTTATAGGTCATCGACACAGCATCCATAGGTGGAACGAATTCAAAATTTTCATGGAAGCTTTACTCTGTCTAGTGATCAAAGGAGATGCTTAAACGGATCGAGATTGGTACTCTTGCTGTGGGATGTTCTTTTATTTTATTTTATATATACACCCAACCTATCAGGTTAATACCCATGGCAAAGAGATAAATTAAACGACAACCAACCCGGTGTCGATTTGACCGAAGGGCCGCAGCTGAGATTTTAGAGAATGCGACTACAGCCCCACGGCGATTCTTTCAAGCTTACTATGTCGTGCAATGTTGTACATTAATGTACATGCCCATAGTAATTCAAGTTACAAAAGAGAGACATGATGCTGATTTACCCGTGATTGGCAGAGTATGCTTCTAGAAGTTTGCTAGTCAGTTGCCGTCTAAATAAATACATTCCTTTCCTTCATTGTTATTAGTTTACAGACAAAAAAACACAATCATTCTATTAGAAATGCCAGTTGATCCGTCACAATTCAGTTATTTTTTCTCTCTTTAAGATTAGAAAATTGGATGGAAGATTTTGGCCGAAGGTGAGTTGACAAGTTGGATCAATTGAGATTTTTGAGTGTCAACATAATTTAAAAGAGTTGGTAAAGCTAAGTGACAAGTGTGAAGAAGGTTATAAAACTAGAACAAAATAGAGTTGTTTCATTTACAAGCATACTATTCTTTTTGCACACCAAACAAAAACATGAGACAAAAGAAGTAAAATCCAGAAAGATGGTCCACCACGAAGAAACCAAACTCTTCTTTACGATACCTTCTTCATCAAGATTCCTGCTCCCTCCCTAGTCCAATCCACACAAAAGGAGACATCCAATTGAATTAGTGCATTTGTGGAAAATGACAAAACTTCTTTCCAAAAAGATGTGTGAAATTAACGCATAATAATTACAAAAAGAAAGGAAAAAAACTCACTAATTATGTGAATTAGTGATTCTTGGCTTTGGCATCTGGAGAACTATATTTCTTAATTTGCTGTCTCACGAATCTTTCATACAAGAAAGCTGCTCCTTTGAACTGTGGCAGAACCAGCCACGCCACAAATACTAATTTCACCGAATACCAAATTGGTATCCTGCAACGCAAACAAAAATCAAAGGCTAAGTCAGTTTTATTACATACATAACGACACAAAAACCATTCAAAGATTTTTTCTTTCATTTCTTAGAGAAGACAAAACAGGGAAACAAAAAACTGTCTGATCTCTCAACCTCGGTAAATTTTGTAAGTGAAGAAAAAAAAAAAGGAAATTTGTAGAAATTCCACTGACCACTCTAATACAGGTTGAAGAACCATCTCCATGAGAGTGAGAAACGAGTAGATAATCCAATAAGCCAACCACTGCTCATCGTCCAATTTGGATGTGCTTTCAATGGCTACCACCGATGCATATCTGTTGTATTCCAAACCATTCAAAAACTTCTTCTTTTACAAGAAAAAAAAAAACCCAGAAAATTGAAGGAGATGAACTTACAGAGGATATAGCAACATCAAAACTGGCCTGCTCGAATCATCGAAAACAAAAATTACAAATAAATTAGCCACAAAAATAGAAAAAAACCAAGTTAGAGAGAGATTGAACTTATACCCACCCAGAAAGAATATGAAGTTGTGTTGCCAATGTCCAAAACTTACTCATTTTCTCTGTTTGGGAACGAAAATGAAAGGGATACCCAGAAAAATGAAGTGGGTGTTTGGTAAAATTGTAAGAAATTAAAGAAGGTGACAAAATGTAGTGGTCAAAGCAAGAAGGGGGGAGATTTTTTATAAGACCTGAAAAGGACGAACACGTGGCAGCATCTGATTCTTCCTTGATGGTGTGTTAGCAGTTAGCACCGCCTCTTTCATTAATACGCTGAAAACTTCACGCTGTTGCTGAATAATTAATGAGATTATTAAAGTTAAAAAAAGTTAATTAGGCTAACATATTGATATTTATGGGTTGAGGTGCCTTCCCCGTGTTTAACGCCACTGCCACGTGTTCCTTCTTTTCATGGCTGGTCGACGTTGTGGTCGGTGAACTTGTTGGCTGTCGTAAGAGTTAAAGACCTTTTTGACCAAACCAAACCAAACCCACCCGCGGTTCGCTGGTCACCCTTCTGGCGTCATCCATTAAATGTTTATTTATTTACCTAATGTCTCTCCCTATATTTCTATATTTTGATTATTTCCTAATACTTTTTGTATGTACATTCAGCTTAATATGTAAAGGACTTTAAAATCCCAAGAAATGGGCCCAATCCTACGATAAGAGCTTAATGGACCTGTCTGTCATTAAGTTGAGTGGTGATTCGGTTGTTTGGATTGGAGGGCTCGGAAGTCGGTTATCGACTGTCACACCCAGCTCCTCTTCATTGATATGCCCCAAAGTATTTAGAGTGGCCACAACCTGTTGGTTCTTACATCTTTACCTCACGCAATGGCATCCCTCATAGAATGCACGACGAACGTGGAAGCCCGTATCATCGGTTGGGCATGATATGCTTGACAAGTCCCTCGATCGTGTTGCTTGTGTATTGCTTAAACAAATCGACATGAGTTACAAATTCAAATCTCCACAAATTATACTCCCATGATACAAATGCATTAACTCCCATATAGCCCCCATGATACTAACAGAAGGTATTGATGAAAGAAATAATATTGAGAAAGAATTCCATGTAATTTCAGTAAGAAGCCCACACGAACAGGTTTGGAGGCATTGAAGAACCAAAGACTATTTATATTTGTAGTTAGATAGAGACACAAAAAAATATCTCTATTTTAGTGAGGGAAGGTACAAATACCTGTTGAAATCTCAGCTTTCGTCGCTCTTTGGCTCCACATTCTTTATCGTTTTTCTTTAAAATGAAGAACATAAAATATATTTTTGTTTTTCATTCTCTATTGTTTTTACTGAGAAAAGAAACACAAACAAAGATGTTTTGGTAGCATTTCCTAAATCTAGGAAAGCAAAACAGGGACAGCAACTGCATTGCAAAGGAAAAACCTGCTTCACTTATGTGGTGGCTTTGTTAATGAAACCTTCCTTTCGACCTTCGAACCCGGGGCGCATAAGTTTCTTCTCCCTCTTTGCAATTCTTCGCATCTTCTTATCCTGAATTTTATGTGATATGTTATCTGACCTCTTTTTCTGTTTTTCTGATTTCATCTTCTGGGTGGTTTCAATTCTATCTTTCCATTTCTCAACATTCTTCAGCTGCTGTTTCTTTTCCTTCTTTAAGCTCTTCATCAGGAGTTTTGGATCATCATGAACCTTAACCCCAGCAGCTCTACTTGTTGCTGCTTTCCAAGAATGCTTCTTTGAGATTATTCCTCCCTTCTCAGGATCTTTCTTTGCTTCCTTCAATTTTTTAGCTCTTTCAAGCTCCTCCAACTTGGAGAGCTTTCTCTTCTTTTTCTTCCCGTGCTCTTCTTCGGTCCCGAGTTTCACATGACTGAAGGCAAGTTCTTTAGAGGCTTCAACTACATTCTTCTCCACTTCATCTGTTGACTGGGAACCTGCTAATTTCTTTTCCTCAGGCACATTTTCTCTCTTGCGTTTCTTCTGAAAAAGTTCCCTCCTTTCATTTCTTTCATTCCTCTTCTTTTCCCTATTTGAACATCCTGTATTTCTATTTCCTCGGAACTCTTCAATCTTTCGATGAAGACGTTGTCGAAGTTCTTCGTATGTCACTGACCGATCATCGCCCTCCAACCCGGATGTCACTGGCTTAACATCCATTTCATCATCATCACTTTCATCTTTTAACCTGCTCTTTTCCAAGTTTTGCTTGAGCAAATCAAGAGTTGATTTAGAAGACTTTTCTGGATCCATGCGATCTCTTCGAGCTTTCTTAAGGTTTTCCTTCGATTCCTTCTTGGCCAGAACCTTCTCAGTTTTGCTAAGGCCCTGAAACCAAGGTTTGTCCGCTTCGTCATTGGGTAAATAGAACCTGGCAGGGATGAGCTCCACTAACTTGTCGAAGAACCGTGCATGCTGATGAATGATGGACTTCAAATCAACAACAGAATTGGAAGTTGTGGCAGTCTTCGACTTTTTACTTTTCATCTGTAGAATTAATCACACCACTTAGTCCTTCAGTTTGTTTTATTAAAACGTAAAAGAAAAAATCACTCAGTTAAACCAGGAATAAGAAAACTAAAATTTCACCAAAAGTAAATGTACAAAATGGGCGAATGAACAAGTAAAAGAAGTGGAAATGTCGAGAAGTAAGCATTCTTCACTTTCATATTTTCCTTCATTTGCAGCAAACTAAATAATCCATGGAGACCATGTGTAAGAGGGGATACAAAATGTTGCAATGGTCTTTCCCCCTTCTTTTTCTGTACAATATATTCTTTACACAAATTTTTCACATTCCTTCAAATTCATGAAATTCTGTAAGGGTTTCACCTTACTAGAACTCCGTGATAAATGTAAACAAGCTACAAGATAAACAAGTATTCAGAAGTACTTGCACCCACCTCTCTTGAGAGACTCTCTCAAGCCCTATAACTCACTAAGCAATTGCCTACCTTACTCAAATCCCCTCCCTCTATTTATAACCAGAATACTCTAACAAACTCTCGTACTAATTACCACTATACCCTCCCTATTATCCTACTAACGTCCCTCATATTTACCCCATTAGTATCCTGGAAAATTCCAAGGCGTAGTAATTAACAAACATTCAGTGAACTTATCTATGATAAAAAAGAAAGAACTCATTTCCTAGTTTCAAATATTGACAAAGGGTTCTTGGAATGGTGTCAATAGAAAACAATGTTTCTGTTCGATAGAGTCAGTTGCTTCAAATGTCTACTACAGTTGCAACATACTGACATGCTACGAAAATGATCTTGAGTAAGAATGTATCAACCACGAATACGTTAGTTTGGGTCGTGTATCTATGTGCAATTCACAAAGGATACCCCAATACTAATATGTGTCCTTAGATTTGTTTAGTACGTTGGAGACATGCCAAACACTTGTCAAACGGATTAGACGGTGTTGGATATTTGTAATCACAATGTTAAACTAAAATTGAAAAATATTCCATCCATTTATATATACTATTGCAGATAATACACGGAAGAGAAGTAGTAAATTGTTATAAAATGTAGGAGCAGAACAAAACCGATTTGAATTGTTTTTCTATAAGATGTTAATCCATGGCAGGAGTTCAGGTTGATGGTTATAAAATTAGATTAAGAACTCCAGTCCAGTTACAATGCCTCTAATCAACTAACTAATTGTTTGATCATAAACAAAAGCACACAGATTAACTCCATTCTCGAAGAAAAGAAAAGTGTAAACGCAAGAGGTCGCTCGTGCTATTAGTTCAGCGTAACGAGTGATTATTAGAAGAGCAAGAGGCTACCTTGAAGAGGAGCTTGGGATAGAAATCGTCGGAGTTGCGGTGGTCGAGATCAAATTCCCTGTAAGAAATATAAAAAAGCAGTTGAGATATTGAAGTAAGTGATTGAAGGAAGAAAGAGATGAAGATGGAGAGGAAGGAACCATTGGAGCTTTTGGTGTAGATTGCAGAATCTGTTCTCTTCGGGAAGGAAGCGACTGCTGAGACTGTGGAGGGAGAAGAGAGCTAGGGTTTTTGAACAAACTTTTCGTTGGATAATTTACAATGTTATGTCCTATCCTATGTGGCGCTGAAGCCCTCTACTTCCCTATCCAACGGTTTGATTCTTATACCCCTATCCAACTTAAATCTCAATCGTTCGTTCGCCTGACCATCAATTTTTTTTAATTTTTTTTTTATTATTATTTTTTTTTAGAATTTAGAGAATGGAGGGAGAACGAATTTGAATTACTCCTTCCTTCTACGGCTCTTCTGTTTGATAATCGTTGTGGTATTAATTATTAAGTCGGTCGTTTTGGTCATTATTTACGAAATTCCTCATTGAGGTGAATTGTTACGGTTTTGTTTCCAAACGATTATAACGTGGCCGATCTTGGAGGTTGGTTTTGTGTAACTTGTCCAACCACTATAGGGTCGGCCTGATTTGTGCTTGGACTTAACCCCTCGATTTGGCTTATGTGGAGGCAGTCTTTTGAACTTTAGGCCTTACATGAATGTACCCTTAACGATTTTAAAAGTATTTTTATACAAAATGGATTGAAATTTACTATAAATTTGAAAACTTCAAGATATAATCTCTTGATCATTTTACAACGTCGTATTATCTTTTAACTATTTTTTTTTGTATAGTTCGATATTGTGGTCGTGTGATTTGAACATTTGACATTTTCATTGATAATAATTTAACTAGCTAAGATTAGTTGATAGCCTATTTTAACACTTCTAGGGTTGAATTCTTATAATTATTTAAGCGCAGAGTAAACAAAATAGTTAAGACAACTATGAAACTTTTTTGGCACAAACTTGTGAAGCATGAAATCTTTGGCTTCTTATAAAAGTGTTCATATTGAAGACTTGTTTTTTAGTTGGACAAATATGGGTGGATGATGGGGACCTTCAATTTTGGTCAACCTAATAAATGTATTATCTACTTAACTATGTTTTTATAAAGATAAAAATAGTTTTCATTAATTCGTTAAAAGACTCGTGTGGATACAATCAACACAAAGGAGGTTAAGTAACCAACTTGGAGGGTTGGCTGCCCAAACACAAGTGCTCTAATAATTTAAGACTCGACTCTAGTTTATGGGTCATATTATTAATTTATATGAGGATAAAATTAAAGTCACTGATCATCCAAACACAAATTTCTTCCAAAACAACTCATTGGGTGAGAAGATGCACACTTGGAGGTGTGAATAGCCTTTACCAACTTTTGAGCATCGATGTTAACCCAAATGCTACCGTATCCATAACTTGTTACCACTCCATCAGTGGAGAATGGTCTTCACTTAAACATGTAAGCGACAAAATGGAAGATGATTTTAAATTGCGACCACAAGCCGCCCTTAAAATCCCTAATCACTGCCCCCAATATTGTTTTATTATTACTCGGGTGACAAGAAGCATCCACATTCATGAATTAGCCGTAGGGGGAGGGGGGTCAATAACTGGTTCATCCATTTATGCACATATTATCTAAAGCAGTAAAGTAAAGATTGGACTTCACAGTGTGATAATGCAAAATTCAGTTCAACATAATTTAAAAAAGTTACAATAAGTAATTAAACTTTAAACTCATCTTAGAAACTAATTTTAAGTTTTATAGAATAAATATTCCAAATTACAAACACAAAAAGTATGTACTAAAATAGAATGACAAGAGAAAAAAAGGAATGAACATTTTATTTATGGTGTTTTATAAAATAAAAATAATTTATATTTTTTAAAAAAGAAGAGATTTATGGAATGAATAGACAGAAAAGGAATCACGTAAAATGATGTCGCTTAGTGGGATTGGCTATAGTTTGACGACGACATTGAGACACAGCATTTAATACAGATGGCCTCAAAACTTGTAAAAAGAGAGTGACGTTTTCTTTGTTATTTTAGGAATAAATAAATAAATTTCATTAAACTTTAAACTTACATTACATGTAACTATGTAAGTTTTTTTTTTTTTTTTTTTTGCCAAAGCGAGCGTGGCTCAGCTGGCACATGTATGTGTTCATGACCAAGAGGTCCGTGGTTCGAATCCCCTCACCCTCAACGTACTCAAAAAAAAAAAAAAAAAAAAAAAAAAAAACTATGTAAAGTTTTAGTTTTTACCTTAATCTTTAATAGTTATTCAAATTTTTACTCTCTAATAGAATTTCATAATTTTATTTATGATGTGGTGCATAATATATTGGATTTCAGAGAAAAAATAAATATTAATTTTTTTTTTTTTAATTTTTGAAATCAACAAACTACAATAGGTTATTTCCATGGTCAATTTTGCACACTTATTATACTTAATTTTGTGCAATATTTATTTATTTTTATTAAAATTAAGAAGGAAAAATGGTAACAAACGTCAAATAAAATAATTTAAAATATAGCATTTTTTTAAATTTGTTTGAAAATATGACAATTTCTATATCACTGATAGTATTGTCTAATAATAGTAGTCTATCACTTCAATTTTTTATAGAATTTTGTGAGTGACTATCACTGATATAGTCTATCGGTGATAGTCACATATCAACGATAGCAGTCTATCAGTAATAGCCAATGATTTTTTTGTCATATTTGCAAAATGTTTTAAATTTTGTTAAATTTGTCATTATTTTGGGTCTAACAGCCTAATTAATGAGTGTACGAATTTTTTTATTTTTAAAATAATAATAATAATAATAATAGGTAAATATAGTATAAACTATCAATTTTACGTCTAAAGTTGAATCGATGAAATTGAATGTTTGAAGTGAAATTTAATACACTTTGTCGAGTTAATCCGATGTTTTCTCTCATTTTATCATCCTGATGTCATGACAATTTATTTAATGAATTTTTTTGGATAAATGGTCTAATTATATATATATATATATTTTGAGTACATTGAGGGGGAGAAATTTGAACTACAAACTTTTTTACCGTCAACACCGCTAAGCCATGTTCAGTTTGACAATTTTTTATTTTATATCATGACACCCCTCCAACGCGGGCAAATTTAGAATGTTTTAGAAAAAGTGGTAATATTTTACCTTATAATCTTTAAAGTCTTAAAATTGAGAAAAGTAAAAAAAAACTTGGAAATTTAAGGGGGACAATATATTATTTATTATTGAGAATGCCCATCACCCAAGTTTGCTTTTTGATTGTCTTTATTCACTCTTTTGTTTTGCCCAATCACTAGCCTTTCAAACCCATAACTCATTCACCTTTTTCATCTATCAAAAAATAATCAAATCACACGTTCTAGATCCAGCCACATCACCCCCAAGTGTTTAGCTACAAATATATATATATATATATATATATATATATATATATATATTAAAATAGTGATAGAAAAGTAGTTGATCGATACTTTATCTAAAAAAATAATATTAAAGTTGAAAATAATAAAGTGAATTTTTTAGGGTCGTTACATCGTGGGACTGTGTGTTCATGACACAGCACATGTCCATAAAAGCAACCGTCATTGCCTTTCCTTCAAAACCAAATTAAATAAAGTATTAATATATGCATCTTTATATTTAAGTGTTGGATTTTGAGATCAAATAATTTATTAATCATCTATCTTCTTAATTAATCAATCTTCCACACCTACCCTACCCATTACCATCTAATCACAATTTCCAAACACCAATGAAATTGACGAACTAATTCAGTGGTCCAAAAATATTTCCAGAATCAAATATTTATTCCTTTTCAGATTTTGTATTATAATTCGGTCGGACCTTAGAATATATGACATTAATGATTGCCAAAGCGAGCATAGCTCAGCGGGCATATGTATGTGTTAACGACCAAGAGGTCTGTGGTTCGAATACGCCCATCCCTAATGTACTCAAAAAAAAAAAAAAAAATATGACATTAATGATTTTAGTAATGATCCATGCGCTATTATTTTATAACATATGGTAGCAAACTTTATAACATTCACAAAATTCCACGGCTAATTACCATCCGTTGATTATACATTTATACTTCCGGCCCATTGCAACAAAATAAGACACAGAAGATTACATAAAAGAAAGGACGAAGTTCGTCGCTTTTTTTTTGGTCACATGACGGAACAGGCATTCGGATTCTCGTCGCTGAACATCTGAGGCGGATATGCGTGGCCGATCACCGGCGGCGGGTACGCGTCGACCACCATATGCGGCGGTGGGTACGCGACCTCGCCGAACATTGCCGGTGGATACGGATACATTTCCATAATATACCTTTGCGGGTAATACTGATATTCGTTCTTCTTCACTTCCACTTCCACTTCCACCACATTCGGAGCTTCTTCCGCCGCCGGAACGGCTGCTCCCTGTGCCTCTCCGTCGCCGACGACTTCCGCGGCGACGGCGACGGCTTTCTCTTCGACTTTACTCTCGTCGTCAACCTTTGTCTCACTTTCGGCTCCCTCACCGGCGTCGGCCTTTTTCTCTTCTTTGGGTTCTTTCGGAGCATCTTCTGAATTATTCTCCGGCGTAATTTCCGGCTCTTGCTTCACAATCGCCGCGTGTTTTCCGGTCCGCCTGTGTACATACTCAACCAGCGCCGCCGGATCGATGGCTCCTTTCACGGTGACCTGCGAGCCTTTTAGATCTGGGTCCACCGATTCAACACCTGACCAATTATTTTACAATTAAAAAAAAAAACAATTGGGCGAATTTGAAAGATGTGGTGACGATCGTGAAAGAGATTAGTCAAAGAATCAACTCTGTTTTATTAATATAGAATAGAAAAATCCATCTAGTCTAATATCAAAATAAGATCTACTAGTTTATTATAATTTTTCAAAATCATAAAAAAAACGAATGAAAAAACTACAAAGAAATAAAAAACCTTTCATTCTGTGTATTCTTCTTTTGATTTCTTGAGCGCAAGCTTCGCAATGCATGTGGACTTTTAAGACGACTGTTATAACCTGACGCTGAAAATAAAATATATATATAAGTAAGAACAGATAAATATTTAATAAACCATAGAAATTACAGAAAATAGAACCTCTGGTTTCTTTTCCTCTGTTTTGGGTTTCTCAACCGGTTCGGGTTTCGGGGCAGGGGGCTCCGGGATTGGGGAGATCAACTCGACCCGTCTGTGGCTTTTCCTCTGAAGTCTGCCCAAAACCTTCACCGGATCAGCCTTCTCCCCTTTCACCACCACTCTGTGAGTTCTGCAATCCGTCTCCACACTCTCAACCCCTAAAAAAAACAAAATAAAAAATTAAAGGTCGTTCACTGCTACGTCACCACGTGGCAGGCGGAGGAAACAGAGTCTAACCTTCGAAGCCTTTGAGACAACGGCGGACCTTGCGAGCACAGCCTTCGCAATGCATAAAAACAGCGAGCACAATATCCTGAGGTGGCTCTGCTTCTTTCTTCTCCGGTGGGTTTTCTTGATCGGAAGCCTCTTTTGGGGGTTCCTCTGGTTTTTCATCCTCCGGTTTCTTGTCCTCCTATACACCAAAGATGAACCAAATGTGAGAAGAAAACAGAATAGAAACAGAGTTTTGAGTTGGGGAAATTAGTAGAGACCAGCTCCCCCATTGGAGAATATAGTGGAAATCAGCTGAAAGCTCAGAGATGAAATGAGAGTGGCTTCGATTTCGTAGAGAAAATGAAGATTCAGTTCTTCCAGATCTCCAACTCTATTATCATCATCATCATTCTTCTCTTGGTATGACGTGGTCTTTTATAATGGCCACGTTCATCCTCTGCATCGATATTTACGACACAAACTTGGATCCTGCAGCTTTCTAATTCTATCTTTTTTCTTTTTTCGACCAGGGATTTCTTCGACATTTCACCACCTACCAATTTAAACCTTAATTCTGAAGTATTATACTAAAAATACTGGTCGGAAGCAGGGGATTTCCAACTTTATTACTTTACACATTTTAAGTCGGTTGGCATCATCCAAATAATCTTGATGCAACTTTTATAATCTCTCTTTTATTCAGTTTAATTATTCATGCCCTCAATTATTCATATGCAAGTACATTAGGATGATTCATGGTTGAGTCAGCATATTATGTGTGGTACATTTATGATGATGTGTTAGTCGGTGTGGTGTCCACTACTAAATTACTAGCCAACACATGTTTTTGTTCGTGACTAATTGAAGAATTCGATCGATTTTGTTAGTCGGTGTAAACACGCTAATGTAGGCTTATAATGCATTATATTTGAGCGACCAAGATGACCATCAATTATTCTTCGAACTTATTTAGAACTTATTGTTTTAAATAGCACAATTCTCATTTTAATTTTAGTTGGATTAATAAAGAATCACTAGACATTATCAAAAATAATAAAATAAATATTTAGATCTTGGTGTCCTCCATAAATTGACATGACAAGCAAAGTATTTAAGAAAAAATTGAAGATGTTTTAAAAACATTATAAATTGAACATTTATTGGCATCTCTCAACCATTATTTCTTCTTCATATTATTACTGCAAACTCAATTTAACTTCAACGTGGGCCCACTTTTCCAACAATTTTTAATTTTGTTTTCTTAATATAAAGAAACAAAATTAAAATTCTGACCAGTGAATTAAATATCGGCATTTCATTTCATTTTATCCATTAATACTTTCCGGCGGGTAATGAATATACGAATGAATTTTATGAATTTGTCAGAATTTCGTATTTATTTTTATATTATGATACGTTTCATTTCCATTCCACTTGTGTATTTGTCCTAAATAATACTCAATCCTTATGGACCAGAATGTTGTAGAAAGAATGTCGAATATTTTCTCTTTCCTACAACATGTAGTTGACACTATATTTCTTTTGACTCAAATTTAAGAAGAAATAAATAAATAAATACGACTTATACATTTTATTTAATCAAGATTTATAGTCCAACTGAATAGAATTTACTTTAAATTTAAGTTACAAAAAGTTGAAAATTTTGCCAAACCGAATCTAGCTCAACTGACATAAGTTTGTGCTTATAACTATGAGGTCATGAGTTTAATCCTCGCTATAATTAAAATACCGTTGTAAAAAAAATAAAAAATAAATGCTTTTGATATTGTTTTAAATAACTCTTATAGACTAATTTAGAAGCGAACTCTTGGGCTCACGTCCATTAGGCCTACGAGATCAAAACCAATCTAAAGGCTCGAGCCTAGCAAGGCCCATGAAGCTATAATCGGTAACTAAACGTCGAACCGATCATAGAACGAGTTGAGACGAACGACTGAAATAACTCAAAAGGGTTAGAAAACGAGTTATTTGGGTCACAAAACAAAGCCTAAACACTTGACAAATGCACTCGCCGATGCGTCTAGTTTACCGTAGGGTCCTAACTATTCACTAACACCCATGTCATAAAGAGAGTGGTATAAATATCGAGCATCATTCCCCCCCAAAAAAATATGCAATTCTACTTTATCCAAAAAATTTAACATTATTTTGTCTTAATACTATATTAGGCGTGGAAGCTTGTTGGGTATAACATCACACTTATGTAAAACTTTTTTTCTCCCAGATTACTACTTGAAAATTACAACTAAATTCTTGCCTCAACAATAATTAACCTAAATTGAAAATTTAGAGTAGCTTGAATCACACTCAAATTCAACTATAATTACTTGAAAATATTGGTCAAACTACATATGGGTAGTTTCAACTACAATAATGATAGAGAGGAATGTTTATTTTAACATGATTTGTGATTTGATTTTAAGAAAGTTAAAAGGTAATTATTTTGATTAAAAATCCTAATAAAAATTATCAGTTTCATTTAAATTTTATATTAATATGTTATTTGAACTACTCGACCCGATTAAATTATTCAATGGAATTATCACATTACAATGTGATATTATTTTAAAATTGTCAGATATGTAAATTTTAAGATTCATTTGTTTCTAATAACAGTCTAATACAAAATAGAAGTACTATTTGTAGAAGTACTATTTATAATTTCTTTCCATTTAAGGATTGTAAAACTGTTAACTATATTACGGTGGTATTCTCGATTAATTTCTTTGAAAATATGAAAAATAAAAATTGTGGTGTGAGAAGTATAAATGTGCGAAAAATAATATTAATTAATTAATTAATTTAAGCAACAATTTTAAGGATTCAAAAAATGTGTAGATTCGGCATTTATTTAAGATGAGACGAATGTAACTAACATCTATTTGGCATGATGAAGATGTATTAAAAAATTTAACATCTATTTGGCATGATGAAAATGTATTAAAAAATTTATCTATCTTAAGTGAATATATAGACCTAAATTGATTTTTTCTGCCCTTCAAATTACTCAAGAGAATACTCATGGTGTAAATTGATTCGTCTTCTCTTTCTTATATGGTGAACAAGAACAACCATAAAATTTAATCGACCATGCGGAGCACCGACCAACGTTCGGAAGCTTGCAGGTTTTATATATTGCGTGGTCAAATCGATGGGGTGAAGTACTGCAAAAATTTAAAGATGTCATGTGGACACCGACCTGAAGATTGAAAAGCATTAACCAGTGTTTTGAGACTCTCATAAAATTAAAGATGCAATGTGGAGTATGAAGTTGGTCATTTGTGATTGGAGCACCGACCAATGTTCGAAGGTTGCATTTTTTTTTTTTTACCATAAGAGTTTACCCTTATTCTCACCTTATTTTCAAGTTGGTCATTTGTAATCTTTCATGTGCGAACGAGGGTATTCAGGAATATAAATATATATTTATATCTTTATCTTTTTCTATGTTTAATATGAAAATTGAATTTCATTCTAAATGAAAATTGAAATGGAGAGAGAACATTTAGTTTGGCAAGATGCACCAACTAAAATTAAACTCCACCTAGGTATGGACCTCACAAAAATTCTTCATCCTCATCTTTTTCTCCAAATCCAAACAAGGATTTCATTTTGAAGCTTGGGCCAATTAGGAAGATAAGGTTTTTTTTTTTTTCTTTTCTCCCCAAAAAATATTATGTTATTATTTTGAAATGGACAGAAAAAGTGGGATCTGAAATTTTCATAAAAACATAGCTTACAGTCGTCGAGTTTTAAATGTTGTTTTAGAAAATTAAGATTCGAAGCTATGAAACCAATATATAATTTAAGCATCAAATTGTATTCGATATATCTAGTAAAAGAAATTTAATCATTTAAAATTATTTTAATGTTTAGTTTTACATTTATAAAGACGATTTATATATCATTAAAATTAATTTTGAATGATTAAATATATGTGTTAGAAATATGACAAAAAATAATAGTGTGACACTCTAAATCAAATAATTAGTTAATCTCATTAAATTCACTCATTCATAAAGGTAAGAACAAAAAGTAAAGACATTTTTCTTTCTGATATAAATAGGCATGTAAGATAAGTTGATAAAGGGGGGAGGTGTAAGAGATGACTAAGTCGGCATTACCTAAAATATAAGGTAAAGTGTAGAACCATATTTGAAGTCAGCTGTGACAACTTTTCTATTTTTATTTTTGACACAAATCTCTCATCCTTCAAATTCATGGACTTATGATTTGACACTTTAACAACTTCATTTGCTTGCTTTCCCTATAATCACATGATTATAATTTATATTATACACAACATAATTTCTCTTTTAACTAATTTATATTTCTTAATGGAATAATGCAGATATTGAATGCTCTCTGACTCTGACACTCAATCCAATGTGCTTTCAACTCAATTGCTTGCTTTAATCAATTTACTTTACATCACACAATTAAAAAAGCAACCATAAATTATCAAACATACTGCTTTTTTTTCACTTTACACGTACACGCCCATGTGGCTATCAACTTGTACACATCACCCCCTACCATTTCTAATTTATTTTCGGACCCCACCCCACCCCTATGCCACGTGGCAACTTGTGATTTGCTGTTGGGATTATTATTATTATTTATAAGATAATATGAAATTAATATAACACCACGTCCCAAAGCAAAAGGAGGCCCAAGTTGTTGGCCCACGTGCGAGTTCTTTGCTTGTGATTTTTCTGTAGCGGCCCACTCTAGGATGAAATTCAAATTCATTTTTTTCATTTTAATTTGAAATAAATTATTGAACAAAACAGATATAAACAAGCAAAATTCAGATTCACGATTCAAGCAACTGCCATAATAAACAACAAGACTCCATTTTGATCATCTTCTTCCCACATTATTAGTATCAGAAGAGAAGCCAGAATTTAAAATATTCTAATGAGAAATCTGTACAGACCTTCAAACATATTTCCTATCAGAAGAATCTGCCCGGTTTGGCGATCCTTAACATAACAAAAAAAGGGGTCAAACTCAAAGCAGACGCCATTATCTTTCGCAAATTGACTGACACTAATAAAATTTTTGGTTATACTAGGAACATGCAACAACTTTTCCAGAATGCAACAACGATTACCGAACATGAAACAAGAGGAACCCTTATGTTCCACAGACAATTTTGCTCCATTACCAAACCGTACGAATTGACGACCTTTGCAAGGAGTGAAGCTAGAGAAATTAGCAAGATATTTGGTCACATGATGGGTCGCACCAGAATCAACATACCACCAATATGGCTCCAAACTAATGCCAGGATTAGGAGCAATCACCATAGCCTGAACATCCCCATTCCTCCCAGTCCCAGGTAAACTCAAGGGGAAATTGTTGACTCCACCAAATCTTGGATTATTACCAATTCTTCCTATGATATACATTTTGTTACCTATCTTTTCTTCATCCCCCTTTAAAGAATCAACCAATTCAATCTGTTTGCAAATCTCCCCATCAAGCATCTCCTTAAGAATATCATCACTCATAGAACCAAGAAACCATGATGACATTTTAATTAGCCTATCTTCATCTGAACCTGCCCCACCTTCAAGAACAAAATCCTCTATTCCATGGCTTTGTAGAGTTGTGATTTCTTCACTCATTTGATGAACAGACTCAATTTCTTGATCTTGATCATTGATCTGAGTAGAGTTTAACTCATCCATTAGGATCTGATCTTTTAAGTTATGTTGTTAAACCAAAAGGGGTCTCTGATACCACAAAAATATAACAGTGTGGCAGAAGAAACCAATGGAAAAGTAGATGAAATGCTCTCAATAATTGTGAACTAAGAGCAGGGGTTTTTATAAACCCATATGCTAAAACAGATTAATTTAACTCCAAAACAGAATTTCAACAAACTGGTCTAACAGATCTTTCATTTTCTCTTGATAATGGAAATTAACCCAATTAAACCCTTTTTTTCTCATAATCCAATGATCAACTTCTCCAACCAAAACTAAAAAGAAATCAGATACTATGATCAGTAATATATATATATAAAAAAAGGTATGTAGAATGTGCATAGAAGGGTTATCAGTATCAGATAAACACATACTTAAATTCAAGTTGGAACTAAAAGAAATGGTAATCGTTGTTCATCAGTTGCTCCTAACCCTAAACAACGAACTGAAAATATAAGCATAACAATCGAAACAATGAGAAGCCACGCTAAAATGAATTCCCATTTTCCAATTTTGCACCAATTCCCAATTTCTGTCTTCTCACCAACAGTCGGCGTCGCGTTTTCTTCAACCTTGGCGTTGGCTGCCATTTGTTCTTTCACTTCCTTACCTAATTCAGAATAAGAAGAAGAAGAAGAGGCAGAGGAATAAGACAAACCGTTTAAACAAACGGGGAGTTCTTCTTCTTTTTCTTCGGGCGAATCAGATGATTGAATCGACGGAGCGACGATCTGATCCTGAGGAAACCCGTTCCAGTAATCCCCATGTAAGAAATCTTCATTTAGGGAAAGACCGATGTCAAAGTCGACATCGTCGTAAGAAAGCCTTCGGCAGTTGAAGTTGGCACTGGCAATGACGGCCTTTCGTTCTCTTCGAATCTCGTCCTGAGCCAACTGGTTGGTTCGAATCTTCCAAGTGGAGGAAGCGGAGTATGGTGCAGTTCCATGACGGTGGAGGGAGGAGATTAGGTCGTCTTGTGGAGGCGAATCGTTGTGGGGCATTGTTGGATGGCGGAAGTGGTTAGATTTGGAACAAGTTTTGTAGTGGTTCCAATGGTTCTGCAATTGGATGAACCGCTGCTGCATTGGGAGATTGTTGTTGGGATTTGTAGAAGAAATAATGGGGTTTTGTTGATCGTCGTCTTCCATTTGGTTAATAAGCAGGAAATTCGAAGGAGACGATTCGATTTGGGAAGTGGTGTGAGAGATTAAAGCGGGATTGATTGGAAATTGAAACTAACTGCCCACGTTCTAAAGATCAGATTTTTATTTAATTTTCATTTTCATTTTGATTTTGTTCGTTGGGATTTCATCTGCAATCTGCTGGTTCCCGCCCGCCTTCGCCTATTTATACGTTTTCATTGGATTCACTTTATACTACATAACTATTGCACTTTTGATAAACTACTCTTAACTATTCCACTTTTGATTGATAATAGAATTTTAGACGGTAAATGGACATGTCGGTGACCTAGAACGCTCACTTGGATTAAGTTTGAAAGAACGACATTCAAACACACGTTCACTTTTTGTCTCATATTCTAACTGTTTTTCTACTTAGAGGATTTTTTTTTACCATATATGGGATAAAAATTCAAACATCTTATCTCTTAGTCAATAATACATGTTTTATGTAGTTATACTCATGTTGGCTTCTAAAGCTAAAGTTCATTGAATTGCTAAAGTATAATGTTTTCGGATAATATTTCTATTGGTACGAAATTTTGTAATGAATGAGGAATTTTGTTTTCAAAATTATTTTTTAAAACTAAATTGAAATGATTATGAGTCAAATCGGTCCAGACATGTGTTTGGGGCCCTAGCTCAAACTATGTCGAGGTGAAAGTCTGGTATTGTTGAGGTCATTTTCAACCCTAACACTCGCTCTTGTAAGTTGATATGCATGCGAATACAGATCACAATGGTATAAAACTTGTTGAACACCGAGTACGAACCTGCATGAGAGTACGGAGCACAACGATAGAAAACTTGTTGACCACTGAATACGAACCTGCCTACGAATACAGATCACGACGACAAAAAATCCACTAATCATCCCGTAGATAAATCTACGTATTCCCCTAAAATGTAGAGATACAACATTCAAAAGGGAGACGAGTTTAGCACTATTGGAACTTAATACTAACTTAAGGTTGTAGGAAGTGAATAATGAATTTTATAAATATGTTGAATTGTTGGAAGGCATTTGGGAAAGGCAAATCATGATTATTCTTTCTTTTCTTTTCAAACTTTGCGGGACAAACTGATTGCAATATTCTCCCACCACCGAGCAACCTCATCCCCCTCCACTAATTTTCTATTTCTTTTTTGTTTAATTCTTTCCAGAATGATGAAAAGATAACAATTCATGGGCCGACTGACCGTCTATTGGGCTGGGCTTATCACCAATTTCATTAAGCCCATCCATAATTTACTTTTTTACAATATAACCAATTCTTTAGGTTAAAAACATAAGAAATGGTGGAAGGGTGAGTATGGAACCTTCAATTCAACTCAAGAGATTTTTTTTTTTTTTTTTTTTTTTAAATACAAATTTGATAAGAAAAAAAAAAAAAACCCATACATAAAATTTGAGTAATTAAACGAAATTCATATACTTTTTACCACTAAAATTCAAGATAGTTCATCAACTTGAATATAGCTCAATTGACACTCATATCATGTATGAACTATTAATCAAGAGGTCAAAAGTTCGAATCTCTCATTAAAAAAAATGTTTTGATTACAAGATTAATATAAAGTAAAAAACTAAAAAGATTAAAATGTGTTTAAACTAATTGTTTGTTAATTTGAATTAGTTAGCTTATCATGGAAGTAAGGGAGAGAGTGAACAAGTTGGCGTTAAAAGAAATATATTTGAGAGAAGAGTTAACATTGGGAGAATGAATGGTTGATAGGAGATTTTGGAATTTTATAGTTGGCTTAGGGATAGGGTCACGTGCCTTGACTCTATTTGAATAATAATATTAAAATTAGTTACCAGATTATTCCTTTAATATATAAACTTAATGTATTGTTTGGATATGTATTTGTCTGTCACTCAAAACATCTGCTATAATAATTAAAAATTAATAACAAATACAATACTTTTTCTTTTTCTTTTTCTTTTTTTAATGTATTATTCTCTTTCTTCATTACAAATTGGCCTCAACTTTATTACCACCATTTCTTTTCTTATTCCCGTGACCAATAATTAAAAGAAAACCACACTTTTAAATTTCCTTGAAAGTTCCGAAATGTTCTCTATATCAGACAAAGTGACCAAAAAAATGGATATATAAATTAGGATGGACAAAATAGGTATATAATACAAGTCACAACAAAGTTGATATATCATCTCAAACGAATCATTTCATACCGTTTTCATCCATTAATAAAGAAATCAAACTCATGTAAAGTCGGTTTAATAACCATTTGAGTTTAATAAAGTGTACTTATTTTTTCTCAATTTTCTACCATATTTTTTTGTTTTTTTAAGAAAACATTAAAATTCTTAGTAAAAGTCTACAAATAAAAACAAGTTTTTGAAAATTATTTGTTGAAGTAGATAACACAACAGAAGAACTCGATAGATGTTTACACGTTTGTATGATATTGTCTACTTTAGACATAAGCTTTCGTGACTTTACTTTTGGTTCACCAAGAAGGTTTCATTATAATAAAGATGTTGTCTCTTACTTATATATATAACGATATTCTTTTTTCCTAACCAATGTGAAACTTTGGTCGCACTCACAACAAACGGAGTTTTATTAATTGATTTTCTGTCGCCAACAAAGATATGGTTCAACTGACATAATGTATGAATTATTGACCAAGCTGTGAGATGTTTGAAGCACCACGTTACAATGTTGTTAAAAAAAATATATCCTTTGTCTATAAATATATATATTTGATTGTATAGTTTGATTTTATTGATGTGGGGTTAGATCTAAAGTTGTAAAATAGAGAAATTCGCATCATTGAGGAAACTTATAAAAATAGAGTGAGAGTCGTTTTCATAACATGAGGATTCTTAAGCAAGTGAAGAAGCTAAGGGTGCCGACAAAAGTTGATATGGTTGTGGAAATAAAATTAAAAATGAATTCTGAAATGGGTCTCCTGACATTGCCATTTAAACCTTCCCTTACTTTCCTTTTTTGGTGGTTGGCTTTCAGCATCTTTTCAATGCTTCTCTGTTTTCTTTCTTTCTTTTTACTCACTCTACACTGTTCCTTCACTGATTTTAAGAGAACCCATTTTCATTTATGCTTCATCTTGCTTATTTTGATTTCAGGCATTTCTCTTCATGGGTTTTCAACTGAGGATCATCCGAGCTCACAATGAGGACGAAGAGGATTGATTTCAAGCAGCCATTGGAACAAACTTAATCATCATTCATCAGAAAGTAAATGCAAAGAATTACAAGCTAACCTAAGGTGTCTCTCCTTCAACTTTCAGTTTGATTTTGTTTATGCTGTGTATAGAAGAGTTTGTTAATCAATGCACATACAGACTCATGAACAAGAACCATTAAAAGATGTGTGGGGGCAGACAGCTCAGCACCAGTTTTGTGCAAAATCATTTGCTTTTGCTTTCCCTTTCCCCTTGAAAAAAGAACCAAAAATATTGGCAATGTTTTTCCTTTTTTGGGGTTTCTTGTAATAAGCTTTCAAGTTTAAGTTCCCAAAAGAAAATTCAGTGTGGAGTTTTGTCTCTCTCAGTCTCAATTCTCAAAGGGTTCTGGTATATACATTTGTTTTTCCTTGTTATTTGAGAAATTGTAACCCCAAAAAGGAAAACATGCCAAGAAATGTGAAACACAATGCCTTAGGCCTTTCCCACTTGCTTCTGCCTGTCTCCACCACCATCCATTTTTGTATAACTTCTCTCCTTTTCCTTAGTTTGCAGAAAGTTTGAAAGGAACAAACAGAAACAGCTGTCTCTTTTATTATCAACCTTCCTCCAGCTCCCACATCTTAAACAAACCCTAACCAACAGTAGGGAAAGAAATAAGAAAAGGCAAGAGGTAAATTCAGAAGAATAATCTTTATAAAGTTGGCGGCTCCTTTTGGCTATTGATGAAGTTGCAGTTGCCCACTTCCCATTCCCTTCACTAAAAGCTCTCCCTACCTTTTTTGCATCACAGCCACTTTCTCTCAGTATAGACTTCCTAAAGACCTTCAATCCTAGCAGTGTCATCTCGTTGGCAGGTACAACCAGTGATTCTTCTTGAGTAACCTACAACCCTAGCTTTTTATGGTGTTTTCCCCTTCTTTTTTGGCTTTTTATTTTTTCCCCCTTGACTACAAACTTTAATTGTTTGGTGGAATCCATGTCAGTAAATGAATGGTTGTAAAATAGCAACCCATTTGTTTTCTGCTGCTCTAGTCTGCAACTACTCTTCATTTTCATAACTCTCAACTTATTTATTTTAGTCCTGTGACTTCTTCTTCTTCTTCTTCTAATTCTCCTCCATTCTACTTGGAGTAATATCTGCAACTGCTGATATTTCCAGTTTGCAAAAAGGAAAGAGCCACAATCACCATTGATGTGATGCTTATTTATTTTAGTCTTGTGACTTCTTCTTCTATTTCCTTCAATTTACTTTTATCTGGAACTGCAACAGTCTCTGCTGATATATTTTCATTTTGCTAAAATCAAAGAGCCACAATCACCACTGATGTGATGTTTTTGTGTTTTGTTTAAGGGACATGCAAATAACTGTCTTAAAGAATCCTGTGTTCCAATTCTTGTATTGATGTCCTCTGTATATTGATTAGTGGGCTCTGTTCTTGTCAGTACTCATAAGTTACTTCATACTAATTTTGTGGACTTGATTGCAATTAAAATGCTCCAATTTCTTGGGGATTCTTACACAGTTTTATCTCATCCTCTCTTCAGACTCTGTGTTCTTCAGTAGTTGAATTTAATGCATTCATGAAGTCATCAGAAGAGTGATTCAAACTCTGAAAAAGGTGTTCTTTTTAAGTGGAAAAGAAGCGAAGAACTCAAGTATTCTCTATGGACTGGAACTTGAAGGCCCCATCTTGGGATTTCACTCAATTGGAACAAGATGCATTAAAGAACACTAATACAATAGGTGCATCCAGCAGCTTTGTCGAACATAGGACGGCTTCTGGGGATTTCTCGGTCGATTTGAAACTCGGTCAGGTCAGTGATCTAGGAACAAAATATGTATTCAATGAGCCTGGAGTCTTTAAAATGGCACCATCACCTTCAGAACCATCCAAGAGGGCAAGAGGATCTGGGAATGGGGCTCAGCCTTTGACATGCCTTGTTGATGGATGTGTTTCAGACCTTAGCAACTATAGAGATTACCACAGGCGCCACAAGGTCTGCGAGCTCCATTCAAAGACTCCCCAGGTTACAATTGGTGGCCTAAAACAAAGGTTCTGTCAGCAGTGTAGCAGGTAGACTGCAAATTTATTTGCTGCTTGTTTCTTGATATAATCGATTTCATATTAACATTAGCTTTCATATAGTGACTTAAATAGTCCTACACACTTTCATGCATTCTGAGTCCTATCTCTAGTGGCTTAGTTTCTCAATAACAGTTCCACACTATATAGGTTCCATTCACTAGATGAATTTGATGAAGGAAAGAGGAGCTGCAGGAAACGTCTCGATGGACACAATCGAAGGCGACGGAAGCCCCAGCCAGAGTCCCTGTCACGAAGCATTTTGTCTCATTACCAAGGTTAACTGTGGCATTGGCCTAATAAACTTGCTTATTTTGTCTTGATAAATGTTGGTTTGTGATTTTACTTTCTTTCCTGTAATTTTCACCTCCACAGTTGTCCTTTGACAACTTCTATGTTGAAGATGTCACTTCATTCCAATCACTTTGATTGAAGATTTTCCCAAGTTATCTACATGAACCTTCCAATTTACTTTAAGATTAAAAAAAAAGTCAAATGTCAAGAACTTCTATTTTCTTGCTTCTGATACGCTTTGCAAACCCCGGTGGCTTATGTGCCAATCTCACTCTATACTTTGTGAAAAGCATGAGACGACTGCTTTTGATATGGATCGAATCTTTATTTCCTCTAGAAGTGCTCAGTGGAGAAAAAGTCTCTTTTTATCGTGAAGTACAAAAGTCTTCCAGTTTTAACATGCCATTTTCTGATTTCAGGTTCCCAAATTTTACCATTTTCTACCTCATATGTCTATCCATCTACAATTGTAATGAACCATTCCTGGTGTGGAATTGGCAATACTGAGACAGATGCAAGGCTTCATATTCAGCAAGAGCCAACCCACTTCCCTGATAAACACAACATTTATCTTGGATCGTCGTCAAACGATAGCGTCTATAAAATCGGAAAGCAGGTCACATTTCTGCAAAGTGACAATCCGGAATCTTCGGTCTGCCAGCCACTTGTCAAGACCATTGATTTTGCAGAAAATGGAGGTGGTCGGAGCAAAATGTTATATGACAGGTTTGCAACTCCAGGCCCTGAATCGGATTGTGCTCTCTCTCTTCTGTCATCTTTGCAGGCACAGTCATCTGGGATCGGTTTAAGCCAAGCCGAGCAGGACCGTAATCTAATATCCTTCCTGCAGCCATTGAATGTGAGCTTAGGTCATCACAATAGTTTGGAGCCAGTTAATTCAGTTCTGAATGGCAATGCTGATATCAATTGCTCAGGAATGTTTCACATTGCTTCTGATGATGGAGGGAATGAAGCTCCCCCACCATCCCTTCCTTTTCACTGGCAGTAAAATAACTACAGTACACAAAAACTGATCTTTTTTGTATCAAAAAGAATGAACAAACAGTGATTCTGTAAACCCATGTCCATGATATTTGGAAGGATGTTCACTCTATTATAGATTCAAGTTTAACTGCTACCTGTCTGCTATGCTTGTGAGGCTTAACAATGATACTTCTCTCATTTCAACTTCCATCTTCTTATGGAGTATTTTTCTTAATAAGGTATGTTTGAAATTACTTTTTAAGTGCTTAAAAAATAATTTCTAAGTGTTAAAAAAACGTTTTTAAGTATTTGAAAAGTCATTCTAAACCGACCCTTATTTGTATAGGGATTGATGTATGGGAGAATCAAATTTCAACGAAAACCGAAAAACATACTGCATTTGTCATCTCTGACTGCTTATTTTCTATCTCTGTTACCCCTCACGCATCAAGCTTGTTCTTTCGAGCTCTTCTTTTTCCTTCAGTCCCAACTAGAAAAAGGGGGTAAAAAAGGCCTTCTATTTCCATTTCCAAATTATTGGAAGCAAGTTGAAAAAGATGTCTTCTCTTTTTTGTCGTGGGACCATGGAAATGAAAAAGTATAACGTCTCAATGGCTCCATAAATATCTCAATCCTTCATGGGACCATGGAAATCTTGTCTGGTTCCTCCTAGAATTGGGTTTCATTAAAGGCTCTTTCATTTTTGGGATTCCAATTGTTCATACAGTTACTCTAAAATCATGAATACAAAACCCAGCTATTGATGTAATGCAAAGCAGAAAAAGAAATCATTGACTTGTCTTTCTAAACCCTAAAACCCAAAGATACAAGACAATGGAATTCGAAGAAAGCTGGCCTCTCTCTTTCTTTTTCTTTCTTTCTTGTCCTTTATGACAAAAAGAGAAATTACAATGATGATGGATTGGCTGGGAGAAATTGTCTTCTTCTTTCACAGTATACATTTGTCTTCATTAATGAAGAACAGTAAAAGTAACATCCACATCTAGACCTGTAAATTCTTCCTTGCTCTTCTCTTCTCTTCTCTTCAACTCCATTTTTACAGAAGCAATGATCTCTTCAGAGCTTCCATGGCTGCTGATTTTTGTTTTATAAAACCACAGCATCTACTTCAGCAGCAACAACTCCAGCTCAGCAATGATGTTTGTGAAATGATCTCAACTCAGAGGCCCTGCATCTTCTCTATAATCTAAATAGCAATAAAGAATGGACATAGGTCTAGTAATACCAAAAGAACTTTTTAATGCATACATAGCAAATCAAAAGTTATAGAATGAAGCCTGCCCTCGTCCATCTCAACTACTATTGGGATCCCAGATAAAAAAATATTTTGATGCTTTCAATATCCTCACCTCTATGCAACAATCAGAAGAACAAACATTATGGTTTCCATGCAAAGTTAAAAGGAGAATATGAAAGTTTAAATGTTACAACAATAAAAACTAACAATATGGTTTCTAAGCCATGTTAAAGAAAGAAGATGAAAAATTATAAGAACAAACAATTACGATAGTGGTCGATATTGGCACGGCTCAATCAGATTAAAAGACCCAATTCATAGGAGATTTGATTTGATTGAACCGTTCCAACATCGGCACGATACGAGAAAACAAACCATAGATGATAGCATCTTCTGTTTCTTTTTGTCACAGCCTACATGACTTGATTTCTTCTCTCTGGATGGCATCTTTGGAGGTAGAGGAATACCATGTCTAGACAGACACAATTGGTTGAATAAATACACAAAGCGATTTGGCCAAATGAGAAGGAGAGAGAGAGAGAGATTTATAAGTGGAATGAGCATTACAAATTAGAATGGTTGGGATGTCTATATCTTGGCTTTAATTACAAGAGGGACAACATATAAAAAAGATATATATTTTTTGTTTTGTTTTTTTTTCTCTCCTAAGAAAATTTGATCCAAGATCAGGTCTTCCACGACTGTAGGTGGTTGTGGTTGATGACTTTGTCCACGAGTGCATAAGGAGGCCGGTTCCTCGGCATGCTGAGTGTTTCCACTTACATTTCTTACAGAAAAAGACTTGAGCTAAATAATCATATATTGCCTTATTTAGTGCTGTGGTGTGAAAATGTGACCAATTATTCCCCACTAATTTAGCTTCCTCATCTCCCCAAATATGTTTTCTAACATCTAACTTCTTAGGCTCAAAGTCGATGACACATATTTTATGCAAGTTGAGTTATGCTCATGTTGACATCTTTCCAATATGACTCTTAGTCGAGGATACATATTTTATGCTAGTTGAACTATGCTCATGTTGGTATCTTCCCAATATGTTATTTAGCTTGTTGTCCTTCACACGAGTGGCTTGTTGGCAAAACATTTTAAGATATGTTTATTATTTAAAAATGGAGATTAATACAACTAATCAACAACTATTATAGCAAGTCAATGGCTAGAATATCCACAAACTTTCCATCGGATCTTTATGGTGGGAATGTCATTTTGATGGCATTGTTTAATAAAAGATTAGTTATTGATGTCACCCAAAACAAAAACGCAGATTCATAATCTTTCTGCTAAAACCTAATACCTTGTCGTATTTACCCCACTTTTGGAGGACTAATTCATGGAGAAAGACCTAATTTTACCTAAAAGCTCCTTTTCTAGATTAAGGGAGTTCCTGCTAGAAGTGGATTTTCAGAAACTTCGGGTATATAATCAAACTTTTGACTATGGTTTCAACGTGACAAAAGTGATTTAATCATTTTAAAATCACTCACAAACCTGTCCTTAATGCCATCAAACCAAGATACCATAGAAAAGAGTTCGAGCATAAACTAATACAAGCAGACAATGGAAGGAAGGAAAGGTCATCAGACATTCCTTGAAACATTTACAGAGCCAAACTCTTAACCAAGTTTGAATAATAGATGTTATATGAAAAACATACAACGGGAGATTACAAGTCATCCGTGGATTTTAACTATCCACAAGAAATCCAAGTGATAACATAAACATCAATCTTTAAACTCTAATAAAAACCATTTGATCCTAACTCGATGCCAGCAAAAACAACGCAAAATGAAGGAACCTGAAAGCTGGTTTATGATTTGGGAGATATTTATTTTCCTCAACAAACAAAATGCAAAGATGAGAAGACAAGTTGCATAGCTTCTTGCATCATATGGCTATACCCAAAGACTTCTTGAATTTCTCAACCTCCAAATATACCGTGGAGTAAGGAAGAAACTCTGAGAAGTATTCCTTGCTTAGGTCATTAATTGCAACAGCAAGTTTAGGAATTTCCAATGTCTCCTCGTGGGTCAACGTTCTGACAAACCTTGCTGGGTTTCCTGCCCAAAGTTCACCGGTTGGAATTCTCCTTCCTGGGGGAACCACAGACCCAGCTTCAAGAATAGCGTGGGTCTCAACCAGGGAACCTTCCATGAGGAT
Organism: Herpetospermum pedunculosum; assembly: GCA_028017165.1. Taxonomy (NCBI): domain Eukaryota; kingdom Viridiplantae; phylum Streptophyta; class Magnoliopsida; order Cucurbitales; family Cucurbitaceae; genus Herpetospermum; species Herpetospermum pedunculosum. Next base: position 330,936 of record CM051530.1, read on the forward strand.
GGAATGCTGCCCAATAATGCATTCCGGCTCAATGGTGCAGGACCGCAACAGACTGTATGCACCGATGGTGACGAATCGCTCTATGGATGTCTCTGCTGGCAGTCCTGAGATCGACATACGAGGGGAAATTTAGATATAGCATGCACTAGAAAACATTAATATGTTACGAACTGAAAAGAGGATGCAAGCAGCATATTACAAATTTCAGGGGCCTCTCGCCTCCAATAAGATAGATATGATTCATTTTGGACTGATTCATATGAATAACTGATACCAACTTAGGATGAGACTGGAATTTCAGCTTTTACATCCAGACTTACAGAGACCAAGACAAGGACTTAAAAACAAGACGTCAAGACGAGAAGCAAATAGTTGAAGACTTGTGCATTTCACCACCAATACTGAAAAATGCAATACCATGTACTTGACATAAAGAGGTCAATGTATTAATATCATGTCAATAAGCAAAGGAAAACCCATACACTAAAAGATTTGTAGGCCAAACTTAGTAGTATGCACTTAAACATAAAGAGTATGGCAACAACTTGCACACTCGCACTTTCTCTATTTGTCAGTCAGCTTTATATCTCCCTCTCGTCTCTCTCTATCCATGGACTTTCTGTGTCTCCATCATACTTCCCTCTTTGTGATGGATGCTATTGGATGGTTTTTTCCTCGACCGTGAGACATCCTCACCCTTATTATCATAGGACACCCCTTTAAGAAGGAGAAGAATACTCTTTGAATATGTTTTGTTCGAGCTTTCTTTTGGAATCTTTGGCAGGAGAGAAACACGTGCATATTTAGAGATTTATTTAAAGATCTTAGCTCATTTGTTGATTCTACTTGGCTTTATCTTGGAGCAAGCTATATCCTCCTTTTTGTAATTATGATTTCAACACACCCGTTAATGAGTGAAGATTCTTTTTGTAATTGCTCTTTGATTGATCTTCATTTTGTAACACATTTCATTTCATATTATCAATGAATGGTTTATGATTCCTAAAAAAAAAAAAAAAAAAAAAAAAAAACTTCCCTCTCTCTCTCCCTCTGTCTTTCTCCTTATATCTCTCATCTCCTCATAGCCCAATACCTCTATCTACTAATTTAAAATGATGATATGATTGATTACAATATTTTTTTTTTGTTATTTGTATAAGGTACCAAACTTTCATTGAGAAAAAATGAAAGAATACAAAGGGCATCCAAAAAAAGATAAGCCCAAAAGGAGGCCTCTTATAAAAATGGGGTCCAGTCAAGTAATAACAAACCAATAGAATAACTACAAAAAAACTACGTCACCGATGCCCATAAAGAAACTTGAAATCTAATAAGGGACTAAATAGCACTAGGCTCCCTTTCCGAACCTTTAAGGGGGCGTTTGGCCCCCTGTTTTGGAATCAGAACCCTGGTATTCAGAATCCTGGGGGGTTTGTCAGGGCGGGTTCTGAACCCTGGGAATCTAAAAACTGTGTTTGGGGTGCAGGGTTGGGAAGCCTCGGAATCAGAAACCAGTGTTTGGGGTGCAGTGTTCTGAACCCCGGGTTGAACATTTTTTTTTTTTTCCTTTTCCTTTTACTATTTCGTTTCTCTTTTATACCCTTATTTTCTAGTGGTGAATTGTAAAACCCGACCTCACGTAACATCAGCAAAATTCTTTTGGAACTTAAAAATGAAGCATTTAATTTATGTTATATTCTAAGAATAAGAAAATAAATTGAACAATTTTCATATTTTGTAATCATAAAAAAATGTTTATGAAATATGATGAAAAAATATACCTTTTAAAAATTAAGAAAAACAAAAAAAAAAAATAAAAGGAAAAAAAAAATTTACAACATGTTCGGCTACGCTCATGGTCACTAAGCAATATATGGTTGGGCTACGCTCTTGTTGACACAAAAGAAAAAAAAGTTATATTACTATTGATGAAATTTTTTTTATGAAAAAAGATATATTTTAATAAAATATAAAAAAAAAACATTTAACAAAAACAACCAAAACAAAAAACAAGAAATAGAAGAAAGGAAAAAAAAATAAATTATTGATGAAAATTTTGTATATTCCAATTAAAAAAAAATTATTATAAAAGGAAAAAAAAAGTTACAAACACAACATTAATTTATAGAATACGGTTGAAAAAATACATAAAATAAACAAACAATAAAGAAGGGAAAAATTGAAAAAAAACCTTAGTTCGGATATAATGTAGATTCCAATAATTCCCTATTATTAATGGAAATTTTGTAATAATATTAAATATATTCATATTAGAAAGTAGTAAAAAAAAACATTAAAAAAGAATATCATTTTTCATAATAGAAAAGATATATTTTAACTAAAAAAATTACTAACACCGTTAGTTTATGGAATAAGATTAGACAAAAAAAAAAAATATATATATATATATATATATAATATATAAAGGAAAAAGAAATAGACATATAGCGAAAATTGATGGCAAAATTGAAAAAGAGATAAAAAAAAAAAAAATTGTTGGTGTTAGTATCAAATGAATTAAGAGAGAGATAAAATTGTTGATGTGACGAATAGAGAAAAACAAAATTGAAGAAGTGGGGGGTTTAGAACCCAAAACCATGGGTTTGGCTTCAAAAGCCAAACCCACCCAAACACAAGACAGGGGGCCAAACGCCCCCTAAAGGTTCTATTGTTTCTTTCCCCCCATAAAACCCATAAAACCGCACAGATCCCAGCCTGCCACAAAAACTTTTCTTTCTCCCGAAAAGGTGGATGAAGAAGAAACTCCTCGATCATCTCTCTAAGGCGCTTGTGCCTAGCAAACTGGATGTTGAACACCTCAAAAAAGAGGTTTCACACATCTTGAACGAACTCGTAACTCCACAACAAATGATCCAGATCTTCCTTCGCCCTCCGACAAAGAATACAACAGAAAGGACCCACCAAAGAAAAATTATTTTTCAAGAGACGGTCTAAAGTGTTAACTCTAGCATAGATATGACACATTAGCATAGATATAACACATTAGCATAGATATCAATGAAGATCCAAGAAAGGAACTAACGTGAAAATAAGCAAACTTGGCAAATCCCTGACATAGATGATAGAACTACCTCCGTTTGCAACTTTTGTTCATAAAAAACAAGAGGGAGTGATGAAAAAAGGAAGTGAAAGATCCAAGAAAATCGTTTACATTAAGTTGATAGTTCGAGGAAGAGATGTTTGATGAGATTTTGGTTAATAATTCAGGCAAGAGATTTTCATCAAGTTACTCAAAAAGCTTGTTTAGAATCAATAAATCTTTTACCAAAAAATGAAAAATTAAGACAAAATGGTCCAACGGATGCACCCTTTACTCCTTATCCAAGAAGGGTTGTCCAAAATCGGGAAAAAAATGAAAAGGGAAGGAAACATTAACAAATGATGCTCACTCAAAGAAAAAATAAAAAGGAGCATGACATTTCTATGATGTTAGAAGACGACTTGCTTAGTGCTATAATTATGACAATTTTGCTCCTATAACCGAAGCAATTTGAATATATGATTTTCGAATGAAACCATCTTATCATAAATTGGGAGCGTTGTTTCTGAATAGAGAGCTAACAACAATACACAAATGATGAAAAGTCCAATATGTCAACAATCAAGGTTATTGAAGCAATTGGATAACGCTATTTTAGAATGAAACCACCATCTTATCATGAAATGAGAGTATGGTGGTTGAACACAAAGAGTTTGCTAAACAAGTAGACCAAGATTTGATACACTATCATGGCAGATGAATGGTTGGATGGCAGGGATATTGGACTGATTAACTTCTTATGTAAAACTTCTGTTTCTATCTAAAAAAAAATCTTAGTTAAAACTCAATATTCCTATAGAAACTATATTTGTTGAGTCTGCTAAGCTTCATCATATATGGAGAGCAGAGAACAATGCTTGGATTGGTTGCAAATTTTTTGGAGCATTTAGGGAGAGCTATTTTCATCCATGGTGTTACTAATAGTGTCCCAACAAATAACAACCGTGGATTGGTCTAGTGGTCAATAAGAACCATAAAAGCAATAAAGGGCTTAGAGAGAATGGGTCCAAGCCATGGTGGCCACCTACCTAGGATTTAATTTTCTACGAGTTTCCTTGGCAATCAAATTTAATAGGGTCAAGCAGTTGTCCCATGAGAAAAGTCGATTTGCACACAAGTTAGCTCAGACACTCACACTCACAGATATAAAATATATATATATATATATATATATATATATATAGTGTCCCAACAAATGTGATGGCAGATAAGAAAGTTTAACTCCATGTAATTTATGTTTTAGAATTTAGAAGTTACATCACATATTCTTATTTGACCATGCTATTAGAGAGATTTTGAGAAGCAAAATGATCACATCTGTGCCAATTACCATGTCCTTCTCATGGGATAGAATTTGTGTTAAAGGATGTCAAGACCAAAAACAAGGAAATTAAACATGACCAAACTTCGAACCAAAATATCAATTGAGATGTCGGGGGGGGGGGGGGGGGGGGGGGGGGGGGGGGGGGGGGGTTTCCTTCCAAACTTAAAATTCAATTTGCATAGTTGGTCACTTGGGTTGAAAGAAGCAAAAGCAAGAAGCTCCTCATTGAAACAACCATTTCCTTGTTTTCCAAGCTGATCCCAAATATCATGAGAATACCAAAGAGGTCTAGAGCTCAGTACTTATATATTTGTAATTGTACTGATGTGTCGAACATGATGAGATGATTCACTCAGCGCACATTGTTAATTGTTGAACATTAATTGTCAAGAGATCTACTTGAGAAAGATGTTTAGTTCATACATGAATGGAGCAATAACAAGTGGGGCAAGGGGCAATAAGGCAAGCAGGTAGTCCAATCCAAAGTATATTGATGCTTACATTTTGTACCACAACTTTGTCCGCTCTTAAGGTTTCAAGTCCAAATTCAAGTTCTTAGATTCGTAGATGGCAAGAAAAACCTCCAATCAGATATATCCATGAAGGCTTGTATAAAGCTAAAGAAACAGCCATTTATTTTTAGGGAATCTGAAGGTCTAGGAACCTAAATGTCTGGGAATAAAAGATGCATGGGTATCTAAATACTTGAAAAAGAAAGGATAACTACACCACATACAAATACCCCTAATATGACACCACAGACATGGCTCAAGCATTCCTGAAAAAATACAGATTAGAGAGGCAAAGAACAAGACCAAAAAAGACCATTGCATATCCATGATTCTTTCAAAATAACTGAGACAACAATCCTCAATTGAAGATTGGGAAGATAAATGAAACTAAGGAAAACAAAAAGACCTTCAAGGATTCATATAAAACCATGGCAAACAAATAGACATTCAAGGATTCATCTCTATCAATAATCACTGCTAACCAGAGTGACGGAGCTTGTCACCCTACTGACTATTAAACCAGAAAAAATCAAAACGAGATAAAGAACCCCATTCATATTAGGAGAATAATCCTAAGTCTCCAATCAAAAGAAAATAGTACCTCAAACAACTGCAAAGAGTAAGAGGACGGACTCTATCCCGACCAACCAACTCTAAAGCCATCAAATAAACCCCTATCGTAGTTTACTGCTCACGTGGATAATTCAACCCACTTAGACACGCATGAACAAAATGTCGAGATGACTGCATCTACTGGCAGACTACGGTATGTATGAAGTTCAAAGATTAACCACATGTACGGAATTCATACACAATCCAGGAATTATACGAAATATTCTATGAGAGCGTCACAGTTCAAAGTTAAGACGATGATCACATTTTCCAATGGCATTACTCTATTGCTGAAACCTCATTTCTTAGTTCACTCGTGATTTTCCTTCAAGTCAATCAAGGATACGTAAAAACTATAAGGCATATTTTTTCTCAGGGTCACTAGCTCCAATTACTAGAATGTATTGAGTCTTCAGAAAACCACAATCTAGATACTTCATTCGATTTTTTAGATTAAAAATTCGGAGACAAATATGGCATCAGCTACTCAACAGATCCATAATTTCAAATAAAACATTGTATAGATTTAATAACTATCCCCAGGAGATGCTAGTTAAACAATCAGAAACTTTAAATTGCGTGTGCAGTTATCAAGAACCCTTTTCTCGATTGCATTTTCACAGAACCGAGGAAAACAATCACCAAACAACCAAATTCGAACAAAAAAAACCAAAATATGAAAATGACAGAAAAAATCACGTAAAAAATTGTAAGTAGAATTGAACCTGTTGGGGAGGACCAAGCAGCATGGAGGACGCACCGTTCCTGCACATTAGAGCAAAACCCGACTGTAATCTTATTGAGATCGCCGCGGAGAACGGAACCCGGCCAAACAGAAGCCCCGTCGCAGACGTTAACCTGACCGGCAAGGACCACATTAGGCGCAACGTAGGCATCGACGGCGATTTTGGGGAGCCACTGGCCGAGCGGGATTATCTGTCTTTGACCTCTATAGTCCCACTTGACTCGATCCGGTGAGGGCGTGATCGACTTTGAAACTTCCGTCGAGAAAGCACGGTGGAGTTGATTGGTAGCAACCGCAGAGGCAATTGCCTTCCTGGAAAAGCGAGCTACAGCTGCCATTTCTTGAGCAGAAGCGAGCGTGGTCTGTGATTCAGCTGATGGCAAGTCGGAGAGGGCGATACAATCATCTGGCTTTGTTGTTTCAATGGGCCAAAGATGGGTAGTAATATGGGCTTTAGATTATGTGGGCTAGACTAAATGGGCAGTAAACATAAATCATGGATTTCTTTATTTTTATTTATTAATTTTTTTTTTTTTTTTTTGTGTGTGCAGGATTGACTACCCATTTTACTCCTACTTTTTTTAACTAACAACATTTGGCTAGGGTCACCATCTATTTACCGCCTGAAAAGTTCATAGTACTTGTCGCACTCATTCTTTCCCAAATTCGTGATTCTCCCTCCCCTCGCCATTATGCATCTATTCTTCTTGCGATTCTCTTTATCTCCCTCGCGTTCAAGCAAATTTCTTTTGAATTTGTAGGGATTTTTTTTTTCCAATGGACCTTGGTTGAATCTTCGATTGCTCTGTATTCATTCCTCTTCCACTTGATTTTGGTTCCGGTGGGGGTTTTCCCCTTGTATAAAACCATGGTCTTTTTTCAGCCTAATGACCTTGTTGACGACGAAGTAGACATAGATCGGAGAGAAGATGGCCTTCTGATAGTCGGTGGTGGTGGTTATGCTCGAACAACATCCTCGAGCTTTTCTCTCTTATTGAGCCACGGAGAACGACGGTCTATTTTTAGAGGTTCGCGTTTTGGAAAATCTCGAGAGTGAGTGAGGAAGCTTATGGCGATCTATTTGTCCATAAATTCGAATGAGTGGTACTATAGACTTTTCACGCAGTTAATAGTATTCATGACACTAGCAAAATGACATACTTCATTAATTTTAAAGTATGGGACAGACTACATTTAACCTCTTGAATTTGGGTCATCTGTCCAAAAATAAACCCATAGATCATAGTTTTGAAATTTTGATTATTAATAATAGGCAATCTTTTGAAAAAAATAGTAAGAGAATGACTATGTGTTAAGTATTTATTTTATTTTTGTAGTAAAAATATTCTTAAGTTATAAGCTTATAAGGGAGCAATACCAAAAAAGAAAACTCACAGGAAATTAATCTCTAGGTAGGGCTATAATAATTGAACTCGTTCCTTTTAATACGTTCATAATTTTTTTATTATTTTTTTAAAAAAATTATCTTTATTGTGTTTTATATTTAAAATGATTTTAAATAAGTCTCTAAACTTTTAATTTTAAAAAATAATATACACATATTTTTAATAATGGAAGAAGATTCGAACTAAAAACATGCTCATAGTTCATGCATTATGCGGATTGAGCTATGCTTATGTTGATTAAATGATAATATGTTAGCTTATTTTAACTTTATTAGTTTAGGGTTTAGCCCACCAAATACATGAACCTCAAACTCAATTCTATTATGTGCAAAAAGACACGAACCTCAAAATCAATTAATCATATGATTCTTAAATGTTGAATCAATATAATTGATAACATGGACATAATAGATACCAAATTAAATTAATAAAATTGACAATGTGGATTTATTAGACGCGAAAATAAAAGTTCAAGAAGTTATTACAACATTTTTAGTATAAAGACGTCAGAACTATGGTCTGTAAGAATAGTCGAAGTTATCACATAAAAGTAATCGATATTATATTGTAAGAATAGTCGAGATATGTGCAAGTTAGTCAAAACAGTTACAAATATATATATATATATATATATATATATATATATATATATATATATATTGACAACATATGGGATGGAGATTGAACCTAGAACTTCATGGTCACTAGGTGATACATAATATTGTCGTTGAATTATGTTCTTGTTGGCTATATATATATATATATATACAAAGACTTAACCCACACAACCTTTTATATAAAACATTAAAGAAACATTTAATGATTATGTTACAAATTAATTATTTATCCAAATAATAAAAATAATAATAATTGAATCATAGATATTTGATTATATGTCTTTTATTTTTTTAAACGTATTTGATTATATATATTTTATTTTTAAGTACATTTGATTATTTTTAATACTAATAAATGAATACAAACAATCATTATTACTATGAATAATAAGCAGACAATCGAATTTCAAAACGAAAAGAAACCGAACCCAAAAGATAGTCTACGACATAGGTGGGCACTGGAGACTGGAGAGGAAAGGAGTTGTGCCCTAGGCCCAATTTATCACCTTAAACTCGATACCCAAACCATTTGAAGGGACCAACCTAGCAGATTTTGGTTCAATCGTTTTCCTCTCCTCAACTCCAAATGAGAGAAATGATCCATTTGAATATGTTACTACAACATATTCAAAGAAAGTTCGAACTCCATACTCTTAACACATTGACTACACCCTAAGAAAATTAGAAATTTTGCTTAACCCTAAGAAAATTATAAATTTATGCTAACTTAAGCAAAATTTGTGTGACAGATGTATAATTCTTTTTTTTTATTTTGCAACCCACTTCATCTTCATCTTCAAACTACAGATGTGAATATCCACCAATTATATTTACAGGGTTACACACCTATGTTTTAATTATTATAAATTATGATTAATGAGCTACCATATTGATTGAGCTTTGAATGGCAATTTGTTTTGTGATGTTTATTTAAATAATGAAAAAATTATATGACATTCCCACGCGTAAACAAGCCTTTCACATTTATGTTAAAAAAAATGGGCCAAGCAACACACAAATGTTGGGCCCAATTCTAATTGGGTGCACCGACGGCGGGTCTCCGACCAGAAGCGGTGGCCGAGAGGGCGTGAAGACCAAACCGACGGAAAAAGAGTAAAGAGTAAAAACACACACGTGTTAATGAGAAATTGAGAATCGTATTTGAATTGGATCGAATCGGAATCCGTTTCTAGTTTGTACTACGAAATTCAAGAGTTAATTTATCGGAATCATTAAAACTCCGATAGCCCACAGAGAATCAATATACCGGCCGGGTTGAATAATAGAACAGCAGAACAACAAAACAAAATAAAACAGTCCATATATATTCCATAAACATAATAAATCCCGGAAAATGAGAATTAATTAAGCTAAAAGAAAAAATAGAATTAGCCACCAGTGTAGATGTGAACGCCGATGGCGATGAGGAAGATAGTGATGAGGCCAAAGTAGATGATGGCGTGGACTAAAATGGAAGCCCCACTGGTTTGCATGTTCCCAAATTCAATAACCCTCCCTCTCGCCGGGATCTGAAACAGCAGCCCTGGGCTCAGCAGCACGAACAGAACCACCGCTATAATCACCGGTCCCCAATCCGCCATTGATTTCAACTTTTTCCTGCAAACAAAAACAAAAACCAAACAGAAATGACTTATCACTCTCTCTCTCTGGATGGAGCTTCAAGGGTTGGGAAGACACCCAAATATTAATGGTGGGGTTTCAAGCTTGAAAGCGCGAGACAACTGTCTCGATCTTGATGCTTCACGTGGACGGATCACCTTCTGCCATTTTTTAATTAACTTTTTCTGCCATCCCTCCAAGTTTTTTTTTTAGAGTTCCAATAAATTATAGTATTTAAATTTTTTTAAAAAATCAATTGATAATTGATTTCTTTTAAGATATAAATTTAAATTTTGTGAATTTTTAGTGAATTCGTAAATTTTAAAAAATGACATGATTTATTAATTTTTTTTACGTTTTTATTGCTTAATAAGACCCTATAATTTTTTTTTTTTTTTTTTTTTACTTCGCTCTAAACAAACATGAATGATAATTATGAGGATACACATTTATTATGTTCTAGGGCGTTTATCAAAATCTGTAAACGTAATGAAATTGTGAGTTCCACCTCAAATTTTGTAATTTCATTGCACCATTTCTCTAGCACCTTGTACGTGCTTAATAATTAGATTACCATTACAAATTACGTGAGGCTCACTCATTTTTTTTAGTCATTTCCTCCACAAATGTCCCTTCTCTCCTCTTTTCTTCGATTATCTCATTTCTAGAACGGAGACACTCCATTTTTTTTTTCTTTCTTTCTTTCTTCCTCTATTCTTCAATCTCTAATTTATTTTTTCATCCAACACTTTTACCTTTTCTTCCACAAAACTCACTTACGATTTTATGGGTGTTTACGGAGACGAAATGCGAAGAGATCTTCATATTTTTCAGATATTAATCATTCGCATACGTAGCCGATAGGTCGTCTTCAACCTCGTAATCGATCAGATTAATGCACATAAGATGAAAAAAATACATATTTACAAGATTCGGTAAACTATCATGATTTATATTACAAACAACAAAATGATTAACAACTTCATAAAAAACACGATTGCAAACATGAGTAGTATCATGCGTCCACACTTTTCCAAACAAAACAAGTTTTTGTTTTTTTTGTTTTCCATCCAAACTTTCCACGTGAAACAATCACCTCCTGGTTCTTAAAAAAACAGGAAAACAAAAGAAACAAAGTACCATACATAAGAAATAAGAATGATAAAAAATAGAAGTTCAACGACGTTTTGCGTGGAGACAAAGGAGGAAGAAGAGAAAACAACACTTTTTTTTTGTCCATTACATTTTTTTTTTATTATAACCGAGGATATTGTGGTAAATTCACGAATGATGAAGTTTGATTTGATGTTAAATAAACACTATCAATGTAATTAAGATTACGTTTAAATTGACCAACAGCAAAGATAGAACTCGATTAGGAAAGCTTTAATCCATTACAATTGATTTATTAAGTTGTTGAATAAATTACATTACAATTGATTTATTACGATTATTGGAGAAATTAGGAGGTAAACACGCCCTTAATTTTATGTTTTCATTTAGACCATTTGAATTTTGAGGAATAAATAAATAATGTATTAATTATTCACACTTTTTTTTTTTTTTTTTTTTTTGTAAAATAAAATATTTATTATTTAAAAAAAAAACTATAATTATTTAACTCCATTTAATAACAATTTGAACACTAATTTCACCAATAATTTTATTTGTTTTGTTATCTAGTTTCTACCCTGTTTTAAAAAATCAAGTCAATTTTGAAAAAAAAAAAAAGTAGCTTTCAAAAAATATTTTTTGATTATAAAATTTGACTAAAAATCCAAATTTTTCTAAGAAAAATGTAGCCTATAGCAAAGAAATTAGGAAAAAACAAAAATTTAGAAACACGAAACTAAAAATGAAAGGGTTATTAAACGAAGTTTTATTAATTATATTATTTAAAATAATAATAATATTTTTTTATGTATTAACTTTTAGTTGAATGTTTAATTATTTATTTTTTATTTATAAACATGCATTATGACTTTATGAGAGATTCCTAACTTCTGATATTTTCGTCGATAATTTTTAGGTTTGGTTTATAGGTCATTGTACTAAAAAAGGAGCATCAAGATAGGAATCAAAACCAAGTTTACTCGGTCCCTCCAACAACACACATCTTCCTATGTCTTTTCCAATTTCCTCATGTGGCTGAAAATTGATTTATTCCACGTTCAAAGTTGGGGGATGGAAAGCGGTAATTTTAAAAGGATCATTATTAAATGAAAGTTGGAAAAGAAATTTAAAAAGTAATGGACACCTTTTGGTATTAAGTATTTAAACGAAAACCATATAATTCTATTTTTTGTGCAGAAAAACATATAATTATATTCATATTTAAATTACCGATTTCGTGAAGTTTGATTTTCATTTAATTCTTATAGTCTTAAAAGTTTATAAAATTTATATGATTTTTGATTAAGCTTGATTAAGCCTTTTAAGTGTTATCATGTTAAATACATGACATATTTTTTATTTGCATTATTTGCATTCCTATATTAGCCAACTACCTCATGGTTTATGACAACTTCTTTGTGTTGATAACTAATTTATTTTTTATTTTTTATTTTTTAAAAACAGATGTGTTTAATAACTAATTAAATTCTTTAAAAAAACAAAAAAAAATGATTTTTTTTTTAAAAGAATGTGTTTCCATTTTCTGTTTTTTTTTAACTCTACTTTTTCAAATTCTCAGTAGTAAATCACTTTTAAAATATATTAAATTATATAAAATATCCTTAAATTTTGAAGAAGTTTCAATTATATTTCTTAAACTTTGAATTTTTTTATTTTAACATGCGAACTTCGAATTAATTACTTAAAAAACTACCCTATATATATAATATTTGTCCGTCTTCAAGTTAAAACAATTTGAATTAGATAAAATAACATTATAAAAATAACTTACTATTCATTTTATAAAAAAACATTAAATAAAATAAAAAATTGATCCAACATTATTATTTTGTTTTGTTTGGAAAAATAAATTGAAAAACAAAAAACAAACTTATATGATTTTTGTTTTTAAAAAAGAGAAAACAACAAACATAAAAATCAAAAAACAAAAAATTGAAATGCAAACTGCCCTAAAAAAATTAATCAACTCATAAAATTTAAATTGAAAATATTAAAAATAAAGAAAATTAAAAAGTTTTTTTTTTTTGTAGTAAAATTGTAACAAATTATAGATAGGAAATTGAAAGTATTCTCAAAACTTAAATTCAAACATTTATAAAGGGATAAATTAAATTAAAAATTGATTTAAAAAAATAAAAAATAAAATTAATTTTTTTATAAAGGGATAAATTGATTAAATAAATGGCAGGAAAGTGGGAAAATGGTAAGTTGAGGAGAAATCAATTTCTTTATTTAGCGCCAAACGTAAGCATTCCTCGGAAATATTATCTGTTAATTTTCAAGTTGAGCTATTTCAGTTAGTTTCATTGACGTGGACGATTGCAATTGGTCTACTCTCTCCCTCCTCTTAAAAAATTCCATTTCTCCATTTTCTTAGGTTTTCTCCTCTCCTTTCTTTCTCTCTTTTCTCCATCTCTTTCTTGTTCGTTCGACGGTCGGTAGTTTCTCCCGGATAAATTTTAACTTTCCGATAAGATTACCGACCGTTACAACTCCCTTTTCCATTGCATTTTCGAAGTTTTCCGATCCATTATCGCCGTTGACCTCATTTCTATATTCAGTTTTGGTGCTTCTTGCGGCCAAGAGCTCCCGATTGATTTGCTTGCTCGATTGAGGTTTAACTCATCATATTTTGAATAATCTCTCTCTGATTCTCTGAGGGCGTAGAATCGGCGTTCAAGATTTTTCAATTTCAATAGGGAAAAAAGAAGAAGAAGAAGAAGAAGAAGAAGAAGAGAGATTCGACGTTGAAGAAGAAGCGATATATTTCAGGTTTTTTGTTTTTGTTTTGTTATTTCGATTCTATGTTTCAAAACTAAGAGTTGTTCATTAGAATTGAATCTTAATTGCTTGCTATTCTTTAGCGTCTGAATTGGGTTATGTTTCTTTTCTCATATTCGATCTTTTACGTGTGACTGAACGAGCTTCTGTTGCAATGTTTCAAGGTCTTATCCGAGATTGTGCAAACGATCGGGAAGAAATGACCAGTCAAGGTGGTTCTTCTAGAAGAAGTCTGTCCTTAACGAGCATATCAACTCCTCACAAGAAGAAAACCAATGAGAACGGAGGCTCGGATGCACTGCGGAAATCTCTTACATCCTCTCGTTCATTGTAAATTGCTATTTTAAAATCCTATTTTATTGATGCTCTCATTTATCCTTATTTTGTTATGCCTACCCATATATCTTAATTGACATGTTGTTCATTTGAGTCCTATTTCACGCTTTAGCTTTTTTCTTCGTAAGTTTCATAGCTGAAAGTTGAAAATTGTATGTAGTTGCGTTTTCTCACCCAGATGATCATTAAAAACCCTTCAAAGGTTTGGGGGAGCCTTCAGAACAATCCCTCTTCCCAATTTTTGGTGTGAAATCGCAAAAGTTAGTAGTTCATGTCATCAAGAATCTGTTTAGGCAAAATGGAAATTGAAAATCCTACATGACTTCATTGCATAACCTTTTAAAGGATTAGCAAATGTACTTGAACGGTAGTACTCGGATACATCATGTGGTTGCATCATGTATGAATTGTGTATATTTTCTTATTTATCGTGCAAATTTTGGAGGGATTAGTTCATGTACTTGAATGTGAGTATACCTTTCCTGGATCATGTAACAATCTTTCCGATACGTGTTGGATACAGTAATTAAATTGATGAAGTCTAGATATATTAACCTGATTTTCCATTCTTCATTTGCATTTGAAAAAGACAACTCACTGGTGAGCGTACGGTAAAACGATTGCGGCTGTCAAGAGCACTGACAGTTCCTGAAAGTACTACCATCTTTGAGGCTTGTCGTCGGATGGCTGCTCGTAGAGTTGATGCTTTGTTACTAACTGATTCAAATGCTTTACTTTGCGGTATCCTCACAGATAAGGTTTAACATTGGATTTCCTTTAGCCTTAAGGGTAAAAGTCCCCGTGCAACTTAAAAAAAAATTATTTCTGATATATTTATTATCTCTTTTGATGGAAGGATATAGCAACAAGGGTTATTGCTTGTGGAGTTAATATGGAACAAACATCTGTGTCCAGAGTTATGACGAGGAATCCAGTTTTTGTTCTTTCTGACACCCTAGCCGTGGAAGCCCTCCAGAAGATGGTTCAAGGTTCGTTTGATTCTGAGAAGCACATCCACATTTTAATGTGCCGCGCTGATGCTTTCTATGTGGCTCTGATATCTGTGTCTACAGGAAAATTTAGACACTTGCCTGTAGTTGAGAATGGGGAGGTCATTGCATTACTTGATATTGCGAAATGTTTATATGATGCTATTGCACGAATGGAAAGGGCAGCTGAAAAGGGAAAGGCCATTGCAGCAGCAGTTGAAGGTGTTGAAAAAAGTTGGGGAACCTCTGTTTCTGGTCAGTGGACTGCAATCTCGTATGATATTAATACCTTCCAAAAACAACTCTAAAGTGTGCTACTATTGATGGACAGGTCCTAATACGTTTATCGAGACACTTCGAGAGCGTATGTTCAGACCATCTCTGTCTACTATAATCCCAGAGAATTTAAAGTAGGTAATACTTTTCTTGCGTGAAAGATATTTAGTGCTTAATGTCATGTGCTTCGCATCTTTTATTGATGTTCTATCTTCCAGGATTGTTACAGTTCCACCGACAGAAACAGTTTTGATGGCTACGAAAAAGATGCTTGAACTTCGAGTGAGTTATGCAGTTGTTACAGTTGATAACAAGCCACAAGGAATTCTCACGTGAGTACCATCATAATTCTTCTAAACTTGTTATTTTATACTTGCATATAATTTCACGTATCCTGATATTTTGTCTTTTGCAGGTCAAAGGATATTTTGATGCGATTAATAGGACAAAATCTTTCACCAGAATTCACACTTGTAGAGAAGGTAATTCCTTTCAGCTGGCATGGACCATAAAGGATAGTGTATCTCCCCCCCTCCTTTCTCCTGTCTGTACAGTTCTGTTGGTTTAATTTGAAAGGGGGTGCTGGTTTGGATTGGGGTTGGCGGCAGAGATGAATACAACAGAAATTGCAAGAAATATAGATATAAGAGAAACACTACTCTGTATCTTGTAAAATTTGTTTTAACATCTGGGAGTGTGCGAGATTTGTATTCTTCAGAACTGAATATCACCTCTCTTTGTTTCATGTTAAAGGTCATGACTCCAAATCCTGAATGTGCGTCAGTCGATACACCAATAGTTGACGCACTGCACACTATGCATGATGGAAAATTTTTGCATCTTCCAGTGGTAGATAGAGGTAACGTTGTGTAATTCTAAATCCTAGGAACAAGAAAAGGTTTCATCTGTGAACGCAATCCAGCCTATCATCTTAACTTCCGATACTGATGAATAATTGGCTGCAGATGGAAATGTTGTCGCTGTAGTTGATGTAATACATATCACCCACGCTGCCGTTGCCACTGTGAGTCCATTACCTTTTGGAACCTTATATTTGTTAGTACTGTTGACTCTTGCTTCTTGAGATTGCAAAAATAAGCATAAGAATAAGTAGACGATATATAAGATATACTATGTTCGGGCTATATCACTTTCAAATGGTTATTAACATATTACTGGAAGTGTAATGTCCAGATTTTTAATTGTGTTTTCCTTAATAAGATTTGAAATTTGAAATAAACGGTGTTGCCATTTTCGGAATGGAAAAATGATGATCTACCCTTGAGCAGTGTAGTTTGAGTGGTTAAGTTGGTATTGAAAAATATTAGACCTTTTGATGCTCTTCATTGAGAAATTTTCTAAATTATGTAGCAATAAGAATTGCTCTCATATATGCAGAAACTCAATTCAGTATCAAACGAACCTTGAACCTTCGGTATTGAAAAATATTATTTTTGCACCTTCAGTTCTGTCTTTGGCCTTTCCATACATTATGTTTGTATTTAGATAGTCTTATTTTTGTTAGTCCTTTAGTGTTTGTTGTGCTCTTCATGTTTAAGCTCTGTCAATCAAAATCATCAAGATTCCCCCTCCAATTTTCTTATGTTCTGCGCAACCTCTAGCAAGTAACTCACAATCTCCTCTTCCAGTTTGAAATCTTAAGTATAAGTTCTACGTTTCTCACTTATATGGATTTTCTGATTTACAATCTCATGGGTTCGACATGTTGGTAAATATGTTATAGGCTCTAGGATTTAACCAAGTAGTCAAGTGTTAAGACCATGTTAGCGATCTACTTGGAGTTTAACATAGTGAGCATTGATGGAGTGGGTATTTTTAGGGATAAATTGTTGACTCATTTAAAGTTGATGAACTAATGCGCCTCAGCAGGGAGAAGAAAAAATCATATTAATATAAATATTGGCCGGGATGATTTCACTTTGAAGTTTGAACAACGTACTTAATCTTGGAGCTCTATAATTTATGATTGTGAAGATTTATGTGACTTTGGCATTCCTTCATGATTAGGTTGGAAATGCATCTGGAGTTGGCAATGAGGCTGCAAGTTCTATGATGCAGAAATTTTGGGATTCTGCTATGGCCTTATCGCCAAATGATGATGACGATGAATTGCGTAGGTTGTGCTAGTCAAATAATTAAGCATTTATATTTTTTCAGTTAAGTTATTTATTTATCTCACACGTTAGTGTGGCAATTCAGTGAAGGTTCAATGAAATTGGCTTCTGAGGAAACGGAGACTGGAAGAACCATTCCCTTTCCTTCATCTGGAATTTCAAGTATTTTTTCTTTCAAACTTGAAGATAGGAAGGGCCGGATGCATCGGTTTTCTTGTGGTATGTTTCTTGTTCCATTTTCATTATCGTCAATCCAATATTAGGATAGCTGTCGCTCAAGTTATGGATGTATTTTCATGTCTCTTTGTGGCATTTGATTATTCCCAAATGTTAAATGAGGTAACGTTATTTGTTTTTTTAGTAGTCAATCTTGTTCCCTTTTTTTTCTTCGTATCTTCCTAGCGAGCTTTTTAGTAGTCAACATGTGGGGTGAGGGATTCGAACTTTTGACCTTTTGGTCAATAGTGTTTATACATTATGTCAGTTGTGGAACAACTTTGTTGTCTCTTTTTCACATTTGTAGTTAATTTCAACATTAATATGCATTTAAGTTGGTCTGACTGGATTTCTTTGTTGTTCTATCCGAGACAAGATACTCGGAATTTAACAGATGTTATAACAGCAATCCTTCAGAGAGTTGGCAATGATATTGACCGCAACCAATTGCCTCAGATTTTGGTACACGATGTCTCTTATTTGGGTTGATAATATTGAGTTTTCATAACATAGATTGCAGAACTAATTGATGTCCGCCCACATTTTGTAGTATGAAGATGAAGACCACGATAAAGTTGTTCTAGCATCAGACAGTGATCTTGCAACAGCTGTAGAACACGCAAGGTTGGCTGGGTGGAAGGTAGCGTATTGGATCATTATTTGTGAATGAAAATATTTAACCTTGAAAAGAAATGGTAAAAAGAAAACTGAAGAAAATGGCATGGTTTTGCGCAGGGTCTGAGATTGCATTTAGAATATCCAGGAAGTCGTAAGAGGGGTGGTTCTTCTGGTTCGGGAAATATGGATTATGCTCAATCAGACGCATGGGCGTCGGCGTACAGTGCAGTTGCAGCCGGAGCCGCCCTTGTTGCCGGGTTAGGCGTGTTAGCATACTTGAGAAGATCTGGTAATTAATTAATAAAATCCATACACATTTTTCTATTCAATGATTTTGATCCGAGTAACCTCCAAAATTTGGGGCATACATAATCTATTTTCGTTGAAAGGTCATTATTTATGAAGAAAAGTTGTTAAATTTTGGGATTGTTGAAAGGGAAATGCATTCATTCATTTACTCACGTGAGAAAATTGACATGTGTTAATGTTTCTGAAGGTTTTGCAGCTCCATGAATTCGTGGAGATCTTGTGTATGTGAATCAACTTTGTACACTCCATTCTCATAATTCTAAAGTCTCAACTGCTTGCTTGCTTGCTTGCTTGATTTTCTATATGATTGGTTTGGTTGTGTAGTACACAAAACAAATGGAAAAATAGAAAAAGAAAAAGAAAAAGATGACGGTCGATGTCAATAAGCACTTGGGGCCAATTCGGCCGAAGAATATGATTGATTACTTTTAGTCGGTGCTTGCTTGGTGTCAACTGTGAAGGGCCCTCTATTTTATTATCTTGGATAAGACAGATTTTATGAATGGGAATGGGATCATGATCAAGGGTCAAGTTCGGTATTGTTATGAATTTTACAAAATTTACTGTTAATTGTACTTGAAAGCGGGGAAATAATTTAAAAAAAAACTGCCATGAACCCATTGTCTGTCCTGATAATAAATAAATAATAATGAAGAAAAATTATTATATAATACCTGTTAGATTATGTCAAGAGGTCACTCTAGTTTTTTTACAGCGATTCAAATCTCTAACTTCAAAACCAATAAAAGTTACGTAGTCTCTCGTTCACACGTTGGGCTGCGACATATGGTTCACATGCGTAGCACATTGATTTTTTAATAGTAAGATAAGACAAATTTTGCCACCAAGTTCAGCCAATTAGTTTGTTTGGAAGTTTGAATATTTGACTGTAGAAGTAGACTCTAGTAAAGACCAAAAAGAGAGCCAAAACAGCTAATAAATGGGTATTTTGGCATTGGTAGATTGAGATTCTATAAATGAATGGATTCTGAGATGCCAACAGAACCCACCACTTTATTTTGGCAGTCAGATATGTGTTGGTGGGAGGGATATTTTGGTTTGAGAGTGATGGGAACAATTTTAATTAAGTGAGAAAGTGGAGTTGCCTAAAGTGATTTAACCTTAACCTCCAATTTTAAAACGAAAGTGACTCCTCAAGTTGGGAGCGAGTGCTAAAATGATGTGAAAAAGAAAGAAAGGGTGGGCAGGAAAAAGCAGAAAGTTAAATCTCCACCCATTTAGCTTTTGATTATCCCTCATTGCTCCATGATTTATGTGGGTTAGGTTAAGAGATAAGAGAATGATTAGCAATTGAATTTATACAAATTCAAATAAGTTACTATAAATATGTAGATATTGAACATCAAATGAAATCTTGACACAGTCGGACAAATTGTCCATATTAAAAAACATATCAAGAAATTTATAATAATAATTATATTAATGATGTATTAGATTATTTACAATAAATTTAAAATTGAAGCAGTTTGACAGCCGCAGATTGTTGCTTCCAATCCAAATTATAGCCCGTGAACGCCTTCACGCTTGTCCTTCTCTCCTCTCATATCAGTAAATCAATTTTCCCCAATTACTAATTTTATTTATTTTAATTATTTTCATCAACATCTTTGACTGTTTAAAAGCTTGCAGAAGGTTGACCGTAGTATTAAATTATGCTTCGAAATTCCGAATTTATTTGGAAAGGAACAATTAAATTCCGATCAAAACTGTAACTGCAATTCCGATAAGAGAACGACATAGGATTATTATTTTTTTTTTTTGCGAGGATTGAACCCATGACTTCATAGTCACGGACACAACCTTATGCCAATTGAGCTATGCTCGATTTGGCACGACATAGGATTATTAACAACAACAACAACTATAATTAGTACAAAAGGTAAAAAAGAAAGAAAAAAAAAGGTTAAAATACCATTTTAATCCTATTGAATTTGGTTCAATTTTGTTCTATGTAATAAAACTAAAAATTGGTCTCTTGTATTAATTTGAAATTAATTTTTATTAAAATTGGTTACATAATAATAATAATTTTCATACAAGAATACAAGAAAAGAAGCCATGTAAACATATTTTCAAAATTGATAGAGAAAATGCTAGTAAAAAGTAAAAACTAACTCTTTTTTTTAGAAAAGAAGCCATGTAAATCAGTGTATTGAAAAATAAGTATCGTAAAAAAAAAAGGAATAATTATTGATATGTTATTAGTGTTTTTAAAAAATGTGCTATATTTTTATCAAAAAAAAAAAAAAAAAATGTGCTATATTTTTTAATTATTAATTATTTTACTCTAAATTGAGAAATGTTACAATTTTTCATAGTATTTTAATAATAAAAAAAAAAAGTAGAGAGTCCATTTTAAAAATTTTGGGTTCAGGTTTTATTAATTGATTGATTCTTTACTTTAAATGCAGTGTTTCTGAAACGCGCGAGAGCAGAAACTTCTTCTCTTTCTCTGTTTCTGTGCGTATAAAACAAAACCCACTCTCTCATAGACTCATAACCATAACCAGAGAATTTTGCTTTTTAAAAGTCCGCCACTAACATTCGTCTGTAACATTCTCAGCCATTTTTAAGCTCTCTTCTCTTTCGGATTCCCAGCAGAGTCATCTTCTATTTTCCTTGCCTCTGCTCTCACTACTCACACTCAGTAGTGATACAATGAGAGCACCCTACATTTTCTTGCTTCTTCTCACTCTCTCATGGATTCCTCAACCCAGTTTCCAGCAGCAATTTCAACCCATCAAAACCGTTGTGGTTTTGGTGTTGGAGAATCGTTCATTCGATCACATGATTGGCTGGATGAAGAAATACATCGACCCCAAAATCAATGGCGTCACTGGAGACGAATGCAACCCTGTTTCAACTAAGAACCCTAGCCCTCAAACCATTTGCTTCTCCGATGACGCCGAGTTCGTAGATCCGGATCCAGGCCATTCTTTCGAAGACGTTTTACAGCAGGTATTTGGCTCTGATTCTGATTCCATTCCTTCCATGTCTGGCTTTGTCGAACAAGCTCTTTCAATGTCATCAAATCTCTCTGAAACTGTCATGAAAGGCTTCAAACCTGAATCTGTCCCCATTTATGGAGCTTTAGTTCGTGAATTTGCAGTGTTTGATAGGTGGTTCTCTTCAATTCCTGGCCCAACTCAACCCAATAGGCTGTTTGTTTACTCTGCAACTTCTCATGGTTCAACAAGCCATGTCAAGAAGCAATTAGCTCTGGGGTATCCCCAGAAAACCATTTTCGATTCACTTCACGAGAATGGTCTTAACTTTGGAATTTACTTTCAGAACTTACCCACTACTCTGTTTTATAGAAACTTGAGGAAATTGAAATACATTTTCAAGTTTCATCAGTATGATTTGAAGTTCAAGAAGGATGCTAGAGATGGGAAGCTTCCAAGCTTAACTGTGATTGAGCCAAGGTATTTTGATCTTGTGGGAATGCCTGCAAATGATGATCATCCATCCCATGATGTTGCAAATGGCCAAAAGCTGGTGAAAGAGGTTTATGAGACTTTGAGGGCTAGCCCTCAGTGGAATGAGACCCTTTTGATAATCACTTACGACGAGCATGGTGGATTCTTTGACCATGTCAAGACTCCTTTTGTCAATGTCCCTAATCCTGATGGCAACACAGGCCCTGCTCCTTATTTCTTCAAGTTCGACCGGCTTGGAGTTCGTGTGCCTACGATTATGGTCTCGCCTTGGATTAAGAAAGGGACTGGTAAGCCAAATTTCTTCTAACCACTTAGGGTCCGTTTGGAATGACTTTCTAACTACTTAAAAAAAAGGTTTTTTTTTTTTACTTTAAAAACGGTTAATCTGAGGCTGGCTATTGGGGAAGCCAGTGCCAGGTAGGTGGTGGGGAGCCATGCTCCCTCTAATCAAAGAGTTGGTTGGATTTGGGATCCACTCCAGTTGGAGATGTGGGGATGAAGATAATTGTTTGACTATTTCTTCTTCTGGGGTGTGTTTATTGCTCTAAATCTCTGTTTGTTTTGCAGTAATAAGCAGTCCCAAAGGTCCAAATCCAAACTCTGAATTTGAGCATTCCTCAATCCCTGCTACCATAAAGAAAATATTCAATCTCTCCTCTAACTTCCTGACTCACAGAGATGCATGGGCTGGCACATTTGAGGACATTGTTGGGCAATTAACCTCGCCAAGAACCGACTGCCCAGGTAATCCATACCAATACAGTAAATAGACTTAATTGAATTATATAAGCTTGCTGAAATCGTATTTTGTTAACTTCGTCACAACCATTTATTGCAGTAACCTTGCCTGAAGTGACACCTTTGAGGAAAACAGAAGCAGATGAAAACAGTGGAATATCTGAGTTTCAAAGCGAAGTAGTTCAGTTAGCTGCTGTTCTAAATGGTGACCATTTCCTGAGTAGCTTCCCTAATGAAATAAGCGAGAAGATGAGTGTTAAAGAAGCACATGATTACACTAGAGGAGCTGTTTCAAGGTTCATCAGAGCAAGCAAAGAGGCCATCAAGTTGGGTGCAGATGAATCTGCCATTGTGGATATGAGATCTTCCCTTACTACAAGATCCTCAATGCACAACTAAATGCATTCTCAAGGATATAAATTCTTATTCCTTACTAGCTAGATTTTAGGATTTGAGAGCAAGTGTAAGTAACTATGTTTAATATGCTGATGTGTGCATCCAAGTGTGTTGGAGTGTCTAAAGTGTTTTTGTAGACAACTTTTAAGAAAAACACTAGTGAGTAGAAAAAAACCACTCACTAGCGTTCATTGAAATAGTCAACAAATTTTCTTATATATGACTTATTGTACTTCAAGAGTATAGCTCAACTGACATAATGTATGAACTATTCTCACTCCACTCCACCTGTTGCCAAAACAAAAACTTTTCATTCCTGGTACTTAATTTATCAGAGCCCTACTCTAACAATGACAAAGGTATAATCCCCATTTTCATTGAAGAGATGTAAAGAAACGTTCTAATAACAACTCATCTTTTCAAGAAACAGAGCATCACAATTTCAAATTTCAACAGCTCAATTAGTCCGGACTCGAGGCTAATCGCGTTTATCATACAGAACAAGGATCATACAGAACAAGGACTTTGCCATGTAGATACATCAGCAACAAGATCTCGTAGTTGATCTATCAGAAGCTTGATATGCAAGTTCTTAATCACAAGTTCCTGCACAAAGACACCACAGATAAGCGGACCCTTGTAAGATGGCAGTTGAAGGAAAAACAAAATGTCAATTCTAGGGCCTTAACAAATGATAAAAACTAAGACGAAGGAAGAAGTATATTATCTTTAATATCTATGACATATCCTCCATAATATTATTAGTTTCAAAATCATTCTTTCGATAAATACTGTGATGCAATAATACAAATAGAACTGTTGTCTTGAAATCTTTCTCAGTTTTTTTTAGTACAACAAATGGAGTATGTCAGCTATGCTCACTTTGTCAAATCTTTAAAGGCTTTCTCAGTTTCATCAGAATTTGACTATTTGTAGATATTTTAGTAAATTTTTACTACAGATCTATCTAAAAATAACAATACATCATTCGTTGTTGAAGCTAAAAAGTAGACTCCAAAGACAGTTATAAGTAATTTGTTTCCAAAAATACTTGATTCCTTCACGAAATCTTAGCATAAAAATTTAAACTGGTTGTAAGCTAATGAAAGGGAGTGCTCAGGCACATCCTAAAAGTCTTGAGCAAACAAAAAATACTAACTTGATTTTACAAGCTGAAGGCACAAAAAAAATACCTTTTCAAGATTAGAGAGGTGTTGTTCCAACTTATCAATTTCAGATGGGTCTGCTGGCGATGAACTCGTACCCGATTCATATGCATTTGCCTGTCAATAAACATGAGACTACTTAAAATTGCTTATTCGGAAGAAGTGAACACCAAGTCAACGCAGTTAGCAATCTATCAAATTCAGGAAGAATGTAGACTCTGCAATTTGTAGCATAGGAAGTACAGATTGACATCAGGAAGAATTTTAGGCATTCATCTGAAATTGAATACGAAAACTTAATGTTCTCAGCAAAGCATTTTATACCATGGGAAAACCCAATTCTGAATCGATCTTGACTTTTCCCAAATAACGACGGAATTTGAAATGAGAAACACTGGCTAATGAACTTAAGACGGAAAATTTGAAGATCAGTCTGTTATCAAACCTTGTGAGAGCTGGGAATTGCAGCAAGAATGGCACGAAGTTGAAGGACTGAATTCTTGTAGCGAACACGCGCCTCCTCAAGAGCTCCCCCACTGCCGCTGCCTCCGCCACCGCTGGTGTCTGTGTGATGGCTAGTAGTTTCGGAACTTGCGTCGCCGTTTACAACTCCATTAACGGAAAGCGAAGATGGACCATTTGGGCTGGCAATTGTTAAACCAGAGGTTGTTGCCGTTGAAGAAGGGGTGGACCATAATGTGGAATTGCAGAGCTCGTCATTCATGGAGTAGAGGATCTGGAAAGCGGATTCAATCGTTTCCTCTAGATGCTTGATGCCCTCCATTGCAAGCTCTTGAGTGGTCTGGGGAAGTGCCAAAATATTAGTGGGTTTCTCTTCCATCATCTTCTTCCAAAACAAAAATCAGATGCTTCTGAACTCTGCCACTGCAATCGGGAATCCTACGAATTTGTAAAGAGAGCGTTCGGAATTCGCTTCAATCAAAGGAAACAAACTTCTCTCCCAAAATCCTAATTCCAAGCAAGCGCACTTGTGAATGTGATGTTCGTGAAACCCTAAACCTCATTTGTAATAGAGAGAGAGGGGGGAAAATTATGTAATAAAAAAAAAACAAATCGTCGACAGCAGGGTTCGAACCTGCGCGGGCGAAGCCCAACAGATTTCAAGTCTGTCTCCTTAACCACTCGGACATATCGACTTATTGAACAAAATTTATCAAGTAATAAAACTATACTGTTTTTGTTTTTATATTTTGCTGTAAGTCGTATGTCTGTCAGCGGAAGCGCCATCTTCTTTGTTTTATGAAATTAAAATCCGATCAGGGCTTCGTTTTGAAATTAGCAGAGAAGAAAAGCACAGTTTACGCGCGAAATGAAGAATGGGGTTGTAATCTGAAGCAATTACAGATCAGTTTCCTCTACACTCTCGATTTCTCAGTTCATCAAGGAAAGTAAGTTTTATGAATTTGTTTCCTCTTTACTTCTTCAACTATGAACACAAATTAAAGAAGAAAATTACCAATTCTTTTATTACATGCAAAATCAGAGTGATACCATTCGCTTTCTCCTTACAATCTGCATAATCATAGCCCCAAATGAACGAGAGCGAACAAAAATCCCAAACCCTTGTAATGGGAACTTTCCTCTGGTTAAGCCTAGTGCAACTATCAAGATAATTGGTGGAATTCTTCTGAATTGCCACAGGTTTAAATGGGACGACTTGAATTTTTGCTGCCTTCTTACCAATATCATGACTCATGAGTAAGTTGATTTACTAGGCATCTAGATTCCCTGCATGATTTTCTTTCAACTTGATTTTTCCAAGTTATTTAGATTAGATCAGTCTCCTGGTTAAGCTGTTCCTTTATCTAGAATTTTGACAGAATGGTTTGAAGATAATCTTCACGGAATGTTGTTTTGTGGTTGGTTTCTCACGAAATAATAGTTGGAATTTAAAGCTGATGACTTGATGTACTGAAAGCTATAGCTACGGAGAAGCTAAGAGGTATTGTGCTTATTGCTTCCACCAAGCCTAGATTTTCTGCTTGAGCTCAATATTCAAGATATATAGCTTCTTGCCATCTGTTGGCTATAGTCGCAGGCTCACAAGCTTATTTTTACCGTTCAAAGTTATAATCGTTTATCTATTGAATCCAACATGAGCATCGACTGGTTAAGGCATATGTCCTCGAGGTCAGAGGTTCAAATCCTCCCACCCCCGCTTGTTGTTGAACTCAAAAATCGTTTATCTATGGGAGAGCATTAACTGAAGGTTGTAAATGGACTAGTTTTTTATTTACAATCTAAAGCACAGTTATGTGAGATGTGAATTTCAACTGCAGTTCATTGTTGTTAGTCTTACTCTTGTACTTCATCTGAAACAATTGAAAGATATGTTATAGCATGAGCGAGATACGTCTTTCTCAAACCCATTTGTAGATCACAAATTTAAGTTCAGTAAGCCCAAGATATTGTTTTTTCTTTCTTTCAAGTGGACATGGTGCTTGTCTGATCAGTTCAACACAAATGATGGTGTCCGTTGTGAGGTTGAAGATGAATATGTCCCCAGAAGGGGATTCACTTCCACGACCTGAAAAGCCAAAACAAATTGCAGATTATGAGCAAATTTGCTTCAGGCAGCCACTAAAGAAAAGGTGCATATAGAGGAGTGACTTCTAGTAATATCTATGACCATAAGCAGACGATGACGAGTAATCTCAAGCGAGCCTTCCAGTTCAGGGACATAAAGCAAATAAAATATGGGGGATTATTATACTGCCGAGGGCTGAATCAAAGTTGGGATCTTACCTGCAATCTTTCTGGTTGCTGACAGTGTTGAAGTGTGGTTTTTTGTTATCGAACTACGATATTCCAAACTCATTCTTGGTGTTTACTCCTCTGGCTCTAGCAATTTGAAGTGTCATTTGCTTAGCTTGATGTTCTTTTATAGAAGTCTAATGTAACTGATGGATGTCAAAGCGTCTGAAAGCTAAAACAGATGCTATGCTCCACAAGGAATGAGATCTTGATTTTCATGTTATAGAAATATTGAATGTACTGTAACTTTGTAGTCTATTTATCTCTTCTGAAATTCAAGCCTGTACATTCAAGTTTCTGAGTTGCTTCATTATTTTATGAAGCTTGTAAAATCAAATGCTTCTAAGTTGGACTCAGTTGATTCAACCACTTCTTAAACAAAATGTTCAAGAGCTTGTTTGGAATGACTTTCTAAATTTTAAAAAATATTTTTGAAGTGTAAAAAAAAATGTTTTTAAGCATTTAGAAAGTCATTCTAAACAGATCTTAATTCATTTATGAATCAAAAGTGGTGCATTGAACTTTGCACAAAAAAGTGCAGGATTTTTCCTCTCAAATGCTTGAAACAGTCATTTTTACTGGTAGTTTACACAGAATAGCCAAGTTTTGGCTTTGTGTGATTCAAAAGTCACATCAGTACCATTTTTCACTCAAATCTTTGGCCAATTTGAAGATGCATGTACACAAGAGTTGTAAGACAACTTCTTTAATTTCATTGTAAGGGACAGTCTCCTCTTTGATGGCAATGTAACATAAATATTAAATACAGACAATATCTCTTCCATAGGCTGTTATATATGGACATATCACTGAATGCCTGCTGTGGCATTGCTCCTAATAAGGCTAGTTTTCTGTACTCTTAACTTGGCATTACCAAAACTGCACAAACAATGTCTTTGAAAAGTTAACATAAGATATTTGAGCTCTGCATTCACACAAAATTTCAACTTTAGTAAATTTACTCTCTATTTACACAATAAGACTCTTCTCAGAGCACCAACAAATAAGTAAATGGAAGAAAGTTGCAAGATTTTGTCATTGTTTACAGACAGAACCCAACATCCATGGGATAATAGACTTTCAAATTTGAACATTTCTGAAGCTATTTGGCCCAGAAGAGAAATAAAAAAAAAAAAGAAAAAAAAACTACATTCTATAATAAACTTGATATGAATGAGTCCTGTAAATTTTCAAAAGTTTCATACCATTACATTTAATTCAGTGTCTAAACAGAAAGAATCAATCCCGAACTATGTATTGAAGTGTTTATTTATTTTGATAACGCGAACTTAATACGACAAAAGTCATGTGAGTGATTTAGAGAGCCGACAAAGAATTCCATTAATAACTTACCGACTTCTTGTTTTCGAGGCCAAGCCTACGTAACAACATTTTAATAACTCTTTTACCTTATAATTTGGTTGTAGAAATTATCCATATCAACAAAATATATTTGTTTAAATTCTGAAGATATTTACATTCATTTGGAAAGAAGATAAAAACTCATTTTAATTTTTAACTGAATTTGGCTATATTTATACTAAGTAGCATGAAATGTTGCAACCCCAATAACCAGAGTTAAAGAAAAATAACCGTGGTTAGGGTTTTAACCGCATGTGAAAAATAGTTAGGTCATTTTTTATTAGCAATATATATATATATATATATATATGTTTTTTTTTTTTTTTTTGAGGTAGCAAAATATATTTAAAAAGACTAGAAAAACTCAGTTGCTATATATTTGCCATGCAAATACCCAAATTTTTTGCAGGCTGAGGAATTTTTTTCACTAGAAACCATCTGATTTTGGGATTTATTTTTCCCTTTTTTTCCACATTCGAAGCTGTGTGGCAGAGAGGTTTCCTCAAGAAAATTGTTATCCAGATTCTTCAATGGCTGCCGGCGATTCACATCTCAGAAAAGGGATTTGCTGTACGTTATAATCTTTCCTTACATACCTTCGCATTGAGAAATATGATCCGCTGCCATTGTTTTTAGGTTGTGCTTCAATAGGATAGATAAATGTAGGGTTTTGTCAGGGTTACTGAAATTTGGTGTATTTGGAACTTTATGCTACCGTAACGAACTGCACAACTTTTCTCGGATTGAGTTAAGAAAGACGATTGATTTTATTTTCCAGGGTAAGGGGTGGCTCGAATTTGAAGAGGGTATTTGTTATTTTTCTCAATTTCATTTTCTGCAATGCTCTCTCTGTTGTTCAGTATTTTGTTGAAGTATATGAGAATGAGACTGTGCTTCTAATAGGAATCATGATAGGTTTCTTCCTGATAAAATGAGAATCAGGGTGCTCATTGAACCAGCTGCTTTTCATAAGATTTGGTTGTTCATGTTTCAATGTGCATTTTGCCAGCGTCCAAAAGACCAATGGATGATCAAACTCTAAAAAACTGCAGCATGCTTCTTGTGGGATATTCTGATGAAGAATGTAGGTTCCATGATTGTTTTGTTTTCGCTATGCTTTGTGGTTGAATATGTTATTGTGTAAAGACTTCTTTACTTGAACGTTGAGTTTTCTCCTTGTGCAATTATGTTCTGATTGACTATCATAGATCTGTGATGCCATAGAAAATGGAATTGATGGATTAGGTCGAACTTTTGTTGGTATTTTTACATTTTTAACTCTTTATTTCCAGTCGATGGCTTCCATAACTTTGGCATGAATTTTGTGTTGCCTACTTGTATCTATTTAAGTAATTTCCTTAATGTACATTTGTTCTTTTTCTGCTTTAGGGCTTTCAAAATTTCGGGTGATTTCTTGATGGTCTGTCCAAGAATATTGGTGAACTTACATTGGAGACAAATCGCTTTAATACCGTTGTGCTTGCACTTCCAAAAAAGTAGAAGGATTGTCATTAGCAGAATTTCCATATCGAAGGGATGGATTGCAATAAGGATGATGCCTTTAAGGCCAGGCAGATTGCTGAGAAAAAGTTTGCAGAGATGGACATTGCTGCCGCAGTTAAATTTGCCTTGAGGGCTCATAAGTTGTATCCCAGTCTTGATGGTCTTCCGCAGTTCATTACAACTCTTAATGTTTACTTGTCTGCTGAGAAAAGAATTGATGGATGCATTGATTGGTACAGGGTCCTTGGTGTGGATCCATTGGCTGATGAAGAAACCATTAGGAAATATTATAGAAAGTTGGCACTCATTCTTCATCCTGATAAAAACAAATCAATTGGTGCAGATGGGGCTTTTAAAATTGTATCTGAAGCTTGGAGCTGCTTGTCTGACAAAACCAAAAGAGCAGCGTTTGACCAAAAGCGGAGTTTAAGAGGTATGTCTATGAAGTCCACTGAAATAAGGTCGTCGGTTCCAATTGTTCGAAATGGTTTCCATAATCTCTCCCCCAATAATAATTTGAATAGATGGCATCGGAGAAGTGATGATGAGGTCCTTTCTGCTCCAGCTCCTCATCCAGTGAAACCTACGTTTTGGACAATCTGCAATTCATGCAAGGTGCATTTTGAGTATCTCAGAACTTATCTTAATCACAATCTTATTTGTCCCAACTGCCGCATATCCTTTTTGGCTGTTGAAAACCCACCACCACCTTTCGATGCAAATCCGTCATCCTCTCCATGGACTTTCAACATGCAGCAACAGACTTCCAGTGCATACAACCATTTCAAGAAATCAGGGTTTTGTTCTAGAGGTGTGGACTCCGCAGGATATAGTTGTATGGAATCTCTGCATAAATCTTTTCAGTCTGGTACATCATGTAAACTCAGAGCAACTGAAAGTATGCAAGCATCAGCTTCTTCAGCTGCTAAAACTTTTAGTTTCTTGAAGCCAACATCTCCAAAGATGAAGATAGGGCATAAAGATGGCTCATCGGCAGCTTTGAAAGAGGAGTCTTCTCTAAG
This sequence comes from Herpetospermum pedunculosum, assembly GCA_028017165.1. NCBI lineage: Eukaryota > Viridiplantae > Streptophyta > Magnoliopsida > Cucurbitales > Cucurbitaceae > Herpetospermum > Herpetospermum pedunculosum. Next base: position 362,050 of record CM051530.1, read on the forward strand.
AGAAGATCACGCTTCCAACAAAATGGATGCTGGTTTTGCCTCTACATCCTTCAATGACAGTGCCTGTTCTGTACACAAAGGAGATAGACCAAAGAAAAAAAGACGCATAACTGGACATAAAATGGCAGGTAATATCAGAGACTTTCTTAAACAAACGGAAGTAAAAAATGCAGGGATTATAAAGGAGAGTAGTGGGTCCCAAAAGTATAGCTTTGAAGGAAGAAGATCGATCACTGAAAAATTTAGAGATGCTAGTACAAGGGAGCTTTCCCAGCTGGGATTGCGACAAATGTTGATGGGGAAGGCTAGGCATGAGATCTGCAAGAAGCTTAATGAATGGAAAGCAGATGGATCATCAACCATTTTGCAAAGGACGATGACTTCTAACAAGGGTCTTGTTGAAGAGAAAGAGGGGAAAAGTGTTGTTCTAAATTGTATGAAATCCAGTAAATATTTGGATACTGTGTGTAGTAAAGATGAATTGCAGACCAAACATCCTTTACCTCCAAGTTCTTGTGAGGATCCAGACACTAAGGATTCTGAAGCTTTCTCCATGAGTGTTCCTGATCCAGATTTTCATGATTTTGACAAGGATCGTGCAGAAAAGTCATTTGGTAGTAATCAGGTTTGGGCTGTTTATGACGACGATGATGGTATGCCCCGATATTATGCCATGGTTCATAAAGTTATATCATTGAAACCATTCAGAATGCGAATCAGTTGGCTTAATTCTAAAAGTAACATTGAACTGGCCCCATTGAACTGGATTGGTTGTGGATTTCCAAAGACAAGTGGGGATTTCTGGATCGGAAAGCATGAAGTTAATGGCTCTCTCAATTCGTTCTCACACAAGGTTAAGCAGGTAAAAGGCAAGAGAGGAGCTATTAGAATCTTTCCTGGTAAGGGAGATGTGTGGGCTCTATATAGGAATTGGTCTGCTGACTGGAATGAGCTTACCCCAGACGAAGTCATTCACAAATATGACATGGTGGAAGTCCTTGAAGATTACAGTGAAGATAGAGGGGTTGCTGTTGTTCCATTGGTTAAAGTTGTTGGTTTCAAGACTGTGTTTCAGCAGCACTCAAATCCATCAAAGATCAGGAATATTCCCAGAGAAGAAATGTTTCGATTTTCTCACCAGGTCCCTTCATGCTTGCTTACAGGTCTTGAAGGTCAAAATGCCCCTGCTGGTTGCTGGGAGCTTGATCCTGCATCAACACCTTTGGAACTTCTTCAAGTCGCCAAGGAAACAGAAATGGAACTAGAAGAAGTGGTTCAGAACGATGAACAAGCTAAGAACAGGCAACCACTTGAGGATACAAAAGCTGCTAAAAAAGCAAACCTTGCCGAGAATGTAGAAATGACTATTAAAGGTCTTAAACTTCAGGATAAAGTAAAGGTGGAAGAAGATCCGATGATACATAATGGCAGTAAAACAGCAGTTCAAAAGATGATTGTGTATAGCCGGAAGCGGTTCCGAGGAAAGTTGCCAATTGGTGCTGAGTTATCAGCACATTAGAGACAACTTTTCAGAAATTGTTCTCAGATGAACATACCATAGACATGAGGATAGCAGCAAAAGGCCATACACACTAAGCACCAATCCAGCAAAATCGTTGTTTTGATTTTTCTGTTCATTTTATTCGTCTTCTCAGCCGTGAGAGATATTAATTGGTGATATATGTGGAGAAGTATTTCTTTAGTCTAGTTTTATGGCCTATTTGGAATGACTTTCTAAGTGTTTAAAAGTGTTTTTAAGGTTTAAGGTTTAAAATTGTGTTTTTAAGCACTTTGAAAGTTATTCCAAACAGATGTTTGGGCTACAATTTTGTCTAGTTTACGATGCCCTCAATACTAATTTCAGTTTCAGTTTTCTGGTAGCTTGGAGAGTGCTGGAAAAGGCGGTTTCCATGGATCGATCATATGGTATATGATATCGTAGCTCAGATTGATAGGCTAATTCAACTCTTTGCTTCAAGAGATGTAATTACTTTACTTGTACATTCCGAGAGTCATTATCTCCTAGTCAAACAATCACTTTTCTTTAATGATAAATCCAATTTGGACAAATCTCAGCTAAACTGCTCAATGTATGTACTTGGATATATATCTTGAGATTTCCCTACAAATTCTCTGTTTCTTGCTTTGTCTGCCTACAGAGAATGTAATCAAAGTCGAATGATCCGAAGAGAGAAAGAATCATATTTTTTAATTCTGGAAAGTATTTTATAGCTCCATTTTGATTGTTGGTTTTCATATTTGTTTTACAGATTGAGAGTAGGAATATAGTTATCTGTTTGACGAGATTTAAATAGATTTCATAATATATCATTGCAAGAATCCAAATCTGATATCTGTTGAAAGAAGGCTAAATCAGAAGCACTTTTTTCGCCCCTACTACTAAATATTATGGAAGGCACATTCTTATTCTCTTGTTTATTAATGTTGCAGGAAAATGGAGGGCGCATATTATAAGCCTTTGTGGTCTGCTTTCTAAAGCATCAACAACTCGGTACCCACTTTGACTGAATTCATATTTGAACTTTCTTCTTTTTTATTTCCCAAAATTATGCTTCTTCACAGTTCATTTCTTTGATCTTTTTAGAAAACAAATAACAAATAGTTTTTTTTGTCCTAAACTTTGCCATTTCTTAATTTTTTCAAAATTTGTGATATTCCTCGACTTTTTATAAATGTTTCAAAACTACCTTTGGAGTAGAAATCCATTAGAATGTTCGACGAAAAATCGACATAGCGGTGATGAAGATGCTTCCTTGTGAAAGACAGCGTTCCGCCACATCGACTTTTTCAAGAATAGTTTTAATCGATATCGCGATGACTTGAAACGACATTGCGGTGATGAGGACTCATCCGTGGATTAAGTCTTGAAGACGACGTTTTGTGACGTCGACCTTTTCAAGGACAGTTTTGAAACCTTTATGAAAGGTCGGGATAGATATTTTCTAAATAAAAGGCAAAGTTTGGAGGTATTTTTTTATTTATTTAGGGGTTGTATAAAATATATTTATAGGGAATCTAGATGGTTATTTGATTGAGTTTGTATGTTTGTGCTGCTACTGAAAATACAGAAAAGTGGGCATGTGGTTAAAGAATAGGCATTGTCTGCCGCAATGCCAAACTACTTTTGGGTATTGGCCAAGTTGTACAGCTTATTGGACCCCCTTCTTTTTTTTGTTCCAACAGAAACTTCTTTGGTTTTAGTTATGTTCTTCTTTTCAAACTAATTATGTTCAAAGTTTTTTATTGAATCACTTTAATTAAATCAGAAATAAAACTTTGTTCTTCTTTTGGAATAAAACTTTTACAACTACATCACATGTTTTTTACCCACAAATTTTACAAAATAAGAGATTCAAACTCTAATTTTATAAACTATGCTAAAGTTAACCATTTTTTTTACATTTATATAAAATAAGAATAAGATTTTAATGGTTTAAGAGAACAATACTTTTAGGAAAAAGATGAACAAAAATTAATCTCCTTTTTAGAAAAAACAAAATATGAAAAATTTAAGAACTCACGTTAAACTTTTTTAAAAAATGTCGAATATGTCAAAGTCCTATTAAATACAAAATTAAAAATTTAATGATGTATCGGACATAAAATTAAAAGTTACAAAATTTAAAGTTTTTTTTTTTTTTTTTTTTTTATACAAAATTTAAAGTTGAATGACTAGATAGACACAAACTTGAAAGATGAGGCCTTATTTTAATTTTTAACATTAAAAAAACAAAATAGGGAGATGGAAATGGGAAAAAGAAGAATTTTAGAAGGGTATTTCAGTCTTTTGGTTTGATATAATCTTAATTCTTTTGTATGCAAGTGCAGCATGTTATACTATACAATCTCATAGCTCAATTTTTTAAAGTAAAAAATAAAGAAAAAAATTTCTCATAATATTAATCGAACCTAGTACTTCATAGTCACTAGCTCGTACATCATACCAATTGAGCTATGCTCTTATTGAAAAAAAAAAAAAAAAAAAAACCTTAATTTCTATTTATGTGCCATTCAAATACAATCAAAAACAGAAATTCCTAGGCTTTTTTCAAGATTTTTCAATTTATTTTATAAAATAAATTGAACATAATTCAATTAAACTAAAAAGTCTTTATTTTTTTATTTATTTATGACTATATTTTGATGCTTAGTGAGCAAAATAATAAAAAGGGAAAAAAAGAAGTTATTAGAAAATATTGAATTAGTTTTGCATATTAATTTTCCCCCCATATTTTAATATTAAAGAAATAGGGAAGAAGAAATCTTTAAAAAGCAGAGCTGGAGCCAGAGAAACGAATCCTGAAGGCTGTTACCTTATCTCAACTCTTTTCGGAGTTGTGTGAGTCTCTCCCTTTTTTCCCATCTTCACCACTTCCAAATTTCTCACTTTTTTCTTTCATTTTATAGACTCTTCTATTCCTCAAATCTTCTCCGATCAAATCCCCTGCCGCCGCATTTGGATTTCCCCCCTAAAGCCCTACTACAAACTACAAACTACAACCGCCGCCGTCGCCGGCCGATGGATAGCAACAATCAAGCCCAATCCTCCCCTTACCCTCCTCCTCAGGCCCCCGTTCCGGCCCCTCCCTTCCACCACCTCCTCCAGCAGCAGCAACAGCAACTCCAGATGTTCTGGTCCTTTCAACGCCAAGAAATCGAACAGGTTAACGATTTTAAAAACCACCAGCTTCCTTTGGCCCGCATTAAGAAGATCATGAAAGCCGACGAGGACGTCCGTATGATCTCCGCCGAGGCCCCCATTTTGTTCGCCAAGGCCTGCGAACTCTTCATTCTTGAACTCACTATTAGGTCATGGCTCCACGCCGAAGAGAATAAGAGGCGGACATTGCAGAAGAACGATATTGCGGCGGCCATCACCAGGACTGATATCTTTGATTTCTTGGTTGATATTGTTCCTAGGGATGAGATCAAGGACGAGGCTGGCTTGGGAGGCATGGCCGGAGCTACTGCTAGTGGAATGCCTTACTACTATCCACCTATGGGCCAACCGGCCGGGCCTCCCGGAGGGATGATGATTGGGAGACCGGCAATGGATCCAACCGGAGTTTACGCCCAGCCACCGTCGCAGGCGTGGCAATCGGTCTGGCAGACCGCGGCGGAGGACGGTTCTTACGCTAGTGGGGGCAGCAGCGGGCATGGCAATCTTGATGGTCAGAGGTAATGCCCAATTACAAATTCAGTCTTTATGCTTCATCTTGCATGTTCTTGTTCTTGAATTTTCATCTTTCTTGACTGAGTAATTTCCCAGCAAGAATGTGCTGATTTCTTGAGTAATTTTCAAGTTTTTATAATGAATTCTTTTGTCTCTTAGGAGTTGTTTGGTTTAAAGCTTCATCTTTGGTTTTTGCTGTCTAATAATTTTTGTAAAATTTTCTCCCTTTTTCGATGAATCTCAACCTAACAGGGCTTTCTTTAATTAACATTTTTAAAAAAGAACCCATCCCCTTTGGCCTTTGTCCGACAGGTTATCTTATTTTCCTCCCTTTCCATCTATTGTTTCTTTGACAAATGTTTCTTTTTAGTTCCGATATATGAATTGCCAGCAAGTATCATATCAGCGACTTCTCTTTTTTATTAATGCCAATTGGAGGAATTTTTGTAATCCGTCGCCCTTTTTTTGTATCTTCTTTTTCACGTAATCAAGATCTCTTTCTGTCCCTTAATGAAACAAAAGTTTCAAATCATTAGCAACAACAATGGTCGAGAATGGTTGTGAAGGCCTTTGGATTCAATCAAGTGTTTCTATATTCTAAAAACCCTTTTAAACACATCTTATGGTTAATAATTTGTTCACCACTTATGACTATTCAATGCTGTAGGGTGAGATTTCAGTTTCAAACCCAATGAACATTTAGAGGTTTGGTATTTGTGAGTCAAAAAAAGGGTGGGGATTTGAGCCTACGACCTCATAGAGGTAGTAGAGATGCCTTTTAACTGCTAGGTTATGCTTATGTTTTGAAAAGGTATCAGTGCAATAAAAACGAAGAGATAATTTGATTTAAATGAACGTCCTTGAATAATTCTAAAGGATGATTGAGGGTGTTGGTATCAGTGGATATACATACCATTCCTTAATTGTTTGGAGTTCTTCTTTGAAAGATTGAGCTGACTTTGCATTTGAAGTAGGTGATTTAAAAAACTTCATTGATATTAACTATTGAAGGTAAGATTAGCAATTGAAAATTATGAATAGAAATTCTTACATGTTTTTATTTTTTTATAATGTATATTCACATCAAACTAGTATTATGTTTTAGTTCTTGTAAAAACCTAGCTTTCATTGATAAAAGAATGTACAAAAACAGGCTAACATTTATAAAAAAAACAAAAAAACAGCCTAACAAAAGGGGCTTTCATCCTATCTATAGTATACTATCAAGATTTGTATGTACTTTTAGGGGACATCAAGTGATTCCCCGACCTTCCCATTGATCCAAATGCGTTATTCTTGTGACTTTTTCTTTCAGCGATATAGCATTTTTTTTCTTCTAATTGTGCCAACTAGGAATCAGTCCATTCAAATGAAGGGATGGATCAGGTCCTAAAAGGATTATCTTTCCTTTTCTTTTGGTTTCTTCCCCTATAATGCAGTGCATCTTGGAATGAATCTTAGAATGAATGAATCATGTCGTTCAAATATACTCGTAAAATTGAGAGGATTTTTCTTCTTTTTCTATTGCTTTTGAGAACTATGGGGTCAAAAGCTCGTGTTGGTCACTTTTTAGAAGATTGGTTAAAGAATTGTTCAATGATTTAGTGCTCTCTTCTACTAACCAAAAATTATTCATAAAAATTAGCCAATTAGGGATGAGGATGGCTACTTGTGGATTGAGAAGGTGTTTAATAAAAGAGGATGGTATGTTGAAGTCTCCAAGGTGTGTGGAGTCATGGGAAAAAAATTAACCTTGAGCTAGTTGGTTGGAAGTCGTTCATTGACCTTGTGTGGTAGTTCCTAAATGGAGGATCTAAAGGAAAGATGGAAGTTGAGATGGAGCCAAAAACTAAGACTGTTTGCGGAGGTGATGAAATTTGATTGGTCCAAGAATTCTAACTCAACTTTCAATCCACTTTAGTCAACTTTGGAGGAATTCCAAGCTTCAATTATTGGAACCACACTCAAGTGTGCCAAGAACTTGCTTTCGTGATGATTTGGTGAAAATCGTCATGGTTTGAGTCAAAGTATGCAGATCCATCTCGTACACAACTACTAGTTAGAGCCTTAGAGGATGCAGATTGTAACCTTCTCTAGTTAGATGCTTTTGGTGTGTAGAAACATTGGCTTCTATGGAGAATTCTCCATACAAGCTACAGTTAGGGTCCAGAGAAAGGAAAAACACCTTTGTATAGCCATTAGCCAATGATGTTAGATTGTTGGGTTCTAGACTTTATCCCAAGGTTGTTCCAAAAAAGAAATAGAAAAAAAAAAAAAAAAACTCAATCGGACGAGAATAAATGATAGAACATAAACCAAAACTTCTGCGATCCTTTATCTTTGGAAGAAAACCTTCAAAATCTCTTTACCGAAACCAAGAAAACAAAAAGAAGACCAACAAATTTCCTAACCAAAATAAATCATGAAGCCTAGAATCCTCAACAACAAATCGAAAATAAAATCAAAGCTAAGAGATAAACCCAATAAAAACAAAGATGCTTCTGAAAATTCTGAAATGCAAAACAATGGAGCTTTTCACGACAGCCAAAAGATGTTTGAAAGTCATTAAAGAGAAGGTTCTCATAACGTGTTCCATATTTGTTTTTTTTTTGTTTTTTTTTTTGGAGAATGGAGTTACTATTGCATGCGGGACAGAACTTTTATATGCCTAATCCCTAAGAAGATAACAATCCTTTGTTTTTATTGGGTTAACAATGCTTAAATAATTATCTCCAAGGTCTTGGCGAATAGATTAAAAAGGAGCTGCCTAAAACTATTACAAAATATCAATTTGCTGTCATTGGAGGTTGACTAATCATCAACTCTTTTCTAATTGCCAATGAGGTAGTTGAAGACCTAAGAAGAAGAAAGAAGGGTTCTGGAAAGCTCTGTTTTAGCTTTCTGGGCTAGGCTGTCTTCTCCCCTGCCCCTAGGCTGTCTTCTCTTGGTTCTTTTGTTGTCTATAATACATACAAATTTCTCACCAAAAAAAATAAAATCTTGATAAAGCTTTTTTTTTTCTTAGAATATTACATCATGGGGTGGGGAGGTTTGAGCCTACAACCTCCTAAGGAAGTAGAGATACCTTAACCTATGAACTCAAATAGTACAAAAAAATGTTTTTTAGATTGTAATTGTCTCCTTAAAATTCTTATGCTAAAAGACTTTGGTGAGAAATGGATGAGAGAGATGGATTCTCTTAGTAGGCTACTAAAGAGTAGTGGAGACTGGCCAACCTAAAGATAACTCAACTGGTCAAGGCATATATCCTTCAACCAAGAGGTCATAGTTTTGAATTCACCCACACCACCTGTTAACTAAAAAAAAAAAGGAGTGGAGGCTTGCTTAGATTATTGGAAAGGCAATGATGATCTGACTTTTAGTCACCCCAATTTGTGGATAATATTCTTCTTTTTTGCTCCTATGATGATGGAAAGTTTGAAAGTTCGTTTATATGATCTTGAAGATATTTGAGAAGCCTTCTGGGTTGAAAATAAATTTCAATACATCTTCTTTTGCTGAGATTAGTACAGACATGAAGGAATTTGTCACTCGAGTTGTGACTTGTGAGATTTAATTATATGGCCCCAAAGCTTCCTTTTAGCTACACTTGTGTGCCACTCGGTGATAATCCTCATCAAAGATATCTGGAGAGTCTAACTTTTAACATGTATTTTGGCCATGTTACAACCAAATACTTAACTTAAGGTGTCAAAAATCTGTATGAAAGTTGATATTCAAAATTATGTCCAGCTTGTTTGTGATTCTTATCTTTTCCATCTTGAAGAAGAGGTTCTAATCCTGATGTTTTTTTCCCCTGCAGATAAGCAATTGTTGTGTAGATGATCTGCTATCTGGTGCAATGAAAAAAAAAAGAGAAAAAAAACCGAATCGTTTTGCTGATGCTGTGCAGGTCGTAAAACGAAATGTATTTTTCTTTTATGTTTCCGTCTTTTCAAACAGGGTTAACTTTAGAATCTTGTAAAAACTTCAACTAGATGTCGTGGAATTGATATTACTTTTGTTAACTTGATGTTTCTATGGTGCTGTTATGAATTGGCTTTAACAATTTGGTTAAGATCAATTTTACCGTTGATCTTATTTTGGTTCTGGCATTATTTCACATTTGGGCAGGGAGATAAAAATAGAGGAACAAAGAACAAAGAGATTTCAACATTCATATGTGATTCAGGTCTTTTCAAATTTCAAGTGCTTAAAAAAAGTATATGTTTTATTTAGTTTAATATTGTGGGACAAATTTTTTAAACAGTTAAAAATGCATTTCAAACAAATCTCAAGTAAGTTTAGAACTCCTCATGCTAATATTTTTAAGCTAACTATGTTTTATGATTTTTTTAGTTAAGCAACATGGAGTGGAGATTAAAAGGTCGAAACATTAGGACCAGTTGACTTCAGACATTTTGAGTATCTGGAGAAAATGTCTTTTTAAAATGATTTGAAGTGCTTTAGAACCTTTTTTAAATTATGTTTTTACAATGCATAAATTATAATGTAAAATTTGAAAAGTGCTTAATTGGTTAATGACATTGGCAGTCTCTGTTTTGTTTTGTTGAATGATTTATGAAGTTACTATGAATGGGAACCCTGTCTGTCATTTTGAGCTTACCAATTATAATCGTTTGTCAATAATAATACAATAATGTTTTTTTTTTGTTCTTTTTATGAAAAGTTTTTTTTTTTTAGGGAACAAACATTTCATTCATAATACAAAATATTTAAAAAAAAAAAAAAAAAACTAAACTTTAGATTTTTTTTTTTCAACAACGTCTGGGGAATGAAGATTCGAAAATCATCAAGTCGGCTTATGGTATCAAATTCTCCTTTAAATTCTGGTTTTGCTTCGATAAATATTATAGGACCACTTTTGAAAAGCATATGATATCCAAATTGTACAAAAAGTTGCCCCTCTAACTAACCCTAACTTTATAATTTCTTTTTAATAATAAAAAAAAAAACTATATTTTCTTTCGCTGTAAAATACAAATTAGCTATAGATGCTTAATTCATGACCTCTTAGTCATGGACACAACTTTATGTCAACCGAGTTATGCTCGATTGGGCGTTATGATTTATTTATAAAAGTTTCTATTTAATCCATATGATTTGAGTTTAGTTGCTATTTTTTTTTACAGAGTTAACAAACACAAATAGAAAACATCAGATTGTGACGAAACGAAAGATGGGCAATTAGCATTCCAGAATATGTATGTGGCCATTATGGAACAGAGAATACCTCTTTGAAGTTTGAAGTGGAGTCTGATTCCTTGACGGTTAACAATCAGGTTCTCAATTTCATCAAATTCCAGTATCTACATACTTTTGGTTTTTTTTTAATAAAAAACCAACACCCAAACCATAATCCGCCTCTAAGAGAGCATAAGTAATCCAGTTCGAGAACTCCGAAGATCAAAAGAAAATCTCCTTCCACAAATGAAGAAGAACAAAGCATAACAAAATAAATCTCAAGGACAGCCCGTGCTAAATCGTGAACAAAAAAATTACAAGATCGACTACGAAAATTAAAAGACACGCTACCCATCATAGGACGAAATTCAAACAAAATCAATACAATATTAATTAAATTGAAAACCATATTTCTAATTCAACCTATATTAAATTACAACAATGTAGTATTTATTGTTTTTAAATTTAAAAAAAAAATTATTAACCGTGGACATATGAGTCAGTTGAACTCCGTTTTGGTTTTTTGTTTTTTTTTTGTTTTTAGACAAATTGGCATCTGTTACTCATGCAGCGTTGTACTTCTACTTTTGACAAAACTGATTTATTTACTTATTTTTTTTTTTGGGTTTCAGCCTTGAGGTATTACTTTTACATATATTTGTTATTCATTTCGGCCTTAATAATCTATTTATGATTTTTTGATCTACTCTCGTTTATAGAAGTTTTTTTTTTTTTTTTTACCAACAGTTTGGTAATAAGTTAAAATCCATCGAAAATTTAATTTTAATTAATTGTAAAAGTTCACATAAAGAAAAATGTTCTGAAACGATTATAAATAGGAGTAACCTTCATTATTTTCATAAATATCATTATTTCATAAATATCTAATGATATTTGAAGGTGTAAATAAATAGTGATGTGACATTTTTCTTTTTAAACTGTGACATTTTTAACCCATTATAATGAAACATCTCTTTAAATTAATTTAGTCATTGAAAATAATAAATACATGACATCAATCTTTCTTACTTTATTAGAACACATTAATTTGATTTGAATTTTTTTATATAATAGTTAATGCTGTGGTCAAATCCTCACACCTTGCCCTTGGTTTGTTTGAACTTAGAAAAGATAGAAAAAAAAACTATTAATTGAGAATCTGAAGATTTTAAAGTAAAATGAAACACAACTACATCCCTTTCAAATATTTTATTTTTCAGTCAACTCTAAAATTCTAATAATTCAGTAAAAAAGACATAAATTAATTATTATCTAAAAAATTGATGACCTTATTTGAATTCATGACCTTATTTCAAAAATATTTTATTTTTCAGTTAACTCTAAAATTCTAATAATTCGGTAAAAAAAGACAAATTAATTATTATCTAAAAAATTGATGACCTTATTTGCATTCGTTGAATTCAAAACTTTATTTTAAAAAAAAATCTAAAAAAAATAAACATAAATATATTTTATTGATTGAGATTGAAGTCCAAGTCCTTATTTTAAGATACATTTGTTTGTATATATATATATATATATATATATATATATATATATATATATATATATATATATAATAAAATAAAATAAAAAAGTTGTAGAACGTTTTTCACATTGAATTTTCTACCAATTAACAAAAAGAAGAAAAAAGAGGGGCACATGAAACCTACCATTTGCAGAGGAACCCCTAAACCCTTCAAAAAGACAAAAAAATGAAAAGAAAAGACAAGAGGGAGGGCGGAGCAAAATGGGGAAGAAAAACAGATTCTGATCATTTTCTACTTTCATAATCAGAGAAAACCAATTATTATTCTATCATGTTACAAAATAATTATCATTCATTGAATTTCCGTCCACGCCATAAAACATGTATTTTCGATAGGTCATACGTTTGAATTCTCTACCCACATTTAATTTGTTAACAAATTACACTCCCAACATGTTGTTTGAACTAAAAAAATAAAAAATAAACCTAAAAAAATACTGAATCCAACAAGTGGTGAATACAACATCGAAAACTTAGTAATGCTACTCTCTAAAATGAACAACTATATATCTAAAATTGCCAACAAGAACATAACTCAACGACATGATGTATCGTCTAGTGACCATGAGATCATAAGTTCAATCCCCACTTCACCATATTGTAAAAAAAAAATCATCTAAAATTTAAAATAATAATAAAACTAGCCATAAAATTCTAAATCTAGTTCTCAAAATAAAGTAAAATTAATATTCGACCCAATCAGTAACAAATCACAAAAGGGTGTGGAACATAAATTGCTTCAATAGATATTTTTAAGGATTATCCTCAAATTAGCAAATATAAATTTTAAATTAAATTGAAATACTAACTATTTTCCAAATTTCCTATTTTCAAGAAAAATCTACACTAACAAACGTAAATATAGTTTAGTATTTTGCAAGATTTTTTTTTTTTTTTAACAAAGTTATTTAATTAATGGAGAAATTGAATTCCTAACCTATTAGTCAATGACACAACATACGTCCACCGGTAAAATATTAATATTAGAGTTTCACATCAAATTTTCTGAACACTTTAAAAAAAAGACACTAACTAACATGAGTCTGATTTAACCGGCAAAATGTATGAATTAGTAACGAAAAGGTAAAATATCCGATCCGACAGAAAAATTAACCAAAAGGACAAAACAGATGGAGAGGACTGAAATAATAATATATTTTTATTTCTTTTTCGATGTATGTTTAAATTATGTTGAGGTTGATTTTTTTTTTTTAATTAAAATCTCATTTTATATTCGTTATAATTAAAGAAAACCAATTATTATTTCATCATTTGAAACTAAATAAGTAATAAAATTCGTATCCTCCTTAAAATTAAACTAGAAAATAATCAAATGCCAACTAATAATCATCCAAACATTCTAAAAAAAAAATGAAACAGATAAAACTCAGTAGCTCTCGTAGCAAATAAAAACAAAAAAGAATTAAGAAATAGCCGTTGATCTCTCTCTTTGTTTTAGTACAAAGCAGCCGTTGATCTCACCTAACCACGAAAGTGTTATAAAAAAAAAGCTAGCCACAAAATTCAGAATCACGTTTGTTCTAAGTTGTCCAAATAACGTAGTATTATAAAATTAATATTCGATCCGATCCTAAAAGATATCCAAATTTATCAAAAATATATAAATAAATAAATAAAATAAAGGAGAAGTAAAAGATGTCCTGAACATAGCTCTGGCCTGTATCAACCACAGTAAAAAGTCTCCGAAATTCGATTCTCCACCCGACAATTATTGAACTCAAATAAAAAAATCATCATCAAAATTAACATTAAATATTACACAGAATAAAAATTAAAAAAAAAAAAAAAGACTTATAATCCATATTTTTTTTTTTAAAAATAATAATTTGGTTCATAAACTTTAATTTATAACAATTTAGTCTAAAAATTAATTTAGTCTCTATATACTCTATGTAACAATTCAACTTCTACATTAAAAAAAAAATAAATCTATCAAAATTAAGTGTAAATTTTTATTATACAAAACATAACTTCAATCAAAGGAAGAGATTCAAATTAATAATTTAGTCTTTTAGTTTATAAATACATTTAGTCTCTAATTAGTTTAAGTGAAATGACTAAATTGTTACCTATTAGGGGCGTTTAGCTCAAAGAGTTGGGGGAGTTATAGTTGTTTAGTCTGGGGAGTTCTGAGGTATGTCTGTTTGGAGCAGAAAATTGTTTAGTCTAGAGTTCTGAAGTCTGTGGTGTGTTTGGAGCAGAGAGTTGTTTAGTCTGGAGTGTTGTTTAGTCGGGAGTTCTGAAGTCTCTGGTGTGTTTGGAGCAGTTTAGTCTGTAGTTGTGAAGTCTGAGTTTATTTTAACTGTTTTCTTGTACACAATCTTTTTCTACAAACTTTCAAAAATTTCTTATTAAGGATTTCTTCTAATTCCAATAAATTCTAAAAATAAAATATTTTATTTTTTATTTTATCTATCTTGACAAAAAAAATTTTTGAAGACAACAAAAAAAAATTTTGAGCACAATACTTTACATTATTTTTTCACATTGATTATCAAAAAAAAATATATATATATATATATATATATATATATTTTTTTTTTTTTGTTAGGACTCATATTTAATTTTATGAATTATAAGATTGTTATAGTTTACTCATGTGTCAAATAGGTATTCCTCTATCCTCCTAAACGTGTCATTCCATCTAAATTCACTCCACGTGAACATTAGCATCTCAACAAAAAAATGGTTTATTTTAACTATATTTTTTTTTTTTTACATTTTTTTTCTATAATTTTTCATATTTTCATTGTTAAAGACTTTTTTCAATAAATTTCAATAAATTTTAAGAATGTGATTTTTACTTTTTATTTTATGTATCTTTCACAAATTTATTTGAAGATAACAAAAATAATTTTGACCACAATACTTCATATTCTTTTTTCAATATCACTCACACTAATTATTCATTTTATTTGGATAATTTTGAAATAAAAAAAAGTCCTACAATATTGTGTTAAATATTACACGTGAATTTGAAAGATTTTAATCCATTAATTTAAACGAGTCTAAATAAGTTGATGTTTTTATTTATCTCATGGTAAGAATACTACATTTTGAATTTGGTTTAAGTACCAATTTTGATTTAACAACCTAAATTATATTTAAAATAATAAAAATAGGTTGAATTGCATTTTTAGTCATTTTACACCTTTAGTTTAAATTACGTTTTTTTTTTAAATAATTAAAAATATTGTGGGAGGGAGAGAGAGGAAGAGAGTGAAACGTGTACTTTCGAAAAATGGGAAAGACTTGAATAGTAATTACTGTATAAGTCTGGAGAGTTAATATTTTTTATCCGAGTTCAACAAGTCCGTGGGCAAACAGGAAGTTAATTTCTCCTCCCAACCCCTAATTATGTTCAATTTGGCGAAATACAAAAACTTAAAAGAAGCTTAATCATTCAAAATTTAAATTTAGAGACTGAATTAGTGTTGAGAAGAAAAATATTTTGGCTAAATTATCAAAAATATCCTATACTTTAAAAAATTTAAAAAATACCTCTAAACTATAAAGAAAAAAAAAACGTTTAAAAAATACCCTTAAACTATGAAAAAAGTTTTTAAAATACCTTTGAACTATGAAAAATATTTAAAAAATATTTAAAAAATGATTTCAACACTAACAATACACAATTATATGGACACTTAATTTTTTTTTTTTTTTTTTGAAAGAAGCAGTTAAATTCTAACCGCACTTTGATATAAAACTTTGATATAAAAAAAAATGAAAAATGTGAACGCCTTTAACAATTTTGTTTTATTTCTTGATTTGACTCGATAAAATAAGATTTTGATTGTTTAACAAGTAAGGCATCTATGTTTTTCCATTTTTTCATTTCACACAAGTACATGTTAGAATTTTATGTGCTTAGTTAACTATTAAGGTATTTTTTTAAATGTTTTTCATATTCGAAATAGTAAAAGTTGAGGAATATTATTTTTTATACGTTTTTATGGTTGTCGAGTATTTTTTAAACTTTTGAAAGTTTAGTTTTATTTATTTATTATTATTATTATTATTATTATTATTTTTTTTTTTTTTTGAAAGAAAACTAGTATAGTTAAGAGTTATTTTTTTAATAATTTAACCAAATATTTTCTTAACCAAGAATAAATGAAAGGGTAATCCAAAAAAAAATAAAAAAAATAAAAAAAATAAATGAAAGGGTAATTTAATTTATGGGAACGTAAGAGCAGCAGTAATATGAGGTGGTTAAATATAAATGGTTAGAGATGAGCACGAAGTACGAACCACTACTTTCTACACCACTTCCCTTCTGATTCCTCATCGCTTGTTTCATTTCTTCACCAATGTCGTCAATGGCGGCGGCTACCTCCCCCTGCTCCTCCAAATCCCTCTCCAAATCCTCCTCTTTCAATCTTCCCAAACCTTTCTCCAGATTCGATCTTTCATTCTCCCCTCTTCCTCACAATCCCACTTTCCGCCGCCCTCTCCGCATCTGCAGCTCTCTCTCCAACCCTTCCCCCAAACCCTCCTCCACCGCCGCCTCCGCCGCCGTCTCTCTCGTCGAAACTTCTACCATCGCCACCCCTGAGATTTTCGTCTCCCGATTTGCCGCCGATGAACCCAGAAAGGGCGCCGATATCCTCGTCGAGGCTCTCGAGCGCCAAGGCGTCACCAATGTCTTCGCATACCCCGGCGGCGCGTCCATGGAGATCCACCAGGCTCTCACTCGCTCTTCGACGATCCGTAACGTTCTCCCCCGCCACGAGCAGGGCGGCGTATTCGCCGCCGAGGGATACGCTCGCTCCTCCGGCCTTCCCGGCGTTTGCATTGCAACTTCCGGCCCCGGCGCCACCAATCTGGTCAGTGGACTGGCCGATGCCCTTCTCGATAGCGTTCCTATGGTGGCCATTACAGGGCAAGTTCCGAGGAGAATGATCGGTACCGATGCGTTTCAGGAAACTCCCATTGTTGAGGTAACTCGCTCTATTACAAAGCACAATTATCTGGTTCTTGATGTAGATGACATTCCTAGGATTGTGAACGAGGCATTTTTCCTTGCAATTTCTGGTCGACCTGGTCCTGTTCTTATTGATATACCTAAAGACGTTCAGCAACAGCTCGCTGTCCCTAATTGGAATCAGCCCATGAAATTACCTGGTTACTTGTCTAGGTTACCTAAGCCTCCCATTGATTCCCATTTAGAACAAATTTTGCGATTGATATCTGAATCTAAGAAGCCTGTTCTGTATGTGGGTGGAGGGTGTTTGAATTCGTCGGAGGAGTTGCGACGGTTTGTCGAGCTCACCGGGATTCCGGTTGCCAGCACTCTGATGGGCCTCGGGGCTTATCCTTGCTCCGATGATTTGTCCCTTTCAATGCTGGGCATGCATGGAACAGTTTATGCTAACTATTCTGTGGATAAATCTGACCTGTTGCTTGCATTTGGAGTGAGATTTGACGACCGTGTGACAGGGAAGCTTGAGGCCTTTGCGAGCAGGGCGAAAATCGTTCACATCGATATCGATCCGGCTGAAATTGGGAAGAACAAGCAGCCCCATGTATCGGTCTGTGGCGATGTGAAGTTGGCCTTGCAGGGAATGAATCGTTTACTTGAGAAAGCTCAGAAGCTTCACTTTGATTTCTCTGCGTGGAGAGAGGAACTGAATGAGCAGAAATCAAAGTATCCATTGACTTTCAAGACATTTGATGAGGCCATTCCTCCACAGCATGCAATTCAAGTTCTTGATGAGCTAACTAACGGCGAGGCCATCATAAGCACAGGGGTGGGGCAGCATCAGATGTGGGCAGCTCAGTTCTACAAGTACAAGAAGCCACGCCAGTGGTTAACCTCGGGCGGGTTAGGCGCGATGGGCTTTGGGCTGCCTGCAGCCATGGGGGCAGCAGTAGCAAATCCCGATGCAGTGGTTGTCGACATCGATGGCGACGGAAGTTTCATGATGAATGTCCAAGAACTGGCAACGATCAGCGTCGAGAAACTTCCAGTGAAGATCCTGCTGCTGAACAACCAGCATCTGGGCATGGTTATGCAGTGGGAGGATCGGTTCTACAAAGCGAACAGAGCTCACACGTACCTTGGAAATCCAGCAAATGAGTCTGAGATATTCCCAAACATGTTGAAGTTTGCAGAGGCGTGCGGGATCCCGTCCGCTCGAGTGTCGAAGAGGGCTGAGTTAAGAGCAGCCATTAAGAAGATGCTGGATACTGAAGGACCTTACTTGTTGGATGTGATTGTACCGCATCAGGAACATGTGCTGCCGATGATTCCAAGTGGTGGAGCTTTCAAAGATGTGATAACAGAGGGAGATGGAAGAATCAAATACTATTAATATCAATAATATATCCTTTTTCACGCCACCATATTATGTTCTCCCAATGTACATTTTTGTTCCTTTTCTTTTAGTTTCTTTTGTTAGTTTCTTGTTTGCTTTTATCTCATAAACAATGTTGTAAGAGTTCTTTCTCCCTTAATTAATATTTTGCTGTCTCCTAGTTTGTTGTCATTTTATTCTCTTTTTCCATTTTCTTCTTTTAACACTCGGGTTAGTTAGGTCAGGTGTGATCATACCAGCATTAATGCACCCGATCCCATCAGAACTCCGCAGTTCAGGAACTTGGGCGAGAGTAAGAGTAGTACTAACTTTGGTGCCCACTTGGAAAATTCTGTATTTGCACCCCCTTTTAGAAGTTTAATAAAAAGAAAAAAACACTCGGGCCAGGCTTACAGGTTGTAAATGGGAATGAGAAACTGAGAATCATTCCAAGATTCGTGAAAGAGTGATTGATTTCTTTTAATTATTATATGTCCTTATTTTCTTTATGTAGATCCCACGACCTCTTTTAGTGGGTCTTGCCACTTCTTTTAGGCCTTCTTAGAACTAAAAGAAGATCTTCATTTTAAATGCTTGTGAATCATTAACATCCAATTGTGTATTTACGTACTCTGTATGATGAGATTGATAAAAGTACTTTCATCAACATCTGCAACTTGTTTTGATATCCAAATAATGAATACAATTTCGCCAAATGCAATAACGATAAAATATTGCCAAGGATTCTGTCCATGAAGGTTGAGAGACCGACTACGATCATCGATCTAAGAAAGCTACAGTCGGGATCTAGTCTTCTTCAACCAAATAGGGTAAGAAGGACAAGGCATAAGTGAGGCCACCAACTCTCTTATCTTATAACAATAAAAACAAGGATTGTATTAATGCTGCATTGCAAAACAGGACAACCTTCATGAAGGTTGAAGAACCTGAAATATAGCAGAAAAATATTACAGAGATCGCCTATGATCGATGATCGATCTAAGAAAGCTACGTTCGGGATCTATTCTTCGTAAAGGAAAGCTAATTCCATTATTCATTCAAACTAAAAGTGGTGGTAGATAGTAGATAGTGTTTGGATTTTGCCATTTATGAAATTGGCCAAACAGAAAAGATCAAAAGAAAGGTTGGATGATGAAGTATCCAAATTTTGATATATGTTCCACAAACTGCATCTCATTTCCACATGTTAAAGTTTCTGACTTTCAAAGGAGCTGAGTCCCACTCACCATTATATTATACACATACCTGATTTTTCAAACTTTTGTAGCTTCAAATGAAAGCTACCTTTCCCCTTCATTGGCCTTTTGATATGACAAGACCATCAAATCTCTCATCACTCTTTCTCTCTCTCTCCTACCTAGAAAGAGAAGGGTAAAAGGTTGTCATATTTGGAAATTTACCATCCTTGACCTTCACCATCACTCACCACCATGGTTTATGAAGAAACAAATCCTCCCACAAATCCCTTCTCTGCCCCTGACACCTTTAAAACTTATATCAGCATTTTAACTTTATTTTTCACCTTCTGACAGTTAAATTATTTTGATGTTTAATTTTGGAACCATCTCTTAATCCATTAATGTTGTCCAAACAAACCCAGATTCATCACTGTTGGTTGTACCGTACGAACTTCTGCTACTGTTGCATGTTTCTTCAAAAGCCTGAAATAACTAAGAAATTTTAAATTTGTGTCTTCTCTTCAACAGTTGCATTGCTTGTGAATTTCTATATATATGAATCTACCCACCATTCACCAACACTTTTTGATACGAAACCCTAGTGAATTGGATCAAGAACCCCTTGGTTATTCGAACCCTTGAATCACAAACACTAAAACCCTTTAATCAGATCGGTTTCACCCCAAGATAAAGAGAAGAATAGAAAATACCTTAGATCGAATATCCAAGAATGAGAAACTTGTCTCTAACCTTGAACCGAAAGACTCCACTATTAGATTGATCAAGTCTAATAGAATACTTCTCAAACATGCAAGTCAAACAAGAAATGCAAACATAAGCTCACTAGAGTTTCATTATGGATATGAATTAGATTGTGATTGTATTTAATCAATCTTTTATGTCTTTTAAACTGATAATTCTGATTCATGTATGAATTATTCAACTGAGTCTTATGAGAGAGAAGGAGAGAATCAGTTGGCATTCATATATGGACAATGTGAAAGGACAAAATGTTAAGGTTTAGTCATAATGGAATCACTAGTTTGATTTTTGGACAAGGCCATGTCCTACTTCCTTTTTCCCACTCCTCCTTCTCGACTTTCTCTTAAAATAATTGGCTGCTCCACTTCCCCTTTCTCTCTAGGTGCTACCATGGACATCACTCTTATGACCTAAAATAATCAATGATATCATGAATATCAAACACACTACACACAATATAATGTATGTGTGTATATTCCATTCATATATATGAGACAACGCTCTCCCCATTCGTTTATCTGACATATTCGAGACTCGACTTATTGGACTTTGCAAAAAGAAAGCTGATCTTTCTTCATATTAGCTCGGTACGACATATCGAGGGTGTAGTCGAGGAACCAATCGATCATATGCCCACAATGTATTAGTCAAACTGCTAATAATTTCGCGCGTTATACCGAGAAGATAAAGTACAACTCTCTCACAATCAAATTAATATGTTGGTTTTTGGAAACAAAAACACTCTCAAAGTCTAATAAAACACAACATTATTAGGTTTAAATTGAGATATATGAATATGACATTGGAGGGTTTGTAATTACATTTGAGTTTGTGAAATGATATGTTGTGAGTTGACATGATGGTGAAGTCTGACAAAATGTGTGCCTTTTTGAACAACAGAACCACCTCCAAATTACCATTTCTAGGTGAACCTTTTTTCTTGACAGCCCATCAGAATTCAAAACTAAACTTGACTTTTGTTCAAGGAATCAAAAAAAGGGAGCATTCATCATTCATGTACCTAGTAGCTTAGCTAGCTAGCTCTCAATGATCTAATTTCTGCACATGCCCATCAAATAAATAAAAATAAATGTCAAAATCTAAGAAAATTAAAAAAATGTGAGCTCATGAATGATATTGGTTAAACCCCAGTTGCCATTCGCACCGAACGCGGCGGTAGCGGTGGCAACGGCGGGAGGAGGAGGAGGAGAGAAATTGAAAGAAAGGGTTAAATAATGAGGTTTTAGGGTTAGGGTTAGGGTTAGAAGGAGGAGGGAAATGATGTTGCAGACAGTGATAGTGGGGATGTTTTGTGTTTGGTTAGGAAGAGCAGTAAAGTTAAGAACTTGAAAACAAAATTGGTACAGCTATCTCTCTGTCTTCTTCTTCTCTATCCATTTCTCACTTTTTGTTCTGATTCATTTGCCTTTCTCTCCATCCACATCTCTCTATCTATCTTTCTTTCTTTCTTTCTTTCTTACATTTTTTCTTTTCTTTTGACCTTTGACTCTTTCCTTCTCTCTCTCTTTCTCAATTTCAGTGCTCTTCACATCTCTCTCAATCTATCTTTATTTATCCATCTTAATGAATACTCACCCTCTCATCTTTCCTACTTATTTCATTCTACTTCTAATTTCGTCTCTATGTTTATTCATTTCGTATTGCGTTTAGTACACTTAAATGTTCTCAAACCCTCCATCTTCGACATTTAAAACATAAGCTCACGTGGTGTTAGGTAAGATATTGTATTAAGTGTGTACTAACTAAGATTTATGATCATATAAGTACGAAATTCCCCTATCAGGTCCTAGGTTCAATCTCAGACCTTCACATGTTGTAAAAAAAAAAGTATCAAAACCCTATTTTAATGCAAAATTCGAGAATAGAATACGGCATTTGAAAGTAATTAAGGCTAAAACAAAATAGTTGTTGAAAGTTGAAGAATTTGAACTTTCTTATATTATGCATGTTAAATATATATATATATATAAAACAAATGTTATATGGTTGTGTTAATGATTATCATGAAATGGGTGGATGATATTTCTTTTACCAATAATGTTAATATATATAGTTTATATACAAATAATCAAAGCTTATGGAGATTAATGAAGAATGAGTCAATGGCATAATGTTTTTAACATTGCATGTATTTTCATCCAAACAATTTGTATGTGGTTGGAAAGTTTTGCTCATTCTTTACTCAAAATGGATCCATACCATCCCAATTGATTGCAACTCAAAAATAATAATGTTATAATCTACTCAAACCCTTTCAAATAATTAAGAAATAATAATTATGTGAACATTACTCAATCTTCAATCTGACCATTTCTAGTCTAAACATTCTATAAAGACACGAATCTTTTGTTTGTTTTTCTTCTCCTTAATTTAAGATTATTATGTTCATTCGACAACGATTATCACAACATTTCCAACATTTCCAAATCCGAATAATGAAATTACAGTGCAAATCACCAGACAATTCCTCATAAACAATAATGTTATATACATATACCAACTACAATTACAATTACTTAAAGAATGTTAAAAAAAACCACATACACGTAAACTAATTACATGTAACACCAAATTGCAATGATTGTTTCTTTAATTTAATCGAAAACAAAAAACATACAATAAGAGAAATAGGTAGAGAGAGAGAGAGAAACAGTGCTTCAATTATTTGTACACATCAGTGATCTGGTCGTGTGATTTGTGATAACATGAATAAGATTTTCCAGAAAAGAGAAGAAAAAAGGCAATCTAATAAAATATATTATAATCATACAACTTAATTTATTAAACACCCCATCACATTTGAACCTGCCAAATTAAAGAAACCCAGGAGATAAAAATCAAACCAAATTCCCCCAAAAAAAAAAAAAAAAACAAAGAAAAAACTGAATTTAAATTCCAGTTTTTTTTATTTTTTATTTATTTATTCTGTGATTGATGATGATCTGAGTAATAACCCATATTTTCTCTCTATTTTTTATTAATTTGAAGGATTAAGGATATTAATTTAAAAGAAAGAAAAAAAACACCCAGAGACTTAAAAGAAACTCTGCATAACGCTTAATAATGAAGCTAATTTAGGTAGGTGAGGAAGAGAAGAAAATATGAAAGTAATTAATTAATTAATTAAGATTATGATAATTAATTAATTAATTAATTAAGGTCGAAACCTGTGCCTGCAAGATTGGCAAGTGATCTCCATGCACGTAGAGTCCATCTGGCGAGTGGCTCTTTCTTTCATTCTTTCTGCTTTTTCAACTTCCTCTCTTGCCCTTTCCCACATCTGTCGAGCTCGAGCGAATTCCGTTTGCGCCAATTCTATTTCTCTCTTCGTTAATTCTCTCACTCTCTCCGCGTAAGCCTTTTCCATCGCCGCCAGCCTTATTTGCTCCGCCGCCTGCCACTTCAGCGCCTCCACGCAGCTCGCCGCCTCCTCGTACTTGAACAAACACTCCGCCCCCGCGCCTGTCGGCCGGATTGGCCTCAGGCTTATTGATAACTGCAAGTCCACCGACGATCCTCTAGTACCCGGTTCGAATGGATCCGACCGGAACCGCAACGACGACGACGACTCGGTTGCACGTGACGACATGTGGTGGTTGTGGGATGAGGATGGTGCTATGGAGTGAGGCGTTGGGAGGAGCTGCAATTCCTTCTGATGATCTTCATCTTCCATTTTTAATTCTCAAGAAACAAATAAAAAAGGATGACTTTTTTTTTTTTTTTTTTTTTTTTTTTGAGTACAATGGAAACAGACTCTCTGAAAGAAGTGGCAGAAACTTGCACCTATATATATAACAAATTGGCTTGTGAAATTACTGTTTTACCCATGGCTTTTCTTTTTCCATGCTTATACATGGATGTGGAGTTTTACATTATTCTTATATAACGACCGTCCAACATCAGCATGATCCTTCCTATATTAAACACTCTCCATTTTAGAAAACCCTAATGTTCATTTCGTTACATTTCAAATTATTGCATTCCAATCCAAAATATACTCTCTTAAACATTATTATATACATAGATCACGCTATTCATATTTTTAAATAGTTGTAAATACTGTGAGTATAGCTCAACCGGCATAATGTACAACTTTGTGGCTATGAGATCACATGTTTGATTCCCCTACCCATAAGGCATGTTGTAAAAAAAAAACAAATTGTTGTAAATACGATTGTATATATTTCTTTAATGTGTTTTTACCATTTTATTAAGCCATTTTTGTCTCTTAGTGCTCCTATTTGAGCGCTTATGATTAGAAAAATTAGTCTCCACTTCGATAACATTTCATTTTTTGTTTTTGATTTTTTGAAAATTGAGCGACATTCATTCCACCTTTGAGTTCATTTGTTTCGTTATCTATCTTTTACAAATGTTTTTAAAATTAAAGCTAAATTTTGGAAATTAAAAAATAATAGTTTTAAAAACAAATCGTAAGAAAATGATAAGAAAAAAAAACAATTTTTAAAAATCAATTAATTATGAAGCAAAATTTTAATAATCTAGTTTAACATAACCTTAAGATGAAGTAAAGAGATGTAAACCATAAAAGTATGAATTGGAATCATTTTAGCTATTATATAGAAAGTTTGACTCAAGTTTGAATCATCTCTTAGATATTCAGGAAAATATTTTTTATTTTATTTTGTCTAAGTATGGGTTCAAACTACGTGATAACCAACTACACCACCTAGACACTATTTGAAATAAATAAGATTACATTAAACTATTTAAATATTTTAATTAATGTAAATACTATTAGAATTTGTTACGGGTCGATTCAGCCCCACGTCACCCGACGACGGATCAGCTCCCCACGGAGTGGGGGCCGACGGAGCAAGTCTGGACGAGGCTACGACCAGAAGTCTCGGCAGGCAAGACCCTCCACAACTGACGGAAGCAGGCCGACGTCATCCCTCGAGCAGTGCAAGACTTGATTGAGTTGACAGCCTGCCACGCCTGACAAAAAGATAGCATGGCAGCGCCCCCAGCTTCCTCGGGAGAACGAAGGAGACGGTTGCCGCCATCATTACAGAGCGCGTGGATCCAACCCTGATTTTGGACCCAACCCTTGCGCCCCGATTCGAACGACCATCTGAAAACCGGTCCACACGAGGAGCATTCCCCAACGACGAGCTATAAATATCTTTCCTATTCAAAAGGGAAAGGGGATGAAAAAACCGGTAACACTACCTAAACTCTCCCTCTCTAAAACTACTCCTACTTAACTCAAACCTCTCTGACTTAAGCATCGGAGACCCGTGGGCACCGATGCAAGATGATGCTTTCTTTCCTCCCGCAGGTCCCTGACCACGCCGCCAACGGCTGCTCACGGCGGAACACACGGAGGACGAAGAAGGTCCAAAATCTTGCGTCAACAGAATTAAAATTACAAAAATGGTTATTCTAAAAACATTTAACATCCTAGGTAGCTGTTTATTTTAATAATTTTAAACGTGAATCCGTTCTAATCAAAGATGATAGTAAAAGAAAAATTAGGTAGATGAAAAATAATTGATATGATTATTATTAGTTTGAAAAAAAACCTGCAATTGATAGAAATTTTGTAATGTAGGGAGGATTCCGGAAAATAAGGACAAGAATGAATGGCATGATGGTCACATAGAAAAGAAAATGTCAGAAGGAGTGGAACGTTATACAGGGTTATTTAGGTGAGGGGTATAGGTTTTGAAACAAATTATAAAAAAGGGGTTGTTATCAAACTATTTAGAAGAAAGGGTTGATTTTTTGTCTTTTATGGACTACGCAGCTTCAAGACGCGCACCCCAGTGGGAAAAGTACGGATCCCAAAAACAATTTGACGAATTCCAAAGTCGTCCAAACGTCGGTTGGGCAATGTAAAAATTACTTTTATCCTATTTATTAATAAACGAACAAAATAATGAATGAATTTCGCTTTGGTTCAGTGGTTTTAGTGCATGCCCATCAATCTCTTTGGCCCAGGTTCGATTCTTGGGATGGTTTTATTTTTTCTTCCTTTTAAATGAAAGGTAATACCACAGTTTTTTTTTTTTAAATATTATATACCACAGTTTTAAAAAACAATATTATATCATATGTTATTAAAATATTTTATTTATAATTTTTTATTCTAAAATAATTAGATAATATTATTATAATACATAATGTAAAAAATAAAAATAAAAATAATAATAATAATAATAATAATAATAAGACTTCGATAGATATGGGAAATAAAAGATTAGCCGATCATTTTGAATTTAAACATTGAGTTTGAATTGTAAATTAAAGAAGAAGAAATTATGTTCAATATTTCAATTATTGTGATGAATCTCGATCAAACTTCAAAAGAAATATCTTTCGTGACTCATTAAACAATGACGGATTTGCATGATTTTTCAGCTCAGAAGTTAATTTTTAATGTCGTGTTAGACATGTTTTAACCTAACTATGAGGATATGAAAATATTTTGATTGACCATTTTTCAAATTAAAGAATATTAAACAATAAAAATTGCCACACTTATTTGAATTTGAAGTTAGAATTATTACAAATATTAATATAAAATTTATCTCGATATATTAATTAATTTTTTTTTATAATAATATTTTTTATTTTACAAATAAAGTATTTAAATTGATATTTGTTTTTTTTAAAGAATATGAAGAAATAAAATTGCAATAACAAATGACATGATAATTTAAAAAAAGAAAAAACTGTGGTATTAAACTTGAAGAAAAAATAAAAGAAAAAACTGTGGTATTAAACTTGAAGAAAAAATAAAAGAAAAAACTGTGATATTAAACTTGAAGAAAAAATAGAACAATGCCAAGAATCGAACCTGGGCCACACAATTGAATAGACATGCAACTCAACCACTGAAGCAAAGACAAATTCATTAATTTATTTGTTCGTTTATTAATATATACGATAAAAATATTTTTTACATTGCCCAAACGCCGTCAATATAACGTCTGGAATTTGCCAAATATTTTTGGGATGCGTACTTTTTCCACTGGGGTGCGCGTCTTCAAGCTGCGTAGTCCATAAAAGACAAAAAAATCACCCTTTCTTCTAAATAGTTTGATAAAAACCCCTTTTTTATAATTTGTTTCAAAAACTACACCCCTCACCTAAATAACCCCGTTATACAAGAGGCGCCCCATTATGGGGGAAATAACGGATCACGTAATTGGATTATCATCAACACCATAATTTTGTTTTAACTATCTAATGCTAAATACTAATCTAAAACATTTTTTTAATTAATTAAGGCGGAGGGGGGCGTGGGGGATAATAATTATGGTGGCACGTGCGTTTAATGAGTTGAGGGATGGAGAAATTAGGGAAGGGGTTAAGTTAATTAAGATAAGAAATAAGGGGAGCTTTATTGGTAGGGCAACAAAATGTCGGGGGGCAGAGTACAAAAGAGAAAGGAAGAAAAAAAAAGGGGCACTCCTCACTCACTCCACTTTCTATCTCAAGAAAACCACGCAGCGGGAAGGTTGGCACGTGGGATGGGCACCCCCAGTGAGGCTGACCACTGACCGTAATTGTGGGTTCACTGACTATGCCACTTGGAACGTTTATTCAGTGGGTCCCGCTTTTTTTTTCTTTTTCTTTTTTTTTTCTTCAGAGAAAGCTATTTTTTGTGTTGGCTGGTGGCCTCACACGCTTGACACGTCAACCATCTCACCACATGATCAGCGCCCCCAAAATCAATTAAATATTTTTTTTTTCCTTTAGCAACTCTAAGCAACTATCAATTAAAATAAATTTTTGGTTACAATCACACCAAAATTAGGGTTTAGATGGGATTTGAACCCATTTTCTTTCATCTAATGCCTTAGACCAACTCGACCATCTCAAAATCTTTATATTTAATATCACTTTACCTAATCACACCCCTAAGCAGAAAAATAATACTAAAAATAAGGAGAAAAAAATCCACAAATCACCTCTTAATTAGGAAGGTTGTTACAATCACACAAACTTTTAAGATCACTCTCCTGTAGTTTGTCAAGTTTTACAATCAGTCTCATGTTCAAAAAATTATCCTTTAATTAGACTTCACATATATAAAAACCTAAATTAAATGACAATTTAACACCAAGCAAATAGAAGGATTTGGTAGCAACAACTCAAAAAAATGTTGATATTGTTTATCCACCCTTTTCTTAGCTGCCCTTCGATCAACCCAGATTCAGGTCTCAGAGGCCATTTTTCTAATCCAAAAGGTGACTTTCATAGCTTGAGTGGGTCAATTAGTCAGACCTTTACTTCACGAACCTTTAGAAGAAATTAGGGTTGAACGAATCATCAAGTAATATAAGGGTTCGGTAGCGACTAACAATTATAAAATAACAAAAACCAAAAAAATAAAAATTAATTTTGTTGAGAGTGGGATTTGAACCCACGCCCTTTCGGACCAGAACCTTAATCTGGCGCCTTAGACCAACTCGGCCATCTCAACATTTATATATGCCAAATGTAATTTGTTTTATATATACAAATAATATATTTGAGTGAACCAATATGAACGGTACACGTGGAATGAGAAAAAGGGCAGTTTGTAGGACATTGTAAGGAACATTTTTGGCCCACAAAGAAAACAGGAGGACAAGGGTGGAAGGAAGTGGAAGTGTGGGAAATTGTTGGTATGCCTTTGTCGTGAGTGCCAAAGATGCTGCTTGCTGGAGACTTAGCTTCAAATTTCAAAGTCACATAATGTCATGTATTGTAGTATATATATTGTACATAATTGAAAAAAGGGATCAGATTTTGAGATATATAGGCTAATAACTACTTCCATTTGAGAAGTGGTTGAGAGAGTTGAGGCAATGAGACAGACACATCGCTGCCTAGGGTATTGTCCCAACTCCCTTAACCATCAACCATCGACAATATAAATTAGCCTTTTTCAAATATTTTAATTATTTTTCCTCCCATATCCATTCATCCCTATGTGTATGGAGGCTACTTCGACCTCCTACTTTTCATTTTTAGGACAATGATTTATGTATCATGCCCTCCAACTAAGCTTTTCTTTTCCGTTCGATCTCTTCCTCTTATAAAATCATGTCCTACTTTTCCTTCCACCACCCGACTTTTATTATCGTGTGTTTTCGAATGCTTTTTTCATCTAGAAAAAGCGTTAGTTAAATGATTCAATGTACTTTCTATGTCAAAGGTTTATATTTTGATATAATTTTTTAATAACATTTTGAAAATGTCTAAAGCATTTTTAAATACTTTTATCCTCGGTTCTTTACATACATTTTTTCTCATTAATTTCTCTCTGTACATGTTTATTACTCTCGCTGACTTTTCTCCCTAACTTCTTCCTTTGTAGCTGTCTCTCACTAACTTTTTTTTGGCATGTAGTTTCTTTTATCAATATCTCTTTATTCACACATTTTTTTTTTTTTTTTCAAATATGTATTCACACATTTTTTTTTTTTTTTCAAATATGTATTTACACTCTTTTCCCCTTTACTAATTTCTCTAGACAATTTATTGCACTTATTTCTCATAATATTTAGGTAGAAATATCTTTATTTTGATACTTAATGAATTTTTTCAATGCTTCTTAAATTTCTAATTATGGCATATGAATATTATACCGTAGTTGGAAAGTTAGTGGCATAAGGCTTTTTTATTCATTAAAAAAAAATTAACATAATGATTAAAAAATAATAGCTTATGAACAGAACAAATATATACATGTCTTAAAAGAAAGAGAAAAAAAAAACTATAATAAGTAGAAATAAATAAAAAAAAATAGAGTTTCGCCGGGTTGAGTTTCTGTTGGAGGCCCATTATTAGTATATTGTAGTGATCATCAAGAAATGGGCCTTTACTCTTGAGTTTTTTTTTTTTTTTTTTTTTTTTTTTTTGTTGTTGTTGTTGTTGGGGATTAAGTTTAAGAACTAATAGTCAATCAATTCGTTTTTATGTAGGTTGATGTTTTGTATCACAAGCATGCTATATGTTTTTATATAGTGTTTACACGTTGCTTCCTGTGAATTAGTTTCAAGAAAGAACTTTCAATATATCGTGTTTATAAATCTTTAAAGTATAAAAGTGTTTAACAAATCCCTTACTAATAGATTTCTGTCTTATTTAACGTTTTTTAAAATTCACATATCCATTATATACAAGTTATTAGACTTATTCATCTATTAAATAGCGAGAAGATAATAAAAAAATTCCAATTACAAAAAGTAAGAGTGTCTTATTCATTTACATACTAATTAAAAAGTTGAGAGAGATTTGTGAAAACATTGCAATGATTGTTGCGTGGGGATCAAAATCTCAACTTTGATACATTTGAAAATATGCATCCTACGGTTTTATTATTGCTTAAAAAATATTGCAGTTTGTCTGTGTGTGTACTGAATGGCTCATGCATGCATGTGAATGTAATCACTAATCTGTGTTGGTAATCATATTTATAGTTTACTCAAATTAGGTGTCCTTTTACCATTATTTATTTATCTTTAATATTATTAAACACATTTTTTTTGGGTTACGAAACCCAAAGTTTTTCTCCTTTATATGTTGGAAATTGAGTTCCACCTAATCTTTATTGATAACATCAATCAATCTTACTTTTGTTAATTAAATACATTGAAATCATCAATTATCATGACTAGGATCGAACAAACATTACAAGATCATGTGTTAATTAATATTTAATCTAAAAACAAATAGATAATTTGAGATAATGAAAAGCGATCAGATAGAGGTATAACACAATTTTTTAAAAAACATTTCATGATTTACTAATGTTTGAGAATCATTGAAGTCTATTAAACTAAGGACAATAGTAGCCAAAGTGAACATATAGCTCAACGGTAATTAACATATACTACCTCTTATGAAGTCTGTGTCGGAGTCAATCCTTATCTATATACTTATTGTACTCGAAGAAGTAGTAGTAGAAAGGGAAAAAAAATGTCTATTCATATAAAATTAACATTCCTCACTTTTTATTGGACAAGCATATTGTTTATTCACGGTTTTCAATCACGTGAACATTACTTCTTTTTCGAGTTTTGAAAATTTAGGGTTTAGGGATCGAGTTTTATGGTGTTTTTCTTAAGAATTTTGGTCATAAAATTATGGGGTTGTAGGTTAATGAAGCTCTTAAATCCAACACTGAAAAAAGAAAATGAAAAATGTACTCGTAAAAAAATGACCAAAATGACCGTTTTTTGACCAAAATTTGAGGGTTATGGTAAAGGATTTTTTGACTTTTTTATATTCACGAAAAAAGTAGTGTATATTCATATAAAATTAACATTCCTAACTTTTTTATTGGACCAAGCATGTTGCTTATTCATCGTTTTCAACCATGTACTTGAAAATTACTCCTTTCGAAATTTGAAAATTTAGGGTTGAAGGATAGAGTTTTATGGTGTTTTTTTTTAAGGATTTTGGTTCTAGAGCTATGGGGATGTAGGTTAATGATCTTAAACCCAACATTGAAAAAGAAAATGAAAAATGTACTCTGTAAAAAAATGACCAAAATAACCGTTTTTTGACCAAAATTTGAGAACTATAGTAAACGAATTTTTGACTTTTTTTAATTCACGAAAATTGTGTATATATTCATATAAAATTAATATTCCTCACTTTTGATTGGACCAAGCATATTGTTTATTCACGATTTTCAACCACGTGCTTGAAAATTGCTCTTTTTGGTTTTGAAAATTTAGAGTTTAGGAATTTTATGGTGTTTTTCTTACGGATTTTGGTCCTAAAGTTATGGAGTTGTAGGTTAATGAAGCTCCTAAACTCAATATTGAATTGGGTTAGTACAATTTAGTTTAGATGAATTAATTTGAGAAGTTGTTAATATCTCAGGGGAATATTGAAGTTACCTTACCCAACCATTAATTCAATAATTTACATTAAGCTTTTCTGAATTTAGGAAACAGTAACCATCTTACATCTTACAACGAATTAAGGGGCCTTAGACTGCACGTTACTGTATAAACTAATATGTATTTCTTCCAGCATTGCATTGCACTCCAAAATAAATAAATTAAAATATAAACCTTTTTCTTTCATTTAAAAATATATATATATGAAATTCAGAGAGGCAATTAATTGCCGTCCTTATTAATCAATTACATGACGCATACCTAATACTAATATGAACACACTATCTTTCACATTATATTAATTCATTTTATTCCTAAATATGATTAACCAAAGCAGGAGTTGAAATATCGAAACCAAAATCATGCATATTGCTTTCTTGTAATTATAAGCTGATTGAGACTAAAAGATTTAGTTTTAATTTTTTAAATATTACAAATTCGGTATATAAAAATCGGTTTGAGTTAAGTTTAAGTAAAACAAAAGTTTTCATTTAATTGAGTTTTTTTTTTGTTTGATAACTTCTTTATTTATATTTTATTTCCAAAAGGTTACCCAATTTTTTTAACTTAAAGGGATTAATATATATATATATATTACTGGCACGCCTTTTAAGTACAATATTAGTATTGTTTAAAAAAAAAAAAAAAATATATATATATATATATATATATATATATATATATATTAGTAAAAATCTAAAAGCATGTTTGATTTTTTAATTTTTTTAATTGATATATATGAGTGGGGCCAACTTACTTGCACCCACTAATCTCATGAGACAGATCGACTGACCCTACAACGTTTAGTTGCTAAGAAAATTCGTAGGAAGGCACAATACGACATAGTAGAGTGGGCTTTTATCTAAAAGATGATGCTGAAATTGAGTTTTTCTCATGACGGGGTTGGATTGATTATGCCATGCATCTTTTTCGATCTTCATTAATGGACAACCAATGGGCCAAATAAAGCCTACAAGGGGGTTTCACCAAGGGGATCCACTATATCTCTTTGTTCCTTTTATGTGTGGAAGGTATATCTATGCTCTGAAGTTTATTTTATTGAACTATATGCTCAAGTTAGAGCATCTCTTTAGGAGCTTAATGTTTAAATCTCTTATTTTTTGCTATGTTGATGTCAAAATCCGGACATGGAATGTCAACTGGCATTCACGTGGCTTCAAATGTGAATTTGTAAATTGGTAGGACGAAGTGACCTGCAAAACAAAAGTTAGAGAATATCGGTGTGGTACTCCACTTTGGCTCCAATGCTTAAGTTAGTAACAGAGAAGTATCAAGCTTTTAGAGAATTTTAGTGGATCAAAATGAACTTTACTCTCTCTATGGTGTAAGGTAATATTTATAATGTTTTTCTAATTGTCTTTCATTTTTCCTTCTGGATTTAACTTAAAGAAGGGCGAGTTGGTCATGTTTGGGTGAGTCGACTTCGGTATGGCTAACCATGCTCTAAAGAGCTTTTGGGCCCAAAGATGTCTGGTCCAGGGAAATCGAGACCCTGAAATCTTTTTGGAGGGATCGACCTCAGCTTCGGCCTTTTAGATTGACCCGGCTTATCTTTGAGTCTGATTCTTTTCATGGGTCTTTTAGAAGCTAGTTAGGCCTAATACACTACCTGATAGAGATGAATTTCTCTTTAAAATGAATTTTGATTCGGTGGAACTAACTTTCGATCTAATCTTTGTCAAACGTTCATTTTTATCCCAACATGCTATATAACAACGTTAACAAAAATATATATATTCTTTGTAGTTTAAAAAAAATATTCTTTGTAGTTTAAAAAAACAATTTAACCAAGTTGAAAGGTTTTTAATTTTCCGGGAAAAAGGTGCAATGCCGCACACGTTTTCTACCAAACTAAAGGGTTCAATTCGTTCATCTCTTTTTGGTGAGAACAAATGGATAGGAATTTTAATAAAAATAATTAAAACAAGGGAAGAGGATATGTGTTCCACCAACTCCCACATCTTCAAATTTATCCTTATGTAATCATATATACTTCACCATTAAATATTTAAACAAAGAGTTCATTTGGAATCATTTGCCTATGTTTATGTTTTTTCCCATTTTTTAAGAATTACGTGTTTGTTGAGAATTTTTTTTTTCTCTTTTAAAAATGCTCTAAAAATTATGTGTACTTCAAATTTTGTTTCTTTCTTGCCTTGGCCCTTAACTATTACATTCATACCATTATATCAAAGGGCTTTTTTTTTTAATATTATTTAATTGATGTTTAATTAAAAAAGATATGTACATAACCCAACGATAATTGTCAAGTAAGAAAATCTAAAGTGAGCATAGCTGAATAGTTTCCATCTACCACTCCTACAATTGGTGAACTTAGAAAAAAAATAAATCAAATATATATATATATATATATATATATTTTGTTTTAGCAACAAAGGAATTTGAAAAGTGACATAAATAATAATTTATTGTAAAGATTTTTTTTTAAATAAAAATGAGAAGAGAAAAGGGCCTGATTTGAATATAAGAAGGGTTATGATTTTATAGAATAAAAAGCTGGTTCACTTAAGATCCGAGATTATGATGCTAATTACCATAATTAGCTTAGGTTAGTTTTCTAAATTTGTCTCAAAATCGATTCGAAGAAGTCGGTGCAGGGGATTCCCGTCTTTCGTCGCCCACCAATTTTATAAGCTTTTTATTTTTTGTCAATAAATAGTATTCATTTAAATTTGGCCTCATTTTCGGACCTCGGTGCTGTATCAAATCAGATTAAAATAAATAAGAAACTGTTCCGCGAGTACGAAGACTAGGAAGTTCTGTTTAACAAGGTTAGATCCATTGTTTTTTTTTACTTCACATCCAACCATGAACTATAATAAAATCAAATTCAAGTTAAATTGTAAATTTAATCTGATTTCAATTTAAGTTTTATCTTTTAGTACAGTTGAAGTTACGGAAATTTGAATATACGATCTAAAAAAATAATTATTGATGATTTATGCCCGTTGTAGTTAGTTTAGTTAATATGATTTTCTTTTAGTGTAATTGAAGGTGCGAAAATTTGAATATGTGACCTTAAAAAAAACAAAAAAAAAAAACATATGGAAGTTTAAAGTGGTTTTTATAATTGTTAAAGTTTGAATTTAGTTATATATGTTTCTATATGACTAACTTTGTTGATTGCATCGAAGCTAAAAATAGAAGGAAAATATGTGTTTTTTTTGGTAGGTATAAAACTATATATGAATGGTTGATAAGGTTTGACCAAATTAAAATAATTTTAAAATCATAGCTATCAAATTGAAACCAAACTCAAATTCTAAACTTTTTAAATCATAGAGATTATTGTTATTATTATTTATTACATTTTTTTTTAACTAAAGACGTGACTTGAAAATTATACCTGATTTAACTTTCTCAAAGCTCTATCTGTTTTTTAGTACAATAAATAATACGAAGATTTGAACTTCGACTTCAAATGAATGAGTCAATTATCGTTGTGCTGTCCATGTTAGAATTTCTAAGATTTATGTAAGTGAGTGAGATAATCCAAATTTTTATGCTTTTTGTTTTTGTGTTATTTCTCATTTCTATAAGGAAAAAAAAAATCGAAATTTGTACCTAAATTTTATGTACATATAGATAAAAGATAATCTGAAGTAATAAATAAATAAATCTAAGAAACGTGATTTAGGTGTATCTCGATTTATATTTGTGATAGTGTTTTATTAAACCAATGAATGAAAAATAAAAGTAAGGTAAATGAAAGTGGCGTAGTGTAATTAATTTGGTAAGATTTTCAATAAATTTCTAAAAAAAGGATTGGTAACATTAATGGCTTTTAATAGTAAGAAAGAAAAATAGAAGAGGAAGAGGCAAGAGGCCTATTCTATTCTAATGTCTACGTTTCAAAATATAAATCCAAAATTAATAAATAAATATTATTTCTGATACGAAGTGGAGGTCCCACCCGCAAGCCAAGCCAATGAAGTGGTGGATGCTCTGTATATAAAAACCGCCCCGTTGGAATTCGTCTTTTACCGAACGCACAGAAAAAAAGAAAGAAAAAAAGAAAAAAGAAAAAAAAAAGGGAATTTAAAGAGGAATCAGAACGGTTACCATTAGGCATTAACATTACATTTCACATACCATACCAGAGAGATACAACTCACCGCCGCTTCTCAACTTCAAACCTTCATAAACTCTCAACGTATGTAGCCAAGACCAGACGGAATTGCAAGATGAATTCTGCCAAGAGGCCAAGAACATGCCGGAAATTCGCCGGAAAATCTGATCTCTTCGATGTCTTGCCGGACGATCTCGTTATACACCTCCTCTGCCGCCTCGCCTCCTCCGCCTCTTCCCCTTCCGACCTTCTCAACGTTCTCTTCACGTAATTTCATGCTTCTTCTTCTTCTTCTTCTTTTTGTTTTTCTTCTGTTTTCTTTTTTGATTTTTCGATTGAGTTTTTTTTTAATGATTTTAATTTGTATATAGATGCAAGAGATTGAATCGCTTGGTTCTTCATCCTTTGGTTTTGTCTAAACCCGGACCCAAGGCGTTTGTAGTTAAAACGGAGAACTGGTGTGATTCCGCTCACCGATTTCTCAAACGCTGCGTTGACGCCGGTAACTCCGAAGCAAGTTTCACGCTCGGAATGGTTAGTTTTTTTTTTTTTTTTTTTTGGTTCATTTCTTGAAAAATTTGAAGAAATTGTTACTCTGTATGGAGTGGAGGATGATTTCTCTGTTTTTTCCCCTGTAGATCCGATTTTATTGCTTGAGAAATCGAGGAAGTGGAGCTTCTTTAATGGCGAAAGCGGCGATTAAATCTCACGCTCCGGCGCTCTACTCGCTCGCCGTGATTCAATTCAACGGTAGCGGTGGCTCTAAGAGCGACAAGGATCTCCAGGCCGGCGTAGCCCTATGTGCTCGAGCTGCTTTTCTCGGCCATGTCGACGCACTTCGCGAACTCGGTCACTGCCTTCAAGACGGTTACGGCGTGCGACAGAACTCCGACGAAGGCCGCCGGCTCCTCATCCAAGCCAACGCGCGTGAGCTTGCTGCCGTTCTCCTCTCCTCCTCGAGAATATGGCAACAGCGGCACCACCAGTTCGGCAACGTCCTCGATTTGACGGCGACGAATTGTTCGTTGCTGAGCGATTTCGGCTGTAACGTTCCGGCGCCGGAGCCACATCCGGTGAACCAGTTTTTGAGAGAGTGGTTCGAGTCGGAGAGTGGAGTGGCGGCGCGTGTGGGACTGAGACTCTGCTCGCACGGCGGATGCGGTCGGCCGGAGACTCGGCCGCACGAGTTCCGACGATGCTCTGTTTGCGGGACTGTAAATTACTGTTCAAGAGGATGCCAAGCGCAGGATTGGAAAGTCCGGCATAAAGAGGAGTGTAGAGCCCTTGAGCGGTGGCGGGATGCGGATGGAAACAATGCCGGAGCCGGCGGCATGTTTGATATTGTAGAAGAGGCTGAGGAGGACAACATCGTGGGTATTCTATAATCATAATGGCGCTGTAATTTGAGTTATTTATGGATATAAATGTAGTTTTATTTTTATATACTTTTTTTTTTCCTTTTCTTTTCTGGGTCTTCAAATTATTTAAAGTATCAGTGATAACCGACAAAGTTTTCAAAGTGAAACTTGAGAGGAAATTTTCATGCTATATTATGCATATCTTTCGTAAAATAGTACTATTTAAAAAAGCAGCCCGAAAAATTAATAATTAATTAATTTTATTTGTTCGAAAGGAGACACAATTTTTTTTTGAAAAAATATATTTATGGTCCTAAGTTTTGAGGACAATTTTATTTGTTCTCTAAATTTTAAAATGTTATATTTTTATCTTTAAATTTTAAGTTTGGCTTCTATTTAATTATTAGATTTTTAAATATTATATTTTTACCTTTAAATTTTGAGTTTAATTTTAATTTAGTCTCTCAATTTTAATATTTTATACTTTTGTCCATAAATTTTTCACACAAATGCTCATTTTTTACTTTTTGGTGTTAATCTTCAGTTAATTAATTTAAAAATAATTATGATTTACAATTTTAATAGAGGCAGAAAATTAGTTAAAAGTGTAAACTAATTTAATTAATCTAATTTTTTTAATTAATTAATATAAATAATTAAAAATAACAAATTCTGGGGTAAAAATGTAATATTTTGAAATCTCGAAACAAATTAAAAACTAAACTAATAAAATCATGGATGACCTTTTATAACCTAAGGATCAAAATGATATATATTTCTTTCTTCACATGGGTGGAGAATTCGAACCTCTAATCTAATTTCGTTTTTTCATTCAATTTTGTGGTAAGTGGTAAGCATAGATTATTAAGTTATGTTTACTTTGGCTTTAATTTAATTTTGTGGAAGGGAGATTGAATATATGAGTTAAGGATATATTAGTCCCAAACTTTTATATTTGTTTCGTTTTGGTCTCATCAACTTTGTTTTATCTTTATTACTTAATTTTTTTTAAATGTCTATTTTGATTTTTAAATTTTTACATTTGTTATATTTTGAAAAAGAAAAATGTCTATTTTAATCGTAAATTTTTTTTAAAAAAATGATCGTTACGTTTGAAATCATGATCGTTTTAATATTTTAGTATGCATACCAGAAACTATGTTGTTAGAAACTAAAATAAAATAAATTTTAAAATTCGAAAACTAAATTGTATGTTTCTAAAGTTTCAAAATAAAAAATAAAAAATAAAAAATAGAACGAACTTGGACTAATTTTTTTTTTTTTTTTTTTTTTTTCCTTTTGGAATGCTACCATTCAAATTCAAATGCTATTTTGTTGTAAAAAATAATAATAATAATAAATATAATATAATTATTGTATAATGTATAATATAAAAAGAGAATATTTAGAGGTTTGACCACTGTTGTGTATTTTTTAAATATAATAATAATTACTATATATCATAAAATAAATAAAATAAAATAAAGAAATTGGGATTTATTTTATATTTGATTTTTTTTTTTTCATTTTGCCAATGTATTCAAAACCTCAATTAATTCCAAAGGTACAAATAAAATTTAAATAAAAAATGTTACAAAATAATACCATTAAAACTGAATAATAAATATGATTTGTTCAAAAAACAATTAATAATAATAAATATGATGATAATGATGTGACATTTAATTTTATTTTTGGAAGTTTAAAACTTTTACTTCCATCGTATCCAATTTGAGATTTCGAACTAGTCCTATTCGAATATGGAATATTAGCCTCATAAAGTATTCTTGACCATAAAAATACTACATTTTTTATAACAACTCATCCCTTTCAAATTTCAACAATCTCTTTGTGCAAGCTTCCCATTTTTTCCATTTATGCACCACAATTTTTTTTTTCTCGCAATATTCTTTTTTACTTTATCCAGGAATATTCTTAAAATTGACAACTTTCTAAATGGATGCATAAAAAAATTCTTTTAGTAACTGGATTATGTGAGTTTTTTTATTCAATTATATCGATGAATTCGAAGAGATGAGTATTTAATTCCCGCCAACAAACGTTTTTAGTGAAGAAAAATCGATACATCAATGATAAATTTGATAAGAATATTAAGTTTGTGTATATGAGATTAATCAAAAAATATATTGTGACTCATAAAATTTGAAGATAAGAGTTCTAATACGTTAAAATTATAAAAGTTTAAGATATATAAACTTAAAATATATGGTGAACATTCTTTTTTAATAAAAGATGTAGTGAAGTACTATTTATTTTTCTAGCAAAATATATATATAAATAATAAAATTAAAATTGAGGAGTAAGAAAAGGTATAAATGCATTGACCATACGATAATATTAAATATTGACTATGTTGTTTTTAGTACTATATATAATTTTCAACATTTAAAAATTAATAATTATTTTATTCATTAAATTATGTTTATATAGACCATTAATAATGGACAATTATTACACTATGGTAAGTTTTTTTTATTTTATTTTAATGTTCTTATTAGGTATATATTTCTAACACTCCAAGCTAAAAAAAAAATTGTATATTAAAAAATAAAAAGAGGTAAACAAGAACATTAAAATAAAAAACGACCTCTATGGACCTCCATGGACCAATCTTTGCTTGCATGTAGAGGTCGTCTTTTCAAAAGACGACCTCCAATTAAAACTACATTATTTTTATAAATAGTTTCAAACTTACAATATTTTAATAATAAGTTTTAAAAAATGTAATATTATTAAAAAACAGCCGATTGTTGAATGTTCAACTTTCTTGATGAGTACTGAAAAAACCAAAAAATAAATAAATAATCGCTGATGAGTCTTAATTTGTCGACAGCAATGATGGTCACGTTGGAATGTGTACGTTATTATTTTTTTTTTTTATCTAATTTTAGTTTTATAATAATAATTATTTTCTACCTATTTGTAGTCTGTATAAATTATAATGTTTTTTTTTTAAACACTATAAATTATAATCAGTTAGGAGTTTACATATATAAATAAAGCTGATTTAAGAAATATTTCAATGTCTAAAGCTGCTGATAATTACTCTTTTCCATGTATTTATCTGACTATCTCGACGGTTCGTTTCTCCAAAATATATATATATATAAAATAATATCGAGGGTTTTGAAGGAAATAGGAATGTTGCAATAATTGAACCGATCGCTTTTTTTTCAAAAGGAAAATATTTAAATTTATTAATTAAAAAATGGAAGATATCAATCAAAAATAGAATATGCGACAAATGAGACGAAAATAAAGAGGCTACTTTGACGGTGGCATTGAGAAATTGCACATGTGGACCGAAACCAAACCCACCACACTTTCAAACAAACAAATCCTCAAAATTTACTCTCCTCTTTCTTTTTTATTTTTTTATTTTTTTAAATACACTTTTCTTCTTTTACTACCTAATGGTAAATGCTGTCTTTCAATTCTGAAAGTTTTTTTTTTCCCTTGAGATAAATTTTGCAAAAGTTAATTTGAAATAATTGCTTGGAACTTCCTTGATATTGAAGAGGGCCTTGGCACATTATTAAAAACAACAACTCTACTATTAAAGTGGATCAAGAGATGCCAAAATGTTATGATGAAGGCATAGTTTTTTACCATTTGAGATGACCTATTACCAATTGGTTCATAATTTTGAGTCGAAAAAATATTAGGTTAAGATTCATCGTTCTATAGGCAATAATTTCATGAATGATTTTAAAGTTCGTTAAAATTTTAATTTTATGTTTATTTAGTTAATAACCGTATAACTTTATGTCAAATATGTCCGTCGACATTTTGTTAAATTTATGAACTTATTAAACACAAAATAAAAAAAATTAAATTTTGCAATACACAAAATTCAATTTTATGTGATTTAGATTCATCACATAAGATTGAAAATTTAAAAACCTATTAGGCAAAATTTAAAATTTATGGACCTATTAAACACTTTTTAAAGCACAATCTCATTTGAGCATAGTTCAAAATACAACATCAATTATCATTTTAAAAGTTGACGATTTGCTTTACCATGGTACAATTATTAAACTAAAAAGAAAATAAATATTTCTTAAAGTTTATTTTAGCAGCTTGCATAAATGACAATCAACCCTAAAATAATGATAGATATGACAAAATATAAAACATTTTGTAAATATGTTAAAAAAAATCGTGATAGTCACTAATAGATTGTTATCTAGACTATTATCCGTGATAGACTGCTATCACTGATAGTCATGGATAATCAAATATGACAAAATATAAAGAATAGAAGTGTATCAATAACTATGATGGATAGTCATTAATATTATATTTACTAATAAAAAGTTATTAGTGATAAAATAATTATATTTTTAATTATTTAACTCAAATTTCATTTCTTTTATAACATTTTAAAATTAGACTAAATGTGAACTAATTTATTAAAGATAATCATAATTCAAAGTATATATATATATATATATATTTTTTTTTTTACAATAATGAAAAATGTTATATATATAGCGGAAGCCGGCTAAATGAAAGCCCTCGCAGTCGACACGTCTTCACTATCAAGAGCCAAAAGACGAAAAAAGAAAATGTTTTGTTTTATTCCAAAATTTAATAAATTGGAAAATAATTGGAGACGAGAGTTGAGAGTGAGCGTGTGGACTATAAAACGAAACTAGGACGATTTTTAGGAATCCAAACGGAATACTTCGATCCCGGCCTCCCGCCTCACTTCAATTTTACCAGCACAATAATCAACCACCAAGTTTCAGCCATGGCGGAGAGCTTTCGAATTCGAAGCCTTCGATTCATCACTGTTCTTCTTCTCTGTATCGTCTTCCCCTCGCATACTCATCGTCTCGACGAACACCAGCCCCTCTCCAAAATCGATGTATACAAAGCTACTCTTGCACTCCGAAATTCCGCCGCCATTAGAGCCTCGCCGCTTGTTCTTGGCCTCAATGTAAGTATTTCTTCTCAGCCGGATTCTCATGCCGTCTTCTGTTGTTTATTATTCAATTTGCTTACTCCTCTATGATTTTGATTAGTTCGATAGTTCTGAATAGTCTTCTTACTCTCTGTGTTGACGACTATTTCCTTCAGTCAATTCAGTTTACATGTATGAATTTGGAAAATATGGCTCTAGTTTCTTAATCGGTAGTAGCTGGATCGTGCGTTTCGGAGATCTTGCAACTTTCTCGATTAAAATGTTTGTTTATTTTGTTGATTTGTTTCGATCCAATGTTTCCAGCGCGAGAATACCGAGGATATACGTTGCTTAATTATTCGTTGATTCTTCGTGAGATTCTTCTTTGTTCTTACTTTCTGTATTGATTTTATATCTCCTTCAAACAATTCAATATGCTTGTATGAGTTTAGAAAATATGGTCCTGCCTGACCGGCACTTCTCTTTACATCTGATTTTCCATCTGCATCGTTACGGAATGGTTACCGATCAGAAGTAGCCGGATTATGCTTTTCCGAGATGTTCTAACTTCGTTTATGAGTTATTTGTTGATTCTGTTTCAATTTTATAATTCTAGGGCGAGGATAACGGGGATATATAAGTTCCTTAACTATTTGTTGATTCTTTATAAGTTGCTTCTTGCTTTCTGTGTTGATTTGTATAATATTTCGAAAATTTCAGTTTCAGTTTGCATGTCTTAGTTCAGAAAATATGATCCTAAACTTTCATTCTTTCTGTGTTGATTTGTATAATATTTCGGAAATTTCAGTTTCAGTAGCTGCATTGTGTTTTTCCTAGAATTTGTAATTTTCTCTGAGTTAATTGTTTATTTGTTGATTCTTTTCAATTGTATATTCTCAGGGAGAGGATACCGAGTGGGTGACTGTAAAGTTTATACATCCTGAACCCTCAGCAGATGATTGGATAGGAGTGTTTTCTCCTGCGAAGTTTAGGTATGCATCATCTCCTTATTCCATGATTTAGTATACAGAAATATTGAAAGTTTATAAAGTTCTGATTTAGCGTGTTTAGTTTTGATCCAATGATAATGATCTCACTACGAAGGTGGAAATTGTTACAAGTAACAAAACCTGAAAGAACTTTGTTTCTTTGTGGCAGCTCATCAGCCTGTCCTATTTCAAATAGAAGGGTTCAAACTCCATTAATCTGCTCAAGCCCAATAAAGGTGTTCAGAATTTAACTTGTAACATTGACCTCAACGGGAATGTCAAATATATGATTTATAATGCTTGAGATGAAACAACGATACAAATTTCTTCTCTAACAATCTGTTTTCCAGTTCAATTATGCAAACTACTCAAATCCAAATTATGCGAAGACAGGAAAAGCTTCTCTGGCGTTCCAGTTGATCAATCAGCGAGCAGATTTCTCATTTGCTTTATTTTCAGGAGGTCTTACAAATGTTTGTTCTCTCTCCCACCTTCGATTATTTCCCTTCATTCTCTTGTTCACTTTTGTTATTCCACCTTTGATCTTTCAGAAAGAATTTAGTCTTTAATTTGTTTGACTTCATTTCTTGTCCAATGTAACTATGTTTAGATGTTATGATATTGACTTTATCTTATAGTCTAAACTGTGTGGAGTAAAATTCAATTGCAGCCCAAACTTATTGCTGTTTCAAATTCCTTATCATTTAAGAATCCTAAAGCGCCATTGTTTCCTCGCCTTGCACATGGGAAGCTATGGAATGAAGTAAGTTGATCAATCTCCTTGCCTTTCATTTTATTGTGGGAGACTTTTGAATCAATTGGATACTCATTGCTAACTTATGTTAATAAAG
The DNA here is from genome assembly GCA_028017165.1 of Herpetospermum pedunculosum. NCBI lineage: Eukaryota > Viridiplantae > Streptophyta > Magnoliopsida > Cucurbitales > Cucurbitaceae > Herpetospermum > Herpetospermum pedunculosum. Next base: position 406,409 of record CM051530.1, read on the forward strand.
TCTTCAAAATTGACACTCCTACCTGCTGCCAACATGTGAGAAAAAAACCATATTCTATAGATGTTAGCAAGATTTAAGTAGCTTAGCTGCCGACAATGGAATTATTTTGATTTTTGCAGATGACAGTAACCTGGACAAGTGGGTACGATATAAATGAAGCTATTCCGTTCGTTGAATGGGGTCTAGAAGGAGAGATACAGACGAGATCCCCAGCTGGGACACTGACATTTAGTAGGAACAGCATGTGTGGTATGATTAGTTCGAGCAACTCATCAGTCTAGACTGTACCTTTTAAGTTAACAACTTAATATTATCTTAAAACAAAAAAATACAAGCTGCCAGTTGAAACTTTTTAGACCTTTTTTTAAAACCTTAATTATAATACTGTTTCAAAAAGGTTCAACTGATAACATGTGTGTGTGTATTTACCCATTCACTTGCTTTGAGTCTAGTTCATTTTTAATACCAAACAAATTCATTGGAGAGTTAGTTTGCAATGATCGACCCATTAGATAGAGAACCTTGCTCTTGACCACTCAAGTTATTTATGTTGCTGCCATGTTAAAATTTTGCTGCTTCCATTCTGTAAATTACTTAAAGACAGAAGCTATGTCTTTTAAGTTAACTCCTTAAATTTTGTATTTTCTCATCTTGGCGTCCTTGAGCTTTTGGCTATGAACCTGGAAATGAGTAGTCAATTCCTTCCAAGTGGCTTCTTAGAACACTAAAAATGGCTTTCTTTCCTAATCTCATCAGAACATGAATATTTACATTTCTTTTAGAAAGGTATTGACTTCTTTCAGAATGGATTGATGACTTTCTTTGATTCTAGTCTTGAGATAATTACTCTGCAAAACGTATTATGTTTACTCTTTTATTCTGACTGAACACTGGTTTCGAATTTCTGACTTGTTGCATGATGGTGTTTTCTTTGATGAAAGATGCACCTGCACGAACAGTTGGTTGGCGTGATCCTGGTTTCTTTCATACCAGTTTCCTACAAAACTTATGGCCGAACTCTGTGTATGTATCAATGTTTGAAATGATTGGTCTTAACCATTATTAAAATCCTGATCACGCACACTAATGATTGTCACGTTGGTTTCAACAGGTATACGTACAAAATGGGTCATCGCTTGTTTAATGGGTCATATATTTGGAGCAAGAGCTATTCATTCAAGTCATCACCACATCCTGGAGAAGAATCAGTACAGCGTGTCATTATATTTGGTGATATGGGGAAGGTACCATAAAGTATTTATTTATTTAGTTACATTGATTATACTCAAAATGAGAACGAGGTTTATAGTTCAGAAGGAAAATGTTGAAATTGAACTAAGTGAAACTTCTGAACTTCATTTAATTAACTTAATTTAGGCACCTCTTCATGGCCTATGTTTATTTCTCTTATTGACTTGATACTTCTCCATATTCTTGAGAGGATGTTCTACAACTGCCTTCACATTTGAGCTCCTTGAGGGGCAATCTGACATTTTGAATAATTCAAAGAAAATTGGTTATCATATAAATGGTTTATCGAAAAGGAACAACCTAATCCTTCATTGTTCTGCCATTTCAGTTGCTATTGTTTCACTAGTAACTGTAACATAGATATAACAGAATTATCAACCACTCTTGATAAGAACTTAGAATTCAAATGCAGTCCTTTCTGTTTGTGGTAATCTTATGAAGATAATCTTTTTTCGAACAAGGCACTGGAAAAAAGATTTGTAACACTAAATGACTTTCAGGGACAACGTGATGGCTCAAATGAGTATAGCAACTATCAGCCTGGAGCATTGAACACCACTGACCAGCTCATCAAAGACTTGAACAATATTGACATTGTTTTTCACATCGGAGACCTCTCTTATGCAAATGGGTATCTCTCAGAGTGGGACCAATTTACTGCACAGGTGGAGCCCATTGCTTCTAGGGTCCCCTACATGGTTGCAAGGTTATCACTATCAATAACTTGATTGTTCCTTAGAGAATGATTTTTGGACCATTTAGTTTTTATAAATCTTAAGCCTCTACAATTTGACTCCTGCAGTGGTAACCATGAGCGTGACTGGCCGAATACCGGGTCGTTCTATTCAAACATGGATTCAGGTGGGGAGTGTGGAGTTCCGGCAGAGACCATGTTCTATTTTCCTGCTGAAAACAGAGCTAAGTTCTGGTAAGCTTAGAAGAATGCATTGCAATGCTGAGTTTTATAAGTTGCTTGACAAATAAAACTTTTTGTATTTGGTAACAGGTATTCGACAGATTATGGATTGTTCCGGTTCTGTATAGCTGACAGTGAACATGACTGGCGAGAGGGATCAGAACAGTACAAATTCATAGAGCAGTGCTTTGCATCAGCGGATAGACAAAAACAACCTTGGTTGATATTTGCTGCTCATCGCGTGCTCGGCTACTCTTCAAACGATTGGTATGCGTCGCAAGGCTCATACGAGGAACCCATGGGAAGGGAAAGCCTACAGAAACTCTGGCAGAAGTATAGGGTCGATATTGCCTTCTATGGCCATGTCCATAACTACGAAAGAACATGTCCAGTTTATCAGGTAAAAGGAATTAAGTTTACAATATCCTATCATATCATATCAATGTTTTCTTTTTTAAAAACACTTGAAATTTTAGACAATTTTCAAAAACAAGAAACAAATATTGGAAAACTAGTTTTAAATTTTTTGCCATGATTTCAGAAAGGATTTTGAAAGCAGAGTAGAAAACTAAGAACATAATTTTTAGAAATAGAAACTAAAAGAGAACGTAATTAGATGATCCCTTTAACTTGTTTGATAAGTTCTTGGTGTTTGAAAAATAGGTTTATAAACCCTACTTCCTTCTATGAATTTATTTGTTTCGTATTCGTTGTCTATCTTTTACAAATGTTTTCGAAATCCAAGTTTAATTTTGAAAACTACATGCCTCATTTGATAACTATTTCGTTTTTGGTTTTTGAATACTATTGTATTTTAAAAATCAAAACTAAATTGATTATCAAACATGAGTTTAATTTTTGCATTTTATTTCCGCTAGAGATTATTAAGATGATTGTCTATGTGGGTGGGGTTTGTAGCATCAATGCGTGAATACAGAAAGAACGCACTATTCGGGCACTATGAATGGCACAATTCATGTGGTGGTGGGTGGAGCAGGGAGCCACTTATCTCCATTCACCAAAGAGATACCAAAATGGAGTATTTACAGAGACTACGATTTCGGATTCGTGAAGTTGACAGCATACGACCGCTCCTCTCTGCTTTTCGAGTACAAGAAAAGCAGCGACGGAAAGGTCTATGATTACTTTACCATTTCAAGAGACTACAGAGACGTCTTGGCCTGCGTTCCCGACAGTTGTCAACCCACAACTTTGGCTGCTTAAAATTTATTTTCACTTTTTACGTTCTAGTTTGCATATAATTATGCTCTCCCTAGAATGGTAGTTTTTAGCTTAGTTTGTCCAGGAAATAATTAGGCATTCAGCTCTCTCTGTCGATAATTATTTTTTGTTTATATTGTTTTATGTAGAAGAGAACTGAAATCAATCTAAAATCATGTTCTTTTTTTCTTTTTCCTTTCGTTTTAAAAATTCATTTTATATTTATTTACTAAAATTGACCATAGTTTTCTATTTGGGTCCTAATTTTTAAAAATCAATTTAATTCGAAATCAATCTATAATCATGTTTTTTTTTTTTCTTTTGCCTTTTGTTTTAAAAATCAATTTAATTCGAGCTTATTAATTTTCCTAATTTTTAAAAATCAATTTAATTCGAAATCAATCTATAATCATGTTTTTTTTTTTTCTTTTGCCTTTTGTTTTAAAAATCAATTTAATTCGAGCTTATTAATTTTCATTTTTGGTTCCTAAATTTTGAGATTTTATAATTTGCTCATGAACTAATGATGTATCTATCACTTTAGAATAATTATGATCTAGAATTTTCAAATTAGTTTTAATAGCAATGAAAAAAATTAGTGAAAAGTGAATTAATTTAATTCTAATCAATTTAATTCTTTTAAAGTAATTAATAGAAAATTAACACAAATGAGCTTGAAAATTCATTTTGAAACAGACCAAATGAAAATTAAACTCAAAATTCAAGAATATTTTAAAATTTAGCGACAAAATGAAAATTAAACTAAAAAAACTAGGAGTGGAGCAAGAGTATAACAGTTTGAAATCTAGGGGCAAAATGATTTTAATAGAAAATTAACACAAATGACCTAACGCTGTGAAAATTCATTTCGAAACTAACTAAATGAAAATTAAACTCAAAATATTAAACTCAAAATTCAAGAATATTTTAAAATTTAGCGACAAAATGAAAATTAAACTAAAAAAACTAGGAGTGGAGCAAGAGTATAACAGTTTGAAATCTAGGGGCAAAATGATTTTAATAGAAAATTAACACAAATGACCTAACGCTGTGAAAATTCATTTCGAAACTAACTAAATGAAAATTAAACTCAAAATTCAAGAATATTTTAAAATTTATGGACAAAATGAAAATTAAACTAAAAAAACTAGGAGTAAGAGTATAACCGTTTGAAATCTGCCAAAGCGAACATAACCCAGCAGCCATATGTATGTGTTGACGACCAAGAGGTCGGTGGTTCGAATCTCCCCACCCACAATGTACTCAAAAACAGTTTGAAATCTAGGGGCCAAAATGATTTACCCCTTTTTTTCCTAAAAAATATAAATTACTCTGAAAACTGTTTTAAGAGACCTATAGTTAAATTTTAAAAACTACAAAAAGAAAAATAGATACCAAAACTATTGCTATTGTTCAAACCTTAGAGAAGGTTTTTTCTCCATTTAATCTAAGATTAAAACTGAAGCGTTTAACATTTCTCAAAACTTACAATATATATTAAATCCGATAAAAAAAATATTTACGAATTTTTACTGCCAAGAATTTACCTCCAAAACAAGTCGAATCATTTGCAGCGAGAGATGCACCGACATTTCAAATTGAGCCCGGTCGAATACCATGAGCTCCAACAGTTATAAATATTGAAGTGAGATCAACAACACCCCTCGCCATGTAGTATTTTCTCGACTTGGTTAACAGAATGCTGCCCGAGTCTCCGTAAGATCTCCTTGGCTTGGCTATTATCAAGGACAAAAGGAACCAAGGATGACTTTGAGTTGACAAAAACCTTCATAAAATAAAGAAATGTTTCACCAGTACAATGGACTATCGACCACTATCCAGATATCATTTCAGTATCACGATCTTCTCCATTTGACGAATTGATGGATGTTAATAGATCATCTACTTTTAAAGGCGAATGACGAGCCGCGTATTGAAACATAACCTGCCGCATATAAACAGAATAATGAAGTAAAAGGCGTTCGACATATCATTACAGCTGGCTGGATATAGCCATAGCACCGAAATAATCTTCAAATATAAGTCCCCATTGGATAACCATTTGGTTTTTTGTTTAAAAAAATTAAGCCTATAAATACTACTTTCAACCTTATTCCTTTGATTTATTATCTACATTTTACAAAGTGTTTTCAAAATTCAAAACCAAGTTTTGAAAACTAAAAAAAAATAGTTTTTAAAAATATCTTTTTGAAATTTGACTAAAAATTCTAATGTTTTCTCAAGAAAGATGAAAAACATTGTACAGAAATTGTGAGAAAACAAACACAATTTTCAAAAACTAAAAACCAAATGGTTATCAAACGGAACCTAAATTATTTGTCAATTAATTTCCTATGAATATGATTTGTCCCTTATTTTTACTTTTTTGAGTACAAAGAAGTATGATTTGAATCGATAAGTATACTATTTAGCATAATTTCTAACCTTGGAGTAACTATCTGCAAAGGCTCGAGCTCGATTGACCTTGCCAACATATTGCAAGTCTGCTCCCTGAATCCTCCCATCTACAATGGTCAGCCCTCCATCGCCAATAGTGAACCGCAATAGATTGCCTGAAGATAGTCCTAACTGAGATTTCAAGAAATCAGTTATATACTTGCCCACAAGAAGGAACTTCAAATGTTGGTAATAAATAAAAACAGAAAATCTTTAGAATTTAAAAAAATATATATATGTATGAAGAAAAAACTCTGGTGGCATTAACCAAAAAGAAACTATTGATGTGAGTTAATTAAACCCCAAAATCCTTCCTTACAAAGACACCCTTTTGACCTTTTATCAAAAAGGAGGTGTAAAAGGACGCCTAAGGACCACGACCACTACAAAGATGTCTTAAAAGAAACGCTCTAGGTTATAGCACAAAGGAAGACCTAAATATAACATGCATACCAAACAAAGAGACCTCACAAGCCACCATTTACACCCTACCTACTAAACTTATTCAGAATCAATTTAAGTCACCCAACTGATAACGTTTATTCCAATTAAAACTTAAGCAAGTAGCAGTCTCAAAGATATGAAGGACCCAATTCAAATTAAGAAAATAATCTTCCTTCCCTGAATAGAAAAAGGTGTCATCCCCAAGCTGCAAATGGGTTTGGTAGACATTATCTCCCCTCGCTACAAGGCCCTCCATTAAACCTCTATCCATCACTTTACATATATTTCTGCTAAGGACGTCAACCACCTCAATTAAAAGGAAACCGAACAAAACATCACTTGCCTGGTACCACTGTGGAAAAGATTCCCCTCAAACTCACCTACCATTAGTTAAGCTAGAACAGTTATCACACTCACACACGCAATTCACCTACCAAACTCTCCATTTATAGCCAAAGCCTTATCCCAAAAAAATTCAGACCTGAATGATTAATTATTATAAACCTTTTCAAAATTGATCTCCTCAAAGGATTTCTTCCCAGTCTGCAATACGAACATCATCAAGATTCAAGAATTTTTTCCCTAACAATTACACCGCCCTGCTTAGCATAAATAGCGCGAGCTTTTTTTATTGATATCCGTGAGTGTCAAGGCCAGCTTACGCGCACCTCGACTAATCTCACGAGACAACCGCAAGACCCTACAACATGTGAGATAAAGACCCTCCACATCCTCTTATCATTGTCTGAACCCTTGAAACAAGTCTACTAGCCACCCTCTTTACAACTAAAATTTGTCCATCTACTGCAATTCTCACTGGATGGGGTAAAAAGGCTGCAATTCTCGCTAGATGGGGTAAATAAAGGCTGCAATGGTTGCCAGGTGGGTAAAAACTAAAAAGGGCCACAATTCCTGCTAAAATTATCGGACAGTTGAATTGGATTCCTGATTCCAAAAAATAATAGCTCAGTAGCGCAATGTCATTCCTGTAAACTAAAGGTAATATTAGTTAATAGTTAGTTTATAATTTAGTGAAGGGCTTTTTGGTACTTCATCTTTCCTGTTAACATGTTCTTTAATCTTCCCTATTAATAAAACCATATAGATTACTTTTCAAAAATCAATTCATATATACCACTCGTCATATCACAGGAGCTACCTAGCTAATTACATTTTTTTTTCCCGTTCCAAAAAGAAAAATCTAATTAATGTCTCCATAAACAGGTGTTTTTCCACATTCAAAGTTAATATCGCAATGGTCAATCCCTTTAGAAGATGCAAATATCGAGCAACAGTTTCTTCAGTTACACCAGCCCAAATAACAACATCAAGACTACGCTATGGTGGGCATAGGTACCACGCCAAATTACACACCAGACACACAAAGACACAAAAAAGAAATGAAAATCACAGACCACATTTCCATGCAAAAATGTAGTCAAAGGAAGCATGATATAATAAACACAAGACTTTCAAAACTAATAACACCACAGAAAGAGTTAAATTTAGAACAAAAACCTTTTCGATAAAGTCACCATTTAAGCATCCAAATTCCACAGGAGGATCATCTGATGTCGTCACCTTTCCATCACCTTGTAGCTCCAAAACCACCTGATCATTCAAACAAAGCAGAATTAGCATTATAAACTACATGAGAGAAGAGAGTAGGTCCATATCACAAAAATGGATCGTTTTGACCACTCAATGGACCCGATCCTTGTGATAGTGGCAACATTATTTGTACAAAAAGAAAAAAACAAGAATTACAAACAGTCATATAGTTTGTATGTTTTTTAAAAAGAGGAACATGAAATGTAGAGAAAAACTGCCTGCTGTTGGCTTGGAACTTGTCCATTATTATCAGTGTCAATAACATATTGACTGCAACTCTCATCCTTCCAGACCAATGCAAGTGGTGTATTTCCTGGCTGGTAATTGGAATGCCTAACACAATGACAACTTCTTAGTACAAGATCAACGAAGTTATAACTTGTAAGAATACAAAACCTTTCACAAAATGGAAGAAAGAACTTAATGAGAAGCGCAATGCATATCAATTATCGAGCATAAATATCATGACATCATAACTTGAAAATTGTTAAAACATGTGATTCTGCAGTACATAAGGAGTGTTCCGCATGTTTCAAAATATTTCAATAAGAGATAACAGAGGTTATCAACTAAATGAAAAATTGCACATGAAATAAATTCAAATCAAGTCCTCATTTAAAAGGAGGACGAAGAGAATTCGAAATCTTAAATCCTTTCTCGATGGTAAATCTTACTTGTTGTAAAATAATAGGCCATCCTTGACATAAGGTGCTGCTCCAGTATAAGCAGCATAAAGACCATTTTGATCGCACGGATATACAGGTACAAGGCTGAATTTATATTTGTGATAGTATGAAGGTGGCTCACAAGCACCAGTTTCAACAAGCTTGGAATTGAGCCAGAAGAACCGAAACTCGGCGGTGCAATCATAAAGAGAATATGCTCGCCAACAAATCATATCAATGACGTAGTAAGTTTGATCAATCTAGATGACATTCGAACCGTTACTTGTCAGTATAAAAACTTAGCCTACAAAAATGGCATAAGATATATGAGAAACTTACTTCGTGAAATATACAATCTAGAATGGAATATGATTGACCGGATCCAGAGGCATCTCTCGTCCTTGCTCCGTTGGGTAGAGCAGAAGGAAAACGATGAAGAATCGATCCATTTCGTAGCCTACTGATAGTTGTTCCATTGGAAGAAACAACAAAGCACCGTTTCCCGGAAGGCCTTGCAGATACGTACCTACAAAAATCCAAAGCATCGTAGAAACGTCACTCTCAACTTCGATCATTCCACGCAAATTTACAGATAGATTAAGATTTTCTCTCTTTCTGTTCTATCTTTTTTGAAAACATGTTGAACACTAAACCAGACGAACAAAAAATGTGCAATCAAATTTGCTTGGCACGATTCAAATAGTCAAGCACCAGACGTGAGTGAGAATGAAACAACCGAATAGAAATGAATTTGAAGAGCAGAAAGCATGGAGTATAAAACCAATACAGAAGCTACGATGATCAGATGATGTATGGAGTAAAGAGAAACAAGATCTAAGCTCGTAGTAGTTGAAGAAAACGCAAACATAAATAGCTAACTTAGTACTAGTAACGAAGAGATGGAAGGAATTAGAACCAGTCTTCGCTAAGTCGATCGGGAACATCTATCATCCACTCAGGAAGCAACAGTTGCTTCGAAAACCACTGACGAGCCTCTGAACCTTTGAGCTTCGAAGCCTGGCAAACATCGAGCTCCTTCGGAGCAGGCTCGCTAAATTCACTCTCCGGTAGGAGCTCTGGCGACTGTTCCGTTTCGGAATCAAGTTCGTTTAGCTCAATCTCCAGCACCGGCTCGGAGGTACTAGGCTCGATGAATGTGGAAGAGAGGGAGAGGAGAGATGAGGCTAAGGATCGGGCTTGTTGCTGAGTGTCGCGGCGATTCTGCTGTTGCCGTTGCAAAGAAAGTTCCCGCCGCTTCTGCTGGTCGGAGATCGCCGGCCGTTTGTGCGGACGGCGAATGTCATGCGGTGCCATCTTCGCGCAATTCGATGGTGGTTCGAATTCGAAATGAAGGCAGTCTCCGGTTTGGCCTCGAAGGTTACCCGCTTCGGCGATGCGATATCGTGTATTAACCGCCCGCGGAAGAAGAAATTCAATATTTGGGTTTATTTAATATTGGGCCCTCAACATTATTGGGCTTTTGGGCCCAATACCGGATGACCGACCTATAATTCCAATAAAAATTCGAGTTTGCCTTGTTTGGCATACCTATTTTCAAAATTGTCGTGGTAATATGAAATGTTTAGGATCATCCGAATTTGTTCATCCGACAATGTGCGTGGTTCACAGTTTCGCACCATTCATTATATGAGAGATAAATTATAAAACTAGTTCATTTTTTGATCTATTAGTTATAAGATGGTGGATATATTTTTTTGATCTACTTAGACGGTGATATTGTGACAGCTTCATTGAATAATTTGTCCTCGTAGACACGATTGTTCATTTTTCTTAAGAAAAAAAAACAATTTTTACTCATAAACTTAGTAAATTGTATCAAATTTACTATCAATTTCATTCTTTTAGACCTTAAACTTAGTAAGTATTGAAATTTTTATCCTCTATTTACATTATGCTAATTCACACCCTATTCACTACTTTTAACAAATAATAATGTAAATTGAAGGTGATCATGGTGATTGGGATGAAGTAGGTATTTTGGCTTTAAATTTACTTTGGCATTCTAGTAAATTTATTTGGATGGATATGACATTATTTTAATATAGGCATGATTTTGAAATCGACCATTTTGATCAAAGCAAAAAAAATTTAGCACAACAAATGGGGAAAGGGAAGTTTATAATTTTTTTTTTTCTAAACGTATTTAATTAATGCAGAGTTGGGGATTGAACTCGTGAACTCTTACTAAAGACACAATTTTATGTAAAATGAGTTAGGACATTTAGCACATTTTTTACAAAAAGTAATTTAGAAAAAAAAATAGATATTTCATATTTACATTGGTGTGTTTTTCTAATATTATTATTCAAACATAGATGGAGATACGAATTTTCAACTTTTAAATCACATTTGTCATATTGCTTTTTTTTTTTAGAACAAAGAAAACAAAACATCAAGAGTGATCAATAACAATGAAAATGAGTGATAAATCGGGGAGAACATACTTGGTCGTTCAGGGAGGAGGAACTTCTTCCATCTAAATTTATGAGGTATGTGTGAGTTACAACAACATATCGGTACGAAGGAAAAACCTTTGATAAGTCTCATACTTTTCTTTGTGCGTAAACCGTCGACAAAGGATTGTATTTCGTTTTTAGATCGACTCATCTTATTAAAATCTTGGCGAGGGTGTGGATCTCGCTATTGTAGTGGGCCTCACTCCTTTGTGAGCATTTGTCATATTGCTACTACTATAATTTTTTAATTGCCCAAGTTTATATTAAATTTATTTTAAAGTAGTGCCTCAATTATCATTCATGGATTCTAACTTTAATTTAAATTGAGCAATCTCCAAAAAAAAAAAAAAAATATATATATATATATATATATATATATATTATACTTATGTCTGTGTGCTTATAATATATTGATGAATTAATTATCATTATCACTCCTCTATTTTATTGCTTTAAGAAAATCATTTTTTTTCTTTCTTATAAAAGAAGAACTTTATTTATTTATTTTTAATATATTTGATTTGGATTCATCTTAAGTGTTAACGTAGTTTTAAAATTGTTATGGATTGATCTGGTAGACTCGAGTCGAATCGAAATCGTCATAAACACAAATGGAATTGACCAAAACTAGTCTCTGGGTCTGGCCCCTTTGTCCAACGGCCCACCTAAGCGTAAACCTAAGTATGGCAAGACATTGGTCGTCGACTCAGGAAGACAAGAACGGGGATTGGGCACTACTTCGATAGTGGAATATAATACGTTCCATCACGACGACATGTGCTTCTGTGATGTCAAACACATATAAATCCAAGACCATCCCCTTTCAGAAAGGGATTCCATCCTCGATTATAAATCTCATTCTACAAATCCTAAGTTTAGTAACTTGTCTTAACTCGAGCTTAACTCTTGGTTGATTCGACCAAATTACTGATTTAGGTATCGAAGCTTATTGAACATAGCACCACACCGTACCGATGCTTTGATTTTTCTCCTTGCAAGTCACCGAAATATAAACACAGCATGACTCGAAAAGAGACTTGACCCAAAACTCCGTTGCACCCAAAATTTGAGCTAGACTGTGAACCAAAATCCTGACAAAAAAAAAAAAAAAATATATATATATATATATATATATATTGAAATTTATGGAAGGGTCGAAGATACATTAAAATAATATATATAGAGACAATAATACCAAGAGAGATTTTTGACTGGATAATTGACCTTTTTAGATATATATTTAAAAGACATACTATGCCTGATGTAATGTAATTGATTAAATATACTGCGACTCCAATCAAATTTTTTGTTTTAAAAAAAATGTAAGCTTTAAATAATAGAAACCAGTCCTAAAATTCCAAAAGCAGCTTGCTTGCATATATATATATATTTTGGTCTCTTCTCTATTATTATTTTTTTTTTGCAAGTCAATGCAAAATTATTATTGAAATCTTGAGTAATAAGTAGATAGGTGGGATATAGATTGGGGAAATGCATTCAAACTTTCAAACTTGCCTTTTAAACAAAAAAACAAGTTACATGTGATTGAAATATAATAATATATATATATATGTACCATTATAAATTAATTATGTAAAAAGGGCTTTAAGTTATTGCCTATTCTCCTAGTTTGGTTAACCACCAAAAACATTTTAAAGGAGACCAATTGGAAATGTTTCCATTAATTCCACCCACACCAATGTGATTTGATTAATTCAAACCATCAAATATTATAAAAAGAAAGAAGGAATTGGACCAGCACCAGCAGCCATTCATGTAGTTATATATGGTGCAATTTTTCAAATTAATGTATTATATTAAATAACCTGTTTTTTCATTTTGATTGAATCTTTAGAATAAAATGTTTGCATTGGTAATCTTTAATCGAAAAGTGTTTAATTTGAACTTCTTCTCCTAAAAATGCATGCGTAGTGTCACTCACTTAAGAAAATAATCTCAACTGTTTTATTTTTTAAAAGGTATAGACACAACTTTATATCAATTGAGTTTGACTCGATTTGACATTAAATCTCAAATGTTGAAGTTATATAACATATTTATTTAGGCATGTGATTTGTAAGTATTATTGTATAGTTTAAATGGTGAATGTCAATCCGAGCTAATAAGACACTATTACCTTTTTCGAGATTGAAGGTCTAATTTATACGTATCCAATTGCTCAACTAGAAAAAAATTAAGTGAGATTTAAAATTATAAATTCATACAATCAAATAAAATTAGAAACCTTGTGGTTAGAATAACCAAACCTATTCACAATCTTTGGTTTGAAACTAATAATTAATTATAAGAAATATATACATTAAGAGAGAAAAAAAATATTAGTTTTTTTTCTCAATCAAATAAAAATATTAGGTTTTATCAATTTTTACCATAAATTTTTATCAAATTAAACCCTAAATTTAGATAAGTGTTACAATTGTTTATCTTCTATTCAATTTTTGCTAATTCATCCAATAATTTTAACAAATAACAAAATAAAATGTTTAAGAGCTTACTAATTTAAATGGAAGACAAGGTTTGCACAAAATCAATTTTATGAATACATAAAATTGACACTATCAAAACTCATAAATTAAAAATTCAAAAAAAAAAAAAAAAAAAAAAAAAAAAAAAAAAAAAAAGTTAATATCGGTTTTTTAAAAGTCCCATATATATGCTTTATATTTATAATTCATCGAAGACATATAAAAAAATATTTTTATTAATAATTCTTAAAAAAACAAATCAAAGTGTAAAAATTAAACACTTTTTAAGCTTAAGATATAGATCACAACACCCTAAAAAATTAAGATGCAAATGATAAATTTAAAAGTTTAGCGTAAAAATTAGTTTACACTATTAAATTTGGGGTTAAAAATTAAAATTGTGTTTTTTTTTTTTGGGAAAAAATCAGTTTATACCTCTAAACTTTGAGGGTTGTATCAATTAAAACCCTAAACTAACAATTGTATCAATTTAAACCCTAAATTTCCATAACTGTATCAATTTACACCTTCTAGTATAAAAATGTAAGCTTTTACATAGGTGGAGACTTGTAATTTATTAATTAAACTCTTAAATTTTCATAGAATTGATTCATTTATGAAAGTTTATGGATTTAATTGTTAAAATCATAAGTCTCCACCCGTTTAAATTAATTTTTTTCAAATAAAATCTAACAAAAGGTGTAAATTGATACACTTATGATAATTTAGGGTTTAAATTGATACAATTGTTAGTTTAGGGTTTTAATTGATACAACCCTCAAAGTTTAGGGGTATAAATTGATTTTTTTCCTTTTTTTTTTTAAACAACACGAACTTGAGATGTTTCATATATATTATGTCGGTTGAACTATACTAGATATTTATGATGTTATTGTGGACGAGTGAGAGAAGAATATTGTGGACGAGTGAGAGAAGAATATTTCCCATCTTTATATGCGAAAAGGATACCCTCTCATTCAAAGAATCACAAATGGAGAGAGCTCTTTTTTCTGAATGGACCTTTCCATAATTCAGAAATATGGTCAAAGAGAGATGAAGGTCCCCTCCCCATGAACCCAAGAGGGAGTGGCCAAACAAGAAGGGAAAAAATAAAACCCAACTCTACGCCAATAATTAAGACTTTTCCTTTTCTTTTCTTTTTTTCTTTCAGAGATGAAAGATATTGACCATATTTATTTATGGTTTTAGTTTAATGTTTTTATAAGTACTTTTAATTTCAATAAATTTTAAAATTAATCTTTATTGTATTTTGAATTAAATTAATTTTTATCGCAAAATGATCCTAATAATTGGAATAAAAATCAATTTATATCCTTAAATTTGAGTTGGTTATACAAATAGCAATTAGGCCCAAACTAATTACAAATTTAGCAAACTTTAAAATATTTTACAAATATGGCAAAAAAATATGTTTCTATTACTGATAGACTTTATCCTATCATTGATAGACTTCTATCCGTGATAGACTAAGGTGATCAGCGATAAACTTTTAGCCATAAGATATCAGAAATTGTTATATCCGCAAATTTTTTAAAAACATGCTACATTTTTAATTATCTTATTCTAAATTGACATTTGTTACAATTTTTCCTTAAATTTTGGAGGTTGTATCAATTAAAACCATAAACTAATGATGGTATCAATTTAAACCTGAACTTTCATAAGTGTATCAATTTACACCATCTCTTAGAAAAATGTTTCGTGGAGACTTATAATTTATCAATTAAACTCCTAAATTTTCATACAATTGATTCACTTATGAAAGTCTAGAGTCTAGTTGCTAAAATTATAAATCTTCACATGTTTAAATTAACATTTTTAAAATAAAATTATAACCGAATGTGTAAATTGATACTTTGAAAATTCAGATTTTAAATTATACCATTATTAGTTTAGGATTTTAATTGATACAAGTTTAAAGTATAAACTGATTTTTTTTTGCTAATAAATTTTATTCTAAGAAAAACTACAATGTAAATGTATTCCCTTCTAAAATTTATCCATAGTACACGATTTAACTACTTTATTTTTGTAAATACTTTTAGAACTATCTTATTTTTTTAATTAATTTTTAAAACTACATTATTTATAAAATAAAATAAAAATAAAGAAAGTCCATAAATTCGAGATGATCTATAAAGACCAAAATAATATCTTAACAATGAGATAAAACGAAACTTTGAAAAAATAAAGAGAGAATTGACAAAGAATTGTGCACAAACATAGTTCAATCAATCGAAACAAAAAATAAATAAAATGTTAGAAGTTGAATTAACTACATCATGTTGAATTAAAAGAAAGTTGACATCAGACACATAAGTATATAATAGGTCAAAGTCAACATAGTCTTAAGAAGATTAACATGTACTCTTTTTCTCTCCTTTAAATCTCTTTAAACAAAAAATAATAATAATAATAATAATAAGAAGAAGAAACAGATAATAGAAATAACATATCTTAAAAAAAAAAAAAAAAAAAAAAAAAAAAACTACAGGCGATAAATAATTATTTTGGGAATAATAATAATAATAATAGGTATGGAATTGACGTGAAATTAAAGAGAGAGAGAGAGAAAAAAGAAGGTACAAAAATGGATGACATGCACGTTTCTACTTGGTAAGCAGAGAAAAGAAAAGGGAGAAACCCGAAAGGAAGATGCTTTGTCTCACTCCTCACTCCGCTGTTTAGTATTTATCACTCCCTTTTCCCAAACTTCCTTTTCCCAAATTCCAACCCAAATCCGCCATAGCCAAACCCTCCCATTCCTTCCTCCATTTTCTTCATTTTCTTCCCACTCTCTTGGGCCTTTCCAGTTCCACACCCCTAATTTCCCAATGCGTTTTCCTCAACAAATGTCTTCTTCTTTTCCCATGCCGGACCTTCCAGACTCCATACCTTTCTGCTACTGAAACCCCCTTTCTCGTTGAGCAAACCCCCCCCCCCCCCCCCCCTAAAATGGCTGCTACCAATACTACGAATGTCTCCACCGGCGTCGACGACCGCGTCTTGGCCACTGCTCAGCAGATCGTCAAGAGCCTCAACACTCCCAAAGAGGTTCGTGAGGACATGCTCTTGATTCTCTCCACTTTTGATAATCGTCTTTCCAGTATCGGCACTATGATCAACGGTGACGACTTCAAGACCAAGAACGATAGGTTGGACGCCGCGGAGAAGGTGATTCTTCCTTGGGACCCTAATTCCGATGCGTCGAGACGGTCGCTTAATTGGGAGGACTCGCCGGAGGAGGCGGCGGAGTATCTGTCGGCGGTGGATGATATACTCCGGCTTGTGGAGGACGTTTCGGTTGGGTCCGACTCGACTGAGATCGTAGACCGGGCGGAAAACGCGATCCAAATGGCGATGTGTCGGCTCGAGAGCGAATTTCGCCATATCCTGATCCAGAGCACAGTTCCTCTCGACGCTGAGCGGCTCTACGGCTCGATCCGGAGAGTTCACCTCTCGTTTGCGTCCAATTACAGTGAAATTGACGATGAATTCGAGAGTTTCGGGGAGGAAAGCCGCAGTTCCGGGCGATTCCATGAGCGAGGTGCGACAATTGGAGAAGATTCTTGGTGCGATTTGATCCATCCCGACGCGGCTGTTGATCTGTCGGAGATTGCGGACCGTATGATTCGCTCTGGCTACGAAAAGGAGTGTGTTCAAGTCTACAGCACCGTTCGCCGCGATGCTTTGGACGAGTGCTTGGCGATTCTCGGCGTCGAACGGCTCAGCATTGAGGAAGTTCAGAAAAGTGACTGGAAATTTTTGGATGAGAAGATGAAGAAATGGATTCAGGCCGTCAAAATTACTGTCCGGTTGATTTTGGACGGCGAGAAGAGGCTCTGTGATCAGATTTTTAATGGCGCCAACGAATCCAAAGAGATTTGCTTTAACGAAACAGCAAAAGGGTGTGTAATGCAGCTGTTGAATTTTGGGGAGGCAGTGGCTATTGGGAAGAGGTCACCGGAGAAGCTGTTTCGAATCTTGGATATGTATGATGCTTTGGCTGGCGTTTTGCCCGACTTGGAAGCCATGGTTTCCGACGAGTTTCTGCTCAGTGAAGCGCATGAAGTCTTGTCTGGACTGGGAGAAGCAGCCACAGGGACATTTTCGGAGTTTGAGAATGCTATTGAAAGCGAAAATTCAAAGAAGGCAATGCAAAATGCCGAGATTCACCCGCTTATTAGATATGTAATGAATTATCTGAGATTGCTGGTTGATTACAGTAAGACAATGAACTCTCTTTTAGAAGATGAGGAAGTACAAGACTTGCAGAATGAGAAAGATAACGACGATAATCTGCGGTTAGAAAGCACATCGCCTTTAGCTCGTAGATTGTTAATGTTGTTATCATCTTTGGAGTCCAATCTTGTGGATAAATCAAAACTCTATGAGGATGTTGCTATGCAGTTCATATTTCTGATGAACAATATACTGTACATAGTGAAAAAAGTGAAAGATTCTGAGCTTGCCCAGCTGCTCGGCGATAACTGGCTTCGTAGGCATAGCGGCAAAATTCGCCAATACGAAACGAGTTACCTTAGAGCCTCTTGGATCAAAGTTTTGTCTTGCTTAAAGGATGAAGGTATTAGTGGGAGCACAAGCAATGCCTCCAAGGCAGCTTTGAAGGAAAAGTTCAAGAATTTCAATGCAGGTTTTGAGGAAATCTGCAGGGTTCAAACAACTTGGAAGGTATCGGACGCTCAACTGCGCGATGAGCTGATAATATCCGTTTCGGAGAAGGTGATTCCAGCGTATCGCTCCTTCTTGGGGAGGTTTAGAAATCAGTTAGAGAGCGGACGGCATTCCGGGAAGTACATAAAGTACACACCAGATGACTTAGAGAACTCTCTATCAGATTTGTTTGAAGGGTCACCTGCTGTTTCACATCACCTGCGAAGAAAGGGTACTTGAAACAAATCCAGACTTGAAAACTGTTTGATGGTGAGCTGTTGATCTTTTTTTCTTCTTTCTTTTTTCTTTTTGCTAATGTTATAGACACATGATATTGTGAAGGTTATGATCTTACTTACTTTTGTTCATACACTGTATAATACATTACCAATGTTGTATACATTAGATTGTGTATCTTAATTTGAGGTCAAGGAATATTGTGAACATAGCTTCAACCCCCCTCCCCTCCCGACCCCCCTCCCGACCCCGACCCCTACTAGTCTATTACAAAGAAGAAGCAAGAGTCAAATCTGTAAAGTTGTTAGCTGCAAAATAATGCAATACTTTTGTTGTCATTCTTCGACCCAAGTTATGGCAGGAAACTTCAATGTTCTTCGTTTCGGCGGATCGGGTTGTTGCATTATTAGTTGATCGTGGCTTTGCCACAAGATTGGTACGATGTAGCAACATATGCTAGCATCTACTTTGATTCAACCATCAGATTGTCCGTGTCTAAACTCTAAAGTAGTTTCTTCGTTTCTTCTTCATCATAAAATCAGTAAAAAAAAAAAACTGATTAGAGCTAAATCTAAACAAACTGGTTTTTGCATTTTGAGAGACATAATAGAAGTTGAGATAAAATCATTATTCTCCAACATATTTTTACTGAAGTTGTAGAAAGTTATTTTGTTTCTTATCCCGAAGCTTAGCCATTGGTTGAAATGCAAAAAGTTCCTTCTTATCACTTGGTGCTGGGCCTATGATTTTCACCCAACCACCTTCAGAATTCCCCACTCCCATTAAGTTTGGGGAACAAGTGAGTGCCATTCAGTTACACACAGACACAGCTAGCTAACAAGCCAATTCATTTGGTCAGATGAAGCATCAGCTCAATTATTATTCAATGACAGCTTTCCCACAGTCCCATCACTTGATTTTGGAACCTCAATTACCTCAACTTTCTTTCAATGTTTCTCCCATAACCCTTGACCTTGTTCGA
The DNA here is from genome assembly GCA_028017165.1 of Herpetospermum pedunculosum. Classification (NCBI taxonomy): domain Eukaryota; kingdom Viridiplantae; phylum Streptophyta; class Magnoliopsida; order Cucurbitales; family Cucurbitaceae; genus Herpetospermum; species Herpetospermum pedunculosum. The sequence goes on from CM051530.1 coordinate 425,851, forward strand.
TAACGACATGTCGTTTGCTTTTTTATTTTAAGGCAAAAATCAATTTATACTTGTAAGTTTTGAGTTATATCAACTTTCATAATTTATACTTCCAAGTTTTGAGTTATACCAATTTAAATCTTAAACTTTCATATAAAAAATTATCGCATAATTAGTCTCAAGTAAACGGAGCAAAATAGAGGAAGACAAAAAATCGCTATTATATATTTAATTTAAGCATCTCTTTCTAATTCATGGCCAACAAGAATATAGATGCATGATGTATCACCTAGTGACCATGAGGTCCTAGGTTCAATTCCCCACCCCAACATGTTGTTAAAAAAAAAAAAAACGATTTTAACCGTGAATCTACATTGGTGTTTTAATTGATACATTTATTAATTTTATGGGAATAAATTGATTTCCCCCCCTTATTTTTATGTTAAAATCCTATGGTTTTCCTTGGTCTTTTTCTAATTGGAACATAATAACATTAAAACTTGTTACATAATTTTCCTCTCCACTTCAACGAAAAACACTTGTTTCCCTTTTGGTTTTTACAGAAAATGTAAAGAAAAAAGAGAAAATTGTGTGGGTAGAAAAAGAGGTAATGTATGTGAAAAAGAAATAGGTGCAAAAAGGCAATATTTATAACTGATTGAACTGTTAAGCCAAAGAAGTAGCTTGGAGATTATTGCCAAACAAAAATTTACAGAAAAAGTGGCAAACCCAGAAGAGAACTAATTACAAGTAAGTTGCCTATACTACAATCTGCACGCTCAACAAACCATCAAAGATCAAGGGCAGAGAACACACCAAACAGAAAACTAAATGAAGAGGGCCAAAATGTTAATCCTAAGTAAATTGGCCACAACATCATGCTCGAGCGTTTCCTTTTCAAACCCGACTATTCTGAGGCAGTGGCAGAACACCGTCGAAGAAATCACCAAAGTAACCGCGGGGTTCATGGACTAACCTCGAGATGATGTCTCTTAGAGTGACAACTCCTTCCAGTTTACCTTCATTGTCGACGACATACACACGGTGGATCTTCTTCGAGTCGAGCAGCAAAATCAGTTCCTTTATTGTGTGGTCCTTCTTGCACGTAATCATGTTGCTCAGCATTGGAGCGAACTCTTGATGCTTCTCTAAGTAGCTTCTAACCGCAGTCAGAAAGTTTTTTGCCGTTATCGATCTGTCAGAAGCAAACGATAACCCGCGTTCATTAATGATAAACATAGATTTTTAGGTGAGTTAGATACTAAATTTTATGATTCGAAATCGAAACAGTTTTTCTTAACGGAAAATGGAAAACTTCACCTGTCGATCAACAAGGGCCAGAAAATATCAATATATTGGTCACAAACCTGTAATCGTGGTAGATTTCTGGTGCAGTGAGCAAGAAATGAATATCTCTTAAACTAATGTTGCCTACTGCCTTGTTCCCACCCTTTTCAATAATAGGCAAACCTCCAACCCTCTTCTTCCTCATAATTTTGAATGCTTGTAGAACGGGCTCGTCCTCGTACACCTGCGATAAAGGAGAACAGCGTTGAAGAAAGATAAACAACAAACAGAATTTGCTTAAGAGAATAAACTCAAAGAATTGATAATAGGATTGCAAGTAACCAACTCCCTAAATTGCTTATGCAATGAAGAATGACTATCCGAAAATAAACCTTGACAATAGAAGCCGCTGACATCATGGGAAGACCGAGCTCGGACAGCGTCTTTGTTCCCCAACTTTCAAACCATTGAAGCCCTGCACATTCTGCTAACATGTGAATAACAGATGATTGTGTGATGATGTTATCAATCTTTCCCTCCCCCAAGTCCACCACTGGTATGCTCTTCATTTTGTACTTCGATAACAGTAAGAGCATGGTCAAGAAGGAATTCGACGTCTGCAAAGCAAGAAATGGAGCCCAACGGAAAGATCCCGAGATGTCTCGCACCTGTACATTCAGAAGAAACATCAAATAAAGCCACATTCATCAGCTAGGCTGTTCTTTATATTGTTTCAGATATAATCTTACAAAGGAGATCGAACCTGTGTGCTCTTGTACAGTTCAGAGGAAGTTAGGGATTCGAAAAAGCTTCCCGAGGTTGCTGCAGCGGGGTCGGGGCCCAATATCTGCTGTTCGAGAGGAGATATCACCACATTTTTTGCTGCAGCCAGAGCAGTTCCATCACTAGTACTTCTCGGTGATGGAGGTTCCGACTGCAAGACAAATCGCCGTAGTTATCAAACGAGACCTTAACAATTCATTTACAAGAGTTTAAGTAAAAAACATAAAGTATCACAATGAACAAAGAATCCCATTTTCCCATATCATCATCAAAAGAATTGAACAAAAACATGGTGTAATTCCAAAAACATGTTAACAATTAACATGAAGAATCAAACATATGGCTGTTCACATTCAAGAAAAAGCAATCTAATTCATAAGCATTTACAAACAGAAAAGAAAGATTGATTGGCAAAATCCTAACCTGATGAAGAATCCAAACAGCAATTCCAGCAAACTCAACAACACCAATGTATCTATCAATCCAACTTGCATGTTCAGGTGCATCGACGTCCACCACAGGCGCACTGAGGATCTTATGTTGGGCCAAAATTTCAACAGCTTCAGCTAGACTTCTGTCCGATTTTATCTCAATTACTGAACAACACATCAAAAACATCCAAATCAAAACAATAGAAATGAAGTATTTTCTATCTCTATCAATAACAAATTCATCAAACCAAAACAGATATCCAAATAGGAAGGACATGACAATTGCCAACATAAACCTAGCTCAGCGGTAATTAATATCTACCACTTCCACGATCTCGAGAGAGGTCAGATGTTCGAATCCTCGTATCCCATATTTCTCAATCATCAATTCCAAATTCAAGAAAGAATTGATCAAACAAGTAATAGTTTGTCATAAATGAAGAAAATAAAAGTGGTTTTAAGAAAAACACCTTGATCAAGAGGGGCAGAAGGAAAGGCAGAAACAGGGATGCTTTCAAAACAAGCATTAAGTTTTTCAGTGGGACTGAGCTGAGGTTCTTGAATGTCCCATAAATCTTCCACTTGCATCCCCACCTCCGCTTCTGGGCTTCTTGGACTCTCCTCTCTCGTTTCCATTACCATTTTTTTTTTCTTTTTTTCTTTTTTTCTTTTTTTTTTTCCTTTTTGTTTTTCTTTTTTCCTCTCTATGATGAGAATTTCTTTCTCGCTTTTTCCAATTCCAACAATTAATTTCACGATATTTTCTTGGATGGAAGACATAAATAAAGTCCCAACCCAACTCAGTGAGGAATGCTACTGTCCAACACCGGAGTTTTAGTTCCTTGTTCTTTGCTTTAATCCTGGCCGTCGAATGTGCGGACGTTTCTAGAGGGGAGATTTGACTGGACACGTGGCGGAATGGGATGATAAAGGATGAGTTACACGTGGATGGGGGTGCATCGGTCAACACAGATCTGCGTCTTTTACGCACAGCACGCTAATTCTTATCCGATTTGTCGGATTTCCAAATAATTATTATTTAAAAAAAAAATCATCTTTCTTTTTTATTCTTATCCTACGTTTACTGCTGGCCACTGGTGGGCGATGCTAATGTGCACCAGACCGCACTTTGCGTACTGCTTTGTCTTGACTCTCCGTGTGAGGTTATGACGTGGCACCATATCATGGGCTCTTCACGTGCTGTCGTGGCGGCCACGGGCTCAATTTTCGTCATCTCTTATGTATATTCTTCTTTTCTTTTTTTACTTTATTTTTTCTTTTTTCCCCCTAAATAATCTTTTAGGTATATTTCAATTGGATAGAGTGAGCCGGTTTTGTGCAGGCTCGGCCCATAGCTGGAATCCACAAACATGATTGATGTAATTGCATGGGAAGTTTTCAATTTAGATGCATAATGGTTTAAATTGTAGGGTTCAAACCATTGGTTAAAATGTTGATGCGTGGATCTTATAAGTGTTAGTCATAAATTGTAGGGTTCAAACCATTGGTTAAAATGTTGATGCGTGGATCTTAGAAGTGTTAGTCAGCTCGGCTCTTGAGTCTTCATTTTCGTTTGTCCGTTGTCAGCAGTCTGGTCTTCGAGTTATCATCCTAGTTGGTCCGACAAGACAAATTTAAGTAACAGTGTGGTGATGTGCTCAACACGCTCTGATACCAAAGTCAATGCAATAATCATAAGTAGTAACTAGAGAGCACAATGAGTAGTTGTATACCTCATATGAGGATTTAACCCTTGTATTTTATAGTAGTTTTACTCTGATGGATGTGTCAGGGTCGTACGATGGAACGTATTCTATTTTTTATGTGGTCGGTTGATTTTCACGGTTTGATGCCCGAGCAACTACTTTAACATATATTCTTTGAAAAAAGTTGGACCTCTCGAGTCTTTTGTTCTTTAAGTTCGGTGGACCTTGTTTCTGAGTCAGTTCACAACATAAGGCATTGTTTTTCTCTAGGATGGTTAAAGATCTAGTTTTCATATTTTTATTTGTTGAACTTGAAAAAAATGATGTTTTAGGCGAGGTTAGTAATGTCTAATCCATATTTTGAAATAAAATCAACAGTGGAAGAAATTGAGGTTAAGAGCTGTTTTTTTTTTCATTCATTTCATTGAATTCTACCATAAGTTTATATTAGTGTTGCACATTTTTTATTACATTCACCAACTAATTTTAACAAGAGTCTCGAACTAAATTTACTAGTTCCAAGTTCTAATAATTTAATCCATAAAATAGTCATAGAAAATTAATGCACAATATTAATTACCACATTAAATTATTAGTTTGTTAACATATTTGGACAATGAGATTTTGTTGACCTAACATGTTGAATTTTGTTAATGAACAAGTAGGATTTTGTGAATTCAATAAACATGTTTACCTGTCAAATTATATCAATAAACATAACAATTTAACAAATTATTTGATCTCTGGATGATATATTTATTAAAAAATATATTACATAAAAAATAAGAGATAATATTGAAACCTATAATTGTAGAGTTAATTAAGTTTTGAAGATGAAGAGAGTAAAATTAGGTACAAAACGGACCCAAAATTAGAGATAATTCTTGAGGTCTCTCGAGTCCTTGCAGAAAGAGGCGGCAAAATTAGGAGTGTATCCACTGCCGTGTATTTAGCGAAGTGGGCTTTTCTTCTCATATCAAATGGGTTTCCGCTGTTTAACACAGATTTGACTGATCATCTTTCTTTCTAGTTTCTTACTTTGCGAGGGTTTGCTCGCCCATGGCGTCCTCCGCTTCTTCCTCGGCTCATGGCGCTTCCAAGTTCCTCGGCGGCCTTCCTTCCCGTGGCTTCTTTTCCTCCACCGTCCCCTCCTCAAATCCGGTAATTCTTCTTCTCAATTCTTCTTCTGCTTTTCGAATTTCTACCGAAATAATGCATTTGAGTCTGCTCGCACATTTATGAGGGAGTTGAATTCTTCCTGTATTTTCAATTGTAGAATGCTGTTGCCTACTCTCGTTTGTTAGGCTTCCAAATTATTAGTGATTAAGAATCGGTTGTTTACAAGTATAAGAACTTATTGTTGTGACATTGAGGTGTAACTTGAATTTTCCTTTATCTAGTCTTTTGCTAGGATACTGTTTTCTTCTTCTGCATCTATTTTTGTAAAGATTTTGTTTAGATCGGGTGATCTGAGTGTTTGAGTTCTTGAGTTCGTTATCACTTTATAGTCTGAATTATAGGACGTATGCGTGTTATTATGTTGGAAGATTTATAACCACATTATAGTAGAAAGGTATTTTTTAATTTTTTTGTATCATCATTTCCAAGAAGTCAATCCAGTTTCTTTCTTTTTCTAGTTTTCACCGTAGGATTAAAAATTATTCAATGAGACCGTCACAATGTGATTGCCTTTTCAATAATCGTTGGACGTGGATTAGAAAATCTGCCTGTCTCCAAATAACCACTTGATACAAATTTGTATTTGAAGTAGTTTTGTAGTTTCTATTTTATATGCAAAACTATCAGCCACATTGTAGCGGCTTCCTCGAATAATTTATACATAGGATGGAACTTCTAGTCATTCGTGCGTACATTTAATGATTATTATCCATGTTGAAACGATGTGGTTTTTAATATGTTGGTGCAGGGAAGTATGAGAGTCTATGTCTGCCTTCATGATACCTCCCCACCAGGTCATCTTTTATTTCTCTAAATATTCAGTTTACTTACGATAAAGCAACAATTTAAGTATGTAAGAATGTAGACTATGCACTTTGAGAACCGTTATTATTCACCAGATATTTGTTTTACATGAGAACTAATGAAGAAAATAACAAGGATAATTATAGTGCTCGGGCAGAGTTCTACAAATTTTGGTGCCAGAAGTTTGTTTTGTAGAGTTAAGGTTGCTGATTTGTTAACTATATTTTATGAATGTATGCTAAGAAACCAACAAATAGTTGTGGACGTTACAGTCACATTATCAGGAATAAAATCTGAGATTCATCTCATGGCCTGAAACACATGTCAGAAACTGGACTTATCGTTCACAAATGCACTAACCACTCTTATGTTATTTTATGCAACTACCTATTATGAACACAGCAAAAATTGATAAATCTTTGCATTTTGCATCCAGAGGACCAAGAAATAAAGACAAACCAGCAGAATATACTTATTAGATCTTTAATGCTTAAAAATTCCAGTTCAAAGGATGGAAAGGGAGTTGCTGCACCCGAGTCCTCTCGAAAGAGGTACCATCATGGCATTATCTTTCTTAGAAAATGAAAGGCTGGTCTTTTTAGGTTGCTTGTTGGTCATTTTTTTTTAAACTAGCAGATTTTGCTGTATTTTCTTATGTAGCATTGGAAGCTAACAATGTACTGTCGTTTCTTTTCACATGGTGCTCGTGGCCTATATCTTTGTCGTTTATTGAATGCACATAGTTTTGGTTTTGGCATCTACATAATATTGAGTCTTAGTTATGCTACCCTTATCTTTCCAGGGCTGGTGAAAAAATTTCAGATGCCAGATCAAAGAGGGCTGCACAAGTAAGTTCAACTAAAGGTAAGTTCTGGTCGGTCGTGTATACATAAAGTAAGTAGGGCATGTTGACTCGTTACTGATCATTGCAGATATTCCTCACAAGAGTTAACTAAATCCTGCTTTTGTTTCTCCTTCAATGTCTGCACACAGATATTAATGTAGTGTCTTAGTCACCATTTGTCAAAGTTTTATCAGCATCACCATTCATTGTTAGTATCAGTCTCTTGTGCTGCCCTTGTTTTTTTCCTCAATAATTATTTTAACGTATAATCCAATTATCTTTTTAGGCGTTAAATAGATCGGGTGCTTTTCTGGATTCTTAAATTTATTGTGTGCATCGAAGAAAAAGGTGTGACTAATGTTCTAGCTCCTCAAGAGTGAAAGAATGATTTTTTTTTTTTTTTACAGATTATAGATAGTCTAGAAGTCTGTCCAACAGTTCAATTAGTTATTAAGATATATCTGAAACTTTAAATCAGAAAGGCCATTCAATGGAGGATGTATTTAAACTTTTTTTTTTTAATAAAAAAAAGTCAGTTTATAGCTTCTTTAGAATTCCGTTCCGAAACTGATGATTATGGTTGCCATAATGCATCCAGGAGCATCAAACAGTGAAACACCGAATAAGGAATTCCAGAATTTAACTGTAGAGAAGCTGCGCGCCCTTCTCAAGTCGAGAGGCCTTTCGCTTAAAGGAAAGAAGGCAAGTATATATGATATTATAATGAATCTCAAGTATCCGAATAAGTCTTATTTACGAAGATGTTTTGAGGATGGAGATGAATATCGTTGCTTTCTGTATGGTTTGCCTTTGCTTACTATTCAATCGACGTGGTGCAGGATGAATTAATTGCTCGCCTGAGAAGCGCTGATGGTTAGATGACCACTGTGAGAGTGAAACATCTGCCTCTATTCTCTACATGAACATCAGCAGGCAAACTAAAGCAAGGAAGTTATGGATTGCCGTTTTCTCAACATTTTAAATATGTAGTTAGGAGGAGTAGGGTATACTTGAAGTTGAACTGATGGTGGTTTTGAAAAAACAAGTTAGTCCATGGATATCTGGATTATAGAGATAAAAGTTTTAAAAGTTTATTATTCTTTCAAAAATTGCAAAAAATGCCTATTCTAATTTCCTGTATCTGAAAGAAACTAGATGCAACGTTTGAGTGGAACTTCAAGGTCTTTTCTATAGCATTCAAGCCTTATTTTGAGACAGAATGTTGTAGGGTTCTAATCTTTTTTCTCTCTCATGATTCTTGGATGTATTCTTGCTTATTGTTTTGTGAAAGACAATTCTTTAATGCACTTTAAAAACGTGAAAGAAGTTTCCAACTTGTTGTACGTCTTTTGATGAAGTCAAATGTACACTAAACTAGTGATCAAGAAGTCAGAAGTTCGATCTATCTTATCAAAAAAGAATTTGGCAAACTATCTTTGCAATACTACAACTTCATCAATGAGCATGTGGGTAAATGAGGGAGGAAAAAAATTATTCAACCAGGCTGTCAGAGGGACTCTAACTACATTTTTAATGATTCTCGTATAATTTCTTGAGAGAGTAAAATATTGAACTCGAACGCTAATGTAATTTTTTTTTTTTTATCACATACGAGTTCGGAGATTTGAAACTCTGATATTTTAAGTGAATAGTTGTTAGTTATGTGGTTAAATATGGTACATAAAATACAAAGAGTAAGAGACTGATTGAAAATAAGGAGAGAAAGAAGGTCCCGCTCCCATTTTCTTGATTGACCGAAGACAAAAGTGATTTTGGTAATGACCACCGGCATCATCAGCCGTCGTCGACATGTCGTCCAGTACGAGTGGTTCATGTTTAGCCTCCAATTTTGGACGGTGACATTATTTAAATAAATAAAATTAGTGAGGTCAGATCAGAATACAACCACGCCTATTCTATTTTCTCTTTTGATTTAGCCAACTTTTTTCTCTCTCTACACAAAACGACAGCGTTTCATTCTTCCAATTTCTTTTTCTCTCACGTGCTCTCATATTTAATAATTTTTATATATATTTAATCATTTTTGCGGCGCCTCCTTAGGCCTTTATCAATCAACGTTATTTATAAGAGCCGACTACTTGAAAATTGAAATACAAACTTATCAATCAACGTTAATTATTGGACTGAGATTTTTACAATTTTGGAAATTCCATATGCTCCCACTCTTGCCGTCTCTTAACGCTTTTGTCAACTTCACATTTTGCATCTTTTTTCTGTTCATATTTCCGCCCAATTTTTTTTCTTTTTTCTTTTTTTCTTTTGACTTTATGGTGTTAAGTTCGTTTATTTTTTTAGTTCAATAATAAAGTAGAAATTAATATTCGAATTTTTGACCTCTTAGTCGATAATACATGCTTTTAACTTCTTAATTAAGTTAGAATTTTTGCTCGGTTTGGAATGTTTCAAACTGTGTAATCCTCCGTGTTTTCACTTTTTACTAGATTGGTTAGGATGTAATCTAAATGAAATAACAAAAGGTTTTTGGTTAATTAACAGCATTTTTTAAGATTATTATTATAGTGCTTGACTACACGATAAAAGAAAAATAATCCAAAAATGCTTTAATTTTGGTCATTTAAAAGTACTTTTGAAGAAAGAGAAAAAAAAAACCATGCACTTAAAATTAGCTAGTGTTGTGCAAGGAATGAGTTGGGTGGAGTGCTTTTGATTTGAGTATGTATTAGGAAAGCACTTGAGAACTTTTTAAAAGTGTTGAACAAAAAATGAAAGTGATTTGGTTTATATTAAACACTTCTTAGGGCCTATAATAATATTTTTTTGTTGCTAATATCACTACTCATCACTTGTACTTTTAACTTTTTGTAATATTTATATTTTTTAACATATGTTAGTTTATGTACTTATACAAAAATGTAGATATTAATTATGTCCTATACATATGAGACTTAAAGAAAAGAAATTAATAATTAATTTTCTTGGAAAGTCGCTAACATAAATATAGGTTCTAAAAAAATCCAATATTTTAATGGGAATAGTTTTACTAAGAAACATACATGGTATTTAAAAATTAATTGAGTGTGTTTTGTCATTTGTGGCACTCCACAAAATTAAAATAATGTAAGGCATTTCGATTCTTTCACCGACGTGAAGCCTTATAAATTATTATATATATATATATATATATATATATATATATATATTTATATTTACAATTAATGTAAAAAGTGAGATTGAATTTATGATCATTAATACTTAGTTGTCTTATTATTTTTTTATTTTATAATTATTATTATTTATTATTTATAGCCATAGCACATAGATCCGGTACACATTATTTATTTATTTGATATAGCCATAGCACATTTTAGGCGTGTCATTATTTATTTATTTTATAATAATTATTATTATTATTATTATTTTGCATATTCAATATTTAAAAGTTTTTTAGTACACAAATATGTGGAGTATGTGGATTTCATTCTTTGAACTTTTGACTTAAAAAAAAAGGACAATTTTAGTTTTTAGACCCTTTAAGAAAATTAATTGGAGTTTTTATACATATTTTTAAAACTACCACTTTTTAGACTCCTCCGATATGAAATGACTAAATTACCCTAAGTAATTTTTTATCCTCAATTCTCTTTCTTTTCCCTTCTTCTCTTTCCTCACTATCCTGTCCTGCGCACCGAAGAATAAGGGCAAATTCTTTTGCCCAATTTTTTGAACCAATTTTTGCTTAATATAATGGTTCTTTTAAAAAAAAAAAAAATCACTTAGAAAAAAAAAAAAAGAAAAGGGAAAGTCCAAACAAATTTAAAATAAATGCTCGAACTGAATTCTTAAAAGTATTAGGAAAACAAAAATTGGAACCTTAGCTAGAAAACTCACTAGTATTTAAATATTCATGGATTTATCCATCGATATACCATCGATATTTGGATACCAGTAGTTTATCGGCACGTATATTCACCTGTAAATCTAATATCGGTGATATATCGATCGGTTAACCCACCGATATTCAAATATCGATAGATTTGTTTTGCCAAAATTTCAATTTTTTTTAAGCATAAAATAATAATAATTTTTTTTAGAAATATATATATATATATTTTTAAATGAAGAGTCATTTTTCTTTTAAAATATTGAAGTGAGCACAATATTTATTTTAAATTTATTCAAAAAAAATAAAGAAGAAATATTTATTTCAAATTTAACGAAGAAGAATATAAAAGGTTGGGTGAAATTTAAAATTTCTTCAATTTAATGACTAGATGGAATAAATGTAACTTCAAGTCTTAACTAAAATTTAAGTGTATTTTAGAATTTTCACACCTAAAGGTCTAGAAACTGAATTATCTTCAAAGAAAATAGTAGATAGGTCGAACACTGTTGACCTATGATCATCTTATTTCTACATTATTTATAGTTATTTTAAGAAAACTAAAATACTTTTTTTTATAGAAAATTAGAGTTTAAAAATGCTCAATCTAACTTATATTTAGCAGACACGAATTATTTTTTAATTCAACAAACAATTTTAAAAAGTGTATATATAGTATTAAAAAAAAACGAGAAGCCAAGCATAGCATGATGTACCGCCTAGTGACCATGAGGTCCTAGGTTCAATCCCCCACCCCAACATGTTGTCAAAAAAAAAAAAAAAAAAAAACGAGAATAAATTTGATTCAGTCATATTATATTTAAGATAGAATGAAAAATATACATTATCACATTTATCTCAAAATATATGAGTTTAATGTTCCCCAAAATTCAATAGGTATATATAAAATTATATTAACAATAGAACAAAATATGTTGCCTTCACAATCTCCCATCCCTCTATTCCAATTTAATTAAGGGCGTTCACACATGGGGGCAACACATGCTTTGAACCGACCCACATTAACAACATTTGATTAAAATTCGCCTAATCAAATTATAAAAGTATAGTTATTTATGTAATTCAACCAAGTAATAATAACAATAATAAATAATGTAAATTACCTAGAGGATTAAAGGGTATATTTCTAAGTTCTAGTTTGTATATTTTAGCTTTTACAATATTTATATTCTCACAAAATCGAATATAGCTCAATTGACATAAGGTTGTGTTATTGACTAAAAGGTTATGAATTTAATCTCTGCATTATACTGTGAAAAAAAAAATTATGTTTTCACACTTTTTTTTTTTTTATTATTATTATTATTTTTATTTTATTTCTATTTGTAACATTTAGTATTTGGGCTTCAACAAAATATAAGTTGAAGATATTGACATTGCAAGCCACCTCAGTTGATGTTGTATGTCTTTTTGTTTGGACGGCGTTGGCCAAAAGCGAAGCTCTAATAATAATTAATAGTAATACCATATCAATTAGAATAAGTAAAAGAATGTATAGAATTGAAATCAATGCAATTTATATATAAATAAACCGTTATTGAATAAGTTTTGTTTGGATGCAGTGTTTAAGTCTTGAAAGTAAATCATTTTAGGTCAAACACTATATTAACTTTTAAAAGAAAAAAATATGTTTTTTTTAAATATTTAGTACTTGAAAATGTTCCTAATTTTTATAGTATATTAAAATTATCAAAACACCCTCCTCATACTACTCCTCCAAATTTTTTCCACCCATAGATGTTGTCGACGACCACCACCACTCACCGTTGACAACCACAGTTGTCGACCTCCTCTGCCAATCTCCAGCAACCTTCTTCGGCGACCACTTCTGATCACCATCCTCGATCTCCAGCGATCGTCGTCCCCGAACTCTGGCGAAATTCTTCGACAGCCACTTCTGGTCACCATCGCCAATTTTCGGTGACCACTCCGGTCACTGTCGTTGATCTCAGGCGATCTCCGACGACAAATCTCCTGTCACTGCTGTCAATATCCGACAACCACTTCTGATCACAGTCGTCGATCTTTGACAGCCATCTTTGACCACCACTTTCAGCGACCATCGTCGCCGACCTCTAGCGATAATTAACATCGATCATAGTGTTTTAAATACAAGTTTGAACTTATTAATTCTTATGGTTTATTAATAATTGTTCTTTAGAGCAATATTTATTTTTATTTTTTTTTTGAAAAAAAACATCTTCGGAAAAAAAATGTAACAAAAAAATATGGGTGTTTCAATTAATAACATTTGTATAAAAAATGTCTTTAAAAAATATTTTTCAAAAATATAATTTTTTTAAACAATTTTTTTTTTTTTTTTAATAGAAATCAATCAAAGACATCTACTCGTTTGTTTATATAGGAAATTGTTAAGGTGAGAATACAAAGAAATGTTTACCTAAGAAAATATAGTAATTATAATAATAATATATAGTATATAGTGCAATATATAAGGCATGTACAAATATTTTACAAAGCAGTACAGAAAGTGCAGAATCAAAGACGCACGACATCATCTGAGGTGGATGAGTACTGATTAGCTGGTGTACACGTGTAAAGCTGATTTGTTACACAAGTGGCCACGCCAGTTGGTGGTTCTAATTCCTCCATTACTATATATGGAATTTGAATAGTTTTTTTTTTGAAAAAGATACTTCATTAATGAGACAGAAAAGAGTACAAATGAGAGGCTAGAGAAAAGCCTCCCAATTTAGCGTTATAATAGAAGTATCATAATTACAAAACAACTTCGATTTGGAGCACCATGAAGCAGCATTGATGATAATCTCCTCTCATAACTGATGAATGGACTTTGATTTATCACTAAAAATCCTGTCATTTCGTTCCAACCAAATATATCATAAAATGGCCTCAAAGATGTTGCACCACATAATATGTTTGACATTTACCTGGAGCATAGCAAGGCATTGAGATATAAAATCCTGGCCCCAAAGATGTTGCACCACATAATATGTTTGACATTTACCTGGAGCATAGCAAGACATTGAGATATCACTACAACAATTTTGACCTACGATGGCAGTTGTGAACTGCCATCTTAGATATATGATGGCGGTTTTACGACCGCCCTCTAAAGTGGTGTCATCTTAGGGGTATGATGGCGGTTATCTTTTAATGGCGGTTAAAAACCGCCATCTTAGGTAACCGTCATCTTATCTCTAAGATGGCGGTTTGTAACCGTCATCTTAACCCTAAGATGGCAGTTTGTAACCGCCATCTTAGGGATAAGATGGCGGTTACAAACCGTCATCGTAGGGATAAGATGGCGGTTACAAACCGCCATCGTAGGGATAAAATGGCGGCCACAAACCGCCATTGTAAGTTCTTTTAATGACGGGCTAAAACCGTCACTGAAAGTACTTTTGATGAAAGGCAAAAAATCATTGTTTGGCCACCAGATGCAAACAATATAATGTCGTGTTATTTCAGTGACGTTGCATAACTGACATTCTGCTAATTCGATGAATACAATGTTAAATGTGGAATAAACTAGAATTCTAGTCATTTCATTCAGAACAACAAAATATTTCATATTACATCCAAAATTGCTACAAAAACTATCATAGTTCCTGAAAAGAGTCTAAATACAAAGTACAATACCCATATTTCATATTTACATCCAAAATTGGCACAAAAGTTACAAAGTACACTACTTTATCCAAATGCGAAACTTGCAACATGATATACTCATTCTATTGTACTGGGTCGAGTTCTTCTCGTGTAAATGACGTCTTACTATTAAACTACACGAAGACAAAAGATAAATATTATGACTAAATGAAAAAAAATACAATGTATATGTAAAAATATAACTAGCTAGTTTGTTCACATACGTTAGGAGAATATATATACATGCCCTAGTGTAGTTCCTCCCATTCTTCTAAGCATCTTCTTCTCGTTGTACACACGCCCTAGTGTAGTTCCCGCACCATCTTGCGAGCTTGTTCATTCAAAGCTAATTCTGGAAATAGTTCAATCAATAAACATCTAACAACCTGTTACGGAAATTGTTCAATCAATTAACTTTAGACTAAGTAGATAATGCATTTTCTTTGAAACATTCAGATTCCACATTGCCAAAACAAAGAAGAAATTTAAGAGAAAACAAGTTAGCAAATGCACTTGTATAATAAGTAAAATAACTATCGATGAGCCATTTCCTCGGTTTGGTGAAGTAGAAGCACTTCAAAAGAAAGGAACAGACTATTGCTCATGTTTCAAAATATTATAACTACTATAAAGCTACGGTCGTTGAAATGTAGGGAATACGATGTCCTAATAACACATATCAAGTTAGAAGAGAAGTAGAGATGCAGTTTAGTACGAAATAATGCGATATATTTATCAATAAACAACCTTAAGTTTGGAGATGAGAAGTTTAACAATATGAACGAATTCACAAATATAGTCGGCCATTACCAAGATTCCGATTGTTGATGCCAATAAGCTCAATGCCTTCAATTGCAAGCATACGATCCATTTCCTTCTCGTTGTGAACCTACGAATAAAGTAAAAGGTCAAAATCATGTATAGCTTCTTTGAACATTGTACAATAATGGCAAGGCAACATTCGATCTGTGCAAACAAGATTCTATTAAGCTATACAGGAAGCCATATAAAAGGCAGGAGATGTTTCCAAATTATAGTGCAAGTGCATAATAATAAGTGTACACCAACCTCGACGAGGGGGGTCAAACCGACCATCTTGCAGATTTTAGACATATATTTAATGTCGAGATCAGGCAAAACATCAACGATCAAAAGAATGGCATCGACACCTTTAGATCGGGCATAGTAAATCTGCCATGCATCAACCACAAACTCCTTGCACAAGAGAGGGCACTGCATATGTTTCATCCTTTTAAAAGTGGTGTAAGTGGTGCATATGTATAAATAAATAAAAGTTCAATTCCTCAACCTATAAATAAATAAAATTTCAATATTATGATTTTACACAACAATTAATTCAAGAAACATCTCAAGGTATAGGAAATAAAAATTAAAACGCACACAAGATCAATAAGTATAAAAGATTAAAAACATAATAGTACATTGTCAAATTCAAAACACTAACCCACTCATTTCTCTTCAAGAAAATAAGAATCAACAAGCACTCAGGAGCAATCTCGACTTGATCCATGAAATGATTCCTAGCATAAGTTCGTACTATAAAAAAAACAAAACTCCAAAGAATTTGAAGCCCCATGTAAGCAATATGGATCAAAATGCACAATATAAAAACTATGTCAATGAATTTATGACTGAGATAGGAAACAAATACACAAGTAGCAATTCCCTTTTCTTTGCCTACCTCAAACTATTTCAATCAAAATAATGTCCAGAAGCGTTACTTGATCACATTACTTAAATATTAAAACTAGGAGGCACCCTTAATAGATATTGTTACCAAGATAAAAACAATTTTGCATGTGCTTTTCTTCAATGCAAGCTAAAGAGTAATTACATCCATAGACCCTAACAATGTGGGAGTTGTTGAAACATGGAAAAATAAACTTTCATAGAACCAGACAATTTCTATTTTCATGTACTTTCAGTTTGGACTTTGGACAAAAGAAAGAAAAATGGGGTAAGGTAATGGGGTATTGCTATTGGAGAATAAACAGAAGAATGAGGATCAGATTTCAGCAAGAAAAGCGGGGATGTGGGTTTACAAATTAGCTTACCTACTTTGCTTTCATTATTCAACCACAATTCTCTCAACAAATTTCCCTACTCTGTTTCATTACTGCATATAAACTTTCCCTTACTTTCTTATCAAATACAGTGAAATTTGTTGAGAGTAGGGAAACCCATTACTATCAAACAATTAAGTCGAAAAACCCAAACTAAACTATGCAAACCTGATAGCTTCTAGATCATGTTTTAATCCCTGCAAACTCCTGTAATTTATACTCTTCTTGTAGGCTGCAGTCTTAGAATTGTCAACAACTTCTTGTGGTCTTGAAGCAGAAATGTTCGTAGAAGTAGGGTTGTCTTCTTCAACTATTTCTTCAATTATTCCTTTGAAATAAGTAATAAATTTGATGTGAAATTCAATTTCTAAGTAATTTCTCATCCCACCACTCTCACACTACAGAGAATACACTCCCACCACTCTCACACTATAGAGAATACACTGGAGAAAAGAATATATTGAATTAGAAAAAAGGATATACCTTTGGCTTTGGTTACATTATCCCCATCTTGTTCGTTCAATCTTTGTTTGGCATCCATGAGGCAACAATTAGTTCCACAGAATATATCAGACCAATGAAGCAAGCCACATGATTACATGTGATACAATAGTAAATTACGAATGGAAGAACAAGTGATAAATTCTTGGTCCAAACTTATCACAAAATCTGAGAAAACGCATGCTTGACCCAATAAATAAACAAAATTGGGAAGGGGAGCTCATTTCAGAACCTAAGCCACATAAAGACTGGCAGGCAAATTCAATTACACAAGGTGCATGAAATAATGGAAAAAAGGAACTCACGATAAAACATCTCCAATAGTTTCATCATCGGGAGAAATTTCTTGTGCCCTTCTCAAATAAGAAACAACATCCTAACAAAATGAAATTCATTGAAAATATCATCAGACAGTAGCATTTGAATAAGTATACTAACAGAAAAACAGTTAGGTAGCCTATCCTCACAAATGCTTTCAAATACAGGGATTAAAATTCGAGTCATTAGCAATCAGCACAACAATAAAAAATTTGTATGAATCACCATTTTCATTATAGAGAAATCAGCAAAGATAAATCTGATCAATATCTGAAGAAAGTTAGGGCGAAAAATTCACCGCAACTTACATAAGACCTCTCTCCCATAAAACGATCCATATATTGCGCTGTCGACGACCGTCTCCTCCGCCCTATGCTGATTTCCTTCGTCGCCTTGGAGAAGACAACTATTGTCGGTTTTGGTGGACTGGAAGTTGAGGAGGGCCGCAGTGGAGGAGGTTTCTGATGAGAGGCTGAATTCGGGGGAGAGGCTTTGCGTTGTCGTAAATCGCCGCTGAAGAGAAAGAAATTTAGGGCAAAGATGAAAAATGAAGTTCAGCTTTCGAAGGTTGAGGTTAGGGCTGACAAAACGCCGTCGTTTGGTAAAGTTCATTTAACGACGTCGTTTTGAAGCAAAGCTACGATGGCGGTTTTTCATTTTTAGTTAATAGATGACGGTTGCAAACCGTCATCAAAGGTGATCTTATAATGGCGGTGTAAAACCGCCATTATATGTTTAATTTCCGAAAAAAAAAAAAAATCCGTAAAAATGAGCGCGTTTTCCAAAACCGCCATCATAGGGTCTCCCTAATTTTGGAACTGTCATCGTATGTGGAATTTGTTGTAGTGTATAAAATCCTGGCCCCAAAAGATGTTGCACCACATAATATGTTTGACATTTACCTGGGGCATAGCAAGGCGCATTGAGATATAAAATCCTCAAGTTTGTTCGACAGAATATATAACATATTAGAATCATTTAAAAGAGTGGACCAAAGGCTTTTAGCATAGGGGCAATGGAGAAAAATATGATTCATAGTTTTTGCATTCCTTTTGCAAAGCACACATACCAATTTGGATTAAGACACATCGCTGGAAGACGAACTTGCATTTTCTCTGCTATGTTTAAACCTTTGTGAATCATAGTCTGGAAGAATTTGCATTTTTTTGGGTAAAGAGTATTCAAGAGATTCCCTGAGTTTTGTATTGTAGAAGAAGGGGAAATTTCTCTGGAAAGATATCATTTCATAGATTTCACTGAAAAGAGACATTTTTTATCAGGAACCCAACAAATACAATCCTTACCAGCAATCGGAGAAGGGATGTGCCAAGCAGTAGATATATCGACCCAAACAATCAATTCTCTATCTAAAAGGGGTCTTCGAGGGAAGAAATTCCAAGAAATGGAATTTGAATAGTAACTAAAGCGTTGTACATATATTAAGATCAAGTATAATTACAACAACAAGACAGTTTGGCCGAGTGGTCTAAGGCGCCAGATTTAGGCTCTGGTCCGTAAGGGCGTGGGTTCAAATCCCACAGCTGTCATATTTTTTTTTTTCTTCATTGTCGTTCCACCGTCTTCTTCACAGGGAACCACTTGTTCACTTATATTTGATCTGAATCGAGTCTCTTTATTTACTCAACAAAAATTATCATACAAAAACTTTGAAACCACTCTGTTCCTCATATTTTAAAAGAATAACATAAGTTTTTTTATGTCAACATGAGCATAGTTCAACCGACATGTTTTCTCATTTTTTTTAGCTATATTGTTTAATATCGTTTAAAATACTTTAAATTAGTATAATTTTCTATTAACTTTCTTTTCCCTCTATCGCTAATCCTTAGTGGATATAAAATGTTAATAACCATCTCAAAGTTTGATGTCGCGACCCATCCCATAATTGTTGAGAAAAATCAATTTATACCCCTAATATTTGGAAGTTGCATATCAATTAAAACCTTAAACTGATAATTGTATTAATTAAAATTTCAGGTTTTTATAAGTGTATCAATTTACACCATCTATTAGATTTTATTTGAAAAATGTTAATTCAAACGTGTGAACACTCATAATTGTAGCAATTTAAACTCCTAAACTTTCATAAGTGAATCAATTGTATGAAAGTTTAGAAGTTTAATTGGTATAATGATAAAGTCTTTATATTTATAAAATCTTTTTTTTTTTTTTGGAAGGGTGTAAATTAATTTACTTGGACTTTCAAATTTTAATTAATAAAATTATTAGTTTAATGTCTTAATTAAAAAGTTTTTAAAAAAAAAATTACGAAAAAAAAATCATTTATATATATCCATCATTATTTACCAATGACAATAAATGATTAATTGAATTATAATAATATATAATCATCACACACAAAAAATTGAGAGAAGAAAAAGAAAGTAGGTACATTTTGTTCAACCGGCATAATACATGAACTACGAGCGGGAGTCTCAAGTTCAATTACACTCTCGATATGTTGTCGGAAAAGAAAATATATATATAACCACGTTTTAATTATTCTTGATGTTTTGGACAATAACGTCTTTGTCTCATTATCTAAAAACCCTAAAAAAAAATTGCTATAAATGTCCTTGTTCACAGTTGCCAATTTCCCACGTGCTCTTTTTACAGCTCATTCATTTCTCCCACCCTATAAATATCCCTATTTCTTCTCTCTGTTTCCCAAACTAAAATAAATTTGTTTTTTATTAAACTTCTCAAAATATTCAACAACCATGCAACTCAACTTCGCCATGCCTTTCTTCTTCTTCCTTCTCTCTCTTCCCTTCTTCACTTTCTTTTTCATTTATCTTTCCATCTTTAAATTCTACTGCTTCTCCAAAAATCGCTTTTCCCCTCCTTCCTACCCTTTCATCGGCTGCTTAATTTCTTTCTACAAAAACCACCGCCGGCTTCTCAGCTGGTACACCGACCTGCTTTCGGAGTCACCGACTCGGACCATTGTGGTTCAGCGGCTCGGTTCTCGTCGGACCGTTGTGACGGCAAACCCAGCCAACGTCGAGTACATGCTGAAGACTAATTTTGTTAATTACCCTAAAGGGAAGCCGTTTACTGATTTACTCGGCGATCTCCTCGGCTGTGGCATTTTCAACGTCGACGGCGAGTTGTGGTCCACCCAACGTAAACTTGCTAGTCATGAATTTTCCGCTAAGTCTCTCAGGGAATTCGTCGTTAAGACGCTTGAAGATGAAGTTCATCTCCGTTTGATTCCGTTGCTTCAGAATGCTGCCCGGACTAACGGCGTCTTGGATTTGCAAGATGTTTTGGGAAGACTCGCTTTTGACACCGTTTGTAAGGTTTGTCTCCATATACCCCTTCATGTTTTAAGCCATCTGTTTCGAAATATATATATACACACACGTGTCTATGCATGTATATATATACATATATTTACACACACGTATCATCTTTGAATTAGAGATAAAATAAGCTAAGACACTACCATTCCTTTATTATTCTCTTTACCATGTAACCAACTTGTTCACGATCGCAACGAATCATAGTACAAGACTTTAATTATCACTCTAAACATAAAACATAATCATCAATTGGCCTAGTAGTCTTGAAGGACCTTGAGACTATTAAACTTATGTTAGAAGGAATGAGGGTTCAGTCCGTTGAGGATCCCACATCTCAAGAGACCTCACTCGCAATATAACATACATGGACTACTCCTCATATTACCAATTGGTTTTAGGATGGAACCCCACCATCTGGATCCGACCAAAGATGATGAACCCAAATAGACACCATCAGGATCCGACCCAAGATGATAAACTCAAAAAAGACACCATCTTGAGGGACATATTGAGGATCCCACGTCGGAAAGATCAAGGGACCTCACTCACACTCATGCATTTAAAAGAAAAAAAAAAACATCTAAAGTTCAAATCTTTATCTGTTCTAGTTTCATATTGTTAGGGGTTTTGAATCCTAACATGTTTGAATATATTACCCACCTAAGTATAACTTAACTAGGTTGAGCCAAATAAAATTTTAGGGTACCCAAAGTAGTTTTACCACCAAGTTTTCAATATATAATTTTTACCCTTCTAATTGTTTATATATATTCAAAATTTATAACAACTTTTTTTTATTTTCCCTAAAATCGTAAAATTTTAATTAATATACATTTTAAACAATTTTTAACTCCCTTATTAAAGTAAGATATTCTTATACTCACTTCACCGATAAGAATATATTGAATTTTTTTCTTGAAGTTCTACCACATCCATAAATGAAATTTCAACGTTTGAAATACGACCAAACGAGTTAAGTTGTGCTCAGGTTGACGTTTGAATACATGTTGATTTTGTTTACAGGTAACGCTAGGAACTACCGAGCAATGTTTGGACATGTCGCGGCCAGTTCCGGCAATAGTAAACGCATTCGACGCGGCAACGGCGATCAGCGCAAAACGAGCAATATCGCCACTTTTTCTAGCATGGAAGGCCAAGCGCATGCTTAACATCGGCTCCGAAAAGAAGCTTAAAGAAGCAGTGCAAGCGGTCCACAAATGGGTCTCCGACATCATTCGCAACAAACATAATAATAATAATAATAATAATAATGGCGATCTCTTATCTCGCCTCTTATCCGCCGGCCACGGCGAAGAAGTCATCAGAGACATGGTCGTCAGCTTCATCATGGCCGGCCGCGACACCACCTCCGCCGCCATGACGTGGCTGTTCTGGCTGCTCACAAACCACCCCAAAGTCGAACAGACATTATTGAAAGAAGTGAATTCAGTCTCTTCCCAAACGGCGTCGTTTCGTTATGGATACGAAGAATTGAAGGACATGAAGTATTTAAAAGCGTGTTTATGCGAGTCCATGAGGCTGTACCCGCCGGTGGCTTGGGATTCAAAGCACGCGGCGGCGCCGGACATTCTGCCGGACGGAACTCCGGTGAGGAAAGGGGACAGAGTCACGTATTTTCCGTACGGAATGGGGCGGATGGAGGAGCTGTGGGGGAAGGATCGGCTCGAGTTCGAACCGGGCCGATGGTTGGAAAACGGGGAGCTGAAACCGGTCAGCCCGTTTAAGTTCCCGGTCTTTCAAGCCGGCCCGAGAATGTGCTTGGGAAAAGAAATGGCGTTCGTTCAGATGAAATACGTGGTGGCCACGGTTTTGAAGCGGTTTGAATTTAGAGCAGTGAGTGAAAAATCGCCGGTTTTTGTGCCGTTGTTGACAGCTCATATGGCTGGTGGATTACAGGTTTATGTTAGAGAAAGGACACGACAAAAGTCGACCATTTGGTGAGGATTGAATCCTCTGTTTTTCGGTTGCTAATAATTTGGTGCATCGCGCCGCAAAACCAACATGAATTTTATATTATTCAATGTATAAATAGTACGTTGTATAAACCACTTAAATGTCATATATATATATATATATATATATGGTAAAATTAAAGTTTAGTTGTTCTCGTGTCTATTTGGTCTTGAATTTTTTATTTTTTATCTAGCAGTTTTTTAAACTTTAAAAATGCCTAAAAATCATTAAAATTTTAATTTCATGTTCTTTGATATATTTGAAATTTGTAAAAATTAATTGGTATATTTGATTTAAAATTGAAAATTATGTTTAATAGGATCTTAAACTTTTAATTTTTTGTTTTGTAATTCTGTTAATTTTAAAATAGGTTGAATATGTAAATAATCTATTAAACACAAAATTGAAAAATTGAGAGACCTAATAGTTATCTTTTAAAGTTTAGGCACGGTAGAAACACAAAACTAAAAATTTGTAATTTAATCATGTATATATTCTTCCGGATATATATTATACATACGTTCCAAATTCCAATCCAAGTCGGTTCCATGTCCTTTTTTTCAAATTTCTTGTATAAATATATTCGACAGCTCATTGTTTGGTCAACAAAACTTGATGTTGATAACACATGAATTTATTTGATGTTGCCCATAATTATTTCGTGTTTCTTAAAATTAAACAATTCATCTTTACTTTATCGGGGATTCTATTCTATGTACATAGTTAAAATCTATATCCAGACACCTGTCATTTAAGACGAGAATTGAAACATACACGTTTAATTCATCCGGAAAATACCTGAATTTTACTATATACTGTCAAGATGCACAATTCAACTCTAGATATTTGGAATGATAATGTAAACGATTTCTCCATACAATTATGTTTGCATCGTTTCAGATCTATAATATGTTTGTTTCGTTTTTATAACAACAAATGTGGATATGGAGATTTAAACATTTGACCACAAAGGAAAAAGTACATGTCAATTACCACCGAGTTGTGCTAACTATGACTCTATAATATGTATGATTTTTTTTTTTTTTTTTTTTTTTTTTTTTTTTTTTGCAAAGGTATTTAGTTAATGCGAGGATTGAACTCATGACTAGTCAATGGCACAACCTTATGTCAATTGAGCTATGCTCGCTTTGACAATATTAATTCATTCTTACAATGACATGTAAAATTTAAGTCACACATGAGGTAAATTAAATGACAATGACCAGAACAATTTTATTTAAACTTTCAAACACCAATATTCAATAATTAAAAAACATAAAATCAAAACAATTAAGTAACGATAATATGAACATAATTCAATTGATTAAGGAATTATACGGAATTATACATCTACTCTAAGAATCAAGCATTCGAATTTCTCCCCCACACTATTGAACTATAAAGAAATAAAGAAGAAGAAGAAAACAGCTAAGTAGCAAACTAAGATTCAATGTTCAGAAATATCTTAAAGAAATATAAAACGAGCTAAGTAGCAAAATAAGATTCAATGTTCAGGAATATCTTAAAGAAATATAAAACTAAGTTGTAAATTAAGACAGTACAGTTAATGAGCTGTATGAAGATTTGTATGAATTGTGTCTTTCAATTGGCTGTAGGCATGCATCTACTTTCATTTAATGCATGGTTGTAACCTATAGGAACTATTTGGCAATTGAGACAAAAGTAGTTGAATTCTGAAATCAATCTAATGTGTCAAACTAAACATAATTCAATTGATTAAGGCGTATAATCCGATCAAGAGGTCAGAGGTTCGAATACTCTCACCTACATTCCGAGGTTCAAAGCAATGTTATTTGTAATGTAACCCATCCGGAACTTTCATAAATATCATGTACAGCTTCAGCAAGACACGATATGAATTTGTACAAGTGGGAGATCATTTTACATAGCATAGCAAAGCAAAGCACAAAGTAATGAGTTTAATGACAGTAACCTGTTCACAAAGTTTGGTCTGCTTTATAGCCCTCCAGAGAATGAAAGAAACTTCAGCACGGGTTCTACAAGTTCAGGACATATCAGATTTTAAAAATTAATCCCTTGGTCTACATCCAACTGCAGAAAACTCTCTAGAATTATCCACAATGCATATTCTAAGATCTTATGTAGACATATCAGTTGATAGCTTTAACAGAGGCCACAAAAAAAACACAAAAACGGTATAGTTGCCTAAGTTGTTTTCTGTATAAAGCAAATTTTGAACCAAGCAGAGCTTGGAATGTAATTTGTTTGATCTGATACTTTTCGCGAACAGACAAGCAAAACCATCTATGATTCTAACATCTAGTTGAAAAATGGTACAAAATGGAAATATCTTAGTTCTAGTCAAATTAAGATGACTTTCCCCTTCAAGAATAAAACCCAGTCATGAACTAGCCGTGAGTTAAAAATACAGAATTCCTATATTTTTCAAGATACTTAATCCCCTACAAGGAAAGAAGTGATAAAAGAGATAAATAACAGAACTGATGTCACCCAATTCAATATTGATGTTGAGCGGGATGCTTAAGTGCTTCCAGGAACATCACTTCCAGCAGGTTTGCGGTTCAGGTACCGAATAACAGCATCATCCACCCTGATTCAATACAGTTACCGAATTACGTAAACTAATTATAACAATAATTTAAAAAAAAAAAAAAAAAAACTATCATGTTAGATATCTGTGCATATATCACTCCATCATGCAGTAATCCAATGGTTCTTCCTTCCCCCACGTCCATGACACAAATGGCATCCAATCAAGTGGGTCACTCTAGCCAGTATTCGAAAAGAATATGGAATAGAGCACGACACAAATAGCATTCTAACAAGTGAGCCATTGTTACCACTGCCGGTCATTAGAAAGCTACTTAGGACATGTTTGGGAGTGATTTTGACAAACATGCCAAAATTGCTTTTATTATTGCCAAAATCACTTACATTTAAAGTAGTGATGTTTGGCAATGATGTAGAACTGATTTGGGAAGAAAAAACCAAAAGCACTTAATGTGATTAACCAAGAATCACTTAAAAAAACTATTATTTTGGAGTTTTAGTAATTTGACGCTTCTAAATAACTTTTAAGTGTAAACCAAATATTAAAATTTACTATTAAACACTTTTTACAAAATCACTTATAGTTAAATTACTTTTGCTAAAATCGTTATTAAAAAACCACTCCCAATATGTCTATAATCTGTGTAAAATACGCTTAAAAAAAGTAACTGAATTCATAAAACATTCATTGCATGATTTTAATGGATGACTCTATGTACGATATGTGAGTAAACAAACAAGAAAGGAAGACAGATTCAATAAACAACTCTTGCTCACCATGATTGACTGTAGAAATTAGAGTGACGTTCTTTCTCTGCAAGACGGCTAGCATCCCCAGCAACGGTCTTTAAATCCTTAGTTTGAGAAGATATCAAAGTATTGATAAACTCTGCTGGAGACTGACTGAAGCCAAGAAAGAAAGATCGCCTTCGATAGTGCTCATGAATCTTCTTTACTGAAGCAGTAATCAATTCATCACAGGAATCTATATCTTTATGCTTCTCCAGGTTTGCCAAGAATGCTGACATTTGCTTTTCTATTGGGAAAGGCACGTCCACCACGACATCATAACATGTAGTTCCAACTGGAGAATTTCCCGAAATCTTAATTCTATGTTGTATGTTTATAGGTTGGGGAGGAATTAAATGTTGCGATATCTTTTGAGATACCATAGAGAACTTCACCTTCTCTTCACCAAACACTTTTCGAAGACCTGGATCACATGTGAAGAAAGAAGAATCATTTGAATTCTGCAACTTGTTAGCTTTCACGTAATGCCATAGCGCAGCCATAATTCTTGAGCGGGTGTCTGTTTCGATTCCAAGCACATCTGACAGAGCAGGTGAAAGACGAAATTTTTCGGGCGTGTGATTCATGTCTAATCTTATCACTGCAGTAAATTCTTTATCTCCTTTTCTCTTCACTTCAAAGCCCTCTTGCAGAGCAGGAGAACGGGCACTCTCCCATAAAATTATGTGGTTATCTGGATAAAGGCTCTGATCCAAGTAAATAGTAATTTTCTTGAAGAAAGATGAGAATTTTGGGTATATAGAATTATAATTTTGCATAGCTCCAGCGATAACAGGATCTTTTCCATCTTCCAAGATCCTCCCAATTATCTTAAGCGACCAAGAAGGGGATTCCACATTCTTCTGATCAGAACTATTTTGATTCTGATTTTCGAACGTATTGAAGACATAGATCCGTAGAGTTTTTTGAATGCGTGAAGGATTCTTTAAAGACTCTTGAATATCATTTTTCTTTCTTGCCAGAGCAGCATCTATCCTACCCTCAACTTCAAGCAACTGAGTATAGATAGCAGATTCTGGCAGAAGAGCAGCAACTTTATCAGGTATTTGTTTCTCAGGAAGCTTAGCCTTCTTTCTTCTGGAAGCTGGAGCTAGCTCCATGGTTTTAAATGGCGAACTAGCGCTAGTGTTAGAAGATCCTGGAGGCCTAGAAGGTGGCTTCTGAGTAGGCCTCTTAGAACTCCCTGTTCCAGGAGTTGAAATAGAGGGTATTGTTATATTAACATTGCTAGCATTAGCATTATGCAGCTGGACAGGTTGAGTATGAGCTTGAAACTGTGCAAGAGCAGATTGAGCTTGTGCCTGAGCATGAGCCTGCGTGAACTGTACCTGAGACATCAAACGCGCCTGCGGCTCGGACAACTGAAAATGACCTGAAAAATGTGATGCGCTATGTATTTGAGGCTGTGACTGAGAGAGTAAATGGGCTTGATGGTTCATTGGCCTTGCTTGTGGAACCATGCCTGAATTCCCAAAATGTGAGGCTGCCCCAACACTCCTCCCCAAATTGTTACTACTAGGGCTGATATTCACCGGCATAGTTGCCCCAACATTCCTCACCACACTGTTACTATTAGCATTGTTGTTGTTATTCACCGACATCGCTAACTCATACGCCCGAAAACCTTGGGGGGATCAAATTACTCCATTCACAACAATGAGCCTGCAACTAAATCTCTCCAACCCAAATTCATCACCCAGAAATCAAACTTATTGAGACAGCTTTCGGAGAGCAGATTTTCTCACAAATATACTTCAAATTCGTCTCACAATTTACAGTACCAAAGAATTCAACTTAAATACTCGGATGGATGATCACCTTCCCGTACAAGAATTTAAAGCCCTAGATTTCGAAGGGAGCTTGAATCGTGCATAATGAGCTACCATAAATTTTGGAACTAGTAAACTACAGAAAGGATTTCGAATATCGATTCTTCAGAAACCGTTTATGAGAAATTTAAAAGCGACGTTTAACATAAACAGAGGAGAAATTACATACGGAAAACGAAGACATGAAATAAAATTCTAACCGGCGGTTTCTCCGGTTGCTTTTGCTTAACTGATTTCTTGGTCTCCGCTGTGAATCCGGTAAAATGAGGAGGAGCTTCTTTCCTCTCCGGCGCACTTCAGTCCGCCATTAAATCTACGACGGATCTATTCGATGTGAGTGCAGTTACGTAAATACCCCTCCTTTTAATATGTACATGGTAGCCTAAATTGTCAAACATACCCTGAGCTATAAGTTTGCGTTTCAAATCTAACCTTAACTTTTTTGGAGGTGTTTGGCCCAAGTTGTTGTAGAAGTAGTTTAGGAGAAGTTAACTCCCGTTTGGCCCATGGACTTGTTCAACGGATAAAAATATTAGGGGTAACAAGAAGAAGGTCTAAAACTACTCAGCCAACCTGAAAAATGTCTAACCTATTTTTTTTTTTAATAAGGTCTAAACCCTATATTTAGTAAGTCAATAAATGAAAAAATAATTTACACTCAACCCGTTACCGTTACATGGTTATACACTTAGGCAACGAAACTGAATTAAACGTCACTGTATACCTGAGTAAATACTAAATTAAACGTCCTTGTATACCTGAGTAAATACTAAAATAAGCATCCTTATATACCTGAGTAAATACTAAAGTAAATATCACTGTATACCCGAGGAAATACTAAAGTAAACGTCCTTGTATACCTGAGTAAATACTAAAATAAGCATCCTTATATACCTGAGTAAATACTAAAGTAAATATCACTGTATACTCGAGGAAATACTAAAGTAAACGTCCCTGTATACTCGAGGAAATACTAAAGTAAACGTCTTTGTATACCTGAGGAAAAAATGTTGTCAAAAAAGAATTTGTCTCCGTTAATTGTATACAAAGAGGTACACAACGTTGTAATAAAAGAAAAACAGAGGGTTGGCCAACCACTTGTAACCAAAGGATATGATGACATGAGTTAATGTCCACTTGTAACCAAAGGATATGATGACATGAGTTAATGTTGCATGTTGGACTCCTTGCATGAGAGTGAATGTTTCCTATACCAAGGTGATTCCTCTCCGCAAACGCACACACAACTATCCCCCGACAACCACCGTCATTCGACACAGCGTTCGGAGGTCCATCCATCGAAGTGTTCGCCGCAATGACCTACCTTCGGTAGATTCCACAAACTTGGTAAGCGTTTGTCCTCTCTACCATTTCTGTTGATGTCGGGTTTCTAAACAGCGTCTGTCCTCTCTACCATTGATGTCAGGTTTCTAAACAGCGCCTGTCCTCTCTACCATTGATGTCAGGTTTCTAAACAGCGTCTGTCCTCTCTACCATTTCTGTTGATGTCGGGTTTCTAAACAGCGTCTGTCCTCTCTACCTTTTTTTGTTGATGTCTGGTTTCTAAAACCATTTCTATCGATGTATGGTTTCCATACGCGTAACTTGGAGGTTATAGTAACTTTGGTTATGGAGGATTTAGGTATGGAGGATTTAGGTATATAAATCTAGGGTTTAAGATTTCGGGAATAAGAGGTTAGAGTAAGTTTGGTTATGGAGGATTTAGGTATATAAATCTAGGGTTTAAGATTTCAGGAATTTGAATAATGTAATTTTGAATCGGGTGAAAAGATTGAGGGCAGTTACAAAGTTGGATATGGTTTAGGGTAAGTTGGATATGGTTTAGGGTAGAAGATTTTGAAACATGGTTGGTTAACCCATTTTTTAAGGATGCAGTTTAGCTCCAAGCTTTTAAAGTGCATATTTTTTTATTTTTTTTTTTTTTATTGAGTTATTTTTTTTAAAATGTAATCTTAGTTCTTGAATCTATAAACAATGGTTACAAAAATCTATACACTCCTTATAAAAAAAACTGAAAAGATTTAGGGTAGTTACAAAGTTAGATTTGGTTTAGGGTAGAAAATTTTGAAATATAGTTGATTAACCCATTTTTTTTTACCGGAGATGCGATTTAACATTTTTAAGAGTGCAAAATTTTATTAGTTTTTTCAAATTTTATTCAACTATTTAATTTTTTTTAGATATAACCTTAGTTATTGAAATATATAAACACTCGTTAAAAAAAATTAAACATCCTTAATTTTTCTTTTTTTGAATTATAAATTTGGTTGGTGTTCTCTGGTGGGACGTTCGCCTTCCACCATGTTATTCGCTGATCATGAATTCTGATTGTGAGAGGATAAAAACACAATTGGTATGTGGTGGAGTACTAGAAAACGAAGCTGTAAATTAATACAATTTCATATGAGGGAGACAGAAGGTTTCTTGAAGAATCGGGGGAAATTTGAAAAATTGTGAGACAATACATAAATGTAGGGGTTGTTGTTGGTTTATGATCGGGAGTTGACGACCCTCGTTTGTAGGGTGGACACAAGGTTGCTTGTTGCCTATTTTTATGAAGTATTACATCGAGATTATAAGGGCTGGAAAAAGTCCTTGGGTGTGTCCATATATATATACCCGTACCAGAGGTGTGTGTGCGCAGTCCCACCGGAAGGAATCCATGAAGGTATACAAGGGTCAAAATAACTTAACGAAAAAAATAACGAAGTTGCTTTTACCGGAAATCGCACACCCCATCCAAACAAAATCTGGTATTAAATTATTTCATCCAAACAAACTCTGGTATTAAATTATTTAATTTCAAAATTAATTAATAGGAATTTCGAAAATAGATAAAACTGGTAGGGCTAGAATGAGAAACACAATAAAACAAATATCTCCCATAGAATGCAAACATTTTTAACTTTAAACATTTTATATTATCCCTCCTTAAAACTAGACATTCTTCTTGTTATTCCAAAATATCAACACCTCAGACTTAATAGTAATTATTATTGAAGTCTCTCTCATTTTTCGAGACAACACATTTCTCTTTCTCTCCCTCACTCCTACAATATTTTTAATTATTTTAAAAAAATATAATTTAAACAAAATGTGTAAAAAAAATAAAAATGAATTTCAACCTATTTTTATTATTTTAAATATAAATTAGGTTGTTCAATCAAAATTGGTACTTGAACCAAATTCAATTTATTTTAAATTAATGGATTAAAATTTGTTCAATTGGATCCGTTTAAATTAATGGATTAATTTTTTTAAAATTCACATGTAATATTTAACACATTATTGTACGACTCTCTTCTATTTCAAAATTATCCAAATAAAATGAATAATTAATGTGAGTGATATTGAAAAAAGAAGGTGAAGTATTGTGGTCAAAATTATTTTTGTTATCTTCAAAGAAATTTGTGAAGGATACATAAAATAAGAAGCAAAAATCGCATTCTTAAAATTTATTGGAAGAAGTCTTTAACAATGAAAATATGGAAAATTATAGAAAAAATTGAAAAAAAAATAATTAAAATAAACCGTCAATATGTTATTCTGGGTGCAGTGAATTCAGATGGAATGACGAATTTAGAAGGGTAGAGGAGGAAAAAGATGAGTTTGACACATAACTCAAAAAAGACTATACTTGTGTGTGTGTTTTTTTTTTTTTTTTTTTTTTTATTTTAAGAAAGTTTGTAAAATATACCTACATTAATAAAAAAAAAAAAAAAACAAATCTCAATTTTAAATTTCATAAAATAAAAAATGAGTCCTAACACAAAATATATAATGTGAGGTTTTAGGTTTTAAGGTTTATATATATAATGTGAGGTATTGTGCTCAAAATTATTTTGGTTGTGCAATTTGTAAAGGATAAATAATATATATATATATATATATATATATATATATATATATATATATATATATATATATATATATTTTAAGAATTTATTGGAATGAGAATAAATCATTAATAATGAAATTTTGAAAATTTATAGAAAAAAATTGTATAAAAGAAAATAACTAAAATAAACTCAGACTTCAGAACTTATTGTCCCAAACACACCAGAGATTTCATAATTTTAAATTAAACAACTCCCTACCCCAAACACACATACTACAGAACTCACTAGACTAAACAACTCTCCACAACAACTCCAACTCTCAACTCCTTGGGCCAAACGCCCCTTCAAAGTTTTGAAAAATATCCTTGAACTTTAAAAAATACCCTGAACTATGAAAGACATTTAAAAAATACCCTCACAATTAACCACATATATAATTTTAATGTGAATAGTAAGATTTTAATTTATGTGTGTATGACATGGAAAAAATGAAAACATAAGCGCATGAGATGTTAAAAAATCATAGAAATTCTATTTGATGGATTCAAAAGATTAAGAAATAGAACAAAACAATGACAAAATCAATTGAGAATAAATTAGATGTGTATGTTTGTATGATTTTTTAAGACCTTAGACGCTTATTTTCTTCAATTTTTTTTATGTCACACATATAAGTTAAAATTTAACTCTTCACATTATTTATTATTATTTTTTTTTTGAGTACATTGGGGGTGGGGGGATTCGAACCACATACCTCTTGGTCGTTAAGACATACATATGTCAGCTGAGCTATGCTCGCTTTGGCAAAACAAAGGTTATACATGTTCCACTTGGCCATATTTTTTTTTTTTTGAGTACATTGGGGGTGGGGGGATTCGAACCACATACCTCTTGGTCGTTAAGACATACATATGCCAGCTGAGCTATGCTCGCTTTGGCAAAACAAAGGTTATACATGTTCCACTTGGCCAAACTCTTCACATTATAATTATGTGTTGTTGTCGTTAAAGACATTTTGAATTTTTTTTTCATAGTTCATGGATATTTTGAAACTTTTTTGATAGTGCAAGAATACTTTTGAAATGAGTTATTTTTTAAACGTTTTTCATAGTTGAAGAGTATTTTTTAAACTTTTGAAAGTTTAGAGTATTTTTTTTTTTTTTTGAAAGGAAGTTTAGAGTATTTTTGAAATGCAACATTTAGAGATATTTTAGATAATTTATCCAACATGATATTGTATCTAACAATTGGTTCGTTCTAACAAGAACCTAACTCAACTGACATGATATATAGGCTAGTGACAAAAAAATATTAGGTTGGATTCCACTTCAAAAAAAAAAAAAAAAACAAAACAAAACGGTTCGGCTATCGGTTTAAATAAAAATGGAAAAAACCGAACTAAGGTTCATGGAACCGTTAAAGCCCATAGAAAAGCCCGTCGAGCCCATAATATTCGATAGCTTTCTGCTAAACCCCTTCTCGCTAGGGTTTATCGACCTGTTTCTGGACTGGGGATTTGGAAGGAAGAGCATCAGCAACAAACACTGGTTAGTTTTTGTTCTTTCCGAAGGTCGAATTTTCTGCTGTTGATTTTGTTTCGTTTCTTTATTCATCCAATTGAGTAATTCGTTTTTGCTTGCATTGAAGTGTTCTAGACAGTAGAGAAATTGATGATCCCGCCGAAATATGTGTTATTCTCTTTCGATTTTTCTTCAAGTTTTCCAATTGAGTAATTCGATTTCGCTTGCATTGAAGTGTGACATTTGTGAACTTTTCAATTCTTTTGTGTCCAGGGAGAAAAATGCACTATATATATTGAGCTTTTTTTGAACCATCCTAGATTTCTTCTTTTCTAAACCCTATTTCACGCCAGCTACTGCACCCTGCCCCGCCGCCAGTCTCAGCCTCCCGGCGAACTCGCCGCCGCTCCATCCCTCTCACACTCTCTCGCCTTTCCGAGCAACCAGAGGGAATTATCTCTGTCAGCCCCTCACCCGCGCTGTTGATCCAGCCCAAGGTTTTGATTTTTTTGATTTTGTTTCGTTGAATTATTATTTCTCCCACGAAGAATAAAATCAAAAGAAGCATTTTTTTTTTGTTGATTTCTCGTTCGGCTAATGTTCAATCAATCCAAATGAAAACATAAAATAAAAAATGAATCTGAGTTTCCTTGAATATAGAAGAAACTATTCATGCATATGAAAACTAGGGAAGCTGAAGTTTTGACTGAATACAGGATAACTAGCGATCTCCGTGTTCACTTTATATATCACTAGTTTCTATAAATGCAAAATAGTGTGTAATTTATTTATTGCAGTTAGTTGACTTATTTCATATTATCATGTGATATTTTTTAATGAGGGATCTATGTTTTATGTTGAACAGAGCTCAATGGAGGGGGAGAACGTGGTTCTTCCTACAACTGCAGCTGGTCTTGATCCACTTCACTTTCTCAAATCTACAGACCCACCTCTCTGGCTTGCTCCGAGCCCTTCTCTTTCTAAAGCCGCTCGCCTTGCCTCACAGAATTTATTTTCTATACTGAAACCATTCAGTCCTAAATCTCCATTTGAACATCTCCTGGTTGATGGATTTGATGCCGAGCAGATATGGCAACAAATAGACCTCCAATCACAACCTCTTTTGGCAAGTGTTCGCCGGGATTTGAAACGGTTTGAGAAGAATCCAGAAGCAATTTCGAACTTGAAGGTGGCTTTGGAGGACAAGAAGAAGGTTATTCAAGAGATTGCTAAAGGGTTGGAGGAAGAAAGTGATGATTCTGAAGAGGATATAAAGGAGTTTGATGAAGAAGAAGACGAAGATGAGGATGATGATGAGGGGGAAGAGAGCTATGATGAAGAAGAAGAAGAAGATGGAGACACCGAGGAAGGAGAGAAGGAAGATAGTGTTGATGAAGATGAGGGAGAAGAAGGTCATGGTGGAATTGAGGACGGATTTCTGAAGATAAAAGAGCTAGAGGAGTTTATGGAGGAGGATGAAGAAAGAGAATATGGTTTGCCGAAGAAGAAAGATGTCAAGAAGGAAAAGAAGCAGAGGAAGAAAGAAGAAGAATCTGAGGATGATGAAGATGAGGAAGATGACGAGGTGGAGGCACATTGCTTAGTCAAACTGATCCTAGTGTTTTTCTATTACTGAGAGTTTATTGCTCGTGATATTATCACTTGCTGCAGAATATGTCAATTTAAGATGCTTGTTGTTTTGGTAATTTATAGTTGGCTATTTTCTTCCTTTGTAGCTTGGGAAGTTTAACCTCCTTGATGAAGATGATGAAGATGCTAGCAAACTGGAAAAGGCGAGGTATGTGGTCGTTTTTTTCTTTCCATATGCTTGTAAATGACCAACTCCTTAAAAGTGATAAAAGTACTTCACTTGATTGCATTTTGCTTAGTTTCACAGTTATGCTAGCCCAGCGTAGTAGTTTTTACTTTTGGTTTTCGTTTCTATCAGATGCAATAGATGACACTGATATTGGTAGAAGTTTGTGTGCATCCTGCAATTAAAGCTCATGTAATTAGAAATTGATTATAGGACATCTTAACTAAATGGCTTTGAAAAAAATTGCTGTTGGGAAAGATCCAGTAGATGAAATTTCAGTTACATTGTTGTGCGCCAATAGGATCCTTTCTCTTTTTAGTGTTTGTAATGACTGTTTTCATTGCATCATGGTCATTGTCGTTAATGTTGGATATCTTGTTATCTCATTGCCAATTTAATTAAATGGTCAAAAAGTTCACCATCCAACGACATCTCTCTAATGGCTTCCATTAAAAAACTTTCAGAATATTGAGTTTTGCACCTCATTACTCTTTTAAATTTATTAATTGAGAA
Organism: Herpetospermum pedunculosum; assembly: GCA_028017165.1. Classification (NCBI taxonomy): domain Eukaryota; kingdom Viridiplantae; phylum Streptophyta; class Magnoliopsida; order Cucurbitales; family Cucurbitaceae; genus Herpetospermum; species Herpetospermum pedunculosum. The sequence goes on from CM051530.1 coordinate 461,484, forward strand.
ATTCATCAGAAACTTTGAAAGAATGATTGTCAATTTTTTCTTGATAATTAGTCATTTGATTTTTTTAATAGTTTCAATTAATTTAAGGATGATCTATTTTTATTTTAAAATATTAGCTTCCAATATATGTGAATTGACTATTTTTGCAGATACGACGACTTTTTTGGTGCTCAAAAAAAGAATCCTGGGAGAAGAAAACCTATATTGAAAGATGGGTCAGGGTCAGAACTCTCAGATTCAAGTGATGAAGAGGAAGATAATGGAGCACATGAAGAACAGGTATATAACATCCTTCAAGATTTCGGCTTCTATTTCTAAATTGATAGCTGCTCTTTTTCCTTGTGAATACTCATTTTAGTTTCTGATTTTGAGTTGCATGTATAGAAGTCAGAAAATCTTTCAACACATCAAAAAAATGTTAAGAAGCTTGAATCTGAAATAAAGATGATGGAGAAAGCAAACTTGGATCAAAAAACGTGGACCATGAAGGGAGAGGTAAAATCATCATTTTATTGCTTTCTTACTTTATACAAAGATATGATTATTTCGAGTGTTTTAAACTACGATTTCAATAATAGATATCCGCCACAAAAAGACCAAAGAATAGTGCTCTGGAAGTTGATCTAGATTTTGAGCACAATGTGAGACCAGCACCAGTAATCACAGAGGAAGTTACAGCAACGTTGGAAGAAATGATCCAGAAAAGGATCCTTGAGGTAATTCTTTTTATTAACAAAAACTTAATATAAATAGCTTCTCTTATTTGAAAAAGTAGTTGAAATGATTTTGATGTTGGAATCATATTGCACTATTTTTTCCTATAAAAAATACTGCACTATTTTTTTTTAACTGTTCTATTACTCGTCAATATTTTACTGATGTATTGAACTGTCTAACTTTTCTACAATTTTTTTGAAAGGATAACTTTTCTTTTCCTACAAATTATTTTCCTTGTCTTTGTTAAATACCTTTTTTCCTTGACTTTTCATTTTACTTTTTCCTTTTACAGTTTTAAGTGAGTGCAAATGAAAGAAATACAATAACAATAAGTTTTGACTCTTCAATTTTATAGTTAGCATATATTTAGAGCACATCATTGTCTGACATGTAGGACAGGGAAGTACTACACTTGTCGATTGTATCAAAGAGTTGTTCTTTTGTTGGCTAATAAAGCATCTGGGAATCTCCCTCTTCATTTAAAAGCACATTAGATTGGTTGGAGTACTATCATTCAAGTGCAGAGTGTAAACACTGTCATCCTTCACCGTGTAAATTGCAGTGCTGTGCTGCCAAGATGATTGTTCATATGTTCTTTCAATTTAGTTTGGTCAATATGATAGCATATATCACAACAATTAATCATACTTTATCTTTTAAAATAAGAAACAATTTATATTGATATAAAGAAAAATGATTGGTCAATATGATAGCATATATCACAACACTTGATAATACTTTACCTTTTAAAATAAGAAACAATTTATATTGATATAAAGAAAAATGAAAATGAATGCATGTGGAGCCAAGAGAACAATACGTAGAAAAACTTGATTTCCAATGGCCATACTCATCTGTTTTTTTTGTGTTGTTGTTGTTGATTATCTGCTGCCATCATCTTTAGACTTGATTTCTTTTATACTAAGAATATTTGACCAGCATTTTCTTATGATTTGTTTTCAGGGGCGTTTTGACGAAGTTCAGAAAGCTCCCAACCGACCTACTAAAGCACCCAGAGAAATCAAAGACATGGTTTGTCTTTTATGAAATTCTTGTCTGTTCTTTCGTCTGTGCTTTTCTTGCTCATGGATTAACATTTTTTCTACAAACAGGATGAGAATAAAAGCAAGAAAGGTCTCGGTGAACTATACGAGGTTTGTGTTTCTTCTAAAAAATGATGCATCATTGAGTGTACTCCTTTGCTGCCATGCCAATTCTTCCTACTGGATGTCTCTCTATCATGGCATTTATTGATTTATTAATCTCATTTGATTTATTCTGATTTGAAAGACGGAACTTTTTTGCAGGAAGAGTATGTTGAGAAGACTAATTTGGCTACTGCTCCATCATCACTCTCTGATGAAACGAAGAAAGAGGTACTGTACATCAAGTGTTTTTACTTGTCTAATTTAACGATTCTATTAGTATTTCTCATCTGATACTCTGATCAAACTATATTAAATTTGGATAGTCTGGATCATTTGTTTTTAAATCTTTCATGCTTCCTCCATAATTTGGGTATCTTTTGACGATTGCCTAACCTTGTCTTTACCTCAAATCAGGCGAGCATACTTTTCCAGAAACTTTGCTCCAAGTTGGATGCTCTTTCCCATTACCACTACGCTCCAAAACCTGTATGCTTCTCATAATTTTTTTGAATGTTATAATATATTGACCATCTTTCTGGCCATTTGCTCATCTAAATGTGATTTTTTTTTCTCGTAAAGGTCATAGAGGATATGTCTATATCAGTGAATGTCCCTGCTCTTGCAATGGAAGAGGTAACTGCACTTCTAGTTCTTATCCCGTGTTGTAAGCACTTAGAAAGTCATTCCAGACAGGCTTGTAGTCAACTGCATGAGGTAAAGTTTGATTTGTGTTCTGTGGTTAGGTTGCTCCGGTTGCTGTTTCGGACGCAGCAATGCTTGCTCCAGAGGAAGTTTTTGCGGGCAAAGGTGACATAAAAGAAGCAGCAGAACTTACACAATCCGACAGGAAGAAGAGGAGGGCGAACAAGAAAAGGAAATATAAAGGTAAACGTGAGAAAAATAGATAGGCATGTTGTATCTGTTGTCAAACGACTTGCCTAAAAGCACAAAGGAATTATGCCAACGTTCCTAATAATCTGTGTATTACACAGCTATGGTGGCAAAAAGGGACGCAAACAAGCCAAGAAATACCACAGTTCCAAATCCAAATGAAGAAGGTAATGTTTAACTTCTCGATGATTTCGTGGCGAATGGAATGATTCTGTATTCGATCCTTTAACTTCAACTATTGTCAAATTCTCAGGCAAATGAGGATTGTAATGATTGTTCAGCTGTTCGTAAAGTCTTTTAACCATCAACACTTGAAGATCCCAAAGAGCAAAAAAGTGAAGGGGAGTTCCACATAATTTGCACTTGTGGCGTCTAAGAGAAAAAGGTATATTGATAAGTTGAAAGATGGTGGTATTGTTGTATGGTCCTCACTGATGTGTGATTCTTTTTACAACCCTTTCCATGCTAATAAGGGAGTGACAAATTGCAAGAAAAATCTAAATTAAATGTTAAATTAATATACTAAATTTCTTTTTCTGGGCCAATTTAGATTTTGTAATTGGTGGATAGGATATGATTTTTTGTAATGTATGTTAATTTATTGAAAAATAGTATATATTTTAGGTTACAAATTTAGTTCTTCAAAACGATTATGTCTATTTTTTTTAAATTCACTAATGTACTACGACACAAAAGTAAAATTATCAATTAAGTTTTAATTTTTTTTTACTTTGTCTGAGATTTATTATATATAAAAGTGAAAGTGTAAATCCTTATTCCACACAAAAGTTAAATAACTTAATAGACACAAACTTCATCGTTTTAAGACTAAACGTGTAATTGATTTGATGTATTATAAGTTGTAACTGACTTAACCTATATCACAATGATATTCAACAAATATAAGGACAATCCAATGATGTCCCTTCTCATATATTTCATCTCGACATTTTATACACTCTAGTTTGTGAATGGTAATAGATAAAATTTAAAATTTTATTTTAGTTAAATGACAAAGTTTAGTTCATGAACTAGAAAAGTCTAAAATTTCAAGGGAAAAAAATCAAATCAATTTATACCCAAAAACTTTGGGGTTGTATCAATTCAAATTGTTAAGTAATAATTCTTTCGTAAGTGTATCCACCTCTTTTTTTTTAAAAAAAATTATTTTAACTTTCTTTTTTCAATGTTGGGTTTAGGAGTTTCATTAACCTAAAGTCCTATAGATATAAGACCAAAAAATCTATAAGAAAAATACCTTAAAACACGTTTCCTAAATCGTAAATGTCAAAAATCCGAAAGAAGTATTTTTCAAGCACATGGTTGAAAACCGTGAATGAGCTACATGCTTGGTTCAATAAGAAGTGAAGAATGTCAATGTTTTTCACTTTCTTTTTTCAATGTTTGGTTTAGGAGCTTCATTAACCTACAACCCATAGATATAAGACCAAAATTTGTAAGAAAAACACCTTAGAACTCGTTCCATTGAAAAAAGGAAGTGAAAAATGTACTCATTAAAAAATGACCAAAATGATCGTTTTTGGACCAAAATTGTTGGACTGGAGTAAACCATTTTTGGACTTTTTTTAATTCACGAAAAAAATGTATTATTCATTCAAAATTTACATTTCTCAATACGTTTTTCAGTTTCTTTTTTCAATGTTGGGTTTAGGAGCTTCATTAACCTACAACCCCATATATATAGGACCAAAACCTTCAAGAAAAACACCTTAAAACTCGTTCCCTAAATCGTAAATGCCCAAAACTCGAAAGGAGTGAAAAATGTACTCATTAAAAAATAATGACGAAAATGATCGTTTTTGGACAAAAATTGGTGGCCGTAAACGATTTTTGGACTTTTTTTAATTCACTAAAAAAATGTACCCCATATATATATGACCAAAATCTTCAAGAAAAACCTTAAAACTCGTTCCCTAAATTGTAAATGTCCAAAACTCGAAAGAAGTGAAAAATGTACTCATTAAAAAATAATGACGAAAATGATCGGTTTTTGACCAAAATTGGTGGACTATAGTAAACGATTTTTGGACTTTTTTTAATTCACTAAAAAAAATGTACCCCATATATATAGGACCAAAATCTTCAAAAAAAACACCTTAAAACTCGTTCCCTAAATCGTAAATGTCCAAAACTCGAAAGGAGTGAAACATGTACTCATTAAAAAATAATGACGGAAATTATCGTTTTTGGACTAAAATTGGTGGACTATAGTAAACGATTTTTTGACTTTTTTTAATTCACTAAAAAAGTGTACCCCATATATATAGGACCAAAATCTTCAAGAAAAACACCTTAAAACTCGTTTCCTAAATCGTAAATGTCCAAAACTCGAAAGGAGTGAAAAATGTACTCATTAAAAAATAATGACGAAAATATTCGTTTTTGGACCAAAATTGGTGGACGTAAACAATTTTTGGACTTTTTTTTATTCACTAAAAAAGTGTACCCATATATATAGGACCAAAATCTTCAAGAAAAAACACCTTAAAACTCGTTCCCTAAATCGTAAATGTCAAAAATTCGAAAGGAGTAAAAAATGTACTCATTAAAAAATAATGACGAAAATGATCGTTTTTTGACCAAAATTGGTGGACTATAGTAAACGATTTTTGGACTTTTTTTAATTCACTAAAAAAATGTACCCCATATATATAGGACCAAAATCTTCAAAAAAAACACCTTAAAACTCGTTCCCTAAATCGTAAATGTCCAAAACTCGAAAGGAGTGAAACATGTACTCATTAAAAAATAATGAAGAAAATTATCGTTTTTGGACTAAAATTGGTGGACTATAGTAAACGATTTTTTAACTTTTTTTAATTCACTAAAAAAGTGTACCCCATATATAGGACCAAAATCTTCAAGAAAAACACCTTAAAACTCGTTTCCTAAATCGTAAATGTCCAAAACTCGAAAGGAGTGAAAAATGTACTCATTAAAAACTAATGACGAAAATATTCGTTTTTGGACCAAAATTGGTGGACGTAAACAATTTTTGAACTTTTTTTAATTCACTAAAAAAGTGTACCCATATATATAGGACCAAAATCTTCAATAAAAACCTTAAAACTGGTTCCCTCAATCGTAAATGTCCAAAACTCGAAAGAAGTGAAAAATGTACTCATTAAAAAATAATGACGAAAAAGATAGTTTTTTTTGACCAAAATTGGTGGAAGTAAACGATTTTTGGACTTTTTTTAATTCACTAAAAAAATGTACCCCATATATATAGGACCAAACTCTTCAAAAAAAATACCTTAAAACTCGTTCCCTAAATCGTAAATGTCCAAAACTCGAAAGGAGTGAAAAATGTACCCATTAAAAAATAATAACAAAAATGATCGTTTTTGGACTAAAATTGGTGGACTATAGTAAACGATTTTTGGACTTTTTTTAATTCACTAAAAAATTGTACCCCATATATATAGGACAAAAATCTTCAAGAAAAAACACCTTAAAACTTGTTCCCTAAATCGTAAATGTCCAAAACTCGAAAGGAGTGAAAAATGTACTCATTAAAAAATAATGACGAAAATGATCGTTTTTTGACCAAAATTGGTGGACTATAGTAAACGATTTTTGGATTTTTTTAATTCACTAAAAAAATGTACCCTGTATATATATGACCAAAATCTTCAAGAAAAACACCTTAAAACTCGTTCCCTAAATCGTAAATGTCCAAAACTCGAAAGGAGTGAAAAATGTACTCATTAAAAAATAATGACGAAAATGATCGTTTTTTTTACCATAATTGGTGGACTATAGTAAACGATTTTTGAACTTTTTTTAATTCACTAAAAAAATGTACCTCATATATATAGGACCAAAATCTTCAAGAAAAACACCTTAAAACTCGTTCCCTAAATCGTAAATGTCCAAAACTCGAAAGGAGTGAAAAATGTACTCATTAAAAAATAATGACGAAAATGATCGCTTTTGGACTAAAATTGGTGGACTATAGTAAACGATTTTTTGACTTTTTTTAATTCACTAAAAAAGTGTACCCCATATATATAGGACCGAAATTTTCAAGAAAAACACCTTAAAACTCGTTCCCTAAATCGTAAATGTCAAAAACTCGAAAGGAGTGAAAAATGTACTCATTAAAAAATAATGACGAAAATGATCGTTTTTGGACCAAAATTGGTGGACTATAGTAAACGATTTTTTGACTTTTTTTAATTCACTTAAAAAATGTACCCCATATATATAGGACCAACATCTTCAAGAAAAATACCTTAAAACTCGTTCCCTAAATCGTAAATATCCAAAACTCGAAAGGAGTGAAAAATATACCCATTAAAAAATAATGACAAAAATGATCGTTTTTGGACTAAAATTGGTGGACTATAGTAAACGATTTTTGGACTTTTTTTAATTCACTAAAAAATTGTACCCCATATATATAGGACAAAAATCTTCAAGAAAAAACACCTTAAAACTCGTTCCCTAAACCGTAAATGTCCAAAACTCGAAAGGAGTAAAAAATGTACTCATTAAAAAATAATGACGAAAATGATCGTTTTTTGACCAAAATTGGTGGACTATAGTAAACGATTTTTGGACTTTTTTTAATTCACTAAAAAAATGTACCCCATATATATAGGACCAAAATCTTCAAAAAAAACACCTTAAAACTCGTTCCCTAAATCGTAAATATCCAAAACTCGAAAGGAGTGAAACATGTACTCATTAAAAAATAATGACGAAAATTATCGTTTTTGGACTAAAATTGGTGGACTATAGTAAACGTTTTTTTGAGTTTTTTTAATTCACTAAAAAAGTGTACCCCATATATATAGGACCAAAATCTTCAAGAAAAACACCTTAAAACTCGTTTCCTAAATCGTAAATGTCCAAAACTCGAAAGGAGTGAAAAATGTACTCATTAAGAAATAATGACGAAAATATTCGTTTTTGGACCAAAATTGGTGGACGTAAACAATTTTTGAACTTTTTTTAATTCACTAAAAAAGTGTACCCATATATATAGGACCAAAATCTTCAAGAAAAACATTAAAACTGATTCCCTAAATTGTAAATGTCCAAAACTCGAAAGAAGTGAAAAATGTACTCATTAAAAAATAATGACGAAAATGATAGTTTTTTGACCAAAATTGGTGGACGTAAACGATTTTTGAACTTTTTTTAATTCACTAAAAAAATGTACCCCATATATATAGGACCAAACTCTTCAAGAAAAATACTTTAAAACTCGTTCCCTAAATCGTAAATGTCCAAAACTCGAAAGGAGTGAAAAATGTACCAATTAAAAAATAATGACAAAAATGATCGTTTTTGGACTAAAAGTGGTGGACTATAGTAAACGATTTTTGGACTTTTTTTAATTTACTAAAAAATTGTACCTCATATATATAGGACAAAAATTTTCAAGAAAAAACACCTTAAAACTCGTTTCTTAAATCGTAAATGTCCAAAACTCGAAAAGAGTGAAAAATGTACTCATTAAAAAATAATGACGAAAATGATCGTTTTTTGACCAAAATTGGTGGACTATAGTAAACGATTTTTGGATTTTTTTTAATTCACTAAAAAAGTGTATCCCACCAAAATCTTCAAGAAAAACACCTTAAAACTCGTTTCCTAAATTGTAAATGTCCAAAACTCGAAAAGAGTGAAAAATGTACTCATTAAAAAATAATGACGAAAATGATCGTTTTTGGACCAAAATTGGTGGACTATAGTAAACGATTTTTGGACGTTTTTAAATTCACTAAAAAAGTGTACCCATATATATAGGACCAAAATCTTCAAGAAAAACACCTTAAAACTCGTTCCCTAAATCGTAAATGTCCAAAACTCGAAAGAAGTGAAAAATGTACTCATTAAAAAATAATGACGAAAATGATCGTTTTTGGACCAAAATTGGTGGACTATAGTAAACGATTTTTGGACTTTTTTAATTCACTAAAAAAGTGTACCCATATATATATGACCAAAATCTTTAAGAAAAACACCTTAAAACTCGTTCCCTAAATTATAAATGTCCAAAACTCGAAAGGAGTGAAAAATGTACTCATTAAAAAATAATGACGAAAATGATCGTTTTTTGACCAAAATTGGTGGACTATAGTAAACGATTTTTAGACTTTTTTTAATTCACTAAAAAAGTGTACCCCATATATATATGACCAAAATCTTCAAGAAAAACACCTTAAAACTCGTTTCTTAAATCGTAAATGTCAAAAACTCGAAAGGAGTGAAAAATTCACTCATTAAAAAATAATGACCAAAATGATCGTTTTTGGACCAAAATTGGTGGACTATAGTAAACGATTTTTGGACTTTTTTTAATTCACTAAAAAAATGTACCTCATATATATAGGACCAAAATCTTCCAGAAAAACACCTTAAAACTCGTTTCCTAAATCGTAAATGTTTAAAACTCGAAAGGAGTGAAAAATGTACTCATTAAAAAATAATGACGAAAATGATCGTTTTTTTGACCAAAATTGGTGGACTATAGTAAACGATTTTTGGATTTTTTTTTTTAATTCACTAAAAAAGTGTACCCCATATACGTAGGACCAAAATCTTCAAGAAAAACACCTTAAAACTCGTTCCCTAAATCGTAAATGTCTAAAACTCAAAAGGAGTGAAAAACGTAGTCATTAAAATATAATGACGAAAAATGATCGTTTTTGGACCAAAATTGGTAGACTATAGTAAACGATTTTTGGACTTTTTTTAATTCACTAAAAAAGTGTACCCCATATATATAGGATCAAAATCTTCCAGAAAAACACCTTAAAACTCTTTCCCTAAATCGTAAATGTCCAAAACTCGAAAGGAGTGAAAAATGTACTCATTAAAAAATAATGACGAAAATGATCGTTTTTGGACCAAAATTGGTGGACTATAGTAAAAGATTTTTGGACTTTTTTTAATTCACTAAAAAAATGTATCCATATATATAGGACCAAAATCTTCAAGAAATACACCTTAAAACTTGTTCCCTAAATCGTAAATGCCCAAAACTCGAAAGGAGTGAAAAATGTACTCATTAAAATATAATGACAAAAATGATCGTTTTTTTGACCAAAATTGGTGGACTATAGTAAACGATTTTTGGACTTTTTTTAATTCACTAAAAAAGTGTACCCATATATATAGGACCAAAATCTTAAAACAAAAATACCTTAAAACTCGTTCCCTAAATCGTAAATGTCCAAAACTCGAAATGAGTGAAAAATGTACTCATTAAAAAATAATGACGAAAATGATCGTTTTTTTTTATCAAAATTGGTGGAGGTAAACGATTTTTTGACTTTTTTTATTTCACTAAAAAAAAGTGTATATTCATTCAAAATTAACTTTTCTCGCTACTTATTCAACCAAACATGTACTCTAAATTTTTATATAATTGATTTTCTTATGAAAATTTAGGGGTTTAATCTATAATTATAACTCGTCACACATTTATGGAAGTTTATAATTTTAACCGTAAATTGATTTGTTTTCTAAAAATCAATACCTTTCCATTTAAGAATGGCGTGGTCAGCAGATAATTGATGGAGTTCGACATCCATACGTCATATTTGGGTAATTTAAGATAAGCAAAAAAATACCTTTCTTTAAGCACCCTCTTCATTCAAATAAATAATATGCGTTTTATTGAAAATGTTCACATCTTTTTTTCCTATTCAACCTGATGAAGCAACTCCTATGGGTAATCCATGAATGAATTTATTGAATACCACGGAATAGCCCGTATAAAATAATTAATAGCCGACATCAACATAGCTCTGACGTAATGTAAGAAGTAATGACCAAGAGGTCAGGTTCAATCATCTCCCCCACATGTTGTAAAAAAATATATATATTTAATGAGAATCTTTTTACTGTAAAAACTTCCCACATTTTATGTATCTTTAAAATAAGATACAGTAGGTAGGACGGACCGTAGGATGAGAGTCCTAAATATCGTTTGTGGCATTGAATAATTCTCACCAAAAGGTTACTTTCCATTGCATTATTAATTAATCTCCTCTTCCATGTTAGGTATAAAATGTTTAAGAAAACAGATGACAAAAATGAATGAAAAACTTGGATATGAAAGAGTACTTTTCACCGATTTTAGTTTTTTTTTTTCAATGCTTTTGTAGGTATTTTTTTTTTTTTTTTTTTTTTTAACAATTTGTTGGGGTGAAGATTGAACCTAGGAGCTCATATCACTAGACAATACATCATGTTGTTAAGCTATGCTCTTGTTGACTTTTGTAAGTACTTTTCTTAATTTTTATAAAGGAAATAAGTAAAAGAATCTTTCATAAGATGTAAAAAAAGCATCTTAGGAAGTAGGAAGAAAATAAAACTTTTTCATTAGAAGGAAGAATCTTTCTTACTTTTTGGAAGAATCAATTCTTCATGTGAATTTTTTAAACAAAACCATAAACAAATTAGTTCAAACATAACATAAACAAAACCATAAACAAATTAACTCAAATATAACATAAACATAACATAAACAAAACCATAAACAAATTAATTCAAATATAACATAAACAGTTTCTTTTGGGAGAGTCAATTCTTCATGCTATGAACTTTCTAAACACATGGAGCCATAATAATTTCAACATAAACCTTGTTTAGAAGAGTCAATTTATCCAAAAATATATTGTTAAACTTTAAGGTATGTTTTAATTATGTCTCTTAAACTTTGAAAATATTCATTTTATCTGGACTTTAAAATTGTTTTAAAAAAAATATCATTTGAATAGTTTTTCTGTTAAAACGAAAAACAAAATATCATATGAGATGATTATAAAAATTAGAGTACATAACACGTAATTTCAACTATATAGATAAAACAATTCATTTTTAGCCCAACCGAATATAGTTTAATTGACATAAGATTGTGTTTTTTACTATGACGTCAGTTCAATCTTCGCATTAATCAAATATCTTTGCAAAAATAAAAAATAATTCAATTTTAATAATCTTTTAATTGTTCCAAACCATTTACTTAAACTCAAATGATATCATGTGGTTTTTGTACGGATGACCGGGGTGCGTAAGGTTTTTTAATCCAGTTTTTTAAAACTCGTTTTTTGACCTTCTCTCGTGATAAGCAAGTGCACAAAGTCTGTAGTACCCTTCACTAGGCACGATCACGAGGAGACAACTGTGATGCCCTCGTGGTAAGCGAATGGTACAAATGACTTTTTACAGGAAGATGACACTTGTTTATCACGACAGAAGGTCAAAAAACATAAAATTTCAAGAGAATGTCAAAAAAAATTACGCACCCCGAGGGGTGGGTCATCGGTACAAAAACCTCATGATATCATTGACATCATTTACAAAATCAAATTTTATACATTAGTTGTCATGTCAACTTACATGAATAATGTAGTACGGACGTCATATATGTCATTTAAAAACTTTTACACTTATAGTTGTTGTGTCAATTTTTATTCACTAGGTGATACATCATTCCTATGCTCTTGTTGGCAATATCAAATGATTATCAATTATGTTTTAGTCCATTTCCTTATACGGGACCTTTTATGACTGTTTTGGGACTATTAGAAGGGGTCTCCATGACCTTTGTAACTCCCGAAAGTTACAAAAGGTATTGTAACGACCCTAGGGAGACGTTTCTTCAGTTGATGAGGTCGGGTCGACGCTCTTTTTTCTTTGGCTGAGACGACCCCACGAAGGAGGTCAACTTTTGCGGTTGGCCGAGTCGAGCTCCCCGAGGGTCAAGACCGAGCCAACCTATGTGGTTGGCTCTCGTTGGAGTAGGGCCTCGGCTCCTCCTCTCCTTGCACCGAGCTTTATTCTTGAATAGCCTTTGTGTCACAGCATAACAAATTTGTCTTTTAACATGAATACGTTTTTTTTTGGAAGAGCCAATTCTTCAAACACGTGGAATGAATTATAATCAACGCATCATAACTCGTAAGATGAAAAAAATTCAAAAATCTAGATTTGATTATCGTGTTGTAGAACAAAAAGAGAGAAAATATTTATTCATATAAATGGAAATCCAAATATCTGGAAAGTGTACATAATATGTATAAAGTCTATCTTGGGAAATGCCCCGTTCAACAAATAATCAAATCAATTATACAATCAAATATATCCAAACAAAATTAAAAAAAAAAAGAAAAGAATCTGTCAATCTAAAAGAATCTGTACAACAAGTTTAAGCCATCATGATCTGAAACTCCTCAAAGCTAATCAAACCGTCACCGTTCAAATCGAACTTCCGAATCATCAATTTACAGTCCTCAGTTGATTTCGATTCCCCCAATTTTCTGAGCATTCTCTTCAAGCTCTTCGGAGTTATGAATCCGCAGCCTTCAGCATCGTACAAAGAAAACGCCTCTTTCAAATCCTTCAATTTCTCTTCCTCGCCGACCTCCAGTAGCCTTGCGAAATCGCCGACGCAGAGCAGTCCGTCGCCGTCGGAATCGAGTGATTCCACCGCCGCCTCTGCCTCCGCCGGCAGCAGCTCTCCGCCTATCAATCCGAGCCGATTCCTCAGCTCCGACGGCGAGATCTTGCCGTCGCCGTCCTCGTCGAAGTAACTCAATACACGCTCGTACTGCGCCGCCGCACTGTTGATTTCCATTTCAATTTGAGTTTTGATTTTTGGTCAATTTTGAAATTGGTGTTTGTATATATAGGCTTCGGGATTGGCTTCTCTTAAAATTTTCGAAGGAACGACGAAAAAGCTGCGGAATTTTATAAAATTAAAAAAGAAAAGAAAAAATAATTAAATAAAAAAGAAAAGCGTGTTTAATTTCTTCGTTTGATTGGGGTCAAAGTCGAAAATTAAAATGGGTAAAGGACCACGAAAGGAATCTAGAAATGTCTATTAAGTGAATTTTTTTAATTTAATAAAACCGTCAACTGCCACGTAGTAAACGCTCATTTTTCCCGCCATTAAATATTCATCAAAACGACGGCGCAAACCCGCGTTTAGTTTTGTTGCGGATTAGGCTTATCTTTTCTTCCGACTTATCCAGATGATTCAGGAATTGATAAATAAAATATACACATATTTTTCTTTTTTGAAAAATACAATAATTTTTTTTTTTTTTTTTTTTTTGCAAAGGAAAATATAATAAAATTACTTTTTCCGACACGATTTTGAGGTTGCCATTATCGACGGAGTGGCGTTTTTTTTAAGAATACTTCTTTTTAATTGTTTTAATTAGAGTCATTAATTTAAGTAAAAAAAAATTAAGTCTAATTAAATCATGCGTTGCCTTAGAATACTTCTTTTTCCAGGTTTATTTTTTTAAAAAACTATGAAATTTTCAGATTTATTTTGAAACCATAGGTAGGAATTAGGATTTAGGAATGAAAATTCTATATTCCGAGAATATTTTTCAATCGTCAATGTTGTCTTGAAAAATAGTCATTGTATAATATTTTCAATTTGGTCAAATTTGATCCTAAATATATAAATATAACACAATTTCTTGGGAGGGTACAATTTCTTGTATGAGTTAATATATATGAAATTCAAGTTTTTTTTTTTTTTTTGGGATAAAATCATCTTTAAATAATGATATGAAATCGGTTTAGACTTTCTTATCACTAACCGGAAGGAAAAATAAGCGACGACTTGATGCGTCATACACGAATTTTCAAACAAGACCATCCACCTCGAGTGTTAGGTGTTGTCTTTAGCAACATTCAAATGATTTAAGTGTTTTTGTTTGTTGTTCAAGATTTTTTGAAAAATAAATTTAGTTTAAATTCTCCAGTTTAATCTCTTAAAGTTGGGATTATTTTCAATACGGTTTTAAAAATTTTAAAAGTTTTAATTTGATGATATGATTAATTAATTAAATCTCACAAATCATCCTTGAAATTGTTACTAGATTGAATATTGGGGCGAATTTTTAATTAATCTACGTGGAAATAATATACTATTTGCACCTTTCTGTGTTAATTTACATGTGCTAAAGGTTGAAGTAAATATCATCATGCTATAAAGAGGTATCTTTTATTCTAGTTGTTTCTTCAAACAATTTTTTCAAACTTAGGTACAGTCCATTATTGTGTCATTAAGCTAATTAAATTTATATCATTATGTCATTTTATCTAAGGATCTACATTTATACTCTTCCAAAGTAATTTTGAAGTCAAGAGTCCTATTTAATTTCTTATAAATACAATTAAATGCTTTTCTTCCTTTGTAAATACATTCATAAATTGATATTGGTTAGTGAATAAGACACTTATTATCTTTTTTAAGATATAAGATTCGATCTCCATCTTAATGAATTAAAAAAAAACTCAAAAAAAAGTTATATAAAGTATTAAATCAATAATATTATTTCATTTTTTATTTTATTTTTTAATATTACAAATTTGAGAGTAAAAATCCGAACATTCAATTTATAAATAAAGTTTTTGATAAAAGGAAACCATGGATATATTTTGTTAAAAGTAGTTTCAATGTAATTATTCAAGTTATGTTTTTTATTATGTTGTCATTGTAACTCAATTTTGTTGTAGTGTAGGTGTAGGTGTATATAACCTTTGATGTTTGTTCATAATTTTTTTTCTAATGAAAATTTTCTTTTGATTGTGGGAAATAGTTTTTTCATTTATTATTATTTTTTATTATGATTAAAGTTGTCTTGGTATCATAGATTTTTTTGGGTTAAGCATAGATGAGAATCTCTCAACTCAGATTAAAGCAATAAAGCTTGCAACTTTTAAAAAGAGGCCTTTTTCTATGATAATAAATAAAGAAAAAAAAAATTGTACCTCCAGCTTAAAAAAAAAATAATAATAACAACGTGGGATAAGAGAATAGAAATTGTGGTATAAGAGAATCGAAATTGTGAGCTCTTAATCACTAAGTCATACATTATGTGTTGAACTATGCTGGCGTTGTCTATGATAATTATGATAAGTAAAAAAAAAATATATAATATTTGATGGTCATGACTCATGTCATACATCACACTGAAACTAGTGTTTAAAACGTTTGTTCCGTCAATAGATAGAATACACGTAAACCACGTGTCGCCTTCTCCAACCTAACAGAACACGTTTTGTAAACGACATCGTCGGTGGGCCATAACACATCGCATTTGTAGTTGAAGGGATGGGCCAGGCCCCAACAATGGCCCATTTAAACCTAGGTAAAGTAATGGGCTGAGCCTGCCTTGGAATCAAATGAGAGATCTTTCAAAATTAATAAAATATTGACATCATCAGACTTTCAGATGATTTGGAATTTTAAAAAATAATCAATATTTTTAACATTTTATCATTTCCACTACATTTCTACGAAAATCACATTCTCCTATAAATACCCAACCCGTTCTTACTTTGAATAAAAAAAAATCAATGATTTTGACAATAATGAAAAATATACTTTTCCTCCACAAACTGTTTGATTTTGATTTTCACAGTTCAAACACATAACAATTCAACCTCTTAAAATATAACAAAATAGTAGATGATGCATTTTTCCTGTCATCATTTGATCACTTCCAAGCAGCTACCGCATAATTTCCTAACTTGCGATTTCTTTTCCCTGAACGGTTGATATCAAACTAACTCAAGATCATTTAAATTGATTTCATGAATAAAAATTGTCGACTTCAAAAACTAATAATTAAAATCAAAAGACACTCCCTAAATTGTGTATGAATTTCAGCATGGAACAAACCCATAAGTTCTGGAGTTTTCATTTCTTTTGATTTATGTTTGCCAGATCCCCCGATACATTTTGCGCATTACCTCGGCTCCAAAAATGCTAGCATGCCTCGGAAGATCGACACCATAGCGCTTGCTCTTAATAATCATAACTGCTGCTTTCTCATTGCTGGGCTCAATGTTCATGGAGATACCAAGACATGGAATCGTGTAAAAATGGGCCGTTTCTTAATGATCAGGGCGGTCTCCATGCTGTATGGAATAAATATTACTAAGTTTCTTCAAAACTTTCAGTTGCTGTTCTTACAGCATCCTGTCAATTTGTTGCTACTGCCTCTGAATCAGACAATATGGCACTCATTTCCTCGAAGTATGGCCAACTCTTCTTGCTTTTCTTTTCACTTTTGCTTTCCTGCTGTACAAAGAATCCAGAGATTACCAGGTTTATTGATACATTTTCTCTAACAGGACTAAGAATTGCAGAATTTATTGGTCCATCATGCATTGGGCAGAGGCAAGGAGCATTTGGGAGAAAGGAACTCTACAAATGATCTCTTGCTATAGATGTATGGGGAATTAAACAGCTCAAACAGGGAGACTATGGTCCCGTTTGATAACTATTTAGTTTTTGAAAATTTACTACTTCTATCTAGAAGTTTCTTTGTTTTGTTCTACTTTTCATAGGTTTTCAAAATTCAAGCCAAGTTTTTAAAACTAAAAAAAATAGTTTTTAAAAACTAATTTTTGAAATTTGGAATTCGGCCAAGAATTCAAATGTATCCAATAAGAAAGATGAAAATCATTATAAGAAATTGTACAAAAACAAACACAATTTTCAAAAGCCAAATGGTTATCAAACAGGACCTATATGAATCACCTCAAGATATAGTTTTTCTGCTTAAGTTAAACACCCTGTAAATATCTTTAATACTTTTAGAGGACTCTTTTACTGATAGACAAGAAAAACCTACAAGGGAATAGGGAACTAAATCCTCCATCGAAGCACGGTAGAGACTAGAGAGGGAATTAGACAGAATGAGACTCCAAATTTGCATCTTTAACATCCACAGAAGGGAAAATTAAAGATGGAGAAAAGTTTTGGTTGCTATGGTAACTCAAAGGGGCAGAGTAGAAACAGAAAACAAACCTCAAATTTCTGAACCAGAGATGCCCACAGAGATTTGCACTGTCCTGGACTCCGATTCATTCCATCAGCCAACATACTTGTGGATATCTCTTCCCATAGTGCCATTCGTCCCCTGGAAACTTGAAACCTGACATTCAATTCCCCACGCAGTTGAATAAGTTTCGTGATCTCCTCAGGTTTCCATTTATTGCGTTTCAAAGGCTTCACGTCGGAATTTGATGTTTCCAGTGACTCGTCACCACTACCTTCTTCACCTTCGTTTGTAATCTCCAGCGTATTTTTCAATTGTTGAACAGAACCTTCGTTCTCCTTTACCAATTCTTTAGCAGGAGAGGATGGCGTGATAAATGGTCTCCAGAAATCCTCCAAACCCTCGTTATCAGAGGATTGTGTCCCTGTCAAGTTGGAGTTTGAGGAATTGTAGTCTTCTTCAGGAAGTAGGCTTCCAGGTTCAAGATAATAACCTGTAACCAACAAAAAAATGTAGGAAAAAAAAAAGGAAACGCTCAATAAAATTATTGCAATAAATCTGAAAATCTAGACTAAACTAATGTAATATCAATAAAATTATAGGTTTTTGGTATAATACATTCCATACAAGTCAGTGACCATATGTTCTATCCAATCCATTGGCTAATTACAAACAACTTAAAGTTACAATCATCCACCTTTCCATGCAATTTGATTTTTACTGAATCAAATTGATCAACATACCATGGACATGTCTCATATTTCTCCCAGACCGACTCAAACTGTACTTCAGATTACTTTTGGTAATAATGTTTAAACATCAGAGTTATCCAATGAGGAGAAAAATTGCGGGAAAAGTGAATTTTACCCAAAAACTAAACTCTTACGCAAGAAGCTTTTTAACTCGATACATTGCAAAGAAATATAGACCAAAGATAGGCTTAAAGTTATCTGTAAAGTTATCTGTAAGCCTTGCAAGTAGGAATCATTTTAAATTTAGACGTTCCTGACTTCCAGTAGGGTTTATAATAAGCCTTAATAATCCTATTAAAAAAGTATACAGGTTATGCCATTAAATTTCCAGAACTTCTTTAGTTTCATTAGCTAACCTAAAAAAGATACCCCTACATCACCCTTGACCTGGTATCTGGATTATGCCTGAAAAACAAGAATTACAGGTTTCTAAAAGCAATGTGTTCCATTTATGCACGGACATGCAATGAAAGATGCTGAAATACATAAGGAAAAAACCTTGAGACTCCTGACTTGAGTTATCCTCAGAATGCAAATCGTCATTTCCATCTGGTATTATGCTGCTTAAGTGGCTCTTAGTTGGTTGTCCATCAACTGCTTTTCTCAATGCTGAAATCCCAAATCCAGTATTGGACTTGCCTGAAAGCCTTGCAGCAAGCTCTTCGGACAGAACTCCTCCAGGGTTCTCCATAGCCATGACTATGACTTCAGGCTTCTTACCACTGTATTTCCTAACCATCTTCCTCAGAAGCTCAGACACAGTTCTTTCCATATGGGTTAGAGGACAATTTACAGGGCAGCTTGAAAGTGCTGCATGAGCGGCTTTATGAAGTGCATCTAAAAGCTTCCCCTTGTCAAGCCATAAACATCGAGTAGTGATCCTTAGTTTTCCTTTGATGCCAGTCCCCTTTAAACCATCTACACTTTGAGGTCGCATGATTTCCATACTGAAGTAAACAGAAGAAACCAGAACATTACTACATACTACATAGATGGAAGAATGTACCTACTTCACCAAAGGTGAAATTTGCAAGATCTACCTGACCACTATAATGCCATCTGTTGCAATCTTTAGTCTTTCATCAACGAAAAGCTCGGATGAGGATCCAAATGCTTTGTCACCATCACTATACTTCAACTGCACCATAATAAAGACATGAACAAAAGTCAACAGCGTCCTTATAGTCAAAAGAAAACTATTAAGGTTATTGTACCTGTAAATTCTCCTTCCCAAGAGAGGTGAAACCATTGGATAAAACTCTTCTGTTTCTTAGATGAGATACTCCAAGCATTTCTCCATTTTTTATAACCTTCATATCAGGATGTGAAAAGTTTTCAACTTTTTACAAAGAAATATTTCACGCATAGAAAAAGATATTAAATATGCCACACAATCAATTAAACTTATCAGATTGGAGGCTTCTATAAACATATTCCCGGGGAAGACTATGTTGTTATAATATAGCCAACTTGAAAACCATTCACCAGATTCAAACCAAGGCCTTCAGAGAGAAGCCAACAAATAAAATTCAACACTAGGGTGAAAAGGAAAAGGGAGAAAATATATCCTTGCCTATTTCCCCTTGTGGCCAGAATTTTACCCTTTGGTTTTCGATTCAAGATTATGGAATAATTAGCATTAGAGAGAAGACATCAATCCAATCCCTCCAACATTGACTGAACCCTTTAGCTTCAAGAATGATGTCAAAGAAACTCCAATCAACTTCATCAAAAACTTTTTCAAGATCTAACTTGATGACTATACCCTTTATCTTCTTTTTTCTTTCAATTGTTAATACTTCAATTATCAATATTACAGGAGTCAATAATTTGTTTTCCCTCATGAAGAACAATTGGAACTCGGTGACTGTGGCAGGAAACCTTTTTTTCTTTTTTCCTATTTTGGTCTTTCAGCAAGGACTTCGGTGATACTGTGGTTAGAACAATTTTATTTTTTTTAGTCCGTTAGCAAGGACATTGGTGATGATTTTATAAAGACGAGTAGTTAAGCTTATAGCTCCAGAAACAACCATTCTTTTAGCTTCACATTGCTTTAACAAGGCAGCAAAGGTCCAGGGTTAAGAGGTAAATTTAGAGAAACTTATTGAAAGTGAATCGGGAAGATAAATCAATGATGAGTATATGATAGAGATAAATATATGTTTCAACACAAAATATTTTAGTTGAGTTTTCTTTGCTTTTTATTTCGGTCATACATCTGGTCCTCGAAAAAGTTATAAATCCACCAGAACACATTATAAATAATATCACTGTCCTGCATAACATATCCGCACAACTCACAACTTTATCATGACTCACACAAGTCTGTAATGGGATTATATTATAAAGATTAGTTGGTAAGAGATAGAGAGAGGGTTTTCTTCATAACATATCCTATCAAAAAGAAATGCAATTCTGGATAAGAAAACACTCACAGTTGTGTGCCGAATGCCTGTTGACCGGCCCAGCAGTTCATGCTCCTTGAGGAATAAAAGCTCTCCATGAATGGGTAAAAAATGCTGCGGTTTAACAATTTGAAGTACTTCCTCCTTCAAACACAAAGAATTCCACTTTTCAAATTTGAGAGAAAGATGAAGGAAGCAATATGGATGAAGCCAAACAGGTGCTAAGAAGAAAAGAGAAAACTATTTTGAGGTAAAAATAGGGGAAGTTTGGGATAGATGATCATGACATAGGTATTTCATGAAGGCTTATCGGTTATCAGCTTAAAGCATACCTAATAAGGAATTAGGTTCCAAACATCAAGCAACAAAAAAAATAAAATTAAATGCATAAAATAATTAATCATCTAAACCAAGGCATTCCACAAGTCTTAAGTTTACATCTGCAGGGCTAGGGGACAGGGGGGTCTGTAGTTCAAAGCAAGAAGGCTGACATGATCGCAAGTCCATAATCCCAAAAGATCATTTATAATGGAAACTTACTAATTCTCCACGATATCCATGACCAGATGTGTGCAGCAACTCATTCTTACCCATGATTATATTTGATCCAATCTCTGATATACGGTTCAACATTTTCATCACTCTAGATTCGTTACCAGGGATAACCTGTGGCATGAGAAGAGGGAAAAGAACTATTATAAATCACATTGCCTGGTAAACATCAATGGCAGCCAGTAGACCTAAAACTAATGTAAAAATCATTTAACTTAGAAATGTGAGTTCAGCAGTTCAAATGATGTCCAAATAGCCCACCATAGCATATTACTCAAGAAAACGTTGGTAGTAACTTTATATATAATAAACAAATGAAACCATAATAAAATATTGGTGAAATAATGATAGGAACCAGAACATAGAATGAAATTTAAGAAATTTATGGTAATGGAAAATGGTCAATCACTTTTTGAGAGAGCTATCTCTCCCACGATTAATCCCAAGACGAGTCTAATCCCCTAATCACCTCCTTCCTATGGAAAACAAACTAGCTACCTCTATTGAGTAATAACGATTAACACAGATGGCCAACATGAGGCACGGTTCCTTTTGGAAAGATTAAAGAAGAGCATTAAAGTAAAGGGCACAAAATAAAAGGCACTCCTGTTTTTTTTTTTAATAAGAAAGGCACTCATATACTTTGATTCTTCCCTTCCCAAATTAGGGTGTGAAATACATTTGATATTTCAATTTCTCAAACGATAAAGTGGATTATAAGACTTTTTTGATATCCGTGAGTCTCCAGGCCAGCTTGTAGTGGATTATAAGAATTGTAAATCGAGATTTCTTATAGTTCTGTATTAATTTCTCGTCATCACAAAACAAGCAGAGGCAATTACATCAATACGCTATAAACGTGATGAGACAACTTGCACATGATGGGTTGAATACATTAGTTTACACAGGAAATCCAACTATAAATGTGAAACACATACAGATTGTTTGATAATTGGTATGAAGCAAGTAAAATCTTGTTTTATTACCTTGGCCGAATACAAAATAATATCTTCCTTGCTTAGTTTGAGAGAGTGACTACTTCCATAAGATGCAAGATTTAGGGCAGCACGTGGTTCTGCCTGACACAGCAGCATGCACAATTATACTGCTAAATCGATGTGACTGGGCTATTAAATCCATTAAACTGTGCTAGTCCTATAGGCATGTAAGCAAACTTACTTGTGAGCCCGTTGTGACAATCAATAAATCTTTTGGAGCATAGGCATCAATGTCCTCCACTTTTACCTTATCAATTGTAGGATGAGAATTGTTACAATTAAATTTATAAATACGCTTAAAACCTATAAAAATATGTTGAAGAGTTAAGAACAACAGCTGAAAGCATGATGTCCATGCATGCCCATACATAATTTCATGTCCTCCTAGTTTTTTTTCTTTTTCTTCTTTTTTTTTTACAAATTGGAGCAACGTGTTCTCCTAATATTTTTTGTCCTCAAGGTATTCAAACCAGCACTGCAACTCAAAGTCTAAGTCTAGTAAAATTCATGAAAAGATTCCATACAGCAAGCATTAGCAATTAGGCAACAACCATAGTAATGTGTTGCACCACTTCCAAACAATCAAGAAGAAGCATGGCCAGTGCCACTATAAACATTAGCTGTTAGCTTAGACTCAGCAGTAATTCTTTAATCACAGATTCATAAAACTTAATAAATTGTAATATTACAGTTATACTCTCCTTTAAGAACATCTATAGCAATGAGGATTATGTTTGAAACCCCTTATGTAAAATAAGCAACTAGCTTTCACTAAGATAAACAAGCCCAAGGCCATGGAGCATACCAAAACAAAACAAAAACAGGCTCAATTAAAGAGTTTTTTCTAATATCTCATTTCTGTCAATTGTCAACTTTTTTTATATAGGAAACTACAACTTGCCAAGGAAAAACCAAATGTCGAATTGAATTTGAAAAAAAAAATTATATTAGGGGGAAAATAAAGTTAAAAAACGATTACCAACGTCGATGGGTCAATTGGTGCCTTTCCATCCTTCCAGGCTGCTTCCAGATATGTCCTTAAAGACATGCCAACAAATACCTAATAATCATGAAATAAAATTTGCAAAAGAAGACATAAATGCCACCATAAGAAGTAATTTACTTTTAAGTATGGAAAAGCGTTAAGAGTGGAGGAATCTAACTATGAAGAACTCACCAACTTTCTACCAGTTAAATCAGCGGCTGCTTTCACACTTCCAAGGCGGTGTATATTTGAAGCAAACTGAGTCGTGATGACTCTTCCTTTAGCCGCAGAGATACGTCTTTTAAGTGCATCTGCCACCACAGACTCACTAATCGTCCTTCCAGGAGATAGTACATTTGTTGAGTCACTCATCATCTGAAAAGTAATTCACATAAATTTACAAAGTTTCACACTTTGGCCGTGTTCATTGCATGCTATGTAACAAGTTAATTCCTGCTAACTACAACCCAAATTTTCAAAAAAGATAAGACCCATTTCTCCGAGGCATAAATAATATGGTAGTTGGCTTTGAAATTAGCTGAAGTCACAAAAATATGCCTGAATCGAAGTTTTGGCAAACATCTTTTTTTAAAAGTTACCGAACTTTCATTGAGAATAAATGAAAGAAGTTTTGGAAAACATTTTGTGGCCAAAGATTTAGATTTTATCACAATTATATACTAGATGGGAGCGAGAATTGACTTACAAGAGTCACTCCTTCTTTTGATAGTTCTTCCAAAGTTTCTCGATCAAAGGATTTACCATCCAATGGTGATTCATCAATCTGCAAGATGTCAACTCCTCCAGTAGTCGTAAGAGAAAAAAACAATAACAAGATAGTGCATCAAACAGTCTTACCTTCCAGTCTCCAGTATGAAGAATTGTACCATCAGCACATCGAAGAACTAAACCACAACAATCGGGAATGGAATGGGTAACCCTAATTGGCTCAATTTCAAATGGCCCAGCTGTAAACCTCCTTTTTGTCTTAAACACCTTAAGTCGAGAAGGAACAAAAATCCCATTTTCCTTTAGACGCTTTTTTATAAGCTGTCAAGGAAAAGCAGTGTTACCTATTAAGACCACAAATGACAAGCAAGCACCACATTGATGATATAACTAAATATAAAGCAGGATTGGACTCTTGATTTTAAAATTTAGTTTAAGATCATTACCATTGTACAATGTCCCATTTCCTTGTGTGAGTGTAATAATTTAAAAAACAAATATGCAGCGTGAGATCAATAAAATTTATTAACAAAGTAATAGCAAATCTCTACAGGCTGATTGACTGGCAAAGGTACATAAGAAGAGATGCATTTTGATGTTAAAAACGTAAATACTAAGAATGATAAAAATTTGCAATCTGCTGAAGTAATGATATACCTCCACTGTAAAGGATGAAGCATATATTGGTGTATGGGAATCCAGAGCTGGAATTACCTGTTTAGACAGAACTGAAGCATATGAAAAACAAAGAAATAATAGCAAAAAGAAAGTTAAGATTAAAATACTATTTCATAAAAGAGCGTGTAGATGTAAAGAAGTTAAATTTTACTGTTTTTAGGGTATTGGTCCCTATGCTTCCATTTATTTCATTTTAGTCCTCTTTTTTTTTTTTTTTTTTTGGTAAGAAACTGAACTTTCATTGAGAAAAATAAAATAAAAGGGCAACAAGCAAAGTCAAAAACTACAAGAAGGGACTCTAATCCAACAAAATCAGACCAAGACCATAATTACAAAAAGAGCTAGTGACCGACGCCCACAAAGAAACGTTAAACCTAGCCACCGACCAAACTTCATCACAAGACCGCTTCACCTCCCTAAAAATCATATTGTTTCTCTCAATCCAAACCTCCCAAAAAATAGCAAAAAATCTAGCATGCCACACCCTTCTCTCGAAACAGCGAACCGAGGAGCAACTCCTCAATCATAGCGTAACCATCACCTTGCCACGCCAAACTGAACACACATGCATAAATGTATAAAAAAACAGAAAACTGATATAACTCTATTTTAGTCCTTTACTTTTCATAAATGCATGAATTTAGTCCCTAATAATAGTTACCCACTTAAAAACAGGGAAATAAAAGTGGTGAAATACGAGGGATAGAATTACAATTTAACCAAAATTAAAATACTAATAAGAATGGTAATAATATTATAATATAGAAAATACAATAAACGTTCCAATTTCCAGTGTAAAGACATTCTGAGTGACTTGAGCTCATTCTCTGAGAACTCCAGAAAAGTTTGTTCATCTTAATGTACAATAAGAAGTTTTTGGAACAAGATGTACAATAAGAAGTGAAGAACCATCTTTCTAAAGGTTCACACCAAACGCGGACAATACTCCATACAGAAATAATAGCTTATGGCTAGTGTATATCAGTATCTAAGACAAAATTGTTTTGTCATACGTGCATGCATGGAAATTATTTCCTTTTGATGTTAATTATAAATACCGTCTGCACTGATTATAATTAGTATCCAAAGAGTAGATGCAAGTGGCTACTTTTCTACCACCTCCTCCCAATTTCTGGCTTTATCATTGAAAAACCAAGTTGATAAGAAACCAAGATAAAATTTAATGCGCAGTTTTACGGGGTTTATGTGGGTAAAGATTAAGAAACAATAGGACCTTTAGAGGAACTAAGAGGGAGTCTGGCGCTATTTGGTTCCTTATTAGGTTTCAAGTTTTTTTGTGGGCGTTGGTGACGTGGTTATTTTGTAATTACCCTATAGGTTTTTTATTACTTGATTGGACCCCTTTTCTTTAAGGGGCCTTCTTTCGGGCTTATCTTTTTTTAGATGCCCTGGTATTCTTTCATTTTTTTTCTCAATGAAAGTTCGGTACCCTATCAAAAAAAAAAATTATCCTTGAAAATTCTGTAATCTCTCGAACAAAACTTCCATAATAATGTGTTAAACAGATGCCAATCACAAAAACCTAAGAAATTAAGAATATTTGATATTTAAGAGGAAACATAGTATCCCTAAGGAATTAGAAAGAAACTTTACCCAAGGCAACGCACCAATGTGATCTTCATGGCCATGTGTAATAACAACAGCTTCAATTTTGTGACTCCATCTTTTGATAAATGTGGTATCAGGTATAATTTTCTGGACACCAAGCTCATCATAGCTGTAAATAGATTACAAAAATTCAGACACTACACCATAGTGAAAGAAACCATGCCAAACACTTCCAGTGGAATCAAACAAAAAAAATGGATTAAGATGTAAAGTTACATCTACTGGAAGATTTAATCTAATGCTTGTGTAGCACAATTTATGGTTGTTAGAACTTCACACAAATGGAAAAGCCTTAAATGGAAACTTACTCAGGAAACATGACACCAGCATCAATTAGAATGTAACGGTCATTATTCCCAACAAGCATGCAATTCATCCCAATTTCACCAAGGCCACCAATTGGAAGAACGCGGAGGGGTGGACCATCTGAACCTTCATAAAACTGTTCCATCTTGCGTTGAACAGAGTCTTCCATGCTTCTTTTGGGGCCTTCCAATCTTCCCGATCTTTTGCGGGGTACTTTAGAGGCATCTTTGCCTAATAAAGAGATGCAACATTAAAAAAGCAGTTCACAGTTACCAAAAGGAAAAAAAATATATATATATCAGATAGCTAATTGACAATCGAAAGTTCCTAGAAGTTTCAACACTGTTGATTATGACAACAGTCACGGGAGGTGGAGAGAGATGCTGGCATTCTAGTTAAGAATGCCTGCCCTGATTAGGTTCTATCCAGTTTTTAGTTCTCCCAACACCAATGACTTTACCTTATCCCTTGCAAACAAACAAGTCATCTGTTGACCCAATTACCCCAAGGGACTATGTGCATCAATAATAGCTAATGACAGAACTTAACTTCTCAGTTCCTGCTCGAGGCCTAATAAATCTAACATCCTCATTCTCAGAAACTGAAAATGGCATCAAAATTGGTATATAATCGTTCAATGCAACCGAGAACATCAAAACCAAATTCTTCTTCTTTTTCCTCTTTCCTACATTCACATTGCAACAGGACCATCAAATACATATCATACGATTTAATTCAAACCTCACTTGCAAATTCTAATGTTATCCACGTGACTCAGATAACATAGATGCTAGAAACTCCATTCCAAGTCCAGTAACCCGTTAGCTTGTTTCAAAATGTAGTTTCAACATGGACGATATCTTTAAGCGCAATTCTAAAACTATCCAAGACTCTATGAGATTAATTCTATAACCTATAATAAGTCTATCTTCCAACTTCTTTCTCCAACCTTCTGGTGAACAAGAGCTTAGCAACTAACTATAGTATCTGTAATTCAATCTCAAAAACAAAGTGCGTACCTCTAAGTCTAACTGTAGGAGAACCACTGCAACAAAAAATTGTACGAACTTTGTGGTGTGGGCGTGACAGCGGGCTGCAGGGACATAGTGAAAGAGCGCCAAACGCCGCCATGCTCTGCCTGTAAGGAGCTGAATGTGGCGAACTGAGGACGGAAGAACCGCCCAAAACCTCGAATTGCATATGCTGGTGAAGTTGCAGAGTGAAATTGAGATGATAGCTTGAAGAAAGAGGCTGTGTATGGTGGAGGGTTTAGAAGTTGCAGAGCTTGGGAGCGGGAAATGGAGGGGGGAAGATAGCGGGCTTGAGATTTTTTTCGAGATTCAAGAATATCATGCTTATCATTTTCGGATAGGGGACGAGTTCACACGAGTGATAAAAAAACGTTCGCACGTGCAGCTTGTTACTATTTCTTAGGTTAAAAAGAACTCTTGGTAATGGGCTTGTGTGTAACGATTTTACCCATTGAAATTTTAATTTTTTAACAATGTAGTGGAAAAATAAACTCATATACAACTATACCCAAAATGTATGAGTAAGAAGTAGAAGGATAAATTCATTGATGAAATGGTTTATAGTGGAATAAACGTTAATATTTGCATGTCAAAGCGAGCATGGCTCAGCTGACATAGGTATGTCTTGACGACTAAGAGGTGTGTGGTTCGAATTTCCCCACCTCAATGTACTAAAAAAAACGTTAATAAGAATTTAGAAACATGTGGGTCGAGGTTGAGTTAGGGGAGTTAGTTTAAATCTCTAACTCCCGTCTAAACAAAACTCACCCGACAGGATAATAGCAACGTAAAACCACTAACGTTCGAAGGAAGGGAATATGCTTAGCAACGATGTTCTTCATTCTTGTCAATTTTTTTCCGGTGTCAACGAGATACTACCCAAAAAACTACTATCGAGATGTATAAATTTCTAGGAAGAATTGGAGCACATACCTCAATGAGATGGTAGATATGACAACATGGTCGTGAATCGCTCAATAAGACGAACAATTAACTCAACAGAGAACGAGCTGAAGTTGTAGTGGCAAATGTGTGTGTAGACTGGTTGGGAGAGCTCAATCGCTTGCCCTAGAGGTATGCAATACAGGTAAGGCGTGTTGGAAGACGTTACTTGATTTAACAACTTCTCATCGGTCCAATAAACATGCAACAACCATAATGTAAGGCCTCTATCACACCAACATGGACGATGGTTGGCAAAAATGTGAAAATTGTTATGCTTTTAGTGTATACAAGTCCATATACATGATGGGTAGATTTTGTAGTGGTTGATAATAATTTTTTTCACAGGTACACACTTTCTTCCTATGCAATGTTTACTTGTTCCACTTAATTACACAATTAATGTATAACCATATAAATTTTACTTTTTAGGTATAAATTACTTTAATTTAACGTGTCTCTTATCTTTTCGTCCCTTAGTTCACTTTCCCTCCTCCCAACCAAACATTATCTATTTTAAAGCATCATTTTCATTTACCATTAAATTGTAGAATATAGTAAGAGAGTAATTTAGTCTTCTACCCGTAGAATGTCTTACTAAATTTATAATTTAGAATTTTTTCTAAAAACAAAGTAGTTTAGACATTTTTCAAGTTGTCTTATTTGTTTGTAGACATTTCTCTTGTTGGCCCTATAAATATCACCTACCAAGGAGATAGTAAGTTCATTATAGTTTTCACACTCGTAGCAAGTTTGATACAATAAATTTATTATTTTAACTTAAGCAATATCATAGATGTTGTCAACAAGAGCATAATTCAATAACATAATGTATCGCCTAATGATTATGGGGTTCTAGATTCAATCCCCACCCCAACATGTGTTGTCAAAAAAAATAAATATATCTATATTATAGATGTTATTTTTCTATTTTTTTTTTTTGCAGGTCATTTTGTCCCTCAAAGTCTACAAATTCTATTGTTGAAGTCACGTGTAGGTCATGCGACTTTTATTGTCCGGATTTTGGTATCAACACATTATTTAATTATTAAAAAATACAACTTTTTGGTTTTACACTTTTAAATGTAAATTTTATCATCAAAATTTTGTTTGAATGATTAAATATAATGTTTCGATGTAATGTTGAATACACCAATAATAATTTAAATAATTTCAAAATTACTCTCAAAATATATATCAAAATTCCATGTATAGAAATGGTTTGTTAACCACCGTCTAGTATAAACGAAGGAAATAACCATGTATAATATGTTGGAAATTATGAATAAACATTATTTATTTAATTTAATTGAACTCTTGTAAATGACACAACATTACGTTATCATTTTTTTTAATTAAACAAACAAAAAAAACTTAAATGATTAACTATAAATATGTTTTTTTTTTTTTTTTTTTTTTTTAATTTTTGGTTTTGTTGTTTAAGAATAAGTATTTTTTGTAAAAAAAAAATGTTATTGGTATACTATTGCTTACATATTCGTCGAGTTCTTACCATATAAGCTGAGTCGTGTTGATTTGAGATGGGTTTTAGCAATAATATTTTTTTTTTTAAAAAAAATTATAGTATATACAAATTATGGTGGAATGACATCTAATTTATTTTTAAAAATATATATATATATATATATATATATACATTTTTAAAAGTATTTAATTAATGCTGAAATTGAACTCCGACCTCTTAGTCCTGACACAACTTTATGTTTTGGTTTAACAATTTATTTAAGATTTTGTTATGCTTTAAAAAGAAAACAGATACACCTTTAATTCATTAATTTGTACATGGGATTTGAAAATATTGTTAATTAGTAATTTATAATTGCATCGCTTCCTCTTATTATCAATCACACAATTTTATTTATTTATTTATTTTATTTTTTTGAAACAAATCAATCGCACATAAATTCTTAAATTGACATTTATTAATTTCCATATATTATTCACCCGTAATTACGACAATCCTGTCGGAAATGGCAATGGTTGATCGAGAATGGTCCTGCATATCAGCATATGTTCCTTTGATAATTTTAGAATTAATATATATATATATTTTTATCCGGAATTATAATAAATTTGAAGATGGAAGAATCTCATAATAGAGTTATAAAAAAAATAAAA
Organism: Herpetospermum pedunculosum; assembly: GCA_028017165.1. Taxonomy (NCBI): domain Eukaryota; kingdom Viridiplantae; phylum Streptophyta; class Magnoliopsida; order Cucurbitales; family Cucurbitaceae; genus Herpetospermum; species Herpetospermum pedunculosum. The sequence continues at coordinate 492,181 of CM051530.1, forward strand.
AAAATTGAACAACCAGTTGATAGAATGAGTGAACCGTGAACGTTTTGTCTAAGATAATAGAGAGTGAGAGTTCGATTATACCTTAGAACATATTTAAAAAAAAAAATTAAAAAAAATATCAAATTGAGTGAGCGCATCACCTAGATGAACCAAATTATGAAGTCATGTTGAATCCTTGCTTCATTAATTAAATATTTTTAAAAAAATAATAATAATAATGATAATAATAGAGCATGAAATACTTACCCTAATCATGTTTTTTTTCTTCATAATTATCTAATAACAAATTAGATAATAAGGATCAATAATATAAAAATAATTAAAAGCACATGAGATGTTATGTGTTCAAATTCAAACTCCCAAGGACACATACCTAGAGTAATTTCAAACAAAGTCAATACTAATCTTTAATTATTTATTATTATACATTCTTATTCCAACTAAATTTTTATTCCACGTTCCATTAAAAAATTATATTTTGAAAATCCTACTAAGAATAATTAATTTATCGTGAACTTTTTTTTTTTTTTTTTTTTTTTTTCTATTTAGTCATTTGTAATTGTAAATCATTAAGTACACACCAAGGAATCTATAAATATTGAAATTTTCAAAGAAGTCAAAATTATCATAAAAAATATATATGGACTTGAAATTAGTGAGATAATTATGGACCCTTAATTGTTGTATTCTCTCTCCTTCCCTGCAAGATGCCCTTCCTATCTTTCCTTATATCTCTAATTCTATTTGTTAAAAAGATTGGTATGAATTCAATAATCAATAATATTGCACACTCCAAAACAAACGGTTTTTTGATTTAACGATATATATATTTTTGACACCATGTTGAGTATGAATTGAACCTCATGATCACTAGGCGATACATCATGCAATGTGACTTTAGATTTACAGATCAAACCGTCATAAATCATAATTGACTGCTATTTTACCAGAAAAATTGAGAGCTTAATTACAACCTTAATTATGAAGATTAATAGTTAAGGCAAGAAGGAGTGTTGATTGTTCATAAATCAATCGCTGATAATTTGGTCGAATGATTGCACAAATATTCTCCATTTTTAATCCCTTAGTAATTTATTGAGATAATTAAAGGGGTAAAAGTTGTTGTATTTCTTCGACTATTTTTTTTTATTATTATTATTAAAAAAAAAACCATAAGAAAATAAATTATTGAAAAAAATAGGAACTTCATCGAAGGTTAAGACCCAAGAAAGCAAACAACACATCAAAATAGTCCAGAGCATAGCTCAACGGCATGATGTTCGCCTAATGATCATGTGGTTCTAGGTCCAATCTTCCACCCACTCCAACATGTTGTAAAAAAAAAACATCAAAATAGTAGTAAATTAAATTCCATGTCTTCCATATAATACTTTAAATATTAAAAGAAAAAAGAAAAAAAATAAAATAAATGATATGATTTTTTCCTCCAATGTGTAGAAAATGATGGGTCTAGAGACATTAAAAACATAAAGTCGAATTCCTTACATTTATTCTATATAGTCTCCTCCTTTCGTTATAAGAGTGCATGTCAAATCTCTAAAAAAAAAAATATTAAGATTCACTTTTATGTTATAACAATTTAGTTTTTTTTTTTTTTTGCAAAGAAATTTAAGACGTCATTAGTTTATACTTATGTCGGTCAAGTTATGCTCATGTTAAAGTTAAAATTATGATGTGTGACGTATATTAACATGTCAGATTATTCATCCAACTACATATCACACCATATAATATGAACTAAAATTTATGCAAGAGATACGATAGTGTATGCTCCGATTGGTTGCAAGTTGCAATTGAGGCAGCAGTGAAGGAGACAGGAGAGGTGGAAACCCTAGATTCGAAATGAGATAGAATTTTTTTAATTTATGATCTTATAATATCTTTTAAGAAAATGGTAAAATACGCATCAACCATTGAATTAAAATTTGGAAGGCGCAAATTAATTACGACCCTACAATTTTCCTTTTTGCCTGATTCCCTCTTCAATCGTGGAAGTGATAGAGATTTCACGTGAGGAATCTTTCTCTCTCTCTCTTTAATAACTCATGCCTTGCCAAAACTTCCGGAGCCTTTCTAACTTTTAACTCCTTTCCCTATTAACTTTTCCTCCCCCCAATTACATTTTATGGAGAATAGTGCTCCAACCTTTTTATTTCCTTCTTTTTTGACTAAATGTTTCTTTTATAGTATTAGTCGCGGTGGCTACCACCATCGATGAAGTGTTTTTTTTACTATACGTCTTTCGTTACTTTAAAAGAGTCGTTAGTTTCACAATTTTGGAGTACTAGATCGATTAATGCTTCCAAGTTGATGCAGTGTATATTCCACCCGTTAGTTGAAAATCTCTCTCTACGCTAAAACGTTAAATTATTTTGGCTCTTTCACACGTTGGTTTTAGTGAATAAGGAAGTTCATTTCGGTTTTCGCAAGATAATTGACAATTGCTTATTAAGAAACTTAAGAATTTAAGAATCATCAATTGAATCCAATAAATTTGTTGGCAGGATAAGAAAGGAACTTGCCTTGAAATTAATTGATGATATTATTACTAGTATGATAAATTATTTGAATTAAGTAAAAAAAAAAAAATCAATATATAAGATATGAGAATTTTTATTGGGATGTCTTTAATCTGTTATGATTCGCTATGCTACGACATGCTTAGGTACGGGGACAACGGCTCTAGCTGTCCACTTTGGGCATAATCCTCCTTACTTTACTTTTGATTTCAAATCATACCTCATACTATTGGAGATATCCAACCATATTACTTTTTATTTTATTTGTTGACAATATGTTGGGGTAGGGATTGAACCTAGGACTTCATGGTCACTAGCCGATACATCATACATCATGTCCTATGCTCTTGTTGGCAGCCATATTACTTATCTATTGGTGAGTGTGTCTTACTACTCGACATCATTAAAAAGTTGAGAATTATTGATTTTATTTTATTCTTTGGAAAAAAAAAAAAACTATTTCTATATCCCTCTTGCATTTATCTCTATAGGAGACACCTATCGACACATGAAATCAAAATGATGTTTTTTTTTTTAAAAGTTTGAAGAATAAAATAGGCCACTTTAAATTTATTTTGTTTTAAATTTCTAACAAATTAGCTGTCAAGCCACACATGTTAAAAACATTGGGCAAATGAATATTACATAGAAAGGTTATACACCAATGTCCTTACTCCACGAGTGTCTATATTTATACTGATGATGATTTAAAATTTGACAATTATTTATTTTTAAAAAATAAGAAATCTCTATATCTATTTATCTTTTCTGCATTACCCTCTTTTAATAGTAAAACAATAATGTCAACAAAAAGTATAGCTCGACTACACGATGTATGACTAGTGACAAAGAGGTCTTAAGTTCGATCTCCACTCTAAAGTCTTAGGTTCGATCTCTACTCCCACCCCCACATCTTGTAAAAAAAAATAATAATGATAGGAGATACTAGTGGATAATATTCTAACAAAAATGGTAACTTTTTAAAAGTTGAAAAATCAAAATAAACAATTTAAAATTGTAGATACCAAAATGAAATTTAATGGTACAAATTATGGAGACAGAGAGATATTTATAAAATTATTATAATGAATGATATATAAACTGAGCATGGTTCACTGACATATGTCTTTGTTAACGATCAAAAGGTGTCTGATTCTGGTTCGAATTCTCGCCCCCAATGTACTTAAAAATATATATATATATATATATATTTATAAAATTATTATATTGAATGACAAATTTAAATGTCTCAGAAATAAATAATTTATAAATAAAATTTTGGAGTCTATAAAAAGGCCATCATGCAGCCGAGATCCCATGAGTCGGAAATTGTAACTTGCTCATAGTCATAGTTGCTCTTTTGTTTAGCGCGAGAGAGAATCCTGACTCCTCCGCCGCTGTTTCAGCCAAAAGCTTCTCCCAAGCTCGCCGGCGTCATCCCTGATCGATTTGTTCCTCTTTCTCCGACCTTTCAATTCGGTACGCAAACTCTTCTGACTTCGCTAATTCTCGCATTTCAATTCAAAATCACCTCGTCGGATTTATTACAATTTTCAATACAATTTCCCCACGACGGCGGCTTTGCTTTGCTTTCGTCTTCAAATTCCCTTCCATTTCTCTCTATTTGATAATCTTCCGCCGCTATTTCCGCATTTATTTAAGAGAAATTAGAACCGTTTTTACATTCCGAGTCGTCTTCTGTTCTGTTGATTATTTTCGATTTTATCATATTTTGAATAGACTGAATCATAAATCGCTGATTTCTCTTCAAATTGCAGCAATTTAAGACGCTATTTGAGATATGGGAGAAGCTAACGTTACGTATACCAACGGTGTGATGCCCGCTCGTTTGAACAAAGTTGTTTTAGCTTATAGCGGTGGCTTGGACACATCTGTTATCGTACCATGGTTGAGGTGGGTGGCCTTTGATTTTTGTATCTCTGACATATTTGTTTTCTTCTGCTCTGATTCATGGAATCCTTAAGGGTGGTATTGTGTTATTTTGACATTTTTCCTCTTTTACACTGCAGGGAGAAATATGGGTGTGAGGTGGTTTGTTTCACTGCTGATGTTGGGCAAGTGAGTTTTGAGTGCCCTGTATCCATGGCTGAATCATTGGTTTATGTTTGCTGTAGATTTGGATATTTGATTCCATTTTTGTTTGCTTATTATTATGAATGTGAAATATGCAGGGAGTGATGGAATTGGATGGTTTGGAAGCAAAGGCGAAAGCAAGTGGAGCTTGCCAACTTGTTGTGAAAGACCTGAGGGATGAATTTGTTGAAGAATATGTGTTCCCTTGCTTGCGAGCTGGTGCTGTTTATGAGAGGAAATACCTGCTTGGAACTTCCATGGCCCGCCCTGTCATCGCCAAGGTTAAATCTCACTCGATCTTCCTCTGCTGGAACCACTGTAGATTGTTGATTTTTTTTTTTAGTAACCCGATAAAAGAAGAGATTCCTGTTTCTTTACATGTATTTGATTTTGTTGTCTCTTTAGTAAACCTGTTTGAAATGATGCTTAAATAATTGTTTTTAAGTGCAAAAAAAGTGTTTCTAAGCATTTACAAAGTCATTTTAAACGGGTATGGGCCCGTAGTCTGAGTTGGAGAGTTAATTATAATAGAGGTTATGGTGATGCTTTTTGCAGGCTATGGTGGACGTTGCCAAAGAAGTTGGAGCTGATGCTGTTGCTCATGGTTGCACAGGGAAAGGCAATGATCAGGTCTGCTTGCTTTATTGATTGCATAGTCTTTGATTTTCTATGAATATTCTTAAAGAGAATCTCATATTTTTGCTTTTTTCCTTGCAGGTACGGTTTGAACTCACATTCTTTGCTCTGAACCCCAAGCTACGTGTTATAGCTCCATGGAGAGAATGGGACATTACAGGAAGAGAAGATGCCATTGAATATGCAAAGAAGCATAACGTGCCCGTCCCCGTCACGAAGAAATCGATATACAGTCGGGACCGGAATATTTGGCACCTTAGTCACGAGGTAATTGTCATGACAGCCGGTTGGTTTTTCTGGTTATATGTGTGTTCTATATTATACAGATTGAATTTGGCTGTAATTTAGATGCTGAAATTGTATTGTATGATTGTGATCATTTTCTTTTTGGGTTGAACAAGTGGTAGGCGTGAGCTTTATGACAACAGCATGCTGCCAGTGCCAGCTCTGACCTGGGCTTTTTGTTTTTCCTTTTTGCTTTGAGGCTTGTCAGCTGTATTCATTTATGTGTATTACATGTTATTGAAGGGTGACGTTTTGGAAGATCCTGCAAACGAGCCAAAGAAAGACATGTTCATGCTGTCCGTTGATCCCGAGGATGCGCCGAACCAACCCGAGTAAATTTCCTCTGTTCTTCTTCACTCAATTCCTCTGCACTTCTGTAACTGAATTCTTATGTGTTTGTTGTTGTTTACTGTGTGCAGATATGTTGAGATTGAATTTGTCTCGGGACTTCCTGTTGCTGTCAACGGAAAAAAGCTGTCACCAGCTTCCCTTCTCGAAAAGCTCAACGAACTTGGAGGCAAACACGGCATCGGCCGAGTCGACATGGTCGAAAACCGTCTCGTAGGCATGAAGAGTCGCGGCGTGTATGAAACACCAGGAGGAACCATCCTATTCTCAGCTGCACGCGAGCTCGAGTCGTTAACACTCGACCGCGAGACCATACAAGTCAAGGACTCACTCGCCCTCAAGTACGCCGAGCTGGTGTATGCAGGCCGATGGTTCGACCCACTCCGCGAAGCAATGGACTGTTTCATGGAGAAGATAACCACAACAACCACCGGATCGGTCACACTCAAACTGTACAAAGGCTCTGTGACCGTGACCGGACGCAAAAGTCCGAACAGCCTTTACAGGCAAGACATATCCTCATTTGAGAATGGGGATGTGTACAACCAAGCTGATGCTGCTGGATTCATCCATCTCTATGGCCTGCCAACCAGAGTCCGAGCAATGCTTGAACAAGGAATCTGAGAAGGAATGATTTGCAAATCTGAATAAAAAAAGTGTTTTAGGGACATGGGAATCTGCGTAGTTAGTTTTTTACTGGAAAAATTGTACGCTTAGTTTCAGTTTTCATTGTCAAAGTTTAGTTGTCCCGCCGCACTGGAAAAGAATCTTTTCATATTTTCACCGTAAGGAAACGCGCTGTTGCTGTTGTTGCTGCTGTCAAATTATACTGTGTTGGCTGCTACTGCTTTGTTTGAAAGTTCCCCACCAACCCCTTCATGTTTTATGATATTTTCTTAAAGCTTAAATTATAAAAAATGTTCATGGAGTATGGGCTTCATTTTAATTATACATTAGAATCTAATCGTCAACAGACTTAAATAATAAAGTGTTTGGAAGGAATGAGTTCGACACATACCAACTATTTAATATCATACGAATTTTCTTGTCAATCAAATGTAGTAAAGTCAAGCAGTTGTCTCATGAGATTAGTCGAGATGCTTGCAAGTTGGTTGATTCAAAATAACCCCAGTTTTGAAGTTAAATTCATGGACGGAATTTTTTGTGTTCAATTTGAGAGTCAACTTGGCTGCTCATTCGTTGTTACTGTACCCCTACTTGTCCTAATTTCAATTCAGATTCCGAATCTCTACGCATCCTCTCTTTCTTGTGGGACGGAAAAAATAAAATAAAATAATAATAATTACTTGACTAGATTCAATTTCAGTGGTTTGAAAACTTTATTGCTTTAATTACAATTTCGGAATAACACGTGGCAGTGCATTTTCCTTGCTTATTCTAATTTTGTACGCTAAACCACGTGTTTTGTCGTAAATTTGATTTGGGCCGCATTAATTTTAAATTATATTTCAGACTTTTCATATATATATATATATATATATATTTTTTTTTTTTTATTATTTTTTATTTTATGTTAGATAAAGGATTGAACCTCTAACCTATGATCACTAGACGATAAAATACACCATGTTATTGAACTATACATGAAAGTTCATTGAACTTTTAGATGGAAATAATTGTCAATTTAAATAAATAATCTATAAACTTTAATGTCAATATTCATTACATTTCTAGTTTGGAAATAAGAATATTGAATATTAAAGACTTTTTTTAATTATATTTTTAGTGACTTTAGTGCGTTTGGGTAATATTTGATCTTTGGGAGGACAGAGGTGCAATTGGTGACATTTATTTAGATCTTTATATTTGTTGTTCTTAAAAAAAAAATGTATTTTCTACATTTTGAAACATTTGAAAATTGAAAACGAGAAATAAGACAAGAAAAATGTAATATTTTTTACTAGAATCTCTACAACACTACATACTAAAGATTCCCTCAACTCGATAGTTTCAGCTATCTATGTTAAAACAAAAAAATAGTATCAATCACATGTGCTTTTTAAATAATGCAATAAACAAAAATCATAACATTATCAAATAAGCTCCCACACATTACAACTTTAAAAAATTCTATTTATTTTTAAATACTACACCACACTATATTACAAAATACGTGTAGAAAAAAAAATCGAACAATTGACCTATAAAACAAGAGATAGTTTCGCGTGCAACCATTTGTTCATGTCAGCTGATTATTTTATGTCAAACAATAAGAAATAATAAAAATGAAAATATACGAGAGTAAGTGAGCATAACCCAGCGATAATTGATACGTACTGTCTTCCTTAGATTGGAGGTTCGAATCTTAATATCTTCATTTATATATAACAACATGTGAGGAGGGAGATTTGAACTTGAGACTTCTTCATGGAACAAAAAATATCCTCTAGGTCCGTAAATTTTTAGTATAGTGCCCATTTGATCTATATATTTCAAAATGTTATACTTTTACCTTTGATTTTTAGTGTAGTTTACATTTACTCATATATTTAAAAAAAAACACTTTTACCCTTGAGTTTTCGTTAATGTTCACTCTTGGTCATTTGTATTGAATTTGTATTTATTAATTTAAAATAAATTATAATAATTATAATTAAATTAATTAACCAAAAGTTAACTTCAAAGATCAAAAGTGAAGAACGGTGAAAACTGATGAACAAAAATATAAATTTTCGAAATTTATGGACCAAATGAAAATTAAATTTAAATTTAAAAAATAAAATGTAACACTTAGAAATCGAGGAACTCAATGGAAACTAAAAAAAAGAAAAATGTAACACTTTAAGGGGGCGTTTGGAGCGCAGGGTGGGTTATTATAGTTGGTGGGTTATAATAATCTGTGAGTTATAATAGTCTGTGTTTGGGGTGCAGAGTTGTATAGTCTGGGTTTAGTAAGTTTGTATTTGGGGTGCAGAGTTGTATAGTGTGGGTTTAAAATACAGTTTTCTTTAACATGAAGTTTGAAATATGTGTTTATGTTAGTTTATTTTTTTTTTCTACAACTTTTTGTTGTATTTATATAGTTAAATGTATATTACATATTAATTTTTTAAAAATTAAAAAAATAAATATTATTTAGAAAATCACAAATAATTGACAACAAGAGGCTCGGTGGACAGAGAAATAATACAGTTTTCAACTTGGAGTTTGAAATATGTGTTTATGTTAGTTTTTTTTTTTTCTACAATATTTTGTTATATTTGTATAGTTAAATGTATATTACATATTAATTTTTTAAAAGTTAAAAAAATAAATATTATTTAGGAAATTACAAACAATCGACAGGTTCGGTGAAGAGAGAAATTTGGGATGAAATGAAAGATAAAAAATCGTGAGGTGAGGAAGACAAAGAGAGAGAAAAAATCGATAAATTGAGTGAAAAAAATAGAAAAAAAAAAAACAAAGAGAGAAGAAAAAAAAAAAAACAAAAAAACAAAAAACTGTAGAACTGCTACAGTGTTTACTGTAGCAACCCGGGGGTTATAATAACTCCAGCCCCAACTTATATAGTTGGGGCTCCAAACATGGGGTGGGCTATTTAAGCTCACCCCACCCTACCCAACTCGGAGGGCCAAACAGCCCCTAAAATTTAAACATCAAATAAAAATTATGTTCAAAATTTAGAGACTATATTTTTCAAAAAGAAACCACGACAAAAAAAAAAAAGTTACACACAGTCAGAGAGGGTAGGTCCAGAAAAATGGAATTTGGGTACTACTGCCAGCTATTAAATAATTAATACTACTTGCTATGTGAGAAGAGGATCCCAAAAAATAAAAAAATAATAATAATATTAATTTTGAAAGAATAGATAGTGACAACAAAGGGTAAATACAACCAAAAAAACAAAAAAAGGTAGAGTGGTCGTAATTTGCAATTGCATTAAAAAAAACCCACACACAAATGGACTGTCGAATAGAAAAGAAGGAACATCAAAATAAAAATGAAACTAATTAGGTTACATTATAATTATAAAGATAGTTTTTTTAACTCTTTAAGGTTGTTTGAGACTCGGTTGTTACGATAGTTTGAATATTGACGATGAATTATAATAGTTAGTGGATCAAATGTATAATGAATTATGACAACTTAGGTGTGTTTGAATTGACTACTAAAAAAATGTTTTTGAAGGAATGCATTTTCTTTTAAACTTTTCTTTTTAGAAATGTTTTTAATTAAAACACTCATGTGTTTGGTTTGTTCTACTATAAGTGTTTCTCTTAATATAAAATTACTTTAAGGACAATTATTAATAAACCATATGAATTAATAACTTTAAATATATATGTTGAAATAACAAGTGCTTCATCCAAAAAGATGGTTTTCCAAAAACAAAAAAATATCAAGTGCTTCATCCAAAAAGATGGTTGTCAAACACCTCAATTTATTAAATAAAAAATAAAAAACAACCAAACAATTTTTTTTTTTTTTGCAACGATATTTTAATTAAAGCGAGAATTGAACCCATAACTTCATAGACACAGACACAACCTTATGTCAATTGAACTATACTCGGTTTGACAATAAACAAACAAACTTTCGACCTCAAATAAAAAATTACATGTGAATAATAGCTGGAGTATGCTTACTTTAGTCACAACTCTCATTTTTGAAAGTGGATTCAGTACAATTATATGCTTACTTTAGTCCCAACTCGAATTTTTGAAGGTGGATTCAGTACAATTATAATTTAAAAAGTTAATTAGGAGTACTTTGGTGGCGGGTCATTTCAGGAATTTGGTCGGCAATTTGCAATTGCTGAGTTGGACAGAATAAAATAGCCACCATTGTCTAAAGATACCTTTTCACCTTTTTCTTCCTCACATTATTATTATTATTTCTTCTAACTCACGGTTTATTTTGCATTTGTTGACCATAACTTTGAATTTTCTTACTATTTCCGTCCAACATATATATATATATATAAATAAATAATTAATGTGCATGTAATTTAGTGTGGTTTTTCCCCCCCGAAATCCAATCAAAACCTTTCATTAAACCATTAGAATATTTGATGGACTAATACACGTAACATAAATAAATAAAATTAAATCATTATGGTGGATAACCATTTCACTTTTAATTTTTTATTTTTAAAATTTGAAATTTATGTTTTATTTTTTTATTTTTTTTATTATAACTTTTATTTTACTTAAAGAATTATTTAAATTTTAAGTCAATTTTCAAAAACAAAAACTATTTTTAATTTTTTTTTTTTTTAATTTTCAATATTAACTTGATTTTTTTAAATATTGGTATAACATAGATAACAAAACAAAGAAAGTTATGTAGAAGTAGTGTTTATAGGCTTAATTTCCAAAAAAACAACAAATTTAAAACTAAATGGTTATCAAACGGGACTTAAGTAACGAAGACGAGTCAACAAGAACATAACTTAACTGACACGATGTACCGTCTAATGACTAAGAAGTCTTAGATTCAATTCATCATCTTCATGTGTTGTAAAAAAAAAATGTAACGAAGAGGGTGGATCAATAGTCCATTCATAACATTTTTCATTTGACACGACTCAACTCGCCACATATTATAAGCCACTTGATTAATCAATCTTGACATATGGTTTAAGTCTTTGATTCGTTGTTTGATCATTTATTCTCAAATTTCTCTTCGAATTGCTTCATGGGAGGAAACAAACCGAGCATAGCTCAATTGACATAAAGTTGTGCCTGTAACTAAGAATTCATGAGTTCAATCCCCGCATTAATTAAAATGCGGAGTAGAAACAAATAATGGTCAACCACAACTATCACAGTTCTCTCTCATGCTTACTTTGACATTCATTGGATTGGGACCAACACATAACTAATGTTTTATAATTTATAATTATTCGTATTTTTTATTAATAAAATATCATAATAGGTCAACTATCAATAAATATAAAATTAATACTTTTGCTTTCAATGTCTTCAATAATTTATATCTTGCTTTAAAAGGATGTTCCGATTTTAGTTGGGTGAAAGAATAATGTGTAATTTATATTTGAGAATTGTGGGTTGAGAATCTGATCAAACCCTAAATCACGACTAAAGTTGGTGGTGTGAATAAATAAGTGGATATTTCAAATTGATAAAAGTTGTTAGCAAATTTATATGTTGTTATGTGATAATGTTTATGCATTTTGCGATAATACTTAATGTTATATGAGAATATTGGTACATTTTATATTGAAAATGTGTTAGAGTGGTTAGATTCTTTTTTCAATAGATTATTTTACTTAGGGTTATTGTTTCATATTTTACTTAAATAGAAAAGAAAATTAATGTTTTTTTTTAGTGATGAGCGAATAATGTGATTCGTTTTTTTTTTTTTAAAAAATAAATTTTAATATGTTATATTCTTTTTCGTCTAAGGATAATATCTTTGCTTTTTAAAATTTGAATTTATGATCATTCATATTTTAAAACATAAATATATATGTGGTTAAAATTTAAACTTTAGAACAATTTTTTTTTTTTTTTTTTTTTTTTTTTTTTTTTTTTTTTTTTAATTTTTTTTTGTAGCCCTTTCATTTGTCACTTAAAATTATAGCATTTATCCCTTGAGCCACAATTTATGTTATCTATAAATATTCCATTATTCTTTTGAATTGGCTTTTGCGTGGTGTGTATGGTTGGGATAGAATTTGGAAAATAAAATCTACGTGGAAATCCATACACATTACACACTTGCACACAATGATATGCACATCCTACTCATATTTCAAATATTTCATCAATCCTTCAACTTATAATATACACAAATTTCCAAATAGCTTTGTCCATTAAATCTCTAAAACGATGTGTTATCAACATCTTAATTCCATCGTGTTGTTACCTTTTATTGGCAGGTAACATCGACATGAATATAATTAAATAAAGCTAATTCGAGCACTCAACCAGTATAACATCAATAAAAAAGGTTAGAGATTTCAATCATCATCTTTATGAACGGTTGAACTCCAAAACGATAATAAATAGCCAATTTAACTAGAATTTGTTGATGCACGAATCTGACTAGTGGTCGACAACTCGATCTTTGATAGTTTCACTTCATGAGGCTGACATGCAAGACAAATTCAAATATCGGTGTGGTGTTGTGCCCAACACACTCCGATGCCAAAGTCAATGATATGAACAAAGACAATTATAGTTGAGCCTATTGATAGTTGCATCCTGAGAGATCAACTCTTATATTTATAGTTGGATTTTTCTCCGACAAGTGTATCAGGTTGTATGATGTGAATTGTTTTCCTTTCTAGGTGGCCGACTACCTTTCTCGGCTCGGAGGTCGGGCAACCTCCTGTAGATTTTTTCTTCGAGAAAGTTGGGTGTCTTGAGCCTTATGTTCTTAAGTTCACTAATCTTTATTTTGAATCAGCCCACAACAAAATCCAATGAACCAAAACACCTCCAACTTACATTAAATTTCGTAGATTGAATTTTCTATTTGTGTTTGGATCATGATACTAAAATTAAATAAATAAATAGTTAATTTTGATGATTATGGTTTCAATATTGGAGCTAAGTGGAGTTCATAAAACATGGTTTGGGGGCAAATCAAAAATTGATATTATTATTTTATTATAATAAAGAAAAAAATGGTTTGGAGACAACAAATTATCTAATTGAGATTTTTAGCTGAGATGTCCCAAATAAGTTGGACATAACAAAAAATATATACATGTTAGATTTAAATTAAATATTATTATTTTATTATATATAGTTTTTTTTTTTTAGTACTATTATATAATTGAGTTGGGAATATAATTTTTTTAAAAAAGTTGGGGGCGCGATGGCCCCTGACCCTCTAAATCCGCCCCTGCTAAGTGGCCTCCTTTATTGGTTTGAATTATATATATTATATATATTTTATTACCCACATATGTAATAATACACTTTTTATTTTTATTTTATTTTCAAAAAAAAATAAATACACTTTTTAAGTGATTTTAGATTTGTCGACATAGCTTTATTAAAAAAATGGAAAATAAGATTGAGTGGCAGTCAGCAAAGACGACCCTTGTTTTTTCATTTGTATATATCAACATTGTGGAAATTTTGTGTGCTACTAATAATTTTATAATATTTCATTGAAAATAAATAAATAAATGTGGGAAACTATTTATAATAAGTAATAAAAAAAGGGCAAATATAACCTGTCCATTCATTTCAACTGATAAATGCTATACCAGGTTGTATTGCAAGTTGCATTCTCAAGGTCAGAATCCTCTTCCATATATGGTTAAAAAAAATGTTTTTTTTTTTTCAATTTAGAGTTACAGAAACATCCAACCCAAAATAATTATAAATTTAGTAAATTTAAAACCTTTTGCACAAAAAAAAAAAAAAAAAAAAAAATTATGACTATCACGAATAGACTTTATGATTATTAATGATACACTTATATCATTGATAGACTATTGTGACTGACAAAATTCTATAAAAAAAAATTACTATCAACGATAAGAATTTTTATATCTGCAATTAAAAAAAAAATGCTATATTTTTAATTATTTTACTCTAAATTAACATCTGTTATAAGTTCCCTTTTATTTATTATTTTTTTTCACGTGTTTTTTTGGATTAAAATATCATTTTACAACATGTGCATAATTAAACGATAATCAACATGTACTTTTTCTTTTGAAGTCGAAAGTTCAAATTCTCATATCCCACTTTTATTGTATATATATTAGTTTTGTGCTTTTTGAAATTGTTGTATTTTTTGTTGATGCCAAAATCCAGACAGTAAAAGTCGTATGCTCTTCATGTGACTTCAATTGTAAAATTTACAGATTTCGAGAGACAAGATCACCTGCCAGAAAAATATTAGAATTTATTGGTGTTGTGTCTGTCACGACTCTGATGCTCAAGTTAGTATCAAAACAGTAGCAAACTTTCTGATGCTCAAGTTACTATCAAAACAATAACAAATTTTTAAGAGTTTTATGGACCAGAGTGAACAAAACAAAACTAGAATGAAAGAGACTCACGACAACCTAACCAAAAAAAAAAAAGTTTTTGGCTTTTATGTATTTATTTTGTATTTCTGGATTTTAAATAGGGGATCCATTTGAAATTACTGTTTTTTTCTTTTTAAAAATATTTAAAAACGTTTAGGATAATGTTGGTTTCTATTTTTCATTTTTTTGAAAAGAAAAAAGAAAAAACACACACATTCATAAGTGTTGAAGAAGAAGGGATTGGACTATCCTTTTGTTTTGTTTTTTTTGGACTTATTTTGGCGCAATTTAAATAAATGCACACAACAAAATCTAAGATTCGATTCCATAGAGATTCGAAATATTGACATTTTTTTTTTTTTTTTGTAGAGAACGAAATGTCGTTTGGAAAATTACGATGCGTCGTTCTCATTTTTTGTTTTTTAAATAATATCCATTGTCTTCCACACACATTTGTTGGGAAATATGGCCCATCTCTCGCGCACACTTTGTTTGGATGTTGGGCTCATGGGCCTGCAATTTTTACATCGCATATTAACATTTTATTATATTTTTTATTTTATTTTTTTTGGTTCGTAAAATTATATATATATATATATATAAAAACAAATTGTATGTATCTTAAAATAATTAAAAATATAGCAATTTTTTTAAAATATTTATAAATATAGCAATTTTTATTATTAATAGTAAATCTATCACCTCCTTTTATAGAATTTTGTCCGTGACTATTATTGATAGTTTATCACTCACTGATTTTTTTGCCATATTAGATAAAATATTTTATATTTTGTGTATTTGTCATTATCTTGAGTCTGATTGCTATTTATGCAATCAATCCTATATAAAGTTCATAATAGACCAATTTTTATCATTGAAATCTCGACTCCAAAATTTATACAAATGTTTGATCATATTTGTTATCATTGAAATCTTGACAAAATTACATTTAAACTCTTACAACTAATATCACAAATTAAAACATAAATATGAACAATTCAAATAAAGCAAAAATTAATGTGAATTTTAATGTTATTCTTTTAAAACTATTCACTTTCACGTCATAATCACACCTACGAAATCTACATTAATGATTATCACGCTCTATCTCTCTCCTCAATAGTTAAAGACAACCAAATAGTTATCAAATAATCGACGATGATAGTCTTGTACGTTGCATAGAGATTGGAAAATGACACGCTTGAGAAAGATCGGGGAAATGGATTTGAATAAATATAACCAAACAAAAATTTAAGAGAGAAAACAATAAAGGGTGAGTTGTACGTCGAGGACCACATTGCACACATAATTAAATGCGAGGGAGAGAGAGACATCTATAGACAACATATACCAAGAGGGGAGATGACAATGCACAAGTCTATCAAAGTTCAATTGGATAATGTGCATATTAGGGACTACAATTTTATTTGCATGGATAGGGTCGTCCATAATTGTGTATCTCCAATCATCTGCATCTTCGCTCTTATTGTCTCAGTAGTGTGGAAACGGAAGAACTTGCTCGTTCATGGTTGAAATGGTACCCAATGTAAAGATATAATCACATGGGCGTTGGATATGATGAAGGTGAATGAAGAATGCACTTTTAGGCAACGTGCTACCACAAACAACGACAACCACAACAGTCTTCCACCAATGATGGCCTATACACTTAACTTTGATGTTGTTGTGTTGTATTTGTTAACGTAAAATAAGGAATTCCAAGAAAATAATTCGTGATTGTATTATTCAATATAATCGATATATGAGAATATGAATTACATGAATATTTATACCGTGATTGCTAGGACAATTAAGGAAATAATAACAGATATAATGACAGAATAATCATATGACAAATAAGAAAATGATAATGTACATTAAGGAATTGAAAGTCCTTAGTTTACGTTAACAATATTCAAATGTGGGATTAAGTGCTATTGTCAAAAACTCCCGAAGTCAACATATAATAACTTATTAAGTTTTTCACCCTATGAAGGTTTTAGTTGAGCTAACAGAAGTTATGCCACCATCGTCCGACATTTATAAGACCATTGATTATGACTTGCATCATTTTTTTTTTGGTGGAAATTGACTCTTTGATCATTTGAAAGTTGTCAACATGTCAATATTTCTCCATGCATGAAGTGCAAGTTTTGGTGGACACAATCATCTCAAGACATTGAAATGGGTGTAGTTCAAAACATCCTCCTCACTCTCGAGATGGGAAGCTCTACAACCACACTTGACACGTCATGCACAAATTTCCAAACCCTCCTAAATATGGATTGAAGACCACTGGCTGTGAGTGTCAAATGTTGTCCTTCCCGACCTTCAAACTACAATTTTTTTCTCTTCTGTTTTTCTATTTTTCTTTTTTGTTCTCAAACTTAAAAAAAAACAAAAACAAACAATTTTTTTTTTTTTTAAGTTGAATATCATTTTTGGTTCCTCCCTTGACACTTTTTTTTTTTTTTTTTTTTAAGAAAACAAAAAACATAAATCAAACAAAAACAAAACCCTTGGGCTACCCGTCGTGAAAAAGTTCGAGGAAACATAATCGTCTCATTGAATCAAAAAGTGAACCTACAATGGCCTGGAGGCTATCCGATGGGATGAGCTAAAACATTTCCTTGATGAATCAAATGAGTGAAGGAGATCACCCATCAACTTCCTTCAAATCTAGTTCCCTAATAAGCATTTGAGTTGTTTAATATTTTTATTATATCAATTAAATTTCATACTCATGGTTTAATTAGAAAAATAACAGTTATTTGTGTTGGGTTTTATGTCCTAAAACTCGTGGTTTGTAAATGATAAACATATTTTATTACTAATAAAGTGTTATTGAAGTTTATTCAATAAAGTTATTATTAAATATGTGAATTGCTTATTTCATTTTAGAAAACCCTAAATCCAATAAACTAAGATCCATGGCTATAACAGGAGTACTTGAACTTTATGTGGAGACATAAAAGTGGATACAGTTCGAGTAAATAGCCAAAACGGTCTATAGTATACGGATAAGGCTGTATACCTTATCTTGGGGACACTTTTTGATGCGGCCCATTTTGTATTTGGTACAAACGATGTGATCCTGAATCGTTAATGTGAAGACATGTGAATGAGGGCGTCCTATGCAAAGAGTTTGCATTAGATCAGACCGCGAAATAAGTCACTCTTGCTTTATAACGTTGTTTACTGTTTTAAAGACTGACTATTTCAAAACGATGACCTAGGTAACTTGGAATGTGGGCGTCCTATGCAAAGAGTTTGCATTAGACCAGACCGCGAAATAAGTCACTCTTGCTTTATAACGCTGTTTACTGTTTTAAAGACTGACTATTTCAAAACGATGACCTAGATAACTTGACCTTAATCCTGAGCTAACTACGAACTCCTGTTTATTCAGGATTATCCTTAGATCCGCATGGGTGAGAGTAGCTCAACAACGCTGACTCAATAAGCCTCCCATTTCAGGGGTAGGATCGGATAGATAGCTGGGGACATAGGGTGCAAGATGGAATTCACTCCTACCCGTCTCTTGGGATAGTAGATAAGTTGTTCTCTTAAGTGCTGACTCCAGGTCTTGAACAAGGGGCCCCACCTTCTCATTGGCCCGAGAGGGACTCGGTATAGTGATTAGATCACATACCAATCGGTTTAGTGATTGGATCACAAACCAATTGTTCATTAGAGGATCAGTGAGACTTAAGGAGCAAGATGTAATTACAGGGGTAAAACAGATATTTGACCCAACCGTAAATTACGAACAACCTGTGAAGGGTCAACTTACTAATCATGGTTATATCGAGTGGACATAAATATATCTACAGTGAGGAGAGTGCAACTACTAGGCTATAGTGGAATGTCCTGGTAGTTAACGAATGTTGATTAACTGGGTTAAAGAGTTTAATCAGTTAATCTCAGATCGTTGGAGCTCATGATCTGTAGGTCCATGAGGTCCCCCTGCTAGCTCATATCGGACTAAACCTTAGAACAATGTGACGAGTGAATTCGAAGTGTTCGAATTCGAAGTAGGGAATAAACGTTAAATGTATGTGATATATTTAACGACATAACGTTCAATTGCGAATTGAACAATAAAGAGAGATGAAGATATTTAAATAAGATTTAAATATCGAAAATATGAATAGGGATTCATAATCATGTATATGGGGAATGATCGGGATTAGTGTTGGATTTATTGGATATTAAATTTGAATTAATTATTTAATATTAATTTAATTTAATTTAAAATTAATTATTTGAAATTTCATCTGTATTTCCCATATTTAAAATTTCATCAAAGTCTATGGAAGAGAAGTTGCTTTTAGTCAAAGCTTCGTTCCAATCTCCCTTCTCATCTAAAAGACTGCTCACATATCTCCCTTCTAGATTCTCATTAGCATAAGTTGGCTTACTACTTCCTTTTCGACTCAACCACGGGTCTTGATCGATCACAATGCTTTTACCATTCTCTACTTTCCATCTGTAGCCTTTTTGTAAAAGATCTCTACCCCATATAATGCTTATCCACTTAAGAGGACGACGTTTTTCCCAAAGGGACATTTAAGAAATCACCATCTTTAAAATACTTGCCCCTAAGAAGCTTGAACAACAAACTGTTGGTTCCTAACAATGCGCCAACTTTGTTTGGCTAGCATGGTTTGGTTGAACAGGTGAAGGTCTCTGAAGCCCATACCTCCCGACTCTTTGGTACGACAAAATTATTTCCAGCTCATCCAATGCGCTTTCTTCTTTTCGCCCGAATCGTCCCACCAAAAGCAAGCGCATAAACTGTTTATCTCATCGCAAATCTTTTTAGGGAGGCGAAAGCAACTCATAGTATATGTAGGGATTGTATGCGCAATAACTTCGATGAAAACTTCCTTCCCACCACGGGAGAATAACTTTTCTTTCCAAATTTGCAAAGCTTTCCAAAGTCTCTCCTTTGTTTTTTTGGAAGATCCTGTTTTTATTTATTCCCGATTGAGACCGCACGCCAAGATAATGCCCAAGAGATTTCGTTAGCTTGACCCCAAGTATGATACTAAGAGTTTGAGCGGTAAAGTTATCGACATTCTTGCTAGCCATAACACTCGACTTGGCAAGATTAATGGTTTGGCCCGAGGCTGCCTCGTAGGTGCTCAAAACGTCTTTTATCGCCTCACAATCTTTCTTGGAAGCTCTGCAAAAAAAAATAAGGCTATCCCTGCAAAAAAAAAATAAAAAAATTGAGCGAGAGTTAATTTGCCTTTTAAATTAGAAAGAGATTCTTTCATTTTTAAAAGAGCCGAGAAACCTTCTGCACAAATGAGAAAAATGTAGGGCGAGAGGGGATCTCTCTGTCTCAACCCCCTTTCACGCTCGAACTCATCATGGGGAAAGTCGTTTGTAAGAACAAAATAGGACACATACTCTACACACCTCATAACCTTAGAAATCGAGTTGGAGTCAAAACCCATTTTTTGCATAATCATTCTTAAGTAAGCCCATTCCACCCTATCACAGTCCTTACTCATATCAAGCTTCATTGCAATGAGACCCTCTTTTCTCATTCTCCTCTTGTTTATAGCATGAATACACACAAACCCCATTAAAACATTGTCAGTGATCAGCCTACCCGGGACGAAGGTCGATTGCGTAGGGAAAATAATCGTATCCAGAACCTTCTTTAGTCTGTTGCCCAGCACCTTTGCCACAATTTTGTAAATCACGTTGCACACATACTAATAGACCTGTACTCCCCCATTCTTTTTGGATATTTGTTCTTGAGAATAAGACAAATCCAAGTTTTGTTTAAAGTCTTGATGTCCTCCCATCATTCAGAACTTTTAAGCACATTTTATGTAGTTTCTTCTCCCAAGATGCTCCATTACTTTTGGTAAAAGAAGGCGTGGGCCCCATTAGGCCCATGGGCCTTAGTTGGACTCATATCTTCCAGACTCTTTTCAATCTCAACTTTCAGACTCTTTTCAATCTCAACTTTGGTCTATTTTGGGCTTCAGAAACTTTTGAGTTGATCCGTCAGCAATTCTATCCAAACAAAATTGAAATTTTTGTTAGATAGCTAAGATTATAAATAATTACTAAATAATTAGTTGAAATATGCAATTATACTTAAATCTGTAAGTTCTAAAAAAGGAAATGATATATAAGAACATCATACAAAATTTTCCATCAATACACGACAGTAATTAAAAACACATATAATTACAATCAGGGAAGAAATAAACTTAATAAGAGAATATGATCCTACCATTTGACATAAACTCAATAATGATAGGAAGATCTTAATAAAATCTAAAAGTAATGAAAAATTTCAAATATTTAGACATTAAAATATGATCCGACCATTTGAAATTTTAATCATATTGGGCTTTGGTCCGATGGCTCAAAAAGCCCATATGAACCCTTGGATTAGTCTGGGCTAGACAAGCCCATATAAGATAATGGGCTTCAGGATCTGGATCGGCCCACAAACACGAAGGCAGCAACGTCATTTCCAGCAGTGAAATATATAGTGAAGGCGGCAGTTCCTTCCCAAAACCCCTAAAACCTAAAACCTTTTCCCGCAACACCGCTCGCCTTCGAAGCCATAGCAGAAGAGAAACTCGGAGCGGTGGTTCTGTGATAGCTTCTCCGATGACATCGACGTACCTTCTCTACGAATCTTCTTCTGGTTACGCTCTGTTTCATGCCCATGGCCTCGACGAGATTGGCCAGAACACCGAAGCCGTTCGGAGCTCCGTTTCCGACCTCAACCGCTTCGGCAAGGTCGTGAAACTTGCTGCCTTCCACCCCTTCCAGTCGGCTATCGATGCTCTCAACCAGTGCAACTCGGTGTCCGAAGGTAACTCACTTATGGACTCCATCTTCCTTGCAGTCGTTTGATGAGAAAATCTGCAGTTTTCACCTGTTGAACTTTGGAAGTGTTTCTATTATATTTCATTGAATCCATGGTTATTTTCTTCGCGTTTTGTTTAGGTGTTTGGTTTTTCTGCTGTGTGTTCGAAGTTTATTGTGATGTTGTTTGTGTATCTTAGCCCACAATTTCTCTGTTATGTTTACTAAACTGTACTATAAAAACCTTTAGTTAGTTTTTATCTTATTATTTATGTTGTTCTGGTATGTCACATTTGAAGCTTTCAACCCTGTATTGTGAGGGTTTTTGCAACTTGCATATCCAGGTTTCAAACAATGTTGTTGCTGTACATGTGTAAGGGAATGATTGTGATTGTGATTTTTTTTAAAAAATAAATGTACTTTTTGCTGCATTAGGGAGCATACCTCAAAGGCTGTAGCAACCATAATCTTGTTAGTTTGGGTCGTTTCTTGTAATTGATTGCATTCTTGGTTTCTCCAATCTTCTACGTCCTTGTGTTTGAATCTTGAAGTTTCTGATGCAAATATTTTGTTGATAAATGGCAGGGCTCATGACTGATGAGTTGAGGAGTTTCCTCGAAATTAATCTTCCGAAAGTTAAGGATGGCAAAAAGGCCAAGTTTGTTTTGGGACTAGCTGAACCCAAAATTGGGTCGAACATCTTTGAAGAGACTAAAATCCCATGCCAAAGTAATGAGTTTGTTCTGGAGCTACTTAGGGGTGTGCGTCAGCACTTTGACAAATTTATCAAGGACCTGAAGGTTTGCCTGCTCCTTGTATTTCAATTTGGATTCTATTAGTATCAATGCTTTCTCACTTGTGTTACTTTCTTACAAATTTATTTTATTCATCTAACCGTTTATTTGTATTTACAGACAGGAGATTTGGAGAAGGCCCAACTTGGTCTGGCACACAGTTACAGTCGAGCAAAGGTGAAGTTCAATGTTAACCGTGTTGATAACATGGTGATTCAAGCGATCTTCCTTCTTGACACTCTAGACAAGGACATTAATTCCTTCTCCATGAGAATAAGGTATTTGCTTAACAAGAAGCATGCGTTCTTTACAATGTTTTACAATTTTGAACTTGGTTACTGCTTTTAGCTTTTTCAAGATGGTGACTGTGGATGCTACATTAGAGATTCTTAAGTTTTTTGTTTCTCCGTTAAATCCGTCAGTATTTTTCATTAACTTTTTCATGTTTACTTTTATAATGCAGAGAGTGGTACTCGTGGCATTTCCCTGAGTTGGTGAAGATTGTCACCGACAATTATCTTTATGCCAAAGTTTCTAAATATATTGAGGACAAATCTAAGTTGTCTGAAGAAAGTGTACCTGGCTTGACTGACATAATTGGTGATGAAGATAAAGCAAAGGAGATTGTTGAAGCAGCCAAAGCCTCCATGGGTACAATCTCTGACTTCAATTTTATTTTTGATTTCTCACTCTCATTTTGTTAGCTGATTTGATAACTGACTATGCTACAGGCCAGGATTTGTCTCCTATTGACTTGATTAATGTCCACCAATTTGCACAGAGGGTAATGGATCTGTCTGAATACAGGAAGAAGCTTTATGATTATCTAGTTGCTAAAATGAGTGATATTGCTCCCAATTTGGCCTCTTTGATTGGTGAAGTTGTTGGGGCCCGTTTAATTTCTCATGCTGGTAGTCTTACAAATTTGGCTAAGTGCCCTTCTTCCACCCTTCAGATTCTTGGTGCAGAGAAAGCACTCTTCAGGTTTGTATCTGATGTAACTTGTTGAAATAATGGTGTATTATTTCTCTGATCCTGCATTAATTTATGCGTTTTTTTCATATGTTCTGAAATATTAAAAAAAGTTTCCTCTTTGAGACCAGATATTCATGGGTTCAATTTTAGAAATGTTGTCCTTTAAACTAAGTTCAGTTCAGTTTGTAGCCACTTAATTCTTCCAACTTTATTTTTGATTATATTCTTTCCATGGAAAGTTTTATTACTAGTTGAGATTTCTCTAATCAAAAAGCAGGCCTAATACATTCATTTTTTTTCTATTCAGAGCTTTGAAAACAAAGGGAAACACCCCTAAATATGGTTTAATCTTCCATTCTTCCTTCATTGGGCGAGCATCTGCACGGAACAAAGGCCGAATGGCTCGTTACCTTGCAAACAAGTGTTCTATTGCATCACGGATCGATTGTTTTGCCGGTAATAATTGTGTGGCCACCCTTTGTATATTTTTCTTTATAATACATTTTGCTGGGTCTGATTTATAAATATGCCAATCAGATAGTAGCACCACAACCTTTGGAGAGAAACTTCGCGAGCAAGTTGAAGAACGCCTTGACTTTTACGACAAGGGAATAGCACCTCGTAAAAACATTGATGTTATGAAAGCTGCAATTGAAAGTGCCGATAACAAAGGTATAGTGTTGCTCTGGAACCATCTTTTTTCGTGCTTCAAAGTTCTAATATTTCTGTAAGATGAGAGACTTTTGGGGAAAATTTCCAGTACTGGGGAGTACCTACCCCCTTTGTTCACCCTACAGTTTTGCTCTTTTTTATTTTTTGCTTTTGGTTACTGTTTGACAATGCGACACTAATGAATTAAAGTTATGGCAGCAACTGATATGGATGTGGAAGAAGTGCCTAGCGAAGCTTCAGGAAAAAAGAGCAAGAAAAAGAAATCGAAAGCTGATGCGAATGGAGAACATGAAGATAAGCCAAGCGCTGCTGAAAACGGTGATGGTGCTAAGGATGTGAAATCAGAAAAGAAGAAAAAGAAGGAGAAGCGAAAGTTGGATAATGAAACTGACGAGCAGCAGCAGGCTTCAGAAATCTTAAACGGAGTAAACGGCGAGGAAGAAGCAGCGAAGAAGAAGAAAAAGAAGAAGAGCAAGGATGAAAATAAGGAGGATCATGTTGCTGCAGAAGATGGTAAGAAAAAGAAGAAGAAAAAGTCGAAAAGCGAAGACGCTGAATAGCTTATGAAACCACAGTAAGATGGAGAAAGATGGTTATTTATAGGTAGACATGGTTTTGTTGCTATAATATTCTAGCTGTAGAAATGCCCCCGCGGTTCTTTTTGGCCAATATTGCGTATGATTCTGAATGACTTCCGGTGGATGAAATGTATTCTACTCTAATTTTGTTGGATGTGTTTACTTTCTTTAATTTGAGATTATCGTAGTTGAAGTTCCCTCATTTGGCTCTTACATTGTCAAAATTTTGCCTCATTTATTTAATTGGATACACTATAATTTTATCCTTCATATTCTTAAAACCCTTGTTAAATATGTTGTATGCTTGTATGCATTTTTCTATTCTAGGGAAAGCAGGATATTGACAACACTTCACTTGGATCAATCAATCTAACAATCCAACTTCATACTTAACAAGGAATATATCAATAGGAAATATGAAGAAAGGGCAATAATAGACGAGGTAAAATTCTTCTGTTTTTAAGCATATTCACTCATAAATACCACTTCTTTTGGTAAACTAACTTTATGAAAACAAAGTTCAATTTAACAAGCTAGTCGGGACACTTACAAATTAAGAGAAAAAAAACTACTTTCTACCAAATGTTTTCAAAATAAAACTTGTTTTTTTTTTTTTTAAACTATGGTTAAGAAATCTTGGAAAATCAAACACACATTTGATAAACTATGTGGTCGGAGAATCAAATCTCTAACTTCTTAGTCATTGATTTGTAGTTTTTTTATCATTCTTTTTTATGAAGATTCATTTTAGTAAATATTATAAATCTTTGTTAAATCTAAAAAAACAAAAACAAATTTTTAAAAACTATTTTTTTAGTTTTCAAAATATGGCTTGAATTTTTTTTAATTAAAAATTTTCATTTTAGTAAATATTAGGATTCTTGGCTAAATTTCAAAAACAAATTTTTAAAAATGATTTTTGTAGTTTTCAAAATATAATTTGATTTTTATCAACCCTCATAAAAGGTACATAACAAAACAAAATATGGAAGTAGTGTTTATATGCTTAATTTTTAAAAACAAAAATCTAAAAACCAAATGTGTTTTTTTTTATTTAGTTCAAATATTGTGGGTGGGAGATTTGAAGTTTATATCCATTGGACTATGCTCAGTTTGGCCAACCAAATAGTTATCGAGACCTAAATGCTCTTATTTGGAAGACATATATGACATTATTTACAACCAAATTTCAACTCAATAGATACTTTGCTACGATTTACAAAATCAGTTTTTACATATTAAATACCATATTAGTTTTAATAAACGATATTGTAATGAGTGTACTTATATCGAAAAACTCTTCCAATGTTTTTCTCAAACAATTTCAAAATGAAAAACTTAAAACATTAAATTAGAAATTAAAATTAGGGGAAAAATCATTTTTGAGCATAATATGACAAGTTTAAGGTTTGAAGGAATGAAACTGAAAGTTTAGGGTTAAAATTGATACAACATAGACTTGCCAAGTTTAGGGTCAATTTTTTTTTGCAAAGATATTTAATACTCTTGGTCATTAATTCGCACTTATGGCGATTGAGCTATAGTCAAAATGAGAACTTTATGTTAATTGAGCTATGTGAACAAAATTTAACCGTCCCGAATTAGGTAAAATGATTAGGAGCTTACGAATAAAAGGGAAGGGACACCAAGGTCATTTTAAACAAAGTTGAAGGGTAGAAAGGGGATTAGGGAGGCCGCTATTGAAGTTTCAAAAGTTGGAGGGCTGTATATTGTATATAGCTTAAATCTCCTAAACCTCATTGGAGGCTCCGTAAGAGCAAACAATCGAAGAAGAAGAAGAAGAAGAAACAGCCATGGCGGCCAGTAGTTCTGCAGCACCCACCTTAGAACATATCCCCTCCATTGATCTCATGTCGGAGCTCCTCCGTCGCATGAAATGCGCTTCAAAACCCGACAAACGCCTCATTCTCATCGGTAATTTTCTGTATTTCTATATGCATTTTCATGTCAAGTCTTCATGATTTTGTCCTTTCATTTTCTGGTATTTCCTACTGGATAGAATTCCGTCTTAGATCCGCGAATTCCTGTTCTTTGTGATTAGTAGATGTGATGCTCTTTCGATGGTTTAAAACGTTGGTGCCTTGGATTGGCGTTACGAGGCAGTATTGTTTAGGTCGTCAAGTGCTTGTACTATGTTCTTTTTTAATTAGATCCGAGGAGGATGTGCAATCGTCGTATAGAGACGATGATTAGACGTATAAAACAGTATCCATGATTTCTGCATCATTTTTACTCCAGCTCTCGTTACATAAATCGGCAGATTCCCTTGTTTATAACCGTATTTGGTCTCTTCGCTCGTTTATTCCTGATGCCTAGAGTTCAAGTTGAATAATTTCATGATTTTCTGAAGTTTGTGATGAATATTTCACATGGTTGAATTTAAATTGAGTTCCCCATTTTCCATTCACTGCTACGCTGTAGATGAGTACAATGGGTCAGAGGGAAGGATAAAAAAGCAAATGTAGATTGTTTTATGCTTGTAATTTCAATGCTACTATCATGGTGTCCAACTTTCTGTAGCCATGGTATCGTTGAGATTTGGAAAAACATTCAGTACTAACGGCTACCGTACTCCTTTTGATTTTGTCTTCACATCATGTTTAAAAAGATACTGACTAGACATGCAATAAATAGAAGTATCCATATTCTCGTAGTACTATAAATTTTTCCTTGAGATCTCATCCATTTTAGTCTATGTATGTTCCTTTTTAAGATCATTTTTATTCTATAGGTCCACCTGGATCAGGAAAAGGCACCCAATCTCCAATTATCAAGGATGAATACTGCTTGTGTCACTTGGCCACGGGTGATATGTTAAGAGCTGCTGTTTCTGCTAAAACTCCACTTGGTGTTAAGGCTAAGGAGGCCATGGACAAGGTATTTTTATTTTATTGTTTTTATATTTTGCCTGCCACAAAGTTTTGTATTACAGTCATCTTGTTTCCTGCATATAATATCTTTTTATTTTTAGGGTGAACTTGTGTCTGATGACTTGGTTGTTGGCATCATAGATGAAGCAGTCAAGAAGCCTTCATGTCAGAAAGGTTTCATTCTTGATGGGTTTCCTAGAACAGAGGTCCAAGCACAGAAGGTATCACTTCCCTTACTTATTTTTGCCCTTCGTACTTTTTGCAATGAAGTGATTCTTGAATTTTTCTACTCACTCATTTTCCTAAATGCAGCTGGATGAGATGCTAGAAAAGCAGGGTGTTAAAATTGATAAGGTGCTTAATTTTTCCATTGATGATTCGATCTTGGAGGAGAGGATTACAGGACGATGGATACACCCATCCAGCGGAAGATCTTACCACACAAAATTTGCTCCTCCTAAGGTTGCTGGTGTTGATGATGTAAGAAAACTATCTTATTTAACTTACCCTCTTTCTGGCTTTATAACATTTTGTTTCTGATAACTAAAATTTTCAATTGAGAAATATAATGTGCTTGTTTTGTACTTCTAACAACGTCTTACACCTCCTTTATCTATTCCTTGTTCTTGATCTTAGTTTCATATTTGAAGCAATGGGTAAGCACAGAGTATATTCAAGTGCTGCCTATAAACAGAAACTGTTGTTTTTTCTTGTCTCACGTGAAGGAAGCCTAACATTTTGGTACAAATTTAATTAAAACTCACAAGTTACACAGGATAGAACATTGATGATGATGATAGCTTCCTACTAAAATTTCATATTTCACAAATCACCAACAACTTATTACTGAATTTTGTCTGATCCTAAGGTCACTGGAGAATCTTTGATTCAACGTAAGGATGATACTGCAGCAGTTCTCAAATCTCGACTAGAGGCTTTCCACAAGCAAACAGAGCCGGTATGCTTGCTATGCACAATCCTTTTCTTAGCATAATTCGAGCCGGTATCTCTTTGGACAACTCTGTGATGCCCAAATGGAATTTGTTTGTTTTTGTAGGTGATTGATTACTATTCCAAGAAGAAAATTGTCGCAGATCTTCAAGCAGAGAAGCCTGCCAAACAGGTAACAGAACAGATTGAGAAAGTGCTGTCATCCTAGAAAGTGGGCATCTTTTAACTCAACAATGGATGGATCGTTTTCACAGAAACCACTGATACCTTTTTCCATTTATTAATGTTATATGGTCGAATCTGCTGACTTTACAAACCAAAGTTTACCCGGAGATGTTGTCAACTTTTCATTACAGAATGAACTAATATTGCTATAAAATAAGAATAATTATCTTTCATGAGAAATGGAATGATCCATTTAATCATGAAATTTTAAATTCCTTGCAGATTCTTTGGTTAGTACGTAAATTCTATGTTTTGTTGGAATCTCTTTTGATCATGTTCCTGGCCCCTACTGGATTGAAGGCAAAAATATTCACCAAGAAAGATATTCACCAAGATAGATGACCAATTTTGTTTGATTTTTTATGGTATTTCACTGACCTTAATGGACAAAATATAGTCCACAAATTTTAGACCACTTAAAGGGGAAACTCAACAAGTTTGGAAAATGGCAAAATATTTATATATATATATATATATATAGGGAAATTGTAGTAAATGACAATTTAAGACTTATTGTTTGCAAATATAGCATGTTTTTAAAAATTTTGCGGATATAGCAATTTCTATCGCTATATCTTATGACTGATAGAAGTCTATCGCTGATCACCTCAGCTTTTTATAGATTTTTGTCCGTGATAATAGTCTATCAGAGATAATAGTCTATCACTGATAGAAGTCTATCAGTGATATAATAAAGTCTATCAGTGATAGAAACGAGTTTTTTTTGTCATATTTGCAAAACATTTTAAAGTTTGCTAAATTTGCAATTAGTTTGGGCCTGATTGTTATTTGTGCAACTAGCTCTATATATATATATATTTTTTTTTTTTTTGGATAAATGACTAAATACTAGAATCTAAAAGTCGTGGACTAAAATATCCTCTCTAAACCTTCAATTATAAACTCTATTTGTAAGTTATTAAGTATTTTTTTTTTTTTTTTGCAAAGATTTTTAATTAATGCAGAGATCTTATCACCTCTTAGTTAAGGGCACAACCTTATGTCAATTAAACTATGCTCGGTTTGATTTTTTTTTGTAAAATATTTAATTAATGTGGGAATTGAAATTATGATCTCTTAGTTAAGGACAACTGATACCAATTGATGGAGCGATATGCACAGCGGGAAGCGATTTTGGACCGATGATACTCTAATTTCATCAATTTAACAAATAGAAAACATGCTCGAAAGACGGAATTAAGAAATTAGAATTACATATAGTTCTATTTTCTTCAAGCTCCGCCCGCCGCACGTGACGTCCTCGTCACGAACTCTTCCGCCTCTTCTCACGAACGCTGCGAGGAATCACTCCAGGTAAACAAAGAGAAAAGAAGAAGAAAAGGAGAGGAAGAAGAAGAAGGAAGAAAGGCAGAGGGCTTAAGCTTATGAAAGAGAGTTGAATCAACTTTTCATCGATCAAACAATATCAAAATTTTAAAGAGCTCATTCGAGAAACACTCTGAAAGCTCATTTGTGACATTTGAACTATATAATACACATATTTTGAAGAAGGAATCTTAGAGAAACATTTGAAGTTTAGCCTTCTTCAATGTTGCAATAGCAGATGAACCAAATAAAAGCTCGAGGAGAAAATGCCAGTTTTTATGTCCTGCATATATTTTGTTACTAACCCAAACCCTAAAATTCAAGATTAGAGTAACAATAAAATACAAAAAACAACCTTACAACAAACTGCAAATTCATCATATTTGAAAGATGAAATTACTTGTGTATAAAAATATATAATTCGAAGAAAAGTTTGGTTTAAAATTTTAGGGATTCCTCAGAAAAGAAACCCCTCCAAAAATAAGCGTATGCCACTGTAAGCGGCGTGCACACGGTATTCTTTAGTAAAAGGCGAAAGAATAGTTCGCTGTGTGCTCACCGCATGGCTCCGTGATTTAAAAAGGTGGTTTGGATGCTGCTTTTATAGGTGTCTGTGATTTGGGCATTTGTATGACTTTTCGATGTGGGACAATTTTCTCTACTTCAGAGACTCACTCACTCGTTTCCTAAATTTCGGAACTACTATATAAACTATGCTAAAACTTTTCATTTATTAATTTACTAAAACTTTTCATTTATTAATTAAAAATCAGTGGCAAATAACTATAAGAACATAGACTTTCTTACATTTTCAAAAAAAAAAAAAAAAAAAAACATAGACTTTATTACCCACCATTATTTGATTGTGAGAACTAACTATTTGTTAAGTTGTAATACTATATAGATATTAAAATGGTTAAAATCACTTTTGTCATATTCAAAATTATATATAAAAAATTTAACCGTAATTTTCATGAAATCAACACCACACGTCCTCTTCAGTTGTGGGCAGCCAATGAGGGAAGTCAGAAAACCAATAAATACACTCATTTTTCACAAAGGTAAACGCATTTAGATTAAAAGAGGGAAGACTGATTCACGACCTCCTTAGCCCAAAAATGTGTTACTCCATTGATCAATCTGGAACACTTTAAGAAGGTGACTACGTCTACCAAATCGACCAAGTTGTCAATATCGTCATCTATATTGCTGATTTCCGAGAGATCAGTCGAGATTGGTTTAGGAGATTAATCACCTCGACAACATCAGATTCAACTAGAAGATGGGAAGAGTACATAAACCTTGCGATGCAATGTGTCTCAACGCCTCCCTATTCACTATGGTTTCTAGAAGTTTAACCGACGAGTTCGTGTTGAAAGAGTTATATCCGACCTTGAATCATTCAGAATCAATTTAATTTATGATTTGTTCAAGTGATTTTGAATATGACAAAGATGATTTTAACCATTTCAAAATCACTTCCAAACATGTCTTGAAATAAATAGTTAGCATATGTCGAATTTCATTACAAGTAAAGAACATCACAGTTAAACGTTACTTTCAAACTTTCTTTCTGTCGTTTGTTCTTTATTCGTGATTGTTACAACCAATTAGTGTAATGAACTGTTTTTTACCTATTCACCTTGATAACACGGATTTTAGACGAGTGCAAAGATCATATATATATATATATATATACGTCATTGTAATAAAATGTTTCTTACCTATTCACCTTGAAAACACGGATTTTCGACAAGTGCAAAGATTATATATATAGACGCCATGACCAAATGTAAATAGATAAAAGAAAAAAAACTACTGTCAAATTGGGTGCAAAAAAAAAGTGATAATGATGAGCATCAAGTGATAAGTCAAACTAAATCCATATGATATGAAAGAAGAATGTATGTAGTCTATAAGATAAAAAGCACAAACCAATCAATCCCTTAATCCTACTGCTTCCAATCAAAGCAAATTCACAAAATGACATTTCCTCCTTACCAAATGTTTGCTTCCAACGGCATTGACAAGAACTTCTATACCATTAAATACGCATGAAAAATTAGGGCCTCTTGGAAAATGATTTAAGGGCAGATATTATGGCTCTAAGCTCCTGGGAAAATGGGAAAATGTTAACGAATGCAACTTTGAGATGTGTGTATATTTGGTCTTTTAACTTTCAAAAGTACTGTCTCTAAACTTTCCAGACAAACTTTCCAAGGTTTATGGCTAACCCGAGAAAAGCCGAATAAAACGAGGCTGACCCAATATCAGCTCACGAGCTCGAGCCCATAAGAGTGTTGTATGGCAAAATACGTAAGACAACAGTCATCGCCTACCGAGTACATTTGGGATATAAAATTCAAAACCTCAAGACTAAATTGAATTAGAAAAAAAGTTAATATCATAAGAGCATTCTTACATCTTGACTATAGATTCTAGATTAAGCATCAATGACAGTCAAGCTAAACAGTTAAACATTTGGACTTAGATTTTAGGAGCTTTCCCAAAGAGAAACCCCTCCAAAAATAGGCGTATGCCGCTATGAGCGGCGCGCACACGGTATTCTTTAGTAAAAGGCGAAAGAATAGTTCGCTTTGTGCTCACCGCACGGCTCCGTACTTTTATTCATCTTAGGATTCTGCTTTTATAGAAGTTCCTCTTTCGGAATGTCATCCTTCTTGTCGATGTGGGAGAACTCGCGACTAAACTAAAGCCAAATCCCATTTTGTATACACTTTCTCATTTCATATTCCAACTTGTGATAATAATAATTGCAAATTAAAAGTGTAGTGTGTGTGAATATCTTTTATTATTTCATGGGGGTAAATTATTCATTTAACTTTTTACTTCTTTTTTCTTTATCTTAAAAATAGTCATCCTTAGTTTACTTTTTTTTATATATATATTATAGATTCATTTATTTTAGCTAGATGTTTGTGAAATTTCTTCAGTGATTTTAAATTGAAGTAGCATGTCATTTGTAGCTAAACAAAGAGTTACAAATTCATCATCTATTCGTTGATTTAGATGAATGATTTGAACCATGTCGAATTAAGCTTTCATTTGTCAATTTGAACATAATTCAACTAGCTAGTTAAAAACTTAAAACATATACGGACAAAGACATCAATAACATTTTGGTTGTAGCAATTTCATTTTATGATCTAATCAAATCCAACTGGAATACCTTCAAGCAAACTTTATCATAGTTTGTTACCATTTATATGAAAAATGTAATATAAATAATATACTTTTTCAAAAGATAGAAACATAGAATATAATATAGGGTAGCTTTGTAATTATTAAAATGTATGTAATTTTTTTTTTTTAAATAAGCTACATATGCACAAACCCCTTACATTTAACCACTTATAAACAGATGGGAGTTGAGTGACTCGCATTTGCATCCCTAAGGGGTTTGTGCATGTGTAGCTTATTTTTTAAAATAATTGATCTGTCTTTTAGAAAGAGAAAAATGAGCTCATGTTTTTCTCATCAAATGTAAAATAATGAGCTCATGTTTTTCTCATCAAATGTAAAATAACTCAATTTTCTCCAAGGAACTATTTGTGTCAATAGATTAGTTCGATCTAAAACTTGAGATAATGGGTGTAATCTAAAAAAAAATCAAAATGTTGTTAATGAAGTTGAAGTTATCAAATTACGAGTCTATCAATTTATGTCTAATTACTCCACATATAGTTCCTCTAGCCGTATTTTCTATACGAGCTAGAACCAATCCGAATTCATCAGGTAATCTCTATTTTTGTGTTCAAAATTCGAACAATAACTTGATGAACAAAAATAAATGTTGTTAAATGTGAAAACAAAAACGCTAAACATGTCAAATAGCATCAGCACCATCAGTCATCAGATAGAGCCTTTTGCCATGGCTTTGGTAACAAAAATATTTGTGGAGAACTTATACTATATTATTGATGTTTCATGTTGCACATATAACTCGTTGGATAAACGACCATAGAAAGTGAGTACTTGAGCTAACAAACTACAGTCAGTTTATTTGGAAAATTCCTGAGAAGACGGAATACCATTCTACATATCGACGGTGATCTTCTGGTCAAGACTAGAAAACTCTTCGTAATAAGCCTTAAAATGCTCATATGAGTGATTGACATCATCTGTAGCACACATCTCCCGAATACTGTGCATTGATAGTTGTGGTGCTCCAACATCTACTGTTCGTATACCTACGCCACTCGCAAGAATGGGGCCGATGGTTGAACCACATGCCATGTCATTACGGACCACAAAATCCTGCAAGTTGTAGTAACCATGATTTTCATATTATAATCACATTCCTACCAAAATGCAAGATTGTGCATAGCTTACAACTGCTAAGGTAAGATGTTGCCTGTAATAATTGTATCTTAAAACTAAACTGTTTGATGCCATAATGAAAAGAAAAGAAAAAAAAACATGGAAATATAACAGACCTGAACAGGAAGGTTATGATTCACAGCCAATTCCCTGAATATGAACGAAGTGATTGCATTAGTTGCGTATCGTTGATTTGCATTGTTCTTGATGACCAACCCTCCGTGCAACTTGGGCTGATGATTTTCTTCATGCTTATCCTGAGATGAAAATTTGATATTACCACAATAAACTTTATAACCTACTGGAAAACACAAACTAAACGGGATGACTTACCATATAATTAGGGTGTAATGCATGGGCCATGTCAGCTGAGACCAGGAAACTTTTCTGGATGGCTTTCTCAATCAGCTAAATATCCAGAGCGATGAAAGAAGTTCACAAGTCAAATCAAATTGGTTGTGAACACACAAGTCAAGTCATACTAATGAACGTCTAGAGCAGACAAGTAAAAGTTATTGCCAAATTCCTGTTAGAAAAGCATCTTCCTAATATACGCCCTGCTCATATTTTGCTGTGGTTAATCCAATCAGAACAACAAAAGTTACAAATTGATTTGCATTGTTCTAGGAGCAGGTTTTTGGTTGAAGTAACATGCAAACTAATGTTTGAACATCTCAAATTACATTTATGGCAATCCGATAGACTCATAACACAACTCATTCTCCTTGAAATAGTCCTCAGAACTCCTCTACATTGTTGTAAA
This sequence comes from Herpetospermum pedunculosum, assembly GCA_028017165.1. NCBI lineage: Eukaryota > Viridiplantae > Streptophyta > Magnoliopsida > Cucurbitales > Cucurbitaceae > Herpetospermum > Herpetospermum pedunculosum. The sequence goes on from CM051530.1 coordinate 527,429, forward strand.
AAAAAAAAAAAAAAAAAATAGCTGAAAGAAAATGAGGGCATGAGTATAATGTAACGCCCTTGCTCCTTATCATTATAGTTACACAATTTGAAGGCACTGACAAAGCTAGAGCCACAGATAAAGGTAGCTTTCCAGTGACAAAATAATTATCATGGAATCACTCCCTATTTTTTTTTTTTTTTTTTTAATATCGGTGAGTCTTCGGACCAACTTACGCGCACCTCGACTAATCTCACGAGACAGACCGCCCGACCCTACAACATTTGGCATTTGGCCGCCAAGGAAATTAATTCATAGGTTGGCCACCAAGGATTTAACCCATTCCCTCTAAGAGGGCATTAATAGTCTCAACTCCAAGGTCCTTCATGACCACTAGGACAATCCACCAATCCACCAAGGAATCACTCCCTATTGCTTTTAGAGATCATGAGAAAACAACTACTTCTTGAACTATCAATCAATTAACTGAGAATTTTAGTTGGAACCGGTGTAAGTATATAAACCCACATGGAAATTAATTCTATGATGAAGTACTCTGTTGTTTCAAAGAGAAGAGAAATGGGGAATACAACTACTACATTTTCATTTAATAAAATCTGATCTTAAATACAATTTCTAAATGCTAAAATAGCTTAGTTAACTCCCTAAAAACAGCCACTAACTCCACTAACTCTAACTCCACAAAACTAGCCACTTACTCCACTAACTCTAAATATATCAACACTTACCCCACTAACTTCAAATATAGTAATGGGCTAAAAATAGACTTGTAGCTTTGAGTTAACTAACATACTCAAGCATCTCTAGAAAACTAGATTTTGAAGGTCTAGGACCCAAAAAAAAGGAAAGTCATAACCGTCATTATTGCTACACTCACCTTCAAACAAAAAATCAGGAAATATAAATGAAGAAGTTAATACCGAAGAGTCTGAGCTGAAGGAGTTTGTAATTCGTGATAAAGCATTCAGCATTGCTGGAGAACCGGCTCCCTGGGCTGAATCAGACCCAACTTCTTCATGGTCGAACAAGGCCACCATTCTAACACCAGGCTCATTCTCAAGGCTTATTTGAGAAGATGTACTGTCAATCAGCGCCTGATTTGAGACCATTGGAAAAAAAAGTATGCGGAGTTAGAATAGTGTCAAATAAAAATTATGTTAAAGTAATAGTAACTAATATGTGGTTTCAGGGGGTCAATTGGGCTGCCAAGAGATGATTTAAGCATGCAGTTGACCTTCCGGTGTGTTAAGAAAGCCTCTGGCATACAGCATAATACAGACCTTCAAAGAGCAAAATGACATGCATAAATTGTCGAGCCTTCCAGAGAAAATGAACTCCTTCTGGGCACCACCAACCACACTAGGTTGCGTGTCACAGGCTTGCAATTCAAAATCGCATATGTCATCTGGTTCACAGTCAAGTTGATCGGCAAGTAGCTACATGAGACAGGAAAAATAATCAAATGACCATGGAACAAATGTAGAAACAATAAATGTCACTCAAACTTGTACTTCTATCTTTATTAACAAATTAATCCACCAAAATCCAAATTCCAAACGAGTACAGACTAATAAATTAAATTGGTCTTCACTGTTCAACCCAAAACACAAGTCTTAGCTTTCTGATTTGTCTACCTGTAATAGAAGCGAGTGATGCTTTGAGTTATTAGGACTTGACTTTGGATCTGTTTTCTCTCCATCATGTTGTGCATCATTCTTGGTAACAACTTTATTCAATTCCCCCTGTAACCACTCATTTATTAGGGAGGAAGATAAACTTATATAGGATGGAAAGCCAGACAGAGTATTTTCTACAAAGATTTTCATACAAAATTTCAGTAATGATCCGATACATATAATATATCTCCTATCATAAAGAAGTTGTATCTGCATCAGTCAATATATATATCAAACATCTAGTCAAGAAAACTCAAATCAATTAGGATTTGTTGATTTATAGAAAACTGTAGGCTCGTACACCGTATAATAACAGAAATTATCTATTAAGTTGCTTAGAAACTGTGGTAGAAATGAGTGGGAAGAAGAAATTTTATGGATCAACTAGGAGCATGTTAAAGGTTGATTGCTCCACTTAAAGAAGCCTAAATTTTACCCAAAAACCAAGACAATACTATGGGGACAAAGTGAACAACATGTGGATATTACAATTGTTTATTAGACTAAAATACTCTGATTTTTCACGAGTTCCAAATTTGTAAATACATCAGCATTGAAGAACAAATAAAAGGCCATGTAACAGGAACCCTATACGGTGCATTTAAAATATAGATTAAAAATCATTTCAAAACTAAATTTTAGGGCCATTTTAGAGATCTCGGTTCACAAGTTAATACAAGAAGTCATATAATATTGTGCTTCGGTTGGCATTAGACAAAAACAAAATCCACTTCCAGTACATCTGAATCTTTCTCGGATTGTTTTTGGTGTAAAAAGGTACTGGTTAAGTAACCTAACTTGCTCTACGAAGAGCCACAAACTCCAGTGCATAGTTCTAACTGTCTGACACTTAATCAACTTTTTTTTTTTTTTATATCTGTGAGTGTCCGGGCCAACTTATGCGCACCTCGACTAATCTCACGGGATAGACCGCATGACCCTACAACATTTGGCTGCCAAGGAAACCGGTAGGAAATTAATTCCTGGGTAGGTGACCACCAAGGGTTGAACCCATTGCCTCTAAGAGGGCATTAATAGTCTCAAGACCCTTCATGACCACTAGGTCAACCCTTGATGGTTAACTGACATTTAATCAACAAATAGAAGCATTTACCTTGAATACATAAATATGGTTGTCAAGCTCGCAAGTTGAACAAAATTAATACAAAAGAAAGTATCCTTGGTCTAAGAAAACATATCTAACAAATCACCTTAATACTTGTTGCCAAAACTGGGAGAAGATGACTTTGTGTGTTCACCTTAAATCCATCCGTGCCCCTTTTCACAAGAAAAAGAACATAGGGATACTGTAATGATAGAAACTACAAGTGAAGCAACCTCACAAAAATTTTCCTAAACATAATCTAGTTTCACACTATAACAAGTAAACGTGTAAACGACACAAGGTGGATATTAATCTCAATTTATTAGGAAAACCTGTCTAAGTGAATTGCTAGTGTGGGGATTCTCATTATGGGATCCTCAACTCGGACAAGTCGATGAATATATGAAATAGAACCACTTTTTTCTTCCTTTATAATCACCCTTCCTGCAACTGTTAAGTCACGGTCAAACCATGTGTGCCACAACCCACCTCCATATGTTTGAACGCCAACTTCTAGATATCCTCCTTTTGTTACCTGCACAAGATTCAAGTGTACTGAGTGGAAAGACAATGTGGGTAGTATTTAATAATTTTTTTTTTTTTTAAATCAATGAAAATGAACAGTACCTTGGACACAGGCTTCAGTTTCAAACAAGGGCTGTCGGTATGAGCACCAACAATATGAAATCCATTCCCAGCTACATATCTAAAGAAGACACATTATTACACATCAGCAATAACAAAAATTAGAAATATAATCAAGCTCGAATTGGTATAGGGTAGCACCATCAGATAGTATGAAATTACAGGGGGTTACACAAAACATCTCCAATTAGATAAGAGAGAATTAAAGCTATAGTAATTAGTAATGAAAGAGGGGACATGAATCAACCAAAAAAGTTATAGCATTAAAAAAATCTAACAAAATAAAGTTCCTTATCTTGAAAGATTATATGGTTCCTTTCTTGCCAAACACTCCAGCAAAAGGTTCCAGCAAAAGGCTCTCATAAAGTTCATCCAAAGAAGCTTTTGAAAGGATGGCCCCCAAGAGTGAGGGAGAGGAGAAGAGCAAGGTCATTTGGAAGAACTTTTTCTCCCTCTGCTTTAAGTTTAATAAACGCTCTACCTAAAAAGTTGTGGCCCTCCCCATTTCTAAAGTCGTAATTAGAAATACTAATTGAAAATTGTTTTCATATATTTCTAAGAACCTAAAGGACATTCGACTCAGAACTAAGAGAACGAACTTGATAGCCATACTTTTTACCGATCGCGAAAGCAACAATAGTCGAATGGTTTCTGGTAAAGAAGTACTTCTTCCCGGCTTCTAATTTCCAGTCCTCTCTTTCAGATACTTGTTCATATCCCACGCTTCGCAGACGCTTCTTTGCATCCTCTAGCAAAATCCGATCATATAGCAAACTTCAGAATAAACACATCTTGTATAAAAATGAAAATTCAAGAGCTAGATTATCTCGAATATTCGACTAAGTAATCAAATAACATTTCCCTTGCACATCAATCAACAAATCCAAAAATCAATACCACTGCAAACAACGAGCTAAAAAACTGCCAGTTCAAATCAGTAGGATCTTGTTCTTCAATATCAGAAACAACAAATAGGAAGTATATGCGGCTAACGATAATTCAAACTTCCAAGAAGGAAAATCTCAGCTAGAAAAAAACAAGGACAGACTACTGATATTCTGCGTGTGATAGAGATTAAAGACGGAGCAAGAAAGGAGATGAAGTAGGAGTTACCAACGGCGTGGAAAGCAGTTGGCGAAGCGTTCAAGAAGTCGAGAAGATCAGCCACAACAGAATTGCTTTTACATTTTGATTCATTCGTTGCCGCCATGTCTGAAATCTTGCCTCGAGAGCTCCACTTCACTGCCTAAGCTTGCGTTGGTTCTGATGAAAGAAGGAGCTCGCCAGTCGCCGATGAGTGATGACCAATATATTTTTGTCAGTTTTTTTTGTTGGGCCTGTGGAACATTCCTACCATTCTCTATTGGGCTTCCAAGGATGGCCCGTACTCCTACGTCAAATTTTCTTAATTCATGGAGACGTGGAAATTCAATTCGTATTATGCTGGGTTACATAATTTATGTTTTTTTTAGGAGTATTTAATTAATGCGGGGATTGAACTCAGGACTCATTTGCACTACTTTATGTCAATTGAGTTATGCTCGATTTGACTACATAAATATACTCTTACAGCTATAGAAAACTATATCACGTTTCTAAATATTTACACTTTATATATTAATTAAAATGGCTGACATTTTGAAAAAATATGTATAGAATGATTGTGTCCTTCCACCAAATGGATAAAAATTTAATGTAGTAAGGGACTTGTTAGAAAATCATTGAAGTGGGAAGAAAAAATGAATAAAATATCGAACTTACCAAACTTTAATGACATCACATTATTTCACAATCTTTATATATAAACGATATGCTCTGAAATTATTTTTTAAGTGGGTTGTGATTTGATCCCCTTAAAATAGTGCAAAACATAATCAAATTAAATAAGGATATTTAGAAAATGAAAATAAGATATAAAATAATAAAACAAAATCAGTATATATTTGAAAATATGTTAACATACGTATATAACTGTAAATATTTTCGGTTAACAAGAGCATAGCTCAACGGCATGACGTATTGTCTAGTGACCACGATGTCCTAAGTTCAATCCCCCACCCTAACATGTTGTCAAAAAAAAAAAACTGTAAATATTTTTTAGACAATTAACCATAAAAAAAAATATCCAGGAAAAGCACAACGGGTATTCCCCGCGGGTAATTTTACCCGCGAATAATTTACTTTTTTAATTTATTCTTATCAATTTTTAAAAAAATTGTTATTTGTTAAGTTGATTAATATTATATATATTTAATTTTATAAACTTTATTGGTAAGATGTGTGTTTTTTTGGAACTTTATTGATAAGATATGTATTTTTTTAGATAAAAAAAAGAGTGTATAGTTAATTTTTTAATGAATAATATATATATGTATATATATATAAAAGTATACGGGGCGGGTATGCTATACCCGCCCCGCCCCGTTTAGCTAACGGGGCAAAAAAAAATCCCCGCTCCCTACCCCATTCCCCGTGTAATCGGGGATTCCCCGTCCCATTCGGGGCGGGGCGGGGCAAATGGACATCTCTACATGTATGTGTTCATGACCAAGAGGTCTGTGGTTCGAATCCCCCCACCCCAATGTACTAATAAATAAATAAAAAAAAAAAAAAAAAAAAATATGTTTTAATTCTGATTTTTGAAATCTGAAGCTCCTTACTCACCTGTTCAAAAAACATCCCACAAGGAAATTGTAACTTTCTAAAATATATAATATTGTGCATACTTCTATAGATATGATATGTTGAGCAGATAGCTAACGAACTCCTTAGAGAATAGAAAATAGAATACAAATAGATAACCTGATAATGGTTTACATAAGTACTTAATGCTAACAACTAGTCGTTATTAAAGCATAGTTTAAATGGTTAAACATGTGTTTCCGTAATGGGTCGTAGGTTCAAATTCCTACCTTTATTTGTGACATAATATTCTTAAAAGAGATGAAAAACGTGGTTCTAGATATCAACCGTGATCCTATCAAGACTAGAGAACTCATCGAAATAAGCTTTGAAATGCTGGTAGGAGTAATCAACATCATCTGTACCACACACTTCTCGAATACTGTGCATCGATAGCTGCGGCGCTCCCACGTCTACAGTTCGTATACCTAAACCACTTGCAAGGATGGGACCAATGGTGGTACCACAAGCCATATCATTGCGGACTACAAAATCCTGCAAATTTTAGTGTCAAACTTTTACCATTAGCGAATGGTTTTCACAATATAATCTAATTCCTACCAAATGCAAGATTGTACATTACTTTATAAGTTATAACTCCTAAGGTTGGCATAAGTTTTTAGGCACAAAATTTGTGAAGTGGCCTGCCGTCCAATATATACAAGTTAGCAATAAGAACTGTTCCTCCTAAAAGGTTCCATTTGTTTCAAAAGTGCTGATTTTCGTTTCTTTTGAGGTGCGTTAAAATACTATTTTGGTCTCTATATTTTGGGACTTATTTCATTTTAGTCTAGGTACTTTTACAATTACTCTCTCACACATCCCATGGTGCAAAATTGTCCTCATATTGTGGTGGTCTCCTCAAATAATTTCTCATCTACAAGTGTTTTTGACTTCTTTCAGAAGCACTCTCCTAACACGATAATTTTGAGCAAACATAACCTAAATGTGTCTCTTAAAACAGGGGTGATAAAGGTCCTTGCCCTAAACATAAGGTCTTCTATCCTTTCTTCCTGCTCCTTTAATATTTGTGTCTTGCAACTATTTGATGTCATAGTAACAACAACGTGGAAATATAACATACCTGGACAGGAAGGTTATGTTTTATAGCAAACTCCCGAAATATGGTTGAAGTGACTGCATTAGTTGCGTATTTATTATTTGCATTGTTCTTGATGACAAGTCCTCCATGGAACTTGGGCCGATGGTTTTCTTCATGCTTTTCCTGAGATGGGATTTTGATATCACCACATTAATTAAACATTGTAATCCAAGAGAAACACACACAACCAAATGGAATGATGGCATACCATATAATTTGGGTGTAATGCATGCGCCATGTCAGCAGAGACCAGGAAACTTTTCTGGATAGCTTTTTCAACCAGCTGTAAGGAAATCAGAGTCATGAAACAAGTCCACAAGTCAAATCGTATTAGTTGTGAACACAAGTCAAGTCATATTAGTAATCATATAAATTAAACAAGTTATTGCTTAGTTCAATTGGATTGTTTGTTTCAGTTAGCAGTTAGCAGAGAACTTTTCCCTTCTTAATGTAGTTGCAAATTTCTAAGGGTAGGTTTGGGAGTGTTATGTTTAAAATCACTCTCAAATATGTTAAAATTGATCGAAATTTGTGTTTAAAAGTGTAAAACAAAACCATTAAATTATACCGAAGGGTATGAGCTGAAGGAAGTCGTAATTCGTGATAAAGCATCAAGCATTGTTGGAGACCCAGCCCCCTGGGCTGAATTAGATCCAACCTCCTCATTGTCGAACAAGGCCACCATTCTGATACCGGGCTCATTCGCAAGGCTACTTTCAGAAGATGTACTGTCAATCAGTGCCTGATTTGAAACCATAATTCAAATAAAAGCATGTGGAGTTAGAATGATATCAAATTAAGAATCTTCTGTAAAGGTAAGAGAAGGGCCTAAGCATGCAGTTGACTGTGAGTTAAGAAAGCTTCTGGCAAAATACAGACCTTCAAAGAGCAAAATGTCATGCATAAATTATCGAGCCTTCCAGAGAAAATGAATTCCCTCTTGGCGCCACCAATCACACTTGGTTGAGCATCACATACTTGCAAGTCAAAATCAAATATGTCATCTGGTTCACAGCCAAGTTGCTCGGCAAGTAGCTATACAAGACAGGTAAAAAATATAAGTTAATGGGTTACAGTAAAATTAATTATATCAAAACTCCAACATGGGTTCGAATTCAGCATTTCTTCGCTCTTATACCATGTTAATTAATAACCAATCAACCCAAAAGCTTAAGCTGATGAGTTACAGTAAATTCAATTATATCAATACTTTAACACTCAAACTTGAAACTTGTATTTCTATAATTATTTTCAAATTAATCCACCAAAATTCAAATGAGTCCTGACTAATAAATTAAACTGGTCTTCACTGTTCAAGTTCAGCCCAAAACACAAGTCCTTGCTTTCTGATTTATCTTACCTGTAATAGAAGCAAGTGATGCTTTGAGCTAGTAGGAGTTGATTTCTGATCTGTTTTCTCTCCTCCATTTTGGGCATCATTTTTGGAAACAACTTTATTCAATTCCCCCTGTGAGCACTCATTTATTAGGGAGGAAAGACAGAACATAAACTTATACGGGATGAAAAGGAAGACGGCATATTTGACACAAAAGTTTTTTATGGAAAATTTAAGCCATAAATCTTATACATACAATCTGTCTCCTGTTATAAAAATGTTGTATACGTACTGATCAATATAAATATATTATACCTATCTCATAAGAAAAATACATGCTTAATGATCAAACATCGAGTACAGAAAGATTAAATTGATCAGGAATTCTTGATTTATTGAAATCTGTAAGCTCGTTATACCATAGAATGGGCAGAAATTATCTATTAAGTTGCTTAAGAAAAACTATGATAGAAAATGAGTGGGGGGAAGAAATAAATTTATGTATCAACTAAGAGAATTCGAGGTCCGAAACAACAAGTTGAACCAAAACAAATATAAAAAGAAGAATGTATCATCAGTCTATGAGAACACGTCTAGCAAGTCACCTTAATAGTTGTTGCCAAAATAGGGAGAAGTTGGGTCTCTGTGTTCACTGCAAATGCAACTGCATCCCTTTTCACAAGGAAGAAAAAAACACAGAAATACTCAATGATAAAGCAAGCTAACAAAAACTTTCCCAAACACAACGCAACATCCGTGCATGTTTAAGAGTGGTTTTGAAATAGCTAAAATCACTTTGGTCATGTTCAAAATCACTCCAAAACATCCCTTTAATCATTCAAAATCAATTTCATGTTTGATTTTACAATTTTGAAAGCAGTTTTCATACAATTAAAATTGATTTTGAATATGACAAAATTGATTTTAATCACTCTCAAACAACAAACATGCCCTCGAGGCTCAAACTATAACATAGAATCAAGAAAAGGTGGATATAAATCTAAGTTTAATTGAAAAACCTATCCAAGTGAATTGCTAGTGTAGGAACTCTCAATATGGGCTCCAAAATTCGAACAAGTCGATGAACATATGAAACAGAACCATTATTTTCTTCCCTTAGAATCACCCTTCCTGCAATTGTTAAATCCCGATCAAACCATGTGTGCCACAACCCACCCCCATATATTTGAACACCAACTTCCAGAAATCCACCCTTTGTAATCTGCACAAGATTCAAGTATATCTTGATTGCCAAGATCATCAAGAAGCAGTAAAAGAAAGAAAAAAGTCCATGAAAATGAATGATTACCTTGCTTATAGGTTTCAATTTTAAACAAGGGCTATCAGTATGAGCACCAACAATATGAAATGCATTTCCAGCAACGTATCTAAAGAAGATTATAAGACATTGATGTAACTACTTCAGTGGCAATTAGAATCAAACAAGAATTTGGTAACCATAGAAATTGAAAATTGTTTTTATGTAATTCTAAGAACTAGGGCATTGGAATCGAAAACTATTGCGAGTATGAGATTGAGAGACATACTTTTTACCGATCGCAAAAGCGAGAATAGTAGAATGATTTCTGGTGAAGAAGTACTTCTTGCCGGCTTCTAATTTCCAATCCTCTGTTTCAGAGAGTTGTTCATATCCCACTCCTACCAGACGCTTCTTTGCCTCCTCTGGAAAAATCCAATCACTTGCCAAATGTTTAAAATGCTTAACTTTTTTTCATTTTAGATTTTTAGATTTTTTTTTTAATCTCTCTTTTTAATATATAACAAAATCAACATTTTATAGGCATCTTTAAACATTTTCATCTTGTGTTGGGCGGATTATACTCTTGTTGGCATAGCAAGTTGTTTTTTTAAAAAATATTAATAAATAAATCGAAAACGACTTGTATCATTTTTCTCAAATACAAAGACTATAGTCATAACTTTGTATGAAATAATTTACATGTAAAATATTTGTATTTAAATTTTACAAATAAGGATCAAAACGGTCACTTTTAAACAAATACAAAGACTAAAACGAACATTAATACGCAAAAATCGAAAACGACACGAATGGAAATAGTATTTAAACTTTTGATGATGTTGTTGTGTGTGGAGATAGAGATATAGGAGTTACCAACGGCGTGGAAAGCAGTGGGGGAAGCGTTCAAGAAGTCGATAAAATCAGAGACTACCGAATTATTGCCTTCACCATTATTTGCCTTCGCCATTTCTACCTGCGTTTGATGAGTCTCTTCTTTCTCTAAACCAACATTATAAATAGAATATGGACCACCACGTTATACACATGGGATAATGTTTTTATTAAAACGAAAGGTACATCCTTTGGTCAATCCATGCCCTTTCTATATATTATTGGATAAACATCAAACCATAAATCTCAATAAAAACGAGCATGACTCAACATACATATCACATATGTATGTGTTGACAATCAAGAGGTTTGTAGTTCGAATCTCCTCACCCGTAAAAAAAAAAAAAAAAAAAAAACCTCAAAATGGATTCAAATATTACTATTATTGTTTTTATATAATAGGTACTAAATACTAACCACCATTGAAAATTGTATAATAGGTACTAAATACTAACCACCCATAAATCATGATAATGTTTATTTCACGAATCATTTGAAAATATTAGAGGGAACCAAAACAAGAAATTTATTTTATACGTTTTTTTTTTCTTTTCTTAAAACTTTTTTAGATTTGTCTATATAAACAATAATTTAACAACTAAGGGAATAGGTTAGTTTTTTTAATGGTAAACTATAAAGTATTTTTTTTCTTTTTTTTTTGCAACCGTATTTTAATAAATGCGAGGATTGAACTCATGACCTCTTAGTTACTGACACAACCTTATTTCAATTGAGTTATGCTCGATTTTGTAACAATAAAGTACTTGTTGGCTAGATGGTTTGGTTTTTTAATTTTATTTATTTTTTATTATTGTATTTATTTGGTTTCGGCTTCTATGGTTTTTTTTTTTTAAATAGTTGTGGACATTGAACTAAATAAAAATACAAATTGTGAAGATTGATATTTTATTAATAATTATATTAACGTTTTTCTAAAATTTGGGTAATACTATTGTGGTTAATATTGTCACTGTCATTTTTTTTTCCAACGATGTTTTAATTAATATGATGATTGAATCCATGACCTTTTAGTTAAGAGCGGAACCTTATGTCAGTTGAATTAGGTTTGGTTTGGCCACTGTCAGCTTTTAGTCGGTCAATTTTTATTATGGGCATGTACGTGGTCTATTAATTCAAGCACCTGTCATCGACATTACGTACCATTATTCATTGGACCGAAAGCTTCTCCATATTGGGCTTCCTTTCAATGGATGGCTCGTACCCTTTTTTTTAGTTTGACAATTGAAAGAGATAGATTAAAAATATCGAACTAGCGAACTTTGAAATGGTCATTCAAATATTTATTCATCGAGCTAAGTTTGATATATCTATTTCATACCACGATATCAAGAAAAATGCGTGACAAGAATTTTTTATATCCGTGAATGTTCGAGTCAACTTACGTGTACCACGACTAATCTCGTGACAAAATTATTTTATACATAGTTTTTTTTTTAGCAAATATTTTATACATAGTTTTTAACTTTATTTTTTTATATCCTTTTGGAAATCATAATTATTATATTACAAGTTTCATTTCTAAGTTCTTAATATTATGTCAAATCAATTATTTAAAAAAAAATGTTGTCCTAATGGTTTTTATTTTTTATTTTTTTCTAATCAACTTAAAATATCTCAACTGATTAAAGCTTGACCAAAAGATGTTACAAATTTGAATCTCCACCTCCTACTATATTGTTGAAGTTTGACTATGAAAAGGAAAATTTTTACCATTAATTAAATTAATTTTACCAATTTTTTTGACAAGATGTTGGGGTGTGGGATTGAACCTAGGACTTCAGGGTCACTAGGCAATACAAAATGCCGTTGAACTATATTCTTGTTGGCATTAACTTTACCAATTTAACACTTACTCCATAAATAACCTAACTTCTTTCAAAATCAACTTGTAACAACAATGTGTCATAAGTTATTTATTATTATTATTATTTTTTTGTAGTTTAATAATATGTGGAGATGGAGATTTGAATCACTAACTGTGTAATCAAAATTAAAATATCTAAACTAGTTGATTTATGTTTATTTTTTAAAGTTATAGTGGTTTGAGCTAGGGACACTTTGGATGTGATTAATTGGGTGAATAATAAGGAATCATATTTTTTGATTGAATGTGTGAGCTGCTCATGCAAGAGGCATGGGCTTTAGTAACAGTTTTGCACATAAAGAGGAAAACACAAAGTCTAAAGTCTCAAGCACATGCATTGGCTAAAGGAGGGGCGGAAACATCAACATGGAGAAGATGAGGTTTGGCCAACACCCGTACCCCTATGCTTATGAATTCTTTTTGGTTTTATTTGCTGCTATTTATTAACTTAACAAAACTCCACCAACTAAATTTGTAGTTTACTTTTTTTTTTTTTTAATTTAGCTCCACTTGGAAAATTATTCTACTAAAATATATGTTTTGGTGCGTAATGTTTGGTGGTTGGCCTCTAATATATATATATATTAAAAATAAATAATTTTAGTCCCATTTTATGCAGAGGTCGGTTGGTTCTCATAATTTGACTCCATGTGTCATCTACCTGCATGAAAAAGGCTCTCTACTCATTGTGTCTAACTTACTCTAATGGTTAAGTTAATAAATATAGTTAATTAGAAGAAATTAATGTTCATTTCTTTTAAAACCTAATATTAGTGTGAGGTTTGTACAACTAGACAACTGTAATTTCGAAGAGAAATCGAAATAGAGTCGTCCCTCACTTCGACATATACATAACGTTCTTAATGGGACTCGATTTGATATCTCTCGGTTGGTCACTGACCTTCAGGCCTCCAACTGGGACATTTTATCTTGGTGAATTTTTCCTATAGCATCCTCCATATTAGTAAATGACAAATTTTATATATAGGAAACTTACATAATATAATATTTAGTTCATTATTTCAAATTGAGTAAAAAAATAAAAAATAATAATAATAAATAAATGTCCTACCATCTAAAAGATGAAATTTTATATATATTTTCTATTTTTCTTTAATTAAGTATCATGCAAGTTTATCCAAATTAAGGGGTTATTTAGGTTGATGGGTTTGTTTTGAAAACAAATTAAGAAAAAAGGGATCTTTTCAAATTATTTAGAAGAATGGGTTACTTTTTTGTCATTTAGTGGAGTACGCAGGTTGAAGAAGCGTACTCCATGAGAACCCACGCTTTCCAATCACTTTGACTTGGTTTAACCAAGGTGTGTTCAGTTTTATTATATTTGGGTACACTTTTTTCTTCTTTTTTTTTCATTTTTTTTTTAAGAATTCCTTTCTTTCTTTAATTATTATATTATTATATACATATTTCATTGCATTAAGAATTCCTTTCTTTCTTTAATTATTATATTATTATATACATATTTCATTGCATTTTTTTTTCTTTCATATTCCTAAAAAAAAATATGTTTAAATTTTATTTAAACACTTTCTTAATAAAAAAAAATAAAAAATTAACAATTTTAGTAAAAAATGACTTGATTTAAAAAATTATTGAAAAATTAACCTATTAGATGAGATAATTAAATCTAACATGACGTCAATTTTTAGCAGAGAAGCTTATTTACTCTTAAAAAGTATTCTTTTCTTAAAAAGTATTCTTTTCTTAAAATCTAAAACTAAGATTGTCATACCATATAGATTTTAATTAGGAAAATTGTACAATATGCCAATTTAGAGTAAAATAATTAAAAATATAGCACTTTTTTACAAGATTTGCAAATATGTCAAATTTTATTCTTGATAGTCTTCCATCAGTGATAGTCGCTGATAGCAAATCAATGACTATCACTCATAGTTATTTATATATCTCTGTTTTTATAGAATTTTGATAGTCATTTTATCAATGGATATCAGTGATAGTAGTCTATTAATGATAGTCACCGATTTTTTTGTCATATTTGCAAAATGTTTTATATTTTGCTATATTTGTTATTATTTTCTGCTTGATTGTTATTTATGCACCCAACCCTTTTAATTAACGTGAAATATTTGTACTCTAAATTTTTTTATTTTATTTTAACATGTGGGAGTTGAAAATTCAAACGTCTTTTTGGATATATATATATATGTCTTAATTAGTTATGAGTTACGGTCAGGTTTGCATCCACACACTCCAACTTGATTTACTTGATTTTCCTTCTGTTTCTTCAACTTGATTTACTTGATTTTCCTTCTGTTTCTTTTATATTTGTGAAAATGTCTCCAATACAAAACCACCCTTCTTTGTAATCATCATTCCAAAAACTTGAGTAAATAACACAAGACACCTGGAGCAGTATTGAAGTGAAGAAAAGAACTCAGCTTTTTACAATTATCATTCCTAAAAAAAATATGTTTAAAAAAATATACAGCAGGAGCAGTATAGAGGTTAATTTTTTAAAAAAACATGTTTAAAAAAATTGAGTAAATAAGCTTCTCTGCTAAAAATTGACGTCATGTTAGATTTAAATATCTCATCTAATAGGTTAATTTTTCAATAATTTTTTAAATCAAGTCATTTTTTACTAAAATTGTTAATTTTTTTTTTTTTTTTATTAAGAAAGTGTTTAAATAAAATTTAAACATATTTTTTTTTTAGGAATATGAAAAAAAAAAATGCAATGAAATATGTATATAATAATATAATAATTAAAGAAAGAAAGGAATTCTTAATGCAATGAAATATGTATATAATAATATAATAATTAAAGAAAGAAAGGAATTCTTAAAAAAAAAATGAAAAAAAAAGAAGAAAAAAGTGTACCCAAATATAATAAAACTGAACACACCTTGGTTTTGACCAAGTCAAAGGAAAGCGTGGGTTCTCATGGAGTACGCTTCTTCAACCTGCGTACTCCACTAAATGACAAAAAAGTAACCCATTCTTCTAAATAATTTGAAAACATCCCTTTTTTCTTAATTTGTTTTCAAAACAAACCCATCAACCTAAATAACCCCAAATTAAGCCCAACTTGGTGATAATATATTTCACCAAAATATTAGAGGTTGAAATTTATTTTTCTTCCGCGAACCGAGTTTAGCGGCATAATGTATCACGTAGTGATCAGTCTGAGGTTCAATCCTTCACCTCCAACATGTTTTAAAAAAAAAAAAAAATACTTTTCTTTCTAATAATTTTTTTTTTTAAATCACATGAGTTTATCTGTTTTTTTTTTTTTTTCTTACACCTTCATCAATGAAAACGGATGTATATTTATGATTTAATATTAGTTTGCAGAAGTTATAAAAAAATAATAATAATAATAATAATAATATTAGTTTGCAGAAGTTCCCAATAATATATATTTATTTATGATTTAATATTAGTTTGCAGAAGTTCCCAATAAACCCGCAAGCACTAGCAACATCGTCGTTATCCGCAGACTCGGCCAAATAGGCTCAACAAATCAAACTACTCCTGCACGGCCCTCGCGCCTCCACTATCGCCGGCCAGCCATTCCGGCCTTCGTCTTCAGGTTCCTAATCCTCGCGGTGGTTCCACACTCTAAAGATTAGCATATTTTCTTCAACATTTTATTCTCTCTTACTCTGTTCCTCGATCGTCCCTTCGCCGTCCTCGCGTGGCAATTAGTGGCGGAGATACAATACCTAATCTTCAATCGATCTACTCTAGTCGAAATCGAGTCCAAATTCTCCGTTCCAAGTTTTGAATTCCGAAATTTCTCATACAAGTACGCAATCATTCGTCAGATCGAAGTTTATCGCCTAGGAAAAGGTGGATAGCGATGGAAAAGATTAAGAAATCGATTCCGTGCTTAACTTTAATTTCCTTCATTTTTTTAATAATTTCAAGAGTATATTCTTTGACGAAGTTTCGTAGACTCACCTATTTCTTCTGGTTTTCTTTGATTCTTTTACTTGCATATGATAGAAGCAAGAATTCCAAGGCGGCTTTGATCGATGCCTTCTTTCCGCGCTTTTCTCAACAGCCCCATTGGCCCTAGAACGACTCATTTTTGGGGGCCTGTTGCTAATTTTGGCTTCGTTGCTGCTGTATGAATTATGATATGTTAATCTGCTGAATTCTTAATTTCTTAACTTCATTGTTCATCTTCTTAATTCTCTGTTTGTACTGTAATCGATCGCAGGGGCTAGCAGATGTGAAAAAGCCCGCCGATATGATATCCGGCAGAATGACGGGAGGTTCAAAACATTTGCACTGTTGATTCACAATTTTATCTAAACAATGCTTGATTTCGAATGTGAAATTGTGATGAATGTTTGATGATTTTCTGCAGTTTTGTGTGTGTATTCGTTGTTATGCATGAGATTTGGGTATATGGTTCGGCCTCGGAACTATCTGCTTATGGGATGTCATGCTGCGAACGAGACTGTTCAACTCTATCTTCTCTCTCGTTGGGCGATGGGCAGGAGGAAGAAGACTGTAACTTACAGCAACGAGTAACTTCTCATCTTCGTTTCAATGGCGGTATGAATATGAATATGATGATGCCATTGACATTGTTGCTTGTTTCGATTAACTGTTGATTATGTGGTTTAATTTCTTCTCTCTTTTTTAGTTGGGGTTATGCATTTGAAGCAGAATAATTAATTAAAGACGATACAGCTATCTTGGTGACTTTAATTTAGTAATTTCTTTCTACTTCATATTTTTCTGTTCGTTTTGTTTAGTAGTATATGTCAATTACGACTGCGTTACGCTCACTTTGTCATCTTTTCTTGCTTTGGAGGATGCAAACATGCCCCGGAGTAAGTTAATGAGTTATTTAAAATATATTCGAGAGGGGAAATTTTGGTTTTAGTCTCAAATTAGATAAGATTATGGAGGGTTTATGGTTAAGGAGATTTCTTGAATATCCAAACAACAGTAATGAAACTCTATTATCTCATCTATACCGTCCACAATCGAATGAGAATGAAAATATAGATCTCTATATCAATAATAGATACTTAGATTTACCGTTTGAAAAAGAAAGAAAAAAAACTTAAATTTACGGTTATATTGACGAATATTTTAGAAGGGGAAAATAACTGATATAACTTAAAGTTGTAAAAGCATTGTGATGTTTTATTTTTTATGTTTTTGAGAAACTTTAGCATGAGTTTTTTTTTTTTTTTTGGAAAGATTTAGCATGAGTTTTAATACTTCATAAACTACTACAAATGTAAGCATTAATACAATAATAAATAGTATTAAAGTTATAAAATAAATATAAACTTAAATAGTTTGATAACAGTTTCATAGGCTGTTTTTTTTTAATAATATTGTAATTTTTAAAACTTTTTTATAAAAATATTGTATATTTGAAAGTATTTTTAAAAATAACGTTGTTTTAAAGGAAGACAACCTCTACACTAGGGGTGTTCAAAAAAACCGCAACCCACGAAACCCAACCCAACTTTTTGGGTTGGGTTGGGTTTTTTTTAATATGGGTTGGGTTGGGTTGCTATTTTGAAAAACCGAATTTTTGGGTTGGTTCGCGGGTTGAACCAAATTTGGATGGGTTCAACCCGAACCAACCCGAATTCAATATATTAAAAAAAAATTATATATATAATGAATTCACAATATATTTTTTTTTTTTTAAAAAAATCATCTTTCAAAGAAAAATTAAGAATTAATGGTGATTTTGAAAGGAAAATAAGGATTAAAGAATTTCATTAAAGGTGATTTAAAAGGAAAACGAAGAATTAAGAAATTTCATTCATAATGATTTTGAAGTTAATTAAAAAAATCAATATCTATTAATTAAAAAGATAATTAAAAAAAAAATGACCAACCCGAAAACCCAACCCGAAAATTGAAGGGTTGGGTTGGGTTGGGTTAACTAAAATGTTGGGTTGGGTTGGGTTGAAAAATTCTCGAACCCAACCCAACTCAACCCATGTACACCCCTACTCTACACACTCGTCTTTTGAAAAGACGATCTTGTCCCACATGAATGAAGAGCGTTCTTCCAAAAGACGATCTTCTTATTGATATATTTTTACCCAGATATTTAAAATTTTCGAAAAAGGTATGGTTGGAAAGCTAACACATAAAGCTTCAATTTGATATTTGGTTTCATTTTAGAGTCGAAGTTTGGCTACAGTTTCAATTTGATATATGGTTTCATTTTAGAGTCGAAGATTAGCTACAGTTTTGAAGTTTTCACCTATATCTTCAGTTATGGGTTTAGTGAAGATTTCAGAACTTCAATCTTTTGATACACAACTCCAAAAATAGTGAAACCAAATATCAAATTGAAGTTGTCAGTGTTAGCTTTCCTACCATTTTTTTTTTTTTGAATATTTAGTAAAAATATATCAATTTTTGAATGTTCTCCTCAAAAAAATCTTCATTGGAATTTGCAGAACTATAGTCCAACTTCGATGATTGATTTTGATACACAACTCCAAAAATAGTGAAACCAGGTATTCTCCCGGTTAGCTTTCCAAATTTCTGTCAGGTTAAAAAGATATCAATTTTTTCTTTTGAAAATATGACTTCACTTTAAAAGAAAACCATATTTTGTTTCTTTTCAAAATAAAAGGGTTTAATGAAAAATTTACTAGGACTTTATAGTTACTAGGCGATACATCATGCCGTTGAGCTATCCTCTTGTTGGTCCAAAGAGAGGCTTGTTCAAAGTGAAAAGTGGTTCACTTGCCTCTCAATGGGCAAATTCTTCTAGGGAGCGCCGCAATAGAGTATGTAAATGAACTCATACCTCTCATTTTGATAGACAAATGAATTGTTAATTGAGGAGCGACTTGATTGTCGTTTGTTTAATGGCACGTTTGTGGTAGTGGTACTTTCTTTAGTAGGAGTGAATAAACTCTACTTTCAACATCATTTTCTCTAAAATCTTATCAATTTTGTTTCATAAATATGATTTATAATCTATTAAATACGCCAAAGCGAGCATAGCTCAGCGGTCATATGTATGTGTTGACGACCAAGAGGTCTGTGGTTCGAATCTCCACCCCCAATGTACTAAAAAAAAAATAATAATCTATTAAATACATGCAAGAATCTTTTTTACTATCTTTTAACGATAACTTATCAAATGGTTAAGATTGTAATATTTATCTAAGTACGTATAATTTGATCAAATTGTAAATTTAAAGTAAACAATTATATACGGCTGGACAATTTTATGAGTCAAAAATGTTTTTTTTTTCTTTAATGAAATAATTGTTGAATGTAGGCATATCATTGTAGGATCAATTATTTTAAGGATGTACATTTAAGAATAACATATTCGTGGACGTAAAATAGTGGAAGGTCACACTTATGATTATTGTGATTTTCAAGAAATAACATTTTTTTTAAGGTGTACTTTTTCTTTTATGTCACATCACAAATATAAAACAAGCCTATGAAAAGTCTACCCATATATATATATATATATATATATATATTTTTTTTTTTTTAAATTCTTCATTTACGAGAATCACTTACCATCGGGAGGCGTTTAGCCCTATTTTAGATTAATAATCCTGGAAATCAAAATTCTTACCAAACTTTATTCTCCCACCAAAATAGTGAACCAATTCCTTTTACTACCACCATTTTATCTTAGCTTTCCATGGCTCATATTCCTCTCTCAAACAAACCCGGCCAAGCTTCAATCAGTTGAAATAAGTTATGAAAATTGGTCGTCTGCTTATTTCTTGCTCCTCAAATTGACTTCGACGGCATGAATAAGTTATGTAAATTTCATGACCACAATAGTTTTTCCCCACAAGGTCGAGTCTCATGCTTCTACTCGGTATGCAGACTCACTGTTAAATGACATTAGAACTGCAGTTGAGAATTTGGATGCTGGATATTCGATATTTTAAGAGTTTGCAGATGTGTTTCAAAGGTTGTACATATTAGACATCATGAGGTTTCATCTTATAACCAATGAGTGATAAGAGTGTTATATTGTGAGTACAAAGGTCATCAAGCCGACAATGACATTTTCTCAGTATTTCTGCATGATGCCCGTTAGTTCCAACATGATTGTAAAATTTAGTCTTGTCAGGTATTTTTCCCTCGAAAATACACGGAGGAGTTATAATTTTGACATCATGAAGAAACTCGTCCAAAGGGTTAGTCAAAATTACAATTTCTCCGTGTATTTTGATAAACACTGGATAAACAAAACCACAATATACCCTTGCCTTTTTCATAAACACTCTGGCTTTTTCTAGTCTATGATCTGGTGTAATATACACATCCCTAATAGAGGACGAAATTATGGACAACTAATTTTAAGTGAACAAATGACAAATAACTTAATCCCTGCTCTAAGAGAGCACCAATTTTTGCATTTGACATCATCCCAGAAGATCGCAATAAACAATTCAAGGAGGTCGGTGTGCCTTTTTGACAACATGTAGTGTGGAGATTGAACTGAACATACGACCTCCCCGGTAGGACTTCGATTCCTTGATTTACCCATATTCTCTCTGCTCCTATTGATTGCTTAATTTCGTGGTGTTTACTGTTCATAATTGAAGTACTTCAACTTTTTTGTCCCTTTAAATACCAAAAATTACCAGAGATCTAAAAAAGTAACTGTGGTTAGCGTAGGTTGTTTGATGTCCTAATTTAAAATTTTCACACTCCATTTTTTTTTTAATATTCGTGTCACGGTGAGTGACCACCAATGATTAATTTTATTGTCTGTAGTAAGATTTTAATAGTCTCAAGGTCCTACCGTACTAATTCAATTTTACTACAAATTGACTAGTAATAAAAGTACGAGTTTAAGGTGTTCTTGATATGAGCAAAATATTTTCCTCTCGTACTTGTGTGTGATTCAAGTCCCACTATTTTATAAAGAATTGGAATCGGTTCGGAATGGACTAAATGTCTAATCCGTGAGTACCATAATTGTTCAACATGTATATTATATATGAGAGTAATATTCGGTTGCTAGTAAGGATATACAACACCCATATAAGGATATACAACACCCATATGCTACCCAAAACGTGTGTTCCAATAATTTTTGGACACGTGTTTATTAAAAAAACAAATATTTATCGATCGATCGGGTCATGAGTGTTGCATGTCGAGTTGAATTATGATAAAGACAACAAACCGTAGGTTTTACCGCTGATGGATTGACACATGTCTTAATCAATTGAATTACGATAAGGACAACAAACCCTCCACATTGGCATGATGCTGTTCATTTTGAACATAAAACCTCATGAATTTGTTTTCACTCAAAATGCTTCGTACCAATGAAAATATTTAAAATGTCGATGTCAATAAATTCTTTTGTTTACAACTTTATGCCGATTGAACTAGACTCGTTTGTCGTTTTTTAAATAAGTTATAAAGACTTGTTATTTATATTAGCTTCACATTCGTAACATTTTATGACTAATTTGATATGTTTCATAGATTAGTTTTAGCAATATAGTGGTAAGATGATTCTCTTTTTATATGTCATAAATATGTCGACGAAAATTTAATACATTTGGACGTAGAATAATAATAAAAAAAAAATGACGAAACAATAGTGATGCCGAAGTCCAGCACATCGTTTTGCTGTCGTAAGAAGTCAAATAGACACGTGGACGACGTCCCAATCAAAACTTTCCTCACTCGCGGGTTAGCCAACATCACACGTTGCAGCATCCCAGCGCGAGTTGCAACAATTGTCTACTCGCGAGAGTTTCATGGGGATTTGGATTAGCTTTAATTTATGAGAAAAAATAATTCTTACAAAAAAACACCCCACGAGATCTGAATCGGACGTGCCCGAACCGGTTTGGATACTATTGCCTAAGATCTCTGAAGAGATCGAATGGACGGCTGGGATTCGTTTGCTAGCGGCGGAGATCGAGGCCCGTGGGCCTATAAATACAAGAGCGAACTAGCCCAACAATCTGAGTCTCAACTGTCCATTTTCTCTCTGCGGTTTCTTCTTCATTATAAACGACGTTTTATCGAAGAAGAAGGGGTTTTCGTCTTCTTCGCATTGCGAGCGAACGGGCTCTGCTCGAGATCCAGGTTTCCTTCAATGGGGTTTCTACCAGCGCCTTCATAGGGTTTTTGCCTCTTTCGTCTTTCGCTTTTTTTGAATTTTTGGCGTAATTTCGTTTACTCCTGCTCGATCTAGGGTTTCGTTTCGAGGGGTTTATCATGTTCTTGGATTAGATTCTCTTCTCTGCCCTTGCTATATTTCGATTAATTCTTCGTTTTGGTTCCCTCGAAGGCGGGAGTATCTGTTTTGAGGAGTAAGGTTGATGAGGTTGATGGGCTGAGGAAGCAATTTCTGTTTTAGGGAATATATGGTTATGTGGGTGGTTGAAGCTTTTGAGTTTGCGAGCATTTCAATTGGTTGGACTGTGCCAGTGGATTTTTGAGGATAGGATTGTTTAGGTCTAGTCATTGTTTATTGTTTAAAGTGACTTCTGGGAACTTCTCTTTACCTGTTGATGCTGGAATTCATCCAGGGAGGTAATACTGAATTTGATTCATGAGCTTGAGATTCCTAAAAATGGAGGAAACCTTTGCGTAGACTGGTTGACAACAGAAGGACTCCGTGGTTTTGATAAAGTATTAATCTGTTTAGATTATTTGTCAATGTAAAAAGGCCAAACTTAAAATTAATCCATTGGTTGCTAATAACTAATAACTGGGACACATTTCTTTTAACCAGGACCAGTTGAGTTTGAAATTCTGGATTCCAAGATTACAGTTTGGGGACAAAATTTATGGTTGCTGTTGACATGTGCAGTTGCTGGGAATTAATCCTATGGCACCGGCTGTTCCTATAGACTTTGCTGGACAGAAGGAGTCTAGGAAGTATTCACTTTCACAGGCAATGGGGAAATCGAGGAAATATTCCAAAGGCCTTTCTTTTGGTTTTGTTCCAGATTACCGACATGCTGTCGAAACTGTTGGCGAATCAGAAGGGTTTGGAAGCTCTGGACGAATGGATACTGGAATCTCTACTCTGGATGATTCACGGGCCTTTAAGAGGAAACGTGTTAGTATGAATGTAGATGGTTACGATGGTTTTGGTGCTCCCCTTCAAGTTTTTTCTCTATCAACATTGTCTCGATCTGAAAGGAAGGATTTAGAGATGAGGTTAAAGTTAGAACTTGAGCAGGTCCGAGTTCTGCAAAAGAAAGCTTCTAATGTTAGTTCAAATTTTGCCGTCTCATCATCTAGTAATATCCAGAGTTCCAGCGATCAGCACAGGGGAGCTCCTCCAGAGACTTTTAATAGGTCGTCCGAGGTATCGGTTCCTCCTGCTAAAAAGCCAGTACCCTCTGGGCGCAATGGCCCTTCTGCTAAAAGAAGCTCATCTGGGCGGTTTGAGTCAGTTAAACCAGCTGTTGTATCGACTTCCTCGACAGCATTGTCGTTGAAACAATGTGAACAGCTGCTGCCACGCTTGATGTCGCATCCATTTAGTTGGGTTTTTAACACCCCAGTTGACGTGGTTAAGTTGAATATCCCAGATTATTTTACTGTTATAAAGCGTCCAATGGATCTGGGCACCGTGAAGTCTAAGATTACTGCAGGAGAATACACACATCCATTGGATTTTGCTGCAGATGTTCGACTTACTTTTTCAAATGCGATTGCTTACAATCCTCCCGGGAATGACGTCCATACCATGGCTAAGACACTAAGTAAATATTTTGAAGTTAGATGGAAAACTATAGAGAAAAAGCTCCCAGTAACAACTGAAGAACGATGTCAAGTACCTTCAGCCACAATTCTTCACAAGGAAGCTGAAAGTACTCTGCCCGTGCCACCTTCAAAAAAGACCAAAATCCCTACAAATGGCCCTGATATTCAGCCAAACAGTGTGGTAAAAATCATGACCGACCAGGAGAAGCATAAACTGAGTGTGGAGTTGGAGGCTTTGCTGGGAGAATTGCCCGAAAGCATCATTGATTTCCTAAAGGAGCACAGTTCTAATTCTCAAGGTGGTGAGGACGAGATTGAAATTGACATTGATGCTCTTAGTGACGATACATTGTTTGCATTGAGGAAGCTATTGGACAACTATATGATGGAAAAGCAGAAACGCACAAAGGCTGAACCTTGTGTAGTGGAGGTATAAATATATTTTCATTCTCATTTTTTACGGGTTTATTATTCAAATGGAACTGATTATAATGTGTTATTCAATGGTTGCAGCTTCATAACGAATCAGGATTTAGCAATTCATCAATGCCTCCCTGTAAAGGTACATGTGTTGATTTATGCCATAATGAAGGTTGTTTTCCTGGATCTGTTTAAATTCTCATCTTTTTTCTTGTTAGGTAATGATCCCATTGATGAGGATGTTGACATTGTTGGTGGAAATGATCCCCCGGTTTCAAGCTATCCTCCAATAGAGATAGAGAAAGATGCAGTCCGTAGAGATAGTAAATGCAGTAATTCCAGTAGCTCAAGTAGTGAATCAGGTTCTTCATCCAGTGGTTGGTGTTGTTACTTACCCATAATTCCTATTTATTAATTTCTGGTGTTATTATTTAGTTTTGGCTTAAATTTATGAACCTCGTTATATATTCTTCTCATTCATTATAAATCTAAATTTTATAAGGACTTTTAACTTGAGCAACTGTTTCCTTGGTGATTTTCTATTGAAAGGCTTTGTTTCTTATTGAATTTAGGATATTGGCATTTTTGAACTTCTTGTGTTAGAAATGTATGATTGTACAATTATGTTGTATCAATCTATCGTTACTTTGTGTAATATTACTAGATGACTCTCTCTCTCTCTCAAGCCTCAAATCTAAAAGTATTCTGGTGCCTGATCATGCAGATTCTGACTCAGATAGTTTATCGGGAAGTGAATCTAATGCTGTGAAAGCTTTAGATAGTAATGTGGCTCCAAAGGTATTGAAAACACAAAAACTTTCGTTGATTAGGACTAAATTATGGAGAATGTTTTTTATTTCCTTTTCGCACATGACCCTTTTTCTTGACCAAGTATTTACCCATCTCATGGGGAAAATCAGTGGTGTGGATTAAGGAATGTAAGAATATGATGAGTAGTAGTCATGAAGTTATACTCAGAGAATAATACTTAGATTTATCTATTATGATTTTTTGAAAAATAAATCTTCTTTTATTTAAATTGAGAGAAAAAGCTTCAAGGTTGCCTTTTGCCCTTGTGTTTGATGTTTAATGGGGTGGTAAGATAAATATAGTCTAACACAAAATGCAACTTTCTTTATCAGACCAAGTTTTATTGGGTAAACAGTCTTAATTTATATAATAATTTTTTTAAGAAAAATTCTGTGTCTTATAGTATTCTTTATTGCATATAATACCGGTAGTTTACACAGGATTTAGAGAATGTTATATTTCCTTGTGTGCTTGGTAGATCACTCATTGATGCACAATGAGTTTTCTCTGTCCTTTTATCAAATGTTGTCTTAGTTATGCGAGCATAAAATTGATTTTGGGGGAGGATCTATGTGGGTGGCTTGCTCTTCTTCTAAGTTCTCATTTTCTCTTATTTTCATAATTTCATCCGAGTCTTCTGATTCTAATTGAATGTTCATAAAATTCCTTTAGAGTTTAGTGCTTTGTGTGAAGATAAATCAGTTGATCATCCTTGTTTAAACAAACTATTTCATTGCTTCGTGAAAAGTTACAGAGAGAAGTTAATTGACCAAGTATTGCTCAGAAGAAAACCCTCCAATGGAGCTCATAATAAATCACTGTTAATTTCTCAGGGAGTATGGATTCTAAAATCTTTATCTATAGAAACTCAAAACGAGACTTGGTAATCTTTAGATTGTTTCAAATATTTCTCCACGATTCCCATCCTTCATCGGTCCCAGAACAGTCTCTAAAACCCCAGCCTCCCTTGGTCTACGCCCAACTGTCCTATCCCCAACCCCTCCCCCATCCTTAAACTGATTGTCATCAATAAAAAAGTCTCTCACCTGGTCACTGTTAAAATATATTCCACCAATACTAAGAGGTATTTTTCGGATTATGATGATCTTTTATTCTCTCCATGCTGACAATCCTCTACCCCAATAAACAGAGCCTCTGACCATATGGACCTCTCTCCCACATCCATTTCTTGCCTTTTTGAGCAATAATCTGAATCCTCGGTGCAAGCTCCACTAGCTATTCAACAACCACAACCCCTCAATGATCCACTGCCAATTGACACTGAACAAGATTGTAGAAATGGTAACGATACAAATGATATGATGGAAGGACCAGAGGAGGAGTATATTGATGATCCTTCTCAACACCTAACAACGTTGTTTCCGTGGATGAGAAAGTATGGTTTTCACTCATTACCCACCAAACAAAAACAAGCTACAATTCCTAAGAAGATGAGAAACTGAGACAGAATTGGTGAATCTTCAATCTAGTGTTAATTACAGTAAAAGCAGCATCAGCCGTGGGCTAAATAGGGACGGGTCGTGCCATCCATGATTGTGATATTTTGGATCGTTAGAGGGCATAGAGCGAGGAAATAGAGGGTCGACTTTGCATCTTTTATTGTTTCTACTTCTTTTCTAGCTCTTACTTTGTGAAATTGTCTCCTCTCCTCCCTTTTTTGTTTTTACAACCTATCTTCCTCACTAATCAATGGAGGTGTTTTTGTATCCGTTTTCCGATAGGATTTCCTTGTAATCTATTACATATTATCCATGAATGGTTTATGTTTCTTGTAAAAAAATAAAAATAAAAAAAATTCTCCACAATGTTTTGCCTGTTTTATTTCAAAGGTCTATTCTTTCCCATCATATGCTTCAAAGTACAATTTTATAGCATTAGATTAAAGCTTCCTAGCTTTCCTTTTGAAGGGTTTCCACATAGCGGTTGAAGCCAATTTCTTCCTACAGAGTTTTGATGGAAGCCACGACAGTCTAAAATTATGTAGTTAAGACTTAAGAGAGCACGGAACTCAAAATTTTCTTACTGTAAAAGAACGAAGGAAAAAGAGATGGTCTACTTCTTTATTTGCTTCCAAACAAAGATAACATTGAGAAGATCAAAGATAACATTGTGAAGTCCGAAGCCAGCGATCTTGTTTGATAATGATGAAGCTCACTCAATTTCATCATCCAATTTTTGGAAGTTAAAATCCCAATTTTGGGTCGTTGGACAAAGTGTAATCATAAAGTTGTTGCCAATCATAAATTTGCAACAAAAAAGTGTCAATTTCCTACTTTTAGAAAGGGTGAAAATTTTCCTTTTTTCTAGTTTATACAGAATTTTGCTCCACCGGCTTCCAGAATTCTATCATCCTATAACTCATAGCTGGAACATTTACACTACAAGTATGAGTTTTCACAATTTATCTATGGGCCGGTCTAAGATTTTAATGACGTTTAATAAGTTACTCTAAATTCTGAGTACTTTCGATGAGTTTTCCTAGCATTTAATATCTTATGAGTTTTTCTAGAATTTAATATCTTTGTCACACAACCATCATGGGTTGACCTAGTGGTCAATAAGGGCCTAGAGGGCTTTAGAGGGAATGTGTTCAAGTCATAGTGGTGCCTACCTAGGATTTAAACACCCTCAGCAAAAACTCTCATTCAAACATATCATGCTTTCTCAAGATCCGTTAGGCAGGATAGGGTCAAGTATTTGTCTCTCTCAATGAAAGCATCTTGACTTGTTGGATTGTTTTGACTGTAGAAGGCAGTTCACATCACAACTTTGTCTCTTGGTCAAAATCTTTACAATGACCTTATATATGCTAATGCTAGTAACCAAACTAATAATTCTATAGTCCTTAGCTCTCTCAGCTTTGTTTGTTTTCCTTGATGAGGCAAATAAGATTTTCCTCTAGGAAAGAGTCCATTTCATTCTTTTTCATTGAAATGCTGCCAGTTATTTTTGGTTCCATGTTGCTAATCATTTGA
The DNA here is from genome assembly GCA_028017165.1 of Herpetospermum pedunculosum. Classification (NCBI taxonomy): domain Eukaryota; kingdom Viridiplantae; phylum Streptophyta; class Magnoliopsida; order Cucurbitales; family Cucurbitaceae; genus Herpetospermum; species Herpetospermum pedunculosum. Next base: position 555,953 of record CM051530.1, read on the forward strand.
GTTCGTTGGATATTATTTAATGATATCAATCAGTTACTTGAGATGTCTTTGGGAGATAGAATTCCATTATGGAGAATCACGGTTGTGTGCTTTCTCAAATGTAGTTTCTGGGATGGTAGCGGTGGTGTTCTTTCCTTTAAAATGATCAGTCACTGTAAAAACTTGAATATTAACCATCATGAGTTGGTCTAGTGGTGAATAAGGACCAAGGACCTTGAAAATAATAATGGGTTTAGAGGGAATGAGTTCAAACCATGGTGACCACCTATTTAGGATATTCTATGCTATGAGTTTCTTTGGGAACCAAATGTAGTAGGGTCAGACTGTTGGCCCGTGAGATTAGTCGTGGTGCGTGTAGGCTGGTCTGGACACTCAAATATATATAAAAAAAAACGAATATTTAGAGTTACAATTTAAATCTGTAGTTGGTTGTGGCCTGAAAATGTTTGAGTAATTTACTGGCCTTGTCTTTCTTTATTGTTCATAGTTGTGAATGATGCTTTGTGAAATATTGACGTGCAGCTGCAGGATACATATCCTTGGAGATTCTGTGTGTGTTCATTGTGCATGCCATTACTTTTACTTTTATTTTCTATTAGGAGAGCCACGTAGAAAGATTGCACAAATTTAACTTGAGCTTCCTTTATCTGTCAGGAAATTTTGTGTTCTGAAGCAAATGTGGATCAGAAGCAATGTGAACTTGGTGATTTAGAAATTGGAAATTGTGAGTATGATGTGGTAAACCTTGTATCTTCAGTTTGCTGACAGAGGTTTTGCCTCCAGTGATTTGTTCGTCATCGGTGCTTTTTATGAAGTAGCTGGTTTTCCATAACTGTGCAGATGAAGAAAATGGGATTGGTCTAGTTGAGCAAACAGCCCAGGCCAATACAAACACTATTGAGACGGATAGCTACCAAGAGGAGGGTAAGAATGAAAACATCGTGATAAAAGTTTTCTGCCTTAGGGTTTCAGGGCTTCATCTTATCTTCGATGCTTAACATTATAGGGGAGAGTGCTCCATCTAAGAGGCAAGTCTCCCCCGACAGGCTTTACCGTGCAGCTTTATTGAGGAACCGTTTTGCTGACACGATACTGAAAGCTCGAGAAAAGGCACTTGAAAAGGTTTGTTAAACCTGAGATTCTACTTATGATTAGTCCAGTATTAGGGGCCAACCTCTTACATAAGATATAAACTTCGTTCAAGATATTTTCTGTTTGGAAAGGTCACTGATGTTTCATGGCTACAGGGTGACAAGCGGGATCCCGAAAAAGTGCGAATGGAGAGAGAGGAACTTGAAAGACAGCAAAGAGAAGGTTGAAGTCTTTACTTCTGTATTTGATGACAGGACATAATCACACTAGAGAAAGTAGAGTGATCAAAACTACTTCAGAAGTTGATAATTCATGTTTTTTCATACAGAAAAAGCGCGGTTGCAAGCCGAGGCCAAAGCTGCAGAGGATGCTCGAAGGAAGGCTGAAGCTGAAGCTGCGGCTGAATCGAAAAAGAAAAGGGAGTTGGATAGAGAAGCTGCACGTCAGGCCTTACTTAAGGTAATATAGTGAGGATATAACTATAATCATTAACTCATCAGACATTCTCTTTGAAGTTTTCTCAAGCTCTATAGTTACCATTCACGCAGATGGAGAAGACTGTTGATATTAATGAGAACAGTCAATTCATGGAGGATCTAGAAATGCTTAGGACTACCAACGATGAACATCTTCTACCAAACTTCACGACAGAGGAGTCAAGCCCAGAACTTTCTCAGAATGGATTTGGCAGTTTCAAGCTTCAAGGTAGTAACCCCTTGGAACAACTTGGGTTGTACATGAAGGTGGATGATGAAGATGAAGAAGAGGAAAGTGAACCACCACCCCAAAGTGTTAAAAAGCCAGCAAATGACGTTGATGTTGAAGAAGGGGAAATCGATTAGAAGTCGGGTTTTGTTCGTTTTCTATATAGATGTCTGAACATGGTAATTGGGGATAATGTCCAGACGATCACCGGCAGCCTTGCCTTTGATGGCCTCTGTGCTCCATGATTTTTCCTTGGCTTCAAAACGTTAAAATCGAAGCAGGAAAATGAAGAGCGCAGCTGAAGTTGGCGTTGGGATTATTTGCTCGGATCAGAATCAGATGTGTGTTTGGTATTTGCTGAATTGATTTGATTTTTTGGGTTAGGACAGAGAGTTGGAAGAGATGTATTGCCATTGCCAATGTATGAACATGAGGGGATCTTAATGAAGAAAAAGAAAAAGAAAAAAAAAACTGGCTAGAATATTCAGTTTTGTCTGTATAAAAAAAAAAAATCATTAATATAATGCCGAAGTGCCCCTTACTCGTACAAATATCAACAAACGGAAGAATTAATCCTATTAATGACTGACATTTTACCTCATTACTAAACCAAATAAAGCCATTTCAGATTCCATGACGTTTTTATTCTTGTGCAACTTGAGCATAGTTCAGTTGAAATACGGAGGTACAAAAAAATAATAATAAGTGTTTCTATTCTTGTCATAGAACAAACGTTTAGTCCAATTTTGCTCATGTATTAACTTGATTCTTGTACTTTTTCCTTTCGTAAGGGTATAATCCATGCCCCAAAATATGCAACATATGAGTAGATTGGAATTTGGTGGTAATAAAGAATTGGGAACCAAAATTTATAAGAGCAGAAGATTATAAATATTCTCATCTTTTTTAATCCTAAACTAGAGAATTCCTCAGAACATTTTGCCATTCTTCTACCAACGTTAATCCCCAATTACTTCAAAATTAATCCTCAAACATTCCTCCGTCTGACATTCTTGATGATTCAGTCCCATTTACGTGAGGTTGGTCTGAAAATTCATCTATCGAGTCATGTAAAATACTGAAATCAAAGTCGTCGTCATCGTCGTCGTCATCCTCATCTTCCTCTTGGTCTACATCTTTTTTTGCAACCTTTGAACGAGCTTCTCTTTCCATCCTCTCCTTAATCGCATCTTCATATGACATTTCATACCAGACAGCACCTTTGCCCACGATTGATTTGTTGTGGGCATCAGTCATCCGTTCTTGTTTGCTCTTCTCTGAATTCTTGGGTTCACCCCAGTAGTCATACCGATACAGAGCGCTTGTTGGGTCATATTGATCCTTCCCAAAGTAACTAGAATCTACATATCTTCCCGGTTCTTCCAGTGGGAGACCAAGAGCTTGTCGGCTGCAAAAAAATGTAGAAAAATGTCTTTAAAAAGCAACTTTATGCGGCATGTACAAGAACAAAAGATGGTGAGATTTCTGATGTTAAACAGCAACAAATGCGAGTTTGTGTCCGGACCAACTTGCACGCACCTCGACTAATCTCACGGACAATCGCCTAATCCTACTACATTTGGTTGACAAGGGAACTAATAGAATATTAAATCCTAGGTAGGTGCCACCATGGATTGAACCCATTCCCTCTAAGCACGTTATTATTCCAAAGGTCCGTATTGACCACTAGGCCAACCCAAGATGGTTAACTAAGAGTTTGCACGAGTTGTAATTTTTATTTGATGCGTTTCAAATAAACAGAATCATTGAGAAAAATAGGAACTATGATCTTTCAGTAGATGTTTATGTAAATGAAGCAACTAAACAGCCTGGCAGCAGCACACGTTTAGTGAAATAAAGGAACCGGTGGCTGGGTGGGGGACTAATGCAAGAACAATGAGGGAGAGATCCTACAGCTGATATAATGAGATGTATAATTTATCTTGATTGACACCATTATCCTATAGAATGTCCAATATTTTCTCTATTAAGTTGGCATTCCATACTGTCGACTGCAAGGAGAGTTAGAAATTAGAATGTCTATGTACGGTTGAGAATTGAACATGATAGAATCCGAAAAATGCAAATATATTCAGCCTTGGGGACAATAAAAACTCAAAAGATAGCTTGAATGAAAAAGTTGGTAATGGGGAAGCAAAATGTGATTTAAATAAATTACCAACTGATATCTCTGATTAATGCTTCTCTTTCCTCAAAAGATCGACGCCAATGCATGAGGTCATACTCATCCATTTCCATATTCCGTCTCAATTTAGTTATTTTGTACTCCTCTCCTCTATCCTGTGCTTCTTGTCTTAACCTATGGTGAACCTAAATCCGAGGAGAAATTTGGAGTGTGATAAGTAATCATAACATTTTATTTAGAGCAAGGTATAAGATCAAATAATAGTGGAAATATGAGAGGCTGAGCAACTTATATTCACCAAAACACTTACTTGACGCTCAGAAAAAGCTGCCTCCAAATCAAGTTCTTTGACACTTGTTTTCTAACAATCGAAGATGAGAATACAGGGTTAATAAACAAACATCAATGGTAAGTGATACTTAATGCCAATGCAGTTAAAAGAGAGTGCTCACCATAATCATCTTTGGTAATAAGCTGTTCTTATAACGTACTTTGGTATATTCAACACTGTTTTCTTCATCAAAATCTTCTTCATCAGATAACTCTGAAAGTTTTTTGTCCTTGTATTTATCAGGATTCATCTCCAGATCATCCAAAATCATTTGTTCCGCAACATTTATCTGCCACAGCTGAATTGTGGAACAAGGATAATAAAACCATTAGTGATTAAAGATTGAAAGAGATAAGAAAGACTTAAGTACTCTAAAAAAAGGAAATAGAAAATGCTGATTCCTTCATATAGTAGTTCAGAGTTGGTAGGAATACTATCAATAAGCTCATAAGATCTTTCGAAGCAAACAAACTGGGAAAAAAGGGACCCAATCGAAGCAAACCATTGGATTTATTTCACTAACAAATTCTTCCTACTTTTTCACTTTTCTAAGTGGAATATACAGATGAGATTACGAATAATCAAACAAAGTTGCAATTTCTCTTGCTCTAAAATTCAGCTAGAAAAAGGCACAACTTCATACCACAAGAGTTACCCACTAAGAGTTACCTTATCAACATATGGATGATTTGACAATAAGGCTTCATCTTCTGGCTTAATTCCCGGATCTTTTCTAGGAATAGGAGGTCTTCCACAATCACGCTAAAGAGAGAGCATCTGATTAGCACAGTGGATAACAAACAAAAAGATGAATCTTCTTCTAGGACTCATATTAGAACCATTTGAGAGAATCCTGTACACAAGAAGACTTCATGCTTGGACAGTATTAGCAATAGCATAAAAGATGTACATAAGTCTCTCTCTCTCTCAGACTATAACATCACAAGAATTAGATTTTAGAACAGTGGATGAGTTAAAATCGAGAAAAAGATCAATGTTCGTTTCATGATATATCATGTACACAATAAGACTTCTCCAACATTTTCTTTTAAAAAAAAGACTTCTCCATGCTTGAACAATTGTGTTATGTGTATAACATAAAACATTCTAGCTTCGACAATATTATATAACATACAACATTTCATGGGTTTGTCTCTCTTCTCTAATTGAAACCAAAATAAAAATAATACAGGAGAGCTTATCCATTCCACTATATACATGATTGCAGGGCAAATGACAAAGAATGCAATGTTTTCAGGATTGAAAGGCACACACCCGCACTTCATCTGGATTACTATCCTCATCGCGGTGGAATATTGGTGGGTTGTCAAATCTATTAAAGCTGGAGATGAGGACACAATGAAACACAGTACATTACTGACGTAATCAAATATTTGCACAAGTAACAATATTAGAACTAGAGCTAGAATTATTAACATATTGAGGAAAAGTTATCAACATAACAAGTGTAGCAGAATGAATGAGAAATATCATATAGAGATGTCATAATTGAGAATAGTTTGGTGTAAATATTACATACACTAGGTGATCTATATTGGGATAGACAAAACGCATTTCAATAGGAAATCGAAACCGGTATGGATCTCGCTTTGCCTGAAAAGGAAACATCAATGATCAGAAAATTAGTCTGACACAGACATGAATCATTAAACAAATTAGCAAGGTCTTCTTTTCCAAACAAAAGGTCAACTAACAATCTATAAACTTGCATTAGAACTCAATGCATCTAGTGCAAGTTCAAATCTTGGGGCATGTCAAGTTACAAGAATTACTAAAAGTTATTTTATAAATAAGATAAAATATTGGAGGAGTTTGTTGTGACCTTTTTTTGTTTTTTTTTCGGATTGATATCAATCTGCTTTCCCTCATGGTAAAGATTTTAAATAATGAGTATATGAAAATAAAGAAATTTACAAAATGCTACTAAGAGAACACTCACCAGAATCTCCACAATCACAGGCATACCAACTTTTATGTGATGGCGAAGCCAATACCAATCATTACCTTTTATGGGAACCCAACTGCAATTAATATAAGGCATTAGTCTATAAGGATTTTTTTTCAAATTCAAGCAAAATACAAGTCAAACTTCTAGAAATATCCTTTTATTCAACCTGGGTGTACCCTAGAGAATGCTAGAGGACCAAGGAGGATATTTTTTCCCCATTAAACAGAAAATAATCAGCCAATAAACATAAATTTAAATTATGTGGAGGAAGGGACGAGACGAGAGCAAAAAGAATTTGTAGTTAGTGGAAAAAAGAGAAAGTATAGATAAAAATACCTAAAGAAAAATGGATATAAATTGGAAATCTATCAATAAGTTTTCTGTGACATGGATGGGAAAATTTTCAATGAGATAACAAAGTTGAGATTGCTCGTCTTTCATGCTCTTAACTAATAGGAACTACAGCTTCATCAAAGAAGATCAACATAAGAAACTGGACTTACCCATCGTATACACCTCCTATATCAACAAAAGCTCCTTGATAAAGGTGTAAAGTAGTTACTTTCCCTTCACAAATCTGCATGGAGAGTGCTATCATGTCATCTTCTTGTTTCATATACATATAACTACAGACAGATCACTTTTTCTTTTTTAAATTGATGATAGCACAATAACAAAAATTTCTTAAACTTAAACTAGAATGTAATTACTAACAATAGCATAAAGAAGATCTTCATGCTAACAGAAAGAGGACAGACAGGCATAATGTATGTCCATAGTTGAATTGAAGGAATGGAGCAAGGAACTTACTTGTCCTGGATAGTAAAACGGAAGCTCATACTGCAAAAGACAATATATAAAAAACATCAATATCCTCTAGGTTCAAGCAAAGTTCATCAAACTTCAGAACTATATAGGTAATTCACAAATCTCACCATGCCTTCTTTATAGTCCTTCCCTCTTTTCCTCCTACCAGGATGATAATCTTGGTCATACTGTGAAAAAGTATTAGTTGGATGAGATAAGATGGATGAAACAGCTAGTCACAAAATGCTCCAAAATTTGATATACCTATTAGCATCTTTAATTTTTCGATATCACTCTATAATTTACCTCCTAAAAACAGGGGGGGATGACAAACCTTGTAGGACTCCTCCTCCAATCTATCTTTATTCGCAGCAACCCACTCCTTGTACTGTTTCAAAAACACTTTGTATCTGTCCAAACACAAATCTTCAGTATTCGTCTTCACATCCTTCTCAAGCCGATCTAGGTCCACCCTCACAGCTTGCAATTTGTGCGCTTCCCTAATAAATTCCAGCTCTTCCCTATCAACATCCCATCCCCTCGGCGGCCAGTCCCGCGGAGGCACGACTTGCAGGACAAGCGGCTTAGTCCAAGTCGTCTCAAGAACCTCCGGTATCTCACCTTTAATTTCGCATTGCTTGCGGTAATAGTCATCCTCCGTCAACCCCAATTCCTCCATCTTCTCCTTCCGGTACTTAGGGCTCAACATTTTGAAGGCTTCAATCGCCTCAGGCGTCTGAAGCGGAACTTCCTCGCCTTCATTCAAACTCTTCCGCGCAAAATCGCCTTCTGGAGTGAAGACTTCTTCCCAGGGAGCCCAACCGCGCTCAACCCAGTTACGGTGGCGAGCTTCGTCCTCTGTTTCCTTGTCTTTGGGACCAAAGTTCTCGAGGAAAGACTCGTCGACAGGGAACTCGTCTGAGCTGAAGCTCTTGACGGTGAAGTTGCCGGGAAAAGTGACCGGCGGGGAGAGGAGAGGACGCCATTGGAAGGAAGAATGAGGAGAATTGGAGCTTCGAGAGGTTAGGAATTTGGGGAAGGTGAAGAAATGAGAAGGGTTTAAGAGGGTTTGCATTTGGATTGTAACAGAGTAGAGATTGCAGCGGGAAAGAGATGATTTTCCATGAATGGATGAAGCAAGCTTTGTAATAAAGTTGAGAAATCTGATGTTACAATATTACGTGAGCTTGGTTGTGGAACTCGATCATCACCATCCATTCTATATCTAAACTTCTTTTACTTTTGTATCATTTTTTTTTTTTTTTTTTAATTAATTACTTTTGTATCATCACAATTTAGTCCAAAATTTTTAAATTTGTTTCTATTTGTTCTCTAACTTTCAAAGTGTAATTAAGAAGAAAAAAAAAAAATATATATATTCTTAAAAACAAATGATCAACGATCATTTTTAGAAAAAAAAAATTGAAAGACTCCGTTCATTTTTTTTTCTTCATAGTTGATTTTCATATAGCATTCATACTATCCCTTTTTAATTGATCAAGATTCCGTTGAATCTAAGTTCATTTGACCACGTGTTTGAAAAGGGTGTTAGCGATCTAGGGGGTGTTTGGCCCAAGGAGTGGGAAATTGAAGTTGTTTAGTCTGAGAAGTTCTAAAGTATGTGTGTTTGGGAGAGAGAGTTGGTTAGTTTGTCATGAAAGAGTTGTTGAACCTAAAGTTTGTTTGGGGCAGAGAGTTGTTGAACCTGAACTTCGAGTTTATTTTAACCGCTTTCTTCTACACAATATTTTTCTACAAACTTTCAAATTTTCATTAGCAATGACTTCTTCTAATTCCAATAAATTCTAAAAATATTAATTTTATTTTATCTATCCTTTACAAATTTCATTGAAGACAAAAAAAAATAATTTTGAGCACAATAACTCACATTATTTTTTCCCCACCTTTTAATTGACAAAAGTATGGACCTAACTAAGTTTATTGAACCACGTGCTTGAAAGGAAGTAGTTTAGGGTTTTAGGGATTCAAAGTTTAGGGATCAGGTTATAAGGTCGTTATACTTGAGGCCTACGCAATTATATCTTTCAAGATATAGGTTAAAATGAATCCCCAACCATAAATTAATAAAAGAAAGAAAAATTGTACTCTTGAAAAATGACCGGTATGACTCTTTTTAGAAAAAAGACAATGGTAAACAATTTTTTTCAAATCACAAAAACTGTTCCTATTCATATAACATTCACATTACCAACTTTTTAATTGATTGAACATGAACCAAACTTAGTTTTATTTAACAACATGCTTGAAATAAACAAGTTTAGAGATGATGTTTTGCGACATTATACTTAAGACTTATGATTTTACAACTTGAGGTTGAAGGTTAAACTGAATTACCCAATCATACATTAACAAAAGAAAAGGAAAAATATACTCTTAAAAAAATTACCAAATTGACCGTTTTTAGAAAAAATAAAAGACTATTGTACACGGTTTTTTTCAATTTTTTTTTTTATTCACAAAAAATGTTCATATTCATATAACATTCACATTCTCCACTTTTTGATTGACCAAGTATGAACCTAACTAAATGTATTTAACCACGTGCTTAAAATGAACTAGTTTAGGGTTTTATGGATTCACGGTTTAGGGATCAGGTTGTAAGGTGTTATACTTAAGGATTATGATTTTACCTCTTTAGGGTTGTAGGTTAAAATTAGCCACCCAACCATACCTTAATAACAGAAAGAAAGATTGCACTTTAAAAAAAATGACCAATATGACCATTTTTAGAAAAAAAAATTGAAAGACCATGGTACACAAAATTTTTCATTTTTTTTTAATTCAGAAAAAGGGTTCATATTCCTATAACATTCACATTCCCAACTTTTTAATTGACCAAGCATGGACCGAATTCAATTTATTTAACCACGTGCTTGAAATGAACAAATTTAAAGTTTTAGAGATTCCGAGTTTAGAGATCATGTTTTGAGGTATTATACTAAGACTTATGGTTTTACAACTTTGGGGTTGAAGGTTAAAACAAATTACCCAATCATACTTTAACAAAAGAAAAGAAAAAAATTATACTCTTAAAAAAATTACCAAATTGACCGTTTTTATAAAAAAAAATTAAAGACTATTGTACACGATTTTTTTTTAAAAAACATTATTCACAAAAAATGTTCATATTCATATAACATTCACATTACACACTTTTTAATTGACTATGGACCTAACTAAGTTTATTGAACCACGTGCTTGAAAGGAAGTAGTTTAGGGTTTTAGAGATTCACAGTTTAGGGATCAGGTTATAAAGTGTTATACTTAAGACTTACAGATATTCATCTTTCGAGATTTAGGTTAAAATGAATTCCCCAACCATAAATTAAGAAAAGAAAGAAAAATTGTACTCTTAAAAAATGACCAATATAACCGTTTTTAGAAGAAAAGACAAACTATGGTAAACAAATTTTTTCAATTCACCTTACTATTCATATAACATTCACACTACCAACTTTTTAATTGACCAAGCATGAACCAAACTTAGTTTTATGGTGCGAGAATTTGGGAATGTTCTCTAATTTCTGGGTTGTCGAGACCCACCAAAAATGAAATTTATAATCCGTATAGCCCTTAACTTTGCAGCTAGTGGTAACGGAGTCGGTCCACAAGGAGCGTGTCGAAATGAGATTTAATGTTTGAATTGAATTAAGAGCTGGTTGATTTAAAATAACGTAACGGGGGGTTTATCATGCAAAATTAAGAATAAAATACGCTAACGGAAGAATAAACAACCAAGTCAAACGTGATGGATTGGGGGCATTCGGGATTTGCTAGGCAATTGTAAATACAATCATTGAACTCTACAACATGGTTATGAATGAATTGAGTACATAAACGATTGCCCGACAACCCTGAAGCAACCGACCATATGGAAATTAGTCAGAGTCGTCAATTCTAACTAAACAATACTACTAATTAACTCAGAATGATCAGCTCTAAATTAACTAAAACAATAACTAGCAATTTACGACGAACATTCAATTGGAAATTCTAAATGTATAACGATCACCCGACAACCCTGAAGCAATCAATCACATAGAAAATCTAAATTGATACTTCGATTTGCTTTACTCTTCTTTGTTACAAAGGCGATTAGGAGAGGCCAACACTTCGTTAATCTATAACGGTAGAACATGCTACAAGTCAAGATTGTCCGTCAATCATTCATACCAAGACAGAATCAAAAGCTCATAGTCTCAAGTTATTACAAGCCCAACAAATCCGAACTAAAATCCCCAAATCCCTCACTTACCTTAGCCTACCATGGCCTTGGATGATATCCAAGCTTCCATGGAAGCTAATGGGTTCATATAAGTGGAGAAGGATGAAAAATGAGCTCCAAGGTGAGCTCCAATGGTTGAAATTCTGACAACCCGAGAGAAAATGGCAAAGAAGATGACCTAAAATCGGTAAAAATGAGTTTTATACCCGTCGTAGCGTCAAGACGCTATGGACGAAAAATTCATGCGCGCGCCTCTTCGGAGCGTCGAGCGGCGTCTCGACGCTTGCTCTCGGGTTTGAGCAACAAATATTTGCCATTCCTTGTTCTTTTTGGCAATTTCTTCCCTTCTTTAGCTCCTTCAATCCCGATGCGTCCACAAAGCTCTAAAGTGACTTCTTTAGCCCCGAAACACGTCTAACGAACTCCACGAGCTCTTCACCGTGAATCACCTATAAACAAGGTAAATTAACACATTTAAACACGACTTTAGCTAGAATTAGGGAGTGAATTATACCTCCAAAATAGAGCTATCATTTTATTTAACCACGTGCTTGAAATAAACAAGTTTAAAGTTTTAGAAATTCCAAGTTTAGAGATGATGTTTTGCGGCATTATACTTAAGACTTATGGTTTTACAACCTGAGGTTAAAGGTTGAACTGAATTACCCAATCATACATTAACAAAAGAAAAGAAAAAATATACTTTTAAAAAAATTACCAAATTGACCGTTTTTAGAAAAAATAAAAGACTATTGTACACGAATTTTTTTCAATTTTTTTTTTTTTATTTACAAAAAATGTTCATATTCATATAACATTCACATTCCCCATTTTTTGATTGACCAAGTATGAACCTAACTAAGTGTATTTAACCACGTGCTTAAAATGAAGTAGTTTAGGGTTTTAAGGATTCACGATTTAGAAATCAGGTTGTAAGGTGTTATACTTAAGGCTTATGATTTTACCTCTTTAGGGTTGTAGGTTAAAATTAATCACCCAACCATACATTAATAAAAGAAAGAAAGATTGCACTTTAAAAAAAAATGACCAATATGACAATTTTTAGAAAAACAATTGAAAGACCATGGTACACAAAATTTTCCAATTTTTTTTTTATTCAGAAAAATGGTTCATATTCCTATAATATTCACATTTCCAACTTTTTAATTGAACAAGCATGGACCAAACTCAATTTTTTAACCACTTGCTTGAAATGAACAAGTTTAAAGTTTTAGAGATTTGGAGTTTAGAGATCATGTTTTGAGGTATTATACTAAGACTTATGGTTTTACAACTTTGGGGTTGAAGGTTAAAATAAATTACCCAATCATATATTAACAAAATAAAAGAAAAAATTATACTCTTAAAAAATTTACCAAATTGACCGTTTTTTTTTAAAAAAATTAAAGACACACGATTTTTTTTTTTTTAAATTATTCACAAAAAATATTCATATTCATATAACATTCGCATTACCCACTTTTTACTTGACCAAGTATGGACCTAACTAAGTATATTGAACCACGTGCTTGAAAGGAAGTAGTTTAGGGTTTTAGGGATTCACAGTTTAGGGATTAAGTTATAAAGTGTTATACTTAAAGGCTTACGAATATTCATCTTTCGAGATATAGGTTAAAATGAATCCCCAAACCATAAATTAACAAAAGAAAGAAAAATTGTACTCTTAAAAAATGACCAATATGACCATTTTTAGAAGAAAAAAAAAACTATGGTAAACAAATTTTTTCAATTCACACAAACGGTTACTATTCATATAACATTCATACTACCAACTTTTTAATTGACCAAGCATGAACCAAACTTAGTTTTATGGTGCGAGAATTTGGGAATGTTCTCTAATTTCCGGGTTTTCGAGACACGCCAAAAATGAAATTTATAACCCGTATAGCCCTTCACTGTGCAACTAGTGGTAACGGGGTCGGTCCACAGGGAGCGTGTCAAAATGAGATTTAATGTTTGAATTGAATTAAGAGCCGATTGATTTAAAATAACGTAACAGGGGATTTGTCATGCAAAATTAAGAATAAAATACGCTAACGAAAGAATAAACCAACAAGTCAAACGTGATGGATTTGGGGCATTCGGGATTTGCTAGGCAATTGTAAATACAATCATTGAACTCTACAACATGATTATAAATGAATTGAGTACATAAACGGTTGCCCGACAACCCTGAAGCAACCGACCACATGAAAATTAGCCAGAGTCGTCAATTCTAACTAAACAATGCTACTAATTAACTCAAAATGATCAACTCTAAATTAACTAAAGTAGTAACTAGCAATTTACGACGAACATTCAATTGGAAATTCTAAATGTATAACGATCACCCGACAACCCTGAAGCAATCAATCACCTAGAAAATCTAAATTGATACTTCGATTTGCTTTACTCTTCTGTGTTACAAAGGCGATTAAGAGAGGTCAACATTTCACTAATCTATAACGGTAGAACATGCTAGAAGTCAAGATTGTTCGTCAATCATTAAAGCATACTCATAAAGTTAAGCAAGAAGTAAATACATCAACAAATTCATACCAAGACAGAATCAAAAGCTCATAGTCTCAAGTTATTACAAGCCCAACAAATCCGTACTAAAATTCCCAAATCTCTCACTTACCTTAGCCTACCATGGCCTTGGATGATATCCAAGCTTTCATGGAAGCTAATACCCATACAAGAGGAGAAGGATGAAAAATGAGCTCCAAGGTGAGCTCCAATGGTTGAAATTCCGAAAACCCGAGAGAAAATGGCGAAGAAAATTACATAAAATCAGTAAAAATGGGTTTTATACCCGTCGTAGCGTCGAGATGCTACAGGCAGCGTCGAGACGCTACAAACGAAAAATTCCTGCGCGCGCCTCTTCGGAGCGTCGAGACGCTTCGGGATAGCGTCGAGACGTCGAACGGCGTCTCGATGCCAGCGCTCAACGCTTGCTCTCGGGTTTGAGCAACAAATATTTTCCATTCCTTGTTCGTTTTGGAAATTCCTTCCCTTCTTGAGCTCCTTCGATCCCGATGCGTCCACGAAGCTCTAAAATAACTTCTTTAGCCCCGAAACACGTCTAACGGAATCCACGAGCTCTTCACCGTGAATCACATATAAACATGGTAAATTAACACATTTAAACACGAATTTAGATAGAATTAGGGAGTGAAATATAACTGCAAAATAGAGCTATCATTTTATTTAACCACGTGCTTGAAATAAACAAGTTTAAAGTTTTAGAAATTCCTAAGTTTAGAGATGATGTTTTGCCCCATTATACTTGAGACTTATGGTTTTACAACTTTGAGGTTGAAGGTTAAACTGAATTACCCAATCATACATTAACAAAAGAAAAGGAAAAATATACTTTTAAAAAAATTACCAAATTGACCATTTTTAGAAAAAATAAGAGACTATTGTACACGATTTTTTTCATTTTTTTTTAATTCACAAAAAATGTTCATATTCATATAACATTCACATTCTCCCCTTTTTGATTGACCAAGTATGAACCTAACTAAATGTATTTAACCACGTGCTTAAAATGAAGTAGTTTAGAGTTTTAGGGATTCACGGTTTAGAGATCAGGTTGTAAGGTGTTATACTTAAGGCTTATGATTCTACATCTTTAGGGTTGTAGGTTAAAATTAATCACCCAACCATACATTAATAAAAGAAAGAAAAATTGCACATTTAAAAAAATGACCAATATGACCATTTATAGAAAAATAATGAAAGACCATGGTACCTAAATTTTTTCAATTTTTTTTATTCAGAAAAAAAGGTTCATTTTTCTATAACATTCACATTCCCAACTTTTTATTTGACCAAGCATAGACCAAACTCAATTATTTTAACCACGCCTTTGAAATGAACAAGTTTAAAGTTTTAGAGATTCTGAGTTTAAAGATCATGTTTTGAGGTATTATACTAAGACTTATGGTTTTACAGCTTTAGAGTTGAAGGTTAAAATAAAGTACCCAATCATACATTAACAAAAGAAAAGAAAAAATATACTCTAATTTTTTTTTTACCAAATTGACCGTTTTTTAAAAAAAAATTTAAAAGACTATTGTACACGATTTTTTTATAAAAAAATTTATTCACAAAAAAATGTTCATATTCATATAACATTCACATTCCCCACTTTTTAATTAACCAAGTATGCTAAGTTTATTGAAGTACGTGCTTGAAAGGAAGTAGTTTAGGATTTTAGGGATTCACAGTTTAGGGATCAGGTTATAAGGTGTTATACTTAAGGCTTACAAATTTTCATCTTTCGAGATATAGGTTAAAATGAATCCCCGAACCATAAATTAACAAAAGAAAGAAAAATGGTACTCTTAAAAAATGACCAATATGACCGGTTTTAGAAAAAAAGACTATGGTAAACAATTTTTTTCAATTTTTTTCAATTCACAAAAACGGTTCCTATTCATATAACATTCACATTACAAACTTTTTAATTGACCAAGCATGAACCACACTTAGTTTTATTTAACCACGTGCTTTAAATAAACAAATTTAAAGTTTTAGAAATTCCAAGTTTAGAGATGATGTTTTGCCGCATTATACTTAAGACTTATGGTTTTACAACTTTGAGGTTGAAGGTTAAAATGAATTACCCAAACATAAGTTAACAAAAGAAAAGGAAAAATATACTCTTAAAAAAATTACCAAATGGACCATTTTTAGAAAAAAATAAAAGACTATTGTACACGATTTTTTTCAATTTTTTTTATTCACAAAAAATGTTCATATTCATATAACATTCACATCACATACCCCACTTTTTGATTGACCAAGTATGGACCTAACTAAGTGTATTTAACCACGTGCTTGAAATGAAGTAGTTTAGGGTTTTAAGGTTTCACGGTTTAGGGATTAGGCTGTAAGGTGTTATACTTAAGGCTTATGATTTTACATCGTTTGAGTTGTAGCTTAAAATGAATCCTCCAACCATACATTAACAAAAGAAAGAAAAATTGTACTCTTAAATAAACTACCAAAATGACCAATTTTAGAAAAATTTAAAGACTCTTGTACACAATTTTTTTCATTTTTTTTTTATTCACAAAAATCTGTTCATATTGTTATAGCATTCACATCACCAACTTTTTAATTTACCAAACATGGACAAAACTGAATTTATTTAACCACGTGTTTGAAATGAACAAGTTTAAAGTTTTAGAGATAACGGGTTTAGAGATCATGTTTTGAAGTATTATACTTAAGACTTATGGTTTTAATTTTTAAAGCTTTGGGGCTGAAAGTTAAAATGAATCCCTCAATCAAACATTAACAAAAGAAAAGAAAAAATATACTCTTAAAAAAATGTTCAATTTGACCGTTTTTAGAAAAAATTAAAAGACTATTATTATATACTAATTTTTTCAATTTTTTTTATTCACGTAAATGGTTGATATTTATATAACATTGAAATTCGCCACTTTTTAATTGACCCAATGTGTATCTAACTCAGTTTATTTTACCACGTGTTTGAAATGAACTAGCTTAGATTTTTAGGGATTGAAGAATTAGAGATCAGGTTTTAAGGTGTTATGCTTAAAGTTTGACTGCTTTGGTTGTAGATTAAAATGAATCACCCATTAATACATTAACAAAAGAAGAAAAATTGTACTTTTAAAAAATGTCCAATATGACCGTTTTTAGAAAAAAAAATTGAAAGATTATGGTACACAAATTTTTTTCAAATTTTTTTAATTAAAAAAAAGATTCATATTCATATAACATTTACATTCCCCACATTTTAATTTACTAAATATGGACCTAACTCAAATTATTCGACCATCGGCTTGAAATGAACGTTTTAGGATTTTATAACTTTGTGATTTTAAGTTAAAATGATCACACACAATACATTGAGAAGAGAAAGAAATATATTGGTAAAAAAATTGATTGATATGACCATTTTTAGAAGAAAAAAAATGGAAGGACTATGGTACACCATTTTTTTTTTTTTTTTTTGTTATTCACAAAAAAAAGTTCATATTCGTAGAAGATTCAAATTCCCCACTTTTTATTGACCATGGTTAGACCTAACTCATTTATTCAATCACGTGCTTGCTTTGATGATTTGATTTAAGAGAGGTTCTTCCATAAACCACACATGCAAGGAAAGTATTTGACAACAAAGTCTGTCCATCCATTGCCAACTTCTAGGATGTAGCCAAACCGAGCATAACTCAATTGGCATAAGGTTGTGCCCGTGACTAAGAGGTCATGGTTCAATCCTCGCATTAATTAAAATACCGTTGCAAAAAAAAAACTTCTAGGATGTACATAAAAAAAATGGGACTGCAGGCCAAGTTTTCCATACGGTTTATTGTACTAAATTTATCCAAAAAACCCCAGCTATACAAAAAAGGCTGTTCTATATGCACACAGATACTAGCCAAGAACTTTGATTCCATATCTAAAGGATTGTTACCTTCACTCCTGAAAAAAGAGTCGAACGAAGACTGTTCGCGCACTCTCTACCTGCTAGAGTCTCTGCATTTTGCTTCTTTTCAAATATAGTTCCCATATATCTTGGCTTGCGCGTATCGAAAACAATCTCCTCAAGTGCAATGGCATTCTTATAGAAATACTGGACAAGCTCCAAATCAATTGGTTTCCCAACAAATCCAGCCAATTCTACCTTTTTGATGTGTTGATGAGGAATTTTTCTCACCTTGCGTAGTGCTCGCTGTTCAAACATATCGAGATAGTCTAACTGCAACAATAATGTAGAAACAATTCAGGTTGAAGAAAAGAAGAAGGATATAAATAACCGGGAAGTGTTTTTCACATCAAAATATCTTTCCCTCTCAAAATTTGGCCAAAAGAAAAAGCAAATCAAGCACGTTCTGCAATCTATAATTTTTTTTGATAAGGAAACATCAAGGAAGTATATTCAAAAAGAGAAACGAGAACAAACCAAGGGTCGAGGTGGAGATCACCCCCCTAAAGCTAAACAAAAAGAGCCTTGCAGTCGTTCATAATCATGAGGATGCTATAATTACAAAAAAATAATGCCAAAACACAAAAAAGATTATTCACCTTCAGGGAGAACTTTTGCAAGCAAGGAGATGCATTTATCAGGGAAGTGAAGCCAAGAAGGGAAGAATGACCTTCAGCTATCACTATCAACTCCAGTTCCTTGAGATTTGCTAAAATAGGCCATTTGCGATATCCTTTGTTTTCCTATATTGACCAAACAAAAGATTGTGCACATAAAAAAAATGTATTCTTCCTTCCATTTCAAGAATCAAGATGGAATGGACATACAATACATACCATGAAGTCGACCTCAAGATCCAAAACAAGTTTCTGCAGTTGTGAAAAGTAGCTCGAGAGCAGGGAAAATTTTTCGATTATCTCTACACCAAACTCACGTCCAAAATATATCTCACGGAGCTTGGGTGTGTTCTTCAGCGGCATGCTTAACCAGGGTCCAACATATTTAAAAGATTCAAGATTTGGTGCAGAAATTTCTAAACTCTCAAGGTAGTTGCACATGCATACTTCTAACTGCCTTATTTTGAGTGATGCACCAACAACTCTAAGATTCACAAGACAATGAGAATACTTGACGCACAGTACTTCAAGAAGAGGGCAGTTGTTCAAAAAGCACTCCAGAACATCTCCACCCACATTCACAGCTATCAACTTCAGGGTTGTAAGAGAACTAGAATTGGAAAACATAACTCTTGGGAAAAGCTCCTTTGGTCCATTCGATAATTGTAGAAAAGAACAAGGATTATACTGTGCAGAATCATAACTATCCGATAAGTTCAACTCAAACATTTTGAGGTTCCACTGGATTGCAAATAGGACCCATCTATCAACATCAGATTGAAACCTTGAATTCAAACTAAATCGAATTCTTAGTGTTTCTAAATTTGAACCCTTGTATGAGTCAATGACTTGACCCACCCATTTTACGTACCGCCGTCCCTCATTCTCCAAGTTCTTGTCTGTAAGTTGTAGATCACGTAACTTCTTCTGAGCATCAAAATTCAGACAAGGGATATAAGACCACAAGTATCTCCACCTGTGTGACAAAGTACTGGTCCTCACTGCTTCTTTCAGTGTTAGAAGTGAAAGGATGAAAACTAGAATATCATGCGGCAGCTGACTTATCGAGTCCACTGAACTATCAAACCTCTGCTATCATTATAAACAATGAAATATAAAACCATGAGTTTAGAAGCGTGATAATCAAGAAGGAAAATGAAACATGTGAAAGAGATGTAAAAATGTAATTTCGATGCAGAAAAAAATTGATCTAAAAATTCTACTAGAAATGGAAATACTTATTCAATGTAATTTACAAGACTAATGTTGCCAAAAACCATTGACAGTAGAGACCGCCCAACTGATAAAACTTGCAACCCCCAAGCAAGAAAGAAATATATAAATCCTCATTTAAAAAAATTCTAAGAACTAAAATGGGACGAAGGGTGGAGTGAGAAGGAATTGCCCTGATAGTCTTAGATTAAAAAATTATATCAAAAGTTAATGCCCCTTTGATAACAATTTGATTTTTTAAAACAGTGCATGTTTGATCAAATTTCTTTACAATGGTTTTCATTTCTTACTAAGGAAACATTTGAATTCTTAGCCAAATTCCAAAAAAAAAAAACAAGATTAAAAACTACTTTTTTTTTTAAGTTTCCAAAACTTGCGGCTGCGTTAACCAAATGACAAATCATTCTCACAAGTAAACAAGTTAGCAACTCTTCCTCATTTATATCGGCAATGCGATCAAAACAAGAAAAATAAAATCTAAAAACAACTCTCAAATCCCGCGGAAGCGCAAACGCTGATATCAAATAAAAGATCAAAATGGAACCACAGATACTATGCGCAAACGTTGATATCAAATCAAATATAAAAAAAAAATGGTAAACACAACTCTTTCGTAGAAAATTGGGAAAACTGCCTTTGCCTTCTGCATGAACAAAAAATCATTGAACTAGATATTGAGTCCCACTGGTGGTTGTTCCTCCACACGAATCA
This sequence comes from Herpetospermum pedunculosum, assembly GCA_028017165.1. NCBI lineage: Eukaryota > Viridiplantae > Streptophyta > Magnoliopsida > Cucurbitales > Cucurbitaceae > Herpetospermum > Herpetospermum pedunculosum. Next base: position 576,282 of record CM051530.1, read on the forward strand.
ATTGAAAAACAAACACAGCGCAAAAAGAAGAGAAAACCTTACCTTCGGTTCTGATTTTCCAGAGGTAGCGCGATCGCTTCGCTTCATTTTGGCAGCTCGAGTTCGCTAACTGCAAATAGAGAGAAATCATGAAAAAACCCCGGAGGAAATCAAATCAAATACACTAAAATCAAGGAGGAAATGAGAGAGTATAAAGATGAACATACATGAGTTGCAGAGGAAGTGAGACGAGAAGATTATGGAGGAAAATCCAAATATGAAAGGGAAGAAGAACAGAGAAATCAAGGAGGAAGCGTTACGAAGTCTTTCCCGCCAAAAGGTCAATGGATTATATACCACACACTTGGCCTCGCTCCCCCTTCTTCATATTGTTGGGTTGCTGAACGAATTCCCATCCCTATTCATTTTACCTAAATTATTTCTATTTCAATTAAAAATAAGGTTAAAACAAAAATTTTAGTCTCTCATTGTAATAGTTAATGAACTTTTAAATGGGTGATAATTTATTCCTCAAATTTAATATGTAACAATTTAAATTTGAAACGATCTCGTACCTATTGTGAAAAATATTCAAAATTAAATGTCAATTTTTATTATGTGATGACTCTTTGTAGTTTAAAAATACATTTGATTCATAATCAATTTATCAAGCTACATGTATAAGAAATTTCATTAAATCTTAATAATTTTTTTTATGGCAAAGACTGAAGGCTAAATTGTAACTTTCATGCCTTAAAATAATGAAGACACGTAACAATTTTGCACCAAACGGAAAAAATTCAAATTCTCATATCCACATTTATTATTCACTCCACATTCATTGAATTTATGGCGAGTGTTTCAATAAATCTTTTTTAATAAGCACTTTTAGAAGGAAAAATAATAATTAAGCACTTTTTTAAATGGCCAATTGCATATATAGTAATCTAATACAAAATAATAATAAATCTAACACAATCTAAAAGTATTTGTAAATATGCACAATTTCATCAGTGATAAAAGTGTAATCGATAGACTATAAAAAAAATGGCCATAGTTATCACTATCGGAATATAATAGAAGCCTATGACTCATAGAATATAAAAATTGTCATATTTAAATTTATTTCTAAATGTAGTATATTTAAAATAAAAGGAGTGAAATAGCCACCTACTACAATTACACTTTCAAAAGTGTTTAATAAGTTGAAAATGATTTTTACCACTTCCTAATATTTTAACCAAAAACTACAAAAAAAATATATATATATATATATATATATATATATATTTGACATGTAGGGGTTGGGATAAAGGTTCTCTTGCACATATGTTTATTTCTACTTCAACTCTTATACATAGGAGATGAGACTCAATATTTTGACAACTACTTTTAACTCTTATACATAGGAGATGACTCAATATTTTGACTTGCTAATTTTTATTTATACGTTATTATTTTTCACTCATATAACTATCTAATTTGCTTCATTAATTCAAATAATTAATATGAAAATAAAAATATCAATTCAATTAATTTCACCTCTAGGAGAAAAGTTTATATCTCAACGAATCACAGGTAGAGTTATTGATAAGATGGTATTTCATAACTAATTGATTAAAATTTTATGAGTTCTATTATTTAATTAGTGGTCAAATGTGAAAGGTGCCCTACATAAAATTTAAGAGAGAATCATTTTGATTTAAAAAAAAATAATAGTAATTTTTAAAAGAAAAATCGCAATATTCAAGTTTTTAAACCTATGAGCCAAACACTCAATCCTGAGAAAATTAGATGATCTAAATTATTTTCTTTCTGGAATCAACAGGCAAAATAAAAATATGATCCAACTTCAAATCGAGAACGGAATTACTTGCATACCCTCCTTATACAGAAAAATAGAAAGATAAAAAGAAAAAAAAAATCCCATAATACATAATAAATACCCTAACACATCCAACAAAATTACTCACAATCCTAACCTATTGAAACAAACACCAATACATGAACCACCTATAAAAATCTAAGCGCTTTTCTAACAATCACAACTCAGAAATGAATATATGATACAGAAAATTTGAGTAACGTGTACAACAGAAGATCTATCTACATTACTGACAATGTGTTGTCTAGTAAAATCAGTACTTCTCGACGTTAGCTTTGTTTCCAGCAAGGATGAGCGAGATCTCGAGCCCACGGCTGAAAGCTTGGTTGAAGAGCAGACGAGACTGGAACGTCGAAATGAATGGAAACCAGGATAAGAATGCGATTGGCACGAATATTATTAAACCCATTCCAGCATCATACATCCTGGCAAATTCACGCACTGAGTCCCACAAGCCTAGACTCCTCGCCACTTTCTTCCAAGTAACAGCAAACTGTTTGAAACAACCAGAAGAGATGAACAATCAGAAACAAGGTTGCTCGTTATTAGCTATCTACTCGTTTTAATGGTATTTAACTTACACATAATATGGCCCATCCAGTAGGAATAAATGCCAGAAGACTTGCAAATAAGTCGGTTATCGACAGATTAGTAAAGCCAACAATTAGACCAAGGGCTGTAACTAGAACAATTGCTGTGACACCCTGGGTAAATCTCATCAATAGCTGGAAGTTTGTTGATTTTTTAGGACTGAAGGTGAAGATCTACGGAGAAAGATGAATTACAATGAGTTGCATTGAAAGGTTCGAAGATAGTATATCAGTGGATGAGGTAAAAAATTTGTGATGAACTTGTACAAACCTTAAATATCAAAACAATCCCAACGAGCACCGCCCACGAGAAACCATATAACTAGACATGAAGACAATTGTGAGATTAGAGAAGTAAATGATCGCAATCAGATTTAAGATTGCATGCTATAGAGAATCAAAGCAAGCTCCCATAGTCTACAATTATATTTTCAAGGTACAAGTTAAGAAATTTCAAGCCGAAATGTTATTTACTACAAATATAGCCTACTTCAAGTAATTTTCTTAAATTCTAGAAAGGTGGCCACCATGACTTGCACCCATTTCTTTTAAGTCCTTTATTATTTACATGGTCCTTGTTGACCACTAGGCCAACCAACCCATGGTGGTTTATTGAATTAATTTAACGCAACTAAGTACTTCAAGTATTTCTTGAAAATTGGAAACTAACACACTTCTAAGTCAGCTGAACACCGTCAGTTCAGATGAAATAGATTTCATCAAGATGGATCATGTTCATCCCCAGCAGCCACGACCAACAAAGATCATGATTACATCAACCGTGTTCATTAACCAAATCGAACTTCAAGTTTTGACTAAACATAGTATTAACATAGATTCTATCTTTTCATTTTCTTATCAAGAAAAAGAAAAGGCCAATCATGGAAAAGAGGTTACCGCAAGTGATGTGTCCTTTCCTGTGAGATGGAGTTTGTACACAATGCCAAATTGAAATAAGAAGAACCTCAGAGTCAAAATTGTCTCCAATATTCGACCTCGGAATGTTTGAATATGTGCCTAAGACAAAAAAATAATTAAGAAAAATAAAGGTAGGTTAAAATATGATGAAGTTTAGATTTCGATATAGCATCACCAGTATAATTAGGAAAACGCCATCCCCATTGGTCACAGTTGATCAAGTACAACCATTTAGTCAAGTGTACATTTTTAAAGACATTTTCATTAGTTTTTTTTTTTCAATGAAAAGATAGTCCTATCAAATAATTACAAAAAACTCTTCCATTGGTTATAGAGGGTATTAATATCATAATTACAAAAAGGTGGTGAAAGCTTGCACCACGATATTGCTAGGAGAGTGGTAGAGTCAATAAAAGAGTTGATATCTTTATAAGTATCGTAGAAGATTCTGGAATTTCTCTCCTTCCAAAGATTCCAAAGGAAGGCTCGAGCAAAACAAAGCCAAAGTGTTTTCTTCTCCTTTTTGAAGGGATGACCCATGAACATAATGTAAAGCAAAGCGATGTTGTCTCTCGGTCGAGAAAAAGACCACCTGAAGGCCTTTTGTAAGAAATTCCAAAAGGTAGATGCATATTTGCACCCACTAAACAAATGGGATTGAGTTTCTTCACTGTTCATGCATAAATGACAACAATTTGGGGAGAAAAAAACGACAACAACCTCTCCTCCCCACTCCCAAAGAAGTTAATTACAAACGCTTTTCCAATTATGAATAATCATTGGATAGTTACAAAAGAATTTGTTATTGCTATGACTCCACTAAGAAGCTGTAAGCCGTGCATTACTACAAAAATCAAAGTTAGAAGGCTTATGTTCTTAAATTTATCTTATTATTATTAATTGAACTTAATTAATATAAAAATCATTAATAATACTGATGTAATTTGAATTTTTAAGATGTCAATGATTAACATAGCTGATTATCAATAAAAAATTGTTAAGGGGCTGTTTGAGGCACTAAGTGGGTTAAAATAGTCGGTGGTTCTAATAATTTGTGAGTTATAATAGTATGTGAATAATAAATATTATTGAAGTCGGTGCAGTTACTTTATCGACGGTGGGTTATAATAATTGGTGGGTCAAACGTGGACTGGGTTATAATAACCCAATCCACCCAGCTCCAAGTTGGTGCCCCCAAACACCCCGTAAATGACTATATATAATATATTTATGGAGAAAATATTAAACCAATTTATAACATTAAAAAACTAATGTATGAAATTCTGAACGTTTGATAGAAATAAAAACTTTACTTTAGAGAAAAAATGATGCTCACAAAGTACATGAAATACAATAAGAGCTCTTTAATAATAATCTATCAAAAAGCTCTTTTACCTGTTCTTCATCCCACCATGACTCCCAGCTATTGTCTCCCCTAACCCCTACTCCCCCTTTGTAGAATAGCCAGCTAGTCCAATCGTCAAAATCCTCCACAGTCCTGATTATTTAGTAAAATAAGAATATCTATTTGTACTAAACCAGAACATTCTGTATAATATAATTAAAAAAGGAAGTGAACATTTTTTTTTAATACATCAATAGTCAAACGTACTTTTGCCACTCAAAACCCGATGGATTGAAGATATAAGGAGCAAAGAGCCATGAGATGACGAGGAACCAACTGCTGAGAGTAAGCAAAACAAAAGAACTTGCACCTCCTTCTGAATACCCATACGCAATGTAGATAATAAGAAGCAATGCCACCTCAAGCCTGAGAATAATGACCATTTTCAGTTACAAGCAAAAACAAATCCCAGACAAAGAGCTAAGCAATGAAATCCTAAGAACCCCTAAATGAAAAACTCATTGAAATCACTCACGCCTTGATGAAATGACTTCTTGAGTAGAGCCGATAATTTTCAGCAAATTTGATGTGCTGGACCACAAAACCTCTACCAGTTGCTCGATACTGTCGGAGAATTGTACAAGCAAAAATATGAGTTCTAGTCCCCAAGGAAAATGTAAATAACTTATAATTATTTTTTACTTAGATTAGACAAATGGAACAAGACATGCCTTAGCACCACCATGGAGAATAGTTCTTCCAAAATAATGAGTTCTAGTCCCCAAGGAGAATGTGAAGAAGACAGAACATAACTGAAGCTGCATAGTTATGAAGCTAAAAACAGCCTGCAAATAACAAATAAACCGAACAAAAATTATCGTATAAACACCATTACCAGAAAGCTCTCAATGAATCTGGAGTAATAACTCAATTTAGCTGTGTCAAAAGAGTTATCAATTTAATACGCTACCGGGGACTGACACATTGATTACCCTATTTTCCGAAGATCACCTCAGAATCCATAAAATGTGCACATTGGCTTACAAGGCCTCATGACCAAGGTTGGATTACGTGAGTGATGAAGTCCTTGACACTAGAAAATTTTGGGTCTAATTCTACTGGGAGGATTTATGCATAGGATAATCCAAAATACAAAATCCCCTTGGCGCAAAGTTATTGTGGCTAAATTTTATTCGGTTAATCTAGTTTGTTGCCCCCGTCTTGTTCATCAAGGATCTTCCAAATCCTCTTGGCGGTTCATTTGTACAACTTTTGATCTTATCTCATCCAGGGTTCAAAGGAGATTGGGTAATGGAAATACAATTTCTTTATGGCATGATTCTTGGCTTGAATGTGGGATTATTGCTTCTGTTTATCCCCGGCTTTTCCGACTGGCGACTAACTACTCGTCCTGATTTGAGGGTTAATGAAGCCTGGGTGGTTGATTCTCATGCTTGGAATTTATACCTCCGTCGTAATTTAAATGATTTGAAAACAAATGAAATGGTCTTCCCTTTCTCATCTCTTAACCATGGTCTCTCTCCGACAGTGCAATTATTCTTGGATTTGGCCTTTGAATCCTTCTCAAATTTTTACTATCAAAACTCTAGTTGAGAATTTGGTGGTTGCATCGGATACTTTGAAATATGGACTTTATAAGGCAATTTGGTTTGATTTTTACCCTACAACACCGTATGTCATATATGAACCTTTCTCCATTTTGGTGTGTTATGTTTTCTGCTCACGATGAATGCCAAGCTCATCTTTTTCTCCATTGCTCCTTTGCCTCTCAATATTGGGCCTTTATTCTTAAGGTTTTCTATTGGTCTTTGGTTATTCTGAACAACGTGGCTGATTTTTTGCTTACCATCTTTGTTCATCACCCTTTCCATGGAGAGGCTAAGACTTTATGGCTTGCTATCAATCTAGTGTTCTTTGGTTTATTTGGCGAGAACGGAATGCTCGAATCTTTTGGGACGTTTTTTCTTCTTTTAGCCGGTTATGGACTTAATTATTTTTAATGCTTTGTATTGGTGTAAATGTAAACACCCTTTCTCCAATTATAGTTTTTCTCAATTGACCGTTAATTGGTCCGCTTTCTTGTGAACCTTTAGGTGTACGAGCTTTTGCACTTTTTGATTCATCAATGAAATCGTTTCTTATACCAAAAAAAAAAAAAAATACAAAAAATCTCAGCAGCGTCTTCAGTTTAGAATTTTCCCATCATCTATATGTTGGATGCATGTGGAAGGATAGTAGTAGAATAAATTTTTAGGATAAACAAGATAAAATGAAATATAAATATATAATTGAGTGAAGATACCTTTCGTACCTAATACGGATTTTCCATTCTTATTTATTTATTTATTGATAAGAAATAGACCTTCCTTTCTTTTTTATTAGGCAAACCTTTTCTCGTAGCCTCCCTAGTCCTCACGTATTTTTACTTTTTCTTGTGAATAAGAATAAAAATTGTTCCTTATTTTTATCAAAATAAATTATATTTAAGAAAAAAAACCCGTCAACGAATTGATAGATTACCTTCAGAAGTCCAAGTTCAAGTATAAAACCCATTATCATAGGGACTGCAGTAAAAACTCCAATCTGAAACAAAAATTGAGCATTCAGTGCAGCATCCAATGCTGTGTTTCCTAACAATTTTGCTCGTTTTGAGATTGCTTCATCAAGTCCGGCGAAGGCCTGAAATTTATAAGACAAGTTGATTTCTCTGCCATAACTAATCAATCTTTGCATAGATAGTTAAAAAAAATTAATTTGTCTGTACTCTCAAGATATAGAAGCATTTATCAATAGTAAGTATTTCACCAAATAACTAGGCATTTTACAAGCACACGTTACTTCTCTTAAGATTTGATGACATTAAGTAAAATCATACAAAATAACTCCATGAGAGGTACATAATAATTAAAATATTGAGAAAAATGAAGCACCTAAAATATATACATTGACGGAAGCATTTGTAAAATCACGGAACAAAGTTTTTTCCTGTCCCAAGGGTAGTGAATATTTCTCCTACAGAATGAATATTCATAGATTTGTGACAAAATCATGACATGCATGGATGTGGAAAATGTCAATTACCAGATAAACCCGTCCATACAAGAATATATAAACCACAAGAACTGTCATCTGCATTAAACAAAAAGAACTTTGTAAGGAAAAACCTCCAGACAATAGCAAAATCAATTACACTGATTTATAATATGTTGGAAGAGAGAAGAATTAGGTAATTGAAGCGAACCAACCATTGTGCATGCATAAAAACCAACAGTTGTGAAATAAAACGAGAGCATTCTGAAGAAATCAAAAAGTTGCCCAATCCTGTAAATATCCCTGCTGAGAACTTGCTCTCCATTCCCACCTGCTACTTTCCCTTCAAACAGGGCAATTTGGTTTAACCCAACATCCCTTCCTTTTCCAACCTTAACAGAGTAGTTGATCATCAAAAATCTGAAGGTAAATGAGGTTCAACTGAAATAGATGATTGTACATAATGATATCAAACCTGAATGTACTCGTGGTGTGTAATGTTACCCTGTCTCAAAGTGGAGTTGAAACCTGTTACCACCAATAAATAAATAAATACAGGATAAAAAAAACTTGAGATTATCTGCAAATTAATAAATAAATACTGTAAAAAATCAATAAAATTCCATAATAACCTGCATATATATCCTCACTAATGTTGATCACACGTGATGCCTTGCTAATGCCACCTCGAGTTATATGAAATATACGGTCAAACACATCAGGATGCCCATAATGCATTCGGACTCTGAAGAGTTTTCACGAACATTATGGATTTAACATGAGTACACAAGTTTTAAAGTATAGCTAGCTGAGGAAGACATTTCACCTCTCAGCAAATAAAGAAACACCTCTGTGTTAATACACTAAATAAATAACAACACAGTCATCAAGCATCAAATCGTTGATTTAAAATACTTTCATTCCAATTCTATTTTTTTTTTAAAAAGGCAGGGTAATTGGTTGGTCAATACACAGATCACAAGAACCAATTGGATAACCATTTCCTCCAATAAAATTCCTTACATTGAGAGAAACACACACTCATATTAAGATAACCTTACAATGTTTTGGCATGGATTTTGGAATGTAACCTCCATCATAACATATAAACATTTTATAGATCAATCATGAAGGGATTGAGACAACTCACTTGAGTGGACTTGCCAAAACACGTTGTCCCAGGGTTACAAAGCTAGTTTCCTGATTGGACATGAACCATGCTAATGAAGAGACACTGCATGAACGCAACCAACAGAATATGCTTAAAAGACTGTACAGGGAAAAACCACTTTTGCCAAAACCTCAAAATAATTAAAAACAAACCTTCCAGTGAATACATGTTCTCTTACACCTAGGATGGTAGGAGGCCGAAGCCCATGCTTTCCATGAAATTCCTCCAGAAGATTTCTCACTTTCATTGCCTCTTCAAGATAGTTGTCCTACATAAACCAAGAACATTTTACAAAATTATTATTTTATGTGCATATAAAATAACTCGAACAGCACATTACAGTGAAGTAGGAATGTACCAAGTTAACAATTATATATATATATATAGAGAGAGAGAGAGGAATTGTACGCACTTGGTTCATGTCAATAGTTTGAACAGCACTTCCACGTGTGAAAACTATAGCATGGTTTTGGTTTTCAGGTTTCCCTTCTCCTAGCTTTGGTTCTCCGGGAAGTTTGATCGAATATACCTCCTATGCGTTTAGAAAAAACATAATAAGAAATTAAAATCCCATGCTAACTGAAAATACCTACTATGTCCTATCCTATGCATTGATTGAATATACTCTCAGCACAGTTTGATGAGTACAAAGTCTTCTGTGAGTGTGAGACAAAATCAAACGTTGCTTTCAGAAATATATAAAAATGTGAAAAGCACAAAGAACAAAACTGAAAAAGAAATATGGGAAAAAAGACAGAGATAAAAGAATACAAGAATAACAGATAGAGATTGAAGCAATATATGATAACTTCAACCTAATTTTTGTATACAAATTATCCACAAGATTGCTACATAGAAAATGCCTTAACCTGATGCTAACAGAGATAGAGTTTAGGGTGGTAAGATCATAAATACAAAAAGGAGTATAAATACAACCATCCTAATTTGAAAACATATCATACATCAAAAGCATAGAGTGGCCAATATACAAATTAACATAGGATTAAGTCATGTACGCAAAGCATTCCAACAAAAATCCAAATCTGTAGTTCATTAAACATTCAATAGGTAACAAGCTTTCTTGATATTGTCCAAAAGATTAGCAATTTATATAGCTATTCACTACTCAGAGTGCAGGCCAATACTTTTTGACAAGTAGTTGACAGATGTCAAGACATTTTACAATTTTTTAATGTCAGTAATTACAATTGACTAGTATTCGAGAACTTCAGGGACCAAACTTGTAATTTAACTATTAAAAAGAAAAATAGTTGTATAGCTGTGAATCGTTTCTTCTGTAATGCTGGTACTACATAAATAATTCCATTCCATAATAAGTTCCTTAACTTACTCCAAGATTGTAATTAGAATATTTTTCATTTTTGTATAGCTGCCTAGTCTATATATATAAAACATGTTTGTATAGCTGCCTACTTTTTTTTTTTGATAAAATGTTATTCCATGTATATCAGCTGTAATAAGAAATTGCAAATCAAAAGCATTATCTATGGAAGCAAAGTCTCCCAAGGACATTGAAACAATTCAAAATTGAGTCAAAAAAGATGTGGCTACCTGATCTTTTCCATGTATATCAGCTTTCACAAGCTTCGAATAAAATTCCTTTACAACCTTTCCGTCAGATGCAACACTGTCTTCCACGTGAATGAAAGCAACACGAAGTCCCTCATTCCTTGCAACAAGAAAGAGATGGACATTCATAAACTAGTTCAATGAATCAAGAATTTCCAATTTTTTTCTGGGGCTACAAGATAAATGCCATTGATCTAATACTTCCTCCAAGCATACATATGCAATTAGGAAAACGGAAACAAAGCGTAGGACTATTAAAATACAAAACTCGTGTGGCAAGCAAAAAATGAAATGTAATCCAAAAGCAAGGCGTATTTGAAACTATATCAAAATAATTTTATTTTTTTAGAACAAAAAATTCAATGAAATAAATAATTGCCATTGGTAACTATTTTGAGAATTTATCTTCTAATTTAATTTAAATTAATGATAAACATCATCAAAATAAACAACTTCTAAATATTCAACAGAAAACAAATAACCAGCTGCAGATACGTTGTAGTCCAGGTTGTGTATTTGCTTTCAACCTTTTTTTTTTTTTTTTTTTTTTTGAAAAAGGGAATTTAAAATATTTGATTAATAGTATGAAATAAACAAAAGTGGGGGAAAGCTAGACCCCATGTCATAGAAAAGTTGATTGAGTTAAGACTTAAGACTAAGAATTGAAAGGAGAGTAAAATTTACACCATGTGCAGCACATAACTAAAATAGAAATATAGAATCCCAAAAAAGCATCAGGTTCGGTTGTGTATGAACTCTTAAATGTTGTGTATTTAAATCATGGTAGCCTACGAGGTAAAAATAACAGAAAGTGGAAATTTTTGTCAGCCTTCATGCTCGTATAATCAGATTTTATTATCAAAAAATGCATGGTTAGGTACTTAGGTTAACCCTCGGATAACATTAACTGAGACCCTAGAAAAGGGGGAGATCTAACCATTTCAAACCCAGAAAGAAGAAAACCTAAATATTGTAAACCAGAAACCAGTGAGATACAAAACGAGGCAGGGAGGTAGATCCAAACCCTCCTTTTATAATCATTCTCTCTGCTCTTTGCATAAGTAGGTAGAATTTCTTTTAAGTGCTTTTCTCGACTGAGTTTTTTTCCACCTCTCCCTTGTAATTTCACTCATCAATGAAATTTCAATTTCCTCTAAAAAAAAAAAAAGATAAATCTCATTCAAATCTAAAAGTGATGCTCATGTTTGTGAGTTAAAAAGAAAGGCATGAACAAATAAAGCAAGGAGGCAAAGTTGTAACTGCAAATTCAAAAGGGTTGAGAAGACGAGCCATCAACCCAAAACTAGTCAATGAGAATTGCAGGACTGCCTTCCAATTAGAGTTACCAAATATAAATTATGTGAGTCATGAACCACAATGGTGCATTCTTTGCATGCTACTCGCTAAGGATTTTGACCATATATTATGGGGCCGCCACGCCCATTTGCCAAGTCTTTATGGAATCCTTGGTCGGGTCGGGCTCATTTGGTTTGTGCTTGGTTCGTAACAAAGATTGTTGCTCTATGATGGAGGAGGTTCTTCTGGATACTCCCTATAAGGACGGGGTAAAGTCCTTTGGCATGCTTGTTCTTTTGCTATTTTGTGGGGTATTTGGCTTGAGGAACTGTAGAATCTTTAGAGGGATTGAGAGATCGTGGGAGGAGGTTTGGGAGGTTGTTAGATTTAATACCTCTTTCACTCTTTGTGGTGCTATTTACTCTCTTTTCTTTTTTGCGTTTTCTTCTTGTTTCCGGGGTTTATGTCCTTTAGATTAGTCTCTTTTCATTTCTTCAATGAAATGTTCAGTATTTTGTTTTAAAGAAAACCCTTCTTTGTGGCCATCTATGTCTCGAGACTTTTGTAATTATCATATTGGTTTCCTTTTTTTTGAATTGGAGTTTGTTTCTATGGTTAGGGTTTGGACTCCTTTTCTCTTGGAACTGGTTTTTGTATGCCATTGAACATTATTTCATTATTTTATTTTACTCAATGAAAGTAAATTAGAATAAGGTGGATCACGAAGAACTAAAAAAATCTAATAACATCCCAACTCTCGTGAAAATTTATAGTCTGCATACAATAACTCCTCCCCAATCAGATTAAACAAATAACCTTAGCTTGATGCTTTCTTTCTTTTTTAAACAAGAAACACAACTTTTCATTGATGCTTTCAAAAGGGCGATTTTACAAGAGCTGCACCAGGAAGTCCTTTAGAGAACTGGAAATCACTCTTCCTTGTATACAAAAGACTTGGAAGGCTTTGTTATACGGATAAGAAAGAAGCAGTCAGTAAACGAGGTTTTGCTGGGACTTTGAATTTCACTAACATAGGATGCAGAAGCACCAGCGGAAACGGAAAGCAGGCAGCGGGTAGGGTTTCTTTTCAGAATTCTATTCAAAGTTTTTTTTTTAACAAAAACCAAGGTTTTTCATTGATAAACTGAAAAGAGACTAATGCTCAAGGAGATACAAACTCCATGAGGGAGTGAAAATAAAGCAGTAGACAAACATCCACTCCACGCACCTAAAATATTGTAGCTATCAGCTATAAAACATTACATCATTTTTGAAGACCTGGAAAATACTAAGCTGAACTATTATCATTTAGGGCACAATGTTATGATACGATAATAGAAGGAAAGCAAATAAATAATTGTGTACCTCTGCAGCAAAAGAGCAATATCAGTAGCCTCGGGAGCTTTTCTCTGCTTTTGTTGCCCATATATTTGACAGGAAACAACATAGGTAAATTTCAAGTCTGCTTGTGCCCTTGATTCTCGAGATAGCTCAAACCCTTGACTCGTGGGAAAGTTGGTTTGAGAATAATCATCTGCTAGGTTGTTAACAACGTGTGAGAAACCATATTCCTATGCCTCATACTACAGTAAATTGGGTACACTAACAAAGTACTAAGTTAAAATACCCCCAAATGATCTATTCTCCAGATAGCTCTGAAGCATTAAAGCTCTTCTGTAGTACATCATACCGCGAACTGTGCATGTTCACAAGAATAAAAATCACCAGAAAACATCAAAGTAATTAACTACAATCATCTAAAAAAGCATGCAACTCAGGATAAATGCAAAAAGAGATCACAACAAAACATTCAGTACAAAGAAATCTAACCTGTCCGAGCTAGAGTCTGCCCTCGATAGGAAACCCAAAATCGAAGCTCCAAGGCATCGCTTGGACTTTTTTGGAGCTCAGCTTCTCCAGTGCCATGACCTCGACCAATCCGTTCCAAAAAGTTATCCCATTCATCTAAAATACAAAGAATGTTGAGCCATGAAATTTTAAAAAAATAATAATAATAATAACAATAAAAAACATTGAGAGATAGGGGAGAGAGAGAGAGGAAGGGTGAAGCGGGACCACAACATTGAGAAACTCAAGTGAAACAGAGAATACTAAATTGGAAGACCGACCTTCAAAAGAAATGGTTTGATAGCAGCAAAAGGGATTTGTAGCTGAGAAATATTGAAAGGTTTGACCCAGAGATTACATATAAAAGGACAAGACAAGTTAAGAATGGATGATCCACTGTCTCCAAATTTGCCTTGTTAGTGTTAAATCGCCAAACAACCCAAAAGCGTAAGTTGATGGGTTATGGTAAATTTAAGGGTAAAAATCAATTTATACCCTTAAACTTTAGAGGTTGTAACAATTAAAACCTTGAACTAATGATAGAATCAATTTAAACCCTGAACTTTCATAAGTGTATCAATTTACACCCCCTCTTAGAAAAATATTAGTTTTCACACGTGGGGAGACTTATAATTTATCAATTAAACCCCTAAACTTTCATATAATTGATTCACTTATGAATATTTAGGTGTTTAATTGCTAAAATTATAAGTCTTTAGGTGTTTAAATTAACATTTTTAAAATAAAATTTTAACAGAAAGTGTAAATTGATACAGTTTTGAAAGTTCAGGGTTTAAATTGATACAATCATTACTTTAGGGTTTTAATTGATACAACTTCCAAGTTAAAAAAGAAAAAAAAAATAAGAAATGGTTTAAAAAAAATTGATACAACTTCCAAAGTTTAAGGGTATAAATTGATTTTTTCCCTAAATTTAATTATATCAATACTCTTAACAAAAAAAAATCATCAAGGGTTGGCGCAGTGGTCATGAAGGGTCTTGGGACTATTAAAGATCTCCTAGAGGGAAGGGGTTCAATCCTTGGTGGTCAGTAGACACCTACCTAGGAATTAATTTCCTACGAGTTTCCTTGACAACCAAATGTTGTAGGGTAAGGCAGTTGTCCCGTGAGATTAGTCGAGGTGCGCGTAAACTGACTCGGACACTCACGAATATATATATATAAAAATAAATAAAAAATTATATTTCTTAGGATGCAAAAAAAACAGACTTTTGTAGAATAGACCAGGGAGGGCTTTTTGCCACTTGGTCAAATAGTTAAAGGAAGACTTTACCGAGAAGGTGCCGAACTTATCCAATAGCCATATGATTGAATCTTCCTCAACATATTATCTTGAATCTTCCCAAAACCAATTTCAAAAGTCTTAATAACCTTATTAAGCGCCGATAAACCATCTAAAATGTATTTACCTCTCATACAAAGCCCCTTGAAATTTATGAACAATAGAACTTATAATCTCTATAATCCCAAAGGCAAGAACATTAGAGGTTTGTCAGGATTTTGATGAGACTAGCTTTCATTCAGAAAAAAATGAAAGAAAAATTGAGCATACAAAAAAGAAATCCATAAAAAGGGAGTCAAACTACAAGAAGGGACCAAACTTCGCTAAATGATCTCTCCCGCCCCTGAAGATTCTATTATTTCTCTCAAGTCTCACCCCAAAGACCCCACAAAATACCTAAATCTCGGCCTGCCATAAAAATTGCCCTTTCTCACGGAAGGGCGGATGAAGAAGAAGCTTCTTGATCGCCTCCCTACCACCTTGAGAGTTGATGAAGCTAAATTCGAACACCTCAAAGAAACAACTCCAAACAACGCCGGCAAAATTACAACTCTAGAAGATATGATCAAGGTCCTTTGTCGCCCTCCTGCAAAGAATACAACAAAGTAGCCCGACCAAAATGGACCTGGCCAAGATGCAAAACCTGCCACACGAAAAACTTAACCTTCTTGGAAACCTTCACCTTCCACACGAGAAAATAGAACAACTCACCAGGGAGAAACTGACCAAGCAACGAAAGAAAGAATTGTAGGAGAAACCTTTGGACGGATAAGTAGTCCAAAGGTGATCCCCCTATCGGGATTAAATCGAAAATCATCAAGCAAAGATAAGAGAGCCACAACATCCATCATTTTCCGCTTGGTCAATGGACGACGAAAACCCAAGGAAGGCAAAGGCGGAATCTCATAATGAGAAAATATCGAAACCACCGAATGATTCCTCAATGAGGAGAACCTAGGAAGCACGGACACTCCACTATAGGCGGAATGTCCGTTTTAGACACGTAAGTATCCCTCCTATCTCCCACCAGACCAGCTTAGGAACAAACTAAGAAAGAAGAGGAAGCTCAACCGAAAAATCTTTCCAAGGGTTTCTGAAGGTGCCTTTAAACTAGTGCTCTTTTAAGGGACTCCTTTTTTTAGTCGTTCTTGGTGACAATCCCAACCAAGACCGGGACCGGGATTTTTCATTTTTTTTTTTACCATTTTGTCGATTTAAGTCAATGGGTCCCGGTTTATCGCCAAAATCATCGAGTTCTCCTTCTTCCGACTGTACGTCATTCTGCCCCCACCATCTCTTCTTCTTCTACTTCCTCTCTTCTCACGCGCTTCACTCCGAACAGCTTTGGCGTCATTCTCTCTACCTCTGTCGTCGCCACTGCCATCATCTCTTCCACCTTCAGACTCCCGTCGCTGCAACGCCTTCGTCTTCCATCACCAGCCTCGCCAACAAGAGCTTCGGCGCCTTCCTGTCCCGGATGCTCACCGACTCCAACTGGTGGTGACCCGAAGCGTAATTCGTCATCAACGACAGTATGTTGTTACAACCAACTGAGCGAACTCGTGACTCAGTTGCACGTTCTCCTTCCTCGGCCACTCGTTCTCTCTTATGAGTTTTGACGTCGTGCTGCAGTTGGTACCTCCCTAAAACACCATCGGCGACGAGTTCGAGGACGTCACATGCTCTTCTGCAGAGTTCGTCGTGCGCCGCTAATATCGGAGACGCTGCGGAGATCGACAAAATGGTAAAAAAAAAATTAAAAATCTTGGTCCTGTTCTGGCCGGGATTGTCATCGAAAACGGCGAAAAAAAGTAGTCCCTGAAAAGAGCGCTAGTTTTGATAGATGGAAACACAAATGGGCTATTGATGACAATTACCCCATTAACCCATCAAATGGTCCATTCAAAAGGGTGAGACTCATACTTGCTTACAATAACCTTGTGTCATAAGGTGTCGGATTCATGATGGAATTATCAAAGTCATTTAGCCAACATGACTTCATTTCTCGCCTTTACGTTACCTATGCCTAACCCCTCAAGTCTAGCGGCCTAGAAACCACCTCTCATCTCACAAGATGCGAGTCTTTACCCTCATCAACCCTTTCTCATAAGAAATCCCTCGTCAACTTCTCAAAATCCTTGCTAACCCTAGTAGGGACTCCAAACAAGGACATTAAATGGGTCGGGAAGCCGCTCAGAACCGACTGAATAAGGGTAAGTCTCCACCTTTCAAAAAAAACACTTTTTCTCTATGATGCGAGCCTCTTTCGAGTCTTTCCAATGACCGTGTCCCAAAATGTGAGGCTCCCAAGGTTATGACCAATGGGCAGACCTAAATAGGAAGAAGGAAAGGCACCAACCTCGCACCCCACAAAGGATGCACATCCGCCCAGCTTGAGGGGGTCACAATTACGACCCAAATTTTGATATGTCTTTATTAATCCTAAGACCCGAAATAGCCTCAAAAAAAGAATAAAATTTTATATTTGTTTCAGAGCTTACTTAATCATTCCCCGGTTAGAGAGTCAGTCTTTTCTTCTCTTTGGAAGGTGAACGTTCCAAAAAAGTTCCAGTTTTTTGTGTGGTTGGTCATTCACGAAAGAGTTAACACTCTAGATCGTCTTTTCTTCTCTTTGGAAGGTGAACGTTCCAAAATATTTCAAGTTTTTTTATAGGTCTTTTATTACTTGATTGGACTTCTTTTCTTTAAGGGGTCTTATTTCGAGCTAATCTTTTTTTGGATGCCCTTGTATTCTTTCATTTTTTTTCTCAATGAAAGCTCGGTACCTTTTTTTAAAAAAATTATTGAAATTAAGAAAGGATTCCTCCTTTTCCAAAACTGAAAAACACTGAAGAGTCTCCAAAGATCCTCCTTGATATACTCCCAATTATCTTGGAAAAAAACCAATGAGAACTCATCTGGACCTAGTGCCTTGTTTCTGTCAAACCCAAAAGCCACTCTTCTAATCTCTTCCACGGAGAATCCAACAAAGCTTGGTCAACGGAAGAGATTGGACACCAATCCACACAATCCCAAAAAGGTCTAGGACCAACAATGGGACCATACGAATCCACACAATCCCCAAGACTTCCTCTTCAATCTCCTTGTCCTCTTTCAGCACCACACCAGCCTCATTCACCAGAGAGCTAATAAAATTATTGTTCCTTCTGCCACTAGCAACTCTATGAAAATAGGTCGTGTTACAGTCCCCATCCCTAGCCCACTAACCTTGGTTTTCTGTCTCCAACTTTTCTTTCTAACAATTTCCACAAACTTGGCCTTAAACGCCAAACAATCAACTTCCATGAAATATAAGTCAGCTATGTGCACAGGATCTTTCCCTCCTTGCAAGAAATAAAATGACTCAGTTTTACCGAACCCGTACACCACAACAATACAAAACCCATAATCAAACAATGTAACAAGAAATCAAGTGAAAGAAGTACCAAACAAAAAAAAACGATAATAAATCAAAGAGCACCAAAACTACAACAGTGTAGAAAATTAGATAAAAACCTACGATCTGCAGGTATTTGGAATTTTGGCGGTGGTAGTAGTAGTTATGGATGATTAGTCATTTATCAATGACCACCACTTCATGTTTTCACATTCAATCAAGGGCAAAGCATTGGAGAACAAACAGTAAAATGACAACTAGTTTGACAGTTCACTCTCTTTTTAAAATTGTTTTACAAAATAATATTTCTGACAAGGTTCAAACATACAAAAAATGATACCTGGAAAAATCTTCTGAAGATAGAAAAGAATGGATATGCCATCCTCGTTCTCCATCCGTATTTCAGAGGAACTATAAAGAACAGTTTCGCTGTAGTATGGAGTAAAGACACTGTTGCACAAAATAGAAAATAGCATATAAATTACATAACATAGAAAACCCAGCTTGTTCAAGCAATCAACTTTTTCAAACCTGAATGGAACCATTTCACAGACAGGTTTTGCCGAAGGCATGTCCATAAATAATGAATTTGTAAAAAATTGTAGTCTTCTTCTTGCTTCGAGATTTTTTGGAATGTTAGATGCAGAATCCTTCACTGTAAGAAGTAAATGCAGCCGCTTCACGAGCTCTTTCTGTGACAAGAAAGGGGGTAATAGAGTTAATACAGAATATTAACTATGGAAAAAAATTGACATTCATGTCTAAAAGTCATACAGTGCGTGGAGGAAGTTGGAAGAATTTCAAGAATGAAAATTTATTAGAAAGAATTGTGTTTTACTCATGCGTACAATTTCAAGATCCTTGGGCCATTCTATCCGAGAAAAAAGGCGACCTTCATTTCTTGCCCTCAACAAGATATTCCATGTATCAAGCTGCTCCCTAGAGCATAGAAAGAAGTATAGGGCTTTAGCACATTAACATTTGCAAACCATGTAAACCTTCCCTAGGAATCATCTTATCAGAAAAAAACTTGCCCGAGGAATCATACCTCAAATCTGATGAAAGCAGATCATGCGTAACAACCTCATAAAGCTCAAATACAGCTTTTGCAGCACCTTTAGCAAGTTCAGGAGTTTCATTTCGAGTCTGACACAAAGAGCTTTACAATTTACTTGAAATAAAAATTTTAACGGGAAAACATTTTGACAACAGAACTACCCAGGGAATCTGAAGTATGAAGTACCAAATTAAAAACTAAATTAACAATAAGATACCAACGGAAAATAGGTAACAGAACGCATACCAAAAGCCCTGTAAGCGCTGTAAACTTTTGTAACACAATTGGAATCTTCTTAAGGTTCAATGTTATAACCAGGGAACCCTCTGAAATACTGTTGGTGATCTCCCGAAAAATCCTTTCAACCCTAACATAAACAAGTTTATGCATGAAGTTAGTTAAAATACAGTAAGACCAGAAAGAACACATGAGAAAACTTGTATAGATCATACATAAGTATTGAGATCCCAAGAAATAAAAGTAACAGTAAAATAATACCAAAGTCTCCCTTCACCATCGACAAGGGCATATAAAATCTTTTCAACACTGTAGTAGCATTCTTGAACTGCATATGCCATATACTCATCCCGACATATACTGTTCCATAGCTCTGACTGCGTATCTTTGCAATCCAAAGCCAAATCAACAGCCAAGAATATCTACAAAAATAAAAATTTGATGAGGCCTTTGAGTGCACCTTCCTAATCTGAAAGTTGAGCATACTTGACTGAATATGAAAGCCGAATGCACCTTACTACTTAAAAGAAACAAAGGCCATTGGACCAATCTGAGGCTCCCTGTGTTGCTAGGAATAGAGAGCAAGTCCATCTCCCTGGAAATAATATTAATGGTAAACTAAATGATAAAGCTGGACAACAAAATATCTGTAAATAGAATATACTCAATCCAAAAACAAAAAAACTCTGTAAATATAGTATATAAACAAATAAAATAAGCCTAAAAAATCGAAAAAGAAAATGCAAACAAATCTTTTCGTTTTTCATTTTCAGTAAATACTGCCTCCATCGTACCTATTGCTAATAAAGTCTTCCTCTCGTAAACTTTTAATGATCTCATTCCAAAATGGAGAAAATATTGCTGCATATGTCTTGTCCATATCCGGAGAGTCCTACGGAAGCCCAATAAGCAATCATAAAAAAGGACATGGAAATCTTCACATACACGTGACATAGAAAGCAACCTGTGGAGTTTGTCTCTTTGAACACTTTTTGTATATTTTCATTATATCAACGAATAGCTTGTTTCTTGTTAAAAAAAAAAAAATGTATCCATGCATCGTGTCCAAAATGCTGTATCACAAAAAATAAATAAATAAATATAACTATCAGACTATACCTGAGGTGCTTGTCCGTTGGGTGGAAAACTGTCCAAATTTTGAACAAAAAATTATCATGCAAGGGTAAAAAATACGAGGAAGCTGTAGAAAGTCATCTAACAAAGTAGTAATAAAAAATACAAGAGTAAAGTCATTAAAGAAACACTACCAACAATCTTTAAGACGTCATCCAGAATTTGATATACATTCATATAAGGCCCAAAAACTCTCTCTCGACCCCATCCAGAAAAGGGATTTGTTTTAATCAGAAAATGACTTCCATTTTCAGAAATAAAATTTCAAGCCCATCATGAGACCCTAAACTATCTAGCCAAACGGGGCTTGGGGCTTGGGGCTTGGGTTACTTTCCAACAACAGTATGTCAAATCTTAAATCATGCTTATCAGTTTCTCATTTTACATGAATAAAATGAATTAATAGAGAAGTCCAAGTAATGAACAGTTTCTATGAGAAAATAAGTGCCTCGTACAAGCTTGAACTTAACACAAAGAAAACATTCCATATTGTGCCCGATAATGAGGAAGGTTATTTTCCCCCTCCTACCAGTTTCCAAGGTAGGAAAAAGCGTATGTCTCCACTCCCAAATATTTAGACACCAAGAGTGCGTGTTGTTCTTATCTTTTAAAAATAAAAAGTGTTTATGTGCGAGAGAAAGAGAGAGTATGGTGTCCAGTTCACATGCATGTGTCAATTCCATGAATACTTGAATTTCTTAAATACCATTTGACCATCTCATGGCATATATGCCCAACAGCAGTCCCAATTAAGAAGTTGCCATCTTAACAAAGTACCTTTTTGTCTGTGTAGAGACAAGGTTCTTTACAAAGGCTTTTGGAAAGCTCTCAAAACGTTTTTGCATCATTTCAAGTGATCGTATCTGCCACAAATTGATGGGAAATAATCATGAAGTCAAAATATGCAGCTAAAATTTAAAATAGTAAATATGTGATGAGAAGTATAAAAGATGTGCTCTACTCTACATCCCCAACTTGTTTATAATAGAAAAAACATAAATTATACTTGCAATGCGAGACTTGAACAATGAATGACCGAACTGCGGCAGAATCAATATGGATATCTACAATGCTAAAAATACAGAAAATAAACATATAAATATTATTACCTCGCCCAACCGAGCCCGAGCACCCATTACACCACCAATGATGGCTGACAAGAGTGTGTACCATATGTAAATGTCCAAGAGATAGAGCTGTAACATCCAAAATTGAAAAATGAATGCAAGGAAAGAATTGTTTGATCTAACATTGGTAACTTCAGTAAAAATCAGCACCATTCCTTCAAGATGAAATGGGTTAGGATGAAAACAAGACGTTAAAATACTCACAGCCACAACCGGAGCCCATAAGCTAATTATAGTCCATACATTATTATTATCTGTCAAAATGAAAATTATGCATCAGTACAATACAGTTTTAGACAAATTATTTCCAAAAGAAACACCAGATAATAGGTGGTTATGAACTTCTTTAAAAAAATCTACTAGGCAAATAGAACTCACACCTCATCATTCTAAAACACCAGGACATGGACATGACAAGAACACGTCTATAAAAGGTAACTAAATATATCAGTACATTTAACATGTCTACAGCTTTCTGGGGAAAGATTTTTTCCTCCTTTAGTTGGTTGGACATCCGTTCAAACAGGAAAAGGGAATTTTATGGCTGAATTTCATTAGGGCCTTCCTTTGGTCTGCGTGGAATGAAAGGAATAGCTAGTAATAAAGAGCAACCAAGAAGGCAAACCGAAGAAATGGTGTACAAATGAAACCTTTTGGATAAACTGTTACAGAGACTGTACCAGAACATTTTTAAACTCCACCGAGAAATGCTGTACAAAAGAAACCTTTTCACAAAATGATGAAATAACTCTACACAGACAAACGGCCTATAGATTGAAGAAGTAACAACAACTTCAAACCACCCAAGAGAACCATCAAAGATAAACAGACAAAAGCAATCCCAAAGGCAAGACCAACCTCTTTAATATTACCTTTCTCTATCCAAAAGAGTTATACCAAACTTGTTCCATTGCTTTGATATCACATCCTGACATACCACCCACTCGAAAAGCATCTCTTAAAAACTCGAAGAAAGAACTGAAAATCCAGGAAAGAGGAGCTGAAGAGACAGTTTTCAGTTGACTTGTCTTCCCAGAAGTGAAGTTTCTGTCCATTTTCCAATTTAAAACTCAAGGACATGCTGAAGAAACTGCTATTTTTCATAATATCAGGCCAAGGGCGGTTACAATCTTTTGATTTGGGGGCCTTAGACATCCAACCACAGACAAAAGGTTTTCATTATTTCACAAGCATGGCTCTTTAGCTAGTTATGCATAGAAAACAGTATGCATGTTAGAACTTGGATCGCGTGCCATTTGAGGGGAATATACAATACACTGATGAACCGCCAACATTTTCCCCTGTTCCAATATAGGCCAAACTTTGACGATTGTTTCCTCCTAGGAGTGTAAACGGTTCAGTTCGTCACGGTTTGAGTGTCTAACCAAAGCCGACCCACCAAATATATCAAGAAAAATATAAAACCGAAGCCGACCCGCCAAATATATAAAGAAAAATATAAAACCGAATCAAACTGCCAAAGATTCATAACCGAACCGAACCGCCCCGAACCAATTACCCGGCAGTTCAATCAGTTCAATCCGGTGGTTCGCCGTTGGGTTGAAATCAGGCAAGCGGGTGTTTGGCCTAGGAATTGGGCCGCTTGGGCTGGCGCTGAGTAGGCCATTGAGCTGGCTGGACGGAAGGGATTCTAATAAATAAATAAAAAGTTGAGGTCCCACGAGTTCGAACTCGTGACCTTGAGGTTGCCAGACCAACGTTAAAGCGAACTTTGCCACTAACTTTATTTGAAATACTTTTTATCGTTAATATATATATTAACGGTCGGTTCAGGTACATATTCGGTTCAGCCTCGCCAAACCCGAAACCGACCGAAAATATTAAGTTTTCCTTATTTGAAAACCGAAAACTCCAAACCGAACCGGTTCCAACCCGAACCGACTTCAATTTCTGTCGGTTTAAGCAATTTTTTCGGTTTTCACTTGCACCCCTATTTCCTTCACTTAAAAGTTCCAGCTTTCCTTTATAAGAGATTTCAGAACTTTGGGTCCTTCATAAGGGAGATTGCAGCTTTTTCAGCTTACTCGGCCATATTGGTTCAACCTGAGAGTAGGTTGCAAATCATCTAACTTTAATTTCACTCTATGTGGAATCAATTTGTTAAAGACAAGGAAAATTCTATCTTTGAACTTCATTGATTAACACTACAAGATATTAAAAAATAATAATAATAATACGTTAATAAAATTAAACAAATAAATTTAAAAAAAAAAAAAAAAAAAAAAAAAAAGAAGAAGAAGAAGAAAGAAGTCCAAAGTCTATCCGAGCCAAATCCAACATTCTCAAACTCTACAATTTATCAATTGCTATTGAATCCCACTAGATTGGAAGGTGTTTTTTTTAAATTTCTCCTTAGGGGAGGGGACTCCTTGTCCCTATGCCCCTTCGGTTCTTCCTCTTTTGGCCACTTTGTTTCTTAATGAAGTGTTTCTCTCTCTCAAGAAAAACAATAAATAATAATAATAAATAAAAAACCACTAATCAATATGCATAGACACACGCATTCATGCGTGCATATAATTTATAATAGCAAATAATATGATCGAAATGAAAGATTCCGCTTCTTGTTCAAAAAATCATAACATGGTTGAAATGTCCGGGGACAATTCAACTGCAAATGACTAGTTGCTTTAAAGGATACCCATATTGGATTTGAATACCCCATCCCCATCCCCATTCCCTCCGTCAAAATGAAAATAGTATGGTTGAACTTACTCTTCGAAATGAAAGAATACCACGAATATTCAAGAGATGGAAGGTTGACAATAATAGTGGTTGGTTGGACAAGTGGTTTAATCTGCATTAAAAACATCACTGACGACTATTAACTAAATCATAATCATCAATAATCATCAAAATGGCAGACTATGACAAATGAATCTGAAGAAAACTTAGCGTCTTAAAAATATTACCTGGAGAAAGTAAGCAAAAATGAATTTACAAATCAAGAGCACCAACCAAAAGGCTACATATCTGCAGTAGAAAAGATCATAAATGGCAAATATATAAAATCACGAGAACCTGGCAAGAAAATACTGATCTACTTTTAGTTCTAACGAAAAAAACAGAAGTCTATGTTGCTTTTATCCGTTAACAGAAAGAAAATGTAAACATATGAAAAGGCTTCATTAAAGGTTACATGAATTGGGACTTCTATTTCACGTCAGACGAGAAAGAAACTCAAACATGACAAATTGGAACCTCAAATACTTACCAAACTTACTTACTAGGGAACCTATTTATGGTAAAACCATTGGAATACTGCAGACTCTCACAAAAATCATTCTAGGATAAGAAAAATAAAGCTGAAAAACCACATGCAGAAAAAAAGATATAATACAATTCTAAATAAATTCCTCATAATATTCAGAATCCAAATCCTGCCCTCCACTCTTCATTACTGCAAACTATCTGTGAATCTGCGACTCCCAATATATATCCAAATACAATTAAAGATAGAAAAAATCCAATAAATTATACAATATATATGTTATCCAAATTATTCATCAAAAAATAGGTCAGTTTGCCCAATAAAATAATCTACTGTCTTCAAACCAACCTGAGCTAACTAACTCATACCTTGAATGCAACCTAGTTTATCAGATGAGATCGGAGGTAAAAATTCAAAATCAACATTGAGAGTAGTAAAGGGGAAAATAAGTAGGAGCACGAGCACATATTACTATCTTGGCACAAAGTATGACTGAAGTTGCAATAGTATCAAAGTTAAAATTAAGAAAGTGAAAATCCCAGTTCCGGAGGCAGTGATAAACCTGCAATAATCACTTGGCTTTTCATATAGACCGCGACCGACATAATATCGTTCCTGAGGTAGGTAGACAAAGAGATGATGAATATCATCTTTTAGAAAGCAGGCAGAAGAAAGTGAATTTAAGTAATTTCGTTTTTAACACCCTTACCTGATAGATCCATTTGAAAAATTGAAAAAAAGACTGATCTGACATCTCAGAAAGAGTATGGCATGCGGGTAACTTTAGCAACATTGAAACCACAAGGCGTAAAGAAGCATAAACACCCAACACAATAATATATATTCGAAAATAGAATGAATTGTCTGAGCTTCGAGTATGTCTTTCTTCAAGAACCTTCCTGCATCATTTTGCCACATTAATCAAAATCCCAGTTGTGGATACATAATTAAATATAAATTAAAAGATTAAACACGTTATAATTTGTGCACAAGTAAATACTTGATAGTAGAAAAATCGCCTCAAAGAAAAGGTAAAAAAGGATCGGTGAATATACTTACACGTAAACATAAGTCACAGAAACAGAACTCAACCCCCACCAGAAGAACCTAATAACAATCCTTGATATTGCCATTCCTCTTGCAGTGGTGTATGCCCCAAAAGTAAGCAACACATCTAAGCAACCTATGCAACAGCAAAAAGGGTGAAAAAAGAAAAGTAAAATTCAAACGAGGGTAAGATTCAATCAGTTGAGAATTTAGAATCCATACTTTCGATGAAGTTCATGATGGCAAATGTTGGCCCAATGCTAAGAATAGCTTTGAAAGTGTCCAAATTAATACGCTCATTATGGAAGGCAAAAATCGTCAAAGCCTATCAAATTGTGTATAACAAGTCAGGTCAGGAGACTCAAATTAGAAGGCTGCAGACGAAGGCAACCCACAAAGAAGAGGAAGAATCAGAAGTAACCTGGAATACAATTGCCAAAAAGATCCAGAGACGGTGGAAACTGCGGTATAGATGAAAAAACGTGCGATGCTCAACAAAAGAAGTCTTGCCAGTCTGTATTACATTTGAAAAATAATGACACCACAAAAAGTTTGTACCAATTAGGGATAGTAAACCCAAAAAAAATGTTTAAATTGAAGAAGTAATAACAATCAAATAATTAAAAGAATTATTCCAGTAGAGAATAAAATTTACCATCATTACAGGATAAGTTATGAAGTCATGTTATAAGGTCCTATGAAAAATGTTATATTTTATTTGGGTACCAAAATATTGTTATATTATATTTCAATGGAAACCTATGTGTGGAAAAAATGAAACAGACCTCACCAAAATGGAACACCAGACAAATCACAAATAAAACATTCAAACAATCTTCTACATCCCATGAAGCACTTGGATAAACAGTCCTAAAATTAGTTTTTTAGCTTTTTGAATTATGGGGGGAAAATCAAATTTCATCTAATTGAACTCTAAATTTAAACAACTGTTGTTATTTTTACCTTCTATTCAAATTTCGCTACGTTCACTATTAAATTTAACAAACAAAAAAATGTAAAAAATCTACAAAAACTCACTAATTACAGTGAAAGAAAATTTTACCTTAAAATCAAGCTCCATCAATGCACAAAATCGAAAACTAAATAAATCTCTTAAAATTCATAAATTACAACAAAAAATAAACTCTAGCGTAATATTTCTTTGAAGTCTTATCAATCTTGTATGAACCCTATATTTTGTAATTGATCGAACTACACAAGAATATTTTATTTAACAATTCTTCAAACAAAAGTCTATCAAAAGGTAAGGATTGCAACACTTATTGAATAAGGTAAAAACAGCAACACTTATCAAAGTCTATGGTTCAATTTGATGAAATTGAGAGTTTAGAGTCAAAATTGATACATTGTCAAGTTTAGTGGTAAACAATCATTTTTCCTTTAATTATATAATTCTTTATTTCTCTTTTTAAAATATAAATTTAGTTTTTTCTATGTCTATATGGTTCAAATTGTCAAATTTTAAATTTTAATAATTTTCATATCATTGTTGTTAATTGACTTCTAAATATCATATATTCACTATTTGACAGTTTTAATTTTAAGAAAAATATAAATACTTACAATAAGATGGTTTTTTTTTTGTAATTATTTCGACACTATTTGACATATTAAGTATCTTATATGCAGAATGAACACAATGATCTAAGTCCGTCTCCTCAACTCGCCAATTCGCAGCAGAAAAGCTTAACAATGCAAGTTCTAGAGCATTAAAAGAAGTTATAAAAGTCAAACTTACTAACCCGTTTCGAGCCTTTAGGCTTCCGTAAAAAACTTGATTCCTTCCTCATTGGCCAGCTCAATTCGAAGCAAGTTGGTGACCTACGTATCACAATCATTAACAAGGATACTGGTGAGTCTACTTATCATAAAAGAAGATTATAAACTTAACAAAGCTAAACAAAACCAACCAAAAATATTCATTAAAATCATCATAGTTCCTCCATGCTGAATGTGCAGCTTTCCCATTTTTGTTTCTTTCAGTTTCCTGCACTTCAAGATGGAAAATGAGTCTCGTCGAAGATAAATTATTTAAAATATGAAAAGCCAATTAACTGCTGGATAGAACAGGTGGAGACTGGAGTAATAAAGAGGTCAAAATAGACAGTATACAAAATGCTTTAACAAAATGCTCTTAATTCAGAAAGAAAGAAAATATATATATATATAGACTCCTAATTATCTTCCATCAGAACAGTTTTTATTTACTTTTCTTAGGATATGAGGAGCATGGTAGCAATCAATACAAAATAGTACAATTTACAAACTATGACCTCTCCATCGCCTTTATTGAAGTTTCGTAGTCCTTTGTCCGATAGGCAAACAACAGATATTGTCGCTCTTCTTTCTTTTTTTCTTTTTTTTTGATATCGTGAGTGTCTGGGCCAGTTTACGCGCACCTCGACTAATCTCATGAGACAACCGTCTGACCCTACAACATTTGGTTGCCAAGGAAACCCGTAGAAAATTAATTCCTAGGTAGGTGACCACCATGGATTGAACTCATTCTCTCTAAAGCACTTTATTATTCTCGAGGCCTTTATTGACCACTAGGCCAGCCCATGATGGTTTTTTGCTCTTCTTTCTTTGATTGGGGAGTTTTGTTGTACTCATGAGAGAAGGGATGTTCGTATTTGGACTCCTAGACCGTCTGAAGGTTTTTCTTGTAAATTCTTTTTTTGTCAGGTTAATCCCTCTCTTTTTTTTAACAAGATACGACACTTTTCAATGATTTAATGAAAAGAAACTAATGCTCAAGGGATACAAGCTCCACAGAGGAGAAATTAAAAAAAAAAACAATTAAAAAGCAAAATAATAAACAAACCATACTATAGAGGATAGTTAAAAGTGTTCAAGTTTAAGTCAATGCCCTGAAGAGAGAATTCGTTAAAGGATTGTAAGAGAACACCGAAGAAAAGCTTTGCCAAGAGCTGAATCAAAACGATTAAGGCAGGAACTTTGTTTTTCTTTAAATTCTGCAAATTTCTCTCCATGATTTTCTTCTGCGAATTTCTCTCCATCCATAACTCTAGGATAAAAGCTTGGGTCGTAGCCCAAAGCAACTGAGAACAAAAGTGCTAAGAAGGACCCGCAAGAATCTTCAACAAGACACCAATTTCAGGATCAAGGATTATCCCTCTCCCTAGAGTGGTTTTGCCTTTCCCTTGTTGTAGAAGGTGGAAATTCTCAAGAAGGTTAAGTTTCTCGTCTGGCGGGTTGGGTTCTCCACGGAAGAGTTAACACCTTAAATCGGGTTTTGAGGAAGGTGCCCAATTTTGTTTTTTTTACAAGAAAGAGACTTTTCATTAAGAAGATGAAAGTAGACTAATGCTCAAAAAATACAAGCTTCACAAGGGAGAACAAAAGCACAAAGTAAAGATTAAGAGGAGATAAAAGCTAATTTTATTTTTTTCTACAAGAAAGAGACTTTTCATTAAGAAGATGAAAGTAGACTAATGCTCAAAAAATACAAGCTTCACAAGGGAGAACAAAAGCACAAAGTAAAGATTAAGAGAAGATAAAAGCTTCCCAATTAAGGCAAATGTCTTGCGAAGAGAACCCATGGAACACCAACGCAAAGCTTTAAGGTTGGCTGCCTCAAAACAGATCACCCAATTTCTTAACTTGCTTTCAAAGATTCTCTGATTATGCTCCCACCAAAGCTCAAAAACAACTGCTTTAACCAGATTGACTCACAAAAGATGAGGTCTAGGAGGAAGTTAAATACCAATGAGCAAATGAATAGTATTGCCCAATTTGATTGGGCCGTTGTGTTGCATTTTATGCAAGAGGACGGCAAAGGATCTTTCCCATATTCTTTGGGGTTGTGATTTAGCTTATGCAATTTGGAGTCGTTTCTTTGAGGAATTTGGTTTATTCTTGGCTAGACATAGGGGTTGCAGAGATATATGATCGAGGAGTTCGTTCTTCATCCTCCCTTTCATGAGAATGGAAGGTTTTTGTGGTGAGTCGGGGTGTGTGTTGTAGGGTCTTTGGGGAGAGAGAAACAATAGAATCTTTAAAGGGCTTGAGAGATCTCCGAGCAACGTTTGGTCCCTTGTTAGGTTCAATGTTTCTTTGTGGGCTTTGGCAGTGAAGTCTTTTTGTAATTAACCTTTAGGTCTTGTTTTACTTGATTGGAGGCCATTTTTAAGTTTACCTTCTTCTTTTGTGGTCTTTATTTTTGTATGCCCTTGTATTCTTCCATTTTTTCTCTTTTTTTTTTTTTAAAGAAACAGTAACCATTTCAATGATAAAATGAAAGTATACAAAAGAGCTCTCTATCGAGAGCTTAGTTACAAAAAACACCTCCATTGATAATGAAGGGTATTGAGATCATAATTACAAAAAGGAGGAGATAGCTTGCTCCAAGATAAAGCTATTAAAATAGATGATTCAATAAGTATTCTTCCATTTTTTCTCAATGAAAGTTTGTTCATTCATAAATAAATAAATAGGATCAAAGCTGCAGCATCAACAACAAGCAATACCTATTGGTTTTTTGACAACAACTTCACTTAAAATAAAAATTCACTAATTATATAACAACTATATCAATATACTTTATGGTAAGGAATATAAAAAATTAAATAAAAAGATAAACTTCAGGACTAATCCCCTGCTTTCAACTGCAAACAGTAAATATCTGCTTTTAAATCTTTTTTTATTAAGAAAATATTTTTCTTACAAATGTTCCATTTCATATCTGATCATTGCAGTACTAGTGAAAGAATGATTCACTTACAGCTACAAGTGTCTCGTATATAGGACAAATGATTCGTTGGAGGAAAGACGCAGAGCCATCTTCCAGCGTACAGTTTTCAGAAATAATTGCTTCTCCATGATCAAGTTTAGCATCCAATTCTTTTGCCATCTATAACCAAATTTATCATGTAAGTATTCGTGAATCAAGAATGCATTTCATCTCTGACTTGTGGCCAAGAACATTCCCAGCTTCTATATGGAAATTGCTATTAAGAACCACAAAGAAAGGACACGATGTGCAATAAGACATCTCCTAAAAAAGAATCAAAATTTGAAAGAAAATTTACAATTTCCTTTTGTATAGAAATCCATAAAGGTGCTAAAAATGAGCTGTATGCCAAAGCCAAGATGTAATTTTATTATCCCCTCTATCAAGAGAAATCCAGTAATTCCCTATTCTACACGTGCACCATAAAAGAATATAATGATGCTCTCAAAAAGGCTTTCGTTCCTTTTTTATAACAAGAAACCAGACTTTCAGTATAAAATGAATAAAAGAATTAGGGAGCGTTGTTGTGACCTCGATTGATAGTCACATAAATCCTTGGACTGAACTCCATCTAGAATACATTAGATAGTAATGGTTCTGAGTTTAATAGTGAGACTTGCATTTATGTGAAATCACGAAAAGTTAGAACTTAGAATTAGTTTCATTTAATCCTAAGCCTGGTAATATAAAAAGAGGTATTTAAAAACTTACATGGTGGAACAAATAGCAAATGCATTCAGGAAGGAAGCGGACATTTGCAGCTTCACCCCATATAAGCAAGTACAGTGAAACAAGGAAAAGCTTCCTGTCCCTATTAATTGCCTCGAAGCTGTTTGAATAGAATGACAATATAGATATTAAGTAGAAAAAACAAACGAATGTTTTAAGAGGAAAATATAAATAAAAGGAGTAGCAGAAATCACCTATTCCATGCAAGGCGAATACGCAAGTATTTACACCATTTAATGTAGTTATCAAGCACCTTCAAGAAAACCTCGTTGACTGCTTTCTCATCTATTTTCTGCAGAAGCTCCAAATTGTTCCAAATGAAATATTTTTTTGAACAAGAAACAAACTTTTTATTGATGAAATGAAAAGAGACTAATGCTCAAAAGAAATGAAATATTTATAAATCTATATGTAAATGGAGTTAATATGTTACTATCAGACAGGAACTAGAGAGTACCCCCCCCCCCCCCCCCCCCCCCCTTTCAAATATACAGAAGTAGTCGATGACTAAAAGGCAAAAAAAAAGTGAAAGTGTCCATCTTGTTGAACTTCAGATCAAGTTTCCTTTCCTTTCCCACTACTGCGGCTGCTTGGTTGTTGCAGCTACTTCAACTGCTTTGTCATCATTTAGGTTAAATTTGTTCCCCTACCAAAACCTGATGAGGTGCACAGCTCAAGTCACCTCCAGCCGCTTTTGGATGCATAAGTTCATGGTTTGAAGACATAAGACATAAGCAGTTAACAAAGAATTCCATTGAAGACAGATAGTACGATTCTCCTCTTAAACCCATCTTCCATCACTCTCAACCTTGATCTCCACCTTCCTCTCAACTAATAGCCCCAACATGTATCCCCTTTTCCACCCAGAGCTTAACCTATTCATCCACTCCATCTATGGCGTGAAATTATAATCACCACTCCATCATCATTGAAAGAAAAACGAGGAAGTTGATCTTGTATCACTGAATTTGTTAAAGATAACTCCCTTCTCTTTCTCCATACATCGGAGTTCTCTCTAACTACTGGATGTTTCATGACCCTCTTTACTTCTCCCTCCACAAATTCTTCAAAGAATCCAGATTCAACGACTTTATAGTATGGGTAGAACAAGTTTTAAATAAAAAAGGTTTTCTGACTGAGATCACCAGTTCACAAAGCTAGACTCAAACAGTGGAAAGCAGATTAGTTCCCATCAAGTGAAAATAAGAAGGGTTAGTACTCCTTTACAGCCCTGATCTCCAACTTTACTTCTTAATCTACTCGAAATGTTAATGAAACACAACCATATTATAAAGAAATGTTGTTCACTAGCATGAACGCCCCTACTATTTTTGAACCAGTCATAAAGAAACGTCTAAACATAGATAAACTTTAAAGAAATAAAACTTTCAACTATTAGAAAGTCTATGGATGATGCAGAAAATTTGATAGTAAAGTTAAGATAATTGAAACTACTCACTGGATCAGCATTATCAGGTATGCCAAGACTTGATTGGGCATTTGCTACCATGAGGACCACATGCTCTCGTTGATTTCGTATGTTGTCCCTCTGCAAATAAGTAATTAATAGTTAATAAACAGTTGAACAAATAGCCTCACCCAAACTTGACAAGGTGTAACAATTCAACTCCTAAACTTTTAATTTCATCAAATTAAACTCAAGACTTAGACAAGTATTAGCAATTTTACCTTTTGTTCACTTTTCCTAAATCACCTTAATTTTAACAAAAGTAAGGTAAAACCTTCAATACACTCACTAATTTGAACAAAAATTAAAACTGACACTGAAGTAAGTTTAATCAACATAAAAGATTAATTATTGAATCATTCTCCTGAAACTCATAAATTTCAACAAAAATCCATCCTTATTTTTTTTTAGAAGAGAAACGAACTTCATTGATAAATGAAATAAAAGAGGAAAAAAAAATCTCAGCACCTATAGGTGGATTACATGAAGGCGTTTCAAAGATGTAAGGCTATAAGCATTAAAAGGGTGTTTACATTTACACCAATACATAGCGTGAAAAAGAACTAAATCCAAAAACACTCAAAGGTAGAGAAAGAATCCCTCAAAAGTTCTTCCATTTCGTTCTCCCCAAAGAAGTCATAAGAAAACCCTCTTGAGAGTAAGCCACAAAATCTTCTTTTCACTCACGAAGGGATGACCCACCAAAGTACATGCAAGAATATCATGAATGTTTTTTTTTTATATAGGAAAGAATATCATGAATGTTGTTCTCTTTAGAAGGTGAAAATTTCAAAAAAAATTCAGTTTTTGTGTGGTTGGTCATTCACGGAAGAGTTCATACTCTTGATCGGCTTCTGAAAAAGAGATGTACTTTGGTTAGTCCCTTTTGTTGTATTCTTTGTCGGAGGAAGACCTGGATCATTTATTGTGGAATTACGAGTTTGCTTGAGATGTTTGGAACCTCTTCTCTGAGATGTTCGGCTTCCAGTTTGCTAGGCACAGACGCCTTAGAGAGATGATCGAGGAGTTTCTTCTCCAGCCGCATTTTTCGTGAGAAAGAGAAGTTTTTGTGACAGGTTGGGATCTACGCGATTTTATGGGGGTTGTGGGGGGAAAGAAACAATAGGACCTTTAGAGGGTCTTAGAGGGAACCTAGTGACTAGCGTTGTATGGTCCCTTATTAGGTTTCAAGTTTCTTTGTGGACGTTGGTGACGTGATTATTTTGTAATTATCCTATAGGTCTTTTATTACTTGATTGGACCCCTTTTCTTTTAGGCTTTTATTTTTGGATGTCCTTGTATTCTTTCATTTTTTTCTCAATGAAAGATTGATACCTTATCAAAAAAAAAATATATCATGAATGTTGTTTGGCAAAGCCAAGGACAAACCAAAAGCGTTTAAAATCAACATCCAATATTTGGAAGCAAAAGAGCAATGCGCGAACAAATGTCTAGGATGTTCTGAGTTAGAAGAACACATAATACACCAAGAAGGAGAGAGGTGGATATAAGGCATTCTCCTTTGAAGTCGATCTACCGTATTAATAGCTCCAAGACTAAGTTCCCAAAGGAAGATTTTAATGGGTTTTCATCTTCATTGCGCACTTTCCTAGCTTTGTTTTTTTTTTTTTTTGAAAAGGTACAAAACTTCATTGAGAAGGAATGAAAGAATAAAAGTACATTAAAAAAAAAACAAGCCCAAAGAAAGGAACCCTTATTAAATTGAAGGGGATCCAATCATGCAGAAAGTTACTGAATTGTGTAGATAGAATTTTTGAGTCAACTAGCCAAATAGTTTTGCAGAAATACTGAGAAAGAGTGAGTTCACCTTTGGAGAGAAAAAAAATAGATTTCAAGGAGAATTCCCAACAATATGACAAACCCAGCATCTAAATTCTAAAGTGGCCATCTTCTAAACATGGGATTTTTGCGCAGATGACCCACCCCTTACGCCCCAATTGACCCATTTTTTTAAAAAGCAAAATTTATACCCTGTTGTTGACCTCATCAACGAGTGAAAAGTCCAGCCTACCCTCCCCTCATTCCATCTCATGATCACGATTTTGATAGCTCCAAAATAGAGCTATTATTTACTCCCTAATATTAGCTAAATATCGTGCTTAATGTTGTTTAATTGCCTCTGTTGTAGGTGTTTCACGGTTAAGGAGCTCGAGAAGACCATTTTAGAAGCTTCGGGAAGCAACCGAGCGAAGAAGAGGAGCTAAGGACAAAAGTTTCACTTTTGGTCCAGCGTCAAGACGCTGCCCCTAGCGTCTCGACGCTGCTCAATCAGATTTTAAGAAAAACCCGAGAGCAAGCGTCGAGACGCTGCTCAATGCTGCCCCAGCGTCGAGACGCTACTCAATGTTGCCCCAGCGTCGAGACGCTGGCCTTAGAGTCTCGACGCTCCAAACGCGCGCGCGCTGGATTTTCTGTCTGTAGCGTCTCGACGCTACGCCGATTATAAATGTCTTCTTCTCCTATTTTTAGGTCAATTCTTTCATTCCCCCATTGTTGTAAACTCCGATTTTGGGAGCAAAAACTCCATTTTCTTCCCTTTTCTTATATATCAAAGCATAAACTTGTTGATTTAGCTTGATTTTCACAACGGGCAACTAAGGTAAGTGCTCTAATTTAAGGTTTAGGGAAACCTTTGATGCATTAGGGAGGGTTTGGTGCTTAATTTGTGATTTAGCATGTTGTTAGCTTATTGCATCTTCCTCTCATGATTGTATCCAATTAGCATGTGTAACTGATTAGGAGTGACGCCTGAGTCCTTATGCATGCTATATCGTTAAAGGTTAGGACGTATAATTGCCTCAATAGCCAAGTAACGAGGGTCTAAGCATGGCTAAGTAACTCGAGCCTAAGTGACAGTTGGGGGTATGAGTTGGTTATTATTTTCATGATAGACTTTGGGTAAGAGAGAAATCGGATTAGTCTACGGAGTAATTCGTCGCAGTGTTCCCGTCACTGACTTTTAATTAATTTAAGATTGATCACCTTGAGTTAGTTATTGGTCAAGTTTAATTAGAATTGCACTTGTCTAATTAATCCATTGGGTTGTTTGAGTCAGAGTATGGCCAAACAAATTGTGTGTTGAGCACCTTAGCTAAACTCGTTAGAATCCCTATGATCTAAGTCGCATCAAAGAAATCCCGAACGCTTAAATTAAGAGCACAGGTTACATTTACTTTTCTGCTCTTTAATTTTTCGTTAGTTAATTTTCTGCTTAGTTTAGTTTTCTTTAACCTTTCCCCTGTTTACTTTTGAGTTTTAATTAAGAGACAAATAGAAATTAATTAAGAGAAGTTAATTTAGGTTCCATGCGGATCGACCTGACTACTGCTATCTACAAGTTAGAGAAGCTTTAGGCAGCTTATAAATATTAATTTGGCAGACCTCGACAACCTGTTTACCAGATTTTCATCTCCCTCTTATCACGATTCTCACTTTCTTTTTCTCGATTCTCTTTTTTCATCTCTCCTTCCCCTGCCGTTTTTCGTCCTCCGGCCAGAGCCTCCAATGACAACACCCACGCGACGGCGGAAGGAGTAGCAACGATGCAGCCATAGTTGGGATGGGAGCGGTGAATCCGACAAACTTCAGCAATGAAATCGAATTGAAACCCACAAAAAAATCAAATTTTCCACCGCACTCTCCCCTCTTTCTCTTTCTAAACACATGGGAGAGAAGAAGCCTCTCTTTCGCCAACTTTCTCGCTCCACACCGACTGTCGTTGGATGTCGTCGATTCAAGTTCAATTTCTTCGCCGCCGCTGTCTCAAACGCTTCGAAGAATTCGCAATGATCTCGCAGAGA
The DNA here is from genome assembly GCA_028017165.1 of Herpetospermum pedunculosum. Classification (NCBI taxonomy): domain Eukaryota; kingdom Viridiplantae; phylum Streptophyta; class Magnoliopsida; order Cucurbitales; family Cucurbitaceae; genus Herpetospermum; species Herpetospermum pedunculosum. Next base: position 613,283 of record CM051530.1, read on the forward strand.
TTGGTGGTGACTTGAGAACCAGCTCCTTTGAAGAATGTAGCCCAGGCGGCGGAATCTCTTTCTTCTCTGGCCGGAGGACGAAAAACGGCAAGGGAAGGAGAGATGAAGAATGAAAATAGAGAAGGAGAGAGTGAGAATCGTCGTGATAAGAGGGATGGAGTGAGAGGAGGGTAGGCTGGACTTTTCACGCGTTGATGAGATCAGCAAAGGGCCATAAAACATGTGTTTTTAAAGCGTTGGGTCAATTGGCATTATGCCTCCCGAGGGGGGGGGGGGGGGGGGGGGGGGGGGGTCACGCAAAAACCCCTTCTAAACATGATGTTCCAACCTTTCTCTGGATTCCAGCAATCTTCTTCACCATTTTCACTTGAATCAGCCAAGACTTCTCCAATTAAGAAATCTAAACTTCACTTATGGTTTGTATCTTCGTAGAAAGTTACTGAATTTCCTTTCAATTATGGACTCAGAAGTCCTATCTACAAAATTCAAATATTTTAAATAAAAAATAAAATAAAAATAAAAAAGGAAGAATGAACCGAGCATGATATCAAAAAATATTTGTGTAGATCTTCTTACACCATTTTCCCATTTATTGAGGATAAATTCATTGAACATTGGAAAGAAAAATGAGTCCCAACTTCCAAGAGTAAATGCAAGACAGGCCTTTAAACAAGAGACTGAAACTTAATTCCTCCATCAGTTTGATGGTGTTAGCTAAAATACAATAAGAGTTGGAGAACTATATAGGGAAAGAAACTAATAGATACAGAATTCAAATTATAGCACATTAAATTAAATCAGGATTATACTCAAAATATTAAAAAAATAAAAAGAAATAAAAATTCAAAGTAGATATATATACAAACCTGGAATCCAAATACATATTCAAGAAGGTCAAACATATCCGCACTCCTTTGTCCAGATATCTGAAATTCTGAAGGCAGTCTAGGAAAATGCTCTGTATATCTGATTGCAGATATTGTAGCCCTAACCTGTACAAATGCCCCAAAAAGGTATCTTTAGCAAGCCACATACAAAATTAGTTTGTTTGTACCAAAAGTCCTTGGTTGTAGTATTCTTCTGCGAGGAAAGGGAAAAAAATTCTAGGAAAGAAGTCTTTGAATCTATAGTTACCTCTCCTAAATCTATGATTATTGGCCACCACTACCACTCCAGTATTTGAATCCTATGTTTTATACTACATAATAACTTTTTAGTTCAACAATTGTCGGGGTGAGGGATTGAACTGTCGACCCTTAGAATGGTAATTGGTAACTTATCCACTAAGTTTTGAGAATAATTAGTGACTACTACGTACTAAATTTTGAGAATCACAAACTAACAAATCAAATTCAGGTTACACAAACTCCAACTTTAACAGCTTATTCCTTCGTATAACTCAAATAGATGTTGCATTTTAACTAAGCTTTTCAGTCTCATGTTTAAAAAACTCAGGCTTAGTGAAAGCTGACATGATTTGCAGTTTGCACCAACCACTAAGTAAGCATAATAAATATAAAATTATTCCAAAATCTAAGTAAGTGTGCCTCACTACCAAACTTAATTATCCATTAAGTATCTGTTAGACCTCCAATTATGAAGGTATATTCCAGGAAGGGTAAAACAGGAATTTCAGACTGAAGGATGATCAGGAGTGGTTGTTAGATATTTTCTTTATTTTGAAAGTTTGAATAAATTTAGGAAGTTATAACTTCCAATGTCAGTTACGTATGTTTCCTTTAAATAGTCTTCAGTAATATGGTTAAGGCATCTGTCTTTTATTTTTTTATTTTTTTTTATGTGGAATTCAGTTTGTAAAGGTCGGGAGAGATAGTGACCCACTCGAATTAGTCAAGTATAGATAGGTTGTAATCTCTTACTTTTTATCAAATAGTAAAGAAAAGAGATACTTATCAGTATCACTCTCATACTTCTCAGTCAATGAAAACTCGGTTTGAAAATAAAATAAAAATGACTATTATACTTCTCAGATAATAAAAGATTAGCATTTGAACAACCAAAATGAGATAAAGGTGCTAAATTTAACGAATGAGACATATGTGAGAGACACTCAAGGTTCACCTACTTCAGGGAAAATTCCAATGGCATTGGTTAGTGATTGTGCGTCCAAGGGGACAATATTGTAGGGTACGAATTCCCCAGATAATGTAGTATCAGAACTTTTAACTCTTTGTAGCTGAAAAATCATAAAAATTAAGGTCAAAACTTCGATATCAATCAAGAAATGATAGGGCTGAGAGCAAACGGGCTACAAATTACTACCTCCTCCATAATCAATCTTCCAACTCCTTGAGGGTCTGCATCTCCGCTGAGGGCCTCCATCACCTCAACTAAAGCCCTAAGGTTCGCAATTACTTTCTTCGCTTCGGAATATTTGAGCTCCAACCTGAAGTCAAAGATATCATCGAAACTTTAATGAAATACTGCAAAAAGAGATGTTAAACAGAATAAACAGAACTTTTCAAGATCCAAAAGCAGAGCCTATATAAACCAATTGGATCTCAGACACGGTCTTCAAACCATAACTTAAGAAGAAACTTGAAGAATATAAAAGGGAATATATAGATGCAGGGTTTATACCTATATTCTATTCCACGCAATTTCATCACTAGCCTCCCTTATGTCAAATATTTAGTTCATTCCAATTAGACGAACATTTCACAGTGATAAGATGTCAAACCAGTCGAAGGCAAGGAACAAGGAAATTTGACAAACAATAAAATTTAATCTTCCCGCTACCTCATAATAAACATAATAAGAAACTATTATCCAAAAAAAAAAAAAAAAAAACTAATAAGAAACCATGTCCATATACCATACTTGTTTTTTTATATTAGTATACTTAAATGTGGACTGGAAAAAAAAATAAAAAAAGAAGAACAGCAAAACACAGAAGGAAATGTATTTCAAAAACTGCTTTCACGTGATAATCCTGGGCAACATCATTTTTTTCAAGCAGCAGCAAAAATATTTTACAGAAAACTGTTTGCTAGAAATTATTGAATAAGTCCCAAGCATCTAAAACTTTTTTATAAGAAATCGAACTTTCATGGACAAAATTGAAAGAATGTTGAATGTACAATGACATATAAAAAGCAATTGTGTTCAACCACAAAAACAAGAACGGGATTCAATCCAAAAGAATGAGACCAAGATGGTAATTGCAAAATGCCCGATTAACGGACGCCTATAAAGATGCATTAAACCTAACCACCTCTTAAACCTCCTCCCAAAATCTCTCAACCCCTCTAAAAATTATACTATTCCTCGGCAGCCAAATGCCCCACATAATAGCAAAAAAAAACAAGCATGCCACAAAACTTTGCCGAAAGCTCAGGAGCACCTCCTCAATCATATAGAACAGTAGACTCTGCTACGGGCCAAAGCAATCCCAAATGACCTTAAGCACCAACTCCAAAGGGAATGCTCGAATTGAGTCTTGGTGGGAATTCAGTCTTGGTGCTATTAATACGACCGATCGCTTACAACGCCGTATGCTTTTTATGAACCTTTCTCCTTCATGGTGTGTTATGTGTTTTGCTCACGATGAATGCCCAACTCATCTTTTCCTCCATTGTTCTTTTGCTTCCCAATATTGGGCCTTTATCTTTAATGTTTTTGGTTGGTCTCTGGTTGTTCCAAATAACATGGCTGGTTTTTTTACTACCATCTTTGTCCACCACCCTTTCCACGGAGAGGCAAATACTTTGTGGTTTGCTTTTAATCGAGTGTTTCTTTGGTTTCTCTAGCGTGAACGGCATGCTCGAATTTTTTGGAACTCTTTTTCTCCTTTTGGAATGGTCATGGATTTAATCCTTTTCAATACTTTGTATTGGTGTAGATGTAAATACCATTTTTTCCAATTATAGTTTTTCTCAATTGACTGCTAATTGGTCAGCTTTCTTGTAATCACCTATAGGTGCTTGGGCTTTTTCTCTTTTTCATTTTATCAATGAAATCGTTTCTTTTTTTTTTTTTAACAAGAAACAAACCATTTCATTAGAAAGGAGACTATTGCTCAAAAGAAACAAACTCCACAGAGGAGTGAAATAAAAGCAATAAAATGTAATAACATAAAGGTAGAATATGAGTTTACAATGGGAAAATAAAAGCATTTCAATTTAAGTTGGTGTCTTAAAAGGAGAAATCTTTGAAAAAACTTGAGAGAGAACATCAAAGGGAGGCTTTGAGATGAGCTGATTCGTAACGAACAATCCAAGAGCTTTGAACTTCTTCAAAAATTCTTGAATTTCTTTCCAACCAAATTTCCGATAGGAGAGCCTTGACCCCATTTTTCCAAAGCAAAAGAGGTCGAGGAGGTAGAGGAGGGCCCGATAGGAGTTGAATAACATTGTCCTTAACATTTGAGGAGAACCCCCAATGGAGATTAAATGCACTTAGAAGCTTAAACCAACATGCTTGTGAAAAGGTGCACTCAAATAGGAGATGTTGCAATGATTTCATGTTAGCTCGACATAGGAAACATAACAAGGGCTGCAAATTGAGTTTAGGCATTTTTTTCTGAAGAACTTCTGTTGTATTTAGGCTGTTGTTCAATAAGATCCATGAGAGAATATTGATTCGCATGGGACTCTTTGACTTCCATAATGCTGAAAATAGATCTTCCGACAAAGGGCAAGAGTCGGGCAAGAGTCATTCAGTTTGTTTGAGAGAGACTTTACTGAAAATACTCTTGATTCTTCTAAGTTCCACTTTCTTGAGTCAACTTCGGAACCAACTTGGGAAACACTAAGAGCTTCTAGAACCCTTGTAAAGTCTGAGATTTCCTCTTCCTTGAGTAGTCTTCGAAATGTCAAGTTTCAAACTCTGTGAATTGGATCCCATAGGTTCAAAATTGATCCATTTGGGAGAGAGGAGATCTTGAATAGACTTGGGAAATCTAATTTCAGTGGGATTTCACCAAGCCAAGTGTCGTGCCAAAAAGATATTCTGGAGTCGTTCCCTATAGTGAAGGGAGCGAAATTTTTCACTGATTTCCAGCACCTTGATATGCTTTTCCATGGGCTTCGGAAGCTGAAATTAGAATTCCCTATAGTCTGCCACTCAAATAAATCATAACCATGTATGCTGGAAATCACCAATTTCCATAAAGATTGATGCTCATGCTCCATGGAAAACCGTCAGCCCCATTTTGATAATAGGCCTCCATTCAATTGAGAGTTTGTTGTTGTCTTCCAACGAACTAAGTGAGATATCTTTCCTCCATTATTGCCTTCCCAAAAGAAGTTTCGCATCTTTCAAGTTCCAAACAAATACTAGAAGGCACTAGAAAAACCGACATATAATAGATTGGAAGGTTAGAGAGCACCGATTGGCAAAGAGTAAGCCTTCCTCCTCTCGATAGAGAATATCTTTTCTATCGATCAAGTTTCTTGGCCACTTTATCAATAAATGGCTGCCAAAAAGAGACATTCTTTGGGCGGCCCCCCAAGGGAAGTCCAAGATATAAAAAAGGCAAAACTTCAATTTTACAGTTTAGTTGAGCTGAAACCGCTTGTAACTTAGAACTATCAATGTTGATACCACAAATGGAGGATTTTTGCCAATTATCCTTGACACCCGAAAGCCTCTCAAAGGCTTTCCTTTCACTGTTTTTAGTAAAATATTTAACATTGAGTCGTCATTCTTGCAAAACAGAAGTGTGTCATCCGCGAATTGAAGTATAGGAATGTGCACATTTGCAGCCCCCACTTTAAAACCCTCAAAGAGACCTTTATCATATATATTCTTTACCAAGGTTGTAAGGACTTCACTAACCAAAAGAAATAGAAAGGGAGAAAGAGGATTACCTTGTCTTATTCCTCTAGAAGCAAAAACCCTTCCTCTAAACCCTAATCGTTTCTTATTAAAAAACAAAGGAATAAGCAATCTAGCAACCACACAGTAAATGGTCAAGATCCTCCCCCTGCCACCCACAAAGAACGTGTCATTGTGGGTGCAATAAAAAGAAGAATGTCTCTGGAGACAGTCCTAGGTGTTCACTCTCACATGTAAAACTTGTCAAGCAAAGAACTTAACTTTCTTAGAGATTTTAACCTTCCAGAGGAGAACGCAAAGGCACCCTGGAAGGAAGAAGGGGAGCAAAGGATATAAAAAAGCGATCTACAAAAGAAACCCTCATACGGGTTCAGGACCGAAATCCAAAAACCTTTTTCTCCCTGGAAAAACCAACTGATTGGAAATAACAGAAAAAAGAGCAACCACCTCTGACGTCTCTAGTTCAGTGAGGATAGGGGAGCAAAGGATATAAAAAAGCGATCTACAAAAGAAACCCTCATACGGGTTCAGGACCGAAATCCAAAAACCTTTTTCTCCCTGGAAAAACCAACTGATTGGAAATAACAGAAAAAAGAGCAACCACCTCTGACGTCTCTAGTTCAGTGAGGATACAACGAAAGCCCAAGGAAAACGAGGAGGAAATATCAGATAAAGGTAGTATAGACATCGAGACACCGAATGCAGCCTTTTATCTGACAAATGATAAAGCTACAAAAACAAAGCACATAGGGGCTTGTCTCCCACCCAACAATCGTCCCAAAAATAGGTTTTTGAGTCATCCTCAAACGAGCATTTAGCAAATCTGGAGAACAAAGGGAAACTCAAAGAAATAGCATTCCAGAGTTTTTGCTGGAACCCTTAAACCCACAACCTGAAACTCAATCAAAATGGTTCAAACCATTTTTTACTATGATCCTATACCACAAAGCATGCGGCTCCATGTAAAAACGTTACAACCAGTTCAGCAACATAGCCTCATTACGTAATCTCAAGTTACCAATGCCTAAACCTCCAAGTTCCACCGTCTTCAAAATGATCTACCACCCTCATCAATTTCTTCCCACACGAAATTCTCCATTAATCTCCCAATGTTTTTTTTTGTTTTTTTATAAGAAACATACGTATGTATTATAAACAACGGGGAACCAAAAGAAGACAGCATAAGGGCAGGGGGAGAGAAAAGCCCCCTCCCAGGACACTAAAACGGAGCTTTCCAATTGTGTTGAAGCATGGACAAGCTGTAATCACAAAAAAGTTTCTTGTGTTTTAAACACCACCAAGAGGCTAAAAGTTGGACATTACTACAAAAAGACTGAAAATGAGTAGTCTTATCTTCAAAAATTCTTTGATTTCTCTCTAGCCATAAACTCCACATGGTGGCCCTACCGAGCAAAGACCATAGCATCTCTCAATGTTTTTACACACCAAAACATGAATTCTAGATAAGGAAATAGAGTACATGGGAATCTCACTCGGCAACGACTGAATCAGTGACCTCCCTCCCTTAGGAAAGAATGTCATTTTCCAAGAATATAGTAGTCGTTATGGACTTTTTCCACCACATGGTTCCAGAAAAGCACACTCCTCGAGTTACAACCTAAAGGAAGCCCTAGATAAAACAAGGTAACTAGCAAACCTCCCAACCCACCAAAGAAGCCAAGGGGCCAACTTAGATGAATGTTTAAGCCAATGACGGAACTTCTCCCCCTATATCTTTAGACCAACAATAGCTTCAAAGAAGGACAAAAAAATCCATGTAGATGAGTAAAAGAGTTCTCCTTCCCATAGCAAAAAGAGAGAGTGTCTTCATCGAACTCTCCATTCCCACCATAAAACCCTCAACCAATCCCTTATCCACGCCTGCCGACACTAACCGACTCAGAATATCAACAACAAGAATGAACAGAAAAGGCGAGAGGAGGTCACTTCGAGCATTAAAATAATATCATCTTTTTATATAGATCTACTTCTTTAACCTACAATCTGATAAGTATTGGTTTACTTAATGGAAATAAGTACAGCCAAGGGAGATTCGAAAACTCCCTAACTCTCCCAATACTCACTCAAGTACCAAAAATAACGAAAGCATATCTTGCACTCATCCCTCCATCACAAACATACTCACTCCTCCCCAAACATGTCTCTAACTAACTACCAACATCCTCGGCGGGCCAGTCTAACAATAATGCTCACTCCTCATCAAGCCCACCCTTACTCTTCTTACGTGAGTACACCACCTTGAGGTCTGGAGGTCTACCACAACCATCCAAAGTTTTTTCATTTTTTTATATTCGTGGGTGTCTAAGTCAGCTTGCACGCATCTCGACTATTCTCATGAGAAAACTACCTAACCTAACCTTACTACATTTGGTTGTCAAGGGAACTCATAGGATATTAAATTCTAGGAAGGTAACCAACATGACTTTAACTCATTCTCCCTAAACTTTTTACTAATACATTGACCCTGGTTGACTACTAGGTCAACCCATGGTGGTTACAACCATCCAAGTAATTAACATCCGGGAGGGAGAAATGGTGTTTTGAGAGTGCAATACAACTCTGGGGATTTTTTAAGTGCGCAGTTAAAAGAAATTATAGCTAGAAAAATATTGTATTATGAATAATAATAGTATCCTTCAAAAAAGATAATAATAATATCATGGGAAACTAAAGAAGTGAGATCTTTTTCAAGAGAATCTTCAGAGAGAGAAAAAATCCACCAAAATCGCTGCAAAAGCAAGGAATGGGTTGAAATAAGCACTGAGCACTAAATTCAAACTTAAATAATAATTACTCCTCATTTCTTTTATAGGAATAATTAGTCCTCATTTATTCACAGACAAGATATTGTTACCCCCTTTTGTCTATAATGTCCATTTAGAGGACGGCAGAGATCACATGCAAGTGAATATGCAATTGATGGACATCAGAAAAATTTAATCAAAGGATAAGGGCAGTACTCTCCCAAGTTAGCACTGATTACTCCCGACTCCCGCCATTTCTGTTCTTCTCTTTGTATATCATCTACTCTATGTTGCCTCTTATATTGCTTGTAGAACTCCCACAGATGTTCAATATCACCATGACGATCTATAGATGCCCCATCCTTCTTTACAAGTTTTTGCTGCAAGAGATCTCATGTTACTAAAGCTTTACTTGCCAGTTTAAGCAGACTAAAAAAATCAATATAATCCCACAAAACAAATAGTCTAGAATACAAATGCCAAAAACGTAACCATATGATGACATTTACATTATAATTCAGAGTGCTTACGCAAATTGACATTAGAATCAGATTACATTATACCTTAATAACAGACATCAATCCAGTCTTGAACTGAAGAACGCCTCTACCGTCACTGTTGGGATCTAAGTTTTGTGCCATTTTGTATGCCTGCTCACACACTAAAATGGGAAAAATACAGCTTTAATTGAATGAACGTATTGAAGAATTAATTCCATGAGATGAGCAAAAATAAACTGGAGAATTTTTTTCTTGATATATCATAAAATGGAAGAAAAAAAATTGACAGATATCATTAACCACAAAAGAACAATGGGGGGAAAATGGTTGTTTAATTGCAAAAGTCCCATGGATCCAAAAAAAAAAATGCTACTACCTAGATGGCTAGTTACATGATCAAAAATACAATTTCTAAATTTTCCGACCATCACTCTTTCAATGTCCATTGATATTAAACAGTTAATCAGAAAATGTTCAACAATGATATTTACATTAGGACAAACTTATATACTCCGTGCTTTATATCTGGACAACTGGGGGCATAACAATCCACAACCACACTCCCACCCCAAACACTCCGTCATCTACTAAAACACATGCTATTAAATGCGAACATATGCAAGTCTTTAAACTAGCTCATAGACTCGGTTTCAAAATCAAAGACGCAAATGAAAACAAAAATTCTATGAATGTATAAGAGAAATGAAGATACATTTACAGAATATTCAGCAATAGATAGAGGGGAAATCAAACTTCCTAAGGTAACCAACTGAATGTCCATAATGAAGTTGTAAACAGAAATGAAATAAATAAGAGGTGAAATGCTTACAAATCCTAGCAACAGTAGAGTCCTCGGCTTGGATTTCATCGGCAGCCCGCAAAATAGCGTCAATGTTGGTGGTTTTTTCAAGGGAAGGTGGTACAGCTCCAACAATCCCACTGGGAGTCCTGCCATGGCCTTGGCCTGCACTTCTGAGCTGCTCTCTCTTCAAAGTCGCGCGCACTAGTCTCTCCCAATTGTCGTTCACTCTCGCCATGATGTGGCGGCTCCGGCGCTAAATCAACGACGAGAGCTCCAATAATCAACTTCACCTTCAAAATTCACGGATCGATTTTACTTTTCAGCTCGGAACCAAAAACCGAACGACGAAATTCCAAATTACAGACATTTAGCAAAGCACAGAGAGCAATGAAACGCGGATACAGTGAAATAGAGAGAACGTTTTTCGCTTTTGGGTGGCCTCTTAAGTAAATGACGATTTTGCCCTTCTCAGCCTAGGGTCTGAAACTGGCCTCGCCGGTCCTGGGTAAACAACGGTTGCTATCTTTTGGTTTTCTTTTTCTTACGCGCTGTTTTTATTTTTCTTTTTGGGTTTTTTCAATCTCTTTCTTTCTTTTTTTTTTTTTTTTTTTTAATTTAATAAATATCTTTCTTGACTTCGTACCTAAGCATTTCAGACTTTTTCTGACGGTAGTAATCTAGGTCTTAGCTTTGAATCCCAACTCCGACATGTTGTAAAATATATATATATATTAGTTTAGAATTAATGAAATTAATTTTCATAAAAAATAATTTACGATTAATATCTCAAACCAAAATGATTTACCGACATAATGTACGATCAAATCAAAATGGTTTGCAAATTTGTAGTTATAAAGTGGCGATATCATGAATCATTTTAGGAATTTGTCAAACACTACTAATGAAATTAGTTTATCGGCATAATGTACTACCTAATGATTAAGGATGTGTTTGGATTGCATTTAATTTATTTTAAAATTCATTTTAAAACAAAATTGTGGAGTTTAGCAACCACCCAAAATGATTTATAGGATAATGCGTTTTGGAAATAAATCATTTTGGTTGAAACACTTCATATTAGTTTTAGAAAGTTTTTTTTTTGTTTTAATTTAAAATCTTATCTAATTTTTATAATATATTAAGATTACCAAAATATCTTCACCCTACTCCTACATATTTTCTCCACCTATGATTGTTGTTGGTCACCTCCAACACTGTCGTCGGTCATCTCTGGCGACCCCCTTCGGCCATCGTCGCCGATCTTCGACGACCACCTCCGGCCACTATCGTCGACCACCACCACTCTTGCCCCGTCACCGACCATCGGTCATAATTTTTAACTTATTAATTTATATTATCTATTAATAGTTGTCATTTATGGTAATTTGACTAGTAGAAACATAGTGTAAAGCAAACTAAATAAACATTCTCAAAAGCACAGAGAGCAATGTAACTACATATGAGTGTTTTTATTATAAATATTTTTAGAAAAAACTGTGAAAAAAAAAAAAAAAAAAATTAAATTGAGTAGTCAATCTAAATCGAGCTTAATAGATCACCAATTCGATTTCTCCCACCTCCCCCATGTTGTATAAAAAAATAGTTTACAATTTATTTAGTTTAGAAAATTAGTTTACAAATTTGTAGTTCCAAAGTGGTGGGAATGGAAATTAAACATTAATGTCACTAGACTAAGCTGGAATCGACACATTAGTTAATAAAGGATTAAATACAAAATTATTTATTTAAATGGAATTTTCCCTTAAAAAAAGATTTAAATTTTCCCTTAAAAAAAGATGGGCTCGCTAACCCTCACCCTTTCCCAAACGGTGTCGTTTCGTTACACAATCGAGTCTATTTAAATGCTCCATTTTCCCTCTTCATCCAAGTTGATGCTTGAGATCAATTCAGAGCTCAGAGTTCAGATTCTCAGATTTCATTGCAAAACTCCGTACCAGAAACACAAGTAGACAAATTCTTTCTAGAGCTCCATTTATCCGTCTCTCGAGGAATTAAACCATTATCGAGGTTTGTTGTTTCTCACTTCCCATGCTTAATCATATGCATTTTCTTGATATAATTTTAGATTTCTTCAGAATTCAATGACTCAAGGATGAGAATGTGAGATACATTTCAATAATCTTGAATTTCTGAACAATTCTTGACTTGAATTCTTTTCTGCAAGAACTGATCTTCTTCAAGAATTGCAGTGGAATTTTTTTACATGAATTCTGGTGTTTAAATCTGCATTGGGTACCATTTGTGTCACTTTGCGAGCCCATTGAGCTAAATTTTTACACTGGATGACTTAATCAAGTCAATGATTTTTCTTTCTTTGCTTTTAGAAACAGCATGTCTTTTAAAATTTAGTGGTACTCCAAGATCTGTACGAGTATCGGCTGATTAACGTTTAGAGGTAAATGTTCATACTCCCTTAATGGAAGAAGTTGATTAAACTTGTTACTGGATTTTGAAATCTGTCGAGTTTGTAAATTTCATTTGTATACGGTTTGTTTTGGATGGAGAACACCAACTGAAATCAAGACTTGCGTTGTTTGGGAGTGATTTGAAAATGTTAAAATCACTTCTGAAACATGTCTTTGATCGTTCAAAATTACTTTAATGGTTGGTTTTACACTTTTAAATGTCATTTTCATATCATAATTATTCGGAATCACTTTTAAAGGATTCTTGGCCTTCAGTAGGGTGTATCTATGAGAGAAATTTTGCCCAGTCAAAGCATTATTACTAGTAAACTGTATCTTTGTTTTGATTTTTTTCTTCTCATGTTTAGTTGATACTTGCCTTGGTTGATGACATAAATATTGGATCTGCCTTAGTTTCTTCAATGTTTACAATTTTGAAATTCTTTAGGGAGTCGTAGCTGCAGAAAGAGAGCCAATGCAAGGCAGCAGCACTAGAAGAAGACCACACATTCTTGTTGCTGCTTGTGGAAGTGTAGCTGCAGTAAAGTTTAGAAGCCTATGCCACGGTTTTGCTGAATGGGCAGAAGTAACAGCAGTTGCCACAAGGGCAGCATTGTTCTTCATTGACCGAGCAACCCTCCCAAAGAACGTCTTTCTTTACGTCGACGACGATGATTGGACGAATTGGGGCAAACTTGGTGACAATGTGCTTCACATTCAGCTTTGCAACTGGGCTGATATTATGGTCATTGCTCCACTCTCAGCAAACACACTTGGAAAGGTTATATTATATGTCTGTTCATCGTTTATATATTTCTTGTCTTTTAGGCTCATACTTCAAACTAGACATATAAATGCAATAGAATCTTTGTCAATCAGCCTTGTAGTTTTGTGCAAGCGTTTAAGGGATGCCCATGGCTCTATATTTTACTACAGAATACAGTTAGTGCATCAAGAATCTTGGACCAACTATACTTTTGATGGACTGAACTTTTTAGGTTGAGGAAACTAATATCTCTTAGGGTGATACTGTGCACTTGGCTTGTCTTTTCTTGTACTACATTTCTAATCATAATTCTGAATCCACATTAGATAGAAATCTTGGTATCACTCAAAAGTTCTTCTTTAGCTTCTTTTATTTTAGAGATGGAGTTTGTGCGAACATTGAACATATAGTTTATTAGTATACGTCGAGTGTCCTGTTTATCTGGTATTACACCCTCGTTTGGTAACGTATATGTTTCTTGTTTTTGTTTTTTGTTTATCTAGCATTACACCAATTGGTTTTCAAGGATCGTTTAGTAATATTTCTGTTTCTTCTTTTTCGTTATTATCATTCCGAATTTATCTCGTGGTTTAGTAAACTCTGCTCATGTCTATGATCCTATTAGATTGCGGGAGGATTGTGTGATAATCTATTAACTTGCATTGCAAGGGCATGGGACTACAGCAAGCCTTTCTTTGTTGCACCTGCCATGAACGCTTTAATGTTGAAAAATTCATTCACTGAAAAACATCTTGTGTCTGTTGATGACCTTGGAATTACTCTCATACGACCAAAATCAAGTGGTGTGGAACATTGGAATGGTGCCATGGCCGAACCCAGCCTCATTTCATCAACTGTGAGGCTATTCTTAGAGTCACAACATAACAAAAAGTGATTCACAGATTGGTTGATTAAGATTTGGTGCTTTGCATACAAATTACAAGCTGCAATAATATATCTGCCCCTTCCATCTTCTAAAGTGCTTTTACTGAGATTGGGCGGGGTATGCTTTTGTAAATGTTTTTTGTATTGTTAAGTTTTTTTTTCTTCTTCTCACTTCTAATCTTACTGGCATCATTTTTGTTCCGGTGGATGTTTGGAACCCATACTTTTACACGAATAAAAATACTTCTGTAATTTTATATGAGTTAAAATATTATTTTGGTCCTTTAAGATTGTACTTGATATATTTTAGTCTTTTTAGTTATCGGATGAGAAAAATGATTTATTAGTGATACCCTAAATTTATGGATAACTTTAATAAAAATAAAATAATTTTTTAAATATGTTGTATTTTTTTAATGAAAAATATTATTATTATTTTATGAAGTTTATAATAATTAACTTTAAACTATCAATGAAAATTAAATTTAAATCACTGTAAAATTTATTAAAAGTACCAAAACTACAGTAAAATTTATTAAAAGTACCAAAACTACAGTAAAATTAGACCATGGATAGTATATGGCTAAAATAGAACTGAGTCTACAATAACCAAACCAAAATGATATTTAACCTTCTCTTTTTTTTTTTTTTTTTTTTTACTCGGGTGGCTTGTGTTTGAAAATTATTGATAGTTCTAGCAACTGAGAACTTAATCTAAAAATAGTTCTTATTTCTTGAATGATAAGAATGAAATATTTAAATTTAATATTAAAATACTATTTTTGGATTTTAAGTTTCCTCATCTTACTATTTTTGGTCTCTATGAAAAAGAATAGACAGCGGACATATTTCTATAAAAAAAATTTATTTATAAAAAAAAATAACATTAAACTAATAGTAATGACTAATATTTTTTTTATATTTTTGAGTCTAACAATTGAGATAGATTTTTTTCTTTTTTTCTTTTTTGATAAAAAAATTGAGATAGAGGTTTGACTGATAACACATATTCATGTCAATTGTAATAATCCAGTTTAAACTTTATTAAAAATAAAAAAAAAACTTATTTTACATGCACATTAATAATAGTCCAAAACAAAAATTAGCATACAACACAAAGAAAATTAAGTGCTTGATCTATTACAATGGCTGGCCTTCCATCCCTAACCCCCATTGTCAGCAGATCAAACACATATTTCTCCACCCTAGTAAAAGTTACTGCAAAAAAAAAAACTAAAATAATCTAAACTACGGCTGTCAACTCTGTATTAGCAGCCGGAGCAGCAGTCGCTGAGACCTGGTTTTGCTCTTTCACCACCACCCTCCTCATCTTCACCACCCAACTCTTCAACCTCAAAACGCCGTCGTATAAACTCAGAGCACCGTACAATCCAATCCCTCCCACAATCCCATTCGCTATCGAATACGTCAACGGCATCAAAATCATCGTCACAAACCCCGGCGCCGCTTCCTTCACATTCCCCCAATCGATCTCCTTCACCACTTTCATCATCATCACTCCCACCATCACCAACGACGGCCCAATCGCCCACGGCGGCACACTCGACAGCAACGGCGTGAAAAACAACGACATCATAAAACAGAAACTCACCACCACCGCCGTCATCCCCGTCCTCCCTCCCTCTCTAATCCCCGCCGACGATTCCACATACGTCGCCACAGGAGAGACTCCCAGCACCGCCGCGATCACCGTCGCGCCACCATCGACGATATACGCCATGTATTCGCCTTCGAAATTTCCTCGCTCGTCCACAAATCCGCCGATTTCGGCCAAGGTGTAAAGCGTCCCCGTCGTCGCGAGAACGTCGATGTAAAACAGCGTCGCTAGGGCTACCCAAACCTCCGTTCGGTTGAAGGCGGCGAAGCTTACGACCCCGGCTGTGGTTTGGATTTTCTGAAAGTCGACCACTTTTTTGAAGTAGTTGTATTTCTCGTCGCCGATTGGGCTGTGAGGGAAGTACGTCACAGACGTGCCTCTGAACCAAGAAACCAACGTGACAAAAACGATGCCGTATATCATACTGCCTTTAAGCTCTTTCATTAAACCGTAAGCCATTATTACAAACCCGGTCGACCCGAGCCAAAACGTTGGGCTTAGCATTTTTCCTCCGGTGCATTCTCCGGTTTCTGGATTCGTTCGACTACAGGCCGTGAGTGTGACTAATGTGGCCGGGTCCGGCCCAATCAGGCCCAACCCTTGATGGGCTTGTAAGCCCACGAAAGCTATGAAAAGTCCAATCCCAGCGGCGCAGGCGAACCGAACCGGGTTGGGTATGAGTTTAGCTAGCTTTGAACGAAGACCCAACGCAGAAACAACAATAAACGCGCAACCCTCGACCACAAAAATGGCCAAAGCGGTTCGGTATGGGATTGGGCCGGTTCCGTGAAAGCCCACTAAGTTATAGGCCAAATACGCATTTGGGCCCATAGCGGGCGCTAGGCCCAAAGGAAGATTGGCGAGAACTCCCATGGCGAAAGAACCAATCATCGCCGATAAAATAGTGCCGATCATGAAATCGCTCTTGGTTTTCGAAAGGCAATTTTGGTAGCCGGAATTTGGCTTGAACATGCAGTCCGGCGCGGCGGTTCCGTTCGTCGGCGCCGAGCAGTCGGCGATTGAGCAGGTGCCGCCGGAGTCGGCGAGGATGTTGGCGTTGACGGTGATGATGTAAGCCATTGTAAGAAAAGTCGCTAACCCGGCGCGTAATTCTCTAGTGAAACAGGTATTTCGGGCTTCAAGCTTAAAGTATTTCCCCACGAAGCTACGTGCAATTGCCTTGTTTAAAGCTCTCTCCATTTTGCTCCATGAATTTCGAATTCCGCCGGCGCCGCCGTCTCCTCCGCCGCCCATTGAGTCTCTGTGATGGAGAATGGTTGGTGGGGAGATTTATATAGAAATCTGTAGAGATAAAGAAGTAAGAGATGCGAGAATTTTAGAAAATAAAAAAAGAATTGTGTTAAGAGAGAGGTTTCCTTGGAAATGGAAAAAGTGCCAGAAAAGGGTTTGTTTTTCAAGCAGAAGTGTAATGATTGTGACGACTACACGCTTTTATTATTGTTTTTATTCTTATTTTTATTTTTTATTACTATTCTTTTTAGTACAACTTGTGTGTGGTTAAACTCCCACCAATTGCTCATTTATACATCTATGGTAATGTATTTATATTCTTGTTATATATGTATGGTAAGGGTTTAAAACAAAGTTTCAAAGTTGACTCTATGACGTTTTATTATTATCGGTTATCTATGACGTTTTATTATTATCGGTTCTGGTGATAGAAGGAAAAAATGTTAATGCAAATAACAGTCATTATAGTTGAACTAGTGTTCAAGAATTTATAGGTTCCATCTTCCACATTCATTAAAAAAAAATGTTAATCATATTTTATCTAGCTATTAATTATAGTCAACTAGAATATAATTAAACTGATTGAAACATATAATCAATATAAAAAAATAAATTAGAGGTCTCAACACACTTATATTATCGGAATAATTTGATATTGTTTATTTAAGATCTTTGATAAGGATAGGAGTGAGTCTATTTAAAAAAAAAACAATTATTTTAATCATTATCTTTAATTTTCCTTTAATAAATACATAACGTAGTTTAAGGTATGTGTATTAATGTATTGATATATGCATGTATTCCTGCCACATAAGTTTGATAATACATAATTAAGTGAACAAATATTATTGGTGAATAAAATAGACATCTTATTGGTGAATCATTTATTTTTTTTAAGTTTAAAATTTTAATAAACACTTTAAAAGTTTTATTTTTTAGTTCAACAAGTTAAGGTGATAGATTCTAACTTCTGGTCTCATACTTCATATTTTTTGAACTACATGATGGTACAAACATCAAACTTCACAAGCGGAAATTAAATTCAAATTTTATTCTTCCTTTTATTTATGCATACATATCATCTGCAATAATTTTTTAACTTTTTTTTTAAGACTTATTTGAAGTTATAATTAAAAAAAAATAAAAAAAAAAATGTGATTGTTGTGAAATGAAGTTGAGTATGTTGACCATGGCATGGGGGCAACCATGCGACTAAAACGGATCGTGAAAATCCCCTTAACTAAAGGAACACACAATAATATAATTATTTGGAATATACCAAACATTACCATTAAATTAGAGATTTGATCAAAGTCTTTGATCCATATTTGAAATCACAAGCGTATCATAATCATCATTAATTTAAATAATCATGCGGTGGGTGTGGTATGCGGCTTATTATAATCCATAAGGTTGGTGGTGTGGTGTTACCAGCTTGATGGAATTTGTTTTTTTAATCCACTTTATATAAAACGATGCAATTAAATAATATACTTTCGAATTTTGAGTATTATGAAATAATTATAGTATTTTCTTGTGTATTAGTCTATTCTTTTTTTTTCCTTATCGAAACTATCGAATGACAACAAAATCTCAAAATATTTTGGTACCCATATTTCAATTAATAGAAAAAAAATAAAAACCATAAGCATAGATGGATTACTAATAGAAATTCAACCGATTCCTAAGTGTTTGATGAGTTTAAATCAAATTAATTATCATTAGTGATGAACTAATTAGAAATTTAGAACATGTTTTCAAAAGGTTGTTTTTAAGTGAAATATTATTATAAATGTAAAATTTTATTTGTTTTCTTTAGTTTAAACTTAAGTAGAGTGAAGAGATTCGAACTTCTAATTTTATGGTCGAAGTATTACATATTTTATATAAATTGAATATATACTCAATTTAACGTGATACTTTATTTATGTGACAAAAAGTTGTATAAAATTTTGAAACGTAAAGTTTTTTCCTACCTTCCTTAAATGGAGAGAAAAATACCATATAAAATATCTAAAGTTGCTTTTCTTTATTCTAAAAGATATATAAAATTCCCAAAGATACAAATACAAGTTTTGTTTTTACTTTGAACTCCAAAAAAAAATAAAGTTATTTTTTTATTTTATCTTTGGACATTTAGAATGAATTAAAAATTGAATAACCTGCCTTGACTGGGCGCTCATTTATGTAAAACTGAATGCATCGAAATTATTTACTGCTAGAACTTAAAATAATAATGATAAAATATAGTACAAACTTTAAAAAAAAAAAAAAATATATATATATATATAAAAGAAAAAAAAACAGTACAAACTCTGGGATTGCGTGTACACTAAATAAATAAATAAATACATTTTTGTTTGTTCATTAGAATAAATCCTTGAGTGATCAATGAAGTGCCACGAAGGTTACCCTTTCAAGATCAAATACATGTTTGTTTTTTCTTATTTACTTAAAGGAAAATTCACGAAATTTTTGTTAATGCATTTAAATTTTTGCATGGTCGAACTTCTACTAATGTTAATACAGAGAGGTTTCGAACTCAACCGTGCATAATTGAAGCCGCCACTGCGTCGAAATAATTTTTTTTATAAAATTGGGCGTTGTCTAGGCGATGCACAACCAAGTGATTGTTGCATTTAAATTTTTGCACGGATACAAGATCGAACTTCTACTTTGAACTATTTAAGCGATGCGCTCACACGTTACACTACATGGTTGTTTGAAATATAAACTAATGTATTAAAGTATTATAGGCCTTGTTTGTTACTCAGTTAGTTGAAATATTAGTTAGATTTCACGTTTAATCTCTTTATAACAAGTTAACCTTTATATTGTTATTTCTTTTTTTTTTTTTTTTTTTTTTTTTGTGTAAATATCATGTATGATGAATGATAGGTATCACTACCGAAATTGAAACACAAAAAGAAATTCTGAAATATAAAAAATAATTAAAAAAGTAAGGAATTCTTTAAAAGACGTGTCATTAAAAATGCACGCTCCGTTAATATAAACCATTTGCAGCCTAAAAAGAAGCTTTAGCAGCCGTATAAAGAAGATATAGGGGTTTAGTTAAAAGAACAATTTTTTTTTTTTTTTTTTTTTTTTTTTTTTTTTTTTTTTTTCATTCAAAGATATTTTAATAAATGCGAGGAACCCATGACCTCATAGTCAGAGACACAACCATATGCCAATTGAGCTATGCTCGGTTTGACATTTTTTTTTTTTTTTGTACTCTTCTTCGAGTAACAATATAATTTGTAGGCTCTAATATATAATGACTTCATCAATGTATGATTTAGTTCATTATCATGAAAAAAATCAATGAAATAAAAATATTGATTTTTATTATATAACGACTTAGTTCGTATGATTTATAAATAGATTTAATCCTTTATTAGTTTATCAATTTGTAAATAAAAAAAAATAATTAAATTTCTACAATATATTACATGATAGAAATTAAATTGATACGTAATAAAAACGACTTCTCAAAACTAAGGTGTTGAATTATTATATTGTTAATGTAAGTGAGTTAAAGTGGATTATTATTATTTTATTTTTTTTAAATAATATTTAACTAATATATGTAATTAGTAATTAGTAAGGTATGAATTGATCAAAATATCAGATATTCGAATATTTCACCTCCCATGTTATAAATAAAAAAAAAATTATCTACATAAATCTAAATTTTTATTTTTTAAAAATTATTAATTAAATATGAGTTGGAATCACTAATATTTTATCATTATTTCATATTTAGATTGGTTAAACTAGTTTCGTGCCTTGTCATCCTCACAAAATAACAAAATATTTTATATGGTAACTTAAACTTTTATTTATAAAATAAGTATAAATTCACACAATTACCGAGAAATATATGCCAAATCTACAAATTAATAATTAAATAATATTTGTTATGGTATGTTTGGCTCTTTTGACCTTTTTGTTCTATTGATTCCATTTCATTTTTCCAGCTTTTTTTAGCGCGAAATTTAAGTTGCCAGAGTTACATTAACATAGCATAAATAAATGCCTCTCTCGCACGCCTGACCTGACCCCTGACCGACGATGGCGCACTGAATTTTCTTCCCAAGTTTCTCAGTATTTCCTTTATATTTTTAACTATATTATTATTATTTTTTGAAAATGGTAAGAGATGTCAATTTAAAGTAAGATAATTAAAAATATAGTATTTTTTTAAAAAAATTGCGGATATGACAATTTATATTACTGATAGAAGTCTATCGCTGATAGTAATCTTTTTTATAGAATTTTGTCAGTGATAATATTTTAACACTGATAGAAGTCTATATTTTATCACTGATAGAAGTCTATCAGTAATAGTCATAAAGTCTATCAGTGATAACTACTGATTTTTTATCATATTTGTAAAAAAATTTAAACTTTGCTAAATTTGCAATTATTTTGAACCTGATTGTTGTTTGTGCAACCAGTCTTATTGTTTTTTTAGTACAATTTTAAACTTTATCATTACAAATATATATATTGTAATTAATCAACATGACTGAGACATCAAAATGTAAAATTAGGACAGTTCAAATATAATTAATAACGTAAGCAGCCAACAAGAACATAATTGAAATGACATCATATTTGAATTATTGACCAAGAAATCAGATATTCAAATCTTTCTTGTCTAAAAAAAAATAAAAAAAAATTAATGAACTCAACAAATAATGAAGCTCTAAAGTATAGTTTTTTTTTTGTTTGGATTAAATTAATAATATTCCAATTTCCACTAATATCAATTGAAATATGGATATTTTGAAATTTAAAGTGGTAGTGATGCATGAATGTAAGAGGGTGAAACCCACGTAACAAATTATTTAAATTTATATTAATTAAGTGAATATCAATATGAAATTATATAAAATTAGCAAAGATATTAAGAAAAAATGCAATTTATTTGAGGCAGAGTAAATAAAATACAGATATGTCAAAAAAAAAAAAGTTTTAAGGACCATATGGGCTCATCACGTCGAAAACTATAATGGGCCGTTTAGAATTCGCATGGCAGCCCCGCTATAATGGGCCGTCTGAAATTACTATGACAATCCATCCACACGAAAAGGCCCAAATTGCAATTTTTTTCAAAATGGAAATTATTCTCACGTCGTCTATTTATTGGGAAATTATTCTTAAATGTCCATTTTGAAAAAAAAAAAAAAAAAAAAATCTGATAAAAAACATGTTTGATTTTTTTTCAAAATTGTCAATTAGAAATCGACATTTCTTGTTATCCCATTTGTACCCAAAACTTTAGAGTGTATAAATTAAAATCTTAAATTAATGAAAATTACAAACAAATGCTTTAAAATATAACAAAACTAAGGGTGGGATTTTTTTTTTTTTTTTTTTTTTTTAACATGGAGTGGGGATCGAACCTAGGACCTCATAATCACCAATTGAGCTATACTGTTGTTGGTGGTGGGGTTGACTTGTGTAATAACACCATTACAATTCTTATATCGTTAATAAGAAATCAAATGATAGAGGGCCAAAATTTATTCGAGGGAATCATCTTGCACCAATGAAGACGGTGTAGAGAATCTATGAAGAAAACAAAAAAAAAAAAAAATACTTTTTAGTTATTATTAAGGACATGCAAATTTTTGAATTCACATCTAAGTTAAAAGATGTTTTTGTGCAATTTGTTCAATGTCCAATATAAGGACAATTTTATTCTCGAAATAATTTTAGATTTAAATATTATTTTGATCCTCGTACTTTGAGTTTTATTATTTTATAGTCATTGTATTTTGTTTAAAATCGATATCTACTTTCAATTTTTCATTAACTTTTCTAAAATAAATCTAGTCCTATTAGTCACTATTTTTTGAAAGGTGTGTACATGATATTTTTTTTTCGCACTAAAATTATTATTATTATTTAATCAAATCTAGAAATAAATTTAAATCAAAAGTATGACCCATTTTTTTTTTTAATTTTAAGCTTATTCAACCTAACTGACTAAAATTAGACATTTGAAATTACATGAAGTAAACTCAAAATATAGAGATCAAAATGATATTTTAACATTTAGGAGTAATTAAATGAAAGAAATATTAAAGTAGAAGAGGTGAAAATAAATATATACGCGTTTACGATTTTTTTTTTCAAACCGAAGCATAAGGTTATACCTTAACTAAGACAACATTATTCAATCTGTACATTAATTAAATAAATTTGAAAAAAAAATTAGCTTGATTTAAAACTGTGCGTTGGGTCTCTATTCACACTTTACAGTTACATAGTTTAAGTTAGCATAGAACGACACCGTATGTATAAAACGAGAAATTATTCAACAGTGTCCCGTTTGTAACCCGCCGCGCCGCATCAAACTTCCCTTCCAGGACTCCTACTTGGAACTTGGAAGCTCTTCGTTTGCATTCGACTGTAATTTGCAATTGCAGCTGAAGCCTGAAAGACGATTCCACAAGAAGAAAGCCGCAATTCAAATGGGGAAGAAGGCCAAGAAACCTGGGAAAGGCAAAGAGAAGACGGAGAGAAAAACAGCCAAAGCCGATGAAAAGAGAGCTCGCAGGGACAGTAAGAAGCTCTCTCCTGAGGATGACATTGATGCAATTCTTGTACGTTCCTTCATTCTTTATAGCTTTCAATTTGTTGTTAGTTTCTGACTAGTGAGTACAAACGGAAGCAGATCAATACTTATGTACTAATAATGCTTCAGCTCTTTATTCCAATTCATACGTTTTTTTGTTGCTTCTAAGTTCTACTGCTAATGAAGCTAAGCATTTTATCCACGAAATACAGTTTTCTTTCATTCAAGAGATAATTTGAGAACTGGGTTTTTTGATATCTTCACTTTAAGATGTCCAAGCAAGGAAGAAAGATAAAAAGAACGAGTATAATGAAAAGGGTACTTTTGAGAGTCACACATCTTCCAACTAACTTTCTATGGTCATGCTTGGATGAGAAACTTGGCATTCTCTGCCTTTTGTGACAAAACTTGGTCAAGTGACAGTGAGTTATTTGTGCTCATTTGAATTCTTGCAGTTGAGTATACAAAAGGAGGAAGCGAAGAAAAAAGAAGTTCATGTTGAGGAAAATGTCCCTGCGCCATCTCCGCGGTCCAATTGTTCGGTACATCTCTTACATATGGACTATTATGTTAATTTCTAACTGTTATGTTTCATGCTGATGGTGAAATTGACATATGTGATTTATTGGGATATTGTTTAGTTGACGATCAATCCCTTGAAAGAAACAGAGTTGATCCTCTATGGGGGTGAATTCTACAATGGTACCAAGGTAAGTTCATGATAATCTACTCTGTGACTGCACGTCTTACTTGAAGTAGTTAATTCAGGTCTTACACCTGCAGTTTACTGTTTATTCAATTAACTTGAGTTGGCACAGACATTTGTGTATGGCGATCTGTATCGATACGATGTTGAGAAACTAGAGTGGAAAGTAATTTCAAGTCCCAATAGCCCCCCTCCTCGCAGTTCTCATCAAGCTGTTGCTTGGAAGAATTACCTCTATATTTTTGGTTAGTGGAAAAGTTTGGTTGAATGCAAATACACACAGCTCTTGTATTTAACTCGCACTATACTAACTGCTTTTTTTTGGGCCATCAGGGGGAGAGTTTACATCTCCTAACCAAGAGAGGTTTCATCACTACAAGGTGGAATTTTCATTGCCATTCTTTTAGTTTTTACAAGTGCATGCTTTTTATTATTAACTTACCTGTTGACTTCTGACACTGAGATTTGATTTCGTGCTTAACACAAACTTATAGGATTTCTGGGTGTTGGACCTGAAAACAAATCAATGGGAACAAATAAATTTAAAAGGTTGTCCTAGTCCACGCTCTGGTCATCGAATGGTAATTTTTGGATGTCCTGCTTCTTTAATATCTGCTCAGGTTATATCGTTTCCTATTTTAAAAACATTTTCCTTGATTGTGTTTCAGGTCTTATACAAGCACAAAATTATTGTTTTTGGTGGTTTCTATGACACTTTAAGAGAAGTGAGGTTGGTATATTGTATTATTAATCTTATGAATTATCTCTTAAGAAAAGCTTCTTAACTGTGTGTGCGTGTCTGTATGTTGGTATTAAGATTGAAGGTAAATTTGGTATCTCTACTTAGATCAAACTTACCTTATGTAATCTATCTTTCTGCCTTTTGTCTTCTTCCAAATGGGTATATGTATTTCCTATAATTTTTTTTAAAAATATAAGTGAGTATTTAAGTTTTATATGCTCTGGCTATTTTCCATTTACAAGAATCTTGGTTTCAATCTGCTCGCTAAAGCTTTTCTCAAATATTCTTTTGCAGATACTATAATGATATGTATGTATTTGACCTGGATCAGTACAAGGTGAATCTAGTTCTTATGAAAATTTCCCTTCCCTCTTCAAGATAGCATCATCTAACTATTCTCTTGATATGACTTAATGATGAATACTAACAAAAAGTTGTATTAGTGGCAAGAAGTAAAGCCTAGTCCTGGTGCAATGTGGCCTAGTCCTCGAAGCGGTTTTCAATTTTTTGTTCAACAAGATGAGGTTCGTTGATCAAGAAGCATCTAACCATTCTGGTTCTATCACTGTAGACATGAGTTTTATGCTTTACTGTCTATAATTTTCATTAAAATTACAGGTTTTCTTGTATGGTGGTTATTTTAAAGAAGTTCAATCTGATAAGAGCAGTTCTGAAAGAGGAGTTGTGCATGCAGACATGTGGTCCCTTGATCCGAGGACTTGGCAATGGAATAAGGTGTATACTCAGTCATGGTTTCGAGTTTTACTTGTCCATACATTGGGTTCAACTCTTCACATCCTCTCTCTCTTCTTCTTCTTCCTCTTCTCTTTTTTTTTTTTTTGGAGTTCTCATCACATCCTTTCTCTTTCTCTTTCCAAACTTTTTCTAAAAAAGGCCAATAACAATGACAACTATATTGAATAAGACTTCGGCTCTCTACCTTTGATATTTACCCTATGAAAATTTATATGAAAATTTAAGTCTTAACGTTTTGAAGTTGAGGATTAAAAGTAGGCAACGTGCCACGGTTTCCACATGGAAGAGAAAGTGCATGCGTAGAAAAGTGATATTTATCTTCTTAATCCAATGCACAGAACATGCCTAAGTGCCATGTGTTTTTAATCAAAGAGGGAAGGATGAAGTCTTATTTTTTCTTAACTGACATTTGATAGCGATAATTTTTTTTTAACCTCTCGAGTACTTGATATCTGTCTGGAGCAAGTAGCAGAAAAAGAGAGTAGTTAATTGCTCTTTGTTGTGTATCTCTCTTTTGGATTTTATATCTAGTACTAATTTGTTCTGTTGCAATTATTTGCATTTCCTTTTAATAGGTAAAGAAAGGTGGGATGCCACCTGGGCCTCGTGCAGGGTTCTCCATGTGTGTTCATAAGAGGCGAGCCTTGCTATTTGGGGGAGTGGTGGACATGGAAGTTGAAGGCAAGTACTTAAACTGCAATACCACAAATGGAATAGACTGCCACACACCTCTCTGCTTGCCTAAATTTAAAGAATTATTGAATAATTGTCAATAGGGACTGGTTTTGAATGTTTTGTAATGAGTGCACATTAGCCTGAAGACTTGTGGAAAAGACACATTAACTTGGGACTCTGGGAAATTAAATTCCTATGAGGAAAAAAGAAGCCTGTCTTAACTGGAAGGGACAAGGTCATGATAAGTTAAGAATAGAAGATTGATGTAAAGTAGGTCTCATAGTCTTATATTTTATTTGCCTGATTTTAATTTTTAGGTTCATGATTATAAAAGAATATACAATACTTAAGGTCAAATTTGTATTGTGCATTTTATGCATGATTCTTATTTGGTTGGTTTTCATATTAACGTACTTATGTGATGATCCTTGGCCTTTTACATATGCAGGTGATGCAATGATGAGTCTATTCTTAAATGAACTCTATGCATTTCAATTAGACAACCATCGCTGGTAAGTGCAACAAATTATTATGACGAGTCTAGCCCGTCTAATGAGATCCCATTGTGCACCCGGGGGGGTGGCTGTGTCTTGTTGCAAGTGAAGTTTGAGTCTTGTATCAATGGTATGTAAAATCATTATTCTGCTACTTAGTTGATGTCTTTTCCTTGTGGGTAGGTATCCTCTAGAGTTAAGGAAGGAGAAGTCGACCAAGGCAAAGGTAATCCCTTGATAAATTTCTAACTATCCATGTCTAATTTTTTATTTTTTTTAAAGCAAAATAGCTTTCTTTAAACATATTCAAACTTTCTAAAGATTGTCTGTTCAATTAAATTATTGTCGATATGATGTTTATGGTTAGATTTCTCTTGCAGATAAAAAAGATTTCTGACCAAAAGAACAATGAGGTTGAGTTCGATGACCATATGAATGAGGAGGTTGTTGAAGTTGGCAAAACAGAAAATTCAGTCCTGGAAGAAGCATGCAACATGGAAACTGACATTGATGAAATGTCTCAACACATATCTTCATCTGTGTCCATTAACAATGGTGGATTGGAAACGAGTTCTGGAAAAAAACAAGAATCAAACCAAAATGCTGTTTTGCCAGAGGTATGTTGTGCTGGAGTTCAATTATAATTTTTTCTTTCTTTTGTGCAGTAAGATTTAACTTGGAACTTTTAGATTCTAAAATATTGCAATTTATAGGTGATTAAGCCCTGTGGACGTATTAACTCCTGCCTGGTTGTTGGAAGAGATACACTGTACATATATGGGGGTATGATGGAGATTGATGATCAAGAAATCACCCTTGATGACTTGTATGCTCTCAATCTCAGTAAACTTGATGAATGGAAGTGCATTATACCGGTATGCTATTTTTTTCTACCAACAAAAAATGGAAATCTTTCTTCCCCTGTTTTATCAGTGACTTGTCAATTGCTAGGTAAAATGTTATCACCCTATGATCTTTCGCTACTCATGGCTATTCTGTTTCAACTCGAAAGCCTTCATTCCCGTAATATCTACAAGTCTTCTCTTTCGTATTTGAAAATAAACTAGAGATTATAAGATGAAGATCCACTCCTATTTGGATGAACAATATATATTTTATTTTATATCCGTGAGTGTCCGGGCCAACTTATGCACACTTCGACTAATCTCACAGGACAACCGCCTGACCCTACAACATTTGGTTACCAAGAAAATCCGTAGGAAATTAATTCCTAGGTTAGGTGGCCACAAGGATTGAACTTATTCCCTCTAGGAGGACTTTAATAGTCCCAATACCCTTCATGACCACTAGGCCAACCTTTGATGGTTATTTGGATGAACGATAATTATATTTTTTTTACATGCTTGATTTTGTAAAGTGCCTAAAAATCTTTACATTATTGTTTTCTTACTTTTCCATTTGTTTCTGATGAAGGCCACGGAATCGGAATGGGTGGAGGCCTCAGAGGATGAAGATGAGGATGAAGATGAAGATGACAGTGAGGATGATGACAATTCCGAAGGAAGCAATGAAAGTGATGATGATGATGGTGATGAGGATGATTCTGAGGTGCAGTGCATCCTTTATTTCTTATTCATCAGACTATGGATGTGATTGTACTGATTACGAGTTTCTGGTTGCAAAAACAAAAGACCCCTTGTTTCTCCCACCTCTTAGAATATCCATTTATTATCATTTTAGTTCAATTACTCTACTTATATTTCTTGCTTCATTTGCATTAGACATTGCTTTGTCTTCTTGTTACGGCATCAAAGCAAGCATATGTTATTTAGGATCGAAATAACTGATTTTCAAGAATCACTCGAAGCTGCTAATAGGCTTTAGCATGTGAAATAGAACCAAATGATACAATTCTGTCCAGAGCTGTGTTCACTTGACTACTGTTCATTTGATCTTGTTTCTTTTTGTAGGCTGGGAATGATGGATCGCGAAAAGTAGGAGATGCTGTAGCTTTAATTAAGGGTGAGGGCAGGAATCTTCGCAGGAAGGAGAAGCGGGCAAGGATCGAACAAATTAGAGCTAACCTTGGTCTTTCAGATTCACAAAGAACTCCTATGGTAGCATTTATAATCTATAATGGGGTTCTCCAACTATGGAGTTTCATTTACAATCTTCAGCTTTTAAATTTAATATTTTAAAATAGGACAAATATCTTAGATTTTTGCCTTTCAATTGCTATCATAGCGATTCTTTAGTTTTCAAATTCTATGCTCTGTTAAGTTTCTGTCTTGCTGCATGATTGATCATTCTCGATCGTATCTTGATATAGCCTGGAGAATCTCTAAGGGAGTTCTATAAACGTACAAATCTCTACTGGCAAATGGCGGCACATGAGCATACACAACATACTGGAAAGGTATGGAATTTTTTTCTCATCTAAAAAGTTGACTCTACTCTTCTCTTCTCTTCTCTTCTCTTGTGGCCAGTGATTCATTACTTTTAGTCTTTTATGCTTACTGTGGTAAAATAATAGTAGTGTTGAATGGATTTCCTATCTGCTGTGAGTCTCTTATCTGATTAAAGGAGATCATACCCGGCTCTATTGTACTATTTCAAACTTTTTTTTTTTTTTTTTTTTTTTTTAATTATAAGAAGCTAGCTTTCATTGAGAAAAGAATGATAGAATACACGGGCGTCCAAGAAACCAAGTCCACAAAAGGAACCCAACTAAAGAAAAGGGCTCCAATCAAGTAAAATCAGACCTAACAACTAATTACAAAAAACCGTCGTCTCCGACACCCGAAGGAAAACATAGAACTTAG
The DNA here is from genome assembly GCA_028017165.1 of Herpetospermum pedunculosum. Classification (NCBI taxonomy): domain Eukaryota; kingdom Viridiplantae; phylum Streptophyta; class Magnoliopsida; order Cucurbitales; family Cucurbitaceae; genus Herpetospermum; species Herpetospermum pedunculosum. Next base: position 642,840 of record CM051530.1, read on the forward strand.
CGAAGGACCAAACATCACGTGGGAATATTTCCATCCCTCGAAAGGTTACCAAACATACTATTTCAATCCACTGTACAAAATTCTTTTCTGCAGAATAAGAAATAAGTTACATAATCTGGTTTCTGAAATTATTTTATGTACATATCCCGATTTAATTTAAGATGACGACGTATGGGAACATTTTGAATTCTTGGAACATTACGGGCACGATAATGGGCAATGTGTAGCTAGGATCATTATATGGATGTGTTCCCCATTATGCTTTGCCCCCAGTTAACCGAAATTGAGGTTCTCAATACTTCATTGCACTTTGCTATAATGAATTCATAAAAGAAAGAGGGATAAATGGATTTTGCTGATTGAGTTGATAGAAACCAGGGCACGAGGGCGGAAAATATTATCAACCAAACATGGCCAAAATTCATTTTTCTCGTCCTTTCTTATCAGTTATCTTTGTGTATGACTGAAGAGTATTAATTTTCCTCGTGTCTTACTATAGGAACTTCGTAAGGATGGTTTCGATCTTGCTGAATCTCGTTACAGGGAGCTTAAACCCATCCTTGATGAGGTAAGTTATATTTGACTTGCTTCATAACCAGAATTGTATGGTATACAGAATGTTCTTATTCTAACTCTTTACTGGTTCCTTTGAATAAGCTTGCCATATTGGAGGCAGAGCAGAAAGCAGAAGAGGCAGAAGCTCCTGAAACTAGTTCTAGAAAAAGAGGCAAGAAGAAAAAATAAGTAAATAGTTATTTTTGTTAGCAGAATATTAAAAATCCTGTTAGCTTAGGTGGAATCATATATCCTTAAAAAAAAAAAGAAGGTGGAATCATATATTATATTGCTGCAATTTGCAAATGATGAGTGTGTAGAAAAAAGGGGAGAGAAATTTTTGTTAGTAAACACACAATCTCCAATGCTTATTTATTATAGGGCTGGATTCTTTTTTATTTGTTAGAATATCAATATACTCTATAGAAATATGAATTTGTATCTCCCTCTAAATTGATGTTATATTAAATTGTTGTTTGACTGATGTTATGTAAGTCATTAAATTAAGGTTGATTTATTTAATCAATAATTTATGGAAGTTTATCTCGGTATTTTTTTTTGCTGAAAGTTTCAATAGGAGAAAATAACTCAATAAACATAATGTATGAACTAGTGATTAAGAAGTGAGAAGTTCGAATCTCCCACCTCACCAGTTGTCAAGAAAAAAAAAAATACAATAAAATCAATTTGCGGGATGATCAATGTGAGCGAATATGTACTTTTATTGAAATCAGAGGTTCTAAATATATAAAACTTGTGTAAAAGGAAGAAATAAAACAATAATTTCCGTTGCCGGGAATCGAACCCGGGTCCCCTGGGTGAAAGCCAGATATCCTAACCGCTGGACGACAACGGATTATTGAGAAAAATAACGTAGTTAAATATATTTGTACTTATTATTACTGGCCGAATTATATATATATAATTTGTTTTTTTTATTTTTTTTTTGATATTTTAAAGCAGCACATAATGAAAAATTTATTTAAACTATATTTTCATTTCTAAAAATTCACATTTTTTTAATTACGTTGGAACTGGCATATAAATGGTATAAAAATCCGGAAAATGTTACAATTTTTTTTGTTTTATTGTTCTTATTCTTTAAACTTTCAAATAGTGTTATAAATGATACGTGGCAAATAATCATAAAAGTTAAAAGTTTTTTTTTTAACAACATGTGGGGTAATGGTCACTAGTTCATACAAGAGGTAGGTTGAAGTAGGTTCAGATTAGTTCAAAATCTATATATATTTTTAAATTTTTAAATTTTTTTTTAGATATAATATAGATATATAGAGTCGGTCTACTTACAAACTAAAAAGGAAAATAATAATAATAATTATTATTATTTTTAAATTTTTAGGATTTAAGATTTAGGTATTAATTAAATGTTAAATAAAGGGTGGAATTTCCGCGCCACGCGTACGTGATTCGAGAGGGAAAGTTTCGTATTGTTCGCGGCTAAGCTAATAGGTTCGGGTCACAGTGGCTCGTAGCCGGGTTTCGCAATGAAGAAATTAGCAACAGCAGCCACCATAATAATTCTTCTTTCTCTACAACAACTTCTTCATCTTGCTTTCGCTCAATCTCCTTCAGAGACGAATCAGGTACTGAATTTCTCCTGAAACCATTTGTGTTTTTCTTATTGTTAATCGTTTTTTGTTTCTTACTATGATCAAATTGGATTGAGCCTTTTGGATTTGGAATAGCCTCGAGCAATTATATTTATTGTCTGAGATAATGGGCAATTGTTATTTTTGTACTGTTATCTGCTTGTGATGGAATAATAGAAATGCTAGAGAAATGGATGCTGCCAGTTTTCCCTGATAATGGGCAATCCCTCGTTTCTCTTTATATTTGCTTGCTTTGCGAATTTTATCACCACAGATCTGTCTGGGTATTCTCTTCTTATCTCGGTCTTTTTCATTCATTTTAGGACGTGGAGGAATCTGCAACTTCAAGGTAGCTATTTTCTCCCTCTCTCAAGTTATAGTTTAGTTAAAACCCAAAGTTAGCTGACATTTGGGAGTATTGTTGATTAATCGCTCTATGTTATTGGATTCATTTCATATACTGTATCTTTTGTTTATCAGTTCACCAAAGAAGATACACATACACACACATACATGTATATTTAAACTTAAACGTTTTTGCTCTCTCCTCTCTCCGGAGGTTAAAATCCCTAGGAAGGTAACAAAAATTGTGTGTCAGGTTTTACATGGGAGAGTCAGCACTTTGGACCGTGTTCAGAGACACTCCTCCTTGGTGTTGAACTTGCTGTGGTGCATTATTTGTTTGAGTCAGGCATATGATCTCTATTTGGGTGCGGTGGATGAATTCATTCGGGTTATGCTTATTTGAAATAGAGTTTGTTTTGCTATGGTGGAGGAGGTGCTTCTGAGCTCGTCTTTTTGTGAGAAGGGAAAAATCTTGTGGCCCGCTAGCTTTTTTGCCATTCCGTGGGGTATTTGGCTTGAGGGTAATAATAGGATCTTCAGAGAGGATGAAAGGTTGTGTGGTGAGGTTTTATGCGTCTTTGTAGGCTTTGGTCACTAAGTATTTTTGTAATTATGATCTTGGTTTGATTTTGTTGGATTGAAGTTCGTTTTTGTAGTTAGTTCTTGGACTCTCCTTTTGTTGGGTTTGTTTTTTGTATGTCCTTGTTTTTGTTTCATTTTTCTCAATGCTCGGTTTCTTACCAAAATAATTTCAATAAAAACTTGGTTATCCTCACAGATAATGATTGTAACGTCAGTAAACTGAAAATGAGTTTTGAGAATTCTTGCCAAGGAGTTTAACACTCACATTTCCAAAGGAGGTCGTTTGACTCTCATTCAAGCTACCCTTACAAACCTCCCTATTTATTATCTTTCCCTCTTTTCCATTCCCACTAAAGTGGCTAAATCCATGAAAGTCTCTTTAGAAACTTCATGTGGCAAGGAGTTTCGGAAAAATGGGGTATACACAATCTGAGATGGGAAAATGTGAAGCTTCCCATTGAGGAAGGGGGTCTCAGGATTGTGGACATTCGGCAGAAAAACAACACCTTTTGGCCAAGTGGATTTGGCGGTTCTACAATAAGAAGACTGCCCTATGGCAGAGAGTTATTGCTGGAAACTTCGGAGTCACACATTTCAACCACAGACCGGGGGCTAAATCACTAACCTCCTCTAAGAGCCCTTGGAAATCTATACGGAAGCTCCAATCCCAGATTTATTCCCATATTACTTGTAATGTGGGGAATGGCTTGTCTACCTACTTTTGGACCGATTTGTGGCTGAAGAATGAGGCATTAAAAGATAGTTTTCCCCTCTTGTATGCTATCACACAAGAAAGAGGCCTTGGTGGTGATATGTGGAATCTTGTAACAAACTCTTGGAATTTCTATCCCCGTAGAAATCTCAAAGATGACGAAATTGAGGAATGAACCCATCTCTCCTTTGCCCTTGAAAAGATTACTCTCAGAGTCACCAGATGGAAATGGGCTTTGGAGAAGGATGGTTGCTTCTCCTCGAAGTCCCTTACCAAATCATTAACATCCATAGGCAATTTGGATAAAGAGGATCTTTATAACTGCATTTGGAAAGGTCAATTCCCAAAGAAGGTTAAATTCTTTATCTGGGAGCTCCACCATTCTTGTTTAAACACACAAGATAAGCTTCAGCGTCGCATGCCTTGGCTTAAAATATCTCCCAGCTGCTGTCCTATTTGGAAACAGGGAGAAGAATCACACAAACACCTTTTCTTTTGGTGGAGTAATGCAAGATGATTCTGGAATTTTATTGTTGCTGAATTTGGGTGGCTGACTGCCTTTCCCTTGGATGCGGGAGATCTCCTTCCCTCATCTTATATGGTCATCCCTTCACAAAAACAAAATAGATCCTTTGGCTTAATTTTGTGAGAGCTTTCCTTTGGTCAACTTGGCTTCAGCGGAACTCTTATATCTTCTCCGACAAGGAACAATCCATTAATGATTTCTTCACCTCTGTTACCCAGTTAGCAATAAATTGGTGTAATTTGGTTCATCCTTTTTGTGACTATAACTTATCATCTCTTATTATTAATTGGAGATGCTTTTTGTAACTTTTGGATAGAGTCTATCCTCCTCTTTTGATTATATCAATGGAGTTTCTTTGTTTCCTATCAAAAAAAAGAAAAAGAAAAGAGAATTCTTGCCAAGAAATATTGAAAATTTAGTGTCTGAAATACATTCCAGTCATCAATTTCAGCTATTTACATTCACATTCCCTTTTCTCCATCACGGCTAATAGAAACTCCCAAGCCATGAAATGTATGCTAGTTCCGAGTCAATTTTAAAAATCTATTAACTTTTCCTCAAATCTCCTCCTTTCTTCAACAATTTCATTTGCAATTGAAATTGCTTTGATTCCAAAGAAGATATGTTAATCCCCAATTTTGTATTTCAAGTTGCGTTGTAATGTTCTACACTCTATTTATTTACAATTTTTCTTCTCTCTCTCTCTCTCTCCCTCTCTCTTACCCACTCTCTTTCTCTAACAAATGCATCTTATTTAGGCGATATCTTTTGTGTGTCTCTCATCCTAGGTAAGCAAGAAGCTGTTGACCTGTGTGTCTTATGCTTCAAACATACTATTTGATACTGTTGGCATCACTATTTAAATTTGTTTATGTAGACCTCCCGAGCAAGATGAAGAGCATGTTGATGAAGTACATTGTTCGAGAGACAGAAGTAGGACAGCCTGGAATATTATTGAGGAGGTACGGACTTACTTTCTTTCCTAAAAGATTATGGACTCTACCATTTGAAACAGACATGCTAATTGATGTTCTGTTGTTTCTGCTTTAGCATTTGCTGCCGTTTATGGAGAAGGAAAATTATCAGGTTTCTACCAAGTGTAGGCTTCATCCAAACAACGATCTGTTCAGAGATCAGGAGCAGCACAAGATTCATCTTGATATAAATCACTGGGAATGTGGATACTGTCGGAAAAGCTTCCGTGCTGAAAAATTTCTTGATAAGCATTTTGACAACAGACATTACAATCTTCTGAATGTTGTATGTTCTTCCTTCATGTTATATACTTTAAAGTTATATAACATGGTTATCATTTTTGGGTCATGTCTTAGTATCTGCTGGTATTTGGCATTGGCCATTGCATAATACATACGTTTACTTTCATGACATGAATGGGTGAGGGTGTTGCTCAAGTATTTGAATATCAGTTAAATTGATATAAATAATCTTATTGCAATAATGCAGTAGCTTTGTTACGTAGGATGCATCAATTACAAACAAGACAAAAGTTTGAATACTGTCCTAGGTGTTTATTACCTTGTGCAAGAGTCCAAAGGAAAAACCTAAATTTTTGGAGCTTTCCATTTCCAAATGAACTTGGCTAGACAGTTTGGGTTAGATTTTTCACAACCTATCAAGACTTTACATTGAAATTATAAGGCAATATATTACCGGGTTAAACAGCTCCTCAAAAAGACCCTGGAAAACCTAAAACAGGCCGAAACCTCTATAGGACTAATCTGAGGAAGACCCCGCAATATCCTAGTTTTAGGTTTGGTCGCATCAATCAACTCGCTTGGGATCATGTCTTCTTAGGATTGCAAGAAAAGGAACCTGCTCGTTGATTTCGTACACCCCAGCATCCTCTCAATTTGGCCCAAAGCTTTTAGTGATGAGGAGATTTCCCTACTCAGTAGCTCCTCGATTGGCATAATGCCTCTTGAGTTTGAAGTATAAAGCATGTTTCGTGTTGTTCTAAACCTCCTTAGCGGTACACTCCTGTGATGAATGCCGACCAAGTTTATGAATATTATTAAACTACAATGCTTATAGTTGAGAGTCTTGAGACTTGTACGATATGTATCCACTTGGGAAATATGTACCATAATACTTATTAGGCTTTACATTCATGCTTCTATTTTTTCTTCACACGAGATATTTACCTTACGTCTTCCTACATCTCAAGATTCTTGGACATGAGACTTTACATTAAATGGATGCATGTAGAAAATAATAATTTAAGAGGGCGTGCCTATGCATTTAGATTTGCTCCCATTTTCACAAGGGATAGTCAGGTTTATTTTAGCTTGGATTATTCTCCTCAAGTAACTCCAATTCATTTTTATGAACTCAGTTTGTGTTCTTTATTTGCTTGCTTTTGAGTTTGATTGCTGTTGTTTTGTTTACCCATGCTCTTAGTAAATGCAGAGCCACGGGAAGTGCTTAGCTGATTTATGTGGGGCATTGCATTGTGACCTAAAGATGGATATCAAGTCACGTATATCTAAATGCAATTCTGCAGCTGCTGCTAAGAACAAGCATTTATGTGAGGTTGCTTAGTGGTACACAAAATGCTTGCTAATTTCCTGCCTTCTGTTTTGCATAATTTCGTCGTTCATTTCTGTAAGTTCTTTAACAGAGTCTTGCTGATAGCTGTTTTCCAAGTAATGAGGGACCATCAGCAAGCCGTCTTCATGGTGAGCTTCTTTCCCTTCCCCCCACCACCAAGCTCTTCTCCTTTTCCCTTTTTAGTTACAAGTAATATCTGTTCTTTTCAAAGGTTCCTCATGGAATCGCTCATATTTTTTAAATTGATGACTGAGGTACTTCGTAGAGCTGTTCCTTCTCCAATTCTGTGGAGCTCATTCTTGCACTGGGAAACAAAAGCCATTTTCTAGAGGAGCAGAGGTGAGCCTTTAAACACAAGCCATTTGCTGTAGGTTGTTTGGTCATTACTTACAATAAATATGTAGCTGGTTTTCAGCTTGGTAAGAAAATTTTGTTTCTTACTTTCAAATATATCCCTTGTGGAATACACCATGGTCTGGTGAGCAATTTTATTTTATTATTTTTGTAAGAAACAAAAGAAAAAAGAAAAAAAAAAATTGTTTAGTCTTCGTTTTATAACTATTTGGTTTTTTATTTTTAGTTTTTGAAAATTAAGGTTATAAACACTACTTCCATCTATGGTTTCCTTATTTTGTTATCTATTTTTTTACTTATGTTTTCAAAATCTAAGCCAAGTTTTGAAAACAAAAAAAGTAATTTTTTTTTTTGGAATTTGCTAAGAGTTTAAATATTTCCTTAGGAAATATGAAACCATTGTAAAGACATTTGAGAAAAAGCACCATTTTCAAAAATAAAAAACCAAATGGTTATCAAATGGGGCCTTATAGTTTCATATTAATATTCTTCTTACTCCTTTGGAGTTTCATTCATCTTACTGAGCAATTTTATATCTGCAGAGGCAACCAAGCATCTTTTACATGGCATCTTCAATACTGATATTGATGTTGCTACCAATTTTCTATGTCATTGTCTATTTACACCGCAGGTACTCTCATTTACCTTGTTGATCTCTCCTATGAATAAGATTTTTTATGATTCATAACCCCTTTTCTGGGATTCTTTTCCAGAGAATCGAGAAATGGAGTCGAAGTGCTTAAACGAATCTCAAAAGCTGGACGTAAAACCAAACCCTCGTAACTGGTAGCACCCTATTTTCCCCCTTTACATCAATAAAACTACATTATTTCTGGGACTTTGTTTGTTTATGTCAAAGGCTAAAATATCATAGCCAAATGTTCTATAGCCAATTAGCCATGGCGTCACCTAAATGTACATCAGACATATCTTGCATTAAATTGAGTGAGATTTTTTCTTTTTCTTCCGGCATTTGCATATTTCTTTGGCATCATCTAGTCCTTGGGATGAGTATGGAGCTAACTGCTATCTAATCTATTTCTGTTCTATTACATTTTTTTTCTTCTTTTTTTTTTTTTTTTCTGAAAAAGGATCATTGAAAGAGAGTGGAGGTTGATTACCAGAGTGAATGTATAGTATTTAGGATTCTTCCTTACATGGGTTGGCAATGACTGTGACTGTCAATGGCACCATCAATATGAGATTTTTTTTTTTACAATCTGGAACTTTATCAGCCACACCCTTATATTTGGACAAGTTTTGAGACTTATTTTAAAAGTCTGGAAAATATTCAATTTTTTTCCTACTCGTTAATCATATCTTTCTCTTTTCCGAATCAACATTTTTTTCCCTCGATTAAGATCATGCTAGCTCATAACAACCAAATGTAGTAGGATCATACAGTTGTCCTGTCAGATTAGTCGAGGTGCGCAAAATGGTCCGAACACTCGCCAATACCCAAAAAAAAAAAAAAAAAAAAAAGAAAAAGATCATGCTAGATCAGTCTTGTTTTCAAAATTGCGTTGGTTTTCATAAATTGACTACAAATTAATTCCCAGTATCAGCATTAACTTCAAAAGGGCAATCGCTACCTGTTTCATGAATCAATTGTCAAAAAACAGTGATCTCAGCCACACTACCAACCTAATCTGAAGTTCATCCATGATTGTTTCATCCAGCTTGAGCTTGCTGGTTAGTCATACTTGTCGAACTCGCCCATGAAGAACAATCCTTTCTATGGTATGTTATTAGCTCAACTTCATAATCAGAACTGATTTCTGACTCGAGTAATTTCGAACTTTATCTAGGATTAGTCGGCAAAATTCTCATCGACAGATGCATGATCCTGTATTGTCTTTAAAAGAACTGGCGATCTTTTAGTCCTCTTTGCAGCCGAACGGAACTATGAATTGGAACACAAGATTTGGTAATTCTGACCTCTAGGGAGATATGACTCTAAATGCTAAAGAGATCAATTCGTTCGATAATAAAAACCCATCTGGATCACTAAGACGAATGTGGCGCAGCCGCCTCGTTAAATTATCATCTTTGCGCGACAACAAGCCATTGCATTCATCAACTGTTAGAGCTCTCCTCTGCTCATCCAAGCAAACCACATGACCACTTTCGATGTACGGTTGATACGCCCTGCAAAGAGAACGAACAACAAGATCACCACCATATTCATTTCCAAAAGATTGCAAATCAAGGCCTGGGGAAGTTCTGAGGGAGAGCATCAAAACATCCATGGCCATGTCCTTGACATCAACATCATTATCTCCATGGCAATCCACCAGCCCCTTCTCTAAGTTCTGTACATAAACGGCGTATTCCTTCAACTTCCGCGGCCTGGAGAACCTCAATCCACCAAGATAACTAGCTGCCCCTAAACCAAAAGCATAGAAAGGATTGTTCTTCCAGTAAGTAGAGTTGTGCTTGCATTCGAACCCACTTTTACAGTAACTACTGATCTCATAATGGCTATAACCTCCCTCGGCAAGTGCTCTTGAAGCCATTCTGTAGAAACCAGCTGAATCTGTATCAGAAGGCAATGGAAATTCCCCTGGCTTGTACCTGCGTATACCCAAGTTCAGATTTCACATTTAACAGGAATCGAAGCCCATTTTTGATAGCCATTTGGTTTTGGTTTTCGAAAATTAAGCTTAAAACACTTCTTCTACCTATGAGTTTTTTTTGTTATGTTATGTACCTTTTACAAATGTTATCAAACGGGATCTAAAAAAATTAATTTTTGGAATTTGAAACTTGGTTGAGAATTCTAATGTTTAAAGATGAAAATGATCGTAAAGAAATAAAGTGAAAACAAGCATAATTTTCAAAAAAAAACAAATGGTACCTAGAATATTCATAACCAATAACACTGCTACTTACAACATCCCAAATTTTGTGTCATCTTCAACTTGCAAATCATATACTGAAACATGAGTTGGCTGTGCTTCAATGGTGAGGCGTAAGCTCTCTTCCCACATCTCAGCTGTCTGGTGAGGCAGAGAAGAGATGAGATCTATACTCCAATTTTCAACCCCACAAGACTTAACAATCTCAATAGCTTCATAAACTTCATCAACTCCATGAGCCCTCCCACAAGCCTTGAGCAACTCTTCCTGAAACGCCTGAACACCCAAAGACACTCTGTTCACATCCAGCTTCATCAAATCCTCCATTTTCTTCGCATCAAAAGTGCCGGGGTCCATTTCGATAGAGATTTCAGCATCCTCAGCCAACCCGAATTTCGAACTCAACAAATCTAAAATCACCGAGACAAGCCTCGGCGGCACAAGAGAAGGGGTGCCGCCGCCAAAGAAGACGGTTTCGAGGGGGCGATTGGTTTGGAATTGTGAGTTTGTGGCGTTGATTTCTCGACAGAGTAACTCCACGTAGTGTCGAATTCGAGGGTCGTCGTCGGATTGGTAGGAGGATGATCCTAAGGCGACAATGGGGAAGTCGCAGTAGTGGCAGCGCTTTCGACAGAAAGGGAGGTGGATGTAGGCTGAAGCAGGGGAGATTGTGGTGGGGGGTTTGGTTGAGGCATTTCGTCGAACAGTTGGCGTGATGTGTGCATAGAAGTTGGGCATGGTGGAGAAAGCTGCTGCTGCTACTTTTGGCAAATTGGGTTTGCTTGATAAGGTAAAGAAAATGGGAATGAAGGTTGATTTAAGCAAGAGCTGCTGAATGTTCATGGCAATTGGCAATTGGCAACGATCAACGAGGAAGAGAAGGAAGAGCGAAAGAGAGAGCGTTGCAAATGCAGACCGTCGTGGATATTTTTTAAACAACCGAGGGAATTCATAAAATAGATTCACATAAATATCTCTACATATTTCTTTTTCTTATTTGCATTTATTTTAAAAATTAGAGTATTTATCTCAAGTTTTTTTTTTTTTTTTTACCTATTTTTTAAATTAGAGTATCCAATTATTTATTACTATACTAGTTCTTTACTTTATTTTCTAGTTTTAAAATTAAGCTGACAGAATTTCTAAATATATATATATATATATACGATAGAAATTATTAATGTAAATTACGAATTTACATAGTTTGAATGTAATTTCCTATTTTTAGCATTTTAAAAGTTTCAATTTTGTGTTGTAGAGTATTTTAAATTTTCTTTTTATCTAATCAAAAAATCAACTTATTAACTTCTGTTTTTTATTCAATCTTCAAGAATCTTAATCCTTAAGATGGCACTGAACATAAATTAAAGTATTTTAAATTGTCAATATAGTAAAATTAGACTAGACATAAATTTCAAAGTGAAACTGAAGTCCTTGCATAATTTTTATTAAAAGCTAAAATTGACTTTTATTGTAACTTATAAAGTGAATTTTGAAATAATTTTTAAACAATTTACAATTAAACAATTTACAATTAAACATTTACCTAACAAAGCCACAAATGAGACATCGGATCATAGAAATAGTAGACTAGTAATTTACAATTGAACATATTACATAACAAAGTCACAAATGAGACATCCGATCATAGAAATAGTAGATTGTAGTTTTACTCTAGAAAGAAAAGAAAAAAATATTACCAAAAATGACGGAGAGAAAGCCAACCTAAGCATAGCTCAACTGATTGAAGCATATGCCTTCGACCAAGAGGTCACGAGGCACAAATCTCCCACCCTAGATGTTGTAAAAGTTGCAGTGTACTCAAACAAAAATGAAGGGGATAACTGTGAGAGGGAGGGTAATCAAAGATAAAAAAAAGCATACAACATTGCATTTAACTGATACCATCATAACAAAATTGATTCGTATTATAATTCAATCTCATTAGTCGAGGCATTTCACCATGTAAGGGCCTTCAAGTTCATAGCCTAATTTTCTATAATAATGACGGGTTCCAACGCCTGATATAACGGCAATCTTTGTCGACCGATGCTCCATACGAGCTATCCGCTCTGCCTCCTCCATCAAAAGTGTGCCATAACCCTATGAAGATCAAGTAACACCTTAATTCTTTTGCATAGAAAATGATTTTTTATGCAGTTCGTAGATAACGGATGCACAAAGCCCTTTAACATGGAAGATAAATATAAAACTAAACCCAGAACATCAAAATAATTACCTCGAAAAAGAAATATCTTATAATACTTATGGTTGATACAGAAATCATTAAATGATCAGATAGGTTGGTGTTCGCATAACAAGAAAATGGCTGTATTACCTGGTGTTGCAGCTTCTCAGTATCACGTCCATGAACTGGAACGGCAGTTCCATACACATGGAGTTCACGAACAATGGAACACTTCCCAACGAGTTCAGGACAAGTGGTGTTGCGACCACATCTTCTCAGCCGGAGCAAACCAACAAGAATGTCCTGCATAAGGAAAAACGCAGAGAAAGACATTCAAGTTTTAATGCATACGAGCCTATATCAACATGAGCATAGCTCATCGGTAATTGACATCTACTCCTTTCCATGAGGTCGGAGGTTAAAATTCTCATACCCCACGTTTGTGGATTGTACTCAAAATACATGGCCAAGCCATGTGGATCAAATAATTTACTCCCTCATAGCATAAACCACGATTAAAACACAGCATTAGCCTTGAATATGTACTTGCATGAAAAACCGAGGATATGAGGGTGGGGGAAGAAGATACCTGGCGAACATCTTCGTATGACAGAAATGTTTCCCAGCCTTCATTTGCCATATAATCACGACGGACAAGCTCAACTTCTTCGGGTTTAATCTTATGATGAATGTCCTGAAGTCACAAAATGGGAAATCTTTTAACATCCTTCACTAGGGTAAAGTATAGGTTTGCATTGGGGCTATAGGACGTGTGAGTGTGACTAAAGAACATAAAGATACATTTGTTCATTAACCTGAATTCCAGCTTCTCGTGTCCGAACATCACGGCATTTCAAGCCCAAATCATCCATCCGAGCTAGAGCTAACTCTCGAAGATTTCCTTTCTCTACACCAGAAGTAACTAAAGGCATTGGGATATCCCGCTGTACTCTATAAACTCGAGTCCATGGGGGTACCATAGCTAGGATCCTCGCCACAATATCAACAAGTTGCTCTGGTGGATAGTTTCTATACCTGCATATGAACAAACATTTATTATGATCTGCAATCTATCACCTACTATTTTCGCACAAAAATTTCAATGGGGAACGTGATCATTAAATTTATAAGACAAGGTTCATGATTCGAACTTCTCTACTCAAGGTTGAGAAGATAGCATGTTTCATGATGAAATTGTATTAATAGCTACTTGCCTGCCAGTTTTCCATAGTTCATAGAGCCCAGTTCCACGGATCACAAGTGTGGGATATATTTTGAGCCCATCTGCTCGAAATGAAGGGTTCTCAAAGAACTCACGAAAACTTTCCAGGTCCCTCTCGACCCCAACATTTGGAAGATCAGGCATCATGTGCGCTACAACCTACAAGAAAAAAAAATGTAGAAAGATGCATAGTTAACGATGCAAGATTGCTGCCTAAAAGACCTACTAAGAGAAGAGAAGATCATGTCGCTAGAGCAATAAATTCAAATCCTTAACCTGCCACAGGTCCAAGGTTGCTAGCCAATAGTTTAACTATGAGTTAAATTTATTCTTTGCAAAATCACATATACAAACCTTGAAACCAGCATCCTTTGCCAAGCAAAAGCAATCAGCCACAGCAGCTACAGTATGCCCTCTGTTACTGTCTCGAGCTACATCCTCATATGTACTTTGAACTCCAATCTCTAGTCGTGTACAACCATAAGAAAGCATTTGCCTCAAGTGAGGTCCTAGACAATAATCAGGCCTCCTGGTTGAGCAAAGCCAAATAAGCAATGAAATCTTTTTTTCATTAATTAAACAAAAACACGATCTCAGGCGCTTATAATAGGCCACAGCAATATTTAGGAGTTGTACTCTGTTGTATGTGATCTTAATTGCAGTAATAAGGTACTCAATGAAGAATTCAGAGATCAGGAAATGTGGAGCTCAGAACTTGAAAAATTGGGGGAAAAAACTCACGTTTCTATTGTCATGCCTATACATTTAACTGCACTGTGCTCTGAGTAGGCAATTGCCTCTTCAACATTGGCAGAAGTATGCCCTGACAAAGCATCATGAAGATTCCTTATAAAGTAATCACGATAATCAACTGGCAGCGACATGAAAGTCCCACCCATCAAGATGAACTCAACCTGAAAGTACACAGAAAATTTTATGATAATTTACTATGCAACAAAATAATTTACAGGCAAGAAAAAGGAACCTTATCAACACTGTGGCCCAAACGCTTCAACTGATCTATCCTGCCTCTAGCCTGGACATATGGGTTGTATCTACAATCAAAGTGGCGGCAGGAAAGATGAAAACGATATCAGAACGTATGCAAAGCAACTCAATATCATTAAGAACTGACAAATAGAACCAAGGCAACAATGATTGTAGTAAACCCTAAAGATATTCATATATCTAGTCAAGCAAACAGACTGCCGAGGATAACATAGATCTAAGCCAGAAAGCTCTTCTGAACAATTGCTGCACTTCACTCTTGGGGGGCATCCCTTCAAGGAAGTGAAAAAAAGAGCTATGGGAGAATTTTCATAGTGTAAATACTCCCTCCTCTCCAATTGGAGCTACCCTATCGCAGATTTTTTGAAGCTATTGTGAGTTTGGTTCTTTCCTAGTGTAAATGCTCCCCCTCTTCCATTACCATAGCTATTCCTCCCTCCTCTCCAATTGGAGAGTTCTTTTGTAATACATCACTCGGAGTCTCCCGCATCTGTAATTTCATGTTATCAATGAAAATGTTTCTTATCAAAAGAAAGAAATGCATTCTTTCGGGCATTAACGGGTGATTTTATTTACATGGATGGTCGCCTGCCAGCACTGTTTTGAAGACAGTCACATAATAGTTAATTTCCCACGACAAGCAGTTGCCAGCTACTTGCGTTCATTTTCTTCACCCCCATATTGATTTCAAAGAATCCCACCTCCGTTTCACTCTGGACTAGAAGTATTTTAAACTTGAATTTAAAAATTTAATACTTTCTTAGCCAAAATATTAGCCTCAGTCCGTGCCTATACAAATTGGTAAACTTTCCATCCTCAATTCTCAAATACTCTCATCTAGATACGTTCTTTCCTCCACATAGATATGTAATGCATCCAATAACATAATACTAAAGATAAAACAAATAATCCTGAGGCAAAAAATTCGAGACTCAAAGAAGAAGAGAATGCAAAATCTTAGAAGTTACAAGTTACAACCAACCTTGCACGAATTGCACGCATGCTTGTGGGCTCATAACCAGTGTACGATTGAGTACTGTACTCAAAGTCCGAATCAGGTCCTCCGGGGCAGTATACACAAATATTCCCCGTCGTAGCAATATGAGGGCACCGATGCGGTTTAGACATCACCGCCACGACTGCGATACCGGAGGCTGTTCGAACCGGCTTGGCTCGAAGCTTCGGTAGCAGAGCCTCTCGGTCCGACTCAGGGAGCGCCGCGATCATCTCAACGAGCTTTGGGGCCCGTGCAAGGCCATACTTCCGGCAGGCGGCGGATTTCAGAGCGTTCAGATCGACGTTTTGCCCTTTTCGTGAAAGGTCGACCATGGAGTTGACAATCTCAGCAATGGCACGAACTCTGCCTTCTTCCTCGGAAAATCCATGACCTTCGAAGCCGCCACGACCAGGCCGAGGTAGTTTCCGATTGGATTCCGCCACCACTGCAGTCGCCATTAGAACAGAAAAACCTTCTTCGACAGACTAGGCTTTCTTCTTTATTGGAGCCCAAATTATTTCGCGGGTTTAGCATTTTTCAACATTAGAATAATAGCCCATTTATCACCAGAAATGACGTACATACCCTTACACGTTTTTTTTTTTTTTTTTGACAACTGTAAATTTATTTGGATATGATCTAAAATAAATATAAATATAACACATTTTAAAACAATTTACAAATATATCGTTGCTACTAGTAGTCAACTAATAGCAGTCCATTCTTATATAGTGACTTTCACTATAAAAAAAAAATTATTATATTTACAAAAAAAAAAAAAAAAAAAAAAAAAAAAATCAAAATGTGTTATATTTATAATTATTTTACCTTAAATAAATAGATACTTTATGCAATTTCTCAATTTATTTATTTTTAATAAAAATTATCTAAATTTTTTTAATCATTCACTAAGATTTTCAATTTTTCATTTTTTTAGAAGTAAAAAAAAAAATACGATAAATTGGGGTAGGAAGATTTGTTTATTACTATAGAAAAATTACTTCAATATATTATATAGTATTACTAATTATCGGATGTCCTCAAAATGACAGTATACTATTAATTAACAACTTCATAAAAAAATTACAAATTCATATTCATATACCTTAATAATTTTTTCAGTGATTCTAAATATTTAATATAATAAATTTTTGTTGGTAGGAAAATTCAAACCATCAAAAGTTAAAGAATTTATGTCTTTTAACTAGTTAAACTATGAATGTTAATCAATGAAAGATTAATTTGATGACTTTATAAAAATGAAATTGAAAACAAAACAAAAGATATAGATTGAATCAAAAGTTTAGTCTTTGAATTTTGAAGGAGTATTTCCATCCATGACCCAACTTAAGGTGGTCTAATGCCATTTGACCCACCTCTTTAAAATACATGTGTGTATGGTCTTTTGCTATGTCATCACGGTGTGAAAAGTACAGACTATCCTTGCGTTCATTTTCCCTGCAAATTCGCAATTCTTGTCTTCTCCATCTCACGATCACGATTCTTCATCTCTCCCTCTTATCACGATTCTCCCTCTCTCCTTCTCGATTTTCTCGCGCCGCCTTCATTGTATAGAACGATCGTCGCACGTTGTCGCTAGAGAAGACCTGAAGTCGTCGCACAAACCTGGGGTTGTTTGTGGTGGATCTAAACGTTCTTTGCATCGCCGTAAAAAAACTTTGCTCGTCACTGCACACATCAGGTGTTAAGGAGATGTCTTTGTCGTCGCGTGGGCGTGGTCGTCAGAGGTTGTTGGTCGAAAGACGAAAAACAACGGAGGAAAGAGAGATGAATAAAGAAAATTGAGAATAAGAGATATAAAATCGTTATAAGAGGGAGACGAAGAATCGTGATCGTGAGATGAAGGAAGGGAGAATCACGATTTGTAGGGAGAATGAATGCGATGATAGTATAACTTATCACGCTCACGTCGTGATGACATCAGCAAAAAAAAAATAACTTACCCTGTGGGTAAAATGTCGTTAACTTTAAGATGCCCAGACAAAAGCCCAAACTTTTAAGATTGTGTTTAATAATCCTAAACTTTAAAAAACATGTCTATTTGTAAGAAACTTTTAATTAAACTATATATATATATATATATATATATATATTTTTTACATCTATTATTAAAGTTAGAGGGAGACATTTGTCGCTACAACAATTTGATTAGTGGGACAAGTCCTCCACAAATATGAATAAATATGAATAAGATCATCATCATTCCTATTTCACACAAAATTAGGGTCTATAACATCTCTATTCAAAACAACTAACCAATATGCAAAATTTACAATCCAAATTGAAGATGTATTGGCTTCACGAGCTAACACATGAGCCACGCAATTATGGTCCCTAGGCAAATGGGAGAAGACTTCAACCTTTTTCACCATTGCCAGTTGTTTCGCCTTTTCGACGAACACCTCCATCTCTATCTCTATGAGGTATTTAGTATCGTTGTTGAGCAGCCTACAGATTTCTAATGTATTCGTCTCCATCTAAATCGTCGGAGCATTAATTTAACAATTGTGGGATGGTAGATCGAACCATCTCATATCTTTATTTCTTAGAATCAAACTATTGTTTTGAGACCATAATTAGTTATAATATAACCTTAAAAACTATATATACACATTACATAAATAAATTAAATCGAAGGAATCTTTAATCCCTAAAACGACATCGTTTGTGGGGAATACCTTCGTGGCGCGCAGTCGATGCAACGGCCCACCCACAAAACTAATTCTGTGGTGCTCCGGTGGATAAGCTCGTCGTAAAAGCCGTTAAAATGCTCAACTGAATTCCAACTTCAACAGTGAAGAAGAAGGAGACTGTATTCTAATGGCGTCAACCACTCTCTCCGTCTCCTCCGCTTCAACAACGACGCCTTGCCTTCCTAATACCACCACCGCCGTCGCTTATTTCAAACCCCATACCAGAAGTTTCTCCACTTTCCTTGAGGGCAAGAGGATAAGTTTGAATCGAACATCGAAAACCAGGCCAATCGGTGCTAAGAATGCTTCTAATGGCATCCATTGCCAGGCTTCTTCTTCTTCTCTTCTTCCGTCTGCTCTTCTTTTCGATTGCGATGGGGTTCTCGTCGATACTGAAAAGGATGGCCATCGGATTTCCTTCAATGAGACTTTTGATGAGGTTTCGCTCTTTTCTTCGCTGTTTCTTCTTTGTTTATCTGCGTATCTGTTGCTGATTATTGAACTCTGTAAGTTGCTTTATGTTACGGAAAAAGTAGGGCTATGTATGGTACTTGTTGCCTGTTGGTGATAGTATAAAACTTCAATGAACTAAATGACTATTAGCTGATTGAATTTGTTCCCTGTTTCAATTGTTGATTCGGGAGAATCATAAACCATAGGTTTAGGGTATGTTTGGTAGTGATTTTGAAATGGTTAAAATCATTTTTAAACATATTTGAATGATTAAATACATGTTTTGGAGTGATTCTGAAGATGAAAAAAGTGATTTTAATCACTCCAAACATATCCTTAGACTAGTTTTGATTTTAGTTCTGACACACTCGATTTCTGGTTAATCGAAACCTAACAATGGCGTAATTGAAATGATTCCACAGAAAGAATTGGGCGTTACCTGGGATGTAGATTTGTATGGTGAGTTACTCAAAATTGGAGGTGGAAAAGAAAGGTAATTTTGTGAATTCACAAATTTGAATCAGCCATGAGATCTCGATAATTTAAGTTCATGTTTGCTCACAATTAGCATTCAACATTGGGGGAGAGTTTTGTTTTCTCGTTGGAGTATTTAGAATAAAATGGTGGTATTTTCATATGGTATTTGAATTTTGTAGGATGACAGCGTATTTCAATAAGGTTGGATGGCCTGAAAATGCTCCAAAGAATGAAGATGAAAGAAAGACATTCATAGCTGGACTTCACAAGCGAAAGACAGATCTGTTCATGGTTCTTATTGAGAAGCAATTACTACCTCTTCGACCCGGTGTTGCGAAGTCAGTTACCTTACAAACTCCCCTGACCGTTAGTATATATATCGAAATGGAAATGTGGAACCATGAAGAAATTACATTAAAAAACAAAGATGCGTGATACTCATTGACATCATTTTTAGTCACTTGGGATTGAAATTGAATTAGTAAAGAAATGTTTTTTATTCTGAGTCAATAGTATTTATTCTTCTACAACTCGGTTTACTTGGTACTGTTCTCATCGATATAGTCCTCAGATATCTCTGCCTTAACTGACCTACACTATGCAATTAAACTTCTCCTTGTTTTTTATTCTGTGTGATTGTTTTGAAGTGAATTGTATTTAAATTACGCAGGCTCATCGATCAGGCATTCGCAAACGGAGTGAAAGTTGCTGTTTGTAGCACTTCCAATGAGAAGGCGGTATGCACTATCAGGTTTATAATATTAGTTGCTTGTATTTGTAACTTTCTGGAACTGAAGATCCTTACACTGTATATATGCTGTGGATAAAGACATTTAATCTGATATAGCTTTACAGATCTTCACCTGTTCCTATTATTTTGTGTCAATTTTAATGTTATACAATTGTTGTAGAAACTGGATAGAAGTTGAAATGAGGAGGCCTGCTTGAAAAAACATACTTTTTCCTCTAGAATTATGCTAATATCGAATTGAATACACTACAAGAAAACTATATGCTGTTTGTTATTAGATTAATCAAAATATGTTAATTAATTGCATCGGTTTATGATTGTAACAGCTGAACTTCATCCATTCATTTTTAGGTCTCTGCAATAGTATCATTTTTACTGGGACCTCAACGAGCTGAGCAAATTAAGATATTTGCGGGAGATGTAGTGCCTCGAAAGAAGCCTGACCCAGTAAGATTTTGATCCCTCTCAAATTTTGATTGCTAAGAACATAACTAGAGACCAACGATGGGGTTTTCCTTCATTTTAATTTCACACTTGTTGAAGTTTGTACTTTATCATTAATTATTGAAACGGAGAACTACTATTTCACTTGGTCACTCGGGAAACATGTTAGACATCCATCTACTTCAGGTTGACTAAAATTGTTGGCTAATGAATTTTAACTTAAAAAGAAGTTAGTGCTCTGTTACTACTAAGATGCTTTCTTCCTTGCAGGCTATCTATATTTTAGCAGCCAACACCCTGGGTGTTGATCCTTCAAGGTACGGCTAACAGGGAATAGGAATATTTAGGTCCCGTTTGATAATCATTTGGTTTTTTGTTTTTGAAAATTAAGCTTATAAACACTATGTCCATCTATGGTTTCCTTTTCCTTGTTTTGTTATCTACTTTTTATTAGTGTTTTCAAAATCCAAACAAACTTAGAAACTAAAAAAAAATGTTTTTGTTTTTAAAATTTTGCTAAGAATCCAAATGTTTCCATAGGAAATATGAAAATCATTGTAAAGAAAATTAAGAACCAGCACAAATTTCAAAAACAAAAACTAAAAACGAAATGATAGATATTGATAGATATTGATGTGCTAAAAAGGGTTCTATTTTTGCCATGACTTTATCCTGGTATAGATGGCATCCATGTGCAGAAAATTTATGCAGTTTCTATTTTGTGTAGCTGTGTTGTGGTGGAAGATAGTGCCATTGGCCTTGCAGCTGCCAAATCTGCTGGAATGAAGTGCATAGTAACAAAGAGTGGGTGAGTCTCTCGTCCAACAACACTATTTAGTCAACACCTCTATGGCTTAGTTTATTGTGATATATTCTTCATACTGGATCACACGTTAGTTTTTGTGCACATTTGTAAAGTTTCTCAGATGAACTATGAAGCTCAATACTTGTTTGGGTTAAGAAATTGCATTCTTTTCATTTCTTTCACAAGATCATACCTAGTTGTTCTCTCCTTTCATTGTTACTGTCTGCTCCTATCCTTAGATATGGTTCTAAAACACATACGAATCTACCTTCTTTTCTTCTCCAAGATAAGATCTTTGCGTTAATCCGTGTTTCAGGTACACGGCCGAGGAAGATTTTCTAAATGCAGATGCAGTCTTTGACTGCATTGGAGATCCCCCGGAAGAGCGATTCGACTTGGCATTCTGTGGAAGCCTTCTTGAAAAGCAGTATGTTAGCTAGACCATGCACCAGTTCATAAATTTCACTTGCTGAAAACCGAAAGCTGCGCTCGAGTGTTCGTGAATTCGAAATATAGAGATGTCAGTCCACGCTTCTTGGCACGTTACTTTGTATTTAATCTTAATGTATGCCAATTTGTTGATATATCCTGTGTTTTCCCCTTATTAATCATGACGGGAGCGAGTTCGTTATATTCGAATTCTCATGCTTTGACATGTTGCTATTCTTCTGCTTTTCCTCTCAATTTCCAAGTTTGCTTGATCCTCTGAATTGCTTGGAACATCACTTGTAATCCCAAAGGTTGAAAAGCACTTCCCTTGAAGGATAAGGAATATATTTGTCCAGTTCCAAGTTCATTGAGAAATGAAATGGTTTTCATCCCAATTAGTAACTGTATGGTACAGCTAAGAAATAAGAAACTACAGCGAAATTCAAGAGATATCACGAGTAAAATATCCTGTAGAATTAGGATTAGGGAAAAGTTTAGACATTAGCAACTAGTTAGAGAATAGTGACAAAAAAAAAATCTAACTTTTTAAATAGACTAAATTCTAACTCTCTACTAGCCTTTATCGAGAATCGTGACAGTGTAAATAAACAGAAAATTTAAAATTGTAAAAATAAAAAAAAAAAATCTTTATCAAGAATCGTGACATTATCGAACAACCACTTGATGCATAGGTGAGCGCTCCGCTTAAGATAGCAAAGAGTGGGAGTTTGATTCTGCCCTAGGACAGATTTTCAAAAAAATTATCAAACAACCACTTGTGCAACGGGTGAGTGATCGCATCACCTAGATAGTCCGGGTGGGGGTTGATTGATCCTGCACTTGTGCAACAAACCACGCACGAAGTAGAAATGATTTAAAACCTGCACCTGTGCAACAAAACACGCACGGGACATAAATTTAAATACATTATTATTTACCGCCCAAAATGACAATCTTTGCCTTAATTAAATAATACTTTTGAAAAAAAACATGAATTAAAATAAAAACAATGCAACAACTAACAAGATCGAATTTGGAGGTCGGGTGGGAAAACGATTGATTTGTTTTTGTCACAACATTTTGTTTGTTATTTTATTAATATTCATTCATGTGCCAAGATGTCGTTTCTTCCTTGAATTTATTGAGCTGACCTGTTGATTGTCTAATATTGCACTTTTGTCAAAGCAGGGAACTGTATTTTTTAATCTCGTTAATACCAAAATAAGTTATGAAAAATAAAAAATTATCCGCGGGACTTGGTCATTGATTAATTGAAAATTAGAAGCATTTAAATATTAAATTCTAAAGATTAAAAAAAAAGTATTTGACTACTCATTCAAATAAATCACCTAATTTTTTATTTTTTTTTAACTCATATCACCTAATCAATATGTCATATATATATATATATATATCTTCAACTATACTATATTATGTCAATTGAGCTATGCTTGGTTTGACAAATTTTTAGAGAAGACTACTGTTGAATGAACTAAAAATCAAATAGTTGTCCAACCAGACTTAAAATATTGAATTTAAGCCATTAAAATTATGAGGATGTATTATTCAAATTATTTAAATTTATATACATTTAATTAGATAGAAAATTTTAAAAGACTCATAAACTTTTAATTTTCTATCTAATAAGCTATTGTGGTTTACTTTATGAGTTCAACACTTATATAATACAATATATTAGAAGTTTTTAAAGTAGGTATGTATATATATTCCTATACCAATTTTTTTTCAGCAGCCCTTAAGTTCCCATTAATTTTTCCGCCTTAACAATTTTCTTGAATTAAAATAGATAATGAAATTGAACTTGTTACAGGCCACTTGGGTATGAGGTCATCGACTTGACATCACAGACCACCTCAGCATGAGGTCATGGGTTTGAAGTCACGTTACCACTCTTAAAGGTCTAGGATCAACTCCTAGAGTACAATCAGAAGGCTTGAGGGATCCTCCTTCGGACAACTCGGTCTGGTCGCACCATGATCGGCGTCCCCTAAAATCAGGACGAGGAACGATCGCTGACATTCCTACCTCGTATTAGAGGTGACGATACGATGATCACTTCGAATTCGTCTAGGATCGATGGACGTCTCATCCCCATGATGAGGAGTACGGACTGACACCGACCGTCTCATCCATCATATTCTATATATATCGAAGAATACCTCAACCAAAAGGTATGCAGTTGGCACTACCCACACTCCCACTTAAGCTTACAACTCTCTCTACCGACTTAAGCATAAGGCCTAACCCCACACCGTTACAAGTTTACTCTCTTTCCAGGTCGGTCTCAGACCACACAATCCACTTAGCAACGATCTCAAATCCACCTCCAAAGAGTCTAGATTCTTGCATTAACTACTTCTTTTTGTGTGTGTGAAGTACAATAATGAAATTGAACTAAACATTATATTATTTCATTAAAACAGTTTAATATATGGGGCACTAATAATATAATCTCCATAAGGTAAAGTCAGACCCCAATTCACAACCTTCTTCAGTCAACGGTCAAAGAATTGACCAATTCATTAAAACTTATACTTCAATTTAAACATCCTCATCTTTCCGTAGCCTTAAATAAATTTATAAACAAATTATTCATTTTATTTTTTCACATATAAAAACATCAACAATCTGATTCTACCAAGCTTCTGAATACAGAGGAAAAATGGCGGTAAAAAATATTCAGGTGACCTCCGACGAAATAATCTCGCCGTCTTCTCCAACTCCGCCATCGCTCAGAAACCTCAAGCTTTCACTACTCGATCAGATTTCGCCGTCCTATTATACTCCGATCATCTTCTTCTACGCTTCCGTTGAGAATCCCGGAGCCGATCGGTTTTCTGGAAGTCGTCAGTTGAAGAAGTCTTTATCGGAGATTTTGACTCTTTTCTATCCTTTTGCCGGAACTTTGTCGACGGAGGGATATTCCGTCGACTGCAACGACAGAGGCATTGAGTATTCCGAAGCGCGAGTCGGTTGCGAGCTATCGGAAGTGGTGGAAAATCCTGATTTCAATGTCCTTCACCGGTTGCTGCCGTTTGAGCCTTACGCTAATTTGGCTGAACCGGAGATCGGAAGAGATGTAATCCTCGCCGTCCGATTGAATTTGTTCGACTGCGGCGGCGTGGCGATTGCTCTGTGTATCACTCATAAGCTCGTCGACGGATTCTCCGCCACCGTATTTGTCAGAGAGTGGGCGGCCATCAATCGAGGAGATAGCGATCAGGTTCCTAAATTAACTCCTCCATCAAAAACAATTTCGAGCCCGAATTTCAAGAACTTCAACATTCATTTTTCAATTTTCGAAATGAATTTCGAGCCCTAATTTCATAGATTAGCAGAAAGTGACAGAATCTCTTTTTCAAATTTTGAAATGCAGGTTTCGAAACCCTTATTTGACGGAGCAAAGTACTTTCCGCCGAAGGAAATTCCAGGATTGAAGAGAGGCAGAGTAGTTCAAAACGACAAGATCGTGACGAAGAGATTCGTGTTCGACAAAGCAAACATAGCCGCACTCCGGCAAGAAGCCGCCGCCGGATCTCTGGAGAAGTCACCGACGAGAGTGGAAGCCGTTTCAGCATTCTTATGGAAACGATTCATGGAGATAAATCCACATTCAGAACAAAAAAGCCAAAAAATATTCGCCGCAGTCCACGCCGTGAATTTGCGCGGCAAGATGGATCCGCCATTACCGCCTAACTCCTCCGGCAACCTCTGGTGGTTCGCCATCGCCGTCGCAGAGGCTGAAATCGAGAAGCGCCATCAATACTTGGTGAATCAGATCAGGAACGCAATAGAAGAGATCGACAGCGATTTGGTAAGGGACTTACAGCAGGCTGGCGTGCCGTCGCATATGTGGAGCAAGATGGGGAAACACGGCCAGGCGGCGGCCGGAGAGGTGGAGTTCTGCAACTTCACGAGTTGGTGCCGGTTTCCGGTGTACGAAGCAGACTTCGGGTGGGGGAAGCCGTCGTGGGTCTGCAGTCCGAGCCGGCCGTACAAGAATGTGGTGGTTCTGATGACGACCAGAGACGGCGACGGGATTGAGGCTTGGGTAACGCTCAAGGAAGAAGATATGGAGTGGTTCGAAAGAGATTCTGAGTTGGTTTACTTTACATATTGTTGAATTTGTATAATATGTAATATTGTTAATTTTATAAATATAACCCTCATTAAATTATGTGTATTTTTTTTATAAAAAAATTAAATTCAACATTTGCGAGATGAAACTGAACATGAATCATATAATCTGAATTAGTTTACTTTACATATTGTTGAGGTTGTATAATATATAAGTGGGAGTTGTAAAAATAGCAAAAACAATAGATTAATTGCATTCGTAGCATATTAAAGATATAATAATGTCATGAATGCAACGTGCGTGCATGATTCATGTCGAGAGTAGAAGAATGATTGAATGCAACATGCGTGCATAATAGGTTAAAAGGTAATGAATGATCGACAACCTCTCTTCATCCTATCTCGAGAGTTATCCCACTTTGAACAAACAGTTGCCCGGAACTAGTTTCCTGAAAAGAAGAACAAACGCGGTTAGTGATACCTGAATCAAGTATTCAAGACAAACTATCATGTTTACAACAAGTAAATTATATTTACCTAAAGCAGCTCATGGTATAGCTAGGGATAACTTGTAGAACTGCTTTAATTAGGATCTCTTTACCTCCAGGCGAGAAGGAAGATTGAGTTCCATTTATTGAGGAAGAGCCACATTTCTTTTATATGTTGAAATTCTCTAATCTTATGTCTTGAGAATGATACTGCAACTATGTTTAGTCTTTGCATATACAACAAAAAAAAAAAAAAATTATGGTAATCGCGTGTTAATCGAGGTAGAATTAGCATGTTAGTTTGCACTATAATCAGTCCATTATTTCTTTTCCTTTTATTTTGGTGGAAGCTATGAAACTTGAGATAAGGACACTCTTTATTGGACTAGAAATTACAATCTTTGCATGCCGATAACCCAAATATTAGTTAAAAAATTTAAAAAATTGGTGGATTTCATATAGAAATTTACTTATTATTATTATTATTATTTTTTGACAACGTGTTAGAGTAAGAGATTGAACTTAAGATTTCATGGTTATTAAATACATTATTTATTTTAAAAGAATGGATTGGATGAAATGCAGTTGTATGGAATTTAATAGAATTTTTCCGGTTGTAGACTAAAGAAAAGCACGTTATTGCTAGTTGCTAGTTGCTACTCAAATATAGTTTCAATTTTTTAAAAGCAAAAATATTTTCTTCCCAATCATTATTAATAAATAAGTATCCTGCAAGCTCAGCTACAGAAGAGAAAAAGAAAAGCTTCCGGCTCTGTAATTTCAGCATCCATGGAGAATATCAGCGTCGAGATCATTTCAATGGACATAATCAAACCCTCATCTCCAACTCCACCATCCCAAACTCACCATGAACTTTCATTGATCGATCAAATGGCGCCTCCCTCTTACACGCCCGCCATTTTCTTCTACCGCCCTCACAAATCTGAAGCTTTTTCTCCCGAAGTTACCCAGATTAGGGATTCTCTCGCTCGAACCCTAACTCGCTTCAATCACTTGGCCGGAACCATGGCCGAACGATTCTACGTCGATTGCAACGACGCCGGAGTCGAATTTACTGAAGCGGAAGTCGACTGCGAGATTTCGATTCTCTTGAAGAATCCTGATATCGCCATTTTGCACCGATTGCTACCGCTTGTTTTCACCTCCAATCGTGCAGATTCGACGAAGTTTCTACTCTCCGTTCAGTTCAGTAGCTTCATCTGCGGCGGTGTTGCGGTGGCTGTTTGTCTTTCGCACAAGCTCGCCGACGGGGCTTCCGTTGCTTCATTTGTTAAAGCTTGGGCCGCTGATGCCAGAGGAGGTAACGACTCTATTTTGGAGCCTAATTTTGATGCTGTGAAACTCTTCCCATCTAGAAAAATTCCAGGTTTCAAGCGAGCAATCGAGGCTTCAAAAGAGAAGATCTCGACTAAGAGACTTGTGTTTTCCAAATCCAACATAGCCGCGTTAAAAGAACTCGCTGCTGGTGCCGGCGGTGGTTCCGTCGTGAAACCTCCGTCGCGCGTGGCGGCTGTTTCAGCCTTCATTTGGCTACGTTTAATGGCACTGGCTCGAACGAGAACAGTGAAAGCAAAGCTGTTTGGAGCGCTATATCCGGTGGACTTGCGGGCGAGGATGGATCCGCCGTTGCCGGAAAATTCGTTCGGCAATGTTTCCTGGTTTACAATAGCAACATCCCCGGTGGGGGCCAATGAAGATCTACCTCTTCTGGTGGCTAAAGTAAGAACCGCCATACAAGAAATCGACTCTGGTTTTGTGAAGAAACTAGAAGATTCAGAAAACTTATTGGATTTGATGAAGGATGTGGACAAACAACGCTCCAGCGGAGAGGTACATTTCTGGAGCTTTACAAGTTGGTGTAGATTTCCTGTTTATGAAGCTGATTTTGGCTGGGGAAAGCCCAGTTGGGTTTGCAGTCCGAGCAGGCCTTTTCGAAACGTAGTTGTTTTAATGGATTCTTCTGATGGTGATGGTGTTGAAGCTTGGGTGAACTTGAAGGAAGAAGACATGGCCATCTTCGAAAAAGACGAAGAGCTTCTTTCCTTTTGCTCAGATTAGCTTTAATGTCATTTGGGTACTTTCTTTCTGTGTTTCTTTTCTGCTGTTGAAATCAAATCCAATTCCAAATCCTAATCCGAACCCCAAACCATTTTTGCACACCAAACACTTAAACTTTGTTATTCTTATCTGTTCGATGAACAGAACAATGTCAAACTCTCACACTTGGGAATTTCAAAAACTTGTAAAAAAAAGAGCTCCATGTTCTCATCAAATTCTGTCATGAATTTGGTTATTTAGGAAACAAACATGGGTGCTGGCAAATGAAATGAACAAGGACAACACAGAAAGAGACAACAAACCAACAAACAGAGTTTTCTTTCATTAATTTTCTCGCTGAGAACTAATTGGAGAGCAGCCTTAGCATTTCCAGCAGGAGGCTGCAACAATGGGCTTGGATTTCCAACCAAGAACTAAACACCCCTTTTCTTCCACAACAGTGTAGCCTTCATTAGCCTTAAACTTCCCAATCCACTGCTTTGCCTGAGCCATTACTTTAACGGGTGCGGCTTGAAATCCCGCCCTGCTCATCCTCCTCCGCCATTGATCCACTCTCTCATGTCTCTCGACCCTCGCCATCCCCTCGCAGCTCACTATGTTCTTTATCTCCTCGGCGAAGTAGAATTGCTCAATCTTCGCTCTTCTGGTGTCATATTTGGGCAACATGGCATCCAATGAATCAAATATGGCAGAATAATAGTGAAGAGCTTCCATGAATCTTCCTAGAAAAAAGGGTCCATTGTGATTTGAATCTTGTTCCACCAGAACCAAAGCCTTGGGGGAAAGGTCATAAATCATGCGAAGAACAGATGTTAGAGCTCCTCTGCTTTCTTTTACCACACAATGCATCTGAAAAATGCTTGTGATGACCAAAGCTTCACCATCGTGAAGATTTATGTCTTGGGGGCGGAGATTTTCTAAATTTCCCTCCACTGCTAAGACCTCCACTTGAACCCCAACCCCTTCTGCGTGAGATTTCAGCTTCTCCCCCATCACTCTGTATCTGTTTACAGAGAGGCCAATGCCGGTGACTCGAAGCAGGCGGCGGTTCGGAGACTCGGCGAGCCTCTCGATGAGGCTGTGCCATTGATGGCCGTATGGCAAACCATACGCCATCCCCAAATCCAGCACATGGACAGAATTCTCTCCCTCAAAGACTTCCAATATCGACGAATTGGCCACAAAATGCCCAAATTGGATATGTGGGTATATCTCATAGACGAGATTTAAGGCCTCATCCTTTTTCTTTCTCTCTGAAGAATGGTCCACTCTGCTCATGATGGGCAGACCAAAGCCAACGTAGCCAAGTGGCTGAACCAAAGCAAGGCGGTCGGCGAGGCCTTGGACAAAACAGGAAGCCACTCGCTGGAAGGAAGAGCCGAGTACCAAAGCATTGGCTCGAAGCTCAGATAGAAGAATTGAAGCATGAGATCTATCACGGCAAGCCACAGCCTCAGCACAGGCAACAAGAAGGTGTAAAAGCCTCATCCCATCAGCACTAGCATCCTCCTCCGCCGCGCTCTCCTCCGCATTGATGATGGCAGCGGCAGCTTCCTCCACAGCCTCCGCCGCCAAATAGCGCTGATTGTAAGTCCAGATGTGGGCACGGAAGCAAGTACTCAAGCTATCAGAGCTGCTGCTGCGGCTAAGGCCGAGGCCAAGGCTATTGCTGTTTTTGCTACTGTTTCCACCACCATCTTCAATTGAGATTGATTCAGGTTCAAGTTTGAGTCTTTTGTGATGTCTGAATTCGTCTGAGAAGGAAATGACCCATCTGCTTGCAGCAGAAGTGTCTTCCAACAAGGAGAGCCAATGGCGGCTGAGTTCATCGGCTGCGGCACCGTCGTCCTCCTTTCCAGCGGAGAAGAAGCTGCCGCCGTCACCATCAGGAGCCATGGTTGGTTGTCTCTGTCGTCTCCTAATGGGAACTGAAAGGAAATTGTAAAACACAGGGTGAGGGCGATTGTTATAGCATTGTTGGGTGGAAGTTCCTAAGTTTACTCTTTATTTATTGTTTGTTCTAACAAGGAGCGGAGTTGTCTCATAGAAGGAGAGAGAATTAGAGGAATTTTTGGGAGAAGGTAGAAACTAAGAAACTCCAAGGATTTGGGAACTTCAAACGTCTGGTGGTTGGTTAGTTAGTAGAGTTATTGAGAAAGAGAATGTAATTTTTCAGTTGATCATATGTGAAAAACATTGTTTGGCAAGTCGTACTCATAGTTAGAAAGGAATCTATGACGTTTGCAATTACGTTCAAACAATGAAAGATGTTAAGGATTGGGAGGAGAGGAAGGGAAGGCAAATGGAGGCGTATGAACTATGAATGAAGATGTTAAGGATTCCAAGTGCCGGCTTCAACAAGAATGCCTAAATTAATACACCAATCAGAATGAAAGCAATTGTATTTGTGATTTGGAAATTGGAATTACTCAACTGTCTGCATAAAACCCAACAGCAAGCATAGGTCTGCCAACAGAATCCAAGGGCACCAACAAAGACCCATTGTAACCCTTTTTTTCTTTTTTTTTTTTAGTTTTTTTTTAGTTTAACGGTGAGTGGCGAATGAATTCGAATCTCTAATCTCTTGATCGACCACTTTGCAAAGAGGTTTACAAAACATTTTTTTTTCTTCAGTGTGAGAACTTTAAACAATCTCAATGACATTAGCTAAACATTTTTTTTCTTTTAATATGAATATATCCCCCATAAACTGGCCCAGGGCCCAAACCTTACCAAACCCATTTGAAGCCAAGTTTTACAATAATGCATTTTTTTTTCTACTTATAATTAAAACACATGTTTTGGTACATTTTATCAAAAATATTTTTATACATAAATTTGTTTGGTTTGGGTACATTTTATAAAAAATATTTTTATACATAAATTTGTTTGGTTTGCTCAGGTTAAGTATTTTTCTTAATGTCAAATTACTATAAATGGAGACTATTAATAAACAATATGAATTAATAAAATTATATTTATATTTTAAAAACTACGACCGACGTTGACTATTGTCGAGATGACGAGATAAGAGTGGTGGTCGTTGCCGGCAATTGATCGGAGGTGTTCGCCGCCAGAGGCCAGAGGGAGTTTTCCCCGAAGGTTGGTGACAGTGGTCGTCGCTGGAAGTGGTCACCGGAGATCAACGCAGTGGGTAGCGGTGCCGGGGAGGTCACCGACGATAGACGGTGGTGGTCGCCGACAACAACCATAGGTAGAGAAAATTTAGAGAGGTAGTGTGAGGGTATTTTGGTAATTTTAATATACTATGAAAATTAGAGAGACTTCTCGATTAAACAAAAAAAAAGTTAATATCAAGTTTCACCCGAAATGATTTCTTTCAGAACTCAGTCTTTAATAAATCATTTTGGGTGGTTGCCAAGCACCACATTTTTTTTCTTTTTTAAAAAAAGTAAACACTTAGGAAAGTCAATTCAATCACACCCTTAATAATATCATTATTGTTTCAAAAGTTTCAATTTCAACCCTTAATATATTGATGTTAGCGATAGGTGTAAAGTAAAAACTTCATAATATGATTGAAGGACAATGTTTTTTAAGTCAATATGAGCATAGTTCAACTAACATAATGTATGAACTAGTGACTAAGAAGTCAGATATTCGAATTTAAGCTAATAAAAAAACATATTTTAACCTAATCAAAATTTAACCATTTTAACCTAATCAAAATTTAATCATAGGGGTCTTTTCATGCTTAAAAAAATCAAATTTCAAGGGAAAGACGCATTGCCTCCAAGCTCGGTACCTAAATAACCATGAAAGGAGGAACATACTTCGAAATACTTTGAGTAGATTTTCACTTTGAAAGCGACCAGATGTATCGATATTTAGTTTTCAATTTTATCATAGTACTTCAAATTTGAATATGTGGTGTAATTTTTACCTTGAATTTAAATAAATATTGCAATATATATGCTAAGCTCGAATAAATTCTCTAATTTTTATTTTTTGATAGGTTTTTTTTAATAATGGTTAAAAAAATGTATTCTTATATACCTATTCACACCTAATACAAAATGGATAGAATTTTAGAGAAAACGACACGGGGGTTGAAATTTGTGAGTTTATGCCTTGAACCTTCTTCATATTTAAATTTGTGACCAACTTTATTTTATTGAAATTAGTGATTTTCTTATAGATATTTTATATTTATTTTTGTTAAAATGAGTGGGTCAATTGACAAATATTGGAGGAATTTTGATGGCCCTTTCTCTTTATCTATGAAAAGGAGAGGGAGGAAATGATGAAGGAATTTTGTGGAAGTCTATTAGATTCATTGCATTCTCAGACTGAGACTCATCATTCTTAATATATGTTTTTTATTTTATTTTATGTATAACGTGACATTTTTTTTTTCCTTTTAGGTTAAATTATTCCAAACTCTCTTGAATTTGACAATTCAATTATAACTTTGTTTAAAAAGTATATTTCATTTTCTACTTAGTGCCCAAAAAAAAAAAAAAAAAAACTTCTAACCTCGATCTTTTTTTAGTTCAACAATAAGTGGGACTGTGGGAAGGGAGTATTTGAACCTCGGACTCCAAAAAATGAATACATGTTAGATAATGTTGAATTATGTTCATTTTGACCTCAACTTTTAAAATTGATTAAAATGTCTCAAACAAATTTTATTATTTTCAAATTCTATTATTAAAATAAATAATGAAAATTGACTTGGTTGT
The DNA here is from genome assembly GCA_028017165.1 of Herpetospermum pedunculosum. NCBI lineage: Eukaryota > Viridiplantae > Streptophyta > Magnoliopsida > Cucurbitales > Cucurbitaceae > Herpetospermum > Herpetospermum pedunculosum. The sequence continues at coordinate 675,809 of CM051530.1, forward strand.
TGAATTGTAAATAGAGTAGTAGCAAACATGACTTTTAAACAATTACCTCCCAATTGGTTTATTTTAAAAAAAAAAGGCTAAATTATATATAATAAAAAAAAATGAACTTTTAAAATTTTCAAAAATACCTTTGAATTATTAAAAATGTTTCAAAAATGTTTTCGTCAACACTCACAAAATTTTGACGTGAATGGTTAAATTTTGACTTATACATATGTGACATGGAAAAAATGAAAAACGTAGGCATTCACATGTCCACGTTTTCACGATTTTTTCAGACATCTATGTTTTCATTTTTTTCAGGTCACTCAGGTTCAAGTTAGAAATTAACCGTCCACGTCATAATTTCACCCGTTGTTAACGATAATGACATTTTTTAAACGTTTTCATAGTTCATGAGTATTTTTTAAACGAAACTTAATTTAGCCTTTATATATATAAAAGTTGAAATTTTAAAATTTTCTTGCTAAATTGTCTTCTAAAGTTTTATGGGGGTTTGAGGCACTAATTTGAAGTTTGGTGGACTGAGTTACGTTTGGTCACCACTATTATAACCCACAACCAATAAAAATAATTACATTGACTTCAATACTATTTACAGTTTACAGACTATTATAACCACCAACTATTAATTTACCATGCACCCCAAACAACCCTTTAAAATTTACATGAGATGTTTGTACGAATGACTCTAAATTTTTAACACTTCAAAGAATTGACTCGGTTTTTAAAAATTAGGTAAATTGACATTCTGCTGATATCATGATCAATTTTTTTAATATTATTCCTTGCTTTCCAGCTTTCTAGTACTCTCCTGCGACACTTCGACGACGACTCCTATTGACGACAACTCACCCGTGCCGATTCGAGAATCAAAAAAATTTTTAGATATGAAAAATATTACAGATCTACAAAATTTGAAATGAAGTTAAGACTAGAGCAACCAAAAACAACATTAAAAAAATAGGTGACGATGATGACAGAAGGTCAATTTGACTAATTTTTAAAATTTGCATTAATCCTTCAAATGCTTGAAAATTTAGGATGATCTCTATAAATATACCAATTTTTATATATATATATAGAGAGAGAGAGAGAGAGGTAAAGTTTATCCCTTGTTTAAAATAACTACCCCACCTACATATTTTGAACTCAAAAAAGTTGAATCTTTTAAACTCTGTGCCTAAGTGCCTTTTCTTACGTCATTCGTCTATGACCACTTCTATAAATTCTCTTTGCTAAACCCAACGCAGCAAACCAGTCACAAGCGAGAGGAATAATGGCTTCTGGTGCAGATTCCGGCGGGCGCAACCCGGCACTGGACCCGGATTCCGACGTCCCTGAAAATCCGGCGTACGAGTTTGCAGAGTTCGGCGCCGGCTGCTTTTGGGGAGCGGAGCTCGCCTTCCAGCGACTTGTGGGTGTGGTCAAAACCGAGGTTGGTTACTCTCAAGGCCACGCTCCAGATCCAACGTACAAACTGATTTGCTCTGGTTCTACCAATCACGTCGAGGTTGTTCGGGTCCTCTTCGACCCGAAACTCTGCCCTTACACCAACCTCCTTTCTCTCTTCTGGTCTCGCATCGATCCCACCTCCCTCAATCGCCAAGTATGCTAAAACTTCCCACTTTCTAAACTATACATTTCTAACTGATATGATTCGATTAGCTTAATGATTTTCGAACAGGGCCTAAAGTTTCTGTTTTGGTGTTATTAGGGGCACGATGTGGGGGCGCAATATCGATCGGGGATATATTACTTCAACGAGACACAAGCTCGTTTAGCAGAAGAATCAAAAGAAGCCAAGAAGTTGGAGACAAAAGACAGAGAAGTTGTAACAGAGATTCTTCCAGCCAAGAGATTCTATAGGGCAGAAGAGTACCATCAGCAGTATCTGGAGAAGGGAGGAAGGAATTTCCTTAAGCAGTCAGCTGAAAAGGGTTGCACCGATCCCATTAGATGCTATGGTTAAGGCCAGCCTAAGATTGTGTGTCTTTAGACCTGTTTGGAATTAAAAAACACTTTATTAACCACTTGAAAACTCATTACAAACTGGTCATTTGTCAGTGCTTTGCTTTTGTTGCTTTTAGCTTTGGTTGTGAGTGCATATCAGGAGGTCGTTGAACATACCAATAATAAAAGTTCCAGGCTTCTCTATGATCTATCACTATGTTTCTTTACTCCTCTTTCCATTTCTCTTTAAAACAATGCTGAAAATAATTCAACATCTTAAGGAGGCAGCAGGTATCATGCTGCAGAAAGCAATAATGATAACCAAAAGCAGACTAAGAAACTCGTGGACTGAACGACCATCAGCAAAGTAAAGTAGACATAAATTGGCTACTTGAGTTTCACATGGTATAAGGCTAATTCTCAATGATTCGTTAAAATTATAGTGTTGGGTAAAACAATAGAAGCAGAAGAATTGCTATACGATCAGATGAATAAGATGATGAAGTAACTTATATCACACTTAACTCTATCTTCTATACATCGAGTGGAAAGCGTGTGAGAAACTGTGCGTCCCTCCCTCCCCGCACCACCACTTCAATTCCATGTAAAGATTATTCCATTTCTGTCCGCGGATGCTAGGGGCTTTCCCAGCCCACTCCATGAACAACACAGAACAGATGCAGTGTGCTCTTTCAGGGTGCTCACTATATCATGTTTTGATATTGACCACACATGAACAGATCCATCGGCGGAACCAGCAGCGACATAGTTGTCATCTGGACTGATGCAAGAACGGCTCCAATTGGAAGCGACTCTATTCCCAGATGCCCGCAATGTCCCACAGACTTCCAAAGATCGAATATCAAAGAGATTATGCAAGTTATCTCTCCCACTGGTCAATATTGTGTTGCCATTACGTGACAACGAAAGAGATGTTACAGCAAGGGAGTGTCCAGCAACTTCACTGAGCAATTTTCCTGATTGAATATCCCACAACCGAAGATTTCCATCCACATGGCCAGAACAAATGGTTTGTCCATCCATGCTGAAGCGAACTGCATTGCAATTGCTGTGGAAAATGAAAGTGTTGGTGCAGTAACCCTTCTGTAGATCCCAAATTTTAATGGTGCGATCATAAGCAGCGCTCACAACATAGCGGCTGGAAATTTTGCTTACATCTACGGCACATACTTTATCTGAGTGACCAGTCAGCGTATGGCGCACCCTTCCGGAACCAACATCCCATGCATATAAGTTGTTTGAACTGCTTGCTGCAATGACAGATCTATTATCATGGGTAATTGCGAGATCGAGAACAGAACCAAGGCACCCATGAAGAGTGGAACTTAATGATCCAGTATTTGCATCCCACAATTTGACCGTTCGATCCTGCCCCCCACTTATCAACTTTCCTGAATTATGTTCAAACAATATAGTACCACAGCCCCCTTCATGAGCACGGATCCTATGCTTGCACACAGAGGGAACAGTGGATTCCACAAAGTATTCAGCACCCTCTTCGCTTTGGCGGACCACACCATCGACCTGTTGCTGAGCAAGTTTCTCTAAACCACTAGCCTTGAGTCGGTCGATCATATCTTCATAGACTGCATTCGCCTGATAAATAACAAAAGAAAAATTTACATTCACATTTGGATTTCTGGACGGGTGGGGGGGAGTGGGGAATGTACTTCATTTTGGAAGACAAGAATTCATCAGTCGTCTCTAAGCAGATAACAAATTTCCGCTTTGTGCATACAAAAGGGCATATTAACTTATGGATTAACAAGAATATTGAAGAATTAACTTCCCCCTAACCCAACAACTGATAGGATAGGTCTACACATAAATTTATAAGCATATTTATTCAACATCTGAAATGGTTAATTACTTCGAAGTCAAACACTGAAAAGACAGAAATGAATAGAAGTATAAACATCTACATGTGTTGTTAATATCAAACAAAACAAACTCAAAACATATTAACACTGAGCAGTTTGATCTCTGCAGCAGCCAATGTGCTGTGTGTCATCATCTGAGACTGAGGCATTCAAATATTAAGTATATCAAATTGGACTTTTCCATTTAATGCTTTAACATTATTCTATCTGAAACACTTACAATTTAGACCATGAACATTATCAACATATAAGCATGCTATGATTCAAAATTCAAATTAAGACATGTTACCACTTCTAGAGCTCACTCCTAGTCCTAGCAGCATGTCAAAAAAAGATATTGTGCCATTTATCTGAACAATAACTAAATACTATATTTTCAATCCAAAGACATTGAAAAAGAAAATAAACAAAAACATAAAGAACCTCATTGAGGCGTTCTGCGTCCTGCATCTTTTGAAGCATCCACCGATCAACCAACATCTTATTTTCAGCCTCTGCATTCTTAGCTTTAACTGTCATTACTTCAAGCTGTGCTTTGATTTCTTGGTTTTCACATACAGCCAATTCCAGAGCTTTAATTTTAACTTCCAAGTCTTCCTTTAGCTGGGAGCATTCCTCCCTGAAGCAGGTAAGAAGTTCCAAACATTCATACAACATATTGAATTGAATTCTTCAAATCAATTCCCAATTCCAGGCCAGAAGATTATGAGTGAAAAGGAGCAAACCTGGCTCGAGTTAAATCCTGCTGCAATTTATCAATTCTAGCATCTTTCTCCTCAATCGAAGATTTAAAAGCTCGACCCTCAGCCACTTCAACCACAAGTTGTTCAGACAATCGTGATTGAGCTTTATAACACTGCTGAAGCTCCAATTCCAGATTCTCAGCTTTCTCTTTCCATTCTGAACTCTGAAAAGAACATCAAAGCAATACCCAAGAACAAGTTCAACATAATGCAAATATTCTTGGAATCAAATGATCGGAAGTAATCCAAGGAAGGGGAAGAACTTTTACAAAGTGGGTAATTGTAATTGGGTAATTTTGATTAAAGATGAAGAATCAAAATGCAGGGAGATTGAAATTGAAATCAACTGAAAATCAGAAAGAACAGGGAAACCTGCGATATGATGGGCCGAGAGAGAGCGAGAAAAGCAGGAGCATGCGCACCTTCTTCAACCAGATGGCGTTGCCGCAGCGATCTGAGAGCGTGCTTGATCGCCTCGTTTGCTATCTCGTTCGGGGACATGATCATGGTCGATTGCTTTCTGCGAAAACCTACTAATGATTGATCGGAGAAATCCCAAGTGGGAAAAAGAAAAGAAAAGAAACGAAAATCATTTCTTCCTCACCCGCTTGAATTACAATTAAAGCAACATCCGTCTACCCTAATTTTTATGATTTATTATCTTTTTCCGGCCAAGAAAATAAATAAATCAGGATCTTTTGATTCAAAATTAAAGTCCTTCACAAAGTTTTCAGATTAACCAGAAAAATAAATTTGACTTTGGTTAATCTCCTCTTAAGAGATAACTATTTAAATTCAAATACTACTAATGAGTTTAAAACTCCTCTCTCTCTCTCTCTATCTATATATATATATATATATATCAAATTTGAGTTTTTTTTATTGAGTTTGTAATACACAAATTAGTTATTTCTTGGTGCCCTCAAAATTATTAACATTAGCATAGGTCAACAATACAACTAATGTGAAACCGAGCATAGCTCAATTGACATAAAGTTGTGCCCTTAACTAATTAATTAAGAGGTCATGAGTTCAATCCCCGCATTTAAATATTCTCTTTTAGTTTCTTTAAAATTTAGAGGTATAGCTCAACGATTTAAGAAAAAAATAAGTTATACCTCTAAATTTTAACAGTCGAATCATTCATTTAAAATCGATTTTGAGAGAATAATCCGAATTCAATAAGGCATGGGATAGAGGAATTCAAACCTTGAAGTATGTTAGGGACAATTTTTCAGAGTAATTTAGTTTATAAGAAATAGATTATTTACCATATTTTTTTTGTTACAAAATATAATTTAATATTGTTAAATAAATTAAACTATTATCTTCTCATGAGTTCAAAGTGTTCTTCATCCTCAAAATAAAAATCTCAATCGCCATTTTGCCTCCAAATTGGCTCGTTAATCATAGAAGAAATTGCTATCTATAATTAATAATAATAAAAATAACATGAAAATTTTAAATTAATTGAAATATTTTTTAGATTATGTCTTCTAGAATAGATAAGAATTAATACACATGAGAAATTGAATGGAAAGATTTAAGCTCAAAGAGTCCATAAGAGATAGGAGAGCTTGAGATTTGAGGGGATTAACAACAATGATTTGGTTCTATTAACAATCAAGGTAGAAGGTAATGAATTCCCATGTATCAAACTATAAACATGTCACAACCAAATATGGAGTTTCCCAAACCAACACCCATTTTTTTTTTAGAAATCAATAATTAGTAGAATCCCCAGCACTTTTCTCCAATGTTTCCTGCACTTTCTTCTCTGTATACCACCCACCCCCCTTCCTTTTCACCAATGCAATCTGTAGGTCTACCCGGCACGAATTCTATCCAACCAATCGACACTCTTTCGAGCCTTTTCGAACTGTTTGTCGATGCTTCTCCTTGGTTTCTCGTAGTATTCCACACTTCTCCTCGATCTCTCTACTTGGTCAATTGAGATTTTTAGTTTCTCTAGCTTCTCAATGTTGTCAAACTTGTATCCTTGAGGTCTCGATTTGTCTAGCCTATCAACGCTTTTCCTAGGCCTCTCTCGCCTGTCGGTGCTCCTTCTTGGGGCCTCGAAACAATCTGTGCTCCTTCTTGATTGCTCGATTCGGTCTGTGCTTTTCCTTGAACCATTCCTTCGTGAAGGCGATCTCTCAACAGTGGATACAAATTTCTTGAGATGCCTGATGTATTCCGGGAAGAGTTCAAGATCACAATGGTTTCCCCCTTTAAGCCATAAAGGTTCATATTTCTCTTGACACAGCTCCCAGAGCTGTTTACCGTGAGAGAAATCAACAACGTCGTCAGAAGTTCCCTAGAAATGAAAACATCAAGGGATTGCAGAGTCAGAATAAGAAAAATGGTCGCGGGTCAAGGCATGAAACACAATCTCCTGACTTGATTGATAACGTAACATCTTTAAGATCTACAAACTTACATGAATTACTAGCACAGGGCACTTAACATATGATATTTTATCAATGTTCTGCAGATAATCAAGGGAAAAACATTAGGGATCCATAATATTAGATAAAATAAGTAAGATAACTCGTGTAATTAACAAACAGTATAGGACCTTATAGATGTCAAACCAGTACGTGCGCTTCACTGGATACATGACTCTTAATCCTGACAGTATAGGACTATGCAGGACGACTGCTCGTAGTTGGGGCAAACGTGCAGCAAGGTCCAGAGTTGGACCACTTCCAACGGATTGACCATAAAGGATTATATCCTCTTGCTTAGCACCATATTTCTCCTCAAGACACTTGTATGCAGCTTCAATATCTGCATAAGTATTGTGCTCGCTTGGCTGCAAAAAGTATTAAATACAAAGTTATGAATGACAAAAGATTAACTTCTACTGAAATTTGAAGCATGGAAAGGATTTGCCGCATTACCTTTCCAGTGGACTGCCCATATCCAGAATAATCGTACCTGCATAAGTTTCGAGATGAAGTTTGGTTTAATTTCCGTAGTTCGAATGAATAATCACACATCCCATCACCCTATAACCGTGTAGTACTTTTGCTAACATTAAAAAACCACGACATTTTCAGGTTCGTAAGTTAAATCAACAGTAGTGATTCTAGATTGTCCCATTGAGCAAAGATATAATGTTGCAGGGGAAACAAATCAATATGCAGCAAACAACATTTGCCTTTTCTTTTATGTCTACCTACAAAAATCAAGTAGACAGCTAAAGGAAGAAAGTAGTTGAGGCTGGCTTAAATAAATTCAAACTTGACTCAGTTACCACACTCAATCAACTCTGGTCTTGAACCCACAACACAATGGTGCTGTAAACTCTGAGAGCTTGGTTCATATTTCTCATTTCACTTTGTCAGGAAGATTGGGAACAAGTTTTTCGAAGCTTTCGAATTTAGTTTGATTTCGTACGATCATGGAAGCCGGGATTTCGCATTCGCCCTTTCATGGTAGAACAAACCAGAGTGATCTGGGTGGTGGCAGCTAAGGAAGAATGAAAGTAAATAAAACCCAGCAGAGTGATATGATAATTCAAAATCAGCACCAACAGAACCATATTCCAAAATTTAGATCTGCAATAGATCACCACTCAAACAATTCAACCAAACCAAATTCTACTTAAAATACAAACTCAAGGTACAAAACCCACTAACAACAATCAAAAGCAACCATTAAAATCTCATTAAGATTCATAACATTCCACCTGAGTTAACAAACATCAAATTTCCAGCAAGCAGCTCAAAATCCCAATCCCCACAACCAGAGCAATAAAACCACAGATTCAACAAATGGGCAAGTTTAATTCGCCAAAAAAAACTCTCCCATTATCAGGAAAACGCTCACTCGAATTAACCCAAAACAATGCCCTCTCAGAATGTACAAATTGAAGGAGAAAACGGAGAGAAATCGACATACCCAAGAAGATTAACGCGCAAATGGATGCTAAGCTCAACGAAAAGCTCGTACATCTGACCAACATCGGCGGCATTTCCATGGGAATAAAGAAGAGTGGAAGTAGCCATGGGGTAGCGGATGTAAACAGCGACGATCTCAGTGCCTTTGCGAGTGGGAAGCTTCCAGACATCGACATTTTCGCGGTGGGGAAAAGGGTCCAAGAGAAGAAGACCAGTGAGTTGGTCTTTGAGAAGCTTGTAAGAGGGTGGATTGGGAGGGAAGAAGGCGAATTTTGCAGCCATGGAAGAAGTAACACCACCCATGAAGCTAATTTTGGTCAGAGATTGGGAAATCAGAGAAGATGTAAGGAGGAATTTAGAATAGAGAGAAGGGAAATTTAGACATTCTCTTGGAGTTTCTTTTGCTTTTTTTTCTTTTTCTTTAGCTTCCTTCTCCGAAAAGTATGTGTGTCTCGGGGCAAGGTTCAGAGCGCAGAGCGCAGAGCGCAGAGAGAGAGAATGGAAGAGAAGGGAAGGAAGGGGAGACTTTGGAGTGAGAGAAAGTGAGAGGTCTATCGTTCTTGTTCACTTGTTTATTTCAAAGGGAACCGATTCTGTCACCTGCAGTGTCATGGAAACATCCATGTTACCCTTCTTCTTCTTCTTCTTCTTCATCCCCACCCCCACACATGTTCAATTTAATTTACATTCAATTACAAATTTACCATCTTTCATTTTTTTTCACAAAAACAACCCGTGAGTTCGAGAAAAAGAGTACGTGTCAATTACCGTTGAGTTATGTCCACTTTGACACAAATTTACCTCTTATAATTTTGACTTGAGTACAACAAATCTGAAGTGTGAAGATTTAAACCTCTAACTTCAAAGGAATGAGTCAATTACGACTATACTCGTGTTGGCTAATGTGTTTAAAGGTTCTTATTTGTTCTCTAAACTTTGATTAAAACTTTACAGGGTTGTCTTTTTGGTTGAAATGGGATGGTGTTCAAACTCCCGAAATGCAGTCTATTTAGTATTTTTATCTCTGTCACTGAAACAAGAAGTGTCTCTTTGCATCTGGTTAAAGCGCCCAACCGATTCATTGTCGCGATTTCGGTTACCTGTCCTTGTGGGGCCTTCTTTTTTAAGCCTACAAGTTAGTTTCTAAGTCGTTTTTTTGTCCATCCAGAAATTAGATGAGTTCATTAACATATGGGTAGAATGATTTGAACTCCGAAGTCATTGTCCATGATTTATGTTTTGAGTTAGGTACAAGTTGACAATAAACATAGATGAATTATTAGGTTTATCTAAACCGTAAATATCAAATTGAAACTTTTGAAATTATGGGACATAAGTCATATGCATTTGTTTACCCATCGAATAAATTGCTTTTAATTTTAACAGTTCTCTTCATTTTTTTTATCTTCCATTTTTTCGTCTCACGTCCCAATTTCTCTCCTTGTCAAAATTAAATTTAAAATAGAAAATGCATCTCAACTTTTCAACATTTCTTTGAATAGACAAGAGAGGATGGAATTTGGAATATTACCAATTGATTGATATTGACCTATTAGATTACATGTTTGAATATTGCTTAGATTCTCATATCCTCTCCTTTTGTATTCTATAAGTTTGATTGTAATATTCTCAAGTTTTAAAATATATTGTGTTCTTTAAAATTCAACTTTTTTTTACTTTTTAGTTTTTTTTTTTTTTTAGATTAAGAATTTTAATTTCAACACAACCACTGAAATTTATATACATTCGTGTATGAAAATCAAAATCGTCAATATGAAAACTTCATTTTCATTTATATAATTTTTTGTTATAGTTACAAGGCTCTCTTTTATCGTTGTCTTTATTAAGGTGACAAATCTCTATACTTTAATGATCGTGATCTTTAAAGGTATAAACTTCTTATTATCTTATATATGTAAAGTTCACGTGACATATTAACGAGTTAAATTTTCAAAATTTATAGTCTCGATAATAATAAGTAAAAAAAATCACTTTGAAAAAGAAATGTAAAAATAAATAAAGGAAAAAGAAAGAAAAAGGTAAAGGTAATAAAGAGACAACACCTCTTTAGTTGAATACTTACATTGTAAGGAACATATTGAATTTCATCTCATATCTATTGAAAACTATCATATGTTGTAAAATTTATATATTTGAAAAAAAGTACCCAATTTTCATTGGTTGAAGTAGTGAAATTGCATCAAATTAATAGTGTATTTAATTTATTTTTTTTAAACAAACCAATTTTTCTATAAGCACGTTAAAAAAAATATATTTAAAGGTTGATTAGTATAATTTATTAAAGAAAAATTATAACAAATGTCAATTTAGAATAACATAATTAGAAATATAACATGTTTTTAAAAAAATTGTGGATATAGCAATTTCTATCGCTGATATCTTATGGTTGATAGAAGTCTATCGCTGATCACCTCAACTTTTTATAGATTTTTGTCAGTGATAATAGTCGATCAGTGATATGATAAAGTCTATCACTGATATAAACAAATTTTTTTGCCATATTTACAAAACATTTTAAAGTTTGCTAAATTTGCAATTAGTTTGGATCTGATTAGTGCAACCAACCTTTTATTAAATGATAAAAAATATTTTTCTATATCTTAAGAAATAAAAAGTACCTACAAATTTTGGATTACTTTAAAGTATTTATTTCAAGGATAAAAAAAAAAAAAAAATCGATGACAATTATTAATAAACTAAAATATTTAAACTCTAATGTAGGAGATTAAAATAATAGTGGATTGCATGAATAACAATAAGTTTAAAATAATGACAAATATAGCAAAATACAAAATATGACATAAATATGACATAAATTAATCATGAATAGACTGTTATATTATTAGAAGGGTACAATATCATCGATATTCATTGATCTGTTATTAATAGTCACTCAATAGAATTTTATTAGTGACCATCATAAAAATTATCATATTTATAAATCTTTTAAAAGTATTATATTACAAATAAAAACTTTAAATTGACCTACATTTTTTCTTTAAAGAAAAGTAAATAGTTACAATTTAAAGTTTTTTTTTTTTCTTTTTTTTACAATGGTAAAAAGAACGACTTTAAATCATTAAAAAAACAAAAATTCAAAATATGTAAAAAAAAAAGCATTTATGGTATTTATATAATTTTTAGAAAAGAGAAGTTACACATGTTCTAAATAATTAAAAATATAATATTTTTTTAAAAGATTTACAAATATGTCAATTTTTATCACCGACAACACTCTATCAGTGTTAGTCACTCAGATCAATGACTATTAGTGATAATTAGTGATAGATCAATGACTATTAGTGATAATTAGTGATATATATCTGTTTTTTTATAAAATTTTGTCAATGGTTATGATAATAGTAGTAGTGTTCGGTGATAATCATTTTATCAATAGTTATTTATCAGTGATTAATTACTGATTTTATCATTTATGTCCTTTAGAAAGTGTAAAATATAAAAATATTTGTTAAAAAAAAAAAAAAAAAAAAAAGTGCTTATTCCAAACCGACCATAAACCATGATTAAGAGTGAAGGTAATTTGCATGGCAACATTTGAATAATAAGGGAAATAGTGAAAATGTATAATGAGTATTTATGATAGGTAGATAGAGTAATGTTGAAGGGAAGGATATATTAAATGTAAGAGTTCGATAAAATAATTAAAATACTTAAAAAAAAAATATATATATATATATATATAGTTAACTTTGAAAACGGCTTGACAGGCTGTCCCATTTCGTTACTCGTGTCTGTATGATTTCGAACCCCGCCCCTTTCGGCAAAGCGCACAGAAAGAGACCATTCTATTTCTTTTTTTTTTTTGGAATTTCCCTACTCTATACTCTACTTCCCATGTTAATTTTTCATATTTTTTTTCCTTTAATTTTCATATATTAAATTAGTTTTCGTCACCCACTCAACTAATTTCACGAGACAATCATATAATTCTACAACATTTAGTTATAAAAAAAATTATAAAAAATAATTTTTAAGTGTCAAATGACGACCAATGATTGAACTTATTTCTTCTAAGTCTTCCAGTACTACTAGGTCAACCCTAGATAGATTCAATTTAAGTTAAGTTAATGTTTATTTTGTTCTAAAATGTTAAACTATCTTAGACTTAGGGACCTAAGGTTAATTTCTTATTAACGATGTAGCAAAGTCTATATATTTATCTTAAAAACTGACACCTTATAATTATTGTGCGTGGTGCCAAAGCGAACCTGACTACACATGTATGTCTTGATGACCAAGAGATCTGTGTTCGAATTCCCCACTCCCAATATATTAAAAAATATATATATATATATATATATATATATATATATATATATATATATTGTGGGTGGTTTTAAACTTTTGTCTATGTGAATATATATTAATCAAGTATAAATAAACAACAAATGTATACAAATTATTAGTTAGAGTTATATTTAGTTGTCTATTTAAACTTTTTCGAATTGTTTGGGTCGTTGAGTAGAATAAAGTATTTTTTTATTTATTTATTTAACATGATTTTTTATTTTTTAAAGTTAATTTAATTAATGTGAGAATTGAACTCAGGACTTTTTAATCAATCACACAACTTGATGAGAAGATATGTTGAATTTGGAAACATTATTTATTACTGTGAGATATTTTTTTTTATTATTATTACTGTCCGAACCTCACATATGTTTTGATGTTCACGGTAAAAGGGCCTAATGATGGATTTCTATTCTACATCAGAGATCAGATCTATTTTTTAAAAGACTGAAAGAATAAAGTAAAAAAGAAAACAAAAAGAAAGAAGTTGTTTGAATTTTTAAATCTATATCAAAATTTGCAGATACTTTTATTATGGAATTTTGAGATTATTACTTAAATAAATAATTTTCAAGTTGATAATTATGTCGAATTAATCACTATATATTAAACTATTTGCATAAAATTTGACTGTTTCGTAAAATTCAGAAGAGAAAAAAACATAAATTCTTCTAAATTCTGTTAATTTTTTAGCCTTTTTTTTCTTTTCCTTTTCTTTGGATATATATATATATATTTCAAACAAACATAAGTAATTCATTAATTCTTCGTTAAGAGTGAGACAATGTTTCCACCTTATGAACTAACATATAACATATGTAGCATATCTTTAAGCTTTAGGAGCCATATAGAGATATCTTGCTCCCAAGAGACAGTAAAAAAAATACCAGCAAGCATATAATTAACATTTAGCAACTTGATGTGCTAATTTATTCTAATTCTTGTGCACGTGAGAACAAAAAAAATATGCTTATAATAAAAGTACCAAATTCGGTCAAATATTTATCATGTCATTTTAGAAGTCCTACCATATTAGAAGTGTTGTTGCAAGATCTTGGACCTCTTTCTGGTTGGCCTCGGATGACCAGTTGGATGTTGGATGTCCTAGTAGACCTGCAAGAAAGAGGTAAGAGAAACTTGTATCGATGTGATCAGACTTGACTCCGCTCTGATGCTTAAGTCAGTCTGAGCTCAAGTGGAGTTAGGATGTCTTGTGTACCTTTCATGAAAGGCATGACTTTCATGTTTATAGGTGATAATGCATTGGACGCGGTGTCAATACCGTACGCCTGGGGCAATAATGCGATATTAAAGTGACTTGATAGCGCTAGGGTGTACTCATCAAGAGATCGCCCAGTGGGTTACCATATTTTGGTAGTCAGCTCCTATCTTGTCGACAATGGTAGTTTGATACTCAAGTGCCCGTCATTTCACCCGGGACAAAAGGGGTCTTGGAGATCCAGAACAACTCCTTAAAATTCTATATGATGAAGTCACCTATGACCTAAGAAATCAGATGACGTCACCTTCGATATTTAGAGTATAACAAAATGCATCACTTTTCATTTCGAAACTGAAATAATTATTACCAAAAGGATTTTGAAGAAAGTCAACATTATCTAAATTTTAAATAAGAAAAAAAAAATCTTCCTAGATAAAAAAAAATGGTTTTAGAAAATAAAATGATATTTGATTTGGGCAAATTGTTTTTAAACTCTATTAATAGGGAAATAAATAAAGAGAATTAAATGAACTGAAACGTGGCAATTGGCAGTGACAGACTGACAGTCCGAGGTGGAATATTTTGATAGGGTGGAAAGGGAGGAAAGAGAAAGGAGAATTGAAAGAAATTTACAGTGAGAAAAAGAAGAGTGTTCGATTCCACGTGCAATAAAAACTCAGAAAAATTGCAGTAAATGTTAAGAGCATGGAAAAGCGTTCCACTCCCAAATGATGACAGCATTTCGCCTGCCACCATCAGCTGAAACAAAGACTCTAACTTACAAATTAAATTAACTTATATTAATTAAATTAGGGAAAATAAATGTTACACATTTCCCACTATATTTATTATGCATGAATATAAGATTTAGGAAGGAGGACCACTTCTAGAATGAAAAAGGATCAATAATTTATTATCTCCTCTTTCAAACCATCATTTAAAAGCCATTTATTTATTTTCACTGCAAAATAAAATATCAGCACGAATGGGTTATAAATGACAGAGGGAGTCAACATTTTTTTTTAAATGGAATAGACGAATGATATTAGAAAATTGTAACACATCTCAATTTAGATTAAAATAATTAAAAATATAGTTTTTTTTTAAAAAAAATTTTAGATATGACAATTTTTATCACTATATATGGTCTATGACTGATAGAAGTTTATTGTTGATAGTAGTCTATAACCTCATATATATATATATATATATATTTTAAATTTTAGTTTATTAGTGATAGTAGTCTAGTCAATATATCAACCAATAGTTTCTATGAGTGATAACTACTGATTTTTTTGTTATATTTGTAAAATGTTTTAAATTTTACTTGTAATTATTTTGGGCTTGAGGGAGCAACCAACAATGATATATGAGGATTTTTTTTTTTAAGAATTTAATTTTTTTTTAGATATTTAACTTTTTTTTTTTTTTGATAAATTTTAGATATTTAACTTCAGTGGTCTTAAAAGTTTAAAAAAATACATTTTTCATACTCTAAGAACTTATTAGGAAAAAAAAAAAAAAAATACTTGGTCCATTCTTTATTAATCACCCCTCTATAAATTTTAGAAATTTATTCACACTATACTTTTATTATATAAGAATTATTATTTTTATTAACTAATTTCGATAAAATGTAGGATAAATTTATTGAAAATACATGAATTAAATATAATGAGATTTAAATAAAAGGATAAAAATAATATATAAATATAAAAGAAAGTGAAAAAAGAAAGAAGAGAATGTGTAGGGGAGAGTTGGAAGAGGGGGGAAATGCATTGATCCCAAAGGATAAAGTGTAAAGAAGAACGAATTGGGATGGGAGAGGACGAGCGGGTCCACCACGCTAAGGCAAGTTCCAAGTGGACCAGGGCCCATGCCCATAGCTAATGGGCCTCACCCAATTTGGACTTATCACCTTTCATTCCTTGCATCTATCACACTCTCCCTATAACTCCAATTTTAAAGCTGAAAGGCCACTCTTTTTTCATTGGGGTGGGAGATTCGAACCACAGACCTCTTGGTCATCAAGTCATACATATGCCAGCTGAGCTATGCTCGCTTTGGCAGGGCCACTCTTTTTTTCTTTTCGCATCATACGTGCATCAAACAACTTCGGGTCCCACATTTTGACATTTCGAACATGACTTAATTAGATAGGATATACGTCACCCATCACCGAATCAGAAGTTTAAATCTTCTCACTCATATGTTGTTGAATTTGAATATCGATTCAAGTTTAGTTCTGACCATATATTTCAACAGAGAAATCTATTTTAATCTTAGACATTTTTATTTTATTCAATATAAACTCTACACTTAAATAAGTGTGTAGTCATTATTCTCAATTAGTTGATGTGTAGTCATTATTCTCCATTAGTTGACTAAATATAATTAATCTTATAGTTGGATTAAACTATTTTTGTGGGTATTCATTTTTGTGATTATGTTAAATGTTTGTAGTGAGGTAGATTTCTATATTTTGTTGTTAAGTTGTGTTTTTTTATTTACTTAACTTTGTGGGTTTCTATTTCCATGATTAGGATCTAGCATTTCGTGATACAAATTTTGATATTTTGTTAGTTGAATTTTATATGATTTATTGGTTGATTAATGTAAAATTTTCTAGTTTATTTTTTAAGAAATACTAATTGCAATATATTGTTGCCAACCTTAACATTTCTACTGTTGTGGATAAAAATAATTATATAGAAAATACCAGACTGAAAGTTGGTCCAGACGAACCAGAATCCATATTAATAAAAAGTTTGTCCACCTTAACGACTTTTGGGGTTAGACCATCCAAGGTAGACTCATGAAAAGAGTCATGCCAAAAAAATAGGAGGCTTAACCCATAAAATTAGGGTCGAGGTCGACCCCACGAGAAAGACCATAAAAGACCTGATGCCCCAATCAAAGGGTTCAAGCAAAGACCTAAGCAGGTCCAGAAGTCCATAGGATATGGTCGACCATGCTTCGGTCGACCCCACCTAGGTCATAGACCTTCGTGGCCCGAAAATATCCGCAAGTCCAATTTGTTCCCCTTAAGTCAAACCTAAGAAGAAAATGAAAGACCTGAAGGCTGTTATAAATATCATCTCACATCACGAATGAAGTAAGTCAATTCTAATACAAGAATTCTAAAGTCAACTGTCACCCTACTAACTTAAGTTTCAGAAGTTTTTATTTTTTATTTTGCAGGTCTTTTCGTCCCAACAATTAACAAATTTACAGTTGAAGCTATGTCAGAAACACGTGACATTTATCGTGCAAATTTAGTTGTAGATTCAAATCTATACTCTCACGAGTGTTTGTAAATTATAATATTCTTTAACAAATTTTGAAGGGTGTATTTCAATGATGTAAGGATTTGGTATGAGAGCACTAAAACATAGAACTCCAACCATATAAGCGGCAAATTCACAATGTTTTTATTATTCTTCACTGCTTGGTTGACTAAATTAAGGATCCACCAATCACAAATCGCCTAATGTTCCATTGCCCTTGTACAATATCAGAGTGGTTGATCACATCACATGCTCCACAATAATCATTATTTGACACAGCTCAATGGGTCTATGGAACATGCCCTCCCTTTGCCTCCCTTTTGGTATATTTAAAGAAATGTAACTAAAAAACATGACACGTTTCAATAATTTAGTACAAAGTTTAATAATTTATTGTCACATATCACATGTTTTGCTACCTCGAAAAGGACATTATAGTTTATTTCAAAAAAAAAAAAAAGAAAAAAAAAAGACATTTATAGTTTAAGTGATTTTGATATCTTCTTTATTCTACTTGCCCTACGAGACATTGGCTTTCTTTGCCCTACAAGACATTGGCTTTCTTCAACTTAACAATAATGTTTGTCTCTAGCTACCTAACCCTTTTTAAAATACCTAGTTTATAATATGTAAATAGAGAATACCTCTTATTTTATTAGTGTACCGAATTGTATGAAAATTAAATGATAATTTAACTATTTTAACGACTACATAAGTTATGAAAAATAATAAATTATCAAAGTACATCAATTTTGATATTCACACTTTTTATTAGCACCCAACACTCATAAAAGTTTTCAAGGTGAAAAAGAAAATGATACAAAATGTAACACTAGAGCAACAATGAAATCAACCTAGCTCTTTTAAGTAAATGCAACAAAACATTACATTGTAGTTAAAAAATAATAAAAAAAGATTGACTTACTATATATATTCGAGATTAATGCGAGATACATTGAAAATACATTTAAATGACTAAAGTTACCGGTTATGATAATATAGTAACCGTGACTAGTATATTTTTATGAAAATTCATTCTAAACATACTAACTTTTGTGAAGGTCTAAAAACACTATTTTTCTAATAACTTTATTTAGGTTCAACATGCTTCTTAAACGCGGTACCTAAATTAGTTATGATACCTAATAACTTATCACCTAACGTTTAAAATATCTCTCCATCGGAGATATTCATCAAGTAAATGATCATGTGACACCCACATGAAGACATAAATATGACGTTTTCAAATTCATTTGAAATTATATTTACGTATATACTAGTTGAACTGAATTCAAAATATTCCATTGGAAAATCTAATGTTTTGGGAGGATCAAACCAAAATTTAATTCGAAAACCAGATTTGAAGTTAGGTAGTTAGAGTAATTTTACGGTCAGACTCTGGCATACACGGTCGTTAAAAGTAAGACTCTGCTAATGAATTATCTAGCAAGGATAAAATAGACTCTGGCATACACGGTTAAAAGTAGGACTCTGTTAATGAATTATCTAGCAAGGATAAAATCATCGGATGTGTGAAATAGTAAGCTCCCGTCACAAACTGTACATTATTTCGATGAATTTTGTTTTGGACTTTTTTTTTCAAAACCGATTATATGAGACATTTACGAAGATTTAAAAAAAAAAAAAAATTAAAACCCAACCCGACGCATGGGAGAGATGTTTTGATGCCGGCCTTAATTTTGGGCCCAACTTCAAGCCCAAATAAAGGGCATAAATGTCATAAGCCCAAAGATGCATATAAAAGCTAAAATTAGCGGCAAATCAAAACGCTTGGTTCGGGATAAGTTGAAATTTGAAAGTTGCTTCTTACAGAATCGCACTCCCAGTCGCCATTTTCGCTTGCCATGGAAGAGAGCTCATTCGATCCTGTAATTCTTTCATCTTCATGTTCGATCGTTTTCATTCAAGTTCAATTTGTCGATTGCTTGTTCTCTTCAATATCGATCTGCTACGTATATGTTTTCCCTTTAATTAGGTGTTTGTTTGTACAATTGACAGGATCTGATTCACGCCATCTTCAAGCTCGAGTGGAGCAGAAGATCACTAGGTTTTGATCACTCTCTCCTTCTGTCTCTCGATCTTTTTTCAATTTTTCGTTCTCTCTGTTTATTTCTTCATTTTCCGCATTGGTGCTCGCATTTCTTCAGAGCGCGAGAAAAACGAGTGTTCAGATGCTATGGATTGCGAGGTAATTCCTCTTCCCAGAGTTCATCGCGAAAATTTATGTTTAATCGCTATTGTTTTCTTTCGTGAAAGTGTTTGTCGTCGTTTTGCGTTTCGATGTATGTTGCTTAGGTAGATCTTAGAATGCTCTAGTTAGTTCTTGTAGTTCTCACGAGTCTACCAAACGAATGCACATGGAAGAAGTATATATGCAAATTTGATATGTAGGATTGTGAATTTAACAAAATGTGTATCCATCAGTGATTATCTATCTTGTTACAAACTGTGAGTAGAACAGTGGAGTTGATCTTTAGCTTACGTATTTGCTACAGGTTGACGCTGGAACATCCAAGAAGGGCAGGCCAATGTCTGGTATTTCATTTTTAAATTACAGTTTCTATTAAGCTCGAGTTCTTTGAATGATTACCAGAGATGCAGAAACCATTTCTAACGTCGCTATTCCGATGCAGCCAATGCAAATGCACTTAAATTGAGCTCTAAGCTTCTACACATTTTTGTCTCAGGTATCTGTGGTGAAAAGTCAGATGCTTAATTTGGTGTCTAAATTTGTTTTTCTTCTGCTTTTAGGTTAATTTTTCTATTTATGCAGAAGCTGTACAGCGTGCTGCAGCAATTGCTGAAGCAGAAGGTATTAACAGAATTGAAGCCACTCATTTGGAGAGAATTCTTCCACAGTTGCTACTGGATTTTTGAGGTAGCATTCCGTTTCACATGTTTCAATATCTTGCTCTTGAAGATGGAGTTTTTGATTAATAGAGTGATTATTTGGGCTATATCGGTCATTAATGAGTAAGTTTGCTACAATGGGAGAGGTCTCAAAGATAGATATTGGTACATGTTTTAAGTAGTGTTTGCAATTGGGAGAGTAGGGGAGAGTCCTCAAGTTTCTTTCCAAGCTTTGTAGTGTTTTTCTGATCTCAACACAAACATCAATCTGGTTCATCAGTCCAATTCTAGCTTAGTACTCCATAGTCTATAGAAGTAGAACTCAGAATGCAGCTTGGGGTTGGATAAATTTCTCAACGAAAGAAATTCCTGTCCGTTAAAAATTCCTTTTGCTGGATTGTTAAGCTGTAATGGGCTTTGTAAGGGATTCCTCTAAGATCGGTTAAAAAATGTTTTTTCCGGTGGATCAAGCTGGTAATAAAAGAATTTGTATGAGCAGAGTCTGTCTGATTCATGTTCTTCTACTATCAAATAATTTATCATGATTAGTAAGTAATAGAAAGATGAGCCTTTCTTTATGAAGGAAAATAAAAGATAGAAAAGCAGAAAAATGGAAAGGAAGAAAATATGAACTTCCTTGTTTAAAATTCTAAAGTCCTGTCCAAGGATTTTTTTAGGGCAGAAAGGTAAAAGCAACCAGACGTGAATGATGGATATGGTAGTAGAAAATGATCATTAATATGCTATCCAGGGTTCATATTGCTAGGATGTCAGTGGATTCATGCTGCCTTAATGGATGTTTAATAACTAAAACTAATTACGCTTTATTATTTGATACGTAATATTGAAGTTGTTCTATAGCATATGCATATTATTTTATGAAATGACTTACTGAGATTGACTGTAGTAGTATGTTAGTAGCTCTTCTTCCCCGTTCTCTTAAATTGTCTCTCTGTATCCTGTTAGCAATGCTCCTCATCTTTCTTAGACCATTTTTTTCATTTCCAAAATTGACGGTTAGGTTTGGCCTTGGAATGTGCAAGCAGATGATTAGAGGAAATACAATTATAATTAATATATAGATATTTGATAGACATCATACATCTTTGGAAGCAGAAGTTAAATGCAGATAACATTCTTTTACATTCTTGTTGTTTTTCTTTTAAGTACAACAAATGGGGTACGCGGATTTAAACCTCGGACCTCAAAGAAGGTACAATGCCAATTACCGCTGACCTGAGCTATGGTCAGCTTGGCATAACATTGAGTCAGTGGGAGTTTCAGAGTCATTGGGAGTTTCAGGTACCTCGTGCTTGATCTGTGACAGCATGCATCTGACATCCTTACTGTTAGGCCTCTCTTTTGGATTATCCATAGTGCAAAAGCAGGCAATTTTGAGTGCCAAGAGCATTTGCTCCTCCCAGCCATTTCCCAGGAGCTTTGGATCAATGGCTCTTCTAGGATTATCCGAAGTCATAACATTCTTCATCCACTTAACCAAACTCATCTCATCCGTGTCCTGGAAAAACTCATCAGATGGAAGTTTCCCGATCACCAAGACGCCTAGCAGAACCCCATAGCCGTATATATCGCACTTATCAGTGAACTTCAAGGTCTGATGATACTCTGGTGCAATGTATCCCACGGTACCTGCAACATTTGAAGCTGTAATGTGAGTTTGGGCATCTGGCATTGCCTTTGCCAGCCCAAAATCAGCGATTCGAGCTTCCATGTCATCGTCGAGCAAAACATTTGCAGGCTTCAGATCCCTGTGAATTATACGTGGGGTATGATTCAGGTGAAGATATTCCAGCCCCGATGCCACTCCGAGAGCGATGTTATGCCGAGTAAGCCAATCTAGTTCTTTCCCTCCTGTCGATACGTGATTCAACATATCTTGCAAGCTGCCATTCTTCATCAATTCGTACACAAGGTAGTGGCAATCAGGACGGAGGACATGAGCCACAAGAGGAAGAAGATTCCGATGCCGGATTTCGCCCACAGTTCTGATCTCTGATTGGATCTGACGCATCTTCTTGTTCATATACCTGCTATCCTCGTCGGCTAACTCAGCCGTCTCCTTTGCAGGTTGAGTTATCTTCTTTATCGCAAACATTTTCCCGCTGTTTTCTGGTAATTCAGCCTTGTAAACTTCTCCACATCCACCTTTTCCAATCAGCTCGAGTGATGCAAGCGCATCCTCTTTCTCTAGGAAAGCCAAATCCTCTCGTTTTATTAACTTGGGAGCAAAGATTGAGGGGCCGGAATTCTTGGTTCCACCTTTTATAGTTGCTACGACGAGTTTAAACAGTAGAGAAAAGATAAACCCTGACAAACTTCCAGCAATTGCTCCAGCGATGAATCCAAGTATCCAAGCAGTTATCTTCTTTGCTTTATTTTTCTTATGCTTACGAGCTAGGGATGCTGCTGGAGATGGAGCTTGAGCACTCGAAGACGGCGCTGTAGCGGCGGCGCTGTGCTTGCCTTTCGTACTGGAATTGGAATTCTCAGCTAACTTATAACGCTTGGGAACTTCGGTTGCTGCCGAGTAGAACCCGACCCCTTTCACGACGGGCACTGCTGAGCTTTCGAGAAGGCTGTTTCCAGAGAAGTTGAAGACTCGAAGATTGCGAAAAGAACGAATTGAAACCGGGATCTTCCCTGTGAAGTAATTGTTAGCTATGGAGAGACTTTCCAAATTGGGGAAATGCTTCAAGAAATCCAAACTCCCCAAGAACTTATTCGACGAAAGATCGATGACCCGAAGGCGAATCAACGAGGACAATCCCGATGGAACTTTACCAGAAAACTGATTGTTCTGGAGATCGAGAATTTCCAGTTTCCGGCAGTCAACAATCTGAGCCGGTATTTGGTCAACGAGGTGATTGTTAGAAACAGTAAGCTCTTTCAACTCCGACAGCCGCCCAATAGCCGGAGAAAGAGAGCCGGCGAGACCTTTGGAGTTGAAAACGAGCCTGGTGATTCTCAAAACATAAGTGCCGTTGTCGGAGAGGCGTCGGTCGCAGAAGACGCCGGCGTTGACGCAGGGGGAGGGGGAGAGTTGACCGGCGATTCCCAAGTGATTCTTGATGATGGAAAAGGCTGTGAGATCTGAAGGATGAAGGTTGAGTCGGGCATGGACTTGGAGAAGGAGGGAGAGAAAAGCTAGGAATGGAAGGAGTTTGGAGTTGGAGGAAGCCATTTTTCCTCCGGCGTGGGAATGGAGTTGCAGGAGGAAGGTAAGAATTGGCAGTAATGTTAGACGGGGTCTTCTTCTTCTTTATAAGCGGCTGTACCAACAAAAATGGGATCACACTAGAACCTATTTTGGTCCAAAGTATGGAATATAGTTTCCATTTTGACCATAGGTCTCGACAGGTACATTTTTGCTCCTAAATTTTGAGTTAAATTTTTATTTAGTCTCTAATTTTTAAAATGTTACATTTTTATCCTATTTTGAATCTAATTTTCATTTTATTTTTTAAGTTTTTTCTAATGTCCACTTTTGATCATCAGTGTTAACTTTCAGTTAATTATTTTTTTTAATAATGGTGAAAAATGAGTGAAAACTAAATTTATTTTAATTATTTTAAATTAATTAAAAAATATATCTTCAAGGACCAAAAACTAAATTTATTTTAATTGTTTTAAATTAATTAAAAAATATATCTTCAAGGACCAAACAAGGGCATGAATTTAAATGTATAATCCTAGAACTAATTTGAAACTAAACTTAAAGCTAAGGGTAAAAATGTAACGTTTTGAAAGTTAGTTCCTAAGTTTTTTTTTTTTTTTTTTTTTTTTTTTTTTTTTTTTTTGTAAAGCTTAGAGAAAATTATATCCCCTCGGTTAGAATTGGAATGGATTGATTTGGTTCTTACAAAATCGATAAATCTTCGATTTTCTTGGTTCGTAAGCTTTAAGAACTGTAGGGTACAGTTCGAGAACTAGTTTTGGTCAAAATCAGCCTAATCATGCACACTATGGGTGAAAACTGTTCGGGTCGGTCAACAAAATTGAATCGAATTGACTTTATTCGGTTTCAAGCTTACTTGAATCAACAAAGTTCAAATCAGGTCGGTTCAGACGATTTTTCTTTTTCTTTTTTTGTCAGATCCCTAACTTTTCAAGACCCATCTGCTACCAGATCCAAAAATACACATTGGATTGTTGTACAATTTCAATTTTTGGGAAAATATTGTTGAACTAAGTTTGAAGTTCTAAGGCTTTATTTACAATTTCACTTTTCATCAAGACTGGAATCCAGGTTAGAGACGATGAAAAAGGAGAGAGGGGTGGAAGGGTGGAGAAGAACATGCAAGAGAGAGATTGTTGAGTGTTGGAACCGGTGTGGATTAGGGTTAAAACAATGTGACTATAAATTTGGTTTAAATCGAGAATCGAACCGAAAGCTATCGGTTCGAGTCGATTTGTATACATAACTGACCTGGTTCTCCATTTTTTACACTCCTAGTATACACCCCTACTTTTAAGTATATTTTTTTCCATAATAAAAAAGTACCAATTATGCGCCAGAGAGAGAAAAGAGTACTTTTAGTTTTTACTATACAAAAATCATGCCAAACCCTAATAAATCAGAGGAAAATATTCTTAGATTCAAACTCTAAAGAAGAGAAGAAAAAAAAACGTGTACTTTTTAGTGTTTGAAAATACGAAATTCCAAGCCAAAAGCTTTCCAAAAACTCCAAAGACTTTTCTTTTTAAAATGCTGTGGTCTGGCCTTCAAAAATCAAAATAGCAATTATTTTAATTAAAATACTTGTAAATTTCTCCAAGTCTTTTAGTCAACCAATACGCATTAAACTCTTTGTCCTATATCGGTAGTACAAAGTCAACAAATTGAGGGGCCAACGGCACTGGTCTTCTACCTCTTATCAGCCGTTGGATCCACTTGACTTTCAATTCTTCGTAAATGGACCCCACACCAATTACATCGTTTGTCCTTACATTATTTTTATTTTTTTCAAAAATAAATATCAATTTTAATGGCGTGATTGACTTGACAGGTTGTATAAATTTCGATTTTCAATTTTGTTTGTTCATGTGATTATGGAAGGTATATGTCCGTGTTTAATTTAACTAATATAATGTATAAATTAATGATTAAAATATCTTAAATAGTAAACAAACAAAAAAAATTACGAATACATATTTTATTTATTAAAGATATCTAATCGGTCAATTGAAGTTATATTTAGATAATCAATTTCTACGTGTTTCCTTCAAAAAAAAAAAAAAAAAAAAAAAAAAAAGAATTATTAGATTAATCTAATTAAAAAATAATTTTTTGTATTAGAATTAAAAAAAAAAAAAACTTTTAATCATCTAAAAATTAGATTTGTAGCTAAAATTAAAAATGAAATACATTATTGGAAAATGAAAGAGTTTGAAAATGGCACTTTTGTCACGAATACATTATTGTATTTATCATGACTATATATATATATATAATTTCATGATGTTTATTTATTGCTAAAAAATACTTTTAATAATTTTTGGAAAATTACTTCTAAAGGTTATATAATTAATGTTTTTTTCTCTCTCTCTTAAATATAGTTAGAATAAATACTGTACTAAAAAAATATTGGTCCAAAAAGTTATCCTAATTTCTAAACATATTCTTAAGAAATTTCATATGTCGTGATTTCTTTTTTACAATATATGGGTGGGAGAATCGATTATGTGACCTTTTGATCAGTAGATTGTACATTATACCAATTGAGCTTTTAAGAAACTCATATTGGATAAAATATAGATAAATATACTTTTGTGTTATTGACAGGGAAATATACATTATTATTTTTTTAGTTCGAAAGCGAACAAAATATTTAAGCTCTTAGTGCACGAATTTATTGTAGGACTAAGAGTCACAAGAAGCTAAAAGCAATGACAACAATTTTTTTTTAAAAAAAGTATGAATTGGTGGATTATTATCAATATTATTATTTTTGATAACATGTGACTCCTTGGTCACTAGTACAATATGTCGGTTGAGTTATGTTTATATTCGCAATTAATAGATTATTATGACTCCTGAGTCAACTCTGAAAGTCATTTTATGCATATCTTGTCTATACAAAAATTTCCTTAATTTCCAACTCGAAATTTTTCTTTTTCTTTTTTTGATTTTAAAAGATTGCATTTTTCAAATTTAAATATACGTTGAGATCTCACATTGAAAAAATGAAAAATATATCAGTTAAAGACCTCATTTTTACGTTGAAGATCTCTCATTGTCAATTGATTTTAATATGAAACCTCATGATATTTAAGATGAGATCCGAACCCATAAAGTTTAAACGAGTATTCGGCTTAAAAATTAGATGAGACACAATAATAGGTAAGAGACAAAGACATCATCTTGACAGGTTGGAGGGACCTCCAATACCAATTTATTTTAATATAAAACCTCGTAATATTTAAAAGTATAAAATAATAATAGTTGCACCCTTATAGACGACATATATTAAAAGATGGGTCCCCAAAAATAAATTCAAAAGGACTAAACACCCGAGTTACATTCAAATCGAGGATTAAATTTAAGTTAATTTTAAGAAAATTCAAAGAGTAATTTAATAAATAATTTTAGAATTGAACTCATTTGAATTGATTGGATATTTGGTATTTATTTATTTACAACTAAGAGTCGTTGATAATGACAAATAGGTTTTTGTTGAATGGGACTCAAATTCTATAAAACCATTATACGGGTTATGAAGTTTTGTTTTGACGTGTGGAAATAAAATAGACTAAAGCTTATCAATTCTTGTTGCCTTTTTGTTTTTGTTTTTTCATAAAGAAAAACAAACTTCAATTAAAAAACATTTAAAACATTATAGTCATATGAAAATATTATTAAAATTGTAAAATCGCTTATAAGGTTGTTTCATTGATCAAGATGGGTTGAATCTCAATATTAAAAAAATAATAAAAAAAAAATTAACAACATGTGGGAGAAGAATTATTAATCACAATTAAGTAGGGCTAACAAATCCTCACAGGTAAGGAAAATGAGCCCGAAAAGAAAATTAGAGTCCCAAAATATAGAAGAGGAGGAATCAAAAGTAGTTAAAGCATCAACCAAACCATTACAAAAGCGATGAACATGATTTACACCGACATACTTAAAATTGCTGAAAAACTTTTAAAGAGTCAACTATCCAATTGTCTATATTATTGAAGTAAGGGCTACCAGAGACTAAAGCTTGAACGAAGCACAATTTGATTTAACAACTAAATGACGAATGTCCATGTATTCACTACCTTCATATTCGTTAAACTAAAAAAATAAATGAGAGAAAAAAAAATCAACTTTTACCTCTAAACGGTATCAAATTTCACCATAAACTTTTAATTTTAATAAAATTAGACCTTAAATTTAGACAAATGTTAGTATTTTTACCCTCTAGTCAATTAGTAGATTTTTTCTTCACGGTCGTTTTCAGTAAATGCGTGCTCGTGCTCGTGCTCAGCAAAAATAAAAAAACACGTGTTTTAAAAAAAATGGGTTAATTGACGTTACGACACTCAAGAGTCATCTTTTCACTGATGACCTACCTTGGTTTCATGTATCGAGATACCATATGAAAATATTTCTAAAATTAAAAAAAAAAACAAAAATTGAGAGGTTATTCCTTTTTAGAAAAGGTGAAAAAGCTAACAATAATGGTAAAAACCAATTTTAAGAATTTAAAATAGTAAAACTTATACTCGTATTTGTAGGGGAGTAGTGAATTAATCGGTAGTTATAATAGTCGGTAGGTTATAATAATTGTGAATAATAAATATTATTTCAGTATAGTTATTTTATTGACGATAAGTTATAATTATCGTTTGGTCAAACGTAAACTAAAATATCATTATCATTCGACTCTATGTTAATGTCCCAAACGACACCTAAGTCAACTAAGGATGTTGCGTATCAAGACAAAAATATTTAGAACTTGAAAGTTGAACAAACTAATGGTACTAATGGTACTAAAATCTTATCTGAACCAAACTTTATTGATGGGTTATTCTTACAAGGAAGAGTAACTTCAAATCACACAACCAAAAGACAATTCTCTTAAGAAACAACAAAATGAAATCAAAATGCAAAACTCAAAAAACAAACCAACAAATTTCCCTTCTTTCATTCAACACAGCAACGGTACATCAGATACTTCTCCATGGCCCGTCCACACTCTGCACACACCACATTTTCCGGCATGTTTCCGGCGAGGCCCGGCAGAATCAGCCGGTTGCAGTGATGTGGGGTTTTCAACTGCTGCAGATACTCCGCCAACGCCACCAAAAAACCCTTTTCTTCCACCTCTTCTTTCCACTGATCGAACGCCAAAATGCAGCTCAGAGCAGTTTCCCCTTTTGCTCTTGTCATTTCTCCCCCTCTTCCAAAGAAAATTGCCCATCCTTTCTCACTTCCATCAAAGCTCAAAAGGGTCATAATTTCTTGCATTATTTGATCATTTTCAACTGTTCTTCCATGGTTTAGTTTTGAGTACATCATGCTTTCTAATCTTGCCCAGAAGAACCAAACCAGTGTTGAATCTGGCCAGTAATGGCTGAGTTTGTTGTCTCCGATCATGACTGTGAGTTTCCTGACTCGTTCTTTGGCATTGTTCTTCCCTACATACGCCATTTGTAAGTCTACTTTTGCTGCTTCTGCTACTTGTTTTGTTTTGCTTGTGAAGTCTTTGATCCATTCCATGTTTTCCCCTCCAAATAAACATATGTATCTTCCTTCTGCTGCCTGATAAAAGAGAAACAAAAAGAAACAAACCCCTTTTTGTTATTTGTTCTTGAAAATGTGTAATTTTTTTAAATGGGGTTTTTGAGAATGTGGTGAAAGATTCCCGTCTTATAACCATTTGGTTTTTTGTTTTTGAAAATTAAGCCTATAAACATTACTTCTAACTATGATTTCTTTGTTTTGTTATCTACCTTTTAAGATTGTTTTCAAAATCCAAGTTTAAGTAGTTTTTGTTTTTGAAATTTGGCTAAGAATTCTAATGTTTGCTTAAGAAGATGAAAATAGCTCTAAGTAAATGGCGAGAAAACAAGCACAGTTTTCAAAAACAAAAAATCAAATGGTTATCAAACAGGGCTTAGGGAAATGAGAGCTACCCAATCGAGAATGGATAAATCTATGCCATCTATGAGAAGTTCGAGTCTCCAGCTCTCTGTTTTCCAGAGTGATTCTTCTCTTACTGAAGTGAAAGGGAAGGATAGATTTCCCCATATCCAAAGCATGTGAAGGGCATTGGTGGAAGACACTTTTCCTTGTGGATCCAAAGCCACTAAAATTGTTTTCTTTCTGAAGTTCCATTTTTCTTTGATGTATCTTGTGACTGAGCGCTCAATTATTGAAGGGTCATGAACACTGAACCATGGCATCAGCTGTTGCAGCTGCTCGAACTTGTGTTTGTTCTTGTTGTGCTGTTCGATTGATCGATTGATGATTGGAATCCACACTATCTCGTATCGAATTTCCGGTCGCTGCTGTGACTCTTTGAATAGGTTTTCGAGAATCATAATCTCTTCATGGGAGATATCGAGGTCTGATATCAATAGTAACACATGTTTCCTCTTTAGTATTTCAAGGTGAACCTGTTTGTGCCAAAAGAAGAAGAAAAAAACTCCCTTCTCAGTTTGAAGTTAGATTTAACAGATTAGTAGTTGAAAATATTGGATTTGTGAACGAACTGTTGTTTTTGAGGTGCCATCGTAGAGAGGATGCATGTCATCTCTTGAAGAAATCAAGGCCCTGATGAACTTCATGTTGTCTAGGTGAAGAGTTTCTGAAATTCTCACCAGATTCTGATAGGCCTCCAAATGCCTTTTCTCATCTGCATCACATAGAGTTTATCATTTCAGCATACACTTAAAGGTCTGCAAATTGCTATCAAATGTTTGCTTTTCTCACCTATGTGTTGTAAGCAAAGATCTAGCTGCGTCCGGAGATGCTCGTGTATATTTGTTTCCTTGTGAGCCAAGCTCGAAAGTTCCCATACTTCGGTGGTTGACATAATCCGCCTGAAACATATCAGTGAAAAAGAGTTGATTTGATTCCTGACTATGAATTAGGCTCAAGCTTTAAAATGATGTTGCTTAGTTCTATATTGCAATGCATCACTCACTCATGGCTCAAGCTGACGAGGCTTTCGATCAGCGTCGTACAAGCAACCACACTTTTGATGGTCCAATAGGCAGCCGTAGGAAAATGAGCTATGGCAACCGACATTGCAGGCGTGTCCTGTGAAATGTATTGAGATGGCAGCTCGGTGAACTCAACAATGCACTTCGTTACGTTCAATATAGCCTCGATGAGTTTGCCAAGCGCATCGAATTGGGGCTTCAATGAATTGGAATGCTCTATAACATCAGGCAATTGCTTCAGCAGAGCCAGAGACTTGGCTAGCATATTGGTTGTGTAAAGTTGAGCCAGAAGCCAATATTGTCCATAATTCACAGCAAAAGCAGCCATTGTGATCACCACTTTTGCATCCCAAGAGTAATTTGACAGTAAATTCAGTATAGCCATTGTTGTGGTATGTGCATCTCCACCCGAGCACTTACATACAAGCTGCAGCAACAGAAACATCAAAAGTTCAAAAGTCGTCAGTGTCAAAAAGTTCAAAAAGAAGTATAGTAAGATCAAAGAGCCTTTACATCTTAAACATGGCAGAAATGGTGAAAGATAGAGGAAGAAAATTCAAAAAGTTTCAAAGAGCAGCAATCAAATGCATATGTTTTCGACCTCGGAGCCGACTTTTTGTATGACATGAGCCAGTGATTCAAGCATCCCATCCATATCTGCTGAACTGATTTGGTCCTCCAACATCATATCCTTATGCTGGCCATTGCCCTGCATCATTTCACCACACCACACACACTATATCAGTCTTAACTCTTAAGTAGGTTTGAAAGAAAGCCAAATGGAGAAAATGAAGAGAGGTTTGACATCAAGAAATTTTGCGATGTCGGGAGTGGCACGGCGGATAATGTCCTCGACGGTGAGGAGAATCGGCTTGACATCAACCTCGCGCCCGTCCGGAGCATGAGTTGCGAGAACTTGCTTGGTCATTGCATTGTCATCAGAGGCAGATAGCATTCTCCTGTCATTTTTTATTAGTTGATGTATTTTGGGACCAGAGCGATTGAGGGATGCCATAGCAAATTGAAAACACAAGAGTTAGAAGCTGAAGATTAGAATACAAGTTTTGGTTTGGTGATTTATGATTTGGGTGGTAGAGGTTTATATAACATTTGTGAGATGGAATAAAGCATTGTAGAAGTAGTTCCTTGCTTGCAAGTGGAGTTGAAACAAAAGCTAAAGATGTTTACTCCATTTGCATTATATATATTCATAAAGGAACTGAGATTGTCTGGTTCAGATTATGAAGTTTGAAATGGCATTAGTCAGTAAGGAAACTGAGAGAGAATTTAAACAGTTTTTGTTCTTCTTTGTGGCCAAAAGAAAGCTTTGGAATTAGTTGTTAAAGTTGGAATTATGTTCATCCAGATGAGCAGACTCATACTTTATCACTTTCAGAAAAGAAAAGAAAAACATATTGTAAAAATGAAATAGTTTATGGATAAATGTGTTACATGAAAAAGAGAAAGCTATAAAACAAAGATAATGAAAAGAGATTCATGGCTAGCTATAGTGTTCTTTAGGTGGCCATTAATGTATTCTGGTTGGTTGCTAAATTCTCCCAAGACTGTGCCATCAAGCAATGTATGGCCCTACTCTTTATTTTTATATTTTTCCAAAGATTATATTATATCTTTTGTTATATAAATATGTGACGCTTTCTAAGATAGGCCGACATGAGCATAGTTCAATTGACATAATATATGAACTAGTGATCATAAAGTCAGATGTTCAATCTCCCACTTTGCACGTAAAAAAAGACTTAAAATAACATGCATATAATAATTTTACGTGAGTAGAATTAAGTTATTTTAACTTTAAAAGTGTTTTCTTGTCTATTTCTTTTTATTTTTTGTTATGGCACACGTCTTTCTTAGTGGAATACATTACCTTCAAGGCTTCAACTATCTTTTAAGTTTAAACCATGCAAAGATTAGAGCATGTTAGAGAGTGATTTAAAATGGTTAAAATCAATTTTGGCATGTTCAAAATTATTCTAAAACACACTTTTAATCATTCGAAATTAATTTTGATGATATGAAAATCATGTTTAAAAGTGTAAAACCAAGCATTAAAGTGATTTCAAATAATTAAAGATATGTTTTATAGTGATTTTGAACCTGACAAGTAATATTAACCATTTCAAAATCACTCACAAACATGTCGACGTCGATGAATATTTTTGGAAAAATATCAAAAACAAAAATTCTCATAGAATGAGTTAAATACTTACTATCATGGCCAAAGCGAGCATGGCTCAGCGGGCATATGTATGTGTTGATGACCAAGAGGTCTGTGGTTCGAATCCTCCCACCCCCAATGTATTGAAAAAAAAAAATTCTTACTATCATGATTATATTCATCATGGTTACTTTTTGTTCTTATTTTTGTTAATATCTCATCGAATTTTTAGGGTATAATGAAAATGTTCGATGAAAATTTAATACCCTCCAAGGCTAATTCAATCCACAACTTTAGTTTCAACCCATATCTTAAACCTATTTTTCCCTCTTCCTCAATCCAATATCCATTTACATTTTTTTATTTTTTTTATTTTTTTTTGGGAGAAAAAATCAATTTATACTCTAAACTAGCTGGGTGGATTGAATCAATTAAAACTTTAAACTAATATTTGTATCAATAAATACTTTAATTATTTTTACTTAGATTCTATTTAAAATCAAAGCTAAAATATAGAAAATAGCCTTGAAGTTTAAAAATGTGACCTTTCAAAAAAATTAAAAAACTATCGTTAATTTTAAATTTCGGATGGGGTTTCTTCTTGCTTCAAAGAGGTCTCACACGTGTGAGAAAAAAAAATACTGAAGTCGGTTTGGAATTATAGAATGCGTAGATAGTTGACAGCTGTCAAATGTATTTAATTATTATACAGAATATTTTTTTGTAGAGAGAAAAGGTTAGTTAGGAAAAGAAGGAGGAGAGAGAAAATGAGTGTAACTCAAATATCATCACTTCCATTAGCTTATGGTTGCCGCTATTTTGCGCCTTCTCTCCGACTGTACTTCAACTCCCCCTCCTCTTCTCTCCGCCATCGCCGCCGCCGTCACCGCCTTCCCACCACTTCTTCCGCCTCCAAAACCACCACCAGTATCATCTCCTTCTTACCTCATTTCGTCGCGAGCAATTGTCTTCTTTCCAGGATGGAGGTACCTTCTCTCTCTCTCTCGCTCTCTCTACTGCTAATTCCCATCGATTCTCTCTTCTATTTTCCAAGATTTACGTTATTTGAATTTGGAGATACTCGGATATCCGACGCTCAAGGTATTTCGTGTTTGTATGTGCATCGTCGACCGAATTTTTGTTCATTTTGATACTTTTGTATAGGATTTTCACCTAGGAGAAAGCTTTGATTATTATTAACTTGTATATTGGCTTAATCGGAGTTCGTAATTTATCTCTCCTCGATCTGATGTATATGTTCTTTAGCTTGTAAATTGCCGTTTACTCCTCTCTTTTGATGCGAAATTGTTCCGTAGTGAAATTCCCCTTTGGAACTGCTTAATCAATTTTTAGATGTTAATTTTAATCATTCGATGTATTTGTTTTCAATCCATGTAGTTTCAGGGGATTTTATTTCGAGTGGTATTTGTAATATATTTTATGCTGGTATGTTTTCCTTGGGATTTGCAATCTTTTGATTGTGATATTCGACGGCATACATGTCCGAGTGTATTGGACGGACAGGTTTCGTCCGACCCTGATTCTGAGGCTGTCAAGCTTGATAAGGTAAGGTACTTGCGTTAATGAGAATGAACTAAGGATTGCTTCGAAGATGAATGGATTTATAAATAAATTAATGCTTAGAGTTTAGGAACTCCTTGTGATTTGTGTTTTGTTGGCGTGTTTCTATTGAGGAAGTCAATTTCATTTTTGTTTTTGGTTAAAAGTTCGATCCTCCTACCATGTCATTTGTAATCACATTGCAGAGGTTCTGGAGTGGAAATGGCTTAGGTACGAACAAAGAAATGGTGGAGAATCTCCATAACTATGGAGTGGTTAGGTCAAAGAAGGTGACTGAAGTAATGGAGAGCGTAGATAGGGCCTTGTTTGTGCCGGATGGTACTCAACCTTATGTCGATACTCCCGTGCCGATAGGTTACAATGCCACTATATCTGCACCTCATATGCATGCAACTTGCCTTCAATTGTTGGAGAAACACTTGCAACCTGGAATGCGCACTTTGGACGTTGGCTCAGGTTGTCTATCTAACTAATATCTTCTATGTTATGTACTGAAAATTGAATTGGTGATTTTATCATTATTGTTGAATTGCTAAGAATGCCCAACTATGTTTGAGTTCTGAACAAATTAAGACGTTCTGGCTCTGGACTTCTAATCAGCATATTCATATGATCTGTTTTATCTGGTACTGTTAATTTCATCAAAAAAAATCTCAGTTTGGACATTTGAGTAAGGATTGGTGTTTTCCCCATCTTTACTCGATGCTTCTTGAGTGCTCCCCCACCAAAAGAAGAAAAATCGAAATGCAGAAGAATTATTCCGGTCTGTCCTAGAAGGGTTCAATGCTAGATCGTTAATTGTTGTAGTCTTCATTCTTCAAGATGTGATGTTTCCATCTACTTGGTTTCCAGATCGGGCTAAATATGCTAGCTCTAAAAGACAAACAAACAAACTTCCTCCTGCAGTTTATTTTTCTGGGATTGTGCAACTGCTATTCTAAGAAGATGCAATTTTACTACCTTTTCATGTTTGAAATTGCATTTTCATCTCCAAAATATCACTTCCTCGACCTACCCCTGACTTCCTATATATTTGAGTTGAATTTACATGTTTGATCTCCTTGGCAGGAACGGGATATTTGACTGCATGCTTTGCGTTAATGGTTGGACCTGAAGGTCGTGCAGTTGGTGTAGAACATATTCCTGAGCTGGTTGCTTCCTCAATCGAGAATATTAAAAAAAGTGCTGCTGCTCCTTTACTGAAAGAAGGATCCCTCTCTGTACATCTTGGTGGTACGTGTGTCTTCTTTCCCTTTTCTAGAGCCATAGATTTTCTTTTGATGAAGAATGGAGAACTCCGTTCCTTAGTTTAGTTTGACTGTAAGAAGGATGTAGTGAAGTGACTGTTAAGTAATTATTTTGCACCCGTTTTGAACTGGAATGGTACATTCTTGAGAGTAATGGTAAGTTGGAGATACCTTTTAAAAAGTAGTGCTTTACCTTTTGAGTGTAACACTTTGAAAACAAAACGCCTAATTTATTGTCTCTCAAGTTCACTAGAGTGCTTTTAAATATTCTTTTAAAAATTAAGATACTTTTGGCTAGAATACACTCCATTCTGAGAAATGCTTGAATTTAATTAAGTACTTTTTACTACTACAGAAGTCCTTTTTACTACTACAGAAGTCCTGTTAAAACCATATTTAAGATGGGTTTAAAATATGAGTTTAGCATGACTTCTCTAGAAATACCCTCTAACCCTCATCAGTGATTGTTCTTCCCGATGAAGAATCTTAGTTGCATGTGGGAACCCTAACGAGAATCAGAAGTCATGCTGTTAGGGTTCCCACCCGCAACTAAGATTCTTCCATCATG
The DNA here is from genome assembly GCA_028017165.1 of Herpetospermum pedunculosum. Taxonomy (NCBI): domain Eukaryota; kingdom Viridiplantae; phylum Streptophyta; class Magnoliopsida; order Cucurbitales; family Cucurbitaceae; genus Herpetospermum; species Herpetospermum pedunculosum. The sequence goes on from CM051530.1 coordinate 711,774, forward strand.
CACTTTAATTTTAACAATGTTCTTCAGTGAACACTCGTTGCTAACGAGAATGAGAGGGTCTAACTAGCCAAAACAAATAGGATGAGGGTATTTCTTCGAGGGCGTATGGAAAATGTCATACTCCTTTTGATTTCGCCTTTATAAATATTCTTTTAATGCGGATAGATCGCACATCATTTTTGAAAGGAAGGAAGCTGACGTGACATGAAATAAATGAAATGAGTATCCAGTACTATAATTTTTTCCTTTGCTCTTTCATGTGTTGATAATGGAAGTTTATTGTCAATTGTTATCGGATGTTGTAGATGGCAGGCAGGGTTGGCCAGAGTGTGCGCCTTACGACGCCATTCATGTTGGAGCAGCAGCTCCTGAAATTCCTCCGGCTCTCATTGACCAGTTAAAGCCAGGTGGGAGAATGGTGATCCCAGTTGGGAAAATATTCCAGGATTTGAAGGTTGTGGACAAAGATGTCGATGGCTCTGTTAACATCCACGACGAGACTTCTGTTCGTTATGTGCCTCTTACCAGTCGAGAAGCTCAGTTACGTGACAACTGATCTGTTTTGAGCATCACTTTCCGATGCTGCTTTTTATCAAGAATGTTGTATAGAAACTTTTAGAAACCGTTTGTTCATCGAATTGAATTTTATCATCCTTGTAAATACTTCCTCGATGTGGATATTTAGTCCAAATAAGGATGTTATATACATCCTCTGTTTTCTTCAATCAGTTTGCTACACTCAGATCATCAGACGTCAATAAAATTTCAACCTCCTATTTGACCATCCTCTCGAGGGGGTTTATAATAAAATTGGATTTTTGCAGTTTGTGTATGGCAAGATATCGAATTCTAAGGGTGAGATATCTTCGACCAAGAAGGTAGAAGTTCGAATCTCCATAATTAAAAAAAAAAACTTCATATCTCATCCGATGGAGTATTGAAGAAGATCGAGTGGGAGCGGAAGGATAAGAAAGGGTATGGTACTTGCGAAACTGTAACTCGTGCATCATCCAAATTAATAACAGACTTAGAAATTTTAAAAGCATAAAAGACATCAAATTACACTTTAACAAGGTGGCTAAACAATGGCACTACAAAACTCACCTATACTTTCTTGAAAACAAAAAATGTAACATAGAGCAAGATTAAAAAGAAGGGCCTTGGATTCATCTTGGTTCAGTTCAGATTTCAGAAGTTGCGCCTTGGTTTTTCCTCTGCAACATTTACTCTGATTGCCCTTCCATCTATACTCTGCACAATTCAAATTTCAGAATGTTTTGTTAGCAGTTGACAATATTCAATTCTGATTCTAAAATGATTGTTGTAAAGAAACTGCAATTTTCATACCTGTCCATCCAGAGCAGCAATGGCATCATTCATTCCAGTTTCATCAGCCATGGTCACAAAGCCAAAGCCACGAGAACGGCCACTGTCCCGGTCATAAAGAACTCGAGCCTCTACTACTTTCCCATGTTCACTGAAAACCTGCTCCAGGCGTGAATTATCTACATCCCATGGAAGATTACCCACGTAGATTCTGCTAGCGGCTTGGGCTTGATATGGTCGAGGTGTGCGTTCTGGCCTTGAACCTCTTGGGGCAGCCTTATTAACAGTCAAAGACCTCCCTGATATATCCTATAAACCCAGAAAGTACAATTTATTCCCAGAAAACTCTGTAGAATTGACAATGGAAAAGATGCTAGAAAAATCTTAACAAGTACCAAGCAGAAGACTAGGGGCATTTCAACCAAAGAAAAAAGATATTAAGATGTTGAGATACTCTAGTAACAGCCAAGACAAGAAGTTTACACAAGAACACAGCCTCTATAGATGAACTTCAACCTCAGAACAAATAAATGGCATATCCTGAGAGCAAGATCTGCCTCAGTATGAATAGAGGCAGACAAAAATCTCACTACCAAACATTCAAACAAGCAAAAGATTAACCGTTTGGGCTTCATGAACTCTGATACCATGTTAAATCTTAAGCCGGTGGTTACGGTAAATTTAACTTTAACAAAACTCACCAGTAGAAGTTGGTCCTAATGGCCAACTCCTAGACTACACCATACAGAAAAACACTTAGATTCATGAAAAACAGATCATTCAAACACTTCAGAATCAAATGAAAAAGGTTAAATGCAGAGATAAGTTTGATAGTAAATGAGGATAAGGTTTATGAAGATAAGGTTTCAAGATAATCACAGTCATGTCTACAAGAGAGAGTTATTGAAACATCAATCAAAAGCTTACATAACCGTTGAATCTATCCACAGCTTTCTCAGCTTCTTCCACAGAACTCATTGTCACAAACCCAAACCCACGACTCTGGTCTGTTTCTCTGTTGTAAATAACCTACAATCCTCACAAGCAGATTAAAACCTTAAACCAAAATCCATAAAAAAACAAAACTACATTTCAATTCAATTCACCAAAAGTCTAAAAACTCACCTCAGCAATCTCCACAGTTCCAGACTTCTCAAAGAGCATTGCTAACTTCTGACTATCAACGTCATAAGGCAAATTCCCAACAAACAGTTTGGCGTCTTCATTCGGTTCCTCATAAGACCCTTCTTCCTCGTCTCCTCCTTCTTCACTGTCGGCCTCATCTTCTTCGCCGGCTTCAGCTTCTTCCCCTTCTTCCCAACCGGAAACACGAGATTCAGTCTCACTCAGCTCTTGATTTTCCCAATGGGGTCCGTCTTCCTCGCCACCGCCGAGTTTAGGGTCGATGGTGATGGTGTCGTCTTCTTGAGCCCAGTCGGAAGTCTGAGCTACAGAAGCAACTTGGAGCTTCTTCTTAGATGGGGAAAAGAGTGAAGAATGAGAAGAGGAGAGATGGAAGGAGATGAATTTGGAAGGGAAAGAGAGAAAAGAGTGTGGAGGTCTGTAGGTGAATACAGAAGGCAAGGAGAGGAAGGAGGAATCTGCTTTGGATAAGGGTTTCAAAATTGAGGTGGCGGAAGTAGAAGCCATTGTTGAATCTGTTGCAGAGAAGAGAGGATTTGGAAGAGATTCTGAAGATTGAAGAAGGAAGGGTTTTAGAGGATAAGGAGCAGTGAACGAACAGAGAAAGAGATGGCCTGCCTTCTTATCACCAAAACAAAATAAATATCGCGCAGATAAAAGGCTGGGATTTTTGGGCCTAATATCTTTTTGGCCCACAATATCGATGGGCCGGCCCAAATGTCAGCTGTAATACTAAAGTTTAAATCTCATAAAGAATTTTCTAGACTTCAACTTTTTAAAATGTCTCGAGTTTTTCAAGTTTATTCTATTTGGTCTATTTTAATCTTTGAACTCTAAAAAAAACTAAATATTTTAGTCTTTATATTCACTTGTAATGATGTAGCTTTTAGTATGTATACTAGTATGTTAATATGAGTACAATTTGTTCGAGATACTTAGACCATCAACTCTTGGGATCACTCTCGAGCCCTAATTCACTCACCAAAATATTGACTCCCTTCCTTCTTCCTTCTTTCTTCTTTCTCACCCTCCCTATTTATAACAAAACCCTTCTAACAAATTTTTTTATTTTATTAAAATCATGACCTTAATTAATGCGAGGATTGAATCCATAATATCTTAGTCATAGGCGCAACCTTATGTCAATTGAGTTATGCTCGATTTGATAAATATTTTGAAAGTTAAAGAACCCAAAATGAAACAAATATACATTACAAATGTAGATACTAAAATAGATCATTTGAAAGTTTATAAACCAACCATTAAAAAATGACCGTGTTATTGATAATTAACATAGCAATTTTTTGGTATGGTAATATTTTTTTTATGATGATAACACATGAATATGAAGTAGGTAATGTTTTAATGGATTAAATTATCCTCAAATTCGAAATACTAATGAAATCGAGAACTTGTAAAAATTTATGGTCAGAATATGACTAATAAATTATGTGATTTTTTTTAGTACAACAATACAGAGATGAAGATTAAACCTCCGACCTCTATACTACATGTCAATTACAGTGGACTAAACACAATACACAATGGCGGGACTCTTTTATAAGATTGGACCAAAAGGACATTCAAATTTCCATAATGCCGCAAACAAACTATTCCTCACAGGCACTCTTTACAAGGTCGACACATCAATATACAAACTCAATCTCTCTTGAAATGGAACCATCTTCAAGTTTGACTGTTAATAGTCCATTTCCAGATTCATAGGTAAACTCCTCTTCTTTCATGTCAACTACACATCGGCTCGGTTTGGTGCTCGAGTAGGCTCCGAATCTGCCACAGAATCGTCCTGTCATTTTGATGGTGCATTGTGCTTCCATACTATGGCTTAGAGTGTCGATAGCTCCTCCCGAATTATACATGTCGAGCGATCCTATCGGTGCAAAGTGATCGTCGTTGCCAACGACCTGATGGTGCAATATTTAGATCAAGAGTTAGTCTTGAAGTGATGATAATCATAACTTGTTAACATCTAATATATGTATATAGCTGCTTTACTGACCTTGATTGGAGCAATGGTATATATCTCACACTCTAAAGTTCTCAATCCAACTTCAAGAGTTTCTTTGTTTTTCAATTTAGAAAGAGATCCTACAAACATAAGTTGAAACTTCTTCAACTTAGAAGAAGCCTGGTTACCAGAGAGAAATGGGGGAAACAAGTGAAAATCAAACCTGAGTTGAAGGCATAAACTGCACAATCTCCATCCCAGTTTTCACCTGCAACATCTTCAAGAAATTCTACATCATTTGGACAGACACTACCTGTGATTGTTACTTTTGAAGAAGTTGAGGTATCTTTATTATGAGCTACTTCCATCAATGGCCAACATCCCGCTCCTTGGCAGTTAAAGACGCCTAGGATCCCGGTTAACTTATTCAAGTTCCATATTTTCATCACACTGCAGGAAGCCAATGCCATAAAAGGTTGAAAATTTGACATCATTGGTGCTAGTGAGTCTGATTACAAACATTTTTCCATACCTTTTTCCATCCATCACAGGGTCCCGAAATAAGCAGTCTCGAGTAGGCCGACCTGCATGTCTTGCCCTTAGGATTGATCCATCAGGCAACACTAGCTTCCTTAGTATTTCGAAATCATGATTCTCGGGCTTGTCGCTGTCATGATGTTCGTTCGAGTTAGTAACAATTTTAAAGAGATTAGCTATTACAGATTAGAAATATGTCATGAGCACGTGTACTACCTAACATATACAGCACAACCACCCAACGCTCTTGCTGCACCATGGAATTCAGCTGTTTCATGTTTGCTCTGTAAATTAAACAATGCATCATTTTAGATATTATAATCTTACAACAATGCAAGAAATATTGTGGATGATTGATTGCACGAAAGCTTAGATATTCATTGCTTCACTAAACTTTGGACGCGTCGTTTTCCCAATTACTATTCAAGATAAGCAAGTTTGACAGTTTTTTAACTAGAACAAAAAACAGGGTAATTAGAATTGGACAACTTACATGAAACATGTCCCAATCTGGCACAACAATCTCCCCCAATAGAAGACTATTAAAAGCCACAGCAGCAATATGTAAAGTCTGAAATGTTGGCTCTCTGGGCATAAAGTCCTCTGACACTCTAGCAACTGCACTTTTCTTTGAACTGACAGGAGAAATAAATAAATCAGAGAATGTAAATCGAAAAAGGTTACGTGCTTGTTTAAGGCGTTTAGGAATAAACAAATTGACGAACCTGTATATTGAGTCTGAGTTGTGACTCATACAACAAATCAAATTAGTTTCTTTGAAGTTTCTTGCAACTGATTGTTCTAATGCTTCCTGATACTGTCTAGTGATCGACACACGTCCACCGTATCCTGTACCTAACGTCTCCATTATGTTTTGGACATCCACCTTGACTCCATCAATGCCGATGCTCGCAAGATAACCATGGAGATCATTGTAGAACTCAAAAATCTTCTCAGGGTTGATAACCCCCAGTCCATATTTCTCCAAGACGTCCACGACAATATCTGTAAGATTGCCAACGTTGCCCGGTGATTGAATGGGATATTCAATCTTAGGGTTGTACTTCTTCATTGATTCAGAAGATGGGAGCACTCCTCCCCAGTAACCAGCTAAAGCATGCCATACATAGACATATCTGCAATGTTATAAAGCAAATACTGCAAACATCAATAACGCCATCCTCAAGTAAAGTTTAAAAACATTATTCCTTTTACCAAAAATGAATGAAGAGAGTTATCATAATTGGAAGTGGACTCACTTAAGCCCATATTGTTCTTTGATGCTATGAACAAGCTCCTGTAGAGAATCATCTGAACCAGAACCCCTGAACTTTCTGTTCTCTTTGATGTCCGCTAGTCTTGTAGCAAACCTACAGTTCAAGAAGAAAATTTGTACTAAGAGAGTGAGCGAGACCAAAAAAAAAAAAATAACAAGAGGTTATTAAGGGCATGTTTGGAATAACTTTCTAAGTGCTTAAAAACTCTTTTTTAAGCATTTAAAAGTCGTTCTAAACAGGCCTTAAGTTTCAGCATAAAGGTGCACGCTTACTGTATCCCTTCGATATCTGGTTCACCTTCTTTGCGATATTCATTTACGGTCTCTTGCCATCCATCATCAATAATCAGAAATTTCGGGGAAAGACCTCCATCCGAGAAACTATTGAGACACAAAAAGTAAAAAATGTAATTCATAAAATTCATCTCTAAAATGGATCGTGTAGAAGGAATTTTCATCATGATATGTACAAAGTTTAACATTCTTTACTTTACCTCTGGAGACCTTCCTTGATTCCCTGTGGATTAACATCAGTGTAAAATGCATCCCAAGTGCACCAACCAAACCAGTCCAGATGTGAAGGAATCTATCAAAAGGAAAACAGGATATGAGTTTTTAACATGAATTCCTACAATAACAATACAGCTAAGAACCTAAGTATTTGATTAAGACATATGCCCTCGACCAAGAGGTCAGAGGTTCGAATCCCCCACCCCCACATGTTGCTGAACTCAAAAAAAAAATACAACTAAGAAGAATATTTTTAGACTTTGATCACCTTCTTGTGGTCGATACGACTAAAAGTTCCTTTGACCTTTTCCAATACCCTACACCAGTATGCAAGGTGAGATTAGAGAATTTTGATCTTGCTGTTTGAGGAATCACAATGAAAGGAGAGAGAGCCTTACTTCATAGAATTTGTAATGACCTCAAAAGGATTATATCCTGAGTTTAAAAAGACAGCTTCCATAACTTTTGAAGTTTGCACATTAACATCCCCTAAAAGAAAACACCAACATCAGAACCAATTCAAACACATCCAAAAGGAACACCTGTAGTTTGGATAAGAAAAAAACAGAACTTACCACTCTCGACACATAATTGAAGCTCATTTTCTGAAGTCCCTTGCAAAGTTGCACGGAATTGTCCATCCAAGACAGGCAAAATGAGGATGTAAACAGATCTCTCAGCATCTTGATCAGCTAAACTTTCATCATTTAAAGCAGATTTTTCTGTCACTTTTAAAAGCAGCATTTGGGTTTCCACAGGAACTTCACTGCCTGATTTCCCAATTCTTGGTATCATCCACCATATTTTGAATCTGTATAGGCATACAAACTCGTGCCTTCTGCATTCACACCCCCAAACCCCAAAAGGAAAAATTAATCTCTCTAAGTATATATAAGATTAGATGTTTGTAAAAGCTTAGTTCCCTGTTTGTTTATCAGATATCACATCAAATGCAAAATGATGGAGGAAATGGGATCATAAAACAATGTCATCGGGCATCGAAAAAAGGAAAAATGATTGAACTACGTATATACAAATGTGGCGGCTCGTAATAACCGTTGGATGTGGATTTGAAAATATGCATGTTATTAACAAACACAAGATTCAATTTGGTATACTTATACAGTGCAAAATTACTGGCGGCCTCCTTGAATAATTTCTAATAATAGTCGATACAAATTATAAAATTGTAATTTATTGGATGTGTATTCGAAAATCTGCATTCTCTTAATAACCACCAAATTCAATTCGAGATAATCTCCTACATTCAACAGTGCAAAACTATCTGTCACATTGTAGCGGCCTCGAATCATTTCTAATAATAGTTGATACACATTACTTTTGTACTTTTGTAGATTCTCTTTTATACATACAAGTTACAACGGTGTACAATTCTCCAAGAAAAGGGCATTTGACTTTCATAGACTCAAAGAGCAAAGAGAGAGAGAGGGATTGAAAAATACTCACTCAAGAACTCCGACGGAAAATAGATGACGAGAGCTTGACGCAGAAGAAGTAGCGCCGATGAAAGCCGAGCGGTGGGTGACCGGAGAGACAACGACATTTCCCGGTACGTCGGTCAGAACCACCTTGTCGCCGACGATGAGACACCCATCTTTGATGGTCGGCGAGGTCGTGATCGTCATCTTCAAATTAAAACTCGAAAAACCTCTAAAGTTAACCCTGGAAGTGGAAACAAACTGAAACGACTGACGAAAGGTAATTGGAAGAAGATGAAATGGGTAACGAAAATTGATGAAATCGATTGAACCCAGAAGTTGGAGAGGGAAGTTCTTGGAGGTGAAGGATTTATACATTCAAATTCAATCGAATGCCACCATTTATAGACCTCACGAATCTGTATATTTGTTTGAACAAAGAAGAAGACGAGCTGAATTGGTTGGTGGGAAACAGCGGAAGAATTCTTTCATTTTTCGCACATTATTCAATATTCATCTTAATCTTAAACAGTGATGAAAATATTACATAATAAATTAAATGCAAAAACAAACCAATTATAATAAAGGAAAGGAAGCAAAAAAGCACCAAAACTATTAAGTATTATTAACGAATAAAATAAGAGAAAGTCGTGTCAAAATTAATTATCTCGGTCAATTAAAAGTAGAACATTCCACAATTACTGCAATTTATCCAAAGAAGGAAAAAAAAAAATATATATATATATATATATATATATATATATATATTTTTTTTTTTTTTTATAGTTTGAACTTGTATCTACTTAGTCCTTAAACTTTGAAAAATATTTAATATATCTGTGAACTTTCATTTTTGTGTCCAATAGATCCCTAAATTTTAAAAAATATTTAATAAATTATTAAACTTTCAATTGTGTGTTTAATAAGTCTCTAGATCACCATCAAGAGCGTAGCTCAATTGGTATGTTCTATGAATTAGTGACTATGAGATCCTAAGTTCAATCCTCACCTCCACATGTTACAAAAATGATATATCCTTCTTTATTCAACATTTTTTAAAATTCAAATATTTAGGGATCTATTTTACACAAAATTTAAAGTTTTTAAAGTTTCTCAATCACAAAAATTATAGTTATGAGACCTTTTTAGAGTTGAGAAACCAAATATTTATAAATTTAAAAATTTAAGTACTAAATTTATATATTTATTGGTATAATTTTTTTTAAAAATTATCTTGATAACTGATATAATGTATAATTTAGAGTCATAAGTTGGATTTCTTCCTCCCAAATGTTGTATATATATCTTGATTTTAATAGTTGACTTACTGCAATAATTTATGTTAAAGATTTCTGGATCTTCCCAAAATTTAGAATTATAAAATATGTTTTGGAAGATTTGAGAGTGGAAATTAGCTTATTTTAAATTTATTGGATTTTGGCTGAGGTGGATATGTGTGGACAGAAAGAGCGGAAATTTCGGTGAAGTGGATATCTTAGTTAATAGAGGCTAAATCTGACGTGGCTACGACGAGGATTGACTCAAGATAAAATCCATTGAAATTGACGTCCCAACAAAATCAGCCTCCATTTAAGTAAGTTTGGTTTAAATTATATTTTATTTTTATCTGCTCTAAGATAAATATAATAAGTGACAATATTAATATTAGTTGTGGTAGTCACACAAATAAATAATTTACAATATTTTTTTTTTTTTTTTTTTGGGTAAGATTTTGCCCTTTAATATTTGTCCAAAGTATGTCATATTGTCACTTATTTAACGTTATAAATAATATATAACCTGCCAAAACTCATTGTATTTCTTTGATAATCTTTGTTTTTGTCTTTTGTCTTAGGTTTTCTCATTAGAATAGGATGTATTTATACAACCCTAAACTCCCAAAACATATAGGAAAACTAACTAAATGCTAACTAAACACTAACTAGTTTCCTAATCCGGTAATTCCCTAATACCCTCCCTCAAGTTGGAGCATGAATGATCACAAATGCCCAACTTGAAAATAGAGTGGGAATAAGATACAATATTATAAAAAAAATTGCAGCCTCCGAACGCGTGTTGCAAACTTCATGTCGATGCGCATTGCATCTTTAATTTTCCAGGAGTCTCCAAACGCGGGTTGGTGCTCCAATCTTCAAGTCGATGTCAATCATGACATCTTTCAATTTCTGCGGGCTTCGCTTCATCGCTTGACCACGCAATATCTGAAAAAAAATCTGCGAGCTTCCGAACGCGGGCCGGTGCTTCACAAATCAAATTCCATGTTTGTTGAAGGAGAGGACGAAGAATTTCCACCTTAGTGTTTCCTTCAGTAAATCGAAGGAGAGGTTTTCGCCTCAGTGTTCCCTTCATTCATCTTCATCGAACACACTATTCATGTGTGTTGGAATAGTCACTAAAACTTTTTCTTTTTTTTTTTTTTTTTCATTTCGGACAGTAAACCTTCATCCAATTTTTTTTTTTTTTTTTTTCGGCACAATATCCAAACCAAAAAAAAAAAAAAACAAAAAAAACAAATAATAATAATAATAATAATATTTTATTTTTTTTTCATTCAATTGGGCGGCAAACAGCCCGCCCAAACATTTTTTTTTTTTTTTTTTTTTTTTTTTTTAAATCAAATCAGAGGTCACCCCTAACCCAACTTCTCTCACACGCAACCCATTTGACGGCTGGTCAAATCTTCTTCTTTTTTTTTTTTTTTTTTTTCTTTTTTTTTCAAAATCAATACTGTCTCTCCTCTTCTTTTCTTTTTCTATCTGCCTGCTCCTCTTCTTTCTTCTTTTTCTCTATCTCTTTTTCTAAAAATCACACAAACAAAAAATAAACTCACACTTAGAGGTTAGAGATGGTGAAAAAAATACCAGAAGCAGCGACATCGTTTGGTGTTCGACAGATCTGAAACTCGAGCACAATCTCAACGACGACTTTAGATCTGAACCGAGCTCAACAAACGAACTTACACTCCGACAAACAGTCGGAACTTCAGATCTCAACGAGATCGACGGAAAAAAGAAAAGAAATAGACGGCGGCTCAACCCGAGCTCGCCGGCAACAACGAACTTCAGATATGAAAAAGAAAACGGGGGTTGGAGCTCCCAGATCGGTTTTTTTTTTTTTTTTTTTTTTTTTTTTTTCATCTTCTTCCACTCTCTAGAAGAAGAATGTTGATCATTTTTTTTTTCATCTTCATCTACATCTTCATCTCTTGAAGAAGATGTAGACATACTAAAGGCAACAAATTTGGGCGAACTCACTTCACCATCGGAGGAACAAAGTTGGGCAACGGCGGCGGAATCGCCGCCGCCCTAGCGTTTCTTTCTGTATGATCGAGTTTAAGATCGATGCTCTGATACCATGCCAAAACACATATGAGTTTCTTTGATAATATTGATTTTTGTCTTTTGTCTTAGGTTTTCTCATTAGAATAAGATGTTTTTATACAACCCTAAACTCCCAAAGCATATAGGAAAACTAACTAAATACTAACTAAACACTAACTAGTTTTCTAATCCGGTAATTCCCTAATAAAAACATATAATTTTTATTTTATTTCTTTTGACTGATTTGATTTGATTAAAAAAAAAAAAAAAAAATCAACATTTTGGGCGGGCGTTTTGCCGCCCAAATGAAGGAAAAAAAAAATGTTTTTTTTTTTTTTTTTTTAGCGTTTACACTGCCGAAAAAGAAAAAAAATAATAATAAAAAAAAAAAAAAAAAGAGTTTTGGTGACTATTCCAACACACATGAATCGTGTGTTCGATGAATGAAGATTGAGGGCGTTTGATTCTTTCTCTCCTTCGAATTACTGAAGGGTGTACTGAGGAAGCTCAAATTGTTCTCTATGAATGAAGGGAACACTGAGGCGAAAACCTCTCCTTCGATTTACTGAAGGGATCAGTGAGGTGGAAATTCTTCGTCCTCTCCTTCAACAACCATGAAATTTTATTTGTGAAGCACCGACCCGCGTTCGGAAGCTCGCAGATTTTTTTTTCAGATATTGCGTGGTCAAGCGATGATGCGAAGCCCGCAGAAATTGAAAGATGTCATGATTGGCATCGACCTGAAGATTGGAGCACCAACCCGCGTTTGGAGGCTCCTGGAAAAATTAAAGATGCAATGAGCATCGTCTTGACGTTTGCAACACCGACCCGCGTTCGGAGGCTGCAAATTTTTTTTTTTTTACCATAATATTGTATCTTATTCCCACTTTATTTTCAAGTTGGGCATTTGTGTCCATTCATGCTCCAACTTGAGGGAGGGTATTAGGGAATTACCGGATTAGAAAACTAGTTAGTGTTTAGTTAGTATTTAGTTAGTTTTCCTATATGCTTTGGGAGTTTAGGGTTGTATAAAAACATCCTATTCTAATGAGAAAACCTAAGACAAAAGACAAAAATCAATATTATCAAAGAAACTCATATGTGTTTTAGCAGTTTTTCATCAAATCAAGTCACTTCCTCCCTATTTTATGGAAAAGTGAACTAATATTTTTTTTTTTTTTTTTTTTCAACATCAGATTTATCCCTCTCTTTCTTTTCTTTTTCTTCATCTTCTTCTTTCTTTCTTCTTCTTTTTCAAATCTGGTTTTTCTTTCTTCTTCCTTTTCAAATCTGATTTTTTTTTTTTTTTTTTTCATAAGTTTAGATTTAACTAAACAAACTCAAACTCAAAACTAAGTTGAAGTTTTACACAAAAACTTCTATGTCAAAACCAGATTAATTTAGAGTTAAAGAGAAAATACCAAACGAACAAAATGTGCGGCAACGTTTTCAGATCTCGAACACGAGCCACGACGCCGATTCCTTCACCTCCGTCGTTTGACAGCAGCAGCCCTTCAAGGCTCCTTCACCTCCGGCGGTAGACTTTTTTTTTTTTTTTTTTCTTTTCTTCATTTCTTCTTCTCTTGAAGAAGAATGTAGACCATTTTTTTTTTTTTTTTCATCAACATCTACATCTTTTGAACAGTATGCAGACACACCAAATATAATATCGGAGAGGAACAAAGTTGGGCGGCGGCGGCGGAATCGCCGCCGCCCTAGCGGTTTTGTTTGATCGAGCTCAAGATCGATGCTCTGATACCATGCCAAAACTCATTGTATTTCTTTGATAATCTTTGTTTTTGTCTTTTGTCTTAGGTTTTCTCATTAGAATAGGATGTATTTATACAACCCTAAACTCCCAAAACATATAGGAAAACTAACTAAATGCTAACTAAACACTAACTAGTTTCCTAATCCGGTAATTCCCTAATATAACCACAATTTAAATTTAGAGATGTAAATATTTGTTTCTAAAAGTTCATGGTCTAAATAGGTAATAAACTAATTTTGTAATTTAATATACTTATTTTAAGGTCGAATTACAAGTTTGATCTATGAATTTTTGGAGTGGCCTCTTAAAAAAAAATAAAAAAAATTGGAGTGGTGTTTGTCGAGTTCCTATACTTTTTAAAAGATTTATACTAAAGGGTGGGTTTCACATACTTTCTAATTTAAACACCTAACAAAAATTAATAAAAATAGTTTTAATCGATGTGGCTGACTTAATTGCATCACAGTCTTCGTCACACAATTTCAAGTCACCATCAATTATTCGTCAAATATTCTAGCAGGTCAATGGTAATATTGTAATTTTGAAAGGTTCAAAATAAGAGTATTTTTTTAAACAAAATGTAAAGTTCAAGGGAAATTCTAATTATATATATATATTAGCCAAATTATTATAAACCAATTTCATTATTTAAAAAAAAAAAAAAAAAAAAATTGATTGTATGTTATCAAACCCTCCAATTAGGAAGTTAAGGAATTCATATTATGTTTTATGTTTTCAAACTTGAATCCAATGAATATGTGTTTGATATGTAATCAGTAATCGAAATTATGTTTTTTAAATCGGTTTCCAAAATATGTGATCCAAACACTGTAAATTCGGAAGAAAAAAAGTGTATTCAAATTTTGAATTTAAAATTTTCAAATGCAAAATTATAATTAAAAAGATAAAAAAAAAACTTAAATAAATATAATATATTTCATGTTATAAATAAAATTCATATTGTCAAATCGAGCATAGCTCAATTGAGCTATAATTGTGTCATTGACTAGATTATGAGTTCAATCATCACATTAATTAAAATACTTAAAAAAAACAATTCAAATCTGTATAATATAATATATTATAAATTAATTAATAATAGTTTATATTCAACCAAATATTTAGTTTGTAACTACGAATACGTAATCTTAATCCATTGGCATATAGTATGATATCTATAATTCAAGGATTATGTAGCGAGTTGTTTGACAATCAAAGTTCATCGTATTAAACTTTTTTTTTTTTTTTGTACTCTTTTTAAATTATAGTAATTAAATAAACATAGTGAATCTTTGTTAGAAACCTTATAACCCATACTATATGTATGTATACATATATATAAACGACTTGAAACGTGAAAGACTTATAATGTAACGTTATTTTAATTATAAAAGCTTAGAGTAGTCTAGAAGAATTATTCTATTCTGGAGGTTGGTTGATTCAGGAATGTATGAATCTTATCCATTGAGAAACGCTGGGAATTCCTCCATTAACGACGGTAAGCAAGTAATAACCGGCGGGAGCAACATTCGGCGACGGTGGAGCCTCCACAACTGTCCTCACCCAATCGCCATTGCCGTCTCTCTCCATGCGTTTGTTCTTCAGTTTCAGCAGCCTTTGATTCATAGAATTCGAGTGGGTCGCAAATGGCGGTGCGTAAGCGTTAAATTCCAAAACACCGCTCCTTCTCCTCTCCAATTTGAATCGCACGGTGAACTCACTGCCGTATTTGATGCCGTAATCGCCACGAGCATAGTGTATCGTCACATTTCTTGGCCTCTGATGATCGTATTGTTGCTCAGTATAATGTGGATGATAAGATTGTAATCTGAGTTCGGTTGGGTAAGGTACGTTTTCGAATGTGTAATTTCTATTAGGGTTTCCACCTGCAACTAAGATTCTTCCATCGGGAAGAAGAATCGCTGATGAGTGGTACATCCTTGCTATTTTGGTGGATTTCAGGACTGTGAATCTTCTATTTGGTTGTCTTTTGGGATTGTAGAGATATGGTTGAAGGGAAGCATTTCTAGCATTGCCCCATCCAGCAGTACCTGTTTTAGCTCCGTTGATGATCAAGATATTGCCCGTTGGAAGAATCAACATATCATGTAAGAGGCGAGGATTTGGCATGTCTTCCATTTTCCATCTATGTGTGTTCCCAGTGATCACCATTCTTCCGCATGATTGCAAACCATTCAAGAATTGCCCGCGTTGTACTGCCCTATAAGCTCCAGTAGCAGATCCCCCACAAACCATGATTTCGACCTCTCGAAATCTGTTTCTATGATCCAATGGGAGGATCACTGACGAGCCAGTGCTTGGGTAATTTCGCGCCCCTCCGCCAGGTATTCGAGGAAATGTCTTGACCACTCTATTTCGTTTATAATTGAATAGAATAGAGTCTCGGTTGGCGAAAATGAACAAGTTCCCATCAGAGGAGAGATGAAGAAAGGGATAGAGGTTGTTTTCTCCCCCGCCTTTGTTATAAGTTCGGTGCAAAAATGGTAGATCAAAGGACTTCTCTTTGCCCATTTTTGGGACAAATTCATAAGTGAAAGTCCTCCTACCACCCACGACAATCACCCGGTCATGCTCGGGAAGGATTAGATTCGAAGCATACCAACGATTGTTTGATAACAATGTATGGGTTTCACTCCAATCACAACGATGATCTTTACATGGCCTGAAGTTGCGGATTCTTCGAGCCCCGTTACTATACCCACCGGTTTGTAACAGCGTTCCATTGCTCAGGAAGGAACCAGAGGAGCACCAGGTATCAGTAGAAAGCCTGAGAGCTCTAACTGAATTCTTTGAAATGTCATACTCCAGAGAATGGGCATAGCAGTTGGTGTCTATCAAGTCGGACTGGGACAGTGTACACCTTTTTCCCCCAAATCGTCGTCGGAGTCGATATCCAGATGGGCCAGCACTAGTTTGATCAAATACAACAACCGTGTCGTGGTGGGTTAAAGCCATGTGCATGGCCACCACGCCAGTGTTATTCAGAAGAAGCCTCCACCTTCCTGCTGTTTGCGTTGCTGGGGACACTCCAACTACAGAACTGAGTTCTATACATTGCAGCAGCAGCAGTAGCAAGATGGTGGCTTTCAGTAAGTTGAGTACTGCAGAAAAATGGTTATGGTTGGCCATGTGGATTGGTTTGAATATTGTTGGAATAGGTGGAGTTGTTTATATAAGTTCTCCATTTGGTTGAAGTGAGTAATGTTGGCAGAAAAGTGGGCTCATTCAAAGAATTTTGCAAATTAGTTTGGCAGAAATTCAGGTTATAGAACCTGTCATGCATCCATAAGAGAGAGGGCGTGAAGTTTGCCTAAAACTTAGTTAGCTTATCTCTATAACGTATAGGAAACAATGCAAGTGCATCTTTCTGTGAAGGTGTTAGGTAAAGTTCAATGTAGCTGGTAATGTAATGAGAAATCAAGTCTCATTGCTCACTAAAGATATTGTACTGTACATTCAAACTAATGCAAAACTAGTTTTCATAAAGAATTTGAGGTCTGTTGACCCCACGAGACTTAAAACAACATCACTTCTAGACATTTTATGGAATTATTAGCGAGGAAATACACGAGTAAAAATCAACTGAAAAAACTATTGATATTTACAATATTGTATCGTTAATATCGTTCGACTTACCAAGTCAACAACTTACGATACCTTTTTGGTCTAAATAAAGGAGTTGTGAAGACGACTCAAGCAAGAGACTGAAGTTGATCTTGGACATGAGAAGAATTCAGCAGAGGGATTTAGCTAATAAAGCTTTATCCGAGTTTCGATATAGCAGCGGCATATGGGGCACAACCGAAGATCCTGTCCACATTCACAGCATGTCTGCAGATAGTAAAAGATTAGTGTTTTTTTCTAGATAAGGTATCGAGCTTTCATTGAGAAAAAATGAAAGAAAGTAAAAGGTTAGTGTTTCTTTTGAGTGAAAGGTAATGTAAGGTTAGTGTTTCTTTTGGGTGAAAGGTAATGTTTCAGACACAGACATCAAAAACTTCAATTTGAAAGTTGTCAATGCGATTACCTGATGTCCACAGCCAAACGCCATATCCTTTGCATTCATAATGCAAATGGGACAAACCTGCACCAGAGGATGTAAAAAATTTCATTTTCGTTTTCCATTTTTGTACCAAATAGAATGAAAGCTCTACGTGGTTTACATTGCTAAGAAAATATGGATCTAAAAAGGAAAACGAAGCATTTACATGGGCATCAGAAACCGAATTTAGAGGAGGTGCAGTTCGGACAGGAGCAACTCCACCAAATGAGGGTGGCATTGGGCGAGAACTGCTCGAGTGTGAGGTCTTTTGGGTGCTAGGAGGACCATAACGAGGAGGGGGGAGAGGAACCCGGTCGATTGCCTTCCCTCTACTGGCACTGATGGAGCAGTGAGAGAAAATATAATTTGAAAAAGAAATAATGAAAGGAAATACACTACCATTTGACTGCAAAAATCTTAAATATACTACTATTGAATCTTGTTATTACCCCAAAAGATTAAGCTCCAGTGTTGCTTTATACTGGGAGGGAATTTCCATGAGTGCTGCAAGAGCAAATTCTGCTTCCTTTCTAGATCGATCCATATTTTTCAACATTATATTTGTGAAATTTACAAACTGCAGAATGAAAGTGGAAAAATGGCATTTATCAGATTGTGTATCGACTTCAAACAATGACAGAACCAAGTCCAGCTTGAGAGACAAAACACTAAAACCTTCTAAGAAAAGTATTTACTTGGAAGTTATCAAAGGCTCGAGCTGGGATATTGTCGTCAAATTCCCTCATCATGTCCCAAGGTCCATCTCCTACTCCGACTAGTATAATCGACAGGGGGTATTCACTGCAATTCAATATAAAGTTACAGAAGTTACGTGGTGTACGAGTACGATCAACGCCATTTCTGTCCATTATAGATAACTTGAACCTACCTGGCTTTCACAATTGCTTCAACGGTTTTCTTTTCCTGTAGGCTAAACTGTCCACGCTCAGTATCAACACTTCTTGTAACCTATCAAAGAGAATAAAGTCTACATTTTTTAACCACCGTGAAAAAACTTGGCTCGGTTCGTACTCGCCAGACATAAGACAGGCTGGAGACTCTAGTTTAAAGGCCACATGAATAATGAAAATAACCATTCACTCGCTGATGATTCCCAAATTTTACCATTAATATTAAACTTGTATGGTTATATCATGATAGCTTACTGAACAAGCAGTGTATTTTGCTTCATAAGTAAAACTGACTGAACTCTCAATTTAATCAGCCATGATAATGAATGAGAAGGGCCACTGAAGATTTCTACATCCTTCAAAAATTAGAAATTTTGACACATTATTTCTGCCTAAGATCTAGACTCCGTACTCCAGCTCGGTAGTTTCCACCGCCTGTCCACACGACTGCTGCAATTCTGGTTTTTGTTTTTGTTTCTGTTTTTCAGGCTCAAATTAAATGGCACCATACTTTCATTGCTCAATGTGAAAGTGAAACCAATATGATTTATATAACTACTATTTTTTTATGCATCTAGGAATAAACATGAAGTTTTGTTATAAACATGAACTCTAAAACAATCAAAATTGAAGTCCAGGGGGAATAGAGATGAAAGTACCTGACCATCAGCTATTATTACCAATACATGGTATTGGCCGCCACTTTGCTCTACGATTGTGATAGCCATTTCGATAACAGGGGCAAATGATGTTGGCCCTGTCCCAGGAATGAAATAATGAAAGTATAGTAAGTAAAAGCTAACAATAGAGAAGTGTAGTAGCAAACAGGCAGACTGCAACCTGCGAGTCGAAGATGAGGCACCAGTTCCCTATATCTACCCAACACTTCTTCAAATCCATTACAAAATCGTTCGTCTGGATAAAAACTGAAAACCTCTTGGTCATGAGTGGATGCTGCAAACATTTAGAGTCACATACTTCACCATTGTTAATTGAAACAAAATTGTGGGCGAAAAATAGATCAACTGCACAAATATTTAGAATAAATACCATCTCCAAAACCAAAGCATGGAATCATATTATCCTCATCAAAGGAAGATAACGTTTGCCCAATAATTCCTATTGCTTGTTCATAGGGATTTTGGTCATCTCCAATGTGATGCAAACTTCTACGGTTAAATGATCTTGCACCTATATAAAGGGATTCGTTTAGCATGTGCACGAGCTATTAAAGAGAGAGATCGTGAAATATAATGGCCAAAGAAAGGATGAACCTGTCCATTCATTGCTCTTTGTGAAATCTATACCGACGATAAGATTCGAAGACTCCAAGCCAGCACGAGCCAATGCCTCAGTAACCTGTGAAGAGCATCAGAGAAACATAAATGATTTTCATGTTGAAATACACAGTGTCAATAAAGTTTTACAATGCGAATTGCAGCAAGACCTGATCTAGACTACTATAGTTATCATCTATCCTTGAATACTTCCTCTCCAGCCTCTTTCTTGTTTCAGGGGCCTGAGTTCCACCATAGCCTGGAGTTGGAGGTGCATACTGATACTGTGGCGTGTTTCTTGGTTGAGTATATGGCGACTCAGAATAACCGTAACGACTCCGCTGCTGCGAGTGAGACCGACTAGACGAATTGCGTCTTGAACTTCCATGCTTAGAACTTTTCCCACCCATCACTTCACAAATTACAAGAGCTCTGCAGCATGAAGGTCATTATAAGCATCATTCAGTGGAAAATCTAAGAGTTCTTACATATAGAGGAAGGAAACTACATATCACAAATCAAGCCCCATAACACAAAAGAAGTTTAAACATACAAATGAAATCAATAGGTTCTAAGATCAGAAAGAGTCCAAATGAAAGACAAACAATCCTGCAGTGAGAAGGTTGGATGAGAAAACAAGTGCATGCAAAGAAGATAGACTAATCCGAGAACTTTTTCAAGAAACCCAAATTTCCAAGAGGCAATCCAAACCACCCCAAAATAAAACAAAACCCAAATCTTCTAGGAGTAATGCTATAACATTCAGGATCAATGATTTTGATTAAATTTCATGAAACGAATACGGATAATCAGAGAATTTAACCATCCATCCCACCGACAAAAAGGGTTGAAGATTTTAATTCCAGAAAATTCCACTCGGCGTCGGCAGAGTGCTAATGAAACGATAAAAAACAAAATCAACCAGAACAGCTGCATTTACAGTTTCAGCCACATTCCATCACAAATCAGAGCAAATAACAAAGACCCAGAATTCCAAATACAAAATTTCATCAACAGAAGAAATTAAAATGATGAACAAACCAAAACTTACAGAGCTGAAGAACATGTAAACTACAGAATGAAGGATGCGATTGAAACGAAAACAGCGGTGGAATTAGGAGATGGAAGAGAGAAGTTCATGGCGAGGAAAGTGAGTGAGAAGAATTTGATGGGTTTAATTTGTTGCAAATAAAAAGGATTTTTCATGTAAAATCTACTTGGCGATGGTTAATTTCCAGGAAGATTCCTGCGCAGCCAAAAAGAAGTTGTTCTTTCTGATTGCCATTTTCTCGCCGGCTCCGACACGTCCTCGATGGCTCTATCCTTTATTTCATAAATTATTCCCAAATCAATAACCTGAATTTTATGGGAAAAGCAAAAATTGAAACTTTATGATAAAAAATAAAGATGTAGATTTCATAAATAATATTTATTATATCAATAATTGGAAGTATGTTATTATTCTAAAATAAATAAATAATAATAATTGGAAGTATGTTGAACAAACGTACAAACCAAGCCCATATTTTGTTGAGCAAGTCATGTGGCAGATATCTCGTAAATTTTATACTCAAATATACTATTTTAGAATTTTCAAGATCCGATTTTGTTATCTTTCTTTTTCTTATTTTTAAAAATTAGTTTCACTTGGATTATGTTATTGTTTAGTTTTTTTTTAGTACAAGATATTAAAAGCTTAGTACTTTCCATTTTGACATCTAAATTTTAACAAGTCTTTCAAATTTTAATTCTATATTTAATATATTTTTTTAAATAGGTCATTGATTTATTAAATATGTTTTATAATTCAATAGTATAATACACAAAATTAAAAGCTTGAAGAGGATTCACTTTACAAAAAAAAAAAATTAAAAAAAAATTAAAAAAAAAAATTAAAAAAAAAAACTTATAAGATGATTGTAAATTTTATGGAATTGTTAGATCCAAAAATTAAAATTTAAAGTTTATGAACACAAACACGAAAAAGTTTAGGTCTCAGTTGATAATTATTTGATTTTTTTTAGAAATTAAGCTTATAAACATAGCTTTCACCACTGAGTTTGAGTTTGTTTGTTATTTACTTTCTAGTAATTTTTTTAAAATTCAAGTTTTGAAGAAAAAAATCGTTATTTTTATTTTTATTTTGAAGGAATATAAAGAAAACACGCATAAATTTTAAAAATATAAAACGGAAATTAAAATTATTATCAAATGGAGCGTTAAAACTAAAACCATGTGTGATAACCATTTCGTTTTTCATTTTTAATTTTTTAAATTTATAATTATTTTTCCCCAATTTTTTTACTATAAGTTTTTTTTTTTTTTTTAGAGAAATATTTGAATTTGAATTATTAGTCAAATTTAAAAAACAAGACTAGTTTTTTTAAAAAACTACCTCTTTTTAGTTTTCAAAATTAATTTGATTTTTTAAAATATTGGTATAAAATAGATAAAAAAAAAAAAAATATATATATATATATATATATATATATAAAGGTAAAAATAGTGTTTATAGACTTAATTTTAAATAACAAAAAACTATAAATATGGTTAGCTAAACTTTTAATTTAATATTTTTTTTTTTTAATGAGGATTTATATTTTCAAAAGGCTGATGAATTTTACTCTTTTTGAAGAGATTATTGTCAACTTTTAAATATTTAAACAACTGAATATTGAAATAGTAGAAAGTAATTTGATTGATATGGTGAAATTAATTAAAACGTAAATATCTATGTGTGGTGCTTCTGCTTTAATAAGTTTGCTTATTGGATTAAATAAATGAGTTGCTTTATGATGATTGGATATCGTAATTTGACTTTAATCTTTGGGTGGTGAGACTCTAATTCGAAGCTCACCAAACATTCAACCAAATTAAACAAAGACTTCCTTGGACAAAAAAAAAAAAAAAATTAAAAAAAGACTTAAAAGAAGTAGTTAAAAGACTTTGAAAAAACACAACAAAATGGATATGTGGAATAGAAAATTGCTCGAATTAATTATTATTATTATTTTTGTCTAAGTACATAAATTCATATTCGTTTCAAAAAAAAAAAAAAAAAAAAACATAAATTCATATAGGCATACATCAACAACTCACATTCATATCAGATAACAAGAACATAATTGTGATATTAAATATAGCTTAATTAACATAAAACTGTGTGTTAACAAATATGTCAGAATTTAAATAAAAAAAACAAGAACATAACTCAACTAACATTATGAATCGACTTTTAACTAAGAGGTTATAAGTTAATGTCAAATATTATATAATGACTTCCATATTTTTATTATTATAATTATAATAAAAAATGTTTTGAATTTTTTAGTCCAACAATTATAAGGTGAGGAGATGAACCATCGAATGTTTATTCACTCATTTATGTTCCAACCCTTGTGAGGTGTTTCTTAATTATAGACTTGTATTCTCAATATTTATTTTTCAATTTACATTTATTTTGTCTACGTATGTATCCTTTGCCTAGAGGATTAATAGAAGTTTATTATTATTATTTTGGAATTTGGAAAGAGGTTTTTTTTTTTTTTTTAATCAAACACAAATTTCATTAACTAATACGAATGCTCCATAGATTTTAATCCAGTTCAATCAGGTTAGTGAGCCAGGTCTAGGTCGACCCATTACAAAATCAGACTTCAGACTTAACATTGATTATGGCCCAGTTTGCAATGTTGTGAGCCACCCATTAATTTTCTTGGAAATGAACTGAATACAACAACCATCCAAAGACCGCTTTGCATTGATTATTTCTTCCAAAATTGCGCCAGCGACAGAGGAGGCGAGTTTGTTCGTGGCGATAGCCGAAACCAATCCTTGAGAATCCGATTCCACCACTAGCTTGGAGAAACCGAAATAGATCGCCATTTGAAGACCCCGAAGAAGGGTTGTTGCTTCCACTGCGAAGGGATCAAGTCGTGATTCTAAACAAACAGCTTCAGCAACCATCAAAGCTCCCGACGAATCTCTGATTACAGCTCCGAAATCGGAACGATGAAGAAGAGGATGACACGCAACATCGACGTTGAGATTGAAAACATTCACTTCTGGAGGCCTCCAATTCAGATTAGAGGGATTTTGAGGATCACTGAAGATCAATTTGGGAACACTCGGATTAACCTCCAAACAGTAGTTGAGAATCCAATCGGTTTAATAGAAGTTGTTTGTTTTTTTGACTTTATTATTTATTTTCTTTTGCACCTGTCACTCTCGGGATTTGTTAGTTCCACGTGTCAAAATTCTCCATTTTATTGATTTTTATCTATTATTTAATATTTATTTAGTCAAGGAAGCAAACATATTTATATTAAGATTTAAGATGCGTATGTCACGAGAGAGAGGAATTAAATAAAAAAGTTACAACTGACAACATTTCTATTTAGATTTCTGAAAAAAAAAAAAAAAAAAAAAAAAAAACATTTCTATTTAGTTCCTATAATCTTACGCAAAATATAAAGTAAAAAAGAGTTTGACCAATTTTATGGAGTAGCGTGGGTTTCGGGTTCGGGCCAAACATATCCAATCCAACTTGTTAAAATGGGTTTCGGGTTTGAGCAGAACGAGCGAAACCCGACCGAATAATCGTAATCCTTGTCCCGAATAGTGAATAATCTGATTCTGGATAATGGTATTCCTCGCGGGAATAAGAGATATAGGCGCGCTGGATAAGCATTTGGACATTCTCTATCACTTCCGCAGCAAGCACAATGGAAGCTATGGCGTTTCCTTCTCTGAATTCTCTCGCAATTTCTTGCTCCAATTTGCAGAAAGGAAGTTTCATCAACTCCACCAGAAGATTGCATCACTGTAACTTTTCTGAACAATCCACCTTCAAATTCAGGCCTCTTCATGGTACTCGCCACTATGTACGTAATTCTATACTCTCTTTTTTTCCAATTTTGGTAGCGTTTGATTCTTTTCTTGGAAAGAAACTCAGAAAATGAGTGATAGATTGCTGTCTTGGTCACGACTCTCGAGTAGTGAGTTGTTGGAAATTGTAGCTCTCGGTATATCTGTTTCTCTTGTTTCCTTCCATGATCTAATTGTTTTCTGTAATGTCGATGTTTTGTCCAGCACTTCAATGCCGTCAAAATGCAAAGTGATGGTGAAGATTTTGAGCTGAAGCAAATGAGGGATATGGCTGCAGCTAAAAAGAGATGGGACTCTCTGGTTGGTACTGACTATTTACTTTGTAATTGTATTTCCTTTTAGTGTTATGATTTAAATGTTTGTTTGATCATACTACTAACTAAAGGATTTAAATGATTTTTTTATTTGCTAACTGAACCAAATCTTAATTAGTATGGTAGTGACTTCAATCAGTGCTGTCAATCAGAACCAAGTAAAAACAACTAATTGGTCTTTTGGGCGTGTATGTGTTAGTTACTCAATATTAATTGTTAGAGAAAATCTATCTATCTTGTGACCATGATTTGGGATTTAGGATTTGGGATTTGGGATTCAACTTAATTTCGGATATCAACAAGTAATATGATATTTACGTCGGTTATTAAAAAGATATGTGCATTAGTGTATTCATACTCTCTCAGGTTGAATTCTTCAACCACATTGTTTCTTGATTACATTCTTTAGATTTTCTAAATTGTTCATTTGAACTTTTTTTTTTTTTTTTTTGAATGCTTCATTTGAACTTTTTTAGTAGTATGATTAATAAACGTGTGCTGTTTATTGTTTAATAATTGTTTACATGTACAGCTCCGGGAAGGCAAAGTGAAAGTTCTGATGCCAAGGGAAGCTGGTTATGCAATTCAGCTCTCTGATAAGACATTGCTTGATGTGCGTCCTTCTACCGAACACCAAAAGGTAGACAGACTACTGTATTGTTTGTGATCTTACACCCATTAACAAAAATCTCACTGAGTGGATCCTTGGAAGTTTTGTTTTCTTTTTGACTAAAGCTTGGAAAAGTAACGACTCAATTTTCATCTTATGTTTCCTTGTGATACATGTGTAATTGGCTCTTAACGCAATACTGGTAAATTCTATTGTTGAAGGCGTATTCTATGTTATAGTAGGCTCAGTAGTTTTAGTGGCACGTGTGAACTAGTTCTTAGAGCAAAAATGTCGATATGGCTTTTGTCAAACATCACTAGCTATCTAGGGATTTTATGATCTACACATCTTCATATTTATTCATTGTTTGACTCTTGAACTCATGTTTCTCCCATGTTATGAAGGCATGGGTCAAAGGCTCAACATGGATCCCTATCTTTGATGTTGATGACAAACTTGATCCCGGAACTCTTTCTCGAAAGGTCACAAGCTTCATGATGGGTACCATGGCACTCTTGCTATCTTTTCTGTAAAGACCAAAGTCTAGTTCTCTGGTTGTTACCTTTTTGTAGCTTTCAACTCAGAGACACAAGTTACTTTAATTAATTTCCTTCTCAAGATTGCTAATAAGATTAGTTAATCAGGTTAATGGCTCGAATATTTTACAAGGTAATGGGTATTTTGACAATAAATCTAATGGTTTTTTTTTATTTTTTATTTCTTTTTGTCGAGCTATTTTGGTAGTTGTTCCCTTACATCGTTCTTATATTTTCCTAGGGGGTTGGTGGAGTGGTGTGCCTACAGTATCCTACAATAGGTATAACACAAGCCATAGCGATTGTTCTGGTCTTTTTGTTAATTTGTGTAATTCATATTTACTCTTTTCTTGGCCTGCACTTGAACAGCCGGTTCTTGTCAGAAGTTCAAGAGAAGTTTCCAAAAGATGCAGACCTTATCCTTGCATGCCAAAAAGGATTGAGGTAATCTCCCGACTCTGATGGGATGAAGTGTTTGTAAATAATAGATGCTGAATTGTAAACTGAGATTGCAACTTCTTAATCATCATCTTCTTTCATAAAAAAAAACCTGCTCAGTTAACTCTAGTTGATATAAATTTCATTGCACCCAGCAATAAGCTGTGGGTTAAAGTTATGATGAAACATCTTGCTGAGTCAAAAGATTGCGCACACTGTTATTTTACATAAAAGCATTGAACTAAATAATATTCTAGGAGCCAACAAGAGTATAGTTCAATTGGCATGATGTATCGACTAGTGACTAAGAAGTCCTAGGTTCAACCCTCCAACCCCACATGTTGTCAAAAAAAAAAAATATATATATATATATATATATATTCTAGGATATCTCACATCCAGCATTGACTGATGTTATCATGAAAAAATTCACTTGAGTGTGATATTATTTTTCTTTGTATCAGACTATCAGTAAAAGAATCAAACATGTTATTATTAATCACTTCAAAAGACCAAACTGTAAGTAAATTATAATCTTGGCCGGGCTTCTTTCATCTGAACAACATTTTTGGAAGGTCCCTAGCTGCATGCGAGCTCCTCTACAATTCTGGTTACAAAAACCTTTTCTGGGTTCAAGGCGGTCTAGACGCTGCTGAAGAAGAGGTATCACATTTTTACTTTGAAGTTTCCGCATCTTCTCTGTTTATGCTTCCTGCTGTTTACGGTTTCTTTGCAGTTAATCCAGTCAGTAAAAGTAAAATTCATTTTACCTGGAACAGGATCTTGGCAGAGAAGGTCCTCAGCCTCTAAAATTTGCTGGGATTGGTGGGCTTTCAGAATTCCTTGGGTAACAGCTGATTTTAACCTATTTTCTCCTTATATCATTTTGTATGCTTATTAGCACTCCAGGCTGTAAATCAATAATTCACAAGCAACCTAGTTCTCTACTTAGCTCTAGGTTCAACATGCAAATATAGTTGATATAATACAGATAACATGGAACCTAGTACACTAATTTGCATATTCTTAGAAAATGCCTTTGAATATGATTCAGTGTGATTACTTAAGAATGACCAAATTTCTCTTTCCATGAATTTCTCAATTATATCCTTAATGTTTCCTGCAGAAGTACTATGAAGTTCTTTGTTAAGCATAGTAATGGTATTTATTTCAAAGGGCAAGAGAGGACATTTCAAATAATTCTAATTTACTCTGAAACTGCTCGTCTCTCTGTCCTTTGAATCATTTCCCCTATGACTTTCAGTTGGACCGATCAACAAAGGGTGGCAGGTGCGAAAGAAGGTTGGGGTTATCGATTGGTTTACTCTGCCCGTCTGGTAATGTTTCATCTCGACGTCTTTGTTAACTGGTTTCCAGTTCCATCTTAAACTCATCTCCTTCAACCTATATTTAATTATCTTGGCACAGGTTGCAGTCTTTCTTGCCGCTGATGCCCTGTTTATTGGCGCTCAGCAATTGGGTCATTATATTCAGGAATTACGGTCTCACTAAGTTCACTAACTGAGCTTTGTGTAGTAGGATGAAAGACATGAGAGACTAATGTCTGAAGTTTTGGCTAGAGTAGAGAGTTCAGTGTGATGGAGATGTTTGAAATTAATGTTATTTGATATGTCTAGGAGATCTGCTAGTGCTCTGTTCTATATTCTCGAGTCCAGTTCGCATTTTCGAGCAAGAATACCCATCTTCCTGTTTTTGCAGTACTAGGGAAGTAGAGATTCCTTACTATCTGAACTGAAGATGTTATTGTATGTATTTGTAATATAACTCTTGCTGCTTTTTCTAAGATTTTGGCTCTTGCTTAAGAAATGAAGTGGCCAGTTGAAACATGCTTTTAATATCTAAACTTCCTTCTGATAGGATTGGCATTAGAGGGAAATTAGGAATGTCATAAGGGTATAGTGGTAAATAGTTAAGAAAGTTGTTTGGTTATTTGAGTTATAAATAGAGAGAGTGAGGAAGGAGAAGGTAAGCAATATTTGGTGTGTAAATTAGGGACCGAGAGCTATTTCAAGAAAGGGAGGGTTCAATACCTCGAACACTTGGTTTATCTTGTATTTATGTTTTTGATTTACATTACAATATAGGTAGGTTCTATCACCTTCACACTCGAAAGGAATCCTTATAGTTTGATCCTTGTGGTTCAATTATATATTCATTCATGGTTGGACTTTATATTATTATTATTATTTTAATTTTATCTTTTTTATGTGAGGTATAGTTTGTTTGTTTTTACAGCATGTGAGGTGGAGAATTGAACTAGGACCTCTTAATTGTTAGTCGATGCATCAATTGATTAAGTTATGCTCTTGTTGGTGGTGACATATAGTTTGGTTCGTTTTAGGGTGCATAATTTTTATCTCCCTTATATTTTTTTTTTTTTTTTTTTTTTGTAATATTAACCTCTTGCATGTAAATATAAAGTATTTAGGCTCTTGTATTGCTGAATGCTAGATGGCACTGTGATATGAGTTTTGTGATATTGAGCTCTTGCATGGACTATGCCTACGCCTAAGCCTGTTTTGGGCCTCGAGTGGCGTAAATTGGGCTCTGCATGGGCCTCTACAAATTCCAAGAAAGTTCTCCTAGGCCCATGCTCAATAGGCCTGGTTATGTTCCGGCCCAGCCCATTCAAATTTATACTCGTGGGCTGTGGGCCGGCCGGTTTAGTTTCGGCGTTCCGGATAATTTAACAAGCGGGAACTGATCGCACGTCTTCATTTTTTCCCTCTCCGTCTTCTACAAGTCCGATCCGCCGGACGGCGTCGAGACTCTTATGGAAGCTACTTCCAGTTCGCCGTCACCGACACCGACACGTTCCCGCGGCGGACATAGACACAGTGGCTCCGGCAACGGGGACGAACGGCCAAGATTTTTCGACACAAAGGCGAAAGCCATTTGTTGGACCAAGGCCGATACTGTCCCCGGCCGACATCCCGAGCGATGGCGTAAGGATGCCGCTGGTAATGTCGTCTGTAAGCGCTTCTGCAACTGCCAGGGCTGCCTCTGCTTCGAGTACGATCACACTGTCCCCTTCTCCAAAGGTAATTTGATTTGCTTATCTTCCGTCTCTAGTCGAGTAATAGTTTCTGATTTCGATTCTGGAAATTTCGCTGCTGCTGTTGCGTTTTCGTTGTGGATGTCTGTATATTTATGGTTTAGCTTTGGTTGTGAATTGTGATGAATTTCGGTTGGCGATTGTTGTCAGGCGGCGAATCCACGGCGGATAATTGCCAGATTCTTCAGACGAGAGTAAACAGATTCAAATCGGACAAAGACGACGTTGATACGTCTCAGTTGAAAGGCTATTCATGTGATGTCAAGTTTACTGGTACGTCTTCATCCTGCCTCATTTCTTTGTCTGTTGGAATTCATGCTCTTCTATTTAGTCTTTTAACACTTGTTTGGGCTCGAGACTATAAACTCGAACATATGTTTGATATCTGGATTTTCATATCTCAAATTATTGGTTGCTAATCTATGAGCTACTCTTACAGAGTTACATAAAATCAGACTTATAAAATCTCACTTTCTATACTATCTATTAATTTTTATTATTCACAACTCAAGATTGTACAAATTTAGGTCATACTATTGAAACGCAAGAGTTTATCAAATTCATGCTGGTTAAAGCTACGAGTGAAACATCAGTTTGGAATATTTAATTCACCTTTCTGTTGTTTTGTTTTTGCAATCTCTTCCAGTAGAATATAGCTAGTAGCATCAATTTCCTTTTCTCCTAGCTGCCCCATATATTCATCAGCTTTTACGTAATCATATGGATTGTTGCTCAAAATTTGTAATTTCTATTATAAAATAAAAAGGCTAAATTATAAAAAAAAAAAATGTCCCAGAATTTGCCATTTGTTTAAAAAATACTCTTATTGTTTCAAAAGTTGTAATATTAACTTTGACCTTTCATAAACATTTCAAAACTGTCATTAGAGTAGAAATCTTTTAGAATGTTCAACGAAAAAGCTGATGTGACGAACGTCGTTCTTTCATATTTAATCTAGGCAAGCGTCTTCGTCATCCCACACTGTTCCAGGTCACCGCCACGTCGATTTTTTTTCTAACATTCTAACAGATTTTTAGTTTAAGGTAGTTTTGAAACAAGCAACTTTTGAAAAAATAGAGATATTTTTTAAACCGAGAATAAGTACCAATTTTTTACAAGTAAGCCAAATAAAAATTCACGTTCCATGACACAATCGATTGGCTGTTGTGCTTGTTTATCTTTTGACGGTACTTGGTGACATTTTGGGAGAGGTCCGGAAACATCATTACATTTTCAGGAAAGTGCTAGAAAGAGAAGTTTCAATTGTTTTAGAAATAGTATCTGCTGTCCTGTCCCATATTAGCTGTCATTCCTGGTGGTAGTTTATGATTCAAACAAAAGAATGCTTGTATTTTTGGTCATCTGAAACACAAATGAAGAACCTCCATAGATTGTTGTCCAAAACTTCAAACTATAAACTCGCCTCTTTGAGGTTATGAATTAAAATCATGTTGTGCACCCACCTAGAATATCACATATCTTATGAACTTTCGATTATTTGTAGTAGAGAAATTAATTTTAATAGAGCACACTCTACGAATCTTGGTAAAGTGCATTCTGGGCAGGAATTCTTGGAGGAAGACATAGATTACCTCTTATTTTTTTTATTTTTTATTTTTATATTCGTGAGTGTTCCGGCCAGCTTACGCGCACCTCGACTATTCTCACGGGACAGACCGCCTGACCCTACAACATTTCGTTGTCAAGAAAATCCGTAGGAAATTAATTCCTAGGTAGGTGGCCACCAAGGATTGAACTCATTTCTTCTAGGGGAGTGCATTGAAGTCTCAAGGTCAACCCTTGATGGCTATTCTTTCTTTGTATTTAGGTTGGGGACTTGAGTTTCAATGCTTGTATGCATCTCATCTAATTTCGTTGGACAAAATAAATGATAAATGTTTAGAGGGAATTAGTTCAAACTATGGTGACCACCTACCTAAAATTTAATATTTTTGAGTTTCCTTGGCAACCAAATGTAGTAGGACTAGGCGGTTGTCCCGTAAAATTAGTCAAGGTGCGCGCAAGCGAGCTCAGACACTCACGGATATTATTAAAAAAAAAAAAAAAAAAAACCTCAACCCTCATTTGACCTTACTAATCTCAATGAATTGAACTTATTCTAGCTCGACCCTTATTTTTTTCACTTTCCAATGACCACTAGAACATCAAGAATCTATTTGATATGCAATTCAAATTCAGTGAGTTTAGGGAATATGTGTTTGGTATACAATCTGGATTCTGTTTTTTAAAACTGTTTTCAGATTTTGTGAGTTCAGATTTTGTGATCCAAATAGTGTAAATTCTTAAAACAATATTTTTTTTTGTTTTTAGTGGATCCAAATTTTAAATTTTAAAATGTAGAATCATATTTAAAATGACAAGTTTTTTAATAAATATAGTATTTTATGTTATAAATTCAAATTCATTTTTTTCTAAATTAAAATAGGTATAATATAATATATTGTAAATTATATGATATTGTAAAAAAAATATATATATATAAAATTCATAACATAAAATATGTTCATGAATAAATTAATAATAGTTTATATTCATTCAACATAATATTTAATTGGTAAGTACAACTAGTTTTGCCACTTAGAGCACAGTTCAACCGACATGATGTATTGACTAGTAACTAAGAGATCATAGGTTCAATTCTTCGCCTTACATATTGTCAAAAAAAAAAAAAAAAAAAAAAAAATACAACTAGTTTTATGATTTAAAAATATATTGTCAAATACATTCTGAACCTTTAGTTAAATTGAGATCCAATTTCTAAATATGTTACCAAGTACCAAACACATTTGAAAAACATGAAATACAATCTCATTTTCAATTGAATTTTTGTTTTCAAATCTCATCTAAACATTTGTTAGGTCTTAAGATTTTAGAGTTCATTAGAAGGATTGATACTTCATCCTTCACCTTCTCCATGGTCGAGTTTTGTTTTCTTCTCTTTCTCTTACAGCTTTGTATGATGTTATTGGGTTGGACTGCATATTTCGTTGCAGATAAGGAGCTTGACATAATTGAAATGGCTGTTTATGGAGATGTAGTCCGGCCAGGGAACCAGTGTCGTTGCAGAACAGTTTCTGAAATGCTCGGCCTACAAAAATCCAAAGACCGCTTGGCCCCCTGCAAGCTGCCATCTAATGAAGATTCTTTGTAACAAAAAAAGAAGACTTCAACCTAAAGCATGTTTGCCCCATTTGGTATACATCTATTATTTAATACTCTTTTTTTTTAGTTCAACAATTGCGAGGTGGGGGATCGAACGTCTTCAAGAGAATCAGTACATGTCAATTATCGCTGAGGTAGGTTCACTTTGACATATTATTTAATACACTATTACAAATAATGTAAGATTATATCGATTAGGACTCGGACCTCCATGTTGAATATGAATACCTTATATTTTGCTGTGGGGTTTTGTCCGTTAATAGTTTATGTGAAACCTATCTCAGTCCAAGAAAATCTTAAATTTTGAGTATTTGTAAGTTGCTAAATTGAACTAAATTACAATATATTTAATTTGATTTGATTTTTATGCTCCCTATTTTGCTCCATAAAGTTTATGTTTTAATTTCTCAATTTTTAAACTGAATGTTTTGGTTCTTAAATGTGTAAATGTTTTGTTATAGTCCTTCAACTTGACATAATATACTATTTTAGTTGTTGTCCATGATTTTTTTGTCATTGACTTAATTGGTTTTTAAAAACAATACCAAAATCTTAGCCACAAATTTGAAAGGTAGTTTTTTTAGACACAAAATTCTCAACTGAAAGTTTAAGGATGTATTAAATATTTTTAATTCACAAATTTTTTAAACTTCAAATTTAATTTAATTTTAAACTAATGGTCAATTTTAAGTTTTATTGAAAGTAGGGGACTAAAATTGGACATTTGAAAGTACATAGACTAAATTTAAACTCCACTTTTTTTTTAGTTCAAAATTATTTTAAGCTTTATAATGTCTCGACAAATTCTTTGTTTTAGTACAATATGGGGTGGGAGGATTCGAACTACAAATCTCGTGCTCATCAACACAAAATTACTAGGATTGAACCTATGATCTTTTAGTCAAGGGTCAACCTTATCCCAATTGAGATAATGTATTTAAATAAAACGTCTATTCAGCAGAACAATGTAATACAAACTTAAGGTATTTAATTAATGTGGAGATTGAACTTATGACCTCATAATCAAAAATACAATTTTATGTTAATTGAGTTGTGCTCACAATGACATATCTTATTAACAAGATGAATTATGTCGAGTTGGTTTATTAGATATAACTTAACTAAACTCTATTTAACATTTTTATTATTTAATTCTTCTTATTTATTTTTATCAATTTATTGAGCACAGCTACAACTGCTTGGGTTCTGGAGAAGGCGTTTCTCCCTTGTTTGGGTTTTATATCTAGAAGTAGATCAACAAGCCCATCCAATGCACCCTCTTTTATCTTTCCAATTTGTAATCATTTTTTTTTCATTTCAACATGTGAACATCTATTGGTAATAACAAATAAAGGACAGTAATTTGAACCTTCAACCTCAAAAAAATAAATGTTGAGTCATCTGACTTCATTTATATTCATCGAGGTCGAGACCGCACCGTCACCCTCACCCTCACCCGATAACCTACAATTATTGAACGAATCATCCAAACAGGCAAAACAAAGAAATATGTCAGAAACTTCTCAAAACTTTCAGAAGAAGAAGAAAAAAAAACAAACAAACAAATATGATAGTAGATTTACATCTTTTAAACACAGCACTCTCCACTATAATTTGATGAAAGAATCTGAAGAATTTTGTTTTCAGTTTGAGTACTAAACAAAATCGGAAGGCCATATTATTGTTTGTTATATAAGAAATAATTGGCGGCAAAAAACCAGAAGAAAGATTTGTTGTTCTGTTTCTTTCTGAAATTCTTAAGGTTTTTCAAGTGCTGTGAAAATTGAGGGTCCCAACCCTATCTCTCAAATGCTAAAGTAAGCAATCTGCCAAAAATGTCATAGCCACACAAAATTGGACCTCCCTCTTATCCCCTTTCTTCTTTTCTTTCTCGACTCATCCTTTTAGTACTTTTTTTTTTTTTTTTTTCCGTGAGTATCCCGATAAGCTTACGAGCATCCCGACTAATCTCACGGGACAGACCGTCTGACTCTACAACATTTGGCTATCAAAGAAATCAGTAGAAAATTAATTCTTAAATAGATATCACCAAAGATTGAACTCATTCCCTCTAAGAAAACATTAATAATCTCACAGTCCTTCAAGATTAGGTCAATTCTTGAGGGTTATCTCACTTTCATTAATTGAGATTATTAATTGAGATTTTTTTTTAAATTTTGTTTCATGAGTGAAATCAAAAATAAATTTATTTGAGTTTAGATTTGAAGTCGACAATATATATCATTTCCATCACTTTCACTATAAAATAGTTTGAACCTTGTATCGATAAACTTTCGAAGTTTTAAATATTTATTTCAATTCTGGAAGCCAACCAAAAAAAAACTAGTTCAAGTTGGTTGTGATTAGGACAGATATTGAATGAGCAAATATTAAGTAATAGTAAAGGTATGATTACTATGATAAAAAAAAATATATATATTTTGAAAGTTGAATACTCAAATACATTTTTTTTAAGTACATTGTGATGGGAGGGATTCGTACCACAGACCGATTGGTCAATCAAGACATACATGTGCCCGCTGAGCCATGCTCGTTTTGGCATACCCAAATACTTGTATTTTACCATACAAATAATAATATAAAGTTATAAACACATTAAAATTTTGAGGACCATAATAGAATCCAGCCCTATAAAATAAAAATAAACAAATTGAAATATAAAATTTGCAACAATTCTGGCAAGCTTATGTATTGTCAATAGTCAGCAGACCAAGCAAGCATGAACCATTCAAATACAGTTTTTTTTCTTTTTCTGTTGGTCCCAACTCACCCATCACATTTATAAATTTACAGGCTTGTCTCTTGTAATATGATTAAATATCCTTTTCTTTTTCTTGAATTTCAGAGAAAAGAGAGAAAAGAAAAAAAGAAATAGGGATGTAATTGTAAATGATGGGAGAATTTGACTTTGCCAATCGAACTGACAAACTCTCAAGACTTTGGTGTTAATAACTAACCGTGAAATAAATTTGTTTGTCCCCAAAAGACAAGGACTTTCCCTACAACTTATAGACTTATCCTAAATTTTTGGTACCTTTGTGTATGGGAACCAACCATCATGTTATTCATATCATCAATCTCAAATTTTGTTAATGTCTAATTTACCCATGTGGCATGGAGAGTAAAAATGTAATATCAAAGCGTTCAACTTGTGGAGAGGGGAGATTTGAACCTGTGACCACTTAGTCATCAGATCATACATTATGTCAGTTGAGTTATGCTCGTGTTGGCACGTTGATGCGTTAGAGTTGTTACGACAAAAATCGAACAACAAAAAATAAAAGCACAAAAAGAATCGACACATAATTTACGTGGTTCACTAACGTTGTGTTAGTTACGTCAACATGCAGAAGGGAGATAACAATTGTATTACAAATAAGAGAGAATTATAACAATGACAGACTAGGAACGACAAAAGTCATTAAAAAATTTATATATGACATCAGACCTAATACAAAGTGTGCCAAAAATCCAATACAAATACGGGTAAAACTCAAGACAAATTCAAGTCATTCAAACAAGAGTCAGTAAATAAAGTTTGAATGGTTGAAATATTTTGTTAATCCAAACATAACTCAATGAATAAAACATTTATTGTATCTTAAATGTCAATGGTTCGAATCCTCTTTTGCAATGGTTGAACTAGAAAGAAACAAAAAAATGGTTGAAATTTAAACATTCAACTTCAAAAAAAGACAATCCATGTTAATTATCGTTGAATTATGCTAACTTTGACCCAAACATTTATTATTTCAATTCTAAGGATTGAATTTTTCCATAGTTTAAAAAATGTGCATAAAATCTTTAAATTTTAAGAAAATTACTATATATATATATATATATATATATATATATATATATATATTTTGTCTTTATCAATGAATTATAAAATATGGGAAATGTATAAGTGAAATAAGATTTTTTCATAGAAAAAAACAAAGTGATTATCTATGTTGTATTACATTCAGGGAGGGGAACCAAAAGTCAGACACAAGAGGGCCCAAATTAGGGGCTCATTTAGGGAGGGCAACCAATTACATTAATTTAATTATCCAAAAAAATAAGGACTCCTTCAATACTTAATAACAAATAAAATTATTAAATAAATGTTGGAAAATCGCAACTCTTCTTCATAAAGGCTATTTCTTTTTTTTATGACAAACTTACACAAAGTAATGTTAAAATCATCAAACTATTGAGTTCAACCGTTTTATGTAATAGAACTATTAAAATCATAAGTTATAATTTTTTTTTCAAAACTATCGATATCTTATTCATTAAATTATGCTCATGTTGAAAAAATATGTAATCTAGGATATGATAAAAGACAATAATTCGTTATTTAAACATGTTAGATTATGAAAAAAAAAAAAAAAAAAAAATTGGTAACATTTCACTTGGTTGACATAATTTGTCCATATATGTCCAACAAATCATCACATGCCAATTTTTTTCAGCATACTATGACTTCAAATGAGCAAAAATGTTATTTCTTACCGATTATTTAAATGTTTGTATATTTTAAATTCATAAACGGAGCATAATTCAATTGACATAAGATTGTGTTCTTAACACTAAGAAGTTATGAGTTCAATCCCCGCCTCCTTTGAAAAAAAAAAAAAAAAACTTCTTCTTTTGTTTTTTTTTTCATATAAAACTTTTTTTTTTCTTTTCTAATTCTGAAAGTACATTATTTATGGAGAGTAGGATTTCTTTTTTTAAGAACAAAAAGAAAAAATTGAAGACTACGCCGTTTTGAATTATCATCTCCCCCACATAAGGGATGATGATGATGATGCAGGGAGTTCTCACGTGCCACGCACGGACTCGATGGCTTCAATCATTCCATGGTCCCCACTGTACCTGATTACTCCACTTCTCATCTTAACCGTCCATATGTTGACTTTCGCATCGAGCATTGACCAACCATTTTTAATTTAATTCTCCAATTCGTGCTCGATTTCCTTTTCCCACAGTTCACGACACGTGCTACGCACGTGGTAATGTATGTTTTTTAATCGACGACTGACATTTCACAATGAGCATGATGTGTTCACACGACCTTGCACGTGAAATGCGACTTATTTATTTATCAAATCATAATTTAGTAATTAAACTTTTGAGAAAATGTTTAATATGTATGAAACTTTATTTTTGTGTTTAATAGATTTTTTAATTTTTAAAATATTTAATATATCTAATCTTTTATTTTGTTTAATAGATTTTAGTTATGACACTCTTTTAATATATTTATTTATTTTAGTTCAAAAGTTAGGTTATTTTCATTCATTTGTTTGAAAATAAATATTTTCTCCCTTAGTTTCAAAATATATATATATATATATATATATATATATATATATTATCTTTAATTATACGTGTACATTAAATACCACAATTCATACAATAATTTTTGAAAACAAGCTTATTCTCATTGGTTTGAGATTGGTTAGTCTTTGCGAGTTGTCAGAGTTCAGTCATATTTTCATTGAGTCGGACTCGACGAAAGTTGTTAGAGATTTAAAGTGTTCGGGATTTGACCTTACAGAGACCAAAAATATCCTTGAAGATATTGAAGTCGAAGTGTCAAAAGTTGATTGCGTGTTTTTTTATTATTATTGTAATAGGTCTTGTAATTTAGCTGTTAACTGTTTAGCGCGTGTTGCACTTGAGAATTTTTTTGTTTTGTCTTGTTCTTCTTCATTTTTAGAAGGAAAAGAAATTTTATTTTGGCGTTCAAAGTTTTCGAACTGGATTACTTCTGTTCTCTATAAAGTTGGTTGTAGTTGAAGTGTTGGTGTTTATTGAGGCAAGTTATTTTCAAAATATATATATATATATATATATATATATATATGTGTTACAGTGGAGAGGCATTTGTCATACCTTTCGCACGTGCTAAGGAAAGGTCACGGTGGCTCGTTCGGAACGGTTGGGCCGGTTTTCTCCGGCTTATGTTTAACTCCAATAATTAACTATTTAATGCACGTGGTCTCTCTTCGTCATTTCGGGGACGTGGATCCCCTACGCCAAGACCCACGATATCAAAATACTACCACCAATAAATACGCGACAGGTGGACGCAACAAGCCTATCAGTACATGTCAGCGTCTCTATAGGTGGATGGGACCCACTACGTAAAGACATCAAAATCAAAAATCGGGATTTTTGTTACGTGCACAGCAGTAAAAGGCATTTAATGGACCTAAATAATAACCTAACAGTTTATTTTTATTTTGTCTCTAATAATTGGTTTTTTTTTTTTTTTTTTTTTTTTTTGCGTACATTGGGGGCGTGGGGATTCGAACCACAGACCTCTTGGTCATCAAGAAATACATATGTCCGCTGAGCTATGATCGCTTTGGCATAATTGATTATTTTATTATTGTTAGAAAAATTATAAAGCGTATTCGGTCATTTTCTTTTAACCTAATAATTTGAAAAAAGGATAAATATCGATACATCATGTTAGTTGAATTATACTTAAAAAAAAAATTATATTTGAGAAGAGACTATAGATACTTTTAAAAATTGATTAAAAATAATAATAACTTACAAGGCAAAATATTGAGGATTAAAAAATAAGGTTATATTTTTTCTTCAAAGTTTGTTGTTGGCATAGTTCTTTGTGGGATTTGTATGAAAAAAAATCAAACTCATGGTTTTTTAGCCAAAGTGATCATAATTCGGGATAACGGAAATATATGGGTAAAATTCAAAGACCCGAACACAAAAGCTCATTTAAAAATAAAGCTCAGCTCACAAAAAAAAATCGAGAGAAAGAGAAGCGACATCAATCTAAGAAGGAAGTACTAAGAAGAAATCGAGCTTCTAAAAGAGCCGACCACACAAGTCGGCTCGACCTCGACTCTACAAAAAAGAGTCAACCACACAGGTCGGACAATTAGTTAAATTGAATATTTAGTTCATAACTGAATTAATAATAATTTATATTTAATTTATAATTGGTAACTAAAACTACTTTTATGTTTTGTAATTATCTTGTCATATATCATTCAAACAACTTTAAATGAAATACAATTTTGTTTTGATTGAAGTTTTCAAATTTAAAGTCTTGAGAGGACTAAATAAGCACAATTTTTTTTAAAGAAAAATAGACACAAACCTAAAATAAAATATGTACAGAATGGGCAAATGTAAGGAGTTTAATCCTCCATTTGGGGTTTGGAACCCCAAATGGGAGAAGATTTTAAATCATAAGTGATTTGAAATCATTTTCCACGTTTGGATGCACAAAGAAAACAATGGATTTTAAAATCAGTTATGATTTGAAATCGTGTTCTTTTTTTTTTGGTAAGAAAAATCATTCCATAATTGGTCGAATTTTGTCGGGTTTCAAAATTAAAAAAATATGTTTCAAAATTTACTCCACGGAGATTTCTATTTTTTTTGTTTTAAAAATATATGCATCCTTACACCCGTTCATTGTTTATTCGAGCAAACTACTTATTCCATATTTAATAAAATATATATATATTTTTTTTTTGCTAAAGCAAAGTGAACTTTAAAAAAAAATGTATTAAATTCAAACTTTCAGAGGTATAATTGTTGAGTTTGAAACATTGAGAACCCAAATGCTACTAAATCTAAACTTAAGGACCATTAGTGTACTTTTTTCAATAAAATACTATGCACAAATTAAATTTACAAAATAAAAATAAACTCAATTATATTTTTAGAAAGTGTAAAAAAATAAAAAAACCAATAAATAATATTTTTAGAAAATGTAAATAAAAAAAAAAACCAATAAATAATATTTTTGTTAATAAAGTAACAAAATATGTGTGTTGGAAAAAAAACGGGTTTCAACCTCTTTTCTTCTTCTTTAGATTTAGAAGTGATTGACATTTTTGAAGTGAAAAAGAAAGCATATTATATATATATTTTTATTAGTAGAGGGTTTAGCCTCATATATGTCTCGTAAAATTCTATCATTTATCTCACTTTGTATTTCATATTATTGCTATCATTTTTCTGGACAAAAATATTATTGCTATTATTGAAGTTTGGTATACAATTATGCAACACTCGTTTATTTGTCTTATTAAATTAGTATATATATATTTCAAATGAGTAAATAAAATAAAAAAGAAAAACAATAATCTATCTTCCACCAACCCAAACATTGTGTTTTAACTTTTAATCGTTAATTTTGCTCCACCAGCATGTGGCCCACCGATGTATATATTCCCATGTTCTAATTTTTTAAATTAAAGTTTTTTTCTCCTATGGTTTTAAATTAAAGTTAAACGTTAAATAGGCTAATATGAACAGATACTTTATATTTATTATTTTATTTGAGGTCGAATATTCTACTTACCCTTAAATATAAGTTGTGTAAAAATATATGAATAAATGAGATTTACACGTATCCATTAGTTTACATTTTTTATAAAAAAATGTTCAGAGATAATATATATATATATATATATATATATATATATATATTTGAAACAGGGACTAAATCGATATTAATGTTCTATAAAGATATAAGTTTAAAATTTGCATACTGATCCTCTATTCAATAGTTAGATAAAAGTTACAAATACTATATTTATAGTAAATTCTATTCCATACATTTAACAATATAATACAGCCTCATAAAATAGTTCATTTTTTTACCCTATATATTAAATTTAAAATCAAATAATTAAAATAATAAATCCACAATTATCGCATTGTATCCAAGTTCGTTTAAGATATATTTATTGCAAAATCAAAACCGACAATATATTGTTTAATAAGAAGATTCAATTTGTATAATATATATATATATATATATATATATATATATATATATTTAAGTTAATTCGTATAACTTCATTAAGCAATTTACTATTAAAATTTATTGTAATTAAAAAAGAGTGAATATCTTTTTGTTTTTTTTACCACATAGATAAATGATTCGAACTTAAGACATCTTAGTCATAATTCATATCGGTTGATTTATGTTGTTGTTGGCAAAAAGAATGAATATCTAAACTTACAAATTTTATTTTATTTTTTATTTCTTTTACAATATGTGGAGTGAGAGATTTGAGTGTCTGATTTGTTTTATTAAAACTAGATACTTTATGTATGCTGAATTAAGTTCCCTATAACTACACAAACACAATAATCAAAACTAACATAACCCTTGCCAGGTAAACTTTTTGAATGAAAAGCTTGGTTTTAAAAAACAAGTATTTTTTACCCAACTCAATAAAAGAAAAAAACATAAAACTATTTTTTTTTTTTGGTTGCATTATGCATGCTCTATCATACCAACTGAACAAGAAAGAAAAGTCTAACAACGAGAGTGTCTTAGATTTCAATTCTATTGGTATTATGTATCAATTTGAATATCAACGATAATTCCATGTATTTGAAAATGTAAAACATGCCCAAAGTTTATGAATATAGTTTTTAATAGTAATTGTAATGACATTTATCAAAAGAATAGTCAAAATGATGTATTTTTGTAATCATGGTTGTCACCTACATTATATATATAAAAAAAAAAATGTTAAACAAAGAGCAATCTATCATTTTTTGCTGTCCATTCCATGTCGGAAACGAGAATGATAAATTTTTGCAGGACAAACCCGAACGTGTATGACCATTCGAAAAATGAGTTTTATGTTTTGGCGGGGATATTGAGTTGGGTAATTTTTTTTTTATTTCTTTTTGTTTAAAAGAGGATTTTCATTCCAAAAGTTTACCTATAGAATGGAGAATCTATTTTTTACAATAACCCATAACATAATTAGATAAGGTATATATCTTCGATAAAGAGTCACATGTTTGAATCTTTTCACACATATTATTGAACTTAAAAAAAAAATCAAATTGCAAAGATATTTAATTAATGCAGGATGAGAGAATCAAATATTAAATCTTTCGATGATTAATTCGTATTTTATATCGGATTAACTATGCTCCCGTGATCATTTGAATAGAATACAAACTAATTTTTGTAATTTATTAAAAAAGAAAAAAAAAATTGTGAAGGTAAAGCAGGCTGGTTGTAAAATTGAAAGAAATGCCACGTGGGAGCCACGTTGGGCGAAGAGATCGGTCGAATGCCAGCGGCAAAAGCAAAATTTGTCGTAGTAGAACGTTGGGGGGTTTGCTGTCTAAGAATTAAGAAAGAAATATCCTCCTTCTCTTTCTTTTTATCCACTATACTACGCCTCTTTTTTATTTTATTTTTATTTTCATGTCACATTTGATACATTAAGCTTTTATTTTTCTTCTGAATTTTCTAATTTCATAATTCAAAGTCTCTTCCAATTGCATTTCTTCTTCTTCTTCATCTTCTTTCTCTCTCTATCGCCATTTTTATTTTTACCTTTTTTTCCTTTTCAATCTCTCTCTGCCCTACTGTCACTTCTCTCTACTCTCTCAATTCTTCAACTCCGATTCTTCGATTCTTTTATTTTTCATTTATTTTTGATTTTTTTCATAGACTTTCTTTTGATTGTTTTTTTTGTCCGGGGTTTAATTGCCGGAAAATAGTCGGGATTTTGTTTTTTTTTAGCTGTCGAAATCTCGCTCTGGCTTTGAATTGGTGAATTTTTGTCTCAATTCCGAATGTTTTGCCTGTGATCGGACCTTTTATTTCTAAGATCTGCTCTTGTTCGCTGGTCAATTTTGATCTCGTTAGTGTTTTCTTCAACAACGGGTTTGGATCCGATCGAGGAAGAAACAGCGCCATCCGATGGCGCTGTTCAGAAGGTTCTTTTACAGGAAGCCGCCGGATCGGCTTCTTGAGATCTCCGAGAGAGTCTATGGTACGTACGCTTCCTTATCATTTTTTTCTTTCTTCCTTCCTTCCCCCCTTTTAATTTCGTTTTTTCTTCTTCTTATTATGCAACTTCTGGAATTGCTTAGCTATTGCAGAATGTTGAACTCCTGGTGTAATTTGTTTATGTGGGTAGTTAGGTGATTTCCTTCTAGTTTTATGGAAGCTCAATTCTTGATGTTGAATGCCAATTGGGACAATGCCGTAATAAACCCTTGAAGTTTAGGTTTAGCTGCTTCGTAACGCAATAGTTCTGATGTAGACTGTCTCCTGTACTTAATTTCTTCTGGGTTTTATTTTTGGCCCCTTACTTCTATGCTATTTGACCTGAGTAGTTGTGGAATGTAATGGAATCAGCCTTGAACCTCCTATCCCCGTTCTCTCTCTCGCTCTTAATGCGTTGCCTGTGTGATTCTTATGCAATATGAGTTTGGTTGCCGCAGGACCTGCTGATACATCAAAATACTCTATTAGAGTAAGAATCTACAATGATTTATACTTTAAAAAAGAAGTTATAGACTTCCAACTAAATGATGCATGGTGCTAGAGAAATGTACAGTAATAATGATTAATTTTTTGGGATATGAGTTGAAAGAGAAACTAAATAAATATAAGATATAATAAGTGAAAATCACCTAGAGGAGCTGAATGAATAGCAAGCTCAAAGCTTAACTAACCGAAGGAGAAGCTCACTTCATCAGATCTGAATAAGGACAACCACATTATATTCTATGATGTTGTTCGTATGTTTATCGTTTCGTTTAACATAGGAGGCTTTGTCTGTCTTGAGAAGGCTCAAGGTTCAATCTGTTTATCTGTATCAATGCTTGCTCCATTAGTTTAGTAATGGTATTGTTAGGAATAAGAGGCTAGCTTTTCTGTTTTGTGAACTTATTTGTTCTCTCTTGAATAAGAGGCTAGGCTATACTTACTGTTTTGTGGTCCATCTCTCCTGTTCCTCTATTCATCTTATCACTCTGTATACTGTTACCTGTCCATCAAATCCATGTCTACGAGGACCTACTTAGGTAGAAGCCGTTATATGGGAATGCCTTTCTCACCACTCTGCAATTGAGTTAGGTCGAGGGCTTTGTTTGCAATTATATATTCTCTTTTGGCTACCTATCAATATGGATCTTTTGATAGCAAATTGTGAGATGATTTTTAGTGGTGGCATGTGGTAACTTATTATGTTTATTATTTGTTTTCAGTGTTTGACTGTTGCTTCTCCTCGGAAGTGTTGGAAGAAGAAGAATATAAGGTCTACTTGGATGGCATTGTAGCACAGTTACAGAGCCACTTTCCGGATGCTTCTTTCATGGTTTTCAACTTCAGAGAAGGTGATAGGCGAAGTCAAATTTCTGATGTACTGACTCAGTATGACATGACAGTTATGGACTATCCTCGGCAAT
This sequence comes from Herpetospermum pedunculosum, assembly GCA_028017165.1. Taxonomy (NCBI): domain Eukaryota; kingdom Viridiplantae; phylum Streptophyta; class Magnoliopsida; order Cucurbitales; family Cucurbitaceae; genus Herpetospermum; species Herpetospermum pedunculosum. The sequence goes on from CM051530.1 coordinate 756,618, forward strand.
ATGAGGGGTGTCCTTTATTGCCATTGGAGATGATTCACCACTTCCTTCGGTCAAGTGAAAGCTGGTTGTCGCTGGAGGGGCAACAGAATGTGCTATTGATGCATTGTGAAAGAGGAGGATGGCCTGTTCTTGCATTCATGCTAGCTGGTCTTCTGTTGTACAGGAAACAATACAGTGGGGAGCATAAGACTCTTGAAATGGTCTACAAGCAAGCTCCTAAGGAACTTCTCCATCTTTTGTCTCCTTTAAACCCTCAGCCTTCCCAGCTGAGATATCTCCAATACATTTCCAGGAGAAATTTAGGTTCTGATTGGCCTCCATCGGATACACCTCTACTCTTGGATTGTTTAATATTTAGAGTTCTACCTCTTTTTGATGGGGGAAAAGGATGTAGGCCTGTTGTGCGTGTTTATGGTCAAGACCCCTCAACACCGGCCAATAGAACTTCAAAGCTTTTATTTTCAACACCAATCAAGACGAAACATATCCGCAACTACCTACAGGTAATGATTCAGCAACACAAAATCTGAAAGCTGAAATTAACCTACATTTAAGTTTTCTTATTAATTGTTACCACAGGCAGAGTGTATGCTCGTGAAAATTGATATTCATTGCCATGTTCAAGGGGACGTAGTTCTTGAATGCATCCATTTGGATGAAGATCTCGTGTGCGAGGAGATGATGTTTAGAGTTATGTTTCACACAGCATTTGTTAAATCAAACATTATGATGCTGAACCGTGATGAAGTTGATGTTTTATGGGATGCGAGAGACCAGTTTCCTAAGGACTTCAGAGTTGAGGTAAGTTATTGGTCTTCTTTTGTGAATGCGCTTTTGTGAAGTTATAAAAGTTAACACAAGAATGTATTTATGTCAGGCACTCTTTTTGGATGCTGATGCTGTTATTCCCACTCTCACCACAGCCTTCGATGATGAAGATGAAAATGAAACTGGAGCTGCTTCTCCTGACGAATTTTTTGAGGTTGAAGAGATCTTCAGTAATGTAATGGATATGCAGGAAGCAAAGGGGTCCAATGCTCATCCAGTGGTCAAGCGTGTACGCCGTAAAGAGGATTGGAAGGAGGACTTGGATCCTCCTGCATTCCAAGATTGTGCATCTGACGATGGAAATCTAAAGCGTGATAAGAAATCAGATTTTGATGCAGTGAAGGACATTACTGTGGATGATGTGAAGTACAAACTGGATGAAAATATATATTCTGATCTTAATGCAGTTAAGGACATTGCTGTGGATGATGGGGATATGAATTCAAATTCCTTCTTGGTTGCTGCTAATGTCCTGACTCATGTGAAAGCCCAGGGGTTGGTAAATGATGTATACGAGAAATTTGAAGATATAGAAGAAAAAGATGATGGAAGAGATACTACACCTGAGAAATTGGAAAACAAGGTTCTGCAGAAAAAGTTGAGTGCTGATGGTTCTAGACAAAAATATGAAAAATTGCCAACACCAATCCCCAAGAAACAGCCTCTTTCAAGTGGAAAACCGACCACTGATATGGGTTTAGCCAAACAGAAAGTCAAACAACAAGAGACTCAAGGTTTTTCTGCAAAACAAGCAAAGCCGAATGCAGTTTCTAGGTGGATCCCTCCTAACAAAGGCTCCTATACGAATTCTATGCATGTTTCATATCCACCTTCAAGATATAACAGTGCCCCAGCTGCTTTGGCAAGTATTGCACAATTAAAGGATATAAATGCAAATTCCAGAACAAAGGCTGCGGCCACCCTTAATTCTCTGGTTGCTACAGACGTTTTTAGTGAACGAAAAAATTATAAAGTGGATTCTGTAAGTCCTTCATACTCTGCACCTGGGGAACTCATGTTTGGCCCACCATCTTCAGTTGAGTCAATTGAGGAGACATATTCTTCCTCTGAAACTTTAAAACCACAACATAGTGATCCACAACTTGAAGTACCACCTCCCTCCCTGCCCACAAAGACTCCATCTCCATCTCCACATTCACAATCACCCCCCCGGGAAAATGCAATACCTCCTCCACCTCCTCCACCACCCCCCATACTTAACTCATCAAAGGCAGTGACTCCCCCTCCCCCTCCATTCAGTAGGCAGAACAGTGAGATGCTTTTGCCCCATTCTTCTACACAATCATCATGGGAGCAGATATATTCTTCTGTTTCTACTGTAATGGTGGCTGATTCTAAACCTCCTCCACCTCCACCTCCACCTCCATCTCCATCTCCCTCTGTGCGCATGCCATCTACGTTCAAGAATATTGTAAGTACTCGTGTTCGTGTACCTGTTTTGTCTCCTTCCTCAGCCTTTCTTGCCTTGTCACTTAAAGGTATATCACTATCACTACCCCTATCCCTATCCCTACCCCCACCTTCCCCTTCCCCTCCCCCACCTTCTATGATGCATGAAACACTTGTTCCACCACCTCCACCAACCCCGCCTGCTTCGATATACCGTGGTAGAGCACCGCCACCTCCACCATCCCAACTTGCTTTGACATACATATACAATGGTAGAGGACCACCACCTCCACCTCCCCCACCTATTACTTCAGTTCATAATGCTTTTCCACCCCCGCCCCCACCCCCACCCCCATTAATGCATGGGGCATTTCCTTCCCCATCTCTAGTGAAAGGAACACCATCTCCACCACCTCCACCCCCACCACCCATGCATGGTGTATCTTTATTACATGGAGCACCACCTCCACCACTTTCAAAGCATGGAACACCACCTCCCCCACCTCCCCCACCACCTCCCATGTATGGAGCACCTCCTCCTCCACCCCTTCCGATGTTTGGTGCACCTCCTCCTTTGACCCCTCCAATGCAGAAGGTACCCCCTCCACCCCCTCCACCCCCTCCGATGCCTAGTGCACCCTCTCCTTTGATACACGGGGGGCCACCATCTCCTCCACCACCGCCACCTCTATCTCCACCAATGCATGTGCCTCCTCCACCACCGCCACCTCCACCTATGCATGGGGCTCCTCCACCACCACCTCTACTGCGTGGTGCTCCTCCTCCACCGCCACCTCCACCAATGCATGTGGCTTCTCCTCCACCACTTCCACCAATGCATGGGGCTCCTCCCCCACCGCCACCTCCACCAATGTATGGGGCTCTACCATCGCCTCCTCCTCCAATGCGTGGGGCTCCACCCCCACCGCCTCCTCCTCCAATGCACGGGGCTCCTCCCCCACCGCCTCCTCCTCCAATGCATGGGGCTCCTCCCCCACCGCCGCCTCCTCCAATGTATGGGGCTCCACCCCCACCACCACCTCCTCCAATGCATGGGGCTCCACCCCCCCCACCACCTCCTCCAATGCATGGGGCTCCACCCCCACCGCCACCTCCGTTTCATGGAGCCCCTCCACCATCGCCACCTCCGTTTCATGGAGCCCCTCCACCACCGCCACCTCCGTTTCATGGAGCCCCTCCACCACCGCCACCTCCGTTTCATGGAGCCCCTCCACCACCGCCACCTCCGTTTCATGGAGCCCCTCCACCACCGCCACCTCCATTTCATGGAGCCCCTCCACCACCGCCACCTCCGTTTCATGGAGCCCCTCCACCACCGCCACCTCCGTTTCATGGAGCCCCTCCACCACCGCCACCTCCGTTTCATGGAGCCCCTCCACCACCGCCCCCACCTGGGGGTGGTAGAGCCCCTGCACCACCGCCCCCACCCGGGGGTGGTAGAGCCCCTCCACCACCTCCCCCACCCGGGGGTGGTGGAGCTCCAGCACCACCTCCCCCTCCTGGAGGTGGAGCTCCAACACCTCCTAGACCTCCCGGTGGAGGTCCAGGTGGCGGACCTCCTCCACCTCCACCAGGAGCAATTGCTGCACCTGACCCAAGAGGTTTATCTGCTGGAAGAGGGCGTGGAGGACGCTCAACTGCTACAGCACCTCGAAAGTCCTCCTTGAAGCCTCTACATTGGAGCAAAGTAACGAGGGCTCTGCAAGGGAGCCTGTGGGAAGAATTGCAGAGATATGGAGAGCCTCAAATGTATTTCTCCTTTTACGTATCTTGCTTATTTGAATTTGAAATTCATCCCCTGCCTTCCGAGAGGATATTTCTCAGTACTTCTAATAATTTTTATGCTGTTTGCTTCTTATTTGGTGCTTCCTTTTTCTCCCTCCCCCTCAGTGCACCAGAGTTTGATGTGTCTGAGATAGAGACTCTCTTTTCTGCAACTGTTCCCAAACCTGCTGATAAATCTGGAGGGCGAAGGAAGTCTGTTGGATCCAAAACTGAAAAAGTTCACCTGGTAATTTTATAGATAGAGTTGGTTATTGGAACTCTCATTTTTATGATGGAAAGTACTTCAAGGATTAATATGTATATAATCTTCATCTGTCAATTATTATTGATTACGAATTATTTGAAAACCCATTAACATTCAGAGAGAGAGAGAGAGTTTTTAATTGGTGATTGGTATAGGTGTGATTTAAAGAGCTGTACCCTGTAAAACAATGGAGAAGTTAATTCAAACCAATTTGAAACAGTAGCTCAAAATTTAGTATGACAAGCTTTAGTTCCTATATCTCTTCCATTTCTCACAGTATCACAAAATTGATTGAGTTTATAAAATCACCACTTTCTGGAATGCAGAACAGAACTAAAAAGTGTAGTCTTAAAAACTTTATTGATCATCATAGATTGATGTACAACTCTATTCTTGGCAGACATCATAAATTCTTAATCTCATCTTTGGAGAACAATGTGATCTTTGCTAATTATGTAGTACTTGAGAATATACAAATACTGAATGACCTTAAGGAAATAAAGTGACCTGTGAAGTTTGCCATTCTCAGATTTAAGCAATTGTAACATCAATTTTTTGAAGGTGCCTTTTGAGATTCTGCATTCCTTAACGAAATGGGTTTTATATGTCTCGAGTATTTAGTGAATAAACTCTCTCCCATTTTACTTGCTGTTAGATTACATTGTATAGTTGACGGATCACTATTTCATCCAAATTTGTCTGCTTTACTTACTTAAAAATACCTGCATGGGTCATTAGAAACAAATCTGCTGAGTCATATTTCTCACTTTGTTGGTGGTCGAACTCAAACTCTTATACTGCTAGATATTTGGGGGGGTTATGTTGCTTGCCTGTTTGTTGTAGAAATGAACCCTGATTTTTTTTTTTTTTTTTATTTATTTATTTTTTTTTTTTTTTTTTTTATATATATATATATATATGATGTACAAGATTTTATTTCTTTATAATATGCTGATTAAATGAAAATTTTGAATATATTTATATTTTCTGTAGGTTGACCTCAGGAGAGCTAATAACACTGAAATTATGCTCACCAAAGTAAAGATGCCACTTTCTGATATGATGGTAAGATGATCAAACTAACTTCTTATTTTTAATATATCCACGCATTAACTGAAACCATCATTTACCCTTGTTACTAGGTTTTCATGGTATGTTTGAAACCATCTACAAAGGCATTGGATATTGTACATGCTTAATGCCATAATTTCGTTCTATAACAATGATGACTAAAGTTGCTTTTACCTTTCTTGAGTCTAGCATATGTAGAAATTATTTCCTCTGTTGTAAAATTATTTTCTATGGCACACATGAACATTTTACAACAAATATTAGATAATTTTGTCAAATTCTCTAGAGGGAGCAAGCCTGTCCTATTGTGCTCGTACAATATGTTAGCTGATAGTTCAAATCCTGGGTAGTAGGAGAGGAGAGATGGTGGCGTTCATATGATCCTTAAATATTCCTCTTGTTCCAGCTGGTTCCAATTCCTTGCCTCTTAGTTGACCAAATGGCCAAACTATCTGCACCCTGCTACAATTGAAGACTGGAGTGATTATATAGTAAGGGATAAAAAATTGATTGACCCACAACAGCTATTCCTATCTCAAACCATCACTATCTATTGTGCCCCTTTACCTTCCAAGGTTAGAAAAACAAGCAGCAACTCTATTGCAAGCTGTAAATGGTACTTGTGAACTTCGATTTCAAAACTTGAGCACACCAGGATGATCCATGTTCCTTGTCTGAAAACCACCTATCCTCATTATAACTGTTACAAACATCATATCTTAAATTAAGCCTGAATAGACTGCTTACGACAATGTATCACCTTCACTTGAAAACTGGAACTATATCACAATGAGAATGTATTATAGTTCCAGTATGAATTTTAACAAAATAAAAAAAGAAGGTTGTATCTGAAAAACTGTTAAGGTTACTAGATTTTTGAGTTCAAGATTACTAGGTTGAGCACATGCATAGTCTTAAGTTTAAATCTTGCTCTTGTAACCAGATGCCCTCAAGAAGGATAGTGCTAAGTTGGAGATACTGAGTTGATAAATACACTTTCTTTTTTCATTTTACAAATACTTGTTTTTGGCGTTAGTCATGTATTTTATTGATAATGATGAACGTAATTGATGAAAAATATAGCTTTTAATGTATGATATCTCAGGCTGCAGTGCTAGCAATGGATGACTCAGTATTAGATGTTGATCAGGTGGAAAATCTCATAAAGTTTTGTCCTACGAAGGAGGAGATGGACCTTCTTAAGGTGAACTTTTTAATATTTGGAAGTAAAGGCTGATGGAAGAAATAAACTTGACTATGAGCACTTTTTTCATAGTTTCTCAGAATACTAATTATTCTGTAGTGACATATTCTGTATTTTTAATTTTCTTCGTCTTTTTATTATTTTTGTTGACATATTTATTGTTTAATTATCCAGGCATACACTGGTGATAAGGATACCCTTGGAAAGTGTGAACAGGTATTCTGTTTGCTTTGTTGAACATAGTAAATTACTTGATGCAGCCATGAAATCTGTTGGACTAAGCGTTTCCATGTAATGGTGATGCCTTAGAAAATTAAGGGTCTATTTGGTATGCAATCTGAATTATGTTTTATGTTTTTAGATTCATTGAGTTCAACGAATATGTGTTTGGTATGCAAATTCTGTTTTCAAAAACAGTTTTCGGATTCTGTGATCTAAATAGTGAAAATTCTGAAAACAACATTTTTATGTTTTCAGGATATCCAGATTTGAAATTTGAAAATAGGATAAAAACTTTAATAGATATAATATTTCATGTTATAAATTCAATTCATTTTTGTTAAATTAAAATATGTATATATAATATTGTAAAATAATAATTATACATTTTTTTTAACATAGAACATGTTCATAAATTAATTAATAATAGTTTATATTTAATCTAATATTTAGTTGGTAACTATAACTAGTTTTATGGTTTATAAATATCTTATCAAACACATTTTGAACAATTAGTTAAATTGAGATCCAATTTCTAAATCTGCTACCAAACATGTTTAAAAAAAAAATAAATCTGCTACCAAACACATATCTGAAAACATGAAATACAACTCTATTTTCATTGAATTCTTTATTTTTCAAATTTTTTTTTTCGGATCACCAACCAAATAGGCCCCAACGTGGTGTTGCATTTTCGTGATATTGATTTCTTAAAGTCTTATATATACTACGAGTTTTCTTGGCAATCAAATGTAGTAGGGTGGTTGTTGAGTGAGATTAGTGAAGGACGCACAAGCACCTAGATACACGAATATTAATTTTTTTCTTTTCCAAATAATTCATGTCATGTAGTAGGGTTAAAAATGCAAAAGCATCCTTCCTATTCCTAGTTAAAGACTTTTGCCACTGGGACTGGGAGCCATTTATTTTATGCTCTCATGTGGGGTTAGAGATGTTCACTGGACGGAGACATGGATAGCTTCCTCGTCTATCTCCCCACAAAATTTAACAGGGAATTTTGCGGGGATCGAGGCGGGATTCCCAGCGGGGAATTCACGGGGATACAGTTTTCTGCGGGGAATTGTTGTTCGTTTAGGTTTTTTAATTTTCTCAATTAAATTAAATTATTTTTTTGAGAAATTTTCAATTAAATAGTTAATTCTCTACCGGAAATCTCATTGACAACCTCCTGACCCTTCTACATTTGGTTGTCAAGGACACTCGTAGGATATTAAATCTTAGGTAGGTGACCACCCTAACTTGAATTCATTTTCTCTAAGCCCTTTACTATTTATATGATCCTTATTGACCACACTCATGGTGGTTTACATATAATTCAAATGTTCAACTATATGGTTCAAACATATCAAATTAACCAAGTCATTAAACAATAAAACTTTCAATTTAAATATTATATATAAATAAAAGAAGAGGCAAACGAGACGGAGACGCCTCTCATGAGGAATATTTTCCCTCCACTCACTCCCCTGTTCCCCGCCCCGTTAGGAGTCCATCCCTGCGGGGAAAAAGAACACCCTTATGTGGGGTATATGTTGCACTCTTTCTCTCTTTCCTTTCCTTTTTTTTTATAAGTTTGGTAAAGTAAATTTCAGTTATTGACTTCTGCTTTAAGATTATTTTTTAAAGCTTCTTGGATCAATTTGAAGAGCTCACACTTTCCTACTTGCTCCGTTCTCCATTGTTTTCTATCTCGTGAATCAAATGATATTTGTTTGTCATTCAGTGTCAGTGAGAAATCATATTCTGAAATTTCTTTCATTATCTAACATCTAACTTATTGCTTTGTCTGATTATCATGGTTAAAAAGCCATTTTTTTTAGATCTAATTTATTTCTTTGTCTGATTATCATGGTTAAAAGCCATTTATTTATTTTGTCTTTTCTTGTGTATCAGTTTTTTATGGAGCTGATGAAAGTGCCTCGAGTAGAATCGAAGATGAGAGTGTTCTCTTTCAAGATTCAGTTCGGCTCTCAGGTTTGGTGGTATCTTCAATTTAAACTAATTTTGTTGTTTTAATATTTCTAGATTATTGAATTATATCTTTTACCTGGCCTCTTTGTTTCCCTTCTGCAGGTATCAGAATTTAAGAAGAGTTTAAATACTGTCAACTCTGCATGTGATCAGGTTGTTACTTCTGAGAATAAAATCTTACCGTAGTTTTTGTCTCACTTTAACCTTTCTTGCTTCCACCCTTCTAAAATTAACTATTACTGCTTTTTAGGTTAGGAGTTCTGCCAAACTGAAGGACATTATGAGGAAAATTCTTTATCTGGGGAATACACTGAATCAGGGAACAGCGAGGGGTAAGGTCTTAATTACTTGGGGGAATTGGAATATGCTGTTTGTATATGGAAAATTCATTTTCTTAGCCATTTTCATATATTTTGATACCTAGGTTGGAAGGAAATATGAGCGTAACTTGCATATAAATACAAATATTTTATGAGTAATTCTTTCTATAGTGTGAAATTATTATTTTCTTAGGACAAACTTAAGTTTTACAGTCTCGTGGGTCAATGACTAAATGTGCTAAAATAATGTTAAAACGTATATTACCTTATGGTGTCATGCTATGATTCGTGCATTATTTACTGATGATAGGTCTATTTGCTGATCCATAGCGTAGGAATGACTTATCTTTGTTTCTAAGGAATATGAAAACAATCACACTATTGAAAAAGAATCACTATTTTTGCCTGCAAATATACTTCTTTTTTTCTTTTTAAATTACTATTTTTATTTAATTTTTAAATTAAACACATGACGTGTTCAATGAATGGCTAATAAAGTTCAGTAGGTCGTCCCAGTCTGGTTGAATGCTCGCCTGATCCCGTCTCATCATTTATCTCCCCACTACTTCTTGGCAATTTTGAAGGGTTTTATATATTGAATGTCTTGAACTTTGTCCATTCATTTGCTTGCTTTTTTTAATCGAATAAAGCATAAACCTTTAAAATATGAACTTACAGGTTCTGCAGTTGGCTTCAAGTTGGACAGTCTTTTAAAGCTTGCTGATACACGTGCTTCTAATAATAGGATGACGCTCATGCATTATCTCTGCAAGGTTTTCCTTCTGATTACCCGTTTGCCTAAATTTGTTTTTCCCTTTCTAATGGGTTATTTATGTTTATTTCATGGTAGATTAGAGGAGTCACACGTGCATTAGATTTTCAACTATTACATAATATGTAGGTATATTAGTGATGCTTATCTCGCCTGTTCCCTGTTCATAGTCAGAAATGTCTGTATAAGCAATAAAGCTGGTGAAATTAACAAGTATTTTTTTTATTTCTCACGACGCTTTCATTAAGAGGAAAATAAGCATAAATTGCAGCCGAAGAGAAGTGGAAGAACCACAAAAAAGTGAGAACTGTTCAAACCCTTGTAGAAGTTGTGGGCCAAAAGGGACAAGAGACCCATACACCCACGCTCCAAAAAAAGATGTCTTCAGCAAGAAAAACATTTACTAAAAATCCTTCAAAGAGATTTAATTTTCTACGGGTTTCCTTGGCAGTTAAATGTTGTAGGGTCATGCGGTTTGTCCCGTGAGATTAGTCGAGGTGCGCGTAAGCTGGTGAAATTAACAAGTATTTTTTTATTTCTCACGACCCTTTCATTAAGGGGAAAATAAGCATAAATTGGAGCCAAAGAGAAGTGGAAGAACCACAAAAAAGTGAGAACTGTTCAAACCCTTGTAGAAGTTGTGGGCCAAAAGGGACAAGAGACCCATACACCCACGCTCCAAAAAAAGATGTCTTCAGCAAGAAAAACATTTACTAAAAATCCTTCAAAGAGATTTAATTTTCTACGGGTTTCCTTGGCAGTTAAATGTTGTAGGGTTGTCCCGTGAGATTAGTCGAGGTGCGCGTAAGCTGGCCCGGACACTCACGAATATAAAAAGTAAAAAAAAATAAAAAAATCCTTCAAAGAGATTTTTTCGAATGACTCAAATATTGATATGAGATGAAAATCTTCATAGGAACTGGCATTTATGTTGATATATATATTAGAGCATAGATGTGTTCAATAAACCCAAAGGCGAAAACTAAAACGTGATGGGTGGGTAGTCTTAAAGGGAAGGCAATAGATAGACTTATTTTGAAGCAACACATTGTGTTAAAGAAGTGTTTGGTATATTGCACTAGTGGGCCTCTGGTCATCATGCTGTTCTGATGTAAAGAGATGAATGTGTTATCAGATTTCATGGTTTGAGTACTACGTTCCTAGATCTTTTATCAGTTTACATCTCTGGAAGGAGATGAACCCTTCTATACTTCAGCTCAAGGTTGGTTTGCAATCTCAAATTTGTTAGGTCCTCGCTTCAAAGAATCCAGCTCTTCTTAATTTACATTTGGACCTGGGTAGCCTAGAGACATCAACCAAGGTACAAATCTTTGTTTTTTTCAATACTTCTTAGTTGTTCTTTATTGTTGATATTTATACATATATATTTATAATAAATAGAAAGTTGGGTAAATTACTTTTTTGGTCCCTGTAGTTTGAGCAATATGTCTATTTCATTCATATGTTTCAAAATTGTACAATCAATGTAGTTTGAGCAATATGTCTATTTCGTCCATATGTTTCAAATTTGTACCATCAATCCCCCAAGTTTAGGAAATAGGTCTATTAAGTTCCTGAATTAACGGCCTCCGATAATAATTAAGGGAGGCGCTGATAGTGGCAATTTTTTAAATAAAATAATAATAATTAAAAAAAAAAAAATCTCTCTCCCCCCTTCCCCTCTTCTCCTACCCACCCGTCCCCTTTCCTCCGCTCCGATGCCCCTCCTCCTCGCTACCCCCACCCCCAATGCCTCTCTTCCTCCCTCATCTTTTTTATTTTTCAGATCTGGGTTTTAAACCATTAGCATCAAACCCACATATTTTACCAGCTTTCTTGCATTGTGATGCCTTCCATAACATTTCAGGCTTTCATCTGAACTATTGCCTGAAAACCCCTTTCTTCTAAGTTTGGCAGGTTACTCTTCTGTTGAACGTTATCAACTTCACTAATTATTAGTTGAATCTTAAAGGAACTACTTCTAAAAGTGATCTCAAACTCGGTCTTAATTCATTCAGAATTCAGTTATGCCTTGGGGCTGCTGAGTCCCTTGATCACTTGTTCCTTCACTGTCCGTTTGCTCCGTTTGCTCAGAGAGCTTGGTTTTGAGTTTGTAAGGAGTTTGATTTATTCCTCTGTCTCCCTTTGAGGGTTGACGACTGGATGGTGGAATTACTTCGTGGGGGAGGTTCAAAAATAGAAAGCATGTGATTTGGTCTTTGGCTGGTAGGGCTACCATGTGGAGCTTATGGTTAGAGAGAAACCAAAGAATTTTTTAAGATAAGGCTACTCCTTTCTGGTCTTTTTGTAGCAATGTTCAACTTTTAGCTTCTTGGTGGTGTTGGAAACACAAAAACCTCTTTCGTAAATATAGCTTGTCCACGATCCAAAACAATTGGAAAGCTCTGTTTTAGCTCGCCGGGAGGAGTTTTTTCTCCCCTTGCCCTTAGGTTGTCTCCTTTTGGTTCTTTCGCTGTTTATAATACATACGGTTGTTTCTTATCAAAAAAAAAAAAAAAAAAAAAAATTATGCTAGAGAGGCATATACCTGTCTCCAAACTTGCACCTAAACCTTATTTTAGGCACTTTGGCATTTGTTTTGTTCTTGGCAGCATAAGCAGCTGCCTTGTTCTTGAGAGCATCTTCAAGTTTTTTCAGATCATTAATTAATTATTTGATAAATGATAAGGAAACCCTTTGGCTTTGCATGATTCGAGATTTTTTTTGGAATATATGGAATGAGCGCAATGTGCGAATCTTTCGTGATGAAGTTAGAAATATTGGTTCCTTTATTGATTCATCTATTTTAATAGCTTTATCTTGGAACAAGCTATCTCCTCCTTTTTGTAATTATGATCTCAATACCTTTCATTATCAATGGAGGTGTTTTTTTTGTAACTAAGCTCGATAGAAAACTCTTTTGTATACTTTCATTTTATCAATGAAATGGTTACTGTTTCCTTTCAAAAAAAAATAAAAAATAAAATTAATTATTTGATGTTAATGGTTTAAATTCCAGATCTGAAAAATAAAAAAGAAAAAGAAAAAGAAGAATAAGAAGAAAGGAAGAATAGGGAGAGATGAGGGAGGAAGATAGGCGTTGGGGGTGGGGTTAGCGGGGAGGAGGGGAGGGGGTGGAGCACGGGTTGGGTAGGGGAAGGGGGGAGAGATTTTTTTTTAAAATTATTATTATTGTTATTATTTTTTATTATTTTTTTAAAATTGCTCTGTTAGCGCCTCTATTAATAATTAATGGAGGCCGTTAATTTTGGGACATAATAGAACTATTTTCTAAACCAGGGGACTTGATTGTATGGTTTTGAAACCTAGGGGTGAAATAGACATATTACCCAAACCTCAAAATGCAAAACACACAGAAATGTCCTTAGAGAACCTCCACAAAGAAACGTTACAAGTAATGGCCTCCCAGTTTCTTTGTTTTTGAAAGATTTTCCGCTTTGTTCCCAAAGATTTTTTTCCCCTTCCATCCAAGCATACGAAAGATCGTTTAAATAGTAATAGACCATTGGACCTTGGATTTTGTTAACATCATACTTTTCTCTCTATGAAGATACAATTGAAGTCTTTAGCAGAAGAAATGCAAGCTATAATTAAGGGGTTAGAAAAGGTCAGGCAGGAGTTTGTTGCTTCTGAAAGTGATGGCCCAGTTTCTGAAATTTTTCGCAAGGTACATCTGCCTTTTCATATGTTCTTCCCAAGAACTTTTTTGCACTTTTATTCTTCCACAGTGATTCTAGCTTAATTCGATTTTCTTTGAATGATAGTCTATGCCTCTGGAGTAATTTCTAGTAATATGCATTTTGTCCTACTCCTATATTGATTTACTTTGAAAGGATAATTCCAGTAAAACCATGTTCTCAGTTACCACTTGAAAGAATTATAATTTGGAATAACTTATGAAAAAAATGCTTTTTAAATAAAATTTATTTTTCTATGAGCACCTTCAAAAAATTAACAATTTAAACAATTTAAATTGTGTTTAGTATAGCTTATGGAGTGATTTTAGTTAATAAAAGTGGCTTTTAAAAAAATCTTTATTATAAATAAAAAGTGCTTAAAAAAATTGGAGTAATGTAAAGACCTTTTTGTTTTTGTTTTTGTTTTGAAGAAAGGATTAAGAGTTTGTTTTGAAGAAAGGATCAAGAGTTGGATTATCCAAAATTGACTTTTAAAGTGATCAACCAAAAATCCTCAAAATATGTTGGAAAAAATAAAAAAATATTTATAATTAATAGAATCACTTTTGTATATAGTGCAACCAAGCAAAATTGTTATTTAAAATACTTTTGAAAAAATGTAAATATAAAAACATTTTTTTGAATATCTTAATCATACTTCAGATTGTGAAATTGAACTTGGCAATCGTGTTTTCGAACTTTCTAGTTATTAGTACATGTTATAAAATTTTGAAATAATCAGGAAAAAAACCAATTATTTGCAATCTCCACTGTATTTGAAGTATATCAGAAAAGTGTGTATTTTTTTTTTTTTGAATAAACCAGAAAAGAGAATTGGATTCACAGAACTGATCAACATCTCACTTTTTACCCACAAATCCTCCAATTGGGAAAACTCCTCGAGCCTTTTGATGTAGATCCTGACCATCCATACTTTAACAATCTAAGGCGTGATATCTTAAATAAGCAAAATCAATATCATGCTAAAGCTTGATATCTCAACCAAGAAAAATCTTGTTATGTAATCATGCATTCTTTTCTTCCTATTTGGTTTTGCCCAACTGCCTAAAACAAAAATAATAGCGTCTTTATTTTGAATAGTTGTGAAATTTGATTTGGTACCCTGACAACCCTTTTTCTTTGTACTTTATTGTCCTAAAACTTAGACGCTGAAAGAATTCATTGCTACTGCTGAGACAGAGGCGGCATCTGTGACAAATCTATACTCTGTTGTGGTAATTTTCTAGATCGAACTACTATTCTGAGTATTATTAAATGATGTCAGGAGAAGAAAGCGATCTTATTTTTCATTCTGTCCTTTGGTGGACAGGGTAGAAATGCAGATGCACTTGCACAATATTTTGGTGAGGACCCAGTTCGTTGTCCATTTGAGCAGGGTATGCTATGTTCCTTATGGTTGTACTATAATCTTCTTACTACATGTTTATTATATGTTTTACATATTTGAAATGAGTTAAGCCTGACTTCTTCCAAAATTTTTGTTTACTCATTAATAATTCCTCACCTAATAATTATTATCATGCGTGCTTGATGAATAGTCAATTTTTCTTTTTTGTGTTCAAAACTCTTTGGCTAAGAAATTATGCAAACTGGACCTTTTTTGTTTTCCTATTCCCTCTGTATCTAGTTTGCACGAATATGGTTGGAAGAAGAGATGTAGAATCATGAACCTCAATTTGTGATTTCGATGTTATTCTCGTTATATGCATGTCCTTGTGATATTTACATGAACCTCGAGGGATTGATGTTGTTTGCTTCTTTTTATTCTTGCTGTTTGTGATATTCACATGGCTAATTCTACACCAATTGGGCTGCAGTTACAGCGACATTATTGAACTTTGTGAGATTATTTCGGAAAGCCCATGAAGAGAACTGCAAACATGCTGAATTGGAAAAGAAAAAAGCCGAGAAGGACGCTGAAATGGAGAATGCCAAAGGAATTAGCCTTACGAAGAAGAGTGGGAAATAGGCGATATACTTGAGTTCTCCTTAGCATGGGAGATTTAGCTCTCGTCCTAGGACGACTCGGCTGTCACCTTGCGGCCAAGGGGAAACATGCCGTGTGACCAGCTTCGAAGGGCATCCAATTGAAAACCTCAGATGAACGTGGATATGAAACAAATGGGCTGTTTATTGATGATGCCTGTAGAACTTTGAGTTGGCCAAATTGTTTATTTGTACATATTTGACCGGCTGCTGCTTGAAGCAACAAAATCACGCCCCAACTCGACTGATCTTCGCCAAGTAAAGGTGTTCTCTGTGTTGGTAGCTGCAATTCTGATTATGGGTTTAGCTCCTCCGGCAGATTTTTTCAGAATCAGAAGAGTATTTTCAGTCCTAGATCAGTGTTTTAATCGAAGTAGGTGAAATGGTTTCGACTTTGACAATGCATTTGGCATAATTTTTTTGGGCAGAGAACAAAAATGCGTCGGAATTGCATCCATCGATTCTTGAAGTCGGTCCAGCCGTAGCACGAAACCGTGTACAGAGCCTCTCTAACCACCAACCATTCCATACATTAGAGTGTAAAATTTTCCATTTGTTTGATGTAACATGAAAATAGTTTTTCCTCCCTGTTATTTGTAGATTGTTTTTTGACTCAAACCCGTGATAGAAGATGTTGTATAGTGCAGATTCAGAGAGAGTAAAATTAGAAGGCGGGTTTTCCCAACACTGTAACTGTAACATAAATTGAAAATATAGGCCACGTTTGAAATCTCTCTCGTTTCCTCTCATTTTCATTTTCCTCATCATCTCATTTTGATTAACATAATGTATTCCACATGCATTATTCCTTGATTGTTTTTTAGTGGAAAATTTGAGATCTTATCATTATTCATTATTCATTAAGAAGAATCGTCTCGAATGCTTGAAAATTTTGGTGGATTTCGTAGCATTTGCACACCACAACCACAATGTACTTGGTGCCAAATATTAAAAGCATTTAAACCCGTCTTTTTCAAGATCAACTCGTCGTCGTATTTTTTTTAAGTACAATAGGGGGAGAATCGAATCTCTGACCTCGAAGTCGATAGTACATACTTTATGCTGGTTGAATTATGTTCACTTTGGCTTCTGAACTTATATAGTAATTAGTAGCTATCCTGGGCATTTTATCGCACCTTTTGTTTTTTTTTCTTTAATAAGGGGTTCAGGGCTGATTGGGGTAAGAGAATACCTCTCTTTCGAGATTTTTTTGATCTTTTTTTCATGATCATTTTTGGGTACAACAATAACTAGACACTGGAAATCGAGCTTTTGATCTTTTAGTCAAGAATATAATGAGCTTGCGTGATACCATGTTAATTTAACAAAAAAAATTAAGTTTAAACTATAAATTTAGTATCTAAACTTTGAGATTTGTGTCTATTTAGTCTATGGAAATTTAAGTTTAAACTAGACATTGTAAGTTCTTAAACTTACAATTTCGTGTCTAATAACTCTCTGACAAGTTTGAAAATTTTAAAAATTGATTGAACTATTAGTAATAAATTTGAATTTTATGCCTAATAAAATCCTAAATTTTCAATTTTGTGTCGAGTAGTACAACTGTAGATTTTAAAAAAATCCGAAGTTAAGAAACTAAATGTATAGTTTTGAAAGTTCTGTTAGTTAACTCAAAGCTACAAGTCTATTTTTAGACAATTACTATATTTGAAGTTAGTGGGGGTAAGTGTTGATATATTTAGAGTTAGTGAAGTAAGTGGCTAATTTTGTGGAATTAGAGTTAGTAGAGTTAGTAGCTGTTTTTATGGAGTTAACTAAGTTATTTTAGCATTTAGAAAATGTATTGAAGCTCAGATTTTATTGAATGAAAATGTAGTAGTTTGTATTCCCCACTTCTCTTCTCTCCCTGAAACAACAGTGGTATCAAAGCTAAATTCTTAAGGGGTCTGTGAGTGATAATTAGTAAGATATCCCTTAGAGAAATCGAGTGATACACTTTTTGAGAATTAAGTGAGATGGAATCAGGATCAAGCCGTCTTTCTTCACTGGCTCCACCAATGTTTGATGGCGAAAACTACCAAGCATGGGCTATCAGAATGCAAGCACATGGAGGCTTGTGATTATTGGGAAGCAGTTGAGAGCGACTATGAGGTTTCTGCACTTTCCGATAATTCAACAATCAACCAGATCAAGACTCACAAGGAGAGAGCCACCAAGAAGGCAAAGGCTAGAGCTTGCCGATATGCAATTGTGTCTTCATCCATATTCAACAGAATTATGGCCTTGAAGTCAGCAAAGGAGATCTGAGACTTCCTCAAAGGTGAGTATGAAGGTTATGAGAGGATCAAGGGCATGGAAGTGTTGAACTTGGTGAGGGAATTCGAGAGAATGCAAATGAAGGATTCTGAGTCCATCAAAGAGTACTCAGACAAGTTGATTGTGATTGCCGACAAGGCAAGAGCATTAGGAACTGATTTATCTGACAATAGATTGGTTCAGAAAATTCTGGTTTCAGTGCCTGAGAGATATGAAGCAACCATTGCTTCCTTAAAA
Source organism: Herpetospermum pedunculosum (assembly GCA_028017165.1). Lineage (NCBI taxonomy): Eukaryota > Viridiplantae > Streptophyta > Magnoliopsida > Cucurbitales > Cucurbitaceae > Herpetospermum > Herpetospermum pedunculosum. The sequence goes on from CM051530.1 coordinate 774,703, forward strand.
AATACTAATGACCTCTTTAAACTCAAAGTGATAGAGTTAGTAAGTGCTTTGCAAGCACAAGAGCAAAGGAGGTTGATGAGGCAAGAAGAAAGCATTGATGGGGCACTGAAAGTCAGAATGCAGCAGGAAGAAGGTGGAAGAGAGAAGAAGTGGAGTGAGAGAAAGAAAAGTGGCAGCAGTAGCTCAGATTATGCTGTAAAGGATGATGGAAGTGTTGGTTCCAGCAAGGGCAGTGCATGAAAGCACTGTGGGAAGCATAATCATCCACACTTCAGATACTGGAAAAGGCCAGATGTGAAGTGTAGAAGGTGTCATTTAATAAGGCACATTGAGAGATTTTGTAAGGGATTTCAACAACAAGGAGAAACACATGCTGCAGTACAACAAGAAGGAGATCAACTCTTTGTGGCTACATGTTTTTCATCAATCATTCAATGTGACAGCTGGTTATTTGATAGTGGGTGTACCAATCACATGACACGTGATAAGGAGTTGTTCAAGAACCTTGACAAGTCATTCAAGTCAAGGGTGAAGATAGAGAATGGGGCTGTTGATGAGAGATGGGACAACCTTTTCCGTTGTCTTTTTCGAATTCATTTTCACCCTTTTGATATCTTTCTAAATGGGTGTGAACCAGGATAAAGGGAAAAATCCCTGAATTTGGTGAAAAAACCGCCAATGCCTTGCGTTTTCTTCCAAAAATCCTCAACTTGAATTTATCTGCATCTAGAAGTGAAGGGGAAGGGCACAGTGTCAATAGAGAGCTGTGCAGGAACCAAGTTGATTGCTGAAGTGCTCATAGTTCCTGAGATTCATCAAAACTTGTTAAGTGTTGGTCAACTAGTAGAGAAGAAATTCAAAGTGTTATTTGAAGAAGGAAAATGCCTTATTTTCGATTCCAGTGGAAATGAGTTGTTCAAAATAAAGATGCAACACAAGAGCTTCTTATTGGAACCACTCGAGAAGGAACAAATAGCTTTCAAGTGTCAAGTGAGTGACACTGAGCTATGGCACAAGAGGTTGGGGCTTTTTCATCAGAAGGGGTTGCAGTATTTGCAGAAGAATGAAATGGCAGTTGGAGTACCGGTTCTGGAGGAGCTGAAAACAAATTGCAAAGTTTGTTTGGTAGGGAAGCAAACAAGGCTGCCATTCAAGAAGTCAATTTGGGAAACAACAAAGAAGTTGCAACTCATCCACATTGACTTGTGTGGACCACAACCAACTCTCTCACTCAATGGTAAAAAGTATTTCATTATCTTTATTGATGATCATACTAGAATGTGTTGGATTTACTTCATGAAGCATAAGTCTGAAGTAGTAGAAGTATTTCGGAAGTTTAAAAGATGGGTTGAGAATCAAAGTGGTTGTCAGATTCAGGTGGTGAGGTCCGATAACGGGACTGAATACACATCACAAAGGTTCAATTCCTTTTGTGAAGAAGGTGGAATAGAGCACCAACTCACTGCTCAATACACTCCACAACAAAATGGAGTTAGTGAGAAAAAAAACATAAGTATTATGGAGATGACAAGATACATGTTGCATGAGAAGAACTTGTCAAAAGAGTTTTGGGCTGAAGCAACAAACACATCAATATTTTTATTGAATAAACTACCTACAAGGGTATTGAAGAAGAAGACACCCTATAAAGTTTGGTTTAATACTAAACCAAAACTGAAAAATTTGAAAGTGTTTGGTTCTTTGTGTTTTTCTCATGTTCTACGGGTGAAGAGAGACAAATTGAGTGAAAAGACAAAACAAAGAATTTTTGTAGGCTACACCATGATGTCCAAAGCGTACAAGATCTATCAACCTCACAAAAAGAAGATGGGGATTAGTAGGGATGTTCAATTCTTGAAGGATGAGAAGTAGGACTGGACAAAAGAAGCCGGAGAAGCAACAAAAAGTTTCTCTGGTTCCTGATGAACTGGTTGATGGTGCACCAGTTAGAGAGACTAGACTGTTGAGTGAGGTATATGAGAGAAGTAGTGTAGTTGTGTTAGGAGCAAGCTAGATGTTTGCAAGTCGAATTCAGACAGGTCTATTTTTAGACAGTTGCTATATTTGAAGTTAGTGAGGTACTTGTTGATATATTTAGAGTTAGTGGAGTAATTGTTGATATATTTAGAGTTAGTGGAGTAAGTAGCTAATTTTGTGGAGTTAGAGTTAGTGGAGTTAGTGACTGTTTTTATAAAGTTAACTAAGCTATTTTAACATTTAGAAAATGTATTTAAGTTCAGATGAAAATGTATTTAAATTCAGATGAAAATGTAGTAGTTTGCATTCACCACTTCTCTTCTCTCTCTGAAACAAGTTGAAACTAAATAAACACAAACCTAAAAGTTCATAGATTTTATTTGTGATTCAATGAAAAACTAATTACATATTCTGAAGGCAGTATGTACTCAAATAAAAAAGAAAAAGACAGAATTTCTCAAGGCAGTATGATTCTTGAATATTTTCTCCACTAAAACAAACCAAATCATATTCTAAACCAACCAAATATACTGTGAAGAAAAAGAAAAAAAACTTAACTCAGATAGATAAACCTCTCCCAATGTACTGAAACATTGTTTATTTACAACTTGAAAGAAATAGGAATTTGAATGCAGAGTTTAGAAAAATGCTAAAAAGTTGTTTGCTGCTAATTCTAAACCAACCAAATCATATTCTTTGCAGTTTTCTTTCTTTCCTTTTTGTTTTTGTTTGCTCAAATCCATGATTTCCAGACCCTCTGAGTAAAAATTAACAAGAGAGTCTCTGTTTCAATCTTCTCTCATGGAAGAAGTTCTTCAATCTTCTCATCAACATCCATCCAAAAACACAAATACCTCTTACTTTCCATACCCCTTTGAGAATCCACTCTGCAACTTTTGAAGAACATGGTGTTAACAATGGCGTCGAGGACGACGAAAACCGAGTACAAATAAGCAACAAACATCCCTTCCATCACTATGGCAGCTCCCAATCTCTCCCTCAAATGGTAACCTCGCACTATTCTGTAGTGAAACAGAGCTTCAATGGCTGCCATGCCCAAATTGAAAGGCAGTGCCACCAACAGCGCCGAGGTGCTTCTCCCCTGAATCAAAACACAAGCCTTAAGAATCGCCATGAATCCTCCATTCCTCTCCATGGCAGACAAAACCGATGCCAAATTGCATATTATGATGGCTTTGGCGATTGCTACTGAATACAGAGCAGCCCCAAAAACAGAGACCAAGAGAATGGAATTGGGGGAGAAGAATCCAAATCCCTCGAGGAAATTGAAGGCGAAAAACAGAATAAAGAACACTGTTGCATTTGCAGAGATAATAACGAAACAATTGCAGATATGGGTTATGAGGAGCGGATTGAAAATGGGTAAAATGGAGGAAAAGGAAGGAACCCAATTCGAATTGAGTTTTTGCTGATTGAGAGCTTGAATTACAGAGGCTTTTGAGATGAGAAGGAAGGTGAGAGAAAAGGGTAGTGAATAAATGGAGGAAGAAATGGTTTGAGAGAGCTTTAGAATGAGAATTGAGAAGAATTTTGAAGAAGTGGGGAATCCAGCAGCGGAAAACAGAGTTTTCAAGTGATCAAAAGTAAATGGAAGAAGATCAGAGGAAGAAGAAGGATGGAGAAGAAGAGGTTGCGAAAGAAGAACAGAGATTGCATATGGAAAAGCAAGAAGAGCAGCAATGGAGGTGAAGTAGTGATAATTCTGAAGAAAACTGTAAATTGATCTTCTGAGGAGGATTGTTGGTTCCTCCATTGAGATTTGATGGGCAAAACTCAGAAGAAATTGAATCAAAATGATGGGTTTTTAATGAGATTTGAATTGTGAAGTTGTTTGGTTGATTCTTCCATATCTAACCAAGGAAGAGGAATGAGGATAGAGAAGAGAAAAAAGTTGGCTTTTTTGAAATTTGGTTGAGGATTGAGGATTGAGGATTGGCTTTCATTTCACCCTCTTGCTTTTGCTTGATGATGCAATTTTCAGCTCTTCTTTTACTTGCTTCTAATCCACTCTTTTTCCATTTGTTTATAATACTCCTACGCAACCTTCTTTTTCCCAACTTCATAAACAAATATATCTTTTTTTAGCTTACATTTTTTATTTAGTCTCTAAATTTTAAATTTTTCATCTACCACGACCGAAAAAAAAATGAATGAGAAAAAAAAAGCAAAAGATTAAAAAAATAAAGCTCACCCTCGAGCTTTTAATAGTAAGAGGCGCTCGGACAAAGATATGATGATCGTAGATCAGGGGTCAAAATTTACGAATCTGCTAGACACAAAATTGAAATTTTAGGGTTCACATACAAATTATATTTATCTAATATACCAATTAATTTTTTTAAAAAAATCTAATTCGTCGGGTAACTATTAGACAAAAAAATGAGAGTTTAGAGACTTATTAAACACAAGACTGAAAATTTAGGGATTTATTTGACACTTTTAAAATTTTAGGAATCAAATAGAAATAAACTTTAAAGGTTAGGGACTATATTTATAGTTTAATCTAGTTTTTAATTATTATAATTTGGGAGAACTTTGAAACCAAGGAAGAGAGAGAGAGATTGATTACCTAATGCTTCATCTATCAACCATGGCCTATAACACAAGTCATTATCAATGTCATTATCATTAATTATGAAATTAAGAAAATTAGAGGCTATTTAATTTGGTCTATGAATCTTGCTTGATTTTTATTTCTTTTTTACTTCCCATTTGATATTTTTAAATGATTTTATATAATTAATTGCTTAACCAACAATGCCATTCAATTCTTCTTTCAATTTGGTTATTTTCTATATCCTTTTCATGTTTGATAAACTTTAGAATATGGGTAATTGATATATACTCATTTTTTTTTTTAAGTCGAAAGCTCGATCTCCTATCTCAACGATTGTTATAAGAAAGAAATATTGAATTAGAAAGCCACCGATGAATTTTATAAATTCATGAATCTTTTTTGTTTCATTAATTGGAACTACCATGGTAGATTTTTTTTTTATTTTTTTTATTTTTTTTTAATAGTATAATTAATGTGGATATAAAATTAGAAAGCCATCAATTTTTTTTTTTTTTATAGATTTTTGTGAGTGATGATAGTCTGTCAATGATAGAAGTCTATGAGTGATAGTCATATATCGTTGATAGTCATATATCAACGATAGAGTCTATCCGTCAGACACTGATTTTTTAATATTTTTACAAAATGTTTTAAATTTTACTAAATTTGTAATTATTTTGGACTCGTGCAACCACCCTAAGAAATATTATTAAAAAAAATAAAAAAAAAAAACTATGGTTTGAAGATTAAAATGCAGATCGTAGCCATCATCAATAAAGTGGGTCCCAACATAAATACATTCCAAAAATAATTGAATAAAGCCATCAACCTCAACCCTATCTTCATCAAAAAAAATATATAATGGAAAAATGAAGCCATCGGACTCTATCCTTTTATTAAAGTGATTCGATATATGAAGTTAAGCCTATAGCTAAACTCCAACCAAGTTGAAGATTCCTTTCATTATTATTATTATTTTTTTTAACATTAATTATTAAAGATGTATAATTTTTTTAAAATATAATATTAGGTGCAACTAAATTTAAAAATTATCAAACAACTACTCGATGCAACCCATGAATACATAACCTAACTTAAAGTGAAAGTTGATCCTTTAACCTCCCATTAATATAGTATTGTATTTCAATTGATTATAAGACTCAACAATCACGCCCAAAATAATTGCAAATTTAAAAAAAGTGTAAAACATTTTACAAATTAAATATGACAAAAAATCAGTGACTATCACCGATAGACTCCATCGTAGATATATGACTATCAGTGATAGACTACTATTACTGACATAATTCTATAAAAAATTAAGTCTATCAACGATAAACAATACTATGATAGAAATTGTCATATCCGTAATTTTTTTTAAAAATACTATATTTTTAATTATTTTATTTTAAATTGACATCTCTTACAATTTTCATTCATTATATATATATATATATACTTTTTACGTGGTACTCAATTTGTTTGGTTAAGGTTAGAGTATTTGTTTAAAAATAGGAGAATATTAAGGAATAAGGATGATGATGGAACATGGTAGTGAGTTGGGTAAAAAATGCTTTTGACCTATGCTTAGTTGGTGGAAGGTAGATATGTAGACAAATTAAAAAATAAGTTAGGTATTTTTTTTTTTTTTTTTTTTTTTTTTATATATTTTACTTAATTTAATTATATCATTTTATGTGGATCTAGTTGATTACCAAACAGTGGACAACCCCTAGGCCCTTTTTTCATTTTGAACAAAAAAAAGAAGAAAATAATTTATTTGGGTTTACAATAATATTGGTCTATAAATATAATTGATATTATCATACTTCAATTTCTACAATTCCTTTTGTATAACTTTGACTAACTTTTGCCAACATATTTATACAACAAGCTATTTTTTTTGGGTAAAATATTTAATAGATCGCTATCTATTTATTCTAGAATTTTTTTTCGGGTTAACCCGATCAATTTTAATTAGTTGATACGTATACTATTGACTAAAAAGTCATATGTTTGAATCTTTTTACTCCACAAATTATTGAATTCGAGAAGAAGCATTAAAAAAAAAAAATTCTACAATAATATGTTGAATGAACTAACTAACTATGTATATATATTTATTGATTGTTGATATTTATATTTTTCAACATGAACATAGCTCACCTACATCATGTTCGACTTAGGAGAAGGTTATAGGTTCGATTTTCCTACCTCTTACATGTTGTCAGAAAAAAAAAAATATTTATATGTTCTAAAAAAAACTAGAAAGGAAGATAAAGATTCCAACTTTAACCTATAAAACGAGCTAATAATATTTTGACCAATTAAATTATGCTTAGAATAATATTATTTTGACTGAGGCTTAGAATCTCACTTTCATTTATTCTCTTGCCAAATTTTGTATAGTTGTGACCAAAAAGAATTTAATACTTCCTTAGTTGTTGCACCTTTAGCTAAACCTCTCGAGCTATATAATCTATAATTTTTTTAGGGGTTTTTACGTATTTAGCCTTAAGACTACTATGATTTTACAAATATGTACAAAAGTCTAATTTATTTTACAAATGACCAAATGTATTAGGAGTATTTCATAAAAGTTGTTGTTCAATTATATTAAAAACCCTCCTATAACTATTGAGATTTGTATCAAATAAAATAAAATAAAATTTAATCATTTAAGGTATAAATACATAATTTAATACAATTGTAAATCCAAAAGTTAAGGCATTAATGATATTAATCAATTCTAAAGTCATTTACTATCCTCTCCAAGCAAAACTCTCTCCTAAAATGATATTTTTTTTTCTTTTTCATATATACATTATTATGCAAAACTCTCTCTTTGTCGAAAGACATATATACATGGTATAATCAAATATAAATTAATATACTACCATATGTTAAAGATATGTAATTAGTTATATATGGTGCCTATTCGTGTAAATAAAAATGTCAACAATTTTAAATATAAGATTCAGTTAGATATGAAATATTTTCATATATATCGTATATATTGATAATATATATTCATACCTGATAGTTCATTTATACCTGAAATACTTTCATATATAAGTGTAAATCATAACTATTTAAAAGTGAATAAATATGAACATAAATTCCAAATGTGGTATATATTTGAATATGAAATAAATGTATGAACTTATGTTATGAATATATATTCACTAGAATAATAGAACTACTAGAATAATAGAACTACCTAAACAGTTGAATGAGTTCTAAACAGTGTTGAATGTATAATATATGAGTTAGTATATATGATTTATAATATGATATATGTTCATAATTGATTTCTTATTAAATAGACGATGTTATATTCAATTTCTAATTTGTCTACCCATATATACATGATATATATGATCGAATATAAATTAATATACTACCATATGTAATCATTATTATGCAATTCGTTATAAATGATATATTTTTATATAAATGAAAATACCAACTATATTTTAAACATAAGAATAAGTTATGTATGAAATATTTTCATATTTACAGTATATTATGAATATATTCCTACCTATTGATTTATTTGTACATTGAATATTTTCATATAAATAAATTGACTAAAATCGTTTTTGAGATGGAGACAAACTGACTAAAAAACTAAAATGATGGGAAAAATGCTTGTAATTAATTGATAGGAGAGAGAAGTAATTAGAGTGGAAAAATTGTGAGATTATAAAATTTATAAATAATTCACAATAAATTTAAAATGTAATTAATTATTAGGGAGAAAGAAAATTAAAAATGACATAGTTTTTCAATTCGGTGAAAATTTGTTTGTGAAAATGATATTATATTTGGACATTTTTTTTTTTTTTAAGTAGTAGGCTGCACAATTTCCCTTTATTTCTCTCTTTCATTTTTAACTAACGGCCAAACTTATTCAGCCCATTGAAATTATTACAAAATGCAAAACTTCTAATTTATTAACAAGAAATCAATGGAGGAATAATTAACTCATTACTATTTTAAACATTGATGATTCATCCTTCCTTATTTGTTGAACTAAAAAAAAAAAAAAAAAATTAAGCTATTGTTAATATTTATAGCATTTTTTAGTAAAGAAACCTCAGAAAAAAGTAAAACCACACGAACTTAATTTAGGCCAAAAGTGGACAAGATTATATTATAGAGTAGAGATATATATGAAGAGTTTGTTGTCCTTAACAAATGATATCATAGTCATATCCATGACTTTGGTGTGTCGGTAGAATCATCGAGTGTCGAATAAAAAAGTTGTGAGCCTCGAAGACGTAATCATGATGTGGAGATTTGTGGTTGATAACTCTATCGCACTAGTGATGTGTTATGGAGAAAAGAAGTTAGACCTGGATAAGACCTAGACGCACAAATAACTATTTGAGGGAAGATCTTGACGATACTTTGTTTGATAGAAAAATTATTAAGAATGCGACCAAAATTCTACCGTAGCTAAATAAAAGGAAGATCATTAGTATAAGTGAAAACAACAATCTCCATTTATAACAGTTCTAAATTCGCTATAAATATAACATATTATGAGTTCGAATATTGTTGTTATAAAATAGTTAAGTATTCTCGAAACAATTTTAAAAATCTTGAGTGAAAAAACTAGAGCTTATGTCCACTCCAAAGTGGAGAAGTAATGAACATGCTGGCATCGTATAACATTTTGAATTCACTACAAATATAGCATAATAAGAGCTCAATATTGTTGTTAAAAAAATATATTCAATATTCTAGAAACATTTTTAAAAATTCCAATACAATAAAATATAGAAAATATGTGTCCATCAATGGTTGCTATCATTTTTAAATTAATATTTAAATTGAATCATCAATTATATAAATCCATTATTGCTGCAAAAAAGTTTTTTTGTTTGTTTGTTTTGAAATAACCAAGTGTTTTCAAATCAATGGAATAATTGATAATTTTTTCATTAAAAAAAAGTTATGTTTTCAATTATTATTTTTTTTTTTGAAAATGCTCAATATATATCTTGGTCAAGATTTGAGAGTTTTTTTTTTTTTTTTTTTTAAAGGCTCAATACATTAAAGAGTCAAGAATAACTAATTTAAAATAGTAAGATAAATGTCTAAACCTAAAAATACTCGGGGGTATATTTTTCACTTTTTACTCCGCTATAGATTGTCTAAAAATATAAAGCCTATTAAGGAGAAGATATATGACAAAAATAAAAGTAACAAAACAACAATTAAATCATAATATGCAATTTTTTAAAAATTAAAGCGTATTCTAAAACATTAATTCGAATTGATTTTTTAGCCTATGATACTTATCAAGAACTAAAATGTTCATAGAGATTATGAAAAAAATTGATAAAAATAGTGTCCTAAAAAATTTCTAGAGTATGCATCTTCGTAGTTACACCTTTAACGTATATAGGTAAATATAACATATGTAATATATGTGTATAAATACCTTAAAACATTAATCTAGAAATAACAATGAGTGTGGCCAATACTCGAGGGTATATATTATACCCTCATTTAACATGATACGAGTAACCTAATCCATGATGGTACATATAAGTATATACGTCATATTTTATACCTACACATATATAGTTGTTGAATTTATCGAAGAAAAATTTAGATTTCAGCAAAATTGCTAATAAGAATAAAGTCTTAGAGAAGCCCTAAAGAAGCCCTAATAGGAGTCAATATGCATACTTTCATATGTGATAATAAAAAAATCCAGAAAATTCAAAATATTATAGTAGGTTTGAGTTTCCTAAAAATCAAACATGAAAAATTGAATTAGTAATCACTTGTCTGTCATCCTAATAATTGCAACCCACTTATTTGAATTCATCTTCCATTGCTAGTGTTTTAGGGTTCATTCTTATGCTAACTTTTGAATTTCTCCATATTCTTTCATTCTTCTTCAAAACCTGTCACGACCCTCTCTGCTCACTCATATTATACCCTTACACATCTCTTTCTCTAAGTTGTTGATACTCGAAGGATATTCGTGAGATATGTACATGCAAATACCAGTTGTTTGCTTACTCCAATGTACACGTTTTTTCCTAATTTCTTTGGAAGATCTTTGCATTATAAAAAAGTGAGGCCTTGAATACATTTTTTCACTTTCTTTGGACGGACTTTGCATACCGACAACACCCCAAACCACATCCCTATGGTCGATTTGAAACAAAATTCAACCGATTTGAAAATAGATATATATATATATATATACTGACGGTTGGGGGATGACGGTGAATATCCATACATACCAGGGTATAAACGGAATGAAAAACTATTCACTCTCATCCCTACCATCACAATTTGAAAATTGATAGATTTAAAAAATCGATTTAAATATCCATAAATGGGCCTAAATAGATCCTATTGTGAGTAGCTGAAATTAATGAGAAGCTTTTAATTTGGGGTTAGTGTGCCAATTTCAAAATGATCCATGTTGAGTTTAGTGCACTTGTAATGACAGTATTGAGAAAAAAGGAAACCACAAGGATGTTCTCTCATGCTTATTTTAGACACCACATAGCCTTTGCTTTCAAGGTACTCTACACTCTGAGTTGCTTAACAATATCCAAAAGCATTGAGAGAGTGAGAATAGAATGGAGTGGTGCATTCAAATCATGGACATGGTGAACCTTCAAAATTAAGGATAACAAAGGAAGGCAATGGATCAGCAGTAAGCTATACATATATATTTTGAAGAGTTACTACGACGCTAAACAAGGTAAGATTTGGCAAATCTACGACCTCTTCTTCAATCCAACCCCGCGACCAAGGGCCATGCGTTTTTTTATGATGTTCTCTAGTTGTTTGAATGTTTTTGGTACCCTACTTAAGGTATGTAAGATCAAGAACTTGTAAAGTAATTCCGAGCCATTACCTATGAATCAAAGAGTTTTTTTTTACACTATACGGGTGAGAGATTCAAATCCCTGACCCCTTGATCAATAATTCATACTTTATGCTAGTTGAACCATATTCATGTTGGTAAATCAAAGAGAGTTTTCAATGTTGAATTTATGTGTTAATGTATCAAATGTGTATAGTGATAGAATAGGATACATAAGTTTTTGCTATTGTTGTTTCTTTATCCATTCACCAATCATAATTATATAGAGGTTAATTAAAATATCATTTTAGACATGGTAACTTTGAGTCTCGATCCATTTTAAGTCTTTATACCTACAATAAATCTTAAAATTAGTATCTATGATTAGTTATTAACTTTTCCAAGAAAAAAAAGCATTGTTTTCATTAATCGTCGCTCTATACAATTTAGAAATATTCACATTGTCTTTTTTTTTTTTTTTGCATGAAAATTATTATTATTATTTAATAAACTTCAATGATAATTAACTTCAAACTAACCAATGATTAATTTTAAGATTTATTTAAAGTATCAGACTAAAATTAGACGTTTGAAGGTGCAAGAACTAAAATGGAACGAGACCAAAAATATAGAAACCAAGATTCAATTTTAATCTTATATCATAAGTTGTAAAGCCATAAGCCTTAAGGATAACACTTTAAAACTTGATCCCAAAACCTTGAATCCTTACTGCTCTAAACCAGTTCATTTCAAGCACGTAGTTAAATAAACTGAGATAGGTCAATCATTGGTCAATTAAAAAGTGGAAAATAGGTCTATCATTGGTCAATTAAAAAGTGGGAAATGTGTTTGTTATATGAATATGAATCTTCTTTTTTGTGAATTACAAAAAAATTAAAAAAATTCGTGTACAATAGTATTTCTATTTTTTCTAAAATGGGTCATATTTTTTTTTCTTGTGTGGTTGTGGGATTCATTTTAATCTACATCCCAAAATATTTAAAACTAAACCCTTCAATATAACACCTTCAAACTTGATCCTAAAACCAGCTCTTGTCAAGAAGTATGTGGATAAATAAAATCGAGTTAGGTCCATGCTTGGTCAATTAAAACTGAGAAATGTGAATCTTTGATGAATATGAATCTTTTTTGTGAATTATTATTATTATTTGTATTTTGTAAAAATTCGTGTACTAGCCTTTATTTTTTTTTCTTTTCTAAAAACGTCATATTGGTCATTTTTTTAAAGAATATAGTTTTCTTTTATTTTGTTAATGTATGGTTGGGGATTCATTTTAACCTACAACCCCAAAGTTGTAAAGCCATAAGACTGAAATATAACACTTTAAAACCTGATTCCAAAACCATGAATCCCTACAACCCTCAACAAATCCTAAATCAGTTCATTTCAAGCATGTAGTTAAATAAATTTTGTAAGGTCAATGCTGGGTCAATTCAAAAGTGGGGAGTGTGTATGGTATATGAATATGAAATCTTCTAGTGAATGATTTTTTTTTTTAAAATATCGTGTACCACATAGTTCTTTCAATTTATTTTCCTTCTAAAAACGATCACATATTGGTCATTTTTTTTAAGAGTACATTTGTGCTTTTCTTTTGTTAATGTAGTTTTCTCCAAAGAATTCCCACTCCGACGGCCCGACATGGGATTCCTTTTAACCTACAACACAAAGCTATAAAGCCATAAGTCTTAAGTATAACATCTTCAAACCTAATCCGTAATCCCTACATCCCTCAATCCTGAAATTCCTAAACCAATTCATGCAAAGCACGTGGTTAAATAAATTGTCTTAGGTCCATGATGGTTCAATTAAAAGTGGGGAATATGTTATATGAATATGAACCATTTTTGTGAATTAAATTTTTTTGAAAAAATTCGTGTAGTCTTTCAATTTTTTTTTCTTCAGAAAATGGTCATATTGGTCTTTTTTTTTAGAGTTCAGTGTTCCTTTTCTTTTATTAATGTATGATTGAGAGATTCATTTCAACCTACAATCGAAAAGCCCCAAAATCATAAGCCTCAAGTATAACACCTTAAAACCAGATCCCTAAATCCTAAATTCCTAAAACCATCAACTCATGTCAAGCACGTGGTTAAATAAACTGAGTTAGATCCAGAATTAGTCAATTAAAGGTGGGTAAATGTGAATGTTATATAAATATGAACCATTTTTGTCAATTATTTTTTTTTTTGTAAAAATTGTGTACAATAGTCTTTCAATTTTTTCTACAAACGGTCATATTGGTAATTTTTGAAAGAGTACAATTTCCTTTTCTTTTATTAATTTGCGAGGTTAGTGGATTCTTTTTACTCTACAACCCCAAAAAGTTGTAAAACCATAAGCCTTTTAAGTATAAAGCCTCCAATTTGGGCGTAACCCTCATGACTTTGCTTTTGGTTCCACCCAAAAGACCTCATACCAACGGAGAATGCTATCCTTCCTTATATACCCATGATCTTCCCATCTCCTAACCGATGTGAGACTTTGGTCGCACTCCTCGCACTCCCAACAAGACTTTCATTTATTTTTCTAAAAACGGTCATATTGGTCATTTTTTCCAGAGTACATTTTTGCTTTTCTTTTGTTAACGTATGGTTGGAGGATTTATTTTAACCTACAACCCAAAACTATAAAACAATTAACCTTAAGTATAACACCTTCAAACTAGATCCCTAAAGTAGTTCATGCAAAGCACCTAGTTAAATAAACTGAGTTATGTCTATGATTGGTCAATTAAAAAGTGGGGTATGTGTATGTTATATGAACCCAAAGTCTTAAACCCACTAGCCTTAAGTATAACACCTTAAACCATGTTCCCAAAGCCCCACAATCCTTAAAACCCAAAACCAATTCTTTTGAAGCATGTGTGTTAAATAAACTGAGTTAGGTCCATGCTTGGTCAATTAAAAAGTGGGAACATGTATGTGAGATAACACTCTAAAAGTGCTAATTTATAGCTCTATGTTATTTTTGTGCTAATTTAAAGTGGTCTCTCTATGTTATATGAATATGAACCCTTTTGGCGAATTAAAAAAATGAAAAATTTTGTGTACCATAGTCTTTCATTTTTTCTTCTAGAAAACGGTCACGTTGGTCATTTTTGTAAAGAGTATATTTTTGCTTTTCTTTTGTTAATGTATATGGTTGGAGAATTCATTTAAACCTACAACCCAAAAACTGTAACACCATAAGCCTTAAGTATAACACTTTAAAACTTGATCCCTAAATTAGTTCCTGACAGATAAGTCGTAAAATAATCTGAGTTAGGTCCATTCTTGGTTAATTAAAAGTGAGGAAGGTGAATTTTATATGAATATGAACCATTTTTGTGAATTAATGTATTATTTTTTTTTTTTTTAACATTCGTGTACCATAGTCTTTCAATTTTTTTCTTCTAAAAATGATCGTCATTTTTTAAAGAGTACATTTTCCTTTGTTTATGTATGGTTGGGGGATTCATTTTAACTTACAACCCCTAATTTGTAAAACCACAAAAAAAAAAAAAAGTGTTGAATATGAATGTTATTATATGAATATGAACTATTTTTGTGAATTGAAAAAAATTGAAAAAAATGTGTACCAGTCTTTCATTATTTTTTAAAGGGTAAAATTTTCATTTTCTTTTGTTAATGTATGATTGGATGATTTATTTTAACCTACAACCCCAAAACAACCCCAAAACTATAAAAACCACAGGCTAAGTATAACACCTTAAAGTGTCATCCCTAATCCTTGAATCCCTAAAATCCTAAACAAGCTCATGTCAAACACGTGGTTAAATAAACTGAGTTATGTCCATGCTTGTCCGTAAGTAACTTAGTGCAACATGGCAAATTTAATTGAGAGGAATCAGTAAAGAAAAGAAAAACGAACATCTTACAACACAACATTAGTATTTGAGAGATTGTCAGTTAGTAGGAAAGTGGAAAGGTTATTTTTCTTGTCCATTCTCGCTTGTTGCTTTAAGGGTTCGACAGTGAATTTCTTCTTCCGGCGCTTTTCCACTCAATCCAGAAACAAGATCGGACGTTATTCCGGTTCGTCTCCATTTTAGTGAAACTATTCCTCAAGCAAGGCAGCCGATAAGTCATCGAAGGGTTTGTGTGAATAAAGGAATGGTCCGCATTACTCATTTTAAAGTGTCCCACGGGGACAGATACTACTAAAAAAGCCGAAACTCGCATGTTTTTAGAGGCCGTACTTGACCCATCCGACCCCTTAAACTCGCAATTTAGCAAACGACCCTCTTTCCCATGCATTTCTTAGGGACAATCAAAAAGTGAAGAATGTGAATGATATATGAATATGAACCATTTTAGTGAATTAAAAAAATTCTAAAAAATTAATGTACCTTAGTCTTTCATTTCTTTTTGTTCTAAAAACATTCATATTTGTCATTTTGTAAAGAGTAAATTTTTATTTTATTTGTTAATGTATTGTTGGATGATTCATTTAACCTACAACCCCAAATCTGTAAAGTCATAAGTATAACATCTTAAAACTTGATATCCAAACTCTGAATCCCAACAACCCTAAACCAGCTCATTTCAAGCACGTGGTTAAATAAATTGAGTTAAGTCTACGTTATATGACTATGAACCCTTTCTGTGATTTTTTTTTTTTTTTTTTTTTTTGTGTACAATAGTCTTTCAATTTTTTCGAAAATTATCATATTGATCATTTTTAACTTTTAAGAGTGCATTTTTCCTTTTCTTTTGTTAATTGTATGGTTATGAGATTCATTTTAACCTACGACCTAAAAGCTGTAAAACCATAAGCAAGTATAACATCTATTCAAGAAACAAGATAGAAAAATGATACTGATATTACCTTCTAAAAAACTTTATGAACTGAGACAACAAAAGATTCATATACACAGAGAAGATCAAAAAGTGGCCAAAGATTCAAACTTGATTGAAAAATTAAGAAACGAAGTAAAAAGAAAAAGATGGGGAAAACAATGATAAAAATCTACACAACAATCTGTATAAACTTCAAATTCTTCATTTGCAGTCGAGCTTTTAGTAATTCTGACCAACTTTTCAGGCATCAGTGAAGAGGGTGTTTGTTTGTTAAAAATTAACAACTTCAAGTAAAATTTCATCATCTTCCCTGAATATTTCGAATTTCCGAAAACAGAGGAGCACTGACTGAGACTTCAGAAGTATCATCACTTACAGAAACACTTACAGAAGCACTTGCAGAAGCACTTGCACTTGCTTTTGGTTCACTGTCATTTGGTTTGTCCAAAGCCCCTAGGCCTTCGCATTTGTCTTCCTCATGGTCGTCCAATTCTGAGACTGCCTCTTGTAACTGCAAAGCATATTCTAAGTTCCAAAGCACATCTCCCATGCTTGGCCTATCAACGCCATATTCAGCCAAGCATTTCTCTGCTGCTTCCACAAATTTCTTCAGTGACCCCTCTACAATCGAGCTCCTAATCTGAGGATCAATTATCTTCTCTAGCTTTCCTTTTCTGTAACTCTGCATTGCCCACTCCGCCAAATTCACCTACGTTAAAGAATACGAATAAATGATTAGATATACTCCGAGCTATAACTTGCAAGTCCAACAACTTTCCAACAAGATATTAAAGTAGAAGGTCCTATATTCAAACTCCATAGAAGGCGTTCAAGGCACAAGTTCAACATAGAAACGCAACTTTAGGAAAACTATGTGGGAGGCTTAAATAGTTGACCTATTGTTCAAGCCTGCTAGTTTCTCGGTTTTTTTTTTTCTTTCTAATATCCGCTAGTGTCCGAGCTAACTTGCGCACACCTTGATTAATCTCACGGGACAAACGTCTAACCCTACTACATTTGGTTGCAAAAGAAACACGTAAGATATTAAATCCTAAGTAGGTAGGTGACCGCCATGAACTATTCTCTCTAAACTCTTTATATTTTCTAGACTCTTATTGACCACTAGGCCAACCCATGATGGTTAAACTATGCTAAATCTAAATCTAACTCAAACTCCAAACAACTCCAAAAGTCATTTCCTCCCTAATTAATATGGATAGTCACAAACTCCCTCCTAAATTAGTTTGGTACTACATATAATGTAAAGAGTATGAATAAATGATCAAATTCAACTTAAACTTTTCAGTAAAAAACAAAAAAAAAGAAGAGTTAGATTAACAACCTGCTCTCGCGGCAATGTCGGATTTATGACTTGTCTTGCGCATAGAACCTCAAAAAGAACAACCCCAAATGAGTAAACATCAGATTTCTCAGTCAATTGTTGCCGTCTAAAGTACTCAGGATCAAGATAACCAAAACTTCCCTTGACAGCAGTGCTAACATGGGTCTGTTCCAGAGATGGGGCGGCTTTAGAAAGGCCGAAATCAGCAACTTTAGCCACAAAATTCTCATCGAGAAGAATGTTGGTGGTCTTCACATCGCGATGAATTATCCCCTGAGCCGCACCAGTGTGGAGATAGTGCAGCCCACGGGCGGCGCCGATGCTGATTTCGAGCCTCTGTTTCCAGGACAATGGAGGGAGATTGGAGCCGTACAAGTGATCGCGAAATGGGCCGTTGGACATGTACTCGTAGACAAGAATCATCTCGGATTGCTCGTCGCAGTAGCCGATTAGGGAAACGAGATGGCGATGGCGGAGTTTGGAGAGCATTTCGATCTCAGTTCTGAACTCGTTGATGCCTTGGTCGGAGCTAGGGTTTCCACGTTTAATGGCAACTTTGATTCCATCTTCTAATGCTCCGACGTAGACTTTGCCGAATCCACCAACGCCGATGATTGCTTTCTCGTCGAAATTCTGCGTAGCAACCTGTAACCAAACGATTCAACTCTATTCATCAATATATATATCATCCAATCAAATATGTAAGATTCCTAGAAGTTTCGAAACTAAAGGCCATGTTCTGAATTACTTTATAAATGTTAAAAAAACATTTTTTTTTATGTTTTTTTTTGTTCCGAAAAGTGAGAATATCTCATTGATAATTGGCATTTTATGTTTTTTTTTTGTTCCGAAGAGTCCGGGATTTAAATTTTTTTCTACTCAAAAACACTTTTTTAATTACTTGAAAAGTTCTAAGATTGTTTTTTTTAGAAATTATGATTTTTATAATAGTTAATTTTAGTTAATAAATAAATATTATTATCTTACCAACATGAGAACTCAACCTATAAACTATTAATCAAGAGATCACGAGTTCGAATCTCTCACTCCACATGCGGTAAAAAAATACTTTTACCCTTTAAAAACATTATAAATCCAGTTAAATTGACCAAGAGGTCAGGAGTTCGAATCTCTCACCCCAGAGGTCAGGAGTTCGAATCTCTCACCCCACATACAGTAAGAAAACACTTTTACCCTTCAAAAGAGTTATAAATCAAGCTAAATTGGAAACTAGCCACATGAGTATTAAAATGACAATTTATCTATTGGTTTGGTTGCATAAATAGCAGTCACGCCTAAAATAATGACAAAAAATCAGTGATAGTCACTTATAGACTGTTATCACGGATAGTCATAGACTACTCATAGACCGTTATCACAGATAGTCATAGACTACTCATAGACAGTTATTACGGATAGTCATAGACTATCAATGATAGAAGTTTATCAATGTCTATCACCGATAAAAATTGTCATATTTGTAAATCTTTTAAAAAGTTGTACATTTTTAATTATTTTACTCTAAATTGTTTAAATTGGCACGTGGTGCGATTTTTCTTATTATTTTTTAGTTTAATAGCATATAAGGGTGGAAATTCAAACTCACTTTTTGGTAGAGAATAAATGTTTGAGCTAGTTGAACTAAATGTTTTATTCTTGCAATTCAACCGACTAGAGCATAATTCAACTAATTAAAACATATATCATTGACCAAAAGATCAAAGATTCGTTACCTGTAACTCGTTGAGAGAGAAGGAACGACCGAGACCGACATTGGTATAGATGCCTGAAAAACCAGTCTTGCGAGAGCCATAAACGGATGATCTTCTGGAGCTGCTTTTGCTAGAGAAGAAACTTGATTGATTTGAATGCAATGGAAGAAGCCATGAAGAGAAACTGTTCTTCTTCTCCCATCCTTGAGGCCTTCTTTTCCATCTCAAGAATATCATTCCAAGAAACAGAATCGCCATTACTCCCATTCCCAAACCCACAACAGCAACAATCTTCATGGCACTGCTGTATCTTGATCCTCCCATGTATGTCCCATCCACCGAAAACAAACCGTCCAAGCTCTGCGCGTCGTTACTCATCTTCATGATCTCCACCCCGTTAAGGATCGCATCTTGAAGCCCTGAATTCATATTAGACGGGCCAACCTGTGTTAAGAATATGAATAAAAGATTAAATACATTGTAACCTATTACTTACATTATTCGGTCTTCCGGTAGTTTAACATGAAATCAAAGCAAAAAGTTTTGTGTTTGAACCTTCTACGTATGGACCGGTATCCACTGAACTATGCTCGGATTGACAAATTTCTTTTTCTAACTTATCGGCTTAAACTTTTGAATTTTGAATTCTAACTTATGATCGTTTTCTCCTAAACCAATCTCGTACTATGAAGATTGAGTCTTGAGAATATGAATAAAATACTAAATTTACCATCCCTGTCATTTGAACTTTTGGATTTAATGGTAGTCTAACATAGTAGTAATAGGTTCTATGTTCTAACCTATGTAATGTCATCTTCTCCTCGATTAAGCTTTTGAGTTAGTAGTAGTTTAACGTGGCATCAAAGCAGCTAAAAGTTTGATGTTCTAACTTCTAACCCATGTCATTAATATTGATATCAAAAGTAAAAAGAGTGTTAATTAAGAAAGTGAATAAAAGATATAATGAATTAGGAGTAATTTTGGGTTTAGTAGTAGAGTTATTGAAGGACCTGAATCATGATGGTGTTGTTCTTGACATCAGAGGCATTGAGGACGAAATCTCTATAGTAAGGAGTGGAAAGTTCGCCAGTGAGCTGAGAAAGATCAAGATCTGCAATACCCATCATCCCATTGATGTAGACATCGAAGTACAAACTGTTGAGAACTTTGCTGACAATGTCACAAAAATGGAGTCTTATCAAATACGAGTAACTCTGCTCCACATTGAAACTCCAACTCAGATTAAACCTCGCCTGCATCGTGTGAGAATCTTGCAGATCCGCCGCCGTTGCATAAACCCAATTCGGAGCAATCAATGGAGTCACTTCGTTTTGATTTCCGGCGTAATTAATGGAGTCCAAAGCTACAGAAACATTCTTAGAACCCTCTGGAAATTTGTTATAAGCAATGTCTTTTTCCCATATTCTCGACAGCGTATCGTTTTTCGGAACGAGCTCCGGCCCGCCGATGTTGACGCGGTAGCAAATTTGCAGAGCGTAATTGGACAATCCGTTGAAGAATCCCACCGGAGAAACAGAGCTGGCGGAATCGGAAAACAGAGGATCCGGGGCGGAGACGATTTCGATGGCGTTGATGAAGGCGAAGGAATTCTTCTTGGGTTTGAATTGGAGGGAGAATCGATCGGTGAGGATGTTGATTAGGTATTCCTTGAAAGCGATTTTGGAATTTTCCTTGGTTGAGAAATCGTGGAGGAGGACGAATGTGTCTGTTGTGACGGTGAAGACGGAATCGGAGAGATTGAAATTAGGGTGAGGGAGGGGGAAGAAGTAGAGGCGAATCCAGTGGCGGCCGGGCTGAGAAATGAAGAAAGTGTAGGTGGAATCGCCGGGGAAGATTCTGGCGGATTGGAAGAGCGGCAACGACCAGGAGGAGAGAGGGGAAACGGTGGCGTTTTGGGGGATGGAATCGACGGAGGTCTGAACATCTTCTTCGGTGGAGAGGAGAGAAGTGGATTGGCGATCGGATTTGAAAATGCGGCCGTCGTCGAGTTGGAATTGGACGGCGGAGCCGCAGTTGATCAAGTAATTGTCGCGAGGGGTAAAGGAATGGAACGAAGGGTTTTTGGCAGAGGTGGAGAAGAAGAAGAGGGAGAAGAGGAGAAGGGAGGAGAAGGAGATTCGTGGGTTTGGAGCCCTAGAAAAATCTCCCCCCATGGCCACCGGAAGTGGAGAGTTAGAGTGAAAGTGGCGGCGGAGGCGGCGGTGGAGGGGACATGGCGGAGGAAAGAAGGGATGGGATTTGGGTTGCAGAGAAACAGAAGATGTAGAGATGCATTAACAATTAAGCCATAGCCTTCTTCAAGTTTGTTGGAAGCATGTATGTAAACTACGTGCAAACCTCTCATGCATCAATATTCTTCCTGTTTTATTATTGTTATTTTTTTTTTTTTTTTTTTAGGGTTTTTGTAGTTTAATTATTAAATAAATTCTATGTTTGGTCTCCTCTCAGTGGCCGTGGGGTATGTTTATTTAGTTGATGCATTTTTATTTTATTTTTTTATGGGTGTAGCAATCCGTTTCAAAATAACGACAAATATAGCAAAAATATAGTAAAAAAAAAATGAGTGATAGTACTAATAGACTACTATCACTGATAGCCATTGATAAACTGGTTATAGATAGACGACTATCAGTGATAGTCATTAACAAAATTTTATAAAAAATAGAAGTGCATCAGTAGCTATCCTAATAGTTATTAATATGTTATTCGTGACTATCACGGATAGAATTCCATTTGTGACTATCACTAATAAAAATTAAAAAAGTGTTATATTTGCAATTATTTTATCCTAAATTGACATATGATGCAATTTTCTTTTTTTCAATGGATCATTGATTTTTTTTTTTTCTTCTAGTAAGATGGATGAATGTAGAATATAGAGATTTGAATCTATGATTTCAAGAGAAAGATTACATATTAATTACCGCTAAGCTATGTTCATGTTAGCGACCCTTGATCTTTTTTAATTGTGTATTTAGTTTTTACAAGGTAAAGAAGATTTCAATAGATTATTAAATTTTGTGTAACAAAATATCAATATGATATGAAATAAAGTCATTGGATAATCTTTGTAATATTACATATTCGCTGGTTTGTAATATTACACACTGGCTCTAAAAATTAATGACAGAAATTTATTAGATATAATATTGAAAATTAAAAAATTTATAAGACAAATTTAAAATAGAAATAATTTTAAAAAATGTAGAGACTTATTTAAAATTATAGGGATTAATTAGATAGTTTTAAAAGTTTTTGAACAAAACTAATTGTTTTCTCTTAAGAACGGAGAGCGTTTCTTTTGAACTAAAAAGAAACGGACAGAGATACTAAAAGTAAAAATTAATAGAAAGAGAAAATAAAGAAAAACCGAGTAGTGCGGTGGGCCCCAAGGACCTTGGATTTCTCTTTTTTCTGTTGGAATAACTACCAACTAACTCCAAAGCTATTATCCAAACACCAATATTTTTTTTTGTTATCAAAATATAGTTTGAAAAAACTTTATGTTAATTTTTTTATTTATGTAAATTATGTCTAAAAGATCTTACTTTCGTGTATAATTAAAAAAAAAATAAAGCTCGCAAAAACTTTCTTGATAATGCATTATCTAAATTTTCTTCTTTTTTTTTATTAAAAAAACCTATGTTCATGCACACCACTAAAACCAAGCCTTACAAAAGTCTTCTTTTATTAATAATATTATCATAAATTTTGAACGTTAGTATGTCAATTTTAATACCCCTTCAAAATAAAAATAAAAAAACAAATGTCAGAGTAAATATAAACTAAATTGTAAGAAAATTCATATTCAAATATAAGCTCCTAGTTAATTACAAGCTAAATTATTTATCTAAATATTCGGCACTTAAATATACATATATAGAAATCTATATACACTTGGTCAAAACTACTAAAGTACAATTTTATAAGCAAAGAGAGGCATTTAGAAAAGGAATACTATATATTCTCTTGTTTAGAATGTTTCTGTGAGTTTACTTCGAATAACAACAAATTTCCCCTTCAGCTATTGTTCAGAGATACAGGAAAGATCATACTTTCATAAAAGCTCCAAAAAAAAATAGTGGAATACATATGGTGACCACAATTTTTGATCGAGGAGAACTTTATATTATGGTAAATATGTGCCTATATGAACCAAAGAATGTTGAGTTTCATGTCAACTTCTTAATGGTCAATGTCATAATCTGCAGAAAAATTGACCAACAGAAATATTACAGCTGGTTTCTTTTCATTGCATCTGACAGCCCTGTTCTTCTGCTTTGAGATATACAAGTCCACGCCTTATCCTCTGCACGTCAAATACCAAATAATAGCCATTCAAATAAACAAAAAGGTCACCAAAAAACCAAGAAGGGAATCTACAAATTTCATTCAAGATGATCAGTTTAGTATGGTAATGGTTCGATGAACAACAGTTTTTGTTTTTCTTTTCTTTTATATTCATGATGCGCGCACTTCGACTAATCTCACGGAACAATTATCTAATCCTACTACATTTGATTGTCAAGAAAACTCAGAGAATATTAAATTCTAGGCAGGTGGTCACCATGATTTGAACTCATTCCCTCTAAACTCATTATTATTTTCAAGGTCTTTATTGACCACTAGATCAATCCATGATGGTTGATCGTGAACAACGTTTCATGAAAAAAGAAGCAACAGAACAGTTACAGGATTCAGAAAGGTGTTGGACTTGCTTATGTTTAAATAAGCATTATATCTCACTGGTGGTTCCATTAAAACTAGCTTTTGGAAAAGCAAGTGCATGCAGTTTCTATTTTGGTAGGATTTTGGTACCTCTCTTGTATCTGTCATTCGTAGAAGTTCCAATCTTTCCAGGGGCCTCCGATTTGAAAGGGTAGCAAGCTGCAGCAGTAAGAGATTACAATCAGCTTTAAGATTGTGAAAGTCCATGAATAAGTTTGATGAGATAGAGAATGGAAAAGCTACCCAGAAGCTGAACCGTTCAGGATCTCGGGAAGAGGGCATCATCGCTTCCACGTTAAGAAGTTTATCGTGTTTTCTCGGATCTGTCAAAAATCCTGTTACTGTCCAAATTGTGTTGCATGAAAAAGTGTGCATGAAGGGAGAAAAGAAGGAGATCAGAACAATCGTTTATTTTGGCATGCTATCATGCATGGTGAGAAGGCAAGGGAAAGACCCTTGAATTAAACAAAACTGCGCTCCTTCAAGAGAAGTCCAAATGCAACATGTAAGTGGAAAAACATTTAAACGCATAGTAAAACTAAGTCGAATCACTTGCACAAAATGCAATATCCTATGATAAACAAGCAGAAAAAAATTCATTTTCAAATTCGGAGAAGTGGTGCTGTACCGCTGGCACCTGAGTTTTCATCAAGCTTTAACCACTAACGACATATCATGTTGAGGCAGCGATAAAAATAGGAACCATCAAAAGACAAGATTAATTTGGAGCAGACTGATCTCTTTGAAAATAAAGAAAATACAATTACTTTTTTTTTTTAAAAGGTATCCAACTTCATTGAGAAAAAATGAAAGAATAAAAGGACATACAAAAAGAAAATACAATTACTTTAGTTTTAAGTATTGATGACACAACTACATGAGAATGTCTAATAGGAAATAAATGGAAAAAGATATTTCTAACTAACTAAATCCCGTGACTTGATCATGTTCATATTATATTATTTATAGAAATTACAGAAATTAGCGTTCATAGTGCCAAGAAACAGTTACACTTGGAAATCTCCATCTCCTTCTCATCTTTTTTCACATGTACCCAACTTTTGGCGAACTTTCATGTATTATGATGGATACAAGCCCACATTGAAAGTTTGAAAGTCATGACCTAACATTGACTTTTGGTGCAGTAGTGGTTAACTTCCTAGAGGGATGCCAACATTTCCAAGGCAAGCAAGCCTCGTGGGGAACCACTCCTAAGAACATGGGGAGAATCTTGATTTTGAATAGGAACAGGACAGAGATTGAGAACTTTTCCTTCAATTTCTCTATACCTTGACATTGTCAACTGAAAAAACCAATTATTTTCAAAGCAACAGCTAATAGGAGAGAGCTCAAATATACCTACACATCACCTAGAGAACAAAGCTAGGGAAGGTATTCTATTCAAGCCCACTCTATTTGGGATGTTACACATTAACTGGTTGCATCAACGAGTGGGAGGAAAAACTCCCGATAGGTCCAAGTAATGTCTCGTACCATTTTTTTTAGAAGAGAAATAATTTCATTGATATATGAAATAAGAGTGTTAAACTCCAAACAGGTGTGACAGGGTACAAGGCAAGGCTATGGAGGAGGTCTTAGATCATCCTCCCTTTCAAGATAAGAGGGAAATAGGAGGGTTTTTTTAGAGATGTGGAGAGTTCTTGGGAGAAGGTGTGGGCCTTAGCTAGTAAGCTAGGTTCAATACCTCCCTTCAGCTCTTGGTTACTAAGAATTTTTGTGATTGCCCTTTGTTTATCATAATTTTAAACTGGAGCCATAAATTGCAATTGTGTAGTTTGTAGCTCTTTGGTTTTTGTTCTCGGCTCCTTTTATATTACCCTTTTTTGTATTTCTTGTCAATGAAAGTTGGTTTCTTCATTAAACAAAATAGCATAAACGGTCTTGAACAGGGGTCTTTTTAAATAATAACAGAAACTTTGCATCAAGTAAAATAAAATGTTTACATCCAAATATAGGACAACAAGCCTCTGTTGAAGGAGATTACAAGAAGGAACTCCAAGATACTTTGAGTACTATAAAAAATGCAAAGGCATAAAACTAACATTGTAGCCCAATTACTTAAGTCAGTTTTTTTTTTTTATCATGGCATTAATTCACTTACCTCGTCTAGATGCTTCTTTTGCCCTCCTTATCCATGACTGAGCGTACTCTGCTGCATTATTTGTCGTTTCTTGCAACTGTAAACAGGCATAAAGATATAAAACTTCGCAAGTGAGAAATCAACAAAAGAAGGCCAAGAACACTTAAAAACATGTCACACAAAGACGTACATAAACATAAAACCTTATGTACCAAACATACTGAGTTTAGTAAATGAAATTTTGAAATACCTACTTTGATCATAAAAAGAAAATTAATTGCACTTTACAACATATCCCTATAAAAAAAATTTATAGGAAACATATCCCTAAAATTTAGCCTCCCAAAGTGCCAGATTTATGCCAGATAAAATTAGTATTGGTTAAAAATGGTTAAAAATGGTTAAAAATGGCCACCTGCTCATTATGGAATATTAAGATCCTGGTCATAAAGCAATGAGTTCAACATATGGCTTCTCTTTGAACAAAATGTATTTGAAGCAAAAAGAAACACATAAAGCAAATGGAAAGCCAAATTTTCAGTAATTTACTTCTGCCCGCTCACTTGTCCCTTCTGGGGGAATTACATCATTGACCCATTCGATCTCTGCCACTCGATACCTGAATGAAGCATTAAAAGAAAATAAACCCATCTTACTAAAACTGGAAAAGTTTCACAGTTCCTCTGGCTTTTGTAGCTTCTAGCTAGTATATTTTATTTTTCCAACGAAATACCATCTCTTTTTTGGGGATACAGAAACAAGAAGTAAATCAGAAAGAGTAAAACTTGTTTGCTGCCTGGGCTACAAGTATCTTTTGCAGCCCAGCCACCTGTCATGATTTGATTGGTTAATATTTAAACCATTTTTAAATAATAATAAAATCTTTCACGCCGTTTACTTGGTTTTTGTCCGTAACTTTCATTTTCTTATTCTAGCAAATTAACAACTTCTCCTACGCCGTTTACTTGGTTTTTGTCCGTAACTTTCATTTTCTTATTCCAGCAAATTAACAACTTCTCCTACTTTCTCTCTTCATTTCTCTACACTCCAAACTTCAAGGCCATGAAATTTCAATTAGGGTTATTTGAAATTTACAGGGCTGATTGTGTGTTATATATGCATAAATTTTCAAGTGAGTGTTTAGAGGAAGTGAAGGAAAGAGTGGAAAATTTCACGGTTGGATTCATCTGAGGTTGGTAAAGGGAAAGGTTGGATTTTTTTTTTTTTTAAAAATCCCAAAAAAGATTTTATTTGTCTAGAGATATTTTTTAGAGTATTACAATTCTGCGTTAAAAAATAGTTAATAAAAAAAAAAAAATACTTATGGTAGAGGAAGGAAGAGAGACTGAGAGATGAAATTGAAAACAAAGATCATATGACAGATGGAAGTGGAAGAAAGAGAGAGAAAATATGAGAAGTTGTTTATCTGACGAAAGGGATTACGGAAGAAAAAAAAATTAAGAAAACGGCGTGAAGAGTTTTTTTTATTTAAAAAATAATATAAATATTCAGTGAATCAAATCGTGACACGTGTCGGGCTGTAAAAGATACTTGTAGCCCGGGCTGTAAGCAAGTTTTACTCAATCAGAAAACCCATTTCACGTATGAGCAAAACATCAAAGTGATGAAAACTAACCCATCTTGATCCAAAGTTCGAATAATGCGAAATCTTCGACGACTTTCAATCTGCACAAGTTTTTACAAGCAAATGTACCATAAGCATGAGAAAACACAACCAGACCCAGACCGATAGTATTCTAAGAACATGTATGCTTCTTTACGAAGCAATCAGCAGCAAGAAATTATAACTTGAAATTGTGGCATCTTTTAATTCTTCAGGGTGAAATTCTGAAAGGAATCTAATTTCCTCATCAAAATTGTGCACATATATATTACATGGAGGGTGTTATTACGATAAATGCGGCCGTATGAATGAGTAAATAATGTCATTGACAGGATTTATTTTTAATAGAAAAATGGTAGGACAATCCAGCCAAGTCGGGGTAGCGTGACTTCTAAGTTCTAAATGGGGTGAATGTTGTAAAGCATGAGAAACTGTTATCAACACTGTATAAGATTTCTATTACTCAATCTCAAAGCCACATTAGTCTAGCGACTATCCATAACAAAAAAAAAAAAAATTTGGTATCCGTGAGTGTCCGAGCCAGCTTACGCGAACCTCGACTAATCTCACGGGACAATCGTCTGACTCTACAACATTTGGTTGTCAAGGAAACTCGTAAGAAATTAATTCCTAGGTAGGTGGCCGGCCACCCAAGGATTAAACTCATTCCCTCTAGGAGGGCTTTAATAGTCTCAAGGCCCTTCATGACCACTAGGTCAACCCTTGATGGTTGACTATCCATAACAAAGTGGCTCGGTACAATTGAATAATAACATTCATGTAGTACAAGAAAAATATCTAAATCACATAGCTAATGAGAGCATGAAAGGAAGTTCTTGCGGATCTTGGCCAACAACAATATTTTTTCTATAGGAAACAAAAACATTTCATTGATATGGAGAAATGATTACAAAAGGACCTATCAAGAAGTAATTACAAGAAGCTATTCCAATGTGTAATGAGAGTAGATAAATATTTAATTTAGCATATGAAATACATATGTTATGAATATCACCTATAAATTTACAGAAATAGCTGAAATTAATGTTAAAGAGATGTCTAATACACCATATTGATTCAAGCCACCAAGGTTACCAAAACAAATAAAAAATAATATAACAACAGATGCCTAACCTCTAGATAAAAACGTCCGTCCGGAAGTGGCTCACACCTGATAAAGGGAAAACAAATCAATAGGTGATGTTTCTTTCAATTAAGGGATGTGAGGGGCCAAAGTATGACTGACACCTACTCGGTAATTTCCACTTCACATGCAAAATCAGCAATAGAACCAGATGTAGAATCCACAATAACCTAGATGATAAACATACAAGCCACAAAAGTAACAGTCAAGACTTGAAGAAATTTAGTATACAAGGGAAAGAGAAGATCGGGATTTTTTTTTTTAAAAAAAAAGACAATAGTTACAACATCTACCATTCCCATACGATGATTGCCTTCCATTACCCTCCTGACCTGTTATTTAAGTTAGCAGAATTGGCTTAAATGATTCAATAGAAAAAAACATAAGAAATGGAAATCAGGCACCTGCATGATTGCTTATTTATAAGAAAAACAAACTAACAAAGAAAAGAAAAATTTATAGCCAGAGAGACTTTTTTAGAGGAAAGGAAACTTTCATTGGAGAAAAAAGAGGGAGTCTAAAAACTTTCATGAGAGAGAAAAAATTAAAATTTGTAAAGTGAGTAGAAGCACACAGGTCTAATGGAAGTATCGTGTATCAAGATCATCACAAGAAATAAGTTTACATGGCATGTTTCAGGATAAACAAAAGAAATAAATTCACGAGGCTTATTCATCTATCCTACAAACACAAATACAGAGACAACAACTGCATCCCGAAGGATAATTACTACATGCATAGAGAAGAACTTTATGATGTTCATTATCTTGGATACGAACTCATGTCTTAGTAGTTACCAAGCAAAATATTTGCTTGGAACTTGCAGTACACCAAAAGATCTGAGTCTGACTAATTCACAAAAACACTTTGGCACATATTGTTCTAAAGGCTCTGGGAGAAAATTTTAAGCAGGCAACATGCTGATTAAGAAATCAAAGAACAAAAATTGAAGGCTGTTTAAGCAGGCAACATGCTGTTTAAGATATCAAAAATAAAAATCTTCGACCAACTCACCATAAGTCTGTAGCGGGGTTCAAATATGTGAAGCGGGAATTTCTGACATGGGATAACAACATCCATGACAAAAAGAGGCATTAAATCGACACCAAAATTTGCCAATCCATCATGTTCTGACTTCCTTTCAGCATACTCCTCTGGGAAGTTCTTCTGTATAATGTTGCTCAGTGTAACACTGGTAAAAACCAACTGAATGTCATGCAAAAAAGAGATATCAACCGAACTAGAAAACAAATTATACCATAATGTTTTGACTTAAACATGAGACATTTTCATCTTCACCACACTAATCTTCATATAGTATCACTACAAACAAGAAACGTACACTTGTATGCATATGAAGGCTGTAGCCTGCATGTGCACATCGAACCTAGCAATCTTTAAGGGGTTGTTTGGAGTGTTGAGTGGGTTAAAATAGTCTCTGGTTGGTTATAATAGTTTGTGAATAGTAAATACTATTGAAGTCAATATAGTTACTTTATTTACCCTGGACTTAAATA
This sequence comes from Herpetospermum pedunculosum, assembly GCA_028017165.1. Lineage (NCBI taxonomy): Eukaryota > Viridiplantae > Streptophyta > Magnoliopsida > Cucurbitales > Cucurbitaceae > Herpetospermum > Herpetospermum pedunculosum. The sequence goes on from CM051530.1 coordinate 805,115, forward strand.
ATTAGTGGGTCAAACATAGATTGGGTTATAATGACTCAGTCCACCCAACTCCAAGTTGGTGTCCCAAACACGCCCCAAGTGCTTTAACCAATTCTCAAAAACAATAGCTGAGTTTATTTATGGACTTTTGTGCATGCTTTAACCACTTTCCATAACAAAAGCACATATTTTATGGGTAGAAAAGAACCAAGTATGGCTGCTTCTTGTACTGCATTACCATGCCCTGATAACTACTACACATAAGCAGCGTACCTGGTTGCACATGTTCTTGAACTGATAAAAAGAACGGTTCGGCACAGCGGACATTTATTACCTAGAATTTCAATACAATGATCAGAAAGACAATTCTAAGTTCTGACAACCCCCCCCCCCCCCCAAAAAAAAAAAAAAAAAAAAACCCAATATATATAAATAACAATTATAAGTTATCTATTGAAATTGAAATGGCAATGGAGAGAGGGAAACAAAAAACACCAACCACGATCCATTGACTGAAATAAGCAAGAACGGCAAAAAGAATGCCCACAAGGAGTTGTGATGGGTTCATAAAGAAGTTTAAGACAAAGGGTGCAATCAAAGTCATCACTACGATCTGGTAGCCCATGGCGTCCCCTTCCCATCATACTCACAGCTATTCTCTCCAATCTCTGAAGAGAAGCCTGAAGAGGATTGCTACATATTACAAGAAACAAACGGGAAAAAACTTTCACAAAAAGGAGATTCAAACAAATGGCATACATTTCTATATAAAAATAAGTATATATTACCTCAGAGGGTCAATTTGAAGGCCAGAAAGAATAATATCCTTTGCCATGTCATATTTTTCTAGCTGCATAATTAATACAAAATTATAGTTACATAAAAAATAAAGCAAAAAATAAAAAATTGCTGTAGTTAATCTTTTCTACTTTTATTATAAAGATTGGGTGAGTTTTGTTCAAGGAACCAAATGTTGATTAAAATATAGAGGTCTTGAATTTATGGAGATACAAATAAAAATTTTGAGAAAAAAACACCAAAATTTCGAAAATTCATAAAACTCATTTGAATTGATTGATGGAACTTTAACAGTTAAGCAAACTATTAAAAGTTTCATACTCATGTCCATGAATATAAGATCGAATCAATGTAAATGAAAAATATTAGAAAGATAGGTTACATGATAAAATCCAGGAGAGAGAAAAATAAGATAAAAAAATAGGGTGGAAGGAAGATGAGAGAGGAAATAGATACATGCACATGGCACATGCACACATACAAAGAGAGCAAATTAGAGAATGAAGCACAAAAACCAAACAAATTTGTGTGATAAAGTGAGATGCTGGAAATAGGTATATTAATTCACTATTCTCAGACTATGTGGGTGAGTTCCACTTGTAACAAAATTCATGGATGAGACTGAACAAATGCAAGTATGCAATATACAAACAAAAATGTTGTCGAGTTTGAGTTGGTCTAGTAGCAGATGAATATGTCCCCATTTTATTTCTCTTTCAAGATTTTTATTCCTTTTAGATGTTTGTTTCTGTAGACTTCCCGTTATTATCATTTATAATTATTTTTTTCTATTTATTCCTCACCATGGTTGACATTCTCGGCATGTAGTTAATATTTCCATGATATTCCAGAAGAAACATATTGCCCCTCCTAATGACTTTGATCATCATGATTTACAGAAATATTCATATGTCAATTAGAAATTTTCCTTCGATTCTTTTGTTCGGAAGTTAGGTAAATCCTTTTTGGGGGGTTTCCAATAATATGGTATTCTTACGAGAATGAGAGCATTGGCCTTCAGAATATATGGTTTCACTGATTTACTGCCTAGGTCCATCAGCTTCTCAGCATCTTTTAGAGCAAGCTGAAATATTGTTGAAGAGTTAACAAAGTAAGCAATGTAATTCAAAAGGAAATATTCCCTAAAAAATAAGAGTAAATGAAAAGCAATTAGAAAGTAGAATTACTTCAGCATGTACTGTAGGATCCAACCCATTCAATGGTCGATATTCAGAAGCAGATGGTGGTCTGTCTTTCAGGAATTGACTAATCCTGATTGTTGGTATCATAGTTTTAATGAATGAATAATAATGAATGGAAGAAAGATAAAAATACATCCGTTAAGATAAACTTAACTATTAAAATAAAAAGTAAATAAACCTGACATAAGCAGCACTTCTATTGTTGAGAATAACCAGATCACCTGGTTTGATGTTATTAGCTCTTGAGTAATACTTGATTGCCTGAACCAAAAATAAACTTCTATTTTATTTTCAGATGCTGAGAATAAAAAACTGATCGAACAATATAAACGGCACAGTGCCCTACTAAATGGCATGGTGCTCATATGTGGAACTTGATAGTTTAATGCATGCTCTGAAGGTAAATATTATACTTTCTCCAAGAGTAAGAAGACTAAGACAGCATGAAGCGAAAACAATTCACCTCTTCAAAGTGATTATCTCTAAATGCTCGATTCCCATTTTGTACGAATTCAAAAACATGACTAAACATGTCCCATGGCAATGAACCCTCTCCTTCATTGGCCTGCACTAAAATTGACAGTCTCCAATCACATTCCGAGACATGTATTAAATCATCAACAGAAAATAATTGATGTTATCCTTCAGTTTTCATCTAAAAAAAAAATATATCAAAACAGGAAAAATACTTGATCTGAATTAATACTAAAAAGATAATTGTTCTAATTTTTTAGCTTCTTGATCATTCATTCAGCAGTTGGCTTAAATGGCAAATGCTATCTTCTTTATCGGAAAATTGCAGGCATCAGCCAGAAAGAACTTGTTGGATCAAGTAAGCTAGCCATACAACAAGCTACAGTAGCTGTTAAATCTAAATAAAAAAATAGCAGGCGTTTCATTCCACCAATAACGATCAAACTCAATGTTGCAGTGATTGATAGCTTTCATATGGTATATCCTACAATTTCTTTTTCACATCAAAACAAGTCTATGGTAAGTTACTTTTCTAGCTTAACTTTTTTTTCTCTTTTCCCTGTCCCTTAGATGCATAATTTTCTAAAAGAAACAACTAGGAATGAACTTCTTTACTAGTTCTTTCCAAGTCAAGCTCGAGTTCAATTTTTCCCAATACACTCTTCACAGCGAGCATACACTTCAAACGAAACACGATTGGCTATTCTGAAGAATATATATATATATATGAACTGAAGTATAAGCTTTCAGCTTAGAGATTAAGAATAAGACAATTGATCCGGCAAACAGGAAAGTAGTCCAGATAAATCCTTAAAAATTCTCGTATCCTTGTTCTCACTCGTTGAGCATTATACAATAAGAGAACACAGAATTAGTCCATCATTCACCTCAAATTCGCAGCAAACAAGAAAAACCAAAACACTTCGGACATTTAATCAGAAAAACTAAAACAGTAGGCGGAGAAAACAGAAGAACAATCGAAAGATAGCGAAGAACTAACTGACCCAAATGTAGTCGTCGATGTCGCCGAGAGAATCCATGGGCAAACTCGACGAAGGCTCGGCCATAGATAGGCAAAGGCAATGCAGAAACGGATTGCAACTCTTCTGTGAGACGAAATTCAACGCCAGAGAAGAAATTTGAAGCGAAAAGAGAGAAAAAACTTTAAGAACAAGTTGTAATGAGTATCGTGTTCGTCCCTGAATCCTTCGTCCACACACGGACCAAATTCTACTACGTGTTTTCTTTCTCACACTGCACACACAGGGATACGAATTTTGAAGGGCTGAAATTTTTTTTAGGTATTTTGCAATTTTATTTTCCTAAAATTATAATTAAGTAATGGGAATTAATTAAAAGGCTAGAAATGTAGAGGTTGGTTAGGTGTGACTGTCTTACAGTATGATCCCAAATTAAAATTTAAAAAAAATGTCTTACAGGTTACAGCGTTAAATCAGAGCCGTAGGATGAAATTTCCAATTTTATTAGCCATTTATATACCGACAGATCTAAGTTGAGGACTTAGTTGGAACTTGGAAGCTTCCAATAACTTTATGGTCAAATTTTAATTATTTAAGAATTGTTTTGGAGGCTCAACGTGTTATAATAGTCTGTAAATAGCAGATATTATTGAAGTCGGTAGAGTTACTTCATTGACTGAGAATTATAATAGTGGTGACCAACTCAGTCTACTCAATTCGAGATATTTTAATAAATGTAGGGATTGATCTCATAACCTTTCGGTCAAGAGCACAACCTTATGTAAATTAAACATATTCGGTTTGGCATCCAACTCGTTCGTGTCTCAAACACCACACATATATATATATATATATATATATATTTTTTTTCTTTTTTTTCTTTTTTTTTTTTTTGACATAAATACATTTAATTTTTAACTCTCCGCGTTATCCAAGTAAACAAAAAAAAAACAGTTCATTATTTTTATAGTTCAATCACTCGATAAGTATCTTTAAAGAGTTAATTTAGTATTTGAATCTTTACCTAACGATTTAACAATTAATCAATAGGATTTAAATATTGTTTCGACCCTTCACTAAATTAGATAAATTTGTCAACATCAATAAAAGGAAAAGATAAAAGATGAAAGGAATAGTCTTTTTTTTTTTTTTTCCTCACAATTTTTTTTTAGTTCAACAATTGCAAAGGTAATCTTAAGAACCTAATTAGGGCGTTACTAACTAGCTATGCTCAAATTGGTAAAATCTATTGACTTATATATATATATATATATATATATATTTCTTTTTTCTTTTTTTGCTACTACAACTTTTAAAATTGTGTCTAACAACTCTACGAACTTTTTTTTTATGAGAAATAATTTCATTGATAAATGAAAGTAAGGAGAAAAACTCCCATTATCCAAATATAAGTTACATGAAAGCTTTTCGGTTGTCAATTAAATAAAAAAGATTATAAGCCTACGAACTTTGTAAAGTGTCTATTAAATATTACCGTTTTAATGTTGTAATGTTGTGCTCAACAGGTATTTTTAAAAAAAAAATTGTTGTGCTCAACGAGATCCTAAACTTTAAAAAGTATATAATACAGTCTTTGAAATATGAATTTTGTGTCTAATAGTGTTTGAAATTTTTAAAAATGTCTTATAGTTATAGACATATTATTGACACAAAATTGAGAGCTTAGAAACTTATTATATAAAAAAAGTTAAAAGATTAGAGATCTATTAAACATTTTTTAAATTTTGTGACTCAATAAATACAACACGATAAGTTCAAAGACCAATCATGTAATTTTAAAAAATATACTATTTTTTCTCAGTTGGCAAATTATAGGAATGTTTGGGTGTAAGAATGACCAAAAAAAAAAAATAATAATAAATAAATAAATAGACCCTACAATTATAGTTTTTGAACACAATGAGAAATCTTTACTCGAGAAGAGAAAAAAATTGTAGACGATAGAGAAAGGAGATTTTTTTAGTAGAACAAGGAATTATGAAGATTTGAATCTTGAACTTCAAGAGAAGGAATAATGTCAATTATCATAATACTCACTTTAACAATTTTTTTTTTTTTTTTTGACAACATAATACTCACTTTAATCATCAATCTCGAAAGTTTAATCATCAATCAATTTGGAAAGCTTCTGAATTATATATAATAAAGAAAATGATAAACAAAGGTAATGACAGTAAAGTAGTAAAGAAATAAGAAGAAATGTTGTTTTGTTTGAAAAGAAACGTAGTTGCCGGCGGCCTAATATGAAGTTGGGGTATGAGGGAATTACAGTCGGCAGGGCCAAATCACTGATGCAGCCGAAACCCCTGCCCCCTTGGGATTCCATTCTATGATTCTATCTTATGATTATCTCATCCACATTCAGCCAAATGTTATTATATTTCTGCTCATGCCAAATGGGATTTCATTTGCCGCCTCAGATACCTACCCTACCCTATCCTATCAAAATAAGTTCCAAATGGGGTTGAGATGTACCAATCTCGATCGTAGTTCACTGGATAAAACATATATTGCGTTTCTTAAAGTTGAAAGTTCGATCTTCATCTCCAACCCAACTCAGACGGAAACTTGCCATTAATCCTTCATTCAGCCACACCATGCAAGAGAACTTAATTTTTTTTTATTTGTGAGTGTCCGAACCAGCTTACGCTTACCTCGACTAATCTCACGGGACAGACCGTCTGTCCTTACACCATACAAGAGAGCTTCATGATTCTCATAGCATTATACTTGGCTCATCTTTCCACTGCAGGACATCATTATCTTTTTTCTGTATTTTTCAAACTATATGGATATGATTTGAACTTTAGATTCTTCATTGTTCTAAGCATCACGTTGAATAAATGGATACCCCATTCAAATGATAGTGTGTAAAGTAGGCTAAAAAGAAAGGAAGGACTTCTGCAGATATTCTTTTGTGTTTGATCTAAGTTCTGGCTCAAAAATAAAGTTGACTTTGATCCAAGTTATGACCTGAAGTAAAACATTAAAAAGAAACAAACACTTGAAGGCAACACACAATAGGCTTGTTCCAGAGTTTTCTAAATATTGTTATCAATGCCTTGATACTTAAGCTATATACCCACAAAGCCACTCCTTAAATCAAAATTCTGCACCTACAAACTATGGTCCATTGTCTGGGTTAAACATGGCAAAACCATATTAGCATTGAGCGTAGGCCTAGTGGACATGGGGCATAGCATAGGTAAAAGAGACTTTCAAAGAATGAGTTCAAATTCTATGAATGCAACCTGCTTAAGATATTAAAATCCTCCGAGTTTTCAAACAACTAGATACTATATGATGAAAAAGTAAAAAGAACTTTGAGAGAATGTGTTCAAATACCACAACAGTTGCTTACCTAGAATTTCAAAATCCAAATCCTACGAGTTTCCAAGCAGCCAACTATGATCGGGGATCAAGCCGCTGTTCTACGTTAGCTGCTTAGAAACTCCGGATGTGGAGACCAACTTTTCGCAAAGATATTAAAAAAGGCAACAGAAAAAACAAAACATAAAACACAAAACCATATTGGCATGGCAGTTTCCCAAGATCAGACATGTTTTTTTTCAAACCTAAACATGTTGCTACTACTTGAAGAAATCAAAATCTCACAAAGTATCAGTCATTAGCATTTGAATTATCCAAGCCACGTGACAGAGGAGTTCTCTCCCTTCTTCTTCCTTGGAAACTAGAATATGGAGACAAACTTTTCGCAGTTATATCAAAACTCTGGTCTAAATTTCAATGCACTATATCAATATCAATATGAGAAAGTCTAAATACATAGGAAGAACAGTAATGCTTCAACTCCTCAAAAGAAGATAAAAATTAAAAAAAAAAAACAGTAAATAAAGTACCTATACTCATTACTGAAGCACTATCTTTTTAAGTTAATGAAAGAATTCCACTCTATCCTTCTCAAAAGCAGTATCAGAATGACAAGAAATGGAAGCAAGACAGACTTGGGGATGAACAATTACCAGCCTTTATCTGCTATCTGCTATGAATTTGACGTATAACGCCATCACCTAAAGGTAAATCACACAAGGAAGTGATTGGCTCACTTGGTTGGAGGCGCATTGCTTCGATGCAGAACGTGCCGCCGAATATCATTTTGATCAACCAACTCCAATGGAGTGGCTGTCTCATTCCTGATCCGCTTAATTTTGGGGCTCAAAAGGCCCCTATGGCGAAATCCATACAGCTTGAGCACTTGATTGTCAGCAAAATTGAAAGCCCTCTCCATGCTACTCAAACACCTTTCAACTGGATAGTCTCCATAGCTACCACAAGGTTTGCAACCGACGAAATGCGTCACGAATGGCCACCTTTCGTCACCTAATCCAGGGTGATACTTCTCAATCATTTCCTCGTACCTATCAACTAATCCAGCCCAATAACCGTGCAAATAGTATGAATTCTCAAGAAACACCTTATCCATCCATTCTTTCTGAGAAAGCAATAAATATATCAAAGCTGACTGATCATCAGCCTCAAATGCTGGCCTTCCCTTCAAGTATGCGGTCAAAATCTTCCCGGCCTCTTCCCGAATAGGACCCTTTGGTCCCATTGGAGCCCAAGCATCCAGCAAATCCAAAGACCATTGACAATTTCGAAACAAAAAGCTTCCTGTGTTGAGTGCGATCCAGGACTTCTGGTTGAACATCAAATCAGGGTACCCATGAACAACCAAATTATAGTTATCATATTTTTCGAGGGGAATCTCGAACACCATATCAGTAAATAAAGCATCACTATCCATCCACCAAATCCACTCCACCTCAGGGTGCGACAACATCAATCGCCGAAGCAACGGCAACTTGGCCCAATACCCAGCAAGTTCCTTATCTAAATGAGCCAAATTGTACACTATTTCAATCCCATGAAGCCTGCAATAGTCAATCTTATTCTTGATTGATTTCAACAAATAATGATCTCCAATTGGGTTATCGCAGGGTTTTGGGGGCGAACCAGTAACAAGCAAGATCCTAGCTCTTTTATTAATATAACTGGGAAATTGTGGGTTCTGATCGAGCCAAACCTTTCGCTCCTGATTCCAGTTCGCAATCTTGGGTCCGAGCGTGTAAGTGACATTAGGGTTGATTTGGGTCTCGGAAGAATCATCCGGGTCGTTGGGGTCGCTGTCAGATCGAATCTCGGCGAGGATCCGGTTGGTTTCTTCGATGATATTCTGGTTAACAGCGTCGGCCTCGGAGCTGCCAAGGTTGCCAACGCCGATGGTGCCACGAAGAACAAGGATGGTGACGAAGCCACAGAGTATGGTGATCTTGATATTGTTGAAAGTCTTCTGGATCTGACGGCCACGGGGAATTCCGGGAAGCACACGGCTTCTCCGGGCGTTGCTGGTGGCGGTGGCGGTGGGTAAACTATTCCCTCCACTGCCGGTTCTCTTCTGAGACGAGATATTGTCTAAACCCATGTTTCTGAGCACGATCTGGAGCAATGGGTGATGAGGGAAACAGCGTATTTCCCTCTATCCAAACCCACCAGCCCTCTTCGATCCAAATATGTCAGCAAGATCGGAAAGCGAAGAGAGAACAGAGCAGTAATGAGAAATGGGGATCAATTCATGGCGGTGATAGTTGAGGAACAGCTAAGAAATGAAGAAGATGAGAAAGGAGAAACTTGTCTTGTCTCACAACTTAGCACCGACTGTGGAATTCAAGGGCTTTCTTTCAATAATGATTCGAAGTTTAATGTTATTAAAAAAAAAACTATATTCTATAATATATATTTGATGGATTTTATTTAATTATCATATGCATTTGTCTGATCTGTGATTGGATCCGTGGTTTCATGATAATTTAATTATTGGTTTTTTTTTTTAATCTTTATTACACAATTTCCAACTTCGCAGCTCCTTCTGTCAAATGGCTATAGTACATATTAGTTGGACACCACTCTCGAATTTTTATTTAGTCTTTTTTTCTTTTTTGTCTTTTCAATATTCAAATAATTCTTTATTTGAAATCTCAACCGTAAATTACCTCCTTTATTTATTGTTTTTTTTTTCTCTTACTCGCAAGAGTTTTTATTTTATTATTATTATTTTATACTTAAATGAGGTAAAACTTTGATAGATTTGGAAAGTTTGAAATTTTGGAAGGCTGGTATTTGAAAGTTTGGAAGGCTGGTATTAAAAATTGAATGATGGGAAGATTTGGAGGGAGAAAAGTTTGAATAAAAAAAACAATACTAAAAATAAAGTCTTATAAAATAGATTTTAGCCTAATCAAAGTCTGAAAAATAGCTAAGTTCGCTCAACTAGTTAAAACATTATATCATCAACCAAGAAGTTAGAGGTTTGAATCTCCACCTCTACATGTTGTTGAGGAAAAAGAAAACACAATATTAACTTTCAATATTACATTAATTAAAAATTAACATGCATTTAAAAAAAAATACAATTAACATGTAATCAACTAGCCATGAGCATAGCTCAACTGACATAAAGTATGAATTATTGACCAAGAGGTTAGAGATTCAAATCCGTCAATTTACTTATTGTAAAGAAAAAAACATAACATGTAGTCAACTATAAAATGACAAATTAATGGTTTTTTTATGAGAAGAATTTCCCTTTTGACATTTGAGCCGAGTATTTCCAAGACAGATTTTGCTTAAAATAGTACATTATGTATATATACCTCACATGGTATCATTAAACTACTACATAAAACTTGAATAAGGAGGCATATGAAATGATTTGATTTGACTAAGTTCAATCTGAAAAAGTTATGCTGATTTCGATAGTATTTACTATTCATAATTATTATGACTCACAGACTAGTATTAGCACCGATTATAATAATTCACTTAACATCTTATATTTTGGTTTTTTTTTTATAAATGATATAAATTAATAAATTATCTCCGATTAATATCTTGTTGATGTGAACATAGATTAATTATTAAGGTTAAAATGAGCTTAAATGACATATTTTTTCCCTAAACATCCGAGGATCATGAGCTTAGCTCAATATAATTTGATCCCTAATCTTGCAATCATTGTACTAAAAAGAAAAGGAAAAAAAAAACTATTAGATAATTATGAGTTTGACCAAAATTGAAATAGTTGAAAGTTGTTGGTAATTGTAAAATTAAGGTAGATTATTGTCTCCCACTTTTAAATTTGTACTATTAGCATGGGGATGGGTTAAGTAGTTCAAAATTCTTACCTTGTTCACTTGTGCATGTAATCCTAACTTCAATTGAGTTTTATTAAATTTTAAGATTTAAAGGAACACAATCAACTTGAAAGATAGACATTAAATTTATAATTTAATCTATAATAAATAATGTAAACTAAGTGAATATTGTTTAATTTTGAAGTAAAAAAATAAAAAAAATGACTGTCTTTTTTAGTTCAACATGTGAGTTGGTCATTCAAATATTTTAGTCAATAATATATATTTTAGCTAATTAAGCTATTTTCAATTTGACATAAATATATTTAATTTTTAACTCTCCACTCTATCCAAATAAACAAAAAAGAAAGAAAAAAAATAACTTCATTATTTTTATAGTTCAACGACTCCATAAATATCTGGTTTAGACAGTTGTTGGAGAAGGAGTTGAGAGAGAAGTTAATTATCCGTTTGGCTCATGTACTTGTTGAACTCGCATAAAAAAAAAAAATATCACTTTAAACTAATTTCAACACTAATTAGTCTCTCATTTTTCAAGACAATACATGAGCCACATCAAAATACAATATTTATAATTATTTTTTTTAAAAAAAAATGTAATTTAAACAAAATGTGTAAAAAAAACAAAATACAATTCAACCACAAGGTTTGCAATCGACGATGGCCACCTTTCGTCATCTAATCCAGGGTGATACTTCTCAATCATTTCCTCGTACTTATCAACTAAACCAGCCCAATAACCGTGCAAATAGTATGAATTCTCAAGAAACATCTTATCCATCCCTTCTTTCTGAGAAAGCAATAAATATATCAAAGCTGACTGATCATCAGCCTCAAATGCTGGCCTTCCCTTCAAGTATGCGGTCAAAATCTTCCCGGCCGCTTACCGAATAGGACCCTTTGGTCCCATTGGAGCCCAAGCATCCAGCAAATCCAAAGACCATTGACAATTTCGAAACAAAAAGCTTCCTGTGTTGAGTGCAATCCAGGACTTCTGGTTGAACATCAAATCAGGGTACCCATGAACAACCAAATTATAGTTATCATATTTTTCGAGGGGAATCTCGAACACCATATCAGTAAATAAAGCATCACTATCCATCCACCTCAGGGTGCGACAACATCAATCCCCGAAGCAACGGCAACTTGGCCCAATACCCAGCAAGTTCCTTATCTAAATGAGCCAAATTGTACACTATTTCAATCCCATGGAGCCTGCAATAGTCAATCTTATTCTTGATTGATTTCAACAAATAATGATCCCCAATTGGGTTATCGCAGGGTTTTGGGGGCGAACCAGTAACAAGCAAGATCCTAGCTCTTTTATTAATATAACTGGGAAATTGTGGGTTCTGATCCAGCCAAACCTTTCGCTCCTGATTCTAGTTCGCAATCTTGGGTCCGAGCGTGTAAGTGACATTAGGGTTGATTTGGGTCTCCGAAGAATCATCTGGGTCGTTGGGGTTGCTGTCAGATCGAATCTCGGCGAGGATCCGGTTGGTTTCTTCGATGATATTCTGGTTAACAGCATCGGCCTCGGAGCTGCCGATGGTGCCACGAAGAACAAGAATGGTGACGATGCCACAGAGTGAGTATGGTGATCTTGATATTGTTGAAAGTCTTCTGGATCTGACGGCCACAGGGAATTCCAGGAAGCACGCAGCTTCTCCGGTCGTTGGCGTTGGCAGCATTGGTGGGTAAACTATTCTCTCCACTGTTGGTTCTCTTCTGAGCTGAGATGTTGTCTAGTCCCATGTTTCTTCTCGGTACAAAATTTCCACACTCGTATACCAAAAAGATCTAACTACTTCTTCTCTCTATCCCATTACCATGATTGGGAAATGACTGATTTCCCTCTTTCCAACAGCGCTCTCCACCACTATCACCTTAAATTCATTATTTTTTTTTTTTTTTTTTTTTTTTTTTTTTGAAAAGGAGGACTTTCATTGAGAAAAAAATGAAAGAATACAAGGGCATACAAAAAACATCCCCAAGGAAAGGAAAAAACCCGCTAAAAAAAGGGGCTCCAATCCAGAGTAATAACACTCAACGAGTAATTACAAAACAAACGCGTCACCGACGCCCATAAAGAAACATGGAACCTGCACAAGGACCAGACGACCCACGGGTTCATCTCCTTCCCTCTAAAAGTCATATTGTTCCTTTCACCCCATAATGCCCACAAGATAGCACACACACTCGTTTGCCAAAGAAAATTTCCTTTCTCCCGAAACGGCGAATGGAGAAGGAACTCCTCGATCATCATCCTAAGATCCCTGGGCCTGGCTAACAGGAAGCCAAACACCTCAAAAAAAGAATCCCAAACGGACCGAGCAAACTCACAGTTCCACAGGATGTGATCCAAGTCATCCTCCGCCCTCCGCCAAAGGATGCCACAAAACGGGCCCACAAGGGAGGACGACCTCCTCGCAAGCCGGTCCAAGGTATTAACCCTACCATGTAAAACCTGCCAGATAAAAAACAAGACCTTCCTTGGAACCTTCACCTTCCAAAGGGTCGAAAAAACCGACTCACCCCCCGGGGAAGGAGCCGAAAAACCAAAGGAAGAGCGACCCACAAGAGAATCCCCCAACCGGATTAGGAGACCAACTACGAATGTCCCTCCTCCCCGAATAAAGAACACAATCCCCAACAAGCGACATGAGAGCAAAAACCTCTGAAGTCTCTCTATCAGACAGCGCCCGCCAAAAACCCAAAGACAAAGAAGGAGAGCCCCTGAAGAACTGATAACCTCAGACACAACCCGATTTTTCATGTCCGAAAGATGGAACAACCGAGGGAATAAAGAACAAAGAGGACGCTCCCCCACCCACAAATCCTCCCAAAAGAAAGTGTCACTCCCATTTCCCACAGAAAACCGAACAAGGCTAGAAAAAGAAGGAAGCTCAAGAGAAATATCCTTCCACGGGCTCCTGAAAGTGCCTTTAATCCCCTATGAGACCCACTCGAAGGGATACAGACCATGCTTACTACCAATGATCCTATGTCACAAAGAGTTAGTTTCAAGAGGGAAACGCCAAAGCCATTTAGCCAACAACGTTGTACTTTAAATTCCTCAACTGAAGGCCCCCCAAGGCTTACCGGATTCCCAATAGTATCCCACTATCACCTTAAATTCAATTAGGTCAGCAAGATCTAAAATCGAAGAGATGAAACCCAAAATGGGAAGAAAGAGAAAGAGAAACAATCATGGAGAGAGAAGGGGTAGGAGAAGAATAGAGCAGTAATGTATAATTGGATATAGGCTAATGCCTAATGAGGTCACAATTCATGATGGTGATGGTTGAGAAACAGCTAAGAAATGAAGAAGAGAGTTGTCTCAACATATGGCACCGACTCTGTGGAATGAATTGAAGGGATTTCTTTGAACGATTCGATGTTTATGTTATTTGGAAAAAGAAAAACAATTGCAATGGATTTTAGGTTTGGGGTTTTTTTTTTTAGTTTTAATTTAGGTGGATTTCCTACCTGGCTTTTTTACCTAATTGTGATTCCGTTGAACCATATGTTAGATGAAATTTGAACTTCTAACATTTTCTTCTAACATTTTAATTTTGATTGACATTTTAATTTTGATTGAGATGTCGTTTGTAGCTCGACAGAAAACATATGTCATCGATCAAGACGTTTGAGATTGTAATCTCCCCACTCCATATGTTATTAAACTAAAAAAAAATCTCAATTGACATGAGCATTAGCCAATTATGTTAGGCTCAATTGACATTATTGACATGAAGCTTGTATTCCTAAAGACACCAAGTCATTTTCATTTTGAGCTTTGAACCTAAGAACTTAAAACGTTAAACATTTTTATGTTTTGTTTTGTGAGTTCAACAATTGCGGGGTGAAAATCAAACCATAAACCATCGATCTTTGAAATAATCATTTGTGTCATCTAGTGAGCTATACTCAAATTAACCCTAATATTAAACTTAAACTTGTAAAGTCATATTATTTATCTCTTTATCTAATATTATCAACAATAATTAGATATGTCAAATCGAGCATAGCTCAATTGACATAAAATTGTGTGATTGACTAGGTCAGAGTCAATCCTCACTCCGCATTAATTAAATACATTTAAAAATAAAAAAAAAACAATAACTACATATAAATATAAGGATATACATATATATTATATAAAAACAACATAGCTCATCAGATTGAGTTTAGGACAACATTAAACAAAAAAAACAGATAAAAACATAATTCAAAATTCTACAGGCAGGGATTAACTAGACGAAATCACACAACCTAACATTTAGATAAAGGTAATAGTTGAAGATCCAAGATGATGAAAACGGAATAACTAGCAGGATTTCCCCAAATCAGTAAATATCAGAACGATTCAACAAGAAGGATGCAATTAAAGAACAAGTTACGAACGCCTGACCTTTACGGAATCAACAATCTCGAGAACTTCAATTCCCAACTCCCTGAAATAGTAAATAATCCAGATATGTTAATGTATCTTTATTTTATTTTCTCATGGAGTGATCCTCAATCGGGCTTGAGATTCATAGCAATCAGTGAACGAACAATTTTTCAATTTCAAAATCAAGCATAATGGCACGAAGTACACCAACAGAGAAAACTGAAGGCGCAAATTACCACTTGATTGAGAGCTATTCTTATGCTTCTTTCACTTAATCTACGTTGGCTGCTTAGAAACTCCGGATATGGAGACCAACTTTTCGCAAAGATAATAAAAAAGGCAACACAAAAAACAAAACATAAAACACAAAACCATATTGGCATGGCAGTTTCCCAAGATCAGACATGTTTTTTTTCAAACCTAAACATGTTGCTACTACTTAAAGAAATCAAAATCTCACAAAGTATCAGTCATTAGCATTTGAATTATCCAAGCCACGTGACAGAGGAGTTCTCTCCCTTCTTCTTCCTTGGAAACTAGAATATGGAGACAAACTTTTCGCAGTTATATCAAAATTCTGGTCTAAATTTCAATGCACTATATCAATATCAATATGAGAAAGTCTAAATACATAGGAAGAACAGTAATGCTTCAACTCCTCAAAAGAAGATCAAAATTTAAAAAAAAAAAACAGTAAATAAAGTACCTATACTCATTACTGAAGCACTATCTTGTTAAGTTAATGAAAGAATTCCACTCTATCCTTCTCAAAAGGAGTATCAGAATGACAAGAAATGGAAGCAAGACAGACTTGGGGATGAACATTACCAGCCTTTATCTGCTATGAATTTGACGTATAACACCATCACCTAAAGGTAAATCACACAAGGAAGTGATTGGCTCACTTGGTTGGAGGCGCATTGCTTCGATGCAGAACGTGCCGCCGAATATCATTTTGATCAACCAACTCCAATGGAGTGGCTGTCTCATTCCTGATCCGCTTAATTTTGGGGCTCAAAAGGCCCCTATGGCGAAATCCATACAGCTTGAGCACTTGATTGTCAGCAAAATTGAAAGCCCTCTCCATGCTACTCAAACACCTTTCAACTGGATAGTCTCCATAGCTACCACAAGGTTTGCAACCGACGAAATGCGTCACAAACGGCCACCTTTCGTCACCTAATCCAGGGTGATACTTCTCAATCATTTCCTCGTATTTATCAACTAATCCAGCCCAATAACCGTGCAAATAGTATGAATTCTCAAGAAACACCTTATCCATCCATTCTTTCTGAGAAAGCAATAAATATATCAAAGCTGACTGATCATCAGCCTCAAATGCTGGCCTTCCCTTCAAGTATGCGGTCAAAATCTTCCCGGCCTCTTCCCGAATAGGACCCTTTGGTCCCATTGGAGCCCAAGCATCCAGCAAATCCAAAGACCATTGACAATTTCGAAACAAAAAGCTTCCTGTGTTGAGTGCGATCCAGGACTTCTGGTTGAACATCAAATCAGGGTACCCATGAACAACCAAATTATAGTTATCATATTTTTCGAGGGGAATCTCGAACACCATATCAGTAAATAAAGCATCACTATCCATCCACCAAATCCACTCCACCTCAGGGTGCGACAACATCAATCGCCGAAGCAACGGCAACTTGGCCCAATACCCAGCAAGTTCCTTATCTAAATGAGCCAAATTGTACACTATTTCAATCCCATGAAGCCTGCAATAGTCAATCTTATTCTTGATTGATTTCAACAAATAATGATCCCCAATTGGGTTATCGCAGGGTTTTGGGGGCGAACCAGTAACAAGCAAGATCCTAGCTCTTTTATTAATATAACTGGGAAATTGTGGGTTCTGATCCAGCCAAACCTTTCGCTCCTGATTCCAGTTCGCAATCTTGGGTCCGAGCGTGTAAGTGACATTAGGGTTGATTTGGGTCTCGGAAGAATCATCCGGGTCGTTGGGGTCGCTGTCAGATCGAATCTCGGCGAGGATCCGGTTGGTTTCTTCGATGATATTCTGGTTAACAGCGTCGGCCTCGGAGCTGCCAAGGTTGCCAACGCCGATGGTGCCACGAAGAACAAGGATGGTGACGAAGCCACAGAGTATGGTGATCTTGATATTGTTGAAAGTCTTCTGGATCTGACGGCCACGGGGAATTCCGGGAAGCACACGGCTTCTCCGGGCGTTGGTGGTGGCGGTGGCGGTGGGTAAACTATTCCCTCCACTGCCGGTTCTCTTCTGAGACGAGATATTGTCAAAACCCATGTTTCTGAGCACGATTTGGAGCAATGGGTGATGAGGGAAACGGCGTATTTCCCTCTATCCAAACCCAACAGCCCTCTTCGATTCAATTATGTCAGCAAGATCGGAAAGCCAAGAGAGAACAGAGCAGCAATGGGAAATGGGAATGAATTTATGTCGGTGATAGTTGAGGAACAGCTAAGAAAGGAGAAACTTGTCTTTTCTCAGAAATTAGCACATATGCATTAATTAAATAAAAATAATAATTATCATATGCATTTGTCTGTCTGTAATTGGATCCGTGGTTTCGTGATAATTTAATTATTTAATTTTTTTTTTTAAAAAAAAAATCAATTTATACATGGAGGTTGTATCAATTAAAACGTTGAACTAATGATTGTATCAATTAAATTCTGAACTTTTAGAAGTGTATCAATTTATACCTTCGGTTAGAATTTTATTTTTAAAATGTTTATTTAAATACCTGAAAACTTATAATTTTAGCAATTAAACTCCTAAACTTTCATAAGTGAATTGATTGTATGAAAATTTAGGAATTTAATTGATAAATTATAAGTCTTCATACCTCTAAAAACTAACATTTTTTTAGATAAGGTATAAATTGATATATTTATGAAAGTTTAGAGTTTAAATTGATAGTTACTTAAAAATTTTATTACACAATTTTCAGCTCCGTAGCTTATGGCTATGGTACATATTAGTTGGACACCACTCTCGAATTTTTATTTAGTCTTTTTTCTTTTCTTTTTCTTTTTTGTCTTTTCAATATTAAAATAATTCTTTAGTTGAAATCTCAACTGTAAATTACCTCCTTTATTTATTTATTTATTTTCTCCTTCACAAGAGTTTTTATTTTATATTTAAACAAGGTAAAACTTTGATACATTTGGAAAGTTTGAAATTTTGGAAGGCTGGTATTTGAAAGTTTGGAAGGCTGGTATTAAAAATTGAATGATGGGAAGTTTTGGATGGAGAAAAGTTTGAATAAAAAATATAGTACTAAAAATAAAGTCTTATAAAATAGATTTTAGCCTAATCGAAGTCCGAAAAATAGCCAATATAAGCTCACTCAACTAGTTAAAACATTATATCATCAACCAAGAGATTTGTATTGCCTAGTGACCATGAGGTTTTAGGTTCAATTCTCCACCCCAACATGTTGTCAAAAAAAAAAAAATTAAGAGATTAAAGGAATCTCCACCTCTTACGTGTTGTTGAACAAAAAAAATCACTATATTAACTTTCAATATTATATTAATTAACAATTAACATGCATTTTCAAAACAAAAAAGAAACAATTAACATGCAGTCAACTAGCCATGAGCATAGTTCAACCGGCATAAAGTATGAATTATTGACCTAAGAGGTTAGAGATTCAAATCCGCAACTTTACCTATTGTATAATAATAATAATGTAGTCAACTATAAAATGACAAATTAATGATTTCAACTTATTTTTCCTATGAGAAGAATTTCCCTTTTGACATTTGAGCTGAGTATTTCCAAGACAGATTTTGCTTAAAAGAGTCCTTCACAGATTTTGCTTAAAAGAGTACCTTACGTATATATATCTCACATGGTATCATTAAACTACTACATAAAACTTATGAAATGATTTGATTTGACTAAGTTCAATCTGAAGATGTTACGAGAGCAAAAATTCAAAAAAGTTATTTCCAAGACAGATTCTTACTTTCCTTTCTCTTTGCTTTTTGTTTGTCAGATGCAGAACAAAGCTTCTCAGCTCTATTGCACTCTTCAAGAATTTTGTTGTCAATCCTTCTTGTTGGCTTGAAAATCTCAGTGATTGAAGGATCCAAAACATCACTTGAGCAACGAAGCCTAAGGACTCATCATAGCTATGGCTTCCTTCCTCCCACGGTTTCCTGCCCATTTCAAAATCACCTCCTTTGCAAAGTTTCTGTATAAGGACATCATAAACTGGACCATAACCCCCCAATGAGCTTCTCTTCGTTTTCCCAAACAACTCAACTGCATAATTTGTTCTCTCAACTCCACACAAAATACCAATCAAATCATAGTAGAATTTTCGATCCGGGATCAACCCCTCTTCAATCATCTCGTCCACAATCCCGCCGCGCCCTTTCCCAAATCTTCCAGTCTGGAACAACACTTTCGCCACGAGATAATAGCTCACCCAATCGGCTCGACAACCCGGTCGCTTCATTGTCTCGAGGATTCTACATGATTCCTGCACTCTCTTATGGTCGAGATCAAGAACTATTTATAACTATTCTCTAATCTCTTGGAACTAAAATATCCTCAAACTTGAGATCAAATAAACATTAAATTCAAATTCAAACATCAAGAACCAAAATATATTTTGCCCTCAAATTTTGAAGTGGTTCTCTTTGAAAAATATTCATACAAGTGTCAGAAATTTCTCTAGAGAGGTATCAAGTCTACTCTGTTCATATGTAAGTATAAACACAAGTTGATTAGAAACACAAATAACTGAATGATCTTTCGAAGAATCGGCAGCTTGTAATCTCGATACAAGGCTCACAAATTAGTATTATTCGTTCAATCAGCCTTCAGGAATCCCACCAACAGGGCGAGTCGAAAATCATTGTGAGCAAAAGTTAACATAGATACCTTTCTTCAGGTGCAGAAGTAACTCTAGCAAAAGCATTCTTGGGGATTATCATTTATTAGACAATTCAGATCTCACGAGCCTGGCTTTATCATTGTCTTACTCTAGAAAGGTATCACTTAGAGCGTCTCATTGTCGTCGTGGTGGCCGGTTGAAGAAGGGTGCCCATTGAGATCCACATTTACACCATTTACCTTCCTCACAAATTGTCCTCGCACACGAGGCCTCTTCTCAGCTAGTTGTTTACGGTTTGCGTACCTAATTTTCTTGTCGAAACATCGCTCTTTCCTCTTCTGTCTAAACTTTATCAACGCTGCCTCTCTTCTATCAGCTTTACTCAGTTTTACTTCAGTGGAGGATGGACTTCCTAATGATGGCCATGGATGAGAACTAGGCATTTGACCAGGTTGCAAACATATATTGGGAGGATAATATGAAAATGGGGGCATCCCAGATGCAAGAGGGAAATGATGAAGATGACTGTACTGTGGCATGGTTGCATGATTTTGCATCTCGTGTGGAATCTTACTGTAGAAGTCTGCAGAGGGTGGTATCAAAACTTGATTCATGACTCCAGGCAGATAAAAGGGATAATTCGTTTGAGCCGGTAATCCAGCAACGTCGGGCCGAGACTCATCTTTTGGATGCTCAAGCACCTGAGATAGCTTCTTTTCTTCATCATAGCTCATTTGTTGGGGAAATTGGAACGTTTGGGGACTACTAGACATGTCCATGGACCGAGAATCAGGAGCACTACTACTACTTCGAAAGTCATCTCCTTGCGAATAACTTGTGCAAGCATTTCCAGTTTCACAATGGTCAATAGATACTAATTGATCAGTTTCAGTTGATAGAAGGTCCCTTCTCAATTGTTGAGCAGGTGCTTGAAAGTTGCCTTTTGGCGCATTAGATTTGCAATATGTAAAGAAAGCAGATGACTCACCAACTTTCAGTTTACACTTTTTAGGGCCTGAAGAAAGTTGTGATCCACGTCATTGCCTAAAAATATAAATAAACCACAAAAGAGTGTTGGTTGATGAACTACTAACCATTTTGGTTTTCATCGATAAATTGCACATTGTGCTGCAATTGAAATGAATCAGCAGCAGGAGGCTTCATGGTAATGACAGCAGCAACAGAAGACTATAATGGAAATACCGAACTTCATAAAGTTGATTCATTCGACAATTTTTTTTATAAGACAATATAACAGAAATTTTAGCTCCAAGCCTCCAAAAAATGCCTAGCATGATGCAATCGAAAATTAATAAGGTTTTTGGAACAAGGTATATGGAACTTGCTGAAGTCCCCAGACTTCAAAAGAAAAAGGAAAAGAGAAGAATCAGAAAGTCTCAACTCCTAAGATATAGTTCTGATTACCTTAAAGAATAAGAAAGGCAATAAATGATTGAAATGCAAAAACATAAAAAGAACAATATAGCACATATGGTCTGATGATATAATACAAAGATTAAGATACTGACCACATCTTCCTGATGGGGCATATCCAATTCTGGATTGGTACTCCCATGAGTATTATCATCAGTGTCATCCGAGAGAAAAGTAGTACTATTGGTATTGCGGTCACTAAGGTCTGAGGTCGCCAAATCAAAGTCAAAATTTAAAATTTGCTTCTCCACCAATCCGAGCTGCCAACAAAGAAGATGAACAAATTGTTAGACCTCCAATCACAAAATAGTTATTGGGTAGTTATGGAGTAGTTTCTGGGTAGTTATCATGTTCAAGAGTTTGAATAGGGAGTTGCAACTCCGTGAGTAAGTTATGTTTGTCTTTCCTATAAATAGGATTGTGTTCTATAGATAAATGAGTGAATTTTTCTTGGAAGTCAATTGGTAATGTTGGGAGAGATAGTTGACCCTCGAATTGGTCAATTGGTAATGTTGGGAGAGATATGTTGTATTATGCAGAGCCCTTAGATTCATATTCAGATGAAAGATAATTAAAATATCTATTGTCGAGAGAAAGCTAAGACACTGAAGTTTAGAGCCATGAATACACATTTCAATTGCAGTTATCCTCATATAATAGTTAACTAAGAATACAGATCCACAAGAACATATATATCATAAGTCAGTGCAATGGAAACGGTGATAAAATAAAATAAGTTCCTGGAGACAAACCATGCGCCGTCGTCTCCATATGTGAGTCCATAAGTTTAGCAGTTCGTTTGTTCGTAGAGGCTTCACGAGATAGTCCGTCGCACCTAGCCTCAAGCACTTGACAACAACAGATACCTCATCTTGCGCTGACATCACTAACCAAAGCAAACAAACCCAAATAAAGATCACATTCCATTAATAGGTTATAATCAAGAACTATCAGCACTGAGTGACTTACTGATCACAGGAATACGCCGTAGCTCTTTGTCCCGTGTGACATATTTGAGCATTTTCATGCCTTTGGCCATAGGTAAATCTACTTCAGTAAGAATGATATCTATATCTGGCCCCTCAGCATTCAAGGCATTGATCACCTGTCTAGCTGATCTGACTGAAATGACTGTAAATACAAAAATGAACTCAATATCTATAATGGGAAAGAAAAAACAAAACCTAAAGCAATATAATGAAACCATACCCTGATATGAGCATCGCAAAAGAAGTGTAAAAACCTCTTGTGAACTCTTGGAATCATTGTCACACAGTAAAATTTTCACCTTACTCCTATCTATAAATCCAGCTCCTCCACCACTCCTGTTACTTCCTCCCTCAACAGCACAAACCTTGTTGCAATTGAGCTCTTTGCACTCCATTATATCACACTCTCAAAACCTCCCAAAACGCCCGTTCAAAACAGAGTAACTTCGTTCATCAAAACAACTAAATCATGGATTCACAACCGAAAAAGTTCAAAACTAGAGCATCCCCATTTCCCCCATTAGGGTTCCAAGTTCGAAAACCAACTCGATCCCACAAATAGAGAAAGCACAGAGCTCGGCGCAAGGTTGAAGATAGCAGCAGATACCCAAATTAGAGATCACGAAACACATACCTCACAGCCAAAATTAGAGTCAAACAAAACCTCCACCAGATTCCATGGCTGTATTTGGTACATCAATGGCGGCGGAAAAAGAAGTCGAACTTCGATCAAGTCAATCGCCGATGTTGTTACAGATTACAGCAAAAAAAGCTGAAAAAAGAAGCAGCAAACGGAGCTCTCCCGTGTAGTTGTTTGTGTTTGGATCTTTCTTTCTCAAGACTGAATAGATAGAATTTGCAGTTAACGTGCGCCGAGGGAAAAGAATGGGCGCGGGAAGGTGGAAGAAGTTGAGAGGCGCAGATTAGCAAAGAGTCTGACGTGGAGGAGAGAGAGAAAAAAGTGCAGAGGAATATTTTCAGAAGAGAGGAGAAGTGTAAAATTAACGGATCGTTTGGTAGAGATGTAAAACAAGCCACGTCGACTTCAAATCTTTTCCGATATGGAATGAAACTATGGCTCTCAATTTGAGATTCATTTCAAATTTATGGATTTTGGAAAAAAAGTGTTTTTTTCTAAATTGCATTTTCTTTTAAACATTTTTTTTATAATAAGAATTTTATAATTAAAACATTCATGGATACATCTTATAAAAACATAAATTTGTTTGGTTTGATGTAAAAAATATTCTACAAATGTCAAATTACTATAAAAGATGATTAATAAACACTGAACTGCTATAAAAAAAAAAAAAAAAACAACACTGTGAACTAATAACTTGAGTGGTTGTCAGAGTTGGTTGTCGCTAGTCTCCGATCCAAGTCCACTGTTACGATCAGTGACGTTGATCGAGATCGGGACCGACGATTGTTAGTGGCTGGTCACCAGTCTCGATCACCAATCGTTGGTGACCGACGACAACCAACCATCGTCGGGGTGGTGGTCGATGACCGAGACTAGGGACCAGTGACCAACGACTAGGACCTAGACCGTCGACCACCTTCCATCGTTGGTCTTGGTCGTCGACCACCGATCACCGACCATCAATCCCTGATTCCGATCGTCGGTGGGTGGTTGTCTCTGGTAGTCACTGGTAAGTGGTGGTTGGCGGTGGGTGGTTTAGAGTTACTGACCATCAATCCCCGATTCAACAATTCGATTCCTACTCGCAATTGTTGAACTAAAAACTAAGCATGTGATTATTAACTATTATTTAAGATGTGCTTGAAATTGAAATTCATCAATATTTTATTTCTTTTCATTTGTAATAAAAACAAAATTAGGTTCAGGCTGAAAATCACATTTAATAAGACCTCCGAGAATCATTTGTCCTTGCAAATAAATTAAGTTTGAGTAACTTCAGGTTAAAAAATCATACTTACATTATTTGTTTGTACACAAATATACCATCTACGTGCAATAATTACAATAATCAAATAATTAAGGAAATAAGTATTTATCCAATCAAACAATGCAGATTACATAGGGAAAAGGAATGTTCTTTTTTTTTTTTTTTGAAAAAAAAATGAAAAGTGATTTATTGGAAATTTGAATGTTAGTCAGTGAAGTAAGTATAATAAATAATAATAACATCAATAATGGGTCAAGTTTTGATCTGCCATTACTAGGAATGGATGATCAATTTCTTTGCTACCAATCTAATGCCTGCACTCTGCTGATAGTCATATGTATCCAAGGAAATGAATGCATCTAAAATGGCTCCAGGGTTTATCAAGCTTTCAAGCTCTGCAGCATCAAATTTACTGAATATCAGCCTTTGTGCAGCACCTGATGATTCTTTTTGGTACATTTCTGTACCATAAATTGCCATATCTCCACTTACTGCAGTTGGAATGCTGTGAAAAAACAGATTTAAAATCCATTTGAAACTGACCAAAAAGACCAAATTTATGAATGAATGGATTTGATAGTTCAAATCTTTCATCAGAATGTTTGTAGATAGTATTGTGACTTACTTTAATCTCATCGTTGGGTAGTTGAAATAGCCATTCTTTCTCATCACAACAGGCCTCCACTCGGAGCTGCTGCCAGAATCGGAAAACAATCTCTGAGCCACGCCATCAGATGCTTCAAGAACCCTGCATAAACTTGGTGGTACATCAACCACGAAACTCAACCTTGGACGGCCAGCGTAATCCGTGAATTTTGTGCTTATGCCAAACCGAATTCTCAGAGTATTACAAAGAAGCTGTAAACAGTCGTCTTTGTGCGACAATTGTATTCTTTGGCTCCCACGAAAAAATGGAACGAAAGATGCAGCGATGGATGAAACAGACACCTGATCAGGCTCCAGGAATTCAGTAGCGGCGCTGAGACTTGTGGAAGTATCCTCTGTGGGAGATGCTTCGGTAGATACTGAGACATGTTCTTCTTCCATGCTGATATCTGTTTCAGGCAATTCGCCTGCTATTTGGTCACTGAGAGTGTGCATGTTAAAAGAATCTGATTCAGTTGCATCGGCTTCAGCCAGATTTGAGGCTTCGTCCTCAGAGCTACGAGTTACAAGTGATAATATTGGATGAGCTTCCCCTTGTTGACCTGTTAGAGATATAGGAGTACCACCTATCCTTGAACTTGATGTGCGAGTATTATTATTCGAATTAATTCCCTGTGGAGATGATTTTCCAGCACGACTTCTTGTAACAGCATTTGGAGAAACCCAACTGTTCTCTGGGAAAACTTCGGGTAGACTTGATTCCTGTTGCCAGACAACAGTTTAACACTAACCCACCATACTTATCTAATATAAAATGGTAAATATAAGAGTCAAGCTAATGCAACTATGCTGATGTCAGTTTTTTTTTTTTTTTTATCCGTGAATGTTCGGGCCAGCTTGCGCGCACCTCGACTAATCTCACGGGACAACTGTCTGACCCTACTACATTTGATTGTCAAGGAAATTCGTAGGATATGCTTATTGGTGACCCTACTACATTTGGTTGTCAAGGAAACCCTATTGATGATCCAAATTCGGCAAGAATCATGGTTATCACGAGCATACATCCAAGTGGTCAATATTCAGATAATGCAACAAAAAATTCAAATATGTAGAAACATTGGAAGTGATCTAAACTGCAAATAGTTAATGAATTGTTGACACAGTTACAAGTTTAACATAAAAAGATTAGTTCTGTTCGGCATCTTAAATTTACACATTACCAGAAACAAGACAGTTGCACAGTATTTTAGAACTTCGAGATTCATCCTGACATCATCCAAACTCCTGTAGAATTATACAGACAAAGTCAGATAAATGGAAACCACTCCTTTGATTTAAGTTCAAAAATTGCAAGCAAGTTTGAAGAGTTGCCTGTGTGTTTGTTGTCCTATCCCGAAATAGGTAGCAAGAGTAGCCATCTGCAGGGAGAAAAGGAACGTCAAAATCAAATAAATAAAGAGTTGCCGGATACTTCTACAACCCAAAACCCGAAGCTAGAAAGATGCATGAAGATCCATTATATCAAGCCAAGACAGTGTCATTGAATTAACTAGAGAAGGCAAACGCAAGGATCTGATGGGAAATGTCATTACAAGAAGCCTATAAACACAGAAGTTAAGGAAGACAACGAAGAGATGCCCACAAATATAGGATCGTTAACTCCTTGAAAAACATGATTTTTAGAATTATAATTTCTCAGCATAACATATCTTCCTCAAAAAGAGGTTTTTCCAACCCCTCGTTAGCATAAGATTTCACAGTTATATATTCTAATTGGCAAAACATTACATTTGAAAAATGCTACCATCCTATTGCAAATGATAACACGGTTTAAGTATCATATTCAAGAGGTAAATCCAAAAACTTCAATTACTTCTACAATTTCCTGCTCGAGTTCTGAATGTTGAAAGCTCTTCACAATTTTGCCGAAGGCGCCATCCAATGGATACTAGTTTACAGGTTTCTCGGGATCACCCGAATTTTGCATAAACAGAAGCAGAAACATAGCAAGCATGCAACAGAGAAAGAGTTATGTCATTACCTTCATGTCGCCAGCTCTCCTTCCGAACTTTTGAGTCAACAATGCCAATGAATCGATAGTACCTTTCGGTTGTGGTGCTGGCATACCAATTTCTGCAAAAGCCTCTCTTATTCGCGCACAATCAAATCTCAGTATGTTATGGCCTGCCCATATCCGTCCTACAGAACAATATCGCAGCAGGAAACTCAAACAGAGGCACATAATAAACTAAAAACAGAAGAATCATGGACCATTCAAGAACATCATCTATGGACTTTGAAAATAAACCTCTTCGTCTAAATACATACACTCTTCGAACCTTATAAGAACTTAACTCTCTAAAAATGTTACCTCCGTTCAGCTAAACTAACCTGATTAAGAAAATATATTCTGAAGTTCTGAACCAAAAAAACACAATTCTGAGCCAAAATCTCTCGGTTTAACAGAAACAAGTGATTATAATCAGTTCCTTCCTCCCATCAGAAGGCACCCAAATCAACTTTCACATCAAATTAATTATCAAAATGAAGAACAAGAAGGTAAAAACATTGTTTTCAAATACCCGAGTAGAGAATAAGTGTGATCGTACGTACCGTGAAGGATATCGAAAACCCTATCAGCAATTTGGGCGAAAGTAGGGGCAGAAATGACGGCGTCTCTAGTAATGCCATTGCATCGCACAGATAAGGAGGAAATGAGAGAGAGATCAGAGGGTCGAACGAGAGTGGAATAGTTCTCCAACTCAACCAGCTTCCTGGGGCAAACCAGAATCGCGCCAAATTCCAAAATTGAAAATCTCTGGCCTTGGCGGGTCGGAACAGTGGTCTCCACATCAAAGAAGGCAATCTCCGATCGGTCGTCCGTCGGGGCCATGACTGAAGAGAGGGAATTATCAATCGGAGAGGATAGAAGAGTGGATTTGTCTTGAGATTGAAGAAGAAGAAGAAGAAGAAGAAGGCGGCAAGAAGTGAAGATATTATAAGGATAACGACCGCCGTGGGTATAGAGGTTGCTTCGTGAAGTAGACTTCCGACGTACGGAACATCCGGCTGATTCTGATTCTGATTCTGAAGCTAAAATCCATTTTCAGTTTCCAAATAACCTAAGCTAAGACTTCTATTGGAAGGAGCTGATTTTTTTTAGGTTAGGATTTTATATTTTGACTTTAGCATATTTTTAATGCTTCCAATTTTTTTTTTTTTTTTTTAATTTAGGGATTTGGTCTATATTTTTTTATTTGAATTTATAATTTAAGTTTTTTTTTCTTTTTCTTTGATAAATGAATTTATGATTAAGTTAACTTCTGTAAATTGTCCATAACTATGAGAGAGATTTAACTTAGATCTCTTAATTACTGTCTATAACCTCAGCTGAGTTATTCTCAATATAAATTTATTGTCCAATTAAAAACAGATCATTTTATTGGATGTTACCATTTTTAACTTTGGTAAATTCTTCATGACCACGGGGAGGTGATTTTTTTTTTTTTTTTCATGTATATGTTTGAGTTTGATTTGGATCATGTTATTTTGTAAAATCTAAAAAAAAAAAAAAAAAAAAAAAAAAAAAAAAAAAAAAAAAAAATCTATATTTAGAAGTAAATTGATATTTATGTTAAAATTTCAATATATATAGGAAAATTGTAACCGATCTAGTAAAATAATTAAAAAGATAGCACTTTTTTTAAAAAAAAAATGCCAAATTTTATTGCTGATAGTAGTCATCGCTGACAATAATCTATCACTGATAACAGTGATACTCATATATCAGCGATAGTTTGTGAATAATTTTTACTGGTTTTTTTTTTTTTTTTTTCTTTTGTTTGCAGTTTCATAGGATACGAGGACAGGTATCTCATCCCAAACATTGGATTGCAAGATTGTGTAAGCCATTTCCTTAAAGACAAGTTAGTAACAAATGCTAACTTGAATGAGGTCTTCTCCTCATTCTCACGTTTCCCACTTAATATTATTTATTATACATTTTCATTCATTGGAGCACTCACTCGTTGTCTTGTATTGTATGTAACATTTACAACACTCCATAACATCTTCAAACCCAACTTACAATCATTCACAACCACCACATCTTTCAAGCTTTTTGGATTTTAAATTAATTTTTTATAAATTTTTCTCTTGTAGGATCAGACCATCAGATTAATCACGAAAATAAGAAGAAAAAAATGGTAAGGTTATTTAATTGTTAACTTGTTAAAGTTACGAAATGAATTAACAAAAAAAAAATGACTAGACGTAGAAATTACAACACATATCTGAGTCTAACGAGTCATCAAATTTGATAAATTTAAAAGTTTGAGGTAAAAAATCACTTTATTTTATACTTTGGTATATGTTTTTATATCTTGATCAAACACTCATTTGTATACATAAAGTGGAAAATAATCAAACAGCATATCTAGTCCAATGACATATACTTTATGAGGGGAGGATATATTACATATAATAGGATTAATTATTGGAGATCATGCATATTCATGTTGATGATCGAGAGAGTCAACGCTGCTAACTGAAACACATTGTTGTTGTTGTTGGTCAAAGGTGAAATGGCGGCGGCACCTTCTTGTTTCTCTTGAAACCCATTTTCACAAGTTGAAGGAGCTTCCATCACTGAACTCACCTTCACATTTGCAACAGTATAATTCTTGTCTTTGTAATCTCTTTTTGCCTCTTTGAGGGTTGGAACAGCATCAGAATAAAGCTCTAGGCAATCATCCAAACATGCTTTAATGAATTGCTCCAATTTTTTGTTCCTCAAAAGTTTCTTGATGTCGCGTCGAGTGCTCGTTATGTTGTGTCGAGTCAAATCCATGGAGATGAGCCCGAGTTTGTGGACATTCGCAGAGCGACTACGATTGTCGGATTCCAAAGAAGCAATGCAGAAGTTGTAGTTGAGATTTGGGGTACTATCAGCAGATCTCTTGCATGTTTCTTGGATAATATTATGAGGAGTTGAACCATGTGAGAAGGAGACAAAAATAAGGATAAAGAAGAAAGTAGTGAGAGAGAAATTAGAAATCATAGTTAACTATTGATCTTCTAATTTGGCTATAGTTTCAAGGAATTGGGAAATTGTGGATATCTTTTTGCTTATTATGAGCTTTTATATTTATAATTTGGGGGAGGGGAGGGGAGGGGGTCCATGATTGGATAGTTTCTAAGACTAGATTTAGTAGGAAATAACTTGCTGCAATTTGAAAGTAAAATTGGCCTTTTGATTTACAAAGATATACTTTTAAAAGAAAATCCTTTGTTGTGCTTTTAAAAAAAAAAAAGATTTTTTCATAAAAAGAAGAAATTAGAATTTTGTTGAAAACCAAATAATTAATTTGTCCAAGTAATCAAACAGAATCGACATATCATTGTATCCACAACAACACATAATGGTCTGGTCTTATTGCGTTAGGTTAAAGTTATTTAATTATGGACCATTTAGAATAATTTTGCAAACCCTAAGGACTAAAGTTTACCTTTTGAAACTTAAGGGACAAAATACACATCAATCAAACTTGACAAAATATATCTTGCCCTTAAACCTTAAAGTTATGTTTTTTGTGGACAAGAAGTTTCCATAAAAATCAGAAATTTCCACAAAAACAATAATTTTGTATGAAGCAACTTTGCACTAAGCTGGTATTGGTTTGAACAAATAAAATAAAATATATATTTTTTTTTAGAAGAAATAAAATATCCCAATTTGGGTAAAAGAATATTGGTGAAGAATTGCTGATGCTTATAGAAAGAAAATAATTCATGTTCATTGGTCATCTTCCCATAAGACAAACAAAAATAAGAAAAAAGGAAATAACGTGGTTGAAAAATTATCTTTGATTGTCTAAATTTTATTGGAAAAGCTACGTCGTCTTAGCTTAGAAGCAACAGAAGATCCACAAAAGTCAGAGGCCGGGGCCGACCCCGACGCCTGCGGGTTTATTTGCTTCTATTCTAGTTATTGGCAGGCTCTACCTTGTGTAAAAGATATACAGAACATTTTAATTATATTTTGATCTGCTGATTGAAATTTCTATAATTACTTAATTTTGAATTTCGATCTTTATTTTTGTTTTGTTTTCTACTTTTAGATTAGATAAAGTTTTTGCCGGTTACAAACTTGAATCTAAAATCACGTGTTTCAATTTGCGTAAATCATTAGGGAGCGGGGAGGAGGCAAGCAAATGACGGGAGACATTACAGGTTGACTACAAGAAGCAAAGATTCGTAGACTTGACAAGTTGCTTATAGAATGCTGACTACTAAGTGAAAACTTTCAACGGGGGAAACGAAGCTTAGTGAGCTTTCTGTCGGGCCGGCCGAGCACTACATAAGCCACTAGCGGAGAAAGCTCGAAGAGGTCCCCTTCATTCGTTGCTAAGCCAAGGTCCCAAGTCTCCAAGTCAGCTCGCGCTTTTTAGAAGAATCCTGCACCTTGAGGAAATCTGACCTCTAATATTGAAAAATACAAAATAAATTGACGAAACAACCAGAATCTCTCGACCCAAAGTAATTCAATTTACGTCTTAACTTAACAGACTTCAGAAAAAATGTTCTGTGCAAATTATAGAACAGTAATTAGATGATGCTGCATAGTTACCTTTTAAACCAGTATCTTTAGCTTAAAAGAACACTAATTTCCTTCTATGACTACGAATTAAGCATAACTTAAATCATCTAATCAAGATTGGAAATTTACAGGTGGCTAATTTTCCAATTCTACTTGAATCAAGTGCATGATAGGCATTCTATACTACTAGTCAACAGCTAATCAATCACCTTATAAATTAAAGAAGTGCCAGGATTATAGAGCTATAAATGAAAGGTTTGGCAATATAAAGTACTTAAATCTATGAATAGATGAGGACTTCCGTTGATGATTCAAGGGGTTTGAACTCACTTAACCTGAATATACTACTCGGAATCAGAACCTGAAAGTGGCATCTGATAAGCATTCGAAGGCTCAGGATCAGTGATGGAAGGAGGTACGTCGGCATTTGATGCGGTTCTCGAATGGTTTCTTCTTCTAGGTTTGCTTCCTTCCTGAAAAGATTGCATATCACAAAAACATCGACATATTAAAGATCCACATATAGAACATCATCTTAATTTGGGACTGTATATTGAAAAAACCATAAGGAACATTTCTTGAGCCCTCACTCACTTACTTTAGTAGATGATGGTTGAGTTGGTTGAATGGATTCATTTGAGAGGTCAGGTTGCCTAGCGGGTCGAGATGGGGGAGTGGGTTGAGACTTCCGTAGCCATATAGTGCCCAAAGATAATAATGAAGCAAGAAACAAGGCTGGACCAATCCTTGGGTCGTCTAGACGGTCATAGATTCCAACTTTGATGTGCCCAATCCACTTCAACACATTGGTTATAAAACTACTCCCACCACTTCCAAACCTCATAGGCTCCGGATCTTCATGAACGAGTTCGGGAGCCTTCACTCTCTGGCATTTTAAAACACGAAGATATACTTCAACCATTCTTCTTTTAGAATCAAAGCAAATTCATACATACAAATAAATTGCTCGATAAGCATTCAAAAAAAAAAAAACATCAAATAAATGGAAAAAATTAGTAGACCTGGATTCTATCATACGAGCAACATAGATGGAGGAAAGATAAAACAAATAAAGGATTGGACAAAATAAAATTAATAGTGGCTTACATAAAAGGGCAGATCCTTCGAATCACCATCCTCGATTATTTTTGAGATCCATTGAGAAATCTACAAAAGATGACAAAGCAACGACAGTTGCAAGAGAAGTATACTGAATCATTTGCAAAGTTTCAATAAATTCAAAGGCAATAACCATACTATTAGAGAATGAAATCTTGTGTACAAATTCTAAGATGGTATTTCCTACATTATTTATGAATAGCCCATATCGTGAATTGAATTGATTTTGAAGCCCACGACGGAAGGAAAACAATTATTATCCTAAGAACTATAAGATTTTAACTCTACGATAAGTTGACATACATTTTAATATTAAACACCTTAAAGAAGAAAAACGCATCATCCCAAGCTTTGAAACAAAGTCTAACCTCTGAAATTTCAGACGAACCATTGTAAAGAGCCACAAGCTGTGAGGCAAGATCCAGATCATCGGATGATGTGTCAAACATACTTCTTGGCTTCATTTCCTTAGCCTTAGTTGCATCCCTTTTGTACCGTATAATAAATAATTGAGGCACATCACTGAGATCTCTCATTGGTCCACAAGTTTCATAGCTAGATTCAGAGCTGATGTAAAAGAAACAATATTTCTATAGAAAAATGAAGGAATTTGTATCAGTGAGAGAGTCAAGAAGAAAAGGAAGAGAAAGAAGCATGTACATTATCTAAACAGAGTGTCAGCAGTATCTAGCACAGTATCATTTTCAAACTTGGACACACTTTCGGCACACGATGGAATGTATGATACATTTTATTACTACTTTTTAGTTTCTGACACATAGGAGATACGCATAAAACATGCGTAGGACTCAGGAGGGCATGCTTATAACATGTGGAGAACACGTTTTTGTTGAGAACATAGAAGAATAATATTGATTTTTTTTTTTTTTTTTTTCTTGAGAACACAGGAGGGCACAGCTTTTCATCAAAAACGGGGGGGGGGGGGGGGGGGGGGGGGGGGGGGGGGGGGGATTGTTTATGGAACTTATGTTTGGAAAGAAATAATAGAATTTTAAGGGATGTTTCAAGAATCAAGAGAACGGGAAGATGTATTTGAATGAGCAAAACTTGGCAGTTCGTTAATTGCTTCAAATTGGGAGGCTTTCTTGTAAAATATCGTCTTTTATCCCCCCTGATAGTCTTTGGGGTTGCGCAGCCTTAAATTTTATTTTGAGAGTACATAGAATCTAATTTATTCAAACTTTTTCCACCATTATGGAAGATCTCGAGAGTGGCTTAACTTGAGCAAGATTTTGTCTTTTCAAATTCATATCAAGTTTAAAATAAATAAGGGGGAAAAAGTACTAAACCCCAAGAAAGATCATCCAAACCAGCTCTGTAGCTAATGTGAACTGAACTGTGATCCTTGGAAAATCTATAGATCTATAGAGCAAATTCTTTTGAGGTTATTCAAGTATTAAGATCTCGAAGATAATGTCAGAATATTCTGGCGTGACTAGACTTCTCATGTACCACATAAGAGATCACAATAAACTGAAAATAAGTAAATAAAAAATAAAAAATTAGAAGAAAATGGGATTAAGATTGCATGGATGGCTTAAAGCACAGCTCAAAGAACGCAAAACTTCAACTTTTCAAATGAGTAAGCCTAAGCAAGATTGACCACTACGTCCACTGCTACCCTGTTTCTCACATTCCAGTTTATAATTTAATGATATGCCAAGGAATTGGAGTCACCTTCTGGGCTTCACCGTCAAGCCAAGTGAAGGACAAACGTTTGTTTTGAAGTGCGACTACAGCTGGAGATATCCTTGGGCCTTCATCAGCTCCATAAGCTTCACTATTAGTAGTTAAAGTTTCTGTAACCCTGCGCATTGTCTAACTTTTACACAATTACACCTTTCCTAACTTATAAAATAGATAGTTCGCATAGATATGAAAATTAAACTGGCTAATCACAACTTCGTTTAAGTGCTTTTATAGTGTAACATCATTTTATGTAGAGGTGTGAGAAAGCAAAGAATTAGCTTGGCCAGTACGTACGACATAAACCTATAATGCCCATGAAATCATCAAGAGTACTTTAAGATATCAGAAAATGTTCTCAACTAGGATTAGAAGACCTATTGATGCTATTATGCAACCATTAAGTTTACTCAAAAAATTGACAGAATATTCATAAAAAATAACCCGACACTACCCTAACTTTTGAAAGAAGCATTTATTCCATGATAAATAATGTTCTGCAACTTCAGAAATCTTCAAATTAGACATTGATAATATAAACTCGAAGGTTATCTCAAATTACATAAAACATGTTTAGCAGATCTCCAAAAATTAGGGTAATTTTGTCTTTTACTAAGGAAAGTTATCCTTCAACTTTTTAAAGGCTATAACTAGAAATCCCCACAGTTAGAGTTAACAACCAAAATCTAATTAAATTGTACTTATAAATCCTTAAACTAAATTACCATGCCCCCCCCCCCAGAAAAAAAAAAAAAAAAAACCTCTCTCTTCACAGGTAGGGCAGAACTTCGCTCATCTGAATATTGTTACATCGGAATAACCCAGAAATATAATCATGGTACCTATTCTTACTAAATGATGAAAATAAAAACTGTATCAATAGAATTCAATTTTAACAAGAAGACTAAGAGCACTACTACATGAAAACTAATCATAGGAAACAAGCTTACTTCACGCATTTTGTTGAGTTCTGCACTCAGTCTTCCAGCTATAATAGCACAGTACCACGTTAATGTGTCAGATCCAGCACGAGAATAACCACGAGCATCACATCCCAGCTCCATTGATGTCCGGCTTCTTAATTGAGGAAGCACTAAAAAAACAAAACGTGAGAATCCAAATCCCAGTTAAGAGAGAGAGAGAAGAAAAGTAGAACAAGAACATAGTATTTTAAAACAAATTAAGAATTGAATTCTATGAGTAATACAAAGCTGTTATTACTTAAAAGGAGAATCTAAAGAAACTATAATACCTTGTTGCTTATTCTGTTCAATGAGCTGTAAAAAAGAGGAACTGTTGAGAGAGCCTGATGCAAGAAGTGCGTATTTTGATTGGTCAAACAATGCACAAAGCAGAGAATAGAGTAGAAAATGCACACAAATGAAACAAGGCATGGGAAAAGAAGTGACATGCCATGGTACACAATAGGCTTCATTCCTGGATCTTTCAAGAAAACCATAGCAGGTGCAAATTCCACCCCAAACCTAAGTCCAAAAAAAAACTCCATCAAATTCGGATGGAAACAAAACACCATTTAAAATATATATTTTTTTAAACCAAGAGACAAATTCTTTCATTGAAGAGATGAAAAGAGACTAATGCTCAAAAGATACAAAATTAAAAAAGGAGTGAGAAAAGCTAAACAATTACAAAGGAAAAATAAAAGCATTTCAATTTAAACAAATATCTTGTAAAGGGAAATTAGAAAGAAAGAGAGAAAAAAAGAAAAAAAGAAGAAAAAAAAGAGTCAAACTAAAGAAGAGGGCTCTAGTCAAGCAAGATGAAACCTAACATATAATTACAAAAGTCATTACACATGAAAGGCCGGAGAGAGGTATGAACCTAACAAGGAACCAAACTCTCTCCCTAGACCGCTTCACACCTCTAAACACTCAATTGTTCCTCTCTCTCCAAAGACCCCAAAGCAAATAACAAATGTCTGCTAACCACAAAAAATACCATTTTTACTAAAGGGCGAATGACGCAACGACTCCTCGAACATAGAACTGAAAACTCGGCCGAACCACCGATACCGAAGGTCAGAAATAAACGAGTCCAGACTACCGAAGCATAATCACAAGACCACAAAAGATGATTGAGTGGGAAAAACGCTTTTGAACTTTCTCCACAATAGGGTCCTAGAATTAACTATATTGTGTAGACTGTAGATAGACTAATAATCAATAAATTAATGGCTGTGAGCCCCTCTTAAAAAAAAACTGAAGTAACAAGAAAAGGAAGAAGATTTTAGCTGTAAACTTAAAAGTAACTATAGACTTTGAGATATACTAGCAATCAATAGAACGTCAATACTAAATATAAAGAAACTATAAGCATGTGTACTATGCATCGAAGAGAAAGAGAGGATCATGCACTCACGCATCCAACCAGACAGATGAATCCTCTCCTCGCCATAGCACAAAAGCAAATGAAACTGAATCCCAGAAGTTCTTTGCAATTTGGCGTATGAATGGTGCCGCACGTTCTCCAGTTTCTGAGAAAATAATAACTTTGACCTATTTGCCAGTAGAAAGATGGTATATTTATGTCAGCCAATTAGTAACTCACTGCAACTCGAGGAAAGCAGATCTCAAATCAATGCATTAGCAACAATTACATGGGATAGTACGTCTATTGTTGAAAGAATAGGGGGGGGGGGGGGGGGGGGGGGGGGGGATGGTGGTAGAGAATGGTAAGCAATAAATGATACCTTGTGGGGACTACTCTTTGCCAAAAACTTTTGTCCCTGAGAGTGAAAAGAATACACACGTCATCCTGATATAATTAATGCAAGTGCTGCCATCAAATTACAAACTCATAGATAAGATCTTCGATTAACAAGTTAGGTTAAATGTACAAGGGGAAAAAGGTCACTCCGCAAAGAATTAAAATATATCCAGTTATGCCTCTTTTACATGAAAAAATAAAAACTGCTGAGATTAAAGGGCTACAGCACTGCAATTACAGATTGCAACCTGTCGTACCCCCCAACCAAAGGAGCAATGTGTAAAAACACTCTGGCCCCATATTGTAGCTTAGATACAAGAACTGTGACATAGAACACCATGCCCAGCCAAGGCCCAAGCCAATACATTGAACCATTGAAAAAGAAACTTCAATAACACTATGAGAACCTGAATATTACCAATGTGTCCTTTGAGTAGTAAAGAATTCGAGGTAGATGCAGTATGGTTGTTGCAAACCAATCTGTAATATCATCAACAGAAAGCTTTCCATCGAACCTAGGAAGAAATATGTTCAAATACTTAAAAAGAGTTTTGTAATAAAAGCGTAAGGAACAAATTAAAATTACTTTCCTATTAAAAAAAAAGAATAAATTAAAATTACCCTTTTGGAAAAGCAAAAATGTACAAGGACTCTTATTGATGTTAGGGATTACTGATGAGGATTATGGTGGAGTTAAGTTAAATGCTTACATTTGGACTTTCAACACTAAACATAATTAAATATCCCTCTTTGATTTCACCAGCTAGAAGCTCTTTCAACTAGCTAGCTCTCTAGGGTAATTCAACGAAATTCTCATCTATTCATTAGTATACTTGTTTGTTTTCCAAAAAGGAAGAGTTCTGCATTTGACCTACAAACAAAGTTCGTTTAGTTTGAAACTTGAATTCCTTTGAAACTTCACTCACCTATTAATGCAATCAGCTGATTTACAACCAGGAGGAAAGGCAACTAGTGATGGTAGTCCTGCATAATTATCAAACGAAGAATATGAAGCTGAGTGACACTCCCAGATAAGTCAAAACCGAGATATATTGTGCAGTTCTCAATTATAGAAAGCAGTAAAAGAATAGAAAAGGATATTTAGATTTAACGATAGATGTCTACATAGAAGGTGATTCTTAAATCTCCTTTCTTTCATATATAACAATAAGCCCCTTTAACTTATTTGTAATAACCAATTCATTAGACAGGGAAGTACCTAAAGAAACAACACAGTTAATTTACAAGTCAGAGTAAAAAACAGATGACCATGTAATGCAGAAAATGTAAACAAAATTCCACAAGTTATTTAATATCACAAAATGCATCAAAAGCGTGTAGATTAATTCTTTGTTGCTTATAGAATTCTGTGGAGTGAGATAGAACAAATTGATGTCGTCCTTAAGAAATAAGGACCGAATAAGAACTGTAACCGTGGATAAACTCAGAGGACTTCACCATCCAAGTTCTATGTCTCTATACATAGGTGTTCTCGAGCAAACTTTTAATCTTTGCATCTTTATAAGCTCATAGAAAACAGAGAGAGAGAGAGAGAGGACAAAAAGGAGTTTAATCAAGTTTACTCTGTTCCATTTCTTTATAGAACTTAGGAGTTAGGAGACTAAATTTAAAACTTACCATTCCTAAAGAATGGTTGTCCAGTAGGCTTTTTCTCTGCAAGGTAAGCAGCAAGTTGAGCTTCGCCAAGCTCCACTACTGCAGTATTAGCAACTCCATCCAGCAAAGTAACTGGGAATGAACATATATGAAAAGATAACAAATTGTTACAGCAAAATGTACTTCATATATACTCAAAGTAGTGAATCATTAATGCCAGTATGTTCCTTCTCCCAAGGAGATAGGGGTAAAGGTAGAGGGAGGAAAATTTCTACAGATTCATCATTGTATCTTTGTCTGCTTAAGATTCAATAATAAAAACTCATTCTTCTGCAATACAAACATAAAACATGAACCCTCACAATTGCTAAATAGATAATGTATGTCATTGCCCACACTAAAGAGCAATTTCAGGCTTATCAAGAACTACATTTTTGTAGAGCAAACAATTAATAACGAAGACGGGATCTTTGTCATTATGAACTTAATTAAAAAAAAAACGTTTAACTGAAACTAAATCAAACTCTAAATACTAAACAAACCTACCTGCAGATATTATTCAGATGCTTTACACTAATATAGAAGTTGCATTCTCCATTTGGGTGCTAAACTACTTAGACAACGATTGCTAAGGTACAGCATTAGGAGCTAAATGGAAAATAAAATCTTAAACACATAAGAGCTTATTAGCAGATCATGCGTGCTATTTAATTAATAAATGGCTGTAATGGGCAAGGACAGGGTCTGAGGTCAGAAGTGAACAGAAAGCAGGGGGAGGGGTGAATTAATGGAAGAGGCCAAGCAACCTTGATTATGTTTTTCAGAACGTCTTAATAGTATTTGAATTCACAAACGTCCAAGAACTAAGAATGAGAACCAACATTGAGAAGAAAGATAATTTTACTTGAGATTTAAAAATAACCTAGACGAATTAAGACCAAAAAGGAAGTTAAATGAATATTATGATAAGGAACCATGAATTTATTTATTTTATTGTTAAAAAGATTAAATTATCTATCTATCTATATATATATATATATATATTAAAAAATAATAATAATAAAAACCTAAATTTCTGTGGCTTCGTGCAATTTGAGGATTATTTGGTAGATGTTGTTAGATACAGAAAATAGGAGAACAATCAACATGTGGATCACTCGTTGAAAATAGTGTTCTTTTTCTTCTGGAGTTCAATCCGTAATTCCGTAAAGAGTTTCATATTATGATCTTGTTATTTTGCGATTAGTGTCACATGGAGAGGGGTTTTCTAACTTCTTTGGCTTATATTTTGTCCTGTAAATTCACTTGTAATGACATTTATTCAATATTGTACATGAAATAAGACACCTTTTATGCCCCCCATTCTTAAAGAGAAACCCTTTCTCAACTATTAAATTTGCTTTCATGGAATGTCAGGGTCTGGGCTCGATCAAGAAAAGAGCTCTTATCAAGGACTTCCTCAAAGGAAAAAACCCCTCTATTGTCATCCTCCAGGAAACAAAGGCTATGGACATCAACCAGAGATTTGTCAAATCTCTTTGGAGCTCTCGTTTCATCGGATAGACTTCTTTGGATGCCAAGGGAACTGCCGGTGGCATTCTCATTATGTGGAATGAAATAATTGTTGATATCATTGAAGTTATTAAAGGTAATTTTTCCTTAACTATTAATATCTCCTTGGCTGATCGATCCACTCTTTGGATTACAGGTATATATGGTCCAAATAATTCTACAGCCCGTGACAATTTTTGGAATGAACTATATAGCTTGGCCATCAAATGTCAACCCCTATGGATCAATGGTGGTGACTTTAATATATCAAGGTGGTCATGGGAGAAATCTAATCATAAGCCCCCCACTAGAGGGATGAAAAACTTCAACAGATTCATTGAAGACACCAACTTGATGGATCTTCCTTTATCTAATGGGAGCTTTACTTGGTCTCAGAATCGAGTGATGACTCTGATTGACAGGTTCTTGATCACCGATGGCATTGTTCAGAAATTCGAATCAGCAGTAGTTCGTCGTCTCCCTCGTATTACATCCGACCATTATCCTATTCTTCTGAATTTGGGTAAAGAAAGTTGGGGCCCTACCCCTTTCAGATTTATTAATAATTGGTTTTCTCACCAATCTTTCAATAAGCTCTTAAAGGATTGGTGGGGTAATTACAATGAAGTAGTATGATCTGGCCATGGCTTTATTCAAAAGTTAAAGGCGTTCAAAGTTGTGATTAAAGAGTGGAATTCCTCCCTGGTTGCAAAAACTAATGACAAAAAAGCTATATTGTTGCAAGAGTTATGCTTGCTGGATTCTCTCGAAGAAGATCGTGTGTTGAATGAAGATGATTTGAGAAAGAGGACCTCGATCAAGGTTGATCTCCTCACCCTTGCTTCTCGTGAGGAGGCCCTATGGAGACAGAGATGTAAATCTAAATGGCTGATCGAGGGGGACGAAAATACAGCTTTTTTTCATCGAATTGTGGCTGCCAACAAAAGGAGAAATTCCATTATGGAGATCATTTCAAAATCTGGAAACAGCTTGGTGAGCGACAATGATATAGAGGCAGAATTTGTCGAGTATTACAGTAACCTTTTCTCCAAGACTCAGGGAGAAAGATCCCTCCCATCCATTGATGAATGGAACCCCATTTCATCTACACAAAGTGCCAAGATAGAGGAACCTTTCTCTGAAGATGAAATCTACAAAGCTGTTTGTGATTTAGGCTCAAACAAGACTCCGGGGCCCGACGGTTTCACTGCCGAATTCTATAAAAAATCTTGGAACATTCTTAAGGAAGACATCAAGGGAGTGTTCAATGATTTTTTTAGGAATGCATCCATCAATGCTAGCACCAATGAAACCTACATTTGTCTTATTCCAAAGAAAAATGGGATTAAAAGAGTCGGAGACTACAGACCGATTAGCCTCACAACAGGGATATACAAAATCATTGCTAGAGTCTTATCAGAAAGACTCAAGACTGTTCTCCCCTTCACCATTACGGATAATCAATCAGCATTTGTAGCTAATAGACAGATTCTGGATGCATCATTAATTGCAAATGAAGTCATTGACGATTATAAGAGGAAGAAAAAGAAAGGGGTTATCGTCAAGCTCGACATTGAAAAGGCCTTCGATACAGTTGATTGGAGATACCTAAATGAGATTCTCCGGATCAAAGGTTTTGGTATAAAATGGAGAAGATGGATACAAGGATGCATATCTTCAGCAAACTTCTCTATTATTATCAACGGTAAGCCTAGAGGCAAGATAAGAGCTACGAGAGGCCTCTGTCAAGGTGACCCTCTCTCCCCCTTTCTATTTATATTGGTGGTTGATTCATTGAGTAGGATGATGTTAAAAGCAGAAAAGGATGGCCTCATTCAAGGCTTCTCGATTGGAAAAGGTACACATTCCTCTACTATCACTCATCTCCAATTTGCAGACGATACTCTTTTATTCTCTACACATGAGGAAATGTTCATCAAAAACCTCTTCCATATTGTGGAAGAATTTGAATCTGCATCAGGCTTGAAGATAAATTGCAAAAAGTCAGAATTTTTGGGTATTAACCTTGATGAAGCTTTAACC
This sequence comes from Herpetospermum pedunculosum, assembly GCA_028017165.1. Taxonomy (NCBI): domain Eukaryota; kingdom Viridiplantae; phylum Streptophyta; class Magnoliopsida; order Cucurbitales; family Cucurbitaceae; genus Herpetospermum; species Herpetospermum pedunculosum. The sequence goes on from CM051530.1 coordinate 847,288, forward strand.
ACACAACTTGCAGAAAGATTCAAATGCAAAAGAAGTCATTGGCCCAACTCCTATTTAGGCCTGCCTCTAAATGGAAATCACAAGACCAATGTTTTTTGGGCTCCGGTCATCGAAAAGATTGAAAATAGGCTCTCCAATTGGGGATCCAATCAATTATCAAAGGGAGGCAGATTAACCCTTATACAAGCCACCTTGGCAAACCTTCCTATTTACTACTTATCTCTCTTCAAGGTTCCCAAAAAAGTCACTGAAGACATCGAAAGACTTTTTAGGAACTACTTATGGAAAGGAAGCAATGAATACAAAGGCAACCACTTGCTTAAATGGGAAAAAGTCAAGAAGCCTATAGAAGAAGGGGGAATTGGAATACTGGACATTCATCATCGAAACATATCTCTTCTCGCAAAGTGGATATGGCGTTATCAGTCTGAAAAATCTGCTCTTTGGAGAAGGATCATTGCTGCAAAATATGGATCAACCCATCTAGATATGAAGCCCAACACATTATCCCTCAACTCAGCCAAAGGCCCATGGAAAGCCATTGATGCTACCAAAAATCTGATTTATGAACACATTGTCTCTAGAATTGGAAATGGTGTCAAAACCATATTCTGGAAAGATAAATGGTATGGTAATTGCAGTTTACAACTCCTTTTCCCAAGGGTGTATCAATTATCTTGGAAAAAAGAAGCCTCAGTTGCGGAAATGTGGTGCCATAGCACCAAAACATGGAACCTAGATTTGAGAAGAAACTTCCTTGACGAAGAAATTGATGAGATGACCAACTTGTTGTCCTTTCTCCAACCTTGCATTTTAAATGATATGGATGATTCATGGAGTTGGAATTTAGAAAAAGATAACCTATTTTCTTCCAAGTCCCTTGCAAAGTTCTTGGCAACTACTGGTTTCAATGAGCATTCGATTGTATACAAGAGGATTTGGGCTGGCCGATATCCCAAGAAAGTTAAATTTTTCATTTGGGAGCTTAGTCACAAATGCATAAACACGCACGATAAGCTTCAAAGAAGACTTCCGGGACATAATCTCTCTCCTAATTGTTGCCATCTTTGCTTAAATAATGAAGAAAGTCAAATTCACTTATTTAGTGATTGCAAATTCGCTTCAAAGTTTTGGAACTTCATTCAAGAGGCTTTTGGATGGGCTTTTCCGCGACCGGGTGATATTCTTTCCCTTCTATATATCTTGTTTAAGGGTCATCCTTTCAAGAATGAAAAGGAAACCCTCTGGTTTTGCATGATTCAAGCGTTCTTTTGGAGCATATGGAATGAGCGAAATATTCGTATCTTCCGAGATACATCTAGAGATATTGACTCCTTTATCGATTCCTCGATTTTACTAGCTTTATCTTGGAGCAATTTATCTCCCCCTTTTTGTAATTACGATCTCAATACCCTTCACAATTAATGGAGGTGTTTTTTGTAACTTTGCTCGAGTGAGAGCTCTTTTGTATACTTTCATTCTATCAATGAAATTGTTACTGTTTCCTTTCAAAAAAAAAAAAAATTGGAATTCAGATGAAGTACGTACCAATTTGTTTCCAGACATCAGAAAATTGATCACAGAGTTTGCTTCCAAATGAATACAACTGAAACAAATTTCAACAACAAGAAATTTAGAACCCAAACTATCGTGTAATCATCACTATTATACTTACTGGAAAGAAAAGAACTTAAGGAGGTCTCGAAGATTTTAAAAGCTCCCAATTTAAGAAACTAATATTGCAATACGTTGGCCAGGTACACCATTTTAACTCTAATATTAGTAAGTCGGGAATTTGAAAAAGTAAAGAGTCAATATATTCATCCAAATAACTGTAGAGAGAACACTCGAGAATGGATAAAATTCAAGAGAGCGGAAAGAATGCAAGCAGACTAACTTGAATAAAATATTATACAGTTCGTTTATCTAAGAATCTCAAACTATAAGACCTTCCTCGAAAAAAGAAGGGTTACCAAAGAACAATACCTCCACTTATAAGGTACAAATTAGAAAATACATGCTGTGCAAAATTCTTAATTAGGATTTTACCATAATTAGTGATGGCTTATCATCATTAAATATAGATTGAACATCATTGGATGTAATGAAATTAAGGCCGTGCTCTTCAGTATCTGCACCAGAGAGGGCATATATACATCAGCGTTTCAGAAAAGAAAATCTAATAGAAGTTGTTATGATTGTGAATGGAACTCACTCAAAGCAACTTCATCTATCAATGGGAGACTTATTTCTGAAAACTTTTCACCTGCATATTGCACTTTGACCTTTTCAAGAACACCCTGCATCCATGATGTTAATTGTTAAGTAAACCAATATAAACAATTTAACACAAACAAGAGAAAACAAAATGGTAGAAGGAAAAGGATACAAATTTAACATAGATGAAACACTATAGCAACTACTCACCCGTTGTTCGTCGATGCCAAAAAGATCATAGTTGCGTTTCCATAAATTATTTTTTAGCAACTCATAAGCATATTGAATCTGCAAATCATGGCTTGGTTAAAAACTTACTGCAGACAACTCATGATAAGAAGACTAAAATAGTGAATTTTCCTAACCATAAAATTCAGGGAGAACGCAAAATATATATATGTATGTATGTATGTATATATGTATATATGTATATATGTATATATGTATGTATGTATGTATATATGTATGTATGTATGTATATATGTATATATGTATGTATGTATGTATATATGTATGTATGTATGTATATATGTATGTATGTATGTATATATGTATGTATGGTGCAACCTAATTGTCTAGCTTTCGCGTCTAAGTCCGCCTACCTACCACATACATTAGCTAAATGTACATGGAAAAGTACAGTGTTTCACATAACATACAAAATTTAAATTTAAAATTCAATCATTAGCAGGAGTTTACCAACTAACTTTCTCTAGACTTCTCTTTCGTTTTTTTTTTTTATAAGAAGCAACTTCCATTCATCAAGAAAGAAAGAAAGAAAATGGAAGGGAAACGGAAAATAATACATCCATCTAAGGAAGCTAAGGTGATCACGAAAACATGCAAAAAAAAAATAAGTGTTACTTATGACAGTTTCAACAACAAACTTTTTGTTACTTATAACAGTTTCAACAACAAACTTTTTGTTAACAGACATAATTTATGCCAAACAATCAATATTGGAGTTAAGAGAAAGGAAAAAGAAGACAAAGTTAGTAGTCAATAACACAATATATAGAAGTTAAAACTTGTAAAGACCCACTGCCTAAAGAAGATCAAGATCCTATACAGTTTAGCATAAATAGTTTGATACACTGCGTGTTTCATTTCCCCAACATTGGAGTGGAAATCTATATCATATGCAGGAGGGAAAAATTACAGCTCAACGTTTACAGCAAAAATCAAATGTAGGCAACGAGCACGCTTATCAATTGGAATATTTTAAAAGTTAAACTGTATCGATTACATTAAAATCAGGAGAAAATACTTAAACAAGTAATCCATCTCTTCATACCGAGCTAGGAAATAAAACTCAAACAACATTATTCAAAAGGTTAAATTACAAATTCAAGAACCTCTTATAATTGTATCTATTTAGTAAATTTTCATTTACGTTCTTAAACTTCAAAATATATTAATTTGTAGTTGTTGCAGTTTTGATGGAATGTTGACACTCAATTAGATAAAATTTGAATGAGTGGCGTGATTGAATGGATGACAAATTTAGATAAATGAACACAAAAGAACAATTACACTTTAGTTCTGGTTCTTACCCATCATACTCAACCACAAAATCCGACCACCAATCCCATCCCAAATCAAATCTAATTCAGACCTAATTTTATTTAATCACTCATTTGCAGTTTGTCCAACTAAATGTTATATCCTTTCACCTCACGCATGATTCAAAATTCTAGGAGCGCAGGGACTAAAGACAAAATGTTCAAAGTACACGAGCAAACACTAAGGAGCAAAGTAATGGCAGAAGATCCAACTTCAGTATTCCTATTTACTAAGGACTCTGCTACATGTACAACAAAAAAGATTATCAGATTGGATAACTAACAGAATCTCCCTAAGTTAAAATTCGGATGATTTGACAAGAAGGATGCGATTTCTGGAGAACGAGTAACGAACGACTGACCTTTACAAAATCGACAGCCTCGGGAATTTCAATTCCCGACTCCCTGAAATAGTAAAAATCCAGTGATATTAATGTATCATTACTGTAATTTCTCACCAGATGATCCTCTATCAGGTTTGAGATTAGTAACGATTAGTGAATGGACAAATTAGCCTACTAATTTAAAAACCAAGCAGAATGTATAATGGCAAGAAGAACACCAACAAAGAAAAGTGAAAACAATTTACCACTTGACCGAGAGCTTTCCGTATGCTTCCTTCACTTCATCAACGGAACTATACCTCTTAATTCCCAAAACTACAGCATACAGGCAATAAACTAATCACCGAATAATTCCAGTAAGGCGAATGAAATTTGCCGAGTGCATTCATCAATAAAGACAAGTTTATAACGAAATGCTTTCCAATGTCTTACCATCGTAGTGAGAGGTAGGGAAGGAGTTAGGAATAACAACAAGCTGGTAAAATACGGCTACGGAAAAAAGAATCAGAGGCACGGAGTATGCTTTGATCGTCGACGCCATTGAGGACGTCGGCACCGCCGGTTTCGACGGAGGCTTATTATTCATTTAGGAAACCTGACCTGCAGAGCCTCGGACGGAACAGAGAAGATGATGAATTACAAGCCCGCGGCCGGATTCCGTCGCCGGATAACAGTAGAACTGAAGCAGTGAGGCGATCGGGAGCGCGCTTTCGTATGAACAACGCGGGAGCAGTGAAAATGATGATCTGGATTTCAATGAGCGGAAATCCCAATAATGAACTGGGCCTCAGCTGGCCCAATTAAAATTTTGGAAATTTTGTATGTCTAATGCGAAATTTATGAAATTTCCAAGGAAATTGATACTCGCACAAGATTTTTTGCTGAATTTTGTGAGTTTTTTTTTTTTTTTCAACCGTATTTTAATTAATGTCCGGATAGGGCACAAATTTATGTTAATTTAAGGCTCGTTCGATCGTCCATCTCATCATGTCTATTAATTCATCTTAATTACTTGATTTTTCTTTTTTGAAATCAATGAGTTTTGAAGGGATTTTACTCTATTTTATTTTATTTTTTGTTAGAATTTAAGTGAATTTAGTGGAAATTGAATATGGGATATAAATAAAAATACTTGTGTAACCACCTCTAACCTTGTTCAATTGTATCCTAATCCATGTAATGTTTGAATTGATGAAATTAAAAAATTTATGATAAAATTTGATACAACTTATCAAGTTTAGGACGTTTGATTTATTCTCATTTGTAACTTGTTCATAATGAATAAGTTTTGAAATAGGCGTGATTAAAAATTTTAAATGAAATAGATATAATTAATATTTCTTATTATCTCTTAAATGAAAATTATATGTATAATACACATTATTTTGTAGTGTGGGTTAAAATTTAACGTGTCAAATTTGAGTTTTTTATTTTTAATTCAAAGATATATGAGGTGGAAAATTCGAACTTATCACCTCTTAATCAATGACACGTGTATTTATATTAGTTGATGTTAAGTTATACTTGTGTTAGCAAGTATTAAGTGAGTAAAAATTGTTTTTTTTTTCTCAAATTTCTTAGTGAAACATTCGCTTAAGTTTCAAAATAAAAAACGGTTTTTATTTTTTTTTTCAAATTTTGGTTTGAGTTTTACAAATATTAATAAAAAAATTATATAAAAAAACAAGAAAAACATAGATGGAGATAGTGTGTCAACAACAACATAGTTCATACAACCTAGTGACTAATTAAGAGATAACAGATTTGATCCACTAAAAAAAAATATTATGAAGGTAGCATTTTATAAACTTTCATTTTCAAAATTAAATTGCTATAAGGCTTAAACAAGTTTAAAAGGTAGTTAAAAGAACATATCCAAAACTAATTCTCTTTCAAAAACAAGTTTAAGATGCCAAAAATCTACTATTAATTGTAGCTAACAATCTCCCTTTAAAATAAGACTATTGTCACAAGTAGGAGTATTTTTATTTTCTTGCCCTTTTTTAATATATTTTTGAGGATTTGGATGCTTAATATATTCTCATATTATGCCCTATTATCATTTAATTATCGGCTCTCGCCCTAGTGACCTAGTTATATATATAACAATATGCAATAAATTATAAATTAATCAGGTGAGGATTTGAACCTATGACCTTTTAGTCACTAGGCAATACATCATGTCATTGAACTATGCTCTTGTTGGCTAATAATATAATTTTAATTAAATTATATTGAATATATATATATTAATATTAAGTTATTAATTTGTATTAAAAAAAGTGTATAGTTTTAATAATATTGATTCTTAATCAAACTATACACTTTTTTTTTAATACAAATTAATAACTTAATATTAATATATATATATTAAATATAATTTAATTAAAATTAATTTGAGATGGAATTTTTTCAAAGAAAACCCTAATCTCCAAGCAAGAGGATTCATAAACCCAAACAATCCAAACTTTTCAAATTGGTTGGATAACAATTTTGATAGATGTAGTCTCTCAAAATTATTTTGATGACGCGGTGTCGATTCATCTAATGTCGTTTTGTCTAACTAAAAGTCCGTCAAAACTTTCTTTATTACGTTTGCAATTACTTCACGCTCTCTTCAATTCAATTCATCAACCCGTTAATTTGTCTTTTTTTTTTTTTAAAGTTCAACAATTGTAGGGATGTAAATTCAATCAACCTTTGAAAATGACAAATTATGTTTTATCTACAAGGAAGGGCGTCACACACTAAATTATTATTAATAATTTCCAATTTTACGAGTATTCAAATGCATATCACTTCAAATATATATATATATATATATTTTTTTTTTTTTGAAATGTATTCAAATATCAAACTTATTATTTCTAAGAGCTATTTTTTTTTTTTTTTTTTTTTTTTTGTGTACGAAATACTGTAACTCCTCTGACTAAAATGGAAGGATTTTGATTATTGGTTGTAGTGGTTGACAGTGGGCAAGAATGAGGATGAATACCAAGACAACTCCATACACATCACGCTTCATTTTCTTCCAATAAAATCTCTTGCAAATTAAAATAAAATCATTAAAGTAATCAACAATTATTTATTTCTATATTTTCATTAAACGTTTACATTGTTTCCCTCGTAAGAATAAAAAACTCATTTACCTAACTTCTAAAGTTAAATATATTTCGCTTTTATAAATTTTCAAAACGTTTAATTAGTCCCCTCAACATTAAAGTTTTTTTTTTTTTTTTTTTTTTTTTTTCCAAACCGAACATAGCTCAATTGGCATAAGGTTGTGCCCGTGGCTATGAGATCATGGGTTCAATCCTCGCATTAATTAAATACCGTTGCAAAAAAAAAAAAAAAAACATTAAAGTTTTTTTTTTTTAATATAATAAATACAGACATGAAGATTCAACCAACAACTTCATGAGAAGCGGTATATATCAATTACCAATCCTCGACATATACTCACTTTTACAAAAAAAAAATAAAAAAAAATACAAAAATAAATTAAATATTGTGACCATTATTACTTAATATTTTTTGTCTACTAAATACATATTGAGACAATTTACGGGCTCCAACACATATGCACTATAACATGTTTATATGCATATGCATATTTGAAATCGTGTTATCAATCTTTTAAATCGAATGTTTTGAATCTATTATGACCTGTTATGAATGACTCAATACTAAAGACAAAGTTGTTTTGTGGAGCTTTGGGGGCAACGCTGTCGAAGCTAAATGTATATGAACTTTTACCACTTTGTATGTGCTTTGGGCATTGTTTGGCTCATTTTGTTTAGATTATTAGAAAAATGTCATATATCAATCTTTTAATAATTTATGTCCCTCTTAATCTATTTTATCTCTTAAAATATAATGTACAATTGTTCTCTCCCTTCGATTGACGTAGCTAACATATTATTTGTGAACCATGTAGATGTATTGTCATAACATAAATATCCAAAATAAAATAATCACATCAATGAAAAGAGCTGAGTCTTTTTTTTAAAGTTTGGACCCTAAAGCAAAGATTTTGAAAAATTATAGACAAAATTGGAATGAATTTAAAACTTCAAAACTAAAATTAAACTTTTAAAAGTTCATCAACTAAAATAAACTAGTAACTATATATATATATATATATAAGTTTGAAGCTGGCTAAAACAATTCTTGAACTCTTATACAAGTCATCAACTTTTTCCACTCTTATCGGAAAGAGAAAAAAAAAATTAAAAAGAAGAAAAAACAGACTATAAATCTTAAATCTTATTCAACCCGCAATAAAATCGTTGAAGAGGTTGAATAATTTATGCCTCAAATACTACAAGAAAGAAAAACAATATTATTTTATTCATAATACTTGCAAATGCAATAAAATTTTATTTTTTTTCGAGTAAATATTATTTAAGTGATTTGATTTTTCGTTAAATAATTCGAGAGTGACAATGATATTTAAAATAATAATAAGAGACAAAACTTTGTTGGAGAGCAACGACACTAATGCGACGTCCTCGAATAGTAAAAATTGGATTATTCAAAATTATAGTACAAAATACAAATAATTGAATTTGGGCGGGGATTCTAAACGACGGACAAAAATAATACGGGTGGAGTATAAAATAATAATATTTAGATATTGGTCAAGTTTTTAAAGATATGGTTTGACGAGCAGAGTGAGATTTCAGAACAAAATTCTCAAAAGAACAATCATTTTGGGTATATATTATTTAATTTTAAAACATTGGTATTTTTATTTTTTTTAATTCATCCAATGGTGGATGATTTAAAACTTTTACATTTTAATCTAACTTTAATATATCTGTTTTAATTAAATTGAGTTGCTCAGATTTGAATAAAAAAAAATATTAAGTAATTAATTAATGTAATGGCTAATCTATATCAAATGTCTATATATTTTAACTATCAACTTAAATGTTTTAAAATTACGTTTGAATTTTTAAAATTTTAAATTGTTTAAAATATATATTATATATATATAATACACTATCTAATATATATATATATATATAACATTACTTGCAAAATTATTTATGTGAATTGATGTGATAATTGATATGTAAAAATTGAATATGTACAAATGATATTATTGAAATGAATTATACATCATAACGATTTTCATATCATATATAATCAAAATTAAGTTATAAATACTATTAAGTAAACAAGCAGGTTTGCCGGAGAGGTTAAGGGAAAGACTTAAGATCTTCTGCACATAAGTGCGCGTGAGTTCGAACCCCACAGCCTGCATTGTTTTCTTTCTTTAAAAAAAAACACCTATAAGTCATATTATGGGAAGAACGAAGGGAGTTTCGTTCTCTCAGATATAGTAAATGGTTGCGCGTGATACAATTATAAAACTATATAAATTTTTTTTTTATCTCCGCGTGATACAATTATATTTAAATAAGACAACAACGAAATTCATGTTTATTTTCTGATACCAATATTATAGTTAATGTTATCGAGTTAACTTGTTGAGATTAAATCAAAACTATATTATTATTAAAGGACGGGTTGCATAAACAACAATCAGACTTAAAATAATGACAAATATAAAAAAAAATTAAAAATATTTTGTAAATATGACAAAAAAATTAGTGACTATCACGGATATAATATTATCGCTATATATGACTATCACTGATAGACTACTATCCGTGATAGTCACTGACAAAATTGACTACTATAAATTGACATATTTGCAATTTTTTTTAAAAAAATATTATATTTTTAATTATTTTACTTTAAATTATTATTTGGTACAATTTTATATATATTCTGCATGGTTTAATTATATACATAAATATAATTTGGGGTGAGAAATTTGAACCTCTGACTATGAGGTCGTTAGTACTTACTCCAGTTGAGCTATGATTCATGTTGACACGTAAATATAATCCTACAAAAGAAATATAATCCTACAAAAGAAAGGATTATGGATATAACATATTAATTTGAAGCTAAGCACATAATTTTTTTTTTTTTTTAGTACATTGGGGTGGGGGGATTCGAACCACAGAGCTCTTGGTCGTTAACACATACATATGACCGCTGAGCCATGCTCGCTTTGGCAAGCTAAGCACATAATTTGAGTTTTGACCAAGAGTAATATATATGTAAAATTAATTGAAAATGAAGGCAATGTAGAGAGATAGGAGAAGTTTTAAAATTAAAAAAAATGATATGAAATTAGAAAGATTGGTGATTAACTACTTAATTGAAATTTTCTTTAAATGGAAAAGGATGGGACAATCAAAACAACTTTTTTTTATTGTATTTGTCCTGTTCCACATTAAAACATTTTAAGTGGACAAAAAGGCAAAATCCGTTGAAAGGATAAGCTTCATCATATTTCTTATTGTTCATTCATATCATTCGCTCTCTTTGCCCATTTCATCACCAACTTTCCATTTTTTTTTTCTCTAACTATAAATTTCCGGAAAATAAACAAAAAAAAAAATTATTTTGTTTTTTTAAAACATAAAGTAAAATTTGTAGAGTAATACTCATCTGCTAGTTAGACTACGTAGATCCATCCTAAATTATCATGTGTCAAAATAATATATATATATATATATATATAATTGTAACAATTCATGCTTGAACCAATCGGACTGGAGAACTAGACTCTAACTCGCTAGCAACTAAGTATTAATCAAATTTTTTAACGCGTAGAATTAATGGTCAAGTTTATTATTATTATTTGAATGAGAAGAAATACAGAAATTCACGTGAAATGAAAATGAAAGAAAAACAAATCTTTAAAGTAATCATTCATGACAATTCGAATATACGGACATCTGTAAAGTTGAAAAAAAATAAGGTTCACTTCACACAACACTTTTTTTTTTTTTTTTTTTTTTTTTTTGGAGAATCACAGCTTCATTGCTTAAAGGAGTTGTATTGCACTTGGATTCATATGTTTGTGGGGTTTCAAAAATATATGTATTGCATTTTTATACGCGTTGCCATCGATTAAAACTTTGTCTTTCAAAATAGTTTAAAACCTTTTATTATTATTATTATTATTTACATTCAAAATAAATGGTTAAATCTACAAACCATATTAAACTGCCAATTCTAACATAGTTGTTTCATAAGTTCAAAGTTTGAACATCCTCTCATATTTATTCAACTAAAAAACTATACAATAACCCAACATATAAATGTCAACGTTCATTTATCTTCATTCTAAAATCTAACCTATATATTTGGTTAGTATATATGGTCGAGTCGGTCAAAAAATTGTTTCCTCTCTGTATTAGATTTTTTTTTTATCGTTATGTATTAATTGTGAGAATTAGGTTTAGCAAATGTTGTAAGTATATTTACCTTATCCTAAACGAAAAAACAAGAAGAAAAATTAAATATTTTATTAGCATTAAGCTTTATAATATATGACTCTTTAGTTGTATTTATTTTCGCCAATGAAAAGTAGAGACATTTTCTACTCAAGTTTACTGAATAATGAGTATATGATATTTAAATTAAAACATATGGTCAACATGAAGAAAGTAATTCTAGCTAATTATAGGTATTAGTAAACTCAAGAATTACAATATTTTAAAAATAATATCCCATCAAAATAACATGAAGAAAGTAATTCTAGCTAATTATAGGTATTAGTAAACTCATTATTTGGTTGAATTACAATATTTTAAAAATAATATCCCAACAATTTTGAGACCAAATTACAACTTTTATTTTTTGTGTTTAACAAATAGTTGAGGAATTTTTTTTTAAAAAAATTGATGTGAAATTTTACAATTTGTAACCTTATTATTATTTTTATTTTTTGAGATAATTTGTAACCTTATTATAATGTAATTACATAATACAAATTCATGAAATGAATTATGGAAGGCAATGATTGAAAAATAAGATAACTAAACAGTGGGAGTGTGGAAGGGGAGACTTTTTATTAAAAAAAAAAAAAAAAAAAAAAAAAAAAAAAGGATGACAGCTGGAATATGGGACCCACTTAAAACGCGGTGACGTGGCAGGTAACAGTCGACGGGGGAAAAAACGACGTATTTATAGACGGCTTGGTGGTGACGGCAGCAACGACGTGAACCTTCCTCCTCCAGTTGGAGATTGGCGCGTGGGGGTAAAAGGAAAGTGGACCCCGCTGATTACGTGTCTACCGTTAAGAAAAGGGGTGTAATCGTAAATGGCCAAACTTCCGTCAGAAATCAGGTAGTAGTGGGACCCACACTCTTATCCCCTGAATGACGCTCCGCCGTTGGTTTAATTTTGCTTTGTTCATCCATGAATTAGGACAGGGCTGCGTCTTTTATAAATTGTCAAAAATCGCCACACTTTCTAAAAATAGTAGTCCTTCGAAAATAAAGAAGAAAAATACAAATAAATATTTTCTTCTTTTCTAAACATTTAAATGTAAATAAAAATCTCAAACTTAAAACACTTATATAAATATTATTGAACATGTAAATATTATTGAAGTGAGTTAAGTGACTTTATTTATTTTAAATTTAAAAGGTTGGTAGATGAAAAGCTCGATTGAGAATTATAATAATTCAGTTAACTCAATTTTAAGTTAGTAGTTCAAATATCTCAAATTAAACACTGTTTTTTGGTAGTACAACAAATGGAGGTTTGAGATTTGAGCTTTCGACCTCAAAAAATGTAGTACGCGTCAATTATCACTATGCTCATTTTTTTTTTTTTTTGTACGTTAACACAATGTTATTCAATTGGTTAAATCATTTTATTATCGACCAAAATGTTATAAGTTTGAATCTTTCACACCCACACATTAAAAAATAATGAATTTTAAATAATATATAATATGACAACTTAATGTAGTTTAACTCATTTATATGCAATATTATATATATATATATATATATATATATATATATATATATATAGTTTAAAGTATGATATTTAAATTCTCAATTTTTTTGAATTAAGTAATAATTTATAAATAATATTACGAATGTATTGTGAGTTGAGTTATTTATTTATTATTTTTTTTTTTTTATTACAACATAGGACTGGAAATTGAATCTAGAACCTCTTAGCTTACCGTCATACATCATGGCTATATTCTTGTTAGCTTTTTAAATAGAAAGTTGAGTTATGTTAAACGAGCTAGATATTTTCAATTGAGTGTAGCTTAACCGCCACATTGTATAGACTAGTGACCAAAAGATTACGGGTTCGATTCCCCACACTCCCATATTGTAAAAAACAAAGGAATTAATAAGATTATATATTAGTTTTTCTCTTCTAATTAAAATCGTTTTCTCTCTCCACAATGTATATTCATATATTAAATATATAGTCATTTTTTTAATATTGCATGTTTTAAATTATTTTAAAAAATATAACACAGAAAACTTTAATTTAATACCTAATTTCACCATTTTTTGGAGTTGTATATTAAAAGATAAACATCATCGTCTTTAGTTCGAATTTCATAAGAGACAATTTGCCTTTGTTTGTAAAAGAAAAAAAAAAAAAAAAAAAACGTATGACATAGAATAATAACTTTCTAAAGTTGATAGAATAGTTTTCTAATGATCGATGTTGTTTTTATACACAAATATATATTTGCCTCATCTATTTTTCTTTGAATAATGAATTATTGATATACTAAATATGTTATTGAACAAAAGAAGATATTCTATTTCTATCTCATAATTTTTTATTTTTTATTTTTTTTTTTTTTTTTTTTTTTTTTATTTTTTTTTTTTTTTTTTTTAAGTGGCATGAAAATTGAAGCTAATACTAGTCTATAGCATGAGACAAAAAAAAATATGTTGTCTATATATCACATATGTAACTTCTCTGGTTATATATATATATATATATTTTAATCAATTCTCTAAATCATGATTTTTAAAAAACTAAAACGATACGTAAATATTATTGTTAAATATGGGAGGGTACATATTTTTCCTCTTCAGAAAAATAAAACAATTTATATTTATATTTTAGATCATTATATGAAAATAGATAGGACAATTATCTGTATTTTTTTTTTTCCTTTCTTATTTTGAATATATACATTTTTTTAAAAAAAAATCCTACATGCATCCGAGTGGTAATTTAGAATTACTGTATTATTTTTTCTCATGTTTATTTTGTTTGAAATATTAAAAATAATGATTACAAATGTATTTATTTTACATTTCACCAACATTTTCTCCCAAAAATATAATTCCATAGTTAGTATATTAAATATTAATATACAATTTGTATATAAATTAAGAGACATATTCACTAACAAACTTAACCATAGATAGGATTCAAAAAAAAAAAAAAAAAAAAAAAACTTAACCATGGACGTGACGTGACATTTAATACACTATTTTACCTTGAATAATGTATGAAATTTAATATCACACACATCAAAAGGTTTGAATGAATGTGTGCATATATGAAATGGAATTAAAAAAATAAAAAAATAAAATTAGAATTTACCTTTTTTTAGGAATAGGAAAAGAAGCAAGTGAGAGAGAGAAATATTGAGTAAAGTTCTTTATTTAGTAAAGGGTCTTTCCACATGCAACATGCATATTGCCAAACAACCAACAATTAACCAAACAAAAGAGGGAAAGAAGAATAATAGAAACATTGCAAAACTTTTATAATCTTGCTTCTAATCTATTCTAACTATTTATAGTTTGTTTGATGATTTTTTTTTTGTTTTTATTCATTTAAAGAAAAATTACATTTTTATTTTGTAATTAAATAATATTCATACCGATGCATAAACAACCATCATACTTAAAATAATGGTAAATATAACATAATATAAAACATAGCCTGCTATTATTGATAGCCAAAATTTTATAAAAAACAGAAATATATCAGTAATTATCACTGATAGAAGACTATATTAAAAAAAAATCAGAAATTTATACGGGTAGGTAAGTTTTTTGTTGTTTTTTTTAACATTTGAGGGGAGAATCGAACTTGAGACCTCTTGCTCATAAAATTTATATATTTGTCATTTGAGCTATGCTCATGTTGGAAGGGGTAGGTAAAGTTAAAATTAAAACTTAATATATATATATATATATTTTTTTTTTTTCCTAACAAAAAAACAAAATAAAACTTAATATTTAAAGAACTGATTTGGTAATCCTCATGTCTTTTCCGTTTTTTGTATTTTTTGTATTTTGAGTTTTTTCAGAAACCTATACACGTCAGCATGTGTAAGTTTGTTGATGGTTTTCATTTATCATCACTGAGAAACACGTGTTCCAAACTTCAAAATTAAATAAACTTTTTATTTTATTTAATAAACCATGATTTTATTATGTTCGTAATTGACAATAATGACATAATAATTTGAATAAGTTATTTTTAAAAAAAAAATTAAGTAAAACTTAACAAAAACAATTAAAATAAGCAGAAATCAAAGCCTAACTAAACGAGTCCTCTCTAATAACATGTGTTCATTATGTACCAAAATCATAAATTTTTGTACTAACTTTCTTACACATATAACCTACCAAATAAAAAAAGAAAAAGAAAAATCTTAATATGTATATATTTTTTTAAAAATAGAGGGGAAATTAATAATTAAAAAGAACTGCATGATAAATATTATATCTGAAGGACAATAATTGGTTTCTTAACCAAGCGTGTTCTTTTCCTGTCCATTGGATGCAAAGATTAATTAATCAAGTTAGATTATTTTATTTTATTTATTTATTATTTTGTTGTTTGTAGGTTTAATTTCAACGATTTTGTGGGGGTGAGAATGGACAAATTTTGGCAATTGATGACAAATGCACTAAGCTACGTTGAAACCGACTTAAAATTTTAGGTGACTTCATTCTAAACGAGATCATACATATTTATTTATAGCACAACATAATTACAATATACATATTTCAATACTTTAAAATATATATATATATATATATTATATCTGTGAGTGTTTGGGTTACCTCGAGTAATCTTACATGACAACTCTACTACATTATTTGGTTGTCATGAAAATTCATTACTTTTTAATTTAATCATTTTTGTAATTAAAAAAATCTTTTAATATGTAAAAAAGAAGAAGCATATATAGGTAATCTTAAATCAATATATTTATCAATGGCTAATTTTTACATTAATGCAAGTTTAATCCTCATATAGGAATTCTCCAACCTAACCCTAATTCTCCAAATTTGGGAATGAAGTCAAGATAATAATTAAAAATGGAATTTTCCTAGCATCAACCCTAATTCTTCAAATTGAGGAATAAAGCTCATAATCAGTGATGAAAAATGCACTTCTATCACATTATCATTTCTATATTTACATGTCTTCTATAGAATAATCGTACATTTGAATAACTCATTTTTTAATAGTAATATAAAAATAAGATTTTTTTTTTGTTTGAATACAATAATTAAAGGTAAGAGAGATTTAAACTTATGGTAAGCTCACTTTAAGCAACCACACTCATTTAAATTCATAACGGAGAAAACGAGAAATGTAGATGAATTATTATTCTTACGTATATATTTATATAAAAAAAAATCGTCACATCTTAGGGTTTTTCTACAAGATTGTTTTTGTTAACCTAGAAAATTATAATAATTAATAATTAGAGGGAGGGAAAATAAAAGAAAATGGTGGGGGTGTGTGAAGTAAGAGCCAAATCCCATAGGACAATAAAATATTATTAAACAAAGAGAGATTAGTTATCCACCGACTGAATCCAATTCTTCAATCTTCATTCATTTTCTAAACTCTCCCATTCTCAATTCCTCCTTTCATAATTTCAACACTAAACCAACCCCACCTTCCATTTTTTCTTTTTTCTCTATTTTTTTTTTATTTGCTATCGAAAAAATTGGACCGGTTCAACATGAATTATGCTAGACAATACATTGAACAGCTGTCCAATAATTAATAAACATTTTTATATCATGTTCGAATGTAAAATCGAACTTTACCTGAACTAAACTAGACAATACATTGAGCAGCTATTCAGTGATTAATAAACATTTTTATATAGTGTTCGAATGTAAGATCCAACATTACATGACTATGTTAGATAATGCATTCAACACAACTGACTAGGGGTTGTTTGGTAATTTTTATCTATTATTTTTTTTTTTTAGCTCTTCATTCACACTAATACAATAATAATAACACTAATGCTTAATTTTCATACATTTTTCTTGGTTTCTGATAATCTAGACAAACACCCACATTCTCAAACTAATCCAAATCCCAAAATTCTGATTTATTATTTATTTTTGTTGTCTTTTAAAATACTTCATCTTCAACCTCTCGTTCTTTTTGCTCTGTTAATTTCAGTAATTCCAGAAGCCGTCGAGGTCGATCGGCGCCATAGGACCCGCCGGAGCGTCTTGAGAATTGTCAAACGGCCTTCGACCCATTTCGATATTCGGAAAAACCGATGAGATTTCGTTGTTAACATCGTTCGTGAGGCACGTTTCTTGCGAGAAACTGATCTTGTCCCTCTCTGGTTTGAACGCTTCTCTTCCATTTCCGCCATTGACGTTCTGAAGTAAAGCTCTGAGAAGCGACTGTTGCTCTTGCAGAATAACAGAGCCCGGGAATTGCAGATTTGGAGGAACAGAAAAAGTCTGATTTGGCGCTGAATAAACTGAATTCGAATGTGAGTTGAATAAAGGAGTATTATTGAAAGAAGAAGCCATTGGTTCGAGCTTTGTTTGAGAATCCATGGCGATGGAGAAGCAGGGCACGTTATTGACCGATTGAACAGGGAATTTGATTTCTCCATTAAAGAGTGATGAATCTGTTAATGGAGGAAGAATCGAATGGTTAAATTCGTTCCCAAAAGAACCCAATTTCGATATCCCAGAGATAATTTCAACTTTTTTCCCACTTGAATTCTTCTGAAATACCCTGCAAATCACCCACTCATTCTGCAAATAAAACAGATAAATAATTAAAAAAACAGAGAAATTAAAAACAGAGAAACAAACAATGAAATTGATTCATACCTTGGCAGTTTTGGGGAGATTTAAAGCAGAGAGTTTACCCTCTAATCGATATTCATGCATAACCCAATCAGATTTCTCCCCTTTGGGAGCTCTTCCTTTGTAAAAAACCAGAGTTTTCTTCATACCCACAAGAGATTTTCCTCTGTAAATATCTTTATCTTTCCCAGTAGCTTTCCAATACCCAGCTTCAGTAGCTCTGTTAGTCCTCAATCCAGTTGGGTATTTTCTATCTCTCACACAGAAGAAATACCATTCTTTTTCTCCCAATTTCGCCTTCCCTGAAAAGTGATACAAAATTCAAAAAAAGGAGAGAAATTTGTGTTGATTTAAAAAAACAGAGGGTCGCTTACAAGGCAAATCCCAAGGCTCAGATTTGTTGAGATCAACATCTCCAATAGCTCTGCAGGAGAAATTACTGTCCATAACTTTATCGAACAAGTAATGAGAAATGAGTTCTTCATCAGTAGGATGAAATCGAAAGCCAGGAGGCAAATCCAAGTGATCTTGTTGAAGAACAGGTCCAGCCATGGTGTGGTGCTGCAGTTTGAATTTGATGAGGTAGCTGTTGAAAGGAGTTTATATATAGGAAGAGAAAACAAAAAAGGCAAGCAAGAAACAACACAACAGAGAGAGAGAAGGAAAAACGGTTAGGAAAGGAGAGAATGGAAGTGAGAAAAAGTTGAAAACAGAGTGAAAAAAGAAGGAAGAAAGATGAATATTGTGTTATGGGAAAAAAAGGCAGAATGTGAAACAGAAGAGCCCTAAAATACTGGGTTTTTAATAACCAACACAAACGTGATTCCTAAGGCAACTCTAGCTAAGGTTAGTTTTAAGCCATTTTCATTTTTTTTTTTTTTTTTTTTAATTATTTAAAATCTCATCATTCTACAATTTGACTAAGAAAAAGACAACTCACTCCTTGTTAATAATTTTATTATTTATTTTGTCATAATTGTTATTTTTTTTCTTCATAAAGACAGCTCATCTCAAAAGGACATGTCAGTCATTTTATTCATTTCTATTTTCTTTTTATTTATTGAATAACTTCAAAATGTGAAGTAATATATTTCTAAAAAGAAAAAAACAAAAAAACAATTAATCCCCGTGAGTTGACTTAATTATTAGATTATAACAAAAGTAAGTAAATTGATTTTGAACGGATGAAATTAAAAGTTAACCTCCTAAATTTTAAGGATTTGAAGGTCAATTCCAACATAACTTAGTGGATAAGGTTTCAATTATATCTTCTTGTTTATGGTTCAATCTCCATCTTATAATTATTGAACTAAAAAAAATTAGATCACAAATTTCAAAATATTAAATATCTATGATTTGAGTTTAGCTTTAACTTGACATATATTTAGGGATGACATCGGGGCGGAGTTAGGATGCACTCTCCATCCCCGTACTCGCCTTGTTCCCGATTTTAAAGAATTGGGGTCGAAAATCCCAATTTAGAAATCGAGTCGAAAAAAAATTAATTAAATTTTGATAAACATATTGAATTTGTTTATACTTTCCCGTTTAAATTAGTATTATTATTCTTTGGTTTATTTAAAATTAATTATAAAAAAAAATATTTAACTTTTTTATTATAAATTTACTAAACAAATTATTATATTATTATATTATTTAAATAAAAGAAATTAAAAAATATAAAAATTGCAGTAGCTTAAAGAATTTTTTTAAAAAATATATAAATTATTATTATTTTATATAGTTATAATATATTATATATTAAAAAAAAACAATAAAAATTATTCGGGGCGGATCATCTCCACAATGTCCCCGACCGAAGACCCGAATTAAATCTCCGGTTTGACCTCCGAATCCGATCAAATCGGGAACCCGACCGTGCAAGGAAATTTTGTCATCCCTGCCTATATTGTTGTAAAATTTATAATAGATTATAGAACTTCTAATTTTGTGTCTAATAAGTTCATAAAACTTTAAAATTAGTGTATAATAAGTTATTAAACATTCAGTTTTGTGTTTAATAACTAGGTATTTAATATATTCAACATTTTTTTTTAAAGTACATGGATCTATTAGTATACAAAATTGATAGTGTAAGGTTCTATTAAACATAAAAGGATCCGTTCAATTTTTTAAAAAACCGAAAACTTATTAGACACAAAATTAAAAAGTTCATAGATCTACTAGTCACTAAGTTTATGGACCTATTAGACACCACCATATAATTTCAAAAACTAGACTTGTAATTTAATCATTTTATTTTCTATACCGACAACAAATTTCTTCAAAATAATTACGAGTCACTCTCCTAACATTATTTAGAAACCAGTTCAATAGAAAGAAAAAAACGCTTGTTCCTCCGTTATAAAATGTATTTTTTTTTTTGAAAATATGTTGGGGTGGGGGATTGAACCTAGGACTCAATGATCACTAAGCAATATATCATACTATTGAGCAATGTTCTTATTGGCGTTATAAAATGTATCAATATGGTAACTACAAAGATGATTTATAAAGTTTGACTCAATCATAATAATTAAATTAAAAAATAAAAATAAAAATCTGAAAGTTGTAAGGACCAAATTAAAGCTAAGATTGTAGGGATCTATAATTGAATCATACAATTATAAGGAATTTATAAATATTAAAAGTTAAATAGAATTTGGGTTGAAGAAGGAAAATATACTTTTTCAATGATCTATAATGCATAGGCGGCCCATAGGTTAGTAGGTTAGAGTGGAGTTTAGGCAATTGAAAATCAGCTTAACTCTTCGTAATTAAAGGAAAACTATATGGTAGCCTGAATTTCTAAACTTTATATGATATATAATAAAGTACAAAAACATTTATTCAAATAATCTACCTATTATTATGATTTTTTTTTTTTTTGTATTCCAAAACAATTTTGGTGGGACCGTGTCAAAATCATCCAACAAACCTTGTTTGTTTTACTAAAATAAAAATTAGCCTAAAATTAATGTTGTCTCGTTTAATTATTGGGTCAGATATTTTTAATATTTATGTTTTGGAGTTAGGTTGTGCAAATTAATCATAAAAGGCTCATCTTGAAGAGACAGTTTTAAAAATTACATTATATTTTTGTTTAACACAATTATGAAAAACGTGGCAAACCATTTTTTCTGGTTGGGATGTGTTGAATCTTTTATGATTCTCTATCACTGGTGAGATGGGGTATGAGAACAACGCTCCTAAAAAAAATATGATTTGAGTTTTTGTGTTTTGAGTTTTGATCCATTTTGTATTAGGTGTGACATATATAAATCTTCTAACGACTTCAGTCGTTTCTATCTATTCATTTGTAATCTCTCATATTTTGTAATAATATTGCTCTCCATTATGTCCGTGGACATAGCTAACACGGCGTTAGTGAACCACGTAAATCTGTATATTTTTTTTTTTGCGCTTACTTATTTTTTGTTATTGATTTATCGATTTCTTAATTTAAAAAAATAAAAATGTAAAATTAAAGATCCGTTTGATCATTTTATTTTTTATTTTTTATTTTTTAAATTTAGATTTTTTTTTCTCTTCATTTCTTTATTATGAATTACATTTCTTTTAAAGAAACATTTAGATTCTTATTCAAATTCTAAAATCAAGAGCTAATATTTTTAGTTTTTAAAATTGATTTGATTTTTATAAACATTGGTAGAAATTAAATATTAAAACAAAGAAAGTTATGGGTGGAACTAATATTTATAAACTTAATTTTTAAAAATAAAACATTGGTAGAAATTAAATATTAAAACAAAAAAGTTATGGGTGGAACTAATATTTATAAACTTAATTTTTAAAAATAAAAAACTAAAAATTAAATTGTTATCCAAGTAAGTTATTTGAATTCCAATTACTTTGTTTTTTTCCGCTAAACAGATCAAAAGTATAGACATCGGAATAATGGAATTTCGTGTGTGAATGTGTTTTTTTTATTATTTTTATTTTTGTTTTTCTTTTAATTATTGGTTGTAAATGTCAAACAAATAGGTGTGCATTTGTTTGACAAATGATGAATGTTAGCATTATGAGGATATAAATCATAAATACAAGAAGTCAAATGTCATTTTCAAAACACACGAGCTCTGATTTTTATATAAGTTTAGTAAATAGTTAAAAATAAAAACGTACAATCAAATTAGTCGGTGTTGTAATTTTCAAAGCAATAATACTTAAATTTTAAATTTTACAAATTATTATTAGAGAAAATTATACGAATGGTTACTTAAATTTGAGTTTGGTAGCGTTCATGTTCTTAAACTTTCAAACTCGACATTTTAATTTTTGATGTATAGATTTAGTATCATTTTGGTCTCTACATCTAGAATTTTATCATTGTGACTAACAGAACCGGACACATTTTGTTTATTAATAAAATTTATATTTTTTATATTTTTTAATATTAAATATTTATTTTTAATTATTAACAAAATTTTAGATGGATGAATTAAAATGATATTAACCTTAAACTTCAAAGATTAAAATATCGTGTTAAATTTAAAAATGTTTAGGATGTGCTCCTAAACACAAACTTCAATATGAGAATATGAATAATGTAATTTTTTTCTTCTTATTATTACTATTTTTTAGTGGCAAAGACTTTTATATTCAATGAGAAACGGCTGTTTTTTTTTATTTATTTAAATTTGATTTTAACATAATTAAAAAATTGTCAATATATAAGAAGTTAAAAGATTATGAAAAATGAGAATGAGAAAAGTTAGATAAAAATTGAGAGATGAGATTGTCAATCAAATCTGGTGCGCACGAGTGGAAAGGATATGCGTAGGTCAAAGTTCCGATCTACCACGTTCCACCGTTGACCGGCCTACTTTTTGGCCCAATCATGACGCTTCAAAATTACACCTCCATCACCACGTGGCAATATCACCTTCATCCATATATATATATATATATATTTTTTTTTGGGTTAAAACTTAAAATATTAGGGTTTAGGTTAAAAGCTGAATCCCTTAGGTTTGGACCATATTTTCTTAATTCTATTCCTACCCTATCTTATTTTGATGTTTATATTTATTATTTTAATCAATATTAATTTTGATCCTAAAGATTTGAAACCTGGGAATCAGAAAACGGTGTTTGGGGTGCAGTGTTGGAAAGTCTGGGAATCAGAATACAGTGTTTGGGGCGCAGTGTTGGGAAGTCTGGGAATCAAAAGTCAGTGTTAGTGTTTTGAAACTCGGGTTTGGACAATTTTTTTTTTCCTTTCGCTACTTTTTTTTTCTTTTCTTCTTCTTATTTTTAGTGGATGTTTTGTGAATTGTAGAATTTTTTATGCAACATGTGACTTTTTTTCTAGACGTTTGAATGAAGCATTTAATTTATGCTATAGTCTAAGAACAATAAAACTATTTCCAACAATCGAAATATTGCTTACAAGAATCAAATATATATTTGGATAATGAATTAAAAAATTAAATACTTCATTCAAACGTCTCAAAAAACATAACATATCATGTCAATCGGTTTTTTTTTTTTTTTTTTAAATATATAGTTAGATATAGAATTAAAAAAAAAAAAATGAAAAACACAAAAAAAAAACAAGAATTAAACAACAACCTACTATTATATTTGGATAATATTCTTAAGTATGTATCCCTTAAATACAAACTTACACTCAAAAACTTGAAGAACTTGAAGAACCGACATTGGAAGGAAATCTTGATTCAAATCATAATCTTTCAGAAGTTATTTCAAACATTTCATAAGTTTAAGCTTCACATGGATTATAAAACGAGAAAAAAAAATATAATTTTGTAATTAGAGAAAAATTACATTCTATTTTAAAATCAATATAATATTGTTAATAATAATTATTTTTTAATTTTTAATTTGTTAACTTAAAAATTAAATATTATTTTTTAAAATATTAACATACACCTCAAATATTTTATTTTATCTTACAACTAAAAAATTAAACATATTTTGAGTTAGGGTAAATTAGATTAAATATAAATAAATTAAAAAAAATAATTTTATTTAGATAAATATAATTAGAAAACTATATAATTATAATTAGAATGGTGAAATTGGAAGAAAAATGATGGGACCCACCATAATAATGAAAAAAATTGATTGAAAAATGTTGGGACCCACCATAATTATAAAAAGTGATGAAAAGTAAGGGTTTGGGTTTTGAAACCCATGGGTTTGGGTTTGAAAACCATAGTTTTCAAATCCATCCTCCCAAACATGGGTTTGCCTTCAAAAGCCAAACTCATCCAAACACATTACGGGGGCCAAACGCCCCCTTAGGTTTGGACCATATTTTCTTAATTCTATTCCTACCCTATCTTATTTTGATGTTTATATTTATTATTTTAATCAATATTAATTTTGATCCTAAAGATTTTAATCAATATTAATTTTGAATTCATGCACAACTCAACAATAATTGACATACACTACTTCTTTTAAGGTAAGTTCAATCTTTGAAAGATTCGAACCTCTGAACTTTTGATAAATAATATATATATGTGTGTTTTAAGCGGTTGAACTATGTTCGAGTTGACAATTATAATTTTAGCCTTAAATTTTAAAAATGTTGTAATTTATTCAATGAAAGATGAATAATATCTTAATTAATTGAGTTATAGGATAAAATTGACTAATGGTAAAACTCTTCTATAGTATTGAAGAAGTATTAAATGATAAAAAAAAAGTATAATATTTTTTACTTCAAAGAAATGTAATGTGCAGCCTAAAATTCATTTCCGAAATTGAGGATTATAGCCTATAAAGATTAGTTTATACCGAATTATACATACGTGGCTATCAATTTGAAACAATAAATTTGTTAGTAATTTTTTTTCTCCATTATTTATCAATTATTTTGGAGTATTGAGAGTTACTACACAAGATTTTTTAGTATTTTGGAGTGTGGAAAGTTTACTAGAGCATACATTTTTAGCATTTTTACATAATTAAAGTTGTTATTAAGTAACATCTTTCTCATCAAGAATTTGTTGATAGAAGAATTTGGACTCTTGGGAAGGTGGACTTCAGATGGTCAAATAAATCGTGTAGTTCGAGGCCAACTTGCAAAGAGAGAAAACTTGCACCAGTGTGGGGTTGAGCTCACTGTACTCCGATACTTAAGTCAGTAGAGGGAGTTCTTCTAAGCTTAAGTGGAGTGTAAGTGCTATGAATTGCGTACCTTTCGATAAATGTGGACTTTGGTATATATAGAAGAGGAATGATGGAACGGTCGGTGCCGGTCCGTATACTTCCTCAACATGAAGATGAGATGGTCCCTGATTCTAGGGCGAATTTGTAGAGATCATCATATCGCTACCCACAATCGGTAGAAGTGTCAACAAACTTTCCTCACCCTGATTTGAGAGAGGGGAGGGTTGAATTGCGATGAGACTGGAGATCTCTGGACTGATCGGAGAAGGATCTCGCAGATTCTCTGATCAGATCTTAAGGGTCTATCCTAAGTCTTTAGAAAAGATAACATGACATCAGACATGTAACCTCATGCCAATGTGGCTGGTAACAAAAGATTTCCATTTATCTTAACCGACATTTCTAGCCTTTTTACATTGCAACAACGACTTGAATTTTCTTTAATAATTCCATAACATTCCACATATTTTATTTTCAAAGCTTTCACATGAAATATTGTAATTTTTATTTTTCATTTAAGAAATACCCTTTCACTATCAGTTAAGCCTGTCAATTTGAATTAAGATAAAGTCTTATAGGAATAAAACTGTGGGCATATCATATAGCAAAAGAAAATTGATTTGATTAAATTATAAAGTAAAGTTAGGGTGGCACACATGTTTGATAGTTTTCAAGCATGCAAACTTGGAAGGGAACAAGCAAATGGCAGAAGATGGTTGGGTAAAATAAAGCATACAAAAAATAAGATTTATACATATTAAAATTAGGCAATGGTCAGCTTTCTTTGAAGCATATATATATATATAATTAACATTATCTTATATGGTTTTGTTTTAAATATCAATTATTGTTTGTCACAGATTGAATATTATTGAATGCTTCAAACATTGCCTAACTTGGGATGTGATTTCTTTGATAAGACCAGAATTGTTTCAAAATTAACGTTATTGCTTTTGCTTTAGATATAAACCACACACACAAAGAAAAAGAAAGGCGCATTGGGGGATCTTATATATATATATATATATATGTAATGCTTAACTTTCAATGTTTTTAATATAAGATGATAATTTTGGTTTTAAATCCTATTTTTTTTTAAATGTATTTAATTAATGCGAGGATTCAACTCATCTTCTTCATCAAGAACACAACTTTATATCAATTAAACTATGCTCAGTTTAGTTGTAGATGTTTTTTTCTTCTTCTCATAGGTAATTAATTAAATGCGGGGTGCATGAAGGAGTCGAACATCTGACCTATGTTCATGTTGGCTAGATGTTATGTCATTCGTTCATATTTTATGTCATTAAAACTATGTTCCTGTTGACTAAATATTTTCTTTTAATTCATCTATTTTAAAATGATGTTATATTGTACTATTTCAGTCTACATACATAGTAAAAAGTTATTTTAGTATTATAGTTAACATTACCTCATTTCACAAAACAATTGAACCCATTTCAAAACTTGACAATCTAAAAATATGTAATTTCAAACCTTTCTTGATTATTGTAGAAATCTAAATTATAATAAGCTAAATAAAAATATATAATATTTATGTTAAGTTTTTGCATGTATAATAGTTGTTTATAAAAAAAACAGTGACAAGAAGAAAAAAAACTACATTTTTATGTAAAGTTTAAGAGCTAAAATAAAATATACACTCAGATAAAACAAGTATAAAAGTTTAGGAATAAAAAAAAATATATATAAACACAAAAAGACCCTATTAGAAATAAACAATAACTTTGTAATTCTTAAATTTTTTAGTTAAAGGATGATTTGATAAAATTTTATTTTTGTTTATCAAAACTAAAAAATATTATTTTTTTCAATTTAAGCAAGTTTTGGGTTTTTAAAAGAGATAATTAAACACCAAAATATTATTGAATAAGATTTAAATTGTCAAAGAGATAATTTATTGCATGTAAAGGCATGACCAATGTGAGTAATAATAAAAAAAAAGGTAGATAAAATACTAACAATATAATATTGATAAAGATTGGAACTTTATTGGCTATATTGATTTGGATTGTAATGTGTTGTTGGTAAGTACACCAACTTCTATAGTAAAACACATATATTCTTATAGAGTCAAACTTTTTTTAGCAGTTTGGTTCAACTAATTAAATGAAGCTTTTGTAGTAAACAAATGAATTAGAGTTAAATATATCTGGGCAACTGCTATTTTGCCTTAAGTTAATTATAGGATTACTGTATAAATATGAGGGTTAAAATTTTATTTCACAATTTTAATGTTAAACTTGAACAAGTAAAAGATTTAAGAAATAAAAAAGACACCTCACCCAATTCTGACCAAATTTAAATAAAAGAAATATTCAACACGACTATATAAAAACTAATACGTACAAAATTAGCACTATCAAACATAGTTATGTTAATTTTTGCTAAGCCACCAACAAGAACATAACTCAACGGATATGATGTATCGGTTAGAAATTTTAAGTTCTACATGTTAAAAAAAAAACTTTATTAAGCATTTTTTTTTTTGCAACGAAATTTTAATTAATACGAGAATTGAACCCATGACTTTTTAGTCACGGACACAAACTTAGGATAATTGAGCTATGCTCGGTTTGACAACTTTATTAAGCATTTGAACCTTCCTCATAGGTCATGGGCTACATTCTTCACCGATTGTTTAAGATATAATGTGGTAGAAAGAAAAAATTGAACCTATTTTTTGTTTTTATGGTACAACTCAACAACAAAGGCGGGTATGTAGATTTGAACCTCCGCTCTCAAAAAAATAAATACATGAAAATTAACATTAAGTTACGCTCACTTTAGTAAAACCTCGAACACTTAGAACTAGTTTGAACTCTTTAAATTTATTCTAAATAATATTATTAAACTTTGATTTATGCATGTTTAATTTATTTGCCACGAACTTTATATTAAATGATTACCAACCTGAATTATTAAGATATATAGAATTGACCATTTTTTTTAGTTTCATCCCTGCTTTCACAAATTTTTGAACTATAAAGCATGAGTTGTTAATATTCCCCACTCATACCCAGCCTCAATAAATCTTGATTAACTATAAAAAAAAAAAATGAAAGAAAAGGAATGATTTGATTCTTAATTGTTAGGCAATAAAAAAAAAAGAAAAAAATCTTAATGGTTATAATATAAGGTATTATGTGTTTTTTTTTTTTCGCAAAGATTTTTAATTCATGGGAAGATTGAACTCACCATCTAATCAAGACACAACCTTATAGAGTTATGTTTGGTTTGACTTGAAAATACATTTTTGGATTAAGTGGATGTGTTTTCATGATAATACAAAAATTAGGTTAAATTACAAGTTTAGTCCTTCAACTTTAAGATTTGTGTCTATATTTGGTTCTTAAACTTTAAAAAAATATTTAATATATCCTTAAATTTATAATTTTGAGTTAAATAGGTTCATGAATTTTTTATTTTATGTCTAATAGACTATTGATAAATTCAAACTTTTTAAAAATTAATTAATCTATAAGATATAAATTTAAATTTTATGTTGGACAACCCTAACATTTTAATGGTGGACAGTAAATCTGCGAATTTTAAACTTCCGGGACTAAATTAATCCTTCATTTCTAGGATTAAATTTATAATTTAACATGAATTAAATGAGCTAAAAAACCAGAGGATCATTTTCCCAAAACTTCGGTGCTGACGGGGGACCGGAAGAATTTAAGCTGGATTGTGGAATTTGCAAATTCCTCTGTATTGCATTTGCGTTTGATTGAGCTTGAAGATTGAACGAAAATTGTTATGATCGTCTTCAACAGCAGAAAAACGAACTTGGCTCTCTCTCTGTGTTCCCAAGTTAAGATCAAATTTCCACATTTTCAATTGCTTTCCCCCAACTTCACTTGGAGTTCCGATCGAAAAACAGCCATTCATACAAGACCCAATGGCACCGATTTTCTCAATGAACAAAGAATTCTGTCTTGTTTCAAGCAATGCTCCACCCTGAAAGATTTGAATCAACTCCATGCCCGTATTATCCAGTTGGGTTTCGATCAGAATCTCTTCGTTATCGGCAAACTCATTGAATTCTGTGCGGTTTCGGACCATGGCGATATGAATGATGCTGTTCTTGTCTTCAACAGAATCGAGAACCCAGATGGGTTTCTCTGGAATACAATGATCAGGGGATTTGGAAGACTTGGTAAACTGCTAAAGGCGTTTGAATTCTACAAGAGAATGCTAGAGAAGGAAATAGCGGCAGACAATTTCACTTTTTCTTTCTTACTGAAGATTTCTGGGCAGTTGGGTTCAATCATGTTGGGAAAGCAGCTACATGTTAATATTCTGAAGCTTGGCCTTGAATCCCATGTGTATGTGAGGAACACGCTTATTCATATGTATGGTAGGTTGAAAGACATCGAAACAGCACGCAACCTGTTTGATGAAATGTCCAAACCAGATTTAGTGGCTTGGAATACAGTCATTGACTGTCATGTCTCTTGTGGGATGTATGAGGATGCACTTGCCTTGTTTCTTCGAATGTTGCAGAGTGGCGTGGCGCCTGACGAAGCCACACTGGTTGTGACCGTCTCGGCATGCTCTGCATTGGGTGCACTGGACTTTGGGAGGTGGGTTCATTCCCATGTGAAGCGTAACGATAGAGGAAAGACTATAGCTGTTTTCAATTCGTTGATCGACATGTATGCCAAGTGTGGAGCAGTCGAAGACGCACTCGAGATGTTTAACGCAATGGGCGACAAGAACATAGTAACATGGAACACAATGATCATGGCCTTAGCAACACATGGTGATGCAGGGGATGCGCTGACACTCTTTTCAAAAATGTTAACAAAGAAGCTTGAGACTCCTGATGATGTAACTTTCTTGGGAGTATTGTGTGCTTGTAACCATGGAGGAAGGGTGGAAGAAGGGAGAAGATATTTTGATCTTATGACCAAACACTTCAATATCCAACCCACAGTAAAGCACTATGGATCTATGGTGGATATTCTGGGACGAGCTGGGTTTGTAGAAGAAGCTTATCAGCTGATAAGGCGCATGCCAATGGAGTGCAATGCTATTATATGGAGAACGTTACTCGCTGCCTGTCGGATGCATGGAAACGTTAAACTCGGGGAGAGAGTAAGGAGCCATGTTCTGGAGATAGAGCCAGATCATAGTAGTGATTATGTTCTTCTTGCAAATATGTATGCAAGCTCTGGTCAATGGAATGAAATGATGAAGATCAGAAAATCAATGCAACGAAAAGGGGTTCAGAAACCAGAGCCTGGTAATAGTTATTTGGAAATCAATCCACATAGGAAGTTGGAGATGGAAACTGTTGAGAATTGTAATGATGCAGAAGGAAATGAAAGTTCTATCTGAGTTTTCAATGGGCATTCATTCGAATTTCTTGTAAACATGTAAGTCATCAAACCCGTGTCGTCTTCATTATTTTCATGTACTCTGTTACACACCATAGTAAAATGGCAAATCAAGGTTGAAAAGCAGAACAAGTACAATAATATCATAGAAATATTTTAGAATGTTCAACAGAAGTATAGTTAGTTTTCACACTAGTTTTACATAGGGCAATCCAAGACGAGTTGTTTTGAAGTCTAGGCAATTCCACCCCTATGACAGCTTTTCCTTCTTTTCTTTCCACTCTTCTATATTTGCTTTTATCTTCGCTTGCACAGTTGCATTAAACCCTGGATATGGTTCATATTTGAATAAAATTTGAAGAAGCTGCAACCAAAAAAACAACAAAGTTGCTTGATTTATCCACACCGACAAATAACTCTCGGAACACGGGAGAACGAGAGAAAGAATACCTCAAAAAGTACAAAGAATGGAGCCATTAGAAAGGCTTGAGCAAGATTGTCCAACAAAGCAGGTGCTCGTTTCTATCAAAAAGAGCAAATTAAATCAAGCTGTCTAACCTTAAGATTCAAGAAGAGATGAAGTAACCTGTCTAACCTCAAATACTCCATGGCCTATAAACTGATTGGCCCAACAGAACAACTGAGCAGCCAGTACTACCTGATATACAATCAAAATATAATGCATTTAAAACAAACTCTCACTTGAGAATAATACAGCTCAACAATTGCCAAAGCTTTAGCACATCAACAAATAGTTCGAAGTATAAAATTATTAGTGAGTGTCATTGAAGTAGTAAAACTTCAGCATTACCCTATCCTTCATACTTAAATGACACCATTAATAACTATTTTACCATCTGCGCTTTTTTATTTTTGCTAAACTATAAAAAATACCTTCGAATTTTGTCCTTTGTTTTACAAATACCCTTGTCCTTTCAAAAGTTTCAAAACTATCCTTAAAGTAGAAAAATAGTTAGAATGTTGGATAAAAATTCGATGTGTTTTAATGTCGTTCTTTCTTACTTAATCCAGGCAAGTGTCTTAGTCACCGCCACGCCAGTTTTTGTCCAATATTCTACCGGATTTCTACTTCAAGGGTATTTTTTAAACATTTATAAAAAGTCAAGCATAATATTGCAACTTTTGAAAGGATAAGGATATTTTTGAATCAAAGGGAAAAGTTATGGAATATTTTTTATAATTTAGCCTTTTTTTCTTAAAGAGTACTTCATGAAAAATATAAAGTTGGGAATCTACAATTCTCAAGTTCACAAGCATAACTCATCTGGTTAAGACATTATAACTCCAAAATAAAAGCAACCGCCATGCATTTGTAACAATATTGGCGAGTGTCGTTTGACACGACCCCAACTTGCTCCCCTTAGATGTCAAACTTTAACACATCTTCCAAATTCAATACTAAAAAAAACAAAAATCTTCCAAATTCCAACCAGATTATTTCAGATTAAGCTGTTGCCACTAATCCCATTTACAAGCTTATTATACTGATTGTAAGTAGAGATGTAAGTAAAACCCATCAAGGAAATTTGAAGGGAAGAAACTTCAATCCACTCAACAAATGATCCATTAGGGAGATCAATAACTAGAGGACTAAGGATCCAAGTGGGTAATCCAAAGAAAACGAGATGAATCCTTGTCATCATCATTAGGAGACAGATAAATTGACAGCAAAAACCAAGGACCCAGAAATTGAAATAGAGAGAAAGAGGGAAATTACCTTCCAAGTCAAAGAATAACCAAGTCTATTAGCAATGAAGCTTGCTCCAACCCAACAAACGAAACAAAGCAAAGCAGCCATGGATCCTGCTTTCTTATCGAAGAGCACATAAGATGCAGCATAGATCAAAGTGAAGAGAAATCCGAAGTTCAAAACCAGACCATGATCACACCCACAAGGGGATTTGGGAAGAGTGTAGAAAGAAGGGGTGAAATACAAAAACATGAGGGAGGTAAAGAAAATGGGCCAAACAAAGAGGACATGGATGAAAATGTTGACTGGGTTGCTGTGATAAGCGCCATAGAAGGCGAAGTTCGTCTCCAGATCAAACAATCGAGTCTTCCCCATCAAATATTTTCTGGGAAAGAAAGATTTTACCAGAAATTTTGCTCAGCCGTGAAAGGGAGGTTGGGTGAATAGATTATGAGGGTTAGATAAGAAATAACGATAAGAGAGGAGAATTCGTCAGCTATAAAGCTAATCCCATTAAAACCAAATAATTTACATAATTGTTTCATTATTATAAATGTGCGTGATGCATTCATGGTTTCTGTTAACTGTCCAAATCTAACATACAAAGGAACGTTTCCGTCTAAAAATAATAATAATAAAGTTAAATTATAAAAAATGATGTTTTAAAAAAAATGATTCATTAATAACATATAAAATTGAGTCAAAGCAAGTATAGCTCAGTTGACATATGTATGAGTTGACGACCATGAGGTCTGTGGTTCGAATCCCCCGCCCCCAATGTACTCAACAAAAAAAAAAAAACAATTTCTAACTTAAAAAAAATGAAAATGTAGAGATGTTAAAAAAAGATATTTTTATTATAGTCATTTCGGTAGGTCTAACCGCCATTTAAAGTCACACCAAGCTGGAAGATTTTGCTGCTAAAATTCGAATTTTTGCTGAGGATCAAAATGTCGAATCTTTTGTGCATATTAGGAGAACCCACAATGCATGTCGGCTTCGAAGGCGAGTTTGAACGATGTTTCGAACGTAGGGAGGGAAACTTTCTCTAATTGGCTTTTTACTTTTAACGAGGAAGATACTTTTGATACCTCTGGGGTCCTGTCCCACAAGTGTCTTTTGATAGAAACTTGGTTTCCTCGGGTAGAACGAACAAAATTGTGAAAAAACTTGGAACTTGGTTTCCTCGAGTAGAACGAACAAAATTGTGAAAAAACTTGGCCTATGCAGGTTTCGAACCTGCGACCTTCGCGTTATTAGCACGACGCTCTAACCAACTGAGCTAATAGGCCAATTTGAAATTCATATTTAAGTTTAAACATATACTATTACATTATCAGTTTAGTCCGAAATTTCAAATTTGTGTCTATTTACTATTTAGTCCCCCAACTTAAAAGAAAAAAAAAAAAAAAAAAAAACTCTAATATGTCTTTGAATTTTATATTTCATAGCTAATATGTCCTTCAACTTTCAATTTTATGACCACTAGCTTCTTGAACTTTAAAGTGCCTAATAAATCCTTAAACTTTTAATTTTATGTCGTACCTTAAAATTTAAATTCTTTGACTTAGTTTATATCAACTAATTATATTATGATGGTCAAAGTCTAGTTCATCGGTAATTGATAATTAACATGTATTTTTTTTGGGCCCAATTGAACTTGTTAGTTTATATCAACTAATTATATTTGGTCCTTCAAAGTTAAAGACCAAATAGATAAAATTTGAAAGTTTGTGGACTAAACCCGAGTACAACAAACATGGGTATGGAAAATTTGAACCTTCAATTTTTAAAAAAAAAGTACACGTCAATTACAGACGAGCTAGCCTTTAACCACCACAATATAATTAGTTGATATAAACCAGGGGATTTCACAAGTAATTGCAAGTTCTGGTGTATGACAATTATGCCCAACAGAGAAGGGTGGATAGAAATGGTTCCCTTATCCATTCTTTCTTCTTCATCATCCAGAATAAGATTCCTAAACCCAGGTAGGCAATACCAAACACTTGTATTTTTTCTTCTACAGTAATGGCTAAGGCTATCGCAGGCTTCAGCATTATCAAACCAACCCTGCATACTTCTAATCTCCATCCACACAACTCAACCCACATCCCATATTCCAAACTGGTATTGTATCAATCTTTTTTCCTCTTCCCACAAAATTCATTCCATTTTAAGGTTATGACCATTATATATACTCATGAATTCTTGCAGCTTTCAAACTCTGGAGTTTTCAGTCATCCACAACTGGTAAATTGCTTCCGGATAAGAAAAGTCTCGTTCATAACCATTTTGTTTTTTAAAATTAAGCCTATAAATACTATGAAATCCTTTGTTTTGTTATCTACTTTAGCCTGAAGGTACAAAGCGGCAAAGAGGGTCTGTAGGGAAAGTGAATGCTTTCCCAGATTGGCAATTGATGGCGGTTCTAGTTGATCATATGGATGGCCAAAGGGACCTTATTACTCACAAATCCATAGTGCATCTTAGTGATGGAGCTATAAAGAATGTCTGTAAGTGTTTGTTTGATTATGCACACTTTTCTGTGACATCCTATTATATTATTGTAGAATGTAGATAGAATTAGGATATTGGAAACTAATCTTCAAACTTTTTGTTTAATGTCAGACAGTTTTTACATCATGTTCACTTGTTGGGGATGTTTGTTCTTTGGCTCTATGAAGGTAGTACCATACCATATTACCATATATCTTCAGTTTCATTTTGTTTCGAGGTTGAGAGTACTGAACAAGATTATGTTTTTAGGATCCATATTATGACTCGGAGGTTTACAGGAAAGATGGAGGAGATGGAACAGGACATTGGGTCTATGAGAAGGTGGAACTTTCCTCAGAAATGGGATATAATCTTCCACTTTATCTTAGTTTTCACACAATTATTTTGCTAAGGTGGTTATGATGTCTGATATTGCAGCAAGAGGACATTGAAGAAGAAGCAAGATCAGAGCTATGGAGGGAGGAGCTGATTGAAGAGATTGAACAGAAGGTTGGAGGACTTAGAGAGTTGGAAGAAGCTGGCAAGAAATAAGAGATTTTGGGCATCCTCACTGATGTTCTTAATTTTATATAGCATAATCAGTTTGTGTATATATATTCAAAGCCTTTGGATGCTATAGTTGTTGGCAATATAAGGCTTGTTTGAAATATTACAGGCTAAATTATCAAAAGTACTCAATTATTACAGGTTATGTTTCAAAAATACTCCTGAAACTATATAAAAAAAGCCCCCAACAAACACAAAATTCAGGGGTAAAAGATTAAATTCTAAATTGACATCCTGAGCTATTCTCCACCTACTTGCCCAAGTTTTGTTGTATTACATGAACACTTGAGGTGTAGACGTTTATATTTTTTGGATGTCACAAAAGCACGAATTTAACTATTGTTAACATTGAGGGCATATTTTTCAAAGTTCTAAGGGATATTTTTTAAATGGAAAGATAATTGAGGTGCTTTTTTGACAATTTAGGCAATATTATACTGTTGTGTTTCAGAAACAAAATGTAAAACAGCAGAAACCATCGAAAAAGTAGAAAAGATGAGTTCTTCAATGAAAGAATTTGCCTCAGAGGTAGTGACAATATCTTGTATGATCATCATCATCACATTTGTGTCTGATAATACGTGCAATTCAAATGGGTCATTGGCAAATTCCCAGATCATAAGTTTTTTATTCAAAAAGAGGGAAATGTAATTAGAAATGAATAAATGCAAAAAATTAAGGCAAAGTGAGCGAAGATCATCAGAGAGATTCCCAAAAGACAGAAGAAATTCATCAACAAATTCAGCAAACCAACATTAAAATTCTCGAAGAAACAAATCTCAAAGAATCGGAAATATCATCTTCGAAATGAATTCGATGAGAGAAAAGAAAATTAACGATTGATTCTAAAGAAAAAGTAGAGACTGATTAATAAGGAGAATGAAATTCCAAAGAAAATAACATCAGAATTCAGAGCTGCTGTGATAAGAATGGAGTTAGGGCTTACAATACACCGGCCGAGTGGCTGTGAGATAAAATCGCGACCGTTGATTAAAGGGAACGAAGATGAATTTGGACGGTCCAATATGAAGTCTGCAGCCCAGTATTGAGGCCCATGGTTTGTTTTTAATCCGTTGGTTGGTTGTTCTATAATGGGCTGAAGTAGTGGAGAAGGATTTTATTCTCCTCTTTTTCAAACTAATCGATGCTACCATGTTCTAACCACCCTCTTGTCTATAAGCCTTTCGAATACTATCAATATGAACATATCTGTGTACTCAAAAAAAAAAAAAAAAAAAAAAAAAAAAAAAAAAAAAAAAAAAAAAAAAAATATATATATATATATATATATGAACATAACTCAACCGATATATTGTATAGATTAGTGATTAAGAGGTCACGAGTTTGATCTCCTACCCCTATATGTTGTCAAAAAAAGGCTTTGAAAGAATAACTTGCGACACGCCCTGCGGATAGATTAAGGGTGTGTTTGCTTTAGATTCCTAACAGTTTAATTTTTGCAAAAAGTCATTTTGGAATAAATTGAGATGTTTGACAACCATCCAAAATGAATTTTTGGAGAATGAATTTTTGAAATTATGCATTTTGGATGAAACACTTGATATTAACTTTTGAAAAAAATGCTTTTGGATGTTTAATTGAAAAACCTACTTAATTCTCATATTGTATTAAAATTACTAAAATACTCTCACACTCCTCTTCTAAATTTTCTCCACCAACCAGCCTCCTTCGACCACCGTCGTCGGCCACTGCCTTCAAACTCCGACCACCACCGCCCAACTCAGGCCACCGCATCCCCACTCCAGCCATCCGTCGCCTCGCTCCGACCACCCGACTCCGGCCACCGCCGCCGCCACCCGACCCCAACCACCGCCGCCGCCACCTGACCCTGACCGTCGTCGCCACCCGACCCAGACCACCACCCCGCTTCGGCCACCGACCCCGACCACCGCCGCCCCGGCCCCAGCCCCCCGACCCCGACCACCGCCGCCCCGGCCCCAGCCCCCCGACCCCGACCACCGTCTACCCGACCCCGACCCTGATCACCCGACACCGAACCCGACCCCGACCACCGCCGCCCCAACCCGGCCACCCGACCTCTGTCGCCCCGACCCTAACCCCTACACCGATCTCGTCCGCCCGACCCCGACCCCGACCTCGACCCCGATCCCAACCCCGGCCGCCTGACCCCGACCGCGAACCCTATCCCAGCCCCAACCCTAACCCCGACCGCCCGACCCTGAAACTGACCTTGTCCCCGACCCCGACCCCAAAATTGACCCTGACCCCTACCCCTACCCTGACCCTAACCCCGACACCGACCCTGACCACTCGACTCCGACCACCGCCGACCCCCGACTCAGCCACTCGACCCTGACCACCGCCGGCTCGACCACCCGACCTCGAGTTGACCCCGACCGCGCGATCCCGAAACTGACCCTGCCCCCGATCTCGACCCCGACCCTGACCCCGAGCCCAGCCTCGGCCCCCGACCTGGCCACCCGACCCCGACCCCGACCTTGGCCCTAACCCCAACCCCGACCCCAAGCCCAGCCTCGACCCCAACCACCGTCGGCCCCCGACCCGACCCAAACCGCACGACCCTAACCCTGGCTGCCCAACCCCGACCCTGACCCCGGCCACTCGTCCCCGACCCCGACAGCCGAACCCCGACCCCGACCATCAACAATAGTAAACCCTAAACCCTAAACGACAAATATAAATTTAAACTTATTAATTCATATTGTCTATTAATAATTGCCTTTTATAGTAATTTAGAGAAACACTTTGGTAGAGCAAACCAAACACATGAGTGTTTTAATTATAAACATTTCTAGAAAAAATGTTTTTTAAAAAATGCATTCTTTGAAAAACATTTTTTTAAGTAGTCAATCCAAACACACCCTAAGTTATAATAATTTAATTCACCCAACTCTAAGTTGGTTGTCAGAATGTTCCCTTAGGGGTGTTTGACCCAAGGAGTTGAGGGAGTTAAAGTTGTTTAGTGTAGGGAGTTTATGTGTATTTGGGATTTGGAGTTGTTGATCCTAAAGTTCTGAAGTCTAAGTTTATTTTAACTGTTTTCTTTTGCACAATTTTTTTCTACAAACTTTCAAAATTTCATTATTAAGGACTTACCTTTAATTTTATGAATTATAAGATTGTCTATCATAATCATAGTCTGCCCATGTCTCAAACACGTATTTCCCCGCCTCCACCCTTTTAAACTTGTCATTTCATTTGAATCCACTCCACTCGGAAATCAGCATCTCAACAATGACGGTTTATTTTAGCTATTTTATTTGTACAATTTTTTTTCTATAATTTTCAATATTTTAATTGTTAAATTTTTTTTCAATAAATTTTAAGAATACTATTTTTGCCTTATAAAAATAGGTTGAATTGCATTTTTAGTCTTTTTATACATTTCGTTTAAATTACGTTATTTTTTTAAATAATTAAAAATATTGTGGGAGAGAGGGAGAGAGAGGAAAAGAAAGAAATGTGTTGTCTCGAAAAATGAGAACAATAATTAATGTAGAAGTCTAAGGAGTTCAATAGTAATTAGCGTAGAAGTCTGGAGAGTTAATATTTTTTATCCGAATTCAACAAGTCTGTGGGTCAAACGGAGAGTTAACTTTTTCTCCCAATTCCTTCTCCAACAATTCTGTAGGCCAAATACCCCTCAAAAGTTTTTTAAAAAAAAACATAAGTATTTAAGGTAAATTGATTTTGAAAAGGTAGAAAACAAAAAGTAAAGAGTTAAGGGAAGGGATATGAAACAGACGTAGGTAAGAAAGAAGTTTTGAATTCAAATTTGTAAAAGTAAAAGGGGAGGCTAGTTTGTAAAGTTAGAATTGAAAGAGAGAGAGTTTATTTTTTAAAGAAATTGGAGGGATTCATTGAATATTAAATGGGTTTTCGATGGATGTTGGGAGGGTTCTTGTCAGTCAGAATATTAAATGTTTTTTTTTGTTGAGAAAATTAAATAGTTTTTGTTTGTTGTTTAGGTCATTTTTGGCCATGAAATTGAAAACAAAACATATCTGAATTTTGAAATAAAGAGAGAGAAAGAAAATGAAATGACAGAAAAAAAGAGAAATGCTTTTTAAGATATCGAGAGAGAAGAGAACAGTAGAGGAGTACAGGCTGTGAACAGAACAGCCACTCGCCGCTACGTGGCTGCGGCGGAGCCACCCCATCTTGCCTTTCCTCGCATGCATTGCTCCCGGCTCCACCTCTATTTTTTTTTTTTTTTTGAAGTATTTAATTATTGTGAGACGAGGTGTTCGAACCTCTACCCTATTAATCATTAGTTTACACTTAAAGTTAAGTTAATTGAATTATGTTCGACTTAGTTGTATTTCACATTCTTTACTTTTTTATTATTAAATCAC
This sequence comes from Herpetospermum pedunculosum, assembly GCA_028017165.1. Lineage (NCBI taxonomy): Eukaryota > Viridiplantae > Streptophyta > Magnoliopsida > Cucurbitales > Cucurbitaceae > Herpetospermum > Herpetospermum pedunculosum. Next base: position 887,043 of record CM051530.1, read on the forward strand.
AAGTTTTGTGAGATTAAAAGACTATGATATGTGTTTAAATTTTTAATTTATGTTTAATAAATCTTTAAACTTTAAAATTATTTAAAATGTCCAATAATTATTTGAATTGTCAATTTTATGTCTAAATCATTGATCGATTCGACATTTTTCTAAAATACACATACTTATTAGATACAGAATTAAAATTTATGGCATGTTTTATTGGTGACCTGAAATAAATTTTTTTAAAATAATGTAAGTTGTATTTCATGTTTGATAGTAGGATCATAAATTATATCTCAATTTAACAGTTAATTCTACTATGTTTAAAAAGTTTTCTATAAATCATAAAACTAATCGTGGTTACCTACTAACTATAAATCATAAAACTAATCGTGGTTACCTACTAAATGTTAGGGTGGATATAAACCATTATTAATTAATTTATAAACATAATTTATGTTAGAAAATTTGTTTAATTATTATTTTATAATATCATATATTTTATATAACATATTATATTATACTTATTTTAATTTAACAAAAACAAAAAGTTTATAAAGTGAAATACCATACATCTATTCAAGCTTCTATCATTTTAAATATAATTATAAATTCAAAATTCAAAATTAAGATAGTGCATATCTTGAAGAAAAAAATAAGTTAGCATCCATAATTTGCACAATTTTAATTACATATAGCTTCAAAACAAATTTAAAAAATAAAATTCAGATTGTCTTATCATATATGTCTTCAGTGTCCTAATATTTAATTATCTAATAAATAAGTTGGTTTTAAAGTTTAGGAATATATCATAAACTTTTTTAGACCGAGTAAACTTATAATTTAACCTAATTATTTTGAATTTAGTTTTTTAAATTTTAACTTTGTATAAATCTAACTAGTTTTTAAAAAATTAAAAATGTCAAATAAATTATTAATTTAAATTTTTTTCTTCTAATAATCTCTAAGATTTAAAATATCTAATAAATACTCAAAATTTTAATTTTGTGTCTAATAAGCATGTGTTATAATTTAACATTTTTTTTCTTCTAAATTCACGAATCTATCAAACAAAAAGACAATAACCCTATTAAATACAAAATTTTCATTTCAATAACCTATTAGTCATTCTTTTAAAGTTTATGATCAATTAAACACAACCTTAAAAGTTTAAGGACTAAACTAGTCATTTGAACTAATATTTTTTAAGTTATTGTTTTGTCAATTCTTATAGTTTAAAAGCTTTTGACAAGCATTTGATGGATTAAATTTCTCTGTTAGCTTAGTCTCTATAATTTATAAAGATATCTTAATAGACTATATAAACTTTCACATTTTGTGTTTAATAAGTCATTATGAATATAGTTTGCAACAATATTTGGCATATATTTATTCTTAAGAGGTTGAACGTTTAAATCCATACCCTACCCTTTTGTTTTTTTTTTAAAAAAAAACAACTTGCTTTAAAAGGAAAAAAAAAACTCTCCTTCTGCATGTTCTTTCCTTATCATGTCTTCTCTAATTCCCCACTAGAGAGGGGACCAAGTTATTCTAATAAATATTCACAAAGGTTATATTTTTGTTTAGTTGAATAACATGAATAATGATTTGAGCTATGATATTTGAGTGATACATATCTTAACTAATTGTAGGCGACTCACAAATAAATTAAAAGATAAAAAAAATGATTATATATATTTAATATTATGAAATTATTTGAAAAGGAAGTAGGAAGATATATAGATGAGGAGATAAGGGAAGGTGGTGAGAGTATCACTGAAAATAATGCAAACTTTTACAGATACGAGGAGTCAAGTGGAAGGCATGAGCTGAAATTCGATGAACAAATGGATGGCAAATAATAATATAGAATCCAAATTTCAAATTTCTAATTAAAAATTTATTCCATAACGAAAAGCTCTTAGTTTTGAATATAAGCAACCAGAATTATGTAAGGATTTTGTCCCATATATCATGCATGTGATTGTTTGTCAATATATACACTGCAAGTTTCCAATGATATTACACGACAAGTATTTCATTGGGGTTTGGGGAGTTTCATGTCGTTTATTTCATACAATGTTTTCCAAACAGAGCATTAGGGTTTTACAAAAACAAAAGTTTGGTCGGTTATTGTAAAGATTTGAACTTGATGTGTTTTGGTGTTCCAATGATAAATTGACACAAAAAAGGTAGAATGATTCTTTTGATTGCTTATTCACGAGGGTTTTTCATGGAAAGTAATGATAGGGTTCCTTTTGGTTTTAGGGTATATGGACTCACCATTTCTATCAACCTTCCCCTTGCCTTCGACTTCTATCACTGTTTAATATGCTTATTCAATTCTTCCCAACTTTTTTCATAAAGCTATTATAAATGTTATGTGTTGTGTGTTTAAATTTGATGTGAAAACTTGCCATTCAACAACTTTTTTTAACTTTAGGGTTATTTACATTTACACAATTTTGAACAAGGTGGTCTCCCTCCAAAATATATTTGGCAATTAGGGAGCTATAAAGTTAAATTATAAATCTAGTCCATAAACTTTTAAGATTGTATCTAATAGTAGGTATGTGATCATTTTAAGTTTTGTGTCTAATATATAGGTCCAAGACACATAGTGAGTATTATTTTCTAAAATCTAGAGGTTTATTAGGCATGAATTAATGTGTTTGAATTATCCATGAGTTTTTTGAAACGTCTAATATGCATGATAGGGATCTATTATACACAACTTGAAAAATTCAGAGACCTATTAAACATGTTTAAACTTCAAGAATTTATTAGACATCAAATTGATAAAGTTAAGGAAACGTATTAGACATTTTCTAGGGTTTATGAAAGGAGTTTGTTTTTCCTTTTGTTGAATAATACTTTTAGTCATTAAATTTGGTTGGTTGTATGTATCTCTTTAATTATTTGTTGATGCATGGATCTGATTTGATGGGACATGGTCCTCTAATTATGTCTCTCTGTGTTTCTGGAAGAGGTGTGTGGGTCCTGCAAGGTCAGCTCTAGTACCGGTGTGGTATCAATTAGTATGAAATAACACAAACTACGAGAATCTTCTCCGATTCACCTGCATATTCATGCAAGATCTGAGGTAGGCGGGTCGAGGTTTTACGAGGTACCCACTACTCGGAGTACCCTCCCAAAAGGAAAAAAGATGTGTCTGTCAGGTTCGGTTCTTCTTAGTTGGGTTGGGCGAGTTCGACCAGAAATGCTATGCTTACACACAAGACTACCCCTCCTCCCGAAAGCTTCGCGGAGACTACTTTACGATGACTTGTACATACCTAAATACACTCCAAAACTCAACTTAGAGTGTTCTTAAGCCAAACACAATGATATTGCATACTTTTAATGAGGATTTCCCCTAATATTTATAGGCTAATTAAAAACGTTGATATAATTGTTAATATGGGTTGAATATTGTTAAAATGAGTTGATTTGACTTACGGAGATATGAGAAATGAGATTTTTTGCATGGGGATTCGTGTTGTACCTGTGTCGATATACAACCATCATGCTGGCCGGTGTGGTCGATCCTTGTTGGAGAGACACCTGACATGTTATCGAGGTGAGCTCTCTTTCTTGAGTTCGTGGGTCTGACCTTATTTGTTGTGGACTTTTTGGTACGCTCACATAGTGAGCCTGACTGAGAATTTTACATTATTATGACCTTTAAAAGTATTATTGCTATCTCTAAGTCTCTAAACTTTCCATGTTAATACTAACACATTCTTATTGCTATCAAGTACATTATTAAAACGTTATATGACATATGCTACTTGGATTGTGAGAGTCCCCTATTTTAAATTAAGAAGAAGCAGTAATATTTCTCCCTCGATATATGGTTGAAACAGTTATACTTTACCACAATTATTTAGTCTAACATAACATTACACAAAAGGGAAATAAAGGGGAAAAAGGAATAAGTCACATTGCATAAAGCATAATGGTGTCCAAATTCAAACTGCTCTTTTTCATCTTTTAAATTAAATTGATTTTGGCTCCACAAACCAAACATTGTATACATTTAAATTTTTGAATGGAGTCCTTGCTTAACCTTCCTTTCTGCTTTCCCATGCGTAAATGTTTAAACATATATTCAAAGAGCACGCCTACGAAGCTAATAGAATACTTTATAACCAAGAAATGATAGAAAAATGCCCAAAAAAAGCTTAAAGTCCTTTTTAGGAGGAGAGGATAAGGAAAGTAGAATAAAGTTTAAATTACAAATTTCCTCTCCGAAACTTGGAAGTTTTTGTGTAAAATTTAGTCCTTAAACTTTTATTTTTGTTCAAAAAATTTGTATGCAACTGTCCTTCCGGTGATACCACCAATATTTTTTTTTATTTCGAGGACAAGACCACCGACGAGAGAGAAGAGATGAAAATTGATATGATGCTAACCACATACGCGCTCTAATGCCTAAGTCAGTTGAAAACTGAGAGAATAACTAGTATTTTTAGTACATAGTTTGAGTTACCTCTATTGGAGTTATGGTGACCTATTTATATGGAGAGTGGTCTCGTTTATCCGATTCATCCTCGAGTATTTTTCATTAAAAGACCAGACTTCCTCGAGGCTCTCCTCAGATGTGGGCATGTAACTCACAGGCCCATGTAGGTCTTTGGTAGGCTCGGCGTCGACCCTCCTTGTTGAGGTCGAGGGTCCTAAATCCTCTTCTACTTTCGGGACCAGGCTTCCTCTGGGACAATTCAAACCTGGTTTCAGCCCTTGTAACTTTTAGCTCCCATATTTTTTTCTTTGGCTCCTTTTTATCCTAGCATAACCTATAATATATGAGAATGACACTAGCAAAGCAAAAAGGTATGGGTATAGGCTTAGCTGCGCGGTTAAAACACAAAAGATAACACTTTTTGGGTTTCTAAAACGTCATTAAATTGTTAGAAGGAAGAATCCCTTAACCATATTTGTGGGGAAAAGATTTGGAAAACCACGTGGTTTCATCAAAAGTTGTTATTCCCCACCACAGACAGCAACCGTATGGACATGGCAGTTTGAGGCCCCCACACGTCGGTTATTTGCTGTGCCCTTGCCCTTCTCTAAACCATTCGCCTCTCCCACTTTCTCTATATATTTTATGCCCCACTTCCTTCCCTCCCCTCACCAACGCAACCCTTTTCAGCTTTGCCTCTTTCTTTTCTCTTAGGCATTTTCACAAACACTTTGTGTGCACCCTTCGAACAGGTCCTTTAATCTCTCTATTTCCCACCATTTTCAGCGTGTTTTAGAGATTTTTCAAAGAGATTTTCTGTTTTTTGTGCAGGAAAATGGCGTTTCTTGGAGTTCTCTTGGTGGGTTTTCTTCTCTCTTTGGGATGTGTTCATGGCAACAACAATGGAGCTTGGATTAATGCCCACGCCACGTTCTACGGCGGTGGTGACGCCGCTGGTACAATGGGTACGTGAAAAGATTAAAACTTGCACATTTTGACGAAACCCCATCATAAAATAGTTATGGTTTCATTTTTTGATTTGGGTTTTTTGTGTTGTTGTTGTTGCAGGAGGGGCTTGTGGCTATGGGAATCTGTACAGCCAAGGCTACGGGACGAACACAGCAGCTCTAAGCACAGCTCTATTCAACAATGGACTGAGCTGTGGCGCTTGCTTTGAAATAAAGTGCGTAAACGACCCTAAGTGGTGTCTTTCAAACTCCATTGTCGTCACTGCCACAAACTTCTGCCCACCAAATAACGCACTCCCCAACAACGCCGGCGGCTGGTGCAATCCTCCCCAGCATCATTTCGACCTCTCCCAGCCCATTTTTCAAGAAATCGCCCAATTCAAAGCCGGCGTTGTCCCAGTGGCTTACAGAAGGTACGAATTCAGGCCATTCCCAGACAAAAATTAACTTGTTAAATCACCGCTAAACTCATTTGCAAAATGCAGGGTGTCTTGTGAGAAGAAAGGAGGCATAAGATTCACAATAAACGGGCATTCGTACTTCAATTTGGTTCTTGTAACGAACGTGGGTGGATCTGGGGATGTTCATGGAGTGTGGATCAAAGGGTCGAAAACAGGGTGGGAAGCAATGTCGAGGAACTGGGGTCAGAACTGGCAGAGCAATTCAAATATGAATGGACAAAGCCTGTCGTTCAAGGTGGTCACCGGCGATGGCCGGACGGTGATATCCAATAACGCAGTACCAGCTGGGTGGAGCTTTGGTCAGACTTTTAGTGGGCTGCAGTTCCCATGAACAGAACAGAACAGAAGAGAGTTTTTTCTAGGAAGTTGTGTTAAAAAGTTGCAGTGTTAGAGTGGGCACTGCTTTTAATGTGTCCTCTTTTTCCTTTTGGTTTATTAGTTTTTGTTTGAAGATTTGGTTTGGTTTGGGATTCTGCTGTGTGTGTTTTAAAAGGCAATGGCAGAGTGGAGAATACTGGCAGCGGTAGGCATTTGAGTCACACCCGCCACTTTGTTTCTTGTGTTAGCTTAGGTTTGTGTGTGTGTGTGTGGGCTTATAATATAGGTTTAGGGTTTGGTTGTTTTTGTTGGGTTACTTTTTTTTTCTCTCTGTTTTTTGTTTAGATGTCAAAAGGTTGTAAGGTTGTATTAAGATGTATGCAACTTACTGGAAACCAGCTATTTTATGTTTTCAGAATTTAAGATTTATGTAATTTTATTTTATGTTTGTTTGGAAAGGTAGTTTTTATAACAAATTTCATAGCATAAAGATAAAAATGAAACATTTTAAAGTCCAACAGCTTAATAAAAATTTGAAAGTTAAAGAATTATTACACTTAATTAAAATGTTTTCGTGAGATATTTAAGTTAGAAAAAATAATTTGAGACACTTTCCAAAGTTTTAAAACTTACTAAATATGAAATTTGACATATATTCATGAAAGGAAAGGAGAGGTTTGAATCCTTATACCACACTGCATGTATATATATATAGCTAGGGAGTGACAAACTCTAGGTTTTGAGTGAGTAGACTAGAATAAATTTACTTTCTTTTCGAGGATTTCCCTTCCCTCTTAAGATTAGACCTAAACAAGTTTGATGAAACTCGTTCGGATCGCTCTCCTTATAAACTAGGCGTGTGGGAGTGAGGTCGGCCTTGAGTCGACCCTAAGGCTTGGGTTTTTGGCCCAATGAATGTTTTGTCCATGGCCTAATTGTGCCCTAGACTGGGCTTAGTGAGATAGGGTCGACCTCGGGCTAACCTTGAGTTTCGAGTGTGTGGGGCTCAAAAAGTGGAAGTTCTAGTCGGAAGCCTCGCAAACCTTAGCCTATGTGGGACTAGAATCAATTATGCTCTAGATCTTCCTTTATTTTCAATATTTTAGATAGGTTCGTTTTTACCCAAAACACAAGTTAATTTTTTCACTTGTGAAAGTAATTTTTACAATTGAAAGTTTAGGTAGTTGTTGCAATTTGGCCACATATAATATTAGTAGGTGGTACTTGACCAACTTAAACAAAACTCAACTAATTAAGACATGTATCATTCATTAAAAAGTTAGATATTCGAATATCTCACACCACATATCATTAAACTAAAAAGAGAGAGAGAAAAAAATGGTGATGGAATATTTTGAGTGACTCCCCATACCTTGTTAGCTCATCGGGGCTTAAATACGTTGCTAGCCCATTTCGACGCCCAACTTTTGATCTGGCCCACTGGACCTTCGGAAATATAACCTCAAGTCCACTTAGATTAGAGATGTTGCAAAGGCCCAGGCTTATTTAAACGCATTTTCTTAAAATTGTTTAAAATAAAATGATTAATAAGTTTTTAAATAAACTCACCATTTTAATTTTTTCTAATATAAAACTATTTTCATATTTAATATACAAAGCAGTATACTTTATTATTTCAAGACTATTTTATTTAATACTTCAAAAATTATAAAGCTGTTGCTAATTTAAAAATAGTGAAGAGTTGAGATTTCTTCTGATTAGAGAGCCACTTGTCAATCCCAGATTGGAAAGCCACGATTCCACGTGGATTTAATACCACAATCGTATCTCTTGAAGAACACCCCTCCACGTAGGACAGCCAGGGCCCCACAACATCATCATTCATCCAATTAAAACATTGAAACAGATTGAAGAAATTACTCAAAGGATAAAGCGATAAGGCCCGACCAAATTCTGACCGTCGGATTGAGAAAATCTCGTAAATCGACCGTCAGATCTGAAGAGCGAACAAGAACCACAAACTCGCCATTGAAGTGAAGTTACAAAGCTCTGCAAATTACTCCCACATTTCTAACTCCTGAACATCCATTTTCTTCCCCCCCAAAAAAAGATCGTTCAGGAGAGATGGCCACCGTCACTACGCAAGCTTCTGCCGCCGTTTTCCGGCCATGCGCCGCCCGATCGAGGTTCCTGTCTGGTTCTTCCGGTAAACTCCACCGTGTGCTGTCGGTTAAGCCGGTGGCTGCTTCGTCATCTTCGTCTTTCAAGGTGGAAGCGAAGAAGGGAGAGTGGTTGCCTGGTCTTCCTTCTCCGGGATACTTGACTGGCAGGTAACACCGTACACATTAATCTTCAAATTTTTAATTTTATGTTTATCAAAAAAGTTTAGATTTTTATTTGACATAATATAATTAAATGCAGTCTTCCCGGCGACAACGGATTTGACCCCCTGGGTCTAGCGGAGGACCCAGAGAACTTGAGATGGTTCGTGCAAGCGGAGCTGGTGAACGGGCGGTGGGCGATGCTGGGAGTCGCCGGAATGCTCCTGCCGGAAGTGTTCACGAAGATCGGAATAATCAACGCCCCTCAATGGTACGACGCCGGAAAGGCAGAGTACTTCGCGTCATCTTCAACCCTGTTCGTGATCGAGTTCATCCTGTTCCATTACGTGGAGATCAGAAGGTGGCAGGACATTAAGAACCCAGGCAGCGTTAACCAAGACCCCATTTTCAAGCAGTACAGTTTGCCCAAAAATGAAGTGGGTTACCCCGGTGGCGTTTTCAACCCGCTGAATTTCGCACCCACGCTCGAGGCGAAAGAGAAGGAAATAGCCAATGGTAATAAATTACTCTCTTTTAAAAAAGACATCACAAAACCCATCAATTTGTTTGGGGATTATTAAGATAAGATGTTGAATTGGTTTGGTTTTGTTTTGGACAGGGAGACTTGCAATGTTGGCATTTTTGGGGTTCATTGTGCAACATAACGTGACGGGGAAGGGACCGTTCGACAACCTTTTGCAGCACATTTCAGACCCATGGCACAACACCATTGTCCAGACATTCGGTGGAAACTAAATTTGGTTTCGAAGATTGTTGTTGTGTTGTATTGAAAGTATAAATGGTTGAGATGAACTGAAATTCTTTCTTGAGAGTTTGTTTAATGGAAACATAGTGGATCTCAGTGTACAGGGAGCTTGGATGTTGTTGTTTAAATGACATGATCCTTCCACTTCACTTATCATCTTCCTGCTTTTAACCTTCACACATCTTCAATCATGGCATTCTCTATAGCTTAAATTATCAAAAATACTCCTCAACTATGAAAAAAGTTTCAAACATATCCCTAAATTATGAAAAATGTTTCTAACATACTCTTAAACTATGAAAAATGTTTAAAAAATGCCCTCATGTTAACAACGAGCAAGATTCTGAAGTGAATGGTTAAATTCTGTTGTTTCAGATAGAAGAGAATGGGGAATACAACTACATTTTAATTCAATAAAATATGAGTTTACATACAGTTTCTAAATGCTAAAATAGCTTAGTTGGCTCCATAAAAATAGTCTCTAACTCCACAAAACTAGTCACTTAGCTCCACCAACTCTAAATATATCAACACTTACCCCACTAACTTCTAATATAGCAATTGACTAAAACTAGACTTGTAGCTTTGAGTTAACTAACATACTCCTCCTAACTCAAATGCTGCAAACATCTAGCTTGCTCCTAACACAACTACACTACTTCTCTCATATACCTCATTCAGCAGTCTAGTCCCTCTAACTGGTGCATCATCAACCAGTTCATAAGGATTCAGGAAACTTCTGGTACCTTCACCTCTGCTTCTTTTGTCCAGTCTCAATCCTCATCTTCCAAGAATTGAACATCCCTACTAACCACCATCTTCTTTTTGTGAGGTTGATAGATCTTGTACGCTTTGGACATCATGGTGTAGCCTACAGAGATTCTTACTTTTGTCTTTTCACTTAACGTGTCTCTCTCCACCTGTAGAACATGAGAAAAGCATAAACAACCAAACACCTTCAAATTTTTCAGTTTTGGTTTAGTATTAAACCAAACTTCATAGGGTGTCTTATTTTCCAATACCCTTGTAGGTAGTCGGTTCAATAAAAAAAACTGATGTGTTTGCTGCTTCAGCCCAAAACTCCTTTGATAAGTTCTTTTCATGCAACATGCATCTTGTCATCTCTATAATACTCCTGTTTTTCCTCTCAATAACTTCATTTTGTTGTGGAGTATATGGAACAGTGAGCTGATGCTCTATTCCAGCTTCTTCACAAAAGGAAATGAACCTTTGTGACGTGTATTCAGTCCCGTTATCAGACCTCACCACCTGAATCTGACAACCACTCTTATTCTCGACCCATCTTTTAAACTTCAGAAACACTTCAGCTACTTCAGGCTTATGCTTCATGAAGTAAATCCAACACATTCTAGTATAATCATCAATAAATATAATGAAATACCTGCTATCATTTAGTGAGAGAGTTGGTTGAGGTCCACACAAGTCGGTGTGGATGAGCTACAACTTCTCAATTGCTCTCCAAATTGACTTCTCAAATGGTAGTCTTGTTTGCTTCCCTGTCAAACAAGTTTTGCAGTTTGTTTTTCAGCTCTTTCAGAACTGGTACTCCAACTGCCATCTCATTCTTCTGCAAATACTGCAACCCCTTCTGATGAAAATGCCCCAACCTCTTGTGTCATAGCTCAGTGTCACTCACTTGACACTTGAAAGCTATTTGTTCCTTCTCGAGTGGATCCAATAAGAAACTTTTATGCTGCATTTTATTTTGAACAACTTATTCCCACTAGAATCGAAAATAAGACACTTTCCTTCTTCAAATAACACTTTGAATCCCTTTTGTACTAGTTGACCAACACTTAACAAGTTTTGATCAATCTCAGGAACTAGGAGCACTTCAGTAATCAACTTGGTTCCTGCACAACTCTCTATTGACACCGTGCCCTTCCCCTTCACTTCTAGATACTCTTCATTCTCTATCTCCAGCCTTGACTTGAATGACTTGTCAAGGTACTTGAACAACTCCTTATCACCTGTCATGTGATTCGTACACCCACTATCAATCAACTAACTGTCACATTGAGTGACTGATGAGAAACAAGTAGCCACAAAAAGTCGATCTTCTTTACAGAATCTCTCAATGTGCCCCATTGCATGACACCTTCTACACTTCACATCTGACCTTCTCCAGCATCTGAAGTGTGGATGATTATGCTTCCCACAATGGTTGCATGCATTGCCCTTGTTGGAACCTACACTTTCATCATCTTTTACAGCATAATCTGAGCTACTGCCGCCACTTTCCTTTCTCCCTATCCACTTCTTCTCTCTTCCACCCTCTTCTTGTTGCATTCTGACTTTCCGTGCCCCCTCAGTGCTTCCTTCTTGCCTCATCAACCTCCTCTGCTCTTGTGCTTGCAAAGCACTTACTAACTCTATCACTTTGAGTTTAGAGAGGTCTTTAGTATTTTCTAAGGAAGCAATGGTTGCTTCATATTTCTCAGGCACTGAAACCAGAATTTTCTGAACCAATCTATTGTCAGATAAATCAGTTCCAAATGCTCTTACCTTGTCGACAATCACAATCAACTTGTCTGAGTACTCTTTAATGGACTCAGAATCCTTCATTTGCATTCTCTCGAATTCCCTCACTAAGTTCAACACTTTCATGCCCTTAATCCTCTCATCACTTTCATACTCACTTTTGAGGAAGTCCCAGATCTCCTTTGCTGACTTCAAGGCCATAATTCTATTGAATATGGATGAAGACACAACTGCATATAGGCAAACTCTAGCTTTTGCCTTCCTGGTGACCCTCTCCTTGTGAGTCTTGATTTGGTTGATTGTTGAATTATCGGTAAGTGCAGCAACCTCATAGTCGCTCTCAACTGCTTCCCAATAATCACAAGCCTCCATGTAGGCTTGCATTCTGATAGCCCATGCTTGGTAGTTTTCTCCATCAAACACTGGTGGAGCCAGTGAAGAAAGACTGCTCGATCCTAATTCCATCTCACTCAAATCTCAAAGTGTATCACTCGGTTTCTCTAAGGGATATCTTACTAACTCTCACTCACAGACCCCTTAAGAATTTTAGCTTTGATACCAGTTTTGTTTCAGAGAGAAGAGAAGTGGGGAATACAACTACATTTTCATTCAATAAAATATGAGCTTAAATACACTTTCTAAATGCTAAAATAACTTAGTTAAGTCCATAAAAACAACCACTAACTCCACTAACTCTAACTCCACAAAACTAGCCACTTACTTCACCATCTCTAAATATATCAACACTTACCCAACTAACTTCTAATATAGCAATTGACTAAAATAGACTTGTCAATTGACTAAAATAGACTTGTAGCTTTGAGTTAACTAACAAATTCTAATATGTACTCCTGTGACATGGAAAAAATGAAAATGTGGATAAAAATGAAAATGTGGATGTATGAAGTGTTACAAAAATCATGAAAATATCTATTCTCCACTGATTTTGCCTTAGTTTTATTCTATTTACTGATCTTTTGAATCGATAAAATAGGTTTTTTCATGATTTTTTTTTCCAGTCGTCTACGTTTTCATTTTTTACGTGTCAGGTAATTTAACCGTTCATATTAAAATTTTGTGTGTTGTTAATTGAGGGCATTTTTGAAACATTTCATAGCTCAAGGGTATTTTTGAAACATTTTTCATAGTTCCGGGTATCTTTGAAACATTTGAAATTTCAGGGGTATTTTTGAAACGAAACTCATAGTTCAAAAGTATTTTTGATAACTTAACCTTCTTTCTCCCTGTATACTACAATATGTATAGGGTCATCTCTTTAACTTTGCTCTTTGTTAAACTCGAATTTTGCTATTTGTTAAAAAAATACTCCTATTCTTTCAAGAGTTACAACATTATTTTTGACATTACATAAACTTTTCAAAACTAGCATTGAAGTAGAAATTTATTAGAATGTTGGACAAAACTACTCTTTGAATCTGTTTGGACTTTGAAATAACTTTCTAAATACTTAAAAACAATTTTCTTAGCACTTAAAAAGTCATCAAAACAACTTTTTTATCCATAAAAACATCTAAGTCACCGCCATGTCATTTTTCTATCAGACGATCAAAGGTAATATTGTAACCTTTGAAATAATATTGGTATTTTTAAAACAAATGATAAAGTTGAGAATATTATTTTATTTTATTTTTTTTTAATTTAGCCTAAGTTATATTTTAAACTAATAGGCAAAAAAAGAAAAAAAAGAAAAACACAATAATCGACTCAAACATCTTCTAAAATCTAAGCTAAGCAAAGTCATTGGGCAAAAACAAAAAGCCATAGACGACATGTCGTTTAGGCAGAGAAATGAATAGAATGGCCAGTTCCCATTATCCACGAACGAGCGAAAGATGAGGCCTAGCAAAGAATCGAAGAAGAAAACTCGTCCCTCATCACCGCTGAGGGACCGAACCAGTAGTGCTTCAACGAGGTTCGAATCGAGGCGTTCAAGTCTCAGCCCCTCTACTTCCCTTCTGGACCGTGACCTCCTTACCGGCGAAGACCTAAAACTCTCTCCCGCCGATGACCCACTTTCAGACTACAATCCCCGGAGCTTTCCTCACAGTGTGAAGCAGCAATGTTGGGATAAGGCCGACAAGATCAAAGGAAGGGACCCATCTCGGTGGCGCCGAGATGCTCTCGGTAACATCGTTTTTCGAAAGCTTGTTGGCTGCCCTGGTTGTCTTTGTCATGACTATGATCACATTTTGCCTTACTCTAAGGTACTTCCCCTTTTCCAATTCTACTTTTTATTCTTTCATTGTTATTCCTCTTTCTGGGTGTTGCTTGAATTTTGCTGAGTATGGGGCTGGCTTGTTATGAACTGTATTGGTGTTGGTTATCGTAATTTTGGCTGTATGATGGAGATATGTAATAACCCTTTGTATATTATGGCTTTGTATTTGGCATTTGGCATTCGGCTGTCATTTTTAATGTATTGGGCAATGAGAATTGAATATCTTTTCTTTCCATTGCTCTTAGATGCATAGGTTCATTTCCCCCCCCCCCCCTTCTGTTTAGGCTAACTCCGATGGTTATCTTATATCCAATTGTTTTCTGCTCACAATGAATACCCAGCTCATCTCTTTCTACATTGCTCCTTTGCCTCTCATTATTGGGCCTTTATCCTACATGCTTTCGATTGGTCTTTGGTTCTTCCAAATAACATGAATGATTTCCTGCTTACCATCTTTCTCCACCACCCGTTCCATGGAGAGGCTAAGACTCTATGGCTTGCCTTCAATCGAGTTTTTCTTTGGTATCTTTGGAGAGAACAAAAGACTTGAACCTTTAGGGATGAGTTTTCTTCCTTTGAAAAAAGGTTGGATTTAATTATTTTTAATGTTTTGTATTGGTGTAAGTGTAAACAACCCTTTTTGGATTATAGTTGTTCTCATTTGACCGCTAATTGATCCGCTTTCTTGTAATCACCTTTAGGTGCTCGAGCTTTAGCTCCTTTTTTCATTCATCAATGAAATCGTTTCTTATTCAAAAAAAATTTATATCCAATTGTTTATGGATACGGTATTCGAATTTTTTATGTTTACAAATGGTTGTGGAATTGTGTTGTAATCTCCTAATATATCGGACCCATAAGATTTTATGCACAAATATTGGTATCATGCTTATTGCTTCATAAGCTTTTGTGGTCTTTACCAAGCGATAACATTGGAAGAGGACTAATGCCCGTTTGATAACCATTTGGTTTTTGGTTTTAGGAAAGAAAGAAATGCTCGTATCTTTAGAGAAGAGTTTTCTTCCTTTGGTAGGGTGTTAGATTTAATCATTTTCAAAGCTTTGTATTGGTGTAAATGTAAACACCCCTTTTCAGATTATAGTCTTTCTCATTTGACCGCAAATTGGTCCGCTTTCTTGTAATCACCTTCGGGTGCTCGAGCTTTAGCTCCTTTTTCATTTATCAATGAATCGTTTCTTATCAAAAAAAAAAAAAATTACCATTTGGTTTTTAGTTTTAGGTTTTTGAAAATTGTGTTTATTTTCTCACCATTTCTTACTACATTTTTCATATTTCTTAAGAGATCATTTGAATTTTTAGCCAAATTTCAAAAATAAAAGAAAGTTTTTAAAAACTATTTTTTTTAGTATTCAAAACAGAGCTTGGATTTTGAAGATGTGCGTAAAAAATAGATAACAAAACAAAGAAAGTCATTGGTGTAAATAGGTGTAAGTAGTGTTTATAAGCTTAATTTTTCAGAAACCAACGACCAAAAACCACATGGTTATCAAACGTGGCCTTACTAATTGGTCTAAGTTTATGCGAATGGAAGCTTAGTATTAGCAACTAAGAGAAGAATGAATTGGTGAAATGGAAATAAAATAAGTTTGGATACAGTCAATTATCAGTAAGCATGGATTTCTTTGTGACTTACAAATTTTAAAGGAGGTCTAAGATCTCCTCATCCGAACTGAGTACGAGTCTATGACTATTCCATTAGTCATCCCTTGAGAATCAATTTCTTTCTTTCTCTCTTTTTTGTTTTTTCTTTTTCTTGAAAGGATGAGTTCTTTCTAAATTCAGTAGCTGTTTATGCATTACTCTTGAGGTTGAGTTTGAATATTTCAAATTGCAGGGAGGAAAAAGCACACTGGAAAATTGTCAAGTTTTGCAGGTAATAGTCCTAATGACTTTTCTTTCTGCCATCCAAACTTTATTTAGTACCTTACTCAACTTCACTTAGTTTAGGCTGTTTTTCAAAGAAACGGAGACATTATTCCTTCAAACTAATAGAACTAAGAGGACAGACCTACTGGTTGTTCTGTTTGCTAAATAATGTGTCTCCTAATTCCAGATGCTGCTACATAGAAGTTCTTAATGCTTCTGCTTATGACTGCCTTTTCAATTATTACATTGTCTCCCTCTCCCAAACTTTTCCTTTGAAGTTACTGAAGGATCAAAAATTGTTCTCTTAGTTGGCTGATCATAGTTGATTGTTCTACTTTAACCTGGGATATGCCGTTAGATACTAGAGTTTACCATAGTAAATTACTTGCTAGATTATAATTGAAGTTCTTTATTCAGATTTTCTATTCGTAATGTATAAGAGAACATCACATATTTTTTTTTCACTTGGATATTGTTTATTTCCAAGGACTCTTATTTACATTCTTGTAAAGTCAGGGGGCTATTAATCTGGGAAGGAAGATCAATCACGTAGCATTCTGGTTAATACACCGAGTGTGTTTGGATTAACTTACTAAGTAATTTTTCTGGCCATTTTTTTCTTTTTTATTTTAAATATAGAGTGTTACTGTTTGCTAACAAATAAAAATGACTTTTGAAATAATCAAATTGCTTTAAAGTATGATTATTCAAAAGGTGATTTACCAAGAATCACTTTGTTTGTAATTTGGCATTTGTAGAATCACTTTTAGATACGGGACAACAAAGCAAACTTGTGATTAAAATCACTTTTAAGAAAATGTAACCCGACACACAGATTTTAACTAAAACCATTTTATAAAAAGTGTTTTAAGAAAAAAAAACATTTCTTAAATAAGTGTTTAAATTAGAAGGTATGTCAAACTCCCCGTTGAAAGTGTTTAGATACCTTATGGAATATCATTGCTAATGCTAGGAGTTAGTTTACTATTATTGGGGGACTGTATCAACTATGAAAAGAAAAGAAAAAACAGTACTTGCTAGAAAGAATCCTCCCAAATTCATACCTCCATGATCTTCTTATTGTTGTTTAGCAGTTTGCATACTACGTTTTGCCTATTTTCTTTTGATGACTGTATTTTTTACGATGTAGGCAACCGTTAATCGATCAAAGGGAAACCGTACAGAAATTTCAAAAGCAGAACTAATACAGAAAAGCTCTTACTGCCGGGTTGCAGGTACACTAGCCTTATTAAACTGCAATAGGTTATGGTATTTACACCTTGATAGTGATATGATATGGTCAATTGTTTTAAATAATTTACAGGTCGCGACATGGATCTTCTTGAACTGTCTGCCTATGGCAATGTACATCGTGGACAAGACTCAGGAGGAGGGTGTAGAATTCAGTGATTCATTGAGTGATTATATTATAACCTGTAGTAGAATTGATTCCTGTATGAGACGTGGAAACTTAAGAAAAAAAGATTGAAATGAAAAAAGTAGGGAACTTTCCCATTGAAATGAAAAAAGTAGGGAACTTTCCCATGTTCTTATTTCATTCCTACTTATCTGCTTTTCGGGTATGTATGAATCGCTTATGCGAACAGGAACAAGCGCTTGCATTGGTTGCATAGTAACATGTACAAGTGTTGCTTTATGTTTTCATGTCTGATGTGTGTAGAACCTATGATTGAAGGGTTACAGTTCAAAAGCAAGTTCATTATATGTGCAAGTTGTGAATACATTTGTAAAGTTAAAATGCTTACCAATCCTTATCCCACTAATCAGACAGTAGAGAAATTGAATGTTCCTTTCTTCTTTTCCTTTGCGTTATGGGGAAGTGATGCTTTCGCATCCACAATTCTTTGTTGTGGATGCTTTTTGAAACAAAAGAATTCTCACCTACTTTTGTTCAATCAAATGTGACAGGAACAGCAAGAAACTGGGTCATCAAGTAACTTAGTGGATGGGATTCATTACTTTGACCTTCTCAAATTGTTTTCATTATTTTTTCTTTCCTCCACATTTCTATTGGATACTAAACCTTTGGGGTGCTAAGTGAATTATTATGATTGTGGGTTATAATAGTCGGTGAGCCAAACGTAGACTGAATTATAATAACTTAGTCTATCCAATTCTAAGTTAGTGTCCCAAACTTCTCCTACCTGTGCTAAATTTGATTTTGAATTATCCTAGTTTAACTGTCACTTTTAGCTGTAGTCAACAGATGAAATTGGACCTTTTTCTACCAGTCATTTTATTGGAGCTAAAATTTGGAGAATTACATTACCTAACCTCCAACTCCAACTCTCCTATTGTTGACCAAACAAAATTTGGAGAATTACATTGTCTAACCTCCCAGCTGCAACTCTCCTATTGTTGACATTCACTCAAAGATAGGACAAATTATTCAATGAGGCCGCTAGAGTGTAGCTGTCTCTTTAAAACGGTCGAATGTAGATTTTAAATTCTGTTTGATCCCTAATAACGGTTGAATACAAAATCGAAGTCCTTTTACAATTTCTCTTTCTTATATCCAACGTTGCAAAACTGTCAGATGTCAGCTATATTATGGTGACTCTACAAATAATTTCTCCGTAGATTATTTAAAAAAAAAAAAAGATAATTTAAATGATAGATGTATTGAAAATAAATTGTAATATGGCATATAAAGCATAAATAGAAGACGTATTATAGTGGGAAGTTGACTCTTAATCCTTCTGTGCTTTGTGCAACTTTTTTCTGAACCAAGTCAACTTTGGCAGAAAACCCAATAATTTAAGGTGGAGGTGGTGGAATTTCATGGAGTAACAACTTAACTTCTGACCAAGTTCATAAAAATAATCAGATTACATAAACAAAAACCTTTCTTTTTTGATATTTCAAAGCATGCACTTGATGTTAGTGGAAATAGCACTAATTTTTGGATTTTACTCCTTAAAAGAGTACAAATATAATACAACTCACAGTGTAAAGTTGAGATAACCCATTGTTTGGGTTGTGTCATTGTGTTACTTTAGTGATTGAGACAGAGATTTCAAATTGTTTAACAGAAGATTGACAAAAAATAAAGAAAAGAAAACCTGAAATGTAAGCAGAAATCCATTTGAAATCTATGTTTCTTTCATAAATTCTGTAGCTTCCAACAGAACTAAACCAAAGATGAGGATATGGATGTGAAGCAATGAACGGTGGTTTTCAAAGAGAAATGCCAAGAAATGATTTCTGGCATTAGCTTCTGGGTCCTACAGCAGCTGATTTTCTGTATAATATGTGCTCTAGATTTCATCCTACCAACAAAATATCTGTGTATTCCTTTGCTAATCCGTTAGGGACGACGATGACGTTGATACTTATGTTTTGGTGTGACATTTTGATCTTATACATAAGAGTTTTACATTCAACCAGTCAAAACATATTTTTTTTCTAAACTGGAAAGTTAGTTGATGTTACTATGTCTATGTTTACCATAAAGTAGATAAAATTAATTTAGATTCCACAAAAGAGGGAGGCAAGGGAAAAGATATGGAAAAAGAGAATCTCAAATGGTTTATTGATTACTTTTTCCCCAAGTTTATCACTTTGGGTCAAGGGCCCAGAAACCTTTCATCCAAGTTTGTTTCTTTTACCAGAAGAAAAGAAAATGAGTGGAAAAGAAAGAAAGGGACTTAACTTTTCCTTTGTTATTTTTAGTTAGTTTATCTGAAGTAGTGATGCTTCAAAGATCTTGCCCTCTAGGATTTGTGACTTGTATTGCTCAGCCTTTTAGCTTTTTCCATGCTTAGCTGTATGGAATATCACATGTTCCTTTGTTTTTTTTCTTATATCTCCGAATGTTCGGGCTAACTTGCGCACACCTAGACTAATCTCACGGGACAACTACCTAACCCTACTACATTTGACCCTTATTGACCATTAGACCCATCATAGTTTGAAATATAACAGGCTGCTCGGGCAGTTGGCATTGTTTGAGAATGACAGTTATGGGTTCTTTTGCTAGTATGCACTCAACTTTTTGAATTCTTGAAAATATTTCCAGGTGAAAGATGACACTGGTTTCTTTAGATCTAATCAAAACAATGATTTGAAGAAGTTTGGGTTTGGTTATCCAGCAGGAAGATATCCAACAGTATCAAAATTGAAGCAAACTTTAACTGCATTTTTATACATCTGAGAAACTTTTGCTGCAACTCTACTTCAGTTATTCACATATGTAAATGTATGTACAAAAGGATGGCTAGCAAATTCCATAAACTAGAAACATTAGAAAAAAGAAAAAAAAGCAATGGCTGCTACTCTTTCTAAAGAGACAACAATTCCAGGATTCTTGAAAAACTGGATTACTTCTTGAGCAGAAGAAGCTTGAGATTGATGCTTGTCTCCACTTCATGCTTAAGCTTCTGAAGTTACAGAGTTCTTTTACAGTGAACCTTGAAAATCAATTATATGAAGGAGGAAGGGAAGTTACCTGTAAGGTCAGATTAAGGGAGAAAAATCCAACTTCACATCACTAAAATACCATTCACGATCGCTCATGGAAAGTAAAAGATCTTGACATGGCTGCAGGGTTGGCATGCAAAACTGGAGATAACACTTCAGAAACCTTATTCTTTTGATCACCCTTTGATTGGAAGACCTTAGACAGATTACCAGCTTTGATTGAATCATTCTTAATACCGAGTGTCTCCCATATCGAACTCTTAGCGGCTTCATTCGGATCATCAATCCTTAACGTTTTGGGAACCAAAACAGATCCATTTTTCTTTCTTGGAGGTTCTTCCTTCTCAGAATTATCAGTCTGGAGTATCTCGCCATCTCTCGAATGCTTCCTCGGTGTAGGGGGACTTGGACCAGAATTTGGTGAACAGGGTTGTGGAGAGAACCAAGGAATATTCCAAGCACCGGGAACACTACAGCTCCAATATGTTGCAGGATAGAATGATAAAGGAACTCCAGGAGGGCAGAAGGCTGGTGGAGGCATTGGTGCATTCCATGGACAAGGCCAAGGAACGCCAGGAAAATATGGGATTTGATGATGGAAACCATTGATGTTCTGCATCTGTGGTTCTTGAGGGCCCCTCCTTCCTCCTTCCTCCATTGAATTTGACACTGTCACTGAAGATGCACTCGAACAATCATCGCCAGTTTCCCCACCCTTACAAGATTCTTTGATTCCTTGATCTTCGAGTCTATGAAATTCATTCCTAGTTCCATTAAACACCTCTGTTTCTGCAGGGTTGAAGACAGTGGCCCTAGATTCACATACAGATGCATTTACACTGAAATTGAGGACTCGGCCATTGCTTTCAGATGCTAGGCGGTTGACCCCATTGGGAACATCAATCTGTGCAGCTTGAAGAGCCTCTGAGATTGTAATGTGTCGGTAGTGTGAGGAAGAGTTCTTGTTCTTTCGGCGGCCAGCTCCAACAGGGACATTCCTCATGTTACCGCCTTCAGTCCAATATCTTTGACAGGCTTTGCAAAAATAGCGCGGTTGATTGACATTATAATTATTGTAATAGCAAAACTTGGTTTCCATGCTATTGCAGCGGGGACATGGAACTATTTTATCTGGTTTCTTCAATTTCTCTTTTGAGTTGGGTGCGTCATTCTCTTCTTTCTCGGGTTTGCTTGTTGCGAGCTCATCATCTTCATCTATTGATAGCACCTCAGGATTCATGTGCGCCTCATTGGCTGTTTGAACACATGCAGAATCCTCTGAACCATGAAGAGTTTCCTCTTTTCCAGCTGAACTCTCAGTGGCTTTTCCTTCAACCCCATCCTGAAAATTTAAATTTATATATCAGAAATCAGCCGTGTCAGCAGCAAGAAAGTGCCTCCTCAGAAATCAAAAGCAGATTAAGGACAATAATTAACAGTATAATAACCTAGAAGAACGAAGAGTAATGATGTTTAGTTCACACTTGTTCTCAAATTGTGAGTGTGATTCCAAAGTCAAACAGCTAACAAAGTAAAGAATCCATTGAAACTTGAGAAAATCCATATAGATTTGAAGACAATAAAGAATATCTAACTACTAGTTGAGAGGAATATGATATTCAAAAGAAAATGAAAATCAAGACGAATTGGAATTTAAAGTTTATAGCTCGAACAACAACAACTCCAGATTGATTATCGCAAATGAAAACTTTGAATCCAAAAGAATAGCGGAATTCATTTTTCCGAAGCTACAAACATCAAAACCAAATCAACATCTACATGAGAAGGTGAATCAGTAAGCAACAATCAAAAACCTAAAACAACAAAATCTGAAGAACATCTAAACGGTCAACACACAGTAGCCCATGTAAAAAAACAATGGCTAGAAGTAGAACAAACAGGAGGAATTGAGGTATGAGTAAGAGAATATAGAAAATCTAGATTGAGTGAAGGTGTACCTTTTCTTTCTCGGAACTGAAATCGGAATCATCGGTTTGAATCAGCGGAACTTCAACTTCACAGTCGGCCGGAAGTTGAATCTCCATGCCGAAGATTTTAAAGGCAGGGTCCTTAATTTCAAGCATTTTTTTGCAGAGCAAAAGGAAAAAGAGCGCGAGGAAATTTGCAGAAGGAAGATGAAGAAGAAGAAGAATTTGGATATTGGAAAAATGGCAGTCGTCGTCGAGCAACTTGGTCCTAGTTTTTGATCCGTTTAAGCAAAAGGTGGATGCCACGTCATTCTCTTCATTTCATTTGCAGCCACAAGTTCCTTTGGTATTCTGATTCTCGGTTGCACCCACATTTTTGTGCACCCATCTATCCACCTTTTTCTTTTATTTATTATACTATATAACATTTTTTTAATTAAACTCACAAGCACTTTCACATATTTGTATCATCTACAAATAAAATTTGTACTACTATTTTAATACTATACTTTCTTCATACTATGATTTTGTATTTAAAAATATTTTTAATGTTTGTGACCTTATATTATTCCTAAAAGTATTTTGAAGTGACGTAGAATAAATTGAAATAGAGTATCCATACTTTAATATTAAAAAAGTTTTTCTATTTTACATAGAATTTTTGTATGGATAATCCATCGCAGTAAAATTTCATTTGACTTTACCCTCTTAAATTAATGAAGAATGCAATTTTGCTATCGTCGTCAACCCTATTCACCGCGTGAAAAGTCCATCGTACCCATTTGCAGATTTTTTTTTAGGAAGATTTTTTTAAGGGAAGATGAACGATTTCTCTCAATGTTATCTAAGGAAACAAAGCAATCTCAAACTTTAAGTTATGTTAATGGATCTTTTTCGTCTTTGTTGCTCATTTTTCAGATGTAGAATGGATGCTTGATGTTGCTGCCGAAGAGAGGGTTGGGAGAGAGATCAGGTCAAGGTGTGATGTTGCGTCGCTAGTGGTAGTTCTCTCCACCTCTGCTTGTCGCAATAGAAAGAGATGGAGAATCACAATAATGTTGATGACCTCGATAAAAGGACATCCTTTATTAATTTAGAAGGATAGGATTAAAGGAAATTTCACCTTGATGGGTTATGGGAAAAAAAAGAAAAAAAAAACTACTTTACAGTTGGTTTGATCATTCAAGATGTAAGTTACCCTTTTTCTTTTTTATATTCCTCCCTAAATTTGATTTATGTGCATCTTTTCTAAATTTATAGGACAATCACTTGTCTTGGTAGTGAAAAGTATTATAATATTTTCGTAGTATTTACTCTCTTATTACACAATTAATATATTATTTTATTACATGAATGATGAAAGTAGCATTATTCTAAAAAATTTGTGACATGGTTGAAAATCAATTAGAGTTGTATTAAAAAAAAAAAGGAGAATACTTTTGTACTATTAACAATTTCCCCACTTATAACATTCTGAATTAAGTGATAATTTTAGTCAATATGAATATAACAATATGGACAACTTAATTATTCAATTAAATAATTTTATAAAATTTATCATTTTACAAAAATATTTGTCGATAATGATATCTTTATTTTTTCGATATATCTATAATTTTTTTTTTTTTTTAAGATATATCAATAAAATTGAAATCATGTTATCAATATTGACATTGATATTTTAATCTTTAGGTACATCAATAATATAGCTTATTAAATATACTAAAGTGGTATAGAACGAAATGAGTCATCAAATATTTTTTTTAGTGTATCATTAAGAGGCTAAAGGTTCGACCTCATCTTACATTAATTTAAATATCTTAAAAAAAAAAAAAAAAAAACTTTCATGTACAAAAAAATTAATATATCAAATGTAGTTTTAAAAAATAAGTGTATATGAACACGTTTTATATGCTAGTGGAAGTTGTGTCCATGGTACATGTGTTATCCTAAAAATCGTATCCATAATACACGATTTAACATATTTGTGTCGTACACGATCTAACTATTAGACATTATGGGGTTTCATCCTAAAACCAATTGGTGATAGGAGAAGTAGCCCATGTATGTTATATATTGTGAGAGTGAGGTCCTTTCATCTTTCCGATGTGGGATCGGGATCCTCAACATGCCTCTTGGGTCGGGATCCCAGATGATGCCTCTTTGGGTTCACCATCTTGGGTCGGGATCCCATTTTTTGAACCGAATACCCGTTTGGGTTCGTGGGCTCTGATACTATATTAGACATCATGATGTTCCATCCTAAAACCAATTGGTGTTAGGAGGAGTAGCCATGTATGTTATATTGTGAGTGAGGTCTCCCTTCATCTTTTCGATGTGGGATCGGGATCCTCAATACTAACTACTTCATTTTTTCAAATATTTTGAAAACTAGCCTATTAAAATCTGATGGCGAAGAAATGAAAATGGTAAAAAAAAAGGAAAATTATTTTTTTTTTCCGACGTGGCCCGCACTTGGAAAAAGGTTCTGAGCTTTTTTCCAAGTTGTTAAACGAATACATCTAATCATCCTCCACGTCTTCCAAATTTGACACGTGTAAGAAATCTACAGCCTTTGCCTTTTGCTGCACTTTGTCCCCTAGATAAATTCTCATCTCCATAACGCGACACGTGTTTTGTCACAAGTGGAATTTTTTTTTAGTACATTTGTAGTATGATGTTTTTTACATCACTACCTTTAAAAATAAAAAATTGTGCCGATTTTTTAAAAATTAAAAATATGTAAATTTTACGTGAGATCTATCAATTTTGTAATTAATAAATTTTCTTTTCGTTCAATTAATTTTTTTTTTTTTTTTAAGAAATTACCTATATTAGAAAACTAGCTAATATTTGTTAGTATTTAGTTATTATTAGGTTACTTCATCTTTTTTCGAGAGTTCGTTTAAACAACAAAATCATTTTTTTTTTTTTACGTTCTCCTTCCTCCCTCTCT
The DNA here is from genome assembly GCA_028017165.1 of Herpetospermum pedunculosum. Lineage (NCBI taxonomy): Eukaryota > Viridiplantae > Streptophyta > Magnoliopsida > Cucurbitales > Cucurbitaceae > Herpetospermum > Herpetospermum pedunculosum. The sequence continues at coordinate 912,237 of CM051530.1, forward strand.
TTCCTTCACTTCCCTTCATCTTCTCCTGTCTTCTAATAAAATCAATAATAAGTTTGGTCCAGAACTTTCAGAACTGCGTATATTTAATAGTTCATTCAACTTTTAATTGTGTTCAATAGATTTCTAAATTTTAAAATTTTGTATCTAAGAATTCTTGACCAATTTTGTATCTAAGAATCCTTGACTTGTTACATTTATTTTTTAAATTCATAGATCGTTCATATTTTTTTAGAAGACTTTTAGAGTGAGAAAGACACCATTGTTATTGGAAAAACTTGGAGTGGGTGATCTCGTCGATTCCACCAATGTGGAAAGGAGGTTGACTTAGAAATGAATACTTATTTTGTTTTTGTCTGTCAAAATCATTAAAAAATGGTGATTTAATTTTGATTTGATTGTTTTAAACCAAAGGTGACAGTCATTTAAAGATGAACTAGAAATTTTTCCACAAGATGACTTTTAAGCCTAGAATCTTACACTATTGGTCCACGTAAGAGTAATTAAAAAGCAATACCAAACAAAACTTTTTTTTTTTTTTTTTTTTTTTTTTTTTTTTTTGTAAAAAGAGTCAATAGTTTTTAATCTAATTTAATATAACATAATATAACATAATAAAACTAATTAATATGACTACTTCATGAGTAAACTTTTTCCAATTAGATAATCTTAATATTAAGGACGATAGCGTGGGCGGTTGAGGGATTATTTAACCATGTTTTTTTATAATTAAAGACTGTCCTTTTAAATTGACGTGGACAGGATTAAAACAACGTTATAAGCTATATATATAGGGCTGGTTGCACAAATAGCAATCAGGCCCAAACTAATTGCAAATTTAGCAAACTTTAAAATGTTTTGCAAATATGGCAAAAAAACCCGTTTCTATCACTGATAGACTTTATTATATCACTGATAGACTTCTGATAGACTTCTATCAGTGATAGACTATTATCTCTGATAGACTATTATCACTGACAAAAATCTATAAAAAGTTGAGGTGATCAGCGATAGACTTCTATCAGTCATAAGATATCGGCGATAGAAATTGCTATATCCGCAAAATTTTTAAAAACATGCTATATTTGCAAACAATAAGTCTTAAATTGTCATTTACTACAATTTCCCATATATATATATATATATATATATATATTTATATAGTACTTAAAAAAAGAAAAAAATATATTTGTTTTCAATAATATATAATGCATTAAGGTTATGATTTAATGTTTAAAGTTGGAGCATTAATATTGAGGGCTTTAATGGGCATTATTGAAGTTTAAGTTCATTATATTAAGCTCTACTTTTTTTGGTTAAAAAAATACATTCCCCTCATTTGTTAATGATGGAAAAAAGAATATTCCTCACTTGTAATTTTATCTGTGGCATCTTTTTTTTTTAAGGGAATATTTGTGGTATCTTTATCCTTTCTCCTTTGAGCCAACCATTTTAATTTTAGACAATTTTATATACAATTATTATATTTTCCATTTATGCTCTTCTGTACCATCTCATTTTGGAAATTTCAACCATAAGTTCTAGATAGTTTTTACTCGTATAATATATTTAACAGTTGTGCAGTGTGGTTAAAAAGAAAAAAGAAAAAAAAATCGAACAACAAAAAATAAAAATGTAAGATAATCAACACAAAATTTATGTAATTCACTAACATTGGGTTAATTGTATTACAAATAGGAGAGAATTACAACAATGACAAAGTAGAGAGCGGTAGAAGTCATATAAAAATTTATATATGACACACATTTCTAATAACCTAATACATTATGAGTTAAAAAGCTCAATATAAATACAGAAGGGTAAAATACAAGACAATTTTTGGTTTGGGAGCGTTGTCTCTAGACCCCGACTCGTTGACTGGGGACCCCGTACCGAACCAGTAGTAGCGAGTCATAATAGATTTAAGACATTCTAACAATATATCAATAAGATATGACAATAATATATTCTCATTTTTTTTTAATTCAACAAACATGAGCTGGGATATAACTTTTGAATTAAAAAAATTATTTTATCTACTGAGCTATATTCCTATTGACTCTATGCATCTAATGATCATAAAAGTGAATACTACCTTATACTTATATTGAATATGTTTTCAATGTATATAATCTATCTTAATTTGAGAGAGTAAAAAATCAAACTGAAATACATATTTCAAGTAATTAGGTTATAAACTAACAAACAGGTAGGATTATTTATGCCAAACCGAGCATATAGCTCAATTGACATAAGGTTGTGCCCGTGACTAGGTTATGGGTTCAATCCTGGCACAACCTTATGCCAATTGTGAGTTAGGCTCGATTTGGCTATAATTTGAACTCTTCCAAACAACCCAAATCCAAGTTTGTTACAACTATTGTGACCTACATTTTCTTTAACACAACTACTACAACCTAAATAGAGATAACATGACGACATTCATATATACTTTGGGATATAAAATAGAAAGCAACACTATTTTCCTTTTTTTCCACAATAATTCAATAGACAGAAATAGCTCTTAATCTGGCTGTTATTGCAATTTACAAGCACCAAATGTTTGCCATTGCAATCTCATAATGGAAACAAAATCATAGAAAAACACTCTATATTGCAATAGAATACAAGAAAATGCATACAATAAGTTTTGGAAAAGACTTAAATAACTAATTGAAGTCACTGTGGGGATGGAGAAATCAAAGGAGATGGAGATGGATCCACTACTGCCGGAGCTGGGGCCGGCTCGGGTTTAGTTTCCGGGGCCGGAGATGGAGCTCCGGTTTGATTGACTCTCAAAAACCCGAATTTCTTAATCAGCTCATTAGCAATCAACTCGTTAGCCTTGTCGGATGGGTGGTATTCATCCCAAAACACATATTTGCTTCTGTCTTTGCACAACACCGACGCCGGAACACACGTAAGGGCGGGTCGGATCCTCCCGAACGAGCAACACGGAGAATCCGCATTACTAAACCCTGCAACATCGTAAGCATAAATCTTATTTTAGTCTCTAAACTTTTAATAAGTTGTTTTTTTTTTTTAGGAAAAAACAGAAATATAATTACCATATTTTCCAGGATTGGTAATAACGTCGGCCACGACATCATAAGCATCTCCAAATTTGAAGGTGGAATTTGGAAGTCTGGTGGAGAGGCCATCGAGAAGGTTAGTGGAAGCTTTGTTGAAGCTGAGGGCTAAATTGTTGGTTCTGTCTTGGCAGTCGCCGGACGAACTCAGCACCCTTTGCAGAGGAATGCAGCCCATTGGTCCTAGCCCAAACACCATCACCTCCCTTGCCCCTAGGCTGTATAATATCTGCAAATCCACAAAAATTAGCATAAGACCTAAATCACTCATCAACCCAACAACTTAATTCGGATGAGTTAGATTAAATTTAATCTTATGTCAATGTTTTAAACACTCTCGTACCTCGCTCTGATACTATGTCACATCATTAATTAACCCAAAAGCTTGAGTTGATGAGTCCATAAAGATAATCTTATATTAATATTTTTTAACGTTATTCGAACTTGAACACAGTACCTCTAATATCATGTCAGCTCACCAATTAACCTAAAAAAGTGATGAGATTATGATAAATTTAATCTTATAATCAATACTTTTAACACTCTAGACTTGAAAATTTGTAGAAAAGTCCAACAAGTAGAAATCAATATTAGTTGAAGAGAAAATGACATTACTTCGAACATACGACTTATGCTCTGTCGAATCACGAGTCAACTAAAAAGCTTAAGTTGATGGATTATGTTAAATTTAATCTTATACCAATACTATTAACAAGACCCAACTAAGTAAAATGATTCAATTTTGATGTGGGAGAGGGAAGAAAGTTGGTGAAAAGTTGAAAGTGATAGAATAGAAATTACCTTGAGTTGATCGCGAAGGGTTTCCATCAAATAAGTGATGAAAGTTTGATCGTTGTATTTCCAAGAATCAGAGTAAACAGGCATGAGATAGTTGTTGATAAAATCGTTGCTACCCAAAGCAACCACATATTGAGCCTCTCTGAAGAATTCATTGGCTTTTTCTTTCCCAATTTTGGCTTTGATCAATTCTTGTGTTCCATGGAACAACTGAATTTGCTTGTACAGACCAAACCGTTGAATCTGCCATTTGCAAATGAAAAGTGTTATGATAGAAACAATCGACAAACAAAGAACAAAAGCGAAAAACAACACCCAACCACTAACAAAAGTACATAACCTAAACGGAACGAACTAAAACAAGACCTAAAACTGAAAATGGAATAGTAAAAGTACTTATACACACTAACAAAAGACAACATCAACCACTTATTTTATATCTAATTCTATAATTTATTTATTTTTGTGAGTATCTAGACCAATTTACGCACATTGCAGAGATCTCATGACCCCACAAAGAAATCGGTAGGAAATTAATTCATTGTGTTTTGTTGGGTAAATAGAAACTAATTTTTTTGTACAAGGACCCATTATTTTCGTCAATTTATCAAAATAACTGAAATTTAGGAAGAAAAAAAAAACAAGTCAAATTAATATTTGGCTGATATCATCCAATTTTTTTAATAATTTTTTAGCTTGTTTTCTACCTCTATGTTTTTCACTCTTCTCTCTCCTTTCAACATATTTTCTTCTTCTTACATTTTTTTTCTCTCTCACTTTATCACGTTCTTTTTTCCTCTTATTTACTCATCGTCGACGGTTCTTCGATGACGAATCTCATCACCGACAATTTTCTCGTGACTACTCGAGAATCAAAAAAATTTCAAATTTGAAAAATTTACAAAATCTAAAATTTTCAGATCTGAAATAGAGCTAGAGCGAGACCGAGACCGAGACCAATACGAGCTAGAACGAGAAAACTAATATTAAAAAAAATAAGTGAGGATGTTAGCTGAGGGTTAATTTGACTTATTTTTAAAAATTCGAGTTATTTTGACAAACTGACGAAAATAACCGAGGACAAATTTCTCATAGAAACTCACAAAGTATCCTCCAGTTTGATTCAAGATGCCTCCACCCCCAGAAGCATAATTGACACCATTTTCCAGAATTAGATCTTCAGTTAAGGAGGGATAAAGAAAAGCAGGTGGTCGGGGGAGACCCATTTGATCACCAATGATGTCTGCAACAGTGCGGCCATTGCTGAACCTTCCATTAGGGAGACCATTGCCAAAATCAATACCGTACCAGGGCAAGTTAGCATTAGCAAGGCTCTTTGAAAGGTACATATTGTTTCCCACATCGGAAAGAGAGTCGCCGAATATGAACTGCACCGTCTTGCAGTGGCCGCCGCCGGCTAACAAAGTCGTCAAAACCAGGAAACAGAGTGATGCAGATGCAGATGCAGATGCAGAGGAGGACTTCATATTTGAAAGTGGGCATGTTCATCGATTTCATTTCGGAGCTTTTTAAGACAGGAGATGATTGTTGTTTTCTTGGGTTGATAAACGAACAATTTTGTTGGGAGATTCAAACCTACTATAGCTACTTTGGTTTTTTTGGTCGAAAATTTGTTGGGAGCTGTTCTGTTTTTTTCTTTTTTTTTTTAAGAGAGAATTTGAGAAGGTGAAAATTGAGCAAATTATGAGCATCAAATGAGAGGGATTCTTTTTAAAATTTGAAGCTTTTTGTTGGTGGGGGAAGGTGGCGACTTTTGAAATTGTTGGGCTAAGGTGGTGTGGTGACCTACTCGAGGTTGCTTCAACTATGGCCATAAGAAATTCAAGCTAAGTTTTTCCATTAACAAAAGCATAGCTCAACTGACATTATGTATCGTCTAGTGACGATAAGGTCTTAGGTTCAATCTTCACCCTAAACATCACAGTTAACCATAAATGCTGTACTAATTGAACTTCGTATAAGGGAAGGATTAGATGTCAATTACCGGCTCATGCTAGTGTCGTTGTTTATAATTTATTGTTCATGAAATCACATTTTAACGATTATTGATCAAATTATAACATGTAATTTAAGTAAACTTTGATAAAATTAGAATTTTTAAATTATAAAAATGGCTAAATTACAGAAAAAATCATTTGTAGCCCGTTTCAATAATACCTTCAAACTTTAAAAGCTTGTATAAATACCATTGACCTTCAAAAGAATTCAAAAACACCCTTACGTTAAGTTTTGGATGAAAAATGTTTTTCTTATTCTTCTATGAATGCATGATTAAAACAACTTAAAAAATCATTATTGATGAAACAATTATATTAGGGTGGTGGATTACATGGGCATTTTTTTTAGAGCTTAAGCAATCATAATTGATGAAAAGATTAATAATAGAGCATAAGGGTTTGCAATGAAAGGGGAACATACGATTGAGTTCTCACGCTAATAAGGATACTAAGTTCGGAGTTGATTTTGCAGCGAATATGATGGACGAGTGTGCATTATGTTGATAAACCATACCAAGGTAATAAACAAATAAATTTGGCGAGGTGTAAAGTAACACATAAGCATCATTCTCTCGTTGGTGACTCGTCAAAGTGGTGGTAAAAAGAAAAAGAATTTCTACTACAGATCCTTTTAAAAAGGGAGGTAGCTCAATCTCAGATTTTGTTTTCACCTTTTATAAGCAAAATTTCACATTTTTTTTTATGAAAGTTGGTGATCCAAAAATTTAAAAAGAAAGAATTCAATCAAAACATAATTATATTTCAAAATTAGTGGTAGTCATCAACAAAATATTATATTAAATATAAATTATTATTAATTATTTTATGAACATATTTTATATTATAAATTTTATATAGTTATTATTATATAATATCATATAATTTATCCTACATTATATTATACTTATTCTAATTTAATAAAAATGAATTAAATTTATAATTTGAAATATTTTATTAATTAATTTTTTTTTATTTGAAATATTTTATTTATTAATTTTTATTTTATTTTAAATATAATTCGACATTTTAAAATTTCAAATTTTGAATTTTGTGTTTAAATTTTGGATGAAAATGTTTTTCTTATTTTCTTCTCCTCCCTTCAGATTTGAGTTTTTTTTTTTTTTAATAATGTTTTTGCTCTCTTAACTTATGTGTAACCGATAACAAAGGAGATTAATGTGATTTTCGACTACCATGAATGCGTGATAAAATATTTTTTTTAACTTTTTTTTTAGTACATTGGGGGTGGGGGGATTCGAACCAGACCTTTTGGTCATCAAGTCATACATATGTCAGCTAAGCTATGCTCGCTTTTGGCAACATTTTTTAAAATTTAAACAATCATAATTGATGAAACAATTATATTAGAGTAACATCAAAGATTGACATAGTGATCATGAAGGGTCTTGAGACTAATAATACCCTCTTAAACCAAATAAGTTCAATCCTTTCTTCATTTTTTTTACTGATCTTCGTCACTCTTTAAAAAAAAATGAGCTTAATTTCAAATTCTATTTTCATCTAGGATTTTATGGTACATAACTTTTATAAGCAAACCTTCAGACTTTTTTTTTTCTGGTTAGAATTTGTAGAGAAAAAGAAAGAGAATTAATGTTTTTCATCCCAAACTTAATGGTTGATGGCATAAATAGCAAGCAGACCCAAAATACTGTCAAAATATAAAAACATTTTGCAAGTATGACAAAAAAAAAATCAATGATAGTCACTTATAGATTGCTATTATATCACTAATAGTCATTGATAAAATGACTATCACTAGTAGATACTATTAGTGATAACTATGACAAAATACTAGAAAAAAAAATAGAAGTATATCAATAATTATTACTAACTATCACGGATAAAAATTCTTATAATGTTATATTTTTAATTATTTTACTCAACATTGACACCCTACACAATTTTTCAATTTTTTTTTTTTTTTTTTGCAAGGATATTTTAATCAATGCGAGGATTGAATCCATGATCTTTTAGTTACAAGTACAACTTTATGTCAATTGAGTTATCCTCGGTTTGACAATTTTCCAAAACTTGATGTTAGGGATATATTTAAAAGGTATATGATATTAATGCGGATATCAATAGGTTGTTGAAAAGATGTAGAAAATTTAGGGGTATTTTGTACAATTAAGCTTATAAAAGTTAATGCATTTTATTTTTAGTAATAAGAAAGTTGTCTTTTCCAAACAAATTTGTTTTATTTCTTTATTATGGGAGGCAAGGCAAGGTACGTTGCTGAGTTGGCATTACTTAATTGGCTGCATGACTGATATCTTTTCCGGCGGAAGAAGTAGACAACTAAACTAAAATAGAGGTAACGTGGCACAATGCCAATCTTTCATTTACTAATTATAATTAAAAACCAAAAATTCGAAAAATAAAGGTATCCTAAAAATCCACTACAATTATCCATTTCTAATATCCACCGTCCATTCTCTCCATCCAACGGCCAACAACCACTCGTATCTCAAACCATATCCAATAAATATATAAAAATCACCCAACGAACTCTCACACCCATTACTCCTCCACTTCGACCTCCACTCCTCGCCGGACAAAATGGCCTCCGTCGCCCTCAAATCCTTCACCGGCCTCCGCCAATCCTCTCCGGACAAGCCCCATTTCATCACCCAAACCAAGGCTAACCCGAACCCCCAATTTCGCCGTCGATTTTATGTCGCTGCTTCCAAAACTAGCCCTAAAATCAACGGTCGCAACCTCAGAGTCGCGGTTGTTGGCGGTGGCCCCGCCGGAGGATCGGCCGCTGAAACTCTCGCGAAAGGCGGCGTGGAGACTTTCCTGTTCGAGCGGAAGCTCGATAACTGTAAGCCCTGCGGTGGTGCGATTCCGCTGTGCATGGTCGGCGAGTTCGATCTCCCGTTGGATCTCATAGACCGCCGCGTGACGAAGATGAAGATGATTTCTCCTTCGAACGTCGCCGTCGACATCGGCCGAACCCTGAAGCCTCACGAGTACATTGGGATGGTTCGGCGAGAGGTTCTGGACGCGTATCTCCGGGATCGAGCCGCTGAGAATGGGGCTAATGTGATTAATGGGTTGGTCATGAAATTGGACATTCCGAAGGAACGAAATGCGCCGTATGTCCTTCATTACACAGCGTACGACGGGAAGAAAGGAGGCGTCGGAGAGAAGATGACATTGGAGGTCGACGCCGTGATCGGTGCCGACGGAGCCAATTCTCGCGTCGCCAAGGCCATTGACGCCGGCGATTACGATTACGCCATCGCATTTCAGGTAAATCGAGTCTAGGGTTTAGGGTTTTATTTAAGGCGAAATTTCATAATAGAATGAATTGTGTTAAAATTGGAGAATTGGGGGTTTGTAATTTCAGGAGAGAATCAAAATCCCAGATGACAAAATGGTGTATTACGAGAATCTTGCAGAGATGTACGTAGGCGACGATGTGTCGCCGGATTTCTACGGTTGGGTGTTCCCGAAATGCGACCATGTCGCCGTCGGCACCGGCACGGTGACTCACAAGGCCGACATCAAGAAGTTTCAAATAGCCACACGAAACAGAGCCAAGGACAAGATCGCAGGGGGCAAGATCATCCGAGTCGAAGCACATCCAATCCCAGAGCACCCTCGTCCACGGCGGTTGGCCGGGAGAGTGGCACTGGTCGGGGACGCAGCCGGGTACGTGACGAAATGCTCCGGGGAGGGCATATATTTTGCGGCGAAGAGCGGGCGGATGTGCGCGGAGGCGATCGTGGAGGGATCGGAGAATGGGAAGAGAATGGTGGAGGAATCTGACCTGAGGAAGTATTTGGAGAAGTGGGATAAGGCTTACTGGCCGACTTATAAGGTTCTGGATGTGTTGCAGAAGGTGTTTTACAGGTCGAATCCGGCGAGGGAAGCTTTCGTGGAGATGTGCGCGGACGAGTACGTGCAGAAGATGACATTTGATTCTTACTTGTACAAGAGAGTGGTGCCTGGGAATCCATTGGAGGACTTGAAATTGGCTGTGAATACCATTGGGAGCTTGGTGAGAGCCAATGCTCTGAGGAGGGAGATGGAGAAAGTTAGTTTATAAAGAGAACTAAAAGATAATTATATGTCTAGTTTACTATGATTTTGTAGATGGGATCTGTTTAATGTTAATGAATTGTCATTTCCTTTACTTCTTCTCAAGGATTCTAAGCTCAAATCTGTCTTCTGTTCACAATGGTTTTGTTATTATTTAGTTGGAAATATGCGATTCCTTTTGTCTAATATTTTATTATCTCTGTATGATTATGTAATCAATCACGCAGCAATACTATAACAATAACAATGATTATGTAATCAATCACGTAGCTATACTATTATAATAACAAATGGAGAATATGTAAACGTGTAGATCCGATTAAAATGTCAGACGTTCAAATTTTACACACATAGAAAGTAGACATAGAAAGTAGAGCGAGTTCAAAAACTCAAAAGAAAAATAGACTCAGGTCGAAAACTCCAAACATAAAAGAAAAAATTTTCTCCTTATAAAGAAGAATAAGACAAAACAAAAGAATTCTCAAGCGCTTCATTAAACAATGAACTATTAAATTACAAAACCTATTACAATACTCGAAAGACACGCAACTAACTTTTGACACTTCGACTTCAATACCTTCAAGGATATTCTTAGCCTTCATACGGTCAAGCCTAGAGCACTTCAAAGCTCCAACAAATGAAAAGATGACTGAATTCTGACAAATCGAGTCCGACTCAATGGAAAGATGACTGAATTCTGACAACTCGAAAAGACTAACCGGTTTCAAGACGACAATTTCTTAAATTTAATTGTAAAAACCAATAACTTTTAGATTAATTGAACTTGGATGTATCAGTGCATTGGTGGTTGAATTTTCATTTTCTGATGTGATGTCTGAAATTTCTTATGCTTATTCTTCCTTCCAATCCACCTTTTTTATTCTTCTATTTCATTTGCAACGTCACCAATCTGGTTTTAATCTAATATAAAACCAAAATCAATCACAAATTGGGTAAAAAAAACTATTATAATCAAATAAACACTTGTGACTTCATTCTTTTTATATTTAAAAGTGTTAGTAATTAACGCTAACACTGGTTTAGATTCATCTAATCACGTTATATGATATGAATTTGTAAGACTTTTTTTTTTTTTTTTTTTGAGTACATTGGGGGTGGGGGGATTTGAACCACAGACCTCTTGGTCGTCGAGACATACATATGTCATGCTCGCTTTGGCATGAATTTGTAAGACTTGAGAAGAAGTGAATGGACAATCAATCGGGACCATTGAAACGATGAAGAGAAGTAACAGTTAAGATTGAAGGATAGAAACACTTGAAAAAGGGAGTAGATTCTGCATTGCGGCGGAGTATTCTATTCAGCACACAGAAGTCAGAAAGAGAAAGGGAACCAAATGGAGACTGGTTTGGTTCGGTTTTTCTTAAAAATTGGTTTCTCGGCTCATAAGTGTAGGAAATCGACTTGTTCGGTTCGGTTCTCGATTCCTCACTTTAAAAATCGAGAATAACCAAATCAAACCGACATATTAATAATAATATGTATTTAGTCAAATTATTTGGGACAATTGCATATATGACAATCTAACACAAAATAATAGCAAAATTAACACAATTTAAAAGTATTTGCAAATATTACAATCTAACACAAAATAATAGCAAAACTAACACAATTTAAAAATATTTATAAATATGACACAATTATATGAGTGATAGAAGTATATCGTTGATAGACTTGACAATAAATGTCTATCATAAACCATAAATGATCAATGATAGAAGTCTTATCGCTAATATACTATAATTTTATAAATATGCAATATTTACAAATAAGAAAAGTGGAATAGTCACTCACTCCAATTTCTCCAATTAATTCCTAGACAAACTCATTTTTTTGGGATATTTGAGTAAATGACTTGATTTAGCGGTTTGAAAAAATGACCTGAATTTTAAAAATAAGGTCACTTGACCTTCTGCTCATATCATCAACAATTTTTTTAATACTATTTTGCTCGCTCTCGTGCACACTATATTCGATCTCGCTCGACAAGGACAAATCCAGAAGGGGCGAGGGGGCGTACCCCTTAACTTGAAAACGTACGTAGTATATACACTAAATGAAATGAAACAAGATCGGGCAAAACAAAAACACGGTTTTAACCGACTCGACTCGAAGCGAAGAAGGGCGGTTCGGTTCAAAAACGAAAACCGAGTTACGTTAGATTTGTTGGGTTCATAAATGTTAAAAACCGAGTTAGCTTCGGTGTTAAAAAAGAACGGCTACGTCGAAGCACACAGCAGAAGGCTTTCAGGCGGAGAATTCTAAAACCCACCATACCATTTTCGAATACCCTTTTCCATAAATCTCCAATCGCCCACTTTCTTCTTCCATTTCCACCTGCAATTTTTCTGGGTTTCAAGGTTCGATTTCTCTCTCTCTCTTGTTTTTCCTTTTACTTTCTCTGGAATATGGAAAAATCAGTGTTGGGTTGAATGTTGATTCCTTATTTACCTTGTTTCAGTTGTTTCTTTCAAACCCTTTTCGTTAAAATGTATGATTGTGGCGGATCGATTTGTTTCTGTTCATTTCAGATGTTCTGGATCTGACTTTGTTCTAAATTCTACCATATTTTTGTTTATATATTCGTTTCTGGAAGCTCAGTTCTCTGTCTTGGTTGATTTCGAAGAGGAATTGTTTTATCTTTTCTATTTTAAAGATGAACTAAATGAAGCTATTGGTTTCTGATGTAATCCCTGCAAAATTTCACTCGAATTACCATATTTCTTGTGCTTTTTAGCTTCTGGGGCTTCATATTCGTTGTTGTTCCCTTTTGAACTAAGAACAAAATAATGTTGGGCCACAACTTTACATGGACAATAAAGGCGCTTTTTTTAATTTGTCGTGTTTGATAGCTAAAAGAAAACTGATGAATTACATACGAGTGGTGTATAACTCCTAGAGTTCTTCCATATTATAACTTGATAAATTTTGCCTTTAATTTTTACTTTGATCTTAAACTTGTGATGTTATGAACTTACAATATGTTTTCTAATACCTATTTTATGAATCATCGGGAAAGCTGGTCGTGGTTGGAAACTATATCTACCTCCCTGCTGTTGGTTTTTTGTTGTATTACATCTCTTCGTTGGTCTTTCTTCTTCCCTTAAATATTTCATCATCAGTCGTCACCTTCCTTCCAGTTATGGTAAAATATAACTTGTATCAGGTTGCTGTGTATACTTATTTTTATTCTGATCTTGGTAATATTTGTAAGTTTCAAGGATTGTAAGCTGAAACTTTGCATTCATGTTATTTACGTCGTTGGAGATAGTAATGGTTAGTGTTTTTTTAGGATTTTTATTTGCCTGAAGGAATCATCTGAACATGTGCTGATCTTTATGGAACACACTTGTTGATGTTCATATCCTCTACAAGGAAGTTGGAGCAGCTGTCTTAGTTTTCTTGCTAGATTTGAAGAGTATCTATTGTCCTGATTACTTTACAAAAAAAAAGATCACTTTACTCGCCATCTTACTAGATTGTATATGTTACTTCATTATAGTCTAGCAATTCTGATGGTTTTTTACTGTTGGGAGAATCACCAGATTATGAAAATGACTGACGCTTCCCCTTTCTTTAACAGAGTCAGATATGGCAGCAACATCAGCAACTAGTTTCTCTATTGGAGCAACTGCATCACTTAATACTAAACTCAACTCATTTTCCCAATCAAAGTCTGCTAGCTTAAGAATCAATTCACAAGAGACTCTTAAGAGCTTCTGTGGCCTCAAGGCGGCTTCATCTCTTCGTTGTGAAACAGAGTCATCCTTCCTAGGGAAACAGAGCAGTGCCGCCCTACGGCGTCATCTCGCTCCATCAGCTCAAAGAGTGAACCAGAATGTATGCAAAAATCTTCAACCTCAAGCCTCTTACAAAGTTGCTGTTCTTGGAGCTGCTGGAGGGATAGGTCAACCTCTGGCGCTTCTCATCAAGATGTCTCCATTAGTTTCCACCCTCAACCTTTATGATATTGCAAATGTCAAGGGTGTTGCTGCTGATATTAGCCACTGCAACACTCCCTCAAAAGTTCAGGATTTCACAGGACCTTCTGAATTAGGTGATGCCTTAAAAGGTGTAGATGTTGTTGTCATACCTGCTGGGGTTCCTAGAAAGCCCGGTATGACCCGTGATGACCTCTTCAACATAAATGCTGGCATAGTGAAGAGTTTGGTTGAGGCTGTTGCTGATAACTGTCCTGATGCCTTCATCCATATCATTAGCAACCCTGTGAACTCAACTGTGCCAATAGCAGCTGAAGTTCTAAAGCAGAAGGGCGTGTATGATCCAAAGAAGCTTTTTGGGGTTTCTACATTGGATGTTGTCAGGGCAAACACTTTCGTTGCTGAAAGGAAGAACCTTAAACTGATCGACGTTGATGTCCCGGTTGTCGGGGGACATGCGGGTATCACAATTCTTCCTTTGCTATCAAAGACAAGACCTTCAGTGAGCTTTACGGATGAAGAAGTTCATGAACTAACAGTTAGGATTCAAAATGCGGGAACCGAAGTTGTGGAAGCAAAGGCAGGAGCAGGATCTGCTACCCTTTCAATGGCATACGCCGCAGCAAGATTTGTCGAATCATCTCTTCGTGCTTTGGATGGAGACAGTGATGTATATGAGTGCACTTTTGTGCAGTCTGATCTAACTGAGGTTCCCTTCTTCGCATCAAGGGTTAAGCTCGGGAGGAAAGGAATTGAAGCCTTTGTAAAGTCTGATCTCGAGGGTTTGTCCGAGTACGAGGAGAAGGCTCTTGAAGCTCTAAAGCCAGAACTGAAGGCAAGCATTGAGAAGGGCATTGGTTTTACTCAGAAGCAAGCAGTGGCTGCTTAAAATTCCCTGCTTTTTCAGAACATGCTTGGAGAGTTGCATTGAATCCTGAGCATCAGTTTGCGGCTTTTCTTTTTGTTTACTAGTTTGTACGTTTTCATTTTTACCCGGTTTGATAGAGAACTTCTGTTTGAGATTTTCACTGCTGCCGTAGATTATCAGAAGAATGTAATCGTTTCAATAAGAGTTCCTAGTAATTGAAATTTTGTAATAACACAGTTGGTACGACTGTGCACTTCATCATAAGACACTAAGATTGAATTTTTTGGGTTAATGCCTGAAAATAATACCGAATCAGTTTGTTGGTGAAGTTCTTTAAAAAGGAAGATCTCTTTGCTATGTCCGACATGGAAATGCTAAAAATGTATGCACTATCGATCTCGAGGTTAGAGGTTCGATTCCCTCACATTGTATTTTCAAAAAGAAAAAAACTAGAAATAGGGGGACAGCTTTCATCGACCACGACTTTTCTCCTAATTTATGATTTGGTTTGCTCGTTTAGCTTCATCTCAATTCCGATAGATTTGTCCTGGAAGCCTGTAAAATGTGGTGAAAACGAATTTTGAATCGTAGCTTTTACTGTATCATTTTCTGGAATTCAAGACAGCAATTGATGGACAGAAATCATCAATGAAGAATCAAAGAAAGGAATTTGTAATTTGCTTTCCATCCTATGATCGATACATTGTCTATTAACTTGGAAGAGATTCATTCACCACTCATCTTCAAATTCCAACCCAAATTTCATCAGTGATCGGAGGTTCAAATCTCCCATAACCGAATTCGTTATACTAAAAAAAAAAACAACTCAGATTACAAGGAATCATTTCTCTCTAAAATTGAAGGTAAAAACTCATCCTTATATAAAAAACAGAAATTATGGGCGGGCATAAACAAATTATTTCTCTACTTTCTTCCTTGAACTCGAGGCCAAGAGCGACATGGTTGAGATTTGGTAGTAAATTCTTTGCAGGAAAACTGACTCCGCCGTGGTGAAGAAACTGAAAGTAGGGAAAAACATCAGTATCTCGACCTACCACCTCCACCACCTCGTCCTACCACCTCCTCTTCCACGTCCACCGCCACCACCTCGTCCTCCACCGCGGTGCTTATCACCACCTAATGCCCTGTTTGCATCAGATTTTCCCTTCCTGTTTTCAGGCAGGGAGAGGATCCACACACTTCCTGAAGCTGAAGTCATCAACAGATTCATCCTCCCGAACGAGGAAGCACATGCTTTTCCACATAGGATGGTATTGAATTTGGAAAGCATGAATCCCACAGCCGATCTTTTTGTCTGGTTTTACATGCCCCTTCTTAAGCAAATCCAGCAGCACCATCTGCTCCTACTGCCACCAGAAACAAATTTCCAATATTGGATCATCTATACAGTTAATGCTCCTCTTCTTCAACATGCGAATATTTTTACCATGAATCATGAATCAATTTCTTCAACATTAAATTTGATGAAGTTAAAGACTTCAGGGGCTAAAAATGGTGGATGTTTTGCCCTTGGAACGGCTATTGACTGACAAAATAATACTGGGGGCACTAAGGGAATACGTTTTTTTTTTCATATCCGTGAGTGTCTGGGTCGTATATTCTGAGAATCGATGGTGTTCAAAGTACATCTGTGGCTACCAATAATCGTTGCACGAACACCGACCCTCTCGGAAATGATGGAACCGACTTCGATCCCTAATAACTACCTTTCTGTTATAAACACTAGAGATATACTTTGCAAAGTTATGACAATCCACGCAAGTACGGACGTTATTTGCCACTCTGATGGTTCTTCCTGGCGGAGTTGCAAGAACCCCAAAAGCTATGGCCAATTTCTCACTATGGTAAGAAAGCGCATACCCCTTTTCTTCTGCCTTCAAGTTGTGTAATTCAGATGATATTTCAGCTTCATAACCTGCAATCTTTAGCTGCTTGTTGATCTCATCGAGCTGCTCGTAGATCTCATCCTTCATCGGATGCGAAACATCACCCACAGCAAACTCATTTACCACCCCATTCAGTTCTGTTGTGGTGCAGCCAGGCGTAGTATAAATACCCTTCTCCTTCATAAATTTCCTCAATTCAGTTACCTTGTCCCAGTTGCCAGCCGAGGAATAAATGCTCAGCAACAGCACATAATCTCCCGCTTCTTGAGATTTGAGTTCAACCAAATGTTCAATTATGAGCTCCCCAAGGTTTGCATGACCGTGAATTCTGCAAGCTCCAAGAAGGGTCCTCCACAATGTAGCATCTGGGTTCACCTCCATCGACCTTACGAGCCGATAGGCTTGGTCGAGCATTCCAGCACGACCCAAGAGATCAACAATACATCCATAGTGATGGACGTTGGGAACTATCTTGAACTCCTCTCTCATACGATCAAAAAATGCCATTCCTTCATCAACCAGACCACAGTGGCTACAAGCAGAAAGAACTGCAGTGAAAGTATGATCATCAGGCTCAATACCCTTCTTTTGCATCTCCCAAAACGCTTCAATAGCTTCTCTCCCGTGCCCATTCATTGATAAGCCTGAAATCATCGCACTCCATGAAACAACATTTTTTTCTGACATTTTGCCAAACACTTCATACGCCTTATCCACACGCCCACACCGCGAATACATCGATATCAGCGAATTACACAAATTGCTCTCACTATTATAACCGTGCTCTTGAATATAACTATCTATCTTTTCACCAAATTCAAGTGCATTCAAGTCAGCACACGCTTGGAGGAGAAGTAAACAAGTAACTTTATCAGGTTCGCAGTGATATGTTGGACTCTGCATGATCTCAAACAAACCCAAAGCATCCCTAGTTCGTTTATTTCGAGTAAGACACGAAATCAAAACGTTCCAAGCAACAACGTCTCTTTGAGGAATTTCATCGAACAGTTTGCAGGCATCCTCAAGTTTGCCACAGCGAGAATACAGGTCCATCATAGCGGTGAGCAAAAGACTATCCGATTGATGCCCATTTCTAAAAATCCTCGCGTGAATCTGAACCCCACTTAACAATGAACGTATCCGAATACATGACTTAACAGCAAAGGAAGAAGACAAAGGATCAGCACGAAGTCCTTGCCTCTCCATATCTCTGTACATGTACAATCCCTCCAGAGGTGAGCGGCTCAAAGAGTAGGCTCTCAACATCGCATTGTAATGAGAAAGAAATGGGTTCTTCAGCTGAGAGAAGAATCGTCGAGAATAGCCCAATTCGCGAAAAGGCGCGGAGGCGGCGTGAGTCAAGAAACGGAGGGAAACAATGGGGTCTTGAATGGAAGAAGTGCGGATGATGTAGGCGTGGATTTGGAGCAATTGGGTTTTGTGGGTGCATGATTTTATGAGAGAAATCAGGGGCTGGTTGTCGATTGGAGTGTTTGAGAAGCGAATTGTTGAGTTTTGTTGACGAATTTTGGAGGAAAGCAGAGAGGTGGGAGAGTGAGGGAGTGAAGCAGTGGATGCGAAACGAGGTAGAGAAATAGGATGATGATGATGATGATGAAGGAAAGAACAACGGCGGAAGATCACAGTCATCTATGGCGGAACGGCGGCGGCCCTTCTGAATCTCTTTTGCTATGTGCTCGAGCGCGAATTTGGCCGTGCTTCGTATTTTTAAAAACCTTCCGATGTGCAATATTGTAAGCATATGCATATACATTAATTTAATTTTGTCGCTATATTTTAATATATATTTTAGTACATTTACTTATTTTAATTTTAATAATTTTTGTTTAGATATTGAGAAGCAGTTAATAGTTATTCATGGAAAATTGTGCTTAAAAAATAAAGACAAAGTTGAACTTTTTGAGAGGATAAAGATTAAATTAATATACGTAATGAACATGAGTATAACTCAAATGAACTTTGATCAAAAGTTAGAGGTTTGATCGAACAACCACTTGGTGCAGTGGGTGAGCGCTCCGCCTAAGATAGCATATCAAACAACCACTTGGTGCAACGGGTGATCATAAGATATGAATGATTTAAAATATTTAAAAACTGCATTATATACCGCCCATAAAAGTAAATTTTTATCGAACAACCACTTGGTGCAGTGGGTGAGTGCTCCGCCTAATATTTAACTGCATTATATACCGCCTATAAAGGCAAATTTTTGCCAAACCGAGCATAGCTCAATTGGCATAAGGTTGTGCACCTGACCGAGCATAGCTCAATTGGCATAAGGTTGTGCACCTGACTATCAGTAAAAAAGTTAGAGGTTTGAATCTCAATCAATAAATAAATATATATATATATATATATATGAACACATGAAACGTATAGTTAGTTAGTATGTTAGTTTTTAAATGGAAATTAATAGTTTATTAGTTTTATAATATATTGATGGACAAAATCTATCACGCGTGACCTTCACATGCCTCATTTGTAATTGTAATTGAGAGATTTTGATTACCTGCCGAACATACAAGATTACACACCATCACGCTCCGATGTTTAACCTAGTTCAGAGTTTTTCACGATGTAGCTAAGATTGTTTTTGGATGAAGGTGAAGTTATCCTCTCATAAAGTATGCGAAGATTGAACTAGGTTTTCGTGATCGTCTCAGATTAGACTGAGGGGACATTGAACCGAACCTTCCCGGGTTCTCTTAGATCGAAGGTGTGCGAAACGCACATCCAGAAAGGCGATTTGCTCACCTCAACCTCTAAGTCATTCTAGCCAAGACCGAGGTGGATAGTTTGGATTTTTAGTCTGAATTCTTTCTCTCTTTATGCCCAAATGGTCCCCGGCCTTGGTTTAATTCTGGTTTTTGCCGAAGTTTATTTTACCACTTAGAATTTATTTCTTTGGACCAAATTTACCCACAACACTTTCTTAATATTTTGTTTTAGGAATATTTACCATTCAAATAAGAAAGTGAGTAAGCCTTCAAATTTATTTTTTTTTCTATATAAATGTTCAAACTTTTGCTAAAGAAATTTCAACATTCATTTATTAATATTTTTCTTTGAGATCTATAATATTTTAACTAGTCAAACATTTTTATGTTTTAAATGAAGATATATTGTTTTAGCTTGATATAATATGACATGGTATATGATAGATAGAGATCAACATTTATGTTGATATATATGCTAGCTATACCATATCATTTTGGAGTAAGAGATCTTAGACAACAATTTATTTATATTAGTTCAAACTATTTAGAGTATAGTTCAAAAATATGGAATTATAAATATAATGGAACTATCATATTCTTGAAATTGTATAAAAAGTCATATTGCTTTCTTCTATATCATAAAATGTTCACCAAACCCTACATCTTTTGCTGTGTTGAGAACTGCAAATCAAAATCCAACAAACACTAATGAACAAACAAAGAAAGCTTACTTACAAAACAAAACCTGTTTTTAAAATGTTTTTATTACATCAACAGGCTGCAGCTACTCGATGAAAATGAACAGTCCGACAAAAGATATTTCATTTCTTCATCTTCTTCTTCATCCTCCAACTCCTCATCTCTGCAAATCCCATCATGATCATCCATGGAGGAGAAATATTGGGAATTGTTCATTCCTGAAAGCTTTCTTTTCTTGTAGTTGGCTTTGAAACATGCTTGTCTAAGCCTCTTTGTGTTGTCCTCTAGTTGCAAATCTGGTCTCTCCTCCAACAATTTCTTCTCATTCTCTAATATTTCCAATACATTCCCTAACTTCACTCCATTATCCTCTCCCTCTCCATCTTCCTTTCGAAGATCCTACATTAATCTCCCGCAAAACTCGTTAGATTATTCAAAAGCTTAAACTGATAAGTTACGATAAATCAGGCTAGATGAATCACCCAGAGAAAATAATAGACCAAAATACTTAAAACGATAGGTTTTGGTAAAAAAGTATGGAAATTTGCACAAACCCATCAAGTGTTTATCGATATTAATTGAGAAGAAAATGACGTTATCAGAATTCAAACATGAAATTTGAAGAATGAAGAGAGAGAGTGAGAGACATGCCTTGACATTCTTGATTAGGGTTTGGAGGCTCATCAACTTCCTATGTGGCCATCTTCTTATACCCAATTCTCTACATCTCTTCTTCAAGAGAGTGAGTCCCACATTTAGCTCTTTAGCAGCTTGAGTTATTGGCATGTAAAAGTATTGAGATATTGTTTTTCTTGACAATGTTTTTGATGGACTGTTGCTCCTAATTTCTAATGATGATCTGCACTTTCTTTTCCCTTCTTTTCTGCTTTCTCTATTTTGAGTTTGATTTTGAATATTTTCTCCACCTCCTTCTTCTTGCAATTGAAATAATAGAGGATCTTCCTGAACCCCAAATAATCCATCCTCCATTATTTCACTCCAAATCCCAACCCCATCTCCATAATCACACACACCACCTTCTACAAAAAAAGAAAAAGAAAAAAGGTTCAAACTTTAATTTCAACAACAAATATAATATATAATCACCAAGGAGGAATGACCTGATATAAAGGTGTTAATGGGTTGAATATCCTTAGGATAAAAAAATGAGTCATTTGGGCAACTTTCAAACAATGGAACAACATCAAAGATGCTGTCTTGAAACCCAAAATGATTGCAGTTGTTGTTGTTCCAATCCAATCCAGAATTGTAGCTTCTAAATGGAAAAATAAAATTAGAAGAGTGAAGAATAATATATATGAAATGAAATAATAATTAAGAAATTGAACCTAAAATGAAGAGGAGAAAGATGGGATGATGATAAAGGAAGAGGATCTTCAAAGGTCATGACTTCACAATTTGTTGATCTCCAACTGCTGCTGCCCATAATATATATGAATATTGTTCTTCAATCTTCACTAAATTGCAGAAAATGAAAATGGAAAATGGGGAAGAAGAAAAGGCAAAAAAAGGGGTTTATATATAATGCACAGAAAATGGTAGAATTTATTTAATTAAGAGACAAGAAATTGGAGAACGTGCGCCGCCAACCTCTATCATTCCTATATCACAATGCATGAACACATAGATATATAGATAAATAGGGATATCATTCATTATTATTATATATATAATCATTCATTATATATAATTTTCATTTATTGCTTACTGCTTCTGAGAGTTACAAGATTTTATTCATTATTATAAACTCAGCACGGCCAGAGATAGACAGAGAAAACTAAATAAAGATCATATATATGATGAGTGAGTTTTGGATGTTTTAATAATGATGAACAGAACAGTAGTGGAATCATTAGACGTGTGCTTGCTGGGAAAAAGAAAATGGGCAGTCTCGAACTCCACATATATAATTAGTTTTCATTTGGATTTAGAATTATACCAATATGTTAAACAAATCTTAGAGACAGATTCATTATCCATTGTCTTCCTTTTATTGTTATTTTGTATAGAGTAATATTTTTTTGTTTGATCATACAGCTACAATATCATATATTTATAATGAAAAATATCATCGAGATGGTGTAAATTAGCAAATTTTTGGTGCTATTGCACTGATTTCTCTCTAATCAAACTAATTACGATGTATTATTAAAAAAAAATGAAAACAATCACTTTCTTTTTTTTAGTACATTGAAGGTGGGGATTTGAACCACAGAACTCTTGGTCGTCAACACATACATATTTCAGCTGAGACATGCTCATTTTGGCAAAAACAATCACTTTGATAGTACCTTGAGTAGTTAAGTTATTATATATATGTCGACCTCAATATATATAGCTCACAATAATGAAGGTAAGTGTTTTTTTTTTGTGCAACAAATGTGTTAATTCAACAATAACCAATTACTCGTTGTTGTGATCAATTTGATTACGAATTATTTTCACTTCTCTTTATTATTAAACTATGAAGAAATTAACATTGTCAAAGGCGGAAATTGACACATGTACTCCCTAAAGTGATTAATATTGTAGTACGACTTCTTTTCTGGCTACACTCGAAATACTGTACTCAGGGTTCTAAACCTCCTGTGAGTGACTATAAACGATTATGTCATCAAAAATTTTCACTATAAACTGATCAAGGTAAGAGTTTGAGTTAGGACGATATTCATCGATTAGTTATTCTTTATGTATGTTATGGCGGAGTCTTCATTCCATGTTTACAACCCTTTCAAATAGGATGAACGTTGATATCAATTAGACGTTAGCTTTAGATATTTGAATAATGAAAGTAATATTTAGGTTAAGAGATGTTTTATATGAAAGGAAGAATTGTGATTATAAGGCTGCATGGTTGCCATGTAGGATGGATATTCATTATTTTATGGTGCAGAGAAACTCAGGAAAGTTGCAAAAATGAGATAACCAAAGCCAAAGCCAACCAATAGAATGAAGGCACTAAAAACATAGACATTATAATGATTAAAAAAAGTGTCCAAAAAACACATTTTAGCCGTCTTACCATTATCTCCCACACGACACGACTCACTTAGAATAGAAAAGACAGGTCCGAGTTGACTCACTGCTCTCAAATCAAATATTGTAACTTGTAATCAACTTGTAACGCATGGCCTCGTCATCATCAATCATTGTGGAAGGTGGATATTTAAAGTTAAACCCTTCTAATTACGATTAGAGGATGAGTTACAAGTTTAATTTCTTCAACAACTGTTAATTAATTGAATTGGAATCTACAAAGCCCAAATTCATTCAATATCTGATTCAATGCAAATGAGTGTTGCCCATTGATCATAATTATTATTGCCTAATTCTATGATTAAGAAACTGTAAAATGTAACAGAGAGAGAAAAGAGTAAGAGGGAGATTATATTAACTTTGTTTTCATCACTTTTAATTTAATGTTCCACTCTATTGAATAGTGATGGTAGGCAATATATATATACAATTGTTTGTTTATAATTAGCATTGTTTAATTTCAGTAAGTGCATTTTCATTTTTTTTTTAGTACATTGGGGTGGGGGATTCGAACCACATACCTCTTGGTCATCAAGTCATACATATGACAGATATGCTCGTTTTAGCTAACTGTCTTTCCACTTGTTTTGAAATAACAGAGTGAAAATTCTAACATTATAATATAATTTATATTATGAACTTTTGATTTTTTATTTTCTTTTCTTTTTTATAACATGTTGGGCTGGGATTGTACTTTTGGAACTAATGGTCTAGTTTATACACCCTATCAATTGACCTAACTCATGTTGTCATTATGATCTTTTGATTAAGGATACAATACTCCATTTAATTATCCATACTTCAAATCATCATTAAAACATTAAGCGAGGTGGGAAGTAGTCCGTAAATTAAACATGAGTAGGGTCGGCCTATAAACAGGTCAAACGAGTTTTCTTATGGTGCGTTATGGAGAGCACGAGTTTTTGTCATCAATGGATTACTCTCATCATGCAGTGTATTGATTCGATCTCCTTTTCAGTTCTGGTTAATGGAGTTTTGACTTTAGCGAAAGCCAGGAAGAGGGTTAAGACAGGAAGACCGATTATTCCCATATTTTATTCTCCATTGTGTTGAAGGGTTATCTGCATGCCCTGCTTCATAAAAAAGAACAGACGGTAAGTTCTCAGGTTTGCAAATTAGTCGTTACTGTCCTATTTCTCATTTATTTTTTGCAGATGATAGTTTGGTTATCTCCAAGGAAGCGAGAAGGGATTGTCAAGCTAGAGGAGAATCCTCCACATATATGAGAATGCATCCGAGTAGACGACTAATTTTGACAAGTTCGTTTTTATGGCTAGTAGGAATACCAGGTATGAAATGATTGATATGATTCAAAGGGAGCTTAGGGCCAACAACAAGACCATACTAGGTCGATATCTGGGACTTCCCTTTTAAGTGGCGAGGAACTGTTGTCAAGCGTTCAACTCTTTAAAAGACAGAGCATGGAAGACCCTACAGGGATGGAAACATAAGGTTTTCTCGACATGGAAAAAATGTCCTTATAAACGCAGTGACTCAAATTATTCCAACTTATACTATGAGTTGTTTCAGGATTCTCGCTCAGGTTAGTGCTGACGTTACTAAATTGTTCGCAAGATTCTTGTGGGGCTCGATTTCTGATAAGAGGAAGATGCATTGGCACTCTTGGAGTCGGTTGTGTATTAGTAAGGCAGATGGTGGCATGGGATCTGGGATTCATCGTTGTTCAATCAAACTTTACTAGCAAAGTAAAGTTGGAGAGGCTGATCAAGTATTCAGATAGTCTGCTTGGCTAGAGATATGAAGGACATACACTACCACCATGATATTTTCCTGAGACCTCAATCAGGCTCGGTCCCCTCGTACGCATGGCAGAGTATTATGTGGAGAAATGAGTTGTTTGATAAAGGGTAGTGTTAGAGAGTGGAGAGAGGCAACAACGTGTTAGTTGACAAAGACCTGTTGATTCACTCTAGGAAAACGATAGGTTATTGTTTTCACCTCCAAGAGTTCAGAATCTCCTGGTGACGAATTTGATGACCAATAATGGGATAGGGGAGGAGGATCAGATTCGAGCAACTTTTATTCTAATTGATGAAGAGGCGGTCCTTGAACTTCCTCTTCATCCTGGTGGCAGATTAAGACCTTGTTATCTAAAACCCATCGAAAATAAGGAGTTTTTTCTATTAAGTCTACTTACCAATTAGGTCTATCTTATGGAAATAACCATGAGACTTTTCCCTCAAATGTTGAAATTTAAGGCAATAGTAGAAAATATTTTGGGCTACAAAAGCTTCCAAAAAGTGAAAAAAAATTGTGTGAAAATTTACGACTAACATTATTCCTAATAAGGTATATACCTCATGGTGAAAGGAATCTACTGATAATTTATGTATTTTTTTTACAGGGAACAATGAAGAATCTACTCAATTTTTTTTTTAACCATGTGAGGTAATAAGGGAGGTTTGATCTTTATGCCCCTCTTTTTATTTGACCTCTTTTTGTGATAACATGAACCATTGATCCATCGAAGTGTACTGAGATTGGTTTCCAAACAATGAGTCGAGGAGGGATGTGGACTTCAGAGTGACAAATCAGAAAATGTTATCATTGTTGTCAAACGCATTTAAAAGCTCAAAGATCTCAAAAGGTAGTCAAGGGTTGCATTAGGTGGGTCATTCTAGATCATCTGAATGCCAGTTGTCGTGCTCTCATCAATTGAGATCAAGATTCTAGAAACCATGACACTGGTCAAAGGTCTAAAAGTGTTTACTTCCTTCTGACAATGGTCGAAGGTCTAAAAGTGTTTATTTCCTTCTGACAATGGTCGAAGGTTTGTCAAAGGTCTAAAAGTGTTTACTTCCTTTACTTCCTTCTCAAACCCACAGAATGCCTAATTGAGGTAGAGACAAATTGTTTGAAAGTTTACAACATAGTGTAGGAGTCGACCTCACCACAATTATTTTCTTCATGCAGGAAGTTAGAAGTTGTGGCTCTAAAAAAGGTGGTAGGAGTGATATCTCTCTCATTTGAACCACCGGGGCAATGACTTGGCCCATTTGGTTAGTCTACTTCAAATGCTTAGTTTTCATGGAAAGACCAAATTAAGAATATCAGATAATGTTCAAAAAATATTTCTCCCTAAAATTGAAGTAAAGACACATACTTTCATAATTATTCGTTATGAAAGTATATTCTCTAATTTTGAGTTCAAAGATCACACCAGCACCGTTAAAGAAGCTTAAAAAAAACAGAAATTATGGGCATAAACAAATTATTTCTCTACTTTCTTCCTTGAACTTTTTCTACTTTCTTCCTTGAACTCGAAGCCAAGAGCGATGTTGAGGAAAAAAACATCAGTATCTCGACCTACCACCTCCTCTTCCACGTCCACCACCGCCACCGCGTCCTCCACCACGGTGCTTACCACCACCTAATGCCCTGTTTGAATCAGATCTTCCCTTCATGTTTTCAGGCAGGGGAAGGATTTGATCCACACACTTCCTGAAGCTGAAGTCATCAGAAGAGCCATCCTCCCGAATGAGGAAGATGCACTTGCTTTTCCACATAGGATGGTATCGAATTTGGAAAGCTCGAACCCCACAGCCGATCTTTGTTTCCGGTTCTACATGCCCCTTCTTAAGCAAATCCAGTAGCACCATCTGCTCGTACTGCCACACATAAACAAATTTCCAATATTGGAATACACTTCTAAACAATACAATGTTCAAAGCAATATTTACACAAGAAAAATATGAAAAGATAACACTTGACTGATTGCCTTTTCATTTAAGGATTATTTCATAACCATTGTCCTCAAAGGATCTCAACCTGTAAGCAACCGGCAATGAATACATGGATTTCTTCCAAACACTAATCCCATAACTTCCCCATTGGACTGCAAAATTATCTAATACAAGTAGAAGTTAACTGGCATAGTGCCACTTTTTTTTTTTTTTTTTATAACATGCGGGGTGAGGAGATTCAAACTTTTGACCTCTTGGTCATTAGTCCATACATTATGTCATCTTGTTGGCTCTTAGTGCGGCTCTTCAAAGAGCCATGTCATATGTATAATTTGCTACATCACAGGATAAGCAAGAAAGTACTACATAGATTATACATTTCTTCCACTAAAATCAATCAAGAATTAGAAGGGAATCAATCAAGAATAACAACAAAACAAAGCAAAATAAGCTGCGGAAATAAATTCGTCAATGATCAAATAAGATCAAAAGAGTATACATTCACAGAAACAAATAAAATTTATTCTTCCAGGGTGGGGGTTTTCTAAGTACTACATAATTCTATTTCCTATGATCAATTGTGCCAAACAGTCGCATCTAAATGTAAGTGGGTTTTGACCGTAACTGACACCAAACAACAGACATTGTGTCAAGCCAAGATGATCTTTAGGTTTTCAATTAAAATAGACTCAACCACAGGAAACCTTAAATAATTCAAACAAGCAACCTTTGTATTCAAATAATATAAAAAATAATTTAGAGATTTCCTTTAAACTATACATGCACGACAACTAATAGCTTCACTGAATATGTCAGTTCGAGCTTAGCTCAGTGGATAAGACTAATTACCATCTCAAAGGCCAATGATTCAATCATCAACCCGCAATTGTTGATCTTAATTTAAAATATTCACCCAGTTCTTTGCCAAGAAATATTTTTGATCAACAAAAACACAATACGATTTTAAAGATATATATACACACATTTAGTGTGCCTATTAAGGAACTCTGTGAAGTAAAGATCACAAACTCTCAAAAGTTATTGAAGAATGCCACATCTCTAATGATTGATTCCAACATGTCCACAAATACAAGCCTTTTCTCCAACAAGACAACTACCATAAATAAGTGACTTGCATCCAGAATAGATTATATACCCAAGCTACTTTACTGAATAATTCATGAGACAAAAGCTTTACATCAAATTGATTGACACAAAAGTATTATGAGAAGAGAATGCTGAGAAGAATTCATAAGTTAGAACAAGAGACACCTCCTGCTAAAACTAATGAATCATTCACATTTCATTAAGATAGAGATCCTAATATACCAGCAACATTTAGTAGAAATTTGATTTCAATCAAGTTTCAAATTTTGCTTCTAGATAAAACAGAGTTTTCTCAATATCATTCTTCTACTTTCCATCAACAAAACAGAGGACGATAGCAGAGAAGAGAAAAGTCGAAAATATTATACCTGGTTCGCGTTCACGTTGGGAGGCCAGTGGTGGAGGAACTTGTAGAAGTAATCGAACAACTCCACCGACGATCCAAAGCTCTTGGGACCTAAACTGACAGGACCAGTCTTCTCTTCTCCTCCCGCCTTCTCAAGCCTTTCTTCTTCAACTGACTTCTCCACCTTCGTCTTTTTCCCCTCTCCGATATTTTCATCGGCGGTTTCTTCCTCCCTCTCCCGCTTAGAATTTGCATCCCCGTTCGTAACTGGAGCGGCGGCCTCATTAGCTTCGGGATCAACGGTTAATCCTTCCGGCTCTGCGGCGGTCTGTGTGGTTTCCAGTTCCATATCTACGGTGGCGGAGTTAGTTACCTCCGGGTTGTTTTCTGCGAGTTGAGGGGTTGTCTCTTCTGCCATTTTCAAGTGTGCTCTGAACTTGGAACCGCTAAGCTTCAAACTAAAACCCTAGCAATGTAGAAGACGAGATTTTATATTCGCCCTTCATCTTTAAATTGAAGGCGTCCGGTTTTATTTCTATACATATCGGTCTACCTAAACCGGTTTATTTGTTTTTTTGAAGAATTAAAACTCACTCAAAGAGATTCTGATTTAGTTTCATTATAAATTTATTCATATAAGTTTAAATTAGTTGAACCAAATCCTTTTCAAAAAAAAAAAAAAAAAAAAAAAAAAAATTAGTTGAACCAAAGAGATAGGTTACAATCCTTTCCAAAAAAAAAAAAAAAAAAAAAACTTTTTATATAAAATCTATATCTATGCTTGAAAAACATTTTAAGATTAAAATACTCTTTAATCCATTTGATTCTAATTAAAAAAAAAAATCAATGGAAGATATGTTTTGATTCAAATTCAAATAAAAATTAAGATTTGAATCTAAATTTCATCAATAAATCGAGTTAAATTACCCTTCAAATTTTCTATATTTTTAAAAAAATAAATCTATAAATCTATAAACATATTTATATCTATATATTATATATATTATAAAAAGTGTATAATAATAATAATAACATTAAAAAAAAAAGAAAATTGTAACGATTGTCAATTTAGAATAATATAATTAAAAAAATAGCACGTTTTTTAAAATTTTGGAGATACGTCAATTTCTATCGCCGATATCTTATGGTTGATAGAAGTCTATCGCTGATCAGCTTTTTATAGATTTTTCTCAGTGATAATAGTCTATTAATAGTCTATCACTGATAATAGTCACTGACTATTAGTGATATGATAAAGTCTATCAGTGATAGAAACAGATTTTTTTTGCCATATTTGTAAAACATTTTAAAGTTTGCTAAATTTGCAATTAGTTTGAGCCTGATTGTTATTTGTGCAACCAACCCTTAAAAAAAACTAAAAATATATATATATATATATATATATATATTATATTAAAATAAATAAAAATTAGATTTATTAAAATGAGTACGAAACACAAAATCATAATAAAAATAACAAAAACAAAACTAATATTCATTAGTATTAAATTCATGGTCTGGTTGCACAAACAGCAATCGGGCCCAAAATTAACAAAATTTAAAACATTTTGCAAATATGGTAAAAAATCAGTGACTATCACTAATTGAAGCTATTGTTGATATATGATTATCACGGATAGACTACTATTATTGATAGACTAAAATTCCATAAAAAACTGAGGTGATAGACTATAAGCGATAGAGACTTCTATCACCATAAACTTTTATCGGCGATAGACCATACTATCCGTAATAGAAATTGTCATATCTGCAATTTTTTTAAAAAAATGTTATATTTTTAATTATTTTACTCTAAATTGACCTATGCAATTTTCCTAAATTCATAATATTTTACTTAAATTATTATTTGTGTAATGCACGTAGTAAAAAAATAGTAATAACTAAAAACGAATAAATCATTAAAAGAAAACCCTAATTTTAAAAAATAAAATTTTCACTCAGGTTTGTACTAATACTCACCATTCACCATGGTTAAATTTCAAATTTCTTTGAATAGATTTTGACATTAAGAATAATGTTTATTTTTCTACATATAAATAACTTGTTTTCGTCAAATTAATAGATAACATTATTTTATTTTTTTCCTAGGTTCTATTTTTCGAATTCTTCCATTCGTAATTGTCTTTGATATGGATAAAAGAATTAAAAAATCTGATAGTCAGTTCATTAAACATGTCACTGTTTTTTTACTTAAAAAGTTCAACAAATTAAAAAAAAAAAAGTTCAGCAAATATGAGCTAGTTTCTTCAACTTAAAAAAATAATGAATAACAATATATAATAATAACTAAAGAAAATACCTTTCTATAATATAGGTTTAGGGAACATTTTTTAAATATGTGTTGTTTTAAAAATATAGTTTGAATAATTCTCCCCCTCATAGTTAAATTGTTTTTGTTAATGCCAAAAAAAAATCTTGATGGTGAGTAGGCTTTAGTTTTTTTACAACACGAAGAAGGTAGAATTTGAAATTCTGACTTTTGGTCAATAATTTATACATTATATCAATTGAAGTATGCTTATATTGACTGAATAACTATATATATATATATATATATATATATATATCCGTTGCAAAAAAAACTATATATATAGAGAAAAGTAACATTTATCTTTTATTTTTTTAACTCAACAACAACTAGAGCTGAGATTTCGATTTTTTAAGCTTGTGATCAATATGGATGTTTATCGAGGCAGGACAGAAATAAGGGTCCTCCTCGTTCCTACCTTCCATTTCATTCCTCATCCCTGAGAGGGAACCTGTCGGGATCATATTACTCAAAGGGGATTGTTTCTCATTTAATTTTTTTTCCTAAAAAAAAAATTAACTGATTTTTAAAAATAGATTTTCAATTAAATGGTTAATTTTTCAAAAGTAATTTTCATTTAAATAAATAAATTCGCATGAGAAATCCCTATTTGTAGGAAAAAATTCTTAACCCTCGTAATAAAAATAAAACAATATATTCATAACTCTTGATTGAATATTATCCTTATAAATTAAGTTTATACAAACTAAGGTCAGTTGGTAGAGCGGAGGACTGTAGTTGATTTCTTCCTAACATATATCCTTAGGTTGCTAGTTCGAATTCGGCAGGTTGGATATTGCAAATGACTTTTTAGTTATTTTTATGATTTTTATGAACGTTGATTTTAAAATGTCAACGAGAAAATTCTACATTTGAATATGATATTTTCTTCCGATAAAGTTTTATAGTATCTAGTTATCTAGATTATTTTTCTTTCTTTCATTAAGCGCTAATTAGCTAGATTATGACGGACATGCATGAAAAAATTGTAATATATGATATTTAATTTAAATTGTTATTAATTGTAATGCAACGTTGCTCGCCAACAAGAGTTTAGCTCAACAACATGATATATCGCCTAATGATCATGAGATCCTAGGTTCAATCCCCTATTCCAACATGATGTCAAAAAAAAAAAAAATAATGCAATGTGCTCCATAATGTGTTAATGTCAAAATTTGATGAGGAGAGTGAAGTGACCTGCAAAACCAAAAATACTGCATATCAATGTGATGTTTATCACATATAAAGTTGGAGAAAAAAGAGTGACAATTTTTTAGGGTATGAAAAAGTTCTGGTTACCTCTTATAAAATTATAACATAGTATTTATATGAAGAATGATCTAGAGTACATTGAGATTTGTTCAGGTCGAGGGGGCCAAATTGGATCAAAGGCTCAATTTTACTTTATTCTAAGACCCGATTGCTTCCGGAATTATGTTTTGGACTAGAATTTCTATCGTTCTCGATTCAGATTAGTGTTGAGTCGTTGGGCCTTGATTTTAAGGCTTGTCTCTTTAGTTCAAAATTATGCCTAACAATATGCAATTACTTTGAATCTAAAATTTATTATTGTTATGTACAAGTGAGTCTCGAAGTTTGGTTTATTTTGTAAAGAGTTGTCTTGAACCGATAGAATCTTTTTTATAATATAAAAGAGTATTTATATATATAACATGAAAGAGGTGTGAGCAAGAAAGGAGAGTTCATTTTTTTTTTTTATATATATTTCCTAATTTTCAACATAGGATACATTTAGAGATGTCCATATAATATGCTCTCCTCCAAACGAAACAATGGGATCGCCATTTACACGAAAAATAGGATGGGGACGAGGATCATTTTTCACCATGTTTACTAAACGGAGCGATGGCAAGTAATAACATACACGTCCTCGACCGGAATAATTTTTTATTTTTTTATATATATATATATTAATCAACTTAACAAGTTGATGGTTTTTTTTACTTTTGAGTATATGATTAATTTAAGTTAGACTATCTTGTTAGTATTTAAAATTAAAAATTAAAAAAAAAAAAAAAAAAACTTTTTGAGACTAATTTTTTTTTATTTTGTTATGATATTTTATAATTTTAGAACTTTTAAAAATTATGGTGGTTAGGATGTTAGAAATTGTTTTTATTAGGATTTATATTATCTAATTTTAAATTTAAAGCATTTGAAAAAAAAAATTGGTTGAGAATAAATTAAAAAACATAAACGGAAAAATTACCCGTAGGAAAAACTTGATCTCCGTTCCGTTCCCTGTGAAATTAAATGGAGAATTTCGCGGCATGGATAATGGAATGGGGCAAAGACAAGAGCATGAAAAATATTACTCGACTTCTTCCCATCCCGTGGACATCTCTAGCTACATTATCTCATTACTTTCTCCATTATTTTATATTGTATTAGAAAAAGGTACCATTAGAAGATTAAGAGCATGTAATTTGAGAGCATGTAATTTGGATGTGGTTTTGGTGAAAATAAATTGTTTATAAGTGATTTATTAAATGTGATTTTCATATAACCATTTTAATGTTTTATTCTACATTTTTAAAAATGATTTTGATAACAATTAATAAAATGTTTGAGAGTCATATTACTAAATGTTTTAAGTCGAAGTATTCAATTATAATTAATTTTTGTAAAAATGTTTAATTATAAATTATTTTAATATTTAATTCAATACTTCTCAAAATACTTTTGATTTAATTAAAAGTATTTTTAATGATTAATATTTATTTTTAAAAGTGATTTTAGAATAGACCGAGAAAAGTTAGGAGAAAAATTTAATAGAGAGGGTGAAAATGCAAAGATAGATAAATAAAAAACTAGGGAGATGTACATAATTTTTAGGGATTTAAAATATGATTTAAAGAGAAAAAAAAAGTTATAGGGAGGGACATCAAATTTCGAGAGAGAAAAGTTAGAGAAAGAGATACAAAAATCATATGAAGAAAAAACGTAGAGAGATAAAAAAAATAAAAATAAATTAGATGGGGAACAAAAAGTTCAGAGATATAAAAAAGATTTAGAGAGAGTCAAAAAAAAAATATTGGAGATAGAAAAAAGTGATTAAAATGGATAAAATTATTAGAGAGAGGATAAAGTTAGAGAAAAAGATTATAAAAACTTTAGATAGAGCGGGAAAATTAGAGATAAATAAAGTTAGGAGAGAGAGAATTTTAGATAGGAAAAGAATTAACTTTCTCAAAATTTTAGGACAAAAATTAGTTAAAAAATGAAAAAATAAAAAATAGTAGGAGATTTTTTTATTTATTTTTAAAATTGAATTAATATTAGTTATTTTAAAAATAAAATCTCTCCCAATCACTCTAAAACATCACAAGTTAATGACGTTTCAAACGATGAAAATTATTGCTAACAAGAACATAACTCAAATATATTAAAAACATCACAAGTTAATGACGTTTCAAACGATGAAAATTATTGCTAACAAGAACATAGCTCAAATCTATTATCTAGTGACTATGAAGTCAACCATTGACGGATCTTGGTTTTTGGGTGTCGAATTATCTGATTTCCTTTCGGGAGGCTAATCGCAAAGGGGTGACTGAAGACGTTATGGGCTTGGTGGGGAGGGCGCAGTCGAGTTGGTCGGCCCCCCCACGTGGGTTCTATAAGGTGAACGTGGATGCTGGGTTTTTAAATGTTGACGGCACAACGGGAGTAGGGATCGTGATTTTATGGGTCGTGTTATGCTGACAGCGACAAAGTGGTTTCCGCATGTGCGGAATGCGTTGATGGCAGAAAGTCTGGCGGCAGCTGAAGGATTAAGATTGGCATGGGAGGCGGGGTTAAGCCCGATGGTCTTGGAGACAGATTCACTTCGAGTTTGTCGCTTGTTCGAGGAACCTTGTGAGGATCTGACGGAAGTGGGAAGGTTGATTGATGACTTATGTGTGCGGTTCCCTCGACCTTTTAGGGACAGTTGCAGCTTTACTGTGAGGGAAGGCAATACGGTGGCGTTGGTTTCTCGATTACGTTTGATTTGGCTAGAGGATACCCCTCCTGAGATCGAAGCTTTGATTTTGAGTGACATGGTTATTGGTTAGAGTTTGTATTGGCTCCTTAAAAAATATATATATATATATAAAAAAGATTTTGTACATTGACAAAAATAATTTTTGGCATTCTAATTTTTTTTCTTTTTGAGTAATAACATTTCATAACTCTCTCCTTGATTAAAAAACAATAACACATTTTAGAGTAAAACAAAAAAAAAGCACTTCAAACAAAGTAAGACTATTCATTACAGCCTTCATGTGGGGCCAAAATTATTAAACAATGCCAATTTTTTCTTTTAAATTATTGCAATACACATAACTTAATTGGTTAAGATATAAATCTCCGATAAAATTTTTTAAAGTTCGAATAGCTTACCCAACCTATTGTTGAACTAAAAAAAAAAGAATACATCATGATATTGTTCATGTCAATTTTTTAATAGTAACATATTCGAAAAATGACAAAAGAGATTCACATCATAAATAATAGGAAGATATATATTAAGATTAGTTTTTTCATACATTATTATTTAATTTCCCAAACTTGTATCTTATTCACACATCCATTAGGTATCATCATTCATAAATTATAGGTTTGAACTTCTTTTACTTTGTGAATCATTTTATAAATTATAAGTTTGAACTTCTTTTACTTTTTTTTTAGCTTAATATTATAAATGAAAATACAATGTATTACAATGGCTACTTTTAGCAATTGAATAGTGAAAACTCCTAAGAATGATCACTACTTTTCGGAAAGCACTTGGCTAAGCACTAGTCTTTACTCTTTACATATTTTTTAATATTTCGAAATATAAGATAAATGAAATTAACTCTTAAATTACTAAATATGGTCTCTATAGGGTTTGTTTTGAACTTCACCAAACGTTTTTGTCACGGCGATATTGAATTCATGACACGTTTTCTATTTTTCTTACTATAAAGTTGAAACACTAAAATTGTAATTAAACAAAAATAAATCTAGCATATTCTATTACAACAGAATCGAACAATAAAGAATAAAAACGCAAGAGAATCGACACAAAATTTACATGGTTCACTAAAGTTGTGTTAGCTACGTCCACGGACAGAAATGAGAGAACAATTATATTACGAATATGAGAGAATTACAACAATAACATATTAAGGGGGCGGCAGAAGTCATTACAATGACCTAATACATAATCAATCAAGGCTAATACAAATATAGAATGATAAAACTCAAAATAAATTTTAGTTCGGAAACAGTCGAGTCATAACAGAAGATTCAATCGGCCCGAGCTGTATGAGGCAGAAACTCGTCTCACCTACGGTTCAGAGGCCGAGCCCGAACGTTTTTCTTTCTCCTATTATTAGAGTGTGGTGGTTGGTTCCGATTCGACAAGAGTCGAATACCATTCCAACCTATTCAAACCTAGTCAACTAAATGATGGGATTAGAAAAGGCATAAGAGTAGGAGAGTTTGAATGGGGGAGAGCCTACATAGCAAGCAGATAAGGGCAAGAGAGTTTAGAGCAATATGACCTGTCCCAATCCCAAATCCCCTCTCTGTTTCTTTTCTTTTCTTTTTCTTTTCTTTTTTTCTTTTCTTTTTTTTATTTCCTCAAACATTTTTTCTTTTCTTTTTGGTAAAAAAAGGATCAAAAGATGGTCCTGGTCTTCATTGATAAGCGAGAGATATAGAATAGCCAAAAACCACACATTGAAACATCCTTAACAGTAATGTATTGTTCAAGTTCAAGACAATTTTCTTCTTTTTTTTTTTATCTTTATTATAAAAAGCTTTTTAGTTCAAATGGAATTGCCTACCAAAAGCATAAAGGAACTCCATTTACCACAACAAACCACCACTCTTGTTTTATTTATAAAAAAAAAAAACAACTTATGACAAAATTTCACTAATTATATGTTTACTATTATTTTTGGTTTTCCTCCATTCTCCCAACATCTCTGCTTTTGATGTGCTGAAATGAATATGCTTTGAATTCCAAAAGCCAAACAACAAACTTCACAAACAACATATAATTGATACTTTTTTTTAATACAACAACGATTACACCTCCGACTTCAAGAGAGACAGTAAATATCAGTTGTTACGACTGAGATATGCTCACTTTAGACGTGCTTCGTCTTGTGATAGTGTTACACATATAGAAGTGATATCGAACGACGACGTGGCGAAAGAGACTGATTGGTAAGAAAAAAGAAAGAGGGGCATATTGCAAAATAGTGGATAAATATATAAGTGAATGAGAGGAAAAAGATACTTGGCTTCCCAAGGATGGTGTTCCAACTTAACTTTTTGTTCAAACTTAGACAGAGTCTTCTAAAACAGCCTTTTTTAATTTATTGCTTCTATGGCAGGCTTATGATTGAGGGTGAATCTCTTAAATTAAAAATACTTCCCCACATCTTCTCTCTACTCTTTGCTTTCCTTTTCTTTCTTTTTTACCTTTTTTTCCCAATCTTATAATAAAAAGATCATAAACTCCAATGGCTTAAACTCTCACAGGAATTTTTCCTTTGCCATTACAAAGATTGGTGGAGTTCTAAACTCCCCCCATTTGGCAATTATTATTATAACAAAAATGGGTGGTTTCTTGTTTAACAGGAAAGCTTTGATTTTTGCCTTTGTTCTTGCTGGTTTTTTCTTGCATCTTCAACCTCAAACAGCATCTGGGTTCAGCACCATTGATCTTGCTCTGAAATGGGTTGCCTTCAAATCACCAATTATCAACACCCACAAGCCTGATTCTGTCAAAAAATTGAATATGAAGAAGATGAAGTTAGCTCCATCACCAGCCATGAACTTTGACCCGAATCAATCCAACAAAAGAGGAGTCAAGAAAGGATCCGACCCGATTCACAACAGAAGCTAGAGACTTTTCTCTGTGCATGCTGACATGTTCGAATTAGTTTCTTGAAAAAGGGTTGGTTCAATTTCCATATATATATATATATATAGATATATAATTTTCTATCTTCAGTTTGTTGTTTAAAAGGTTCTTTATTGTATAGTTTTCAAAGATTTTCCATCTCAGTCACATCAATATCTTGGTTTAGATCATTATAGAACAGGCCTTAGCTAGAGAGAGCAAATGTTTTTCAGTGTTTTTTTTTGTTCTTTATTGAAAGATTGCATATTCATACAATTTTGGATTTAGGGTCCTGTTTCATCTTACATATAGAGACAATCTTTGCGTTGTAGTTGGAGTTATTTTTCCCTGTTTTTGCTTGAAATTTAGTGATTTTATTTGAAATTTAGTGATTTTATTTTCCTTGTGTGTTGAAATTTGTGCTGTGAATCTTAAAGATGGTTGGCTTTAGACTCTGAAATTGTTACAGCTTAAGTTGAAAAGAGGAATATATAATGCCGACATTAAATGTACATCCAAAGTTTGACGACACAATCATCACCCCATGATTAAGGGAGAAAATATCCTTAACATTACTATGATTTTTACATTTTTTTTTTTGTAAAAAAAAAAAATCAAGCAATAGTACATAGTAATTGTTGGAATCAATTTAGCTTAGCTGACAAAATTGATCACTAAGACTAGTGGCTTGGCTACTCCTAAAAAAAAGAAGAAAAAAAGCTATAAGAAATGATATAGAAATAAGAATTTGAAGACAAGGAAGTACATTTGTTGTGTGTTGACATATTTTTTGACAACACGTTGGAGTGAGGATTGAACCTGAGACCTTATGATCACTAGGCGATACATCAGTTGATCTATGCTCTTGTTGGCACATAATGTAAGAATTAGGGAACAAAAGTTTAGAGATTCAATTTTCACTCACCCACACATAATATATAAAAAAAAAAATATATTAGTGAATTTGAAAACAATAAAATGTATGAATTATATATACCAAGTAGTCCTAAATGGGTGTATCTAACAAAACTCATAATGAGGTATATATCTTTATGTATGATTTATGATGAATGTATTTTATAAAGTTTGGAAGGTCTATTCATCTTTTCAATGTAAGATTTTCAAAGATGGCTTCTCCATTCATCATTTTTGGGTCGGAACCCAATAGCATATTGTTTTTAATATTTTTGAGTGATGTAATTTCATGGAGTTAGAACATGTGTTCAAAAGCTTCGTAATCTACTTTTTCTTCATTTTATATAGGAATTTATTACTTCGTGAATCGTGATTTGTACCTGTAAACATAATATTCTAATTAGCTTTTATTTTTTTTTTTAGTTCTAACAACACGTGGAACAAGAGATTTGAACTTCTAACTTTTTGGTCGAGTAAGAGATTTGAACTTCTAACTTTTTGATCGAGTATAGGTCTTTTAATTAGTTGAATCATGTTAAGGTTGACGAGCATTAAATTGAAGATATGAAAAGCGTTCTAACTTAATACAATTTTTTTTAAGCTCGTTGGATAACTATTTGATTTTTTATTCATAATTTTTAAAGATTAAACTTATAAATATTGCCTATAAATTTTTTTGTTTTGTTATTATTTTTTTAATTTAGCTAAGAATTTAAATGGAGTAAAAATCACAGTAATTGTGATTGAGAGGAAACAAAATTTACAAATTATTTACAACCAAAAACAACAACAACAATGTGTTTGAATTTAATTTTTATCATATAACATCTCTATCAAATAATTTTTCTTTTATCTTATAAGTATTAGGAAGTAATCCAAACTACAACCAACTTCTTTGTTTACCATTAATTGAAGCCATATTTTTTCAAAGAATATTAGTCCAAACATATTTTTGCTTAAAAAAAAAAATATTAATTAATGAAATTTTACTTTCTAATCTTAATGTCAACAAGAACATAGTTTAATGACATGATGTATTGACTATGAACTGTTAGGTTCAATCTCTCACCTAACATAACATGTCAAAAAAAAAAAAAAAAAAACTTTGTAATCGTAATTTTAGTAAATGGAGTCAAAATGCAATACTAAAACCTTGATATTTTTTTTTTTTTTTTAAGAATCGCCTATATTTTATGGATATTGACAATTATACACATATTCGATTGACTACTATTAATATTCCATTATCGATTTAATATGAAAATCAATCAATTTTGCCCGAGTTCAAACACATAAAATTGAAAGTTTATAGATTTATTAGACATTTTTAATGTTCAGAGACCAAATAGACACAAACCTTAAAGTTTAGAGACTTTGTAATTAAAAAAAAAAAATAATAATAATAATAATAATAATAATAATGCATCAATGGTGCAGCAGTTTTTTTAAGATCTAAAATTGTTAGTCATTAATATGTGCATAATTGGACTTACGTAAAACATATATCTTTTGATAAAAAAGAAGTTGGAGTTTCAATCTTATATATTGTAAAAAAAAAAAAAAAAAAATTAGACATCGAAATACGACAAGGAAATTCGTAGGCCAGGTGGACACACGTACGACTTCAACTTAGTAGTAATTTAACTTTCTTAAAGTACTCCGAAATTTAACTTCATTTTTCAAAAAAGTCAATGTTTACTAAGAAAAAAAAAGACATGAAAGAAAAACAAAAAAATATCAAATTAATATAACAATCTTTATATTAACTTGAAAAAGTGTTGAAATTTTTCCCATACCGTATATTTTTATGCATATTTTATAAACTATAAATTATACGTTTAGAACAAAATTAAGAATTCACAAGTGAAAAGTGATATAGTTTATGATTTTTTTTTTAATAACGTAGTTTTTTAAATTTATTATAAAAATATTATTATTTACAAATTATTTATAAAATTATTTTTGTTTTAATTAGATGCACATCCACACTAAAATGCATGTCGTATCTTCAAAAGATGACATGCATTAAATGACATGACAAACATTTGCAAGTCGATTGTTGTCTCTTCAGAGGACAATATATACAATTTTTAATAAATATCCCGAGCACAGCCAACCAAAGTGTCAGAGTTAAATATTTGTTTGAGTTGTAGGAGAAACCCGTAGAAAATTAATTCTTAGGTAGGTGACCACCAAAGATTGAACACATTCCCTCTAGAAAGGCATTAGAGTCCCAAGGCTCTTCATGACCACTAGGTCAACCTCTAGGAAGACATTATAAGTTTAGTCCCTAAATTTTGAGGTTTGTATTTATTTGGTCTTTGATCTTTTAAAAGTGTTTAATAGATTCCTAAACTTTAATTTTTGTGTTTAATAGATCCTTTCAGAAATTCATTTTTTTTTTAAAATTAATTGATCTATTATATATAAATTTGAATTTAAGGTTAAATGGAACCCTAGAATTTCAACTGGAAATCAGAACCTACCCTACTGTTTTAGGAAAACATTTGTCCCTTTCAGATTGGCAACCATTGCCCAATCCTTTCGTGTACCAGAGTACTATTGGCGCTCTTCAATACTTCACAAACACACGTCCGAAATGATTCAGGGACTAAATTTAGAATTTTGAAAGTTCAGGGACCAAATAAATACAAACCTCAAAGTTAAAAGACTAGATTTGTATTTTAAC
Source organism: Herpetospermum pedunculosum (assembly GCA_028017165.1). Taxonomy (NCBI): domain Eukaryota; kingdom Viridiplantae; phylum Streptophyta; class Magnoliopsida; order Cucurbitales; family Cucurbitaceae; genus Herpetospermum; species Herpetospermum pedunculosum. The sequence goes on from CM051530.1 coordinate 953,456, forward strand.
CTATAAAATTGTATATATAGTTTTTGAATCCCCTGCTATATATCAATGTGTTCAAAATTATCTTGATATACAAATTCAAATCCCCTAACTTCAAGTTCAGACGCTCTCTGATCTTGTGTAACAGGTGAACTTAATTTTGTGCAAAATTTAATTATGGTTGAAATTAGTGGATAAAGTTAGTGGAAATTGAATAGATGGGTACAACTTGCAACATTTGCTCGAGTCAAAATTTCAATTCGGTGAAATAGAAAGTTTAGAGTAAGAATTGAAACATTTGTGTATGGTTTAATTTTTGAAAAAAATGAATAGAAGAGTGACGAAATGAGAATAATAAATGGGTGTTGTTGGTAGAATAATGCATTGCCTTCTAACTTTTCCATAAAAAGCAAATGGGCAAAACCAGAAGGAGACCAGGAGAGGATTTTTAGGGTTTAATGTCTGTGTGGATATTGAAAGTGGGTCGGTCGGGTAGTGGTGTGGCCCGGCCCGAACAGGTTCCTAATATTGAGGGATTATTCGGAGCCCAATTATAATTTGAATACAATAATGCACGTGTTGTTTTTTTTTTTTTTTCTTTTTTTGATAAATGAGGTGGCGGCGGAGAAGGCGGCGATGTTCAACTGCCACCGTCAAATGATTCATTGTTTTGCGGCCATATTCTGTCCTTTCATTCTTATTATTCACAAAGTTTTTTTTTTTTTTTTTTGGAGAGTTATATTATTCACAAAGTTGTTGTCTGATGATGAAATATGAACAGTCCACATTATTAATTAAATTTAGGCTGCTGGCAACTGGCAATTGCAGGATTCTCATCACCAAATTCAATGCTTTTACTATATATTTACTACTGTTAAAAATTCCACAACTGTACCTTCGTTCACTTTTTGGAAAAAGAACAAAAAAAAAAAAAACATCTATTTTATATTTTCATTTTTAATTGTAAAAAAACTTAACCCTCCATCAACCACAAATTTCTAATATAACAAATACAAAACCTCCGATTTCATGGTAGATAGTATATATTAATTAACATCGAGTTATGTTCACTTTTGGCATCAATAAGAATAAGTATTATCATTTTTAGTCCTTCTTAATTTTATATAGTTAATTTTAGATTAATTTTATTAGAATTATGTAACATTAGAAAGTTTTTAAATAAGTTACTCAAGAGTCTTTGTGTTGGTTTCAAAAAATAAAAACTATTTATGTAATTTTGACGCTTTAATTTTATAGTAAGTCACTTAACTTTCAATTCTGTTTAATAGATTTTTATCATTAATTATGATATAATTTAACGCTTATATTATTCAATGTTTAAATTTGCCTAGCTAAAATCAATTTCTTGTGCAATTCTCGAATAATATAGTACTACTCAAGAGTTAAAGTGATAAAAGTTAACAACTTTTTAAACACAAAATTAGAAATTCAACAACCTAGCTATTAAAAACTTTTGAACTAGAGGAGCTAGATAGACACAATTGGAAGTTTATTGACTTATATAATAAACCGAACTTTATAGGAGTTACTTCACAAACAACATGTTGGGTATGTATTTGAATCATAAGCTTTTTAATTAGTTGAACTATGCTCGAGTTGAAAACTTGTAAGACACAACCACAATAGTGTAGAGACCAAACTTGTAATTTATTTTACATTTGATCTTAGTGGTTATACTCTATTATCATCTTTCTTTTCAGATTTTGAAATACTTTAGGTTTAAAACTCAACTTAAAAGCTGAAAATCTACAACCTACATTCAGAAAATTATGCGTTTTCATTCTATTATTATGAAACACTTTAACCATCCATGAATTTTTTTTTTTTTTTTTTTTTTTGAAGAGAACCATCAATGAACTTATATGATTGTTTGTTGCTCATATTAGTAACAAAATAAGTTCCTTATGAAATGCCTATATAATAATGAACAAAATCAAATTAATTCCCAATTTAAAAGCTGAAAAACATATATAGAAAGAAAAAATGTCTTCCTTCAAAGGGGACCAAGTAGTCATAGCCTTTTTTTTTTTTTTTTCTTTCTATTATGCTAGAATGTGTATGCAAAAAAAATATAATTTTGATCATTAATGAGAAGAAAAAATAAGAAAGTCTTCTATATCTATCCTCTTGAATTTAAATTTTACTATAATTTGTTTTAGGCTCAGAACTAATGATGAACTAGTTGGAGATTCAATTCTCCAATCCCGTATTAATTTAAATATTTTACAAAAATATATACATATATATCATATAGGTTAGGAAATAGGATGAGGATTAGGATTAGACGTATGATATGTAATGTTTTGGGCCTGAAAATCAAATAAAGATATAGTTTTTAATGAGTAAATATATTAAATTAGGAAGCACATCAATGAAAACTTGAAGAAATGAAGGGACAGTGGGGGGTGGATAGTCATTAGAAGGCTTTAATTAGGATTGCATATTTAATATATTATTGAATTTGGAAAACAGTGATCTCAGACATGATTGAACTGTTAGTGGGGTTTGTAAAATATTTTATACATTTTTCTATTTCAAAATCATTATATCAAATTCTAATATTGTATCTAATCACACTCAAACAACTGTTTGTGTTTTGGTCCATTTACAACATCATTCATCAACAGGAAACAAAAAACTCCAAATCCCTTAAAACTGTCTCAAAATTAACATGAAATTTAATTGGAAAATTCATCTTTATAGTTTTCTTAATTATGACATATTTCATTTCCAACCACCAAATTAGGGGTTTTATGTATTAAGATAATAATGGAGAATTGATCTACAATATAAAAACCCTAATCTCCAATTTTGAAAGGTTAGAAAAAGCTAGTTCCAAAGGGGATTTATTTCCTTAATTAGATAATAAATTGCTTCTTGACAAGCTAAATAGATGGATAAATTAGAAAGAAAGAAAAAAAAAAAAAAAAAAAAAAAAAAAACCCTTGATCAATATTCTTAAAGAAAAACAAAAAAACAAAAACAAGAACAAACTGAAATTTGTTTTTTTTGTCTTTCTATTTTTTGCTCCCCAATAATCGATGTTCATCACTGATCAGATTTACAATGAAAATGCAAACTAAAAATCAAAACCAGACCATAGAAATCTTATATATAGTAACAAACCCTTTTTTTTTGTCAATTTTGCAGTTTGATGATGATTGGAGTTTAATTTGGAGGAGAATACTCAAAAACAACCTCAGCATGATCATCAACCTCCCTTCTGTGAAAATTTCTGTGGCAGCCACAAGCAGCACAGTTGAGAGCCTCCTCAGTCCCATCCTCCCCTCTGGCCATGAACTCCCGGCAACCGTCCACCGCGAACCCCCCGAGCTTCGCCGCGTGATTCTTCTGGCACTCGGCGTAGCGGACGACTGAGCCGGAACCGGAGCGGTTTCGACCACCAGAGCCATCCGATGATCTCTTCACCACCACCAGCCTTTTCTTCATGGTTTCGGAATCCCCCGGAGCTCTAAACCCACCAATCTTGGCTGAATTTGGGATTTCTAAATTTCCAAATTATGTGTAAGGGAAAAGTTAACAGGAAAGGAGAAAGCTTTCTTTTTTTTTCTTTTTTTTTTTTGGTGGGGGAGAGGGTTAAATTAAATCTCTAGTTGAGATGGGGTTGAAGCAACTGCCTAATATAACCCTAACCCTAAGAGAGAGTTATTTATATATGGGTTAGCAAGTGGAAAGAGAGAGGCAATTAATTAATGGGAGAAGATAGAACAGAAACACAAGCTTATTTTGGCAACATTTTTTCCAAATCCTTCTGGTTGGGATTGGAAAGCTAGGCAAAGATTGAACTGACCTTCTACCAAATTTTTAATCTTGTCAAACCCAATTAAGTCACACTCTTACACAACTTTCCACAACCTTCTTCACTAATAATAATAATAAAGTGGGTGGGGTGAATTTCTTTGTAACTTACTAACACATAGGTTGGATCGAGAATTGTTTGTACATTAAGTGAGTTAAACTATGCATGTTCATATTAATAATAGTAAATTATTTATCATAATTTATTAGGTTAGTTGAACTATGCTCGATGGTAAATTATTCTTCACAATTTAGAAAATTAAAGATATATCCTATGTGTCATTCTTTTATTGGTAAACCTAAGGAGGGATCTTGAAAGAGGGAAGTTAATTAGCTAAAAATGGTTGCTTTATAAAGAGTTTTTTTCCCTTTTCTATTTTTTTTTTTTAATATTGATCAAATAATAATAATGCATGATACACTGGTTGGGAGTCAAAGGAAGGAAGGAATGAAGAAAAAAGAGGCATCATTATGTTTACTTTAATTTAGAATAAAAGAGATAATTGAAAAAGAGCTGCTTTTTAGGCCTAACATTATAATTAAGCAGTAATAATTAAGAATATATAGAATAGGATATGTTGTTGTAGCCCAAAGATGAGCTGTGGATGGGGATGCTATTTTAATTTGAATAAGTAAGAAAGAAAAAAAGAAAAAAAGGGGTCCAAATGACACTCAAAAGGCAGGCTGCAATGGTCCATTATCAACTCAATCCAACTTACCTAAGATTCCAATAATTAAATTTAACAAACAAAAAATGAAAGAGCCAACTCCTCTTCCTTCCCTTTTGCATCATATCAAATCAAAACTCATAAATAAAACTAAGAAATTTCAACATCAATTAGATATGCTTTACACACACCACCCTCTCTCTTATAACTCTCTCACAACTTCCACTCTTCCCTTTCTTTCCTTTTATTCCCTTTTTCAAATGGCTGGATTAAACCCCTACAATTTGTAGAGCGGAAGATTCGAATCTTTAACCTCTTAATCAATAGTACAAATTTTATGTCAGTTGAGATTTATTCAAGTTGTCAAAATTTTGTGGTAATAGTGTTTTTTTTTTTTTTTTTTTTAATGTATGGCAAAATTAAAAATTTAAGTAACCCACATTGTACTATGCCAAAATCATGATGGGTCTTTAACAATTTTTTATTTGTTTAATGTATGACAAAGAATCGAGTAACAAGATTAAAAAAGAGAGTTAAAATATTATTTTGGTATGTGTACTTTAAGTTTGGTTCAATTTTAGTCCAATTACTTCTAAATGTCCAATTTTAGTTACTGCATTTTAAATAAAGCTTAAAATTGAATTTTTTTTTTTTAAAAAAAGAGTTAGTCTCTGAGTTTTGAAAATAGATTTACATTGTCTTTAATTTCTTAAGTTGAAATTATTATCAGCATTTAACCAATTTATATAAAATTAACTTAAAACTAAGGGTAGGAACCAGTTTTAAGTTTTATTATGTTAGAATGTCCTGAATTTGTTATGACCCTCTACGACAGATTCGGTACGAAAATTTTACTTATTCGTTTTGGGCTTTGACCCATTTTGTAGGGTGTCATATATAAACTTTATAATAACTTTCAGCCGCCTCTAATCTGTCATTTTTGTAATTCTCCTCTATTCGTAATAATATTGTTCTCTCCATTCTGCCCGTGGACGTAGCTAACACGACGTTAGTGAACCACGTAAAATTGTGTCAATTTCTTTTGCAATTATTTATTTTTTGTTATTCGATTTATCGTAACATAATAAAACTACCGAAAATAAAATTGAGCATTAAAAATACAAGTGGCTAAAATTTAATGAAACTCAGAGTAGAAGAACCAAAATTGTATTTTAACCTTAAAAAAAATGTTATCATTTTTGGTTTTGGAGATTAAAAAGTTGGAAAATTGGGGGGTTTTTGTTGAAGAAATGAAGCAAAGGAAATGGACAAATAGAAAACAGTGAATAGAGGGTGAGAGTTTCGTGTGCTTATAAATTTATATGCAAGTAAAGGGAGACAAAAACACATGGCTGTCCATTCTCATTAACATTTTTTTTAACAAAAATTTCATACACATTTTTGTCACATTTTTATTTTGAGTTGTGTGTTCATTTTCCCTTGCCGATGTTTCCATTTATCACTTTGATTTGTATAACATTAACATTAACAATATCCAAGAATCAAGGACCGTGTTTTAGGTTTTATATTCTTTGATTTTGGTCACCTGTCTCTATGAATCCACACAAACAATTCATTGCACAGAATTAGAATCTTAGGTTTTGATATATCTTTCTCATGCCACTCTTCATGCACATGTATCATTTTATCTTTTTTTTTTAGTTGATCAACAATTGCACGGGTGAGAATAAATCATCAACCTCTAGGATAGAAATTGATATCTTATCGACTGAGTTAAGCTCGATCTAGCTTCTTTATATAAAATTTCTCCTACGATTATTCACTTGAAATTTTATTATTTATTATTGGCAAAGAGACAACTAGGACCAAGGTTTGTCCATTCGTGGCTATATACAATCCTTTATTTGAAGAACAAAATTTGATTGTTTTTTTATAATCCAAAGTACACCTAGAAATTTTTCAAAACAAATAAATAATAAAAAATGATAAAAATAAAGAAAAAAAATACCCTAAAAAATGTTTGAAATCTAAATAAATAATTTTTTTTACTACATGTGAAATTGAATTTCTACCTGACCAATAAACCTTATAACATTGAGCTATGCACGTGCTAAAATCTAAATAAATAAAGTGGAGGTGATCTTGAAGATATAAATTAATCACTTAAATTGATTTTTTTTTTAAAGAAAAGTATTAAAATGTAATTTATGATTTCAAAATTTCAAAATATAGTAAATTCGTAATAGGGTTATAAATGGAAAGCTATAATATCTACGAAATTACTTAAAATTGAAATGTTGAAATGACAAAATAGGAAAGTTTTTGGACCTTACCTCTGGGTCCTCTGTTTTTTTTTTTTTTTTTTTTTTTTTTTTTTTTTTTTTTTATTTATTATTATTATTATTATAAATAGAAAGAAAATAGAAACAAAACTAAACAGAAACAAAGTCCTATGGACTACCCGTTATTAAAGATATAAAAAAAACTTGAGGGAACAAGATTCTCTCATTAAGTCGAAAAGTGAGTCTTTATCACTCTAGAGGCTATCTGATAGGTCATAACATTGGCTAGACGAGGCAAATGGGTGGAGGAGATCACCCCATCATCATCCTTCAAGTTCAGAGCTTCGCGGATGAAGAAGGCAAGTGTGGTGATGTCGACACCAGTGCCATTGAGAAGTTTACAAACTTCCAAACAATCAGTCTCAAATGAAACCAACTTGGTATTTCTATCCCCCCATCCCAGCCAATCTTCCTATGCTCTCTGTTTCCAATAAATTTTCACCTCTTTCAAAAGAACCTCCAACACCCATTCTACCACCCGAGACTCACTAAGTCAGTTCAGACCCTAAGAACAAGAAAGGGTCGCTATTTGATTTTCCTTTCTGACTATCGCCCCCTTAATCAAGCCTTTTAAACGCTTCTTATTCCAAACCATGAGGTCTTTCAGACACTTAGACAGGTGAACCTGAAAACTGTTTCCCTCCCAAGACCTCCCTTGGAACCAATCTCGCTGAATCACTCAACGACAACCCTCAATCTTCATCCACCTTGGTTCGAAACAAGATGACTTAGCAATGTGTCTGGATCTAACTCTCCTACCACGAAAATCCCAAAAAGCAAAGATAAGCCTGAAGTCTGAAACTGAAGAGTTGAGATGAAGGACCGATAAGAAAGAGACCTTCGAAAATAAGATCTTCTCTAAAAGAAAACCATACAATATATCTTTTATATAAAAAATATAAGAAAATAAATAAGAAATCATACCTTTCAAAAAAAAAAGAAAAAAAAAAAAGTGTTTTCATGGGAAAGAAGAAATTAAATAAAAGAAACTAGAGGACACATTATTCATAAATATTAGGAACAAGATATTAACTTTTAAAGTATGCAGATTTTTATCTTCAAATATATATGCACGTTGGTTATTATTATTATTATTGTTTAAGAATATTACAATTCAAACCTTTTTTTTAATACAACAAATGAGGTAGGAAGATTTGAATCTTCATCTCCAACCTCAAGAAATAATACATGTCAATTATCGTTCAACTATGCTCACTTTGGACTACAATTCAAACCAATTAGAATCTAGACACTTTCTTTTTTTGCAAAGGTAATATATTACGAAAATGGTGCCCATAGCCCGGGGCCATGGCACTCAAAGACACAACAAGGGGACACAAAAACACCTCAAGAAAACAAGTCCCAAGGAGGATCACTAATAGACGAGGGAGCCAACAACACCCCCAACCACGAGACACATTTATAAGCCATATCAGCCTGAGCACAAATAAGAACAGACTGAGGAGAACAGGGACTAACCCCATGAACACGAGAGTTTCGTTCTCTCTAGATATGGTAGATGGACGCGCACCACGCAAGCCTCCAACCATGACGTATGCGCCGATCACCTCGCCCCATACCACAAATCCAAACCATCTCAGTAGACCATGCAACAATACGATGAGAAGAATGCCCCCACCGTAAAATTTTCGCCCATACCTGCTTATTGAATGGACATTCAAAGAAAAGATGATCCCTCGTCTCCCAAGCATCGGTACACAACCCTAAACCCTAACGGAATCAAGGGATCCCAGGCGTGAAGCCGAACCCTAGTATATAACCGATCCTGAATTTCCAACCACGCAATAAAAGAGTGATGGAGAATATTACTCTCAAAACACGATAAACTCTCCTAACACACACAATCTCGACAAGGCCACACAATTTCCCAAGCACTAGCCACTGAGAAGACATCAGACCTACCAGGGTCCCAAATAACTCGATCAGGTTGCTGCAGGTTGGGAATTACTGCATGAACTAAAGGAAGCAATTTCTCCCTCTCCCAGGTCACACAAGGTTAGTGCCAAGACCCATTTGGGAGGATAAAATCTGACACAAGGGCATGTTCCTTGTTTCCCACAACACCAACCGATCCCTCCTTAAATCGTTGAACAATGGGGCCCCCAGGTAGCCAGGTGTCCGCCCAAACATGACAACGTCGATCATCCCCGATGGCAATCCGGACAAGCCGACGAAATTGCTCCGGAAGATGGAAAGGATCAGACTTTTGCAAAATAGTATAGTTATATTTACATATAGAAGCGCGTGTGAAATAATAGGTACAAATATAAGGTAAGGGGTATTTGGAGCACCAACTTAAAGTTGGATGGACGTTTGACCCACCAACTATTATAACTCACAGTCAATAAAAAATAAGAATAACTACACTAACTACACTAACTTCAATAATATTTATTATTGACTAGTATAATCATCAACTATTTTAACTCGCTCAACTCCAAACACGCTACTTATTCTAATGCTACTAAAAGAATAAGTAGGAGAAGAAAAAGAAAAGGTGATGATAAGTTGACACCTCAAAGGAGAGTGGTTTGTCGTTAGTTAGAAAAAACAAGCCCAATGGCTCATCAATCAATCCAAATGCCAGCACTTACAAGCCTGTCTTCTTTTGCCTACAGCTACTGCTTTTGCTATCCGACAATTTGAGATTTGCTTAAATGGGCCTCTCTTTGGGCCCATTGTCCCCATCTCGTTTTTCCTTCTCATCATTGAGAGGACCATACACCCACCCCCATCTTATTCTCTCCATTTTCGCCTCCTTTTTGGGCCCATCGAAGGCCCACTCCCTCCACTATCTAGAGTGTTAACCGAATTCCTCCACTACTACCTTCCACAACCACCTTTATATTCTCGACTTAAGATGTTAGCATTCTTAAACTTGTACAACCCATGTGTTCGTTTTGTGAAAACGAATGGATTACATATCAACTGTATGAAGCTGTTTGGGGTGCTGAGTGAATTATTATGACCAGTCTGTGGGTTATAATAGTCGGTGGATCAAACGTAGATTGAGTTATAATAACTCAATTCACCCAATTCTAAAGTAGTGCCCCAAATGTTCCATATATTTTGTTTGATCGAAAGATGAGTTTGTGTAGCTGGTAAAATTAACCCCACAATTTTGTTAATAGTTTAGTTTAGTTTAGGTTTAAAACCATGACTTAAGAATTAAGATAAGGATTATGGGTAGGGTCAACTACTAACCTTTTTTTTAATTTAAACTTTATGTGTTGCCAATTTGCATTGGTCATCTTCTAAGAAAGGACCCATTGGCCTTTTATTTATTTATTTATTTTACTATTTTTGGGAAATGGGAAGATCCATTGGATATTAGATACTTTTAATATGTCATCTCACACCCTATAGTAGACCTACCTGCCTATATTCCTGCCACGTGTCCATACTTATATATTCAAATGACTGAATTAACAACTGATTTGATTATTGCCTGCCACTTCCTAACTCTTCTTTTCCTACAAGACTTTTTGTATTGAAGTCCCACGTGCCATTTCGTTCTAGATTGCAATTTTCATATAAGAAAAAAAAAATTAAAAAAAGTTGGTGACACAAACAACAATCCGATCCAAAATAATTATAAATTTAACAAAATTTAAAATATTTTACAAATATAACAAAAATTCAGTGACTATTACGGATAGACTCTATCGTTGATATATGACTATCACTCATAGACTTATCCGTGATAGACTTCTATCATTGATAGACTACCATCACTGACAAAATTCTATAAAAAACTCAGGTGATAGACTTCTATCAGCGATAGACCATACTATAGGAATAGAAATTGTCCTATTTGCAAAAAATTTAAAAAAGGTCTCTATTTTTAATTATTTTACTCTAAATTAACATCGGTTACAATTTTCCTTTGAAAAATGATCAAAATTTACTTTAATTACAGTATTCAAAATTTAGGGTTTGGAAGAATATTTTAGTTCAAGTATGGTTTTAAAGTATAGTATTTAACGCCAAAGCGAGCATAGCTCAGCGGGCATATGTATGTGTTAACGACCACGAGGTCTGTGGTTCGAATCCCCCCACCCCCAATTTACTCAAAAAAAAAATAAAGTATAGTATTTAACTATTTTTCAAATAAAACACGTGTTTGACTTCTTTTTTTTCCCAAAATATTAAATGCCCGTTTAGTTCGTAATTTGAAAATAATTTTCCACAACAATGAATTTAGCAGAAAATAAAAACAAATTCCTTTTTATTATATCTAAAAATTTGTTTGGTTGTAATTTAAAAACTTTAAATTTGAATTCAAATTTAAAAAATTGTGTTTGATTCTAAATTTAAGAAAGTAGCAAAAGATTAATATGTGATTAGTAAAATTTATTTTACAAAGAAAAAATAATTTGATCTAATTATTTCTTATTTACGATTTTCGAAGGATGTATCTCGAATTTCTATAATTTTAAAAACGAAATTAAAAAATAGAGAAAACAACATTTTGTTGTTTTTTAAAATTCGTCATCTTTTTAATTATTTTTGGAAATATTTTTTGAAAATAAATATACTAAACGCATACTCATCGTTTTTATTGTAAAAAATACAAATCCATCCCCAACCAAAGGTGCCCTAAACTAAAAATGTCATTCCTCTTTGTTATTTCGATTTTGGACCGGGCAACAGATCAAACAGTACAGCCCATTTAGCCGAACCAAACACATTCGGCCCAACTTCAAGCCCATTATATTCAGCCCATTGAGTCGTGACAGAGAGGGAAAAATAAAATGTTATTATAAATGAAATGAAAATCAGATTTAAGGGACCAAAAATATAAAGCATTTGCAACCGTACGCAATTAATTTGTAATTAAGATGATTTAAATTTTGATGTGTGGAGAGAAAGAGATGGGTATAAAGTTGCACATGCTATTGTCCATTTAGTTTAATTTAAAATTAATTATTTTAATTAAATCTCACATTTATTAGAAAAGCTAAATTGACAGCTTGTTTGTTAGTATGGAAAGGAACATTTCCGGTGGATTTAGCTTCTCCTTAGTCCCACCAATCCATGTAAATGTGTTATTGCTTCACCTTAACAAATTATAAGAAAAAAAAAAAAATACTTTTTTGGTTTAATATTAACTTTGTTTTGGTTATATCCCGAATTTTTTTAGCACCACCAGTACAAGAATTTGAACTTCTAATCTTAAAAAAAAGAAGTACGTGTCAATATTACTGTCGAACTATGTTTATGTTCACTACTAAATTTTAGTTTTACGTCTAATAGGTCTCTACCATAAAGTTCATTTATTTAATGCTTATATGACATTAATGAAGTATTTATTATGTGTTGTGAGGTGATAATTAAAGCACGTATATATAATCAACAATGTTACATAAGTGTCAAACTAATATGGAATTAGTGTATTAGACTCATAATTGAAAGTTGGAGAAATTATTAATTTTTTTAAAAAATATAAGAGCTAAATAAACCAAAATCCTAAAAAAAAAAAAAAAAAAAAAAAAAATTGCAATTGCAATTGCAATTTTTTTGTTTTTATAAAGTAAGCTTGTTAGATTAATAATTTCTTGATTTGAACTCTTTTGTTTTTATTTTTTAAGTAGTATGTGAAGTAAATTATAGTCTTTTTGTGTGTGTATATATATATATATATATGAAAAGGAGGCATTAGTTATATGAAATGTGGGGTTGGAATAACACAATAGTTAAAAAGGTGAAAGGGCAGCAGGCATGAGTATCACATGATGGTGACAAAGGATTTGATTTGGATGATCCCAAAGGCAAAATTAAAAAATGTGTGTATGTCCCACAACCTATTATTGAAGTGATTCATAGATTCTCAACAAACACGAGAGCTTCAATTCTATCTATTCATAAACTTCCATTCATAAATTGGGTACGATCCCTCTTAGTTCGAGTAGAGTTGTCCTCGATATGTGATGACATGTGATTCAATCATAAGCTGATACTATATATATATATATATATTTAACTTTTAATTTATTTTTTAAAATATGTTTTTTCCTTAGATATGAAGTTTAAAGTTTTATGACGATTTAGGGTTTATGATTTTCCTTAAATGTTAATAAACCCTAAATTCTAAATCTTAAATATTAAACCGGTTACAGGCTACCTCAGTATGAGGTCAGCCGCTGACGTCACGACCCGCTTCCCAGAAAGTTTAGGCCACGACACCAACACCAGACGATTCCATAATCTGGGGGCCGACCCCATGACTCTGAGGGTCCGGACTTAATCGTTCACCTAAGGATCCGTTGTTGTCAGGCTGCCTCTCGATCAGCATAAAGAGTACTCGAAAAGACTTCTCTAACTCACCTGACGGGACAGCGGTACAGCAGCGCCCCCAAGGTCCCTCGAGAACTGGGGGGCGACGGTTACCATCATCATGACAAGGTGTACGGGAAGACCCCGATCGATCCACAACTCCTCACCCCGGTTCGAGGACCCACATGATGGCGGGCGAGCAGAACCGTTCAGGTAACTCTCCCTTCACACCATATATAAATACCCTTCTTGTTCAAGGAGGATAGGGGTAAGGGAACAACGCGTAACTCTACGCAATTCTCTACACACTACCGCTCCTACTTATGCTTGGTACACTACCTGACTTAAGCATCGGAGTCCCGTGGGCCTAGCCCCACACCGGTGCAAGTTCATTATCTTCCCTTGTGCAGGAAACTCTTCAGCTCTGACGACGACGCTGGCGACATAGCACGACGAAGAAAGGAGAAGTCCAGAATCTTGCGCCAACAAAACCCTCATAAATTAAGGAGAAAACATATTCTAAAAAAAAATTGCTTTGATACGTGATAATTCCTATGGTTGAGCCACATGTCTGACTGTAGAGCTCGACTATAACCCAACTAGCAGTCAAGTATTACTCATTAGGTCAAACCGAGCATAGCTCAATTGACATAAGGTTGTGTCCGTGATTAAAAGGTCATGAATTAAATGATATATTTTTTAAACAAATCTAAGTGTATACAAACTATTCATAGTTTTTAAAGAATAAAAGAGAAAGGAAAAAAAAAAACATATAATATATCTCAAAACTTTTACTTATAGGTTTTATTTTCATAGGCTATGATTTAAAAAGGTTTTAAAAATTAGGTTAAGGAATGAATATGATTTGATTTCAAAAACCCAAAAAATGAAGGAAAAAAAATCAAACAAACTATTATTACTTGGCAAAAAATTTCAAAGGTTAATATGGGGCAAAGGTTAAGATATTGTGCCTTTTGATGGTAACAAATGAAGAAAAAAGTATTTTCTAGACTCATTAAAACTATTTCGAGAATAGCAATTTTTTTTTTTTTGTACAATCAATATGAGTAGGGAGATTGGAACTTTGACTTTAAGAAAAATGATGCATGTCTAATTTTAAAAAAAAATTAATAAATTTGAGTAATGTTAGCTTAGAATAGACAATCATATATATATTTTTTAAATTATTGTGTGATAATTATTTTTCTACATTTTATCGAATGCTATAAGTAGTCAAACCGTTTTGATTTTTTCCACTTAATTTCTTCCTTCGTGTGCAATATGCTTCAAATACTAAGACTTTGGATGAACCAATCATTTTTAATTATTCATAATAAGTTTTGATTGTGTATATGATTATCTCTTAAAAATCTTGTTTCTTCGACAACATTGACTACTATTTTAAATTTTAATCACCATTTGCTTTCCATTCACCTTTACAAATTTTTCATTATGATAGTAACTACACTATATACTATAATAAGATCACAACAAATTATATTATGGGATTAGTCTTTTTTTTTTTTAATTTCATTGTTGGACCACCTAATATAATGAATATACATATAATGAACAAAATCTAGTATATTGTAGAATAAAAAAATTATGAAATGAAAAGCTGTTAATTATTCGACATAGCTTAGTGGATATAAGACATCAATTATCATCTCAAAAGTTGATAGTTTGATCTTTACCTTTGCTGAACTAAAAAAAAATGAAAATTTAATCTTTTAAAAAAAGCATACAAAACTATGTTCTAATGTGAAAGAATATATAATGGTATCATAATTTCCAAATGAATCACTTTTTTACCATATGAAAAGTTGCTTTCATTCACTAAAGTTAATTAAGGTTGTATATGTAATTATTGTTGTTAGGCAAACTGATGGAGATTGAAAGCATCACTTCTTTAATTTTCTTTTCTTTTTAGTATTTTCGTTGGTATCGTGTTTTTTTTTTTTTCGACAACATGTGAGAGTGGCGAATTGAACCTAGGACCTTCTAGTCACTAGTCGATACATGTGTTACTTGAGCTATGCTTTTGTTGGCTATGGTGTGTTTTTTAATAGTCTCTATACAATAATTAATTATATAACTTGTCCCTTTTTTTCCTTATTATCATTCATATTTTTAACTTGGTGTATTTTGTGTGTTGTCCAACTTTTTCCTAATCAAACTAAACATTTTCATACTAAAATTAAACATGTGTGCCTCTCTAAGGATATTCTTCTAGAAATGGTACACATGCATACATTTAGACTAGCTAATGTTAAGAGAGCTCACTAATATGCAATGGGTTGAGGAGTGATGTCTGTTATATATATTAGTTTGGGCTGTTGGATTTAAGTTACTTCTGTTAATATTTTGGGCCAGTTGGTTATATGAGAAGTTAGTCAGTTTGTATTAAACATGTATAAATGAGGCCCATCTTTATTCAATAATACTAAGAGAAATATTCAGCTGTACATCAGTATCTTCTCTCTCTCTCTCTTCTTGATTGAAATCTTGAGTTGGTATCAGAGCTGTCTAGGTCTAACGACGCCAGTTCCAATTTTTTTTTTTCTCCCCAAATTATCGAATTGCTTCCGCTCGCGTGGGGATTTCAATCATGGCTTCATCCTCTTCATCAGAGCAGCTGATCTCCGATGTAGTGAATGGTGTAGCATCTGTGAAGTTGATCAATCCGGCCAGCAAATCAGCTCTTCCAAAGTTGGATGAAGACAACTATCTGTTTTGGAAATTTCAGAGTTTAATCACGCTGCGTGGCCATGGATTGGAAGGGTTTGTTGCTCCCAAAGTGGTAGTACCATCCAAACATCTTCCCTCGACTGATTCAGAAGAGTCTTCTTCTACTCCGAATCCCGCGTATCTCCAATGGCTTCGACAGGACAATCTTATAACGGCGTGGTTGGTGAGTTCAATGCCCAATTCTTTAATTTCTGAAATGTTGGATTGTCAAACTGCTAGCGAAGTATGGGCAATTCTTGCTGGGAGATTCTCGTCACGCATTCTTGCTCGAGTAATGGAGTTAAAATCAAAATTAGAAACGGCTAAGAAAGGAAATTCATCTTTGCCTGAATATTTTGCTCAGATCAAGAATCTTGTTGATTCTTTGGCTGCTGCTGGGAAGAAGGTCTCGCTTGATGATCATGTGATGCACATTCTTGCAGGGTTAGGACCAGAATATGATCCTACAGTGTCTGTGCTTTCTGGTGATGTTACAACACCATCCCTGCAACGCGTTTACTCTATGCTATTGACTCAAGAGAGTCGTCTCCTTCGGCATTCGTCCATCAATCCGGATGGTTCTCTACCATCAGTGAATCTTACTTCACACTCTCAATCTACTCCACCTCCTGCTGGCTTGAATGATGGCAATAAAAGGGATAGACAATCTGGGCAGAGATCAAATAGAAGATGGAATTCGAATAAACCACAATGTCAGCTATGCCGGAAGTATGGACATACCGTGGTTAAATGCTTTCTTAGATTTGAGCGTGCCTACCAGGGACCAAACCCAAATGGCCAAGGTCAGGGGAATTCATCTTTTAATAATACTTCTTCGCAGTATTCAACGTCTCAGTCAGCATCTGCTTATGTACTTCAAAATGATTTGAATAAGGAGAATCAATGGTATCCAGACTCAGGGGCATCAAATCATGTTACGAATGATCTTACTAATCTGTCTAGCAGTACTGAATACCTTGGAGATAACAAAGTTCATGTGGGCAATGGCACAGGTTTGGATGTTCTCAATATTGGCTCTTCTTCTCTTAAATCTTCATCCAATTCCATTTTTCATCTTCATAACTTGCTTCATGTACCTCTTATAACAAAGAATCTTATTAGTGTCAGCCAATTTTCTAAAGATAATCAAGTCTCGTTTGAGTTTACTCACTCTCATTGTTTTGTGAAGGATCTTCACACTGGCAAGGTTCTTCTTCAAGGCAAACTCACTGATGGACTATATAGTTTTGACCTGCGAAAAGTGGAAAAAGGATGTTCTATGAACTCGGGATCACAGTCTTCGTCAAAGTTGTCCTCTGTCACACCTCCATCTCAAGCCTTACATATGGATTTTTCTTCATCTTTGGCGGGTAGACCTTCGTGCCTAACTAAAACTTGTAATACTCTTTCTTTATGGCATAATAGGTTAGGCCATCCAGCTATTTCTACTGTCCAAACCATATTAAAGCATTGTAGCATCTCTGTTTCCTCTAATAAAACTTCCTCTGTTTGTCATGCTTGTGCAATGGGAAAGAGTCACAATCTTCCTTTTCCCAAGTCTTTAACTGTGTATACTGCCCCCCTTCAACTAATTGTTGCTGATATATGGGGACCTGCGTGTCAGTTATCTAGGAATGAGTTTCGGTTTTATATTAGCTTTGTAGATGTCTATTCGCGTTATACATGGATATATTTCCTCAAAACTAAGTCTGAAGCATTGTCTACCTTTATATCATTCAAAACACATATAGAAAAACTTGTTGGTAGATCTATTCTTCGGTTACAAACTGATGGTGGGGGAGAATTTCGGTCGTTTAGTCCTTTTCTCAAACAGCATGGTATAGAACATAGAATGTCTTGTCCATATACGTCTCCACAAAATGGAATTGTTGAGCGCAAACATAGACAAATTGTTGATATGGGTCTCACTCTCTTATCTCATGCTGCGTTATCCTTAGAGTTCTGGGACGATGCTTTTTCCACGGCTACATATTTGATAAACAGACTACCAACTATAGTCCATCAGCGCGTTTCTCCCTTGGAAACACTGTTGAGTCTTAAACCAAACTATGCTTTCTTTAAAACATTTGGTTGTCTTTGTTATCCAAATCTACGACCTTATAATCACCATAAAATTGAACCTCGATCTACTCCATGTCTGTTTCTTGGTTATAGCATGTTACATAAAGGGTATAAATGCCTCTCCTCTTCGGGTAGACTCTACATTTCTAGACATGTGACATTTGATGAGAGTGCCTTTCCTACACAATCTTTTTTTCGTACTTCTTCACACTCTTTGTCCTTTTCCAATCCTATAAAAAGTTGTCCCCTTGTTATCTCTCCTCTTCCTCCTATATTACCTACACCTACTATTTCCTTAAATTCGGCTGAACCTTGTACTATGTCACATGGGCTCACTGCCTTGTCTCCATCACATAAAGAGTCACATGGGAACAATCTGTCTTCTGTGTCTTTGTCTTCAAGTGGACGTGAGTTGTCTTTGTCTACCCCTACTGTGTCTCTCAACCCCTCTGCTTCTTCCTCGGTCAAAGCTGTTTCTTCTTCTTCAGCTTTAGATATTAACCAGCCTTCCTCTTCTGAGCATATCTCTCCAAATGTTTCACCTACATATTCACCTGTCCCTAGTCAAGATGAACATTCGCGTGTGTCCTTGCCCACAGTAACTAGGTCTTCAAATGAAGTTTCTGCTATGGCTAATACTCACTCCATGGTTACAAGGGCCAAGGCTGGAGTGTTTAAACCGAGAGCCTTCTCCGTTGAGTATAAAGATGATGAACCCCCAAATGTTAAAGAAGCTCTCAAATGTCCACATTGGGTCAAGGCTATGCAAGAGGAATATAATGCTCTGGTTGCTAATGATACATGGTCCATTGAAAGTCCGACCATAGGCAAGAAGGTGATTGGGTGTAAGTGGATATTCAAGGTTAAAAGAAATTCTGATGGCTCTATATCTCGTTATAAAGCCCGATTGGTGGCTCAGGGATATCGCCAAGAAGCTGATATTGATTATACTGAAACCTTCAGTCCTGTAGTCAAGCCTATGACTATCCGAGTATTGTTTACACTTGCTCTGGCTTATGGATGGTCTCTACGACAGGTTGACATTAACAATGCTTTCCTTCATGGTATTTTGAAAGATGAGGTATATATGGCTCAACCCCCTGGAATGACTTCCTCCACACACCCAACTGGTGTGTGTCGACTCAAGAAAGCATTATATGGGCTTAAACAAGCGCCACGAGCATGGTTTGAACGACTAAGTGAGTATCTTCATACACTTGGTTTTAGTAATTCAAAATCTGATTCATCTCTTCTGATCTGTCATAAAAATGGATTTCGTTGCTATATTTTGGTATATGTAGATGACATTGTAATTACAGGGAATGATTCTTCTGCCATTGACAAGCTTATTCAAGTGTTGCATCTTAAATTCTCACTCAAAGATCTTGGAATATTGAGTTATTTTTTGGGTGTAGAAGTCAGTATCATTCCTTCTGGAGGGTTGTTTCTCTCTCAGAAAAAGTATATCTCTGATCTGTTGTTTAAAACTCAGATGCATCTTGCAAATGGTATTTCCACACCAATGGTTAGTGGGGCAATCTTATCTGCCTATACTGGAGAAAAATTTCATGATGTTAAGCTCTATAGGAGTACGGTTGGTGCATTACAATATGCTACATTAACCAGACCTGAGATAACGTACTGTGTAAATAAAGTGTGTCAATTCATGCACTCTCCTACAAATCTACATTGGCTTGCTGTTAAGCGCATACTGCGATATCTTGGAGGCACTATTGACTCTGGTTTAATGTTTCGCAAGCCTAGTAATTTTCAGATACAAGGCTATGCAGACTCTGATTGGGCGTCTGATCCTGATGATCGGAAGTCTACGTCTGGCTATTGTGTATATTTCGGTGGCAATTTGATTCAATGGACATCCAAGAAGCAAAGCATCATTTCTCGCTCAAGCACTGAAGCTGAATACAGAAGCCTTGCTCATGTCTCTGCTGAAATAATATGGTTGAGATCTTTATTTTCTGAATTGCAGATTAGTTTAGATCATCCACCTATCATTTGGTGTGATAATCTCGGAGCTGTCCATTTAAGTGCAAATCCTGTCCTACATTCACGTACTAAGCATGTGGAGCTTGATATATACTTTGTTCGTGACCTTGTATTAAGAAAACAACTTTGTATTCAGCATCTTCCGGCCACTTCTCAAGTAGCGGACATCTTTACTAAACCATTAACAGCTGCTAGTTTCTTATCTATTCTGACCAAGCTCAATGTTCTGTCTTCAACCTCCATTGGCTTGCGGGGGGCTGTTAAGAGAGCTCACTAATATGCAATGGGTTGAGGAGTGATGTCTGTTATATATATTAGTTTGGGCTGTTGGATTTAAGTTACTTCTGTTAATATTTTGGGCCAGTTGGTTATATGAGAAGTTAGTCAGTTTGTATTAAACATGTATAAATGAGGCCCATCTTTATTCAATAATACTAAGAGAAATATTCAGCTGTACATCAGTATCTTCTCTCTCTCTCTCTTCTTGATTGAAATCTTGAGTGCTAATGTTTTTAATTATTATAAAACATGTGGCATTTTTCAATTAAAAATGAGTTTTTTTTTTAATATATAAGATTTAAACATTATTTGATCTTATATGTCAATTACCGGTGAGTTATGCTTATGTTGGCAAAAAAAAAAGTTTTTCATTATGTATATATATATAATGTTATTAATTAATTTTTTCATGACAATTCAAACATAGATTAGTCGACAAAGTACTTATTACTATTTCATGAAATAAAGTTAGTATTGAGATTCATGGATCATTAAACCTTATGTAACATGAGCAAAACACTACAATATTTTTCAAAAACAAAAGCCCCCTAGCAACAAAAACAACACCAGCTTTCCGAAGTCGAAGTACTTAACTATTTTTTGTTATGAAATGTAATCTATATTTTATTAAATATCATTTAAGAATGATTTGAACTATATTAGGAAACTATTTAGTATTTAGTTAATTTAGTTAGTATCTAAGTGTTTTGAAAAATTAGAGTTAGTGTTAAGTTGTATAAATGCATATCTTCCTAATAAAAATATCAAAAGAAAAAAAAATCATTATAATTTAGCAAACTATAAATTAGTAAAATAAATCTAAAAGTTAATATATTTGTTACCTTAAATTAAATAATTTTATTTACACGTTAATTGGGAGTGTGGTTTAGATTATTCTTTGTTTATAGTAATGCATAAATCTTCATGTAATTATTTTACCATAATAATATACTTTTCATATATTACTTTTGAATGCATCTTTAAATTGTTACCTCTTGTGAATAAAACTTGATTTAACCTACTGATATAGGCAAATAATTAATACAAGATATAATCAAGGATGTGACAACCACTTTAATTTTTCGATCTCTATTTAAAAAGGATTTTTTTAAAAGAAAATTATTAGATACTCCCAATGCTATTTGTTGCAATTGTCTTCCTCACACTGACTTTATGAATCTTCTGCCAACGTCAATAGCGATGCGATTAAATAAATGAAGGGTCTCAACTACTCTATCATTTTTTTTCTCATCCATTATGAACGAAAAATTATTTAAAGAGATCGTCACAATGTAACTGACAGTTTTGTACGGTTGAATGTAAGAGAGAGAAATTGTAAAAGAACTTCCATTTTGTATTCCATGACTATTAAGAACAAACGTATTTTAAGAATTTTAAAGAGGCTACATTGTGACAGTCTCGTGGTAATGAACAAAGAAGAGAGGAAAGAGAGAATTACTCTGGTTAGAAAAATATATTAACAAAAATCAAAATTTGTAAACAATATTGATTTGTAAACAATATTGATTTGTAAACACATAATTTATACGATTTAGATAGATTTACAATTGATGATTTTTGCTCATAAACTAAAAATCTAAAAGCAAAGCAAAAGAAGTAGGAGTTTGCAAATTAAATTAATGAAACAAAGCTTCACTATCTTGCAATGATAAGTCGAGAAAATGTTGATGATTTTGAGGCGCAGCATGATCATCGAACAACCATTTCTCCAGCAAAGTGAGTGGAACAGCAGCTTGTTCATTTTCAAAACCTGGCTTGGTTTCATGGTTGGAACAACTTTCCTCCACCGACAAACAACAATTCTGGGATGTTAATGTGGTTGATTGGGAGGAATTTTTGGTCCAATTTTTGAGCAATCGGGCTATGTTTTCAGCACTTGATGCATATAATGAAGAAGAAGATTTCTGATTAGGGTTAATAAAGAGATTATTATAATTATTGGAATTAGAAGAAGAAGAAGAAGAAGAAGTATTATGATGATTTAGTTTTGTAAGAGATAGAGCTTCTCTCAATGCTTGTTTGGCGGTTTGAATGTCTGTTTGAAGCCTTCTTTCCCACTGTCCCTTTGAGAAACCATTTAATTCAAACTTATTATTTTTTATGAGCTTCTTCTTCAAGTGGGTATTCCAATAATTCTTGATATCGTTGTCTGTTCTCTGTGGGAGATATGAAGCTATGGCTGCCCATCTGTTTCAAATATATAATTAAGATAAAGTTACAAGCTTTTATATTTGTATTGAAAAACAAAAATTAATTATATTATATAGTACCTATTTCCTAAGAGGGCTTGGAGATGAATTATCATATTCTCCTCATGATCAGTGAAATGACCACGTTTGATCCCGGGTCGCAGGTAATTCGTCCATCGCAATCTGCAACTCTTACTACATCGAACCAAACCTATACATATAATAATTTGTAAACACAATTTTAGAAATAAAAGAGAAAAATATAATTTGATTTATAGAAGAAATAAAAATAAAAAAACCTGTGTTGTTGGGAATTGATCTCCAATTTGCAGGGCCATGTTGATGAATGTAAGAAACCAAGATGATATCTTCCTCAGGAGTCCAAGGGCCTTTTTTCAGAGGAATTGTTTGATAGCTGCAGGGTGTTCTTCCCATTTCTATTTCTTTATTTTTCTTTTTTTCTGATAAGATCTCTCTATATATAGAAATCTGTGTATGTCGGCTAGGGCATTCGTTTACTACACTAATTTAGATGACTTGTCCAAGTTGGGTAAAACCAGAAAAAAAAAAAAAAAAAAAAGGTCAAAATAGAGAGGCAGTTTGGGAAAAAGTCGGCCAAAAGCATTAACGAAAGCACTTTGTTTGATACGTGTATGTGAAAAGCGTGTAGAATTGAATATGGGTATGGGCAAGTTAAGGTACCGAGTGAAACAAACCTATTTCACTGTTTTGTTCTTATCAAATGTCAACTGTCTTTGTCCACCTAAACTTACGTTCTTGTTTCTTTCTCATGTTGTGAACTTGTTCTTTTAAAATGAAATAATTACAATAGGCAGATAAGATTTTGATGGGTTTTTTTGGGCAGTTGCAATAATAGTAAAAAAAATAAATATATATTTATACTAACTATTTTTCAAGTTTGCATATATATATATATATAGCAAAATATTGTGAGTGATGTCCCAATATACCATCAAAATCAAATAAAATATTTGTAAATATAACACATTAACGTCAAAATCTTTTTCAAACTACTAGTGAAATCAAATTAAAATCACCCTCCGAAAAAAAACAGTTATATAATTTATTAAGGAATTATGTATCTTAGTAAACTATCTCTTTGTATTTATGCATTATTAAGAAAATATGTAATGTTGGAAATTAGGTTTAACAATTGTTGTATTGTATATACATACATCCTATTCTAAATGGAAAAAAGAGGAAGGAGGAAACCATCAAGGCTTAGCGCCTAGTGGTCATGAAGAGTTTTAAGACTATTAATTGCCTTCTTAGGGAGACTATTAAGTTTAACAATTGTTGTATATATATACATCATATTCTACTGTCGACATTGGGACATTCAAAGTTTAAGAAACTTGAAACTAGGGTTTAGACCTCTTTGGTCCAGAGAGTTACTGGACTTCGAATGTCTTATCGTGTAGAATGAATAATTGCACTGTTGACTTCTTCTTAGTGCCAAACTAATTCAGTACTTTTCAAAAGTCTAGAAGAACAAGGTCGGTTCTTCTTTTGATTTGTAAGTATCTCTATCACTCTCCGCTTGTTCGCTCGTGAAATCTCGCCATTAATTCTTATTTTCATATTTTTTATTTATTACCAAAGAATAGATATTCAAACAAAAAGAGAATATTTTCCTTTAAAAAAGAAAAGAAAAATAGCGAAAAATGATTATATTCTGTTGCCATAGTTAAGACTATATTTATAAAATTTAAAATTCATAACGAATCCATTATTTTTACTTTTTAGTTTAACCAACACGTGAGAGTTGAAAAATTCTAATCTTTTAACATCTTTATTGATGATATTTGTGTTAACCATGTTAAGTTATCTATTTGTTTTTTCATACACGTGTGAGTGATGGCTGCATGGGATTGGAGAAGGACAGTAGGGACCGTCACCTATTGAATTAAATGTGGAAAATGATACATCATGGACAACTTTACCCTGCTTGCATTATTGCATCCAAAGGGACATATTGAATTCATACGTGACCATATAGACATAGCCGACTCCAATTCTCTCCTTTCATATATACTCCAACCACATTATTTAAGGGAACTTCTCTACTCTTTACCTTTACTTTTCAATATATCATTTTCGTATTGATTGTGAACTCGGAAAAAAAAACAAAAAACGAAAGAAGAAGTATGCATTTGTACCTATAGAACAATAATTGTCATGTAATATTCTCGTCAAAGTAACGTTGGTTTATTGAATTAAATTGTCTAATTTATCATGGAATAATGATCTCAAGTATATAACAAAATAATCTTCCTTTTAGTCATTTCATTCCAAGACAACATTTGTATATCAATTATCATGTGATGGTATAACCTAACAATATTAATCTTAAGCAAACGTTAATAAAAAAAACCAATATATACGAAACACCCTTTAAATGTGATAAAAAAAAAATTAAAAAACTTTAAAGGCACTAATGGGGGTTGATGTGAATGCATGGTGAATGAATTTGTGACATTAATTAGTAGTGGGCTGAGCCATGTTGTTCTTGATAAGGTCAAATATTAAATTAAGATAAAGATGTATGCAACCACTATATAAGATTCGCATGGGCTAAATTTATCTAGACTAACTAAGGACGAAAATATCGATATCGATATTCATATTCATATCGAAATTTTAATTTTATAGATATATTTATAAATATGTCGATGAAATATCCATCGATAAATATCTATGTAAATCAATTTTTTTTTTTAAATATTGTTTAAATTAATAATTAATTTTTTTTTACTTCCAAATTAAATTATAAATCTTATTATTAATATTTATATTCATATATTGAGATTAATAGATTTTTTTTTTTTATTATTATTATTTATGTTTTACAAGTATTTATAAAAAATATTGAAAATAACTATTAATTCTTAATATCTATATTGAACTCTCCGATTAACGGATATATTACATGTCGAAGAATATTTTCATCCTTAAATGTAACTCATTCTATTTAATAAAATTTCACTACACTTTCAATATTACGATTTTTGACTGACTTCTGTTTTTAATTTTAAAATGTCTTTTAATTTTTGAATTTTTCAAATAAATTTATAAATTTTTGTATATTTTATATTTCATATTTCTAAAATGCCCTAACCTAATCTAATTATATTGATTTTATATTTTTTTTTTTTTTTTTTTTTTTTTTGAGAGAATATTGATTTTATATTCATTAAACTTGAGTGTTATATTATTTATTTATTTTTTTATATTTTATTACGAGTCAAAAAAAAAATTCGTCAAATCCCATATATTCATTTTAGTGAAATATTTCAACTTTTTCAACATATATACTTCGTTTGTATATTTTTTTTTCTTTTAATTATTTTCTTTGTTGTGATTCAACTTTAATTTTGAATTATATACCTCATATTATAAAGTATATCCCTATGAAACATAATCGTGAAATGAAATATAAACCCTGTTTTTCTCTCTCTCTTCTATCAGACTCAAGAGCTGCAATCTTTGATTAGGATTTTTTTTTCTTTCAAATCTTCTTAAATCAATTATGGATCCCTGATTTTTTCAATTATTTTTAATCAATTAATCGTAACAACTAAATCTAATGACATTAAAGTAATTTCAACTCTATATTGGCTCTAAATCACTAAGCTGATGAAAAAGTAGAAATTTATTTAGAATATATATAAATATTTTATTGGGAGGAGTATGTCATATAACATTTTTTTTTAAATAATAATAATGGTGACGGTGGAAATTTACATATTTTAAATAAATGTACATATATCTAATAAGTTAAAAAGAAAAAAACTCAATTAATACTATATGACTCCTTTTTTTTTAACATAAATAAATTTGTTTGTTTTATATACATCAGCTATTTGTTTCAAATTGTGAACTCGTACACGCTATACACAATAAAAACCAAATCGAAGACTTTTTCTTCGTTTGATCAACATGGACATGGACCACAATAACAATTCCAACCACCATTTTTTGATTATGAAAGTTGTCTAAATCTACTAGTGCATGTAAACATAATATAGAAGTAAATAAGGGAAATTATTTAAACTTAAAATCAAAACGAAAACTAAACATGGCATGTGACATGATACATATCTAGCTTTGACTAAAAATAGGATTATATATAAATAACAACAATGTGTCTCATTAATAACACACATTTTGAATAATGTTCAATAAATATAACGAAACAACCTATGGAGATATCAAAATCTTAAATCTCCTAACACTCTCTTTCTAACTTGCTCCAATTTATCACAAAGTCAAACCTGTCCTATTTTTTTAATTATTTTCCTTTATTAAAATTCTAACGCTAATCTAAGTTGATAGATATTCTCTGCATCTCAGGCAACCTGTCCACTAGGGCTGGGTTGGGACCGATTGGCTCGGTTCACTTCTCGAATTTAGGGTTCACACAATATCTCACTTTCAGTCTTCTCATCTTCCCTCGCCAATAGCTGAACGCGTTTCATTTTCGCCTCCCTCGTTGTTGCTTCGCCGCCATCGTTGATCTTGTGCCTCTCTCGTCATTGCTAGTTGCTACACCTCCGTTTCCATCGTCTTCATACTGACAGCTATTTATTATTTTTTTAATTCAACTTAACAATTTGATTGATTGGTACATTTAACAAATAATCTCAGGTCAAACCGAGTTTAGCTCAATTAAAATAGATTACTTTTTTTTTATTTTATGAAGAATATTAAGCTATTTGTATCATGAAAAAAAAAACTAAAAACTATTTGTATACTATAATTTTTTCAAAGAAGAGATTTGTTTGAACTTTATTGACAATATTTTATTTTTCCATAAAAGATAATATTTAATTTAATTTTTTAAACAAAACAAAGTAACAACAACACTTAAATTTCATAAGAATTATAAAACTTTGAGATCGAAGCAATAATTTGTAAATAAATAAATAGAACAAAAAAAAAATAAGAATAAAAATTGTAAGTCTTGTTTTTTTGTTTTATATTTCTAATTACACAATTAAACAATTATATTATTAGCTCCCATACAATACAACAACAACACAAAAAAAAAAAAAAAAAAAAACAAACAAACAAACAAACTTTTTTGTCAAAATATTTTTTAGGGAGTTTAAAACAAAAATAAAAGGAAATTAAAGAATGGGAAATGGTAATCGTCAAAGATGATAGATGAAAAATTAAAATAAAATATTTATGAGTCCAACCTTTCTCGTCTTTAAGAAATAAAAAAAATTGGTTTACTGTTATTTGTTTACTTTTCTAAGATTTTGAAAACAAATGAAAGCATTATTTTATTATTTTTACTTATAAAGTTCATAATATATATTTAAAATTTAAAATAAAATAATATGTTCAATATTGTATATTGAAAATCAAATTTTTATGAGAGACAATATCCAAGAAATTGTTCCCATTTTTGTGTAAATTATCTTTTACATATTTATTTTTTCAATAAAAATAACGAATAAAAAACAGTTTTTATTTTTATTTTTGCTAAGGTACAATATATGAAAAAGAAGAATAAGCTAATGAAAAAAATGAGAATAAGGAATTAAAACAAAAACTAAAAACTAAAAGAAAGCCTAGGAAACTTGCTTTTTAAAAAATATAAAAAATAACAAATAAAATCCAAATCTTGAACACCTACAATCTTGTAGAATTTTTATTTAATTTTATCTAAAAGCAATAGTGGAGGTCACTCTACAGAATTATTTTTTATTTTTTTAGAAAACTATTTAATTAATGTAAGGTGAAGTAAACTTCATGATTTCCAAAATTTTCGAAGTTTATTTTCGGATAATTTATATTAATAATGTACTTTAAATAACTTATTATAGAAATAGGGTAGTTTTGAAAGTATTTACAAAACTAGGGTACCTAAATCGTGTACCATGGACACGATTTTCCTAAATCGTGTCCATGGTACACAATTTAGGGGGTAACTCGTGTACCATGGACACGATTTAGGGATAACTCGTGTCCATGGTACACGATTTAGAGGGTAACTCGTGTACCATGGACACAAGTTTATGATCTGCCACGTCACATGTAACTCGTGTCCATGGTATACGACTTAGGGGTAACTCGTGTTCATGGTACACGACTTAGAGGTAACTCGTGTTCATGGTACACGACTTAGAGGTAACTCGTGTACATGTTACACAACTTAGGTTGACACGTCATGTAAATCGTGTACCATGGACACGAGTTACCCCAAAATCGTGTCCATGGTACACGAGTTACATGGAAATCGTGTCCATGGTACACGATTTAGGTACCCTAATTTTGTAAATACTTTCAAAACTACCATATTTCTATAATAAGTTATTTAAAGTACATTATTAATATAAAATATCCTTTATTTTCCTTAAATATTTTTGCCAAAACATTTTAACCAACCATGAATTATAGTATAGAATTCTTCAAAAAAAAAAAAAAATTATAGTATAGAAGCTACTGATAAAACATCAAAATTGTGAGAATTAAAACACTTCTTAAAAAAATGTACAAAAAAAAAGAGTTCAAAATATTTTCGATACCATTGAATCAGACCCATAAATTCATCCCAAAGTAAAAGTGTCCATTTGTTTTTCATATTGCCCATGAATTGATTATCTGTAATACAATTATCAAACACACTAGAAAAACTATTCTTTGGACTCCTACCATGCATCCACAAAATATAAAATAAAGTTAAATTACTCTTTTATAAATTTAAAAAAAAATAACAATCATCAAACATTTTGAACTATCTCATTATTAAAAATGAGTAAAGACACAATATTACTTGAAGAAACCTAAGAAACTGAAAAGGACATGATAAAACATTGCCCATAATTTACATTCTCGATAATTGCCAACATGAATGTAACTCAACTAACATAATGCATGACTTAGTGACTAAGAAGTTACAGATTCAATTCTCCCACCCTATGTTAAAAAAAAATGGCTCACGGAGAATTTGTTGAAGAAATGACATTAAGAAAACTAATAAAAGATGCAAATATATCATAGAAGAAATGAAGTGTATACCATATCAATCAAAGGGGAATTCCGAAACTAAAATCTCATTACTTCCAACCCAAACTTTAAATAATAATTCGCTAAAATTCAGCATCAAGTAAAAAAAAGTCAAAATTTCTTCAATTTTCTAAAAACCACCAAGACAATTAATTGCTCTTTGATGCAAGCTTCTCCTTCGCCTTCTGAATCTTCAATACCTTCTTCACAATCTTCTGCTCTTCCACCAAAAAGGCCCTAATGATCCTATCAACAGCGAGAGAAGAGTTCAGAAAATGCTTTATGAATAAATACAATCAAACAGATGACTTATAGAGTGATGAGAAAAGATAAAGGGAGGCCAACCTCTCTCTAACTGCACCACCAGATAGAACACCACCATATGGACGATTCACAGTCCTACGGTTCCTAGCTAGTCTGGACCTCTTGTATTCAGCTGGCCTCAAGTGAGGAATCTGCAGTTATCACAAATTTACAATAATTAACTGAGGCAATATGGTCAGAGGCCATCCATACACCAAAAGACAGCCATATATATCTATATATTCAGAATTCTTCATCAGCTTAATGCAAATAAACAAAAACAAGATACCCTCTTAATAACCACACTTGAATTGAGAAAACTATAATACAATTAAAAAGGTGGCCAACAGCATACATATGAATGCACAAATGTATATACATGTATCTAACAATATACAAAAAATGCATGTAACAATGCACAAATGTATGTACAAAGAATGGATGCAGTAAAGAAGATAGAAGCGTTCACATGAAAATCTGTGAAGGAAACGAAAACATTCTTTACATAAAGGAAATGGAAAGCATAAACATTCATAGAAAGCCATATAAACATATTCCCAAGCACGACAACAATTAGGCATTAAAAAATGTAAAAGTTCCAAATTGATAATAGTAAGATGTTCATATTTTCTTGGAGAACAGTATGTACTTACCGCTACTATATTAATATATAACACAAAAGGATAATCTGCTGGAGTGACATAATGATGCAGTTAACTTCAAAATCAAACATATGGCTAACTGAAAGCTCCTATCAACATCATATGCATTTGAAAATAATGAAGAGAAATCTATCTCACTTAAGTTTAGGGAAAAATAGAGTCTTGCCTATAATTAAAGAGAAATAATATAAAAACTCAGTACTCATGGACCAAAAATTTTCTCTAATGCAGCACAAAAACGGCACACAACTGAAGAAAGCTTTATGCATCAGTTCTGTTCTATCATTTCCTTGTCTGCTAAATAAGTTCGAAAGAGCACACGAAAGAAACAAAAACAAAAAATGAACATTTACTGCAAAGCCCTAAACTGCAAGTAGCATCAATCTATACACTAAAGAAAACCGCGCACATTACAGGCAGATAACATAACAATCATAAAACAGCCATCAACGAATCAAAATAGCCAGAAAATCAACAGGGAAAAGGAACGAGTACGTACATCAATCAGCTACGTTATTGGTGAAATAACTAACAAGCGTAAATGAGAACAAAAAAAAGAGCAGAGAACTATGATGAAAGACTTACTCCCTGAATCCTTTTGCCGGTAACCGGACATTTTGGTCCACTAGCTCTCTTCTTGGTAGTCTGGTACACAAGCTTGCCGCCTGTAAACAGAAGAGAAGACGATGATAAGTTATACACAACTATACGAATCAAACACAAACCCTATTGACATTAAACCAAGTAGAATAGAAAAAAATGAGAAGGAAGTTCCAAAAATCCTTCACTGAAATACCAAATGCGATGAAAATGAAGTAGCGGACATAGAATGGAGTTGAATGCGAGAGAGTTACCAGGGGTTTTGACGACACGGTGCTGGTTAGACTTGGTAGCATAGCTATGGCGCTTGCGATATGTAAGACGCTGAACCATCTTGAACGAATCTCCTCTCCTTCTCGCTCTGGGTTTCCTGGTCGAGGAGGAGGCTGCTGCAGAGACTTTGAGGAGGAAGGAAGAGGAGTAGATAAAAACACCAACGATGCCCTAGATCTGACGGCTCATAAAAATCTATCATTTTTTTTTTTCTTTTTTTATGGGTTCAGACTTCAGATCAAGTCTGATTGGGCTGGGCCGAACATTGGCCCACGATCCCAACAAGTTCGCTTCGGTGAAATTGTATGCTGATCGAAAACAATATTATTACTTCCAAATTTCGTATTTATTTTGGAAAGTGTTTTTTTTTTCTTTTCTTTTTTTTTCGAAATTTTTGACAATATGTAAGGGTGAGGGATCGAACTCATGACCAATTTATTGTGTATGTCGGTTGAGCTATGTTCTTGTTCGGTGTAAAATGAGATTTTTATTCATAATACATTTTTTTTTTATTTTTTTTCGACACTATGTCGCCGGCGAGGGATTTGCTGAGGGATTTGCTCTAACATATTAGTATATTGAGCTATGCTCACCTTCACATCTTATTATTTGTATTAGTATGTGTATAAGTAATCTTTCGTTGAGTTTTTTTTTTTTTGAAATGAAATATATACTCAAAGCACATACATTGAATTGAATAAAATAAATGTCTTTCAATATTGAAACCTTTTGTTATAGGTAGATTTGGATCTAAGGGTGAGCTTATAATAAAAAAAAAAAAAAAAAATGGTACTCTTAAACTTTGGAGGTCGTTGTATAATTACAACTCTAAACTAACAATTCTATTAATTTAAATCTTAAACTTTCAAAATGTATCAATCTACACTTTTTGTTAGATTTTATTTTAAAAACGTCAATTTACACACGAGGAGTAGATTTATAATTTTAGCAATTGAACCCCTAGACTTTCATAAGTGAATCAATTTTATGAAAGTTTAGGGGTTTAATTGATAAATTATAAGTCTCAACCCATGTAAAAACTAACATTTTTTTAAAAGAGGGTGTAAATTGATAAAAGTTCAGACTTTAAATTGATACAATCGTTCGGCCAGGGTTTTAATTGATACAACCTCTAAAGTTTAAGGGTATAAATTGATTTTTGCTCTTAAAAAAGAATGAAACCAAAGATGACCCAAGGAAAGGAGAGGAATTGGGCCCAACAATAAACGAACTTCAAAACAAGAATAAACACAAGCCCAATAGATAATTCATGACTCAAGTGTGTCATGGAGAGGAGAGGAATTGGGTCATAAACCCTAAAAGCTAAAGGGGAAATGAGAGGAATGTCTACAATAAAGCTAGCCAACATGAAAAATGTCTCATCACTTTTTTCTTTTGAATTATGTCTAAAACCTATATTTAGTAAGGGAATTTAGAACCAAATGGACAAGTTTACCCTTCCACAATTTCTCCTAATTTTGAGAATGAAAAATATAATATTTTAAAATATAAAATGTTGGGAAGGAAAAGAAAACAGTGTTTGACGTGGATTTAACAGAGAGAAACACAGAGAGGATTTAAAAGATAGAAGAGGTTAAAAATGATAAAAAAAAAAACACTTATCCCAATTTTCATATATGGTTATACCCCGCCCCAAATAATCTAGAAATGAGTCTATATACCTGAGGAAGTAATACAGGCAGAAGGAATCTATCAGTGGCGGTCTGTGTGTATGCCTGCAGACAAAGTAAAAAGAATATCAACTGTGACTGTGTATAACTACAGGAAGTGTTATAGCCAACAAAGAAATCATCAATGGAGGTGTGTGCATGACTGCACA
The DNA here is from genome assembly GCA_028017165.1 of Herpetospermum pedunculosum. Taxonomy (NCBI): domain Eukaryota; kingdom Viridiplantae; phylum Streptophyta; class Magnoliopsida; order Cucurbitales; family Cucurbitaceae; genus Herpetospermum; species Herpetospermum pedunculosum. The sequence goes on from CM051530.1 coordinate 986,558, forward strand.
CAGAGCAATACAGGGGCAGACTGTGGCCGTGTGTGCAGCTGCAGACAGTTTAAAAAGAACATCAACAGTGGCGGTGTGTGCATGCGTGCACACATAATAAAAATGGGGCATACACGAGATTTGAAGTTGTGTGCATTACTGAGTAATAAAAACGCCAACAACTTAAGAAGAGGGATTTGTTTTTTTTTTTTTAAATAAGGTATCGATTCCCAACAAATGGGTATGATGTATTTTATGGGGTAGATGGAGAAGCTGCAACACGCCACCTCAAATTAAATCCTCCTGAGAAATTTCCTCTTTTTAATAGGCTATTAAAAAAACCCATGCAGTAGGCTGGAAAACTCAGAAGCACAAAAAATGCACTTCTACACCCTACCAGTTATCGAAAAACTCATACCGCCGCAAATAGAATCGCCAAAAAACTCCAAATCGGAAAACTCATACCGAAGCTCTACACCCTACCAGTGATTCCATTCGACCTACAGGCTGAAAACACAGAAACACAAAAAACGCAGTTCTTCTTCAGCTTTTCCATAACCTTCTTCGACATACTTTAAAGTAAACATGACGCATTCGACGGCTACGTTCGACCTAGAGTCTTGGTAAGCATTTTCCTCTCTCGCAATTCTTCTCCATCCCTGTATTACCAACAAACGACTTTAATGGTAATGTTAGTTTAGGTTTACGTGGTTTCGGGTTAGTAGGGTTAGTATTCCCTTGCGGGAGTTGTAGATGTTTTTGTTAAACATATGATTTGTTTAAATTAAAAGCAAATAAAGCTACCAGATTTCAAAAATCTAAATAATAGCAGGTGATTCTTTTTTTTAGAGATTCAGTTGAACTCCCAATTGATAAAAAAAAAAAAGACGGTTAAAGAGGATGTACACGACTGCGTATTTGTGGGTGGAATAGACCATTTATAAAATAACCATATAAAAATATGCTAAGGGAAGAGAGAAGAGCAAGTGTGAGAACAAGTTTGACTTCAATATTTTTATTTCTTTTAGTTTCAATTCTGTTGTATGCGGATGACTGGATTTCTGGAATGTAATATTTATGTTATGTGATATGGGAATTCAGGTGATCATTCAGGTCAATTTTATTTCCTAACATCCAAATGGTTGTATTAGAGATTATTTTTTATAACAGATTAGGGGATACAACTGCGTATTTGTATGTGTGGATCCCTAATTTTAGGGAACTAATCACAAAATTAAATGGACCTCCTAGTTACACACGGCAGGTACAACTCTATAACTCAACCTAATATATGTGTGTCGCAATGGCTGTATATCCCTGGTGTGTCAACCGTATACCCAACAGACGCGTGTGTGGGATCTACTCATCCGGTCATACAAAGATACATAATGGCAGACATTACTTAACGGAAAAAAAAAATCTGTCTCTTTTAACGTGCAATGATCCACCTCACTAAATAAAGTATTCAAACTAATTAATCCTTAAAAATAAATAAACAAATTTCAAAACTAATATTATTAAACAAAACAAGGTATTATAGAGAATCATTACAAACAGATTTTCTCCTAAAAAAACTCTAGACATACATTACAAACTAGAAACATATTTAGACATTTTTCATTAACGACATTCCTGTGGTTTCCCCAAAGCTCAAAATCTTCACCTCGGCCTCGGTATGAAGTGAGGTCGAGGTCGAGGTGGCTCGTTCAAACGCATGTTCCAGCCCAGCAAATTTTGGTTCAATCCAATTTCCTCTTATCAATTTGAATGTGAGAAAGAAATGCAAAATCCTAGATCATGATGTATATAAAATAGGGTATTACAATTTAAATCAAAATGATTCGAAACACACATAAAAACACTTGGTACATATAAAAATAGTGTAAGATGAAGTTGGTAATATTGTATAGAGATTCGGAGCAGAAGAAAAGGAGAATATTTGAGGTTATCTTTTGAGTTGTGTGAGTGTTTGTGTAAGGCATTGGCGTGTGGGAGAAAAGAAGAATTATAGAGATGAAAGATGACGTTGGATTTGCTTACAAATAAAGCATATAGCAGATAGATATATGAGGTCGCTTTGGAGTTTGGAGATAGGAGGGTCTCCAATCAACAATCAACAATCAAGAATCAAGAATCAAAAATCACTTTTTTGGATCATCATTCGAAATAAAAACAAACTCATTCAAATGTTGCACAACAAAAGCTCGCATTTTGATATATTCCTTCTTCGTCTTTTACCACTTCACCAACACATTTCGACAACAGACACACTAACCCATTCCCCTCATCCTACCTTCCTCCTTTCATTTCTCTCTCTTTTCACTCGTCGAAACAGTGCAAACAAAGTGTCACGTTGATTAGGTAAGAAACAAAATCATGATTTATATTTAAGGAGATCTTTCGAGCGAAAACCAAAATACTTAAGCGACCCCGTTTGATAACTATTTAGTTCTTGGAGATTAAGTTTATAAACCCTAGTTTCAATTATCAGTTTAGCCAAGTTTTGAAAAACTAAAAACAAATAGTTTTTAAACCCTGTTTGATAATTTAGACCCCGTTTGTTGGTTTTTAGTTTTTGGTTGTGAGAAATTAAGCTTTTAAACAATACATTCATAGTTTCTTTGTTGTGTTATTTATATTTTACAACTGTTTTTAAAATTCAAGTCAAATTTTGAAGAAAAAAATAGCTTTCAATACCTTAAGTTTTGTTTCTTAAATTTAACTTAGTTTTGTTTTTGAAATTTGACTAAGAAGAATTTTAATTAATGTTTTCTTAACAAAGTGAAAATCAGGGTAGGAATTCATAGGTGGATAATGCTATTTATAAGGTTAATTTTCAAAAATAAAAAATTAAAAATCAAATGATTATCAAACGAGACTTTAGGTTTTGGTTTTTGAAAATCATGTTTGTTTTCTACCATATCTACACTATAGTTTTCATCCTTATGAATGAAACATTAGAATTCTTAGTCAAATTCAAAAAAATAAAAACAAATTTTAATTTATTTTTTTTTTCTTTCAAAACTTATCTTGAATTTTGAAAACACTCCTAAAATGTAGATAACAAAACAAAGGAATTTAGGAATAAGAGTAGTATTTATAAGCTTAAATTTTCAAAAATTAAAAACTAAAAATTAAATAGTTATCAAACAAAGTCTTAAAAATTTGTTTCTGTTTTTTTTTTAAATTTGGTTGAGAATTTAAATATTTTCTTAAGACAGGTGAAAAATCATTATACAAGAAAAACAAGCACAATTTTTAAAAATAAAAAACAAAAAACTAAAACTTTGCTTGATAACCATTTGTTTTTTTTTATTTTTACCTATGATTTATTTTGTATTGTCAATCTACTTTTTTATAAGAGTGTACAAGATCTAAGTTAAGTTTTGAAAGAAAAAAAAGTGTTTAGAAACTGTATTTTTTAAATTTAACTAAGAATTCTAATGTTTGTTTAATAGAGATGAAAATTATTATAAACGGAACTTAAATGACTATGGACAAAATTTACAAAATATTTATATCTTTGAAAATGGTTGGTTGATTGATTAAGACGAAACGTGTGATTTATTTTTCATCTGTTTTGGGATTCACGTTCTACTACTTCTTCATGGCTAATTTTTAAAAGACGCTGCCCTTAGCTAAACACCAAACAAAAAAAAGGCTAGCTTTTTCATTCTTTTATTTGACTGTAAAACAACAACAATATGGGCTACAAAAGTCAGCTTTTTTTCTTTTCTTTTTTAATTCTTAAAAGTAAAATCTTTCAAGTTTGAACACAGCCCCACCATTTTTATATTAATTAAATAAAAAAAAAATATACAATCACAGATAAGATAGTGAAAATCTACAGTGTACCCTAAACCTAATGACGTGTGATTACAACAGCCATGAGCCTCTATTTATAAACGAATTAACACTAAACATCAATCAATCATCACTCTCTCTCCTTGAGCTACAAATAAATTATTTAGAATATTCATCTTTTAATTGCACTATTCATTTCTTTAATTGTTAGTTTAATTAAACCTTATTTTATTTCATTTCGTTTAGATTATTAGAATGTTGTCATATAAACATTCTATAACTTTTATCCCGTAATCTATAGTTTTGTAATCTCTTCCCACAAGATGGTAAAATATTTTTTTTTTGCTCGTTGACATATTTAATATATTGTTAGTGAATCATGAAACTATTTGGAATGCCGTGAATAGATTATTATAGTGAGTGATTATAATAATTTGTGAATTATAATAGTCTATGAATAATATATGTTGGGAGCAACCTCAACATGAGGTCACAAGCATGATGCCATGTTTCCTTTTTCGAAGACGTAGGGCCGACTCCTAGAGTCCGATCGGAAGACCAGTGAGATCCTCTTCTGGTTAGTTCGGAGATTCCTGATCTCACCATGACCTCCCAAATCAGGGTGAAGAATAATGTCTACTGACACCACTACCATTGATTGCGAGCGGTCGTACGACGATTCCTACAAATCCTCTTAGGACCAGGAACCGTCCAATCTTCATGATGAGCAAGCGTAGACCGACGCCAACCGTCTCATCCTTCATTGAGAGGTACACAATTCACACTACTCACGCTCCACTTAAGCTTAGAATTCTCTACTGACTTGAGTATCGAAGTACAATGTGCCCAGCCTCACACTAGTGCAAGTTTGCTCTCTCTTTGTAGATCAACCTCAGATCAAACTACATTGCCGTAGTCTGAAGCCTGACTCCGAAGAGTCCAGATTATTGCATCAACAATATATATTATTGAAGTCAGTATAGGTATTTATTGACGGTGAATTATAATAGTCGATGAGCTAAATTTGTAACACAGTCCATTTAAAGTTGGTGTTCCAAATATTTACTGGTCATTTCTTTGGATGTATTTGTTGTTTGTCAATTTAATGTGATATGATAATATATATTATGATGAGAGGAATAGTATAAAGTAAAAATGGAAGGTGAGAAGAGAAGTTGGTTTCGTTTTGGCGTTATAAAAATCCAAACTTTCAAAGAGATAGATGAGATGTTATATTTGATTGTTGTGTCCTGCTTAGTTGGTGTCATTCCATTGGTTGACTCAACTATGCCTTGTTTGGATAAGATTTTTTATTTTAATTTTATTTTTCCTATGAAGAATTGTTACAACTTGCACGACATGCAAAAAAGAAAAGGAAAAAAAGAAAGAAAGAAAGTGAGTGATACTGACTTTTCCCCATTGGTAACAGTGAAAGATACATCTCAGAATTCCAACCACTTTCTCATACACAAAAATGGTGTTTTTATTTTTTATTTTGCAATTTCCATCCATTTATTTCCACGAGGCTACAAAATTTGCAATTGCAAAATCACATCGCAATCTGTACTTCCAAATTATAATGGATAAATGGGCTTAATTTGGTGACACACAAAATTATTAATAAAAATTAATTAGTCATGTCCTCATTACTTTGCAATTTGCATTCATTATTTAACTCAATCTTCTTGTTTTAATTACATCCCATATTATCTTAAAAAAAAAAAAAAAAAAAAAAAAATCAAATTGCGAACACACCACTCCCCTAATCTTGTTATAGATAGTTCGTTTTTGTCAACCGAACAAGACTCAACTAGTCAATGCCTTATATCCACAACAATCAAAATATCAAAGGTTTGAATCCTCACTCTCACTCTCACAGGACGTGGAACAAGCGGTCGGAGAAGAGAAGAATATGAAGAAGAAGAAGAAGTCCTGAAAAACCCGATAAAAAAGTTAGGGTGTTAAATTGGAGTTCTCCCGACGCACAAATATGGTGTCGGGAGAGGCCACTGATAAGGACTACGGACCCTACATTGGTATGATATTGTCCACTTTGAGCATAACTTGCATGACTTTGCTTTTTTGGTCACCCTAAAAGGCCTCACACTGGAGAATGTTGTGGCTTTGCTTTTGGTCACCCTAAAAGGGTGAATGTTGTCGTTCCTTATATACCCATGATCTCCTAACCGATGTGGGACTTTGGTCGCACTCGCACTCCCAACAATTTTCAAGTACCACCGAGCCTCCCCTTGAGTAGTCCCATATCCATATCCGTCGGCTCTGATACCACTTGATAAGGAAAATCGGACCTCCACATCTCCTTTGGGCATAACTCTCATGACTTTGCTTTTGGACACCCCAAAAGGCCTCATACCAACGGAGAATGCTATCATTTCTTATATACCCATGATCTTTCCCTCTCCTAACTGATGTGGGACTTTGGTCGTACTCCTTGTACTCCCAACAACCACTTCTCCTGATGCCACGTAGTTCACCCGACTTCTCCTGACGTCGTGTGTGTGGCGTCGGGAGAAATCGCCTCTCACAATGACTTTCTGAGTGTTGGAAGATATTTCGTTGAGAGAGAGGTTAATTTACTAGTGGTGCAATCAGTAGTGAAAAATTGTCATTATTGTAGGTGTGAGTTTTGAAAGTTTTTTTTTAATTAAAACAAAACCCATAATTAGAAGAGAGGTAGTATACATTATGATTGAAAAGGGTTTAGGGATTGAAAAGGGTTGGGATGTGGTTGTGGAAATGAGGCATAAATCAGCCGACCAACGGGGTTGGTAAAAGCAAGGAAAAAGTTGGAAAAAAACATGCATAGATAAAGGTGAAATGGTTGTGTGGTTAATAATAGGAAAAAAGGTAAACATAATTTAAGTAGAGAAATTTGATGTGGTTTATGTAGAAAAATAATGTGTTGTCATGTCAAGGTCAAGACACTAAATTCTCTGTTTGGAGGCAAAGATTCCAACTGTCTCAAATAATAAGAGTCCACATCCCACCCAGCAATGCCCATTGGAATCAACTGCCAAAGACAGCTATCACAATTTCCCACTTCTCTTTCTTCTCAATATATCCTAAATTTTATCTTCTTTATTACATTATCCACACCCTAAAATCCATTCTTTTCATAAACCCTTTGGTTTTGGACCATTTGAAATCCCAATTTGGTACTTGCTGGTCCTAACTTTACCTACTATCGAGAGTGAAGATTTATCTTATCTAGACAAACATGAGAATTTCCATAACTCATCTTCTAATACAAGTCAAACGCGTTTGTATAGATTTTCATACTACCATCGATCAATGTTATCTAATATGGAAAAACAATCTTCTCTAATGCATTATTGTAATAGAGAGTGAAGAGTTGTCCTCTAATGCATTATTGTAACAGAGAGTGAAGAGTTGTTTCCACAGACCAACACACGTCATTTCAGCATGTTTTGTCTTCACTCACATGCTTCGTAGTAAAATTTCTAAGTGGTCACCCAACTTAAGATTACTCCAAGTCAAATACGCTTAACTTTAGAGTTTCTGTAATTTAGTCACCGAAAAGGAAGATGTATCTTGTTGGTATATGTAGTAACTATCCATTATCTTAAGTCTTTCTCAACCATACTTTCATATCCTTAATTAGGATCCTTCTTATTTGGATGTGGTCTCGGTTCATTCATGTACCCTCCTATATGATTTGGGTGTCACAATTATGTCATTGGCATGTGGGGTTGACAATAAGCCTTGTAAAAGAAAAAATGGGTAATGACCATTAGTTGTTATAAGCATTCTTAAACCATACGTAGTATGATGCAGTATCGGTTCATTCATATGTCCCCGAGAGCTTAATAAACTTGACGGTAAGAGGTAAAATTGGGGGTTGGTAAAAAATAGAGAGGAGGATTGAAGGTAAAAAGTAGAGAGGGGGGGTGGACAATGGGATTTATTGGACTGGTTGATCTGGTTTGAGTTGACTTGGACATGCTGCGTGTGGCATCTCAGAAGCAAAGTTTATAAGCACTGTTGTTTGTTTGATGTCAGAAAGGGGTTTACTGTGAGGCCAGAAATCGTGGGTTTGGCCCCATCTCTCCTCCTATTAACGCCCTTTACTTACACTGCCCATTTCATTATTAAAGCTGCACCCAAAAACCCAACTCCCCTCCCACTTTCACATTTTTTTTTCTTTTAATTTTTACACCTTTTTCTTCGAACTAACGGTTGAAATGTCTTGAATCCGTTATGATCCTCTACGACGGGTTCGATACGAAAAAAAAATGATTTGAGTTTTATTTATTCTTTTTGGGTTTTGACCTATTTTGTATTAGATCATTAAAAAAATGTCATATATAAACCGTCTAATGACTTTCAGCTGCCTGCCTGTAGTCTGTCATTTTGTAATTATCTCTTATTCGTAATAATATTGTTCTCTCCCTTTTGTCCGTGGACGTTAGTGAACCACGTAAATCTGTATCGATTCTCTTTTGCATTATTTTTGTTGTTTGTTATTCGATTCTATTTTAACACTAACTCCTCACAATTAATCTTATCTCCATTTACATTATGCCAAGTCCAAATCAACACCAATTAATAATGTACATCAGCTTAAAAAAAACCATTTAGACAGTCCTTTGAATTAAACAATGAAAAAGTGGCAGACATTCAAACAAAGAGAGATCAAGGATAAACATAAATCCAATTATGGAAAGAAAAGAAAGAAAAAAAAACCCAATCATTATGGTAACGAATACAAACAGGAAAATGAATGGGAGAAGAAGAACAAATAGAGGTTTGAACTTTGAAAAAGCTATACTATATGGGTCAAAGAGAAAACTTGATGGGTTTGAACCAATTAAATATTAAAACTGTTAGATTAGGTTAGGTTCCAGACCATATGACTCTATACCAATTATCTGATACAAATTATTAAGGATAATGCAGACCTTCACGTATCTCTACAATGATATGATATCGTCTACTTTTGACATAAACTTTTATAACTTTGCTTTTCATTGCATTGCATGACAATTAATGGAGGGGCAAGACTTAAGTGTAGCCCCAACTACATCTTTTTTTAACCCCACCCCAGCCACGTAGCAAAAAAAACTCAAAAGATTTTAAAAAATACAAGAAATAAAAGTTTATCACGTGACAAACTGTTGTTGAACAACTGAGTGAACTGCAAAACGATGAGTGTAGCCCCCAAGTTTTTTTCTTCGTTGAGAGTGTTGAAAGAGATGTTAGGTGTGGTGACAAAGCCCCACATTGATTAAGGAAGGAAATAGATTCATGGTATATAAGTTAAGACAATTATCTTCACTGATACGAGACATTTTGGGTAAAACAAAAAACAAAGTAATGAGCGTTTAGGTTCAAAGTGGACAATACCATTACTAATGTGGAGGGTCCGTTGTCCTTATCTCGAGAGAGAGAGAAATGTGAAGAGTTGAAAAGGGATTTGAATAGTTATAGCAATAATAATGTAATGGGTATCTTTTAAATTTTTGAATATTTGGTTTGGTTGAAAGGGGAGAGGGTTGAAACAAGATGTTGGTTATGTAATGGGGGTGCATAGTCTCCTTTGAAAGTTAGGGGCAGATAATAATAAGAGTAAGATCTTAGCCAAATTAGAGGGTAAGCTGTCTCCTTCAATGCCATACATAAGTGGCAAGCGCATGTGGTCTCAGAAAAGGCAGCATTCTCTCATTTCTCTGCTCCACATTTCTTCCCCATTAGGTCCCACTTTCATTTCTTTTTCTTTTTATTATTTCATATCACTCATATATACAGTACACTGCCACCCATTAGATGCAGCCACATGCTTGAATAGACTCCATGTTTTTATCAGACCCCTAAAAACCAACCTTCCCTTCACCTACTCTACTCAAATTCAATTCAATTCAATTCAAAATATATATATGAAACTTTCTTAGAGCTATATACTTATTATATCATATTCAAATTTATATTATACCACTACAAGAAAAGAGTGCTTTAGCGACGAAAGGATAAACGTCGCAGTAATTGCGACGATACCCTAATGTTGGGATGAATTATATGTGGCATTCTGTTGTTGGGTTGGCCATATGATTCAATTTGGACTAATTGGGTGAGGAGAAAGTGAAAGAGCTAGCCATGTTGTGGTGCCCCATGGAAGGTCCTTCAATGTTGCAAATTCAGTAACATATAAACTAGATCATTTATTTCTTGCATGCCCCCCAAGTGTTTTAAATTTACCATTTTTTTTTTAAAGAATCTACTGTTTCCTTCTCTGCAATTTGGATTGTATTTATCATTTTTACTATACAAGAGAGAGCTGAGAGAGACTTTTTTTGGTCCTTTCTTTTGAGGGAATTAAAAGAAAAGATAATTAGAGAATGGTGGAGAGAGCAGAAAGGACTTTATGTTGTTCATTGGCATTGATTGCAGCTAAGATCATCCAATACTTTCACTTTAAAAATCAACATAAAATTTAAAGCTTACTTTTTTCTTTTGTTTTTTTTCTTCTTCTTATTTGGGTTAATGATAAAATTCAAACACCATAACTTGAAATGGAGCCCTTATATTACCACTTTCTCATGGTCAAAAAGAAGCTACTAATTTATGACTAGATAGCATCATTATGGAGTTATTGATCTATTGATGGATCCTAAAATCATCATTAATTTTAAATATCTCTCAGCAAAATATCCCTCAAGAAATAGGGAAAATCTATGACCAATTTTTGTTTTTTTCCCTTCTGCCCAAACAGAAAACTTGAGATTACCCCACTTGAATCAGTAGTAGTACAGTTATTTGAAAATGTATCATGATTTAGAAAAAGAAACCTAGTAATTTTGTTTTTGAAAGAAAAAAGAAAGAAACCTAGTAATTAGTAGTTTAAGGATAAATGTTATTGACTGAGTATTGTGACAGGTGATGAACTGATTTGAGCAGCAGCATTTGTTGGTCTTTTTAAAGGTAAAAGCTTCCCAGGTTTGCAGTTTAAGGTGTACTGAATTTGCAATTATATGTAAACAAAACCCTAACACAGTTCCTAGTCCCTACCCTAAAAAGATAGAGAAAAGAAGAAAAATGATAGTGGGGGTAACCCACAATCTTCTCTATTAAGGGACACCAAATTCCCCTGAAGTCTCAAAATATGATTTTGTCCCTTTTGCCATTCATCTCTTCTTAGTTCTCTTTTAAAACCCTCATTGTTGTATTGTATAAATAGTGAAATGTAAGGGCATGAACAGGATATATATAAATAATGGTAATTTGGTAAAGATAAGGGTTTAGGGTTTTCTACTGGCGTAATGTACGACCTTATGACTAAAAGCTCCACCTGTTGTAAAAAAAAAAGGTTTAGGGTTTAAAGAGTATAATTGCAAGCTTCATTCCAAATGTCAAATCGAGCATAGCTCAATTGACATAAAAATGTGTTTCGACCATTAGATCTGAGGTTCAAATCTACCCATCTACATTCGAAATGGCGTAAATAAAAAGGGAAATGAAAGGATTCTTATTAATGTTATTTAGTTTGGGGGCATTGAGAGATTACCCCACTTAGGAGAATGATATCAACTTTTAATTTGTATCATGATGATTGGTTTTGGTTTTCAAAATCAAAGGTTGCTATAGAGAGTTTATTCTATGTTTTAAGTAATTTAGCAGCCAACTTATTGATTTCTCTCGTATACAATTAATCAAAGACACATTTATGTCAATTGAACTAGACTCGATTTGACATCGTATACACCTTTGCTAACTACACACTCACATTCATCATTAATATTATGATGGCTTCACAGATTCAAAATGTAGGTATGATCAAATCAATAAGCAACCCTAAACCCTAATAGTATAGTAATGGTAAAGAAGAGAGAGAATGAGGAAAGAAAGGTTGCAGAAGAAAAAGGCAAAAGGCAAAAAACGAAATGATGAGTTGAATGGAAATGGGACCAGATGATAATTATTATTATTTTTTTATTTTTGGAAAGGAAATAAATAATAATAATTAATAATCTACACTACAATTAAAGAGATGATAATATTTCCTTTTACAATTCTCTAAATTTTAATATTATTTTAATATTTTTGACTTGGAAAAAGTGGGCCCCATGGCCCTTGGCCACCACTGTCCTTGTGGATTGAATCATAAAAAAAAAAAAGCACCTCACGTGGACTCTGAACCAAAGGGTCTGTCCAACCACAATAAAAAGAAACCCTCATTTCTTAATTATTTTTTTTATTTATTTTTCAAATAACAGCAACAAAGCAAACCAATTTAATTTATTTTTTTATTTTTTATTTTTTTTAAAGCTCCCCTACTCAATCAAACCCAACCCATATAATTCACACTCATTATCTTTGTTGCTTAAAGAGTTTCTCATATATTTCTCTCCTTTAGCTTATCTCCTCTTTCTCACTAAAAACTTCTCAATTCTTTCTCATGACCAACAACAAATAACAACAAATATTTGTTTTGAAGATACACAAAATTGAGAGAATGAGAGAGAAAGAGAGGAAGGAGACCCACCATTATTTCATTTAATTAAACCCTAGCTCACTCACACTTCCCTCCTTCTTTTTCTTCTTAAAAAAAACATATATAGATTGACTCACTCTTTCCCCTTCTTTTTTTTTTCTTTTTAATTCAAAATTTGTGTACATACGATCATGGAAGGAGGTGATGAACTCCACCACCACCATAACCATAATCACAACCACCTTCAACACCAGCATCAACATCAACATCAGCATCAGCAACAACACCACCACCGCCCCAACTTCCCATTTCAATTACTCGAAAAGAAAGACGACGATGCCGCCTCTTGCTCCACCTCCCCCTACCCTTCTCTTGCTATATCTGCCGACCCGACCACCACCACCACCACCGCTATCACCGCCATCGAAGCCGTAGAGCCCTCCAAGAAACCACCACCAAAGAGAACTTCCACCAAAGACCGCCACACGAAAGTCGACGGGCGCGGCCGTCGCATCCGAATGCCTGCCCTATGCGCGGCGAGGGTATTCCAACTCACCCGCGAACTGGGTCACAAGTCCGACGGCGAAACCATCGAGTGGCTCCTCCAACAGGCGGAACCCGCGGTGATTGCCGCCACCGGAACCGGTACAATCCCGGCCAACTTCACGTCCCTCAACATCTCATTGCGCAGCTCCGGCTCCAGCATGTCCGTCCCTTCGCAGCTCCGATCATCGTCCTATTACAACCCCAATTTCTCTCTCCACCAACAACGCCGAAGCCTCTTCCCCGGATTCGGCCTCTCATCGGAAACCTCCTCCACTGCGGCCCTCCTCAATTTCCAGTCCACCAACATCGGCAATAACTGTCTACTCCAAGCCAAACCCGAACTCAGAGATCACACTACCACTTCATTAGACCTCTCCGAGTCGACGGAGGAAATCAGCATAGGGCGGAAGAGACGGCCGTCGACGGAGCAGGAGTTGTCGTCGTCGTCGTCACAGCATCAAATGGGTGGGTATCTGCTGCAGTCGAGTGCAGGGACGATTCCGGCGAGCCACGGTGGAGCTCAAGTTCCGGCGAATTTTTGGATGCTTACAAATACGAATAACCAAGTGATGGGGGCAGGTGATCCCATATGGACTTTTCCATCGGTTAATAACAGCGGTTTGTATAGAGGGACGATGTCCAGTGGGTTGCATTTCATGAACTTTCCGGCGCCGGTAGCCTTACTTCCGGGTCAACAATTCGGGTCGGGGGTCGGCGGCGGATCAGGGAATAATAATAATAGTAGTTCCAGTGAGGGCCACTTGAATATACTTGCTGGCCTGAATCCCTATCGCTCCGTCTCCAGCAGCGGCGTAATGGAGCCGCAGGGAAGCGGCTCGCACTCACATCACGGTGGCGCCGGTGGCGATGATCGCCATGATACAACCAGCCACCACTCCTAGTCCATCGCCGCTCCATCCACACGTGTGGTCGTTTGATGTGTTGAAACACACGTGAGGTTTGATTTTCCATTGAGAAAAAAAAAAAATCGAGTTTTTTTTCTTTTCTTTTATTGGCTAAAATTAATTTTTTTTTGTGTGTGATTAATAAATATTGGAGGTTTTTTTTAATTCGGATTTGATGAATGAGAGAGACAGCGAGAAAATTCATGGCCTATTGGAGGTTTTTTTTCTCCCAAAAAAAAAAAAGAAAAAAGAAACCATGTGAGTTTAGTATTTTTACTGCAACATTATGATTATATATTAATCTTTGACAAAGTTGAGTTCTTCTTTTTTTTTTTTTTTAATTGTGACACATTGGGTCAATTTAGTGTTTGAGAACGTAATATGAGAGATTTAAATTTCTGACCTCTCATTAACGGAGTCATAGAAAAATATTTGCATGATAATGTGAGAGTTTCCCACCTAACAGCAATTCTGGTAGTCTAGTTTTAAATTATTTGTGTATTGATAAGGAATAAAACAGTATGAATAGAGATGATGATAATGATTAATGATGAGAGGAGGGGTGGGGTTGTTATTTAATATTTAATATTTAATATTTAACACTGGATGAATGATTAAGCCTATGGTATTATTATGGGGATTAATATATTTAATGGTGGGAAAAAGGAGGTGGGCCCCAGTTCTTATGAGTTCCAGGTGTTGCCTCAGGTGGGTGGCTCCCACCTTCCTGCTCTTTGCCTAAACCAATGTACAAGGTCACTGACAAACAGGTGGATCATTCTCCCTCCTTTTCTCATTTTCTTTTTTTCTTTTTTGCTTTTACCTTACAATTTCATTATACTTACTTTATTTTCAAATATTTATTTACTCTATATATATATTTTTTAAATTTTAAATTGATATAAAATATTTTATAAATATAATAAAAATAAAAATAAAAATAATCCGTAATAGTATTTCATCATCGATAAAATGGTTATCATTGATAAAATGGTTATCATTGATGGACTACTATCAATGATAACCGGTGTCAAAATTTTAAAGTTATTGATGAACTATGACGGGTTATCACTAATAAAAGACTATCAAGGATAAAAATTGTCATATTTATAATTTTTTTTAAAAAGTGTTATATTTTTTAATTATTTTACTCTAAATTAATATTTAATTTGATGTAATTTCTCTTCCTAATTTGAAATTAATTTTCTTTTATTAAAATTGACTAAATAATTAGAATAATAATTTAGAAAATATATAATATAAACATATTTTTAAAAGGAAAATTATTATTCAATTTAGAGTAAATAATTAAAAATATAACAAATTTTTTTAAAAAAATTACAAAAATTACAATTTTTATCCGAGTAGTCTATTATTTTATAGAATTTTGTGGGTGACTATTATAATGGTCATATATTAGCGATAACATACTATCACTGATAGTCACTAATTTTTTTTTCTCATATTTATAAAATATTTTAAATTTTGTTATATTTGTTATTATTTTGGGCGGAGGGATAACCATTTTTAAAAAAAAATTTAGAAAAAAGAGTAATTATATTTAAAAGTTTGATGGAAAGTAGAAGAAACTAAAATTAAGCGAAATGGAAAGTGAAGGTAACCGATGATATTTTTAAGCTTTTAGTTTTATTTGGGGTTAAAATAGAAAAAAGAAAATTGAAAAATTGGAATGAGTGATGGGGTTTTGATGATCCCCACCTTTGAGGTTGGGGCCCACCGGATCATTTATCTGTACCGTTCATTTTGAGGGCCCACTGATTTTCTTTTACACATGATTGAGTCTGGTTTATGTAGGCCCGGGAGAAATTAAAAATGGAATCTGCAGAGCTACAATACAAACACAACCAATTTTAATTACTAATTAGGATTTAAAAAACTATATAATATATATAAATATAAATACGAAATATATATGGGTTTGTTTTTGTGTGTCAGAAGCAAAAGAGCAGTACAGTACCACACAAGAACAGGATACGATTATTTTGGATTGGGTGTCCCCAAAATCTCCCGCTTTCTCTTATAAATTTTTCACCTAAATAATTCATCATGCCCTCCTCCCACCCACTTTTCTTTTCCCCCCTCTCTTAACTATTTTAATTTCATTCTTATAATATTCAACTTTTCATTATACTTTTATGGTTTTCTCGATGGACAAAAGCGTCGGAATAGACACTAATTACGTCGGGTAAACTCTCTAACCCAATGCATGCATGCGTCGAGATAGAGAGTCGAAAAAAGATGGTTACAAGAGAACAATCTGACACATGACGTCGGATAAAAGGTTCTAACGGAACGCATGGTCAACGCGTCGGGTTATGCCACTTTATACGACGTATTGACCATGCGTCGGGTTAGGGAGTCTTTCTAGACGCGTGTTCAATGCGTCGTATAAAGTGGCCTAATCCAACGCATTGATCATGCTTCAAGTAAATAAATTTGAAGACCATGGCACATCTAATCTGAAAACTTATCTTTTACCCTACGCCTAGATCGAACGTCGGATAAAAAACGTTTGGAAAACAAAAAAAATTCTGGTGGTGATTTTGATCGGTTTTATTTATTTAACTAGTCTATCTATTGTGGCAAATTTAATTCAGAAGTTTGTTGATGGTTATAAATGTGATGGCCCATGTGGTGTTCATGTGTGTAAAGTAATTAATATTGAGTAGCAACCATGGTAGAGAGGAGAATTAATTATAACTTTTTGAGCAATGAATTATGAATTTAAATCTTATAAAAATGGAAATGATGCTTTAGAACAATATATATTTTTTTTTTTTAGTGGTAACATTATTCGAAATATTGTCATCTCGTTTTTTTTTAGTAACTTTTATATTTTAATCATAGTTCTTAAGAGCATATCTCAACTGACATAATGTATCGACTAATGACTATGAGGTCCTAACTTCAATCTCTCACCCCACATATTGAAAAAAAAAAAAATACAAGTATGATTTCGATTGAAGGGAGCTTTTCAAAATATGTGGAAATGGATTGCTTTTGTACTAATTAATAATATATGAATGAGCATATCACTAAGTTATTCGTGGATTGGAATAAATTGCCATTAATTTTGATTATTAAGATGCCAAAGTGGAGGGATTGGCTTGTTGTATACTAAAAATTATTATAGAGAATCATTCATGAAATCATATTTTAGTTTTTAATGCTATCTTCGCAATTAAGATAATTTTCATTTTCTGAATTCAAAACCAACCAACAAGGATTATGTATAACCTAGTATACATAGCACCGTTTGTGATTGATTTTTAGAACCTTAAAAAGATTACAAAAGAATATTAACCGCTAGTTGTATTCGGTAAAGTTGATTGTGAATGAATCATTAAAATCACTTTTGTAACACCGTAATTCATATATATATTTTAAAATGATATTTTTTTTTAGATACATAACACATACAAGGAAGAAAACAATTCAATTCGAAAGAGAATAAGAGATGTCAAAATAGAATTTAAATCTGCTAACCATAGTTGTTAAGGAAAACAAGACCTCCACAATGATATGATATTGTCCACTTTGGGCCGAAACCCGCCTGGCTTTGCTTTTGGTCACCCAAAAGGCCTCATATCAATGGAGAATATTGTCCCTTCTTATATACCATGATCTTCCCCTAATTTTAACCGATGTGGGACTTTGGTCGCACTCCAACAATAGTGAATGGACCGAGTCGAACCGAACCAACCTGAGCCAAATGAAATGGATCGGACTAAACCCAAACTAGGGTTTGAAATGTTTTTTCAAGAGGAACAATCAAGTGTAGAGGCGTGACTCAGTTTCAAAATTGGTGAACGGAGGTACGACGGTGCGAAGTTGAGCAGATCTGAAACAGGCGCCGTTAGGGTCGTGGAGAAATCTGAAAGGGACCGACGACATAATTTCTTTCTACTATTTTTTTTCTTTTTCTTTCCTTCTTTATTTCTTTCTTCAAACGACTTCGTGCTACTAGCTTCGAAAAATAGATTATCACACATCTCTTCTTAACAAAATTTAAAATTTCAATTATATATATATAGTATTTTTCTCACACAACTAACTTCTATTTTTTAATTTTCAATTGATTAGCTAAATGCAACCAATTTTTTAAATAACTAATATGAGAATATTAAAAAAAAACAATTATTTTACTTAAACTTACTAAATAATTTAGAGCAAACAAAAAATATATTTAAATTAAAAGCAGTATAACATTTAAAACAATTATTTAAAAACTATAAATTATCAAATACCAACCACAAAAATTATGCAAATTTTGATAAAATATTGTTTTTAGTCCTTATAATTAACTAAATTACAACAATTTAGTATCAAATACTATTGTCTGCTTTTTCAAGATTAAAGTTGAAATTTATCGTTCAAACCTAAATTTGTGCTTAGGTTCTTAATCGTTATAAACTACATAAATAAAGACTTGAATCCTTTACTTCAAGTTACACAAATCTGACCTATAATTTAAAAATTCTGAACCCATCTTATATTCCTAGGTCAGTAGGTTCGTACTATGTGTCTATATGATAAAGATATTTCTTTCCTAACAATCAAAATCATGGATAGTACTCACTTCAAAAATTGATAAAGAAAAAAAAAAGTGAAAAGAAAGAGAAGGATACTAAAAAGAAAACATTTAAAGTAGAGTTTTTAGAAAGAAGAGAGATTTAAATATAAAAAACGTTGTCGACACAAAATTATTTTTAAAGTGACTAAATTCGACAGGTGTCAAATGAAGAAGACATTTGAACCGTTGATTAAAATAGACAACACAATAATAACTGGACCTACAAAAATCCAATGGCTAAAATATTTCTATCATATAATAAAGAGAGATTAAACTGTTGGAATACAATTGTCACTATAAATAAGATAGGTCTCCATCCAACACATTAGGCACATGCACATGAGTTCATATACTACAAAATAAAATGGTCCCAAAAATAAAATAAAATAATAATAATTCTTGGCGTTATTGAAACACCAAAAATAATTAAGTCATTACCCCCTTAGACTCAACAAACTTGCCGGGATAATTTTGGAAAAGAATGGTGTCATCTCAAACTCTAAATAATAGTATCTTGAAGGATCGAGAAAAAATAAATAATAAATTAAAGGGTGCATATCTTTTAAATAAGACATTTTTCTTTAGGGTTGCTTTTTGGTTAAAGAAAAAAAAAAACTTTCAACAGTGAAAAAAAGGTAGCGTAATAGTAAGAGATATATATCCAAAGCATGAAAGCATCTTGTCTGCCTAGGAATTATTCCATTTTTTTTTCTTTGAAATTAGAGCAAAGTTGATGAGATGAGTTGTCATTCCACTTTAATTTCTCAGTCAAATTATTTTATAATAAAATGATAAGAAATATAGAACAAAAACTGAATTAACTAATTAGGGAAATTGGGATTTTTGTATAATGAAATGATTGATAAATATAAAATAAGAGACATTGATACAGAAGGCATGTGGTTGGGTTTGTTCTGATGTTACAGGTTGGTTGTTAGGACATTAATTAGTTAGGAGACTCTGTTTATGGTGACAAACTTTTAATTTCCTCTTGATAAGCATGGTTAGTTGACATGTACTATCTATCTCGTGTTCAACTTGAACTTAATTCAACCAGCATAATGTACAAATTAGTGATTAAAAAGTTAAAGGTTAACTCTTCGATCCTGTTCTGGTAAAAAAAAATACAAAAGACCAATTTACTAATTTAATGCTAATTATTCTAAGTTCAAAGTTGAAAACTAGATAGAAATTTGGTTGATGTTGAAACCAATAATTGTTTGAAATAATGTATGAGTGTCAAAGACAGGAATGTTCAATTCCCGAGACAGGCTTGTTGCATTTTCATGAGGGTGGTACTGGTGGTTGTAGAAAAGTTTTACAACACAATTCTAAATTTTCACCAACTTTTTTTTAATTGGAAGGCTCGGTCATGGTAGCTGGTAGATACATATTTTTATAATTAGGCTCGTATTGATAATTTAAGACAATTTTAAGTAATTTCTTAACACATTTTATTTACACTATGAATTTACTTTATAATAATTAGGATCATTTTTTTTCCTATAATAAGTGTGATGAAAATTTGAACCTCTAATCTATTGCGGTTGAGGGTAGTACATGATTTATATCGGTTGAGCCTCCTCCAACCCGTCCTCCTCCTCATCCTCACACAAGAAAGCATAAAAGGTAAATAGAGAGAATGCCCCTTAGTCGACACACCCAAGGTGGGTAGTCTTCAATCCAATATTCGTAATGCTTGGAGATTCGTGTCTGACGCGCCATTATTTGCCTTTGAATTTACCTTCCGACTAGTGGAGGAAGCCTCCGATCAATCCACTCATATGTTTGGAGATGGTTTCGTGTCCAACAAATGCTTGTATTTCATTCATATAACGATATTTACATGTCAAAAATTTAGTAAAAAAGAGTATGTTTCTGCCCATATAGGATGCAATTCGGCTTCAATAGCGCCATTGCCTCTCCTAGTTCCACTAATGACATTCATGAGGTGAAAAACTTCAACAATCAACATCGATTCACCAGAAGAATCTATGACAATTGCACCCAACCCCACATTAGAGTTGAGAGCAACAATATCAACGTTAAGTTTATAGGTTCCTAATTATAGGAGATTCCAAATAGTGGACGAGGTAACATCATGATTTCGAATTTGGGATGACCATCTTTAGGGTCATTCATCTATACATGAGTGTTCCTATCCAATTCTTCGAGTATGTCGAGAACTCATATGACCAAGTCTTTCGTCATAATTATAGATTTTTCGTGTACTATTTGGTTTGGATTGAGTTTAACATTTGAGAAACACGACAAATAGTAGCTATACTCATTTTTTTTTAATGGGTTGAGCCTATGTTCACGTTGAGGTTAGTAGTTTTCAACCATTTAAAATAATTCAGTCAGATTCAAAATTATATTACAACTTCCTTCCGATTTGTGAAGAATTACATTACATATAATCTTAATATCTAAATATTATATTATATTAATGATATGTTGATGTTAATAATTTGTAAAAAAATCTGGTATGTGAAGAATACGCAGTCAGCGATTCTCCGCACCAGGGCCAGGACGGACCAACCGAGTCATAACTCAGTGCCCACTCGTGAGGTTCGACTCAGTGAAATGAGTGCAACTCTTTGGATTCTTCAGTCTCTTTCAATTTCATATTCAATCACTCAGGATTTGTCAAAGAGTTCACAACTGCCTTCAATTTCATGGGAAGGACTGCAATTTTCTCGCCTCATTCTACCATTGTCGTCTTGATCTGGTTCACCTCTGCCGTTCTCTTCTTCTTTCTCTTCCAAATGGCCCTCCACAACTCCAGTTCCGCTTCTTCTTCTCCAGGTTTTCATTCTTCTCCTTCCTCTCGTGTTTTGTTTTCTTTATCCGTCTACTTTTCCATTAATTTAGGGTTTATGTTGGAAAGTGAACGAAAATTGACGATCTCGATTTGGGCGTTTAGGTTTCTAGTGAACATAACAAGATTTTATGTTCTGAATGGAGTGAGAGTTTGATCGAATCAATTCAATATACTCTCATGAGACTTGTAATTAAGCAATTTGGTAAAAATACAATTATAAATTTAGAAATTAATGAAGTAGAATTCTTTAAAGCTTAGCGGGAGCTCTGATATTTGTTTAATCTATACAATGTAATAGGAGGAACTAACATCTCAAAAATCTTAATACCAATATCAATCAATACCCAATTTTTTTAATGTGAATGCATGGATTTTTTCCTAATCTCTTTTCAATCTTATCATTTGTTTAGGCATCTTTTTTAAAGTACGAATACAAATCCTTCATTTCATTAGTTACTCTGTGTGTGAATTTATTTCAAAAGTTCAGGATATTGATTTGGTGTTTGGCCATTTTGGATTCTTAATCTCCACTATGGGCCAGACATTACCAAAACAACTAACAATAACGGCTTTAGACTTGCCGACTGTTCGAAGCTTTTATGCTTGCTGCAACCATATGTCATCCAAAAAGTCTAATATTACTGCTTGCATTTATGTGATTATGATTTCAACTTTATAACTTTATTTGGGTTGCATGGTTAAGAAAATGATGGCAGTGTATTATGAAATAAAGTGTACCACTTTGCTGAAAACTTCTATCAGATTCCGTGATATCAAATTCCGAGTTAAGATCAAAATTATACGATAAGATGGAGAGGGATTTGGATGAGAAAGGGGCACTTTTCCTCAAGGACGGTGAAACATCTCAGTCTTTATCACTCTCTGATATCTTCACTATTAAGGATGGATCAGTGACCCCTGTATTGAAGGCAAGCAGTTCGTGAAAGAAATTCTATTCAAAAATTTATATTCTTCTCACATTTGCTGCAAATGATTCCCTTTTCATCCATGCAGGCAGCAAATCCTCCTGTTCGTGCTAATGTTTTGTATCTAAGCACAGAGTACTCTGTTCCCATATCGTAAGTATTGTATTGTTTTACATGTTTTAACATAGCCTTGCAAATTTTTTAGAATTAAAATCTTCATGTTCACCCATCCCCTTGGCATTTGTTGATGGCATCACAAATAATAGAATCTAAGTGGAGGAAATGTAATAGGTGTTTGTTTAACTACTTGGAAAGGATATGTTTGACATTGTCTGATTTCATGCACAACAAATTATCTTATTATGATTTATGGGTAAGAAGTACTCTTTATCAATTAAGCATGATACAATTGGAGTGTTGACATCTTCAGTTGTTATATTTCCTAGACTGTTTCCTTTCTTGTTGTAGGACTTTTTAATGTCTTATTTAGGGATAGCGGTTATGCCTATTCATAAACATTTTGTTCGTGCTGCAGTGAGGCTGTAAAATCTATATTCAATCCTTATTTTGATAAAGGTATGTTTTATTTGTTCATTTTCTTAAATAGGTTGGAGTTTACTTCCTACATTCAATATAATTATGTTTCTACACAGAATGATCGCATGTTTGGCTTTATTTCTTAATGAATATGACATCATTCCTTAACATATGCTCCCCTGTACTTTGTTTAGCAATTTGGTTTCAGAACTCTAGCTTGTACCATTTTAGCATGTTTCACGCATCACATCATATTACACCGGTTCCTGCTAATGAAGATGAGGCAAGTTACCTTCTTTATCTGTTATTGTGTTGCTTTGAACCTTCTTTTGTGTATACTTTTTCAACAAATCGTCTGTTTGGCAGATTGAAGCTGAAGCAGCTGCTGTGAAGTCTGCAACAGAGCATATGTGCCGATTGAAAATAGTACTAGACAGGGTTATTCTAACTTCAACAGGTGTTCTTCTTGGATGTTGGCAGGTCCTTTCCTTTTAACTCATGGAGACATCACTATAGCATTTTTAGATTTTTCAAATTCCTAGATTTTGTTTGCAATTTTTTGTCTTAGTAGTTTTTCCTCGACAATATATTCATACAGGGTGAGGAAACCAATTACTTGCGCAGTTCTTTGTTTACCTTATTTTTCAGATCATGCTTAATCACACTATCATGTTATCGCACATTGAATATATAAACATTGATGTTCTACATAAAAGCTTGCAGTCTTTTGTTCTTCTGTTTAAGTAGATGGACAACAAACTGAATTGAGACTGCATGAGAGTTCAGAGAGTTCTTCTGATTATACCATTTCTGAAAATTTCTCTATTAGCATTTTTATGTGTTACTCTGTATATGTAACTTTTCACTAAAACTTTAGTGAAGTATCCCGATAAGTAAAAATCTCAGTATTCATACTTGAAACTTTTACTGTAAAAGAGAAAGCTAACCTTTTCAATCATTTCGGCCTTAAACTGATTTTTTAGCACTTAAATGATGCATGAGATAACCAACATAGGTTGACCTAGTGGGCTATAAGGACTAATGTAAATCGTAAAGGACCTAGAGTGAATAGGTTCAAGCCATAGTCGTCACCTACCTATGATTTAATATTTTACGAATTTTCTTGTGGCAATCAAAATGTAGTAGGGTCATACGGTTGTCCTGTTAGAATAGTTGAAGTGCCCACAAGTTGGTTTAGACACTGACAGGGGTAAAAGAAAACATGAGATAATCTTCTAATATTTGTGTCAATTTGGACACTAAATTCCTTTTAGGTATCTAATTTGGCCTAATACTGAAGACGAGCTGGTGCAATTATTTGCCCTGCCATGAGGACTGAGGAGTTTAAGAATATTAAGAATATTGTCTAATCATAAATTATTTGCTGATCCCTATTGTTCTTTTGGTGTAGGTAATATCAGGGACAGATCCTGTGACCATCCGTGCTAAACTAAGGACAGCACTTCCACATGCACCAGATAAACAACTTGTATGAGTTTGTGATTTTTAATTCCAGTTTGATTGAAATAGTGGCAGCGAGCAGAATACTAGTCCATAGTAATCTTTAGAGTAATAAAAAAAAGAAGTAATCTTTAGAGTTATCATTTAAGTTGGAAGGCATATAATATTAGTACATTCAGCTCTTAGATGAGAGAACTTGTCGTGTGAGCTATGATTTTTGGCTTTGAATATTTATAAGATTGGTGAGGACTTGGCCAACTCGATTTTGTAGTCTCCCATAATGACGTAATAGGTATTAATGTCCGTCTTCTTGCTTTGCCACTTTTTGGGTGTTGATGAGGTTTTGCCCCCGAAAGTAAAATATGGATTTGAGGGTAATTTTATTGTCAATGGCATTTCGCTGTTTTTGACATCAAAATAATATTTTGGCCGACACCTTGGTAGTTCTTTTACTGAAAAGATGAAGGCCTGAAATATTTTAGATGAGATGCTTCCCATGCTTAATTTTATATCTATGGTTTAAGATAAAAAGAATGGTTTGTAGTTGCCGTGAGCATCCAGTTGATATAAAGTTTTATATGTCATACACTTTATGCTGCATTTATCGCTTTCTCTTGCCGACTATTGACATAA
This sequence comes from Herpetospermum pedunculosum, assembly GCA_028017165.1. Taxonomy (NCBI): domain Eukaryota; kingdom Viridiplantae; phylum Streptophyta; class Magnoliopsida; order Cucurbitales; family Cucurbitaceae; genus Herpetospermum; species Herpetospermum pedunculosum. The sequence continues at coordinate 1,011,234 of CM051530.1, forward strand.
AGTATGAAATATAACCGAACTAATTTGCAATGACACTGCCTTCCACAGTATGATGCTGCTATTCTTCATACATCGTTTGCTCGGCTTTTGGGTCACCCGAAAGTTTCAGAAATGGTACTCTCTTAGACCAATGTTTATTTCAGATATTTCTTGCTTCATTTAAGTTTAGATTCAGAAAGTCTGCAGTAGTCATTCCCATAATCGTGTGGTGTAATTTTGATGGGAACTGATGTATAGATGTGAGAAATTGTGATAATACTTAGCTCTATTGAACTGAAATTGAGAGGGGACTATGGAGACTTCTTACAATTCAAATGGTCTCAAGTTCAATGGATAGTAGATGGCACATTTGTTGAATCTTTACTTTTCCGTGACTACTTTTTCTTTTTTTGTTATTGGTAGATGCATCGAAGTTCCGATGAACTCCAACTCTTTCACGAGCTGGTTGCTCGCTTGGATAAACAAATCCATGGCTTCGAGGTAAGTTCTTAATCTCTATCTTTTTATGTATTTGTATGTATATGCGTACATACATTATACGTATACATAGGGTAAATGAAAATAAGGAATTGAAATGTTGCAGGCAATGGTATCGGAGCTGTGGTATGTGGAGGAATATGATGTTTTAGCTCTGGCTTTGAATGGAAGAATGAAGGTTCGGAAGTTACAACTTGGCTGCTCCAGCTCTTGAAGTAATAAAGAATCTCCATATCTCCATTGAAGTTTAAGTAAGACGGTAAAAAGTTATGAAGAGTTGTCTTTGTAAACAAACCGTAATTGATACTCACTGCGGGCTTAAAAGTTAAAAGTACTGAGTATTGCAGTCCAATTTGTCTGCTCAGAATGATTCGGACTTCCTGTTTCTTACACGTGAAACTGGAAAGGGTTATACGTTACAACTTACAATTACAAAGAGCTTTCTTGTAAATAAATAATGATGGTCTCTCTTTGACATATTTGCAGAAGTTTTTAACCGAGCCGGATATAGTTGATTGGATTGGATAATACATTCTAAAAGTTGATAGGTTTGATTTAAAGGAAGCCAACATGAGCATGGCTAGGCACAGGGGACTCGAGCCTTCCTTAACTATGAGAGCATACTTAATTTGTATATAATGTCACATAATTTTCAAAATAGTCTCTCGATTTGGTGGTAAATGTATGGCTACCTCCTTAGCTGTCTTGATTCGAGCTCCAATTTTTTTTTTTTTTGTAGTTAATTTTTGTTTCTATTTGTTATTATGTATGAATACAAATTTTAGGCTTCCGTGAGTTAAAATTTTGGATCAATGCATTGAGCATAGCTTAACTGACATAAATTATGTACCCTCGAGTCCTCGACTAAAAAGTTATAGGTTTAAACACCAATATGAGTATAACTCAATTGACATGCATTTATGGGACTCTTGCCTCATGTGGTGGGACTGGATGAGGGGTGATAAGCTCATGGGCGTTAGGAATGAGGATGTGTGGCCGACACGCTCCAGAATAGTCAATAGGACAATCCTCTCTTCTTTCTTTTCTATGCGCCTTACTGTATTCGTATTCATCCTCGTGGATGCCACACGTTGGGTTCATTTTTTAAATCCCAACTTTTATTTTAATCATTTATATCAACTCTCAAATAATACCTTTTTACAAACTTTTCATATCAAATCCATGTAATTACCATTCTAGGTACTAGAGCTTGATCATAATTTAATATATATTTATATTAAAGAATATAACATTATACGTTCATCGATATAAACATAATTTCAACTAACATATTGTAAGATTAATCGATCCAAATGAAAAAATGAAGAAAAATCGGCATATTTTCTTTGTAAATTTTGTTGCAAGCAAACTGAGATTAGGGTTAAATTCACCCCACACCTCGTACAACATGATTGAATTGTGAAAAGACACTCATCAATATAAAAAATCAAAATTGAGTGATAATTTGAAGCTCCAACCTTACTAAATGCTATACTCAAATTTTTGTTACAAATTATGAATGTCAATATGAACATAGTTCAACTGACACAATGTTAGTTATGGATAACAACAATAAATGATATAGCCAAATCGAGCTCAATTGACATAAGAGGTCATGAGTTCAGTCTTCACATTTAAAAAAAAAACGACCTAACCAAAATGTGATGTGTAAAGGAAGCATTGGAGAAAGGCAAGTGATATGCCAAGCAAGCAAAATGAGGGTGGACTGTGAAGGCAGAATTAAGAATGAAATTAAAATAATGAAATGGAGAGGAAAGGACAAAATGTGGGAGCGTGTCGACCATGCTTCCGGCAAGTCCCCGGCCACGTGCTCTCTATGCTCTGAGTCCTCCCTTCCACACGCTCAGATGAGACGAGTCTGCGCCAAAGCCCTAATTTAATCTCACCCTTTTCTCTCCTTCTTTCTTCTCTTCTAATCTCTCCCTGCTTCTTCCTTTCTCGGTATTTCTTCTTTGTTTTCTTATGATTCTGTTCATTTTCTTATCTGGGTCTGTTTCTTTTCTACAATTTTGTCCCAAATTCGTCTCTTTGTTATCTGGGTCTGGAATTCTTTGATTATTAAAGATGTACACTCATGGGGATTGTTATGTTTGCAGAAGTCTGACTTTTCACTCGGTTTCACTTTCTGTAGAAGATCATGGTTTCTGAGGTTCCTTCACAAACGGTTGTTGAAACTGATGTTCCGGTTGTGGCTTCTGTATCTAGGTAACTCTTGATCATTCCTGATTGTAAGATTTACGTTGTTGAATGTTCTGAATGCTTCAAATTATAGTGCTGCTTCGGCTTCTGTTGTTTGTTGTATTGTATCAATCGCCCAAAGTAGCAAAGTAGGTGTTGAATATGCCAATATGGAATGTAAAAGTGGAATTCTATTTTGGTTTGAAACATTTTCTTTAGACTAAATCATTAGTGCATCGATGGTAGAATGTTTCTTGGTGACAGTTTGGAATGCATTTGTTAATATGCTAAAGATGATGCATGGGGTAATTTGTGGTGGTTTGTTTAGCGGTATTAAGATTCAACTTTGAGCTAGCTGCTCTTTTTATTCAGGAATTGTTCTGGTAAAAAAATTAAGGTGAAAGTTCCTAAGAAAATTCACAAGGCTGAGAGGGAGAAGTTGAAGCGAGAGCATTTAAATGATCTCTTCCTTGACCTCGCAAATGTACTTGGTAATTTCTGCTTCTCTTGATTTATGATGATATTGCTTTACTGTTTTGTGACAGCCCTGAGTTTGGAGCACATTTATGTTTTACGTTTTCCCACTGGAAAAAATGTCTTCTTATGTATAAGTATAACATAGGTTGATATGCTCCCAATTTTTGATTTGGTAGAGTCTTAAGATATTCTCCTATGGCACATTGTCAGCTGTTCTCATACTTGGAATGGTCATCTGCAGAGCTAATAGAACCAAACAATGGAAAGGCGTCCATTTTGTGTGAAGCAAGTCGACTGCTAAAAGACTTGTTTGGTCAGATTGAGTGCCTCAGAAAGGAGCATGCATCGTTGTTGTCGGAATCACAATACGTAAGGCTCTTAAAAAGAGCACTCTTTCTTAGAATTGAGAAGTAACATGTCTCTAAATAGTAAACTTGGTTTCTTTACCTACGTGTTAATAAATTGCACAGGTCGACGTTGAGAAGAATGAGCTGCAAGAAGAGACTTCTGCTTTAGCATCCCAGATTGAGAAACTGCAAAGTGAGATACAATCAAGGGCTGCGCATTCTAAACCTGACTTAAACATACCCCCACCTGTAGAGTTTCCACAACAAGAGACAACGATATCACATTTCTCAGGGGAATGCCTTGGATTGCCTGTCATGGAACCCACAATGCAGCAAACACATGCCGTTTTTATCGTCCCGGTGCGGCCAGATCTCCCATCTTATCCAGCAGCAGATGCAGCTCATGCCCCAACATTGCCTACCTCACATGTAAGCAAACCACATGCCAGATATCCAACACCAGCAGATTCCTGGCCTGCTGGACTTCTCAGATTGTCACAAACAACAGAACCAAGTAAATAGTTTTTAGCCATTGGTTGCCAAGAGCAATGAGAGCTGATTATTGTAGTGACCTCTTTTGTTTTTATAAAACAGATGCCCTCAGTAGAGGATTTGTAGTATAAGTTGAAAATGGCTGATGGGTAACCTGTGTTTTAGCCTTTAGGAACTGTGTATTTATAGGAGGTTAATGTTGGATTCGAACAACGTTCGAAACTTAGGATGTTATTGTTAGGAACTGTGGATCTGTAGGATGTTAATGTTGGATTTGTTGGATTTCGAACAACGTTTGAAACTTAGAATCTCTGAAATTAATGAATCTGCAACTGCGTTCCCTACCTTTCTCCAAAAAAGCAAAAACACTGCTTCAGGCTCATTCAATCTGGATATTTTTACTAAACCTGCTCAGTTAAACAAATCTTACACGACACAAATAATATTTTGACTAATTTTATTAGAAGCAACATGAAGCCATTAATCATTATATGTATGAATTTCAGGCTTTTGTTGATAAAGTCATCTCAAAGCATCGCAGTGGTTTGATTCAAAGATTCCTCCTTACTAAACTCCTTACAAAACTGAAGAAGAAAAACTGAACGACAAACAATTTAGCTTGTCATGCATAGCCAAACACTCTGAAATCTGGATCGAAGACCTACTCTTGGAGTTGGCGGCTGTCCAAAGGGACCTTCAATTTATTTTTTTAATGTTTTTGTTTTGTTCCTTTTGTTTGTACTAAAAAAAGAATCATAATTAGTCAACTTAACTAAATACTTGCACAAATCAATAAAGTAACCTCCAATTTTAACATTGTTTCATATTCTCTTTTTCTTATATATTCTCTTTATTCTATCGATATTTTTTTCCTTTCCCTTTGCATATCTTTTCTTTCCTTTTTCTTTTTTCCCTGTAAAGTTCGTAACAATACACAATGTGTATAAACTATAAAGTAAAGGACACAGTGAGAGTTTTACCAACTCTCCCCATAATCCCATTGGTTTATCCGCTAATTTCTTCTTAATCACTTCCGCTTCGTACTTCTTTAATTATTAGGAGCAAAGTTCCAGCCTTTTCAGTCACACTCTCTCTTTTTCTTTTGGGCTACGTGAATTAGATAATCCAGAAGCTTCAGATCAGCCGGAGAAGACAATCAATTGAACCCAGCTGGGAAAATCTTCGAAATGGGATCTGGAGCGGCCAGTTTTTTCAAGGTCGTCCTCAAAAACTTCGATGTTCTTGCTGGGTATGTCGTTTCTCTCCTCTTTCTTTATTTTTGCCACTTTGATTCTGTTTATTCGAGAAGAGGGGTCGATTTTTCTTAGAGGGTCGACCCGTAAACTCAGGTGTGAGTGGTGTAAAGACATTTAGTTTGAGGAATAGACTAATGTTTAGTGAACAAATTAGCTCCCTGAACAATCTCTATATGCTTGATTGAAGAAAGATTCCCATTTCCCAATAACCCTCAGTTGCAGCCTGGGCTAAGTATTCTGAAATTATTCTGAGCTGTACCAGCAATATGTGCAGTTTCTTGTAATTACCTAAGCAATCTTTTACAATCCTGCCATTGAGTATCAGTTGGGGCACTGAATAACTAACTGAGGCCTTGTCATTGTTAGGTATTGTGGGCTGTAGCCCACTAAATCTACCATCAACTAGTGAAGGATCTGTAAAAGGAACTCTTTTACAAGTCAACTTTCTATCTAGTGCCACTGCCATTGATGTAGGATTTGGTTTTGCTGTTGTTTTTCGGTTTTTATTAGTGATCTCGAGTATATTTGGTTTGAGAAAGATAAAGAACACTCATTGCTGCAATGTGCACCAAGAAATTAGCTTAGTGATCCAAGGCTTCTGAGAGCATTAGTTTGCTGAATTCTGGAATTGTGCCTTGAACCATAGTTTGTGAGAATCTAATAATTAAAATATCAACAACATACACTAGAAGAAAAATAGAATGATGGGTAGGCTTAAATCTCTCAGACTAGGCTCTACTCTTGGAGCTTGACAATGACCATGCAAGGCCTTTTGTAGCTTACTCATAACACATGTAATCTTCCTGTCAAGGGACTATGAAACTAGCTAGATGTTTTGTTTCACATAAACAATTAAGTTTATCATTTAGAAGTAAACAAGGCTCTCACGGTAGAGGCTTTACAACAGGACTAATCAACACCTGGAGTTTGTTGAAACCCTTTGGTAACCAAACAAGCCTTGGACCTACTAACTGTTCGACCCATCGGTATTCATTTTAACCTCGAACAACCAACCAAAGAAGCTACAAAGGACTGTCTTCCCCCTTAATAGCTAATTTTCACTTAGGCTCAGCAAGTTCGATGGATATTTGTGTTCCAAAATGGAAACTCGAGATCTAATAGTCAATGAGTGTGGGGGAACCATGCTTTGGAAGTTGTATTATTATGTGATTTGAAGGGTTATATCACATGCCAATGATAGAGGAGAGAAGGATGAGCCTGTTTTAGCTTTTGGAGATAAAAGGAGATACAGAAGTAGAGACCAACTTGTAGGAACCATAGATCCATGCAAAGGAAACTCAGCAGCAGGAATCAAAAGCTAAAACAGTCTGGCTGCATACCTGAGGAACAACTGCAAGTTTGATGCAGAGGACTGAGCACAGGAGGAAGACCTGGACGAACAGGGAAAGTCAAATTAAATTAAACAATTGTGCACCACAACAATATCGTGTTCTTATGAGACCACCAACCTAAGAAGCAATATTGAGTCACTGACTGGTTGTTTGGTACTGGATAACTTTTCAGCTACTTTACACATCCTAAGAATATAGTCTTTAGTACGTGGGGGTTAGTTTTTATAGTTCTATGCTTATTTTTCAATTGAACTCTAATTTCAAAATCATAACAAGAAAAGCATTTAACATGCACCAAACCTCCTGAGAGGTCAAACATTGACTCACTTACTCGGTGCTATATGTTAACTGAGGACTTCTATGTAAGTCAGAGGACTTGCCTTCTCCAGAACCAGAAGCCAAAGATTGACCTCTAGTCTTGGTTCTCTAAGTAGAAAACCTTCAAGATCAAGTAATTTCACTGTTTAATAAGGCACTGAGGCCTCTAAAAAATGTAATTTGAGCAGATGTAGTAGAGTCAAGCGGTTGTCCCGTGAGATTAGTCAAGGTGCGCAAATGCTGGCTCGGACACTCACGGATATAAAAAAAAAAATGTAATTTGACTAGTCAAGCTCGACTGTAACTACAACGATCTTCTAGTGAGTAGTAGAGGGAGATGGAGGAACAATCATGGATAACTTGCATAATGTATGGACTGACTAGATCAAGAAGCCATTGACATTAGTCTGACTTTAATACCCTTAAAGAAGATCTAGAGAAAACTGTACAACAATGCCAAACTCGTGGTTTCATTAATTGTGAATAATCATTGTACATGGCTATATATTAATGACTAGCCTCTCTGAGTCTGACTAATACAGCCGTATAATTTTAAGCCCCAAATTTTACACACTCGTGAACAAGGAAATGGGAGGGATAGAAGAGTAAAAGACCGTGAAGTTTATTATAAGTAAAAGAGTGACGGATGGGAAAGGAAAAATGGTTAGAGTACGGAAAGAAATGTAAAGCAGCAGAAAAAGATTGTATTTGGAAAAATGATTAGCTAAATCATTGGAAAAAATCCAGGGAGAGAAAGGGGAGACTTTCCATATACCTACCTCAATTATTTTATTTTCCACTCAGTTCAAACTATTTTCTGATTGCTATCAGTATCATATAAGTGCACATCGGAAAATTCTTAACTTCATTCACATTTGCAGGCCCCTGGTGAGTCTTGTTTATCCTCTGTAAGTGGTTCTGCTTCTTTGTTTAACTTTCTATCATTTTCATTAATGATACCTTTGGACTGTTTGACAGTCAAAATTCCAAAATTGTAGCTCTAATATTTGCTATTTGGCAGATATGCATCAGTTAGAGCCATTGAAACGAAGTCTCCTGTGGATGATCAGCAATGGCTTACTTACTGGATTCTATATTCTATGCTCACCCTTTTTGAGCTTACATTTGCCAAAGTTCTCGAATGGTAAAATTGGTACTTTAGTTTCGAAATCGCATATTGTTTGTTCTATCATATTGTGAGTTTTTTTTAATCGTTACACTGATGTTACTTAATTTGCTAGAGATTATGACTTGGAATTTCAAATTACATATGGTTATGATAATTTGTTACCTGAATAATTTTCACATAAATGTTGCTGCTTTTTTGGTCTATTTTTGAAATGCTGGTATTAATATTTATTATTATTTGGTGCATCTAAATTTGAATGATGCTATTCATTACATGGCTCTGCTTACAAGTATCCCTCTTGTATTTCATATACTTCTCATTTTTGAAGTTTTAAGATCCAATCCTTTAATGAAGGTTTTCTTTTGCAACAATAAGCTGATATTCAATTAGAACTGGTTGAAAGCCACTGATGAATTTCCTTTGTTCCCCTATAAATCTTTACAATAGGATCCCTATCTGGCCATATGCAAAGTTGATTTTGTCATGTTGGTTGGTCATTCCATACTTCAGTGGTGCTGCATATGTGTATGAGCATTTCGTGAGGCCTCTATTCATCAACAAACAGACAGTTAACATTTGGTATGTTCCAAAGATGAAGGACTTCTTCAGCAAGCCCGACGACATCCTAACTGCTGCAGAGAAGTACATTGCCGAAAATGGGACTGAAGGCCTCCAAAATATCATCAACAGGGTATACACTCTTACTCAGTCTGAATTAGTGATCGATCGTATGAATCAATGCAGGCGTACGCAAGCAACCCATCAATTAGTTTAATTAACTTGCTGAAAGATATGAATGTTTTTTTCCATTTTGTTTCTGTAGGCTGATAAGGCTCAGACAAGTAATCGTTACACGAGCTATTCTGAGGACCACAACCACAACCACGACCACGACCACGAGTTTTGGCACTAGTCTATATCAAGTGTTGGAGGGCAAGAGAGGATAATCTTTTGGCTGCTTATATCAAGTGATGGTTGTGTGATAGAGTTTATTTATATGGTTATAGTGGGGATGCTTGTATTGTTCATATGAAACACTGGGCACTCTGTAATGTATAAGTTCTATTCTAACTTCTTCAGCTTTGGTGTCCTTTTTCTGTTATTCCTCTCACCTTAACTTAACTTGTAGTTGTGGTTGGGAAATCAAAGTGTTAAGCTAGTTTGTTGTACTTTCTCAGGAAGTATTTGATTGCTTCTTTATATCATTTCTTGGATAATTTTTGGACATTAGTTTCTATAGTAGTCAATGATAATATAATACTACGAGCACTGAGTGAGTTAAAATAGTCTCGGGGTAGTAAATACTATTGAAGTCGGTAGAGTGAATAATCTAGTCCATTCAACTTCAAGTTGGTGACCCAAACACCCTCTACATGATTATCTCATTTTTACGTATACAGTATCGGTTGAATTATTTATTTTTTGTTGTGATTATGAAGATTTTTCTTAGTACGACAACATCCAAAAGTGAGAAAACAAGCTCACACAGCTTTATATAATTTGGAGTTAAGAAGTCGTAAATGTGTTAAAGAAGCAGTATTTAGTGTAGGTTTTCTTATATATAACGTATACCATATAAATTCAAGTTTACGAAATTCATTGTTTTTGTATTATATTATATGATTATAATTATATTAACTTTTACAAACCAAAAACTCAGAAAAAAAATAGTTACATTTACTAAAGTTTCTCTATTTTATCCTTAAACAAAATATAAACTTATAGTTTATAGACTATAGTACATAAATTCCAAATTTTAAACTTTTGGGTTTGGTAATAATCTAATCCTATCTTTCTTAGGTAAAAAAATAATTAATTGAAAAGTAAAAAATTGTATTGTGATGATCCAAGGGGAATGATGCAATGAATGTTTCCATCTTTTGAGTCATTCCAACTATATCTCTTATAAATTTATACTATACACTTTGGACACTCTCATTTCTACATTAATTATAATAATTCTACTTTTTTAATTTCTATATTCACAACTTGCTGATAATACAATTCCAACTTTGCTCTTTCAAAAACTTATAAACAATTCCAAAAATATATATTAATTGTAGATTTCCTTTTTGTAATGGAATAATAAAATTAAACGCAAATCTTCATTGATATAAACAAACAACCACTTGCAGAGAAATGGTCCAAATGAATTTAAATGACATAATTCAGCGACAATTAACATGTATTCGAGAAAAAATATTCATCTAGAAAATGTGTGAATATGGTTTTAACCTTAAATTGATAAACTCACTTTATTAAATTATTTACACCAAAAAAGTTGATCATAATAAACAAACTTATTTTTTAAAAAAATAAAAAAGGAAGAATACACAAGAGATACCGTTTGTGTGGCCAGAATCTAACTGTTATATACAATTGTACCAGAAGAAATATAAATATATACAAACTTTATAAAAATCAAATATCCATTGTATGGAAATCCACACCCCTTCATTTGAATTGTAATATTTTTTATAAAATGTCCTACACTTGGTTATTTATTCTTTTATGTATTATATATATATATAGGAAATTTGTACTCAATATCAATTTAGATTTTTTTTTTTTTCGCCATATTTTTAAAATATTTTATATTTGATTATATTTACTATTATTTTAAGTCTTCATTACTATTTATGGATTTATATGATTTTTGAGAATATATATTAAATTATTAGGTTTATCATAATTCACCGATACTATTTTCAATTGAACTTTAGTTATATTACTTTTCAAAAATAAAAAATAAAAAACTTTCACAATATTATTATTTAATACCGTTGAACTATGTTCTTGTTGGCCATATAATATTAAGGTAAAATATGTTATAGTCCTATTTATTCCATTTTTTTTTTAGGGTAAAAGATCGAACCTAAAACGTTTTGGTCACTAATTCCTACATCAAGTTAGTTATGTTCTTGTTGGTTATTTCATTTTAAATTCAGTAAGATTCTTAAAATAAAAATCAAACCTCCAACTTTTAATAATGTTAAAAATTAAATGATGCAATGTTAATTTATTAACTAGTTTGTATATGTGACAATTTAGATGTAATTCAATTAGTTAAATGTTTCAATCTCTTACTTTATTATTGTACCAAAAAAAAAATTGTAAATATTTATTGATATATTTGACTTAGTTACAATTATTAATTTAAACTAAAAAAAACATCTAACAACTTACTTTACTTCTCTTTCTTAAATAAAAACAAAAAACAGAAAAAAAAAAACTTACTTTACCTATTGAACATTGACATACAACAATTGACGGAAAAAAAAAAAAAAAAAGAAAGAGGTTAAAGATGAATAAATCTGAAATTAGTCGAAAATGAAGTTTGAAAATTCGTAGGTCCCTAGGTAAGTGGGTTTTTAATTTATCCCAACCTATTTGCACGTATTTGCAAACTAAATTCAATTTAATTAAAATCTTTGTTTTATGGCTTCGATGCATAGGAACCAAGAAAAAAAAGATGCTTTTTCTTTTAATTTAACAGTGTTTTCACGTGCAACTCTCTCTTCTTTTCTTAAAAAAATAAAAATAAAAATAAAAAAAATAATAAAAAAAAATAAATAAATTGGTGAGTTATGTTCACTTTGTCACCCTCTTTTAATTAATGATAACAAAGTACTACTTATTTTAAATTTAAATTTATTATTCACTAATCAACGTCCAATACAACATTAATTGTTAATCAGAGAAAATTAATTATGTTATTCAGCTTGTCGGATCAAACCCTAACTATAATTAATGGTGCATCTTATATATATAATACGTCCAATTTCTTTCTTCAAATTCTAATTGGGTGTGATATAATTTGAAGTATACTTAAAATTATATTTATATACATGGTATATTTTGTAGCAAAGGTTGATAGCTAGGGACTACTAACCAACTTTTAGAGTACTATATATTTTTATTTGTTCCTATCTGCTATGGTATAAATACAATTACACTTTGATTGTTATTTCGAGTACACTTTTTGTTCAATCGAGAATTTTAGGTTGCTATTTCGAGTAGACTTTGAAAAAAGAAATACAATAAAAGATAATGTTATTTTATTCATATCATAATTTAAAATTATTTGAGAGTGATTTGTTAGTTTTGATGAAAAATTAAATGTCTCACCTTGTCAACCTATTTTACTACTAACAAGCGTATCCTAAATTAATAAAAGCTAGTGGTCTAATTTAACATGAGTATAAAACTTAACACCATAGGTTTTGAAAAGTAATATATATATTGATAACATGATCACAAGAAGTTACCTATAGCAATTTACATAGGTCATAAAATATATACCATGTATATATGGATAAAAACACAGTATATTCCTATATGAGCCCCTAATGAAATTGGGGTTTAGTTAATATAAAGAGAAGAAAAAAAGGAATTCGTCGGTGTTGAGTGATATATCGTATATGAATAATAATTAAAAAAAATGATTTTGACAGTTTACAGAGACAGAGACAAGAGATGATGCTCTCATTCCAAAGCACAAAAAGTATATAATATAATGTTGAGAGAGAGATTATTAAAGAAATGCAATAATATATAAAAGAGAAGAAGACAAATCTTAAGCATATGCAAAATGGATGAATATTACATAATAATATGCAGCAATTAATTTTGGAAGCTAAAAGAAAAAATTAGGGCATGACTGAAATTAGAGTGATCCAGAAGGAAATCTGACAGTGCCCACTGGTTTGGAGACCCAAATTAAATTAAACCCTAACCCCTGACACACTCTTCGCTGTCCATTTGGATCCAATTCATCATGTGCCCCGCGATGCTTGCTGAGCCACCACCCCCTTCTATTCAATTTCTTAATTTAACTTTACATTTTAATCTTTAATCCCTCAACTTTATATTATAATCTCGTCAAACGTCACTTACTCTATAAAAAGTTTAAGAATCAAAATAAGATTGAAAGATGTGTTAGAAGTGTTAATAAAGTCTCACATTGATTAGAGAAAAGATTGATCCATGATACATAAGTGAAGACAATTATCTTCATTGGTATAAGATATTTTGGGTGAAACCAAAAACAAAGCCATGATACCTAGCTGTGTGGAAAGTTCTTCAATTTCCGAACAAAGAGAATTAATGATGTTGTCATTGTGGATGCCCCAAATCGAACAGTGCTTGAGTAAACAAGTAAGAAGTATAACTCTATCAAGTCGGCTAGATTGATAGAAGAAGTAGCCCTATCAAGAAGATAGGAAGAGTAAATCTTTGTTCGAGGCGAGACTCCAAATGGTACTTTGTTCGAGGGGAGGATTGTTAGGAGTGCTAACAAAGTCTCACATTATTGGCTAGGGAAGGGAGTGCGATAGGTGTGTATGTGTTAGAGACAACCTAACTCCACATATCTCCACATTTTGTTGGTATGATATTATCCACTTTCCCAAAAGACCTCATACCATTGGAGATAATTGTCTCACGTGATATTTCCCTTATCTAGTCCAATGTAGAATGTTGTTCTCCTCAAACAAAGTACCACACTTGAGCTTACTTTGTTCCCAACAATCCTTCGCTCAAACAAAGTACCACATCGGCCTCCCCTCAAATAGGATCGTATTATACTGAGCAATATAACATTTAATGCTCAACCACGATCCTCATATAGTCATCCTTCCGAATTACACTCGAGCTAGCAAAACTCAACCACAAATTCACTATGACTAATTATGACTATTAATGTCATTTGAGGCGCATCAATCTTTGTTCGACACCCGAGATTATACAGACACGACTAAGTCAGGAACATGACTCTGATACCATTTGTTAGAGACAACGTAACTCCACATATCACCACATGTGATCTCTTAATCACTAATTTATACAATATGCCAGTTGAATTATGTTCACGTTGATTATTGAATGTGTAAATTAATTGGGGTCATTGCAATTGAATTATAAAAAGGAAGAAAAAGATTGGTGTGTAAGATTATTATTAATTGATCATGAAATTAATTTAATTAGTACGTCAACCCTATACTTATGCTGCAACGCATATGGGTGTGTCTTAAATCTTAATTAATTTAATTAGGAGAGATTACTTTGGTTTGCATGGACGAGCTAGGATAGAGAGAAATACCCTTTATATATAATATATAATATGTAGATTTATTAACTGCTGCATGCACTTGAAAAATTAACTGTCCAGCCAAGATCATCTTAATTAGGCAATTTTATTAATTTAATTAATTAAGCACAAACTTTATAAATGTTATTTTGCAAGGATTGGACAAGTCAGATGCACGTGGTGATGAAAATTGATGTTGATTGGTGTCTAGGTTTTTGCAAATCATCATCACTATCGTCTCTGTGTTTCTTTCCCCACAAACACAAAAACAAAAAACACACCTTTTTTTTTTTTTTTTGCTACATTTTAAAAAATCCAAGCTTTCTACGTTTGTTTATTTGCCATCTCGAAGATTCTCAATTATTATCCCCTCTAATATACAACAACTTGGCCTTAATTTGTCCACATTTTTTTTTATTACCTAATTTAATTAAGCTTTTCATGCAGAGACAAGTTTAATTTCTTTTGGTTTTCGGTTTTCGATCGCGAATTGAATTAATCTCCGATCTCTTACTTAAAATACTACGTTAAATGATTAGACGTTTAACTTTAAATAGTGAGACTTAATAGTAACTATATGATTATAACAAATTCAGCTTAATTATGTATGATATATGATTATAACAAATTCAGCTTAATTATGTATGATATTAATTAATGGGTGTTATAATGATTAATTGGAAAAGTACAGCATATTATTTTGTCCATGCAAGCCTGTTATTAGTTTCAAGAAGCCTTACTAAAAAAAATATATGTATATGAAAAGCAAGAAATGTGTATAAAGGAATCTTAAATCACACCCTCCAAAATTACATACATATATATCTATAATAATATATAGTATTTATATGTTTGTGCACATGATCAACTCTAAATTGAGTGAAGTTAATTGCACTTATATGGGCAGAGTAGATATATTATTGGAGTTGCTTATATTTTTTGGGTTCTAAATACTTCAAAATGCAACAACCTAGAGTTTGAGAATTAGAGTGTAAAAGATGATAAGAAATATAAAATTTGCCACAAATATTCTAAAAGTTTCTCCCAAGATTTTAATAATTATATTTGATATTAGATTTTTTTTTAAGTACAACAAATATGAGAATTGAACTTCCAACCTCTCGAAAGATACTACATGTCAACTATGGAACCATGTTGATTTTGATATTTTTTTTTTTTTTTTTGTTGCCTTGAAAAAATTATCGAGATGTTGGTGTCTTAACATGACAGTGTTGTAAAATATTAATTTATGAGATATTTAATGTGATAAGATCTACATGCTAGTGATTTATTAAACATTAATAGGGTTAGGCCAGGCCTTGTATATCTCTTTCAATTAAATATCTAATCTTTACGTTATAAACACTATTACTTTATAGGTTGACTGGTCAACTAATTAATAATCAATTCACTCATATACACAAGAAGAGAGAGAAGCCACGAATATAATATACAGTATTCGTTATTTTGGGAAATACTATATATCAATTATTTATATATATATATAAACGAGGATTCAAATTTCTAACCTCTAACCACTTGATCAATGATACATATATTTTATGTCAATTGAAGTATGTTCAAGTCAGAAAGAAAAATGCAATATTATACATATTAACCGGTAAAAAAAAAAATATTTAAAAAATAAAATTATCACGGTGACCTTTATCAAATTAAAAAATCTTCGTTGAAGTTATATATTTATTAAAAATAATTGCATTAGACCAATAAAAATTGTTAAGACAGAATTCGAACAATAAAAAGTAAAGAGATAATCAACATATAGTTGACGTGATTGATTCATTAAGGTTATGTTAGTTACGTCCGTAGAAAGTAAAGAAATCATGCGAAATTCTGTATCAAGTCATTTGTAGTGCAGGTCAAACAGATTCAAAACATTCCATAGAGAGTTAATTGAATGTTGATTTGAATTTCTAGTGTGTTCTAATGTAATATTCTAAAGGAACCAAAATAGCTCAATTGATTCTCTCCCTCTTTTTAGTTGTTCTCTCTGAGTCTCGAGAAGCCTATTTAAAAAGAGGTGATGGAAGTGCTTTTTCCCATGCAATTTGTTTTTCTTTCACATTCTTCAAAACCTTAATTTTGTCTCATCTCATCCTCATCTCATCTCTTCAAACCCCATTTATATTGCAACCCAAATAATCACTTATTATTCAGCTTTTTACAATCTCTCATATTTTACATTATATTACAAAAACTATCATGTCAAGCAGAAGATCCAGATCTAGGCAATCAGGCAGTTCAAGAATCAGCGATGACCAAATTAACGATCTTGTTTCCAAGTTGCAGCAACTTCTCCCCGAGATTCGCCACAGGCAATCCGATAAGGTAGGCGATCACTCAAAACTTCCTCATCTCTCCTCGACATATATTTAATCATCCATTCATATTTTTAACACTTTTGAGCTTGAAAGTAATACGACTTTTTATTCTGATACTATGTTAAATTATTACCGTGCACAGGCTTCAGCAGCGAATGTGTTGCAGGAGACGTGTAACTACATAAGAAATTTGCACAGAGAGGTGGATGATCTAAGCGAGAGACTTTCAGAATTGTTGGCAACGTCTGATACTGCTCAAGCTGCCATCATTAGGAGTTTACTCATGCAATAAATAAATTAAAAAAAAAATTAAAAAAATAGGTAATTTAAATTTGAGGTTTTTGCTATGTCTGGCTCTGACGTAGTTTCTGTTTCCAGAGACCACACCCCCATGAATCTCGTTTTTTTTCTTCTGCTGAATGAGGCCTTTAATTATTATTATTATTCATATCAATAAAATTCCATTCTCATTCTGCCTACTCTAATTTTAATTTGGACAACTTGTAATAAGTTATAACTAAAACTGCTCTAATTTCTTCTTCCTCACTTTCTTTACATGATATATTCGTCTACACGCCAAAATGAACGTATTTTAATGATAATCGATATGTATTCATTCTCTTGAATTCAGATATTCGATCTCTTACTCCGCAATTATTAATCTGGGTTAACATCGAAATTTCATCCTTCTAAGAAGAAGATGTGTGTCAAACCATTTTGCGTTTTGATTGGTGGCATTAGTTTAATTTTTTTTTTTAAGGTAGGGTAAATTAGATTAATTAAATTTATTAGAACTTTAAGAATTTATCAATTGATCGAGTAGGGTGCCAAAGTGAGCATAGCTCAGCTGACATATGTATAAGTTGACGACCACGAGGTCTGTGGTTCGAATCCCCCCATCCCTAATGTACTAAAAAAAAAAAAAAAAAAATTGATCTAGTAAAAAATTAATTAAGCATGCTACAACAACTTGTGTTTCTTTGATAAACTTTGTTAAACTTTGTTTTTGTGTTTTCTCATTAGAATAGGATGTATTTATACAACCCTAAACTCCCAAAGCGTATAGGAAAACTAACTACAACCCTAAACTCCCAAAGCGTATAGGAAAACTAACTGAATACTAACTGGGTAATTCCCTAATCGTGTGTTAATCAAAGAAACACAAGTTGTTTTAGCAAAGCATTAATTTAGAATTATAATTTATTTTTTAAGATATGCGGGTGGTGGATTCAACTCCCAACTTCTAAATCATTTTTTTTAAGTGTGAAACTAAGTTGAACTATTTTTATGTTGATAATTTAATATTATAAATTGATGGTCTATTACTTTTAATAATTCATCTAATATAAATATGCCACACATTTTTATAATCATTTTATTTTATAAACCTTTTGTAAATTTATTGTATTGGCTATTGGAACGCCAAGGAATATAAAATTGGAAGAAAAAAAAAAGAGAAAGACTAATGACTATTTGAAGTGGTGAAATGAGTTAAAATAGTCGATGATTATAATAGTTTGTGTACCATAAACATTATTGAAGTCAAGTGCAGTTATTTTATTAACTGTGAATTATAATAGTTGTTCGACCAAATCTAGACTGAGTTAAACTTAGTCTACCCAATTCCAAATTGGTGCTCCCAAACATCCCTAAATTGTCTAGATTTACTAATTTCCCTTTTTTCAAAACTTGATCCTCTCAATTCCACTAATAATAATACGGAAAATTTTCAATTTGATTAGATTGTTTAGTTAAAAAAAATAAAAAAATAATTTTATGGATAATATCGATGGGAAAAGCAGGATATGATAATTGTACGTACCTGACTTTCACGTGCCTCAACTATAAGAATTTTAGAAATTGGAGAAGAGGTGACCGACAAAACATAAAAGATGAGCACATAATTGTAGTGTTGGCCACCTATGCTTTAATGCTTAAGTTAGAATCAGAAAAATAGTGTAGCAAGCTAGTTTAGGAGAGAGAAGACTCAATTGAACTTACTGTCTTTTAGTCATAATGTTGTATTTATATCACAGTTTCATAGGGTTGTTGGCTTTTGTCTTTGGATCAGACCTAACTAAGAGAGTTGGATTGAATCCGTTTAGATTGCGTTCTGCCTTCACGGGACACGTGGAGGGTAGGGTCGGCATCGGGCCGATCATATGTCTTGGGTTTTGGTCGAATGTGTGTCTTTCCCATGGCCTGTTTGGACCCTAGGCATGGGCTTGGTTGTTTGAGAGAGGCAGGGTCGGTCTCGACCTAGTTGGCTTCGGGTCGATCCCATCCCTTGGGCTTTTGGCTTAAGACACATATGCCCTAGGGCCTAGGCTAGGTGGATCAAACCTGAACGCTTGGAGGTCTCCGTCCGAATTCGTTTTGTTTTCATGCTTTTGACGTCAATCTTCCTTTTCGAGATTCTGGTAGATCCCTTTTACCTATAACATATAATTTTTTATTTTCGTTTTTATTACCCTCTCAACATTGATTTAAATCATGATCAATTAGTTGATTTCTAATCAATCAATCAAACAAATTTTAATTCAACTATTTTATAGTTTTATAATAATTAAACATGTTATGAAATTGTCGATACGAGCATAACTCAATATGTACTTGGTCTAAGGTTCGAATCCTCCACTCCCACGTATTCTTCAACCTAAAAAAAAAAAAAAAAAAAAAAAAAACTATGAAATTGAAGAATTTTGGGAATTTTTGGTAGTTGGCCAACCCAACCAATAAGCCCAAGCCCATCTCTGAACCACCACTAACCCATCTGTTTCAGACTACCCTCCCTTTCTTTAAAGTTAAAATGTCAAATTCTAAAGAAAACAAATCAAATTGTAAATTAAAAATTTGAACTTTCATGTAAATTAAAAAAGAAAGGTTATTTTTGAAAACATGTTTTCGAGGGCAATATCGAAAACAGCACCATGAAGAAGGCCAGATTCGAAAATTTGTTTTAAGAATTTGTCCCAACTCCTAAAATTGACTCCCTCGAAGCCCTCTCCGATTCAAGCTTTCCTCGAACAATTCCTACTCCCCAAAATTTCATCACGCCTTGCTCCGGCACCGAAACAGAAGAATCAAGGACAAGCAGAAGCGCCGAGGCCTTCGAAGCTCATCGACCAACGACATTCAAAGCTCCGGAGAGGCATTTTGATGCCAGCTTTCGCCAATTAATCAAACCCCTCTGGTATTATTCATCATCAACTTCTTTTGACTCTGATGCATAACTTTCCTTTCTTATTATTTCCTACATTCAATTCTATTCAATTTCATTCCCAATTTATCAGACGATCAGCTGTTTCTTTGACAGAATTGTAAAGTGGGTTTGCAGCGAGGATGGTGTTGGTGTTGGCTTTGGGGGATTTACATGTACCACATAGAGCCCCTGACCTCCCCGACAAGTTCAAGTCTATGCTTGTTCCTGGCAAGATCCAGCACATCATCTGCACCGGAAACCTTTGTATCAAAGTATGTTCAAATTTTCTTTCTGGGTTTTCATCTTTCCAGCTACTTTTATTTATTGTGGTACTTAGTGTTCTGAATTGTTCTTCTTTTGGTCTCGAAATGTAATGTCTTACTGGGTCTTTTTATCTACCTATGTTGGTGCATCTGCAAGAGCATTTAAAGTTTGAATACTAGTAAGGCCCCCAGTTCAAATTTTACAATGGAAGTGATGTTTGTATGTCCATGGACGTCCCCCAGCCTCCTTGCCATCTAATTGTAGTTGAGATTGATATGTTTAGATCGCCTTCTTTCACTTTACTTATGACTATGAGTAGGACATGAATTTTCTTGCAACTCTTCTCTCTTAACCATTTTGATTGATGATCTTGGTGTCCAACTTCCAACACATAGTAATTGATGGAAACATCATTAGGCTATGTTATGATTCAGTAAATCTACTATTGATTTTTATGAATTGTCGGGTTACTTTGAATTATGAACCCGGGGCAACATGTATTGGATATGTAAACCACGCTGTGCTCATCTTGACATTTATGAATAATGGATTCTTTGAATCTTAATAGTTTTTCAAATGCTGCCATTTACTAATGGTAACTTTGAATATCAATCTGTCATATCTTAGTGTTGATATTCCCTTGTAGCATTAATCTTACTGATGCTTCTAATAATTTTTGGGTCTGATTTCAAGATTTTTCCTTCTTCTTTTGATATAGTATTCATTTGTTTTTTTTATTTGCTGCTGATTATATCATTTTTAAGCTTCTCCCAAGGATCCATCATCCAAGTAAGTAATAAAGAGGTTATGCTGGTTATCCTTTTGTGCTGTTAAATTTGTTTATGATTTGGAGGACTTTCCAAGGGACAATGCAGTGAACTGCACAAGCATCTTAGTATCCTGTTGTAGTGATTAATAACATCATCAACCTAGGGTAGTAAGTAATTCAGTCGCATTTTCCCCATATATTGAAGTGCTGGGATAATCAACATATAAGATGACCCCATTCTTGAACTTGAGCTGTAACAACTAAATTTTCTCCATTGTGTGTACTCCTGCCTTGGTTAATTGAGTTTTAGTTGAAATTTTTACAACTTGTAACAATGAACTTTGTTTAATGTTCCTCGTGCCTTAACTCCAAACGTTAAGCTTGGTGATTGAAGATCTTAGATTTAATGAAAAAGAAAACCGTGGATTCAAAATCCTTTTCAGGGCAAGTTGTTTGTATTAAATATCTCATGATTTAATAGAAAACATCAAGTTCACGTTGTTGGAAGCATGAACTTCTATTTGGATCTCTGTTTATCATATATGGGTTTAGACTTTTGGGACTTTGATCAGTATGCTTAGCTCCCACATGCATATAATTTTGTTAAATTCATCGTACAAGAAGTGGAGCTGTGTTGTTTAATTGGGTTATATCTCCTTGGGAGAAAAACTTGTGTGATGATTCAAAGTTTACTAATGATGTTTCCAGGAAGTTCACGATTACTTGAAAACTATTTGTCCTGATTTGCACATAACACGAGGTGAATATGATGAGGAGACTCGTTATCCAGAGACAAAAACTCTGACGATTGGACAATTTAAATTGGGACTATGCCATGGGCATCAGGTATTATTTGTTGCATTTTTTTCGTTATCACATTTGTTGTCTTGTTTAATTATATAACTGTATTTTGTGAGGGATCATTACCAATGGTTTCAGATACAATACTCAATAATTAATGGGATTGACAAACTTCCCTGTTTTCTTCTTTCTGTATCTAGGACTAGAATCATAAACTTAAGAGCCTGAATATAGGAACTTTTGATTCATTGTCTTTAGTAACCAAGAACAGAAAGTTGTATCTCAACTAAGCAAACAAAAGTTCTGCACTTAAGTATTTGCTACCAAAGTCAACATTAGAAAATAAGTGGTGTGATTATGTAAAATTTTGCAACTATTTGTGGGAGTTCACTTCATGTCCATGAAATTTATTTGTTTCTGGCTGGCTTTTGTTTGTAGGTTATTCCATGGGGAGACCTAGACTCACTCGCCATGATGCAGAGGCAGCTAGACGTAGACATCCTTGTCACTGGTCATACCCATCAATTTACAGCTTACAAACACGAGGGAGGTGTGGTGATTAACCCTGGATCTGCAACAGGTGCATATAGTAGCATCACCTATGACGTCAACCCGAGCTTTGTCCTCATGGACATCGATGGCCTTCGTGTTGTGGTCTACGTTTACGAACTCATTGATGGAGAGGTTAAGGTAGACAAGATTGATTTCAAGAAGACAACCACGACGGCTCATTGAGCAGAACAAATTGGCCCGCCTTTATATAAACATCTGAAGTTATTTTCTTTTATGGAGTTGTTGTGATGGATGTTAATCAATGCCTAATCTTGCTGGAAAGATGGAAAAGAGTTGTAGGTGTTCCGTTCTTGCTCCTTACGACTTTGTGCGATACTTGACGAGGTTGTTGTGCACAGAAGCCCTTGGTTGTTCTTGTTGTACCTTGTTTCCATATCTTTAGTTTTCAATTTCAGAAAGAAAAAAAATGAGTTAATCCAGTGAAATGTGATGGAACTATGAGTTCATATGTTACATGTTTGTGGAATTAAATGGGCATATCCCCCTTCCCTAAATAAGACTGATTTCAACATGTTCAAATGCCTATGTATCAAAATCAATGGTTATAAAAGTACCAGAGTTCTGACCCATGGCTCCATAAATCTCCATTATTGGTGAGATGTTAACAATGCCCCCATGGTTCTTCTTGTTACTCTTTTTGCCCCCTAGTTCAAGGCACACTTTGATGACCATTTAATTTTTTTATTTTGATTTTTGAAAATTAAACTTATATAGTATATGTTCATATTTCTTTATTTTGTTTTCGTATTCTCAAAATCCAAGCTAAGTTTTATAAACTAAAAGAAAATTGTTTTAATTTTTTAAATTTGGCCAATGTTTACTTAAGGAAAATGAGAATTATTGTAATGAACTAGCTCTAAAACAAATAAAATGATTATCAAATAGACCTTATTACTTTGACAAAAGTTTAGGGACTGACATTTTTAGCCTTTTCCTTTCTAGGTTTCTAAATATCGTCATTATTGGTTAAGGCAGTTTAAGATGAGTTAGTTTAATGGATTTCTTTTGGATCAACTTGGATAATTCTAATCCTCAACTAATTCGGTCCTACTAAATCATAAAATATAATCTTTTAGGGACCTTTTTGTCACTCAGTCATACAATAGGTTGATTGAGTTATGCTCGTGTTTGGCTAATAGAGACCTAATTAAACTATTTTCAAATTTAAAGTTACTAGAATCCCCATATAAAAACCACAATAGAAAACCATTACAAAAAATAACATATTGCACTTTATAGTTTATAGATCAATACGACATAACTTAAAAAGCTTAATCACAAGATTTGAAAACGGAAACTATAAACCATAAACGAATGATGATCAATCGTGATGAACAGTGAACCTATAAACCATAACGTGCAAATAATTCTCCCCTGGATTCACAATCTGCGATGGAAAATTCGGATGGTTCACCGAATCCGGAAATCCCTGCGTTTCCAAACACAGCCCTCCGTATTTCTCATACACAGCTCCATCTTTTCCCTTCACATCCTTCATCTGACCGGCGCTGTAAAATTGAACTCCCGCCTGATTGCTCCACAGCTCCATCTTCCTCCCCGAAACATTCCCCCAGACCTCTGCAACTTTCTTCAAATGTTGCTTTCCGGTGTCGTCCACCACGTAGTTGATGTCGTATCCGCCCCCGGGGACGTTGTTGATTTGCGATCCGATCTCTCGCGGGCTTGTGAAATCGAAAGGGGTTCCTTCCACGCCGACGATTTCGCCGGTGGGGATCAGCTCGCCGTCGACGGGAGTGATTTTGGAGGCGAAGAGATGGATTTTGTGAGAGAGGATGTTGCCGCTGGAATGGCCGTCGAGGTTCCAGTAAGAATGTTGGGCGATGTTTACTGGTGTGGGTTTGTTAAGGGATTTCGCTTCCATTTTTACTCCTAATTTGTTTGTTTCGATCAGCATGTACGTTACCGATACTTTCAGATCGCCTGGAAATCCTGTTTCAACAAAAACAAAAAGCCCCCTTTCATTCTAATTAACCCTAAATCAAAAATTTTGGTTGATAACTATTTGGTTTTCGATTTAGCTTTCGGGTGAGTTATTTTGTTTTGTTTGATACTTTTAACCGGTATTTTCGAAATGAAGCGAAGTTTTGAAAACTAAAAAACTACTGACACTCTCGCCTTCTGCTAATTAACTAGGAGTATTTTTATAGATGATCCATTGGGTTCCGTAATGTTTATAATCGCTCCCTCGCGGTCATACTTAGCGAAGAGTATTAGTAGACTTTTTTTTCATGATTGTTCTCAACAAAAATGAAAAACATGTATTTTTAAAAATCAGGTCAATTGACATTAGAGTCCCTAATGAAATCGATTTGACATGAATCTAGTTCACAAAAAACCTATTCAAGGGAGTCATCTGTGAAAATACTCCTAATTAACCCTACCTTTAAGTTACTTTTTAGGTGATGTCAAAACTCTATAAAATTCAGTTTTGAAAACTAGAAAAAGCAATTATTAAAAGCTTGTTTTTGTTTCTAAAATTTGACTAAAAATTCTAATGTTTCGTAATGAGATCCATGATTGAGAACGTAATTTGTACCTTGTTCGCCATCGAAACTGTCATGGGTGAACGTAATGTGGCTATCCTTAAAATAAGACTCCACATTCCAAATGACATCTCCAAATCCTTCCTTCCCACCATGGAGCATGTTCCTTCCATCATTAGGAATAAGTTTATAGAAAACTCCATTGATACCAAATTGAGCTCCTCCAATTCTATTAGCTACACGACCAACAATGTTTCCAAAGTAGGTAGTATCATTCTGTCAAAACAAAAACAAAAAATTAAACCCTTTTCTTGTTATTTCACTTTCTCAAAACACAACGACAGCAACAAAAATCTCACTCGAAAGTCATCAACCGAGTTGAAAGAAAGAACGATATCATCCAACTTCCCTAAAACAAATCAAAACAAGAATGAGATCGAGTCTAGAATATATGATAGAGATTGAGCATGATTAAAGAAGTTAATTATGTAGTAATTTGACCAACCATCTTTGTTAGGGAGAATAACAGAGAGAATTGTTGCACCATAATTGGTAAGTTTAATAGAGAAATCTCCCCTTGTCAATTCGTAAATGCCAACTTCTTCAGTTGCATTAGCAAATACAAAGAGGGCTGCAAAAAGAGAGAGAGAAATCAAAGGGAGAATTAATTTGGCCATCTTTAATTAATTTTTATGTGTTATGAAAGAATGTGTTGGATGGACAAAACTAAAACGCTATGGATATCGATATAAATAATGGTTGCATCCAAGTTTTTGTGGATTTAGAGAGTGAAAAAAGAGAAGTTTGTTGGGTTTTTGTTTGACTATTTTGTAGCTTAGGATACAAACAAAATCAATTTTTTGTTTTTTTGTTTTGTTTTTGTTTTGGGAAATGGAGGTTTTTGTTTGAAATTTGAATCAACTTTTTTGACCTATTCTTTATACGTTGTTTTTACTATAAATGAAATGGGTGTACCTGATTTTTTTTATTAATTTCACAAGTTTATTAGATTTCAGTTTAAGTTTGTTAATTATTATATATATATATGAATTGTTGTTTTAACTTGAGATGTGATTATTTCAAGAATGAGGTTCGAGTTGATGAACAGGAGAAGGCCGCAATACATCTCCATCACCATTCTCCCCCGGGCTGATTAATTAGGTTAAAGAAAATATGAGGCGACCTCATTAAAGAGAACATTCAAGGATAATCTTCATCTCTTGGATTTCACGTCATAGCATATTTCTTTCTTTGCTTCAATATCTCAATTATTTCTTTATTTGCTTCAATATTTCTATAGATTTGAATATGATATCTAAGATTTCGCATAACTCACTTAATAAGGTATCAATTACCATCTCAAAGCTAGAGTATAACTCAACCGACGTAATGTATATAACTTAATGACCAAGAGGTCAAATGTTTGATCCTCATCCTGTGCATGTTGTAAAGAAGTTACCATCTCAAAGGTTATGGTTCAATCTCTCACTCTTGCAATTGTTGATATATTTAAGATATGATTTTAGATTCTAAGAAAAAAATTAGGCACTTTTTCAATTAAATTTTTGACAACATGCTGAGTGATTCGAACTTCTAACCTTTGTCAATAGTTCATACTTATGTCAGTTGAGTCATGCTCGTGTTGACAAATGATCGAAATTTTGAAATATTGGAATTAATAATGAACTGGAATAATTGAATCAAGTACCCTTTTAACACAAATTAAACTTGGGTGTGTGTTTGACATACCCTAAGTTAAAATAATATATTTTTTAAGTGCTTTTTATTTAGAGGAATTGCACTCGGTGTCAATTTAGAATAAAATAATTAAAAATATAGCACTTTTTAAAAATATTTACAAATATGATTTTTTTTATAACAGATAGCCACCGATAGAATTCTATCTGTGATGGTCACTGATAGCAGATTAATGACTATTGGAGAGAGCTACGAATATACTTCTGTTTTTTTTATAGATATTTGTTAATGATTATCACTAATACTAATCTATTAGTGACTATTACTCGTTTTTGCCATATTTGCAAAATATTTTATATTTTGCTATATTTGTCATTATTTTGGGCCTGATTGCTATTTATGTCACCGATCCTTTTATTTATTAAGATTTCGTAAAAAAAAAAACCATTTTTTCATCTTTTAAAATTACTCAGGTAATTTAACTCAGACCCTCTTAGTCAATGACACAACTTATGTCGAACTATGCTCGGTTGACTATATTACTATTTTTTTTTTTTTGCAAAGGTATTTAATTAATGCGAGGATTGAACTCATGACATCATATAGTAAAGGGCACAACCTTATGTCAATTGAACTATGCTCGATTTGACATATATTTCTATTTTTTGTTCAAAGGTGCTTATGAAAAAGGGGTTTGAATCGAAACCCTAATTATTCGATTGCATAAAAAAAATGTTACTAGCTAGAAAAGTGGATTCAAATTTTAGAAAATGTAGCTCTAAAATTGTCCATCTTGTTGGTTTAGAATGAGAAAAGTAGGTTCAAAATTGCAATATTTAGGACATGAGAGAACATATAAATTCATTTTAGACCACAATTATTATAATTATCAATCCAATCTAGAATGATTGATAATTTAAATATTGTGTATGAAGGATCTCAACTCTTGGATCTAAGATGAGAAAAGGTTATATTCATCAAGAAAACTAAACTGTTATTTTATTACCTCCATGCTATCTAACCAACATATTTCTACAAACAATCTGAATTTTTACAAAAAATGTAAATGCTGTTTAACCAACAGGCAAAGAAATAATAATAATGTTGAACTATACATATAAATTCTCAAAGAAACTCACATATTCAAACATATAGATAAAATACAAACATGAGATAGAAGAATCATGAAAGAACATTGAATGCTTGGGTTCCTCGAGCAACCTTAATAAACACATCCTCTAATGTCGTGTCAGCAAGACCCCAAGCAAACACTGTGAACCTACTCTTTGCATTTTCCACTGCTTGAAACACGTCCGCGATTCGGACCTCGTGTTTCGGCAGTTCGAACTTCTGAGTTCCCGAGATGTGGTAGATCTTGCTAGCACCAGGAGAGAGATGCGTTACCATGTTCTCGACATCGACGTCGTGATTCGCAGATGTAGTCATTGTGAACACATAAGATCCTCCATATCTACCTTTGAGCTGTAACAGACAATTCAAGTATATGTCAAGAGTGATGTTAGAAAATGAGAAGCTAATCAGATAATTGAACTTTGGGACATAATAATTCAAGTACCTCTTTAGGATTTCCTATGCACTGCAAGCTACCGTCGACGAAGATCCCTAGTCGGTCGCAGAGGACTTCTGCCTCCTCCATGGAATGTGCTGATATTAGAGGAAAATGAGCTTGATCAATATCAGTATTTAGAGGAAGATTGAAGTTTATAGTTTTAAACAATATCTAGTGATAATGATAATAATGAAGAGAGGTACATACTGGTAAGAATGATGGCTCGATCTCGCTTTGCACGCTTCACAACATTCCATAAACTGTTTCTTGAAGCTGGATCAAGCCCAGTGCTCGGCTCGTCCATGTAAACGACCTTGATAAAGTTGCAATGAATTTAGTATTAGGACTAAGAAATGAACTAAAAAAGTTTCCAGAAGAGTAGACAAATCAGAGAACATGAACTAATTACTTACTTTGGGGTCCCCAATTAGTGAAATAGCAACACTAAGCCTCCTCTTCATTCCCCCACTGTATTTCCCAGCATGCTTGTCTGCAACTCCTCCATGATAAAGATTGACACCCTTTAAAGACTCTTCCACTGCCTGTGGCAATAAAATAAAGTTTAAGAACAATCATCAACAAGCTACCTCTGAGATCCCTTTGATCTTTTTACCGAGGACCGCTTTGAGATAAGAGTGTTGTTCCTTACTTCAGTTAGCGCGGAGCCCCGTAGATTCTTCAGTCTTCCATAGAAGAGTAGGTGCTCTCTTCCTGTGAGTTGTTCCCATAGCAGGCTACATAGTTGAATAAAAAGAATAAGAACTTTTAAGGTTTATTCTCGAGACGAAAAATATGCAGACCGCACGAGACTTTGTGCTTACTCATGCTGTGGACATACTCCCATGCTGGTATATATCCTATCCATATCATTTCGTATATCCAGGCCTTGGACGAGTGCCGTGCCAGCACTTGGCTTTGTGAGGCCAATCATCTACATTAATCCAAGCTAATGAGTACAGCAAAATGTGTAATAGGAAGAACATATATGAACTTGATAATTCAAGATAAAACAGAAAAGTGTTCTGGGATCACTTGAAAATTTAATCTTACCATACTGATAAATGAGGTCTTGCCCGCACCGTTTGGACCGAGCATGCCGAAGCACTCCCCTCGAGGAACAGCAAGAGATAACCCTCTAACAGCAAACTTCTCAGGATTTCCATCTCTTCCTGGATAGACCTTTTTGAGGTTGTCACATACAATGGCGTGACTCGCATCTGGTTCGAGTAATAATTGTTCAACCTTCTCCCTCTATGGATATAAAACATCAACCAATAATTATTCCTCCAAATCAAATTATGATTGTAATTTGTAACTTAGTTTACCAATTGGTGCCCAAGAATTTCTGTTTTACCTCTTGAATGACATCAGGTTGTTCCATCTGAACAAAGACTTTAGATCCTTGCTTCCGCAAACTTGGCAACCGAAAAGATGCGGCGGCTTTTTTTCGAAACCTTCTCAAGAAAAACAAAGGACTTTTCCCACCACCAGAGGATGAAATTTGATCTACATAATATGCAACCAAAAGTACCAACAACCACTCCACAACCATGATGATCATGACATCTCGCATCCCGTTAAATTCGTCATTCAAGTTCCCCCAACGCATTCCATCAGTCCCCATGAAGTTTCCATTGAAGGAATACTGAGCAAACTCGTATAATCCACGATATAGAGCAAAGCCAGGGAATAACTCAAATACTATAATCCAGGCATCTACATGGTAGAAAAATGAGTTCATGTTAAGTTTTTAGAACTGGCAGACAGAAAGCAAGGGTTTTAACAAGATATTCAATCAAAATATTGACTAATAAGACCACATTTTTAAGAATTGTTGTCAGCTTACTTGGAAATGATGGGTCTTCAAGGAAAAACTGAAAAAGGAAGCCGCCTAAGAGCCCCGTTCCGAATACGAGTATGTAAGCTATAACTGCATGATATTGAATGCAGAAAAGAAAATAGAGGTAAGTAAACTGACTTAGTAAATTGTATGGAACAAACAAATATGTATTCGTGATCATAGACCTAAAGTATATACCTGAAGCAGTCTTGACACTTGAAAACCAAGCTGCAGTTAGAAAAGCCAAAGAAATTTGCAAGTTTATGTAGAGGAAAAAAAACACAACTTGGATGCTGTAGTCGTTCAATGTGAAAAATTTTAAGCCTGCAAGGATATATCAAACCATTAAGCAAACAGAAAATCAGCAATAATACTCAAAACAGTAGAGAAGAGCAAGAGATATTACCTATAACTGAGCCAAATATCACAAAACATAGCATGTAGATGGCAGATATTGTAAGGAAATATGCATAAGAGATCAACCAATACGGCCCGTCACCAAGGCCGTGCATTTTCATCATGATTCTCAGCTTCTGTTGTTTCTCGTAAACCAGTGATGTCAATACAACCTAGATCATCATGCATAGTCATCATAAAGAATTGAGAGAGATAACAGCAACATTATGAAACATATTTCACACATTTATAAAATCTTAGGATTAAAGGGTGGTGGTTAAAGACAAGACAAAATGCAAATAATCTTACAGGGAAAAGCTGCAGAACGACCCAAGTAAAGAAAAGAGTGCCAAGCAAAGAAGATAGATCGAGCCTGAGCTTGGACGCCTGCTTCGGCATTTCTTTGACGAATTCAAAAGGAATTTCTGTACTTGGTCCTTGCAAAAATTTGAGGTAGGCATTGGTTGCCTGTGAAACAATGACAAGAATTAATGTTATTTATCATACATTCTCCTCTAAAGAGAGGGGAGGGAGAGAATAAGAGGATACAAAATTAGCCTTAATCATTTTGTTGATATTGTCTAGGCTTAAGATTCAGGGTAAATTTAGTATCACTGGACTCTATTTGTTACTGTAATGGAAGTAGAAATTAATATGAAAGATGCAAGTAAATTTGTTCAAAAGAATTGAAGATCAAGATAGGGGACTAGAAATTGACAAGTATTTCTTAAAGTCATGGATGAACTGCCAAGAAATATCAATTTATGACAGTTGAGCAATCATGATAAAGACCCCAAATTCAGTGACCAAGGAAAGGGAAATTGTAGATTAGCCTACCAGATTCACCGAGCGTGGAACACGCAGTAATGCCGGAGGAACGTTTCCAGAGTCATTTTTAAAAGTTGAATTGTACCAAACGCTCACATTAAAAATATTTGCATTTGAGTTTAAGAAATCAAAACCTGCAAAAAAGCATAAAACTATGAATTCTAACATAACAGCCAAAAGAAAATGAAAAAGAAAAAAAGAAAAGCTTCTATATCAATGTTGCAAAAAGTAACAAGTAAATCAACCTGTAAGGATTTCATTAATCTTCCCCTCTGAATTTCCTTTATGAAATCCTTTATATAGCTCATCATTGACCTCAGCAGCACTGTTTCGCCACAAATGTAAGCCTTGAACGCATCTAACCTCTACACTCGAGCAAGAAAAAACAAAGAACATTGAATACATAGAAAGAACTATACCAATAGCACTCTTTTTTGCAACCAACCCATGAGAGGAAAACTGAGAAATATATCTAAAACAATGAGAAAAAGCGCTTACCTTGGGGCTTTTCAGATGATAATACAGGAACAGAAACAGTGAAAGAAGAGTTTCCTGTGCACTGAAGTTGCACATTATACAAAGGAAGGTTTGAAGCAAAAGCTGGCTCCAGGAAATTGTTATTTTCAGTCATCGTGCTCGAGCCCTGAGGCATTTAAAAGAACTTAAAGGTTAAGCAGTTCAAGATATAGAAGATACTGAATCCAAAGACTAAGATATATCAAAATGAAATATTGTAGGAAGAGAAAGAAAAAGATTAACCACTTACCACCACATTAAAAGCTAAACTATCTGAAACATTGTTGGAATTCAGATTGAATGAATTTGTGAACATGGTTCCAACAAGAACTAGCCAAACAAAGAGACCAAATTTAAGTATCCATGAAGAAATCAAAAAGATCAATATAATGCAAAAGAGGGATTAATTAGCATACTTTCTCCAAGAGATTGATTAGTTCCAGTGAACAGTACAGTAGCCGGACAGGTCCCGGTTCGCCTGCACGACTCGTCGGGTAAGTCTATAAATGGATTCAAATTGGTTCTAACAGCGCGAAACTCGGGAGGTGGCATTTGCAACAAAGGAGACCATTCGGGTGGGCTGGGAATTGGACAACTGGAAGCTTGTTCCAAAGTTGAATATTGTACTCCACAAACTTCCTCACAGACACCATCTCCATTAGTATCAATACAGACACAACCACATCTGTATTTGGGCTTGTCCAATTCGTTGTCGATTAAGGATTGAATCAGTACAAGCAACAAACACAGCAAGAATGGGAACAAAATCAACCGAACATTCGTCATCATATTTCGTTTCTGAATCCCATCATATAAAAATTGAAGCTTGTCAATCTCAGGAATTGAAAGAAGTAAAGAAGCAAAGATAAATAACAGAGTTTTTAGCTGAAATGATTACTGTAAGTACATATTCAAGAAAAATAAGAACAATTTCAGACATCAAAACGAAAACCCACATCATATAATCGAAGTTCTATGGATTTGGTAAAGAAATCAAGAACAGAAAATGAGATATTGTTAGAAATACCTGATAAGTTAAATTCTTTCTGAGTAGAGCATTAGCTTGAGTCCAGAAACTGGCGGGACCAACAGAATGATCCGCCATTGTTACCCAACTTCGAAATTCCAACTTCCCAAACGAACAAAACTAAAAAACCAGAGATTTTGTTTTCTTTTTTCTCGTTTGAGTTTCTTAAATTGTTAGTCTCTGTTTTCTTGCAACTCTGTTTCGCTAGTTCTCCTTGGACAGCAGAAATGGCTTTATATGCCATTTTTGGTCAAAGCTATATCTCAAATTACGATATTATCCCCACTCTTCGTATTATTTTCTAAAATGGTATTATTCCGGCGGGTTTTCTTTGGCTCGTTCTACCGAAACTACCCTTGACGAGATTACCAAAATGTCCCTGACGCGTGTTTGAAATTCATTAATCC
Source organism: Herpetospermum pedunculosum (assembly GCA_028017165.1). Classification (NCBI taxonomy): domain Eukaryota; kingdom Viridiplantae; phylum Streptophyta; class Magnoliopsida; order Cucurbitales; family Cucurbitaceae; genus Herpetospermum; species Herpetospermum pedunculosum. Next base: position 1,044,106 of record CM051530.1, read on the forward strand.
TTTCCCTTTCGGGAAGAAATGGATGAGTCTTCGTAGATAAATAATTAAATTAATGTTTTGGTCAAATTTAGTATAAGAACTATAAAAATATATATATATATATATATATATATATATAAAATACTGAAATTTCTACGTGGACTGCCGGGGTATTTTGTTTATTTTAAAAATTATATTATATATTTTTGAACTATTTTAAAATATAATTAGTCTATTGATTCTGATTAGTCGTATATTAATATTTAATTGAAATCGAGGAAGATTATGGTTTATGCAGATTTCAACATATCATATTCGAATATTCATGCCTTAAATGTCATTCTAAATTAGTTTTTTACCTTGGAATAATCAACCATTTTCATAATCAATACTAGAGTGTAAGTTACTAGGTTACTTCATAATGTTGAATTAAATGGTGCTCAAGAGTTTTTTTCTTTTTCTTTTTTATTTAAGAAAAATATACTATATATTACACGCATAAATCTTAATGAGGAAAATCGATGAAGGACATAATGGAAGGAAATTTGAGCAAATTTAAAGTTATATTATTTTTTTTATTGTTGATGCACGATTTTTCTCAGGTGAATTGCACCTGCTTCTCACGTGACCTTAATAGTGAATTTGTAATTTTCGAGACGAAGAGGACCTACAAAACAAGTAAAAACAAGCTCGGATGCTAAAGCCAGTACGAGCGATAGTTGACTAAAGTATTTTTCATATTAGAGTTGTCTTACTAACTTCCTGCGCTATTATGACGTTATTTATAATGTTGGTCTAAGTCTTACATTTTCCCTAAAAGACTTAGGAAAATGGATCAATTATGCCCCTGAGACTGTGTTTACCCCTCTCTCGTGGAAACGAGTTGGTTTAGGTCTTCGTGAGGTTCAATGAGCGATCAACCTAAGGTTGGCCAAGCGGTCCTCTTCCGGGCTCGAGAGCTCGTTGTTCAAGAGTTTGACCCTGACTATTCTCCAATGGGTCAAGCTTGTTGAGGATCTCACATCGGAAAGATTAAGGGACCTCACTCACAATATAACATACATGAGGTACTCCTCCTATCATCAATTGGTTTTAGGATGAAACTCCTAATATGGTATCAGAGCCCACGAAGCCCAAACGAGTATTTGGTCCAAAAATGGGATCCCATCCAAGATGGTGAACCCAAAGAGGCATCATCTTGAGAGGGCATGTTGGGGATCCCACATCGGAAAGATGAAGGGACCCCACTCACAATATAACATACATGGGCTACTCCTCTTATCACCAATTGGTTTTATGATGGAACCCCATGATGTCTAATAAAGTTCCTTTTTGTCGAGGGGTGGTCGACATTGGGCTTGACCGACCCTTCCTCGGCCTGAACCGACTAATGATTGACCCAACCTCTCACATGGGAATTTGACTCTTAGATGTGTTGGATCGAGCCCTCTTCGATGTGTTGGATCCGCACTTTTTAATCGTTTTGGAAGCTATTGCATCGGACATGATTTGATTGAACTGTTTTTTGATCTGGTTTTTCTGTTTTTTGATCTGGTCTTTCATATGTAATTATTTTATCCATAACACATAATATAATATTGATGAATATTTTGGAATAATATGATGCATTAGTTTTAATTAGATTAATACTTGTAAACGAGTCTTAATTTTAAGTACTAGAATAGAAAAAAGGAAGTAGAATATATTTATATAAAAATAAAAAAGAAACAATAAAATAAAACTCCGTTGGGAAACGGTAGCATTAGGAGCTAGGACTTTGGACCGATTCCGACAGAAATAAAATTCGCCTAAAAGAAAAAATAAATTAAAAAATAAATAATTACAGAGCTTAGCGCTTAAGGATGAGATATGAATTATTAGTTTATTAGGTCAATAATCAGACCGTTTACTAAATGAAAACAAAATTTAGCAATATAAATGGTGGATTTAGTCAAACACCATAACCCAAACTTCATTATTTCTACTTTTAGTACTAAAAAAATATATCATTATATTTAATCATAAAAACAGCCTTTATATCATCATGCATGCTACTACTTAAAAAAAAAATAAAAACAAAATCATCTCAGGACTATTTATTTATGCCTTTTAGATTTCAAAAAGTAAATTCGAGTTGTTTTTGTTGAAAATATATAAAAAGAGTCGTTGTCCCACATAAAAAAAAAGATTTAAGAAAACCTAGACTCCAAATATTTATAAAAGAAACACATGTCTTTGGTTCGAGATACTTTAAATTTGGTGTACTAATTTAGTTAAATCTTCTATTGTATTCTTTAGTGATAAAATTAGATAAAAGGTGTGATGATGTAAATTAACTTTGACAGAATGTTTTTGTAATTGAAATCAGAGAGAATTCTGTGATTGTAACAATTTTCATTATGGTGGTTTGTGATTTTTCTCCATTTTTTTTTTTAAATTTCTTAGTTATTTTCTGTTTATTCTCGATAGAAAGTGTGAGGTTTTTTAAACCCCATTAAGAAGTCTTTTTAATTTATAAATTCCATATGTTCTTGATTACTTATTATTTTAGTTTGTTTTAACAAATAGATATCATAACTTTAAAATTCATGCATGTTGATGTAGATATGTACTTAAGTCTATTGGCTAAAACATTGAGTGGATGAATATTAAGTGACAAATTCGAACATCAACTTTAGGGATGATAATTAATGTCTATGCCATTGAATTAGGTTTCAATTGACACTAAAAAGAATTTTTTTAAAGAACTAAAAAGAAAAAAGAAAAAAGAAATAAAAAAAAAACTTAAAAATTAAAAAACCAAAATTTATGCTCTATTTTTATAATTATTATTACTAAAAAGAACAGAAGACGATAGGTGCATAATTGTGTTAATTTAATTAGAGTTTGGTAGGTAATATTTCACTTTCAAGTACGCAAATGTAACATTGGAATGCCATACGATAGTGATAATTAACTAATTAATTAATGATAAGTTTAGTATGTGAATTTAGATACTAACTTCTCTAAACTTAGTTTCATAATAATTATTTTCAAAATGATACTGTTATATCATTAACTAATGCATCCAATTTCATTAAAACTCTAAAGTTAAACGCGTTTGAGCAAAAGTTAAGTTGGATGATGACTATATACTTGATATAAGTTTTCGTGCTGCATCTATTTTATTTTTATTTTTGTCAACATAAACTTAGTTCAACCGACATAATGTATGAACTATTGTCAAGAGATATTCCGTTCGAATCTCTTACCCATATGTTGTAATATATATATATATATATATGATTTTTAATTCTTGCTCCACAAGCAATTTCCCGCCCCAAATGCCGTTGACATTAACCGATAAATTTTATTTGGGTACCATGTGAAAAGCCAATCAAATCCACACGCCAAAAACCAAATCACACAACTCACTATACTTTTTCAAATTACTTAACTACCCTTCCCAATTTCCCATCCCACCCTTTATTAAGAAAATACAGGTATTATTCGTTTAAACATATCTTCTTCTTTAACAGTCTCATTATATTTTCACATTTGTATTATAATGTTGTCTATTTCAAATTTAAATTTACACGATTTTTCATTTTCATTTTTTTTCTTCCTAAAAAGCTTAAATTTACATTAATATTGTATTTATATACACGTTGAGGATAAATGAGATCCGACTCAAGATGGTGAACTCAATGAGATACCATCCTGAACGGGCATGTTGAAGATCCTACATCGGAAAGATGAAAGGACCTCACTCACAATATAACATGAACTACTCTTAATATATTGAATTTGTTTTAGGATGAAACTCCATAATATCTAATAATACATACACAATATATTTTTTTCTACTTTTAACCGAAGTCGAATAATACTTGTTTTCAACACAATATTTTAAGGTTAAATAATATAGAGTATAGAGTTGATTGCATAGATAAGATAATACGATAATAAATATAATCATTTTACAAATTTGACAGCAGAACTTTTCAAGCGTTGCTATATCTACAAAATTGAACTCTAAATTGACATTTATTTCAATTTTCTTTAATTTCATTTTTTTTAAATAACTAAAATTCTAATTCCTAATTCATAACCGATTAAACTGTATTTGAAGCATGGTATTAAATTTTCGTCGACATGTCGACATTTTTATCGAAATTTCCACATATCCATAGGTTCGACATTGACACAAGAGATGAATCGACATTTCCATCATATGTACAAAATCGATGAAATATTAAAAAAATAACAAAATGTAACCTAACGTGAATATAATATTATAATAAGTGTATTTTAATTCATTTAATGGGTAAAATGTTAATTTTATTAATTTAAATATTTTTTTTTAAAATATATTTTTAAAAATCTTTCAAAAGTATTGATCGACATCGATATTTTATCGATATTTTCATCGACATTTTTCATAAAATTGAGGTATCCATATTTCGATGGACATCAACCTTTAAATCTTTGATTTGAAGTTGTTTTTTGAGTAAATATTTCAAAGTAATGCTATTAAAGTATTAAGGATAAGAAGCAACACGCGTGAAGCCCGTTTTTCCATGGTCATTGTTGGCAAGTCAATTACGAAGGTGGCATAGCTTTTTCCTCTTAAGGAAATTATTAATTTATTAATTTAATATTATTACAAGTTTACTTCACAAAATTTTAACTTTATTAATTTGATTAAAATCTGATTAAGTACTCAATTTTTTATTTTAGTTTTTGAGAAAAAAACCCAAACATTCAAATATGCATTAACTAAAATACTTCGAAAATCTAATTAGAGTTCACCTAGTGATTATGACAACCAAATTTAGTTGAATAAGGTGATTGTCCGAGATAAAAATGTCAATTTACACGCTCCGCCCCGACTCTACAGAGACTCACTCAGAACAAGACATAAAATTTTCAATTAAACGAAAAATGAGATAAAAAGTGGAGATTTTTTTTGTCCCATTAACTAAACGGAGCGGGTACAAGTAATAGCATACCCGCCCCGTATAATTTATATGGTATGGTGCGGTAACGGATTCAGGCGGCTTTGCAGTGAAAATCGTGATGGTCTGATTTATTTATTTTTTTAAATTGTTGTTCAACACACGCAAGCATTTCCCGCCCTAAATGCCGTTGACATTAACCAACCTTACTTTTGCATATTACCTAACTACCCTTCCCAATTTCCCATCCCACCCTTATTATTTTTTTTAAAAGCAAAAGGGCATACTATAAACATCTCTTCTTCTTAATACACTCATTATTTTTTTCACAATACATGTTTTCTACTTTAAACTTAAATTTACATTATTTTTACTTTTAATTTTGTTCCTAGAAAGGCTTGAAGTAAAATTATATTTATATGCATACCCAATACTAATTTTCCTACACATTTTTTTTTTCAGTAATAAAACATTTAAAATAATAGGATCAAACCTCCACTTTAGAAACGATTAGAGAATGTGCTCAGCTGTTAAACTAAGTGGCTGTTTGATATATTTTCCTACAATTGACAGAAGTAGAATAATATTTATATTTTGAACACAATACTTTGATCTTAGGGGCGTTTAGAGCACCAACTTTAAGTTGGGTGAACTTAATTTTTATAATTCAGTCTACGTTTGCTTTACCGAATATTATGACTCACAATCAATAAAGTAACTATATTGACTTCAATAGTATTTACTATTCACAACTATTATAATTCATCGTTTATAATAAATCACTCAACACTCCAAACATTCTCTAAGATTAAATGATATAGTATAGTACTAAAGAAAAAAACAATACGAAAACTGCAAAAGTATATTTTATTTTTAGAAATTAAAATTAACTTTTTTATTTATTTAAGAATGTTACTATATTAAAAAAAAACTAAAATCACTAATGTTCTAACTAATCGATCAAATACTAATTATTCAAAAAAAATAGTAAATACAATTGAAGTCAATATAGTTACTTTATAGACAGTAGGTTATAATAGTCGGTTTGCTAAACGTGAAATGAGTTATAATAACTCAGTCTATCCAACCTCAAGTTGGTGTTCCAAACACCCCATTAGAGTTTTTTTTTTTTTTTTTTTTAGGCATCCTATTAGAGTTTGATCGTGCATATCTCCATAAAATTATTTAAAAGTATTATTTGTTGAGGACCTCACATCGAAAAGATGAAGGGACCTCACTCACAATATAACATACATGGACTACTCCTCTTATAACCAACTTGTTATAAGATGAAACCCCATGATATATAATATTATTCAATTTAGGCATAGCATAAAATAGACCTAAAATACACTTTCCAACTAAGATGTTAGAATCTTTCTCCTACTTAATTAAAAAAAAAAAACTAATCCATCGAACAATAATTCAATGGTCATTGTTAGTAAGTTGAATTACAAATGTGGCGTCGTTTTTTCCACTCAAAGAAAATATTAATTTATTATTTTTCTTTTGATATTCTTTAATTGAAAGACAGGAAAAGGGCAGAAGTGGAATCCAGGAATAGAAGCTTCATCAGAATTTTGTTTTTTTTTATTTTTTTGTCAACAGAATTTTGTTGTTTAATCTTGGAGGACGATTCTATCTCTGGTCAATATCAACACGTCGCCGTTTTGTGTGAGCAAAACGAATTTTCCTCGACGGGCAAAAAAAACAAAAAAAATAAATGGCACATTCCGTAAATAAAGTGAATCTCAGCCCCAATTTCAAAACCCCTTCATCTCCTTCGTCAACCCCTATATATAATCCACAGCTCGAACAAAAAACCCAAACCAATTTCATAACTGAATTTCAGCGACTTCCTTCATGGTTCCATACTCATAAATTTACAAATTCAAACAAAAAACACAGCAATTACAGAGAGAGTTCGAACAAAAATTTCAATAACAATGGAATTACGAAGCGGATTTCCGCTTCTTCTTCAACAATACCAGGCGCTGTTCAAGAAGAATCTCTTGCTTTCATGGCGGAGCAAGAGGGCGACATTTCTCCAGCTATTTTCATCTCTCTTTTTCATTTTCCTCATTTTTTGTATTCAGAAAGCCATCGAGGCTCGCTTTAGCAGCTCCACTGCTTTCAACGATGTTCGCAATCCTGAAATCCAGGCTAACCTTCCGATCCCGCCTTGCGAGGACAAGTACTACATCAAGCTTCCTTGTTATGACTTTGTGTATAGCGGAAGTTCCAGCCCTAGGATTCGCACCATTGTCGCCGCTATTATGGCTAATAATCCCGGCCGACCGATTCCAACGGATAAGGTCTGTTTTCTCTTTAATTACTCTTGACTCTTAACTAGCCCTACTGTTATCAATGATCTATTGGATTTTTTAATGCGTGATTATTTTGGGGATTTTCGTTTGGACGCAAAGGGATTTATGATAATTGGGGTTTTCTAAGCTAAGAAGATTTACTTGTTTATCTCATGATGCCCTGCTTCCTTATTGAGAGTAGAATTCTATTAATAATTATACATATAAATTGTCATGAATCATGGCGTTTTGTTTAGCTGAACTTGGCGTGCTGGGATTATGAATTAGAGAGGAACTTTTAGCATATTTTTAAAATTATAAATTTGTTTGATATATAGTAGAGAATCAACGATAGAAAGAAACTCAATGTCATATGGATTTTTCCAGTAATGATTGATAATGCATCTGAAAATAGTTATAATACCTGCAGCAAAAGATGGTGAAATTGTCGAAGTGGATTTAGATTATTATTGTTTTTGTTAAATATTCAGATCTTCTGCACTTTTTGATTCCTCCTTTTTTTCCCTCAACAAATGTGAATTCTCACTAATTGAAGTACAATTTGATTGACTTTTTATTCATGACCAAACGACAGGTTCGACCATTTGGTACACCTGTTGAAGTTGATCAATGGCTTTTTAACAATCCTATGATTTGCCCTGGCGCCTTGCATTTCACTGAAAGAAATGGGACTGTGATTAGTTATGGTGTACAAACTAATTCTACTGCTGTGGCAAGGAGAGGACAGTACGAAGACCCCACGTTTAAATTTCAAGTTCCGCTCCAGGTAGCTGCAGAGCGTGAAATTGCTAGATCTTTGATTGGGGGTAATAAGCTTAAATCAATCCTTGATTTACGAATCCGTGTTTTTCTGAAATCTTTACTTCATTTGTTAAGAATAATAATCTGACTAACATTTCTCTGTGGAATGTTGCATTATTTTTTGCTATTCAGTTCCCAACTTTAGCTGGGTTGTCAACTTCATGGAATTTGCACACCCTCCAGTGGACAATTTCTCTGCAGTGACTACTGTTGGACCAACATTTTTCCTTGCCATTGCTATGTTTGGTTTTGTACTTCAAATTAGTTCCTTGATCACAGAAAAAGAGCTCAAACTTCGCCAGGTCTATTTTTTGGAATATTTAATATCATTTAATATATCCTTAATTTTCTCTTAGTCTCTAACAAAACTTTCATTCTCAACTTCTATGCAGGCAATGACGATGATGGGTCTGTATGATACTGCATATTGGCTATCATGGCTCACATGGGAAGGAATTACTACACTCATTGCATCCATTTTCACTGTTCTATTTGGAATGATGTTTCAGTTTGATTTTTTCTCTAAAAACAACTTTGCGGTCGTGTTTCTCGTCTTCTTTCTCTTCCAACTCAATATGGTATGGCGTTTTTTGCAATGGTCCTTTGTCCTTGATTTCATTCTTCTTTTTCTAATCTTCTGACCTCTTCTCGCAACACTACTTACCACGAAATTAATCATTTATACCTCTACATTAATTTTTATTTTTAGGTTGGATTTGCTTTTATGTTATCAGCTTTTATAAGCAAGTCGTCTTCATCCACTACCGTGGGCTTCTCCATCTTTATTGTTGGATTTCTCACTCAGGTAATGATGCGTTTGCGCAAATTCTATGTAAATACTAAAAAACTTCAGTACTTCACAATGACTGACCATACTTTTCCATACAGATTGTCACTGCATTTGGATTTCCTTATACAAATGGCTTCTCAAAATTTTTTCAAATCATCTGGTCCTTGTTCCCTCCTAATCTTCTAGCTAAAGCTCTGTCTCTGCTCTCTGATGCCACTTCCACCCCAGGAGATCCGGGAATCAGCTGGAGTAGTCGGACAAAGTGTGCTCCAAATGATATTGAGTGTGTCATAACTATGGTATTTTATAAATTTAATGCTAGATTAATTGACTATAGGCCATGCGCTAGACATAATTAGACCTCGACTGTGACCCTTTTTTTGGATTTCTGATTCTGACAGAATGATATTTATTTATGGCTTGTGGGGACGTTCTTCTTATGGTTTTTCTTGGCCATCTACCTCGACAACATCATCCCAAATGCCGCTGGTGTGAGAAAATCAGCCTTTTACTTTTTGAGGCCAGGATATTGGACAGGGAAAGGAGGAAGTAAAGTTGAAGGTAGTCAAATTTGGAAACTACATGTTTTCTACTCGTGGCTTTCCCCTGGAGTTCAAATTTATTATAACTAGAAAATTTGTTTCCTTTTTTTGATAGAGGGTGGCATCTGCAGTTGCTTGGGTTCACTTCCAGTATTGGAGCCTTTTACTCCAGATGATGAAGATGTCCTTGAAGAGGAAAACACAGTGAAACAACAACTTTCAGATGGAATAATGGATTCAAATGTTGCGGTTCAAATACGTGGCCTTGCAAAGACATATCCTGGAACTTGGAAGGCCAACTTTCCTTGCTGCTGTAAATGCAAGAAAACTCCTCCTTACCATGCTGTCAGGGTAAATGAACTATTTCAACTTTTTGGTTGAGGTCGGCAGACTAAACATGAAGCATAACTTTTCTGACATATGAAAGCATCTTATGACTTGTTGCAAGATGTATTATATTCTTTTGCTTCTTGTTTGAAGCTTTGGCTGCCAAATGACTTATATGGCGTGGTTACAGTAACCAATATAAGTTTCTATTTCCATATGCATCAACCTATTAATATGAAACTTATAAATGCCCCGCTGGAATGGCGCAATAATATAACACTGGAATAAATTTCAGGGCATATGGGTGAACTTTGCAAAGGATCAACTATTTTGTCTTCTTGGACCAAATGGTGCTGGGAAAACCACAGCAATCAGTTGTTTGACTGGGATTACACCAGTGACCGGTGGAGATGGTAATGTGATCTCAATTAAATTCTATTTATTGTACATAATTTCACTGGATTGAAGGGAAGTATTCATTGAGCCATATGTTACTCAACAGCATTAATACATGGATATTCTGTTCGTGACTCTGTTGGCATGGCAAACATTCGGAGAATTATTGGTGTCTGTCCCCAGGTGATTATCTTGCAAAATTTCTCAATGTTTTCCTACAAATCCTCTCTCTGAACAAATTCGTGTTTCCTTGAATTCTGTGTTTGTCACAGTTTGATATACTGTGGGATATCTTGTCTGGGCAAGAACACCTCCATCTTTTTGCTACAATCAAAGGCCTCCCACCATCTTCAATAAAATCGGTACGTAATTGCCTAAACAAGTTCTGTTATCTCAGACCAATTATATTTTCACAGCTAAATGCATAAATTTAGAGGTGATGTATATTTTAGTATTCTCACCTGACAACGACTTGCATTTAATCAAACAGATTGCTGAGAAGTCATTGGAAGAAGTAAGACTCACTCAGTCTGCAAAGACGAGAGCTGGGAGTTACAGTGGGGGAATGAAACGTCGATTAAGTGTTGCCATAGCGCTTATTGGTGATCCGAAGTTGGTCATCTTAGATGAACCGGTATGCAAACTTGAATTATAACCCATGGAGATAAGTGCGATCTGTGATGTTTACAGGAACTCAAAATATTTCTAAACTTAAATGCAGACAACTGGAATGGATCCAATAACAAGGAGGCACGTTTGGGATATCATTGAGAGTGCAAAGAAAGGGCGTGCTATTCTTTTAACAACACATTCTATGGAAGAAGCTGACATCTTAAGTGACCGCATCGGAATCATGGCAAAGGGAAGGCTCCGTTGCATCGGAACCTCGATCAGGTTGAAGTCAAGATTTGGTGCTGGCTTTGTCGCGAATGTCAGTTTTGCCAATGGCAACGGCGGACAGACCCCTCCTCCTAATGGGGTAGGGGTATTAACTACCCCTACTGGCCATGAAGAAATTAAGCAGTTCTTCAAATCTGTATGTTCAGAAAACTAAACTGATCTTAAATTTCCCTATATTATATACATGTTTAATTTTTAATTGAAATTCTGCCATGATGATAGCGGTTGGATATTGTACCGAAGGAAGAGCACAAGTCTTTTCTAACTTACATCATTCCTCATGACAGAGAAAAGCTTCTGATGGTAATCATTCTGACTTCTACTCTCTGCAAATTTATTTAATTTGTTATGAGGAATTCATGAATTAAGCTTGTTTAAATCAAATTCCTTACAATTTATGATGGTGGAGCAGAAATTCTTCGATGAACTTGAGGAGAGAAAGGGAGAGCTTGGAATATCTGATATCCAACTCAGTCTTACTACCCTTGAAGAAGTTTTCTTGAACATTGCAAAACAGGCCGAGTTGGAAAGTGCTGCAGCTGATGGAACTATGGTGTCTCTGACTCTAACAACATCTGGCCACACTGTTGAGGTAACCCATCATTAAGGCCCGTATGAGCAATTTGGTTTTTTGTTTTTTATTTTTAAAAATTAAGCTTACACTACTTCCATCTATGATTTCATTGTTTTGTTATCTACTTTTTACTAGTGTTTTCAAAATCCAAGCCAAATTTTGGAAACTAAAAAAAACAGTTACTCAAACTTGCTTTTATTTTTGAAATTTGTCCAAGAATTCAATGTCTCCTTGGAAGATTTGCAAACTATTGTAAAGAAATTTGAGAAAACAAGCTGATAGAACCCAACTATATTGTAATGTAAAACTTAAATGGAATTACAAGATAAACGATAAACAAAGTGTTCGAGGTTCTTGGACTCTCCCTTTCTTGAGATCACTCAAGCCCTAATTCACTCACTAGATAATTGCCTCCCTTACTCTATCTTCACCCTCTCTATCTATAACCAAATCATCCTAACAAACTCTTTATCTAATTATTAATATACCTTTATGGTTAAAAAATAAAAAACTAAAGCTAAAAATCAAATGGTTATCAAACGGGACGTTGTTTTTGCCAATGTTTATTATGCAAATGTCTTTCCAATAAGAGAACCTGATGGCATTACAGATACCAGTAGGATCAAGATTCGTGGGAATTCCAGGAACAGAGACAGCAGAGAATCCAAGCGGGATAATGGTAGAAGTTAACTGGGAACAAGATGATTCAGGTACTCTCTGCATATCTGGTCACTCTGAAGAAATCCCAGTGCCCCCTAACGTGCAGCCGTTGGCTTCCCTGAGATCACTCTCTTTGAGATCAGCTTCACAAAGAAGTCGTTTTGGACAGGGAGGCCCAGTTCATGGCATTGTCTATGACCCTGAACAAGCAGCTGCTTACAATTTTCGTTGAATTTAAATCTACCCTCCCTTTCTCCTGCTTCCACCATTTGCATTGTATATTCTTATATTTTATGTAGTATAATTGAATGCTTTATTTTGGTGTAGAATTTTTTTTGAGCTTCATTCATTATCATTACAGCTGTATTGTTCCATGCCCATCTTCATTGTAATTTAGTGTATGAATAAATTTTTATTCACTCAATCCTATAGATAGTTTTTCTTTTTTCTTTTTTTGGTCCCCATATTTTTCTTTCGTTCAAAACTCAAAGTACCGGGTATATTTTAACTTCTTTTTTAGAACAATACGTCGGGTGAAGATTCAAATCTTTGACCTCTTGATCGAGGGTACATGTTTTGTTTGATTGAGGTTACATGTTTAGTTGAGTTATGCTAAGAAAAACATGTACTTTTTAAAAGTATATGGACTATAATGAATCAATGTATAGGAACCAAAAGGAATCAAATCAACCATCAATGGTTGATCTAGTGGTCATGAAGAGCCTTGAGACTTCAATGCTCTCCTAGGGAATAGGTTCAATCGTTGGTGGCCACCTACCTAAGAATTGATTTCCTACGGATGTTCTTGACAATGTTGTAGGGTTAGACGGTCTATTCCATAAGAATAGTAGTCGAGGTGCGGTCCCGCGTGGGCTTGTTGCATAAGTAGCCATCAGACTCAAAATAATGGTAAATATAGCAAAATATAAAATGTTTTACAAATATGGTGATCAAATTAGTGATAGTCAGTAAAATAGACTAACAAAATATATATATATATATATATATATATATATATATATATATTTTCAAAAAAGACGAAAATGACATAATTGACATATGAGACAGAGCTGTATAATTGAATAGGTGGGCCATGATAGAGTGGGAGCTGGGCCACCACCAAAGGGGTCATCGGCCCAGGAGGTCAGTCAATCCAGCCCAGAGAAGGCCCATTAGACAGAGCGCATCTTCACTTTGAACCGCAAAAGCACGGTTTCAATCTCAACGGCCTACAAAATTTAAATTTGAATTTCGAATTTGTGACCTTTTTTTTTCTTTAAGTCGCAGTGGGTCAGGTCAGGTAGCCGTTCAAAACTTTCCCATCTCTTCATCCTTACCGTCCGTTCTTCTTCTTCTTCTTTATTCCAACGCTACGGTTATAAATCTTAATCCCTCTCTTAATCCTCCACGTGTCGTCATTAACATTTAAAACCAGCGCTTATTCGTACCAAATCGGATATTTACACGTGGCTATGTACACGTGTCGCTCGGACAGGGCGAGTACATTATTGAAATTATTCGAGTTTAAAGAGATATGGACGACAGTTTCCATACTTTTTCCCGCCTAATTGTTTTTTAATATTTATTTCCTTTTCTAAATTTGAGTATAAATTCCCAATTCGACGCGCTCCTCTATCAAAACGCTTAAGAATAATCGTCGTTTACAATCGGAGCGGAAAATTCTAGTTTTTGAATTCCAGATCCATGGAAGAACCGATCAACGAGCAGCAATCAACTCCACTTCCTGGTTTGATTTCCTCCTGATTTCTCTTTTAATTGTTTATCTGTTGTTCTAATTCTTCTTCTTTTTGCTGATTAATTTGTTGTTTGGATGAGTTATAGCTAATTCACTGAAACCGAAGCTTCAGCGGTATGCTTTGCGATCGACTAAATCAAAGGAGGAGAAGCCTCCTGTGCCGGAATTGTCCAATCCTCCTCCTTCTGCTTCTAAAAGGTGGTTTTCTCTGATTATTTCTATTTGAGGATGTTCATGTGTTGATTGATTAGCTATTTTTGGGGGTTTTTGTTGATCGTCACTTTTTAAATCTCTCTGTTGAGATGAATCAGCAGATTATACTCTCGGATAGCAGTTCTGAGAGTAGAATGGGAAGTTGCTTCGTTAGAGGAAGTTTAGACTTCGAAGAATATATTCATTGTTGGGAGTTGGAAAAACGTGGGGGAAGAGACTGGGAGAGAGAATGTATAACCGGCATTAAGAAATGATCTAATTGACACATACATGATGTTTCTAGCAACTACAATTATTGTCATGTTTTCTTTAATCCATTTATTTGACGTATTTTTTTTTTTTTTCTGATTTTTGAATGGGATACATTAATCTTTACAAGAAATTGATTGTGATTGTGGTCAATGGTAAAGTTATTATTTTCATCTCATAACTCATTCCTCAGGCTCCCTTTGATAGGGATTTCGGTTTTTATTTTATGTTTTTGATATTTATGCTCGTTTAATTCTAATTTCTTTATTGTGGTTTCAATCTTTATTAAAAATAAACTTTTTTCTTAGTTTTCAAAACTTGTTTTGAATTTCGAATAAAGAATATCATAGCTAGAATTAGTGTTTATAAGCTTTGCTTTGGGATAATGTCGTAGCTGTGTGGCCTGTAAACTAGTAGGAGAATGCTTCATTGCTAATGTTCTGTTTTTATATCCTTAGTACCTTACTTTCTTTCTTGGTATAATGATGTCTACCCAAGTTCTTATCTCGGAGATATACTATGGAGAATGCATATTCTGAATCTTCATTCCATTTCTCACTACTGTCTACATCTTTAACTGAAATGATGGCAGTATCTAACTATTCTGATTGACATTATTCCCAAAAAAAATCTGTTTAAAGCTCTTAAGACTAATTGATTTATGCTTGGAGTTTCAGGGGTAGATCTGTATCCAGTGTGAGTAAAAGTGTTGGAGTCCTTGACCTATCTGCCAAGGACAAGTCTGCTAAACCACCAAGAAGGCTGTCTATTCCAACTAAAAATGTAAGCCCAACTCGAAAATTAGTTGGCAACATTACTCCAATATCAGAGGTCCGGAGGACTGCCAGAAACCAGGGTAAAAGTGACACACCTGTTTCTGACGTTTCACGGTCAAGCAGGAAAACATTCAACATTTTGTCTTCTACATCATATTGGGTATCGCAGATCAAGCTCTCTGAAGCTGCTCCTAAGCATTCAGTGTCGCTTGGATTTTTTAAACTTGCATTAGAGGCAGGGTGCAAGGTAATATTAATGTTTTCTGAAATTTTTCTTTGTTCTGTTTGAGTCTGCAATCGACGGATTAGTGAAGTTTTAACTCGGCTTGTAATTCTAAAAGTTTTGTTTATTTATGTTAACTCTTTACTTGTTACCAATACTAACGAAATGTAAAACCAGCCTCTTCACCGGATGCGTGATGAACTCAAGGCCTACATAGATCGTTGCAACCTTGATGAAAGTGAACAAGCAGTGAAAGATTTGCTTGAAAGCTACAATACAGCAGAAGACACAGAGCAACTGCAGGTTTCTGAAACCTTTTCTCAGGGGCCTGAAGTGGGAACAAGGTCTTCCGATGATGAAGTTCATAGCTCTTCATCCACAGTGGAGCCTAGGAAACTTAAACCAAAATCCTTAAACTCCGATGTTGCTAAAACTACCCCAGTCTCTGAGGTCAATCAGAGAAATCTTACCACAGCTCCCAGGTCGAATAGGGGCCTCTGGAGTAAAAATGCTGCTCCAAATTCAACTTCAGAGACAGCGAAAAAATCTGTGAAGAAACCCCAAAAGCCAAACAAGCAAGAACCCATTCAAGGGAAGGAAAAGGCCAAGAAACAAGGAAAGAAACAGCTCAGCGAGAAAGGTGAGTACAAGGAAATGGTTTTATATACAGTTCCAATCATTTGCAATTGCAACAAGTTAACATAGTGCAATTTGTATATCTCTGCAGTTCCAGCCAGCACGGGTCCTGAAGATGACTCAGTGCAATCAAACAAAGAAAATTTGGTATGTGATTGTTTTCCTTTTAATCCTAAGTTCCTCAACATCTTTGTTGAAATGAAATGCCATGTATAATCGCTGTGAACCTTAACTTGAGAATAGTATGTTGTGACATATCACCATAGGCTAAATTATAAAAAACACCCCTGAACCCTTTGTTTCAAAAATACACTTATCTTTTCAAAAGTTGCAATATTACCTTTGAGCTTTCAAAAATATCTTTTGAGTCAAAACTGTTAGAATTTTGGACGGAAAATCGACGTGGTGTTAAACCTTGAACAAAGTGACGATGACTAGGGCAGTTGCATGTATTAAGTTTAAAAAAATGTCATTCAAACACGTTGACTTTTCTTCGAACATTCTAATGATTATGCTGCTTCAACCGTTTTTTTTCTGTCGTCCTCACAGGAGGCGCCCGGAATTGAAGTGACATCAGACAGGGGAATGATATAAAGATGTTAGTAATTTTGTGTGGGGTGATTTCTTTAAAGTACAGGAATGATGAAGGGAGAGTGTGAGGCTGTGGTGTGTGGTTTTTTCTTGTCATAAACATAATAGTTTATAAGGCAGCCATGTCCTCTGTTGCTAAATACATATACTATCATTTGTATTGAAATCTATGATAGTTCATTCATTGTTTTGAATGTGTTTTAGTTGGAAATTATAAATCATTAATGCTTTGATAATGATTTTAAACTACGGTGATTTGGTTGACCATGTTGTATTCCATGATTTTTCAATAGAGTTTGTATACGATACGTTAAGTAAATCATTAATATCAAATTTATTAGTGTTGACTGTGAAATTGTATTATAATTGATCAAAATGTTGAATTTCGATTAACTCGAAAAATGACAATGAAATTGAATTGAACGGTTCCGTAACTAAGCGGCCGTTTGGCCCACGGAGTTGGGAGGAGTGGAGTTGTGGGGAGTAAACTTACTCCCCGTTTGGTCCAAGGAGTTGTTTAACTCGGACAAAAAATATCAACTCTCCAGACTTCTACAGTAATTACTATTCAACTCCCCAGGCTTCTACAGTAATCACTATTCAACTTTCCTTCATTTTCTTCTCTTTCTCTCCCTTCCTTTTACAATATTTTTTAATTATTTAAAAAAAAAACATAATTTAAACAAAAGGTGTAAAATGATTAAAAATGCAATTTAACTTATTTTTTATTTTAAATATAAATTAAGTTGTTGAATTAAAATTAAAATTGGTACTTAAACAAAATTTAAAATGTAGTATTCAAGAAGAAATAAAAATATAGCTTATTTGGATTTACTTAGATTAATGGATTGTATTTACTTAGATTAATGGATTAAAATCTTTCAAATTCACATGTGTTAATCAACTATTGTACGACTATTTGTTTTATTTCAAAACGATCCAAATAAAATGAATAATTAATGTGAGTGATATTGAAAAAAGAAGGTGAAGTATGGTAGTCAAAGTTATTTTGGTTATCTTCGAATAAATTTGTAAACGATACATAAAATAAAAAACACAAAAACCGTATTCTTAAAATTTATTGGAAGAAGTTCTTGATAATAAAAATATGAAAAATTATAGAAAATAGGTTCTAGGTGTAGTGCATATGAAATTACGAGTTTAAGTGGGTGGAAGCGAGAAAGAACGTGTTTGACACATAGATATGTTTATGTGTTGTTTTTTTTTTTTTTTTTTCTTGAGAGAAATTTGTAAAATATACTTACACTAAAAAAAAATTAATACTTTTAAAATTCATAAAATTAAAAAAAAAATAAAGATTAAGTCTTTAAAAAATAATAATAAATATATATTATTGATAACCAAGGTGGGAGAGATTAAAAAATTAATGTGAGATATTGTGTTCAAAATTATTTTTTGTTATCTCCAAAGAAATTTGGAAAGTAGATAAAATAAAAATAAAAAATTGCAATGTTAGAATTTATTACGAAAAGTCCTTAATAAGGAAAATTATAAAGTTTGTAGAAAAAAAAATTTGTGTCTAAAAAACCTAGTAAAATAAACTCAGATTTCAAACCTTCAGGTTCAACAACTCCCTGTCAAAAAAATATGGAAAATTATAGAAAAAAATTGTACAAAAAAAAATAACCTAAAATAAACCATCATTGTTGAGATACTGATTTACGGGTGGAGTGAACTTAGATGGGAGGCAGAGAAAGATGTGTTTGACACCTGAATAGACTATACTTATAGGTAGACAATCTTATAATTCATAAAATTAAAGATGAGTCCTAACAAAATATATCTATATATATATTATATATATTTTTGATAATCAATGTGAAAAAATAATGTCAAATATTGTGCTCAAAATTATTTTTGTTGTCTTCAAAGAAATTTGTCAAGGATAGATAAAATAAAAATAAAATATTTCATTTTTAGAATTTATTGGAATTGAAAAAAGTCTCTAATAAGAAAATTTTGAAAGTTTGTAGAAAACAATTGTGCAGAAGAAAACAGCTAAAATAAACTCAGATTTCACAACTACAGACTAAACAACTCCTTGCTCCAAACACACCACAGACTTCAGAACTCCAGACTAAACAACTCCCTGCCCCAAACAGACATACCTCAGAACTCTCCAGACTAAACAACTCCAGACAAAACAACTCCAACTCCCCCCAACTCCTTGGGTCAAACGCCCCCTAAGAGTTTTCGAAATGATTAAAAAATAAGACATTAATTTTCTCGTAACAAAAAGAATTTTGAACTTTATAAATTAAAAGATTTTGAAATATTGGGCTTGTTTAACTCGTTTAACAAAAAAAAAAATATCCTCAAAACGTGATATCAAGAGGAAATATACTCCAAAATTGCCACCATCCGAAATCGTAAATTTCAAAACCCTAAACACAAGTTCATTTTAAACACGTGGTTGAATAACTTGATTTTGGTACTTGGTCAAATAAAAAGTGGAGAATGTGAATGTACTCTTTGTTTTGGTAAATTAAAAAAAATTGTTTACTATAGTACTCACATTTTTTTTATCTAAAAATAGTAATTTTGGTCATTTTTTATGAGTACACTTCTTCTTCTCTTTTTTCAATGTATGATTGAGGAGGTTCATTATCCTACAACCCCAAAGCTTTTTAGATCCATAAACCTTGCAGAAAACGACTTAAAACTCGATCCCCAAACAATAAATTTTCAAAACTCTAAACGATTTCATTTCAAGCACGTAGTTGAAAAACTTGAATTTGGTACATGCTTGGTCTAATAAAAAGTGAGAAATGTGAATGTTAATGAATATATATTTTTTTGTGAATTAATTTTTTTTTAAAAATCGTTCACTAGAAGGTTTATTAACCTACAACCCCAAAGCTTTAGACCCATAAGTCTTATGAAAAACGACTTAAAACTCAATCCCTAAACAGGAAATTGTCAAAACTCTAAACGAGTTCATTTCCCGTATGTGGTTGAATAACTTGAATATGGTATATATTTGGTCAAATAAAAAGTTGGGAATGTGAATTTATATGAATATACATATTTTTGTGAATTATTTTTTTTTTGAAAAGTTCGTTTACTATAGTACTAAAATTTTGGTCTAAAAATCGTCATTTTAGTGATATTTTGTAGTACATTTTTCTTTTTCTTTTCTCAATGTATGGATTGAGAGGTTCATTAACGTACCTTGTCCAAAGCTTTAGGATCAAAAGTCTTCAGAAAAACATTTTAAAATCCGATCCCTTGATCGTAAATTCTAAAAATTCTAAACTAGTTAATTTCAAGCACGTGGTTGAAAATCTTGAACGAGGTACCTGCTTGGTCAAATAAAAACTGATGAATGTGGATGTTTTATGAATATACACCTTTTTTTTGTTTTAAATTAAAAAAATTTGAAAAAATCGTAAATAGCTCTCCAATTTTGGTCTACAAACATTCATTGGTCATTTTTTTTTAGTGTATATTTTTCCTCTTCTTTTTTCAATGTATGGTGTGGAAGGTTCATTAACCCACATCTCCAAATCTTTAAGACCATAAACCTTAAGAAAAATACCTTAAAACTCGATCCCTGAACCTAAATTCTCAAAACCTTAAACGAGTTCATTCCAAGTGGTTGAATAACTTGAGTTTGATACATGCTTGGTGAAATAAAAAGTGAGGAATATGAATGTTATATGAATATACACTTTGTTTGTGAATTAAAATTTTTGAAAAAAATCGTTTACTATACTCCTCCAATTTTGGTCTACAAACGTTATTTTGGTCATTTTTTTATGAGTACATTTTTCATTTTCTTTTGTCAATGTATGGTTTGAGAGATTAATTAATATACATCCCCAAATCTTTAGGACCCTAAGCATTATGAAAAACGACTTAAAACTCAGATTCCTAAACTGTAAATTCTCAAAATCGTAGACGAGTTCATTTCAAACACGTGGTAAAAAACCTTGAATTAGGTACCTGCTTGGTCAAATAAAAATTGGAGAATTTGAATGTTATATGAATACACACTTTTGTTTTGTGAATTAAAAAAAATTGAAAGTGAGTACATTTTTTCTTTTCTTTTTTCAATGTATGGTTTTGGAGGTTCATTAACTTACAACCCAATAGCTTTAAGACCAGAAGCTATATGAAAACGACTTAAAACTCGATCCCTAAACCGTAAATTGTCAAAATCCTAAACTAGTTCATTTTAAACACGTGGTTGAATAACTTGAATATGATACATGCTTGGTCAAATAAAAAGTTGGGATGTGAATTTATATGAATATACACTTATTTTGTGAATTAAATGTTTTTGAAACAATCGTTTACTATAGTACTAAAATTTTGGTATAAAAACAGTAATTTTGTTCATTTTTTTACGAGTACATTTTTTCGTTTTAATTTTTCAATGTATGGTTTGAGATCAGGTTCATTACCCTACCGTTCACAAAGCTTTAGGACCATAAGCCTTAAAAAAAAAACCTTAAACTCGATACCTAAATCGTAAATTCTGAAAAACCCTAAACGCGTTCATTTCAAGCACGTCGTTGAATAACTTGAATTTGTTGGTCAGATAAAAAAGTGGGGAATGTGAATGTTTTATGAATATACATTTTTTTCTGATTTTTTTTTTTTTTTTTAAATTGTTCATTTCAAGGTACTTTGTCTAAAGGTTTAGGACCAAAAGCCTTTAGAAAAACACCTTAAAACTCGATCCCATAATCGTAAATTCTCAAAACTGTAAACTAGTTCATTTCAAGCACGTGGTTGAAAACTTTGAATTAAGTACCTGCTTGGTCAATAAAAACTAGGGAATGTGAATGTTATATGAATATACATTTTTTTTAAATTAAAAAAATTGAAAAAATCGTTTACTATAGTCCTCCAATTTGGGTCTACAAACAGTCATTTTTTTAGTGTATATTTTTCGGCTTCTTTTTTCAATGTATGGTTTCGAAGGTTCATTAACCCACATCCCCAAATCTTTAGGACCATAAACCTTAAGAAAAATACCTTAAAACTCGATTTCTGAACCGTAAATTCCTAAAACCCTAAACGAGTTCATTCCAAGCACGTGCTTAAATAACTTGAGTTTGGTACATGTTTGTTCAAATAAAAAGTGGAGAATGTGAATGTTATATGAATATACACTTTGTTTGTGAATTAAAAATTTTGAAAAAATCGTTTACTCTGCTCCTCGAATTTTGGTCTACAAACAATTATTTTGGTAATTTTTTTATGAGTACATTTTTCCTTTTCTTTTGTCAATGTATGGTTTGAGAGATTAATTAATCTACATCCCCAAATCTTTAGGACCATGAGCATTATGAAAAACGACTTAAAACTTGATCCTTAAACCGTAAATTCTCAAAATCGTAGACGAGTTCATTTCAAACACGTGGTTAAAAACCTTGAATTAGGTACCTGCTTGGTCAAATAAAAACGGGGAATGTGAATGTTATATGAATATACATTTTTTTGTGAATTAAATTTTTTTGAAAAAATCGTTTACTATAGTCCTCCAAGTTTGGTCTACAAACAATTTTTTTGTCATTTTTTTATGACTACATTCTTTATTTTCTTTACTTGAATATGGTAAATATTTGGTCAAATAAAAAGTTGGGAATGTAAATTTATATGAATATACATTTATTTTATGAATTAAAAAAAAAATTGAAAAAATCATTTACAATACTCAAATTTTGGTCTAAAAACGGTCAATTTTGGTCATTTTGTTTAGTACATTTTTTCTTTTATTTTTTCAATGTATGGTTCAGTAACCTACAACACCCAAAACTTTATGCCCATAAACCTTGAGGAAAATTAAAACTCAATCCCTAAACAATAAATTTTCAAAACCCTAAACGATTTCATTTCAAGCACGTGGTTGAAAAACTTGAATTTGGTACATGCTTCGTCAAATAAAAAGTGAAGAATGTGAATGTTATATGAATATACACTAATTTTTTGTGAGTTAAAAAATTCGAAAAAATAGTTCCCTATAGTCCTTGTTGTGCAAAATTAGTGCAATAAACTATGTACGGGTCAAGTTTTAATATAGTGTATAAAAAATACGGATATCGTCCTCGGGATTGGTTTTCTAGTTCACCTAATTACCATGAATATTATCACTCAATTTTATTTAGAGAATGAAAATCAAATGATATGATTAAAACAAAATTAAAATAAAACATAAAATAAAAATTGGAGAACAATAAGGAGAGATATATCCGGAATTGACTTGACTGAGCAATGACTTCACCGTTATCTCATCAAATTCTTCATTCATTAAAAGATGGAATTAATCAATTTCTAGATTGTTGACAAGTTCTACCCTATAGACTTGTTATTCTCTCGAGCAATAACAATATTCTTTGAAAAGTAAATTACCTATATTTCTATGGCAATTAAGACAATCCAAATATGAAGAACGTAAAACTATAGTTGTCACAAAATCTACAAGGATATATCTATCTCATGTATAAATCAGGAAAAACAATTCAGGATCATCAACAATAATCATCTCTCGACCTCAAATTATTGATATAAAAATCATGCAAAGAATGGTCAAATCCTAACATGCATTAAGCTCAAAAAAATTCTCACAACCAATATGAAATTGAAATACCGACTATTAAAATTAAAAAGAATAAGGTTCAATAACGATTACATCAAAACTCTAAGTCAAAAGAGTTTAGCTAATCATGTTCAATAGTTCAAAATATAAACTCAATAATAAACCCATAAAAAAAACTACAAATTAAAAGGGAAAGACGAAATAAAACTCGTGTCGATTCCATGTTTCCGTTGCAATCTCCACGATCCCGAGCATGTAAATCTGTACTTTGTGTTCCCAAAATCTCTTCAAACTCTAAAAAGTATGTAATTTCGAAATTGGGATTGACTCTCCAAATCGACTCCCCTTTGAATGAAGACAATAGGCCTATTTATAATAGACTATTCTTCCCAATCTAATAAGGAATCCATATTTTAATTAGATTAAGAATCTAATCAATTTAGAAATTCAAAATTAAATTAGGAATATCTTTTCTATTCAAATGGTACCCAAAATAAGATCGGGATAAAATCCGATAAAATTTATGATAGGATAAAATCAGATAAAATATGATAAAATCCATATTTAATCCTTGGATTTTTAACTTGATTCTCTTTTTCTCTTTACTTTTAGACTTCAAATCTTCTTTTTCATCATAAATCTTCTAAATTATTTGTTTTGCTCCAAATGCTCGATATCTATAAAATAATCAAATATAATCGTGAAAGTACACATTTAATCCTCTAAACTAGCATAAAATAAGTAATAAAGATATCTCATTTTGTGTGATATCACTCCTCCAATTTTGGTCTAAAAACAAACGTTAATTTTGGTAATTTGTTTTATGAATACATTTTCCCTTTTTCTTTTTTCCATGTATGTTTTTGGAAGGTTTATTAACCTACCGCCCCAAAGCTTTAGGCCCATAAGCCTTATGAAAAACGACTTAAAACGCGATCCCTAAACAGTAAATTGCCAAAACTAGCTTAAACGAGTTCATTTCCAGCATGTTGTTAAATAACTTGAATATGATACATATTTAGACAAATAAAAAGTTGGGAATGTGAATTTATATGAATATACATTTTTTTTTGTGATTTTTTTTTTTTTTTTGAAAAGATCGTTATTATATTACTCAAATTTTGGTCTAAAATGGGTCATTTTAGTCATTTTTTGTAGTACATTTTTCCTTTTCTTTTTTCAATGTATGGATTGAGAGGTTCTTAAGGTACTTTGTCTAAAGCTTTAGGACCAAAAGCCTTCAGAAAAATACCTTAAAACTCGATCCCATAATCGTAAATTCTCAAAACTCAAAACTAGTTCATTTCAAGCACGTGGTTGAAAACCTTGAATTAAAGTACCTGCTTGGTCAAATAAAAACTAGGGAATGTGAATGTTATATGAATATACACTTTTTTTTTTAAATTAAAAAAAATTGAAAAAATCATTTACTATGTCTTCCAATTTTGGTCTACTAACAGTCATTTTTTTAGTGTATATTTTTCCGCTTCTTTTTTCAATGTATGGTTTCGAAGGTTCATTAACCCACATCCCCAAATCTTTAGGACCATAAACCTTAAGAAAAATATCTTAAAACTCGATGTCTGAGCCGTAAATTCTTAAAACTCTAAACGAGTTCATTCCAGCACGTGGTTAAATAACTTGAGTTTGGTACATGTTTGTTCAAATAAAAAGTAGATTGAACCCATGACATCTTAATCACAAGTTCAACCTTATACCAATTGAGCTAAGCTCAATTTGATAATAGATACAACATTTAACATTAGCCAAATCAGTTATGTTAAGAGATACGGAGTTTAATCCGAGCATTAATAAATACCTTTAAAAAAAATATATTATTCTAATCACATTTTATTTTATTTTAGATCTTTAAAAGGTCCATTCTGATTCTTCCTGAACTATAATTATTATTGAGTTTTACCCATAAATTTCCGAACACATATATCATATATGCATTATGATCCACAAAATTACTGTATATACTGTAAAAAAAAAAATAGCTAATGAAAATCAATTGCTCAATTCCCATACCAAAAATTGTGTATATATGAACATTTCTTGACAAAACCAAAAGAAAAAGAAAAGAGAAAAGTATTAATTTACAAATCTCAAGTGGTCATAATATTGATGATCCACACATTTTTCACTTGGCATTGTCCCTACTACCACCAGGAGAAGAAGAAGGACTACTCTTGGAGGTGGAGCATGTCAATGATGGAGGTGGCTGAAACCCCACATTCCCCAGCTGTGGTACTTGAACATAGCTAGACATAGGAGCAACCGCCTCCCCCCCGCCGATGATCGAGCTGAGTGCAGCCACCAATGCCGATTGGAAACTCGGGTCCGAGGTAATTGCCTTGGTTGCTGCCGCTATCGTGTCTGGTAGAGGCGGCGACGACGACGAGAGTGGCAAAGTTGAAGGCTTGGTAAATTGTTGAAGGCAGGCTTGATAGATGTTAGTTGATGCCATTCCTATTGCATTATTATTTTTGGTTAAATGATAAGGAGGCAATTGGCTATTATTATTGTTATTCCAAGACATGAAGTTGGGTTGAGAAGAGCCAAAATCAAGGTTGGTGAAGGGATATTTTGGGGGATAATTATTAGTTGAAGGGATTATTTTATGGAAAGGAGAGGAGGAGGAGGAAGTTGATGGAGGGTTTGAAGTGAGGTCTAAAGTGATTGTTGGGTGGTTGAGTGAAGAAGATAGCATTGAAGAGTTTGGCAAGTAGAATTGCTTTGAATTATTGGTCATGTTGTTTGAGAGGTACAAGTTCATTCCATGGAGATTCGTCGTCGCACCGACCGACGATGATGGGTTAAGGCCGGGCCGAGAGGTGGAGGAGGAAGGGCCCGAGAGGAGCATGGAGGCGGCCGCCGAGGTGGTGGAAGCCATGGCCATGGCTGAAACAGGTAGAGGGTGGTTGTGAGTTCCTTCATAGGTGGTGATTAGTATGGACATATCATCAACACTCCTTTGCACCTGCAGATCATACATGTATATATAATATGTGCATCAAAAGAACTAATATTATATATATTATTATTAGATTATGTAAATATTTATTTCTAATGAGAAAAGTAACAAAATTATCCTTCTATCAATATTTGGGAAATTGTAACAGATGTCAATTTAGAGTAAAATAATAAAAAATATAGCACTTTTTTTATTAAAAAAATTGCAGATATGACAATTTCTATTGACTGATAGTATGGTCTATCGCGTCTATCACCTCAATTTTGTATAGAATTCTAGTCTATCAAGTTGATAGTCATATATCTACGATAGTTTTATCAGTGATAATCACTTGTTTTTTGCCATATTTACAAATTGTTTTAAATTTTGCTAAATTTGCAATTGTTTCGAGAGATTTTAGGCAAATACTTCGAGAGATCTATTCCATCTCTTTAAAAATGTTTCTATTATTATAATTAACCTTTTTTTATTTATTCTCTTGTCTCAAGATATTATCATTATTATACAAAGGGTTTTCATCACATATGTGACCATTGAATTGCAGTTCAAACGCGTTTAATTCATTTTTGATTTGATAAGATATAAATTATAGCAAAATGAAAAATAAATAAAAAATTAATTGAATTCATTTTTGTATGGACTTTGTCAATTTCAAACAAGTTGGATTTGGAATTTTCGGTTGGTTTTACTAATCACCATTTGGTTCAATTGATTTTGATCCAATTTTTGGATTGATATTTAAAAAATATTCTTTGGTTTCAACATCAAGGGTGTTTATTTTCTATGTTCCAAAAATCGATTGTTTCCACATCGATTTTGACGCCATGCCAAATTGAATGGACTCAATTTTTTTCTTTTTTTTAGTTATTCAATAATATGTGAAGCGGGTGATTCGAACCATATATATCTTGGTCAATAATACATATTTTATGACACAATTAAGCTATGTATGCTCATGTTGGCTTCATTGACTCACTTATCGTATTTTTATTCGTGTCTAAGTGTAGGTTTCAGTGGGAGAAATTGCAAAATGCAAAAACTGATTTGTCTCTAAAAATTTTAATGTTTTGACTTGTTTGGGGTGTGAAATGTCTTTTTTACCCTTTAACTTAAGAAATTCATTTTTTTTTCTTTCTCCACCCATCTATATTCTCTTTCATTCTTCTTATTATCTTTCATCCAACCATAGTTTGAACATTCCTCATCGATCTTCAATACCATTAGTTACAACTATTTTGTTTTGATGAAATGGTCGAACAAACTATCTTCAAGCATGTAGGAACTCGAAAATTTACATGAAATTAAAAAAAAAACTTCTAATTTAATTCAAATTAAATTAGCTTGACTTTACGGGCATTAAAACTCGAGATACTTGAAAATTTTGATCAGTTTACAAGCATGGTTACAAAGAACAAGAAAAAAAGTATGAAAATCAGGGGTCATTTAGCTAAAACGAAGTTGTATCGAAGGAGATAAGTTGTTCGGAAGAATGGACCCAGAATCGCACTATGTGATCGTGCTCAATCGCACACCGCTCTATGCAATGTGATATGCGATCGTATAGCGCGCACGATCACATAGAGCGATTTTCGGTCTATTTTTTCGAACAACGTATCTCCTTTCGATACAACTCTGTTCTAGCTAAATGATCACTCATTTTTATAGGTATTTTCTTATTCTTTCCAATCATGCTTATAAACTGAGCAAAATTTTGAAGTATCTTGAGTTTTAATGTTCGTAAAGCCAAACTAATTTAATTTTAACTCTAAACAGTCGTTTTGAGCTTAGTGGACCAAAATTGAAAGAATATTTTTTTTTTTAATTTCATGTAAATTTTCGAGTTCTACATGCTAGAAGATAGTTTGTTCGATCCTTACATCAACAATGATCGTAACTGATTGTAGATGAACGACGACGAGAGCATTGAAGATCGGTGATGAATGCTCAATAACTATGGTGGGATGAGAGAAAATAAAGAGAAAAAAATAACACACATGAAGGAGAAAAAGAGAGAACAAAATTGAGTTTTTAATTCAAGGGGAAGGAGGGAACTTCACCCATACAAAAATATCAAACATCACAGTTTTGATCTGACAAGTCACTTTTTACAATTTTCCCTTTTAAGTGAGCACATATTTTCTTGAGCACATCTAGACCAAATCTAATTAAGTGTTTTCATTTAAAAGGATTTTGAGTATTGTTATTTGTTTTTATGATTTCTCAAACTACTTTTTTTACTAATTTTTCTTTTAAAAAACACTTTTAGTACTCCATATAAAACATTTTAAAAGACGTGAATGTGCTAAACACACACACTGATTTCCTTTCAATTTATCTTCTTTTAATCTTTTATACAATCCTCTCTATAAAAATGCTAATAATTTTTTAGTAAAATTTTAAAAAATAAAATAATTATTTTCAAAATTTTAACTTTTTCTCCCATGTTAAAAGTTTATCATTGAACACAAAACCCTAACTTATAAAAACCTTACCAAATAATAAATATAATAGGACCTTAATTTTAAGTTCAGATTATACCATAGCGCTTTTGTAACATTTCAAAATATGCTATATAATCATATTCTACATGCAAACCATGGTCAAAGTAATTAACATGCATCATCCCTACCATAAACTCAATTAGGTCAAAAGAATAAAACAATACCTGTTTCCTAACTGGACATGAGGGTGCACCAGTGCAACGATAGTAAGCTCTAGGGCAAGGATTTCCTTTTGCAATCTTCTGTCCGTATTTCCTCCATTGACATCCATCGTTCATCTGCCACCATATATATATTTTGAGTTCAACAATGACAGGATCTGATTGAAATCATCGACCTTTAAAATAATAATTTGGTGTTTTATGATTGAACTATGCTTAAATATACTTTCTACATTTATTATAATTACTATCAAACCTAAAAAAGACATGCCAAAGAAGTTATATAATCACTAACCGTTGGCGTATCACATCGAGCTCTCACACAAACCCTAGCTTTCTTGGGAGGATTCTGTTGAGAAACTTCATCTTCTCCGGTGGCCGGCGCGGGCAAAGTTTTCAACACTTTACTCGGCGGCCAAGTCGTCTCTCCGGCTTCTTCGTCTTTAGCTACTTCACTATCCGTTGTTGTTGGAGTTTGAATAATGTGATCAATTGATGGGGCATTAAGAATATTTGTTGTTTGAGCAACTCCTCCAACAAGCTGAGATCCCCAACTATGATCTTGTTTGAGGTCTAACAACATTTGATGTTCTAATGTTCTTTGAGAAGATGTGTTGTTCTTGATGTTCTTGTTTTGAATATCGCTTGAGAATCTTCCTAATGTGAGTGAAACCATGTCGTCCACTTCTTCAACTACCTCATCATTATTTATGGTACTTCCACTTGTTTGTGTCGATTTTTTTCCTTCTCTTTGACTTTGACTTATCTCATGGAACTGCCTTTTCAAGCTCTCGTAATCCTTCATCATTTTATCCAAACAATTTTTTAGCCTCTGGTTTTCTTCTCTCACTTGCCCCATTTCAACTTTCGCCATCTTGATTCTTTGTTCATGGTGATGATCCTGTACATTAATAAAAAATAAATAAAAACCCCATTTTTATTTTCCATTTTCTTCATTCATTCATGTGTTAGAACTCTAAATCAACCTAAACCCTAGAGAATGATATTAGATATCATGGGGTTCCATCCTAAAACCAATTGGTTTTAAGGATGAACCCCATGATGTCTAATATGGTATCAGAGCCCATTTGGGATCCGACCCAAGATGGTGACCCTAAAGAGACACCATTTTTAGGGGCATGTTGAGGATTCCACGTTGGAAAGATGAGGGACCTCACTCACAATATAACATACATGGGCTACTCCTCCTATGACCAATTGGTTTTAGGATGGAATCCCATGATATCTAATAAATGATTGCAGGGTGAGGAATCGAAGCTCCGACCTTAAGAGAATGGTTACATGTCAATATTACAGAGTTGTGATTACTTTAACACAAGACGTCTTATTTTGAATACAATGTTAAATTACCATTCAACACAATGTATAGTGTGTATTCAATCATAATTTTCACATTTGATACAATGACATATGATTAAGAAGCCAAATTAAAGCTGCAAAAATGGTTTTCACTACCTCTTCTTCCTTCCAACTTGAAGAAGCTGATGGGAGTGAGAGGGATTCCATGGAGGGCTTTTCCAAGTCAGCCATAAAAGTGACCTATTGAAGAATTATCAACAAAACTCACACATTACATTAAATACAAAAATGAAACTTTAATTCAAAACATATAAGAATACTAATACATACAAGACGGAAAGCCAGCTAAGCCTAGGGTTTTATCTTCCACACACAGCCATCAATCAACAAATTATAAGTTAATTTCTTCACGGCAGTTCGTTTTCATTTTTTTTTTTTTTTAATTCCTCCTGGCTGGAAAAAATCGTCTAATTAAAGATGTTGATTATTGATGATAAGATTGTTAATTGCATCTTCAATAAGCGTTTAATTTCATGGAATATCCATTGAGGTTAATTAACAGCAAACCTATTACGATATAAATATTATTTAGGAAAGTATTCTCTAAAAAAATATATGAGACAATTATTGATGAATGTGAATACATTTTGGATAAGTCCACACATTTTTTTTTTTTTTTTTTTTTTGGTTGAATTGAGCATAGTTCAATTGACATAAAGATGGGTCATCGATCATCTATGGAATCCTCCTCTCCCGAGTTGAACTAAAAAAAAGTCCACCCATCTTTTTTTTGGTCAGATTTGGTTTGATTTTAACGACCAACTGTTTAAAAAATGAATGGGATTGAGAACTAAACTACATGGTATATTGATCTTCACGAAGAAATATGCTATTGTACAAAAGATTCCCTTCAAAAACACTTAATTGATTTTCAACTAAAAAACATAAAGAAATTTTGGTTAATTAATTGGACAAAACCTCCAAGTCAATCCTTCAACTACACAAGATCAACAAGAAATTTCTTGGTCTTATAATCCAAAGTTTTTTTTTTTTTTTTTTCTATATAATTCAAAGAGATTGATTGATAAAAGGGGTCTTTTTTTTAATTATTCAAAAAAAAAAAAAAGGTGGGTGGAAGATATATTTACCTTGTGAAGAAGATCATCTTGTTTTGCAGCAGCTAATTCTTCATCTCCTCCACTTGATTCAACTCTATCATCTTGTTTAGCCTCCATTAAAGCCTTCTTCTTCTTCTTCTTCTCTCTCCCTTCAAAACTTTGTTCTTAATTATAATAGAGAAATTAGAGATGAAAGAGAGCAGCAGTGTTTGACCACTCTCCCTCTCCCCTTTATTTCTAAGAAAAATAAAAAATACATATATATATTTGTTTATTTATTTTATTTATTTTATTTATTTAATTTAAAAAAAGAAAAAGAAAAAAAAAGACTCAGATTCAACTCTCAATTACTTCTGAACCTTTCATATCCAACACAAATCCAAACACACCCTTTCACAAACTTTGCAACTTACATTATAAAACTCCTTTAATTCACTTCATGACCTTCAAAGAGAGTGGGTTATGGCGCAATGCCCGCAGGGAGGGCAGGTTATAGGACTTCAAATTCTATATATATATAAGGTTGTGTATATATATATATATTTTGGAAGAGCGTGGAGATTCTAACCTCTAACCACATAGTCGATGACACATAATGTCAATTGAGTTAATGGTCGATTTCGCAAAATATATATAATTGTAATTAATAAATTAAATGTCACACATGGAGATTGGTCGAATGGCGAGTAGCTACCATGGGTGACCTAAGTTTTCTCATCTCTTGGCATATTATTGGTAGTCCTTTAAATTTTTGTAAGGTCAAACCATTTGAGAGTCTTAGCAAACTACACCCTTTCCTTAATTGTCATTATTGGTCTATGCCTTTGACTTTTTTTTAACCAATATTCATTTCTTAACTTAGAATAATGCAATGATTATATACACAACCACCATATCCAATATTCATTACTTAACCATTGTATTCTTAGGTTTAAATCTCTCTTTTATAAAATTTTAACAAAAACATGAACTCTAGTTCTCTAAAATGTTTTTTTTTTCTCCTAAAATGTTAAGAGTGTTGATATGATTAAATTCACTGGTAAACCCATCAACTTAAGTTTTTGAGTTGATTGATAATTTAATATGATATCATAGCAGAAGGTCCTGAGTTCGAACCCCTGTAATGTCATTTATATCTCAAGTGAGGAGGAGTGTCGTTAAGAGTATTGATATAATTAAATTGACGATAATTCATTTCAAATTCATGAGGGTTATTTGAAGAGAGTGTTAAGCTTAAATTTTTAAATTAATTGGTGCGAATTTAATTTTTATGTGGAAGATAACCTTTCGAATTCATCATTTGGTTTATTTAGATGATAAAAATGGATGTACGGGAGTTTCTACGAAGTTCTATGAGTTAAAAATAATAATATAAGTTGATGGTTGAATTTGAATAATAATAATATCTACCTCCCAAAAGAAAAATGAATAATCATATATTTGTATTTATATTATATAGATATTAAAATATATGTAACTCCTTGTGAAACATGACATGAGAGAGATGACCCGACCCGACCCGACCCGACCCGGTCGAGCAGGGCAACCAAGTTTTGCCGTATATTTTGCTGGCCAACCTCGGGATCAAGGCCGTTGACTAGCAATTATTGTAGATGGATTATATATATATATATTGAAACTTGCGTTTTATGAAATATTAAAACCATCTTCATAACTAATATAAATGAATTTCTTTTTTTTTTGAGAGAATAAATGAATGAATATATTTTTTTTTCTAAATGTATTTAATTAATGTTGTGTGGGAGAATCGACATCCGACTCTTGATTATTTATGTTACTTGAGTTAGGTTTATGTTGGCAAACGACTATTTTTTAGTCTTGTTATGTTTTGTTTTAACAAGTGTTGTTGATAGTCAACCAGAGTATAACTCAACAACATGATGTACCGTCTAGTGACCATGAGGTCTTAGGTTCAATCGTAAAAAAAATAAAAAATAAATAAATTAATAATAATATGATTTACTTCTTGATAATATATAAGTAAAAACTCATTTGAAAAAGATAAACTTGATTATTTAAGGAATTGAGATAAATCTTCAACCATAAATGTATTGTTAACCTTATTATAAAAGTGATGAATTGAAAAATATTTTGAGATCCATTCCACTATATAAAAGTATAGTAAATATTTGATAAATTTGAAAGAGTAGTAAATATTTGATAAATTTGAAAGATCTAAATTGTCGACGACGGCTCAAACTAAATAAAAAAATAAAATAAAAGTTGAACTAGTTGGGATTGACAGGTCTAATTATAACTTAGCGTGAATATAATATAATGTATGTTTGTTTTGTAAACTATATAATTGTTAAATAACAAGATGGCCTATAAAATTGCGTATTTGACTTGAGCATTAATATGGGAATGGGTATAAGTTTCAAGTGTTGGACACTATATTTGACCAAACCCACACATCAATTACGTATGGGAGAGGGTTTGGTATGCTATAATTAATGAAGAAAAGCAGAAATAAAATTTTGAAATTTCAATATTGTTATTATTGAACTTAATGGCTTAATTTATTAATTTTCTAGTTTAATTATATAAAAAATATATTAACTTCAATGTTTAATGAAGTGTAATTGAAAAATATATGATAAATAATTTTAATAACTAATAGCAACATAAGTTTTTTTTTTTTTTAGATGGGATATTATTGCACATGGGAATCTAACTATGAAGAAAAAAAAAATGCTAAATTGTTAAACTGAGAATAACTCGACATAAAAAATGTGTTTTCGACACTCTCTCAAGTTGAACTAAAAAAAAAAAGATGTTAGACATTTCTAAACTTCCGTCTTACAAACAAAGTCTATTTCGATATAAAATGGATTACATTTCTTGGCGCAAGAATCTGGATCCTCTCCCGGAGTCGGAATTTCTGGTCGTCGGCGCTCCGACGCAGACCTGCAAAGAGAAAACCAGATTAAACTTGCACCGGTGTAGGACTCGTCCCAATACGTTTTGATGCTTAAGTCAGTCAGAGGGTTGTGGAAAGCCTAACTGTGAATAAAGTGGATCGTTCAGGAGTGGAGAATTTTACTTATCTCATAAAGAAGGATGATGCTTTCCTTATATAGTGGTTAAGTGGCGCATGACATGCATATGCATGTTGAGGTCGGCCACACCCTTCTCATGATGATGAGGGTACTGGCGTCGTTCGTCAGATTGAGCACTTGAGACAGCGTCGGTTGATCGTCGCGCATCTGTGGCGGCGACGATCGCATGATTGCTTGGGAGTTGTCTTGGATGTGACCGTTTGGTCCGTTGTGTCCCTCCTGCCTAGTCCAAACCGAATTTGGTAACCTCCGATTTATGAGATCAAGGTGTGAGTCGAGTGTGACGTCAGGGGTCGATGTCATGCTGACCTCACCCTCCTAGAGTCCTCCCATAATAACATTAGTAAAAGTTTTCTTCTAAAAAATGACTTTGATGAAAAATAAACAAAATAAGCAAAAAGGAAAGAAAAAAATGGTAGTATAAAAAGACTTTAGAAATGTGTTTTCCTCATCTTGAAGGGTCCCTTTCAATAGTATATCTCTTAAGACCAATTTCATTAAACCCCAAAGGAAATTTTGAGAAGGAAGAAAAGTTGAAAATGGAAAAGAAAACAAAATTGGTGAAAGAGAATAAAAAAAAGAAAAAAATATATATATTTATTAAAAAGAAAAAAAAAAACAAATGAATGGATTTAAGGAGTGGACTTTGATGGTGTGAAGAAGGTTTTCAACGTTTTTGTGTAATGAAGAACCCAACTTGTTGAATAAGAAAAAGACGGCAGCTTTTGACCCCTTTTTTTTATTTATCTATTTTGTCTTATAATAACACTTTCATGTTGAAATTAAGAGAGCCACTTCATTAAAAATGCAATCTTTTTTAAATAATTCATAAAAATTCATAAAATAAATTATTTCCTTTTTATTTATATTTTAAACTCATTTTCTTACTAATAAATTGCATCCTAAGTTTGAAAATATTGAAATAGCTACTAAATGCATCTAAATTCTCCTTTCCATATTAATTAAGAAATTATTATTAAAAACTTCTTTAGAAAATGAAAGCTTGTCAAAAGAATAAATCCACCTGCTTAACTTGATTGAGAGCATGATCTTAAGCTGTCTAATCACCAGATTTGATTAATATATATATATATATATATATATATATATATATATATATATAAACTAAGAAAAGAAAACTAATTAATCAATTAAGTCTGCAACTTTAAGTGAATTGAGTTAAACTTATACACCCTTCTCTGATTTAATAATATTTTTATTATTTCTTTTTGAGATTTTTTAAACTAGAGCGTAAGAACAAATTATTTAAAAATTTGGAATAATTTTGAAAGGAGGTCAACTCGTATACATATATGCAATTTAGAGCATGCGACATGGTTGAACATCATGGACAGCCTACACGACTTTCTTGTCTTCGATGTAATTTTTCGTGTATAATGTATGCAATTTATGGTAGGAATTTATAAATGTAGTATAAGTGGGCTTGGTTTTCTTTCCATCACATACTACATGATCATTGTTGTTCATATTGAGAGACTAGACTACAGCAAGTCAACCAAAATATATTTCAAAGTTAGGACTTTAACGTTAATGTCCTATGTGCACATATTTCTCTTGTGATGTCCCAAATCTCGAGGAAGGATTTATAAATTTAAATCCTTTAATAAACTTCATCATTTCATATACAATTTTACTGTATTTAAATTATGTTACCAATTTTTATTTTTTTTTTATCAAAAGTCACATAAATTCGTTGAATTTGGGTAGAGGGAAATGTTTTCGCATTTAAAAAAAATTCAATGCCAATTAGTCAAAATTGATTATGTAATTGAGTTGAGTTGACTAATCATATTGTTTTTTTTTTATGACTATCTCAAATTTGACAAACTTTGTCTATTTAAGAATCAAAATTTATGTTTAGCAAGTCATATTTTTACATTATTTTATATATATATAATTAGCGGGTGAAAATGGATTTTGTTTTTCTTTTTCTTTTAATAACATATTTTTTATATTCACTTGAGAAATAAGTAATGCAAAAGTAGAGCTATGAGTATATTCACTTGAGAAATAAGTAATGCAAAAGTAGAGCTATGAGTTTAAATAGTTAAACTTAAAAGATATAGAAAAATTGTATCAAAGGTTTAGAGTAAACTAATTAAAAATATAACATTTTTTTTTTAGAGATTTGTAAATATGATAATTTTTATCATTAATAGCAGATCAAATATATCTCTATTTTTTATAGAATTTTGTCATGATAGTCATTTTATAAATAGATATGAGTGATAGTCACTGATTTTTTTTTTTTGTCAAATTTGAAAAATGCTTTATATTTTACTATATTTAACATTATTTTAGACTTAATGGTATTAATAATTAATAAGTGATTAAAATGATTTATTCTGTTTTTTTTTAATTGCCTCTTAAAATGTACAATATTCGTCAATATCTTTTGGTACTACCTCATGAGCAACCTCCTTTGCAAATAATCACGATCGTGATTTATATTTACTAATAATGAATAATAAAAAAATCCTATTTAACATTTATGTTATTCACATTCCTAACTCGTTGTCGCTGTGTATTTAAAAAAAAAAAAATCAAAGTTTTGATAAAGTTATTATCCTCAACTTAAATATAATTCAACTATTCAAAAAAAAAATTATATATATATATATATATATATATGAATCTTTAGGCTTTGCAGGTGGGTTTTTGTCATCCCAACTCCCCGACTTAAGATTTGGGCTTATTGTGGGCCTGGCCAATAGGCTGAAGCCCAGTCCACACTTTTTTTTTCTTTTTTTTTTTTCTTTTCAATAATACGTGCGGAATTTATCATCTAATCTTTTGATAAGAATATATCTTAAACTCAGATTTGATGTGATGATGTTTTATATACTCGCATCAAATTTAATTTAAAAAATTATTAAATAACCCCACAATATAATTACCCTTAATAGCTATTAGTCTATTTGTATCTCAGGATACAAGTTTAAAATGTGTTTTTTTTAGGCTAAATTTAAAATGTGTTTGTCCTCTAATTACCGATTGATACAGATTTGAAATACAATTTTAAAATTCTCTCCTACATCCAACACAACTTAAAATAGTTTACTACAATGTTTTAACTCATCAAATACTCTCATTTTGGTTAGTCTAAATCTTAAAAGTCGACAAAAATGTTATTTTCATCAGCAGAGTATTATTAATGAAATTATTGGTTAGATTTTTATTT
Organism: Herpetospermum pedunculosum; assembly: GCA_028017165.1. Classification (NCBI taxonomy): domain Eukaryota; kingdom Viridiplantae; phylum Streptophyta; class Magnoliopsida; order Cucurbitales; family Cucurbitaceae; genus Herpetospermum; species Herpetospermum pedunculosum. The sequence goes on from CM051530.1 coordinate 1,081,710, forward strand.
TCAAAGCATAGTTCAATTAATAATGATATATGTATCCTTTAAGGTCAAATAATTGATTTAGACCAAAACAAATATATTAATTACATTGAACATGTTGGTCTTTTTTTTTGCAACGGTAGTTTAATAAATGCGGGGATTGAACCTATGACCTTTTGGTCACCGGCACAACCCTATGCCAATTGAGCTATGCTCGGTTTGGCTGAACATGTTGGTCTTGGTCCGATGATATTTGTTTCTTCCCATCCTCCAATATATATGGGAGAATTTCTAGTACATCTGTGGTATGGAAAAACTTCATACCACTGCCTTTCAAAAAAAAAATGACACGTGGCGAAATGGTTGTTTAACTGGGACCCACACTATTAAATATATTATTTTTTTAAACCAATTTGCCACGTGTCATTTTTTGAAAGGTAGTGGTATGGAGTTTTTCCATACCACGGATGTACTAGAAATTCTCCCAATATATATAAGTACTGCTCATATTTTTGCATCCATGGGAAATTGTACCAACGTCCAACAATAGATTAGTAAGACTATAGAGCATATAAATGTATATATTATGCATAAAAAGAGATTTTTTCTCTTGACACAAACATAAATCATCATTGATTCATTCTTATATTTTTAACTATTTATGTTACGCGAACAGAGGCGCTCGGACAGATGTGCACGAGTTTGCGCAAACAGACGATTTGCTTGAACAAAACCAAACCAACGTGAACTGAACCAAAATAAAGCAAACTAAACAAAAATAAATCGAACTCAACCAAAGTTCAGCCTCATCATCGAGCCTGAAACCTAGTCTAAGGTCGATCTAAGCCCGACCCATGGTTAACGGTTGACCAGCTCGGCTCGGCCGAGACCTTTCATGAATTGGATTGGATATGAATATGTTTTTTTAATTGGATCGGCCCATGGACTAGCCTGTTTGAGTCGTATTTGGATCGACTCGTTGAGCAGATGGAGGGAGCGCGACGGTGGCGGCCATACATATGAGATGGCAGAATGCTCGAACCTGAACGCGAACATGGAGGGCGACACCAGATATATGCTTGAACAGGGAGGGTGGCGTCGGGTCTGTTCGTGAACAAGGAGCAAGCGACAGAGTGAAATATGGGCGAAATGTGGAGGGTGCTCAGGGCGTGCGCCGACGAATGAGAGCTGAAGCGAACATATGTGGAGGAAGAGAGGAAAGAGCTCGCCAGAGAGCGAGGGTCTTCTTCATGACAGACTTGAACACGAAGGAGCAGATCTGCGCAGAGGTGTGGGTTTGGAGCGAACAGAGGTGCGCGCGAACATGTCGAGAATAAAACTGGATTATTATTTAGTATAATCGATATTTGAGAAAGAGAATTACATGAGTATTTATACAAAAATTACTATGACAGTTAAGGAAAGAATAACAAAAATAACGACACAATAATCTTATGACATATAAAAAAAGAATGATATAAATTTCTTAATTTAAGTTAACAAAAACAATTTCAAAGTTAGAAATATATAAAAACAAAATTGAAACATATCTCAAACTTTAGACAAAATTGATATATAATTTAAGGAAGAGTGTTTATTGATAACAAGAGCATAATTCAATCAACCGTTTCAAAGCTGGTATTGAATTGAGACAGATATACAATTGAACCTATATGGACGGATATTTGTCGCTTTTAGTCCTCCAATCCAATATAAATATATATATATATATATATATATATATGACTATTCATATTTTTGTATTCACAGGGAATAGTACCAACAACAGATAGCATAACATACTGATAAAATACTTTGTTGATCTGCATAACATACTGATAAAATAAATACTTTGTTCTAAAAAAGAAGCATATATTATGCATAAAAAAGGGTTTTTTTCCATCTTCTTTTTCACCGTATGTGAGATCGATATTCGAAGTTTTGCCCCGTATTTTATGTCAGTTGAGTTATGTTCATAAATTTATTGTTAATTTCATATTTTATTTCTCCAATTTTTATTTTTTTTACAAAAATATTTAATTAACGAGGAGCGGGATAATCGAACATCCGACCTCTTGGTCATTAATTCGTATTCTATCCGAGTTGAGTTACACTCTCGTTGTCAAATTTTATTCCTCTAACTAATCATTGGTTTACTACTCTCCTAGTTTAGTTATTAACTTCTGATTATATAGTTTAAATTAAAATATTCCTAATTTCATTGTTAAATTTATTTTTAGTAGTGCACTCATTGTTGAACATAAAATTTCACAATCAAATATGATGATGGAACCAAACTTAACTAAAAATAGAACCGATTAAGGAAAAAAAACAAAAAAAAAACAAAAAACAAAAATTGAAAGAAAAAAACAACCAACTTTTTTCCAAGTACAGGTGCTGACATTTTCAGAGACAGACGTATCAATAATTTATTTTTGCCAAAATATTCGATTGATTTGATATGCTATGTCAAATAATTTCAATGTTGGGTATTCGAGGATGGCGAGAGATATATTTGGTTTATAGAAAGAAAGAAAGGAAAAATGAGCATTACTTCCAATGTCTCTATTTCTCCTGGTCAAAATTCAGCCACCGTACGGCGCTGTGTTGGGTTCCGCCAGCATGTGACATGGCCGGGGCGGCGGCGGAGGTGGGGTGGGGTGGTTTGTAAGTCGTCGGGGATGGATGGGTGCGGAGGAGATGAGGGAGGTGCCGTCGGGACGATTGAGACTCGAACTTTTCCGGCAGTTGGGACGGCGGCTTTGGCGACGGAGATTCTGAGGGAAGGAGTGGCAACGTTGAAATCGGAGGCACCGCCGCCGTACAGTTCTGGGATTATTCGGCTCCAAGTAAGCCTTCCTTCCAACTTTGGATTGGACCTCTTTCGAATGGGTCCATTTTAGATTGCATATTTCTTATCTCTTTTCTGTTAGTGGACTGGGATACTGCCACGTGGCTATATCATTCAAATTTAGGACAAATTATTTTGATTTTTTATTTTACACTTCAAAATAAACCCCATACAATCTAAATAATTTTTGAATTATTGAATGCACTAACAAAAATGGTGTTAATGGGTGCAATCATACCAGCACTAATGCACCAGATCCGATGAGAACTCTGCAGTTCAAGGTGCTTGAGTGAGAGTAATACTAAGTTGGGTGGTCACTTGAGAAGTCCTTCCGGTTGCAACTTTTTTTTTTTATATAATTTTTTTTTTTTTTTTTTTTTTTTTGTCAAACCTAACCTAGCTCAATTGGCATAAGGTTGTGTGTTTGTATTCAATCCTCGCATTAATTAAAATATGGTTGGAAAAAAAAATGGTTTTAATCGATTTAAAAATTATTCTCAAACATGTCATAATTGACATGTATTCTTTCTCTCAATATTTGTAGTATTAAAAAAAATGGAGTTTATAATATCTTATGTGGCCTAATTTTCTTTTCTTAAATTTCTATATCAACTCAATGTGCATTATCGTATTGTGTAAATTGAAAAAATCTTTTTGAATCATTGAGATTAAATTGAAAAAATAACTAAAATATTAGAGACTAAAGCATATATTTAATCTAAAAATCATACCAAATAGCACTAAATATTTTTAATATATTTTTTTAGTACAAATATAGGAGATGGTTCCAACCTTCAACTTAAAAAAAAATTTATAAACATTTGGGTTAATCGCAGGAATCACTACTTTTGTTATAATTACACTCCTCAACTTTTAATTGAAACAATCCCCCACCAAAGTTTGATAAATGTTGCAAATGTTGCAAATGTTGCAATCGGCCTCTTGAGTTCAATTTGGAGAAGACGAAATTTGTCATAGGTTAAAACTAACCCTAAACCACTTTTCATCTTCCTCTCTTCTTCTGTCCTCCTCTCGCTAACCTTGTCGATTCCTCTTCCAAACTCCTTTTAGTAGGCCTCAATCACGACCTCCTGACCAAAGCAATCGTATAATTATTCGGAGTTGCCCGAGGATTTTCGAACATTGAGAAGAGATGATTGGTGCAAAAAAAATTCATTGTCAGCTTCAGTTTAACATTAGTTTCTTGACATACAAACTCCTTTGAAGAAAGCATTAGTTTCTTGACATACAAACTCCTTTGAAGAAAGTTTTGAAGGTAGTTAATTAGATTCATCATCCAAATTGAAATCGGCTGGAGGGAGCTGAGCGGCAGACGACTGGAGGGAGACGAGTTGCGGCGGTCGGCTAGAGGGAGCTGGATGGCGACGACGACAAGGTTAGCCAAAAGAGGGGAGAAGAAAAAAGGAAGAAGAAAGTGATTTAGGGTTTATTTTTGCCTTATGACAAATTTGTCCTTCCCCAAATTAAACACAATGAATTGATTACAAGAGTTATCAAATTTTAGGGAGATGATTGATCAAATTAAAAGTTTAGAGGTGTAATTGTAACAAATCTCATAGTTTAGGAGTTGTTTGTGCAATTAACCTTAAATATTTTAATTGATTGACATTTTTTTTTTAAAATATGATTTTTAGTAAGTTTAAATTTATGATATGACACAAAATTAAAAGTTTAGTGATCTATCAAACATAAATTTAAGATCTAAACGAGTAATCAAGTTTAGCGACCAAATAAATTTGTTAAAAAAGAAAATAAATAAATAAATAAATCAAACAAAAGATATAAAAAAAAATAATGAAGAAAAGGTTTTACTAATTAAAATCAGATTGTAAAATTGAAAATGTTCCCGCGAAAGATGAGTACTTTGTGAGACTATTTTGCAGGTTCCAATCCAACAGCACATTCAGGCAATTGATTGGCTTTGTTCTCAGCCCCACCTTCTTCCTCGCACCTTCTTCTCCGGCAGAACCAGAGCCATTCATTCCGATCCTCTCTCCGCCGACAACACTTCCAATGCCCGCCGCCACCACCTGCTCGGCGTCGCCGGTGTGGGCTCTGCCGTCGTCTTCTGCCGCCTTCATCAGTTTTCGTACAGCGATTGGGCCTCTATTAAGAGGTAAGCTAATTTTGCTTCTACTTTCATTCATTCATTCATTCTGCCATCTGTTCGATGAAATGTCTACAAAGGGTATGCCCCCTGATTCTGTATATTCTAAAATTGAAGGTTCCTGTCAAGGAAATGCCCCCTGATTCGTGCTTATGGAGGCATTCGCTTTGATTCACGGGCCAACATATCGCCTGACTGGCAGCCCTTTGGCTCGTTTTACTTCATGGTTCCTCAGGTAGAAACGTCTTTTTAAATCTCCTTTTTCTTTAGATAGTAATTTAATTGTACGCAACTGGATGCCAAAATGACAGGTTGAATTTGATGAGTTTGAAGAAAACTCAATGCTTGCCGCTACTGTTGCTTGGGATCATGCCTGTTCTTGGACTTGGGAAAATGCTCTTGAATCCCTTCAATCGATAATCCAACAGGTCTAACTAGGTCACACAATTTGATTATCTTTGCTCATTGTATTCAAAGGAAGAATATTTTCCCATAAAAAAAATTCCAAGGTTAGAATCCTCATATGTGCGGACTTTAATTTTCTTTTATCAAACACCCACCTGGTGCAGTGGCTGAGGGCACACTTAATACCCCACGGTAATTGACATATACTCCCCCCTTGAGGTCGGAGGTTCAAATCCTCATACCTACTAAAAAAATGTTTTTTCATTCAGGTTTCTTCTAATGATGTAAATCTTCAAAGAGATCTTCCACAGATATCTATACTTAGCCACAATCACGTTCCCAGCAAAACATTCTGGGATCTTGCAATTGACAGGGCGCTGCAAGTGATTGACAGAAGCAACTCAGAACTCACCAAGGCACTCACAAATTTTGGAATTATATCTTCCCTCTCATTCTCCCCTTCCCAAAATTCTTCACAATTTTATTTATTCCTTGATTCTCACATCTTGTTTTTATTTTTCTATTCATAATCAAAATCAGTTGTCTAATCTTATTTATTAAATTTAGGTTGTACTTGCACGTAGTACTCGAATAGTGACGAGTGTCGATGTCGATCCTGTTACATGGGTAGCATGTTTACAGGTAGCTTCTATGTTGCTACTTCAGTTCCCTATGAATGTTATTTTGTATGCAGTAACTTTTTTCTAAATCTAGTTTTGATCGTATCAGAAAGAGGGAAAAAACTCTTATCAGTTTTGTATCCAGCCATCTAATGCTCCTGCCTTCATAGGAAATACGGTAAGTACGATCTGTTATCATGTAATGAAATTGCGTGTGCTTTATTATATCAGTCTACCGTTTCATTTTGTTGCCTAATTCCAAAAACCTTCTTTGACAAAATGGAGATTTGTTTGTCATAATTAAATGGAGTTGTATGTGATACGGTGCTGAAGATGTTTTCAGTTAGTTCCCTACCCTTTTGGCTTGTACCAAGTGTGCTTTTGGTAGTGCTTTAACCACTAAACTATGGACATATTCCCCTTTTTCCCTTTTTTGATTTTCTTACTATTTTTTTTTTACTTTGATATGTTTGTAATAGCCTGAGCGACTATTTCATAGAGAAGGACTTAGCATTAAAAGTGAGGCCTTGGCTGCAACCCGTGCAAGAGGACGATCAGCTATCGAAGACCTTAAAATAGAAAATGATCTATTTTCCAAGTTAGTTTCGTCTCTAAATTCATATTTTGTCTACTCAATGGTGCTGTTACCCTGTTGCTTCAAACCAATGAGCTGCGGGCAGGAGTTTCACTAACTCTACTTTCTATGTGCAGCCCAAAGGATGACCTTGAGTTTTCCATTGTGAGGGAAACCATAAAGAAGAAGTTAGAGGCAAGTTTGATCTTCAGTCTTCATAAGTTTGTAGTGCTTCCGAATAGTGAATTTGTTCTCTCTTTTATCATCATATTTCAAGCACTAAACAACATTTCCATTCGTTTCTCCATAAGTCGCCAAAATTTATAGGCAATAACGAAGAGGACAACGTTCTGAGAATATAGCAGATTCTTAGCCAGCTTAATCCTGTTTGTAGGCTGTATGTGATGCAGTAGTCGTTGAACCACATAAATCAGTTAGAAAACTTCCCAGAATTCAACATCTGTATGCCCAATTGGCAGGCAGATTGAGAAGCGAGGAGGATGAGGTAAAAAACTCCAAATATTTATGTCCCTGTAAACTAAACTTCCCTCTCGAGAGTATACCGTTCTAACTACACTTTCTTGCTTAAAAGTTTGAAATTTTATCTACGCTTCATCCAACTCCCGCGGTTTGTGGATTGCCAACAGAGGAGGCTCGAGCTTTAATTGCAGAAACTGGTAAGTGAACTTTGACTGTAAGATATATGGGGGTGGGATCCTAAATTATGAAAAGTTTGCTTCTTGTTCATAAGTGAACATACAAATAGGATAGCTAGTTTGTTCTCTCTCTAAATTCCTAGTGGTCCCTTATATTATCTCCCCAACCCATCCAAGTTATCGGATTTTGTTGGACTGAAGTGCTGTTGTTGGACTTGTTTTTGTATGTCCTATTTTTTCTTTATTCTTAGTCGTTTTCTTATCAAGATTTTATTGTCAGCAAATTTGGGATTGAAAGACAAGTCGTCTTCACCCGTATGTATGCATTTAAGAACTTAAGAATTTTTTTGGTGCAGAAATATTTGATAGAGGGATGTATGCGGGGCCTGTTGGTTGGTTTGGAGGAGGAGAGAGTGAGTTTGCTGTGGGCATCAGATCAGCATTAGTGGAGAGAGTAAGATGGCGTCTACCTTATGAGCTAAACAAACTTAAATACTTGTGTTGAATCTTTACTCGATTTAAAAATTTCTAGAGCTTAGACATCTTTGCCATAACAATTCTCTGAGTTCTGACAGTCTTTGATTTTAGGGTCTTGGTGCCTTGGTGTATGCGGGAACAGGGATAGTAAAAGGAAGCAATTCTTCTTCGGAGTGGGATGAATTGGAGCTCAAGATATCTCAGGTACTCTGGAAAGCATCTCTGTTAACCTACATCTTTTGTCTTCAAAATGTTATATAGTAGCTCAGTTGTCTTTCGAGGTGGGAGATTCGAACCACTTTTGATCAATAGTTTTATATTTTATATTAGTTTTTATATTTTATATTAGTTAAGTTATGCTATGATAGCTAGTAACTCAATTTTCATTCCTTATAAGTTATAACTTTGATCTCCTGCAGATCACCGGGTCGCTTAAACTAGAAGTGGCTCAAGAACCCAATTGATTAGTGACAGAGGCAACAAATAATGAATGCTAAGTTTGGATTTTTTTGTTTTTTTGTTTTTTTCAAGTGTAATCGAATGTTGTAGATTCAGTTACACTCGTGAATAATCTGAAGAGGAATATGCTTTGTAACCTTCTCATATAAGACAGTCATGGGGTTCCTATCAATAAAATAAAAAACCACGGCCAAGCCAATCAATTGAGAAACCATTTGAATTTAAAGGGGGAATTAAGTATCAACTATTAAGAACAATTTCCAACGTTCAAATGTAAATCATCAACAATATATGTCACTTAAGAACAGAAAATCACCACACTGAAAATATCATCTTATAGACAAACATCAACATAGTAAAATGGAGTTGGAGGACTAGTGAGAAGAAGCACCACCCTGGAGAAGTCCATCGCGAATTTGCGACGCGACGTCCCGAACAGCTCCAGGTCCATGAGGAATAAACACAGATGTGGATTTAGAGGAAGCTCCAATTTCTTTCATGGTGTCAAAATACTGGGTCACAAGCACCATATCCATAACATCCTTTGCCGTCGTCCCGGGAACATTAACAGAGAATCCCAACACACTGTCTCTTAAACCATCCACAATTGCTTGACGCTGCCTAGCAATACCCAAACCAGACAAATACTTGGCTTCAGCTTCACCCTCAGCTCGCTTAATCTGCAAAATTTTCTCTGCTTCTGCCTTCTCATTTGCTGCCAACCTTAGTCTAGCAGCTGAATAGATATCCAATAATAAAATAAATCAATAATCATCAAAAAGTCTGGTTACAGAAGAAATGCATGGTTTCTGTTGAGTTTACCAAAGCAAAGGTAATAGTTTGAATCATAATGTACTCAGCAACATGTTTCAATACTCTAATTATTCAAATATTTGTTGAACACTTCTTAGATATAACTTGCAGTGTTGTGCTGAACTATAAAAGCATATGAAAGTAATTGAACTCTAAGATTATTAAATAAACTAAACTTGGCGGTTGTCCCGTGACATTAGTCGAGGTGGGTGTAAGCTGGCTCGGACACTCATGGATATAAAAAAAAAAAAACTAAACTAAACTTTTTTTGTTACATAGATTCCAATTTACAAATCCAGTTTTTGAATATCAAGGATTGAAGTATTACCAGCATTAATTTCATTCATTGCTCTCTTCACATGCTCGTCTGGTTCTATATCAACAATGAGGGTTTGAACAATCTCAAACCCATAAGCCGACATAGCCTGAAAGAAATCATTCAGAAATTGAAAGAAGGATGGAATTTGGTCCATAACACTAAAATTGAACGAGCAAAAAAGATTACCTTCTCAAGTTCATCTTCTACTGCTTTGGCAATATCATTTTTCTGCTCAAAAGCATCATCCAAGTTGAGCTTTGGAACACTTGCTCTGATTACTACAAATATGCAAGAAGTTTCGTAAGTTTAAAGAAGCATGCTTTACACAAATATGACAAAAGAAGAAATCATATATAAGCTTTCAAGTACATGAACGAATTTAACTAATAGGTTTTACAGGTGAAGAAAAAAAAGGAGTATACCATCAAAAACATAAGCCTGGATCTGGGACCTTGTATTGCTAAGTTTATAGAATGCATCGTTTGCTTTGTCTGCCAGTGCTCGATATTGAATAGAGGCAACCACATTGACAAACACATTATCCTGAAGAAAAAAATAATCATCTCGAATTTTAGTAACTAGGCACTCTTTTAAGTCCTCCGATTGAAGAATACATTCCAAGGACCTAGGTATTCTATTAACAGAGCAGGTTCTTGTAGTATCCCATCTTATAACCATCACTCTTTGGAAGTACGACAAATAAATAAGACCAACATGGTATATTCATTATTGGCTAACCATGAACACATAGAAGCAGTTCTAAGTAACTATACTACAAGTCAATTTTATATGTATTTGCCTCAGCAAAGCACATGGAGAGAATAAGGGGCTCTTTAAATGTCAAGTTTTGGAACTGTTTTTTTTTCTTTTCTAAAGAATATGTTTCAGCAACTGTCTCTTGTAGTTCTTCTTCCTTACCTTGTTTTCATAGATATACTCCCACCAGTGATTCCAGTGCATCAAAACATTATGTTTTAGAGGAAACTCAATCAGTTTATAGAAACAACTGTATAGAACAGTTACTATGATGCTGAATGATGAGACAGAAATGGTAGCATCAAATTTTAGAGTCTAGAGTGGCAAACCTTTGTCTTGGTCTCACATCGCACATCCAATTGTTGCAACCTGAGAGACAGAGTGCCAGCAACCTGAGCTCCAAGAAACCAAGGCAAGCAATGGCATCCTGGCTCAAGAACTTCCTCAAATTTTCCAAACCTCTCCCTGATAGCTACAGTGGATTGGTCCACTTGCAGACAACAAAAAAGATTACCCATATCTTCAACCTTCACAAAAAGCAAAAAAAAAAAAGACTCAGTTATTTGGAATCACAAAGAAAATCTGTAAAAATGATAACTATTGTAATGAAATTCCAGTCACAAGACCCTTGTAGTTAAGTATTTTGCAGAAGCCAAGAGAAGCACAACTAGCAGGAGAGAAAGAAGAAAGTACCGCTTATAAATATACCATCAAACAATGACATGGGATCAGTATATTTAAGGACCGTCTGATAAATATTTGGTTTTTATTTTTTAAAAATGTGTTTATTTTCTCACATTTTTCAAAGAAACTAGTAGATGGAATTAATGTTATAAGTAAATTCCCTTTCGTTTTAGTCAAACTTCCATAGAATTGAACGATATCCCCCCATTGATGTAGATAAGAAAGGTAAAGTAAATATATTAAATTCAATCATTTCAGCTGCAACGTGCAACCACAACTCGCATAGTTGACTATAGAAAACTCCAAGAACCAAAACGTTATAAAAAAAACAAAAAACAAAAAAACCCCATATACGTTAATCCCCAGATGCAAACATATTTCAAATATAAAAAATTGGATAACTTAGAGGAAAAACCTAAAAGATACCGTCAAGGAATTGTGATTAACTTTATTTGAAAAGGGTAGGGTCCTTGCGGGAAAAGAAAAGGTTTACAAGAAATTTAGAAAGACAAAATGAAGAACAGAACAAGAACAGAACAAGATCAAATCTGTGAGCAAAGGAGAGAAAAATAAACAAACCCAGCAAGAAGGAATGCAACCCCAAGAAAATAGAGGCAAACAAAAACTAACTTTGAAAGCAAGAGAGAAGAGAAGAGAAGGAGTTTTGTACCTTTCAGTTTGTTGTCTTCACCTTTCACAAATCCCACTGCGATTTGGAATTTAAGAATAATAAATGATAATCGAGATTCCTTATAGAAATGGGTTGCGGTTGGAATTTGGATCAGAATTCAGACTCAGAAATGGATGGAAATTGAATGGGGCGGGCCTCTTGACCTAGAGGAAAAAGAGCTGCAATTTCCCGAATGTAAACGCGCCAAATTCTTCTATGAAATATCTTGTAAGTTAGGCTGCAACAAAATCATAGAAAACAAGCAAATACTCAGAAATATGTTTTTTCTTTTGATTCACAATCACAAGGGTGATTTTTTCTACCATAAAGAGAAAATGAATGAATTTGACAGCCTATGATGACTAACCCATTGAACTTATCCACATCCCAATTCGAGCAATCGAGGAATACCTAAATAATTATTTGTTTTTAATTTGTAACAACATGTTAGGTAAATTCAAACATCTGATTTTTCGGTCACTAATTCATATAATATATTAGTTGAGTTATGTTATGTTGGTCTCTTCAATACAATTGTACTGAAAGATTTTATTCTATGAGTTTTGGTTGTATTTTCATATTTTTTTTTTAACTAATTTTTAAGTTAAAGATTTGGGTTTTAAATCTAATGGTTATAGTTTTAAAAAAAAAAAACAAACAAACAAATTTGAAACTTTATCTCTAATGTATAATGTGAATGTCGACCCAATCAAATATTTGATTAGTAGTTTTGAAATTTAAGGCGAAGACTAGTTGGAAAAAGTCTATCATGAAATTAATTGTTAGAACATGCAATTACGTGGTAGGTGAGCACTTATTTGTTTATTTCATAATTATTTTGTTTTTAAATTGTTAAAGTCCATTTGATAATGTTCTTGTTCCATGTTTTTTTTCTCATTTTTAAAAAACGGATTTGTTCTATAACCATTTTCGTTTCAACATTTCTAAAAAAATGACAAGAGTTGTTCCATTTGTGTCTAGTGACTAGTAATAAGATTAAGAGTTGTTACATTTGGTGTCGAGCGAATTTTAGATGGTTGATCAAAATTTTAAGTTGATAAAAAAAATCACGAGATGAACTAACAAGTAATATTTTATCATAACGAGATGAATGGAATTAGTCTCTTAAGTAACTACTCTAATCAAATAAGTTAAAAAAACTAATCAAATATGGGGCTTTTACTAATACAAAGTGATTATACTTGGATATAATCTAAGATTGAAAAATACCCAATTTCTCAGATAAGAGAGAAATTATAAACCCATGAAGAATTCAAAAGTTGCATTTTGAATACATACCAAATACTAAGAGCCAATAATATTCTCTCTTTATTTAAAAAAAAAATAATAATAATATTCTGTCTTGATTTATATATAACATAGTAAAAAACAATACATTGGATGCTCATCCAACTAGGGATAAAAATGACAACCATAAGAAAAATCAACTATGACTTTTTTAGGAATGAAAGGGACACAAAACAAATATTTTAACCCTTAAAGATAATTCTTAGGAATCTTGTAAGATATTTAACGATATTAGGGAAAAAGCAGTATTTTTTTTAGTTTTTAGTACAATAATTATATGAGCGGGAATCAAACCTCTAACCTCAAAAAAAAATTTGCGTATGTCTAAACTCATTTTGACACAAAAAGAGTAATGTATTTTTAATTTTCAAACTTTAAAATCTTAATCATAATTTTTTTTTTTTTTTTTTGTACGTTTTGTACTTTTAATTAAATTTTAAGTAGGTTTGAGCATTTTTTTTAGTGACCTAAATGGCAAAGAAAGATACAAAATTGAAAGAGGTTATTATTTTTTTTAAAATTTACATATCAAACTTATAGTTTGACCTTCCAAGTATATCCGAATTGATCTCAAAGCTTGGTTATTTAAATATTTGAGACAAAATCAATCAAATTTAAAATCTGAATTGGTAATATCATCACTAAATTAGGTATGTTCATGTTTTTTTTTATCTCACATTCAAAAACTAATGATTTGTGAGCATAATTCAATTGGCATAAGGTTATGTATTTGACTAAGAGGTCATATTCAATTCTCGCATTAATTAATTTGATAATAGAAAACAAAACAACAAAAAAAAAGCTTAAATTGTAATATAAGGTCACTATCCGATCACCCGAGAAATAGAGGTTAGTGAGAGTAAAATATATATATATATATATATTATATAATTCTTTAGACTTGTAACTTTTGAAGTTGGAATTAATTGCTTAAGAAAATATCCTTAAAAAAAAATATAATAATATATATATATATATATATATATATATAATATTTGTCGGTTAATGATGTTGACCATTAAAAACAACTTGGATCGGTTTTTTTTTTTTTAAAAACTAAAAACGAAAAACATAAAAAAAAAAAAAAAAAAAAAAAAAAAAAAAAAAAAAAACTTAAATGGTTATCAAACGAACCTATTTATCAATTTCAAAAAGTGGAGATGCAGTTTAAAAAAAAAATAATGGAGATGCGGGGTATCGATCCCCGTACCTCTCGCATGCTAAGCGAGCGCTCTACCATCTGAGCTACATCCCCATTCTTGAAAATAAATTACTTTTTATGTTATTATCTATTCATTTTTGTTTAAAGGTAGCTTTGAAATGGCTAAACAATTTAAATGAGTGTGTTTAAAGGAATGGTTAACTTCCAAATTTAGTGAATATAAATGATGTGGACTGGATAATAACCAAGTGTTGCATTTTTTTTAGCTATATAATCCTCCATAAAGCCACATAATATTTGATATTCTAAACAAGTTTCAATATTTACTTGGAGTAAAGAGTTGAGATTATATTGACTTGTGAAACAAGGCAAGAAGACATCCTGCCTCTGAAAGTTACGTTGAAATTTTTTGTACAATATTTTAAATGGTTGAAAATATACCATTTATTTATTTATTAAATAATGCAATAGAAATAGACAAATGATAATATATCACATAAAGAAGTCTCAATAAGATATTTTACGAACAAATATTGTTCATGAAATAAATAATGACTATTAAAGTCAAATGTCGTAGGGTTAGGCGGTATGTCCCGTGAGATTAGTCGAATGCGCGTAAGCTGCCTCGGACACTCACGGATATTAAAAATGAAAAGAAAAAGGTAGTCACATGACTCACATCTCACATTTTCTTGCAATAGTTTTTTCCTCTCAAAGAAGTTTAAATCTTCACTTCCCCTTGTTTGACTTCATATTCTTGGAGATAAAAGAAACATGTTTGTAGATAAGCTGAGCTCATTATCTCTCAATATACATAGGTTGAAATTATATGAAAAGTACATGGATATACTTTATGGTCACATTGGTAGAACTAAGTTCAAAATATAATGAGACAATAAATCACTAAAGAGATGATCATTCGTACAATATGTGCTACATATATCACATGATGCCATCTCGTTCACCCCAGACGATCTGAATATCGATTCATTACATAAAATGAATGAAGGGAAACCTCAAACAACAACAAACTGAGAGTTGTGTTGTTCTTGTTCCTGAAAAGACTGGTTTGTTCCTGTCATGGTGGACTTGTAAGTGTAACGATTGGCCCAGAACAGATACAGCAAGAAATTGAGGGCACTCAAAATGCACATCAGCCAATAAAACCTCTCCAAATGATAATGATTCAAGCTTGTTCCATACAGCCAGGGCGTCGCGCGACAAGCCTTGGTGACGCCATTGATGACCGTCACCAAGACCGAGCTAAAGTAGTAGCCCATCGCCAACGACGCCCACGACAGAGCAGTGGCCAAAGATCTCATACTGATGGGCGCCTCCGTGAAGAAAAACTCCATCATCCCACCCAATGAGAACAAATCTGCAGACCCCAGAAACAAGTACTGCAAAGCCACCCAAAGGAATGTCATTGGCAGAGGCTGCTGGGAATCTAGCATCATCTTGGCTTTACTTTTCCTCTTGGTTTCAACTAATGCTGCCACTGCCATTGCCACTATGGACAGAACCAGCCCTGTTCCAATTCTCTGCAGATGGGTTATCCCCATTTCGGATTTGGTCAGTTTTCTTGCAATTGGGACTATGACATGGTTGTAGGTTGGGGCGAGGATCATGATGAACAGGACTGGGAAGACAGGGAGAGAAGCAGGAGGGACCTTCAGGGATCCCAGTTTGGTGTTCATGGTGGCTGCTTGTTGGACTGAGAATGTGGAGAGCTGTGCCAGGCAGCAGTTTAGCATTATGGTGGAGGTGAAAATGGGAAGAGTTTTTAACACTACTTTGGCATCTTCTACTTGCTTCACTGTGCATTTTAGTTCTGGATGGTTGGGGTTTTTCATTGCAGCTTTGTTCAGCAACTCCAACCCTTGTGTTGGGTTGTTTTCCTTTTCCATATCGTGTCTCTGGCTCTGGCTCTTGTTCTCGTCAACGTCTCTATTACTGTCTGAACAGACTGAACTTGTGGATATACTCATCACTACGTTATTACAACTCTTTTTCTTTCTACTGTTGAAAGCAGCTGAAGCTAGAACCTGTCGGAAGAAAAAGTAAAAACAATTGTCGGTTTAGCTCTTTTATGGCGTAACATTCACGTTTCTTGTTCGGTTAAATTATAATTTTAGCCTTGAAACTTTAGGGACCTCTTAGACACTTTTTGAGTTTAGAAACCTATCAGACAAAGTTTAAAGATCTTTTAGACACTTTTTAAAGTTTAGAGACCAATCAGACACAAAACCAAAACTTCAAGAACTAAACTTATAATTTCACCATCTTGTTTCTTGTGTCCTTTTTTCTAATAACCACCGTTGGAAGGTAGGTACCTTAAAAATGGTTGTGATTGGGCTTCCTTCTGGAGTTTTAATTCTGTAAGTGGGGGATCCAAGGAGAAAAATGGGGATAGAGATGAGTATTGTAAGAGTGGAGATCCCAAAACCCCACTGCCAACCTTTGTTATCTTCCATCCAAACCACCAAAGTTACAGCAATTAGAGCTCCACAAGAAAGACAGAAGATGAAGTAGTTGAAGAAAGCAGATCTTTTCTTTCTTCCTTCAAACGTGGTCTCATCGAACTGCTCAGCCCCATGAGGAGGAAGCGACCCTTTTATCCCTCCAACTCCAAGCGCCACCATGTAAAGCCCTGCAAATAACATCGCTGCTTCCCCACCTCCAACTTTGTGGCATATTGGACTCCCCACTTCACTTGAAACGCATCTTTGTGGCTTCAGATGTGGTACATGAGCTTGGAGAGTCAGAATCACCAGACCCTGCAGCCCACATATGTTTAATTTTTTACCATACTCAACAGATTTTATACACATGTCTTTCCCAAAAGACAAAAACTGTACACTACCAGATGTGGGACCAAAAGCACATGAATCATTCACAAGTTTTTAATGCAATATCTACTATTGGTGGAAAATGCCCCACTAATAAAATCTAGAAGTTATAAAACATGATATGAGATGATGCGTATTTTTTTGTTTTTTTAAGTTCAACAATTGTGGGATGGAGATTAAATCATCGACCATCGGTCACTGAGCTATGTTCAGATTGGCTGATATTATGAGAATTTGAACACAAGACAACCTATTTTAATACCATATTAAATCGATACTGAACTCAAAAACTTTAAGTTGATAGGTTTACTGTTAGACCTCCAATTACTAGAGTTTATGGGGTAAAATAGGGAATTCACTCCCTAATGGTGATTAGAACATTTAGTTCGACGGCTTTTATACTTTAAAATTTGAATAGGAAGTTAAAAAAGGGGTTGAAACTTCCTTAGGATGTGTTTAAAAAAGGGGTTGAAATTTGAATATGTTTCCTTTTTCTATATATTTTCTTTTTTAGTTTGGTTTACAGTGTGTTTTTACTTTTTTACTTGGAAGTCAATCGGTAATGTTGGGAGAGAAAGTTGACTCCTTCAAATTGGTCAAGTCTCGATAGGTTGTAATCTCTAACTTCATTTCTAATAGTAAATAAAAGAGATACCTATCACTTACGTTCAGTTAATTAATTTGTTATTCATATTCTTACAAATTCTTGTCTTTTCCAAGAGCTGTGTATATATAGTTGGGCATGCAGAGGAAGCTTTGTTATGAAACAGTATATTGAACGGGTGCAATCATAGTGTAAATAAGGAAGCAAGTTTGGTGGGTGGAAACTCACCACGGATTCTATTGCAGCACTTATCAAAAAGATAGAATAAGTGGTGAAGAAAGCATCTGCTAGAAAGCCACCAAGGAGAGCAAGAAGGAAAGCTGTGCCCATAAAATTGGTGACAATGTTGGCAGAACCGGATGGAGAATAATGCATGAACTTGGACAGATACAGAACAAGGTTACTTGCATTGGCCAGGAATGCTAGATTCTCCAATACTTCAACAACTGGAAAATGTTATGCAGTTCATAAGAAAATCAGATAATCAACCACCCACCGGCCACCATTATAATCAAGGAGAAGAATTTCTCATAAGAATCAAAACTAATCTTCTTATATACTGACCCAATACAAAGGAGGCAGCCAGCATGCCACCATGGCGCCCTTTTACAGCAGGTCTCTTCCTCCAGTCTGCATAGTCTTCCCAAAAGTTCAGCTGTTGAGTTTCTTCCTATAGATAATGAAGGATAAAATAAAGGCAGTTGAGTTATTAGTTTAGAAGAAAGCAAATTAAAATACATAAAACTTGAAGGAATAAGTGATCGAGGAAATTAATCTGTGATCCCACCACATGTTTTTCAGCTTCCAATGGAGTCACAGTGATGGAAGACATTCTCTTTTCTTCAATAGGAAGGTACGGAAATAGACAACTAGAACTCTCAAAATTTTAATGAAGAGTTGATCCAGAATTCTCTATTCGAATTGGTGGAGAAGTAAAATGGGGTGGTTGGTATTTATAGACTCACAACATAGTGGTCCAGCCAAAAAAGAAAAGTCTAGATCACTCTTTTGAAAATGACAACTCCCTTCTTTCGTCCCCTGCTTTTTCACCACAAATCTTTACATTAGATGCTCTCTGGAGTTTGTTGGTTCAACTTTTACAGCAGGTAATACAGATTAATGAATGTATATATACGACCGCCATTAATTAAGTTGAAAAAAATTGAAAAGCTATACTATACATCACCATCAGAAGTGAAAGGGAAGTAACAATGCTGCCCATTTGAATAGGACAAAGTACGAGACTACAAACTTCTATTCCATACAACCAGGGGTGGAATCAGCCATTGTAATTTATAATCCTCAAAACAAAATATACAAACAACTCACATCAATATGAGAAGTACGTTATTGGTATAGAACCCATTAGAATAAGAATGGTGAATAGAAAAGTTGGAATAGGAATAGGAATCATAATATCCTGGTTGCTGAAAAAAGTGGGAAAGGGTGTTAGTAGAACAACAAACCATCCACATATCTCCACGATTATATGATATTGTCTACTTTGAGCTAAATCCTTATGACTTAAGCTCGTACCATTAGAGATGATTGTCTCCACATATATATCCACAATGATATGATAGTCTATTTTTAGCATAAATCCTTATGACTTGAGCTCATATCTCCATGATGACATGATCCCGTCTACTTTGAGCAAAACTCTTATTATGATAGTCTTAGCATAAATCCTTATGACTTAAGCTCATATATCCATGATGACATGATCCTATCTACTTTGAGGAAAACTCTTATGACTTAAGTTCGTACCACTGGAGATGATTGTTTGCAGTTATATCTCCACGATGACATGATATTGTCTACTTTGAACATAAACCTTATGAGCTTTGTACCATTGGAGATGATTGTCCGCACTTATATCTCCACGATGACATGATTTTGTCTACCATAAGCATAAACCCTTATGACTTAAGCTCGTTCCATCGTAGATGATTGTCTGCACTTATATCTCCACGAAGACATGATATTGTCTTACTTTGAGCATAACTTAGCTCGTACCAATGGAGGTGATATGTAACCCTTATGACTTAGCTCGTAGTGATTGTCTACACTTATACACCCACACATCTTTCTTATCTAACAAATATAGACTTTGGTCGAATACCCAACAAAGAGATTTAGATGATAATGAGGGAACAGTACTAGTAGTGGGGATTGATTAGAGATGAAAATTGAATTGGAGGACCTACTTTTTTCCTAACCTGGGAGGGGTGGTAGTGGCAAAAGGGAAAAAACCACCCAGTGGGGAATATCTTCAAACACAAAAAGGGCAAGGGAGGAGGGCCCATAATTTTGCCGTCTAGTATCCGACTTCAATCCTTATCGATGGTTGGGGTGTTCCTGTTTAGTCTTCAGATGGTTGGGTTGAAATAGGATCATCCATCCTAGTCTGTGATGTTTGCTAGTGTGGTTGCCGGGTGGAGTCGGTAATCTTTGTGAGTGGAGGACATTGTTGGCTTGGCTTGGCCCTCGTGAACGTGGAATTTAATGTCTTTGCAGTCAGCTCCATATTCAGTGACCAATACCCTTTAAACCCAGATGGAAAATGGACCCTACTCCAAAGTTTTGGCATTTCTGATTTTGATTTTGTATGTGCAGATTCAAACAGCACATAAAAGGGCGGTGCACTTCCCATTCCCATGCAATGCAACTTGGTTATGTTATGTGATTTTCTTTCTTAATCCATTATGGGTCGTACTCATACCATTTCTAAAATATCAATACATGTCTTCGCTTATCTCTCTCCCATTTTTAGTTCAACAAGTTGGTCGATAGCATATATTGATAGCATATTTTATGTCAATTGAGTTATGCTTAGGTTGTCAGCCTTTTCTTATCTTTACTACTTCTCCGGCTTAGGTTGTCAGTTTTTTCTTATCTTTACTACTTCTCCTTTTTATCTATTGAGCTATGTCCATTTTATTTCTCTCTATTCTCACGTCTTTTACATTCTATTCTCACGTCTTTTACATTTTTTGCGTCATATTTTATGGTGTCAAATTAGAAGCGATCAAAATGTGTGAACATGAAGGATAAGCATAGAATTGTCAAAGTGAGCTTAGCTCGACAGCAATTAGCATGTATTACCTTCTTTGAGGTCGAAAGTTCAAATTCACATACCCTATTTGCCTAGACTAAATACATGTGCACTAGTTCCACATTTCAAAATATCTCATAGAGCTGATCTAGACACTCCATGGAACATGATTTGGTGAAAGTATTAACAAGATTATTTTGTAGGCAATGAAATGAGTTCAAAATACTAAGATCTCGTTTAATAAGCATTTCATATTTACTAGTTTTTTCTTAATTTTTTTACTATAATTTTCATTTTTTAAAAACAAACATTTGGAATCTTAGTCACATTCCAAAAAACAAAAATAAATTCTTAAAAACTAAATTTGTTAAACCAAACCATAGCTTGTATTTTAAAAAACAACCTAAAAGCTAGATAACAAAACAAAGAAACTTACATTTTTAAAAGATGGGTATAGTCAAGCCTACACCTAAGTTTTTTTCAATTTTAAATACGTCTTAACCAATAACCACTCCTTTGCTTTAAAAAAATAAATATATATAGTTGAATACAGTTTTGATCAAAGGTTTGAGGTTGATTTCTATTTAGTCCTTTCAGATTCAAAATGAACATTTCGTCCTTGAAGTTTGAAAAATAGTTCTAATTGGTCTAGAAGTTTGCAATTAATAGAACAAATTTCTTCGAAGAATGGGAAGAGATTTGATACTCAATTTCAAACAAAAATGAAACCCAACATCACAGGGAAGTGTCATGAATAGACTAAACTTACATGTACTCCTCAAGCCTTCCCAACAAGAACGTGGGTTTTGAAAACTATTGACTGAAACTTTGTTCAGATTCGATAAGTGATTACATTATGCAGCTGTTTCTTAACATGTTGCACAAAGTGAACAACACCTCAAGTTACTTACATTCAGGAATAATCGGAGTAATCACTCGGGTAGGGCGACATGACCTCTTGCTCTATCAGCTGCAGTACTTGGTTCATTGTAGGCCGCATCGCCGGGTTGCCATCGGTGCACCTCGCCGCAATTTCGAGAATCGCTTCTAAAGTTTCAACATCTGCATTGTTGCACCTATTATCCACTATGTTCTCCAATTGGTCTTCTCCCCGGAGTGTGTTCAACTATTAGTCATGATCATAGTCAATTCAATGCGTTATTATTTAGAGATTGAAAAACAATGCAAGAACATGGAATTGTGCAGAGATTAGCTTACCCAACCAACAACATTCAAGCCCCTCTTTGAGAAAAATGGATCGCTAGGTCTCTTCCCTGTCACAAGCTCCAGCAAGAGAACTCCAAAACTATAAACATCAGACTTCTCAGTTCCTATCCCACTTTCCAAGTACTCTGCTCAAGAAAGTAGGTCCAAAGAAGATTAATACTGAGCTTAATATTCTGAATCTATAAGAATTAAAAGGGAATTGCACCTGGAGCCAAATAACCAAATGTGCCAGCAACAACAGTTGTGACATGGGAATCCCCATCAACTGAAAGCTTTGCAAGACCATAGTCGGATACGTGTGGCTCTAAGTTGTCGTCAAGAAGAATGTTGCTGGATTTTATGTTGCAGTGCACAATCTTTGGACAGCAATCATGGTGCAAGTACGCCAGTCCTCGAGCGGACCCTAGCGCTATGTTTAATCGTGCATTCCAATCCAAACATTTTTCTGGTCTATGTTCTGGCAAATAATGAAAAAACACACAAGATTACAAAGAGTTGAAAAGAAAGAACAGAACTTTCACATTCCTAAAGTTGCATACTCATGATACCATGTAAGAAATCATCCAAGCTACCGGCTGCCACATAGTCATATATAAGAAGCTTTGAAGAAGGAAGCCTGCAATAACCACGCAATTTCACTAAATTGATGTGTTTAATGCTTCCCAATATCTCCAATTCTCTTTCAACTACTTGGTCTGAACCGTCTTGAGTCCTATCGATTTTCTTTACAGCAAATGCTCCACAATCATTCATGACCATCCGATACACTGTGCCGAACCCTCCTGATCCAACAACATTTGTTTCTTTAAGGGCCTCCAGTTTTTCTATGATCTCACATGTTGGGTATGGTAGATCGCCATGAAATGTAATCAGCTTCGCACCTGCATTGGGTTGTGAGGGTTATGTTTTGACTTTTGAGAGAAATTTCACAAATTAGATCAAAATAAAAGAACCAGAATTGAATAGCTCACTCGATTCACGACTATTTTGCTTCTTAACTTCAGTGTAACTCTTTGCAGTTCTTTCTTTCTTGGACAGCACACGAGTCCACATGAATACAAAAAGTATGACCAACACAAACCCCGCTG
This sequence comes from Herpetospermum pedunculosum, assembly GCA_028017165.1. Lineage (NCBI taxonomy): Eukaryota > Viridiplantae > Streptophyta > Magnoliopsida > Cucurbitales > Cucurbitaceae > Herpetospermum > Herpetospermum pedunculosum. The sequence goes on from CM051530.1 coordinate 1,104,391, forward strand.
CTGATATTGCACCAATCAACAGTCCTTTGAGGTAATGAGAGGTTCGTTTTGCAGGAACTGTAAAATTAAAAAGCAGAATTTAGCCCTTCTGTTGAAGAAAACAAGGTCACTGATTCATCTGATTGCAATATGACTAACTAAGTGGTAAATAACTTCATTAGAATGTACAGAGAAATTGCCTGCAGCTTCATCACTTTCAGCATGTGGTAAAACAGCAGGAAACCCGAGTGAGGTCCGACACGGCTTGTTCACTTGCCGGCCACAAAGATCTTGATTACCAAGGAACCTGGCACATCATCAAGGGATGAGATATCATCTCAAGATACAAAAAGGACTGAAGAACTAAACCAAATGAATAGGACAAATGGCACGTTTCTCTTGATTTTGGCATCATCATGAAACCATCCTATCTCTCAAGTTCTCTTTGGAGTGCCATCCACAAGCCTAAATGGCCACTTCATACATCACATCAACTGAATGCTTCTAAACCATACTTGTATAAATCATAGTTCTAAATCCTACCCAAAAGGCAAGAACATAACATTATAATGTGAAGCTAGTTATTCTTTCTGAGTATTTGGTATAGATAAAGGATTTCAGCATGCATAAAAAAGAATGGGTCTTGATAGTGTAAAAGTACTTACGAGTCATTCCCAAAGGTGCTTAGAACTCCAATATCTGGGATTTCTCCAAAAAAAAAGTTGGTAGATAAATTCCTAGAATGCAACAAGGATATAATAGTTTTAGTAATTTGAACGCAGGCATGAAAAGTTGACATAAATGTAGCTATAATGATTACAACTTACAGATTGCGCAAGTGTGTGAGACGACCAAGTGATGATGGTATACTCCCCTTGAGGGAATTGACTGATAAATCACTACAATTAAATATCAGAGATAGAAACTGAGTGCCAGAGGTAAAAGCACAAAACAACTTCACATACAAAAACCAAAAATGCAATCAAACTATTAGTATTCCAATTGCAAGTTTTTCCATATAAACTCTTCTTTTAATTAAGAGTTTGTATTTTCAAAGGTCAAGACTCTCACAGTATGGTAAGGTAAGAAAGGTTTCCAATATTTGATGGAATGCCACCTTGAAGATAATTAGCCCTCAGGTACCTGAATCAAAATAATGCATGATCTCATGAATATAAATAACACTCACAAAAATGGTGGAAAATGGCAATGGTTACTTACAGGGCTCTAAGTTCAGAACAATTGGCAAGTTCATTGGGGATATATCCATGTAATCCGTTCTGGTGGAAAGCCCTGATTTCACATAAGAAAGAACAGAATTAAGTAAAAAAAAGTCAATTACTCATAATTAATTTAACAGAGTAGAGTAGAGTAGAGAAGTTAAGGTAATGCTTACAGTCTCTGCAATCTACTAAGTTTACCAATACTGGGAGATATAATCCCTCCTAATTGCATGAATGGCAGATTACTGAAAAACCCCACAAACAAACATAGCCAAAGATTTAAAAATGAATGCTCAAAAGATAGGTTAAAAGAGAATGAAGTTAAGAGATATACATTGAGCTGACACGAGAGTCCTGGGGATGGCAAGAGATACCAGTCCATTTGCAAGGAGATTCATCTGAAGGGCTCCAATTACTAAGGACATTTTTAGTGTCATTTAAACTACTTTTGATTTCCAACAATGTCAAACCTGGGAGATAAGATCTATCAGACAAAGTGGAAGATAAAACCATAACCCTAAAGAGAAATAACATAAACCCAGAAGAAAACATCAACAGAAACGCCATAAAAACGCGGGGTTTAGGGTTTACCATCTTCAGTGAGAGAAAAAGAGCAGTGGCTCAAAAGGGTTGCTGCAGAAATAACGGAGAAGACCCAAATGAAAAGACCCATGTCGAATTACTTTGAAAAGATCGAATCTAAGCGGATTAGAAATGTCTTGGTGCAGCGAGTCGTCACCGGAGCTCATTCATCGGAGTTCAAAAATGGTGGAAAAAGTTTAGTGGAAGAAGTATTATTGAAAGCAAATGGGGAGAGAGGTTTTATGTTCTTTCTGACATTTACAGATCAGGAAGGAGGGAAGGACAAGTTTTTGAATGGGTTTGGGAAATCGTGCGAAAATGCAGTAGCCGTTTGTCCTAACCTCAAATTCAAAAAAAAAAAAAAAAAAAATGTTGAGATTCAAAATTTATATTCAATGATGATAATTGATATATGTATCTCTAATGCTCCATAATTTTTGGTCTTTTTGTTAATGTGGATTGAGCTTTTTACTTTTGGGTGGGTTTATTTTTGTTAGTTAACTCAAAACTACAAGTCTATTTTTAGTCCGTTGTTATATTTGAAGGGGTAAGTATTGATATATTTAGAGTTAGTGGAGTAAGTGACTAGTTTTGTGGAGTTAGAGTTAGTGGAGTTAGTGGCTGTTTTTATTGAGTTTTTTTAAGTTTATGGAGTTAACTAAACTATATTTAGCATTTAGAAAGTGTATTTAAAGCTCAGTTATTATTGAATGAAGATGTAGTTGTATTCTCCACTTCTCTTCTCTCTGAAACAACAGTGGTATCAGAGTTAAATTCTTAAGGGGCCTGTGAGTGGGAGTTAGTAAGATATTTCTTAGAGAAACTGAGTGATGCACTTTTGAGAATTGAGTGAGATGGAGTCAGGATCGAACAATCTTTCTTCACTGGCTCCACCAGTGTTTGATGGCGAAAACTACCAAACATGGGTTATCAGAATGCAAGTCTACATGGAGGCTTGTGATTATTGGGAAGCAGTTGAGAGCGACTATGAGGTTGTTGCACTTCCCGATAATTCAACAATCAACCCGATCAAGACTCACAAGGAAAGAGTCACCAGGAAGGCAAAGGCTAAAGCTTGCCTATATGCAATTGTGTCTTCGTCCATATTCAACATAATTATGGCCTTGAAGTCAGCAAAGGAGATCTGGAGTTCCTCAAAAGTGAATATGAAGGTGATGAGAGGATTAAGGACATGAAAGTGTTGAACTTAGTGAGGGAATTCGAAAGAATGCAAATGAAGAATTTTGAGTCCATTAAAGAGTACTCAGACAAGTTGATTGCGATTGCCGGCAAGGCAAGAGCATTAAGAACTGATTTATCTGACAATAGATTGGTTTAGAAAATTCTGGTTTCAGTGCCTGAGAAATATGAAGCAACCATTGCTTCCTTAGAAAATACTAAAGACCTCTCTAAACTCAAAATGATAGAGTTAATAAATGTTTTGCAAGCACAAGAGCAGAGGAGGTTGATGAGGCAAGAAGGAAGCATTGAGGGGGCACTGAAAGTCAGAATGCAGAAGGGAGAACGTGGAAGAGAGAAGAAGTGAAGAGGGAGAAAGGAAAGTGACAGCAGTAGCTCAAATTATGTTGTAAAGGATGATGGAAGTGCAGGTTCCAGCAAGGGAAGTGCATGCAAGCACTGTGGAAAGCATAATCATCTACACTTCATATGCTGGAGAATACCAGATGTAAAGTGTAGAAGATGTCATTTAATGAGGCACATTGAGAGAAGGAGATCAAGGAGGAGCACATGCTGCAGTACAGCAAGAAGGAGATCAACTCTATGTGGCTACATGTTTCTCATCAGTCACTCAATGTGACAGTTGGTTGGTTGATAGTGGGTGTATCAATCACATGACAGGTGATAAAGATTTGTTCAAGGATCCTGACAAGTCATTCAAGTAAAGGGTGAAGATAGGGAATGGTGAGTATCTAGAAGTGAAAGGGAAGAGCATAGTGTCAATAGAAAGTTATGCAGGAACCAAGTTGATAACGGAAGTGCTCCAAGTTCCAGAGATTGATCAAAACTTGTTATGTGTTGGTCAACTAGTAGAGAAGGGATTCAAAATGTTATTTGAAGAAGGAAAGTGCCTTATTTTTTTATTCCAATGGAAATAAGTTGTTCAAAATAAAGATGCAGCACAAAAGCTTCTTATTGGATCCGCTCGAGAATGAACAAATAGCTTTCAAGTGTCAAGTGAGTGACACTAAACTATGACACAAGAGGTTGGGGCATTTTCATCAGAAGGGGTTGCAGTATTTACAGAAGAATGAGATGGCAGTTGGAGTACCAGTTCTGGAGGAGCTGAAAACAAACTGCAAAGTTTGTTTGACAGGGAAGCAAACAAGACTGTCATTCAAGAAGTCAATTTGGAATGCAACAGAGAAGTTGCAGCTCATCCACACTGACTTATGTGGACCTCAACCAACTCTCTCACTCAATGGTAGCGGGTATTTCATTATCTTTATTGATGCTTATACTAGAATGTGTTGGATTTGCTTCATGAAGCATAAGTCTGAAGTAGCTGAAGTGTTTCTGAAGTTTAGATAGGTTGAGAATCAGAGTGGTTGTCAGATTCAAGTGGTGAGGTCCGATAACGGGACTGAATACACGTCCCAAAGGTTCAATTTCTTTTGTGAAGAAGTTGGAATAGAGCGTCAACTCACTGCTCCATATACTCCACAACAAAATGGAGTTGGTGAGAGGAAGAACAGGAGTATTATGGAGATGACAAGATGTATGTTGCATAAGAAAAACTTGTCAAATGAGTTTTGGGCTGAAGCAGCAAACACATCAGTTTTTTTATTGAATAAACTACCTACAAGGGTATTGGAGAAGAAGACACCCTATGAACCTTGGTTTAATACTAAACCAAAATTGAAAATTTTAAAGTTGTTTGGTTCTTTGTACTTTTCTCATGTTCAACAGGTGAAGAGAGACAAGTTGAGTGAAAAGGCAAAATCAATAATCTTTGTAGGCTACACCATGATGTCCAAAGCATACAAGATCTATCAACCTCACAAAAAGAAGATAGTGGTTAGTAGGGATGTTCAATTCTTGGAGGATGAGAAGTGCGACTGGACAAAAGAGAAGAGGTGAAGCAACAAGAAGTTTCTCTAGATCCTGATGAACTAGTTGATGATGCACGGAGTATGTTTGATAACTACTCCTATTTTCTTGTTTCTTGAAAGAAAAAAAAAACAAAAACTTGTTTGATAATGAATTAACGTCAACAGCAAGATTTGAACCTACGCAGGCATAGCCCAACAAATTTCAAGTTTGTCTCCTTAACCACTCAGACATGTTGACACTATTCTATAACATGTGTTAAAATATATATATATATACTAATAATACTAATTAACAATACTAATAAAATTATTATTAATCCTTCAAATGTTGCACAAATTTGGTCTGCAATTTAATTTCTCACTGGAGTCAATCCGCCTTAAATGATGTCGATTCGGATCCAACTCAATTATATAGTTCTATAAATGTCGTGGTTGTAAAATATCAAAGTGAGACAATGCATGTTTTAATGTTTTAATGAGCAAAATTTATATTTGTAAAATTCTATCTGGTTCAAGTGTACATAAAAAAAAAAAGTATAAAAATATATATATATATAAATACATACATATGTTAAAATTCAAAATTTAAGGTTTTTCGATTTAAAAAAAAATCAAAATTTAAATAATATATAAATATATATATTGAAAATTTTAAAATTCAAAATCAAAATAATATATAAATAAAATATAAAAACAAAAAAGTCTCGAAGACAAAATAATATATAAACAAAATATGGCAAAATTAATAACTAAAATATAAAAATTGATCTACTCCAGCTTTGAAGCCAAGACAACTAATAGAGAAACATAATTGAGTGCAACTATAACCAACAAATCAACATCATCATGTATTATGTCAAAATGTGAACAAAATAATATAAAAAGAAACGGAACAAAGAGAAACACATTTTTGTAGTTTCTCACATTTTATCCATTTTTTAGAAACGTTCTTAAAAAATGAGAAACTGGAACCAAAAATAGAAAACGTGTTATCAAACGGGCCCTAGATAAGGCATTTTTCATTTATGTTAACTTCCTATTTTTTTCACAAACAGTAAAAAAAAAAAAAAAAAAAAAAAAAATGGATATCTCACCTCAATTACAATGTAACTCTTCCATTACATTTTACTTTGAGACAAAAAAAAAATATATATATATATATATATATAAAATAATAATAAATAAATAAATTGAATAAGAAAATATTTAATTTCCTTAATTGTTTAGATTACATTTTACTTTTAGAAAGAAAAAAAAAATTATTTAGTTTTGTTAATTGTTTAGATGGACCATAAACACTCCATTGACACGGTTTCGCTCCTATCAACCAAATCGTTCGAAACCAACAAGAACATAGCTCAACCGGCATAATGTATGAGCTATGAGCAAGAGTTTTCAAGTTCGAAACATAGAAGTTGATTTTCTTCATAATTTTCTTATTTACAATTCTGTCCAAACTTCTTGTTTAGGAAAGTGGGGGAGAGAGAGAATTAGAATTTTTTCATTTTTTTTAAAAAAAAAATATTTAATTAATGCAAGGTAGGGTGGGAGATTTTTTTTTTTTTTTTTTTTTGACAACATGTTGGGGTGGGGGATTGAACCTAGGACCTCATGGTCGCTAGGCGATACATTATGCCGTTGAGCTATGCTCTTGTAGGGTGGGAGATTGAACCCTCTATAATATGTCAATTGAGTTATGTTCGGGTTTACATTTTCTTCTTACTCTTACAACAATTCATATGTTGTTTTTATATATTTATTTCATTTCACGTTAATATTTAATAATATGAGATATATATTATTATTTCATCTCAGGTTTATATTTAATAAATGTGGTGTATATTTAATAATATGAAATGCATATTTTCTTGTTTCGTCTTGTAGACTTTACCTCGGAGATACACTTAACCTAAATTTAATTTATAGAAACATATGAATTAGGATGAAATATGTTGCTTATTGATACGTAAAGAATTAGCAAGCTTCATATTTTTGTGTGCTCTGAACAAAACAAAAGGCTAATGTCTTCCACTTAGTCTGCTCTTAATTATTTGAAATTTCACTGCTCAGAAGTTCAAGTTTCTGACCACTTGTCTTATTTTGATCCAATTATTGAACTTGGAGCCTCAAAACACGTCTCTAATTTCAAGACCTTTCTTCTATAACAAACAAAATTATATTCAATATGATTTCTTGTCATCCCAAATTTAATCTTTCAAATTAGCATCCACAATAAGTGATATATTTAGACTACTAGTTTCTTTATAGAAGTAAGAGACATCATACTATTATTATTTTTTATTTATTTATATAAAGGTAATATATTACTAAAGCAAAATGAAGATTTCAGTCCGAGACCAAGGCACAAAAGAAACCACAGAAAACAAAAAGTAAAAAAACTCACAAATCCAGGAAAAGAGGAACAAATCAAAGAAAGAGATCTCAAGGGGAACCCTAACGGACTATAGAGGCAACACACCTCCTGACCAAAACGAACAACGATAAGACATATTCGACTAAATAAGAAGTAAAGTAATCCTAGAAGAATGAGAACTAGAGTCACGAAGATGTAAATTTTGCTCCCTCCAAATATGGTAAATGCGCACCAAGTCAACCTCCAAACACACTGCCTAAGATGTTTATCCTTACTAATATGACAATCAAATTCAGCTTGATAGACCAAAAGGAGTTCTGGTGATAAAAGTGGCCACATCACGACTATATGGACAACAAAGAATAAATGATCACGGAGTTTCAGAGTACTCATATAAAACAAGCAAGTCCTAGAGATGAAAGGATCTCACCTATGTAACTGAGACCTAGTATACAACCTATTTTGAATCGTCATCGAGACTATGAAAGAGTGTCGAGGGATATTACCATCAAACCACAAAAATCTAAACCACAGAATCTGCTGTCGACATGGACGCAGAGTCTCCCAAGCGGCAGCCACTGTGAAACGACCTAACCAGTCCAATTCCTAGATAATTCTATCCTCCCAGGAAAGGCAAGGACGAATATAAATGGACTAAGGCATATAGCAAACTATAAAACATCATACTATTGTAGACATGTAAAGGGTCTATTGTCCTAATGACGTCCATGTATATTTCCAAACTTAGTCATGTATGTAGAATCTTCAAGTATTCGAGTGATAAACAAAGAAGTATGAGTTATGAGCCAGAGAGACGTAGTCAAAGCTAGTGATATGTCGTAGTCTCTTTTTCAATTCAAAGTTGGTGATATGTCGTAGTCTCTTTTTCGATTCACGTGTTCATTTTGATTAGTGAAGTAAATATCTCCTCCAATTCAAATGATAGAGCTAGAAATCTAGTTGGATTATGCTTTTACTTTCATTGGATATTTTGTCACTTTCAAGTTGAATGTTATTTTCCAATAATATATTGACTGGTTTAAGTGATCTTTCACATCATTCTATTATATCCGATCCACTAGATATGACTTTTAACATATGAAACCAACTCTAGAATCAGCCACATCCTACTTGGAGGGGAAGAAAAGTCACTAGAAAGAAAAATCTACCTCATGATGATATGAACAAGGACCATGATAGCAATACATACAAATAATAGGACATTTTATTAGATCAATTTCTCTATTTGGGACCATCCAACCTCTTGGAAAAATGGCATTTTATGTGCTTCACAAAACTCAGACAGGCATTTATGAAGTCCCTCAAATTCAAATTGCTGTACACATTATCACTAATTGAATGCTACATGCAACTGTTTTCAAAACAGAAAAAGAAAAGAAAAAAAAACAGTGCTTGTACTAACTAAAAGCTTTCTCATTAATTCAACACTTTTTTTTTTAGTACAATAAATATAGGATATAAAAATTTGAACCTCTGACCTCAAGAAAACGAGTATATGTCATGAGAGGCAATGAAAGTTTGCTGTTTTATGATCTGGCCAGGAATAGCATTTTCACAGCCTGTACCCTTCCCCCAACAGTGAAGGGGTTTTGGCATTAATAACTGGGGATTCCTTTCCTCCTACAAAACAGAATTTACAATAAGGACAATAATCAACATATGCTTTGTCCCATCGGTTGGTACACCCTGACATCACATTTTGCAAAACTACTCTGTTAATGGAAACATTATATTATATTATTCTAAAAATAAACATGCCTCGGATAATTGAGATGCTAACATAAATGAGTTTCAAATACCAAATATAATGTTTAGTATTTGGGATAACAAGAGAGAGATATTAGGATATAAAGCTTGAGAATAATGAGAAAATTAGTTTATACAATAGATTATTATATAGAAATAAGATTTTGAAACTCACAATTCCATATATCTTGACATTTATGAAGATATATGAGATTTGTACATGCATTATTTATTGAGTGAAAAACTATGATGAGCTACACATTTCACTTTCTCATTACATCTTTGTCCTTATTACTATTGAGGGAAAGACAGATCACATAATCTTTGAAAGCTAATAACAAGAAGTAGTTATCTCCATCTAACACTTCATATGCTGATACAGCACATTCAAAAGTTGACAACTTTTCAATATATATATTTGAAAGCATATATAATCAGTTAAGTAAACTCACTAGCTATATACAAGGACTTGTGTAGAAGATCAGGGTAATTAAGAAAGAAGAGATATCAGATGAGTGAGAGATCAGCCATGGAAAGAAATGAAGATCATATTATTCACACTAATCTTGATGAGCCTAAGGTCAACTATAAAGGAGTCAAGGCCATGCCATTTGTAGTAGGTATGTATATATATAAGTTCAAGGCCATTTCTTTTAGTTTTGATACTTGTTATAACATAATGTGAGTTTTGGATTTTAGGGAATGAAACTTTTGAGAAGCTGGGGACTACAGGCACTTCTTCAAACCTTTTGGTGTATTTGACAGATGTATTTCATATGAAAAACATCACTGCCACAACTCTTATGAACATTTTTCATGGCAGCACCAACTTTTCCACTTTGTTTGGAGCTTTTCTTTGTGACACTTATTTTGGCCGTTACAAGACCTTAGGATATGCCTCCATTGCTTCGTTTATGGTATGCCTGCTGCTATTCATTGTTAATTTATTTCTCCTCTAAAACACAATGCATCTTGCTCAGACACCCCATATATGCATAAATAACAGTTTGAAAACTCATATCAAAGCATGCACATTTAAAGCCTGTTTGGAATGACTTTCTAAATGGTTAAAACCCACTTGAAAAGTCATTCCAAACCGACCCCTTAAGCACACAATTCACTTGCACATACGTAAATCAAGGCAAACTATGACAATTCAATAGTTTCATAAACACGAAACAGTTATCAAACGCTTATATTTGGAAAAACAATGCAGGGGATGGTTGTACTAACCCTAACAGCAACAATTGAAAAGTTGCACCCACCAGATTGTGGGAATGGCACAGGGCCTTGCCAAGAGCCAACGCCATGGCAGATTGCATTTCTGCTATTTGGATTAGGGCTGCTCGTAATCGGAGCCGGCGGGATCCGGCCGTGCAACTTAGCATTCGGAGCGGACCAATTCAATCCCAACACAGCCTCCGGGAAGTTGGGAATAAACAGCTTCTTCAACTGGTACTACTTCACCTTCACATTTGCGATGATGATATCTCTGAGCATCATCGTGTATGTCCAAACAGAAGTGAGCTGGGGTTGGGGACTGGCGATTCCGGCGTTTCTGATGTTCCTGTCGTGTGCGCTTTTCTTCATGGGTTCGTGGATTTACGTCAAATTGGAACCCAATGGGAGTCCTTTCACCAGTGTCGTCCGAGTTTTGATGGCGGCGATGAAGAAAAGACGATTTGCTTTGCCGGATCACCAATGGCCATCTCTTTTTAACCACATGCCTTCCGACTCCATTAACTCTAAACTTCCTTCCACTCATCAATTCAGGTTACTAAATCTAATTCATCTTGCTTTCAAAAATATCATTCTCGATTACAATCTTTACGTAAATTGTGTTATGTTTGGTTTGACGTCGTCCAGAAATTAGTTCGTAAATCGTCACAATGACTAATTTTGACCCATTGGATTAAGAGAAAGAAAGTGCAAAAGTACTTTGAATTTTTATCCGATGATTAATAGGGACAGACAAATTTTCGTAAATCGTCACAATGACTAATTTTGACCCATTGGATTAAGAGAAAGAAAGTGTAAAAGTACTTTGAATTTTTATCCGATGATTAATAGGGACAGACAAATTGTAAGATTTAGATTCCCGTTTTAAGAAAACAATCACATTGTAGCAGTCTCTTTAAATAATTTGTCCATAATAACATATACATTTTTCAAATATGTTTTTTAATTTCTTTCTCGTGCATCTAAAAATGTAAAACTACATGTCACACTATTCTAACTTACCCCAATAACTAGTCCACTATATCACTAGGATTTTCAATTAACAAATTAATCGTGAATTTTAAGATTTGTGTCTATTTGGTATCTAAACTTTCAAATTTACAAATTTAGTCTCTGAACTTTTGAAATTTTTAAGATTCACGAATTTGTTAGCCACAAAATTAATTTTTAGAGTGTCTGGAGCACTAACTTGGAGTTGGGTGGACTGGTTTATTATAATCTCGTCCACGTTTCGTCTACCGACTATTATATCCCACAGTTAATTATATTGACTTCAATATTCAATAGTATTTATTATTCACATTTATTATAACTTACATACTAGTATGAACTCATACAACATCTCAAACAGTCTTTTAGGGTTGATTAGACATAAATTTCGATAATAGTTTTAGAAACTTATGAATGACACCGTTTGATAATCATTTGCAGCTTCCTAGATAAGGCAGCAATCATAACCCCAGAAGACAAACTGAACTCAGACGGATCCGCAGCCAATCCATGGACACTTTGCACCACACAACAAGTAGAAGAAGTGAAATGCTTAGTGAGAGTAATCCCAATTTGGGGTGCAGCCATAATCTACCATGTCGCCACAACCCAGCAACAAACCTACGTCGTCTTCCAAGCCCTCCAATCCGACCGACGTTTTTTCGGCATCAAAATCCCCGCCGCCTCCTACACCATCTTCACCATGATCGGCCTCACCGTCTGGATCCCTTTCTACGACCGAATCCTCGTCCCATCGCTCCGCCGAATCACCGCCAAGGACGGCAGCATTACCCTCCTTCAAAAAATGGGCTTCGGAATGCTAATCGCAATCCTCACAATGCTCGTCTCCGCCGTGGTGGAGCAAAAACGGAGGAATTTGGCGCTCACGCAACCGTTGTGTGAAGAGGGAAGGAGAGGGGCAATTTCGTCAATGTCTGCGCTTTGGTTGGTCCCACAATTGACAATGATTGGGTTGTCGGAGGCGTTTACGGTAATTGCGCAAGTGGAATTTTACTACAAGGAGTTTCCGGAGAACATGAGGAGCATTGGGGGTTCGTTGTCGTTCGTCGGTTTGGCGTTGTCGAATTTTTTGAGTGGGTTTATGGTGACGGTGGTCCACCATCTCACCGCCGGGAAGTGGCTGCCGGAAGATCTTAATTTGGGTCGGTTGGATTGTTTCTATTTTTTGGTGTCGGCATTGGAAGTTTTGAATTTGGGGTATTTTGTGATGTGTTCTAAGTGGTACAAGTACAAAGGGAGTGGAGGAAGCGATAATAGTAATGGTGTTGAGATGGACTTTCACATTTCCAAGACTGAATTTGAGAAAACTGTGGTTTATTGATGCAGGAAACCCGTCATTATATATATTGGCAGCAGTTTTCTTTTTTATGTTTATCAATGTGTTTTGTAATGTAATGGTTTCAAATGGGTTTTTTTTACCCCTAACTTCTTATATATGGCGTGAAATCATTCAACTAACCTTAAATATTCATAAATAATTTGTCACGTAATTAGATTTGTACTACTCTTCTCATTGGTAGGAAGATGTGTCTAATAAACTTTAAACGATCAAACAATACTCAAGATTTTGGTTAAATTACAAGTTTAGTCTCATAATATTTAGCTTTGAGTCTATTTAGGCTCTAAAGTTTAAAAAGTATTTTAAAAGCCTTAAACTTTACAAAGTGTCGGATAAATCCTTAAACTTTCAATTTTGTGTCTTGGTCCTTGAGTTTTTCATTTTGTGTCTAATATAATCGGAGAGGTTTAGACTTATCAAGGATTTTAGCTTCGCACCAAGATGTTAAAACTCAGTGACTCACGACCTAGCTACCTATGCTCGAATAACTCATACCTCAAAAATTTGGATGGAAGAAAATCCACCTTGACGACAGTGGTCGTCGCCAATGGTGGTCGGTGGCGGTGGTTGCTGGCAACAACCATGGTTAAAGTGAAGTTGGAGAGATTTGATAGTTTGAGTGGTTGTCAAACACTGCATCCTTTGTTAAAATAATTTTTTTAAAAAAATTTAAACATTTGAAAAGTCAATACAAACACATTTACCTGACCAAGAATGAGTTTGAGAAAGTAAGTAGCAACATTTATAACCAAGGATGGATTGAGACTGGAACAAATTTAGAAACTGGATGAAGCAAAGGCATAAAGCAAAAAGGCAAATATGGAAAAACAAAAAAGTAGGCATTTACATCAATCAACAAACAAAACATTCTATCTGAAGCTTTAAAAATCTTGACTAGCAAAAGCAGACATGAATATACCACAATTTAGTTGCTACAGGGGTACCCACTTGGAGTTGGGTAACTCATACCATGTTTCGCTCACCGATTATTATAACTTAGGGTTAATAAATTAACTATATTAACTTCAATAGTATTTATTATTTACTGACTATTATAATTCAAAACTATTATAACCACCGACTATTTTAATCTATACCCTACTATAGTCAAACATTTGAATCTCAATTCTCAACTCTTCTCTCATTTGAATTCAAAGAAAATAATGGAGTGAGTGGCCATTAAACCTCAACTTCCAAGCTTTTTTAAGTAAACACGTAAAGTAATAGAATTGCACATAATACTTCCAAATTAATTAATCCCTTTATTTTGGTTTTTCTATTTTTTAAAAAAGTAACTTGTTATTTGGGCGTATTTGTGTCCTCTCAAACTTATATTTGTTAAGGAATCAAATTTAATTTGAAAGTGTTCATTTTATTGAATTGAACACATTTTTTTTTTTTTTTAAAATGATCAAATTTATTTTGTCTTTTAATTTACATGAGCAAACGTTTCTAAATTGGGCATTGGTTCGCTTTTTTGTAGTCACCATCGAAAATGAAAATAAAAATAAAAATAAAAAAAGTTGAGTTGATATGTGGGGACTAATAGTAACAGGTGAGAGGTCATCCTCCTCATTCTATTTTTAGATTGATTGATATGAATTATGATACATTATTCTTTACTTTCAATATATATAATCAATTATTGATCATATTTTTATAAATGTGTATATAAATGAATTTGATACTTTTTGTGCTATTTTATTTTATTTAAATTTTTACACATAATGTACTTATAAGGTGTGTCCAAACATGAACCATTTAGATTAGATTATAAGTTTTTGTTTTTTACGATAATCAAATTATAAACTTTAAAAAGTATGTGTTAGATTTATGAACTTTTCAATATTATCTTAAAAAAATAAATAAATAAATAAAATTTTGAAAAATATATAAATAACAAATCTATAATTTGTTGGCATAAAGTTGTGTTTGACTAAGAGATGAAGAGTTTAACCTTTGCAAACAAAAAAAACAAAACAAATCTATGAAAAACTCTAGACTTTTAATTAAGGTTTGCACTTTTTCTTTTTTTTTTTTTGATGTCGTTTACTAATAAAAAAAATTTGGATTGCACACATCATTTTGCAGAGTCCAACCATAGTTTGTTATGTGACAAACTTTTCTTTCTTCTTATTCTTTTTAAAGAAAAAAATTTAGGTGCAGTTCGGACTACACTTATCTTTTTGTCGTCCACTCAGTTATACAACCACAATTTGCCACATGACAATTTTTTTTTTTTTTTTATTATTGTTTGGTTGGGGTGGACTGAAAAAGGATGGGTATAGCCCGAGTTACAACCAAGTCTTGCCATTTTTTAAATACGTTGATTTTTTTTATTGTTGTGTGATTGGGGTGGACTGAAAAATAAAAAATAAAAAAAATGCACCCAAGTATTGCTCTTCACTAATGCACCCTACCTTTCTTTTTCACATTTAAGACATCTTCTTCATTAGTCAATACATTAATTAAGTTGAACTATGTTCTTGTCGGCCTCTTTCATACATTTATTAGTCGAACTAAATTGTTGCATTCTAGATGACCAAATAACTAATGTCATTTATTCTTCAATTAAATTAAAAACTTTTTACTTAATATATACTTTTTTTTTTTCCTTTTTTTTTTACAGTGAGTAGAAAAAAAAAGTGTAAAAAGTGAGTAGAGTCGGTTGAATTAAATGTTAGGAAGCAAAGCATAGAGTTGTGTAAGCTTGAAAATTGTCCACATATCATTGACAAGAGCTGTGACCAAATTTTATACGAATGATCAGATTTAGTTCTGAGGTCGGTAGAGATTGAACTATAGTGGCGTGGTCCAATTTTGCTACGGCAGTCGCATGCTCTTGTTTTTTTGTTTACTCTTCAAATGAAGACAACCAAATGTGAAGATCTCATTATTGCAGTAAAAACATCCAAATTTGTAGTCTTCTTCCTTTGAAATTTCTTCAATTTCATCCATAAAAATGGGATAAATACTCCAACCTGCACAACACAACACAACACACACACAAAAATGGAGAAGAATGACCAACAAAATGATGATAATGAGGAGCCTCAGATTCATTACAGAGGCTGGAAGGCGATGCCTTTTGTCATAGGTGATGTTTTGTTCTGTTTTTGTTCTGTTTTTTGCTCTGTTGTTTGCTCTGTTCTTTAAGGTGGTTTTTGTTGTGTCTTTTTGTTGCAGGGAATGAGACTTTTGAGAAGCTGGGAGCCATTGGAACCTTAGCCAATCTCTTGATTTATTTGACTGAAGTCTTTAACATGAAGAGCATAACAGCTGCAACTCTACTCAATATCTTCAATGGCAGCACTAATTTGGTCACTTTGGTTGGAGCTTTCCTTTGTGACACTTACTTTGGTCGCTATAAGACCTTGGGATTTGCAATTGTAGCCTCTTTCTTGGTACTTACGCATATCCAAAAATTAAGGTTCCAATAACAACTTGATTTTTGAAAACTAGCGTTTATAGGCTTAATTTTCAAAAACCAAAAACCAACAACAAAATGGTTATCAGACGGGACATAAACGTTTCCCACTTCTCATCTCCAATATTTGTATCATTAATGTTTGTTTTTCATTGAAGGGGTTGCTTGTAATTCATCTGACATCAGCAATCAAGAGCTTGCATCCACCTCACTGTACAGGAGATGTCTGCCAAGGGGCAACAGTAGGGCAGATGACTTTTCTAATGGCTGGATTTGGGCTGATGATTATTGGAGCTGGTGGCATTCGACCATGTAATTTGGCATTTGGAGCTGATCAGTTCAATCCCAAAACAGAAGCTGGGAAGAAAGGAATCAACAGTTTCTTCAATTGGTATGTTTTCACCTACACTTTTGCAATGATGGTGTCATTGACCGTCATTGTATATGTGCAAACCAACATCAGCTGGGCTCTGGGATTGGGAATTCCAGCAATTCTTATGCTGTTTGCTTGCATTCTCTTCTTTGTGGGTTCTAAAATTTACGTGAAAGTGAAAGCCAGTGGCAGTCCAATGACCAGCGTTGCACAAGTTCTAGTGGTTACTATTCACAAAAGAAAACTCAAGCAACCAGACCAACCATGGCTTTCCCTCTTCGACTACACACCTCCAGCCTCCATTAACTCTAAACTTCCCTATTCGGATCAATTCAGGTACAAAACTCTGCTACCCTTTTCTTCTTTCTCTCCATAATTCCGCAACGATGCTATATTATTCACTTTGGACATAATCCCAGTAACTTTTACTTTTAGTTTCACTCAAAATGTCTACTGTTTACTAGTTTTCAAAACTGAACTTGGATTTTGAAAACAGTAAAAGGTGGATACAAAACAAAGGACCTCATAGGTGGAATGGATGTTTATAGGCTTAATTTTCAAAAATCAAATGGTTATCGAACGGGATCTAAGTTTAACACAACTCATCAACTTAAGCTTTTGAGTTGATCAGTGATTTAACATGGTATCAAAACATAAGTTACTGTGTTCAAACCCCTCTAATATCATTTCTTCCCCAAGTGAGGAAAGTGTTAAAGTAATGATATAATGAAATTTACCGTAACCCATCAGCTTAAGCTTTTGAGTTGATTCGTGATTTAACACAACCAACGACGATGTTGTTATTACTTATGATACCACCAAATATGAACTATTTGACTAACACAAAGCCATGTTATTGAACAGATTTCTTGACAGAGCAGCCATTGTAACACCAGAGGACAAAATAAACGAGGATGGATCAGCAGCAGATCCATGGAGACTTTGCAGTATGCAGCAAGTGGAAGAAGTGAAGTGTTTGGTGAGAGTGCTACCAATATGGCTAGCAGGAGTTCTATACTTTGTAGCTCAATCCCAACAACAAACATATGCAGTATTTCAAGCCCTTCAATCAAACAGACGCCTAGGAAACTTCACAATCCCAGCTGCATCCTACACAGTCTTTGCAATGCTAAGCCTCAGCATTTGGCTCCCCATTTACGATAGAATCATAGTCCCATTCCTCCAAAAAGTAACGAAAAAAGAAGGTGGAATCACCATTCTCCAAAGGCAAGGGATTGGGATTTTCTTGGCCACAATCACAATGCTTCTCTCTGCATTAGTTGAAGATCGAAGAAGGATCATTGCTCTCACGAAACCGACGATGGGAATCGACCCACGAAGAGGGGCGATTTCATCGATGTCGGCGTCGTGGCTGATTCCTCAGCTGACATTATATGGATTGGCTGATGGGTTTGGGGCAGTGAGCCAATTGGAATTTTACTACAAGCAGTTTCCTGAGAATATGAGGAGCATTGGAGGGTCAGTGTTCTTTTGTGCAATTGCAGGAGGGAGCTATTTGAATGGGCTGTTGATAACAATGGTTCATAGGATGACTAAAGGATCTAAGTCTGGAGAATGGTTGCCTGAGGATCTCAACAAAGGGAGATTGGATTACTTTTATTACTTCATTACTGGGATTGAGTTACTCAATTTATGCTACTTTCTGGTTTGTGCAAAGTGGTATAAGTATAAAGGGGCTGCACAAAATGCCTCTGAAATTCACTTGATATCAAAACAACCAGAGAAAATTAGTGTTTGATCATCAAAATTTGTAGCTAATAAGTTAGAAAATTAAACTATATCTGCAGGGCTTAAGCAATGAGCTAGTTAACCTTTGTTTTCAGTTGGGGTTTCATGGAAAGTTTTAAATCTACAATTTGTCTTTCCTTTGCTTCAACTACTTCTTGTTAAAGCAACAAATTTCAATGTATTGAAGCCATAAATTTTTAAGTCTAGGGTATTGTGGAGGCCTTATTCCTTATCTGAATTTGATCCACACAGACACAAAACAAGAAGAAATGAAAATGAAGAGAGGAAAGTTTGGAGTTTTGTGTTTGGTTAAAGGTTGCCTTTTGAAGCTTCAAAACCACAAACTTTGATGGGAGAATCTATAAGAATATTACTATTAATAAACGCGTGGATATGGCCATGGATAGAGTGAAGGAAGACCTTCAAAATTTTACAAGTATTTGTTATAACAACTGCCTACACCCACCATGTTCTATCAATGGATTCAAATAACTATGAAGTTTAAGTCAACATGAGCAGTGGTAATTGACACGTAATTTTTTTCCTTAAAGTCGCAAGTTCAAATTCTCATACCTTACGACTGTTGTACTAAAAATAACATGAAGATAAATCACATCATAAAGTAAGTATGAACTACTATAATTTATAACTCAGTCCACGTTTGGTTCACTGACTATTATAACTTACACTCAATAGAGTAATTGCATTGACTTCAATAATATTTACTATTCACAGACTATCCTTATTATTATTCTATTACCCGGTACCAACTCACTCAATAGTCTATATATGCCTCAGCCAAACTTATGTGACTCTGATACATGGTTATATCAACATATTAGTGCACATATTTGACTGTGTGATTCTAACTCATGCTCATCTCTGCATATTACAGCTGAACTCGAAGCCTCACAGTCTTCCAATTGAAATCGAATCACCCTTGAATCAGAAACGATAGATTTAGCCGCTCATGGAGTGACTTGCAAAATTGATTTTCGTAGCGTTGAGACGCAACGGTACTCTTGCGGGATTTTTGGCTCGAATGCTTCATTTTAACGCGTCTCAATGCTTTAGTAGCGTCTCAGCCCACTCGAGTTTTTAAGTTTGATTTCTTCTCTCTTGACTTGGCTTCTAACTAGCATTATTTTAGTTCTACTAGTCTAGAAATAATATGGTAGGAAGTATATAAGCCAAAGTTGGGTGCACATTCTCAAATAAAGGTTCTTCAAACGTCACATGCAAATGCCTTTACAAAAAGGCGAATCTATGAAGCAAAATTAGGATGAGATCAGTAGCTGATCAAAATAGTAGAGTTTTAAGACGTATAGAATTCAACATGTTCTAGTTTTGTATATTAAGGTTGTCTTTTTGTAATTAAGTAAATGAGGTGGGTTAGTCTATGCTGGATATTCTTGATAGAATGTTTTCAACTTTTTTCACCATGTTATATGGACCCAAATTCATCCTAAAATGCTCAAAGGGTAGCTATCCCAAAGCAATTTAAGTCACATTGTTGTGTTCCTCCATCTTTCTATACAGAAATAGAAATGGTGTCGTAATCGAAATAATTAAACCGACATCAAGCATATATGTTTTACATCTAAACATATTTTGGCCCCATTAAAGATTTTTTTTTTTTTTTTTTTTTTTTTTTTGACGTTGGGTGAGGGATCGAATCTAAGATCTCTTAGTCATAGTTCATACATCATGTCAATTGAGCTATAGTCTGATTGGCACCCATTAAAGAATTAGGTAATTTCTCTTTGAAAAATACATAGTTACATGTTTGGAAATGAAAATTTTAATCCGCATAAATAACAAAGAGATGCAAGCCTTATAGAGGATCTAAGGGGAACTTGGTAGTCGGAGATATTCTTTTTTGCTGCAAGAAATTTCCCGTATGGTGATGATGTGACCTCAAATTAGGGTTTCATCATGTTTTTTTGACAACGTGGGGGTGGGGATTGAAACCTAGAACCTTTTGGTCACTAGTTCATACATCATATCAGTTGAGTTATGCTTTTGTTGGCGGGTTTCATCATGTAAGTTTCTATTTCTCTTTGTCCTTATCCCAGCTAGTTGTCACAATTAAGGTTAGTTGAGGCATAAAATTGTCTATTTAAAAGCTAAGTTATTTCTATGTAAGGCACGTTGAATTTGAATAAAGTTGGGTGTTTTCTACACTTTAGAGCCATGAGTCTAACCCCCACACCACAATTCTTGATCAAGAGTTGCACGCTTGAACATTCAAGTAAGTTTGGTTAGCTTGCTTTTGAAGTGTTTCAACTTTGATCAAGTAACGAGTTCTTTTTAAAGGTCTTTGATCATCAAAGTATAATCCACAATCTAACCATTTCTTTAGAGCCATGAGTTCTCTTTCAAATAGAAAAGCAATTTTCTATGGTTTCATATCAATAACTTTTTTCACAATCATGAAGTTCTTTAGACATCGGAAAGGAAAAGGGGCAATTCGAATTTTTGACCTTTTTCGAAAAAGGACAATGGGTCCATGTCTAAGAAACTCAGAGTTTTTTTTTTTTTTTTAGTACATTAGGGGTGGGAGAATTCGAACCACGGACCATTTGGTCGTCGACACATACATATGTCAACTGAGTCATGCTCGCTTTGGCGAAACTCGGAGTTTTAGACCCTTAAACATAAAAAGACTAAAAATTCTGTTTATTTTAAAGATTCTAGATTTTTTTTTTCTTTTTTTAAGATTATAATTTCAAATTTCAGTTTGTTTTAAAGATTTTTTTTTTTTAATGCATTATTTTATGTTAGAGAGTTTTCTTAGCTTTTATGGTTTAAAAAAATCATTAAATCTAAAAAGTTAGTGAAAATTGAAGTTTCATAGGACATAGACGTAACTTCAAGTCCCAAATTAGTCATACTAACATCATCTTCATTGATTCTAAAATTATATGTTTATCAAACTAACTATGTAAAAACAAAGCTTAAAAGTCAAAACGAGCTATGTTTATCAAACTAACTATGTAAAAACAAAGCTTAAAAGTCAAAACGAGCATAGTTCAGCTGACATATATATGTCTTGGCGACCAAGAGGTTTGTAGTTTGAATCCTCCCATCCCTAATATGTACTTAAAAACAAAGCTCAAAATATTGATCGTTATGAACGTGTGCAATTAAAAAAGATACCACTATTTCTATTTCTACTAGTTATCAACCTCATAGAAACGTTTCAGTCTACAAAAGTTGCTTTGCTAAGGTTGGATGGGGACGAGTGATTTAGATATTCATTGAAACAGAAACTAAAAAAACTGTGTTATCCTCTTATGCAACAGTTTTCACTTTCAGAACTAAACTAACACAGTTGCCATAATTTACAGTGAGATTAATCAAACAGAGTGACACTCTTTTGTCACACTGTGTAAGATTGCTGAATTGTGTCAATGTCAAGTCCTTTCAGCCTCACCACTGATTCAACATGTCCCTTCAGGGTGTGTAGTTCCCTCAACCTGAAACAAAACACAATTTTCAAAAACATAAAACTAAAAACGAAATACGAGACTTTAAGAAAGTTCTTAAAGTTCAGTGCAGACCTTGCGATTTCAGCTCTCCTTTTGGCTTCTTCAGCCATCTGATTGAGTTCGGTAAAGTGGGTTCGGTCGTGGAACATCTTGGCATCGGGTGCTTGCAATCCATGTAATGTTCTTTGCGCATGAGCCCATTGTAGCTCCCGTTGTTCCTTCCCGAAGTCCTTTTGCCTCGTAAAGGCAATCTACATGCCAAGAAATGACTCGATCACGACACAATTAATAGGAAGATCACATTAAGTAACTCAACGAGGAGAGAGAGAGATACCCTTTGTTCGATAACAAGATCCCAAGCCCTCCCACTCAAAGCATATCGTATAAAGAACTTAATGAGATCAAGTGGGATGTAAAAGATGATGTTGTAAAGCCAGATAACACCAGCCCAACCCCATCCAATTCCTTCAATGGCAGCAAAGCCCCAATTTGCATAAACCGCAATTAAAGTAGCAATCTGTCCATGAGGAAGAAAACCCAGTTCAGTACAAATCAGAACCTTGGCATACAATAGTATAAAAATATGTACTGAAGTTTAATGGTAGTCTACTGACCAGCTGTGCAACCAGAAAAGCCGCAACCAGTAATAACCCAGGACGTTCCGCAAAAGACCAGCTTCGCGATCGTGTAACAAATATGAGAGCCTGACTTATAGTACTTACTTGCAGATAAATTGCTGAGGCAAGTTTCCTAATGTCATCGTGAGCAGTTTTCTCGAGCGTTGCCACCCCAAAGAGTCGCTGAAAAACGAGCCAGTAAGTAAAATCAGCTAAACAATCTAATAGAAGATCACTAGTTGTAAAAATAATTGACAATATAACACTATTGTTGGCTGTCAACACAAATCATAGAGTTCTAATGCATCTTCCATTGAACAGGTGCAGATATCTTACTGGAAAAATGTCTGTTTTATAGGCTGCCCAAAAGAAGATAACAGTCATCATTGCCAAGTAGCCACCAAGTATAATGCCAGTTGTAAAAATTTCCGCCAGCTTCCAGCTATCAGGCAAAGGAGATGGTTTCACTCTATCCTTTGATATCGTCATTATTGTACCTATTATCACAAAGTTTCAACAATTAATCAAAATAATCTTATCAGTAGTTAAAAATAAGAACTTACAAAACATTTGCACTAAGTCCCATCGTGAATACGATGCTAATGGCAATAAATTTTAGAAAATAAATAGAAGAAGTTCGAACCATCATTGAGAATGGCAATGATTAGCACCATAAAAGGTGGGAAGTCAAATTTCCATATGAGAGCCAGCAACATGAAACCAAGCTGTTGGCAAGCCATATAGAAGATGAAAACATTTCAAGATCATGATATCAAATAATACTTGAGTGAATGGATTAATAAAAGACTATAGAGTGCCAGGAATTTGAATCTAAAAACAACCACCATTTACTTACCACTATACGAATAGTGATTGAAACTGCATATATCTGCCACATACAGAAATTCAGTAAGGAAAAAAAACTACAATACAACAACACATACTTGTAAAATTTGTGGAAGTGTCATTCCAAGAAGTAAAGTCAAGCAATATCAAAAATAATTTTTCAAGAGAGAATGGAGCATGGGATATGAATTGATCTGCTTACAGTGTAATTTTTCATCCTCTGAAAGATTGCTCGGCTGGTCAAAACAGCACTAATGATAACACTCAGACCAGGCTCCGTAAGGACTATGTCTGAAGCACCACGAGCAGCATCAGTAGCATCAGCAACAGCTATGCCTATGTCTGCTTTTTTAAGGGCTGGAGCATCATTTACTCCATCGCCAGTCATCCCACAGATATGTTTCCTCGCCTGAAGGCGCTTTACAATCTCATATTTGTGCTCTGGATCGAACAGTATCAATGAATCAATAAGAGCATGTAGTAATGTATAAATGTCAAGAACTCTAAATCTTAGAAAAGAAGAAAACTCATTGGGACATAGAAAATATACCAGGAAAAACACCAGCAAAGCCATCAGCTTTTTCTATCAGTTCATCAACAGGTAAAGAAGCAATGGACTCATCCTTGTCCTGACCTAATAAAGCAGATGAGGGATACATGTTGGTTCCCATCCCCAAGCGACGTCCTGTTTCCTTTCCTATGGCCAGCTGGTCACCTAAAAGGCAGAGGGTTAGAAGCACATATACTAGGCATACTACTCCCAGGTCCATGAGGCCAAACACAAAAAAACTAGTCGAGACATATTTTTTGGATTTTTCTTCTATGGAGAAATCAACATATCCGACGCCTAAAATTTATATCACGTTCACTTCTTGTTCATTCATTTATACATTTACTTTTCAATCCAATCAAACAAAGAGGTAACAGCTTGACGCTCCATCCATAGTAAATCGAAGGCATACAAAAAACAGGGGAAATTGGCATCAAAGGTAAATCCAGGCTTTCAGATAAAGACCATATGCATGCATATTTAATCCCAGTTCAGAGGTAATGATATTCAGTACTTTCTCTACATTAACAGATTGGCTACCAAAATTAGGTACCAGTAATCATCTTCACATTCACTCCAAGATTTAAGGCCCTCCTTATTGTCTCTGCACTATCATGCCTTGGTGGGTCAAACAGTGGCAGAAGACCAATAAACTGCCATGGACCTCCAGCACTTTCCTTCCTACCATCTGGAACTTCCTGTGCGTATAAATGATAACAAAACCTGTAAACATATATGATAAAATAATATTAATTACAAGGAACAGTCATTGATTGATATGCTACATACCTGGTATGCCACAGCAAGAGAGCGTAAACCTCGTTCTGCAAACTTGTCAATCACAGTATGAACTCTGCGCTCAATCTCCGACTTATTGTGCGCAAGGTTCAGAATCTAGGATCATAATCAACAGACAAACAGTATTGTGAGTCGAGACTAATCATTTTTTTTCATTTCAGGAGGAAAAAAGAAACATCAATACAACCTAAAATGGCAAATATATACCTGCTCTGGTGCACCTTTGCTGACTCTATGCATTTTACCATCATGGTCTATGTAGGTCAATGCAGTCCGCTTATCAGTAGGGTTAAATGGAAGGAAGTGTACTTCTTGAACATCGGCACGAGCCTTTCAGAAAAAAGAAATAGATGAACATATTATACTCAGAGTAGTTACATATAATATGAATACTTGCAACAAAACATCTACAAGTCAGTGAAACCTCTTTTGGGTCAGCAAGCATCCCAACAATAGCAGTATCAATAGCATCTTGATTCTCTGTTCTTGAGGCCCGGGCTGCCATTAGAACCACAGTATCCACATTCACTCCTTTAGCAAAAACCTAAAGTTTTCCAGTCAGAGATCCCATTTAGAATGACCTAGTGCTAGTAGGTTGAACGAAATGTATGTAAATAAGCTGAACAAAGCTACATTTCCTTACTGACCTCAACAAGATTTTTGTCTACAGTTAGCTTGTTTAATGTCAGTGTTCCAGTCTTGTCGCTGCAAAGCACATCCATACCTGCCATCTCTTCAATTGCAGTCATCCTCTTTGTGATAGCACCCTACAAAAAATTATTACAATATCTCAATCATCATTTCTCATAGTTGAATAAAACTCAAAAGGAAATCTTGGAAACCTAGCAAACCTGCTGAGATAACCTATGAGAGCCAATAGCCATTGTCACAGAAAGGACTGTGGGCATGGCAATTGGAATTCCTCCAATCAGAAGCACAAGAAGATTGTCAATTCCAGGACGATAATCCCGGTCTTGAATTGGGTACATGACAATAATTTCTGTAATCATCCCCACAGCAATTGAACATATGCAGAAGTTCCCTATTGCAGTTAAGACCTACAAGACAGGGAAAAGGGGCAAAAATTAGGGTTGTTTTGGGTGTATTTCTACAAATTTCTCAAAATTAATTTAAAAATATAATACAAACCATGTTATGCTTTATAACAAAATACTGTTTTGTTTCCTCCTTTTTTTTCATTTTTTTAAGAGAAACAATTTCATTGATAATTGAAAAAAAAGGAGAAACACTCCTAATACCCAAAGGTAAGTTACATGAAAGTTTTTCAGTTCACAATTAAATAAGAAATGCTATAATTTGAAAAAGAGTGTTTACATTTACAACAATACAAAGCGTTAAAAAGAAATGACTCTTTAAACCTATCAAATGAAGAGAAGTTATCCTGAAAAAAATGCCCATTCCTTTCGCCCCAAAGAAACAGAATATATGTTTTTGTTTCCTCCTGTTTTTGTTCAGAAAATCGTTCTTAAAAAATATCCTACCAAATAAGCTTTCAACATACAAAAATAAAAAATAAAAACTGTTTTTAGTTTTTGTTTCTAAAGATGACTTCTAAACATGCCCTCATTCAATACTAAAAAAATCCACAGAGAATATAATTTACCAAAAACCTCCTTACCTTTTGGAAGTGGCCCACTTGATTAGTGGTGTCAACAAGGTGAGCAGCCTTGCCAAAGAAAGTATGAACACCAGTGGCAATGACCACCGCTTCAAGCTCTCCTTGTTTGCAAGTAGAACCAGAATATATGCCATCGCCGGGACCTTTCGTAACAGGAAGAGACTCGCCTGTAAGAGCAGACTGCAAAATTGGAAATAGAGTTCAAAAAACTTGAGAGAGTTTTTTGGGAAAATAATAACATAATGAAAAAGGTATGTACATTAAGTCAGCAAGCATGATCTCACCTGATCGATTTTCAACGGATCCCCCTCTAGAAGACGAGCATCAGCTGGAATTATATCCCCAAGTTTGATACTTATAATATCACCCGGAACTAAAACCGCAGCATCTTGCACACTCCACCTTCCATCTCGGAGAATCTTTTATCAACATACATCAAAAAGAACAAAATGAAATAAGACATGTCTAAAGAGGAGGAAGAGAAATACAAGCAATTACTTGCACATATTTGCACTACCACTCAAAATAATGAAGGAATTAGCAAATTGTAGTACCTTAGCTTGGGGAGCTAGACTAGCCATTAGAGCAGCTGCAGCGTTACCCGCATTGTTTTCCTCAATAAAACTAATTGTTGAGTTGATAAGCAACAGGGCAATAATACCAACAAAATCTTGCCAGTCAGGAGGCTTTCCCTGCACAAAAATGTATCATGTAATCTTTGTACAAGGACGTAAGGTATCAATTTTCCAAAAATATACCAAGATGAGATAATTTACTGATAGAAATGACAATACAAACCAAAGAGCTGAGCACTTACTCCACCATTTGCGAGTGCAATAGCCATAATAGCAGCAGCTTCCATTACCCATGAGAGGGGATTCCACATAAACCCCAAAAACTTCAAGAATTTACTTTCCTGGAAAAATATCAGGATGAGAAGCAAACAAGATTAATACTTTAATAACTACATAACAAGATAGTTAACATTAGAGGTAAGTAAGACATTGATTACCCTCTTCTCCTCAAGCTTGTTGTGACCAAAAATTACAAGGCGTTCCTCAGCAGCCGCTGTGGTAAGACCCTCTTTGCTACATCTCAGATTATCAAAAACCTCCTCGATGGGTATATTTTCCTGCATTCACATGATTTTGAAAGTAAGCAAAATGGAACTACTCCCGCATAAACAAGAAAATGCAAATAAATTGTTTAGATCTGTTTACCAAGTCTACAGTTTCCTTCAATACAGCCTCCAAAACTTCAGGCTTCTCGCCCTTTTCTTCCATTTTCGCTTCCTTTGAAGTTATAACTTCTACCCAAAATCTGTAATTTACTCTGCACACAAGCATAAAAATGGTCACCAAACACTTCAAAACCAAACCACCGTATACAAGGCAAGAAAGTGTTCCCTAAAGTTACCGAAATAGCAAAAGGATGCGAGAATTTAAAGTCGATTAACGATGAAAATTTTGGAGGAGAAAATGAGAAGCCCTCACCACCTTTCCAAAATCACAAATTTGCAGTAGCCAGAGAGCAACTGCATATAGCGTTTAGAGCAATGGTAGAGTCAGTTAATTAAAATAATATTAAAGCCCCCATTAAATACTCTTTATGGAAAGTTTAAAACTTCAAACCTTTCATCACTAAAAAAAAAAAATAATAAATAAATAAAATTTAAATTACATATTTAGTTATTTTTAAATTTGTGTTTATTTGGTCCATTTAATTTTCTTCTTTAAATTTGTGTCTTTTTCATGGAACATGACCAAATTGATTGAGGCATATATGATATATCCTCTAGAGGGGAGGTCCAAATCCCTCAACCACACATTTTGTTGAACTAAAAAAAAAAAAAAAGTAAGTGATCTTTGGATGTATTCATCTTTTTTTTCCCCTTTTTTCAAGGGGTATTTAAATTGAGAAAATTGAAATCAGTTTAATATCTAACTTAAAAGGTAAGAATATGAATGAATATAAAGTAGTCAAAATATACGGTGGATCAATTTGTTTTTGGTCGAAACCGACCATATACATCAGAGTAAAACAATTCATTTCAAACAATAAAAAAAAAAAAATCAAAAGATACGATTAATACAATTGAAAGGAAAACCGTCAAATGATGTAAAAAAGACAAGAGAATCATAAGTTTATTTAATCATCCTGAAGAAAATAAAACAAAAAAGTTTAATTATTCACTTGATGATGGATATAATTTTACAATTCCCATCAAAATTCACTATTATTTCTCCGAAAAAAACTTCTATATTTGATTTTATCTTTTAAAAGTGGCACAAAATTCCATTCACATCCGAAACTCAAAAAGGAATTTTACTAATTCTCAATAAACCAAAAAGATATTTTGACTTATTTGATTTTAAAATTATTTATATTTTTCATTTTAGTTCGACAAGAGGTTTGGCGCACTTGGACAGGAGTCCAACTCAAAGCTCAAACCCTAAACCCAAATAAATAAATAAAACGTTAGGCTTTGGCTTACCCATTTCTGGATTAAAAAATTATTTTAAAATTAAAAATAAAACACTCAAAGAAGATGATATTTACGGAATTAATTTCAGAGTAGAAGCCCTAAAGAAGAAGTTGCAGAGGAAGAGAGCTACCTAAACCAATGGCGGAGAATGATTTGCAGTAGCAGTAGGTATAGTGAGGAAGATAGAGATGTCTTCACTCTTCAATTCGGCCTTCCGGTAATAAACTCTGGTACGGTTTTTTAGGAATTTACTCGAACTATACCTAATTTCTCGCCGGAAAAAGATGAAGAGTCGAATCAGGCAGCAGGAGGGCGGCGGAGGAAGACTCCCATTTCAGTAAAGCAAGGGCGCGCGAGAGAGGGAAGGAAGAAAATGGAGAGAAAATGTGCAGAAAATAAGGGATTGGGGTATGGTTGTTAATGGTGATGGTTGAGTGAGAAATAGAGAGAGTTGAAGGAGGAAGGAGGAAGGAGAGAAAGAGAATGAAAAGATATATGACCAGACATCGGCTGAGACGGATATGGATTCCATCACACACACACCTACACACAATCAACCAAACATATACCAAAGAAAAACAAAAAAAAAACTTTAAAATACATACAATGTTGTATGTATATTAAATGTGACCACTGCATTGTAATTATTGTAAGTATATTTGTACGTCAACACCAACATAATTCGACTCGATCAAAACATCGTAAATTTGAATCACTACTTCACATGTGAAGGCATATACGCCTAAGACATGTCTGAAACAACTAAAATATGGAGTTGTGAAACAACTGTTGAAAAGTGGAATTAAAAGTGGAATTATCTTTTTGGACTACGTGAAGATCGAGAGAAATTTGGCAAACCCACTCACTCCGAGCTTAACAAGGACTCAAACGCTTAAAGTAAATATAATAGTTTGGATTCTAGTCATGATGTTTTATATGATTCTATAGTATTATATTTAGATGATCTATATATAGGTTTGATGGATAATTGTAAAAATCACCATGACATAGTTATGTTTCTAGTGTATTATATGAATTCATAACCCTTTTTTTGGATGGTCTATGTATAGACTTGATCGATAAATGTGAAAGTCTTCATAGCTCAGTTTTGAGGAGTTAACGTGACTGTTGGAGGTGTGGTCGTCTTCTATGAAAGAGTTTAAAGGTATCTTTCTAGAGCTTTCACGATAACCTGAGGTTTTATGTGCATGGCCTTTAATAGCACGTATGTTATTTCTATATCGCGAAATCGAAAAAAATACAAGGATTGAAACGTGTTGTGGGGCCTCAACCATAACCAGTTCAAGAGGTAACTAATTTTCTTTAAAATTGGTTGTCTTATTTCACTATGCATTAATTCAAATCGAAAGATATTAATGCTTAAGTTTCGTTCTCGTAATTTTATTTTATTTTATTTTATTTTCTTTATTAGTTTATGTTCT
Organism: Herpetospermum pedunculosum; assembly: GCA_028017165.1. NCBI lineage: Eukaryota > Viridiplantae > Streptophyta > Magnoliopsida > Cucurbitales > Cucurbitaceae > Herpetospermum > Herpetospermum pedunculosum. Next base: position 1,134,393 of record CM051530.1, read on the forward strand.
TTTTCACAATCATTGATGGGATTATTGAAAATGACTCGGATGAATGAATCATTCCTCCTAAGTTTTTGGATCATGGAATGAGTTTGTGACATAAATTCTTCCTCCCAAATTTGTAAATCCATGGAATGAGTTTGTGGTATTAATTTCCTTGTGTTTATTCTATAAATATGAAGTTCATTTGTTGTATTTTCACACTGAGCATAAGAATTTTCATCTCTTCTTCCGCAAGTGCATGATTAAGTTAAGAGTTGTGTTAACCTTGGGGAACAATCGACTTATCAAAAATTAAGCACCACAGTCGTGTCGAATTTGCTTTCAAAGCAGTGACAATTTTCACAGCACACGTTGTCTTTTTGTTTTCTAATATTTCCATTTCTTGATTTTCCGTGCAAAAGTGAGTTTTTTTTCTTTCCAAAATACTTGTATACTTATTAAGAGAAAAAAAAAATGGTAAACTTTTGGAGAGCGGTAGTAGATGAGGATAGAGCTAGAGCTAACAAAAAATGAAGCGCACATGCTTGCTTGCATACCTTATCCTCATCCTCTGCCTCACAAGGTTGCAATTAAAACTTTGGTTATATTTTGCAAATCATCACATCAACTTGTCAGGGTACCCTTACACTTATTCTATATTTTTCCTACCCAACAATTAATTAGGAACTTAGGTATGAGAATCCATAGGGACCATTGATTATTATTTGGTGAAGTGGGGACAACAAACAAATAGAAATTTATGTGTGACGTATTCAATTTATTATTGTTTTTTTCTAGTTCAACAATGTAGAGTGTTCGAAAGGATGAGGAACGTAGATCCCTCCAGCATCTAGACTGAATAAAGAACCAAACGCTTTATAACCTAACATTATTAGCTTGCTCATTAACGAATTCAACATAAAGATCGTAACATCCTTGTACCCATTTTGATTTTTAGATTCAAATAAAGTTAATGTACCAAATTTATTATTTTAAAGTGGAAGAATCTATCTCACTTTTATCGTTTATAATGGATTAAAACTCCAATTAATGAATGTTTTCTGTCTAGAAAAGTAGGAAATAATTTAAATATCTGACATAATTTTAAAAAAATGTATAATATATATCGCAGTCTATTGTCCACGTTAATATTAGATAAAAAAATATCATTAGAGAGATCCGTAGATTCTAGAATTGGTTCATATGTTAAATTAAGATGATTTAGGAAACGGAAAAATGTCATGCGTATTTGTTGTTTGGTAATCCATCTCATGCATATTTGTGGTTGTACCTACCCTTCAAATTCAACAACTATTTACAATGGGATCACCATCTTTGATGCATGCCATTGTACTCAAAATAACTTTACAATATAAATAAATATTTGACACCATTAATTTGCTTTCCCTAAATTCATTTATTGGTTTGGGAAAAAAAATGAATGAGCTTCTAAATTTGGTGCACCCACTTGAGAAAGTTTTTTTTTTTTTTTTTTTTTGAAAGGCCCCACTTGAGAAAGTTAAAACTAAAGTAATGGGAGTTATTTATTTCTGTGGAAATAAATAGGAAAAAGTCTTTTGCTTGATAAATTGAAAAAGAAATTGCTTTGTGTTATTTATGACTACATTTTGGATGATTGAACTTTTCCTTAAAAGAATTACACAAAATGTCAAAAACAAAATATTTCAAATTATAAAGTTTTGCATAATGATATTATGATATTTTTTATCATTAATATTGGACAAAGTCACGCAAATTTATACAATTTTGATGAACTAATGAAAAAAACTGAATAAATTAAATTTCTGACAGTAAAGTATATACAACTATATATTCTGAGATATACGACGCGTTTAATCTTTGACTCGAAAATATACAACGTATATACAATAACGTATATACAATGATATATATCGAGATATACATCACCTCAAATAGAAATAATTTACTTATTTTATTTAAAAAAAATGTAAAAGTAAATTTTAATTATAAATGAAAAAAGGTATGAAAGAAAATTGAGGAAGAAAAGTAGAGAAAGTTTTGTTAAAAGTGAAAAAAAGAGAGGAGAATATGTAGATAAAAGGCAGGCACAGCTTTTAATTAGCTTTTTGAAATCTGTTTTTTGAGGCAAATCCAAAGCCGTTTTTCAATTTCCAATGCAATGTTTAGGGCTTTTAAAAGACAACCCACACCCACACTCGGCGGTGCTTCCATTATTGCTTCTCTTTTTTTTTTTTTTTTTTTTCTTCCCATATTCCTTTGTCTCTCGCTCCATTTTCTTTTTTTATAATATTAAATGCAAAAAAAAATAATTTCATTCTCGAAGCGAAATTAAATACAAGTTAAAGAGGAGCATAGCTTAACCGGTATAATGTACAATTTAGTGTGTAAGAGACTACTGTATTATTTATTTTACCAAACTGAGCATAGCTCAATTCACATAAGGTTGTGTCATTAACTAAGAGGTCATCAATTCAATTTTCTCTTTAATTAAATACCTTTGCAAAAACAAAACAAAAAAACTATACAAAACCTTAATTTTGAAAGGTGTTATGCCTCCTGTCGGAGGTGACGTTAGTGTGTAGGATCCCAAGAAGCCACTTCGAATCCCAAAGATCTCCCCTGTCAAAATTAGGAGAAATGACAAGAGGCTTAAAATGTTCAATTGTCATAATCGACTAGACAATGCTAATTACTAGATATGGTAATCCACCGGTCGAGCATTCAATGGCTATTTCCTGACGTCATTGAGTCACTTTAAGGTCACATTACCCAAACGTACGACATTGACATCACGTTCAAGACACCACCACTTATAGATACGAAGTCACGCCCTTCGTATAAGGTACTCAATACCTCTTAATTATACTCGTGCTCGATTTTCCACAACCTTCTGACTGACTTAAGCATCAGAGTGTGTTGGACCGAACCCCACACCAGTGCAAGTTTCTCTCTTATTTCCTTTGCAGATTTGCTTAGATATCTCGAAGTCTATCTGCAGCCGACCTAAAGAAGGATCTGAAATCTTGCATCAACAAAAGTAATATGTTTGAGAATTATTAAAATTATTTTTGTCATATTCAAAATTAATTAAGAACATGTATTTAACATTTAAAATTATTTTTAACATTTGGTTCACACCTTTAAACACGACAATTTGTAGTGGTTTTGAACATGACAAAGTGATTTTAATAATTTAAAAATTAACTCTCAAACATGTCTGATTTGATCTACAAATTTTAACAAGTTTGAAGATATTCCCAAATGGTAGCCCTGGTCGTCATGGCTTTCAATATATAATAATTAAATGACTAAATTACAAATTTTATCCATGAACTTTGAAGTTGGTATCTATTTGGTCCATAAACTTTCAATTTTTATTTTTTTTTTATATAAATTTACAGATCTACACACAAAATTAAAAGTTCTATCATATTAAACACAAAATTGAAAATTTATAAACCTACTATATACTTTTGAAAGTTTAGAACTAAATAGTAGGAATGTAACAACTCGAGCAACCAAATCTAAATTGTAAGGAGATTAATAGTGATTACATTAGGAATTAAAAATAATTTTTTTACTCAAATTTTGAAAACATTTGTAAAATATATCATATGTATAACTTAAAAATTGTCTACCATTAATAATCATTAGATACAAAATCGAAGTACTTTTATCATTTTTCTTTCTTAATCTAACAATGCAGAGTTGTTAGTTATATTGTGACGACTTACTCGAATAATTTTTTGTAATGAGGAAGAACGACCATAAATATGAACCCACGAGACACGTGTTTAAATATGATTTAGATATATTTATGAGAAAAAAAAAAAAGAGAAAATTGAAAAGAGAGGATATTCACGTGAGAGTGTTGGGAATCCGTATGGAAACACGTATCTTCCGTACAAAGACCGTGGTACCTGCTTCGCTCACAGTAAACGACAGCACGCGGTCTGAGATCAAGTTGTCCTTGCTTGGTTGGCGCCGCGCCTGCCTTTTGCCATTCGCCAATCACAAACAATGCCCCTTCACGACCCTCACATGCCATGGCCACACCAACACACCATTAGCGTTTCTAGTTTTTTTTTTATTGATATTTGTGTACGTCTCATCCCGACCTGTTTATGTGCATCTCAACCGAGCATAATTCAACTTACTGATATAACGATGTGTCATCAACCATGAAGTTTGAATCCCCACCCCCAAGTTATACTAAAAAGATCTATTTTCTCGAAACATCTCATTTGAAGTTTGTTTTTCTTTTTTTTACAACATATGGAGATGGAGATTCGAACTTGATACCTCAAGCGCATAGTTCATACATAATACCGGTTGAGCTATGCTCAAGTTAGCTCATTTAAAGTATGATTTGACTATATTTGATATTTTATATGATATTGTAAAAATAATAATTATACAAAAATTATAACATCAAATATGTTCATAAATTAATTAATAATATTTTTTATTCAACCTAATATTTAATTGATAACTACAACTAATTTTATGGTTTATATAAGTTTTATCAAACACATTTTGAACAATTAATTAAATTGAAATCTAGTTTCTAAATATTTGTTTTACATCAACATTATACATATATGAAAACATGAAATACAACCATGTTTTAATTGAATATCTTCTTTTCAATTTTATTTTTTAGATCACCAATCAAAGAAGGTCTTAATCTTTCGTTGGTTGAAATATTATTTTAATCAATGTATTTGGGTCAGTTTTATTTTATACTTTATAATTTCAAAGGTTCAAATTTAATCCATATACTTTTAATAAATTTTAAAATTAATCCTTATTATTAGTTTGAATTTTATTTTTATTGAAGTTGGTTAAATACTAATAATAACTTTCATTGAACAGACAACCTAAATATGTTTCTAAAATGAATAGAGAAAGACTAACACTAATTTCTTTATTTCTTAAAAAAAAAAAAAGTTAACAACAAACTATTTATTAAAATTTTGAATATTTGAAAATACATAAATTAAAATAAAATTTATATTAATTAATTAATATTTTCCATATGTACTAAGTACTGCTTAATTTAACATCCCTTATTAAAAGAATCTACTAACTAAAAACATACAAAAGTTTATTGGTTTTTATATATATTTTTCTTTTTTCTTTAAAATAACTAGTTACTTGTTGGTTAGAAATCATATTTTAATTTTTCGTAAATATAATTGACATTTTCGTGTGTTCATGAATTCGACGTCATCGACATTAAGGTAAAGATATCTCTAACTACCTCCCTATGGTGAAGTTAGCTAGCTTGAAAACTAGAAAAATTAATAAGAAATAGTTGCCTAGTTCATTGCATTTGCCCTTTTGTGAATGTAATTATGTAAAATTGATCAAAAGAAGCCAAGCCCTTCTTTCCTATCTTTTTTTTTTTTTTTTTTGAGTACATTGGGGGTGGGGAGATTCGAACCACAGACCTCTTGGTCATCAAGACATACATATGCCCGCTGAGCCATGCTCGCTTTAGCTACCTTCTTTCCTATCTAAACAAAAGCCATTGGAAGTGACAAAATTAAAATATTTGAATAACATAAAAGGGCATGAAATTGCCCTAAACCTTAATCAATGGAGTTGGTGTGTCAGACTCATAGGGTTAAAAAAAAAAGCAATTGAAAATGGATGGCTTTGGTTATTGTTGGTTGTTTCTAGCATGCCAACCTGTGCTACTTTGCCCTAAAGTGATTTATGATACAAACACACCTAATCCTTTATCTTTTTATAACCCTACCTTTAACTTTTTCAAACATTTTAAATGTAAAGCACACTACCCCTATCACCTATAAATTAAAGTTTTTTTTTTTTTACAAAGATATTTAATTAATGTGGGTTGAGAATCAAACGTCCGACATCTTGATTCATACTTTATGTCGTTATACTTTTATTAACCATTAAAGATCTTTTGGCATCAGACTCAATTACGTATAAGGACACATTTATTTATTAATATTTTATATTTTTTTTAGATACTTTAAATTATTTATTTGATTTTATTTTTCACAACGTCTTTATCAACACTATTGAAAATTGTACTCATTTTATAGAAACATAAGTCTATTCCGTTGAACGAATTCTTAAAAAGGAAGAGTGTATGGTTTATTGGGATAGATAATACGTGTTTCATTATTTAAATTTTATGCAGCTATATAAACTTGTATAGTTCTTGAATCACTTTGGGAGCTTTAGAGCTTTTGACTTCTTAATCGATGATATGTGTCCTAGCAACCATATAAGTTATGCATAGACAGACGTCTTTCAATCTCGAGGGAGTAAAGACATGTCAGTTACCACTAAGTTATGCTCATTTTAGCTGTTTATCCAAAATTGTTAATTATGTTCGTATTTCATGGGTAATATTTTCATTCTCATTGGACGAAAGTGCACAGTGCACGAACTCAGTTATACTTTAATATAAAGTAGATTGTAAACCTACTAAGTATTAACAAATAATACAACTCAATGCTTTTACATTTTCTCACAAAAAGAGGATGATATTAAAATGTAATCCAAACAATTTGATTATTTTTTTTCGAGAAAAGCAACTCAACCAGTAAATACTAGTTGATTGATAAAATAATTCCTAAAAAAAAAATCAAAAATCAAAAATCATACTCCAAATTATCTTTTTAAAAAGAAAAAAAGAACTGTTTTTTTTTTCTTTAGTTGGAAAGGTTGTACGTTTTCACTATCGTATAAAAGCATTTTGGAGAAAGACATCAACTTTGTGGCTCCCGTGATGACTGCTCAATATTCCACGCCTAAAATTAGAAGGAAAAAAAAAAAAAAAAAAAAGAGGGTAAAGATTCCAACTCGCACGTGCTTCAACCTCCGCTGCATTTTTTCTAGTATAATAATTATGAGATTGTTGATGGAACCTCTCACCTCGAAGTAGATAGTACATACTAATTACTATTGAGTTAAATTCGCTTTAATGTTACGGGCTATCTCAGCCTGAGGTCAACTACGGAAGCCGAGGCCACGACACCAGCACAAGGCGCATCAACAACTTGAGATCGACTCCAGGGTTTCGAGGGTTCGAGCTTAGCTGCTCACCGAAAGATTCACTGTTGTCAGGTTGCCTTTCGATCGGTGTGGAAGATGACTGACAAGATATTTCTGACTCATCTGATGGGACAACGGTACAACAACGCCCCCAACTCTCTCGAGAATTGGGAGACGACGACTACCATCATGATGAGGAGTACGGACAGACCGTCAGTTCACACCTCCCCATCCCGATTTGAAGATCTTCATGATGACGAACCTATAAAATCGGCGGAGAACATTCCCTTCAGGCCACCTATAAATACCCCTTCCTTTATGAAAGACAAAGGTAACGTAACAGAGGCGTAACTCCAAGCAAAATTTACACACTACCACTCCTATTTATGTTCAGAACTCTCTGACTTAATCATCGGAGCTTCGTGGGCCTAGCCCCACACCGGTGCAAGTTCATCTTTTTCCCTTGGCAGGTACCCGGTTACGACGACGACAACCTGCGGCGAAGCGCACGAGAAAGAGGGAAGTCAAGAATCTTGCGCCAACACTTTTTATTACAAGGTCTATCAATAAAGTGCCCCATAATCTAGCACTAGCAGGGCAAACCTTGTCAAATGAGGAGAGTTCTATATGAACATTTTGAATTTGCGATCAATGAAATTTTTCTCCCTCTAAAAAAAACATCTCGCACACAACCTTATGTCAATTGAGTTATGTTTTGCTTGACATTAAATTTCTTACCGTTAATATAATATTTTATCTATTTTAATTGAAGGAGTAAATATATGTCTAGTCAAAATATCAACAATGTGTAAATATGTAAGTGATAAATCTCGCCAACCTGAACATAACTCAACTGATTAAGATATATAACTTTCACGAAGAAGTTTTCAAATCTCCAACTCGAGATGTTGTTGAAAAAAAAGAATAAAAAATTAATGATAAATCGTCAATTTTGGAGAAAGAAAACTTTACCCAGAGTTGGGCCGTGGGAGATTTTGGGCCCAGACTTGGGCCGGACAGTGACCAGACGCGGTGACTTTTGGCGCCATATGTGTGCTTGAGCAACAAGAAATATTTGGTAGCGATAGTATGCGTGCATCCGTATAAGATTTTTCGTGTGGATTCATTTTCATTGTATCTTCACTACTCTCCCCTCCCATTTGTTTTAAATGACTTTTTAAGTATTTATAAAGTAATTTCATTTATATATTTTAAAAACTTTCATTATATACATCATTTAATACTTAAAAAGTAATTTCATTTATATATTTAAAAAAACTTTCATTATATACCTCATTTAATTTTTTAGATTAGCAACAGTGACACGGGAGATCGAATTACAAACTTGGCCTACTTAGGGTGTTTGAGACACTAACTTGAAGTTGAATAGTTCATGTTTGCTCACCGATTATTATAACTCATCGTCAATAAAATAACTGCAATGACTTCAATAGTGTTTATCATTCACAAATTATTATAATCTATATACAATTATAATTACGGACTACTTTAACTCACTCGACGCTCCAAACAACCACTAAAATGATAATATGTGTCGACATTATTGAATTCAAAATTTTACTATAATATTTTAACTTATCAATTTTAATATTTATTACCAACAAGAGCATAACTGACATGAGTACATGACTAGTGACTAATGACCAAGAGGTTCAAGATTCGATCACCCATCTCACATGTTGTCAAAATATATATATATATATATATATATATATATATATATATATATATATAATCTTGTTATTACCTCGTGTTAATTAATATATTTTCATTTAACAACAAACACATATTGTCGTTGAGCTCTAAATAATAATAATATTAAGAAAAAAAAACTATTCAATTTACGTATAATTAAAATGTTTAGAAATGCACTATTTTAAACATATTTATAATTAAAACACCCATATGTTTGGTTACATTTTCTCAAAATGTTTTTATCTATCTATTAGGAAATATTTCCATAACATTTTTGGTATATATTTCCTTTGGTTGATTTGGTTTGTATTTAGGTTTTAACCCAAAATAGATGTATGGAATGTATATATGGATCTTATGCTAAATGAAGGGTTATGGAAAATTGATTTCCTGGCATGGTATCAGAGCCATAGCCCTAACAAAATTGAAAATCTAAACCCTAACGATCTTGCTGTCGCCGTCGCCGTGCGCCTCCGTTAGCCGTCATCTTCGTTCGACGCCGCCCACCTGCGTTCGTCTCCGCCCGCCCTCTGTTCTCCGTCGTCGGGCCAGCATTAGCGCTCGTGTGTCCGTTCGTCGAGATCTGAAGGTTCGTTGGGTTCAGATCTGAAAGTTCGTTGGGTTAACCTTCAGATCTGAAAAAAAAAAAAAAAAAAAAAAAAAAAAAAAAAAAAAAAAAAAAAAAAAAAAAAAAAACGCCCGTGGGAGCCGACGTACGCTGGTTAACCTTCGCCTCCTCGTTTCTCTCTGCAATTTTTTTTTCTTTTGGTTGGTCGCGGCTGCTCAACGCACTTACAGGGGTAATTTTTTTTAGTCTGCATCTTGGGACTTTGTTCTTGCTGCGCGGCATCAGTTGAGGGCTTCAGATTTGAAATTTGGGCTTCATTTTAGTCCACTGATTTGGATTGTTTTGATTGGTTATTCACCAATTTGATTTTTTTATGTGGGTCCCTTGGTTGTTCACTGATTGTTAACTTTGGTTTCACTTCTTCTGCTGTATATTTTTTTATCAACCCATTTGGTGGTTTAACTCAAGGGTTGTTACTTGAGATTTTTTTTCCGGCACAAATGGCTATTGACGTAAGACTTATGGGTGGAGGGAATATTGACGATTCTTCTTGGATTATTGATACTGGAGCCACTCGTCACGTGACTGGAAATCTAAAATATTTGATCCAAGCTTATACTATTATTTCAAGTCCGGTAAGCTTGCCAAATGGGAATAAAGCACTCGCCACAATGGAGGGACATGTGGCTCTTGCTGGCGGCTTTATGCTTGAACGTGTTTTATTTGTACCAACTCTACAGTGCAATTTAATATCCGTATCGCAACTAATTGATGATACTAATTGTTTTGTCCAATTTGCTCATTCACTATGTGCTATACAGGACCAACATTCGAAGAGCTTGATTGGTGCGGGTGAACGAAAAGATGGACTCTATTATTTTCGGGGAATTCCGACCGTGCACGCAGTAAAGGTAACTGAATTATCTGATTTTGAGTTGTGGCATAGGAGACTAGGGCATCCATCAGATAAGGTGGTCAAGTTAGTTCCTGCAATGAAATCTAGTTCCGTCAGAAAGAAATTGAATAATGCATGTGTCACATGTCCTCAGGCTAAACAAACTCGGGATAGTTTTCCTGTTAGCGATAGCAAAGCCAATCGTATCTTTGAACTTATTCATTGTGACTTGTGGGGGCCGTATAGCCAAACACCATCATCGTGTGGGGCCTATTACTTTCTGACAATCGTTGATGATTTTTCAAGAGCTGTTTGGGTGTATCTATTGCACAATAAAACTGAAGTTGCTAAATCTTTTCATTCGTTTTTTGCCATGGTTGAACGTCAATTTGAGACCACTGTTAAGATCGTGAGAAGTGACAATGGGACAGAATTTAAATGCATGCTTGACTATTTTAGTACGAATGGCATTATTTTTCAAACTTCATGCGTTGGAACTCCACAACAAAATGGGAGAGTAGAGCGTAAACATCAACACATACTTAACGTGGCTCGTGCTTTGATGTTTCAAGGAAATCTTCCTATTACTTTTTGGGGAGAATGCATATTGGGTGCAGTTTATTTGATAAATCGTACTCCGTCTCGTTTATTGCAAAATAAAACACCATTTGAGATCTTATTTGGTACAACTCCTAATTTTGATGTGTTGCGAGTTTTTGGGTGCCTATGTTTTGCTCATAATCAACGAGCAAAAGGGAATAAATTTTCTCCACGTAGTCGAAAGTGTGTGTTTGTTGGATACCCATATGGTAAGAAAGGGTGGAAGTTGTATGATCTTGAAACTGGAGAAATATTTGTCTCTCGTGATGTAACATTTCATGAGAATGAATTTCCATATGCCGAGATTGGTACTCTTGTATCTTCTACTGAGAATGTGGGGGACGTTAATCCTATTTTGGACGATCTGGAGAGTATCTTTGAGGAAGTACTGCCTTCTGGAAATGTTGGTCATATAGATGAAGTTGTAGGGTCTCCTCATGTTGTTGATAATATCAAAGCAGCGGAGGATATGAGGTCTAACAGTGTGTTGGGCACACCTTCTAATCACACAGTCACGACCATTGTTCCACCTGAGGCACCTCGTAATGAAAACAAGCTCGTAGATGACGTGGTTGAGTTGGGTAGAGGTTTGCGAACCAAACGCTCATCAGTTCTTCTTCGTGATTTTGTTACTGAACCTACACGGAAAGAGAGTCCATCCTCCAGTTCATCGGCATCCACGAGCTCTTCAGGTACTCCTTACTCTATAGCACATTTTGTGAATTGTGATAAATTCTCTGCACGACATCGTATATTTCTCGCAGCGGTAACTGCAGGACATGAGCCTCGTAATTTTAATGAGGCCAAGAAAGATGCTGGTTGGAGAGAAGCTATGGAGAAGGAAATATGTGCTTTGGAAGCGAACCAGACTTGGGTCATGAAAGTCTTGCCCCCAGGAAAGAAAGCCCTTGGATGTAAATGGGTATATAAAATCAAATATCATGCAAATGGAGAGGTCGAACGACTCAAGGCTCGACTTGTAATTTTTGGCAATCACCAGGTCGAGGGCATTGATTATAACGAGACCTTTGCTCCAGTTGCAAAAATGGTAACTGTACGAGCTTTTCTGGCAGTTGCAGCTGCAAAGAATTGGGAACTACATCAAATGGATGTTCATAATGCTTTTCTCCACGGAGATCTCGATGAGGAAGTATACATGAAATTACCACCTGGTTTTACTGACAATACGTCTGGAATGGTGTGTCATCTTAAGAAGTCTTTGTATGGCTTACGTCAAGCTCCGAGGTGTTGGTTTGCTAAGTTGACTGCTTCATTGAAGAAATATGGATTCAATCAGTCTTATTCGGATTACTCGCTTTTTACGTTGCACCAGGGAAAAGTTCAGCTTAATGTCCTAGTATATGTCGATGATCTGATTATTTCTGGTAATGATTCTTCCGCTGTTACTTCATTTAAGAAATATTTGGGTGAATGTTTTCACATGAAGGATTTGGGTGCTTTGAAATACTTTCTTGGCATTGAGGTTGCTCGAAATTCTGAGGGTATTTTTCTTTGTCAACGTAAGTATACTCTTGACATCATTTCAGAAACGGGGCTCTTAGGAGCTAAACCTGCAGGGCTTCCAATTGAGCAAAATCATCGCCTAGCACTGGCTACTGGCGCTTTGTTGACAGATCCTGAACGGTATCGACGTCTAGTAGGACGTCTCATATACTTGTCATTTACGCGGCCTGACTTGACTTATGTGGTGCACATTTTGGCCCAATTTATGCAAGCACCACGACATGACCATTGGGATGCTGCGGTTCGTACGGTTCGTTACTTGAAAAGTTGTCCGGGTCAAGGAATCATTCTTAGCTCCAATTGTGACCTCTCTCTATCAGGATGGTGTGATTCAGATTGGGCGAGTTGTCCATTGACTCGTCGTTCTCTCACCGGTTGGCTTGTGTTTCTTGGTGGTTCCCCTATCTCTTGGAAAACCAAGAAACAACAAACGGTATCTCGTTCGTCGGCAGAGGCCGAGTATCGCTCCATGGCGTCTATTACGTCTGAGCTCAAATGGCTTAAAGCATTACTTGGGAGTCTTGGGGTGGATCATCCTCGTGCCATAAATCTATTTTGTGATAGTCAATCGGCATTACATATCGCTCAAAATCCAGTTTTTCATGAACGCACAAAACACATTGAGGTGGATTGTCATTATGTTCGCGATGCTGTCCAGGACAACATTATTAAAACAAGTCATGTTACTACCAACGAGCAACTTGCAGATATCTTTACGAAAGCCTTAGGAAAACATCGATTTATTTATCTTCTTCACAAGTTGGGCATTTACGATCCTCATGCTCCAACTTGAGGGGGGGTATTAGGAAATATTTCCATAACATTTTTGGTATATATTTCCTTTGGTTGATTTGGTTTGTATTTAGGTTTTAACCCAAAATAGATGTATGGAATGTATATATGGATCTTATGCTAAATGAAGGGTTATGGAAAATTGATTTCCTGGCACTATCAAATCGAGCATAACTCAATTGACATAAGGTTGTGTCTTTGACTAAGAGGTCATGAGTTCAATTCTTGGTTTGTTTTACACTAAAAGTGTTTTTTTATTATAAAGAACAATTATAAACTATGACTGACGTTGATTGTTGCTACTAGTTGGTGACGGGGTGAAAGTGGTCGTGGTCATCGGTAGTCGTTGAAGGTTGTCGTTGGAGTTCGTCGGATATCGGCCGAATTTTTTGTTGGAAATTTTAATATTTCACTCGAAATGGTTTATTTTCAAAATCCATTCTCCAAAAAATCACTTTTGAGTAGTTGTCAAACACTACAAACTTTTATAAAATGATTTTTTTTTTAATTAAACAATTAAAGAATGCCATCCAAACCTACCCTAATTTAGATATGAAATTGTGCGTAAATTAAAAAATATATATGAAATTAACATTTAGGTGAGATATTATATATAAGTTAATATTAAAATACATGAAACAAAAAATGTAGACAACGCCAAAGCGAACATGGCTCAGCGGGTATATGTATGTGTTGACGACCTTAGTGATATAATTTATTTAAAAAAATAATGTTATATTTTTAATTATTTTACTCTTGACTGATACAATTTTCCTAAAAAAAAAAAAATGTAACTAAAGGATAATCAATAAAATATGCAGATATCTTGTTTTTATTTATTTTTAATATATATATAAAATATGCAGATACATACTAAATAAATGCAATGTTTATTACACTCACATACCAAATAGAACAAAACTTGCTTCCTACGCCTATTTACTCGCAGATAATTAATTCATACTGCCTTGCGACACAAGTTTCCAAAACCTGACTAGTCCGGTCCGGTCTGGTCTGGTCCGACCTCACAGTAATTACGTGGGGAAGTATACGCCATATAGAGTCCCCGCCGAACCAACAATCTTCTTCCAATATATTTATTTAATTAAGAATAAGAACCCACCGTGTAAATTACAAACAGAGTTTTAATTAAGTGCCCCCGCCCGTCACATGAGAATCGTGAACCCATCGACACGTGTCCACATGATCAAATTGTATGAACAAACGCGAACCACATCAGGGCTTACCTCACGGGCCTAACGCGCCCGCCCCCTATTCTCCGTCCAACTTAGTAGGAAAAAAGCTTGACGCGGGCTGAGGCGAAGATGCAGAGATAACTTGAAGCACAGCTCCAGCCGCCTCCCTTTCACTTCGATTCTCAATTTCTCAGCTCGAATTCGTAGTTGTCCCTTTCAAGTTTCAGGTATATCTCTTTCTCTTCTTCTGCAGAATGAGCTTATTTGCTTTCTACTTTTTCGGTCCATTCATGGCTGCTTAGTTCTTTCTCTGTTGTGTTTGGTCTTGTTTTTGGATTTGGTTATATGGGTTTTCTTTTTGTGGTGGGATTTGGGAAGAGTTTGGTTCATGTTTCGATTCTCACGTTGAATTTTGATGGGTTTGTTCATATTTGTGTTTCAAAGTTGAATTACATTTGTTGAATTTTGACCGTCTAGTAGTGCCTTTTTGAACGATTTTGTTAGAGATGATTTGGGGTTTTATGTTTTTCTTTTTAGTTTTCTGATTGTGTTTGTGCAACAGTTTTGATGGGTGGGAATGGTAATTGTTCTGTAACGTGTTGCTCTGTTTCCATGTAAGGGAATAGCCGGTGGAGGGCTAGGAATAGTTTGTAGTTTGCGAATCGGAAATCTCACATTGTTTTTATGGTAACAATTGAGTAATTTTGCAACCCTTTTATGGAAGTGGTGTGCTGTAATTGCAGATTATGTTGCGAGCAAAGCAGATTGGCAGTCTTTCCAGCAGTGCCAGATCATTTTTTCTTAGTGGATCACGTTGTAATGCAGATGGGTCTTCATGTACATGCCCTGAAGATGAAACTTGTGTTTCCCAGAGGCAAAGTTCTAGAAATGAAATCCTACCCTCACAAAAGCCATCCACCTTGGTAGCCAATAGTTCAGCTAGAATAGGACCTTCAATCGTAGAAGAGGCAGCAAAAGTAACTGTGTCTCGCAAAACTGATAATGTTGATCTTTCAGTTTCCTTACGACGAGTTACGAACACTGGCCCCAATCCCCAGAGGGGAACAGAATGTGTAAGATACGCCAGTGGACTTAACACTGTTCTGGATGATGAGTGCACTTCACCAAAGATTGGAGATCAGTTTGTCAAGGCAGGTATTGTCGCTGTGAACTTATTCTCTGACTTTGTGAATTTGAAAGTCCCCTTATCCGACAATGGTGGAACATTTAGCTCATCTAGAAATTGCATGGTCGATCCTGCCCGGACCATTTCATCTGTCAAACCATCAAAAATCAAACATCTAAGAAGACAAAACATTTCTAGTGTTCATTCCAGACCATCTGTTGAAATCCATGTAGATTCTAAGCCTGAAAGTAGTAGTAACCATCATGGTCCGAAAGGCAAGCCCGAGCAATCCCATTATGTTAGAGGCTTGAAGCAAGTTCCAGATGCCAGGTCACGAAATTCAGTGGTATTTCATAATAACTCCTCTGACAAATGTGATAAAAGGATTTTACCCCAAAAATCAAGGGTTCATTCGAACAACTTTACATCACATTTTCATTCCAATTCACAGACCACAGGTTCTAAGAATTTGAACAAACTTCCGGATAATTTAAAAAGCTCAATAGGGATGTCCCCAATCACTATGCAGTTTTCGAATGCCTCACCTGTTGTGGAAAGTGTTTCTTGCATGTTGCAACAACTTAAATGGGGATCAGCTGCTGAAGAGTCTCTTGGGAAATTGAACTGTTCAATAGATGCTTTCCAAGCAAACCAAATTCTGAAGCGGGTAGACGACCACTCTGTTGCTCTTGGTTTTTTTTATTGGTTAAAGCGCCTGGCTAGATTTAGACACGATGGGCACACTTATACTACTATGATTGGCCTCCTTGGTCGCGCCAAACAATTTGGTGCTATAAATAAATTGCTTGATCAGATGATCAAGGATGGGTGCCAGCCCAATGTTGTAACATATAATCGTATAATTCATAGTTATGGTCGTGCAAACTACTTGAAAGAAGCTGTTGATGTATTCAAACAAATGCAGGAAGCAGGATGCGAACCTGATCGAGTCACCTACTGCACACTCATTGACATTCATGCAAAATCTGGCTTTCTTGATGTTGCCATGGGAATGTATGAAAAGATGCAAGAGGCTGGCCTCACTCCCGACACGTTTACTTACAGTGTTATGATCAACTGCTTGGGGAAAGCTGGTCATTTAAATGCTGCTCATAGGCTTTTCTGTAGGATGATTGATCAAGGCTGTGTTCCAAATTTGGTCACTTACAATATTATGATTGCTCTTCAAGCGAAAGCGAGAAATTATGAGATTGCATTGAAGCTGTACCGTGATATGCAACAATCAGGCTTTGAGCCAGATAAAGTGACTTACTGCATAGTTATGGAAGTATTGGGTCATTGTGGTTTCCTTGATGAGGCAGAAGGTATATTTATTGAGATGCAAAAGAAGAATTGGGTGCCTGATGAACCTGTTTATGGTCTATTAGTGGACCTGTGGGGAAAATCTGGTAATGTTCAAAAGGCATGGGAATGGTATCATGCTATGCTTAATGCGGGTTTAAAGCCGAATGTACCTACCTGCAATTCCTTGCTTAGCACCTTTCTTAGAGTACACCAACTATCAGATGCCTATCAGTTGTTACAATCCATGCTGACTTTTGGTCTAAAACCTTCTCTACAAACTTATACCTTGCTTCTCAGTTGTTGCACTGATGCACAAACGAATGACATGGGGTTTTGTTGTGAACTCATGCAAATCAGTGGTCACCCAGCACACACATTCCTGGTGTCGTTGCCATCGGCTGGACCTAATGGTCAAAACGTGCGAGATCACATGAGCAAATTTTTGGACCTCATGCACAGTGAAGATAGAGAGAGCAAGCGGGGACTTGTGGATGCAGTTGTAGATTTTCTTCATAAATCAGGACTCAAGGAGGAGGCAGGCTGCGTCTGGGAGGTTGCTATGCGAAATAATGTCTATCCAGATGCTGTGAAGGAGAAAAGCTCCTGTTATTGGCTCATTAACCTGCACGTCATGTCCGATGGCACTGCCGTGACAGCTTTGTCTAGGACTCTTGCTTGGTTTCGCCAGCAAATGCTTCTTTCGGGTGTCGGTCCTAGCAGAATCGATATCGTGACTGGATGGGGACGGCGAAGTAGGGTCACTGGATCCTCTCTAGTGAGGCAGGCAGTTCAGGACCTGCTGAGCATTTTTAACTTCCCTTTCTTCACTGAAAATGGTAATTCTGGATGTTTTGTGGGGTGTGGGGAGCCTCTTAGTAGATGGTTGCACCAAACTTATGTGGAGAGGATGCATTTGTTGTAGTAGTAACCTCTAACTCCATTCTAAACTTCATCTCTTTATTATAGCCAAAATTCAATTTTGTATGGATTGTATTTAGGTTACTTTTTTGGATCAGGTCCATCCCATCTTGTATGTAGTTAGTTGTGTTTGTGTAGAAATCCCCATATTCAGTTTAAAAGCACAACTGTGAAGTTAAAAGCTGTGTTGTTTCTCTATAGTGGAATTTGGCTGTATGCTAGAGTAATTATAAGGAGCTTTTACTTTTTAAAGTGAACTATTATTGGTGTGTAACAAACAAATTTGTCTTTCTATCGTGGGCAACTTTTGCATAACCTATGTGATAATTTAACCAAATGATGCTTACTTTATAATAATTTTTTAATAACAAAGATGGATGCAAAAGTTAACCATCATGGATTGATCTAGATGTTAATAAAGGGTTTAGAGAGAATGAGTTGAAACTCCGAAGGTCAACTCACCTGCAACCAAATGTAGTAATTGACCTGCAACCAAATGTAGTAAGGGCAGGTAGTTGTCTCGGACCTGCAACCAAATGTAGTAAGGGCAGGTAGTTGTCTCGTGAGATTAGTTATGATGCGCGTTATCTGGTCTAAAAAAAAAAAATAAAGATAGATGTAAAAATTACTTGCCTCAATTAAATTTAAATATAAATGTCTTATATACAATTTATCTTCTTTTAAGTTAGATATATTAAATACACCTAACATTTTAAGAAATGATAAGATCTCAACATTATCTCAACATTTTGTTTTCTTTTATTGATTTTCTAAAATTAGGAGAAAGAAATTGAAGCCATTAGATTCTAATTTCTATTTACAAACACAATGTCCAAAAAGCTAAACTAATTCATTGCATTAAATCACTTTTTCTTTCTCTTAATTAATTTTTTTAGCTGGTCGTTTTTGTAAATTCTAAAACTTTAAGATAGTTTTCCATTTCTTGTGTTGAATTACAAGAGATAAAGTGATGAAAGAGTTGAATTCAAAATCAAACTCCTTTCACATCCATCTTTATTCTTGACCTCATATTAAATAAAAAATGAGTTTCCAAGTATTTTTTTTCCTCACAAATATATTTAAATAAATAACAAAGTGAAAAAAGTAATGACAGAAATTATCATTATTTGACACAAAATATTTACCTGTGCTCCAAGACTACTAGTTTTTTTTTTTTGTTTTTTTAATTCAACGGTGAAAAATAGAAAATTATCATTATTTGACACAAAATATTTGCTTGTGCTCCAAGACTACAAGTTTATTTTATTTATTTATAATTCAATGGTGAAAAGTAGAAGGTTAAAATATCATTTTAGTCGAGACTGAGACTGTTCCTTAATTTTTTCGGGGTGTGTGATCTAGAACTTACTTTTATACACGACTGTCGTCAGCTCGTGTCGTGAGATATTCATCATTTTTTAAAGCGGGAGAAGAAATCTCTTTTCTGCTAAGGATCTAATCAGAGTCAAACTTAAATTAGAAAAAAAAAAAAACTCTTTCATATTCTCATTCTGGATGAATCCGGTATCAATTTTATGCATTCATATGCTTTTACACTGGGACTCGAGGCTTATTTTGAGTTTTATTTCATTTTAGTTCATGTAATTTCATACATCACCATCAAACCCACTTTATAAATTTTAGAAATATGATCACATTATATTTTTTTTGGTATGAAAATAAGAGTAGGAATCAATCTCACTAAAAATTAAGTTCAAATTAAGAGTACGAATCAATTTGACTAAAATTAGAGATTTGAAAGTACATGAACTAAAATGAAACAAAATTCAAATTATAGAGACCAAAATAATATTTTAATCGAATCTTCAATTTTTGAAATGGTGTCTGAGCAGTCGTAATTGATATATACTAATGCAGTGGCAGATTCAAATCTCCCATCTCTATTTTATTCTAAAAAGAAAAAAAAGAAAATTATCATTTATTCTAAAAAGAAAAAAAAGAAAATTATGGAGATGATGATTGATGTATTATTCACTCGACTACTAAGTTGTGATTAATTATTAATTAATGGAAGGATTAATATTAATCCCAATCCCCAATATTTATGTTGTTAATCATCTCAAAATTGTATTTTTAATATTTGTAGTCTCTCTCTTGTATCTCTCTCTCATCAAATCTGACCCCCTCCCTCCCTCCCTCCCCGTTCCGAGGGTAGGTGTCTGTGTGTCACACACAGAGAGACCACTCTACTTCCCCCTTCTTGATTTCTTTCATGATCCATCTTCTTCTCCGGCGACGGCAATCTCCTCCCATTTCCCGCCACCGGAATCTCTACGTCTACGACTCTATCCCTTTCCTACATCTTCTTCTACCTCCAACCGGCAAGTAAGTTTGTTTCACTCCTTTTTCCCTTATTGTTGTTGTATCCTATCGCTACACGCATTTCTATATGCATGTCAATTGGATTTCTCTAGACTTTATTCATGGGGCGTAAGAAGAAGATCATTGATCCGCGTTCTAAACAATCTCCGGCGGCTCGAGGACTCGCCGTTGATGTTCCAACTTTAGCGAACGGCGACGACCTGACTTCAGTACCGGATAAGGCTACTAATCATAACCTAAGTAGGATCGACCCGGTGTTTGTTCATGAATCGGATGGTTTGTCTTATTCTGCAATTAAACTCGAATGCGAACGGGCTCTCACCGCGCTTCGGCGGGGGAACCACACTAAGGCACTTAGGCTTATGAAGGAGTTGAGCTCTAGAAATGAGAACTCCTTTCACTCTGCATTGGTTCATCGTGTTCAGGGTACTATTTGTGTGAAAGTAGCGTCGATTATTGATGACCTCAATACGAAGCAAAGGCATTTGAAGAATGCGATTGAGTCTGCTCGGAAAGCAGTGGAGCTCTCACCTAGTTCGATTGAGTTTTCTCATTTCTATGCTAATTTGCTGTACGAGGTTGCAAATGATGCGAAGGAGTATGAGGAGGTGGTGCAAGAGTGTGAGCGGGCCCTTGGCATTGAGAACCCAATCGATCCTGCTAAGGAAAGCTTGCAGGATGAAAAGAATCAGAAGATACCTACTGCTGAAGCACGGATTACACACGTTCAGACTGAATTGAGGCAGTTAATTCAAAAGTCAAATATATATTCGATATCATCTTGGATGAAGAACTTGGGTAACGGGGAGGAGAAGTTTAGGTTGATTCCAATTAGAAGAGTGACAGAGGACCCAATGGAGGTGAGGTTGGTTCAGGCTAGAAGGGCAAACGAAATTAAGAAGGCAACCAAAACGCCTGAGGAGCGAAGGAAGGAGATCGAAGTCCGAGTTGCTGCTGCAAGGCTTTTGCAACAAAAGTCTGAGACACCTCAAATGCAAAATGACGTAGGTAAAGCTGATCGGACCCTGGAATCATCTTCAGGGTCTGGTACAAGAGTTGGGGAGCGGCGGAAACATGGAAATTTACGGAAACATGGATCGTCAGCTGAAAGGAGGGATTGGGTTCACTCTTTTTGGAATGCCATGAGTATGGAATCAAAGAAAGATTTTCTTAAGATCAAGATAAGTGATCTTAAGACTCATTTTAGTTCTTCAAAGGATGCTTCGGCAAATGAAGTTATTTCAGAAGCTCTGTCCTTTTGTGATGCCAATAAAACATGGAAATTTTGGGTTTGCTGCAGATGTGATGAGAAATTTGTGGATTCGGAATCCCATATGCACCATGTGGTTCAGGAGCACATGGGTAACCTTTTGCCAAAAATGCAATCTATCTTGCCACAGAATGTTGACAATGAATGGGCTGAAATGCTTCTTAATTGCTCTTGGAAACCATTGGATGTTTCAGCTGCAGCTAAAATGCTCACAGATCAAACAAAGTGCAAAGATTCTGAGTTGGTTGAAGGTTTAGGGTCACAGCATCATTCAGAATGTGATGACTGTTTCAAAGATGCATGGGATTCTTCTCCGGAGAAGCATAATCATGAGAATAGTTTAAATGAATGCAATCTTTATGAAAAAGCTAGCAACAATGGATTTAGGTCCTGTCATGAAAACCAGGATTCTGTGGTATCAAATTCCTTGTCTGATAGCTTTCCAGTATCAGATGACTCTGAGCGTACAAAGCTTCTTGAGAAAATTCATGGAGTATTTGAGTTACTTATTCGACATAAATATCTTGCTGCAAGCCATCTAAACAAGGTCATACAATTTACAATGGATGAGTTACAGGGTCTTGCTTCTAGATCTCATCTTCTAAGCCAGGGTCTGGACCAAACACCACTATGTATTTGCTTTCTAGGCGCTTCTCAGCTTAGGAGAATCCTCAAGTTCTTGCAAGAATTATCTCAGTCTTGTGGTATTGGTAGATACTCTGATAAAAGCACTGGTCAAATTGAAGATTCAAAGAGTGATAAACAAACTGTTGAAGTCAAAGAGAAAGTTGTTCTCAATGGAGATGCATCACTTCTCCTCCTCAATGAGTGTTTTCTGTCATCTGATATCCCTCATGCCCATGGTCAGGTTGCAGCCACAGATCACACGCCTGCTGCAACTGCTAAGGATGTTACTGCAAATGGGGTTCTTTCTGATGTTGATCCTTTTCTATCCTGGATATATGCAGGTCCCTCTAGTGGGGATCAGTTGGCATCATGGGCACAGACAAATGAAGAAAAGATACAGCGGCGAATGGAGATTTTTCAAATGCTCGAGAAGGAATTTTACCATCTGCAGAGCCTTTGTGAGAGAAAATGTGAGCATTTGAACTACGAGGAAGCGTTGCAGTCAGTAGAGGATCTCTGTCTTGAAGAGGGAAAGAAGAGGGAAGCTGTGACTGAATTTATCCCCAAGAGTTATGAGTCACTCCTGAGAAAACGAAGAGAGGAGGTTATCGAGGCTGAAAATGATGTGATGTTTATCGGCAGTAGGTTTGAGTTAGATGCTGTAACTAATGTTTTGAAAGAAGCTGAAGCTCTGAATGTTAATCAATTTGGATACGAGGAAAATTTTGCCCGCGTGCCCTCTCAGTTATGTGATCTGGAATCTGGTGAAGATGAAGACTGGAGGGCTAAGGATTATTTGCATCAAGTTGATACTTGTATAGAAGTTGCAATACAGAGACAAAAAGAACAGTTATCTATCGAGGTTTATTTATTAATTATGGATGCTTTACATATAAAATTTTGAGATATGTGCTATTTGCTTATTTTATTTGATCATGCAGATTAGCAAAATTGATGCGCGCATCATGCGAAATGTTACTGGAATGCAACAGTTGGAACTTAAGCTCGAACCTGTTTCTGCACATGATTATCAATCAATATTGTTGCCTCTTGTGAACTCATACTTGAGGGTATGTATCAAATAGGTTTCTTTTTTCCAATATTCCTTAAGCCTCTTGGGACTAAAATGGCAGATTCAAATATCAAACTATAATTTTCAGGCACATTTAGAAGATTTGGCTGAAAAAGATGCCACAAAGAAGTCTGATGCTGCAAGAGAAGCATTTTTAGCTGAACTGGCACTGGATTCAAAAAAGGGTATCAAAGGAGGAAGTGAGAATTCGAGACATGCACATGAAAAGCCAAAGGAAAAGAAAAGGAGCAAGGAGTTTAGGAAAGCCAAAGACTCTAAGGTTGTCTGTCCTTTTACTACTAGAAGTTAAGGTTCATGATTTTGATGTTTTTGTAACTTAGGTGTTCCTGGTGCCTAATGATATTTTAATACTTTTACTTCTGCAGGTGGTCAGTGGTCCTGAGCAGGATGTGCTTCATGATGAAGCTGTCGATGGAGAGTAAGTGTTACTGTTGACTTTCCCACTCTCTGGACCTCTTAATCACTTGTAGGCATTTGTTTTGTTATTATATCACGAAGGTCTGTAGTCTTCTAGCTAACTTTCTGTTATTGGTGGATGTTTGGTCAATTACTTGTTGCAGTCCCTTCCAAGTTCCATCTGACGGTGATGCTGCAGAGGTGGACATTGGTATTTTTGACAACGGTGATGCTTTAAGACTACAGGAGGAAGAATTCAGACGCAAAATTGAGCTGGAAGCAGATGAAAGAAAGCTAGAAGAGACTTTGGAGTATCAAAGACGAATTGAGAACGAGGCTAAACAAAAGCATCTGGCTGAACTACAAAAGAAATCTGCCCAGACCAATCTAGAGAAGAAAGTTGCTGTAGCAGTGCATGATAATCTCATTGGATTTGTCCCCAGTGTTGAGGGTGCTGATGAGCATTTTAAACCCTCTGTGGTGGTAAATGTTCTGTCATTCTTCTCCTTTTTGGTTATTTAAATGAATTATGGAACTCTCTGGTTCTACATGTATCCAACGTACAAAGTTGATAAAATACTTAAGAGGATCTTATAAATTTCTATTTTAGGATCAATTGGCAGAAAATGATTTGGTTCCCGACTTGTCTAGGAATGGTCCTGCAATGCAAAATGCTTTTTCAGGTGATCAAAAGTTTAGTGGTATGCATTGATGGGAAGTTACATGGCAGCAAGATGTATTGGTTCTTAATGTTGGATTCATCATTCTCTTTTTCTTTAGCAGGTGTATCCAATGTAGGAGTTCTAGAGAATGGTCTGCCGTCTTCTGATAGGAGGAAGGGGAGGAAAGGTAGACGACACAAGGTTTCAATCAAACCAGTAGATGGAAATCAGCCTTCACCATCTGATAAGGATAATGTAGCATTTGACAACCAATTGAATGGGCAAGTTAGAAATCATGTCAATCCCCTAGTAGATAGTGGTGAGTGCATGTATACAATTTTGAAATGCACTATTCATTTTTCTCTTCATTGATAAATGAGGATTGTGAATGGACATGTTTTGGGTTTTACCCTTTTTAAATGATTCATGCAGAATAATGATGGGTGTGAAGTAGAAACCGTTAATAATCAAATTCCATGTTCATAACTGATGAATTTCCATTGACCAAATGCCACAAGTTCTAATGTTCTGTTTTCTCCTGGATTTTTTGCCCTTAAGGTCATTTGCAACAAAAGTTATAGGATTCTAATTGAAAGGAGTTTTTTTTCCCAAAACAAATTTGATTGATAAAATAAAGGATTCTCTTATTCAGGTCTATAGTCAACTTCTCCTTGCATGATATATTTGTCCAAGTCGTATTCTCTTGCTCACTCCTTGAAGATATTGAAATCATTTGTAAATATTAATTTTTTTCTATTCGTACTTGATCATTAGTGTGCCTGTGTAAATTTGCTGCGTGAAATCACTGTTCATTTTCTTTTTGTTTAGACTGGACTAATATTATCTCATATTCTGATTCAATCAGTTAATCAACTTTCTGAAGATAATACTACAAAGACTTTGAGACAACGACATGTAGAGGATGATGAGGAGAGATTTCAAGCTGATCTTAAGAAGGCTGTACGCCAGAGCCTTGGTTAGGTTCCCCTCATGTCTTTTCTCTTTTCGCATTTAGGTTTTGCACTCTTATGATTTTAATTTGGTTAATTTGTATTTGGCAGGAAAAACTGTAAAAAAAATCACTATTTTTTTATGGGATACCTTTTTCCTACAATTTTTGCCCATAGATTTGCTCCTATATTTTTGTATGTAATAGAGCTCCAATGTCTCTCTATTATGCTTGATTGATGCAGCCATGGTCTTTTTTTTTTTTTTTTTTTTTTAACTTGCAAGTGTTTAGTCCTTGTCCCAAGGCCAAAATTTTTGGCTGGTTTTCCTTCTCTCTATTTCTTTGGATTCAGGATATGATTGTCTCAAAATGCTCACTATAAATTTCTTAATAACTAAAGAAAGCCATATAAGAGATATTGTAACCTTTTAGATGTTAATCTTTAATTTGCTTCGACCTGGATGAATGATTAGATTTCTAGAGGTTTCCTGCATTTATGGGCGCTTTTTGTTTCCTTTTATGTTTAGTAACTGCAATATTTTCTAACTGTAATTTTAATGTTTTTTCAGATGCATTTCAAGAACAGCAGAAATTACCCTTGATTACGAGTTCCAGGACACCATTGATCAGTTATGGTGAAGTAGATAGTAATGGTCTTCCATCAAATGAACTCAATGTAGAAAATGTGCAGGGAGCAGATATACTTGGTACAGGACTTAAGAATGAAGTTGGTGAATATAATTGCTTTCTGAATGTGATTATTCAGGTGAGTGTGTGATTAAAGAAGATTATATTTCACTTCACCTTGCTAGTTCTTTGTTCCTCTTTCTGCTTATGCAGTCTAAAATGTTGTCTTCTTCTACATGAGCTCAGTCCTTATGGCATTTAAGAAGGTTTCGAGAAGAGTTTCTGAGAAGATCTATGACTGAGCATGTTCATGTTGGGGATCCCTGTGTTGTTTGTGCATTATATGAAATCTTTGCTGCCTTGAGCATGGCATCTGCAGATGCTAGAAGAGAAGCAGTCGCCCCCACTTCTTTGCGAATAGCTCTGAGCAATCTTTGTCCTGATAGTAATTTCTTCCAAGAGGTAGTTTTGCATACCCCTGGTTTTTGACGCCTACAACTTAAAAAAGAAGGAAAGATAGTGATTCTGCTCTACTTAAATGCCATACGGATTATGAGAAAATCTATAACTAGTTTTTGGCGGTTGTTTAGGGCCAGATGAATGACGCCTCTGAAGTGCTGGCAGTCATATTTGATTGCCTACATCAGTCATTGACTCCTAGTTCGAGCGTTTCTGATACAGAATCAGTAGAAAGCAATTGCATGGGGTCTTGGGACTGTGCAAGTGACACTTGTTTGGTACATTCCATCTTTGGAATGGACATTTTTGAACGAATGAATTGCTATAGTTGTGGCCTGGAATCTAGACATCTGAAGTACACTTCCTTCTTTCACAATATAAATGCTAGTGCCCTTCGAACAATGAAGGTAACAGAAACCGCCTTTCTCTGGAGTTGAGGATTATTCTTTTAGGGGAAGTATTTTTCTATTGAACACTGTTTCTCTAAATAACTTTTCTTCACTATTCAGGTTATGTGTACAGAAAGCTCCTTCGATGAACTTCTGAATGTTGTTGAAATGAATCATCAGCTAGCTTGTGATTTGGATGTTGGTGGCTGCGGAAAGCTCAATTACATTCACCACTTTCTCTCTGCACCACCACATGTGTTCACCACAGGTGATTCAAATAATTTTCATCTGACCCCTCCTACCCACCCTTCTTCCCTCCCTCCCATTACCCTTGATCTATTTTTCATGATGTTTTACTTGTATGTAATTTTGGTATTGTAGTCTTGGGTTGGCAGAACACTTGTGAGAGTGCTGAGGACATCACAGCGACATTAGCTGCTCTAAGTACTGAGATAGATATCAGTGTTCTTTATCGGGGTCTAGATCCAAAGAATACCCATAATTTGGTTTCAGTGGTATGTAACCTTCTTTGTTAATTTGTATGTGTATCAGTGTATCATGGATGTACTCAGTATTCCGTAGGGTGAAGCTTATTTTTATATGTCAAAATGTTTTACTGGGAGGCTGTTTCTTTGAATGGTATGGAGAATTTTCATGGGTATGAAACTCTAATTCCTTGTTCGAAATAAAAAAGAAAAAAAATCATGACCGTGGATTTTGGAGATACCTAATACTCACCGATGTTCAAAACACATCAACCATGGCTTTTAATAAAAAGTATTCCTAGGCATAGACATTCAGAACACCTGGGCTTCTTGCATTTCTTTGTACATGAGGATGTTCATGGAGATTTTTGTAACCAATTTTTCCCTCGACTCTTTACTGCTTTCCTGTTAAGATGGGGCATGGATTCTGTTCAAATTGATGCATTTTAATTTTATTATTGTTCTTTCTTAATTTTTTAACTAGTAATATGATTCTTAACGTGTTTATCTGCATTTTATTTTTCATTATGGTAAAGCATATTCCGTACACAGAAAACAATAATTTAGCATCTCCAGATATCCAAAATACACCAAACACAGTCATCCAACATTTTAAGACAACTAAAAGTTTATTATCATGCATGACATGATCCTCTCTCTAGCAACTCTTAATACTTGAATCAGATGACCTCAAGTTTGTAACATAAGAAGGTTAGGTTTGGGTGTTAGTTTTGATGCAAGGTCTTAAATTAATCATCTCTAAGCATAGCCATTGTCTTGCTAAGAAATCAACATTGACCATTTTCCTTCGACATGGAGGGGGGTAGTAGTTTTGGTGCTTCTGGAGTAGATGTTTGTCATCTCTTGAGTTTACTGAATACTCAGTTCTCTAATGTGCACCCAACTTTGTAGGTTTGTTATTATGGTCAACACTATCATTGTTTTGCGTACAGTCACGACAAGAAATGCTGGATAATGTATGATGATAGAACTGTTAAGGTGAGTTCTTACTTTCCCCTGCCTCTTTTTCCTTTTTGGGGTGCGTGCGTGTGTTTTTTTCTTAGTTTATCTCACTTGCATAAACTGCTCATGCCTAGGTAATTGGTGGCTGGCCTGATGTTCTTACTATGTGTGAAAAAGGACACTTGCAACCTCAGGTTCTTTTCTTTGAAGCTGTAAATTAGCGATATTTTGGAACTGTCTCATTAGCCATACTGGTGGAACGTGGTTTACATTTGATTTCTGCCATGGCAAGGAGTTGTTTATAGGGAAGACTTGCCATGTACATCCACAGAATTCAGACAGTACGTGTAATATTGGTTTCAAAAGAACAATTTTGATCGGGTCATGACATAAATCTCGAGTTTTCTGATACAATCAACAAATTTTTGGAGAAGATCTGGTCCTCAAGGAGAATATTGTAAGTATGATAGATTTTCTTCTAAATTGAGGGAGCCAGATGATTGGATAGCCAAAAGTGAGATATAGGGCACCCAAGTTTCTGCCTCTGGAATTCATTCTTGTCTTTGATCCTTTAAGTAAGGTTGTTAGAGAAGGCAAGAAACGGTATTAAATGGGTGGTTTTTTGTGATATCTTACTTAGGAGGTTTTATAGCTGTATCATAAGAGTAATGATTTCTGGTTGTTGAGAAGACCAACATAGCGAACAGTCGAGACAGAGTCGAGTCTAGTTTAGAGACAATGCTAGATGTTTTTCATCTTCCTCCATTACTTTTCTGCAGTTTTAGGTGTTGTATAGTTCCAATCAAAGTAACTCAGGCCTCTGGCTATGGTAACTCTAAAGTGCAATTACTTTGTCATCCAGATTTTGGTGATCAATATGAACCAATCTTCAAGTTTCCTTATTCTGCTTTTGATGCTAACCTAGATTTATTGGGAATCTTATATTTTATCTGGTAGTGTTGAAAAATACCGCCTGTCGATGCGCACCTCTGTAGCTAATGAGAACAAATCGTACAGAAAATGGAGGTTTAATCTAATTAAGGTAAAAGCAATTTCATTGATATTAATTGACTGCTTATGAGTGAAACCTGGAGGTTTGGTTTGTTATGGTTTGGATGTTCAATAGCATGCCATTCTAACCAGTGGCATTGTCTTTTCCCATCAAAATTTATTTTTAAAAGGCTCACTTTTTTGCCTTGATTCTGCTTTTTTGTCATTGGTATGCATTTATGCTGCGGCTCATAGGCGGATGGGGTTGCAAAAATCAATATGCCTCGACATTTATATATCCGTAAATCGGAGGGTTCGACATAGACTTGTATTTTGTCATATCGATATCACCGAGACTTGTTTAATGTTGTAGCTTGCAAGAGTATGAAAACTATACATTGAGATAAAAGCTTTAGGGTTTGTGCTTGAAAAAATTGCAACTCCCACCCCATCTTTTATTTCCATGGATGGAGGCCATGTTTTATTTCCATTTAATTTGTTTATGTTTCTCCCCAGACAAGCTCATCTTCTACAAATGTGCTTGGAAAAAATGGATCAATTATTCAAAATCCAGTGAAATTACAAAACCCTAGTATTATATGAACCGCAACAGGGACATTTATGGTACAACCAGTGGAATTGTGCTGTTCCACGCTTCTCACAGTCATTACACAGTATCACCTGCAATTCCATCTATCTATCAGTACACATTTGTGGGGAAACATTGATTAAAAACTATTGAACGGGTTGCATACACATTCATCTGTAATCTGTATATTCTAGGTCGATTAATTACATGCGAACGGGTTGCATACACAAGTTCGGAATGAATAAGGTTGGACACGAGACGAACCTGAGTTTTCCCAGAATACTCATCTGGAATTTTCTCTTCAGCCAACAATGCATCCAGCATCTCAAAGTACACCTGCATAACAGAGGGTAATTAAGTTAACATAACCAAACACTGTTGGCCATTTATTTGGTAGAAGAAAAAAGAGCTCAACCCCACTTTTGTTTGGGGCAGAAACTAGCTACAATATAATACTTTGTAAGCCATAGCTTGTAACCAAACCAACCTGCATATCTCCCAGCGACTTGCTACAGATAGGGCAGGTATAATGAGTGTAGGTGTATTCCTATGGACAGCAGAATGTTAGGAAGTTCGTCAAACATTTCATCGTACGGTTCGAGAGAAGTAGAGCAAGAAAAGTTACCTGAAAGCATGTTGAGTGCATCAAATGACCACATGGAAGGGACTTGACTGGAAGTGTGGATGTGAAGATGTATTCATGGCAAATTGGGCAGTTGTCTTCAAGGCACTTCTCTCTGCATACATGAACCGAGAGCGCCCGAGACATACAAGCATTGCAGTTCATGCAATGGAAGTAGTCAATGCCCAATCCCTTCCCCACTCTGCATAGGTTGCAGTATGGACAGTGGTAGATATCTCTGTTCAACAAATTCTATATCAAAAACTCCAAGCTTTAATGATCTAGACCAAATCTAACACATTGTGATCCTACGCCTAATCAGATAGTTATGAAAGAGAGAGGATTTATGATACCAAACAAAATGAATAGCATCATTAAGAATAAGATAAACTTACCTCGAATCGTCGAATAGTTTGCAGATCTTGCAGAAGTATTTTCCCATTGACAAATTACCACAAGAGACAGTTGAACATGTCTTGCCAATGGGCTGAACTACCAAGCAGTTCATGCACATCATCTTTGTGATGGATTTTCTGTAGATGAATGTCAAAATGATAGAATTTATGAATCACTTTACAACTAAAGATATAAGAAGCGAACCGAGATCATACAGGTCGTGTTATTACCTATCCAATGAGTGATCGGTAGCCTCGTCGTGACAATGTATGCATGCATATAGTTGGTCGCAACATGGAGCGAGAAGCTTGCAGTTTCTTTTGTAATGTTTGCAACCAAATGCCTTTTTCAAGGAATCCCTATAAGATGGAAACTGACCTGCAAATCCTTGGCTATCTGTAGTGACGTTTGTGTCTAATTGGGAACCTTGGTGCTTTGCATTCCAACGGCTGAGACAATATCAAAACAGTTAACTTTGAGTCAAATTTCATCAGCAGATAAAAAACCATAAAGGCTTTTGTAAATAGAATAAAATTTGAGACCATGGGAAAACTTGATGTATCTAGTTATGCAATGGTTGTTTTTTCTCTTTTAGGGGAAAAGGAGTTCTCTCCTGCCACTAATTGAAATTGAATGAACACTTCTTACCAACCTCATTAGCAAATTCTGTATCAAATAGGATTTACTTTTGGAGTCTAAGGACGAGTCTCTCGATACCCTTCTTATTACTGCCTCCAGATCTTCTTGACTAATTGTAAGAAGGTGGTCGTGTTGGCTCG
Organism: Herpetospermum pedunculosum; assembly: GCA_028017165.1. Lineage (NCBI taxonomy): Eukaryota > Viridiplantae > Streptophyta > Magnoliopsida > Cucurbitales > Cucurbitaceae > Herpetospermum > Herpetospermum pedunculosum. Next base: position 1,165,683 of record CM051530.1, read on the forward strand.
ATTTCTTACCGTCTTCTTGTCGTTCCGTTTCGGTCCCGTGTTCTGTAATAATATCGCCAATCCCATGAGAAACGAGCTTTGTGCATTCTCCAAATGTCTCATTATGTTGGCTGGCATCAAAATCTTTTGTTTCATCATTCAAGTTGAACATTTCTGTCTTTTTGACATCGGTAGCATGACATTGACGTTCCTTCTGTGCTGAGCTGATGGTTTCTCCAAAAATATTTCCTTCACGTACATCAGTTGCTTCCTTGGATAGATATTTTGAGATGATTTCCAAGGGATCTGAAGTCAATGAGGAAGAAATAGTTGTCGCCTCAGTCGCCACTGTGTCGTGTGCATAACCTTCCCACCATTCTCTTAACCATTCATTGAACATAGTATTTCTTGTTACCTTGTGGAACATGGACATCATGTCATGTTGATCAGCAGGTGTTAAATATGACATTTGCCAAGGTATCATATCTTGCAATATTTCGGCTTTTGTTCTGCCAAATATTGCTCCGATTAGATTTTCTTGCTCTTCGATCGAGAAGAATTCTCTAAACAAGGGCCAAAGCTCAATTTCTTCACGGTCGACGTGGTCAGAGAGCGACTTATGCAGAGATTTGCACACATCATGGAGTTCCAGACAGAGTTGCCTGTGACTAAACATTTTCCTATCAGCCTTGACATAAAAAACTGAACCGTGCAATTCAGACATTTCATTAAGAATGAAGGATATTTTACTGAATTGGTGTACTTCCAGTTTATGATCAATGGTGTATGAGTAGCTAATATTTTGTAACTTTCCCTTCTTCTCCAAAGCTGGAAAAGCAATCTGGTCCTCGGCATCCGTATGGATTTGATATAAATATCTTACCAATTGGAACCGCCTTATAAACTCTGCTAAGATCCCAACATTTTCAACCAGCTTAGCTGAACCAAGAACAAAGTAGTCCAATTCTTTCTTGAGAGCTTTGTGGAAAAAGAAAATGAGGTCTATTGGCTTTGGCTGATTAAAAGCCGAATGCGGTCGTTCTTCGTAAAGATGTTTAGTATAGGGACATGGTACCTTTACTGTTCCTGGAAAATGTATCTGCAGATTGATTCCACTAGAATAAGATGTTTCATACACTGAATCAGTGCAAGAAACACCAGGTGAAGAATGTGACATGAGGCTCTTGTTCTTGTTGGTAGAAACTAATCCCATTTCCTCAGAGTTTGACCCTTTATAAGATTCAACATTTGAGTTCAAGGATGAAGTTCCAGCAACTTCCTTCATTTGTTCCACCTGCTGTTCATGCACAAAAGAGCTTCTGGTCTGGAAAATTTTCTGCAAATCTTGTCCAAATTGTTCGACCGAAGTTTTTCCCGAGTAGCCAATTCGAAACCACTCTTGTAAGAGGGAGACAAGTGCATCATTGACCTGAAAATCTCCCTTCGATTTTGTGTGAAGTAGAGATCTCAATTCTTCCTCAGATAAGTGAGCTGAAAACCATGTAATAATACACTTCAAGAGCCCAAGTGGCAAGGTACGGAGGCTCATATACAGGAGCTGTTGCTGTGTTTTATGGCTGCAGGTCTTTCTAATCATTGGAAGCACCTGTCAAATAGCTATTAAGGGTCAAACGGAAATTAAAAGACCAGCAGCTTCGTTATTCATTTTGAAAAGTTGAAGGTCCCGTTTGAAATGACTTTCTAAGTCCATAAAAAAAAGTGTTTTTACGCACCTGAAAAGTCATTCCAAACAGGCATGGAATCTTGAAATTTATCTTCATATGAAAAGGCAAAGTTCATACCTTTGTTTCTTGAAAAGTGAACTGTTTCCTGACTCGTACGACAAACGACTCCATGTCCCAGCACAGTTTTTCCAAAAAATTGCTCAAAGGTATAGTATCTTGCGCACCATGCTGCAGCAACCGTTGTAAGCCTTCAATATGACTGTCGTCAAGAAACGATTGGTCGGAGGAGATTAGGCAGACGTCGGAATGTTGATTGAACACGGGACGAAAGAACTTCTCCGATGCCTTTCTGTGAATCAGGAAGCCTTATCATAAGAGACAATACAAAAATAGTTTCAGTATGATCGAGTAAATTTGAGTTACCTGTAGAAAAGAATAACATCAGCTAGGAACTTGATTTGGACAAGTAAGGAATCAAGGTTAGAAAGAGGTGTTGTAGTGCAGCTCTTCACTTGAAATAGGCATTTTAGAACTTCCTTCAGATCCTTCATAATGGCACAATGCCAAAGGTGGAGGCTATCAACAGGGCTCTGTCCACTGTCATGAGATGAATTCAAGTTGGAAATAACACACTTTATATCTTCTGCTTCTACATCTCTACAAGGTTCTCCATTGCTTCCAAGCCAAGACATTATCACCTTCACAAAGAAACATTAGCTTTGTTATTACTGATGCTTTCGGTAGCAGCCACACATCGAAAAACTCGGTTCAAGGGCTACCTCTTGCAGTAGTTTCTCGTTCGGCACTACATCTCTTAGGCAGTTTACAACTTCTGCTTGTTCCTCTGATGGAAGAAAAGACATCATCCATGGCAGAAACTCCTCCAATAGTATCATTGGTACACTGCAAATGAATTGCCACACAAGTGACGCCTGTTCTCCCGCGGAGAATTGCTTCATCAGCAATGGAAACACCTGCAAACCATAGTATATCGATGAATACATACCACATCAGAAATTAAGAGTCTATTCGGAATGACTTTCTAAGTGCTTAAAAACACTTTGTTTGGAAAGTCATTCCAAACAGGCCTTAAGTAGGAGCTCCTCCGCATCGATGCATCGATGCAGGACTTGGTTTTCTTCTTTGTATGACTTAACAAACGACATAAAGCTTGCCAACATAACGAGTATTTGATATGTTCGACGAAGTTGAGAGACGGGTGAAAGAGGAAGGAATTAAAATATGAAATACCTGTTGTTCTTCTTTGATCATATGTTGGCAAATGGTGGTTTGAATGGTGCCCAAACAGAAAACAAGTTCCTGAAATGGCTTGGAGATATCTTTGTTTTCTTCATTGATTTCTTCACAGTGTTCAAAAATGGAAGTGAAGAGGCCATCTATGCTTTCATGCTCAAGAGAATATGTGGAAACTACATTTTTTGTGTGTAAATCAAGAGCTGGGAATACAACCTGCCATTTAATTTAAGGATCATAAAGCTAATTGTTAGCTTATCTTACCCAAATTTTAAAAGCAAAAAAGTTGAATTGAGAATTACTTTAATTTTAATAAAGTTTCTGGAATTTGATAAAGATTCTAAAAACGCTTTTAAAAAAAGGTAACTTGTATAATGAAGAAATTGTTAGCCAATAAAGTCTTTAAGTTATTAATAATTATTCACAACTTTGGTTTTACAGGTTCAATAAATTAATTCAAAAGAAACATGTAAAGTACATATCTTTAAAATTGTGCCAAAGAACTTGGTCTCTTGTGTTCTTTAGTTTTTTTGTACATCAAATTTGAATATATTCAATCTTAAGCTTTTAGAATTATTAATTATAATTGAATAATACTTCATTTAGTGGGAATCTTCTATTGATCACCCTTAAAAAATTGACTACTTTTTTTTAAAAAAAAAAATATATATATATATATATATATATATATTTTTTTTTTTTCTCCTACTCTCCTAGTAGTCAATTTCGTAACGATGAAGGTCAATTTCGTAACGATGAAGTTGGGTGAACTAAGTTATTATAACCCAATTCGTGTTTGACCCGCCGAATATTATAAGTCAGAAAGTAATTACACTAACTTCAATAGTATTTTCTATTTACAGACTATTATAATCACAGACTATTTTAGCGAGTTTTAGGGTTTAGGGTTTCAACTTCTCTATTATGCATACAACAAGTTTGTTCCTTGGCATCAATTTTTACATTTAATCTTTTTTTTTTATAGCCAAACCGAGCATAGCTCAATTGACATAAGGTTGTACCCGTGGCTAAGAGGTCATGGGTTCAATCCTCGCATTAATTAAAATATCGTTGCAAAAAAAAAAAAAAATTATATTTAGTTGTTATTGTTTTAACGTTTTTCAAACAAAATCGAATGATGGTGTAAATTGATACATTTATGAAAGTTCAAAATTTTAATTCATACAACTCACAAAGTTTAGGTCCCGTTTGATAATCATTTCATTTTTAGTTTTTGATTTTTAAAAAATTAAGCTTATAAACATGATTTTCATCTTTATTAAGAAAATATTAACTCTCGGTCAAATTTAAAAAACAAAACTAAATTTATGAAAGCTATTTTTTTTTTTTCAAAATTTGACATGAATTTTGAAAACACTTAAAAAAAATAGATACAAAAAAAAAAAAAGTGGATATATTGTTTATAGGCTTAATTTTAAAAAATCAAAAATTAAAAATTAAATAGTTACCAACAACCTTTAGGAATATAATTTTTTTTTTTCCATTAAAAAAAATTATCTAACATTTCCATTTCCTAGAAACACTCCTCAAGCTATAAGCCAATTTCGAAGGGAAAAACAAACCCCCCAAAAGTACTTTTTTTTTTAATAGTTAAAATTTTGAAAAGCGTTTTAAAAATAAACGACAAGACAAAAAAAAAAAAAAAAAAAAAATTGTACAAGCATAATTTTTTTTCTTAAATTAGAAAAAAATTGATACAAAATTATTATCAAACTAGCTTTAATTTGTTCATTTCTAATAATTTTTTTTTCTTGCATATATTAAAATAGAATTGCTTAGCCCCTTGACTATTTCGTATTTTGTTTTGTGTTTTTGAAATTTTTGCTAGAAATTTTTTTGCTTGTTTTTTTTTCTAAATGATGTAGTATCAATTTCGCTTTTCTAGAAAAAGAAAATTTAATTCTTAGTCAAATTTTAAAAATAAAATTATATAGATATTTATTTTTTTAAATTAGCTTGATTTTTAAAAATATTTATAAAAAGTAGAGGACAAAACAAAAAAAAGTTGTAAAAAATAGTGTTTATAGGCTTAATTTTTAAAAACTAAATGGTTATGAAATGCAACTTTAGATTTTTTTTTTCTTTTCAAATTTAATAATATATAAGTTGGAGATTCAAACTTTGATCTTTTAGTCGAGATTATAATGTCTTAACTAGTTTTTTTTAGCAGGCCTTAACTAGTTAACTATGCTTGAGTAGACAAATTTTGATTTTTTTTTATATAATAAGCGTTATAAATGGCATTGATTATTTTAATAAACGATTTTAATTATCAAGATATTCAACATCTACTATAATTCAAGTTAACATTTGTATTTGTATAGCCAATTTTAGTATAATCCAAGACAACTCCTCTCTAAAGAGTCCTAAATAAATCTTTTTAAAAGGTCAACTCTGCGTGTAAAAAGAATATCAAAGTTAATAAAATAATGGGTATTTTTAAAGTATAATAATTCAAATAAGTCGATGATTAAAATATTACAACCTCCATCAAAAAGTTAAAAATTCAAATTCTCACTCTCATACATTGTTGAATTAAAAAAAAGATTCAAAGTAAGAGATGTTCGACCATCTTTAGAAAAATCATAAATGTTTTGACCGTTGAACTATTCTAAAATTCACTTAAAATTATAGGTTCAAATCCTATTTTGGTCATTAAACTTTAATAGTAATTTAATTTTAGTCTCTAAACTTTACATAGGAAAAAATGTTGTTCATTATTTAACATCAAGATAAAGCTATTTTGAAATCTAACACCTATTTATTTATTTTATTTTATTTTTATAATAATATGAGACGAGAGATTCGAACATTTAACCTCTTAATTAATAATGTCAGTTGAACTATGTTCGTATGAACAATCTAACACATATTTAGTATGATTTCAAATATATACTTGTTAATAAAAATATATATTCATTAAGTAAATTAAGGATAACATATCTATATTAACTATCTGTCCAATAATTTACAAAAATGTTAATGAGAAAAACTAAATTAGTTTTATTTGCAATGTTTAGAAGTCTATGAATAAAAGTAATATTTAAGACTCGATTGAATTATCATTTAGAGATTTTTTTTTCAAAGATATTAGAAAATCGATCATCAGATGTCTTAATCATTAACGAAAAATAAGATGCAGTAATTATAGTTAGTTTGCTAATTTTTTTTATATCGAATTAAGTTTCTAAAAAAGTGGTACTAAAGAAAAAACTTTCTAGTAAAGTGTAGAATATTCCCTCATTATTCATAATTTTTTTTTTAAAAAAAAAAAAAAAAAAAAAAAAAAAAAAATCTCTTTTCAAAAGAAACAGAAGAAAATCTTTCCAAAACAAAAAAAAAAATGAAAGTACAAAAGACATGGCGTCCTTTTTCCTCTCAAATTATTAAAGCAAAAGAAAAAGGAAAAAGTTTAAATTTTATTTTGGGCCATTGATTTTTAAGTTGATTACAATTTTTTATTCAACATTCAAAATATTTATTTTAATATCTAAACATAAAAAGAGTTATTTTTTTTTTATTATTTTTTTTTTTTAAGTTCAACAAAGGTAAAGGCTAAGAATGTAAGATTGAGTTTCGATTACCAATTATTTAAATTTTTAACTTTCAACTAAATTTTAAATAGGAAATCATTTTAATTCTTACTATTATTTTATCAATACTCATTAAATGTCTTCAAATGCATTCTCACGTTAACACATATTCAAAATGACATTATTAATATATATTATTATTATTTTCAATAATATGAAGGAGTGAGTATTCGAATTTTGTATTTTTTACTTTTATTGAGAGAAAATATATTTTATTTCAGAGTTTAATTCATCCTAATAATAACTATTATTTTTAAAATTGATAGACTAAAATACACCTTTAAAAGTTTATAAACTATTAATCCAATTTTGAAATTAACTTTTTATTATTATTATTATTATTATTTTTTATTTGTGAAAACTTGAACTTCTATATTTAATTAAAAAAAATAAAAAATAAATGCAGCAGGTCTGGAACTACTTGGAGCAATTAAAAGCTCAAAGTCAAATTGGCGAATCCAGGAAGAAATCATTTATTCATTAATTCATCATACATAAATCTGAGAAACAAACTCGATTATATTTTCAAATATTTCAACAAAAAAAAAAAAAAAAAAACTGGATTATATTTGATGGAAAATTGGTTACCTCATCTTCGGCGGCGCAATGATACTTATAAGCAAGTTTCAGAAACTCCAATCTCCGAATCAATCCCGACACGAACTCGCGGCCGTAACAGGCAGTCTCCGCCGCCGCCAACGTCACGCGCCGTAAATCCGCCAGCTCCGATCGCAGCGCTCTGTGGAATTTAACAAGCAGGAGAATTGGAGCCTCCGCCAGCGAAACAGCGGAGAGTCCCGAATCGGCGGAGTAGTAATCCTCGGCCGCTTCCGGCGTGGTCGTCGGCGATTCATGATCTTGTTTTCCGTCCGAGGAGGAATCAAGAGAATCGGCAGCGGCGGCGTCCATACAAGGGAGAAGAAGATCCGGTAGCGACGAGGCCCATGAAAGAAGAAATTGGCATCCGGAAGGAGGGAAGGGAGAATGGGGGAAGGTTTATGAAGGAATCTAGTCTCAAAGTCTACTCTCTGTTTCTGTCTCTGTGCGCTTAAACTATTTTTTTAAAACAGAGTTTTTGAGGTTTTTTAATTGGAAACCTTTGATTTATTCGGAAATGGATTGGTTGCCCATCCAAACACAGTGATGGAGACGTTGTACCTAACGGCCAACGGTGAACCCCCTTTTTATTTTTTTCAAAATGTGGGTCCGGAGAGGATTCCAACGTCTGATTTGTGTCTTTGTGATCATCGCTTTCTCGATATGACACTGAACCTAATGTCCGAGTGCTTCGGGACTCTCAACCAGTGGTAAAAATCTTGTGAGTTGGGTGCACAAATTGGTAGCAGAACTAGATAGTGAACCCAAACGAAGTATCTCAAGTGGCACTTATGGACCTTCTGAGGCAAGTCATGTGGGGCCAACATACGGGTTGATCTATGGACATTGCAGAACGTCGACATTTCGACCACCAAGTCGTTACTCCAAATGGTTCTCTCTGGTGGTAACTTCCCCCTTTGCACTCGTTCAAGCTGAACTCAGACACAACTGTCATTGATACTTCTGTGGGATTGGGTTTGATTGTTAGGAACTCTTCTAGCAAATCAATGTATTACATGACATGAACAGACAAGTTGAGTTGGTTGAAATTTTTGCCCTTCATGATGCATGTTCTAAGGCCATGGCAACCAACTTTTAGGGAAAAATTGTTTTCTAATGAAATGCAGGTTGCATCAATTTAGGTTGAATAACACCCACTATGGGTGGATAGTGTAGTCCTTCGGAACATCTCTTTTTTTTAACGGGTTGTCTTGTTTTTCTTCTTCTTGTGTACTCGAAGAAATAAAGAAAAAAAAGTTAGTTGTGGTTAGTTGGTTGTTTTTAGTGCCAACAATCATAGTTCAATGACATAGCTCAATGACATGATGTGTTGTTTAGAGTGACCATGAAGTCTTAAGTGGTTGTTTTTAGTCAACAAACACAAACACTACCTCATTTATCAAGTGAAAACTGTGTCAATATGTTAATAACATATATAATTTTTTAAGTTTGACTAAATTATAGAAGTTAAATTAAAACTTTTAAAATCATGCAACTATAAGAATTAAATTTAAACTTTGAATTAAAATTAAAACTATTCTCAAATTATAGATATCAAATTAATAATTTAATGGAATATTACTAGAATTGGCCGTTCCAAACTTTCCCCCATAGAGCGCGTGGAAATTCCTAACATTCACATCTAATATATTATTTAACTAAACAACTCCAATTATATAATATAAAATTCTAAATCAACTTCTCCTTAATCTAAATTATTTAGGTTCCGAATAAGAATTTCGCTTTTAGTTTTTTGATTTTAAAAATTGGGTGTGTTTTTCCACCATTTTTTTACTATTGATTTTCACTTTTTTATTTTTTTTTTCTTACATTTTCGTACCATGGATTTCATATTTTTTAAGAAAATATTGATTCTTAATTAAATTTTAAAAATAATATTTTTATTTTCTCTAATTTTTAAAAATATTGGTAGAAAATAGATAACAAAAACAAACTTACTTATAAGTGGGACTAGTATTTATAAGTTTAACATTCAAAAACAAAAAATCAAGAACCAAAATGTTATCAAATGGGGTTTTGATTTTTTTTTTTTTTTTTTTTTTTTTTTTTTTTTTTAAGAAAAATAGACTTGTAAACATAATTTTCACTTGTGAGATTCTCTGTTTAATTTTTTTTTTTAGTTTTTAAATTTGGTTAAGATTCAAATATTTTTTTTGAAAAAAATGAAAAATCATTGTAAGAAATAAGTAGAACTCGTGACAATTTTAAAAACAAAAAAATTAAATTGTTGTCAAACAAAATCTTAAATTGTTAAAATTTGATTTGGAAGTCTTAAATTTTTAAAATTTGATTTGGATTGTAAATGCATTTTTTAAATTAAAATAGATAACAAAATAAATAAATCCACGAGTGAATTTTAGATCTTGGTCAAGGACTTTAAAATGCCTAACTTATAATATGATTTGAAACGAAAATAGTCATGGTGGGGGATTCAAACCACAGACCTCTTGATCGTCAACACATACATATGCCCGCAGAGCCATGCTCGTTTTAGCTCATGTTCTAACCATTTCTTTATTATCTTAGCATAACTTTTATTCAAATATCTCACACCAATAGAAATAAGTTACTATCATCAAATTGTTGAAGACTCCACATCGAAAATTGAAATAACTTCATAATCTTTATAAAAATACATGAGTTATTTTTTTCATAAACAATTAATTTTAATATGGTATCAGATCTCATATGCAAAACGAATATTTAGTGAAATGATGAACCCAAAAAAATTAATTTTAAGATGTATCAGAGCTCATATGCAAAATGAATATTCGGTCGAATGATGAACCTAAAAAAATAGTTGAGGATCCTATATTAAAAAGATGAAAATGTTTGCCAACAAAAACATAGCTACGTGATATATTGATCATGAGATCCTATGTTCAATTTCCCATCCCAACGTGTCATAAAAAAAGATGAAAAATGTTTAAGATAAATTGATTATTATAATTTGGAATTAATTTCTATTTAGGCCTTTAATTTTAAAAGATGCCGACTAAAATACTCGTTGTCACGGACATTTATATATAAAAATCGTCATGTATTATGATAAATAAATAAATAAATTAAAAATAATAATAATAATAATTGTGTGAGATAAAATCAAATCATATCAATTATTTTTGTTGTTGTTAACTTGATGACTAATTTATAATTTTTAAAATCATGTAGATTAAATTGAAACAATTTTTTTTTATACTAATTCTGATTGGAATGAATTTTTAAATAATTTGAAAACAAAATTTAGAATTGGAGGTGTTTTTGGGGCACTGTTTTAATTAACTAACAAATGGAACCGACCGGACCTACTCTACCAAAACATTATTCTATCTTTGGTTAAGCCTTGGTTTAATAATTATTTTAAACCTAAATATAATTAATCAGCCATCTAAGTTTGTTTGATGGCGAAGAAAATATGGACCCCCACGCGCGAGAGACGAGCGTGGAGATCGTGTTGTCAACCATTTGGGGTTTGCTTTGGACGTAGACTTTCTTTTAACATTTGAGATTAAATTAAAAAAAAAAAAAAAAAAAAATCTTTTTAACTTTAGAATAAATTTTAATTATTCGATGAATTTAAAAAAAATCATTTTTTTTTTAACTCGAGAAAATTTGAACTTCATACTTCATGATCAAAGGTATATTTTTTTGTCATTGAGTTATGTTTGATTTGATAAATTATTTTTATTTTGAAGTTATCCAAAAATATATATATATATATATATATATATATATATAAATATATATTACATTATAATAAAGAATGAAAATTAACATGACAATTAATATGTAAAAATAAAAAGGCGCATGTAATATTATTTACAACTGTATACAAGATTAAAATTGTGTCAAATCGAGCATAACTTAATTGCAATTGGTATAAGGTTGTACAATCATTTTGTACACATGAGTTGTTAGGTCAATTTACATGAATAATATTGTAAATGATATCACGTATGCAAAATGTCTTCTAATTTTTATACATTAATTTTCATCTTATTTTAATGATAAAACAATCTCTAAAGATATTTTAGTGAACGAATTTCAAATTTTAAAGATAAATATGAATATATATATTTTTTTTTTTTTGTTGGGAATACAAACAAAATCTTGTATTGGCTAGATATGAGAGAAATCATGAATGTATAAGTGAGAACAACTATCTCCAATCAAATAAGTTATTTTTTCTTTTTAGAGAAAGTAAAAGTAAAGTCATGTGGGCTTATCCACAAACTACAATATCATATTATTGTAAATATATCTAGAGTCGACACTTATATTTTCAGAGTTGAGAACCATTATTAGAGTGAAACCTACCAAAATATTTATAAAGAGACGGTTTGAGATGCCGAATGAATTATTATAATTAATAGTTATAATAGTTGTGAATAGTAAATACGAAATCAATATAATTACTTTATTGACTGAGTTATAATAATTGGTAAGTCAAACGTAGACTGAGTTATCACTCAATTTCAAGTTGGTGTCTCAATCGCTTCAACCTGTTTTACATAATAACCTCACATGTCAGATTAATCCAAAATATATATATATATATATATATATATATATATATATGTATGTGGGAGAAAACTAAGAAGGGCTTAGTTCATGCCGTCCGTATCTTGTCATCACGTGCGGTGGGACCACATTAGTCTTTGTCCAGATTTGATTGCGTGTGGTCGGAATGGCTTCGCACGTGCCCTCCTCGTGCCTTCTCGTGCCTCCCATTTCCTATTCATTTCTATAATCTCGTTTTTTGGTTATATTAATCCTATTTCTTCTCTAAAGTGTGCTCTGCTCATGTTTTTTTATTTGATTTATTTAAGAATAAATTTATACTCAAATGTGTATTTAAAATATGAAAAATAAAAAATAACTTTACATGTTTTCAATTAATTATTCATATTATTAAATAAAATCATTTTTAGGCTTTGATTAGATATGGGTAATGGCCAATCGGGTGGGTTCATTCGAGCTAAGCCCATTTGTAGGTCCTATTTGAGAGAAATTCTTTTAAATGTCCAAGAATGAATTTTGATTAGGATGCTTGATTTGACAACTTAGGTATTGTTTTGAAAACAATTTTAAATATAGTATCTTCAAAATAATATTTTGGTAACAAAAATAATTTTTACCTCCAAACATGCTTTTAATTTAATTTAATTGAACTTTAAACCTAAAGAAATGTTTCAAAATCTACATTTTCATTCTATTACTCCTAAATTCACCCACTAGTGTCAAAAAAAAATAATAATAATAATAATATATATATATATATATATATAAACAGTCAATTTCAACAAAATTCTAATCTTTTTCAAAAAAATTAATTTCGTTTAATTTACAAATTAACATTGAACAAATCTCTTAAAATCTAACTACAAGATTGTTTTTCTTTGAAGTCCAACAATAAATTGCTAAACATATGTTTTATAGTTTGTTAAATACCATAAACTATTACTTTTAACGATTATTTCAAACAAAAGTATACTAAAACTAGAAGGTAAAAATTGCAACACTCGTAATATCATCCGGTCTTTGAAAGCACCCTTCAAGCATAGACGAGAGAATGATGTTGTGGGTGAAATGATTAAGCCCAAAATTGTTAAGGTCCAAATGACTAAACTCTTAGAAGAGGCTCACCCCATGAAGGTCAACCCGCACATAGGAAGGAGGAGTCGACCCACGGGTAACATCGTCGACCCCTTAATGGTCGACCCAACGAGAAGGAGTTGACCCGCAAGGCATAATACCGACTCTAATGGGGTCAACCTACATGGACATGTCGAACCCTCAAAGGGGATCGTCCCAAGAAGGCAACCCCGAACCCCAATAAGGTTTGTTCATAAGTTAAGAAGTCGACCCCAATGTGAGTAGAAACCGCCTCCTTGAACGGTTACGAGTCAATGAATGATCATGCATTATAAACAACTCATCAATACTTCATTTAAATGATCCAAAACACACTATAAGAGTCATCTATGGAAAGTCTATATAAGGAAGAGAATAGAAAAGAATGGTAAGTTATTTTCATTTGAGATAATCCTTCTCATATTTGTTAGATGACTTGATCATCGAAGTCTTTGTCTTGCAGGCACATTTCCGTTCCTCCAACCTACAAATCTACTGTTGACCATTTTTTGTATCAACAATGAATATAAGTTATCAAAGAGGATAACTCAACTGACATAAAATATGAACTAATGATGAAGAGGTTAGAGGTTCGATCCTCCACTCTGCATTAATTAAATACTTTTGAAAAAAAAAAATATAACTGGCTAAAATAAACTTTGAAAAAGTGAGCATTTGAATGAATCTCATTTCTTTGTAATGATTTTCTTTCTTTTAAAAAAGAAAAAAGAAAAGACAACTTGGGTGTTTTTTTTTTACAACATATGGGGTGAGAAATCAAACATAAGACCTCATAGTCACTAGTTCATACATCATACCAATTGAACTATGCTCGTGTTAGTATATCATACCAATTGAACTATGTTCTTGTTAGTACATAATACCAATTGAGCTATGTTCTTATTAGTGATAAGAGTGGATTGAAATTAAATTCGTAGATCCTAAGTTAAAAAAAAAAGGATAAAAGAAAAAATTCAATTGAAGAAGATAAAGACAACTTATTTAAATAATGTTCTCTGACTCACAATTTCTTCCAAATATAAGGGAGACGATAAATTTCATCAATTTCCCAAAATAAGAAACAATAAAAGAAAAATTGGAAAAAGTAAATTTAAAAAACAAAACATGATGATTTGATGGCAACTGGCAAACATGGCCACGCTAGCAATTCAATGTCAATCCTAATTTCTTCGGTGAACAAATATCTCTTCTACAACAAACCGGGAATGATTCGACCTCTGTTACAACGAAGAAGAACCACAACCAGAAAAACAACCCACCGCCGGCGCCGGAGATGGAACTTTCAACTTTTCCGACCAACAAATGGATTGCAACGGCTCTCGGGATTTGGATCCAATGCATCTGCGGTGCATCCTACACCTTCAGCATCTATTCTTCTGCTCTCAAGTCCACTCAGGGCTACGATCAATCCACCCTCGACACCGTTTCCGTTTTCAAGGACATCGGCGCCAACGCCGGCGTCATTTCCGGCTTTCTTTACTCCGCCGTCACTCCCGCCACCCCCCGTCGGGCCTCCGCTGGGCCATGGGTCGTGCACGCGGCCGGAGCGATTCAGTGCTTCGTCGGATATATTTTCATCTGGGCCGCGGTCTCCGGTGTGATCCATCGGCCGCCGGTGCCGGCGATGTGCTTCTTCATGTTTCTTGCTGCTCATGCGCAAACGTTTTTCAATACGGCGAATGTGGTTACTGGCGTTCACAATTTTGCGCACTATAGCGGAACGATTGTGGGCATCATGAAGGTAAACACAAATTAAACCCTAATTAGTTATCTTGATTATCATTATGCAGATTGTTAGGGCTCTGGATTTTAGATTCGATTTCCCCCCTTTTCTGAACCCTTATTGTATTTTTCTCTGGGAGATTTGATTATGGTGAGTATTATTCAGACACTGTAGAGAGATCATGTAGGCTAAAAGTAAATCTATGTCCTCTAGTGTTTAGTGATGGAGATGAACTTTGTTTAGCTGCCCGGACTTTGTTAAATCACCAATCAACCCATAAGCTTTAATGGGAAAGAAAATGACTTTAACACGGGTTCGAACTCGACCTCTGCTCTCATAGCATGTTAAATCACCGATCAACTCAAAAACTTGCTGATGGGTTACGGTAAATTTAATTATATCAATGTTCTAACATTCTTTACCGGAGACTTCAAAAACATAGAAATGGAAGAAGAAGATGGTAGGACCCTGGAACCCATTTGTCTTTCCTTCCTGCTCTGTTATTCTCTGCCATAATCTATTTCTGATCAAGAAGGTGGCCAGATCAAATCCCCCAAGTTGTTGTCTCATGATGTTCAATTAATATTGATAATAACCTGTTAAGTATTAGTTTTGTACTCTAAACCCAAAAAATTAAAATTATATAGAAGAAGATTACATATGTGCTGAACTATTGACTTAATAGGAGTTCAACCATAACTTTTAGTGACTACGTCTACGTCTTAAATGGTGATCACCATTTCAATAGTTTCAAGGTTTTTATTTTACGTCATGAACTGGCATAGAGAATGTTCTCTTGACCAAGAGGAGGTTTGAATCTCCCACCCTGCATATTGTTGAACTAAAAAAAAAGTTTTTATTTGACAAATCAGTAGATGCATTGTTTAATCTGAGTGTAGATTCCAAGGATTTCCCCAAGATTTTGGGTCTTGAATATGCTACTTAGGAATTGTACATGGTTATATATATCTTGTGTGTTCTTTTTGTTGGATAGGGATATCTTGGTCTAAGTGGAGCACTACTAATCCAAGTTTATAACACAACATGCAATGGAGAACCAAGCAATTTTCTCCTGATGCTGGCTGTTTTGCCCACACTTCTTTCCCTCATGTTCATGTGGTTTGTTAGAATTGACAAAACAGAGTCTAGTAATGAGATGAAGCATTTGAATTCATTGTCTGCACTTGCTGTGATTGTTGCTTTTTACCTAATGGTTGTCATCATTTTGAACAACACTTTCTCCCTTTCATCATGGACTCGTTTCTTTACATTCTCCATACTCTTGATTCTCCTTGCTGCTCCTCTCGGAATCGCCATCAATGCTCAGAGGGAGGATTTACGAGCGTCGTCTCCGTCATCCTTCACTGAAAAAAGACCTGTTCTTGACAAACTCAAGTCAGTAGATGCAGAGGATTCTGTGGAATATCATGAGTTGCCCAGTGAAGAGAGCAGCCAGATAATAATGGATGCTGCAAACTCCAGAACCCCTCAAGCCATGAATGTCTTTGAAGCGATACGTACCGTAAACTTCTGGCTTTTGTTTCTTGCCATGGTTTGTGGAATGGGTTCTGGATTGGCTACAATAAACAACATGAGCCAGCTTGGGCAGTCTCTTGGTTACACAGCAACAGAAACAAAGACATTTGTGTCCTTATGGAGTATATGGAACTTTCTTGGACGTTTTGGAGCTGGTTACACCTCTGATTATCTTCTCCATTTGCATGGCTGGGCGAGGCCATTGTTAATGGCAATTACTCTACTGATAATGAGTGTCGGCCACATCGTGATCGCCTCGGGTTTGTCGGGAAATCTGTATGTTGGTTCAATTCTTGTTGGCATATGCTACGGCTCACAGTGGTCGCTGATGCCCACAATCACTTCAGAGATATTTGGCTTAGAGCATATGGGAACTATTTTCAACACCATAGCCATTGCCAGCCCTTTGGGGTCTTATATTTTCTCTGTTAGAGTCATTGGTTACATTTACGACCGAGAAGCCGCCGGAGAACATGGCTCCTGCTCCGGTACACACTGCTTTGTGGTGTCTTTTCTGGTCATGGCCGCCGTGGCTTTCTTGGGGTTTCTTGTTGCTGCTGCTCTCTTCTTTCGAACTAGGAGATTTTACCAGCTGGTTTTGCAAAGAAGAGTTGAACGTCTCAGTTAAGCTTATAGATTTAATAGAATTCTGGAAGGATTTTGGTGGGTGTAAAGAAATGTGTTACTTTGATTCATTGAAAAGTTTCAGTATATCATAGTGAGGTCAAATATATTTCTAAACGTTGTACTGTATCATAGGTTGATCAAAAGACTTCCCATCATTTTTAGTACATATGTTTTTTCTTTTTAATAATAATAAAATATTTTAATTTGAGTTTTATTATTATTTATTTTTTTGGTGCCCGCCAATATAAGCATAGTTCAACCGACATGATTTATGACATAGTGACTGAGGTCACATGTTTGATTCCTCCCACTCCACATGTTGTCAAAAAAATCATTCTTACAACTTTTTAGTAAAATTTAGGGAACATATATTGTCTAGTGATCCTCAAGGTCCGAGGTTCAAGCCAAAGAGTTGTAAAAATTGAGTTTTTGTTTTTGTTTTTTTATTTATTTATTATTATTTAAGGGAGACCTAACTAATATCTTATCTTTTCCATACCCACGTCTCTCCCTCTAATTTGAAGTTTAAGAGCGTTTATCCTTTTCCATACCCACACGTCTCTCCCTCTAATTTGAAGTTTATGAACATAATCTAGGCAAAGTTGGCAGCTTAGCACTAATTTGCACCCACATGTCTCAAACTCTAATTTGAAGTTTAAGAGCATAATTTTAACGCTAGCCAAAGTTGATAGCTTAGCAGTAATTTGCATGTACTCTCTCATTTGAGGTTGAAAGTTCAAATTCTCCCCATTTTCATTTGTTGTACTATATATACACATTTGCTACATGTACCACTATTTTACAAGTCACTACCATTCACATTTTTATCTTCATTTTAGTGGAAAAAATGGATTTTTTATATTAATAATGTAGTTTAATAAATTATTACAGAAATAGGGTAGTTTTGAAAGTATTTACAAAACTAGAGTACCTACACGATTTAGCTAAATCGTGTCCATGGAACACGACTTAGGGGGTAACTCGTGTCCAAGGAACACGAGTTATGGGGTAACTTGTGTACCATGGCCATAATATCGATGGCGTGCCAACCACGTGGACGCTTATCTGGCACTTGCTCGTTAGATGGAACTCATGTACACGAGTTCGGTGGTCCCAAAATACGACCCGAAAACATTTCACAATCAAACGTAGATCAAGAACTTCATGTAGTTGATGATCAAATTCATGCTTCTCATGTGTACTCACCAGCAGTTCAAACAAACGTTGCATCAAGATCTGGTAACATAACACGACCATAACAACAAGATATTGCTCATGAATCATAGTCAGATGAACTTCAACCTCGTCGTGGATATCGTTCAAGAAGACAAAAAGTCTCATTCTCGCCAGACATTTGATGATATAATATCATGTTTTAGCGTTTTTTATGTTATACTTTATAATGAAGGAATGAATTTATTTTGTTAGACATTAAATAAATTAATCAATTTGATCCAATCTCGTTAATTTATAAAAAAATTATTTTATTAAATGGACTTAATATTATAAATTAATCAATTCTTAAAAATCATATGAAAATCGTGTACATGAAACACAATTTACATGTATAAAAATCGTGTACATGAGACACGATGTACATGTAACGTGGCATATCAACATGACACCTATGTGGCAAGTGAGGTGGTCATAACTTGTGTCCATGGTACACGAGTGACCCCATAACTCGTGTGTCATAGACACAAATTATCCCTAAATCGTGTACCATGGATACAATTTGACTAAATCGTGTACAAGTACCTTAGTTTTGTAAATACTTTCAAAACTATTATATTTTTATAATAATTTATTTAAACTACATTATTAATATAAAAAATTCAGAAAAACTGGTTAAAAAACATAATGGAAACCAACCTCAAGTTTTACAAATTTAAACATGGTCCTTATGTAGTGTTTTTTGACTACGTGAAATAATTTCCAATTATTATAATATATTTTGACTTCTATGCCAACTTATATTTAGATTTAAGGATTTTAAAATATATATATATATATATATATAGAGATTTATATTTAGATTTTAAGATATATTTTATTTTTAATCTTATAACGCCATAGTGGTTGTCAGTTGCCACCATGTCGTAGATTATTTTTTATATAATAATAATAACACGTTGAATATAATAAAGTTGGGCTCCAATCCAATAAACTAGCACATTTTGTTAAGTATCCAAATATTGTTTAATATCAATATCATATTGTTTTATATCACGTATCTTATTTAAATAAATGAAAAACGACATAATGTATGAATTATTGACTAATATATAAGAGGTTCGAATTTCTCACTACACGTATTGTAAAAAAATGATGAATATAATTAAAACATATTGCATATAAATAAATTTCTCATCAATTTGAATGAAGATCGATACAACCTTAAAATTCAAATCGAGTACACATTGTCTCTTCAAGAAACGATCTAGGACACGCGTCGGTGCATCGTCGAGATGATGCGTTTACAACAGATGCATATTCGTCTCTTCAAAAAACGATATGCATTCGCGTGGAAGCACGTCGTCTCTGAAGATATTTAAACCTGCTATATTTTTATAATAAGTTTGAGGATAATAATATTCTTATAATAAATTTTAAACTTTACAATATTAAAAAAATGACATGTTGAGGAATATAATTGAAACCTATACTTATACCACATGTATCACTATTCTACATGTCATCGTCATATCACTTTTTCGTTTTCATTTAAAAAAAAAAGTGACATAAATATTATTTCGAAACAAATTTAAAACCCAAGGGAAGAATGAAACTTTTGAAAGTTCATAAGGACGTTTTAGGGTTGTTTTGTATAGCATAGCCAAAATATGACATATAGAAAAGTTATGAAATTTTTACCTTTAAATTTGTCATGTCATGTATTAATTTTTATTTAAAAAAGAGACTGTCTATCCTACACCATTTGATTGTCAAGAAAATTTGTAAGAAATTAATTCACAGGTAGATGATTACCTGCACCAAAGATTATAGTATATATATATATTATTATATATATTATTATATTATTATAGGGATGTAAGATCCACGGTATGTAATTAGAATATTATAATTCTAAATGATTTATTTCTGACGGATTCATGAGAGTAACAGTTGTGTAATATGTATTCTAAAAAAAAACAGATGTGTAATATACTAATGTCCTCATATCTTATATGTTTAAATGATTTTTGTAATTTTAATAACTAATTTATTAAACTAAATTATTTTTATTAGAAATCTCAATGCCATTAACTTCAACTGGTAAAACTCCGACGAGAAGGGAGAAGAAGAAGATTACAGTATCTGAATTCAGAGCAGAGAGAAATGGAAGCTCCTCTGAGTAACAGATGGATCGCTACGGTTGCCAGCATTTGGATTCAATGCATCTGCGGCCCATCCTACACCTTCGGAATCTACTCCTCCGCCCTCAAATCAACCCAAAACTACGATCAATCCACTCTCGACACCGTCTCCGTCTTCAAAGACATCGGCGCCACCGCCGGAGTTCTCGCCGGCCTCCTCTACTCCGCCCTCGTCTCCACCAATCACCCCCGTCGCCCATGGATCGTCCACTCCGTCGGAGCAATCCAGTGCTTCCTCGGCTACATTTTCATATGGGCCGCCGTCTCCGGCTTCATCCCCAAACCGCCGGTGCCGGCGATGTGCTTGTTCATGTTTTTAGCCGTTCACGCCCAAGTGTTCTTCAATACGGCCAACGTCGTCACCGGCGTTCATAACTTCCAGCTCTACAGCGGCACCATTCTCGGCATTCTAAAGGTCTCTCTCTCAATCTAAATTGTTCCAAATAGGATTCAAATGTTTTGAATTTCAATTTCAGTATCTCAAAATCGAATCAACAGGGATTTCTAGGGCTGAGTGGAGCAGTACTGATTCAATTCTCCAACACATTCTTCAACGGAGACCCAACCAATTATCTTCTGATGCTCGCAATCTTGCCGGCGGTTTCCACCGTTTTACTGATGAGATTCGTCGTAATCGACAAAACAGAGACCGGAAACGAATCGACCCATTTGAATTCCCTCTCGAAAATTGCTCTGATAATCTCCGCTTATCTCACGATTCTCATCATTTTGGATAATGCCCTAATTCTCCCAACATGGGCTCGATTCTTCACCTTCATTCTACTCCTAACCCTAATCGCTTCCCCTCTCGGAATCGCAATCAGAGCAAAAACGGAGGACTCTGTTTTCAAAACCAAGCTTCAAATTGCCGACGATTCTGTAACTTCCGTTGAATATCATCGAATTCCCAGTGAAGATCAGAGAAATGATGAGCTAGTAATCGTTGAAAATGGAGAAATGAACGTAATCGAGGCAATTTGTACTGTGAATTTCTGGTTATTGTTCTTCGCGATGATGTGCGGAATGGGTTCTGGGTTAGCGACGATTAACAACATGAATCAAATGGGCGAATCATTGGGCTACAGAACAATCGAAATCAACACATTCGTTTCACTTTGGAGCATTTGGAATTTCCTCGGGCGTTTGGGATCTGGGTATTCTTCTGATCTTCTCCTCCGGAAATTTGGCTGGGCAAGGCCGTTGTTAATGGCCGTCGCCTTGCTGACGATGAGCGTCGGCCATATCGTCATAGCTTCGGGATTCTCTGGGAATTTGTACTTGGGATCGGTGATTGTGGGGATTTGTTACGGCGCTCAATGGTCGCTGATGCCGGCGATTACGGCGGAGATTTTTGGATTAAAGGATTTGGGTACCATTTATAATACGATCACTGTTGCCAGTCCGATTGGGTCTTATATTTTGTCTGTTAGAGTTATTGGATATATTTACGACAGAGAAGCCGGTGGCGGTGGCGGTGGCGGAGATAACTCCTGCTCCGGCAAGCATTGCTTTAGGACGTCGTTTTTTATCGTGGCGGCTGTGGCTTTCTTGGGTTTTGTTGTGGCGGTTGCTTTGTTCTTTCGGACCAGGAGATTCTATCAACTTCTTGTGCAGAGAAGGCTCAATTAGGTTAAAAATGTCATTTTGGCGCGTGTATTTGAAGTTTGTATTAGTTCTTTTTATTTTCCAAATTTAGTACATTATTTTCCATAAATCTTAAAATTAGTCACCAATTAATTATTATTATTTTTTTAATAAATTAGTCACCAATTTATTGTAAACTTTTTGAAAAAACAATTTATTTTTTACTAGTAGTTTCTCTTGTGGTATTAAATTTCTATCGTCGACATTTTCACATATCCATTGGTTCGACATCGACATGAGGGATGAATCGATATTTCCATCATACTGTACAAAATCAATGAAATATTAAAAAAAAAAAAAATATAACCTAAGGTGACTATACTATTATAATAAGTGCATTTTAACCCATTTAAAAGTACAAAATGTTTATTTATTAATTTAAATATATATTTTTTAAAAAAAATATTTTTAAAAATCAAATATTCATTAATATCGACATTTTATCTATATTTTCACCAACATTTTCATAAAATTTAGACTTTGATATTTTCATCGACATTTAAATACTTGGTTTCCTATAATCTTTATTATTATTATTAAATTAATTTTAATAAAATATAACTTTAAAGAAATAATAATGCCGAATTTAAGATTCAAGAATGAGATTTTTTTGCACATAGTTATTTTTTATTTATTTATTTTTTTCATTTTATAATTTTTTTAATTAAATACTTTACTCCATAATGTGAGTCTTATTTGTTAAGACCATAACTCAACTATCCATAAGAAATTAATGAGTTAAATGTTTGAATCTTTCACTTCACATATGGTAAAAAAGAAAGAAAAAAAATCT
This sequence comes from Herpetospermum pedunculosum, assembly GCA_028017165.1. Taxonomy (NCBI): domain Eukaryota; kingdom Viridiplantae; phylum Streptophyta; class Magnoliopsida; order Cucurbitales; family Cucurbitaceae; genus Herpetospermum; species Herpetospermum pedunculosum. The sequence goes on from CM051530.1 coordinate 1,188,188, forward strand.
CGTTTAAATGGTTAAATCCCCATATAAAGTAGTAATTCTTGAATTTCCTAATAATAAATAATATTTTATTTGAATCCATATATATATAAAACATCGAAATTCTTAACATATTAAAAATAGATTTTTGGGTACTCAAGGCTATGAAAAATGGCAAATAGGAAGAGAGTCTCTCCAACGATTAGAGAATAGGACAAACGAGAATATCATACCCTATTTGGGTTAAAGAGTAACATCTAAATCTTTTCAAAAAATAAAAAAATTTACAATCATACCATGCTCATTTTTACTTTATTTTAAGAGTAGTTTTGAAACATTTATAAAATGTGAAAGATAATATCTTATTTTTTAAGTTAACCGCTGAAACTGTTAATCAATGAGATTATAGTGTGGTTAATCATAGTTTAGTGTTAGTATATTTCTTCCGATTTTATTCCTATATTGTTATTTGATTTGTTATGTTTTCCCTCATTGTTTGACACGTGTCATGTAAAGTTATATAATGCAACTATCTCTTCTTGAATTATTTTCTATCACTTTCTCTCGGGTAATTTAGGAGGGAGGGGTAGATTTTGAAACATATTAGAGAAATAAGGTTGTTTTAAAACAAATTAGAAAAATGGGTCGTTTTTTTTGTCTGTTTTTTTGTCTTTATTAGAGTGCGCAGGTTGAGAACGCGCACTCCAACTCGGTCAAAAATTTGTTCGACACGTGGCCCAATCATATGGCGCCACGTGTTCAAATTTTTGACCGGTTTAGAGTGCGCGTTCTCAACCTGCGCACTCTAATAAAGACAAAAAAACGACCCATTTTTCTAATTTGTTTTAAAATAACCTTATTTCTCTAATTTGTTTCAAAATCTACCCCTCCCTCCTAAATTACCCCTTTCTCTCTCACGTCCTAGGGTTTCTTTCTCATGTATCAGAGCCCAACCTGGACATCTTTCTTAAGGAGGATGGAGTCGTCAACCCTTTCTCATGGTATCAAAGCCCAACCTAGGCATCTTTCTTTCTTAAGAATGAAGTAGTCACAACCTGGGCATCTTTCTTTCTTAACAATGGAGCCTCAACCACTCCAATAGCTTCGGTAAAATCGTCGGCGAATACTTATGACATTGACAATCCGCAGCGAATAATTATGACATTGATAATCTCCTACCAGAAGAACAAGATCATATGTGGTCATGCGAGTATCGCCTACTTCGCCCACAATACTTATGACATTGACAATTTTCTACAAAAAGAACAAGAATAAGCGTGGTCATGGGAGCATCGCATACTCCGTCCACAGAGGTGTAACCGATCTTGAACCTCATCGACGGAGAAGCCGTCGAAACCATGTGTTGTCGCCAAACAAGACATACTCTTTGTCTGGAAGCAATTCTTTTCTTCTTCAAATCATTCTCTTATTTTACTATTCTCCCCTTTCTCTCGAAATATAAATGGATTTGAGCTTTTATTCCTCTCCCATTTTCTCTGCATCATTCTTTAGCCATGACTATTTGTTTTCAGTCTCATCTTAGGTTTTAGATCACCATAGCTAGGATTTCTCTAAATTAAACAAAAAAAAAAATATATATCCGAGCAACTGAATCTCTAAATCCCGATTTCACTTACCAGATTTAAAAATCCCGATTTCACTTACCAGATTCAAAAATCCTGATTTCTTCTTCCTTCGTACTCAAATCTCTTTTATCTCTTCTCAAATCTCAGATTTCTTCTCCGTTCTTACTCAAATATCTTTTATCTCTAAAATCTCAAATCCCCATTTATCTCTCTCTTCTAACTTAAATCCCTCATTTCCCTTCTTGTTTTATCTATCTCAAATCTCCATTTATCTCTCTCTTTGAACTCAAATCCCATTTTCCCTTTCATGTAACAAAATTCCCTCAAATTAATTCTATCTTCTCTTTCTATCCCCTTAACCTTAATTCTCTCAAACTAAAATCCTTCCAATTCTATCTCTTTCTAATTCAAATTCCTTTAATTTCTTAATTCTCCTAAAGATCTTTCTAAATCTTTTTTTTTTCTCCCACCAAGCAGCCACATCCAACAACTTAAAAAAAAAAAAAATCATTTACCTCCAGAACTCTTCTCTTTCATCCACAAAGGCCCATTACAAGCTTATTGTTATACTGAGTTCAGATTATTTTAGTTTCACAAAGGCTCGCTCGACTCTACAAATCAAGCTTCAATGTCAATAACCCATTATTTTAGTTCCACAAAGGCTCGCTCGACTCTACAAATCAAGCTTCAATGTCAATAACCCATTTCGCTTGTGTGAATGTTAATGAGTGAGATTAGTGTGGTTAATCATAGTTTTGTGTTAGTATATTTTCCCAAATTCTAATCCTATATTATTATTTGGTTTGTTATGTTTCCCTCATTGTTTGATAAGTGTTCATGTAGAGTTGGCTATAAACATTTATGTAGAGGTGCTTATATATAAACGATAGCAGTCCAATATTCACTAATTTTTTTTTTTTTTTTTAATTATTATTATTATTATTTTTTTTATTTTTTTGGGTATAGATTTAACGATAAATAATATTTAAAGAGAGAATAAAAAAGAACAAACAAATCAGAACAGAAAATATTTCACATTTCCATTTCCATCCCGCCACCGGCGATTTTCTCTCCCGTTTGGCCGGGTAATTCGCGGGAAATTTACAGTAGACCATGCACTTGATCGGATCTGAAAATTCCCAATCGATTGCGACGGTGCGTCCGCCGGAAAGTTTACCATTAGTGGAAACTCAAGATAAGTGTCGGCAAGTGCCAAGATGATCCAGGCAGAATTGAAATGGAGTCGATAGTTCGAGAGATTGATAAGCATCACGCGACGAACACAGATGGGTAAGAAGAAGAGGATTAGGGCAAAACAAAATCATTTCAACGAACTTGCAAATGGAAACTTCCAGCTTAAACAACAAATGGGTATCAACAGTAGCTAGCGTATGGATTCAATGCACCAGTGGATCTCTTTACACCTTCTCCATCTACTCTCAAATCCTCAAGTTAACTCAGGGATACGATCAGTCCACTTTGGATATTCTTTCTGTTTTCAAAGACATCGGTGTCAATTGCGGTGTCCTTGCGGGTTTTCTCTACTACTACGCCGCCGCTGATGGTGGTCGTAGTGGGCCGTGGATTGTCCACTTGGCCGGTGCAATTCAGTGCTTCTTGGGTTACTTCCTTATCTGGGCTGCCGTTGCTGGCGTCTTCCCTCGGCCGCCGGTTCCCGCTATGTGCTTTTTCATGTTGGTGGCTGCTCATGGTCAGAGCTTCTTCAACACGGCTAATGTTGTCACTGGCGTTCGGAATTTCCCCAGTTATAGTGGGACTATTGTTGGAATCATGAAGGTAAATCTTTCCTAGTTCGAATTTCAATTAACATGATTATGGGTTTCTAAATCTAGACATGATTTAATTTATATATCTTGTATACGGAATTAGGGCGTTCAGCCCTGATTTATAGAGTTCACTTTGTCTACAAATCATTTTGAGGAAGTTCAATTGTATATGGAGTAATGATGTGTATGGAAATTTAGAATTATGTTTGCTCAAGAAAAATATTATGGGTTGTTTTTGTTAGTACCATTATCTTGAGCACGAGTAGTTGGATGCTAGTTTGTTGACCTCCAAATCTTTTATTAAACCTCCAAAGAAGAAGAGCTGTCATTGAGGTGATGCTCACAATATTTTGTAGTACATGCTTTCACTTCTCCTATTCTTTTGAAATCTTGCATTTGAAGTCAAATTCAAATTTGAGAGAGGTCTTATCTGGTATGGTATTTGATTATTGGGGATCTCACCCGAAAATTGTTTGGATTTTATGTTGATCACTCAATATTGTTCATTTTGACGTCAGGGGTTTCTGGGTTTGAGTGGAGCAATATTGATTCAAGTATACGAGACAATATTTAATGAACAACCTACTTCGTTTCTTCTGATGCTGGCACTGCTACCGACCCTTACTTCCTTATTGTGCATGTGGTTTGTGAGAATCCACAATACAGACAATGGAATTGAAAAAGAGCATCTTAATACCTTATCCATAATTACTCTGCTCGTTGCTACTTACCTTATGCTCAAGATAGTTATAGAGCATATTTTCACCTTCCAATTCCCTCTACATGTTGCTACATTTGTTATACTTTTGATGTTGCTTGCATCTCCTCTATATATTGCAATTAGAGCCCAACAGAGAGAGTCCAGAAGCATTTTGCACCCTTCTTTTACTGACCAGCTGATTGGTCGCTCCAATCAAGAGATCCTGGATTTTGACAATGAACGGAGAAGGGAATCTGAAGATAGCCTGAACCTCTTTCAAGCTTTATACACCATAGACTTCTGGATGTTGTTTTTTGCAACAGCTTGTGGCATGGGAACAGGGTTAGCTACAGTGAATAATATCAGCCAGATAGGATTATCTCTTGGTTACACAAGCTTGGAGATAAATACTTTGGTTTCCTTGTGGAGCATCTGGAATTTTTTGGGTCGTTTTGGAGCTGGGTATGTATCGGACTATTTTCTGCATGTCAAAGGATGGGCTAGGCCATTGTTCATGTTCCTTACTCTGACAACCATGAGCATTGGACATGTAGTGATTGCCTCTGGCCTGCCTGGTGCTCTTTTTGCTGGTTCGGTAGTAGTGGGTGTTTGTTACGGGTCTCAATGGTCACTAATGCCAACGATTACTTCTGAAATTTGGCGTTGTACACATGGGTACTATATTCAATGCCATTACAATAGCAAGCCCTGTTGGATCTTATTTATTTTCAGTTAGAGTTGTTGGGTATATATATGACAAGGAAGCATCAGGTGAAGGAGATACTTGTACTGGAACTTACTGCTTCATGTTATCATTTTTTATTATGGCTTTTGCCACCCTCTTGGGCTCTTTAGCAGCCCTTGGCTTATATTTCTGGAGAAGAAGTTTCTACAATCAAGTTGTTATTAGAAGGCTGCAACACTTGTCGCATGGATAAAGGAATAAATATTACACAGTACATACAAAGTGAAATGTGGAGGTTTTTCCTGGTCACTGCTAGCAAGGTAATTGCTGATATGCCATTATTCTTCCTTTCTTAGATTGTTGAGTTTATTTATTACGTCTGGACTCTGGAGGACAAACAATATTATGTGTTAGCATACCTACTGAGGTAGGCATATGTGCACACTCATCTATATTTAAGTTTGTAGTACAATTGAGAAAAAAAGGATTTAACATTCTTAAGGAGGAAAGGATTGCATTTTTTTTTTCCTGAACAAGATACTACACTTTTCATTGATTTAATTAATGAAAAGAGACTAATGCTCAAGAGAGGAGGAAAAGATTGAATTATAGTTCCTCGTGGTGTGATTTGGTTTGGGTTAGAGATGAAAGCGTTATTACATAGATCTCACTGATAGTATAAAATGAGAATAACAGGAATAAATCCTATTACATTAGGTAAAGTTACTTGCTCATTTCATGAACCTTGTTGTCTTTCAAGATGTCTCTCAAGTGGCTATCCTTTGCCTGGTTTTTGGAGGCAATTATTTTCATTCTACTTACTGAAAAAATTTCCCGTTATTTCAAAGAAGAAAGTTAAGATTCCATTTCCAGTTTTAAAACTAAATGCATCTCAAAACTTAGCCTTTCTTGGTGCATCTTCATATTTTTTGAGTTTTCACATAAACTTTTCTTATATCCTTATGAGGCCATTTTTTCTGAAGTTTGCTATTCATTTGCATGCTTGTGGACGTTAAAAATGAGAAATCTTCTGCTTCATGAATTTCATTTTCTACTCTTGATTCTTAAAAGTTTGAGAGTATCCTAAAATTCATAGCTAAGAAAAAGAAGGTTTTAATTGTATGTACTTCAAGGTATCTTGGTTTATCCTTGAGATTTCCAAGAGTTCCAATTTGCTTCTACCTGTTTGCCTCCCTTGTATTTTAGTTTGCCTTTTCTGACTGAGAAAGAGGCGGTTGAGCTATTGTTCTGTTGGTAAGCTTATGGAATAATGCATTATAGAGTCTATGGATTTTTGTTTCGGTATTCTGAAATGTCAATTACATTTTTTTTTAAAAGGAAATGCCAATTACATTAGTGCAGGATAACATTATCCTTGAATCTTCTTCTAGACCCTTTTATTTGAGCTAATAAGAACGTAGTTTCTAAAAAGTTTGAGATTTTCTTAAATTTATAGAAGCATTCAAGAAAATGAAGGTTTTGATTATATATCCTCCTTTAGGCATCTTGGTTTTGTTCTTGAGATTTGCTAGAGTTACATTTTTACTCAAGTCGGGTTGCCTCCCAAAACTGTATATTTTAGTCTGTCATTTATTGAATGAGAAAGGTGGTTAAGCTATTGATCCTCTGGTAAACTTATGGAATGATTTATTGTATATACTGTGGATTTCTGTTATGAGATTTTTATGTCATTTACTCTATCTGCAGGATGTTTTGCTATCTTCATTCTACTTTTTCTGGACCCAAGTCTTGTGCCTAATGAGATTGATAGCGAGTTTAAAAAGAATAAGAAAAAGAGAACTAACAGTTCTGTGTGTCTAATAGATGCTATCATATGTCAAATTTGACTACATCTACTGTTCTTTTAGTTATTTGTGGCAGTATAGCTGTGAAGATTAATACCGTCTTTGCTAATTTCGTAGTGGATTTATATTCAATTGCTTTACTACATATCACGGTGGCTAGACATGCATGATAATGTTTATAGGCTTATCATTCAGTTACTCGTTCACTTTTTAAAATCGAGCAGCGTTGAAATAAATTAAACTGTGGTTTGTATATGTTGGGCCATACCCAGGTAGTTCCCTTCTTTTGTGCGGAGAAGCTTAAAGGAAAGCCTGCGCTGTTGGGGCTCACATTTGAGCACACCTTTAACACTTTGCTCGGTGCCAGGTAAGGCAGCTTCATTCAGGAATGTTGCCTAGTTAAGGTAAAAGTTTGTTCTTTAGTTCTTGGAAGACCTCGCGATCTTTTTCCTTCTATTGGTTCGTCCATAAACCTCCCCCATTAGTTTCTTCTTCTTCTTGTAAGCTCCTTTTATCCTTTTGTTTTGTCAGCGAGTGTTTATACATGAGAAAGTTTATATATTATTTATATGCTTAAAAGTTACTTTTTGCAGTATATTATTTGATATTTAATAATCTATGTTGCATTCCAAATCTCACATAAGCATAGCCTGCCTGCCTGTGTGCTCTGCACCTTAAAAACACTTTGTATAGAAGGATTTCTTGAATCTACTTTTTTTAACATTACCCGAGCAAGGAACCATTTAACCAATTATGTTCCACTTTTTTGATGAAGTCATTGTAGTTGAATCTCCAGTTCCATGTTCCAGCTCTGATTTCAGGTCTCGGCATCCGTCCGAGCAAGAGGGCTCCTATCTTGAAAGAAAAATCAAAATTCTCTCTGCCAGCTTCTGCAGCGCCCGTTCATCCTACAAACATATGCGGCCGTGAAGCAAGAATCAGCCAGAATGGATTACTCTTACATGGCTTTGTGGAGGACATCAAAGCCAAGTGCAAGAGAAAGGAGATTCATACTTTTAAGTTTTAACACAAACTGAAATATATATGATATTCTTCTGGGATTCTAGCCAATAACTATCATCGTCCAGATCGTCTGTGTCACTGTTGCTTTTGTGGTTGCCTTTTACCATTTATTCATTGAGTTGAAAAGAAGAAAAGAAGCCGTTAAGCTATGGCAGTAATAATGTAATTTGAGAGGAAGGAATGAATCTCTGCAGATCTTGTTCGCTGCTCGATTCGTTCTTCGAGCCCCGCTTCTCCCTTCCCCTTCACCTCGATGTATCGTACAATGTAAATAGTTAGCAACTCCATTGCCTGGTAATGTGAAGAAGTTGGCAACAGAAAAATGTTTTTATAATGTACAGGAATATGAAATCTGCACCAGGTGATGGGCAAATAAAGCAACAATTTACAAAAGTTGCACAATCAAACTCCATTTGTTTTCTATGGACGAGTTACATTCAGATCATACATTATCCGCAAACAGACAAATGAAAGAGAGTGAATGATTGACTGCCAAAATAACTCTGAGCCACAAGAAATAATGGAAAAAAAAGGAGACTAATAATGAAAGAGCTCCTATTAACAAATGCAGAGATGTAAAAGTGAGAAACTTTGATTGCAAAGAGTCAATTATTCAAACCAAATTTCATAGGCATTGATTGATTGAAGCCATCAAGAGCTGCCCTTGTCAAATTGATCCTAAAAATGACATTTTATACACTTTGCATAATCCTTTTGGAGTATACCTCTTCTTTTAAGATCATTTCATGGTATGAAAGGGAAATCAATTTAATTATTTTCAAACAAAGAAGTTGAGGATAGTTATGCCAAAGTCATCCTTGATAATAATTGACATATATTACTCCGAACACTTTGTTATTCTTTAAAAAGAAAAAAGAAAAAAATCTATACAAAGCTTGATTTAAACAATCATCAATCATGGGTTTGAAAGCTGATTGAAGTTGTGGGTATTGGGCTTCCATTGCTCTTCATGATGAAATTCCAAATGAAATTTTAAAATTGTTTGGTGACATCCCACAATGATTACAAATTTAGAAACAGCAAAATCTGACTGCTACAGAGAACCTCCTACATTCAAGCAAATAAATTCCAACATAAAAGGAAGAATCTTCAAAACAAATATATATTAAACTGATCTTGCTTAGGTAAATCCAGATCCCTTTTGATTTAATAAACTGCAGAGCCAGAATTTAGCAGAAAGTTGACTCATTTAAGATCAGCTGGCTTTTTGCTTAAAACACCTGAACTCCTTAATTAGCAAGTGTTAAGTTAACTTAATACTACAAAAAAACCCACAAAAAGTAGAAAGAAGGTAAATATAGAAAAACCCAAACCCATAATTGACCATTGAAATTACAAATGATATTCAGTAATCCCTGAGAGAAAAATAAAAGGGGTTCTTTCTTTTTTTCTTGAAAAAAAAAAAAAAAAAAAAAAAAGTAAAGCCAAAGTCTTTAACTTTGTTGGATCAACAAGTTTCATGGGTGAAGAAAGGACATTCAAACAGTAACCCACCAATGGCATCATAAGAGTGGAGGTGGGGGGAAGAGGAAAACCCTAAAATTATCTCAAACTGTTGGCTCTTGGTGAACATAAAAACTCCATCTTTATGATAGATTTAATAAAGGGGTTTGTTTGAAATATTGATTAAGGAATAGAAAGAATTTACTGAAAGGTTAAAAATAAATCCAAAGTCTCTCTGTACCAAATTTGCAGGCAGTGTCTTTTGCCCTTCTTCAATTTCTCTCTTCCCATCTTTCTTCATTTCTGTTTCTCTCTGTTTCTTCTCTTCAAAAAATTTCCCCCAATTTGTAGTCTCTCAGTATAAAGTGGGGGAAAGAACAAAAGGGAAGAAAGAAGAATTAAATACGTTTAGCAATTAGCATAGATATACAAAAACCTAACTTTTTTTCTTCTTCTTGTTGAATGATGGTTTGGACCTTTGGTCCTCCATCTTCGTCTTTGTCTTTGTCTTTGCTTTTCTGGGTTCTCAGTTAACAAATAAAACTAACCCTTTTTGTTGTTATTTGTTACTAATTCATTCATTCCTCTTTCAAATGCAAATATTCCCAACTGGGGATCTTTCTTTTTCATGTAATCTTCCTGCTTTAACTTGCTTTTCTCGTTCGTGATCTCGTCGACTATGTCGCAAGATTCTTCTTCTTCTTCTCCTCCTCTTCCGATCCCATGTGACCGATCTTCCCCGGAGCCACTTTCCCACATCGAAAACCCCAACCCCACTACGGCTAACGATGACCTTATTGCCGACGAACCCACGACCACGACCACAGCGACTAACAGTGAACAACCCACCACGAGAAGGAACCGACCCTCTCGCGCTTGCACCATTCGTGCTGCCGAGCGGCTCTTGGCGGCTCAGTCAGTCGTCGAGCGCAAGCCGAAGCCTAAAAAGGAGCAGCAAAGCGACGAGTCGCCACAGCAGCAGCAATGCAGCAAGATCGTGACCCCGCTCGTTGAGGAGCCTTCGCCCTCACAGTTGCCGCGTTGGAGCCTTCGTTCCAAGTGGGAACTTGCTTCTGTACTTAATTTCTTGCATGTAAGCTTTGTGGGGTTATATCTTCGTGATCGATTTTTGGGTATTGTTGAGTTTGAGACTTCAATTTTCTTTCTTTCTTTTACGAGCTGCAGGTGTTTAGGCAGCTATTGAATATTCATAATGAATTCACAGTGGAGGAGTTTGAGACGGCCTTGATTACACCCAACGACACTTTAAGTGACATACACATTCCATTACTAAAGGTTCGAACTTGAATTTAAACTGCAAAGTTTGTTGCTGAGTTTGTGGTTTTGAGTTACTTCTCTGATTTAAAAAAGCAATGGATTTGTAAATAATGTGGTTCCATATCCACATTTTGTTAAGTCGTTTTTTGCTTTGGGTGCACATCATTGTAGCCTAGCTTGCTTTCCAGTTGCTCCACTTATCGTTATTACTTCTGGGTTGAATTTTTATTCGAATGCTCTCTTTTAATTTGACCATATCATTTTAAAGTTCTGATAAATTTGAAGTTTGGTGGGAGTTCCTCCTAAGTGTTAGTTTCTCAAGTTATTTATTCTGGCTGCAACACTACCAAACCAAGTATTTATTTAAAAGAAAAGTTAACTGAATTTATTCCTTTCTCATCTAAGAGTTGCATCTAGTTTAGTTTTGAAGATCAAGAAGCTGCACGGTTCTGTGATCAATAATTAGGTATTCGATAGCAGGTTCTCCTTTGGTAGAAGAATTATGCAGACTTCTTAGAGATGCTTCCCTTTCCTACTTAGAGTTGCTTTAAGATTCTTTCCTCTCTAATTGGGCTTTTGTGTGAATTTTAAGTTATCTAAGCTTTGCAAAAAAGAGTTTGTGAGTCACCTTGGGTGGTAAACAATGCCAATTAATAAGGGCCCGTTTGATAACCATTTCGTTTTTAGTTTTCTGTTTTTAAAATTTAGGCTTGTTTTTTCCTAATTTCTTTACTATAGGGTTCACTTTTCTTGGAGAAACATTTGAATTCTTAGCCAAATTCCAAAAACAAAACAAATTTGTTGAAAGCTACTTCTTTTAGTTTTCAAAATTGGCTTGATTTTTTAAAACATTGGTAGAAAGTAGATAACAAAACAAAAAAAGTCATAAGGTGGAATAGTGTTTATACTTTATAGGCTTAATTTTCAAAAATCAAAAACCAAAAAATAAATGGTTTTCAAATGGGGCCTAACTTGCTCACTGCAGTTTTAATTTGTGAGGTGAAGCTAACCTTTTCCCTTCTTATTGGCTGCTAGGTGATATTTCATTATTTAGCTTCCTTTCCTAAAAAGTATAGTAAGCCTTAGGTTTTAGAAATTAACTTTAGTTGTTGAAGTTGGGCTCGTGGCCCATTGGCGTGCATGCTTAAAGCTCTTCTCTCAAATTGTGTGTTCAAGTCCCCCACCATCAAAAGGAATAAACTATAATTGTCTTGACTCTCGACTTTTACTGTACAGTGGAGGTTATGCTGGTCTATAATTCATCCTAATCTATTCGCTTAGAACAATTGGATCAGTCAATTTATGAAAATTATGACCTCCTTTAGCGGCACATATTTTCTTTACTAAACATCGCATTACTTCAATCTGAAAATTTTCCTTTTGTTATATTTTTGCAACGTTTTCTGTGGTAATCAATGAAATTTTGTATCCATAGACCAAGTTGATTACTACATCTCTCTGTTAACCTTGTTATGAAAACTTCTCATGCAGGCTTAAATAAGTTGCTAGTTCATTTGAGAATGTGTTTCTCTTGCTCCCAGCAAGAAACTCACACACGTTATTGCTGTTATATATTCACCGTAATAAGCTCCCTATAACTTTTACATTACGTGTTTTTCAGGCGATTCCTCCTATTACAAGAATGGCCCTTACTCGGGATACATGGGTGACTGTTTTGTGCAGAAAATTGCGAGACTGGTGGCACTGGGTATTCATCATGTTTTTTCATATTTAGCCATATATTCCTGTATTGTGGCTGTGATACAGTCCTATATTTCCAGCTTCCAATCTAATGCACATATCTTGGTTTATTATGCAGGTTGCTGAAGGGGATCTTCCTATTGTTGCTTCACACGGGTGAGTATCTAGAGATTTTCTGTCCCATATTCAACATTGCTCTTCATTCTCATGTGTCTAATCATTGTGAGTTCTCAGAGTCGAAGTTGAAGTTTATAAAAATCTTGATCCTGGGATGCGTGTGGTCATCTTGAAAGCACTATGTGACATTCGAGTGGAGGTACTGTCTTCATAATAAATACCATATGTCCTGGTCACTATACATTTTCCTTTGTGAAGTTGACATAGTGTTTGACAGTACCTTGAACAGAACAGCATTTTTTATTGGTTTACAAGTGTTGGTTTAGAGTTATTTTATGCTTGCTGCACTGCCAGGAGGTAACATCCTGCTGGCAACGTGCTAGTTCTGGAGTGTGAGCTCTCTTGAGTCTTAAGAACCATGTCAATTTTCTTTCCAATCCTTTTGGAGCAATTTTTAGTTATGTAGAAGGATTCTTTGACTTTTCTAATAAATCAGGGCAGCACATAACACCAAATTTGAATGCACTTCTTTACCTTTTCTCTGAGCTTAAGTGATTGGGGTTTGAAGCATGGTTATTCATTTTTTGCTCTTTTGATTATTTATCACATTGTTTGCAGATCCTATATTTCCTGCATCATAGCTCTGTATGCCATGTTGATTTCATATGTATTTAACATGTTTGTCCTATAGCCAGTTATATATTGTTAGTACTACTGAAGTTTGACAAGAGACAAGTTGTTTGTTGCAGCAAGAAGATATCCGGAGCTACATTGAAAGTTCACTAAAACATGGAGTTCAACTTTCAGCATTTCGCAAAGAACGAATTGGTGGAGACTCACATGGAACTTATTTCTGGTAATGTAGTTTTCTTTTAACCTCTTCATGTTGTTGCGATCCTGACTTTTTAAATGCGTTAATTTTGTGTGTTGACTGGAAATTGTTATTGCAGGTATGAGGACGATCCCATAATTGGTCATCGTTTGTACCGTGAGATTAGGAAAGTTGAGTTGAAAAAAGCCAAGGCCAAAGGTTCACAGGTTCTTCCTTGTACAACATATCAGTGGGAAACAGTTGCAACCAATTTTGATGAATTTCAAGATGTATCGGTGAGTTGCTAAACTTTCATCCTAGCTTTTAACTGATTATTGAAAATTAGAATTTCTTGGATGTAAGAAGTCATCCGACATTATAAGTTAAAGAATTTAATTATAGAAAGATCTGCCAAATTCAATCGAATTAGTTAAATATGCGTATATATTGATCAATATCATATTTCTGAATGTTAATGTTGTGTCGATAAAGTGGGGAAACATTAGGTGACCATTAACCATCTAAAAGTGGACAAGCATTAATTTGTCTTTTTTGTATCTAGAGAGAGAATCAATGAAATTGTCTCTTATGTCTTATCAAAAAAAAAAACCCTGGTATGAAGATGTTATCGAGAGTGAGACTTTTTTTACTTTATTCTAATATGTTTTTGCATTTTTGCTCTTATTTAAAGCAACTGTACTTCAAAAAGTTCATAACTTTATGTTAAAGAATCTGTTTTAATGCTTTAGCTCTAGTTGAAAGAAAACTCTAGTTTACAGTTTGGGTTCTTGTTTTTCTATGCTCGTACAATATGTTTATGGACTGTGGCCCCTGTGGGCAATGGATCACTGACAGAGGTGTGCAGAATTAGACATTTAGGATCTTTTTGGCAACAATCATTTTTAAATGTTTTTTCAAAAGAACGGAATTGAAGACTTAGAAATTCTCAAGCAATTTTCCGTTTTCCTTCGGTATCTTTGAATATATTTTATATACTAAGTTTTTAGAAAATAGTAGGTACTATATTTAGCTGTATCTTTGATTAGTCTCTCAAGAAAATGAAGCTTGGAATAATGTAATGACAAAAGGAAAGAGAGTAGAAAATTGTAAAACTATCGCTGAATATGCTTCTAACTAAACCTCTTTAGAATAGAAAATCACCAAGCTGATGATGTGATTATCCATTACTAACTTCTTGGTCTTTTTCCATTTTTTAATGGAAGAGCATTGTTCCTTACCTTTTTTGTTCATGTTAATACCATTTAATTGGTTGTTTTGTGTAATAAAAAATGTGAAAGTCTTCGAGCATGGATAACTTTAGTCGCAAAAGTTAACTTGTTACAGACAGGTCCATGAAGAGGGGTGGATGCTTGTTTTAAATTTTTAGGTAACTTATATAAATGGGCGAGATGTGTATGAAGATTTTCTGCCACCCTTTCATTTTATTTTTTATTTTTTTTCATTTTGTGCATGACTTTCCCTTTTCTTTTCTTTTTTTCATGACTTGGGAAAAATTTCAATTTTCTGGCCACTGCTTCGTATTAGATCTTTGAACTCTGTGATCCAATCTCTTGTTAGAACTTCTTTCTATGATGCTGCAGGAAAAGCTTTTCACAAGTAAAAATCGATCAGAGGCTTCACTTGGGAAAAAGTTGACGATCGACATGCTTCCTGAGATTGAGAAGGTTCACAAGGTACTCAGTTTGTTTGTTATGAGGATATCTGGTCTTCCTGCAAAAAGAGAGTGGAGGAATTGAAAAATAAAGAGTCAGAATGTCTGGTTTAGATTTTATTCTCAGATCCTTGCTTAAGTGTTGCCCTTATTATTGCATAGAGCGAACATCCTTGCTTAAGTGGTGCACTAACTTCTTTTAACAGAGAAAAGAAAAGTTGCTGAAAAAGCAGCATAGACAAGCTCTTCTCTTGGATAGTTTTGCACTTGTAGATGCGCTTGGTCCAGGACGCTCACTTCGTGACAGAAAACCTGTCACTTATACTTTTGGTATGCTGATTTTAGTTTGGTCTTTGTTCTTTCATTTTCTCGTAGCTATTATTTTTGTGAGGTTTTTACAATTTTAGTTGTGTTTTTATTTTCTACTAAAAAATAAACTTGACTTGTATCGTCAGTCGGTTCTAGAACTGAACAAGCAAAATCCAGTTTGATAACAGCTTTCCTGCATTTTGTTTTTCATTTCTAGAAAGTAAAGAACAGTTTTTTTTTTTTCTTTTTGGTAATTTATCGAGGAAGAATGTAGAACTGTTGTATTATCATGCATGTTGAAGGAATGGTGAGGTGAAGAATCTGTAGAGAGAGAAATGCATAATAAGAGGCTTTATAGAGATATTCATGATATTATAATATGGTTATGATCTTAAATATGTTTTCTAAAAACTAAAATGGAAAATAGGAACAATGACATGAACTGATGTAAGATAAGAATCCCCCACGGCCCACGACAAAGGAAAAAAACACACAATTCAATTGTTTTTGTTGTTCCTGAGATCATTGTTTTCTCAAGATTTATTTTCTTCCATCATATTCAACACAGTTATCAGAATGTAGATTGGCTAGACAGACAAGCATTGCTGTCTTCTTGATGGAGCCTTTTCAAATGTTGGTTTATATTTCCTCTATTTTTAACATTTGCAATGAAACATCTTGTAGCTGCTATATACCCAAGTCTATATTATAAATGGCTTTCTTTGACTTATGGTTCTGAAGCTAAACAAAAGTACAAAACCATTTTTTTTACTAAGACTTGTTATTTGAATGCATGAGATGACTTACTGTGGGTGGCCCTTTATGTCAGAAACTTCTACCATAAGTTCTTTATTTACCTTTAATTCTTAAAGTTGACTGTATATAATTCTCCAACTACTGTCAACATGAGCATATCTCAGCGGTTAAAGCATCTCGACTTTCTCTAAGAGGTCGGAGGTTCGAAACCCCCCACCCCATGTGATGTAATACTCTCATAATTCTGCAACCACTTTTCTGAAAGAAAATATAATTTCTGCAATCTCTCCTTGTGGGAAATGATCAACATTCCTGATGCTAATATCCCAATATTATTTTGCATTGTAATTGAATGTTAAAATCATTTTGCAGATGATTATGACCGATCGATCAATGAGGCTATCAAGACAACCAAGTATGGATTTAGTATCTAGATGATTATCTTTCTCCTTTACTATGAGAGCATCATCTTTTCTCTAGGCCATATAATATCGCTATCTTGCATTACCTTACACCTACTCTTATGTCAGGCGTAAGCCGCCATCTCCAGAACCTAATCATAGAAGAGAAGCTTCTGTAAAGCTTGAACCTTCTGCGAATGGGAAATGGAGTGGTCCATCATATGCATCTCAAAACTCCAATTTCAGTGCACTATCTCCCAATTCGCCTGATTATGACGATGCCGATGCTGATGCCGATGAAGACCATATGTCTGAACAGTTGGATCGCAGGTAAAGAAAATGTGAACCTTGTGCTTCTGTTTCTTTAAACTATTGCCAGGTTCTTATTTGTTGATTATTTAGCAGTAGACGGAGACAAAGGCCACAGCGGTATTCAGAAAAGGATTATGTGGAAGCATTATCAGATAATGATGCAGATTTTGACAGTGATGATGACATAGTTGGTGAAGCTGTATATGATGAGGAGTATCTACGAAAACGCAAGCAGAGGAGGAAAACATCCAGCAGTTCCGAAGGAGATGAGGAGTATCACTATGAAGAAGAGAATGAGGAAGAGGAGGAAGAAGAAGAAGAATCCTTGAGCGTTAGTGAAGATAGTGACCAGCCACGAAAAGTAAAAAAATTGCGAGGACGGACGCGGCGGGAGACAAAGTTAAGGTCTGCTGGTCAGATTCAGTCGGGTCTGAGACGTAGTAAAAGGGCTACTCGAAGTAGAATAAATTATGGTCAGTATGATCTATCAGAATCTGAACCAGAGAATAATAAAGTTAAAAAGTCTAATGCATCTGATGAGCACACAGATGCTAGTGAGAATGGGGATTATTCAGTTGAGAGTCAAGGGTCTGACAATGAGGATGACGAAGAAGACGAGGAGCAAGAAATGAAAGTTGATCAACCTGATGAAGTCTATGCGGAGGAGAACATAGAAGAGCAAAATCCTCCTGAAAAATTGAATAGCCCAGATCAAGATGAAACCCCAGATCAAGATGAAACCGATGGTGCACAAAAAAGACGGTTTCTTGATCTAAATGAGCTTGCTCCCGGCTCTGGTTTCGACGATGCCCCAGCCACAGAAATGAAAGATGATACAGATGAGTTCTAGCGTTCGTTTTGCTTGCTTAATAGCAATCACTATAGTTTTCTCTCGTCGAATCCGAGTGTACGATAGGGAACTATAAATTTTGTGGGTAAGCCTGCAGAGGATATTAGCATCGGAGTTTCCCCAGGCTAATTCGAGCAGTCGCCTTGGTGCAGTTGCTGCAGCAAGGAGCAAAAGGATGGTGATGAGTTGATAGATTAGGGAGTCCATTTTTTAGTAATGATGTCCACATTCAATGAAAACCCAACAATAGATGGAAGGGGGAATTTGTTTGGTGTTTCTATAGTTTTCCCATCAGTGTACAATAACCTTTTGACTAATATTGTAACCGAAAGAGTTGGCTTTTAGATGTATAAGTTCTATCTATTGTGATACTGACTTTGAATCGCCCCTCTAGATAAATGGGTTGGATGGGTCTGTTTTCATTACTTGCAGATATTGTTCTCTATTGTAATGCAGCCCATTCTCCCTCAAATGATTAGCTAATTTTTATCATTTCTGCATTTGTCTGTCTAATGTTGGTTGTATATTTTATCATTTGTGCGATTTTTTATGTTCTAAAGTTACCTAAATGGTTCTCCTGTCTAAACTACTTGTTGATTATTGACAAAGTCTCCTTGGTTGAGTAAGAACAGGACAGAAAGGCTTTATGTATGATCAACGGTGATTGATATAATCGTTTTATGTATGATCAACGGTAATTGATATAATCGTTTCGATAGTATGATAACTAATATTCTAAAATTCTTCTTCGTTTCGATAGTATGATAACTAATATTCTAAAATTAAAAAAAGAAGAGTCGAGTTTGAGAGTTATTTTGAAATGGTTAAAATTACTTGTCATATTCAAAATCACTAAAAAAAAAAAACGTCTTTAATCAATAAAAAAACATTTTAATGTTTGATTTTACATTTTCAATACGATTCATATATCATCAAAATTGATTTTTGAATGATTAAATGTATGTTTCGAAGTGATTTTGAACATGATAAAAGTAGTTTTATCCTAACTCCAAATAAAGTTTAGAACAAGATGGGAACTCGAAAGGGTATCGAGAGCAATGAAAGATGAACCCATCAACCTTGGTTGGTGGAATCTTCTTGAAAAAATAGACTTGGGAAAGAGCCAAAAGCAACAGCTTTTAGGATTATATTTTCTGATTTTAGACTTGTTAGCCTCCTTAACTACTATTTGTTCATATATTTCCTTCATTTCACCCTTACCATTTATTTTCTAATTCAGAAAGTTCATGTCAAGTATGAGCAGTAGCATAAAAGTGTGATGAAGATGAAGGAGCTCTTAAGAAAAAAAGTTCTGTCAAATTTTGAAGTTATTGACAAACTACATATCAAAGAATCAGTACATTAGCCTGCAGTTTCACATTTGGATTTAGTTTAATTATTCTTGCAACTGCATGCTTGTGTGGTTGTAATGTTGAAAGGTTTTCAGTTTTAAAATAATGACTCTTTCAAACTTGTGATCATGAAAAAAGAACTAAAGAGAAGTTCATTTCCTTTGACATGACTGAGTATAAAATATGAGCAATTAAAAGAATGCTTAACCGAAAAGCTCACCGGATTCGAACCTGACCGAAATGTTCTTGAAGCAAAGCATGTGAGTATGGTTGGAGAGTGCCAGAAAGAGAGAAAAAGATCATTATTTCTTCTAATTTCTTCTTAGACTGTGTTGTTGATGCAGATGATGTCACTTATCATGCTAATCTAGCTTAATGTGAGAAGGTCCATGCTTTTCTTGCCTCCACACTTATCATACCTCTTAAACAATATCATTTCTTCCTCCCATTCCCTTTAAGGACCAATTTTCAAAGAAGGTTTTCAAGTAAAAAAGATTCATTTCCTCAATCCAAAGTTCATCTTCTCATTAGTTTTCTTTTCATTACATTTTTCGACGTGTTTTGGGACGAACTGATAGAATATGGTGAGGATTCCTTCCTGTGATAAGTTAAACCTCAAAAGGGGTCTCTGGACTGCAGAGGAAGATGCAAAAATACTCGCATATGT
Source organism: Herpetospermum pedunculosum (assembly GCA_028017165.1). Classification (NCBI taxonomy): domain Eukaryota; kingdom Viridiplantae; phylum Streptophyta; class Magnoliopsida; order Cucurbitales; family Cucurbitaceae; genus Herpetospermum; species Herpetospermum pedunculosum. Next base: position 1,207,440 of record CM051530.1, read on the forward strand.
ATCGAGGCACGGGACGAGCAACTGGACCTCTGCTCCAAAGAAAGCAGGTTAAAACTTTAAAACTTGTGATGATTTTGGTTGATTTTTATTCATAGATCAGCTATTTGGAGTCTGTATTGATGCTTATGGATCTACTCTCCTGTTAACTTGGAATTTGGATGCTGTTTTTGAGATGTTTCACAGGACTAAGGAGATGTGGGAAGAGCTGCAGACTTAGATGGACCAATTACCTTAGGCCTGATCTTAAGCATCATAACTTCACACCCCAAGAGGAGGAATTGATAATCAGGCTTCATGCAGCAATTGGTAGCAGGTAAGATATATGCATCTTTCCCCTAATATGTTTCTCCACATATATGTTAGAGCATTGATATAACTAAATTTATTGTAACTCATCAGCTTAAGCTTTTCGGTTGGTTGGTGATTTAATATGGTATAAGAGAAGGACGTCCTATGTTCGAGCCCATGTAATGTCATTTTCTCCCCAATTAATATTAATTTCCACTTGTTTGGTCTTCTTCAAATTTTCAAGCCCACGAGTGAAGAGAAGTGTTAGAGCATTGATATAATTAAATTTACCGTAAGCTTTTGGGTTGATTGGTGACTAATGCTGATCTCACTGTTTTCTGTTGTTCTTGTGTGTGAGGGCAGATGGTCTATAATAGCTCAGCAACTTCCTGGAAGAACAGATAATGATGTGAAGAATTACTGGAACACGAAACTGCGAAAAAAGCTCTCCGAAATGGGAATCGATCCGGTTACTCACAAGCCATTCTCTCAAATCTTGGCTGATTATGGAAACATTGGTGGCCTCCCAAGATCCACCAAGAGAATTGGTTCTCTCAGTAGAGACTTGAAAACTGCAGCCTATATGAAACCAGAACAACAACACACAAATTCGGCTCAACGACTGATCTTCAAAGGCATTGATGTCGATATGTCCACGCCGATGATGCTATTGCCAGAAACTGAGCCTATCCTTGATAAGTTCATGAATGGAAATGTCCACCACCAGTTAAACAACAATAGCAACCATTCTTTGAATCTTCTGGCTCAGCTGCAAGCAATGCAGCTAGTGACAGAGGCCTCACATTGCACTTACAATGAACCAATTCAAACACATTTCTATGCTCAAGGTTTTTTACCATCTTCATCATCATCATCATCTTCTTCCTCTACTACTACTGCTGCTGCTTGTATAAATTCTTCCTCAGCCTTTAGCTGGCAGGATTTTCTTCTCGAAGACGCATTTTTACCTTCCGAGCCTCGAGAACACGAAAATGTAGCTGAGTTTCAGTTAAATCCAAATGAGACATCAAATGAAGAGATGAACAAATTAGAGATTCCTGACTACCAATACAACAAACTTGAAGCAATGGATTGTTTGGCTGAAAACATTGAGATTGAAGCTTCATCATCTGGTGAAAGCACTTTCATAGAAACTTTGTTACATCAGGATGACAAGATTTTCTTTGACTTCCTCCATCTTTTGGAGGAACCACTTTACTAGTAGTTCTCAATTTTTAGTTTTTTAGTTTTTTGTTGGATCCCTATGATGCTGTTGGTAATAATCAGGTTCCAATTATTGATTAAAAATGAAGCTGCTACCATTTATTTTGATTTAATCAATAAGTGAAATAGTTTGATACTTTTATGACTAGTCTAACAACTTTTAAGTGATTATTTCAAAATTTTCTAAAATGACCATTTATTTTTTAATTAATGTGGGAATTGAACTCATCACCTCTTAGTCAAAGGCACAATTTTATGTCAATTAAGCTATGCTCGATTTGGTTACATACAATATATTGATAGAACTTCAAAAGATATCTATTTGATAGTTTATTTATTAGTAATTAATAGATTAATAAGTTAAAAATAGTACATATGATGTTTTGTACAAACAAATCAAGGGACCATTTTGCAAACAAATGTGAACTCAATAAATTAAGATTTTGGACCGCTGAGAATGAGAAGTCTCAATATTTATTTTCAAAAAAAAAAAAAAAAAAGAAATAGTACTTGAAAATTGAAATGTCACATTTAGATGACATGAAAAAAAGTTTACTATGATATACTAAATTAAACAAGTTTTATTATTTAAGTCTATAGTCTACATAATGTCACACACAACTTTTGTAAATGTTTACAATTTATTTTTTCTTTTGAGATCTTAATACAAAATTTTGATAGTAAAATATATAGCAAATTTAGTTAAATGATAAAATTCGCCTACATAATTTTGAGTGGGGTTTGATCCTGTCCTTAAATAGAAATTTTAAAAATTATCAAACAACTACTTGGTGCAACGAGTGAGTGCATAGCTTAGAGTGGAGATTCGATCTTGCTCCTATGCAGAAATTTAAATGCGTTATTACAAAAGTCAAATCGAGTATAGTTCATTTGCCATAAAATTGTGTTATTGACTAAAATGTCGGGTTCAATCTTGTCACTCCGCATTAATATAGTCAACTTGAACATTATTCAACGTTGAGAGAAAGTTTGAATTTTACACGTCCTTTGAACAAAAATAAAGAAGGAAGAAAAAAACGAGAAAAACAATTTCAATGTAAAAAAAAAAAAAAAAAAAAAAACCAAACGATATTAACGGATCGAAAAGATTAAAAAAAAAATGTGAGTCGGTTTCATAAGGATTAACTACTTAATTTATTTCTTTGGATAAAAGGATTTCACTTATTAATGAATTTTGTTTACTGAAAAATTGTAAATTTATGAAATCGGAGGAAGGTCGCAAACGGGATCCGACAACGAGCAACAACAGAGCTCGAGAAGAAGAATCCATGGTGGCCATTTCCCTTTACAGAGGAAACCTCCACAGGGTCTCCGATCTTCCTCGTCGATGGCTTATGCCGACCCACAACATCTCTATCAGAGACTTCAAATCCCTTTTGCACCGCCGTTCAAAAGCCCTCTCTCGCTCCCTCTCCCTCTCCACCACCTCTTCTTCTCCGCCCAAACTTTCTACTAACCCTAACCCTAACCCTAATCGTATTCCCAATTCTACAATTAAACCAGACGGTGAAGAACCCAGAAGTAATGGGTTTGCGCCCGAGGTTCCATTGGAAGCTGTAAGGATTAGTGTTGGTGGCGAAAGACCTTCTGCGGATGTCAAGGAGAGGAAGAAATTGGGCATTGGCGATGATTGTATTGGAAAATCGGCTGATGGGTTTGATTCTGTGAATGGTTCGAGACCTTGTTTTAACGAGCGAGGTTCTGATCCAGTCGAAAATGGCGGTGCGCATGCAAGAGATGAAAATCCTGCTGTATTAGAAAACCCTAACAAAGAGGTATGGGTTAATTTTCAATTTGTTTGTTGTTGTTTCATTTTGTATATGTTTGATGTCTCATTGATCTTACCTGGGTTCCAAATTTTAATGGCTGTGTGTGAGAGTTTATTTAGCTCGTCCTAAATTTTTGAGTTGGTTTTGTTACTACAACTTTCAACTTTCTTCAGATATTTGGGAATGTTTTGAGACAACTATTGGCAAATTGTATGCCAAGGTTGTAAATTTTGTTGAGCCTTCTTGTTGGTAGTAGAAGAAAGATAAGATCAATGGAAGTAAAATAAAGAATGTGGTATACTGAAAAGGGGTTGTTGTTTTCTTTAACTCTGGCATTGAAGGAAGAGCTTTCAAGCTTGTTGTCAATAGACCTCGTGCCTCAACACCAGCCCTCGGATTTTTCTTTTTCTTTTCTTTTTGTCAGCATTACTATTTGTTATTAGTACACAACAATTGCAAGGGTGGGGATGTAACCATCGAACTTTGGGATGATAATTGGTGTCTTATTCTCTGAGTTATGCTTGGATTGACATTTTTTCCATTAATTTACTGTTGTAGTCAATCGTATTTTTTTGTAATTTCTTTTTCTCCATTTCTTTCTTCTTACCTGCGCCACTAATATGCCTGTGCTAGGCAAACAAGGAGGAGGATTTGTCAGATGACAAGGGGAACAGGAAAAAGGAAGTTGAAGAGAAGTTAAAAGTTTTGAATGAAAAAAAACATAATCTTGTGCAAGTGTTAAAACAGGTATATTCCTGATCCCCCCTCCACCTTAACTTCCTATGGGATTGGTAAGTGAAGTAGGTCATTTTCTTGGTGTTGGTTGACAGATCTTGCATGTGGAAGAGGAATTAAAAAGGCGTAGTAGTGTGCAAGGGACAGCAATTCGCCCTTCTGCTGCTCCCCTTCAAATGGATGCCTCGGCGGATACAGGGTCAATGACCAGACAACTTGCTCATAGGGTAGGCTCAGAAGTGAATGCTAGTGGAGATACTGAAGGTGGAGAAGCTGATGATCTTATGAACCATAATGTTCTTTCTCGTCAGATGCTTCGGAATAGCAGTATGTCACCTTCTTCAGAGTCTCCTCTTAGAAGGCCTGCCCACATCCAACCCAATATGGTAATTGTTGTCACTATGACTTGTGTGAATTTGATTATAGCTTTCTATGATTGCATTATCAATATCCTTGTTATGTTGACTTTATGTGGATGATTACCTCTGGCTCTGGAGTGTAAGGAAGGATAATTTTGATGGATATTTTAGTCATTTGAATCATGGAACCTGCTCATACAAGATATTATTAGGCCAGGATGAGTAAGTCCAACACCATTTCACTCATACAAGATATTATTAGCTCAGGATGAGTAAGTCCAACACCATTTCACTCTTTCAAGGCATGGATTTAGTTCAGACTGACAATGTAAATGATGAAAACAGTTCCCATGACATGTATTAACTGAGAAAGGAAAAAGAATATAATCGTAAATTCAACATTTTTACTACTTTATTAGTGATGTGATGAGTGAGACATCAATAACATTTTATAGTGCCTTTAGAATTCAGTATGAAAACTTGTCTATGGAACTTCTTTCACATTCATATCAAAATTATAATCTTTTACATAAAAGTATCAGTTTTCAGAGTTCTTGGTGGTTCTTTGGTGGGGTTGCGTACGGAGTCAATCTGGATGTCTACTGAGAAAATGTGTCTGACAATTTTAAATTATACCATTTCGATTTGTTTATGCCTGATGTTAAAACCAAGCATACATACATCTGTTTTTATCATTTTACTAGTGAAGTTAGTGAGAGTGTGAGAGACATAAATAAAATAACATTATATGTGCAGGGCTCACATCCATCCCGAGCAAATTTTAGCGTTACTGGGAGTCCATCGTGCCTTCCTCCAACTGGGCAATCGGGACTTCCTCCAAACCTGCCCGCTGTATCTGTATCTGGAACCAACTACATTGCATCCTCACCTTCTCCTGCAGCATCTGGGGGCACTTCAGTTCTCAGAGATGCTCGGCAGCCTAGCCCATGGAATTAGAGGTCGTCTCTGTAATTTGCATTGATGAGTTCGTTTTGATTCTCGACTTCCTGGTTCAGCATAGCAAAGTGAGTTCTAAGACTAGTAGTGTCATGATGTATAGCTATACTCTTGTGAAAATTAGATTTGAGGATGTACCCCAGCTGCCATGTTGGCGTTTGGGATAACTCGGAACATCGTCCTACCGATGTTTTTTGTATTTTTGTTCAGTATATCACTTGTGCAAAACTGGAAAAAAGATGAAAGAGTTGATTTTGTATACATGAGGAATTTCAATGGGACTGGATTGGATGACCTTAGTCTGAACCATACTTGTTCATGTTGCAGTTTAGATCTAAGCTTAGCCACTGTCTAGCAAATGTTTTTTTTTTTTTGAAATGGAAGGCAAATGGTTGGGTTATTGAATTGTAACCTGTGTTTCCAACTAGAACTATCCCTCTTTTAAGGGAGTATTTTTTTTTTTGGCCGATCCAGGTAGCAATCTACTTCTCTTTCTTTTCTCTTGTTAAGATTGTCACCACGTCCCCATTCTTCCACACCACCACCATCATCCCTTTCTTTTCTACCATTTTCACTTAATAAAGTCATTGACCAAAATTTTCCCCTCTAGAAAGCTAAGATTTTTGTACGAATGACTCGGTATATTCGTTTGTTTGTCAAAATGATCCGCATTTTAAAAACAAGTCAAATTAAGATTCTGTTGACATCATCATTAATTTTTTTAATATTTTTTCTAGTTTGTCTTCTCTCCCTCTCCTCTGAATCTATTTTCTTCTTCCTACATTTCTTTTCTCTCTCCTCCTTGTCTTCTCTCTCTCCTCCTAACCTATTTTCCTCCTCCTACATTTTTTTTCTCTCTCCTCCATCACGTTTTTTCTTCCTCTCGTGACAATTTGAGGATCGAATTTTTTTTTCAGATCGGAAGCATTTCAAATCTAAAAAATCTTACTGATCTACAAAATCTAAAAATTTTAGATTTGAAAAATCTTTCAGATCTGAAATGGAGTTAGAGTGAAGTCAGCACGAGCTAGAGTGAGCAAAAATATGAGGATGTCAGCAGAAGGTCAATTTGACTTGTTTTTAAAATTCAAACGAAAATGTTGGGGCATTCGTACAAATTTCCCTAGAAAGCTCAAACCACACTCTTTCATTTATTTCCTCCCCCAAACCAAACCCAATACCACAACCCTCTATACCTCTCTCGCTTAGATTTCAAAAAAAAAAAAAAATCATTGTTGCGAGCGAGATTCATCAAATTGATATTCATTCATTATCGACCACGATTCATCCAAACATATTTTTGTAATTTTCTCGATCCCAGTCTAAAACGAGATTGCCACCGAAATAGCACACAAATACAACTTTGTTAAAAGTGTACTATTTGTGAAAGATCCAAATTATTTTGTGCTATTTCGAGCAAACAAGCGGTTTCAAATGATGACTCGTCGACCTTAACATAACTCGAGTGGCATAAAGTATGTGCTCTCGACCAAATCTTCTTTCTTCTTTGACAATTGAACATGTCATGTTCTTATCTCTCTCCAAATTCTACAAGCATGAAGCATATAAAATATTTTGTCATCTCCATTGTCACAAACTCTTAATTCTTAACTAAGATTTTCATGGGTAGGATAGAATTCAAAACTTTTTCAAATGTGAAAAAATAGGGCGGGTTTGGTTAGTGATTTGAAAACAGAAATTTGAAAACAAGAAATTCAATAAAACAAAGTTGTATTTCATGTTTTCATATATGTGTTGGGTAACAAATTTAGAAATTGAATCTCAATTTAACTAATTCTTCAAAATATGTGTTGAGGGTACAACGTGGAATACTATATTTATTAAACCTTTTACCTTTTGAATATAGTTCAGCATTTTAAATTTTGAAATTCAAAATCTGAATATCCTGACAAAAAAAAAAGTTATTTAAAAAATTACTAGATTTGGATCACAAAATTTGAAAATAGTTTTCAAAATCAAAATTTGAATATGCTGAAGAAAAAAAAAAGTTATTTGGAAAATTACACGATTTGAATCACAAAATTCAAAAATAGTTTTCAAAATCAAAATTTGAATACGCTGAAGAAAAAAAAAAGTTATTTCAAAATTTACACGGTTTTGATCATAAAATTTAAAAATAGTTTTCAAAAATAAAATCTGGAAGACACCGTGTTCTTTAGTTTGAATCCAATTAAGTTCATTTCTGTCAAACCGAGCATATCTGACATAAGGTGTGTCTTCGACTAGGAGGTCATGGGTTCAAGTTTTAATTAAATATATTTAAAAAAAAAAAATGGGAAGGCAAATACGTATTGGCTCAACTATGAATTTTAAAACATAAAACAAAAACTTGAATGAAGATAACCTAAAATAAAACTATTTAAACTTAAAAAAATGAAAACAAAAACAAGAATAAATTCAGTGGTCAATTCAATAAAGGCCAGTGTCTGCAGAAACAGCTGAAGTTGGATTGACCATCAACAGTTCCTTCCATATCTCGCTCTCATCTCTTATCACCTCCCTCATCCATGGACCACCACCGTAGAAACCAATCCACCGCCGCCGTCGCCGTCGTCACTCCCGCCGCTGCCTCTCCCCACCCAACATCACCAAAACAAAATCCCACAAACCCTTCGTCCGACTCAGACAACTTGTCGAAATCACAGCCCAAAATGGTCGGCCCCAGAACCAGAACAGTGCAAAAAGTAGGCAAAAAACCCAACGAAAACTCCACCACAGAGAAATTCAATGATTCCGACGAGAGATTCGAACGCATGATCAACTGTATCACCGCCAAAGAAATGGAAATGAAACAGCACGAACAACATCTCACTCGCAGGCTCTCTGTTTCGCTATCTTCATCGCGAAGCGGAAGAAGAAGAAGATCAATCTGCGGCTCAGAGATTCAGCTAGCGGACGTGTTCGCCAACAATGGAGTCAAAGTGGTTTCCGCCGATATGCCGCCGTTTATGCAGATCCATGCCGTCGATTGCGCAAGAAAGGCTTACGACAGTATGGAGAAGTTCACATCCAAATCCCTCGCGTTGAGTTTGAAGAAGGTACACAGAAATCAATTAGGGTTTTTCTGGGTTTTTTGAATTGGATTTGATTTGAGGGTTTGTTTGTTTGTTTGATTGATTGACAGGAATTCGATGAGGTTTACGGGCCGGCGTGGCATTGTATTGTGGGGAAGAGTTTTGGATCATTTGTAACGCATTCAGTGGGAGGATTTCTGTATTTCTCCATGGCTCAAAAGCTTTACATTCTTCTCTTCAAAACCACTGTACAAAGAGCCAATTAGAAATTAATGAGAATTACTTTTCATTTTGTTTAGTTGTGATTTCACCATTGATGTTCATAAATTAGAGCTTATTTGGTCTGCAACTGAGAATCGAAGGTCATGGCTATGGCGATGCAGACTGTGAATTGAGAATTGATAATGATTGCAGAGACGAAGGCCCACATCATTAATTTTGGGATTTGGATTTATATTCTCTTCTTCAATGTTTGGACACAACGATGTGCATATGATAAGATTTTTTTTTTCTTCTACAAAATAGTCGTGTTTGGAGCCCACATGAACATAGCTCAAACTCGTACCGTACAATCTAATGATAAAAAAAACGGTTTGATTCTTGGTAAATGTGTTTAATCGATCATCTACCTAGTAATTAATTTAAATTTTTTGCACACAAATATTGTAGGGAGGGTCACAATCTTTTTAGTGAGATTAGTGCGTAAGCTGGTTCAGACACCCAACAAATATTGTAGGAAGGGTCACACGATCTTTTCATAGTGTGTAAGCTTGTTCAGACACCCAGATATAAAAAAAAAATAATATTGTAAATATATAGTACATTTTATTATATAGTAAACTAATTTTTTAATAACCTAAGATCAAATGATTAAGACATAGGTTTCGAATTCACCACACATGTTATTGAAATTCAATATATAAAGTTAATATTGTAACTTAAACACAGTTCAATTAGGTAGGACATTATAACTTCGATCAAAAGATTAGAATTTTGAATTTCTATTCCATTAACTAAAAATAAATACCTACTCTAACTACAATGATCTTAAGGTTGAAATTTTTTGTCGGGTAAGTTTCAACCCGCACAAAAGATATTTAGAAATGTGGTTTAAATTTTATTTTTGTAATATTTAATGTATTACGTTAGGAACAAATACAATTAAGGAAGTGTTACACAAACAGCAATCAGACTCAAAATAATTGCAAATTTAGCAAAGTTTAAAACATTTTGCAATTATAGCAAAAAATCAGTAGCTAACACCGATAGACTCGTTGATATATGACTATCACTAATAGACTTCTATCACTGATAGACTACCGACAAAATTCTATAAAAAACTGAGTCTATCAGCGACAAATCATACTATCAGTGATAAAAATTATTATATCCGCAAAAAAAAAATTAAAAATGCTATATTTTTAATTATTTAACTCTAAATTGAGAACCGCTATCATTTTCCTACACTTATTTGGGTTGAGAATTAAAATTTAATAAAAATATATGGAGGATAATGGATTTTAGAAAGTTGTTTTAGTTTTCTTATAGTTTACTCCATCATATTTTTTTTTTTATTTTTTTTTTTATTTTTTTTTTGTATAAGAAAAACAAATGTGGGAGGACTCTTTATTGTTTAGTTTTCATTTGATTAATTTTTTAAAAAGAATATTTAAAAAATAAGAAGAAGAAAAATCCAAAGAGGATAGTAATTGGGTAGGTAATGTGGTTTAGAGAAGATTCGAAATAAAATAGTTAATGAGAGTGACCCTACACCTAGTGTGTGAGTGTGGGAATAGTAAGTTGTGACAGTTCCTATAGCATAGGCCATAGGGTACCCTCTAATTATTCACCCCTATATCTTATGCTCACTGCCCTTTTTTTAATTATCATTCAAAAGGACTCTGACTCATCCCTTACCTTTCTGCTCCTCACAACTCTCCTAACCTAACCCATTTTCAAAAATATAATTATAAAACTTTTGTTTATATGTTTTAATCCTAATCCACACAACTTATTATCTTAAAGATGATGGTACATCTTCCATTCACATAATTGTTATAAAAAAAAATAAAAAAATACATTTTTACCTTTAAATTTTCAAATTATATATTTATCTAAGAAGTTAATACACGTGTTTCAAGTTTTTTTTTTTTTTTTTTTTATTGTTGTTGCCCAAGCGAGTCGGGCTCAACTGACACATGTATCCTGATAATCAAAAGGTTTGTGGTTCGAATCCTCTCACCCATGTATTCAAAAAAAAAAAAGTCAAAAAGTCAAATTGAACATAGTTCAGGCAACAAGATTGTAGCTCAACGGACAAAAAAAAAAGTTTATATTCATACAACATTTACATTCACCACTTTTTATTTGACCAAGCATTTATAAAATTAAAATTACTCAACCACGTGTTTGAAATGAACTCGTTTAGGGATCGTATTTTAAGATATTTTCTTAAGATTTTTGGTCCTAAAGTTTTGGGGTTGTAGGTTAATGAACCTCACAAACCATATATTAAAAAAAAAATGGACATGGAGTATGAATTTAGTGACTAAAAGATTCTAAGTTCGATCTTTACTCCACATGTTATCAAAAGAAAAGTGAGCATATCAAAAGAAAAGTGATCATAGTTCAACCACAGTTGATATGTACTCTAAATTTCAATCCTTATTTATTGTGTACTACCAAATAAGAAAAAATAATTATTTTGAAAGTTTATGAAATTATATTTAAACAAAAAAATAAATTGATTTCACCATTTATTTGAATTTAAAGATATTTTGTACTTGTTTTTTTATTTTTTATTTTAAAATGACTGAAATCAAATTTTATCTAATTGGTAGTTTTAGATTCTTAGGTGCATGACATCATTTTAAATTTTAGTATTGGACCCATTTTAAAAAAAAATATATATTTGATTTTTTTAAAAATTGTCAATTAAAATGGATGGTTTTGAAAGTTTGATGCCTCCTCGATTTGTGGAATTGGGCTGGGCCTGTAGGCCACACAGTTACTACTGGATCATACGAGATAGTGAATTTCAACCCAGTTTGAAAGTGAAGGTGAGCCCAACTATGGGTTTGGGCCTGAATATTTCAACCCGGCCCATAAAACTTGGTTGGTGTTTAGAATCAAAGAGATTAGGGTTGGGAATATTCTTGAGATGAAAATAGAGTGACAAGTAGCAGACAACACAAGTTTGATAGGGAAATATCACTAATAAATCAAAAGCTTGCATTTTTATAACATCAAATTGGAAGTTTCCAAATGGAAAACAAGTGCAAAACTAACTTTCTGACTTTGGTCTAAATTTTAAAGTCTTCTATTATCTAATTTGGAATGACAATGATCTTTTCTTTATTTGGCAACTTTACCTAAAATTCAACTTTTACATTTTTACTTAAAACCTCTCTATAAACCCACTTTCAAATTTCAATATCTACACCTTCACTTATTACTATTTTCCCAAGCCTTCCAAATACTTCAATTTCCAAGTTGATTAAGACACTTGCCAATTATTGATACATCAATTACCACTCTTCATTGAGTTAGCCATCAATAATATTCACTATATATGGAGATATTTTCTTTAAACAAACTTTATTTAGTTATCCTAAGTTAATGGGTTCATGAAGTTTTATTGGTATGAATCATCGAGGGTTGACGTAGTGGTCATGAAAAGTTTTTGAATTATTAATGCCCTCTAAAAAAGAATGAGTTCAATCATCGGTGGCTACCTACTTAAGGATTAATTTCTTACGGATTTTCTTGACGCCCAAATATTGTAGGATGAGATTAATAAGCTAACTCGGACATTCACGGATATTAAAAAAAAAAAATTGAATGAGTATCCATAAAATTCTTCAAATCCTAAGGCTATAGTCCATTATACCAAACAAATTTTTAGTCTCTACGTTGATCTCACTAGTGTGTTTGGTTGAAGAACGTAACGATGATTTCTTTTCTTTATCTTTATTGAATCTAGTAATAATCTAAGTGCATGGATCTTAGGAGCTAAGAAAATATTACGGCTAGATGAGGTTGGTAAAAAGAAAAGAAAATATGTGAAAATAAGACATGTTTTAGCACAACAATATTGTGGGGTATTGAGATTCAAACATTCGACCTTAAGAAAAGAAGTATATGTCAATTACCGTTGAATTATATTCACATTGATTGAATCTAGTAATTCAAGTGTATAGATTTTAGGATTCAAACATTCGACCTTAAGAAAAGAAGTACATGTCAATTACCGTTGAATTATACTCATGTTGACTGAATCTAGTAATTCAAGTGCATAGATCTTAGGAGCTAAGAAAATATTACGGCTAGATATAGAGGGGTTTTTTTGGTATAAAAAAAGTAGAAGAAGTGAAAATAAGGGAGATTTTGGAAAAGGAAATGAGAGAAAATAGAGGAATAGGTCACTCTCAAGAGCAAGAGGGAGGGCAATGGAGCTGAAAAAGGAAAGTGGGGTAAAGAAACCATGTAAGGAATGCTGAAAAGACCCTTTATGGGTATCAATTACTTCTGTGTGGTTCAATATTCATTTATGTGCTAACCAAGTTAGGCCTTGACAGTGCCCTTGGGCCTTAACTTAATTTCATCTTCTCTCAACTTCTAGTGAAGATAGAGTTAGGCAATTGATGGACAATTCTCGAGTCGAAAGCTATCTCAACACGTATATGGGGAAGACAAATTCTTGTCTTTGTAACTCTCGACTCGAATAAGATAGTGATCACTAATTTTAGTCCTAGACGGAATTCTTTTCCTTTCGTATCTTAAATAATAAGTCTAGTCCATGAACTTTTATGATTTGTTGGAATACCTTGAATCTGTTTGATCCGCTCTACAAATGATTCAGTACGAGACTCAGGGGCGAAGCACTCTATGGGAGTTTGGAAGCAACGCCCTTGAAGCTAAACGTATTTGGGTTTTGTCTGTCTTAGGTCATTTTGTATTAGGTCATTAGAATGATGTCATATATAAATCTTCTAATGATTTTTGTCATAATCTGTAATATATACTCTCTCTTAAAACTCAATAAATTGTTTTCTCCCTTCTGTCTGTGAACGTAGCTAATACAACGTTAGTGAACTATGTAAATATTTGTGTTAAATATCGATTTATTCTTCGTTGTCGAATTTCGTCATATAACAATTGTGTTTAATAGATCTCTAAATTTAAAAGTATTTTGTCGATCCTAAACTTTCAATTTTGTATTCAATAGATTTTTTAAAATTTAAAAATGTCAATATGATATGAAAGTGTAAGACACAAAATTGAAAGCTCATGAACTTATCATATATTTTTAAACTTCAAAGATATGTTAAGTACAAAGTTCAAGTCTCTATTAGACATTCCACCATAAATCTTTTTACAATTCTATGTTTGTTTTTTTTCTTCAAGAAATATGGAGGTTTGACGATTTGAATCTCTGGCGTCAAGAGACATATTCATATATTATATCGGTTAAGTTATTCTAACTATGCTCACTTTTTCTAATTTTATGAAATATTTTGAACTAAAATAACTTTAATATGATATTATATACCTTTTAGCTGATTTTATCTTTAATAATCTATTCCTATTATATCTAATAAACATGTTTTCTAATTGGCCTATTTTTGTATATAATAAAGAATCTCCACCTTACAAATGGACCTCGATTCACGTGGCAGAGTGTGGCCGCGAGTACTGCGGCTTTGCGTAAGCATGCGAGTCGGCTGGCACCAAGACCGTAAGCCCAAATCACTAGATTCACTCACAAAACTCAAACAGGTTGCGTCTAAAACCCGGGTCTTCTTTGTCCTGCCTCACGCGCCAATTCTGCAGTGCATTCCACTCGTCCTCTACTAATATTTTCAATTTGAACAACTAGATTTATTGCTTATTTGATGCATGTGATTTAAGACACAAAGCTAGCTTATGGGAAGATTTTATAGTACTACGGTTCATACCAATCACAATTTATGGCTTGCTATGACACAAAATATTTAAGAATATAGGAGGCCCGTGAAATAAATATATATATATATATATATATAAATCTTTCGATCCAAAAATTTATGAATGAAAAATCAAGTGAAAACTCTCAAATTTTTAACTTTGCATTTAAGACTATGAATTGTCGTAACCATCAAGGGTTGACCTAATAGTCATAAAGGATCTTGGGACAATCTGACCCGAACACTCACGGATATTAAAAAAAAAAAAAAATTAGTATGTAACATATTTTTTTAGCAATAAACAAACAAAGAAAACAAAACAACAAGCCAACAAGAGCATTGACATGGATTAGTGACGAACGGATATGGATTAGTGACGAGAGGTTCTAGGTTCAATTAAAAAAAAAAATAGTCTGATGAAAGAATTTCATAGTCACATAGGCGCGCTCCCCTCCCACTTAACAACCCTTCTACACAAGAACGGTGAGCTAACTCGTGAGTTGACCGGTTTTAACTTCCGAAAATGTCACCAAAAGCTCGTGTCTTGACTCGAGAAGCCAAACACTAGGTTTCTATGATGAACATCCCCACCTTTGTGAGGTATAGATCTTCGTCATTAAGAAGATTAATGACCTGCAAACAATCCGATTCAAGATAAATGAGACATTTTCCAACTCAACACCAATGGATTTCGCTTCAAGAATGCAAATTGTCCACTTATCCTCAAACGAACGACAACTTGCAGCCTCAATGAAATGACCCTTCGAATCTCTTATCACCCAGTTGCGGGAAGGTGTCACTCCAAGTTGCGTCACAATTCATCATCCATCAGTCTCATGACTCTCGTCAAAGTGAAGTATCAGTTTTTATTATATAACGATTTAGTTCCTTTAGTAATTTATCAAAGTGACTTATCTATATATATATATATATATATATATATATAGAAAAATACTCCATCAACTTTTAACAAGATTTTTACACGTTAGGAACTAAATTTTTACACAAAAAAGTTGTAATTGTAACTAAATTGCTACCAAATTTAACCCTTTTGTTTTTGTTTGTTAAGAGTAAAATGTGAAAGTAGTGAAATGAAAAGAGTAGTTTGGTTGTCTAATCGTTTTTGGCCTCATAAAAGCTTCTATCCTTTCACTCTTTGATTTGGGTCAAAAAATTACAGGCGAAAGAGAGAGAGAGCACAGTCTCCGCCACTGCTCTGCAACCCTGCCAAAAAGATCACTCTTTCTCTCTCTCTCGGACCCCCCCTCCCCATCCTCTCTCAAAAGCCTACTTCATAAATAACCTCTCAGCTACCTACACTTCCACTCAAATTCAGCAACTCCAAGCACATAGAGCCTAAACCAATTTCGACATTGACATCGGATTTTGATCCCTTGCGAATTCATTTCTGCTGCTGGGTGATTCAATCGTCATTTGGGTCGGCCATAATGGATCCTCCACTCGTCAATGAATCCTCCTTCTCCGCTGCGAATCCCTCTTCTTACAGCTTGGCCGCGATTTGGCCTTTCGTCGGAGAGCACGGCGGGAGCGCATTGGGCCTCCGAATGACTAATTTCGGTCAGAATCTTGGTGGGTTTCTCGAGAGCTCCACCAATCGCGACGGATCAATGGAGGAATCCACGGTGACGGAGCAGAGTGCCGGTGGGAGGAAGAGGAAGGATGTTAGCTCCGAGGATGAATCTTCCAGAATGGTTTCCACTAGTAGTGCTAATCAATTGGTTAGTTTTGGTTTCTGTACTACTCTTTTTGCTCTCATTTTGGCTACGTTGACTCGGTTTTGGTCTCCTTGGGAAAAAATGGCATTACTCAAGTTTGTACACTGTTTGTTTGGTTTTTCACTTTTAAAAGGTGAAACTCTCTTTTCTTTCTTTTTTGAAGGGGAGGAGGTTCCAAACTTCCAAGGAAGAGTGAAAAGCTAATAATCTTTATAAACCATTCTTGTAGTTGTTGCTCTGTGCAAAGATTACCAAGAATGTGATCATATATTTTGACACTGGCTAACTGCACTAAAGCACTTTGCCTTGAAATTTGAATGAATTATCCTAATGTTGACTAATTAACCAAGGTATTAATCGCCCTCTTGATTTTGTACTTTCCATTTCATACAGAGTAACTCAGATGGTAAACGGATGAAAGTAGTGGAATCCAGAGATGAAAATGGTGGTATAAAAGCTGAAGTCGAACCTAGCTCAGCAGATGGTAAGAAGCTGGCCGAAGATAGCTCGAAACCTTCTGAACCACCAAAGGATTACATCCATGTGAGAGCGAGAAGGGGCCAAGCTACTGATAGCCATAGTTTAGCAGAAAGAGTAATGTACTTTTCTCAGTGATTGGGGATTTGAATATCTCAATCATTTATCAGACAGTTCTTAGCATTCTGACTAACAACCTCAAGTTTTCTGGTGGAGATTTGAAATGTTTATCTCTATCCATTATGCCTTCCTCCCTAATTTCTGCCTGTTTGTCTTTGCCCATTTGTGCAGGCAAGAAGAGAGAAGATCAGTGAGAGAATGAAAACTTTGCAGGACTTGGTTCCAGGCTGTAACAAGGTACTCTTTTATCTGTTACTTTGTCTGCAAGTAGCCACTGGGGGAAAATTGCAAAAAACAACCCTGAACTGTAAAGAGTAGGTACAATTTGGATTTCCAACTTTTAACTTGATCAATTTTAAAAACCAAATGAATTATTGCCATGTAACTCCTGCCATTTCGACTGTTAAAACACCTGGAAACTTAGGACTTCTCTTTCCCTCCTCTTTTCGGGTTATCTCTCTCAGTTTGCAGTTCTTAAACAGAAGGAAGAAAGAAATGCAAAATTTAATTGATCTAAGATGTAGAAAAGAGAGTGTGAGGGGATTGATCAATTTTACTCCTAAATGAACGATAGTTGCCACATAGCCACCACCATTATATCCAATAAGCTTTCCTTCAAACCTATTACATCCATCGTTCTTTCTATATCTGTATAGGCAGAGAGAGAACGCAGAGAATTTGGGAGTTCAAGAGAAGCAAGAAATGCATGAGATAAAGAAAGTCACTGAGAGGAATAAATATAGAGAGGATAACTTGAGAGAGATTTCAGTTGGAGTGGTCTAAGAAAATTAAGAGAAGAGGACTAGAACAAAGCTCTCTTATCTATACAGAAAGGTTACTACACGAAGCTCTCTATCTATGAGTTTTCATTCATTTCACCCCAGGAAAAAGGACAATGTTAATACAAAAGTGATCAAATTAGAAATCTGTAGATTAAATTGTCATTATTCTATCAGTTCAGGGGTGTATTTTTCCGTTTTCTTCTAGCTATAAGAGTTGGGGATATAAATTATGAGTTTGGTTGCAGTCATATTGAAAATCAAGTTCAAATTATAATTTTTCTTCATTGGTATTTTCCTTGCATATCCATGTACCTGTTAGGTTATTGGAAAAGCACTTGTCCTTGATGAGATAATAAATTATATCCAATCATTGCAACGCCAGGTCGAGGTACTTATTCAAATCAAGGGTTTATGTTTTTATTTCAATTCTTTTTCTTATTTAATCTGAGCTTTGAATATTTGGCTCAAATTTGTAGTTCCTCTCCATGAAGCTTGAAACTGTGAATTCCAGGATGAACATAAGCCCTGGCATCGAAGGTTTTACCATAAAAAATGTAAGTTTGATTCTCATTTCCTTTTATGTATCAAGAGAAAAACAATACAAAAAGGAGTTTAGTTAGCAGTTGCCGGTTGGCAATCTTATCTAGATGAAAAGTATTTAATATGGCATACTTAGAACTACAACCCCTCTTTTCTTTTTCTTTTCTTTTTTTGAAAGAAAAATGATCTATGAGAATTTGATCGATAGTATGAAATTACAAAAGGGGTCTTTCACAGTTTTGAATGCTACTTTTCACAGGAACATCCACAAATCTAAACTTGGCTGACTATTTTTTCTGATAGCCTCTATGTTTATAATTTTTTGCCCTAAAGGTGTCTGCTTGTATCCATGAGGGCCATATGATTTATTTTGGTAATTAAGGTATTGGCCCGGTTCCCATGGTATAGCCAAGTTGGCATTGTGGTAGTCTTTAATTATACTTTCAACGAACTTCTTTTACAAATTTACAATGCACCAATCTATAATCCTGGTGGTGGAGATATTCTCCAGAAAATAGCGGAAAGGTTTCATATCTTAGTCAAAATGGCTTCATCCAAAACCTTATAGGCAAGATAAAAGAGCATCTGAAATCTCTTTGGCTATATTAGTACAAGGACCTCCAAAACTCCAAGTTGTGTATCCATCATGGTTAGTGGTACGAATTGCTATGATAAATGGTTGCTCAAATGATGCTTTCTTGATGTTGTGATTGTTTTTATGGTCTGTGACTTGGATTTTGACATTCAAAGATTATTGTTGAACTAACCAAATGTAGTACGGTGAAACAGTTATCTCGTGAGATTAGTCGAGGTGTGTATAAGTTGGCTCGGACACTCACAGATATTAAAAGAAAAAAAAAACTATTGTTGAAACTCTCTAATGAGAAAAAAAGGGAGACTGTTTCGAACTATTTGTGTGGATTGTATAGACCATTGACTTTCTGATTCCTTATACATACATGTGTGTGCATATCTATATATAAATAGACAGGAAACAGAGGAAGAAAAAAAAGATTCTTATTTCCTAACTCTCTCGTCTGACGTTTCAGATTGTTAATCAACAATATGATGCAGCTGGAATATTATATGGTTCACAAGCAGCAAGAGAATATACCCAAGGTGCACAAGCTGAATGGTTGCACATGCAGATCGGTGGAAGTTTTGAAAGAACATCTTAGACCTCAATAGGCATCTTATAATCAAATGTCAAAATTAATTTGGCTTCCTCATTTAGTTCAGTAGATATATTATGTATGTTTGATCATTTGGTATCAATACTTGTATTATCTGCAGAAACTGAACCTACTTCCAATTTGTATCTTACTGACTGGCAATCTGTACTGCAGTTGTACTGGACAAAACATACTAAGGTTCCCTTACTGCTCTTAAATTGAGTAACAAAAGAATTCTGCTTTACTTTACAGAGTATTTCAACAGAAATGGGGAAGTTCTGATAAACCATTACTAAGATCATTGTGTTTCGAATGTACGACGGGTTAAGGACTTGCTTCTAATCAAACTACATATTTTGTTTGCTACCATGAATAGACTTGATGAATCTAAGGCTGTATTATCTCTGATTATTTGATTCAAAGGAGGGTCCAGAAGTTTTCTGTAGTTTGTGAAAGATCCAGATCATGGACAGGCTGGGGGTTTGACAGGCCTGCATTTTCTTACATTCTTTAGAATATGATACATGTGATGCAAAAAGGAATTATAAAAAATGAAATAAAATGAGTAAATATATTAGCTTATTTGTTTATAACACATTGTTATATTATCTTGGTATTTTATGGAACAACAGAGAGAAGATAAAGTGTCAATAACAAATTAATTATGCAAGTATTGTATTATCACATGACTGCTTTCTAAGCAGTAAAGTTCATTCACTATACAGGCCTGTGATTGTGAATGAGATTATTGTCAAGTGTAACCTAATGGCAAGGAAGAAAAGAACACAACCAGTGGCAGAAAGAAATGTATCAATATTCAATAAAGGGGACAAACTGAGAATAAAACTAAGCAAATTTGGACTTTATGGTGTTGATAACTCCATCATCAACTTGGAAGGTCTTGGTCAGAATTTCAACAGGGATTGGAGGATTTGAACCAAACAAAGTTCGAGAGACGATCACAGCCCCCGGCAACTGACTGTTGAAAGCTGTGAGCAGAGTTGCCTTGCTATTTCCAACATTATACTGGAAATGAACAAGTCCTCTGGGAATGATAAACATCTGCCCTGCAGTCAAAACCTTGTAATAATACACATTACTTGTTGACACAAACCCAACAAGAACCTTCCCTTTAATAACGACAACGCTTTCGGAGGCATGAGGATGCGAGTGAGGTGAATTTATTCCACCAGGAGCAAAGTCGACACGGTTCATGGATAGCCCAAGGGTATTGAGTCCTGGAAATGCAAGAACATTTCCTTGTGCGACTCCAAAACCAAAAGGATTACTTGTGTTGCCCTCTTTGCTCAATCCATCAAAGAAGAAATCATCTGAAGAAACTTCTGAAACTGGCTTGCAAGGGAAGCCATTAACTGATATGGAAGCCTTTAAATCAGCAACGCAGAAGTCCTGCAACGGATCGGGGTCGGCTAACAAAGAAGGAAAAGGAAGAAGCAACAATATAATGAAGCAACCAAGCATGTTCAAAGGTGAGCTTGTGAAAGCAATCATGGTGGCCAAGAAGTTTAGTCTCAGAAAGATAGTTATTAGCTCAAGCTTGCTAATGGAGGTAATTTAAGAGTGTTGCAGAATCCTCTTAAATACTTTTCCTGGCTTAGCTGCCTTCTTCAAGTCTTTTTTCTCAAGCAACATATCAATGGGAAAATTATTGTGATATAAACATACTAATCTGTTTGGAGCCTTCCTAAGCTGACCGTCCTTACAAATAATAAAAGCTTAAAACTAAGATTACAAAGTCTTAATCCAAGAAAATTGTGAGTTAGTTGGCTTTGGACAAGGATAAAGCGACATAAAGCCAATTTTTTTATATATTTTTTTGGAGAAAGAAACTAAATCTTATAGAAGTAGGTGGGGGGATTGATTTAGTCTCATATTCAAGAACCTTGAAGCATTGACCTGGTTAGATCCTAACTTTTTTACTTCTCATTGTCCAAGTGTTTTCTCAATAAGTTAAGAAATCAATTTTCTTCCCTCCACTTTTTTCTATTTCAACAGCCCAACCACTCTTAATGAAATGACATTGTCATTAGCCTGACATAAGTAATTACAAAGAAAGAGTTGATTTTGTTAAGCACTATCATAGGAAGAGCACACAGGGGCCAGGTCAAGGTGATTAAATTTCAATAATGTTACCATCAACCTTTAAATTACAAGTTGACAATTTCCAATCTTGCTTACATAGTTACAAGTAGCCAATTGGTTCACGAATTCGAAAAAAACTCAAACTTGTCATATGGGGTAAAAGCTCTATAAAATAATCATGAAAAACTTATAATAAACAAACATTCAAAGGACATTATAAAATTTTCTATAAATTTGAAATTAGCTTACACATTTAATCAGTCAATTTTGTGGCAATGGTTTATAGTTTGAGATGTATTGCTTTGAAAGTGTTGTTATAAATTATAATTAATATTTGTTCTCTACATATATTGTGCTTAGCAATACAAAAATTGAATTATATACACCACATACAATTATACTAAGTTTAATTAGGAAGACAATTAATTACAACGTCATGTATGATGTAAATGTAATATTCTCAAATACAATATGTACGCATGATATTTAATCAACATTATTTTCCTACCTAATGAGCTCTTCTAGAGACCACTACAATTTTTAAAATAGAAAAGAATTATAAGTCAAATTTAAGAAATAATTAAAGAGGAAAAAGATAGTTTTAAAATCTGATTTTTTTGAAGAAAAAAATTAAAAAAATGATTTAAGATTTTAAAATTGTTTTCTTCAATAAGTAAACCCTTCCCCAGAAAATTGATATTGCAACAAAGTTTAAATTTCGTAACGGAAAATTTAAAACATACACACATATGCTATAAAATGAGTATTAAAATAACCATTTTCCTAAAAATAATTAAATAGACGTGCATAGCTCAATAGTAATTGACATGTACTCCTTCCCTTGAGGTTAGAGGTTCAAATCTGCATATCCCACATTTGTTGTTGTAAAAACAAAAACAAAAAAGACGTGTCTATTTAAAGCGGTGCTCGTAATTTTTATGAGTCTAAAGTAGAAAGTTTGAGTTCTAAAACAATGTTTTTAATTGTTCAACAAAATAAGATTTTTTTTTTTTTAATAAGGTAGCTTTCATTGAGAAAAAATGAAAGAATACAAGAGCATCAAAAAAAGATAAGCTCGAAAGGAGGCCTCTTATAGAAAAGGAGTCTAGTCAAGTAATAAAAGACCTATAGAATAATTACAAAAAAAGAAGGAGGCCTCTTATAGAAAAGGGGTCTAGTCAAGTAATAAAAGACCTATAGAATAATTACAAAAAAAGTTGTGTCACCGACCCCCACAAAGAAACTTGAAATCTAACATGTATTTGGTAGGTAGCTCTATGATTTATAAAAGTTTATTATGTACTATAAAATGTGGGTTTTATACTCTAATAACCCTGAAAGCTCTTTTAAAATAAAAAATTATAAATTAAAGGTATGTGACCATCCCAAAGCCCAAACTTTGGAGACATCAAGGATTTTCATTATTTTTTTTTGGATAAGAAACAATTTCATTGATGAATGAAAAAAGGAGCTAAAGCTCGAGCACCTAAAGGTGATTACAAGAAAGCGGACCAATTAGCGGTCAAATGTGAAAAGCTATAATCCAAAAAAGGGTATTTGCACTTACACCAATACAATGCATTGAAAATAATTAAATCCAACACTCTTCCAAAAGAAGAAAATTCATCCCTAAAAGTGCGAGCATTTCACTCTTTCCAAAGAACCCAAAGAAAAACTAGATTGAAGGCAAGCCAAAGAGACTTAGCCTCTCCATTGAAAGGGTGGTGGACAAAGATGGTAAGCATGAAATCATTCATGTTATTTGGAAGAACCAATGACCAATCGAAAGCATGTAGGATAAAGGCCCAATAATGAGAGGCAAGGATTTTCATTATTAAACTCACTCAGGCCCAGACTTTGGAGACATCAAGGATTTTCATTATTTAACTCACCCAAAGATTCAAACACGAGATCTCTGTGCAGGTATTATACAGAGACTGCGAACCTTAGTCAACAGAGCCGCCCCTTCGAGGCTTAATAGCCATGAACGTTTATTATGTACCATGAAATCAATGCATTCGTAACTTATGCCAAGTAAATCTACCTATCAAATATCAAACATGGACTCCTTTTTACTCTTGAATTACACAAATGATCCGGAAAAAAAAAACTAAAAGTTCTTCCACTGAAGTCACTATTCTAACTCTTTTAGCAGCAGACAGGAAAATGGATCATGACTGATAGGGTGATAGTGGAGCGATTACAAACTCCAAAGTTAAAGTCAACATGGAGAAATTTTAACATAACACCAAAAACCCCTATGTCTATTTCAAATGACCGGGTCTTGTGCGAAAGTGCACCTTCATTTACAGAACACAAGCAAGACTATTATTCCAGATGATGAAAGTGCACCTTCAATTGATTGTTTGAAAACAACCAAAAAATGCTTTCTTTTGTCAACAATACGCCATAGTTTTATCGATGCCGCCTAAAGCATGCTTATACAATTAACAAAATTACATGTCATTCAGAGTACTACCGCATTTGGAAGCTACTCTTTCAATGGCTATGAAGAAAATAATGGCTGAGGAACCATAACTTCCTCATGATGACCTATCTGAAATAGGTGCCATTTGAAAAGAGAGGGGAAAGGCGTACATATAATTTAACAGCTTCAATGATTCCAAGCTCCAGATTGTCAAGGATTTCATCAAAGGAGGCATCGTTAGAGATTGATTCTCTGAGTCCAATATCATATTTTGATTCTGCAAGGAAATGAAAAGTAGGAAGTAAGAAACCAAAGAAAAAATGGAATGACAAACTATCCTTAGACTTCTTAGATTTAAGAAAATAGAAATTACTTGTCCAATCCAGCCGAGCTGATGGGAATCACACCAGATGGTGATACAAGAGCATCGACTAAAACGTCATTTGGAGTGAGTGGTATAACTCCTTCATCCATTATCTGTACTGAATAGGACAGTGCAACTGCAAAATCATGCCAACTGAGTTCAGTGAAGTTGCAGGGAAACAAGGTGAAATGAAAAAGGAAACTAAGCCGAGGTTCTACTACAAAGGAAAGAGCTTACACACATACCAAGGAGGGGCTGCTTCCAATTCCGCGCCTTTGCAAGCTCTTGGTAGTTCTTTATGAAGGTATCATAATAACTGTTTTCATAATAATTATATGATAAGATCCATTTGGAGTAGGATGTATAAGATTAAACAGATTGAATATGGGTCAAAATCTTAACAAGCAAATAAAAAAAAAACATAGAGGGAGAGATTTTACTATCATGATTTGGGAGTCACTGTATCTAGTTTCAACTTAACAAATCAGCTCCAAATGTGTTAAAAGTTCAGTAATAACAGCAGCAGAAAGAAACCTCAAAAAGGCTAAATGCAAATC
Source organism: Herpetospermum pedunculosum (assembly GCA_028017165.1). Classification (NCBI taxonomy): domain Eukaryota; kingdom Viridiplantae; phylum Streptophyta; class Magnoliopsida; order Cucurbitales; family Cucurbitaceae; genus Herpetospermum; species Herpetospermum pedunculosum. Next base: position 1,232,052 of record CM051530.1, read on the forward strand.
CATACCCTCCCCCTCGTCCTAGGCGTCTTCCTGATTTATCAAATGCTAGTCCTGGCAGCAATCATCAACAACATATTAATAAGTGATTCGTGTTGGCTTCTAACCTATAAATAAACCCTAAACGATCAACAAATAGATATGAATATCTCACCTGGTAAGAGGAATAAATCGATGGGGTCTTTTGTCAGCATAACTGCAAAACATAGATGTTTAAATATCAGCAGTGTTACATTCAAGACGCAGAGATGGATTATGTCAAATCATTTCTTTGTTGAGAAAAGATGACCATATGGATACCAATAATGTTTGGTTGATATCACCATAAGAGTTCTGTTATAATATATGCCAAAGCAGACTCATTGGCCAAAGCAGACTCATTGCTAAGTACTCCCCACCCTGGAGGGAAAATGCCATAAATTTTTATATTTTGCTATTGCCATTAGCATGTGTATCACAGATAAGATGTCATGGTACAACTCAGTTGAAAGGTCGAGTATGATGTGCACCTTCCTTATTTGTGCTCTTCATTACTCTCATAAACAACTACGTTAGACCAATTATTTTGTCTCTTAAAACAGCCACGGTTCATTTGGTATCAGTAGAATAATGTCTTCCACTTTCCAGGAAAACTTAACAAGGCTGTAAAAGGAATTTAACAAAATAAGTTAACGATTTCTGGGTATCAACAAACATTAGAAAAAATGAAACTGTTTGTTTCATGACCTGTTGTTAAGCTCGAAGAAAATCCAGGAAAGTACTAGTGGTAGGTTTTGAAGACAAGTATTTAGGGAATATTGATTTATGGAGTCTGTCAAAGATGCAAACCACCGAAAGTTCAATTCTGGCTCACATTGAAGAATTAATATATCTATTGACCATCCAAGACAATAAGGAATAACCAGGCTTTTTGCCGGAAATAAACAAAACAAAAAATATTTTTGGTCCCCAATTGGTAAGAAAATCTAGAGTTGTTTGCAAAGCCAAAAGAACAATAATATCAGTAACGTTAGAAATATAAATAGTTATATTTTCGGTTGGTTTTTCCACATTTTCAGTCAATGCACATATGTTGAAAAGTTTTGGAACTTCCTCCTCGATGTTTTCAGTTGGTCTTTCCCTCGACCGGACAATATGCTTTCATTGATCTACATTCTTCTATTGGGGCACCCATTCAAGAAAGCAAAGAAGATCTTATGGATTAATTTTATTACTGCTTTATTTGGAATCTTTGGAATGAGAGGAACACTCGAATCTTTAGGGACTTATCCAAAGATACCCGGAGATTCATCGAGTCGACGACTTTATTAGCTTTATCCTGGAGCAAGTTAATCACTCCTTTTTGTTCTTATGATCTTACCACCCTCTATAATCAATGGAGATTTTTTTGTAATTAACAGGATAGGTAGATTTTGTAACACTCTTTCATAGATCAATGAAATTGTTTCTGTTTCCTATCAAAAAAAAAAAAAAAAAAAAATAGTTAGATTTTAAAAGGTTATTCTTTGCTGGGGCTATATATAAGTCGAGTGTATACCATTATCCCAGTGCAATATATAGTAGATTGTAGACTAATCATAAAAAACGTGAGCACGATCATTGAGCTGGGGACTGACAAATAAATGAAAGGAGACAAAGAGAGAGAGAGAGAGAGGGGAATGTGAAGTATCTAATTACCATCTTCACGTTCGTTTCCATCACCATCCACTGGAGCTGGTTCTAAAATGTTCATTGAATTTGCAATAAGATCGTCCATACGTGAAATATTGAACATCCGCATGTGACTATTTTTGTCCTCCACACGTGGGACATAAATCTTCTTCAAATAACCATCTTCAGATATAAAGAAGAATGTCAACATTCACAAAGCTGAATAAAAGCATGCTAGCTAGATTCAAGAACTTCCCCGAGTGAAGCAGAAAAGCATTATCTCGTGAAACCAACATCAAGTTCAAAAAATAACTTGCTAATATCATACTTCCATAAATATACTTTGCATTCACATCCACTATATCAAATAGTCTTTGTTTTAAACCAGTTCCAAGTATAACGATCATATTCTCCTAATCTAATTGGTTAAATTAAACTAAAGAATCTAATTGAATTAGTAACTAATTGTGCTTCTCTTATTTGATGACTGATGTAAAGCTTCAAAAATAGAATATTCCATTGAGCTTTGCTGACTTAATTACGTCAACGTTGCCGAACGAATCCTTGAAACTTCAGATGACTCATACGCATGAATTAATTAGTAAATGGCTAATAAGATTGCCAAAAGCATAGCTCAACTGGTAACACATGTATTCTCGATCAGAAGTTCAGAAGCTCGAATCGTCCTCCACATGTTGAACTAAAAAAAAAATGGCAATTAAGATTAAGAACACACCTTTTGGTGGGTGTTGAAGAGTTTCTGATAACAGTCTCGAGGTATCAACTTCTCTTAAGGCACTACAACTCACATAAGCACATAATCTCTGACTAGATTTAAACCACGGGGCTTCCAAAACTATACTCTGAATTGCATTGTCTGAGAAAAACAAGTAGACAGTCCAATGAAATAAGGGCAACAGAATAGCACATTTTCTCGATTCAGAAACATCATAAAACAATATCCAGACAATTTTTCTATGACTCGGATTGACACTTTCAACAGAGCGAAGTTAATCGAAGGAGATAAGCAAGCAATTAGTACCTTCCTGGGATCTGAGGGAAGGGTCCATGGATTTGAGGGCTTTTCGAACGCTGGATCGAAGAACCCGTTTCTGCTCAAATGTGGCCTTCAATTGGTCTTCGTTCTCTGGTTTGATACTCTCGTTACTCGCCATTTTCGAGGACCCAGATGAGCGATGCGATGATGGAGGAAGTGCTTGTTGGAAAGCTGAAGGTGGGAAGCGATTGAACAGTGAATTGGCTGCAATGGGTATTAATAATTTATAGTTTCGGACCATTGGGGCTTCGGAATTTGCCCACCTTCTGGCTTTTGGGCTCCGACCCACTTGCACTCCGGCTGGACTTCGCTGGCTCGTCAATCTAAAAGCAGTGGTCGAGTTTTGATATCCATGCACCGGTGAATTTGTCTCATTTCCTTGAAGGAGCCGAGATTTAATCATCAAGACCAAAATGCTCCGATCACAAACAACAATATGCTTCCAACTCCCTGATTTCGACACTTTCAAAAGCCAAATGGGCGTGGCACAAGCACAACTACTTCACACATTTTTTTCTCTCAAACATTCCCATATTTTATTTGCTTAAGTAAGATTGTGCCAAGTAATTTTTTTTTTTTTTTTTCTAATTTAGTTATCAAAGGGTGGAAGTTACAACTTCTAACTTCTGGTCGAAGGTATATACCTTTGCGGAGTTATGTTGAGATTGAAGTGTTGAATAAATGTTCAATAGAGTAGTGTAATTTTGTACTAAAAAAAAGATAGTGTAATTCTATCAGAGATCAAAATAAATATAAGTTTTTTAGCATGAATATATCGAGTCAACATGATGAATAGGCATCTACTCCATCATTATGTATCCCGAACAAACAAAGTTTAACTCAATGGATAATAAGTATATTATCATCCCAAAGTTAAATGTATTGACTTCTCACTCTTGCAGTTTATAATCATGAACGATACACACATATTTTAGAGGACGAAATAAAAAGTTGAATGTGAGAGTAAGTTAACTTTCCAACTCGAAAAAACTAAATACTTTTGAGCTTACAGATTTTACAATTACATGGAGAATTTAATGTTGAACAACATTGAAATGAGAGATGTTCGAAAAAATCTAATATAAAAAACTCAATTTGGATCATTCATGCTAGTATAAACATTCAAAAAAATGCCAAGAACGATTTTGTGAATCTATACATGTCAGGCGACATGCTATTTTAAAGTATATTTAATTGAATATATCAATAAACAAATAAACACGCATGCAATATAAACTCAAACATGCTACATTGTTTCATTCGTACTTGCACAAACAATAAAACATTCAAAAAAAAATACATGACATAGGATGTGTGAATCTATGCAAAATATGTGACATGTTTTAAAGTCACATTTCAATATGTCAACAACAAATAAGAAAAACACATGTGGTGCTAGTAGCATAAAAATATATGCATATATATGATTAGTGGAGAATAACAATAATCTTATATTTCTTAAACAACTGTACATAGACTTAGTTAAGTCTATAATTAAATGAGGTGAACATGAATAGCTTTATCTATGATATTTATTACACCAAATGACTTGCATAGCTTTATTTGTAAGGTTGCACGTGTTTACCACTAGTAACCTTCTATGTTTAATAATAGGAAATATAAATCAAACAAATGATATATATCTTGAAGGAAAATGTTAACGACCAATTGAGGGGGTTCTCTAACTAAACTTGGTTCCATAAATTATTTATGGCACGAGTGACTTGTTCATATGCAATGCAACAATGTTGTAACTTAGGGGAGTATGTAAAAACTCTATAATTAAACTTTGGCGTTGGATATCGTCAACAAAAAAATTGGAGTTTCATTGACATATTCGTCATTTTCTTGAAGAAATTTCAAAAATGATCAAAGAATTCACCTCAATCTAGAGTGTTGTGAGATATGACTTTGATAGATTCGGTGATTTTTTCATGTCATCGTTTATGTAAGTTTTACTGTTCCAACGAAATTTCGAGCAATCCAGCGCGAGCATATGATATCTCCTCTTGAATTGTGAACAATATCACCTAGGCCAACCTTTTTCTCTCATTTGTCCCAAGTGCATCTCGCCAAAAGCATTTAGGATATATAGTTTTTTTTTTTTTAGTACATTGAGGGTGGGGGATTCGAACCACAGACCTCTTGGTCATGAACATATACATGTGCCAGCTGAGCCATGCTCGCTTTGGCTTTAGGATATACAGTTGGTTGCTGCATTAGAAAAGGCCCAAATTTATAGGTCGCATCAGGTGCTTGGATGAGCTCTAAAGCCCATTCAACTGGGTATTGCATGTAGGCATTTGATATTAAAGAAAACAGTCGCATTTCTTCTTTTCCATCAAACTGAAAGAGCTGCTACAAATCCACATAAATCCGCTACAAACATGCATTTGTTTTTTTTTGTTGGGTAATTGTTCAAAATAACATCTTTTTGTTTCATCTATCATAATTAGCATTGTTTAATTTGAAGAAAAAATCATTTTTGACCTTTTTCGATTTCAATGTCGACCGAGATTTATGATTTTTTTGTCCTATTCCGGCCGGACTGGGATCAAGAAACAATATTTGTTCCATCTTCTTTCTCTTTGAAAAAATTTATTCGAAATTGATTTATATCCACCACAATCAGAGATTTCGAACCGTACAAATAAACAGTATTTAGGTTGAGAGAAACTCTAAAACGAAAATTTATCCCTTTGGAGGAACCAATTCAATCAAGTTATGTCCGTACTTTTTCTTTTTATAATTAGTACTACTTTTGTTTTTCGGTATGCGGTTTTGTTGATATTTACGAAACAACGGTTTACAACATAGCGACCCGGGACATCTTTCTTCTTGAAGTCCTTGAAGACATAATAACAATTATGTTATGAACTTGTTCGTTGAGAATTTTTGGATCTCGTTAAATACAAATTGACGAGCCCAATAAAAAAGCATGGCTGTCCAACACGGATTGAAATAGAAGTCGGTTCAACGTGTGTGATTTTGTTCATATTGTTGCCTAATTATACGAGTTGAGGTGGATTTTTCCCTTATAGCAAGAGTAAATCAATACCATCTTATATACTTTTTTCGGAAATTGTTTTGTTTCAACTTTTCGAGATATAGGAAGAAGATGAAGAAAAAAAACTCTTAAATTCCTCATCAATTGGTGGTCGAAAAGACTAAATCGATTTAAAAAAAATATATATATATATTTTGTTGGTTGAATAAAACCTGCTTCGTTAACAACCAACATCCAGACAACAACCAGCCTTAGAGAGCAGAGGCAAACTAGTTCGGTTGAACGCCAAAATAAAACATTTTCTCCTCCAACAGAAGAAAAACAAGGCGAAGCAAAAGAAAACTCAAGCGTAAATCCGAACGCCAAAAGAAAACATTTTCTCCTTCAACAGGAGAACAACAAGGTGAAACAAAAGAAAGCTCAAGCGCAACACGCGCTAAACAGTGATCAACAAGATTACAAGCTCTACTAAAAAAATCAAAAGACACACAACCAACCTTTGAGCCTTCCGCCAAGATACCCTCAGGGATATTTCTGGTCTCTGCAAGGTCAAGCCTCAGGCACTTCAAAGCTCCAACAACCTTCGCCGAGTCCGACTCAACAAAAAGATGACAAAACTTCGACGACTCGAAGCGACTGACCGATCTCAAACCGACAAGAATAGCCTCGCCGGGAGTCACGAATCACTCCGCCGATGGCACCCCTGTTCCTTTCCTCCCTCCAAGAGGCATCAATGTTCAACTTCCAACAACCCAGAGGCGGCGACTCCCACCCGATCTGACTCACGCGGCTCTCTGATCTTGCCTTAGGCTCAAGCCCCAGTGTACTCTTGGAGCTCCTCCCAAAACATGTTTAGGGATCTCGCTCTGGACATCGATCTTAGGGCCAAGAATGATAGCTCTGACAACCGTATTCCTGTAATTCCAAATGCACTAGAAGGTAATAATAACTTTTGCCAGGTCAATCTTGCTCAGATTAGCATTCATCCAATCCCATAAGTCTCGAACCGTCCAAAAATCCCTACAAAAAACATAAAGGTTCCATAAGTCAAACAAGATCTCAAGCCATACTTTTTTTGCGAACTTACAACTCAAGATAACGTGGTAGGCTGATTCAGCCTTTGCCCTGCAAAAAGAACAAACAACGTCATTGTCTATCCATTTTTTTTAATATTAACTTTCGTGGGGATGATATCATTTATCAACTTCCACGCACAAATTTTAGCCCTCGGCAACCCACTACACTTTCAGAACCTAACCAAAAAACATATTCTTCCCCCCAAGATTCGACGTCCCTTCTCTTATTTGCTCTTGAAGCTAGATAGCTAGGTGATATGCACTTTTAACTAGATTCAACGTCCCTTCTCTTTTTTGCTCTTGCCATTCTCATTCAACAAGAAGCTCACTCTTTTCACCCGAACTTCTCTCTCAACCCACCTAGGCAGCCTACAACCTCCACCCCAGCCACGGATCTTTATCTTAAATAATGTTTTTTTAATCCCCAACTCTCCCCCACACGATACTCTTCCGAGTTAGGGAGGCGTTTGCTCCAACTGGCATCCCGAGAAAATCTTCGTTTTTTAAGTACCTTCCCCTTAACGTTTGAGAGAGGAGACTCTCCGATTTCCTTAAAATTCTCCAACTATGCTTTGCATGGCTTGATTAAAATTGGTCAGCTTTCTAAATCCAACCCTCAAGAGCCCTTATAGATATTGTTATTGATATCTAGATTGATATTAAAATTAATAAATACTATTTATTATTTTTTTTTTTCTATATTTTATGAGTATTTATAAAAGTTATCCATTAATCTTACAAATAAAAAAAAAAAAAAAAAATTATCTATTAACCTTTAATTACACATATCCAATATTTTCGTCCCGATTGGAATAGACGATAAAAAAAACCATTTCGAACATGACCCCTTTTTGGGTTTTTACTATTGATATTTCTTAGACAAGTTATTTCAATACAATAAAGTATTCAATTATTTATTATATTATAAAGTATTAATAATTCAATACTGAGCGTGACACTTAAACCCCCCCCCCCAAAAAAAAAAAAAAAAAAAAAGCAGCGCCATATGATGTAAATATAATTATTTATGACTAGACAACAGCACTATAGATTATAATTGGGATTCGTTTTGGGAGCCAAAAAAAGAAGAAGATATTTCTTCATCCTTTTCAAAAAGAAAAAAAAGAGGAAAATAAAATTTTCAAAAAATAAAAAAATCCACGGTAAATAAATTCAAAGGAGAATTCAATATCAAACTCCAAGGCGGTGGGTCCCGACGCACGAACTCATCCAGTCAGATGCCACGTGGCGAAGATCCTCTACAAAATTCGTAGCGTACTTAATGGTGGATCCGTTGACCAAAAGTCAAACAGGAAAGATCCGACGGCTGAGATAGCGCGTTCTACCCCGAGACCGATCGAACCGAAAGGGCCCTGCTCAGGTACCCAATCCCCATCCTCTCTCCTCAGTCGAGTTCCACAGCGGGCGCCAAAAAGAAGAACAAAAACCTCTGTGTCAAAAACGAAGAAGAAGAAGAAGAAGAAGAAAGACGACGACGAAGAAGACGGATTAGCAAGAAAAGTCTTTGAAGAGCTCGAGCTGCGCTTCCGACTAGCTTTTGGTTCGATCATGGAGCTTCAAAACACAGTGAAAGAAGCCCTAAACGCACTGTATCATCACCCCGACGATGCCTTCCGTATGCAGGCCGATCGATGGCTTCAAGACTTCCAGCGCACTCTTGATGCCTGGCAGGTATCTCTTTCAATCACTTCCTCGCTTTCTGTGTAATAGATTTTGAGTTTGTTTCCTACGGGCTGTGATTTGCTGCTTTGATTCATTGGTTTAGTGTTCTTTTGTTTTTACTTTGCTTAATTCTAATCAATTAGTAGAGTTTTAGTTACTGTACAATGCTTCATATGCTGGGTCATGGGAGTGAATTCTGTACAAGGGATTCTTTACTAATCTCTACTATTAATCATTCACTTTGGAAGTTCTCTTCTTTTGTTTTTCTGTTCATTTATTTCCACTTGGCTGCGGGAGAACGTTGGAAAGAATAACACCATCAAACTTAAGAATGCGGCTTTCCCCCCCTCCCCCCTTGTCATTTGGCTGGGAAAGTTTCACATACAGATTTTGATCGATTTCTGAATATGGATTTATAAATAATTTAAAAATAACAGATTTCATGCTTGGAGATGGAAAAATAGAATGAATTCACTGGGGACTTTATAATTTCAATTTTCTGGAGCTGATGCAACAAGCACATGTATTTCAATTCTAATTTCCAAGCATCCAACTCACTTTATTGTCCCTGCCTACATTATTGAGGATAGAGATAGGAAAGACATCAATTGCTGTTCGTTTTCAGTAAGTTTCATAACTGTTGTGTGGACCAATTTCCAGGAATGACTTAGATTGGATTTGGACAGGTTCATATTTGGGTATGGTTTCAAGTGTAGATCCATTAGCATTTACTAGTGAAGGGTGTATCTTAATGATGAGATTTGCATTTTCTTTTAAAGATGTTGAAGGAGATGTGCCTGTAAGCTGTAACAGCTGAAAGCAAAACATACTTCTGCTTGAATTTCAGCATTTTAATGGAATCATATTTAGCAGACATGGATATTCATTTTTGTATCCTCGAATACTTCAAATTTATGTTAGCTGCCTTTCTCCTCAAACTTGATCCCGTTAGATTCGATCTAACATTCATCTAAATATGCTCTGGTCCTCATACTGTAGTTCTGTCATATAGCTCGTAAGTACTCTTCATTCCATACGAGCATTCGTTGCCCTTTGCAGCAGCCTTATGAATATTATTCATGCCTTTATTTAGGAAAGTTAATGATCTTTATTCTTTTAGGTTGCTGATAATTTGCTTCACGAACCCACCAGCAATTTGGAAACTTTGATCTTTTGCTCTCAAACACTTAGAAGCAAGGTATCTTTCTTTGATTTGTCATTTTTAATTACTGAACATTGGTTATTTGAAGTTATCTATGTATGAGCTCCTTAGTAATGAAATAAAGTTCGTTTAAGCGTACCATGTTGATTGTTTTCTGAGCTCTAGTCCACTATTTATCTAATCCAGGTACAAAGAGATTTTGAAGAACTTCCTTCAGAAGCTTTTCGGCCCTTGCGTGACTCATTAAATGTAAGAATGTCGTTTTAAGTAGCTAAGCTCTTAATCAGCATCATTATAATTGTGCAAAATATGTGGTGCGATGCCATAATATTTTCAACCTGGTAATGCTTGGTTGCCTTTTCTGTTTCAAGGTGTGGCTTTGCTTTCCGTTAGATATGGAACTTTTAACTCTTGGTGACCATCTGATCATACATCTCTTTGAATTACACAGATTTACAATGAGACCAAATACTTTTGTGACTTCCAATTTCATGATCAATTATCAAATCGTATTTAGCCATGGCCTTTTTTTTTTTTTTTTTTTTTTTTCCTGTTATAAAACTATTCCTTACAGTACTACCGCTTAATCTGCAACTGATGGAACTTGCATGATGCATGTGTTATATATGTTACCACTTGATACAAATTTTATAGGTTCTTAACCATTACTTGACTGTTTCTCAAATTTAGATTAGGAGTGCTCATTAGTGTTAAAGGATTGAGGTTGTGCGCTACTGATCTAGGTGGCTGTTTCTCTTATAAATTCTCATTTTACTTGTCTTGAAAGAACTTATGGCATATATTTATGTTATTTGGAGGGCCAAGGTGCTCAAGATAGTTTAAAATTTAAATGATGTACATGTACAAGAAAGTCAGTATCGGGTGTATACATTTAGAGAAAAACTCACTTATCATTACAATCTCAAACAGGTGTATGTTACAATCAAGCCAATGTTGATCTTTTTTTTATTATTTAACCAATGTTGATCTTGGTAACCTATTTTTGTCATCAATCTGGGATTTTTTTTTACTGGTTAACGACATACTTATGTTACATTAATTGGGATGCAAGGACTTTGATTCGGTTAAACGGAGTTAGGTCTAAATAATTTTATTTTGTTGCTGTTCAGTTATTTTTTTTTAGAAGGGAAACAATTTCATTGATGAATGAAAAGAAGGAGTAAACTCCAAGCACCTATCGGTGAATTACATAAAAACTCTCCAATTAGAGCATAAAGAAGATAAGCTATAATGAGAAAATGGTGCACTTCCTTTACAAAGTAGGAGAGCATAACAAAGAATTGATTCTAAAAAGCGATCAAAAGAAGAAGAAATATCATGAAATATCCGTGCATTCCTTTCTCTCCAAAGAAACCAAAAGAAAGTCCTGATAAAAGCAAGCCATACAGTTTTCTTTGCTCCCACAAAAGGATTACCCTCCTGTGAGAGTAGATCATAAGAATTAAGTGGCAATGATAAAGACCAGTGGAAGGTTGTCAAAATAAAGTCCCAAAAACGAGAAGCAAAGGAACACTGAGCAAACAAGTGACCCGGAGTTTCAGCATTATACGTTTCTTATGGTAGCGGCTACTCTTTGCTGTTGCTTCATAAAACATCAGTTTCTTATGGTCCTTTATGGGCAGTTAAAGGTTTTTGCCGATGGAGCAATTTGCTTCATCAGTAACTTTTAAATTATGAAGTGGATTATTATAAAAACCTCTAGCTTAATACTGTTAAAATCTCCTTGTGGGAGATCTGGGTTGAGAATAATGAAGTTTTCCCCAGAATAAATAGGAAGTTTTGGGAAATTTGTGACATTATTATTCGTGTGGTTTCTCCATGGAGTGCTCTTGTAATTCTTTGCCGTGGATTTGGGATGATGCCTCATCCTTTCATTTTTGCAATTCTATCTATTAGTCCTCTTCTTAAAAGAATTACAAGAGCACTCCAGGGAGAAACCACACGAATAACATGTATGTTAAAAAAATTGCATTAAGGTCGAATGGGATTAAGTTTTCTATTAGCTTTTTGTTTATAACATGTAATCTGACCTACTATATTTGTGGTCATCTTATGTGCAGAATTTATTAAGAAAATTTCACAAGGGCCCACCTAAAGTCCGAACTCAGGTATTTTATTCCTGAAAGTTCACAAGATCATTGAATGATTTTTACCTCTAATTGGAAGGAAATATTCAGGTTAAATTTTGGTTTCATAGATTAGCATAGCAGTGGCTGCATTAGCAGTACATGTTCCTGCTAATGATTGGGGAGAAGGTGGTATTGTCAATTGGCTCAGGAATGAGATGAACTCACACCCAGAGTACGTTCCAGGATTTTTGGAGCTACTGACAGTTTTGCCTGAGGTATGAACTTGTGATATATTTTCTTTATATTTGGAAGAAGTACTACTAAATCTTATCCTCAAACACCCTTAGTTGGAAATTTATATTTTCCACATGAAAGTTGAATGCTACATTAATATTTCACCAAGCTGGAAGAAAATGCATTTTTAATTTTTGTAGCTTGAAACTTTTAACATACTTGTATTGAAATGTCAACTAAGGTATACAACTTGTGCCAGATTATCGCATAATTATCCAATAGGGGCAAGCAATTACATGAATTATGAAAGCTAACTGAACGAAATGTCTGAATCTTTGATTTTAACAAATTTTCTATTAGAAGTCATGTATAAGTAGCATAAAAGGCTATCAATTTCATAGAGTATGGCGACTTTAAACTTTAATTTTTTATTGATCAGTGGTTTTGGATTATTTGATTGCTATGACACAGATGGTTTCATATGCTAGAATATTGTGAGAAAATTTCAGCTAATAGGGATGAGCTGGAATATCTAATATCTTTCTCTGAAGAAACATTTAAGTGTTGAAGGGCTTTTAGGTACTTTTATGTGTGTATATCATAATTCCCAAAATGGTCAGTTAGTTTTTGTTTCGTGGCATGTTTCCATGTTTCTTCGGCACCCCTCAATCAGGAAGTATACAATTACAAGATCGCAGCTCGCCCGGATAGACGCCGTCAATTTGAAAAGGAACTCATATCCCAAATGGAAGTTGCTCTTAATATCTTGACAGCTTGTTTGAATATTAATGAGCTGAAGGAGCAGGTGGGACATTTTTAATCATAAGAATTGCGTCCTATATCTGAAGTTTGGTCATTATGTCTTCCTACTCAAACAGAAGTTCCTCGATTTTTTATTCGCTTGGGTTTTATGGATGTTTCAGGTGCTCGAGGCATTTGCTTCTTGGCTTCGATTAAAGCATGGGTATGCCTGTTCTTCACGTCACTGTTTCTACACAATATATTAGATAGCACAAAAGATAGTTAGGAATGAAGTTCACTTTTTTAAATGTGTATATGATGCTACGTGGGTATGTGAATTTGAAGTATGACGTGGGTATATACCGTATATTTTAGATCAGTTTCTTGTATCATAAAGAAGTTAAAGCACATCACAAAGGAATTGGGATAGGGATCTCATTTCTTGCTCAAATATTGATTACAGAGTTGTATGAAGTTTATGAAAAAAACAATTTACTTATCAAGAAAATAATCTAGAATAACCTAGTTTTATTTTGAAACAGAATGACCTAGTTAACTGGGAGGAAGTTGCTAAACTTATTATTGATTGTAGTGGTCTGTGTTTGGGAACATTGCTAAAAGAAACAAAGCCTTATTTCTCAACTCTCAAGTGGTTATGGTGTTTCCCATTGGAAGGAAATTCTTTGTGGCATCAAGTACTGTTGTCTCATCTCATGGTAAACCACCCAGTTGTTGGTTCTCTAAAATTAAATATAAAAGTAGCACTAAAGGCCGCTGGAAACAAAATTATGAGGCTTAGTGATTTTTCGAAAAGAAGTACCACTTTTAGGGTGGGTTTAGGCAATAGAGTTAGTTTCTGGAATAATGTTTGGGCGCTAGACACTCAATTATCCCTTAAATACTCAAATCCTTTTTATCTTGTAGCTCTAAAGAAGCTTTGGTTGAAACTGCTGGGATATTAACAACCTTTGGTGCCCTGACACATTACGAGGAACTTTTCTGATCAGAATTGGAAGATTTGTTGAGTGTCATGAATTTATTTGTGGGTGTTCATCTCATGACCACTAGAGTAGAGGATTTTGGCTCCATAATAGCTCAGATATATATTTTTTTCCCTGGAAATCTGTTTTTCTTCTTCTGTTTAGTGTGGCTCATAGTCTACCGCTGAATCTTTTTAGAGCTGTTTGGAGATGCTGTGAAGAAAAATCAAAGTTTTTTTTTATGGACCATCATTAAAGGGGGCTTAACACTAATGACAAAGTTCAAGAGAGACACCTTAATTATAATTGCCATCTACAACCAAACAATTGTATTTTGTGCAATTCTTGTGGCAAAAGTATGGTCCATTTATTTTTGGAGTGTTCTCTCTCAATTTCTTGGATGGGAATTATTCCAATTATTCAAGATCGACATAGTTTCTACCTTGCTTGGTTTCACTAAGCAGGTCTCTCATTATTGCCCTATTTTCAAATAAGAAATCCTCAATTCTCTAGACTAATGCAGTTGAAGCAATTTTTTGGTTTATCTTGATTGAGAGAAGTTGAAGTCCCATACATAGTCTTTTGCTATTTCATGGAAAACTTGGAAGGAGTGAGGATGTGGGGGATGTTTGTGATCATGTGAAGTTTTTAGTTTCCATGGTTGTCATTTATTGAAGAGTTTTTATAATGTTCCTTTTATTTATTATGGCTATAAAAGAGATATCTTGTAATCTTCTCTTAGCTTCATGAGTTAGAAATGGTCATCCAAGTCCTAGTTGCTCATCCTTTTTAGTATAATTTTCTCTATTGTGAACAATTTTTTTCTTCTGTATGATGGAGGGTGGCTAGGACATGTTCAAGGTACGTTGATTTGTTCTGTTATCCTAGATGCATTGGATTCGAACATGTAAACTAGAGAGAAGGCCTGCGCTTCCTAACATTTTATTGGGTTTCCAGGATTTGGTGCCTGCCCTTTGCTAGTAACTTTGGACCGAAAGGAATATAAGACATTTTGAAGACTTTGAATGGGAGTTAGTTTAACTTTAAGGGGGTTGTTTGGGGCACTGAGTGAGTTAAAATAGGCGGTGGTTATAATAGTCTGTGAATAGTAAATATTATTGAAGTCAGTGCAATTACTTTATTGACGGTGGGCCAAACGTGGACGGGGTTTTAATGACCCAGTCCACCCAACTCCAAGTTGGTGCCCCAAACACCCCCTAAGTTTTATTTTAGTTTATTGCTTCAAATAGGAGCTTATTAAGGTCTTTTGTAATTATTTTACTCTTATGATGATTGCCCTTTGGAACACATTCTTAACTTCTTTGGCCTTGGTTTTGGAGATGCCCTGTCCCTTTCACCATCCCTTTGTATTGTCCTTTTTCTTCTACTAAAATTTGTTCGTTTCCAATAAAAAAAAAAAAAAAGTTTCTGTTTGCTATTATTGTCATTCAGATTTCAGAAACTGCTTCTTTGGTGGTAGTCAGGGAAGGAAGTCAAGCATTACAATTTAATGGCTTAGATGAACTGCTTCTGGTTTCAGGATCCCAGGATCTGTGCTTGCATCACATCCGTTAGTACTCACAGCTCTAGCAAGTTTAAATTCCGAGCTTCTCTCAGAGGCATCTGTAAACGGTATTGCTTTTGAAAATGCCCTAAGTTTCTAGTTGTTCGGTGTTGAAAACTTAATTGATATTGCGACATCTGAAATCTTTTTTTCTATTTCCTGAATTAGTTTTGTTGTACAAATCAAGTAGTCGTCTACAAATGAGTGGCATTACAGGATTATTGTGATTTAAAACTACTACCATGTTCTGAGCTACTCATTTAAGCTAATTCATGTATCCCTTACCTTTTGTGTAGCAGTTGAGATGTATTGGAAGTTTTGACTGTTCAATTGATTTTTCGTTTGTCTTTCTTTATGTCATCCTTTTATAACTATTATATCCACGAGTGTCTTTGTCAGCTATGCCAAAAGGAAATTTTGTTCTTTGTTTGTTTTCTGTCCATTAAAAGTGTGCATCTTTTTTCCCTTCAATGATTGTCAATTAGACTTTTCTCTATCTGCTAATATCACGTTTCCCTTGTGTTGGCTAGTGTTGCTATGATATTTTATCTATGTTTATATAATTAATTTAGACTCTTTGCATGTGTTTATTCATTTGGAGTCCCATTCCCCCCAGGTTACTTGTGAGCTTTTTGCGTGTATTCTCGATAACTTCTCTTTGGTTCTTTGAAAAATTATCATAATTTTTTTCTTTGGCTTCCATTGTGCAGTTATTTCTGAATTGATACACTATTCAGCAACTGGAAGCTCAAGTGGTCTCCCAGTGCACATGCCCTTAATTCAAGTAATTGTCCCTCAAGTTATGTATTTGAAGGCCCAACTTAGAGATTCTTCAAAGGTAATATCACAGATTTCTCCATCTTTCGTTTCTCTATGTTTGGTTTGAGAGACCCAATTTTCTGGTTTAAAGGCAAGGGATATAGGACAGCTAGAGTGTTGAGACTTGAGACCAATGGCTTTTGTGTTCATTAGCTCTGTTCCTCATCTCTTCCTCATTGTTGGATCCTTCCGCATATTTTTGCAGTATCACGATATCTGCATTTTCTGTTTATATCCAACAAATGCTTTTCTCCATTTCTGTATTTTGAAGTGAAATGTAATGCTTCTTTCATGTATTTCTTCTCATGGTGGAAATTTTATAATTGTAAGGTTATGGTTTGTTGGATTTTTATCTATTCAAGTAGACACCGTGTCAATACCTGGAACTCTTTTCTAGAATAGAATTCCTTCCATGTTTTCCCATGATTTTCTGTAGTTCTACATTGTTATACGATAAATCTCTTCTACTGAGCAGATAAGTAAATAAGTAACATTTCAGTTTAACATTTTGTTCTTGGGAACTAACCCTTTCTTCTCATGGTGGGGGGGTTGTTGTTGTATGGTACATATACAGATTAATTTCCTAACCATGATATAGCTACTGGTTGCTAAAGTTTATTCGTTACTAATGTTAATTCACCCTCTTTCTATTTTAACTTCTGCATTCAGGATGAAGAAGATGTGAAGGCCATTGCTCGGTTATTTGCGGACATGGGCGATTCATATGTTGAATTGATTGCTACTGGTAATAGATTTTATTACCTAGTTGAGGGTTCATTGTTGTTCTAAAGCATTCACAATATTATTTTCCTAATTTTTTGTTTCTTTTTATTATTTTTTTGGTCTACTTTCTAGGTTCTGATGAATCGATGTTAATAGTGCATGCCCTACTAGAAGTTACTTCACACCCTGAATATGATATTGCCTCCATGACCTTTAATTTTTGGCATAGCCTTCAGTTGAACTTGACCAAAAGGTTATTTATTCTGGCCCTGTGATATCAACTATGGTTTATTTAGACAACAAACTTTTCGGCCATATTTTGTTAAAAGTTAATTTTACTTACAATAATTCTAATATCCTAGGGATGCATACATTTCTTTTGGCAATGACGCTTCCATTGAAGCTGAGAGGAAAAGGAGGTTACAAATATTTTGTCCAGTTTATGAGTCACTTGTATCCTTGGTAAGTTCTCCACTTTCTAGAATGTTAACCCAAATTCAGAACTTTTAAGTGAAAAGTATGGTTAGTCTTAGTACTTCTCTCAATGCAATATCATTATCTTCATTGTAGTGTACACCATTTGCTCATAAACGATTGTTATTACTCAGATATTTTTCCACGAAAAAATTCTGCTTTAACCTCCTTTTTTCTGACATTATTTATTGTTAGCTAGAAAAATAGTATTTACAGCTGTATATCATATGCTAATTGGATTTATTTTGAGTGAATGACATATATCTGCGTGCATTAATTTTGGTCTTGATTCTCCAGTAAAATTGTGTTCACAGGTTAGTTTCAGAGTTCAATACCCTAATGACTATCAAGACCTTTCTTATGAGGACCTCAAGGAATTCAAGCAGACTAGATATGGTAGTGACTTGCTTAGTTTGTTGAATATGATCGATAAAATATTATTAGTTTTTTTGAGAAACAGTTTCTGTTATTAAGGTACAGTTCTTTTAGCAGATATTACAGTGCAATTGTACCAAGAAATCTTTCTTTATTATGTCTAATGGCATTTATGGAATTCTCATTTAATATAAAATGCTAGATAACTTAGTTTTCCCCGTGTTCATTTTCCATATATAATTCAGTGAAGTGGTTACTGAACAATTTTTTTTTGTATTATATCCAGCTGTTGCAGATGTCTTAATTGATGCCGCATTGGTTTTAGGAGGCGATATGACTCTGAAAATTCTTTACGTGAGGCTTGTGGAGGTGTGTATTTCGTGCAATCTCATTATTTATTCTGCATCTTAAAAAATTACTCGCGCAGCATTTAAAAGAATTGTTTGGATTTTTTTTTTCCGATAGTAATCGTTTTCCCTTTGAGTTACATCTTCATTTATGTATGACTTATATTTTTAGCCTTGGCTGCCTTTTGTAGTTATATTAGTATGTATTTAACTGAAAATGAGCTGTAAGAAGAAAATAATTTGCAAACCACCATGAGTTGGGTTGACTTGGTGGTCAATAATGGTCAATTTAAATAATAAAGGGTTGAGAGGGAATAGGTTCAAGCTATGGTGGCCACCTTACCTAGAATTTAATATCCTACGAGTTTATTTGGCAACCAAATGTAGTAGGGTCAGACGATTGTCTTGTGAGAATAGTTGAGGTGCGCTCAAGCTATACCAAACACTCACATATAAAGAAAAGAAAATAATTTGCAAATTACTGTATATGAGTTTTCCTATATAACCATACATTATTTAATTTTGTTTCTACTTCCTGTGAAAGTGGATCAAGTTTTGCAACCATGATTCATAAAGACTTTGATTGATTGCATTTGGTTTATGCATTTTTAAATACCATCATAGGCTGTTACAAGCTGTGGAAATAGCGAACAGGGTGAATGGCGTCCAGCAGAGGCTGCTCTGTTTTGCATCCGAGCTATATCAAATTATGTTTCAGTTGGTGAGGCAGAAATAATGCCCCAGGTAAAATATCTACCAAATTTGTCCTGCCTCTACAACAATTGACAACTTTATTATCATACGTAGTTTACCCTCTTCTATTACATAGTTCTTCATAAAGTTTGTTCTAAGAAGGAAACGTTCTCAAACCTTTGTAGTTTGTCATCCGATTAGTCAAGCAATACCACATTATTCTTTTCTTTTTTCTTTTGAAGAGAAACCGAGTTTCATTAGAGAAATTAAAAAGGCTGCCTCATTCTTTTCTCTATAATGGCGGACTGTATCAGAAATACTCCAACATACATGGAGAATGTGATCTCATGTTCTTGCTAGAGAGTTGTTCATTGTTGAATTCTTATTTTTCTGATGTTCTGCATCTGCCTATTCTATTGTAATTTATTCTTTTTCCTGGTTTATGTCTCTAATTCTCGAATCGCACTTGGCTTTTCCATACTTCTCTCAGGTCATGGGTTTACTTCCAAAACTTCCGCAGCAAGCCCAACTACTTCAGACAGGTAACAGGATGCAATATGTTTCTTAGTGTGGTGTATTAAATGCTATTACTATATTCTTGTTTCCAATGAATGCGTTAATTTAGTAGTTGATCATCTTTTTTTTTTAATAAGAAATGATTTCATTGATGAATGAAAAAGAGCAAAAGTTCGAGCACCTAAAGGTGAATTACAAGAAAGATGACCAATTAGCACAATTTAGTAGATCATCCACCCACTCTTCATGACTTGTTTTTCATGATCAAGTCCTACTAACCACTTATATCAACATCTTTGCAATTTCATAGTAGATGTCATTTTATACATGTGTACGTCCTATTTCTAACTTGGTTTATCGAGATAGATAGTTATGCCTGATTGAATCTTTTCAGTGTGCTACACTGTTGGAGCATACTCGAAGTGGCTTGATGCATCATCAAGTGGGCAATCCATACTACCTTCAGTAATTGATATACTCATGAGTGGAATGGGCACATCCGAGGATTCTGCAGCTGCTGCAGCTTTGGCATTCAGACATATTTGTGCTGGTACAAAATTTCTTTTCAAAATTGCTTTCTTTTTAGTTCTGTATTTTTCTGGACCAGGTGAACTTAGACTCTTTGGGTTTCAAGTTTGAATTATACCTCTAATCCTAGTAAAACCAGCTTATTTACTGGTAGCATGTCAAGAAAATTCATAATTTAGACTTGCTTATTTTCTTTCCGCAGTCAGCACATTTATTTACTTTCTATGTGGTTGCCACTCCCATATCCTTAGATACATGGGTGAGAGATTGAAGGATGCCATTTTACCATGCAACTAATGGTTATGGTGGTGACAACCACTCCCATTGATTTCTTGTTTGTTTAGCTTTGATGAATACCTGCAAGTTGCATAGCCCCGAATAAAAATAGATCCCGAATTTTTACTGTCTCAAGCTTTATTGTTACTATTCCACTTTATTAATTCATTAATGTTACAAGTAGATTGCCGGAGAAAGCTTTGTGGATTTTTGGATGGTCTCTTCCATATATATAATATGACGGTCAATGGAGAAAGTAGTTTGAAGGTGACTGCTGAGGACTCACTGCACCTAGTGGAAGCATTAAGGTACATATCTTGATAATGTTTTGAAGATTGTCGGTTGAACATGATTTTACATTTGGATAAAGGCTGACTGTTTCTTTTCCTTTCCCCCCTCTTTGCAGCATGGTTATCACCGAACTTGTGCCTGATCAAGCTAAGAGAGCTCTGGAGGCATTGTGCTTGCCTGTTGTCGCTCCTCTGCAGGTTGGTTCTTTTTCCCTTTCAAACTAGTAGCTCGTCCTCCTGACAAATTATAACAAATTTCAATGTTAATAATCAGGAAGCTGTCAATCAAGGCATAGAAGTATTGAATAAAAAGCCTTCTAATGAGTTGACAGTCCATATTGACCGGTTTGCATATATCTTCAGGTGTGATAAATGCCCAACCTTTGTATCTCTGTTTCTTCCTAATTTTCTTGATATGTTCTAAATCTATTAATGGAATCAACTTTAGATATGTAAATCACCCGGAAGCTGTTGCAGACGCAATACAGAGGCTTTGGCCAATTTTTAAAGCCATCTTCGATGTGTAAGCATATTTTAATTGCATCAACTGCTTATTATGTTTTTTTTTTTTGATAAGGTACAAGCTTTCATTGCATTAACTTTGCTTATTATATTCTATACAAAATTTCTTAACTGGTTATATTTGATGATTTAATTCTAGCCGTGCTTGGGACATGCGGACAATGGAATCTCTTTGCCGAGCGTGTAAATATGCTGTACGTTCGCTGATCTTCTTTTTTTTTTTTGGTCTGACTCGGATTGTATTGGCTTGACTTGGATTGCATTGAATATGACTGATAATATTTGTCACGACTAAGGGTGTGTCGGGACCCAAGATTTTGCATATTGCATCATGCTTGAGTTAGGTGATTGATAATGAAGAATAATAGCTATAACATATCTATACCTAATGAAATACTGAAAAAAAATCTAATTTTTATGTTCTTATCCCATGTAAAATTCGTTAGCGACTTTTGATCCATCAATGTTTTATTTTGAGGCACTTATTGAGTGGAAATATTTATGATAGTAGTGCTATGTTTTGTGAAAAGAAACAATTTATTCCGTTGAATATATTACCAGTTTACTTTTTATAGGTAAGAACTTCCGGTAGATTTATGGGAATCACAATTGGAGCGATGTTGGAAGAAATTCAAGGTCTATATCAACAGCACCATCAGCCTTGCTTTCTTTATCTCTCTAGTGAAGTTATAAAGGTTCGGGCCATATATCTCACTTTGCTATGAAATTTTGATTTTTGAGTTAAGTTAATAGTTAGTTAAACTGCTGGTTTTCCTTGCAGATTTTTGGTTCCGACCCATCTTGCGCAAGCTATCTCCAAAATTTAATCGAAGCATTATTCATGCACACGACACGTCTTCTCACAAATATTCAGGTATGCTGCAGGTAGCTTATATTATAGATGTAATCTTTCTCAATTCTGGTGGTGTTTGAATTGCTAATTGGTTGTCCCTGCTTTCTTTTTGAAGGAATTTACTGCTAGGCCGGATATTGCCGATGATTGCTTTCTTTTGGCTTCGAGATGTATACGCTATTGCCCTCAATTATTTATTCCATCTTCAGTATTTCCAGCTTTAATAGATTGTTCAATGGTCGGAATCACAGTACAGCACAGGTAAAATACACAGGAAGATCCTCATCATCAGTCACTTTGGAAATGACTGGGAAGGATTTGATCTAAAAACTATGCTTTGCATAATCATCTGTAATGTTGATACCGATTGGCCCTTTCCTTTTTCTCCGCAGGGAAGCCTCAAATTCAATATTGACTTTCTTGGCTGATGTATTTGATCTTACAAATTCAAGCAAAAGCGAACAGTATATATCTAGAAGGGATGCAATAGTTATACCTCGAGGTCACGTTATCCTTCGAATTTTGATTGCAGCCTTGACGGGGGCACTGTCAAGTTCTCGATTAGAGCCGGTATTTCTTGTTTTTACGTGGATAACTGCATACATTTTAAATTGACAAGGAATGATGCTACTACCCTGTATTAGTCACAGTTTAATCTGCCATTCTCCATTGTCTTTTGATAATCCCAGGTGACTTACACACTATTAGCGTTAACTCGAGCTTATAGAGTGCAAGCGTTAGAGTGGGCGAAGGAAAGTGTCTCATTGATTCCATCAACGGCGGTTACTGAAAAAGAGCGGTTGAGATTTTTAAAAGCGTTATCGGATGCAGCCTCGGGGTGCGACATAAACACGCTTGCTGTACCAATAGAAGAGCTCTCAGACGTATGCCGACGAAATAGAAACGTTCAGGAGATCGTTCAAGGAGCTTTGAGGCCTCTTGAACTGAATCTGTTGCCTGTATCATAGAGGGTGTTACAACTTACAAAGAAGAGGGCCATTTTGCAACGGCCTCGGTTTGTTTCTTTCTGCCATATAGTTTCAATGCCCGGTTGCTTTTATTCTTTTTTCATTTGGTGTAATCAATTACAAGTCTCCAATTTTTAAGGAGAATGTTCATTTTTTATATCTTCTTTTTAATTAGGGTGGGTGTAATGAGAAACTGGTGGTGGTCATATGTTCTTATTGATGATGATGAGCTGTGGGATAGTGGAGTTTTTTTTTTTTTTTTTTTAATTTTTAAATGTTGTCTATTTTTTATGTCATTTTTTTGGGGGGTTTTTTATTTAATTTGGTTGACACAGTTGTAATTTATTACAATGAAAGAAAAGGAAACTTCGTTTCTATATGGTTTTGTGTTGTTTTTATCAGAGTACACAGTATTTTCAAAATTTGTGTGCTGTGGTCGGAGCCATATTCCTATTCCTAACATTTGTTCATTTTATTTGGTCGTGTCTATTTTCTCACTATTTATTCCCACGTACGACACTTACCCAAAATTAAGATTATGTCACTATTAATTTAATTGTTTAAGGTTTTAATTTTTTTAACTAATATTTTATATAGTTGAACAAAAAATAAGGATTTAACATTTCCTAAACTTATTTTTAATTGATAGCAAAGTTGAAAAATGTTATTTTAAATGAAATTCAACTTGGAGTTATCTTTAAGTAATGTATCCATAAAATTGAGGTTTTATGCTGATGAATTATGGTAACAGGTCATTTGTTCACTCTATATTTCATAAATGTTACTAAACTTGAAATATTACGAATTTTGTTTTTTGAAATTTCTAAAATGTTCTCAACTTTCAAAATTTTACTTTTTCCATATTTATCTTATTAATCATTTTTTAAAAATTTCAATCAAAATTTTAAATATTATGGCAAATTTTATATTTCATGTTTTAATGTATACTAATTTTTTCATTATTTACATTTTGTTGTGAGTCAATATTTTTTCTCGCCCAACTCCATATCTTAAAATATTTCAATATCTATATTTCGTTTTATAATATAATCTAATATATATTCGTTTATATACTATAATCCAACCAATCTTGAAATATTTTAATTTCAATTAAAAAAAAAAAAAAAAAAAAATAGGAGGAAGACGAGAGGTATCTTATTAGAATAAGAGAATGTTTTCTTAAATTTTTTCCTAACCAATCCATTATGTTTCTAATATTTTTAATTAATTAATTGTAATTACATCTAGACCTAATATATGGACATTTGGGCTCTTTCAGTTACTTGTTGGGCCTACATTTATCAAGCTCAAATTTAATTAAAATATTAATATTTATGTAATTAGAGTTTATAAAATATTTATATATTTAAATAGCCCTTTTATGTATACATCATAATGTTAAATATTTATTTAAAAAAAAAAATGAGACAAACTTGACCCAATTCAACAAATTTCAAAATAATTTCTTAAAAAAAAAAACAATTACAACTCATAAAATAACATAAATTCCAATTTCCATTACAAAACAACGAGCCGCCACAATTCACAAATTCACTTTGATTTTGACTTCTTTGTCTCTTTCCCGCCTCTCCCCTTCCCATTAACTTCATATTTCTTTATAAATATATATATATATATTTTTTTTATTATTATTATTATTTATTTATTTATTTAATTTTTTTTTCGTAGACTGAAATATCAGCAAATTTTCCTCCACACTATATTTAACTCCTTGCCTGGCCACGTGACTATTTGAAGAAGAAAAGTAATTATTATTATATTTATTTATTTTAGTTCGAAAGTAATTACATTTAGTGTTTGGTTACCGAGAAAACGAGAAAGAAAAAAAATGGTTAAAGAGAGAAAATAGCGTATTTTGGATAATGAGGACTCCGATTCCCAAATCCCCAACCTTTTCAAAATCTAACGCTTTCTTTTCTTCTTCATCTTTTCGGAATTGAAATTTCCCTCCAGATCCAATTCTCTCCGCCTCTCTCTTCATCTTTTTCTTCTTCGATTCCAAATTCTTCCCCAATTCTCAATTCTCTTTCGGTTTTTTTCTTCTTTACGATGTGATTCTTACGTTCCTCAGCCCGCCATCGAAGAAATTCACGGCAGGCTTTGCAAAATTTGTCGATCTTTCTTTGTTCATCTTCGTGGGATTGAATTCTCGAGCTACAATGGTGTCTGCATCGACTCGTCAGAACAATATGAACATGCACTCTCTTCTTGTTGCCAATCTCACCAAACTCACCATTCCTTCGTCTTCTTCTCCTCCTTCTTCTTCATCCGCCGCCGCCCTTCACGACTTCGATTTCTCCGACGTGTTTGGCCCTACAAATCCCTCCGCGTCATCTTTTCCGGGGGACCCACAACCCCATGAACAACAACCGGAGGTCATTCATTACAGATCTCACTCATTTGTGGGTCCTTCTCCCCGGTTAACTCCCCCTCCTTCTTCGCTTCCTTTTTTCCGAGAAGTCGATTTACAGAGCGAGGAGGAGGAGGAGGAGGAGGAAGATGCCCTAGAAATCTCGATTCGCGATGAAGCTCAAAAGGAGGAGGAGGAGGAGGAGGTGGGTGAGAGTGAAATTGTACAGGGGAAGAAGATTGGAGTTGGGGATTTTGATATTCTTCGAGTTGTGGGAAAAGGGTCGTTTGGGAAGGTGTTTTTGGTGAGGAAGAAAGGGGATTGTAAAGGAAACGAACTCAATAATGATGGGATTTATGCTATGAAAGTTATGAGGAAGGATACCATTATAAAGAAGAATCATATGGACTATATGAAGGCTGAGAGAGATATTCTCACAAAAGTTGCGCACCCTTTCATTGTTCAACTCCACTACTCTTTCCAGGTGATCAATTTTCTCCTCTTGTTTCTTCTTGATTGTTTAGATGAGCAGTATAATTATTGATGATAGCCTTATAAATTTGTTGTGGTCATGTCTTGATCCACTACGTTTTTGTATTTGCAGACCAAATCAAAACTTTATTTGATTCTTGATTTTGTTAATGGAGGACATCTCTTTTACCATCTGTACCGGCAGGGGATCTTCAGGTACCCATCAATCTCAGTTAAAATGTTTGTATTCTTTTACTAATCATGATTCTTTATGAACTCCATTTGATCTGGATCATGGGTCCTTTTGATTAGTGAGGATCAAGCAAGGGTCTATGCAGCTGAGATTGTATCGGCTGTTTCGCATCTTCACAGCTGCGGCATTGTGCATCGGGATCTCAAGCCTGAGAACATTCTCATGGATGCTGATGGCCATGTAATGTCAAGCTTATTCACCCAAAAGACAACTATCTTGTAGTGGCTTTCTTCTTAAGTTGTACTAACTAATGAGTTTTCTTCCTGTATTTCTGAATCTTGAATGTTTGTACAGGTAGTCCTTACAGATTTTGGACTGGCTAAGGAAATTGATGAATCAAGTCGGTCGAATTCGTTGTGTGGAACAACAGAATACATGGCTCCAGAAATCTTGCTTTCTAAAGGTCACAACAAAGATGCTGATTGGTGGAGTGTTGGAGTCCTCTTGTTTGAAATGCTTAGTGGCCAGGTACATGAAATTCGAGTCATCCTAAGAATGGTTAAATTGTATTCACAATTGCAATAATCATAGGAATTTCAATGAACCAGTAAAATAAAACTAGTTAAGAAACCTAACCTCATTTGTGATGCTATGCATTTTGTTAGTTTAATGAGACTCTGAATACAGTGAAGGGACTGGAGTTCCATGCTACTACTTTAGTTGATTCATTATTACAATCTAATGCTTGTGTTCTTTATCCAACTGAACTGCCTTTGGTTGCAAAGTTTAACAGTTTGTCGATGTTTTTCTTTCTCACTATTTGCAGCCACCGTTCACACACGCTAATAGGAAGAAGCTTCAAGAAAGAATAATCAAAGAGAAAATGAAGCTTCCACCATACCTGAGCACTGAAGCTCACTCTTTGCTCAGAGGGGTAAGCTGAGAAGTCCATTTTCATCTGTAGTCGTCTTTATATTTATGACAGTCATGAATGATAATGGGGATTGTTGTTCTTCACAGCTGTTACAAAAGGAGCCTTCTAAAAGACTAGGTAGCGGACCCAACGGAGGGGACGAGATCAAAAAGCATAAATGGTTTCGACCAGTGAACTGGAAGAAATTGGAAGGTAGGGGCCTGCAACCAAAATTCAAGCCGGATGTCAATGGAAATGACTGCACAGCAAATTTCGATAATTGCTGGACAGCAATGCCCCCAGACGACTCGCCAGCTCCAACGCCAACAGACGGTGGACACTTCCATGGATATTCGTATGTTGCTCCGAATGCTTGGCTTTCTTCATCATCTGGATAGATTGCTGATCATGACCATACTGGTAAATGCAATTGTACATGAGTGTCCTACCCTGCCATTAAATTATTGCTCACTTCACAACTCAACGACTTCGCAATCTCTCAGGTAGTTTCAAATGTTTGTGTTGAAATGTGTCTTCTAGACTTCCTTCCAAGTTCTTTCTCTGCCTCGCCTGTGATCAAATGTGTATTGTGGATATAAACTCAATTTCTTTTTCACATATTTCCCAAGTGTTAATTAAAGTAGAAGATTTAAACTTCTGGTCACTTATTATTCTTTATATGAAGAAGCTACATTGCTCATGTCTTTAGCATAATTAATACTGATGGATTAAGATTTGAAAAAATGTATACTTGTCATCCTTGTCTTTGAAAACATGTTTGTTGGTCAACTGAGCATATTCAATTGACATAAAGCATGTACTCTCAGTCGAGAGAAAATGAGACAGCAGGAAAAGTGAAAAATTCGTTGAGACTTTTGTTTGACAACATGTAGGAGTGGGAGAATCGAACTTGTGACCTCTTAGTCACTAAGTCATACATTATGTTAGTTGAGCTATGTTCATGTTGACTTTTGAGAATGACTTCTATTTGTGGATAATTGTAATTTCATTAGTATGCAAATAGCAATATTTGTTTAGAATATGCAAATAGCAATATTTGTTCGTACTAAACGTATAAGTATTCAAATATCTATACAAATGTCTAGATGATCTCTTGTCAACATAGTTATATTTTTTGTAATAGGTTGAAAATTTTCAATGATTAACATGAGCATAGTTCATAGTTCGACTGGCATAATGTATGACTTAGTGATCATAATGTACGACTTAGTGATTAAGAAGTCATTACTTTATTGGATATTAAACGGGTAAGTATTCAAATATCTAGATGTTCTCTTGTCAACATAGTTATATTTTTGTAATAGGTTCATTCCTTTAATAGCAATTCCCTCCTAGCCGAGTTAGTGTGGATGGAATTCAAAGTAATGACTTTTTGATATTTGGTTGAAATTTTTTAACTCATGATAAAATTAAAATTAAAAAAACCAACGGAAATACTTTGGATGAAATTTCAACTGAAAATTGTTGAATATAGAAAGATAAGATTCGAAACAATAAACTATACGAAAGAACAAAAAAAGGACATTTTGAAGTTGAAGCAGAAATAAGTATATAGATTCCCTTTTCTGAAAGAAAAATAAAAAAGAAGTATCCAAACATTTTGATTTTATTTTCAATATGGACTCCAACAAAAAAAAAAAAAAAAAAAATTAATAAAACTACAATTCAAAGTTGTCAAAGATAACAAGATAAGATTTAAAAGTACAAGAAGATAAGTATAGCACATGCAAAAAGAAGTATCCCTAGGCTATGGGATTTTATCATATTCAATACGGTTCTACTACTATTGGTTAAAAATTCTAAATCAAAAATTCTAAATCTAATCTAAGTTGTCAATATGAGTATAGCTCAACCGACATAATGTATGAACTATTGACCGAAACGTCACAGAAATAACTTAGTTGCCTATCTGAACCATGTTCAGATATTTTTTAACCTCGTATATGATAACATAGACTTATGTGACTTCAATACCCGAGCACACGAATATGGAGTAACCTCGGAACTTTGAATGCTAAAATAGATTTAAACTTAGGTAGAAACTATAGTTTAAAAAAGAAAGTGAGAGTTTGGCAAATGAAAAACTCAAAATCTATAACACAAATTTGTACATCCAATAAAGGTTGTGGAAGATAAGATGAAGAGAACCCAAACCACATATACATACAATACAATACATGGCCCCAATACTTAAAAACGACACGACAAAGAACAGCCATCACGATCCATCACTGTATGTAGATGTGGAGATCAAAGCGATTCCTTGACAAAATTAATGGTAGATACAGAAACAGGGGAATTTTGCCTTCTTCCCCCCTTTTCACATCATCTCAAGAACCACCCATTTTATCCAACTTGGATATTCTTTCCTTCAAACTATAACCAAACCCACCAGACCCACCAAAATACAGTCATTTCTAGCAGAGAATAGTGTCATTATTTCTATTCAGTCAGTACCAGCTACCGACAAGAACAGCAAACGAAATCATCAAGAATCTAGATTAAACAGATGCCCATCAAAAACATGAAGGCAACCCCCTTTTTCTGGGTCTCCTCCACTGGATAGGATAGGATCAGATTCAGTCATTACCTAATAACTTCTGTCGTCTCTACCCCTCATTCTCTCTAATTGTTAATAACTCCTTCCATTATCTGTAAAATCATTAAGCAGCAATTATCATGCTCTCACCATTATTGAAACTTGGCATGGCCTGGAAAGTTGAATGTCTTGATGAAGCCTCCATCTGATCAGATGTTGTTAAGGAAAGGCGAAGAGATAAAGCTGATGAATCCATTGCTGAGGTTGGAATTTGATTAGAGGGAAAGATGGAATCCGTGAGGCCAAGATTCAGTGATCCATCGTTTTCTATGTTTACTTCTCCAGGACCACCACACTTTCCCATCAGATTCTTGGTTGGTGTTGGCCCGAACGAAAGTGGCAAAGTTTGTACCATTGGAATTACATTGTTCTTGGAAATTTCAGGTGGGGTTGGTGGAGTAAAGGAATTGGATTGAGAGGCAATTTCTTCAACCATTGGAGCAGCCGTGACCTAACACCAGGAAAGGAAAAGAAAAATCAGAGTTATCGTCACAATCAAAGCTTTTTTGGGGTTGGTGAGAGGAAAATAGAGAGTATGAGATTGAGAAGTCAAGTCTTTCATTGGTCAATTAAACAGCATATCGAAATCATTCAAGCAATTTGGTCTTTTAAAGGTCAACGTCCGCCTCTAAGAAAATGCAAGACTGAAATAAAACTTAGATCCATCATCATATAGAGTAATTCATCATGGATTTTTTCAATCATCAAGTTAATTAGTTAAGTAATCCACTTCAAAAATCTAATCAACGACCAAGTTTAAAATCTAATCAACGACCAAGTTTAAACTTGATCGTCGAAAAATTAGGGATCAGACAGACCTCTATATCAGTAATCAGATTCAACAACCAAACAAATGGCATATATCAGACCTCTATATCAGTAATCAGATTCAACAACTAAACAAATGGCATATAGTAATTGAATAGAAAGTATTGGTAAATTACCGTGTCCGTCGTGATATCAAAAAGACTAGATCTACGGCGACGGCGATTTAGATTGCTCCGGCGAAGAAAGTATTTCTGAGCGTGGCTAGCGACCTGAGTTGGAGTGCGAGTCTTAACAAAGTTCCTAGAAATTCCTCTCCAATCTCCCTTCCCTACTTGTTGTAGTCCAATTAAAAACAGCTTGTGTTCTTCCTCAGTCCAAGGCACACCTATAATTCATCCACAGTCCACACAAGAAATTCGTCAACACAAACACAAAAATCTGAGATGCAGAAATTCAAAAGGCAAACTCCAGTTTCTCTCCGTACGTTCCGATCATAAAGAAAACAGAGCTACTCTAATACTCAATTAAATAGATCGAAAGATTGAATCTAAACTTCTAAAGAAATCAGAAGAAATTTAAAACGAATCAACAAAAGAGAAAACAAAATCGAAGGCGATCGGAGATCCGATGCCGATCGAAGTATCGAACCTCGCTTGCGCTCACGTTCGCGGTTTCCACGGGCGTTGGGAACAGCATCATCCGCAGAGGCATATCCAGCGGCAGCATCGTCTTTGTTATTGACGGAAACGACATCGTTCATGTTTTCGTTGGCGATTACATCGGCGACCTCATGAGGTTGCTCGTACTGCGACAGATTGTTCAAACTCACGCTCTTCCTCATCGAATCCACCACCACTCTGACACCAAACAGCATGAACTCACCGGGACCGCCGCCACCGGTTTCGGCGGCGGAGGATTCATTGACGGCGGCGTTGATGCTTCGCATGATCAGGTGGAGACGAAGACTGTGTTGACGGCGAGAGGATTTGTAAAGGGCATACAAGTAGAGAAGGAAACTTGCAGAGAGAAGGATTTGTATATATAGAAGAAAATAAGGAGAGCAAAAAGATGAAACTCAATGTGCCACACGCGGCACGTGGAGGTCGGTGCAGACACGCCTCAGGATAAAACGTGGTAATTTTATTTTATATATTTCTTGGGTAAATCAAAGTCAAATATTTTCCCTT
Organism: Herpetospermum pedunculosum; assembly: GCA_028017165.1. Classification (NCBI taxonomy): domain Eukaryota; kingdom Viridiplantae; phylum Streptophyta; class Magnoliopsida; order Cucurbitales; family Cucurbitaceae; genus Herpetospermum; species Herpetospermum pedunculosum. The sequence continues at coordinate 1,263,200 of CM051530.1, forward strand.
AAATTCTTTTTTTTTTCTTTCAAATTTAAAACATCTTATTCCACAAAATACGATCTAGTGAATATATATTATTTATGTTTATAATGTATTTAGATTTTAAATTAAGATTTTTTTATCCAATTTCAAATTTGAACTTTTTTAGTGTAATTCTACATAATTACACTAAAAAAAATAAAATCTTTGATAAACCTTAAATATATAATTTCATGGGAAATTGTAGTAAATGACAATTTAAGACTTATTGTTTGCAAATATAGCATGTTTTTAAAAATTTTGTGGATATAGCAATTTCTATCGCTGATATCTTATGACTGATAGAAGTCTATCGCTGATCACCTCAACTTTTTATAGATTTTTGTCAGTGATAATAGTCTATCAGAGATAATAGTCTATCACTGATAGAAGTCTATCAGTGATATAATAAGGTCTATCAGTGATAGAAACGAGTTTTTTTACCATATTTGCAAAACATTTTAAAGTTTGCTAAATTTGCAATTAGTTTGGGCCTGATTGTTATTTGTGCAACCAGCCCTAATTTCATGATATAAAAATATTTTATTTTCAAATTCAAATATGTATAATATTATATATTTAAATTTTATGTTATATTGAAGTAACATAAAATATAAATTAATGATTAAGAGATTTTAAATTTTATGTTATATTGAAGTAACATAAAATGATTAGAAATTTATTTCTTCCACCTCGCATTATTGAAAGAAAAATTGTAACAAACGTCAATTTAGAGTAAAATAATTTTTTTTTTTTTTTGAAAAAAAAAAAATAATAATAAAATAAAAATTATTTTACTCTAAATGGACGTATGTTACAATTTTTCTTTAAATAATGCGAGGTGGAAGAAATAAATTTCTAATCATTTTATGTTACTTCAATATAACATAAAATTTAAAATCTCTTAATCATTAATTTATATAGCACTTTTTAAAAAAAATTGCGAATATGACAATTTCTATAGTCTTTTTTTTTATAGAATTTTGTCAGTAATAATAATATATGAGTGATAGAATATCAGTAATAGTCATAAAATATATTTGTGATAGTCACTGATTTTTTTGTCATATTTACAAAAAAGTTTTAAACTTTGCTGAATTTACAATTATTTTGAGTTTGATTGTTGTTTGTGCAACCAGCCCTTACTTAAATATGTTTTAAAAAGATTGAGAGTATAATTTTTTTAATTTTTTTTACAACATGTTGGGGGTGGGAGATTGAACCTATGTCCTCATGATCACTAGGCGATATATCATGTCCTTGAGCTATGCTTTTGTTGACAAGTATAAATCGATTCATGTTTTTATTTATTAAATATGCTTTAAAAAAAAATTACAATCATGGTAGACAATTTGGTATTTATTATTGTGTATAGAGCTTTCCCAATTTAGTTTACAAATATCTATAATAGATACTTAATGATGTCTATATATATAATTATAAAAATTATAAAACAAAATTTTTGTTTGTAATTAATGAAATCTAAATATAGTTGAACAAGTCTCAATATGACATGGTTTTTTCTTTAAAAAAAATTGTAACAAGTGTAAAGAAACTTTCTTTTTTGTTTTTGCCTAACATAAGTATGACTAACTAGTTGACCGTATATCAAAATGTTAGAATTTTTTTTATTTTTTTTAATTACAAAAATGTTAGAGATTATATTAATTAAAATATTAATTGTTAAATGGTAATTGATATTTACTTCCTTTGAGGTCAAAAGTTTTATGACTCATAATTATTATACTAAAAAAATCTTTCATTACTAAATAAAATAAAAAACAATCAAAACCTTCTAACTTGAAAATAACATAGGTTGTGCTTGCTGAGATTAGAGATTGGATGAGTGTCCTTCAGATTAAAGGTCTGACGTACATCCCGAGAACAATAAATCGGGTAGCTCATAATGTGGCAGCTCAAACTTTTATCCTTGGTGGTTCTTCATCTTAGGAGGACCCTATTCCAAACTGGCTTCAAGTTATTCTATAGTCTGATTGTAGTCTCTATAATTCTTATCGACTTTCGGGCCTCGTTTCTTGATTAATGAATGTTGTTTGTTTAAAAATAAATAAAAAATAAAGTACCTTTCATCCATTAAAGAAAATGAACTTCCAAAACATTTATTATAAAATCCTTTAAATAATCAATATATGTCTAATTAAAATTCAAAACAATTAATTTGTAAGTATTAATTAAATCCGCAATTTATACTCACTCATATGATATGATGACTAGAAACCAAGAGGTCTTAAGTTCAATCTCCAATCCCACATGTTGTAAAAAAAAAATATATATATATATTTATTGCAACTGTTCTAACAAAGCATTTTATTATTTTATTAATTTTAACAAGAAGGTGGGAAAATCGAACATGTAACCTCTTAGTCATTAGGTTATACATTATATATATATATTTTTTTTTAATATTCGTGAGTGTCCGGGTCAGCTTACGCGCACCACGACTAATCTCACGGGAGAGACCGCCTGACCCTCACCTAATCCTACAACATTTGGCTGCCAAGAAAATTCGTAGAAAATTAATTTTTAGGTAGGTGGTCACCAAGGATTGAACCCGACATTAAAGTCTCAATATCTTTTATGATCACCAGGTCAACCCTTAATGGTAGTTAAGGTTATACATTATGTTGGTTAAGTTATGATCATGTTCGCATAATTTTTGTAAGCACTTTTTGATGTAAGTATTTTTTTTATTATATAAAATAAATTACTTTATTTAAAAATCTACCTTTCTCAAAATAATTAAGTGTAAGCTAAAAAAAAAAAAAATAATAATAAATACTTTTAACATATCATTATAAGAATTTGGGTAGGTTACATATAAATATTTAATTTCGGATGTACTAACTTTTTAATAATTGTAATTATTATGTCAATATCAACTTAACTCAAGTGACATAATGCAAGTATTATTGGTTAAGAGATCGAAAGTTCAAATTCTTTACCCATGTGGTCAAACAAAAAATATATATAAAATAATTATAATTATTATATTATTGTAAATTTAAAATGGTACTATAATTTTTTGTTGTCAAATTTATACCCGGAGACAATAGTTGATATTTTTTTTAAAAAAAGATAAAGCACTAAAAACATGTATTAAAAAAAAAAATTATTTAGAGTCCACTACCAGAAGATATTTTTTTGATACCGAATGTAAGAAGAATATGGTAAAAAACAAAGACAAGTGTCACTTATTGTTATAGGGTTAATAAATAATTTTGATCCATAAATTTACATGAAAATAACAATTTATTTTTTATACTTTAAATTGTAACGATTTAGTCTATAAACTTTCAAAGGAGTAATAATTTAGTTTCTACCGTAAAAAAATTGTCAAAAATAAGTATCAGTTTTTATTACGTAATGGCTTAGTCTCGGTAGTTTATAACCACATTTTGTCCATAGTCAATTTATCGATCTATATATGTAAAAAAATTCATTAAATGTTAAACAAATTTTCTAGTCATTTCGTTATCATCTAAAGTTTAGAAACTAGATGATTACTCCCACGAGAAAATTCAGGACCAAAGGTATTTTTTAACCTTGTTATATTTATATATGGATATCAATTTAGTTGAGATTGAATGGGGAAAAAAAATCTTGCACACCCTGATTTTGTGCTGATGACCCTCCTCTTGTTGGTGTAAAGTTTTTTTAACCCTTCTCGAAAATTTATGTTCTTTTACCTTCTATCATGATCAACAAGTTCATTCTCTATGTGAAAAGTTACATGTACTATGCTGAACACAAGAGCACTATAATTATCTCTTCGTGATCGTGCTTTGCGAAAGATATTACAGACTTTGTGTATTTGCTTATCACTCCGAATAAAAAAAATAAAAAATAAAAAAAATAAAACATAGATTTTAAAAAATTGGGCCAAAAATTTTTAAACTCCAAAGAGAGTCATCCATATAGAAAAACCCATCAAAAGAAGTCAAATCAATTCGAGGTATAAAAAAGATTGTTAGTTCAATTTTGTATAATTGAAGTTTAGAAAATATTTTAGTTACTTCGGTTGGGTCAATTCTGGTTGATTTGATTGGTTTTAATATTTTTCTGTTGAACTCTTCAAACGATCAATCCAGAAATAAAAGAAAAATCTCAGTGCTAGTTTTTAAGTTTCTTATATTTGAATGGACTGATTTTGAGTTTGAATCTTATTCTAGTTTTTTGTTTTTTGTTTTTTGTTTTTTTCCTTAAATTTCATATTCCACGTTTTACTTTTAAATCTCTTGTTTTTTTTATAATTTTTGCATAAAAGTCATTTTAGTTTATAAGGTTGATTATTTTAGAAATACATAATGGGTGTAGGTACATCTTTAATTCATTTGCTAGATCAATATAGTGATTAGTATTGAAATCTACCATCTAATTTTTCAGATTTCTAAACAATTCTGAATTTTATAAAAAATATCCTTAGAAAATTAACAATAAAAACTAAAATATAATATTTAATCATATAACCTACAAGAAGAGCAATAAAAAATATCTATAGACCCGTACTAAAATAAATCTATATACTAAAAGTACAAACGTTAATTAGGTGTTAAACGTAATATTATAAATATGTGAAAAGTAAAATGGTATCGATTCAAACTTTTACTAAACCAATTTTTTTAATTAAAAATGGTCAATTTGCTATACATTAAACTTTTATTCTCCATTTTTTTAAAACTCTCCATACAACACAAAAAAAAACATTTTCAATTGATGAAGTATATTTCGATTAGTCAAACCGAGCATAGTTCAATTGACACAAGGTTGTGCGTCATGAATTAATTCTCGCATAAATTAAATATTTTTGTAAAATATATATATATATATATATATATATATATATATATTATTTTTTTTTTTTTTTTTTGTGTGTGGGTCTTATGGAAACTCTAGGGAAATTGTGGAGCGTGGGTTAGGCTTTGGCATATTCGATTCAAATCAAATGGAAAAAGGGGTGAGAATAATATATGTGAAATTGAAGGGATGTGATGCATTATATAAATAAAATAATCTTTTGTATGGTGGTGGCTCCTGCTACGCCCTTCAATATGGCCATGGGTCACTTTCACTCTCAAACTTTCCTCTTTTTTTTTCTCTTTTTTTTTTTTTTGGAGATAAATATTTTGATAATTTTTTATTCTAAATTTTTAATTTCAAATAATTTATAATTTAATAGATTTTTTTTGGAAAGCTTAACGAGTTAAAATCGTATGTGATTATAATAGTTCGTGAATAGTAAATACGGTTAAAATCAGTATTTTTACAACGAAGACTTGGTTATAACAATTCGGTCTTCCTATGTTGGTGTCTCAAACACTCCCTCAATATTACCATTTGTCTTAAATTCGAATAAATCTAGCATTTTGTGTATTTGATAAATACTAAACATATGTTCCCTACAAAATTAATAAAGGTAAAAAAAAAAAAAAAAAAAAAAAAACCGTAGAGATGGAATTTTTTAAAAATTTGTGAATTTTAAAAGATTTATTCAATTAACATCATAAAAGAATTTAAGCGATAAAAATTATAATATGTGTTTAAGTTTATACTTAAATTTAATGAAATTTAGGGTGAGAATTAATATAATTTGTCAAAATTATTGACAAAAAAAACAACTAGCAAAACAAAACATTAAGAGTCATCAAGAATTGTGGAGATGGACGATAGATTATCAAAGACGTACTTGATCTTTTAGGGAGGATTCTCTTCCATTCAAATTTTCGAAATATGAGTTATTCGAACATCGGTCTAGATGGTGAACCACAAAATTACAACATCTCAGAAGAAAGCAAAAGCTCTGGATGAGTCTCATACTTTCCTTCGTGCGTCGATTGTCGACAAAAATGTTGTATTTCATTTTCAAAGCAATCTAGACCCATCAGAAATTTCTATCGAAATTGAAACTTAGTTTTCGTCTCCAAAGGAGTGAGACCCACAACAATAGTCAAATTCATACCCTCTATTAACACGAAAAAATTGACAAGATGAACCGATATATTTTGTACCTCAATTTTTGTTTTCGTCGAAAGCATAATGTTACCTACTTAATTACAAATAATTGACTCGCCACAATTGTATCATCTGCTACATTAAAAAATTTCCATTTCTTTAGTATTTCTTTTTTTTTTTTTTTTTTTTGAGTACACTGGGGGTGGGGGATTCGAACCACAGACCTCTTGGTCATCAAGTCATACATATGCCAACTAAGCTATGCTCGCTTTGGCCATTTCTTTAGTATTTCTAACCTCCTTTTTTGCACACACGTTAATGTTATCTTCCCATCTTGCCTAAGACTCCAAGTGGGACCCATCACCAATACCAACCCATCAATGTTTTCGGGTCAATCGAAACCCACTTAATTTCATTTATATTTTTTTTAGGTCAAACGTAGGCTCCAATCAATAACTAAAATATTGTTTAAAAAAAAATGAAGGAAAAAAATATTTTTTCAATATATGAACTGCAATTTAAAGCCAGAAAATAAATTGTTGCGCCGCAATTGTGGCACGACTTCGGTGTAAATCGTTTGCCGATCAGTTGCGTGGCACAACTTCGGTGTGAATCGTCTGTCGGCCGGTTGCTTCCCAAAATTAACACAATACTGACGCGTCCACTCGCTAGGTAGGGATTGGACTCCAAATAAGACTCGTTGCTCAAAATTGTTTGAAGAAAAATGAAAGAATGAGAAGAGATGAAAGATTGGTGATTTGAATCTCGCGCACTTTAACTAAACCGGCCACGGTGCGTGTGAGGGAGGGAGAGTATTACTCCACACTAACCACTTTTGCAAGCTCAATTCTCCTATTTATACCCATTTCTCATCGAAAATCTTTCAATATGAGATTCTTGGGAGAAATTTTCCTACATGGTTACAAATGGACAAAGTCCATGGCTAGTCATTTCCAACAGTATCGACCGGTCCTAAGTTCAATCCCTTACCTTAACATGTTGTAAAAAAAAAAAAAAAAACTACAATTTAACATTTGAAAATACGTGTTAGAGAATGGAAGAGTTTAAAAGTATAGAGATTTAAATGATATTTTAAACTTAAAAAAAAAAAAAAATAATAATAATAATAATAAAAACTCAACATTTGGTATTTCTTCACAAATCTCAAGGAGCTTTCTTTGAAATAATAATAATAATAATAATAATAAAACAGAAAGAAATAAAAACAAACTAAGAATAATAATAAATATGCATCTAATGTCCTTATCTTATCTTTTACAGTTGGCAAAATATTTAATTCTTAGACCTCCAATTATTGTAAATCCCTATTTTCCAATATCGTACGTCCTGAAATTACTTTATTATTTTAATTGTATATTTATATTTTATAATTAGATCTGTTTACAAAAATTATGATCCGAAAAAATCGATCCGGTTGATCCAAATTATTAGGGCATATTAGATGATAGGCATGTTCAAGTTAAACTAGTTCAAATAAAATTAATTTCTATAAGTTGGATTTGTTTATAAATATAATAAAACCAAAGGAAAAAATAAAAAAGTGGTACGAATTAAATGAGTATAAAAGTTCAAGTGTTATTTATATACAATATTGATAGTGTCCTTGTATAGTTGGTTGGATAATAAAATAAGAGATTCTCTCGTGCATCATTTCAACCATACAAATTAGTTTGTATTATAATTATATTCAGTCTTCACACTTTTACCGTGTCTAGTCAATTAGTAATATTTAAAAACAATTTACGGTTTTATAATAAAATAATATCTTATTTTGATCTCTATTTTTATTTAAAATTTCAAAATATTTTGTTTCCGTCATTTCAACCACTATAAATTATATGTAGATATAATTATAATTTGATGAATAAGACATCAATTACCGTCTTCAAAAGTGATGATTCTATTCTCACCTCGCAATAATTGAATAAAAAAAATCTTCTTCAAGCTTTACTAGTTGTGACTATTATTATTATTAATCACCAAACACAAATTGAGTAGTTTAAACACGCAAAGATAAACGTCGTTTAAAATCTAGTACCCAAAACAAAATTATTTTGTATTAATGGTAACTTTGTTTTTTGTTTTTAGTCAAACATGTAATGGTCAACTTACGCATAAATCAATCATAATGTATGAGTTAGGTGACCAAAATATCATAAGTTCGATTTCTTTCAATCAAGGGTACACTTTTATGTCAATTGGCTAAGCTCGATTTGACAATTATTACTATTTTTTACAATATGTAGAGTGGAGAATTCGAACATCAAATCTTCTAGTCGAGTGTACATGTTTCATAATATATTGGAAAACAAAATCGCACGATTGTTTTTTAAATTTGTTTTGTTTTTTATTTATTTATTTATTGTATTAGGTATGAGAGTTGAGACTTATGAGATTCTAAAGTAAATAAAGGTACTTTAATGGTTTAGGCATTTTTTTTCTTCTCAATATTGTAAACACATGTGAAAGTCAAAACTTATGAGATTCTAGAGTAAATAAAAAATACTTTAATCGTTTTGATAGAATCATGTTCCATAAACTTTTTTTCTTTTTAGTTCATTGAAAACATATATGGTTGATGATTCCAAGATTCAGACAAATAAGGTTGTCACCTGATCTTTACGTGGCTTCAACTGAATTTATAAATTGTTAGGACAAAGTAACTTACAAAAGAGATTAGAACCACTAGTGTGGTGTCTATCACGATAACTCAGAAGCTTAACTTAGTATCATAGAAGTATATCAAGGTTTTAGCGATAATATGTAGACCATAATTAACTTACTTTTTCTTAGTGTGAGATGATATTTATAATGGTTCCTGGTTGTATTTTATTTTCCTTTTAGATTTGACCTAAGAGGGACGAGCTTGGTCATGTTTGGGTGGGTCGACCTTAGCATGACTAACCATGTTCTAATGGGATTTTGAGCCCAATGAGGTCTGGTCCAAGGCCTCTGATCGAAACCTAGGGTCTTGGGATTTTTTTTTTGAGGTCGACCTTGACCTCAGACTTTTGGGCCGACTTTCTCATCTCGAGCCTGCTTTTTTTTTGGGTCTTCTCTAGGCTAGTTAGGCCCAATACTAACCAATGAAGATGAATTTCTCCTCAAGATGAGTTATGGTTTGGTAGAGCCAACTTCCAAAGGCTAAACAAATAAGATGAATTTCTCCCCAAGATGAGCTCTAGTTTGGCAAAACCATCATCCAATACGGTATTTTTCATATGCCAATTTTTTTCCATAACACATCCTAAATAATATAAGTTCCAAACTAAATGATATTTTAAGGTATGTTTAGTATGCTATCTAGATTATGTTTTACGTTTTTAGATTTATTGAGTTCAGCGAATATGCGTTTGATATGTAATCTAGATTATATTTTTAAAATTTGTTTTTCAATTTGTTTTTTTTTTTGCAACGGTGTTTTAATAAATGCGAGGATTGAACTCATGACCCTCTTAGTCACGGACACAACCTTATGCCAATTGAGCTATGCTCGGTTTGACAAAATAGTTTGTTGTTTGTTTTTCGAATTTTGTCATCCAAATAGTAGAAATTTTGAATATATATTTATTTATTTATGTTTTTAACTTTTGAATTTGAAGTTTTAAAATACATTATTATATTTGAAAGTAGAAACTTTAATAAATATAGTTTTCATTTTATAAACTCAATTTTTTTATATTAAATTGTGATATTTATAATATAATATATGGTAAAATAATAATTATATCATTTTTTTTTAACATAAAATATATTCACAAATTAATTAATAATAGTTTATATTTAACCTAATATTTAATTTGCAGTTACAATTAATTTCATACTTGTCAAATCGAGTATAGTGAATTGACATATTGTGTTTTTAACTAAGAAGTCATGAGCTCAATCTCGCTTTAAATACCTTTGTCCAAAAAAAAAAAAAAAAAAATTAATTTCATACTTTATAATTATATTATCAAACACATTTTAAACAATTAGTTAAATTAACCGAATAAATCCTTATTTATTTATTTATTTTTTTTATATATTTTCGATAAGTTCAGCTAACACGTGTGACATTGCACCACGTGTTAAATAATTTGGACCACATCAACGATCCAACGGTAGCTGATGGGGACCGATCTCATGGCGCGCGCGCGAGGCGCCAAAAAGAATAAAAGAGAGCGAAATACCGGTTTTAGGGTTCGCGTGGGCACGTGATTTTGGGATCCGACGAGGGCAATTTAGTACAACTCTAAAAGCGGAGGATTTCATCTGTTTCCCAAATTTTCAACTTCGTCTTCATCTCAAACTCAACTTCCGTCTGAAAATCTCCGGAGAGGTTCCACTAATGGACGATTCCGAGGTAATTTTTCTGTTACTTCGTCTTCTTCAAGGCCGTAGTCATCGTCTTTGATTCGTTTCATAATTTCGGAATGTTTGATTTTGTTTGTGTTCCTCTTTTTCGAAGTTTAATCTTGTTGATTAATGGATGTTTAGATTTCGACGGCAGCCTGGAAGAAGGCCTATGCGGAGCGGATATACGCCGAAATGCGGCAAAATAAGCGGCGGCGCAGATCATTGTTTCGAAGAAGAAAGGTGTTCGGTTTCGAGAGGACGAAGCACTTCGGATGCTTGTTAGACAGACGCCCAAACAATACTGGATACTAAGGTATAAATGTAGAATGGTAGAACCTGAGCATTCTTTGATTATGTTCCGTGTTTTGTACTTATCTCTGTTATTTAGTGATTTTTAGGGCTCATATTTGATGATTGAATCAATTGTTTATATAACCTTTATCAACTTCGGTTTCTGGTGTTGGTTTCACAAAAAGATTGTTCGGAGTTATTTTTGTCTTCCTTCTTTTACCCTGTGCATTGTATAGGGGAAATTGATTGTTTAACACCTGTGATTGTGTGATATTGTGATCCTTATGGTATAATCTAAACACCTTTCTATTGTTACTTACTCTATTACGGCTTTGCAACTTTTGTAATGTGAGCTTGCTACATTCTAAACCAATGACAATGTTGATTTATAATTTATAGAGTCAAATACTCTTTAAGTTATTTTCTTAGATAATGATTCGAATTCGTTTAGTTCTGTCTTGAGCAATGTTTTTTTTTGTGATTAACATCTGTAGACACGAAATTTTCTACAATTGCAGGTTAGAGGAAACGAGATGGTATAACTTTGGGCTCAGGAAAAATTGGGGAAAGTGATAAATTAGAGGAAGCTTAGAAGATGTAGTGAAAGTCAGAGATATTGGGGAGGAGTAGCAAGAAGTTCAGGATAAATTGGAGAAAGTGATGAACAGGAAAAAGAAAGGAAAAAGAAAGAAAAAAACTGTAAATGAGAAAAACTTATCAGGAAATATTTGCTACTAAGAAAGAAATGTCATTAAGGCCTCAAAACTCTCTTGGTCATCGTGAGTCCACGATTATTTTTAAAGGTTTTCCTCTGAAACAACAGCTCATGACTTGTGAAATGGACATGTCAGTTAAGGTAAGTGTAAGCTTAAAGGTACAAGTGATACTCTAATGGAAAAATAGCCGTGCCAGCTATACTGACTTTACCTTCCATTAAAAGGAGAAGCAAAGAATTAGAACCTTTTAGAAATGGCTATACTCACATAGAAATCTGTTTTGTGGAAAAATCCGTTTTCTTGGACAGGCAATTGATTCCTCACGTGAAATACTCAGCAGAAGAGATGAGAAGACCCAAGCAACATGAGCAAACGTGTGTGTTGATATCACTATGAAAGTGATGCAGAAAACGGCCTAGTGGTCAATAAGGACCTTAAAGATAATAAAGAGTTTAGGGGGAATGAGTTCAAACTATGGTGGCCACCTACATAAAATTTAAAATATCCCACGAGTTTACCTCTCAACCAAATGTAGTAGGGTCAGACGGTTGTCTAGTGAGATTAGTCGACGTGTGTGCAAGTTGGCCTGGACACTAACAAATAAAAAAAAAAAAAAAGAAGAAGAAAGAAAGTGATGCAGAAAGATGATACTAATACCAGAGTGACACTTTTCAGAAAAAAAGAAAAAGAGTACTCAAACATAAGATGAAATATTCTTCTCTAAACAGGTCATATATTACTGTGGCCATGAAAATGTACGAAATATCAGTCTTTTATTTCTCCAAAATTCCATTATTGAATAACAGTGGAAAGTCGGCGGATAATTCTTCTGCGATGATTATCACGATACTGATACTCAGAAGTATGCAACTAGAGAAGATAATAATATAGACAGAATCTGCAGAATACCTTGATACGATGCTAAGTAACATTTGCCATGAGAGATGAAAAGGCTGAAGCAGTAAGAAGAATTGTGACATACTTAAAAAGATGCAGGCGAGGGGTAGCAGTATGAACCGCCAGTTTACACAAAACAGAAGAGTTACAAGAAAAGAAAAGCTCTCCAAAGCAGGTTCTTTACTAGTGAGGGCATGGAAATACATTATGCATCTGTTCTTCATTGCTCTGGAATTCCGTTTGTAGATAACTCTAATCAATCGGGGGATAATTTATCAATCATGCATGAAATTGGTACTCAGAAGCATCGTTTATTTCAGTTCATCTTTAAAGTTGTATCGGAAAAGGATGAAGTGTTTACACCACTTGAAGATGCTGAAAGTGATATAGGAGTCGGTGAAAACTTTTGGAATGTTTGCATCCCTACAAACAATGAAGTGTTCGTAGATAAGTTGGACATGATCTAGCATGGAATTTTTGTTCTTCAATAGTTTGAATCCAGCATGCAAAACTGATATCGAAACCGTTAAAGGCTTGTTAACTAAGCTTGAGAGCACTGCTTCTGATTTGAATGATGATTTCCACAGGCAACTTATAAAATTTACTTTCTTAAGCATACAATTTGTAGAAAGCACAAGGACTTGCTGAATAATTCAGGCGGTAGTTCATCTTGTTATGAAAGCATTTAAAGAGGAAGATGGGGGACCCAGGAATGGTTTTGTAGAGACTTAGAAGTGAAGCTTTATGGTTGAATTATCTCAAGATAGTCAGCAACCAGCACACTCTGCACATCAGGTTGGTTATTTATCTTTTTTGAAATTCTTTTTGCGCTGCTAGAATTTATTACCTACAACATGAGTTAGTAAGGCTCGTTTGATAACCATTTGATTTTTGGTCTTTGATTTGTGAAAATTAAGTCTATGAGTTTCTTTGTTTTGTTATTGTTTTCAAAATAGTCAAGTTTTGAGAACTAAAAAAATAGTTTTTGGAATTTGGCTAAGAATTCTAATGTTATCTTAAGAAATATGAAAACTATTGTAAAGAAATAGTGAGAAAACAAGCCAAATTTTAAAAACCTAAAATTAAGCCTATAAACACTACTTTCATGCCAACATGAGCATAGCTCAACTGACATCAAGTATGAACTAATGACTAAAAGGTCAGATGGTCGATCCCCTGCATTAATTAAATATCTTTGAAAAAAAAGAATACAAACTCTTTTTCTAAACAAAAATCAATAATGTTTCTTTTACAAAAAAAAAAAAAAACACTACTTCCACCTATGAATTAATTTGTTTTGTTATCTACCTTTTACAAGTGTTTTCAAAATCTAAGTCAAATTTTGAAGTTTTTTTTAGTGCAAAAATCAATTTATACACCTAAACTTTGAGTGTTGTATCAATTAAAACCCTAAACTAACCATTGTATAAATTTAAACCTTGAACTCAGGGCGGACCTATATAAAGAGACTAGAGGGGGCCATGCCCCCCAAAATTTTGATTTTTTTTTATATATATAGTCAAAAAATAATGCCTTAAAATATACAGGTTTAGTGTTTTATATAATGGCCTCCCCAAAATTATTTAAATTGTATGCTGGCATTGTGTTACATTATTATATTTCATTTATTTTGTTATTGAATCCTTTTCTTCCCCATTTTAATATTTTTTGTTTATATATATTTATAAAAGATAATTGTTTTTATTGATTTAAAAATATATAAAAAAAAATCTTAAAAATAATTTAGACCTATTATTTCAAGTTTTATTTTCTTTTTTATATATTTATATTAAAAAAATGACGCAATATGATTTTAGTCTCTATACTTTGAAAAGTGTTTTACCTTAGTCACTCTAATCCAAATTTAGTCTTCATACTTTCAACAAATCTTAAAATGAATCCCTACTATTAATTTATTGATTAACCTTTTCAAAAATAAATGAAAATATTTAGTATGTATTAACATCCCCTCTATAAATTTTAGAAACATATTCATATTATATTGTGTTTTTTTCTTGAATAAAATTGTTTTTTTCAAAGTGTCTAATAAGCTTTGAACTTTCAATTTTGTGTTTATTTAGATCCAGAACTTTAAGATGTGTTCAATATATTTTCAACTTTCAATTTTGTATCTAATAGGTCCTCACATTTTCAATTTTAAATCTAATATAAATATTGTTCTATTCGACATTTTTTAAAACTCAGAGATTCATTAGAAACAAAATTGAAATTATAGGGACTTATTGGACACGTTCAAAATTTAAAACTTAATAAGATAATAGATTGAAAGTTGATGGACCAATTAGAGACTTTTTAAAGTTTATGGATCTAATAGACGCTTTCAAGTTCATGTACTAAACTAGGAAGTTGTTATTACACTCACGTACCGATAATGTTTTTTTGTATTATCAATATAATGTGTGAGTTTCGAACTTCTAATTTTTTTTATAATTATATAATACATCATTTTTGCCCCCCCCTAAACCCTAAACCCCCACACCAACATTACCGTCTGGATTCATCCCTGCTTGAACTTTCATAAGTGTATCAATTTACTCGGTTAGAAAAAAGTAAGTTTTCACACATGTGGAGACTTATAATTTATCAATTAAACCCCTAAACTTTCATACAATTGATTCACTTATGAAAGTTTATAAGTTTAATTGTTAAAATTATAAGTCTCCACCCGTTTAAATTATTTTTTTTCAAATAAAATCTAACAAAAGGTGTAAATTGATACACTTATAAAAGTTCAGGGTTTAAAGTGATACAATTGTTTGTTTAAGGTTTTAATTGATACAACCCTCAAAGTTTAGGGATATAAATTGATTTTTGAAATTTGAGTAAGAATTCTAATGTTACTCTAAGAAATGTGAAAATCATTAGAAAGAAATAGTGAGAAAACAAACTAAAAATTAAATGGTTATCGAAAGGAGAAACTCACTAGAAAGCTCTTGAAAACTGTGATGGAATTCGTGCTCTGGTGCCTCAAATGGAATGAATTGCCCGTTATCAGCACAATGAAACTTGTGAGCCTTACAGTCCACACCATTTTGTCTGTACTTCGAAGCTCTAGTCAAATTATCCTTATACATTAGCACTAAAAATCTGTTGCTCATCAGATAATTATACTACATTCTGACCTTTTCCTAAATTTGTTCTCCTCCTCAGATTATTTTGATCCATCATCATATTGAGCAATCAATGAGCTGGCTAAAGTCACCATTCAGTTCAATTTTCAGGGATAAAACAAGGTAAACGCTTTCCAAAGTTGGATTTTGCGGAATTAGAAACTTACAACATTTGGGAATCATTAAACATGAAAGTTCTATCTCTAATTATCTCTTAGTGGTTGTGAATTCATAATGTCCTAGTGAATGATTCAAGGGTCTTTTAACAAGATTAACAGCTACCATTTCCTTGCTACCCAAAATCTAGTACTCTCAATTTCAAAAGTTGAAGTAGTGAAAAAAGTTAAAATTTTCTATTGGGTGACATGTCTTAACTCCGAGGGGCTAAACACAATGGAGAGACTACAAAAGAAGATGTTCATTTATGGCCTTAAAACCAAGTGGTGCTTCTTTATGTAGGAAAGTAAGGGAAATACAAAGCCATTTACTAGTTTTTTTCCTCCTTTAGCATAAAGTTTTGGGAAAAGCTCTTTTCCCTTATTTGGACTTCTCTTGGGTTTTTGGTTTTTCTGTTGAGGATAATGCAGCTTCTGTGTGGAACCAACTTCAAAGGAAAGACAAATATTATATGGAGGAATACAGTTAAAGGAATTCCTTGGAGTTTATGGCTTGAAAGAAATTATTGGATTTACCATGATAGGGACATATTCTATATATTGGCAAAATTTCAATGCTCTTCCTAGTATTCCTTCCCTGTTGATGTGTAAAACATGATAAGTGTTCGCGGGACTTGGACTCTTCCTCTCTTGAGATCACTCTTAAGCCCTAATTCCTTTTTGAGTACTCAAGCCCTAATTCATTCACTAAATAATTGCTTAACTTTCTTCTTCCCCACCCTCACTATTTATAACCAAACCCTCCTAACAAACTCTTTATCTAATTACTAGCATACCCTTGATAACCTAATAATATTCTCATTCTATTCTAATAGCATTCCTATCATTCTTCTTGTGTCCGACTCTTCTATTTGTGATTAACTCTAATTTGGATGCCTTTCTGTTAACTCCTTATGGGGGTTAGATTACTTTATTATTATTATTATTATTATTATTTTTATCTAAACTTTTCTTTATATTTTTCATCTCAGCCTTTTCGCAACTTTTCTTTAACGTCTCTCTCTGCCTTTTCCCCCCTTTGAGTCCATCTTCTTTATATGAATTGAAGATATAGCCCACCATAGCTTTTTAGCTGTCAAAAGTATAGTTTTCTTGTGTTAAAAAAATTGGTAAAGCTGTTGGGAATTTTTCTATAGTTTCAGGTGACACCTTTATGTAAGGAGGAAGAAAAGAGTGCAAGATAACAGGATAGATTTAGAATGTGTGACAATTCTTTTAAATTAATGAAACTGTACTTTTAACTAATTATTAATAATATAAAACTTTTCATTTTTTCATAACATTTGACTATATTATAAATACATTAAAAAATTCGAATACTTTAACAAATACAAAATTAGTATTTTATATAAGAAAAGATTACTTCCATGTGTTAGTATCTTCTCATAAAACATTAGGAAAGATGAAAGTTAAGAAAGGTAATAATTTTTTAGTTGAGTGGTCGATTTTTTCACCCTAAAGTGAGCATCTTTTCCCTATCTAGCGGCAAAGTTAGTGGCAGACCACAAGGCCTTCAAAATATTGTCCTTAGAGCATGCCTCTGCATTGCCTTTTTTTTTTTCCTTTAAAATTTCATGGATCATTGCTGCTCTGTTATTTACTTATTACAGAAATGGTAGTTTTTACCTTTAATTATGCGTTATCGAAACTATACTTTTTTGCTTTCTGGCATTTCATTTTAACCCTGACTAGCAATTAGATGAGTTTAGGGAGTAAATACACTAAATAAGTTGTGGACTGAATAGTTTATCTTTATAGATTTATAGTTAGTTACATCTAATGTGGCCTCGCTAACTATAAATGATTAAGATATATATCCTAACCATTTATAGTTAACAACATGGGGTGAGAGACGCTTCGAATCTCTAACCTCTTGGTTACTTTCGAACCTCTAACTTCTTAGTTACTAGTTCGTATATTATGACAGTTGAGCTATGCGCATGACATAAATGGTTAGGATATTACTTTATGGGAATGTAAAATTTTGATTGATAGGTTGATACTTTGGTAGATTGAATAATCCAACATGTAGAAGAAGAAACAATATAATTTTGTCTGAAATGTTGTGGGTCGAATAATGCGGATCATGTGGCTGAACTGTAGGGTCTGAATTTGAAGCATAAGTTTCTTGATTTTTGGCAGTAGGCTTCTTTAATATAATTAAGTAAACATAGCTTATGTTAATAACATACGTATAAACTAGAGGGGTGAAGCCTTTATCCACATGTATGATGCAACTGCCTTCCTTTTGTCTAGTTTTTTTTTTTCTTTTCTTTTTTTAAATTTATTTAAAGAAATACATTATATTACTGAATTGTTTATAAATTGGGAGCATTGCGTATCATGATGGACCTCATTTGTGTCAATAAGAAGTCACTGTATAGAACTATAGAAAAATGGAAGAAAAAAAATTAGAAGTTAGGTAAACGTAAATTACATTTCATGGTCCTTAAAATTTGGGTTAACATTCTATTTCATTCTTCATTCTTTATTATAAGTCCTACTAACAGGACAGTAACTTCAAGAACCAAATTAAACCATTTCTCTAAGCTCAAAAACTGAATTCTCGTTTGATAATAATTTCGTTTTTAGCTTTTTCTTTATGAAAATTGTATTTTTTTCTCATAATATATTTACTATGGTTTTCCTATCTTAAAAACAACATTTGAATTCTTAGTTTGTAAAAATTAGATAATTATTAAACAAAGTCTAAACTATCATATTTTGAAATGTTTTTTTCTTTTCTTTTGATATCTGTGAGTGTCTGGACCAATTTCACGGAAGAAATCGTCTGACCCTACAACATTTGGATGTCAAATAAAGAAAATTAATTATTAGATTAGTGACCACTAGAAATTGAATTCATTTCTTTTAAAAAGATATTAATAGTCTCAACCCCCTCTAGACAACCTTCATATTTTGAAATCTAGCCAAACCAAATACTGAATCAAAACCTATGACAGCTTGTTTGTTTAGAATTGAGTTTTTATTTTGAAGTGTACGAAAGGTTTGTTTATTACAGGAAGAGAACGTGAACCTAAAGAACAAATTTAGTGGGGAAATTAAACTAGTGAAGGAATCACATATTATTCCCGAATGTGAAAGAAATCATTTGAGTTCTGACAGCTTGATTCAGGCAAAAATGTGGGTAAAACTGGGGAGAATTTTTAGTACATGCGTGTAATTTTTTTTATACCACTGCCTTAAAATATGACACGTGGCAAAATGATTTAAAAAAATAATATATTTAATAGTGTGGGTCCCAGTTAAACAACTATTTTGTCACGTGTCATATTTTTAAACGCAGTGGTATGGAAAAACTCCATACCACTACCTTTAAAAAATGACACGTGGCGAAATGATTTAAAAAAAATAATATATTTAATAGTGTGGGTCTCAGTTAAACAATTATCTCGCCACGTGTCATTTTTTTAAAAGCAGTGGTATGGAGTTTTTTCATACCACGGATGTATTAGAAATTCTCCCGTAAAACTGGACAAGGATGGAACAAAAAAGGCTCTCCAGATTTTTAAGGATGGTTCTGAAGAAGCTGAACCTGAAATGAAGGCTCATAAAAAGGTGTGCCATTCATTGATGGATTTGACTTAGTTGCAGGTGAAATCATCAGATTATGGTAGAAATTAAAGGCATGTTTTTTCTTTTTTGGGTTATATTGTTGAAATCACTTTTTTTAGGTTCAAAATATGCTTTTGAATCAATTTTAATAGTATGAAATCACGCTTAAAAATATATGTTACAAATTGATTTTGAACATGACAAAAGTGATTTTAACTATTTCAAAATTATCAAAATCATTTTCAAACATGTTCTAACTAGATATAAATTTAAATTTATAGTTATAATAAACAACCATAAGGGATCATTTTTTAATAATTGTAATTTTTACACACCTATCAGTTGAGAGCCGTAGGCTTTGAAAGTTGATGTTATTTGGGTTCAAGAATGAAATTACTTTCTTATCGTCAAGTTTTTTTTTTTATCAAATAGCTCAACTTACATAAATTATGAACTAATGATTGGTTAGAGGTTTCATTTCTGCACTCCTTATTAATTAAATACTTTTGCAAAAAAAAATGATAGGTTAAAATGAAAATAGGAAATTTTTTGTATTGCAATATCCTCTCTCATCCATAAATATAATAATTTCTTGGCTAAATTACAAATTTAGTCCCTAAATTTTTATGTTTGTGTTTAATAAGTTTCAGAATTAAAAAAAATATTTAATAAGTTTTCGAACTTTCAAATTCGTGTCTAATAAGTCATTGGTATATTCAACATTTTTTAAAATTAACAAATCTATTAGACAAAATAAAAAAATTTGTTTAATAAAGGCATTAAACTTTTAATTTTGTGTCTAATAACTCCATAAATTTTAAAAAATGTTGGTAAAAAATTTAAGACACAAAATTAAAAGTTTAAGAACTTATTAAACATTTAATAAAATTCGAACATATTAAACACAAAAGTGTAGGTCTTGTTTGATAACTATTTGATTTTTGGTTTTTTAAAATTAAGCCTATAAATAATTCATTTACCTATGAATGCATTTCTTGTGTTATCCATCTTTTCAAGTGTTTCTAAAATTCAATACAAAATTTGGAAACAAACAAAAGAAGCTTTCAAAAATTTGCTTTTGTTTTTTGGAATTTGACCAAAAGTTGTAATGCTTCCTTAACAAAGATGGAAGTCATTATAAGAACTCATATGTTAATGTATTGTTTATAGGCTTAATTTTTAAAAAATTAAAAATTAATAATCAAATGGTTATCGAACAGTCTTGAAGTTTAGAGATAATTAGAAACTTTTTAAAGTTAAAAAACCTAGACAAAGTTCATGTTTAATTTAACTTTTTTTAACTTTTTCACCACTCTAACCTTTTCATATCAGTTTATTAGCAAGCACAAAATACTTTAAACTCGATTTTTGTATTATCATATCCTAGATTCACATGTGAATATACGCATTATAAGGCTAAAAATGATAGAAAAACATCATAATCATCAACCACATATTTGCACTCTTTTCCACTCCAAGTAATATTTCAACCAATTAAAAAGAACTCAAACCCCGGTGAGTAAGTGTAAAGGGAAGAGAAAAGGCCTTGTCTTTTGGTTCCTCTGTACATATCACATATCAGTAATCACCCTCTCTATATCAGGATATTTGGCATTTCGGTATAAACTCATTTTGATTCCAATTTCAATCAAATTCCCAAAAAAAAAGTAAAATTAGAAGAAAGAGAAATTTAACTTGATACCTCACTGAAGATTTTCAGATCACTTGGCTCTTGAACATCATACCAGAGAATGTTTTAAATCCATATTGGAATGGAATGGAATGGATTACTTCAGCAACATAAATCATGGTAGTTGCTTTCTGAATCACTAGGGTTCCAAGGGGATGCTTTAGATTCCCATGGTAAAGGAAATGTGATAATCCATAGCTGTAATCCTGTAAACATAAATGAGTAAAAATGGTTTGAAGTTTAGTAAAAATACTAGATTTGTTGGTATGCAAATAATCATGTGCGTGAGGCTGGCAGCCATGGTAAGAAGCTAACATATGATGTGGGAAGGAGACAAGGGGTTCGAGCTGAGAGAATAACCGTGTTGAAACTGTCAACATAAATATAACTCAACTGACATAAAGCATGTGCACTTAACCGAGAGGTTAGAGGTTCGAATCCTCCACCCCATATTTTGATATTCGTGAGTGTCCAGGTCAGCATGCGCACACTTCAACTAATCTCACGGGACAACTGTCTGAGCCTACTATATTTGGTTGCTAAGAAAACTCGTAGGACATTAAATCTTATGTAAGTGGCTACCATAGTTTGAATTCATTCTCTCTAAACTCTCACTCCCTACTCCCTCTACATATTGTTGAACCAAAAAAAACGTGATGAAACTTAAAAGTAAAATAAAAGAGAACGAATTAAGTTCAGAATTTACTCATTAGTGCCTCCCGATCAAATTGTTCAAGGAAGTGCCACGTCCGAGATAACCCTGGATTCGTTTTGCATCACAGCTAATGGATTCACCATAAAGCCAGCCCTTCTCTGGACCTGAAACCTATGATTCTCCAAATTTATAGATCCAGCATCCCCATTAGCTCCATGGCGATCACCTCTGCTGCGCATTGGAGCCAATGGGGTTGCAACAATAGTGGGAGTTGAGAACTTAGATGTTGAGTGTCTGCCTTCTGCTCTCTTCCAGAACCTTGAGCTCAAAAAATCAGCTCCAGGTAGCAGGCAACATGTGGTTCTGGGGGTGTTAGCATAAGACATCCTTCCACTTGATAAAGCCAGATCATATGAGATCTCATCCAATGCCAGTTCCAGACCATGAACACGCGTCTCCAACGATCGCATTCCATTCTGTGAACTCCCAACGAAGTTCTAAATGGTAGATAACACAAAACACAGATGAGATAACTAGCCTTTGAAGACTTGTGCATTGCAACGAATGATCAATATATTGAACATTGCAAATAATCAGTGGTAACAGTAGTAGACAATGCAATTTTGAAGTTGAACAGTAATTTGTACTTCAATAAGAAACAAACTTTCTGCAATATGCGTTGATTGGCAGACAATTGTAGGGAAGTTATAAAATGACACAAACAACTGAGACAATAGTAGCCCGACTGATGATTTATCTAAACAACCGTGCTGCCGATAGAACAAAACCTCTTGGACGACTGGGTCATGTATGTACTTTAGACTTGAGAGTTGATATCCCATATTTGAACACACCTTGTTCTATGTTTCTTCTTTTTTTGATGATACACCTTGTTCTATGTACTAAATTCCTTGAAGATTTCATTTTGGATTCCATGTTCTATGTGCTTGTCATCTATTGATTTTGTTGCAGGCTAAAGGCAAATCTAATTATAGGAAATGTACCTGTAGATTTCCAGTATTCTAATGATTCCAATTTCCAAGGAGCAATTTATTATATTGATGCATGCATATGCTTCGCAAGATTTATCATCTTTAGAATGGGACAATGAGGAAAATACACGACTGAAATTGAGGACATGAATCAAGCATGAAGAAATGAAAATAAATTGAACTTCATCACATTTCTTCCAGACTAAGTGAAGTTTTAAGGATTTGGTACTAACCTGCAAGATATCTAGAAGACTGGATTGCTGCCTTTCTATTTGATTAAGCTGATTGCGGATCAAATGCAATTCTTCAGAGTCTTTGTGGTTCCTGTGCAGATCGTCGGTTGCATTACTTGCTACAACAGTCGATTCAGGGCCCTCCTCGGAACATGGAACTACCCGAGATCCCGAAATCTTATTGAAGAGTGCCCGTTTTGTTTCTGGTTTTGAAATCCTTCTATCCGGAATGTTTTCATCTCTTTCCTTCAGTTCTCCCGAGGGAGATTTCCTAACAGAGACTTCTACTTTCCAGTCCAGAGGCTTCTTACGATCAACCTTTTGGAACATTGACAAACTTGTTTTCTTGTCACCACCGATCAAAGGGCTTCTCCTTCTCGCTGTTGTCGAAAGTGCGGCATCCGGTGGTGTAGATCTGCAAACTGGAATGGCGTTCTTCCTCGGAGGAGGAGCATCAAAACGAGCAGAAGAATTGTTCTTCGATCCAGGTGGATAACGTCCATCACTTGCGATTTCTAGAACAGAATAAAAGACCAAAATGGAAGAAATCATAAGAATGTCAACAATTTCAACAGACATGCAGGAAATTAGCACAACATTTACAGAAGATAATGTTAAAACATTCTACCTTTCGAGGAAGTTTGGGAATAAACTGGTGCAGACGCCTCATCCGAGAGATCAGGAATCTGCTTCCATGCCTCCAGCATCTGACTCATTACCTCCCGTACAGCCTTAACCTATATCACAGTAGTTGCAAAAACAAGATCAAATATCTGGATTCGATTCGTTTATTATATTTTTAAAGCCATTAAAAAACTTGAAACCTTATCGAATCGCCGACTCTCGAACGTTTTCAAGCAACCAGCCTTAAACTCCGCGAGAGCATTCCTCTCCACGACTGCTAGCTTACCCAGCGCCTCCGCCGCAGATTTTCTCGCCGCCCAATCCTCACTGCTAAGGAGTGCAACCAAGCACGGGACCAAATTTTTGAGAGCTCCATTACCGAAAGCTCCGTCCACTCCGATAACACTCCCGATCAGTGTCAAGAGAGCCGGCTTTGCCTTGAAACTCTCGCATTTCAAAAGCTTCTCAAACCTCGGCAGGAACTTGCCGAGCTTAACCGGATCCGGATCCGGTGCAGCATCGATTGCCGAAGCCAAACACAAAGCCACACCGATCTGCGAATTAGAATCCTGCTCCGTGAAAAGCGAATCGGTTAAAGGCTTCAGAAACGTCGAAAACGGCGGTTTGGTAACATTAGAAGCTAATGCCGCTACAGAGTTAACGCAGGCGGATCGGACCGACGAATCAGGATCGCGGAACCGACGAGTGATATTGGAGATAATCTTGGAGAGGTAAGGAGAGAGATAATTTCCATGAGTCTCTGAAAGAACAGCGAAGAGGCGAACGCATTGCTTCCTCACCAGCGATTTGTCCGAGGCGTCAGTGGAGTATATACAGGAAAGGAAAATCGGCAAGGAATTCGCGTCAAGAGTCCGAGCAATGGATTCAAGCTCGGATGCAGCAAGGGAGTAGGTATCTCGGTCGGAGAGCTTGGTGAGGCAGGAGAGAATCCGAAGCTTCAGGCTCTGTGGCGCAGAGGCAGAGAGAGCCATGGCGAGTGGAATTGTGGTCGGAGGCGGAGTCAGACCTCAGACGGCGACGGAGCTTGAAATTCCGGCAACATTGCGACGCGGAACTGGAACAGTTGGTAGGAATTTTTCCCGCGGGGAGTTGGGGAAGAAGATGAGAGTCACGGAGAAACCGCTTTTAGGCTTTTAAACTGTTCGAGAATTGTGAGGAAGAAGCTGCCGGTGCTCACAATAAATTATAATTATATAACTCATTTATTTATTTTATTTTATTTGTGAAGAATATATAATTCATATAAATATAACCTAAATTTGGCATTAAATTAATCATAACTTATACGTTGGTCCACACATGTCTACATTTATTTCTCTCCCACCCTTCTTTCTATGCTTTTTCCTTTTTCTTTTCCTTTTTTATTGGATAAAACAGTACACCTTCTTTATTTATTTAACTAGGTTAAATTTTAATCGTCGAACTTTTAAGTTTGTAGTCAAACCGAACCTAACTCAATTGACATAAAATTGTATTATTGATTAAGAAGTTATAATTTCAATCTTCACCCTACATTAATTAAATACTTTTGCAAGAAAAAAACTTATAAATTTGTATCTATTTGGTCTTTAAACTTTAAATTTCTAATAGGTCTTTGATCTTGACCTATTAGACATTTTAAAAAATTCAAGGAGCTACTAGGCATAGAATTGAAATTTATTTGTAATGAAATTAATTTTTAATTTTTTTAAATATGTCAGAGATTTATTAGACATTTTTAAAATTAAGAGATCAATTAGACACAAAATTGACGTACTAGTGAAATTAAGAGAAATTTGACATGCACTATCACTATCTCAATAATGATAAAGCATTTCAGATGCTTTTAGATTGTTTGTAAATTTAATTTTTAAGATATAAAATATTTGTGTTGTGGATAAAATAATCGTATATAAAAGATCGAACTGAAAGCTAGTTTAATCGAAATAGATCCCGTGCTACAAGAAAGACGGACTATTCATTCCTCTAGCAGCATCGAGATAAACTAGCACGAGCCCAACACATCAAGGAAACTTGGCCCATAAAAACAACTAGGAGGCCCAGGGCGACCACTGGTCGACCATGAGATTTTAGGTCCAAAATAAGGGATGGTCAGCCAAGACCGACCACTCCTCGACCCAGACGAAAGATTCGGCCCACAACAGCAAAAAGGGGCCAATGTCGACCACTGGTTGGCCCCGATGGATTTTCGAGTCTAATTGAGGAGTGCTCAGTCAGACTCAGGTCGACCACCCCTCGACCCTTATGACAAGCCTAGGATTTTTAGGCTCTATCAACTCCTGGAAAGGGTAAGCATAGCCTAAGGAGGCAGTCTAACCTCTTTTCCTAAACCTAGTAGGGTAGGGAAAAGACCTAAAACAACACTATGAATATCACCTCAATAGTAGGAAGGAAGGAAGTCAATTCTAATTCAAGAATTCTATAGTCAACTGTCACACTACTGACTTTGACATTAAAGTTTATTTACTTTGTTGTGCACGTCCATTCGTTTTGAAGATTACAAATTGACCGTTGAAGTTACGTGAGAAGCTGGTGCAATCCATCGTGCACAATTTGGCATATAATTTGATTTTCAAAAAACTCATAATTTTAATATCTTAGGTGAATGGTAATTGGAGTTTGAATCCATTTTTATAAAGTCAATTTTTATAAAGTCAATTTTTAAGCACTCTATGACCACTAATAAGCCAAGTCGAACTAGGTTTATAAACACTTTTAAGTATCATTTCAAGCATACATCTTTTGTAAAGAACGCATGCATGGTCTTAGGAGAGTTTCTTTCAAATTCTTTCAATCCGTTACTCTAACATCTAGCCACACCATACTTCCACTTATTTTCTATTTAATTTTAAGTTAATTTGTAGAATTTTAAAATTATGGTGGAGTTTAAGCTCATTCTTCCAAAATCTTTGATTTTTTAATGCACTAAGCCAACTCATCACTTGTCCTTTTTTCCTTTTTTCCTTTTTTGTACTTATAGAAACTAATGGGCAATGGCTACTAGATAATCATTTTTTTCTAATTTGACACCATATTGTAATTTGCTAGATAGACTAATAGCACACTACAAGAAAACTTTGTTAACAATGATAGATTAAATAGAAATGTAGTCTATAGTTTGATAAATAATTATAATTTTGTAAACTTTAATGACTAAATAGAATCAGGAGATAAGAAATTACAAATAACTCTTTTAAAAACAATATAAATAAATTTCCTCTATATTGATTTGGTTAATTATCAAAAATATCATTGAACGGTGAAAACTGGTACTTGTGTAACTTGAACAAAAAAAAAAAAAATGAAAAATGTAAACGTTTGAGGTGTTAACGAAATCATGAAAATGTAGACATATGATCCTCCACAATTTTTTTCATGTTTTTTTGTTCTATTCTCCTAATATTTTGAATTAATAAAATAGAATTTTCATGACTTCTTAACACTTCAGGTGTCTACATTTTCATTTTTTACATGTCACTTAAGTCAAAGTTAGAATTTAACCGTTCACATTAGAATTTTGAATTTTGTGTAGGTTGTTAATTGTGCGAGCATTTTTTAAACTTTTTTCATAGTTCATGAATATTTTTTAAACTTTTAAAAATTTACAGATATTTTTTAAACGAAACTCATAGTTTCCAAACTTGAAGGATATTTTTAATAAAACCTATTGATTTCTATTAATTTAGGTGGTCTTGAACAAGTAAGGAAGTCAAAAGGAAGGTTGAAAGACACAAAAAGAGTAATAAAGGAGTAAATTTGGGATAAAGGAAACATGTGAAGGGCACTTTTTTTTATTTCTTTTTTTATTTATACATATAAAATGTGAAGGGTACTGAAAAATAAAAAGGAAGAACTTTAATTGACCATAATTTTAAGGACGCGTGTCACCTAATAATTGGTCTTCTCCCATCACCTTCAGCCTGCGACCAACCTACTTTCGTCATTATTTAAACCATTTCACTGTTTAATTCATCTATAATTTTTCCGCGCAGTCTTTATAGTCTTATGCGTATTAATTTTTCCTCTTAAATAATTAAATAAATACTTAATTCAACCAAATCACTATTATTTTCTATTATTTATATGAATTATTTGAAATACATTCAATCTATCATTCATCATACCTTATCATACGGTGAATAAAATAATATTTATATAATTTCATTATTGTGACAAATTTCTCACAAATTTTCTAATGGCAGATATTAATTTGAGGGCAAACATTAATTTATACCGTTTATTAGATTTTATTTGAAAAATATTAGTTTTCAAATCAAAACCATTAAATTAATAATTGTATTAAGTAAAACTTTAAACATTCATGAATCAATTTACAACTTAAGTTAATTTAATTTGAAAAATGTCTTTTTTCTTTTTTTAAAGAATTTAGAAAATGTTAGTTTTGATACTTATAATTGCATCAATTAAATTTATAAACTTTCATATAATTGATTCACTCGTAAAAAAATTGGGTTTAATTGCTACAATTATAAGTTTCGCAAGTTTAAATTAGCATTTTCAAACAAAATTTAATAGATAATATATTTTTTTTATCCTAAATATAGAGGAAAGTCTAAAATTTTAATGGATATAGATTACTATTTTTATTCATACAACCTTAAAGTTTAAAGGTGTAAATTGATTTATGCCCTTAAATTTAGTACTTAATAAATTTATATTTCATTTCTAAATTGACACCAAGTATAATTACGCCAGAAAAAAAAATATATATATATTTTTTAAGACATCGAAATGAATGTGACACTAATCAATTCACCTATCAAACATTCTAAAAAAAAAACAATAAATCATATATTTAACTAGTAATGATTACTTTCATACATGTTTCATTTTAATTCTTAAGAATTAAAAAAATTAAGTGTTCTACACTTTTAAATATTTCATCCTAGTTTCTAAGCTTAAATAAAATTGTATTATTGTCTAATCGTGCATAATTCAATTTGCATAAGGTTATGCCCTTAACTAAGAAGTCAGAGATTCTATTCTCGCACTAATTATAAATATTTTTACAAAAAAATATATATATAGTCGCCATAAGATCTCAAACTTATAATTTTTAAAGATGTTTTTGAACATTTAAAAATTATTAAAAAAATAATAATATGGGTTTTAAAAAATTCAAAATAGGAAATAATTAAAATTATTGAATTAATTAATAGGGAGATTTGCAGTTTAAGCTAAAATGAAAGGAGTGAGAGCAAAATCAAGCCCTCTATTAATGCAACTTGAAGAAAGAAAAGGCTTAATTGGTTAATTTAATTTTGATAAAAAAAAATTGGTTAATTTAATAGAAAATTGTAACAAGTGTGAATTTAGAGTAAAATAATTAAAAATTAGCTTTTTTTTTTTTTTTTTTTTTTTTTTTTTTTTTTTTTTTTTTTAATATGACAATTTCTATCACTTATGATCCATCTAGTCTATTACTTTAATTTTTTATAGAATTTTGTCCGTGACTATTGATAGTAGTCTTGATAATCATATATAATCGATAGCAGTCTATCAGTGATAGCCACTGATTTTTTTGTCATATTTGTAAAATGTTTTAAATTTGGCTAAATTTATCATTATTTTATGTCTGATTGTTGTTTGTGCCACCCGCCATAATTTAATTATTAGTTGCTAATTACAAAATACTATTTGGGTTTTTTTTGCTTTCCAATTCTTACTTCCAATTGACTCCCCACCCTCTCGTTTTGGTTTGCCTTTCACTATCATCCTAAAAAAGACAAAATTAATTAATTAATTCAAAAAATATTATAAAAAATCTATATCTCTAATTATATCACTTCACCATCATTTTTTTTTTTAAAGAATAATAGACCTTTTTTGGATGCTAATACTTTGGATCTGTTTGGAAGTCGTTCGTTTTTTTCTTTCCTTTTTTTCTGTTTTTGTTAGTACAAAATGATGGGTAAGAAAATTACACCTCATGTCAATTTAAAATAAAAAGATTAAATATAATAATTTTTATCAATAATAATCATTTAGTGATAGTAACTGATAACATGACTATTGTGATCATTTATACTTTATCTGTAAATAATTCGATGACTATCCCTGATAATAGTCTATCAGTGATAACCATTTTATCAGTGATTATCATTTTTTGTCATATTTGTAAATCTGATTGCTGTTGTATTTTTTTTTGTTTTAAATCAACATACGAAATAATTTGATAGGTTTATCATTTGTAACTCATCTCTAAAGTAATTGGAAGGGGACTACCACCTCAGCATTATTAACCATTTTTATAAGTTAAAAGTATTTAAAAAAAAAAATTAATGTCTAATAGATCTATTGAATTAGATATATTTAAAAATCGATCCAGTAGACACAAAAATCAATATGCATGTGAATTTTAAAAATTGCAAAATTAAAAGTTCAAGAACCTATTAAGACATTTTAAAAGTTTAATGACTTATATTCGACACAAAATTAAAGTTTACGCCGAGTTTGATAACCAGATTTTTTAAAATTGTATTTGTTTTCTCATCATTTCTTTACAATAATGGTTGAAAATATTTTTGAAGGTAATATTTGAATTTTTAACTAAATTTTTAAAATAAAAAATAAAAATAAAATAGTTATAAAATAAGGCCTATTATACATTTAAAGTCTAGAAACTTATTGGACCTAAATATTTTGATGAAGCAAAATTGTAAATATATATTATAAATGCAAAAAACCCTTACTGACCTTATGTTATTTTTCTTTCCTGTTAAAAAGAAATGATTAAAAAAATGGATTTGTTGTATGGGAGGTGAGAAGAAGTAATCTGGTAGGTGAGAAAATATTTCATTTGTTTTTCTCTTCTCTTCCTTGTTGTTGACATGTGTGTAATGTGTTGAGCTGAAATCATTTTACACACACAAAAAGAGGGATGAGGTTGGTACCACAAGAAATGCTTTTCAATCTTGGTTCAACAACTTCCTCTCAACAATCATATTCATAAAAATAAAATTCACCCGCCTTAATTTCTTAGCCCCGATTGATAATCATCTGATTTTTAAAATTAAGTCTATAAACAATACATTTACATATAAATTTATTGGTTGTATTATCTTTGAAGTATTTATAAAATCTAATAAAAAAATTAGAAAGAAAAAAAAAATCTTTCAAAAATTTGTTTTTAGAATTTAGAATTTGACTAAGGTTGTAATGTTTTCTTAACAAAAATGGAAATTATTGGAGGAATTTAGATGTGAACGTATGATTTATATGCTTAATTTTCAAAAATTAAAAATTTTGGGACTTTAGAATTTTGATTTTTGTTTCAATTTTTTTAACCATCTTATGAATCAATCACTCAAATTTAGTCATCTAATTTCCTATGAAACTTCAAGTTGTATTTAATAAGATGCCTAAAAAATAAAAAATAAAAAATAAAATAAAAAATTTAATTTTTATTTTTGAGTACATTGGGGATGGGGGATTCGAACCACAGACCTCGTGGCCGTCAACTCATACATATGCCAGCTGAGCTATGCTCGCTTTGGCAAAAAATTTAAATTTTAAAATAGGTATAATTAACAATGAGCCGAGAGCCAACATGAGCATAGCTCAACCGGCATAATGTATGAACTATGAGCGACTTGCCTCAAGTTCGAATCCCCCTCCCCACATGTTGTAAAAAAAAAAAAAAAAAACAATGAGCCGAGAAACCTAAACATGACTCAACTGATATAGATATGTGTTAGGCAACAAACTTAAAATTTCTTATTCCCAGTAGTTATTGGCTTATGAGCATATTAGTTGGGTTGCCATAATTTAAGGAACCCATAAGCCATTAATGACCTCAAATTTGATTGGCCCTGATTCGACCGCCTTTTGGTACAGTCTTCTTTGTCGGTTGAATATCCTTTTCTCCCTTCAATCCATTCATATTTTGATGCAAATTATATATTAATCTCCTCTATTCTCACAAACCTAAGAATTTTATCTCATTAAATTCTAAACTTGAATGAGTAACAAAATTAGTATCATTTGCCGTGGTAAAAAAAAGTACTCGCTACTTGAATTGTTATTTATTTTTTTGTTTTATAGATTTAGAATTGAATTTTCTAACTAAAGCGCGAGGTGATAAAGGTGCTCCTCGTACAAAGAAGGAAAGGGTATGATCAATCAAGAGGTGATAAAGGTGCTCCTCGTACAAAGAAGGAAAGGGTATGATCAACTCGTTGATTGTTGAGAACTTTCACTCCTCTATATTTGAAATATTCATTTCTACGAGCATTAGAATATGAAATCTCCTTCGATCTT
This sequence comes from Herpetospermum pedunculosum, assembly GCA_028017165.1. Lineage (NCBI taxonomy): Eukaryota > Viridiplantae > Streptophyta > Magnoliopsida > Cucurbitales > Cucurbitaceae > Herpetospermum > Herpetospermum pedunculosum. The sequence goes on from CM051530.1 coordinate 1,294,823, forward strand.
ATTCTTATTGTGCGTCTTGTAAACACGTTTTGATCCACAAAGGCAATCTCGCTCAGATGTTCTCTTAACCCAACTCGAGAACGGACCTCCACATTGGTATGATATTATCCACTTTGGGCCTAAACCCGCATGGTTTTGCTTTTAGTTTCACCCAAAAGACCTCATACCAACGGAGATAATTGTCTTCACTTATATACCACCATGGATCAATCTCTTCTACCAATGTGGAACTTTGTTAGCACTCCTAATAATCCTCCCCTCGAACAAACACCTATCGCACCCTCTGACCTCCCCTCGAACAAAGATCTACTCAAGCACTTTTTGTTCGATCTGGGGATTCATCCCACAATGACAACATGAAGCTGGAACTTTCCACACAAACTAGGGTACCATGGCTCTGATACCAATTGATGAGGACAACGAACCTCCACATATCTCCACGTTAGTATGATATTGTCCACTTTCGACCTAAACCCGCATGACTTTACTGTTGGTTTCACCCAAAAAACCTCATACCAATGGAGATAATTGTCCTCACTTATATACCATGGATCAATCTCTTTCCTAACTAATGTGAGACTTTGTTAGCACTCCTAACACGGACTAGAGAGAATCGCAACATGAGGATATATCTGTGTTTGGTTGCAAGACTCATTTTAAAATATGGGTCATAGGGGAGGTTTATCCGATCGAGAGACAGAACACAAAGGTCTTAGTACTATCCAGGTGTGAACAACCCAGTAAGAGACTGCAATAAGTATTATAAACTAATTATCCAAAGCATTATTCTCTTGATGAATGATACTAATTTCATGATTAAAATTAAATTTTAGTTTTAGATTTAAAAGAAAAAATTAGAAAAAAAACTTGATTTCTATATTTTCATTGAAACAACAAATTGACTCGTGAATTTTTGTTTCTAACAATTCAACATTTGTAGTTTTAAATTTGAAACATTTTAATCTTTAACTTTAGGGTGTAACAATTCATTCTTCATAGTTTAATACTTGTTAGAAAGATTTAATCTCTATTTCTATCATATCAAGAGAGTTGATTAGATTTTTTTACATAAATAAATCGATAGAAATTTTAGAGACTAAATATATTTATAAACTACAAACACTATATTATTTTATAATAAACAAACAACACATTTCATCTTGATGAGATTTTTCATAATAAAAGCAAAACTGTTACAATTTTTTAAACAACAAAGTTCAAGTTTTTACATACTAAAGTTTAGGTATCATCTTGATGAGATTTTTCATAATAAAAGCCAAACTGTTACAAATTTTTAAACAACAAAGTTCAAGTTTTTACGTACTAAAGTTTAGGTATCAAATCATTACAAATAAAATATATAGATCAAATTGTTACCTGCTAAAATTTTAACACTAAATTGTTAGTTAAACAAAAGTAGTTGATCCATCCAAAATTATTTTAAAATTTTGAAATATCAAACTATTATTATTATTGTTCAATTATACAATGAAATTGGTAGGAAACATAATTATTGAATGATATCATAGAGATTAAATAATAATAAAGTAATGAAATTGTGAAAAATGTGGGTAAGAGTTAAGAGGTCCTAATCCAAAATGATATATGGTCAAATTGCGACAAGCTTTTATTATAGTGAATATGAGAGTACATCCAACCAAGAAAGTTGTAGCCTACCTTAATTCCCTCTCTCTCTAAATCTTAGAGTACAATGAATTCATTATTTATCTTGTAAGGTAGAGGGGAACGTATATGCTAATTTCTTAGCATGTAGTGCGACATATAACGTGTGGTTGGGACCAATATTTTTCACTATTCAATCACACGCAACTATCATACAAATTCACATTCAATGTCTCATTTCCATTTTTAGTCCATCGAGAGATTTCTTTTGCCTCGCCTTTAATAATCTCTCGAGAACAAAAACAGTCGACAAACTTCTTTATCGACATTCGACAATATCGTTTGTCTCTTATAAGGACAACTCATTATTCAACTGGATAAGTTAAGTTGGTTTAAAGTACTTATTTTGAAGCTAAAAAAAGCATAACTCAACTATAATTCACATACATTTTTTTTTAGGTCTGAGGTTTGATCTCTCATCCTCGTCATTGTTGAACTAAACAGAAAAAAAATACTCATTTTGAGTTTGAATTTTTGTGCTTTCAGTTGAATTTGTGTCTTCTATTTATGCCAATCATGCCAACATAAACTACTTTTGTAGAAGTTTATAGATTCAAATTTTACTTCTATTATTTGTGATGGTATACTCTAAAGATATTATGCAAATCATGGATTTCATTGTGAGATTTTTAACATTAAGTACTTTTGCAATGTGAGATCTGTCTTCTCTCTTTTAAAATTAGCCAATCAATGAAAATTTGATTTTGTTAAAAAATATGTTTAAAAAAAGTTATAAATTTAGACATAAACATAATTCTAATTGGAGATTCTTAGATATCATAGATTCTATCTCAAAACCAATTAACAATAAAATGAATAAATTGATATATCTTATAAAGATGATGAGATTCAGTGAAATCTTATATTTATAAATTGGGCTAAACTTGGATCATATAAGGGTCAAAATCCATTTTTTTTTCTAATCAATGAAGTAAGTCATGAAATTGAACCAACTTAATCCAACTATGTGATATATTTTTATGTTAGATGGATGATGATAATTATCATTAATATCAAATTATCTTTTTTTATATCAAATTTTTACTAATCAATTACAAATTATTGACACCAAACTATTAACAATAATTCATGTATTATCAAAATATTCAATTAATTTTTTTAATACAAAAAAAATGATGTACGTGAATTTGAACATCTAACTTCAATAAATGAGATACATGTCAATTATTGAACTATGTTTGTTTTGACATGTATATTCAATTAATTGGTTTCATTCATTGCATATTTACCAAACTAACATAAATATGTTATTTTTTTTTTAAATATAAGAATTTTGATATGACATAAATTATGAAAATTATGAAAATTATAAATAGATAATAATAATAATAATAATAAACTAGATACTAAGATTAACAATAATCATGTCAACATATACATATGGGATTTTTGTAGAATTCTTTACCGGGATGCATCAAGTTCTGTGAACTTGTAGGCTCATCACGCCACGTGGAGGGCTCCACGATTCAGCTTTCCGGTGTACCGTTGTCCATGAAATTTCTTTTTAAAATAATTTGTAAGAGATTTTTTTATTAATTGACCACGAGAGAAAATAAAAAAAAATCCTTCCTTCCATTTTCTTTGATTCTTTCTTTTTTCTTTTTTGTTTTTTCCCCTTACCAATAAAATAATAATAATAATAATAAATAAATAAATAATATTTACTCGAAAATATGGGTTGGTGGCACAAATAGCAATCAGGCCCAAACTAATTGTAAAATTTAGCAAACTTTAAAATGTTTTGCAAATATGACAAAAAAATTCGTTTCTATCACCGATAGACTTTATCATATCACTGATAGAATTCTATAGTGATAGACTATTATCAATGATAGACTATTATCACCGACAAAAATCTATAAAAAGCTGAGGTGATCAGCGATAGACTTCTATCAGCCATAAGATGTCAACGATAGAAATTGTCATATCCGCAAAATTTTTAAAAACGTGCTATATTTTTAATTATCTTATTCTAAATTGACATCTATTACAATTTCCCCGAAAATATTACAAATATCAAATATTTTGATTGTGGTTGTCTATATAGGTGTAGAGTTATTAATAATCCAACATAGTGTTTAGCTAAAAAAAAAAAAAAAATGATAACAATATAAATACAATAACACTCCAATGGTTAAGGTAAAAACAACACAAGTTTGCTCAAGTTTCTGTAGATAACGGACTCCTTTCACATGGTTCAGCTCTTGAATCACCTAAAGGAGAACCAGAGAGTTGGAGAGAGTTATTGATAAAATTAAATGTTTGGCTTGTTATCTACGCTAGTGCTCATTTCAGTGGTACTATCGATCGAAAAATCGGCTGGCGCACGCGGTGGCAAGTCTAGCGGTGGCATCGCCCTTTGAACGCCTGTGAATGGCAGAAGTTCCTTTAGAAGGTGCGCGCGCGCGCACGCGCACACACACAAAAAAAAAAGAAAAAATTGCAATATTTATAATTCTTTTTTATATATGTTTTTTTTTTTTATAAAAATATTTTAATTAATAGAGGAATTGATGCTTATTTAAAAGCACAAATTTATGTCAATTGATTTAAGCTAAGTTTGATAAATAAGAAATGAAATATTCACATAGTCCAATTTTCAACGGTTTAATTTAATGAACCTCTCCTTTCTAAAAAGGTTAAAAAAAAAAAAAAAAACTTATCATAATTTCATTTTGATTCTTTTCCTTTTTCAGTCCTTTTTCATAGTTGTTTTTATAATACCTCGTTTTATTTTCTGTTTCTTTTTATTCTTGATTGACAGTTTTCTTAGGCATATTTTGTTAAAATTCCGAATTTGACCTTGGTTTGATCTGGAAAATTAATTAATTTTTTTTAAAGGAAATTTAATTAAACTAATTTCACAATTTTCTTATCACGTCATATATTTAAGGTTAAAATATTATTTTAGTCTCTTTGAATTTCATTCCATTTTAGTTCATATATTTTTAAATGTTCAACTTTAATTCATATACTTTAATAGAACTAAAAATTGGTCCATACATAGCTTGAAATTAACTTTTATCAAAATTATTTACATAATAATAATATTTTTCAGATAAGAAAAGACACCATATAAACATATTACCAAAATTCATAAAAATTCATAAATAGAGGTTAATAGATATTATTCTTTTTTAAAAAATTAATAATAAACTAAGAAGGGTGACCAATTTTAAACTTTATTAATAATACAAGAACTAAAATTGGACATTTAAAACTATAAATATTAAAATAGAATGAAATTGAAAGTATAAGAACGAAAATCATCCTTTGTTTAAAAAAAAAGAGAAAAAAAACTATATTTAAATAGCTTATATTAGAAATGTTAGCGTTGTCTCAATTAAGGATTTTCTTATTTGAGAAATTCAATAAGAATGTTTATTTCCTAAAATAAATAAATAAATAAAACATGAAGATTAGAGATGTCCATTTGCCCCGCCCCGCCCCGAATGGGACGGGGAATCCCCGATTACACGGGGAATGGGGTAGGGAGCGGGGATTTTTTTTTGCCCCGTTAGCTAAACGGGGCGGGGGCGGGTAATAGCATACCCGCCCCGCCCCGTTTACCCGCCCCGCCCCGTATACTTTTATATATATATACATATATATATTATTCATCAAAAAATTAACTATACACTCTTTTTTTTTATCTAAAAAAATACATATCTTACCCATAAAGTTTCAAAAAAACACACATCTTACCAATAAAGTTTATGAAATTAAATATATATAATATTAATCAACTTAACAAATAAAGTTTTTTTAAAAAAATTGATAAGAATAAATAAAAAAAAGTAAATTATTCGCGGGTAAAATTACCCGCGGGGAATACCCGTTACCCGCGAATTCCCCGCGGGGAATACCCGCCCCGTCCCCGCGAAATTAAACGGGTAATTTCGCGGGGACGAGTAATGAAATGGGGAACGGGGACGGGGGCGGGGAAGGCATTACCCGGCCCCGCCCCGCCCCATGGACATCTCTAACGAAGATCCTCTTTTATTTTATTTTATTTTATTTTATTTTTAAAGAAAAATCATAGCTCATAAATCAACAAAGCCCAGATTATCAGTCTCACAAAACGAGAAAAAACTGGAGGGAATAGGATCCTTCCACGAGCCGTTAGCAAAGCCTCCGGACACTTTAGAGGCAATCTGATGGGCCAAGACATTATCCAGTCGATTCATATGGGCGAATGAGATAACTCCAACGCCCTCTTTCAGGTTCAATACTTTTTTGATGAAAAAAGCAACTGTGTTGATATCAACTCCTATTCCATTGTCAACAAGAACATAACTCAACCGACATAATGTATGAACTATGAGCAAAATGTGTCAAGTTCGAATTCCCCTTCCCCATGTTGTAAAAAAAAAACTCACATTCCATTGAGTAGATTACAAACATTCAAACAGTCGTTCTCCGCTTCAATCGGGCACTTATCAAGAAACGAGTAGGAGGTGATCGCTTTTAGCTCCTCTACTATTGCCATAACCTCTAATATTTTAATCTCGAACTGACCGTTGAGAGCACGACAACCAGCCAGTTTGACAAAACTTTGATGGTCCCGAACGACCCATCCAAGACTCGCTCGTCTGGAATCAACTTTAAAGGAAACATCCACATTCAGCTTCCAACGATTAAGAGGAGGAGGAAGCCTCCACCCCCGTGTGCAACCCTAACCTGTGTTTCTCCACTTGCTGGATGTTTTCCCCTACTTCTGCTAGCTTCTAACTCTCCCGGTCTGGAAGCTTTAAATTGAAGAATGTAATTGGCAATGTTAGAGACCACATTTTGCTCTATCGCTCTTGAGCTATGGAAAGTCAATTGATTTCTTTGCTTCCAAATCTTCCACACTAGCACCATCGCACATTCTAAACCCTCCTGAGATTCGCTATAAAAAATCCAATCTCAGTGCTCCTGGATCGTTCATTGATTCTTGTTATCACACAAACGAGTCAAGTATGCTACAAAATACATAAATTGTTTAAAAAGTGTGAAGGAATGAGATTGAGATGTATGTTACAAAATTACATAAATTAAAGTCGTGAAATATGTAATTTTTTGAGTTTATATTGTATATTGTTGAATAAACAAGAAATTGTTTCTTTTCAAATGATATGTCACCTCTTAATTATATCCTAGATGGAATTGAATTTGATATTGAAACCTAATGAAGATTATTTAAACTTTAAGTGATATTGTTATCATCATCTTCATAATCAAAATATAGTATTTGTAACAATATTTTGAATCGATTTTATTGGGTGGAAATTATAATGTTGTGGAGAAATATATATTTTGACCTTTGTATTTAATAGAGAGTGAGTCAACTATAACTTTAACTTTTAGCTTCATTTACTAATACCTCATCAAAACTAAATAAATAAATAAATAAATAATCAACAAATCAATCAATCACAAAAAAAAAAAAAAAAAAACAAACAAAATACTTTAAATCACATATATACAAAATTACTTAAAATCAAGTCATGAAATGATCCAACCTAATGATAATAGCAAAAAAAAAAAAAAAAAAATATTATGGATTTGATTGCCTTTTTTTCAATTCAATCATTACGAATTTAGGATGGATGGATCAAAATATCAAACTTTAAGACGATAATAGATATATTTTTTTTTGCAACGATATTTTAATTAATGCAGAGATTGAGTCTATGACCTCTTAGTCATGAGCACAACTTTATATTTTAATTGAACTATGCTCGGTTTGACATGATAATATATATTTAATACATTGAACTATAATTCGATTGATCTGAATTGAGAGTATTAACTTTACCACTTATTTGAGTTTGAACAATCTAACTTGATTAACAACATGGTAGATGTATGAATTATTGATTCAGAGTTTCGAATTTTCTATTAAAAAAAAAAAATTAAAAAAAATTAATAAATAAATAAATGGAAAGTTTGAGCCACAAAAAGATGGTTAAGAAATAAAATAAGAAAAAATTATAGGGTCATTTATAGCAAAATTACTGACATATCCTTTTCGTGTGGGACTTAACAATATTAATATATAGGCCAAACCCAGCCCAAATTTTGTTCCAATCCTAACCCTACCCTTACTTGGGAATAATAAATGTTCATTTAGTTGACAAATATAGGCTACTTGAAAAATAAATAAAAGAGTTATCTTATCAACACTTTATTAATATATATATATATAAATAAATAAAATGCAAAAAGGAAAAGTGTGACAATGTTGGTGGAAATTTCCCCTATTATTATATTCCAATTTCTGCAAACTAACCTGTATACCTAATTTTAGGTTTGGAAAAGAATTAACCCAATTCCCAAATTACTGCATTATTTTTTATTTTTACTTGATAAAAAAAAATGAAAACTTTCCAATTAAATTAAAGGGTTGGACGGATCCAAAATAATTGCAAATTTAATAAATTTTAAAACATTTTACAAATATGACAAAAAAATGAGTGACTATCACTAATAGACTCTACCGTTGATATATGACTATCAACCGATAGACTTCTGACAAAATTCTATAAAAAATACTACTAATAAACTTCTATCAACGATAGACCATAATATTGGGATAAAAAATTTCATATCTGATTTTTTTTAAAAAAAAAATGCTATATTTTTAATTATTTTATAAATTGAGATCCATTTTTCTAATTAAATGGAATATCTTTACTTTTAAATGATGTATGGGCATTGGGGCAATGGCCGAATTTCCACCAAATATAAGGACCAAGATTGTTAAGCCTAACTTCCGGCCCATTTAGAGTAAAAAAAGGCCCAAATGATTTTGGTCAATAAACGACATCGTTTCATTCATCTCTTTCGGTAGTACACGAATGCACGATACCAAAACCACCCCTTATTTTAAAAGCAAATGTGAAAGGGGCATGAGTGGGTAAGGCCGACAATTTAGGAAAAGAGAGGGGTATTTTGGTAACTTGGATGATATTTAAATTAAATCTTGGCCCTCTGTTTTTTTCCCTATAGTCTGTGGAAAAGAGCGAGCGAAGCAGAGGAGTTTCCGTTATCCATTTGTTTCTCTCTCTCGAAGATCTTCTCTCTCCCTGAAGAAAAAAAAATTCACACACGAATTAGGGTTTCTTTCCGACTTTGATTTCTCCAATTCGATTGCAACTCTTCAATCATGGTTACTGATTCGATCACCAGTGCTTCAATTTCTTTGGCCCCAAACGCCAGGGATTTGCCCTTGTCCAAGAAGAAGAGGGTGAGAACTCTCTCTCTCTATCTCTTTCTGTTCATCAGACGTAAATCTTCTCATTTTTTTTTGTTTCTTCTTTTAATTTTAATGCTCGAGAGTTTGTTTTGTTTGATTGTTGATTTATTTCGGTGGTTTCAGGTAAGGAATTCCAAATTGAAGCAGTCAAAGCTTGATGTTCGTCGGGAACAATGGCTTTCTCGAGGTATAACTACTGATTATGTTTCGTTTTGTTGTTAATTGAATTTATTTATGGAACGGGATTTATGCATGTGGGAATTTGTTTTTAATCGATTTTGGGTTCGCGAGTGATAGGTGCTGTAAAGAACAAAAAATGGAACGATGAAGACAATCGCCTTGACTCAGTGGTCATTAAAAAGAGGGAAGATGATAATCTTTCCTCCAAGAAAATGAATATGAGGGAAATAGGAGAAGAGAACGACAGATCGGTTCACCACCTCAGCGATTTTTCCGAGTCGCCCTCTAATAGCCCCCCTAGTATTGGCAGTAGTATCTTGGATGGTAATGATTCGGGTCCTCATTTTACTGGGAGTAGCAGTAGTAGTAGCTGCCGTAGCAGCTCTAGTGGTTGTCGCTCGGGGAGTATAACGGAGGAGGAAGAAGAAGAAGCAGAGGATGACTGCTTGGATGATTGGGAGGCTATTGCCGATGCTCTAGCCGCCTCTGACAAGCAACATGATCAATGTTCAGAGTCTTCCCCAAGGGGTAATGTTGTTTCTCAATTGGATTCTTGCGGAGACAGCAGAATTGAGTTGGACTTGGGAGATGGTGACTCGAGTATTGAACGTGGGAGAATTGTGCAGAGCGCTTCAATGAATGGCCGAGCATGGAGGCCTGATGATGCCTTTCGTCCTCAGAGTTTGCCCACTTTATCAAAGCAGCTTAGTTTACCGAATACAGACCGGCGTTTCGGATGTGGAGGTATCCCTTGGGCCTGTGGTGGTGTTATGCCTGTGCCTACATCTTGTCCAATTTGCTTTGAAGACTTGGACCTTACAGACTCAAGTTTTATACCTTGTTTCTGTGGATTCCGGCTATGCCTTTTCTGCCATAAGAGGATTCTTGAAGAGGATGGGCGCTGTCCTGGTTGCAGGAAGCCATATGATCGTGAACCTGCCGACAATGAGACAAACGTACATGGTGGCAGCCCAACATTCCCATTGGCTCGTTCTTGTAGCATGATTTCAAGGGCTTAGGTAGTGTTCAGTTTCTGTGAGTTAATGTACGTCTGGTCTCACCTTTTTCTTTTGTTCCTGCATCGCTTGGGTATTATGGTAGTCTTTGGCTCTGATTTTCCATAGTAATAGATGTGGCATTTGGGTGTTGAAGTATGGTTATGAGATTGAGAACCTTTAAACTGATCTGCTTCGTACATGAGTGTGGTTCTTATCTTATAGTACATTTGCCAATGTAGAGGACTTATTTCGTACTTGATATGTGAATAGTCGAGGTGGTATAGAAATGAATACATGGAATAATGATACAACATTTATCCTTTTCCACTTCTTATTTATTTGTATTTGCATATATTTCATAGGAATGCTTAATTTGTTCCATTTATTTGTCTTACTGGTTTTATGTGATTTTGTGTTGACTACTTACTTCCATGGGGTTTTATAGCACGGCAAGACTCCCAGGAGTATATACGGTAAAATGAAATGTGGAAATATATGTAATAATAACTTGTATGTTACACAACTAATTATTATGTGCTTTTGCTTTTCATAGCCAACATCAGCAGTTGAATAGCTGAGATCAGTCAAAGGTAAAGCTTAACTTGTCTTGGTTTCGAATTTAGACATATAGGTTTATTATTGTTTTATTGACCGTTTTAAGTAATATTGTTAATATTTGGTTGTTGCAATTGAATGCAACTTGTAAATGACTTTTTCTGAAGAGTGAACACTGAGCATGGTTTGATATAGTGAAGAATCTTTAGTTTGATGCATTTTAACACATCTTCATTAGCGTTCAGATTTTTTATGAAACAACTCTTTTAGTGTCATTGTTTATTAATTGAAACCCTTTACTGTAACTTTTTGGTTCTAGCCTCTTTTATTTTTACAACTTTCTCTTTATGTATGTACCTTGTTTCTTCTTAATGAAAGTGGTTTTTTTTTTTTTTTTTTTTTTTTTGAAAAGGAAAGAGAAGAATCTAGGCAGAAGGGTAGCCCTCACCCGTCTTTTTTAAGACCCTTCTTATGCTTTAGAGACGGACTCCTGTGCTATCGTATGTGTCTTTTATTTGACTTCTCGAAATGAATAAAGAATAGTTCTTCAAAAATGAATGTTTCCATGTAAGGGACAATAAGGAAACAATGATCTAAACTTGAAAGACAGTGATTCTGCCTACAGTTTTTCTTGGCTGGGTTGAAATGCCGCTATGAAGCTTCTTGACAAGTGATCCATTTTATTTTCCTTAATCTCCAGCTTCTGGTTGTGATTGACTGTAATAAAGGGTTGTAGCATATTTTATAGTCTGTACTTCACTTGCAGTGGTAGGACATAGTTGCTGGAAGACAGTTTCTCGTAGATTCTGTAATTGGTTGATCCTTCACAGGAATAAGTTTCACCATGTATTCATTAGGGCATTGGTGGATCTGCCTTTTAATGAGGTCCTAATTGTCTTTCGCTCGTGATGGATCGAAGAATATGATTGCTGAATAACTGCAGCTATGGGGTTTTCTAATTCTTTTAACCGAGAATGAGGGTGCTTATTTCTACTTGTCTATAATTATCATCTATGTATTTTGGGTTATCTGTCACATTTAGGCAATTATGAAGGGTAATCCCATGGAATGGAGGTATTAACCACTTCTATACTGGGTATTCATTTTCTGTTGATATTAACCTAGCTGGTGCAAGTTATTTAGAAAATATTGATTGTTGATGGCTGGTCTTTTTAGGTAAACTATTACAATTGCTGCGAACGAACAGAAAGTGGATTCTCAAGAGGAAATTATCAGCTAGTCTCATTTTCCATTAGAATCTGCGTTGTGCTGGATGATATATCCTTGTCCAGATCATAGAAACTAACTTGTGTCCATTGAACATATCTCTGAACTCTACTATTTCATATGGTTACTCTGATGTTAATGTTTTAACGACTCGTTTTTATCTATAATATACTTGTTAGTGCTGTGTTCTTAAGATTTATGTTACACCTTAAATTGCTTTCTAATTATCTTAATATCTTCTAGAAGACTATCCGGCATTTATCTCCATGAACAAGGCCTCTGCCCCTCAGCATAGGTGGTCGGCTGTTTCTGTGGAAGATTGCAAGGTTAGTTATTGTCGATTACTTTGTTGAAAGTCCCGCCACTAGGATACAATTGACAGTGATTGTTTTAGAACATATTCGTTAAGAAGTAGAATAAATACATCCTACATTAGGACATTTTCGAAATAAATTTCCAGTTATTATTGATACAAACAGAAGGGATCCTGTTGGAATATTATTGTCTTTTACAAGTACAACACCTCATTAAGGTTGGTCTACATCGAGTTGATAGCATCCTCTCTATTCTCCATCCTCTCGATATCATCCTTAATACAAGACTGTGATCTATGATGCTCAGGAAGTGTCTTCCACCACTCCATGAAGGTAGATTTCTTTAATAACATATCATCTTCTATCTCATTGACCCATCGCTTCATCCTCTTCTCCAGCTCTATAATTTCTCCTGAATATTCTGCGTACAGTCTGGTTCTGGTTTGGATTTGAAGCTCCTCAACCTTTGCCCAAAGACACGACTCTTCACTGGACTCTGTCATTTTTTGATTATGTTCGAGCCATCTTTGTGTAAATCTGTAACGTTTCGGCCTTCCTTTAACCATATAAGGGCCAGTGTCATCATTCTTAGAGTGTCTATAGTAATTAGCAATATCTAGAGGCTCAACGAGACGGCGAAACCTGGTACTAAATTGTATCCATTCGTCATTGCCCTCGAATTCATCTGGGAGCTCATATCTTTTGAGCATTTCTACGATCTCATCCCATATACCTGCTTGCTCAAGCCTCTTGATATTAGCTTCAAAGTCTTTTTTATCCTTCTGGAGTTTAAATGCATCATAATATCCCAAACCGTCTACCTTACATACAGCTCTGTAATTTTCTTCTAGCCAATTCAATCCTTCCTCAATACATTGTTTCTTTGCTTCCATCCTTTCTTGATTTTTCGTTTTCTGCTCTTCGTATGTGCCAGCTGCTCGAAGATTCAATAAAGCTCTTGTACTCTGTAATTTCACATTCACAAAAATTAGAATCCATTGTAGGTCCACAACTTTGTTATTGAGATGCTAATGCTCTTCCATATCACATACCATATGACACTTTAAACTATTCCAAGAAAAGAGACTACTCTCAAATTTAGATAGCTTTTGGTCGGGCCAATTAGAAGTTCATCTTATAACAAAACTTCATTCATAATCAAGCCATCTTTAGACTAAGTTGGATGCCCATTACAGATTTCAAGAAGATACATGTGGAACTACATGGTTCTTAGACTTGAGACTAAAGAAAAAGAGAGTGAACTAGAGATGTCCATTTTTTCAACTTTGAGGTTTGTGTCATTTGGTCCCTTAATTTTCAAATTACAAAATTTAGTGACTGAATTAAAATTCACGGATCTACTAGACACAATTAAAATTTTAGAATTTCATTAGGCATGGAATTCAAATTTATACGAAGTAGTTCAATTAATTTTTAAAAATTTAATCCTATTGGACGCAAAATTGAAAGTTTGAGGACCAAATAGACACAAATCTGTTCAGTTACATCATGTAATTTAACCTTATTTATATATAATAAACATTAAATTTAAACATCCCTAAAAAGAGCAAGAAAATTAGAGAACTTACTAGGCCAAGTTGATTCAAGGCTTCTGTGATTGGTGTGTTCCTGCCTGTTAAAGATAAGGGAAGCTTATCCAATTCATCCAAACGAATAGCGTGCAGGAGCTCCAAGTTTTGGTGCATTTTAGATTCATATCCCCAATGGTCCTTTAAACTCTGATGAGCAATCTGACCACATTCACTCTCAGAGTTCAACTGACAAGAGTAGAATAGTATTTGTAAAACTGCATCTGGATTTGTCACCACCACCACTTTCTCACTCTCAGTCAAGAAAATGTAAGTTCCAAAAGGGCTGTAAGGACTCAATTTCACAAAGCTTTTCAAAGTGTCTAGCAAAAGGCTAGTGTTTCCCATAAGACGGCAGGCGGCATTGCTTGCCACAGCCGACGCATTCCTCATCACCGTCGTGAAGAATGCAGTAGCTACTACATTTGCATTTGACGCCGACCCGAGTGATCTCGAGTTCAAGGAGTTGAGGATGGTTTGTAACTGTGGTTGCAAGGATGGTAGAGGAGCGAGATGGATTCGGGGAACGATGTCGTATCTCGTGACGAAGTGGGTGAAATGGATCGACCATTTCTCCCTTTTGAGAGCATGGGAGAAAATGAAGTTGCCGACGAGGGGTGATCCAAATGTGATACATTTTGGAGGAGTGAAGTTGATGTTTGTGTTTGCGTTTGAGTTTCTTTGCTGTTCCAACAGCCAAATGGTTGCAAGAATGGCTATCGGACCTCCGGCGGAGTGGCCGGTAAACACTACAGGCTTATTCACTTTCAGAACCTGAGAAACAAATTCCGATTACAAATAGTTAGAAGACTAGATTCTCATAAATGAATAACAATAATGAGAACTTCAAAAAGAGAAAAAATGCAATTTCTAAAATTTGTTTCTCATAAATGGATACTGGATTTTGCACCTTTTGGCAAAACTGACTCGTATTTGGTAAAAATTATTTCCTTTTAATCTTATCTTTATCTATTTCCATCATAGCATTGCAAAAATAATATAGGGAACAAAATCATTTTTTATCTCTAAACTTTCAATTTCATCGAATTGCACTATAAATTTAAATAAATATTACAATTTTATTTTTAATCTTTTTTTTTATTTGACAACATGTGGGTCTGGGGTGGAGGGATCGAACAACCTCATAATCACTAGTACATACATCATGTGAGTTGAGCTATGCTTCGACCCTTAAATTTGAGAAAGTGTTGTAATGTTTACGCTCTGATAAGTTTTAGTTTGAACAATTATTAAAAAAGAACAAAAAAATCCTCATTGATAAGATTTTAAAGAAAAACAACATATGAGATCATTTTTGGTTGAAATTTTGTGAATTTTAGTAAAGTTATTCAATAGTTAATTTGTGCCTTAATCAAACTTAAATTTATTCAAAACTTAATATTATTAAAATTAGTGAATTTACAAATAATTTTAATATTGCCTGTTAAATTTTAGTGGGTGAATTAGAAATGGTAACCTTTATAGATTTAAAAAGTTTATGGTGAAAATTAATTTTTGGGATAAATTTTGAAAATTTTCCAATAATATTATATTTGTAGTAGTGTATTTTATTATTTAAAGAAAATATGCCAACATCTTATGCTGATGCTCCATATTTTAATATATAGATATATGATTGCAAAATAAAAATGCTAACATATTAAATAATGCATTTTTTATATTTTGGTACGAAATCTAATAATGTTACCTTATCCATTCATCTATGCTACTAGGAAAGTAAATAAATAAATTACTTTAAAAATAATAATAATAATAATAAATGGATAACTCTATTCAAAGAGGTTAATAATTAGGAATAAATTCAATTCGGAGGGAAATTAGGGCAAATATTACCTCATTGAGCTTGCCCAAAATACCCTCAAATCTTTGGAAAAATACAGAATTGACCTCGGCAGATTCGTCGACGCCGATGCTCCTGATGGACGGAAACAGCCGCCGGTCGATCTTCGTTTCTCCGAAAGATGAACCGGACGCAGCAGCAGTAGCAGAGAACCAGCTTTCCGGCGACCAAGATCCGGGGAAGCTGATGATGGAGAAATCTCGAGTTTTTTCAAGGAGAAATGGCTTGTCAGGATGCTTGTGAGCTTTAACGGCGGCGGACCAGGCGGTTCCGATGAGGTCTTCCTTCAAACCAGTGGCGTCCTCAAGCCTCGCGTGAACCATTTTTCGATGATGCTCTCTGCTCTGCTCTGCTCTGAGTCTTCGTCTTCCTCTTCGTCTTCGTCTTCGGCATATATGATAAAAAAAATTGTCGGATCACGGATGAATTACTTGTCGTTTTTCCATTCTGAAAAGTACTTTTGGTCTTTTCGGATTGGGGGCTTCTCAGAAAATCATATGCGAATTAAATATCCACGAACTTTCCCACCTTATTTGTTTTTTTTTATTTATTTATTAATAATACATGTGCGAGTTAGAAAAAGACGTGGATTCATTACTACAAGTCTTCCACCATTAATATTTTTTACCTGGAGAAAAAAGGTAGATAAAATTAGCTCTTTTTTCAACAATTTGTTTTTTTTTTTTTTTTTTTTTTGTGTAATATTAATAATTGTTTTAATAAGTAATAACATATCTTTGATGGACACGAGCATTGCTCGACCAGTTTAGGTTCGAATCTCACAACTCTAACGATATAAAAAAAAAAAAAAAAAAAAATTAACACGTCGTTAATGTGCTAACTTAACTAGGGGAGATGACCGTCCCTTGAGGGTATAATGTCATTAGACACATTCTTTTTAAACTAGTGTGATGACCGTCCTTTGAGGGTATAATGTCATTAGACACATTCTTTTTAAACTAGTGTGATGACCGTCCCTTGAGGGTATAATGTCATTAGACACATTCTTTTTAAACTAGTGTGATGACCGTCCCTTGAGGGTATAATGTCATTAGACACATTCTTTTTAAACTAGTGTGATGACCGTCCTTTGAGGGTATAATGTCATTAGACACATTCTTTTTAAACTAGTGTTTTGTGTTCTTTTGTTAATGTCATAAAGCGTGAAAAGCCGCTCATTCATCCTTTAAATTCACAATTTTTTCTTATTCTCTCTTGTAATCATAAAATTTGCAAAACTTAACTATTAGTTATGCAACAATTTCAAGTTTCTCAAACTGACCATAGCTTAATACTTAAAAAAAAACAAAAACAAATTTTATTTGATACTAAATTTAATATATATATATATATATATATATATATAAATATAAATATGCTAGTTCGAATTAAGATTTTTTTTTTTTTTTTTTTTTTTGGTAAATATGAATTATCAAGTATTTTGTTTGTAACAACACAGCGTTTAATACAAGGATGAAGTTCAAATTATTTTGCAAGTTTGAGATAACAATTAGTCAATTACTAATAATTGAAAAAACTATAATTGTAAACCAAATGGTTTTAGCATTTTTTTAAAAAGAAAATTTAAAACATAGTTCAAAGTTTGAAGTAATCAGTTTGGAGCAAATAAGAAACCAACCAAGCCAAGACAAGCAGCTACAAAATTTGTTTATGTTCATTCAAACTTCAATATACTTTCAGAACATCACCCCAAAAAAGGGAAAGAAAAATAAAATACAATCTCATTTCAAGGCTTACTGATGGATGACCTTTCCTTTCTCATTCTTTGTTCTATCTCTGCTGAGATCTTTGTAAGAACAATGAACAAAAAAAACAGAAACAGCAAATGGGATCTCAGTTCCCAAATTTATACAAAAAAAACAAAAGAACAAAGAAATGTTTCCACCCGAATTCCATCCTCCTGTGAATTAGTCGCCATTGACGAACCTAGGTTTCTTTGATGAACATGTGATCCGCGGTGATCGTTGCAGAAATCCTTGGCAATGATCGAAAGTTGCCACCGACAACGTCTTAGACCCCGGAGACAAGGGGTGGTGATCGAGATCAAGATCAAGATCAAGGTGGAGCTTCCTCTTAACACCAATTTTCTTCTTCCCTCCATCTTCTCCTTTCATAATGAAATCTTTCAATCGTTTCACATCAGACAGTTTCACAGGCTTCACTATGAATTCTTCAGCCCCTTCCTTCAAGCAACTATCAGAAAGAACAAACCCAATTGTCACAACAGGGAACCACAGAACAAATTCAAAAAATAACCCTGAAACTCTAAAGAAAAACAAATCCAAGAATCAGACAGAAGGGGGGAATTTGTACTTGTCTATTCGAGCCAAAATATTCTCCGATGACATTATCACAACAGGAACCTCCCTGAAAGCCGACGATTCCTGTTCGTTGTAACAATTCCCATCAGTCATTCCATTGATATTCGTAAATAAGAAACTAACATAAACAAACATGAGAAGTCCAATATCTTCTCCAAATTTGCTCTCAAAACCCCGAATACATTAGCTTATTCAAAATAACAAGGCAATCAACCAAGAAACCAACCTTGATCTTCTTGAGCAGTTCATATCCTGTCATTTCAGGCATGGAGTAATCTGTGATGATGAGATTCACCTTCAAACCCTGCAGCAAGCAACCTCACCAATCTTATAAACTACACAACTAAACAATCACAAAACCCGACAAATGATTATCAACATTACCTAAGTTAGGAATATAGAACCTACTACTCTAGGATCTTGTTTGGAAGTGAGTTTGAAATGGTTAAAATCATTTGTCATATTCAAAAGCACTCAGGAATGTTTGATTTCCCACTTCCAAACCCAAATTTTCACACAAACAAGTTAGATTTTGAATGAATAAAAGCATGTCATAATACTATTACCCACCAAGCACACAAGTGATTATCAAGTTATGATAAACGATTAAACAAACAGCTACTGAAATAGAAGGGAATCTATAAATTCAAATTACTTACATTAAACTGAACAGAGCTAGCTTCACCATCTAATCCCAGATATTGCAGAGCACTTCTCCCACTCTCAACAGCAGTCACTACAAAAAACCCCAAATCCAATTCAATCCAATCAGCTTCAATAAACCCAACAACCCAATTAAATTAACTACTCATTAATCATCTTATTCACCTTTACATGAAGAGATCTTCAGCAACCGCTCAATAACCTTCCGATCGACAAGGCTATCATCAACAGCAAGAACATGAAGCTCCACCGAACTACCCTGATTCAAATCATCAGAAACCCCACCAAGTTCTTCGGTGGGGCTCCGCCGGAAGAGCTCCCGAACCGTCGCCATGGCCGGAGAAGTTAAAAGAGAGAGCAGAGAAGACGAACGAAGATGGAAAATGGAGAAATGGGGTCATCTTATAAATGGGGGAAAATGAAAAGAAATGGGGAAATGGGGAAATGGGGATATGGTTGCTTTAATTAATGTGGGGGGAGTAAAAGCAGAGATTCTGAAGATCCAAAAAAATCAGTGAGAAGATGAGAGGTTTGTTTATTGCGATTTGTGAGAGAGAATAATTGAAATCAAATCGCAGCGCAGAGAAGAAGAATTGAGAGATTAGGGCAACTTGTCAAAACAAAAGAATAGTCAGAATCAATCAAAACACTGTGCAGATTTGCCGTACGATCATCCGGCTATGGGTTCGTATCACCGTTGACCATTACTGTTCCTTTCATAGAAACGAAAACGGCGGCGGCGAATAAGGAAAGCCGCCCAATGCAGCACCATTACAGAGAATCAGAAGATCGTCTGTCAGGAGATTCTTGATTCAAAGAAAAATAAACAAGACAGAGAATGATTTAAATACAAAAATTGGTAAAAATATACCTCCATTTGCGTGAACAGTCAAATCATTGATATCCAGAATCGGATTATTAAAATTGAAAAAACCGATTCGCTTTGGAGTTTGTACTTTGTTTACCGATTCGACCATCTCTTAGATCGAAGAACAGAAGAGAGAGATCTTTTTTGTGATTTCTAACATAACTATTCAAGTTTAAACTCTCCTTTTTGCCTCCTCCTTTAAAAAGGATCATCTTTGGTTTTCACATTCTTTTCCCATATCATTATTTCCCCCTATTTTTATTTTGGTTCAAAATGCTTGTTACCCTCGGACTCTAAAACTTTTAATTTGATGAATGACATTAGACTTCACGACTTTTTTTTTTTTTTTTTCTCAATGTAGGTTTTTTTCTTTTCTAAAACCTAAAACTTTCTCTTCTTTTATTTTTTTTTAGATCTATTAATTAAAAGTTTACCTCTATGTATGTGTGAATTGCGAGACCATGAAGCTCAATTAAAGGATGATCTCTTCTTTTAGTCCTGTTGGTCCAAGATTTTAGACTTCCCATTCTTCGTTCGTGTTCCGTCGCCAAGAGAATGATCAAGAGAATAATCTTGCACCAGTGTGGAGCTAGGCCCACTGGACTATGATAGAATGATCAAGAGAATAATCTTGCACCAGTGTGGAGCTAGGCCCACTGGACTATGATGCTTATAGGACTGGAATTGCGTAGAGTTAAGCCTCTGTTACATTTTTCCATCCTTCAACACAATGAGTATTTATAGGTGTTGTGAAGGGAGAGTTCCCTGTACTGTTCGCCCGCCTGTGAAGGGAGAGTTCCTTGGACTGTTATGTTCGCCCACCATCATGTGAGTCCTTCGAACAGGGGTGAAGAGGTGTGGACCGACCGGAGTTTGCCTGTACACCTTGTCATGATGATGGTAACCGTCGTCCCATAGTTCCCGAGAGACCTGGAGACATGTGAGAGAGATGTCTTGTCAAGTACTCTTCACGTTGATCGAGGGGCAGCCTGGAAATAGCGAATCTTCGGGTGAGCGGTTAAGCTCGGACCCTCGGAGCCCTGAAGTCGGCCCTGGCAGCCTGAAAATAGCGAATCATCGGGTGAGCGGTTAAGCCCGGACCCTTGACTTCTTGGGGTAGCGGGTCGTGACGTCACGGCAGACCTCATGCTGACGTAACAAGTCCCTAAACTTTAATCAATGATTGATATACAAATTTGGGTTAAGAATTATGGTCACCATACAAAAGAAAAATAATAATAATATTAAAATACAAGTTTAGTCCCTGAACTTTTAAGTTTGTATTTATTTGATCACTCAACTTTTAAAAGTATCGAATATGTTCCCGGAATATGTTCCCGAACTTTCAATTTTGTATCTAATAGGTCACTGACACATTCAACAATTTTTAAAAAATTAATGATAGTTGATCTATTAGATATAAATTTGAACTTAAAAAATGTCGAGTAGATCAAAGACCTATTAGATACAAAATTAAAAAATGAGAGATCTATTGAGCACAAAATTTAAAGTTTTCGAATCTATTAAACCCTTTTTGAAGTTTGAGAACTTAACTTGACATAAAACTGAAAATTTAAGAATATACCACACATTTTTTTAAAAAATTTATGGATAACGGAAACAAAATTTAAAGTTCACGTCTTTATAATTAGACTCTTTTAAAAGTCTAGAATCAAAATAAACACAAACTAAAAAAATTAAGAGACTAAACCTGTAATTAAAAAGAAAAATCACTCTATTTTTTTTTTTTTTTTTTAAGAAAGATATAACACTAACCAATAGCAAAATCTCTAAAATAGTCTTTAGACTCCAAAAGAGTTGAAATCTATCTATAGATTTTGAAGCCATCTACGATCCAAAATCAGAGTTCCAAAGTAATAAACCTTCAACAACAACTAAGGAAGGCAGACAATTTTTTTTTTTATATAGCTAGATTCCTTTTTTGATTTCAGCACATGGAACAGAAGCACTATATTTATTTAATACTCCATAAAGTATATATAAGTAAAAGAAATCCCAAAGATTCATGAAATATATGGCAAATCTTAATGACTATACTCCCTTTACCTCATTATCCACCTAATTATTGGAATGTTTTTTCTTTTTTAAAAACATATCTTCCTCTAATTGGGTAACTCATGGATAAAATAGTAGATTTACCTCTTTTTCTAATTTGAATTATCAATCACATCCAACAATTTAATAATGCATTAAAAAGAAAAATTAAAATTTAACTTAAAAATGACTCATTTGGACCTCTATTATTAACTGGACTAGTTTTGGGCCTACGAAACAGGCCCAACATGAAAAAATGAAAGGCCCAAATCTAGCCGGAAAATTGTATGGGATTTATTTGAACATATATATATATATATATATATATATATTTTAAATATGAATTATGGTAATATTATAGATAAACGTGGGAGGATAATAGTGACTCCTTTGAATGTATGGATCATCGTAATATTATAGAGAGAGGGCTGAAATCAAATGGATAATTTCATTAATGCGAGGAATTTTTAATGTTCTCGTTTTATTTAAGAATTATTATGTCATCATTTTTATTTATACTTTTATATGATTTTAGAAGAAGAATAAATTTATTTTAATAATTTTAATTTGATTTTAAATAAAATCAAATGAAGATAATCATGTACTTGTAATATAAAACTGATAAAAAAAAATGAAAACTAATTATTAATTTATAAATAACTATTTATATTTTTTTTAGTTGATAATTATTATTTATATTTTAAAATAATTAAACATAAAAAAAAATTATTAGGGGTGTTGAGTTCAGTTGAGTCAGACGGTTTTCTGACCCAACCCAAAAAAATCGGATCGGTGGATTCTCAACCCCCAACATATCAATTAACCCAACTCAACCATTTACTTTTCGGGTTGAGTCGTCGGGTTGATTTTTTTTTATTAATTATTTAAAATACATTTATACAATTTTTCTTTTTCAATTCCTTGTTCGAATATATAAAAAATGAATAATCGAGATTCTTGGATCAAATACAAATTTTTAGTCTATTACACAAAAAAATGCAATCAATTAGAGATTCAAATCAACAACAAATCGAAATCTCGAGTTAAGGGTAACAAATCGAAATCTTGGGTTAAGAGGAAAGAAGAATGAGTTATGATTGGCTGTGAATATGAAAGTAGGGTTAATAAATGATATCATATATATATATATATATATATATATATTATTATTTTTCGAAGAAAAATAACATGAATTCAGTTCGGGTTCAAGTTGAACCGACCCAAAAAAAAATGAAAGTAGGGTTAATAGATGATATCAACATGTGAACCGACCCGAAATTTTGGGTTGGCAAAAAACCAACTCGTCTAACAAAACATAATTCAACTCAACTCTTACAATTCCAGGTGTTGTGTATATTAATTCAACTAAATTAAATTACAAGAAAAATAATATTTACAAGGGTTGATTACACAAATAGCAATCAGACCCAAAATAATTGTGAATTTAGCAAAATTTAAAACATTTTGCAAATATGACAAAAAAGCAATAACCATCACAGATAGAAGCTATCATTGATATATGACTATCACTAATAGACTATATCACTGATAGACTAAAATTCTATAAAAAAACTGAAGTGATAGGCTACTATCAGCGATAGACCGTAAAAAAAAAAATACTATATTTTAAATTATTTCACTGTTACAATTTCTCTATTTACAAACTGTTTTCTATATTAAATTGAAGAAGAAAGTATTTAAAAAAACAAAAAGAAAAAAACACAGATAAAGAGGAAAATCGTAAATCCATATAACTCATAGGTTTCTTCGACACTCAAACATGCATAATTTAAATAATAATAATAATAAAACATTTACCGCCAAGGGACAGAACAGTAATTTACGACAGAGAGAAATTTCAAAATTGTGAAGCGCGGCTCTGTTCAACTTGAATCACGCTCCCTCCTTCAACGGTTCTTCGATCTTCTGTTTTAAATCTTCAAATGATTCCCTCCAATTCTCATCTGCAAATCATCTCTCTTTCTTCTTCTTCTTCTTCTTCGATCTGCAACTCCATCGCATAGCTATGGCGGCCAATCTTCATCTACAACTACAAGTCTCTTCTTCAAATCACGCTTATTGCCGGAAGCAGAAATCCCTCGGCCTCTTGAGCTCCAAGTTTTCACTCTCTCTTCTCTCTTTTTTTTCTTCTTCATACTCATACCAGTTACTTATTATTCTTCATCTTTTCCGCTTGTAGTTTTTTGAGATTGTACGATCGGGATGATGTTAAATCGATCTGCCTCGATGATGCCGCATCTCGCCTCGGTACGCCTGTTTTTCCTTACTCTAATTTTGCTTTGCTAATTATCCACGGCATGAAATTTTAGACAACTTTTTGTGATTTGAATTTTGTATTTTAGGTGTTGAAAGACGACGGATCTATGACATTGTCAACGTTTTAGAAAGCATTGGAGTAAGTTATTGATTACTGTTGTTGTATTCTTTTTCTAGATGTAGTTTTTTTTTTTTGTGTAGAAATTTTCATTTGGTTACAGATTCTTTGTAGAAAAGCGAAGAATCAGTATAGTTGGATAGGATTTTCAGGTATCCCCAAGGCATTGCGGCAACTTAAGGTGTATGCATTGTTTTGTTAAGATTCTTAGTTATGTCGTGTTTAATTTTTATATTGATTTTTTTGTTACTTTTTGTTACAGGAAGAAGGTTTTAAGGAAAATTGCTCTGCCGTAGATGCCAATGATCACTCAAGAGTAGGTCGAATTGTTACTAAAACTATACTCCTTCCTTTTTATTTCTCTCTTAATTACGTTTTGGATGTCATAATCACAATTTATTTTGGGTATTAGTTGATAGATAACGAAGATGATGCATGTTCAGATCTCACATCTGTGAGCCACAGCTCAATCCCTGTGATGTCTAAATGTTCAACGTCAGTGAAAAGTGGTAGATTGCTAAGCTTTACTTCAATTAGGTTTATGTATCATTTGAAACTGAGGATAATTACTTTTTAGCAACATTTTTTTTTTGTTTCTCTCTAACGATATGTGAGGAGATTCGCACTTCCGACCGCCTGATCGAGAATACATGCTTTATGCGAGTTTAACTATACTCATATTTGCAATTTTTTGCAACATCGTGATGTTAATTTGTTAAATTTGTAAGTTTTTTTTTTTCTTCAAATGGTTTCAGAAATTAAGAGGGAAAAATCCCTTGCAATTCTTACGCAGAATTTTGTCAAGCTCTTTGTCTGCTCTAACGCGAGTCAACGAGTAAGATGACTATTTCAATTTTCAATTCAGTGATTATGTTTGTTCTTTTGACGAAATTATCTAAAAATTTGAAACTCTCAATGCAGGGACATCTAATTTCACTCGACGAAGCTGCAAAATTACTGCTAGGAGATGCACATAGTGCAGCGCTAATGAGAAGTATGAACCTTTGCTGGTGAGAACTTAGAAATATTTCTTCTGTTTTTCAGGGTAGGTTGTGAGCTAATTTCTTGTTATTTTTACATCTTTGCAGCAAAAGTTAGAAGGCTTTACGATATTGCAAATGTGTTAGCAGCAATTCATCTTATTGAAAAGGTAAACTGATCTGATTTTAGTTCAGCCTCTTGGCCAAGTTTCTTTCTTTTCTGATAAAAACATACTTCCCAATATACTTGTGAAAGAATTGACTATATATTTTAAACTTTTGAACCTACAAATGACAGACGCATACCGTTGGTACCCGAAAGCCTGCATTCAGGTGGTTAGGATTGAGAGGTAAAGTCGAGAATTGTCGTGCAGGCAACCCGAGTCCGTGTGATTCGAATAAAAGGACTTTTGGGACCAATATAACTAACACCAACTCGAAGAGAAACAAATTGGTAAATTCATTTGATCTGAATAAGAGCCCCAATTCCCAGATACAAAGGCAAGTGCAGCTTGAGGACTGTAGTAGAGTTGAAGTTGATGGGGGCAAATTGGAGCGCAATGTAAATTCCAAGAGCTTCAAATTCGGACCCTTTTCTCCCATTGCAAGACTGGACATTAGAGCTTCTAAAAACGAAGCGAAACGGGGTCTTATCCGGGAGAGCCTCACTTCAACATATCGTCCTCAGTATCAGAATCAAGGTATGTTCCATTCTAATTTATCATCCTCATGTAGAGTGAACTAACTTGAAGACAATAATGTAAATTCTAAGGTATGTTCCTTCCTATGGTTTTGCAGCTTTAAGAGATTTATTCTCCCATTACAAGGAAGCCTGGACGTTATGGTACTCTGAAGCTGTCAACAGATAATCAAATACAAATTCCTGAAGCCAACATCTATTAACTAAGTATAGCATTGAACTCATCTTTTTGATGATTGATTTTTGTAGCTTGGGATACTTGTCAACCAACATCTATTAGCAAGGTATATAGCATTCGAGTCACCTTTTGATGATTGATTTTTGAAGCATGAGATGGCGCAGATGAGCTAACTCCCGATCTCGGGAAGCCATCGACATGGTATCACTCTTCTATTGTTTCTACAACAAGATAGTTGTGTTTACAACCTAGTAACACGCACAATGACTTAGAATGTCTGTATGGTTGATCAAGCCGAGCTTTGGAATAGCTAGTTTTATCTACAAATATGTAGGTTATTGTTTGTATTTTGCATAATTGAATCAATGTAGTTTACCAATGTCAAATCGATCTCAATATACAGAAGTTGTGAACTTTTGATGCTTTCACATCCGTTTTTCAAGTAGAACATATCGGTAATATGAAACAAAAATGTACTCGGCTCGTAAGAGGGTTTTTTTTTCTTCATAGAATTATTTCCTCTTGAACACTCACGTTGAGAGTCTTGTTGGGGAGAACAATGCTGTTTGTCACCACTACTTCATCCTCAACCACAACTGCTTCACCTGGACAATAGAACCGATGTTTGTTGTGTTAGAACCGCAACCGTGAAAATATTGGAGCCACGATTTAGAGAGGGAAAGAAAAGCATAAATAGATAAAGAGTAAGACCTAGAATTGTAACTCCCCGCTTTGCATTGTAATCTCCATCAGCCTAGAAGTACCAAAAGAGGTAGAAAAAAACGGTTTACAACGACTAACTTATTTAAGTAATATTCATGACATCGATGTATCAGCTTCTTCATGGAACAATAAAAACCCGAAAGCAAATTTTACAACTTGCCTGTACACGAGACCATCGACCAATGGAAGATTTCCATCCAACAATTGCATGTATGACAACCGCATTATCCTGGCAAACCAAAAAAAAATAAGCTTCGAGTCCGAGTTCAAAATTTCTGCACACAAATAAATCCATACCTTAATTTCAACATCATCAAGGATGATACAACTGATGAGCCTAGAACCAGCTCCGATTCGAGCATTAGCAGATATCGAGACATTAGGACCAATCTGTTTCGTGACATAGAAGGGAGGCCAATTTAAAAGATTAAGCTAAATGAAAGTAGAAAAACATTGTACAGAGGGACTACAATCTGAAAAACAGAAGTTCAGTCAAATTTGTAATAAAAGAAAAATATCTTACAAATATCAAAAGTGCAGTAAACAATAATCCTTTGGCTAGAAAATATCATATTTATGACTATGGGATTCAGAAGGTTACCTTGGCAGTTGGATGTACTTTAGCTGAAGGATGAATATAAACATCACCAGTGATGATAGCACTTTTTGTACCATCTCCACTTGCCAATAGGTTCGGGGAGGTGACCCGGAATTGGGCGAGATATAAGCCAGAGCATTTCAAGGACATTCTGAAATAATTTACACAGAAAGACGTGCATATATATTTGAACTGATGAAAATGAAGCTTATAAGAATGCACGTTTTGAATACGACTTACGCAGGCGTTTTGATCTGTTCCCAGTAGTCCATAGTTTCGTACGTATATAACTGTTTCTTCCCCGCAAAAGGTGATAGGATGTCTTGATCCAATCTTACATAGTCTTTAGGCAAGCTCCTGTTGGATGAACTTTATATCATGAGTAATTTTAACAACGTTTACTTTTATAAGTTATTCAAAAACAATTATTGATGCTTATTCGACATGCAGCTTCCCACGCACTGCTAGGGAGGGGTTTCAGGTGTCAATGCATAGATAAACGTCACGAAAACTAAATAATGATATTAATACTACCAAATCTAATTACAAAATCCAAAATAAAGAGAAGGGTCCAACCTTGTTGCTGCAGATTGGAGGGCTTCAAAGCTAGATAATCGACTTAAATTCGCTGCAAATTACATATAAGAAATAATTGAGAATGAAAACACAACCTATCCATGCTCTGAGCATGCAGCTGAAAAAACACTTTTCCCGCCTTGAAAAATCAAGCAAAAAATGGAAAAATACACAAAAATAAAGCA
Organism: Herpetospermum pedunculosum; assembly: GCA_028017165.1. Classification (NCBI taxonomy): domain Eukaryota; kingdom Viridiplantae; phylum Streptophyta; class Magnoliopsida; order Cucurbitales; family Cucurbitaceae; genus Herpetospermum; species Herpetospermum pedunculosum. The sequence continues at coordinate 1,322,754 of CM051530.1, forward strand.
ACTCGAGTAATTGTACAACTAAAGCAATTTGAAATCATACACAATAAACAGACATGAGTTATTGAAAATTATTCAGTTGATTGATCATAATATTCACTCTTGTCATGTAGTAAGCCCTTACTCACCTCTCTCTTTCCGCTGCGAGGAAACGCCTTGAATTGCAGAAAATATATCAGGTGTGAATATGTAGACACCACAGTTTATGAGGTCGCTCACCTGTTTTGGAAGACAAAAGCATGGGAACAATAATTGAAAATTCAACCTGAAGAGAAGCAGTGTTTACTGAAATTGAAATATATTGATAGTTAGCATACAAAAGTTTCGGGTTTTTCTGCATAGTGAAGTAGTTCATTTGTCGTTGGATCGGCAACTAATTCTCCAAATTGGTGAGCTGCGTCGGCGGAAACCTAAACACAAAAGAAGAATGAAGGCCAACATGAAGGAGACTAGATAGCGTGGAATGGAAGGCAATACAAGTTGAAGAATGCAGCTCAGGAGCTCGAGTGTGTAAACTTACTTTGATGACAAGGATTGTTCCCATCCCTCCATATCTTTTGTGAGCATCTGCAGACATTTAATAAAATGAAAAAACTATCTTATTGATGAGCATTGCATATGTTTGTTAGGTGAAAATCAATCTTAACTAGTGCAAAATTTACGACGATAGGAGAGTCTATTGCATTCTCCACAAAGACATTGGTTATCGATGTTGAGTTTTTGAGCAATCAAAACCTTTTTTTCTTTATATTTTCTTTTCTTTTCTTTTTAATTAGGGTGTTAAGTTAACATAATGTGCAATAAAAAAGAAAAGGAATATAGCTACCTAGCATTTGCGGAAGTGGAAAACTCAAGCAAACGTCACAATTCAGCAAGAAGATATGTGACTGGAAACAAGATCATAGAAACATTAGGAGGTCTAAAATGTATCGATGGATCATATCTACCTAAAGATGCAGATTAATCACAATCCAAACAAAAAAAGAACCTATTGCTGACCAACTTAAAGGATAAAAATGACAAGAAAAGGCGAGATGAAAAACCGGGTTGTCTTCCATGATCAGATCTCTGAAGTGAAAAAGTCCACCAGCAGAACCATGTGGCTTCTGTTCCTTCAAATATCTAAGGACCACAACAACAACAACAACATCATAGGAACTCAACAACAAAAAATGAAGAGATTAACATAAGTTTGTGTAGAGACTTTGAAGGGAAATGGCTACCTAATAGGAACTTTGAGTTCATTAGAAATGGATGATAAATACCATGCAAATTCACGCTCGTCATAAAAACCAATAAGATAGATCTGAGCCAGGTTCGGAATCTGTAAAAACAAACCAGTAATTACAGCATTTTGATAAACAAAGTAAGCATTCAGCAATCAAATAACAGCTTATCCCATTGGATTTGATGAACACATACCCTTTTACAAGCAAAAATTGGATGATGAACCATTGGTTGTCCCGCCAAAGGAAAAAGAGGCTTAGGAATATTCAATGACAGTGGTCGAAATCTAGTTCCTGTTGATTAGAGATCAAATCAAAACCAACAATATGAACAATATATTCCAAGAATATGTTTCTTATCAAAGAAAACTATGAACCCAGATGAAAAATAATGGTTTTGCAGCTCAATTCAAAACCAAAAGTATTCCAAAAGTCAACAGAATCAAGTTCTGTGCTCGAAGATGAAGCAAAATGAACTCAGATATGAATGTAAAGAGCTCAAAAAACACTTCCCTCCAAAACAATTTGGGAAGAAGTTAGAAATTCATATACCTTTAGTGGGACCGCCGACCATGATCACAGCAACAACTTTCTCCTCTGCGCTTCCCATCGCTAATTCAAAGTAAACCCAGATCCCTAAACTGACTAATCTCAACAAAATCAAGAAACCCTTCAATTAAAAAGGTGGGAATTCAACCGAATGGGCGATTTAGCTAAATATGCTCAACCCAGAAATGGGTTTTGTGAAAAGATCTCTAAATTCAGGAGAAACTCAAAAAAACAAATAAACAAAGAACAGCGAAGAACAATCAATTGGGTGAAGAAACGAAACGTGGAGATTCGGGATATGAACTAATTCAGCACTTTGCCAGTCTCTTACGATAACAAGGTAAATTCCAGCCAGAAAGAACAATCAATTTTCCAACTCTTTTTTGTTTTTTTCCTCTCTTTTTCAGGCAGCGTTTGTACAGAAATCGAGATTTATGGATATTAATTGCAGAAATAAGCAGTGGATATTATGTTGGCCCACTTCTGTCAATACCAATTTCCACTCAACGCTCTGTATTTGTCGGTTGAAGGTTCCAGGATCATTCATTTTCCTACCATTTTTACCAATCCCATGATTTCTCACACCATCAAAAAACTGAATATTTTAGAACGAGATATTAAAATTGCTTAAATTTTCATACTGAATCTGGGTCTTTTTCATACTACCCAACAAAAAAAATGCATTGAATTTGCATAAAAGATTAAGCATCTTTAGATTTTCCTTTGTTTTTGACTACTTGGGTTATCTTAATTGTGAATTTTACTAACATATCTTGGATTAAAGAATGAATTGGGGAAGAAATCATTGGGTTTGAGAAAAGAGATAATGAAGGAGAAGATGAGACAGGGAAATGAAGTGAATCCTCTTGCTTTACTGCAGTGATTATCAACTTTACTTTACCATTCAATAATTGGAATGGTTTTTTTTTTGTACTTTTTTTTTTTCTTGAAAACGGAATATTATTAAGCGAAAATCATGAGTGAATAAAAATTCATTGACGGTGGGACAGGACCTCTACTAGATTGAAGAGCTACTTTATTATCCTCTTCGTTAAAAGAAAAAAGTCAGAGAGGAAAATCATCCCTCAAAAAATTTGAAATGTTTTGTTCACAAGCCGACTTTGCCAAAAGATGAGCAACCCTATTTTTGTCTCGGTTCACATGAGAAAACGATTCAATGTTTCGCTTCCTTGCAAGTTCTTGAGTTTCTTCAATAAAATTTGTCGTTTTGATATAAATCAAATCTTCCTTGTTGAGGAGCCGAATCACCGATAAAGCGTTTTACTCCACTTTTATTTAATTAAGGCTATTAATAAAGACCGTCTTTAAACCTTCCATAATTGGAATGGTTTCGACTTTTGTAAACAGTCCTATGATAATATCTATCACTATCACATTTAAGTTTAAGAATGACACTAATTATATTTTTATCTTTAATCTACTATGAATTCCAAGTTCCATCATGTGTTTTCCCCATTTAAATTCAACACTGTTCTTTCTTTGAAAAGAAGAGTAGTGTAATAAAGGGTAAATTTCTTTTTGGGAAAAGGGTCAATGAGGAAGATGATTGATTAGGCTATATTGTATATTATATGGTGGTTGCTTATAATATAAGGTTTATATTATTTGAGTTGAAGTGATCATCCATAAAAGAAAGTTGCTTCTGCATTAAGATAGGATTATACCAAAAAGGCAAGAGTTGTTGAGAATTTGAAGAAGAGATGCCTCTCTTTTTTTCTTTTCTTTTTTTGGGTGATTTGTTACAGGTTGGTTTGTTATTCATTTGATTATTTGTTATGTTTTGATATAATTACTATTTATTAAATTACTTGTCAATATGAAGGTAGCTCAACTAATATATATGAATTAGTGACCAAGAAATCGGAGATTTGAATCTTTAATCTCACATGTTGTTAAATTTTTTTTATTAATTTTTTTTTTTTACAATATGTAGGCGGGAGATTCGAACATTTGACCTTTTGGTCGAGAGTACAAATTTTATGTTAGTTAAATTATTTATGTTGGTGAAAACGACTTTACCTATTCAGTGCACATTCTTCGCCTACCATTCCAACAAGATTCTTAGAGTTGAAGTCAAATCGAACATGACTCAATTGATATAAAGTCGTGCTGCAAATCAGGGTTCAACCCTACCCCACTTTTAAAAAAAAATGAGTTGAAACAAATGTTTGAACATGCTTTCTCACATGGCTAATTTTTAGATTTATAGAAGAATCCAAACATTATCTCTCCTATCTAACTTTTGTAAAGTTATGATGAGATTTTATAATTGTACCTCTAGTATATTTATTGTTAATCTCAACGTAACTTAATTAGTTAAGATGTCTTCAATTAAATGTTAGAAGTTCGAATGAACATAACTCCATTAGTTAAAATGTCTTCAACCAAAAGTTAAAAGTTCGAATCCCTCACACGATTGATATAATTAGTATTTATTGTTAATCTGAACATAACTCAATTAATTAAAATGCCTTCAACCAAATGTTAGAAGTTCGAATCCATCACACATGTTAGTGTTGTGGAACTATACATAAAATTTAGGTAAAATATTGTTGTTGTTAACTATACATTGAATTTAGGGTAAAATATTGTAGAATCTGAAATATGCTATACAGAAACAAACAAATATTGTGAAATTATTAAGTATGGTGTGATGTCCCTGATCTGTGTCATAAATATAATGCATTGATCTTGGGGAAATATGCTTTCTAAAAGATGTTTGATGTTATTTAACTTATTTTATACAAGTACACATTTATACATTATTTGTTACTATTTTCATAGCTCAACTGGTTATTTCGCAAGAGCATAGCTCAACTGACATGATGTATCGTTTAGTGATCATAAAGTTCTAGATTCAATCTCTCACCCTACCATGTTGTAAAAAAAAAAAAATATATATATATATATATATATATATTATTTCCCTGCAAGATTCTTTAATAAAAGGTTATATATTTTGGATTGCGACCCACTTCCTTTCAGCTTGTGTTCAAATTGCCACACTTTCGACCCTTTTTTTCATAAATTATTGGTGATGGGAATCAATAAATATATAAAAAAAAGACTGAAAGTTATTTATTTCCCGAATTCACACAAACTCAGATTATATCATATGGTAAAATCCTTTTAAGGCTACCAAAATGCATTTTCTATCGAGTCAGTATCGACTGTTCTCAGTAACGTAACATCGCAACATCGAAAACGAATAGAGTCCTTAAACACAATCTAACTGAAGTAGTAACCTGGAAATACACAGAGCAGAACTACTTGTGCAAGAGTTTTCTTCCCCACATTATTCTTTCAAGAAGACAGAGCTTATTTCTGAACGTGTCTCTGTAACTTTGTGATGCAGGAGAGGCTCTCATGTCTCTTACAGTTTAGAAGGAGATTGGTACCATCCCCATGGTTCATCTGATACATATTGAGTTACCTGCTTTACAGTCAGATAATTTTCAAGTCCCCTGTTCATTTGAACAAATGGAAAAGACGGTCAGTTTATTTATTTTTTAAAGAGAAACAGATTTCATTGATGAATGAAATAACGGAGCAAGAACTCCAAACACCTATAGGTGGATTAATGAAAAAGACCGTCGGTTAATCTGCTGCTACTTGAAGCTGATCAAATATTCACATTTCTAAAGAAAGTTAAGGTCCTATTTGATAACCATTTTGTTTTTTGTTTTTGAAAACTACGCTTGTTTTCTCACCGTTTCTTTACAATGATTTTCATCTTTCTTCTCCAGAAAACATTGAAATCTTAGTCGAACTCCAAAAACAAAAACTACTTTTTGTTTTGTTTTCAAAACTTGGATTGGATTTTGAAAACGCTTGTAAAAGGTAGATAACAAAATAAAGGAATCCATAGGTGAAAGTAGTGTTTATAGGCGCTTAAGCTAACGAGTTATTTGAAAATCATGTTCAAAGCTATTTCAACAAAAACCTAAATTCTAACTCCCAAAAATATGCCAAAGCGAGCATGGCTCAGCGGGCATATGTATGTGTTGACGACCACGAGGTCTGTGGTTCGAATCCCCCCACCCCCAATGTACTCAAAAAAAAAAAAAAAAAAAAACTCCCAAAAATATGCTTCCTGGAATAGTTTCTAAAACAATTTTCAGAATATAATCCTCAATTTTGTTTATATAGGAAAACTTATTTAAATGTATATATTTAGAAAGTAAATGAAAACAAGAATAAAGAACATATTTCGAAACAGCTAAATATTTCTACGTTAAAAATAAAATAAACCAGTCTGAGATTTAGTCTAAAAAAACTGTTTGGTAATACACCAAAAGAGCTTCTTAATTTTGATCTTTCTTTTTAGGTATCTTCCAAATAACGTCGAGTATATTATCTTTCATTTCAAAGTATAAAATGACAACATACCATTCCCCTAGCTCTCGACCAAAGCCACTGCGTTTGTTGCCTCCCCATGGGGCTTGAGTGAAGCATGGTTGTGAGCAATTAACCCACACAATTCCGGCCTGTAAAGCCTGCAGCAAGGAAATAAAGAAACACACACACACATATCGTTCAGAAATTCAGAGGTTTTTCATTTACAAATACTATATATAGTACTTGATGGTTGCAATCCTCACCTTGGTTACACGCTCACACCTTTCTAAATCATTTGATATCACAGCAGCACCTAGTCCATATCTGCAAAAGATCAATTGAACGTCAAAATAAGGATTCAGGCTTAAACCGAGCTCGAGTTTTTTTTTATATCCGTGAGTGTCCAGGTCAGCTTACGCACACCTCGACTAATCTCACGGGACAACCGCTTGACCCAACTACATTTGGTTGCCAAAGAAACTCGTAAGATATTAAATTCTAGGTTCGTGACCATTCCCTCTAAACCCATTATTAAAGCTCAGAATTTTACTTGCATTGTATCATTTGCTAATTCAATAGCTTCATCTTCAGAACTAAAAGTCTTCACACATAGAACAGGTCCAAAGACTTCTTCTTTCCATATTTGCATGGACCTCGTAACATTAGTAATAATGGCTGGTTCAACGAAGTATCCCTTCTCTAGGTGCTAAACATCAGTAGTAATGACAAACTTTAATTAGTTCCAGAAAATAAAAACAAAAAGAAGAAAAAAAAGAAATTAAAACTGTTGTACAAAAACTTCAATACTTTCTCATACATTTGAGAAAGAAAAAAAAGTGTTACCTTAGGGCGAACTCCACCAAATAGAACCTTTGCACCTTCACTCTCAGCATTTGAGACAAACTTCAATACTTTCTCATGCTGAATTTTAGATTACCAAAAATTAGTTAAAGAATTAATAGAATAAATATAATTTTTTAAACCAGCATGAATTGCACAAGGTGCATTCTTCAACTTATCACTACCTTATATGGTTGGTTTTAGTAAAGCACATTTCATTATTTATGTTAAATCGATGAAACACATCAATATATATACATATACATATATTCTTAAAAGAAAAGAAAAGAAAGAAAAAAAGGTGTCCCTAACGTGTTTGTGTCCATGCTCAAGAATGTGCCAAGCATCGGTAAACAAAAACATTGACAGGAACCAAAATTAAGGAATAATAAAATTACATACAACTGTCATTTATTCACTTGGCGAGGACTATTTACTGTGACAGCATTTTTCTTTTCTTTGTCATACAGAACTCAAGAAATTTAAATATCTCTTCTCTTACCTGTCCTGCACTAACAACAGGGCCAAGCCTGCAACCTTCTTCTAAAGGATCTGAAATCTTAATGTTCTTGCACCATTGCACGAGCTTATCCAAGAATTCATCAGCAATGTTTTCCTGGAATAACAGATAGAAGAAAAAAATATTTCTAACTTGAAAAGAAATGATAAAAATGCATAGCTTATTGACTATGTCAGAAAATTGTTCGACCAGATGGCTTTAGACACACACAAGTATCCTAGGCTATGACAAAATCGAATATTCCATTTAACCCAGAAGATCCCACCAAGAACAAAAAGTGTCGACATCCTTGGCACAATTAGGGGGGGAAAGGTCGTATATGATAGAAATAAATATATTTAATTTCATACTAAGAAAATCATCTAGATTATTGTACATACGTGAACAAGTAGACGGGATGTAGCACTGCAAATCTGACCATTTGTCCAAAAGCAACCAAAGACTGTCCATTCGGCAGCTATAAATCATAGGAAAAGAAAAACAGTTCAAAACACTGTCAGAATATTCAGGGCCCAATCCTGTCAGAATATTCAAAACACCAGGTGGAAGACCAACATCTTTAGGGCCCAATGGCAGTTGTATGTATTTTTTCTTTTCTTTGTCATACATACAACTGTCATTGGGCCCTAAGGAATAATAAAACCAGGAATGGCATAGATCCAATGCTCAAATTTCAAGTTAGCTCCCTTTTCATAAGGTAAATTTTTTTATTAACCATGAAAAACTGAAGTCCATGATACGAAGATTGTGCTCTGATAGGTACTGACCCTTATCAAGGTCGACATCCTCAAAAATAACAATCGGACTTTTTCCACCAAGTTCCATGGTAACAGGCTGCCAAAGAAAACAAATAAGGATAAAATAAATCAAACGGTGATCTAAAACTTCTACTAATAAAATCTATGCTGAAATTCAACCTTGACAAGTTGGGCAGCTGCTGTCATAATCTTGCTTCCAGTAGCACCACTCCCAGTAAATGCAATCTATCATCAATTATTTTTTTTAATTAGTTGGCCAACATTTTATCTTTAAGAATACAAGTAGATGCCAATTGCGATAGTCATACCTTGTCAACATGAGGATGAGATGCTAGAGGAGCACCAGCTTCAGGGCCCAATCCAGTCAGAATATTCAAAACACCAGGTGGAAGACCAACATCTTTACAGATTGCAGCCAGTTCCAAACAGGTCCTGCCAGAAGAAAAAAACGTATTGTGTAACGACAAACATTAAAAAAAATCCAGAAAACAAAAAAATCAAGCTCATATAATTAATATTTAATAATCACTTACACAGATGCCAATTCTGATGGCTTCAATATTGCAGCACACCCAGCAGCCAAGGCAGGTGCAACTTTCCATACAGCCATCAATAGAGGATAGTTCCTTTAATATAAAAGACAGACATCAACAAAGATGCTTATGCAAAATTAATATAGAGCACCAGGGTGTGAAAAAATGATACAGGTAGACTAAGAGGAGGACAAGAAAGAGCAGAACCGATACGACCTTAGAGCTAATAACTAATAACATCCCAAAGTATGATTGTTCAAATTAACAATAAAATGAGAACTGTGAAGCAGTGTTACTCAAGTTTGGGATCTGTGATCAACAAATACTGAATGTCCCAGTATTTTGATACTTGTTGGACCACATGTTAGACATTCTAACATCCCAATCCTAGTCGTATACATATTACACTTAAACAAACGTGTTAAACATTTACTTATTTATTTGTATTTGAAAAGTCAATATACATATAAGAGAAAAAACATCAACTTTTGAGAGTGAAAAAACATCATAAGAATGACTAACAAATAACAAATATTTTATATAAAACTAAAAGAATTAGGAATTGAAACTTTTACTAGACCCTTCTACATTATTGGTCAAGAAAATTTTGGAATATTTAATATCTTAATGAGCTGAAGAGGTTTAATTTAATGACCACTTGTTTGAACCTGTATTGGAGAGCCTTCATCTCCATGTTTGAAACCAACAGTTACTTGAGAGACATGAGTTGACTATGATTTTAAAAAAGAACACTAATAATAACTGTCATACTTTGAACAAAAATTGAGAAGCTAAATAGCCAAGAAAGAACAAAAAAATGAAAAGCAGTTAAGAGGCAACAAGTACCAAGGAGTAATCAACCCAACAACTCCAATGGGTTCTCTAAGAATATAGCTCTTGAATGTATCCATGGGAACGGAAATAGGAGTTTTTTGCTTTGCATCCAACCCTTCGGCAAGACCTGCATAGTAATCAAAGCACCCAGCAACATCGTCCTGTACAATATTAACAAACATTGATGGTAATGAAAATTGTTACAACCAACATATATATTCAACTTTAAGTAATTGCCATACGATATCCCATGCAGCTTCTTCCAGAGGTTTTCCACTATCTATTGTTTCAAGCTTTGCTAATTCTGATTTCCTCTCCGTTACCTGTGAGAAAATAACAAACAGGGTTCAGGATGGATGCCATTAACACCTTGCAGATAGAGATTGCTTAGCATATCTGATGGGGAAGAAGAATTTCCTTATCATCGTAGTAAAGTTAAAGATATGTATAACTTCAAAAGTCACTAAAACTTTATAATTCTTATTCTTACAACATAAATGTGAACTTCAACAGAACTCATGCAGGGCGATTAACAAGAAAGCAGCAATCCTAAGACGATATAGAGCTAACAAGACGGCTTTATCATGATATCTGATTTTTCAATGATCATTTTCTATTGTTCCGCATCAGAAACCAATCCATTTCTTCGTGCCATCAGAATCGTAAATAAACAACAAAACCGTCATAGATCCTTAACCTCAATCCAACAGAAAACAGAGACCAGATTCACAACTAAAATAAAAGTGAAACGTCCATATGATATGACACACCTTAGCAGCAATAGCACGCAAATACTTAGCACGAACAGCCCCGGAAGCAGAGGCCCAATCTTTGCCTTTATTCCTCGCAAGGGCTTTTCGAGCAGCATCTACAGCTAACTCTACATCTTCCGCAGTAGCCGCGGGAATAGATCCTGAAGCATAATTAGTAATAAATAACACAAACGTGAGATTCAACCACTTTCAACCACCCGATCCTTGTACAAATTACTTCCTCAGTTCATCTTATCGACTGATCCGCATAGCAATTAGAAGTTGGCGATAAATTAACAAACAGTGATAATAAGAGGAGTTGAGTAGAAGGAGAGAAGAAGAAACCGATGATTTCTTCAGTAGCGGGGTTGACGACGGGGAGGCGTTTCTTCAGAACTGGTTCCTTCCACTCGCCATTGATGAATAGCTGCCGGCTGGGAATAGGAATCGCCATTTCTACAGAGCTCTTCTCTTCGATTTCGTCGGAAAACTAGTGGGAGGAATTGATAATGGTGTCGATATCGCGCGATGAACTATATATATATAGCGCTAAATTCCGAGTAATTTTGCGGAGTTTTTTGTCCGCACTGAATTGTTTTTTCTGCAAATTTTGTTTTAAATTTCTACGAATTTGGTCACTCCATGGACTATTTAACTTCAGTCGAACAGTATCCCAATTTTGTTTCTTTTATTTATTTATTTATTAATAATAATCTGAGTATCCAATTATTTCTCTAAAAATAAGTTTTAAAAAAACAAAACGTATCCCAATTATTGGATAAAATAACATTTTAATCTTATAAAAGAAAAGAAATAAATAAATAAAAAGGACCACTCTATGATACTGTCCAACAAAAAATTTCTCTTACAACTAATAAATGGGCTTAGTTCTTTTCAAAACTAATAAATGTATATGGAAATCACTTTATTTTCTTAATTGTTGGTGCCGTAACTAAAAGCATACCTACGAAATTGATGTTCATTCCTTCGAAAAGAAAAAAAAAAAAACAAACAAACAGACTAAAGTGTCGTTTGGCCAAGGAATTAGAGAGTTGGAGTTGTTTTATCGGAAAAGGACTTCTGAAGTATGTGTGTTTAGGATAGTGAGTTGTTGAAACTGGAGTCATGAAGTCTATGGTGTGTTTGAGACCGGAAGTGGTTGAAACTAGAGTTGTAAAGTCTCCCTATTTTAGCTGTTTTTTCTTTTATAAACTTTCAAAAGGACTTACTCCAATTTTAATAAATTCTAAAAAAAAAAATTATTTTTATTTTATATATTCTTTACAAATGTTTTTTAAGACGACAAAAATAATTTTGATCCCTCTCATTATTTTTTTTCATAATGATTATCAAAATAATTTTGATCCCTCTCATTATTACCACTGGTTCTCTCCGGCTTTTTTTTTTTTTTTTTTTTTTTTTTGTTGTTGTTAGGATTCATCTTTTATGAATTATAAGATTGATTTTTTTTTGTTTTTATTAATGTAGGTATATTTTACAAACTAAAAAAAAGTATAGTTTTATCTTGACCTATGTGTCAAACACATTTTTTTCGGCCTTCTTAAACTCGTCATTTTGAATCCACTACACCTGAAAAATCAGCATTTTAGCAATGACAGTTTATTTTAGCTTTTTTTTTTTTACAAAATTTTTCTATAATTTTTCATATTCTCATTGTTAAAGTCTTTTCTTCCAATAAATTTTAAGAATGCAATTTTTACTTTTTTATTTTACGTATCCTTCACAAAAAATTTTGGAGATAACAAAAATAATTTTGTCCACAATACTTCACATTCTTTTTTCAATATCACTCACATTAACTATCTATTTTATTTTGATAATTTTGAAATAAAAGAGAGTCGTAATATTAGATGTGAATTTAAAAGATTTTAATCCATTAATTTAAACGAATCCAAATAAGCTAAAATAATCTCTTACATTCTGAATTTGGTTTAAGTACCAATTTTGATTGAACAACCTAATTTATATTTAAAATAATAAAAATAGGTTGAATGACATTTTTAGTCATTTTACCCATTTTGTTTAAATTACGTTTTTTTTTTTAATAATTAAAAATATTGTGGGAGAGAGAGAAATGTGTTGCCTTGAAAAATTGGACAGAGTTGAATAGTAATTATTGTAGAAGTGTGGAAAGTTGAATAATAATTAATGTTGAAGTTTGGGGAGTTAATATTTTTTATCCGAGTTTAACAAGTATATGGGTCAAACGGGGAGTTAACTTCTCCTCCCAACTCCTTCTCCAACAAGTCAGTGGGCCAAACACCCCTTAAAATGGTGTTTGGACTAATGGACTCCATGTTATCTACTCTTACTGTTTCCTGATATTTCCTTTTTGTTTTGCAGAGTCGCTCAGGTATTAGACCCAATACTACTCCGCCTTTTTATACTCATTTCCTTAGTTGTATGACACCGACGAAATCATCTTGTTCCTGGCGAAGACCACGTCGTGAAAAAAGACACTGTCACATGGGCCTTGGAAATGATTGATGAGTTGGACAGGAACACCCTCAGACGAACAGTTAGCCCTAACCAAGGTCAACCTGATCGACTAACACATGATGTTACCTCTTCTTCCTTAACTTTTATTGTTTATGTCCTCGATTTTTCTGTGGGGTCGGGGGCAGTTGTCAGAAAGCCCTCAAGTGAATCGATGCTAACTAGTGAAGAATTTCAATTCATCAAGGTCTCAATGGACTTAGCAGAGATTATGCGTTTGAAGATGACCTCTCCAAAGTCATTGACGACTAGTTTGCACCCCCGACGGAAAAAAAAAACGGACTCGCTAACCCTTTATAAACTACAAGCGGGTAAAGAACAATATTTGAATGAAATTTAGGCTTTTGTTGATACCATCATCTCCAAACATCGAAGTGGAATGATTCAAAGTTTTCATCACGAACCAAAAAAAAAAATTCAGCAGCCAACTATTTGTCGCGTCATACTCAAATCTCTAAATATTTTGTCATATGGATCAAAGACCAGGGTTAAGGGGTTGTCTTAAGGAAGTGATTTTAATTGTTTAGTACTTGAAGGATATATATATATATATAATATTATATTATATTATATTATGCTTTGAATTAAAATTAATAATTTGTCAACATGAGTATAACTTAATTGTCATAAAGTAGGCAACATAAACATAACTCAACCAACATAATATATGATCTAATGATAAAGAATTTACATGTTCAATCTTTCACTTGAATGTTTAAAAAAAAAAAAAAAAAATTATTGACAAAAAAAAATTAAAGGTTTAAATCTTAGAAGTCGCTCCAATTGTTGAAATTTTTATAACAAATATGAGAATGAAAGATTTAAACTTCTATTAAAAGAAAGAGTGAACACCTTAATCATTGAGTTGTGCTCGTGTTGTCGAGAACTTTTTTAAATTGAAAAAGTATGAAATCCATTAGAAATTATTCTTGATTTATTTTTTATTTTTTATTTATAACTAAAATAATAAGGGAAAGTTATCGAATCGTGCATTGAATAATATCTATAGCACGTGGAACATTTGCATAACAACTCAGGCGGGCCCACCAATCCTATATTTTTCTCTTTTCCAATAATAAACACTGTTTTTTCTTTATAGTTTAATGAAATATTGTATTTATTTTATTTTTCATCTTTCCATTTTAAAATATTGTATTTCATTTCAACCTAGAATTATCACACACGAGAAACATAATTAATGATTAAAGTTTAAAAGAAAAAAAATAATCTTTAACCCTAATCTTGATAGGGTGTATCTATTTTACCCATAAATTAATTTATATCATCAATTAAAAGGGACTCTAATACAACCAAACTCAAACTTCATGGATAAAAAATGTATTTTTTGAATGATGTTTTATTTCTACCACTTTTCTTAGGGATGGAAGCCGCAACTTTTGCCTCTTCACTTTTTCTCGAGAGCTAGGTCTAGTTCGTTCTTATTCGATGGTGTACTTATCGAAAGATGTAGGCTTTTTAATTTGATTAAATTTGGTCATTTATGATATTATTATCCCAACGAAACAAAATAAAAAGTCATTTTCTTTTATAAGAGTGGGAGATTGAACCTAAGACCTAATGTCACTAGGTGATACATATACGGTTGAACTATGTTCTTGTTGGCCACAAAAAAGTTACTTTTAACATGATTGAATTGAGAATTAAAGTGGTGGATTTGTGGTCGATGTGGATATGAAATTGGGAGGATTTGGATGGAATAAAAGGAAAGGCGGTGCTGATTACTGCATCCGACAGTCGATGAGGTTAAATATCTGCACCGCACTTGGGCCTTACGGCCCATCTCATAAATTAATTTGGGCTTCCATTTAATAAGGAAGGAATGATCCAGTAACATAATTAAAAAGAAAGCCCAACTACAACCCTCCATAAAGCCCACATTTATGCAGAATTATGACAAAGGAAAATAAAAAACACATTTTCGCAACCCTATATTTCATATATGTTAATAGGCTACAATATTACGGCTGACTTTGGTTTTTTTTTTTTTTTCATATTTATTATTTAATGTATATTTAATTTTGTATTAATTAAAATTTGAATTCTTTATATTATAATATATTCATTAAATTTGGTTGCTTTAATTTTGCTCTTTCTTATTTAGAGTTCAAAAAAATGTTAAACCTATTCACATATTTTAAACTTGAAAGTGCACTGGTTCATGTTTTGGATCATTTGTGACTCTGTTGGGTCTTTGATTTGTGCGGGTTGCAAAATTATTTGAAGAAACTGGACTATAAAGTATTTCGAGAAGCTAAGATGATTTTTGAAGGGCTTTTAAGTTTTTGCTGATAATTTCAAGGGTGTCACCAATTCTCCCATCATCGTCGAGTCCAACTGCGTTGAAGTTATTCGAGCTATCAATCGGGATGCATCGACATCTCTAAGAACACTTTAGATTGTGGAAGAGATTGAAGAGGTGGCTCAAAATGCAAATGATGAATCAATAGAAATGAACAACAACCTTCAAGACGATTCAAATCCCTTTCTACATACCTATAGGGCTGGTTACACAAACAACAACCAGACATAAAATAATTGCAAATTTAACAAAGTTTAAAACTTTTTGCAAATATGGCAAAAAAATCAGTAGCTATCACTATAGGCTTTATGACTATTACTGATAGACTATACTATTAGTGATAAAAATATTGTCATATCTGTAATTTTTTTTAAAAAATGCTATATTTTTAATTATTTTACTCTAGATTCACATTTGTTACAAAATATATATATATATATATATATATATATATGCAAATGACTGGAAATTTGACCTTACTACAACCTTATCAAATAAACATGTGATATAGAGATTAAATATAGTTTAGTGGGTATCTAAAATATTCATTTTGGGTTTGAATTTGAAATTCTCATTCCAATTGCATTTGTCAAACTAAAGGGTAATAATAAATTTGACTTTTATTATTTTGTTAGATGCTATTAACCATAAAGTATAGCTTGGATAAGGCCATTTAAGTATCTTAATTACTATAGAAATTTAAACGTAATAAAATTGTCAAAATTCACCGTTAATTAAGATGAGTTGAATTTGAAAAGAAAATCATAATAACTCCCACAAGAAACTACATACAAATTATGATATACATTATAGAAATTACTTATTATGTATTTTTATTATTATTTAAAAAAAAAAAAAAAAAAACTTATTTTGTATTTTGTATTTTTTTTTTTTTTTTTTTTTTTTTTTTTGAAGAAAAACTTATTCTGTATTCTCAATTAATATCAAACAAAATTTATAAATTTATATTCATGCAACCGATGCAAGCTAGACTTTGAAACACAAAATCTAAAATTTCATAAAAGAAGGAAAAATCAAAGGAAGCTCCTAAGAACCCCAACTATAAAATGAGAGTTTTTTGAAAGAGCTTGCTCCCTAGTCATGCTCCGGTCTCAACATGCTGGGTCGGGGAACTGTCCGATTTCGAACATCCCTGCCATCACTACAATTAATGCTATTAAGACTTTCTGACTTTGTGAGGAAGATCCCTCCCACAACACTAGTTTTATCTTATGTCGATTGAGTGAGCACACGCTCAACGATTGATGTATCCTAATGACTTAAGATTTTAAGTTCAATCTTCCACCAAAAAAAAAAAAAAAAATTGAGAGGGCTATGCTTATGTTGGCCATGAATAGTCAATTTGAAGATATGTAAGTGGACGGACACGAAAGTCAATTCTAACATTAGTGCATAAGACATTCATTCGAACGAACCTATCCGAACATGAATAAAGTATTTATTATCGCCCCAACATCAAAGGTTCGATCTCTCACCTGCCACCCACATACTATTTCATCTTTGTAGGTTAACTTTTCAAAAAAAAATTGAGCTAATATGATGAGTTCCAATAAACATTAAAAGATGCAATTCTATCCATCCCTGGTTGATGTTGCTGATGAGAACTTTTCAGAACCAAACATAAACAGAAAACTGATAATCTAAGAATCCAACAAAATCTGAATCTGAAAGGAAGTGCAAAATTAATCAAACACAAGAGAAATCAAATCGTATTAATCAAAAAATGACAATCTATGGTGTACATGTATCTATATAAACCAACAGAGCACGGAGAGAAAAAGAAAAAGAAAAGAATTATAATCTAATTCTTATGAGTAGTTTTATTATATTTATCTTTGATCCATTGGAGACCAAGAGAGGTTCCTTCTTTGACCTTTTTGACGCCATTGGAGGCCACAGCTTTAGTCTTCCCAAGCCCTTCGCCGACCTTCTGCTTGTACTTCGCCGAGCTGTTTCCGCCGCCGCTCTTCTTCTTCTCTGCGACTGTCTCCTTCGAATCGCTGTAATCCCACTGGTCCGCCCAATCGTACGACCCGTTTTCACCCATGGCTGGGGATTTTTCTTCTTCTTCTTCAGAATCTGATCGGAAACAGAGAATCGAAATGAATCGATAAAATTTGTGAGAGGAAATTGGTTTTATAAGGACGGAGAATCTGATTCAAAGCGTGTAGCGTGTGGATTGCGATTGAGTCTTACAAATTTTGGCCTTCTTTTAATTAATTTTAGGTTAAGTTATAAAATGTTTTTATTATTTAAAAAAAAAAACATCAAAAAACGGTTAAATTCTAACTGTTTTTGTGTGACATGTTAGTGTTAAAAAAATGTAGATTAATCTATTCTCCACCGATTTTGGTTTGATCTTTTAAATTGATAAAATATGGTTTCCATATTTCTTTTAACACTAAGTCTACATTTTTATTTTTTTAATATCACACGGATATAAGTTACAATTTAATTGTTCACATTAGAATTTCACGTGTAATTAATGATAAGAGCATTTTTTAAACGTTCATAAATTAGGGATATTTTTATAATTTAACCTTAATTTTATTCAAATAGTTATCCATTCAAAATCAGCAGCACAAGAAATCCTATAAAATTATTTTTAAATTATAAATTCGATTGGTTTGTTTCAAAAATGGTATTAAGTATTTATGTGATTTAATTTTTGGCTTATTTTAGCTTTCTACCAAAATTTTGGTGTTCAGTTTTAGACTTATCTCTCTAATACATTTTTGATTAAATTACAACTTTAGTTTTAGAACTTTCAATCTTTATATCCATTTAGTCTAACTTTAAAAACTATATAATCAATTTGTGTTTATTTGATTTCTAATTTTTTTTTAAATATATTATAAGTCTTTAGACTTTCAATTTTGTAATATTTTACTTATTCAATATTTTTTAAAATTCACAACCCTAAGCACGAAAGTGAAGAGTCTCATTATATATAAAATTTAATTTTATATTTAGTAGAATAATTTTTTTTTTTTTAAAAAATGTATATGTCAAAGATCTAGACACAAAATTTTAAAGTTCATGAACTAAATTAACACAATGCTAAAATTTAGAGATTAAACGCGTAATTTAACCTACATTTTATTTTTACTCGGTTTTAATCTTTGTTTTTTAAAAGTCTCAATCAAAATTTTAAAGAAATGATTTTAAATAATGATATATTTGTTCATTAAAATATATATATATAATCATTTATTTGTTTTTGAAATTTTAATAAAGTTTACAAAAGGTGGAAAACAAAACACGATTATTTTATAAACAACAGAAAAAAGCAATAAATATTTAAAAAGTGATTTTGTTGGTATATGATAATGAAGATTCCAGAAGGTTCAAGGCATTAACTAATCAGTACTTTTGGTTTGGTCACCGTCACCGCCTACGCCACCTGAAATTAGTTATTTCTTGGAAATAGATGTATGTTATTTTCATGCATCTTTATTTAATCTCGTCAAATCAAACCCCCCTTGAACGATGACCAAACTAACCAACATGTGTATTATTATATTATGGAAAGAAACCAACATTTCCTTATTATACATATATATTATGATTCTGGTAAAAGCAAGCCAAGGGGAAACCTTTGACTTTTCAATATTTCTAATTTTAAATTTCTGCATTTCATCTTAGCCATTCACATTTTGTGTTCATCCAAAAATCATTATCTACAGCTAATACTGCATTATTATTTTACCATTAAATGTGAATAAACTTAAATTTTTTAATATTGAAGACAAAAATAAGAAGAAAAAAGAAAAATCAACATTTTAAAAGTTGAAAGACTGGAATAGAAAATAAATACAAGGACCTAAACCAAAACCAAACATATTCGGTCAATTGTCTTTTCTCAGCTTAATTTTATGAGTGGCTTGGCCTACTTTTATTTAATAAATGAAGTTACTCCTCAAAAAGAAAAGAAAAAACATAACAAGCTTAACATTTACAAAAAAAAAACAATATTTTAGATCCTATTTGATAACCATTTCGTTTGTAATGTTCTATTCTTTAAATTTAATTTTATCTTTCTTAATAAAATATTTGAATTCGTAGTCATTCTAAAAAAAAAAAAAAAAAAAGGGTTTAGTTTTCAAATTTGACTTGTATTTTGAAAGTGGATAATAAAACAGAAACTCATAAACGAAAGTAGTGTTTAGCTTAATTTTCAAAACCAAAATCCAAAAACTTCGTTATCAAACGGGGCTTAAATTAAAAAGAAAAAAGAAAAAAAGACATTCAGACAATATCTAAATTCTCAGATATACACCACAAATTTTGAGAAACAAATAGATAGAATCTTAAACCTGTGTGTTTAAGAAAGCCCGTGGTTTACCTGCGAAATGATACTAGTTTGAACAGACAGAATATGCAAAAGAAACATTATGGAGCATTTAAATCTTACTTACTTGTAGATACCTTGAGGTCGGAGGTTCGATCCCCAACCCCACAATACTTGTACTTAAAAAAAAAAACTTAGTTACTTGCAGATACCTTGCCTGATTCATTGATCATAGCTTTCAAGTATTTGCAAGTATTTGTAGTAAAGCCAGCGGGATGTGTCAATTGCATCTCCACTGCTCTCCACATGGTAAACCTTTCTGCTGCTTTGCCAATCATTTGTAAGCTGTATCCACTCTCTCCTCCAATTACTCAATCGAAATCCGTAGCCATTTTCTGAACTTTCTTTCAAGAACTTGAAGTATATTGCAGCTCGAGGACCGTAGTAATCGCTCACGAGTCCACTCCAGTACTTGTTTCCTGAATTGAGATTAAATCAGTCAAATTTGAATGTACAATGCATAATCTATCCATCAACACAGAGTGGAGTTCAGGTCCAAATGATCATTACCATAATCACGAAGCAAACTTGCTTCATCCTCTGCGTTGTCAAACCACATGGTTATTTGAGTTCTTGCATTCCACTCATACTGTAATTTGAGATTAGTCAGAATTCAAATGTTGCTAATAGGTTAAATTACAACTAGTCACTCAACATTTAGGTTTGAGTCTATTTAATACCTGAACTTTTAATCTTGCGTCTAATAGGTTCTTGAACTTTTAAAAAGTGTCTAATAGATTCTTAAACTTTCAATTTTTATGTCCAAATTTTGTGTTCAACAGAACTCTAAAATTTTCAATTTTGTATCTAATAAATCCTTGACTTATTCGATATTTTTTAAAATTCACGGATCTACCAAACATAAAATTGAAATTTTAAGGTTCCATTAGACATAAAGATTAAATTTTATATCTAATAGATCAATTTTCAATGAATTTTTAATATGTCAAGAACCTATTAGACACAAAAATGAAAGTTGGACCAATTAGAAATTTTTGAAAGTCTAGAAACCAAATAGAGATAACCCTTAAACTTCAGGGCTAACCTTGTTAATATAATTGCTCCATAATTGGTAGAATGGACTAGAAATGAACCTGTTTTTCCTGCTCTTCATTTTGGGCGAGTTGCTTGGCGCTTTGTAGCCATGGTCCCAAAAGAAACCCCTCGTGACAAGCCAATAATGTGTCGATATCATTGACAAGTTCAAGGAACAGCTGGCTTAAGCTGGCCATTGTTTGCGCATCATGTAACTGATATGCTTTGACAATTCTAAAGAACAGTTGGTTCGAGTATTTGGCTAGAGCTTGTCTGGTCAAGTCCACAAGGTCATACCTAAGAGTAGCAACAAATGTCAATTCAATGATCTAGACTTCAATAGAGAGAAAAGAACAAGATCTGATATTTTAAATTTGTGAGTCAACCTGTAAGTGTTACTACCAGAAAGTTGATCACCGCCGGCAATGAAAAGCTTTAATGCACGAATTACTTCAGAAGTAGGGTACCAAAGATGAGGTCGGTCAAACGTTGCATCCCGGAGGCTATCTACGCTTGAGTCGAACTTCCCGTGTCGGTCAGAGCCCTCAGGTAATACTAAGATTGATGATGGATCAACATCAGGAAATGCCACAATTACGTCCCTGTTTTTGTCCTTTTACCATATTGACCGGGATATGTTAGCACAGCATGTTTGAACAAGATTCACAGGCTTTGCATTAGCAAGAAAAGAAAAGAGACAAACGGAAGACAGTGACGACCATGCTAAAGCAACAAGACTGCGAGTACTGGTCGTAGAAGTACTGAAAGAGAAGAAAAGGTTGAACAGACATTACAATTCTTTTCGTACTTACATAGGCACCATCAGTGCAGTTGTAGATGGTGTGATATAATACATCCCAGGCATCTTGTATTGAGGGGACTGAATTTCCATAGCGTCTTGTTGAATATTGATAAAGCCATTTCTGGTAACGAGAAAAGATAATATTACAAATTTTGACTGATGGGAACAAGGTTTTCAATAAACTTAATTGCGGTAACATCCACCAGGAAAAGAACTCTTAGGATATGAACAAACCTCTATTGTTGGAATTAAGCTAATAATTAATTCATATGACAGGTAATTTTTTTTTTTTTTTGTTGACAACATGTTGGGGTGGGGGAGTGAACCTCATGGTTACTAGGCGATACATCATGTCGTTGAGCTATGCTCTTGTTGGCTCATATGACGATAAGTTGGTAACAGATCAAAGGAAAAAATATATTTGAGCTACTTAATGGGCATATTAAGTAGTCTTAATTATGGGCCTATGTACTTCCCTACATTAGTGTGGCCTGTTGAGCAGAAATCAATCCGTTGATCTCGGGGGATTCTAAGAATTTTAGGATCAACAAATATATTTACAATTACAGTTATAGTTCCATTATGTTGCTCGAGTCTCCCACTCCCCATAAGAGGATTGTCTATATTTAGTCTTTTTTTTTTAATAGATTGTCTATATTTAGTCTTGATCGCATAGTTGAGTAAGACCATAAACCACAAATTCTTACCGGTTAAATATTCAAAATTTATCTAATGGTTCCAGGTATATCAAATGTCCTTACAAATTTTAGTTCATCTTTTCTTCCATGCTTAGATCTTTTACATAGAACTTGTACCGATTGTTATTGAATTGTATGACTTTTATTACGAAATAATTATGAATTAGGATATATTAATTTTCTAACATTTTTTGTATCTATCAATTCCAGAAGCATTGAAGGTAAGAAATCAACAGAACTAGTTGTGTAAATCAACTTGGAAAGTAAAAACCACATTGGCATAGCCAGGATGTGAACCTATGAACGGTAGAAAAAAACCACAATGGCTCTTCTGTATATTGAATTTAGTCTATGTGATGTTATTTGTCAGCTTTCCAAAAGTGGAACATGAATACAGCTGGCAACGAAGTAAATGGGTCATCATATTTTTAAAATAATAATAAATAAGTTGTACCTTGACATCAACTTTGTTGTATTGAAAAGCCATTTCAGACATGAGATCATAGACAACAGGATTCTGTTCTATTCCTTCCATGGACATTCCTACCCCGACCTTCAAATGGAAACAGGGGGGCAAAAAGGAACACAAATTAAAACATGGCAAAATAAATGATACACCTCACAGACATGAGAAAAAGAGAAGGTAAAAGGGAGATTGAAATTAGTAATATCTTCATAGATATGTTAGATATACAACTTTTACAATCGAAATGACCAATATTAAATACTGTAATAATCTTCCAAGCAAGCCTTTTCAACAATGAAAAAAGAAAGAGAGAGAATCAGTTGATCTCTTCAGAATTACAGATATATTTATATATATACTCGAAATCTAAACTATAGTACTTATGGACGAGAAAGAGAGAGAGAGACCAAATATTTATTTAAAAAAGAATTGTTGGAACTAATATCAAAATTAGTATAGCTCTAGCAATTAAATAATGCTGCCAAAATATTATGATAATACCTAGATATAAAATAATGGTAGATAATAAACTTACCATCGTCGAGTATGAACTACTACGAGCTTCAATTGGTCCAGATGCTATTGAATCTAAAATGCCATACATCTCAACATTTCCAGCAAAGTTATGTAGCATGCACCTGAAAAAGGCAATTGATATTATTAAAGCTAAAATTTACAAGCATCATACATTCATTGAAATATAGCACAGAGCTAAAGAAACAATAAATCAACTGTCTTACGACCCTGCGCATAACACCTAAAGCACTATATATGGTCCGGGGACAAGACATCATAATTAATGAGTCATTTAGTTTTTCTTTAAAAAAATTGCAAAACAGCTTAAGTCAGATAATTACTGTTTTAACCTGCAAACTAAATGAAACGGTATATCAAAATTTCCTTGGTACTAGTATGCAGGAAATCATATTGTAGAATAAAAACACGAAGAAAACATTGAGTACTGATTATACATTGTTTTTTTTATTAAAAAAACCGACTGAAAATACATTGTAAAATGATATAATTTGACATAATTTTAAGATATTCATAAAAATAGCAAAAGATTAGCTAATGTTATGCTTAATCAAGGAAAGTTTAATAAATCAACCATAGTTAATCTCCCTTCAAATTAATTCATAAAAATGGGCAGAAATCAAAATAGATATAAAATATGCCATTCTCAACACCACTGCTTTTAAATGGTAAGTTCTTAGATTTTTAATACAATCAACCATGTCTAGTAACTTGAAAAATGTTATAGCCCTATAAAAATAATGTTAGACTAACACTCACAATTCACGAATATAAAAAAATATAAAAATATAAAAATGACTTTAGACTCATGAACATTGGATGTCTATACTTGGCTGATAAATATAACGTACTAATCAACATATATGAAAAAGGCTGTTCACAATGTAAGCCTAAATCATGACCATTTATTAGACCTGAACATTAAGATCAAGCAAAAGAATGGAATAGAGACTTTCCAGATGTAAGGGGTGCCATAAAATTGCTCAGAAGATATCCATATCGGTTTCACTTCAGCATACAGATCAAGGACTACCAGCCTTCCCAGAGGCACAGAATGTAAAAGGGCCTGAAAAATGCTCAACCAATGTCAACCAAAAGTGAAAGTAAATGCACAATGACAAAACCTCGAGATTGAATAGATAAAATAAGCTACAGCATATAAAGAGCCCAGTTTAATGAATTAGCATTTATAAATAACACAAAGGATTTGAGCCAAGGATTCCCTGAGAAGAGCCTTCATATGACAATGATCTTCTAATGATTGAAAATTGGAAGATATGTTGGTGTTTCAGTGCACAAGCAATTGGTGATAAAAAGAATTATTATAAATATAACCTTCATTTGCTGAGGCCTCCAGAATGGATCGTATGAGAACATCCACCCCTGTTATGAAAATATTTCATTAGCAACAAGATTGGGACTAAAGTTGCCATTTCACCAACACAGATGAAGACGAGATGTAGTGGACATTCACTAAAGTAATCCATATAAAGTTACACTTGCTTAGGCCCCGTTTGATAACCATTTGGTTTTTGAAAAATATGCTTGTTTTCCCACCATTTTCTTACAATTGGTCTTCATCTGTCTCAAAGAAACGTTTGAATTCTTAGCCAAATTCTAAAAACCAAAACAAGTTCTTAGAAACTACTTTTTTTTAGTTTTCAAAACTTGGTTTGGATTTTGAAAACACTTGTAAAATGTATATAACATAACAAAGGAACCTATAGGTGGAAGTAGCATTTATAGGCTTAATTTTAAAAAACCAAATGGTCATCAAACGGGACCTTAGTGATATGAGAACCTTAGTGAATTGGCCTAAAAATGCCTTAGATGGCAAAACAAACCAACAATCACCTGCATTAGCCAGACAGCATTAGAATCTCCAGCCTGCATTCCTCCAAAAATAGCTGCACCTAATGAAGAGATGTATTCCACATCATCAACAGGTGGAGTGTTCTCGTCAAAGGTATCACTGTAGGGTGAAAAGATATTCATGATGTAAAAGTTTAATGGCAGATATTTACACGTTTGAAGAAAAGGCAATTTAAAGACCGTCCAAGCCAATATTGCACCAATTTTAAATGTTTGTTCTCGTTTGCTTTTCTGCCATTCTAGTGTAATGAAGCTGGCCTTACATTGAAAATTAAAAGAAAAATATACCATCCACAATACAAAGTCTGATTGAGGAATCAGAAGAAAAGAGTGCCATACCAATTGTATACATGGGAAGTTCTTCCATATTCTGACCAAAAAGGAAATTTCAGACACAATTAGAATAATCAAGTATCATTTAACAAAAATGCATGAAATATCCTATTCTCGTACAGTTCGTTGGCATAGGTCCAAATATAATACCTTTCAGTTGTTGCTCAATAAATGCTTTACCAATCTCGACAAATAAAGGGTCCATGGCATCAAGAAGGTATGTGCAGCACCATCTAGGGTCACTGTGAACAGAAAACCTGCAGAGCAATGGTATGATATAGACGATTGACATTGTAATTAACTAAACAAGCACGTTGCAAGAATTTTTAGTTCTTCAAGCCAACATGAGCATAGCTTTACCACCAATGTTGTTGTCTTCCAATCAAAAGCCACGAAATTTTCCGGTCAAAATTACGTACTTCTAAACTTGCTTTGCCAATTACTAGGAGTCAATTTTGAGTTCATATTACTCCATGCAGAGATCATTTCATATTTATGTTTTAAATTTCTAATAAAAGGAATTTATAGTATTGTTCTGCTAAGCTATGCTCATGTTGGCTCAGACTTATCTTATTAGTTGCTATCCATTGTTTTTCTTACTTGTCTCATTCAATATATTTTCTCTCACTCACTAATTAAAACGGATTTCATTAACTTCTCTCTATATCGATATGGTCTTGCACTAATGTCTCTCAAGCCATCTTCACTCACAATCTAGCTGTATACACTTTCAATCTCTAACTTCTCTCTACACATACTTTTTTTCACAAATCTCTCTCTGCACCTACTTTCTCTCACTAATCTTTCTATTCACTCACAAACTTTCTCCTACTAGCTTCTCTCTATAGACATTTTCTTCTACCATTCTCTCCGTGTATATAACTTTTCTCTAGCTTCTCTTTGCTTACTTTTTCTGAAAAAGAAACAGAGCTTCTCTTTACTTACTTGCCTACTTCTTTTCACAATTTTCTCAGTCACTCATATTTTTTTTGTAATTTAAATATTTCTCTCTAGGTAATTGGTCAATCCTAAGAATCCTTCAAGTGTTAATATTAATCATTCAAAAAACATTTTGTTTTGTAATATAAAGCACTTTTAAATAGATTTAAAGAACTTCAGAAATATTAAGACCAACAACAACAACAAAGTAATTTATTTTCAAGCACTTCATTAAAGTAATTATTTTTAAAGCGCATTACACCCTTAGTATCATGGATTTGACTATCCCTGGTTCCAGAATGTTTCAAAATATATTCTAAGCAGATGCCAAAGAGACGCAACAGTAAAGAAACATTATTAACCATAACAAATATGAATTTTATAACAAATAAGGACGTATTGAGTTACCAATTTCCCAAGCGGGTTATCTTTGCCGATGGATATATTTGTTTGAAAGCGGCAGGAATGTTACCCGAAAAGGCTGGCAGAACTGAAAGGGAGGAAAAACAAAACCATGGTCCACAGATTATTCCTAGAACTTTCGTCTAGTAAATAGGCTGACTTTAGCAATTGTGCAATATTGAAATTGATTGATCTAGAATCAAACTAGCATTTTGTCCAAATACATGGATCACATGAGCTATAATACTGAGTGTTAATTTAGACATGATAGACCTAAAGATTAATTTCACCAACCTGAAACCAAGGAACAAAAATAAAAAATGGCCAGGAAGATCCTGAATGAACCTCGCTTTCAAAAGCATCATTTCTAATTTCCGTATAAACTGAAATTACAGCAGTGGATTCGTTTCTTTTTCTTTTGTTGAACACAATTACAGAAGTCAAATACTAAAAACAAAAAAATAGTCAGCAACATTACTGAAGCTTTAAAACAGCAATTTGAAAAGAAAGCCAATATGGAAGTGAAAATATTTACGTTGAACGGAATATCAAGTTTACTACTGTGTCAATTCCAGGAAATTTTGAACTCTATTGCAACAACATGCGGTAGTAAATAAATTGACTGACATTTGATACTTAAAAATACCTGGAGTCATTCCTAGATCAAACATTCTGCCAATAACTTTTTTCTGCAGAATAAGCTGTTGATCGAACCAACTCTGCGGCAGTGGCCCACCCCATCTGTGATAAAAATTATAATATTCAAAAGGAAATGATAAGGAATTATTAGAAGATTTTTCCTAGTAGAACAAAAATATAAGAGCCAATAAACATGACACAGTTAAGCCACTCTCTACAAATATCTGATTGGACCAAGATGGTTATGTAGCTAGCTGGTTGTGATGATGATTCTATATCTGTCATTCCATCTTTCATTTTAGTCAACCAGTGGAATAGAATATCCATCTGACAATATGATCTAATTTTAATGCAGTTACAAAGCAACTACTCACTTGTGCAAATTTCCCATACGTGACCATGCAAGAAATGCTGGACCTCCAAAGAAATCGTCCAAATCTGAGTTGCTTATATTAAATTTCTGCAAATATAGTCTGGAGTGAGATCAACCTATACTTTGAACCAAGGAGAATTGCAATAGTACTTTTGTGCAATTGATGTAAATTATTGCATCCATAGTCTCAAGATGCACGATTAGTAATATATTGACTTCTTCAACATCCTCTAGCACCCGAAGAATACCATGCACAATTATATTTGCAATGGCACGTGCTCAATATATCATCATGTTGAACGGCAGTATGAATAACATAACGCAGATAAGAAGAGGAAAACATACCTGAAATACTTTCCGCCAGATAGCTTCCTGCCCAGTAAATGCTAGAGGCATATTGATACCCTGAAGAGCCATCCAGTCTATTTCCTTTTCCCATCTTTCCCAATCCCACCAGGCAAAAGAGTCTTTCAGAAGCAGAGGAGATCAAAATAGAAAACATTTATCAGAAACAGTAACCAAATAACTGTTATTCGAGGAACACCAAGTATTTTAATGCAATTTCAAAGAGAACCTTACAGCTTGATGTAACTGCATTTTGATAATAGTTCAAGGGAATAGGCCTCCGAACCGTAATTTCGTCAGTTTGAATACGAGGTAACAAGCCTACCTTAGGTACAGAAAATAGTTGTGAACCACCAGTTTTATCCCAAGATATGTGTGCACCGCACCAGTGCTTTAGATACCAATGCAAGCCAGCTAAAATCTCTACTCCAGTGATCCCAGCGATTCTAGAAAAGATTGGAAGTCGTGTTCGTGTCAAAAATATCAAGTTCGAATTCAATTTTACTTTACCGAGAACATAGCGTGATGAATGATATGTATGAATTCAATTTTTAGTGACGTGAACACACAATACTGCACTTACAAAATAATAAAAGCAATATAGAAGCTTAAACAGAGAAGCAAATAATTTCTACATACAAAATTTCAGGATCCCCTGGTCTCCTGAACGAGCGATGATTCCTGATCACAAAGCAAGATTCTCCACCACATTTTTCCTGGAAGAAAATTGAACAAATAGATAAACATTAAAACAAACAAATACAAGGAGCAAACTAGACTTAAAGTACACGAGAGTTCTTTCATTTCCCAAATTTCCGAGCATCGAACAAGACAAATTAAAATCTCCTACAAACTTCTTTCGACAGTCAAACTTGCAAAATCAATCAAATACCTTAGAGAGAATTTGAAAGTCAAAGCTGGAGAAGTGCGAAGGAAGAAGCCGACGAAGAACTCCACGAGCCGCAGCAACTTGAACAAGCGCAGGCGCCCTCTCGCGATCTTGAACTTGAAGAAGCCTCGAAATGTATCCGACTCCGATCGTCGACGACCGGGAAGTGGAGGAGGCGGCGAGTATGGAAACGAAGATGAGGAAAATGGTAGAAAAAGGGGAAGCCATGAGAACAGAAACGGAGAAACGGAGAGCAGAAGTGGAAGAAGAAGAAGAAGAAAGTAGAGATGGAATTTTGTAGAGGAGATCGGCATGGTGGTGGATGACGTTGAGGAATCTTGTAACGGCGATCGGTTTTTGATGAGTACCAGTCACTACCAGACAATTTCAACGGCCGGCGGAGTGTCGACCAGTGTGGAAGAGCGCGCGAAAGCGAAACCGAAACTGATCCAATGAAAATATAAATTGGGATGTGGGGCCTCTTCATCGCCATCGGACTTGGGCTTGGGCTTTTATTCACGCAATTTAGGGCTTTGTACGAGGGGTAATTTGGGAAAGTCCCTTTTTAATTCATTATTTTGAAAATGAAAAAGTGATTTCAAAATCAATTACAAACACCTTATTAAATTTTAAATTAATTAAATAATTTTTTTTTTAAGCGACGATTTTGTAGGATTGAATATAAGAAAGAAAAATTGTAAAGGTATACAATAGTTATTACGGAGAGACAACTCGTAAAGATATGAATAGGACTATTTTAAAGAGTTAGTCACATTGTGGTAGCTTAATTAAATAATTTTCTAAATCCTAGTAAGTTTCTATCACCTATGTTATTTCTCCTATTGATAGGTGATCAACGGAGCTTGATTTGAGGTAAAAAGAGAAATATATTTTTTTTATGACTTCCACTTATCGATCCCGACCCGGAAAAGTGACCGATCAGGACCCTATTGATGAATGAAAGAAACGAGTGGTCTTTATAGTGGTAGCCGATTCGAATTGTATAGTTGTTGGGAAGCATAAAGATCTATCAATGTTCATATTGCAACGCATTAAGTTGTCAATGCCCATTAGTAAATGGCACGAAGACGAAATGAGAATAATTAGCGTGTGTGAATTGAAGAAAACTCACTTGAAATGCTCGATGAGAAAGAAATTCTATAAGATGGAGATAGCAAGTTTTTTAAAAAAAACTACATTGATTAAGGTATTGTTTGAAATATTTACGAGAATTTTTTTTTAATTGAAACATATTTTAAGTTCTTTTAGAGCATGCTTTGAGTGATTTTACAAATAATGATTTATTAAAAATAATTTTTATTATTATTTTAATATTTTATTTTTAAATGTAGTCTTCATATAATTAAAATTGATTTTAGAAGACTAAATATATGTTTGGTGAACTCGACAAGAATAATTTTAATCATTTTAAAATCACTCACAAATAATATGTCATCCAATCAAACGATTTATTTCAAAGTTTTTTCTTTTTATCTATTTTAATATTTTATCAAAGTACTTTTAGTTTTTTTTTTTATACTTTTAATTGTTTGAAAAACTTTTAATAGTTCGTAAACACTTCATATCAAATACACACTAGCCTTAATTTCGTTTTTAATTACATTTGATTATTATATTTGTCAATTCATGCCTAGAACTAAAAAAAATATTATTATTTTTTTCTTTTGTTTGAGGATTCGATTATTACTTTTTATAGTAAGACAACATGTAGCTCTCATATCCCTTCAACATAATATGAATACGTGGCAAATAAATTGCTATAAAAAAGAAACATATGATGAAACCTAATTCAAAACTCATACGAAAAGAAAGTGGAAAGAAATAATTAAGAGAAGGAAGAAAACCTAATCTTTTAGATTCGTGGAGTGGACAGTATGTACAAAAAGCTTCCATATAAAAAAAGGCATTTTAAAGTGGGTTATTAATTATTATTAATTACACCCAACTATAATTTAATTTATGGATAACTCATGTATAAAAAACAAACCATTTTTTTTAAAACAAACACTTTAATTTTGGAACTGTCATAAGTTGCCATTATCGCAACTATTGGGCAAAGTAAGAAAAAGTAAACCATCTTTAAAAAAGTTGAAATTCCCTTGTAATAACCTATCTATATTTGTTCCAACAAAATTTTAAAAAAAAATATTAAAATGATATTGTGGTCGAATTAGAAGAATAGAAATACTCGACTAAGGAAAAATCAGATAGTTGATTCTGATGTTCGTAGAGATTGGATCCTACACTACTGGGTTGAATTAAAAAAGCGTGGGGCAAAACACTCTATTCCTTTACTGGTTGTTGCTCATCATTTGACATATTTGAGAAGATTACCTCTATTGTCAATGAATGGAATAAAGACTAACACAAATAGTGCGTGTAAAGATGGAAATTCAAGTATTGGCGTTAGGACAATTTTTAAGGATGGTGAAAATTGTGGTCGTTGCGATGACGAAAAATATCCCTAAACAATACACACCTCTACGCGCGAAAATCATAGTCATTTTGGAAGCATATAAGTTGGTTGTTCGACTAGGTTACGATTGTGTCCACCTTTACTCAGAGTCACTGCAAGCAATTCAATTCCTTACTAAGTGTTGGAGATTGCAAACTGAGTGTCTAAAATCCAAGCCTTATCTCAACAGTTCTAAAATTCAATCATTATCTGTTGTCTAAAATTCAAGCATTATCTCAACATTTTCAAGTGAGCGAGTTTATGCATGTGTTGGGAGTTGAATCAAGCTACTTATTGTTTGGCTAAAGAGACTTTTTCGAATTCCCTTTCCCATTTATGATTGTCCAACTTTCGAACTCATCGCGTAGGCCACGTGACGGGTTCTATTTAATGAAGTTTTCTGGTTTAAAAAGAAGTGTTGTAAGATCATGCAAATCTTTCCATCTCCCACTTAAACTCATCAAGATTAATATAATTCAACTCAACCCAACAGTAGTAATTAGTATCTACACATTCATTCAATATGAGTCTAGCTCGATAATTGACAACTACGTCTTTCCTCCAACATGAGTCTAATTCGACAATAATTGACATACATTCCTTTCTTTAATTTGAAGTGGCAGGTTTAAATCATTAAGTTTCGTATTTGTCGTACTAGCATAGCTCAATGTCATGATGTATCGCCTAGTAACCATGAGGTTCTAGGTTCAATCTCCCACCCAACGTGTTGTAAAAAAAAAAAAAAAAAATCAACTCAAACTAAACTCGAAATGACAAGTCACACTCTATATTTCTAGTACCAAAAAATAACTCAAACTCGAAACCACGAGTCATTATAGATAGGGAGAGTAAAATGAGAGGATCCCAAAAGCCTAAGCTACATCTCAACTACAAAAATAATAAATTCACATTCTTCCAATTTCACTTTACGGTTTTCTAAAAGAAAAAACCATTAATTAATTAATTACATGTTTACAACAACAAGAACAAACCCAATAATCGAAACGCATCTCGAAGAAGAATGAAGGAAGGAATCAAAACGGCACCGTATTAGCCGAGCTGGGACTTCTTCCACCGCCGATTCGGTACCGAGTCGCATTGAGTCCACCTCTCTCAAAACTCGACTCGCCGCCATTATCGTCTTCTTCATCATCGTCTTCATCGAATCTCCCTTTCATTCTCTCCAGTATCTTCTTCGCCTTCTCTCTCGCTCTCTCACTTCCTCTTTCAACGATCTCCCTCAAAACCTCCATTGCTCCGGCTTCCTTCGCCAGTCCTTTGAATCTCATGCTTCCGTAGCTGAGAGCGTACAATGCCGCAACACAATTCTCGCGAGTCGATTCCGAGTCCAGATCTTTCCCCCTCAGCATTCCGACGAAGAGCCCAACGGCGTCGGCGTCCAGCATAGCCGCTCTTCCCTCCTGGCACACGGCGATGTTGCAGAGGATCAGCAGCAGCCGATTCGTCGGGCTTTCGGATTTCACCATGGAGAGAAGCGTCGTTACGGCGCCGAGTTTCACGAGCTTCACTCGGTTGCTCTGGATCATTGTTAGGTTGTAGAGACACAGAGCGGAATCGTCTCGAGTTCGCTCGCTTTCCGATCGGATTGCGTAGAGGAGTGGCGGAAGCGCGCCGAGAACTCCGATCGCCATCCGATTTTCGTCCTCTAGGGCTAGGCTGAAGAGCGCTCCGGCGGCGTGTTCTTGCGCTTCGGTATGTCCTCCTTTTAGAGCGTCGATTAAATCTGGAACCAATCCTGACCGTACGATCTTTTGTTTGTTTGGCTTTTCGAGGGAGAGATTTACCAGAGAGGCGACGGCGTTGATTTGTACGGTGGAGTATCTCGATG
Organism: Herpetospermum pedunculosum; assembly: GCA_028017165.1. Classification (NCBI taxonomy): domain Eukaryota; kingdom Viridiplantae; phylum Streptophyta; class Magnoliopsida; order Cucurbitales; family Cucurbitaceae; genus Herpetospermum; species Herpetospermum pedunculosum. Next base: position 1,355,983 of record CM051530.1, read on the forward strand.
TTAACAAAGGGCGGAGAGATGAAAGAATCCGATGCGAACAAAGCGAAACCCTAATTTTCTCATCGTTTTTCGTGATTTTTCTTAGCGAAATAACGCCTTCTTCTTGCTTAAACACTTCAGGACTCTTGAGATTCGGGAGCAATTTCCCCTCTTCTTCGGAGATCGATGAATTAGAGCCTAGGGTTTGGATGAGCGCTTCGTTTTCCACAATTTCAGAGGAAGAAGACGAAGAGGAATAACAACACGCAGGCCGAGTCGTGAACGGCAGAGGAGTTTCCGGACTTCCTCCGACGATGACCGATTCCTCCGACGAGCTCGTGTAGAAATGGTTAGGACGGTGGCCGCCAACCTCCGTCGCGGCGTGCGAAAAATTCACCGCCGGCAAATCCGATACCCCCTCCAACAAATCCCTATCCGACGAATCCCTAATTCCAGCCTTCTCCTTCTCCATCAATGCACCAATAAGCTTCTCCACGGAGCTGTAATCCGGCGTTTGAGGATTCCGAGCACCGGAATTCTCACACCAATGGAGAATCATCGTCTTCATAGACAAATTCGGAATCACAGTGGAGAAATCCGCCTTCGAGCCGTCGTCTAACACAGGGAAGAATCCCAAATTTCTACAAACCTGCGCAGAAACACTCTCAAACGTCTGCCCAGAAGAGACGACGACCGGGTCCGCCATTAACGAACCAGAAACTGGACAAATGAACTCTTTAGGAGGCTGCTTCGAATCCACCCTAGAATTAGAAGAAGAACGACGATGGGGGAATGAGAATTTCCACCGGAACTTGCCATTTCCACCCATACATACACAACCACAAAACCCACCGCCGGCACTTCTGAAACCCAAGTTCAGCCGGAACCTGATCGGAATCCAATTTTTACAGAGATTTGAGTGACGAAAAAGATATAGAGAAAATTGTAGCGTGAGGTTGGAGAGGAGAGAGCTAGGGCGTCTCTCGTCTAGTACTGTGGGTTGCAGTTGGGTTTGTTTGTGTGGGTCTGATTATTTGATTGACTGGTCAACGCTGAGGGCTTATTATAATTTTTAATTATTATTTTTTTTCCTTGTTTAAGAAACAGTCCACGCTCGGTTCGGTGTCATGTCAGAGAAAATTCACTTTGATTTTTATTATTTGTTCTTCTTCTTAATGGTCAATTTCTTTGTTAGCTTCTTTTTATTTTTTTATTTTTTCATAATTTTTTATCTTCGTATAGTTTTTTCATTTTTTAAGAATGATCTAAAACCTATATATTATAACATATATATTATGATTTTGCTAAGTGACTTATAAAATATAGGCTACATTATAAAAAAAAAAAATATCCATGAATTTTGTATATCATTTTAATAATACCTATAAATTTTAAAATTTCATTAATATTTTTTAATTAAAAAAAAAATACTCTTATAGTAAAGTTTTGAATTAGAACATCAACATTTCATTAATATCGTTGAACTTTCAAAAAATACACTTATTTGAAAACGTTTATTCTTCTTTTTCTACTATGTATTTTTATTTTTTACAACATTAAGCAAATTCTTTCTTCATACAATTTAACTTGAATATTTGCATGTGCAACACAACATCAAATGACCAAACCGAGTCTAACTCAATTAGCATCAAATTGTGTTTTTACTATGAGGTCATGAGTTCAATCCTCGCATTAATTAAAATACTTTTGTAAAAAAAAAAAACAGCATCAAATAAAAAATTTGAAATCTAGAGTTTTTTTTTTTTTTAATAAATTGGTGGTGAAGAAAGAGAAAGTAATTTTCTTTTATGTAACTACAAACTAGGTAAGTGTTATGATTATGGATTTTTGTAGCTTATTTTATCAGGTTTACAAACTAGGTAAGTGTTATGGTTATGGATTTTTTTAGCTTATTTTATCAAATTTTTGGTATTCAGCGACCTTTATTTTTGTACGAGTCTTCTTTCCTAATAAGTTATATGATTTTATATGTGGTATTTGACTACCGTATAAAATCATTTTACAAACCTTATAAATTAAATTGTTTCTTGTAAAATCTCGTGACCAAATAGATATAACTCTAAAACATCAACCGATTAAAATTGCATTTTTCTTAAAAAAAAAAAAAATTACTTGTTAATCATACTCCAGAAATATGAGATATTGTAAAAAAAAATGAAATATGAGATTCTATATTTGAATAAAAATAAATATTATTGGGGAGGGGAGACAAATGAAAAATAAAATCAGAGGTGGCATGGGGTGGGACCCACTTAATGTTGTGAGCAACTTATTCTTGTCCTCTAGAAACGGCACAAGCAATGCTCTGCTTTTTGGATTGGAATTATAATGTTGGTCACACATATTTCCATCAATATATTTCTTCCTTTATCCTTTTTAATGTAATTTGTTTATTATCCCAAACACATTGGAAACCATTCATTCTAATTTTAATTCCCTCAAATGGCAAACACCCTTGTTAATTCTAATTTTTATTTTGGATTGGTTATTTGTCTCCCTTGCTGATTGTTATTTATGTTCCTTTTTTATTATTTAAAATTTAGTAGATTGAATTATTATAACATAGTTTACATTTAGCTGACTAAAATAATTATATTAACTTTAATAGTATTTATTATTCACAAACTATTACAACCCCTCATTGTTTTGTCAAATTAATGCTTAGATATCTTCTATAATTCTTAAAAAAAAAAAAAATAATAATAATAAAATATATATTATTATTTTTCTTTAACCCACTACATAATTTTTTTAATGACTAAAATATCATTTTAATTTGCATTTGTTCAGACTAATTTAATTTTGGTTAAGGTTTAAATTTGTCGTAATTAAAAAAAAAAAAGTATAATGTGAACATGTTTTTAAAAAAATTATGGAGAAAATGTTTATGGGAAGACCTTTAAAAAAAAGTTATCCATAAACATATAGGATAAATTAATTTTAAATTTTATTAAAAATAGGAATTAAATTTAGACATTTAAACGACAGCGTCTAAACTAGAATAAATCTCAAATACAATTACCAAATGATATATATATATATATATATATTCTAACTTTGTGTAAATAAAAATGAAAGTAAAAAATGAGACAGCTCACGTAAAGTGCTTGCAATCATTTTTACCACCAAGACTACAGCGAGGGATATAAATATCTCAATTAAATTTCAATTACCACTTATATATAATTATGATAGCAATGAGACTTTTTATTTTCTCTCCTTTCTTTTTCCAAATGATAATAATGAGACTTTATGCAGTGAAATTCTCAATCTCTTGTTCAGACTCACGTCACTCTTTTTTTTAATCACATTCCCTATTTTATTTGAATATGAAAAAAAATATAATAAATTTTGATATTCTTGGAATGTCTTGAATCTGTTACGACTCTTTATAACTGGTTCGATACGTGAATTTCGTTACTCGGTCAGCAAGTCGGAATCCAGGGACCAAGGAAGGAAGTATGGAAGCGCCCCAAATAAAAAATCTGATTTGAGTTTTAGTTATTCGTTCTGGACTTTGACACACTTTGTATTAGGTCATTACAAAAGTGTCATATATAAACTTTCTAATGACTTCAGTTGTCACTAGTCCGTCATTTTGTAATTCTCTCATATTCGTAATGATATTGTTCTCCTTCTTCGGTCATGTGAGCGTAATTAACACGACGTTAGTGAACTACGTAAATTTGTGTCGGTTTTTTTTTTTGCGTTTATTTTGTTCTTTGTTATTCGATTGTATTGTAACAAATATCTTATAGCATAATTGAAGTTTATATTGAGAATAATTTATTTATTTAATTGGGAGGAATATTCACAAAAGCATACGTTAAAGTTTATATTGAAAATACTTCATTTATTTAATTGAAATGAGTTTACAACATCAAATCATCCATACACAAAAATATATTAACATTCTAGGATTATAAATAGATAGACGCAACCTTAGTTATTTTATGTTTTAAAAAATCATCTAAGTATTTATTAGTTAACTAAAAAAAATCAATCATATATATAAGTGTAAATAGTTAACAAAAGCTAAGTGCAATAGTAATAACAGTTAAAATAGTCAATAAAAGCATAACTTGAAAGCATAACCTGATGTATGAATTAGTGACTATGAAGTCTTAAATTCGACTACATCCAACATGTTTCTTTTAAAAAAAATAAACATATACAATAATGTAAAGCAAATCAATTTTGTTTTATTTGAATATATAGGTGTATCCAGTTTCATTCTAAATTTTTAATTGAATCAATTTAAAACTTGAAATTAAACAATTATTTCAACTTGACTCCGATTAAAAAAACACTAAATTCAGCCCCAATTAAAAAATAAAAAAACATAGAAAAAAATATTTAAAAATTCATGAATGTCGACAAAAACTTGGCATGTATCTATTTTTAATTTAATTTTTTCGAAAAAAAAAATAATAAAACAGCATAAAGCATAAATATGTGATTGCAATGGTTTTGGGCCAAACCATTGAAACACCGATCAGCCCAACGGGGCCCAGCGCATTTATCATCAAGATTGCAAGATTATTATAGTAAAAAATTCTTCATAAATGTGTTTTTTAGTTACTCTGACAAATAAATAAATAAATACAATACAATATAAGGAGTTAAAAATTTGATATCCTCCAACTATTCTGACAAATACAATGATTGATAGGATGTACCCAATAAATAACACAATATAACTATATATATTTTTCAAACATAAAGTTTTAAATTCTACCTAATCAAAACAACTCAAATTTAAAAATGGTATGAAATACTAAGAAAAACTGAATTTATTAGTCAAATGAAATTTTTGTAATATTTGCTTCATCAATGTTGTTGGTTTCTCGTTTTTCTCAAGCTAATGCAAGTGTTTGTTTAATATATATATAAGTGAGATGTATAAATAATAATCCTATTCAAAAGAATTATAAATATAATAAAATATCAAATATTTTATAAATACTATAAAAATTAGTGACTATCACAAATAAAAATTGACGGTTATTAGTAATTATTCTTTATAAAAAAATGTTATATTTGTAAATCTATTCAAAATAGATTATATATGCTAAATAAAAATCTTAAATTGACAAATATGTAATTTCTCTATTTATATTTGTTGTCGGTTGGTTTAGAATTCTACAGAGTAATGACTATTTGAGTATGTGGGTGAGAAGAATTCAAATCTTCCATATTTCAAATAAGAGTATATATATGTCTTATCTAGTTCAGTTTTTTATTTTCTTTTTTCTTGCAAAGAAAAAATTAAAATTTAAATAGTAATAAAATATTTTAAATTGTTGTACTAATGCAAGATCGAACCCCATAATTTATAAATTGTACATTAAATATCAATGACAAATTAAAAACCGAATCTTAGAAATTTTGAAGTAATTTAAAAAAAAATAATAATAATAACATCGGTGTGTTTTATTTATTTCAATTCAATGTGGAGTGGAGGATGGATTCAATTTTCGATGGTTGAGTCACGAAAAGAAAGGTACAACATTATTCAAACCCATTTGAAAAATGTCTAAACAAAAAAATCCTAAGTTAACTACGTGGTTCTGCAAGATGACCATTATGAGATGACAAATCTGAAATCTTGAAATAGAATTCAAAGGTTTCAAAATTGTTACCTATTTATTTGAATGTGGATCGAAAATGATAGCCAATTGCAAAAATGAAAGTAAAGAAAAATAAAAATGAGAATGCTTAGTGAACACGAAAATGAAGAAACCTAAACATAAGTTTAAAAGTATTAATATTATAAAAAGATTTTTATAATATTAACATTATTAATATAATTACTATTATAAAAAAAAAATATTTATTTTTCACGCAAGAGTAGAGTATCGAACCATCGACTTTTAGATGATAATTATGATCTTCATTAAATTATGTTCGGATTAGAGGTACACTCAAAGACACAAATTATGATCTTCATTAAATTATGTTCGGATTAGAGGTACACTCAAAGACACAAAGTTAGAATAATGTCGCACCTTAGGTGTGAATCCTTCAAATTATCGGATCTAGATTTTATAATTTATCTAACCACTAATAATTTTTGGATAAAAAATTAAATTATTTTTGCATTTTTCATCACTTAATCCAGTCTGACTTAATCCCGTCTGTCAAAAGTGGACTCCTCAATGAAAAAATTGTCATCCAGGTAAGTGGGCTTGAAATTGCGCAGAAGCAATAAAGGGCCATTGTCAAATCAAAGGATTATATATTCAGAAATTACAACATATATAGCCATTTCGCCAAAAATATTTACAAATATATAAACTATCATTAAATATTTACAAGATTATTCTCTAATAATAATTTTATTTATTAATTTGTTTTCATTATTACCCTTAATATAATATTTTCATTTCTTAAAACATTCTTTATTAATTTAATTTCATTATTATCCTTAATATAATTTTTATTATTTGTTTTCATTAAAGTGGGCACGTTTAATTTTTATTTAACTTTCAATTTTTAAAAAATAAGAGAATATAAATTACAAAAAAATGAAAGTTAAAATGCTGAATTTGGAGGGAACAAAAAAACAAGTGGATATATAAATTATATATTTGAAGGAAGATAAAATACGAAAATGCAGTCCATTAATTAAAACTTCAAATAAACACAAGTACAAATTTTCTTCATCTTCTTCTCACTTTTCTGTACCATGAATGAACTCTAAATCAATCTTAGCAAAAGAAATAAAAAATAAAAAATAAATAAAATCCCCTGAAAAAATAAAAAAACGGATTTATAAAATAAAAAAGAAATAATTATTTATGATGTGCCAAACGTTTGAAAAAGAATTATTATCTCAATGGTGGATTGCATTGAACACATCGCATCTCCTCCTCACTTCTACTCCTTCCCCACCAGTTTTGATCTCACGAACGCTCATCTTCTCCATGGCGTGCGCAAAATCCTTGAAGAACAACGTCTCGTTTCCGGCGTACATCTCCACGAACTTCCTCGTCCTCGGATCCTTCACCAACGCATGATCGGAAGTCGAAAGTCCCATTCCTCTCAGCAGATTCTGGAAGTACAAGTTATCGAACTTCCCCGGTGTCACGGCGTCGCTGTATGCAGACATTCCTGGATTCTTCTCGTAATCGGCGCAGGTCCTCTTCAATGCCTCGGCGTACTTCGGATGGATTTCTGGATCTGTTGGTGTTGTTTTGCTGAAATGGAAGATCCGCTCGCTGAAATCCTTGCAATTCGAGAATCCGATTGTTCGTCCGCCGTACAAAGCTACCATTTCTTGAATCGTGAATCCTTTCTCTGTGAATATCTTTATGATCTCGTCGATTGATTGATTCGCCTTCGGAATGCTGCCGTCCACGGATGTAGATTTCGAGACGAGGCTGTCTTTTCGCCCTAATTGAACGCCGTACGACGGTCCGCCGACGATCGTGACCAGATCGCGAGTCGCCTGTGCTAATACGTCGGAGCAAGAGACGACCCCGGGGCAGGTGAGTTCTAAGGTGAGTTTTGCTCGAGTGATGACGTCGAAGGCGTCTCCGGGAAGGGAGAGGTTGATTTCGGCATCGCGCTCGGCTTGGTTGAAGGAATTGGATGCAATGAGAACAGAAGCATCGCAGCCGCCAACAAGACAGTCGTTGAAGAAGAGGCGGAGAGTGGCGGCGGCGGTGGTGGGGCTAGCACCCTGTTTGGTGGAGACGGCGTCGTGAACGATTTTAGCAAAATCAGGGCAAGTTTGCTGGTAATAATCGAGAGAAAGGTTGGATTCAACTGAGAATGAAGCAGATAGCAAAGTAATTGCAAAAAGGAAAGCTGCAGGAGGGAAGAAGGCCATGGCGGAATTAGAGGAAGGAGGTGGGGGAAAACCTGCTTCCTCTGCTAATGAGGAACGCAATGGAAGAAGAAGGAAGCTTGATGATGATTTGGGGGAAATGGAGAAGGGGATTAAAAAGGGTAACAATGGAGGTGGAGTTGTGGATGGGAGAGGTTTCAGGAGATTTGGTTATGGAGGAAGGCTGGTGAATCTTCCATTGATGACTGAATCAAATCCTATTGCCAAGGTTTGTTAGGTGTAATTTTGTAAAGTGACAAGTGGTGGACGGGAGAGGTAGAATGCAATAATAGCATACCATTGTTAGGAAATGTAGAATAATGTGGTAGTAATTTTGAACTCTTAGATTAAAAGAGATAAAAGTAGTTTAATTTTATATTTAAGGACCCGTAAATGGATTTTAAGATTTAGATCCGACGGTCATAAAGAGATAACTACATTGTTGCAGTTCGTAGAATAATTTTGTCAACGTCCCATTGTGTCAGTCTAGTAATAAAAAAGAATTATTAAAAAGGAAGAGAATTTAATATAGTGGGACCAGTCAAAAACAATTTCTTAAATTTAATTAACTACCTATCCACCTGTCCTTTATTTAAAGGCAATGGTATGGAAAAATTTCATACCGCGGATGTACTAGAAATTCTTCTGGCATTGTTCATGAAAAAATTTGTACATTCAAACTAGCTACATATTTTTTTTTTTTTTTTTAATAATCTAACATCGTACCAATTAAATACAAACTGATATAATTTATGAGCAAGTCTTAGATTTAAATTTCCACCCCAAATTAAAAAAAAAAAACTACTATATTCTCGAGGTTAATTTTTTTTTAATACATTCATAATATTATAATTTATTTAGTTGTCGAGCATGATTGACATAAAAAATATACTCTCAACTAAGAGGTCGGATATTTGAATCTCCCAATTTATCTATGGTTGAATTAAAAAAATATGTATATTTTGTTTTTTGTTTTTTAATTCAATTTTGTGTAGGTTGATAACTTTATTAGTCACTTGTTGTGTGATATTGTTGTGTTGTATGTTAGATTGTAATATTTAAGAAGCATGCTCAAATTATTTAGACATGTGATCTTTAAAATAATAATGTAGTTGGGTTGCTATGACTTGTTACTTAGTTTTAAAATTGTACTTGTTACTTAGTTTTAAAAATATAAAGATTAAATAAACATAACCAACAAAGTTTATAGATGAAATTAAAAATAAAAATAAAAATAAATCTTCTTATGATGCATTATTACAACATTACATAACATTCTCTTAACATGAGTGACGACTTAGTAGTCATAGTATTATAGTAATTTTTTTTTTTTTTTTTTTTTTTTTTTTTTTTTTTTAGATTTTGAAAGTTCAAATTTGTACCATCACAATTGTAATGTTATATTAAAAAAAATAATAATATCAACCATCTTTTGCTCTTAACTTTTCAAATGCCTATTTAGTTGAACTTTATAAAACACATCAAATTTGGTGTATACTATGTGCTTTATTAGTTTCCACTTAAAATGAAATAAACTCACAAATGTTTTTTTTACAAAAAAAAAATATTTAATTAAAGCGGAGTGGGAGGATTAAATCCTTAACTTCTAAGTCAATGATGTCAATTGAAGCTCGGTTTCGTTAAACTCACAAATGTTGAAAGATTAAGTTCGAGAGGAAAAAAACAAAAAAAAATATGGCCTATGCAGGTTTTGAATCTGCGACCTTCGCGTTATTAGCACGACGCTCTAACCAACTGAGCTAATAGGCCAATTATGATAAAAATTTAAACCTTTGTTATTATATACTAATAGTTTGACTCATTATTATTATTATACATTTATGTATTAGATCAACTTAACAAATAAATATATAGGGAAATTGTAACATATGTCAATTTAGAGTAAAATAATTAAAAATATAGCATTTTTTAAAAAAATTATGCGGATATGACAATTTATATCACTGATAGTATGATCTATGCTGATAGTATGATCTATTGCTGATAAAAATTTATCGTTAATAGAAGTCTATTGCTGATAGGCTCAGTTTTTTTTATAGAATTTTGTCAGTCTATCACTGATAACCACTGATTGTTTGACATATTTGTAAAATGTTTGAGTTGTCATATTTGTAAAATGTTTTAAAATTTGTAATTATTTTGAACCTGATTGCTGTTTGTGCAACCAACCTTATATATATATATAAAAAAAATGAATTCTTTTTTTTAATACTTGAAATAGGGTAGGAGAGTTGAACCTTCTACCTAAAAGAAGAATGCCAATTGCCATCAAACTTATGGTCGCGTATACTATATAAAATTACATCAACTATCTTATGTTGTTGTTTCATTATTTTTTTTATAGATTGGAGTGGAGAAATTCGAACCATAAATTTCTTGGTCGTCAATAGATACATGTGCCAAGTGAGCCATGGGTTTCACAACTATCCTATGTGTTGATGACCCTAATTTCCCCATTCAATAGCCTTAAAGTCGGTTCGACCGGTTTCGGTCCTCCATACATCATATGTTTTATTTTTCTTTCTTTCTATATATATATATATATATCATCTGGTTTATTTGGAAGGTTTTTTCACAGTTCATTTCTCCAAGGAAATTTAATCAACAAAATTATTCAATCCACAACAACGAAGACTCCATGGGCGTCTTGATTTGAGCTGTAATTCGTCTTAGATCCACAGCGCCATTGATTCGATCCCATACATGTTTTCCCGCAGGTCTTTGTCATGGATTCTTCTGCTCTTCTTCATCTTCTCCGCTCTCTTCAATCCTTCCACCTCCAGCAACTACTGGACTGCCAGGAGATCTCGCATGAAGGAAAAAGTCCGCCGGATGTGAGCCTCTTATCTTCATAATCTACATTGTTTTTTTTTAAATTAATTGCAGTAGTTTCGTTTTTCTTTTCGGTCTATTTGATGCGGTTCGAATTGACTTCATTATCGTTTTGCGGATCGGTATTGTGTTTAGCAACTCTAGTTTTTGGTAGTATATGAGATAATATGTTCAATTCTATGAAAATTCGAGCTATAAAGTCTAATTTTGTCCTGTTTGGAGAATTATCACTTTCTTGTTTAGTTTGTTATGCTTATGATTATGACTAAGTTGTTTCTCTGTGGCTGATCATTGTTATCTGCATTTAGTCGGCGAAATGAGCTCTTATGGCCTGTTTGAAGAATTGTTGTTTGGACCTACTTCTGGCTAATCGAAACATCTAACGCAATAGAATATGGAAGTTTTAATTAACATGAAATCATTTTCGAATACAATTTCGTAAGCCGTAGGATTTTGTCAGGGTAACAATGGGGAATTAAGGGGAACATTAGTACGATATTAGGAAAGACATAGGGTAACTAGTTAGGGAGTTTGTTAGAGTGTTTGATTATAAATAGAGGGAGGGAATGAGAGTAAGGTAGGCAATTGTAGTTTGTTTCTAGGGCTTGAGAGAGTCTCTTGAGAGAGGAGGGTGCAAGTACCTCTAAATACTTGTTTATCTTGTAATTCGTTTACCGTTTATCTTTCAATATATAGTAGATCGGAGTTCTAGTAAGGTGATACCCTTATAGGTTTACTTTGAAAGTTGTTTCTATGTTTCTATACTTTCAGTAATCTTTGTGCACCATCCCGTCCACGGAGAAAAGAAGGTTTTATGAATGGCTTTCAATAGATTTTTCTTTTGGTCCATATGGGGGGAGAGGTATGCTCGAATCTTTAGTGATTCCTCCTCCACAATTGATCGGTTGATCAGTTGATGGATTTAATCATTTTCAATGGTTTATATTGGTGTAAATGTACATATCCTTTTTCCAATTACAGTCTTTCTTATTTGATTGCTAATTAGACAGTTTTTTTGTAACTCACCAATAGGTGCTCGAGCTTTTGCTCCCATTTATTTCATTCATCAATGAATTTGTTTCTCTTCTAAAAAAAAAGTAGCATAAAGTGAACTAAGGTGACAATTTTTTTTGTGAATTCAAACATATATACTTACAATATGTTGATATGTCGATATGATTTTTTCTCGAGGACAATTTTAGTTAAAGTTAGTTATGATGCATTCATTGTTTAATTGACCATTTTCATTTTAAAAAAATGCTATTTTTTAATATGAAATTACTTTAACCAAGCTAAGTGTACATCAGGAATATAGAAAACTTTTAGATGCAGTTTGATTTTCAAAAGAGCAGGTTAAGACGAGTTCCTAAGTTTTATCTACTTCTTATGTGGGAAAATAAGTCACAGTAACATGGGAACCAAATGCCTACTGCCTTGATCTTATTCAGTCTAGGTCTTCAGGAAAATTAGAACTAGATTTCTTAAGCTTCTATCTGAGCCACATTAAATGCATTTTTTTTTTATATCCACGAGTGTCTGGGCCAACTTACTAAATGCATTATTTTGACCTCTAGATACCGCGTCTTACTATTTATACTTGGTGAGTTGCATAATCTTATTTTAGTACACACCGGTTTTCTTGCATAAATTTCATATATGTTGTATTAGCTTAGATGGTCTCCACGTTTACTAGCTCGTGCAGTGTCTAACAGTTGGCTTATTTTTCTATGTGTTCAGGTTCTACCATGCGTATGACAACTATATGACATATGCATTTCCAGTAAGTTTTCTTGGTTACAGATTCATGTGTTCTGATCATGTAGAAACCTATTGACTTGTCCTATTTCTTTCAGCATGATGAGCTAAAACCTCTTACGAAGTCCTTCACTGATTCCCTCAGTGAGCTTGGTAATCTTAAGGTAATCAATATAATGGTAATATGGCTGTAGAGTGGTGATTGGTTGCAGGGTAATGCATTAACTGTGTAATTCTTTCAATTTCAGCTGGAACGCTTGCCACAAAATTATAATGGATCTGCTCTTACACTCATTGAATCATTGTCTAGGTATGAATTGATATACTGCCTATGGTTGTTTAGCTATTAGTTTCATAATGTATGCCATTTTTCTTTTTCAGTCTTGTGATTTTAGGTAACAACACTGAATTTCAAAAGGCGGTGCTTTGGCTTTCTGAAAATTTACATTTCGATGTTGATGCACGGATAAATCTATTTGAGGTACCCAAGTCCTTAGATATCCCCAAAAGGATGAATGTGCTTGGCTTGTATCTCTAGAGTTCAAATGCCTGTTATGCTAAGAAAGAGCTAAAATGTTGTGTATGAAGGAGCAATATATGCCTTTTTACTCTTGACCACAATTTTGTAGTGCAACATAAGAGTTCTTGGAGGACTTGTTTCTGCGCATGTTCTTGCAACTGATTCCACAAACCGATTGGCTAGACAAAATTATACAAATCAACTACTAGTTTTGGCTGAAGACTTGGGGAACCGCCTCCTACCCGCATTTAATACCTCCACAGGGTTGCCATATGCGTGGATTAACCTCAAGGTATTACCTAACATCTGCTTATGTCCAATTCTTATTGAATATAAATTTTATGATATATTAATTCCATGCTATATGATCTTACATGGGCTTTTGTATTCATTGGCTCCTATTTTTTTTCTTTTCTTTTTTTTATCAAGCTAATCTTGCAGTAGCAGAGAATTGAGATACGTCTCTGATGCCTAATAAGTCGTTTATGTGAATGATATTCTTGATGTAGCTTATGTTCACTGTATGCAGTAGATTGGTATGCTTAGGAGTTCCATAGATATTTTCAGTAGTTTTCTTTTCAGTTTTAGAATATATGAATATGTTTTTTTGGGTCATGTTTCCCTGTTCTTCCTCTAAAGAGGAGTATATGACTCCGCATCAATCCAAAATTCTGTGGGCAGCATGGAGTAATGGAGGATGAGACTACTGAAACAAGTACTTCTGGGTGTGGTGAGGTCTTATCTTTTATGGTTAAGATAAGTATATGTGGTAAATTTATTTTCTGAATTGAATCAACTTTTTTCTGGATATAGGTTCCCTAATTCTTGAAATGGGAGCATTATCGCGATTGACTGGTGACCCCAGGTTTGAATCTGCTGCTTTGCGCGCTCTTCGTAAGTTGTGGAGCATGCGAAGTTCATTGAATTTACTTGGAACTACATTGGATGTGGAAACAGGTGAATGGATTGAGTTCTCATCTGGAATTGGAGCGGGTAAGTCATATCTGTTGCTGACAATACATATTTTACATGATCATTAAGGGCCTTGAAAATAATAAAGGGTTAGGGAGAATGAGTTCAAACCATGGTGACCACCTACTCAGGATTTAATATCCTACGAGTTTCCTTGGCAACCAGATGTAGTAGGGTCAACCGCGCAAGCTGTCACACACACTCCCGGATATAAAAAAAAACAAAACAAATTTTACATGTTTTAGTAGATATTTGCATATCTTCATTATTACTGATTTTTTTTCTTCTATAATTGTCATCCATACTCTTGTACAATTGGGTTTGCTGGGTTACCATTATATACAACTGTACCTTGGAAGAGTAAAAACTATATTTCTGATGTAGATTCTTGTGGTTTCTTCAAGGGGTTGATTCATTCTATGAATATCTATTTAAGGCTCATGTACTTTTTGGAAAAGAAGAATTCTGGAGAATGTTCCACACTGCTTACATTGCTGTGCAGAAATATTTCAGACATGGTGCATGGTAGTGTGTACACTATTTTGAATATTTTAATATGAACACATTTTATTAAATTATACAAAATTGTATTAATTTTTTAACCGTTTTTGTTTAAGAAATAGTAATTTTCAATGCACATCGACTCGAGTTGTGATAAGGTAAATGGAAACACCTGGCTTTTTTTCTTTCTCCAAATAGATTTTTCAACAATAACAACTAAATACAATTCTTAAAAATATTCTTTAAGAACAATTTTTAAAAAAGGTACCCATACAGTCCCTATCCTCTACATATACAAAAATTTATTATATTAATTTGCGTGGCTTACTTGAAATTATTTGGTAATGTAGGTATCACGAGGCTGATATGAGAACGGGGAGAGCAACCTATTGGCAGCTTACAAGCCTTCAAGCATTTTGGCCTGGCCTACAGGCTAGTTGCTATAACCTTTTAAGTTTTAGTAAATGATAATTTACTCGAATAGTCAAATATGACTGTTTGTTCTTGATTCATTGTTAGTAGGTTCTTGCTGGGGATATTTCGGCAGCTAATTCATCACACCGTGAGTTCTTTTATGTATGGGAGAAATTTGGGGTTCTACCGGAAAGGTATGCTGCTTCCAAATCTAACTATTTAAACTATCCCATGTTTTGACAAGAACACATAATTTTTGTTGTTCAATCTTATTTTTTGTTTATTATCTTGTTTCAATATTGGAGTTCCAGTATTTTCCATGACAACAATAAATTTCCGACTGGGATTTAAAATTGTTCAGGTATTTACTTGACCGTCAAATGCTGCATCCTACAGAAAAGTATTATCCTCTCCGTCCAGAACTGGCAGAATCAACTTTTTATTTATATCAAGCAACCAAAGGTTTTATTTTTCAAAAACTTCAACGTTCTTTATCATGATGGTCCATGCCGTTTAGCTCTCTAATTTGTTCTTATATGACGGTCCATCTCGTTGTACGTTTCTGCCATTCTTCCCATCCTATTCCTAAAAAAAAGCATTTCTTTTGGCATTGCAGATCCATGGTATTTTGAAGTGGGTGAATCAATCATAAACTCGCTTATCTTGTACACTAAAGTCGAAGGAGGATTTGCAAGTGTTAGAGATGTTACAACTATGGAGTTGGAAGATCATCAACATAGTTTCTTTCTCTCTGAAACGTAAGAGTTCTTTCTCTCTCTCTCTGAATTCTGTTATCTAGAAAATCAGCTTGGTCATCACACTAAAATAATGACTTCCTCTTTATAATAGGTGCAAATATTTATATCTTTTATTTGACGACTCGTTTCTGGTCGATCAAAATTACATTTTCACTACAGAGGGTCACCCTCTGCCAGTTTTAAGTTCTTGGCAGGAACGACTTCCAGAGGTGTATGGCATGACTAACGGGACATCTATCAAGGTATTTCTCCCACTTTCTAGTCTTGATATTGATTTACCCCTCCATGACAGGGAGCCACTCTTTAACATATGCCCAGAGTAGAGTGAGAAAATTTTATGAAGAGCAAGTTTGAAGGAATATTTTAAAAATCTTAGTTATTTATATTTGAATTTAGGATAAATTAAGGACAAAATTGCCTCCTTTGTTCTTGGCTCTGTTCTCGAGTTCACTGATCTTTCTCATTGTTCCTTCACTAACTAAGTTACTAAAGCATTTTGGGTTCGTTTGCTTCTTGAGAGCTTGTTTGGAATGACTTTCTAAGTGTTTAAAAACACTTTTGTTTCTTCACGTAAAAACACTTTTTTAAGCACTTGAAAAATCATTCTAAACAGACCCCGAGTCTCCTTGTTCTTTTATACAAGTAGTACGGTGCAACCTCCTATATGTTCTTATGCTTAAAATGTGAAATGAATTAGGAAGATGACATTTAGGGTATGTTTGGGAGTGATTTTAAAATAGTCAAATCACTTAAAAACATGTCTTTAATCCTTCAAAATCAATTTTGATGGTATGAAAATTACGTTTTATAGTATAAAGTCAAATATTAAAATGATTATATGAATCACTTTTACTAGAATCACTCTTTCTAAAATTACTTCCAAACCTGCTTTTATTTCTTTTATTTCTGCAGGGTGAAAAGTCATCAAGAAGGTTGAGTGCAATGTCTCTACAAGTCTGCCCAGCCACCTCACTGAACACAGCAGGAGATGGTAGCCAAAAAATTGAGAGTGGTTGCCATATCCTTGATGATCGAGCAGATCACACGTGTTTTAGTGATGAAGAATGTGGAGTCGATTCAACTTCTTGCAGAAGGCGATCGTGTAGCTCATCTGGTTATTGTGGTTGGTGGTTGCACTTATAACATAGACTGGTAAGTGGTAACTATTTTGAATACGGTTTCAAACTTGGTTCCTCTTGCTTGGTTGCGGGGTAATATCATGACCTAGCTAAATTATTTGGTTTCTCTCGAGCACCAACCGACATCGAGCCAAAATGAACTTTGTAAAAACTGCTTAGTCCACACAGGAATTCTTTTTCACCCACAAAAAGAAAAATTATTGAACGTACCCTAAACCCTACAATGTAGATGGATGTTATTCCCATAGTTGTTAGATGCAAGATTGTCTAATATTATTCCTTTTTTAGGTCTAACATAAAAAAAATTCAGCGGAAACGTTTGATTTTTGAAGGGGATTGAATGAGAGTTGGTCTTCCCGATCCACGAAAATTGTCCATTGTCCCGTGGTGGAAAAAAACATGTTCATTGTGACTTGACTTTATATGCACATGGCTAGTGATGGTTTACATGGTTTAAGTGAAACACATGGATTTGTGAAGAAGGGCTTTTGTTGTTGTGTTCAAGTTAAATGAGTTCAAGGGGCATGATTATTAGAGATATTTGTACAGATGACTCCCCTCGAGAGTCTTAATGCCAAATGACCTTGTGTTTTAAAACTCAAGCTTTTGCTCTTCTCTCGTGATCAACAAGCCCCATCCTTTTGTGAAAAGTCATTCATACTCTTTGTTGAGTACGAAATCACTACAGTCGTTTCCCTCAAGTACGATGACACTATAAACTTTTTATAGGAGAGGAAGATTGATGAAAGGGCAAAAAGATCCCGAAGTGTCATCGATACAAAACCGGGTAATTTACTATCCAATTTAGCTTTTTAGAGCTGGGGGCAATTGTGTCATTCCAAATCTGATTCGTGCCAAGTGATGTCAGATTGAAAGTACAAAGGAAGATTCGTGGAAATGAGGCTATCAACTTGAGTTGAGATTCACGTCTACTTTTTACTTTTTTGCCCCCAAAGCCAAAGTACTAGTTGATTATTACGTACGTTGCTCTCACCAGCCTTTGACTAATGATGTTGGTAATAAATATTCAAATGCACAAAAAAGTATTATAATAACCCACCCCACTGTAGTATTCTTATAAAAATAGCTATTTACCAAATTCAATTTGTTTTACCTTCGAAACGAAATTGATGCATACAGTGCTTTAAATTGATCAGAAAACCTATCATCACTTTTGTGATGTTTGGTTATATAGGAAAAAGTAAGTTTTTTCAAATAAAAAATATTTAAATAATGTAAACGTATTTTTTTTTTTAATCTTTGAAAAAGATATATACTCTTAAAAGTTTCTTTAAAAAAAAAAAAAAAAAAAACTCTTAAAAGTCTACTTTGATCTCAAAAGGAAGCTCATAATGGAGTTGAATTCAAAGAAGTGGTACAAATACAATACAACTTTATTTAATTTTGAAATATAAAATGAGCTTATCTAATCAAAGTGGATGTCAAATTACAAATATGCAAGATGGGTTACAAATTATAACTTGTTGCCAAAGATTATATTGGCATGGTCAATGAAGAAGAAAGGAGAAGGACAATTGTCCCCTTCTCCACTTGTCTTAAATTGTGGGATTTTAAAATTTTCTCCCTAATTACAATTAGTCTTCCAAATTTGGTAGAATTAAAATATTATATACATAAAAAAAAGAGAGGAAAAAAAAGAGTAAAATTTTAACATTCCCTTTGAAAATTTAGGGATAGAAAATTTATGTCCTGTCGCGGTATATTCTGATAGTGCAATGGTTAGAAAAGATCAGAACAATGTGACTAGTAGTTTTATACTTTTTTTTTACAACATGCCGTGTAAGTACACTTAAACCTCTGAACTATGTTCATGTGATAATTTTATACCATATAACTTAACCTACATAAAATATGATCGGAGCATCAAAACGTAAGAGGTTCCGATCCGAACTTATTAGAAAAGATTATTATTAGAGCATAGTGACATCCAATAAAATTTTAGGGCGGGGCCATATGGTGTGGTAAATCTGGTAGAAGAAAGCGATGTTAGGGGCCAAGGCAGAAAGACGTGTGAAGAGTTCAAATTTTTTGCAGTGGGCCCCATTTTTGCTGACATCATCCTTTTCTCGACGCGGTTTCCAGGCCCATTTCGCCACCCCCCACGCTCTCGCTTTCTCTGACTGACAACACAACCCTCTGCCTGCCCCTTTGCCTTTCCGCCCAACCGGAAAAATCTGCTCCCACTTCTGGCTTATCCTCCTCTTCTTCGCGGCGGTGCTCGGCCACACCACCAATTTCTCGTTTTTCAGAACGACCCAGAAACTTTCGAGGGAAAAAATGACGACTACGATTGAGTTTCAGGGCAAGAAGCACCCCAATTTGGATGAAGGCTAGGAGGAAAAGGGTTGAGAATTAAGGGGATCAAATGGGGTTTTTTTTTTTTCTTTCTTGTAGATTCGTTTCTATTTTTGGTTGATCGCAATTAATTTTGGATTCTGTATGTGGGTTTGTATATATTTGCATATTTGTATATCTTTTGTTGTTGTCTCTCGCGCCGCATGTTGGTGTTTTTAGTTCATTCTCATTGTGATCTTTGCCAATACCATCGCGTCGTCCTGTGTCTGTATGTCTTCTGGCCTCCTATGTTGTCGCAGAAAAGAAGCCCGGAGGATGGAGATGGTCCGGCGGATAGTGACAATCCCGATGATAAGCGGAGAAAGTTTAGTTTTATGAGGTACTATATTGCGCTCTCTCTATTTTTTTTTTTTTTACTTCTTTTGTGAATTTTTGTTTCACTGCTATGTGGGATTGTTCTTGTGGAAGTTTCCTAGTTGATTATGGGGTTTCTCTCTGTTATTTCTCCTTGCAATATGGATTTCGAGTGAGTTTCGTTAGCGATGCTAATTTATGTTTTGAATCTGAATTCCATTTGCTGGGAAGGTTAGAATTCGAAGGAGGAACATGGTGCGGTCGGCGATCTGGCTTCATTGGTTTAATTGAATTTTGGGAGAACTGTTTGTATGTACTATGTATCATCCTACATGAGTTGGTACAAGAGCTGGATGATTTAGGTTTAAGTCTTTTTTGGGTGAATCCTTGGGAATTTTCCGAGGAGAGGAAAATGAAGCATTGATGTGGGGCATGGAATGAGAGTGAGCTGAAAGTGATGAGTGTGTGCAATTGAGTTTGTTTGAGATTCCCCTAAAGAAGCTATCAGGCCTGATCTTGTGTGATATATAGTTGAAATGAGGAATAGGTTGGACTCCCTCAGATTAGGTACTGTTTCTTATGCGCGTTCTTTTGGAACCTTTGGAAGGAGAGAAATTCTCGCGTCTTCCTAGAAAAAGCTAGTGACATCAGATCGTTTATTGACTCTACCTCGCTTCTTGCTATGTCTTGGAGCAAGTTATCTCCCCCATTTTGTTATTATGATTTGTCTACTCTCCTTTCACAATGGGGGATTTTTTTGTGATGAGTTCTAGATAGGATACTCTTTGTAACCCTTTTGATCTTATCAATGAGTGGTCCCTGTTTCCTGTAAAAATAAAAAATAAAACTTAGAGAAGAGCTGGTTACATCCAATCTAGACAATAATAGTCTGCCATTTTATTTCAGGAGGATCACTTGATTTTGACTAGTGAGGGTTCTCTTAGTACCGTTTTTTCTCCCATCTAAAACCTCTCTCTGTCAGGAAGCATTTGTTTGGCTTATTTTGTTTCTTACTAGGTGAATCTCCTTCCATTTCCTCCAACTTTCATTTTTGGAGACCTCTCTTTGTACAAGAGGGCTTCAGAAGATTTGAATTATATCTTATGGAGATGTCACTTTGCTGTAGAATTTGGGACAGATTTCTAGAGACATTCGGTATTAGTTTGGCACTTGTCTCATAGTAGATGGTGTCGAGATAGGATGGAAGAGGTGTTTGTCCATCTCCATCCTCCCTTTTGTAACAAAGGATGGTTTCTTTGGTAGGCAGTGTGCTTCTAGAGTATCTGGCTAGAGAGAAATAGGAGAATGTTTAAGGATGTAGAGGGGATTTGGGAGTACCATTAGGTGCCCTCTACATTTTTTTTTTCACTGTCAGTTTTTATTTTATTTTGAATTGTGAAGCATTTTTTTGGGTAATTCTTATTGCTGTGGCTACTTTGTTTCTGTTTATTTATTACCATTTTTTTCTGGGGTGGCCTATGCTTTTGCACTTTCATTTATCGCAAGGAAAAAACTTTCGTTTATCTTAATGAAATCTAATTTTCCATTTTTTTAATAAATCTCTCTATAGTTCACACCTTCGATGGTGATCATCCATGAAATGGATCATCTTCTATTATCCCCTAGGACTTGTCCTATGTTATTTATATTAAGATGAAGAATGTCCCCAATAGTTTTTGGAACCTCAAGACCTTCCAGCAACTAGTAGATTCTTGTTGTGGCCTTTTGGACTGCTATAAGAAAGCAAGCTTCTTGGAATCTTGAGTGACCATTTCTTGTACATATATTAAATACATTTTTTTTTTTTTTTTTTTTTTGGTTGTAATCACTTATTTTGATTTTTTTTTAATAATGTACAGTGTGGTTCGTGATGCACTGTCATTGCAATCAATGCAACAGCTATTGGAGCCAGTCATTCGTAAAGTGGTAAGCATGATCACTCAAGGAAATATGTTAATAGTGTTGTTTTATCAATAGAAAATTGTTCCATTGCTGTGGAAAATTTATGATGGGACCTGGAAGTCTAAGCCTTTTATCAAATTATTGAGGACCTTTCCTATTCTTTTTTATTTCAAAAAGGATTCTTGTAAAATATAAGGTCCATGAATCCTCTAACGAAGCGCCGAAGCCTTAAGAAGCATAACAGGAAAAACTTAAGGGCTTTGGAAATGGATATCATAGGGATATGAAGACTATCTCTCTTTCTTTTTCTAGAATGCTGACCTATTCGTTTACCATCATCTCCAAACAATACTAACATGCTCCGAGTAGACTTTTCAATTGGCACCAACGAAAGTTTTCCAGGAGAGGAGTAGGTTTCTTGTTAATACCATTAGGTTTGAAGCCACCTATAAATTTTATTGTGGAAACCTTCCCCGGTTTGTATATGTTTTTATTTTTCTTTTTTGGTAAGAAACCGAACTTTCATTGAGAATAATGAAAAAATAGAATGGCATACAAAAAACAAGCCCAACAAAACGAGGGCCCCAAACTACAAGAAGGGCTTCCAATCCAACGAAATCAAACTAAGGCCATAATTACAAAAAGGTCTAGTGATCGACGTGCACAAGGAAGCATTAAACCTAGCCACCTCCCACGCCTCATCACAAGACCGCTCCACCTTTATGAAAATCCTATTGTTTCTCTCAATCCAAACCCCCACAAACTAGCTAAGAAACTAGCATGCCATAAATATTTTTGTCCTTCTCCCGAAACAGCAAACTCAGGAGCACCTCCTCATTCATAGCGTAACAATTGCCTTGCCAAGCCAAACTGAAACCAAATGAATTCAGCCACTATAGAAAAGAATATGACATCCTCGAAAGGAACAAAAATCCTCTACCAAACAAACGAGGAAGGAAGGAATTTTTTATAGGCTGACCATTTTTTTGCAACAAAAGTAAATAATTTGGCTATTTTGATTTGACTTACGATTATGAGCGTTCTTTTATTTTTTGACCATTAAAATTTAAACCCTAAGGAAAGTTTAAATGAAGCAATTCTGTGAAAGATCTATTTTTGGGTTTTGACTGCTTATAAAATCCAAACAGTGAATTTAAGCTGGTGGATCTTAATGGGATAGGGAAATTGCATCAACAGTTCTGATTTGTTTTGGTATTTATACGTTTTTATTTTATCAAAAAGTATATTTATGTTTTAACAGATGCATTAATGTTACTATTCCTTGAGTTGCAATTTTTAGCATTTGTTGTAAGCTTGGTAGTTGTGTGCTGACAGGTAAGGGAGGAGGTTGAATTGGCACTAAGAAAGTACATTACCAATGTGCAAAGGTAATTTTTTTTTAATTTTATGTTCAATTGCTGAAGCATTGTCGACCCCACTCCTAATAATAGAAATAGAGAAGAGGTGAAATTAGATCGTAAATTGTTAAACCCAAAAGCTTCTATATATGGATAATATATTAGAGGTGCTGATGAAATATCATGCATTTATGTTAAGGAATGATGAAACTGATGGGAAAGAAATCTACTCTTCCGGGCCAAGATGCTTTCAATTGACGTTCGCAACTGATATGTCTCTCCCGGTATTTACTGGAGCTCGCATTGAAGGAAGAGATGGTTCCAACTTGATGGTGGCTTTGATTGACACCCTGAGTGGGGAAATTGTTGACACTGGGCCTCAATCCTCAGCCAAAGTGGAAATTGTAGTGCTTGAGGGTGATTTTGAGGGTGGAGGTGATAGTTACACTATAGAGGAGTTCAAGAATAACATTGTAAGAGAGAGGGAAGGAAAGAAACCACTTCTTACAGGAGATACATTTGTGAATCTCAAAGATGGCATTGGTTTGGTAAGTGAGATTTCTTTCACTGATAATTCAAGCTGGACTAGAAGTCGTCGGTTCAGGCTGGGTGCAAGAATTATAGAGGACAATGATGGAACAAGAGTACTAGAAGCAAAGACTGGATCATTTGTGGTCAGGGATCACCGCGGAGAATGTGAGTACTTAGATTTATTATTTGATTTTACTGGTTCCCGAAGTGAAATAACAGAACTTTCATACTGTAGTTCATCGTTGCAAAATTTTAAATGTGTAGTGAAGCATTGAATTATTCTGGGCATGGTTCCTTTCTTATGAAGAAAATGGGAACACTGAAGTCAAACTTAGATATGTTTTTTTTCTTTTCTTTTTTTTGATAAATAGATATAGTTTTAATAATTACACTCCGCCATTTGTTCTCTAGATATTCATCATGAAGTCTGCATCAAATATAATTTTTTATTTTTTGGCCAATGGCTTCAATGTTCTTGAATTATTCTGGGCAATTTTTTTGTTGATATTGAATTAGGTAGTCACAAACTTATAAATTGGCAAATTGCTAACTGGAAGCTTGATATTTGATCTGGCGATTTGAGTATTATAATTTGGAAGCTTCTATTTCGTCAAACTTGTGATGTGATTAACTTATATTATGTTTAGTATCTCCTGGATGAGTGTTTTTGAAGAATAGAAAACAATTATAAATATTTGTAGAAACACTTTTAACACTATTAGAGTATGTGTTTCATTTAAAAACAGAACACTCTCAATATATTATTTCCCATCCTTTGGTTTGTGGAGACCTATATATATATATTTATATTGTATTTTTTTCGTTGATATATTAAATAAAATTGGACCTCTGCCATTTGGTTCAGTGTACAAGAAGCATCACCCTCCATCTCTGCGAGATGAAGTATGGAGATTGCAGAAAATTAGCAAAGATGGAGCGTATCATAAGCGCCTTAGCCAAGAAAGAATCGAGACGGTGCAAGATTTTCTAACTCAACTTTATGTACAACCTTCAAGGCTTCGTAATGTATATACCTTTTTCTCGTGTATCATTTTCTAAATTTTGTGCAAATTTTGACTTTGCTAGTAGAAATTTAAGCTAAATTATTCTATATACAAGTGACATTACTTCTAAACACTTTTTTGGTTTGGGTTTTAAAAGCAGATTCTTGGCCCTGGTATGTCTACCAAAATGTGGGAAGCTACAATAGAGCATGCACAGACATGTGTGCTCGATAAGAAGATTTATGTGTACAAACCTCGTGATTTGGAACAGAAAAGCGGAGTGGTCTTTAATGTTGTAGGACAAGTGATGGGGCTACTTTCAGATTACCAGTACGTTCCCATAGATAAGCTATCTGAAAGTGAAAAGGCACTCATCTCCTGTCACCTCTAAATATACATATATTATTCTTTTGAGTTGCTTTACATTTTTTCAGCTGATTTAGTACATTCATTCTGAACTCAGGCTGATGCTCACAACTTGGTTATCTCCGCATACGAACGCTGGGAAGAAGTCGATTCTATTGATGATGAAACTTCTCTTGTAGGTGGCTCTTCTCACCCAGTCAGTTTCCTTTACGCCCCGAGCTCACCAATGGAGGACCATTCTTATGGTAGCAAGTACTTGGCTTCTCCTAAATTTAGTATCTTTGATTTTACACCATCAAATGCCTATTCTTCCGACATAATTTCATCGATGGGTTCTATTGGGAATGCAAGCGGCTTGGACGATCATGCTCTGCAGGGTTTTGATTCTATGGTTGTAAGATATGATCAGATTCCAAGTTCCCCAAACTTTGGCAGTTCTTCTCTGATCTGCGATTCGGAGCCACTAAATTCATCTTTCTTCGATGTGGATCATCTACAAGTTTTGGAGTCTGATTTGCAATGTAGCTCGATTTTAGAATCACGAGCTACTCTTCAAGGTGGCTCCTCGTCAGGTGGTGCTCAAATTAGATGGACTAAGATATATGGTGTGCTAAAATGGTTCTCTTTGTGGAGATTGGTAATCAGGAGAAACAAACGCGGATTCGGGAGATACAAAGGTACCGTACAGGGTCGCGGAAAGGAGAAATTGGACTATGGTTGAAACTGGAAAACAGATAATGTTCGGGTTAAAACGTGTGCGGGCGGGTTATGAAGAGACGCGAGGGTGGCGGTCTTATTTGATATGGATGGGGCTGTGCAGCTTTTTTTGAGTGTCTTGGCTGTGCATGTCTCTGAGCCAGAAGAAGATTTTTCTCTCTGATTGAGTGTGTACATTGTGTAGCAATTTTCGACACTATCAGAAAGTACCTGGTCTCAGTTGATGGTTGATCAGAATGCCTAAGATACTTATGTTTGGTTCTTTACGCTACTACTGTTTATACAGTTCTGTACAAAACAAACTCTCTTTCTGCCTCTTTTTTTACATTGGGAGTGGGAGGTTTTTATTAATAGTGCATATAATTTTCTTCTTAAGAAGTTATGTCTTGAGAAAATTCTCTTTTTCAGTGCCTATTATTGAGTCTTCCCATTTTTTTCTTCTAATTTATTCTTAAACATTATGATTGAATAGATTGCTTTGTTATTAAATTCCTATGGAACAATGTATCTCAAGAAACAAAAAAAAAAAATATCTTATGAAACAAATGCTCAAATATGGTTGCACACAGAAAGTTAGAAACTAAGAATTGGCAAAAGTTTTTTTTTGGGATTGTAACAACATTCCTACAAAATGATTTCTCCATCAGAATGGGTCGACTGCTTGAGCATCGAGAATTAAGCTTATAAACACTACTCCACTTGACTGCTTGAAA
This sequence comes from Herpetospermum pedunculosum, assembly GCA_028017165.1. NCBI lineage: Eukaryota > Viridiplantae > Streptophyta > Magnoliopsida > Cucurbitales > Cucurbitaceae > Herpetospermum > Herpetospermum pedunculosum. The sequence goes on from CM051530.1 coordinate 1,381,987, forward strand.
GCATCGAGAATTAAGCTTATAAACACTACTTCACTTGACTGCTTGAGCATCGAGAATTAAGCTTATAAACACTACTCTACTTGAGTATCGACACTACTCCATTAAGCATTACTCATCGAGTCTACTCCATTAAGCATTACTCATCGAGTCGTATGTATTCTATACAAAGATATTTGACTAAAGATTATCAAAACACAAAAGGAACCAACAAGATATTGCCATTCTGTAATAAGCACAAATCAATATATTTCATTACGAAAAGCAATGAGATTGTTGGGTACACGGAACTGGGAAGAAGTGTCACTGATTTTTACCAAAGTACATGTACATTTGAAATTTTGTATTGCTACGAGCCTATGATACAACCATGTATTCAATAATGTAAGAGGAGCTACTGGCCTTCCAAATTATTTACGTTTACTAGCTCAAGTCCTTTTCCACCCCTTTCTGATAACCAAATAACCAAGCGAAAATTATCTTCCTGTGTAGAAGGATTACTTCTTGCAAGCATTGCTATCATTACATACTTCATCCTGTGCAGAAAACAGAAAGCCGAACATGTATGTATATATATAAAGATCAATCATTTCTCAGTCAGAAGTCCATAAGATAGGCCAAAGAAGAAATCTTAAATCATTCTTGTAAGTTAAAACTGGTGAATATATCCTTGTCTTAACCCCAAGGGAAAGGCAAAAAAGGAATTCATACCAAGCGTGGAAATTTACCTCGTTTTTCCTTCGTGCTACCATAATATCTTCTAGAGGTGGCCGGCCTGAAACCAAATCACAATGAAAAAAATAGAGATCACAACGATGCTGTAAAATCATCAAGAACGTTGAGACTCCTGAGTTATGTGGATACTTTCAAGTGTAAAAAAATCCATTAACCACACAACACGTTCTAGACATAAGAAGACTGGTTTGGATGTGTGACAGTGACACATGAAGCTATGTATGTGTTAGACATACATATGGGGTTATACTTTTCTTTCTGGACATGAGCCATTTGGGATCCCAATAGACGTAGAAATTATATGATCTAAAAATCTCTCGATCATGTTTCACCTGTCAACTGAAGACGGTATTTTGCCCAGAGACTATATACGGCATCAGCTAATGTTGCAACCTGTGAACAATAAGCTGTTATTAGCACGACAATGTGAAGGTATTGAGAAATCACTGTGGGATATAAATTGCTCCTGGAAGAACAGATAGATGAAAGCTGAAATAAGCTCGGAAAGACTTACTGGTTCATATTTTGTAACAGCATATACCCATCCAAGACCAACTTGTTCATAAAGTCTTCTAAAGGCCTGCAGAAGAAGCATTGTTAGGGGGAAACAAGACAGATTATCTATTGAGTAAACATGTTTTCTGAAGGTTGTTGAGCATCTAATATTTTAGCAAGATAAGTACTAAATGACCAATTGCTGAGAAATAATGAGTCTGAGGTTGATAAAACCCCAAATTCAGAAAACTTCACATGACAGGGAAAATGTGTATTACTTAGAATAATCGACTTGCACAATGAGTGACGACCCAACAGAAAACCGTGAGGCAGTCATGATTTTATAGCTGAATCTAAGAACAAGAAAAGCCACAAAAAAGGAGCATACTTCTACATCTCTGACCACGGTGCCATCTGCAAGGATCGCATGGATTCTTCCCATAACCTAAATGACAATAGAAGGTGCAAAACTTCATAACTGTTCCTTGGAGGCCGAGAAAAAAGAATTGTCGTATAATATGCACTCTACAATAACTAGAAAGTAACTAATAGTTGTTTGATTTCTTTTTAGTCCAATTAAGACAACTTTTTCTTATAGAGAATTTCTTACAGGCACTCCTACACATTTCAATAGGCCTTTGAATTTCATAAATGCAGAGTGAAGGAGGAAAAGAGAATCATGATGGATCTACAGCTCATGGAGTTGGTATCATTCAAAATCCAGTAATGTTAGTATCGATTATGATTCTTCTTTTTGATATCTTTCTGAACCTTTATCAACTTTCAAACTTCAAATACTTGACTTCTTAATATTCAATCGTTCAGAAAACAGAAATAATCAAACACCATACGGTTTTGTAATCAAGTCCCTGATTTTCTTGTGGGGTGTAATCATCTGAACTTATGTCAACAAACTTGATTGTGCAATATCGCCTATTCCTTTCTCTTAGCATATCAACCTGACAGAACCATGAATTCACAGAGAATTAGACACAAATAAGGACATGGATCAATAATTTAAAAGGCAAAAATGTACTGTACAGCCAAAGAACGATCCCCATGGGCTAAATATAAAAGCAAACAAGATATCTATAACAGCACAACCTCACGCATGCAGAGTGGGCAATCTCCATCATAGAGCATTTTGATCTTCCAACTTTGAGGTGATCGTTCTCCATTCTCTTTATTTGAAGAACCAGGATCAATTGCAGCTTCACTTATAGCGCAAATTTGGTATTTCAATCCTGCATCGTTCATCAATTAAACCCACTAATTACATTCTCCATCAGGTTAAAAATCATGGGTCAATCCGCAAAAGGCGCACAAATCAACAAGCAATCAATCTAACCATCTCTCTCTTCTCTCGCTCCAGAAATTCAAACAAGAAGTTGTTCATCTTATGAATGACTTCAAGAGAACATTAAAAGGGATCGCGAATAGAAGCAGAGAGAATGAATCTCACCGGGTCGATTGATTCGAAATGGGGAAAAGAGTGGCGGATGAAGAACAGGAGTGCGATGGAGGCCAGGGTTGGGAAGGTGGGTAGATGAAAGTCGAATTGGATTAGTGATCCTTACTGCAAATTTGGACGCCATGGCAGTGGCAGTTGCAGTTGCTCCTCCTCCAAACGCCATCATGTTCGAAGTTTTCTTCTCTCCTTTGTGGTTTGCATTTGGAAGTCTTAAGCAAGGTGCAAGCTGATTCGTAATTGCTTGTTCCTTGTATGTTTAAACGCGTGGCTACCCATAATCCACTTGTATTCAATTCCAACTCAGGCTCTCTTTGCTTCAAGCCTTCAATATAAAAGGCTCTCCTATTACAAATTATTTGGGTTTGGGTTCTTGCTACCCAAATTCTAGAAGTGAAATGTGTTTGTCCCCATGTTTTAAAACGGATTAGGATGCCCTTTTGCTGGCGCTATTCGCCTTAAAAGTTCATAGTGCGCTCGATTATATAGACAAATAGATTGTGATAAAGTTTCTTCCCTCCCTTTCGCTATTCTTCAAAACCCAAATTCTAGAGACGATTCTCCCTCTCTATACTATTCAGTATTCACCGCGTGAAAAGTTCATAGTGCGCTCGTATATATGGACAAATAGATAGCGATAAAGTTTCCTCCCTCCCTCCCGCGATTCTTCAAAACCCAAATCACAGAAGTCAATTCTCTCTTTCTCTATTGTAGAGAGGTGCAGACCCAGAACCAGACGAGTTCTTGGAAGTCACTATGGGGTGAGGGGTTTGAACCTCGGTCGATGATACATATTTTATGTCAGTTGAATTATGTTCAGGTTCACGTTTAGTTTAGGGACTTTCATGTTCATGTAGGTCGAAAAATGGACGTAACGAAAAATCATTATTTCAGACTTAATCCAGACGAGCATCTTAGTTATCGCCACACGATTCTAGATCTCTAGTTGTTCTAAATCACTACTACGTCGATTTTTCGTCCAACATTCTAATAAATTTATATTATAAAGTCATTTTGGAGCATTTATAAAAGATGAAGAACAACAAATTTGAGGGGCCAACAAGAGCATAGCTCAACCATGTATCGCCTAGTGACCACAATCTCCCACCCGAACATGTTGTAAAAAAAAAAAAAATAATAATAAATTATTGAGGGTTATTATTTTTTATTTTTTTTTAATTTAGCCTTTTATTTTACACAAGCTTGGAGTTTTGGGTCAATTCTAGGCTTTCTAGCATTTTTGCTTGGTTTTCAAAGCCCACTTTCCTCTCCAAGTTTTTAACTTCACCGCATTTCTCCCTAATCTCACCATCACAGCTCTTCTCTTCTTCCTTCTCGCGCATCTCGCACTCTGCAACAATGGCGTTTTTGCTCAACAAAACCACTCTCGCCTCTCACTTCCGATCTCAATCTCAGGTTCTTTCTCCTTCGATCGCCTCTTCATCTTTTCTTATTCGTTCTTTCCTTCTCACTCAATCCTCCGAATTTTTGGTTGACCAACAGGTTGATCCTTCATCACTCTCGCGCCGTGGATTCCACGTCGAACCAGGGACTCGTGAAAAAGCTGTAAGCATCTCTAATTTTCTATCTGTAATTGTTCTTGTAGTGGCTCATTCCATCGTTTGGATAATTAGTTCCTTATAGCTTTCCACAGCTCCGTTAAGTTCATTGATATCTCGTAGTTCTTCCCGTATGGTTTTCTATCTAGTTCGTTTCGTTTTATTGTATTTGAATCTTTCGACGCTAGCGTAGATGGAAGCTTTTCGAAGCTGTTGAGATCAAACTGCTTGAACTCCTGTATTTAGGTCCATGAAATTAGAGGGAATGGGAGGTTGCCGTGCTGTTTTCTTAACTAATCGGTATGAAATGTGTTAAGTTCCTTGTATTGGTGAAAGTTACAGGTTTGATTTTGCAAGTATGTAGTATGCTCTCGCCTCTTGCATGTGTTTGATGCAGTTATTAGCCGAGGACCCTTCTGGGTGCATTGAGTTTATGGGTGCATTGAGTTTTACGATTTTGAATGTCTGGCAGTTATTAGCTGAGGACCCTTCTCTAAGGCGGTTCAGATCACACAAGAAAGGCGTCTCTCGAATCAAAAGACTTGGAGATGTTCTGACAATTGTGGTTGTTGCAGGTACTAGTCTTTTTGCCGTTAAATATTATACTTTTCTCTTTGGCCAGTGGGGTCCTTGCTGTGCATTTTTCTATTATAGCAACATTGATACAGATGGTGCGTGGTTAAATCTATTGAATGATGTATGTCGTTACACGATTGTCAAATCTTTACGAGCTTCTTAGAGGTGAAAATTGCTTCAGGCATTTTGAACGGAAACAAGCATGGAGTGCGATATGCTTGTTTTTTGGTTGATTCTTAATACTACGTTAGATGAAAAGTAACTTAAGTGAACTTAGATGGTAGAAATGATGCTAATCAAATGAAAGAAGGGGGTAGCAGCTGTATTGTATGGTGTTGTTTTTAGCGCAATGACTGGAAAAGAAGCAACTTGAGATTCTAATGTAGAACAAAATGCTATTTGGTCAAATAAACCCGAATGCTTAGGTCAATATAAATTTTTGATTTATGTTATAAGAATTTTTACCAATATGTGAATTTTGGAGATGAGATTTCATTTAGTTCTACCATTCATTCAAACTGGCCATGCTGTTAGCCAAATCTAGTTAGGGTTCCCTAATTTTAGGATAGTTGTAACTGCCAGATTATTATTAGTGACAATATAGATTACAATAAAAATCTTCAACATGTTAAAACAAAAAGGATAAGAATCTTGAAAAACACTCTTCCAAAATTCATCTGAGCTTTTCTGTCTTTACAGATTCTTCTCTTCCTTTCAACCCTTAATTCTCAACAAATTGCCGAAACTTGAGTCACTAGAATGAATTTGATCCTGGTTGCAAGTGATGCCTCCATTTAGCTTGGGGTAAGCAATCCTCAATGTTTCTGTAGACCCCAATCAGGTTCCACTTGCATCGAAGTGAGACCAACATCTAGAGGCCAAATAATCTAAATCCTCCATTTTTTTTTTATAAGAAATCCTTTTATTGAATAGATGAAAGAATACGAGAGGAATACACAAAAATCAACCCCCAACTGGAGATGTGTGAATCCTAGGACCGCACCTCGACCGAAGGCCTCTCAGTCCCTCTAAAAAATTATATTGTTCCCCACAAGCTCTTCCACCGTAGAGCTGCGATCTCTAGGACATGCTAAACTGATGGCGAACGTATTGGAAAAATCCTCCAATGGGTTTTCATCAAGAACTCACATTATGTCTTCTCAAGCCGGTCATGAGTGTTGATTCTTCTGCGAAGCAGCAATAAAATGAAGACCACCTCTGAATTCCATATCATATACACCAACTAAATAGGCAACTCTGCGTTTTTGGAGAGTTTGATATGACAATATTATTACATCAGTTAATCATCAAGGGTTGACCTAGTGGTCATAAAGGGCTTTGAGACTATTAAAACCCTCCTAGAGTGAATGGGTTCAATCCTTGGTGGCCACCTACCTAGGAATTATTTTCCTACGGGTTTCCTTGGCAGCCAAATGTTGTAGGTCAGGCGTTCTGTCCCGTGAGATTAGTCGAGGTGCGCGTAAGCTGGCCCGGACATTCACGGATATAAAAAAAATAATAATAATAAAAAAAATTACATCAGTTGAAGTTGATATTAGCTTCCAGCCTCCATATGCTAGAGTCCTCATCTCCATAAACATTCATCTCTTTAATTATGTTCAGCAAGGATGCCAACTTCACAATACTTCTCTATCATTCAAATTTCTCAAAAAATGAAAGTTCAAATGAGTATCCTATAAAAAAAAAAAAAATCGAATGAGTAGAAAATGAACAACTGTTAGACGTTAGTTCAGATGGCAACTTTGCCGAGGTGATCAGTTACTTGTTGATTACCTCTTTTCCCTGTTGCCCATATTGAGTGTGGTCATGCTTGGTTTATTGTAGGTGGACATACTGTGTATGACCGATGCCGATGGTTTCATCGACCCATATTTTTTCAGTAGAAGTTTGGAAAGATCCTAGCCCTGATTGAATTAGTAACTTGAAGCAAGACCGAATCGGTTCTTGACTCCCCCAATCTACAAAGAGATTTCTTTATCCAAATTCTTCATATTCACATATGCACATTACAAGTGTATTTAAAGGAAGAAACTATAACCATCTACAACAACTAACAACACTAACTACTTCAACAAGCAGTTAGAAAGATACAAATCAACAAACTAATAACTACCTTGCTAAACTACCACAAGTGGATTTCCTATCTTACCCCTTCGTACATAGTGTTTAGTAATAGGAGGTCTAACAATACCCGTCGCCTCAAAGTCAACCTTGTCCTCAAGGTTGAAGTGTGGAAACTGTCTTCGCATATTACTAACATTCTCCCATGTCGCCTCGTGCTCTGGAAGTCCCTGCCAGGAGATTAAAGCCTCCACAGCTCCGGTTTGATCGTTTCTTTGGTAAGCAAACACCTCTTTTGGTTCTGCCACCCATTCGAAGTCCTCAGTGAGTATTGGTGGATCTTGTTGTGCCTCCATGTCAGCCTCTAAGGCTTGTTTAAGCTGAGAAACATGAAACACTGGATGTATTTGCGCACCCAAGGGCAAGCTGAGGCGATAAGCTACTGCCCCTATACGCTCCTGGACCTTGTAAGGTCCAAAAAACTTAGGAGACAATTTCTCGTTCCTTCTTTTAGCCACAGATGCTTGGCGATAAGGTCTAAGCTTAACATAGACCAGATCCCCTACTTCGAACTCCACATTCCGACGTTTGAGATCAGCATACTTTTTCATACGAGACTGAGCTAACAATAGAGTTTCCTTTAGTCGGTGCAGCACTTTATCCCTTTCTCTCAGCTGTTGGTCAAGTGTGGCATTGGGCGTTTTCATCCCATCGTATGCTATCAAGGGAGGGGGTAGACGTCCATACACTGCTTGGAAAGGTGTGATGCCAATGGAAATATGGAAAGATGTATTATACCAATACTCAGCCCATCCTAACCACTTAACCCATTGTTTGGGTTTTTCTCCGCAAAAACAACGGAGGTATGTCTCCACGCTCTTGTTAACCACCTCTGTTTGGCCATCTGTTTGGGGGTGATAGGCGGTACTCCTGCAAAGCTGCGTCCCTGCCATTCGAAACGTTTCTTTCCAAAAATTACTGAGGAACACCTTATCTCGATCTGACACAATAGTTTTAGGAAACCCATGTAAACGAACTATTTCAGATGTGAAAACTTCGCCAACAGAAATGGCCGAGAAAGGGTGCTTCAGTGGTAGGAAGTGCGCGTACTTGCTCAAGCGATCCACAACCACAAAGACTACCGAGAATCCGGAAGACTTAGGTAACCCCTCAATGAAATCCATTGAAATATCCTCCCAAATCTGGTTGGGAATGGGCAAAGGCTGCAACAGACCACTTGGAGAAGCCGTTACTGACTTATTCTGCTGACAAATTGGGCAACTTTCAACATGGTGCTTTGTATCCGACTTCATACCTTCCCAATATAATTCACCCGTAAGCCTCTTATAGGTTCGGAGAAAACCCGAATGTCCACCAAGAATTGAGTTGTGGTAAGTGTGCAATACCGTTTTAATAAGGGAAGAAGTTGCTGATAAAACCAGACGCCCTTTGTATAATAAAGTTCCCTTATATAGCGAGAACTTGTTATGACTATCTTTGTCAAGTGTAAGCTGTTGGACCAAAGCCTGTAGTTTGGGATCCCTTAACACTTCATCTCTAACTACCTTGATATCAACCAGATTGGGAATTGACAATGATGTTAACTGGGCATCTGGAGGAATTCGAGACAGAGCATCAGCTGCCTTATTCTCAACTCCAGACCGATACTGCACCTCAAAGTTGTAACCCAATAGCTTGGAAAGCCATCGCTGGTATTGTGGCTGAATCACCCGTTGTTCTAATAGAAACTTGAGAGCCCTCTGATCAGTTTTAACAATGAATCTTTGCCCCAACAAATATGGACGCCAGCGTTGTACGGCCATAACGATAGCCATTAATTCCCTTTCATAGATAGAGGTCGCCTGGGCTCGTGTTGACAAAGTGTGACTATAATAGGCAATGGGGCGATGTTGTTGCATAAGAACAGCTCCCAATCCGGTCCCTGATGCATCCGTCTCAACGACAAATGGTTGTGTAAAGTCTGGCATTGCCAAAACAGGAAGAGTAACCATGGCTCTTTTCAAGCTATCAAAAGCCAATGACGCCTTCTCATTCCACAAGAACGCCCCTTTCTTAAGTAGCGACGTTAAAGGGGCCGCAATCGATCCGTAATCCTTCACGAACCTTCGATAGTATCCTGTTAAACCAAGGAATCCCCTGAGTTCCCGAATACCTACCGGACGTGGCCAATCAAGCATTGCTCTAATTTTTTCAGAGTCAGCTTCAACCCCCCTTGCCGTTATCCAATGGCCAAGATACTCAATGCGATCTTGAGCTATTTGACACTTCTCCCCATTCGCAAACAACTCATGTGCTTTCAAAACAGAAAATACAATCTCCAGATGTCGGAGATGTTCAACAAAATCCTTGCTATACACCAGTATGTCATCAAAAAAGACTAACACAAACTTCCTCAGATAAGGCTTAAAAACTGTATTCATCAATGATTGAAATGTAGCAGGAGCATTGGTTAACCCAAACGGCATTACCAAGAACTCATATTGGCCTTCATGAGTACGGAAGGCTGTCTTCTTAATGTCTTCTTCACGAACTCTGATTTGGTGATAGCCTGAACGTAAATCCAGCTTAGAATATATACTCGATCCATCCAACTCATCAAACAACTCCTCGACTACAGGGATAGGAAACTTATCGGCCACTGTCACATTATTCAAAGCTCTGTAGTCAACACAAAAACGCCACCCTCCCGTTTTCTTGCGTACCAATAAGACAGGGCTGGAGAAGGGACTGATACTTGGGCGGATTATCCCTGTTTGTAACATCTCCGTTATCATTTTCTCAATTTCTGTCTTTTGCGAGAATGCATATCGATACGGCCTAACACTCACACTCGTAACTCCTTCTTGCAGATGAATTTGATGATCAATTAGGCGTCGCGGAGGCAGCCCTGCTGGAGGTTCAAACACCCCTTGATACTTCTGTACCAACTCCCGAACCTCTACAGGCAAAGGGTCCCGGACTGGTCTCGAGGAAGGGAACATTGAAGACGACTCCAAAGAACGGAACTCCACCAAGTACCCCTGATCATCAGTTTCCCAAGTTTTCGCCATACTTTTCAACGATACCTGAGATTTAGTGAGGCTAGGATCCCCCCGGAGTGTTACTTGTTCCTTACCTTTACCAATGCGAATGGTAAGCAGCCTCCAATCCACTTCAGTGACACCCAAAGTGTGCAGCCACTTCATTCCCAACACAACTTGTACAGCCCCTCCCAACTCAAAAGGAAGGAAATCTTCCACAATAGAAAGTTGATCAAGGCATAGCACCACAGACTTGCATACCCCCTTACCCTTCAACGTCTTCCCAGAACCTACGATGACGCCATATTGGTTTGTTTCAGACAATGGCAAGTTTAATTCCTCTACCAACGACTGGCTGATGAAATTGTGTGTGGCCCCGCAATCAACTAGGACCACAACTTCCTTCTCGCCAACGGTTCCCTTCAACTTGATCGTTCCTGGAGAAGAAAGCCCTATGACCGAGTTTAATGACAACTCAACCGCGTCTCCTATCTCAATAGCTTGAAGTGCCGCCATGTCCGGCAACTGCTCCTCTTCTTCCTTAATTTCCAACTCCTCTGAATCCGCCTGAACCACCAACACCCTCAGTTCCTTGGCTTTACAGCGGTGCCCTGGTGCGAACGGCTCTTCGCAACGGAAGCAGAGCCCTTTCTCTCTTCTTGAACGAAAATCGGCGTCGGAAATCCTTCGGGTTGGAACGTCTCTTCGCACGTTTGTCTGGGACGGGTTTACCAAAGTAATTATTCGGGTCGGAACTGACCCGGATGGCTTATCACCCGTTTTGAGGCCCATTAACGACTTCAGGCCTGAACTACTCGCAACGCTGCTGCTTGGCTTTTGGGCCTCCATCTTCGTCAACTGAACGTCTTCCACCAGTTGCGCAAGTTTCATAGTCTCCTTCAGTCCTACTGGTCTCAAGCAGCGTACCTCCGATCGGACAACTGGATCAAGCCCATTGAGGAACGTATCGACCAAAACCTCCGCCGGTAAATGAGGCAGTGGCGCAGCCAAACGATCGAACTCCTTTCGATATGCCTCCACTGTCGTGGTCTGCTTGATAGCAAGAAACTGACCACACAGGCTTCCTTTTCGCGTCGGACGAAACCTCTCCAGCATCTGCTCTTTTAGTTCCGGCCAAGTTGAAAACTCATCCCGATCTTCTTCTCCACGAAACCAGTGCAAAGCCGCGCCCGAAAAGCTGATAACAGCCACGGTAAGTTTCTCCAAATCGGTGAGCTTATGAATTCGAAAATATCTTTCAGCTCTGAATAGCCACGAGTCGGGATCTTCTCCATCAAAAATGGGCATCTCAACTTTCTTGAACTTACTCCGATCCGTTGCTCCTTCATCGACCTTTTCCACCATGGGACGATTTTCTTCAGCCACTTTTCCTTCCATTCCGAGCTTCTGTTCGACGGCTGCCATTTTGCGACCCATTGCGGCCAATTCTAACACAATGTTAGACATTACTACCGTGGACTCCTCCGTCGCCTTCTTCTGCTCCCCAAGCTGTAACGAAATCTGTTGCACCACCGAAGTGAGAGCAGACACATTTTCTTCAAGAACGGGCATCTTCTCCAGATGAGCCCGGATTCCTCCCAACTCAAAATCGGCCTGATCTAGCCTTTCCTCGATTCTTCGCTGTGCCATTGCTGCGGATGCTTCTTGGAATTTGGCTCTGATACCAAATGGAAAGATCCTAGCCCTGATTGAATTAGTAACTTGAAGCAAGACCGAATCGGTTCTTGACTCCCCCAATCTACAAAGAGATTTCTTTATCCAAATTCTTCATATTCACATATGCACATTACAAGTGTATTTAAAGGAAGAAACTATAACCATCTACAACAACTAACAACACTAACTACTTCAACAAGCAGTTAGAAAGATACAAATCAACAAACTAATAACTACCTTGCTAAACTACCACAAGTGGATTTCCTATCTTACCCCTTCGTACATAGTGTTTAGTAATAGGAGGTCTAACAAAGTTCTTTTAAAACAACTGTTAGTTCAGTGAAGCGTGTGAAATATTCAGACGCTGGCAATATCTTTTGTGCTGTTGCTAAGTTAACTGAGTTCGTACAGGAACATTTGATCTCCCCACAAACTTTATTTCCACGAGTAGAATGTGGGCAGGGAAGTTAATTTGTCCATTGGCCAAAGGAGTAAATTAGAAAGTAATAAATTTTGAGTGCTTCACATTTGCACCAGGCTGTGCTATGTGAATTGGCATGATGCCATGAAACATCTTTGATTTATTGTTGTTTCTACGCTCTTCTGTGGTCATTAGAAGTTTTTTTATTTTATTTTATTTTATTTCTGCAATGTTTCCATCATTAGTAAACATCTTTGAACCTTTGTTATTAATTCAGTTCAAGGTTCTCTTTTATTGATTCAATGGCCAAGCTGGATGAACACTTGACTAAGCAGATTTGGAAGACAAAACCCCCCAAAAAAGTTCAAGTTATTCTTGTGGACCCTAGCCTACAAGCATGCTTAAACTCGTATTTTTTGTGAAGAGACCATTTATCAGTTCTTCCTGAAATTATTTTGGGCAGGTGGTTAAATTTTAAAAGGAAAGGCAAATATTCTTGGGAATGAATGCTCCAAGAGCTGTTTTGTGGGTTTAGAAAGAAATGACAGAATTTTTAACAACATAAATAAACGTTCTAGAGAAATATGATAGAGAAATTTGAGAGAATGTTGAGAGAATGTAAGGCATACAGCCTCCCTTTGGTCAAAGTCTTACAAATCTTCTGATAATTTATCTTCTTTCATCATGGGGACTTTCTTTTTTCTTCTTAATCTTCCCATGCTTGATGGGTAGGAAGGATATCTCCCCATGTTTTATGGGGTTTATGGAGGAAAAGAAATAATAGGACTTTTAGAAGGATTGAGAGAGTCTATTGCTATCTGGTCTCTTATAAGGTTCTATGTTTCTTTGTGGGTGTCGGTGACACGGTTGTTTTGTAATTATCCTATAGATTTTATTTTGCTTGATATCGAGCCTATTCTTTTAGTGGGGCTCCCTTTTGTGGGGTTGATTCGTTTTTTTTCTTTAAAAAAATAAAAAATAAACCCTTGCCCCTCCCTTTTGTTCTTTTGGAATGAAATTTCTAGAAAAAAAATAACTTTGATCTTTGTCATTATATTTTTCAGGATGTTGCTATGAAATCTACGTGAAAGCAACCATGCGAGAAGAAGCTCGGCAGGCAAAGGCTGCTAGCGGAAGTACATGAAGATTTTGTATGCAGTGTTTAATGTCTTGGCAAAAGCTTTCAATGCTTTCATTTGTGTGCTAAAATAAAGGTTTTTGAAGCACCAAGTTCTATTTGCCTGGTTTCTGTTAGGTTTTAATCATCAATAATATTTTTTTTATCTGATACTTTGTATCATCTCAAGGGATATCAGAATACTATCTTATCATTGTGAGCACCTTTTATAAGCTTACTTTGCCTGCTTTTAAGCTTGAAATAAAACTTACATTGTGGAGGAAGGAAAGCTGAAACTATGGAAGGTTGTGAAAGATGGGTTTTTTATTTAACCATAAAATTGAGGACGAATTTGTCACAAGAATTTGTCACAAAGTTCATTCTGAAACTACTCTGTGAGATTTCATCCAAATGTAGTAGGGTTATGCTAACTGTGAGATTGAGATTAGTCGAGGTGCGTGCAAGCTGGCTCGGCTACTCATGAAAAAAAAAAACTTTATAAGAGGTTAGGTTTTCATTTTCATGTGGCTGAAATTGTTTGTAGAGATGATGGTTTAAAAATTCATGATCCATTGATATTTAAGCTCATTTAAAAAAAATTAAATTGATCCATGATTTGTTTTGTAATAGTGTTCAAACTAGTTTATTGTTATATGTTCATTTGTTTTTTTTTTTTTGTTTTTTTTTTTTTCAAATTAAGCATCTATTATATTCATACGCATAGAGTAGAGCAATGATAATCAATATGGACCACTACATTAGCAGTAACAACCACATGAAGAATAATAAAAATAAATTGGAAATACAAGTAAGATTGGTTGGTTTTTATTATTGACATGATTTTATGTATAAATAATGCTCAATACCTATCTCTTAGCAAGCTAGAAAGATGCTTTTAGTTTATGAATTTATTTGTTTAGTATTATTATTTAAAGCAATGGATTAGGTGATTTTCTTATTTATAATTATAAAACATTTAAAACAAAAAAAAATGAAAATAATTCAAATTTAGTGTAGTCTTATTTATATTGTTGAATGAAGTAGGACAACAAGGATGGTGAGTGGGGCAGATCAATTCAATCTTTCTTCCTAGTCGGCGCCTAAAAAGGAGGATGAGAAATGATGTAAAGCTAAATTGAAAAGAAGAAAATGAAAGAACAAACAAAAACAAAACACACCATTCAAAGTGCTTCATTCCCACTTAAATGTTATGTGAAGATCAAATAAATGCTCAATAGCCAAACATAGAGCGGATAATTAATTACAAGATGAACGGCGAATCTAAACATAACTCAACTAGTTAACGAATCTAAACATAACTCAACTAGTTAAAACATATGGTTCGATCATGAAGTTAGAACCTCTCCCCTCATGTGTTGTTGAACACAACTGGTTAAGACATATGCTTCGATCATGAGGTTAGAACCTCTCACCTCACGTGTTGTTGAACAGAAGAAAATAAATGTCCAAGATGAGAAGAATTTAATGATCAAACGTTTGTAGGTTAAAATAAAAAATTGGAGAAGAGAGAGAAGGGATATAAATTCAATGGACAAGATATTGAAATTGACACCTTGTATTTGCATAAATAATTAGTTGGAAGACTTGTGATATATAATTAGTTGGAAGACTTCTGATATGTCAAATCATGAACTCAACAAATTTAAATGTGTATAGTACTTGAAATTTCTTGTACATGCATTTCTTATCTGTCACACATTTGCTTACTCAAAAGACATGGGATTTTTTTTATTAAAAAATCTCATCTTCCATCATAACTCTGATTGAATATTGATCTACAGATCATATCTCAACTTTGTAACTGAGCTGACTTTTTCTCATTAAAAAACACTTGGTTCTGTTCTGTTACTTCCATGACAAGTGCTGAAAAACATAACTTATATGGTAATAAAATTGCATTAAAACCAAACATTAATCCACTGCTTGGAACATAATATTCACTTTCTGTAACCAAATCAAAGAGATGACACGTGTAAAATGATGTAGTAAACGCCTGTTTGAATGGGAAAATTAAAATTATGTTAGTCAAAATTTTCAATTTGTCAGTTTGTCTGAATGAATATGCCTGAGCTGTAATCTCTGACTCAGAATTTTCAGAGACAGAGAGGGAAAATTGTTGAATTCTGAGACAACATAAAAAGGGCAAAGGAAAGATCTTCTATTTCTTCTTTCCCTTCCTTCTTCTCAGCCTGATAGTTCAGTTCTATTCTGTTCTGTTCTTTTCTGTTGAAATTCTTGATTGAATCCTTCAGATTTCTTGAAAATGGCGTTTTTAGGGACAACCCAAAAGTGTAAGGGCTGTGACAAGACTGTTTACTTGGTTGATCAGCTCACTGCTGATAACAAAGTCTACCACAAAGCTTGTTTCAGGTGCCACCATTGCAAGAGCACTCTAAAGGTAACTCTTTTTTTTAATTTTCCTTCTTCTTCCTCCTCAATCTTATATATATATGTATGTATGTATATATATGTGTGTGTATGTATGTATGTATTGTCCTTAAAGGTTTCTTGGATGCTTATACTATATGGTTCTTCCTTCAGAGGAGAGGCTTGTTGATTGAGTTTGAAAGTGGGATGAAAGAGAATCATTTTGATTTGTGATTTACACAATTCTGACCAATATAGACTTTGTGAACATAATAGTTCAAGATATGGCTATTTCCAGATCCTTTCCATGTTACTCAGTATCTCAAACTGATATAAAAGGATCCTATTTCCCTTTCTGTCTATAACAAATGCAAGTCCTTTTATGGACTGCTTCTAGTATTGTAAATTTGGCTGATTTCATTGATGTTGAATGATTCCCATATCTCATACGTATCTGTTTCCACTTGAGTCTGTATTCGTGTTTTTATCGGGTCGAAACTTATCTGACGAGGAATTTTCCTACCTTGAATTTTGATTGTGATAAGATCTTGCTTGTTGATGCACTAGGATCATAAATGAAGCTTCAAAATATTAGTGGTTTCGGTGCTGCCTGTAACCTTGTTTTTTTTTAAGTTCAATCACATGTGGGGTGGAGAAAATGTTCGAGGAGGCCGCCACAATGTGGCTGACACTTTTGTACCGTTATATGTATGAGAGAGAAATTGCAAAAGTACCTCGATTTTGTATCCAATGGTTATTAGGGGCAGACGGTAATTAAGATCTACATCCGACGGTTATCAAGAGGCAGCTATATTGTGGCGGTCTCATTGACTAATTTTTCGTTGGGGTGGAGATTTGAACCTTCAACCTTCTGGTCGAGGATATATGTCTTAACTAATTGAGCTATGTTTAAGTTGATTTGGTTCTCGTAACTTGAAACGTTATCACTATACCAATTCTTTTCCTTTCTTTTCTGTCATTGCAGTTGTTCAATTACTCCTCCTTTGAAGGTGTATTATATTGCAAACCTCACTTTGATCAGTTGCTCAAGATGACTGGAAGCTTGGAAAAAAGTTTTGAAAGTAATTGGCTGTTGTTGAGTATTTTTCTGCCTTCAATGGCTTCTGCTTGTTTATTCTTTTATTTTATTTTTCTTTCTTCTCTTTAGGTACACCAAGAACTGTTAGAACAGAGAGATCTACCAATCAGGTTTTTCATTGTTTTTTTTCCCTTCCTTTTTTTGGAAGTTTATCTGTTAAAATCAATGCTTATGATCTGGTACCTAACTACTTGATGTTATTATTAACATATGAAAGTTAACTTTGACTTGAATTTGAAGGTCCAATCCAACAGCAGAATGTCAAGTTTATTTGCTGGAACTCAAGACAAATGTGTTACTTGCAAGAAAACTGTTTATCCAATTGAGAAGGTAAATGACCATTATACAGTTTAAAAGCCAGTAGTTCTTTACTTGCTTCCAATGCCTACTTGTTCAATCATTTCACTCAAGTTGACAACACATTTACAACCAAAAAACTCAAATAATGAAAGGGTAGAAAACTTTCCTAGTTTCTTTTCTTGTTTTTCTTGAGAGATGATCAAAACTTATTATGTAACATGTAGATTTTCAGTTCAAGATATTTCCATATAACTAGATACAACTTGAAACAGTATGATACATTCGGAAGTTCCATATTAGGAAGGATAGTTGAATGTTGTCTTGGAATAGCTTTCTTTTCGTCCCTTTGTGTACTGCGTGCGAGAGAGATGAGTGAGATCCTGATAGAGCCTACACTGAAAAATAAGAAGATTTCGATCATTCGCCGAGAGAAAGTATACAAGTGGCAGACAGTTCAAGAGGGTCTGTACTCTCCCCTCACTCACTAGACAACTGAAGTTCCTTTTCAAGATCACAAAAGACCCCACCAACACATTTACTCCCTACTCTCCCTAACTACTCCAATGCACCTCCCTCCCTCTCTTTCTAGTGTAAGTCAGACGAATAGGAGGGCGCTCGATCCTATAAACATAGATCTGACTCCTTGATCTAAGACAACGTAATCTCTGAATTTCCTTTATGTGAATCGGGGTATTGTGCTCCTCAAGTTGCTAAAACCAGTTTGTTTTTTAGTATCACAACATGTGGGGTGGAGATTTGAACCTCTAACCTTTTGATCAATAATAAAACGCCTTAACCAGTTCAACAATGTTCAGGTTGGCGCTAAAACTAGTTTGCTTAATTTAAAATCTGCTGTTTTCTTTTTTCCTTTAGGTGGCAGTAGATAGTAAATCATACCACAAAGCTTGCTTCAGGTGCTCACATGGAGGATGTGTGATTAGCCCATCAAACTACATAGCACATGAACATCGACTATATTGTAGGCATCATCACAACCAACTCTTCAAACAGAAGGGGAATTTCAGCCAACTTGACAAGCATGAAGAGATTAATGGGAGTGACTGAGAACACACCAAATTTGCTGTCAGATGCAACTATTATATGTTGTGAATGAGGAGCTGATGAAGTTACAATTTTCTTCGATACTTACGGGTTTGGGTTTGCTATTCTATAGAGTGTACTATAAGAGTTGAGCTTCAATAAATTTTTTTGAGTGTGAGCTGAAAACATTTCATAAGCACTGCAGAAATATGAGATATATTGTTATTCTTTTCAATTGAGACTATAAGGTGTTTTCATCTTTTCATTAATGAGTTCTTTTTGTTATATGTGATGTGGCTGCTTTGTTTTCATATGATCATTTTCTTTAATATGGTTGACCAAACTTTAAAATCACATTCAAATATGCAGAAAGAAGTACAAGTACTTGTGTCAGCGCTGCCATGAAAGAAAACTCCTGTCTTTCTGATCTCAAGTGATCTTGAAATTTGAATCTGGATGGCAAGAAAACAAGATCTGTTCAATTATAAGATATATATATCTCAATTATTATTCTTATCTAACAGCTGGAGTCGGTGGATTTACTGAATGAGATTCAATGACTCACCAATGATATGCCTCATAATCTGTGGATCATGAAGTTATTGATATTTATTCTTCTGCTCCAACTCCCCAAGGAGAAAGAAAAAAGAAAGAAAAAAACAGAGGAAACTTCAACTTATAATGACATATTGCTTGCTTGGAGGGGAGGGGTTGAGAAGTTCAGATATTAAACGTGAATGAGCATAGTTTAACGGTAATTGACATGTACTCTCTCACTTGAAATTGGAGATTCAAATCTCCTTATCCCATATGATGTACTGAAAAAAACAGCTTGGCATAACAATGGATATCAATTATTGTTCTTATCAATTAGTTAGTTGAGTTATGTGAAGAGGATATGATACAATAAATTGATAGGGGAGAAAGCTAGTGGCCATGATTCATTAGGTGTGAAAGGTGCTTTTGTTTTGTTTTATTCCATTGATGTGTTTTTCTTGGAAAAAAGATGTTTGCAGAATTGAAGACTCTGATATGGGAGAGAAGGTAATAAAAGAAAAACCAGGGATGGGATTGAACTGAGGTCAATGAAGTTTGAGTTCAGATCTGCATACCAGTTGCATACTAGACTTGCAGAAAAATGTTATAATCATTTGATTTTTTGTTTTTGAAGATTATGCTTGTTTTCTCACCATTTCTTTATAATAGTTTCATCTTTACAAAGGAGGAACTTGATTTCTTAGTTAAAATCAAAAAACAAAAATGAGTTCAAGAGTGTCTGTAAAAAGTATATAACAAAACAAAAGAACTCATAAATGAAAGTAGTGTTTTCGATGGATGATTGAGAGAAAAAGATGGTTTGAGTGAGAACTTGAATAGTGCAAAATCTAAAGTGATAACTTGCCTCATACCTCATTTTACAACTGAACTTTGAAATGATAATTAAGAATCAATGAAAAAGGTAAAGGGAAAAGCCACCAAGTTTGCACAAAGAATTGTAGAAAAAATGTGTAAAACTATTATTGTTTTATTTGGTTGGAATCCAATCCAAGGACCCAGATGAACGCTCCTCCACCTACTAAGTGGGGATTATTTCTATAATCAAAAAGCAATATATCAGAAGTGGAGCAATAACTTAAAAATTCTAAAAAATAGAAAAACAAAAGCTATGAATCTTGTGCTTTTCCTGCTATGGTCTGTAATTGCTCTGGCTTCTTTAAGAGCAAAAAAATTGATAAAAACTTTAAGTAATGATGCCTTGGGTATTGAGGAAGATTCCTCTTATTTTAAAGTTCACCTAAAAAAAGATCAAGTTAATTATTGCATCAAAGCCAAAGGTCAAAAATATGCAAAAATGATGACAAAGTTAACTTTATTTGGCTTGTGGGTGTTGAGTGCTGATCTATCATATCCCCCATTTAGTCCTCAATTATCTTATTTCACTATAGCTATGCACGAGGGCAATGTCACATTGCACCATATCTTAGTCATCTTCTTGTCTTAGGTTTGATTGTGTGCATGCATGTCAAATGTCTCTTTCCTTTTGTTTTCTTTTTTCTTATCACCTTTTTAATTATATCAAACTTTTATTTTTTTATGGAGGAATGAGACGACTGATTTACCTAGCTCTCAATTAATCCCATGAAACAATAGTCTATAGCTTCGTCTCTAATCAGCACTTTTAAGTCCTTAATCTTCATTCAAGAGAAATAAAGATGTGTGCGATATTGATGCTATATTTTTTAAGAAACTGGACTTTCATTGAAAAAATTTACAAGGCATACAAAAGAACCAAGCCTACAAAAGGACGAGGAGTCATCGGCAAACTACAAGAACAAGAACGGATTTCAATCCAAAAGAACAACACCAAGCTGAAAGTTACAAAAAGACTGATTAAGAGACGCTCATATAGGCGCATTCTACTATTCCTCTCAAGCCACACTTCCTTTTTCACAAGAGGGAGAGTTCATCAAAATATCTTCCATCATAGAGCAGCAGTCTCTATTATGTACCACAGCAACCCCAAACACCCTAGAACCTGACTCCACAGGGAACAAGCAACTACAAACTTAGTTACACAATGCTAATTTCTTTCATTTTCTTCTCCACACACTCGGCATTAGCATTCATACAATGCTCTATTATTCCTTTTGCTTTCTTTTCACATTCGTCTTCGAGACCGCTCCCAATAGATGCAAGATGTGTGATTTTAGTAACATATTGATAGTTTGATCCACCTACCTGTTGTGCTATGCGAGCCAATATGTAAGTCAACGCAACACAGTTTTTTGTCTGCAGATGACCAAACGCCGCTTCATCAAATATCCTAGCATATTTCCATGTAGTTGCAGCAGACAGCTTCTTCTTAGCCTCCTTTGTTTTAGGCATCTCATAAGTCGTCAACACATGCACTGCACACTCGAGTGCCTTACTTGTAAAAGGAAAATAAAGCAATGCAATAAAATTGTAGAGTGGTGTGTTCAACATGGTAGCACATTCTTTCAAAAGGGTATAAGCATGCATCCCAGTGAATGCCAAATGTACCTCGTACAACATCTTACAGAGTTCTTTGTCCTGTTCACCAAGTTCCTTCTGTGCCAGTAAAAACACACCTATTGTGTTCTTCAGGATCGACCTGTCCTTAAGCAGCTCCTCAACTCCTCTAACACATTCTCCATCAAGATCCAAGTTAATTGCAATATCTTCCTTGTAGTACTTTTTGTACTGGCATTTAATATTCCCCCAAGATCTCAATAGATTTCCATGATTCTTAGTGATCATGCGCAGTGCTGCAGCACAGAGATAACTAGCACTGCGTCTAAACCGATCAACCCCAACATATTTCATATTACTGAAAGATAAAGGTACACGATTTTTAGAAGCCTTTGAAAAACTCTTATCTAGAGTGTTCATAGATTCTGGGGTAGCAGACATTATTGCAGGATAAGTAAGGGCAAAGTTAGATTTGTCCTGAGAGGAGTACAAACCCCATGCTCCTACAATTAGGGCACCAACAGAGAATGGGGTGACATTTGATGTAAGAGATGATAACCCATATTCCAGAATCTTGACTGCAAGTTCATCAGAACAATCCTGAATGATTCTTACATCAATATGCCCTAATTTCAGTATAAAATCGTCATCCCAATCATCTTTTGAAACTCTCCCGATTATTGTATCTTCTCTTACATTTCTAAATTTATCTTTTACACTGAGAAATGGAGGTGTGGAGGTCATCGTACCTGGTGCCTTGCCTCTTTGGGAGCAGAAAATTTCCACAGAGCGACGAGCGAGTAGAGACTGTAGAGTTGTTCAACAAAAAGCAGAAATGTTGACGGTGGTATTTAAAGAGGATTAATTTTTTTTCTTTTTATTCTACTTTAAATTCAAGTTTCCTCCCTTCAAAAAAAAAAAATTCAAGTTTCCTCTTTTCTAGTCTCTATATACATCCTCTATAAATTTCTTTTTTCTTTTTTTTAAGAAGTTGGTTCCCAACCTCGTGAGACAGTTCGGTTCATAAATTTAAAAATTCCGTTACATCTCTTGTTGGAGGAAAGAGATAATGAAACTTCGAAAATAAGGAAGTGAAAGCTCACTCTACCAAGCTCCACACCAAGTTTGGGATGAACTGTCGAACCATAAAATGCTAAACCAAGAAGAGAATGAAGAACTTGAAAATGCAGAAAGCACTTGGAGGCGTTCTAATTTATTAACTAATTTTGATAAAAAATAACTTTAAATTAACAAGGACTAATTTTAAAATTGGTTGAAAGTATATGAAAATTAAAATTTTAAGGCTTCGTTTACTTTGTTGAAAAAATGTTTCAATTGCAACATGTTTTTTTTATGTTGTTTACTTCCAGCCCGCTTGTTCTTTGTCCGACCCATTTATGAAAATTGATAAAAAAAATTTTTTTTTTTTTTTTTACAACATAGTTGGAGTGAGGGATCGATCCTAAGACCTCATGGTAATAGACAATACATCATGTCATTGAACTATGCTCTTGTTGGCAATACACATAATTAAGCACAGTAATTAATATTTACTCTTCTACTTGAGGTCAAAAGTTCAAATCATCCAACCTCGTTGTACTTATATATTATCCTTGAATTTTGCACTTTGTTTAGAAATACCCATATTTTTTTTAAAAAAAAATGTAATATTATTCTTGAACTTACATAAACGTTTTAAAATTAACTTTGAACTAAAAATTCATTAGAATATACGTGACGGAACTGAAAGAGTTTCGACATGCATAGCGGAAGCAACAATAGATCTAAGTACTCTTATTTTGTTAATTTCAAAGGAAAACATGTAATTTGAAAATCAAAGACAATAATTTAGAAATTACCTTTGAAGTTCAAATTCTTTTTGATTCCAAACCCGATCTTTGAACGTAACGGTCACGAACCACCACGAGAGTCTTCCCGACTATTCTCCGGCCTTAGAACGGGATTGTGGGATCCTTTGAGTGACTAATTTAAAAGAGAATTGAAGATGAAATTGGAGAGAATGGTAGAGAAATTGTCTTTAAAATTCTAAAAAGAACATCAAAATTCCAAGAAAAATTAATCTAATTAACCCTTTGTATATATAGAAGACTACAGGCAAAAACATGCAAAATTGAGTTAACATTAAGATGACATCTAGAATCCACTCAATTTAATGGAATTAGTGGCTTGATGTGGGATGAACCGTTAGCAAAAAAGTTTGAGTCATAAAAACACCAACAAATGGTTTTTTCCACTAACTCAAGAATTTGATTTTTCCAGTTCAAATTGACTCTTGACTTTCAAGGTTTAGTGGAGTCAACATTTCACTTTTGACTTTCAAAGTTTTAGTCCATTGTCTACAATTTGACTTTTTTTTTTTTTTTGAGCAAATCTACAATTTGACTTTTGACTAACTTTTATCAAATTAATATTAAATAATTAATTAACCAATTTAATTAACTCAAATTTAATATCCAATAAATCCAACACTAATCCCGATCATTCCCGATATACATGATTATGAATCCCTATTCAGATTTTCGATATTTAAATCTTATTTAAATATCTACACCTCTCTTTATTGTTTAATTCGCAATTGAACGTTATGTTGTAAAATATATCACATATATTTAACGCTTATTCCCTAATTCGAATTCGAACACTTCGAATTCACTCGTCACACTGTTCTAAGGTTTAGTCCGATATGAGCTAGCAGGGGGACCTCATGGACCTACCGATCATGAGCTCCAACGATCCGAGATTAACTGATTAAACTGTTTAACCCAGTTAATCAACACTCGTTAACTACCAGGACATTCCACTATAGCCTAGTAGTTGCACTCTCCTCACTGTAGATATATTTATGTCCACTCGATATAACCATGATTAGTAAGTTGACCCTTCATAGGTTGTTCGTAATTTACGGTTGGGTCAAATATCTGTTTTACCCCCGTAATTATATCTTGCTCCTTAAGTCTTACTGATTCTCTAATGAACAATTGATTTGTGATTCAATCACTAAGTTGATTGGTATGTGATCTAATCACTATACCGAGTCCCTCTCGGGCCAATGAGAAGGTGGGGCTCCTTGCTCAAGACTTGAAGTCAGCACTTAAGGAACAACCTATCTACTATCCCTAAAGACGGGTAGGAGTGAATTTCATCTTGCACCCTATGTCCCCAGCTATCTATCCGGTCTTACCCCTGAAATGAGAGGCTTATTGAGTCAGCGTTGTTGAGCCACTCTCACCCATTCAGATCTAAGGATAATCCCGAATAAACATTAGTTCATAGTTAGCTCAGGATTAAGGTCAAGTTACCTAGGTCATCGTTTTGAAAAAAGTCAGTCTTTAAAACAGTAAACAACGTTATAAAGCAAGAGTGACTTATTTCGCGGTCTGGTCTAATGCAAACTCTTTGCATAGGACGCCCACATTCACATGTCTCCACATCAACGATTCAAGATCACATCGTTTGTACTAAATACAAAATGGGCCGCATCCAATAGTGTCCCCAGGATAAGGTATCCAACTTTATCCGTATACTATAGAGCGTTTTGACTATTTACTCGAACTTGATCCACTTTTATGTCTTCACATAAAGTTCAAGTACTCATGTTATAGCCAGGGATCTTAGTTTATTGAATTTTGGGTTTTCTAAAATGAAATAAACAATTCACATATTCAATAATAACTTTATTGAATAAACTTCAATAACACTTTATTAGTAATAAAATGTGTTTATCGTTTACAAACCACGAGTTTTAGAACATAAAACCCAACAGGAATGTCGTTCTTTCAGACTTCATTCAGGCAAGTGTTTCGGTAACCATCATTCTTTCAGATTGCTATATCGATTTGTCATTCAACATTTTATCAAATTTCTACTCCAATAGTAGTTTTGAATCTTTATGAATCATCAAAAGTAAATATTGTAACTTTTGAGAAGTTCAGATATCAGTTACTTGTGGGATAAAATTGAGAGCTAAATATACAATACTAAACAGCTTGGCATAACAATGGATATGAATTATTGTTTTTATCAATTAGTTTAGTAGTAGTTAGTAGAGAGGACATGATTCAATTCTAGTGGTCATAATTCATTAGGTGTTGAAAGGTGTTTTTGTTTTGTTTTATTCCATTGATGTGTTTTTCTTGGAAACTGATGAGGACTTTGATATGGGAGTGGGTTCAGATCTGCAGACCAGTTGCATCCAAGAATTCCAGAAAAATGTTAGAAATATGTGAAATTTAGAAAGTTGAGATCGGTGTGATACCTATAAGTTTAAGTGGAGTGTTAGTTGTATGAGTTGTGTACCTTCAAATGGAGGGTGGTCCTTTGTATATATAGGAGAGGAATGAGGGACGGTCGACACCAATCTGTACTCCTTCTCATCATGGCAAAGGGACGGCCTCCGATCCTAGGCGGATTTATGAGGATTGTCGTACCGTCGCCCTCGATTAGGAACATAGGTGTCAGCAGACTCTCCTCGCCCTAGTTTTAGGGACCGATCACGGCGAGATCTGGGATCTTCGAATGGGTCGGGAGGCGGATTTCCCATGCCCTCTGTCCGGACTTCCAGGGTTGTCCCTAGATCTTCCGGAGGGTATGGTGACATCACGAGCGTGACGTCATGTTGAAGTAGTCCACAACAAAATTTATAAGTGGAAGTAGCATTTATATATTTAAGTTACAAAAACTAAATGATTATCAAACTAAGCTCAAGCTAGCTATGCATATTCAATAGATAATTGAGAGAAAATGATGGTTTGAGTGAGAACTTTGAATAGTGCAAAATCTAAAGTGATAATTTGCCTCATACCTCATTTTACAACTAAACTTTGAAATGATGATTAAGAATCAATGAAAAAGGTAAAGGGAAAAGCCACCAAGTTTGCACAAAGAATTGTAGAAAAAATGTGTAAAACTATCATTGTTTTATTTTGTTGGAATCCAATCCAAGGACCCAGATGAACGCTCCTCCACCTACTAAGTGGAGATTATTTCTATAATCAAACTCAGAAGTGGAGCAATAACTTAAAAAATCTAAAAAGAAAACAAAAGCTATGAATCTTGTGCTTTTCCTGCTATGGTCTGTAATTGCTCTGGCTTCTTTAAGAGCAAAAAAATTGATAAAAACTTTAAGTAATGATGCCTTGGGTATTGAGGAAGATTCCTCTTATTTTAAAGTTCACCTAAAAAAAGATCAAGTTAATTATTGCATCAAAGCCAAAGGTCAAAAATATGCAAAAATGATGACAGAGTTAACTTTATTTGGCTTGTGGGTGTTGAGTGCTGATCTATCATATCCCCATTTAGTCCTCAATTATCTTATTTCACTATAGCTATGCACGAGGGCAATGTCACATTGCACCATATCTTAGTCATCTTCTTGTCTTAGGTTTGATTGCGTGCATGCATGTCAAATGTCTCTTTCTTTTTGTTTCCTTTTTTCTTATCACCTTTTTAATTATATCGAACTTTTACCTTTTTTTTTTATAGAGGAATGAGACGAAGCCTGATTTACCTAGCTCTCAATTAATCTCATGAAACAACAATCTATAGCTCTGTTTCTAAACAAGACTTTTAAATTCTCAATCTTCATCCAAGAGAAATAAAGATGTGTGATATTGATGCTATATTTTGTAAGAAACCGGACTTTCATTGAAAAAATTTACAAGACATACAAAAGAATCAGCCCGCAAAAGGAGTCATCAGCTAACTATAAGAATGGATTTCAATCCTAAAGAACAACACCAAGTTGAAAATTACAAAAAGAATGATTAACCAACATAGCTCATATAGGTGCATTCTACTATTCTTCTCAAGCCACCTTTCCTTTATCACGAGAGGAAGAGTTCATCAAATATCTTCCATCATAGAGCGGCTGTCTCTATTATTTACCACAGCAACCCCAAACACCCTAAAAACTGACTCCACAGGGAACAATCAACTACAAACTTAGTTACACAATGCTAAATTCTTTCATTTTCTTCTCCAGACACTCGGCATTAGCATTCATACAATGCTCTATTATTCCTTTTGCTTTCTTTTCACATAATTCTTGTTGGGCGCTCCCAATAGATGCAAGCTGTCTAATTTGAGTAACATGTTTATAAGTTGATCCACCTACCTGTTGTGCTATGCGTGCCAATATGTAAGTCAACACAACACAGTTTTTTGTCTGCAGATGACCAAACGCCGCTGCATCAAATATCCTAGCATATTTCCATGTAGTTGCAGCAGACAGCTTCTTCTTAGCCTCCTCTGTTTTAGGCATCTCATAAGTCTCCAACACATGCACTGCACACTCGAGTGCATTTCTTGTAAAAGGAAAATCAAGCAATGCAATCAAATTGTAGAGTGGTGTGTTCAACATGGTAGCACATTCTTTCAAAAGGGTATAAGCATGCATCCCAGTGAATGCCAAATGTACCTCGAACAACCTCTTACAGAGTTCTTTGTCCTGTTCACCAAGTTCCTGCTGTGCCAGTAAAAACACACCTATTGTGTTCTTCAGGATCGACCTGTCCTTAAGCAGCGCCTCAACTACTCTAACACATTCTTCATCAAGATCCAAGTTAATTGCAATCTCTTCCTTGTAGTACTTTCTGTACTGCCATTTAATATTCCCCCAAGATCTCAATAGATTTACATGATCCTTAGTGATCATGCGCAATGCTGCAGCACAGAGATAACTAGCACTGCGTCTAAACCGATCAACCTCAATATATTCCAGATTACTGAAAGAAAAAGGTACACCATTTTTAGCAGCCTTTGAAAAACTCCTATATAGAGTGTTCATAGGTTCTGGGGAAGCAGACATTGCAGGATAAGTAAAGGCAAAGTTAGATTTGTCCTGAGAGGAGTACAAACCCCATGCTCCTACAATTAGGGCACCAACAGTAAATGTGGTGACATTTGATGTAAGAGATGATAACCCAAATTCAAGAATCTTGATTGCAACTTTATCAGAACAATGCTGAATGATTCTTACATCAATATGCCCTAAATTCAGTATAAAATCGTCATCCCAATCATCTTTTGATCTCCCGATTATTGCATCTTCTCTTACATTTCTATATAAATCCTTTGCACTGAGAAATGGAGGTGTGGAGGTCATCGTACCTGGTTCCTTGCCTCTTTGGGAGCAGAAAATTTCTACAGAGCGACGGAATGATCCGGCGAGCGAGTAGACTGTAGATTTCTTCAACAAAAAAAAAAGAAGATTTTTACCAGTTTCTCTTTCTCTTTCTTTTTCTTTTCTCTTTCTTTTTCTTGAGTAGAAAGAAACGTTGACAGTGGTATTTAAAGAAGATTATTTATTTTATTTTTTTTTACTTTCAAGTTTCCTCTTTTCTAGTCTCTATATACATCATCTCTATTATTTATTATTATTATTATTTTTTTTTTTTTTTTTTTTTTTTTTGAGAAGTTGGGTTCTCACCGTCGTGAGACACTCCTATTCGTAAATCCGAAAGTTCGGTTTCATCTCTTGTGGGAGGAAGGAGATAATGAAACCTCGAAAATAAGGAAGTGAAAGCTCACTCTACCAAGCTCCACACTAAGTTCGGGATGAACTGGACATCAGAATATCGAACCATAAAATGCTAAACCAAGAAGAGTGAGGAACTTGAAAATGAAGTAAGCACTTGGAGGCGTTCTAGTTTATTAATTAATTTCGATAAAAATTAACCAGGACTGATTTTAAGATTGGTTGAAAGTATATGAACTAAATTTTGATATTTGAAAATGAAAAGATTACGATATAATGAAATCCAAAGTTGGATATGCATGAACTGGTGTAGATATAAAAATAAGAAAAACTAAAACTTTAAGGGCTCGTTTACTTTGTCGTAATTAAAATGGGTTGCAATCGTAATGAAAAAATGATTCAATTGCAACAGGTTTTTTATCCTGTTTGCTTACTGCCCGATTCAAACGTGAAACGTAATATGATTTTCATTGGGTATTTATCTGCATGTTAAATTTTATAAGTTTACCATAATACCCTTCTATTTAAATATTGTTCAGACTCTTGTGCATACATTTGTTATTTGTCCGACCCTATTGTTTTAGTAGATTCTCGTTTGCTCTTAAAGGTTATTTGAGGATTTGCGTTTATGTTCATTTTGATGATGTTTATTCGTCGACAATAAGTCGAAATAAGATTATTTTATCATCTCTATTTCGATTATTTATCATCAATGAACCCAAAGAAATGGAAATATGTTATGTAATATTTAAAATTCGTTATTTAGATGGTATACAGATTAAGCAAGCTTGAAGAATGAGAGAAAAAAAATTAAGGATGAGACTATACTGGTGAAGTTAAGAACGTCAAAGAAGAAAGAAAAAGGACAAATCATTAAAGAGAAACAAAAAAAGGTGAGTCGCACGTAATTTGGAATGAGAATCAGATTAAGCATCCTTTTGAGTGTAATCAACCGGTGTAATCCGATTGCGGATCACCAGATGAGGCCCAAAGTTAGATTATGTTTTCAATTTTCGATAAATGAATTTAATGGAAATAGAATGTAAGACTCACAATGCAAATTAAGTTTGATTGATTGCGTTTGGAGGGTTAGTAAACTAGCCTAAATCTAACTTTTAATGCGAGAAAATTGAAAGATTAAAACTGAAAAAATAAGTGTAATTAAAATAAAATAAAAAAATTGATAATGAACATAATTGAGCGGTAATTAGTATTTACTCTTTCACTTGAGGTCAGAGGTTCAAATCATCCGACTCCATTGTATTTATATATTATCCTTGAATTTTGTACTTTGTTTAGAAATACCCATATTTTAAAAAAATTGCAATATTATTCTTGAACTTTCATAAACGTTTTAAAATTTGAACTAGAAATTCATTAGAATGTATGTGATAGAACGTCGATCTTTCAGACTTCATTCAGGCAAGCGTTTCGATCACCGTCATTCTATCAGATTACTATGTCGACTTTTCATCCAACATTTTGAATTTAAATGGTGGAAAGTAATTTAGTAACTTTTGAGAAGTTGATCATATATCAGTTACTTGTGTGATAAAATTGACAGCTAAATATAGAATATCAAACAGCTTGGCATAACAATGGATATGAATTATTGTTCTTATCAATTAGTTATTAGTTAGTAGAGAGGACATGATTCAATTCTAGTGGTCATAATTCATTAGGTGTGAAAGGTGTTTTTGTTTTGTTTTATTCCATTGATGTGTTTTTCTTTCAAAAGAGATGTTTTCAGAAACTGAGGACCTTGATATGGCCAGTGGCTTCAGCTCTGCAGACCAGTTGCATCCTAGAATTGCAGAAAAATGTTAGAAATATTTGAAATTTGAAAAGTTCTATACCCATTTTAGTAACTTGTTTTCTCATTATCATTTCTTAGGGCTTTCGGGTATGCCACGTCGCATTCATGATTATACCGCTTACGCTGGATGGAATGCTCTTAGCAGTTTTGGCTCTTATATATCCGTAGTTGGGATTCGTCGTTTCTTCGTGGTCGTAACTTGTGGTCGTAACAATCACTTTAAGCAGTGGAAATAACAAAAGATGTGCTTCAAGTCCTTGGGTTGTCGAACAGAATTCAACCACACTGGAATAGATGGTACAAAGTCCCCAAGCTTTTTACGATGTGAATTTATGTTTTTCAAAGAAATATTTGAATCCTTAATTAAAAAATAGATAACATTTTGTTGATGTAAGATTTCGAATTCTTCTAGGTCGGAGCTTCGGCGGGCAATACAACAATGTGGTCTGAGGCCGATCTGTAAAAAGTAAGAGAAACTTGCACCGACGTGGGTTCGGCTTACTATACTCAGATGCTTAAGTCAACTAAGAGTTCTAAGTTTAAGTGGAGTGTTAGTCGTATGAGTTGTGTATCTTCAAATGGAGGGTGGACCTTCGTTTATATAGCGAGAGGGAGTTTGTACTCCTTCTCATCATGGCGAAGGGACGACCCCCGATCCTAGACAGATTTATGGGGATCGTCGTACCACCGTCTACGATCAGGGACAGAGGTGGAGGCAAACTTTTCTCGCCTTGATTTTGGGGACCGATCACGGCGAGATTTGAGATCTCCGAATGGGTCGGGGGCGGATCTCCCACGCCCTCTTTCCGAACTTTCAAGGTCGCCTCTGAATCTTTCAGGGAGTAGGGTGACATCAGAGTGACGTTATGTTGAGGTGGACCACAACAAAAACTCATAAGTGGAAGTATCATTTATAAGTTTAATTCAAAAAAATCAAATGACCTTTCATAGCTATGAATATATGAATATATGCTGGTGAATTTTTCAATGGACGTAAATGATAAAGAGAAAAGGGTGGCTTGAGTGATAACTTGCCTCATAGCTCAAAACCACCAAGTTTTTGAACCAAGAATTGTAGAAAATCTGTGTAAAACTATGATTGTTGTTTTGGTTGGAATCCAATCCAAGGACCCAGATGAATGAGTGGAGATTATTTCTATAATCAAAAAGCAATATATCAGAAGTGGAGCAATAACTTAGAAATTCTAAAAAATAGAAAAACAAAAGCTATGAATCTTGTGCTTTTCCTGCTATGCTCTGTAATTGCTCTGGCTTCCTTTAAGAGCAAAACAAATGATAAAACTCTAAAGTAATGATGCCTTGGGTATTGTGGAAGATACCTCTTAAAGTTAGACCCAAAAAAGATCAAGTTAATCATTGTATTAGAGGAGAAAAAATATGCAAAAATATGATAACATTATACGGTTGTCTCGTAAGACTAGTCGAAGTGCACATAAAAGACCAGACGGTATCTCATAATATTAGTCGAAGTGCATATAAACTGACTCCAACACTCACGGGTTTAAAAAAAAAAAAAAATATATAAAAAAAAAATTGGCTTCCTGGTGTTGAGTGCTAATCCATCACATCCCCATTTAGTCCTCAATTACGTTATTTCACTATAGATATAGCTATGCACGAGGGCACTGTCACATTGCACTATATCTTATTCATTTTGTCCTAGGTTTGATTGTGTGCATGCATGGCAAATGTCTTTTTCTTTTCTTTCTTTTTTTCTACTTTTCTTTTTTTTTTTTTTTGAATATATCTCAACTTTTATTTTTCTAGGAGGATCGAGAAGAAACCTTATTTACAAAACTTTCGACTAATCTCGCGAAACAATCATCTATAGCTTTGTCTTTAATACAACACTTTCAAATCCTCAATCTTCATCCAAAAGAAATAAAGAAGTGCTTGATGTTTTGATGCTCAACAATATTATATATTTTTATAAAGGTACCAAATTTTCATAGAGAATAAATGAAAGAATACAAGGGTATACAAAAAAAAAAACCTCAAAAAAGGAAGGAACCCCACTATAAAAAAAGGACTCCAATCGAGAACGGGAATAGATTAGATTAAATTAAATTAGATCCACTCCACACGACACGACACAAAATGATAGGGAAGAATAGAAAGAATCGGTATGGAATTTCAATAGGACACACTCCAAAAGAACAAATTCAACGATTAAAGAGAAATTAAAAAACGGTTCCTTTGTCGCTTGCCCGAAAACAAACAAAGGCAAGCATAGAACTATATTGCAATATCAAGAGAAATTACAATATCGATAGTCTTTTGAGGACAAGGCCAAAATCATTCCTTCCTCGGACGTCCCAACTCCCTCGATATATATCCCTACAGATGCTTACAGAGAAATAATCAAACAAAGAAGATTTGAGAAAGAAACAATTCCATGGTAGTTGCAGCACTCGACTTCTTCTTAGCCTCCTCTGTTTTAGGAATCTCATAAGACTGCACACTTGAGTGCATGTCTTGTTTGAGGGAAATCAAGCAATGCAATCAAATTGTAGACTGGTGTGTTCAACATGGCAGCACAATCTTTCAAAAAGGTATAAGCATGCATCTCAGTGAATGACAAATATACCTCATACAACATCTTACACAGCTCTCCTAAACTCACACATTTCCCATCAAGATCCAAGTCAATTGACTCGATTTTTGAAAATGCATGTTTTTTTTACCTTTGTTGAGCACGAGCACGTGTTTGCTAAGAACGATCGCGAGAGAAAAATATGCTAACACCCTTCACTGAGCATGACCACAAGAGGACGACTATAGTATTTTCAGCAAAGAACGATCGCGAGAAAAGAGTATGCTAACACCCTTAACTGAGCATGACCACAAGAAGGCGACTAGTATTTTCAGAAAAGGGTATTACAGACTTTTTTCTCGCGATCGTACTCGTGCTCAACAAAGAAGTGTCGATGACGTCAGCAAAAAGACAAAAAAACATGGTTTTCGAGGCGAGGTCCGAAAACATTACGGAACTCAAGGAGGGTTATCTGTGAAAATACCCCGAGATAACTAGCGCTGCGTCTAAACAGATCAATCTCAACATATTTCAGATTACTCAGAGATACTGGTGCAATATTTTCAGCAGTTCTAAGAATTCTCTTATCAAGTGTCAAAAGATTTAGGAGAAACAGACATTGCAGGATAAGTAAAGGCAAAGTTAGATTTGTTTTCCATACATGAGTACAAGCCCCATGCTCCCACAATTAGGGCACCAACAGAGATTGTAGTGACATTTGATGTAAGAGATGATAAGCCAAGTTCCAGAATCTTGACTGCAAGATCATCAGAACAGTCATGGATGATTCTTACATCAATATGCCCTAATTTCAAAATGATATTGTCATTCCAATCATCTTTTGAAACTATCCCAAATCCTAAATGTTCTGCTTTAGCATATCTAGATAATAAATTTGGATCGAGTATTGAACGTCAAGAGTGAATAGAGTTGTTGAACAAACAAGAGTGGAAGCTTCGTCCTCCTTATACTTTTTTTTTTTTTCCGGGTGAGTGAATAGTCAACTTGCGTGCACCTAGACTAATTTCACGGTAAACCACTAACCCTAATAATTTGGTCGTCAAGAAAACTCTTAGCATATTAAATACAACATTACGACTCAAAGATAAGGATCATACCTAAGGCCAACAAGAGCATAGCTCAACGGCATTATGTATTGTCTAGTGACCATGAGTTCCTAGGTTTAAATCCCTCACCCCAACACGATGTCAAAAAAAAAAAAAAAAGCATCATACCTAAGAAGGTTGAACCAAACTCTTTTTGGATCATGTCTCACGTTCCCGGGTGACGTGGAGAAGGCCGACCCCCATGTCTTGGACTTTTGGCCGAAGGTGTGTCTTTCCCCGGGCCTACTTGGAACCTAGGATTGGTCGAGAGAGGCAGGGTTGGCATTGCCGTGGTTGGACAAATAAGAGTGGAAGCGTCGTCGTCCTATTTGAACCCTAGGCTAGGTGGAGCGGACCCGAACCTTTGTAGGTCTCAGCCTACATTGTACATTGGGCTAGGTGGGTCGGGCATGAACCCTTGTACGTCTCAACCTACATGGATCTGAATTCGTCCTGCCTTCGAGCTTTTAACGTCCATCTTCCATCCTTCTTGAGATTTTTGTAAATCCATTTAATGATTTTTGTTAGCTTCTAAATTATTTAAACAAAAGTAGTGATACAAAGTTTACATGAAAATTAGGTATAAGAATGAACCCTAATTTTTTTTTTTTTTTTTGAAACATATGAACCTTAATTAATAACTATAACTACAATTTTTTTTATTTTTTTGAGCTCAACTGTAGAAAATAAACCATCAACTCTTTAAGATGATAACAAGTGACTTGATACTAAACTATACTCAAATTGACTTTTTAATTTACAACTTCAAAACAACGCACAAAAAGAAACCTAAAATGGACAAAAAAAAAAAAAAAAAAAAAAAATTGTAAGATTAAAACTGAAAAAAATAAGTGTAATTAAAAGAGAAAAAAATGCAGAACTCAACTCTTTTTAAGTAATGATGTTGATACCTTGGGTATTGAGGAGGATTCCTCCTTATTTTAAAGTTCACCAAGAAAAATACCAAGTTAATCATTACATTAGAGTTCAAAACTATGTAAAATAATAATAATAATAATTAAAAAAAAAAATTATAAAAAATACCCCTAAGGTTTCGTTTAAAAAAATAGCCCTTAACTTTCAAAAGTTTCAAAAATCTCTTAAACTATGGGTTTCGTTTAAAAAATACTCTCGAACTTTCAAAATTTTTAAAAATACTCCTGAACTATGAAAAAAGTTTAAAAAATACTCATGAACTGAAAAACGTTTAAAAAATGTTCTTGCATTAACAATATACACAGAATTCTATGTGAATTGTTAAATTCTAATTTGTACCTCTATGACATGAAAAAAATGAAAACGTAGATGTCTGAGGTGTTAAAAAATCTTAAAAATCTTATTTTATCGATTCAAAGTATGAAGAGAATGGAACAAAAATAAGACAAAATCGATGGAGAATATACCAGATGTCTACGTTTTCATGATTTTTTTTAACACTCCGAACATTCACACTTTCATTTTTTCCATGTCACACATACAACTTAGAATTTAACCACTCACATTAGATTTTTTTTTTTTTTTTTCTTTTTTTTTTTTTGTTGGGATGTGGAGATAAGTGGCGATCCATCACATCCCAATTAGCCCTCAATGATGTAATTTCACTGTAGCTATGCACGAGCCCACTGTCACATTCCACTATATCTTAACTCTTCATTTTGTCTTAGGTTTTTTTATTGCTTTCTTTTCCACTTTTTAATTATATCTTAATTTTTATTTTCCCAGAATATAGGGGAAAAGAGCCTTAGAACTTAAAAGAATCTCTCAACTAATTTCACGAAACAATTAACTATATGATATTTAAGGTCGGTGAAATAACTATTTTTAATATCTTTCTAATATTCAAATAGGTGGTTATAATAAAATTTGAAACTAGAAAGAATTTCATGTAATATAACTCATAATTTTGAATAATAATAATGACAACAATGATAAACAGTGTGACAAAATTATTAATCCATTTGAAAAGACTTGATACCGTACAATGCAAATTGCTAGCTAGCTAACATGAGATGAAACAGTGGACATCAACTCAACTGTGCTCCTGAGTTGTAAGGCTTTAAAGAAGTTTAAAAAGTTGCTTTTTTGCCTTATTATAGTTCATAGCCAAAGCTAAAACTTGTCAATTCTCTGCTAAAACAGATGAAACTATGGTAATAAATAAAAACTGAGGTTCAATTTCCATTACTGAAAAAGGACTTTGAATTTACAAAGATGTTTGAAGAATCTCAACTCCCTTACACTCACTATTTACCCTCCCTTCCTCCCTGTTTTTCCCTATGCAAAGTTTCAAACAACTCTTTCAATCCTAATATCTGCAATGTGTTGGAATTTCTCTTCTTCAATTAAAATGGTCATTTGGCCTTTTCATTTTCTCCAACTCTCCCTTTGTTTCTCTCTCTCTGGAGAAGGTTAAAAGAGCCTTCTGTGCCACCCTGTCTCTGAATAGCATGTGGGAAATAGGGAACATAAATGATTAGCTTCCAGCTTCTGAGATGCTAAGTAATGAAGGTTGCCATGTTCTTGACCTGGCTGTGGCCGAGGTTGTCGATGTACTTGTCCTTGGTCTGTTGTTCTTCTCGTGTTTGGTCGCCTACAAAATTTATGCAGTTCGTTTTTTTAGTTCAAGTTCAACAACAAGTGAGGTGGAGGGATTCGAACCTCTGACCTCCTGGTCGAGAATATATGACTTAACCAGTTGAACTATGCTCAGATTGCATAATTCGATTGAAAATATAGACAAAACATTTGTCTAAAACTTCCTTCAAAATTAAGAATTCTTTTGATGTTTGTTAAAAAATTCACCTGAACAGGATCTTCAGATACAGATCTTCCAGCTGCTGCTGCAGCTGCATCTGACCCTCTGGCTGTACGTTCTTTCCTCCTCTGTGGCTTCTCTGCTGCTTCTAACTGGCTTTGTTTAACCTTTGCTTGTTTCTTTGCTGATAAACCTTTCATAACCTCTGAAACCCACAAATACAATGAAGCCATTAAGTAAAGTTAGGCCTACAAAATTAAGAGATTTTAAGAGTTTTTTAGTTCAACATGTTGTGACCTATTGGTCAAAGGTATATGGCTAAACCAATTGGCGAGATTTCAAGAGTTTGGGTTGGATATAGAAAAAGGTAGATACATAAAACTGACCTTGAGAAGTGATGAGCCTGTAAACTTGGCCAAGAACAAGTAAGTCGGCTGGCCGGAGAAGCTTGATTCGAGTTAAACGAACCGAATTGCTAGTGGTTTCATTCTCTTTTTTCTCAACCTTGCTGGTTTCATTCTCTTTTTTCTCAACCTTGCTGGTTTCATTGCTGTTATTAGTTTCATTTGGTGTAAACATGGTGGTGGAGATTAGAAGAGCAACATAGTGACCAGGATTCATCTTCATGATCTCTCTAGCAGTCACAGGCCAATACAATTTGTCTACTTTCCCACTTGGGTGTTGTATCACAAGTGTTGCTGCATCAATGGCTTGGCAATTTCCCATCTCTCTCTCTCTCTCTCTACTGGTAATGAAATTGTGGGAGATGAGGATAATGAGCAAGAACAAGGAGGGGAGGCTGTGAAGAGAGAACCAATCTTTTTTTTATAGCCACTAGGAAAGGAACACTCATTTCACCAGCAGCCTTCAACTCTTATCTGTTTAATAAATCTTGGGGTAAAGTAAAACTAAAAGGGCTACTCAGGTGATAAAGAAGGGCAAGATTGTCCAACAAGATATGAGGTGTTGAGCTATGATTGGGTGGGTGGAGGAACAGAGGATCTGGTGCCAAAGGTGAAAATACAGCTTCAAGTCTTTGATATCTACATTACATGATGAATACATTCTCTCTCATCACTTCTCTTCTCTCTCCACCCCCAATAATTTTTTCTCTTTTTCATTTGGGTATTTTTTATACCCTCCCCCCTCCCATCAATTCAAATGGAATTCAAAGTGAGACCACCACTTTTGTAAATGAAAAAGAATATATGAATATTAATAAATGAAATGGGGATGGGGATGGATACATTTTGAATGTCATGCTCTCAAAGTTATGATTCCACAGGACCACAAAGAAGACAAAATTTTCCTCCAGAAAATGTCAAATATTTCCCACAACCCCAAAAAGAAAATGGGAAACTTGAATCTTCTACTTTCAGTGGTTCTCCTTGGATTACATTACACAACTGGGAGTAGTTTTCCATATAGCCCACAAGAAACAGATTAGAATTGAAGGTGAAAAATCTTGTGGGCACCTCAGAATCCAACCCATTTATTGTTTATAGTGCACACCTGGATTAATCTCACGGGACAACTACTTAACTCTACTACATTTGATTGTCAAAAAAATCGTGACAACCATGCCTAAACCATTTTATTGACCTACATTAAACCATCTGCTTCACTACAGACAATCAAAATCTTCTTTCAAAAGGGTAAAGTTAAATCTTAATAGAGCAATTAGATAAGTTCATAAATCTGATAGAGCTACAAGAATCAAACAACAAAACAACGAAACCCTAAGCAACAGTATAATGAGTGATGTCGCATCAAAGGGGATTCAGACAGAGTTTTAACGTTTTCTCCTTTTACTTTTTTGGTTGAGTATTACAATTACATTACAAACTCTTTCTATTCATTACAACCATCACCCTTTTCAAAAAGGAAAATTACCCTTTTCCCTAAAGCTTCCATTTACCTCAGCCTGCCGAAAAAGATTCTTCTTCTTCTTCTGGTTATTTCTTCGCCTAATTAAAGGATTTTCTTATACATTACAATCGTACTTAACAGGAACACCATTGGGTTTTGTTGGGTTTGTTTAATCGATCGAGAAAAACGAAACCCTAATATTATAATCTATGGAAAGAGAAGAATAATATGCGACAAAATAAAGAAATCTTACCAAAAATCCTGAAGTGGTGATAAGATTAATAGAAAATGAACACGTTTCTGCAACGTTCTTGGCAGGCATTTGGCAATATCATTGAGGTTGTAAGATTTTACAGAAAAAAAGTTGCCATTCTCTGGCTGTTGAATTTGGAACAAAACTGTAAATTAAAAAAAAAAAAAAAAAAAAAAAAAAAAAAAAAAAGTGTGTTCTTCAAATGGTAGGAAGCCCAGCCCACTGTCAGTTTTTGTCTCTCTTTTTTATATTTTCTTGTTTTTTATATTTTTTTTTATTGCTATCCTTTTTCACTTTTCATCTTCATTGTTTTTTTTTTATTATCATTTTTAGAATATTTCATCACGGATAGGATAGGAGTGGAGATAAATAGTAACCTTAATTGCTAAGCTAAATTCAAATTAGCAGCTTTTTATCCGTTTTAATATAATTCCTAAGCCAAGTTTATAGTAGAGTAACTTTTTTTTTTTTTTTTTTTTTTTTTTTCTTTCGAAGGGTGAGGTTTCAAGGATCGACCTCTTAAAAATGCATTTGACCATACTCTCTAAAATTAACGAAGAATGGCATTTTGCTATCGTCATTAACTATATTCATCGAGTGAAAAGTCCATAGTACTCCTTTGCGATTCTCTCTCTCTCCCTCTCGTCCTCTCACGATCATCTCTTTGATCTCCTTGTGATCCTTCCTTTATCTCTCGCGCTCTTCTTAGATTTGGTAGAGAAATGGGGGAGGAGGAAGATGATGATGAAATTGATGAGTTAGAACAAACCAATCAGACCATCTCTTTTCTTTGGAATTTTTCCAGGAATATCTCTTGAGGAAGATGATCGACTTCTCTCAATGTTGTCTATGGAAACAGAGCAACTGAAACAAAAGCAATCTCAAGCTTCAAGTTCTGTTAATGGATCATTTTGTCTTTGTTGCTCGTTCTTCAGCTGTGGAATGGATGCTCGGTGTCATCGTCGATGGCTGGGAGTGAGAGACCAAGTCGAGATGTGACGTTGCGTCGCGGGTGGTAGTTTTCGTTGTTGTCGCTTGTCGCAAGTGGAAGAAATGGAGAATCACGAATTTAGGGAGGAATGAGCACGAGGATAGTATCGACTTTTCACGCGACGAATAGTGTTGTTGATGTCGCAAAAAGGCATCCTCCATTCATTTATGAGAGTAGGATCAACATTTCACCACTGAAAGGTGGGATACCCGTACAAAAAGTCTCACTAAACTACCTTTGAATTGACTTTTATTCTTCTTCTTATTTATGTAAGAGTTTTTATCATATAAACAAGGTTGCTATTGAAAAATTACACTAGGGAGAATGTACTTACTATAATGAGCTAAATTGTAAATTTAGTCACTAATTTTTATTACATTTAAAAATATTGTATTACATAATTGGAACCTTCAAATTAGACATCATTCAACCATACTGAAATTGGTTAATCACAAAATTATTTTTGAGAGTATCAATTAGGTTTTAAGTTCTAAAAAAATGTCCGTATTTTTTTTTTAGTACTTTGAGGTGGGGAGATTCAAACTACATACCTCTTGATCGTCAACACCTACCTATATCAGCTAAATCAGGCTCAGTTTGGCAAAAAAAAAAAAAAAATAATAATAATAATATTTTTAA
Organism: Herpetospermum pedunculosum; assembly: GCA_028017165.1. Lineage (NCBI taxonomy): Eukaryota > Viridiplantae > Streptophyta > Magnoliopsida > Cucurbitales > Cucurbitaceae > Herpetospermum > Herpetospermum pedunculosum. The sequence continues at coordinate 1,422,452 of CM051530.1, forward strand.
TAGAAAAATAAGATATAACTGAAAGTAATGATATGTATGAGTGAAAAAATGAGCATAATAATTTAAGTTTTTCCTTTGAAAATAAATGTAAGTAAAAAAAAGTAGTGGAAAGAATTATAGGTTGCATGAAACTTTTCCTATAATCTTCTTGTTAAAAGAGACATGACCCTTAAAATTGGGATAAATTATGGTTTTATAGAAAGAATAACTGTCACATGCTTGAAGATTTTATTTTGAAATCACTTCTTCACATGCTCAGATGTACTTTTTTTTTAATTTCAAATCTTCATTCATTATAAAATTTACAAGATAATTTTCTTTATCACTAAATGAGTTGCATTCATGCTCTTTAGATTTTCTCCTAATTTTAAATTATAAGAAAAGTAGTAATCTTTTCTAGTCAATTAGAGAGTGTCATGAGAGTAAATATATTATTATTAATGTGATAGGCATCATATGTTTAAAAAAACTGTCTTTACATCTAACCGTTAAAAAAATAACAGTCAATCTCTAATATTGACTATTGAATTTTAAATGAACATTCTAATTTTTTATTTTAGTACACAATACATGGAGAACGGGAATTTCAACCTCCAACTTCAAAAGAGATAGTACATGTCAATTATTGTTGAGTTGTGCTCACTTTAACAAATGAACAACCTAAATCAAATGTTTTTCATTATTGTGATGTTAAATATGTTACTCTATTTATGTTAACTTTGTTTTAAAATTATTTTAAGTTAACTTCAAAATAAAACTAGGTCAACTAAAATTTCATTTCATTTTGTTTAAAGCTATCAAACTAGAAACAAATTCATTACCAAGCATAACATATTTAACATGTGACAATAGGATAAATTATTAGAGAATGTCATTACATTTGACAGATAGTTTTATATCGTTTGATGTATGAGAAATAAATTACAGTATTTTGAATCTATAGTGAGCATGTTAATTTTTAAATCTATATTCAATTGATATTAGAGGATAGTCACATTGCGGCGACCTGGTTCAATAACCGTGTCGATGGTATAAGTCATAACATTAATCCGAGAAAGGATTGTCATACTTTCAATGGTTCGAAACTTTGAACCTCAAGAAGTATGATTGGTCAAAATTGTAGAAAAGTATGAAGGATGGAGCCATGTGAGGGTTAGGGTATTGCAAAAGGAATGACCAAGTGTGGCCAAAACAATGCCAAAAGTAAGGGGATGTGAATGCAATAAATTTAATATTACAACCTTTTTTTCTTTTTTTTTTTGCATATAAACAATAAGAAATTCCAACTTTTCCTTGATTCAAGAATTGAAATTAGTGGGTAGCATTTTTCTTCTCCTCCTTTTCATGAATTTAATAGGTTGTTGAAGCATTTATGCATAGTTGTAAGGAATTTTACTCCCATTTATTTATTATTTTTTTTTTTAAAAAGAAAATGCTTCATTAAAAATTAACACCTAAACAACAATCAGCTTCGAAGAGAGTAGAGGCAACTAAAAATTTCGAACGTATTAGAGACAGCGTATACATCGAAATCTACCCGTCTACCCGTAAATCTCACTGTGCATATATATTAGGATCTATACCCGTTTATCCGTAAATTTTGCTTCATATTCTCGACGTATATGGTTATATATACCATGACTATATTTTCAAGTCAACATTTTACTTTCTATATTTAGTTTTTTGTTTACTAGATTAAAGTTGTGGTCTATGTAAAGACAGCGTAGGACTATATATATATATATATATATATATATATATATATATATATATATGGCTTTGCCCATTCTCGATAATAGAAAATTTGTTCCACAAAACTCTTTACAACGCCAAAAGAAAAAAAAAAATCTCCTTCTATAGATGAAGAAAAACAAGACATAACAAAAAAATTCTCAACCCAACACGACCAAAAAAAAATCACTTCAATAATATGTTTAAACTAATTTTGATGGGACCCTTAAAATTCTTTACCATTGTGCCAAAACCAACAGCTTTGGAACTTGGGGAATTTTGCTAGGACTCTACTCTGCCTCTTGTTTCTTCTTCTTATCTTGTTTATAAAATAAGCATCTTTGGCTTTGGAACTTTGCATATTTATGCCCTATATGTTACTCAAATAGCAGAAGCTTATCCATTTCTTTAGGGGATATTTAGCGCACAAAAATCGAATCGAGAAGTTTATAACTTAAGTTCGATATAAAAAAGTATTACAAGTTAGCTAATCTCATAGCCTAACATAAATCTACGAATCTAAAATCGCATCTTAGATTATACACTTATTTTCACAAAATCACGCGCGGACAAACTATATAAACTCGGGTTTGTCTAAAATACATTTCTTTACATAATCCAACCCAAAATTCAAGATAATATGAACCTAACACCTAGAGAACCAAAAATTGGCATATTTAAGTTTGGTGTATTTGTTTTTTAAGCCCTTTTTTCCATTGATATTGACCAACTTCACCTTATCTCTTTGTACATGTGTTTCAAAAGCAAAATTGAACAAATTGAAGGATACCCAAGTAATTTTATACTTTGAAAAATTGAATTTTGATGTAAACTCTCTCAATTCTTATCTTGAAAGAAGTGTTTGATCTCAATGAGTCACTCACCATATGCTTAAAGCTGAGTTATTCTGTTGTTTAGCCTTTTATGGTAATCATGGAAGAGAATGTTCTCATCACATTATTTGGAAATAAAATAAAAGCATCTTCATCTTCTTATCAGTTTTGTGCTACAATTTTTTTTACTTTTATATTTGTGTGTTCGAGCCAGCTTACGCACAACTCGACTAATCTCAAGGGACAATCGACCTTACCTACAACTCTTTGTTCTACCCAGTGGGGTACATACACAACCCTCGGACTCAACGGTTAGGTTCGACTCAGGTCTCATCGGACACCCAATGAAAGGCTGACATTCAATTACGAAGCAGGCATATATATGAGATGAAGCACACTCGAAGACAAGGTTGTCTCGACTCTCGTTAAGTCATAGTTAGATAAACTCGAAACATAGTATGGAGGGATTAAGACGACTCTTACAGTGTAAGAGACAAATCTTCTTTTTTATTGCTCTCCAACAAGTTTAGAGTTTGAATTGAATGTTTGTTTGGCAAAGATCTTTTTTTGTTTTGTTCTTTCAAATTCAAAGCATTAATTGTGTAATTTGTTTGTCACATTCATATGGAGAGCCAATTTCATATGATTCCAATTCTTTCTTTGGCTTTAGATTTGATTGTGAGTGACTCACAAGTGGAGGAATCTTTTTAATTAGATGTGCAAATTATTGATGTGTCATAGTAATAATGGATTACAGCACTAATTAACCTGGTTAATTGAATTAGGAAAAACATTATCTACTCAATCAAAATTGTCAAATATGATTGGAAAGATGATTAAAATATTAATCCAATAATTAAAATGTAGATATGTTAGATTTAATTTCAACCAACAATTTGGAGTTTAAAGGTTACCCTAGAGAAAGAAAGGTTCCCAAAGGATGGAAATGTGGAATGTTCAGTTTCATATAATTGTCCCTTGGGTAGGGTAGGGTTTAGGTCAATATGGCCTTGAATTAGAGTGGTTGACTTGTCAAAATAGCACTCCTTTTCAAACATGAATTGCCTCCTCACCTAAAATTTGAAATGAATTGCCTTAAATTTTTAGATGGTTCCTTTGTCTGGTCACCTTCAAATTTCAATCTTAACCACTACAACCTAAAACCCTTCTTTTTTTTCTGCTGGCCAATAGAGATTGACACATGCCTCAGTCTCCTCATTCAGTTATTGCATTTTACTCCTTATTAACCTTGGAACGGTAGTCGAATCATCGACCTTTGAGATGATAATTAGTGTTTTTTATTCATTGAGCTATTTTCTTTTGAGTTCAACAATTGCAGGAGTGGTAGTCGAACCACTGAACTTTGAGATGATAATTGGTGTCTTCACTGAGCTTTGCTCGAGCTCGAATTGGTCACAGCACAAACTCCTTACTCCTTACTCCTTCCAATTCAAAGATGATTTGACATACTTTACATGGATTTAGGGTATTCTTCTTTTCTCATTTGTATCTTCTCGTGAATTGAGATTAGCTCAATATAAGGTTGATAAAATCGTAGATAAGTACTAATAAAGCATATGTGAGAATGTCAATCCAAGTATAGCTCAATAGCTAAGACATCAATTACCATCCAAAGGTCGATAGTTCGACCCCACAACCCGTAATCGTTGAACTAAAAAAACGAAACAAAAAAAGAGCATATATGAGAATATATGAGAATATGTTTAGCTAGGGGAAGGAGAGTGAATATATAAAGGGGAAAAAAATAGAAGGGACGTTTGTTTTTCATAGACACATCGAAATCCACCTCTTCGTTGGATATACAAAAGAGAAGCAATTAAATGAAGTTATTAATTAAGGTAATCCTATAGAGAAAAGAAACTATCTTATACAGCTGTTAAAAAGACAATAATTCTATCTTCTCATTTTCCACAGACCCATTTGAATGAAGCAGCAGCAGCAACAGCAGCAGCTGCATTTGACAGAAGAAGAGCCCAACAAATCACACAGATGGGAAATATTTGTTCAAGTTGAAAGGCAGAGAGTAGAACTCTTCACTCCTTGTATCGCCCTTGAACGATCGGAACTTGTCCCACCAGTGTTTGCCTCGGTCTTTCCTGATTGCATCGCCCTTTTTATGCAGGGTGTTATCCAGAAAATATGCAATGATTCCAGCAACGAATGGCTCGGAAGAGAACGGGACGTTGACCATGTCGTTGAACTGCAGAGTGAGAAAAGACGAGAGCGTTGTCGTTAAAAATTAACATGAGTGGTGAAGAGGAGGTCATAACAATCAAGGGGAAATATCCCTTCTTACCCATCTTGCTTTTGTGTGGACTGGACCAAAGCCATTAATGGTAGTGTACTCATTGAAGTATTGTGGCACAGAGAGTCCCAGGAAGATGGAGAATCCTAGTATGAACTTTGTTCTGAAGCTGTTGAGGTTACAGAACTGGAGATAGCTTAAACCCCCCATGCCTGCAAACAAAATGCATCATTTGCCAACCAAGATAACTAAATAATTGCATTTCTGATTATCATCCGGTTTATCGGAGAGAAATGCTTACCCACGTAAGCGAAGAAAAGACAGTACAGAGCTGCAACAATGGGGGCTGGGATGGATGCAAAGACTGCTCCAAATTTCCCTGCAAACCCACGGACGATAAGAACAGATAGACGGTGATTGGTGCCATTCATGATTTCAGATTGAATAGTGCACTAAAATCTGTGTTATATCAGAAACTTACCAAGAATGGAGAAGAAAATCATGAATCCAGCTGAAATCTGTACGACCCTTCGACTGCCAACTCGGGTCAACGCCAGGAGACCAGCATTTTCACTAAAATACAAAAAGTAAGAGAAAATCTTAAAGGGACGAACACAACTTTCGTACTTGACCGAAGTAGACTGCTTAAGGCAGCAAAATTTGCTACTAAACTCTTACACGGACACGGAGGATCCATTCACAGTTCCAAACAGCCCAGAAAGCAGAATTCCAACTCCCTGGGGTCAGAAACAATTGCATAGATAAGTTGGAAGGGGTCAGATGCAATACTGGTCAACAGAAGGCATAAAGCTATTCATTACACTACAAAACCAGCTACACAACTATCATCATAATAACAAGACTCAAGACTATTAATAGCTCACATCAAGGCTTAACAGTATCCCATCCACCTAGAAAAGTGTAAAATGACAATTTCTAGGAATCTTTTAACATCCTCTTGTTTAAACAACACCTTTGTACATAATTTTTAGTTTGACAATGATCTAATTTTGCACTCACTGAATTCTTGCACCTTAAATACCCCCAAAATCCTGCATTCGGGCCTTCAAAGGGACTGCCTTATTTGATAACCATTTGGTTTTTGGTTTTTGGTTTTTGAAAATTGTGCTTGTTTTCTTACAATTTATTACTCTGGTTTCCATCTTTCTTGAGGAAAGATTTGAATTCTTAGCCTTTCCAAATTCCAAAAACTACTTTTTTTTAGTTTTCAAAACTTAACTTTTTTGAAAACATTTGTAAAAAGTAGATAACAACACAAAGAAACTCAGAGGTGAAAGTAGTGTTTATAAGCTTAATTTTCAAAAACAAAAACCAAAACAAAATGGCTATCAAAAGGGACTTTAATCATTTAAAACTTTGGTTGTTTCCCAGAGCTAGCTTAGGGTGGGCAAAGCCTCCCTGAAGATTAACGGGTGAGGCATAATGCAAGGAATAGGGCCCCTCAATTCTCAGTTATTCAAAAAAAAAAAAAGTATGGCTTTTGTGTCAGGTATGTGCTTCATAATAATGATATAGAGTTTGTGTCTGATAGTTATCCAAATTGGTAGCGAACTCAAACATTGTGCTTGCAACATTCTCATTACATCAACAACCTTTTTTTTTCAGGTGGTCCGGTCCTTGGGCAATATCAACACGCAAGAAAAGCACTAAACAGATTAAATCTTGCACCACCATGCAACTACGAGTCGCATATTTCATATTACACAGACAAGCTAGTTTTACATTACCTGCCAACCAACACCGCGACTGAGAATTGAGGGTGGCAGCTGAGTAGCACTTGCATATCTGGAGGTAGCAATAAAAGCACCAGAGGACTGCATTTGAAATGGGGCAAGAGGAAAAAAGGGGATCACTTCAAGGAATGAATAGAACTGAATTGAACTTTGAAGTATACAAATGTATTGTCAATTATAAACAAACTACTTTTCAAAGACATCGTTAATTTGACTAAACCAGAAAACCAATCAATTGCAAAGGAAACAGATGGTGAAGAAAACAGGAATTGGATGAATTCATGGGTCCGTAAACAGAGCGACCATTGAATCAATCAAGAAAAAGAAAACAAACCTCTACTAAAGCAACAAATGACGCCATCATCATGGCAAAGGCTTCACCGGCATCAAATGAAGGTGCCCCCCATTGAAATGGATATGGAAGTGTTATCCTGCAAATGTAAATTCCATGTTAAGTATATTGTTGATCCCATCAATGAACCAGAGCAAATGATATCCAATAGAAAAAATGGATTTGATATAATATTTTATTTTTTATTGATAATCCATTCAAATTGATCAACTTATATGTCAAATGTTTAAAAGGAATATATAACAGTCTGTAGAAAGATCGACATCATACACAACTGGGGAAAGAAAGTTATTGACTCTTGAGCAAAAACCCAATGCAATAATGGAGTGGTACGGCAATAAGAGATTCCAAGCAATTAGAAATATGATGCCAAAAGATTTTAACTTCAACATCCAAAGCTAGGATTGTAACTTCATGCTCAACATATTGATTTTTAGCAGGTTATAACTCACCATGGAGCATTTTCTATAAGCCCCGAACGATCAGTACGGCAGCTTACTTGTGTTCTAGGTGGTGCACCTTTGTAAGCCCCTCCTACTGTTAGTAGGTGAGCATAAATCCACACCAACACCACACAGAAAATTACTGCAAAACGATCAAATATGTGTTTGCCAGATTTGATCACATGAGGCAAATACTGCACAAGAAGCATACATCAATATAGGGAAAGAAGATTACTTAACAGAAACTGTCAATAGAGGGAGAAGAAAGGTAAGGATCTTCTCTGTAAGGGAAATGAACTAGAACAAAAACACTGAATGTGTCTTGCTTGAAAGATTACCTGTGAAACAAAGACCAAAAGGATAAGCTCCGGCAGTCCGATTTCCACACATTTGGCAACCTAACATCCAAGGCAAATGTCAGATCCCTTGTAGTAAAAGAATATTCAAATATTGTAGGCACCTCGAAGCATTGCAATTAAAATAATAAATTTAAAAAACATGCGTGCGCACGCTCAGAGCGAGAGCGGAGAGACTTACTCCAGGGAAACCAAACTCAAAAAGCCCAAATCCAACTAGAGCAACCAAAGGGGCCGCTGAAAGTGGACTAAGAAACCTGAAGAATGAACAGTGACCAAAGTGAAATTTGAGACTTCCAAAGTGGACAGGTCACAAATAAAAAATTCTATTAATAATAGACTTCAAGGGAAATGGTAATGTATCATTATGAAGATGAGCTCTACATTACATAAAACTTGAATCTAACAGTAGCTTAAGAACTTCTTTGGAAAATGAAAACATCTAAGAACTAAGTTCTTGTGCCAAGAACATGCAAACTTAACGAATTGAGTACTTCATGCATGTCTACCTTGCATCAATCAAATTAACCAACAAATATTATTCCAAGTCATTGAAATACCATCCACATGCCAAGAAAGCACCTGTCATGCAGCTATAGTTGCAATTACCAAAAAAAACATCTACAAGTTGTAATTATAGTATTGGCATTATCCTTCATAATGTAGACTGGACCAACCTTGCAACATTACGCCACAGACCACTAAAGCCCAAGACAATCTGAAGGGTTGAAGCAACAATGAGAGCACCCTGGATCGCCCGCATTATCTTCTTAAATTTCTGAATGGGCAGCAAAGCAATGTCAACAGCCTCAAACGAAACAAGCAATTATATCTAGGGAAGAAAGCTTTCATTAGTTAAAATTAGTCATTGTTAGGGACAAATGAGCGTTTCTTATAGCATGAAGGACACATTAATTTGAAGTCCTGCTCTAGGCTTCAATTCATTAGACTGACCAATAAGAAATTCAGTTAGACTACCCAGAACGATTTAGTTTACATTACCTCAATAGGATCAGCCGTATCAGAAAATCGACCAGCAAGGATGATTGAAATAGTGGTGGGTACAAAGGTATATGACCCTCCAATTACAGCTGGTAACCGAGTCCCAAAGAGTGATTGTAGCAAGGTGTTCAAACCAGCAACAAAGAGCAAGGTTTGGATAACCTTTGCCTTCTCCTCCTATAAGAAAATTGAGTTTCAGCCACATGATTGTAAGGACCTTCATAAAAAGGAAAGAAAATATTGATGTACAACAATGATTAATAGTATACAAAAGTTTCACTTGGGCCTTACAAATCCACCACCCATCTGAGGAACAAGAGAAGAAGGAATCAGAACCGTCGTGCCTAACATCACCAGATAATGTTGGAAACCAAGAAGTATAGCTTCAGCTGCATCAAGGAAAAAATAAAGAACAAATGGTTGTGAGATATATGTGGATGCTAAATGAAAGAAGAAACAACGAGAATCCACAGAAAAGTGAAAAAAAAAAAAAAAAAGTTATAATCAACCTGTGAAGCACAAAAAATTACTAGATTGATATGCTTGAACTGGATTTCAATTTCTGTGTGAAGTAAGAGTTCAAAGGAAACAAAACAAGCCCAACAAGAACAAAGGAAGGACTAGCTGCTTTATTCCCATGACAAAATTAGAAGATAATGCGATCAGAAGATCGGTCAGATTCCTCCACAGAGAAATACAATTTTACTTTACAAACAGCAGAATCTATCAAAATAAAGAGAAAAAACAGGGGGGGCGAAATGAAAAGAAAAGAAAAGTTACTTTCAGCAATTAATACACAATGGTAGTGAATCAAGAAACTGCAAGAACTGAAAATAGCAAACCAGAATGAAACTAACTAGATTCAGAAGAATCAAAACTCAAGCTACGATCGACCAATGTTCTGAAAATGGAACTCAATTTTGAACGCTTTGAGAAGAAGAAAAAATGCAAAAGAGAGACACTCACGCCATGGAGGTGGACTGGTAATGCAGTAAGAAACATTGGGAAGCTGATCCTTCGGTGGATGAGCTTGTGGCTCCTCTACTTTCGCTGCTGCACCTCCCGCCATGACTCACTCTACAGCTTTCTCTGCTTGAAAAAGCCCTTTTCTCTCTGCCCCCAGAAACAAAATTAGCAGAACCTGTACAATAAACTCAAATCTAAGCACAACCCATATCCCAAATCTTCCAAAAAAAGAAACCCCAAATGAGAGAAATGTGCTAATCTTAGACGATATCACACTAAAGTAAGAACAGAGCAGAGAAAACAGTCAAAAACATGAGGACCCAGAAGATTAAAACACTCACATGCACTCCACAAGAGAATACTAGGTGGGGAAATATTATAGATGGGACTCCACACAATAAAATAAATAAATAGAGCACAGAAACGAAAGGAAAAAACATCAGTTCTAGTAATTTCCCAAAAACAAAATTACAAGAAAGATGAGTAAAAGTACCTTTTAACAACCTTTCAGAAGCAAAAATCAAGTGGGAAAAAAGCTTTAAAGTCAATACACCATTAACCCCACAGGCCACAGCCTAAAGTGTTCACTGAAAAAGTGGGAAATGGAGGGAAAAAACCCCAAAAAAATGGTTTGAAGCTTACAAAAAAAAAAAAAAAAAGCAGAACCCAGAAACAAACAGCACCAGCTGCAGCTTAAGAGATAGCTATGCTGCGATTTTGAAGCAGATATGAAAGATAGAATGATACGATTCAAAAAAGGAACTGCATATACACTGGGGTAGCTGCAAAGTGGCTTTTTTCCAGGTTCTTCCCTCTCTAAACTTTCTCTCTCAAGAAATTTTGTTTTTTTTTTTCAATTTTACACAGACCCTTTGGCGTTTTTATTCGAATTCTTAAATCTTGATCATGAAATTTAGTAAATTTTTACATCCTAAAAACAGTCATTACTGCAACTGACTTCCCTCAGTGTTTCCATTTTAAAATACATCTGATCCAACAGCACGCCATAAACACAAAATTCAATTATTAATTAGTTTATTTAAACACAAAAACAAAACGACGTCGGTTCGTGAAAGAGTGTTAGAGGACCCCCAAACGACGACGTTTTAAAGAAATTAGGGTTTAGTAAAAAAATATTAAATTACAATTTTAACCCCTAACTTTGAGGCATGTGTCTATTAATTTATTTTGAACTTTCATCTATAAGATATAAATTTGAACTTTATGTTTAATAGAATATTAAAATTTTAATTTTGTATCTAATAGATTCGTGAACTCAAACAACACAAACTTTAAAGTTTATGGACTAAACTTATAATTTAACGTGGATTAATTAACACGTAACCAAAATGACGTCGATTTGTGAAAGAGTATTACACTATACCGGACAACGACGTTTTAGAGATGTTTGAGACACTAATTTAAAATTAAATGAACTAAGCTACTATAATTCAATTTACGTTTTGTTGAGCAATTATTTTAATTCACTTTAGCTCTCAAATAAATTCTTAAAAATTAGGTTTCGTCGAAGAAAATAAAAAAATAAAAATGGTTGGCAATCACTTCTCTACGCGATTCCCGAACAAGCAGAAAGAAGAAGGGGAGCTTTGGATGTTGTGAAAAGACGGTAATGGCCTTGAATGGATGGCTGAGGAAGGGAAATAATTGGAGGGGTAGATTGGAGATTTGGGAGAGTGGGAATCACGTGCGAGGTGTAACAATGGAATATTGGGTGGGCCTAGTAGACCCGAGTAGGGGCGCCCGAATCCACAAAAGCCAAACGTTGAAAAGAAGAAAGAACCGCCGACAAAATTCCCACATCCCTATTTTCACATAATTTTATAATATCCATATAAATAAAGTTGAATATACTTTTCTTATCTTTCAATTATATATATCCAAAATTATTTTATTTTTTATTTTTTTAATCTCTTGATTCTTAAATGTGTAAATATAGTATTCATATTCGTAACAAAATATTTCTGAAGTCATGAATTTTAAATTTTTTTCCAATAAAGGAGATAGTAAATATCAATTATCATTTATTTAATTTTTTTTTTTTTTTTTTTTACAAAAGTAATATATTAAGAAAAGCAAATGAAAAATGTTCCACAACCGGAGATTAAGGTACTGAAAAACACATAAAAAAAAAATACATCAAGAAAACAAGTCTCAAAAGGGATACAAATAGAATTAGGGGTCAACAAGTCCTTCACTAGTTCAGTCTCACAAAATATTTGTAACATTACAAGATAGGGCGATTTCTATTTATATGGAAACAGGAGATATTTTCTATTTGACTTACAACATTAAAATTTAGAATTTAGTAAAAAAAAAAATAATGAATAATATATAGGGTGAATATTATAACTTTTTGACGAATGGTTTATATTTTCTTAAATTCAGGAATAGTTACTCGAGCGATAACAAAACGAGAATGAAATCGAGTCGATCGTTGGTGCATGTTCTTTGATTTCTTTGACGATGTTCTTGATTTCCGCCAAACCTTCACACTCCTTCAGTCCTTCTTGAGGAGTATTGAAGCAAGTGCATACTTTGTTGTCCTACGGGTGGTTTCATTGTGGAGTCCGTCTAATTTTTTTTTTTTTTTTTTTACAACATCTATTTTTTTAATTGTTTGTCGAAGCTTAAACATTTGAATTATGTCCTGGTTTACAATTAAAATTACACATAGACCATACCATAACAATATGATTTAATATATTTTGACTTATATAATTGATAGGGTCCGGAATTCTACGGTTTGAGGTTTGAGATGAGTAAAATCTATCCACTAAGCATAAACTCTACTTTTCTAATTTAAATTCAAATTATTTGTTTTTGTTTTTCAGCCCATAACTCTTAAAAAAATTATTTTTTTTTAGTACAGCAAATATGAAATATGAAGATTTAAAATTATTATCTTAAACAAATGGCTACAATTCAATTAAGAATATGGATAATTCGCTCATTTAGAATAAATTGTTTTGGTGGATTTATATTTTAAGTACGAAAAAAGACACGTGAAAAAATATATATATAAAAAAAAAAAAAAAAAAAAAATTACTAAGCATAAGAAAAGAAGCACGTAAATAAATTAAATGTATCTTGTCAAACAATTCATTTTAGAATACAACTGGCAATGGCCTTCAATTTTGGCTTTTTGTCCCCGCCTTATAATATATTCATTTTTTAAAACTCATTATCATGATCTTGACCGCACACAATCTAAACTCTTCCACCTAATTTTTTGTTTTATTTTATTTTTAATTATACAATTGAATTAAGAAACTAGAAAATATCTTTGGTACCAATCGAATGTCTCCGCAAGAGAAATACATCACCAAATCTTATATTTTTTTTAAAGTTTCATTCATGTATAGATTATTCAAAATATGTGCCACTTTTTAATAGGTTGATTTTATGATCACTAACTATTATTAACGTATTTTAATTGAATAGAATCGGCATAATATGCAATTTAATGATCGAGAGCTTACATATTTGATTTCTCTCGCTTTACATGTTTTAATTAACTTTTTTTTTATTAAATTATAGCTCCTATATATGTTAAATATTTTCATCTTCATATCAAATTTGCTTTAATTTTTGTAAGTCGTATTGTAATATCTTATTTAAATTATTTTCATCTTAATGAGTAGTATTGAGTGTGACTATCTTCCGACCAAAAAAAAACAAAAAAAGTATTGAGTGTGACAAAATATTTATGCAGTGTCATTTGCAGACTGTAGTGATGTTGATAGGGCAACAATTTTGCAGCATCTGTTAATAATATGGAGCTTATATTAACAATTTGATTAAAAAAAATGTGAAAGTCTGTGCATGTAAAAATTTAAAATAACATTTTTCCAAATAATTAACTTTTATAATGATTTACAAGTTTTTAGTGTTTTTTTTTTAAAATTCAAGTGTGTGAGGAGCTTTCTGGAGGATAATACATATTTTATGTATGTGCATGTTTCGACAATTATACAAATTTTATATTTATTATCTTATTTCAATTTTATAGTTCGAGATTAATTATGGAGATTTTATTTTGCAACAATAATACTTTTTTTTTTCATTCTTCTTTAACCCAAGATCAAGTTTAAAACAAAATCAACATATTGGAATTATTTGGAACTAATGTTGTTGGGGTCAAATTCCGCATGGTAGATATTCTCATGTTTCTCACGTGGCTTCAACTGTGAATTTGTAAACCGTCGGAACGAAGAAACCAACAAAACAAAGAAAACAAATTTCGATGCCTAAGTCAATAGGGCAACCGGTGACTTTAGAGTTCTTGGTTTATATTTGTCTTACTTCCTTCATGGTACGATGTGGTATTTATAGCAAACTTTAGGTCTTTCATTTTTCCATTAGGGTTGACCTAAAGGAACAAATTGGGCTCGTGGGCCAATAGCTAGATGGAGTCAGCCTCGGCAAGGTCACCCATGCCCTGATTGGACTTTTCGGGTCTATTAGGGTCTGGCTCAGGGCCTTTGATTGAGACCTTGGGCCCTTTACGGTCTTTCCCCTATGGGATCAGCCTCAGCCTCAGCCTCATGGGGTCGTCTTCAACCCTATTTTAATGGGTCGAGTCTGCTATCTTTCGGGCCCAACTCTTTTCACGAGTCTGTCTTGGACCATCGTGGCCCAAAGCTCGTCAAGGAAAACAATTTTTCCTTTAACATGGGTTCTGATTCAACTGAACCAACCTTTCGGTCCAGTTTTTTCTACATGGTCATTTTATCCACAATATTAAGTCCCCTACTTCTAAGTTTAAGGTTCGACGTTGAAGCATGAAGTTTATCTTGGGAGTACTTATTTTTTTTTGGCATATGCGAAGACTGGGAAGTCCCACGTTTCTATCATCTATGTTGTGGGTTACTAACGTGTGTCTTTAACGAATTTTCCAGCATAAATGGTGGGTTATTATAGTTGGTGGGTTATAATAATATGTGGGTTATAATAGTCTGTGTTTGGGGTGCAGAGTTATATAGTCTGGATTTAGTAAGTCTGTGTTTGGGTTGCAGAGTTGTTTGATGTGTGTTTAAAATACCGTTTTCTTTAACATGAAGTTTGAAATATGTGTTTATGTTAGTTTATTTTTTTTCTACAACTTTTTGTTGTATTTGTATAGTTAAATGTATATTACATATTAATTTTTTAAAAGTTAAAAAAATTAAATTTTATTTAGGAAACCACAAATAATCGACAACAAGAGACTCAGTGGAGAGATAAATAATACAGTTTTCTTTAACATGGAGTTTGAAATATGTGTTTATGTTAGTTTATTTTTTTTCTACAACTTTTTGTTGTATTTGTATAGTTAAATGTATATTACATATTAATTTTTTAAAAGTTAAAAAAATAAATATTATTTAGAAAATCACAAATAATCGACAACAAGAGGCTCGGTGGAAAGAGAAATTTGGGATGAAATGGAAGATAAAGAATCGATAAATTGGATGAAAAAAATAGAAAAAAAAATAAAGAGAGAAGAAAAATTTAATGAAAAAAAGAAGAAGAAAAAAAAAACTACAGTGTTACTGTACTGTAGCACTGCTAGCTACAGTGTCAGTGTAGCCAGCTTTTTTTAAGCAAATTACTCACCCCACTTGGGGGCCAAACAGCCCCTAAGAGCTTTGTCTCAGATTTTGGGTTGGTCCAGAGTCACTGCCGGAGCTTTTTTAGGGCATGTTCGGTGTCTTGGACCTACACTCTCTATCAATCAAGTTAGAATTGAGCGTCTACGCCTCTCTGTACCCGGCTAGGTTAGATTAAACATTTTGTTTCCTTAGGGACATTTTGGTCTTTCTGGATCCCCAAAGTCACTCACTGGGAGCATGTTTCCATCAATTAAAGCGAAATTGTGCGTCTTGGCGTTTTTTGTTTATTGGTTTTTCGCCTCTGCCGGTGGGCGGAGCTCGCTTGTCAATTAACGTCTTTCGATCTCCACAACCTGTCCCTGAAACTAAGCATGGTCTATGCTGCGAAAACGTTATCGACCCCCTCTTGGCACACCTTCTACTACTTTGACAAGATTATATACTAAGGTTTGGTGTTCTCTCAATCATCCTTTGCATAACCTTTGCTACTAAGCAAAGCCTCATGTTAGGCTGATATTTTTCCGCCTTCGTGACAAATTCCTTGGAATTAAGCTTGAAAGTGTAAGAATTTTCCTTCCTCTTTTTTCTATTTAAGGAAATTTTATTTCCATTTTCTAAAAAAAAAACATCTAATTTCTAGTTGTAAAAGTATACATTAAGAAGAAAACATGACATGGAAGAGAACAAGCAGAAGGGAGAAAATGGTGTGTGTTTGACTGTGGTGATTAGTGAAGAACAATGGAAAGTAAGGCAGTGCTCAACTGACAGAGTGGTACGCTAGTACGGGGAACGACCAATAAAAAACATTCATTGCACAACTAATGCTCTGTTATTTTATTGGTGGACAACACATTATTCACATAAATTAAAATGACGTCTAAACCCTTCTTTTTCCATTATTATTATTTTTTTTTCATATTTCAAAACTATTTATAAAATATAGTTATTTTAAATACACAAACATACATTACTCAATCATTTTTTCAGCAACATCTTTTAGCGTACATTCGAAAATCAATAAAATGTTGAACAATAAATGAGAAAAAAATTATCAACAAGAGCATAGTTCAATTGACATAAAGTATGAACTAATGACGAAGAGACTAAAGATTTGGTTCTCCCATCCCGACGTTATTTAAATACATTTGCAAAAAAAAAAAAAAAAAAAAAAACTTAGACATTTAAAAGTACATGGACCAAAATAGTGTTTGTAACCATTTTTTTAAATATATATTTATTTAGTATTTTTTATATATATATTTTAATTAATGCGAAGATTTAATACATAACTTCTTAGTCAAATGCACAAATACGAATTCAACTCAGTTTAAATTATTTGTAAGTATTTTTGTGTTATCTGCATTAGTAAGCATTTTAAATTGTAACTAACAAATTTTGGTGTTGGATTTTAAAATGGATCTAGGTTAAGTGATTAATTGAAAATTAACTACAATAATTATAATAGTATTTTATGTAACATTATTGAAAATCTAGAACCTCTTAATTTTAAAGATAAAAAAAATGAGATTTAACATAATTCTATTTCATTTTACAAAAAGCTTAAAAAATCAAACAAAAAAAAGTATCAAATAATTTATAAATATTATTAAAATTATAGAAATAAAAAGTAATTGTTGAATTATGAAGGTTATCTTGATTGCTGGTTTATGAAGTAATCAACTTTCTTTAACTAATATAATTAATTCCCTTTGTATGAAGAAAATAATGAGAATATGACACGTGTCACTTTTAGATTTGTCTTGGAGAACAGTAGACGGAAATAAAGACAAAAAAAAAAAACTAATAATGTCATGGCCTCAATGGAAACTTCCTTTTTTTAATTTTCCTTTTGCCATATTCCCTAATGTTTTTATACATTTTTCATTAAACAAAAAAACAAACTCAATAATTTTCATAAATGATTTCGACTTGTGAGAGCAGAAATCATTCTCGATTCTCAATCTTATCCTCTCATGTTTCATCTTTTTTTCGATCTACTTTATTTTTCGACATGTATTTTTTAGCTTCCCAAATATTAAAGGCATGTGATCGAACCATCGATTTTAGGTCTCTATCTATTCGGGCTCAATTTGACTTCACAAAATTTAAGCACTTTTTTTTTTGTCAACTTCCATAATTATTTGTAGACTTTTAAAAAATTAAGGTTGAATTTGGTATTAAGAGTGTGTCGTACAAATATAAGTCTCGAAATATTAATTAAAGTGAGTGTAACTCAACGGTAATTAACATGTACTCATTCATTTGAGGTCGGAGGTTCAAACTTTCCATCCTCGTATTTTTCGTGTACAAAAATATAATAATAATAATAATAAAAACAAATCAAATCACGTTAACTAAAAATGCACGACAACCTAATTTATCTTGATTGTTTAATTGGGATGACAATGTTGTTGTCACTTTCTTAAAGTAGTTTTTTTCTATCTTTATTTTGTCTCTTATTCTTCTTTTAGTAGTAAAAACAACTTGTATGTTTTAAGTCGTTCAATTTTCTAAATCGAGGTTTTGTAATTTTCTTTATATTATAGAATAATATAAAACAAATAGCTAACATTTCCAATGACTTTTGAAGAGTAACAAAAATGAGTAAAAATAATAATGTGCCTTAAATATGAGAAGGAAAGAGAAAGAGCGAAGAAGAAAAAAATAGAAAAATAAAAATGACACATTTAAAACTTCTATATATTAGATTTTTATTTAATTAATGCAATGATTGAACTCATGACTTTATAGTTAATGACATCTTTATGTCAATTGAGCTATGTTCGATTTGAGAAATATTTGATAGTTTATAAATTAATATAGAGACATAAATTTAAGAGACAATAATAGAATTTAAACCAAATAATGAAATTTTCACAAATGACAAACCTTATATATTAACCTTAATAAAACAGCTAACCACTCCTAAATCCCTCTCAAATTGATGTATTGAAAAATATTAAAAAAAAAAAAAAAACTTGGCCCGTATTGTAATAAATAATAATTACGAACCCTCCAGAAATCATAATGTCATTAACTACCAAAAAAGGACAAACAAAAAGAAAAACAATTATTCGAGCTAATTAACTACCAAAAAAGGACAAATAAAAAGAAAAACAATTATTCGACCACTTAGCCCATGAGCTAAAATGAAATAATTATTTGAAAATTTTAAATAAATATCCTAGTTTTCTAATAAACTTTTAAATTGTCTTTTATATAATAATAATAATAATAATGCTTCAAAAAAAAAAATATTATTATTATTTATGTTTTATAAATGTATTTTTATTCGAAGTTTAAATTTTCATGAAATATAGGTCTTTATAAACGTGAGTTAAATATTCTAATACCCAACTATATTACTAATGTCTTGATAAATTCATATATTCAATTAAATTTATTGATAAATCCATATCAATTAAATTAATTATATTCAATTTCATTTGACTAATATATTATATGAAAATAATCACTTATCTAAAATTTAATTCACTAAGTAGTAGGTCTGCTCGAGATTTTCTTGTCCGTTTCAAATAGGGGTTGGATCATATGGGCTTAAGTGAAGGCTCGAAGCCAACTATCGCTAGATCTAGAGGGAACTACGTTAGATTGACTTCACAAAACAACTTCACCTCTCGCTCCTGTCAATGAAAGGACATCAGGGTGGTTCTTGAAGGCCCAATATTACTCGGTGGAAATGACTCAACATGACAACCATTTTTAAAATAATAATCTTAAAAAAAAAGATATGCATACCTTAAACCCTAATTAAACACCCATGAATATAAACACGAAAAAATAAATCTATGACAATCATTCATTTCCTAGCACATGATTTGAATCAATTTTAAAGGTTAGTGATTAACATCATAATTTAACCTAAAATTTATTAAATTGTGATTATCTTTGAATGAGCAATGGTGGAGTAGCAAATAATTTTTCAACTCCCACATGATTGTTTGAATTATGGAGCTTGAAAATTAATATTACTTAAGACAAATTGATTGGCCTCATTAACCACTTTTGTCAATAAGTGTAAAAGCCTCTTTGAGAATATTCACATCAACTTTCTTAATAAATACTTTACCTACTTAACTTTGTCCTTTTCTTTATTATTATTATTATTATTATTATTATTATTATTATTATTTTCTTTTTCTTTTTGTGGGCCACTTGGGACATACCCAAATTAAATATATATTGTAATTATTTCTAAATTGATCTTACTTTATTAATTTCAAATCAAATCACATCTTAATTATAGGTTTATCTTAATTATAGGTTTGAGATTAGGATTAAGATTGCAATTCACTTTGGATAATTAGCTTTGTAGTTAGTGTGATCATGTAGATGTATGTGATGTAATTATTTTGTCTTTGTGTTTATTTTAGGAGATTCGAGAATGATGAAGTTTATTATCTAATTAAAAGGGACGAAATTAATATTATTGTTTAGTTCAAAGGAAGGGAAATGTGTAGAAGTGTTGCCATCTATTTGATTTTTTTTATTATCATATTTTTACACGTAGTTATATGTTGTCATGGTTTGAGGAAATCTTTGTATTTTTATTGTTTTTTACATCGCTTTCACTTAATCAATCGAGTTTGAACCACCTCAATAAATTATACAAGATAAATGAAAATTGATTTTTTTTTTTAATACAAATAGTCATAGCTAAACAAAGTTCCTAAGACTACCAGACTCACAAAATGAGAAAAAACTTGAGAGAACCGGATTCTCCCACTGAGCCGTTAAAAAAGTCTTTCAAGCTCTAGAGTCAATTTGATGTGTCAAGTCTCTACCCAGTCGATTCAAATGAGCAAAAGAGATCACTTCATCGACCTCCTTCAGGTCAATAGCTTCACTTATGAAAAAGGCAATTGTGGTGAAGTCAACTCCTATACCATTGAGCAAGTTACTAACTTCCAAACGATCGGTCTCCGCCTCAATCGGACACTTGTCAGGAAACGAGAAGGAAACAATCGCTTTTAAACCTTCTACCATTGTCATGACCTCTAAGTTTTTAATCTCAAACTGACCGCTGAGAGGACGACAACCGACCAATTTAACTGGACCGTGATGATCTCGAACGACCCACCCAAGACCCATCCGACCAGAAACAACTTTAAAAGATGTATCCACATTCAACTTCCATCGATTGAAGGGGGGGAGGCCTCCAACCCTCGCGAGCGTCCTCGAACTGTGCTTCGCCATTTGCTATAATTTTCCTTTTCCTTTGCTAGCTTCCAGATCTCCCCTCCTAAGGTCTTTGAGATGATTAATGCAATTGACAATATTGAAAACCACGCTCTATTATCCGTACACTATGAAAAACCATTTGTTTTTTTTGTTCCACACCATCATCATCGCACACTCCAAGTCCTCATGAGCTTCTTTGTCCAATATTCAATTCCAATGTTCGGATCGTCCAATGATTCATGTTATCACACAAACGAGTCAAGTTGATAGAGAGACTAATTAGAATGAAAATTGATGTTAAATGTATAATGTCCAAAATTAGAATGAAAGATGGTGAGAAGAATATAATTTTATTAATAAAAAAATTAGTATTTATTTTCGTATGGGTGTTTTTTTTTTTTTTTTTTAATAAAAACATTTAGGAGAAAGACCCATTTTTAGGGAAGCAAGCCAATTTTGTTTTTTAGTATCGAAAGTTTCATAAATCCGAAGTTGAAAATTAGTCTATTGATTTCAATGAATTCAATCCAATTTTGATTAAGTTTAGAGTTAGCTTCCATCCAATTAATAATTTTCAATATACAAATTAAATTGATACAATCCTCTCACATCTCTACCATTTTTGTATGGAATCAAATTTAGATTTGGATGAAAAAATTAATTTAAAAAATATACAAATTGATGAATTTATGAATGATAATTGAAAATAAAAAATAATATATCGAAAAGTAGAAATATTGACTTCCATTTAGGAATTAATTTCTTACTAATTTTTTTTGGCCCTAAACATTATAGGGTCTGACAGTCTATCCAATCTAAGAGCTGTACGTAAGCATTCAAACCAAAAAAAAAAAAAAAAAAAAAAAAAAAAAAAAAAAAAAAAAAACCATTGAAAAGTAGAAGAAAAAGTGGGTCCAAATTGAAGGGAAAAATAGAAAAAGGAAAAATAAATTGGAAAGGAATAAAATAAAAAAAGAAAAGAAAGGGAAAAAATGTGTGAGTGGAAGTAGCTTTCAAATTCATAGAAGAAGGGGCACACCACCCAAGCCAAATCCCTACCTAATGGGTGGGACCACCTTACTTTTGCAAATTCTTTCCCCTTTTGCCCTTTTTCTATCCAAAAGCTCATTCTTTTGCATTTGCTTTACTTTGGTGGGATGAGGAAGGATATACCCTAAAATATTTTTAGGGTTTTCAAAGAATCTACCTTTACCTTCAAATTCCACCCCTTCCTCTTTTTCCCTCTTTTCAATTTTTTATCTTTTATATCTATTCATCCACCCTCACACACAAACTTTTTAAAACATTCCTCTTCAGTTAAAACGATATGAATTTGTTTTTCGAATTTTGACCGTGAATCTAAGCATAGTTTAATTAGTTAAAATATTTATCATCAATCAAAAGATTAACGATTTGAATCTGCCACCTCCACGTGTTGTTAATGTAACGACGGGATGATTCAAATCAGGATTTGAAATTCAGATTCAGTACTTAATGAATCTGACATTCTCCTGCGACCTGACCCTGACCCTTTCACCTACTTATCTTAGTTACTTTCGAGAGTGAAGATTGTCCCTACAAACCAACACAAGTTCTTTCAACACGCTTTGTCCTCATTCACATGCTTCATGAGTTATTATGACTGAGTCACTGAAAATGAAAATGCACATTGTTGGTATATGCAGTAACTATCAATTTTTTTAACTTTCTCTCATTTCGGCGTGGTGTCGGTTCATTCATGTATCGTTCTTCTGCTTATGCGTCAAATTTGAACTAAACAAAATAAATTTTTTGAATTTTGAATTATATTTGTATTTAATTTATAATTTGTTTAAATATTTCAATGACATCTTGAAGCTATGCTTCTATATTATCATTGTGGTTAAAAACATTAATAAAAAGTGTGACATACGACAAATGAGATTTAGCTACATCGGTATAGTGTACTAAAAAGAACAAATAGAAGTATGATCTAAAGTTCTAGAATGTAACTAAAACATTTTAAAGTTTGAAAGACTAAATAAACATTAAAAGAGCTTCTTATTATCATCTTTTATATATATATATATATATATTTTTTTTGTGGAAATTTTGGAGTGAATAAAGAAATGAAAATATTTATTTGAGTTAAAAGAGTAATGGAAAGTAGTATTCTTAGTTCTTAACATATAAATGGATAATAACTAGAGAGGTCCAATGAGTCTCTAAATTGGGCCTACATTAAAATGGGAAAGAAAGCCCACCAGCTATTTCTGTCCCTAATTTACAAGTAAGCCCATTGAATTTGATAAAAAAAAAGCCCAATTAGAGTGTAGGCAGACCAAATATAGGGGCGAAATAAACCAAACCGGACCGTCGCTTTTACTATTATTCCCGCGCCTACGCGTCTCACTCTCTCTCTCTCTCGATCTGTTGGCTCTCACCCTCTTCGCTCCTCACTGCTAAAAATGTCAATGACGCTGATTGATGTAAGAAGAGAATGTGTCATGAGTTCCTGAGTCGAGTCTGGAAGGTTTACCCTTGAAATTTCTCTTTTGCTTGTTCTCCACTCAGTTAAAAATAGGGATATCACCCCCTTTTTAGTTAAAAGAATAAATATTTTTGGTCCTTGAACGTTCGTAAAAGTAATAAGTTAGTTCGTCGCTCAATTTTCAACTATGCAGTGGTTTAGTTACTGAACTTTGACATGTAACAATTTAGTGCCTATATGTTCAAATTTGTAACAATTTAGTCGCGTAAAAATCTCATCAAAAATAAATTTTCATTTTTTGATATATGAATTAAATCGTAGTTAGAGATTAGATTCTACTTTTACGAAAGTTGAGAGACTGAAAAATGTATTTTAACCGACAATTATTTTTCATCAAGAACAGCCCAACACCCACAACTTTTTTGGGCCTGATTGGGTAATTCAGATCTGAGAAAGCCCACCAATCCTTAATAATTTAAATTTATAATTATTATTTTTTAATATTTGTCCCAAAGAAAAAAAATTAAAAAATAAATAAACTGTCAGTATTTTACATATTGCCCTCACCCTCAGGCCTTAGTTCCCTCGCACTTCGCAGACTTGCGTCGCCGCCGCTCACTCGTCGGAGCCGAGATCGTTGCCGCTTGCCGGAGCCAAGCCTTGTTCGACCCTTCGTATTTCGCAACCTGCCCCTTCTGGGTTCAGTCCGTTGCTCTGTAGTACGACCGCGACCTTCAGAATTAGAGGTGAGTGACCTTGATTTTCGAGTCATTTTGGGACCGAAGTAGTTTTTCTGCGTTGTTCTTCAGCGCCAGTCACCGATGGTTAAGCCCCTGACGCTCTATGATTGATGATTAACCCCTTCTCCATTGTATGATTAGTGATTATAGACTTAAATTTCCCTCTCTGCTTGGATTAGATACGAATTTACTGTTTGATGCGGGCTTCATCTCTGCATAACCTTAACTTTAGGACCTCTTTATATCATTATTTCATTTGGAATGGAACGATCTGTATTTGTGTTTTTCTTCTTCTTGCTCCATTTCCCTTACCATATTCAGATTTTTGGTGAGTGTTTTTTATAGAAAAAACAATAGGCGAACAAGACAGGAATATTCATAGAAAGAGCAGGAGAGAACCTTTGGAATGAGTGAGAGAACTGATTCAGTAGGATATGTTGGTTTGTGGTTATTAGTTCTCTCGATTTCTCTCTCTGTATCAATCTGAGATGTGGGTTCTCCTATTGGGTTGCATTGCATTCATGTCTTGTTACTTTGTTAGACGAGAGGCGGCTTAAGAAATTTGAGAGGCGGCTCAAGAACTTTGAGAGAGAAATAGAGCAACGAACCAATCCGAATGAATGGTTCGGTTTGATTCAGTTCTTTAGTGTTGAGTTGCTTGTTTTGGTTACTCTATTTAAAAAATAAAATCAACCAATTTTAAGGATTTTGTAGAAAATTGAACTGAACAAAACCAAACTTATGTACACCCCTAATCATTAGCGTTTTAGGAAGCATAAATTCAAGGTCAGCATTCCATTTTCCGGTTATTTAATTTTGATGTTTTTGAATTGTATATAGTCTCACTGTTTTAGTCTCTCAATTCAAGCAGCATTGGTGCAGCCATGTTTTTGACACGAGTGTTTGGGAGAACATTTCTAGCTGCTGCTAGATCAGAAACTTCTTTTTCCACAGCTGCTGCTGCTTCTACGGCTAGGACGGGGTATAACCCGCTTGAGGAGTTTTTTGAGGCAGACAGAAGTCCAGAAGATGACAAACCTGTTGTATATGGTATATTCTTATGTTATCTTCGAACTTTGGTCTTAGTTAACAACCTATAAATTTGTATTTTGGTTCATTCATTTTGAAGAATTTGTCTCAAGATACTGTTCTTCGGGGATGCAAATGTATACCTTGGTGTCTTGTCCGATGTAGTGAAATTTGAACTTGAAAGTCATGGAGGGTCGGGGTCCACCCAATCATGGGGAATGAATACAAATTGATTAGATGCAGCCACTGCACTTCAAGAAAATATCCTCCTTGTGGTGCATGGAGTCTGAATACCATCTTTTGAGATAACAAGATTAGCAGTGGTTACGGAGTAATTGGTCCACTTCAAATATTTGGTCACCGGGGGCTGGTGATTCTGCTTCATTGATAAAGCATCACAACTGTTATATGATTTTCTGTTACTGGACTTTATATGACATAATAGGTGAAACTGAGTAATTACAAATAAATATGCTAGACTGATTAGACACTTTGGAGACACCAAAGTACTCCTCCAAGAACATATATATTTAGTTTCATCGTAGTTTCAATAGAATAGTGGTCTTCATGCTGTAAGGACCCTAGTTAGGGGTATATGGGTAATATGGGTATGTTAGTAGTAAGGGCATATAGGTTAAATACTTAGGAAGTTAGTTAGAGTATATGGTTATAAATAGAGGGGATGAGATTAGAGGAGGGGAGTCAATTGGATAAGTAGACTAAGGCTTGGGATAGTTCTCAAGATGGGAGGGTGCAAGTACCTATAACCACTTGTAATCATGTATTTCATATATCTTTTCATATCAATACATTCAAGTTCTTGATCCCGTTAGGCGGTGTCCTAACAATAGGTATCAGAGCAATTCGATTCTGGCAATGGATTTTGATCGAACGATAGAGTTAGTGTCAATGGCAGAAAAATCCATGGACAAACAAAAAGAGAAGATGATGGCAGTGCAACAAACGATGGGAGAAATACAACGAATATTGGGAGGAATGCTAAAACAGATTCGGGAGATCAATCAACAAAGTAAAGAAAGAGAGCAGAAGCTTATCGAATCAAAGAACAAGAGCAAAAGCTTGCTGATTCCAGGAAAGACAGAACACATACATCGGTAAAGAAGAGCATGTCATCAAGCGTTTTCAAAATCAAGAAGATGACCCATAAAAGGGGGAAAGAAAAGCAGAAACCGATGAAAGAGAGAAGGCATCAGGTGCATAAGAGAAGTAAAACAACAAAACGTCCATGTGCGAAGACGAAGAAGCAACGAAAGAAAGAAATCAAAGAGAAGCGAAAGCAACAAATGAGAGAGAAAGAAGGCAGAGAGAAAAAACAAAGGAAGAGAGAGATCTTGCCGTTAAACCCATGTTCGGAGGAGCGAGGTGGCGTGCATACAAGGGAACAAGGGAGGAAGAAGTCGTCGGCGGCTAGTTGGCCGGAAAAACAAAGAAGCAGAGGAAAGAAGAAGCTTCACGAAAGGCGCCATGGCCGGCGGCTGGTACAATCAAGGTCGATGGGTTTCAAAAATCATGGCCGAAGTCGAAGAACAACGTCGGAGACGAAGGCTCTGAATCGCCATGGTTGCGTGCGTGAAGGGAAGTTGTTGGACATGAAGAGCGCTTGGATTAAACACGTGGAATATCGGGAGAAGTCGCCGATGATCGTTGGCCGGAAGGTCGGCATGACCGGCGAAAGTACGTGCGAAAGAAATTTTTTTCCGAAGAAAAAGTCGTCGGCTTGGTCGGAAGTATGTGGTGGTTAGCCGAAGAAAAATTGTATGCGGATTTCCACTTTCATGGCGTAGGGATGATAAATCGAACGAAGAAGAAGAAGTATCTGCGGCGGTTGTAACTTTCACGAAGAAGAAGAAGTGTATGCGGTGAAATGTGAGGGGCCAAACAAAACCTTAAACATGTGGGAAATCTTTTATTTGGAGAAGAATTTTAAAAAAAAAAACCCACTCGGTCAAAAATAGAATGGTGTGGGATTGTGCTATCTAATGGGCTTGATAAATTGTTCATTAGTGGGCTGTGGAAAAGTTTAGGGTTACGTGGTATTGGAGGGAAAGAAAGTCAATATTCATGGATGGAATGGATGGAAAAAGTATGAGTTTAGGGTTGCATGAGTAAGTGGGCCCAAACGAAAAATGGAACTTCAATGGAAACTGAAATTACATTTGTGGGCTTGGACCATTGGAGAAGAAGGCAACTGAAATTACAATTGTGAGCTTGGACCATTGGAGAAGAAGGCAACTGAAATTACATTTGTGGGCTTGGACCATTGGAGAAGAAGACAACGACAAACAACGTTTTGATAGTTTCATTTGGGTTTGCATTTATTGTAATAAAAAAAAAAAAAAAAAAACTGGGGAGCTCGATATTTTCTTTAGCATTCGTCATGTTGTTGGACAACTCACACCTTGAGGACAAGGTGTGTTTAAAGGACGGAGTAATGTAAGGACCCTAGTTAGGGGTATATGGGCAATATGGGTATGTTAGTAGTAAGGGCATATATGTTAAATACTTAGGAAGTTAGTTAGAGTATATGGTTATAAATAGAGGGGATGAGATTAGAGGAGGGGAGTCAATTGGATAAGTAGACTAAGACTTGGGATAGTTCTCAAGATGGGAGGGTGCAAGTACCTATAACCACTTGTAATCATGTATTTCATATATCTTTTCATATCAATACATTCAAGTTCTTGATCCCGTTAGGCGGTGTCCTAACACATTCTTTGTTTTCCCTGACAACATGGTTGTTTGTAGAATTACCTGATTGGTTGCAAAGTGAAAATAGGAAGAAGGACTTCAAATAGGTATAGACAGCCATGATTATGTCTGATCTATCTGCATGTCGGTACTTTCTTATTGCTGAAACTGTGTTGTGTGTGCCATGTGATGTGCCCTTGAAAGTTTTATGTACACTTTTGGATTTTTTTATAATTTGTTCTGTGTATGGTTGCACATGTGATACAAATGTTTTGTTAATATTTTAGCATGGTTTCTATTTGTGTGGTTACTCACTTTGAATAAATTTGTGGTACCGGAAAATGGTTGCTCTTTGTCAAGAGGCTATTTTGTTTAAGGATTTTAGATGCATACTTTTCTCATGCCAGTTATCACACTTGATCTCTACACAAAGTTTTAAAAAAAAAAAATCAGACTTGATCTATGCACAAAGTTGCTATTATATATATATATATATATATGCCGCCCTTCTGAGGAATATATACGTCTCTTTAAAGTTAAAAACAACCAAAATCGAAGTATGCAACAGAAAATTTTATGAGATTTGGAAGGTTCTCTCTCTTGGTGGCCACCTATGTAGGATAGGAATATCCTTAAAGTTGTTTGACTCTAATGTTATAGGCTTAGATACTTGTGAGTCCCAAATACTCATGGATGAGATGACAAAAGAATCCTTATAGTTTAGTGGCCACCCGCATGAGATATTTGTAACTTATGAATTTCGCAATATATAATTCTGTAGGATTAGCTCATGGATGTACAGATTGTTCTGGATGCTTGCAAATAGAAAAGGCCCTTGTAGCTGGAAAATTTGCTTCAGTATGCAACTATTGAAATTTATAGTATATATAAACAACTGTGGGTGAAAGGACCTAACTCATCTTTCTTGCAAAATCTTTCTTGAAAAATGGAAGTGAAGAAAAAAGTCCCTTCATTAGAAGTTAGAAAAAGTCCTCTAGAATCTCATGGCTGAGATTTTGGGCTTTCTTCAAAAAGTCATTATTGAGATTCTCAATGCAATTTCTGTCAGGTCGAAGTTGGAAGGCTTCAGAACTACGGCTCAAGTCTTGGGAAGATCTTAATAAGCTATGGTATGTTCTGTTGAAGGAGAAGAATATGTTGATGACTCAGCGCCAGATGCTTCATGCCCAAAATCTAAGGTTTATTAATCCAGAACGCATCCCCAAGGTAAACTTTCACAGAACTTTTGTATTATTTTTTAAATTGTGAATATCTGTTCAAAATTCAATTTGCTTTCTATTGTTTCATTGGATTTGTTCCCCTTCTCCTGCTCCTTCAGTTGTGGTGTGATTTTAAGAGCTGATAATAGCTCTCCTCTCACGATTCTATTCTAATCTCAATGCTGGTTGCTGATGATTGAAATTTAGGTGAGAAAGTCAATGTGTCGAATCAAGCAAGTACTTACTGAGAGAGCCATCGAAGATCCAGATCCTCGGAGATCTGCAGAAATGAAGAGGATGATAAATTCTCTGTGATAATGCACGTCTGATGCAGTGTAGCTTATCTTATCATCTCGGTTACAAAGGGAGGAAGAGTTAGCGAGATAATGCACGTCTGATGCAACACCTTGTCAGTTCAATTAATTCTGTAATCGAGAATCTCGTTATAGAAGCCTAGGAATTGGTTGATGATTTCTAATCTTGTTTTATCTACACTAATCAAAGTTTTGAAGATGATGTTTTATTTGTGGCAACATTAACATGGGCCAAGTTTATTCTGGAAGATTTGGAATAATACAGCATAGATCTGATGTGTGTGGGTGTGGGTGTGGAGGAAGTTGAAAATGATAGAGTTGACAAAAAAAAAAAAAAAAAATGATGCTTTGATGTGGTGTTGGGAAAATGAAAGTATGTCATGAATGTTAGGAGGACCATAAACACAAAGGTAGAATGTGTGTTGATGCATGATCCTGTGTGCAGTGGTTCATTCCCAATTCTATTCCCTACACAAGGGGGCAAACCCACATGATTGGATTAGACATGTTGCTTTTTGATTAGCTTCTTAATCAAGATTGTTTTTTCACAAGGGGCAAAGTGAGGGCCCCCTCCAACTTCCTCCTCTTTGCCCACTTTTGAACTGCAACTTCTTTTTTTCGACTATAAGTTAGGATTCAAATCTCTGATCTCTCGTCTTGGTCGAGAGTACATGTTTTATGTCAGTTCAGCGTATCAAAGATGAGAAACAAATTCACTTAGTTATATGTTTGTTGTCTCTTTTTCTTCTTCGACTTCTTCGTATCCGTCATGTGCTCCAATGATTAGTATTAAAAATAGCAATGTGGGATGGAAATGGAACAGGTGAAGACAACCTTAACCATGTTGGATTCCCATAGGAAATTTTAACATAGATGGGATTATGGTGACAGACAGAGGGCCAAAGCGTCACCGGCTGGGTAACCCAATCACCCCACAACCCCAGAAGAGAGAAAGTAGCCGAAAACGGAAAGGGCCAAAAGTGGGACCCATTTAATGACGAAATCAGCCCTTCGATTGAATGTCAGAGCCCCCAAAAAACGCAGTCGAGTAATTAAATTCAAAAGTCAAAATTAAAAAAAAAAAAAAAAAAAAAAAAGCATTTTGAGGCACGTTCTACAAAATCACTTGAATTTGCATCACCGCCATGTTTATTTATCATTTACTCTGCCCGAACTACCCGATCTGCCCGAACTGCCCGAACTGCCCGGGTCTCGGCTAAGTAAGTAAAGTACACATTTTCCTTTCTGCCGTCTGGCTTTCTCCTTCCTTCCTTCCTTCAACCTCTCTCTCTCTCTCTCCCTTCTCCTTCTCTCTCTCTCTCTCTCTGCGCGCATTCGATTTTCTCACTCTAGATTCTCGCAAGCTTCTCTCTAGGTTTGATGAAAGGCGGCTCGAAATCTTTAATCGTTTCTTTGCGTGTGGTTGGATCTGGACTTTAATTCGATTGCTCTCGGGAAGATAAGGTAAAGAAACCCTAGAATCGTACTTCTTATTGCCTACGCCGGTGGGGATTTTCTGGATAATCAATCCGTTTTTTCATCGGGTATTGCTACCAGGGTGGTGTTTTCTATTGATCTAGGGTTTCTCGGTAAGTGGATACCTTTCAATTGCCCTTTCCTTTGTCCAATTAGGGTTAGGATTGATGGTACTCCTTCGGCCTGAAGGTGGGATCGAGCCTGGAATTGGGGAAAATGCTAGCCGGCTATGCATGGGTGTCGAGGTGAGGACTCGAAACGGTCTCGGCACATGTGGTCTGGTACCCAGATCCTAGAAGCAGATGGTTCTTCTTCATCGTCTTCGTCTGCACCTAATTCGTTTTGCAAGGTAACGTTTTCTCTTTTCCCTTTATTATCTGATGATGATTCTTGTTTTTTGAGATTTCTTTTTGCTTGTTTTAGCTCGCTGTTGTAGGGAAATGAGAAGGTTGAGGAAATTGTTTGACGGATGGATTGTGTTTTTTTGTTCTTATGGGGTTCATTCTTTCTCTATGGAGGAATTTACTGAAATGTCTCTGAAGCCCTGGGTGAGGTCTGGAAAATTGTTTTTGGTGTAGAAATGTCGGTTTTCTTTATCCTGTCGAGGATTTTGGCAATGGATGAGCGGTCTGTATGCTTCAGAAAAGGTCTCGTAATTAGTACAAAAACTATATGGCTGTTTTCTGCTTGGCATTACCGAATGCTCTCGTAGATGCTTTGTCTGTTAGGATGGGCGTTAACCAATTCGGTTTTATTTTTTCTCCCATCTATGGAGATTTTGCTTTAGAGCCATCTGTTTCAGGTTTGATACCTAGTCCCAACTCCCAAGGCGTGTTTGCTTCACCAGGGCAGGATGTTTATGAGATTTGCTTCAGGGGTTTCTTAATTACCTTGTTAATTTAAGAAATGGATTTGTATATGGTGATTCAGTAAGACATCTTATTGACTAGTTTGAATTAAGAAGCAATTCATTGTTTCTCAACTAATTTTTATTCTTAAAATATTGTTTGGAGATGTATTTTGGATATAATTGAATCCACATTTGCTGATATATGGGTAATATTCCTTTTTTTGGGAGCTCTAAAGGAATACATCATGTGGTATAATATCATGTAGCTTCCTATAGTCTTGCTTGCTCCTTCCATTGTGTTAGATCCTCTTTTTTAATTTCAAATTTCTATTGGCATACACTTCTTTTTTGACTGCTCACCATTGTCTACTCTTGTTGAACAGGGTGGACGTAGGATTAGTGTTGGTGATTGTGCTCTCTTCAAATCCCCCCAAGATTCCCCACCTTTTATTGGCATAATCCGGTGGTTGACGGCTGGTAAAGATAATAAGTTAAAGTTAGGTGTGAATTGGCTTTATCGATCTTCCGAACTAAAGCTCGGCAAAGGCATCCTTTTGGAGGCGCCGCCGAACGAAGTCTTCTATTCCTTTCATAAGGATGAAATTCCTGCTGCATCTTTACTCCATCCGTGTAAAGTTGCATTCCTTCCGAAGGACGTTGAACTTCCATCAGGAATTTCGTCATTTGTGTGCCGGAGAGTGTTTGACATAAAAAATAAGTGTTTATGGTGGTTAACAGATCAGGATTATATTAATGTAAGTTCTTGATACTTTATTCATTTCTCTCTCTTAGATAGTGCTATATTTGCTTCATTGTATTTTTCTTTGTTGTCAGGAACGTCAAGAAGAAGTAGATCAATTGTTATATAAGACGAGATTAGAAATGCATGCTTCAGTGCAACCCGGTGGCCGATCACCTAAGCCTACAAGTGGTCCAACATCAACATCTCAGTTAAAAGCTAATTCCGAGAGTGTTCAAACCACTTCCTTTCCTTCAAACACTAAAGGCAAGAAAAGAGAAAGGAGTGACCAAGGATTAGAATCTGTAAAACGAGAGCGTATCATAAAAGCTGATGAAGGAGATTCTGCAAACTGCAGATTGGAAAATATTTTAAAGTCTGAGATTGCAAAAGTTGCTGAAAAAGGAGGAGGCTTAGTTGATTATGAATCTGTTGAGAAATTGGTGCAGCTTATGCTCACAGATAGAAATGATAAAAAAATTGATTTGGCAGGCAGATCAGCACTTGCAGGTGTGATAGCTGCCACAGATAAGGTTGAGTGCCTTAGTCGGTTTGTGCATCTTAAGGGTTTACCTGTACTTGATGAATGGCTCCAAGAGGTTCACAAGGGAAAAATTGGCAGTGGTGGTAGCCCCAAGGACAGTGATAGAACAGTTGAGGAATTTCTCCTAGTTTTGCTTCGAGCCCTCGATAAACTACCTGTAAATCTTCCTGCTTTACAGATGTGCAATATTGGAAAGTCCGTAAATCATTTACGCTCACATAAGAATTTGGAAATTCAGAAGAAAGCTAGGAGCTTAGTGGATACATGGAAAAAACGTGTTGAAGCTGAAATGAACATTAATGACGCGAAGTCTGGTTCAAACCAAGCTGTTGCATGGAGTGCAAGAACTCGTCCTTCCGAAGTTTCTCATGGAGGGAGGAACCAAGATGCATCCTCTGAAGTTGCCATGAAGAGCTCGGTTTCTCAGCTTTCTACATCCAAATCTGCTTCAGTTAAGCTTGCCCAGGATGACAGTGTTACAAGATCTGCTTCTGCCTCTCCTGGTTCTATGAAACCAGTTTTATCACCTGCATCAGCAAGTATTAACTCGAAAGATGGATCTTCCAGAAATCCTGGTGTTTGTGGCACGGCTGATCTTGCACAAACTATTGCCAGGGATGAAAAGAGTAGCAGTTCCAGTCAGTCCCACAATAACAGTCAGTCTTGTTCTAGTGAACATGGTAAAAGTGGTGGTTTAGGGAAGGAGGATGCTAGAAGCTCTACTGCTGGTTCAATGAGTGTGAATAAGATCTCAGGTGGTGGATCTCGCCAGCGCAAGTCAGTTAATGGATTTCCTGGTTCTGTTCTCTCTGGGGCTCAACGTGATGTAGGGTCGGGAAAAAGTTCTTTGCACAGAAACACAGTTTTAGAGAGATCATCGCAATCTGGAATGTCCTTTGAAAAGGCATCCGATGGACCTATTGGTGAGGGAAACAGTCCTAAATTGATAGTTAAGATCACCAATCGTGGCCGGAGTCCTGCACAGAGTGCTAGTGGGGGATCTTTTGACGATCCTTCAATATTGAATAGCAGGGCTTCTCCCCCACTTTCAGAGAAGCATGATCAATTTGATCACAGTAAGAGTGATACATGTCAACCTAATATTACTGGAGATGTGAATGCTGAGTCCTGGCAGAATAGTGATGCAAAGGATATGGTGACTGGCAGTGATGATGGTGGCGGATCTCCTGCTGCTGTAAATGGTGAAGAGCGATGTCGGGCTGCTGAGGACATAAAAGTTTCAAAGGCTACTCCGTCGTCATCACTAGCGAATGATCATAAGAACGGAAAGTTACTCGAGGCTTCTTTCAGCTCCATAAATGCTTTAATTGAGAGTTGTATTAAATGCTCCGAAGCTAGTATGCCTACTTCACTCACGGATAATGTTGGAATGGATTTACTTGCTAGTGTAGCCGCCGTTGAGATGTCGAAGTCTGATTTTGTTTTGCCTTCTGATACTCGAGGAAATATCACTGCAGTTGACCGCTCCTCCAGAGGCAGTGATTGTAAAGTCGGAGCATCTTGTCCTGACGAGGATGCTAGAGATAACATGCAGTCAAATGATGCTATGGATGTTACTGAGCTGGACGTGATCACTAGTTCCTTTGGAGCTAAAAATGTGGATGGAAGGTGTGCTTCACAATCTGAAGAGAAACCGGCTGGAGATCTAAATGGTCATTCAAAATCTTCTGGTGTAAATTTGCAACGAACTGCTGTGCCACTGCCAGATGGGTGTATAAAAATGAATGAGGCTGGAGGCCCTGTCTCTCTTGCTAAGACACCGGAGAAGGGCTTTGAGATTGAGGGGGCTAAACCAGTCAAGGATAGAAAGACAGCTGATGTAGAAGATGGAGATAGCAGTCCAGAATCTAAACCAAAGCCAAGCCGTTCTTTGCCTGATGGTGGCATGGTCGGTGATGGTATCTCGAATAAGGAAGTTGAAATGGATGTTGACGAGCCTTTGCATCGGTTGCAAGAAGCTGATTGCAATATGAATGATAGACTGAATGGTGTCATTACAGCAGACCAAAGGCTATCTTCCAAGTTGAACTGTGACTCTGCCAAATTAAGGAATGATGAATTACTTAAGGCTTCAGGCTCTTCAAGTGATCTGGTTTCTGTAAATGCATGTGAGATGAAGGGTGAGAAGGTTGACGAAACCAACACATCAGCTGATGTCAAACAACTTAAAAAACACCAAAGTGACCTGGATCCTATGGCTTCTGAGTCCCGAGGTTTAGGTGGCTTGTTTTCAGCTACCAACCATGAGGGTGAGCATGTAGATGAGAATTTGGAATCTAAAGAGAATAATGAGAAAAGTGGAGGACGGACACATCAAGAAACTAAGCAGCCTCTGCCATTCAAGCAATCCAAATTAGCTGGTGTTGAAGCAGAGGAGTCTACATCCACTGCTGCAGATGCTGGTTCCATGTCTGCTGCAGGAGTGTCAGATATGGATGCTAAGTTGGAATTTGATTTGAATGAAGGCTATAATGTAGAGGATGGAAAATGCAGCGAGCCAAGTAGCTTTACACCATCTGGTTGTTTAACAACTGTTCAGTTAATTAGTCCGTTGCCTTTTTCAGTATCTAATGTGGCAAGCAACATTCCTGCTTCAATTACAGTTGCAGCTGCAGCAAAAGGACCCTTCGTACCACCTGATGATCTATTGAGGAGTAAAGGGGAACTTGGTTGGAAAGGATCAGCAGCCACAAGTGCTTTTCGACCTGCTGAACCTAGAAAAGTTCTAGAAATGCCACTAGGTGTTTCAACCACTCCACTTGCTGATGCTGCAGCTAGTAAAATTTCTCGACCCCCATTGGAATTTGACTTGAATGTTGCTGATGATAGGATTCTTGAGGATATGAATGCCCAGATTACTCAGGAGGTGGCTTCTAAGTTTGACCTGGCTAATAATCGTGATCTGGCACATGATATACGTTCCACACATGGACGAGGACGTTGTTCTGGAGGACTAGATCTTGACTTAAACCGAATTGATGATGCTCCTGATGCAAGCAACTTCTCTTTGAACAATTTCCGTAGAATAGATGCTCCGCTTAATGTTAAACCATCTACTGTTCCTCTCAATGACAAGGTGAATTTTCGTAGGGACTTTGATTTAAATGGACCTATTGTTGATGAGACGGCTACTGAACCATCAATATTTCCTCAGCATGCTAGAAGCAGCATGCCATCCCAGCCAACTGTTTCTGGCCTTTGGATGAACAATGCAGAAATAGGAAATTTTCCATCATGGTTTCCTCCAGGGAATGCTTATTCAGCTGTTGCAATTCCATCAATTATGCCTGATAGAGCCGAACAGGCTTTTCCAGTAGTTGCAACAAATGGACCACCCAGGATTTTGGGACCCACAAGTGGTAGCAGTCCATATAACCCTGATGTCTTTAGAGGGCCAGTATTATCATCTTCTCCAGCAGTGCCGTTTCCTTCTGCAACTTTTCAATATCCTGTCCTGTCTTTTGGAAACAGCTTTTCTCTACCTTCAGCCACGTTTTCAGGTAACGCAACAGCATATGTTGATTCATCATCTGGTAGCAGGCTTTGCTTCCCTGCAGTTCCTTCGCAGTTCTTAGGTCCTCCTGGTACAGTTTCAACCCATTATCCAAGACCTTATGTTGTCAGTCACTCAGATGGCGGCAACACTACTAGTACTGATAGTAGTAGAAAGTGGGGAAGACAAGGTCTAGATCTAAATGCTGGCCCTGTAGTTCCAGATATTGAAGGAAGAGAGGAATCATCATCCTTGGTACCAAGGCAACTATCTGTTGCCAGTTCGCAGGCCACTGCCGACGAGCATATGAGGGTTTACCAGCCAGCAATTGGCCTAATGAAGAGAAAGGAGCCAGAGGGAGGGTGGGATGGGTACAAACAGTCATCGTGGTAGTAGGAAGATCCCGTTGAATCCTGAAAGCTGGTGAGTTTTTGTTTATATCTTTTCACTTTTGACTGTAGGCTTCTGAAAAAAATATTGTAGGGTGGTGGGAGGATGGCATGTTTTTACTGTTGTTGTTTTAACATGAATATATTTGTATTCTACGATTTCCTTTTCTAATGTTAAAAATGTGAATTATATGTTTTTTTCAGTGCTTTGAGGATTGACATTGAGCTGACTTCCACTGGTTGTCAAGTCATCTAACTTTGTGTGCTTTTCGGAGGAGGTGGTGAGTAGTAATCTCATGTTCTTCATGATCTCCAAAACCCCACCCACACCACACCTTTTCTCTGTATCAGTTGTAACTTAAAAAAAAGAAAAAAGAATGTCTGTCTGGGGGGGGGGCTTCAAGCTTCTTTCTTGTCACTACTTGAATTTGTTCTGGGTGGCTGCAGATAATTTCTTCTTTGTAGATATTTAACTGTTGGAAAGCATGCACTATCTGTTGCCCAGACACTTGATAATTGGTGCCGATACAGGTGTTCGTTCGTTCAGTGCATCAATTTAATATACTCTGTTGAACTCAAAACCTTTCCATCCTTTTTGCAGCTAGCTATTTCACCAAATATGAACACCGGTGAATTTGCTTTGAGCATATTTATAATTTCATTTTTCCCCTTTAGGATGAAAAGCAGAGGGTGCCATCTGACCGCATGCATTTCAATTCCATTTATTCTCCTTTTTAAATTCTGCCTTGCAAAATAATCAATCAATGTTCCTCATTTTCTATGCTGTGTTTACTTATTTTGTGCTCTCCTCTCTCGACTTCTTTCCATATATGGGGAATCAACCCCTTCTTTACACAATGTTAGCTGACACTTACTTTTTTGTTTGACATGGTGATGATGGTGAGACTCCAGGTGGTAAGAATTTGTTGGTTTTTTTATCCAATTAATGAGTTTTTTGTTTTTTTTTTTGGAAAAGCTGTAAAAAGCACATTCTAATTCATTTAAGTGTTTTTTTTTAGGAAAAAGCTGTAAAAGCACTTCACATCGTGTCATCTAATTTTAGACAATGCTTTTTTTGGGCATTTGTTGTATGTAAATGCATATTGCATAGGCAGGTTTAAAAGGCAGTTGCCTACTATTTTACAATATACCAAATGGAGAAAAGCCAAAATAATTGTGTACATGGGAGCTAGCTACTAAAAGAAGCATAAAGTGGATACCAATCAGAATTAAAAAACAGCTACTATTATTATAAGCGAATATTTTGCTAGTTTCACTTCTCTTCACTTTGCCCAAACAAAGTTGTTTTGTTATAAAGCCTGCTCTCAACTTTGCCTTGTAAGGTTTCTTCCACAAAATACATTTCTGCATCCAAAATACACAAGCACACGAGAATTCATATGAAGGTTCAACATGACATATAAACTACCAAAATTACCCCTGAATTCGGAGAACCCGAACAAGGACCACTAATCTGTCCAGATTTGGGTTAATTTTGATAAATTAGAGGGATTGATAAGAGAACTCACAGCAGACACCCACGGTGTGGTTTTTTCTTTTCTTTTTGTTTCTGTGGTGGCTTGATAACAACCTTTATTGCTGCGTCAAATACTGCTTTCACATTCTGCGCAAGCGATTATAGTCATAATCAAACGGCACAATGACGAATAGTAAATTGTAAGCTAACACTAAATTATACAAATTCCGATCTATATCATTTGTTCCATTTCGATCATACTAATACCATTTAATTTCAATCAAAAATGGGTTGTGCCCTTGTGTTCAACTGTTAGAACTCACGACTATAATAACAACTCTCGTGTCAAATCTTCTACTACAATAGTTCAAGATTTTGCTACATGTGAGATAAAATGTTGTAAGCTGAGTACCTGCTGGGTTTTTGAACTGCATTCGGTATAATATAATGCACCAATCTGTTTACGAAGTTCCTCGCCCTGATTTGATATTGAACCATCGAAGGTTAAAATTCATCATAACCATGAGGTAAAAGCAAGCAGGGTAGCTTCTTACTTTCCCCTCCTTTTAGCATATTAAACAAGGAAAACAATCACCTGCGCAGTGGTTACGGGCACCAATCCGGGATGATCACCCAAATAGAATTTGTCCTCTCGAAGATCTATGCAACGAGAATGATCACAAGTTAGTCCAAAATTGTTGTTCTGAGAATGAGAACCAATGTAAATGATGGCATGTACAGTTTAGAAACAGAAGAAATCATTTACATCAATAACCTGAAGAATCAAGATTCAACAGTAAGAGCATTAGGACAATAATTTCGTGATATGCGAACAGAGAAATGGGAGTTTGCATCAAATATCATAGCGATTATTAAAGGTTTGTAGGTAGAGATTGCCAAAAGAGAAGAGACACATTGTCCAAACATTGATCTTGGGAGTTGGGCAACCTGGTCAAGCTGACTATTTGGGTTTCTTTTAGAGGATGGGTCTGGTCTCAAAAGGTATTTAACAATCAGCTAAACAGGCCCCCCCGCATTCACTTCTCAACAATGGCACGTAAAAGAGCATCTTCCAAAAACCCGAGTAGCTCTTCTCTCTATAAGGCCATGCTTTGCTGCACCTACTATACTAGTTGTATTATTATTTGCCCCCCTGCAAACTTTTAACTCATCTGCAAGTACATATGCTGGTCCTCTCAATAATTTAAACATTGCAAGCACGACTTCTTTATAAATATCTTGGTGTCTGCCCCATCCCACGAACGCACAGAGAGACTTCGCACATCCTAACATTAGCTCCAAGAGACAATAACTTTTTTCTCTAATTAAGCAGCATTCATTCCATTTGGAGGCCTGAACCGGGACCTTGGTCTGAACTCACATCCAAAACCACAAGGGCCCCTTTGGAATCCCTTTGGAAGCACACCAAAAAAAAATATAACAAAGATTTCTTGTCAATGACTTTCCTGTTTGCAAGCATTCCTACTTTAGGCAACCTCTTCTCAACTCCTACCTTCTTTTCAACAAATTCAAATAAAAAAGGAAAAAAAAAAGAATAAAGAGGATAAAATTTGCTTTGGTTACACCTAAAAGTACCTCATTGCCACTGTTTGAATTAAAGAAAGAAGGAAAAAAGAAGGAAGTTTGAATCAAATGCAACTACTAGCTAGAGTCAACTACAATCAGAAAAAGATGGCCTACCCAATTTGGTGCCAACCAACACCACCGGGACTCCAGGTGCATAATGTTGAAGCTCCGGAATCCACTGACCAAGAACCAAACCATGAGAAATTTCAAGTTGCAAACATCATAGAGATGGCACACGTTAATCGCATCAACTTATTAAGAAGAAAGGCTTATATTAGTTCACCTTCTTAAGTACGTTTTCGTAGCTCGCTCGGCTAACTAGAGAAAAGGCAAGGATGAAAACATCAGCTCCTCTGTAGCTCAATGGCCTTAACCTATTGTAATCTTCTTGACCTATATGGCATTATAACCAAAACCAAGTTCAATATTCTAAAATTTCTATGAACAGATATACAACTTCAAGGCTAGGCAACGAAGGGGTTGTATTGTATGTAGTACCGGCTGTATCCCAGAGGCCTAGATTGACGGTGGTTCCTTCAACTACCACATTTGCACTGAAGTTATCAAACACCGTGGGTATGTAATCCTGATAAACACAACTGATTATGTTTTCTGTTGGAAAAACACAGGCAATTATGATCACAACACCAATACCAAACAAAAATTCTCTCTCCCAGGAAGGAGAGGAAGCAAGAACCATTGTCAATTAGACTAGAATCTGAAGATAAGAACCATATACATACAAGAAAACAAAAGAAACCCCCAAGAAAAAACTGCATTAAGAGAGCAATTAGAACCCAAAATCATGAGAAATACAGAACAAAAACACAACAATAAGCAGCAGAGAAGATGGAACTGCAGAACTACAGAACTAGAGAACAAAAACACCCCAGAAAGAGGGAGAAACTTAGAAAAACGTTCAAAATCAAGACACCCAGATGAATCTTTTGACAAAAAGAAGAACATACAGTGGGGAATTTGTTACTGGTGTAGCAAATGAGCATGCAGGTCTTCCCCACAGCTCCATCTCCGACGGTGACACACTTGATGAACCTTGAAGCACTGGAAGCCATTGAAAAAATCCAAAACCCAGATGGCAAAAAGAACCTCTCAGACTCTAGAACCGTTCAGAAAAGGAAATTGCTACACAAAACAAACAAAAGGGGGGTTTCGTTTGGTGTTTACAGAGTCTTCTATGGCTTTTGATTGAAGAGAAAGAGAGATAAAAGAGAGAGAGAGAAGAGAGAAAAAGGGTTGCAAGAGAAAAAGAGAGTGATAAAATCACATGATTCTTCTCACTAATTCACTCTTTCCTCCCCGCTCTCCTTCCTTTTTTCTGGTTGCTAATTAGTTTTTTTTCGCTGCAAATTTTATTGTGAGTTTATATCGCAATTCAACATCAGATCGTATCAGTTTTCATTATTAAATGCTTTTATTTCCCCTTTGTTTAGGTGTGAGAGTTTTTTTTTCTCTTTCAAAAAAGTAATCTTTTTGGTATATTGCAATGAATCATCTCCATCAACAAGAAATACCCTTTTCTTGGTTTTTATTACCCAATCAAAAAAATTCTCTGGTTTCTACAAACAAACAAAATCAAAGAAACCCCATTTCTTTATATCAAAACAGAATGCTTCTCAACAATGAGAAATGACCATTCAACACAGAAATCTTGTCTACTTCTTTTAATTTATTTTATCAAAAATTATATTTTTTCCTCTCTTTTCCAATAGGTTGCTGCCAAAATTTACCATCTCATTTTGTCTAACTTTTAGGATTTTGATTTTGATTTTGATTTTATTTTATGTAAATTGCAGTTGGGTGTTTTATAACTAGATAAAGTTCAAATCTTTAAGGGTGTAATTATAGAAGAAAAACAAAACTTTAGGATTTTGTTTTGATTTTTTTTTTTCTTTTTTTATGTAAAATGCAGTTGGGTGTTTTATAATTAGATAAAGTTCAAATCTTGAAGGGTGAGATTTTATTTTGATTTTGTAAAATATATGTTGGGTTGATCTTAATGATGACCTAATGTGCAACTTGTAAAATGAAAATTGGAAAAGTAAAATATGAAAGAATTAGAAAGGGGAATCCAATTAATTTTTTTTCCACTGTCATTAAATAGAATACATTGGTATTAAAATTGGGTAAAAAAAGAAGAAAATAAGGTAAAGAAGTGAATTTGTGGAAAAGTGTAGGAGTAGGATAGGAGTGATAGGACCACATCATTATTTTTCAAAATTGCTAAAAAGGTTTTTTATTTTCTTCTCTCTTTTCCTTTTTCCTCTTTTCAAAGGAGGAAAAGCAAGGGCCAAGTCAAAGCTCTAAATAAATGAGTTTATTAATTCCATTTTGACATACAACCACAAAAAAAAAAAAAAAAAAATAATAATAATAATAATAAAAAAATTAATCTATCAAAACTCGGTGCATAAGATATCAATTATCAATTATATTTTAATTCTTTTTTTTCTTTCTTTTGAGTATAACAAATCAGATATTAATATATAAATCACGTGCTTGAAATGAACTCGTTTAAGTTTTTGGAAATTTGAGATCGATTTTAAAGTGTTTTTCTTATGGTTTTTGTACTAAAGCATTGTGAGCCTATGTTAATTAACCTCCCAAACCATACATTGAAAAAAGAAAAAGAAAAATGTACTCATAAAAAAATGACTAAAATGACCGTTTTTAGATCAAAATTTGAAGATTATAGTAAACGATTTTTCCAATTTTTTTTTAATTCACAAAAAATAAGTTTATATTCCTATAACATTCATATATTTTTTTTATTTTTTATTATTTGACCAAATGATATAAACTATAAATATAAAACATTGAATCCGCTGTTAATTATTATTATTATATTTTTAATGTCTATATCTAATCTTCTAATGATATAAATAAAGCTCATATTTTTTTTTTTATTGTAGATATTATTAAATATAAAATAAAACCTCATTCCTAAAATTTAAAAATATAAAGAAGAAAGCACAAAAAAAAAAAAAGTTTTATTTTTTATTTTTAGTTCTATAATATTATGAAGATGAAGATTGAATCGTCGACTTTTAAAATAATAATTGATGTCTTTATCTATGTTAGATGAACAATACAATAAGCAATTATCAAACACTTTATTTTTTTTTTCAAATAATAAAAAAATAGAGATAACTAAAAAAAGATACTAATGAAAAATACAAAACAATAAAATGAAAATAGGCTATAAATCACAATATCAAATCCATGCATTGATGATATTATAGTATATATTTCAAATATTTTACCCCAATCATGTAAAAAAGTCAAAATACAAAGTATATATATATATATATATATATATATATATATATATATAAATTGAATAAATTAGTTGAAGAAGACATAATAAATGAATGCAAGAATAATAAAAAATGAAGTA
This sequence comes from Herpetospermum pedunculosum, assembly GCA_028017165.1. Taxonomy (NCBI): domain Eukaryota; kingdom Viridiplantae; phylum Streptophyta; class Magnoliopsida; order Cucurbitales; family Cucurbitaceae; genus Herpetospermum; species Herpetospermum pedunculosum. The sequence goes on from CM051530.1 coordinate 1,465,442, forward strand.
ATAATAAGTAGGGATGTAAGGTAGTTTGAATTATTAGTATTAAAATTTGAAGGCTAAAAAGCCAAAGTCTACGACCAAACAATTTTAGAATTATTGGAAACTTTCGGTTGAAGCAATAAGTAAAGATTAAGCAAACATAATAACTAAGGGATAAAGCAAAAATACACAACTAATTAATTAATTAATTATTAATTAATCAAAATACAAAAAAAAAAAAAAAAAACATAAAAAAAACACCTAACCTTAAGGATTAATCATACAAATGTGGGCCTTTGGATGAGTTGTAATGCCTAAGTTTTCATTTTTATTTTCATCTAATCATTATGAGTAGACAACACTAAAAGCCTTTACATTCACAACAAAACAACCACTCCCAACAAAATTTAGAGTTTATTTTTTTTTAATTTTTTTTAGTGTTTGGTTGATTGAAATGTAAATATTGATTTTAAAGTATTATAACTTCAAATTTTAGGGTTCTTAAAAATAGTTTCATTAAAAAAGAAAAAAAAATTTAACCATTAAAAGTTGATCGAATGGTTATGAAGGGTCTTGAGGCTATTAATGCCCTCTTAGAGGAAACAAGTTCGATCCTTGGTGGCCACCTAACCTACCTAGGAATGAGCTTAAAGTGAGCTCCGTATTTAATGTACTAAAAAAATTAATATAAAACAACACAATTCAACTAGTTTTATTAAAGTTCATTTAAGAATTCAAACATTTTTATAATACAACGAAGCAAAAGAATAATCACTAACGACAAGGTAAAAGGGGTACATCTATATTGATGACCCTGTGAAACCATCGTAGATGGTTTTCCATCCAAATTCGCTCTAAACGTCTCCTTGCGTGAGTGTCCAGACTAGAATATGTGTTGTCATATTTGAAGCACTCAAAATGTGAAGGAAACGTTAATAATACCATCTATAGAAGTTGAAAAAGACATCTTTTAATTAATCACAAATAGAAAAACAATCAAATATATATGAATTATGTATATAGACGGGAGATTCGAACCTCAAATTTCACAAGATTGAGTACATGTCAATTACCACTTACTAGCCATCATCCTATTCTCCTAAAACAGGTGAGCTAGCTACCTTCCTTAAAGAGAAAGAATCTTTTATTTATATATTACAAAAAACATCGAGTCGACAATGGTCAGAGCTGGTAAGCATAACTGTATCGGCGACCAGAGTCGGCGCTCCGCGTTCAAGATAAGTCTTCGTTTCGCGGGAACAACCAAAATAATCATCTCGCTCTTTCCTTTCTTCGATGCTATTTTTTTTTTTTTTAAATGTATTTCGTTTCTTTTCTCTTTCTTTAGACAACTTAATAATATACTTAAATACAAACATTTTTTTTTTAGTTTCATGTAGATCATTAGCCTATTGTCATTTGGAAGGACAAAACCTTATTTCTCAACTTATTGAACTCTTAAATATTAATAATTCATAGTACACACCACTATAAGATTTGTTTTCAAATATTCCTTAAATCAATAATGTTTCATTACTTTTGTTACGATAAATCAATAACAAAGAATAAGTAAGCGCAGAAAAACGACACAGATTTTCGTAGTTCACTAACGTCGTGCTAGCTACGTCCACGGGCAGAAGGGAGAGCAGTATTATTACGAAGTATGAGATAATTACAAATGAACAGATAGGGGTGGCTGAAGTAATTACAAGATTTATATATGACACTCTTCTAATGACCTAATACAAAATGAGTTAAACCCCAAAACAGATAAGTAAAAATCCAAATCAGATTTTTTCTTTAGGGGCGTTACTCCCATACCCCACCAGGGTATTCCATCCCTAGACCTCGACTCGCTGACCCCCGTACCAAGCAGTTGTAGAGAGTCTCATAACAGATTCAAGGCATTCCAAAAACTTTAGACTATTTATTTATATTTATGTGAAAATCTCTAGATATAAGATAGTTGCATATATTATCAATATATATATTTTGGTCATTTTTTAATTAGTACATTTTTCACTTTCTTTTTTCAATATTGTGTTTAGGAGTTTCACTAACCTACAGCCCCATAGCTTTAGGACCAAAATCCGTAAGAAAAACACCTTAAAAATCGGTCCCTAGACCGTAAATTTCCAAAAACCGAAAGTAGTACTTTTCAAGCACATGGTTGAAAACCGTGAATAAGCTATAAGCTTGGTTCAATAAGAAGTGAGGAATGTCAATTTTAAATGAATATAAAGTTTTTTCGTGAATTAAAAAAAGTGCAAAAATTGTTTACTATCATAACTTTAGGACCAAAATCCGTAAGGAAAACACCTTAAAAATTGTTACCCAAACCGTAAATTTCCGCCAAAGCGAGCATAACTCAGCTGACATATGTATGACTTGATGACCAAGAGGTCTGTGGTTCGAATCCCCCCACCCCCAATGACTCAAAAAAATAAAATAAAAAACCGCACATGGTTGAAAACCGTGAATAAGCTACAAACTTGGTTCAATAAGAAGTGAAGAATGTCAATTTTGAATGAATATAAACTTTTTTCGTGAATTAAAAAAAAAATGCAAAAATGGTTTACTATAGTCCATTAATTTTGGTCAAAAAACGATCATTTTGGTCATTTTTTAATAAGTACATTTTTCACTTTCTTTTTTCAATATTGTGTTTAAGAGCTTCATTAACCTACAGCCCCATAACTTTAGGACCAAAATACGTAAGAAAAACACCTTAAAAATCGGTCCCTACACCGTAAATTTTCAAAAATCGAAAGTAGTACTTTTCAAGCACATGGTTGAAAACCATGAATAAGCTACAAGCTTGGTTCAATAAGAAGTGGGGAATGTCAATTTTGAATGAATATAAACTTTTTTCGTGAATTAAAAAAAGTGCAAAAATTGTTTACTATAGTCCACCATTTTTTGTCCAAAAACGATCATTTTGGTCATTTTTTAATGAGTACATTTTTCACTTTCTTTTTTCAATGTTGTGTTTAGGAGCTTCATTAACATACAACTCCATAGATATAAGACTAAAATCTGTAAGAAAAACACCTTAAAAATCGTTCCCTAAACCGTAAATTTCCAAAAACCGAAAGTAGTATTTTTCAAGCACATAGTTGAAAACCGTGAATAAGCTACAAGTGTGGTTCAATAATAAGTGAGGAATGTCAATTTTGAACGAATATAAACTTTTTTCGTGAATTAAAAAAAGTGCAAAAATGGTTTACTATAGTCCACCAATTTTGGTCCAAAAACGATCATTTTGGTCATTTTTTAATGAGTACATTTTTCACTTTCTTTTTTCAATATTGTGTTTAGCAGCTTCATTAACCTACAGCCCCATAGCTTTAGGACCAAAATCCGTAAGAAAAACACCTTAAAAATCGGTCCCTAAACCGTAAATTTCCAAAAACCGAAAGTAGTACTTTTCAAGCACATGGTTGAAAACGGTGAATAAGCTACAAGCTTGGTTCCTTAAGAAGTGAGGAATGTCAATTTTGAATGAATATAAACTTTTTTCGTGAATTAAAAAAAGTGCAAAAATTGTTTACTAGTCCACAAAATTTTGTCCAAAAACGATCATTTTGGTCATTTTTTAATGAGTACATTTTTCACTTTCTTTTTTCAATGTTGTGTTTAGGAGCTTCATTAACATACAACTCCATAGATATAGGACCAAAATCCGTAAGAAAAACACCTTAAAAATCGTTCCCTAAACCGTAAATTTCAGAAAACCGAAAGTAGTACTTTTCAAGCACATGGTTGAAAACAGTGAATAAGCTACAAGATTGGTTCAATAAGAAGTGAGAAATGTCAATTTTGAATGAATATAAACTTTTTTCGTGAATTAAACAAAGTGCAAAAATGGTTTACTATAGTCCACCAATTTTGGTCCAAAAATGATCATTTTGGACATTTTTTAATGTGTACATTTTTCACTTTCTTTTTTAAATATTGTGTTTAGGAGCTTTATTAACCTATAGCCCCATAGCTTTAGGACCAAAATCAGTAAGAATATCACTTTAAAAATCGTTCCCCAAATCGTAAATTTCCAAACACCGAAAGTAGTACTTTTCAAGCACATGGTTGAAAACCGTGAAAAAGCTACAAGCTTGGTGCAATAAGAAGTGAGGAATATCAATTTTGAATGAATATAAACTTTTTTTCGTGAATTAAAAAAAGTCCAAAAATCTTTTACTATAGTCCACCAATTTTGGTCCAAAAACGGTCATTTTGGTCATTTTTTAATAAGTACATTTTCACTTTCTTTTTTCAATATTGTGTTTAGGAGCTTCATTAACCTACAACCCCATAGATTTAGGACCAAAATCCGTAAGAAAAATACCTTAAAACTCGTTCCCTAAACCGTAAATTTCCAAAAACTAAAAGTAGTTATTTTTAAGCACATGGTTGAAAACCGTGAATAAGCTACAAGTTTGGTTCAATAAGAAGTGAGGAATGTAAATTTTGAATGAATATAAACTTTTTTCGTGAATTAAAAAAAGTGCAAAAATGGTTTACTATAGTCCATTAATTTTGGTCCAAAAACGATGATTTTGGTCATTTTTTAATGAGTACATTTTTCACTTTCTTTTTTCAATGTTGTGTTTAGGAGCTTCATTAACATACAACTCCATAGATATAGGACCAAAATCCATAAGAAAAACACCTTAAAAATCGTTCCCTAAACCGTAAATTTCCAAAAACCGAAAGTAGTACTTTTCAAGCACATGGTTGAAAACAGTGAATAAGCTACAAGTTTGGTTCAATAAAAAGTGAGGAATGTAAATTTTGAATGAATATAAACTTTTTTCGTGAATTAAAAAAAGTGCAAAAATAGTTTACGATAGTCCACCAATTTTGGTCCAAAAACGATCATTTTGGTCATTTTTTAATGAGTACATTTTTCACTTTCTTTTTTCAATATTGTGTTTAGGAGTTTCATTAAACTATAGCCACATAGCTTTAGGACCAAAATCCGTAAGAAAAACACCTTAAAAATCGTTCCCTAAACCGTAAATTTCCAAAAACCGAAAGTAGTACTTTTCAAGCACATAGTTGAAAACCGTGAATAAGCTACAAGCGTGGTTCAATAAGAAGTGAGGAATGTCAATTTTGAACGAATATAAACTTTTTTCGTGAATTAAAAAAAGTGCAAAAATGGTTTACTATAGTCCTCTAATTTTGGTCCAAAAAGGATCATTTTGGTCATTTTTTAATGAGTACATTTTTAACTTTCTTTTTTCAATGTTGTGTTTAGGAGCTTCATTAACCTATATCCCCATAGCTTTAGGACCAAAATCTGTAAGAAAAACCCCTTAAAACTCGTTTCCTAAACCGTAAATTTCCAAAAACCGAAAGTAGTACTTTTCAAGCACATTGTTGAAAACTGTGAATAAGCTACAAACTTGGTTCAACAAGAAGTGAGGAATGTCAATTTTGAATGAATAATTTTTTTTTTTCTAGAATTAAAAAAAGTCCAAAAATGTTTACTATAGTCAACCAATTTTGGTCCAAAAACGATCATTTTGGTTATTTTTTATTGAGTACATTTTTCACTTTCTTTTTTCAATATTTTGTTTACGAGCTTCATTAAACTACAACCCCATAGCTTTACGACAAAAAACCGTACGAAAAAAACCTTAAAACTCGTTCCGTTAACCGTAAATTTCCAAAACCCGAAAGTAGTATTTTTCAAGCACATGGTTGAAAACCGTGAATAAGCTACAAGCTTGGTTCTATAAGAAGTGAGGAATGTCAATTTTGAATGAATATAAACTTTTTTCGTGAATTAAAAAAAGTCAAAAAATCGTTTACTATAGTCAACCATTTTTTGTCAAAACACGATTATTTTGGTCATTTTTTAATGAGTACATTTTTCACTTTCTTTTTTCAATATAATGTTTAGGAGCTTCATTAACCTACAACCCAATAGCTTTAGGACCAAAATCCGTCAGAAAACCACCTTAAAACTGGTTCCCTAAACCGTAAATTTCCAAAAACCGAAAATAGTACTTTTCAAGCACATGGTTGAAAACCGTGAATAAGCTACAAGCCTTGTTCAATAAGAAGTGAGGAATGTCAGTTTTGAATGAATATAAATTTTTTTCGTGAATTAAAAAAAGTCCAAAAATGGTTTACTATTGTCCACCAATTTTGGTCCAAAACCGATCATTTTTATCATTTTTTAATGAGTACATTTTTCACTTTATTATTTCAATATAGTGTTTACGAGCTTCATTAACGTACAACCTCATAGCTTTACGACAAAAATCCGTAAGAAAAACACCTTAAAACTCGTTCCGTTAACCGTAAATTTCAAAAACCCGAAAGTAGTACTTTTTAAGCACATGGTTGAAAACTGTGAATAAGCTACAAGCTTGGTTCAAGAAGAAGGGAGGAATGTCAATTTTGAATGAATATAATTTTTTTTCTAGAATTAAAAAAAGTGCAAAAATGGTTTACTATAGTCAACCAAATTTGGTCCAAAACCAATCATTTTGGTCATTTTTTAATGATTACATTTTTCACTTTCTTTTTTCAATATTGTGTTTAGGAGCTTCATTAACCTACAACCCAATAGGTTTATGACCAAAATCCGTAAGAAAAACACCTTAAAACTCGTTCACTAACCCGTAAATTTCTAAAACCCGAAAGTTGTACTTTTCAAGCACATGGTTGAAAACCGTGAATAAACTACAAACTTGGTTTAATAAGAAGTGAGGAATGTCGAAGGAATATAAACTATTTTCGTGAATTAAAAAAAGTCCAAAAATTGTTTACTAGTCCACCAATTTTGGTCCAAAAACGATCATTTTGGTCATTTTTTATTGAGTACATTTTTCACTTTCTTTTTTCAATATTGTGTTTACGAGCTTCATTAACCTACAGCCCCATAGCTTTACGACAAAATTCCGCAAGAAAAACACCTTAAAATTCGTTTCGTTAACCGTAAATTTCCAAAACCCGAAAGTAGTACTTTTCAAGCACATGGTTGAAAACCGTGAATAAGCTACAAGCTTGGTTCAATAAGAAGTGAGGAATCTCAATTTTGAATGAATATAAACTGTTTTCGTGAATTAAAAAAAGTCCAAAAATCGTTTATTATAGTCAACCATTTTTTCTCAAAAAACGATCATTTTGGTCATTTTTTAATGAGTACATTTTTCACTTTCTTTTTTCAATATAATGTTTAGGAGCTTCATTAACCTACAGCCCCATAGCTTTAGAACCAAAATCCGTAAGAAAAATACTTTAAAACTCGTTCCCTAAACCGTATACTTCCAAAAACCGAAAGTAGTACTTTTCAACCTTATGGTTGAAATCCGTGAATAAGCTAAAAGCTTGGTTCAATAAGTAGTGAGGAATGCCAATTTTGAATGAATATAAACTTTTTTCTTGAATTAAAAAAAGTCCAAAAATGGTTTACTATAGTCCACCAATTTTAGTCCAAAAAGATCATTTTGATCATTTTTTATTGAGTACATTTTTCACTTTCTTTTTTCAATATTGTGTGTAGGAGCTTCATTAACCTACATCCCCATAGCTTTAGGACCAAAATCTGTAAGAAAAATCCCTTAAAACTCGTTCCCTAAACCGTAAATTTTCAAAAACCGAAAGTAGTACTTTTCAAGCACATGGTTGAAAACTGTGAATAAGCTACAAGCTTGGTTCAAGAAGAAGTGAGGAATGTCAATTTTGAATTAATATAATTTTTTTTCTAGAATTAAAAAAAAGTCCAAAAATGATTTATTATAGTCAACCAATTTTGGTAAAAAAAAAAACGATAATTTTGATCATTTTTTAATGATTACATTTTTCACTTTTCTTTTTTCAATATTGTGTTTAGGAGCTTCATTAACCTACAACCCAATAGGTTTAGGTCCAAAATCCGTAAGAAAAACACCTAAAAACTCGTTCCCTAACCCGTAAATTTCCAAAACCCGAAAGTAGTACTTTTCAAGCACATGGTTGAAAACCGTGAATAAACTACAAGCTTGGTTCAATAAGAAGTGAGGAATGTCAGTTTTGAAGGAATATAAACTATTTTCGTGAATTAAAAAAAGTCCAAAAATGGTTTACTATAGTCCACCAATTTTGGTCAAAAAACGATCATTTTGGTCATTTTTTATTGAGTACATTTTTCACTTTCTTTTTTCAATATTGTGTTTACCAGCTTCATTAACCTACAGCCCCATAGCTTTACGACAAAAATCCGTAAGAAAAACATCTTACAACTCGTTCCGTTAACCGTAAATTTCCAAAACCCGAAAGTTGTACTTTTCAAGCACATGGTTGAAAACCGTGAATCAGCTACAAGCTTGGTTCAATAAGAAGTGAGGAATGTCAATTTTGAATGAATATAAAAAATTTTCGTGAATTAAAAAAAGTGCAAAAATTGTTTACTATCATAACTTTAGGACCAAAATCCGTAAGGAAAACACCTTAAAAATTGTTATCTAAACCGTAAATTTCCAAAAACCGAAAGTAGTACTTTTCAAGCACATGGTTGAAAACCGTGAATAAGCTACAAGCTTGGTTCAATAAGAAGTGAGAAATGTCAATTTTGAATGAATATAAACTTTTTTCGTGAATTAAAAAAAATGCAAAAATGGTTTACTATAGTCCACCAATTTTTGGCCAAAAACGATCATTTTGGTCATTTTTTAATGAGTACATTTTTCACTTTCTTTTTTCAATATTGTGTTTAGGAGCTTCATTAACCTACAGCACCATAGTTTTAGGACCAAAATCCGTAAGAAAAACACCTTAAAAATCGGTCCCTAAACCGTAAATTTCCAAAAACCGAAAGTAGTACTTTTCAAGCACATGGTTGAAAACCGTGAATAAGCTACAAACTTGGTTCAATAAGAAGTGAGGAATGTCAATTTTGAATGAATATAAACTTTTTTCGTGAATTAAAAAAATTGCAAAAATTGTTTATTATAATCCACCAATTTTTGTCCAAAAACGATCATTTGGTCATTTTTTATTGAGTACATTTTTTACTTTCTTTTTTCAATGTTGTGTTTAGGAGCTTCATTAACATACAACTTCATAGATATAGGACCAAAATTCGTAAGAAAAACACCTTAAAAATCGTTCCCTAAACCGTAAATTTCAAAAAACCGAAAGTAGTACTTTTCAAGCACATGGTTGAAAACAGGGAATAAGCTACCAGCTTGGTTGAATAAGAAATGAGGAACGTAAATTTTGAATGAATATAAACTTTTTTTTTGTGAATTAAAAAAAATACAAAAATTGTTTACTATATATATATAAAAAAGGCCTATATGATTGAGATAAACTTCCCAAAAAAAAAAAAATATGACTGAGATAAATTATTTTTGTAAATAAGTTAAAATAGAACAAAAATTTGTACTAAAAAAAGGGGGAAAAAACACCCTAATATTTAGGTTAGGTAATGATTGTATTTAAAAAAAATAAAAAAAAAATAATGACGGTTCTAATTACAACTCATAAAAATGTAAATTATATAACTTAACCATCCCTGCACAATGTTGAGATGACGAGAAAAATGATCATTTTTAATTTACGGTTTAAAAAAAATGATAGACATATTTTTTATTTGAAAAGAGATCCAATACTAGAATCTAAAACGATTTTATGGACTAAAATATCTCTCTAAACTCTAAACATTAAACTAAAATTTGATTTCGACCATTTTTCAAAATATATATTTTTTTTGCAATTTTTCAAAAAGATCTCCGAACGAGCATTTAAAAGGATTTGGTGAATTTATCACATGAGCTCATCACGCTCCCATGTCACCAAGCCCATGAGCCAAAAAATAGAAATAACTCCTCTTAGGCACTAGCATCAACCCGAGGTGGAAGAGTCGACCATCCCAAAGGGCTAGCTCTAAGCCCGAGTTGAGTACGACCGAGCCGACGATAAAGATCTTTCTTTTTTAAACTCGAGTCAGGTACAACAAGTGGAGACTGCCTGTATTCATTGACTTGAGACCATCCTTACTTAAGTATTGACTTAGACACAACACCACCACATTTGTGTTTTTATGTAACCTTACGGGAGAAAAACATATGATATGTCAAATCGATGTCTGCCTAGGTCAAATTTACGCATCAACACATAAATATAAAAAATATAGGAATTATTGTAGTAAGAGAAATTAGTGGTAATGAATTAATATATATATATATATATATATATAATTACTTTCTAAAAATATGATGTTTCATAAAATATATATTTATAAATATTTGGGAAACATTCATTTAAATTTGGAAACTTCTCCCTGGTCTGGGCTCAAAGAATGACTTCTGAGAAATTTGGCCCAATTTCAAAACCCTAAATTGGTTGTGGAAGGCCCTTGTATCGGAGGACGGAGCCAAGATTTATTCTCCCAATTTGCTTGTGACTTGTGTGAGTACCGAATCATCGACACTATTTCTATTGTTGATCATTCGATTTCAAACAATTTCTAATTTCTCAAGTAAATTCGAAAAGATGGCTGTGGCAGAACCCGATTTGGACGAATTCTTCGATGGGAAGAAGCGTGCTAGGAATCCTTTGGTCCCTATTGGTAAACAGCTAATGCTTAATTCTGTTTCTGTTTTCTTGAATTATGTAGTGAATTCATGATTTTCTTTGAATTTAAAGGTTTTGATCTTTAAAAATGGAAGAAATGGGTTTGTGTTTGTGTCTGAGTTGCAAGTTCGTTCGTTATTTAAGATTAACTCAACGAGACAAGAAATAGTATAGTATAGAACTCGATGCTTATTGACGTCTGGATTGAAAGGGGGTTAAAAGAAAACCCAACAACAATATTTGAGCTCATAATTAACATTCTGTAATAACCATTGATGAGCAATTCTAGCATTTATGTACTTGAGAGCTATATCTTGGCTGGATTGTTATGATGTTTTGAAGGGTTAATGGCTTCTCATACTATTTTGGTTGATGCATTCTCTGGACTGCTATGAAGTTTTGAAGCTTTTCTTTGATGTGTATTGTATCTTGGCTGGATTGTTATGAAGTCTTGAAGGGTTAAAGGCTGCTCCTCGTACTCTTTTCCTTGATGTGTGTTCTATCTTGGCTTGGATTTAATGAAGTTTCGAAGGGTTAATGGCTCCTCATTCTCATTACTTTGCTGTGTGTTGTATCTTGGCTCTGGATTAATGGCTCCTCATTTTCTGGCAAAGTCAGCATAGTTCAACTAGCAGAAAATATGTGCTCTCGACCAAGAGGTCAGATGTTCGAATCCCCCCATTCCCACTTATTGTTGAACTAAAAAAATGGCTCCGCATTTTCTTTTCTCGGCTACGTGTCGTTGTATCTTGGCTGGGGTTGTTATGAAGTTTTGAAGGGTTAATGATTCTTCATAGTTCTTTGATGCGTGTTGTACCTTGGCTGGATTTTGATAAGTTTTGAAGGGTTCAAAATGGCTCCTCGTACCCTTCTTTGATGTGTGTTGAATTTTCAGGTGCACTGATCACAGCTGGAGTTCTTACAGCAGGGTTAATTAGTTTCCGGCAAGGCAACTCTCAGTTGGGACAGAAGCTAATGAGAGGTCGGGTAATCGTCCAAGGTGCGACGGTGGCTCTTATGGTTGGCACTGCCTATTATCAAGGGGACAATCCATGGCATCGAAGTTAGATTTGGTAATATGTACATAATTGACAGCAGGAAATCTGTGCATCATTTAAATTCTCAATTGGATGGCTTCTCTGAGCCGGTTGATCAAACTGCATCACTGATGAATGGTATTGTTCATAAAGCAGAGGAGTGGTCTGTCTAAGCCTCTCTTCTTCACAGTTCAGTTCATACATTGGAAAGAAAACCAAATTAGGAGGCGTTTGTTGCTGCACCTTGGCTTCATTTATGTCCACAAAAACCATATTTTAGCATACTTCTTTTACTATAATGATTCAATGAACAATTGATTGTAACAAAACATGAATGTCTCCTTCCACAGTTAATATCTAAAGACAATTGTTGAATTTGCTGCAGGGCATTGACGATCGATTCATGTTGTTCAGTTTGATTATTTTACAACAGCTTTTTCCATTTTTCCCCATTTTATCTCGATGAAAGCATGATCTTTTATTTATAAAAAGGGGAATTTTTTTTTTTGTAATAAATGAGTTCATCAAATACACTACAAAATTTATGTCTCAACAATGATGGGTGAAAGTGAGAGAGTATTTTGAGAAGATACTACAACGTTTAATAGATCAGTGAGATTTTTTTTTTTTTTTTTTTTGAAAAGAATCAGTGAGATTCATATGATTTCTATTTTACGTTAAATTATCAAAAATACTTCTGAATTATGGGTTTAGTTTAAAAAATAGTCTTGAACTTAAGTTTAAAAAATACTTTAAAAACATTTTAAAAATATTTTTGCCGTTAATGAAAATATAGACACCAAAGGTGTTAAAAAATCATGAAAATCCTATTTTATCGATTTAAAAGATAACATCTACATTTTTCATTTTTTCTCACGTCACTCGAATTTAACCACTCACATTAGAATTTTGTGTATGTTATTAACTACGAGAGCATTTTTTAAACGTTTTTCATTTTTCATAGTTCAGGGATATTTTTTAAACTTTTTTCATAGTTCAAGAATATTTTTGAAACATAACCTATAGTTGAGGCTATTTGTGAGAATTTAACATTTATTTTTCATCCATAAATAGTATGGTCATGAAAGTTGTCCAAGCCAAGTGGGTAATATAAACAATTTTATTTCTAAAACCTCGAACTCTAGATATTAGGTTAGGTATGGGGACAATATAAATAATTTTTTTTTTAATTCATTAAACTTATTGTGTAAAAAACTACCAAAAGTAGAACACATGTTAGAATATTAGACAAATAAGTCGATATGAAAGTAACTCAGAAAGACGTGTTATGATAGTGATTTTGAACATAAAAGTTGACATTGAGACGCTCACCTGAAGTTAGTATAAAATGATCATTTTGTCCCATCGACTTTTTTTTCAAAAAAATATTTATTTCGATGATAATTTTGAAACATATGAAAGTGTCAATATAATATTTTTATAATTTAGCTTTGTGGTGATACATGCATAAAGTAAGAGAAGTAATTCCCCTGTTGAAATAAATCACAGGCGGCATCTTACTTTATTGAATGGGTCAATTTGAGAACACATAATGTTGCCATAATGGGTAAGATTTGGGCAAAAAGAAAACCTAAATGTGACAGCCAAGACGGTGATGGAGATGGTGGTTTGGTTATGGTTGACAGTGAAGCTTTGGTGGACGGCCATGGCAAAACATGGAAACAATAAATAAAAACCCATTTGAGAAAATGGGTGAAATCGTAACCACAACCCCACAAACCAGAGAAAGCTCAGCTTTACCTTTGCCACGTATCTGACTCCTCTTTCCAACATCTGCATCTCAATTTCATATATATTCTCTCTCTCATTCATCGTTTCTTCTCTGTTATCCTCCTTGTTTCCGTTCGGTTCACGGGACTCTCCATTACCCACTTCAATTCAACCATCGTCCTCTGAAACGGCCTAATTTCTCTGCTTCTTCTAAGGTATTCAACCCATCTTTATAATTTATGTTTATTTGATTTTCTGTGAATTTTGGTGGTTGATGTATCTTTAGTCCACAGATCTTCATGTCTATTTGCTTTGATCGTAGCTCAGGGCATTAATTCTTCTTTCTGTGTTGGTTAACTTATGAGCGCTTTTTGTTTGGTACTGGGATGAATAGATGAATACTTAATTGAAATGAGAAAGAAAAATGGGATCGTGCAATTGGGTTTTGTTAGTGGAGGATACAGAATTGTAGTTGCCCTTTGTCATTGTGATTATCATGCGGAGGAAGAGAGTGCAGGTTTTAGCTGTTTGGCGTGGATCGCATACACACCCACCAGACATTGCCTTGTCTTATCATATTATGATCACCCATCAGACCCTTTCCCTTTTAAATATTTGATTTTATTAGTTCGCGGAGATAGCATTCTTTCTCTAGTTTCTCATTTGGGGTAATTGAATCCAGGGTTCCAATTCTTTGTTTCTGATCATTATTAGTTGCATGGCTATATGGCTTGTTTTTTTTAGTGGTGAGTGATTAGGAATCAGGGCAATCCAGTTAGTACTAATCCTCATGTTCACGTTTTCTGCCTTCTGGTGATTGGTGTTTGACACATGGACTTCAGAAGCAGGCTTGTTTGGATTAGAGATGCAATGTTTCAATGATATCAGATCCTTTTCGGGCATTTGTTGAAACTGGTTACTTTTTGACAACATGTGGGGTGGGGAGAATCAACCTGTGACCTCTTAGTCACTAGATCGTACATTATGCCGATGGAACTATGCTCTTGTTGGCTGGCTTGAAACTGGTTACTTACTTAGTTCCACTATCTCCATATTTTCAAATGTGTAAACTTTCTGGGACATGTATACCCTGTACTCTTTATCGTTAGTGATACGACCAAATCTATGAATGAAGACCTGCAAATCTTTGTTGTTCCTTTGGTTTTTCTTTCTAATTGTGAACTATCATTTTGAGTCTATCATGTAGAAATAGATAGAAATATGACAAACTGATAAAGATATTTCATTGATAAATGATATTACAAAATGGAAGAGAAACTTCCAGTTCCAGCCACCCATGGTGGATTACAAAAAAGATTTGCATAGTGTATGGGAATCATTCACTGCTCATGGTTAGACTTTCACTTTGCATAGTGTATTAGCTAGTGTCTTTAGTATTTTGAGATCTATTCTTAATCTTTCCCATTCCCTTGAATATTTTTCAATCTTTGGCTTAAGTGTAACTCGGTTGTAGCTACCCCATGTCTTTTTCACTTCATTTCCTTGCATCTAAAAAGTGAACTCCATTAGTAACTTCTAATGTTCAAGAATATGAATCTGTTGCAGATTTTGGAAGTGCAGCTCATTCAAGATGTCTTCTCCAAGCAAAAGGAGAGAAATGGATGTCATGAAATTGTAAGATACCCTTGTTATTTATCAAGCTTTCATTTTCTTATTTGAGTCATTGGTTATTGTAGTTGTTCTATGTGGTCTTTATGGACGGCTGTTTATGAGGCTTCCAACAACCAGGAAGATGCTATTTTGAAAATGAAAATGATCTACTAGTATTGCAATAGGTTAGAGGAAAGTAACATGTGTTAATAATGCCCACGAAGTTCTTCTGTTCTATGTTTTATTTACAAAAAAAATGTCAAAGTTTGTAGGAACTTCTGATTTTTTTGCAAATAGATAATTTTCTATTTGTGACATGGGTAATCAATGTGTTGATGCTTCCAATATTCTTTCGTAATATTTCCATCCAATATTCTTTCTCGTAATATTTCCAAACTTTTTTGGTCGTTACTTACGCCTTTTGTGTTATTTATCATAGGAAACTAGGTGAGTTTGAGGCTGTGTGTTTATTGCTCTTGAATGTAGCGATGATTGCAGTGAGCTGTGACTGAGAGTAATCATACTTGGGGTTGTAATGATGGTTGCAGAAAAAAGTAACGGTTATCATTTCGTTGTTATGGGCTAGAAAACATGTTGGGCATGCTGGCCTAGGAGTCTAGGACTGACCTAGAATTGGGGTGGTTTCAGGTTTGAGTTTGACTATCGTTCACTGTTATGCATGTAGACCATTGAGTGGCTAATGCTATAGAATAGAAGCCACACTTGAAGGTGTGCTATCTCTTACTCCAAAATGTGGAACTGAGGTCATTTTAAGGGTTTATTAGAATACTATTGATTAGATATTCCTAATATCGTATGCTTATCTGAAATTCTATTACCAACTTACGCAACAGTGGTGGGGTGGCCATAAATTTCTGTTGGTTTATCTTGTGTTACATTGCCTAATGTTGTCCAGGATGATGAGTGACTACAATGTGGAGATGATAAATGATGGACTCAATGAATTCAATGTGGACTTCCATGGTCCCAAAGAAAGTATTGCTCGACTTTCACCTCTGTCCAATATGCATTTCGTAGTCGTTGATGGAATAGCAATTATTCGTTTGTGGGTGTGTATGAGCATTATTGGAATTCAAATGAACAATTTAGCAAACTTGCCGGCAGTCTAAAGCCAATTCTTTTATCTTATTTGGAGTCTCCTGAAAATTTATCCTTGAAGTGAGTGTTTCTACTGCTTTCCTGTGTAATTTATGGACACTTAACGCCGTTTACTGTTTCACTTAACATTGGTGAGTAAGAGCTGCAGCCTGTTCCTAAAGAGTTTTAATCCATGAAGAAAACTGTGCTTTTGGCTGTTCAAAAGATTGTGAAAGTACATCAGCATGAGGTTTAGTTACTATTCGGATTCCACTTAGCTCTTAAAGGTATTAAGTTTGGACCATAGATGACTTCAAACTCTGAATAGAAATGAACTTTTTGGTTTTATTTACAAGGAAATGTCAACTGGAAACATAACATGCATCTAGTTTAGCTGCATGTTTTCATTTTTTTTCTTCCATTTAATGAATTATTTTTCACCACATTTGGGTCTAGAGCAGCAATAAGTTAATTATCGTTTCATAAATATTTTCTTACTTGAGTTTCACGATCCTTGCAGGCTTATATGAAACTGGCGTTTGGAAAATCCGTGTTGAGCTTCCTGAAGCATATCCATATAAGTCTCCTTCGATTGGTTTTGTGAACAAAATATTCCACCCAAATGTTGACGAACTGTAAGACAGTGTATTAGCTTTTTTAAACCATCAAATGAAATCGATTGAATGTTTCACCTACTATTCCTAGCAAAGTATTTTACGTGCAACTTTTACCTGCAGATCTGGTTCTGTGTGCTTGGATGTGATTAATCAGTCTTGGAGTCCGATGTTCGGTAATTATCTGCTTTACTATTCCAGAGCGTTTTCTGTTTATGTGTTCTGTGATAAGATGTTATTGCACAATAGCTTTTGATGTGTTTGGAAATAAAATTTAACATCCATGGGACCATATGAATTGTATTGTGACTACCAAAATATAGGACTGAACAATTGTCCTTTTTTCGCCCTCATTATATATATATTTTGGTTTCCATATGTTTATGTTTATTCTTACCTCTTTCTTTTGGGGTTTGCAGATCTTTTAAACGTTTTTGAGGTTTTTCTTCCTCAGCTCCTCCTTTATCCCAATCCTTCAGACCCCCTTAATGGTGACGCAGCATCGCTTATGATGAAGGACCGGAAGCAGTATGATGAAAAAGTTAAAGGTAAATATTTCTCACTGAACAACTTTTCTAATCCTATACCACAACTTTGTCCATATAATTTTAAATGATTTTTTTCTTCTTCTGAAAATCATCCAAGATGGAAGTTTTATTAGTAGATACACTTGCTTTCAAAGGTTGCCTAAGATGACAGAGATTTTAGCACCATTTTTGTCCTACTCCTAACCATACTTTCTTAAATGATAACTCTATATCTACTTCCATGTGGATACAGAGTACTGCGAACGATATGCGAAGGAGAATGACATTAAAAGCACAGCAGAAGATGAGAGTGAAGAAGATGAAATCAGCGATAACGTAAGCGGTTCAAGCGACGATGATGTTGCTGGACATGCCGATCCGTAACTGGAAGCAAGGCATTATATTATCAATCATTTCTCCATTTAGCAGCAGCAACTGAATTTACACGTTTGTCTTTCCATATTTTTACTGGCTGTATGATTATATCGAAAATGACCAACAAAAGTTTTAGATGATTCTTAGAATTTCATGGTAATGCAAATGTAAAAGCAGTCCAATAGGGGACATAAATGCAAGGTGACACTATTTTATTAGTTAATGAAATAGACTACATGAAATGGAATTGTTTGGTTAGCTTAGCCCCCACTCAAGAAGTTACCACAAGTTGGTTACGAGGGTTTTAAACCTCCGACCTCAAGAAGATGAGTACATGCTAATTATCGATGTGTTAAATTCACTTGGGCAAGAAACATCCATTTTTTCTTTCAACAATCTTTCCATTCTTAAAACTTGAGATAGAGCCATTGGTTGCATTAATAAGATCATTTGAATTTCCCCTTCATTTACTGTGCAGTTGGTTGGGAAGCCAAATATATTGAATAATGTGAAGAAAATAACCCTTGAGACCCACAATCTTGGCAAGTGTTCAGCCATGGATCATTCACCTCTCATTTTGAGCATCATGCATGCTCAATTTTTATATCATCACTTTATTAAGAGTTTAGTTGTTCCTATGAAAAAAAAACATATATTGTTCTTTAAATATATGCCCATGTCTTTAGTGCAAAAATTTGTTATACATAGGTGCCACCTACATCTAAAAACTTCTAATTTCAATCGAATCGAAACATGTAGATTCATAAATTGTTCATAAATTGTTCTATATGTAATAACTACTTCAGTCGTACTAGTTATTTTTGAAAAGTAACTTTTTTTTAGCAACATTGTCATCAATTCTAAATTATTATATTTCTAATTCATTGTCCATAGACTCTAGTCTAGTTTTTTATTCTTATATGAGACCGAAAAGTTTATTGGCAACTTGTTGGTTTATAGTGATTTATCATACTCTCATATGAGCCCATCTTTCGTTCGGTACAATTTTATAAACCACAAAATTACCAAAATATATATATAAAAGTCTTCATCCTTATTTTACTTTAGTTTAGAGTATGTGTACTATTAGCCAACCCGAACATAAATATGATTGAATCGACAATGATATATTTAATTAGCCGAAATAATTATTGAATGAACAAATGTTAGTGACAAAATTATAGGAAATACCATAGTGTTTTTTTTTTTCTTACAAAAATATCAAAACAGATTTATTTTTTTAAGTTATAAGGATCAAAACGAAATTTAAACCAAATATAAGAAAGAAATTAAAGTATAAGTTTAAAAAAAATAAAATATATATATATAAGTTAATTAATCCTCTTTTCCTGTCGTGGGAAAAAGAAAACCAGAAGAGGGAAAAGAGGGAAAAAAAACTCAGCCCATTGACTGACACACTCCCGCGCCCTTCTTCACTAATTTTACTCAAGCCTCCCGTCGCCGGAGCATCTTCCGGCAATGGCTCAGCCGGAGAGACCCACTCTAAAAGTCTCAAACGTTCCCGAATCCGCCATAGCCCAAGACCTCTTAACCTTTCTCAACTCCAAATTGGGCTCCGACTCCATCTTCGCCATCGAAATCTTCACCGAGCGGAAGAGCTGGAAATCGCGCGGCTTTGGTCGCGTACAGTTCACTACCCTCGATGCCAAATCCAAAGCCCAATCTCTCTCTGTTCAAAACGACCTTGTCTTCAATACCCACAACCTCAGATTCTCCGAGACCTACGATGACATTGTTGTGAGGCCAGTTCACCCCAGAAACAGGACTGAGAATGGAGTTTTGCATGTGGGTTTTATGCTGAAAGAGGATCGGATGAGTGTTTTGGAGTCCTGGGATGGCGTCAAAGCTTGGGTTATGCCCGAGAGGAGGAGGGTGGAATTTTGGATTTGGCACAAAGAGGAATGTTATAAGCTTGAAGTTATGTTTGAGGAAATTCTGGAAGCTACTGGCTATCGTTTGGGAGATGAGAAATTGAATGCACTTCTTCTCAAGGTAATTTTCAACAATGGCTATGGTGATTATTTGATTTGTGTGCTTGTGTTTTACTATTTCGTCTAAAGGGTTTTGTCTATTGAACGAGAGAGATGATAGAAACTTTTGAATGAATGCTGATAATTCTGAAAATATCATATGATGAATCAAATTGTTGTTTCCTCTTGTAGCTCAAATATGCGCCGAGAATATATAAAAAGATTTCTTCTGGACCAAATATGGTTTCTAGATTCAGCTGCAGTCGCTACCGTCTTTGTAAAGAAGACTATAACTATCTTTGGGTTCGGACAACAGAGTTCTCTACTTTGAGATCAGTAGGTCAGTCAACTTCATTTTGTTGGGAAGTTGAAGAAGATTTGCAGGCTTCAGATATTTTTTCGAGTTTCCCATTTTATGGAGAAAGCCTGAAAGATATTGTTTTAGAAGATGGTGAGGAATTTGGCTCTGCCTCTACCTCAGAGATTGTTCCCCTGATAAAGTTAGGTTCTAATCTAGCTTATGAGGTTCAATATCAGCTCAATTCCTTAGTTCATCTGCAGAAAATTAGCCTTGCTGCAGCTAACAATGATCTGATTGACTTCCTTAGCTCTTTAGGTGTTGACACTGCTTTGAATATACTTCAGAGGTTACACCAGCTGAAGGCTATTTGTTATAAGCCCTTGTCGTTTCTAAAGACCCAATTACATGTTCTGAAAAGGAACTGCAAAACTCTTCCTTCGTTATCTCAAAAGAGGTTGTCGAACAACGTGATGAATTGTTATAGAGTCCTTGTCACCCCGTCAAGAATTTATTGTTTGGGACCTGAGCTTGAAACTTCAAATTATGTTGTAAAAAACTTTGCATCATATGCTTCAGATTTTATGAGGGTTACTTTTGTTGAAGAGGATTGGGGTAAGCTTCCTGCAGGTGCCGTTACGACAAGTATACAGCGAGGCATATTCTCAAAACCTTATAGAACTGAGATCTATCATCGAATACTAACTATTCTTCGCGATGGAATCGTTATTGGAACCAAAAGGTTTGAGTTCTTGGCCTTCTCAGCTAGTCAACTCCGATCAAACTCTGTTTGGATGTTTGCTTCCAATGACAAATTGAAAGCAGAAGAAATTAGACAGTGGATGGGTTGCTTTGAAAAGATTCGTAGTATCTCCAAATGTGCAGCTAGGATGGGTCAATTGTTCAGTTCTTCCACTCAAACTTTTGTTGTTCCTACACAAGATGTTGAGATGATACCTGATATTGATGTGAATTCTGACGGTGTTGACTACTGCTTCTCAGATGGTATTGGAAAGATTTCACTTTCCTTTGCTAGGCAAGTAGCCGATAAGTGTGGTTTAAATCATATCCCTTCAGCATTTCAAATTCGATATGGTGGATACAAAGGTGTTGTTGCTGTTGATCGTAATTCCTTTCGTAAACTATCATTGCGTGATAGCATGCTTAAATTTGAATCAAATAACAAAATGCTCAACGTTACCAAGTGCTGTGACTCTATGCCCTGCTATTTAAATCGAGAGATTGCTACCCTTTTGTCAACTTTGGGAGTGAAGGATGAAAGCTTTGAGGCATTGCAGCAAGAACAACTACGTCTTCTGGGGAGAATGCTGACCAATAAAGTAGCTGCTTTGAACGTCTTGGAAAATATGAACAGGGCTGATTCTGATAACCTTCTGGTGCAGATGTTAAACCATGGTTATGAGCCTAATATTGAACCTTATCTCTCAATGATGCTTCAAGCACACTACTGGAACCTGTTTTCTGATTTAAGAAGTAGATGTAGAATATTTGTTCCAAAGGGCCGGATCCTCCTTGGCTGCTTGGATGAAACTGGTATTTTAAATTATGGCCAAGTTTATGCCTGCATAACCTTGTCAAAATCAGAGCTTCAGAACAGGAATCAGAAGTACTTCCATCAGATAGACGAGACAAAATCTATACTACTCGGGAAGGTAGTTGTTACAAAAAATCCATGTCTTCATCCAGGAGATGTTAGGGTTCTTGAAGCTATTTTCCATGTAGAACTAGAGGAGAAGGGATTGGTGGACTGTCTTATATTTCCTCAGAAAGGAGAAAGGTATGCTTTTGAAGGCTGAAGTTGTTCTCTAGTGCATTTTGTGACTTAGCTCTATAGATATCGTCTTCTTTAAGTATCATATGCGTATGCTTGCCTCAGTAGATAAGTACTCTAAGTTGCAAACTCTTTTTCTTAGATAATGACCTGTCTTAATGGCATTTCTTGTTAGGAATTTCAGTTCTTAAGGTCTCGTTGGATAACTATTTGGTTTTTTATTTTATTTATGAAAATTGTTCTTGTTTTCTCACAATTTTTTTACTATGATTTTTATATTTCTTAAGGAAACATTTGAATTCACAGCCAAATTCCAAAAACTACTTTTTTTTAGTTTTCAAATCTTGACTTAGATTTTGAAAACATTTGTAAAAAGTAGTTCGCAAAACAAAGTAACCTATGGGGTGAAAGTAGTGTTTATCAGCTTAATTTTCAAACACCAAACACCAAAAACCAAATAGTTATCCAACTGGGCCTAAGTTGTTTAGGTCAAGTACACCTATACATGTTTATTTCTTCTGGTTAATAGTCGACTTCTGAGTTCTCAATGAATGACCGACTTGGTGTAAGCGTTTGAATTAATCTTTCTTTAACGTATAAATCTATGCTCTTCTCAGAATGGTAAGGACTTCTTAGGATCATAACTTGATGATATCCAAATAGTTTCCATATTTTAGAAGACAGAAGAGGCCTAAAGCATTAGGCGTTAAAAGCTGGAATTTCATTCAATACTCGGTGACTCTTTAAGTTTTTTTGCAGGCCACATCCAAATGAATGTTCGGGCGGTGATCTTGATGGAGATTTATATTTCATAAGTTGGGATGAGAATTTGATTCCACCCAAAACTGAAGCTCCGATGGACTATACGGGACGGAGGCCACGTATAATGGATCACGATGTATCGCTAGAGGTATGTTAAACTACCAAACATTTGAATTATACCATATGAAATTCAAAGCAGAAATTTGATTGCTGTGATTAACATTTATTCTTGCATCATCAAAATGTGCAGGAAATTCAGAAGTTTTTTGTTGATTACTTGATCAGCGACACATTAGGTGCCATTTCTACTGCACATTTAGTTCATGCTGACCGTGAACCAAAAAAAGCCCTAAGTTCAAAATGTTTAGAGCTGGCAGCGCTGCATTCCATGGCAGTCGATTTTGCAAAAACCGGAGCACCAGCGGAGATGCCTCATGTTCTAAGACCTAGGGAATTTCCAGATTTCATGGAGAGATTTGATAAACAAATGTACAAATCCAGTAATGTATTAGGTAAACTCTACAGGTCTGCTGTTAGGTCCATTAAGCAAGAAAGGTCAAGACTTATGTGGTCAGAGGAGGCTGCTAGAGCAATTTATGATCACGATCTTGAAGTCGATGGTTTCGAAGCTTTCCTCGAAACAGCTGAAAGTTACAAAGACATGTACATTGAAAAAATGAGCATTTTGATGAACTACTACGGGGCAGAGTACGAAGATGAGATATTGATGGGCGATCTTCGAAGTCGAGCATCGTATCTGCAACGTGACAATCGCAAGTATGGAGATATGAAGGACCGGATTCTGCTTTCGGTAAAGACCCTACGCAAGGAAGTCAAAGAATGGTTCGAGAATAGCTGCGACCCACACGAACACAAGATGATGGCTTCGGCATGGTATCATGTAACATATCACCCTTCTTACTTCAAAGAAGACATGTTCTACTTTAGCTTCCCATGGACTGTATGTGATGTTTTACTCTGCATAAAGGCAATGAACTCCAAAAGACCTCAAGCAGAAAAAGAACTGTCACTAGCTGTTTTGTAAGCCAAACATGTCATTTATTGCTTTACCTCTAACTAGTGCAGCATTAAAAAATCCATTTTTTTTTTTTTTTTTAACTTTGACCAACACAATCCTAATCCATTGTACTCACTTATCATTTTTAAGCTTCTATCTTTCTTGAAAAAAGGAAAATTGATGAAGCTTTTACTATTGGAGTTTGGTTAACTTTTAATTTGATGAATCACCCCTTGTAATTTGTTGAGTGTTGCAATCAGTCTCTTTTGTTAGTTGTTAAAATTATCCTTTGTAATTTGTTAAGTGTTGTAATCAATCTCTTTTATTAGTTGTTTAATTGAGTTTCACGACTTTAAATAGAGAAGGATAAATTTGTCATTAACATGTTTGTATATTTTAAAAAGAGAAAAAAACGTATAGAGAATTTTTTTTTCTCGTTGAACCCTAATTTCTTGTGAAGGTTCGTGAAGTAAACCGTATTGAACAATTTCAGAGTTGCGAGTTGAGAAAAATTCTTCCATACTCCGTGTGAGATGCTGTGAAATAGTTTGTAACATTTAACAAACCACATGTGGGTGAGATCAAATTAAAGTTGAAAGGAGTGTGATTTGTAACAATTCCCGTAGGTTATGGGTGGTTTTTGCAATTTTTCAAAAAAAAAAAAAAAAAAAAATTAAGCATATAAACACTACTATCTACCAATGTTTTAAAAATCAAGCCAATTTTGAAAACTAAAAAAAAGTAGCTTTTGAAAAACTAGTTTTGTTTTTAGAATTGACTTAAAATTCATATGTTTCTCTAAGAAAAGTGAAACACATAGTAAAGAAATTAAGAGAAAACAAGTATAAATTTCAAAAACAGAAAACTAAAGACGAAATGATTATCAAACCAAGCCTAAACTTTGCATTTTGTTTCAAAAACACATTTTCTTTCGAAACTTACAATATTACCCTAACCTTTCATAAAGATTTCAAGATTGTCCTCAAAGTAGAAATCATTTAGAATGTCAAACTGAAAAAGTCGACGTGACGGAATATCGTTCTTTCATCTTAATCTAGGCAAGCGCCTCCATCCTCGACTCTGCAATATTTTACCAAATTTCTACTCCAAAAGTAATTTTGAGACATTCATGAAACTTCAAAGGTAACATCAATTGCCATTGCTTCTTTTGTTCCCCATTTCCATTCCCATGGAAAAGAGTGAAAGGACATGCCACCTAAAACCCTAATCTCATTGCAGATAGAATAGTGAAAAGAAGAAGAAAGTGTCATAGTCATACCCCACTTTTCAATTCATATAAGGACAATCCATATACATACATTTTATATCCTTTTATTACCCTTCCTAATCAAATATTATTATCATAATATAATTTAATATCAAAGAATATTTAAACCCTCTAATCTTATTGTACATTGATCCAATTAGGAAGAAGAAGAAGGAAAAAGGCAAAACCCCAAAATTAAACTCAAACATGTATTTACTTTTGACACTAAAAACAAACAAAATTCTAACGGAGGAGGTGGCGCCGCCGCCGCCGCCGGTGATGTCGTCACCGGGTCAACCTTCCTCCATCTCAATGTGTACACAATAACATCACTAAAAAACAAGGCGCATTTTAGTAGACACAACGCACCTTTACGCGACGGTAGTAATAGAACCCTCCTTCCCGAAAACAGTGGTTCCTCCTGTCTTCAACGGCGCCGGAATCGAAGCGTAACGAGCAGAGAAGTTCCGAAATCCACTGTAATCATCGGTATCATCGTCGTCGAATTCCCCAATCTGCCTCGAACCTTCGTCGAAATTCATAGCGTAACTCAACGGATCGTATTGAAATTTCCCAGCCCTAGCACCGCCGCCACCACTCCGATTCCGATTAAATCGGCGAATGAAAGTCTTCCATCTAGGTCCAGCGACGATCTCCGACCACTCTCGGAGCTTCAAAATAGCCCTAACACCTCGTGACCACCAGCGCCCATCGTCGTGAACCTGCGACGCCCTAATCCGCTCCCACCACGACGGTCCGACGGTGGCCGAACTGCGAGATCCGAAGCATGATAGCCGGAAACAACCGCACCTGGCGGTCGGCAGAAGAGAATTGGATTTATCCGGTAGACAAGGAGGAGGATCTTCTACGACGGTGTACGACGCCATTATCGGATTTTACTATGGGTTTCCGTCAGCAGTTTTATACATAAAAACAAAATGAAACTGAAAGCAGCTGTGACCGGCCACTGCCGGTCGCCGAAATGAATTTAAAGTGATAATCGAACCAAATGCCACCGGGAGTGACCGGTCATTCGAGTTTATCCAGTGACGGTCGAGCTGTTGTTTGGAGGGAAGCGGGGATTAGGATCTGCTGCTTCGGATGTAGGATAAAGGTGGGACCCATCCTTCGTTGTACCCAATCATTAAATTAAGATGGGCCATTTTTAAAAAATATTAACGTTGATTTTATATAAGGTATAAGGTTTAATGGTAGAGTCTGAATTTGGTCGAACTATCAATTTCGTCAAATTGGATGCTAGATTAACTTTTCGTTTGAATCTCTTAAAAGTACGTGATCATTCACACGAGTTTCCAACAAATCGGCTCCAATTTTTTGCATTTGAATCATTGGTTGCTTGATCATTTCCTTTATCGAAAACCATTTCTTTGACGCTTACGTTTTATCCTAATCGAGCCTCTTCATTTAACCAACAAAAATCACCATTATAAACCTTGGAACCACTCAACTTCTCAAATTTTAAAAATTGGAATACAAAATGTGAGAAGAGATTCGAAGGAATAAAGGTTTCTCGTAATAGAGATTTTTTGGGATTGATTCTTCTAAGTAGAGGAATTCTTCTTTGAAGTTCGAATGGGGAAAATGTTGAGATTTGGAGAAAATAAAATTTCATCTGATATGGCAAGAACAGAATGTGGGACCGAGATTGCGAGCTTGATTAAGGGAAGTAAAAATTGATTTGAAAAGTTAAAGACTCGTTTGATAACCATTTCGTTTTTAGTTTTCTGTTTTTAAGATGTAGACTTGTTTTCTCCTAATTTCTTTACTATGGATTACACTTGTCTTAGAGAAACATTTGGATTCGTAGTCAAATTCCAAAAACAAAAGTTACTTTTTGAAAACTATTTTTTTTAATTTTTTAAATTGACCCGATTTTTAAAATTATTGGTAGAAATTAGATAACAAAACAAGAAAAGTTACAGGTGGAAGTAGTGTTCATAAACTTAATTTTCAAAAACCAAATCGCTATCAAACGGGGCCTAGGTGGTTCCATAAGTTTTGATGATGATTTTGTTGGGTAAATGGAGAGGCTAGATTCGGAGAAAACGTAAGGTCAAAGGAGTGGTTTCTAATGAAGAAAATGATCGAGCAACCGACGGTTCGAAGAATTTATTCGAGAAAATTGGAATCGATTTTTTAGAGACTCGTGTGGATGATGACGTGTTTTTAACATATTCAAACAAAAAATTAATAAGATTTACATTGTAACATTTATGCAAGTTTGAGATTCAATTTAATGAAATTAAAAGCTCAAAATTAAATTGCTACAATATACTAAATTTTGGATATAAATTATTTTTTTCCTAAATATAAAAATGATTATGAAATGAATCAAAACTATCTTTAGAAAATGAAACGCTTAAAATTGTATGTCTATCTTATGAGTAAAAATGATGAAATAACACTTTCATATTCTCACTGATATTTTTTAAAAGTTAAGGGGAAAAGCCAAAAGCTAAGAACCAAACTTTAAAGCATTTCTAAATTAAAATAAATAAATAATAATAATCAAATCAAATGGAAAAATCTTAGCAAATGATTTATTTTCTAAAATTGAATGATTATCCTAAAAATTGAAATGGAAAATCTTGCCAATTTGATTAATTAAATTACAAATGAATGTTATTTCTAATAGATTTCTAAACTCCCTTTGATAACCATTTGATTTTTTAAAATTAGATTTATTTACAATGATTTTCATCTCTCTCAAAGAAAGACTAGAATTCTTAGTCAAATTTCAAAAATAAAAACTTTTTTTTTAGTTTTCAAAATTTGGCTTGTATTTTGAAAACACTTATAGAAGTATATATCAAAACAATGGAACCCAGATGTGAAAATAGTGTTTTAGGCTTCAGTTTCAAAAATAAAAAATGAAATAATTATTAAACAAGACCTTAAACTTTAGATGTCGTGTCTAATAAGTTGTTGAATAAAATTTCTAAATAAACCTAGAAAGAAGGAAAAAATGGGAACCAAAACAAAGGTGAGAAACTTACTCAAAGCATTACCAACTTCAGAGGCAGGCCAAATCGCAGCTCAATTGGCATAAGGTTATGTTTGTGACTAAGAGGTCATGGGTTCAATCCTCGCATTAATTAAAATAACAAAAAAAAACTTGAGAAAACACCTTCAACAAACAAATCATTACAATCTTATATTATAATTTATAATTCAAAGACATGTTTTTCATTTCCATGAAATAATAATCACAAAGACAATAATGAAGTTGAACTATGAAGGAAATTGGTGGTTGTTAGGAATATGATCCCTCCCACCTCAACAACAGCCATTTTTATTTTATCTTATCTTCAAAGACACTTCTGATATTTGAGCTGAAGAAACTCTGCTCATTTTGATGTGTTGGTAAAAACAATCTGCATTATACATCATCAATATACTACATTTCCAATTAAAGAAAATAATTCATGATTCGAACTACTTCGATGTGGCTCTCGAGAACGATCAAACAATGCAACAACGGATTCGATTCAACAACCATTCACATTTTCAATCAAAGAAGAAAAACTATGATCAGAAGAATCACTGCAATCTAGCTTTCAAGTGAGGATTGAACCATAAAGGATGATCATACCTTGAGTCTCATGGAATCTGCTTCATTCATACTTGCAAACACCTATTCTATTCACATTTCCAACCAAAAACAGAAATCCAAACTCTTCATTCATCATTGCAGATGTTCGTACCTCTGATCGAAAAAGGGTCGAAAAAGGGTGTCACGATGTTCATCAATGGCAGGTGAGCATGCATCGCATCGCGAAGCCCTAAAAAACTGTAATTAGGAACACAGAGACGCCTCTGCTAGATTGATGGAAAAAAAACAGTTTACGAAAAAGAAGAGAAGAAAAAACTAACTCGATGCGATTTCAATGGCAAAGGAAATTTTCCGAGTGCTCTTGCTAACGATCATCGTGTAATTGTGAAGAAGACGATGGAGAGGGAAAATCAAACGACATTATTCATTTCTACCACAAAATCGTAAAGAAATGGAAGGAAGTCGGGTTTGAATTCAAGCGGGAATTCAATGCTCCACAAACTTTTTAACAAAAATGAACCACAAAATTGTTATATAGTTGCTTGGATGAAATTAACTGGGAATCTTTTTGGTCTGAAATTTAAATTAAAAATAGGAAATCTGAACCTGGTGAAACTGATAAAAAGAATGGTTATCCTGTAAGAATAATGGAATCCTTAATTGGAGTAAAGAAAACATTTGTAAGAACATGAACATCTTTATAAAAAGAATGGTTATAACCTGTAAGAACTAAACCAGTTCAATTGTACAAACCTATGGCTAATTGTAATTTGTATCTGAAACCTGTTCACTATACCTGTCAAAAACGTAAAAAAAAAATAAACACGAAGAAGAAGGAAAACAACTTTATACCATTTCTAGGTTGTTCCAATGGATCTTGTTCTGCTACTCTCAAATCCGGGAGAAGCGAAGAACGAGTGTCGTGAAAGCAGTTATTTACACCACCAAACCAACTTACTCTACCCAAGCAATTATCTTCCTGAATCTGAATCCATTGTGGCACCAGTGACTGTGGAAAAGAATCGGGTAATGTCGAATGTAAGAGACGATCCCGACTCCGTGGAGGTTCTCCGGTTCGATCTTGAAGTGAAGGATGGAATATAAGGGAAAAAGTGAAACAAGCATTCCCATCTTGAAAATTCTTGCTCAATGTAAGTGCAACGACGGATTGAATCAGTCACATCAAACATCATCCTCAAACAAAACACGAGTTTCAAAACTTGGCCTCAATTTACGGCTAGTAGGGGCGGCCAGGCTTTGAAGCAAGGTCAAAACGTCGGCGAAATCGTCTAAATAGTATTTGGCTTTGCTAGGCTTTTGCCCCACAGTACAGGCAAATATCTTTGGGGGAGTTGCAAGGGATGAACTATAGCTTTTACTTGATATGCTCTCGAACATGTCTTCGTCGGATCGATCATCTCCAATGCACAACACAAAGTCGGGTGCTTTATCAGAGCTGATCATTGTGGAAAGAACTTTTTCAGCAACTAATCCTTTAGTCACACCCTGCAAACAATAGCAAATTAGTAATGATGATGATTGTTCAGCCTCCATCAGATGAATCGAAGCGGAAAAGCCAAGGAAGGAGTGAGCAGAAGCTGTAAATACCTGTGGTTTCACCTCGACGATCTGCTGGCCTTTTTTTACGACTACGGGTTCATTAGCAAGGACATTTTCAAGGTGATCCAAGAGCTCCATGGCCTGACATGAACCAAAATAAGAATCGGCGTCTTGATGGTGCCATACCAAGGCACTGTCCTTGGTCTCTATGTATGAGCCATCGGTTGCCTCGGTATATAGTTTCATCACAGGTTCTGCAATCCTTTTCCAACCAAAGTTTTCAGCCAATGTACTAACTTCCCACTTAGAGTCCCTATTCCACCTACAAATAAATCAACACTTCATATAAGAATCGAACCTATTTGATTCGACAAAACGATATTAGATTATATGACTAGGAAAGTAATTGGCAAGTTAAGTTTGATACCTCAAGTAGTATCCGTGTTCGGCAGCAATACCGAGATTCTTACACGAATCGAGCCATGAACCGAGAGAATCTTTCCCCCTGCCACTAACTATAAACACAGTGTTCTTTGAATCCGTGCAAAGGTTGTTGAGGATAGAAATGACTTCAGGTGATGGGGATTTTACCACCGAAGCTTCGGAAACCACAGTCCCGTCGTAATCCAAAAATATTGCCCTCCTAGAAGCGCTCCTATATGCAGAGCCAATATGTTCAATGGAAAGCTTCCTGAAACTTGGAGAAAGTGACAAAATTCTGAAACCTAAACCAAAACCAATGCCCCAGCAACGTTTACTGTAGTGTTCTCGGCATGCTCGTTCAAAATCTTGCGAGAAACTGCGAGCCCAGTAAGCAACATCGTGAGAGCTAACGTATCGGTAATGCTTTTCGTGCCTCAGTTGCCTCTCTAAAGCAGGCATGGCAACAGCCGCATAAAGTGCATCAGCTACAGCATCAAAATCCCAGGGGTTTACCCTGACCGCACCACTAAGGGATGGCGAACAACCTATAAATTCCGACACGACAATCGTGCTGGTACGAGGTGAGATCGGAGAGACTTCCAAAACTTCATCCATTTGCGAAGTTCCCTGTCGACAAACAATGTACTCATATGGAACTAAGTTCATACCATCCCTGAGAGCATTTACAATGCAGCACTCTGCTAATACATAATATGCAATCTTCTCATGAGGAGGAATAGGATGATCAATCAAGATTACAGGTTCATATCCTGGAAAACCAAAAACTTTGTTAATCCTTTTGGTTATCTCATAAGTTTCCCTTTTCGTTTCTTGGACATCATTCCCATTGCTCCGTGCCGGATTTAGAATTTGCACCAGCACGACATTGCCCCGTAACTCTGGATGCTGGTTCAAGAGTTGTTCCATCGCTAATAACTTAAGACCAATTCCTTTGAATATGTCCATGTCATCAACACCAAGAATAAGTTTCTTTCCTTTGAGATTTTCTTTGATTTCCTTGGCCTTCATTGAAGTGTGGGGTTGATTTAATGCAAATTCAAGTCGTCCCATATGAACTCCAACAGGCAAAATCTTGATGTATATTGTACGGCCAAAATACTCGAGCGTGAGATAGCCTCGTTTAGATTCATACTCCAGACCAAGCATTCTACTACAACAAGACAGGAAGTGGCGAGCATAATCGAACGTATGGAAACCGATTAGGTCTGCGTTAAGTAATGCTTTCAGAATCTCATCTCTGACAGGCAGAGTTCGGTAGATTTCTGATGAGGGAAACAGACTATGAAGGAAGAATCCGAGCTTAATTCGACTGTAACGTTTTCTCAAAAAAGTAGGGAGAACCATAAGGTGGTAGTCATGAATCCAGACATAATCTTCTTCCAGATTGATTACCTCCATAACTTTATCTGCAAACCTTTTGTTGGCTGAAAGATACGCTTGCCAAAGACGTCGATCAAAGCGAGAGCCATGATAAGGGGAAATCGGCATCATGTAATGAAAAAGTGGCCACAAATGTTGTTTGCAGAATCCATGATAGAACTGTTTCTGAAGGTTCGCAGGAATGAAAGTCGGCGCGCAGTTGAACTCCTCCAGCAGTTTCTGAGAGATCTCATCTTGCTCCCGGACATCGACATCAACCTTTAACGATCCAACATATATAACATCTACATCAGGCGAGAAGCCATCCTTCAGCTGAAGCAGAAGCGAATCCTCATCAAAACTGAAGTTCCATCTTCCAGAATCTGGATCCTTCTTAGCATGAATAGGAAGAAAATTTGCCACTATTATTTTTCTCCCTCGGCCTTTCGAGGGGGAAACTTCTGAATCTCTGTCCTTATCGGAAAATATTCCCGAAGCAGTCATCACTCGTGGTACAGTTCTCGGCGTAAGAGGAAAATCCAACATATCCGTAGATGATAAGTCTAACAAACTCAAGCAAGAACTTGACAGCATGACAGTAAACAATCAGATTGTTCCTAGTTATCGATTATCGATCGATGTTACAACCACAGAGTCACAGACTAATGAACAAATAACTCCTTTCCCACGGTACAAAGGAGAAGAACAGAGGACCAAGAACCTGAAGGGGAATCAAAATGTAGGAAAATCTCAAACCTCGTTTTTTCTTTGATTACAACAATTGAAACAAAGAAGTCTTTCTATATCTACTCATAACCACAGACAGGCAACTTCGAAGAATAGTCTATAAAATGTCTCTCATTCAAGTTTCTAATCAATTGTTGAAGCAAGGAATCCAGGAAATTCCAATATATTTTCTTCTAAACAAGTCAACTAAAAAGAAGGGATTATGGTTAATCCTCCTGTTATTTGAAGGGCCAATCTTAAATAAACTAAGAGTAAGACTCAAACTTCAAAAGGGTCAATTGAAATGCAAGAAGATGTTTATATTATTTTCTTCCAGAAGGTGTTAAATCACCAAATAAAGAAAAAAGAAAAAAGAAAAAAATGGGTCGTTATCTGATCGAACTTTTTATAAATCTATACCGACAAGATGAATTTAAAATTGAAACACAAGATAAGGACAAATGTCAAATGGTTATGCACTTATCCTTATCTTTAAGTTACTGAAATCCTCACTCAACGAAAGTATATAATAATTGCAATTCCCACTTTTAAAAACTTTTAACTTAAACAATAAACAAATCCCCATTCTTGGATTTCCAGATCATTGATTCACAACACAACCCAACCCAACCCATCTAATTGTTTTCTGGGAAAATAACAACACAAAAATCCCAAAAGCAGTAGAGAGATTGAGAAAACAAAGGTATACCTGAAATGGGAAGAGAGAAATGAAAGAAACCCAGTTCGGATCCTTGTTCAAATGGTGTGATTACCTGAAGAAAGCGTAGAAAACAAGTTATAATTAAGACCCAAGAGAGAAAAAGAGAAAAAGAGGAAAAGGGTATTCGTAACTTGAGCTAAGAAAGAGGATGGAAGAAGAAAAAACCCACAAAGCACAAACCTGAATCTAATTTGGCAGTGGGAAGGCGCAGAGACCCAAAAGAGGCGCCATTACAGAGAGAAAGAAGAAAGGAATAAGATGAAGATGAAGATGAAGATGAAGATGGGGGCGTTTGGAAAGTGAAATTCATGGGAGGGTTAGGTTGGAAAGTTGGAGAAGATTTGAGAGAGATTTTGTGGGTAAGAAAGAAAAAGGGTGAAGATTAAATGGAAATGGAAAATGAAGGGAATTGGATAATTTTGTACAAGTTTTGAGAGAGAGGAGGTTCCGTTTGTTGTCAAAATGTGATTGTTTTGTTCAACGAAGGAAGCTGCCTTTACAGGATATAGATTTACACCCACAAAAGTCAATAAAGAGAGAGAAGGATTGCTCCTTTTCATTTTTTCTTCTCCATTATTTTATCTGCTTTTTTTTTTCTCTCTTTTAAGTTTGTTTGATATTTTCGTGTACGTTTCGATATTTTCATCGACATTTTTACATATCCATAGGTTTGATATCAACATGATGGATAAATAACATTTTCATCCTAAAGTACAAAATCGATAAAATATTAAAAAAACACCGAAATGTAACCTTACGTGAATATAATATTATAATAAAAATATTTTAATTCATTTAAGAGTACTAAATGTTAATTTATTAATTTAAATATTTTTTTAAAAATCTTCTAGAAATATTCCTACATTTTATTAATATTTCCATAAAATTGAAACTTCATACATAGATATTTAAATTCTTGAATTTTTTAAAATTGTGTTTAATTTCTCGTCATTTATTAAGAATGATTTAATAAATAGTAGGTAATAAAACAAGATAATTCATAATTGGAATGAATATTTATAGACTTATTTCTAAAAGACTAAAAACTAAAAATCAAATAGTTATGAAATTCGGTCTAAGTTATTATCTTATTCTTTTATGTTTTTTTCATTTCCAATTCTTACTTTTTCTTGTAACACATTCAATTTTTTTTTTTTTTTTTTTTTTTTTTAACTAGTTGAGTTATGTTTATTTCATTTTGCATTTTATGTTTTAACACTTATTTTTTAATTTGATCTCTCCTTAAGAATGTTTGATATCGGTTGATAATAAATTTACTTAACATAAAAGTAAGTAAAATAGAGGAAAAATATAATATGAGGAATGAAAGTTTTTAATTTATCACCTAGTTTTATACATAAACAAAATGAGTTTATTTTTGTTTCTCTTCTAAAAAAAATTCGGTCAATTTATTAAGGATTATGTCGTACATTAACAAGTTTATCGTTAGAAAGTTTTAACATTCGCCCGTAGCAAGACATGAGGGATTGAATCGAAGAAATACTTAAAAGATTAGAGATTTAAATATATGTTGTAGTATTTAATGTTTGTATTTTTTTTTTCCTTTCAAATTAGTTTTTATTCTTTTGAAAGTTTCTATTTTATCGTATTAATTCTTTTTTAATTAAGTCGTTATGCTCATAAATATTAAAAAAAATGTTTGTATAATTTAAAGCTAGTCATTTTGAACTCAATTAATAAAGTGTATTTTCACACCGTATCATAATTTTATCGATCAAATTCAATGTTTATAGGCAACAAAAACTCAATCGAAATAAATTAGATTGAAAATTTAAAAATATTGATAACTAAAATGAAAAAAAAAATAATAACTCAAACATTAAAAACAAAAATTATATAGTTAGGCTAGTGATATCCAGATTTTTTAGATATAATCCAAATATTTAATTTGGATGGATATTTATGTAACATAGATGACTTTAGTTACGGAAGAAAAATAAATATTGGATTAGGTTGATTGGGATTTGTTTCTATAAAAAGGAAAAGAAAAAAAATAAAAAGTTTGTTCAAATTAATAGGCCAAGTTGGTGAGTTTGGTTTAGGTCTTTATAATTTTAAAAATCAAAATCAAAATATCAATTCAAAATAAAATATTTATATAATGTTGAAATTATATTCTAGAATTGAGTTAATTGTCTAACCACAGTTGATTAAGAAACCCTGAAACTAATCAATTTAACATATTTTCTCGTATTAAGTAAATTAATGTCGTGTTTGTGTCAACAAAAGTATAGCTCAGCTGACATAATGTATCGACTCAGAACTAAGAGGTCCTAAGTTTAATTCTCACTTCTATATGTTGTAAAAAAAAAAAAACATGTCGTGTCTTAACTCGTGTATTTTTCATGGAAAAATAATCTTCTAAAAACTTGAATTCAGTCAAACCGAGCATAGCTCAATTGACATAAAATTGTACCATTGACCAAGAGGTCAGTTCAATTTTCCACCCCGCATTAATTAAATATCTTTGCAAAAAAAAAAAAAACTTGAATTCAATTTATTTTTATACAACATATAGGATGAGGGGAATCGAACATGTGACTTCTTAGCTTCTAAATTGTACATTATGCCGATTGAATTATACTCATGTTGACAAAACTTGAATTTAATTACGGTGTTAAAACGCTCTAAACAAACAGTGCTAAAAATTGTTTGGATGATTAAATAGTTTGTTTTGTACTTAAAAAAAAAAAAAAAAAAATTATCATAATGAATTAAACCTAAATAATTTAAATTGAGTTGATTGAATTTGTAAGTCATCATGTATTTTGGATACTAACACTAATCTTTTTTCAAATTCAGTTAGAAAAATAAGAAGAAGTTTATTTTCATGAATAAAAAAATAGTTAATGATTATTTAGTTTGAATTTCCTATCAAACTTTGAAATAAATCCTTTTTAAAAAAATAAAAAATAAAATGAAAGAAATGCTGCAACAATCAAGATCTAGCCAAACCGAGCATAGCTCAATTGGCATAAGGTTGTGCCCGTGACTATGAGGTCATGGGTTCAATCCTCGCTTTAATTAAAATACCGTTGCAAAAAAAAACAATCAAGATCTAAATCGTGAAATTTATGTAAAATAATTAATTTTTTATTTTTTATTTTTTAAGAACAAACGTGGGGGCACTGTTCTGACCTACAATAAATAACATAACATAATAGAAGGAGGCACCCACCAACTGCAATTTTCAATTTCTAATTAAAATTAATTATACTATAAGAACGTGTTTTTCATTCTTTTTTACCACACTTAAAAACTCAATTTAAGCAATTCATTTATTGTTTGCTTAAAAAAAAGTAATTAATTTATTATTTAAAAAAATTCACCTTTCTAATTTCAATAATTTTTTTATTTATTATTATTATTTTTAATTTTTTTTTTCACGATACCCATCAATATATCTAATATATTCCTCTAATAAAATGGTAACAAATCAAATAAATATATATACATATATATATATATATATATATAATTATGTTTTGAGCATATTGGGAGCGGGATACGAACTACACACTTCTTAGTCGTCAACACATACGTATGTCCAGATAAAAATTATATTTAAAAATATTACTCATTAAATTCACATTAATCTAACTATATAACCAAAAGTTTAAATGGTATTTCAAATGTTTCCAAAGCTTGGTATAAAAAACCAACATCGATTGCATATGACTTCAAACATTTGTCTACCTACATCTATTTTTCAAATAAATTAACACATATTTTTTTTTCTTCGAGTTTTCGATTAAAAATGTAAAAAAATAAAATAAAAAATAAAAATAAATAAAAAAATCGATAGTTATTGAAATTTGGTTTGTCAAATTTAGGAACAAAAATATAGCGTACAAATTTAGGGACTAGAAAATGATATTTTTTTTTGTTTGTAATAGACTAATAGTAAAAGAATTCAAATGTGAGAAATAGAGGTTTAAATTG
The DNA here is from genome assembly GCA_028017165.1 of Herpetospermum pedunculosum. Taxonomy (NCBI): domain Eukaryota; kingdom Viridiplantae; phylum Streptophyta; class Magnoliopsida; order Cucurbitales; family Cucurbitaceae; genus Herpetospermum; species Herpetospermum pedunculosum. The sequence continues at coordinate 1,502,458 of CM051530.1, forward strand.
ATTATAACTAATTCCTTGTAACCAACCAATTCGAACATAGTTATAGCAGGAGAATTTCTAGTACATACGTGGTATGAAATTTTTCCATATCACTGCCTTTAAAAAAATTACACGTGACAAAATGGTTTTAAAAAAATAATATATTTAATAGTGTGGGTCCAGTTAAACAACCATTTTGCCACCTCTAATTTTTTTTAAAGACAGTGGTATGGAAAAACTCCACTCTGGTGTTGAACTAGAAAAAATCCTTGCAATCAAACCAATATTTAAAGTTTTCTAATTTTCTTTCATTTTTTGAAATATAGAAGATGGTTTGGTTAGGTTTTTTATTTACGAGTTTATGTTTATTGTTTCTAATTTTTCAGAAATAGATGCATTTGGTAAGTATTAATATTTTTTATTTCTCATGTTTAAGAAATGTTTCTAAAATTATGTAAAAAAAATTATTTTTATTTTTTTTTACAAAGGTATTTGATTAACGTGAGGATTGTCATGACCTCATAGTCAGAAACACAACCTTATGTCAATGAAGATATACTCGATTTGGTTCAATAAAATCAAGTTTATTGTTTATTGTGTTTATGTTTTTTTTCCTAAACATAAATAAAGCATTATTTTACAATATTTTTACTTAAAAAATGTATAATAAATATCTACCATATATATTTTGGACATTTAATTTTAAAGACTAAATTTCATATAAAATATCTAACTTTTTAATTTAAAAATTCATCAAGAAAGAAATAAAAAATAAAAAAATAAAATAAGAATTGTCAAGTTCCCACGGCAATCTATATTGAAGGATATATATCCAAGTTTAAGGAAACAACTTTATTAATATTATTAATATTATTAAATAAAATAAAAAGTAGTCAAAAATTGTGTGAAAATGCGTTCACATTTGAAATGATGGAACGAAGTTGCCGGGGAAAAGGGAAAAAGACCAAAATGTGTCCTTTTTATTTTATTTTCCAATAAAAGGTTGAATTTTCATTTTTCCCTTTTCTAAACTAATCATTTTTTTAATTAATTAATTAATTTCCAATAAACAATATTATCTCTATCTTTCGAGAAGGTATGATTTTTCATTATTATTATTATTATTATTATTTTTCTTTTTTATTTTTTATTTTTTCTGATCCTATCCTTAAAATGCTTGACCCCTGTTTGTTTCTCTAGAAAATAATATTGAACTCTTCTCTTCAAACTTCTAAACAAAAACCTACCTAATCTTAATTCTATTTATTTATTTATTATTATTATTATTATTTTTTTTTTTTTTTTGGGATATGCATAGACCAAAGACTCTTCCTTATTATTATTATTATTTGGTAATTTCTTTATTCATCTTTATCTATATCTAAGGATTTTTTTAAGTACAAAAAACCGAAACAAAACAGCAAGTAATACAAATGACTAAGAATTATAAAAATGGACGATAAATCAGAGAGGACGAATTTGATCGTTCAGGGAAGATTATCTTTCATTCAAATTTTTAAGGTAGGTGTTATTCGAGCATGACAAGTTAGGGTTGTGAATCATTGAATTACAACATATTGGTACGAAACGAAAACCCTTCTTTTATGTGAAAATTTTCAACAAAACGAGTTGCATTTCGTTTTCAAAGCGACCATGACTCCATCATTAGTTTCTGCATATGATTTGAGAATATATTTTCGTCCATAGAGGAGTGAGACGCACAGCCAGAGTCAAATCCACACCCTCAATTAATGTGAGGGTTTCAACAAATTTAACCGATATTCTTTGCCAAGATTTGTTTTTGTCGAGAGCATAATATTGATCGTGAACCACCATAATAATTGTCTAAGTCCCAACTGCATCATCTAGCGGAATAATGTCTGTGTTTAATTTAGAGGAATGCAATATTAGAAGATGATGCCATTGTCGAAACTCCTCTAGAATATGTTATTTAATTATTTAATGTTGGTGTGTCAACATTTGATTTTTTTATTTGTTTTTGTTTCTCATAGTTTTAATGTTTTGATTTTGTCATTTATGTATGAAACTTTTTTCAATGAAATATTTATTGTTTATTGTTGTATAAATGTCTTAATAAAGGACGGAGTTGGATTTACATTTAATTAATATTTAATTAAGTTGAATATATTTCATATTTTAATTTAATGAATTCAACATGTTTATCCATAAAATTTCGGGACCTACTACACTGCATGTTTCACACGATTTTATCCACAATAATACTTTTTTTTTTAAGTATAATCCACAATAATTTATGGGTATTCAAAATTGTTGAAGTTGTAGAAATTAATTAATAAAAAATGATATGATGTTCCCCACTAATTGTATCATTATCACTGTAAATTTATATATATATAATCTTACTTTTTATATTTATTGAATTATGAGAATAGTAAAACTTCCTTAAATTTGAATCTACACACTTATTATATTTAAAATTAAATTCTCTCACAGAAGAAAAAAAAAACTCTATTATTCCCAAAGTTCAACTTTATATCAGCAACAAGAGACAACATTGTAGAGAAATTAATTAAAAAAAAATATATATATATATATATATATATATATATATTTCTAAACTTTCATGTTTTTATCTATAGCATAGGAAATAACTTTGTTCATTTGAAATTTTATTCTAAACTTTCATATTTATGTATATATTAATTTTAGGTTTATTTTTTAAAATTTGAATCTCTAATATATGTTTAATCTTGTTGAGCCAGCTTGCTGAAGACTTTGTCTATCTAAATTATTAAAGACAAGTAATTTGTTTTCCATGTTTAATAAATTGGCGTGGTATTTTTTATTTTTGAAAAATAAAATAATAATAATAAATATAAAAAAAAAAAATAATAATAAATATAAACTCACAACTGTAAAATATAACGTTGAATTATAAATTTAGTCTCACAACTTTTAAAATGGTGTTTAATAAATTTATACTCTAAAAAAAAAAACGGATCTTAAATTTCAATATTGTGTGATACATATGATTCTTATATTTTAATTTTATATCTAATAAATTTATACATTAATTAACTCAATTCCTTTAACTTTTTATTTTAATTTTATATCTAATAAATCTATACATTAATTAACTCAATTCCTTTAATTTTTTTTTTTTTTTAAGTCACCTCAACACCTACATATTACATACACATAATGTTTTGGGAATATGCAGCATAAGGTACTCAAAATAAAAAATAAAAAATAAAAAAATATATGTAGCAAGCAAATTTCAGATAGATTTAATTATTTGAAAGCACAAGTGTTAACAACTACCTATTGGACACTTATTTGAGAAATTCAATAATCTATTTTTAATTATTAAAAAAAAATATAAGTTAAAATCATATTATAAAGTTTTGATTGAAATTATAAGCTTTATTCTTAATTTTACGGGTCAATTATTTATATATATATATATATATATATATATATATATATTATTTTGGTTAAAAATATGGAGAAAAAAAATGAAATTAATTCTTACATTAGTTGATTGTTTTGTTAACATTTTTACGTTAAACCGATTGAGCTATGCTCGATTTGACGTCTCTATACATTTGAAAGCATCACATTGTCTTTTTTTTTGGAATAAAAATTAACTTCAATTTTTAAATTCTAAACTTTAATATATATTTAACATTTTTTTTTTTTATGGGAGATGATAACAAATAAAATAAATAAAATACAACATTATGGAAAAAAGAGAGGAAGGATAAGTTGGGAAAAAGGGAAAATGAGCTGGCAGGCGATGATGATGATGAGGCAGAGGCAGCTGGTGAAATGGGAGCCCAAAAAAAAAAAAAAAAAATATATATATATATATATATATATTTTAAAATTGAATTAATTTAGGTTGAATTGCAGCAAAACTAAGGGCTAACTCCAGTTTAACATTTAATTAATTTGGTTGGGAGGGCGCCGACAAACGGTGCACGCGGCCGATCGACCACGCGCATCCCACGCCATTTTACCAAACTATCCCTTTCATTTTCATTACTAAAATTTTTTTTTTTTTTTTTTTTTCTTTTTTTTCCATCCTCTCCTTGTCTCCTTAATGGATGCCTTCACTTACTTTTTTTTTTTTTATTATTATTTTATTTTATTTTTTTGAGTAAAAAGAAAAGAAAATATCTCATTTATCAAATAATTTTTTTGTTTTCCATCTTATCATAAATTTTTTAATTTTTTTTTGTCTACAAACTTGGTGTTGTTGTTCATTTGTGGTTGGTTACCTAAACCCTAGCTAATCTCTTTTCTCTCTTGACATGCAAGTTGGTGCAAAGATGAATCCTAGGACAAAAATAGTCTACAAGAATTTTGGCTTCTCTCGACGCACAAAAATCGTCGGGAGAAGCAACAAAATCGTCGAGAGAATTTCTCTCGACGAAAAAAAAATCGTCGGCACGAATCGTCGATAAAATCCCGTCGGGAGAACCTCTCTCGACGATTTTTTGCTTATCGTCGAGAGAACAACTTCTCTCGATGGTTTACTAAACTGTCGAGAGAAGTATGGTTCTCTCGACGGTTGAGTTAAACCGTCGAATAAAGTTGTTCTCTCGACGAACCGCACTTGACTTTAGCCGCTCCTATCTTTCATTTGTAATTCTCCTATTTTGTAATACTACTGCTCTCTCTTTTGCATGTGAACGTAGCTAACACAACCTGTATCGTTATTCTCTTGCGCTTATTTATTCTTTGTTATTGTATTTAAGAGAATGCATGAATGTGAATTGTTTACCGACAATAATCTCCGCTTCCTAAAATAATATTTGGGATAAAAATACATAATAAATTGATGAAAGTAAGAATCTAAACGGGAAAAAGTAAAGGAAAGTTTGAAAGTTTAACAAGCTCTAAATTAAATAAGACAATATAATATATGGTTTGATGAATGGAGTTAAATACATGCAACAAATAAGGATTCTCTTCCACGTGTTAAAGGATAGTGCAATCTTGAATTTTGTCAAACGATTCTCGATTTTTGCAAATAATGTTTGACTTCAAAACCTTGAAACATGTGCATCAACATTTCAAATTGTAGGCTGTCCTTTTAAACAATTAAATTGCTCAACTGATTTTACATACTTTTTTTTTTTTTAATTTGGTGAGTAGGATACTCACTTATATTTCATTAATTTCGTAACATATTTTAACGATAATTAACATGTACATCGTTTTTTTAGATCGAATATTTAAATTCTCACACTTCATTTAAGGTAAGAATTTGATTCACCAATCTAAAAATAAGGGTATGAAACCAAAATTTAGGATTTAATAAAAAATAAATAAAGTTCAAATTTGACTTTGTAAACTTAATTAAAATGAAGATTTAAATCCTATTTGATGATTGTGCTTTTGTTATTTTAGTTCCAAAACATTCAAAACTTCCATTATAATTTTTGAACTTTTAAAAAGTGATTATTTTGCTCACTTTGTTTTTGTTTTTGTTGGGTGTTCTATTTTGGTTAGAATTTTGCAAATGGAAACTAGAATAATTACTTTTTAAAAATACAAATAATTAAAATACTTATTCAAAATTGACAAAAGGTGAAAAAATACAAATACCAAAATAAATTGTTTTGAAAGTAAAGCATCTTAAATGGATAAAAGCTACACGTAAAAATAAAAAAGTCTCTAAAATTTATTATTATTTTAGAAAAGAAAAATGGTGTTGAGAGAATAAGAGAGGGGCATAAAATGTAAATAAAATGAAAAGAAAAGTAAATTATGGAGAGAAAAAAAAATGAGGAATTGGATGAGGATAGAATCAAAAGCCAAAGGAAGAAGGACACAATAATCTTCAATACCTTTTCCCCACTTGATCTCTTTAGATATTTCATTATGAGAAATTATTTGTTGCCAATAATTTTACAATGTTAAGAGAAATTATAAAAGATATTTATATTTAAAAGTTATTAAGATATAAATTTTTTTTTTTTTATCTAATTAGTTATTAAGAGATAATTGTGACAATCTTATTGAATAATTTGTATTATTAGACGTTGAATAAATAATATGTGACTTTTTATGAGTTTTATCCTTTCACACATAATTATATTCCTTCATACATGAATTGAAATTGATAACCGTCAATTTGTAGAAGAATCATAATTATTCGAATGATCACAAATTATTCTATAAATATGTCTCTTCTTCAAATTGAAACATTCGTTTTTCAATCAACATTTTTTCATAACTATTTTTTTACCCATTAAATTGTGTTCGATTTATTTCATAAAGTGATGTTTGATGTTGGATCTTGTGGAAGGAAGTGTTGCTTCCCTAAGAAGATAATATGATCCATTATGAGAGATAACTATCTTCGTTAAATTTAGACACTAAAATAAATAAAATTGTCTTAAAAAGATAACACGTTCGGTTTACAAAATTAATATTTGTAATACATTTTTGTTATGTGATATTTTATGCTTATAACCATGGTAATCAACAAGAGCATAACTCAACTGACATGATGTATCGACTAGTGACTATGAGGTCCTAAGTTCAATCTCCCACTCACACATGTTGTCAAAAAAAAAAAAAATGCTTATAACCATGATATTAAATTTTTGTCATTTTCATCGACATTTTTATATTCATAAGTTCGACATTGACATGATAATTTATAATGAATGTAATATTATAATAAATATATTTTAACTCATTTAAAAATGTAATGTTAATTTATTAATTTAAATATTTTGGTTGATATCGACATTTAAATTCTTGCTTATAATTTTAGGTGAGTGAGATTATAATCTCGTAGTCTTTTTACACGCAACCAACAATAAAGAGAGTAAAAAAGTAAGAGAGAGAAAAACAAAAATCTATCCCTATCTAAAAAGGAAATACCATGGCCACCCTTTACGGTGGGCCCCACTCTTTCCAACACACGTAAGACTCCACGTCACTCTCCACATACAACAAAACAATTCAAATTTCTTAGCTCTCACTCGCCACGTCATCGTTTCTTCCATTTACCCTTTTGATTCTCATATCTCTCCCAGGGGCGGATCCACGTAGGGGCAGAGGGCACGTGCCCCCCCTCGATTTTTTTTTTTTTTGTATTTTCAATTAATTTTAAAGTACAGTTAACATTATATAAAATTTATATCGAACGAAATACAGAAATTTAACTTGTAGATCGTTGGTAAGGGGCCACGCTAACACACTCATATCTTGAGTTCGATTCCAGCTGTTGCACCATTTTATTTTTTCCTTTGTTTCCAGTTTTGTAATCTCAAATTATTTTTAATTTTTGTAATATATATATATATATATATATATATATATATATATATATATATATATATATATATAAAAAAAGGGATATTCCCTATTTTTTCTTTTTTTAATTTTGCTTCTCTTTACAAAAATTAATTGTATGAAAGAAAATTTAAAATTTATTTTTAAAAACCTTTGATAAATATTTTAAAATTCTTTTCATTGCTTATATATTTATATTGATGTATATAATGGTTTGTTATAGTTTTATAACTAATACTAGATTAAATTATAAGTTTAGTCCATGTACTTTTAATGTGTATCTATTTAGTCCATAAATTTTTAAAAGTGTCAAAATATGTCTTTCAACTTTTAATTTTGTGTCTAATAGGTCACAAACTTTTAAAATATCTAATATATCCATGAACTTTCAATTCAAATGTTTTATAGGTATCTAACATATTCAAAATTAAAAAAAAATTTAATTGATCTAGTAGATATTAAACTAAATTTGATGGCTAATGAGACCTTAAACATTCAATTTTGATTTCCGTGGATTCACATTTTTTTTTAAATATTGAATATGTCAAGGATCTATTAGAAACAAAATAAAAAATCGGGGATTTATTGGATACAAAATTAATAGTTTAATGACATATTAAGGCATTTTTCAAAATCGAGTGACCAATTGGACACAAATTAAAAGTCTAAGGACCTATTAGACAATTTTTAAAGTTTTTGGGTCAAATAGACACAAACATGAAAGTTTGGAGACTAAATTTGTAATTTAACATTAATATTAATTAATCTTAATGTTTTTTTTTTTTTTTTGAGTACATTGGGGGTGGGGGGATTCGAACCACAGACCTCGTGGTCGTCAACTCATACATATGCCAGCTGCTCGCTTTGGCAATTAATCTTAATGTTATATATCAATGCATCTAAAATTATATTTATATGTATTTGTGCCCCTCTGACATAAAATCTTGGATCCGCCACTGTCTCTCCCTATATATTCATATTTATTGCTTACTAGTTAATCAACATATTATTTTTAAAAAAACTCATTTTATTATTTATTTATTTACTAATAGTAATTTAATTAATGCGAAGATTGAATCTATGACCTTTTAGTCAAATGTATAACTTTATGCTAATTGAGTTATGTTTGGTTTGACAATTTTATTATTTGTTACGATTATGACAATCAACATTTTTCTAAACCAAAACTCACCCTAATCAATTTTTATGATTTTAATATACATTTTTTTTTATTATAGCACGTTAATATACACGTATATGAAAGAAATTAACATCTATTAAAATGTTAAATACAAATTCACTAGAATAATTAATCATATGACTATTTTACATATTTTTAAAAATGTACCGACTCAACTAATCTGAACATAACTTAGTAGATAAGAATTCAACTATCATCTTAAATGTCGACGATTGATCTCTACTCTACTATTGTTGAACTAAAAAAAACTAACGGCTAAAATAAATTATTTAAAGTTTTAAATATCTTATGTAGCAAAGTGGAATAATTTAAATATTGAAAGACTAAATAAATATTTTGAAAGCACATAAATTAAAATATTCAAACGAATTCGTAGTTTTACGGTTTAGGCTTTAGGGATCAAAATACGTATTTAATTTAAAATTATAAAAACAAAAATGAAATAACAATATAAGCATATAGTATCGAGGTTGAAGTTTCTAAGGTCGATGGAGGTTATTGGAGCTTTGAAGTGTATGGGACTTGACCTTACGGAGACCAAAAATATCTTAGAGGGTATCGAGCTAGGTTGAAGTTTCTAAGGTTGGTTGTGTGTCTTTTGATTAATGTATTAAAAATTGTAATTTAGCTCGCTTGAAAACTCTTTTGATATGTCTTACTCTTCTTTTGTGGAAGGAGAGGAGGTTTTCTTTTAACATTCGGATTTCCCGAACTAGGTTACCTTTTCTCTCTGTGATGCTGGTTATTGTTTGAATGCTTGTTTTTAATGAAGTAGGTTGGTTTTTTAAATATATATATATATAATCACATGGACAAAAATAGATTGATTAATGAGCGGACCTAAATCATGATTATATTAGGTGTAGAAGAATAAAAAATCTTCATTTTTTTATTACCCATTATTTAAAAATCATTATCAAGTATAATTTATTTTGGGTTCCTTAAATATATATATATATATATATATATGTAAGAAGTGTGGTTAAAGTCTCATTGACTAGAAAATGAAAAGATAATAAGTACATAAGTGAGATAATATCTCCATTAATATGAATGGTTTTGGTGGGTGATTCCAAAAATAAAAACACCAATACTTATGTCCAGAATAAACAATATTAATGGAGTTATGTGGTGGTTCACGTGTCTGGAACCAGTGGTATCGAAATCATACATCTGACTTAAGTCACGTCGATGTGTCTCGATGACATAGTCATAGTGATATACTTGATTGATGAACATTAGTTTATCGAACAAGATGTGCTTTGATGAAAAGTGATCAGCTAGTTAAAGTAATTTGTTCGAGTGTAAACACATATAGATGACAACTATTTATCATGGGTACATAAACACAAGAGACAATATATTCTTTAGTATGAAGTTTTTTTTTGGGTGATTCCAAAAACAAAATCACAAATGTCAAAAGTAAATAATATCATGCAATTATGAAGATATGTGGTGGTTTACATGCCCGTAATAATATATAATTCATTTTAATAATATTTTATTGTAGATAGATGATAAAGTTTGAACTTTAAACTATGATTGTTTTTCTTTTCTTAGTTTAACGAGGTGAATGGTGCAAAATTCAAACTTCTTAATCTCTTGGTTAACGACGTATGTATATATATATATATATATTTATTTATTTCTTTTGTTAAAACATCTTAGTAGTTGAATTATATTCACGTTAGAAATTTTATTATTTATATTCTATACTAGTATCAAAATGAAATAGAATAAGATACTTTTATTTATTGAAAAACAAAGAAAAGAAGAAGAAAAAAAATGGGTGTCCGATCCGATCCGACCCCAATTAATATCTGTTAATTCAAAATAATAAAAAACGGGTGACGTGGAAATTGTTTTGTAAATTAATTGAGAGGCAATAAAGCACGTGAAATGTGGAGGCCGTGTTATCCGGGAACGTTGTGGTGGGCAAATCGCGTGGGGAAAACAGTAAAAACACATAAATCATTTATTATTTTATTTATTAATTTGAATTGAATAAATAATAAGAAAATGAAAATTAGGTATTCGGTCCTTATCCGTTAAAAGCAAGAAAGTGGGGCCCTTCTTAACTTTTTGATTTGATGCCATCGGATAATCGAATGTTCCACTCTTATCCTTTCTTCCTATCACCTGCCCTTTTCTTTTTATTATTCTTTTTTTTTCATCCCTTCCTTTCACATTTTTTTAATAAATAACATGATTTATATTCTTTTATTAACCTCATTAATGCGTGAAAAGTCTAGTATACCCTTCATCTCACGAACACGATTTTCATCTCCCTCCTATCACGATTTTCGCTCTCTCCTTCTCGATTTTCTTTCTGCAACGATGCAATCATAGTTGGGATGGGGAGTGGTGAATCCGACAGACTTATCGGCGATAAAATCGAATTGAAACCCACCAAATTTTAAATTTTCACCTCTCTCTCCTCTCTTTATTTCTCCAAACACATGAGAGAGAAGAAGTCTTTTTTTCCCAACTTTCTAGCTCCACAACCATCACCGACGGTTGTTGGTTGCCGTCGATTCTTCCGACTCGAATTAAATTTCTTTGTTGCCGCTGTCTCAAACGCTTCGAAGAATTTGCAATGATCTCTTAGAGATTAACGACAACTTAAAAACCAACTCTTTTGAAGAATGTAGTCCCGGGGACGAAATCTCTTTCTTTTCTGGTTGGAGGATGAAAAACGACAAAGGAGAGAGATATGAAGAAATAAAATCGAAAAAAAGAAGAGAGTGAGAACCGTCGTGATAAGAGGGATGAAGTGAGGGGAGAGAGTAAGGAGGACTTTTCACACGTTGATGAGATCAACAAAAGGTCATAAAACATGTGTTTTAAAGTGTTGGGTCAATTGCCATTACACACCTTAGAGGGGTCATCCTAAAAAAAAAAATCATTTATCTACTAAGTTCCTAAATTTTAAAAAATGTTTAATTTTTAATTTTGCGGGTCTCATATTTCTCTTTTAAAAGTATATGATGAATCTCCAACTTCTAATTTAAAAAAAAAAAGTTAGATAAATTCTTGTAAACAATTTTGTAATTCATAAAACTATTAGACAAAAAGAAATAAATTAAAAATTAATATCTTATTAGACACAAAATTAAATGAGCTATTAGACACAAAAATAGTTGTTGCAAGTTCTATTACATACTTCTTAAAGTTAAGAAATCTATAAACACTTCTTAAAAGTTAAGAAATCTATAAGATACATCTATGAATTTTTTTAAGGATTTAAGTTATTAGTTATACATTTACATACCCTAAATTTAACCGTGTGTTTAATTAAGTCAACTTAAACATAATTCTAAATTAGTTATTTTTTTGGGTTTACACAAACAATTAGGTTGATTAATAAACATGTAATATAAGAATAAATAAAATGTGTCAAAATAGCATAGTTGAGCAGTAATTGACATGTACTTCTTTTATTGAGGTCGAAGGTTCGATCTCCCATCCTGTAATTATTGAACTCAAATTAAAATTTAAGTATAGCTCAACATATAAATCTATTATTATCTTGGGTTAAATTATCATCTTGGAACTCTATATTTATTTTAACTATTAAAAAAAAAAAAATAGAAGTATACTCTAAAGTTTGAGAAATATAATTTGAATTTTGAAGCATGAAGTTGAGGAAGGTTATAATAAAATGAATTGGAAGCATATATAGTGCTTGGTGATTGTGACATAAAAAGAAAGCATTTTAAATTCCTTACGTGCAATCTTTCAAGACGTGTATATCTTAATATTATATTTTAGATTAATTTTATCCACTACGCTAATTTTTTATGCAAAAAAAATCAATTTCTTATCCTCAAAAGTTGAAAATTCTTTGCCAAACCAGCATGTTTTTTTTTTTTTTTTTTTTTTTTTTGAGTACATTGGGGATGGGGGGATTTGAACCACAGACCTCTTGGTCGTTAACACATACATATGCCCGCTGAGTTATGCTCGCTTTGGCTTGCCAAACCAGCATGTGTACTACCTCTAAACGAGATCAAAGATTAAATTTCAACCCATGATTTTTTTTTTTTTTTTTTTCTTTTTATAAATTTGAAAATGATATGTTTACATATTAAAGAGTACTCGGCTGGTGAAGTCTTCAGGTGTTTTATGTTTCAGAGAAGAAATTTTATGAACCTTGCAAATAAGGAATGAACTCTCTATTTATAGGGTTCTAATGAGTTTAATGGGTTTTTTGGGTCCAATGGACTTTTGGTTTTGGGCCCAATAGACTTGGATTCAAGGAGCTTGAGTTCAATAAACTTTTGGGCTTTGGGCCAAATTGTCATTTAAATAACCGATTTGATTTTGAGCCCAATTGTGATATGACCGAATTTGATCGATTAAGTTTATTTGATCTAATGATCATGATGAAGACACGTGGCAACCGCTAATTGAACGAAATTTCTTGGTCAATCGAGATTATTAAGATTTTTTTTTATTATTATTATTATTATTATATAAATAATGTAGTTTTAAAAAATAAGTACAATTCTGAAAGTATTTACAAAAGTAGATGATTTTGAAAGTAAATTGTGTACCACAGATACGATTTAAGATCCACATTTACCACCTCAACGAGCATATAATTCGTGTCCATAGTACACGATTTACGTTAGAAATCGACAAGTTACCTTAGAAATCATGTTCATGGTAAACGATTTAGCATACTCGTGTTCATGGTATACAATTTAACTACCCTATTTTTACAAATATTTCTAAAATTACTTATTTTTGTAATTACTTTTTACATTATTTATAGAAAAAATCGGATTATTATGGTTCACAATTCAATTGATAAGGGATTTTAATAAGGTTTGAAAGACGGGTAAATGGGCTTCATCCGGCCCATATTTGAAGAGAGATGTGGGCCGGCCTTGAACCAACGGGCCGCCGATTTGTCGTAGGCTCGTTGCCCGACAAGTTGCTTATTCGAAAGATTTTTAGCCTTTTATAATAGGGATAAGTACAAAAAAAAAAAAAAAAAACGTGAAACTGAACCGAACCGAAATATGCGGTTTGGTTTGGTTGAGTTCGTGAGCCGAATATTGGTAATGTAAGCCTAAATTTAAATGTTAGGTAAAGTAGTTAAGTTTTTAGTGGGTACATTAATATCCTAAAGATAGAGAGAAAGGGGTAAATTTGTTTGGGTGTCCGCATTTGAATGTTGATCTTGGAAAAAACTTTGAATTCTCTCTGTGCGTTCATCTTTCTGGTTTGTGCAATGGAAAAATGCATAACATCGCGTATTCACGATTGAGCGACTTTCATAAATCTCTGTCTCTGTACCGAAAAGTTCCATGGTGGGATCACATCCTCGAACCAGATTCCGAATTCGTCGTCCGATGGAATCGCATCTTCCTCGTCACTTGCTTGATCGCTCTCTTCGTCGATCCTCTCTACTTCTATCTCCCCGTCATCGGCGGCCCTGCTTGTATGCGATTCCACATGAAACTTGGCATCATCGTCACTTTCTTCCGCACTGTCGTCGATTTGTTCTCCCTCTTTCATATGTGTATGAAGTTTCGCACCGCCTTCGTTGCTCCTAATTCTAGGGTTTTTGGCCGCGGAGAGCTCGTTATGGAACCTAGGGCTATTGCTATGCGCTATCTCAAGAAGGATTTTCTCATCGATCTTGCCGCTACGCTTCCCCTGCCTCAGGTGAAAAATCGATTTAGGTTTTTCCTGCTTCGTCAATCACTAGTTTAATGTTATTGAATTTGCAGCTCTTTAATCAATCACCTCTTCGTCTTTAATTCATCGACTTAGGGTTTCAATTTAGTTTAATTTGGAGAAATGAAACTCTGGATCGATCGTATTAGAATATTCACAATTGTTGTTAAATGAATTTGCAGCTATTTAATTATTCTGAAACTTGGTGATATGCATTTATAGATAGACTGAAACTTGTAGATGAACTTAGAATTTACTAATTCAAGTATGAGATTCAGAATTGCTGTTGATAAGTTTGCAGTTGTTTAGTCTAAAACTTGGTGATATGCATATAGATAGACTGTACAAATCTGGGATTTAATAATTAATAATTATTTTAAAAAAAAAACTATCAATTAAAGCAATGCATCCTTTATCTCAACGTGCCCAAGATTAAGGCTGGCAATTTTTTAAATTTATTTATTATTTAATTAGTAGTTTAAGAATTTCTATTGTTTTTATTGTTTTTTAATGTTTTTAAACTTTGAAGTCTTTTAGACTTATTTTGGTGTTATATTAATGCTTATGTTACAATACACTTGATTCACTAAATTTTAATTTCGATACATATTTTGTTTTACGAGTTAACATTTTTTTTTACCGAGCGTAAGAAAGTAATTTATGTTGGAATGTCTTGAATCTGTTGGAATGACTTGAATTTATGTTGGGTTTTTACTTATCTGTTTTGGACTTTGACCCGTTTTGTATTAGGTTATTAGACGAGTGTCATATATAAACTTTCTAATGACTTCAGTCGCCCCTATCTGTTCATTTGTAATCTCTCCTACTTCGTAATAATACTGCTTTCTCTCCTGTTCGTGAACGTAGACGACCACGTAAATCTGTGTCGTTCTTCTTCTGCGTTTACTTATTTTTTGTTATTGATTTATCTTGACAATTTAATATGGTGCGCAGATTATGATTTGGTTCGTGATTCCAGCATTAAAAAGCTCGATAGCGGCTCATGCGAACCACACTCTTGCTTTGATTGTGCTGATTCAATATGCCCCACGACTGTTTGTTATATTTCCTCTGAACAGACGGATCAATAAGACCACTGGATCAATAGCCAAAACTGCCTGGGCTGGTGCAGCTTATAATCTCCTTCTCTATATTCTCGCTAGCCATGTACACAAAGCGCTTTCATCAAACTGATCTCTTGATTTTGTTCTTGTTTTCCATTTGTGAATTTGCTTAATTAATTCTGTGTGGATTCGTGAGTGCAGGTTATAGGAGCTGCCTGGTATGTGGCATCCATTCAGCGTCAGGATGAATGTTGGAAGACAGAATGCAGGAAGGAGAAGAATACCACGCATTCTCCCTCGTGCCGCCCTATTTTTCTCGACTGTGAAACTTTGAACAACTCAGAACGACGCGCTTGGCTAAAAGTTACTCATGTCCTTGAAAACTGTGATGCGTTAAAAGATGACAACGATTTTGAGTTTGGGTTGTTTGCTGATGCGGTTACTGATGAAGTTGCTTCAGCATACTTTTTGGAGAAGTACTTCTACTGCCTTTGGTGGGGTTTGAAGAGTTTGAGGTACAATATTTCTATTGCTACCAAGTATTTTGAACTTAAATTGGTTATATCATACTATTGTAGAAAGAGAAAAACTTGCTTGCAAGTTGGGCTACAAGCATCTTTGCAGCCCCATGTGGCACATTGTGAGTGGATAAATATTTATATCATTTTTTAAAAAAAACTCACTTTCTCCCCCTCCTCTTACATTCTCCTTCCTCTTTTGAAGGCCCTTCCCCTCCTGTCCTTCAACCTCTCTCCTCTAACATTAAAATCGGTTTCCATCTTTCTTCTCCTTCATTCCTCCCACTGATCTATGTCCAACACTAAAATTAAATTTAAAAAATAAAAAAGGAAAATATGTTTTTTACTCCCTAAAAAAAGCCTCAAATTGAAATTTGTATCAACCCACATTGTCTTCTTCTCCTCTAATCCAAAACTTTACAGCTTCCATTACAATCCACACACATCACAAATATCACCCCATTGGGATCCCAATCGAACAAAACCTCTAATTTTTCCCCTCCTCCAATTTCAAAACCGTCATCGCCACTTCGATCAGCCTCCCCTTCACAAAAATCGTTGAAACTTTCACTTCTTTTAACCTTTAACATCCTCAATTTCTGTCTGAAATCGGGAACATTTAACGTTCTCATTATGTCGAAGAGAAAGTGAGAATTTTTTTTTAATCCATTAAGGTTGGAGCTCGATTTCCATGGTCAACGGAGGAGAAGGGGTTGAAGGACGAAAGAGAAAAGGGAAGGATAGTTGAAGGAGGAAGGGGGAAGGAGAATGTGAGAGGAGAGAGAAAATGAGCAAAAAAAAAAAAAAAAAAAATGTGTGAGGAGAGAGAAAATGGGCAAAAACAAATCGATATAACGACGTGAAAATTAGGGAGGTTTTTTTTTTAAAAAAAATGATATAAATATTTATCCACTTACAATGTGCCACATGGTTGGGTTGCAAAAGATGCTTGTAGCCCAGCCTGCAAACAAGTTTTACTTTTGTAGAAATATGGGAGGTATATTCTCCTACTTCGGGACCTTAACTCAAAAGTTGAATCTATTGTTATTCTATGCATGATAATCTTTGTAACGACCTTGCTTTTTAAGACCTCTAACTAGGGTCATCACAACGTGCATAGCCAATTTCTCAATAAAACCTCAAAGTGAATTTTATCTTTGAACAATAAAAAAGAACAAAACTTTACAAAGTTCAGTTAGAAAGTTTGATGGGGGATCTCGAGGAAAACAAAAAGAAAACTTATAAACATACAAAATCTATACAATAGTTTATGCAAAAGCCTAAAATTGAAGGCCTAATCATGATCTGTTTAAGGGTTATAATTAGTGATCTACTTATTAACTTGATATTCATGATCTGTTTATAAATATTTTCTGCAGTGCATATGGACAAAATTTAACGACGAGCACTTATGTTGGTGAAATTTTATTTAGCATTATGATTTGCTCATTGGGGTTGGTTCTCTTCTCACACCTCATAGGTCAAGTGCAAGTACGTATATCTCATCTTTTTATCCTTTATTATGACACCAAATAACATGATAACCATGTTGGTATTCAAAATGTGTCATTGTAACAACACTCTTCATTAATTCTTTGTATTACTTAAGGGCTATCTGCAATCCACGAGTGCTAGACTTGAACAGTGGAGAGTAAGACGAAGAGACACAGAGGAATGGATGAGGCATCGACAATTGCCCATTCATTTGCAAGAACGTGTTCGTCGATTCGTTCAATATAAATGGATTGCAACTCGAGGTGTAGACGAAGAGTCAATCTTGCGTGCTTTACCTTTGGATCTCCGACGTCAAATTCAGAGACATCTTTCTCTTGCGCTTATTCGTCGTGTAAGTATATCGGTCTTCTTATTCAATTCCCAGTTTCCATAACACTCGTAATGAAGAATCAATCCCTCATATTTAGAAGACTATTTTGTTCCCATCGTTAAACTTTCTACTATTATGGGAATACCATATATACTTCCTTTGTTCACAGGGTGTTTTTAAATATTTTTTAAAGGATGATGCTGACGTGACATATAATAAATCGTTCTCAGGTTCCATTTTTTGCACAAATGGATGGTCAGTTATTGGATGCGATATGCGAGCGCTTGGTCTCGTCGTTGAATACTAAAGACACATTCATAACGAGGGAGGGAGATCCAGTAAACGAGATGCTCTTCATTATCAGAGGCCAACTAGAGAGCTCCACAACCAATGGAGGTAGGTCAGGATTCTTCAACTCCATCACCCTCAGACCCGGCGACTTCTGCGGCGAAGAGCTTCTAACATGGGCCTTAGTCCCAACCCCAAGCCTAAGCTTTCCCTCCTCAACTCGAACCGTGAAGTCACTGACCGAGGTCGAGGCATTCGCTCTCCGAGCCGAGGATCTGAAGTTTGTTGCCAGCCAGTTTAAGCGGCTCCACAGCAAGAAACTGCAGCATGCATTCAGATACTATTCCCACCAATGGAGGACATGGGGATCTTGCTTCATACAAGCTGCTTGGAGAAGATATGTGAAAAGAAGGCTAGCAATGGAGTTAGCAAGACAAGAGGAGTTGTATTACACAACCATAATAGACCAAGATTACAGCCATGACAGTGAAATTGAAGGTCAAGAAGTTGGTAAAACGAGTAGTGGCGGCTCGAAAAAGGTCGGTGCAACCAAAGCTCCAGGTATTGGAATAACAATGTTGGCTTCAAAGTTTGCAGCAAATACAAGAAGAGGAGCTATCCGGAAGTTGACTGCGCTCGACCCTGATTCCTCCAGCTTGAAAATGCCCAATCTCTTTAAGCCTGATGAACCAGATTTCTCTTCTTTCCAAGGATGACACTTCACTTTAACCATAATTACAATGTTGTATGTAGGTGTGTAATTGTATGTCGTGAACATGGTTCAACGGTAATTGACATGTTCTACCTCCCTTAACGTTGGAGGTTTAAATCCCCATACCATTCCCCATTTGTTGTACTACAAAAGAAAGAGAGTGTGTAATTATAATTTTGAGTATTGATATAATTAAATTTACCGTAATCCAATCAGCTTAAGTTTGTGGGTTGATTGATGATTTTATATGGTATTAGAGCTGGATGTCCAATGTTCGAATCTCTGTAATGTCATTTCTTTTCCACTTCATCTTGATTTTCACTTGTTAGGTCTTCTAGAAAATTTCAAACCTGGAGGACCAAAAGTACATTTTGCCCAAAGATATTTTAATCATTAGTTTTTTAAGAACTTACTTAAAAGAAATTTACATAGATACATGTTTTGTTTATTTAATCAACATATGTAAATATAAACAAAGGTGAGCGTGCCGGAGTGGTTATCGGGCATGACTAGAAATCATGTGGGCTTTGCCCGCGCAGGTTCGAATCCTGCCGCTCACGTTTTTGTCTTGATAAAAAATTTGAGAAGAGAGTTATTCTTAATAATAACCTATGTCCTATACATTAGGCATGTGAATTTTAAATTTTGTGTTTTGTAGAGTTGTTTTATATGGAATGTCCTATACATTAGGCAACATGTGAACCTTAAATTTTGTTTTGTCTACATCAATACTTTATCTCTTGAAGGTCACAATCTACATATTAAACAATCTAACCAACTATTCTAAGATTTATATGCTAACACCAACTTAGTTCATTACTATTTAGATATCTATATAATTGTTAAACCCTCTACATCAAACTTTCACCTAGAGTTACTTTTCATAACTAATATAATTACTTATAATCTTAATTACTTATAATCTTAAATTACAAGTTTAGTTTGGGGACTTTAAAATTTGTATCTAAATTTTTCTAAACTTAAAAAAAAGGTTTAAGAAATTTCAAAATTTTTAATTTTGTATCTAATAGAATCCATTAACTTTCAATTTCATGATTAATAGATTTATGCAATATTTGAAAGTAATAGGTCTACTGCTTATGGCATATTTGATCCATTACATATAAAATTGAATTTTATGTCTAATATAACTTTAAATCTTTAAACTTTTTTTGTTTAGTAGGTGTATAAAATTTTAATAAATGTTGAATAATTAAAGAACTTATTAGACACCAAATAAAAAGGTTTAAGGACATTTTAAACGGTTTTTGAATTTTATAGACCTATCGACATAAAATTGAAAATTTACAGATATATTAATTAAGTCCAATCACTAAATAAAGTTTAAAAAACTAAAAAACTAAATATATAATTTAACTGAAACACAAAGGACGATTTCACATATTACAAAAGCTAAACTAAGAAAACGAAATTCAAGAATTCAAATTTACCCTGATTTCAAGATTCTTAAAAAGTCAGAAATAAAAATCGTCATTGTTACAATAGAATCGAACAACAAAGAACAAAAATGCAAAAGAAGATCGACACACATTTACGTAGTTCGCTAACGGACAAACTAAGGAGCAACTTAAGTCATTATAAAGTTTATATATAACATTCTTCTAATGACTTAATACAAAATTGGTCAAAGTCAAAACGAACTGTAAAATTCAAATCATATTTTTTTTCGGAACAACATATCCCACCAAGGAACTTCGCCTCTGAATTTTGACTCGCTTACCGTAACCTGTCGTAGAGAGTATTCAAGACATTTCAACCGGTATAATGTATGAATTATTACAGGTCAAATATTCGATTTCTCATCGTATTGAAAAAAAATGAGCAATTTTCCTCTGTTCACCGATTTTCTTTGAATCCCAAATTTTGATACCTTTGGAAACTCGTTGGATTTTTGCTTCAAAATCAATCTTTAACCGAAGTTTTGAGATGGGGATCTTGCAGGGGAATCAAACAAACAACTTTTATAAGGTTGTCCTTTTCTTCTCTGTCCCATTTGAAAAATCAAGGTCAAATCGATATGATTTTGAAAAAATTAAAATTTAGTTTCACACTTTTATCTTTATGATTGGATAAAATCTTATAAATAATTTTTATCGTCAAAAAAGAATTTTAAATTAAGTAGGTGACAATTAGCTATCCACATGGCAAATGAGACGATCTACCGATTAAATAGCTGACAAAATAGCAACTAGCTTTTTATCGTGTCAACAAATTGACCCACACAATCAATTAAATACAAAAAAAAAAACTACTCATTAATGGATGAATAGTTAATTGTCATATGGGTTAGTATTTTCTAAATACTATCGAAAAATACTATTCATGAGATTTTATCGAGGGTTGGTTGCACAAATAGCAATTATGTCCAAACTAATTACAAATTTAACAAATTTTAAAGTGTTTTGCAAATATGGCAAAAAAAAATTCATTTCTATCCGTGATACTTTATCATATCACTGATAGACTATTATCACTGACAAAAATCTATAAAAAACTGAGGTGATCAGCGATAGACTTCTATTAGCTATAAGATATAGCAATAGAAATTGTCATATCTGCAAAATATTTTAAAAACATGTTATATTTTTAATTATCTTATTCTAAATTGACATATATTTTCCATTTTATAAAACCATGTAAACGAGATGTAACTTTTAAAAACATAAGAACAAAAATCAAAATGGAAAGGACAGCTCTGTTTTTCACCAACATTTTTTCTGGTTAAAAATCAAAATGGAAACTACAACTCTGTTTTCCACCAACAAATTTTCCCAATCGGCAAAAAGATAACCTTTATGAATCTCGAAATGCAAAAAAAAAAAAAAACAATTTTGGTAAGAAGTTGGCTCAGCTCATGTATGTCGTTTCACTAATCTACTTTGTCCACATTCAAACCGCACCATATGGAAAAAAAAGAAGGTGAAAATGATTTGGAAACTACCCATCTAATTTGGGTATTGAGTTATTGTCTTCAAATTCCTTTTATTTTTGGGCTAAAATGGCTTTTTGTGCCCAAAATTTGCCATCTACTTAAAGCAGTGTCAGATAAGAGTGGTTAAGTGTGTGAAGGAGTCTCTGTTTTTTGTGGCCATGGCTGCTCGTAGAGGAATCACTTCTTTACTCTCTCGTTCTCTCTTTTCTTCTTCTTCTTCTTCTGGTTATGGGTTTTGTTCTCTTCTTCAATCTCATGGTGGGTTTTTTTTCTTTTTTCTTTTTGGTTGTGTATGTTAACTGTTTGTTTAATGGTCTCAATGAAGTTCTGTTTTGATATCTTTTGAGCCCATTTCATTTCAAGTTCAAATGATTTTGCTTTGAGATTGGGTTGGTTTACACTCTGTTTGTTAAGCATTTGGTTTTCGAAAAAATAGCTTAAAATCACTACTTGCAACTATGAATTTCTTTGTTTTGCTATCTACTCAAGTTTTGAAAACTAGAAAAAATAGTTTTTGTTTTTGGTATCTGGCTAAGAATTCAAATGGGTTTTTATGGAAGAAAGAAATTGTGAGAAAATAAATACAATTTTCAAAAACAGAAAACTAAAAACGAAGTGGTGGACTTATGTATCAAAGTTTGCAGATATGTAATTGTATGATTTTCAGGAAGAGTTTCAAGTTTCCATGGAAGAGGGAACAGATTCAGCACATCTGCTTTGGCAGAGGAGGAACTTATCACTCCTGCTGTTCAGATATGTTACACTCAAAATATGATTAATGGCCAGTTTGTAGATGCTGCATCAGGTGAATTTTTCTTCATCAAACAGTTTGTTTGTATTTTTTGTTGACTTCGACAACATGTGGGGTGGAGATTCAAACATAGGGTGAACTTTTAGTATATATACTTTAACGAGTTGCGCTATGCTTAGGTTGGATAACAGAGGATTTTGTTTTAGTTTTTTTTATAGTCATTGGTTTGATATGTTTTGATCATAGGGAAAGTGTTTCCGACCTACGATCCTCGCACCGGGGAAGTGATTGCTCATGTTGCCGAGGCCGAGGCCGAGGATATCAACCGCGCGGTATCGGCAGCACGCAAGGCTTTCGATGAGGGGCCATGGCCGAGAATGACTGCTTATGTAATGCTTTCCTGCAAGCAGGCTACAACTCCTCCTCTTGCCTTTATTTGAATTGCTATATCTATGGTTTATTTTCTTTGTCGATTTTCAGGAGCGATCGAGGGTACTACTGCGGTTTGCGGATTTGGTTGAGAAACATAGCACTGAACTTGCAGCACTGGAAACATGGGACAATGGGAAACCTTACGAACAATCGCTTAGAACCGAAGTACCAGTACTCGTGCGCTTGTTTCACTATTACGCCGGTTAGTTCGCCACAAGCCACAAGCATTGTGGCATATCAATCAGCCCTTATCCTGCTGTTTTTGTAGGTTTCTCACTGGTTTTTGCTGTTGGTTGCAGGCTGGGCAGACAAAATCCATGGCTTAACAGTTCCAGCTGATGGGAAATATCATGTGCAAGTATTACATGAACCTATTGGAGTTGCAGGTCAGATAATTCCATGGAACTTTCCTCTCCTTATGTTTGCTTGGAAAGTTGGTCCTGCTCTAGCCTGTGGCAACACCATTGTCCTTAAGACTGCAGAGCAAACACCTCTCACTGCTCTTTACGTCGCTAAGTTATTCCACGAGGTAGCGCATTTTCAAACATATGTTTCCTCCCGAATCGTTCTTGTTGATTGATGCACGGATATATAATCATCTAATATTCTTTATTCATGTTATGACTAATCTTTGTTCTCTCTCTCTCGGTCGATCGATCAAATAGGCTGGTCTTCCTCCAGGGGTTCTGAATGTCGTTTCGGGCTACGGTCCAACAGCTGGTGCTGCCCTTGCTAGCCATATGGATGTGGACAAGGTGAGCAATGGAGCACAATCTTGAAAGTTGAAACCATCTTGCTTCATATGTTTCATGTTTCGGTTTGAAACTCAAATTTGGCATGGTTTATTGTTTGGTACATCTTTCATTAGGATGTCAATGTAGCTTTTTTTTCTTGATTTATAAGAGATTTGTCATGAACTGATCTACATGATTCTGCCCCACTTTTGCGCCACGACGATCTGTTTGCAGCTAGCTTTCACAGGATCGACAAGCACGGGAAAAGTTGTGCTTGAATTGGCAGCTAAAAGCAATTTGAAGCCGGTAACACTAGAGCTCGGAGGGAAATCGCCTTTCATCGTTTTCGAGGACGCAGATGTCGATAAGGCTGTGGAACTTGCTCATTTTGCTCTTTTTTTCAATCAGGTTTGTCTGTAGGGTCACTTTCGGCATGGATTTGTAGGACTTGGACTCGTAGTTAACCGTTCCTTGTTCGTTTTCAGGGGCAATGTTGTTGTGCTGGATCTCGTACTTTTGTGCATGAGCGCATATACGATGAGTTTGTCGAGAAAGCAAAGGCGCGTGCTGAAAGACGTGTTGTTGGTGACCCTTTCAAGAAGGGTGTTGAACAGGGTCCTCAGGTACTCTCTCTAATCCATTGAAGTCTTTTCCTTCCCCATTTAATCCATGTGAAGAAAAAAGCATCCTATTCATATTAACGACAACGATAATCGACATACCGATTATTTCTAGATTGACTCGGATCAATTCAAAAAAGTCCTAAGATACATAAAATCTGGCATTGAAAGTGATGCTACTTTGGAATGTGGAGGTGATAGAGTTGGGACTAAGGGATACTTTATCCAGCCAACAGTTTTCTCAAATGTCAAGGTGATCATTCTTTGTCTTCACTTAGCTTCCTTACCCACTCTAAAGAATGCATAATGACATTTCAACCCGTTTTGCTCGTCGATCGATCAGGACGATATGTTGATAGCAAAGGATGAAATCTTTGGCCCAGTACAATCCATCTTGAAATTCAAGTGAGTTGCTAACATCTCGAACACGTCGTATCACTCGTTCATTCGACTTGATTATTACGTAGGATCTAAAGTTATGTACTTGAATTTTGTCAATGTCAGGGACATTGATGAAGTAATTCAAAGGGCAAACTCAAGTCGTTACGGTCTAGCTGCTGGAGTTTTCACTACGAACATCGACACAGCCAACACCGTAACACGAGGATTGAGAAGCGGGACGGTGTGGATCAATTGCTTCGACGTATTTGACGCTGCAATACCGTTTGGCGGGTACAAGATGAGTGGAATGGGGAGGGAGAAGGGAATTTACAGCCTCCAAAACTACTTGCAGGTGAAGGCTGTGGTTACTCCTCTGAAGAATCCAGCATGGTTGTGAGAATCTGAGCAATGCCAGTGAAGTAGAACAATAAAACAACTTTTTTTTTTCTCAAGAATAAAACAGGGCCTTGTTTCTGTTATTGTATAAACATCTACCTCGTACTCTTCAGTTATCCCTTCTCAATGATTTTATTCAACATCAACTCAAAATATCATGCAATTTCATTGAATTAATCTTATTCAATACAATAAAATTCAAAATCGAGAATAATATTTGTTCATCCCTAAACTTTCGTGAAAGTAACAATTTAGTTCATAAATTTTAGTTTCTAATGATTTAATCTTTGTAACAATTTAGTCTTTAAACTTTAGTATGTAGCAATTTAGTTCAGTACTTTAAAACTTATAACAATTTAGTCATTGTCGTGAAAAATATTATTAAGATTTAATGAAATTTCTCACACATGTAAGTCAATAAACTGATTAGGGTATGGATTAAATGTGTTTATAAACTACAAAGACTAAGTCAATGATAAAAATTAAAACTTAATTCTGATGAGGTACTAAATTGTTACAAAATTGAAATTTTATGAACTAAAATTGTTACAGTCTAAAGTTGAGGAATTAAAAAGTTCGGGACCAAGAGTTTATTTTAACCTTAAAATGATGAAATATACAAATGATTAGTGTAATATCATTTTTAGTTACTATCAAGTTGATGGGACATGATGTTTTACCAACTTACATTTATTTTAGTTCAAGAATATGAATATATATAGTTAGTTAGGATTGAAGCATCTATTTTTTTTTTTTTTATCGAAAATATAAATTTTAACTAGTTGAGTTATAGTTAGAGTTCGCTAACGTTTATAATTTGAAATGTTTATAATTTGAAATATATGGTGGATAATGTTTCAATAACTTTTAATCTAATTCAATAGTTGTCAAACCGTGCATGACTCAACTGACATATGTATGTGTTGACGACCAAGAGGTCTGGCGTTCGAATCCCCTCTCCCAATGTACTCCAAAAAAAAATAGTTGATAAAAACGTTATATTGAGCATAACCGAAGTGCAATTTTTTTATAATTAATGGTTTAAAAAAAATCAGAGGATAAGGCAGATAAAGAGATGAAAGAAGCATCATATAATATAACAACAGTCTGTTTTTTATTTAATTTTTAAATATTAACTATTTCAGATATTCTTTTATAATTATTTTATTCTTAGTTTTCCATTTTTAAAAATGTACTTACTAATGATTTCTTTTCCCTTTTTCTAATTATTCTAAGCAAAAATTCAGAACTGAAAGAAAAAGTCTCTGAAGATCTACATTGCTCATCAAATTTGTTTGAGATTTCAAACAAAAATAGTAAACAAACTAAATTTTAAGAAATAAACAACTAAAAAAGAAATTGTTTGGGTGGAAAGTGGAATGAAAAGGAATTAACCAAGAATTTTCCCTCTCCCTCACCACAAGTTATTTCAATCTCCATACCAAGTTTTTCCAAGGAAACCATCACAATTCACAGATGAAGAAGAAGAAGAAGATAACGACTCGGATGAAAACGGTAACGACAACGACAACGATCCCTCATGGTTTTAAGATTATTCGAATTCGGGATGAAAATACCATTTTTGCATTTATAATCTTACAATTCATTCAATTAATGTCAATACAAAAGGCTTACATCAAATGGCAAAGTGAAAGGCAGCAAAGTCCCTGGTTTATGTACCCACCACCATCATCTATTTTACTACTAGCCTCACCTCAATATATATGTAAATATATTTTGTCCTACTTCTTCTATTTGTCATTACCACAATCACATTATGCTTTTTTCCCTTTCATCTTCAAAATAATTTTATCAGATTTCTGTATCCAATTCAAACAAACAAACAAATCTCTAGGGCCCTCTATATTTTCGAAAGCATAGACAACCCTGAGCTTGATCAACAGGGATCATACCTCCACCCTTGGATGTGTCAATGGCCTCCAACATGGAAACTGCTTCATCCATCTCCGGCCGCTTGTCCGGGGTCGCGTCCCAGCAACGCTTCATCACATTTGCTAGAGAGCTCGGGCAACATCTCGGTATCTCTGGCCTCAGATTCTGCAGTTTTGAGATTTAACATTTTCAGCAGAGTTAGTGATAAGTTGAAAACAATGGAGTGGTTTCTTCTTGACTGCACATTGTCCTGCAGATATGAAGAACTAAGGGCGAAAGAATTGGCAGTTTACCTGACGAACCACAGCAGAAGTCACTTCGGAGAAACTAAGGTCGGGATATGGCATGTCACAGCAATAGATTTCCCACAGGCAGATACCGAAGCTGTACACATCGCACTTCCTGTTATATGGGTTGCCATTGAGAACCTGTAACCAGACAGACCGCTTTAAGTTTAGCAAAATCATCATTCTGATGTCTTTGATAGCTACATTTTGGCATTGAAGGTTTCCGGTTTCCATGTACCGAATGAGGGACATAACTATGGAATGAAAGGGAAACATTTTATGGACAATGCTCCTAAATGTCGTATGAGTTGGCTGCATACCTCGGGAGCCATATAACCGAGTGTCCCGGTCTCCCCAGTCATGTCGTTGGGATTTGAGGCCTCAACTCTAGCAACGCCAAAATCAGCAATTTTGACTGTGCGTGTTTTGTCCAACAGCATGTTTTCTGTCTTTACATCTCTGTGAACAATCTTCTGTGAATGAAGGTAACTCAACCTACAAAATAAAGGAACACTTTCTAAGAGTCAAATATCAACAGGTACATACTATTCTTTTTTTTTTTTATATCTGAGTGTCCAGGCTAGTTTGCACGCAGTTACATACTATTCTCAAGTAAAAGGTTAAGATTATCAAACAGAAGGAAAAGTGTGAGCAAGGGTACCTACCCTCTAGCAAGATCAAGTGCCAGCTGGACAACCACCTTGAAAGCTAGCTTCCTTCTCCTGTTCTTTATGAGATAAGATTTAAGGGCACCTCCGGCGAGATATTCCACCACAACACAACATATGTTACTTGGCATGCCTATTAGACCATTTTCAGTTTGGATCTGTAACTCCGCCGATCCCATTGTTGCCCCTATAAACTGAAAATCAATTGAAAAAACATGAAAAATCCGAAACTAGCAACCAAAGCACAAAAAATAGGCCAACGTAATACATTAGTTAATGAATAAGCACATGCTGCTGGATGTATCATTATCTGAATAGCAACTAACAGAAGGGGGTGATTGATTAAATTAAAAGATCAAGGGGGTGATTGTAACAAAGCTCATAGTTCAATTTTCCCAAAAATAAATTTACTTGAAAGTTCCCCTTCCACGATGACAGATAAAAGAAGGGAAAAAGAAGGGATAAGTTGAGTCTCGATAAAGACACTAGTTTTTCCAAAAATAAATATACTTGAAAGTTCCCCCTTCCACAATGATTGAGGCCCTCTAAGTGAGCAACATGCTTTCTGGCCTTATCTAGTTCTATTCTAGCAACTAGCAAGGATAAGATTTAGTTCAGTTGACCATTTTTTCCCCTTCTACCAAAGTACAAGGGTGGAGAGAAATTAGAACTCTACATTGAATCTTTAACGGAACTGAACGTTTCCAGTTGAGTTACCTGTAGCAGAGATTTAATTGAATTTTGAAGTTCATGCAAAAATAGTTTTAAATGGTCTATACAGAAGGTTTGAGGAAATTAAAACCAGACCTTGTTATCTTACACAATTAATTATCACAAGAATCAGAAAAGAAGGGTGCATGGGGAGGAAAAATAACAGTTTCTGGTTATTGGATCATTTACTATTCTCATTCTGGGTCTAATTGATCCTCTATTTTCTATAGTCTCAGAGTCTTCCAAAAGAGAAACAAGTATTAGAAGTGCATTCAATTGATCAATAAGCCTAGAAAATAGAATTGAGGATTGGAACCAGCATATAACAAGAAATCCATTTCAAGTTTCAGAATCACAAGAAGTAGGTAAATAGACACGGAAGTTGTAAGTGACCTTAGTAACATTGGGATGCTCGAGTTTATGCCAAACAGCGACTTCCTGTTTAAAAGCTGCTCTTAGCGAAGCAATTTCAGCTTCTGTCCTGTGACCTTCTTCTCCCCAATCCAGCAACTTGACTAATGCATTAAAAAAACCAACAGAAAACTTCAGTGAATGGTGGCAAACAACTGCAACCCAGTAACATTAACAAACTAAAAACTAAAATAATATTTTTTAAAAATCAATGAGAGTGAGTGAACAGATCTTAAATAATTGAGTGATAATGATGGCATTAACAAAAATGCAGATGATAATGATGATAAAGATAGAAGTAAATACAAATCTGTAGCAGCTAGCAGAAATAGCCAATTCATAATAATAGCTTTTCCAGGTCAAATTTTATCCAACAGCTGGAATCACATGAAAGCTTAAAACTTTATTAACACAAAGTTATTCAGGCCATCGTTGTCATAAACAGATTCAACTCAGTCTCGTGTATGCATCACGGATCATCTAAAGAGAGTTCAAATGGCCAATCACCACTTCTTGACAGTAGCAACATGTCTTTAAAATAAAAAGTTAGCCCAGAGAAGTCTAAACCATCACTATACAGGATCCAATGAAGAGGGTGCTAAATTGCTATGAGAATTCAAAGAACTACTAGTGTATCAAACCATATGTGTTCATTCAAACAAATTCAGCAGTATAAACAACAATGATATTGATGAACATTTAAGACGATTAAGAGCAGATAACAAAGTATTGACATAATTCATAAGTCTGTAAGCATTATGAAAGATCACGATTCACGAAGCAAATAATTCATAAACTATAGTAAGAGCAGAACTCTGAGAGTAACTAAAAAATAGGGCAAAAGTTGAAGGTTGCCGATTGGAAATCGGTGAGCACTGACCGGCGACATCTAGTCCATCGTAAACGCCGCGGTGGACGGTGCCGAAAGTACCACGAGCAATGACGGTCTTGATAATCAATTTGGACGGATCGATCTCCCATTCCTGCCGCTCTTTAGCGGCGACTTTAGTAGACCTACTGCGAGCGATGGCAGCGGAAGTGAGAAAGCTATTATTACCGTCTTCATCTTTCTTCTTGTTCTTCTCCATAGTCAAGGCTCTGCTAAGATGCCTCTCAAGTTGTTCATCCAAGCTCTTGAGATCAATCTGATCCGCCCGCACAAATCCATCATTGTTCTCCTTCATCTCCGCGATTCCGATTCCGATTCTGATTTCGATTTCGATTTCTTTTGAAATTGGCGAGAAATCAAAGCAGTGTGATGAAGTGGAATCAAGCAAGAACAGAATTGAATGATTCAAATCAGAAATTGAGAGAAATAACTTGGAAATTGGTGGATGTTCTTCTTCTTGTTTGATTGTTGTTCTTCGTCTCCACAAATTCTGCAATGGCTTCTCCAATCATCCATGTGGCCACATGAATTTGCCTGCTCATAACGTGTGCTTCTGACCCACTTCGGTCTCCTTCTCTATTTATTAATTTTTTTTTTCTCTCATTTTTCCCCTTATTTATTTATTTATTATTATTATTATTATTTTTATAGTTCCCACCCAATTAACAGATCAGGGCTTGTTAATTAAATAATTAATTTTTAATAAAGATGTGTTTACGACTTACGTGAGATAATTCAGCTTCTTAATCTTAATCCTTTTATTTTGTTTGTTTGTTATGTTTGATGAGAGAAGTAAATAAATATAAAAAATAAAAAAAAAATCAACGATTCTTTTTTTTTTTTTTTTTATGACTTTTCGTCTAGAAAAATAATAATAAAGGGTTTAATAAATTGTGGTTGATTCAACTTGTCCAAATTATCAATATCTTCGATAACATCCTTTTATTGATGTCAAATCGGTGACGGGGAAGCGAAAGATCTCACGACGATTAAATCGGTGATGAGGATGTGCTTCGGTTGACGTCGACTTTACCAATTAGGGGCTTTCAACACATCAGGCGACCTCAGAACAAGGTGGCTGATGCAATTGCACATTGGGTTGTGACTGAAGATGTCATTCACGAGTGGTGGGATGATTTTCCACCGTGACTACTGACGCTTGTGTATCGTGATAAGTCTTTTCTTTTCTTTTTTTTTTTTTTAAATAATAATAATAATTGTCAAAATAAATAAAATGATAAAATACATATTTTTGTTTTTTACATTTTAATTTAGTTTGATATTTTTTAAAGTTAATAATTTTTTGTCTTTAAATTATAATTTAGTTTCATTTAGTTATTAAAGTTTTAAAAGTGACATGTTTAGTCTTTGAAATTTGAAATTGTTTTTTTTTACTAACATGTGGGGAGGGGGAATCGAACTTGAGACCACTTGCTCATAGTTCATACATTATGCCGGTTAAGCTACGCTCATGTTGGCCTTTGAAATTTGAAATTAATTTCTAATTCGTGTTGAGTTTTACTAAATTAATTGTTTGACAATTTGAATTAGTTGTAAGTGTGGGATTAAAATCTATAAATTGAGAGAGAAGAATAATTAATAAGCTTGTGTAAGATTAGAAATGCATTATATGTCACTTTCAATGTACTTTTTGTATACGATAAGATCAATTGTGTTGGATCTAAATCAAAATGGAGCCCTTATGACCTTATTGAATATTTTTTAAAGTCCAAAGATAAAAGTTTATATTAATTGAATTGAATCTAATAAATAATAATAATGGTTGGTAATCCGTAAACATTAATATTTAGTTTTTATGTCATACATTTAAGGTTATTAGAGTCGTATTTTATCAAATTTCATCCATTAATCAATATATTCTTAATCAATTTGGATAAAATAAAAAATAAAATTGGATCAAAGATCTTTTCTAGGTTAAAAAGATTAAAATCCTATCCTTATTTATACCCTATTTATGGTACTAAAAACAATTAGATGAATGACTCAACCAACAAAACTTTTGATATTTCATATTTAAACTTTAAATGTATAATTTACCAATCTTTCAATGTTGACCTTCTAATTGCAAAATATATCATTAAATGAGTTGAAATCATATATAAAGAATATTAATTACTTTCTTTCCATAAATAAGATAAAGGTTTTGATAATAAATTAGTGAATCAATTGACATCATATCCATAATTTTATCGAATTCCAGCAGCCACATTTATTTATTTTTTTTCTATAAATAAATAAATTAAAAAAAAAAAAACTTGAAAATTAAAAAGTAAAATAGGGAGAAAACTAAACATTTAAATATCGTGACAAAAATATCAAAGTCTATTTATGAAAATATCGATAAAATGAATATTTTTTAAAAAAATATATATATTTAATTTAATAAATAAACATTTTGGAATTTCAAATAAGTTAAAATATATCTTAATAAAATAGTTCTGTGTTTTCCACCCATTTACTTTGGTAAGCTAGAAACTCTTACATGAAATTGTATAATATATAGGATTTCAAACTTTTTTTATTTTTCAATTTAAAATCTTGATTTAAATTTTAATAATATTTTTAATTTAATTATAATTTATATACAATTCATTTAACATTTTATAACATAAATATATTTTTTTCTTTAATAAAATTAAAAAACAATCTTTATTTTAATTTAATTTAAATATCATGGAATAAATAAGTATAAATTATAGGTCATAATTATGGTAAGATGTCAAATAATTGTATCAATTTGCATCTCCAACTAAGTTTTTGTTTCAATTACATTTAGAAATGTTTCTCACACGTGCCTAAAACTACGTGGTGCCCTATAATATGTATTTATTTATTATTTTAAAAAAATATTCCACCATTGTAAAAACCACAAACCCAAATCGAGACTTGTTTTATTTTTGGTAATTTGTTTTTAGAACAAAAACAAACAATTACCTAAAATAGAGGAGCATGTGGCTCAAACATGCGTGGAACATTTTTAATGTTGATTGAAAAATAAACTTAATGGATGGTATAAATTAATACACTTATTCCGGTTTCAAGTTTAAACTAATGAAATTCAAAATTTAAGGTTAAAATTGATACAACCGACTAAATTTATGGTCAAAATTACTTTCTTTTTTTTCCTTTATATAATTGGTTAATACAATTTTAAAACATTATATGAATAAACTTATTAAAAATATCAATTAAAGAGCTGGATTAATATAATTTTCAAAACATAATTTTTCAACATTGGAATTCATTCCACTGAAAAAAAAAATTAAAAAATGGAAAAAGAACGGATAACTATATAAAAGTTTATTAGAAATTATTTACTTTATTATTTTAGGCTTATGCATTATTAAAAAAAATATTTATTTATGTTTATATCTTTATTTTATTTTGAAAATTAAGTTGACCTATTATTTTATTCCATATATGAAAATTAGGTTTAAGGATTTAAGTTTACCAGGTAAACTTAATTTCCACCTCTAAAATATTTTTTAATAAGACATAAATTTAGGATAAATATTTTCCTACTAGATTTTTTTTTTATTTATTTATTTTTTTTTTTTTTTTTTGACAACATTCAAATTTGTTTACATGCCCATCACTATGCTATTACATTATTTGATGTCTAATTTAAATATTAAAAGAAATGAAAATATTGAATAGTTTGGTTAAAAAATTGACGTTAATGAAGTCCAACTATTATTTGTTCCCAAAAAAAAAAGTCCAACTATTATTAATAGACAAAAATTAGAGAGCTAAGAAATTTTAAATTAACAAAGGAACTTAGGTTTGAAACTAGTCCAATAATGGTATTTAAATTATCTTTGTATGACATTAGCAAGTATCAATTATTATAAATATTTTTCTTCTCAGTCACCTTCCTCTAAAAATAATTAGGTTAAACAAGTACAATAATGGAGTATTGTTATTAATATAAAAAAAAATATATAATTTATCAGGTCAACAAGCTCTGAATTAAAAACTGAATGGCTTGAATAAATAATAGTGGTATATAATATAGTATATACTTAATTTATATAACTGAGTTGATTTATATACTTATTATTTTGGAAAATTGTAATCAATTTAAAGTAAAATAATTAAAAATATATCATTTTTTTAAAAAAATTACACATATAGTTATTAGTATGGTCTATCGCTCATAGTAGTCTAGATAGTCATATATCAACGATATAGTTTATTAGTGATAGCGACTGATTTTTTGCCATATTTGCAAAATGTTTTAAAGTTTGTTAAATTTGTAATTATTTTGGACATCTATTATTTAGTGGTAGATAGTATAGTATATATATATTTTTTTTCAAAAAAAAAAAATCTTGTTTTTAAGATTGAACTTTTATATTTACTTTGTACCAAAAAAATAATAATAAAATATTTATTTTATTTTAGTTTTATAAACTTTCAAATGTTGTGTTTTAGCCAAACCAAATATACTTCAATTGACATAAGATTGTGTCATTGACTAAGAGGTCAAAATTTATTTTAGTTGTCTTAGAGTGAAGGTTTGATCCTATACTTGTACGACAATTTAAAATGTATTATTACTGATCAAATTTTGCTCAACCAACATACTGTATGAACAATGATGATGTATTGATTAGTGATCAAAAGGTCTTAGGTTCAATCTCTGAACTATTGATAAGAGGTCAAAGGTTCTAATGTATTTTTTTTAGCTCGACCATGTGTGGTGTGGGAGATTCGAACCTCTCCCACACTAATTTAACTTGGGTTTAGGTTTAATGTAAGGGTATATTTGCAAACTACATAATTGCAACCAGTATATTAAAAACAAATGTGGGCCTAGGCCCAAATATTTTGACGCTTTATGGGCCTTTTCCCCTCAAACATTCTCATGGGCTGTCGG
The DNA here is from genome assembly GCA_028017165.1 of Herpetospermum pedunculosum. Lineage (NCBI taxonomy): Eukaryota > Viridiplantae > Streptophyta > Magnoliopsida > Cucurbitales > Cucurbitaceae > Herpetospermum > Herpetospermum pedunculosum. Next base: position 1,537,055 of record CM051530.1, read on the forward strand.
TAACTATGATCCATTAAGAAAGGAAAATCAGCTATGTTGCTCAAAAGTCAAAAGCTTCCATGTTTATTTTTAAATGTTTGTTTCATTTTAATCAACTTTAAAATAAAATCCACGTATGAAATAACTTATACATAAAGCTCAAATGTCTTTTTGGGAAAGAAAAAAAATATTCAATAAGACTACTACAATCTACCTCTTAATAATCGTTAGATGTAGATTAAAAAATATGTATGTCTCTAATAACCATCATATATATAAATTCGAAATAGTTTCTACAACAAATAACAAACATTTTTTTGTTCTTGTTATAGTGTTTATTTTTTTCATCGAATATCAACATGTATAATGCTCGTCTTTTAACCTAAGTGACATGAAATCATACTCACATGAACATGTAAATACATCCAGTAAACACAATACATGCAAAATATCAGCGGGGGAGGAAGCCCTTCTCACTTAAGCTCAAGCATTTACTCGTCTTGAGGTTAACGTGAGATCTGCTCAAGGACCTACCAAGAGGTTCCGGGAGAAGTAGGTGAGATCTATCGAATGGGGATGCAACATTTGGCAACTTTTAAAATCAAGTTGTCAGAAGTCGCAAGGATTGGCGTGAAAAGAGGTTCGAATGGGGGTAACGAAGTTCGATATCATCAACTCAGACAATAATAAAGTCGTTTGCCGTAAATTTCATAAGTTGTTTCGTCCATCAATAAATGGACTATTTGTTATGGAGACAGACAAATTATGTTAACAAATTAAATGTAATATGGTTTAGTGACAAACTTGAAAGTTCAAAACCATCCAACAAAATAGACTTTAAACTAAACAAATATATATATATATATTAAAATTAAATTGTCTTTTTAATATTTATACTTTATTATAAATTTACTATACTTCATTTTTTTTTTTAAGCTATACTCTTTGTTGGCTTCCACTCTACTTCATACACTCTCAAAACTTCCATTATTTTATTCTTACCTTTCCATCAAAGCTTAGCAGAGTAGCAAAACTCCAACGTGAAAAGTTGATAAGATAATTATTATTATTATTTTTTATTTTTTATTTTATTTTTAAAGATCAATATAAGACAAGTTTCATGATTGGACATTTCGTTAAAGTGATATAGAAAAATGACAATCCAACCCACATTTATTCGTTTGATTGAAATGTAAAACTAGACCATCATCTTTCATTAATCATTTAAAAAAGAAAAAAAGAGAAAAAAAAAAAAAGTAAGTAAATATATTTTTTTGGGGGAAAAAAGAGAAAATAATAACAAAACATTTTGAGTTTTTTTTTTTTTTTTTTTTGCTTTGGCTTTACTCAAAGCTGCCACCGCAAGCTGTTTCTGCAGTCTCCACTCTGCCCACTTTCTGCTCCAACACACTCACTTACATTTACTCACACTCACTTTTTTTTCCCTTTTTCTTTTTCTACTCCAATTTTGTCAGACCCAAAAAAGTAATTAAAAAATACCCATTTTGACCAAATCCACCCAAATTTAAATAATAAAAAGACCCATAATAAATAATAATAACAACATTAATATTAGTAAAAACAAAAAGTACACATTTTCTCTATTTCCATCAGTCGGCGACACTCCACGACATGTCGTTCTCGAATATCCAATGGCAGACTTCAATTCGACCCGGACCCGACCCGAGAGCCACGAATGCACCGTGCTCTGGGCCCCACGATGACGTGTCTATGTGACAGATGGCAACCCCACGATTTATCTTCTCCTTCGTTTCCCGCCTCAAGATATCCACTTCGTATATACGGACTTTCGGTACTGAGTGGCAGTAATACAGTAAGTACGGGTACAAACTCTGATGGCACGATACCGATCTCGTCAAATCTCCACCGTTGATTCCTTTGACCGTCCCGATCTCTACCCTCTCCGTTGACCCACTCACATTCGCCGTCGTCCTCGCCACCACGTTCCGCCCCAACACGGCTGTCGCGAAGTCTATCATGTCCTCCGCCGAGCCCACGCACCGCTTCGTCTCGCCGTGGCTTGGCGCCCGCTCGCACTCCGATAGCGCGTTGGTGATCACGCGCTCCATCGCCGAACCATCTCGCGCGTGGAAGATTTCCTTCGCCGCCGTGAGGTTCGAGGTGGAGAAGGGTAAATTTACCAAAATGGCCTTGGGAAGGAATGATCGCGGTGGCATTTTGTCTCGGATGTCCGGCATCACCATGACATTCCCCTGCTTCAATTCAGACTCTCTAAAGAATTTGCCCGGTTCCACAAATCTATTTACGGTAATACCACTGCCCGTCGCCGTCGTGAAATTGCTGTATTCAGAAAACGTTACGCCGCCTTTTTGTGCGTACGTTGTGAAGCTCCGATCGACGCTGTAGGTTTTGAATCCCACGGTGGTTCGACCGGTCGATCCTCGGCCGTATTCCTTGAAGGAATCGTTTCCGTGGTTGAAGGATTTTCCATAATTCGCGAAGTTCACTCTCCCGGAGCTCGAATTCTTCGCGTACGACTGGAAACTGTCGTCGCCAACGTTCGCTCCGTTTCTGTAATTCGAGAATGAATCGTTCTGCGAGTTTCCGCCATTGCCGTAGCTTTTGAAGTTCGTGTGCGGATTGTTGCTGGAGAGACCGTACGCCTTGAACGAATCGTTCGCGCTCTTCCCCGACTCGCCGTAGCCTGTGAATGTCGAGGTCAGAATGTTCGAGCTCTCAGAGTAGCTACTGAAATCCTGCGGGACGCCATTGCCGTTCTTCGCGTAGCTCGTGAACGACTGACTACCGGAATTCGTCTCGTTTCCGTAACTGGTGAACGAGAGCTTGTGAGTTCTTGAATCCAAATCGTACGCCGTGAATCGAAGATTCGGCACATTGACGAGTTTGTCGTAGTTAACGAACTCACCGGAACCGCCCTTCGACTCAGCAGCATAACTCACGAAATTAGACGTCGCCACATTACCGTCCTCCGCATAGTTCGTGAATCCTTCCCGGTGATTACTCGAGTTTCCGCCGTAGCGTTTAAACGAGTGATCCGCCGAGTTCAACCCGTCGGAATAGTTCTTGAACGAGTCAGCGCCACCGAGTCTCCCCCCGCCATAGGTCACGAAATTTCTATTCCCATAGAGTTTAAAATCCGCGTCCTTAAAACGCGGAACAGAAATTTCCGTTTCGGAATCAAACGAACAGAACAGATTCGCCAAATAACAGAAAGATTCGAAACGCGAGGAGAGTGAGGCTCCGGCGGCGTGGTTGGCGAACACGGCGGAGTTGACGGCGGAGAGAGGCGAGGCTTTGGAGAAGAGAAAATCCGGCTTGGGAAGTTGATTGGAAACATGAGAGTTCCAGTAGCGAAGCAGAGAAGCTTTTGGCGTGAAGGGATTTGACTGGATCGAAGCAGAAGAAACCTGTGTGTGGAAAAAAACGACAAGACGATCGGATTAAGAACGAATAAAAGAAGGGATAAAAACAGAAATCGAAATCGAAATCAGAATTGAGATTTGTTTGTTTGTTTATGTGTTTTCTCTTACATGGAACAGAGAGAGCGACAGGTGCGAGAGGAGCAGGAAGAAGACGATATGGACCATTGTTGACCAAGTCTTCTGAGAGAGAGAGAGATGATAAACGGACAGAAAGGGGAGGACCCTTATTTATATCCAAACATAAATTTATCCAAAATATTTCAACTACAATAATGGCTTAGGAATGGCTTAGCTTTTCAAAATTAAGTGACTATTTGAGCAATCCGGTGAATTATTATATTATTATAGCGCTCGATTATAATAATTTCGAGCCAAAACGAGCATGGCTCAGCGGTCATATGTATTATTTAATGACCAAAAGGTCTGTGGTTCGAATCCCCCACCCCCAATGTACTCAAAAAAAAAAAAAAAAAGATTATAATAATTTCGAAGTAAATATAATTAAAGTAAGTAATAATATAATTATTTTATTGTCTATAAATTATTATAGTCAGCCAGAACTATACTAAACATAAATTGAATAATAACTCAGTTCGCCAGAATTGACATATGTATTGACCAAGAGATCTGTGGTTCGAATCTAAAAAAAAAATATAATAACTCAGTCTAACAACTCTAAATTAATCACCAAACATTGCCTAAGAAATTTTAGACGTGTTTTGATTCTTGCTTTGCCTTGCTTCCGAAACTAAGGAAAAAAATGTTGAAAAAAAATCATTTTCATATATGCATTTTTATTATTGGTAATTAATATTCACTCTTTAATAGATTCATTTTTTTTTTCTCATTTGATGTATGCAAAAAGAAAAGGTTTGTATTTTTACCTTCAATTTGAAAGAATTGTAGCAATTTTTACCATTGGATTAGTTTTTTTAAAAAAATAATATAATCAAATTTACAAATGTTTTTTTTTTTTTTTTTTACAAGTGTTTTTAATGTTATTGTTTTTCTACATCATATAATTTACTAAAATCGATTGGTATTGTCTATATAATAAAAGCATATCTTGATGCTGATTTGATATTCAATTATCGATTTTATGCATTAATCATTAAAGTTAAGTATGTACAAATCTTCATTTCCTTGAAATTTATGATTTTTAAGAGATTTTATTTTTCTTTTTTATTAAAATTAGTGGGTGAATTAATAGAAGTTAATAAATAATTAAAATAGTCTCTCATGGGATGAAATTTGATTGCCCCTCCCAAAAATAAATAAATACTCATACATTATATAGTGGGTGGAAAAGTTTGATTTTTTAAAATTGTTTGTTTTTTAGTTAAAATTTAATTGTGGAAAAGTTGAACATGATAAGCTAATTAATCCATATTAGTACTTAATTAGATATCGTAATTAATTAAATTTCTAAGATCCGGTAAATAGTTATATTTCATACTTAATGCATTTGTGTGCGTGTATGCAAAGTACATTTTTATGTCAATTGAGCATATAGTTCGATTTAGCAAGATATTTTTCAATTTTAAGAAGCAATTTTTTTATTTTTCACACACATAAATTCTATATATTCCCTTCATGATCTTACATAAATATGTATTTTAAAATATAACAAGAAATATAAAATTTTAAAAAAATAACTACTAACCTGGATTCAAATATAATATCAACAAGTATGATAACAAAAGTAAAAATTGTATTATATTTCTTTTAGAAAAATAAGGCAATTTATAACATTTTTCCAAAATACACATTAAACTTATGTTATATATTGAAATTTCTATTTTAAAAATGTCAACTTCAATTTTGTTAAGTATTTTTTCTCATAATTATTTAATCTATATTCAAGTTGACTTGCATCCATACATATTAACATGTTGTTTCCTTTATAAATTGTAACTTTGCATGCCCTATTTATAATGTTATATTATTACAAAAAAAAAAAAAAAAAAAAAAAAAATTATAATTTATAGATATTTAGTTCATAAGAGTGTGCGTGGAGTACAACTCAAATGATTAAGACATATTATATTGACCGAAAAATTTGAGGTGATTAAGACATATTATATTGATGGAAAAGTTTGATGTTGGAATCTCCCACCTACCCTACGTGTTGTTGAAGTAAAAAAAACAAAAAAAAACTAATAAAAGTATATTTATATATTTGTAAAGTTCAACATGCATTATTTGATATGTGGTCAAAACTATTAACTTTTACTAATTGTAATAAATTTAAAATGATTTTTTAAAGAAGTATCAATATCACACTCAACTCGATTTTTTTAAAAACGAGTGCTTACTAATTAAGTTATAAAAAATTTCGTCAACCTGAATATAGCTCAATCAACATAATATATCACCTAGTGATTAAAATGTCATAAGTTCGATTCTCCTCACCTCCATACGTTGTAAAAAAAAAAAAAAAAATTACAAAATTTCTCGAGTGAAAATGTAAATTGTAAAAAAATAATAGTCTCATTTATTCCTTAACCCCTTGTGAAGGGAGTTTGGATTTTTAGAAAAAATGTGAAGGAATACATTTGAAATTCAAAGTCTTGTTTGAGAAATGGAGAAAAAATGAGATAATTCCGTTGCAAATGAAGACATAGTGGAATTAAACTAAGGTTCTTGGCTTCTTGGCGTTGTGGTCCACTTTATATATAATTTCATTTTTTTTACCTTTTTCCTACATTCGTTTACAGTAATTTATTTATTTAATTAATACTAACTTATAACTATTTCAACTATTTCAATTATCTCGACATATACAAAAAGTCAAAACTCAAAATAATAAAATAAAAAGCTTATCCACCATTGTGATTACATTTAATAGCATGTCAGATAGGGTATTATTAATCTTACCTATTCAAAATTAATTAACATATTTAACACATTATTAAACTTTTTTGAAATGTGACGTATGACTCAGCTGACATATGCATGTGTTGATGACCAAAAAAATCTGTAGTTTGAATCTCTTTTATGACTTTCTGCATCCTCATATTTGTAAATATATTTTTTAATTAAAAAAATCAATTTTTCATTTTTCAAAAGATTTTTTTTAATGAAATAATTGTAGAAATTATTGATTTTTAATACGATAATTTGTATCTTATCTATTGAATTATGCAATACGATAATTTGTATCTTATCTATTGAATTATGCTTGGATGAACAGTAGATAAATAGGTGTATTTCGGCCTCAAACTCACATGGTTGAATTAAAAAATAATAATGCAATTTTTAATCAAACCATTATATTCATAAGTGTTTTTAGACAGAGCGGTATTCAAAAACCACTCTGAATAATATAATTTAGTTAACTAAAGTGTTTATTACTAAAATATCTTTACAAACAAAACCACTTCCAAAGTTCCATACACAAAGACCAAATACTTAATTACAAGTCAAAAGATGATTAATAAATGGATTTAAGTTCGGTTATCTGAATCAACCCACAAAAGTTGTACTTTTACATGGGTTGGCAAATCTGCTTAAACATTAATTTAATTAAATAAACTAATCATAAGGGTGTGTATAATTGTTTAATTTTTTAAAAGTCATTTTAGAAAAAATGGTGGTGTTCAACCACCCAAAATGATTTTTTAAAAAATGAATTTTGGAAATTATCAAAATATCCCCACACTATCTCTTTAAATTTTTTTTACCCATGTTTGTTGTCGGCGACCACCACTGCTCACCGTTGGCAGCGACTATTTTCGACAACTTTCGTCAATCTCCGAAGACCATCTTCGATCACGTCGTGTCGATCTTCAGCGACAATCGTAGTCAACCTCTGACAACCACCACGTGTGACGAAACTCCGGACGACCTTCGACGACGATCACCTTCGACTGATCACTAACAACCTCCGTCGACCTCCAACAACTACCGACGACGACCACCACTCTTATCTGTCATCGACCATCAAAGGTAAACTTATTAATTCATATGGTCTATTAATAGTCATCATTTATGCTAATTTAAGGAGAAAACGCTTTTAGTATAGATGAAATCAAATAAACTTGTGGATAAAAATATTATTGAAAAATAACCAAACATTGTTTTAATTATAAGTATTTCCATAAAATGTTAAAAAAAAAAAGTACATCATTCGAAAATAATTTATTTAGTAGTCGATTCGAGGAGACCCTTAATCTAATCAAACTCAAACTATTTTATTGTTAATTTAAATAAAAAGTATAAAGTTATAAAAAAAAAAATGGGAAAAGGGATAAAATAAGTAATTGTAAAACGACATGTTAAAGCAAACAGTAGAGGAATAATTAGGTTGGGGCGTCGCTTTGCTTCAGAACTGAAAAATAATAATTAAAAAAAAAAAAACCTGAAAAAGCTTGCAGAAGGTGTTTCCTTGCTTCTCTGCTTTTGCAACTTCACCTGTGTTATTATTCTGTTCCCTGCTCCACTCTCATGTTTTTTATTTTTTACATGTTTTTTTTATGGGTTCAAAAACACTTTAACGAAATAAATAATTTAGCTTGTAAAAATTTAATCTTTTTCGAGATAAAAGTCAATTTATGTTAGTCTTGAATTTTCATAAGTGTATCAATTTACACATATATTAGATTTTATTTGAAAAACGACAATTTAAACGGGTGGAGACTTATAATTGTAGCTATTAAACTCTTAAATTTTTATGACTGAATTGTGAAAATTAAATTAATATTTTTCAAAGAAAGAGTATAAATTGTTTCACTTAGAAAAGTTTAAGGTTCTATTTGATATAATTATTAATTTAGAGGTATAAATTATTTTTTGTTTAAATAGGTATATAAATTTGAACCTTTGACAATAATATAGTATTTATTTAAAAAATTATAACAATTTAATCTCTATCATAAATAAATAAATAAAAAAAAAAACTCATTAAAATTGGTTTTCATTAGGTAACAAAAGTATTCAATAACTTTTTTTTGATTGAATGAATTTAATTTGAATCTCAAACTATGTAAAAAAAACCACTTGTGGGTTGGAGGGTAGTGAAAAGGAATGATTGTAAGAGTCCACTTGTGTGGGTGGGAGTCTAGGAGAGTAGTAGTAATAAAGTAGAAATGATTGTAATAGCCCACTTGGTGTTGGAGCTAGAGAAGTGAGAAAGTAGGAATGATTGTTGGAGACCATGGAGAAAAAGGAACCATGAATGGAAAAAATTTAGGACCACCTCACTCCCACTGTTTGTTTATACTATAATTTTATCTTTATGAATAATTATAATTGTTACGACTCCTTCGGCCTCGCATTATTCGCTGATGTCACATCCACTCTCTAAAGAGTGGAGAGCCACTGCATAAGGTCGACTCTGAAACTTCGACGAATGAAACTCACCAAAGCTGACGAAGGCAAACTGTCATCACGCCACTCTTCAAGTGGTATGAGATGTGATTGACAAGACAACCTACCATGACTGGTGAAGAGACGACACAACAGGCAACCCCAACCTTTTTGGGAATCGAAGAACGACAGTTACCGCAATCATAACAAAACGCGTGGTCCCAATCCCGGTCGGATCGCATCCCCTCGCCCTGGTCCAGGCATTTATCCGAAGGTCAAGAGACCGGGCCACTCGAGGAACCATTTCTCACCACCAGCTATAAATACCCTTTCTGTTAAAAAAAAAAAGGAATCAGAAATACGGGTAACACTACCCTAAACTCTCTCTCTACTCTTACTTATGCTCGAATCGACTTAAGCATCAGAGGTCCGTGGGCCAAGTCCACAAGTGCAAGTTTAATTTCTCCTCCGTGTATAGGTCCAAGGCGCGCCCGACGGACACCGTCGCGGGGTAGAGCACGGCAGAAAGGGAGAAGTCCAAAATTCTGCATCAACAATAATGTTGGTAGATTTGTTTATACTATAATTTTATCTTTATGCATAATTATAATGTTGGTGGATTTCACACCATTTCAAGCTAATCAAAGTGACAGAAAATAATGAATGAAAAAATTATTCATACTCTCGCAATACTATAAAATTTATCTTAAAACTAGCCAAGCCAACTACTTTTTATTGTCAATTTTTGTTTTTCTTTTCAATTTCAAGTTGTAGTGAGGGGAGGAAAGATTGTGAGTTAGAAGAAGGATGAATCAAAGTAGAGAGAGAGGAGATAACATGAATAAAATTAAAAGCCAAGTAAGCAAAATATATTACAAATTTAATTTAATACTTTTCTCCATGGCATTCAAAATAATCATGCAAGCCTATGATACCATTTTACACGTTTAACTCATTTTTTATTAGTATATTTACATACTAAGTAAAATGTCAAATTTAAATTTTAGTTTAGAAATCAAGCTTCACACATGAACATAATTCAACGATTATCATGAAGTTCGAATTTATACTCACAATTGTTTAACTAAACAAAGAGTTGTTCATATGATTATCATGAAGTTCGAATTTATACTTACAATTGTTTAACTAAACAAAGACAAAAGTAACAAGTAATTTTTTTCATTTTAGTTTTAAAAAGCATAAAATTAACTAACAATCAATACTATTCAACTTTATAAATATAAAACTAGATAACCATTCAACAACTCACAATAAACTACTAAACAATACTCAATGATGATATAAGAAAAATATTAGATAATTAATTTGGTTGTTAATTTAGATTAATTAGTTCTTAATTAATATTTTAAGTTGAATTAGTTATTTGCATGTAAAGACTATAAATAGCATCTTTAGAATTGGAATAGGAATTTTTTTAACATTATTTGAAATAAAACTTTTTTCTTTGGAGTTGGTAGAGCACCCTTTCAATTTTAGGGATGAACTTCTCTTATTTGGCCGTGAGTTTGGTCTAATCTCAAATTCGTTGTATCAATTTGTATCAAAGCCTCAGATCGAACCATCAAATGTTTTCGGGAAGCTACAAAGTCATGGACACCGGTCAAGACACCGCCATCAACAGTTGAATGAGTCTTATTCTTTTAAGTCAGAGAGAATAATGTAGGACAAATGTTAAATTAACAGTATAGTTTAATTGCTAATTAAAATTAATTAGAGTAATTTAGGTTTAATTAATTATTTGCTTGTAATACTATAAATAATCTTTTTAGAATTGTAATAAAAAGCTTTTGTATGATATTTGAAATAAAACTTTGTTATTTGGAGAGCATCCTCTCAACTCTAGGGATATATATATATATATATATATATATATATATATATATATATTTTTTTTTGGCAATCTTAAATTTGTTGTGTTAATTGATATCAAAGCCACAAATGAACCATCAAATATTCTCGTGAAGCTACAAATCTTTGGACAACTATATTTTATTAAGTATTTTTTTTTTTTGCAACGGTATTTTAATTAAAGATCCATAACCTCATAGTCACAGACACAACCTTATGCCAATTGAGCTACAACCTTATGCCAATTGAGCTATGTTCGGTTTGACAAAAATAATTTTCACAAAGATTTTATTAAGTATTCTTCACCATTGGAAAAAAGTGAGGAGCAACACTAAATAAATCATTGAAATCAATAAATAATTTTTTTAAGTTAAATTATAAATTTAGTATAAATTTTTTTAAATTCATGTCAAATAGATTCTTGGATATTAAACTGTATCTAGTAGGTCATTTAACTTTCAATTTTGTATTTATTAGGTCCTTAAACTTTAAAAAATATTTAATATAAGTTACCCACCTTTCGACTTTATGTCTAATAAATTTTTAAGTTTTTAATTTAGTGTCTAATTGTTCATGATTTATTAATTTTTATTTTTATTTTTATTTTTATTTTTTTTATTTTTTATTTTTTATTTTTTATTTTTGTTAAAATTCACAAATCTATTGGACACAAAATTAAATCATGTCAAATATTATAGACTTATTAGATACAAAATTAAAAGTTTAGAGACCATAAAAATATAAAAGTTTAAGAATTAAATTTGTAATTTATTTATTTATTTATTTAGTTTTTTTAAGAAGCTAATAATTATATATAAAGGTATAAACAAAATTTCATATATATATACATAAGTCAGAAAGTATTTACTCTAAAAAAACAAAAAAGAGTCAGAAGGTTCAGCGAGTTATTGGGCTCCTGACCCACTCAAACGTACGTGGGATTGGGCTCATGGGCCGACTATCCCAACTGGGCCGTAGCTGAAATAACGCCACGTGTCGTGCAGTAAATCTGCGAGCCGTACCCAAGAGTTGACGCCGTGAAGAAACGGCGCCACGGCTTGTAAATTCCGTTTCCGTCCCGTTTCCGTCCGTTTCTCCTGGCTTTGCTCTACTGTTCACATTTCTCCTCTCTCTTCTTCTTCTCTCTACGAAATTTCGCTCCTCTTTTTTCCATCCATGATCTTCCGAGAACCAGCTCTCGTTCTCGTGATTGTTTCCGATTCATTTCCATCAATTTCGATCAGGTTTCTCCACCGTGCGAATGGCGGTTCTTGATTCTCCAACCCGCTTGTTCTAGTAGAAAAAAACTCCCCCATCCATGGCTGCTCGAGGCGTCGATTTCAAGTGGTGAGTCTTACAGGTTCAACTCTCTAATTCAATGAATTTCTGCTGTAGTTTGTAGTCAACTTGATAGGTTTTGTTCGCGGTATTTGATTCTTCTTGCAGGTATGACGGGTTTTTCTTGTCGATGCTCGCTACTAGTGTGTATCCTTCAGTGTTTTGCAGAATTTTAGAATTTTAGAATTTTTTGTATGTGATTCTTTTCAGTTTCTTGCAATGGTTGAGTGATTACTCATGACTGATGCATTTACTTGCACGGATTTGCTTTGAAGCTTGAGTGAATTTGCTCTTTCAGTTTCTATGGTATTAAGAGTTTGAAACGAGACTTGCTCATATTCTATGCTTTAAAATCTCGAGCAATGTATTTCATTTCCATTAACGTTTTTGATTTGTGTATTTTCTTTAACTTGCTCGATAGAGTAATAGTTTCGATCAATTGGAAGAGGTATCATACTTGTGTACATCCCTTGCATATATGGATTGTGGTAAGTAGTTCTACTCAACTTCGAACAATTATTAGATATTATTACTATTTTGTTGTTTTCTCTTGTGATTTTTTTGGGCTCAATGATAGTCAGTTTTTGTTTTTTTTTGTACAGGTTGATTATACTACCGTTTTTGTTTTTCGTCTGCTGATGTTTGTAGATAATGGACTTGCTGCTGGAATGGGTTTGTAAGGCTTTCAACTTTTAGTTTTACGTCAATTTAGGGAAGCAAAATCTTACACTTCTTTTATTAAATTCTCCATTAGCAAAATGCTTTACAGAGATATTGTGTGGTCAGAAAATAATTTAAAGGAGATAAATGTTCCTCCAATACGTTGTAATTATTGGGGGAAAGATAAAAAATGGATTCTGATATGCAAGGATTTATCAACCTTTAACTCTGATTGACATGCAAGGATTTATCAACCTTTAACTTATCATCAGAGGCTTCAACTCATGAATGTTCACTTTCCGGTTTTAGTAGAATTATGAGTAACCTTATTCCCATTTGAAAATTGGGATGCTGCACAAGTTTTGCCATACAAGTCAGTTACTTTTGACCAAGTAGGTCTTGACGTAAGACCTGATAAATTTTTGTACCCCTGAATTAATTATTTAGTTAATACATGCACACTTGTCTTTTTACCCCCATCTTGTGATGGAAATATTGGTTCACTGCTGTTTTAAACATGAGAAAGTTATGATATTATAATTTGCTCATTTTTCGCTCTGATCTATCATACCAAAGGAAAGTTTATTTGGCAAGCGAGTGTGTGCTATTTTGTGGGATTTATGGGGTGAAAGAAACAATAGGACTTTTAGACGAGTGGAGACAAACACGTGGCTTGTCTGGTTCCTTTGCAGATTCCATGTTTCTTTATGGGTGTCGGTGACGTGTTTGTTTTGTAATTACTCGTTGAGTGTTATTATCCTGTATTGGAGCCCCTTCTTATAGCGGGGTTCCCTCCTTCTTTGGGGCTGTTTTTCTGTATACCCTTGTATTCTTTCATTTTTTCTCAATAAAAGTTCGGTACCTTTTCAAAAAAAAAATTGCCAATATATTATTCTCTCTATTTATCTTTTTCAGTATTTCTTGTATAGTTGATGGCATTCAAGATCAAGATCTTCTTATCTTCTAAATTTGTGTATCATTAGGGACCTTGGGTGGCAGCAGAGGTATGCTCGATTTTGTGGAAGAATTGTGGTCCTTTCAGCCCTTGCTCTTCTGCTATATCCATTTCTTTGGGCTTGGACTGCCATTGGTACTTTATGGTTTAGAGAAGCCCATAAATGTGTATGTTATTTTCTATTTCAACTCTCATTGCCACCACCCGAATCTTCATATTTCTACGAATGTTGATGAAGGTATTGGTTTAAATGTGTCAGCTTCCTGAGCAAGGTCAGAAATGGGGATTCCTAATTTGGTTGCTTTTTAGCTACTGTGCACTCGTATGCATTGCTTGCATGTCATTGGGAAAGGTCAGTTCTATTATGTTTACTACGTAGATTATTATTGGAGTTTATTATGACTTATGTCTAGTACTCTCTAATAATTTGTAGCTCAGCTAACAGTTGTTTTTATGTGCAACTCTTACATTTTTTTACGAGTTCTTGTTGAAAATACTCAAATGTTTTTCTGTATTTGTACATGACTTTTACGTAGTTATCTTTGAAACCTCCATGTAGTGGTTAACTCGTAGACAAGCACTCTTGTTTCGGGCACAACAAGGGATTCCTGTATCAGAATATGGGGTAAGCAATTAAGCTTCCTGTATTTTAATATTTTTGAACTTAAAGACGTACAACAATTTTCATTCTACGTTATCAATTTCTCTACCTTATGTTCGCAATGATATCTATGAATCACCTTATGTTATATGTATATCTTCTTTTGTAATTTTTTTCTACAATATATTCTCTGCTATTAAAGAAATTCAGAACTTTGCCCTGGCGATTCTTAAAAATGCAAACACACATGATGTAGATTGATTATGAATGAATTTGAATTTGAAATGGGGGGAAAACATTTTGAACTGGATTACAATCCAATCAAAGTCATTAATAGATCTATCCTTACTGTTTTCTTTCCGTTCTTTTTAGTATGTGGTTCTATTCTATTCTTAAAAATAAAGATTTGAAAATTTCATTTTCTTGTATTAGATGCCAAGCATGACATATTTAGGGACAATACACTTCTTGGGCAATCAAATAAACATTTAAGTGTATTTTATTCCTTTTTCTGTTTCCATCTATAATTCTGCTCATGTGATGAAATTGATAGTGACAACAATTCTTTCATTACAGGTCTTGGTTGACATGATCCGAGTACCTGATTGGGCTTTTGAAGCCGCAGGACAAGAAACAAGGGTAATGGGCCAAGATGCTGCTACTTACCATCCTGGACTTTACTTGACTCCAGCTCAGGTAAGTCTATTACCGCTTGACTGGACATTTTGTCATCAATATTCTTGAGCTTTTCCCAACACCTGTTATCTGGCAGCACAAGAGTTTTGTGCTATTTTTACTATTTTTCCCTCTTAGTGGTTGTACAAATTATTCGTTAAAAAAATTGAGGGAAGTTGATTGACATGACATAAGAGCATTGTCAATTATGTTGAAGTTCTTTGCAAAGAGAATTGAATCTTTTGTTTTAAATTCTGATGGTCAAGCTATTCGTTGATGATTGGACAGAGGGAAGCTGTGGAAGCACTTATTGAGGAACTTCCTAAATTCAGGTTAAAGGCTGTTCCAACGGATTGCAGTGAATGTCCTATCTGCTTAGAAGAGTTCCATGTAGGGAATGAGGTAATTGATTTTTCATGTCTTACCATTTCATTTATAGAAGAAGTTCGGAAAACTCGCGGGTGTAAAAACTGTAATTTGTATTTGACTGCATTTCATGCTCTTTCTGGGATCCTTGAGCTACAGAAGTTGGTGGAATCCTAGATGAGCTTTTAAAAAATACATGAAAGTATGAACCTTTTGTTGGTGAATTATTGAAAATAAAGTCACAAGCATTATAACTTGGTGCAGGTTCGTGGCCTCCCTTGTGCTCATAATTTCCATGTAGGATGTATCGACGAGTGGCTTCGACTGAATGTAAAATGCCCTAGATGTCGTTGCTCGGTCTTCCCAAACCTCGACCTCAGTGCTCTGTCCAATCTTCGTTCGGATACTGATAGACCATCTGCAAGTGTTGTTACGGCCAATCGTTATATGAGATCTCAACCTACCAGCCAAAGTTATCTGGTGAGATTGCAGGGTCTGCTTCGACATGTTCGCACAGAAAACACTGGTGCACACGGCGATTTAGAGTCTGCTAGTGCTTTGGAAGCTGCCGAGAATGCTGAGATTGGGTCTGCGTCTGCCCATGACCAAACTGTACCCGGACGGTCGCCCGTGAGACCCATGTCTTTGAGTCAGTCCACATCACAACTCTAGGTAGTTGGGAGTGTTTTTCTCCCTTGCTATTTTGACTACTTCTAACTGCTCCTGTAAAAGCTAAACGATAAGTAGTGTTCACATCTTGCCATTTGCAAATCCCGGCAACTGTGTAATAGTAATAGTAAAGCTCGAACGTTTGTTTTTTGTATCCAAGGAATCTACTTACATTCTAGCAAAACTCAATCTTTCCCTTGTTCATCTTTAGCTGTATCTTGTTCATCAAAATCAATTTTAGATCTAAGCCGTCCATGAAGGGAGATTGGTCATGTGCTGTTTACAGAAGCATATCTTGCAATTCCACTCGAGAATCTTCCATTTTGACAGGTTGGTGTTAATTGTTCCAATTGTTGCTTGTTGTTTCTCATTCCAATTCTCTGGTTGACGCAGATGTCTACTGTGGGGAACAATACCACGTCAACTCAAGGTATAAAGAATATTGATTAAAATACCATTTTATTCCCTATACTTTGGGTTATACTATTTTAGTCCATGTAATTTTAAATGTCCAATTTTAGTTTGAAAGTTGGTCCCTATTGTTAGTGTATTGTTAGATTTTCTAAAAAAAAGTTACTCTCTATTAACCTTTCCTCTATAAATTTTGGAAATGGGTTTACATTCTTGCATGAAAATTATTATTATTATTTACTAATATTGATAAAAATTAACTCCAAACTATTTAGTAGGGTCTAATTTTAAGCTTTATTGAAAAGTATAGGGACTATAATTGGACATTTGAAGTAAGTAAGAACATGGACTAAAATTGGACATTTGAAAATACAAGACTAAAATAGAATGTAACTAAGTTTAGGAGCTAAAACAATATTTTAACCAAGAATATTTATTATTATTATCTTTTTGTTGAAAAATGTTGAAAAGAAACCAAGAATATTTTGTACTTGCGTTTCAAAGACACTGAATTTTCTATTAAATTGGAGAGGGCAAAGCATGTGGCAGATAGGAGTGGCGTTATTATTATTAAAAAATGAGTTGATAATTTACACATTTTAGTGTTAATTTGTCTATGCTTGCTTCTTCAGGTGGGGCCATAAATTATCGGAAAATTTCTGGTTCCCATGCTCACCATTCTTCACCTGCAATGTGGCGATGACCGAGTGGACAGCCCAGTCAACAAATGTGGTGACCGACATCCTTACATTTTCTTTTCCTTCGCCCTCTTTTATATATATATATTATCTCAAAAAAAAAAAAAAAAAAAAAAATCCTGACTGGCATAAATTATTTAACAAAAATATGATCCAAACATGTATTTTGTTCCGTTATATGATAAGCAAATCTCTATAGAAACAAGTAATTGATTAAGATACTCTTTCTACTAAATAAAATAAAGATGAAGTAGGGATGAATTTTTTTAGAGATATTTAAACTTTTCTTCCTCATAATATTCTTGGTTTTATCTTGTCCATGGATTTAGGTTATTGGAGAAAGTGATTGGTCTGGTTTGTATGGCTTCCAATTTTGGCCACAACATCTACAAGGATCCCCCACCATATGAAACCATAAATTGCCTAGAAGAATGTATATCCAATTCCAGGTTTGGTAGTCATTTTCTTATCATAGATTTCACTTTTGGTTTTCGCTGCCGATTTTAAATTTTACTTTTAGTTGTCTCACTTATTTGTAGAGATGCTTGCTACTTGGTTTCCAAAAAGATCATTTGAATGTGCTTCTAATTTGTTTCGACTACATATTTTAAAATTATCCTATTTAAACGGCTTTGTTGCATAAAAAAGTACCCATTTCAAGAGTTTTAAAATAGTTTTTTAGCAGTGTAATCTAAAGTATGATTTCATTTGTGTGATTAATAGATGTTTTTGTAGATAAGTGTTCAGCCACGTATTTGCTTAGGTTTAATTCATAAAGTTTGGAGGAGAATATGATTTAAGCACGTTTAATTTCACAGCTTGTTTTTGTATACAGTCAAATTTTGGTTATGAATATCTAGGACGGGTTGCACAAACAGCAATCAGGTCCAAAATAATAGTAAATTTAGCAAAATTTAAAACAGTTTGTAAATATGACAAAAAAATCATTGACTATCACTAGACTCTGCTATCGTGTTGATATATGACTATCACTGATAGTTACGGACAAAATTCTATAAAAAACTGAGGTGATAAACTAAACGATAAACTTCTAAAGCGTAATTTAGTGGTCAATATAATAGCCTTTAGAGGGAATGAGTTCGAGTTCATTCCATTGTGGACATCTATCTAAGAATTAATTTCTTACGTATTTTTTTGGCAATCAAATGTTGTATAGTCATGCAGTTGTCTTGTGAGATTAGTTGAGGTGTGCGTAAGCTACCCGGACACTCACAAATATAAAAAAAAAATATAAAAAAAAAAAAAACCTTCCTCCTCTAGTTATAGTTATCCTTTTAGTGTTTTTTAGATTTTAAAATTAAAAATTCTGGAATTTTTTTTTTTTTTTAAGTATGGTTATGGTATGGCACATATTAGTTATTCCACTTTTTTTTTTATTTTTGTGGAGAAATATTCCAAGAGTTTGATTAATGACAAGTGTTGGAGACAGTGCAGGATACTTGTGCATGTGCTTGGGGCTCTGCATCGGGGAGATAAAATAAATTAGTATACTTTTCTGAATCCCTTTTTAACTATGATGACTGATTTGACTTACGTCTAAAGGACCAATCAGGAAGATAAAAACTATTCGGCTCACTCGTTTGTTTGATACAATTATAGAAATAGTTTGTCAATATACATTAAAATATTCTATTAAAGAAAAACACTAAATAAATTACATATCCCCATAAAAGTTTCACCGTGACATGTCCAATAATTAATGTATTAAATTACTCACACATTTCGCTCATTCGGTGGTTTTTATGCTAAAAATATTATTTTTAACCATAAATTTGTTCAAGGAAACAATATATTTGTAAAATAATTTAAACAGTTGTTATCTTCATGGTTATGTCGTTTATTGATTTATTACCATTCAAGAAATTCAAAACGGTGATAAAATCGATAATTTTCAACAATAAAAGTCAAAATACTAAGCATTGGATTAAAACCATTCATTTACTTGCCATTATCTATGACGTGGAGATATTTTTTTTACATTTAAAAATTAAAAAAAAACATAAGGTGACCAATAATAATATAACTCAACTGACATAATGTATACACTAGTGACCAAAAGGTCTTAAGTTTGATCTCTCATCCCTATATGTTGTCAAATAAAAATAAAATAAAATAAATGGTGCATGTGTATTTATTTGATTCAAATTCATATTTCAATTTAAACACAATGCATATCATTTTACTTCAGATGATCGTTGCAATATTCCACCCGATTATCTGAAGATGAGCCGACAACATAAATTAGGGGGTGTTTGGGACTTTGGGACACCAACTTGGAGTTGGGTGAACTGAGTTATTATAATTTAGTCTACGTTTGATCTAGTGACTATTATAACTCACAGTCAATAAAATAATTACACCGACTATTTTAAGCGCCTCAAACAACTCTTGGAATGTTTGGGACACCAAGTTGGAGTTGAGTAGATTGAGTTATTATAACCCAATGTACATTTGGCTCACCAACTATTATATTTCACCGTAAAAAAAATAACTATAATGACTTTAATGTATTTACTATTCACAACTATTATAACCTACAAATTATTATAACTACCGACTATAATAACTCACTTAGCGCCCCAAACAATTAGTGTGAGACTTGTGAATGATGTTTGAGATATCATCCTACTTTCCCAACTCATCGAGACAATACTCAACTTCACAAATAGTGCTCTCCATAGGTATGCACATAGACGCTATATATGCTAAATTTCATTTATTTTGTTGTTCTTTTCAATATTAATTTGAGTAATTATCCCTTCATATACAGATGCAAAAAAGTAACAACAGCTTTGTTACAAAATGATCGCTATCTAATATTTTCGAAAGTCAAATCTACCGAATGGAATAAAAAACTTTGCTACAAGTAGCAAAGTGATTTATTACACAAGATCCATAAACATAGATTGACTATTCGAAAGTGTAAGATTAGAATCAAATAAAAAGTTGAAATAAGAAAAAAAAGATTTAAACCAACCACTAAAAAAGAACAAATATTTATTTGAAGAGCTGTTTGTGTTGATGGGGAACAATAATAATAATGTAGGAAACCTACAAATCTGATGGGCCTTCTTATTCTAATAGGCTAAAAAGTTATCCGAGAGAGGAAGGATTCTATCCTTTCATCAATCACACCCTTCTTTCTCTCGTTTCCTTCTCACAACTACAGAAGAAGAGAGAAAAATTCTATCACCAACAACAACAACAACAAGCGAAACGGGGAAAGCTGACAGATGGGGGTCTCTAATACCTCGTGGGTTGCCGGCCGAGCAATACCCATGATTCAATTCAGTCCCTTTTGTTGTTTCGATTCATCCCCCAAGAAATCTAATGATTCGAGGCTGATTATGAGTTGGGGTTGCTCTATTCAGAATCAGGGCAAGTTTTCGATTACTTCGACTAGGAATTCCAGAAATTCGACCTTGGATTGTCGTTGCACTGGAAATGGCAGTAATATCAGCAATGGTATTTGTAGTAATAGTACTTCTTCTTCTTCTTCTTCTTCTACATCTTCTTCTTCTTCTTTGGAATGGGATTGGAGTAGGTGGAGCCGCTATTTCTCTGAAATGGAACAGGCTGAAAGCTTTGCCTCTGTTCTCAAGGTGCACTTCTTTTTCTGTCATTTTGTTGTGTATATGGGAGAATTTGGACTGATTGTGGATTTTATCAGGTGGGTTTTGGTTTGTTCCTTGGATGATGATTAGTGTTGAGTTTTATTGCTTCATAATGAAAATTTGGGGTCATTGGGGGTCATTCGGGGGTCATGGAAATTTGTTTTCATCCTCTAATGGAATAGTTGAATTTAATCTTCTTTTTCAGTTGTCTTTCACCCGTTTTGCTTTCCATATTTTGTTTAGTCTCTACATATGCACTTCTTTACTCCATTAATTTAGCTGGTCTTTTCCTAGTTATTGGCTCATGAGTTCTAGTTGGTGTGTTACAGTTTCAACTTGAAGAGGCTGTTGAGAAAGAAGACTTTGAAGAAGCTGCAAAATTGAAACAGACTATTGCTGAAACTACACAAAAGGACAGTGTTGCTGAAATCATGTCCCAGTTGAAGGTTAAAACAAGATTTATATTACTTACCTAAATTGTCAACTTTATGGTCACCTCTTAATGTAAATTTTGTATACATTTGCAGAGTGCAATAGATGAGGAGCGATACCAAGATGCGTCGAAGTTGTGTAAATGCACAGGAAGTGGATTGGTAATATTGCAGGATTCTACCCCTAAACATTTTAATTTCTTGATCGCTGTTATCTTTTTGTGCTTAATCATGATGTTTTTTCTTGCCTTTCTTCCTACGTTTGTTGCCAATAATTACTGCAAGTTCCTAATGAACAATGAAACAGAAGTGGTTCTTAGTTATCTACTTATCAGGTGAAAATCATGGGAAGTTGGGCTTTTAATTTGAACCAGTTGACCGTCTCTCATGGCATTCTTAAATGAACATTTGCCTTTTCTTCTCACCATCTGATATGCTTCCTATATGAAATATCAACATGTTCTTATTGGCTTTTTTCAAAGACGATGCTAGACAAGGACATGATATTTGCTGAAATAAAATCTTTATACATGCAAATGAAAATTTGTTAACATTCGCTGCATCATTTTTGAGCAGGTGGGCTGGTGGGTGGGGTACTCTCCAGATTCAGATGATCCCTTTGGTAGATTAATACGAATAACTCCTGGAGTTGGCAGATTTATTGGGAGGGGTTACAGTCCGAGGTAAGATTTTTGTCTCCTTTGTGAACAGACCATTATTGTTTAGGAAAACTCACTCATAATTATTGTCTGTCACAGACAGTTGGTTACTGCATCACCGGGAACTCCACTGTTTGAGATTTTTGTTGTCAAAGATGATGAAGATAGATATGTCATGCAGGTGCTATACTGAATCCTCATTTAGAAAATTGTTAACCTTGTTTCTGTTAACATATTGAATTTATATCTATCCTATGACTATGAGCCTTTTCATTAACTCTTTTCACATTTGTGATCTGATTGTAAGTTGCAGTATCTATATGAAGCTTATGTTTTAGCTTCAAATAATGCCGACTAACCTTCAAGTTATTGGATAATTTAAGTGGTGCCTTCAGTAATATTTTACACCACTAAGATCGTATAAAAATGTTCATATGTTGCATACTTGGTCATATTTGATATTCATTTTCTCCGTTCAAATGAATAGAACATAAATAACTTGCACTGAGGCTTTGCTTTTAGAATTGAAGCACAAGGGTTTTCAGATTGCTAAGTAGTTAAATTGTGTTTAACCCATAATGTAGTGCTTAATCTCCATTTATAAGTCAACACCTTTGGCTTTATTGCATCATGGGAAACCCAAGTCACATTTTATTTTATTTATTACGTGAGCTAACAAAAAACTGTATTTATGTCTAATCTGTCTGAAGTACAAGCTGGTACTATTGTCTATTACCATGTATCTGACATCAAAAGTTAATGGAAGATTAGTTCAATTCTGTGGCAGGTAGTGTACTTGCAGCGATCCAAAGGAAATCCAACAATCTCAACAACTCCACCATCAGAACCTTCAAATAGCCCCTCGACATCTGAAGTCAAGAATGAAACTGCTGTAGACATTCCAGAGAAGGAAGGCACAAAGGAGCAAAGTGAGGAGAAGGGCATTAATATGGAAGGAGCTACTGAGGAGGGAATAAAGGGCGTGATAAATTTTTTGAAAGATAAAATTCCGGGTTTGAAAGTTAAAGTAATGAATATCAATGTTCCCGAGGAAGTCATAGAGGACTCTAACTCAGTCAAGCAATTGATGCAAGAAGATAACGAGAAGACAGGGACTAGTGGGAATTCTGATGATGAAATGGATAAGTTAGATGAGATTCAGCCTGAGGCAGTTTCATTAGGAGAGAATAGTGATGGCAGTGACGATGAAAAGGATTTGGATATGAAGCTTTATATTGGTGGGGTTGTACATAACAGTGAAGAGGCTCCTACAAAGGATGAGTTTGTACGACATCCAGCTCATATTAAGGATATGGATAGAGATTCTTTTGTGCTGCATATTCCTGGGAGAGGCCCGGATCTTGATGCTGCAGAAAATAAAGTCTCAAAGGTCAAAGTGGCAGCTTTAGCAGCCCAAGGTGTTTCTGAGCTTATGCCAGCTGATGTTGCCAAGGCATTTTGGGGCGCTGATAAGGTTTCTCCAAAGGTGAGGTTGCTATCCAATGCAGTGGGTTCAGAAATTGGTTTTTCCTTTTATAGGAAGTAAAATAAATTTCATAGATGAACTAATCTGACTTGACATAAAACTTGGTGTAGGTGATAGAAAAGAATAGTATGTTTTGGTATTTCATAGCTTTTAACTTTCTTGTGCTCTTTGTTTCAAAAAAAAAAAAAAACTTTATTGTGCTCTAGGAGGAGGGAACTTTCAAATTGATTAGTGTATTAGGTATATGGTTTGTTACTATTTAATTTAGGTTTTTTCTATCAAGGTATATATCAATCAAAGAAAGAGGCTCTGTAATGTCCTCCACCATGGCCTGTGGCTCCTATTTGTTATAAAAAAAAAAATATATTGTAAAATCACTGAACCTCTTCATTTTAGATTTCAAGGAATGTCCGTGAGATAGTCAAACTGGCTGTCAGTCAAGCACAGAAGCGGAGTAAACTATCCGAATATACTACTTTCAATCGGATTACTACAACGAGAGGAGACCTAGATCCATTTGATGGTGAGTCTATTTTTCTTGTTTTGAAATTAGCTGCACCCACTTATCTAAATGGTTAAAACACTTGTTGGTTTAACAGGTCTCTATGTTGGTGCATTCGGCCCTTATGGCACTGAGGTGGTGCAGTTGAGGCGAAAATTTGGACATTGGAATGATGTGGATGACAAGGACAAGACTTCAGATGTGGAGTTCTTTGAGTATGTCGAGGCAGTAAAGCTGACTGGTGATCTTAATGTTCCTGCTGGCCAGGTCTAAATTGAATTCTAATATTGTTATGATTGTACTGGTTGAGTGCAATGACAAGTTTTCTGTTTGTATGTCTTGATAAGTAATGGTGTTCAAGATCTGACGTTTTTTTTTAAATTCAGGTCACTTTTCGGGCTAAAATTGGGAGAGTAAACCGCACTGCCAACCGTGGAATGTATCCAGATGAACTGGGAGTGGTATATACCATATGTCCTTTCTACTTCCCTGGTTACTAGTGTATGCTTTCCAGTTTACAGCATGTGACTTCTTAACTCTTGTCATAAGCATAATCATCATCATCTCGAGAAATTTTTATTCGTATTATGGACTTTACTAAAGTGTTATTAAGGGATTCAGAAGAATGTGGGAGGCTATTTGGAAATTATGTTTACTGTTTTTTTTTTTGAAAAAAAAATCAGAAATGAGAAATAGCATTTATAGAACATGATGATATTGAATTAGTTGATGGAAATATAAGAATAAGAAATATCATATCAAACAGTTGTTTTTAAATTGTGTAGCTCAGAAAGATTAGTTTAATAAAGGATTTTCAAAAATAACATTTAGAGAATACACCCAAAACGGTTTCTAACTAGTTTAAATTCAAATATGCGCCTGTTAGTAGGTGATCTAAAAGAAGACTTGCTGAGAGGCTTTTTGCACACGCTTACATTAAATTTTGTGAAAATTTTCTGTTTAGCCCAGCTTTCTAGACAGTGATTAAAAAATGTTGTGTATCCAGGTTGCAAGTTATAAAGGCCAAGGAAGAATAGCTGAATTTGGGTTCCGAAATCCACAATGGGTTGATGGTGAACTTCTCCAACTAAATGGCAGGGTAATTCAACTGATAAGAACTTCACTAAGAATAAGAACCATATTACTTGTATCAGTGCATTTGATTTCATCTCCAATTCTGCAGGGTATTGGGCCATACGTCAAAGGTGCAGATCTCGGGTTTCTCTATGTCGTTCCTGAGCAAAGTTTCCTCGTACTCTTCAACCGCTTGAAGTTACCAGAGTGATGTATGCTCGATTCTTGCCTCACGACTTGGTTCGATTTCCATGTTGAATTGAAAGAGTGGCAGTGCTTGCCTCGACAACAGAAAGAAAGTTCTAGCCCTTGTAACAAAGCAGCGAAGAAGACTCTTCCAGCTATGTATCTCTTGCTGCATTTCTTCTTTCAAGCAAAATTTTGGTCTTTAATAATGTCTAGTATATCTACTACTCCCTTTTCCCCTGAGGTATATATCAAATTTTGATGCTTTAACATATAATGGTGTGATTCTGGAAGAGTTGTTGTGACTGTGAGTACCCTGTTGGTTTGCCTGTGAACATGTTTGATATCTAGTCAATAATATGTGAAATATAATATAGGTCATGACCTGAAATCCTGAATATTCAATGAAGCTTTCAAACTTTAGCTGTTGCTTCTTCATAGATGCATATAGATGTTATATAAACAAAAAACATATAGATGTTGCTTTTTCAAATTATGGTGGTGACCTACCTAGGATTTAATATTTTACGAGTTTCCTTAGCAACATAATGTAGTAGGGTCAGACAGTTGTCTCGTGAGATTAGTCGAGGTCCGCACAAACTGGCCTGGACACTTACGAATTAAAAAAAAAGTACTGAACTTTTGTTTTGGGAAGCTTTTGAATTCATTGCTAAAATACAAGAGAGGGGGCTGCTGATTATGCAGAAAAGGTTAAGATTGATTGGGAATGAAAAGTAAACAGTAGGCTTAAAGTAAAAAAGCCATTGGTATTGGTAGTGGTTCCTTTTTGTTGATCAGAAAGAAATGCTTACTGTCAAGAAGAGAGAAAGAGAGAAAGAGGATGCTTTTCTTGGCTGTGTTTAGTATATTCTTTTGTGTAAAGGAAGTGGGTAAGTAAGGAAGGTCCACTACATAACATTACAAAATGATGCCTTTATATATTATGGAGGAAAGTGCTTGTGAGTGTCTACTTCATGAAATACTTTCAAATTTTGATGCCATGGAGAAGCAAATGAAAAGGGAGCAAGAGGGGATAATAAAGTTGGTGTTTCAATTTGGAATCTTTCTTTGCTTTTCTTCAAGGAGTGGATATAATAAAAAACTTGGAAGAATGAGTTCAAGCCAGGGTGACTACCTACCCAACCCAAAATTTAATATCCTATGAATTTGTTTGACAATCAAATATAGTAGGGTTAAGCAATTATCTCGTAAGATTAGTCGAACTGCTCAAGTTGGCTTGTACGAGTTTGTTTGACAACCAAATATAGTAGGGTTAAACAATTGTCTCGTAAGATTAGTCGAACTGCGCAAGCTGAGTTGGACACTAATGGATATCGAAAGGTATATATAGTTTTTCTTTTAAATAAGGTCTTCAGAAGAAGAAAAAAGCAACCTTCAATTATTATGTGCAATTCTATAAAACTATATTTTGAACTGTGCTCTGTTGGCTGGTGGAGCCATTCACTTTGCTGAGGACAGAAGAGAAGGGAATTGAAATGCTTCATTATTGTTCTGTCAAACTAACTTTATATAATAATCAAATCTCTTTTGCAATCAATGCCATGCAAATTCTTTTTTAAATAATATCTCACCTATTTCTGCTTTTTCTCTTGTTTTGTTCTCAATCTTTGCTTTTTTTTTTTCTTTTCAAATTTTCAAACCACCCCCCTAAGATATTGAAATTCTTTAGATTACTCGATGACTAAATGTTGTAGGGCTGGATAATTGTCTTGGAAGATATGTCGAGATACACGCAAATTGATTCGGATGCTCATAGATAACCAAAAGAAATTGTATGTTGTTTATTGTGTTAGTAAAATTAGTCTCGTTATGAGTTATTACAATATCATCTAGCTCTAACTTATCGAGTTGTGAATTCAAATAATTAGAAACAATTGGCTTAGAGAACTATTTAGAATATGAATAACTCACCACATTGTGTATTTTACTTCCTTAAACTTTACGCTTCTATTTTTAAATTTGTTTATAACATCATTTATAGAATATAATAGAAAAGTTTCCATATAAGTCTATTGAGTATTTAAGAATAATGTAAATCATTTATAGAATATAATAGAAAAGTTTGTATATAAGTTTATTGAGTATTTAAGAATAATGTAAGGTTTATAAAATAAAAAAAAAATATCATTTAATTTAATAACATGGGAAAAAATATATATTAGTTTGTCAAATCGAACATAGTTTAATTGATATATTGTAATCTGACTATTGTTTTATTGTTTCAAAAAAAAAAAAAAATAGTATATCGATATCAATGTACCTCGACTATGAGGTCTCAGGTTCGAGTCTCATTTCTCCACCCCAAGTTAAACTCAAAAATATATATATATATATATATATATATTAGTCTTATTAGAAAATTTACCATTTATCTTCTTTACTAAGCTCACAAATTCGTAACAAAAACGACGTCGTAAAGAGGGGAGTAAACAGAGCGCGAAAGATTAGAAATTAAAGAAAAAAAAGAATCGCAGCTCACTTTACTTTGTCGGAGAGGCTCTAAAATACGGTGGCATCCACTGTGCCCAACCTTTTTCTCCCAATCAAATTACGCCACGTCACACAAAACCTTACGTGTAATCAGAGTCGTTCTGATTATTCCAATTCTGAACGTAAGATTTTCTTTCCCTTCTTCAGAATTTGTACACTGTACCGCACTGGAATATATTCTCCCCTAAATTATAAAAATACCCCTAAACTATAAAAATACGTTTAAAAAATGTTATAACACATCGGGTCAAATTCTTACGTGTACCTATGTGACATAAACAAGAAATACCCTTAAATTATCAAAAATACCCTTAAACTATAAAAAATATGTGTACCTATGTGACATACACTGTAGGACACTAGAATATATTATCCCCTAAATTATTAAAATACGTTTAAAAAATGTATCACAGTTAACAACACACCCAGTTAAATTCTAACGTGTACCTGTACCTGTGTGACAAAAAAAAAATAACGTAGATGTTCGAAGTATTAAAAAATCATATTTTATCGATGCAAAATATCAGAGAATAGAACAAAATTATAAGAAAATTGGTGAATATTAGATGTCTACGTTTTCATGATTTTCGTAACATCTAAGAAGTTTACATTTTCATTTTTTCAATGACACACAAGTAAAAGTTATAATTTAATCGACTACATTAAAATTTCGTTTGTTGTTAATACTGAGAACATTTTTAAACGTTTTTTCATAATTGAATAGTATGTTTTGAAAAATAGTATTTTTGGAAATTTGGAAAGTTTGGAGATATTTTTAATAATTTAGGTTATATTCTCCTCTCAAATGACTTTAATACCCCCAATAATCAAATAATGACACGTGGCTTCAAAATTACGAACGCGAAGTCCCACTAAAGTCATCTGCTTTCTCTTTCTTTCTTTTTTTTCCCGACTTCCCAAACACACCCTTTTTCTTTTTAATTTTTAATTTTTATTTATTTTTATTTTTTGTTCGAATTTTTCTTCTCTGCAATAAATCCTTCCAAATTTCGAAGCGAAAATGATTGAGAAAGCTCAAAGATCGAACGACTCGTCGTCCATGAGGAAGTCGTCGTCGAGAAATTCCGACTCGTCGCTTCACAGTCACATGGACTCTCCTCACTCGCCGTTGCGTTTCCACTCGCCGCTCCGATCCGACGCCGGCGACCCTCCGGAGACGCCTCCTTATGCCTCTCCGCCTACATCTCCTGAGAAGCTGCCTGATAACTCCAAGGCGATTGTTGTCGTTGATGTTGTTGATAAAGGTACTCAGTTCTCGCCGCTTCCGTCTCCTTATGCCGCCTCTCGGAAGCTGCCGGAGTACTCGAACTTGCCCGGGGATAGGTCGACTTCGTCTAAGGTTATGTTTAATCGGGCGATGAAGGAGGAGGTGCCGCAGTCCGTTACCAAGGTAGGGCCGGCTGCCGGTGGAGTTGCGGAAGGTGGTGGTGGTGGAAGATCGCCGAAGCAAATGCCGCCGGCGTCGAGGAGGTCGAAGGACGATACGTTGTCGAAGGCGGCTTTAGGTTTTAGAGTGTGTGAGGTGGCGGTTTGCTTGATTTCGTTTTCGGTTATGGCGTCTGATAAGACTCAGGGATGGAGCGGCGACTCCTTTGATCGTTACAAGGAATACAGGTTTTCTTCTTACAATCTTCTCGATTCCTTATGTCTATTACTTTTACTATCTGATTGTGATTGAACTAGAGAATGAAGTAAATTGAATTTGCATTTAGCTGTTGTAGAATTTGTACTTCTTTATTTTGTTATCTTGTTTCTGAATTGATTATACATGTCATTTGTTCAATTTTTTCGGCTTAATCCATGCGGCTTAATCTGTTCAGACGCACTGCAGGTTTGAAAGTGATTTTGAAATAGCTAAAATCACTTTTATCACTAACAAAATCTCCCAAAATATGTCTTTAATCTTTGATTTTACACTTCTAAACAGCTATTTTGAACATGAACAAAGTGAGTTTAACAATTTCAAAATCACTCCCAAACATGCGGCTAACCATTTTAGTTCATTGTTCAATTAGCGTCAACTAGATATGCATTGTTCATCTCAGTGGGACCTCATATGTTTTTACAGTACCAAGTAGCTTTCCATTCTTCGGATACTTTAAATTTCCTTCCAAGGAGAGTCGGCTCGAAACAATTATTCTGATTACTGGTTTTGAACTTTTGAGATTCTTCTGTTGCTTGTTTACCACATTACAATCACATGAGTAGGTGCTTTAATTGTAGTCTTCAATTTCAAGGTACGTCTTGATCATGTTAAATGACGAATGCCATGTTAAAAATGGAGGTGTCACCTTCTTTCCAACCTATTGATAGTCAAGTTCTCAATGATTTTCACAATCCAAATGAATTCCTTCGCCACACTATTTAATTCAGTTCGACCCACAACTATTCAAGGCTAAATTATAAATAATACTCCTGGATTTTGTCATTTGTTTCAAGAACACACTTATTCTTTCAAAAGTTGCAATATTACCTTTGACCTTTCATAAAAGTTTCAAAACTACCATAGAAATTTGTTGGAATGTTGGATGAAAAATCAACATGGGGACCTGGAACGACGTGGTGGTGACTAAGGTGCTTGTCTGGATTACGACTGAAAGAACTTTGTCCAATATTCTAATGGTTTTTCTATTGCAAGATTAGTTTTGAAATGTCAAGGGTAATATTGCACTTTTTGAAAGAATGTGAGTATGTTTGAAACAAAGATCAAAAGTTCATGGGTATTTTTTATAATTTAGCCACTATTTAATATATATTCCAAGTCTCTTACATAGCAACTTTTATGTCCTTCCCCGAGTCATTTTCTGCTTTGAGTTACAAGTTTTTAGTTCTCACGTTGGTTTTTGGTATAATTTCAAGTGTGTGTACTGTGAGTGAAAGATTGTAGTGGAAGCAATCTCACTATCAGGGTTTTTGCATAATTTCCATGCCTTTTTGTGATCAATCATGTGTGACATTATTCTTAGCTTCCATTGTATTGCAAGAATACATCAATTATCCATGCTCAAACATGAAAACCATATTGGAGGATATATCTCATATTTTGTTCATATTATTTGAAATTATCACTTCTTGCAATTTTCTAGTAGTCTATATGTTTTTCCCGTCTTTTATTTATCTAATTACGTCCATTTGTCAACAGATACTGCCTCACTGTGAATATAATTGCATTCGTGTATGCGACATTTCAAGCGTTTGATCTTGTCTATACTCTAATCAAGAAGAACCATATGATACGACATCCCTTCCGTTATCACTTTGACTTCTTCATGGATCAGGTTAGTTGTGGAAATATGTGGGTCTGAATGAATATTGTTTAATATCAATAGGCATGTTTTCACTTCTAGTCTGCTACAATGAATGTGTTTCTATGGTCAAAGGTTTGTTTAGTACAGTACTATAACCTGATGAATAGCAAACTTAGGCTAGAAGAAACTAGCTGAATTGCATAGAGAATCCTTTTTGTGCAGCACAAATTGACTAAGGTTTACTGAATTTGAAACAATCATTCAATTGGGGATGAAATTGATAGTTGATCTGCTGATCGCTTGTCTCTTTTAATGATTGATTGTGTAGATGGTTCATGCTTCTGTTTTGCTCAAACGTCTATGGTCCCGTTTGATAACCATTTAGTTTTTTATGTTTGAAAATTGTGTTTGTTTTCTCACCATTTTTTTACAATTGTTTTCGTCTTTCCCAAGTAAACATTAGAGCTCTTAGCCAAGTTCCAAAAACAAAAACAATTTTTTTTAGTTTTTAAAACTTAGCTTTAATTTTGAAAACACTTGTAAAAGGTAGATAACAAAACAAAGGAACTCATAGGTGGAAGTAGTGTTTATAAGCTTAATTTTCAAAAACGAAATAGTTATCATAATCATCGAGTCTTCTCCCTCTCGAGTCTCAACCTGAATTTTCTTGATATCCCAAGATTTGTTAGCTACTCTGCTTGCTTAGGCGCTGCATCAACTAATGATGTAATCCTGGTTTTATTGATTTTATTGGCAGGTATTGGCATACCTTCTCATTTCATCATCTTCCTCGGCCGCGACCCGTGTTGACGACTGGCAATCGAACTGGGGAAAAGACGAGTTCACGCAGATGGCGAGTGCATCGGTCAGCATGTCCTTCCTTGCCTTTGTTGCTTTTGCTGTTAGTTCGCTTATCTCTGGTTACAACCTTTGTACCCGTGATAATCCTGCATGATATTAAAATCTCAGGCTTGTTCGTTTTTTCCTTGAAAAGAGAAAAAATTATATTAATTGTCAACCCATTTTTTTTTAATGTTGTACAGAGAATTTCATAGCTTTTAGCTAGCTTTGACCTTTGACCTTACAATAAAGTGGATATCAAATTGTAAAATTGTTGGATTGTTTATATTTTTTATATAATATATTATAAATGAAGCTTATATTAGATCAAAGGTTCGATTCTCCCACCTTGCATTTATTTAATTATTTATAGAAAGAAAAAAAAAATTAGACTCCGTTTGAAAACGATTTGATTTTTAGTTTTTAGTTTTTAAAATTAAGCCTATAAACACTATTTCCACCTATAAATTTTTTTGTTTTGTTATTTAGTTTTTATCAATATTTTATCAATATTTTTAAAAATCAAAGTCAATTTTTAAAATTAAGAAAAAATAGCTTTTGTTTTTTGAATTTGATTTAGAATTCAAATGTCTCTAAGAAATGAGAAAAGTGTAACTTATAGTAAAAAAATTAAGAGAAAACAAGCTTAAATTTTAAAAATATAAAAAATATAAAATTAAAAATGAAATGGTTATCTAATGGGCCTTAATGTTAAAAGATGAAAGTTATAAATAACCATTTGGTCTAAGATAGCACGAGTGTGGGTTCGATCTTACCTTAGGGTAAAATTTTCATAAATTATCAAACACTTAGTGTAAGGAGTGTGGGGGTTCAATTTTGTTTAGTGTGAAAGTTTAAAATAATTTATTAATTTATCAAATAACGATGTAATTAGATTCAATTTTGTTTAGTGTGAAGGTTTAAAATAATTTATTAATTTATCAAATAATCATATGATGTAATTAACATAAAGTTTAATAGACATAAGATTGTGTCCTTCTGCCATTGAATGCAATCTCCACCTTTGAATTAAAAATAAAAAAAAATTACTCATTAAACCAACCATTAGAAAAAAGAAGAAAAAAAACGATTTGATTACTTAAAAGTAGAGATGGAATTTGCTTTTATATTTTGATTTTTAAATAATGGAGTTTTCTTTTTTGCCAACTTGCATAAAAAAAAATAATAAATAAAAAATTGGTAGAGATTATTGTCCCCTA
The DNA here is from genome assembly GCA_028017165.1 of Herpetospermum pedunculosum. NCBI lineage: Eukaryota > Viridiplantae > Streptophyta > Magnoliopsida > Cucurbitales > Cucurbitaceae > Herpetospermum > Herpetospermum pedunculosum. The sequence continues at coordinate 1,569,821 of CM051530.1, forward strand.
AATCATTAAAAATAGTAGATTTTTCTATGTTTGGGGGAAAGGGAAAGTGGGTAGTAATAGTATTAGATATGCTTTTCCAGCTGTCAAAATGTCATTCAATTTTAATTATAAAACTTAATCATGAGGAAAATAATGTTAAATTTGTTTTCTCTCAGTACTCACTCACTAGTCAGTACCATTTGATATTATTTTAAGTCAAATAATTTAATAAAACAAATCGAGAATATAAATATAATTCATTGACGACGTTAAATCAACACAATCTTCCACTATATTTTTGTCCTGTATTCTTATATTTCTTTTTTTATTCATTCAACTTTATTTTTTTAAACTCATTTTTACTACATTTTTTTACAATTTTTAAGGATTCAATAAATTAAAGAATAATGCTGACTGCTGGACTCTTAAAACCTGGATTTTTTGGCATTGAATAATTTTATATACATATTTTGTGATTTGGTCGTATACTATTCTGCCTTCTCTACCATTCACAAATTCCAATTTATCCTTTTTCTAATTTACAATTTATTTGGTTGAATACAAATACAATCTGAGTTGGATTGATGGACTTCTTAAATTAAATATTTAATTTTGAAGAAAATTAATATTTTAAAAAATCGATCTCCGGCAACTACTTCCGGCGATCTCTAGCAACCTCTTAAGACGACTTCCAGTGACAACTTCTAGCAACCACCTCCGGCCACTGCCACCGTTACTGACCTCCAACAGTAGTCAACGTCGGTCATTGTGTTTCAAATACAAATTTAAACTTGTTAGTTCTTATGGTTTATTAATAGTTACCATTTATAATAGTTTGACGTTAGTAGAAATATTTTTATTGTAGAAAAAACTAAACGAACTTGTGTATAAAAACATTTTTTTAGAAAATGCAACTAAACTTATCAGTGTTTTAATTATAAACATTTTTATAAAAAAAAAATGACTTTTTGAAAACATATTTTTTAATAGTCAATTCAAACACCTTTATTTTTTCATATCTACAATATAATATTTTGACACTTCTCTTTAATGTAAGATGATCTTTTTTTATATATAATTATTTTAGTACAATAAATGGGCTATGAGAATTTGAACATTCAACCTCAAGAAAGGTAATACATGTCAATTACGGTTGAGTTATGTTCACTTTAAAAGATGAAATTGTTGTTTTTAGTCCGCACTACATATAAATTTGTCTCAAACAACTTATGAAAATTTCAAACATATTCTTCAACATTCCAATTGTTTCAAAAGTATCCTATATATTGATGCTTGTTAAACAAATATATAAAAATATAGAGCAATATTCATCACCATCTTATCCGCTTCACGGAAAATGAGTCATGCAAGAGACCGTTAAGCAGAGCCTACCTTTATACTTTATTAGTTTCATTAGGGAAGTAGTCTATCACTGGTGCACTGCCATCGAATCTACTAGTCCTCCTCGAAGCCAATGGGATAGAATTCCTTGAGAATTCGAGTTTTTCGTGACAATCCATAAATGTCATGGTTCCTCATATATGCATTCCATCACATTAGTGCATAATTTGACGATTTCGATTTTCTTTCTCCGATCCAGTTCGTTCGGTCTTCTTTCCGACGGTTCAGTTGTGTAACAAGGCATCCACACGATTACGAGTCTGCTCCCGTCTTTAGTACCACGGGGAAAAGCTTGCTGGATCAGTTGAATGGAAGGTTCAAAATATTTACAAATATAATGAAATTATAATTAAGGATTTAATTCTCAACAAGACAGTTTGGCCGAGTGGTCTAAGGCGCCAGATTTAGGCTCTGGTCCGCAAGGGCGTGGGTTCAAATCCCACAGCTGTCAAATGTTTTTATTCAATTTTTCTGTTCGAACTTGGGCCGGCCATCAGTCCAATGAAATGAAAGCCCATTACGGAAGGCCCTTCCTTGCTAAAAGATTGGGCTGAATATGGGCCTAACAAATCTGATCATAATAAGTGACACCGACAACAAAAATAGAAGAGGAGAGAGAAAAGTCGGCAGGTGAGAGGGTGGGCCCATTGGGCCAACCCGAGCCCATACTCTGCTCCACGTTTTGTCAAATCCGTCTCCCTCACCCTATCTTTTCCCTCTCGTACCACGTTGACGTTTGTCCCTCTTCTTTTCATATTTTTTTTTCACTTTTTTTCTTTTTTGGTACTTTTTTAAGGTTCGTTTTTCTTTTTAGTTCCAAACATGTGGTCTGCGAATACAATATATCATCATCCGATTTATATGTCTTAATCAGTTAAACTATGTTTAAGTAAGTGTTTAGTTTATACCTTATGTGTTACAAAATTTCTTAAAAACTCGAACATAATTTATCTAGTTAAGACACATACTTTCAACCTAGAGGTAAAAGATCTGAATCCTATAACTCCCACGTGTTGAACTAAAAAAAAATACTCGCCCTTCTGACATAAACTCTCGCAGCTTTGCTTTTGGTTTAACCTCAAATACCTCATGTTAATGGAGATGTTATCCCTTACTTATATACTCATGATCTTTTAATTTCTTAACCAATGTGAGGCTTTTGTTGCACTCACAACATTCTTGAACTTTAAATGTGTCTAATATGTCTTCAAATTTTTTATTTTGTGCTTAATTGTTCATTGATCTTTTAAATGTTTTTAAAGGAACAGATCCATAACTCAATAGACATTTTAAGAAAAAAAAATCATCAATCTATAAGCGACGAAGTGTTAAAATATTATAATTCTATTAGACACAAAATCTAGAAATCTATAAGATGCAAAATTAAAAGTTGGATTCGATAGATATTTGTTAAAATTTAATGACCTATTAAATTCAATTATGATGGTAAGAGGCTAAAGTTGCAATCTCACATTATTTTATCTCTATAAATAATTTGGATAAATTTGGAAAAAAAAAAAAAAAAAAAAACTGTACTATTGTATGGGCACTTGACAAATTTGATGGAAAACAACCGTTTCTCATGCAAACATGTGATCCTAGTATCACATGTGAGTTGTGAAGGTGAGTTGTGAAATTTCATAGACTAAACAAATGCACGAGTTGTACACTAATAAGTATAAAGTGGTGCACTGACATAAAATATGAATTAATAATTTAGAGGTTAGATTAATAAAATATTTTTAAAAATAAATCAAACATAAACTACAAAATCTTAAGTTTTATATTCTAAAATTTAACTGAGACAAATATTTAATCGTATATATATAATTAATAGGTTGATGAACTTTTAATTTTATGTTTAATAGATTCCTACTTTTAAAATGATTAATATGTAATTGAACCTTAAATTTTGTATCTAATAGATCACATACATTAAACTTCCAATTTTTGTGTCTAATCGTTTTGTGAATTTTAAAATATGTCATATAGGTAATGCCCTAATTGACACAAAATTAATAGTTTAGGGTCTTTTAAATGCTTTTAAAACTTCAAAAATATATTAAACACAAACTTTAACGAAGCTTCATTCGATAATAATTTCGTTTTTAGTTTTCTATTTTTTGAAATTTAAGTTTGTTTTCTCCTACTTTTTTTCACTATGAATTACACTATTCTTGGAGAAACATTTGGATTCTTAGTCAAATTCAAAAAACAAAAATTATTTTTTTTTTAATTTTTAAAATTGATTTGATTTTTTAAAATATTGGTAGAAATTATATAACAAAACAAAAAAAAGTTAGAGGTAAAAGTAATATTTCTAGGCTTAATTTTTAACAATAAAAAATTAAAAATCAAATAGTTATCAAACATGAAATTTATTAGATGGTTCAAACCAAATGATTATCAAACCCGAAATTTATTAGATAAAAGAAAAAACAATTGTACCACTACCACCAAACTGAAAGCCAGGTGACTTTGTTTGTAGTGGACAGACTTTGCCTGTCAAAATAAAAAAGCACTTTTTTTTAGAACACTTGTCTGTTTTATGTTACCCAACTCATTTAATAATAACTGAATTTATTTCATACTTGAACACGTGGCCCAATCACAACAAACCTTTGTTTTATCACTTCACAGCTCTTCATCCTATCAACTCCCACTTCTTTAGTGCCAATTTAATAATAGTACATTTCCCTAAAATATATATTTGGAATTTTCCTTTTATCTTTATTTTCGGTGGGATTAATTTAATATAAAATATCTTTACAACATTCATTTTAATGATTTCCATTCCTCCATCCCATGAACTTCCAGCCTAGAGCACTTTGCAAAAGGTTCATCAAATCTTATTTCCCAAACTACCCTTCTTCTTATCCAATATCTTTGTTTCACAAATATTATAGCTCTAAATTTTATCCTTATTAACATTTCTTGAAATGTGATTGGTTTGCTATTTTGTTTGAATTGTCATACTTGATATCAAAAAAATCTAATTTAAAAAGTGAATGTGATAGAAAATTTTAAAATAATATATGATTAAATGTTTCGTATATAAATTGTCATTTTTTTAGTGCACGAAAAAAAAAATTAAAGGGAAGAAAAACCCTTATTACACTTCACTTCGTTTGAGAGATCAGATCTCATTGGATCTCACCAGGAACGGCCCGACGAGTCATCTACTTAAAAGAAGAAGCATTGCATGAGGACGAAAAAAATTTCGATAGCGAATTACTTGACTCGATAGATGGAGGGAGGACCCCCAACTCAAGCGCGAAATCAATGTTGAGTCAACAATAATCAAGAAGCCAAAGAGTAGAAATGGAACTAGTACTATGTCTTTGTCTTTGACCTCTCGATCGTCAGTTCGTGTCGTGAGATGTTTGGTCAAGACCTATACATTTAACTATGAAAAATCTTAGAATGTGATAAAAGAATAAATTTTAAAAGATTCTTCCTTCTTTCCTCTATGATGAAAGATGGCAAAGAAAATGTGTGTGGGAGAAAGAAAAAATAGATGAAATTAATTCAACTCTGAAACGCTAGAAGAAGAAATTCACTGCAGCAGCGACAACTATGTGATTCCACGTCGCTAAATTGAGACACCCACATAGGGTGTTCTTCAACCTAAACATTAGCATAATTGTTCTGTCTTGCCTGACTAACCATATTATGAGTCACTCTCTGTTTCAATATCTAAGGAGTTAAAAATAATTCCCTCAAAAATTGTTGTTGACCATATGCACTAGATTTTGTTAATTATAAGCTGTATTTAATTGTTAAAATGATTATTTCTTTCAAAAAGTTTTTACATGATGAAACAAATTCTTTTTAACTTACAAATATCAGTCTCAATAGTTATCATCATTTCAATTTTTTTTTTTTTTTTTTTTAAAGTATGATATGATCAATTTAATAATTACGAATTTATATCTTAATAATCACATTATAATGTTAAATAAATTATTGAATGATGACAAATGTAGCAATTAGTTTAATGAAGCCTTATAAATTATTAATAATTTAAGTAGTTAATGGTACTTTTTAAAGCTTGTGTGGAAGGTAAATAATGAAGAGAATTTTGGAATTAGGTAAGATAGGACCACCCCATAGGCTGCTATACCAACTTACTGCCTCACGTGAATGACTGAGCTTTTTAATCCTTTTTTGTACTCGTGTTGCCCGCACACTCGACAGTGATAATACAAGCGTGAACGGCATGCTATTATAATTTTGCCTCTATTTTATATATATATTATGAACAATAAGATCCTAAGATCCAAATTCACTATACAAAATACATAGTTGTATAATTGACATAGGTTCGATTTGACTTCAAATAATATAAATTACTAACGTGTTATATAAATGTTTAAACAATGAAAATTATTACCTAGATCTATTAGATACAAAATTGTTATTATTTTGAACATATAAAAACCTTTTAAAGTATAAAAAACTTCCAAAATATCTTTGAAGTCAATGAATCTAATAGAAATTTTTTAAAGTACCAGAACTAATTTTTTAGTTGTCAACGTGAACATAGTTAACAGTAATTGATATGTATTATTTTTTATTGAGATGAGATGTTCAAATCTTCAAACCTCACATTTTGTTGTACTAAAAAAATAGTTATAGTCATTCATTTCGTATCCAATTAATCGTTTAACAATAACATAATTACTGTGTAAAAAACTATTAATTATTCAACTAAATAAGTTAAAATAGCTAACATGAGCCTAGTTCAACTAACATTATGTTGATATGAGCATAATCAACTGATATGATGTATGAATTAATAGTTAAGAGGTCAAATCTTCGAATCTTTCACTACACATGTTAAAATAGAAATGACATAAAATATGAATTAATGAGGAAGAGTTCACAAATTTGAATCTACCACCAACAAATTGAGAGTTCACTACACATGTTAAAATAAAAATGACATAAAATATGAATTAACGAGGAAGAGTTCACAAATTTGAATCTACCACCAACAAATTGAGAGTGAGCGAAAAAAAAGAAGAGATTATGGAGCATCATAAATGGTGAAATAGATTTGTCAATGTTGTATTTGAACGTCATTTAAATATCTTAAATTAGAGGATGACATTTGGCCAAATGGATCAAACAAATAAATAATCATAAAGTGCAAACAAAAGTTTGAACTATTTTAAAACGTGGAATTAATAAAATACTACTCACATTACTGTATAAATGCAAGAGTATATGAATAAATCAAATAGATTCAAATGAGAAATATGGTATAATGACATTTAAATTAATAAATACACGAAAATAATAGCCATGTATTTGGTATTGGTAGATTGCTAGGGAATTGTTAGGGGATGTATACATTTTACCTTCTTTGTAGACAGCCCACTAACATCATTTAAAAAGTGAGGAAATAAATATAAATAAATAAATTACATTTCTATATGGATTTGTTACATAAATAGCAATAAAAATTTAAAATAATGACAAATGTAATAAAAATAAATCATTCTTAAAAAAAAAAAAAAATATACGGATAGACAGATATTACTGATAATCATAAAAAACAATTCTATAAAAAAACAGAAGTGTATTAGTAGCTCGAAGTGTATTAGTAACTCGCTGATAGTCATTCATCTTTTTTTTTTTTTAAATAATTTTTAAATAATTTTTTTTAGACAGGTCCCTTTTTTAGGGATTAACCCGTAACCTCTTAGTCATAGACACAACCTTATGTCAATTGAGGTATGTTCAATTTGGCTTAAGTCTCGAATCTTGAGAGAATGAAGTAATATTTTACCTGACATGTTTATGTTAGCGTATCAAATTATTTATTAATAACGAATATATTGCCAAGTTTTAATCTAAAGTTTAGGTTGAATAACAAAAATATCTAAAAATATCACATTAGAACTAAATTAAATTGAAGTTGTTGACCAAGTTTATAAGGGAGGATGGAAGGGTGTAAACTTCATGACCATGACAGGCTGCCTGCATAGAACGACATCCCCCCATCCAATTAACCCTTCGAATTTACGACAAGCAAACTTTACAGTATAAATAATAATTTAAAAAATCCCCACATTTTTTAATTAAGTTATTTTGTAAGGAAAAAAAGATTGATAATTCGTTAAATTGATTAACGGACTTGTAGTCATCTACTTCAATGTTACTACACACAAATTTTAATCGTCCATTGGTCGTAAACTATTTATTATTTAGTAGAATATCTAAGTGACATGTTTAAACTATCAAAATATGTCAAACCGAGTATAGTTCAATTGACATAAGGTTGCGCTCTTGATTAAGAGGTCATGAGTTCGATCCTCGCATTTATTAAAATATCAATATTCTTATTACTATTGTAATGTTATAATTTTTTTTAGGACAACAAATGTGAGATACAAATATTCGAACTTCATTATGGATGAATTATGCTCCTGTGTCGATATTAGAATGTATGAGTATTGGGTAATTGAACAATGTTAAACCATGAACTTTGAATCTGTGTCTATTTAGTCTTTAAACTTTAAAAAGTGTCTTGTCTAATATGTTACTAGGTGACCTTCGATAACTATTTGGTTTTTGAAAATGATCTTATAATTTCAATGTACTATGGTTTTCAACTTTCTTTACGAAGTATTTGATTTCTTAGTCAAATTTTAAATTTCATATTTTTTTAAACTATTTTTTTAAATTTTCAAAATTCGACTTAAATTTTAGAAATATTTGTAAAAAAATAAATGTATTCTTTATAAGCTTAATTTCAAGAAATCAAATGGTTATCCAATAAGGCCTAAACTTTTAAATTTGTGTATCATAGGTCCTTGAACACTCAATTTCGCGTCTAATAAATATTTGACGAATTCAAATTTTTTAAAAATTAATTAATCTATTAAATATAAATATAAATTTTATATCTAATAGAACTCTGAAATGTTAATTTTGTGTTGGACTAAATTTATAATTTAAAAAATAAAAATTAATGGACCAAATAAATACCGAAGAAAAAACTCAAAGTTGAACTATTAAATTTGTAAAATATAACTCAACCGACTAGACGAATGACCAAGACGTCACACGTTGAATCTCCCAACACAATATTGTCAAAAAAAAAAAAAAAAAAATGAAAAAAGAAAAAAATAAATAAATTATGGATTTAGGGTAAAAGTGTTGGGAGGGCAGAATCGTCCTTTTGGGGGCGCAGGGATGGGGACGTTGAATTCTCCAGCGGAGACAGAATGAGAATGTGTAATAAAAGAAGCTTTTTCTGAAACAGAAAAATGCGAAAATCGGCAGTTTGCAGTTTGCAGTTGCTTTGCAGGCCTCGCCGGTGGGAGAGAGGTCGCGCTCTTTCTCTGCAGGCCGCCCATGGTGGGCAACAAGTCTCGCTCATAATCCACCACTTCCAATTTCTTTCTTTCTGATCCTCTCTTTTTCTCTATTCGATTTCCCAATTTCCCCCAATTTCCAACCCCTTTTCTTCTTCTCCATCCTACTCTTTTTCTATCCCTTCATTCCACCTATATATTTATATAGAGACAGATATATTGCCCCCTCTCTCTCTCTCTCTCTCTCTCTCTCTCTCTGTTATTTCACCCGGAGAACGCAATCTTCAGGCGTTTCTTCTTCATGGGATTCTTTTGAGGTGCGGATTTTGTTTATGTTTCTGGGTTTTTCTTGATCTGTTCCTATTTTCTTTCCATACCCAATTCCGCTGGCATTGAATTGATTACTTGTTTATTTGTTGTCGATTACATTTATTGCCTGCAAGCTGTTTGTGGGTTTGTTTTCGTTTAAAAGTTAATGATTATGAGTCTCTTGTGTGATGGTTGGCTGAATTTATTTTCGATAATTGCGCATCGAATTTGGATGAGTCGATCTTTGTTTTATTTCTGCTTTTCTCTTACTTTTTATGTCTAATTCGACGGCTTTGATTGGAAAGTTTTTTGTTGGCATAAGACTTATGCATAATTGAGCTGCTTTGTTTGGTTGCCGTTTTGCTTTATTGTTGAATTGGATGGATGGTTATCATTTTCAGCTTTGTATTGCTTCCTGTTTGTATTGGTAATGTATATGAGTTATTCTCTTTTCTGGGTTTTCAGATATATGTGTATTATGTCTTTTTTGTGAGCTTTGTTTCTGTTAAATGTAATTAGATTCTGGGTTCTCTTCTGATTTTGAAAAGTTGTGAGATGCCGGGAATTGTCATGGATGAAGTTAATGATGAAAGGGCTGTGAATAAACACAACGGTTCTTCAATTCATATGGAAGAGTCGTATGGAAACAAGTCGCCAAGGAGCGGGTTGAGTCTTCAGAGCCATGGAAGTGTTCATGTTGATTTCCCTGTTGATGGCTTGGTTGATACCTCTATTGAGAAGCTTTATGAAAATGTTTGTGATATGCAAAGTTCGGATCAGTCTCCTTCAAGGCGGAGCTTTGGATCTGATGGTGAGGAATCCAGGATTGATTCTGAACTGAATCATCTTGTAGGAGGAGAGATGAGGGAGGTAGAGATAATAAAGGAGGAAGAAGACATTGTTGATGTTGAGAAGCCTGAAAATGATTTTCCTAGTGATTTTGTGAAAGATTCACCGTCTGTAGATAAGAAGGAGAAAACAGAAAATACCCAACCTGGAAACTCGAGACGTCTTTCTTCTGGAAAAAAACCTTCTCACTTCCAATTGGACCACGAGACATCTCCAAAATCAAGCCCCAGGGGCAAGGGTTTGTCTGATAAACCCCCTATTAGCAGAAAGAACGAAAAAAATCCGAAAAAAACTAGTCCTGTTGCTGCTCAGTCAAAGAAACAGAAAGATTCACCTTTGAGAGGGCCAAAAGTGCAGAATGGAACTGAGGATGTCAATGAATCATTGATGGATAGTCCTGATCTAGGACCCTTTCTACTTAAGCAAGCAAGGAATTTAGTTTCTTCAGGGGAGAATCTGCAGAAAGCTCTTGTATTAGCTCTTCGTGCCGCAAAATCTTTTGAACTATCTGCAAATGGGAAACCCAGCTTAGAACTTGTTATGTGTTTGCACGTCACAGCAGCTATATACTGCAGTTTAGGCCAGTACAGTGAGGCGATACCTCTTTTGGAGCATTCCATTGAGATTCCTGCCATCGAGGAAGGCCACGAGCATGCGCTGGCCAAATTTGCAGGTCACATGCAGTTAGGTGATACCTATGCAATGCTGGGCCAGCTGGAGAATTCTCTAATCTGTTATACAACTGGGTTAGAGGTGCAGAAACAAGTCCTAGGAGAATCTGACCCCAGAGTTGGTGAGACCTATAGATATTTAGCTGAAGCCCATGTTCAAGCCTTGCAATTTAATGCGGCCGAGAAGTTTTGTCATATGGCTCTCGATATTCACCAAAAGAATGTTGGTCCTGCTTCTATTGAGGAGGCTGCAGATAGGAGGCTTATGGGCCTCATATGTGAAACAAAAGGAGATCATGAAGCTGCGCTCGAGCATCTAGTTTTAGCCAGCATGGCGATGGTGGCAAATGGCCAAGAAACTGATGTGGCTGCAGTTGATTGCAGTATTGGAGATTCATACTTATCCTTGTCCCGTTACGATGAGGCTGTTTTTGCTTATCAGAAAGCCCTCACTGTTTTCAAGACCACCAAGGGAGAAAACCATCCAGCAGTTGGTTCAGTATATGTTCGTCTCGCTGATTTGTACAACAAGACTGGAAAAATGAGGGAGTCAGTATCGTACTGTGAAAATGCCCTACGAATTTATGAAAAGCCTGTCCCTGGGATTCCTCCGGAGGAGATTGCTAGTGGTCTCACTGATATTGCTGCTATTTATGAATCAATGAATGAAGTTGAGCAAGCAGTCAAATTATTACAGAAGGCATTGAAGATATATAATGATGCCCCAGGACAGCAAAACACCATTGCTGGAATTGAAGCCCAGATGGGTGTCTTGTATTATATGTTGGGGAACTATTCTGAATCTTACGAGTCCTTCAAGAACGCAATTCCAAAGCTCCGCAACAGCGGGGAGAAAAAATCTGCTTTCTTTGGTATAGCCCTTAATCAAATGGGGCTTGTGTGTGTTCAGAAATACGCTATAAACGAAGCTGTGGAGTTGTTCGAAGAAGCCAAGAGCATATTAGAACAAGAATATGGACCTTATCATCCTGATACTCTCGGTGTATATAGCAACCTCGCTGGAACTTACGATGCGGTTGGCAGGTAATGTAACCATTCTTCTGTTATGATAAAATGATCAGTACTGCAATTGAAGTTGTCCTTTTCTCGTCATCTCTTTCTGGAACTGTGAAAATCTCCATAACCAAGTCATTTTTATTATCGTATTAATCGTGTCACCGGTTTTCGTTATTTTCGTTGAGAAATGTTTAGGACTCCAGTCCTGTTTTTCGCTAAACGTCATTTTGTTTATGGGATTTACTTCGCTTCATGTTTTCCTTTCATGGTTTGCATTTAGAGTAGAAAGTCACTGAAAGTTTTCTTTGAGCAACAGATGATGCAACACTACACGTTTTTTCATATATTGATTAGTTTTCCTCCCATGACTATGTACAGGTTGGATGATGCAATAGAACTCTTGGAGTATGTTGTTGGCATGCGGGAGGAAAAACTCGGGACAGCCAATCCTGACGTCGACGATGAGAAGAGGAGGTTGTCCGAGTTGTTGAAAGAAGCCGGTAGAGTTCGGAGTCGAAAGGCGAGATCGCTCGAGACTCTTCTCGATTCCAATACTCATCATGTAAACGGTAAAGGTATTAAGGTTTGATAAAAAGATTACACATCACAGGAGCGGTCATCACCATCGCCTAGTTTAGAACCGATTAAAACACAGCTAGTTGTGCTTGAGAAAATTCCTGATTCTTGAGGTTGTTCGAATAAGAATGTGGCGTTTCGTTTGTATTGTTATTGTTGATTAAGTTATCTTGTATTGGTGTATGAAGTTTTATATTGTTCTGTATATTTTTACACGTAAGTGATGAACATTGCCATTTTGTATATCACATTGTTATGGAATTACAGGATTGTTTGATACAGTTTTTGAATGAAAATTAGGAGGATGATGTCCTTGCTATTGTACCATAAATATAACATGATTCCTTTTCTGCATTTAACTAGACAGCATCTTCCCATGTTTCAAGAGATTATGCCCATGATAAGCCTCAGAGGGATCTGATGACAATTATTTATCATTGGAGTGTATATATATATATTTCTAAATTCATCCTCTAATTTTAATAAATTAAAAAAACAAGTAAAACTTCTTTAAAATTCACAAATGTAAACAAAAAGAAAGTATTGCATAATATTGAGCTCGAGATCAATCCACAAGATTGACGATCCTTAAACAAATATTCTAAAACTCATAAGTTAAAAGATACAACTTTGTCGTCTCATTAATTTTTTTTTTCTTTCTTTCGTGACTGTCCGGGTCACTTTACGTGCACCTTGACTAATCTCACGGAATAGTCTGCCTGACCCTAAACATAATTCATAAATCGTAAATAAGAACAATTTTTTTCCCTTAATGTTGGACATATTTTTTTAGCCGATGCTGGTGACAATCCTAGCTAGGACAAAAATAGTCATTTTGAGTTTTTATCTCGCTGGACATATTTTTTAGCCGATCTTGGTGACAATCCTGACCGGGATCGAAACCGAGATACATTATTTTTCCAAAAAACAATTGTTGGCCTTTTTCGGTGTTAGTCGAAATTGAGACTGAGAACAACATTTTTTTTTGAAATTGAGAGGAAGAAGATCAAATCAATTTAAAAAATATGATTGCCAACCTTAGTTCAATTTACCTAATGTATAGCCAACAAGAGCATAACTAGTATCGACATGAGATTTTAGGTTCAATCTCTCATCCCAACATGTTGTCAAAAATTAAATTACCTAATGTATAAACTACGAAGAATTTAAAAAAGTGACCCTATGAAATTTAAAGTTTAAGGTAAAATATTCTTAAAAAATAAAAAAAAAGTTTAGGGTAAAATATTAATACCCGGTAAAAATTTATTTTCCCCCTATATTTTAATTATTCTCAAAACCAGTCGACCTTTGTTCGCGCGTTTCTCTTCTTTCGTGTTCATTGCTCTCGCCCAACTGGATAGGTTTCTTCCACTCACAATTCCTCCGATCGCCGACTGCAAGTGCAAAATCTCGTCTACTCTGTAGAAAGTATTGTATCTGTAACTATGGTTGAAAAATCTTCCAGTTCTTCATCTACTCTCGTTGATCAGCCAGTTGTAAGTTCGAAATCAATCTCATCTCTCCGTGTTCTGCAGCTTGTAATAATTGAATTGAAGTATTCGTATATCTTTACTGTAATGTCGATTGTTTAGGTCCCCGGAGATGTGATTCTCGACCTCTCAAACATGGCGAACGAGACCATCAAGCTTGGAGGCGGTCTTCTACAGGTGACTCTTAGGGTTTTATTTTTTCTCAATGTTTATGCTTATCTATATATGTTTCTGCCCCCTTTTTAACAACCATTGTTTCCCCAGCGATTATGACTTTAGGGCATGTTTGGGATCGGTCAAAATCACTTTTGTCAAGTTCAAAATCACATTATCAAAATCATTTTAATGTTTAGTTTTAAACTTTTAAAGGACACTTACCACGCATGTCTTAAATATGACAAAAGCAAAATAACTCTCAAACATTTTCTTAGTTTTCATAAATTTTTGATCTGACAATCAAATGTATTTCGAATGTCGTCTAGGTTTCGGCAATCAAAGTTCGCATTCTTGCATTTGCACTTGTGTCGATTATGGACCGTTTACCTTTTTTGTTTTTGTTTTTAATCTTCCAGGACCATGATGCTATTTCTGTCTCCAAAGTTGGAAACCTGAGGTTCTCGAAACCAAACAAATATTGGGTTGAAAGCTCACATAAAAGGGTAGGTAAATGACATTGTTCAATAACAATTGGCATTGGGGGATCCTTGTATTGTTTATTCTTTCAGCTAACTTGTGAATTGTGAACTTCAACACTGGTTTCAATGGTTTTCTTGAATTTAATTGACTACCACTATCATTCTCGTGTTTAATTTTAATAAAATGTGCTGTTTTTTTCCAGTATGTGCCATGTGCAGAAGATTGTGTACTTGGAATCGTGCTTGACTCTAGAGGCGACGTAAGTGCTGCTTTGTTGTTTAAATATGCCTATGTTCAATTATGAAATAATTGGCTCCTGCTGTTTCTGATTGTTATGTGTGGATGGTTTGACTGGTATCCATGTCGAATTAGTCTTTCATGACACCAAGGAAGATTTTTGTTCGATTACCTTGTAAGTTATCATCTTATAATTTTTTTTTCACATTGTTTGCAGAATTTTCATGTTGACATAAAAGGTCCTGCAGTGGCCTTTCTTCCTGTTCTTGCATTTGAAGGAGGAACAAGGCGAAACATACCCAAATTTGAGGTGTGTATAATTTTTTGTGTACATATATTTTATTTTATTTTCACCATATGACCTTTTGGTATGGTTGCTCCAATGTCTTCCTTCTTTAGAAGTTTTGATACTTTGTTAGTTCATTCATTATCCAAAAGGTTATGCTTGTGTGTTTTTTCTTCTTCCATTTTTTGGGTGCTGATGGGTGGGGGTGCAGGGGTGGTTAAGAAATATTTTTTGCATAGCAGTAAAAGGTGTATTCTCTTACCTTTTTGAATTTGGCTTATTTTTCTTTGCAATCTACTTTACCCTAACTCGGGGAGATATAACCTAAGTGTATTCGGTCCAAGTTAACATGTTTCACTTTTCTCCTTAAACATGTCATATTGATTCTCGCCAAAATGAGCGTAGCTCAACGATAATTGGCATGTTCTCTCTCCTTTGAGGTTAGAGGATCAAATCCCCATATCCCCATTTGTTGTACTAAAAGAAAATGTCCTGTCTTTTGTAGGTTGGTGCCCTGCTTTATGTGCGGGTAGTGAAGGCAAACCCTGGTATGAATCCCGAGTTGGCATGTACTGATGGTTAGTTAACTCCTTCATCTCTCAGCGTCCAATAAATTGTTTGAAGGTTGAAACAGTCAGTCAAAGAAATATATTGATGTTGCTGTGCACTCATCCTCTGAAGAGGGGTTGGCAGGGCC
This sequence comes from Herpetospermum pedunculosum, assembly GCA_028017165.1. NCBI lineage: Eukaryota > Viridiplantae > Streptophyta > Magnoliopsida > Cucurbitales > Cucurbitaceae > Herpetospermum > Herpetospermum pedunculosum. The sequence goes on from CM051530.1 coordinate 1,585,294, forward strand.
TGCAAACTTTATGCAAGTTCATGTTTTTTTTTTCTTTCAGTTTTTGGTTGTTATGATTGACATGGAGTATGTCTCATTTGAGTATCATTTTGGTTGATATAGCCAATGGGAAAGCAGCTGGATTTGGCCTTCTAAAGGATGGCTACATGTTTGAATGTTCAACTGGCTTATCAAGAATGTAAGCTAAATTGCTTTTCTTAATTTTTCTTTTTTCCCCTTTAAGTCACTCTTCTGATCATTCATTCACATTATTGATTTTTCTCCTCTCTTCTAGGCTTCTAAGCTCGCCAACATGTCCAGTTCTTGAATCTCTTGGGAAGAAGCTTTCATTCGAGACAGCAGTTGGTTTAAATGGCCGAGTTTGGGTATATTTCTTCAATCCTTACATTTTTATTGCTAGACTTTATGGTTTACTATGTATAATTCTCTTCCCATAATTTCTTCTAGCACATATTAACCTTCTGTTTACTTCAAAAAAAACTTTGGTTTAAATCCTATTTTGGTCCTTGAACTTTCAAATTTGGTCGCTGAACTTTCAAAATATCTATTTTAGTTCTTCAACTCTCAGATTTGTTCCATTGTTTGTCCATCAACTTTCAACAAATAATCATGTTGGTTCTTATTTTTATTTTGTTAATTACAAATTGATGATGGAGCTTTGAGTATATATACTAACATATTAATATTATCGTGGTTTCAAGCCACATAGGTGAGATACGATCATTGAGCAAGTGAAAATTAGATGAAAAAATAACATAACAAGGGCCAAAATGGTTGTTTTTAAAAAGTTTAGAGACTAAAATAGATATTATGAAAGTTTAGGGACCAAAATAGACACTTCAAAAGTTTAGGGATATAATGAGATTTAAAAAAAAAGCTTCCCTTATATGAATGACAGTCATATTAGATTGTTGGAAACTTGGAACTACTCCCCAACTTTGTCAAAAAAAAAAAAAAAAAAAAAACTTGGAACTACTCTCCATTCTTGACATTGCCTTGTAAGTTGTAACCTCTAACTTAAACCCTTCTTTGAAATTTGAAGATGTTCCCAAAAATCTTCTTGGAAGCTATTGCGATTGGCTTCCCTTCTATCTCTTCGTTTGTTAGATGCTTGATTGGGGAGGGCTCGAGTCTCTTGATTTGATTTTGTTGGATTGAAGTCCTTTTTGTAGCTTGTTGGGTTTTTTTTTTTTTTTTTTTTTTTTTTTTGTATGTCCCTCCTTGTATTTTCTTAATGAAAGCTCGATTTCCCGAAAAAAAATATTGAAGATGTAATTTTACATTGCCCTTCTGGCATCTTTATTTCCAGGTGAATGCTGTTTCTCCGTCGACAACCATTGTGGTTTCAAATGCATTATTGAACTCTGAGACTCTGACTGGAGTCCAACAGAGAATCATGGTGGACAAACTCCTTGATAATTTAAAGCTGTCATCTTAGTCTTGTAAACTTCAGGCTCAGATTTTTTTTGTTTGTTTAATTACATTTTTAGTTATGTATCATTTTTAGCCCAGGAGTTTTACGAAACAGTTATTATTAGTCTATTTTTTTCTCCCCTCTAACCAAAATTGAAAAATACTGATTTAGTTATATACATTAACTCTCGAGTTTAATGGCTTTTGGTCCACACTGCTTGAGAGTTATTGGCTATTTGGTCCACAACTTAAAAAAAGAATTAAAAGTAGTGAGCATGAATTTAGCAAGCCATATTAAATTTACATAATTCTAATTGCTTAAACAAATATATTTGGAAGGGAAAAAAATATCCAACTCAAATTTAATATCACTCAGTTAAGGTCAATATTGAGCTATTGTTTGAACTAGTGACGAAGAGGTTAGACGTTTAATTTCGGTATGTTATTAAAAAAAAGAACAATATCAATTGTATCATAATGTGGGTTTGTTTAGAGATAAAAGTAAGGGGTCTCAATGATTTATCTTAAGGTGTGATCTACATTAAATATTAAATTTGGATGAGTTTTCTAGCGATTAAATGTTGTGTGACATTTATCCTAAATTGGTTCAAACATGGATATTAAAAAAAATGTATTATAGTCTATCAAATTTCTATCGGTTACATAACTCATTAAGATTTTGCATATTAATCAATAGTTAGAGCTTCAAATCCTCACCAAACAAAAAAAAAAAAAAACAACAAAAAAAAAAAATTAGGTATGAAAATGCAGTTTCATGAAATGTTACCAAGTTGGTGATTTTGTAAGCCAAATACTATGGAGCTTATATTCTTAATGAGAATGATCACTCTTTAATGCAATCCATCCACCTATTAAGATTTAAATACAAATGTGAGTTTTAGGTTAGAACTACCATAAAAATAGTTAGTTTGTTAAACACAACAATTTTAAAATTTTTGTGATCAAATAGCTGATAATGTTGAGATCAAATACTGTTAAGTTGCGAAACCGAATATAGCTCAATTGGTATAAATTTGTGTCCAGGTCATGGGTTCGCATTAATTAAAATAAAAAAAAATAGCTAAATTGCAACTACTTACAAATTCTGAATTTCAAAAAGAATAACGACCTTTAGTGAAATTAAATTAATAATTAATAAAATATGCATTTGCTGATTTTTTGTGGTAAAAAACCAAATATAAAATATTTTTAAACAATAAAATGACCTTTAAAAATCATGTAATTTCGAAGGAAACCAACATGAAATCAGAAAACATTTTTGGAAATTGGCCATGATATTCCATTCCATTAATAAATGTTGACGTGGATGAAAAATATGATGCCACAATTTTATGAAAATGTCAATATAATGTAGATATTTTAAAAAGATTTTTAAAAATAAAAATATTTAAATTAATAAATAAATATTTTATACTTTTAGATAAGTTAAAATATACATGATAATGCTATGCTATATTTATTTATTTATTATTATTATTATTTTTAAATATTTTATCGATTTTGTAGAAGGATGTAAATGTAGAACTGAATACGTGAAAATGTTGATTAAATCTGTATGGGTGGGACATGAATAATGATGGCATTTATCCAATTATTTGTTCTTTCAATTTTTTCGACCCTCAAATTTACAAAATAAATAAATAATAATCCGGTTTTCGAAATGCGCGAAATCCAGACTCTGATTCAACGCGGAGCTTTCTTCTGATATTTCTGTTCTTCCTCTTTATCTTCATCTTAATCTCTCAATTTCTTCGATCGAGTTTCTCGATTTCGTTCTGGTTTCGGTCCACGCCGTCCTCCACTCTCGGAGTTGATTTTCTGGGCGGAAAGCTTTGATGTGCAAGACTTGAAGAAGGTGCTACCATGGCGGCAACTCAATCGGCTCCTCCTTCATCAAATGACGATAACTCCCAGAACTCAGGTCTGATTCCCTTCTTGATTTTGATTTTTGTTTTTGTTCAATTTGGTTTCACTGTCACTCTTCCTCGAGCTTCGGTTCGGCGTGGTTAGCTGAACGTTGGTTGCTTGCTCCAGCTCCAGCTCCAGCTCCTGCACCGGCTACGATTGAGAATCTTGGAGATGTGAAGGCGGAGGTTGAGAAGCAAATCTCTCCGCCATCCGTGTTCGTGAACTCTGAACCAATGAGAGAGGATCAAGTGCAAAATGCTATGAAATTTCTTCAACACCCTAGAGTGAAAGGCTCTCCTGTCGTCTACAGACGATCGTTTTTGGAAAGAAAAGGTCTTACGAAGGAGGAGATTGATGAGGCATTCAGGCGTGTGCCCGTAAGCCAATTCTTCTAAACTGTTGGTTTATCGTCGATTCCTTTGCTTATATGTATGCTGCTTCTAACTGCTGTCCACTCTTTACAGGATCCGCCTACTAATGCACAGACAGCTACTGTGAGTCAAGGTGATGATTACTTCGAGGAATAAAATAGAACTCTCATAGTTTAGTTTAGTCACTCCATTTTTTCCCTTTTCTTTCTTCTTTTTCTTCCTTTTCATGTTATGTCTTGAGAATTCTTGAGCTGCCAGACATAATTCATTAGGTTTTATGTGCTTATTCATGAACAGATGGACAGGTGAACACAGTTCAGCCACAACCCTCTATGCAATCTCTTCAACCAGTTGCCGGTGTCGCTCCTCCTGCTGGTGGAGTATCTCAAGTGGGTACCATAGCACGGTCGAGATTCCATTGGTCTCATGCCATTCTCGCTGTAGGATTATTGGCAATTTCAGGCGCCGGAACAGTTGTAGTAATTAAGGTAACTTTTGTATTGCACGCTATTCTTTCAAGGGCCAATCATTTTATGACTATGCGTGTTGTTTCTGTAGTTTGAAGATTTCTGGCATTTGAATGCTAAGCTTGTAATTGAGTTTTGACTGATAGGGCTGACTGCATTTTTAAATATCACTATATATTTGGAAGTTTTTTTTTGAAATCTGATCAAACATACTCTGTTTCAGAATTCTATTATTCCTAGGTTGAAATCTTGGGTGCGCAAAGTTGTATTGGAAGATGATGACGTTGAGAAGAAAATTAACTCAAAACCAAGTGTAGTTGAGGAAGCAGCAGCTGCTGCCAAAGCAGCAGCAGCAGCAGCCTCTGATGTCGCAAAGGCGAGTCAAGAGATGCTGTATTCAAAAAATGAAGGTGGTTTTAGCTATATTCTTATGTCTCCTAATTCCGTGTCTAGTCTGGACTGACAAGTTGATAACACAAGCCTTTTCAATCATTTTCAGAGAAAAAGAAGTTTGAGGACTGTGTCAACTTGTTGGATGCTCAGCTTGGGCAGATGAAGTTGATGCTGAATGCCATTCAGAAATTGGAAGGTACTACAGACTAGCTATCTGAGAGAAGAGTTTTTAATAAAGAAAAATGGAATTATTGTAACACATGTGTAAGTTCTGTAATCTTTTACTTGGATGGGAATGGTATTTAGGTTTTAAGTTCATGTGGTATGTTTGCTTTGTACAGTCATTTGATTAAAACATATTTACAAATGACATTTCAGTTTTCAGTAATATTGAGTTTACCTGAGAGGTCCTCCTAGTATCTTTGAAATTATCAGCAAAGAGCACAAATGGAAGAACTTATTTATTGGTAAAGGAGATAGTCAAATCAGCACCATGAAATATATTTGCAAATGATATTTCAGTTATCAGAAATATATCGACTTACTAATGAATGTTCTTAATTCTTTTATTATAATTAGTAGCAACCACGTATGGAAGAACTGCTACAGGTTATCAAGAAGATGATCGAATTGCTGGCATGAGTTCAAAGGTGAACTGAAAGTGGTCCTAGAATGAGCAAACGTTTGTCTGGCTTGAGATGATATTTTTGTTTTATAGTATCTGATCTCCATTACTAACTGAATTTTGACCCTCAATTCATTTGAATATTTTTCAGCAGCCATATTCCAATGGCAAGGTGGACTCTAGCTTGCAGTCAGGTTATTAGCAGTTTAAGTGCTGTTCTGTGTATGTTGTTTTTTTTGTTTGTTTTGAAGCATAATCATCACTGTGATATGCCTATAATTATTATATGCAGCTACACCTTCCTTGGCTACCGCACCTGTTGATCCCTCAGTTGCACCACACCCCAAGTCTTACATGGAGGTAATTTAATCTTCCGTGTCACTTCTGGATAACAGATTTCTTTTGTTCATGAGTATGTTCCCATGTCAAAGCATATTGTCTACCAGGTTGATATGTAAACTTACAGCATGATCCGGGCTTTCATATGGAATATATGGAATGAGCGAAATACTCGAATTTTTAGAGATGCTCCTAGAATCATAGGTTCATTTATTGAATCCACTACTTTATTAGCTTTAACTTGGAGCAAGCTATCTCCCCCTTTTTGTAATTATGATCTCAATACCCTCCTCAATCAATGGAGGAGTTTTTTTGTAGCTATTGCTCGATTGAGCATTCTTTTGTAATACTTTCATTTTATCAAATGAAGTGGTCACTGTTTCCTTTAAAAAAAAAAAACATCAAAAGAAAACTGGCTCCTATTTGGTAAAATGTTGCTACTGTTGACTGTTTCCCATTTATCATAAACACCTATTTACAAAATAAATAAATAATTCAACTGAGAAAAATTTCCTCAGATGTGAGAATTAAATCAAACAATCTGCAGTTTGCCACACCATGGTTGGACCTACTTTAACAAGTTGCAGATTTCTTATATGGAGCAGTTAATAATTTATTGATAATTAATTATTGCTGCTGATTACTGATGTGTTCTATAATATCTTGGTTAAGTTTGTTGTGCATTGATTCAGATTTCTTCTTGTTCTTATTTATGTGCAGATCATGGCCATGGTCCAGAGAGGAGAAAAACCATCTAATATTAGAGTAAGTTATTCATTGATTTTAGGGTAGAGTAGACTTTTGGCCTTCAAATTGGTTCCTTGCACACACATCATTAGTAACAAGTCTGACTTTTCCTTTGGGTTCAATATTTGTAATTCCACCAGCAAGGTGGTGTTGGTATATAGTTGGTCATATTGCATTTGTTAGGAATGACATCATTTTGTAGTTGCGTGAGATTTGTTCTAAGTTTTTTAGTACTGGCTTCATTTCAGGACATAGATGATTTACCTCCCAACCCAAATCAACAGCCATCAAATCCTCGCGCAGCTCCTAGAGCCAAGGTTTTTTAGTGAAAGTTTTACTTCAACTTATTCTTGTCTCGAATGTCATTTTGACTTATAGGACATTGCATTGACATTGAAAAGAAGGGAGAATGATATTGAGAGTCATTCCTCCTAATTTTCATTGTTCACTAAACTAAGGATTGGGAAATGGTTCCCAATTTGTAGGCTCATTTCAACATCGGAAAATCATGTAGAGACTGTTTGGGGCGCTGAGTGGGTTATTATAGTCGGTGGTTATAATAGTTTGTGGGTTATAATAGTTACGAATATTAAATACTATTGAAGTCAACATAGTTACTTTATTGACGGTGGGTTATAATAGTCGGTGAGGCAAACGTAGACTGAGTTATAATAATCCAGTCCACCCAACTCCAAGTTGGTGCCCCGATTGATTTCTCTTAGTGATGGGAAATGGTTCCCCATATTTCTTTGTAAATGTCATGAATTTTCTTGTTTTATTTTTTTTCTTTTTATTATTTTATTTTTTAAATATGTGCATAGGCTATAGTCTTAAAAAAAATAATCCTATTTTTGTTGGAATTCTCTCTCCAATTATAAATTGATTTCAATTTTCAGCATTAGCTGACAATATCTTTTTTCCATCTTCTCCATTCCAATTACTATCCTAAAGCATTTTTAACAAATAAAATATTAAAATTTATACTATCATTCCAATAATTTTGATCGAGTTTCATTTCAATTATTCTTGAACCTCTTTCTCAATTGATCGATATGGACTTAAAAAAATTAGAAAATAAAAGCTGAGTATTTTTAGAAATTAACTCCGAGGATCAAACTCTTCTCTAATGCATATAATTGTGAAACTGGACTTGCATTGTGTTGGCCTCTCAATATATTGTGTCTGCTTTGCCTAGGCGAAATATGAATTCAATACCCTTCTAATGATTGTCAAATATAATTGTCCGACAATTTTTTGAAAATAGATATTGTACTTGGCTATATCTGTCATAAATCAAAACTGGCTATGCTTTACCCAAAGAAAGAAAAAAAAAGTCTAGATTGACCATAAGTCGAAACTTCTGATTTATATTTGTTTTAACTGTTTTTTTTTTGTGAATTAAAACAAAAGAAGTGTTTACTTATTTTCCTTTTGTGTGTGCATGTATGATGTAATAGCCTTGGGAAGTTGGTACGCAAAACAATTCTGGATTTTACTCTCAGACTCAAGAAGATGAAGGCTTGAATTCCGTGGTACAAAACAATGGCGTGACCTATCAGAATGGTAACGCTTCAGTGCCTTGGTGGCAGAAGAGAAATGTCAATGTTGCGGAGGTTGATAATAATGAGTTGAAGGTAGGCTCTTCCAGTGGGCTCTCTGCTGAGAAACCAGTTCAACGTACATGGGTTCCTCCTCAGCCACCACCTGTTGCGTTGCCAGAAGCAGCTGAAGCCATCCGAAGGCCAAAACCAACTATTCAAAAAGAGCAGTTTACTGACGAACAGTTAGCAACACATTCAAATCTAACTGATGAGTTGCAGAAGGCCACAAAAGTTTCTGAATCTGGGGGAGTGATCGATTCTGAGAACTTGGGAGTGAGCTCAAGTGAGATAGAAGTGGAAGAAAATGGCTCCGGAGGACAATGAACTGGGATTAGAGTATTATAAAAACCACGTATGATTTGGAGGTATAGTTTTATGAACTTTTTCTTTCTAAATTCATAGAAATAGATTACAGAATGCTATATATCATTTCCTTAAAATGTTCGTGTACTTCTTTGAATATGCAAATCGAAAATCCTGTCATGTTTTCCATTTATAGAATAAAGCTATTACACAACATATGTGATAGTACATTGGAGTTTTATGAACTTTTTTTTTTCTTTTTTTTTTTAAATATTTTTTTTAATAACCATGTTCCATATCTGAATGGATAGTAACCGGTGTTGAATCCTGTTATCAAGAATCCGCTTTAGTGAGCGGTCAAAGTCAAACCTGTATTTCTATGTGGGTTCTTCGTTCTTTTTGTATCTGTGATTTTCCAACTGTAGAACTCTAAGAACCTTAAAAATACTAGTACTCTCTTCGTTCTTTTTGTATCTAGGATTTTTCAAACTGCAGAACTCTAAGAACCTGAAAATACTAATACTCTCTGGTTCTCAAGAACTATACCCCTTAAAACTCTTGATGTCCTTAAAGATCCATTTTTTTTTTCAAGCCAAATAAATTAGACGACAGCAGTGAATGCCGGTTGCCACAAAAGGTGGCTTCCTTTACGAAAAGGAGGGCGAAGAAGCACATCCTCCATCATGATATGGTGTTTCTTGTATGGAATCATATCTTTCGATTCCTGCCTAATCAACAAGTCTCCGAAGGCTTAAAACTAGGGGCAAAGATTTCCCCTAGGATACCAGCCAGTAAATTTCATCTTCTTGAAAATTTTAACCTTTGACAGAATAATGCAAAAGGGGGAGCAGGTATGGGATGAGAGGGTTGAGCAATCAAAGAGGAGAAAAATGATTTGCAAGAGAAGAACTTAGGGTCCAATTACAAGAGTTGCTAAAATTTGGATAAAGAGAACACTATGCAACAAGGGAGGGGAACCTCCTGAAACGAAATTAATGAGAAAGAGAGGGAAAGTAATGAAAACATCTTCCTTCTGAGAAAGAACGTAGGAGCTCAGAAAGAGCACAAAGGTCACTGCCAATCTAGTGATCCTTTCCCAAAGAAAATGCAAGGCATTCACAAAAGCAAGGAAACATTGTGAAATGACTTTGCATGGATTTCTCAAAAGGCCTACAGCACGATAGAAGTATCCCACTTGGTAGAGTAACTCCTAAATCTACTCGTGATGATCCTATGCCGTAATGTACCAGTCAAAATCACTTTTGTCATGTTCAAAATCACTCCAAAACATGCATTTAATCATTCAAAATCATTTTAATGTTTGATTTTACACTTTTAAATGCGACACATGCTATCAAAATTGATTTTGAATGATTAAATCATAAATGTATGTTTTGGAGTGATTTTGAACGTGACAAAAATGATTGTCACCCTTTTAAAATCACTCACAAGCATGTCCTAAAACCACTAAATTAGAATGGTGACGGCCACCTTACCACATGAGACCCACTGCCCTTTTCGATATCCTCCCACAAATTCTTTTTCATAACCCTCTCAAGCTTGGTGCAAAGCAAAGACATTTCTAAATAAGGAGAGAAAACTGGTTCACTGTCAATACCGACTAACGAATAATACATCTCCCTATTCATCTAAAGAGAAAAAAAATGATCTCAAACACCTATAGTCTTATTAAGACTCACACATGATTCCTCCTTAGAGCAAAAGAAAGATAGCCTCATCAACAAACTAGAGGTGAGAGAGATGGAGAGTGATTTTGAAATGATTAAAATGATTTTTGCCAGGTTCAAAATTACTCTGAAGCGTGTTTTTAATCCTTCAAAATTAATTTTGATGGCATGAAAATTCCATTTAAAAGTGTAAAACCAAATATTAAATTGATTTCGAATGATTAAAGACATGTTTCAGAGTGATTTTAACCATTTCAAGATCACTCACAAACATGCATGTAGTATATACGTTCCAAAAAGGAACTCAACCAAACCACCGCCCACGCCTCTTGGAATCAGTCTACTACGCACTCACGCAACCACCACAAAGAGAAAAATTGGCAGAAGGTCTTCTTGCCTAAGCCCTTTAGTCATCTAGTTCTTGCCTAAGTTTTCCATTAGTCAGAACGAAGCAATTGGCTGTAGAAAACACAATTCCAGATCCAAGATATCCTTTAAATCGATCCATTTGCGCACGTTGACTTGTTTGTGAAGGCAGGAGAATGAAGGCAACAAAAGAAGTTCTTTGGGGAAAGATTTCTCTTTCCATTTCCTTGCATAATCTTGTCACTTGAAGGATTTCTTCTCTGTGCTTAGCAGTGCACACAAAGTCTAGAGCACAAGACATGGAGAATAATCCATGCAGCCCAAGGGATTCATGGAGTTGTTTTCTTATTTTACCAACATTTCAGGTTGGACCAACTTAGCTTGAACTAAAATATATTGTTGTGTTGTGTTAGCTGGAGGGAAAATATAATCATGGAATCGACTTGATCGATCAGATTATAGATTATTAGTTCATAACCTTAGCCCATTCCCATTTGAATCGATGCCGCCTAAGTGAATCATGGATTTGTTTTCTTGTTTTACAAACATTTCAGGTTGGACCAACTTAGCTTGAACTAAAATATATTGTTCTGTTGTGTTAGCTGGAGGGAAAATTAGAACATGTGTCATAATATCCATAATGTGTATATAAACAGGTTCTTAATCGAAGGTTCGTGCAATTAGCGTGTTCACGGATCATCTAATGATTAAAGAACAATACGGTTGATTTTGATTCATAGGTGAAGGTTTCTTTGGTGCCGTAAAGACTTGTATCATATGAAATTATTAGCACATGTTTGGTATTGATGTTTTTTTAGTTCGACAATTGTGGTGTGGGGGATTGAACCATCGACTGTTGGGATAGTAAATAGTGTCGTATCCACTGAGGTATGCTTGAATTGACAGCTAATTTTTAGAAGTTATTTCTTGAAGTGGCTATTCTATCGTAGTTTGTAGCATGAGACGTGAATTTGTCTATTTAGAAATCGACATAAATTTAGGTTCATACTCTTTAGATGACACCATCCTAAAGTTAGGTTCATAAAACTTGCTTTTTACATGACAACGAAGCATGCTTTATACATGAAAATTCAGGTTCATGTTTTTTGTTTTTAATAATAATAACAAAACAAAAAAGTCCGAAGTCCCAACCATGAATTTCACGTTGCTTGAGTTGAGTTTGTTCCCTCTACCCATAATTGTCGACTTTCTTTTACATCCTTTGAATTTAAATTGGTATAGGTACTCCAAATAATAAATAAATAATTAAAAAAAAAAAAGAAAAAAAGTGTGAGTAGGCCTTTGAAAGATGTGTTTTTAACTTCACATCGCATTTATACAACTAGTGTCCTTTTCGGATAAAGCCATTTTTCTTTTTGCCCTTTTCAAACATAACCAACTTCTCCACTAAGATGTCATACTCGTCCAGTTAAATTTTCGTTGAACGACATAATGAGTGAATCAACGTTTTCATCATAGTACAAAATTAATGAAATATTAAAAAACAACCAAATGTAACCTAACGTGAATATAATATTATAATAAGTGTATTTTAGCTCATTTAAAAGTATAAAATGTTAATTTAAATATATATATATTTTTTTTAAATCTGCCAGAAATATCCATCGATATTGATATTTTATCGATATTTCTATCGACATTTTATTAAAATTGAGACCTCGATATTTTCGTCGACATTTAAATTTTTGGTCTTACTCAAATAAATTGAGAGAGTCTATTTTGACTATTGGATGGTAAAAGCTTAAATGTGATGTAAATGAGCAATAAATATTTATGAGAGTAATTTAGGTCTATATTGCTATTACCATTAATGGATTTATCTAATGAAGATATTACATTTGTGTTTTCATTGGTTCATATATATATATATATTTTTATTTTTTTAGTACATTGGGGGCGGAGGGATTCGAACCACAGACCTCTTAGTCATCAAGACATACAGCTGAGTCAGGCTCGCTTTGGCTTTTCATTGGTAATGTTAATTATAGAGACTAAACAAAAGTAAATGAAGCTAACATGGACATAACTAACTGACATTATACGGTGATCTAAAGGTCAAGTTTATAATTGAGAATTTTAGATTTTTTTTTTAAACCAATTAATTAAAACTAATTAGGTAGAGGAATGTTTAATTAAGTAAAATACAAATTATGAGTAGGTAATGGACCCACAAGTCCGAGGAACAATACAAGAATTATGAAAAGCAAGAGGCACTCTCTTACACGATAATGAAAACATCATTTTCCACCTCCCTCGTGTTCCTAACCAAACATATAAAATTTACAATTGATTCCTTAAAAGAATTTCACGAATTTAAGAATGAATCTTTTATTAAGTTCACAATTTTATTTTAAAGTGTATACTTTCGACAAAGATGTAAAAGACTCATATTCTCTATTACTACATATTATTTTTTTTACATAGTAGGGGATCGAATCTATGACCTCTTAATTTACATCATGTCAGTTGAGATATGCTTTTGTTGACATCACTATAAATGACATTCTTTATAGGTTAAAAGTGAATCTTCACTACATATTTAATATAAATGTCTTATCTATTGAATTATGTTCTGATTGACAATTTTTTTTGTTGAACATGTATGAAGTGAGGGATTGACCCTAGAACTTCTTAATCACTAGTCGATACTTCATGACAACTATGCTCTAACTTCGAAATGGTAATTAATAAATTTAATTAGGTAAATTATCTCCATACATTTACTCATAAATAGTGTTACATATATTTTCCATAAAAACAGAGACTAAACTAGACAAAATAGTGGGGCTGGTTGCACAAACCCAAAATAATTACAAATTTAGCAAAGTTTAAAACCTTTTGCAAATATGACAAAAAATTAGTGGCTATTACTGATAGACTTTATGACTATTACTGATAGACTTCTATCAGTGATAGACTATTATCACTCACAAAATTCTATAAAAAAGACTACTATCAGCAATAGACTTCTATCAGCGATAAACTTTTATGAGCGATAGACCATACTATTAGGGATAAAAATTGTCATATCTGCAATTATTTTTAAAAAATGCTATATTTTTAATTATTTTACTCTAAATTGACATCTGTTATAATTTTTCTAAAAGAGTGATATAAATAAAATATGTTTAATGCACAAACCACTATAATGATAATTATTAAAAAAAAGAATTTGCTAAAGATTTAGGTAAAAAAAAAAATGGAAAACAAAAAGAAATTTGAAAGATAATTAATTAAGTGGGAGAAAGAGAAAGAGAAAGAGAGTGGACTTGAATTTTGGAGGCAAAGACGGAATATTACAACGCAACTATTTGAAGTGCTGAGCGTTGATTCCATTTTGGTCATATTCCAATTTCCAATTCAATTTTTTTTTTTTTATCTTCAAAATTTTATTAAAAAGAAAATATAAAAAAAATGAAAGCAAGGTTTTGCCGTCTCCTCCACCACATATAATCCGGCACGATCCTCAAAGCGCTCTGTAACAGAAAACTTTGTCATTTTCTTCAATTTCTTGCTTCAAATTCTTCTTCTTCTTCTTCTTCAACACCAGACAGATCTTCCTTCCATTTTTCACTTCTAATGGCGTTGAATGTTCTTGCACCGCCTGAAATCAAGGCACTCTCCTTCTTGGACTCCTCCAGGTCTAGACACTTCACCAAGCTTCAAGGTTTGTTCTCTTTTCTGGTTTCGTTGCTGTTGCTGTTGCTTAGAAACAGATAGATTACTGATTTTTCTTCTTCGTTTTGAGAATCACTTTCTTTTACTGGACTGGTAGCTGCGGCATTGCTACCTACCAACACATGTCCAGAAACTTGTTTTTTTTATTTTGAACTCTTCTCTGTCTAACAACCGGCAATTTTGTTCATCTTTCGTCTAACTATTTGAATTTCTGTATTATTTTATTTAACTTTGATTTTCTGCGCTTTTCTCCTGGAATTTGACTGATTCATCAGAATACTACTGTTCAAATTTGCAGATAAGAAATTGTGTTTGTGTTTGAGTTTGAGTTTGACTCGTTCGGAGTCTGACGCAATCGTTCATTATTTTAGTTCGTCTTGTGAAAAGATACAGGTGTGATTGTTTAAACCTGAACTTCGAGAAGCTGTTGACCTATAATTTGATTCCAAAAGCTTCGTAGACTGAAATGAATTTTGTTTTAAGCAGCGTTTGAGTGTAGTGCTTTTTTATTTTATTATTAGGTGCATCATCCTTGAAGGAGTGCAGCAGAACCATAGTTCATAGAAGAATTCACTGTTCATCACAGCCTCCTCCTCCAGCTTGGCCTGGACGAGCTGTCGCAGAGCCGGGATATAAGACATGGGAAGGCCAGAAGCCTATCTCCATTGTAGGATCCACTGGTTCTATTGGAACTCAGGTATGTCGGATTTGACATCTACTAGTGGCTAGAGCAAGACGAAACTCTTTTCTTCTGTTCATAATTAATATTTTTGTCTCAAGAGAAGAGAAGACATGTCTCTTTCAGGAAAAAAAGATTGTAAAGAATGAACAACTACTTGTCTAATTACATTTTAGTCCCTCACTGTTTCTTACATACAAATTGTGGTTCTACAGACATTGGATATTGTGGCAGAGAACCCTGACAAATTTAGAGTCGTGGCACTTGCAGCTGGCTCTAATATAACTCTCCTTGCAGATCAGGTATTCATATATGATGTGATATTCTGTGGAACTAGTTGTTTCAGCTCGGTGAAAAAACATCTTGGATATGAAACCATCATTTAATTATTGTACAGTGATGATTTTGATGATAGATTCTAAACAAAATACATGTATACCCAACCTTAGCAATGCAGCATTATGAAAAGTAGATAACTTATTATATGGATGATGTGGTTCTTTATCCCTGATGGGAAAGGATCAATGGACTATCCTCCATAGCTTGTTTATCCTTGAAGGCTGAAGATCTTTGCTTATTAATATGGCTCAGGTGAGAACATTTAAACCTCAATTAGTTGCTGTAAGAAATGAGTCTTTAGTTGATGAGCTCAAAGAGGCTTTGGCCGATCTTGATGAAAAGCCTGAGATTATCCCTGGTGAGCAGGGAGTAATTGAGGTATTCTTCCCTGCCTAGTCTTTGTTAAAAGCCTAACTGACGAAAGCCATTTGCATACTTTAAATGATGTTTTTTAAAAACATTTCAGGTTGCAAGACACCCAGACGCAGTCACTGTCGTTACAGGAATAGTAGGTTGTGCTGGACTAAAGGTACTCCGTCTTTTCTAACTGTCTAAGGAATATAGTTACACCTACACTACACATCTCTGTTTCACAAAAGAACATACTCCCCAAAATTCTGAATCTCAGTAGGAATAACAATGGTTCTTTTGGGAACATCTCTTCAGGAGCTTAAATACATGATATCATAATTGTATGTTTAGCACAATGAGTATGCTGCCTGCTTGTTAGAACCTCATGTAGTTAGCTGAGAACTTATAGATGAACAACAGTGCCTAGAAGCTGAACTTAGTGTCTTTCTTTAGCCTACTGTTGCTGCAATTGAAGCTGGAAAAGACATAGCCTTGGCCAATAAAGAGACTCTGATTGCTGGTGGACCCTTTGTTCTTCCCCTTGCCCGCAAGCATAATGTAAAGATCCTTCCCGCCGATTCAGAACACTCGGCAATCTTTCAGGTATGAAATAAATGTGTTTATGGCAACTTGTGTCGATGGAGTTATTTTTATACTATCAACTGTATGCTGCTTAGATAGTTAGAGCACTGCATATGCTATGACAATTGGTTAATCTTCTGGGAGAATCTTAAATATTCGTCTGTCTCCAGTGTATTCAAGGATTGCCAGAGGGTGCACTTCGCCGCATTATTTTGACTGCATCCGGTGGGGCTTTCAGGTATTCATTTATATAAAGCTTTGGTACAAGTTACTGAGTTGAATAAACAAATATTATCCTTCTGCAGATCGATGAGCAAAAAGGGATTTTTTTTTTCGTTTAATTTCTTTTATTATTTTTTATTATGATTTTTTCTTATACGCAATGCATTTAGTTTTCCCTTTAATATGTTGCAATATGAATTCCTTATTTATGCTTATAAGCTTTGGAGAGATCAGTTCTGTTCAAACTATTTTGCTAAAAAAATTGGGTATATTCTATTTCAAAATTAATTTTCTTCTTTGGTTATGATTTTGCTCGTGATTTCTGCTCCTTTATTGACTCTACATCGCTTTTAGTGAACTCTTGGTGCAAACTTTCTTTTGCGTTTTGTAATTATAACCTGTTTTGTAATTATAACCTTTCTACCCTCATTCACCAATGAAGGAGTTTTTTGTAATTGTTCTTTTATAGACTTTCTCTTGTAAATAATTTCATGTTATCAATGAATGGTTTCTGTTTCTTGATAAAAAAAAAAAAAAAAAAATTATTCTCTTAGTTGTAAAAGTTTGGAGTCGTAGAAGAATACTGAATGCTAACATTTTTTTGTTGTTGTTGTTAGAAACCGAGCTTTCATAGAAAAATGAAAGAATATATAAGGTCTAACAAATTTTAAAATATGAACCTATGTAATATTCAACCCAACTTGAAGAAAAATCATAGATTTTACTACCCTCAAATTGACATTTTGCAATATGAAGCTTACACACATATTTGTGTATATATAAATTTTCCAAGTTGAAGCTACAAATAGATAATTTCTTGAGGCTATTAATGACAGGGACTTGCCAGTTGAAAAGTTGAAGGACGTTAAAGTTGCAGATGCCTTAAAGCATCCTAACTGGAGCATGGGAAAGAAGATCACTGTTGACTCTGCTACTCTTTTCAACAAGGTTTAGTTCATCTTCCCGTTCGTAATTCAAGTTCGAAATGAAAACCACTCGCATCTCTGCTATTAGTTTGCATATGACAAGATAGGTTTCATTTTCGACAGGGTCTAGAAGTCATTGAAGCTCACTATTTGTTTGGAGCTGACTATGATAACATTGACATCGTTATCCATCCCCAATCTATCATACATTCAATGGTAGAAACACAGGTCTGTGCCTAACTACAACGATAATCAATTTCAGTACGAAACAAATTTTAATATGTAGAGGCGGCTACCAAGTAGAAAATAGCAATTAAACTAGTATCTAAAATCTTGAAAATCTTCTGTTCGTCTCCAGGATTCATCTGTTTTAGCACAATTGGGTTGGCCTGATATGCGCTTGCCCATCCTATACACCATAACATGGCCAGACAGATTATATTGCTCTGAAGTAACTTGGCCTCGCCTCGATCTTTGCAAGTATGCTAGTCATTTTCTCTTCAAGTCATCATCCTAAAGCTCTCGTTTTTCTTCTCCGAGTACATCTTGTGTCTTTCCAATTTAAAATCTTAACGATCATCATCTATTTCCTTATGCTGGTTTACGTTACTTAAACTAATCCTTCATGATCATCCTATGCTCCATTTGATATCTTTTCCACTTTGTTTGAAATGAAATGATGCCAGGCTAGGTTCACTCACATTCAAAACTCCAGACAATGTTAAATACCCATCCATGGACCTGGCCTATGCAGCTGGACGGGCTGGCGGAACCATGACAGGAGTCCTTAGTGCAGCTAATGAGAAGGCTGTGGAAATGTTTATCGACGAAAAGTATGTATTTAGCTCCATACTATATTGACATTACCACCCAACATTTGGTCTAGTACTCAGAATAATCGTTCGTTTTGCTCGTTTTCAGGATCAGCTACTTGGATATTTTCAAGGTTGTGGAGCTAACATGTGACAAGCATCGAAATGAATTGGTGACCGCGCCTTCCCTTGAGGAGATCGTGCATTACGATTTATGGGCAAGAGATTATGCTGCAAGTTTGCAGTCGTCCTCTACATGTAGTCCCGTACCTGCATGAGCATCAAGGTAACCTAAAAACTGGAAGTTTTGCTCTCTTGTCTGTTAAAATGGTCTGGAAGGAGGAAGGTAGCATAAGGGATGATCAGTTAGAAATATAATAATAAAAAAGAATAATATTTATATATATATATAAAACCACAGCACAGATGATAGAACTATTAATGAATGGAGGAGGAGATGAATATCTCCTATTCCTCTTGCTATTGTGATGTTGAAATGAAATAAATATTAGGGGTTTGTTTTGTAGAGGCTGCTCATTCTCATTGTTAAGTTTAAAAGGTCTGTTTGCTGTACAGATTCTGATTGTATGAGGAACAAACAATTGAAAGTAGCGGAAGTTCTAAGGTCAATTACAAATGGAAGGTTCACCATTTTCTCATATTGCACTCAAAATAAATTAATTCAATTATACTAATTTCAAAGTTCGAGATCCATCGTATTTTAACATATAATAATATTAAGCCAACAATAACATAGCTCAACGGTATAATGTATTGCCTAGTGACTTGTCAAAAAAAATAAAATAAAAAATATATATATATATATATATATAATAATAATAATATTCAAAATTTTCAAGGTATGTATCTTAACTAATTAAATTGACAACATATAAATAGGGTTGGAAATTAAGTTCCCATTCTATATATTTATTACAATTTTTTTTTTTTTTAGTTCAACGATGGGGTGAGAGATTCGAACCTTTGACCTCTCACATATTTATATGTCAATTGAGCTATGTTCTATTTGACACAATTTTTAATCCTTGAATAGATAAAAGTCATTAATTTAAATAAATAAATTATTTCTTAGTAATCAATATTCAAATATGAATTATTTTTTAATAGAATAATGAAAAGAACGTCTCTATATTCTCATATAAAATACATGTGTATGAGAAATAGCTATTCTAGTCAAAGCGCTACAAATATATTTGTAGCCAAAATTTCTAACCAAGTCGATGATATATAATGCCTTAATAAAGGGTGCAGTGTCTTTCAAGTAAAATGAAAATAGCAATTTCCATTATTTATCTCATGTGCATTATTAACTTTGAAAAGTTTGTCATTAGGATACGGCTAATAAACTAGAAAAATGATCTTTCTATAAAGAAATTAACCGATAGAATTTCTAAGTTTGTATTCAAAATTTAAACCACCCCATCCTACTACCAGCTGTATCCTAGTAAAAATAGAAAAAAGAAGCTAGAAAATCAGTTCTTAGATTATGGTTGAACAGTAAAAACAAATAATATCAAAATATAGAAATATTGAAGATATCTTATTTGAGGTAAAGGGATTCAAAGAAAAGGAAATATCCTGCTGAATCTCAAAAAGCTATGTCTGATTTAATTTGGATGGAAATTTGGCTAGTTAGCTGATGTGTATAGATGTCTAACACTACCCTACTCAACTTCTCAACCAAAATTTCTCAGAAACGCTGAATGAGTTAAAATAGTCGGTGAGTTATAATAATTGTGAATAATAAATACTATTAAAGTGGTAGTTACTTTAATAACTATGTGTTATAATAATTGTGTATAGTAAATACTATTGAAGTGGTAGTTACTTTAATAACTATGAGTAGTAAGTACTCAACTCTAAGTTGATGTCTCAAACAACCCCTCTCGCCTATTTTTCTTTCTTTTTGTCAGATATCTAAAAGCATGCCACCTTGTCCAATCATTTGCTGATTTTTTAAAATAAAAAAAATAAATATACTCATATTATGAAGGGAATAATCTCCAAAAGTGCACAAGTTCAACTTCAAAGCCTTGCAATAGATGATTGGAAATCAGGAAAAAGAAGGATTTCACATCAATTTGAAATGAAATTTTCTATGACATCCGACAATAAACTATTATAAGGTTATAATTTTAAATTAAGTTACATTACAAATTTAGTTTTTGAACATTTAAATTTGTGTCAGATATGTTCCTGAACTTTAAAAGGGGGTCTCTACTAAGTTATTATTGAACTTTCACTTTTGTTGCTAAAAAGTCCTAAAAAAATGTTGAATATATCTTTTTTGAGCCTAACAAATGAGAGTATGAGAATTTGAACGTTCAACCTTAAGGAAAAGTAGTACATGTCAATTACCGGTGAGCTATATTCACTTTGTCAAAAAATATTGAATATGTCAAGAACCTATTAAACACAAAATTGAAAGTTAATGAACTATTAGACATAATCTAATAATTAATGTAGATGGAAGAAAGAAGAGTTAAAAGCTACTTCGTCCTCACTTTCTTGTACCCATAGGGCAAATTTTGGATATGTTTTGGAAAAGTACCAAGCCTCTCCAAGTTGAAACTTTAGAATTTTCTTTCTAATATCATAGTAGCATATCTTTCATTAATTTCTCCCTCAATTTCTGGTTCCTGTCATATCTCTTTAATAAAGTTACTTTCAGAGTCTTTTCAATAAATTCTTTGACTACAATGAGACTTCAAAAACATTCCATAATTCCCGGCTATTTTATTTTAATATTCAAAGTTGTGCTTTTTCATGGACAATTGCTTTTTCTAACAGCCATTTGAATGGCCTGCTCTTGTTCATGTGCCATGTCTCAAATAAATGGGGTCTAAATTCTAATGTGTGGGCCAAAGTTACTACAAATCCCTAGAGTTTCTGTTGACTAAAATATTTTCTCTACATTTAAGAGTACGGACGGAATTTACTAAATATTTCAATATAATTATCATTGCCATCCATCAGCATATAATGAGTAAAACATGGAGGTATTGGAGGTATTGGGATACAACTTAAAGAGGAATCCCTCATATTTTCAAAGTGCAATGAACAAGGACTAAAAGCACTCCATGACTAAAGTGGGCTTCCTAGAAAAACAAAGAGCTACTCACAAATATGATTGGCTTGGAAAATGATAGAAATAATGGCCAAGACCGAAGACCGAGATTTATTATGACATGTGGCGTTGGAAAATTTGAAACTTCTAACCTTTTGGTCGAGAGTATATACTTTAAAACTTGTTTGGAATGCTTAAAAAGTGTTAAAAATATGTTTTTAAGCACTTGAAAAGTCATTTCGAATGTGTCTTTAATCAGTTGAACTATACTCAACTTAACAGATTATACATATCTCAACTTAACAGATTACACTAGGGATACAATTTAAAGAGGAATCCCTAATATTTTCAAAGTGCAATGAACAAGGACTAAAAGCACTCTCATGTCTAAAGTGAGCTTCCTAGAAAATAAATATGATTGGCTTGGAAAATGACAAAAATAATGGACCAAGACTGAAGACCTGATCATAAATCTAGATTCTAGATTATGACACGTGGGGTTGGAAAATTTGAAACTTCTAACCTTTTGGTCGTGGATATATGCTTTAAAACTTGTTTGAAATGCTTAAAAATGCTTAAAAAAATATTTTAAAGCACTTAAAAAGTCATTCCAAACGTGTCCTTAATAAGTTGAACTATACTCAACTTAACAGATTACACGTATCTACTCAAATGCACTCTTGGTCCATTGCTTCATACTTCTCATTATTTCGTGCAATAATTCAATGAGTCGTAATACTGAGTACAGAAGTTTTTGTCAATTATTTGGGAATAACAGAGTCCCCGCTCATGATGATACAGGATGGTAAAGTCCTTTACCTCTTATATGGATCCTAAAAGAACTATTCATACAGATTGAACTTTCATAGCTAATTAAATAGTTCTGGAAGACTCCAAATGAGAAGGCCTATAATTATAGATAAACTTATTAAATATGTTTAGGAGTGATTTTGAAATGACAAAAATTCTTTGATTAGTTAAAGTAAAATCTACAAGATTGCTACATCCAAATTGTACCTTTATTGTACCTAAAGTGTAGTTTGCAAAGAAGGGGGACATCCTAAGAGAGTATAATTTTTTATGAGGTACATTGTTTAAGTGTATAATTGATCCAATTAATTTTTTTAAGAGTACACTGTAACTGTCTAGTTCATAGGAGAGTCTATTGTAATATTTCTCCTAAATTTTATGTTAGTTGCCAAGACTATATATGTTTATGTAAATTTAAACTTTTAATAAAAATTCTGAATGATAACTTATTTATCACATGAACTACTTTTTTTTAAGAAAAAAAAAAAAATCACATGCACTACTTTTATTTTCCCCTTTTGAAAGAGGAAAAAGGAGTAGATAAGTATATATTTGCCGCTCATTTAGTTACGTTATCTATACCACCACACCAACTCCTCGTGGGATGTGGTTATTCCTCTCAACGCTCAACGAAGGCAACAATCAACCTTAACATAACTCAACTGGTAGAGGCATATGTCAATAAGAGCATAGCTCAACCGACATGATGTAAGTTTACTGATCAAAAGGTTTAAGTTCAATTCTCACCTTGTCAAAAAAAAAACTAAGGTCTTAGGTTCAATTCTCACCTTGTCAAAAAAAAACTAATAGAGACATATTCTTACCATTAAGTCAAAGTTCAAACCCCAACCCCATATATTGTTCAACTCGAGAAAAACAAAATATGAAAGACAAAATGTTGTAAATGATACATATTATATATATATATATAAAAGTTTGAAATAACTTCTTGACTTGTGAAAGTAAAACTAAATTTAAAAGGCAAAAGTGAGAAGGAAACTTACTTGGACGATGGAACCTCTTTATCTCCAGATAATAATTGAGCATTTAGGTTAAATACCAACTGCATCAGCATCACATTTGGTAGGAAGTTAGATTATGAATCCAGATAACACACCCGAAATACAGAGGGAAAAAGAAACCATAAACCTATCTAATAATTAATGAAACTGAATTATATGTAAATCCATAGGAAAAAACACATACACTATGTTTAGCCTGTTTATTAATTCACCAAATTAAATATGTTAATTAACTATTCTAATGCGATAATCCAAAAAAAGAATCAATCTAATGTGGTGGGCTATATTTCATAATTTCAACAAATAAAACAGAAAAAAAATAATCAACCATTAACAACAGGAACAATAATCACCAGAAACTTGCAAGAGAAGAACGAAGATCAAAGAGAAAATATGAGTCGCGCATTCTGAATCATCTTCATTCAAAAGAACATTACATACATACAACACAAACAAGGAATTAAACTGCATTTTCGTTGAGAAAAAGAATGAATTGGTAAATTAATTTACAGAAATTATAGAGACGAGGACGAACCTAATCAAAACCTGATTGCAAACTAAACTATTTTGTTTCTGTTCTTGAATCAAACTTGTGCACTTCAGCAATTAGACCATAAACAAATCTTCAGATTGGATGCGAATTCTAGATTGTTGCTTTCGCATTAGCCACACATCAAACCAAGTTTTGTCTGTATGGCAAATAGGATCTTCTCTTTTCGGTGGTTTCTTTCACCGCTCTGTTCCAACCGAATCGAGCATTTTGTACAGCGATGGATGCGAAACCAGAATTGGAAGAAGTAGATTTACTATCTTCTTTTACCTTCGATACATTTCCAGGTTGATCGTCCTTCTTAATGTTCATCTTCCTCCTCATGATTGCATCATCTCCTTCAGTTTTACTTCGACTGTGATTGTGTAGAAGGTCCCTTAATTTCCACCTGTTGGACAATCCTGTAGAAATTCTTTTCTTGCTCCTTCCAGGCGATGTTTTCTCAGTGATTGGAGACCAGACGCAGTACGTTTCCGATGAAACGCCTCCGTGATCGGTCGCTTCAGACGAGGAGAACGACGTCGGTTTACGCTCCTCTTCGTTCATCAATTTCCTCAATGGCGAACGACTCACAGGCGGCTTCGTCTTCGAATTCTCCGATCCCGTGTCTACTGGCGAGGCATTACCTTGGAGTAAATCAAGGTTAAATACCGGATAAATCGGCTTGATCTGGCCATTGGAAAAGATCTCATGAGCAGAACTCGTAGACGCGTCTGGTTCTCTGCAAAGAACAGCAAACTCGAATTCTTCATCATCATCATCATCATCATCATCGCCATTTTCACTTCTAACTCCTTCCTTTGATTCCCTGGCATCGCCATTGGAGGAATTTTCTCGGAAACGGTAAACCGAACCCTGAGACTCCCAGCCATAATTATCAGCATCGGCAAACGGTTCTTCTCCGATTTCCCTAACGACTCTGGCAGCAATTTCAGCGAGGCTACTACTACCGGAAGAATAGCTGCTGAAAGTCGGCGAAAGCGCGAGGTGCGCGGGACCTTCCTCGGCCTGCATCGTCGGAAAATTGACAGTCGCGATTCGTTCAGAGAGAGAGAGAGAGAAAAAGTAAGGTCTGCAAAAATGGCGGAAAGTAAAGAGAAACGAAGGATTTGGAATGAGGTTTATAGGTGGGAATTGGAAATGGAGAAGGCGCCAGAATGGCCTCTTACAAGTTACAACTAACGCGCTTTAATTAATTTAATTAGAAGAGAAGGGTTTTTTTCTTTTTATTTTTCCTTTATTTGAACTACACACGTGTCAACATATCCAAATTAAGACCGAGGTTTTTTCACACGTGCGACGAATGATGGAGTCAATCTTTGAAATTTGAATGAAATTGCGGGCTTTGGAAATGGACCGTGACGTAAGCGGATTGGCCCACTTAACTTTTTGTCTTTTTTTTTTTTTTTTTTTTTTTTTTTTTGGAAATATCAAAAGACCAGCTTGCAAACCCAAAATAGGAACTCAAATCAAACTTTTTTTTTTCTAGAAGTAATGAATTCAACTAGTGGATATATATATATATATATATATATATATATATATTTTGGAAGAGTGGCATAAATAATAATAATGTCTAAAATAATGACAAATATAGAAATATATAAAATATTTTGTAAATATAATAATTTTTTTTTAATGGTAGTATCTGATAGACTGCTATCGATGACTATAAAATAGCTACTATCAATGATAGTCATTGACAAAATTTTATAAAAGAACATAAGTATATAGTTATCACTAATGGAAGACTATCAGATAAAAAATGTCATGTAAATCTTTAAAAATAAAATGTTATATTTTTAATTATTTTATGAAACTTAGTCTAATATATATATTTATTTTGGTAAACAAATAGTTAAAAAAAATGTTTATAATGATGATTAATTAGTTGATGGAGAACACCCTAATTTTGATTATGAGTTGTTGTTGCCAAGTGGATATTAATTCATCAATATTAAGACCATGGAAAAGGGGGATAGGAAGGAATTGAAACCAATATCTTCAACCATTTGTGATTTTAATACTAGACATCAATATTGACAAACCAATATTTTAATTTATTCAATAAGGTTTTTGAGTACAAGTTAGCCCCTCCCTTTTTCCATAGATATCTAAAAAAAGTATTATAAATTAAGATGGTTATCTTAGATATATGGACATAACTAATGTAAATAAAAAGAAGAAAAAAAAAATATTTGACCTTACAATTTTTATTAATGTTTGGACGATTTCTACTTTGGGTGGTTAGGAGCATCGAGGATTAAACAATCTATTAGTACCTACCAAATAAAGCAAATCAAGTCTATTAGAGGTGTTTGGAGCACCAACTTGAAGTTGGGTGGACTAAGTTATTATAACTCAGTCTACGTTTGAGTTATTATAACTCAGTCTACGTTTGACCAACTGACTATTATAACCCACAGACAATAAAATAACTATACTGACTTCAATAGTATTTATACTAATCACAACTATTATAACCCATAAACTATATTATTAGAACCACCGACTATAATAACTCACTAAGTACTCCAAACAATCCCTTAGAATATAAATACTTACCATTTCAGTAATTTTGATATTTTTGTTTTTTTTTCTGAGTAGGACTGATTTTGATCTTGAATATTTATATAGGTACTATATATATATAATATAGGACTTGGTGAATTTAATAGGTAGTAGTTGACATTGTAATATATCTTCTCCTTCCACATTAACCTAACCGAAACAAACTCCCGTTGGTAATTCATTCTTTCATGTGATATTTACTTCTTTCTTCTCTACTACTACTATCACAAAAGATAGTTATAATTCATTCTTGTATTTGATATATTTTGTAAATCACATCCTCCATAAAATCTATTTTTAATTGGAGAGAATCATCGTAGTTCGATAGATAAAGCATTTATTACCTTCTTTATGTTTAATTTCAACTACATTTCGTTAAAAGTAAAAGAAAAAAATAAAATAAAAATAAAACACATCTAAATGATCTTAGACAATAAACAAGAGTATAATTTACCAAGATTTCACTTAACTTTCTATTCAATTTTTAATTTTTAATTTTATGTATAATAAATCCCTAAACTTCAAAAATGTCAAATAATTTCATGAACTAATAATTTTGTGTCCAATAGGCCCATGACATATTCAAAATTTTAAAAATTGATTGATCTCGGACCTATTCAAAATTTTAAAAATTGATCTATATCTAATGATACCTTAAACTTTCAATTTTGTATTTAATACATTCGTAAAATTCAACAACTATTAGACACATTTTAAAATTTAGAGATCAAATAGACACAAAATTAAAAGTTTAAGGACTAAACTTGTAATTTAGCATTTATAAAATAAAATAATCTTAGAGCATAAAATTTTGAGAAACAATTTAAAAAATGAAGCACCATAAGACATTTTATTTTTATACGATCATATTAGGATCTAAAAATTGAAAGTGGGGAAGAAATTGAACATTTTCATGACTGGTGAGAAGATTACATGTGAAGCAGATAGGGTTGAAGAAATAAAACATTAGGGCAACTTTAATGCATTTTCAATGGTAATGGACTTAGCATTTTGTCAACCCTAAGAAACTTGTTCTGAAAATTCTCACGCGCACAGAGAAACCAAAGTCCATAACTAATGTAGTAGTAACTAGTAGCAGATAAACCAACACCTAACTTTCAACACCTAACTTTCCACCGAGTTGATTTTTTATTATTTTAATGACATTTTATTTCTCTTCGAAAATTCAAAGAAAGAAATACATGTCAATTAATAACAACTCCTCTCCCTTTGACAGAAGAATTGACTTTGGGAGGTTCAAGATTAATGAGAACCTATTTTGGAGATGATTCAATTCTCCATTTAATGAGTTTACAAATACATTCAATTTAAATTGATGAGTATCAATGACCGCTCAGTGATAAAGGAGATAGGGGTACAGAGACAGCCAGGAGGTCTGCGGAAACGATCTTAAAAACCAATCGCATTCCGGTAAAAAATCTCAATATCGTATTCGTTTAGAAGAAACTCGTGAACTTAACCGATACAAAGCTATATGATAGCACTCCATCAAAAAACAATTGAAAATAGAACCAGCAATCAGTATGATTTGCTTGTTCGGGAAAATATCTTATCCCCTAGAGGTCGTAGAGAGTTCATAATTCAATTTTGTTTCAATTTTCAGAATAGAAATGATAGCTAGAGAAATACAACATTTTACAATGAGCGTTTCTACGGGGTATAACCTCCCCAGGGAATATAAGGTTTTCATGAGGCTGATCTTGGCGATTTTACAATGAGCGTTTCTACGGGGTATAACCTCCCCAGGGAATATAAGGTTTTCATGAGGCTGATCTTGCGCCGCCAATGCTCTCTATTATCCTATTCCTATGTTTTGAAAGCCAATGATTTAATTGGAACATGTGCTCATCACAGATATGAAGTGAAAAATGAGAAGGAGATTTTAAAGATAGAGCTCATGAGAGGAAAATGTAACACCAGAACATAAAAAAAAGAAAAGAAAAAGTGAGGTCCTAATCTAGCTAACTGAAGAACACGTTTTTTTCAGTCAAATTATGACTTTATCAATGAATAAATAAAAATTGAGACAACAAGATCTCATTTATCATCCAAAAGAAATGAAAGTGATGAACTAATAATATAACGAAGAATGTTATTGACATCATATTCTATTTGGGGGGGATATGTACAAGTATACATACAAAGCCGCCTGTACAAGATACTGGGTGCTCAATTGGGGACGTCGGTAAACAAGATCTTTCATCACAACCATGCTCCCCAGCCAGGAAACATGTGACACAAACGATCGGGATCGATAGCGTCCTGTATAAGTTGTTGTACCTATTGTTATGGGGGAGAGATTCAAAGATATTACTATCGTGTTAGAACCGAAACAAGGTGCAATAAAACAAGCTTTCTTCCTCAACACCTAATCATAAACAAACTTAGAATGTGAAGAAACTCTCTCAACTTCAATGTTCATGCATTTTTTTTTTCGTAGTGTCCGGACCAGCTTATGCGCACCTCGACTAAACTCACGAGACAGACCACTTGACCCTACAACATTTGGCTGCCAAGAAAACCAGGTAGGTGACCACCAAGGATTGAACCCATTCCTTCTAGGAGAACATTGAAGTCCCAAGACCCTTTATGACCACTAGGCCAACCCTTGATGGTTTCAATGTTCATGCATTGTTGATTGTTGATGATGACAAATATGAAGTTACCTGCCCATGGACACTTCTCATTTCGCCATCTTCATATCCATCTAGCTTTTGTTTGACTCGCAACAGTGCACGTGCAGCGTCCTTATTCCCTTCATATTCATCTTCCGAGCCTTCGAGACTAGTCTCCAGATCATCATCGGTCTCCTATCAATACGTTTAGGTAAGCAGTTGTTCAATAAACATAGAAATGCTGCTAAAGATGAACTTTAATACAAGCTGCGAGGCAATTCAAGTCCAATGTTCCAGCCTCATTATCACTATCACAAAAACACCAAGGGCCTTTCTGGTATGGGAAATCATAATTATACCAAACAAAATGTAAGCATAATCATATTCTTCTTTTTACATGGCGCGTCGAGATGTCTATCTATGGGGTTGCAAGTCTTTTAATTAACTCTTATTTGTGATGCCACATGATCCTCCATCTATATAGTGATGGCGACTGCTTCAATAAAAACCGGGGAATAGTTTGAAGGTATTTATGGAATATATCAAGACATCCAATACATCAAATAGAAGTTTATTGAAGGTACTTATGGACGTCAAGTCCTTTATACAGAAACTAGAGGTCAATGACCATTCTCTCAACTCGTATCGAAAGAATCTGGCACTATGAGATATTGATCATAAGCTGTACCCCCCCTTATTGAAGGGTATTCTACACTGTTATGTGATGCAAGGAATTCTAGGGCTCTCTTCGTAATAGCTATTATCTGTTTTTAAGTTTAGGTTAGCCAAGTCTTAATTACCTTGAGTTAATTAGCTTATCATCTATACGACCAAAACATATTCCGACATGACTCTACATGTCCCAAAGGCCAAAAGTGAGAAATATTACACAAAATAATAATAAAAAAAAATTATGAGAACAAACTCTTAAACATTTGTCCAACATGAACAGTGTCTACATCCAACACATTTTTATTTTTTTATGAGAACAAAGACACCACAAACAAAGAAGATCTTATGGCTTAACTGTGCTTTTTTTTTTTGGAATCTTTGTCACTAGAGAAAGATCTTGTTTATATTAGCAATATCTTGCAGCAAGTTATACACTCGTATCTTTAGAGACTAATACTTGGAGATTCATTGAGTCAACGACTTTATTAGCAATATCTTGCAGCAAGTTATACTCTCCTTTTTGTATTTATGATCTTACCACCCTCTATAATCAATGGAGGTGTTTTTTGTAATTATCAGAATAAGATATTTTGTAACACTCTTTCATAGATCAATGTAATTGTTTCTGATTCCTATAAAAAAAAACAAAGACACCACAAACCACAAACCATTTTATTTAACACATTTTACATTCTACCATAGTATCTTAAGGTCTAGCAATTATCGAACTACCTTCTGACGCTGCAAAGCCTTCAGAGGGGATAAAGCCCATTTATACAGGGGATCATGGATGAAAACCTGCACGGAATTCATTTTGCATGTTTAGAAATTAAGAAAAAAAAAACAAAAAAAAAAAACTAGTAGTGTTTAATATTATTTTTTTTTCTTGGGGAAAATGAGTAATACTTCAACGATGGTTAGCAGTGCCTCTTTATTTGTCCGCATAACAGAGAGAGTTTCCTCGCAACATCTTCTAAAAACCCCTTCCACTCCAGTAACACCCATTCCATCAATCACATCTCTTGTAAGCCTGAACGGAACCTAAGAAAATTGATTGAAGCAACAAACGAAGAATGAAGATCGTATTATATGTCAGTTCGGACTGTACAAAGAAAAAAAAAGGATAAATTTTAGTAGCATAACATAAACATACCCGCTCAGGTGTCTTAAGCATCAATCCTTGTTCAAAGGCAACTCCCAGATCAATGTGAACAACTTCGGCCGTAGCTTGATCAATTAAAATGTTCATGGAATGTCGATCTCCTAACCCAACAATATAACCAACCTGAACCATTGAAACATTTTCAGTTTTATTTTTGAACCGGCCCCAGAGAAACATCATTTTCAAATCACATGTCAAATAAAATTTTAAACTAAATCCCTCCCTATAATTTGCACCAATATTTACGAAGATGAAATTGAAGGCACTTATTTTTCTTTGGCATTACAACAAAGAATTTAGATTAAAAAAGGTATTAGACTCTGAAGAAAAATAAATGTAAAGTAGACTGAGCTCTTTTAAGTAAATCCTTTTTCCTGTTTATTTACTACATCCACTTGTTTTGGTTAAATAAAGAGATTCAAAACCAATTTGGTCGAAGTTATCCAAATAGTGTTAAAAGGCCGAGCAGTCATGAAGCAGGAATAAATGTAGAATAAATGACGAAAAATGAAAATAAGCAGTTGGATTTTCTAATAATTGTAAATTTTAGTTGTCAATCTTCAATAATTATGTTGTCTTTATTTTTATTCTTTTTCTTGTTTGTAAACGAGCCTTTCTTGTACTTAAGAAAACCTAGCTTATGCACATACTAGAATAAGATAGGACGTTTCATTCCTCTTGAAACTAAGTTAAACAACTAATCAATGTCAGAGCAAGAGCTCACCATTGAACTAGCAGCCACACTTCGAGCGTAAGCAAGCCTCTTCTCGAACCAATCAGCTGGTTGTAAGAACCTCTCCAAAAAAAAGTAATGCATGACGGGCCTGTATGAGTTATATCAGTTTCAAATATTGGATAAACTGCAAAATCTATGGAGCCTACTCATTAAAAAAAATAAAAAACCTGAATTTCTCAGAAACTTCCTGAAATGCTTTACGCTTGTCCTTCTCCTAATAGAACATGGAATCAATTTTAGAATAAAAATAGGCTCTAAATAATTGTCTAAAAAAAACATCGAAATGCATCTTAAACCACAAAGACTGGGATATATGTGATCCAAGTAAATATCAATGATTACTGATTAAGTAACAATATCCAGTTTTCATAGTTGCCTCTACCAACTTATTCACCTTTCTCATTATGGAGTTGGTTTTGCACATTAATTTTTCTTTGGGTCTTAGCAATGGTGCGAACGAGTACTCACTCCATGTAATGTTCCAGGTAAAAGATCTTCATGCATGTTGACCCCATGTGCAACTCTCTTGCACATTAATGATTAACTCAAAACCAATCACATACATTTGCAAGTCTTTTGCCAATTGTTGACTTGGCCTTTGCTTGTGCTTGCAACTCATTTGCTTCCACTAAAAGAATCTCAATCATGCATGGTTGCCCCCATGTGCATACCATGTCTTTAGCACAACTTAGGATAAAATTGCTTTCTGCCTGGACAAGACATCCAACATAACCTTGCTTCTCCAGGCCAAAATGTGATCGATGCTTCAGGACATGCTTGGTCTCGTAGGCAATTCACAATCGTATTCTTAGCTAATGATTTGGGTAGTTTTGAATACAGTTGCTTGTCTTGGAACTACGCCTATGTCAATAAGCTCAAGCCCACGAGAGGAAGAAGTGTAGTGCCAACCTCTATCCATCGACCCTCATTGAAGGCCACTAGAAGCTCACTGGACTATTGATGCTCATCAATGCATGGCATAGTAGTGACAAAAAGCGACTCTTAAAAGCCTCATGATCCACCGCCATACCCATTCATAATATATTCGAAGGCAACCACCCAACACTAGGCAGGTGTCATAATTTATCTATAGTGTTACCACCAAGCAAAGCCTTGTGTTTTAAAAAACAGTTGCTACACTCTGGTATGTACCACTTTCCAAATCAAAAGGTGCAACACTTCTCCCAAAGTTGAGGAATCATTTTCCCAGAGTTCTATAGTCATGTTTCCCTAACGCCCTTGTATACTTATTCACAGTTTGAGGCATAGTCAGTCAGTTCATTGGAGATTGCACTCCAAATTCAAAGGGTTTATTTATTATTAATTTTTTTTTTATTCTTGCAGTAAATTTTAACCA
Organism: Herpetospermum pedunculosum; assembly: GCA_028017165.1. NCBI lineage: Eukaryota > Viridiplantae > Streptophyta > Magnoliopsida > Cucurbitales > Cucurbitaceae > Herpetospermum > Herpetospermum pedunculosum. The sequence continues at coordinate 1,617,750 of CM051530.1, forward strand.
TGTTCTTCACCAATTGACATCAAATATAGCAAGAATCACTTGCCTTGTGGGATCCATTTTGTTGGCCACATGATCCTCCATCTTGGCTTGTGTACTACTCGACATCATGCCTAAGGCTTACCATGCTTTGAGTTAGATTGTGAAAGGTAGTATAGATAGCCTTGTATTGTACTTGTTCATATTAGTTTTTCTGGTCCAATTGCTTCTTTTAAATGCAACAGCGCAAAGCAATGTCTTACCTCATCTAAAGATTACCTATGCAATGATAAAATGCAATTTTATCTATACTATAAAGTGTTTGTCACTTATAGATTATAGAAAGAGGATAGAGACGATACGGCAGAATAAACATATTAAAGAGACAATGAGATCAGTGCTATGACATAAATAAAAGGAACAAGCATAGGGTACTTGCTTTTGCCATGTAATCTCTGCATTCAAGAAATGACCAATCTCGTATTCTGTAGCGACCATGAGCTCCTCCATTTCTGGTGCTGAAATATTTGGAGGATTTAATTACTAAAAGAACCAATCCCACGGATGAATAAACACCACTGGAATTTACTAACCTTCCTATAAGATATTCTCCAAGAGGAACAGTTCCATCAACCCATTCAAGAACACCAGCACTTGGAGTAAAGGGAATGACCTAATTGATAAATAAAAATAATATGTATCAAATTAATATACACATCCGTTTAATAAAAAAAAAAAAAAAAAAATTATTGGATTATTTACATGTTAAAACAATACACTAATATGTTAATATAGTTGAGCTACTGGTTAAGACAATGATAACTAAAATGTCATCTCCACCTCACATGTTGAACAAAAAAAAACTCAATTTATTTCCTTAATGAGGTGGGAGGAAAAAAAAGGCACATACTGGGCAGATAATAAGCAAAAACCATTTCAAAGCAAGAAGATCTCAGATCGTGGAAAACATCGGGCACTTCATGATGAATTCTTAAATCATTGGTATTACTAAAACAATAGTTAGTCATTAACACCAAGTTTCTTAGAGCTTCAGCAGATGGGCAGCAAGGACAATGACCAGAACGGATAAGATGCCATTAGTTTGTAATATAAGATGACTCCTATGCCAATTTTAATAATCGGCTTGCAAAACGGTCAATTTCAAAAAATGAAAATGATAGGTATCTTTTTTTTTTACTATTAGAGAACAAGTAAGAGATTACTATCGACACTTGACCAATTGGAGAGGGTCAACGATCTCTCCCAACATTACCAATTGACTTCCAAGTAAAAAGCATCCTTATCTATAGAACACAGAGCTATTTATAGGAAAGACAAACATAACTAACCCAAGGAGTTGCAATTCCCTATTCAAACTTTTAAACATAATAACTACCCAGAAACTACCCATAACTACATGTTCTAACAAAAGAGTGAAAGATTCTAAAAGTCTGAGACATAAACATCTCAAACCATTTCATCCAAATTATTCAAAAATATAAATTATATGAAAGAAAAAGGAATGGAAATAGATTTTAAATATATCTAACTTTTTTACTCGTGACTAAATTTCATCTTATAATTTTCTGAAGCTACGGTAAACTGTCCAATGCTGTTAAGGAATTTTTTTAGAAGGATACCTTGTATGTTCGTATTCCTAGTCTCCGTTTTTTCGTGTCCTGATGGTTCTGCAGAAACGTGTTGACTAATCCAAAAAATTGTTCCATAACCTGCAAATGATCAAAAGTTCTTAATTAGAATACCATGGCACATAAATACGTTTATGCACAAACTGACAAACACATACATAAATACATTTAATACATTATTTTTCCTCTCTTTTGTAAAGAAATCAACTTTCATGGAGAGATAAAAAGAAAGAATACCCCAAGTCTAACTAAAGAATACACAAGGGACAATACAAAAGATAAAAAATGAAAAGGAAAGCCTGGGTCAAAAGTTGCTAAAACAAAAGGCTAACAAATTATCCAAGGAAATCAGATGATGGATAAGTTGTACCAACTTTTACCTAAACGTGACATCTCTACAGGGAGAGGTTAGGAATTTATTATTGGTCATGAAGGTAAGTTCTAAGAAGTATGGACATGGAGACAAGACACATAACCCACATAAACAAACACATGACTATGGCTTCATGGCATTTTCTAAACTAATAGGAACAATCTATTGAGTGAACTGGTTCTCAGTTAAAGAATATTCTTTTTTTCTTCTTTTTCTCGGAAGGGTTTAATTTCATAAATATGCTGTGGACAAACAACACAGAGGACAAGTCCTAATAGTTTGTACATTAAATAGGAATCTTGAAAAACATTTTCTTCATGCCAAAGGTTTTGGTCCCGTTTGAAGGAAATGGATTCGTGGATGCGTTTCCAGTGTTGGCCGGCCAAGAGGTAAAATTATACCAACCCGTAGTAACCGCCAAGGTGATCCTCTCTCTCCTTTCCTCTTCATTTTGGTCTCAAATTGAATGAGCCGCCTTCTCACTCATGCTTCTACTTTCGGCCGAATCACTACAAACCCCATTGTTGATTCTCAGTTTTCTTTAACGCACCTCCAGCTTGCAGATGACACTCTTCTTTTCTCAAGTTTTGATGTTCAGACTTTAGAGCACTTATTTGCTCTCATTCGGGTTTTTGAATTAGCCTCTGGTTTAAATGTTAATCTTGCCAAGAGCGAAATATTGGGAATCCACATTGCTGATAATGACCTGGATTTATTGGTGACTAAATTTGGTTGCAAGAGAGGTCAATGGCCTTCTACTTATCTTGGATTACCTTTGGTTGACAACTCGAAGTCAATCTCCTTCAGACTGGCATCCTGTTGTGGAGCGAATGCAACATAAGCTTCATAACTGGAAATATGTCTTCATCTCCAAAGGAGGTCGTCATACTTTGATTCAAGCAACTTTGGCCAATCTACCTACTTATTATCTATCTTTGTTTCACATGCCTGATGCTCTTGATAAGTTGGTTCGTGATTTCTTTTGAGAAGGTTCCAGGGATTCGGGTGGAATGCACAATGTTAATTGGGCGACTACCCAACTTCCAAAACTAATGGGAGGACTTGGTATTGGCAACTTCCGCAATAGAAATTTGGCATTATTGGCAAAATGGATTTGGAGATACCTTATGAAGGATAATAGCCTTTGGCGCAGACTTACTTCAGCAAAGTATTACTCGTCTGATGGTAACCTTACTTGGCCACAACCCATCCCCCAGGCTCTTCTAAGTCTCCTTGGCGTTTTATTTGTCAGACTTTAGATTTGGTTGCTAGTCGGGCTATTCAATCGCTTGGTAATGGAGCCTCTACCTCCTTTTGGCATGATTCGTGGCTGGCCTGTGGTTCTCTCTCCTCGATCTTCCCTCACCTTTTTCGGCTTACCTCTCAACCAACTAATATGGTTGCAGATGTTTGGGTGCCCTCTTCACAAGCCTGAAATTTATCTTTTAGGCGCAACCTTAATGATCGAGAAGCAGCTGAATGAACTACTTTATCTCATCTACTTTCCACCATTCGCCTTCGGACCCATAAAGATCTTTGGATTTGGCCACTGGATTCTTCGAACCGTTTCCCGGTCAAATCTCTTATGGAGGCTTTAGTTGGGGTGGTTGTCCCTTTGAAAAAAGACTTGTCCTTAGTGATTTGGAAAGATGCTTATCCGAAGAAAATAAAAAAAAATTCTTTGGGAGCTAAGTCTTGGTGCAGTTAACACGGCGGATAGGCTTCAACGACGTATGCCTTATTGTTACATCTCTCCTTCTTTGTGTTGTATGTGTGCTTCAAATGCTGAAACACCTGGTCATCTGTTTGCTCATTGTTCCGTTTGCTCATTGTTCCTTTGCATCCCGTTTTTTGGATTTTATTTTGGAAGCCTTTCATTGGTCTTTTCCATTGCCACATAACACTTATGATCTGCTCTCTGCTCTCTGTTGTTCTGGTGGGTAATCCATTTGTGGGAACGAAGAAAACATTATGTCTTGCTTTTATCAGAACATTCTATTGGTTTCTTTGGAGAGAGAAATGCTCGAATTTTTATGACATTTCTTCCACTTTTGATCGCTTTTTAGATTCAATTCTTTGTTATGCTCTCCTAATTTGTAAAGGAAGGGCACATTTTTCCCATTATAGCTTGGTGCCCGAAGTTTACCCTCCTTTTCATCTAAAAAATCAAATTGTTTTCCTTCTCAAAAAGAAAAACATTCGGGGTATTCTAGTTACATCCTCGGGAGCTACAACCAAAGATTTGAATCAAAATATGAGCATCACACCGTATCCAGAAAATCATGTTAGCTCGGTTGGAATGGCCTAATGGCACCAGGGAATGTGAGAAAAGTAAGACTTTAGAGGAGTGAATTCAAACCTCCTAGTAGCCACCTATACTTGGGATATTAAAATCTGGGCTAAATTATAGAAAATACCCCTGAACTTTGGACTTTGTTTCAGTAATACCCATGAACTTAGTCGAGGTGCGTGTAAGCTAATTTGAAAACTCATAAAAGAAGATGATGATGGTGGGGCACAACTAATCAGCTAGTTAAGTAGGCAGTTAGAAGGGAAGTATTGGAGAGTGGTGGCCCAAGCGAACAGCCATCAATGCCTCCGAGGAGCATGCTAATTTTACTCGTTTAAGAACCTATCAGCATGTAATATGCCAAGTTTATGTTTTTAATAAAATTTTATGAAAATTAGGGTTAAAAAAAAGTATTAGGGGTGCCGATAGTATCACCATTTCCGCACTGAACTTACAGCATCTTGTCGCAAATCATCATTTCCTGATTTTGCAAGTTGCCGGTATCTGTGGCCATCAGAACCTTCACATTCAATCACTTTTGGAGCGTTTATGCCATTCATAATCCTGCATGATTTCTTAAAAAATTACTAATGAATTTTTCCAGATACCACAAAGAACTTCTAAGCCACAACTCATTAAGAAAGTCTTAAGCAAGACAGAACAACAATTACATACTTGATTGTATCAGCCAAGCCTTTGAAATATGGGAAGGAACCTTCCTGATATCGACAACTTCGGTCAACTGGAAAGGTAGCTGTCACCACAGGTACCTGATGGCCAAATACAAGGTGGAAGAGAAGTTCAAAGATTCTGCCCATGAAGAAAAGAGAGTACTTGCAGATAAAAGGGCAATTAAGAAAACAAGACAATGAGCTTTAAAGCCTCATAGGAAAGAATAGGTATTTCATGATTCATCATTCATTCAAAACCAAACATAGAAATTAGAAACAATATTTTATTATCATGTTGCAAAAAGTTACAGCCAAGGTTTTTTTCTTTTTTTTTTTAAAGAAACGTTTCATTGCATTGATCATATGAAACTGGGGGGGGGGGGGACGGAGAGAGTGAGAGCCGAAAAGGAAAAGGGTCAAATAAAATGGAGAAGCAATAAAACAGACAATTTCTTGGAAATTAAAATATGCATATATGTATGTAGAGTAGACAAATGTGTAGGGAACAGGCAAGGCCCAAAAGTCTTCAAATCGATTAAATTACCAGATAAACTATATTACAGAAAAATTCCCCTGATTTCCAGAAAAGATTACTGTCACGATCAAAGAACATTCATTCAAAAATGAATTTTGAATCATGATATGAATTACGAGTATTAATTGAACACCCTAATAACCTAAGAAATGGAGAGAGAAGCACCTACAAGTTCCAATGGCCGAAGATTACGCAGTTCTCTTGGAAGTGTCATCTTTTTATTAGTATCCTGCTTTTGCAATTAAGTCAAGGGAAAAAGTCATCACTGTTTCTTAACCGTAAGGTGAAAGATAAATATTGAAAAGAGAACTAAGTAGGACTTCTTATCCCAGGGTGGAAAGAAACATAATTGCAAATTATCTTCATGACTGACCTCTCTCCTTGTCTCCAGTTCTGCAAGCTTGATATAGATTTCTACCACTTGCTTGACCTAGGTTTGTACGCTTAATTTAAATATACATGTCAAGGTTCAAAAGGATCCATATATTAAAGAAAAAGTCAAAGTTTTATGAAATACTTGTCTAATCAAAGCTCCATGGTAGGATAATAACTCCTTCAATAGATATTCCGCTGCAAGTTTTTTGTCCATATCCACAATAAATGAGTTTCTGCTGCGTTGTTTATCTTTGACACGATCACCGTTTGCCAGGGCAAGAAGCTGCAAAAATCAGTGGAAACTTTTTTTTTCTTCTGAAAAGCAATGTGAAAGACTAAAAAACATAGACAAGAAAAATTAAGTCAAATACCTGAAGTATAGTGTGATACGGATGGTCTATAGCCATTTTTTTCACTAGGGAAACCAAGGCTACCTGCACAGTTTGAAGGTCTCGTCAAAATAAACCCAAACATCAAATTCCAAAAGAGACTTAAATACTGCCTTAAGAACCTGAAAATTATTTGGTCCTTGACCATCCTTCGAACAGCCCATTCTTGAAGCAATTTGGTAAACTAGAGGTATAAATTTATACGACTGAACCTACAGGATTTCCAAATTAAGTGTACTTTGTTAATTAGTTGCAGTTTATGTGTCATATAAAAACAACGTGAAAAGTATACTGTAATCATGCATCTAACAAAGCTGTTGTTGATGTACCTCAGCAATTGTGCTCAGCATGTTATTTATGACATTTTGCCTAGAAGAAAGATTGAACCACAGTGAAACTAGTCGAAACACCTGGAATCAGTATGACCAATTGATGGTGGAAATTGAACAATCATCAGAAACTTTAGTTAACCTATTAACTTTGTCTTGAATAGAGAACTGGACAATTAGTACATACCACCCTCACGTCATATTTGTCACCAACCTCCAAGCATCGTTTATATCCTTCTAATGCTAGGCTGAGAAAATTGTCTCGGTCATCCTGACACATAAATTGCAGGAAATAAAAACAAAGAGCCTGAAGCTCCATAGAAACATGAAGCATGGATTCTATTTTGGGTGACATGTCCATGAGCAACGTGCTCCTGACACTTTTAATATACACAGAAAAGCCTTGACCCTCAGACTAGATAGAATCCATGCTTAACCTAATGGTGTTTTTTTACTTCTCTTTAAGGGTTTGGGGTAAGGGGCTACCCCATCGGGCCATATTAGATCTGATAGACATGGCCGGTTGTTCTTCCCCTCCACTTTAGAAGCCCGTGAGACCATAGGCCTTAGCTCCTTGCTTGAAACGGATGGGCTAGATAGAAGCCACATCAGATCCGACTCAACAAGAGTGAGACCTCCGTTCCATGACATTAACGCCCCCACTTGGGTCACAAGCTTGCGCAACCAAGCTCGGCTGTTAATATTACAGTATTGTCTAATTAATTTTAATTTTGGTAGTACAGGACACATCATGGATGGGCTGGACATGCAGATAAGAACGAATAAATGAGCATGAACGAAAAAGTTCAAAAATATTAAAAAATAAATAGAAACATTAGATAAAGATGAAACAATTATTGGTAAATGAGATAACACACACACAAAGGCATATGAAACAATCCCCAAAACCGTATGAAATCTTTAATATATACACATAGGCATGTATATATATTGTCAGCGATATATAAAGAGAGTAATAATGATAATTTTTTGAGTACTTAATATATTTCATGTCTCAATATATTGAATTATCAGATAAAATGTCTTGTGTCCTTGTCCCATGCTTCAAAAATGGACAAAGGCACAAAACAACATGCCTGCAATTTGAAAATTTTACGACAGGGTTCTGTTTGCATTAGAAAATTTTAATATTTCAGGTGGTCAAATCACAAATTGAACGTAAAGTATGAAAGAGAAGCTTAATTAGAATACTTTTCAAACATGGAATGTCAAAAATACCTGCAATTTGTCAGCCTCTTCCCTGTCCATGGAAAGTTGCTTTTGTAACTCTTGTATTTTTACTGTAAGGTCAATCTTCTCGCCCTATATCGAAGTACAGATAAAATGTTCTTGTATAAAGGTCTTAATTTGAAAAGAAGAAAGATATACATGGTCTTATAATATAGGGGAAAGTTCCAATACAAGAAGAAAAAAAAGAATAAGTATAAAATGACCAATAAATTATTACAGCTAACATAAATATTTACCACTAATAATATTTATTGAGAATAAACCAACAAAAGGTAATATATCTCCAAATATAGATATAACAGTATAAAGTAAATGAATAGTGATAAAATATCTCTTGTGGTTAGTTTGATAATAATTCTATTTTTAGTTAAATGATTACTGGCTGCATAAAAGTCAAATGACAAAATAAGACAATATATATACACCAACAAGCATATCTTAAAAACCCAAGCCACCAAGTAAATATATATAGTGGGCCAAAAGTTTCACGAATGAGAAAAAGAAGAGATGAACCTTTGTTGAACTTTTTAGTCGTCTAATGAGTGCTTCCAACTCCATTGTCTGCATGGTCATAACATATTGGTACAAAATGATAATTAATAGTTCATTATAAGATTCCTTGACGTTATATTTTTTTCTTGAGTAACTACCTTATGCTTCCTCAAACGCATTGCTGCTTGCCATTCATTAGAGTTGAGCCTTTCCTCGTAACTCCTAAACAAAGCATCTGCATAGTGTGCAAGATGAAAATGAGTCTGGCTCTGTCTCCCAACTGATTTCTTATTAAGGAACTCTTGACCCTCAGCAAGTGAAACTGCAGGTTTTAGGTACTTCTCTAGAATAGTTCTTGAACTGCACTTGGCCATACACAGAAATAGCTTACAGTTAAATAACAATACTAGTACAAAATGTTTCTCTATTTTCTTATCACCAAAATAAAATTAATAAATCGAGACAATTGAAAGACGTGACTTAATTCAGGGACAAAATATATTACTTGCTTGATCTAGTTTCAGCCAACCACTTCCCAACCAGGCGTAATACATCTGAAGCTTCATCATTGGATTGGAAGTATTGTGAAACATGTTCTGCAAGGCTAATTGCCATTGGGTGCTGACCTTGGGCACGCAACAGCTTTGCTTCTTCAAGCTGCAAGTGCAAAGAACCAAGTGAATAATTTGGTATCTATATGGGATCCGGTGAAAAGAAAACCACCATCACTTAAAGAGTTTTATGCACATCATTGAACAGAATATTTGACATCGCGTCCTCAATAACATTGAAGAGGAATAAAAGTTGTATACCCTTCCAAGCCAATACAATGCTGAGTTCTCTTCTGCTTCTCGAAGACAGAGAGATTTAAACTCGTGTAAGGCGGCAGCTGCTTGAGAATACCTAGATCCCTGAAAATTACAGAACTATAGATCAGAAAGTTGAACTAAGCTGCAGCTTCCAGATGCTATTGTAATACTGTACCTTGCGAAGGGTGGAAACAGATTGCAAAAGATGTTGCACCATACAATCCTTACACCTCAAAACCTGAAGTAGAACTCGACGAAATGCTATAAACGGTTCTAATAAATCCATATGTAGCTGAGTCCTTTTCAGAATGCAGCTCCAATCAGAATTCAGCATTGATAACTACATCAATAGTTAAACCTTGTCAAACAACAATCCTCAAATTTTGATAGGTATCTAGGAAGTTGGAACACAAACAAAAAATAAAGTCGTCCCTATATATGTTTATCAATTAAACATACACTGAAGCATCATATTTATGTCAGGCAAAGGCATTTTGTATATGAATACAATAGAGGTTAACATTCATTATGTCAAGGAGCTTAAAACGTCAGATGGCAGGATCAATTGAGCAACTAAAAAAATTTGGGATTATAGTCGAGTTGATGAACAAGGACCGGGACCGGGTAACTATACAAAATGTATTTTCTTTGGAACTTGAACAGAATATTGCTGGCAAACAGTGTGTTTTCTTTCTTCTTCTAGGGCTTGAATGAGCAGGATACAACTCCATCCTTCTTATAAGAAACACGGAAGTTTTCCTCTAAATAAAAAAATTTCCTATTCTTTATCAATAAAAGTGATGAAAACACATAATTTTATGTATACTTAATTTCAGAACTATACTCGGTAACCATTATCATTGGGAACTTCACAAAATAGTAAGAATACAGATTTACGTGAATATCCTTGTAGAAAAACCTTGCGGGCGCACAGGGTAAGAATTTACGATTAATATATGATTATGAAAAAGATAACTGCCACAATACTATATATAGAAATATAAAGGATGAAAAAAATCTTAGCATACTATGGGATGTTACATAATCCCCACTAGGCCACTACCAACACAAACCTCAATTTTTCCAACTTTGGGCTTCTAGGACCGGGCTGAAAATTCAAGTGATATTTAGAATTGTTGATTTATTCCTTAAGTATTTATTTTATTAAATACTTAATTTATTGTATTAAGTTAATATAATTAGAGAGATATTATCTAATCATTCCTTTATGTATTAGGTTTTTACCTCCTACTTAAGTAGAAACCTTTGTAACCATTAATTGTGAATGAGAATAATATTCCTTCTCTAATTTCACCATCATAAAAAAGAACCGGTCAAGAATGATCCTTCGTTTGCTACCTGGGATGCCAAAAACTCCATGATTATGACTTGGTTGGTGAATTCTTTGGTTGAGGAGATAAGTGACGATTATATGCATTTTTCTACTGCGAAGCAATTATGGGACAACTTAAGCAATATGTAATCTGACTTGGGTAATCAATCGCAAATTTTTAAGCTGAATAAAAACTAGGCAACATTCGACAAGGAGGAAATAACGTTACACAATATGTTTATTCTCTAAATCGAATTTGGCAAGACCTAAGACCTTTTTTTTATGCTTATGAATGGGAGTGAACCAAAGATCAGAAGCACTACAAAAAGGTTGTGGACGATAGTCGTAGTAACAAATTCCTTACTGGACTCAATGATGAGTACGATGAGGTTAGAAGAAGAGTAACTTGTAAAAATCCCCTTATCATCTATTGATGCTGTTTTTTCTGAAGTTCGCAAGGAAGAGAGTCGTCAGATGTTATGCTTGGCAAGAAAATTACAGATTCAGTTGAGGTCACTGCCAATAAGGCATATTCTCAATTTAATAAACCCCGATGGTGCGATTATTGCAATAAACCTTATACTCGTGAGACTTGTTGGAGACTTAATGGAAAACCTGCAAATTGGAAGAGTACTAAGCAAGGTGACAAAAGTAATTCTCAACCATCTTCTACAAACGCCAATATTGCTGACTCGAACCAACTCAGTAAAGAGCAAGTTGATCAATTCATCAAGCTTTCTCTTGTCTTAATTCATCTCACTTCTTTGAGTCTTATTCTCCCATATATTGCAATGAAAAAATTCGAATTGTCGACGGTAGTTTCACATCTATTGCAGGAAAAGGAACTATTCGTTTGACTGATAAAAATTACCCTACAATTTGTTCTTCATGTTCCTAAATTAACATGTAGTTTGTTATCTGTTAGTAAAATATCTAAGGATGCTAACTGTCGTGTTACTATCTTTGAAACTCATTGCATCTTTCAGGATCATGAGTCAGGAGAAATGATTGGATGTGCTAGGATGTTGGATGATCTCTACTATTTTGATGAATCTCCTTCTAGTGATAAAAAGGTTCAGGGCTTGAGTAGTGTTAGTTCTTCTTACATTAAAGAAACAATTATGTTTTGGCACCTTAGACTAGGACATCCTAATTTTTTCTATTTGAAATATTTGTTTCCAAATTTATTTAAAGGAATTGATTGTTCAGTTTTTCATTGTGAAAGTTTCATCTTTGCTACGAATCATCGAGCCGCAAAGAAGGTTTGCTAAATTGCATCAATGATACATTGTCTACAATCTTTATGCACCATGCTTTTCATGACGAAAAGAAGGTTTTATGGATGGCTTTCAATAGAGTTTTCTTTTGGTCCATTTGGGGTGAGAGGAATGCTCGAATTTTCAGGGATTCCTCCTCTACAATTGATCGGTTGCTGGATGTAATCATTTTCAATGCTTTATATTGGTGTAAATGTACACACCCTTTTTCCAATTTCAGCCTTTCTTATTTGATTGCTAATTGGACAACTTTTTTGTAACTCGTCATTAGGTGCTCGAGCTTTTGCTCCCTTTTTTCATTCATCAATGAATTTGTTTCTCTTCTCAAAAAAGAATCATAGAGCCGCATATTTATAAAAACTGTACAAGGCTTCCAAACCTTTTTACTTAATTCATAGTGATGTTTGGGGTTCGTCTAAAGTTATGACTCAAAGTGAAAAACGTTGGTTTGTTACCTTTATCGATCACCACACTCGCTTAACTTGGGTATATTTGTTAAAAAAAAAATTGAGGTCAAAGATCTGTTCATTTCATTTTACAATATGATTGAGAATCAATTTCAAACTAAAATTAGCATTCTACACTCTTATAATGGGATTGAATATTTCAATTAAGATTTAGGTCATTTTTTGAAAGATAATGGAATTTTTCTTCTGTCTACTTGTAGTGATACTCCCAAACAAAATGAAATTGCTGAACAAAATAATAGGCATTTACTTGATGTTGTTCGTGCTATTATGTTCTCTATGCATGTTCCTATTTATTAGTGGGGAGACGCAGTCCTCACAGCTGCCTATCTCATAAATCGTATGCCTTCTAAGATTTTGAATTTTAAAACCCCTCTTGATCACTTTTAGGTTTTTTTTGCCAATCGTTCGCTTGTACTCCGATTTACCGATTAAAGTTTTTGGGTGTACTGCTTGTGCTCATAATCCTAGTATTTCTCGATCTAAACTTGATCCTCGAGCTGTTAAATGCATTTTTTTAGGGTATGCCCCAAACAAAAAGGGTTATAGTTATAGGTGTTATGAACCCCAAAATAAAAATACTTTGAAAGTATCGATGTGTTGTTTCTAGAAAATAAATCTTTTTTCAGCCAAAATTCTCTTTAGGGGGAGAAATCCAGCTTAGAAGATAATTTTTGAGACACTTCTTCATATGTCCCGAAACTCTACTAGCTCTTTAATGCCAAACATGGAAGCTTCTTCTTCAGGAGGTGAAATACTACAAAAAGATGCCACTAATCAAAATCCTAAACTACAGTTTTACACTAGAAAAAGATTAAGATTCAATCAAAAGAACCAGGATCAGACAGCGGACTTGTCACAAAACCAATCTAATGCCCCAACGAATGATTCTGAAGATTCAGGTAACCTATCTTTTGTACCACTTTCTTCATCTATCCAAAATATTGTACCCGATATATCTGATCTTGACATTCCAATAGCCCTTAGGAAAGGTGTTCGTAATTGTACCAAATATCATATTGCAAACTACCTTTCTTACCATACATTCCAATAGCTATTAGATTGTCTGATAGTCATAAAGCTTTCACCTCTAGGATAACCAACCTATTTATTCCAAGGAATATACAGAAGGCTCTAAATGAATCGAATTGGCATTTAGCAGTAACGGAAGAGATGCAGGCTCTTAAAGAAAATTGCACATGGGATATAGTTGAACTACCAAAAGATAAGAAAACAGTAGGATGCAAATGGGTGTTTAGTGTAAAATGCAAATATGATGGTAGCATTGAACGATACAAAGCCAAATTAGTTGCTAAAGGCTTCACACAGACCTATGGAATAGACTATCAAGAAACGTTTGCTCGAGTTGCTAAGATTAATTTTCTTAGAGTACTCTTATCTATTATTGTTAATTCAGATTGGCCACTTTATCAACTTGATGTCAAAAATGCATTCCTCAATGGTGATCTCGAAGAAGAGGTATTTATGAATTTTTTGAAGAGGATCTTGAAATTAACAAAGTGTGCAGGTTAAAGAAATCCTTATACTGTCTTAAACAATCTCCTAGAGCGTGGTTTGAACGTTTTGAATAGTTTGAAGAAAAAGTTAGCGAATGAATTCCAAATCAAAGACCTGGGAATTTTGAAGTATTTTCTAGGGATGGAATTCGCTATATCAAAAAAGGTATTCTTGTCAATCAAAGAAAATAGATTCTTGATTTACTTGGTTGTAGGACATCAGAAACTCCTATTGAGCCAAATTTAAAATTGCAAACTGCAACAGTGGCAGAGGTTAAAAACAAGGAAAATTACCAAAGACTTGTGGGAAGACTTATTTATCTATCTCACACTCGTCTAGATATCGCTTTTGCGGTGACTATGGTAAACCAATTCATGTATGCTCCAGGGCCAACTCACTTTGAGGCAGTTTACAAGATCTTGAGATACTTGAAAGAAACTCCAGGAAAAGGCATATTGTTTCACAAGCATGATCACTTGCATATTGAAATTTACACTGATGCTGACTGGGCAGGTAGAACTACAGATAGAAGATCTATCTCTGGTTATTGCTCACTTGTTGGAGGCAATCTAGTTACTTGGCGAAGCAAAAAACAAAGTGTAGTAGCTATAAGTAGTGCTGAAGTAGAGTTAAAGGCTCTTCTAGCCCATGGCATATGTGAGGCTATATATAGGGATAAAAAAGACTATTGGAAGAATTAAAATTCATCGAGATGATGCCTATGCGTGTTTATTGTGACAATAAAGCGGTCATTTCCATAGCTCACAATCCAATCCTTCATGATAGGACTAAACATATTGAGGTTGATAAAAACTTTATAAAAGAGAAGATTGATGTTGGAGTAATATGTATTCTCTATCTTCCAACAACAGAGCAAGTTGTGGATGTGTTAACAAACAAAGGGACTCCCAACTTGAGGGGAAATGTTGATTTATTCATTAAATATTTAATTTATTGTATTTAATAAATATAATTAGAGAGATATTATCTTGTCTTTTCCTTATGTATTAGGTTTTTACCTCCTACTTAAATAGAAACCTTTGTAACCATTAATTGGGAATGAGAATAATATTCCTTCTCTAATCTCACCATCATAAAATTAGCAAATATAACAACCAACCAATGGAACTTCAAACATATGCGCAATAGCTATATTTATCTTAGGTCCTTAAGGTTTGACTTACGTACCAAGATCATGCATATCAGGTTGATTGAATAATTACCTGGTCCATTGTGGGAATCACATAATCTGAGAACACTTTCGGCTTCCCATGAAAAAAATTTGAATCTTCAGAATCCGTCCAACGTAAGGCCCAAGCCATGCCAAGATGATGAAAGATCTGCATTGGTAAACAGAAAATGGGACATCTTATGCTTTTCATTTCTGTTTACCGTTTTTCATCAAGAGCAAACCACAAAAAAATGGGTTGAAGGCTTGTTTAACATTTTTCATCTTAG
Organism: Herpetospermum pedunculosum; assembly: GCA_028017165.1. Lineage (NCBI taxonomy): Eukaryota > Viridiplantae > Streptophyta > Magnoliopsida > Cucurbitales > Cucurbitaceae > Herpetospermum > Herpetospermum pedunculosum. The sequence continues at coordinate 1,632,942 of CM051530.1, forward strand.
ATCTCCAGTCCATTAATGAAAGATATTTCCGACCCATAAGTAGACAAGCATAGAGATAACTAAAAGGTAGCATTCATCCGATGAAATGGCAATCATCCGTATGGTTTTTAAATTTTAAATTTGGCCCCTATAGTTTGGTTAAACATCACTAATTGTGCTTACACTTTTTTTACCCACCTGAAAAGCCACTAACTTTTCTCTATTTTTTACTTAAATCTAAACCCTAATAAAAGTAGCTAAACCAAATTAAGAAAACACAAACTCATTACCATGTAAATAGAAAATTTGTCACATATTCAATTCGGTAACTACAAGAATAATTTGTAAAAGTTGACCAAATCATATGGATCAATTAGAAATTTTTAGAACCATAAGAACCAAAATGAAAATTTTGAAACAATAGGAACTAAAATGAAAATCGACACAAACCCATAAGACCAAATTGATACTTTTGAACACAACATTGAATTCAAAATCGGCCAAAACATAAGGGTCAAATTGGAACTTTTGAAACCATAGACTTTTTTTCTTCTTCTTTTTTGTGAGTGTATAATCATAAAACTGAACTCTCATTAACAAAACATGAAGGAATACAAGTGGCATACAAAAATAATAATAATAATAAACAAATCAGAAAGAGTCAAAATAAAGAAAACGGCTCAAATCAAACAAGATAAACCCTAACGCATAATTACAGGTCCTTAACTGATGCCCATAGGGAGGTATGGAACCTAACAAGGACCAAACCATACAAACTAAATTGAAAATCAGCTCAAACCACAAGGACCAAAATTTTACTTTAAAAAAAACAAGAAGAAAAAATGCAACGTACCTGAAGCTTAATTATGGTTGAATATATATATTCGGTGCTCTCTTCACTTGCATGAGTTATGGACCACACTAACTCCTACAATATTTAATGAGTAAACATACAATTCTGAGGTCAGTCAACGCAGACAAAAGAGACAAATATTACCTGCTTTGAATCTTTGAACCTTCTGTGAAATTCATCAACGTCTCCTTCTTGCAATGCCCGCAAACAACTAATATTTCAGCATGCAGAACCGAGAAAAGTTGTGTCAGTGTGAGATACAAAATAATATTACTATAAGTTGTGGGATTGTGAGGTCTGGTTTTATTAGACCATGTCTGGGCAGTGTGGGAAAATGTGTGAGGAAATTTGGGTTTGTATAAGTTGTGTCAGTGTGAGATACAAAATAATATTACTATAAGTTGTGGGATTGTGAGGTCTGGTTTTAAAGAAATTTAGATGGATCTATACATTCACCATACTATAAATTTAATTTAATTAAAAATATCATAAAATTTACTGATGAAATTAGCAAGTAATATTTTCTAAAGGATAAAATATATATATTTTTAATACAATAGTCGAGACAATTTTTATGAACAACAATTTTACTGAATAAATATTTAATTAGTCATGCAACTGCTTTCTAAATATTTACCATAGTAATGTGAGAGAGAGTGCAAAATCCATTTGAACACTCTTTCGATTTATGGCATAATGTTAAGATTGATGTGAGAGAGAGTGCAAGAGCATGTAGGGTTATGAAATATTACAGAAAGTGGGAAAAGATCATGAAAACCAAGTGCAAAGAGAAATTGATGAGTGGAAAAGAAGACAAACCAAAAATTAGGAAAAACGTAGAATACTTCTGAAACAAAGTGGGACCTTTGTTGGGGGATGGGCGGCAACCTTGCTATGGGGCCGTGCATCCTCCCTTTAGGCATGAAATTTCAGTTATTGAAACTAAATGTTCCAATGATAACTTAAGTTTGAGATATTTCAATTAATGCCGCATTGTTTTAAGAAACATTCATTTGTCCACTCTAATACACAAAACATAGACTGCAGTCGGGTGGGCAGGTTTGTCTTCTAGTTCGGTTGCATACTAACACAAAATAAGACGACAGAGCAAGAGCTCGAGTACTGTATTTCATAACCCCACAGACAACGAAAGCTTATTACAGATATCATCACGTCCTAACTGAATATGTATGCCTTAATTGTACTTTTTTGTGGTACATCGACCTTGTACAACAAAAAAGTACAATTAAGGCGAGGATTAAATTGCCAAGACAAGTAGGAACACTAATACTCGGATGTTATTTTATGGACTCTCTTCAGTTTGGCTGATAGCCTCTGAAATTCAAAGTAGATAGTGGTTAGAGTCAAATTTTAGTGAGGAACTCCCAACTTCTATGTTCTACTGACGTCATTGGCACAACTTGTTTCAGTGTTTAATATAAGCTTGTTGTCAAGGGATCTATGGGTTGCTAGTTTTGAAACTTTGGCTTTTGCATAAATACCTATGCAGGTTTTCGTTAAAATGAATATTCTTGATCTGATAACTCGATGAACCAGAATCCGGTCCTGCATAAAGCAAGGAGAAGTCCCAGTTTCCTGCACGCCAGGCAGCTTCATACTGTACCCATAAAATCACACAGCAGTCAGCAAGATTATAATATACAATTATGGACACATAGTAAACAATAACACAAGCTGGTGATATAACACCATCTCATAGTGTTATGATATAATAACACAGAGAGTTATAACAAAACTAAACACGAGGAAAAAAAAAAGATAGAGTTAGAAGGTAAACCTGCAGTTCCATGAACTCTAAATCATGCTGAACATGGTCATCCCGGAATGTTAATCCTTGACAATACAAATCCAGAACGTGTGCACATCCAGTTTTCTGCAATGATCTAATAACACCCTTGTAAGGTTTCCAATGTCCTGACACGTCTTCCAAGGTAGAAATTGGTTGATGACATTTTGGTTGCTTCTCCATAGAAATGTTTCTAACAACACCATCCTCTTGAACCATGGAATCCGATCGTACTCGCAAGTCATAATATTCAAGGGCCTTGCTCCAGTTTCCCTCATGCTCAAAAGTGATGATTTGTGATGTCAACTTTAATAGTCACCATTATACAAACAGATAAAGAGAAATGAGGATATTTTTCAAATAATAACTTGCATTTGTTTGAATCTACGTATGTTCATCCATTTGGGGGAGGAAATTAAACTAGTTGATACAGGTAGTTACTTGAAGCATAATAGACCAGTTAGAATAAAACTACAAACTATACACAATATACTAGCTCACCTTGTGAGAGCGTATAATTCCATACAAGCTGTCGGGTTCATTAATTCGAGTGACCGCTGAGACAAGTATTTCAATATGACGTGGTAGCTGATGCATGAAAGAGACAGAGAGAGAGCAATTAGACAAATAAGTTTCTTTAATCACGTTGGAAAAAAATGCAGAATATTATTGCCACTCTTGATTCCAGAACCTCCTACATTTATTGATACTATAGTATACTTGTGAATATAGGAGTTTATTAGTCTTTTGTCCTTTATTGTAATTACCTATTATTAGGTTAGGGCTTTCATGTATGTCTATATATTGTTAACTCTACTAAATAGAAAGGTGAATGATTCTCTCATATTTGGTCTTACAATAACATGGTATCAGAGCAATATTTTTCTATGGCCATTAGGGTTTTGTGAACCTTTTAGGTTTGAGGTTTAGTTTTTGTTCAATCTTGAGTTTTGTGATTTGTTATTCTCTTGGCTGCTATTACCACCGCCGTTAATATCTTCCGCTGCAACAATCGCCGTCAGTCGCGTCTGCCGCCGCCGCCGCCGCTAGTAGCGGTCATCGTCGCCGTCAGTAGCTGCCGCAGCCATATTTTTTTCTCACCGCCCAGCCAAGGAGGAAGCCCACGCGTCGATCTGCCAAACCCCAAATTTTCGTCCGGTTTTGACCTGCGCGTGAGGCTCACGCGCCGCCTATATCTCCGACGATTTTTCTCACGCGCCGGACCATATGACAGGTAATCCCATTTTTCATCATCTACCAAATGGGTCATAGACTCTGGTGCTACCGACCATATGACAGGTAATCCCAATTTGTTTTCCACACTTTCGTCATCTACATCCCTTGCTAAGGTTACTTTGGCAGATGGATCAACATCTTCTGTTATTGGCTCTGGCACAGTAATTTTAAACTCATCTCTTACGTTGTCATATGCCCTACATTTGCCTCAATTGTCCTTTAATTTGATCTCAAAAGATAGAAGATCAATAATGTAAAGTTGCCTCAAGTGTCGACACTTGATGATCCATCTGCCAAAGTAACGACTCCAGAACAAGCAACTTTCGACACTTGATGATAAAAAATGTAAAGTCTTCCAGATTCATGTCCTCTACCAATAATCTTCTTTGTCATTAGATACTGTTACTTTTTTTGAAGACAAGTCTTTCACTTCATCTTTGCCTAGTCTGAGTCAGGGGGAGGATGATGATATTTTTATCTATACACATGTGTCCATTACATCTTCCCCCAATCAATCTCCTTTGGAATTTGTTCCAACTCGTCCACCGATTACTCAAGTCTACTCTAGACGGCAAAACCCTCCAAGTGAATGTCTTGTACCAGAAGCTTCTTCGTCATTAGATCCGCAACCAAGTGATGCACTTCCTATTGCTCTTCGTAAAGGTAAGTGTTCTTGCACTTTCCCTATTTCTTCGTTTGTCTCTTATGACCACTTGTCGTCTTCTACATGTTCTTTTGTTGCATCTCTGGATTCTATGTCGATTCCTAAAACTGTTCATGAAGCCTTGTCTCATTCTGGTTGGCGCAATGCAATGATAGATGAGATGAATGTCTTAGATGAAAATGGTACTTGGGATTTAGTATCTCGCCCTGCAGGGAAGAAGGCTATCAGATGTAAATGGGTGTTTGCAATTAAGGTCAATCCGGATGGGTCAGTTGCTCGATTAAAAGCGCGCCTGGTTGCCAAAGGTTATGCTCAGACATATGGGATTGACTATTTTGATACTTTTTCTCCTGTTGCTAAACTAACTTCTGTCAGGTTATTCATTTTCATGGCAATGTTGGCCTTTGCAACAGCTTGATATTAAGAATGCCTTTCTCCATGGAGATCTTCAGGAGGAAGTTTATGTTAGGATTTAGGGTTTAGTTTAGGGATTAGTTTAGGGATTATTCTTTCCTTATTTGTTATTGGTTATTCTATCCTTATATGTATTTGTTCTTTCCTTATTAGTCATAGCAATCTCTATATAAATCTCCATGTAATTCTTTCTCAATACAATGAATAATATACTTTTCATATATTATAACATGGTATCAGAGCTCCTTCTGAAACTCTAAGAAATCAAAAACCCTAGGGCGGCGGCTTGCGTTTGGCGGCCGTCGCCCTAACCCAATTTTGTTCTTCTGATTTCGTTCGTCCAAGAAACCCTAGATTTTCATTTGGTTTCTTTTTTCATTCTCTTCCCTCACTGCCGCCGCCCATCTCTGTCTGCGCGCCGCCGCCACCAAAGAGCTCTTCCTCTCTTCCTTCAGATTAGTTGCCGCAGTCCTCCTCCATCTGGCACCTCTTCCTTCGATCCAATGAAAGACCTATTTTGGTCTCGGTTTATTTCAGTTCAATGTTCGGTTTTGGTTCAAATCGGTTCAACCCCGATTCGGTTCTGGTTCAAATCGGTTCAACCCCGATTCAGTTTTGTTTCAGTCCGGTTCAGCCCGGTTTCGTTTCAGCCTGGTTCATTCCAGTTCATTTCGTTTCAACCCCGGTTCAATCCGGTTTGGTTTCGTTAAATCTTATTCAGTTTACTCTGATTCGGTTCTGGTTCAAATCGGTTCAACCCCGATTCAGTTTTGTTTCAGTCCGGTTCAGCCCGGTTTCGTTTCAACCCCGGTTCAATCCGGTTTGGTTTCGTTTCAACCCCGGTTCAATCCGGTTTGGTTTCGTTAAATCTTATTCAGTTTACTCTGATTCGGTTCGGTTTATTTTGGTTCACTATGTTCGTTGTGCATCTGCCTCCGCATGTTCGCGCAAACTCTCCATGAAGATTAAAATCTGCATTTGTTCGTCCAAAATTATCTAACAAACTCAATTTGGTTTCTCAACTACCATCTTGAGTTTGAGGGAGGGTGTTAGGATTTAGGGTTTAGTTTAGGGATTAGTTTAGGGATTATTCTTTCCTTATTTGTTATTGGTTATTCTATCCTTATATGTATTTGTTCTTTCCTTATTAGTCATAGCAATCTCTATATAAATCTCCATGTAATTCTTTCTCAATACAATGAATAATATACTTTTCATATATTATAACAGTTTATATGGAGCAACCACCAGGATTTGTTGCTCAGGGGGAGAATGATAGAGTGTGTCGCCTTCGCAAATCTCTATATGGGTTGAAACAAAGCCCACGAGCATGGTTTGAAAAATTCAGTCAAGCACTTGAGCAGTTTGGAATGAAGAAAAGCAATTCGGATCATTCTATCTTCTATCGATGATCTAAGAGTGGTATTATTCTACTTGTCGTATATGTTGATGATATTATAATTACCGGAAATGATACATCTGACATTTTATCTCTCAAAACTTTTCTCCAAACTCAGTTTCATACTAAAGACTTGGGAACATTAAAGTACTTCTTGGGTATTGAAGTAATGAGAAGCAAGAAGGGTATCTTTATGTCACAAAGGAAATATGTGCTTGATTTGCTATCCGAGACTGGAAAATTGGGAGCCAAGCCATGTAGTACTCCAATGATGCCTAATTTGCAACTTACAAAAGATTGGGCTGCAGTACAACAAATTCTATGTTATTTGAAGGCTGCACCTGGACGTGGGATCTTATATAAAGACCATAATCATATGAAGATTGAGTGCTTTACAGATGCCGATTGGGCAGGATCAAGAGAAGATAGAAGATCGACTTCTGGTTATTGTGTTTTTGTTGGGGGCAATTTGGTTTCATGGAAGAGTAAGAAACAAACTGTAGTCTCGCGATCAAGTGCTGAATCAGAATACAGAGCTATGGCACAATCAGTATGTGAAATAATATGGGTACATCAGTTGTTGACAGAGTTAGGCTTCAATATTTCAGTTCCGACCAAGTTGTGGTGTGACAACCAAGCTGCCCTTCATATTGAAATCGATTGTCATTTTATTCGTGAGAAAATACAACAAGGTTTGGTGTCTACTGGATATGAGAAGACTAGAGAGCAATTAAGAGATATTTTCCGAATAGATTGCTGGGCATGATTAACATATATGATCCAGCTTGAGGGGGAGTGTTATAGTATACTTGTGAATATAGGAGTTTATTAGTCTTGTGTCTCTTATTGTAATTTCCTATTATTAGGTTAGGGCTTTCATGTATGTCTATATATTGTTAACTCTACTAAATAGAAAGGTGAATGATTCTGTCTTACAATAACAGATACTTCACAATTAATAAATAGTTGTACAAATGCATTTTTTTAAGCACAACTTACCGTTTCAATGAAAGAAAAATCTGGGGTCCCCAGGGTAAGGTATCCAAAATGCTCTTCACACCAATGCTCGACGTACATGACAGAGGTAAAGTATGAACAAGAATACTACAAAAAGAAACTGAATTTAAAAAAAAAAAAAAAAAAAACTGACATATAGATACTAGACACTTAACATAAAGGACAAAATATGATATCAAACATGAACTAACAATTGCGGCGTTAGCAACAATGAGGTAGTCAATGGAAAGCCAATAAACCTGCGAAAACAGATAACTTGTCAGATAAAAGATTCTTCTTTGGTAAATGATGCTATTTAATTAACAGCTAATCTTTATCCATAGATATGACATGTGAATCATACTTTGTCCCAGGAGAATGGTGACATCACAGAAGCATTTGAAGCAGCCACTGGATCTTTAAAATTAGCAGAGGTGGAACGGGATCTAGAGCCCTTACTTGATGCCTTAGAAGACTGAAGGAGCAAAGAGGTACTCTTAGCTTTAGAAATACTGTTGTAAAAAATAGAATCAAATGATGAATACTAAAAAAATTCAGACTCACAATAACCACATTAAAGACCAAGTTCGTTATTTCAAACCATTTAGAATAACGAGCAATCAGAAGGCATTATTAATTTTAGATAAGAAACAATTTTGGCAAGACACGAGGCCATAAAAGAAATGTTACAAAAAGTTCCTCCAATTGAATCACAGAAAGGTCAAATTTACAAAAGAGCCTGTCTGAGTAGGATAATGTTCAGCCTACAAAAACAATGTGACAGTCTATCACTGTCCCAACTTATGATTTGAAAAATTCTCCAGTTTCTATCCAACTAAATCTCCCAAAGAGTGAAACTAAAGGCATTCAACCAAAGAATCTTCACCCTCCTTCTAAAGAGTGGCCTCATAAGATAGTTAAGAAGAAACCTCAAATAGAATTGGGGAAGACAATGTTGAAAGTGCTTCAGGGACTGTTGTTTGGGGGCACTGAGTGGGTTATTATAGTCGGTGGTTATAATAGTATGTGTGTTATAATAGTCTCTGAATAGAAAATACTATTGAAATCAGTATAGTTACTTTATTGACTGTGGGTTATAATAGTTGGTGGGCCAAACGTGGATTCGGTTATACTCCACCCAACTCCAAGTTGTTGCCCCAAACACCCCCTAAGAGTATACCAAAGATGTCTGAAAAAAAGGTGGACTCGGTTATACTCCACCCAACTCCAAGTTGTTGTCCCAAACACCCCTAAGAGTATACCAAAGATGTCTGAAAAAAAAGGCAATGCAGAAACAAATATTTTGCTGTCTCAACATGACAACAACACAAACCCCAGTTAGGATTAAGATAAGAGTGACAGGAATCTCATTTGAAACTTATCCCGGATATTTAGACCACCAAGAAACAAGCCCCACACAAAAATTTCAGCCTTTAAATAATTGATACTCCAAACTACCTTGAAATGGGAAGAAAGAATATTGCCCCTCCTTGAAGGTCCTCAAAGAGAAATTTGGAAATGAAGGTCCCCATACGATCCAACTAACTTCCACAGCCTAGCATCCCTTCTCTCACAGATGAGAGGAAGATAAGGATAACATGGACAAGACTCAATAGTCTCATCTATTCAATAGCAAACAATCCTAACAACCACAGATGCAACGAGCCCAGAGAAAGAGGCCACTAATCCTTCCAATATCTAAGCGAGAGCCCATCACCTCCAATACTATTATGATCTTAATTCTTACCACCCTCACTTTTCAGTGGAGGTGCTTTTTGTAATTTGATCTATGATAGGTCTTTTGATGTAACTCATTTCATATTATGAATGAATGTTTCTGTTTCCTAAGTAAATAATAAAAAAAAAAAATACTGGAATTTAGCCTTCCAGAGAGTCTTACCAATCGCAAACCTCCATCACCAAAAATTCTACTGTCCACCCACCAATAGAAAGGCCATATTTGCTCTGAACCACCATATGCCACAATGAGTTTTGCTCCAAAGAAAACCACCACAACTATTAAGCATGAAGAGACAAATCCCTTTACCCAAGGTTACTATTCCCCAAATGACCATTCTCATTGCGAACAGAGACAATCTTCCAATGGACAAAGCGGCCCCATTTCTCCACTACTCTGGTCACCTCGGTACAATTTCTGAAAACTGAGAAATGGTTGGGAGAGATTGAAGGGCCAGAAAATACAGTTTGAATAATATTCAGCTAACCAGCTTCAGATAAAGATCCTTTAAATAGAAAGTCCTAGAAAGCAGGGGATATGATTACCGTGTATAGGAAGCTCAGGACAATACATTGGCCAATTAGTCACCTTACCCCCAAACCAATCAATGAACAAGAAAATTTCCAGGCAGGACAATTAATACCAGCAACAGAGTAAACTTCAAACAAGAATCTGGACCTTAGAAGAACTAATGTCTTAAAAAAAAGGTAACACCAGCAAACACCCCAACCTCCATTCCATTGGGCAGCAATCTGCTAAGCCAGTCCATCATGATCACAAATAGAAAGAGAAATAAAGAGTTCACAGGCCATAGTAGAGGAGGATTCCCAGAAGTGAAACAAATTCATTAATGAATGAAAATTGGGAGCAAGAGCTCGAGCATCTAATGGTGAGTTACAAAAAACTGTCCAATTTGCAATCAAATAAGAAAGACTCTAATTGGAAAAAAGAATATAAAGCATTGAAAATGATTAAATCCAGCAACCGGTAAATAGTAGAGGAGGATTCCCAGAAAATTCGAGCATTCCTCTCCCCCCAAATGGACCAAAAGAAAACTCTATTGGAAGTCAACCATAAAACCTTATTTTCATCATGGAAAGGATGGTCCACATAGATTGTAGTCAATGATTCATTGCTGGCAAAACCAAGGACCAATTGAAGGCTTTAAGAAGCATGGCCCAATCAGAATTGGATTTGCACATTATGCAACATAAAGGAGCGAGGTGCATATAAAGCATGCGGCGGTGTAATCTATCGGCTGTGTTCACTGCAGTGATGTTGAGGCGCTCGCCTCAGGCGCCGGGCGCAACCAGGCGAGGCGACATTGAGAGGGAGCGCCTCTGCTGTGCGCGAGGCGGCTGTCTTCAAACGGGCGCGCGCCTTTGTGCGCCCGTCGTCGCCCGATGGCGCCTTCGCCTGAGAAGGAGGCATGCGCCCGATATTTCTTCTTCATCTTCTTTTTTTTTTTTTTTTTTTATTATTATTTATTTCGGATGACTTAAATAGACTAAACCCTAAAACGCATTAAAAAAAAAAACTTAAAGTTTTAAACTTAAAAAGCCCATTAAGTAAAAGCCCATTAAAAAAATCAAACTTTCCAAATTCCTTAACGGATTGTCTTCCATTTTTCCTTTCCCATTCCTTGGTTTCCAAATTCTAATTTCTAACCTTCCAACTTCCACAAAATTCTAATTTCTAACTTTCCAAATTCTAATTTCTAACCTTCCAAATTCCATAAAATTCTAATTTCTAACTTTCCAAATTCTAATTTCTAACCTTTCAAATTCCACAAAATTCTAATTTCTAACTTTCCAACTTCTAATTTCTAACTTTCCAACTTAGATTTATTGGATGTGTTTGACATTTTATGGGGAGGATGATGATGATTTTAACATTTGATGTTTAGTGTTTTGGAACTACTAGAACTTGATTATTATTGGATGTGTTTGACATTTTTACTATATAAATTTATAAATTTATACTCTATATATATTAAGTGTTTATTTATTCATTGCGCCTCGCTTCACTCGGGCCTCGCCTTTTTGTCGCCTCTCGCCTTCGGGCTACCAAGGGGCATGTCGCCTTGCGGTGCGCCTTGCGCTTTGAAAACACTGGTTCACTGCCCCAAGACTAAGCTCCCATAGGAAAACCTTGATCTTCTTTGGGTAACGGTCAGACCAAAGAACTTTGTAAAGGTCATTCCTCCTGGATGTATGAATGGCCATCAAAAAATTCCAATAAGAAACTTGACAGAAAAAGATTTAGAAGCTTCCAATGGCCAAATCCATGAATCATTGCAAGTTCGAAGAGTTACTGATGTTAACAGAAAGGATAGGGCGGACCATTCCTCTGTTTCCAGGTCATAAAGGTGACAACGCAGGTGCAAGTTCCAAGCAAGAGTGGTGTCCACCCAAGCTTCACTAACAGTCATAAGGGGTCGGACTGCAAGCCGATAGAGGCGGGGGCAAGCAAGATTAAGAGGCCCACAACTAAGCCATGAATCATGCCAAAATGAAATTGAGGATCCATTACCCAAACATCTTTGTACTCTGCTGGATATAAGATCTGTAGTAGAACAAATAAACCGCCAAGGGAATTTGTAAGAAGCTCGCGGTATATGACGAGGCCAACATTTTTTTTTGAGAAAGGAAACAATTTCATTGATGAATGAAATGAAGGAGAAAAAACTTCGAGCACCTGTAGGTGAATTACATAAAAACTCACCAATTGGAGGATAAAGAGGATAAGCTATAATGGGAAAAAGGTGCACTTCCTTTACAAATTAGGAGAGCATGACAAAGAACCGATTCTAAAAAACAATCAAAAGAAGAAGAAATGTTACAAAAAATTCGTACATTTCGTTCTCGCCAAAGAAACCAAAAGAAGGTCCTGATAAAAGCAAGCCAAATGGTCTTCTTCGATCCCACAACAGGATTACCCACCAAAACAGCAGCAAGAAGATCATAAATGTTATGAGGCAATGACCAATGAAAGGCTTCCAAAATGAAATCGCAAAAACGGGATGCAAAGTAACAATGAGCAAACAAATGACCAGGAGATTCAGCATTTGAAGCGCACACACAACACCAAGAAGGAGAGATGCATAAATAAGGCATACGCCGTTGAAGTCTATCCGCCGTGTTGACTACACCGAGACTTCGCTCCCAAAGAAATTTTTTTATCTTCTTGGGATAAGCATCTTTCCAAATCACAAAGGATAAGTCTCTTTTCAAAGGATTATCCACACCAACTAAAGCCTCCATAAGAGATTTAACCGTGAAGCAGTTCGAAGAGTCCAATGGCCAAATCCAATGATCTTTATGGGTCCGAATACGGATTGTAGAAAGAAGATGAGATAACGAGGCCAACATATAAGTTCAGAATCACAGTATTTAGCCATAATAACCTAACGCCAATGCATTATGTTCAAGTGCATTATGTTACTGTAAGAAACGCCAAATCCATTTGGCCAATAGAGCATGATTGCGCTGTTGGAAGTTGCCAATGCCGAGGCCTCTCATAATCTGTGGGAGTTGAGATTGCTTCCAATTAACATTGTGAATACCACCATCTCCTAGAGAACCTTCCCAAAAAAACTTCACAGGCCTTTTCCTCTCGAAACAGGAATTGTTCAATGATCCATTTCCTCAATCTACAACCAAAATCCTTAGCCTGGAGAATCGCCAACAAGAAAAAACCAGTCTGCTTCACCAATATTAAATGTAAAGACAACCCTTTCTCTTCCTCAAGCGATGGTCTAACAACTTCAATAGTAGCAAAGATGGAACCAATGATTTTCTGTTTCCCATAAAGACGTGCATCCTACTGGGTGTTCAGTAGTTCTATGGCCACTACATGATTGAATTTAAGCTCTAGTAGGACAAGTTAAGGTTCCCACTGCAATGGGGGCTTAAAAATATACCTCCCAGCCCTTCATCCCTAGGACGTAGGACTGGTCAAGCAGTACTATGCACTCCCACTTTGGTATACCCTCCTAAGAGGAGTACTTGGCAGCAGCTGGTGGTGGGTTTTGTGGTAGTATTTGCTAGTACCTTTGACAAGGATCATATATCTGGTAGTATTCGAGCTAATGGGTCTGAAGCTAGTAAATGAAGTAGAATGCCACTTTCTAAGGAATGAGGCAAATAAAATCATAGTTTATACTAGCATTAAAAATACCCTTCTGAAAAGAAGTCATGAAACACTAACTATAAGATTCATTCTTGAAGCAATCAAGAAAGAGAAATTTCCCTATTGAGGATTTGTTTGGGGGGTTGCTCAAACAAGCACTTAGTAATCCTAAAATGCTAATAATAATAAGATGATAGATAAATATATAAATAAACTACTTCAATTGACTAACTGCTTAAGGCCAGCAATAAAACATAAATTTTATTCAACTTTACGCTCAATTCGCACTTTTCAGATGTGAAATGGCATCAGAGTCATTCTTCAACAAAAGAAAAGCAAATATCTCATGTATTTCTAAGTATGATACATCTCAGCTAACATATCATCCATAAACTAGTAGAATTTTATTTTAACAAGAAACAAACTTTCAATTGATGGATGAAGAGATAGAAAAATGTTCATGGATACAAACCCCTTGAGGGTATTCAATCTAGAATAACTAACCTTAGAATTATCTTTCCTTAAAGATACTAAAGATTGTTCCATGAAATGATATAGCCGAAGTTCATTGAGGGTATTCAGAAATACTTGAATTGACTTGATCAACTTGTTTGATTCTACAAATATGTATTCTTGCACCTGCAAATTAATCACATTCACGGTTATGTGAAGCAAAGCTCCTGGTATCATTGCAAGATTAAGTAACCCCAATACATTCACTATTCTCTTCCAACAAATATAGAACCCCTTTTGTTCCACTTAAGGAGGTTTTTATTATTATTTGTTTTTTTGTTTTTTTTAAATCCAATTATGTAACTAGCAGAAAGATCAAAATTAAAACAAGATGAATGCACTATAACTGGAGGGGGGGTCGTGCCCTCAAAGTTCAACCTAGGGTGTATCACTGTATTCTGTGTAAAGAGCATGGAGGATCTTGGGAAGATGCTTGTGCTTCATCTTTTCATATTCTTCTGTAAAATAAAACTTTTCTGATCTAAGCATTGTATCAGGAGTTAAGCGATATTTGACAAGGTGCTTGATGGCAGCATCAAAACTCTTCAGCCATTAAGTGATATAAATATTTTTTTTTTATAGGAATCAGAAATCATTCATTGATAATATGTAATGTGTTACAAAGTGAAGACCTATCAAAGAGCAATTACAAAGGGATTAATGAGAGTGGTGAGATCATAATTACAAAATGGAGGATAAAGCCAAAAAAGAAGTAGAATCAATAAATGAGCTAATATCTTTAGATAAATCTATAAATATGGGCGTGTTTCTCTCTCGCCAAAGATTCCAAAAAAAAAAGGCTCGAACAAAACATAACCAAAGAGTCTTTTTCTCCTTCTTAAAAGGGTGTCCCATGATAAGAGTATAACCAAGGGTGAGGATGTCTCCCGGTCGAGGAAACAACCATCCAAAAGCATCCATCATAAAATTCCAAAATTTGTTGGCGAAAGAGCTGAATAGATGAATTTGTGTCTCGGCATTGGATAAACACAAGTGGCAGCAGTTTGGAGAGAGTAAATTAAATGGGGACCTCTTTTGGAGTTTGTCAAAAGTGTTGATGCATCTATGGATAAGCTCCCAAATGAAAAATTTCACCATTTTTGGGTACCGACCAGCCCAAATCAGCTTGTATAAGGATGAATGTTCACAAAAGCCGCTGGTTGTTAAAACTTTGGCCATAGACTTTAGTAGAAAAGGAATTGTCTTTTTCAAGGTTCCATGTCCAAACATCAATTCTGTCTATGGCATTAAATGGCTGTAAGGTATTGATCATAGAAGACCATTCCTCAGTTTCAGCATCATTTAGGTTCTTTCTTAGATGGAGAATCCACATCGTCGATGTATTGATCATAGAAGGCCATTAAGTGATATTATTGATTACTAAATAATACAAGACTCCAAGCCCCCAAGTAATGGAAGAGGTTGAGAGTAACTTACAACATATGAAACAGTAAAACATAAATTTCAAGGTAAACAAACAAATAAAATTTCTCAAAATTCACTGAATCCCAACTGCCTAGTTGAGTTCCATCTATTATTCTGCTATTCTGTTTTTCCAGAGGGTTGAATATTCAAGCATGCAAAAATATCAACACGTAGAAGACACACAGGAAGAAGTTTATTTTATCAATATGATAATAATATATATGGAAAACGGTAAATTTACTTGAGCATGATAAAACCTAAAAAACAGAGCAGCAATGAAGAATATAACGCCAATGCTCTCATGACAAATACTCAATACCAAACCTGCAATGAGATTAGTTTGTGAAGATCTATATCCAGGTCCTTTCTTCCAGCTAGATTGACTACAACACTCGGTAAAAGAAGCTCAGCAATCTCAGCTCTTAGCAACACAATATCTAGACATAATCTGAAAGCAGAGAATTAACTCTATTAACACAATCTCATTTATTAGCAAGTTAACAAACAAGAAAATGAAAAAGAGAGAAAAAAAACCTTAGAATCACATCATTCGAATGACCAATTAGTGAGTATACCAATGGACAAATCCACTTCTCAAAAGTTTTACCATTGGTCTCCCACACGGTGGAACTTTCCACTGAAATGGCCTCAGCTGTTATGAAAGTTAAGTTAATAATGTGCAGAAAAGGAGACTATCAGCATTACAATAAACTGAATAGCCTAATGCAGCTATTCTTGAGCCGATTGTCATCAATCATAATTGTAGATTTTCTAGTGATATATGGAAATGAAAAATGTGACGCGGGTCCACAAAAGACCCCAGCAGTCAAGAATGAAGTATAATAAACCAACTCTATGAAGCAATTAACGATCAGTCCATCCAAGAGCAACCGATGAAATATAAGAGGTGAATTCTAGTGTTCTATAGGATTTTGAATCATCAGCCAAAAAAATCATAAAAGTCATGACCATGACTGACACAAAAGCCTTAAATTTCTTTTATCTAGGAGAGGAAAAATAATCAAATGCTGATCCAATTAACATTGTAAAGAATGGTCAATTAAAGAAGTTAGACATGTGTACCTTTAAATCTCCTTTCAAGATCCAACAAGTACCCATCCACCAGCTTAATGTTAAGCCCTTTGGAGTGAACCTAAGTTATATACAGAAATACATGAATAAAATAGATTCATCCTATGTATTAGAAGTTGTTAGTCAGATTGAATGGTACAAACTATAAATTTAGAATCAAGCAAACCTTTTACCATAGCAATAGTCAGTACCCTTTTCCTTCTCATGCATTGAAACCACCAACATTACAATCCAGTTCCAAAATTATTAGCATTATCTCCAAATTTTTAGGCCCATATAAACTTAAAACTGACTGAGATACACAGGAAGAAGAAAAAAAAGACTGCAGCATATTTGATTCAGAATTTTGGTAGTATGCTTAACTCTATGAGCGTTTTTCATAAATAAAATCATCCTTTCCACATTCCTGGTGTAAATGCCTGTTAGGATTTAGGGTTTAGTTTAGGGATTATTCTTTCCTTATTTGTTATTGGTTATTCTATCCTTATTTGTATTTGTTCTTTCCTTATTTCGTCATAGCAATCTCTATATATATCTCAATGTAATTCTCTCTCAATACAATGAATAATATACTTTCCATATATTATAACATGGTATCAGAGCTCCTCCAAAAACCCTAGAAATCAAAAAACCCTAAGGGCGGCGGCTTACGCTTGGCGGCCGTCGCCCCTCCTCCAATTTTGTTCATCTAATTTCGTTCGTTGAAGAAACCCTAGATGCCTCATTTGGTTTCTTTTTTCATTCTCCTCCCTCACGCACAATGTCGTCGCCGCCTCTGCCTGTCTCCGTCTTCCGCCGTCGTTGTTTCCTCCGCATGCCGCCGCCACTGCTTGTCTCCGTCTGCCGCCGCCGCCGCCAAAGAGCTCTTCCTCTCTTCCTTCAGATTTGTTGCCTCAGTCCTCCTCCATCTGGCACCTCTTCCTTCGATTGAATGAAAGACCTATTTTGGTCTCGGTTTATTTCAGTTCAATGTTCGGTTTTGGTTCAACCCCGGTTCAGTTCTGGTTCAAATCGGTTCAACCCCGATTCTGTTTTGTTTCAGTCCGGTTCAGCCCGGTTTCGTTTCAGCCTGGTTCATTCCAGTTCGTGTCGTTTCAACCCCGGTTCAATCCGGTTTGGTGTCGTTTCAACCCCGGTTCAATCCGGTTTGGTGTCGTTTCAACCCCGGTTCAATCCGGTTTGGTGTCGTTTCAACCCCGGTTCAATCCGGTTTGGTTTTGTTTCAACCCCGGTTCAATCCGGTTTGGTTTCGTTTCAACCCCGGTTCAATCCGGTTTGGTTTCGTTAAATCTTATTCAGTTTACTCTGATTCGGTTCGGTTTATTTTGGTTCACTATGTTCGTTGTGCATCTGCCTCCGCATGTTCGCGCAAACTCTCCGTCATGAAGATTCAAATCTGCATTTGTTCGTCCAAAATTATCTAACAAACTCAATTTGGTTTCTCAACTACCATCTTGAGTTTGAGGGAGGGTGTTAGGATTTAGGGTTTAGTTTAGGGATTATTCTTTCCTTATTTGTTATTGGTTATTCTATCCTTATTTGTATTTGTTCTTTCCTTATTTCGTCATAGCAATCTCTATATATATCTCAATGTAATTCTCTCTCAATTCAATGAATAATATACTTTCCATATATTATAACACCGACTGATTTTATGAAATGGGACATAGAAAAAAACCATGTAATTATAAGTTCCGGTAGTTACTTCCTATTCCTAGTAATTGTCAACATCATAAACCATGTAATTATAAGACAACTCATTTCTGCCAATAGCATATGTAGTCATTTATTAGAAGCGAAGAGTATTGTTACTTATGAACGAGTGACATGACCATTCCATAACTAAGTATTGATCAGAATAGAGGGATTAAAACTTGCCTCCAAAAGCGATCTCTCATAAGAATCAAATGTGAGTAGAATATTTTGACCTTTTTCAGTAGAGAGTACAGCCTGGTTAAGAAGGGTTAAAAATATAGAATTTTTTAGATTAAACACGAATGAATTTTCTGAAGATCAAAGTATAGAGAACACAAATGAAATAATAGTAATATAGGTTAAATTACAAATTTAGTCCCTGAACCTTCAAGTTTGTGTCAAATAGGACCCTAAAATTTGGAAGGAAAGGAATGTTAGAACCTTTGAAGATAAGTCTGTTGTACGAAATACGGCGTCTTGATGGATTTCTTTACATACGAAATTCTTTTGTAACTACAAGCTCTTGATGATTATTATTAACGATTGGAAGGCTCTCATTGTGATCTCTACCCCGCCCTTAGGTTGTTCTTGTTCTTTTTGGAATATATTTCTCAAGATGTTTCTTATCAAAAAAAAAAAAAAAAAACGAACCCTAAACTTTAAGCTATCAATTTTGTGGCCAATAGCAAAAAATGTTGAATATTCCAAGAATCTATTAGACAAAAAATTGAAAGTTCAGAGACCTATTAAACACAAAATTAAAAGTTCAAAGACCTAGAAGATATTTTTTTAAAGTTTAAGGACCTATTAGACATAAACATGAAAGTACAAGGACTAAACGTGTAATTTAATATAATAAATAATAGTAAAAATAAGGTTAGATTACAAGTTTAGTCCCTGAACCTTCAATTTTGTGTCTACTTGGTCCCTAAACTATCAATTATGTGTCTAATAGGTCCCTAAACTTTCAACTTTGTATCTAATAGGTCCCTGACATATTCAAAAATATTACAAATTAATTGATAATTGATCTATTAGATATAAAATTTAATTTTGTCTAATGGAACCCTAAAATTTAAATTTTATGTTTAGTAGAACCGTGAATTTTAAAAAAAAATGTTGAACACTAGATACAAAATTGAAAAATTTAGGGATGGGTTAAACATAAAATTGAAAGTTTAAGGATGTATTAGACACTTTTAAAGTTCAGTAACTTAATGGACATAAAATTGAAAGTTTAAGAATCTATTAGAAACTTTTTAAAGTTCAGGGACCTATTTGGCACAAAATTGAAAGTTCAGGGACCAAATAGACACCACCTGAAAGTTCAGGGACCAAACTTATAAGCATAAAAGCCGACATTTTTTCCATAAATATTCCCCAATATTATCAAGAGCATGTTTCCATAGCATCATTATCAAAACCCGATGAAATGCGCATCATATTACGCCAAGTTCCAGTTCAAGAAAGAGGAGAGGACTAGAATGGGTCTTCATAGACTAACCTGGAGAACTTGGGACGTCATATCAACTATTTTAACAGAGTCATCCATCAGGTACCTATTCAAATGTTTTACAAGTTCAACCAGAAGATCTTCAGAAATGCCGGTTTCAATCTTGAAGTCTATCTCTGAAGCACTGCCATTAACAACAGGCCGAAAAATGTGAATGGTACTAGAGTCCCCAGGTAGATGGAAAACAACACAATGTGGGTCACCTATACCAACCTGCAAAAACAATGAAGGGATAAAAATATTTCAAAACTTATAGACATAATGTATTCCTTATTAGAAAAAGGTAGAAAACCAATACCCTAGATACAAAATCTGACACCAACTCCCTTATACAACTAGTATCATCTGAACCACACATTCTCATAAGTTTCCAGACTGCATGCTCCACTTCATGATCATTGTGCCAATCAATACTTCGGATATTCTCACTGTGAAAATCTTGACCCCCAATCAACTTATTATGCAATGCTTTTAAACTGCAAGATAAACCAAGTTGTCGGACTTGTTGTTTTTTGTATGCTCTTGTATTCTTTCATGTTTCTCAATGTATGCTCAGTTTCTCACCAAAAACAACTTGTAAAAGACATCTCAGAAGTAGCTTAAAAGCAATAGCACCATCTTCACCATATACAGGCTAGAAGCACCAATAAAAGTAAAAAATAAAACTCCAATTTTGAGCATTTGGATATCTAGAAACAATGGCAGAAAAAAAATCTGAGTCTGTCATAAGCTCTCGGTGTATATATATAGAGAGAAAAAAAAAAAGAGGTGGGGTGAGAAAAGAGAAAAGAGAAAAGAGAAAAAAAAAAAAAAAAAAAGTCTTTAAAATCATATTGCACATTCTCTAGTCTTTAAACCCTAACGCAGCACAACATAATAACAAGGTCCTACACTCATGGTAAATAAAATATTTAAAGGTATGCAACAAAATGACATCTACCTCCATAATAGTAATCTTGGTGGTAGGTTGCCAGAACGCTTGACTAGCTGAAAAAAAGATGAGACATATGGGACACGTGAGGAGTTATCTAAAATATGCCAGAAGGGATCTAATCTAATCCTTCAATTTTTTTTTTAACAAGAAACGAAACTTTTCATTGAATCTAATCCTTCAATTGAAAATTTGATCTCAAACCAATAGCTTAAAACAACTTACTTTCAATAAATGATCCCTTGGAGAGTACCCTCTGCATAGATCCTGATGGAATTTTCGAATATCATCAAAGATATCCATCTCAGGAAAGGGCTCCAGTTCCTGCACCAGAAGGAAGAAAAAAAATCAGGATTCTAAAAAATATGGCAATATATAACATTAGATGTAAAGACACTTATGCCATCTGATTAATTAATGAATCCTTCATTCATAAAAAGCAGTGTTAAATCTTTTTCTTAAAAAACTGAAACATATTCTGAAAAGAGAATTACGATAAGCTGAAAAAACGATTAAGAACCCTTTGCAAAGAGGATTGTGCTTCAGTAATTCAGTTTTTGTTCAACTAAACATGGAGATGCAGGTTGATCAAATGTTACAAATTGTAATCCCATTAAGGATCAAATGGGAAAAATTGCAATCAAGTTTGGAAACTTTGTCCTCATTGAAAACTTAAATCTTTAATTGCAAATCAACTAGAGGGAAAAATATAAAATCAATCCATAGAGTTCATGTTTATCAAATGGAAGAAACCTACTTTGATGTAATCATGGAGAGATGGGTCAGAATCCATTGTGAGTTTGCGAACCAAAGATAAGATGTGAGATGATCTATTGCCAAGAGATTCTCCATCAGCTTCAGAGGGGATGCAACATGCCACCAACTTTGAGATCAAAAACTATGTTCACAATGAATTAGAAGACAGTCCAACCAACAAGGTAGAAATCCAGAACATAGTGAGCAGATTGTACATACCTGAAGTTGTTCTCCGAGGACTCTAGTAATTTCTTTGCTTGGACTAGATTTAAAAGCTTCCAACAAGATTGAAAGGATGCGACAACATTGGTCTTGTAACGAATTATTACCAATGAATTGCCCAATCAAATTGAATAGATAGCTGCATTAAATTAATAAGTTCTAACTAAGCTGTAGGTTAACAGAGCATTAGCAAAATTCAATATAACATCTATTTGTATGACATGAAAGAACCTCTAAAGAGACAAGGGCAATAGAGCAAAGGAAAAATTCAAGTGACCAACCAAGAGAGATAAATAAAGTTCTAGAGTTTTGAATCCAAGACATGAACGAATATCAGCAGTGCTGTTTTTTATAAGAGATTTTATATTAGAACTTATTAACAGATGAACGATATGGTTTCAATAAGAGAACATCACGAATACTAAATGCACTCACTTTGAAGTGCTAGAAACAGCAGCTCTGTGACCAAGAATATTGATTAGCACTTCAATTGCTGCCAAACGATGAGATTTATGCCTGTGATGAATTGCTTCTGCAATTTTGTAGTGCATCTCTACAATAAACTACATGAACACAACAGAGGTTTATTTGGTAAAATGCATTGAAAATAATTAAAGACTAGACAAGGAAAACATAGAATCAATTTTAAAAATAGGCTTTATTTCATAAGAAAATAATATTTTCAAAGTAATCAAAAACTAGACAAGTACATGCCATGCTATATGCCTTTCTCAAAGTGAAGCAATGAAAACACTACAAGGCTACAAACTGCATAATATGTTTTTTCTCAAATATTAAACATATAAGAATACCGTGAATACTCTATCTGGACGGAAAACATTGATTCTGTCAATAACACCAATTGCTGTTTCTTTGTTCTCCCTTCAAGAACCAAGTTAACAATAAAAATAGTCACGACTGCAAAAGAGGAAAAACGAAAAGCTACAAAAGAAAATATATAAAAGAAGAGGCGGAGCAAGATGAGAAGATCTCACATTTCCAAGAAACCATCAACAACTGTTCGAACAGCAAGCACAATGGTATCCTTCGAAAAGAATGGATCCATAGGTTCTGAAGTACGTGATGTTAGAGCTAAGATATGGCTGATAATGGACACCTTCAAGCAGGGAACAACAAGTAAAAATGATTATTGAACATCTTTCGCAAATTCTGTTTTCCTCAAAGAGAAATCAAATTAATCTAACATCCATGAACAACTATCATCCTAATAGGTTACAAGACTTCTCATGCCTTAGTTACTTTTTTATTTTTTATTTTTTTATATAAGAAAGGGGAGCAAAAGTTCATTGAGGAAAAAACCGGAGGGCTGCAAAAGGGATCTCCATCCGGCTAAAAGCATGCTAAGAAAGTAGTTACAAAAATCATTAGACTTGAGAGTCCAAAAAGACATAGACATGAAAGAGAATAATGTAATCCCAAAGGAGCTCAGTAAACTTCTCTCGTCATTAAAAACTTTCCTGCTCCTCATTAGCCAAACTATCCACAAAAAAGCTTGTTGCTTTAGAAAGATGGCAGGGGTACAAGCATTTATCCACATATCACAAGCTCTACACTGTCCATTAGCGGCAGGTCAGTACATTCTGGGGTAAAGCAGGTCTGCCACTCCAATTGTCCAACCAAAACCAACTTCTACTGCCATCCCTTGTAAAAATAAAGGAGAATCTTCGGTATAAATCTTCCATTTTCAATATATTTCTCCAAGGCGTTCTTAAGGACAATTGGCAGGGCACTCTTCAAAGGAGGGAGGAGTAACATTTGCCCTCATGACTTTGACCCATAGAGTGTCTGATTTGTCCAACCTCCACAGCCATTTGGTGAGCAAGGTTTCATTGCTGCAAGCTTGAATTCTGAAAATTCCCAGCCCTCCTCCTTGAGACAAAGGGAGGGGTAACTGTTTTCCAGTTGGTAAGATGGGAGCCTCAACACATCTCTAACCCTCCCAAAAAAATTCTCATTAATCTTTCCAAGGATTTGGTATACCACAAGGGGCTTTGAAGAAGACCCAACAGGTAGATTGGGAGGTTGGTAAGCCCAGCCGGCATAAGAGTAAGTCTCCCTCCTTTGGAACAAACGTTTTTCCAAGCGGCTGGCTACTTTCTGGACCACTGGCTTCAAGAAATCCAACAATTTGGAATTGCCACCAAGGGGAAGGCCTAAATAATTGTACTGATGGGGGCTTGGCTTGCATCCCCACTCCTCACCAATCCTCGAACTTGAATTGATACCCGCAATCACAGATTCCTCCATATTAACTTTAAGATTTAAAAATCCAATTAGATGAATTAAAGAAGAAGAATTCTTTGGTTTCTCTAAACTTATTCTTTATTCTATGGGTACACAGTGATTGTGTTGTTTTGGGGGTCTTGGTTAAAAGATACCATTTTTATTTCATCAGTTTTATTGTCTCTCATTTCATTTTTAACGCTGCAAACTGTAATGTTCTTTTACTCCGAATAATCCATTCACTTGTGTGGTTTTCATAGCAATGTTAATAATAGAGAGGTCCTGGAACCTTCTAATATTTTGATTTTGATAGACCAGGTTTCGTCTTTCTTCAAAGAGTAGTTCTGAGAAAATAATTTGGAGTCTGGAAACTTCTTCAATTTTTCTTATTAAATGTATTTTTGGTCCTGGAAAAAGGATGTGAAAGCTCCTGAGAAAATCCAAACTTTTTTAGCGTGTATTGCTCATGGGGAGGTTTCAAAAAATATAGAGCTTAATTTCTTGTATTATAATGTGGCCAGGGCGTTTGTGGACTACTTGGCTTCATCATAACACTTTGATCTTCACTGATACTGATAAGAAACAGAACACTTGCGATTTCTACACATCAATTACGTATTTAGCTATGAATTGGTGTAATTTGTTGCCCCATTTTTGTGATTATAGTGTAACTTCTCTCATTACTAATTGGAGAAGCTTTTTGTAACTCTTGGATACTTTCATTATATCAATGAAGTTCTCTATTTCATATCAGAAAAAAGTTCTTGTATTATAATACTTATCCATATCAATAAAGACATTGGTAAAGAGTTCTTGGAGATTCTCTCCTTGATCCTAGGTTGCATCATTTGTACAGATATAAAAATAAATCAAAATGATCAAAAACATTCGGCATTTTCGTTTACTGCTTTAAGCTTTTCCTTAGTCTACTTTTGGTAGTCACGTCTTTTCTATTCTTCTTCGTAACTTTTCAACTATTATAAAGCAGGATTCTCGTCCAATTTTTTTTTAACGAGAAACGAACTTCTCATTGATAGTTGAATAGCTACAACGAATAACACAAAAGACATGACTACCAAAATAGACTAAAGAAGAGCTTAAAGCAGTAAAAGAAACTAAAATCTTAAACCCACAGAGTAAAATGAGATGATGTCTTTCTTTAGTAAAACTTTGTTCCTTATGGAAAGATATAAATAAAGTAAAATAAGATAAGAGGAACTTGTATAATTAACTGATGACACTTCAATAGGTATGATTATGAAGAGCAAATAATTTACTGGAGCATTTTCGTCTGATATAAAGCTGGTCAATTGCAAAGGGAACATGAAAGCATAGAATCTTAAATATTAGTTGAAAGAAAGGATCAAACCATATGTTTCTTTATAAGTATATCTCTTTCACTCTCAGTTATTCTGGCAAAATGCAACATTGAACTTTGAAGCACTATAGCTCCCTTTTCACATCCAGATCTCTTGCTGCAATGCAGTGCAATACAAAAAGAAAATATTGGCACAAAATAGCTTCTAATTAGAGCTTCAAGTGGTTCGCCAGCAACCTGTTAATTTTTTTTAACAAGAAACAATTTTTTCGTTGATTAATGAAAATGACAAAATGTTCATTGATACAAACTCCCAAGGAGTAAAAAATAGATAAAATAACAAATACAAAGAAATCTATGAAGAGTGAATAAAAGCACCCCAATTAATACAAATATCAAAAGGAAAATAAGTCTTTAAGTATGTCAGTGCAAAACACAGTTAAAATAAAATAAAATCCTACATTTGAATCCACAATATTAAAACATTGATCTACATTTCCTGAGAACCCAGTAAGTTTTTGAAACTATTGAGTGGCTTTAACAAAAAATCTTTCATTTGATGCTTTTATCAAAGTTGTTGTGTTGTCTAAATACACGAACTGGGACAAAAAAAATGTTCCACAAAATACACTTACATTAGCAATCCAGCCAAGGTTGGAACTATCACCACGTAGAATGAGAGCAGGAAGAAGCCAGTGGCAACAATACTGAATAAAGTAACTGGGTTCAGCATCCAAGACAAAAAGCTGCCTTATCTGCATACATAGTAAAAAAAAAAAAAAATTATCGAGAATATAAAAAATTAAACAGCTGCCTTCTCAAAAATTTGAGCGCAAAAGAAAGACAAAGCAAGTGAGCCACAGAAGGAAAAATGTTCATATTTCATGTTATTAATATCTATTCAACCAACTCGCCAGTAAATAAAAATACTTTCCTGAAATACTGAGTCCCTGCTCCATGGTACACAAATAACAAAGGTCACGGTAGATGCAGGTAATAGGAATGCAAAAATAAAGAAAATGGCATGGCAACAATGTATTGCAGAAATTAAGTTTTCACTCCATAAGACTAATCAACATCTGAATAGTAAATAGTAATCAGTGAGAAATTTTCATATTTTACCCTGGAGACAACTTTTGCTTTAAGAATTTGATAAATAATGATAATAGCAATAATATATTTTTTTAAAGAGAAAAAAAAAAGTGGAGATAAGTTTTACCCTGTGCAACCATCTGGGTGAAAAGGAGCAAATCAATAGTTCAAAGCACATATCATCAGAGATATAAGGAGGAGATTAAATAGATCAATACCTCAATAAGTGCAGGTAAGCTTACACCACAAGTAACCCAACAAAAGAGAAGTGATCCAATGAGTTCCTCCAAGTACTGCAAAAACATTTTAGAATCTCATGATACGCAATATAAAGAGTTCACAAGTTCAAAATTGTTGAAATTTAGGTAATTATATGTATTTTGTCCGTCATAGTTGATATCCCCTAGCTCTTTCTTCAAAATATCCTCCTTTTAATTGAAGTTTGCAATTCTTATTAGATAAATATCCGTAACCCCCAAAGAACTTTGGAATGATAACTGAAAAAATATGTCAAGAATTTTAAGCACAAAGGAGATAGCTATAAATTTCACCTTCTGTCTTCCTGAATAATTGAGCTGTCTGGCCAGATTATCAAGCATAGCAGAGACCATTTCCCTGAAGAAAAACAAAAAAACTATTAACTGAAAAATATAAACCACAACTAAATTGCAAGTTTGGAATTGGAACATGTTAAATGATGCACCTTTGACTAGGATCAATTGCCGAAATTGCACACATCATGAAAACAACCTGCAGTTTCATAATATAGAGAGAAAAAAATTATAAGAAATCGAGCTTTCATTGAAAAAAAAAATGAGAGAATGTACAAGGACATACAAAAAATAAGTCCATCAAATATCAAATTAACGAGTCACAAAGCTATTGGAAAGACTGTGTTGCCTATTTATTTATTAAAAACGGTAAGACCGAAGAATGAAACTTTTGACCTCAACGTGTAGCTCTTCTGCAGATAAAATATAATTGAAAGACCAGAAGTACTTTGTCATACTCATTATTTAAAATGAATAATTTATTTATTTATTTTTACAATAATGAATTATTAATATGAAGCTTTCATTTTAAATCTGCTTTATGGTTTCAGCATGGCTAAGAATTTTCCTCTACCCTTCTTCCCCCTAGAGCTAAGAATACAACCCCAAGAACATCAAATAACAGCAACTGAGCTGGTTAATGGGTAATTGCTTGAAATAGCACAAAAATGTTTCCTCCTTTCATAAATAGCACCATTTTAACAAAAAAAAAAATCTGTGTTATCCAGGTGGCAGTCTCGGCTGGGATTGGGACCAGGGATTTTTTTTTTCTGGCATCTTCTTCCTCTTCCTTCTTCTTCTCAGCGGGATTGGGACCGGTAATTGAAAAACTAAATTTATTTTTGCTCTTCCCTCACCCAAACCCCCAATTCCTCCTCCACACAAACCCCCAACTCCTCCAAGAACTACTCTCCGGCCAGCCCCACCCAATCACCGGCACCCCCTCACTTAACAATTCCATCACTGCGTTCCATCCGCAGTGCGCCAGAAACGCCGATACTGCTCTGTGCGACAGAATCTCCACTTGCGGCACCCACTTCTCCACCAGCATCCCCCTCCCTGAACTCCTGTTCCTCTCTTCGAACCCTTCCAGATGGCATCTCTCATAATTACTCCCGCTGTGTTCCCGATACAATCTCGACTCTTTAATCCAAATACGTTTGGGCAGATTGGACGAACATGGACCCACAAGAATTTACGCCTGAAATACAAGGAGTTCGGGGTTGCCACCGGGAAATCACACGGAGGAAGAAAATGAAAAAAAGATGAAATACAAGGAGTTGGGGGTTGTCAAAAGGGTGCTATTTATGAAAGGCGGAAACATTTTTTTGCTATTTTGAGCAATTACCCATAGTTAATGGTGAATCTTTAATAACAAACTGGCAGCAACTTTTGAGCTCCACTTTTTCAGAAACAGAAACGTTACTAAACCACCTCTTTTCCAAGAATTTTGTTTCCTCACACTAAGCACTACAATTCCTATTCTTGTTGAGATACTCAAGAATACCAACCACATATTTCTCTTGTCTCTCCTCGTCAACAAACAATGGCCTCACCTCTTTAACACCCTCTCTGCAAATCCTCCCATGTTCTTCCACCATCACCAACCTTCTTGTAAACAACCCATCACTTTCCTCTCTCGGAATCGGATACCCAATTTTCCTCTCACCCCAAAAACTTTGCATTAAGCCCTTGATCCCCCCAAAAAAACCAACAAAATCATAGCTTTTCCGTACGTAATTCCCTCCAGAAACAAAGACATCCTATGGTCTCACATCACTCGTTGTGATCTTTCAAGAGCTATGCGGTAAGCAAATACCTCCAACTCAATCTATTTTAAACAAATATTGTATTTAAAAGAACAATTACCTCCAACTCTATTGCGTCACTATGCAAAGAGATATGTGCAAGCGTAACAATAATGGTTTCCATTGTAGGACGAAGCTGCGCACCAGCATCTAGGACCTCCCTTGCTGTAACAACTTTTTGTTTTGAGCACAGCACTAATGAAACACCAAAACCGGAACTGGATTTAAGAATAAAGAATCTATTAAGTATAATACATTAGGATTAAAAATAATGTTGGCAAATGGCAAACATGAAGGCAATACACAGGATTTAACAGCAAAGATACAATCTGAGATAACAAAAACAAGATTCAATAATGAAATCAAACCCAATCCATATTTTTTTATGAGAAACAATAATAAAAAAGAAAAAATAAAAAAAGAAAGTTAATAGTCTTAAAAGAAATTATTCTGATCCCAATCCACACACAAAAATAATAATAATAATAATAAAATAAAAAAACCTTCACAATCATGACGCCTGGAAGGAGGATGAAAAAACAAAACTTCCTCTAACAAGCTCAGCTGATTTAAGCCTTTAACTAGGGAGCTTTCCCCATACTTCTTCCAAATTCTGATCTATTTAGAATACCCACTCAGTATTCCCAACTCTTGATTCCCTTCACACACATTATTCATCCCCTCAAACTTATTGTGTACTGACAAATATAACCCTAATAACCAACCAAGTAAATTTCTATCAGCACGTTTCACTGTGAAATACTGAAATTTCTATTAAACTAGCTTTTAAAAAAAGAGGTGCATAGTATAGGGGTAGCAGTTGGTGTTCTTTATCAAAAGTCTTCGAGGGTTACTCTTTTCAATCTATTTGCAATAACTGGGAAGCTTTACTGTAACTTTATATGCTTCTTTTTCTTATATTTTCCTTTTTTTGCTATGTTTTTGGTTTTTTTTTTTTTGAAAAGGTACCAAGCTTTCATTGAGAAAGAATGAAAGAATACAAGGGCATACAAAAAAAAACAGCCCGGGAAGGGAACCCCATTATAAAAAGGGGCTCCAATCAAGCAAAATCAAGTTTAACGAATAATTACAAAATAACCGCGTCACCGACGCCCATAAAGAAACATGAAACCTAGCGAGAGACCAAACCCTAAAAGGATCCGTCTCAACCCCTCTAAAGGTCCTACTGTTTCTTTCCCCCCACAAACCCCACAAGACAGCACACATCCCTGCTTGCCACAAAAACTTTCCTTTCTCGCGAAAAGGCGGATGGAGAAGGAACTCCTCGATCATCTCCCTAAGCTCTCTGGGTCTAGCCAACACAAGGCCAAACGCCTCCAAAAGAGAATCCCAAACAGCCCTAGCGAAAGCACAACTCCACAAGAGATGATCCAAGTCTTCCTCCGCCCTCCGACAAAGAATGCAACAAAAAGGGCCGACTAACCAGTTCGACCTCCTAACCAGCCTATCCAAGGTATTAACTCTGCCATGCACAACCTGCCAAATAAAAAACTGAACCTTCTTTGGAACTTTCACCTTCCAAAGGGCCGAGAACACCGACTCACCACCCGGGGAAGGGTCCAACAAAGAAAGAAAGCAAGAACCGCAAGAGAAACCCAAACCCGGACTAGGGATCCACACCCTACGATCCCTCCTCTCAGTCGAAAAACTCACCCCCTCAACCACAGAAAGAAGAGCCACCACCTCCGTCGTTTCCCTATTGGACAAAGCACGACGAAACCCGAAGGAAAAAGAAGGGGAAGTCCCCG
The DNA here is from genome assembly GCA_028017165.1 of Herpetospermum pedunculosum. Classification (NCBI taxonomy): domain Eukaryota; kingdom Viridiplantae; phylum Streptophyta; class Magnoliopsida; order Cucurbitales; family Cucurbitaceae; genus Herpetospermum; species Herpetospermum pedunculosum. Next base: position 1,663,088 of record CM051530.1, read on the forward strand.
AAAGATTAACAACGTCAGCCACAAAGTGATTTTTCTTATCAGACAGGTGGAAAAGACGGGGGAACAAAGAACATAGGGGACGCTCACCCACCCACGTATCCTCCCAGAAGTAAGTATCCCCCCCATTACCAACCGAACACCTCACGAAGCTAGAAAAGGAAGGGAACTCAAGGGAAATATCCTTCCACGGATTCCTGAAAGTGCTTTTAAAACCCTCTGAAACCCACTCAAAGGGGTGAGGGCCATACTTACTAACGATGATCTTGTGCCACAGGGTGTTAGACTCAACAGGGAACCGCCACAGCCACTTGGCCAGAAGGGCTTTGTTGCGGAGCCTTAAGTTCCCCAGCTGCAAACCCCCAAGGCTAATCGGCTTCGTAATCGTATCCCACCCAACCAAATGCGAACCCCTTCCCTCCTCGACTCCTTCCCATAAAAAATCTCTCATCAGCTTTTCAATAGAATTGCAAACAGAACTTGGCGCTCTAAAAAGAGAGAGAAAATACACCGGAATACCACTCAAGACCGAACGAATAAGAGTTAATCTCCCTCCCTTTGAGAAGAAACTCTTCTTCCAATTGGACAGCCTCTTACGAACTTTTTCAACCACCGGATCCCAAAAAGCAATGTTCCTTGACCTGTGTCCCAAAGGGAGACCGAGATAGGAGATAGGGAAGGAACCAACCTCACAACCCACCAGGGTCGCCCATCTAAGCATCTTATCTGAATCTTCGTTTAAACCAATGATCTGACACTTGCTCCTATTGATCTTAAGGCCCGACATGGACTCAAAGAACTTCAAGATAAAATTCAGCGTAAGGAAAGACTCTTCCTTCCCCGCACAAAAGAAAACAGTGTCATCGGCAAACTGAAGATGCGATAAGGCCACCTTGTCCTTACCCACTTCAAAACCTTCCAAAATCCGGCCGTCCACCCCTTTGGAAATCAACCTACTAAGCACATCCACCACCAAAATAAAGAGAAAGGGGGACAAAGCATCTCCCTGGCGGAGACCCCGAGTAGCGCTAATTCTCCCCCTGGGCCTCCCATTGATGAGGATAGAGTACTTGACAGAACTGATACAAGACCAAATCCACGACCTCCACTTATCTCCGAAACCCTTCTTAACCATGATCTTATCAACAAACCGCCAATCAACGTGGTCGTAGGCCTTCTCAAAGTCAATCTTAAAAATCACCCCCTCAAGCCTCCTACCTCTGTAATCCTCAATAGCCTCATTAGCAATCAAGGCCTGATCAAGGATTTGCCGACCAGCAACGAAGGCCCCTTGGGCCTCAGAAATAGTGGACTGAAGAACCTTTTTCAATCTGTTGGCGAGGACCTTTGCAACAATTTTGTAAGCACTCGTGACCAGACTAATGGGTCTAAAATCCTTAATCTCCGTCGCTCCATCTTTCTTAGGGATAAGGCACACAAATGTTTCGTTCATAGATTTATCCAAAACACCATGGTCGTAAAACTCCTTAAAAACCCGCTCCAAGTCACCTTTAACCCCATCCCAGTTATCTTGATAAAAGGCCATGGAAAAACCATCCGGCCCGGGCGCCTTATTCCTGTCACACTCGAAGACAACCTTCTTTATTTCCTCTAAAGTAAAGGGGGACTCCAATAAGTCCCTATCCTCCTCAGAGATAGGACACCATTCTATCCCCTCTACGAAAGGCTTATCGATCACCTCCGGAGCATAGAGATTGGAAAAGAAGGACACAACCTCTTCCACAATCTCATCCTCCTCTCTAATCACCTCACCATCGTTCTTAACCAGGGAGCCAATGAAGTTCCGACTTCTTCTGCTACTTGCCACACGATGAAAGAAGGTCGTATTACAATCTCCGTCCTTAGCCCACTTCACTTTGGCTTTCTGTCTCCAGGATATGGACTCCTTTTTTACCACCTCCTCAAACTCCACTTTAAGAGACACACGCTCTTCCGACAAAGCTTCCGACAACATGTTCTCCTCTTCCAACCTATCGATCCCGTTGATACGACTCAACAACTCCTGCTTCTTAATCCTAATATCACCAAAAACCTCCCGGCTCCACGACTTTAAAGACCCTTTCACCGACTTTAGCTTACCCATGAACCGATACCCTTCCCACCTACCCTGCACGCTCACATCCCACCAGCCAGGAAAGGAAGATTTAAAGGAGGGATGGGAGAGCCACATGTTTTCAAATCTAAAAGGGCACGGGCCCCATTTCTGGGGGCCCGAGACGAGAGACACGGGCCAATGATCCGACGTCACCCTAGGGCTCAACATTTGTCTAACAAAAGAGAAAACCTCCATCCAGCCCTGAGACAACAAACATCTGTCAATTCTGGTTCGAGCATTAGTATTCGCCCAAGTGTACTTACCATTAGCCAATGACGGGTCACACAGGCTACAACTCTCAATAAACTCATTGAAATGCTTCATAGATCTAGTCATTCTACCTCCTGAAGCCTTCTCTGAAGGGAAACGAACCACATTAAAATCCCCTGCAATACACCAACACGAACCACACTTCTCCCCTAGCAAAGCCAACTCCTCCCAAAAAGCCCCTCTCCCTTCAGGTCTAGGAGGCCCATAAACCCCAGAGACCCAACCCACCCTATCACCTCGAACATGGATAGATAAGGATATTGAAAACTTACCCTTAAACACGTCTAAGGGATTAATCACCTGACTATCCCACATAACCAACAACCCACCGGCTGCCCCAGAGGACTCCAGACCCTCCCAACCAACCCTCCGCTTACCCCAAAGGCTTTTGATGAACTCACGACAATACTGGTGGCTTTTAGTCTCAGATAAAATCACAATGTCCGGATTCTCACTCGTAATAACCTCTTTCACAACTCTCCTCTTATCCCGACCCCCCAAACCCCTAACATTCCAGAAAAACACCTTCATTGGGGAACCGTGACCACCCCGGCTTTCCTAGCCGTCTTCTTGCCTTCATAATTAACCGTGCAATCCAGCTTTTTAAGCTCTCTGTTAAGCTTCTCTTCCCCTCTAAACACAGTGGCCTTTTTGGATTTTCCTCCAATACCTGAGGCCGAAACCCCATTGTCTTTAGCCGCCGGGACCTCATGAATACCAACCGAGGCTAACTTCGCCCAACCATAAGGCCAAAAACCGACGCCATCCCCCGCCAGCGGGCTCGCTTGGGGACCCACAGCATTAAACAAAGGCCCCCCAACAACTCCATCAACAGAACAAGGAGGAGATGCCCCCCTGAATCCAACACCCGAGCCACTAGAACCCGTAGCAAAAACCGGCCGCAGACCCCCAAATGGAAAAAAATTTGGATGGGGAAAAGCACTTCCAGGAATTGGGAAAGGATTGAAAAAATAGGGAGAAAAGGTGTTACCTCCCCCACTCCCCGAACCTCCCCCCTCCATAGGCAGAGCCCTAGAAAGAAACTCTGGACCCCCCGACCCTTCTGAAGACCCTCCCCCTCCCTCGACAAGGCCCAAAGGAACAGGAAAAAGATTCAAAGGAGGAACACATACCTGGCTAGTCGAACCCGCATGAAATACCTTGGGAGGCGAGCAATAAGGAATTTCTGGCGTCAGACCAATCTGAAGCTTCAAGCCAATGTCGGAAGACTTCGTAGAATTCAGAAAAGTGCGCTTCTGACCGAAGACCCCTTTCTCCCGAGACTTAGTTTCCTCCTCTTCAGCAAGACTTTCTTCAATAAACATATTCTCAACACTCAGAAGGTCACCATCAACCGCTGCGGCTGGAGAAGACAAAAACGATTCATCTTCGGAGTAGCTGACTATAGAAGGGTCAGACCCAAAATCATCCTCCACATTCTCACCGAGTCCCATGTTCAAAGCCCACTCATTTTCCTCTCTTAACTTAACCTTCAACGCCTGATTAACAGCAGCATCAATTAGGGCCCCAGTTTGGGTGTTTAAGTCACCTCCCAAATCAGGCCCATCAAAAAAAGGCCCATCAAACTTTTTCTTTTTCCCCTTATTCAAAACTGACCGTCTCTCCCCCTCTGAACCACTCTTTTTAAGTGCAGCCTCAAAATTAGGGCCCGCTTTTTTAAAACTTCTAACGGGGGTTGAATTTCTGCCTTCTACTTGACCAAAACTTGGGCCCAGTTGACTTAGCCCTGTTAGGATTTAGGGTTTAGTTTAGGGATTATTCTTCCCTTATTTGTTATTGGTTATTCTATCCTTATTTGTATTTGTTCTTTCCTTATTTCGTCATAGCAATCTCTATATATATCTCAATGTAATTCTCTCTCAATACAATGAATAATATACTTTTCATATATTATAACATGGTATCAGAGCTCCTCCAAAAACCCTAGAAATCAAAAAACCCTAAGGGCGGCGGCTTGCGTTTGCCGGCCGTCGCCCTAACCCAATTTTGTTCTTCTGATTTCGTTCGTCCAAGAAACCCTAGATTTTCATTTGGTTTCTTTTTTCATTCTCTTCCCTCATTGCCGCCGGCTGTTTCCTCTGCGCACCGCCGCAGCCGCCAGACTCGTTCTCCCCAATCTGCCGCCGCCGCCGTCTCCTCCGCGCACCGCCGCAACCGCCAGATCCGTTCGCCGCCGCCGCTGCTTCCTCCGCGCACCGCCGCAGCCGCCAGATCCGTTCTGCCCAGATTCGTTTGTTGTCCACCATTTGTCGCCGTTCAGCTGCTGCCCGCTGCCCAGATTCGTTCGCTGTCCACCATTTGTCGCTGTTCAGCCGCTGCCCGCTGCCCAGATTCGTTTGTTGTCCACCATTTGTCGCCGTTCAGCTGCTGCCCGCCGCCCAGATTCGTCCGCTGTCCACCACCTGCAGTCGGCCCAGATACGCCGCCCAGGTTCGTCCGCCGCCGCCGTTGTTTCCTCCGCATGCCGCCGCCGTTTCCTCCGCACGCCGCCACCACCAAAGAGCTCTTCCTCTCTTCCTTCAGATTAGTTGCCGCAGTCCTCCTCCATCTGGCACCTCTTCCTTCGATCCAATGAAAGACCTATTTTGGTCTCGGTTTATTTCAGTTCAATGTTCGGTTTTGGTTCAAATCGGTTCAACCCCGATTCAGTTTTGTTTCAATCCGGTTCAGCCCGGTTTCGTTTCAGCCTGGTTCACTCCAGTTCGTTTCATTTCAACCCCGGTTCAATCCGGTTTGGTTTCGTTAAATCTTATTCAGTTTACTCTGATTCGGTTCTGGTTCAAATCGGTTCAACCCCGATTCAGTTTTGTTTCAGTCCGGTTCAGCCCGGTTTCGTTTCAACCCCGGTTCAATCCGGTTTGGTTTCGTTTCAACCCCGGTTCAATCCGGTTTGGTTTCGTTAAATCTTATTCAGTTTACTCTGATTCGGTTCGGTTTATTTTGGTTCACTATGTTCGTTGTGCATCTGCCTCCGCATGTTCGCGCAAACTCTCCGTCATGAAAATTCAAATCTGCATTTGTTCGTCCAAAATTATCTAACAAACTCAATTTGGTTTCTCAACTACCATCTTGAGTTTGAGGGAGGGTGTTAGGATTTAGGGTTTAGTTTAGGGATTATTCTTCCCTTATTTGTTATTGGTTATTCTATCCTTATTTGTATTTGTTCTTTCCTTATTTCGTCATAGCAATCTCTATATATATCTCAATGTAATTCTCTCTCAATACAATGAATAATATACTTTTCATATATTATAACAAGCCCAATACCCTCTGAGTTGACCAGACTTCTTCTAGGCCCATCCTCCCCTAAAGCCTGCGTGGAAATCACATCACCTCTATCCCTGCAAATCGTATTAAGCTGCACCCTTAGGCCTGCCACTTTCGCAGACGAAGGCAGACGAAGGACTGGAATATCCGGCTTTTCAGAATGGGTCTGAGCGCACGCAACCCCCTCTACTCCGGCGACTTCTCCGGCTCTCCCTTTTAAGTTTGGTATCTCTTGAGCATTAGTCTTTTTTCATCTCTTCAATGAAAATTTTCGCCTAGAAGTCTACCGTGATTCGCTCTTCTATCCATTCTTCATTTTTGCGCCGTCAATCTCTCCCACCTTCATCGGCCTAAGTGTTCATTAATTCCATGAAAGCTTTTATAATTTTCATCTGGTAAGTGAAATTGATGCTAATGTTTTGTCTCAGCTTGTGCGGTCTCGGTGAAGAAATCGTTCACTTATTCCTTCATTACTCCTTTTCTTATTCTTGTTGGTGCTTCCTACTTCAAAGGAGTTTCCCCATGATTTTAAAGATTTCGTTCATCATATTAAAGATTCCACTCATAAGATTTGTGTGGTCACTCTCCGTTGACAATGCTACTAAGAAGCATGGATACAGATACGAGACACGGACACGGTGACAAGTCAATTTTTATAAATCTAGGACACACACGGCAAGGACACGTTTATTAAAATATGCATTTTTATACAAGATGAAAATTAAAAGTCAATAAGTTTATGCATTTATATGCTTAATGAGTTTGATATATTTTATGCTAAAACTTTATTATTTTTGTCCTATTTTATTATGTGTCGATTTAGTATGCAGGATAAGTGTTCAATACATGCCTAACAAATGATGAACTCATATTGACTTTGTACAACTAGTGTCTAACAAGTGTTCAATACGTGACCGACAAGTGTCCAAGTGTCTGACACAGACACGTTACTTCTTAGACGCTAACATCTTGTGATTAAATACAAACAAGATTTTTCTTTGGAAATTTTGTTTAGCAAGGCATTGGACTTTTAAGAAAGATAACATAAACTAATAAAGAAAATTTAAATTAAATAATTGAATATTTTAATGCAATACAACATCATCAAAAGTAAATTGTTCAGGCATCATAGATTCTAGTATGATAAATATATTAATATTATATTTTTTTTTAACAAGAAACCAAACTTTTCATAGAAGCAATGAAAAAAGACTATTGCTCAAAAGTACAAACTCCCAAAAGGGAGAAATAATGCTATTCATTGAATATATGATTCTAGACAAGATATAGCATGTAGGAATGAAAGTTATTGCATTTAACTGCAATTAATGATTTTTTTTCCTCACAACTTTTTACTGAATAGGCAAGGCAGCATATATCTTTTCATGAACCATAGTAACTTCTCTAAGTTGAGATCACAGAGAGAAGTGGATAAGAATTCCAATCAAAGTAGATTAATCAGGTACTGAATTATCAAATTTTGTTTTGTTTTTAGTCCTTTTCCCCACATTAATACTACTTGATCAGTATAAAATTGACTGGTAATCATACTTAATTTTAAACTAAAAACGGACTAAGCCACCTGCCTCTTTTCCTCATTTCCTACCCTATTTAAGTTACCACTTGCCTCATTTCCTTGCCTTCAGGTTTCCTTCCTCCTCATCCAAACACTTGTTTTATTTTTTCTTATCATTCCAATCTACTAACTTCATTCCCTCTCTTATCCCTTTTTTTCCTTTCTACAAACCAATATTTTGTGTTCAGAATCTACTACTTTTTCTCTCTTTTCCCTCCTTTTTCAATTCAGACTTTCTTCCGCTATGTTCCACATTATCTTTTCTTACGCCTTTCACACATCCTTTCTTCATATGAAAGACCTATAAAACCCTCATTATTGTTTCACTCTTCTTTCAAATGTTTAGGTGTGAATAATATTTTCTGATGTCACTATTATCTTATAGTATTGGAGTATTTTTCTTCTACATTGAAAAATTGGAACCAACCTCCATTTTTCCATCCATTTAGCCACATTTTAAATTTTTCATCAAAACGTCCACAAAATTTCTCCTACACTAAATGTTTAAATTCAATCAATAAGTTCCAGTCTGAAAATTTTGAATAAAGAGACATCTAAATATTTTTATCATTATAACACAATAAAAGACTAGGAAAAAAATAGAAAGAAGAAAAATAAAATATATAATTTTAAAAAACATCTAGAAAACCCCACCATATATCCTGGAAAAGTTCCTCATGACCATCCCATGTCTGGAAGAGAACACCTATTCGTTTTGCCAGGGAATACCTAACTCGATATTCAGGATCCCGTAGCATTACAAATAACCTTTCAATCATTGTCTATATAGGTCCCATCATAACACAATTGTTAGGAAATCGAAATACAGTTAACTTTGCAAGAAAAAGTGTTAAAAGATAAGGGAGAAAAAATAAAGAAAGAAAAAAGCCAGATTGAAAAAAACACACGAAAGTCCTTCCTTCTCTACAATAAAATACTACAAAATTAAAATTTAGAGAAAGATAAAACAACAAATAAAGTTTATAAACTATATCTTTTTCTCTCTTGGAGGAAATAAAGTAATGAGATAGTATACTATATATCCTTCTAACCTACACATTTTGTTATCATTTCGTTGACAATCCAATAATCCAACTGAGGATTATAAATTGATTCTTTTTTTTTTTTTACTGAAGATTGGGAATTGATCGACTTTCCATAGGACCCATTTTATCGACGGGTTTATCACTACTTTAGCAGCTTGGCCAGGTACTTGAGATTCCTAATAAGTACCTCTTTTATTTTATTTCATCTGAAAAGTCAATTTATTTTTATTTCCACGGCCTGGCATGGTCACCTTTTTTTCTAATTTTTTTTTTTTTTTTTCTAATGAATCATACCAAAAATTATTCATTTGATTTGAAAACACAAAATGTTTTTGTAACAAATAAAAAATCAAAAACATAAGAAGAATTATTATTTCGATTAATAAATACATACAAATCAGATTAGTGGGGATGTAGGAGTCCATGGTGGAATGTTTCCAAAACTTGGCCTGTGATGGAGAAATTTTCTCGCAAGGTTTCCTAGGCATCTTTTCGTGGCTCAACAAAAATTGATTTTTGTAAAGAATGCTTAGAATTCTTACTATTGTATGTGTTTCAAGAAGTTACTAGATATTGTAAATGGTGTAACTTTGGGTAATAGAGAGCAATCTGAAAAAGTGATTTGTCGGTCAACTTTGTTAAGATCTTCTAAACTAGGAAACAAATAAAACTTTCGTGCCTGAAATCATAAATCTGAAAACAAGGGATTCAATGAAAATAGAGTTGTATTTCATGAGATATGGGTTTGGTAGCAGATTTAGAAATTGGATATCAATTTAACTAAGATATTTATAAAACATAAAAGTAATCGTAGTTATCAACTAAATATTAAAATGAATATAAACTATTATTAAATAATTTAAAAACATATTTTATGTTATAAATTTTGTATAATTATTATTTTACACTATCATATAATTTATAATATATTATATTAGGCATAATTTAATTGAACAAAAAATTAATTGAGTTTATAACAAGAAATACTATTTTTATTAAGGTTTTTATCCTTCTAAATATAATTATGCATTTTAAAATTTCAAATTTTGAAACAAGACACTAAACTTTTCATTAAAAAAATGAAAGGAGACTAATGCTCAAAATACAAATAACCTCCAAGAAGGAAGAAAAAAGCAGAAAATAAAAGCAAACCAAAGATCTTACAAGGGGTGAACAATAGATAACCAATTCAGATTAAAATCTTGAAAAGATAAAAATTCAAAAGAATTAGATAGAGAACACGAGGAGGAAGCCTTCAGGCGTGCTGCTTCATAACAATCTAGCCCAGGACTAATTTTGTTCTGGAATACCCGTTGATTTCTTTCGAACCATAACTCAAAGAATTGCTTTGGCCGCATTTGTCCTTAAGAGTTTAGGTCTTGGTGCCAAAGAGGGACCAATGAGCATTCGAAGAAAGTTTGTATTGAAAGAGATATCAAGAACCCAATGAACTCCAAAAACCTTAAAACAATTTCTCCCAAAAAAGCCTTACAAATGAGCAATCAAAAAGATATGATGGAGAGATTCTGCATCTGATTGACATAATGAGCAAACCGACGGGGATATACAATGCTTAGGGAGCTTTTTCTGTAGAATGTCTGAGCAATTCAAAGATCCATTTAGCATAATCCAAATCAAAATACTAACTCTCTGTGGGCTTTTCGATTTCCAAATAGCCGAGAAAACAACTGATTCCAAAGGAGAGGATGAAAAGGAGGAGAGTGAGGCAAGATCCCGTGTTAGGGATTTAACTGAAAACCCCCCCGAATTTTCTAGAGACCACACTTTTGAATCTGCCTAGAAACAAACTTGTGTTGATGATATTTCACCCAAAAGTGTTTGAAAATCAATGATCTCTTCTTCTTTTAGCCCTCTTCTAAAGCTGAAATTCCATGAAAGGGATGAACCATCCCAATAATCAAAATTGTACCTGGTAGTTTGGAATAAAAGGAGAAAAAACCAGGATTTCAGCTTCAATTACTCCAAAAAAGAGAAGGGAGCTGCCATTTTAAAATTTCAAATTCAAAATCCAGATACACGGAAAACAAAAAAATGTTGTTTTCAGAATACACTACTCCATTGGTGGCCACCTACCTAGGAATTAATTTCCTACGGGTTTCCTTGGCAGCCAAATGGTGTAGTGTCCGGTGGTTTGTCCCATGAGATTAGTCGAGATGCACGTAAGCTGGCCCGGAGATTCACAGATAGAAAAATAAAAATAAAAAATTACCACTACTTGGATCATAGAATCCGGAAACAGTTTTTAAAAACAGGATCCGGATTGCATACCACACGCATATTCACTGAACTCAGTGAATCTGAAAAACATAAAACAGAATCCGGATTGCCTACCAAACAAGCCCAAAATTTGCGGCTTGATTTTCTACGAAAACAGCTCGAAATTGCTTGGGAAAACCTAGTAAAGCCTATGTCGTGGCCTGTGGGAATAATAGTTGGAAAGGCATTTTCTGTAAGCAAAGAACTGGGATGATAAAGTTGAAAAGGCTAGGTTTGTTTTGGTGCTACTTGAAAAATTGGTGTCAGACCTTTCTTTGTATTCCATTATTTTATAGCACAATGAGAAAGAACTCAATAAAATGTTAGAGCATCTTGTAATTTGCTAGGAATATAAAAATAAGGATGCGTTCTCATACATCAAAATGTTTACCTGACCAATTTGTGGATTGATTAAAATAAAGTCACAAATGCAATCAATAAGCTTAACACGCCCCAACCAGTCAAGAAGGTCAGTTTCAGCAATCCTGATCACTATTTTTCCAATCTGAACCAAGTTCTGCAATTAAAAATTAGCATTAGTTAATTGACTGAGCAGTCTTCAACAATATTTGGGATAAAATTAAGAAGAGAAACGTTCAATAGGAAAGGTTGTCAATTGGTCACACATAAATAAACATGTCGTCTTGACAGGTCAAAAATACAATTCCTAATAGAACTATGCTGTATCATTTTAAATTACTGACTTAAATATAAAACTGCAGAGGTTGCAACGAGGAAAAGGAAAACATGTTGCATAAACAGAACTAAAAATACTAATAGCTCATGGATATTTGTAATGATGGATTTGAGATTGATATTCATGTGAAAACCATACATTCAACTTAAAAGGCAATTATCTCGATGCAAATTAAACTTAGAGAGAAAGAGAGAGAAGTCTTCAATAATACAAATGTACACAAGAGTGTACACAAGAATCTGATGGGTGAAAGATAAAAGCTTCTTCTAAAACAGAGGCAATTTTTTGGTTAAAATAACATTTTGGTCCTTGTATTTTGGAACTCGTTCTATTTAGTCTTTGTACTTCCAAATGTCTAAAATTAGTCAATGTACTTTTGATATATTTTAAATTTAGTCCCTACTGTTATTGTTAATTTTTCCAAAAAAAAATTAATCTCATAGCCTTCCATCTACAAATTTTGGAAACATAATTCATATTGTGTCTTTTTGAGAATTATTATTATTAAACGGCAATGGAGATTTACTTGAGAGGACGGGGCTCAATGAAGAAAGGTTATTGTTAGAAATTCTAGTATTTATAATTATGTAGATATTAATTAATATTTAGTCTTTATTGACTTTATTTTATTTTTCCTTATTGTATTAGATCTTTTACTTTCCTTATTGTATTAGGTCTTTTACTTTCCTTATTGTATTAGGTCTTTCTCCTATATAAGAAGACCTAGGATTCCACATGTCTAATAAGAGATTATTATTCTCCTAAATTTAAGATGGTATCAGAGCAGGAAACCCTAGCTCTTTAAAATCCTAGCCGCACTTTCACCACGGCCGGAACCCTAGCCGCCGTTGTCGCAAGCACACTTCTACACCCACTTTTTTGTTCACGCGATGAAGATGAAGTTGGGTTTGTGAACCGATCCAATTTGTTTTGGTCTACTGCAATATTCGGTCAGGTTCGGTGGTTATTTGCTTGGTTTGGTTCAATTTTGGTTTATATTTATTATTTCCCATTAACTCACGATTTGATACAATGGCAAATGAGCAAATTCATCACATCTTTAAATTGCTACCAACCAATTTATCATCTAATAATTCTTGTGTTTCATTGGCACAAACAGAGAGTTATCCTCAAGTTTTCTCTAGTCACACTTCTTCTCCGTGGATTATTGATTCCGGAGCTTCGGATCATATGACTAGTTCTTCTCATTTTTTTGACTCATACTCTCCTTCGTATTCTAATGAAAAGATTCGAATTGCAGATGGCAGTTTTTCTTCTATTGCAGGAAAAGGAACTATTAAATTGACTGAAAATATCTCCCTCCAGTCTGTCCTCCATGTTCCAAAATTAGCCTGTAACCTTTTATCTGTCTCGAAACTTTCTAGAGACTCTAACTGTCGTGTTATATTCTTTGAGTCTCACTGTGTTTTTCAGGATCAGGAATCGGAGAAGACGATTGGCACTGCTAGGATGTTTGATGGCCTCTACTACTTTAGTGAAGGTTCTTTTAGCAATAAAATAACTCAGGGTCTCAGTAGTATTAGTTCTCTTCCTGTTAATGAACAAATTATGATTTGGCATCATAGACTAGGACATCCAAGTTTTCCTTACCTCAAACATTTATTTCCAAACTTATTTAAGGGAATTGATTGTTCCTCTTTTAATTGTGAAAGTTGCATTTTTGCAAAAAATCATCGTTCCACATATTTACCAAAACCTTACAAAGCTTCCAAACCTTTTTATTTAATTCATAGTGATGTTTGGGGTGCTTCTAAAATTAGGACTCATAGTGGAAAAAGGTGGTTTGTGACTTTTATTGATGATCATACTCGTCTATCTTGGGTTTTTTTAATGGAAAAAAAATCTGAGGTGAAAGATATTTTTAAAAGTTTTTACAATATGATTGAAACCCAATTTCAAACCAAAATTTGTATTTTACACTCTGATAATGGAACAGAGTACTTTAATGAAGTTTTTGGTGATTTTTTGAAAGATAAAGGTATTGTTCATCAGTCTACTTGTCGGGATACTCCTCAGCAGAATGGGATTGCTGAAAGGAAAAATAGGCATTTACTTGAAGTAGCTCGGGCTATAATGTGTTCCATGCATGTTCCAAAATATTTATGGGGTGAAGCAGTTCTCACGGCTACTTATCTAATAAATAGGATGCCTAGTAAGATCTTGAATTTTAAAACTCCACTTGACTGCTTTAAACATATTTTTCCAACATCTCGCATATATTCTGATTTACCTCTCAAAGTTTTTGGGTGTACTACTTATGTTCATATACCTAGTCACTTTCGATCAAAACTTGATCATAGAGCTGTTAAATGTATTTTCTTGGGTTACTCTTCAAATAAAAAAGGTTATAAGTGTTTTGATCCTCAGACAAAAAAACTTTTTGTGAGCATGGATGTGTCTTTTTTAGAAAATCAACCATATTTTACCCAAAGTTCTCTTCAGGGGGAGAAAGCAATTTTGGAAGATAATTTCTGGGATGTTTCTACTTGTCTTCCTAGTCTTATTTTTCCTGATGTTACTAGTCCTTCGATGCCGAGTATAGAATCTTCTCAATCAGGGGGAGAAATACTACAAAATGATCCTATTGATCAAGTTCCCGAGTTACAGTTTTATACTAGAAGAAAATTCAATCAGAGTAACCAAGACCAGATAGTTGATCCTTCGCAGAGCCAATCTGAGACTCCGACGAATGAAATTGAAAATCTTGGTAATCCTTCCTTCGTTCCTACTTCTTCAATTATTCAAAATACTTTGCCAATTGTGTCTGATCTTGATGTTCCCATAGCCATTAGAAAAGGTACTCGAACTTGTACCAAATATCCTATTGCAAATTACATGTCATATCAAAATTTGTCAAATAGTCATAAAGTTTTCACTTCTAGGATAGATGACTTGTTTGTTCCAAGGAATATACATGAGGCCTTAGAAGATCCAATTTGGAAAGTAGCAGTTATGGAGGAGATGAATGCTCTAAAACAAAATGGGACTTGGGAAATAGTAGAATTGCCAAAAAATAAGAAATCAGTGGGCTGTAAATGGGTGTTCACCATAAAATGTAATGCAGATGGTAGTATTGAGAGATATAAGGCCAGACTGGTAGCTAAAGGTTTCACTCAAACATATGGGATTGATTATGAGGAAACGTTTGCCCCTGTTGCTAAAATCAACTCTATTAGAGTTCTTTTGTCTCTTGCAGTAAATTCAGATTGGCCTCTTTATCAACTCGACGTGAAAAATGTCTTTCTAAATGGCAATCTTGAGGAGGAGGTTTTTATGAGCTTACCACCAGGTTTTGAAAAAGAATTCGGGTGGAGTAAAATTTGCAAATTAAAGAAAACCCTTTATGGTCTTAAACAGTCTCCGAGAGCTTGGTTTGAGCGTTTTGGAAAAGTTGTGTGTAGCTATGGATTTCTTCAAAGTCAAGCAGATCATACTATATTTTATAAACACTCTGAGAATAATAAAATCTCAATTTTGATTGTCTATGTAGATGATATTATTCTCACAGGTGATGATGAAGTTGGTCTAGTTGATCTTAAGAAAAATCTTGCAAGTGAGTTTCAGATCAAGGACCTGGGACCGCTGAAATATTTTTTAGGGATGGAATTTGCAAGATCGAGGAAAGGTATCTTTGTTAATCAAAGAAAGTATGTCCTCGACTTACTCAAGGATACCGGATTACTTGGTTGCAAGGTAGCAGAAACTCCTGTTGAACCTAATCTAAAGCTAGAAGTAGCAAAAGTAGAAGAAATAAAGAACAAGGAACGGTACCAGAGACTTGTTGGAAGATTAATTTATCTATCTCATACACGCCCTGATATTGCATATGCCGTAAGCATGGTAAGTCAGTTTATGCATGCACCAGGACCAACTCATTTTGATGCTGTTTACAGAATTTTGAGGTATCTAAAAGGGACTCCTGGAAAAGGTATTTTATTCCAAAAACATAATCACTCCCAAGTAGAAGTTTATACTGATGCAGATTGGGCAGGAAGTATTACAGATAGAAGATCTACTTCTGGTTATTGTTCTTTTGTTGGTGGGAACCTGGTTACTTGGAGAAGTAAAAAACAAAATGTAGTGGCCAGGAGTAGCGCTGAAGCAGAGTTTAGAGCTTTAGCGCATGGTATTTGTGAAGGCATATGGATCAAAAGGATACTAGAAGAACTGAAGTTTTCTCAGACTAAACCTATACAAATTTATTGTGATAATAAGGCTGCCATATCTATAGCGCATAATCCAGTTCTACATGATAGAACTAAACATATTGAGGTTGACAAACATTTTATTAAAGAAAAGATTGATACAGGTGCAATATGTATTCCTTATCTTCCGACGACAGAGCAAATTGTTGATGTACTAACTAAGGGGCTTCCGAAGAAGCAATTCGATAAATTGATTGACAAGCTGGCTATGGAAGACATCTTTAAACCAGCTTGAGGGGGAGTGTTAGAAATTCTAGTATTTATAATTATGTAGATATTAATTAATATTTAGTCTTTATTGACTTTATTTTATTTTTCCTTATTGTATTAGATCTTTTACTTTCCTTATTGTATTAGGTCTTTTACTTTCCTTATTGTATTAGGTCTTTCTCCTATATAAGAAGACCTAGGATTCCACATGTCTAATAAGAGATTATTATTCTCCTAAATTTAAGAGTTATTACTAGCATTGACAGGGTGGAAGCTCCCAGCTGGTTGGCCTCTCATCCCAAAAGAAGGCCTCGGTTCAATATTGCCAAGAACTGCTCCGTTTTTTCTTCAATTCAAGTCTTAGAAAAGGGTTGTTTGGCAGAGAATTAGACTCTTGGGTGAAGCTGGCAAATAGGATCGACTTAATTCAGCTAGGAGAAGGAGCCGAAAAGGCGGTATGGAAATGGACCTGGGAACCGTTTGGCATTTTTCCCCCAAGTCGGCCTCCTTCAAACTCAAAAACAAGATCCATTTTGAAAGTTCAGCGAATTTAATTTTTTGAGAAGAGAAACAATTTTCATTGATGAATGAAAAATAGGGAGTCGGGTCGAGTCGAGTCGCGATTTCGAAATAAACCCACCTCGCAATTTCGAAGACGCAAAAGCCACGAAAGAATTCTGGAAAGAAAAAAAAAACTTGGGCTGGGTCGATTCTTTAAAATGTATGGGTTGGGTCACGTGAATCTTGGGGCATAAACACCCGAATCACCCAATGGGCGCCGGTTCGAGTCGCGTCTTCTTCCTCCTCTTCCCACGCACATCGCCTAACATTCTAAAAGGTGTCGAATCGTGCGGGCCCCAGGTTGAAAAACAACGCACAGCCTCCTTCCTCGATCGATCACAGTGCTTTTTAAAGCTCAAGGCGCACTACCAAAGCACAAGAAGCAAACCAAGTGGGCTTTTAAAAACATTGCTCGATCAATGGAAGAAATTTTGATCTTGCAACCAATAAGAAGTCTCAACCTTTGGGAAACAATTTTTGAATCCATAAACATCCCAACCTCCATGGAAGCAGGTCCGAAATCTTCTGCCAAACACGAAGAAAAGTTCTCGCAGTAAATCTGAAAATTTTCCAAATTGGGTCGGAGAGGGTATGTGAGTTGGTTAGGGAAGGGTTGGGTCAATTTTTTTTAAAAAAATAGGCTTAGTATCGGGTCGGGTCTCGGGGCAACCAAAAGTAAACTGTGCCCGAAGGAATTCGAACCGGGTTGAGGTTGGCTGGATGTTGCAAGCTCAGCGCATCACCGAACTTAGTTGGGGTTTTGCACGCGATTTCGGCGTTTTCTTCTTCGCTCGTGTCTTCACGGCTTCGGATAGGTTCTTGATTTTCTTGAATCTTTCTCAAATGATCTATGAGTTCTTAGCTTCGAGTGAATACTTCTACGCATTGAACTTGTCGATTCGTTGAAAATCGATCCCATTTGTAAGCCAATTCCTCAAAAATATATTGGATGTACCATCCACTTATTGACTTCCTCCAACGCTTCAAGATTGATGTAGGAATTTAGGTGTGTTCTTGAATAATTTTTTGTCTACATTGGTCCTGATTCAAATCCGAAAGTAGATATTTCGGCCTTGAATTTCCTTCTTGTGCTATAAAACTCCATTCTTGGACAATTCTTGGCAAATTCTAGAAAAGATGGTATCTAAAACATATCCCCTTGTAAATAAGTGTGTTGTTGAATAACAAGCACAGCCAAGAAGCTCCCTTTTGCGATCTGCGTCAACAGGAGTTTTCCGATTTTTTGCTCACGGCAACCAACGTTGGTCCAAAAGGATGCTCTAATACCAATTTGGTGTAGCCTAAGTGACTATTATCTCCAAGAAATCTATCAAGGAATCTTTATTATCAATCAAATGGTGATGAATACAAGAGGACAATTATCTATTTATAGAGAATAGGAAATCAAACTAAGTATTAAAAATACTAAAAATATACTGAAAGGAATTAACCACTAATCCTACTGCATCACCTTTGTATTTTTTGGAACAATGTACTGATCACATCTTAGTGGTGTCATAGCTATAGTAAATTCTTTTGTAATTACTCATTTTCCATGATTCTCCAAGATTGGAAGGTGTTTTGCCCCACATTGGATGTGGATTTATAGCATTTGAGGGCATAATTCTACTTTATCATTAAGACGTTCAATTCTTAAAAGAAGTTATCATTAGATATGTACAAAATCATTTTAGAAATTGGAGAAAAATTAGTTAAAAATACCAAATGAGATTTAGTAATAATGTATATTCTTCCATGTGATTTCCAATCAATTTTCAAACCAAACAAGATCAAGAAATTACCTTCTCAAATTGTGCATCCTTAAGAAATTGACCACCATGCTTACCCTTTACAACCCCATCAAAGGATGAAAGGTTCTTAAGTAAACCACCAACGGCATCTAGTGTGCTAGACAAATCCAGCTTAAGATTCACTTTTGTATTAATCAAGTTATCCATTATATTCATCTGCAAAGGTAACAAGGAGAAAATAATGTCATCACTAACACTTGAAATTTTATAAACTTCTTGGCAGACTTGCGTAGAAACAATTTCATGCATCGACTGACTAGTCCAATTACCAAGTTCAGAACTTTTTCAGAAGACGGCCACAAGATATTTTGACTGAGATGGTACAGAATCTCTTCGCATACCTAAAAAGGAATAAATACACGAGTAAAAAAAAACCTATAACGAGAAAGAATGATAATAATAAATAACAAGTGAATGTTCTATGCACCTTTGAATCACATTCATTCTCAAGGAGTGCAAAAAGAACCTCCCATGTAACTTCATGCAAAACTGAGGAAAAACTTGAAATAAGTGATATCATCCTCAACTTCCAAACTGTTGCCGAAGACATGCCAGGAGCCATACTCCTTTTAACAGCCAGAACATCCATGTCATTGGAGTCATTATTCACATCTAATTCTATATCCAAAATCCTACTCACTTCAGTATCAACCAGGGGGAAAATCCCCGAAGGAGAAACAGGTGCATCAAAATCTTTCAAGATTACCTCGGAATGGAGATTCTTATTGGATATAGAATATTCTTGATAGAGTTCAGAAAGTGCTTTCAAAAGATTTTCCATAGAAAGAATGAATGCACCATACAGATTAACATCCAGAGCATTATGACTTGTTTCTGTGTTGAAAATGGAACTGGAAGCAAAACTTCTAAAGGATGTGACAACAGAACTCGTTATGTCAAGGATGGAGTCAGAGCCAAAGAAATTGAGATGTTTAAAATCCCTGCAGTACCCTTGGATTACATTAACAGCATGATTTGTCATTTCTAAAATGTAGTGGCCCAATCTGGAAATGAACAAAGACGCTTTCTCCCTTTGCCTGTTGAAGCATGTAAAACACACGTAAGAGGAGTATAGCTGCATAAGGACAATATTAAAAAAAGAATTAAACATAAATAAATAAAAAGAGTCAGGACAAAGTGCATATACGAAGTGACAAAACCATGGGGTTGCAAATATATTCCGAAAAAGGAAAAAGTATATTCTGAAATTCTCAAGTGACCCCAAAACAATGCAAAACTTAAATTAATATTGGGTGTAAGAGATGATGAAAACCTTATCAAAGTTGAACCGTATATGAAGTTCGCCAATAAAGCACATAAAATGAAGATATTCGATGGCAGCACTTTTTCCCTCTCCACATCAATCAATGCTCCAAGAACAAAAGTCTCCATTTCATCCAGCAATGGATCTCTGATCTGACGAGGCAGATGAATAGCCTTAAGGCCTCGGGATGGGCATATCTGAACCAACGATTATAGACAACGTGAGAAACTACATAGGTATCAATTCAAAAACAAGACAAACAATAAAACGCCACCTTAACACTAGAACCAAGATGTATTTTGGCCACAACTTCCACAGAACACTCAAAAACTTCTTGCGACCAATCTTGATAAGTTTCTTCTTTCTGCAAATGTAATCAATTTTCAATTACCAAGAAAATCCTCTAATCTGTCTTTAATTTTATAGTGGAAAAGTACTATTAACACTTAACAGACCACATATTTCTTCAAACATTCATCTAAAACCCCTGTAACATCTCTTGAGGGAGCAGAACCCGCACAAAGAGCATGAACAGCTGCAGGCAACAAGAATATTAACTGCTCGTTGAAACTAGCAACCTCCTACATAAAGCAGCAGCAGTTGTCAGCGAACCATTCACAATGTCCTTGGCAAGTTAATTTAATCTGTATATCTAAGAATACAGTTACAATGAAACACACGTTGGGAGTTTTTGTGTGTGCCACGTGTGGGCAAGTATATACGAGAGAGAAAGAGAGTTATAACAATGTAAATAAAAGCTTTTTTTATAGGAAACAAACATTTCATTGATCAAATGAAATTACAAAAGAAGGCTCATATCCAATAGATTACAAAAAACATTTCCAATGCGCAATAAGAGAAGTTAAGCCATAATTACAAGGGGAGGAGGTCAATTTACACCAAGTGAGAGATAAATATCAAATATGTAATAAACGATAATGAGAGACTCAAAATCTTGTTCTTTGTCAGAGAAGGCATGAGAATTTCTTTCCAACCAAGTAGACCAATAGAAAGTCGTAATAAAATTAAGCCACAAAAAGCTTAATAAGTACTTGTACAAAATCCATTTATTCCAAATATCTAACTAAATGCACTATTAACAAAAACCTAATCGTTGGTTCAGATATGCCCATCCTGAGGACTTCCTAATCAAACTAAGCCACAAAAGGCTTTAATAAGTACTAAAAATCCATTTATAATCCCTCCAGATGCTTTAAAGTTACCACTTGACTGCCCATTTCTTATAAGAAAGAAATTTAAACTTTAACAAAGACAAACAAACAAACAAACAAACAAAAAAACCCTTTACCCATTTGGCCATTTCATAAATAGTACAGTTGATAACCCACAGACATTTATTTCTTCATGTTTTGTTTCATAAAGAAAGATCTCTTTCAATTTGGTGCAGAAACCGTGATTTCATTTTATGAGATTAAGCCTAAAATATAGTTTTGATTTTCTGGGGGTTCTACTGGCAACTTGTTGCTTTTCTGCTGCTACTTCAGTTTTGTTGGCTGGAGTTTCCTTTTGATAGCCTCGTTGGTGATCTTTCTGCTTTTGGTTGTTGGTTCTTCAGTTTGGTGGCTTTTCATTGGAGGTTCATCATTAGCGTTGTTGGTTGGCTATGGTGCCTTGCTCCTTTTCTCTTTGTAGCTCCTCTTTCGTCTTTGATGTTTGTGGCTGTGGCTATCCTTGTGGAGTTTTCTTCTTTCATTTTTTAGAGTCTTTGTATGGTTGGGTCCTTTTGTTCTTCTTTTTTTTTTTTTTTTTTTTTGATAAGAAACAAACGTATGGTTGGGTCCTTTTGTTCTTGGAGAGCCTGTTTATTTCTTAATGTTTTTATCATATCAATTCTCTAGCAAAATTGGTAAGTCTTTATATTGCACCCTTTACATTGAAACAATGCTTTATACTCAATAAGTTTTCATGATTGAACTATTAGCTGACTAGCTGCTACATATTTAAAGATTCAGCCATTATATAAAAATAAATAATAAAAAAAAAAAATCAAAATTCAGAAATCAGAAAGAAGTAAGAGGAATAAACCTTCAAGTTAAGATGACCTAGAACTGCCCTCAGAAGATTTTTCCTAAGATGGAAAATGTCTCGAAGGTCACCCTGAATGACAATAATACATACAGAAAATTGCATGAGTCAGGAGTTCAGTCCTCAATTCAAGATCATTTGTAATATCAAACTCCCACCAGCACAACATCATAGCATATCTCAAAACGGGTAACTCAATATTAAGATGAAATAGAAATAAAAGAATTTCAAGAAAAGGCAAATCTATACTAAGTGACCTGTAAATGCATCCACCCATTATGCAGCTTAAACTGGTGGACGAATGCATTTACAGTTCTTACAGAGCTTGACTAATCATTAGAAAAGGGAAAAACAGCCTTTTTACTTTTGACAAAAAATTGTAGAAGAGTTTTCCCAAGTAATTAGTAATTGCTCAGGATTTTGCTCTCTTTTTTTTCCATGAGAAGGTTATGTCTAAGAAGTGCTAAGATATCTCCCATGATTTTGATTAACTTCTTAATTATGATATGTTGTTAATGTGATTGCAAAGGGGTGGGTGGGTGACTTATTTCAATTCCTAGTCCCAAGGCTTAGGAGGCCCCTTTTACACAGAGAAGTAATAACTTATTTGTCCACTTGGTAGATACATCAAACTTTTTATACAATATATACTACTCCCTTAAGAGACCGAAATGAATTGCAAACTAAAAGATAGATCAATTACAGCTACTGGAAAAAAGGACAAATTGACAGTCTAAGCGTTGCAAAGTAAATAGTGATCAAGATTACATATGCAGAGACAGAAATTCTAGCTAAAGTAACTTACTTGAGACCCATTTTTAAAACCGAAATATATTGCAAACTCAAAGATAGAGCAATTACAACTACTGGACAAATGACAAATTGATAGTCTGTGAATTGCAAAGTAGTGATCAAGATGACATATGCAGAGACAGAAATTCAAGCTAAAGCAACTTACTTGAGACCCTTTTCTCGAGAAGTAACAGGATATTAGGTACAAAGCAGATCTGCAAGACAACCATAATCACATAATTAGATGACCTTCAACCCAGAATCCTATAAAATATGACGAGCACGGAGTCTCAAGTCTCAACTCCTCTAGATGGCAACGTAACCGTGTAATTAGAATAACATTACTAACATGCCAAGTTTAATTGGAATTATGAAAACCCATCTCTCAGACAGCAAATTTTGATTACTCGTTTGAATCAAATGTGTATTGCATGCTAGTCTAACTTTCCATGAAAAATAACATTTAAACTTTGAAATTAAAATTATTTCGTTCTAGATATTTAACTAGATAATTGGAGGGAGCGAAATGCACGGACTTTTCGGGACATTTCTTCCACTTTTGATCGATTTATAGATTCAATTATTTGTTATGCTCTCCTAATTTGTAAAGGAACTGCACCTCACCTTTTTCTCATTATAGCTTATCCTGTTTATCCTCCAATTGGAGAACTTTTATGTAATTTAATTCACCTATAGGCAGTGTTTTCAAAGCGCAAGGCGCACCTCAAGGCGACAAGTTTCGTAATCGCCTCAAGGCGAGAGGCGACAAAAAAGCGTCGCCCGAGTGAAGCGAGGCGCACTTAATAAAATAATAAATAAATTATATATATACACACAAATAAATAAAGTAGTGGTAAAACCATTTTATTAATTAACTTAAATAATTGAAGAAATAAAAATATAAGAATTAAATATATTGTTAAAATAATAGGACTGAGATAAACCAAAAAAAAAAAAAAACTATTTAAAATAAATAGAGCAACTACTAACCTATTAGAATTAGTAATACTGCTGTACTAAAACACACTTTTTTACCCCCAAAGGATACCTTCGAAGCCCTCAAGGAAGGTGATCTAAACTCACTTTTTCTCCCATCTAGTCATAAAGATAACTTGGAAACTCATGATACAGTGGAGAATCAGAAGTTGAATTTAAGTAAGTATTTGAATATTCCATCCAATTTGCATCAGTTCTCGAACTTGATTCAAGCTAGTGGTCTTCAATTTCGTGAAATTTCTCCAGCTCACATACAAGGGTGCAATCAGAGTCAGTAAGACAGATTTTAATATCTTTATTATTTGAATGAAGATTATTTCGTGGAATACCAGGGGGTTGGGGGATGCATCTAAACGTATTAGTCTGAAGAGATTTTTGCAAAATATTTGTCCAGACATGGTTTTAATTCAAGAGACCAAGATGTCTGGAATTGATGAGAATTTTGTTAAGTCTATATGGAGTTCTCGTGAGATTAATTGGATTCATGTTGAAGCTTTTGGTAAATCGGGTGGAATGTTAATTTTATGGGATGAAAGCAAAGTAAAGGTGACAGAAGTATTGAAAGGGGGGTACTCCCTAACAGTCAAAGCCTCATTTCAACAAGGGGATGTCTGTTGGATCTCAAACATATATGGCCCAAACAAATATAGAGAGCGTAAACATCTTTGGAGTGAATTAAGATCACTCTTTTTATATTGTGAAGAGCCTTGGTGTATTGGAGGCGATTTCAATATTACTAGATGGTGTCATGAGAGATTCCCAAGAAGAAGTCAAACGAAAGGGATGAAATGTTTCAACAAGCTCATTGAAGAGCTCAGATTGATGGAAGTTCCCATGTCTAATGGCAAATTCACATGGTCTAGACCGGGGGTTGAAGGAAGCAAATCTTTGATTGATAGATTTTTTGTGAATCAAAATTGGGATGATCTTTTCGAAAATTCAAGAGTCTCAAGACAGGTACGCACTTTTTCTGATCATTTCCCAATTCTTCTTGAAGCAGGAAGTTTTGTATGGGGTCCCTCTCCTTTTCGTTTTTACAATTCATGGTTAAATGTGCAAGATTGTGTAAAGATTATAGAACAAGCATTAGACAAAGATCGCTCATACGGTTGGGCTGGTTTCACCATTACAGCCAAGTTGAGAAATCTGAAACCAGTGGTTAAAAAATGGTTTGCAGAATTTGAAAATAATAAGAAGATGAAGGAGAAACATTTGTTGGCTGAAATTCAAAAGTATGGTGACAA
Organism: Herpetospermum pedunculosum; assembly: GCA_028017165.1. Classification (NCBI taxonomy): domain Eukaryota; kingdom Viridiplantae; phylum Streptophyta; class Magnoliopsida; order Cucurbitales; family Cucurbitaceae; genus Herpetospermum; species Herpetospermum pedunculosum. The sequence goes on from CM051530.1 coordinate 1,687,505, forward strand.
ATCTGACCTTGGTCCTCTTTCTACACAAGAAATAATATTACGTTCATCTTTTAAAAGTAAGATGATGGAGTTTTACGTGTTTGAAGAGCGGAATTTGATACAGAAAAGTAAACTGAATTGGCTTCGAGCAGGAGATGAAAATACTAGTTTTTTCCACAGATTTTTGGCTGCCAAAAAGAGAAAGCTTCTTATTTCAGAGTTAACCTCATTCGATGGGCATGCTTTATTGTCATATAGAGAAATTGAAGCTGAGATATTACGTTTTTTCACAGCATTATATACTCGACTGCCGGATATGAGATCTCTTCCTTCAAACATACATTGGAGTGTGGTATCAAGAACAGATAATGATATGTTAATTTCTCTATTTTCGCATGAAGAGATTTGGCTTGCAGTGAAACAATTGGGTAGAAACAAGGCTCCGGGACCCGATGGTTTTTCAATTGAATTTTTCTTGAAATTCTGGCAGCACTTTAAAGAAGACTTTTTCCGGTTTTTTAAGGAATTTCACGAGAATGGGCATTTGAATTCAGCACTTAAGGAAAATTTCATTTGTCTTATTCAGAAAAAAGATATGGTAGCTTCAGTTAAAGACTTCAGACCAATCAGTTTAACGTCATTAGTTTACAAGATTCTGGCCAAAGTGCTTTCCGAACGATTAAAGAGAGTTATGCCTTCCATCATTTCTGGCTATCAAAGTGCCTTTATTGAAGGTAGGCAAATTCTAGACCCCATTCTCATTGCAAATGAAATCGTGGAAGAGTATAGATTGAAAAAGAAGAAGGGATGGATTTTAAAACTGGACATTGAGAAAGCCTTCGATAATGTGGATTGGAATTTTCTTGAAGAGGTGTTATGGAAGAAGAATTTCAATGCTAAATGGATTCAGTGGATTAATGGTTGTGTGAGGAATTCTAAATTCTCTGTTTTTGTAAACGGGAGACCAAGAGGCCGTATTTTAGCATCTCGCGGTATTCGTCAAGGGGACCCCCTATCTCCCTTTTTGTTTTTATTAGTGTCGGAAGTTCTTGGAGTATTGATCGAGAACATGTATTCTAAAGGTCTATACGAAGGATTTTTTGTGGGAAAAGACAAAGTTCATGTTTCAATCCTTCAATTTGCAGATGATACTCTGTTGTTTTGCAAATATGATGACTACATGCTGGAAGTTTTGATACAAACTATTGCCATCTTTGAAAATAGTTCAGGGCTGAAGGTTAATTGGGAAAAATCAGCAATTTGTGGTATAAACGTGGATGATTCGAAATTGTTTGAAGTATCAAAGAGACTTAATTGTAAGACGGAAAGTCTTCCTTTTAATTATCTTGGCCTACCTCTCGGCGGGCATCCAAAGAATCTATCTTTTTGGCAGCCAGTGTTTGATAAAATTCATAAGAAGCTCGATAGATGGAAGCGTTATAATCTCTCACGTGGGGGGAGATTAACTCTTTGGTCTTCAGTTTTATCAAGTATTCCCTTGTACTACATGTCTCTTTTTATAATGCCTGCTCAGGTGAGTGTGAAATTAGAGCGTATGTTGAGAAATTTCTTTTGGGAAGGTAACAACGGTGGAAAAGTTAACCATCTAGTGAGATGGAGTCAAGTTACCAAAACTCAAGGTGACGGTGGTTTAGGAATTGGAGCACTTAAACATAGAAATCAAGCTTTAGTTGCCAAGTGGGGATGGCGTTTTATCAATGAACCCCTCTCTTTTTGGCGAAAGGTGATTGCTAGTATACACGGTCTTTCTCCTTTTGATTGGCACACAATTGACAAAAATTCCTCAAGTCTAAGAAGCCCTTGGAAGAATATTTCAAAGTATTGGCGGCATGTTGATTCATTTGCGATCTTTAAATTAGGCAATGGCAGTGTTTTAAAAGGCGCGCCCAGGCGCGCGCCTAGGCGCGCCAAGGCGCAAGGCGCAAGGTTGGCGCCTCGCCTTGAAAAGGCGAGGCGCACTTAAGAAGGCGCACGTTAGGCGCGCGCCTGGGACGTTAGGCGCGCGCCTGGGACCAAGGCGCAAGGGTTTTTTTTCCAAATATTAAAAAAAAGAAATAAGTAACTAAAATCTGATTTTTTTCTTTAGGGGCGTTGCCCCCATACCCCCGTACCAACCAGTCGTAGAGGTCATAATAGATTCAAGGCATTCCAACTAATCCTAAAGGTTTTTTTTTCATATTTTCACTTCAACCATGCTATCTCTTCTTTATAATTTATTATATTTTTTTTCTATCCAAAGTGCGCCTCGCAAAATAAAGCCCGCGCTTTATTGTGCGCCTTGCGCCTAGGCTCCAGAGGGTCTTTGCGCCTTAGTGCGCCTTGCGCCTTTTAAAACACTGGGCAATGGCAAGCGTATTTCCTTCTGGCATGACATTTGGATTGAAGATAAATCCTTAAAGGATTGTTTTCCTCGATTATATCATTATATGTGATTTCCCCGACTCCTAATGGTTCTGTTGCTGAATTTTGGGACTCCCAAATTCTTTCTTGGAACATTGTTTTTAGAAGACATTTGAAGGATGAAGAAATTTTTGACTTTCAAACTATGATTGGTATACTTGACAACTTGAAGGTTTGTTCTAATGAAGATTCAAGAGTATGGTCTCTTGAACCATCAGGTAATTTTTCGGTCAAATCTCTCTCTCGGCATCTTGGCTCGGCTTCCCCTATACCTAAGGATCTGTTTGAAGCATTGTGGAAGACCAACAGTCCAAAAAGAGTTACTATACTGGTTTGGACTTTATTAAACGGTAGTTTAAATACAACTGAAGTGTTGCAAAGAAAGATGCCTTTTTCCAAGCTATTTCCCTCAGTGTGCCCCCTTTGTCGATTAGAGGGAGACTACCTTTTTCATTTACTATTCAGCTGTCCCTACTCTAGGCATTGTTGGAATAAGCTTTTTGAATTTTTCAATCTTCATTGGGCTTTCTCAAATAATTTGAAGGAAACAGTTTTACAGCTCTTAATTGGGCCTAAATTAGCTGTAAGGCCAAATATTCTCTGGACAAATGCGGTTAAAGCCTTATTATCGGAGCTTTGGTTTGAAAGAAATCAGAGAATTTTTGAAGACAAGCATCTCCCATGGATCGATCGTTTTGAATCAGCTCGTTTACAAGCATCTTCTTGGTGTTATCTCTCCATTCATTTTGCTAATTTTTCAATTCTTGATGTCTATCTTAATTGGCAAGCTTTTATTCTTCCTTTATGAGTCTTGTTGGCTTTTTTATCGCTTTCTTTATTCACTCCTCTATGGAGTTTGTATCATTTGAGCATTAGTCTCTTTTCATAAATTCAATGAAAAGTTGTTTCTTGTTCAAAAAAAAAGAAAAGAAAAATATTAGTAATACTGCCATCTGGCAGTTTTACTACCAGATGTCAAGTATACTACCAAGCATGCATGAGAGCTACTTCACTTCCTCTAGACTAGTCTTCTTATTTAGTGCTACATGAAAATGTTAAAATAGGGAAAGTCATATGGGAGGAGGAAGAAGTGCACGTCAGGTTCTTCAATTTTTCTTCTCAACTTTTGATTCTTCTTCTTTATCTTCGATTTTTCTTCTTCCTTAAACCAAAAAAAAAAAAAAAAAAAAATTATACAACCAGGCGCTCGCCTTCACGCTTGGCGAAGGTCAGAAAAGCGACCTGAGGCGCTGTCAGGCGAGAGCCTGATTGAAGTAGCTCGCCTGGGCTAACTTCAAGGCGCAATGACCCCAGGTAGCCTCGCCTCTCGCCATAGGCGTGCGCCTGGGGTCGCCTTGAAAACACTGCCTATAGGTGCTTGAGAGTTTTCTCTCCCCCTTTTCATTCATCAATGAAATTGTTTCCCTTCTCAAGAAAAAGATATTTAACTAGATAATATCATGGAGTCCTGTGGTCAATGAAGCAAAAAGAAGTTTTTTTTTTTTTTTTTAAAAGATACAGAGCTTTCATTGAGAATAAATGAAAGAATACAAGGGCATACAAAAAAAAACAAGCCCAAAGAAGGGGACCCCACTTGGGCTCTAGTCAACCAAAATATTGTTCAAAGAATAATTACAAAAATAACACAGACACCGATGCCCATAAAGAAACATGGAACCTAACGAAGGACCAAACAGCACAAGGATCCGTCTCAACCCCTCTAAAGGTCCTATTGTTTCTTTCCCCCCAATGCACACACCCGCTTGCCAAAGAAACTTTCATTTCTCCCGAAAAGGCGGATGGACAAGGAACTCCTCGATCATCACTCTAAAATCCCTGGGTCTAGCCAACTGAAGGCTAAACACCTCAAAAAAAAAAAAATCTCAAATAACTCGAGCAAACGGACAGCTCCACAAAAGATGATCCAGGTCTTCCTCCGCCCTACGACAAAGATTGCAACGAAACGGAACCACCAACGATGTCGACCTCCTCGCCAGTCTATCCAAGGTATTAACTCTGCCATGAACAACCTGCCAGACAAAAAATTGAACCTTCTTTGGGACTTTCACCTTCCAAAGGGTCGAAAACACCGACTCAACACCCGAGGAGGAATCCAACGACCAAACAAAGAAAGAGCAACAAGAGAATCCCGTACTCAGACTAGGAATCCACACCCGACGATCCCTCCTCTCCGGAAAAGAGATCAAACCCTCAACCAAAGAAAAAAGAGCCATCACCTCCGACACTTCCTTGTCGAACAACGCACGCCAGAGACCAAGAGAAAAAAAGGGGGTTCACAGCATCAGCCACAAATCTTTATGCCCTCACCTCCGACAATCAGTGGCAAGCAACTTGTATTTTCTTAATAATAATAATAATAATAATAATAATAATAATTTAAAGAAAAAAAAGGAAAGAATAGAGTATTCAAAAGGTCAAAAATGAGAACTTACATTGACGGCATTCGTTTGAAAAATAAATGTTCCCATACGTCTTGAGGAATTACACACATCTTCATTAAATCCTAAACAAAGAAACTGCTACATGAGGGACTCGAGCCAACAAGAGTGTTCTAGGATGTTAGCAATACAGTAGAAAGACTCAACAGAATGAACAAGAAAGTAAAGTCATCGGGAAATATAAACTCACTCGTTCAATTATTTTCCCAAGAAGCAACAGAGCAGCTTCCGCCTGCATTGATTCTCAAATACAATGAACCTCAAAAGAGTAACTAAAGTAAACATTTTTTGTGCATTGTTTCAAGAAGATTGGCTCAGATTCGAATCTTTGAATATATTTCAAGGGAAAAGTCTACTCCAGATCTGGGAGGTTTTATCACTTAACTATTCATCTTGATGTCGTAAATAGAAAATATTTTATAGTTACTCTACGTCTTCTATGTTGACTAACTGGAGTTTTTTCAGCAACTCTTTTGGCTTTTCACTATCCATGAGTTCGTTTGTATATAAAGAAACAAACTTTTCAGATAATTGAAAAGCTTCAATTAGTAGCATAAAGGTGAAACATCCGTTGCATAACAAACTTTCCATAAATAAAACAAACAAACAAAAAATCAATTGTTCATGATATCCATTACAGAGTACCTACTAAATAGATCGTTTCCTCTTCAAAAGCCACAACAAAAAACATGAACTTACCACCACAAACACATGACTAAACATGGGCAGTCCATGCATCAAACAACTCCATATTGATTGCCAGCCTTGATATAACTGCAATTTCAGTCAAATAAAGTCAATCAATTTTCAATAGGGCAGTCCCTCAGCTCACACCCCAAAAAAAAGGTCCTATTAGTGTACTTAAGTTGGTTTCCCATATAAAACAAAATAAAAAATAGGAATACTGTGAAAAAAGGAGCATACCTTATCCTCGGATAAACTTTTTGACCATTCACTAGAATCCAATAACACTACAGAAAGTTCTTGCAGGCTCCTTCAAATTCATGTGGATATACAGACATATGAGCTCAATGGGACAGAGAACCGAAGTACATACTTTCACTCGAAATAATATATGAACAGTCATGTGAATGAACTAAGCAGCTAAAATGTGGAATTAAATTAAATACAGATTTGTGTATTCCGAAAATTTACATAGACGTGAAAAGCTATATTAGCTTACCGCAATGTCCACAATAAACCATCATAAGAATGCCCCACGTTTGCATCTTTCAATATTCTGCAACATGCTCAAAAAAAAATCAAATCGATTGAAATTGTGTCCCATGCTTTTTATTCACGTGTATTATTTGCAGTTTCGGTTAGCATGAGCATTATGATTGTGTTTTGTAGCTTTGATTACCATGAACAATATGATTGTGTTTTCTAGTTTTAATTAGCATGTATCATGTTGTAATTATACACATGAAGAAAAGACGTGCAACAAGTAATTTCATATCAAACACAAATAGAACAAATCTCAGAAGATATTTTTTTTTGAAACAAGACACTAAACTTTTCATTAAAAAAATGAAAGGAGACTAATGCTCAAAATACAAATAACCTCCAAGAAGGAAGAAAAAAGCAGAAAATAAAAGCAAACCAAAGATCTTACAAGGGGTGAACAATAGATAACCAATTCAGATTAAAATCTTGAAAAGATAAAAATTCAAAAGAATTAGATAGAGAACACGAGGAGGAAGCCTTCAGGCGTGCTGCTTCATAACAATCTAGCCCAGGACTAATTTTGTTCTGGAATACCCGTTGATTTCTTTCGAACCATAACTCAAAGAATTGCTTTGGCCGCATTTGTCCTTAAGAGTTTAGGTCTTGGTGCCAAAGAGGGACCAATGAGCATTCGAAGAAAGTTTGTATTGAAAGAGATATCAAGAACCCAATGAACTCCAAAAACCTTAAAACAATTTCTCCCAAAAAAGCCTTACAAATGAGCAATCAAAAAGATATGATGGAGAGATTCTGCATCTGATTGACATAATGAGCAAACCGACGGGGATATACAATGCTTAGGGAGCTTTTTCTGTAGAATGTCTGAGCAATTCAAAGATCCATTTAGCATAATCCAAATCAAAATACTAACTCTCTGTGGGCTTTTCGATTTCCAAATAGCCGAGAAAACAACTGATTCCAAAGGAGAGGATGAAAAGGAGGAGAGTGAGGCAAGATCCCGTGTTAGGGATTTAACTGAAAACCCCCCCGAATTTTCTAGAGACCACACTTTTGAATCTGCCTAGAAACAAACTTGTGTTGATGATATTTCACCCAAAAGTGTTTGAAAATCAATGATCTCTTCTTCTTTTAGCCCTCTTCTAAAGCTGAAATTCCATGAAAGGGATGAACCATCCCAATAATCAAAATTGTACCTGGTAGTTTGGAATAAAAGGAGAAAAAACCAGGATTTCAGCTTCAATTACTCCAAAAAAGAGAAGGGAGCTGCCATTTGCTGATTTCAATTCTGAAATCAGAGGGCTTTCTTTTTCTTGCTGCCAAAATTCTGTGAAAAAACCAGTGTTTCCATCTCCCTCCTTTAGCCACTGAAGTTTGCACTTTTGGATCAAAATCCTCTCATCTAAAAAATAGAACTCCATCAATTCACACTTTGCCACAGATCTGACTTCGAGTTCGATGGTTGAGAGCTCATTTGACTCGGATTTTCAGTCAAAACAAGGCAATTTCAGACAAAAAATTTGGCACTGATGTTTAAGAAATTTCTTTAAAGCAGCCTGTTTAGAAACACTTCCCAAACCCCATGTATTCCAGGAGATGATTTTCATGATACCTCTCTGTAAAGTACCTTTCCTTTCTATAGATTGTGCTCTTGAGATGTAGATGATGGAATGTCTCGGATTAGTATACCACAAGCCTCAACAAAAGAAGATAGATTACTAGGTAAAGAGGAAGAGGTTACTGCATTGCAAGTGCTTTCAAAAGTTGTTTCTGTAAAGTCTTTTCCTTCATCTTTGAAAAGAAGTTCAAAAGAATCCGCATGAGACAATTCCTCTTCATCTTGTGTGTCTTCAATTAAAACTTCTGGTTCTTCACTACTTACACTTACATCATTATCATCATCAGAATCAATGAGATGAAGATGAGAGGATGCTGAAACTTTGGAAGGTGGAATAACAAGACCTTTTGATAAGGTGACATTTGTATCTGGATAACTCAATTCAGTAGTATTTAATTGAAGGATTTCCTCTGAATTCTTAGGTTCCACTTCAATTGGGGCAGCCAATAACCGAGTACATAATTCTTCAATAATATCTGAGTTAGCATCAGTGAACCTTGGGCCATGTGGAGGAGTAATCACATTAGGACTTTTCCGAGAATAATAGAAAGGAAGAGCATTGATGAAGCGTGATTCCAAGGAGCTCGCATGAATCTGATTTGTGGTGACAACTGGTAACTCATGGGAAGGCATTGGAGCATTAAATAAAATTGAATCTGAAAAGTTGTTTAATTGCTCTTTGAGGGGAGTGTGAATGCAATTGTTCGCATTCTCTGAGAGAGAATTCTCCCCAAGCATTAAAGAAGTCTCTTCCGAAATAATTGCTTGTTCATTCTCATGCAAGACTTGGTTGAATTCCTTGATGGGCGGATATATCACTTGCCTTACATTAGTAATAATTTTCTCACTCCTAGTTGGAGATAATTCATTTTTCTTGGATGATGCAACATCCTTTTCATCTCCCCAATGCTGAGTTAATTTAGTAGCATGTGGATAATCAAAATTCTCACCATTTTTCACGATTTGAATTGTTTCAAGAGGGAGAGCAACAGACTTCTTGGTAAAAACAGTAGGGGAATTCGACTGGTCAGAGGGGCCTTGCTGTATTTTTTCCATTAATAATGGAATTTCTGAATTAAGTATTGGTTCCTCATCAATCAAGACTTGATTGATTAATAAAGTCTCCTTGAAAGTCGAAATAAATGACCTTTCATTGAGATCTCTTTCCTCTCTCCTGGCTGGAATTAAATCTCCCTCTTTGGAAGATGTAAGAGTCCCTTCATCTCCCCAAAGTTGCTTTAAATTATAATCCCTTTCTGCTGGATTTAATTCTCTCTCCTTGAGAGATACAACAGCCTCTTCGTCTCCCCAAAGTTGCATTGATGAGGTATTATCCAAATAATCAATAAACTCCCCATCTTCCAAAATCTGAGAGTTATTTTTAGAGGCATTTTTGGCTGTAAATGATCTTCCTTCCTTGGTAGTCGAAAGGTCAGAAAACACTTGCTGGTTTTTTCCTTTGGGAATACGGGGGGTCATATTGAATGATCTTGAATTAATAGAACGATTCTCCACGAATTTCTTTAAGGCTTCAGCTTGTTCATGCACACTAATAACTCCCTCATCAACCATAACTTGATGCAACCGGATTAAATCTAAAGCATTTGAAAAGTCATTTAAGGAAAGATCACCATGAATAATATTTTGAGGGCCATCTGCTTCAATGTCACCAAATTTTAGAGAAATATTTCCTCTAATCACATCTGTAATCTCAATTGAGGCTGGGATGAGACCACATAAATTTTTTTTAACTTCTATTTTTGCCTCCATACAATCCAGCAAATTGAGTGTTTGAGAAGAAATGCTAACAAGCCCTCCAAAGTGAATTCCAATTGCTTCAAAAGTGCTACGTTGCCAATACTCTAGTGGCAAATTCTTGAGAGTGATCCAACCCCCATATCCCTTGATGAACTCTGGCTGAGAATGTTTGACTTTATTCCAATTTTCAATAAGCAAATGAAAGTCACCAAATGGCTGCCATTTCCCATAGTAAATAGATGCATGTGAAGAAACTTCATCTTTGAATTTGAATAAAGCCTTATCTGCCATGAAAGGATTAATCAAAACTGGTTGCTTAAAATGATCCTCCAATGTCTCTTTTATTTCTTTCCAACTGTTATGAAAAAATAGTTTAGAAACAACCATTAAATCACAGAAATCCATAGAACAAACTTCCTGATCTTTTCTTATCCATTGTGAGGAGAACAAGTTTTTTGTTGGGTTGGAGACTTTTTTTGTGGCTAAAGATTCTGATTCCTCAGTCAGAATTTGTTTTCCTTTTATATTTCTTCTTGCTACCTCTGCATAGCTACTATGAAAAGGTGGGATTGGCTTCACAAGTTGCTTCGAATCGGATTTCAAAGGTTGTTTAGGAGCTAGCAATTTTTCAGCCTTTTGAATATGTTGCATATTATCTTGTCCATTCTTCCTTTGGGTCAACAAGAAGTTTTTGAGCATCTCCCAGAAAACTAGCCAACCTTTCTTGTTAAAACCAGCTGGAATACATATGATATTTCTTCCACCAGAGGGAGGCCAAACGGTACACTCAAGAAACCAACCTTGATAGGATCTGAACTTAGTCACACGAAAAGTTCCAGAGACATCTCTATCTTGCTTGAAGAAAGACGAATGTAAAGGGAGATGCAAGAAATCTATCAACGATCTCTCAAGCCAACTAAGATGAGAAAAGGATAAAGGCGTTACCTTCTTAAAACTCATATCTTCAACTAAAAACTTGTCATCTTCACTCCAAATGCAGAAAAAAGAATTGTTAACACAGCAACTCTTGACTTCCATGAGGATAAGATGAAATAGCTAGATAAAAATAAAATCTTGGAGGCTGCTCTTGATGAATCAGAAGCTAGGAAGGTAGCTGGAGACTGAAAAATGGGGTTTGGGAAGGGGAGGAGAGAGGGGAGAGCATTTTGGGGGGGGGGGGGGGGGGGGGGGGGGTCTACAAATCTCAGAAGATATTAACAGTTTATAATTTTTTTAATGAACTCGAAGATAAAGTCAAACGCAAATACAAACTCCCAATGAGAGTTTGTATCCTTGTGCATTTTATATCTTGTGATCAATTCAATGAAAAGTTGTTTCTTGTTCCAAAAATCCTAGATAGAGAAATAATTTAATAACATGGAATAAACGATCTACAACAAGTTCAAAAAATGCTCTCTTCTCCCCCCTGAACTTTCTCCATGCCTTCATCCATAGCTCGCCGGAATCACCTAACTCTCCGGAATGGATCGGATCCACCACATTCGCCATGATTCCTCTTTCTCCATTGATAGAAAAACCTTCTCCATCAAGAAAGGAGGAGGCCTACGCATCACAGAGGAAACAAAAGACAGATCCTATACTCTGCTTTGAGAATAGACTCTCTACAATGGTTGTTCAAATCTTTCTCCACTCTAATGGAAGCCCCGCTTAATATGAGCTTCTTTGTAGAAGACCGACTGGATGAATATGTTCTATGGGTGGAAAAGATATCCACTAGAAAGGGACATTGTGCTGTGATAGCAAGGTTAGGAGTCAAGGGAGGCTTGAACAAAATTATTATTCCTATTGGGAGTAATAAATATGGTTGGAAGAGCTTCCTCTCTCTTCTTAACTCCCACAACAACCCCCAAAAAACTTATCTGAATATGGCTCCAAAACCCACCATAAAGATGAACCACCACTCCTATAAGGAAGCATTAAAGTCAAACAAGCAAGAGAGCAAGAATGCAGCAACATCAACTACTTTGAAACAAGCCTATCAACAGGTATCAACTGGAAAAATCAGACCTACTCCTGAAATGGCTGAGTTCTATCCCGATGAGGCTGTTATAGTCTTTAGGGAAAATTTCCATGATAGTTGGGCTGAGATCATCAAGGTCATACAACTGGATATCACGAATGTTGGCTCCATCAGCCCCATACAACCAGATAGGGCTCTATTGAAGGTTAAAGACAAAGACCAGGGGGATACTTTGTGTAATATTAAGGGTTGGACCTTGACAGGACTCTACAAAATCAGATTTGAGAAATGGAATGAAATATCTTATTTGGAAAAGTCTGTGGTACCATCTTATGGAGGTTGGATAAAAATAAGGAATTTGCCAATTGACAGATGGTCTCTTGATATGTTTAAAAACATAGGAGATAGATGTGGTGGATACATAGAAACGGCAACCAAGACCTTATCAAGGTTGGAAATGATGGAAGTCAGTATAAAAGTCAAAGAAAATGCCCATGGCTTCATCCCCGCCGATATCCTTCTCACATCACAAGGCAAAAATCCATTCACAGTGCAAGTAGACCCTTTCTACAAACCGGAGTTTGCTTTGAATTTTGTTGCCAGAATCCATGGCAAAACTCCACCAAAACCAGCCGGAGAAGAAAGCCAACGTGCTCAGCTTGTCACAGATACCAAGGGACGCGCGATTGGAAAAGAAAAAGGACAATTGACCCACGTGAAAGTGCCTATGAAGTACAAAAAAGTCTTGCAAACAGTGATCAACACTGTTCCTGAAGTTGAAAGGTCAGAAAGTTGTACCTTTTTTGCTGAAAGTCCAGGAAAAAGTACCAAAATTGTTGGTCTTGGTGTATCTGACAAGTCTTCTCATCCCCTTTTGCCCACATCCACACACACCGAGGTAAATTGTGACCCACCCCTCCATTCCTCTGACTTGACCCAATTTTCATCCTTTCTTCCATCCCCTTTTAACCAATCCCATACGCCACTGCCATCCCCATCTTTAGTCATAACCCATATCAGCCATCATACTCCCCTTGCCCTAGACTTGGACCCATTTTTATTTAAGCCTTCCCCACAGAAAATCCCTCCTTTTTTTCATATTTTGGAGGAAGAGGCACATGGGCAGTGGGTCCTTCCCAGTACCAACCCCACCGTAGCAAAAACAGTACCCCTGACCAACTCCACTGTAGCAAAAACAGTTCCTCTTACCAACCCCACGTTAGCCAAAAATCCCACAAATAATCTTCCCCAAACCAAGTTTCAATCTATCACCAAAAACCCTACCCCTTTTAACCATTCTGCTCTTCAAAATTCTCCCTCCTTACAGCCCTCTCCTCCACCGATTTTATTCACAAAAATCCCCCCTTTGCTCAAACCTATCATCATCAATAATAGGAAATCATCCTTGGTTGTTGGAACCATCCATTCTACCAATTCAGGTAAGTTCTTAAATGATTCCGATGATCTCCTTTCATCTCCTTGCTCCCAATCAAATGAGGACTCACCCTCTTTTACAAATGCTTCCAAAGAGATTTCTATTTTCTCCAATCTCCCCCACAGCTATAACTAATCTTTTTGATGAATCTTATGAATCAATCGAAGATGAGCTCCCTTTAGCGATAACCCCGATTGCCATGGATCTCCCTCATTCATCATTAGTCCACCAATCCCCTGATTTTGGCATCAAGCACACTGCACAAAAGGTCATTACAAAAGAATTTGAAGAAACTCCTACAGAAGAGGACATTACACACTACCTTGCAATTGTGTTACCTTGGCTGATTAAAAGAGGTATGTGTATAATGTCTTTACCTACTCAAGGAAAACAGAAGAAGATGACAAACAACAAGAAGCAACGTAACTGGGAGAAGGAATTATTGAATCTCAATTCGGGTGTCAATTATGGTAAAATCAGAACCCGTCGAAGTTATTTATCTGAAGGGTCGAAACACCCCAATTGATTGATTTCTTCATAACTCAGGCCCGTAAAGGTCCTCTTGATCGTGGTTTTGTCAAGTTTTTACAGTTTTTCTGCCTTTTTGGTCGACCCTCATTGGTCGCTTCCGACTCTACCGGAGACTCCCTCCCTATTTGATTTGTTTGTTTATTGGGCTCTTGTTTGAGCTTGTTCCTCTTCTATTCATCAAAAGAGCTCTTTTGTCGTTTTGCACAGTTTGATCTCTCTTTTGTAACACTTTACATTTAATCAATGAAAGGTTACCGTTTCTTATCAAAAAAAAAAAAAAAACGATCTACAACATTAAATCCTAGATACCTCTCGAAATTTAAGCAAATTGCCTCAAACCAGAAGGTGAAAAGATCCTTATTGATGCGGGAATGGTAATTTCGGACGAGACAACAGAAGGCCGCATTCCTACAAGATAATCAATCCCGTCACAAAAATAATGCCCCATGCCAAATTAACAAATAAACCAGGGAATGCAAGATCGTGTTTCCATAATCACATAGTTCAGAAATTTACCATAACCATTTCCCTTTAGCAAGTGCCTCTTTAAGGTGAACACTAGTTGGGTCCCTTTTAACCCGCTTTTCAGTTGATATTGCTTTTGTAGAGGTAACACATGCCTAAATTAATAAAATTCATGTGCAACCAATCAGGCCAATTTCTAGTGCCCATAAACTACAACCATTCAAACAACTAAAAAAAAAATATTGATAGGAAATAGAATAACTTCATTGATATAATGAAAAATGAGGGATCTATCCAATAGTTACAAAAACCATCTCCAATTAATAATAAGAGATGATAAGCTATAATCACAAAAAGGATGGATCAATTTTCCCAAATATTTGTAACAAATTATTTTGGATACTTATTTCGGATCTCATTAGAGCAATACCTTTTTATTGTACATTAGGTGATCGAGTCAAATTAACAACTTCCCATCAATGTAGCATGGTAAATAAATAAGGCAGTGCAGTATGTTTAGAGTACCCGATATAGTACTGCTGCAGCAAGTTCTACCAACCCGCAATGTGAGCTACTCAGAGTTCCAAACTTATCGTCTTTATTTGTATCAGACCTGAAAATTCATCAAATATTTCCAATTACCATACATTATCAGATGATAAACAAGCTTCAACCTAAATGAGATACAAGGAAAAAGGATAAATCAAGAGAAAATATGAAAATACAAACCAAGGCACCCCAACACTAGTTATATTGCTTTGATCTAGTTCCTTATAAAGTACATCAAGCAGTTGTTCTATCAAAAATCTCTCATCATCAACTCCTCTCGTTAAACTTATTTGTAACCGTCCATAGAGGACAAGCGCATCCTGCAAAAGTAACAAGTCAGGAAAATGTTTTAAAATTATAAATGAAAATAACTATTAGTTAAGTTTGTTCAACTTATTTCATACCTTTAGAGCTCGGTCATGAGTCACCATCCAACACCGAAACACAAATGTTTGCACAGAATTATGAATCTCTAATAAGTTACTGCCTAGATTAGGACCATCCTTTAACAGGTATGTATTTACACACTCAATAAGTTTGCGTGATACTTTTCCTTCGTCCCTGACCAAGAAAAGAAAGAGAATTCATTCTTTCACTAAAAGATACCAATGATTGAAACGCCAAGATCAAGTTAACAAGCGTAATAGAGGACGAACAAGAATCAAAATGGTAACGATTGGGTTAAAGGCAAGCATTATCATACCTCACGAGAGAGAAAATCTTAGCAATTCCATTTACAATTTCTTGCCTAATACTATCTGGGAAGTCACCAGGAGGATTTTCCAAAAGTGAATGAAGTGTTAAGATGCACCGGAAGAGCTCCTCTTTGGGAGTATAATGATCATCATTCTTCCCAACTAAGCTTCCTTCCACCTTCTCCAAGTATAAAAGCATGAAGTCTTTCCACATGGAACGGTGAAGTTAAGATGAAATTAAACATCATATAGTAATCCAAATGATATGTAATTGTAGAGATTAACTTAAACATCAAACATAAATCATAATAATAAACATTTCTCAGGTTGAGGTTATGACAAAACTTACTGCAATATATGCGCTTCCTCAAATGAAAACGATAATCTCTTACAGCTACTAGATGCCTAATTATGATCCCATACTCAGATTGAAAGCATGATAGAGTACTCAAGACGTCCCATACATGACTAAAGAGCATCTTAACCACAGATATCAAGGGTACTTCATTGCCTGGGACAAGAAAAACAAGCATCGTAAGTATAACTTTTAGATATTCTATCAAGAAAGCTTAGGTAATATATACAAACGAAGGAGTTCCACTGTTAAACAATAATAGAAAGGCTACGGCCTAAACATTGAACCAATAACAAACCACAACTAACAACCAAAAGTAATTTGAAGTATTAATGTTGAACCATGTGGTTCATGAATATTTCCCTGGTCAAGAACATGAAGTTGTAGATCCCTAGGATTTTTGCAATTTTATGGGGTCAATGGGTTTGAGAGGAACAATAGACATTTTAGGGGGATCGAGAGACCTAAGGAGGAAGTGTGGTCCCTTGTTAGGTTCCATTTGTATTTGTTGCTATTTTTTAGTGGGGTGTTCTTAATGGAGCCTTTTCCTTTTGTTTACCACCTAAGAAGTGTCAGAGAAGGTTCAAAATTGGTTGCCCCTCACTCTAGTAATGATGATTCAAGTTCCTCAAAAGACATTTCCAACACTGTTGGGTCTTTTAGCATTTTCCCTAAGAGGTTCCGTCCTTTTTCTCATGGTACTATTCATTCTACTAGTTTCCAAATATGTTCTAGAAGAACATTTTTCTGATTTTAACGATGATTCTTTTGTTAGTCTCAGTAGCTTTGATTCCTTCTTAGTCTGGATTTGGAATAAAGATGACCTTGAAATTTATTTCATGCTTTTTATTGGTGTAAACATACCCTCCCCTTTAAAGATTATAGTCTATCTTCATTGAATTTCAATTGGAGAGCCTTTTTGTAATCATCTTTTGGGATTGGGAGCCTACTAGCTCCTCTTATTTCATTCATCAATGAAATTTTGTTTCTCAAACAAAAAAACAAAAAAAATGATAAGAAACAATTTCAGTGATGATATGAAATTACAGAAGAGGGGCAAAGCCCCCATCCAAAGGAATTACATAAAACCTCTCCAATTGAAAAAGAGAGAAATATAGCTATAGTGATGAAAGAGTGGATAACATTTACACCAAGAAACAACCAAGAGTACTATAGCATAAAAAAAAAAAAAAAAAAAAAAAAAAAAAAACTATGAAAAAAAGGCTCCTTATCTTGAAAGATTCGGCAATTCCTCTTTTGCCAAACACTCCAGAAAAAATCTTTTATAAAGTTCATCCAAAGAAGTTTTTTCTCCCGTTTAAAAGGGTGGCCCCCCAAGAGTAAGAGATAAGAGAAAGGTAGGATCATTAGGAAGAGCAATGGACCACCCAAAGGTGTTGAGAATAATATCCCAAAAAGCCTTCACAAAATCACATAACAGAAGCATATGACCTTGCAAGTCCGAGCTTTCTTGCAAAGAGAGCACCAATGGGGAGAGATAGACATATAGAGCATTCTCCTTTGTAGTTTGTTTCTCCAGAGGAAAATTCCTCTTTCTCTAGTGTCAAGCACATCGTCAAGGAAGCTTCAGTCGACCCACATCCCCACTAACTAACTGTCAGGGGATAAATTTCCCCTTTTACTCTTTCTATAATAAGTTTTCATGATAGGAGGCCTCACATACACTCAGAGAAACATTACGCAACAAAAGCTACAATAATGACATATTTCAATCACTCACCAGAAAACTTATTATCCTCTGCTTTTTGAACTACAACTCTCAGTGTCTTCGCAAATATTAACTTTGGCGACCGCCTCTTGCTTGAAGATATCTCCATTGACACACATTGGATCAACAATTTTGTGATGAAAGGCCATGTTTCAGCTGAAGAGAAACAAGATTAGTTACTTCTTTAAGGCAATGTTTGAGGAATAACAGGAAAACATGCGCAAGTCAAATTGACAATCGAACGTACCAGATGGAATTTCTTCTGGATTGAGCTTGGCAGTGTTCTGTCCAATAAATTTACAGAAATCGATCGCTTTTTCTCCCTCTAGCCATGTATTCAACAACTTAATCCCTTCCTGTAATCACGCGAAAACAACATGAATATATTGATCGCTTAAGCTAGTATGAATATTAATCTACTAGATGATGCAACTGTCTGGCTACATTAGATTGATTTTCAGAATACAAATTGTGAGAACTGAATGCAACTGTCTGACTACATCAAAAAAAAATGCTAAGAAGTATAATACTCAGAATTTCCCTAAGAAAACTACCTGGATACTGAAAGGGTATTTCGAACTCCCTATTGATTGAATGTACAGCGAAAACATACAAAAAAAAACCTCTCAGAAGCATTTTGCATGCACAGATTCTCAACAAATTCATAACGCTCAGACGAAGTCGAAAATTGTTCTTACCTCGCGAGCTTTAGCTTTATCGGAAGATAGCTTTGAGATGATATCTTGGACGTCTCTGGAAGTGACCATGGCGCAGTTCGATCGGTGCTCCGATTGCGATGGGAGAGCTCAAACTGGTGAAGTTCTGAGATGGTATGAAGCGGTTGAAGACATTGAAATGGCGGGAAAGAGAGGAGAGGTCTTGCAGTGAAGAGGGACTGTGACGGGAAGGGGGGCGAGGCTAGTCGAAGCTTAGACGTTTCGGCGACACGAAGACTGTGGTTCTGACCGTTGAATTAGTCAACAAGCTACACAGCTGAAAATTATCATTTACCGTATCAATTTTTTATTTTCTTGTTTTTTTTCTTTTGTGTTCATTAATTAGGGAATGTTTGGTTGGTAGTAATAATACAAATTCAGATATTGGGTTTATGTTATAAATTTTGTATAAGTATTATTTTATAAAAATATATAATTTATAACATTTTTTAATTTAACAAAAATAAATTAAATTTATAATATGAAATATTATATTATTAAAAAAATATCTTTTTAAATAAATATAATTCTACATTTAAAATTTAAAATTTAAAATTTGCATAGAAATTTAGAAAAAAAAAAAATTGTTTTCAAAATTTACATTGTTTGCATCATAAACTCCGAAAATCATTTTCAAAAACAGAATCTAAATACATAAAACATAATTCGGATTCGAATTGTATATCAAATAGAGCTTTATTTATCTCAATCATGTTGGCTCGATATCAAAATTGAAAATATGAATTATATGGGATGCTTCCATTCTTCAAACATAAAAAAAAAAAAAAAAAAAAAATTGTCCCCCTTTTAAAAACTATGGTTGCATGCCAATTTTGTTGACGTCATCATCAAAGTTCAATTACCGTTTTTTGTCTTGCCCATTCTCGTTTCTTGCTGGGGTTCTTTTCCTTTATCGTTAATGAATGTTAGTGTACGAATAGACAACATATGCACTTGTTTGTTAATTTACAAGGCCAAACCTAATTAATTTTACCTTAAACCCTTCACGACGTATGGTAAGAATAAGAAACGAGAGCAAGCTAGAATGAGCTACAGCATGCGTTCACCCTAAAACTTTCACGAAAGATGAGAGGGCAAAAAACAACAACAAGAAGAAATGAGAACGAGACACGAGAACGATGAGCAATATTAATAATAGATTTTAGCACGCATTCATAAATAAGGGCAAAACAGTAATTGGACTTTGTTCCGAATCGAATCTCTTTAGAAAGAAGATGATCCTGACAAAATCGTATTTAGATTTTGAGAAAATTGTATAAGTAATCCAAATGTTCAAATGTCGTCGTCACCTCGCACTCGTTTATGCGCCTCTCAAGTCGACACGATATTTGTTACATTCCCGCAACTCACTATATAATGTCATTTTATCTCTTTCATTTATTTTAGGGTTTTTGTTTTCTACTATTACTACAAACTATCAAATTACCTTCGACCATACGGTACATACATGAAAAAACCCAACCACTCTCAATAATATGACCCAAATCAAAATTTTCATTGTTTTTCATAACAAAACATAAAATGTATTATTTACTAACACAATTTATAAATTTCTATTATATATATATATATATATATAAAAAAAAATAACCCTAATATATTTACATTCAATTTGAACATTTATTTTATATATATAGTTACATTAAAAAATAATTATAAAAAAAACCCTAATATATTTATATTGGGGAATATTAATTTGAACTTATGTCTTGTGGTCAAAGACATAAGTCCACATTAATTAGGATGACCAAATGTAACATATAAGTTTGTATAATTATGAGACTTAATTTATTTCGATCGGTTTCTAAATTGGAGCTGCTTAAATTGCCGAAAGTGAAAAACAAATTTTTTGGTAGTTTAATTAAAATTAATAGTCTTATAATGCAATGCTTCGTAGTTTGATATTTTATATTTTAATAAAAACAAATCAAATAAAATCATCACAACCAAGTGAAGAATTTTTTTTTTGAGAAAAGGTTAAAAAATTACCGCAAGCAAACTAAAATTGGTTAAATTACAAGTTTAATCAATAAATTTTTATATTTATATCTATCTAGTCCATAAACTTAAAAAAATATCTAATAAATATACGAACTTTCAATTTTATATCTAACCGACATAAACTTAAAAATATCTAATAAATTCCTAATCTTTCAATTTAAGGACCAATAAGTATTTGACATATTAAAAATAAATTAAAATATTAGACATAAAATTGACAGAAAATTGTGTGAATGTGTCAATTTAGAATAAGATAATTAAAAATATAGCATGTTTTTTAAAAAATTGCGGATATAGTCATTTCTATCGCTGATATCTTGTGGCTGATAGAAGTCTATCGCTGATCATCTCAGTTTTTTATAGATTTTTGTTAGTGATAATAGTCTATCACTAATATGATAAGAAACGATTTTTTTTTTGCCATATTTGCAAAACATTTTAAAATTTGTTAAATTTGCAATTAGTTTGGGCCTGATTGCTATTTGTGCAACCAGTGACCATAATATTTTATTTTTTAAAAAAAAAAAAAAAAAATGACCATAAATTTGTATTTTGTGTGTTAATAAGTCCTTAAATTTAAGAAGTTGAATAAATCAATAACCTATTAGACAAAAGTCGAGATAAAATTTAAAGATCTATTAGACACTTTTTAAAATTTATGGTCAAAATCGACACGAACTCGAAAAGTTCAGAAACCTATCGAATATTTTTTAAAGTTTCGGACCAAATAGAAACAAACATAAAACTAATAATTTAACCATTAAAATTACCTATTGTTTGTGTAATTCTCGAACAAATTAACAGTAATAAATGTGATTTAATAAAAACGAAGAATGAAACCTCCGCAATAAAAGTTTGTGATATTAACACACACAATATAAATGAGATAAACACAAAAGAAAATTAATTTTCTTCCCAATTGCACTCATGGAGCTGGAGTACTCAAAATTCAGAGAAAACAATCTCATCAGCTCCAATCAAATCTGCAAGAAAAAAGATGAAATTTCATTCCAAGTTTTTGCATCAAATAAAGGTAATAATTATTTGCAAGAATTTCACAACCTCGATCAATTTCATCATCATCCTGTGATCGAAGAAGAGGAAAATCTGTGCAGTTTTGATCCTTTCAATCCATATAATTCATATGGCTGTTCTTCAAAGAATAATAATAATAATATTATTGGTGTTGGAGATTCATATGGTGGAGTTGGGCAAGTGATGGACAACTTTCAAAGCTCTGGAGATTATTGCTACAGTAGTCATTTCCATCATCAAAGAAATTCTATTATTCCATTGAATTTCCCAGAAATTAAACCTGTGAATTTCTTGGTACCTGATGAAATTTCTTGCATAAGTACTTCTGGAGGAAATGGGCATTTTCAAAAAGCTATGATGAATAAGAATGTGGCTTTTACATCTTTTTTAAGGACTTCTAAAGGTCGAAATAAGCCCACTTTGATCAAAGGCCAATGGACAGTTGAAGAAGATAGGTACAAAATTACAACAAAATTATAATTTTCGTATTCGGTTTTTTTACGGTAATTGGTGCATTTATCAGCTGGGTTATGCTCGGATTGACAATTTTTGTTTTCGATATGTACATATATATTGAAATATAATGTGTTTGATTTGGTATTTGTGCAAAAAAAAAAAAAATAAGGCTGTTGGTTCAATTGGTGGAACAATATGGAGTGAGAAAATGGTCTCACATTGCGCAGATGTTGCCAGGGAGAATAGGAAAACAGTGCAGAGAGAGATGGCACAACCATCTCAGGCCTGACATTAAGGTATTTCATTATAAATTTCAATCCACTTTTTTTGTTTTTTTGAAAAATAAAAACACTTTTGGTACTTAATTTGTATTTATTTATGGAGGTTTCAAAAATGACATGGATATAATTTCTCACATTTTGTTTGAAATTACGAGGTTTCATCTCAAACAAAATAACATGTAACTTATATTGTGAGTGAAGTCCCTTCTTCTTTGGATTCAAGATTATTGGGTCTGAACCCATTTTAATCAATTATTGACAATCATGAAGTTTCAACCCAAAACCAATTGACAATGAGAGAAATAACTCATGTAACTTATATTGTGAGTGAAGTCGTTCATATTTTCAATGTGAGAACCTCAACATATTTTGATTTATGAAAATTTTGAAAGTAGTTTCGTAATTGGTCTCCAAGCATAAAATGTAGCTAAAGGAACACAGGCTTGGTTTCAGATATTTTGGTTTAAAATTCGCTTCTAATTGGTCTATTAGAGTCTAGAGACTGTTTAGGGCGTTGAGTGAGTTAATGCACTTGTTTATCGCGCGTGAATTATAATAGTTGGTGAGTCAAACGTAAACGAAGTTATAAATCCAACTCTAAGTCGGTGTCCGAACACCCCTAAATGCTAAAATGATGTGTTTGTTCATGATATTTTGGTAAAGCGATATGTTTGTTGGTTCCCAATGTTTTGGTTTTTTACACGCTAAAGTGATATATTTTTTTAGGAAAAAAATTAATTTATACTCATAAACTTTGAGAGTTGTATCAATTAAAACCCTAAACTAACAATTGTATCAATTTAAACTTTAAATTTTCATAAGTGTATCAATTTATCCCTTCTATTAGATTTTATTTGAAAAAAAACTAATTTAAACCGGTGAAAGCTTATGATTTTAACAATTAAACTCATAAACTTTCATAAGTGAATCCGTTATTGTATGAAAGTTTAGGAGCTTAATTGATAAATTACAAGTATCTAGTAAAAACTTACATTTTTATATCGGATAGTGTAAATTGATACACTCACGAAATTTTAGGGTTTAAATTGATACAACCCTCAAATTTTAGGAGTATAAATTGATTTTTGCCTTTTTTTATTATTATTATTATTATTAATATTTTGACTAGAGTTTGAAATTATTTTCTAATTTGTTCTAAGACTAAAGTGAGATATTTGAATGCAGAAAGATACATGGAGTGAAGAAGAGGATCGAGTTTTGATTGAAGCACATTCAGAAATAGGGAACAAATGGGCAGAAATTGCAAAGAGATTACCCGGAAGAACTGAAAACTCAATCAAAAATCACTGGAACGCAACAAAAAGAAGGCAATATTCAAAGCGAAAATGCAGATCCAAATACCCGAGATGCTCTCTTCTACAAGATTACATAAAGAGCCTCAATCTCGATTCGAACACATCTCGCCACCAGAAGAAAAGCTCCGCCACCGCCACCGCCATCTCCACCACCACCGCCGCCGTGAACAATACCAAATCAAAATCGGCCGATCAAACCGCTGAATTTTGCCCTACCGATTGGGCAGTTCCGAATTACGAATTCAAGGACGAAGAAGAAGCAGAGTTTTATCTAGATGACAGTTTCTTTCAAGAAGGATGTAGCATCAATTCGCTCATGGTGGAGGATATTGCCGGCGCCGCCGTTGACGATGCCAATAATTATGATCGGAAAAGATATAATAATAACGACAAGTACGAAGAAGTACCAGTTGAGTTTCGTCGTCATAGAAGCAATAATAATGTTGAAATGGAGGAATTGCAGTATTATGCTCTTGAAGGTAAGTTTGACGGCGGCGATTTGACTCCGGCGAATGCGGCGGCGGGGATGGAATTTGCGGTGAAGAAAGAACTTGATTTAGTAGAAATGATGAGTCAAGTCAATGAAGTTAATAAGATGAAATGAACCAAACTACACGTACAATGCATGTGCATGTTGCTTGCACTTTATTATTTTTCTTTTTGTTTTATATGTGTCATAAGAGTTTTAAATAGTAAGACTTTTCTTTTTAATATATATATTTATATATTTTGGAATTTACCGTTCCAAAAATACACCTCGAACTGGTAAATTATAAGTTTAGTCTACGAACTTGTATGAATTTATATGAACTTTTAAATTTGTGTATGATAGTCCTTAAATTTTAAAAATGTACTCCAATCCGTCTCTAAACTTTTAAATTTATGTCTAATAATTTTATGACATGTTCTATTTTTTTTTTTATAAATTAACTTGTCTATTGGATGTAAAATTGAATTTATGGCATTGACTTAAAAGAAAAGTTTAAGGTTAAATTACAAGTTTAGTAATTTAATTTTAATGTTTCTGTCTATTTTATCTCTTTAATTTTAAAAAAATATTTAATTGGTATATGAAGTTTCAAATTTGTGTCTAATAGGTTCCTCAACCTTAAAAATGTCTAATAAATTTATGAATTTTCAATTTTGCATTAATAAATTCGACGTTTGAAAGATACTGCTCAATGTGTGAGCAAAACCCATTTTCTGAATTGTTTTGTTGTGTTTTCCGGTTTGTTTGTCTTACTATTTTTTTATAAGTTTAGTCCTTTAACTTTTAAGATTGTGTCTATTCATTTGTGAACTTCAAATTTATGTCTATTTAGGGTTTGGACTTTAAAAACAGTCTATTAATCCTTAAACTTTTAGTTTTATGTCTAATAAGATGCTATATAAATTTTCAATTTTGTGTCGGATAGGTTCGTGAAAAAAAAATGTTAAATATCGTCAATGACTTATCGAACACCAGCTTAAAAATTTATTGACCTATTAGGCACAAAACTAAAGTTATTTGGGTTGCTTGATTTTTCTAAGTGCAGTGGGTAGAGAACACACCTTTGACGGCCGTAGGCCAGCAAAGGCCTCGACAAATAGAAAACAACATAAAGGAAAGAGGGAGAGAGAAGAAGAAATGAACTAACTAACCTTGACTTTGACATAACTATTATCCCATTGGAGACATATACGACCAAGCATCATATAGGACGGAAGAAATAAATGGACAAATCAAAACCCAACCACTAAAAACAAAAATGGCACAATGGCTAATAATAATAATAACTAGGTCAAAGATTGAACTATACCCTAAGGTCGAGGGTTTTATCAATTTAAATCCTAAATTAATAATTATATTAATTAAAATCTTGACTTTTATGAGTAGGTATATGCATTTATACTTTTTTTTTTTTTTTTTTTTTTTAGATTTTGTTTGAAAAAACTTAATTTAAATGAGTGGAGACTTATAATTTTAGCAAAAACTCATAAATTTCCGTAAATGAATCAATTGTATGAAAGTTTAAGAATTTAATTGATAAATTACAAGTCTTCATTTCAATGTGAAAATTAACATTTTTCTAACAGTGTAAATTAATACATAAAATTTATAAAAATTCAGGATTTAAATTGATACAACTTCTAAAGTTGAAGGATATAAGTTAATTTTTGTTCAAATAATAACTATTGTTATTTAAAGTTTGAGTAATTAAATTAATACTTAAAAGTTTCATAAAAGTAATATTAATGGGGATCACAATTGTAATAGTAAATTCGGATGCCTTATTTAGCAGTTCACATGATGGCTTTGACTAATCTAATAACGTTTGCATCTTCCTTTTTAAGTGTTTTAGTTTGTTTAATTAGTTTAGTTTAGTATTTTTTTTTCTTTAGTAGTTCTTCAAATGTCTTTGACTAATCTAATAAAAACAAAATAAAGAAACAAAGGAGGACGAGAGAGAAAAACATCTTATGAAAAAAAATTATTTAATATATGAGGTCTTGACAATGTGACTGTTAATACTAAATGTGGATTCAAATAGGCTCGTCTCACTAATAATTAACCACTAAATAAAAATTTAAAGTAGTTTGTGATTAATTTCCTCTCATACATCCAAATTGAAAATCGAAAACAAACAAAAAGAAAAATGCAGTTTGACTAATTATTATAAGTTTGACCAATTAAATTCATGCTTAAAAGTTTCATTAACTAATATTATGGAGGACAATTGTTTATATTTCCGTAATAAATAAAAAAAACTCATGTAGCATATAACTCCTAAATTAAACTCACGAAGTTTCATTAACATTAAGACAATTGTTTATTTAAAACTCATGTAGCATAACTCCTTGACAAGACAACTGACCTAAAGTCATTAAGCTCGTTATACTAATTAAAACATTTTGAAACTGAATAACTTGAAAAACAAGGTTTTCAGAGTGTAGGAGAAGAACACATATGCTATAGAATTTTATATTTAAATTGGAGAAATACTTGGATGCAGCCTCGTAGGTGTCACTAAATTATTGGTGACACCTATTTCTAAAATGTTTTTAATTTTTGGTTAAAAATCGATTTAAACCCTTCAACTTTGGAGGTGGTATCAATTAAACTTTTAAACTAATGATTGTATCAATTTAGACCCTAAACTTTCATAAATGTATCAATTTGCGCCATTTGTTAGAAAAATGTTAGTTTTCACACATGTGGAGACTTGCAATTTATCAATTAAACTCCTAAACTTTCATACAATTGATTCACTTATGAAAGTTTATGAGTTTAATTGCTAAAATTATAAGTTTCCACCCGTTTAAATTAAATTTTTTCAAATAAAATCTATCTGGGGTATAAATTGATACATGTATGAAAGTTCAGAGTTTTAATTGATACAATTGTTAATTTAGGATTTAAATTGATAGTTTAGGGTATAAATTATTTTTTTCCCTTAATTTTTTTTAACAAAATTTGGCGCGTTGCAACCATTTTTGTACCCATGGCACCACGTGTCCATGCATTTTTTTTCTCTCCTTTTGCTGGTTTGTAACATATTTTTGTTATTGTTTTTTTTTTGTCTAGTTGCACAAACAGCACTCAAACCTAAAATAATTGCAAATTTAGCAAAGTTTAAAACCTTTTACAAATATGGCAAAAAATCAGTGACTATCACTGATAGACTTTATGACTATTACTGATAGACTTTATGACTATTACCGATAAACTATCAGTGATAAACTTCTATTGATAGACTATTATCACTGACAAAATTCTATAAAAAAGACTACTATCAACGATAGACCATACTATCAGTGATAGAAATTGTCATATCCGCAATTTTTTTAAAAAGGTGTTTTATTTTGAATTATTTCACTCTAAATTAACATCCGTTACAATTTTCCTTTTTTTTTTTTTAACATTATCATCTTCATTTTTTTATTTGTTATGGTTTATCTCCAATATTGACCTCATACCTAATCAAACCAGGATCCCTCCCTATTTGGGTCAAGAATATTGTAGTTTGAAAAGGAAAAAGAGTAGTAGGGAGACTAAGCTTGAACTTTTTGAAGTTTTTGTTTTGTTTTGTTTTGAGTTCAATATGGAACGGAGGAAATCGAATATCTGATCTTGAGATTGATAACACATACTTTATGTCAGTTGAATTATGCTTACTTTGCTCACTTTGATCCTTGGAAGAATGGGAAACTCTCAATTTTTTTTCTTTTCGGTTTGTCTATATTTCCAAATTCAATAAATTAGAATTCATAACAAGTCTTCGTATAACACTCCAACAATTTAAATAGCATTTATAAAGTCAATATATGTGCCTTATGACTTTTCAAAAAAAAATTAAAGCCCATTATGATAATACGTACCAATCATACGTACCACTATTGCTGTCTCATACACACAAAAAGAAGTATATAAAGAATGGAAAAAAAAGCACTTTTGGTCCATGGGATTCCAAAATTTTTAGTCTATGATTAGAAAAATGGTTCTAAACCCTAAACGTTCTGAGATCTAGGAATCATTTGTTTCTAAATTGGGAACGAATGTCGCTCGTTCCATCGACAACAATAAGCAACAGAGATGACGACAACAAGGGAGAGTGAGGAAGAGTTGGAAGGAAAAGAGAAAATAGAGAGAGTAGGAGTTAGCCACCTCATCCTCCAATCAACAAAGTCTAATCAACAAATTAACCAGACTAACGGTAAAAGGAGATTTTGGACCAGTTTGAACATTTTTTTCAAACATTAGAGACTAAAAATGTGTATTTTAAAACCTCACCAATCAAATAGGCATCAAGTCCAAAACATCAAAGACCAAAAGTGTATTTTGTCCTATAAAGAATCATTAAATAAATAAAGGACATACCGACCATCACCTAGAAAATGATTACAACATACATCTCATTGATTAGCAAACGTGTTTATTTTCAACATATATCCAACAGATTGAGAAATGAGCTTTGGAATTATTAAAAAAAATGGTAACTGATGCACAAAAATAGGCACACATGATCAGAGGGGGCTGGTAGGCAGAGAACCCATCAAGATTATATTCTCATCTTTTGTTGATTGATTTGATTTTGCAAATAGACCTGATAATGATCTAAGGGGCAAAATGGAAGTTGATTTTCCCAGAAATGAGTAGACAGATCCGTTCTCCTCAGCATCCGTCCTTGAGAGCCTTCTGGTCTCATCAACTCTAAGGAGTGCCCCACAATGACATTTGGTGAGCTTTGCAAAGCAAGGTTTATGGAATAAAGATTCACATGATGCACATCTCTCCATCTCAGTTTCCTGAAGGTTTTAAACGGAAAGGGTCACAGATTCATGCTTTGAAGGCAAAGTTGAAATCAGAAACAAATTTCATCGATAAATATAATTAAGGGAGTAAAAACTCCGCTCACCTATAAATTACAAGAAAGTTTTCCAATTCGAAATAAAAAGAAAAAACTATAATTGAAAAACAGGTGTTAACATTGTGTAATACAGAACATGAAAAATGAGAAAATCCATAACCTTATCAAAAAGAAGAGAAAGTGTCCCGAAAGAGACCATCATTCCTCTCGCCCCAAGAAATCAAAGGAAAAATCTATTAAGAGCAACCCAATGAGTCTTCTTGCATTTGGGAGTATTTTTAAATAAGTGATTTTAGCAGATGTATTTTGATTATAAGTATTTTAGAAAAAGTGCTAAATGATAATTCACTTGTATATTTGGTTCAAAAGAAAAGATCCGAATGGCACATGTAATACATCCCATTGACACAGCTATTTTTAAGGAATGTTCAATATGTGATAACCCCTAAGGCATAAAGTGATGTAAAACAAGACACTGCAGTATAAAGTACTCAAATCATAACTAACATGATCATATTTTTTGAGATGCTTACCTGAAAAGGGAAGATGAGAGACAATGGGGCACTACATGCTTGTCGAGCACCACATGAAACACCAGCATCACAGCACACAAGGCATTTCTCCTCTATGTGCTCCAAGATTTTCCTCGAGACAGTCTCCAGGAGGGTAGGTAATGCTGCAAGAAAAATTTAAGCGTACAGTGAAAAGAAAGGTGTTACGAGATAGACAGATTACAGGAATTACCATGAACAATTGAACATGACACAACAATGCTAGACCAAATCAAAAGCTAACCTGCAAATGCCCCTTTCGAAAGATCAACAAGGTCTCTAAGAGCAAAAAAATCATTGCTTTCGACAAGATATCTACGGAATCCAAGTCCTCTGTTAATTGACCTACGAAATGGGCAGCGAACATATGAAATCATATCTCCTATTTTTTTCCTCACACCCATAACATGAAGCAAAGCTGGGACCTTTGAGAAGAGAGAAGGATTAACCGCACTGACACAAAGCATGGGCTGCCAAAGGAAGTTCAATAAGATGTAAAAAATACTTGCTATCATTCAGTAGAATTTCCTACCCTACCAGCCAACCATAAAATGAACAATGTGAGTAGCATGTACTCATCGAAGTAGAAAGAAGCAATGAAGAACTCATTGCAATATATATATATATATATATAGGTCATAAATGTCTCTAATTTTTGTTCTTATTCGTCTTTTCTTCACCAAATCTCTATATCTAGTACACAAAAAAATAGGTAAGATATTTAGCCAACCAGCTGACAGTTCAAATTCATCCCCCAAAATGGCCCTAGAATTACGCAACGACAGTAAATTTCAACAATGCTCTCCTCTCCACTTAGCAAGTGAAGACAAAATTGAATGGCGTAGAAGGCTTCACCCAGCAGAACACAACTATCTGTTCAGCAGAGCAAAGGCTGTCAAAAATACTTATCTATGATGCTCCCATTTAAAACCATTAGTACCCCAATTACTCATATAGTCATATTACCCTATAAACTTTATATAAATTACGAACTAAAGAGAACTGTAAGGATAATACAGTTAGAAATGAATAAATGGAAATTTGTTCTACATAAAATACCTGATCATGTATGGAATCCAAGTATGACTTAGCTAACTGAGAAACTGGGTAGCGAGTAAAGTCCCAATGATGTAAAACTCTTGCTGGTATGACTGCCATCTCATTCGTATGACATGAAGAACAAAACATCTGACAGGTGTAATCACAGAGTCGTGGTTTTCCCCATCCAAAACTCTGTACAAAGCCTTTCATCAGAGTTTTCTGATCATCAAAATGTCTGTAACATCCAGCACACATATAATGCTGCAGCTCCAGTATTTGTTTTGCAGATTTGTATGGTCGAATTTCAACAATAAGTGATATGGAATTCCCCAAAGAGGACAATTGTTGTGTGTCAGACACACTTGCAATGTCAGATGATCGAGGTACTGCGGTATCTGATGCAGGAGAACTGGAGTTCAATTCTTGTGGGGACAAAAACCAAATTAATGCACTTGGATTTGTTGATGAAGATCTTGAATGAAGTATAGAACATAAACACTCTTGAATTAAAACACTTCTTTCAGCAATAATATCCGGATGCGCATTCCAAAATAACTTTTTTGATCTATTATCAACAGAGGACCAGGGAGAGGGTAAACTCCAGCCATGATCAGCAAATGATGATTTCAACTGACAATATAGAGAATAGAAATCTCGGTAGCGGCGCTCAACCTCCCACTGTTTCTTGCCACTCCATACTCTAATTTTGTAAACAGTGTACTCCTTCACCCCAACTAGTCTTTCACTGAATGATACATCCCCTCTCTTTTGTCTTGCCCCTATCACTTCAACCCCATCAATTTTAAAATTTTCTGGGTTACTTGGATCAGAACTGTTAGCGCCTGAAATAGATGCAGTTGATCCTCCATCTCTTAATGGTAAAGATGGTAGTGACTGAGATATTTTATATCTATTAGTAAATTTAGCCCCTGGAGAGTCACGAGATTCAAGTAATATTTCTTCCATTTCGTGAACAACTTCATCATAGAAATCATTTGGCTCAAGTTTTGCCAACTGCAAGTAAAAAGAATTGCAAGAATGTAAGCGCCGCAAGATGGCTATTCATTTCAAAGCCAACACTAATTCTACATGTACACCAACCATACACTTGCAAGGGATGGCTGACTGCAGGAGTAACAGAAATACAATTGCAAAAGAAACATAGAATGGATAGATACAATAAGTGAATACATTGGTTTGATGGCTCCTCTTATATTTAACAGACTCAACTTTATCATAGTGCAATGCGGTCCTTTCATCCTCTCACTTATGTAAGCATCTTAAAATGTTTATAGAATATATCTAAAGATTTATTGGACATAATCTTAGAGTTGAGGGAGCATTACTGGGACAGAGATAATTTGTTTTCTTTTTAACAAGAAAAAGACATTTTTCATCGATGTAATGAAAAGAGACTAATGCTCAAATGATACAAAATCCACACAGAGAGAGATAATTTGTTTTGTTCAATCAGTAACTAGGTGATGATTTAAGATTTTACACGATTGGAGACATTTTCAAGGCCGGAAAGAAGTGAAGGCCAACAATAAACCGAGCATCATTAAACAAAGAAATTTGTACTGACCTCAACTGGCAAAAGATGACCTTTTGATTCAGGTATTAAACTGGAATGTGTCATATCCTCACAACATTCACTAGCATGAGTAGAAAGTCGATTAGTTAAAATATTACCAAGAGGGTCCAAATTTGCTTTCAAATTTGCTTTCAAATTTCCAAGTCCTTGGATATCTACGTCAAGATTTACCATTTCACTGTTATCCTCAGTTTCTAGAATTTGAGGTTGCTCTACGGAGTTACCGTCCACTGTGCACATGTGCTGCTTCAATGTAGATTTCTCTGCTCCTGTACCAATTCCAGTAATATTACTAACAACACATTCATTATTATACGCAGTTTTAACAGCATCTCCTGCTTGATTATTAACAACAAATATATCCTTCGCATCTTGATCTAATTCAACACCGTATGAGGAATCAGCTTCAGTTAAAAAAGTACTGTTCACGATTTCCTCCAACTCATCAGAAGACTGGACTTGACAGATGGCCACAGGAATGTCCCTCACTTGAATCATTTCCTTCGGTCTTTCAATAGTTGGCACAATCATACAATCCCCAGAACTTCTGTTAACTGTCTTCCGAAAATTTGTGCTAGCTTGATCTTCTTTGCAGGCTAAGAGCATCTGTCTCCCATCTTCTCTCGTCATTTCATTACCAATGGGATTACCATTTACAGCCAGAGAAGAGGAATTCAGATTGTGCTGTTTCCTTTCCTGAAGTGCGTCCTCAGTCAAGGAATTTAGAGAGCATCCCTGAGTTTCACACTCAAAATCATTCCAATCATCAGAACCAAAAGCTACAGATGAATTGATAAGCAATGGATTTTCATTTCCCATATTAGTTTTTGGGAGAGTGCGTGCATTATTAAGCAGGAAAGCTTCGTCCTTATGATCGCCATCGGATAAAAAATTATACATTGAATCCTCACTATCTGAATGCTCATTCAGGGACCTATCATCTTCCATATCCAATTCACCATCAGACTCTTTCGGAACCGTGCAAGGTAGAACACATTCTTCAAACCTTTGTCCTAATTTCAAACCATTCTCAACCGTACTTCCTTCTAAACATCCTACATGAACTTCTTCGTTCTTTACTTCTCCAAGAACAGCATCCACATCCATTCCCAATTCACTGGCTTCTTTTCCATCATTGCTGCTCTCGACCTTCTCAGATCGATTAGTCATATCTCCGCCACTTAATAAATCCGATGTGCTCTCAACCTTCCAACACAAAATTTCCCCATTAGCTTCAAATGACTCAATAAGCTCATCCGTTCCATACAAATTCAACCCACTAGACCTAGACTTCATACTCAGCTCTTCACAAGCGACTTCATCACGCAGTTGTATCTTTCTACAGCCTACTACAATATTCGTATCCAGCGAATTCCTCTCACTCCCACCCAAACTGAAATTCTCTAGGCCGCCATCGTCACTGAAACCAAAGTTCCTTGCATACCCAAATTCAGAATCGATGCAGTCGTTGAATACTGTAATTGTGCTACGCATACTTGGCGTTCCCATTGCCGAGTTCGCGCTGCTATACCTATCGAACTCGGAATCTCCGCAGGACGAATACCTCGAAGAAGCAGGTGAAGCAGCAGAGCAACCATCGACATTCTCGGTACCCCAAGGTGGCGAGGAATCCAACGGATCGGAAGAGGCGACTTCCGAGAAGCCCTCACGAGGCCCGTCTCCATTGATCATTGAAAACCATTAAAAATGAAGAAATCAAAATTCAAGAACGAAAATGGAAAGAACGAAATCTAGAAACTAAAATTCCTACGAAAATTAACAAAGAAAACTCCGATTGATTACTCGTTAGAAACAAGATTGCCAACACAATTTCAAGGCGAACCTAAGATTTATAGGATTCAAGAAAAGTTCGATTCGAAAATCGACAAGAGCAAAAGAAGAAGTAGAGAGATCAAAGATCATACAGATGATTCAAATTTGAGTGAGGATTTGGTGCTGCCCAAAAAAGAGGATATGGAGAAGAAGATTTGCCTTTTCTTTTCTTTTTTCTTTTTTTTTTTTGACAACAGGAAGCATTTTTCAAGAAATACAGTTTTTTTGTGTTTTTTTTTTTAATAAAAAAATAGTATGGCCACGTCATACAACTCCAATAAAAAGTAAAACCCTAACCTCAAACCCAAAACTAACCTATCAATATATGGTTTTGAGTCATTAGTCGAGTGGAGGGAAAAGATAAGGTTAGTTATATCGAGAATTTAAATTTTGTTTTATGTTTTCTAATGTCTCGCGAGTTTATGTAATTTATGGTGTTTTATGCATTTGATATGCAATATATTTTGTTTTGTATGTCGTGTATCTAAATTTTGAATTTAAAATTTTAGAATGCATAATTATATTTAGAAGGATAATTTTTTAATAAATAAAGTATTTCAGGTTATAAATTCAATTTTTTTTTTTTTTTACAACATGTTGGGGTGGAGGATTGAACCTAGGATCTCATGGTCTAAGCGATACATTATGCCGTTGAGCTATGCTCTTGTTGACAGATTATAAATTCCATTCATTCTTGTTAAATTAAAATATGTATAATATAATGCCAAATTGAGCATAACTCAATTAACATAAGAATGTGTTCTTAACTAAGATGTCATGGTTTCAATCTTCATGTTAATTAAATACTGAGATTCAATTTCTAAAGTTGTTATCAAAAACATTTTTTTTTTTTTTTTTTTTTTTTTTTTTTTTTTTTTTTTTTGTACAATTTGGGTTTTTATGTCATTTGCTTGATTTATTTTTTTGAAAGAAAAAACTGCATTATTATTAGTTTTGACAGGAGTTAAGTTACAATTTTGCCCCCTGATTTGGTCTAATTTTAATTTTCATTTTAATTATCCCGTCCATTATTATATTGAACAAGTAGTTTTTTTTTAACAAGTTTGAAATAAAGACCATGAACCAAACTTGTATTTTATTTAGCCTTTAACATGTGAAACTTTGCACCCATCCATATTGGGGATGAAATGTAGTTTTAAATTCCATCTCAAATATTAATTAAAAGTGACAAATATTGTGAACATATAAAGGGACAATATTTCTATTATAGCACAATCTTTTTGTCTTTCTTGCTGTTCTCGTTCAACATTTCTGTAAACAATAACCTAATATTACTTTAACATTAAGCTTTTGGTACAAAAGAAATGTTTTATTTGAAAATACTACCTCAAGAATAATACTCTCTATCATCTTAGCAACATTTAATTCAACAATGGACAGAAAAACGTATGATTATTGTATGTGTAAAAATTGTCAACATGCAAAAATGAGTCAAGGATGATTCAATCTCATTCTCGAGCTCTACCTCATTCTCCATCTCTACTAAAATCTACATAAATGGTAAAAATAGTGTCAATTTCTACTATAGAAATGTGTATAATATAAAAAATTTGGTTGAACATGCTGCCAATACGAACATAGCTCAACATTATTGAAAGAATTCTTAACGGAGCTATT
Source organism: Herpetospermum pedunculosum (assembly GCA_028017165.1). Lineage (NCBI taxonomy): Eukaryota > Viridiplantae > Streptophyta > Magnoliopsida > Cucurbitales > Cucurbitaceae > Herpetospermum > Herpetospermum pedunculosum. Next base: position 1,722,496 of record CM051530.1, read on the forward strand.
AAAAATCCTTCAGTATTGAACAAACTATGAAGAAAATTAACATGTTTAATTTAAAACATCCAATAAGAATTAAAATATGTGCTGTGAAGCATCATCAAGTCATACTCATATATCAGTTTCTGGTATCCATATCCTGAGAAGCTGATCATAAAATGAACAAGTCGCAACAGCATAGCTTTTCCTTTTGTGTTCTTGAGAAGAATCTCCTCTTTGCCAATCTGCTCCATAAGCAAGAGAGCCGTGCTTGTCATAAGTTTCAACTACTCCTGCAGCATCATCTTTGACTATAACAATTGCAAATCCATTGTGCATACAAGCAGCCAGAACAACATCAAAAACTGAAGGGTGGGGCTTGATTTTCCAAACGCCCCCGCCCAAGCAAATTGAAGTTTCATTCGTGGGTTTTGAGATTGATCTTATGTCCCACACGCGCAGATGCTCGTCGTAGCTGCCGGTGAGTAACTTGTAAGGGTCGTTGGGGCTCTTGGCTATGCAACAAACACCCATTTTGTGGGATTTGGTGTTGTGAAATGCTTTGGAATTAGGAGTGTCTCGCAAATCCCAGCAGCTGAATTTGCAGTCATCTGAGCCGGTGTATACTAAATGAGGTTGGTGAGTGTCGAATGAGGTTGCCCAGAGCTCAAATTCGTGAGCTTTCCATTGGTTTTGAACTTCCAAATGGGACTCTCCTGCAGAGAGAATTGAGATGGAACCATCTGAATGCCCCACAGAGATGGACGTGGCTGAAGGGTTCCAATCCAGGCAAAGACACATAGAGGAAGAAATTTTGCTGCCACATCTCTCTTTTAAATATTCTCCTTCTCCTGCACCAAGAAGAAAAGATAAATATGTTGGAAAAACGACCGTTGAAAACTTTAAATATTTAGGAAAAGAGGCAAAAACTTGGAAGCTACATACTTTCATCTAAAGTTGAAGGTATCGTAATCTTGCAAATTGAAAGGTTAGAATCAAGAATGAAAGAGAAACAAAGTAATCTACATTCATAATCGTTAACCTGTGGTGGCATAACCATCAACTTATGAAAGATTTTCTTCAAATTGGGAACAAGAAAACTGAAATAAGTTTAATTAGTGTACAGACCATAATCCACATCATTTATATAGACTCTTTCCTAGAACCCCATGAGAGTTAATACTTGATGCAAATTCTTACGCCATGATTGAGGAGGTGCTCTTGAGCTCGCCATTTCGAGAGAAGGACAATGCACGTTTAGCTATTTTGTGGGGCGTTTGGATGGAGAGAAACAACAGGATTTTTAGAGAGGTGGAACCGTCTTGTGATCATGTTTGGGAGTTGGTTGGGTTTAATGACTCCATGTGGGCGTCAGTCACTAGATCTTTTTTGTAATTATGATTTTGGTTTGATTTTGTTGGATTGGAGTCACTTCCTGTAGGTTTTAGGACTCCGGTTGTTGTTGGCCTTGTTTTTTTTTGTTCGACACTCTATTTTTTCACTATTCTCGATGAAAGTTCACTTTTTTATCAAAAAAAAAAAAAAAAAAATACTTTTTGAAAATTCATGAGCTCACTCAATCATGAATCACTTTAAATAACTCATTAAACAGTCCAACAATAATAATTATATTAATACACGACCGACAAGTGTTTGAATACAAATATTCAAACATAATCTTCATGGGAGAAGGAGGAGGTTCGGAATGCATGGCAAACAGGAAGTTTGTAGCTGTTGGGAAAAGGGAGAGGCGAACTAATTTTCCGGGAATCAGTGTGTTATGCTTAATTCAATCTCAAATAACATATACAATCTACTGCATTCAACATCTATATTCCCACATATTTCCATACCTTCTGCACCATTTGAAGAGCACTCAAGAGCACGAATTCTGATACAACCATCAGCATCCGCTTGAGCAAGCAGAGGACTTGCGGTTTGACCAACAGGGCTCCACTTTATATCAAAAATCCCGGCCGTTTCCACGCGATGAAGCAGCTTCAAAGAGCCAATATCCGCATTGACATTGAAGATTGAAAGGCTTCCAGATCGACTAGGCTGATCACCCTCTTGTAGTGTATAAGTGGAAGCCGCAAGAACATTACTAAATGAACCGTGCGGGCAAAATTCCACTCCGTCGGCATTACCATCTAGAGTGCAGTGGGCAACATCCATTCCTGAATCGCACACAAAGTTTTGTTAGAAGCAAAAACCACTAATTGCCAGTGGGGAATTTCGTCGAACATCTCATGTGCAAGAACAAAAAAAAAAAAAAAAAACCACTGCAGGTACGGAACTTCAAGAAACGCAATCTAAAGTCATATGAGATTAATTACAGAAGAGCAAAGGTAGACGAAATCGAAGTAGTACCCTTTTCTTCCGGTGAATGATGGAAATAAACGCAGGTCAAGTGAAGTGAGCATCCAAAATTTCGCCACAGCTCGCTGGTTCGTCGTGTTCGGCATGGATATCAAACGAGCTTTTGGTATGTAAAAATGAAACATGGGCCTGGATCCTGTGATTAGAAGGGAGCTCATTTCGTAAAACCCAAATTAAGGTCTGCTCCAATGGGGATTTTGTAATTGGGCTAAAAAAAATTGGATTTTTTTTTTGTTTTTTTTTTTTTGAGATAGACTCAGTTTGAAAAAAAAAAAAGCACCATAAATATTATAGGGATTATATAAATGTTTATTTTTAATAGAGATAATTAGAAAGAGACCCATATTTAAATCATACTCTAAAAAATGTCTAATTAAAGTTTTTTTTTTTTTTTTTTTTTTTTTTTTATCTTTTTTATTTTTCGTATTTATTATTATTATTATTATTATTCAAAGTATTTATTGTAATTTTATCCACGGGTGTAAACAGTTTGTACAACGATTTATTGGTCATCCGAAGTGAGCCAAAAACCAAAATATCTTTTCCGTTACCAATACACTTACGAAACCCAACCTTTAGAATATTCCGCTCACACATTAGCTCATCTCCAAACAAAAGACAATTTATTATCCATAAAAGCATCTGGCACATCAATCAATGAATAGTAGAAGTTACTAAGGGATTATTTGGACCGTTAGGTAAATTATTATAATCGATGGTTATAATAGTATTTTGTGACTCTATGAATTATAATAATTGTGAATAGTAAATACTATTGAAGTCAGTATAATTATTTTATTGACTGTATATTATAATAATCGGTATGTCAGACGTAAAATGAGTTATAATAATTCAGTCCACCCGAACGCTTTCTAAAAGTCCTTGCCGTGAGAGATTGGGTTATTGTCCTAGAAAATAATGATGCTCCAAAATATTATTTTCAAAGGTTTTCGAGATAGAGGAAGGCTGGTCTTTCCAGTCTCGGAATCTTTCAAGAGGGAAAATGATTATCCCTCAAATTCAGAAATAAGAAAGGGCAATTTTTGTAACTATCTTGCTTGATTCTTTTTTTTTTTACTAAAAATAATATTATTGTGTTTTAATTGGCAGCTGTGTGGTCTGTAAACATTGTGATATCAAATCAACTTAATCGAGTTGTAAACATTTGATAGGAAAAAACAAAAATAGTAGTGGACAATTCAACCATTTACTCATTTCAATCAAACAAAAAAACATCCAACCATTGCTCCATTACTAAAGTGATGTATAGTCAAATCAATTTTAAAGTTAACATTACAACTTTTGCTCCTTTAACTTCTACATTTGTGTTCGTTTACTATATGAGAACTACTCCTAATACAGAGCATTGTTTCAAAGTATTTAGTATGTATTTAAATTTTATGGTTGTTTTTTAATAATATTACATTTTTTAAAATTTATTATAAAAATATGGTAAGTTTGAAACTATTTATAAAAATATTGCACTTTTAAATGGAGGTCGTATTCAAACGACTTCCACAAACAAGCAAAGATCGTCATACCTTGCTACACATGGATGGAGGTCGTCTTTTCGTTATGTACTTCTTTCATTAAAAAATTGATATTTTTTTATTCAGATATTCAGCCAACGTTTATGGTCAAATGATAAGAATATAGATCATATTTCAACATCAAATGACATAACATGTTTTATTTTGGGATTTATTTGGAATGATTTCACATGTTTTAAAAAATTGTTTTCGAATGTTAAAGTATTAAAAAATAATTTCAAACATATTTATACTCGTGTTGTTGATAAAAAATATTTTTTAGTGTAAACGGGTTCTTACATTGTTCTAATATATAGTTTTTAAAACTTTTTTTGTGCAACAGTATTTTAATTAATGATCTCTTAGTCAAGGGTCCAACCTCATGCCCGTTTCTAAAACTTAGACACATAATATAAGTTTGAATTTCGAGAGTAATGTGAAGCTAAATAGAATATAATTATCGTTCCAAAAATTGGTTGGATTTTCCTTCCATAATTTTTTTATTTTTTTTTACTAAAAAAAATAATTTCGGTAATTCTATTTTTGGGCGACGCACGTGGAAGCTCGATCTGCATACTCCTACTTTACATAACTTAAAAAAAAATTAAATAAAATATTTCTTTCCTTTATTTGTTTTTTCTTTCCTCCCAAGTGTTGAGTGAACTGGTTTTTTTTCTTTTCTTTTTTTCTTTTCATTTGAAAATATTTTCCTTTTAGAACAAGATAAATAAAGATGCTATTAACAAAATAAAATAAAATAAATAAATAAATAAATAAAGATTAAAGCGATGAGAAAGACATCTAAAATAATCTGCATTCTAAATTTTATGGAGCCTAAAAAGGGATGTTTTTGCTATCTAATTCGACTATCTAATTCGATCACATGCATTATTTGTTCTATTTTTTATTTTTTATATATATATATATATATATATTTCTTTTTTGTCTTCTGTCTCTCTCAAACAAACATGCTCCTTTTTTTTTTTTTTTTTTTTTCTTTTGACACATGCACCAATATAGTTTTAGCTTTATTGAATTGAATGTGATCATAGTATATAGACTTTTATACCAAAAAAAAAAAAAAAAAAAGACATGTTATAGCATACATTTTAAGCACGCAAAATTATTGTCTAACATATGAACAATGACTCGATGAATAAAATATCCACTCATTTATTTATTTATTTATTATTATTATTATTATTTTTTTTTAAATCAAAAGTTTAAATAAACAAAACATGATAAATTTGTATTAGGATTAGGTTAATTATTCAAATTTATATTTGTGAGTTTGTTTATATATATATATATATACCTTCATTGTGTTTGTTTGATTTTTTATTTTTTTTTAAATATATTTAATTAAAGCGGGAAGAGATAATCCAAACCTCTTATCACTATAGGTTCATGTTGACAAATATTGGGCAATAGTAAAATATATAAATAGTTGCATAAGTGTATGATTGAACCTTCACCATAAATACATTAGAAAATAGTTCGTTACATTTTGTTTGATATATATGTCTTTATTGTGGTGATACCATAAAATAAGTTTGATATAGATTAATTCATCACCACATGCTAATTTACACTTATGATATATAATTTTTATATTACATACCAACTTTTACAAATCATAAATTTAAACGGAGTTGACAACAAGAGCATAACTTAACTTACCATTAAATTATACATTTATTTTATATGTACTTCAAAAATTAAGTACAAAAATGGTCTGGACATGCTAACAAGACTATACATATATTAAGATATAATGTTTCAATTTAGTTGTAAGTGTGTTTGAATCTCTTTTAAATTGGTTTCTTATGTTTTAACATTTATTTATTCAATTACACACTTTATATAGATGAATATTAACCTTGCGTTCATGATAAATGTACACAACACGATTTCTAGTAATTAATTTCACACAAATTTGTCAACATATCTCAAGTGGTATATTGTATAAACTAGTCACCATCTAAATGTTAGGTTGAATACAACTTATTAATAATTACTTTATGAACATATTTTATGGTATAATTATTATTTTAAACTCAACATAACTTGACTAAAAAGTTATGAGTTCAATCCTTGCATTAATTAAATATATTTACAAAACAAAAATAAATTTAGAAATTAGATTAATAACTTCTTTTAGTCACCACCTAAATATATATTATGTTGAATATAATCTATTAATAATTACTCTATGAACATATTTTATGGTATAACAGTATAATTATTATTTTAAAATATTATATATATATATTTTTTTTGTAAAAATATTTATTTAATGCGAAAATTATACTCATGATTTCTTAGTCAATTGTATTGAAAATATCATATATTTTCAAATTTAAAATTCTTGATAAAATATGTTGTTTTTGAATTTTGCAAAGTAAAAATTCAGAAAACAATTTTTCATTAAAAAAAAAAAAAAAAACAGATTGCATTATCAAATATTGGTTAAAGTTAGTAAATCTAAAAACATAAAACAGAAGTAGAATTGTCCAACAACCAGGATTAAACACTTCCAAAAACACGTTATTTGATTGTAGAATTTTGATTTTGAATTAAGCACCACCCACTTTTTTGAGACACGTGGCATCGTTAAAGAACATGGCACCAGAAAATTTCGCGGTGGTATTTAGTAATAATAGGCGGGAAATCAGAATTATGGGAATTTTCACATCATCATATCAACTGCTCCAATTCTGAATTTTACTCAGTCGGAGCTCAGCACCGTATTTGAAGGGAGACCTTCTCCCCTTCAAATTAGCTTTTGTTAATGCCCTAATTTCTTCTATCCATACTCGCCACTAACGGGAGTGGATACCACGCGCCATCAATTATTAAGATTAAAACTTTCATTTCATTTCATTTGTTTAATTTTATTTAACCAATTCTCAATCAATTTTTTTTTCTCACAACACATAAGATGAGAATGAAATTAAGAGTTCACAACCACTAGATAAATCATGTCATTTTGTTGTCAATCTTAAAATAATTCATGTGATACTTTTATTTATTTATTAATATATATAAACTTTTTTTTTTATGTCAAAGGCTAGAGCATGATTTAGTTGACATATGTATGTGTTGACGACCAAGAGGTCGGTTCGAATTTCTCCACCCACAGTAAATAAATAAATAAATAAAAAAATCCACATTTTGAAAACATGTCGTATTTTCTTAAAAATAAATATAATACCATGTTTAGTGAAAAACTAAGGTGATTTTCATGAAAAAATGACAAGCTAGATTTTTCTGTTTGGACAAAAATTATTCAACTGCATATTAATTGAGCTTATTTTGCGCACAACTTTGTTTTTTTTTTTTTGCATTTTGAAAACATGTCGTATTTTCTTAAAAATAAATATAATACATGTTTAGTGAAAAACTAAGGTGATTTTCATGAAAAATTGACTTGTATAGCTAGATTCTTTTGTTCAATTTGTGAGGTTGGACAAAAATTATTCAATTGCATATTAATTGAGCTTATTTTGCTGCATAACTTTTTTTTTTTTTTTTGGTTAAATTATAAGTAACACCTCTAAATTTTTTTATTTGTTTAAAAAATACACATATTTACGATATTACTTTTGTCATTTCAAAGATTTAAAATATATATATAACCAAATCGAGCATAGCTCAATTGACATAAGATTATGCCTTTGATTAAGAGGTCTTAGGTTCAATAATTTTTTTTTTTTTTTAATTCTTTAGAATAATTTGTGCCCTTTACCATATTGAAGAGTTTAATTGTAATAATATTCACATATTTTTTGAAGTTGAAATCGAACATAGACATATGTGTAGATAATACATGATCTAATTTATTAAACTATACTCAAGTTAACAATTAATGTAATAGAACCATCAATCCAATTAAAATTGGTCTACATGAGCCTAACTCGACCTGTTATTAGGTCTAGCAATTAAGAAGTTACAGGTTCGAATTCCTCTTCTTACCGATTGTCAAAAAAAAAAAAAAAAACAAAAACAATTAAGTTGAACGAGTGTAATCATAACATTTTAGACCGATTAAAATTGATTATTGCAATTAACCCTGAAAAAATAAAAGAAAAGCAAATAATTTATGAGAAGGAATAAATTAGTAGTAGTCTATCTGGCCTTGGGGTAGCCTGCTGATCCTTGTTTGTACGTTTTAACTTTGCGCTTTCCAAAGGCTACTTACAGTCCCACTCCCACTCGCTGTCAATCTCGGCTCACAATTCCACAGCCTACCTACGCCCTACGCCCTACCCTCTCTCTCTACGCCTCTAAATAATTCTTCCATCTTTTTTTCTCCTCTCTCCGTCGTCAACCATGGCGGATCTTTACGGACTCCATCCCTTCGCCGATCATTACTTTTACCAGTCATCTTCAGCGCCGCCGCCCTTCGAGAATCTCGTCCTTCCGGTTAGTTATCAAACCTATTCTACTGCTTCTGCCGATTATTCTCATCGGCTTCCGCCTTTTGGATCGGAATACTTGCCGTCGGTTTCGTCGCCAGTTGTCTCCGATGCTGATTTAGCGGCGGCGCGTGCTTTCGAGGAGGAGTCTTCCAGAGGTGCAATAATTAGAGCCAAAATTGCTTCTCATCCTCTTTACCCTAAGCTTGTCGATGCGTTCGTGGACTGCCAAAAGGTGGTTTTCATTTCTATTCTAAGCTTTAAGGCCGCGACGGCGACGTTCTAGACGACTTTAATGAAATAATGCAATGCTCGCCGGAGGAAGAATTTCTTAAAAAAATTGTGTGAATGTTAATTTCTTTACGCTGTCCGAGAACTCGATTTAGACCTCTAATTAACTCTTGGTATAGTTTTAGACTGCTTTCATGTTGAACGGTGAAATTGCAAAAATCTGAAACTAGACTTGTAGTCCCGCGGTTTAGAGTTCATCATCTTGAGAGTAAAATGTTACTAATCGGATTTCAGTAAGGAAAAAAAGTGAACGAAAACCGAAGATCGATACTAGTCGGAACTCGGAAGAACAGTTTCGAATCGATATTTTGTGAGCCAATTTGTGTCGGCGTTTAGTTAGGGTTTACTCCGAGTTGCCTTCTTCCGATGAAGATTCGTTAGTATTCTGTTTCAATTATTGACGTTCTTTTTTTTTCCAGGTCGGTGCACCGCCGGAGATCGCTAACATTCTAGACAACAGCAATCGTGGAAGCGGCATCGGGAAAAGGACTTCCGGCGATTCAACTTTCTTGGGTGCCGATCCCGAACTCGATGAGTTCATGGTATTTGCGTTTGCTTTCTGTTCATAATTTTCAAATTTATTGTTAAAATTGTACACGATGTTTTCTCCCTTGAACAAAAAAGAAAGAATTACCTCATTTGTTTTTTTTTGTTTTTTATTTTTATTTTCTGTTGTTCATATTTTTTAATTCACTAATTGGAATAGGAAACGTACTGCGGAATACTGGCGAAGTACAAGTTGGACCTCTCACAGCCCTTCGTTGAAGCATCTTCCTTCCTCAACAATATGGAAATGCAGTTAAACGGGTTATGTAACGGCATCACCAGAGGCTACGTTTCCGGTTCGTTATTCTCTCTTTCTATTCTTACGATTAATTGCTTATTTTATTGAGTTTGTTGGTGTTTTGTGATTTTGTGGGTTTTATTTTCTGCTTTATCCTTTTTGATTTTGAGGTTTTTAATGCATGTTCTGGCAAATATTTCTTTATTAATTATTATTCATTGTGCCTGTGGATAAACCATGTGCACGTTCCCTCTCATTAGCCACATTGGTAGCAGTTTTGCTTTTATGTCTGCCCTTTAATTCAAATCAACTTGAGATAATATGCCAAATAAAATCTGGGAACCAACCACAAAACTTCTAGACAATGTATTGTGAAGCCAAGCTTTAGTGGATAAGACAAACTATTATCTAAATTTCAGGTTAATTAGTTGATACATTGCTACCCTTTCCTCTATAATATCTATTTTTAAACATTGGAACTATACAATTTGAATTTTGGATGCTTCTCGAGATTAGTGTCTTAATATATATATATATATATATATATATATATATATATATATTTATTTGTGAGTGTTCAAGTCAGTCAGTTTGCGCGATCCTCTACTAATTTCACGGGACAACCGACTGACTTTGCTTTATTTGGTTGCAATTAAAATCAATAGGATATTAAATCTTAGGTAGATGACTACCATGGTTTTATTCATTCCCTCTAATTTTTTATTATTATTTGTAAGGCTTTTATTTACCACTAAACCCTAATTGATCTTTTTTTTTTTTTTTTTTTTTTTTTTTTTTTTTTTTAGACAAAAACCCTAATTGATCTTCCTTTGTTTTGATGGCATACTAGATTAAATAATTGAGAAATGAGAAGTAGAAGTTCTAGAGTTCCAGTTCCTCTTTCCTTCTACGTACGGTATGAAAATTAACTTGGGGTATTTATTATGCCTAAAAAATGTCCGTTTTCCAAAGAGCAGCTCAGTCCAACCTACACTGATATACTTTTGGTAGCACGTGATGAAACGTACTTGTTTGTATAAGTTTCGGGTGTTAATTAGGATTTTGTCATTGGAAATAAGTTGAACTGTAAGTAATTGATCTAGTTGTTTTGTTAAAACCCTCCTAGAGTGAATGAATTTAATCCTTGGTGACCACCCGCCTAGGAATTAATTTACTATGAGTTTTCTTGACAGTCAAATATTGTAGGGTTAGACAGTTTGTCACGTGAGATCAGTCGAGGTGCGCGTAAGTACGTAAACCCAGACACTCATGGATATATAAAAAAAAACAATCTATCTATTAAAACATTAACATAAACATAAAATGCTTTAAGGGATTGGGTTCAAACCGTAGTGACCACCTACCTTAGATTTAATACCTTACGAATTTTTTTATCAACTAAATGTAGTACTGTCAGACGGTTGTCCCGTTAAATTAGTAGAGGTATGTAAGTTGTCCCGACACTCATGGAGCTTGTGATTTGTGAACCACACAAGCTATAGTGGAAGACTGAATTACAGTGTTTTAAGTTAAAAAAAAAATTATGTTTGGTGGAAGACTGAATTACAGTGTTTTAAGTTAAAACAAATATTATGTTTGCTCTGTCCAGGACTGATCTGATCGATGTTCCCGTGCTTATTTTAAATATTCTGTTCACTCCTGATATCATACATTTCACGTTATGCAAGTAGTTAATAGAACTGTTTCGTCTTAGGTTTTTAAACCTAAAACTTTTTGCAGATGGATTTTTCTTTCCCCCTTTTTATACATAAATCTGTTACCTTTTGTGCGGTAGGCTGCCACTCATATTAAATATTAACTCAGCCTATATTTGGCATTACCTTATGAAGAAAAGGCTGCATTTATAACCATTATTTATAGTTGGATGCAGTACCCGGTGCCCCCACACAAATTTCAGATTTTATTAGTAGTTTACATCACAATACTGCCACTTTCATGACTAGTCCAAACATATCTCATAACCTCTCTTGTGCACACATTTAATTTAACTGCTATAATAAAGCACTGCCACTTTTCTAAGCTTCATAGCTGTTCTTGGTGCTCCTAGACTAGGCTCCTATCTGGTGCTTCCTGATTCCATACAGGATTGGGGACTTCAATTATTTGGTCATTACGCTGTTTTTCTATTTTCCATTTTTTTTAAAGACCTATTTTCCATTATTGGCATTGAGTATTAGGGGTTGTTAATCCAGTGTTTGCATAGTAATGGTTGCAGAAATGAGATCAAGTTTCCTTTGCTTTTTTCGCCTTCTCTCCCTTATGGGATTTTTATAGTTTAATCATTAGTTTCAATAAAAAGTTGGATGAGATCAAGTTCTCCACACTTCAGCTCAGCCTGTGGGGAGAACAAGGTAAAGGGTTTTTTTTTGTTGCCCTTATCGACTGTATTACATGCTATGGGTTAATTTTAATTTAATTTTTATTTTATTTATAGAATATAGATGCCAGTGGGTCTATTTCTTCAGCACAACCTAAGGGGTTTTTTTTTTAAAAAAAAATTAGATGGAAGTTGGATAGTTTTCAGGTTTCTTATGAAAAAAGGAAAAAAGAAAGTAGGTTTAGGGTTTCAGTCCAAGTTTGTATAAGCATTGGCAATGCCATAATGTAACATATACCAAGAGTTTAAAGATTTTTGAAGTGTTAGGAGTTGTTTGTAGCACCAACTTGGAGTATGAATTTAGTTATTATAACTCAGTTCACATCTGACCCACAGTGAATAAAGTGACTTTAATAGTATTTATTATTCACAAATTATTATAACCACCTACTATAAAAATTCATTTAATGTCCCAAACATCCCCTAAGTTTCTATTTCGCCCATCTTTAGAACTCTGTCAAATATTAGGATCAGTTGGGACGGGCTGTAGCTGATAATAGGGTTTGGTTTGTAATCCATATAGTATACGTCATGTTTTCTTCCGGTCAAAGTTATTGGAGTGGGAACATCAAACATGAGAGAGCTGCTTTGCAGCAGCAGACCTAGAAACCCCAAATAAGTTGAAATTATCTCCCTGCTCTTTTCGAGAATTTTTTTCTTTTCTTTTTTGGCGTGGTTTTATTTTATCAATATGTTCGCTATTTATTCATCCGCATTATTATTGTTTAAATATTAAAAAATGAATATGAGGAAGTAAATGGACATTAGAGGTTGGATAGCAGCTTTTGAAAGATCTGAGAAGCTATTGGGCAAAGGTTAGTTCTTAGAGCATTGCCTGCTGGAAAAAAAGGATTTCTTAGAGCGAGACTTGCGGGGTAAATAATTTCCTTTTCCAGTCGTATTTTTTGTTTGGATTGGTGCAGTATAACGATGAATGTTTTCACAGGAAGCCAATTTACTTACTGACTGGGATTCGACATAACGAACCTTAGAATCTTTTTCGCATCTGTTCTGCAGTTTTGGCTTTCTTTAAGTCGATGCATCGCATCCATTTCAAATGAGTCTCATATTTGAACCGGTGCGTGCTGATTAGTGGACCCCACTTCTTGGTTTTGGCTTTTCACTAGCTCGTTTACTTGTGTATCCTTCGCCCAAGAAAAAAAATGGAAAACAGATATAAGAGACAGTTTTGATAGATGGCTAATATATATATATATATTTTCTTTTTTCTTTTTTCTCTTTTGAAAAATGACTAAAACTATAATCAAATTATTTTACCTTTATTTATATTTGTAGGGTGTAGAGTTTTAGCGATTAGGATTTTGAAGGGTATTTTAGTCCAACATTATTTTAGATTTTAGTATTTGGTCATTTTTTAAATAAAGAATATGTTTGATTTTTTTTTCAAAACTGTCAATTTAAAAATATTTCTTTGTGTACTTATCCCAACCAAAATTTCATTTGTACTCTCACTTTAAACTCTCAAGTTTACTAAGCTCCCCCGTTTAATAATTGGGATGGGTGATTAAACCATGGGCATTTGAGTGATAATTAGTGTCTTATTTATTGACCTATGCTCGACTATTGAATCCAAGTTTAAGACGTTGAAATGATGTCCCAAATTCTCTGAATAATTTATTTAGCAAAATATTTTTTGAATAACTTTATCTAGCAAATTACAATGCTCACTTTGACATTAATCAATAGTCGAACCCGAAAGTATTGAGATTTGAATTGGTGGATCTCAAGAGGCAGGGAGCAAAGTCAATTATTATTGAGTTATGTTCATTTTGACATTAATCAATAGTTTCATCATTATATTTAAAATATATAATCAAATAAGTAAATAATAATAAGTTTTTAATGCTTTATTGGACATTAGAATATTTTTATTACAACAAATGCAAAGTATGAGATTTGACCCCCTCAAAAGAGTATATGTTAATTACTATTGGTATGCTGATTTTGACCGGTTGTACGTTGATAATGTATTAAATTTTAAATTTTAACAATGTATTTTCTTGAGTTTTATTAATGCGATTATAGGCAGGAGTGATGATAGATTTGGTGTTTTTCCGTTTATCACATCAGATGAAGCTGCTGCTGGTTCATCGGAAGAGGAAGTAAGCGTCGGAGACGTAGAATTGCAGGACTCTCAGTTGGGAAATGAAAATGAAGATCGTGAGCTTAAGGATCGACTCCTACGCAAGTATGGTGGTTATATTAGCAGCTTAAAGCACGAATTCTCAAAATCTAAAAAAAAGGTAAAGCTACCCAAAGAAGCAAGACAGATCATGCTTGACTGGTGGAACATCCATTCCAAATGGCCTTACCCCACTGTAAGCATTCGTTGCTTTTATATGATAATATATACCTGAGAAAATTAATAAGTCAAAAGATTAATAATATGTATCAATATTAGAAGGAAAGTAACGAGTTACAAGATTAATATTAGGTTAAATTAACTTTAAAAAATACTAATTTAATTTCTTAGGCCCGGTTTGCCATTTGATTTTTAGTTTTGGGTTTTTGAAAATTAAACCTATAAATAATAGATTCACCTATGAATTTCTATCATGATTTTCATCTTCGTTAAGTTAGAACTCTAAGTCAAATTCTAAAAACAAAACCAAAATTTTGAAAGCTACTTTTTTTTTCTTCAAATTTTGGCTTGAATTTTGAATACACTTGTTAAAGATAGATAACAAAACAAAGTTTAGGATTATCAAATGAGACTTTACTTTCGGTAAAATTTACACATCTATTGAACACAATTTAAAATTTAGGGTTTCATTAGACATAAAATTCAATCTAATAGATCAATTCATTTTTAAAAATTTTGAATTTGTCATGGACATGATAACTTGTTTGTTTGATAAATTGATGTGATTTAATGGTTGATCTAGTGGTTAATAATGGTATTGGGAATGATAAAGTGTCTAGCCAAACCGAGCATAGCTCAATTGGCATAGGGTTGAGCCGGTGACCAAAAGGTCATGGGTTCAATCCCCGCATTTATTAAACTACCGTTGCAAAAAAAAAAAATGATAAAGTGTCTAAATGCTAAGAGATTGGATTCAATCCATGGGGCTACCTAACTAGGATTTAATATCTTCAGTTTCCTTGTCATCCAAACCTAATAGGATTAGATGATTGTCCCGTGAAGTTAGTTGAGGTGCCACGAATAAATAAAATAACTTGCTTTTGGGTAGTAGTCTGGTCATTCTTATACAACTGATCTTTCAAAATCGGAAAATGGTGTTGCAGGAGACGGACAAAGTTGAGTTGGCGGAGACGACAGGGTTAGACCAAAAACAAATAAACAACTGGTTCATAAACCAGAGGAAACGGCATTGGAAACCATCGGAAAATATGCATTTTGCTGTTATGAATGGTCTTTACGGACCCCTTACCATGGATGAATAATAATAAGGGGTGGTGGTGGTACCTTCCCTTTTTCATTGTTAATTATATTTCATGTGTATTTTTTCTGAAACACTACGAATTTTTAATTTACCGACACTGTTAGTTAATGTACGATGTTTATAGCCTTAAATTGCTCGACCGATAATAATCCTCTAGTCTCACTCAGCTCACTAATTACTTCCTCATTTTATATCTCAATTCCCTCTGTACCAGTTAGATTTGTAAAGCTTACACACTATGTTTTTAGTCAACTATGTGCGCTGAGAGATTCAAATTTCTGTTGATTAATGGGTACATCGTACATGTTCTATGTCGGTTGAACTATGTTGTATATGAGTTGTAGTCATAGTATTAAATTTTCGTCTACATATCCATAGGTTCGACATCGATCTGATATTTTCGTTGACACTTAAATAGTTGGTTGTAGTTTTTTTTTTTTTTTTTTTTTTTTTTTTGCATTAAATTGTAATTTCAAGCCACCATCAAATAGTGAAGTTTTATTCTTTTTTGGACTCAAAATTAAAACACCTAATTCTCAATTATCATTATCATTCACATTTTCATTATTGGTTTTTGATCCAATTCCGAAAAGGGATCTTTTGTAGGTTTTATAGATTAGAATGGATTTAGAATCAATTTGTTTCACAAAATTTTGAGTAGAAATTATTAAAAGTTGATCTATTCTACTCAATATTTTAAATATAATATTCTTACTTAGCGGAGCTTTAACCCAAAGACTTTCAATTTCATTAAATTGAACTTAAAATTTGTGTAAATGAATGTTGCAATGTAGATCATGAACTTTTAGTTTCATAAAATTGAACTCTAAATTTGCATAAATGTTGCTATGCAATTCTAGTTCATCTTTCGAACATCTTTGTTTTAGCTAATTAACCACTCAATTTTATACGTTTTGTCGTGTTATTTCCATCCGTGCTTATAAACTAAGCAAAAGTTTAAAAGATTTTGTCTATAATACCCAAATTACGAGAAGTATTTAGATTTAAGTGAGGGACAAATGAATAATTTCACACCTCACTTAACCTCAATCAATTTTGTTAGAGCACTCTCCCAATTAGCAGAGCAGGATCAACATAAGCACATTTGGCAGTTTGCTTTCCGTGGCTTTAATGGCGACTGAACCATCTTGAGTCTGACACCGCCACTTGTTTGCCGTTCGCAATTCATCTCTCACTTATCTCTATTCTGATTCGTGGGAGAGAGAGCTTTGAATCTTCCACTCACCTTCAACCTCAGCAATGAAAATTTCATAATTCTTTCTTCTTCTTTTCGATTGCGAACTCCCATGGCATCCCTGTGGAACTGAACGACAAGCATCGTCGTTGCTATGACTGTAGGCAACGATTCCTTCCGCGCTTCTCCTGAGTGGAAGTTCTCTCAGGTCTTCGGCGGACGAGTTGCCGGAGAAGATATTCAGGATGGTGAGCCATTCCATTTCCTGTGTTTTTTTTTTATGTGCAAAATTGAAATTCTCTGTGAATCAGTTGCTTTCAACAAGCTCTCGATCGTTCTCTGTCGAAGTACGAATTATCCGTATAGCACTTTGTTAATGAAATTAGAGATTTGTATTTACTGTCATGGATGACGATAGTCGAATTTGCATCTGTTGTAGTTGATTTCATATCTATCTGCAATTGGATTCGATAAGACTGGTGATAATCTGATCGTTCTCTGTATGATACTCACTTTTTAGGAACTGTTGAAGTACGAATTATCCCTATAGCACTTTTTTAATGAAACTAAAGAATTGTATTTACTGTCATGTTTTACGATAGTCGAATTCGCCTCTGTTGTTGTAGTTGATACCCTCTCTGCAATTGGATTTGATAAGACTGGTGATAACCTTGCCATTGGCGATCGAGGTGGTCGTGTTATTATATTTGAAAGAAACGACGGGAAGGATGTAAGGATTTTATAACATTTTGAACAAATGTAAACGCATCTAAGATCGGATTAATTTGGGTTATGATATCTTCTTCACCTTAATTATTGGGTTCTTAGACTTCGAAGAACTTCTATACACGGAAAAGGTTGGAGCAGTTGAATCTTACTCCCGCCCGGCATCCTGAATACCAGTACAAGACTGAATTTCAGAGTCATGAGCCTGAGGTATGCTGCAAATTTGTATTATTTGACAGTATGTATGCTTCAATGAATAATTACAGCCTCTTGTAGTGTTGCAGATTGTATCTTGATATATTAAAGTTCTTTCTGTAGTTTGATTACTTGAGGAGTGTGGAAATCGAAGAGAAGATCAATAAAGTGAGGTGGTGTGTATCACCCAATGGATCTCGCTTCATCCTTTCAACAAATGACAAGACTATTAAACTATGGAAGGTATGGACTTATAAAGTTCTCAACTTCCATGTAAAAGATCAATCGTATAAATTGGAGGATCTTCTTTAACTTCTAATCTAAAGGATTAATATATTTTCAAATGAATCTAGAGATTTTTTTGTTTGTTTGTTTAATTTATAAGTTTTGCCATTAAACTTTCATAGTTGTGTCAATTAAAAAGTTTCTAATAGTTTCCTAAATTTCATGGTTGTGTGTCAATTTGTCTATTTAACTCCCATGCTTTAAAAAGTTTATATTAAGTCCTTGAACTTGAACAACATAGCTTAATTGTCTCGTCTTTTTTGTTCTATTACAAAAGTTGATTGGCAGAAACTTGGCCCGCATCAATTTGATTTAATTTTCCTTGTGAGATAATTGTCATTCATCCTCTTTTATTGAGCAAACAGAGATTTCTTCTTTTAAAATCTACTTGATTGGATAGTTGGTAGTTATATAGTCCAGACTCCCTACCTCCGGACACCATGTTTAACAATACAATGACTCCTTAGCCGATTATTTTTCTCCTTTTCCTTCTTTTGAGGTCAGGTTAAGGATCATAAGGTGAAAACCGTTAAAGAGATGAACCCCAATCGATTTCTGAGTTCAGAGAATGCACTTTTGGCAGAAATTAGTTTTAATAGCAAACAAGACAAACTACAATCTCCTTCCAATGGCTGCCATTGGGAATGGTCAGAGAATATGCCAATGAACAAAGTAGCGTCTAAAGACATTCATGACATGGTGGGTAACTGCAATAAACTTGAAGTTGGATAATGAAATTAGTTTTATCTAGTTCATGGGACTTTAAACTTATAATGTCATGTACAATGTAACTTGAGGCTGCTTTGCCATGTAGATTGCTGATCAAGACAACGCTTCTCGGAGAAGATGCCGAAAGGTGTATGCTCATGCTCATGATTTTAATATTAACTCCATTTCTAACAACAGGTAAGGCAATATCTTTCTGGCCTCTAACCATTATTTTCTTCCTAGAAACTAAGCACTTTTGGAGTTGAAATAAATCAATAAAAGAGGGAGGTGACAACCTGTATTCTGCCTGCCCGTTTAATCATGTTTTCTTTATTAATTAGCATTAGTCGTCGCATCCAAGTGCAAGAAATAACACGTTGAAAGCAAAATGACAGTAAGTTGAGTGATTATTTTGTGTGCAGTGATGGTGAGACATTTATTTCTGCAGACGACTTGCGAATAAACTTATGGAACCTTGAGATTAGTAATCAGTGTTTCAATATCATTGACATGAAGCCTTCAAACATGGAAGATCTTACAGGTACTACAGCTGTTTATCAACTTTCTGGAATATCGATAAAATTTTATTATGGCAATTGGGAATGAGGAGATGAGAGAATAGGGTTTCTTTAGGGAGGGGTGGCAAAAATATGATTTCAGTGGAGGAGTGTTTCCTTTGTGAAAGTTTCACAAAGAGACCATTCCTCATCTTACTTCTGTCTCTCTTTGGCAAGAATGTGATGAGGATCC
Organism: Herpetospermum pedunculosum; assembly: GCA_028017165.1. Taxonomy (NCBI): domain Eukaryota; kingdom Viridiplantae; phylum Streptophyta; class Magnoliopsida; order Cucurbitales; family Cucurbitaceae; genus Herpetospermum; species Herpetospermum pedunculosum. The sequence goes on from CM051530.1 coordinate 1,741,552, forward strand.
TCATTTGATAACAACTTTTTTGGTAGAGTAAGGCTTTTCTTTGTAAGGAGGGTCTCGTGCCTTTGAATAAGTATTTCCCTTCACCTAAAGGAGAATCTTGCCTTTAACGGGGAGATATTCAGAGAGAGAAGAAACTAGAGAGACGGTCCCTAAGGCAATCCTCTAGGTGTTTAACTTGAACTTTAGGTGTTAAACTTGGACGACTTGGTGTAGTATGGTTCTTATTTATTTGGAGAACCTAATTGAGAGAATATAGATTTGTAATGTTTAGGACGACTTGACCCTAGAAAAGGTGACCCTAATTTCTTTGGAAAACCCAGAATATTATATATAGCATAGCATGTAACTCAGATGCTATGAGTCATACTCTTACATGCCAGTAGAGTTCAGTCATATGTAAAATACTTCACTAAGATCAGTACGAGTCCTGTCTCTATTGAAGAGAGGAATGTTTGTTCTCACTACAGTTTGAATATATTGCAGATTATTTTCATTTGCAATGCCTATTTCTCAAACCAAATATGTGATTGTGACTTATGTTTTAATGTTTATCAAGAGATCATAACGTCGGCTGAATTCCATCCTCTGCACTGTAATCTTCTTGCGTACAGCAGCTCAAGGGGTTTTATTCGTCTAGTGGACATGCGCCAGTCTGCATTATGTGATCATAGTGCATTTCTGTGAGTTTACCTCATTTGTACAATGCGTTGTAAGGATATAGTGAAATCCTTCTTCAAATTCCAGTCCACCATTGCTATTTGATAGTATTCATTATTCAAGATATCCTGCTGTTATTTATCATATGCTGGTTTGATTTTACAGATTACGAGCTGAAGAATTAAATCGACCGAAATCATTTTTTACGGAGATCATTTCATCCATTTCGGATATTAAATTTTCGAGTGATGGGCGGTTTATTATTAGCCGGGATTACATGAATTTAAAGGTTCAAATCAAATACTACTTTTTGGTGATGGAATATTTTATTGTGGATTTGTTATCAGTAACTAGAACCATTACTCAAGTATTGCAGAATACTGTCAAAGGAATGGGATATGTATTATTTACTGATCATATATGACTGCTTGCTTTTTATATCAGTTGATTTTTGGATCTACTTGCTTCTATGTTTATATGTTTTTCATTCACGAGTTCATTTGTACCTTGTCTCTTATTTTAGCTTTGGGATATCCACAAGTGTTCTTCTCCAGTTGCAGTATTCAAGATTCATGAGCACCTGCGACCTAGAGTGAGTACTCACAAATGTTTATTGTGGCTATGGTAAAAAAACTCTTGCTAACAAAAAAAAAAGACTTTTTGGTCTGTTCTATATGAATTTGGTAAAGCATCAGCTTCATTGTTAAGCAGTTCCCGTAACATCCTCAACTCATAGCTGACGACTGATTGTCTTTTCTTCAGTTGTGTGAGCTGTATGATAACGATTCCATATTTGATAGATTTGAATGTTGCCTCAGTGCAGACGGGCTTCACTTTGCAACTGGATCTTATAGGTTTGACTTCTAATCTTAGCTGAAGTTCCCTATCCTGTAAGATAATTTCGCGTTTAGTTTACTTTTTGCTGGACTGATGCATATATCAATTGCTGCCTTAGTGACTTGTTTTGCTCACTTCCCTTTCCATTATTATAGGAAACTTCAGTAGTACTCTCCAACCGCCTATGAAGTACTTCGCAAAATTTTAGTGACATATTCTTTATCCCTTTTTTTTTCTCTCAGCAACCAATTACGGGTGTTCTCTTATGGCTCTGGAAGTTCGGAAGGTAGCACTACTGAAGCTGGAAAGATTCCCGATAGGTAAGTTTCTGTTTTATTTACTACGGTATTCATGGTTTCCTGCCTGAATGTAATCCTTATGAATCCTGTGGTTTCAACATGATCAAACTAAGAACCTAAAATTGCTTGTTTTTGTGATAGAATAGAAAGATTGCATCTTGTTGAGTTACCATGGCTGATAACTTGCATGTGTTAGGTGACTAACACCTAACGAGAATACCTAACTACAATATATTGCAATATAAAATGTAAATAACTTACAAGATAAACAAGTACTTGCAGTTGCACCCTCCCCTATTGAGAGCTCTCTTAAGCTCCAATTCACTAGACATTTGCCTACCTCCTCCAATCTCACTCCTTCGATTTATAACCAAATATCCTAACCAATTCCCTAACTAATTACCCTTATGTCTTTACTACTATCATACTAATATAATAATATTTCCCATAAACTCTTAACTAGTACTCTCACGGTTAGGTGTTTTAATGTCCGTCCCAACTGTTTGGCCCATTTTTACAAGATACATCGTATATGAACACCGGCAGAGCACGGGGCTGAGTTGTTAATGTCCACTGATGCACATCACATTTAGTTCTGGTTGTTTCTCAAGGATGTCAAAATGAGGTGTAAAAGTGAAAAAAAACAGGAAATAAAGTGCAAAAACATGAAAGAGAAGTAGTCTTCGCGGGAAAGCTTCCTAACAAGCTCTGTCTGAAGCGCTTGGGAGACTGCCGGTGGTCAATCTTCAAGCCAAAACATCTTCTCCAGCAACTAAGAAAAATTTGTGGATACTATAAAATACTATAAATCTTAGGGTTGAACAACATGTGGGAGTGAGGATTCGAACCTCTAACCTTTTGATTCTTTTGATTGATGAAGTTTAGAGCAAGTTAACTAGAAAACTTTACAATCTTTAACTCCTATATCTTTTTTTTACGAAAAAATAAAATAAGACAAACTACGTAGGATCACTTCCCCCACCCTTAGTTATGCTTATTGCCAGGTAACTATTTCCCTTGATTTCTCATTTAGAATAAAATGACTATATATCCAGCCCTAGCTAAACCTAATTCTCACATTAAATATGAAATAAGATAAATACTAAATATTTTCTAATAATGCATAAAAATAAGGTAGATATTTTCCTAATACATATAGTTCGATATTTTCCTAATACCCCTCAAGTTGGAGCGTGGAGATCGCAAATGTCCAACCTGAAAAAAATGTGATTGCAAATGCCCAACTTGTAAATAAGGAATTTGACAAGTTACAACCTTGTATTTGTGCTCAACTTCTGTTCTACACTTCTAAATTATACAGGAAACCAAATCTCCAAACCACTCGTCGGGCTAGAAGGTCATCGTTAAGCAATTTGACACGTGAATTTTTTCGCCACGGTTAGTTCTTTCCTCCCGCCTACTATCTTTTAGGGCATGCTATCAGTCCGAAACATGTCTTTAATAATTCAAAATCAATTTTGATTGTATGAAAATTGTAGTCTAAAAGTGTAAAATAAAAAATCAAATTGATTTTGAAAGATTAAAAGCATGTTTTTGAGGGATTTTGAACATAACAAAAGTGATTTTAGTCATTTCAAAAATTACTCTCAAACATGCACTTACTCTATAATTCCCTCACAAATACTCTGGAAAATCTTGTATTAACATCCTGGAATGAACATAATTATTCGACTTTATTTCACAGGCAATGAACATTCAAGCTCAGGAAGTAATGAAGCTTCAGTTGACCTGAACTCCAAGTTACTACATTTAGCATGGCATCCAACAGAAAATTTAATCGCATGTGCTGCTGGAAGTGGCCTGTTCATGTATTATGCGTAGCAGCACCCTGTAATATTTGTGGTTTAAAAGTATCCTTAAACAGAAGTCATTCTTTCTTTTAAAATTATTATGGATGCAAAAATAATAGCTTAGGAAGTTAGGGTATATTTTTCCAGCTAGGAAGTGAATAAATACAGGACGTATATGTATATGCATGATGACTATATTGAATTGTATCATATTTTTCTATTTTTCTCTGGAGTGGAGGCAAAATTAGGTCCTGTTTTTTTTTTTTTTTTTTTTTTTTTTTTTTTTTTTTTTGAAAAGAGATCTTCATTAATCAACCACACCCTACATCAAGGCAGAAGAAGGGATACAAGCAAAAGAATGCTCCACCGCCCCTCTAGCTAAAGAGTGGGCAGTAGAATTACACGTTCTAGGACAAAAAGAAAAGGAAGCACAACATAACTTGGTCGCTTCCTCACCAATGCAATCCAAAATATTTTTGGTTTCAGACAGATCCAGCCTCGGTTGGTTCAGAGATCCAACCACCTCCATAGAGTCAGATTCCACGAAGATATGGTTGAAATCAAAAGCATCACAGCGACTAACGGATCTCAGGCCAGTTAAAATAGTCTTGATAGGCCACTTCCTCAAACAAAGATTATAACCGGCACAAATGGGAGATCCCCGGGAGTCACGAATAACCCATCCAACAACTCCTTTCTACCTAACCTAGCTCCAAGACGCATCAATATTCATCTTCCAGCAGTTGGTCGACAGAGGGCACCAAACTTCCTGACTCACGCGGCTCTTGAATCTTGCAATTAATGGATACTCTCCAATCACGCCTTGAAGCTCATCCCAATACTTGCAGACAAACCTAACTATATCACACGAGTTGGCCGAGAACTGGTTTCCTTCACTCTGGATAGCCATATTCTTGTAGTTCCAAATGCACCAAAAAATTAAAACTGCTTTCGACAACTAGAGATTTATGGGACTGGATGGACGAGAGGCTGAAATTAGGTCCTGAATTGGTCACTGGTTATGTGTATAATCACATGATATTGTGAGTTCTTTTTTATAAGTTAGAGCAAGCTTTTCAATCTCCTGTCAATTAATCGAAATTAAACTGATGGTAATAAAAATGATATTCCTTTGATGTTTTGATGTTGTTTACTAGGAGTTGTTTGAAATCGAAATGAGAAATTTATCCATGTTGTTTACCTGAATATGAAATCAAAATGAGATATACAAGATTATCATAATGCTAGTTTAAAATAAAACAAATAATTACACAATTTTAGACCTGTCTTACTCTCTCCATTCTCATAAAGTTGGAAAATGCAATCTCATAAATAAATTGATTTGGGTACCGATTTTCACTCCCGCTCCATATTTTACTCTCACTCACACTCTCAGTCCTTATTCTCGCTCTTGCTTCTAAGGTTGGACACGAATAGACCGAAAATCGATTCGACCAACCGAAACGACGTTGGTCGATAATATTTTTTATAATAATGGTCGGAGTCGGTCGATCGGTGAGCCAAAAAAAAAGTTCATACCGACCGACCAATTAATTTTTAAATAAATAACAATAATGATGATGGTAGAGAAAATGTGAACTGACCTCCTCCAACTTTCTTGGTAAGATGAAGTCTAATATAATCTACTTTCTCTTCCGGGAGGTAAGTTATTATTATTATTATTATATATATATATATATATTTTTTCTTTATCCTCTATCTTTCGCTTTCTCTATTTCCCATTATTTTCTTCTGGTCTCTTCTCTCTTTCTAAGCTCTTCTTCATTTCTTCTCTCTTTTCTCTTTTTTTTTTTTTTTTTTTCTTTTTTGTTTCTCCTTTTTCACTGTTTTTCTTTTCTTTTTGCCATAGTTGCAAAAATCGATCGAAATCGACATGTTGGTAGTCGGCCACGTTTTTCGGCAAAAACTGACTTTGAACAAGCGATGTCCACCCCAACTCGCTTCATACAAAAGTTATGTAACCTCAAAACATAAGATTATTTAAAACATGAAAGCAGAAGGAGAAATTGCATAAAGTAACCTGTCAGAGCAAAACATTAACAAAATTGACCCGTCTCCCAACAAAATATTAAAAGTGACCGGTTTGAGGAAATGGGAGGTATGAAATTATACATATGCCCTTCAGTAAGGAAACCAATGTGTCTATGCGATCGTACAGCCTATGCCATGGCACAACCTATGCCATCGCACAGCCTGTGCCATGGCATAGGCTATTTAAAAAAAAAAAAAAAAAAAAAAATCTTTTTCTTTCTTTTTTTAAATTGGATTTTTGTTTTTTGTTTTTGGTTTATGGGTAGTGATAAAATTTTGAAATTTAGAGAGAAAATAAATGAGCTTGTGGAATTTCATTGTCAAGATCTGCATGCAGAGTTTGTAAATGGAGAAGAAGAAGATTAGATGGATCATACACAGATCTGGAACCAACAACAACAAAATCAAGATCAAAATAATCATCAAAATTTTCATTCTGATGATGATGATACTCTAATGTTCTACTCGGATTTCTCTCCGCTGCCTGATTTTCCTTGTATGTCTTCATCTTCTTCGTCATCTTCGATCCCCGCCCCGGTCAAGGACAAGGCTTTGGAGTGGCTGAGGAGTAATAAAGAGACGGTTTCTGTTGATGATTTGAGAAATGTGAGAATCAAGAAATAGAAGTTTGAAATAGCCTATGTCATGGATTTACTCGAAGATAGCAATGAGTTTTTCGTCCTCTGTTTTCAATTTTTTTTTTTTTTTTGTAAGAAAAAGAAGTTTGAAATAGCCTATGCCATGGCATAGGCTGTGCCATGGCATAGGCTGTGCGATGCCATGGCGTAGGTTGTGCGATGACATAGACTGTGCCATGGCGTAGGTTGTGCGATGGCATAGACTGTGCCATGGCATAGGCTGTGCCATGGCATAGACTTTGCGATCGCATAGACACATTCAGGTTTCCTTACTGAAGGGCATAGACACATTATTCTAAGTGTGATCATATTGTCACTTGTCATTCTAAATGTGACCCTATTGCCACATCAATCTCAACACCTAACATTTGACAATAACATTCAAACAAAAGCACTTACTTTAATAGCAATCCAAAAATAACTTGACTCAATTGATAAGAAATTAAGATTCTCGGTGAAAAGTGCATATCGTTTGGGAATCAATCTCTCGCTAGCTTCCCCATCCAATATGAATAACCTAAATGGAATGTGAAAGGCGATATGGGGAGTCGAGGTTATGCTTAGTATCAAAATTGCTTGTTGGGAAATCGTTAACCACATTATCCATTCTCCTTGTAAGTTGTCTAAAACAGAAGTTCTAAATTGATTTAAGATGTTTTTTTTTTGTCAGAATTATAAGGAAAAGAGTTGTCACCTGATGTGGGAGTGTAAGTTCTGAGAAAGCTATGAAATCTATATTACCCTGATAAAGGTTGTGCTTTCTTTGTGGACAAGGGTAACTTGTCCCCTCATGATTATTGAGATTGCCTTAGGAGATCTTCTTTTAAAGAAGGCCTAGATGTAATTCTTATAATTATGTGGAACATTTGGAATCAAATAAACAACACCCACTTCAACAAAGAAAATCGTGACCTCAATACAATTATTTTGATTCACAAATCAATGATCTTCTCCTTTCAAAGAGTAAAACTATTGAAGCAAAGTTTTCCTCTTCCGTCAACTTTGTAATGGGTTGTTGGAAGTTGCCGGAAGGATGGTCTTTGGAAGTTAAACGTCGATGCAACGTGGTCGAGCAAGCTCAACCGAGGTGGGGTGGATTGTTAGGGGGTGTTTAGGGCACCAACTTAGAGTTGAGTGGATTATGTTATTATAACTCAATCAACCTTTGACTACCACAGTCAATAAAGTAACTATAATGAGTTTAATAACTCATTCAGCGCCCCAAACAGCTCCTTAGAGACTGGAAAGAGAACCCAATGGATAGCCCTTTAGAGACGGGAGAGAGAACCTAATGGAGGATGCAAGTTCATCCACCAAAATTGGTGGATGAAGGTTCTCGAAACTATGACTATTTCTGGAGGTTTGAAAAAGGTGGAAAATGGGTGGAAGGGTGGACAACTCCTTAGGCTCTTTAACCGTTTGTATTCAGATATGTCTAAAGTTAGTTTCTTTTTTGTTATATCCCTAGAAAGGAGAACAATGTTCATCACGAGTTGACAACTTTAGCATCTTCTTCAAGGGCTTCTTTGGTCTGGGAAGACGATTTGATGCATTCCTGTTTTTTTTTATTTTAAAAAAACAACTTAAAAGTCATTTGACCAACAATTAGTCTTTGCACAATAACCTTATGAATTCACTGTTGATGCTCAAAACACGTTGTTGTTGTTCGTCTCTAGGAGGAGAAAACATGTCACTAATGTTTGGGTCTGGTGGATCTTTTTGGTCGTTGGTCAGTCCTAGATCGGAGGAGTCAATCACGCTGCCATCGCGTCTGTGGTTTGTGAATCACCCGCGTTCGAACATCGTCCTTGAGGAGGGCGTCGAAATCGCATCGAGACTGCAATAGATGGACGCCCCCGGTGAGTTATGCTCGTGGGTATCGCTCGCAGAATAAACTGTGTCGCCATGGGCTGTTGTCAAACATGCGGCTCGTTGCATCCAATTCTGAGTGTTGTGGTGCGGGCACTAAGGGGCTGTTTGCCTGGGCTGGAGTGTGGGCTATAATAGTCCACCCCATGTTTGGAGCCTCAACTATATAAGTTGGGCCTGAGCGTTTGCTACAGTGTACACTGTAGCAGTGCTATAGTAACACTTTTTTTTTTTTTTTTTTTTTTTTTTTTTTTTTTAATTTACCGATTTTTTATCTTCCATTTCATCCCAAATTTCTCTCTCCACCGACCCTATTTGTGATTTCCTAAATAATATTAAATTAAAAAATTAATATGTAATATACATTTAACTATACAAATACAACAAAAAGTTATAGAAAAAAAATAAACTAACATAAACACATATTTCAAACTGCATGTTAAAGAAAACTGTATTATTTCTCTCTCCACCGAGCCTCTTGTTGTCGATTATTTGTGATTTCCTAAATAATATATATTTTTTTTAACTTTTAAAAAATTAATATGTAATATACATTTAACCATACAAATACAACAAAAAGTTGTAGAAAACAAATAAACTAACACAAACACATATTTCAAACTTCATGTTAAAGAAAACTGTATTTTAAACACACATTTAACAACTCTGCACCCCAAACACAGGCTTACTAAACCCAGACTATACAACTCTGCACCCCAAACACAAACTATTATAACCCACCAACTATAATAACTCACCCTGCGCCCCAAACGCCCCATAAGAGTCAAATGTCGGAGCATTCACGTGTTGAAACTGCCTGAGGCTAATGTCGTCGAGCTGGTGGCCAGAGAAGACGGAGAAGAATGGGAAATGACACATATATCCCAAAATATTGGTAGATTTGACTACTTTTTAAAATCAAAGTTATATAACTTGTGCATCGCTTTTTTTTTTTTTTAATTATTTATCTTTCTTCTTCCTATGCTCTTTCTCGTCCCTTGTCGTCTTTCTCTCCTTCCTTTCACTACCTCCCATTAGGGGTGGTCATCGGTCGATTGACGTCAGTTTTGGGCAGAAATCGCCGCTGACAACCAACGGTTCGGGAGAGGTGGGTGACGTCGATCGACCAACCACCCGGTTGGGCAGTCAATTTTTGTCGATTTTCAAATTTCCAGTAAAGTAAAAATATAGTGGGAAATGAGGAATCAAAGGAGAGGAAAAAAATGAGGAAATAAGAAAGCTAAAAGGAAAAAGAGAGGGAGAGAAGAGAAAAAAAAACTAAACAAAAAATGGAAATTGTAACGGATGTCAATTTAGAGTAAAATAATTAAAAATATAACACTTTTGAAAAAAAAATGACAATTTTATCACTGACAGTAGTCTATCGCTAATTTATCACTGATAGTGATAGTCACTCATTTTTTGTCATATTTGTAAAATATTTTAAATTTGACTATATTTGCCATTATTTTAGGCCTGATTGCTGTTTTTGCAACCAGCTCAACAAAAATAAGAAAAAAATGTGAAGAGAAAAGAAAGAAAAAATCCAGCAGAAATAAAGAAAATGAGAGATTGAAGGGAGGAGAAAAATAAAGGATGAAAAGAAGGAAAAAAGATGTGAAGAAATCAGGGAGATAAAATTAATGGGAGTTGGCGTGCAGAAGAGTGAAAGGAGAGAAAAAAGATATGTAATTTGTGATTTGAAAGTTTTATTAAAACAAAAAAGAGGAAATTGGGGGTATGAAGATGTCCAGTAAATCAAGGCATTTGTGATTTCTAACTATAAAATATCTTAACCAAAATTTGAGAAGAGTTGGGTTGGTTGAAATTGTGATTTTTGCCCACTACGATCAACCATCAATTTTTTTTATTATGAAAAACCAATTCCGACCGAACAACCTTCTAAATCAACCAGCTGACGTTGTTTCGGTCGGGTTGGTCGGTTATTTTGTTTGGTTTGTCCACTCCTACCTCCCATCACTCTCTTCCTTCTAAAAAAATCACGATCTCTTCCCTTTGAAGAAACCTATTTTTCGCCCAAAATTTCAACGACACATGAAATTAAGAACACATTAGAGACAGAAAAAATGATCCAAAATTTCAACCGGTGGTGGGAGAGTCGAAAACGATATTTGACTCGCTTACTAGCGACAGACGACTATCATCTCCACGACCTCTTTCCTCTAGTGATCCCTTTTAACCTTCCAAATCTGAAATTTTCATTATTTTTCCTTTTCTAGATATGAAGTAAAGTTAGAGCGAATGCGAGCTAGAACTAGAACAAAATAGGAAAAATAGACCGCCTTAGGCTGATATGCTTGAGAATCAAAGAGTCACGATCATTGTTATGTCGGTGCTATCTAATGGTAGGTTGTGTTTATATTCGATGTTGACAGACTCATCGTCCCAGAAACAAAAAGAAATAGATGGAGAATCGAGAGAACTCAAGTGGGTGAAGATGAAGAATCGTCTCTACGAAGAACGAAGTCAAAGAGAGCGAGAAATCGATGAAGAAAATGAGTAAGAAAATGACCAAGAATTGGTGGAAGAGGAAGAATCCGGTTGTACAAAAGTAAAGGAGAGGAGATGTAGAACAAACCAAACAACATGGCGGTTGTTAAACGCCAATGAAGGATGGGGGAGGTCGATTTGGATTATGTCGGAACGTGAAGGGCAAACACCAGTAGGTTGGAATTATGTTTAAAGCAACAGAGTCAAAATTTCATGGGTGGCGCCGACGAATGCTGCTAGAGCTGAAAATCTGAAGGTGACACTGACGCAAGTGACATTAAGTGGTGGTGGAGAGATTGGAGAAGGACAACAAAAAAGAAACCAATGTTTGAAGCCATAAACGACAACAAATTCATGTGTGGGCAGAGATGAAGCTTCGTGGAAGACGTCGATGCAAGTTTTGTACGCTGACAGGTAGCATAATGGTGAACTATGAAATGAAAGAGATTTATTTTAGAGCTGGTTGGTTGATAAACCATAATCACATGAAATCAGATGGTTCTAGAAGAGGACGAGACCATGAGTTGTTTGAGCTTGGGCAAGAGGTTGATAAGTTGTCTGTCATTGATGGGTGCGACTTTCTTAAAAAAAAAAAATCAATTGTAATATGAAACAAATAAGTGTTTGATAAAGTTGAAACTTAAAAGTGAAAAAGTATAATAGATAGGATTTTTAAGAGTTGGTTAGAATAAATGTCAATTTTGTTTTTTAAAGTCAAAAGCAAGGTTGTGTTGGTTCTCTCCTAATCACTTTTAATTCTGAGAAACCAACCCAAACCATATTTAATGGAATGATATTTCAAATAATAACTCCAATTAAATCAATCAAGTTCAAATTAATCTTCAAAGAATAAAATCAATCTTAATTAAAAATGTGAGGTACATTGAGATGTTTTCCCATCTCTACTAAGGTACGTCTAATGGTTGGATGGGTCTGACGGTCTCTGATGTTCAATCTGGTTGGATGGGTCTGACGGTCTCTGATGTTCAATCTTCACTTGTTGACATGTTATACAATAATTGACATATCGGGCAACATCCTAATTCATTCACGTTCCACTGATAAGTTATTCAAAGATTGATTTTATTAGGTTGGTATGAATGCAAAGATGACCATTCATCCACAAAACACCATCATTTGCCACTGAATTGTGACAATGGCCCAAACGAATTCATGCGCTTCCTGAGGTACTAAAAATATATTTTATTATAAATTAATTAACAATATTTGGTATTCAAACCAAATATATAGTTAATAATTACCACCATTTTCATTATTTAATAACATACTAATAAACATACATTGAACAATTTTTTAAAGCGAGATTTCAATTTTAAATATGCTACTAAATATATACGAAGACATTAAAAATCTGAAATGTAATTATTTTCAATTTTTTTTTTTTTTTAAAAATCTCTATCAAATATCTTTGATATTTTAAATAAAAATTATAATATATATCTAGATTTAATTTTGATTTGATGAAATTAAAAGTTTAAGAAAATATTGACGAAAAAGAACGGAATATTCGTATTAGTGGGACCTAGGAGCTCCTATAAAGGATTGTCACATCAAATATTTATAGAAAGACAACCCATTATTTCTTAATTAATTCTCTTTCACATGCATGGTTAATGACCTCATGTGCCCTTTTCTTCTAGGGTTTTAGGTGAAAGTGCCATTTTCGTAATTGAAAAGAGGAAGTAATTGGAAAACTTAGGTATCTCTCTCACCTTGAAAAATTATGATCTGGGCACCTATGGCCTGGTAATTCAACCAGTGGGCTGTGTTTTGTGATTTATCGACGTTTTGGGGGAAAATAGAAGCCATCTTCGGAAACTTTTCGCTCTTGGAGAAGGTAAAGTGGTTGATATTGTACATTTTTCCCCACATGTGAATTACTAAAACTATTTTAGCTGTTAATACTTTTCACTATTATTTGAATCGTAATGCATTTTTTCTTTCCATGCATGAATTTGCTTGTTTCAATGCCTAGAGCATACCCATCTTTCATTTAGTCGGCGTAGTCGGTTACCATATCTTGCGTTTTTAAATGATCGGGATCTTCTTATTCTATTTTTTTTTTCTTTTCACCTCACCCCATAAGTTATTAGGGGTATACATGGCTTGGATAACTTGGGTTGGGTTGGATTGGGTTAGTAGTATTTTTTGGTTCCCGACCCGATCGACCCGGTTAGAGAGGGCAACCTAACCGGTATATTATAGGATCTAGTTGAGTGCTAACAAAGTCCAACATTAGTTAGGGAAGGGAGATATAGATCCATGAATTAGTTAGGGAAGGGAGATATAGATCCATGAATTAGTTAGGGAAGGGAGATATAGATCCATGAATTAGTTAGGGAAGAGAGATATAGATCCATGAATTAGTTAGGGATGAATTAGTTAGGGAAGGGAGATATAGATCCATGAATTAGTCGGAGAAATTCTTAGATTACGAACAAAGAGAATTAACTAAGTCTCATAGTCGACATTTTTGGATGAATCCTCGGATCAAACAGTGCTTGGTGGCAAGCAAGAAGTATTAACTCTATCAAGTCGGCTAGATGGATGGAAATATGATGTAACCCTATCAAGTTGGTTCTTCCCTGATAGGAAGAGTATATATTTTTTTAGGGGAGAAGGAGGTGGAGGGTGCGATAGGTGATCGCCACCATCAAAGAATATCCTACAATGTGATCTGTTGGGAGTGGACGAATTTGTTCGAGGGGAGGATTGATATTGATAGTAGTCGTAACAAAGTCTCACATTGTTTAGGGAAGGGAGAGATCCATGGTATGTAAATGAAGACAATTATCTCCATTGGTTTGCCTTTTAGGTGAAATGAAAAACAAAGCCATGAGGGTTTATGCCCAAATTGGACAATATCATAACAATATAGAGATATGTGAAGGGTCTGTTGTCCTTATCATGGTCGGCTGAGAGAGGAGAGACGACTGGGAGAGAACGATGAAGACTCTTACCAAATCAATTACCTCTTAGCTTCTTCTTTTGTTATTAACCCAACTACAATACAAATGGTTTTGAATCTAAGATATAAGAAATGGGGTAGTTATGTTTTGAACCTGGGAGAGTACTAGTTAGGAGTATATGGGTAAGAGTAGTATGTTATTAGTAAGGACATAGTGATAATTAGCTAGGAGTGCCTTGGTTATAAATAGATGGTGTTAGGGACCTTAGGGGGGTGTTAATGATTTTGGTGGATTGTCAATTGTAGGACTCTAGGGAGAGATATAGCCCTCTCGAATGACTTTCTTTGATATTGCAATATAGTTCTATTTTGTGTTTCGTTATGTTCTTTTGGTATTTGTAACCTAACAAAGTGGTATCAGAACACGTTCACCCTGGGGAAAATGGCACGAAAACAACTTGAAGAGAGTATAAGCGGGAGTTGAGTAGGATATTGTTGAGATTAAAGGCGACGATTCAAAGGATGACGAAGTGTATAGAATCAGAGAGTCGCGATCATTGCTATATCGGTGCTATCTAACGGTAAGTTGTGTTTATCATCGATGTTGACAGACTCATCGTCCCAGAAACAGAAAGAAATGGATGGAGAATCGAGAGAACTCAAGTGGGGTGAGATGAGGAATAGTCCCTACTGAAGAATGAAGTCAAAGAGAGCGAGAATTCAATGAAGAAAAAGAGTAAGAAAAGGACCAAGAATTGGTGGAGGAAGAAGAATCCGGTTGTACAGAAGTGAAAGAGATGAGATGTAGGACAAATCGAAAAACATGATCGGTTGTAAAACGCCAATGAAGGATGGGGGAGGCCGATTTGGATTATGCCGGAACGCGAAGGGCGAACACCAGTGGGATGGAATTATGTTCAAAGTGACGAGGTCGAAATTTCATGGGTGGCGCTGACAAATGTTGCTAGAGTTGAAAGTCTAAGGGTGGCGCCGACGCAAGTGGCATGTAGTGGTGGTGGAGAGATTGGAGAAGGACAACCAAGAAGAAACCAGTGTTGGCGGCCATTCATGTGTGGCCGGAGATGAAGCTTTGTGGAACGCGTCGATGCAAATTTCGTACGCTGACAGGTAACAAAATGGTGAGCTATGAAAGGAAAGAGGAAATTTTGAAAGTTGGTTGGTTGATAAACCCTAATCACGTGAAATGAGATGGTTCTAGAAGAGGATGAGACCATGAGTTGTTTGGGCTTGGGTAAGAGATTGATAAACTGACTGTTATTGGGCTGATTTTAAATAGCTTGGGTAGGGCCCATTCTTTTCAAATGCAAAAAATCTGTTAGTTTTACAAGATTAGACTTGGGCTGGGTTATCCTTTGCTTTAAACTCGAAAACCGACCCGACACGACACATCATTACCCTACCTACCCATGGGAAGAAACAATCTCCAACTGTCGTTATGTTCTTCTCTAAACTCACGTCGCTGGCGATCTCCAAAACACGACTCTGGTGATGGAAACTTCACAAGGAAGGGCGAAAGAAGAAGCGACGAAGGCTGGTATGGTCGGAAAAATGAGGTGGCGAGCGAGAAAAGAAGCGATGAAGAATGATATGGTCGAAGATGAAGACATAGTGGAAATAACGTCGCAAGGATGGTGAACGGGCGACAGTGGAGGGAGGCAATCACAAAGGGAAAATAAAGATGAGGAAAATAGGAGCTAACCCTAATCACGTGGGCCAAACTTCTTTGAATGGGCTAAATATAAGTGAAGTTGGTGAAGCCCACTGTCTGGCAAAGGTGGCATGTAGGTTTTGGGCCAGTTTTATTGAAGCCCAATGTCTGGCAAACGTAACATGTGGGTTTTGGGCCAGTTCAATTTTAAACCCAGAACCCAATCCATTTTTTGCAAAATCCCAACCATGTGAAGAGAAACCCTAGCAACCGCCGCTGTACATTGCCCATCTCTGCCGCCGACCATCGCTACCAACCGTCGTGGCTGCCACTGTCAACCATAGGTACCGATCTGCCACCTGGTTTTTCGTCGCCAACAATCGTCGCCTGCCACCACACGACACTTGGTCGTCGTCGAAGCACCAACCATGTAGTTTTTTGTTGGGGAAGTTTATGTTTCTTTGTCGGAAGTTGTTAGGTTCTGTGTTTTCTTTAAAAAAAAAGTTATGATCATTACCCAATTTTGTGTTTTGAAAGTACACCTTGAGGACAAGGTGTCTTTGAAGGACAGGGTAATGTGAGAGTACTAGTTAGGGGTATATGGGTAAGAGTTGTATGTTATTAGTGAGAGCATAGTGGTAATTAGCTAGGGGTATATGGGTAAGAGTTGTATGTTATAAATAGAGGGTGTTAGGGGCCTTAGGGTGTGTGAATGATTTTGGTGCCTGGTGGATTGTCCATTGTAGGACTAGGGAGAGACATAACCCTCTCAAATGACTATTTTTTTTTTATAAGGTACCAAACTTTCATTGAAAAAAAAATGAAAGAATACAAGGACATCCAAAAAAGAAAAGCCCGAAAAGAAGCCCTTTAAAGAAAAGGGGTCCAATCAAGTAAAACAAGATCTATAGAATAATTACAAAAAAATCGCGTCACCGACGCCCATTAAAAAAATTGAAATCTAATAAGTGACCAAATAGCACCAGGCTCCCTTTCCGAACCTCTAAAGGTTCTATTGTTTCTTTCCCCCCAAAGACCCCATAAAACCGTGCAGATCCCAGCCTACCACAAAAACTTTTCTTTCTCCCGAAAAGGCGGATGGAGTAGGAACTCCTCGATCATCTCTCTCAGGCGCCTATGCCTAACAAACTGGACGCCGAACACCTCAAAAAAGAGATTCCACATGTCCGTTGCGAACTCGCAGTTCCACAACAAATGATCTAGGTCTTCCTCCGCCCTCCGACAAAGAATACAACATAAAGGACCAACCAAAGTAAAATTCTTTTTCAAGAGACGGTCTAGAGTGTTAACTTTTCCGTGAATGACTAGTCAGACAAAAAACTGAATCTTTTTTGGAACTTTCACCTTCCAAAGAGAAGAAAAGACCGACTCACTAACCGGGGAATGATTAATTAAGTTCTAAAAGAACGAGCTACACGAAAAACCCTCAACGGGGTTAGGGATCCAAAGACGAGCATCCTTTCTACCCGGACTAAGAGTAAACCCCCCAATAAGAGCCAAGAGAGCCATAATATTCGTCGTTTTCCTATTAGATAAAGCCCGACGAAAACCAAAGGAAAAGGAAGGAGAACTTTCCGACTGGTTAAAAATATCTGCGTCAGAATGATTTTTAAGGGAAAACAAATGATATAACCTAGGAAACAGAGAGCGGATGGGACAATCCCCCACCCACTTATCCTCCCAAATGACAATATAACAATAGTCATTTAAGAGAACCCTCTCAAATGACTATTGTTATATTGTAATTTCTTTGATATTGTAATATAGTTGTATTTTGTGTTTCATTATGTTCTTTTGGTATTGGTAACCTAACAGGGTCCTCATTAGCATATTGGTTTTCTATTTCCACATAAACCAACAAAAGTAATTTTTTTATCGACAAACCTGATTTTTTCTTCTTTTCTCCATTGGAGAGTCGTGGTTGAGAGAGGAAAGACGACTGAAGAGAACAAGGAAGTGCAATGGATAGTTAGAGAGATCGAGAGAGAGCGATGGAGAGTTGGAGAAGGGTTTGGTTCGGTTAAGGAGGGTGGGTTGATGGATGCAACACCGCCAATGGGGTTTGGTTCGATTCAGGAGATGGTGAGTGCGGGTCGACAAAAATGGTAAGACGTACAGTTGGAGGAGATAAATGATTTAGAAGGTGAACAGAGGCCTTGGGAGAGTCGGAAGGAGTCATCAATGGGTAGGAGATATAGGCTTATGTGTCTTAAAAGGCTTGGTGGATGTGGATCCCTTAAGCCAATACAGTGATTTGTGGGCCCAGGAGAGAGGTATGTGGGGTGGGTGGGGTTGATTGATTGCGTAGGGGCAAATTGTCAAGCAAAATCTCTACATTACGCAAATTCAAGGAGCAATTTTTTTTTTTTTGGATAAAAAACATCAAAGGGCTATATTAATATAGAAATATGAACAAACAAGGGTCAGGGTGGAGATCAATTAAGACACTAATCTTGAGAAGCATCAAGGGGGTGTTTGGGGTACCAACTTGGAGTTGGGTGGACTGGGTGATGCAGTGATGCTCCATGGTGGCCGAAGATTAGAGGCTATGGGGTTGGGGAGGAGAAAGGAGAGAGGGGAGAGTCATCTATCAAGACCTTGAAGCAATGACTATACTCTAACCCTATGAAGCACAAATACTCTAAAGAGGGCAGAGAATCGGTATCAGATATGTATCCGATACGCTCTTTAGCATTTTTTTTTTTTTTTTTTTTTTTTTTTTTGGATACGTCCGGATTCGTTTTTGGATACGTTTTCGATTTTCTTTAAAGCCCAAAACTTAAACCCACTAAATCAATAAAAAATAAAAAATAAAAAATAAAAAAACTAAAAGTCTAAAACCTAATCGTAAATTTGTAATCCTTCTCCTTCATCCTCTTTGCCTGCATTCATCACCTGCCATTTTTGTTTTCACGAAGCTCTCGGCCTCTCGTTTCTCCGACGACACAAGTTGTTGCCGTCCAAAAGCTCTCCCTCCCCCCCTCGTTTCTCCTCCTCTCGTCGACGCCACTTGTTGCCGACACCATCAGCCCACTCTAGAGTTTACATTACATTTAAAGTGTGAGACTAAGAGGACATTATATGTTTTTTATTGAAATATATGTTTTTTGTATATATATATATCCTAAAAATATATATAAAAAAAAATAACGTATCCGTATCTTATGCTTTTAGAAATTGACGTATCGCCGTATCCTGTCGTATCGCCGTATCCTGTCGTATCCTGTATCCGGATTCGTATCCGTTCTTCATAGCTCTAACCTATCAACTACATTCACACTTACTTTGTGGCTAATAGGACATTAAACTTTTAATTTTTTTATTCCAATTGGTTCGTGAATTTTAAAAAATGTTGAATAGGTCAAGAATCTATTAGACACAAAATGAAAAGTTTAGAAACTATTTTGACACTTTTTAAACTTTAGAGACGTGTAAGATACAAAATTGAAACTTTAGGGACCTATTTGACACATAAAAAGTTTAGATAACCCCATAATATTAATTATTATTTTTCCCTAGATGTGAGTATCGTCAAAAACATCCAAACCTCTCGATCGCTCCCCCTTCAGCCGTCGGTCACCGATGACCAAACCATTTGCACGGAAATGTCAGCTGCTCTGTCCAATTGCATCTCACCGGATTGTCTTTGAGTAATATTGTCAATTGTTACTGAAGAACGTCATTTGTTTCTTATTTGTTCAATCCGCCAGTTGCTCTAGATTGGAAATAGGTTGTTCTCTTCATCCCGCTCGTTATTGTAATCTCATATTAGAACGAATTGCCGCTTGCCCTAGTAATAGGGTTGTTAGTTTCTCTCTCAGGACGAGCACAATTTCTTCATTTAGGTTCGTGCTCACTCTTCAAATCGTTTGTGCTTTCTTGTTGGTTTCTAGTTACTGGGTGTTATTACGCTAGGTTTTGATGTTGTTAGAATATGTTGTTATTTGCGCATACCCTATTTTTTTTTTTTTTTTTTTGAAATACCCTAAATTGTTCTTTCTTAAAGAAAGTTCATGTGATAACAAGCACAAATCAGAAAGTAATCTAGTGTAATATGTTTTTTTTTTTGAAACAACATCGTGTAAATGTTGCTTCCGTAATTCGAAAGAGAGTAAAAATCGATTTCGCCCTCCGTGTTCCCTTCATATCATCATCGAAGGAGAGGACAATTTGAGCTCCCTCAATGTTCCCTTCAATAATTCGAAGGAGAGGAAGAATCAAACGCCCTCAGTGTAAATAAAGAGACAAACTAATAGAAGCAACATAAGAAATCGAAGCAACATAGTGTAATATGTTGT
Organism: Herpetospermum pedunculosum; assembly: GCA_028017165.1. Taxonomy (NCBI): domain Eukaryota; kingdom Viridiplantae; phylum Streptophyta; class Magnoliopsida; order Cucurbitales; family Cucurbitaceae; genus Herpetospermum; species Herpetospermum pedunculosum. Next base: position 1,761,143 of record CM051530.1, read on the forward strand.
TTCTTTGTTGTTTCTTTTTCCAGTATAGGAGGATCTCATTTTCTTTACTAAGACTGTAAATGCATCTCATTCTAGTTTCTTAATTCTTCTTTCAAAGTATATCCATACTGTGATGTTAATTTTCCTTCTAGTTGAATTAGAATACTATAGCTTTTCTTACCTCAAGGACCAAAAGAAGTAATATGACTGAGAAACTAAAGATACAAACTGTACTATAGCTTTCTAGTTGAATTAGAATATTATAGCTTTTTTTTTTTTTTATTTTGTAGTTGGAGGTAAAATACTATTCATGTTTGGAAGTTTCTGCTACATTATAGCTTTTCTCCTTTCAAGGACTAAAAGAGTCAGAATTGATATATAGTTACGAATACAATTGAACATTAATCTCTTTTCATTGAGCATTAATCTCTTTTCATTATATCGACGAAAAGTTTGGTTTCTTGTTCAAATAGAGTTACAAATACAGTATTTTGGGGCCAAATGTTTATTGACACGGTTAACTACCAAAGTAGAAGTAAAAGTTAAATATAATTTATTTATATATATTTGTCTTACAAAATGAATAATTATTTTGTTGCAAACTTGATATTTTATTATTATTCTTTGAGAATAACAAACTTGATCTTTTGGTTCTATATGTCTAAGAATTTATTAATTTACGTACTGTCTTCTCTTGTTTGGTTGCTGATGCAGTTGTAGCCATATTTGGAGCCCAACATTGTTTATAGTCCCCACTCCCTCATATTTGGAGCACAACATTGTTTATAGTCCACTCATCTCAGTATGTCCTCTATCTTATGGAATATTTGGTAAATAGTATCTATAGTACCGTTAGGTTATTTGTTCTACCCAGTGTTTTAAAAGGCGTAAGGCGCAAAGACCCTCTGGAGCCTAGGCGCAAGGCGCACTATATATAAAAAACATTTAAAAAAATTTATACATGTATATATACACAATTTAAAGACTTTCATGGAAAGAAATGGCTGTCTAACAAGAAAAATATATAAAATGTAAACAATAGTCTTTCAACATAAGTTTTCAACTCAACAACAATAATCATAAATAAAAAAAACTAAAGTCCTAGTGCCGGCGAGTGATTTGTTTTCGTTTGTTTAGTGCCGGCGACAGAGAAGAAGCGACGACGAGTGGTGGCAGACGGCAGTGGGCGAAATCGAAGAAGAGAAATGGTTGGGTTGGGAGAAAACACAGAAGAGAAAAAATCGAAGAAATGAGTTGGGGGAAAAATTGAAGAAGTGTTTTAAAAAAAAAAAATTACCCTAAACGCAAAAAACCTTGCGTTTTGGGTTTTAATTTACTTTTTTTTTTTAATGATTTACCAAAACGCATAAAACAATGCGTGTTGGGTTTTTTAAAAAAAAAAAAAAAAGGAATGGGCGCGCGCCTTTGGGCTTTTACCATAGGCGCGCGCCTCAGCCGCGCCTTCTTCATCGCGCCTCGCCTTTCCAAGGCGAGGCGCCATCGTTGAGCCTTGCGCCTAGGCGCGCGCCTTACCGCGCTTTTTAAAACACTGGTTCTACCTGTTCTTAATGGTGTCAATACCATTTTGGATCCTCATCTTTTTTCTTATATTTTCCCATAATCTTAAAACCATAGATGCTTTCATGTCTTTGACTGGATTTTTGAGAGAATATTTTGCCTAGAGTATCATTTATGTTTTCGGCCTAAATTGGTGCGTTCTATGCAGAGTGGGGCAGAGGGTCCAATTTATATTTTGTGGTTGTCCCCTTTTGTGTCCAGAGCATGGGGTTTGTTGTGGTTGAGTTTTGGTTTATCTTTTGTTTAGAGGTCCACCATTACGAGATGTTTGGGGGACATGTTTTTACACTTTTCTTCTGGTCTCTGAACACTTGTAATTAATGTTTCTCTTTCACTCCCTTGTGGAGTTTGTATCTTTGGAGCATTAGTCTCTTTTCATTTTTTCAATGAAAAGTTTTGTTTCTTGTTCAAATTGAATAGGTGCCTAACTTTCAATTTTGCTAAGATCCGATTCGAAGCCACATGGGTGAATATTAATGGAGCTTTTTTCCTCTGTCTGCTTCACACTCGTCTGATGGCAGAGAGCTTTGGTAAAAGTAAAAGTTTTCACCGTGTGAAAAGGAAACCTTGTGAAGTTTGTATCTTTGGATCATTAGTCTCTTTTCATTTTTTCAATGTAAAATTTCGTTTCTTGTTCAAATTAAATAGGTGTCTACTAGGAAGCACAAACACTCCTTTATAGGTGGAGTGTCCGTTTTGGACACGTGTCCGACACTTCAAAATCAGTGTCCTATTATTTAATTATTATTTTTGGGGCGGACACTTCTCGGACACCTCACAGACGCTTCAAGGAATTTTTTTCTTCTTAAATTTATAACTAAAGCCCAATAGCCCAAGGACTTTTTTTCTTAAATTTGTAACTAAAGCCCAATAGTCCAAGTTTAGCCCAACTTTTAAATTAAAATAACAAAAAAAAGAAGTAAAACCCTAAGTTTTTTTTTTTTTTTTTTTTTTTGAAGAGAAACAAATTCATTGATAAATGAAAGAAAAATGGAGCATAAGCTCGAGCACCTATTGGTGAGTTACAAAAATTGTGTCCAATTGGCAGTTAAATAAGAAAGACTGAAATTCGAAAAAGGGTGTATACATTTACACCAATACAAAGCATTGAAAATTATGAGTTCTCTTGTCTTTACTCAAGAAGTAAAACCCTAAGTTTTTACTTCTGAGTTCTCTTGTCTGTGACTCTCCCCCAAGATTTCACGATTCAAGCAGCCATATCCCCATTTCCTTTCTTTCTAATTCTCGCCATGAACAACCCTAAATTAAATTGTGGGTTTTGTTTGAAGTATTACTACGACAATATATACACATATATTATCTAAAAATAATATATAAAATATAACGTTTCTCCAACGTATCCGTATCCTACATTTTTTGAAATTGGCGTATCGCCGTGTCAATGTCGTGTCCGTATCCGTGTCCGTGTTGGTGCTTCTTAGGGTGCCTAAACTTTCAATTTTGCTAAGATCCGATTCGAAGCCACAGGGGTGAATATTCATGGAGCTTTTTTTCTCTGTCTCCTTCACACTCGTCTGATGGCAGAGAGCTTTGATAAAAGTAAAGGTTTTCACCGTTTGAAAAGGAAACATTTTCCCCTTTGGTAGTAGACAAATGGCCCTTTTTGAGTTTGCTGCCTTTTCTGTTACTTTTCCCAGAAGAGGAAAGTTTCAAGTAGGCTCTTTGTAGGGGCTCTTGCTGACATTTATTTTAAAGTTGTGTAAAGTTAGTGAAAGTAATAGTAATTTGAAAATAACCTATTATGTTCACACGATGAAGTTAAAATAGTAGTTCAATGTTTTTTTTTTTTTTTTTTGAGAATCGTTCAATGTTGTTATAGTGCTAATATTAGTATGATTATATTATTGTAAATATCTTAGTCATGTTGTCTTTTACTGATTTTTTACCATCTACTTATATGACCATTGGTCCATTGTACACTTATATATATATCTTCAATGAATGAAATAGATTATTCTGATTCTCTCAATTGTTTAGTGTTTACATGGTATCATAACCTTAGGTTAATTAGGGTTTATTAGAGTTTAATCTAGGGTTAATTAGGGTTTAATTATTCTGATTCTCTCAATTAATTAGGTTAATTAGGGTTGTGTTAATCTAAGGTTTTGTGAACCTTTAGGTTTGGGGTTTAGTGTTTACATGGTATCATATTCTCATTTGTATGCTTGCAAAGAACGCATCATTGTGGGCACAACACAAAAGGAGAATGTCTTTGGAGACGGTTTCTGAGTGTTCACTCTCCCATGCAAAACTTGCCAAGCAAATAACTTCATTTTATTATCCAAATAAATAGGATCAATGTGATCTATGAATCATATTAATCAAGTTCTTTTGGGTAACTGCCTTTATTCTCTATATAACTATTGAAAACAAATGAAGTTAGGGCGATTCTTGTTCACTCGAGCCATCACACCCTTCTAACGAATTTTATTATCCAAATAAATAGGATCAATTTGATCTATGAATCATATTAATCAAGTTCTTTTGGGTAACTGTCTTTATTCTATATAATAGACTTACATTATAACTGTCTTTATTCTTTTGGGTAACTGTTCTTTTGGCTCTTCGGCTTGATCTCTCTCTCTCTCTCTCTCTCCTAAAAAATGTAAGTCCGTTCTGGTCTGATGGAGAAGGTGAACATCGATCGGAAGGTGTTTCACCTTCGCAAGAGCGGGTGTGGGAGAAAGGTAACGTTAGAGGAAAGAAGAGAGGGGAGATTAGGGGTTCTGGAGCTAGAGCTGGGATCGCTTGCTTGGGCAAGAGATTGTTTACTGGCTGTGTGCAAGGTCGTGAATCCTCTCAGATTTTGGCGGAGAAGAAGATTGGAAGGGGCAATTTTATTGTTCCAAATTTTCTCGAATGCAAAAGGAAAATTTGGAATCCTTTCTTGTGAGTCCTTGAAAGGAAGGAAATACTCAATATTCATCCCTGAAGGTTCAAAAGGTAAAGGGTGGGAAAGGTTAGCTTCGGCTATGACAAGTCTGCTTCCTTCCCCGATCAAGGCCTCTGGGGCGAAGGCTACTGCTGGGGGGAAAAGGAAAAACTGGGTGAAAGACAAGTCGGGGACGCTAGTGACGAAGGGGAAGTCGTTTGTTCAAGCTGTCCAGGAGCAATCAAGCATTATTAAGGATTTTGGCTTTGCTTCGACAGAGGCTTCTGAGATGGCTTTTGATTACACGACGGCGGTCATTGTTGAAAAAACGGGCAAAGGGGAAGGATGGGGTACGATAAAGGAGTTGATTTGGCAAACCTTCACAATGGGTTTGGTGCTGAAACCTTTTTGCTCTAATCTGGCTGTGGGTCTGTGTGGTAATCGAGAGGAAGCAAGACAGTTGTGTAACAGAAGCAAAAATGAGCGCAATACAAAGTTCTTGATTCACAGTTGGGATTTGAAGTTGGTGGCAGAGGGACGACGTGAACTCTTCGACGGAGGTTGGGTAACAGCTTTGGATATCCCTCCTATTTTGAGAACGAGGGAGGTTATCGCTTCCATTGCTAAGCTTTGTGGAGGTTTGAGCGATGAAGAGGATATTCTCGGTGAGGTGTGCTGGACGGAGGAAGTGTGCTTCAAAGCCAAAGGAACAGGACATGGCATGATACCGAAGAGCTGTTACTTGAAGCATACAGGGATTTTTTTTCCGATAAGATTGATCGCCGGAAGATGGCCGACCTGGTCCGGCGAAGGGGAAGCGCAAAGTCCAAGGCTGAAGGCTGCTGAAGTTGTACCTCACCTGCTGAATTCGGCGTCTGCAGAGGGTCAACAAGGTCAGACTTTACGTCTGAGAAAAGAAAAGAAAACGTGCGATAAGCGGGAAAAAATCGGGCTGGGGGTATTTGAACATCAACAAGTGGATGGGCCGTTTAATGGGCCTACTTCATGCTTTACAAATGGGCTTATTAATAGGGCGGTGGAACGTGCTTCACGATTTGTCTCTAACCCATCAAAAACGACGCAAATGCTGGAGATTCCGAGTACGTCCAAACCGAAAGTGGGGGCTGGGTCAGATGCTGGGCCTGCGCTGGATTTACGAAACTCTTTCGCCCATTTGAATACAGGGGTTGACGACGTCATTGGGGTGTCTGACCGTGACTTTGGCTTTGAGGTGAAAGAAGCAGCGGTTGGGGGAGAAGACTTCAACTCGGATCCGTCGATCGTTAGCTACTCTGAAAACGACTCCTTCCTCTCCTCTCTGGCAGTGAAGGAATCGGAAATGCTGGAGTTGGATTCTTTGTTCTTTGGGGAAGAAGAGGGGAACATGAACTACTTCGGCAAAGAAGTCGAGCTTTCTACAGGGCACAAGGATATTTCGTTGATCGCAAGACAGGGGTTATCCAATTCTGATTTGACCTTAGCTTCGAATGAAAGGATTTCTCCGATCTGTGATGAAGAACAACAACCGTTACCAATCTCGGAAACTTCTCCTCAGAGGCGGCTAAAGGTAAGCTCAAACGGTCTGAATAACCAGGTACACAATCCCTCTCTTTTGGCTCTTTCATCTTCTGCTTCGGGGTTGGTTGAGAAGAGAAGTGTTACGTGTATTGGTGAGGGATCGGGTCTTTCACCCTTTCAGTTATCTTCGGGGGGAAGTCAGGTTGGCTTGAGCCATAATCTCGTGTCTTCGTCCTTTGTTAATCCGTTCCACGGCTCTGAAAGTGTCTTGTTTTATCCGGCTTGTTACGCGTTGAGTAATGGGGGTCCGGTTCTTGCTCCGTTGGTTGGGGACTCGGGTAGTAGTCTCGAGGGAGGTAATCCCCCGTTTTCGAGTGAGTTGGGTACAGGCATTCATTTTCCCCATCCTCATCTGCCAGGTCTTCAAAGTCTTCCTACCTTCGGGGGTGGTGGAGGTAACTGGCCGTTTGGTTGGACAGCTTTGGCCTCCATTGGAGTGCATCAGATTCCAGCGAAGGAAGAGGTGGCAATTCAAAATAGGGGGAAAACACGGAAAAAAGGTTTGGATAAATCTAAAAAGATGGCTAGGGAAGCAAAAAAATTGAGTTGTTCGGTCAATTACGAAAGGAAAAAAGCTTTGTTAGAAGCTGGGGCTGTGTCAGGTTACAAATGAAAGTTCTCTCTTGGAATGTGAGGGGTCTTGGGGGGAGGGAGAAAAGAAGGTTAGTTAAAGAGGTTATTACCCAAGAAGACCCGGACATTGTGGTGTTGGTGGAAACGAAGAGTAGGGAGGTGTGCCGGGAGTTTGTGATGAGTTTGTGGGGGGTTAGGCAAGTTCAATGGATTGGTTTGGATTCTGTTGGTGCGTCCGGCGGTGTGTTGATTCTTTGGAAAGGCAGATCGGTGGGGGTGGTCGATACGATTAGAAGGACCTATTCTTTGACTATCTCTTTCAAGGTTTCTGATAATAGGGTGGGATGGGTGACTGGAGTGTATGGGCCCCCAACTCCTATGGGAAGGACGACGTTTTGGAATGAGTTGGGTGAGTTGTTTGAACACTGTGGTTCGTGTTGGTGTGTGGTTGGAGACTTCAATGTTACAAGGTCCCCTTCTGAAACTGCTTCAGGAGGAAGAGTGACTCGGTCTATGAAGGAATTCAATGAGGTTATTGAGGGTTATAGTCTCTATGATCCCCCGCTAGCTAATGGTCGATTCACTTGGGCTAATAGCATAGCGAGAAGCAGAATTGATAGATGTTTGTTGTCTCAAGGATGGATGGAGATGTTTGCCAATGTTCACCAGAGATTGGGTCCTAGGGTGACTTCTGATCACTGGCCTTTGTGCCTGACCTCGGGTCTTCAGAACTGGGGGCCTTGTCCCTTTAGATTTGAGAATATGTGGCTCCAACATCCTTCCTTTAAAAGATCCTTTGCCTCGTGGTGGAATGTGGAGGTGCAAGGTAATTGGGAAGGGTACCGGTTTATGTGTAAACTGAAAGCTCTTAAGGTAACTCTGAAGGCTTGGAATAAGGAGGTTTTTGGGGATATTCGTAATAAGAAACAGGAGGTGCTGGAAAGAATCAGAACTTTGGATAACGTGGAGGAGGCAGGACAGTTGGACGCCTCGTTACATAATGAACGTCTCTCCCTGAAAGTGGAGTTTGCGGAGTTGGTGAAAAAGGAAACCATTAGCTGGAGACAGAAGGCGAAAGTAAGATGGGCGAGAGATGGGGATTGTAACTCAGCTTACTTCCACAGAATGGCCAATGGGAGAAGAAGTAAGAATTTTATTGGCCCTCTGGAAAATGAGAGGGGTGAGCTTCTAAGAGGGGAGGAGGAGATCGAGGAGGAAATCACTTCCTTCTTCGCTAAGCTTTATGCCCCGATGGTCGCGCCCAAACCGTTCGTGGAAGGGGTGGATTGGTCCCCAATTTCTGATAGAGAGCAGAGGCATTTGGTTGCTCCTTTCACGCTCGAGGAAGTAAAAAAAGTGGTCTTCGAATGTGATAGAAATAAAGCTCCTGGGCCTGATGGGTTCTCTATGGCCTTCTATCAGGATAATTGGGAGGGTATCAAAATGGATCTCGATCGGGTTTTTAAGGAATTTTTCGAAAGAGGGGTTCTGGACAAATCTCTGAACGAAACTTTTGTTTGCCTCATTCCTAAAAAGGAGAAGGCAAATAGGGTCAAGGATTTCAGACCAATTAGCCTAATTACGAGTGTGTATAAGATTATTGCCAAAGTGTTGGTCAATAGATTAAAAAAAGTCCTCCCTTCGACCATCTCAGAGAATCAAGGTGCATTCATTACGGGAAGGCAAATTTTGGACCAAGCTCTTGTGGCTAATGAAGCGATTGAGGAGTACCGAGGTCAAGCCAAAGAAGGAGTTGTCTTTAAGATTGACTTCGAAAAAGCCTATGATCATGTGGATTGGAATTTTTTGGATAGGGTTCTTGAAAAGAAAGGGTTTGGGTGGAAATGGAGATCCTGGATTTGGACGTGCACGAGATCAGTCAAGTACTCTATTCTTATTAACGGGAGACCGAGAGGTCGGATTTCTGCCACGAGAGGTTTGCGACAAGGGGACCCTCTTTCCCCTTTTCTCTTCATCCTTGTGGTGGATGCTCTTAGCAGATTGATCTCCAAAGGTGTGGAGGGCAGGATTCTAGAGGGTTTTGAGGTGGGGAATAACAAAATTTCATTATCTCACCTACAATTTGCAGATGATACCCTTTTTTTCTGCTCCGGAAAAGAGAATTCTTTCTTAATGTTGAATCATTTGTTGGCTTTCTTCGAAGCCATGTCGGGGCTGAAAATTAACAGAGGTAAGTGTCAGATTCTGGGCTTAAATTGTGATTCTGATAAATTGACGAGGTGGGCGAGTCTGGTGGGGTGTGAGATCGGTTCTTTTCCGTCTTCTTACCTTGGTCTTCCCCTCGGACATAATCCTAAATCTATAACCTTTTGGGATCCTGTTGTGGAAAAAGTGCGTAAGAGACTTTCGTCCTGGAAAAGAAGTTTCTTCTCGAAGGGAGGAAGGTTGACTCTCATTCGGGCTGTCCTGAGTGGGATTCCTACGTATTTTTTCTCCCTTTACAGAGCCCCATGCTCGGTGTATAAGGTTTTGGAGAAGAGCATGAGAGATTTCTTGTGGGAAGGGGCAGATGAAGGGAAAGGTGCACATTTGGTTAATTGGGAGGTGGTGGGTAGTCCTATGGACGTGGGAGGTCTTGAGTTGGGTAATTTAAGAGTCCGTAATCAAACTTTGCTTGCTAAATGGCTCTGGAGGTTCCCCCTCGAGACTAATACTTTGTGGCACAAGATCATCGTGAGTAAGTACGGCCCTCATCAATTCGCGTGGCTGTCGAGTAAGGCTAAAGGCACTTTCAGAAATCCGTGGAAGGATATCTCTTGCGAGATCCCATCTTTTTCAAGTTTAATTCGGTTTTCGGTGGGGGATGGGTTGGATACTTATTTTTGGGAGGACCAATGGGTGGGGGATAGTCCTCTCTGCTTATTGTTTCCTAGGTTGTATCATTTGTCTGTGAGGAAAAACCATTCGGTGGCAGATATTTTTAATCAGTCGGAGAATTCTCCTTCTTTCTCCTTTGGTTTTAGTCGGGCCTTATCTAATAGGGAAACAACAGACATTATGGCGCTCTTGGCCATAATTGGGGGGTTTACTCTTAGTTCGGAGAGAAAGGATGTTCGTATTTGGAGTCCAAGGCCCACTGAGGGCTTTTCTTGCAGCTCCTTCTTTCAGAGCTTGCTCAATCCCTCTCCGTCTAGCATGTCAGTTTTTTCTTCTTTGTGGAAGGTGAAAGTTCCAAAAAAGATTCAATTTTTTGTGTGGTTGGCTATTCATGGTAGAGTGAACACTTTAGACCGGCTTTTGAAGAAGAAGTCTACCCTGGTTGGTCCGTTTTGTTGCATTCTTTGTCGGAGGGCGGAGGAAGACCTGGATCATTTGTTATGGAATTGTAAGTTTGCTCGGGAGGTTTGGAATTCGTTTTTTGAGGTGTTCGGTGTCCAGTTTGCTAGGCACAGGCGCCTCAGAGAGATGATCGAGGAGTTCCTTCTCCATCCGCCCTTTCGGGAGAAAGGAAATTTCTTGTGGCAGGCTGGGATCTGTGCGATTGTTTGGGGTTTGTGGGGGGAAAGGAACAACAGAATTTTTAAAGGTTCTGAAAGGGACCCGAGTGCTATTTGGTCTCTCGTTAGATTTCAAGTTTCTTTATGGGCGTCTGTGACGCAGCTTTTTTGTAATTACTCTATAAGTCTTTTATTACTTGACTGGACCCCTTTTCTTTAAGGGTGGTTCCCTCGGGCTCTCCTTTTTTTGAATGCCCTTGTATTCTTTCATCTCTTACTCAATGAAAGTTTGGTACTTTATCAAAAAAAACTGTCTTTATTCTATATAACTATTCAAAACAAATGAAGTTAGGGTGATTCTTGTTCACTCGAGCCATCACACCCTTCTAACGAATAATTTCAATTGGCTTGCCTTGATGTTTTTCAGCTGGTGGATTCATAAGTTGTTGGTTCATTTACTTGTGGAGAAGTTCTTTAAAGCCTTCTGCTTCTTCTTGTCTTATTTGAGTCCTCTTATGCACCACAACTATGAACTAATATTTGATGTTGTTTGTGTTTTTAATAGGATATCACATGTGTGGCATTATTTTTGACTTGACGAGAACAACCTTTCTGTGTCTTGCTCAGGATGATATCTGCTGACATTGTGGACTTGTCAAGTGATGATGAGGAAGGAGCAAACCTGAAAGCGGTTAAGTTGGAGCCAGAAGTTAATGGGGCTGTGATGCTACTGAGAGAGCATGAGAAGAAGAATATCATCAAACATGAGAAACCAAATACTGAATTTGTTAGTCAAGGATTTGATGAAATTAGGAGCCCCAATGTTTTGAGTGCTGGCCAGAGTGGATCTAGTATATTGGATCAGGTGCCATCTCCAGCTGATGATTCTGGCCTTACTTCCCCTTCTCCCTTGTGTCCTGCACCAGTTGTTCGACAATTTTGGAAAGCTGGAAACTATGATGATGGAGTTGCTTCTAAAGTCACTGTTCAAAGTACTAAGCTATTTTGCCTTATCAGATTCACCATTTTTTTTAATTAATATGTTGTGATATTTCATGGGTTTATTATGATCATAAAAGTTATTTTGTCTTAGATAGGACATATAGTAGTTCTATCAAAGTAATGCAGGATTGGACTTTTCATTTCGATGGCTTTGTGAGCTTTGTTTCTGATGTTTTTCCCCCCCCCTAATGGCAGGTTCCAAAGGCCATCTCCATGTCCACCCTATGTTCCTTCATTCAAATGCAACTTCACACAAATGGGCCTTTGGAGGTATTGGACTCAAAGAGTGTGTGTGTGTTTGTTTGTTTATGTTTTTGTATGTCTTTTATTTGATGAAAGCATTTCAATAAGTTCAATTTTCGATCGATTGATGGAAATATACAACAATTGTTTCTTTACATCAATCATCCTTTCTATTCAATTGTTTCTTATAAAAAAAGGCATACTTTTCCTTTTTCTTTCTATTTGCAGCTATTGCAGAGCTGCTTGATAACGCTGTTGATGAGGTGATTTTCTCACCTGAATCTTTTAGCATCATATTCGTTTAATTTCAATTAAGCTTTAGGAGATATGGTTTTTTCTGTGGGTATTATCTTGTTTTTCTACATTAACTATCTTTTCGATTCTCTTCCCCTCCCTCCAACCCCACCGTTCTGAAATCAAAATTTGATTAGACATATGTTTCACAATATTTCAAGTGCATGATGATCAGTGATCACTTATGAATTGAAAATAAAGTACTTTTATGGTGTTAATCTTTGTAAGTTGAGGTATCGGTGTGTTCTTTTGACTAGTTCTGTTAGCCTTCTATATTTAAGTTCTTACGTATATTTTATGTAATGGATAGATCCACAACGGAGCTACCTTTGTCAATGTGGATAAAATCTTGAATGCAAGAGATGGAAGTCCTGCTTTGTTAATTCAAGGTACTGTCATTCAATTGTCTAAATGCTTTTTGATGTCAAGTTTATATTTTCTACTAGGTTATCCTTATCATTAAATCTGTAGTGTCTCTGTTCAACCTTGTTATATATGTAGATAGCCTAGTAATTACGTTTTCAAAATTTGACCACTTTTTCTAGATGATGGAGGCGGAATGGATCCTGAAGCGATGAGAAGGTGTATTAGTTTTGGATTTTCAGATAAGAAGTCGAAATCAGCTATCGGGCAATGTATGGAAATTTGCAATAATTTTGTAATTTTACTTTTTAAGCTTCTTCTTCCCTATTGCATTTATTGGTTTTCTTGTAGCCTTCCAGATGGAAATGGTTTCAAAACCAGTACTATGAGACTTGGTGCAGATGTTATTGTCTTCAGTCGCCAAGTGAATAATAGGTTTGACTCCAAATTTTACATAGTTTACAACTTGTACATACAAGTCTCTTAGTTTTGGCTATAAATGGTGATATTTCTTTCAACTATCATTGAATGTCCCTATCTCATTGGTTTGACAGACGATTTGTGAATAAGACACTTATATTTTTTCTTTGTGAAACTTATTTGATAAAACAGAACGAACACTAGACTTGTTTGGCTATAAATCGTGCACATGCAAGACATTTCATAGACTGTCTTTTGTAAAACAGATTCTTTTTCCTGAGGTTCATTTTCCATGTTCAGGGTATCAACGCAGAGTATTGGTCTTCTATCCTACACATTTTTGACCCGTAAAGGCTACAACAGAATTGTAGTGCCTATGGTAATTCCACTTTCTCGTTAAATAGTTATATGTAGCTTAGATCTTTTTATGGTTAATGTTTCTCCATTATATTTGGTTATGCTTACAAGATTTTTTTTAAATCTGCTTCAAAAGCTATGTTATTATTGCCAAATGCGATGTTTTTCGTGTTTAAGGAAAAAGATGTGCAAATGAAAACAAATATCCAGTTGATGGTATGACATCTTGATCTAGCATCATAAAAGTGTCTTAGTTACCATAAATCATGAGATCTTAGCTGTCTTTAAAGGGATGACCACATAATACCTAATCTAGGGGTTTTTGCTGGGTAAGATCCAATGAATCGTGAATGTATGAGAAAAAGCTTGGCAACAAGAGGAGAGAAAGGGCAATGAATGCAAATAATGATCATTGTCTTCTTCTTTTTCAAGGAACCAACTTGGCGTACTCAAGCTAAGACGGCCCTTGTTTGGAATCTATCACAAGTATTACTATTAACATGGACAAACTCATGGCATAACACTCTTGGTGCCTGAAATGTGGTAAAACAAAGACTGATGTGTTTGGAGAAATTATATTTCTTATTTTTCAGAGAAGTTTTCTCGAGATAATAAAAAGGAAAATGATATTTAATACCAGAGAAGTTTCAACTAAGGAAACTAATTATAAAAAGGAAAAAGATATTTAAAAATAATTAAAAGATAAATGAAATATTTTGATCTAAACACTCTTGGTGCCCATGCCCTTGTATTCTTTCTTGTTTCTCAATGAAAGTCCGGTTTCTTACAATTTATTTATTTATTTATTTTGATCTAAACACAACTATCTTATATATATATTTTTAATCAATATAACCCTGCCTAATATATATATATATATATATATATATATTTTTGGGATAATATCTTTTTTTACTGTCCATGATTTTTTCTTGCTCTATGCACTTCCTTCAACATCAAAACTGATGCTGGTTCTGTTATCTTTGTCTCTTTGTTGGTTCTCTATCACTTTTTTAATGCAATGGAGAATTGATGTTTCATGTTTGTACTGCAGGTAGATTATGAATATAACACATCAAGTGGAAAATTGGAAATATTGCAGGGGAGGGAACATTTTACGTCTAACCTTTCCATACTTCTGCAGTGGTCTCCATACTCAACAGAGGCTGAACTTCTGAAGCAAGTAAGATTTTTTCAACTTCCTTTTGTTCCTCTCATGTACTTTGAAATTTTAAGCTTGTTTGGACCATGGACTTCAGTGATTTTGTTCTAGTTGCTGCAGAACCAAAATTGTCCGTGAAAAGGCGTGTAACTTAGCTTTGTCCCAATCCTTTCCCTCCCCCTTGAAAATCTGGAATTTCTATCGATCCAAAGATAGATTTTCTTTTTCAGCATATATCTGCAAGATCCTCCCTTTCTTACTCATACTATGGCTGCATAACAGATGAATTATGTTCTTTGCTTTTTTCCAAAAAACTCATGATTTGTACGGTCCGTTGGATCATGACCTAGGACATTGATGCTTCAATTGAAACTTCCAGTTCTTGCGTTCTGAAGCGTTCCAAGCTTCAGAGACCAAGATACCCCTTTCTTTCTTGATGGGAAATATTGGACAATGAAAGTTAACTGTCACTATTAAAATTTATTTTCTCCTTTGTGGAGTTTGTTTCTTTTGAGCATTAGTCTCTTTTCATTTTCTCAATGAATTTTCTTGTTTCTTGTGTCAAAAAAAAAAAAAAAAAAATTCTTCGTCTTTCAAGTTTCCCCTGAACCTTTTCCTCCACTATTTTCCAAAAGTTGTTTTTTCTTGGATACCCATCCCCCCAAAGGCTCACTCGAGCACCGTAAGAAGCTCACTGGGACTGCTTCCAATAATGTCTGCCACTATTTACCCTGTTCCTCTTCTCTTAGACACGACTTCACATAATGCTGATTTTTTATTTTAACTTTTATCCCCGTGGCCTCTTCAAAGATCTTCCTTACCCTCACCATGTTCTTTTAATTTTTCATTATTATCCCAGTGAAACAATATTGCTGGAATGACACCTTTCAATTGATCTAGTCTTTTACTTTCAATGCCTCTCTTTTTTTTGGGTAAAGAACTTCAAGTTTTCTTTTAATCATGTAAAAATGTGAAAATTCAAAATTATGAAAAAATTATGTAGTCATATTTGCATATGCTCTAAGATTTTGTAAGCAAGTGCAAGGCATGCTGTATTACCTTGCCAATTGAACATCTTTAATCACGGTGAACATATTTTAGCAACTCTCAAGTACAGATCAATTTGATGGCCATTTTTTAGCTATTTGAAAGCAATCTGTTGGTGCATCAACATGTGTACATTTTGACTCTGATGGCAGTTTGATGATATTGGATCTCATGGCACAAAAGTAATCATCTATAATTTGTGGTATAATGGAGACCGCAGAATGGAGCTGGACTTTGATACAGATCTAGAGGTTCAAATGCGTCTTTTTGTTTTTCTTCTTTTAATTGACTGTTTAATTATTTGGGAGGATTTTTTTTTATGGATTCTGTGGCAGCAGGACATTTGCATTGGTGGAGATAGGAAAAAAATTAACACTCTCCCTGCATCAAAGGCAATTAAGGAGCAGCACATTGCTAATCGATTGCAATATTCTCTCCGTGTAAGCTTGAGTTGCAAAAAGAAAATTACAGCTCCATTTTATATAGTACACAAGTTTTGTACTTACACTTCTGCTTCTCAGGAATATTTATCAATCTTGTATTTGCGGATATCTGAGAATTTCAAAATAGTATTGCGTGGGCGGGTTGTTCAGCATCGTAATCTTGCTGACGATATCAAATATCTTGAATACATTTTGTATAAGCCTCAAAGTGGTGGATGTGTGGAGGTAGTGTTTTTCTTTTCAATCATGTTTTTTTCTTTAATCTTATGTCTGATAATTGCTCCCACACTCCTCTTCTGGTATGTGGGTAACGTAGTAAGTACAGTTAATCTTGCTGTCGTCGGATTAGCAATGAGAACCTTGTAGCTCTCTACTAATATTATTATTTTTCCCCTTCTCGGATTAGCAATGAGAACCTTGTAGCTCTCTACTAATATTATTATTTTTCCCCTTCTCAAAAAAATATTATTATTTTTCGCTAAAAACACTTGATTCTTTAGAGTTTTTAATAACTTTTAGTCTTTGTTTTTGGAGTTGCTAGTAAGAGGTTATAAATAAAGAATGGGAAAGAGAATGGAGTAGGCATATATTTAGGCTTAAGAGAACCAAGTGTCTCAAATGCTTAGTAAACTCATGTGTTTTCCTCTCCTTGTACTATATATCAAGTTTCTATCTAATTTCTTGTGCATCTTGTTAAAATGTTTTTGAAAGGAAGAACAAATGAACGGATTTATTCAAAAAAAAGAAAAAAGAAAAAAGAACAAATGAACGAAAGAAAGAATGAAAGGTGATGAAGAAGAAGAAAACATATTTTCTTACTCAATATCTTATTTAAACCCTAAAGATAATAACGATGATGATGACATCTTATCAATTGTGTATCACTTTTTTTACTGTTCAGGGTATGGTTGTTACTACAATTGGGTTCCTGAAGGAGGCTCCACATGTCAATATACACGGTTTTAATGTGTACCATAAAAATCGTTTGATTCTGGTAAGTTTTCTTTCACTTTTTGTTGTTGACCCTTTTCTAACCTAAAGCATGCCATTGCTCCTAGTGGTCATTAAGAGCATTGGGACTTCAATGCCCTCCTAGAAGGAATGGATTCAATCCTTGGTGGTGGTCACCTACCTAGGAATTAATTTCCTACGGGTTTTCTTGGCAGCCAAATGTTGTAGGGTCTCTGCCCCGTGAGAATAGTCGAGGTGCACGTAAGCTGGCCTGGACACTCATGGATATAAAAAAAAAACCATTAGAGAGCTTTTCTTTCTTTTTCCATTTTATGTGTTTGTGTTTCTGCGTAGGTTTTTTTCTTCTTATTAATATATTAGTTCCTTGTTAAAAAAAGAGTATGGTCTTTCTCTTTCATAATCAAAATTTAAGCTAAATTTTACTTCATTATCAGGCACCTCGCCTGTTTCTTTCTCATCTGGCAGTTTCAGATCTTACTATTTCCCGGTACTTGGCTGTTGTTCTGTAATTGTATAGATGGGTGAAAGATTGGACCATGGTTCTTTCTATGTGTAAATGCTAAGGGTTTGAGAGAATCAGAATAATCTATTCCATTCATTAGAGAGATATATATATAACAATGTACAAGGTTAACCTAATTAGGGGAAGGAGAAAAGACAGTAAAGGACATTACAACTAATATATTTACAATACTATAATAACTATTCTAACACTCCCCCTCAAGTTGGAGCATATATGTTTATCATGCCCAACTTGTTACAGAGATAATCTATGCGTGCTCCATTTAATGCTTTTGTGAAGATATCTCCTAACTGCTCTCCAGTCTTGACGTATCCTGTGGATACCAGGCCTTGCTGTATTTTCTCACGTACAAAGTGACAGTCTACTTCAATGTGTTTAGTTCGCTCATGAAATACTGGATTAGATGCGATGTGAAGAGCTGCTTGATTATCACACCATAATTTAGTCGGTGTTGTGATATTAAATCCCAATTCAATGAGAAGTTGATATATCCACACTAATTCACATACAGTTTGTGCAATTGCTCTATACTCTGACTCAACACTAGAACGTGACACCACATTCTGTTTCTTACTCTTCCAAGAAACCAAATTACCACCAACAAATACACAATAGCCTGAAGTAGATCTCCTATCTTCCTTAGATCCTGCCCAATCAGCATCGGTGAAACATTCAATGTTAGTATGACCATAATCTTTATATAATAAACCACGTCCAGGGGCAGCTTTCAAATAACACAAAATTTGTTCTAATGCAGCCCAATGGTCAACTGTAGGGGAAGACATATACTGACTCACAATACTCACTGAATAGACTATGTCTGGTTGAGTTACTGTAAGGTAATTAAGTTTTCCCACCAACCTCCTATATCTTTCAGGATCTTTCAGCAATTCGCCCTCTCTTGTGAGCTGTGAATTGGGCATCATTGGGGTACTGCATGGCTTAGCCCCTAATTTTCCTGTTTCAGCCAACAAGTCAAGTACTCTGTGATAACATAATTCCCTTCTTGCTTCTTATTACCTCAATTCCAAGAAAGTATTTTGTATGAAATTGACTGTGGAGAAAAGTCTTGAGAGATTGGATACCCAATGAGTCATCACCAGTAATAACAATATCATCAACGTATACGACTAACAAGATGAAACCACTCTCAGATCGTTTATAAAAGACTGAATGATCTGACTTGCTTTTCCTCATTCCAAAGTTTTCAACCACCGTACTAAATTTTCCAAACCATGCTCGTGGACTCTGCTTTAAACCGTACAAGGATTTTCGAAGGCGACATACCTTTCCATTCTCCTCTTGAGCAACAAATCCCTGCGGTTGCTCTATATACACCTCTTCTTGAAGATCACCATGAAGAAATGCATTTTTAATATCAAGTTGAAGCCATTTTAGCAACTGGAGAAAAAGTATAAGAATAGTCAATTTCATACGTTTGTGCGTAGCCTTTAGCCACAAGACGAGCTTTCAACCGAGCGACAGACCCATCGGGATTGACTTTAACTGCAAATACCCATTTACAACCAATAGGCCTCTTTCCTGCAAGAAGAGACACTAAATCCCAAGTACCATTGTCATCTAAGGCATTCATCTCCTCTACCATTGCAGCGCGCCAACCATAATGAGACAAAGCTTCACGAACAGATTTAGGACTAGATAAAGACTCTAGAGATGCAATGAAAGAGCATGTAGGAGAAGACAAATGGTTATATGACACAAAAGAGGAGATAGGGTAAGTGCACTGACGTGTACCTTTACGAAGAGCAATGGGACGATCATCGCTTACACCTGTATCCAATGACGAAGAAGCCTCTGATAAAGGGCGTATAACTGTACCTGGTTGTCGACGAGAGTAAACCTGAGTCAAAGGTGGGTGAGTAGAGACAGGGACAAAGGAAGATGATTCGTTACGTGTCTCACAAGAAGACACAATTGTATAGATAAGAAACTCATCATCATCCTTCGTATGCTCCCCCTGACTCTTATTGGAAGGCAAAGGGAAGAAAGACGAATCTTCAAAAAACGTGACATCAGGAGAAACCAAATACCTATCAAGACTAGGACAATAACACCGATACCCTTTTTGAACACGAGAATATCCAAGAAAGATACATTTTAACGACTTTGGATCCAATTTGGTGAGTTGAGGTCGAACATCCCGAACAAAACAAGTACAACCAAATATTTTTGGTGTAAGCGAAAACGATGGTTGTTTAGGACACAGTACGATAAGGTATCTCACCCTTAAGAACAGAAGAAGGCATGCGATTGATCAAGAAACAAGTCGTCGAAACAACATCAGCCCATAAATGTTTTGGAACATGCATCTGAAACATTAAGGCTCGTGCTGTTTCGAGGAGATGACGATTCTTTCGTTCTGCAACCCCATTTTGGGATGGAGTATCGACACATGAGGATTGATGAAGAATACCATGTGCACCTAAATAAGATCCAAGAGCATGAGAGAAATATTCCTTAGCATTATCACTTCGTAGGACTTTAAGAGAACCGCTAAATTGCGTTCTAATTTAAGCATGGAAGTTACAAAAATGAGAAAGCAACTCAGAACGAATTTTCATTAAATATAACCAAGTTACACGAGAATAATCGTCGACAAAGGTAACAAAATATCGAAACTTTCCCTTGGACTCGATAGGACACGGACCCCAAACATCAGAATGAACTAACTCAAACGGAGCACTAGCTCGTTTATTGACTCTCGGATACAAACTCACACGATGAAACTTAGCAAACTGACATGACTCACAATATAAAGAAGACAAATGACTAAATTGAGGACGAAGACGCTTCAAAACTGAAATAGACGGATGACCCAAACGACAATGTTCTTCAAAAGGGGAAAACACTCTAGAGCATGTGACGACAGTAGGTATATGTGGTTCAAAGATGTAGAGACCTCCAGATTTACACCCTCTACCAATAGTCCTCTTCGTCAAAAGATCCTGAAATAAGCAATAATCAGGAAAGAGAAAAACACAACAATTAAGATCATGAGTGAGTTTACTGACAAAAATCAAATTGAAGGAGAACTGTGGTAAACTTAAAACAGAGGATAGTGACATTGTTTTGGTAAGATTGACTGTGCTCAATCCTAAAACTGGAGTAGTTGTTCCGTCGGCTATAGTAACATTAGGCAAAGATGTAGATGGAGAAAAATGAGAGAATAAACTAGGATTACCTGTCATATGATCTGTAGCGCCAGAGTCAATGACCCATTTCGAAGAGGAGGAAAGAAGACATTTAGATTTGTTACCTGTCTCGGTGATGGCAGTAATAGGAGTAGAAGATGATGCCGTCAATGACTCTTGATACTGTTGAAATTTAGCAAACTCTGCCTGAGAAATCGTGAAGGGCTTTTCAGGGTTATCAGGAGTAGATGCAACATGGGCAGATTGAACCCTCTGATCCTGACTGTGACCCTGGTTCTTATACAAGAGTCTTCTGCAATCTTTTACCACATGACCGGGCTTATGACAATAATAGCAAACAACATCTTCAGAATTAGATTTTTGAGTAGTAGGAGGATATCCGAGAAGTTGTTTCCTGCCCGTCGATTAACTCTATGCTCATTGGTATGCCCAACGAATGCACTGTTCGACTCAGATGGTGGGACCAAAGGTGCGAACTTTTCTGTACGAAGTATACGATAAAAGCATCTTCCAACGATGAGACATCTGAACTCATATCATATTGAGGATCAAGACCAAATAAGAAACTCATAATGATTACCTTGACATCAGGACCGATTCGCAGTGATTCACGAGCCCAACAACCTCGTTCTCAATCGAATTCTTGATATGTAGGATCATTCTAGAATCGTCCCTCAACCAAGTCTTCTTGGTGTCATCCGTTGGTTTTTTAGTCAAGTGATCCTCCATCTCAATGCTCCGAATATAATGACGAACGTTCGATCGCCATGCATAGTAGTTAGACCATTCAACTTGTCTTCTGTAACCTTCGAAACCATCGGTATCATGCCAGACATAACTACGGTTGTCAAAAAACAGAACTGAAAACTGTAAAATCAAACCCAAACCGAGGGAAAATAATTAACCAGAGGCAAACCGAGTAGATTTTGTCAAACCTACATACATAGACAGGCTGGAAATCCCCTTGCGAGACGAACCCAGGCGGCGGAAGCGAGAACGGACGGCGGACGCGCCGGCGGAGACAGATTCCTTCGGCGGCGCGTGGGCTTCATGCGCGGCTCCTTCTGACGGACGGCGACGACGAGTCTCCTCTCCTGACGGTGGCACAGTTGCTGAAGTGGGTGGTGTTGACAAACGGTCACTCTAAATGAAGACCCAAACGTCAACCTACCCCCACTTGAAAAACCCTAACGCGATTTTTTTTTCTAAAACCCTAGCTTTGATACCATGTAAATGCTAAGGGTTTGAGAGAATCAGAATAATCTATTCCATTCATTTGAGAGAGATATATATAACAATGTACAAGGTTAACCTAATTAGGGGAAGGGAAAAAGACAGTAAAGGACATTAGAACTAATATATTTACAATACTATAATAACTATTCTAACACTATATATATACATAGACAGGCTGGAAATCCCCTTGCGAGACGAACCCAGGCGGCGGAAGCGAGAACGGACGGCGGACGCGCCGGCGGAGACAGATTCCTTCGGCGGCGCGTGGGCTTCATGCGCGGCTGCTTCTGACGGACGGCGACGACGAGTCTCCTCTCCTGACGGTGGCACAGTTGCTGAAGTGGGTGGTGTTGACAAACGGTCACTCTAAATGAAGACCCAAACGTCAACCTACCCCCACTTGAAAAACCCTAACGCGATTTTTTTTTCTAAAACCCTAGCTCTGATACCATGTAAATGCTAAGGGTTTGAGAGAATCAGAATAATCTATTCCATTCATTAGAGAGAGATATATATAACAATGTACAAGGTTAACCTAATTAGGGGAAGGGAAAAAGACAGTAAAGGACATTAGAACTAATATATTTACAATACTATAATAACTATTCTAACACTATGTATATATATATTTATGAAAATAGAGATGACAATATATTACATCAAAATATATTTTAATTCTTTTCCTTAATTGAAGCCAGCGGTCTACTTGTCTGTTGGTCTGTAGTTTTTGTTTGCTCCCAAGCATTGTTTGTTGTTGTTCTCTGCTTTGCAGTCTGATGTGGGATCTTCTCGTCTCTTGGTGCTTTTGAAGCAGCTTTTTTGGTCCGTTTTACGACCATGTTTTGTTTTTCCGTGTGTTCTTTGGGTCTGGTTGGCATTTTTCTGAGGTTTTTTGGCAGGATCATTTTGATTTTTTGGTTTGCTTTTATTATCCTTTAATCGTCGCTTAGTGCTTAGTGCTTTGTTCTTTGATTTTCTTTCTCTCCTTTGTGGAGTTTGTATCCTTGAGCATTAGTCTCTTTAATGAAAAGTTCATTAGAAAAGTTTTGTTTCTTATAATATAAATATATAAAATACATACCCATTACAAATGTAATCTATTCGGACTCCATTTAAAATTTTCGTGAAAATATCTCACAATGCTCTCGAGTCTTTTACAATCTTACATAAGCTTTCTTTATGTCATTCGCAGCCATTTTGGAGGGTTGTGAGCTATTCTGATAGTAGAGGAAGAGGAGTTGTTGGTAGGCATTTGCTTTCAAAATTTCCTTTGTTTTGACATGTGAGCTGATGGTCATTGATATTCCTCTATATCTGAAGGTGTTCTTGAAGCAAATTTTATTGAACCTACACATAATAAACAAGACTTTGAGAGAACTTCTCTTTTCCAGAAACTTGAAACTCGTTTGAAAGACATGACTTTGGAATACTGGTAAGCTATTTGCTAAATGTTTAAGGCGAATCCATTTCTGGAATTTTATTATGAGTTACTTGGCTTTAGTTATTTGAAAACACTGGTTACCCCATTCTTTTGCCGATTTATTTGGCAGGGATTATCATTGCGCACTCATTGGGTATCAACAGGTTAGGAAACATCCTCGTGTGACAGCAACCTCACAAAGACCATCCAACACCACAGTACCTGCTGTTATGGAACATCCTCACATATTGAATCAATGTTTTCCGGCTGCGGTCACAAATGGTGAAAAAACAGCACTTAAAATCACTTCAAAAGCACAGGGAAAATCTAGAGAAGAAGGTGCCTAGTTAGTTGAACATTTGTTCATCACATTATTTAGGGCATGTTTTAGAGTGATTTTGAAATGATTAAAATCACTTCAAAACATGTCTTTAATCATTCAAAATAAATGTTGTTTGTATGAAATCACGTTTAAAAGTGAAACCGAACAATAAATTGATTTTGAATGATTAAATTCATGTTTCAGAGTGATTTTGAACATGACAAAAGTGATTTTAACAATTTCAAAATCACTCTCAAACATACACTTAATCTCCTCTTTCTATAGGTCTAAAGTTTTTTGTTCGTGCAGGAGTATGTATGAAGAGAAAGGCCGATGTTTTGATAGAAGATGGACAGGTGAAAGAGCTCTGGACAAATTATTCTGCATTTATATTGTTCTTACTTTAGCTCATGGTTTGCCTTTCTGTTGTGTTAATCCAGCTCTTGAGATTATTGTGTTTTCATCATTATTAGTTGGCTTTCCTATTCCTATATATAATTTAAAATCCATCAAGCTGATCCTATATTCATTTTTTTTTTCCATCTTCATATATTCCTGGAAACTGTTTAGTTACCAAAGTAGGAATTGTTAATCACTTCCTGCAGCAGTGGTTCTTTCGTTTGCATATTTTTTATACATGCACATAATTTGGACATGGTTATTTTTCAACTTTTATGACACAAATTAACGTTAACTTTTTTGCCATTGCAGTCTGTCCGTGCTAATCAATTGAAAGATCAGCAGGCTATTATTTTGTTGGAAGAAAATAAGAAGCTTCGTGCAAAGTGAGTTAATAGGAAGTATATTTGACGGTTTAGAAATGAACTTGTTTTAAAATGCACTAATTTTTCCTCGTTTTTCTGTAGATGTTCAGAGTATGAAAAGCGGGAGGAAGAACTTAATCTCAAGGTACAAGTGGAATCGATGGCACATTATGCTATATTTATTTTGGGAATGCTTTAGAATGATTGTTTTTAAATGAAACATCTGTTTTCTACAAATATTAAGCCTGGTTTGATAACCATTTGGTCTTTGATTTTTTAAAATTAAACCTAAATACACTCCTCCCGTGGTTCCTTTGCTCCGTTATCTACTTTTACAAGTGTTTTCAAAATCTAAGATAAGTTTTGAAAACTAAAAAAAGTTGTTTACATAAGAAAATAAGCACAATTTTCAAAAACTAATAACCATAAACATTGGGGCCTAAAAAAGACGATTCTTACAAAGAAAATCATACTAGATCTCTTCTTCCGTTTTGATCTTACGGTAATCTCCACTTTCTCTCAAGAAAGAAAGTTGAAAATATGCTATTTCATTGTGTTCTGATGTTACTAATGAATTATTCATCGAAAACTGAATGAGAATTCCTGTAATCCTCACTTGTGCAGGCAACACGACTTAGGAGCGATGTTCGAGAAATTGAACTCCAGATCTCGCGACTGTTGGATGAGTTAAAATCGTTAGAAGCAGTTAAGGGTGAAGGCATTGTATAAATGTATATTCTTTTGGTTCTCTTTTTGAGTATTTTAGCCCCTTGGATAACATAACCCTGTAGCTGAAAACCAGAAATATGCATACCAGTTTCGATATGAGGCCGACCCTTCTTCCGAACGGTCAGCAATATGACACACCTTGATTTTTCCCCTCAGCTTTTGAAGTAGTTTCTTAGGAGGATAGGATTTGTGTTTTGGGGGGAAATTTCCCACTTGTACAGAAATGAAAACCCACCTTGTAATGCTAATGAAAATGTCATCATTCATGTTAGTAATCAGTGTTACTCGTATATAAATTGTGCATTTTTTCATTCATGAAAACTATATGGGATTTACAGTTTGATTCAATGTGTACTCTTTTGTTCGACCTTTTTGGGACATTGTGAAATTTATTGAGAATCATCTGATGTTTGAACTGCTAGAATTGTAAAATTTGAATTTCTTTTAGGCAGTTATGAACTATGATTATATGTGTCTAGGTAAGATTTTCTACTTTGTGAAAGTTTTGACCTTTTTTCTTTTGTGAAGACACAGTTTTGACTCCATGACAATTAAAGAATAATAGTTGTGGAAAATATTGATATTCATATTGAAATTTTATAAAGTTATAGATGTTGATAAGATTTATATTCATTAAGATTAATAGATGATGTTTTTTATTTTACGGGTATTTATAAAAGATATCGGAAATATCGATTAATCATTGATATATATGTTAAAACTTTTGATTTACACTAAAGTTAGAAATTGTAGAAAGTGACTTGTCAGATCAAAAATTTAACAAAATTAATCTGTCCCTCACAAATTAACAAAATTGATTTGTTTGAGGTTAAGGGAGGTGTGAATTATTTATTTACCCTTGACTTAAGAAAATCAAAAAATTATCAATTTTTCTTATTGTTTTCTCTCTCCTCTCTCAAAATTTAAACTTAAATGTTTTGATTTGGGTAATATAGACAAGATCCTTTAGAATTTTTCTTAGTTTATAAGCACGGTTGGAAACAACACGAAAAAACGTATAAAAACGAATGGTTAATTAGCTAAAACAAGTGTATATCGAGAGAGATATGATGTTCGGAAGATAAATCAGAATCGCATAGCAACTTATGCGATCGTACTATACGTTCATCTTCCGAAAAAATGAACATCATATCGTACTGGTTAATCTTTCGAACATCATATCTCTCTCGATATAAGCTTGTTTTAGCTAATTAATCACTCGTTTTTATACGTTTTTTCGTGTTCTTTCCAATCGTGCTTATAAACCAAGCAAAAGTTTAAACGATTTTGTCTATAATACCCAAAATCAAAACATTTAAGTTTAAATTTTGGGAGAAGAGAGAGAAAACAATAAGAAAAATTGATAATTTTTGGGTTTACTTAAGTCAGGGGTAAGTGAATAATTTCACATCTCCCTCAGCCTCAATCCAGTCACTTTTGTTAATTTGGGGGACGGGTCAATTTTGTTAAAGTATTGGTTTGACAAGTCACTTTCTACAATTTCCCTATAAAGTTCTGCTCTTAAACTGTAAATTTCCAAAACCCTAAAAGGAGTCATTTTCAAGCATATGGTTGAAGACCGTGAATAAACTACATGTTTGGTTCAATAAGAATATAAGAAGTGACGAATGTTAATTTTGAATGAATATACACTTTTTTTCTTGAATTAAAAAAAAGTTCAAAAATCGTTTACTATAGTCCACTAATTTTGGTCTAAAATCAGTCATTGTGGTCATTTGTTAATGAATATATTTTCACTTTCTTTTTTCAATGTTGGGTTTAGTAGCTTCTTTAACCTACAACCCGATAGATTTAGGACCAAAATCCGTAAGAAACACACCTTAAAACTCGTTCCCTAAACCGTAAATTTTTAAAACCCGAAAGGAGTTCTTTTCAAGCACATAGTTGAAGACCGTGAATAAGCTATATGTTTGGTTCAATAAGAAGTGAAGAATGTTAATTTTAAATGAATATACACTTTTTTCTTGAATTAAAAAAAGTCCAAAAATCGTTTACTATAGTCGACTAATTTTGGTCCAAAATCGGTCATTGTGATCATTTGTTAATGAGTACATTTTAACTTTATTTTTTCAAAGTTGGGTTTAGTAGCTTCTTTAACCTACAACCCCATAGATTTAGGACCAAAATCCGTAAGAAAAACACCTTAAAACTCGTTCTCTAAACCGTAAATTTCCAAAACCCGAAAGGAGTCCTTTTCAAGTACATGGTTGAAGACCGTGAATAAGCTACATGTTTGGTTCAATAAGAAGTGAGAAATGTTAATTTTGAATGAATATACACTTTTTTTCTTGAATTAAAAAAAGTCCAAAAATCGTTTACTATAGTCCACCAATTTTGGTCCAAAATCGGTCATTGTGGTCATTTGTTAATGAGTAAATTTTCACTTTATTTTTTCAATGTTGGGTTTAGTAGCTTCTTTAACCTACAACCCCATAGATTTAGGACAAAAATCCGTAAGAAAACACTTTAAAACTCGTTCCCTAAACCGTAAATTTTCAAAACCCGAAAGGAGTCATTTTCAAGCACATGGTTGAAGACCGTGAATAAGCTACATGTTTGGTTCAATAAGAAGTGAGAAATGTTAATTTTTAATGAATATACACTTCTTTTCGTGAATTAAAAAAAGTCCAAAAATCGTTTACGTCCACCAATTTTGGTCCAAAAAAATTCATTTTGGTTATTTTTTATCGAGTACATTTTTCAATGTTGGGTTTAGGAGCTTCATTAACCTACAACCCCATAACTTTAGGACCAAAATCCGTAAGAAAAACACCTTAAAACTCGTTCCCTAAACCGTAAATTTCCAAAACCCGAAAGGAGTCATTTTCAAGCACATGGTTGAAGACCGTGAATAAGCTACATGTTTGGTTCAATAAGAAGTGAGAAATGTTAATTTTGAATGAATATACATTTTTTTTCGTGAATTAAAAAATGTCCAAAAATCGTTTACTATAGTCCACCAATTTTGGTCCAAAAAAGTTCATTTTGGTCATTTTTTATCGAGTACATTTTTCACTTTATTTTTCAATGTTGGGTTTAGGAGCTTTATTAACCTACAACCCCATAACTTTAGGACCAAAATCCGTAAGAAAAACACCTTAAAACACGTTCCCTAAACCGTAAATTTCTAAAACCCGAATGGAGTCAGTTTCAAGAACATGGTTGAAGACCGTGAATAAGCTACAATCTTTGGTTCAATAAGAAGTGAGGAATGTTAATTTTTAATGAATATACACTTTTTTTCGTGAATTAAAAAAAGTCCAAAAATCGTTTACTATAGTCCACCAATTTTGGTCCAAAAAAAGTTCATTTTGGTCATTTTTTATCGAGTACATTTTTCACTTTATTTTTCAATGTTGTGTTTAGGAGCTTCATTAACCTACAACCCCATAACTTTAGGACCAAAATCCGTAAGAAAAACACCTTAAAACTCATTCCCTAAACCTTAAATTTCCAAAACCCGAAAGGAGTCATTTTCAAGCACATGGTTGAAGACCGTGAATAAGCTACATGTTTGGTTCAATAAGAAGTGAGGAATGTTAATTTTGAATGAATATACACTTTTTTTCGTGAATTAAAAAATGTCCAAAAATCGTTTACTATAGTCCATCAATTTTGGTCCAAAAAAGTTCATTTTGGTCATTTTTTATCGAGTACATTTTTCACTTTATTTTTCAATGTTGGGTTTAGGAGCTTCATTAACCTACAACCCCATAACTTTAGGACCAAAATCCGTAAGAAAAACACCTTAAAACACGTTCCCTAAACCGTAAATTTCTAAAACCCGAATGGAGTCAGTTTCAAGAACATGGTTGAAGACCGTGAATAAGCTACAATCTTTGGTTCAATAAGAAGTGAGGAATGTTAATTTTTAATGAATATACACTTTTTTTTGTGAATTAAAAAAAGTCCAAAAATCGTTTACTATAGTCCACCAATTTTGGTCCAAAAAAGTTTATTTTGGTCATTTTTTATGAGTACATTTTTCACTTTATTTTTCAATGTTGTGTTTAGGAGCTTCATTAACCTACAACCCCATAACTTTAAGACAAAAATCCGTAAGAAAAACACCTTAAAACTCGTTCCCTAAACCGTAAATTTCCAAAAGCCGAAAGGAGTCATTTTCAAGCACATGGTTGAAGACCCTAAATAATCTACATGTTTGGTTCAATAAGAAGTGAGGAATGTTAATTTTAAATGAATATACACTTTTTTTCGTGAATTATAAAAAGTTCAAAAATCGTTTACTATAAGTCCACCAATTTTGGTCCAAAAAAGTTCATTTTGGTCATTTTTTATCGAGTACATTTTTCACTTTATTTTTCAATGTTGGGTTTAGAAGCTTCATTAACTTACAATCCCATAACTTTAGGACCAAAATCCGTAAGAAAAACACCTTAAAACTCGTTTCCTAAACTGTAAATTTCCAAAACCCGAAAGGAGTCATTTTCAAGCACATGGTTGAAGACCGTGAATAAGCTACATGTTTGGTTCAATAAGAAGTGAAGAATGTTAATTTTGAATGAATATACACTTTTTTTCGCGAATTAAAAAAAGTCGCCCACCAATTTTGCTCCAAAAAAGTTCATTTTGGTCATTTTTTATCGAGTACATTTTTTACTTTATTTTTCAATGTTGGGTTTAGGAGCTTCATTAACCTGCAACCCCATAACTTTATGACCAAAATCTGTAAGAAAAATACCTTAAAACTCGTTCCCTAAACCGTAAATTTCCAAAACCCGAAAGGAGTCATTTTCAAGCACATGGTTGAAGACCGTGAATAAGCTACATGTTTGGTTCAATAAGAAGTGAGGAATGTTAATTTTGAATGAATATACACTTTTTTTCGTGAATTAAAAAAAGTCCAAAAATCGTTTAGCCCACCAATTTTGCTCCAAAAAAGTCTATTTTGGTTATTTTTTATCGAGTACATTTTTTAGTTTATTTTTCAATGTTGGGTTTAGGAGCTTCATTAACCTACAACCCCATAACTTTAGGACCAAAATCTGTAAGAAAAATACCTTAAAACTCGTTCCCTAAACCGTAAATTTCCAAAACCCGAAAGGAGTCATTTTCAAGCACATGATTGAAGACCGTGAATAATCTACATGTTTGGTTCAATAAGAAGTGATGAATGTTAATTTTGAATGAATATACACTTTTTTTCGTGAATTAAAAAAAGTCCAAAAATCGTTTACTATATAGCCCACCAATTTTGCTCCAAAAAAGTTCATTTTGGTTATTTTTTATCGAGTACATTTTTTACTTTATTTTTCAATGTTGGGTTTAGGAGCTTCATTAACCTACAACCGCATAACTTTAGAACCAAAATCTGTAAGAAAAACACCTTAAAACTCGTTCCCTAAACCGTAAATTTCCAAAACCCGAAAGGAGTCATTTTCAAGCACATGGTTGAAGACCGTGAATAAGCTACATGTTTGGTTCAATAAGAAGTGAGAAATGTTAATTTTGAATGAATATACATTTTTTTTCGTGAATTAAAAAATGTCCAAAAATCGTTTACTATAGTCCACCAATTTTGGTCCAAAAAAGTTCATTTTGGTCATTTTTTATCGAGTACATTTTTCACTTTATTTTTCAATGTTGGGTTTAGGAGCTTTATTAACCTACAACCCCATAACTTTAGGACCAAAATCCGTAAGAAAAACACCTTAAAACACGTTCCTTAAACCGTAAATTTCTAAAACCCGAATGGAGTCAGTTTCAAGAACATGGTTGAAGACCGTGAATAAGCTACAATCTTTGGTTCAATAAGAAGTGAGGAATGTTAATTTTTAATGAATATACACTTTTTTTCGTGAATTAAAAAAAATCCAAAAATCGTTTACTATAGTCCACCAATTTTGGTCCAAAAAAAGTTCATTTTGGTCATTTTTTATCGAGTACATTTTTCACTTTATTTTTCAATGTTGTGTTTAGGAGCTTCATTAACCTACAACCCCATAACTTTAGGACCAAAATCCGTAAGAAAAACACCTTAAAACTCGTTCCCTAAACCTTAAATTTCCAAAACCCGAAAGGAGTCATTTTCAAGCACATGGTTGAAGACCGTGAATAAGCTACATGTTTGGTTCAATAAGAAGTGAGGAATGTTAATTTTGAATGAATATACACTTTTTTCCGTGAATTAAAAAATGTCCAAAAATCGTTTACTATAGTCCACCAATTTTGGTCCAAAAAAGTTCATTTTGGTCATTTTTTATCGAGTACATTTTTCACTTTATTTTTCAATGTTGGGTTTAGGAGCTTCATTAACCTACAACCCCATAACTTTAGGACCAAAATCCGTAAGAAAAACACCTTAAAACACGTTCCCTAAACCGTAAATTTCTAAAACCCGAATGGAGTCAGTTTCAAGAACATGGTTGAAGACCGTGAATAAGCTACAATCTTTGGTTCAATAAGAAGTGAGGAATGTTAATTTTTAATGAATATACACTTTTTTTTGTGAATTAAAAAAAGTCCAAAAATCGTTTACTATAGTCCACCAATTTTGGTCCAAAAAAGTTCATTTTGGTCATTTTTTATGAGTACATTTTTCACTTTATTTTTCAATGTTGTGTTTAGGAGCTTCATTAACCTACAACCCCATAACTTTAGGACAAAAATCCGTAAGAAAAACACCTTAAAACTCGTTCCCTAAACCGTAAATTTCCAAAAGCCGAAAGGAGTCATTTTCAAGCACATGGTTGAAGACCCTAAATAATCTACATGTTTGGTTCAATAAGAAGTGAGGAATGTTAATTTTTATGAATATACACTTTTTTTTAGTGAATTAAAAAAAGTCCAAAAATCGTTTAGTATAGTCCACCAATTTTGGTCCAAAAAATATTATTTTGGTCATTTTTTATCGTGTACATTTTTCACTTTATTTTTCAATGTTGGGTTTAGGAGCTTCATTAACCTACAACCCCATAACTTTAAGACCAAAATCCTTAAGAAAAACACCTTAAAACCAAAACTTTAACAAAATTGACTCGTCCCCACCTCACATTTAATTAAATATTTAAGGGCAAAATAATTACATATTGAACATCCACTTAAATAATGTGTACTAAAACTTTTCAAATACCAAATATCCATCTGTTCGGGGTGACTTTATGTGAAACAATTTGTCCGTACAAACATATCTCAACTGTTAGATTGTGATATTTCACATCTACCGCCTTAATCACACCCATATGACATATTTCAACGGTTAGATTGTGATGTTTCACATCTACCATTTTGATCACACCCATATGAAAACAAACGCATCATTTCTTTCAACGGACATCTTAACTTAAATAGTCACGTTTTCTAAGTATGAGGACAAAAAATAAATATATAAAAAAACATTAAGTGCACAATAATTAAATATTAAAAAATCACGTAAATAATGTGAACTAATTTTCTTTAAATACTTGATTGTCATATTAAGTATTAGATCGCAATGTTTCACATGTACGATCTCGATCACAAATTCACGGGAAAATTTTTAGTACATTCGTGGTATGGAGAGATCTCCATATCACGGATGTACTAGAAATTCTTCCCAAATTCACATATGTAATTAAAGCACGGCTTCTCTCCATGGACACGTCGACTCCAATTGTAGAGTAAAATGAGTAATATATTAAAAAGTTGAGGGCAAAATTAGAAGGTAAAAAAGAAGAAAACAAAGAAAGTGCAAGGTGGCAATTGCTCAACAAGGCCGGGCAGGGGCAGCCGCCAAAGCCCATTTGCTGAAACTTAGCCTGCCCCACCCCCTGCCCGAAGCCCTAGCACAGCAAGCCAAAGTTTTGACCTAGAATTAACGCCTCCTATCACTATATAAGCTGCACAAACTTCTTCTTCTTGGCATTCTCCTCAAGCCAAAGGTCTCAGCACTCTCTGTTTTGTTCTATCAAAATCGATTTAGTTCTTCAAATTGTTACATTTTTTTGTTTTCATTTTTACTATGATTCTGTTTGTTGGGTTCTTACGTGCAAATAACTTCCATCCGCATGCGACAATCTATGGTGAACATGTCGGCCATGTTTTGCACAGATCGAATTATCTAATAAAGTAGTAATTATCTCTGCTTTGTTTGCTGCTTCTGAAAGAGCTTAACTTTGTTCATGTTCTTCTCTTTCAGATTTCCCGCATACATCTTCTACTTTTACAACTTTTTCATTTGTGTTATGTTGTAATTTTTTGAATCTTAAAGTGATTTGCGACTTTGGAATTGATTTTGAACTGGTTTAAATCGATTGTGTTGCGTTCAGAATCGCCTAAAAAATTATGTCTTTAATCATTCAAATTCTTTGATTTTGTACATGTAAATATGAAAGTAATTTTGAATGATGATATCCATATTTTGGGGGTGATTCTTCCTTCGAAAGTGATTTTATTTATTTTATAATCACTTCCAACTACTGTTTTACTTTCTGAAGAAACTTTATATTCCTCTAGTCAAAACCATGCTTTGTTCTTCAAGAACCAGAAGTGCTACAGACGTCATTGTTGAAAGAAGGGGAAGAAGACAACAAAATGGGACCAAAATAAGACATCGAGTGAACTATAGAAACTATCAATCTCGGAAGCAAAGGGATTGCTGAAGAACCCTACAGCTAATTGCTGGAGAATTTTAATGGACGTCCTCATCCAATAATTTAAGTCGCTAAATTATAAAAAAAAACATCCCTAAACTAATAAGCTTATAAAAATTGTATGCTTGTGCGAATACAGAAAAATAAATACCCAACTTCTAAACAAGCTTCAAACTTTTAGTCAATGAAATGTTTTGAATTTGGGAAGTATAATTGAAATCATCCCCTAGGGATATTTTTGATAATTTAACCAATAAATTAATAACATATTCCACTACTGGAAGCTTGATAGGGACATGCCCACAAGTGTAGAATTGGATCAGAGGCTCTTTACTAGGATTGGAACAAGCGAGGAATGAAGTCGTAGAATCGGACCAGAGGCTCTTTACTAGGATTGAAACAAGCGAGGAACGAAGTCTAGTTTTCAAACAAATAGTCGACCCCCTTAAAAAATAGGGGAAACATTTACCCGCTAAAATGACCACTTTGTATGTGTTTGTTATATCCTTCCATCAGAGCTTACCAAACGCAAAGGAAAGGGCCTTTGTCACTTGAGCCGTATGTTGAAACTCTTTTTTCTTGAAACCAGCAAAGAACCGAAAGAGATGCAAAAGAACAAAATCAAGTGTGAAAGTAATGACAGAATTTTTCTCTAACTTGGTGAAGAGAACATTGAACTATCTCAAGGGTGACATAATTTTGTGACCTAAAAAGAATTATATGTGATTTGCACTGCGGTTTACCTAAAAATTACATGTTAATGATTACCATAGCGGTTTACTCTGAATTACTTTCTCAAAGATTAGAGAGCTAGAGAGAATGTAATCGAACAAATATATGGCCATGAAAAATTAACTCAGCAAATTTGTTCCATTTACAAGTAACGAAGGCAGCTAAATCTTATTGATGCCTGAATGTAAGATACAGACTGTTACTTTTCATGTAACTTAAAGCAATAAAAGAGCTCAAATTTCCATCCTGTGTTCCAAATATTTCCTAACACAGTTTCAGAAATATCAAAACTTGTGAATTGTTTCAACAGCAGCCTGAATGAAGAAGAGAAGAGGGGTGTTACTTCTCTCTGCTAAGATGCATATTCATTCAAATGAAAAGAAAATGGTATAAAAAGTTACAGGAACAATGACCATCTTCTTCAATCTTTCAATCTTCCTTTATCATATCATCATCATCATCATCCACAAATTCCCACAAAAGCATTTCAACTTGCTGTTAGAGAGCAATATGTTCCAAAGGACATTCTATTCATCGACTGCAATGTAGCAGAAGACGAGCACAAAAAATCAGCTCCATAATTTATTAAGTTCACTGCAGTTTGGCCCTTAACAACTTACTAATCATCTTCTTACTTTGCGCTTCACTACAGCGTCCCAGCGTTGGACGGGAAAAACCTCATAAGAAAGCTTGAGAGAGACCAGATACAGATTATCCCAAGACATTGAAGAACATTCAACAGTGTACCCAAAGAGCTGTTTATTGCCAAGTTGTGTGGGGTCATTTCAGCTCCTTTTATGGTAAATGAAAGTGCTGTCACCAGTTGAGCTGCCCTATTAAGTTGATGCAATCTATAAACCTGTTTAACAACGTCTCTTCAATTCAAACGCCAAGATATTGAATAAGATATCATAGAAGGGCATGATATAAGTTACCCATAGAGGGAAATAATCGTCAGGAATGGTAGACTAATATACAAACTTTTTGCATAGAATAACTAAGGTCCCGTTTGATAACCATTTAATTTTTTGTTTTTCGTTCTTGAAAATTAAGCTTATAAATACAACTTCCACCTATAATAAGTATAGGTTTTGTTATCTACTTAACTTCTAAAAAAGTTTTCAAAATCCAAGCCCAGTTTTTGAAAACTAAAAAA
Organism: Herpetospermum pedunculosum; assembly: GCA_028017165.1. Lineage (NCBI taxonomy): Eukaryota > Viridiplantae > Streptophyta > Magnoliopsida > Cucurbitales > Cucurbitaceae > Herpetospermum > Herpetospermum pedunculosum. The sequence continues at coordinate 1,796,172 of CM051530.1, forward strand.
AGAATAGTTTTTGTTTTTGAAAATTGGTTAAGAATTCAAAACCATAGTAAAGAAATTGGGAGGAAACAAACACAATTTTCAGAAACAGAAAACTAAAAACGAAATCGTTACTAAACATGGCCTAAATAAAACAAATCCAGCAAGTCGAGGGAGAATGATCATATACGAATGATGTTCTTACTTGAAAGACAATTGGAATAACAGGCCATGAAGGTGATTTCTTGCGCCGTGCACACTGTTCAAATGCAAATTGGACAACAATGCCAACAAGGTAAGGTGCAAGAGTTGCAGATGCCGCAGGGCCGGTCCATGGCCACACTAATCCCATAGTGACCATGGGTATTATTAAACTGAGTGCTAAGACAGCTACAGAAGAGATCCTCTGTCCAAATTGATTAGACAGGGTTTGATAACTGTCCTTCACGCTATCGGGTTCAGTAGGCCTTCTTGAGCGGTCTATTAAAAGAAGAAACACCGCAACACCACAATAGAACAGTGCTTCCGTGAAGAACAATATAAGGAAGTCTGCAATCAGAAGATAGTTCGTAGTTTACAATAGAGGATTTCAATCAGCAACTAAAAAGTTGCAACAGAATCAAAGTTTCTAAAGTAAATATTTAACAGAACATGAAACATTTGAAGAAATTATCAAACTCCTTTACTATAATCTCCTTTACCTTGAATATTTCTTGAAGAATGAATGATCTTTAAAACATCTAAACTTAATTGCCTTTTTACACACTCTCAATAAAAATCCATAAATAGATGGTCAATCTAAAATGTCCCCTTTGGCCTTTATTGACCTTGCTGATAAGGGGCATGTTCACACACAGGAAATGTTGCATAATTTATATAAATATACTAACATAGTTAAGAGAACGGAAGTAAGAAAGTGTACTGACCTGTCAACAGAGAGTCCTCAAAAATATTTGAAAGTATTTTCCGCAGATAGAGAGAGGGGAAAATGAAAGAAGCTACGAGGACAGCAGGACCAACAAACCATAAGAATTTGTATTGATTGCTTTGCGCGGTAGACAAAGGAATCCGATTTCCTTCTTTAGAATAGTTGTAAAATGAGATAAAATCCGGTTTCCCACCAGTACCCTCATCATCTAAAAGTGAATTGCTTTCAAGGGAGATATCGTCATCAGTGGGATGTTGATTTACTTGCTCTATCTCAACTGGCTCACTGCATTGAGACTGGTCCTCTGAAATAGCAGAGAGAACATTTTGCCTCCTTGGAATTCTTCTCCAAGACTTGAGCAATCCATGCCCTTTTATTCTTTCATTTATTCTCAATGAAAGCTCTGTACCTTTTCAAAAAAAAAAAAAAATCCATGTATTAACTTGAATGATTCAGCCATCCACAATTTAAAAAGGAAACCAAGAAACATATCATTTAGTAGTGGATTTGAACAAAATAGACATTTTAGGAAATAAGTCACAATAGGCATCTCACCAGGTAACCCACAGTGTGAACAGATAAACTAATAATAGACATGGTGGACATGAGAAGTCTAGAAAATAGAAACCAGATGACCCATTTTATAGCCATTTTGCATATAAACAAATAACTCGATCAGGGTCAGAATAAAAAATAAATCGTATGTTATAACAGGAAATACTGAATAAAAGAGAAAGTATAAGAAAAACCTACCTTTAGCAAATGTTAGCTTTTGGAAATTATGTTGCTGGCAGCCAATGCCATATAAACCTTGTGAAAACTTCAGCTGGAAATCAAAATAAAAGACACAGAGCACATTAAATCAATTGATGTCTTTAAGAAAACATTGAACATTTTTTGATCATATAGCACAACAAAGTGACAACAACAATTTCAATATCAAAACTCAAAAGATTATCATACTATGTCAAAGCAAAAGATATCATTATGACTAATCATTGTATACAAACACTCAATAAATTCTTAATTCTTGATAAAAATAACAACAGAGAGCACATGTGCACAATCCAAAACACATCTTATGTTTGTTTACTACGTAATTAAATTGACAATGGATTTTTCTATCTAAGCTTAGTTTGTGTTTGCTTCGAAATACAATTCTCACTCCACACCCATCAAAGAAAGAAACTAAGAAATCAAGGTTCTTATTCACAGCAGCAATGTTGAAACATCAATTTTCAGAACACATTAATTTCCAGAAAAAGCAGTAACATATAGAAAAAGCACCTGTAAGCTTCTCCGGCCGTCGGAGGATGAAGATATTGAAGGAACCGAGCAAGAAAAAGAGGAAAATTTAACAGACATGTCCGAGAAAGAGAAAAAAACTGAAGAACCCAATTCCAGTAGCGAGTCTAGGAATCCATTTGAATGAACTCCAATGCGATCCCATTAAATTTGAAGTACATTTCGTGAATACCCATGAGGAAAATTGCTATGAAAATGAATAAAATCAAGCGAGAGTTGAAGGAATTCGAAGATTTTAGAGCCGCAGCCGCCTCCTTTGTTGTGTTGGTGGGCTCAAACCTCAATCGGCGGGTGAATAAAATAAAAGAATATTAATGTATTTTCGTCACTCTAATTTCCATCTCTCGTCCCCTATACCCGATAGGACTGATTCGCCTGCTGGCGTGTCGATGCACATTGACTTTTGGACGAAGACAAATAGCAAAATTACATCGATTTTATTTTATACCTAATGGTTAAGGATGAAAAAATCGGCGATATTGGTCGAAATATCGCCGAAATAGAGATACCGATACAAATATGGAGTAAAGATCGTTTTTACCAATTTATCGCCGAAAAATTGCCAACATCGCCAGAAACAAAAACGTGGATTTCTGGTCAATATCTGTGGACTTTTCGCGGATATATCGGTTATTGAAAAATTTCCACGATATAGAAGTTTCACATATATATTAAAAGGTTTATATCCGACCATTTTAAGACGATAGTCATATTAAATAATTTGTCCGACTATTGGGATGATAATTGATGCCTAAATCTACTAAATTATGTTCGGATTGATTGATAGAATCAATTTTATGATATTCAACCCAAATTTAATTTTTGTTTATTCGTCTTCTAACAAAAAAAAATCATATAAAATCTTCAAAAACTTACATAAAATTTTGTTGAATCAATGTACATAATCTTACTACAACTCAAAGAGAAGAGAAAGGAGCTCTAATGTCTTTTTCTTTGAAATATTTTGATTTTGTATCACACCAATAATTTAATAATTTATTGAGATGATAAAAAAATGTAAAATTTATTCAAATTTAGAGTAATAGGTCATCTTTTGTAAGTGTTACAATTAGTTCAATATATAAACTTACATGACCTAGTACTCGGTGAGTCTACGTAAATTTAAAAGAAGAATTAGATTACTAAGAAAAGAAAATTTGGATTTTTTACCAACTTAAAAATTTAGAGTTAAAAACTTTCATCTTTTAAACGAAATTTTTTATCTTCTAAAATTCTACCTATTCACTAACTAAATATTTAATATAAAAGACCAAATTAAAAAGATGTCAAAATGCGAAGCTTTCGTATATTTAGTCATCAATGTTTATTTAAAGAAGTTACAAATTTCTCTGAAAATTATTGCAGGTGATAGCACACTGAGATTATGAGAGAGAGAATCAAAAATTCAGTGAAAGAAAGGGTTAAATTAGATTTATGGAGCGGAGAAGAACACAAATGAATTAATCTAAACCTCATTGATGAATTAAGAATGTTTCCATATCATGATCAGTCTACAAAAGGGAGAGCCAAAAATGAGAATGAAATTTTGATACAAACAGAGATCTCTTCAAAACAATTGAAAATATTGAGCAGACTTGCAAGAATCATAGAAATTAACAGCTCTGAGGATGCATTCCACACTGAAAGAAGCAGCCTCCAAAAATGTTAGCTAAGCAAACTCAGCTTCCCTTTATAAACTCTGGTTTTCCATCAAATTCCATCTAAACGAGATTAGCTCTCTTTAGGAATCTGATTGTTCTGCAATAATATGGCCATACTAATTCTAGAAAATCAAGGTACCTCTCCATAATCCATTCTTGCATAAATTCGAACTTTCTTCTCGACAACTCTTTATAATGGAGGCTCCTAATATTCACTACAGGTTGCCAGACCCGAGCTTGGACCTCCTCTTTAAGTCTCACATGGGAAACACAGTCACAGGCTAGCTTGTAATAACAGGGAAAGTTTTGCAAAAAATAAGCAGTTTGCTTGAAGCTCAAGATTGAGAGATCACACAACCAGTGAAACATCTTGATGTAGAAAGCTACAATGAATGGCCCAAACACCCACAAAGGCATCAGTTCTTTTGAAACTTGGGCTCCATAAAAGATTTTGATTGTCAGATACAAGGGAATGCTGCAGATTATAAAGAACAATTAGAAAGAACAACCCTCTATTTGTAGCATTACTTTTTACAGTAAGATAACAACTACCTAGACGATAGATTCAATGATGAATACCAGAAAGAGAGTGTTTCTCTTTGAGCTAGGTGGATGAGAAGCTTTCAGTTTTTGTTGAGTGTGGAATGATGACGGTTTTGCTTCGATTGAGGAGGTGTTTTGGGTTCGTCTTTCTGTGGAAATGACCTTGGCAAGCTAGTTTCTTTGTTATTTTGTTATTTTCTGGGGGTTTGGATTGATAGAAACAATAGGATCTTTAGAGAGAATGAGCGGTCTTCTGACGAGGTCTGGGAGGTGGTTAGGTTTAACGCCTCTTTGTGGTCGTCGGTCACTAGGCCTTTTTGTAATTATGGTCTTGGTTTCATCCTGTTGGATTGAAGTCTCTTTTTGTAGTTTGTTTGGTACTTTTGCAAGGGCTTGTTTTTTTGTATGCCCTTATATATTCTTTCATTTTTTTTAATGAAAGCACAGTTACTTACTAAAAAAAAAAGAAAGAGGAAGAAGAAGAGAGTGCTTCTTTGTATCTAGTGTTAAGCACGGAAAAAGGGTTATTTATGCTATAATTATTAGCATATCTCGATATAGGCTACTTCATCCAGCTTTTTTGTTTCACTCAGAGTTCTTGTGAGGGCAAAGAAAAAAGAGAGTAATGCGCAAAGAGTTTAGTACTTACAACATCAACAGAGGAATTTTAATCACGGGATCCAGACTGAAAAGGTAGTACCAAAATGCTTCTAAGCTCTCACGTCTTTTCATATCATGAGACCCTTGTGGAGTTGCTAAATTCTTCCTCGACGACATCCCTCCCAAAATCCCACCCACTTCTTCACTTGCTTGTTGAGTACAGTACATTGTAGGCCATTTCCTGAATAATTTATTAATAGAAGGGTGCGGTGCAATCCGGTTGACTATTCCAGATGTATAAGATAGCACAGCATTATTTTCTTTCAAAGTAACTTTTGATGAAACATCACCATCTTCTCTAGTATCCTTTGGAACACTGTTTTTGAAGGCTGATATTCTCAAAAGCTTTAATTTTGATCCACATCTGGACGGAGTCCCTACACTGGAGTTACGATCTCTAAGTTCCTCTATTCAAGGGGTTCAGGAGTTCTTCAATAGAGCAGAGTGCAAGGACAGTTTAAATGAGACAACAAAAATTCATTTAAAAACCTATCTGGACATCATGATGTTCTACATTAGCTATTCTCTCCAATCAGTGGCCTAAATCTGGACATCATGATGTAAACTACATTAGCTATTCTCTCTAATCAGTGGCCTAAATCTGGATCAAAGTGAAGTCACACGTGGGATTTTGTGAGTTAACATGCCATTTATACTCGTATCGAACTAAAGGGCACTGACCTTAACTGGATATTTTGCTTTAACAGCATACACCTATCAGCTCTCCCAAACAACTTTGAAGTCTCTATATGTTGCTTCAACTTCATTCCCTGGCTCCATGGTAAAAGACTCGAGGATGTTGTAATGGAACCCTTGAATCACAAGAAAAGAAATACAAAAATTCACAAGAATCAATAATAAAATTAAAGGAAACTTAAAATCAGATGACATGGTAGAGTTTTCTAAAGTATTTAATGAAAAATGCAAAATATAGAAGCTTTACGAATAACTCACATATATTCCACCCTAAAGATTCCTTCACAAGTTCACTAGAACTACAAGGGCGATCATAGATAAGTATGTGATGGTAGAAGAATGAGATGAGCTTCAATTTAAATATTTAAAGCCACAGCCAAGTAATTGAAGTTTCGGGGCAGGTCCCCCTCTTGAAAGCATCAATAAAAGGAATACATATGGTATTGAGATAAATATTAATTATGTTGAAGAAAATAGAATATAACTAGATGAAATAAGATGGCCAAATTACATCTCCAAAATTTAGTGGAAGGCCTTATGTTGTGTGAAGATACTCTACATTACGTGAATGTATGATAGTGAAAAACAAGTCCAAGTAAGCATTGTGGCATTGGATGACATTTGGTGACTGGTCAAAGTTTCTTTAAGACGCCTGCATTTGGTAAGTAATCAACGCGATATAGTTTCGACCGTAAACATCAAACCATTCATTAAAAGAGGCCTTACTCAGCAGATGTTGACAAGATGAATATATATTCAATAAAGAAGTATAACGATCAATAATCTACGATTAGGTTGTAAAGCAGAACTGAGCATCCTTATACGCATGCTACAGTAATAATAATAGAATCAACATAACCCGGGGTATTTTCACAGATGACCCCCCTTGGGTTCCGTAATGTTTTTGGACCCCCGCCTCGAAAATAATGTTTTTTGACCTTTTGTTCATGTCAACAGCACTTCGCTTTGCTGAGCACGAGCACCATTGCGAGAAAAAAGTTTGTAATACCCTTTTGCTGAGCACGAGGATACTATAGTCTCCCCTCGCGATCGTTCTCAGCAAACGCATGCTCGTGCTCAGCAAAGTAAAAAACATGAGTTTTAAAAAATCGGATCAATCGAGTCATTTGTGAAAATACCCCACATAACACATCCATTTCCATCAAATTCTAACCACAAACATCCAATTCGATCGTGATCAAGCAAATCCTAATTAAAACGTAATGATTGTTCCATCAAATGCTAACAACAGAGATACTACCACTGGCTAGAATTTTCTTAGGAATTTTGGGCTATGATTATCTTGGATGTTTTCCCAAGTTCAATTATGATAAAGTTTTATCCAATTTGGTTTCATATCGTAACTTGCAATACATGGACTTGAATATCAAGATCAATTATCAACTTATCTCTCCTCCCCTCTTTCTTTCCCCTCTACTTCTCTTTAATTCTCTCATGTCCTGCATCATTGGGTTTTTTCCATTGAAAATTTAACAGAATACAAGCTACTTCAGCTTCAGCTTAAACTACCAAGAACCCCTAAAACCATCGACGATACATAGAATGGGAATCTAAACTGCAAGAAGTTATTACAGTCTCTGCACCAAAAAGGAAAAAAGAACTACTAAAAGTAACGAAGAAAGTAGAGCATCATAGGAAAGAAAGAGAATCCGAAGCTACCAGAGCAGTGGAATCCATGAGGTCCTGGAGAGAATTGAAGCAAGAAGCAAACCCACTGGCCGGCCACTCCACTGTAAATCAGGTCATCTTGTAGATAGAGACTTTCTGAAAAGTGGATAATAAAGATGACGCCCTTCAGAAAGCTACTGGTTAAAGACTGAAGCGATCTGCTGAATCAAATGTAACCATGGAAATTTTGAGGTGCAGAAGCCACCCCATTGTCATTTACAATGCTATACTTTTTTTATATTAAAAAGGAGAAGGAATGACTCATTATGGTTAATTGTTGGAAATAACCTTTAAATGCTAATTTCCAACAATTACCCAAGTAAATGCTATAAATTTTTTAGGTAAATGCTATATTATGAAACACTCCAAAGTATATTTGATTTTTTTTTTTTCCAACCATTGCAGGGCAGGAGATCAAATCATCCATGTTTGGAATATGCTAATTGATTTCTTATCTACCAGTTTTGCTCAAATTGTTTCTTTTTAACAAAAAAAAATGGATTCAACTAGTAGTGAATGACTTTAAACAAATCTTTTTTCTTTGGAATAGTTAACCAGTGTAGATAATTGGGTTTTAATTTTTTTTTTTTTTTTTTTTTGGACTATGACCCCATTCTCAAGTGTGAAATGTCGTTAGCCCCACATTTTTTAAATAATGATGGATGTCCTTTTGCTTAGGTCGTATCTAGTAAAATCATTGTATTACCTCTAAATTGGAGAGAGAGTGAAAAAATCGTGAGGAAGAGAAGGAGAGGAAGAGGAGAGAGAATGGATGGAGAGTTTTCAAAAAACTCCTAACTTTTCATATTCATCTTTCTCCCCTCTTTCTTGCCGCCCCTACAACTCGTTCTCCAGCTTGTAACTCCACCATCGACGGTCACAAACAGGTCTGAAGAACGAAGACGGCTCCCTCATGATTCTCTTTCGTCGGTGACCACAAACAGATCTAATAATGGCGACGACTCCCTCGCGATTATCTTCTCCCTTGCACAAAGCAGAATGACGAGAAAAGGAGCACGTTTTTCTCTCCCTCCCTTTTACGGCAAGTGCGTGAGCCGAAGGCGGTAAATCATTATTTTCAAAATGTGGAGCAAACGACATTTCAGCCCTAGATAATTCGCCTAATTTTTAGAATCCAAGTTGGTTGATTTTCAAAGGACAAATCATTATAGAGAGAAAACATTTGATATATTTAAGGCTTTTACAGACATATGTTGAGACATTCTTTAAGCATGTCCGGATTAAAACGTTAATTTTCAAGCCAACTTGAAGGTAGCTCAACTATTAAAGCATAAACAATCTTCTTTAGAGTTTAAAGATTCAAATCTCGTGATTTCTGATCAAGATGCTCTTTTATGGCCAAACTGCCAAAAGATAGATAGCGAAGAATCAGAATGCTTCTCTAATTCATTCCCTCTGTCGTTCAACAAGTGGAGGAAATAAAGAAATGTCATACATACAAGGCTAAAAGGAGTGGGGAAGAAAAAAAGAAAACAATTATGTGAAGGGTCCGTCCCAACATCAAACTTTTGAGCACAAATTAAACTGTTCATATCATCAGAGTAACCTACAAAATAAACAAGTCCGAGCACCTCCTCCATTGGACTCCTCCAAACAGTTCTCTCCTGCTACCCTGCTCAATGCAGTTCCACACCATCATCAGCTGTTTAGCTTTAGAAAATCCATAAAAACGAACTCGAAAAGTAATATTTCTCAAATACCTGGTCCATAGAAGATCAACCTGGCTATATGTAAACCGGAGCGGCGCGGGTCAAATAAAGAAAATGTATTTGGAATCTCCAAATTATGCTAAATATGATGACAGGTATCTAATCAAACTGGTCCACCTTGTTGTTGCTTGTAAGAGTTCCCACCATCTCTTCTGGACTGACCTTGGCCCCTCTCAACGTACCTCGAACCTGAATGCTGAGTGTTATCCTTATTATTAGGTCTATCCATGTTTGGTTTACCATTGTGTGGCCCAACTGGTTGGTACTCGTACTGTGAATTTTGTCTTTGCCTGTCTCTATTACCAGCTGGATAATGCTGCTGCTGTTGCTGCTGCTTATGATGTTGTTGAGAGGAATTCCTTTCCCGACGAGGTTCTGACCCTCTTCCGAAGCGGTTATTGTTCTCACCGCCTTTGTGGTAAAATGAAGGCAACTGTTGCTCGAGTCTGACATCTGTATTTGCTGGAGCAACCTCAACTGTATGGATGGGAGCTTGGATTGGGGAGTAAGGACGCTCCTTGCGGGAAGGAAATTTCTTCTCTCCCTTCGCCCCATGATGACCAACATTTGATCCCTCTTCTATGATGGTTCTTGCACCAATAGACGTATCATACTGATTTTGGGCCACATCATCTGTCTTTGTGCCATGTGAAAGCCTAGATCCCGTTTTTTTAGTCTGTGCAGCTTCAGCATCAACATTTTGATCACCACTAGGCTTGCTACTTTGATGATTGTAGGGTTGAACCATCCGTGATTTGGGCTGCCAATGAGATGTTGAACGTTCCCCAACACCCCGATTTTCTTTAGCAACAGCGGATACATCCTGTTGATCACCCCGATTTTCTTTAGCAGCAGCGAACACATCCTTTTGATCTGCCTCAGGCACTGAAGATTCAGAAGAATTTTTTTCGTAGTCTCGACTTCTAAGTTTCTTTTCATTTAGATCATGATTGTACCCTACACCCTTGTGCCCCTTAAATTGGGATCGTTTTCCCCTGCCTGTCACTCCTTGGTCTCTTCCAACAGCTGCAGTGACAACTGGGATAGAGGCCGAGTAGTTGGGATCATTCCACCCATCAGGTGGATCCCACTCATCAATCTGACTCACGAACTCATTGGTGGAGCTTCCAGCAGCTTTCTCGGGTACTTGATATTCACTTGATTTTTGAACATAACTACCAGCATTTGAAACATAAGATGATTGATCTTGTACGCCTTGCCCATATTCCGTTGCTCCCCGTTGCCGCCATGATGCATGTGCCTTGCTTTGTTTATGGTGCCTACCATCCCCATTTTTGTGATCCGTGGAAAATCCCACATTACCAGAAACAGCAGCAGCAGATCGAGTATTATCAGAACTTTGAGAACTAGAATCTGCTTTATTATCATCTGGTGCCTGGTTCATGGGGAAAATATCTTGATGGATGGTTCCTTGCTGTGCCATTTCTTTGGCTACTGGTTTCGGTACATATATCTCCCTTTCAGCTCGCTTGTTTTTTGGAATATTCTGCACTTGATTATCAATCTTTACAGATGAAACAACAGCCTCAGCTTCATTCTTCTGAACAGCTTCATCGGTAACCTCACATTTGTTGAGAGATCGCACAGGGGCCCAGATAACAGAATCACTGCCGTGGATCTTTTCTCCTGGTCTATTTTGTGCATTTCTTGGCATCCTGCGAGAATGCTGAGACTTCCACTGACCGCTCCCTTTGCCAAGAGTCTCTACAACTGGCAACAGAGGTAGCTGCTCTCTGTACTGATTTTCATCTCTATTAATTGGCGGTTGTGGATCTGAAGGTGGATCCATTAGCAATTGAGAAGCCTTTAGTTTATCAGATTCCGTTGTCAGATTTGCTTCTTTTGAAACTTGAGGTGATGATGTAGATATAAAGGCCTCTTCCACTTTGTGCTTGTTCTTCCCATTCTTGTTATTTTTCTTTCTTGTAGGTGTGGAAGATTCAGCAACATGATCTGTAATGAAATTGCTCGACTCCTCTACGACTGTATGAATGTCAGCAACCACGGTCTGACCTTTTGATTCCTTAATTAAATGGGGAAGCTTTTCAGTCTTTTCAGATGGAATATTTGGTTTTTGTTTATTTCCTGTACGCTTGTGCTTCAAGGATGCACCGCCCCCATTTACCTCAGAAGCATTCTTATTTTGAGCTGCATCAGAAATACTTATCTCCTGCTCCAAAGATCTCAATTGATTAGGTGCCACAACCTGTTCCTTATTGCCACTACTTGGTTTCTTCGATGATGTATCCCCTGATACAATGGGATCCCCTGATACAATGGGAGGATTTTTATTAGTGCCCATAGTTGACTCACTATTGTTAGCAACCACGTGTAGATCAGAAACTGTGGTATGCTCTCCAGATATAGTACCAAGCGTTCTTGGGTTACTGAGATTTTGAGGTTCTTCTATCTTATTTCTTATGACATCATTAGAAGCATTTTCAGACGGAGTTGGCCCATCCCCTGCTACTGTACGCCTGTTTAATTCTTCAAGTTTTGCTAAGGCCCTAGCCTTCTGTTTTCTAGTCCTTTCCTCCTCTTCCTCCTGCAGTTGTTTGGTGCGCTGCTTTGCTAGCTCTCTCATCTTTGTACGCTGATCAAAATAAAACAGAACAATTTATTAATAAAATAAAATCAAAGTACACAAAAGAACTAACAACCACATAAAGTCATAAATTAAACAGATACCTGAGCTTGACTATCTTTTGAATCGCCTATGGATGGGGCAGGTACATCTCCATGGCTATCTGAAGAAAATGACTCGGCCTTATCAATAGCCCCTACAGCATTGTGATCTCTCGCAAGAACAGAAGTTTCCTGGTTAGGAGTTGCCAACACGCCTGGGGAGTCCAACACAGGTCTTTTATGCCACCCATCAACCTCCTGTCTATTGACTTTTCCTCGGCTATGATGATCATTTCTCCCTTGCACTCCACGATTAGGCCTCCTGCAGTTTTGAAGAAATATTACATATTCTCAACATCTTCAACAATTTTAATCAAGCAGGACTTGGACAAACCTGTGGACGGGTGCTCCACTGTACAATTTGACATTCCTCTCTCCAGTGGACAAGCTCAATTCACTGGAGGCAGGGTCTACGACCTCATCAAAACCCCTATTTTCATGAAAAACAGCACTCCTACCAGCTTCATGGGCAACAAAATGATCAGAGAGCTTATCATTTGATTGAAACTCATTTGGCTCATCCCTGCTGGAAACAGGTGCAACATCATGTCGCACATCAGAAGCACGAGCTTTGGCATTTAATCCCTCTATTTTCTGAATCAGACTTGAATCTTTTGTGGCAGTAGCCAGTGATTTGGGAACTTCAGAGAAACCAGAAGCAGCAGCATCCAATTTATCTAGTAAACCATCACCAGTCCTCGTGTTTGCACGAGACTTGGCTTTGATATTTTCAGAAGATTGAGCTTCTTGGTTGGCAGAAGCCTGAGAATACGGTTCCACCCCAAATGTTCTTCTCCTCGAATCAACTTCCTTTTTATGATCCCAGTCATTCTCCCAAGTAGACACCCTCTGTTGGTCAACCTTCTCAAGAATCAACTGGTTAGTTGTTGAGTTTACCCTATTTTCTTCTTCGTTCTTACCATTTACGTTTCCTTGCTGCTTCAGAAGAACCTTGTATGGTCCATGATTATCACAAGGAAGACCAGAGTCTACTTGTTCTGGAACCAAAGCCTTTCCACTAGAACCATATCCACTGGATATGCCATGGGAACTTGCAGGCTCAGAGGCATTTTGGCCTTGGCCCATGTACCTGTTGTAAACAGCAGGCCCAGCAGGCATTCCCATAAATGGAGCATCTCTATCATTTGAATTGCAGTAGCCCATGGGAGGACGGTAATATCCCTCATAGGTAACTGGAGCTGGACCTGGGTAAAATCCAGGTCTAATTGACACGCCTGGGTGAATAAAACCATCATGCATAGGAGGTCTGTACATATCTCCAGTTTTAGGATGGTGTCCCCTGGGTCCAGTTCCATGAGGAGGCTGGGGATTGGGAAGACCACCAGGGGGAATCTGTGGAGGATAATACAGAAATGGATCCATAGGGAAATTACCAGGAGCAACTGGAGTTCTATATGGAGGACCTCCTTGTGGAGGACCTCTATACCATACACCACCTTGAGGATTATTTACTGGAGAACCATGCCAGGCATCATAATGTGGGGGAGGAATATTTGCACCAGGGTAAGGTTGGGGATGCCCCAGCCATTTCTCTACATTTGGCCTAGACCCATCATCGTTGTGTGGAAGATTATCACTTCTCCAGGAATTAACACTTCCAACATTTGTAGTTACATTATTAGGATCATCTGTAATAAAAGGATAGAATTTACGTATGGAATTGGCAGGAGGCACGCAACATTGCAACATCCTGATTAAAAATAAATAAAAAATACCACATACCAATTGCAGAAGATCCAGTCCTCTCTTTCATTGTAGCTCCTCCATTAGACGTATTATCTGTGAAATGGAAAATTCATGTCACTTTCAAGAGATGCCCCTTCTTCACCTTACATATGTAATGGAATGTGCTTACTTTAATTTAACAAATCAATACAGAAGTAGTAGCCGAAAAAAGGCATTATTTGTTGACGGGACGAGAACAAAACAGAAAACTAATCTTGACCAGCCACAGGCCACTATTCAAAATCCTTCAGTTTGCTCATTGAAAGATGATATGACAAAAACCATCCAGAAAAGGTTTTAATTGTAAGCAGAAAATCTCTATCATGAACTTCTCCCCAATTAGGTGACATAATATTTGAATAGACATTGACACATGCATGGTGTAACTCAAAAATAACAACAGGCTGATTAACTAAAGATATTATAAAAAAGCATCAAACTCTAAGCAACGGATACTTCAAGCTCTCGAAATTAATTAAGGTTTTTCAAACTGATTTTAAAAATAATAAGCTAAGAAATGTGTAGCCTGAAACAAATTAAGATACATCCCTTTCATACTTAAATCTAAATGAAGTAGCAATAGCATTAATTTAACGTGGAGCGAACAAGATTGAGCACCAAACAAGCTCACAAATTCAAGATATAATACTTAATGGTAAAATAACTTGAGTTCAAGTAACACATAAACATGTACCTTGTGACTCAGCATCCTTTCCTACACATTCTTTCTCTGAACCCAGAGTAGGAAAATCTCCAGATGTCAAAGAAAACCCATCATTCTTGCATGGCATCGTTCCCTACATGCATATAAATTTAGGGATGAGACCATTTCAGGCCAAGCTTGAATAAGGGAAGTAAACTAAAGAAGGAAAGGCAGTTGACAGTAACTTGCTCCCAAGGATCGACAAGTTTGACGGCATTGGATATGGTCTAACTTCTAACCACCTATCTAAAAACGTTCTCCAAAACCCAACCCAACCCAACCCATCTTCAGGTAGTACATCTAGGCCATTCCATTGGTATATATAAATAAATTAGCATCAACCAACAACCATCAAGTAAAATAAAAACATTTCCACTCAGTAAAGACTCTGAAAAAGATATGATCATGTGGAAGGAAGTTCCTGGACTAGATTCTTAGGGAAAAAAGTTCCAAATTTTAAAACTGCCATGTGAAAGGCAATCTCACAGACTCTCGAGCTCTCTGTCTTCTATTAAATTTTATGTGAGGATGGTTGTAGAGTCCAACTTCTGGAGGTTCCTTGCTTCAAATTGGTACACTCCGGTCACAATTTCTCCTCCTTTATTACTTGGCCCTCCAAAGAATTATCCACTTCCCTTCTCTATATTACTCAAAGAATCAACCTCTTTTGGTCAAAGTGATCAATATGCGTGGTCTATCTTGTGGCTTGCTTTTACTCGATCTTTCTTTTGGTGCCTTTGGAGGGAAAGAAATGTCCGAATTTTTCGAGACATTTCATCTTCTTTTGAGTATTTTATTGATTCTGCTTTTCGTACTGCTCTTTTATGGTGTCCCTTTTATGGTGTAAAGGACGGCAACATTTTGCTCTTTATAGTCTATCTTCTTTAATCTCCAATTGGAGAGCCTTTATGTAATTCACCTATGGGTGCTCGGAGTTTTCTCCATCATTTCATTTATCAATGAAATTGTTTCTCTTCTAAAAAAAAAGTATCCTTCAAAAGGACATGATGAACGCTTCAAGGGTTTTATACTTCAGAAGAAATCTTAAAGAAGATGAAATCAAGGAATGGGCCACCTTAACTCGTAATATTCTAATAGTCCCACGATACAGCTCACAATATTCCCTGATATATGGAATTGGAATCTAGAAGAGGGAGTTCTTTCTCCACAAGCTCTATGCTTTCTAATATAATCTCACAACAGGGCCTCTCCACCACACTCACGAGCTGTATAGAGTCATTTGGAAGGAGAAGTATCCAAAAAAGATTAAAGTATTACTATGGGATCTTAGTCACACGTGTCTCAACACCTATGATCGTTTGCAAAAGAGGTGCCCTCAGTTTTCTCTCTCGCTGAATTGGTGCTGTTTGTGCAAAGCAGGTGGAGGATCACAGAAGCATATCTTTATCCACTGCCCTTTCTCTACCAAAGTTTGGGCCATTCTTTATGAAGTTTTTGGTTGGTATGTGATTCTCCCATATGATCTGCAAGATTGGTTGAAGTTTTGGCTCACAGAACATCACTTCAAGCATCCCAAAAAGTTGTTATGGCTACATTTTGTTAGAGCTCTAGGATAAGGCAATGAAAGATACCCTGAAGAAGTGCTTGATTCCTCCCTTTTTATAGCTTTATGGGTGTAAAAAATGTTTGCCCTTCAGCCATTATAGTCTAAATTCTCTACTGGAGAATTTTTTTTGTAATCTCTACGGATGGGTCTTGCCCTTTTGTACATTTCATTTAATCAACTAAATTGTTTCCTATCCATAAAAAAAAAGTATTCTTAATTACCGACAGCTGAAGCTCTTTTCAGTAAGGCTGTGTTTTTGTCCCCTTTGTTGTTTAGGTCTTTGCTTTTTGTAGAATTTTATTGTCCTATCATTTATTTTAATAAATGTTGGTTTTTTCATTTTTTAGGAAGAAAAGTTATATAATTGGTAAAGAAAACCTAATTGGGAAAAAGTATACAATTATGATAGATATACAGTTTGCAAGCATGATACCACTTTCTCTGTAGTCACAGCAGAATTCCAAGCCACTGGATTTTCAGGAGTCTCTGCAAATCGTGACAATTGTGAGTTACTAGATTTAGTATCTGCACTGTGAGGGCGTAATGATGTGAGTGACGCATGATTTAACGTCACAGGCCCAGAGGCAGATGATGGTCTAGAACTTGGGCCCCAGGCATTAGCATGAGGTTCATGGGACCTGTCACTACCAGCTGTTGATGGACGAGTGCCACCCCCAGCAGATGAAGGGCGACCACAGAGATGGCTTGGTGAACCAGAAGCGCTATCTGTATTTGGAGAAACAGATGAGGAACCCCATGCATTTGTTGCAGATGAAGTTGATTTATTGCCCCAACTGAGGGTACCCCTATCAAGTGTGAGGAAATGGACACAATTCAATCAAACAGACAATCAACCAGGAAACACATAAAAATGTTTGTGATAGAATGAGTTAGCTGAAGCTTACAAATAACATGTGAGAGCCAGAAATAGAGAGTAATAACCAAATAAATAACTGCATACTCACTTGGGTACAATTTCCACACTTGGGTCCAAACCATGATTTTCTAACCTGAAATAAGAGGGAGAACACATAATTTCAAATAGAAAGTAGCTTACTAGGTTAGATAGGAATAATCATATCTAATAGGAAGGAGTCGATGAAAACCTTGCGATGACTAATGACAACAATGATGATCGACAAATGACAACAATGATAATTAATCAACGAAGCAAATACCTTTGACTTGGTAAGTTTATAGGTTTTGGAACAGCAACCTTTCCTAAAACAGTCATCCCACCTCGTCTGGCTGATGTCCACCTGCCAATTGTGGAAACAATAAGATGTTTGGAGAATTTTTTTTATAAGAGACAGATATATTAACCAAACAAAAAGGAACAACCTAGCTGGAAAACCTTTTTGTAGTTCCCCTAGCATTGATAGGGTTCGACCCCTAGACATCCCTTCCCTCGACAATATCTCATTAATATTATTCCCTCTTATCCAACATATATGAGTGCATATATAACATTTCAAGGAGCCTTGCAAGTCTCATATTTTGTTAATGAAAATAGGTCGAATCCAATCTCTCACTGTAATTTCCTATCTTGTTTATTTTAAAAAATAATCATACAGTTTAATAAAAAATCCCAAGAATTGTGGAAGGGAAACACGTTTGGTGCTATTATTACATATTCATTCAAGGCATTGATACAAGTTGCAGCAAACAATGTCAGCAGGTAATTCAAGTGATTTCCAGAAAACCTTTAACTATCATCCATGCTTAATGCAGTTGCTCGCCCAAACAGAATCGAATTACTAAATGCATGTGATGGTCACACGTCAGAGCAAAAAGAATGGATGAAAACTAGAATTTCACGAATCCAAGCCAATTAAATATCAACACTGCAAGTTGCAGTAATACAGCAGGAAAGAAATGCAGTACCTTCTTTCTCCACTCAACATACTTGAAGTCATGATTGAACGGTTGCAGCAAGGTCATTCAACCAAATTTAATACAACCTGAAGAAAAATGCCATTAATAGCTTTTCAAATAATCATGAACATTATTTATAGGAAATACCAATGGAAATTTACATATATTTTTTTTTATCCAGATTCCTCAATAAAACTATCCAAGTTGTTAAGATCAATCTGCTAGCCCAAATGGGCTCATCCATAAACACAACAACAAAGTTCCATTCTGCTTTTGAACCACCTTAAGATGGAGAACCATCACGGGCCATTTATTATTTCTTTTATTAAAAAGGTTTCTTCTAGGATCCACTATATGCAAGATAACCAAATTAGTAATCCGTGTGGTTGAATTACGTATTCAGGAAATCAGTCCTTTCATCTCAGTGGTAGCCTTTCATTATACATTCCGAAGTTTCTATCAATATCCAAATTGAATCTTCACATTTCCGAACTAATCCATCAGTTTCTTCTCAATGCACCATTGCACGATTCTACAGAACAATTCTACTCTGACTCTGAAATCATTAAGTATGTAATAGGGCGCTCAGTTAATTAGGTTTGGGAATCCAATACCAATTCATAGGAGATTCAGCTTACAGGACTTTTGCTCACTAAACAATCCAATCCTTCTTTTAAACTCATGAATCCTACTGGCTCAAGCTGTGCAACATCGTCGTTAGCTCTCTTGCTCATTGGGTGTAATCAAACATAGATGAAAAATAGGGCAACCGACTCATTCTTTATAATCAAGCATTTGCTTTAAGCTCTAGATTGGTCAAAACCCTATTCCCCAATACACACAAATTCGGATGCTTCTCTTTGCATCAAATTTATATTCATTGTTGCAAAAGACGACCTAAAACTTCATACTTACCGATTCCCAGAGAAAACAATCAGTCCAATCCTATGCTCTATTAACCACGGTTCGAAAACAATAAGAAATCGACGGAGAAAAAATCAATAGACCAAAACGAAAAATATAACGAAGTAATAGAAGCTAGACAAGTCCGGCTCCGACCCTTTAAACAAACAACTATGTAAACCCCTAGTGCGTCAAGTAGTTTGCTAACTAATTAAACGTGATTAGAATCCATGAAAAGAGAATTAGTTAAACATACAAAGATGAAAATTTCCATTATCTTCCATACTTCATCTATTTCTTATTCCTCACTAGTTTACCCTTTTTTCCGAAAAATCAAACGCACGAAAGATGCTAAATGATTTGATGATGAAATTTGCAGAGAACGACTTGCCTGAGATGAAATAGGCTTCAAATGCTCCGAGCAAAACCTAGAGAAGAAATGGGGTGGAAGTAGCTGGTCGATATTCCAGAAAGGGAAGAGAGAAAAAAACGAAGAGGGGAGAAAAGAAGCAATCGGAACCTCGGAATCGGTCGGAGATCGCGATGGGGGGTTCCGGCGAGGAGATCTTGCCAAATGAAGAACGCGAACTGGAGAGTGATGGGCCTGCGATCGGAGCAAAAATATATGGAATGAACGGGCGGAAAGGGAAGATAACAGAGGAGGAAGAGTTCGAGAATGGACGACGAGTTGTATTTGTTTTGCGTTTGGCTTGCCTGTGATAAATTCAGAATAATTTAATTTGTATAATTTATCAATTATCTTTATCAATTCATGAGAAAATTACCCTCTTTTGGTAATTCACTGTTTTTTTTTTTTCCTCCTGGATAAAGTTAATTTTATTGTAAGATTGCTTTTCTTTTTTTTCTTTTAATTGTACCATCATTAGTTTATGTTTCACCTGACCTAACTCAATCGATATAATGTACGATTTAGTGATTAAATGATCACAAATTTAATCATTATTTCCACACGTTGTCAAGAAAAATAAATAAATTAATTATATGTCGTGTTTTAAAAATTAATCTCTCTACCTCTCACATATTGTCAAAAAAAAAAATTAATATCTCCATTTATCTAATCATTTTTTTTTTATCTAAAGACATGAGGGATTCTTTTTTTGATATAATAATATTTGGTAAACATACAATTAGGTAGTTTTGAAAATAGTTTAGTTAGTTGTTCTAACTCTCTCAATTTGAGATAGCTTGGTGATATCGGCATCAACTTTTTTTTCTTTTCGAAGTTGGAGGTTCAAATTCTCTTTTTTTTTCGAAGTTGGAGGTTCAAATTCTCTTAACCATACATTTATTGTACTAAAATAAAAAAGTTTAACTGAGATATAATACCTCTCGTTTGTTTGTAGGTTTAGATACCATCCTCTCATACTAAAAAAAAACATATTTAACCTTAGTATAGTTCAAACTAAATTATGTGTTAGATTGTCATATATGTAATTGTCATTTTTTTTAACAATATAATATTATGAAGATTAGATTTTAAAATTTAATGACCTCCATAATATTTAAGGATACTTAGGTCCAATTAATAGAGAACGGTGTGTCTAAATATGAATTGAAGTTGCATTTAGTGATGTTTGACCTAACTTTAATAGACATGTGTTTATATAGTATAGAGTTGAAAATTCGTGTCAAACCGAACATAACTCAATGGACTAATTACCATTTTAAAAGTTGATGACTTGATCTACATCCCGCAACGAACTTAAAAAAAAAATGTTGTATTTATTTACTTAACTTAAATTTGAATAAGAAAAATTGATAGCACATATTAACTTGTAAAATACGTGCATAATAAGTTTAAGAAACTTGTGGAATAATACCTAATAAGCAAATTCACTACTTCCGAAAGGAACAAACTTATAAACCTAAGCTTTACAACTTGAAACTAAGCAAACTCGACATGTAAACTTATTATTTGCAATTATTAATACAACATAAACTATTCAACATCCTTCTATTCGTTCTGTGATGTGAGTCATATGACCACGCTTGTATGAAAATTTAAGTAGAAAATCGTTGGATTAAAGATTACAATTTTGCAATAAAAGTCCCTATGCAAAATAAGTAAATTAACAAAATACATAAGCATAACTCAACCGACATATTGTATAGACTAATGATCAAGAGATTACGGGTTCAATCTCTCACCCCACATGTTATCCAAAAAATGCTTTAGACATTCAATTTTCTTCAATTATTCATTGTCATCTCATTTGTTTTAGAAAAAAAATGGATTTATAGACTTTTTTTTTTAATGGTAGGTCCACACATTACTAATGTAATCAACATCAGTTTGAAAATCGCCACACATGAGCATACTACCGTAATTGACATCTGATTTCGACGGTGACTTTGAGATCGAAAGTTCAAATTCTTTGTTCCTACCAAATACTCACATTTTTCGTACTTAAAAAATGAGTTTGAAAATCAAACATTAATGGCAACGTATTTAAGAACAATAAATGAAATGACAAAATCAATGACACAATGACGTGTATACAGCAAAAGTTACCAAAGACAAGAAAAACACAGAGAAGACAAACTTTAGACTACCCACAGTTTTAGTATGTGAACTTCCCTTTTCCAGTAAATGTCTCTATCTAAGGTTTATGTTAATTGTTTTTTGTTTTTTTTTTGTTTAATTTTACCCTTTAAGGATTGTATTGTCCAGCAAATAATTTTTAGGCTTCATTTAAAAAACAAGTAATGCTGAAGCTGGTGAGTCTATTTTCATAATGTTATTTCCTTATATTTGATGTTATTGGTTTGGATGGATGTCTTGCATTGATCACTTTTAACTGCTAAAGTTGTATTTATTGGAGACTGAAGTTAACAATGCAATTGACAATAAACGAAACTAAAAAAGAAAACGATGTTGCATATTTTCTATCTTTATACCACTCGAGTCAAATGGAAGAGAGAGATAAAATATGGCAATTTGTAGCTATTGTCATTATCTCTCGGATGTTTCACCGAGTTTGATAATGGAAGGTGGGAATTCAAACATTTTTCTTTCGGACAAACATATAATATCTTAACCAGTTAATCTATGCTCACTTTCATCATCTCCGAATGGCAAATAAATCCGTACAAAACACAAGAGAAGGATGGAGGCCTTGCACAATTGCAAATGGACAAATCTCGATATCGAGGGAGCAAGCAAATGTGATTGCCTTTTTTATGCAAAACATTTTTCTTATAATTTTAGAATGCATTAAAAAGAATTCAATATGCTTAGTGATAATTTAACATGATACAAGAATAAAAACTCGTGTGTTTAAACTTCTTTAGGTGGGATCGCTTACCTCCACACGCCACGTTTGAGACCATACTCGAAAATCTCTGAATTCCTCATCGTGTATCCAATCAGAACATTCATCCTGGGGGGAGAAAAGTTGAATTCTACCCTTTTTCAATTGTATGAAATATTTTCTTCAGCAGAGCATCCACACCATATTGCAGAAGCAGCAAGCAGGGAACCTGGATATGCAGAATTCCTATTATCAATAAAGAAGCTCCATTCCAAGTTAGATACTAATCCACATTTCAGTTTTTTAGTCAGCTTTCTGAAAACCATGAGGAAATGATATTGAACCCAGAAAATTATGTCTTGCAAGGGCTTATTCGCGTTAACTGACCTTCGCCTCAGGAGAAATGTAGCCCCAACAACTAGCAAAGTGAATATCAAATGTACTTGAAAGAATCTTCTTTTTCTTTTCCCAAAATATGAACAGGTGAGATTTTATAATCTTTTCAGTAAGTAAATTAATACTACCTAATTTGGACCTGTTTGTCAGAGAGTGGCAAAATTCTTCAGTCTTTAAATATGGCAGGCAGTGTAGCCTCAGTAAAGTATTCCTTTCTGATTGTATCAACGGAACAAAATCTCACCTTCAAAAAAGAAAAAATACAGAAACTATTACAAATACTCGAGCAACATTAGGATGTAGGAAAGGGCTTGAAGGCAATAACAATTCCAAACAGCTCAACAAAATTTAAGTGACCAAGTTCTTATGTGCATTGATTGAGTTGCATATGTCAAAAGAGATATGTCAAAATGGCGGATTACGGAATATCTTCAGGATATATAGGGTTGCTGGCCGAAAGAAGTGAATTTGAAAATGCAAGATTTCTTCATTGGTAATCAGAAGAAGAAAAGCAAACTTTAAGCCAAAGTGAGCATAGCTCAGCAACATTGACATGTACTACATCCTTGAGGTCGGAGGTTCAAATCTCCATACTCCATTTGTTGTACTAAAAAAAAAAAAAAAAAAAAAAAAAAAAAAAAAAAAAAAAAGCAAACTCCTTATATGGACTTAAGTGAAGGAATCTATAATTTGAATTGAACAGGGAGATTAGCCAATCAACATTGCGTCCAATATATTTATCAATCTAGATTTGTGGTCTATAACTGAATTTGCAGTTAAGAAATGGAAGTGCATACCAGAGAGGCATATGATTTTAATAATGGCTTAGTAAGTTGCCATAGTGGTCTGAACACAGATGGAGCTTCCACAAAGAGGACTTGACCTAGCCGTTTTGGATAGTAGAAGTAAAACACATTAAACTGCAAGAAAAAGAGCATAAAGAGATCAGAAAGGAGCATAAAGATAACACGAAACAAAGAAGCCATCAAAACACAAAAATCTCTTGACCCATCCAAACCCCAAACCCACCAGAAACCGGAAACATAGAGGCTAGAGCTCTCAGGAGAGAAAGAGAAAGGAGAAAAGGGGAAGAAATCCCATTTTTCACACTAAGAATTAAAATGCACTGCTAATTACTAGATGAAGCATCCTTGCAGCTGCAAGCTAGCTTTCTGGTAAGTATACCAACTAGTTGTTTTGTGGAAAAGGAAAATGCCAATATAATTTTCATGTTTTGAAATGAATGATTGACCTAGACAACTATTTTAGAAATGGAAGCTTCTTGGTAAAGTGATAAAAAAAACTTTGGATGCTAAAAAGCGTAAAATGTGTACAGATCATATAGTTCTGCTAGTGCCCAAGTGGTTAAGATATGAATCCCATCACAAACTTGCAAATATTATTTCTGAGTTACAACTATATATTGAAAATGATAAAATTCAGGTTGTAAAATTACCAAAAATGACAAGAACTTAAGATCTGCGTTCTCAGTACCAAAACCTCGCAGATCAATTATTCCAATTATATCTTCTTTTGCAGGTGGAAGCATGCTCAGTGCCTTCTCTACATAGAACACACAGAGTCTCTCGTCCTCATCAGGATCATGGACCTGCCGTCAAGTTATTAGTAAAGTAAAAATTCATGTTAAGAGAATAAATTCATATAAGATTATAGCCGAAAACATATATTTTACTATAAAAAATAAGGAAAAGAGCCCACTGAGGAAGGACAGAGGTCATAGGGCACGTTATAAGGTCGAACTTCACCATTTATGGAGAAGTAGGTGCATCAACAAACCATGGACAGTTATAAGTTACGGCGCATAAGCTTTCAAGTTACAGTGACAAAGAGTAAATCTTCAATTACAAAGGAAGACAATTGTACTACAAATGAACTGTGGGTAATGATGGGATTGAGTGATTAACTCAAACCAACAAAATTTGTGCAATATCAATAGGTAACCACGAAACTTACTGCAGGTAAATGCTTGGATGCAGCAACTATGAGTACTGGCCTGTCATTGACATCAAGAAACTCATGGACGTATGCTTTCCCAGTTTCAGCCATTCCTTTTACTGAATCTTCAGACAGTTCATCTACTCCAAATTCCTGACGCCAGTTCTGTTTGAGACAGAAGGGAAAATGAAATCATATAATTATGTAACGAATGCTTTGGCATTATCATTCCTCACATTAACTAAAATTTAAATGTAAACCATGTAAACCTTTTATCTTAATCTCATTTAAAAAACACTTAATACAGCAAATTCACTTTCTGCAAGTCAATTGAACAAGAGACATGCTGTTTTGAAAGGGAAAAAAAATAATTAAAAAGAGGGGTTTCAAGTACATACAATAGCTTTCGTTAATTTTGCAACCGCATCTTCAACAGAAAACTTTCGGTCCTTCAGAAACCAGAGGATCATCTCTTCATCGTCCCTTCCATTTCGACCTAGAGGAAGACTGGAGTATTCTCTTTCGAGTTTCTCCTTCACTTCCAAGACGAGCTGAAACACTTGAAAACATGAACCATAAACTACCTAGTTTATCATCATATAAATATATACATATAGGCAACGCGATCAACCAAACGTAAAGCCACTCGATCTTCAAATAACTACCCGTTGTCGTTATACTGTGCAAAAATCTCGTATAAAATGGCTGCGTAATGCATATTGTTGAATTGACAGAAATCAAACACACTTCTCCTCTTTAGAAATAAAAAAATCTCACATGCTAGCAATTTTCAGGCAACCCGTTCACTCCGGCAGGACAGAATTCAGCAAATTACAGACATATCAACATGAAGAAGTTTGTAGACCTAATTTGAATCCAAACATACACCACTCCAACATCTCATTCTCATGGAAAAAGGCTAGACGCGGACTAGAATCGGTAGATAATGGAGTGGAAGCTTAGTACCTTGCGCGACTCGCCGGAGTCGGAGACGCAATTCTGAACGGCGAATCTGCGGAATTGAGTAGCTCGGACTGGAATTGGATAACTGGTGGGGAGAAGCGGTTGGCGTAGAGTGAGGCTGAGACGTACCGCCATTTCTCAAGCAGGAGAGAAGATGAAGTTGTTGACAAAGAAGCAGGAAAGTAAAGGTAGAGATGAGAGAGCCCGCTTGGCGCTTTATACGTGTTTATGAATTATAAAATATAGGCTAAATTATATTTTTTAAAATAATAAAAAATAAAAAATACCTAGTTAGTTTCAAAAATATCCCTAAATTTTCAAAATTTTCAATTATACTGGTCAACTAATAATAGCATAATTCAACTAACATGAATAATAATCAAGAGCTCCTAAGAAAAAATATACTTTTGAACTATGAAAAACGTTAAAAAATGCTCTCAATATTTAAAACACGCGAAATTCATATGAGGACGGTTAAGTTCTAACTTGTACTTGTATGGCGGGAAAAAAATGAAAATGTGGACATCTGAGAGATTAAAAAAATCATGAAAACGTAGACATTTGTTTTATTCCTCATTGATTTTGTCCGGAAAAGAGTTTTTTTTTTTTTTTTTTTTTTGTCTTTTATGAGACTACGCAAGTTCAAGACGTGCACCGAGTGTGAACGCAAAGTTGAAGGTCCACATCTCAAAAACATTTGACGAATTCCAAACGTTTGAAACTTTTGAAAGTTCAAAAGTATTTGAAACTTTTTTCATAGTTCAGAAGTATTTTTAAAAGTTTTAAAATATTAAAAGTATTTTTTAAACATAACTCATAGTTTAAGATTATTTTTTTATAGCAACAAGAACATAAGTTAACTAAATAGTTCAAGATTATTTTTTATAGCAACAAGAACATAGCATAACTAACACCATGTAACAACTAGAGACCAAGGCCAAAGCGAGCATAGCTCAGCGGGGCATATATATGTGTTAACGACCAAGAGGTCTGTGGTTCGAATCCCCCACCCCCAATGTACTAAAAAAAAACAACTAGAGACCAAGAGATTCTAGGTTCGATCTCTCACCCCCACATATATATATTTTTTTTATAAATTCTATTGATGTTAGAAAATAAATTAATGCATACATACATTTGGAGAAGAAGAAAAACAGCAATAATTTGATCCAAGTCAAGATCCTCTCTTCTTTCTCATTATTGGAACAGCCCAGCCCAATTATTTAGGGTTTTTTTAGTACCCCAATTATTTAGTTTAGTGTCTTCGAAGTTGGTCGATTCAACACTTTTTCAGATTTTCTTCCCATTTTCGAAACAGACAGAGACATTAATTGTGAATATATTAAAATAACTTTTCTTTAGAAGATGAAATAATTATCATGGGAGTATTTAATTTACAAAACGATCGTAGTTTACATTTTTTAAATTAGAAATGTGTTAAAATGAGATTTCAACTTCTGATCTCAATCAATTAATATTTATGTTATTTTTATTTTTTTTAATTAAATAATTTTTCTAGAACCTACTTCATAAAAACCAACCTTCAAACAACTAGTTTCACAGAAAGAAGAGTTTAACATAAACTATTAAATGAACTTCAGTGTGGGGACAAACACGACTTTCATAATTCTCAATTTGACTTTCTTCGAAAAAAAGCTTTCTTTCTATACTTTTATGATGTTAGAGCGAGTATTGAATTATAATAATATATAAATAGTAAATATTATTGAAGTCAACGCAATTATTTTATTGACAGTGAATTATAATAGTCAGTGGTATTGAACTCCAAGTTTGTGTCTCCAAACACCCTAAAGTTAAAACTATCATCATGTCAAAAGTGACTTTTTCACTTCCACATTACTTTTGTCACATTCACGATGACTAAAATAAACATGATTTTATTCATTCAAATTTAATTTTGATGTTATGAAAATCGTGTTTCAAAGTGTAAAACCAAAAGTAAATTTATTTTGAATACATATTTGAAAGTGATTTTGAACATGATAAAATTGATTTTAACCATTTTTAAATCATTCTCAACATGCACTATCAACATGACAAATCAACCACGAAACCTAAAAAAAAAATTACAAAAATTACAAAAATTTATTTAAACTGAATTGACCAAAAAAATGTAATTCTATTAGACTCGGTTCAATTGGTTTCATCGTTATTTTATTTTACTTTTTAAAATTAAGTTAAGGTTGTATTGTTTAGATATGTCCTATGCAAATGTAGAAATTAAGTGAACATAACTCAATAGTCTCAATTAACATAAGATTTTGTTAAGATTCTGTCCCTAACTAAGAGATGATCCATTTACTCTATGTCAACATCTATCTTAAAATTGATGTGATTTCGAAATTCGTAGCAAAGGTAATAAAATGGTGTCCAAAATAAAAAATACAAATTTTGATTTTTTTTTATTTTTATTTTAGTAGAAATTTTCATGGACTTGGTACAATTGGGTCCACGCGTTTTTGCATAAATGTGAGCGACTAGGAAAAGGCATTCTTAAAATAATAATAATAAAAAAAAACATTTACAAGTCAAAATCATTGTTCTCCTGCTAGACTTAAAAAATGCAAATTCCTTCTACCCAAAGGACCAAAATTAAATTTATTTGCTAAAAAAAAAAAAAAAAAAAAAAATATAGTCACCCTTAAAAATAAAAAATAAAAACATTTACAAGTCAAAATCATTGTTCTCCTGCTAGACTTAAAAAATGCAAATTCCTTCTACCCAAAGGACCAAAATTAAATTTCTTTGCTTAAAAAAAAAAAAAAAAAAAAAAAATAGTCACCCTTAAAAATAAAACCTTTACTCCACCTAATTTTTTGAAACATATTATAATATTAGTTCACTTATATATACTTGTGTTCAAATTTGCATATCGATATTTTGTTTTTAACACTATTGTTATTCAATAATAAAGTATTATATCATTATTTGAAATGGGGTGAACTAGTATTAAAAAATTGAACTTGTGATTATTTATTTAAATACTATGTTAAATTAATATTCAAATTTTAAATTTTAAATTAATAACTTTAATATTCTAACACAAATATTTTGATATATTATTAGGTAACTTCCTTTGTTGGAAGGTTGAGGCGAGATTTTAGACCCCTCCATAAGACTTTGGAGGGTAGTACAACAGTGTTATCCGAGACCAATAAAAAAAATAAGAAAAACTTGCATCCATGTGGGACTTGACTCAACAAGGCTTAAATTAGCCAAGAGTTTAACTTAAATGAAATTCAATTTCTATAAGTTACATACCTCTTGTGGTGCATGAGACTCATATTTATTTGGATGTGCATGGAGTGGTTCCGTCAGGATCGTACGCCTCTCCCGTCATGTTGAGGGAGTGGGTCCTAATCGCTGGCATATTCTTTGGGATGGGCTTGTTGCCGCCCATTTTTAAGGGGTGGTGATGTCAACTGACTATCCGAGCTTCAATCATGTGGTCAAATCGGAGTACAATGGCTGGTTCGAGTTCTTTGGTAGACATCTCGGTCATGTCCTGACCCAGACTTATCGGGTCCTCCTCGAGTTTCGTAGATGACATCACGGGGCTAACATCATGCCGAGGTGGCCCATAAAAGAAGTAATTTGATTTTCCCTCGTTGTCTATTATGTTTTAACTATCTTATTTCATAAAAGATAACTTTGTTGTTGTTGTGCCAAGCCGAGCATAGCTCAATTGGCATAAAGTTGTGTCTGTGACCAAAAGATCATGGGTTCAATCCTCGCATTTATTAAAATACCGTTGCAAAAAAAAAAAAACTTTGTTGTTCTTGTAAAAATACGCTTGAATTTTCAAACGTTTAAAAAATGTCTTTCATCTATTCTCAATCAATTTTATCTAGTTTTGTTATATTTCTTAATATTTAAAATTGATAAAATAATATTTTCATGATTTTTTAACACGCGTCTAAATTTTCATTTTTTTTCATATCATACAAGGACAAGTTAGAATTTAATCGTTTACATTAAAATTATGTGTGTTGATGACGTTATTTAAATGTTTTTCATAGTTTATAGATATTTTTAAAGTATTTTTAAAACAAACCCTAGGTGTTTTTGATAATTTAGTTTTCTTAAAAAAGAGTAAAGAATAACTATTATTAATTATAAAAATAATAATGATGTCCGTCCTTTTTCATTTTTTACTCCACTTTCACAATTTTTTTTTTCAACAAGAGCGCTCAAAGTAATAGTTGAAGATGCAAACTAATGGCTCTTGTATTTAAATTATTGCAATGTCCTGCAAAAGAATATATATATATATATATATATATATATATATATATATATATATATATTTTTCTTTTTTAAGAATATAGATGATCTAGTTGTTAGGTGGTGTTTTCTTAGAACATGTTGGGTGATAAATTGAACCTAGGACCTCATAATCTAGCCGATATTGTTGTTGAGCTATGCTTTTGTGGGCCGTTGTTGGGTGGTGTTAATTTTTCAATTATATTTTTTAAAAATTATAAAAATACATCTAAATATATTTTGATATATCATCAATATGTCCACAATGTACAATTAAAAAAGAATATAGTACTAAGATCTTAGATCTTCCATAATATTTTTTTTTTTACCTCGGATTGAACTTGACCAAAAGAGGATTGAATTAAAAAATGGTGGTACCATTCGTACCAAAAGTGGAGTTTTGGGTGTAACATTATTGTATGGTTTTAATTTATGAACCGAGTTTGGAAAATGAAAATTAAATAGTGTTTTTTTTTTTCAAAAAAATAAATAAAGTGTGCTTAAAAAAATAAAAATAATAAATAAAAACCTTCTGGCTTTTGTACCACAAAAAATTTGTTGCTGCAAAATGGGTCTTATAATAAATGAGATGTTAAATAATTGAGGGCACAATCTCCTCATTTTTCATAGAGTAGCCCATAACTCATAAATCATCCTCTTTTTTTGAGTGGCCTCCCATTGCTTTTAATTTTCTATACCAATGCTTTAGTTGCATTTCTTTTCCCTAAATAAAAAAGAACAAATGTGTTGAAAATATAAGCTCTACTTGAAAAAGAAAAAAAAAAGTTCAAATAATTGAGCAAGTTTTTTTTTTAATTTGTTTTTAATATTAATGTTGATTGCGAACTTGAATAGAGACTCTTATCTCGAACTTATGTTTATAAAAATCAATCGTCAAAATCACGTGAGAAATCAATTAAAAGTTTAAAATATAAATTGAGACACTATATCAAATTCAAGAGTTATTTTCAAAAAAATATATATTCAAGAGTAAACTTTGATTTTTTTTCATAAATATTTAAAACCAGGCACATTGTTTGAACTTTTAATTAAAATAAGTCGATGTTCGAAATATGTTGCAAAAGTTTATGTTTAAGTTGACCTAGTAGTTACGAAGGGTCTTGACACATCAATGCTCTTTCAGAGGGAATGAATTCTCTCTTTGGTGGTTACCTAACCTATCTAGAAATTAATTTCTTATAAATTTTCAAAGTTTTGTCCTAATTCTTAGCTTTAAAAAATGTTTCATGTATTTACTATTTTTTTTTATAGTTCAAATAAATATGGGATGAGGACTTCCGACCTTATGAGAAATAGTGCGCGTCAATTACGGTTGAGTTATGTTCACTATAATATTTACAATGTGTGTCTAATAGCTCATTCAACTTTAAAAATAAAAAAGGTTTGTTCTTCATTTCAACAATTTTTTTAGTAAGTTTTTCAACTTTTAATTGTATGTCCAATAAATTCCTTCCTTGAGCAGCAGTATGCCGACCTTATAATTGTATGTCTAATATGTGGGATGATCAAAGTGAGCACGCCGATAATTGATATGTACTACATTTTTTTAGGTCGAAAATTAATTTCTAATATCGTATTTGTCGAATTTAAAAATAAAAAAATTACATTGGATGTGTTGTATGAAAAAGTAGATAATTGCAATATATGGGCAGTTTGGTGGTGGTGGGCATAACCATAGCCGATGATTGAAAGAAACGAAGGGCCAAGAGAAAAGGGACTGAACTGCAAAATCCTGCCATGTGCTGTAAATATTCATAATTAATTTTAGAAGCTCAGAGTGTAATGAAATCTGAGTCAGCCCTCTTTTATGTATTTGACAAGTGCTTCTTCTTTAGTTCTTTGAGAGAGATTTCAGATTTGTACCACACTTCTAGAAAGAAAAAGAAAAGTAAAAAAAAGTGCTTCTACCAATTGTCATTGATGTGATTTCATTTTGCAATAACTTTCTTTTTAAAAATATTTTGTATTATCATAGTATTATTCAATTTCTAGATTTCGAAATCTATAGAAGCCTCAACTGAAAAAAAAAAAAAAACTACCCATGAGGATAGTCAAATTAGTATGAGATTGTGTCTTTTTTTACTAAGAGGTTCAATCCCCGCATTAATTAAAGTATGTTTGCAAAAAAAATAAAAATAAAAATAAAAGTATCTCATATAAAAAAAAATGTTAGTAAAAAAATACTAATATTTGGATCAATTTGAATATCTTGTAAAGGTGTACATGAGTTATGTTGGATCGTCGGAATGATGTTTTTTTTATTCTTAATTATTTAAAATATATTTCTACAAATTATCATTTTAAATTTCTTTCTTCGATATATAAAAAAACGAATAAATAGTGAATCAAAATGATATCATTTATATTTATATTGATAAACATATATAAATATATTTATAAAAAAAATCATGAATTTAGGTCGGTTCGAGTTGAATTCAAAAATAGTTCAACCAGCGAACCGACCTAAAATTTTGGGTAGACAAAAAACTAACCCAACTCAATAAAAAAAAAATAATCGAACTCAATCTTTACGATTCACAAAATTCAACTCAATCTTTACGATTCGAGTTGAGTAGGCTGAAAATCCAACTCAATCCTTATAATTCGAGTTGAGTAGACTCAGTTGTCCAATCATTTGTACACTCCTAACATCTAGATTAATCTCTTGGTTCTATAACATTGGGTAGTCTACAAAATTTATATGCTTTTAATAATATAGGTGGAGGAGGACATTGTGGAATTTAAACTCATTTTTTTCATTTTTTATTTTATTTAAATGTTATTTTTACTTATCTTTCATCGAGGTAAAGTTTGAATTGCAATTTTTATAAAATCTTTAACTTTGCATTAATGAATCTAGGAAGACGAAAAAGATCCTTGACTAGGGAGAGGAACTTTTTTTTTTTCTTTTTTTTTTGATAAATAGTATTGTAGTGTAGTTTGCAAACATATTAAAAAATATAGTTATTTTGACTTTGACTGGCGGTACTTATCTTTTAACAAGACAGTAAATATAATATAAATAAAAAAAGTGAATTCGTAGACAAGACTAAAGAGTAGAATTTACTTTAATAAAGAAAAAAAAAAGAAAATTATGAACTCATCTTTTCATAAGCCAAGTTCACACGTTGTTTTGATTCTTCGAAAATACAACCTTTGATGTAGACGAAAATCTATATTCCTCTAATATTTTATAAATTTATTTTTAAAACCACAATATTTTGTAAAAATTCATACAACTATGTAAGGAAGTTAAAAATAATGTCTCCTAGGGACATTTCATGCCTAAACAAAATGAAGTTAAGAATAACAACACAATATAAAAAGAAGATAGAAAAAAATAAAACACATAAAAAATATAACTTTTCGCTCAGAATCGAGACTACATCCATAGTCTAGTAAACCATAACAATGATTACTTTAACTTCTAATTAGGCATCACAACAATGAATGACTAGGATTTACAAAACATAAATCTTCAAAATCTAATTAAGAATAGCTACCACGACATTATGGTAGCTTATTCTCTCTATAATAATCGCTCACAAGATCTAAAAAAATACTCAACACCCTTTTCTACAATGAGATACAATATAAAATCACATATATAGGAACGATTAAAAACGACTAAGGACCAGAATTTATTAAAAAAAATGTCGCAGTAGTGCCATGACATCGTAGGCAGCGCCTAAACGCGGTCTTCTCGACTTCTCTTGCTCTATATAAGAATATTTTAGCTCCACAAACCCAACAATATATGAACATAAGATTTTGTTTCACTCCAAATTCCATAAATATAACTTGTATACAAGTTAAAAAAAATCAATTTATTTAATAAGGAAGGCTAGATTATAAATTTGACATCCATGATTTCAAAAATTTCAACATAGTTCACCTAGCTTAAATAAAAAAATTCACAAAAATTCGACATTTTTATTCTACACTCTCTATCATCGTCATATGGTCGGTTTAGCAAATCAAATAAAAAAATATCAACAAATTGTCAGATATGATATTTTTTTCTACTTCAGAGATTTGAATTCAAAAAAAGTTGATAGATAATTGATACTTTATCTACAGAATTAAAAAAAAGTTGATTGCATAAATAACAATTCTGTTTAAAATATTGATAAATCTACAACAATACAAAATATTTTATAAATATGAAAAAAAAAAAAAAAATAGTCTAGATTGCTATCACTGCTCTTCCTAAAAATTACCATATCTATAAATATTTTAAAATAGTGTAATATTTTTAATTATTTTACTCTAAAATTTGATGGTAATTTTTTTTTTTAAAGAATGTGTTACGTAATATATTAGGTTTGGTGAGATTTAACTACATGATAGGGACTGGATTAAAAATTTAAAATCACAGTCGAAATGTTTGAAACTTTATAATATAAATGAAAGGAATAAACTGAATTAAAATTTGTAGAAGCTTATTATATAAATGTAAGTTACTTAGCAGACAAGGCAGAATTTGAGTGGGATGTCTTGATTAATTGCATACATGTGTGTGGCAGTGAAGAGTGAGAGAGAGAGAATTCTTCTGCTTTTAGAAAAAGAAAAAAAGGTAGAAAAAGAAAATGTACTGTACTGCTCTATCACAGAGGAACCAATTTTGCAGATGAAATAACAGAGCATTAAAAAGAAATTCAGGCCAGTGTTTGTCTGCTTGATTCCCCTCTCTGTTTCTTTCAACCATCGCCAGAATTTCTCTTCAAAAAGTAAAAAACGTAATCAAAATCAAAATCTAAACAAAACCCACCTCAATTGCATCCATCTACTTCTTCAAAATCAAAAATCAAAATCAAAATCAAACCCAAATGGCCATTTCTGCTTCTTTCTCTTTCATCCCTGCAAAAAAGAAAAAGAAAAGAACCCATTTCTTTTTCTAGTTTCTCGAGCTTTTTGATTTTGACCAGTTTTTTCTATTCATAAAAGAGACACCCCAAGCCATCTGGGTCCTTTCTTTTTTTAAAAAAAGAATTGGATTCTCTCGAATTTCTCTGTCTGACAGAAATTCGCCATTAACGAAGCCAAGATGCTCGAGAAAAGAAAAAGATAGATATATATATATATATATATATATATATATATTATAGAAGCTGAGAATGGCGAAAGAATTCATGGGTTTTTGTTTCTGAGGAGAATGGTTCGTTCTGTTTTGTAAGGACGTGCAGAGGAGGAAGAAGAAGCCAAGTCTTAAGAAGCTCTGTGATTTTTTTTTTTTTTTTTTGATCTTTGTTCTAATACGACAATCCCAATACGTACAAACGCACGTATTCCAATTCCTCTACCAAAACGACACCCAAAAACATTCCTTCGATGTTATTAGCGGCTTTTGTTGATTTATTTCTCCTCGCTTTGATTTCCTCTGTTCTGTCGGCACCGTCCATTGCGGCGGAGAATTTCAGACCCGCCGCCGCGGAGTTTCAGAAATTGAGCGGCGTTAAAGATTACTTGAAGAACATCAATAAACCCCCTATCAAGACAATTCAGGCATGTTTTACTTTCATTTTCTTCTGTTTTTGGTTCATTTTTATGAAACTTTAAGAATTTGGGTTTTTTGTTTTTCAGAGTCCAGATGGGGATTTAATCGATTGTGTGCTTTCTCATCTTCAACCTGCTTTTGATCATCATAAGCTCAAAGGGCAACTTCCATTGGTAACTTAATTTTGTTTGCAATGTGAATTTACTGTAAACAAAATGGAATATAGAATTAGTAACAGAGAGAAAAGACAGAAATTATATTTTGAATTTTCAGGATCCCCCAGAGAGGCCAAAAGGTTACAATTCCTCCGCCGGTTCAGTTGCAGAGAGCTTCCAGCTATGGCGGCAGACCGGTGAATCTTGCCCTGAAGGAACTGTTCCCATTAGAAGAACTACAGAAGAAGACATTTTAAGAGCAAGCTCTGTTCAAAGTTTTGGAAGAAAGCCATTAAAATCTGCCAGAAAAGACTCAGCAGGCAGTGGCCATGAGGTTAGTAGTTTCTTGTTCTTGTTCTTGTTGTTGTTCTTCAAATTCCTTCAGTGTAAGAATTAATGCAATGAGATTTTGATTTGGTTGTTTGTTGCTTGATCTGGGAATCAAGGAAACAAGACAAAACTGTCTTTGTCATTTTTGTTTTTCTTTCCAAATGATTCAATATTTCTGCAGTTCATCCACTGATAAGGCTTACTAAGTTTTCCACAATTAAATGTTAAGAACTTACACTAAATTACATCTTTTCTCATTCTGGGAAATCAAATAATCGAGCATCCGTTCGATATTTTTTTTTTTTTTTGCAACGGTACTTTAATTAATACGAGGATGGAACCCATGACCTCTTAGTCACGGACACAACCTTACGTCAATTGAGCTATGCTCAATTTGGCAGTTTTCATTTGGTTTTTGAAAATAGTGTTTGTTTACTCACCATTTCTTAACATTGAATTTCATTAAAAAAAAAAAAAAACTACGTTTTTTTAGCTTTCAAAACTTAGCAAATTTATGCTTGTTTACTCCTAATTTTTTAATGTTAGTTTTCACATTTTTTGAGGAAAAGTTTGAATTCTTAATCAAATTCCAAAAACAAAAACAAGTTTTAAAAAACTAAGTTAACCTTTGATAAGCATTTGGTTTTTTAAAATAGTGTTTCTTAACATTGATTTTCATTAAAAAAAAAAAAAAAACTACTTTTTTTAAACTTTCAAAACTTAGCTTCGATTTTGCAAATACTCGTAAAATGCAGATAACAAAACAAAGGAACCGTAGAATGACTGTTGACTTAATTTTCAAAAATCAAAGGTTATCAAACCAAGTATTTTTTTCGTTTTCAAAACGTGGCTTGGTAGAAAGTAGATAACAAAACAAATAAACCCACAAGTAGAACTAGTGATTATAAGCTAAAATTTAAAAAACAAAAAATCCAAATGGTTACGAAACGGAACCTGAGAGAATCTGAAAGGCTTATAAGTTTGTCTCTATAAGCTGAAAGAAAATGGTCAATTCAATTTTCAGACAGTTTTATTTTCCATTTTTTTACAGCATGCTGTTGTGTTTGTTAATGGAGAACAATACTATGGAGCAAAAGCAAACATAAATGTTTGGGCACCCCATGTGAGTGATCAATATGAGTTCAGCTTGTCTCAAATCTGGCTTATTTCTGGATCATTCAATAATGATCTCAACACCATTGAAGCTGGTTGGCAGGTATGTTTTTCTCTAATTCTTTCCCGAGTGCGACCAAAGTCCCACATTGGTAGAAGAGGGGAAGATCGTGGGTATATAAGGAGGGACAACATTCTCCATTAGTACTTTTGGGTGGAACAAAAAACAAAGTCACGAGGGTTTAGGCCCAAAGTGGACAATATCATACCAATGTGGCGATATGTGGAGCGTCGTAACAGTATTTTCTTCATTTTTTTCATCTCTGTTCATGTTGAAAAATTCTGTAAATTTTGTTTATGGTGATTTTTTCAGGTTAGTCCTGAGTTATATGGAGATATTTATCCAAGATTCTTCACTTATTGGACGGTCAGTTTTTATTTTACACTATTTTTTTCAAAGGTTAAAGCCTAAAGGTAAATTTGAAAGAAAAATCTGTTTTTCTTTCTCTCTCTCTTCTGTTTTTCAGACAGATGCATACCAAGCAACAGGGTGCTACAACTTACTGTGTTCTGGTTTTGTTCAAACCAATAACAAGATTGCCATAGGAGCTGCAATATCTCCAAGATCTTCTTTCAATGGCAGACAATTTGATGTGGGTTTAATGATTTGGAAGGTGAGCTTTCTTCAATATCAAATGAAATTTAACCCCTAAAAAAAGTGAGGAAAAAAATGGAATGAATGGAGAATAAATTATATGTCTAGTCTCTAGTGGAGGTGATTTTGATAGTAAATATGGTGAAACTTGACATTACTTCAAAAAAAGGAAAAAAAATGTTGGATGTGAACTTAATTTTCATATTAATAGGATGCTTTTAGTATATAAAGAATTACAACATTTTCATTAACTCGAGACTTTCTAGATAGAGTTCATTAATAAAACTATGAATTAACCAAAAACAGGTCAATTGTACCATTGTGTGGATATTGAAAGCGAAAGGTCGAAAGGTCCGTTGTTGAACAACAAGACCGTCCTATTTTCACTTTTACTCCCCCTAAAAAAAATTGTGTTGGAGTTTAACTTGGAGTGAAAATATTCAAATCTCTGACCTCTTGGTTGAGGCTATATGCTTGAGCCAATTGAGTTAAGTTCAGGACAATTT
Source organism: Herpetospermum pedunculosum (assembly GCA_028017165.1). NCBI lineage: Eukaryota > Viridiplantae > Streptophyta > Magnoliopsida > Cucurbitales > Cucurbitaceae > Herpetospermum > Herpetospermum pedunculosum. The sequence continues at coordinate 1,834,008 of CM051530.1, forward strand.
TTTTTTTTTTTTTTTTTTTATTATTAGTGTTTTTTAATCTTAATCATTTAAAGCAAGAAAATCACCTTTGCTATTGATAGGACTCCTAGATAGTTTTGTTTCTTCTTCTTTTATACCCCTTCTGTTGGTTTGACTACCAGTGAGAGTGACCTACTTTCAACTTTCCATTAAGTTTCTCTCAGTTTTATATTAAATTTTTGTGAAAGGTTTGGATATTTTTCCCCAAACCAACAGTTGAACCCACATGGGAAATCCACTGCTTTTATGCAGTCAAAATATGCAATTCTTTTCAAGATTTTCTTTGTCAAGTAGTCATTTTAGGGTCCATACCAAGAGGCAAATATTCCATCTTTCACAATCCATGAAAAAATCCATCCCCAAGTTAGGTTTAACATTTTTTTTTTCTTTTCCCCACAACCCATATGCAATGCCTAGACCACCATTTAAGCACCTCGACTAATCTAACAACTAATGTAACTTCATAGATATCTAAGTTTACGGGTTGTCGGGTTGTCGCTTATCCCAAGTTAGGTTTAACATTTTTTTTTCTTCTTCCTTTCATAACCCATAAGCACGCACCTCGACTAATCTCATAGGAAAACAACTTTAGTAAACAGTTGTTATAATTTGGACGTGTAACATCAAAGATATCTAAGTTTATGGGTTGTCGCTTGCAGGATCCGAGGCACGGAAACTGGTGGCTGGAATTCGGGCAGGGTCTGTTAGTAGGGTACTGGCCAGCATTTTTGTTCAGTCACTTGGGAAGCCATGCCAGCATGATCCAATTTGGAGGAGAAATAGTGAACACAAGATCAACAGGATTCCACACATCAACACAAATGGGAAGTGGGCATTTTGCAGAAGAAGGCTATGGAAGAGCTTCTTATTTCAGAAATCTGCAAATAATTGATTGGGACAACAGTTTGCTTCCTGTCTCAAATCTTCATCTATTGGCTGATCATCCAAATTGCTATGACATAAGACAAGGCAAAAACAAGCTTTGGGGCACTTATTTTTACTATGGAGGTCCTGGTAGAAATGTACACTGTCCATGAGCAGATCACATCATAATGACATAGAAGAAAATTTTATTTTATTTTATTTTCTTTTTTCTTTTCTAATTTTTAATTTTTGGGGATTTTATTTCTTACCCACTTTCTCTATAGGCCTTAGAATGATTTGGGTTGCTATTATTATCATAGTTTTATATTATTTTTTTTGGTTTTTTTTCTTATTTTTTTGCTATGTGGCCCCCATTTTGGGATATTGTAAATTTTGGAGATAATAGGATGTATTCAATCAAAGTTATGAGGTGATGGGTCCAATTTTCTTGAGGTCAAAACAAATATAAAAGACAAATCTTACAAATGAAAGGAACATAAAAGGTGAACATAATAATCCAAAAGACTTCTTCTCATGTTAATCACTCTCTCAATATCAATGAGATTCACTCTGTTTATAATTTTGTTTGATAAATATTTTGTTTTTAGTTGAGATTGTTCTTTAAAATAGTAAACTTCACTTGTGAATGTGACTAAGTGAAGAGATAAAATATCAAAATTCCTAAATATTGTGTGAAAATGTGTACTTTTCAATAGTTGGTGGAGAGACTACTATTTGAAAAATTAGGAGTTAGGACAGGAGTTAGATTGTTTTGAAATATTCTAGATTATGAATGACTTTTCTTACCGAACAATTACAAGAATGAAACTCCTTAGAAAGAGTTTAAGATGATTTAAGATTTGTAGAGGAGATTCGAACCTCCGACCTCAAGAGAAGGAGATGTCAATTAATGCTGAGTTATGCTCATTTTGACGCTCATTTGTCATTTCAAGTGAAGACAACCTATAAATGATAGAAGTAAAAAATGTTGTCATAGTCTCAAATAGATACAAGTATCTGAAGATATTCTTGGAAGAATTATATGCTGAGTAAAACTCTCAAATAGATACAAGTATCTGAAGATATTCTTGGAAGAATTATATGCTGAGTAAAACTGTAAAAGATACCTTCATTCAAACTACTATGTGACATCATATAAAATTGTAGTATGACCTGTATATACATATGTTGAGCATTAAGACAAAAACAAAAACAAAAAAGAAGCCAATTCAGTAACAGTTTTTTTGTTTTTCTAATTTATTTATTTAGAATGTCATTAAAATTAAAGGTTTTGAAAATTACACTGTAGAAAGATGACATAGATTCTTTGAGTGAGTAGATAAGATCTTATCTTTAAAATTGATCAAAGTGGCTCATAATGTCATGCATCATATCAAGACTGTTTAAAGAAAAGTTTCCTCAAATCAGTTATTTTAAGGTCCCATACTTTATGGATTTGCATGTGGGGAGCAATAAAGAAGCATACTTAAGCATAGCTCTTTTAACAAACACTCCATTTTTAAAATAACCATACAGAATCTCAGCACTCAGTGAGATAGTGTGAATAAATAAATAAAAAGAGTATGAAAAGTCAACCAAACAATAATTAATGACATGGGTCAATGCCCTCCTAACTTTATTTTTTTTCTTCAAATTCTTCTTTTCTCCACAACATTCACTATTCCACCTCTAGTTGGTCTACTAGGGATGAAAACGAGTGAGTCGGTTCGACTCGAGATTTCGATTCCTTGCACCTTTATAATCTACTATGCATTTTCTTTAGCCCCGAGAATTGGTAAGGTTTGTAAGCGAAGCTGCAACAACCTTTAAAGTCGATCTAAACTATGCGGTTAATCTTGCTTAATTAAGTAGCTAACACACACAACCACATCAATCAAATAGAAAGATAATGACTAAAAACACAACTGAGAAAAGAGAAGCCTGCAAATATGGTGCTAATAATTTGATTTTGTGTTTAAATCAAGAAATCGACCTAGATCCTTTCTCTTTTCTCTTTTCCATTTTTTAAGTGTTCATATTTATCTGTCAACTAAACAATAATGGTTTTTTTGGGATCAATATCTTTAATTTTTGGATAATCATTTCACAGATCTAATTATATAAATGAACAAAAAGACATATCTAATCTCTATTAAATTATTCACAAAACTTAACAATGAGACATGTACTATCGATCGAGAGGTTAGAGATTTAAATTCCTGACTTTACATGTGGTTTAACTAAAAAACAAACAAACACGGATTATTGGAAAGAATACAAGGATGAGAGGGAGTGATGAAGAGAACAGTGGTACAACAGACCAGGAAGAGGTTGAGCTGAGGTGAAAGAGTGAAGTGGACGCCACAGCTTGGTGCCGCCAACTTTAACCAGACACTCATCTTTTGTGTGGTGGGCTGAGCTGAAAAGGCATACAATAATACAGTTTGCTTTACCAACAAAAGAAAAGGAAACAATACTTTTATGGGACAGATAAGGAAAAAAAGCAAAGGCCCATAAAAGATAGTGATCTTTTGTGGGTCACTTTCAAATCATACCACAGATTACTAACCTCTGTTTTCCTCCTTTTCTTTGAATCACTGCAACGATCCAATCATGAGAGAGAAAAAGAATCTGTACGCAAGATTTGTCACTTCAATGCCAGGAGGACCAGCACTAGTGGGATTCATCATTCATTCTCATTTCTCATTTCTCAAATGCCTTGTAGATGGACTTCTTCATAGTTTTACTAACAACTAGGTTGAGAATCAGTTGTGTGTGAAAGAAATGAGAACAATCCTTCTGGTGAATCTAAAATCATCAATCAGATGGAAACAACTATGTGTCAGTCTTGTGAGCTTCCGAGTTCGGTTAAGACCGTGTCTATAAATTTGACGAGATCTTGAGTAGATGAAACGGAACCACCAAAATTTTGAATGACGCTCGAAGTCCTAGAATCGTGTGTTGTGATTGTCTTCGTAGAAAAACTCAAAATCTGTTGTTTGTGTATGGACCTACAAGTTTGAATTAAAGACTGACAGAGTTTAGAAAACTTGGGATCTTTGTGTGTTTCTCCTAGATCCAACATGAATCCTTGGTCTTCTGAAAAACATTCCAGAGATTTCATTCTCGAGGCAATCTTTTGTATTGAAGCAAGATTCTGAGCCAACTGTTGAACCGTTGAAGATAAGCTCCCAGCAGCATTTTCAGTGTCTCTAGGTAGATTTTCAAGTACCACCAAATTGGCAAGCGAAAAGCGTGCTAAGAAGATGAAGAAGTCATAGAAGTTCATGCCTGAAAGGAAAACAAAAAGTTGTATAAATTAACTAGTAATACCAGATCGTTGATATAGTTTGAATGCACACTCCTTAACCCTTAATACTAGCAGTATATGCATCTTAGAGAGCTTTCCACTGGAAGCTCCCAAAGAAAATGGGGGAGTTCTTAAGAGCTTGCTCCCTGGTGACGCTCTGGTCTCAACATGGCGGGCAAAGATTTGACAGTAAATGTCCAGCTCTAAATTAATTAAATGAGATAATGAGATAATGTGTGCAAGACTGGAATTCTTGAAGATGATCTAGTTGTTTGAGCCGTTTCCTTGTTTCAACTTTGTGAATCTGGTAAAATGTTAGAAATGTGGAGAGAAGTTTTACAGAGAGACTCAACTACCTGTGTTAGCTGCGAGGTTGCGTTGACAGAGACCTTCAAAATCATCACATATATCTCTAATGTCTTCTATGTACTCCTTAGCTTCGTTGTAGTCCCGCGACATCAAGTCCAACTGAAAGAATAGAAATTTAGAGAAGAAAACAGGCCAGTGGAATCAGAATGAGAATATTGACAATCCTGTTTTGAACAAAGATTGTACAATGCCCTTGTAAACAATGCTTACCACCCAACAGAGGTTGTAGGAGTTAAACCAGTTGTGGTTTATTGACACAGTGTCTTCCTGAAAAGAAACAAACACATATCAAAAGATAGAATGGTTGTTGGGTAAGACAAACTATGATGAAAAATATGAATAAATATTGAAGTTAGCAAACTGAATCTGGCACCCGTCGGAAAATAATAATTGAATGGAAGTTGAGAATGTAAAGGACAATTCAAGCTATTTTTTTTTTGTTTTGAGTTCAACAATTCAAGCTATCTATCATAGTGGAACAAGTACAAGTGGTAATCACAAAATAATGATCCCTAAAACCATGCAATATAAAACTTAATTTGCTCCACAAGGACATAAAAGTAATAAAGAAAGTATAATACCAGATTATGAACTTGATGATACCAGCCACTTGGCACAAATATAATTTCATTCTGTTCTTGAGTACACTCCAACCAGGTAGCCTGCATAATGATAAACAAATGAACATACAAAAAGCTGATATTATTCAAGAGATAGAAGGAGAAGAGGAAATATCTGGAATAGCATTTACCTTCTTAAAACCAGGAAACAAATTTTCACTTATATTATCAAAGATATTATATACACAGCCTTTCATATTCCTGTTTGAAGAAATATATAAAAAAAGAAGTTAGAAAAAGAGGAAACAATGACAAAGCCCAAAGACATGCATTTAACAGTGGGGAGGATTCCAAAGGTATCAAAACTTTTACAACAATGTTCAAGAAAGGAATAAAGCTCTGAGAGAGCAATTATGAAAAGAATTGAAGATACGGATAATTGTATTGGAATAGTCAGGCAGGCTACGAAATATTGACCGACTCTAAATGTAGGATGCGAGAAAAATAACAGTCGTCCCTAAATTTACATTCCAAAACAATTCTCTTGGAAAAAGAAAATAAGGTCACCTCATAGATTCTTTTCAGTTTATAATTTTAGTATCTTTTCCATCACTTTTCTCTTCTCAAGAACTAACGTAATGGAAAAAATTAGTTATTCAAGTCTACAAGTCCCTTTAGAACAGAAATTGGTGACTACTTACAAAATCAGAACAAGATTAATTAACATCCAACACATTGAACCATCAGTTAACAGGAAAGCACAAAAAACAAAACTATGTCTATACCTGTCGAATACAAGATGGGACTGAGAAGGAGGTAAAAGAAACCATTGTTTCTTTCCACAAACATTTGCTGACCAGCTGTATGACCTGAAAACATCAGCATGGAGTGGAGTCCAAGAACCTGATAAAGAACCATGTATAAGTTTTGATGAGGCCAAGCATTAAAAAAAGTGCAACAGTTTTATATGATGTTACACCTTTTGCTCCCATGTAAACGAAACGATAGTCAGAGCAACTTATTTCATCTTTATCTTGGTAAGAGTCAGGATCCCTGTGCATACGGTAACTGTCAAGGTATAGGTTGAGCCAGTCATCACAAACAAAGTGTGGAGTTGAGTATGCTGTATAATTTGGGTATTCCTGATAATCAAAATAACAAGGATATGAAAACATGGGAGAGCACATATCTAGTTATTCTTTAACTAACAAAGCTTAATTTGACACAGTCATGCAGGTAAAAATCTATGCCAGTATGTTCCAATCCAAACAATAATAATGTAAGATGATTATGTAAAGATCAATCCAGCATGGAAATTTAAGATAACTACACTATTAATCGATAGCAATTCAATTTAGGAAAACATATGTGTGCACGCGTACATGTGGGATTAGTCAAGGAGGAGTAGAGCAGGATACTCACAGTTACAGTACAATGAATGTTGAATACAAAATTGATTCATAGGAAATCTGGAGAAACAATACCAAGACTTTTCCACCATTTCACAAAATACCCTTTAATTGTTTTCCTCATTTGAAAAAGAGGGAGATTCCTAAAAAAAATCATAATTGAGTTTCGAAGTCAAGCTATGAGATGAACTACATTCCAATCCACTAGTCAACAAGAGTGGTAACTCCATCCTAAAAAATTGCACCTGTTAATAAAACATGGTTTTGCTTGAATTAAGGTGTAACATCACATGGGGTTAAAAGAGCCATGTTGGTCTTGCACGTGTTCGAACCATTTTACCTAGTAATTCGACACTAGAAGCAGTAAAATAATGGGCTAACTTAGGCCTCCAATTTGTTGTTGCTCGTCGATAAATATATATATCCATTAGTTCTGACATGGGTAGCATAAAAAAATAATGATAAGTAGACGATAAGTGATTCCTGCTTACACCTTCACAAAATGCCAGTCCTTCAAGTATTGTACAGACTTGTCTCTAAGTCCGTTGCTTGAAGTAAAGCCATGCTCCTCTATAGGCTCCTTATACCATTGGTCAATGAACTCTGAAACAGACATTTCTACTCTCTTCTGATCTGTAAATTCTCTAAAACTGCAATCTGCAACCTACAAGTGGCAAATTATTATCTGACCTCATAGAAAGTGGAATACAGACTTGGATTTTTTTTTTTTTTTTTTTGGTAAGTTTGATTTGTTAGGACAACAAGTGAGTAGTTGAGCATAAATAGACAAGTTTCATGATAGGTAGCCTATTACCATTAATGGTACATTTGGGGCCTGTTTGAAATGACTTTTCAATTGCTTAAAAACACTTTTTTAACACTTAGGGCATGTTTGAGAGTGATTTTGAAATGGTTAAAATCACTCCAAAACATGCATTTTAATCATTCAAAATCAAATTTGATAGTATGTAAGTCGTGTTTAAAAATGTAAAATCAAACATGATTTTGAATGATTAAAGACATGTTTTGAAGTGATTTTGAATATGACAATTTTAAATTCACTTCAAAAAACATGTCTTCAAAACATTTTTTTAAGCACTTGAAAAGTCATTCCAATCAGGCCCTTTATGCATAGACTTTAGGAAATTTAAATAAATGTGCCCTCTTTCTTTGTTTATTTTTCCCATGGTAAGACATTGCAAATGAGGGAGACCGGAAAGAACGGCATTCTCAATATTTCCCCCCAATAGTCATATATGCAAATAAGGGGAAAACAATGACTGGATAGGATAGTAAGGCAAACAGAACTTATCTTTTTTTGCATCCTTGCTTGTTTGTTAATAGCAATAAAATGGATCTGTTTATTTAATTTCTTAAATATTTTTTTAACTAAGTTCCCCACAAATAACGCAAAATGTTCAAGCAGGGTTTTTCCGGAATTGAGCCAGAAAGGCAAGCATCAAATGAATCGCTAAGGCCCCATTTGATAACCATTTAATTTTTGTTTTTTGGATTTTTGAAAATTGTCCTTGATTTCTCGCAATTGTTTACAATAGTTTCAATCTTTCTCATTTGAATTCTTAGTCAAATTCCAAAAACAAAAACTACTTTTTTTTAGTTTTCAAAACTTGGCCTAGACTTTGAAAGCATTTGTACAAAGTAGACAGCAAAACAAAAAAACTTCAAACTCATAAGCGGAACAAGTGTTTATAATCAAATGATTACCCAACATGGCATAAACTAAGCATTTACCAACTTCCAAAAGAGAACACAACGGGTGCATTCTTCTAAATCATCAATCTTTAAGCAACCAGGAAACATTCATCCAACAGTAGGATTCCTACTTCAAGCTGTTTCTTAAAACAAGGAAATGAAAAATAAAAGATGCAAGAGCAAAACTCCACCTCCTTACAAGTTAAAATACATGGGAGAAAAAAAAAAAGCAACCCATTAATTCCATTGAAGAAAATCCACGGATATACCAAGAATTTGAATCACAATGGATCATGCTGACATGAAATGAGACTAAAAATATGAAAATTGAGCACTCGCAATCAGAATCAGAAAGATCGTCTTCTAGGAGAGATTTTAGTACCTGTACTCTGGATTCTCCGAAGTGGGTGGAAAAGAACCGCAGATTTGGGTGCCCATTCTCGTCGACCCAATCGCTGCAAGCTTTCCAATCATCCATGAGACCTGTCAACACCACAGGTTGGTTCTTCTCCATGTACCGTTCTACAAATTCCTTATAACTCAGTTCCTTTCCATTTACTTTGTCTATTCTTCCACAAATTTCAATACTCATCTTTTACTTTGCTGAGATTTTCCGATATCAGAACCGCCGTGGCTGTGAGATGAAGCTACAAGAACAATGCACAGCCGGTAGCAGCTTTGGTAATTGTTGGAAATGGACTAACAAAAACACCAATGAAAAAAATTAAAACACCAATGTCTACTTCTTGGCCGAGATTGTGACTAGAAAACAAAAAAAGAGAAAATAAAAACTAAAAAAAATAAAGAAAGGCTAAATTTTATAATAAAAAAAATACCCTTAAAAATTTATTTTTTCAAAAAAATTGTGATATTATAATTCATCTTCCATAAATGTTTAAAAAATACTATATAATTTTTTTTTAAAATATTTGCTGAAAAGTTTTTTTTTTTTTTTTGAATAAAGAAAGATAAGTTCATCAACTAAAGAAGCAAAAGGTCAGAAGACAAAGTTTCGGAAAGCCACTCAGGTGGGCTTCCTCCCCACTCTGCCGCCATCCCCTCCGCACTAGAATGACGAGCTAAAACATGAGCGGCTCGATTCTGAGACCTAAAAATATGACCAAAATAAAAAGTTGCACCAGAGGCAACCTGCCGATGAATTTCAGCAACAAAAAGACCCACTTCTGAGAGGTCTTCTTCTACACCCTGGATGAGTTTAATCACTTGTAAGCAATCATTTGCTGAAAAGTTAATGGTTTTGAATGTTGTTATTTCATATTAAATTTAGGCAATCGTCCTAACGATGGTTATGTTGTTCTAAGTCATTATCATGTCGATTTTTCATCTAAAATTCGAATTTCTACTTCAAAAATATTTTTAAAACGTTTATGAAATGACAAAAATAATATTACAAATTTTAAGATGATAGAGATATTTTTGAAGCAAGGAACAAAGTTGAAAGATATTTTTTACAATTTAGCAAAAATTGGTAAGTTTCGTCTTTACCAATTGGGATCATGATAAAAAAAAAACAGCACAAAAACTATTTTTGAGAAAATGGGTCAATTTTCTATAAACCAAAACTTTTTTGGTGATTTATAAGCATTATATCAACGGTTGTGCTTTCGTCTTTGGATAACTATTTTTGATGAATAATTTTGAAAAAAGTTCAAACATATTTTTTATTTTAAAAATAACCACTAAAATCTAAAACAATGTCTTCAACTTCTCAAAACCCTAATCAAAACCCTAAATACTAAACACTCCTCTAAATTCTAAGTCCTAAACTTTACAAAGTAAATTTTGATTTATGGCTATTTTTCAAAAAATATTTTTTTGAATTTTTTTTCTTTCAAAATTGACCCCAAAATGGACCTTTGGAAGAATTTCGGGCTTTTTTGAGTTGGGCCAGGCCCAGATTCAATGGCGGATCCAAGCAGTATATAAACTGCAATTTGTCCAGCAGCTTCTTCCTGATTTCACCTGCTACTGAAAAATGGCGCGTACACCACCGATAACTTTGCTTCCATGGCGATCCGCCATTAGTTTCAAGTATAGGTGGAGTGAACTGATTGGAATCGACCTGTGTATGGAAAACGGGCTATCTCGGTTGTCCGTCTTCTTCAATTCTTTGTATCTTCCTCCTGCATTGGACCGATGGTTTGAAAAGTTGCAGAAACCCTGTTGTTTTCAAGAACGAAAGGCTGAAAAACGATGGCAGACTCAACAGGCTCACCAGCTTCAGATAAGGGCCAGGCTTCCTCTCCTTCTTCATCGGACCAGTAAGTTTTCGTTCATTTTCTTGATTGTTCAGACGATTTTACCCGTTAATTTTCCCCGGTTTTAAAAGGTAGGTTAGGTTGATGGATATTTTAGCGGTATCTTACTTAAAGTAGGATAAGAGGAGAGTTGGAGCTAACTGCGTATAGTTCAGAAACTACTGTTCATGCAATTTTAGTTACTCTGCAATTCTTTTGACCACTTATGAGATAATCTGGTTGGAGAGAAGATTTTAGCAGAATCTGTAATGAATTTAGATAAGAGAGAAGATGGAGCTTAAGTATATTCAGGAATTGTGTTGAATTTGAAAATTGTATGTAACATTAATTAATCAAAAATGACTTTTCTGAGAGTTTACAGGTTTGATTCAGACTAAGGAATTACTCTGAACTTGTCTACTGAGACTTTTCAACTATTAAGGAAGAAGAAGTGACTGCCCTATAGACTAAAATTCCGTGTGTAATTGTAATATTTTGACTTGATTGACTCATTTATACTGACCAATCAATCAAGTTTACCAATCATTTGCTGATTGGTGAGAAGTTTTTATACTTAGGAAGGAAGTTGGACAAAGATATAATTTATTTTTTACAACAATTTTGACGATGGAAAGCTTGAATTACTATGAGCTAGAAATTGTAGTTTTTGGTGAGTTTCTTTATATTACATTTTGAGGAGATGAGTAATCTTTTGTTTGAAAATAGGAAAAACAATAAACGGGATTTTTCCACTGCAATTTTGGAACGCAAGAAGTCTCCAAACCGTTTAGTTGTTGATGAGGCTATCAATGACGATAACTCTGTGGTTTGTTTGCATCCTGCTACCATGGAAAAGCTGCAGTTCTTTAGAGGAGATACTATTTTATTGAAGGTGATTTTCATGCTTGTTTTGGCGAACAGTTCCATTTAGCTATGAGAATGATAATTAGTCTTATTTGCTTTGTTTTTATGATTATACAGGGGAAGAAGCGGAGAGATACAGTGTGTGTTGTTCTTGCCGATGAACAATGTGAAGAACCAAAAATCAGAATGAATAAAATTGTACGAGCCAATCTCAGAATTCGTCTTGGAGATGTTGTATCTGTTCATCAGTGTCCGGATGTGAAGTATGGAAAACGGGTTCATGTCCTCCCTGTTGATGATACAATAGAGGGTGTTACTGGCAACCTATTTGATGCATATTTGAAACGTGAGGGTTTTGTTTTATTATCGTTCGTTGATTATCGATTATAGATTTTCTGGAAAATGATTGGAATCTGATTCTGATTTATTGTCACTCTGACACTCTTGTTGTTAGCTTATTTCTCGGAAGCATATCGACCGGTAAGGAAGGGTGACCTGTTCTTAGTCAGGGGTGGAATGAGAAGTGTTGAGTTCAAGGTCATAGAGACGGACCCTGGTGAATACTGTGTTGTTGCACCCGATACCGAGATCTTCTGTGAGGGAGAGCCCATCAAACGTGAGGATGAGGAGAGATTAAATGAAGTTGGATATGATGATGTTGGAGGTGTCAGGAAGCAAATGGCTCAGATCCGTGAATTAGTGGAATTACCACTTAGACACCCACAGCTCTTCAAATCAATTGGTGTAAAGCCTCCAAAAGGGATATTGCTGTATGGGCCTCCTGGATCTGGAAAGACTCTTATAGCAAGAGCTGTTGCTAATGAGACAGGTGCGTTCTTCTTTCTGATTAATGGGCCGGAAATAATGTCAAAGTTAGCTGGTGAGAGTGAAAGCAACCTGAGGAAGGCATTTGAGGAAGCTGAAAAGAATGCCCCCGCAATCATATTTATCGATGAGCTTGATTCCATTGCTCCAAAGAGGGAGAAAACACATGGAGAAGTGGAAAGACGTATTGTTTCCCAACTTCTTACCTTGATGGATGGCCTCAAGACTCGAGCACATGTTATTGTTATTGGAGCAACCAATAGACCCAACAGCATTGACCCTGCTTTGAGGAGGTTTGGAAGATTTGATCGAGAGATTGATATTGGTGTACCTGATGAAGTAGGACGATTGGAAGTCCTTCGGATCCATACAAAGAACATGAAACTTGCAGAGGATGTGAGACTCTTTCTAATGTATTCTCATATAATTTTTCAGTAAACATATTTTCCATTCCATATGCAACCATTTTGTAAAAAGATGTTTATACCAGGTTGATCTTGAGAGAGTTGCAAGGGATACCCATGGTTATGTTGGTGCTGATCTTGCTGCTCTTTGCACTGAAGCAGCACTCCAGTGTATTCGGGAGAAAATGGACGTCATCGACTTGGAAGATGAAACAATTGATGCCGAGGTTTTGAATTCCATGGCTGTAACCAATGAACATTTCCTAACTGCTTTAGGGTCTTCAAATCCATCAGCCTTGCGAGAAACTGTGAGTCTCCACTTCCTACTATTTTTTATTTAGAAAATTATCCGTATATATCGTGCAAGAGATTGTAGTTAATCTGGCTAATAATGTTCTCTTCAAATTTCTCTAATGAGCATTGAACTAATTATTTTCTGCACTGAGGTTGGCTGCTTAAAATAGGCTATAGTGAGAGGAATAAGATGCACCACAGCTTTTACATTTTTAAATGAGCTAAAAAATTATCTAGTAATTCTTCCTAAATAAGTAGAGAAAAATAGAGGTTGACGAGAAGATGAAAAACCACTACTATCTATTGGATTCCAACATTTCTCTCTTATACACGTTTGGAAGGTATATATTAACGGTTTTAAACCAAAATTCTAACAGAGACAATGGAACTTTAGGGTTTTATTTGATACAAGTATTAGCTTGAGGTTTTAAGTGATACAACCCCCAAAGTTCAAGGGTATAAATTGATTTTTGCCCTGAAATTTACCTTTAGTGTTTTTTCATTTTTTTTGGAAAAAATTTACCTATAGTGTTGCTTTCCTTTTCAACTGACTACCCTGTTGTCAAGACTACAAAAGTTGCCGTTTGATTTTAGGTTGTGGAGGTTCCGAATGTTTCATGGGATGATATTGGTGGGTTGGACAATGTTAAAAGAGAGCTCCAGGAGGTTTGCGCACTGTTTTATATTATTGAAGTTATAATTTTGAGCTTTCGGCGTCTCTACTTTCTCAGATTGTTTGTGTTTTTTTCCTCTCTGAACTCGTCTATATGTGGCTGTTTTATGGCAGACTGTCCAATATCCAGTGGAGCATCCTGAGAAGTTTGAAAAATTTGGCATGTCACCATCTAAAGGTGTTCTCTTTTATGGGCCCCCTGGCTGTGGTAAAACGCTACTTGCTAAGGCAATTGCCAATGAATGCCAGGCCAACTTTATAAGTGTGAAAGGACCTGAGTTGCTGACAATGTGGTTTGGTGAAAGTGAGGCAAATGTGAGAGAGATATTTGACAAGGCTCGTCAGTCGGCTCCTTGTGTACTATTTTTCGATGAACTCGATTCTATAGCAACTCAGGTTCTCACTCTTCAAACGTCAATATATATTTGGCTAACAAATTATTATTATTATTATTATCAAATATCACTCCTTTACTTCAAAAGTATGCTTTTTTTTCATATCTCTATTAGCTAATTTCAGAGGCTATATATATGTTTAGAAAATTATAAATCAGTTCGATTTCACAGCGTGGTAGTTCTGTTGGAGATGCTGGTGGTGCAGCAGATAGAGTCTTGAACCAACTTCTTACAGAAATGGATGGCATGACTGCAAAGAAGACCGTTTTTATAATTGGGGCAACAAACAGGCCAGACATTATAGACCCCGCGCTGCTTAGGCCGGGACGTCTGGACCAATTAATATACATCCCACTCCCTGACGAGCTTTCTCGTCTTCAGATTTTCAAAGCGTGTCTGCGAAAGTCGCCGGTGTCGAAAGATGTCAATCTATCAGCTCTTTCACGGTACACCCATGGCTATAGTGGAGCTGATATCACTGAAATATGTCAGCGTGCCTGCAAATATGCCATTAGAGAAAATATTGAGAAGGTACTCTTCTCTACAATGAATTTTGCAAAATAAGTATTACTATTTACAGTTAGCAACCTTTGACCCTGAGTGAGCATCTTTGACTTGAATTTCTTGCTCATTAAAGAGGTTGGTTTAAGGGTCTTGAAAATAATAAAACGTTTAGAGGAAATGAGTTCAATCCATGATGGTCACCTACGTAGTATTTTATATCCTACGAGTTTCCTTGGCAACCAAATGTAGTAGGGTTAGTCGGTTGTCTCGTGAAATTAGTCGAGGTGCACGCCAGTTACAAATATGAAAAGAAAAAAAAAACGATTCCTTAGGAGAGGATAAATTATTAGAAACTTAAGGTTAACAAAATCTTTAGAGAGAGAACTATGGTGGTTTTGATGATACGTGTTAGGCCTCCCATCATCCATCAATATCAAAGAAGGAACAAAGGAGGTAAGGTAGTTATGTCCTAGTTGGTTATTAATAGTTTGTTAATTAGAAGTTCAGGCAGTTACATTAGTTGTTGCTTTTCCAAGTCTATATAAGGTAGGCTTCTTGTTGTATAGGATATAGAAAAGTATAGAAGAATCTCAAGGAGATTGGAGAGAGAGCAGTCCTCTTTAAGACTTGCCAATGTACTTGCCTTTGGGCCACTTTACTAAAGAATAAAGGATACTTTTGTAGTAAGGATACCCTTACAATTGGTATCAGAGCACTTTTTTGGGAATCACTGTGGAGATGGGCCAGAAAAAGTTAGAAGATAGGTTGGATCAGTTTGATACGGAGATGGGAGGGATACGTAACAATGTGGAAAAAATTCCAGCGCTTGAGGGAAACTTGGCAATGATGATGAAGGCGATGGAAAAGATTTCAGCCCAAATGGATGTACTGACTAAGGAGAAATCAACAGCACAACAAGAAGTACCGGATGGAGGTGGAATGAACCAAGGGGATCGAGGGAAGCAACAAATAGGGACGGAAGAAGCGGCTAATGATCGAAGCAAGTTCAAGAAAGTTGAAATGCCTGTGTTCGACGGGGAGGATCCGGATTCTTGGTTATTTCGTGCTGACCGATATTTCAAGATTCATAAGTTGACCGATGAGGAGAAAATGACTGTCGCCATTATCAGCTTCTCAGGGATCGCTTTGAATTGGTTCAGAGGAGAGGATGAGTTGAAGTCGTTTATGAACTGGGAAGATTTGAGGGAGCAGTTGCTCGAACGGTTCCGTTCCACGCGCAAAGGAAGTTTGTGCGCCCAATTCTTGGCCATCAGACAGACGTCCACGGTCGAAGAATATCGTAACGAATTCGATCGACTTGCAGCACCACTATCTCGTCTCCAAGCAGAGGTGAAGGAGAACACGTTCTTGAACGGTCTTGACCCAGTGATCAGAGCTGAAGTCCGTTGCTGGAAACCGGTGGGGTTGAAGGAGATGATGAGTATCGCACAGTTAGTCGAAGACATGGAGATGACCCGAGTGGAGGCCCAACGACCCGGTGGAGTCGGGTATAAGGGTCAAACGAGTTACTTGAACCCCAAACCCGCGTCTTTTCAAACGGGTTATGCAAACCCCAAAACCGCGCCTCTCATTAATAAAGACCGTACTGGGAATGCATCTGCAACGCGTACAATCACTCTGATGAATTCAACGGGAGGGGGAGCGAGGAAGGAGGGACCGATACGACGGTTGTCCGATGCGGAGTTCCGTTCGCGGCGGGAGAAAGGTTTGTGTTTCCGGTGTGAGGAGCCGTTCTTGCCTGGTCATCGTTGTAAAGCCAAGGAACTAAGGGTAATGGTGGTACACGAGAACGCTGAGGAATCGGAGGTTAGGGAAGAGGAGCAAGAGGAGGAAGTGGCGGTTCTCAACAACGTAGAAATTGGGGATGCAGTGGAGTTGTCCCTAAATTCGGTTATGGGAATTTCGTCCCCCGGAACCATTAAGATGAAGGGGACTGTGGGAAATCGAGAAGTGGTGGTTTTGGTAGATTGTGGTGCGACACACAATTTTATCAGCCAACGCTTGGTTGACGAAGAAAAGCTGGCGGTAACGAGTACGGCCAACTATGGGGTTATCATGGGGTCTGGAGCGGCAGTCAAAGGGAAAGGCGTCTGTAAAGCGGTTCAGCTGTGTGTGGGAACCATGAATGTCTGCGAGGATTTCTTGCCGTTGGAGTTGGGGGGAGTAGAAGTAGTATTGGGAATGCAGTGGTTAAACACATTGGGCGTAACAGAAGTGGATTGGAAGCAGTTAACTATCCGAATTGGGAAAGGGGATGACCAAATTGTACTTCAGGGGGATCCAAGTCTGACCAGGTCTAAAGTTTCGCTCAAAAGTTTGGCTAAAACTTGGGAGACAGAGGATCAGGGCTTTTTGGTGGAGTTTCGTGCCTTGTCAACTGTTAACGAGGAGGAAGAAAGCTCCGTTGGGGCTGTTGTTGAGAATGTACCAGATGAGGTAGGCGAGTTGATCAAAGAGTATGGAGAAATTTTCCAAATTCCGGACGAGCTCCCTCCAAGAAGGTTGGTTGACCATCGAATTCATTTGAAAGAAGGAGAACGTGCAGTCAATGTACGTCCATATCGGTATGGGCATTCTCAGAAGGAAGAAATCGAGCGTATGGTGGATGAGATGCTATCCTCAGGGGTGATTCGGCCCAGTGTAAGCCCTTTCTCCAGTCCAGTGTTGTTGGTTAAAAAAAAGGATGGGGGATGGAGGTTTTGCGTGGACTATCGAGCATTGAACAATGTAACTGTGCCGGATAAGTTTCCTATTCCGGTGGTGGAGGAACTTTTTGATGAATTAAATGGTTCACAAGTTTTTTCTAAGTTGGATCTACGATCGGGGTATCACCAGATAAGGGTGCACGAGTTTGATATAGCCAAGACTGCATTCAGAACTCATGAAGGCCATTATGAGTTTGTGGTGATGCCGTTTGGGCTTACCAATGCCCCCTCAACCTTCCAATCTCTCATGAATACGGTATTCAGGCCGTTTCTACGCAAGTTTGTTCTTGTCTTCTTTGATGATATCCTGGTGTACAGCCGTACATTGAGTGATCATATACAACACTTGGCTTTAGTGTTCACATCTTTAAAAGAGCATCAGTTGTTTGCCAACCGAAAGAAGTGTCAGTTTGCCCAGACTCGTGTGGAGTATTTGGGGCATTGGGTTTCAGCTGATGGCGTCGAGGTTGATGGAGGAAAGGTCCAAGCAATGCTTGAGTGGCCGGTACCCAAAAACATAAAGGAACTTCGTGGGTTCCTGGGTTTGACAGGATATTACAGACGTTTTGTGCAGGATTATGGCACAATAGCTACTCCTTTGACAAATTTGCTGCGAAAAGGGGCATATATTTGGAATGATCAGGCTCGGCTGGCATTTGAAAAACTCAGACGAGCAATGGTGACTCTTCCTGTGTTAGCATTGCCGGATTTCAATCAGCCATTCGTGGTTGAGACTGATGCGTCTGGGACAGGGCTGGGGGCTGTCTTATCTCAGCAAAAACGACCGATCGCATACTATAGCCATTCGTTATCTCCTCGATCGCAGGCGAAGTCCATCTATGAACGAGAGTTGATGGCCATTGTTATGGCAGTTCAACGTTGGCGGCCGTACCTGTTGGGTCAAAGATTTATTGTGCAAACAGATCAGAGGGCATTGAAATTTTTGCTGGAACAAAGAGTCATTCAACCACAGTACCAGGGGTGGATATCAAAGCTGATGGGATATAGTTTTGAAATCAGGTACCGTCCAGGCTTAGAAAACAAGGCTGCAGACGCCTTGTCTCGACTTCCAGTCGCGGCTTCCATTGCTCAGATGGCTGTACCAAACTTGGTTGACATTGACATAGTACGGAAAGAAGTTTCAGGCCAACCAAAGTTACAAGCAATTATCAACAAACTGTTGGAAGATCCGGATTCTTGCCCTCGCTATGAACTACGTCAGGGGAATTTATTGTATAAAGGAAGGTTAGTTCTATCTTCATCTTCTTCGTTGCTGCCGGCCATTTTGCATACGTTCCACGATTCAGTCTTGGGGGGGCACTCCGGATTTTTACGGACTTACAAAAGATTGTCTGGAGAGCTATATTGGCAGGGGATGAAAAAAGCTACAAAGACGTATGTGGAAGAGTGTTTGATTTGCCAGCAAAACAAGACGTTGGCGACGTCTCCAGCTGGGTTATTACAGCCATTAGAGATTCCGGCTCAAATCTGGGAAGACATTTCAATGGATTTCATTGAGGGACTTCCAAAAGCGGCAGGCTATGACTCCATCTTCGTGGTGGTAGATCGACTGAGCAAGTATGCCCATTTCATTCCATTGAAACACCCCTATTCTGCTCAGACAGTAGGCGAAGTGTTTATTGGTGAGGTTGTACGGCTACATGGGTTTCCTAAATCCATAGTTTCCGATAGAGATCGGGTGTTTCTAAGTAATTTCTGGCGAGAATTGTTTCGAGCCGCCGGGACCCAGCTGAAGCATAGTACTTCCTACCACCCTCAGACGGACGGTCAGACCGAGATAGTAAATAAAGGACTTGAAACATATTTACGTTGCTTTTGCGGGGAAAGACCCAAACAATGGAAGTCTTGGCTTGGATGGGCTGAATTTTGGTATAATACCACCTTTCATGTGTCCTTGGGCACCACTCCTTTTCAAGCTGTTTATGGTCGCCCGCCACCCCCTTTGATTGCTTATGATGGCATTCGCACCCCTAATATCACGCTTGATCAGATGCTCCATAGTCGAGATCGAGCTCTTCATCAATTAAAGGATAACTTGTTACACGCCCAAGCTCGAATGAAGAAGTTCGCGGACACCAAAAGAAAGGAAGTTGAGTTTCAGGTAGGAGATGGGGTGTTTCTAAAGTTGCGCCCCTACCGACAAACAACGGTTGCCAGAAGAAAAAGTGAAAAGTTGTCGCCAAAATTTTATGGCCCTTATGAGGTGGCTGAACGAATTGGGGCCGTAGCTTACAAGTTACACCTACCCCCAACGGCACGTATACATCCGGTATTCCATGTTTCCCAATTGAAAAAGGCTTTGGGACATCACCAGGAGGCTCAGGAAGGCCCACCGGTTCTCAGTGAAGAATTTGCGTGGATCGCCAAGCCGGAGGAAGTCTTTGCCTATCAGCAAAATGATCAAACCGGGGCAGTCGAAGCATTGATCAGCTGGCACGGTTTACCACCTCATGAAGCAACATGGGAGGATGTTCGCCATATCCGCCATCAATTTCCAGATTTTCACCTTGAGGACAAGGTGGATTTCGAGGCCATGGGTAGTGTTAGGCCTCCCATCATCCATCAATATCAAAGAAGGAACAAAGGAGGTAAGGTAGTTATGTCCTAGTTGGTTATTAATAGTTTGTTAATTAGAAGTTCAGGCAGTTACATTAGTTGTTGCTTTTCCAAGTCTATATAAGGTAGGCTTCTTGTTGTATAGGATATAGAAAAGTATAGAAGAATCTCAAGGAGATTGGAGAGAGAGCAGTCCTCTTTAAGACTTGCCAATGTACTTGCCTTTGGGCCACTTTACTAAAGAATAAAGGATACTTTTGTAGTAAGGATACCCTTACAATACGTCATCCATGTGGTGATCTTTTAAACCAACTCGTTTCTTGTGAAAACCTTTCACAGACTATCTAAAGTGTTTTCTTCTTATACTCGCAAATGACTTCATCTTCTTCATTTTTGTCCATCCACATACTGTTTATCTCTCCAACTCTGACCATTGCTGCCTAGCCAACTGCAGGCCAGTCCCCCATTGGCTATTTTCAGTTGATAAAGCCAAAGCTGAAAATGGAAAAACAACTGAAGAAACTAAAGTCTAACCCTAAATATAGATGCCTTCAAGAAAGACTACTATTTTTCTATGTAAAAATCTGAACTCTTCAGTGACAAGCTTAGTAATAAAGGTCCTCGTGAAACGAGAAACCATGTTCATCCAATGTGGCTGCCCCAAGCTTTTTTTTGGAGATGTATCTTTTGCCAACCATGAAAACTGAAACCAACGTACTTTCCTAAAAAGTGCTCATTTACACTAACTTCTTGACTCTACTTTTTCTTAAATTAGTTGTAATCTGCTAAAAACTTTCTTTCTTTAGGCTGTGTGATTGGCTTGACGTAGTTAATTATATGATATCCAATGTCATGGTCATGGATAGAAAAAGGTGATTCTTTTGAGTTTTGCTTTCTTCTTATGTTTAGTTATACTTGGACATTCAGATCTGAAATTTCTTACACCATGTGGATGATATTTACTTTGATCTCTAACTTGTTTTTTTATCCATGGAATGGGTATCAGGATCTAGAGAGGGAGAGAAAGGTAAGAGAAAACCCGGAAGCCATGGAAGAAGATGACATCGACGAAGTCTCGGAGATAAATGCCGCACATTTTGAGGAGTCAATGAAGTATGCTCGCCGAAGTGTTAGTGATGCAGACATCAGGAAGTACCAGCTCTTTGCTCAGACCTTACAACAATCTCGTGGAATTGGATCTGAATTCCGGTTCCCCGATCGAACCGACAATGTAGCAGCGGGAGCCGCTGCGGATCCGTTTTCTTCCACGGTAGCTGCTGGAGATGATGATGATCTTTACAATTGAAGTGAAAACCAGTCTTTGCAGGGGGTTTGTTTGGCTTTTCTTCTGTAAACAACCTTTTAATGCTTTTTATGGGAGTTTTTTTTTCTTCACTTGAAATGTAGTGCTTTTTAGTGAATAGAGTTTTGTTTGGAGTAAATACTTTTAGAAAGATTGTGCTTTCTGTGTAATAAGGGAATGCGGAACACATCATGTGACATCTGAGTAGACAGTCTCTTCGCAGTGAATTCTGGAATTAAAATTAAAAATGTTAAAAAAATCAAAGTGAAACAAATTTGAAAAAAGAAACGCTGCATAGTTGATTTAAATTACAAATTTAATTTTTATATATATATAGTTCAACATCGATGGTTATTGATATTGAACTAAATTATGTTGGATTTGGCAATTTAATCGAGCATTGCTTTAATTTGGTAGTTGCATTTGGTTTATATGATTTTTTTTTTTTTTTTTGAGTAGTACCTGTATATGAGATAAAATTATCATCGTTATTAACTTATTATCGTTGTCATCTTTATATAAAAAAAAAATTAGTACTGAGATGATGGATTAAACTTTCAATCTTAAAGAAGGTAACACATATCAATTACAGTTAAGTTATGTTCACTTTGATGATAATGAGATTGTGTGCTAGCGATATATGTATATTTGTTTGACAATATGTGAGGAGATAATTTAAATCTCTGATCTCTTGATCTATAGTTCCTACGGCAAATTAAAACTTCTTGAATTAGAGAGATCAAATTAAAATTGAGTACGAATTTTTTTAATTTAAACAAAAACTAATTTTAACTTTTTTGTTGGTTCACCAGAAAATAATTATGACACTTCCGCGCTTTGATTTAGTTTTTTATTTATTTTTTAATCTGGTTAGATTTGAATATATGGTGGGCCCATACCCATTACGGTGGTTAGAGAATTAGGGGGAGAAAGAAATGCACGGAATTTTAAGCTGAGGGAATCTTTTTCATAATTTAATTTTAGGGTTACTACGAGTTCCGACAAATGGACAAAACCAAAATAAAATAAAAAGAAATAAAAAAGAAATGTAGATCTCACGTGTGGGTCCCAGTAAAATTTGCAAAAGAGGCTGCGGCTTTGGTGCTTAGATGAGGTGGCATGTGCGTCACGTGCTAGGCAGCGTGCCTTCCCACGTGCCAAACCTTTAAACGAAGCCCGATTGTTTTACGCTTTCCGCAACTCCTCCCGAACCAACCTCCTCCAGACATGCCAACACGACACGACGTCGTTCCTTTCGTCCCACATGATTGGTTTTTTTTTTTTTTTTTTTTTTTGGGTATACATACAAATTCTTGCTTGTAAAAACAGATAGAATCTTTGCGTTTAGTTGGTAGAAGTGTGAATTCTAGATTATAATGTTAGAAATAGATTAGAGTGTAAGGAACTACCGAGTATTGGTAGTCGAGGCACACTTCAAGAGCGATGACCTGAAAAATAATTATTTGCTCTGCACGTGTTGCTAGTAGATTACATCGACTGTCTTAGTAGGATACAACGACTAACTCTAGTATAACAACAACCTCGAACCACACGAATCTGACAGAATTCTTAAGGCCTATTTGATTGGTATCCGAAAACATAAATTTAAAGCAAAAATGTATTCCATGTGTTTTACAACAAATTTAGAAATTGAATCTCAATTTAATTAATTTTTCAAAATGTTTTTAAAATGATTTTTATAAATCATAGAACTAGTTGTAGTCTCCAACTAAATATTATGTTGGATATAAATGGTTATAAATTTTGTATAATCACCTTTTTATAATATATTATATTATACATATTTCAATTTAACAAAAATAAATTGAGTTTATAACCTGAAATATTATATTTATTAAAGTTTATTTTAAAATTTTAAATTCAAAAGCCAATATGAGCTTAGGTCAACCGAAAAACTGTATAGACTAGTGACCTAGAGGTCACGGGTTTGATCCCCTCCATATGTTGTAAAAAAAAAAAAAAATTCAAAATCGAAATACGAAAAAAAAAAAAATTGTTTTGAAAATTGTAAATAGTTTATTTGATTATTTGACCTCTATTATTCTAATAGTAAATAATATATAAGTTTACTTAAATATTCACAAATATATATTTATTTTCATCTTGCAAATGGTAAGGGCCTACAATATTTTTGCTTATTATTTTTGCAATTTAATCCTAAAAAGGAAGATAATTGCACAGAAAGGAAAGAGATATGGAGTTAATTGAAATAAGCCAATCATTGGGGTTCGTGAGTCCTTTACTACCACACATTTTTGCCTTTCTTAATTTCCACATTATTATTCCTTTTCTCTCTCACTCCACAGTTTCACAAAATTCAAAATGCAAAATGCAAAAACAAAAGGAATCAATTCAAATCATCAAAGAACCTTCCAACATGCACACGCCCACTCCAGCCGTTACTCCTTTTCCAAAACGATGGAATTTTAAAATCAATTATTATTCACTTATAATTTATTTTTTTTCTTTTTTGAAAATAATTATTCACTTATAATTTGACTTACCACCCAAGCAAACCAAATTTCATCAATTCTCCATTCTTCTATGCCTTTTTCTTTTTCTCTTTTGTAGTTTTGTTTGACGTTGACTTGTCTCTCTTTCTTTTTATACGTGTGTATTGAAAAAAAAAATGTAATAAATTAACAATTATAATATGAAAATGTCCAGCGTGACCGACTAAATCATGAACTATAGTGTTACGTTTTGCAGCAAACAAAAACTTGCCAATAAATACGCGTTGATGCTATTGTCCTAGACTATTGACAAAATGTTGAATTACATTTTCAAACGGAACTGACACGTCTAACATCTTTCAAAATGTTTTGAGAAACTCTTTATATTCACTACCTAATACGTCAATATTATTTTAAAAATGTTGTGGAGCATACTAACATCTTTTTTATAGAAACTAAAACTATAAATAAATGAAGTAGGTACCAAAGATTTAAATAGCCATATGGACGAAAAATTTATTTAAATTAATAAAAAAAAAAATTAATGTAGAACAGGCCATCACAGGATTAAACATATTTAAAAATATAAGAATCAAAACGCAGAACAAATCCCTAAGACCAAAATAGTATGTTAATAAAAATATATTAACGACATCAACATAAATAAATAAATAAATAAAAAGTTGTAAAGTTATTTAATTAATACAAGAGAATCTGAATTATTAGTTCATACTTTAGATCAATTGATTATCAAATTTCTTTTACTATTTACTTTGCTAATCCATAGATGAAATAGTTCAACATAAACATAGTCGAACTGACATACTGTATAAGATGTTTTTCTCGATAATCTGTCTGTCAATCTTACTTTCATTTAATTTTTGTTGTCTGTTTTGTTACTGTATTTTTTTTAAAAAAAACTACATACTATACGAATTAGTGACCAATAGGTTACAAATTTGAATCTCTAACTTCTTGTAGAAAAAAACCCTATTTTATCATCTACGAAAAAGGAAAACAGAAAAAGGTGGGGCGTTCTAAAATCTAAATCCTTTACATTACCCTTTCTAATCATCCCAAAGATACATTAATCTTACTCTTCCACTTGATCTTCATTCCTAATGCATAAATTAGAATCCTAATTATATAAATTACAACAAATATTATTGTTTGCGTGGAATATACACGCCTGACGACGACAAAGAAGCATAGGAGCAACGTGACGATTCCTGAAGCGGTAACGTGAAAAGCAAATGACTCGCACGTGTCGTAGAAGAGGACGACGAAAATGACGTCGCTCCGTCGAAACTTGTAGCGTTGCTAATGCTATTGTTGTTTCGTGGTGGCTTGTCAGCGGCGTCCGTCGCAGACGGCGGCAGGTCCTGTCGGATCTCACGTAGAAGAGCCGCCACATCTTTCATCGTCGGCCGGTCTTCAGGGCGGTCACTGGTGCAGAGGAGGGAGATTCCTAATGCCTGAAGAATCTCCTGGATTTGCGGGTCAGATTGACCCTGGAGTTTCGGATCCATAACTGAAACTGGATCCTTCTTCTTCTTTAAATGATCCCGCACCCATTGTATCACGTGCTGACCCTCTGCGAATGAAGAGTCTGCTGGCTTTTTTCCGGTTATTATCTCTAGTAAAACGACACCGTAGCTGTACACGTCGCTCTTTTCTGTGATCCTTAACATGCACCCATATTCTGCATATGCGTAATTTTTTATAGAAAAAAAAACATTCAAAATCATATTATTGTCAAAATAGATACAAAAAAATAAAATAAAAAACTAAGGTTTATGTTATGACATAAAACAAATCGACAAGAAATAATGAAGTGAAAAGCAACAACGAGATTTACGTGATTTACTAACAGTGTGTTAGCTACGTCCACATGTAGGAGACAAAACAACGTTTTACTAACTTGTGATGAGAGATTACAGATGATGGACAATAGTCATTAGACGATTTATATATAACATTACCGATTAAGAGAACAAAAACCATTAAAATGTTTATATATGTCAGATTTTGATGACCTAAAATATAATGTGTTAAAATAAGGACCAAAAGATAGTACATAATAAAGAAAATATATATACAATAAATTTAGTCATTTGTAGTGGATTATAAGAGATTTAAGACATTTCAATAATTTAAGATTAAATTATATCTCAACTTTTAGCTTTGTCTATTCAATCTATAAAATTTTAAAAATGCCTAATAGATCAACTTAATTTTAATTATGTATCTAAAAATCTATGAACTTTCAATTTTTAAGTTTAAACTTTTTTTTTCATGTTTAGAATATACACATTTTAAAGATTTATGAGACACAAAAATTAAATAAAATTTAAAAATTTAGTATACCATCTTTAAACTTTTGGATGAACTCAAAGCTCAAAATTTATAAACTAAAATTGTAATTTAAACTGAAGTTTAAATTAGAGAATATATATATATATATATATATATTTTTTTTTTGTCTATATATAAATTTAATTTATAAGGTTTGGTTTGATAGTGTTTTTTGTTGGGTTTTTTTTTCGATTTTTTTTTTTTTTAAATTCTAACTAAAAATTGAAAATTGAAAGGAGGAAATTTCCAAATGAATTGAAATACAAATCTTTCCAACCTCTCACTAGTCACAATCCTCTTGTCCCATATCATTCTTATCCTTCAATTTACACCCATTAATCATTATAGCTGACACTGACTATACTGTCTACATTTATTTTATTTTATTATCTATATAAAAATAATTTAGTACACTACACACCAAGTTGCAATTTTCTTCTTCTTTATTTTTTGTTCACTCTTTTTTAATCATCATTAGGTATTCTAATGTCAACATACAAGGTCATAATTATTAAAAATAAATAAATATATATAATAATGTATTAGTTCAAAAATTATAAATATAAGACATGAATTAAAAGCATTGACTTTTAAAATGAGAATAATTATCTAATCAAGACAAGTTTGAAATATTCATTAGAACAAAAAAGATTGAATACAAATATATTTAAAGTTTTAGAAATACAAAGTTATTGGAATGGTTATTTTTTTAAAAATAAATATTTTTGGGTTACTTTTGAAATTTATTTAAAAAAATAAATTAAGTACGCGACAAAACATTTTTTATATATGAATTACTCAACAATAATTACTAAAAACAAAATTCCATTTTTTTTTAATTGATAATAGGCCCTATACTTTTTTTTTTAGTACAATAGCTCCTGTACATGTGACATGTGGAGTGGCATTAATTGATTATTTCAAATATTTTCAAATAAACTTTTCAGTGGTGTTTAATACAAACACATTGGAATGATTATTCTTTCAATACATATATATTTTTGTTTACTTTTGAATTCTATTCTAAAAAAATTTTTAAGTACACAACAAAGACATTTTCTTTTATATATAAATTACTCAACAATAATTCTTAAAAACAAAATTCCAAAAAAATCTTGAAATTAGCTCCTATACAAAATAGAATCATAAACGTTCATTTTTTATTTTTATTTTTATTTTTTATATATAAGATTAAGTTCTTGACTAGCATTAATTAATATATCTTTAAAAAAAAATAAAAAAAACCCAATTATTATAATTATTTTATAAAAACAAACCTTTTCAAAATATATATATACGAAGGTGGCTAAAATTTCAACGGGTTAAGTGGTTAAAATGTCGTAGATTTAAATACCTACCTTATATTTATTTATTTAAAAAAAAAAAAAACACCTACCAACCTTGTATTTATGACATGATATTTCCTAAAAAATAAATTAAAAGTTAGATAAATATATCTAAGGCTAACTAGTTATAATTAAGATAGAAAAATATGCGATTAGAGTAATTAATTTAGAGCTTACCAGGTGCAAAATAGCCATAGGACCCAGCGAACTGTGGGTTCGCTGAAGACGAGCCACTCGGACCATCTTCAACCAAGCGAGCGAGCCCAAAGTCCGCCAAACACGCCTCGTAGCGATCCCCCAACAGAATGTTGTGAGCCTTCACGTCCCGGTGCAATATCGCCGGCACGCAGTCGTGGTGCAAATAAGCCACTCCCTCCGCCACTCCCAACGCTATCTTGAACCTACTCTCCCAGTCCAGCCCCACGCGCCCATTCCCCTCGTGTAACAACGCGCCCAAATTCCCATTCGGCAAGTAATCGTAGAACAGCAACTTCGTCCTCCGATTCGCCCCCCACCCTAACAATCGGACGATGTTCCGGTGCCGGATCCTCGCCAATGTTGCGATTTCTGATGAAAACGCCGCCGCCGAGAACTTTTCCGATGTTCGGAATCGCTTCACAGCGATTATTAGACCTGATGAGATGCAGGCTCTGTACACCACGCCGGTCTTTCCGCGGCCGATGATGTTGGCCGGCGTTAAGCAGTTGATTACGTCGGAGATTGAGAGATCGAGCTTCTGGTATAGTGTCACTTCCCAGCCTGAGCCAAGCTCCAGGTCGCTGTCGAAGGTGTTGTCTGGATCTTCACCACGGGACCCAATGAAGCATCTTCGACATGAATGTCTATCTTTGAGAATGATATAAACTGCTGCTAGTAGCAGTGCGCACGCCGTGCACAGTAACACCACCATGGCCACTCGAGCCGCTAGCGTGTGGCGAGCACCGCCGCTGTGGTTATCGGCGTAGCATTTTTCGCCGGCGAAGCATAAGTCCGGATTCCCCGAGAAGACGCTCAGAGGGAGCTGCGTGAAGAATGGCGTCTCTGGTACGCGTCCTGAGAAATTGTTGTGTGATACATTGAGGACTACGAGATTTTGCAGGTCTGTGAGAATGTGGAGGTCGCCGGAGAGCTGGTTGTAAGAAATGTCCAATGATCCGAGCTTGTCAAAATTTGCAAACTCCGGTGGAATCTCACCGGATAGTTGGTTCAAGCTCAGATTGAGACCGATTTCGAGTGAAGGAATCTTGCCCAAGCTCGGAGGAATATTCCCGGAGAGCTGATTGCAACTTAAATCCAATAACTGAAGTTTCAAGCAGGAACCGATTTCAGTTGGTATAGGGCCCGAGAAGCGGTTGTTTGAGAGAACGAGTTTCGTGAGCGAATTGAAAGATCCAAAACTTGGTTTCGGCGTCCCTTCGATTAGATTATTCGAGAGATCAACGTACTGGAGAGAAGAAAGCTGGTTGAATTCTTCCGGAAGAAATTTTGTTAGAGAGTTGGAATGTAAATCGAGGAATGTCAAATTTCGACAGCCGGAAATCTCCGGAGGCAACGCTCCAGTGAGGCGATTGTTTCCGAGGTCCAGGAAAATCAAGTTCTTCAAATTCCCAATCTCCGGCGGAATTTCCCCTGTGAGCTTGTTGTTATTCGCTCGGAACCGAAATAGAGACGAACAGTTACCGATTGCCGGCGGTATCACGCCGGAGAGATTATTGGAGAGGAGCAGAAGCTTGGAAAGCTTCTTCAACTGGAAAAATCCCGTCGGAATTGAACCTGTCAAGGCGTTCAGTGAGAAATCCACAGCCTCGAGATCGTGACAATTGGAAATGGCGGATGGAATACTTCCCTCGAGCTTGTTTAGCCACAAGAAAAGCAATGCCAGATTGGTGAGATTTCCCAATTCAGATGGGATCGTACCAGTTAACTGGTTATTATCAAGCTCGATGTGAGTGATTCCCGGACAGTTCCCGATCTCCTTCGGAATCTCACCGGACAATTGATTTGAACTCAGTTGCAATTCTTGAAGCAATGTTAAGTTCCCAAATGTTGAAGGAATGCTTCCCGTCAGGGAATTAATCGAAATGTCCATGACTAACAACTGTTCACATCCACCTAGCTCCGGTGGTATAACGCCGACCAAATCATTCTGCCATAGAAGGAGACTCTGGAGATTTCGTAACCTTCCTAACGAGCTCGGGATCGAGCCGGAAAGCGAATTCTCATAGAGGTAGAGATTTTGAAGCTCAGTGCAATCGCCAAGTTCATGAGGAATCTGGCCGGAGAGAAGAGCAGTATAGATTGCCAATGTCTGAAGCTTCTTGAGAAATCCAAGACTAGATGGAAGAAACCCAGAAATGCTTGTTTCAGCAAGACCAAGAATCACCAAATTGCTGCAGTTTCCAATCTCTTCCGGCACAGAACCAAGTAAGTTCTTATTCCCTCCAGCTCTAATTACTTCAAGCTGCTTCAAATTTCCTATGCTAATTGGAATTTCCCCACTTAACTGATTATCATAGAGAATCATCTCCTTCAAATTTGTGAGATTCCCGATCCCTGCAGGAATTGATCCTTCAAAATGATTTGAATTCAGGTAAAGCTGTTGGAGATTTAGCAAGGAACATATGTCACTTGGGATTTCTCCAGTCAAGCCATTGTCACTGAGTTCCAAGGTATGCAGCTGGCTGAGAACAGAAATCTCTTTAGGAATGGAGCCAGTGAGGTTTACTCCCGACAAGACGAGCTTGTTCAAAGACCACAGTGGAGAGAAATTCCATGGAAGCTCACCAGGTAAGTTCACGTTCCTCAAAACTACTTCTACTACTTGTCTGTTTTTGTTGCAAGTGATTCCAAACCACCCACATGGAGTTTCATTGTTAGGATCCCAATTGTGTAGTACTTCGTTTGATCCATTGAAACTTAGCTTCCAAATGAGTAGAGCTTGACCCTGTTCGTTAATGGCGGAAGTTGGGAGAGGGAAGGGATATAGGAGTGAAAAACAGAGGATTAGGATAGATGAAGGGAGGGTCCATGAATTTACAGGCATTACAACTAAACTACAAACTCCAATGAGAGAAACAGGAAAGTGGGTTTGAGCCTAGGGAGTGCCAAAAACAAGAGAAGCCAAATCATGTCTTGCGGTCTACGATGTCTTAAATTAGGTCTCTCTATCTATAAACTATAAGTAAAAAACAATTAAAAAATGCCCAGAATCCTGGGATCCAAGAAGAACAGCTAGGCCATGATGGTGGTGCAGAAGAGATGGAATTTTTGGTTGGCGTTTCCTTTCCATTTTTTTATTCACAAAGAGGAGAGGTGGGAGGAAGGTGGAAAACTGTGTTTTGTTAATTTTTATTTTTTTTTATTTTTTATTTTTGCAAAGGGAAAAGTGTATTTTAATTCAAAAAATTCCAGGGAGAAGAGGACAAAATATTTAACCAGACCGCGGCTGCCTTTTAGCCTCTTAATAGCGGATGTATAAACCATTATGGATTGATCTAGTGATCGATAAAGACTTTAAAAATTAATGGGAAGAGATAATAAATTCAAATCATGATGGCCCACCTACCTAAGATTTAACAACTAATTTCTTTATCAACCAAATATAGTATAAATAAGTTCAAACCATGGTGACCAACCTACTCAAGATTTAACATTCTATTAGTTTCTTTGTCAACCAAATATATTAGGATTAAATGATTGTCCCGTGAAATTAGTTGAGGTGCACAAGCTACTATTAGTCCCATTGTCTCCTTTTTGGAGAGGCACAAATTACAATGGAGAGAAGGCACAAATTACAATGACGCAAGTGACTTTGCATACTTAACCATTGTGCTTGAGATAACTTTTTTCAAACAGTTATTCGGCTGAATGTGGGATGGAACTAAAGGCCAGATATCAAAAAAGTTGAGGGTTTTTGTCACTGCATTGCTTTCAGGCCAACCAGACCAGATGGTATTAACCATCATGGGCCAACTTTATATGATAGCTAACCATTCTGCTGGGTTCCAAAAATCTGTGATTACATTGCTTTTCTTCACGTTTTCATCCTTAATAAGGCTGTTTACTTTTGGGGTTGTTTTTTCAATAAAGATTTAATACAATTATGTTTTTCTATTTTTAGTACAAAAGATTAGGTAGGGGATTTGAACCTTCCACCTGAGGGAAGAAAATACATATCAATTACGGGTGAGCTAAGCTCACTTTTTCTAATGCAATTATGTTTGAGTTCGGTTTAAAAAAATGTTTTTTCTTTATTTTTCTTAAGTTGTTTTTTTTTTATAGATTTGTCTCTTTTCTTCAAGGAATAGAAGTTATTTATTACTTTTTTTAAGGAAAAAAACTATTTAGATGGGTTATGGGTACTAAAATATCTCTCTTGTTGGGCCTTAGCTTCCCCTGATCCATATATGCTATTCTATTTGCTAATTTGCTATTACCTCCTCCAAAAACAAACAAATAAATCTCAACTCCTTCATTATCATTGGAAGATTAAAAAACTTTATCCTGCCAAGTTTGGCAATAACAGAAACAGTGATTAGCAGATTTGAAGCCTTAACCATTCACATGGCTGAACTCTAAATCTAAGATTTATGAACAGATCTAGGAAAAGGAAGACAGGTTTGGATCTAAAAATATATATTATAGGAATAAAAGATGCTAATGCCTGTGAATCTGCTGCATAACCTTGTTTTATTTTACTTTATTTTTTGCGACAAAATGATGAAGGGAAAATTCCCCACTGGAAGATTTTTCAGTAGAAAATTTCAAGATGTCATGTGATTTTAGATTAATTAAAGAAGAGGCCAATCTAATCCAAAATTTAGAATCACAATTTGGATTTTGGGTTTTTATTGTGCTTATCTCGTGATCATGATGTGGATTTATGTTATTTTAATCACTGTATATATATATATGTGTGTTTGTTTTCTTCTCCAACTGGGAGGTGGGAGTAATTTTAAAAGCCAATAAAGCTTAACTTGGGACAGCTTTTGGTGAATCAAAATCTTCTCTCTATCTCTCTTTCCTTTTGTATTCTTTACTGTCATTTCTTCATAAATTCAAATTTTGGAAAGGCTTCAATTGATCTGGAATAGATATGGTTTTTTATTTTTGATCTCCGTGAGTATTCAGGCCATCTTGCACCCCACGACTAATCCATCGATACAACCGTCTAACCCTACTACATTTGGTTGCATCTTAGATAGGTCGTCATCCTGATTTGAACTCATTTCTTCTAAACTATTTTGTTAGGATACAAACAATATCCCACATTGGCTAGAAGGTATATAATGGGTGACAATTATCTCCAATTGGTATGAGGTCTTTTGGGTGAAACCAAAAGTAAAGTCATGAGGGTTTAGGCCCAAAGTGGACAATATCATACCATTATGGGGATGTCTGAGTTCCGTTATCGTTATTATTTTTAAGAATTTTATTGATTAATTAAGCCAACTTAGGATGGTATAGTTCAAAAAGAAAGGACGTTGTACACTTATTTACAGAGATTTAAAGTCATTTCTATTAGGGGAATGCATGTCTTAAACTTGTACTTTTTTTTCATATCTCTATTCTATCTGAGATTTGGGTAAGGCTGTGTTAGGACAATGGTCTTGTCAATCTGATTCCCTAGCTCTCTTTGCATCTATGTAAAAACATGGGCTGTCTCAATAATTGTAATTTTTTGTGGGGGAATTTCAAAATTTTCATTATTAGTTTTGAGATACAACTAAAATGATTTGGAACCATCTATCTAGAACTCTCATGCAATTATGCAAAATAATGTTGCTTCATAATTAGCTAAAATTCTGCTTCATACTATTTGTACAGGTCATTTTGACATACTTTATATTCAAGAGGTAGATTTGAATTTTTTAGATGTGAGAATTCTAAAGTAACTAGACTTTGCAAGTTAAGCTATTATTGACAAATAATTTTGTGCTTCCAAGTTGTAAAAGGTGGGATTGAGATATTCACCACCTTCCACTTCTCACAAAAGTACTCAATGAATAAATAGGTTGATACATAGACCTTATGTATATAGACCAAATGTTGCCATGTGTTACATAGTGAAATCATTAATATTCAGGTGATAAAATTGATTTCAATCCCACCCACTTCAGCTTTTACAATTGCTATTATTATTATTATTTTTTTATGATAAAAGCAACAAACGTAACTACAAAAATAGTACTAAACCACTTAGGATATGGAGTTCAAAGAAAAATAGGTAGTTGTTCTTTCAAAGCATTATGCCTAAGAGAGTGTGCCAAAACATTATGACATCGGTTGACATAAATGAAAGAGACATTTTCAAATTCATTTACAAGAGATTTGACTTCTTCAACTGTAACGTTCCGAGTTCAGGAGGGGTACATAAATGAACCGAGACCACATCTAAGAGGGATATCTTGAAAGTCATGAAAGCATGGTTAAGAAAAACTTAAAACAATTGATTGTACTACCTATACCAACAAAGTGTATCTTCCTTTTCAATGACTCAATCGTAGGATCTCCAAAATTAAGTGTGCTTGACTTGGAGATTTTTTAGTCGGGTGATCTCCTGGGAATTTTTCTAAAATGCATGACCCGATAATGGTATGGTGTTGCATTAGCGAAGGAGCATTAGACAGACTTTCGATGAAGGAACATTAGGCAGACCTTCGATAATGATTATAGCTGGTGATGAATATCAAAGTTTCACATTGTTATTACTTCAAGACAAATGTGAAACTTTAATATTTTGATTTTGCAAAATATATATATTTGCAACGGTAATTTAATTAAGGCGAGGATTGAACCTATAACCTCTCAGTTAAAGACACAACCTTATGTCAATTGAGCTATGCTCGTTTTGACATATGTTTGGCATATTAATAGTTGAGAGTTGGTGTCAAATTGCTAATAATATATTTAAACCTACAAGGAAACGAGAACATTAAGAACATAGTATTCAATAATAACAAGTGACTTTACAAACAATAGATAATGTTTTCATGTAGAACGTGACATACACTCTTTTTTGTGTATATGAAACCTTGATATTTTGATTTTGCATTGCAATATCCATATACCATCCTATTCTTTTTTGCATTATTAGTACTTGAAAGTTTGTGCTGAATCTCTAATAATATATTCAAACCTACAATTAAATGAGAACATCTAAGAATATATATAATATCCAATAACAACAACTGACTTTATGAATAGTCTTAAAATACTAACAATTGATAATATTTTCATGGGGTCATACCTCTCTTTTTGTGATGAATAATATATCTATATGAAACTTAAAAACTGATATATAAATTGGAAAAATGAAAAAGTAAAAAAATTGATTGCTTATTTTGGAGCAATAATTGAGCAAATGTGAGAGACAATCCCCAGTGATAAAATAAAGATGCCCTCCATTATATGAATGGCCTTAGGCCCTTAGGGCAGCTGCTTCTAAGTCAAACAGTTCACAGCCAAAGTGACTTTCTTTCTTCTTTCTTTTTGCCCTTTCTGCGTGGATGTCCCATATTAGCTCCACAACATATACCTTATAAATCGGAAAAATGTCCCTTACTATGTTGATATTGGAGGGTTTTTATACTCTTCCCACTAACTATTTTGTCACATAATCATTATATTCAAAGTATATATTAGTGAAATTTGTTAGTTAAATAATAGTTGAATTATGCCTTTCATCATTGTACTTCACAATTGTGTCATTTCTTTTGAGACTTGTTAATTTCTAAAGGTTTTCTATGGTTTGTAGACGAAGAAAATGATTGGATTTTAATAAGTACAAGGATGAAGTTGTTGTAGACATGAAAAATCATACGAAAGATGTAATCTTTTTGATCTCGACAATTGTGGAGGTGAGGAATTACCTTTCGACCTTCAAAAAAAAAAAAAAGTATAATAGATGTTTTTTTTATTGAACTATGTTTGGATTGACCGGAGGAAATAATTTGGTCGTATTAAAAGTTTCTTTTTTTCATAGTTGAAAGGAATGATTTAATTGATGTCTTCTAAATGATCACTTCGTTTTTAAAGGAAAGTGCATTAAGGAACTAGACACTCGAATCACTTAAAGTTAATATATAAATTTTCTATTTAATTAGGAACATGATGACACATTTTTAGGAGTTGTTTGGAGTGTTGAGTGAGTTATTATAGTCGATGATTATAATAGTATGTGAGTTATAATAGTTTGTGAATAATAAATATCATTAAAGTCAACATATTTACTTTATTGACGGTAAATTATAATAGTCGGTGGGTCAAACATAAACTGAATTATAATAACTTAGTCCATCTAACTCTAAATTGGTGCTCTAAAACACCTCTTTAAAGAATGTTTTGAACAATAACCTCAAAAAGTTTTAAGGAATGTTTTGAACAATAACCTCAAAAGTTGTCTTGTTATTGTAACTATAAGATACATCAAAGAAAGATTCTTTACATTTTTCTTCTTCTTGTGGGGTTTTAATTAAGGGATCTTTAAATTGATCATTCTATTCTTTTTAGGCTGGTTTTGAGCACCTTTATAATTTTAAAGGAAGAAAAAAAAATGAAGTTGGTTTTGAGCACTTAACTTTTCTTCTATTGGCTCTCAAATGGAGAGTTTTGGATTACAATACCAATCAACTTTATGTTTTCATTTTTGTCTCTTTTAGACCAAACTTGAACTTTTTTTTATATTATTATTGGCCTTTGAATGGTGAGTCAAGCCAAGATGCAAAATCTACAAACTTACACTCAATTCTGCTATTGTCATGTCAAGGTTAAAATTATTATAAGAATAACTCACAAATAATTTTACAATTCTAATTTTACAATTCTCCCCATCCAAAAAAGGTTTATATTGAAAAATAGGGTTTCCATTTTTTTAAAAAAAAAACTCAAATCTCATCACTCCAAAGCAAACACCTTGTCATTAAGGATGGAGCTAGATTTTTTTTTTTTTTGTGAAGATGGATCAAAGTTTACATTATAATTCTTCATATTATATATATATATATATATATATACCTTGTCATCAAGGATGAAGCTAGATTTTTTTTTTATGAAGATGGATCAAAGTTTACAGTATAACTCTTCATTTTATTTATATATATATATATAAAAAGCCCATAGTATAGGAAGTTGTAGCTCAGTCTATCTTTCTGCCGAGAAGGAATGCCCAACGGAACCTACTCCACTGAATCGAGGTACTTTCTCGTTTTTGGCATAAAGCCCAACAATTGCTTAACGAATGTATCTAAGGCTATCAGATATACCGATTTGCTTCAGTTAAAAATCCACGCGTAGGCGTCTCGACGATCTTGCTCGGACCGGGCTTTAGTCTTTGGTTGTCATCCTGGAACCAATGGTTAGAAGGGCCAACTATGTATCAAAATGGAAGCGGAGATTGCGTATGGATGGATGAATGTCGAACATCTCGCTCGGATGAATCTCCTGCCAATATCTTGGTCTTTTGGAGAGAAGATATCCTTGACTTGTCCATGATTGAAGCCAATGCCCAATTCATTTCTACCAATGCAAAGATCAAATATATATATAAATGAGGTAAAAATAAAATTGTAAGGTTTAAATGTTATTTTGGTCATTAAATTTTGATCTTATCCATTTTCATCTACGAAAAACTATCAAAATGTCTATTTAAAATCATGAACTTAAAAAAAAAAAAAAAAAAAAATTTAGTCTATGTCAAGACATCTATTTTAGTTTGTGAAAATTTTAAAATAATAATAGTTCTTGTATATTATTTTTTTCACCTAAAGTTACTTAATACAAAGTTTTATAACTTAAACCTATATTGTTTGTATACATGCTCATGTAAAATCAAAAGAAGGTAAGAACCAAAATACTTAATTTTTGTAAAGTTCAAGCATACATTTTGAAAGTCTAAGAAAAAAATAAAGCTTAAAAAATTCACGGACTAAAATGTAATTTTATTTTAAAGTGCAGAGACCAAAATAAAATAATATTGAAAGCTTGGATTGAAACAAAATTTTAAAGTCTTAAATGTTGATGCAAGAATTTGGTCTTTCCCAAACCGAGCATAGCTCAATTGGCATAAGGTTGTGCCCGTGACTAAGAGGACGAAGAAAAGTTCCCTCACACCTCACTCTGATGCTTTAAGTCAGTATTTAAGACGAAGTGGTGTCGAGCTTTAGCGTAGGTAGATTGTGTACCTTTAAAGAGAGGTAATGTCCCGTATTTATACTATTCCCTTTTCGACATGAGTGTCAGAACTGCACCGGGTTTGATGCGTTAGTGAGGAAGTTTGTCGGATGATTGAGACTCAGATTCGTGACTTGCCCAAGGTCCTTACCCCTTTGGGGTTGTTGGTTGCCTGCCTCGACTCAGTCTTTGACCTGCTTGACGTTTCTTTTTCTTTTAGAGTTCTAAGGCCCGATGAACCTTAGAGGTTCGGCCCGTGGACCGACTGGGGACTCATGAGCCTGATGGGCCATAAGAGGCCTGAACCGATGGATTGGCTTTCAAATCGGCCTGTAACATTGAATATTTAACATAATATTTTGAATTTAAGACCAATGGATAATTGCCTTCCTCCGAATTTCTTCTTCACTCCATCATGCCGTGGTTATTCTCAAGTTCAATTTAGAAGGATTTTCCAACCGAGTATCACCGGTCTCAAAGATCCAAAACTGGGCTAAATGGGCTTAAAGAACATTGAAAATGGGCCGATGTAATTTTGGCCCAAAACCCGTTGTCGGCTTGGCTACATTTACACGACGTAGTTAGAGTCGTTCGAATAAAATCATCGTCGATGTTCTCATTTCTCAAAGAAAAGAAATTTGAAGTTTGAAGCAAATTTGGCGGGCGAAGAGTGAACAGCAACTCCTCTATCTCTGTAAAAACAATGGTGGAGATCAAGCCGGAAGATTCCATTCGTGCGAAAATGGAGTCGCTTCGAATGGTTCGTGAAAAGGCAATTCCAGTTCATCAACAAAAGACGGAGTCCTTCGCCGATTCATTTCGTAAATCTCTGGAATCGATCACTGCAAGGTCCCGAGAAAATGCCCTGAGTCAAGGTCAGCCATCTATTCTCTTCAATTAATTCACTCGGGGAAAGAATTGGGTGCGTAATCGTTTCATTCTGAGCACTACAAGAATTTAGTCGGTGGTAGAAGTGTTTGTGAAGTCACCATTAGGGTTTTGGTTTGTTCGGATAATTCTAGGGGATTGAGTAGGTGTAGGTTCAGGAATGGAAAATTTTACTTTGAAATTTCTTGTTTCATCTTTGATTTTGTTTT
Source organism: Herpetospermum pedunculosum (assembly GCA_028017165.1). Lineage (NCBI taxonomy): Eukaryota > Viridiplantae > Streptophyta > Magnoliopsida > Cucurbitales > Cucurbitaceae > Herpetospermum > Herpetospermum pedunculosum. The sequence goes on from CM051530.1 coordinate 1,872,516, forward strand.
TGTTTTTCGAATTCACAGGGAAATTGGTGGAACTAAAAGCGAGGCTGAGGGAGGCGGAAGATGAACTGGTTAAAGCTCTAGCAGGTATGAGTTATGACTATGCTACTTTTCTTTAACGCTGCATGAGTTAGAATAGTTTAGGCCTGTTGACCGTTTTGTTTTTTGTTTTTTGTTTTTTGTTTTTGAAAATGAAGCCTATAAACAATACTTGAAAATGTAGCCAAATTTTGAACACTACAAAAAAAATGTAGTTTTTAAAAACTTGTTTTTGTAATTTGACTAAGAATTCAAATATTTACTAGAAAACAAGTATAATTTTCTAAAACCCAATGGTTATCCGACGAGGCCTAGAAACTTTTTCAATGGTAGTATCTTATGTTATTTTGTTTTTAGTTTTATTTTGCTCTTTAATTGTTTTTCTGTCACTCCTCCGTGGAGTTTGTATCACTTGAGCATTAGTCTTATATTTTGTTAAAAAAAAAACTTTTCAACGGTAGTGTTTTGGATTTGGAGCAAGTGATGGGCGAACTCATCGTAAAGGCTTATTGTTACCTTTATACTTGCATATGTTTGTAGTGAAGACTCGTAGAGAGGTCAAACGGCTGGCAATCACGGACTCCCTTGCAGCTTCAAAATCTAGAATAGAAGAGCTCAGGAATACTTTACAAGATTGCAAAGCAAGGAGGGATGAATATTCTACAATTATATCTCAGCAATCCTCTGGTAATGTATTTTCTAGTGCTTACTCTTAGGTCTATTTTTGTTAGCCCTTAAATCCATTCAAACCCAATCTTCCTTTGTTTCAACTTCACATGGATCATTCATTGTTATCAACAAGATGGATATGCTTTTTCTCAGCATTGCTTATTACTTTTAGGGTACTCTGTAGAAAATAATTTTACTATCTTGCAGCCAGCAACAAAATAGTCTTGCTTGGAATTCAATTGTAGTGCATACTGAAATGTTCAATCTTTATTTGTTACTTCCTGCAAGATCTTACCACAAATCTTCTACAAACTTCAACTTCAATAGTTCCATGCAAAAACTGATTACTTCTCTCCCTTTTCATTGCCTTCAAAAGCTTTATCTTCATCTGAACACAAGGAAACTCAAGAGAGTGATTGCAGAAATGAAGTACAAGAGGCTATTTCTTGGTACAATAGAGTTCTTGATTTCCATATTGAAGGAGGACATGGTATGATAATGCAAGTTATTTTATTACTGAAGAACCTTTACATTTTTAGTGAAAGCCTGAGATTGAATTCTTGACAATTTCTGTCGGCATTTCAGGGGTAAAATTCTCTTTCAAGAAAATCAATATAGACGATCCTGATAAAGAATATTCTTTTACCATCCGTCATGCAAATGATACTTATACATGTAAGTTATGTGCACTTAATATATGTTGATTTTTCGTGCTTATTATCTTCTGACAACCCTTTTTTTCTTTCCTTTTTTAACTTTTCAGTGTTAGATTGTAACCCATCCTTGCGAGATATTAAAGAGTTGATTCATGAATTAAATAAAACAAATGGTTTATTCAAGTTCGTCAGGATCATGAGACGGAGGTTCCAGGAGGCTGTAGCAGGAGGTACGCACTGAATTTTTAACTGCTTGTTATTTACTGCACAGTTCATTGGTAATTAATATACATACAACCTGAAGCAACATTTTTTGTGCTTGCAGTTTGTTAGGTTGAATTTGTTCTGCATTATTTGTTTGTTATATTTTTGTTATCGACAGGAGTTGAGGCCCAAACATTGTCTCTGCTTCAAGACTCAACAATATTCTCTGTGTCAGCTCCAGGTTTGTCATCATCAACTGACAGAAGTGAATCTTCAATTCAAGGAACTGATAAGCAGGTTCAACTTGAGGAAACTAACAAACATTCTAAGAAAATTCTATCTGGAAAGAAACCAGCTATCCAATCTCCTGGATCTGCATTTTCTTTGCGTCGGTCTCCTCGTTTTAAGGTATATTCAATTTAATGTTTGGTGTCTGCTGCTTGTGATTTAGGATTCTCTGGTATATGATATCGAGAGAATACTATAAATTCTATGCTTAACAAGTTGTTTAATTTTTTTGTTTTATGCACATTTCAAAATGTCATGTAAGAGAGATTTTCTAACGAAATGCATCACGTATGGCAGGTCAGGAAATAAGGTTGGAGGCTACTAATGATCGAACATGTTTAGATTGATGGGTTAGCCTTTTGCTTCATGACATGAATTGCTTCGCAATTAATAACATTTATTATGGGGTCTTGATCTCAACCTTTGCCAGAACTTCTCTGACTACTGTGAAGGCTCCGTATCTGAAATTTGAAGTTGAAGAAGGCGCGATCACATGACCTGTTGTATGCTCGTTGTATCTGATTCATTTTTATGTGCACTATTTTACACGAAGTTATGATCTGATGTAATGCATGGGATGATTATCCCACAAGTATCGAATGCTGGTATTTTGTATTCATCTGATCTACATGCTAGGTTTCATGATCGTTCGAACTTTAAATTAAAGATTGTGCAGTTGCTAATTAATTACTTGTGAAAGCTTGAAGGTGCAAGTTCATGTCTCTATGGAGTTGCTCTTATTACTTCTTTTTCAACCATTGTCTGCTATGTTGCTCTTATTGCAGAGAATTTCCTTGTAAGAATGCAAAATATTTTACACTGGCTATTGATATTATTCGACTTTACTATAAGTTGAGTAATACATTATTTGAAGAGGGCTGAAGATGATGACTTTCTAGCCCCTGTATCTCTCAGGTATTCCTTAAATTGATTTTCTATCTATGAAACTGTGAAATGACAAGCTTATGTACATTACATCTAAACCTGGAATTTTTACAAATGTTGAATAATATTTGATTAGGTGGAAAGTTTACTTAGTCTTCTATTGATTAAGTTGCGAGTTCGAGTCCATAACTTTTGTGCTTCTAACTCATCATTGGCTAGGGATGAGCAGTTAGTCTCGTTACAATCTGCGTAAAATTTTCCACTCTTTCCTTCTGTTTCCGAACTCAGTGCTACATAGCATGTTGTTGATGCTCCCTGCATAGCCATTAATGTATTCTGTGAGTTAAATCAATCATGAATGGTGTAACTTTTTCTTTTCTTTCAGGGTTGGGAAGGATGCTTAATCACACCTGACTTGTAGTTTTTAGCAACTTTGATGCCATAAAAAACAAAGAATCTGCACAGGAAAGTTTGAGAAGTCAATTTCTCTTCTGCTTATGTTGAAGGATGAAGTTCACATTATTCATATGCATAAGAACAAATTAACAGTGAAATTGTAGGAAATAATATAGTTCTTACCCGTGATAAAGCCCTTGTGAGCTCTAATGATAGCAGTCTTTACGATTCCGGGATGTACTGCATTTATGGTGACTTTAGCATTTCTTCCCTGCCATCCCGCAACAAAGAACTCGGGTGAGTCATCAAAACCTTTTTCATTTCTCATTTGAATTGCTTATTGAAACTGTTAGTTAGATGGGTATTGGAAGAATTTGAAGGAAAAATGATGCTTTTAGGAATACGTTTTTTTTTTTTTATCCGTGAGTGTCCAGACCAATTTGTGCGCACCTTGACTATTCTCACGGACAATTAGGAATACCATTAAGGGTTAAATCTACCTGAAGTTGTCTTGACATTTCCTTGGCATGCAAAATATTGGCTAGTTTTGACTGAGCATATGCACGAGTGCCATTGTAGCTACAAATAAAACACAATTCAATATTTCTTTCACTATAACAGAGTGAGAATGAGACTAGGAATTCGATATGTTATGAATTTATGTACTTGTTTGGGTTGAGCATTTGACCAAAGCTTAAACCATCTTTCTTCACCCATCCATGGACCACAGAAGAGACATTAATAATCCTTCCTTCTATGCCTGTCTTAGATGCTGTTTCTATCATTTTTTCTAACAGCATCTCTGTCAAAAGATAATGTCCTGCCAAGAACATGGGCAAAAAATAAAAATAATAAATCGAACTGTGTTATATAATTGCATTTATTTGAACTCATCGAATTAAATATTTTGAAATCAACGTGACAGTGACTTAAAACAGCGTCGTGGTGATTGAGACGTTTGCTTGAATTAAGTCTGAAAGAAAAACGTTCTACCACGTCGACTTTTTTGTCCAACATTCTAATGGATTTTTACTTAGAGTGTATTTTATATATATAATTTAGCCTAAAACTTTCACGTATAAAAGTGAAGGATCACGTGTGGAAGATACTTCCCAAAAAGTTTGAAACACATCTCACCTTGTTAAAAAGCAATATTTCCAAAGTGGAAAGGGAGAGGGCTCAATACCAACCAATTATACAAAAGACCATCTCTGCCATACCTTAAAAGCAAATTGGTTTTTGCTTATAATGGATGGAATTTTGTGTCTGTACTCTCTACTAAGTTTGGAGTAATTTTGAATGTAGTGTTTCAAGTAGAGTACTTTTTTAGAAAATTCATCAATTTAGAGCATTATAAAATGCTTTTGAGCCTAATACTTTTAAGACAGTGAAAATTATTTTTACCTAATTAAAAACATTTTTGAAAATCCATAGTATATAGTTGTATTGTTGAAATTAGTTTTGAAAATTCTAAAGAAATTTAGAAGAAGCATCCTTTACAAAAAGTCATCTAAAAAACGAATAAAATGTTTATGGCTAAATTTTAACAAATATCTCCGAATTTTGTCATTTGTTTTAAAAATTGCAATAATATTATCCTTGTTTCAAAACTATCATTGGAGTAGAAATTCTTTAGAATGTTTGATGAAAAAGTCGACGTGATGAAACATCGTTCTTTCAAACTTAATTCAGGCAAGCGTTCCAATCATCGCCATGTTGTTCTAGGTCACCGACACGTCGATTTTTTATCTAACATTCTAAAGCATTTCTATTTCAAGTGTAGTTTTGAAACATATGGTGAAAGACAATTTGCACCTTTGGATAGAATATGAGTATTTTTTTAAATAAATAACAAAGTTTAGGAATATTTTTTTTATTAGACACCATGAAGTTTTTATTCGGTTAAAATCACTCCTAACAATTTTAAAAGTTATCAAATTTCATGTATGTGTACTTAAAGGTCGAAGATTTGAATCTACACAAAAATCGAGAGGGACGGGTGGATCGGGTGGGGACTTGGGAGAGGGGCCCCGGCTTTCACTTGTCTTAACATTCATTTGTGTGTGGTGCATATTTTCTCTAGTCAGGCCCCACCGCCAGATACGCCACCATATATTGTTGGCTTCCCTAAATATATCGTTTTACACCTGGTCGGGTTTGTCTTCTTCCTTTTTTTCTCATTTAAATGGACTTAATTAATCCTAATCGATCACTTTCTTTTTTTAATCTCAAGTGGTATTAACACTAACTTGTAAATATCTGTCAAACTGATATGATTAATTAATTGTAATCGACTTTGAAACGAAGTGCTTAATCGGTGGTTATAATAGTTATGAATAATCAATACTATTAAAGTTAATATAGTTTCTTTATTAACAGTGAGTTATAATAGTTGGTGGACCAAACTTAGACTGAGTTATAATAATTCAGTCTACTGAACTCCAAGTTGGTGTCACAAACACCCTTTAATACTGTAAAGCCAAAATTCATCGTTACTTTCTTCCTTAATTACTCTACAAAATTTCATTTATTTTACCATCAAATTATAATACGTCACGATTTTTCAATTCTGTCAAAGCACAACTTAAAAATAATTGACATATACTCTTTCGAGGTCGGAGGTTCAAATCCTCCTACCCCACTTGTTGTACTAAAAAAGATCTAGCGAAAGATTTGAACCTACACCATCAAATAATATTTTAGATTATGTCAAAGAAAATTATAAAAATGGTAAAAATAGAAGAAGGTTAAGGAGAATACCCAAATAATTAGTAGCAAATGTCAACTCAACTTTATCTTCAGAGAACTCCAAATTCTTAGAGAAGACTCCAGCATTATTTCTGCATATATATAAAAGTTTATAATTTAGATTATTTTCCTCAAGTTAAAAATAATAATAATAATAATAAATGGAGAGAGAGAAAAAAAAAATTACATGAGAATATTAAGTGGGAGTCCAAGAGCAAGAAAGTGATTAGAGAAGGTTTGGACAGAAGCCAAAGAGCTGAGATCAATCTCACAAACAATAATGTGAGCTTGAGGACTCTCTTTTAGAATCGCTTCTTTAACTTGAACTGCTTTTTTTAAGTCTCTTGCAGCCATCACTATTCTCACTCCTCTCTTTGCCAATACTCTTGCTGTTTCTGCTCCAATTCCTGAAGTTGCCCCTTTTTTCAAAAACCCAACAAAAAAAAAGGATTTTTAATTATGTTTTTTTCTCCACTCTATATATATAATCATTTATTTCAGTGAAATTTTGATTCATTCATATATATATTCTTTTGATGTGTGTGGTCCAGAAAGCTGCTATACAGATGAGTACTTGATCCAGTATATACGAAAATACAATCTTTAAAGAGATAATATCATATCTTTGCTATTGATATTAGAGCCTCAAACGGAAAAAAAAATTATATTATAAAATTTAATTTACCAAATCTTGAAAAATTAACATTAATTATCATAAATAATAATAGCATTCTTGAGTGAGAAATTCAATGTCAACACATGAGATTATAGCTCAACGGTAATCGACTTATACTCATTTCTTGAACGTAGGAGTTTCAAATCTTCATACTCCACGGTTATCTTGAAAGAGATTCAATGCATGGCAAAAATCTTGAAAAATCACAAAATCCCTCAAGTTTTTCTTCCCCATGCACAAACACAATATTGTTATGAAGAGAGCAATTGAGAAGTTTTCTTCTAGCCTCTATTTTATTCTGTCTGATTAATGAAGTATATTTATCAAAAAAAAAAAAAAAAAAAAATTGAAGCACAAAATGGGTGGCATTAACTTTTCTTTTAACTCTAACCCAATTTAGGTCAATTCGAGGATAGATAAGACACCAATTATCATCTCAAAGTCGATGATTCGATTTTTCACGCCGCGGTTGTTGAACTAAAAAAACAATTTAGAAGTATATATATTGATTTGATGCACCAAAATTCAAAGGCCAACTGATTTTACCTTTCCAAAGTTGAAGAACTACACATAAAACTCTATATGGAGCCAATAAAAGATCAACTATGAGAGTTTTCAATTTTCATAGCCATAAGATTCCACAAGAAAAATTTGAAGCTCCCATGCAGACAAAAAACAGGCTAGAATATAATAAGAAAATTACAAAAATGGATGAATTACCAGTGATAATGGCAGTAAGTTGAGAAGTGGAAGAGAAATTAGAGGAAGAATAATGTCGAGTGACTTGTTCAGCAGTTGATTTGGAGCCATAGCCACTGGGGCCTGCGATTCCAGCCAAGTATCTCAGAGTATCCTTCATCAGTTTTCCCAAACTTTGAATTATGAAAATTGAAAACAGCATTTTTATCTTTCTTTTTCTTTTTTTAAATAAAAAAAAAACCAATTGGCTTTGGGCATTCACTACCTCAGATTAATATAATATTTTAAAAGAGAAGAAAAAGATTGAAAAAGAGGAATTTTCAGGTAGCTTCATGACCACCCTATCAAGATGAGCTTGAGTTGGTCACAACTGTCCAACTTATGGTGTGGATATGTCAGATTATCATCACCTACTGTTCCTGTCGCATGATTGGTCGAGAACAAATCCTCCTCCCAAATCAACCAACTTAGAGTAGGCCTAAATTATAGAAAATAATCCATTAGGGGGCGTTTGGCCCCCCGTAATGGGTTCAGAACCCTGGGAATCAAAATACGGTGGGTTTGTTTGGGAGGGTTCTGAAACCTGGGAATCAGAAAACGGTGTTTGGGGTGCAGTGTTGGGAAGTCTGGGAATCAGAATACAGTGTTTGGGGCGCAGTGTTGGGAAGTCTGGGAATCAGAAGTCAGTGTTTCAGGTGCAGTGTTTTGAAACTCGGGTTTGGACAAAAAAAAAAATCCTTTCGCTACTTTTTTCTTTTCTTTTCTTCTTCTTATTTTTTAGTGGATGTTTTGTGAATTGTAGAGTTTTTTATGCAACATGTGACTTTTTTTCTAGACGTTTGAATGAAGCATTTAATTTATGCTATAGTCTAAGAATAATAAAATTATTTTCAACAATCGAAATATTGCTTACAAGAATCAAATATATATTTGGATAATGAATTAAAAAATTAAATGTTTCATTCAAACGTCTCAAAAAACATAACATCATGTCAATCGGTTTTTTTAAAAAAAAAAATATATAGTTAGATATAGAATTAAAAAAAAAAAATGAAATGAAAAACACAAAAGGAAGAAAACAAGAATTAAACAACAACCTACTATTATATATATTTAGATAATATTCTTAAGTATGTATCCCTTAAATACAAACTGAAATTTACACCCAAAAACTTGAAGAACTAGCATGGAAAGGAAATCTTGATTCAAATTATAATCTTTCAGAAGTTATTTCAAACATTTCATAAGTTTAAGCTTCACATGGATTAAAAAAAAAAAAAAAAAAAAAAAAAAAAAAAAAAAAAAAAAAAAAAATCTAATTTTGTAATTAGAATATTGTTAATAATTATTATTTTTTAATTTTTAATTTGTTAACTTAAAAATTAATTTTTAATTTGTTAACTTAAAAATTAAATATTATTTTTTAAAATATTAACATACGCCTCAAATATTTTATTTTATCTTACAACTAAAAAAAAATTAAACATATTTTGAGTTATTGTAAATTAGATTAAATATAAATAAATTAAAAAATAATAATTTTATTTAGATAAATATAATTAGAAAACTATATAATTATAATTAGAGGGGTGAAATTGGAAGAAAAGTGATGGGACCCACCATAATAATGAGAAAAATTGATTGAAAAATGTTGGGACCCACCATAATTATGAAAATTGATGAAAAGTAAGGGTTTGGGTTTTGAAAACCATGGGTTTGGGTTTGAAAACCATGGTTTCCAAACCCATCCTCCCAAACATGGGTTTGGCTTCAAAAGCCAAACCCATCCAAACACATTACGGGGGGCCAAACGCCCCCTTAGGGTTTTGTTTCAATAATACTCCTCGACTTTAATTAAAAAGTTTAAAAAATACATTTAAATGAAAACGTTAAAATATTATTAATACTCTCACGTTTTAAAAAAAAAATAAAAAATAATCTTATTCGAAAATGTTTATTCTCATATTCCTTCTTCTCTATCAATTTGTTCCCTCCCTGCACTACATACATAAGTCGAATAGGTTATTGAACTTTAAGAAAAGTTTAATAAATTCTTAACTTTCAACACATTTTTTTTTTTAATTAACAGATTTATTAAACAACATACATTGAATTTTGTTTCTAATAGAACCTTAGACTTTCAATTTTGTGTTAACAAGTCTGTTAATTTTTTTAAAATGTCAAATATGTAAATGACATATTAGACACAAAATTGAAAGTTTATGAACCTATTAAATATATTTTAAAGTCCATGAACCTATTATAAGATACAAAGTTGGAAGTTTATGAATTTGGTTAGAGACTTTTGAAGTTCATGAACGCATATTAAACACAAATTTAAAAAATCATGAACTAAACTTGTAATTTAACATGTATTTATTTATATATATATATATATATATATATATATATATATATATATATATTTTGAGATAAATAAGATACAAAGTTGGAAATTTATGAATTTGGTTAGAGAGTTTTGAAGTTGATAAACGCATATTAAACACAAATTTAAAAAATCATGAACTAAACTTGTAATTTAACCTGTATTTATTTATATTTATATATATATATATATATATATATATATATTTTTTTTTTTTTTTTTTTTTTTTTTTTTTTTGAGATAATCCAACATTTCTTTTCTTGTAGTAAGAAATTTTGCTTGTTAGTATATTATTATTATTATATCAACATTTGTGGCGGGTGGGAAATTTAATGGATGGGAGGATTAATTTGAACTTCTGACCTCTTAGTCGCTAATATTTTTTTGAATCAATTGAGTTATTTGTAATATATGTTTCATTCATTGAGTTATATGTTCGAATTGACTAATATAATAGAGTAACACATTTAAACCTATTGGAATAAAATTAAAAAAACATTTTTTTTAAGATACAACTAGTCCATGCATGTGAGTGGGGTTCATTCATATTTCTGACGTGAGATCCTCGACAAGATGGTGCATCCTTTGGGTTCACAATATTGGGTCAGATCCCATTTTTTAGAATGTATCTGACATCATGAAGTTTCATCTTAAAACCAATTGGTAATAGGTGGAGTAGCTCATGTATGTTATATTGTGAGTGGAGTCTCTTCATCTTTCCGATGTGCGGTCCTCAACATTTTCCTCAAGACTCTTGATTGTGAACACATATTTTATGTCAATTGAACTCTACTTATTTTAGAAAGAAAAAAAAAATATTAAATCGTATTTAATTTATTGGGCTATGATGCTCGATTTTTTTTAAAAAAATGTTTTGTTAAAATCAAATTTAGTAATAATGATTTAAGAAGACGAATGAATCGAATAATCTTAATTAGGGTTGATGATAGAGGATGAATTAATGTGAATTGTGATGAAGAGATCAGCACCACCGTCCGTTGTTGTTTTGGTCTTTATTTTTAATGATTGCTGTCTGTGTCCTCATTAGATGTTTTCCAAATTGTGGTTAGACTCACGAGTGGAGTGGCCCTTCATATATGTCACAAAGCAAAAGAGCATAAAAACTCCAACAACAAAATAAAAAAGCAAAAAAAAAAAGAGATAAAGTTTGGGTGAAAGAAAGAAATATTGTCAATTTTTGCAGCAAATTAATGGCTTCTGCCCCCTTTGATTGTTTTTCAAGTAATTTATGCCCTTTTAAACCAACCACTCTTCAATTGCATATCAATTTTTGTTTGGTTCTTTATATTTAATATTTTCTGATTTTTTTTTTTTTTTTTTTAGTTTAACCAGAGATTTGAACTTCTAATCACTTGGTTGATGACACATGTTTTATGTCAGTTTTTTTTTTAGATATTGTTATGTTTGTTGATCCGCTTATGTTCATGTTGGCCTTTAGTCTATATGTATTTCATTTCAATAATTTGTAAATTTCGATAGGTTTTGTTATAGTTCTTAAACTTTAATTACCTTCTATATACATAGACAAGTCTTTTTTTTTTTTGTTCATTTACCTAATCAACTAATATCTATGTGGCGTTTCAAAAAAAATAAACACATATATAATAAGGTCAAATCATTTTTTTTAAAACGAATTTATTTTTTTTCAATATTTTTCCATAAAATTTTTTAATATCAAATAACTAAAATAATTTTTATACAAAGCTTAAGGACTAAAACATATAATATTTGAAGCCAACATAAGCGTAGCTCGATCAATTGGTCAAAACATTGTTGTCAACCTAAAACATAGCTTGACTTCGTTAATACATAACACACCTTTAACTAAAAAAGTTAGATATTTGAAACATCACCCTCACATATTGTGAACGATTAAAAAAGAAGAAGAAAAATGGTTAAAACATGATTTATCTCCCTAAATTAGGTCAGAAGATCCATTGTTGTTGAACTAAAAAAAACCTAAATTTCGAGGAGCCTAAATAAAAATAATAAGAAACGTTATTAGATGAAAATAATATTTAAACCAATCTTTCAAACACTAATTTTTTTTTACCTAATTATTTTATCGGGCATTAGAACACTTAGTCATCGCGACTAGTACACACTTACATTTTATCCGTTTTAGTATTAACTTTTTTTATGAACTCAATATTGTTTAAGATAATTATTTTTTAATATATCTAATTATATTGTGTCATATTATATGTTGATGGTGACATAATTTAAAGATGAGATGAGATCTTAGCATTTCAATATATATATGGTTTTTTTCCCACATGAAGCAACCTTAATTCTCCAACATGCATGCGAAAACTTTAGGTGTGAAACCAAACTGATTTCCCACACGAGTGCATCTAGAAACCTACTAATGACTAAATATTGCAAATTATTCATTTTTTTCTAAAAAAAATAAATAATAATAGTGAGAGGGAAAAATGGAAAATAAATTATAATATTGAGATGAGATTTGATCAGGTGATGAGTAAAAAGGTGGAATTATAAATATAATAGATTAGCATTGGAGACAAGAATGCTTTTGCTGCATGCGACTTTTGTCTGTGAAATATTGGGTCAATTCCTTCATCCTTATATGCTTTGAGAAATGATGGCAAATGTTGCAACTTTGACAGACCAAACCCTAGCACTTGAGCTTGACTACTTAACCATGGTGCTGCCAAAACTCTGCTAATATGGCCATGGATTTGGGCCCCATTTTGTTTCCTAACTTCTCAACATTCATTCTCTCTCTTTCTCATCTTAACGTAAAAGTTCGGCTTATATTTTGTTTCGATTCTTGATATTCTTTCATGCTTATTTCATTTTAGTCCCTACATTTTCAAATGTATTCACTACAAGAAATTTTTAGCGATGTTACGGGGCTACTTCAGTCCCACGTCACCCGCTGACGTCACACCCACTCCTCAAGGAGTGGGGACCACCGCACCAAGCTCCAGACGAATCGTCCACCAAAGGTCGACTCTAGAACTTCGGTGGACGAAGTTTTCTATAGCTAACGAAGGCGAGTTGTCGTCACCCCTCGATTAGCGCGAGATGTGACGGACATGACAGTCTGCCACGACTGACGAAGAGGCGGCACAGCAGCGTCCCCAATTCTCTCGGAAATCGGGGAACGATGGTTGTGGCCATCATGACAGGGCGCGTGGACCCAACCCTGGTTGGTCCACACCCCCCACCCTGGTCCAAGCACTCGTCCGAAGGCCAAGGGACCGGGTCGCTCAGGGAACCTTTCCTCACCACCAGCTATAAATATCTTTTTTGTTCAAAAGGAAGGGGAGGACCGAAAAGATAAGTAACTCTACCCTAAACTCTCTCTCTACTCCTACTTATGCTCGGATCTCTCTGACTTAAGCATCGGAGGCCCGTGGGCCAAGCCCACCGGTGCAAGTTTACTTTCCCCTTTCTGTACAGGTCTATGGTGTGCCCGGCGGACACCACCGCGCGGCAGACAAACGATAAAAATAAAACATCGCTAAAGTCAATTTTTCATCGCTAAAGATTTAGCGACGAAAAAAATTGAACGTCGCAAACAACTCATTTATCAAACTAACTCATTTTTTAGCTACAAGAAATACCCCTATTCACAGTTGGATTTTAATTTGTTTTTTTTTTAATGTTTTGTTATAGTCTCTAAATTTTGCATGAAAATTTATTTTACTCTTTACCATTTTTTTACTTTTCACTGCTCATTTAGCCAGCAATGAAATTAGTTTGATATCTTATAACTAATCACTTCATTTATCTATCTCTCATATTTTCGTTATTTTATTGAATATTAATGACAATTATTGAAATGATTTTTTATTGAAAAGTTAGTAGAAAACAAAAACATAACATTAAAAATTTAGAAACTAAATGAAATAAAGTGCAAAGGTTCAATATTAGTATTTAAACGTATGTTTTTTTTTCAATGATATACAAATTATAGTATATTCAATATTTTGTTATTGTAACAAAATATTTATCTCATGAGTCACACGTGGAGTTAATTTAGATTATCAAGTATGAGGGTCTAATACGTACTTTGAGGGTCTAACACGTACTCTGATTATATTTGTTGTTGCAGCTCGATATTTAACTTTATAATACCAATATTAAATTACCATCTACCTAAATTTACCTAAAAAAGGTTGAATGAATGATAGAATTTTAGTTTGTTAACAAATATATTGTTGAAAGAACCTTCTCCACAACTCTTTGTCTAGTGAGTTGTTACATCCCACACTTTGATGTGATCTCTCCTTGTTGGTAATCTCACTGCATGTGGAATATTTCTTTGGCTCCAACTAATTTGGTGCCTTTCTTTTCCCATTATTTTGCTGCCATGCGCACAAATAAATGTGCAAAAAGTAAAATTGGGATTTTTTTGGTATATTTTTGGCTTTGCTAGACATAAATGTACATTGCATTAATTCATATGTATATGCTTGTTGGATACAAAAGCTGATGAGTTTTCATCATCACAATTTCAAAAAAATTCAATGTAGGTATTGTTTGCTCTCTCCATACTAAAACTAGAGGGTAAGAAAATCAGCTGTTTTATCATTTCAAATCTTGTGTGTAGTTCAAGTTTGTCTATTATTATTTGGTTGTTCTGGTATATGTAGACGACACTCGTGCGCGTTCATGTTTCGTTTGGATAAATGTCGATATTGGTTCAAAAATATATAGTTAAAATACAAATTTAGTCCCTAAATTTTGAAATTTGTGTCTATTTAATTGTAAAAAATTTTAAAGTGTCTAATAAATTCCTAAACGTTCAATTTTGTATCTAACATAAGTCTCTCACAAATTCGAAATTTCTAAAATTTATTTGGTCAATTAAATATAAATATAAATTTTATGTCTAATGGTACTTTTTTTTTTATATATATCAGTGATTGTCCGGACCAACTTACGCTTAATTGATTTATTAAATAAGAATTTAAATTTTATGTCTAATGGTATTTTTTTTAATTTTTTTTATTCGTGATTGTTCGGGCCAGCTTACGCACTTCCCGACTAATCTCACGAGACAGACCGTCTGACCCTACAACATTTGGCTGTCAAGAAAGTCCATAAGAAATTAATTTCTAAGTAGGTAACCATCAAGGATTGAACTAATTTCCTTAAGATGACAGTTCTTTAGTACCATTAGGTCAACCCTTGATAGTTATGTCTAATGGTATCTTAAAATTTTATTTTTTTGTGTCTAGTAGATATGTAAATTTTAAAAAAAAAACAAAAAGTTCAGGGACTACCTTTATAATTTTAAACGTTTAGGGACTAAATAGATACAAACTTTAAAGTTCAAGGAATTAAATTCGTAATTTAACTAACTAATAACTAACAAACTATATATATATATAGAGAAATTGTAACTCAATTTAGAATAAGATAATTAAAAATATAGCATGTTTTTAAAAAATTTGCGGATATGACAATTTCGATCACTGATATTTTATGGCGGATAGAAGTCTATCGCTGATCACTTCAGCTTTTTATAGATTTTTGTCAGTGATAATAGTCTATCAGTGATAAGTGATAGAAGTCTATCAGTGATATGATAAAGCCTATTAGTGATAGAAACATATTTTTTTGCCATATTTGCAAAACATTTTAAAGTTTTCTAAATTTGTAATTAGTTTGGGCCTGATTGTTATTTGTGCAACCAACCTTATATATGTATATTTTTTAATACTTTTAACTTTTATACTTATTTTAATCCATATATAATAAACTTTTGATTATTTTTTTTCTATGTCAGGTCCTTAAGTAATAAGTATATTTTTTTTTTTTTTTTGAACGGTTAAGTAATAAGTATTTAGTTTATCTATTTTAGTTTCCATTACATTGCCTAAAACTATTTAAAACCTTACCGTATATCAAATTATTAAAAATAAAAAATTAACCAATTATATTAATGAAGTTATTTAAAAAAGTAATAATAATAATAACAAAAGAAGTATGTGTATAGAATTCAAAAAATTATACGGTGGGAACCTCGACAAAAATGATAAAGATTATGTCTTTTTAATTAACATTTTTCACTGTGATAATCATTCTAACTTAAAATTAAAATGGGAATTCGGTCCTACAATAAATAAATAATGTCTGTTTGACATTGTTCTTAAGAGTGTCAGTTGGTAATGACAGTTATAATTCTCCAAAGTTACCCAAAATAATGCAAGTAACACACTTAATTTTTCAAGTTATTCATCAAATCATTATAATTAAAAGAGAGACTACTTTGAAGTTTTAATGGCACCTAATCCCACAATAAATGATGGATTCAAATGGTGGGTACAGAAGAGAAAGGTTTTGCATAATTAACCAAGTACTTACACTTAATTATGCAACATAATGTCACTTTATTAAGGGGGATTTTGCGTGGATCATCGCTCTACCAGCGTAAGATTTTTTTTTTTTTTACCTTCTCTTAAAAATTTATGTTTTTTTTTTAATTTTTTTTTCGTGATAAGCAAGTTCTCTCCCTATGAAAAGTCATTTATACTCTTTGCTGAACACGATGACACTATAAATGCCTCCATGTAAATCGTGCGCTCAATGAAATGTATTACATATTTTATGAATTTGCTTATCACGATAGAAGGTAAAAAAAAAACATAAATCCTCTTGAATGAGTCTATTTGGTCTCTAATTTTTTAAAAATGTCTAATAGATACCTAAATTTTTAATTGTGTATCTAATATAGTTTTCCCAAACTTTTAATTTTGTGTCTAATAAATCTAACAAATTTGAAATTAATTTTTAAAAATCAATTGATCTAATAGATATAAATTTAAATTTTATGTCTAATGTAACCCTAAAATTTTAATTTTGTGTCTAGTACATCCATGGTTTTTTTTTAAATCGAAAGTTGATTAAATTTATAATTTTGAAAATTCATGGATTAAATAGATACCATCTTCAAAATTTAGGAATTAAATTTAAAATTTAACTAGGTAATTCTATTTTTTAATGTATTTTTTTCTTTCTTTCTTTTTTGAAGGCTTTTTTGAGTCAATGACAACCAACGTTTATCAAAAAAGTTGAGAACAGTTCATAACATCATTTCCTAAACACTACTTAAACTTTCTTCTTCCTCTACTTTTTACTTTCTTTTCTTAGAGATAATTATAAGTTACACCAATGTGGTTTCCCCTAATCATACTCCTTAAGGACAATTTTAAAGCTTATGAATTTGCAAATCATACTCTTTCAATCAACTAATTAAATTAAACAAAATTTATACTCCTAACATAGAAAATAATTATGAGTATCAATGCTATTTTTAAAGTAGTATCAATGCTATTTTTAAAGTAAATGAAGGGTATGGGTTTAGGGTTTAAGTCTCATCTTGTCTCTGTTCATCAGGCCTATGTGACAGTCCCTACTCATGGTTGTGCGATGATTTATGTTGATGCGGCTTGCAAGGAGGGGTCTTTTGGGACTGACACACTGGAGCTTTCTTGAGGTCTCAAACAAGCGATATTTTGACAGCTCTACAGTCTCATCATCGAAACTCTTACTCTCTAATTTGCGCGGAAGCTTTAGCGATTATTGAAGGTATGAGATTGGCAAGAAGAATAGAGATTCTGAATTTGATTGTTTTCTCCGACTCTCTTTCGTTAATTCAGATGCTAAAGGGGGAGATTGATGCATTGAGTGAAGTGCATACTTGGATTATCAACATACTCTCCATGGTTCTTTAATTCGACTATTTGGAGTTCAATTTCCTTCCCAAATTAAGGAATGGTGTCGCTCACGCTTTGGTAAAGCGTGCTTTTTCGGGATCTTCATCCCTGGTTTTACACTCATTTCTGTCCTGGCTTACACGTCTGGAGGATGAGAGTTTCTCATTTCGAATTGTAGCCTAAGTGGCATTTCTATTTCAAAAAGTTTTGTTTGTAAATAATAATAATAATCGAAGAAAAAAAATGGTTTTTTTTTCCTTCCACAAATTGCATTAATGTTTGAAATTTAACAAAACGGGTATGGTTTTGCTATTTCACAAGAGTAATGTTTTATGAAAAATGACAAATTATATGAACGTGGGATTTGTGATTATTTAATTATTTTGAGTAATTGAAGGAGGGAAATGGTGAAAATACGAGAGACGACATGAAGACAAAGACCAATCCCACCATTCTCTCTGCCTTGTCTTCCCTTTCTTGACGTTTGACAAAATTTCTAAACACTTTTAAGACTTAATAATCATCTTCACGTCTTTCTTCTTACACACACCAACTCCTTTCACACAATGAAGATAGAAGAAAAATTATCTAACTAAGAGATACCGTGGCCAAAACATATTAAAAATCAATATTTTTCAACAACCTGTTTGGGTGGTGTAGATTCGAGCATCTGACTTTTTTATTTAAGATGAACTAGAGATTTTTGCGAGATTTTTGCAAAGATGATACATTTGTGATCAACAAGCCCCCTCAACCGACAGAGACCACTATAGTGCCCTCGTGCTCAGTGCTCGCAATCGTGCTCAATGTAGTGCTGATGACATCAACAAAAGAGCAAAAAACATGTGTTTTCGAGGGAGAGTCAAAAAAATATTGTGACTCCTCCCAAAGAAGTTATATGTGCAAATATCCCATCTTAACTAATTAAAGTATGAGTCAAGTTGACCTATGTATGACAACAAATAAAAAAAAATATTTATTCATTTAAACAATCTAATAATCTAATAGAAAGAGTCGAGTAAAATAAATTAGATGAACTATAGAGTAAAATAAATTAGATGAACTATAGAGTAGGAGTGTACAATCAGTTGAGTTCAACTTGACTCAAATGCCAAACCGAAATCGAACAGTCAAAGAAAATTCGGGTCGAACCACCAAGTGATGTTAATCGAACTACCCATACATATAACATTAAAGTTCTATCAATTTTTGACAATTGAGTCATGCAATTATTTTTTTTATATGCATGGGTGTTATGTGCAGGGGCGTATCCAGAAATTTTTGTCAAGAGGGACACAATTCTGATAAAGTCAATTGCAAGTTTAGCCTTTCAAATTTTCGATTTATGTCTACAATTGATTTTTATAGAGAAAAAAATTTATCTATTAGATACAAAATTTAAAGTTAATGAATTTAAACGGTTTAAACTTCAAGAATCTATTAAACATAAATTAAACTAACGTCTAGTGAGTTTTAAACCCAACTCTCACCAATATATAACCTCAGGAGTTGTGTCCCTTACCATCCAACCATAAGGTAAATTTTCCATTATTTCGAATTTGATTATACAAATACATAAAACTGTGGTGATATTTTTTGATTTTTTACATACAAATATATAAAACTAATAATTTGAGGGGACACGTGCCCCGACCCCATGTGGCTCCGCCCCTAGTTGTGTGGGATTCATTGAGCTAGGAGTATATTTTGCTTTTATATATATAGGGAGAGAAATTGTACTAGATATCAATTTAGTGGAAAATAATTAAAAATATAACATTTTTTTTAAAAAAATTGTAAATATGTCAATTTCTATCACTCATAGTAGTTTATCGCTAATAGTAATTTTTCACTGATAGTAATTTATTACCTCAGTTTTTTTATAGAATTTTGTTAGTAACTATCACTAATAGTCTATCACTGATAGTCATATAACAACGATAACAGTCTATTGATAGTTATTGATTTTTTTTTTGTCATATTTACAAAATATTTTAAATTTAGCTATATTTGTCATTATTTTTGGTCGGATTGTGATTTATGCAACCAGCCCTAATATATATATTAACTATACATTATTCCAATAACCCATTCTAGTTGAATTCTAACCCCAAATCCCTTCGATTCCAAAAAAGAAAAGAAAAAATATTTTCTTTTTAACCATGAAGATTTTTGGAAAAGTTTTTGCCCAAAGAGATAATGATATTAAATTTGTTGAGTGCTTAGCCCACACGTGCTACATGCCAATCGTGGGAGACAGCGCAGGCCCACCGGTGGGGCCCGCAAGGCATGAGCCAATCACGGGCCAGATTGGGGACAGAGTAAAAGCCGATGGTATGCCTTTGATTATTCATCTAACGTGTAGATTATTATTAGTAATATGATGGTCTATGCGGATATCAATTATTATTATTAATAATAATAATTCATTATTGTTATTGTTTTATTTTTCCATTTTTTAAATAAATATATAAACTTCAATTAGACTATTTTAATCTTGCATAGATCTCTGTGTTGTTAGATTTTAGGTTAAAGTTTGTTTGTCTTTACGTATGAATGAACATACCTAAACAAAAAAGGGATTTTAATTTAAAATTAGAATAGATGATAAAAGTTTTAAATTAATATAAAATAGAAATGATTAATGTGATGTTGTTATTCTTAATCTTAACATACCACCTCCTTGCCGACATTTTTAAGGGTGAGATTAAAATCACATCCAAACATTGTCTTAAATTTTTTTTCCCCTCTTTTTTAATTAAATTAAATATAGGTGATTAAAATATTTTTTTTTCCCCTCTTTTTTAATTAAATTAAATATAGGTGATTAAAATATTGCTAATTAAAAAGATTGAAAGAACTACATGAGAATTCATTGAAAATAAGTGTTGGCGCAAGAATCTGGGTCTTCCTTTTCGTTCGAGGTTCTGACGAGTCTTGTCACTGCTAGATTCGAGGTCGATCTGCAAAGGAAAGAAAAAGTAACTTGCAGCGGTGTGGGGCTGGCCCCACTGGACTTTGATGACTAAGTCAGAGAAAGCTCTAAGCGTAGGTAGAAGTGTAGTGTGTGTTAGATCAAAATTACATATCTAATGAAGATTCTCGTTGAGGTATTTATAGGCAGTGTGGTGTGGACGATCATAGTCGGCCTGTACCGATCGTCATCATGAGGGTCTTGGATTCCTCGATTCAAATGAGGAGGCGTGGACGGTTTGTGGCCAGTCTGAATCCTTTTCTCATGATGAAGATTGTCGATTCTCTCGATCGTTGACGGATCGGGGGCGCTGTTGTACCGTTGTCGTGTCCAGTGAGACTAAAACGTCTCATCAGACATTTCTCACCCTAATCGAGTGGCAGCGTGACAACAACGGTTCTTCAAGTGATCTGGAGGGTCGTATCTTGAAAGGACCTAGGGGTCGGCCCCAGGTCGCTGAGATGTCTCTCTTGATGACGCCAGGGCCTCAACCTCTCGATGAAGTGGATAGTGACGTCAGGTGCTGACCTCATGCTAAGGTAATCCGTAACCAAAAAAGAAAATTTTGTTATCGTGAAAGAAAATAAAAATCTAATTTCATACTTTAACAAAGAAAAATAAATCTCGAACAAGAAAAAAAAAAACAAAGAAAATTAATCAATTCCTAAACTTTGGTGGTTGCTTTTGGTAAACCATCCACCTACCCCAAAGTAAAAGATTACAAGATAAGAAGAAATAAAGGTTTAAAGTACTCCAAATTAAAATTACCATTAAGCCTCCACTTTCTTTTATTACTTTTTCTCTTTGAAGTAAATTAGGTAACATATTCAAAAGTTGTTGAGATTAATGAACTTATTAAAGAGTTGTTAAAACTAAGGAGGTTTTTTTTTTTTTTTGACAACATGTTGGGGTAGGGGATTGAACTTAGGACCTCATGGTCGCTAGGCGATACATTATGCCGTTGAGCTCTGCTCTTGTTGGCTTAAAACTAAGGAGGTTAATAAAGTTTAGTTGAATGTGCGAATAAAGGATTTTTGTATTCTAATGCCTTAGAGAATAGATGTAAAAAAATAAACTTCTAATATTAAGAACATTATTATGAGACATCACACTTAACATTGTGTCCTTGGAGGATTGCATATCACAATGTATTATTCATTTTACGAGTGCCTAGGCACATAATACCGTGTCTCTAGATGATTTGTATGTTGTGGTGCAACCACAATGTATTCTCTTCATTTTACACCACATTTTTATGTCATGACCAGATGCATGATTCGAAATAAGTTTGGGATGATAAAATTACTTATCAAATGTTTCATAATCTTTGGTGAGATAACCTCAAACATATTTTGAAACTATTGAAACTATTAAAAAACTATATGGCTTTTCCTTTGAAATAAGTGCCATTAAGACTCATTTAATTGGTGCTTTTACTGAAAGGAAGGAGGCGTTTACTTAAAAAAAAAAAGTAACAATTTCGAATATTTTAGGTTTGAAATGAATGAGATGTGTGATAAATGTTAAATTACAAGTTTAATTCATTAACTTTCAATTTTTTTTTTTTTTGCAACGGTATTTTAATAAATGCGAGGATTGAACCTACCTTTTGGTCACGGGCACAACCTTATGCCAATTGAGCTATGCTCGGTTTGGCAAAATATATATTTTTTTGCAATGGTATTTTAATTAAAGCAAGGATTGAACCCATGACCTCATAGTCACAGACACAACCTTATGCCAATTGAGCTATGCTCGGTTTGACCTTTCAATTTATTTTTATTTGGCCCTTAAACTTTAAAAAGTGTCTAACAAGTCTTTAAACTTTAATTTTATGTCTATTAGATATAAAATTAAATTTTATGTCCCTTACAAGTCGAGTTTTATGTTTAATGGGGCCCTGAAGTTTCACTTAAAAAAATGTATATAGTAGATTCGTAAATTTTAAAAAATATTGAATATGTAAATAATCTATTAGACATAAAATAAAAAATTCAGAGACCTATGGGATACAAAATTAAAGTTTAGAGATCTATTTGACACCTTTTTTTTGACGTTCAAGGACCTATTAGACAAAAAGTCGAAAATTTGCTAAAGTTGTAGTTGGACCTTTTTTTTTTTTTTTTTTTTTTAAACAAGAGAAGTAGGACGTGGGCTTATGGCCTTTATATCATAATGGGCTATTGAACTTCTTAAATTGGGCTTGTTAAAATAGTATGGGCCTTAATGGGCCAAGACGGCCTTTTCAACGAGAGAAGGAGGGAAAAAAAGAACGGATGAATCTGCTCCGCAGTGAAGCCGAATGATTCATGAAATATGTGTTGTTTATGAATGCGACGTCGCCCTTCTTTTCGGATTTCATAATTCTCTCAGCTAGCTTCCCTCGCCGTCGTCGCCAGTGGTCGCGCTTCCTGGTTGCAGTTTCCGGTGAGAAGCACAATTTGTTAGGGTTTGCATTCCATGGCGTCGCACGCTCATCTGGACGATGTTAGTTCTTCTCGTCTCATCTTCAACGCTCGATATGCTTTTCACGCCCGTTCTAGGGGTTTATTTTTCGAAGTTTCTCTCTGATTTATTCACTTCTTCAGGATGATGATTTTGGAGGCGACTTCACTGCAACGACGCACAACAATAAGCATTCAGGTTGATTTCTCATTCTTTGCAACTTATCGTTGGTGCGTGATTGGCCTGTGTTTACTGATGTTTATGAAAATGTAGGAAATAAGAGAGGTTTTGGCGATCTTGAAGATGATGAGGATGACTTCTTTGGCTCCAAAAAGGTATTTCTACATCTTCTACATCATCTACCTGATTCGCTAGTTTTCATTTTAAGCTTAATTATTGCTTCGATTTTCACTTTATTCAATGTTCAGTATGATGTTAACTCTAATTGCTTCAATGTAGGCTAACGCTAAAGTAGAAGAAACTGCTCCAGGTGTAGCGACAGGAATGATTCTATCTCTTCGTGAGAGGTATTGTATTATTTACGGTGATTGATAAATGTTATCGCGCACTGTTGAAAGGCACTGATCCTTCGAGTTTTTCATGTATATTTACGTATTTTGAAATTTCGCGCGCAGTCTTAAAAGCTGCGAGGATACACTTGCTACATGCCGGGTATGTTTGTTAGCTATCCTATCGTTTCTTCATGTCTTCATTCTTAATTGCCTGTCTATTCGTAGCGTTTATTCAGTTTTGTCATGAATTTGGCTTAGTCTTGCTTGGAGACTCATAGATCCTTTGGATCTTTATATTAGAATCCTACGGACCTAATACAAAAATTTCTGTTATTTTGTCATTCAGTTCCTGATATTCAGTACCTTACAAATCTAATATTTAACTCCTTCATGTTTCAGAACTTAATGAAACACATAACCTAAAACTGTAGAGTAATGCGCTTACCTAGATAGATCTAATCTCATTAAATTCTATAGAATAACAATCAAATTCCTACTCGAATCTAATGCCATAATCAACTAAACTTGTGAACTAGCTATGACTCTTCGTAATCGTCCAAAAAAAAAAAAACTAAAAAGGAAGTAAAATCCAAAAAAAGTTACATAAGATGCTTGTAATCCGTGTAAATTTTATTCAGAGCTGAAGAAACCTGTTTTGTAGTAATTTATTAATCCTCTGTAAGGGCTCTGGAGTCCAAGCTGATGCCTCATGTAGTAATACCATTGTCTCGAACATAATGAAGTTATTGAATATTTAGTTTGGATATTCATATATTTATAGTTTCATGCTATAATTGAAATCACTACGATCTGTACCCTAGTACCATTCTCACATTGAGTTTGGATAGCTGCTTACTATTTACAGAAGCATTATGTAAGGATGCTCATATACGAAGTTTAATCACTTACTGGATTGACCTTGGTTTCAGACAGAGCTTGAAACTGCTAAGTCTGAGATTCAGAAGTGGATTTCTTCATTTCAGAACGAAAATTTCATTCCTGCTGGGGCTTCCCCTGGTTAGCCTTTTGAACTCTGAGATATGCTTTTTTTTTTTTTTGTGATCCAATATGAACTGCTCATCCTTAAGATAATTGATGTTTCTGTGTAGAACCTAAATATGTTATCAGTTTTCTTCAATCACTGAAGTCTTCAGAGGAGTCTCTAAGAGACCAGGTTTGTTGATTATTTTTTCATGTTTGGTTTTGTAGATTCTCTTTTGAAACATAATAATGCTTTTCAGTCAGGAATGTGATATTTTTTGTGATGCAAAATGTAATATGTGTTTCATCCTTCAGCTAGAAAAGGCAAAGAAGAAGGAAGCTGCTTTTATTGTTACGTTTGCAAAACGGGAGCAGGAGATTGCAGAGTTGAAGGCAAGTTTTCATTTCTTTCCTTCTAGACTTAAAGATAGATAATTTTATTTGTTTCTGTTATGAAATTTGTGAGGTATTTAGATGATAAATTGGAAATATTTAGTTTGTCGTGCAGGATTTTCACCATTTGTTAACCTTTAGGACTTAATCAACCTTGGCAGTTTCGGGTAGTTAATAAGCTTTGAACTTGGAACCTTCATTATGCATGAAAGCTTCACATAATGTATATGGCTACGGTCCTACGGAACATAATTCCTTGAAGCTTCTTATCCATATCCAGGACAAAACTCTAGGCTTAATTAAGAAGAGAACTGTTAAGTCTGTATTTGCTTTCAACCAGCAATTGACGCGCCTCAGTTAGTACCTCACTAGCTGCGTCATTGCCCCAAGCGCAAAGATGTTAAGTCTGTATTTGCTAATATGGCTTGGTATCACGTGCTAGCAATTCTGCGAATGCTTTTTGTGGTTTATGCAATGGAAATGCTTTCATCATTAGAACCCTACCACTTGCATTATGTTTCACAATTTCCTTCTGATTGATTTATGAAACTCTTCATTTGCTATTTTAATTTTGATTACTTTGAATACTCTTTAAGTTTTAAGATCATGCTTCTCTAATTTTGTTAAAATATCCAGGCTGCAGTACGGGACTTGAAAGCACAGCTGAAGCCTCCATCAATGCAGGTACTAACGAAGCTTTAATTTTATTTTGGTAGAAGTGCATTACTATTAAGATTGGTTATTGGTTATTGAGAATAACATAGCACATTTTTTTGTCTTTTCATGTACTTGCATAGCCTTTTCTAATATGATTTTTTCATTTATAAATAATGTTTGGAGCAAAACATTACTTTGTTTACATTTGCTAGATCTAGTTGATTGATGAGAATATGGTATATGGTTGTTCTTGTTTGTATATCTATTGTTGTTAAGCTATGGAACTGTTAATTTTTGTCTTAAGGGTCTTCTATCTCTTAAATGTGAGAGGGTGACTAACCATTTTGACTATCCCAACCTCCCAAGGTGGCCCTAGTAAGATTAGGGCTTCAAATGTTTGAAGATTCTATCCAAGGTTCTAAATTTCAAGCCTCCAAGTTTAAAAACCTAATAATTAAAAATCTTTTGTCTATCAGAGCTGACCTTGGGACAAAGCCTTTCTTTGGAGGTGGGCCACAAGCCGAATGCAAGAAACAAGCCCCTGATTCCTTCGTTGTAAAAACAAAACCATTTTGATAAGAGTTTCACTTGCTTCTGAAGATTTTTTTATAATATTTTAAGTTTATCAGTTCATGTCTGCAACAGGATGCTTTTGTTAGGTTAAAGAATATAATTTCCGTGGATATGAGTGGAGCTTTTCAAGAAAATGCAATTGTTATCTTTTTTTCTTTTCATTTAGATAATTAGCATAAACCTGCTAATTGTGATTTATGTAATATCAAATATAAAAACCTTCAACATCAATTATGACTTCATTATGTTTGTGGACATAGACCTTTTGGCTTCTTGTTGAGGAAATCTCTTTTATCTCCAAGTTTTACTAACTCGCGTACAACTAACTTCAACAGGCAAGGAGATTATTGTTAGATCCTGCAATACATGAAGAGTTTACTCGTCTGAAGGTTAGTTTTACATGCACTACGGAAATTGATATGGTTGATCATAGTAATACCACCTCCCTCTTGTTTGCATTTTTTTGTTCAATCAAGATGGAGTCTCTTAACCATCATATATTTTTGTGTTAATGATCTTAGCATATGCCACTTATCTATCTCTTCTTCATGTTCTGTTCATGGTAAGATAAATGGAGGGCAGATGCTTGAAAACTCCTAGGACGCTCACAAACTTGTTTCGATGGTTACTTTATGAGTAAATTACGAAAAGGGGGGGAGTTGAGGGGTTTGTCAGAATTGTTCTGAAAAATAGTTTTCTACCTTCTAGAACCAAAAAAAAAATTTGGTAAAACAAAAATTTAGACAATTGTTTGTTAGCTGTTTTTTCTCTTGTTTTCACTTATGATTTATTTGTTAGAACATTTGAATTAAAGTGAATAGCAACTTGATTTTTAATTATAAGTCACTGGGTGACAATCCTAAAAATAGTTCTGAAAACAAAAACAAAAAACTTTATTTCAAAGTAGCTCTTAAATAGCCCTCGGGGTTATGATTCTTCAAAGAAATGGTTTGGGAAAGTTAGGTTTTTTATTTTCAAAGAAATAGTTAAATAAAAGCACCCTAGTGTCCAATATACCCATATCTTAAGTACCCCTCCCCGTCCATCAATTCCATCTACATTAGGAGAGAAGGTAGATATTAGATCTCTGAAAATATTAACTAATATAACTGTGTAAGATGCCTACAAATCATTGATTGAATGAAATATACTGAAAGTGCAAAGCCGGAGGAACCTGGCCAAGGAGTTGCACAAAACTTTGCATACAAAAGAACTAGAAAGGTAGTAACATGATGTTAGCTTACATCACGGTGGACGACCCCTTGAAATAGAAAGATCCCAAAAGATTGTGCCTAAGCTTCATAGTGAACCAGAATTTCAAAGAAAGTTGTTTATGATTTTGGACGACTCTGGGTGGGAATGGAATTTTTTTTCTGGGCATAAATAAAGGATCAAATGATTTCAAGGCATAACGACCAAAGAAGCACCATAACTTGTAGGGTATTTGGCCTTCCAAATCAATTTACAAGCCATAGTGGAAAGAGTAGCCTCCTCCTAGATGAGAGAAACAGGCAGAAGCTGCAAGGAGCCATCCTTCTTATGAATCATACTGGAAGGATGGGCGGGAAATCACCAGTCATCTCAATCAAATTCAGACACTTTCCTCATAAACATTGGGCACATTGAAAAATCTCCATAGTCTGAAACAGAGAGCAATGTTCCCGAATTTTGTACCTCTTATGTGCCTAAACCTTCTTTTATCTCAAGAGAGCACAGTGAAAAATCTACGGACTACATTTTCAACTCCTTTGCAAAGTAAGCCTGCCTCTAGGTCAGGATGATTAGCTAACCAGCCTTTAATATCTCTATTTGTTGAATTTGAGTGTAAATTTCTCCATAATTGTTTCCGGAAAACAGGAAATGCTGGATTGTATCCCAACAACGATTATAATTTAATTCTATGATATGATATGATCGCATAGAATGAATTTGAAGCTTTTGAATGTGAGTGATGGCATCTCATAATCAAGGTTGATGAAATGCAGAATTTGGTTGAGGAGAAAGACAAAAAGGTGAAGGAGCTGCAAGATAACATTGCTGCAGTCAGTTTTACTCCAACTAGCAAGATGGGTAAAATGCTGATGGCTAAATGTAGGACTCTGCAAGAGGAAAATGAGGAGATAGGAAATCAAGCTGCTGAAGGAAAGGTATATTATAGCCACTAATGTACATCGTGTATTGTTACAGGCCGGTTTTCATTTCCTTATCGATCTTACAGATCTTGTTCTTTGGTTTCGTTCTCTTTTCCAAATGGAGTTTTTTCTTTTGAAAGGGATTGAGAAAGTATATAGATCATTTGTGACTGGTGTCATATGAAATTTTTACTTCATTTGTTTGTGTGATCAATTGCAGATGCATGAGTTAGGAATGAAACTTGCCTTGCAGAAATCTCAAAATACAGAACTTAGGACTCAGTACGAAGGTCAGTATCTTTCATGAAATACTCGTTTATGTTGCAAATGTTGCTCGAGTTCTTCAGATTCATGAGGAATATGCAGTTTTTCTACTTTCAAGTTATTGCAAATTTTGCCATGAATATTATTATTACCTTAGCTAAGATGGCAAATACAGAACTTAACCGCGGGGATCCCGAACCCGAGGCCCCCCAAAAAACATTTTTTTTAAAATATATATAATATATTATTAATAACATTTTATATATTTTTTTTAAAAAAATCTTAAAACTATTATTGTGTACCCACTTACACAGTTTGTTAGTTTAGTAAACTTTATATACTTTTAATTTATTTTAAAAAATGACAATACTGGGCTGAGTGGGAGATTTGAACTTATGACATTTTGATCAATAGTTCATATTTTTTTGGCAATTTAATTTAATTAGTTTTTATGTATTTATTATATAACATTTTGTATTAAATTTATGATAAAAATGTTAAATATTTTTTTAAATTTAGATAAATTTACAATAATAATACTAAAGTATAGGGAAATTGTAACAAATGTCAACTTAGAGTAAAATGACAATTTATGGTCTATTATTGCTCATATTGCTGATAGAATTCTATCACCTTAGTTTTTTATAGAATTTTGTTAGTGACTATCACTTACTATCACTTTCAGTGATAGTCATATATAAACTTTTATAGAATTTTGTCAACTATTAGTGATAGCCACTATTTTTTACCATATTTGCAAAATGTTTTAAATTTTGCTAAATTTGTCTGGGTCTGATAGCCACGGATAGTTGTGCAACCAGCCTGAAAGTATATCCAATTTTAATATATTTATGAATAAAATTAATTAAAAAGAAAAAAAAGAAGGGGCATTTTATGTTAAAAATACTTCACAAGTTGCGACCATGTATGTTTAAGACCTCAAATGTGTGTGCAGCCTTGCAGAAACATATGGAGGGGCTGACAAATGACGTTGAAAGGTCAAACGAATTGGTACGCTCAATGATTTGAGTTTGTGAATAGTGATTTAATATGATTTATGAGTTAATTTTTTCATGAATAATTCAGGTTATCGTATTGCAAGAGCAGCTAGCAGAGAAGGATCGCGAGCTTGAAAGCTTGAAGGAAAGTTTAGAACAGCCAAAGAGTCCAATGATTGAGGATAAACTTGATTCACCACCACCTACCAAAGATGAGCTTACTATTTCCGGCGATGCTGAAACCTGAGAGATTAAATACATTTCAAATTTTTGTAGCACAGATCAGATCAATGTTTTCCTACTGTATATTACAATTCTATTTCCTGTATTTGTAACATTTTGTTTCTTAGCCGATGAATATCGCGCACGAAAGGCATCATCATCTTTCTCGGCTCTGCTTCCAGGGGGTGAAAATGAGGATAATTCCTAATCTCTTTTATTTTTTTATTTTTCGTCTTTAGGCAAATATGGAAAATACTGCATTTTTTTTTGTCCTGATTTAGTCATTAAATTTTCAAATGTGTTTAATAGATTTTTGACGAATTTAGTCTACGAATTGAATTTTATGTTAAATGAATCCTTCATTTTACAATTTTAGACAGTTGAAAATTTATTGATCCTGTTAAATGAGTCCTATTATACATTTTTTTGGGACTAAATTTGTAATTATGATGTATATGAGACTTACCAATCCTTAATTTTACAATTTTAGACAGTTAAAAATTTATTGTTCCTGTTAAATTATACATTTTTTTTGGGACTAAATTTGTAATTATGATGATGTATATGAGACTTACCCATCCAATTTCTGTGCTTGCTTCACTCAGATCAATAATAGTATAATGCCACCTGGAGAAACATTAGCGTCTAGAAAAAACAAAATTATTATTACAGTACAGCGTAAAGGGTAAAGTGACAAGTTATTATTTACTTGATGTCGAGTTTTTTAATTCCCTGAGGCCAGCCTAGTCCAGCATTTCCAATGTTTCCAACAGCTTGAAGTGGTTCCACCATGCCCTTTGTGCTGTTTCCAAGGCCTTCCCCCTGTCAAGGTTGACAATGAGTGATTTTGAAATGGGTAAAATCATTCTGAAACATTTTTTTATTATTCAAAATAAATTTTGATGATATGAAAATGCATTTAGTAGTGTAAAACAAAACTTGTTATTAAATTAATTTTTGATGATTAAAGACATTTTAGAACGATTTTTAATATGACAAAAGTGATTTTAACTAAAAAAAAAGCACTCTCAAACATACACTAAAAAAAATTAAAAATTAAAACAGGAATCATTTCAGCCACCTCAGAAAAGTGCAAAGGGCAAGGATAGATTTGACGGACCTCTTTCCACCCCATGCTTTTTAAGATTTTTCGTGCATAACTACCAGCTCCGAATGAAATATTCAAGGCTTCAGCTGCAGCGCTCTCGGAACTGCCAGAAGGGGGTGACGATGTTAGATCACCATGATCACCAGCTGAATTCTTCTGTCCAGGACCAACCCCGAAACTACCATGAAGGATTCTTCTCTCCGCTGCTCGGTCTCTATATTGATTTTGGCTTGAACACTGAGATTGTACAAAGGTAATTTGGAAACAAGTTTAGTACAGTACAACCATAGAGCATTAATGAGAAATAATTTATTTTCTTTTTAACTTCTAACACGAGTTTTGCATCTGAGGTCAAGTTCTGCCAACTTGTAATTAAACAAGTCAAACAGGGTTGTAGAGATATTGACTTGCTCTATACTATAAAGTTTACCTTTCCAGTCGCTACCATCGTTGACGCAGCCACGCTAACAGTGCTCGTGCTTGCAACTTTTGCTTCGTTATTAGCAAGATCGGGTGGCCTATCTAATAAATCAGGGAAACCCCAGTCTTTTGTAGGGTTGGATGAATCAAAAGTTGACATGGACGCCAAATACCTCTTACTCGGACTATGTAACTTGTAGATTCTTCCTGAAAGTAAATTTCAGATGGTCATAACATGGTAAGAAAGAAAAAAAACTGGTAGAGAATGACCAAGGATTATTTAGGAATACGCCGTATAACAAAGACATTTCTCACCTGTCGCAACTCGTACCAAATCTAAATGTACTTCACATATTGGAGCCGTTTTAAAAAGAGCGCCATTTGAAGACATCGAAGGATGAAGCTTTGCAGATTTTCTCACCAGTCTTCCAACCAACCTCATAACCTTGCCCTTTCTACCTGTTCTGGACTCCGAGACGGTTGACCAGTCCCAAATATCCACAACAGAGAGTTTGGGAATTGTTTCTTCCCCATAATTAGTGACTTGACCATACTGGGCTTTCCAATTATCTTCATCCGTGGAAACACCTTCAAAAAGAAGCAAAAAAACAAACATGGACGAGACATTCTTCGATAATATACTATGGCACTGGACATCTTTTAATCTCTTTATAAGTCTTGCAAAAGATTCCATACAGGACAAGAGAAGTAGGCTGTAGCAAAGAAGCAATGATGTAGTTGTGTATAATAGTTATTATTCTTGCATAAGTACAATCACCAGGTAGCTAGATTTCAAAAGGTATGATAATTGGTAATAGAATAGATGGAAAATTTATATCCATAATATATCAATATGCACAGTGAAATAAACATTTAGTGAAGAGTTATTCCTACGTTTAACAAATCTCTAGACTAATCAATACCTTAACTTCAATACCAAGTATTAGATATTAGTTGTAATAAATAGAAATACCTAAGTTATAGCTAAGTGTCAATGGAGAAGAACTTTGATTTAGATAAAAATGTCATTATACTTTCAATTAATAAATCTCCAAACTAAACATTCTAAACATAAATTTGTTTTTCTTATCACATATTTTAAAAATGAGTGACATTAAGCAATGACATTTGAGATATAGAAAAGTGTTAATACCTTCAACCATAGAAAACAACTTCAAAAAATAAAATAAAGTAAGCAAATAACTACTATTAGTAATATTATATAAATTATCGTCATAATAGAAGTACAATAATCCATTTGTATTATTGCAGAAAAAAAAAAAAATATATATATATATAGACAAAATTAAATAGTATTTAGTTGTGTGACTAATAAAAATAATATTAATCATGTATATTGATTGTAAACATAACAATAATGATCGAATAATGGATGATAATTGAAAATATGTCATCTATGACGTAACATTTTAATTAATAGTACATAAAATCGTACATTGAAAAAGAACTAACAATATGATGATATATAATACATTTAAAATTTGTTAACTAACTTGAAATTTCACTAATTAAATCACAAGTATAATCCTGATAGTAAAAAGAACAATTCATGCATATTTCTACATCCCTAATAAGTAATAACATTGTTGAATTTTTTTTTGAAGAGAAACAATTTCATTGATAAATATGAAAAGAAGGAGAAAAACTTCTAATACTCAAAGGTAAATTACAAGTTCGATAACATTGTTGATATTTTCTAAATTCAAATTGTACTAGTGTCTAATAATTAAATGCATCATAAAATACTTCATACTTTACAAGAGATTTTAGACTTATAAATGATTGTAGCCTTTAAAACATGATCAAACTTGCCAAATTGTTTACCATAAGATACAATAAAAAGAAGAAAAAATGCATCAACCCTAAGACTAATATACTTGAACAATAATTGACCCCAAACTTCAGACCAAGTTGCCAATTAGTAGAGTCATATTACCTCCATCTAATACACTTTCGCTTGGATTCAATATAGTATTTTCGTCTTGGAACCATTCACCTTCCATCCTCTGAGTATCATCATAGCCTGACCCACAACCAAAGTCATTTTAGTTTCACAGTGGTAATTAAATTACTTTCTCAACTAGTGAAGACGCATTACCTCCATCTAATACTCTTTCGCTAGATTTCACGATTGCATGATTTTCATCTTGGAACCATTCACCTTCCATCCTCTGAGTATCATCATATCCTGAACAACAACCAAAGTCATTCTGGTTTCAAAATAATCATGAACGTTCCGTCTCAACTTCTAGGGAAGAGTTAGAACACACCATCACTTGATGACTGAAAGTTACTATTAGCATCAATAGTCGTTGAAGGCGTATGTGATATGCTGTCATTAGTGGCTATGACTTCTGAATTCGAATAACCGGACAAAAAAAGATCAATAAGCGTATCTTCTAACCTAAAAAGGTGAAAGTGTATATGAAAAAGAGAACAAAAAACAGCTACAAACTAAATTAACATCTCATCCAAATGTATTATACCACAAAGATGTGGGAGGATTCTCATGCTCATGAACATTAACATCAACGCCCTCTGCTGTTTCTCCTGTTAAAAATAAAAATAAATGGGACATTATTGTTAGTCAAGTACTAAAGACAGCGGCTGCATCAAGAGATGGTGAAAAAATAAAGGTTCCTTAGTATATGTTATAGCTATCCTTCATCCATTTAGTGAGGGTCGTCAAAAGTACATTCACAGCCAACTAAAGAGATGTTGCAGTAGGCAAGTCATCGAAGCACCAACATCAATGGTGTTGCAGGAAATGGCAGTGGAGTTTTAAAAACTTAGAAATATCTTCCATTTGAGATAGGATAAACTTGGCAAGAAGTAGCAGCACAGTAGTGACATTGATTCAGCAATCAAAAGTCAAAACAAAAGAAATCTATCATGCCATGACATGTAATTTACATTCAGAAATAGAATCTATGTCCGGGATTTAACGAAGGCAAAGTCTGATCCAATCATCTAGCTTAAAGAAGATATTAAACAACAGTCACATTTTGAAACTAACAACAATGTCTGGATCAATATAAGATATAAACGGTCATCCAAAGCATACATTGTACTGGTCCAAACAAGCCAGGCATACAAAACTTCACTTGACACTGTAATCAATTAGGTCTATCAGCAAGAATAATAAAAAAAAATTAGCACCTCTTTGTTAACGGCCAAACTTGATATCTAATTGAAAACAAGCAGCTGCAGCATAATTGGCTGAAGAACGTTTGCATGCATTGATAACTAACCTAATGGTAGTCCGTCGCCATCATTTCCTTTGCTTTTAGAAGGATCAAGTTCACTGATCTCAAATGAAGAGTTATCCTCGCCTTTAACAGGATTATCAGGATACGTCTTACATTCTTCACCATTCTACAATGTCCAAAAAGCAAGGAATTAATCAAAGTGATATCAAATCAAAACGAAAGAAGACCACAGTGAATATGAAAGGCTTAATAAATATGAACATATAAACAATCAAGTTACTGTACCTCGTTCGACGGAAGAAGCACATAGCTTCCATTTTCGAATTTGTAATAAGATCCATCTCGACTGCTATAGTACCAACCAGCAACAGGATCGTGATAAAATCCACTACTGTTGGAAGTAACGCAAGTGAGTAACAATTTGCAGTAGAAAATGTAGTTGAAATGGCAACATAGAAGCAGAAATGTGTTGAAATTCAGCGAAATCCTTCTAGGAAGAAATAGCAGACTAACAGTTCGACAAAATTTCACAGAAGATAGAAGAAACTGTGTGAAGATATCAGAACACTTAGCATCTAACAATTCGATATATGACAAATGTTGCTATCGATTAAACAAGAAATTCAACAAAACTTCTACGAATTTATTGCGATTTCAAGTTATAGAACAATAAGATGATCACTCCTCAACTAAATCTTTGCCAGAAAGCTATCTTAAAATGTTCGTTTGGATCATGTATCTTCAAAATTATCGTTCAAATCATCTGCAACTTCAGAAATAACAAATTTCCTTTTCGAAAAGTTTGTTGCGGAAATGTTCGTTGATTTGGCCAAGAAAAATCCGAAAAACGAAATCAAGAGATGATAGGATAGTTGAAGAAACCTGGAATGGAAGTAGAGCTGAGAATTCTCATCCCAAACGAACGAGCAATGACTGTCCTGCAATTCCTCGGAACCGGACTTTGTCACGTCCTCCATTATGTGTCGGAGCCTTTCTTCAAACCGCGCGTTGCTTTTATACTGGGCAAGATCCGGCCCAGTTTTGGGCTTCTTGATGGCTAGTTTGGGCCTGAATCCGTGGGCCCTCATGAAGCCCAACACTCCATTGGGCTCAACCTCTTTATGGGTTTTTTTCTTTTAATAATATATTTAATTTATTAAAAAATAGCATGGTGTTATATACTCACTTAGCATAACCCATATTTCTTCAAGGGAATCTCCTAATTGTTCTACACACTAGAAATAGATTCTTTAACCAAAAAAAAATTAGTCAGTTTTTGCAACTTAATCATCAAATTTTCGAACTATGTCTGAAACTCACTATAGATTCTAAAAACAAAGAGAAGATATGTATGAACAAGTTATACAACAAGAAGAAGGAAAATGATTGTACAGAGGAACTCTCAAACACTTGGCGATCTCAAATGTGTCGATATCGATGATGACTCGTTATTTCGATGAATCATTTCTTCGAACATAATAAGATTTTTTTTTTTTCAATTAAATGGAGAAATTATTTAAGGATGCTGAAATAATGTGGTTGATGTTTTTTATATCTTTAGATGTAGTTGAGAGAAACTAAACTTATGATTTAATATACATCTATAGTTTGAATAATTTTTTATTTGACTTAAACACATCTATAGTTTGAATAATTTTTTATTTGACTTAAACAAACAAGCAAAGAATGAGGTGGGGGAGTCGTGGAGATGAGCAATATATAGTTGTCTTCTAATAACGGTCGAATGTAAATTTAAAATATGTTTGGTAATCTCGAGATACAAATTCAATTTTCAAGTGATGCATTCAACTGTATATCAAGAATTTTTTTTGGCTTTGTTTCTTTGTGTTTTTTAGCATATCAGTCGATGAAAGTTTGGTTCCTATCAACATCTTGGCTTGAATTTTTTCAGTTTTGTATTGTCTATCAAGACTTGAGTGCTTGTGTTGGCTATGATAACTTTAAGGTTGGACTTCAAAGTTTAAAATTAGGATTATTTCTTATTCAATTATGATATGGCTGTGCTTAAGGCTAAGATCCTACTACCTTTCTTCTGTTCATCTGGTTCGTCTTTTCAACAAAATATTCTCTGCCACTCAATAATCAAGAGATTATCTCTATCAATATGATATATGATATGATATATATGTGGGAAAAAAATAAAAAGCAAAAATAAATCTATTTGATTCTATTGTTGAGGCCTTTTTTGTCAAATAAGTTGATGAAAGACTAAATTTTTGATCAACTTGTTTGATTTTGTGTTTATGGCAGACTGGTTAGGACTGCGACCAAAGCCCCACATCCGTTAAAAGAGGAAAATATATAATTTGATATATAAGGAGAGACAACATTCTTCATTGGTATGAGGCCACCAAAGTCTCACACATCCGTTAAAAGAGGAAAAGATATCATTGAATATATAAGGAGAGACAACATTCTTGATTGATATGAGACATTTTGGGTGGAACAAAAAACAATTGTCCCCGCGATCTATTATTTTCCTAACCAACGTGAAACTTTGTTACCACTCTTAACAAATCATATACTTATGAATGAATTTGAGATGACTTAAAAAAAAAAAAAAAAAAAAATCTTTATTGAATAGAGTGTTTTAACTCAAACTATTTTATTAAAATAATCTTCTCAAATTCATCTTTTTTTTTTTTTTTTTGTATCAATATCACTGCAATTTAGGTTGTCTTATTGTCATTCGGGCAATATTAGACACTAATCACAACATGCAAGATGAAATTTAATGCAATCCATATGTTAAAGTTTACACATCCCGGAGTGATGGTGAAAGGGATAAATAGCTTCCTATATCAATTTCTAGCTAGAGTTAGGACTACCTACCTATAATTATTTCAAGTTGAGAAAATAAAGAAGAATGTGAATGTGATCTGTATAAGACGTTTTTAGAGACGCATTAACATAGGTCTCCCATTAGTTAGAAGTAGAAAAAAATTAATGTATATAAATAATGGTCAACGTCTTCATCGGTACGAGATATTTATAGATGAAAGCAAAATAAATTTATGCACTGTTAAACTTGAACTTAAAGTTGATAATATCATAATGAAATCATATCCATTTTTGAAACCTTACTCCCACACACCAACAACAAGCTCCTACAGAGCTTCCTCTTCAATACCACTGCCAAATTGCATCATCTTCACCTTCCGAATTAAGTTAGACCATATGCATGTTGGATATTTTTAAGATTTTATTTTTATTTCTTTTATTATTCTTTTACTTTATTCTAGTCAATCCACTCTTTATATTAAATACTAAAGAGTGATTTGAACTCGTTGTCCCCTTACAAAGAGAGTGCTCCCTAATAAATTAAAAAATGAAAAAAATGATAATACTAATAAAAATTATTATTATTGAGATTTGAATGTTGTATATTTGTGAACGAGCATAGTTCAACTGACACAGTGTATCGACTAGTAATTAAGAGGTCATAGGTTCAATCTCTCACCCTCACATGTTGTAAAAAAAAAAAAAAAAAAAATAGTGTACCTTTGAAGTAGAATGTGGAATAACTCACTGGCGATTGATATTAATTTATATAGGCGCGTTTACCATTGAGCCAGAATGAAACTTTAAAATTCAAAAAGAATTTTTAAATACTAATAGAGTGTGTTGTAAAGTTCAAGGAGGCTCGAACCTCTCCTGAGCCTACCGTAGATCCGGCGCTGAGTCTGAGGTGATAGACTACTACCAACGATAGATTTCTATCAGCGACTATACTATTAGTGATAGAAATTGTCATATCTGCAAATTTTTTAAAAAAATACTATATTTTTAAGGGTTGGTTGCACAAATAAAAATCAGACCCAAAATAATTGTAAATTTAGCAAAGTTTAAAACCTTTTGCAAATATAGAAAAAAATAAGTGGATATCACTATAGACTTTATAACTATTACGGATAGACTTTATGACTATTACGGATAGACTTCTATCTCACTGACAAAATTCTATAAAAAAATACTACTATCGACAATAAACTTCTATCAGCGATAGACTATACTATCATTGATAGAAATTGCTATATCCGCATTATTTTTTTTTTAAATGTTATATTTTTAATTATTTTACTCTAAATTGACATTTGTTACAATTTTCTATTTTTAATTATTTTACTCTAAATTCACTTCTGTTATACGATTTTTTCTAGAATTAATAGAGGAAACTTTAAATTATAAAAAAAATTGTTCAATAGGAGAAATTGGAAAAAATAATGAGGGGTAGAATAATTTGGGTGCTGATGAGATAAAAGAAGCTAGAAATCAAAATTTGTCTCCTTAAGAGAATCAAAATCGTTTGTGTATATCACATGATTGGAGGCGGCTGTATGTTTTATATAATAATTAATTATGATAAACGCTAAAAAGTTATGTTGGAATATTCTCAATGGCCATTATATTTGCCTTTGTGGGGTTTCTAATCAAACCTAAAGTCCCAAGTCAAGCAAAAGCACTTATTAAAAAAGTTCACTTTATTTCCATCAAATGTGAGTTATTTTTTAAACTTCACAGATTATATTTTGTTGGTTTTTTTAGTTCATTCTATATGTAAATGGCACTTTTTTAGTTCATCCTATAGGTAAATGCAGTGCCATTTGAATTCAAAGGGTGATTTTTTTTAATACAATAAATGAGGTACGGAGATTTAAAACGTGATTAATAATATAATGAAAATAGTTCTGATTTTTTTTTTACTTTTAAGTGCTTATGTATCTTGAATGATGTTGAGGATTCAATCATGTGGATAAATACTTTCCATATTATCTATCATTCCCTATAGTTTTAAAAGGGAAAATAGCAATAATACAATGAAAATCAGCCTATAAATTTTGAGATTGTGTAAATTAAAATTTTAATCTAATAATTATATCAATTTGAACTTTAAATTTTCCTGAATTAATCAATTTAGACTTCAATAAATTGTAAATATTTTCATTTGATTTCGTTTAAAATAAACTCAAAAAAAAAAAAAAAAATTATATCCTACCAAAATCGGAAAACCCTCCAAAATTACAAAAAAAAAAAATATCACATAATTATTTCTTAATAAATAGAGAAAATAGAAGGAAACGATAAAATGAAAAACCACCTAATATTGATAAAAATATATATATATATATATATATATATTACTATTCATTTAATTCCAACATTTCTCTTTAATATTATATTAAATTCGTCTGTATTAAAAGAAATTCTTATACAATTGTGAAAATATGTATTTTTAAATTTTAATTTAAGATTTTAATTGTAGTTTAAAGTTCAACAATTAGGCTTCTAGAATCTTGAAAATGGTTCTAAATGAATGGTTAAGATAAGTTAATTGTAGTTTAAAGTTCAACAATTAGGCTTCTAGAATCTTGAAAATTGTTCTAAATGAATGGTTAAGATTAGTTTGTATTAGATGACAGAATAACTCATTTATTCTTCGCTACTTATAGTGACATAAAAACAATAAATATATTTTAATTTATGTGGTCATTGAAGGAATGAGAATAAAAAAATTATTATCAATCATATAAAAGTTTAATTTGAGTCAGCTAGAATTATTGACGAAGTAGTTATAGGTTTGAATCCCTCCACATAATTTAAAAGAAATAATTTAGGTATGAATTTTGTTATATTCATATTTGCAACTATTAAAAATAAATTGGTTTGAAGAAACAAAACCATTTAAGAGATCATTTTCATAATTATAAAGTTAAATTGTCATTTCACCTTATTTGAATTTGTTGGGTTTTATGTTCTAAACTCGTGGTTTATAAACAGTTGTGTTTGTAAATACTCTATTTAGTAATAAAGGGTTGTTAAGTTTTATTCAGTAAAAGAGTTTAGTAGAATAAAGTGAAACATGTTTAGAATAACCTATACCAATGACCAACACTCATGGCGATTCATGAGTACTTGAGCTTCATGTATGACATGATTGTGGATCAGGCTCAAGTAGATAGTCAAAACGGTCTATAGTATATGGATAAGGTTGGATACCTTATCTTAATAACACTATTGGATGCGGCTCGCTTTGTATTGTACAAAACAATGTGATCTGAATCGTTTCACATTGAAATGTGCGAGCGAGGGCGTCATGTGCAATGAACTTGCATAAGACTGAACCGCGAATCAAGTCGCTCTCTCTTTATAACACCGTTTACTGAAGAGACCGATTTTTTCATATGATGGTCTAGGTAACTCGATCTTAATTCTGAGCTCGCTATGAACTCCTATTTATTCGAGAGTATCCTTTGACTTGCACGGGTGAGAGTGGCCAGATCGCTAACTCAATAAGCCAAACATCTTGGAGATAAACTCGAATAAGTGGGTGGAGACATAGTACAACAAGATGGAATTCACTCCTAACCCGCTCTTCAGGGTTAGTAGATAGGTTGTTCCCTTAGTAGCTGACTCCAGGGCTTGAACAATGGGCGCTCACCCTCTCATTGGCAAGAGAGGGACCTAATCTGTTGGTTGTACCACAGATTAATTGTTCATTAGAGGTGTCAGTCACTTAAGGAACAAGAAGTAATGCACGATTTTGGATCGTTGATACCCTAATTTCATTATAATTCTAATGACTAAATAAATAAAACCAAATTTCAAATGCTAAAAAGATGTCAAACGGAACATAGCTCAATTTGTATAAGGTTATGCCGGTGACTAAGAGGTCATAGGTTTCATCCCTGCATTATTATTATTATTATTATTATTTGACAACATGTGGGAGTGGGAGATTGAACTTAAGACCTCATAATCAGTAGTCGATACTTCATGTTGGTTGAGTTATGTTATTGTTCCCCTCTGCATTAATTAAAATATCTTTAAAAAAAATTGTAAAAAAGGTCATATTAATAAAATGAAATATCACTTCAACTTTCATTTTTTAACCCAATATTCCCCTTTCCAAGCCAAAGCGAGCATAGCTCAGCGGGCATATGTATATCTTAGTGACCAAGAGGTCTGTGGTTCGAATCCCCCACCCCAATATACTAAAAAAAAAAAAAAATATTCCCCTTTCCAAATCCCTACCAAACATAAATAAAAAGCAATGCATTTGTTAGTGTCACATATCTTTCATATATTAATATCTTATCATTGAATTTCTCACCCCACACACTCGTGTAAAGATAATGAATTATTAAATTTGGAATGTGACCACACACATCAATGATTGCAAATTGTATAATAACCCATATCATTTTATGCCACTTAGTTAAATTAATTTTCTGCCTCATATTTTTAACGGGCAACAAACAAGAAAATATTTCCTCCATAGATTATTGATGGTTTACTCTTTAAATTAAGGCATATAAATCATTGTATCATAAAAACAAAAGATTTTGCCACGTAGTTTTAATCCTTTCTTACTTCATTTTTTTTTAATTCAATATAATGTGGGAGATTCAAACCAGAGATGTCTGAGTGTTTCTATCTCATATTTTTGAGCGGGTAACAAATAAGAAAATACATCCTCCATAATTTTTTTTAATTAAGACAAAAAAAAAAAAAAAATGTCCAACTAACTTAGTTAGAGCATAAATATCAAATTTAAAGCGATTTAGACCACATTTGAGAATGATTTAAATTTAAATTTCATAAACTTTGTTTCACATTTTTTTTTTTTAAGTAAATTCATTTTCAAATTTTAAATATTATATATATTTCTAAATTTTACTTTTTAAAATTATTAAAAAAATTACCTCACAAATAAGAGAATAATGAAAATTTAATCATACTTCCCTAAGATGGTCCTTATACATACTTAAACACTTCAGGTATATTTAAGTTTGGGGCAGAACCACGAAGTAATAATAAAAAATAAAAAATAAATTGTAACAAATGTCAATTTAGAGTCAAATAATTAAAAATATAGCATTTTTTAAAAAAAATTGCAATGACAATTTCTATTGCTGATAGAAGTTTATTGCTGACAGTAGTCTTTTTTATAGAATTTTGTGAGTGATAATAGTCTATGATAGAAGTCTATGATGATAGCTATTCATTTTTTTTTTGTCATATTTGCAAAATATTTTAAATTTTACTAAAACTTGCCATTATTTTGGGTCTGACTGTTTGTGCAACCAGTCTAAAAATAAATAAATGAACTATATTATTATTATTATATATATATAATTACAAAGTTAGTTCAAATTTTAAAATTAAATCTAACACATCTCTAAACTTTCAAAAAAATCTCTAAATTTTTTAATTTTGTATCTAATAAGTCTCCAAAATTTTAATTTTGTGTGTAATAAGGCTCTAATTTATTGAACAGTTTTTAAAAATTTACAGACCTATGAAATACAAAATTGAAATTTCAATAACCTATTAAACACATAACATTCAAAGACTAAACTTCTAATTCAAGTTTTAAACCAATATTATATAAACACTTCAGATTTTAAATTTTTCTTTCTAAGTTGCTTCCTAACTTTAAAATTGAAAGATTATATATAAAAAATAAAAATTTTAAAAGTGAAAAATTTGTGTTTGTTTCAATTCATACTAAGTGAGTATAATTCAGTGGTAATTGATATATTCTTCTAGTTTCAAGATCGAAAGTTAAAATCTTAAGATATTTTTGTTGTAAAAGAAATAAAAAAAATCCCCACCTTTCAAATAGGTGAGAGAGATGAAAATATTACAATTATTTGAAAAAGACATTTGCACCTAACATATGAAATTGGAGTGATTAAAGATCACATTGATAAGCTGAATTTGGAAATGCAAAACTATAGAGAGAGAGGGGGGTCATAATGAATATGATTGTGTTGATTGGGCTTTGAATGTGTAAATAGGAAAGGTTAGAGGACCACTTGTGCAAGAGGTAGAATGTGACCTGCACTGCACTTAAAGCATAGAGCAAATTAGGCTGGACCAAGTGGACTTTATGGGCTTTGTTTCCAAGCAGTTTGCCATTGCCATTGCCACAGCTGATTTCTCAGTCTCACCAACTTATTAATTAATTCTTTTTAAAAAATGGTCCCTGCAAAATTTAACTTTATATAAAAGCCCCGATCTTGTGCTTTTTCACACTGCTGATTTTGTGGACCCAAAAGGCCAAAACCAATCACTTCTCCTTCCTTCTTCCCCTTTCTAAATTCTAATTCCTTCCAAGTAATTTTCACGTTCTGTCACTTTCCACTCCCACCTCTTCTCCAAATTCTCTCTCATTTTTACTCCACCATATATTTTCACCCATGCAAGCTTTTAGGTTAAGCTTTTATTTGAATTATCCTACTTTCAAATTCACATTTCCCAATTTAATTTATGTATTATTGAGATATTATTTATCTTATCATATTAAAAAAATATCTATATCTCAATATTTTCTCGAGTTAGAGCATAAGGTCAGTTGTACTTATAATAAATTTTAAAATTGATTCTTATGGTTAGTTTGAAATCAATTTTCTATTGAAGTTGGTAAAATAATATACAAGCAATCATTTAAAAAAAGACACGATAGTGAATATTTATCCAAAATTTATAGTCA
Source organism: Herpetospermum pedunculosum (assembly GCA_028017165.1). Taxonomy (NCBI): domain Eukaryota; kingdom Viridiplantae; phylum Streptophyta; class Magnoliopsida; order Cucurbitales; family Cucurbitaceae; genus Herpetospermum; species Herpetospermum pedunculosum. Next base: position 1,916,300 of record CM051530.1, read on the forward strand.
GGTGATTATAGAGTTTTTTTTTTTTTTTTTTCAATAAAAGTTAATATTAGTAGAGACTAATTTTAAGATTTATTGAAGTACAAGGACTGAATTTAGATATTTAAAAGTACCGAGACTAAAATGGCTAGAACGTCTCAAAGTACATTGATCAAAATTATATTTTAACCTAGGAGTGTACAAATGATCCGACAACTCGGCCCACCCAACTCGAATTGTAAGGGTTGGGTTGATTTTTTGCCAACCTATAATTTCGGGTCGGGTTGCGGATTGAGCAATTATGGCTCGGTTCAACCCAATCGAACCTGAATTTTTTTTTTTTTTTTTTTTTTTTAACAAATGATATCATTTATTAACCCTAATTTCATATTCAGAGTCAATCACAACTCATTCTTCTTTCATCCCTTCCATTTCAAAACCTCAAAATCTCCAATCCCAACCCAATTTTTTTGGTTTGTTGTTGATTTAAATCTACCTTCTATTAATTTTTTTATATATTGGAAGAAGAAATTGAAAAAGATAATTTGTAGAAATGTATTTTAAATAATTAAGAAAAAAAAAATACTAACCTTATGACCCAACCGAAATTGAAGGGTTGGGTTGAGTCAGAAAATCTTTTAACCTAACCCAACTCAGGTACAACCCTAATTTAACCAAAATTTTATCTAATTAGTCCTTAGACTTCAAATTTTATATCTAATAGATCCTTCAATTTTATATTTTTTTAATAGATTTTTTTACTTTTAATTTTGTATTCAATAAAATATCTAAACTTTAAAAAGTTTCATTTTTTAATATTTGTGAGTACTATAATATCTATTTAGTACAAATTTTAATCTCTAAAGAGAAATACAATATTAGTACAAATATTAATCTTTAGAGAAATACATGTCAATTATGAGTTACACTTTTCAACAAATATTAAGATCATTTTTTTTTTAAGTGAGATTTTAATATTTTAAGTAGTCACCACTATGTGTGATATTTTAACTCATATTCAAAATTCGGCAAATATTAAGACCAATTTTTATTTTAGTGAGATTTTAATATTTTAAGTAGTCACCACTGATATTTTAACTCATATTCAAAATTCGTTTATTTTTTTCCACATCATCATATGCTTTGATGTAATAGCCAATCCATGGTCACTTTGATTTATAACTCCCCTGATAATTAGTTTATTTAATTTAAATTTGTCCATTCTCAAAATTTTATTATTTTCTAGTCCACATTTAAAAAGTAAAGATATTAACTAGATTTTAGAAACTTGAAATAGCTTTCAAAAAATATGAAATCGGAGTGGTGACTTTCATATTTGAAAATAAAAAATAAAAAAAATGTTATAAAAGGTTGTAAGCGCAAATTTCTAGTACAACCTTGTATGAAAATCTTCCATACCTCTTTCATTTATTTGCTACAACTACAAATAATTTTACTAAGAAAAACAAAAGAAAGTAGATTTTCATTAAGTTCGGAGATTTTGGAAGGGTGATTAATGGTCAAGAAAAAGATATAAAATAAAATAATAATATAGAAGAAAGAAATTTTTTAATTTAAAAATAATCATTTAATTTTGATTTAATTGTTTTAAAATATGGGAGTGAAAGAAAAAGAAAAGAAGGAGAACGAACAAAATAAAAGGAGGAAAAAAAATATTAATTAAAAATTTACTTATTTTTAATTTTAAAAATAATCGTCACGTGACATCACACACTATGTACTAAAAAAAATTCTCCATTTACTTGCTACAACGTGTCAAATGAATTTACTAAGAAGAAAAAAAATAATAAAAAAAATCCATTAAGGTCGGAGATTTTGGAAGGGTGATTAATGGTCCAATCGATGTAATTAATGGTCAATCGATTTACCTTCTTTTTTTAAAAAAGCAAAATGTTCTCTCTCCTGCATGCAAAACCTTCCCTCTTGTATTTATGGATAGACTTTATATCTCCTGTATGCATATTTTTTTCTTTACTATTTTCCATTTTCTCTTTTTTTTTTAGAAAAAAAATTAATACTTAATAAAACTATAAATTTAGTCCAACATTTTATTATAAAAATCAATATACAAATAAGAAAATCAAAAAATTACACTGAGTGTCCATTTAGGGTAAAATAATTAAAAATATAATATTTTTAAAAAAATATTTGTAAATATGATAATTTTTATGAGTGATAGCCACAGATAGAATTTTATGGGTGAGTTGTTTTATATGACTATTAGTGATAGCTTTATTAGTGACTAATACTACTTGATTTTTTTTTAAGTAAAGAAGTGAAAAAAAATAAAAATAAGACATTAGTTGAAATAGGAAAGGATTTAGCAACAAATAAGAGAGATAAAGTTTTGATTTTTTTTTTTTTTTTTTTTTTTTTTTTTTGTATGTTTAAATAAAGGCAAACGATTGGAGCATTTTCTTCCTCAGAACTGTGGACCCCAATGAAAAAAAATACATACTTAGTACCTGGTAGCAATTAAATGAACAAAGTATGAAAGATTTTCATACCAAGGTTGTGCTATAAATTTTTCAGAATAAAAGTACGGTAATTAGTAATGATGGTACGCTCTCTCAAAGATTAATAATATAATATTTGTCGTATAAGCATTGAATTATGTCATCGACTAAGACATCCGAGATTTAATGTTCACATTAATTAAATACTTAAAAAAAAAAATTATATATAATATTACTTGATGTAAAATTAAATGGAAGGATAATTATGTAAAATAAAGTCATCTCAATATTGAAAGGGAATTGAAAGATAAGTGCTCAAATTGCATTAGTAATTCCCACTTATTAGTGTCAAAATTTAGAAGGCTTAATTAATTAAGGGAGTTGAAAGATAAGTGCTCAAATTGCATTAGTAATTCCCACTTATTAGTGTCAAAATTTAGAAGGCTTAATTAATTAAGTGTCAATCTTAGAAACAAACAATAATAAAATGTAACTGGTGATATAAATTAGAAAATTTAGAATTTTAATTGATACAATTATTAGTTTAGAATTTAAATTAATACAACCCTCAAAGTTTAAAGGTATATATTGTTTTTTTTCCCTTAATTAAATATCTATCTTAAAAACAAACAATAATAATTATGTATCTATTTGACGAAGAGAAATTATGTGGCATTATTTTCTTTAATCTTTAGAAACAAGGTGTAGTTTGACTTGAATTACGTTATTATAATTATTGTTATACTCTTACTTTAGTAAAAGTCAACTTTGTATTATAATAATCTTAAGTGGGAATGTAGTTTGACTTGAATTACGTTATTATAATTATTGTTATACTCTTAATTGAGTAAAAGTCAACTTTGTATTATAATAATCCTAAGTGGAAACATTAGGTAAGATGCATTACTTAGCTTTAGCTTTAATTTTGGGGTCAATAGTCCCAAGTTTTTGTGACCAGATTAATTTCCTTGTTTTGTGCTTTTTTTTTTTTAATTATTATTATTATTTACCACGTTACTTTATTTAAAAAAATTAAAAATTAAAAATTAATTTGCCACCTGAATTGAAAGGTGGAGAAAATCAAAGGAGAATTTATAGTACATCTTATGAAGTTTTTCATACCACTGTCCTTGAATGGATGACGATGACGAAATAGTTGTTTAACTAGACCCACTCTATTAAATAGTGTCATCCATTCAAAGGTAGTGGTATGGAAAAATTTCATACCACCAATGTACTAAAAATTCTCCGAAAAATCAACTTCAACAATTTTGAAAAGCGTACAGAAAATTACAATTAATAACGATGATTTTGTGGACAACCGTATTGCCACAAACAATGATATCTTTACCGCCGCAAATTATATTGACTTGGTTTGAGATGGTTAAACTCAACAATTAAAGATAGTGCCAAAGTCAACAGATTGATGTCCACTCGTTTCTTTGAGGTTAATAACAACATAAAAACCTTTCAAAGTAACATGTCATCCACGGTGACCTAGCTCAAGCTCAACTTATTTATTTTTTTAATGATACTTTTAATTAATGTGGATGGGAAAATTGAACTACAAATTTCTTAGCGAGACACTAATTATTTTTATTATTATTATTATTATTATTATTTTTTTTTTTTCAATTGAGCTATAACTCAACTTGTTGTAGAATATATACACTCGACCAAGAAGTTAAAATTCAAAATTTTACTTCCACATACTGAACTAAAAAGATCGCTGGAAGAGGTTGTCGAAGGTCACTGACGGTGAGTGGTGGTGGTCGCCGACGACAACCATAAATGGAGAATTTGAAAGGTGTTGATGTGAAAGTATTTTGATAATTTTAATGTATTACGAAAATTAGAGAGAAATTTTAATTAAAAAAACTATTTTTCTAAAAATTAATAATAAAATCTAACTCGACATATAAATTGAAAACTTTAGGATTTTAATTGATACAATTATTAGTTTAAGATTTAAATTGATACAAACCTCAAAGTTTAGTGGTATAAATTGATTTTTTCCTCTTAATTAATTATCTATCCTATAAACAAACAATAATAATTATGTATCTATTTGAGGAAGAGAAATTATGTTGTTATTAACCTCAAAGAAACACAATTAATACCAAGTGTTTCCCAGTAATGATTTATTTTTAGAATTTTTCTTTAAAAAGTCATTTTGAGTGGTAGAAGGATTTAAATGTCGATGTCTCAATTTTGTGAAAATGTCGATGAAAATATCGATAAAATGTCAATGTCGATCAATATTTCTGGAAGATTTTAAAAATTATATATTTTTTAAAAAATGATTAAAATTAATAGATAAATATTTCACACTCCTAAATGAGTTAAAATACACTTATTATAATATTATATTCACGTTAGTTACATTTTGTTATTTTTTTTTTTAATATTTCATCGATTTTGTACGGTATGATGGAAATATCGATTCACCCCTCATGTCGATGTCGAACCTATAGATATGTGGAAATGTGGATGAAAATATCAACATGTCGACGAAAATTTAATACCCACAACTTTGGTTTAAATGTTTTTTTTTTCATAATTAAATGCTTTAGAAGTCTATCCAATTGCAAAACCAAGGGTCCAACTATAGTACCACAACTATTTTTCTAAAGATTTTCACGTAAATCATATATAATTCCATTTTTCTAGTAGTGTCTCCAAAATCATATTTTCATTTCAATTTAATAATAGACTTAAATCATTATGTTTGAAGTATAATATTGAAGAAATTTCATGTTATTTAAAGAAACTATCACAATCATCATTTACATCCATAAATAAGCTGGAAGCTTGAATTTACAATTTAGTTGCAATGTACAATTCTCAAAACTAAATCCAAGAAAAATAAACATGGCATGTGCATCATTTATTAGGCATCTATGAACATTTAGGTGAAAGTAAAATATTCTTCCAAATATGAATGATAAAAACAATATATTGTCCAACATTATTTTTTTTTGGATTCGGACACCTAATTAAATTTAAATGATTGTATATGATGGAAAATAATCAATAAAGTGTACTTAAAAAAAAAAATTATAGTTGTAAGAAGTTGTCGGACAATAGAGCAACATTTTATCCTATCTCTATTTTTATTTTTGTAGCACTTAATGAATTAAAATAATCCACGACTTTAATAATCTGTAAATAACAAATATTATTGAAATTGTTTTTAACTCAGTTAACTTAATAATAATAATAATATATTTTTTTTTTTTTTGGTGTTGAACTCACAAACACATAAAGTGCGGAAAATTTTATACGAGCATAATTTTATTTTATTTTTAAAATACAATTATTTTTTATCTCTTATAAGTTTATATTTTATCTACCTATAATTTTAAATTTAAGATAATATGTATTAATATGTATTAAAAAATTGATGATTATATTAATATCACATTAATTATGATATATATATATATATATTTTTTTACAAATGTATTTTAATTAATGTAAGGATTGAATCTTGACTAGAATCAAGGCAACAATTTTATGTAATCGAGCTAGACTCGACTTAGCTATAATAATTCTTTTGCTATATTCCATTTAAAAAGTCATAACCCAACTATATATATAGACAAAATTAATATATGTTTAAAAAATACAATAAACATTTTATATATTATGTATGATACGACTTTTTTTAGGGCTGGATGCATAAATAGAAATCAAACTCAAAATAATGACAATATAATAAAATATAAAATATTTTTGCAAATATGACAAAAATTTGTGAGTATTGATAACCATCATTAATAAAAATTGACTGATATCACTCTTAACTTTAAATTGACATCCGATACAATTTCATTTTTTATATACGAATATATAAATATTATGCAAATCTATCTATGAATCACATGAATGAGGAAATATGATATCATTTATCTTTAATTAAAAAAAATTATATTTTGTCAAACCGAGTCTAGCTCAATTGGTATAAGGTTGTGTTCATGATTAAGAGGTCATGATTTCAATTAAATAAATTATAGCTCAATTGACATAAGGTTGTGCTCATGCCTAGGTCATGATTGTTTTATTTATTTTTTATTTATTATTTTTTTTTTAATAATTTAAATTGAATTAAATGTAACATTGGACGAAAAGTTGACGTGACGGTGATCTGAAACGACATGATGAAGATTAAGAATTTTACTTCGATTAAGTTTGAAAGAATGACGTTATGTCCATTATTTTAACGGATTTATGCTCCAAGAGTGGTTTTAAGACGTTTATGAAAAGTCAATTATAATATTGCAACTTTTGAAACAATATGATATTTTTTAAACAACGGACAAAGTTCATGAGTATTTTTCAAGTTAAATTATAAAGAATACCCCTTAACTATTAACTTTATTTAAAAAACACTCTTGAACTATGAAAAACGTTTAAAAAATGCCCTCAACGTTAACAACACACATAATTATAACGTGTGTGACATAAAAAAAAATGAGAATGTGGACGTTTGAAGTGTTAAAAAAAATCATGAAAACATAACACATCTTATCAATCCTCCATCGATTTTATCCTATTTTATTATATTCCCAGATCTTATGAATCGATAAAATAAAATAAGAATTTTATGAATTTTTAACACCTCAGTGTCTTCGTTTTCATTTTTCCAAGTCACATAGGTACAAATCTGAATTTAACCGTTCACATTAAAATTTCGTGTGTTGTTAACGGCGACGACATTTAATGAAACATTTTTCATAGTTTAAGGATATTTTTTAAACTTTTGAAAGGTCAATGGTATTTTTGAAACGTTTTCATAGTTCAGAGTTATTTTTTAAACGAAACTCATAGTTCAAGTGTATATTTGATGATTTAACCTAAAAAAATATCCATGAACTTTGACATTTGTTTAAAAAAAATCCTTGTCCTTTGAAAAGTTGCAATATTACTCTTACCTTTTATAAAGGTTTCAAAAACATTCTTGGGATAAAAAACTATTACAGTTTTAGGGAAAAATCTAGTGGTAGCGACTTAAAACCTATCGATTTTTCATTCAATATTCTAATAATTTTTTTTACTCTAAAATTGTTCCTCAAATTAATATGATAACTTTAAAAAGAGATATATTTTTTTTTTTTTTTTTTTTTTTTTTTTTTTTTAAATAGGAGTCAAGGTTGTGGAGTATTTTTAATTTTTATACTTATAAAATACTATAAGTATATTTTTGGTAGTGGATATTGGGAAGTGATTTAGATGGACAAGGTCGTCTTCATTCACTATGATGGAACATATAACACAATGAGGCATAAAATGAAAATGAAAGTTTCTATTTTTTTTCTTCTCATATTTCCTTTTTTTAAAATTTTGAAACAAGCACAACGTGGCTGGGGATTTAAGAGCCACCAAAATTACTGTCAAAAATTCTATTTTCCTTAGGTTTCGTTATAAATTATATTCCAAATCAATCTAGGAAAAAGGCACTCAATATTTCATCAATAAACTTTCCATAAAAAACAAAAAATATATTATCAATAATAAAGGAGAAACTAAAAAAATTATGGTTTCCCAGTAAAACTCCATTTCGTCCAAATTATTGCGAAACCGAAAAAAAGAAGCGGTTAAAAACGAAAAAAGTCTTTGCTGCATCAATGAGAGAAAAATTCCCTCTCGATGAAAAAAAGCAAAAACGTGCGCAACTACATCACAAACCAAATTGAAGAACATTGTAAGACAGCTCTTAAAATGTGATGTATTTATACAACTTAATTCTAAATTTAATTTCTCAAAAACATATATGTACTAAGATAAATGCTAACTATTATTAAGGCCCCAAAAACATATAGGTAATAAAATAAATGTTAACTAAATACTAAGGCGGTTTAAAGATCGATTTTCATTTTTATGTTTTTAAAAATTAAAAAAAACAATAAAAACAATGAGTATGTGTTTGATATATTTATTTTAAAAAACTATTTCAAAAAATAATAAAAAAGATGACCGATTTTAAAAAACAACAAAATATTGTTTTTCACTGTTTTTTAATTTCGTTTTCAAAATTATGAAAATACGGTATATATCTTTCAAAAAATGTGCAAAAAAAAAAAAAAATTCTTAAAATAGTAAATAAGAAATAATTAGATCATTTTTTTTTTTTTTTAATAAAATAAATTTTAGTAATCACATATTAATCTTTGACAATTTCTCAACCTTACAACAAATTTCGAAGAAAAAGGAAATGAACTAATAATAGGAAAAAAAAAAAAAAAAACCCAAAAAATAATGCAGAGCATGTAGTGACAGTGAGAGAGCAGGTTTTTGAAAAATTGATTTTCTTGTGGTTATGATTTGTCCGTCTAATCTCTCTATAAATATAAGTGTGTGACATATTTAAAGATGGAACAGTGAATCTTATAGTTTTTGAAGTGTGAGAGAGGATATTTATTTACTTTTTAAGATCCAGCATCGAAATTTCTGCAAATTTTCCCGGAAAATCGTGGTGGGATTTCTTGATTCTTGAGAAACAAAATCTTTTATCGGATGCGTTTTCGAAAGTGTTTTTCCTTTTCGATTCTGTTTTCATTTTCCCCTTCTTAGTTTTCTCTCTCTGTTTCTTTGGAGCTTTAAAAATGGCGGACAAAATACACCATATTTGATCCTTTGTTTTTCCTTTTGAATCTCAAACCAGAGCTTTAACACGACAGATTATTACTCTGTTTCTTTATTTTTTTTTCTTTTTTGTTCGACTTTCCATTTAAGCTAATCATTTTTTCTTTTTCTGTTTTTGGAAAAATCTGTTTTTAAAAAAAGGAGAAAAAATAAAAGCCAGATTTTTTAAAAATTTCACATTCTCTGAACCGCACGGCCGCTCTGGAAAAAAAAAAACCCTAAAGTTCTTCAAAATCAACTTAACTTTTTGGGATGAATTCATACTCAAATCTACAAAGAGAAAACGCTCACTGTTTCTGGATTCTGCTCTGCATGCCTTGAAATATTAAATTCGTCAACTCATCCACTTGGCATTTTGGCTCTTTCTTTCTTTTGAATCGATTTCAAATCTTCCTCTTTTGCTATTTAAACCCCTTTTCTTCTCGCAAATTAAATCACCCTCTGTTTCTACTCTGTTTTTACTCTGTTTTTACTCTGTTTTTACTCTGTTTTTTGAGAGCAATGGCTAGAATGATGGATGTGGTTTCATTGAAGCCATTCTTCGTGCTGTCTCTAGCTTTGAATGTGAGTTTGATTCTAAGAGTTATTAACCAGAATGACAAGCTTCAAAGTGGAGCTTCAATGGCGGTTCAGAAGGGGGCTGAAGTTGCTCAAATGACATTTTTGTCCTTCCCTTCACTGTCATCTCCATCAGCAGCTGCTCCTGCAACTCAACCTCTTGGTGAAAATAGAAGAGAAAGAGTTATTAATCTCGACCAGTAAGTGCTCTGATTGACTCTAAATCCGTTTTTTAATTTGGGTTTTTGTTTTTTTCAATACAGACGATGAAATCTGATGGGATTCTGTTTGCCATCTTCCTTAATCAAGATTCATAATGAATCCTTTCTACTGTTACTGTTAACTTTTTTTCTTGACGGGGAAGGGTAGGAGGGTAATTTTGACGTTTAACTAGCTTTTTCCAGCTTTTTAGGTGTGGAGTGGGGTGGACTTTGCTTTGGGGGTGTCAATGCTAAAAAACCTGTGTGGGGGATGTCAGTGATATTTTTGAAAAATTGAAAATATATTTAATTTAATCGTACACAAACATGTTGGGCTCCGCCAACAAGATCATAGCTCAGCAGTTCGATGTATCGACTATGATCATGAGGTCTTAAGATCCATCCCCACCCCAACATGTTGTAAAAAAAAACATGTTGGACTCCAAATTAATAAAACAAAAAACCAATTTATATCCTGAACTTTCGTGTTTTTCGTGTTTGTATGATTTAAGACCCATTAAATATTAAGGGTATCAAATTCTAACTTGTAACTTTGTGTTTCAATTTATATTATTTGTTAGATTCTCTTGAAAAACGTTAATTTAAACTTAGTTACTCTAAACTTAGATAAAAATAAGTTTTGACTTTAATTGTTATAATTATAAATTTGAAGGGTCTAAAACCCTAAACTTTCTTTATTGATCTCAACTAAGGTTGATATTTAAAGAATGACTTCAAAATTTAAAATAGTAAGGTAAGTTATGAGTTTGAATTAAAAACTCATCTTTCAAGGTAATTTAAATTATTTGGATTTTATTCGTGACATGGTTATGATGAAAGGTTCGAATATCATAAATACCCGATTTTTTAAGATTTCTAACCAGAGTCATTACTGTAATTCAAATTATTTGAATTTTATTTGGGACATGGTTAGGATGAAAGGTTGGAATACCATAAATACTCGATTTTTTAAGATTTTTAACCGGGGTCATTACTATATGCATGAAGACAAAATTTCAAGAAAAGAAACCGACTTTACTTTTAATGTTAAAAAAACAAGTTTTCAAAAGAGACCAGATTAACAATTTTAATTTTAGCCACTTATTTGTGATTGTGGTTGTGGGTTTAAAACGAGGCTACCTGCTGTTGGAATTTGTCTAGAAAGCGCTTTGGATCGAAGATCCATGCCGTTTTGTTGGTGTTTTTGCTGCAAACATAGACAGAGACAGCTCCTCGCTATTTGTTTTTGGTTGAGACTTTCGAGGATAGAAATAGAATAGAAAAAGAAAAGAAGAAAAAACCATTCTTTGTTTTGTTTTGTTCTTTTCTTTGAGAAGTGTGCTACAATTATAAACTTTTTATTTTTTTACTCTCATTTAGTGCAAGTACATGTGTTTGATGATGAAAATATTATTTTAATTTTTGGTAATTATAAGTTCGAAAATGCCACCATGGACGGTGGTGATTTCAAGTTGACCCTAAAAAATTGCCATCATTGTGTTTGTCTTTTGGACTTAAACAAATTTTTTTTTTTTTTTCTTCTTTTTTTTAAAATTTGAGATGAAGAACAAGAAGAATAAGAATAATGAAAAATAGAAGATTCTTTTGTTTTTGTGGGAACCACGTGGCTTATTCCACATTACATTGCATGCAATTCCAACTCCAACACCATCTTTGCTTTCGGCCTTCTTCAAGGTGTAAAGTGCTTTGTGGGTTGCCTTCAGATCCCTTTGAAACTCTCAACTTTTGGCCGCCCATTAAAAAAAAACCACTTTTACGATAAGTTGTAGAATGAACCCGCCACATTGTTGCTGACTCTCAACAATTGCTAGATGTAGATTAAAAAATATGTCCGTCCTTTAATAACTATTTGATAAAAAACACTTCTACATCACATATGTCACGATTTACGGTTCAAAATTGTCAGCCACATTGTGATAGTTTTCCCGAGAGTTTTGGATCTATATCTTGTTCCACCACTTTGTGGGTCCCAAATAGATTTTAACCTCCCACTACTTGTTCTCCACATTGACATCATATTGATGATTGATCTGATGCAGAACCAGTAGGGACACTCTATTCTGTTCCCTCTTCCATACTGTTTGTCAGTTTTTTCTTATCCTTTTCTCTTTCTTAATTCACTGTGATAAGCTTCCCTGCAGTTGCCTCTTTCTGTATGTTTTTAAAACTTATGCTTAATTAATTTTATGATACATTTCTTCAAGATCTGGTCTTATGGGAATCTGATGATATAGATTTTATAATATGGTTTTAAATGCAGTGGTGACCCGACAATGTATGAGCAATATTGGAAGCCAATGGGGGACAAGACTACAATAGTGATCCCTGGATGGCAATCAATGAGCTATTTTTCTGATGTTAAGAACTTGTGTTGGTTCTTGGAGTCTGAGCTTTCGAGGCAAATTGTGCGGCTGCACAAGGTGGTCGGTAACGCCGTCACCGAGGGGCGGCACATTGTCGTTGGGACAGGCTCCTCCCAACTCTTCTTAGCTGCCCTCTATGCCCTGTCCCCGCAAGATGCGTCGAACCCGATGAGCGTGGTTTCTGCAGCCCCATACTACTCGGTGAGTGAGTTATGATGGGACACATGCTTCTGTTTGATTCTGTTTGTTGCTTTGCTTTCTGTATTTTTGCCTATTCTTCAACAAATTATAGTTTAATTTAGAATCTTATAAAGTCAACAGAGATTTGTTCTATTTATTTATTTATTCTCTCTTTTGAAGGTTCATTCTTTGTTTACTTTATTCATTCTGAATAGTTGCTCCCACATGCATTGTCTGATATCTTCTTTAATGATGGGAGGTCGGAGAAACAGGAATTTATATGTATTTATATGCAATGTCGAGGAATTAAGACATGTTCCTTTGATAAAAGTTGCACAGTCTGGACAAATTCATAGCTGTAGACTGTAGAGTTAGTTAGGTCTCTCACTTAGGCTCTGCTTCGAGTGATCTGAATCAACTGATGGAAATATGCTCGAGATAGGAACTGAGTAACACTAACAAACTGATTACACTGTTATTTGCTACAAACAATTTCAGTGTAAATATCAGTATTGATACTCTATATAACAATAGAAATAACTAATTACATGAATTGCAGTCTTACCCTTCGATGACCGACTGCGTCAAGTCGGGGCTCCACAAATGGGCTGGCGATGCAAAGGATTTCGACAAGGATGAGCCCTACATTGAATTGGTCACCTCCCCGAACAATCCTGATGGCCACATTCGACATTCCATCGTGAACAGAACAGGCGGCATATTGGTCCATGACCTTGCTTATTACTGGCCGCAATATACGCCTATATCCTCCCCGTCCGACAACGACTTGACGCTGTTCACCGTATCAAAGAGCACTGGCCATGCCGGGATGCGCATCGGGTTAGTTATTTAGTTAGCTATGATCGGTTTAGTGACCACGTGAACAAAGTCACCTCCGAATTCTAACATCATTTTCTTCCAAATTTCAGGTGGGCTCTAGTGAAGGATGTTGAAGTTGCAAAGAGAATGATCAAATTCATAGAGCTGACCACCATTGGCGTGTCGAAAGACTCACAGCTTCGGGCTGCCAAAGTTCTCGAAGTAGTATCCGACAGTTGTGAACAGGCCGGTGGTTCGGAGTATCCAGAATCGTTCTTCCATTTCAGCCACACCCTCATGACAGAGAGATGGAAGCTGCTAAGAGAGGCAGTGAAATACAGTGGCATATTTAGTTTGCCAAGTTTTTCTCCTTCACATTGCAACTTCTTTGACAACAACTTGGGGACTCAACCTGGCAAGAACAACATCCACAAAATCTTTGGTTACAATCTTAGAAGTTTTTCTTTAAAGTTGTGCATATATAATTATTGATTGTGTGTTTCATCCTCTGCAGCTTTTGCTTGGCTAAAATGTGATCGAGACGACATTGATGATTGCGAGAGCTTCCTCCGAAGCCACAAGATCCTGGCACGAGGCGGGAAGCATTTCGGTGTTACCGCGAAATACGTTCGAATTAGCATGCTGGATCGCAATGAAACCTACAATTTATTTATAGAAAGATTGTCTCAGATCAGGTTATGACATCTGATCCTGCTGATCGATTCGGGCAGGCGTTGAGGAGAAGATGAGACACACAGGTTTTGAGCTCTTTCAAATGTAAATTTGAAAATGAGAAAAGGAAAAGGAAAAGGAAAAGAGAAATATTTGTTATAGATTGTGGGGGAAAGATCTCAATTTAAATTTTGATTTTGCAGCTTCATTGTTTGATTCTATTTCTGTACTAGCTAATGAGAAAGAAAGAAAATTGCTGGAGTGGAGTGCTTCTCTTAATTGTGTAGAAATAGAGTGATTAACTAACTGTCTCTTTAGACTAACTAACGGTTAAATGAGCTACCCTTTATAAAAAGAAATAATGCAATAAGTCAAATTGAACCTAACTTAAATGGCATAAAATGTGTTAACATACCTAAAAAAAAATATAGCAATAAAGTCGTCAAAAGTGAGCTAATAGAGCATAGTTTAGTAACAATTGACATGAAATACTCGTGTAAAAAATATAACATAATGATAATGTACGACCACTTGTTCTTTGAAAGCAATAATGTACGACATTGTTTTGCTTAGGAAAAAAAAGGAAAACAAAATTATAGTGGGTAATGTTTAAAGAAAACTACAATTATTTATATCATTAATCAGTATGGTTATTGTGATCGTTGGGCGATTAGATTATCTAGGAGTGGAATAGGGTGTGGAAAGCTCTCTAGAACGAGAAAGAGAAGCTCTTTTCTCTTGGAGGGAAGGAAGTGCTCATAAAGACTAGATGAGGCCATCCCGATTTACACGATGAATTGTTTTCGTCTCCCCAAGGGTATCTGTGACGATATTAGTAAGTGTTGTGCCCAATTCTGGTGGGGATCCTCAAAGGACAAAAAGCGCACTCATTAAAGGAGTTGGAATAACCTTTGTGTTAGCAAAGCGGCAGGATGAATGGGGTTTAAAGACCACTCGTTATTTAACCAAGCGATGCTTCCCAAACATAATTGGAGGATTCTGAGGAACCCGGAAAGCCTTTTGTCCAAAACGCTTGGAGGGAGGTATTTTAAAAATGGTGATTTCTTAATGCTCCTTTAGGAACTAATCCCTCATTGACTTGAAAGAGTATTGTTTAGGGTAGAGACATTTTCAAAGAGGGGTATAGGTAGAAAGTGGACAATGGGAAACAAATTATTATTGAAGACCCTTGGATTGACGGGGGGAAGTCAGTTGCCGGTCTGGGTGGAGAATGAGTTGCGTGGTAAACGAGTGTGTTCCCTACGGGATGTGGAGGGTGGCTGAAAGGTGGAGGGTGGCTGAAAGGAGGAGTTTATTTGTTTGAAATTTACGAGGCCAAGCCAGTTATCCCTGTGGTAACTTTTCTGACACCTCTAGCTTCAAATTCCGAAGGTCTAAAGGATCGATAGGCCACGCTTTCACGGTTCGTATTCGTACTGGAAATCAAAATCAAACGAGCTTTTACCCTTTTGTTCCACACGAGATTTCTGTTCTCGTTGAGCGCTGGCTCTCGGGTTTGGGGCTGAAACTTTGCCTCTCCAAGGCGGTTTTAGCCCGTTTCTTCACGGATCAAGTTCCCCTCTTCCCGATGCATTCTCGGGACGCTAAAACTCCACTTTAAGCTCTCGAACGGGCCCAACGGACGCAAAGTGGAATTATCCATGTTGAGTGGATTTATCCAAGTTGAGTGGGTTTATCCAAGTTGTGAAGTGGATTGTGAATCACCAACAACATGCATATAAACTCATCAATTTTGGAACACTTGGTTGAAGACGCTCGACGTTGGGGTACGCTCATCTTCGTAAGGCAGTCGGGGAGGCGTCGAGCTAGCGTCTCGACGCTGTTGCTCATGCATGCATGCTCTCGGGTTGATGGCCAAAAACTCCCCTTTTCAAGGCAATTTTTGCCATTTCTTCAAGCCCCTTCACTCCCAATGCATGGCAGTGCTGCAGCACAGACTTCGCCTCAGCAGCTGACACACACTTCCTTAGTAAACCGTCTGCACATGTCTTGTAGAGTGTAGGATCGTCCCATATAAATTTCCTAGCTTCATGCAGGAACCTCTTCTTTTCTTGTCCTCCCTTGAAAGTTGGTAGTACCTGCGAGGCAAGGAAGTTAGCAATGTCAGCAAACCATGGTTCCTCATCGTGATAGGGATGAGATTTTGATGTCTCCCATGGGAAACGGGGACCTACTTAAAAAAGACTCATTATTTGGAATCTAGACAAAAAAGACTCATTCTCAGTTAAAATTGCGTACCATTTAGCGAGGAACCTACTTAAGGAAAAAAAAAAGGGAGGTCCTTCTGATAACTCCTCTGTGGAGGCTAGTTGGAAGATTCAGGGTCTCCCAAGAGCCAAAATTTGTGTGTGGAAAATACTCAATGAGACCTTCCCCACCAAACTCAATATTCTTAAAAAGGGAATAGATACCAATGCTCTTTGTGCAGGAACCGGGCAGAGTCGTTGGGCCATTTGCTTTTGTTGTGTAAAGTTTCTAAGAAGGTCTGACTAGACCTGTTACCATCCTTATGGAATCTGGTTGTTGTTTACAGGGATTTGTGGATGGCTAGGGACTTCTGGGACAGAATGGATGAGAAGTTGAGTTTAGAGGAGTTGTCGAAAGCAGTTTTAATTCTCTGGTGCATTTGAAACTACAGGAATTTGGCTATCCAGAAAGGGGGAACCGGTTCTCGGCTAACTCGTGTGTTATTGTCAGTTCTTTTTACAAGTACTGGGAAGAGCTTAAGGCTTTATTGGAGCGCATCCCTCAAAACCAAGATTAGAGAGCCGTGTGAGTCAGGATACATGGTGCCATTCGCCTCCCAACTGCGGGAAGATGAATACGGATGCGACCTAGAGCGAGGATAGGCAAAAATGAGTTGTTGGATGGGTTGTTCGTGACTCTCAGAGATCTCCAATCTGTGCTGGTTTTAAACTTTGTACGAGGAAGTGGCCTATCAAGGTTTGGAAGGCAAGACTATTTTAGCTGGCCTCAGATCTGTTAGCCGCTGTGATGCTTCAGATTACAACCACATCTTCATGGAATCTGACTCTATGGAGGTGGTTGGAGCTCTGAATCAACCAGAGCTAGATCTGTCTGAAACAAAAAATATTTTGGTTTGTGTTGGAGAGGAAGCGACCAGGTTAGGCTGTGTGTCCTTTAATTTTCGTCCTAGAGCTTGTAATTCGGTTGCCCACTCCTTAGCTAGAGGGGCGGTGGAGCAGTCTTTATCCCTTCTCCCTTCTTCTTATTCTTCCGTGACTGAAGATGGTGAGTTCTTTTGGCTGCGTGATTTTCCTTTGAGGGTTGCCTCAGCCCGAGGGTCTTGATGTTGTGATTGCTCCTGGTTAATGAAGTTCTCTTTAAAAAAAAAAACAATGGTTATTGTGAAAATTAATTAAAATAAATCAGTTACTATCATCAATTATTTGTAGTAATCCAATCAATTAATGAATTAATAAGTTTTTTGTTTTTTAAAATCACTTAAAAAAAAATAAAATTGTTACATAACTAAATTGACATAAAGATGTGCCCGACCATGAGTTCTGAAGTTCGAATCCCCCAACCCAGGTTGAACTAAAAAATACAATATTCTAAATATTATTATTTTTTATTTTTTTAATTTTTAGTAGAACAAATATGGTGAGGATGATTAAACCTCCGACCTCATAAACTATAATCATTTTGGCACATAACTCATATACAAGACATATATCATTGTCAACAAGAGCATAACTCAATGATATGATGTATCGCCTAATGACCATGAGGTTCTTAGGTTCAATCCCCAAACATGTTTTCAAGAAGAAAAAAAAAAAGCATATATCATTCACCTCCATATATTTTTTTTTGGCTAAATTATATATAAAAAAAATTATATCTTGTACTTGTGTGACATGACAAAAATGAAAAATGTGAACATTTGAAGTGTTAAAAAAATCATGAAAACGTAGACATTTGACCTACTATCCACTGATTTGGCCATAATTTTGTTCTATTCCCTAATATTTTGAATCAATAAAACAAGATTTTAATGATTTTTTAACACTTCATGTGTCTATGTTCTCATTTTTTTTTATGCCACACACGTACAAGTTATAATTTAACCATTCACATTATAACTTGTGTGACATGACAAAAATGCTAATGTGGACATTTGAAGTGAAACAAATCATGAAAACGTAGACATTTGACTTGTTATCCACCGATTTGGTCATAATTTTGTTCTATTCCCTAATATTTTGAATCGATAAAACAAGATTTTAATGATTTTTTAACATTTCATGTGTCTATGTTTTCATTTTTTTTTATGCCACACACGTACAAGTTATAATTTAACCATTCACATTAGTTTTTTTTTGTGTTGTTAATTGTGAATACATTTTTGAAACGTTTTTCCTAGTTAAAGAGTATTTTTGAAACTTATTTCATAGTTTACGAGCATTTTTTAAACATTTTTCATAGTTAAGGTGTATTTTTGAAAATTTTGAAAGTTTTTTTTGTTATTTTTGAAACGAAACCATAGTTAAGGGTATTTTTGATAATTTAGCCTATTTGTAAAAAAAAATAAATTAATCCACATATATACATTTAAAAAAAATAAAAATAAAGATGAATTTAAACGATGGCCATCAGTTCATTTATCAGCAATTATAGACCAGAGTCTACCAGCTTCAGATGGGCCCAATTTCTATCCTAACAATTCCATGGAGCCCAGCCCATCTACACTTGATGTTTTGGCGCGAAGGCTAAATACTCATCCTTCTTTGAAGCATCGATTTTAGCGTACGTTTCTTCTCCTCCAACGTTCTGATAATCCATAAAATTCAATTTGGGTTGGTTGTTTCATTTTACCTCTGCGATTTGTTTGGCAGATCAAATCATCCATTGAAGTGAATGCAAGCTTTCAAGCAAGAAGTTCAATCTTCAACGAAGGTGTGTTTGGTTTTAACTATTGCGATTATATTTACTGGTAGATTTGATCATTCATGTTTTACAGTAATTAGATCGCGTATGATTCAATTGAAATAATATCTTTCTAAAATTGGCTATTGGCATAAGTTTTGAAGCATTTCTCTTATTTATCCTGAGAATTAAGTTCGC
Source organism: Herpetospermum pedunculosum (assembly GCA_028017165.1). NCBI lineage: Eukaryota > Viridiplantae > Streptophyta > Magnoliopsida > Cucurbitales > Cucurbitaceae > Herpetospermum > Herpetospermum pedunculosum. The sequence goes on from CM051530.1 coordinate 1,935,317, forward strand.
CTCATAAATTGTTACACGAAGATAAATTTGATTCGTATGTTTGCAAGGTTGGGTACGATGGCATTGGTAGAGCTAGAGTCGCATTATTGTTTTAAATGTTAGATTTTCTTGTGAACCATTAGGTGTTGAGCTACTAGTCACGAAGGACTTCGAGACTATTAAAGTCTTCCCTAGCCACCTACTTAGTAATTAATTTACTACGAGTTTCCTTCCTTGAAAACTAAATGTTGTAGGATCAGACGGTTGTCCCGTGACATTAGTCGAGGTGCGCGTTAGCTGGCTCGAACAGTCGCGGATATCAAAGAAAAAAAAAGGGGTTAGATTTTCCTGTGTGATTGATGGGTGATATTGAGTTTAACTTGACCAATAGTTGTCAGCATATTCTAAATTTAAATGAAGGGCATGTTTGAGAGTGATTTTGAAATGATTAAAATCACTACGAAACATGTCTTTAATCATTCAAAATCAATTTAATGTTTGGTTTTACACTTTTAAACGCGATTTTCATACAATTAAACTTGTTTTGAATGATTAAAGAAATGTTTAGGAGTGAATTTGAACATGACAAAAGTGATTTTAACCATCACTAAACTGTGTGATCGACTGACATAGTTGAATAATGTAGACCTATCTATCAATAAGCACATTTAATGTGCCATTTTGTCTTCCTGTCAACTGAGAGATGATTGATTTTTTCTTCTCATTTTTTTGTAACTCTTCTCAACATCCCAGTCTAAAGAACAAAAAAGTTTACCTTTTGGACCACACAATGATTATGAGAATAACATTTGTGTGTAAATGAAGGGAGGGGGTGCAGAGGTAGCAGTAACATGTTTAATTGACATTTCATTATTTGTTCATCATTCTAATGTGGTGTTGAAATTTCTCTTTTCATACTTACTTCATAGGCAGGCTACTACTTACAGACGGATTTATGGAAAGTTTCTATCTGTTGTTCCTTCTTACTGGTCATAATTCTCAAGCTTTGCCTTAGTATGTCAATTTCTCTGTCCCTCTTATATTTTTCTTGCTCCATTGAAACTACTTGTTCTTTGAGCGCTTTTATGGTCTCCTCCTTCGCTTGCAATTCCGTTTTTAGCGCTTCTGTCCTCTCATTCGCTCCCCAATATAATCCATCTCCTATCAAAGCAAGTGATGAATTCCTGTTAATGATGGAAAATCTGAATTGTTGTAGTCTTAGTTTTTGCTAGCATTCACTGATCTAATCTCGAGCTTAAAGTAGTAAATTGAAAGACAATCAACAGAAAATTCAGAAACAAAGGGGAAAAGTCGATTTCGATTGTTTGTGATGAGTAGAAGAAAAAATAAGCTAATAGCCATACCATTATGTGTCCTCTGAATTAGGTCATCAAGCTCAATCTTGATAGCGTGATAAAGTTGCTTCCATTTCTCAATTGCTTCATCTCGGCGCGATCTTTCCTGTTGTATCTGCTCAAAGATGGCATTTGGAGTTCCCTCCATCTCCCATTCTGTTGCAGTCTTCTCTTCAATCTCTGTAATCCTCTCTTTTACCCTCTTCCTCAACATCTTCACCTCTTCTTTGAGTTTCTTCTTCTCTGATTTCCAACCAGCTTCCTTAAATGCAAAAACAACCATGTCTTTTTCATGGGATTTAGTCTCTTTATCCATCTCACACATTACTCCTCTCACTTCCTCCCTAAGTAGCCTTATCTTTTCCTTCAATCCTCCAACATCATCATCACAAATCTCACTCCCTTCTTTGCTTGAGCATACACCCATCTTAGTGAAGGATTTGCTTCTTTAGCCTTTCTGGGTTACTAAGTGAGTTTTCAAGTTGATCTTATAGACAAGAAATGAGGGAGAAAGATCTGAACAAAAGCTCCTCCATAAAAGAATTGCATTTGGGGTACCTATATTGGCTATGCTTATCCTTTGCTCTACTTAGTTAAGCTTTCTCAGAGTTAATGATTAGTGGAAACGTCTATGACGCTCGTGAATGCCTGTCATTGTATAGTTTTATACAAGAAAACATAGACAGATTTGACTTGTGACCCCATTGGAATTGAGAATCTGATATGTGTTAACTCACATGAGAAAGCTTTGCAAAAAAACTAAATCACACTCTTATTATTTTGGTAACTTTTGAGTAGATTTCGAGCACTTTTTAAAGAGGGCCTACAAGCTTTGAAACTTGGAAAAAGTTTTAATAGTGGTGCTGTACTTGGAACATGTTTTCCAAGCTATAAATATTCCTTGAGATCAATTATTAATCCCATCTGCAAAAATGTCCTGACTTTTCTTTTTCTCTCTTTTTTTTCCTTTTTACTCTTGTTGCATGATAGAGGTAAATTTCTCGTCCACACATATCATAGCCAAATGGACACTTCGTTTGCTTGCAGTGAGCACTCTAAATCTCTGATACCATAGACACTAGGATAATGACTCAGTAACAAATTTCATTGATGAATGAAATAACGGAGTAAAAACTCCCAACACCTAAATGCGAGTTAGAGGAAAGCTCTCCAATAATCAGAAAATGGGTGTTAATGAATCTTCTTTTGCATTCATCTAATATTGTCCATTTTAAATTTAAGTTAGTTTGGACTTTGCTTCATTAATTTGTTTTTAGCTAACTAAAAATATATTTTAATTTTTTTTTTGTGGTGCTTGGTTACATAGTTAAAAATGCTTATACAGCAAGCACTTAATCAGTGCTTTTCTAAAAAAATCACCCAAAAGTACCACTCTTTCAATTCACTTTTAAGATTCTTCCTAAAAAACTTTATTTGAATAGAGATATTTTCCTTATAAACTTTTGATTCTTCTCAATTCATGCCTTTGCTTGCAGTTTTAGCAACTGGAAAGTTCTACCTTACCAACCACCGCACCAAATAGGAATTGAGTGGGTAAAGAAGAGATTGGTATAATGGTTAGTACTAAATTCAGTAACTTACAGCAGAAAGCCATACATTTTTTAGGGTAATAACGACGAATTTGAATTGGGATGGTTACCGACAATTCATAAAAGATTAGGTTATAATTGGTCATAGGATTCCTTGGTTGAAAACGACCTGCAGTGATGGTGAATTGGAATCAAATTTCAACTCAAGAATGCATTTTGAGCTTCCCTCCGGCGAGACCTGCAGTCATGGCCACATTATCCTAAACTGGTAATTGTAAATTTCTGAAATGAAATGTGAGAGTTTCAAATTGCTTAGACCGTGCGATAATCATTTGGTTTTTGGTTTTTGAAAATTATGTTTATAAACACACTTTCACCCAGAGTTTTTTTTGTTTTGTTATCTACATCTACTAATGTTTTCAAAAACCAAACCAAATCTTTCAAACTTGTTTTTGGTTTTGCAATTCGCAATTTAACTAAGCATTCAGATGTTTTTTTTAAGACGAGAAAATATAGTAAACCGGGAGAAAACAAACATTAATTTCAAAAATTGAAAACAAAAAACGAAAGTCCCGTTTGATAACCATTTAGTATTTGGTTTTTGAAAATTAAGCCCATAAACACTACTTCCACGTTCCACCTATGAGTTTCTTTGTTTTGTTGTATGCCTTCTACAAGTTTTCAAAACTAAAAAAAATTAGTTTCTAAAATTTTGTTTTGATTTCTGGAATTTGGCTAAGAATTCGATCGTTTCTTTGAGAAAGATGAAAACCATTGTAATTGTAAAGAAATGATGAGAAAACAAACATAATTTTGAAAAACCAAAAATAGTTATCAAACAGAGCGTTTTTATTTTCAACCGAACAAAAGACTGGACCCATAAATTCTGCTATGAATAACTTCCTTGAATGTCACAGATTTTTGTAGCGATGAGGGCTGTGGTTGCCAACGACAGTGACAAAAGGAAAGGGAAAATGGTACCCCTCTACACAAACAGCAGAACAAACAGGTACTTCCTCATTATAATTGATTTTGTTAGTTCATGCATTACTTACACTTACACCCATGTGATACTAAAACCCGAATAAATATTTTGTACATGAGATTTATTTCTGATAACTTTTTTGTGTGTGGCAATCTTCTACCTCTGTGTATCCACTTTGCTATCCTTAGCCTCACATTTGGCTTGGATCTTATCACAATGCGGTTAAGACTCTTGAACAACTTACATTTTTTTTTTTTATTAGTTCGATAATTATCGTAGAGGGATCGAACCATCGACGTTGAGATGATAATAGGTATCTTATTCTAACCATCAAGAGTTGGCCTAGTGGTTATGAAGGGTCTTGAGACTTCAATGCTCATTTAGAGGGAATGAGTTCAATCCTTGGTGGCCACCTACTTAAGAATTAATTTCCTACGGGTTTTCTTGGCAGCCAAATGTTGTATGGTCAGGCGGTCTGTCCCGTGAGAATAGACAAGGTGCGGGTAAGCTGGCCCGGACACTCACGGATATCAAAAAAAAAAAAAAATTAGGTATCTTATTCTTATGAACTTACATTCATGTTTGAGAGTGATTTTGAAATGATTGAAATTATGTTTGTCCTATTAAAAACCACTTCAAAACATGCATTTGATCATTCAAAATCATTTTAAAATGTTTGGTTTTATACTTTTAGACACAATTTACGTACTATCAAAATGATTTTGAATGATTTAATACATATTTTGGAGTGACTTTGAATGTGACTAAAGCGATTTTAACGATTTCAATACCACTCATGTTTACTCTTTGAATTCGAATGATTTGACTGCTTATATGCTATTTTCTAAGGTGGGATATACTTTTGGGAAGACAATATAATTGCTGGAAAAGTTGACTTTTTAGTGCTGTTGCTGTAGATTATGATGTGATCATACGGCCAAGGAATAATTAACAATAGTCTTTTGATAATTATTTTGGAAGTGTTCGGTAAAAGTTAAAACATCAGGAAATATCTTTGAAAATCATTTTTAAAAATTTCTGTTGCCTAGTTTAATATACTATTGCGGACGATTTCTTGTGAACCATTTTTTAAAATATTTTATGTTATAAATTTTATATAATTATTATTTTATAATATCATATAATTTATATACATTATATTATACATATTTTTATTTAACAAAAAATGAATTGAGTTTATAACATGCCAAAGCGAGCATGGCTCAGCAGACATATGTATGTGTTGACGACCAAGAGGTCTGTGGTTCGAATCCCCCCATCTCAAATGTATTCAAAAAAAAAAAAAAAAAAACATTAAATATTTTATATATTAAAGTTTCTATCATTTTAAATACAATTTCACATTTTAAAATTTTAAATTCAAAATTTGGATATAATAATAAAGAAAAAAAGAATTTACATCGTTTAGATCACAAAATTGATGGCATACCAAACTGCGAATTCATTGAATCTGTAAAACATAAACAAAATTTAGATTCTCTACCAAACGGACTTTGTAATTGAGTTTGATTTCCAAAACAAAACTTTTATTTTATTTTAATTATTATTATGTTTTTTAAATTCTTTAGCATTTTGGATCTGGCCCTGAAGGGTAGAAGAATCAATGGGCCCAGTAGTTAGCCCAAAATGTTACATGTTTGGGCTTAACATAATTTCTCATGATCTATACTGAATCAATGGGCCCAGTAGTTAGCCCAAGAGTGGTGTTGCCAAAATCACACTCGTTTTGGTTTCCATTTTTTGTGATAACTTTCTTTTCAGCCATTTTCAATCATCACTATCACCAAAGGAAATTACATTCTGGAAAGTGTAGAATTAGAAACCCTCTCTCTTTTGTTTTTTGTTTTTTTGTTTTTTTTAAAAAAACACTCCTAAAAACGTTTATGGATCAATCCAACATTTTTTAAACCATCTATCTATTAAATAAGAGGTTAGAAGTTGAAATCCTTTCGTCCATATATATTGTTGAGCAAAAACAAACTCATTATTCTTTGGATTGCTAAGTTTAAGTTTTTGTAAAACAAAATTGAAAATGATAGTACTAGTGTTTATTTATTAATGCTTGCACAATATTAAATTAAGAGTGGTTTGAAGTCGTGAATATGCATGTAAAAATAATACTTTACATTTTTACATCTTTTTTGAGTTCAACAATTATAGGTGTAAGAATCGGAAATTATTTTCAAGATGATAATTAATGTTTTATTCATTGAGTTATCTCGGATTCACATACGTTAAAAACTTAAACCAACTATTTTTTTAAGAATGGTTTGAAAATAAAACTCCAACCTCTACCAAAAACTCTTTTGAGTTAAATTAATCAAGTCATCGGGTTTCCCCCCTCAAATGATGCCCTGTGTTAATTAATAATATTCCCCAACTATTTAAAATTAATTTCAAACTTTATAAAATTGCAAAAGTTGAGTGTGTTAGAGCACTCCTTTGAATCATATACTCTTTCTTCAATCCATCTATCACAAGGTCAGATACTTATATTCTTATACTCTTTTCAATTACCATTATAAATTAATAAAGATGAGTGCACAGATTATGAACAAAAACAAATGAGCATAACTCATTTATAACATTTAGGGTCAAACCTCAAATAATAAAGAAATAAATAATATTTTTTCATTTATAACATCTCAATGTCAATAGCTCCAAACAATTTCTCAAGATCTGGAGTCATAGATTCAAACTTCCGACATTTTGACCGTGGATGTATGACTTAATCAGTTGAGTTAGTCAAATGAGCATAACTCAATGGTAATAACATATGTGCTCGCTTGATAACTTCAAATATTTACAAATATAGTTTTTTTTTAAGTTATTGATTATAAAGTGGGATGGATAATAGATTTCAAATCTTGAATGTAACATTTAAATAATTTTTTAGGTTATTAGTTATGATATTGTTAATTATACATTAAAAAAAAGTGAAATAATTTTAAAGAATAACCACATACATAAAATTAACCATTTTTTTTAAGGCTAGAGGCTAGAACATGTGCAAAGTTTGAAAGTCCTAATTGTAGGAGACAGTAGTACTCTATAAAAGCGAGAATAAATTGTTAGGGGACTCTACAAATTATTGTTAATTAAAGCCTTTTTTTTTTGTTATAGTTTGATTCTTTTTAATTACATGCATAATAATTAATATATATATAATATATATATATATATGGTATATTTTTTCTTTTGTCTTTTCAAAAGTTAGATTGGTACCTATTAAAGATATTCTTCGATAATATGATTGATTTCACATTTCCTAATTTGGGGTTGGAAGACGTTTAAAAAAACAAACAAAAAATATTCTTCCATCATGCTCAAAAAGTCAAAGTAATCATTTTCTAAATTTGATTCTTAGAGTATATGCATAAATTCTTTTTAATATTATTTTTGTTTTTAAAATGTATTATCATTTTAAATGTACACAAATCTTTATCTCAATTGTCAAAGTAAATATAATAATTTTTTTTTTTTTTTTAAAGTCGATGTTCAAATTCTCCCTGCGCTCAGTTCTATTACTAAAAAAAAACGTCTTTTGTCTCAATTAATGTAGGCCATATGTAGTCCAGAACATGTAGGATTTTTGTGAGGTTGAGACAAGAATATGATTGAAATGAAGGGTTGTAAGAAACAAAAAATAGTGTAGATGAAAATCACTATGAGACTCCTTGAATGAGTAATGTGGAAGAGGACAATAATCCACATATACAAGGCAAATAAATAGTTCAACTCAACTCCATCGAGTAGTTATAATGTTAACCGTCGAGGGTTGACCAATTAGTTTTCGGTAATCTCCCAACATATTTTCTTTCAATTTTCAATTCTTCTTGCTCCGTTTACAGAAAAATCGAGAAGCTTATACGCAATTTCTTATGAAAAGGCACTAGAAAAAAAGGGAGGCTCTCATTTGATTCGATGGGACATTGTTACTCTTCCGAAAACTAGAAGTGGATTGGACATTGACAAACTAAAAATCACCAATTCTACCCTTCATTGTAAATGGTTATGGAGATTTTTTGAGGAGCATGACAACCTATGGAAGATGGTTATTGAAGTCAAATATATAATTGTGTTTTACTCGGAGATATTCCTAGTAAGTGTAAATTCAAAAGCTCTTAGAGCTCCTTGGTTTCATATCATCAAATTAAAAGATCTTGTTTTGAACCATCTTTTTTGAAAGGTAAACAGTGACAGTATTACACTTTTTTGGTTCCACAACTGGATACAAAATGACAGCTTTCACACGCTATATCCAAGACTTCTAATAATCTTTTAACAGCCAAAAAAGGCTTGGAACACAAACACAAATTCATGGAACTTTCTACCGAGAACAGCTTTGCTGAATAGAGAACTGAAATTATGACTTTATCTTTCGGCTGATTGGAGCGTCCCCTCCTTTTCGAGAGGTACAAATCACATTTTTCGGATCCCTGATTCTAATGGCTTTTTTCTCAGTTAAATCAATGAAAAATACTTTGCTTGCCGAGTCAATTGCTCTCTTAAATCCAAACGTTGGGAAACTCTGGCCTTTATACTTTCCCAAAAAATGCAAATTCTTTCTTTGGACAGTTAAGCTCAAAGGTTTAAATACTACTGACAAGATGCAAGTCCGTTTCCCAAGGTAAATTTGAATCCAAGTTGGTGTGTTCTTTGCCAGAGGAATTCTGAATCTTTGGATCATATCTTCTATCATTGCTCTTATGTTGATAACCTTTGATCCATCTTATTTAATGAATCAAGAATGTTCCCCTCGAGACCAAACAATAATTTTGATACTTTCTTATCTCAAGGTCTTGACATATCTCCGTCATCTCCCACAAACATCCTTTGGAGCAACATACTTGGTGTCATTTTATGGAACTTATGGTTTGAGTGTAACAATCGAATTTTTAATCATAGATCCAAGGCATTTTCTCAGCTTTGGGGCGATATCATACTCAACGTTGCTTTGTGGTGCTCGAAATCTAAATTATTTTGTAGCTATGATTTATCTGTCATATATTGTACTCGATTGAAAAAATTTTCTCTGACCTCTCTTTCTCTTTTTCTCTTAATCATCTGTATCTTCTTCTTCTTCTTCTTCAAAAAAAAAAAAATCATCATGAAGCTAAAGATCTTATGACTATTAAAACCTTTTAGAGAGAGGAATGAGTTCAATCATTGGTGGTTACCTTAACGTCCTAAGTATATTTTTATATAATAAAAGTTGACACTTGATTTTGATCAGATTTTCGAACTAATATAAATTACATAAAAAGAAACAATATATGTTAATTACTGTGAAATTAAACACCTGATCTCATAATTAATAACTTCACTATATTATTATTATTATTTTTTGAAAAAACAACTAGATTATGTCCTTAAAATGGAAGAAGAGTATATGTTAATTAATATTATGTGGATATATGGAAAGTTATAATGAGGTGGAAAGAAAGAAATAAAGAAATAAAGATGAAGAATTTAGTGGTGGGGGCAAAAATAGAAGGGGTTGTGATATATATTTGTCCTTATATGGTGCCAAAATTCAGGTGCTGTTTGCTTCTTTACCACGTCTCTCTCTGCAGAGTAGAAGATTAAGATTTGATGGGTTATGATATCATCATGGATTCTGATATTACAACAGTTTCAGTTTCACTCACACTTACACACTACTTACACACACTTTTTTTTTTTTTTATATATATATTATAAAACCCTCCTCTTTTCTTCTCTTCTCTGACCAACTTCTGAACCAAAACAGTGCTAATTTCAGATTTCCAAACCAGATGAGAGAAATGGGAAGAAGACACAAATATTAGATGATTCATCACAAACTCAATTTCTTTTCTAAATTATTTTTTAATGTTGTTCAATCCCTTTATCATTATTAAAGCTTAAATTCTAAAAAATATATATCAACTTTATCTTTAATATTACTCTTGATCTTTCACAAACGTTTTAAAATTATTTTTAGAGTAGAAATCTGGTAGAACGTAGGACTATAAGTCGATGTGGCGCGCAGTGTCCAGAAATGACATGGTGATGATTGAGACGCTTGCATTGTTTAAGTCTGAAAAAACAGCGTCAAATTTATTCTAACAAATTTCTACTTCAAGATAATTTTTGAGACGTTTATGAAAGATCTAAGGTAATATTGCAACTTTTAAAAGAATAAGAGTATTTTTTAAGCAAATGACAAAGTTTAGTGTTATATATATATATTATTTAAAATTCACGATCTACTGGTCACAAAAGTAAAATTTGAGGGTTTTATTATTAGACATAAAATTTAAATTTATATCAAATAGATGAATTAATTTTTAAAAATTTTTAATTTGTCACCGACACCTGTTAACACACCACGTTAAATGTTCAATGACCTATTAAACACAATCTATTAGACACCTTCGAAACACTAAGGATCAAATAGACACAAATTTTAAAATTGAGAGACTGGTATTCATACTAATGTAGTACTAGAAATTTGGGAGCGATGATTGAGCGGAGAAGGAATTGAGGATCTCGAGAAAGGGAGGAGACGACGATGAATTGGAGGAGAATGGAGGTGGCAAATCCAGATAGGATTCAGGGAGAGTGTGTGCGTGCGTGGCTAAGAGAAAAGCCTTTAACTTTTATTAGAGGGATTGTCCACACAGTGTTGTTTGTGAGTGAGTGGCTGCTGCCTGCCAAAAAGTGAAGTGAGAAACAGAAATATACACAAAAGAGAGACTCTTCACTCTTCACTGTGTTATTATTGTGTGTGATGAATGGGAGAATTTCTCGAAAGTTTTTGGGAGAATTTCTAGTACATCCGTGGTATGGAAATACTCCATACCACTTCCTTTCAAAAACTGACACGTGGCAAAATGGTTGTTTAACTGGGACCCACACTATTAAATATATTATTTTTTTAAACCATTTTGCCACATGTCAATTTTTGAAAGGCAGTGGTATGAAGTTTTTCCATACCACGGATGTACTAGAAATTCTCCCGAAGTTTTTTCATACTAGTACCTTTAAATGAATGACATGTGGTGAAATAATTTTAAAAAATAATATATTTAATAGAGTGGATCTCAATTTTTAAACTATTTCGGCACGTGTCATTCATTTAAAAGAAGTGGTATGGAAAAATTCCATACCACCGATGTACTAAAAATTCTCCCGTGATCAATGATGATGAATCTTATTCTGTACAAACTCCAATTACTTCTCATACTATATATATATATATATATATATATATTTCTAATTTTGTTTTCCATGATTCATCATTTGCTTCATTTCTTACTATTTCTTCATGTTCCTTGACAACACCACTGCTTATTCTGCATCATTCTTCTGTCATGTTTAAAAAAAAAAAAAAAAAAAAAAAAAACTTAAACCCTAACCCTAGTCTTTTTCTTTTTCCTTTTGGGTTTGTATTAAAACTTCTGTGGCTCTTGATTTTTCTGGTTCTTTTAGCCTCTTTCTGTGTTCTTTTGATCAGAAGTGAGAAATGCTTCATCTACATTATTTCGCTTTAGAATAAGTTGTTTAGTTTAAATTATGAATTTCATCTTTTCGTTGTTTTAAAAGTTTCAATTTAAGGTTTCATGCGTTTGGATTTAGTTTCAATTTGGTTTTTCGATCAAACTCACACATCATCTTTAAACCCTTTTTACCACTCAAAACACATTTATTTTTCGCAAGAATGAACATAATTTAACGGTAATCGATATATACTATCTTTGCTAGAGGTCCAAGGTTCAAATTCTCACTACCTATTTGTTTTTCTCAAAACCCACTTGTTTTCTTTCTCTCTTGAATATGATAACAACAAAACTAATTTGAAACTTTTAAATACTATAGAGATTAAATTGAAACTAAGACCAAATGAATTCTTTTTAAGAAAAAATGAGGGACTAAATTAAATTATGTCCAAATGATAGGGATGTAATTGGTAATTTGACCTTTAGATTTAGTTGTATATATGAAGTGTAGGAGTTGGATAAATGGATCTATGGCACAAAGATCTATAGTTTTTTGTTTCAATAAAGTGTTAATTTCAAATATTGTTTAATCCATGCAGAAAATTTTGGTGTCTCATCATAAAAAAAAATTTTCCTTAAAGGATAACTTTCATTAATATACAAACAAAAAGCAAACTCTGATCAGCCAAAAAAATAAAAGATAATAATAAAGCACAAAAACACAAAGTACAGAAGGAAGAGAAGCTTTTACTGTGAATATGACTGGTGTAGGGTTTTTACTGTAGGGTCTGGGACTTGTGATGTGGAGATGAAAATACAGTGAAAAGGTAGGTGATCAAATTTAAATATATATATATAAAAAAAAAAAAAAAAATTAAAAACATTTTTGTTACCTTATATGAACTTAAATTTGTAACAATTTAGTCTATTTTGTTTGAAATCTATTTTGTTTGAAATTTTTAACAATTTAGTCCATGAAAGCGTTAGTACCTTAACAATCTAGTCCATACACTACTTTAAAATTTGTAATAATTTAATTCTACCGTGATAAATTCAATCAAATTTAAAATGTTGATTTTTATCACGTAGGAGCGTTTGAGGCACCAACTTGGAGTTGGGTAAACTGAGTTATTATAACTCAGTCTACGTTTGACTCACCGACTATTATAATCCACCGTCAAGACTTAGGCTTATTTGATAACCATTTGATTTTTTGTTTTTGAAATTAAGTCTATAAACACTACTTTTACATATGGATTAATTGTTTTACTACCTTGGGTGTTTTCAAAATCCAAACTAAATTTTTAAAACTAAAAAAAAAAGTTTTTAAAAATTTGTTTTTTGTTTTTGGAATAATTTGGTTAAAACTTCTAATGTTTCCTCGAGAAAAATAAAAACTATTATAAAGAAAGAGTGAGAAAACAAACATAATTTTTAAAAATTAAGGCTCTCTCATAATCATTTTTCGCTTTTAATTTTTTGTTTTTAAAATTTATGCTTGTTTTCCTCTAATTTCTTTACTATGTATTTCACTTTTCTTAGAAAAACAATTGAATTCTTAGTCAAATTCTAAAAACAAAACTAGTTTTTTAGTTTTTAAAATTGACTTGATTTTTTAAAACATTGGTAGAAAGTAGATAACAAAACAAAAAACTAAAAATCAAATGATTATTAAGCGGGGCTTTAATGGTTATCAAACGAAACATTAATTTTTGTAGTTTATATACATACTAGAGACTAAATAAATTGTAACAAATTTTAAAATACATAGATTAAACAGTTATACATACTAGAGTTCAAAGTTTACTAAAGTTTAGTAAACTAAATTAATCATTACTTTCATGAAAATTCAGAATCAAAAGTGATTTTTTGTGATGTTTTAACCTAAAAAGAAACTTGAAAACTCCATCCATGGGAAGAGAAACAACCACCACTTTATAATGAAGAAATCCACTGTTTTAGATATTTGTGTCATGAAAAAAAGAAATAGGGTTTTTTTTTTCTTCTTCTTAAATTTTGGTGTGAAAATATAAAAGCATATATCAAGAGATTCACCTTAACACTGTAACACTAAAAAGATAAAGACTAGAAGTTGAGGAACACTGTTGATTCATAATTTCTTCAAACTCATTCTTAAATAATGTTTTTTGTTTCCCTTTATTTTTCTGATTCTTCCAAAAGCCATCAAGAAAGCTTGCATTTTTTTTCTTCTTTTCAAAATGGCCCTTTCAATTAATCCTACCTTAGCTTTATCAACCGTCACAACCCAATAAACTTTTTCAACCGAACATAAAACATAGCTCAATTGACATTTTTCTTTTCAAAATGACCCTTTCAATCCTACCTTTTCAACCATCACAATTCAATAAACTTTTTCAACCGAACATAAAACATAGTTCAGTTGATATTAAGTTGTGTCTCAAAGGTTCAATTCTCCCACCCCACCTTGATTAAATACAAATAAACTTTTTCAAAACCCTCTTTATTAAGGCTAAGTTGTTAGGTACAAAGGTTAGAGGAGAATTGAAGCATTTCTGTTTTTGGGTCAAATTCTCAATCAAATGAATAACTAAAAAACCAACTTATTATGATTTAGCTAAAATTAATATTGAGAATTAAAAAAGAAATGTTACGTGGTCCTCTAAAAAGTGAGAGAATATTACATAGGGTTAAAAAAGAGGAGTAAGCTACACATAGACGTATATATAAAAATAATATAATACTAAATAGAGAATCTGCTTTTAAGAAGACACAACAAATATGAAATAAAAATATTATTTTTCATTTATTCTTAAACATAAACAATGGCAGTACAAAATTCTTGATACAATAATAAGCTAAATTAAAAGAACCTCACACAATAATTAAAATAAAAATGTGGCTAAGCTGCATGCACACACCAACCTTATTTAGGATCCTATGATCATAAAATCAAAACATAAACTCATAGGAATAATTGTTTTTTTTTTTTTTTGGATTTTAAATGGGGAAAATGATATCTAATTAAATGATAGTAGAAAAATTAAGTAATTAATCTAGCTAGAAAAATGTCCATGTGATGAATGTAGCTAGCTAGAAAAACCATCATATATAAATATATGAGGAAGTGACATACCAGAGAAGAGAGAAAAAAATCTCTCTAGGGTTGAAAAAAACCCTAAATGTGAGGATTTTTGAAGAGTTTTCTTCAAATATTGCCATCTCCTCCTCCTTCATTGATGTTATTTCCAGATGAATTTTCATTCCAAGGGAGTGGATAAGCCATGGGGAAAGCTGGAAGATGTTGGTTATAATATCCACTTGATGATGTCCCTTCATTACCTACAACAACTCTTGTATTATATTGATCGAAAGCCGCCGCCCTCGGGCGAAGGCCGGGAATTGGCTGACTACTCACCCCGGCCCCTGCATTAGGGATCTCGTTGCATGCGTACCGAATTAGGTCGGCATTCGCAGTATCGAGTTCCTTCTGCAGCCTCTGGACTTGCCTTTGGAGGAACGAGATGGCTCCGACGCAGCCATAGACCGGGTCTCGGACTCGGGCCTCGGCCTCGTAGGCAAGAGAGTTCACTGCATCCTCTCTTTGGTGAGGGAGGAGCTCATTCAGGAGCTTTGTCACATTGCTGGCTCCAAAGATTTTGTGCACATTGGCAAACTTTTGAGGCTCTTCTGGTGGGAAATATGGAGCAAAAATGCATCCTGGCATGCATTTTCTTCTCAAGAATTTGCAAGCAGCACATGGAGAGTTGTAAGAACTTGATGATGCCATGATATCTTCCCTAACCAATCAAAGTAAGAACATCAATTTCTAACCAATCTTTTTTTACCTTAACTTTTAAGATCGATTTAGAACGACTTTTCAAGTACTTACAAAGTCATTTCAAACCGACCCGTAATTCCTCGAACTAAATAAGCATATATATTAATATAATTAGTCAAGAAATCAAACCAAAACTACTCCAACATGATATATGTTTCAATTTTAGCTTCAAATTTCTGCTTCTTTTCATGTTTATATTTATTTTTGTAATTTTATATATGATTATATGTGTATGAGTGTGAAGATGGATGAGTAAAAGTAAAGGAATTTCTAGAAAATAGTCAGATGAAATTCAGAAGAATTATTGGTATGTGATCCCAAAGTTTAATTTATGTACAGAATTCAATAGATCTCGTAACCTTCTGTCTTGTGTGTGTCTTTAACGCGCGTGCGCACTCAGACACACGTACAACTGATCCCTAATCAAATTTGCAGAAAACATCTTCTGATCATATACCTGCCTAAATTTCAGATATATTATTATTATTATTATTATTTTCATGCATATCAAAATTACATAATTGTAATGTAATATTCTAAAAGAAAAAACAATTCGATTCCATTCCTTCGTCTAGGCTCTAATTAGGTAATCATTTTCGACGAATTCTCCCCCCATAATTATAAGGGCTGATTGCACAAATAGTAATCAAACTCAAACTAATTGCAAATTTAGTAAACTTTAAAATGTTTTGGCAAAAAAATTCGTTTCTATCACTGATAGACTTCTATCAGTAAACTATTATCACTGACAAAAATCTATAAAAAGTTGAGGTAATCAGCGATAGACTTCTATCAGCTATAAGATATAGCGATATCCGCAAAATTTTTAAAAACATGCTATATTTTTAATTATTTTATTCTAAATTGACATCTGTAACAATTTTCCTACTTATAGTGTAATATTTTTTTTTAAAAAAAAAACAATTTGATCCCTTCCTCTATCATTTTGTTCTTCCATTACCTTAATAGATGTAGATTTTTACAACTTAATTAATTAACCCCATTAATTATATATTCCCCATGTTTTTTTTTTTTTTTTTTTTTTTTTGAAAGTTTAAATTGAGAAGAAAGTAGGTTGCGTGCAAAGCAGCTACAAAGACAGAGCTTCATATTTCTGCAATATCATGTGAAGAAGATGAGACATGACTGGTGAACAAAAGTAAAGTAGTCATCAATTTTATTTAATTTTTATGTATATTATATAGTTTTTTTAACACACAAACACGTCAAAATATGATATATATAACACAAAATGGGCAAGAAAGAGCCCTAAATTAAGCTCAACCTAGCCCCATATTCGTCAAAGGGTCTAGATTAATTTCTCTCTTTAGCCTTTTTCTTACCTATATGAAGAGAAAAAAAGACAGAAAAACAAAATTTACAAGAACAAACATCACAACACACACAACTTTTATATTATTTTTTAATTTCTTAACTTATACAAAACAAAGAGAGCTACATAAACTTACCTCTCTTGTGTGATCTAGGTCTTTGCCTTTTCTATGGAATCAATTCAAAATTCAAAATTAAAAAAAAAAAAAAAAACCAAAAAAAGGAAGTCCCTTTTACCTTTCCACAGAGAAACACTTTAAAACCACTTCTTCCTTTCCCCTTTGATAAACAAAAATTATGACTTCTGCAAGAAGCTCTTCTGGTGAAGGTGAAGCAAAACCCTAACTGGAACAAAGAGAAAAAGAGAGAGAGAAAAAAAGTGAAAAATAAGTGACAAAAAATAGAGGGAAATGGCAAAGAGGATATTTAGTGGATGGGAAGAAGCAGAGAGAAGACAAGGATAATAAATGGTGGGTACACTAACAAAAGAATGACTATGACCCTGCCATCCAATAATAATATCAAAGATGTGTGATTGTCTCCCTTTTTTATTCCTTTTTTTTTTCTTTTCTTCATGCACTTTCAAACCTTATACTATTTTTTTAAATTAATTAATCACCTAAATCAACATATATTATTCCATTTTCAATTCACTTAATTCTCTTATAAAGTTAGAGTGTGACAAGATTCAAACTTTACCTTAAATTTACATCAAGATTGGATTTTTAATTTATGGGGTGTTTTCAGCATATATAGACTATATAGCTTCATAATAGATTCATCAAAAAGAAAAATTTGATAGCAGATTTTATCACGATTGTACTGGCCGAGGCCATGCACTGCAACTTGCCAAATAAACCACATATTTTTTTATTTTTATTTAATTATTATTATTATTATTATGTTTCTCTCTCTTTCTTTTATATACCCTTGTTTCAAATTCAATCATATCGCATCATACTAAAAAATTATTGCTATTATTGCGCATCAATTTGTGTTTTACTTTTAACTCCAATGATCTCTTCTTTGGGGGAAAAACAAGTGAAAATCTTGGATTGGTAATTAATAATATTTTAATTTTGATTAATTATTATAACATATGAATATGATCTTGTGTGTTTTGTGTGTATGATGACATCCTAGCTATTATTTAGTTCATTATGAGATTCTAATTAGTTATTGAATTCTCTCCTTTCTTTGATTAATTGTAAACAGTTTCATATGGGTGAAAATAAAGAACAAACTAAAATTATAATTAGTTAGGATATATACCATTGTCAATCAGTGTCAATTATTACATCTTAATTGTGTCGAAGCTCTCGTACCGAGTTGAGTATCTCAATGGATTAAAATATATGTCTTCGATCATGAGATCAAAATTTGAATCTTCTCACTCACACATGTTGTTGAACTAGCTAACAAAAAAAAAGAAGAAAAAAAGAATAAGACTAAGACTACAACAAAAATAAAGCTGATTATGAAATTTCATCCACAATTCAAATTTTTAAATATCAATTATATATATGTGATCAAAATTTAATTTAATTTTTTTTTTTTTTTTTTTTTAAATCGAACCTAGCTTAATTGACATAAAGTTGTGTCCTTGATTAATGTGAGATTATTGATATTTTAACATCCCAATTTAAGAGAAGAAATACATGTCAAACTCATTTTTGGATGCTAATTAACAAATTTGGCACCAGAGACTTTAAATTTACGTCTTGAACCACCCAATTAGGTCATTTTAATCCCAATTAATCAATTTCTTTCTCTTTAATGAAACAAAACAATTTAACATAAATGCTAATAGATCAAAATTTATTTCGTTCTGAAATCACACACATCTTACCTGCCAATGCCAAATATATCGATTTTTTTTTTTTATGTGTTACATCTTGGTCACTAGATACCGGTTGAGCTATGCTCATGACCAAATATATCGATTAGCACCATATTCTTAAATTACAATGATATATTGTTGCAATAAGAACATAGATTAACTGGCATAATGTATGAATTAGTGACTAAAGGATCATAGATTTCATCCTCTAATCCTCTATAAAAAAAATGACTATTAATGACATATATTCTTGTTTTGTATCATAAAAAAAAAAAAGTTACAGTAATTTGAAATTTAGTGACTTTGAGATGGGGGATTCGAACCTTATAATCGAAGACACAACTTTATATTAATTAAACTATGCTCGGTTTGACGTCATTTAATGACATTAAACCACCATTTTGGTATTGTTAGTAGTGGTGATTGAAAATATATTATAGGATGTATGATGAATTTGATGGGTTTTAGTAAAATTTTGTTTCAATTGATTGATGGGTATTGGGTATTTATAGAATTAGGTATAGGCTTTTATTTAGGGCGATGTGCGTGTCCAGGAGGGGTCTCCCGGCAATGTTGCTATCACGGCTTTTTTTTTAATCCAAATTCCTCACACAAATATTCCACATAAATACATAAATATCAATGTCACACATATTATTCTATCAATATTCCAATTATATATGATAATTAATCGTCTATCTCTTATTCCTAATTATAATATATTCAAAGTATATTAAATTTACTTCCATTTAATAGTTTGTGTGCTTCTGAATTTATACATATTCAAACAAGGTACGGGTGGTATCATTAGAAAAGATCATTGTTGAATTTAGATTAAATAATCAACATAACTCAACCAGCATAATGTAAGAATTAGTCATTCATCAAATTTTCAAATTCTTATCCCTTTCATATTGTAAAAACGAAATGGTTAAAGATCTCTTTTTAAGTCATTAACTCTTATAGTTTTTTTTTTACATAATATTTAACCCTTATAGTTTAGTTGTTAATGAGTGGTAATATTAAATGTAATGAGAAATATATTTTGCATTAATATACGCAATATAGTTAATTTTGATAGTATTGGATTTCAATCTGATGGTAGCTTATTGACGTATACTTATTTTCTCTTATTGGAGATGAGAGTTTTGACAGCGAGAAAGACAGGAGTGCGTCTGATGGTATTGTACATAAGTGATGGAAGTGATAGCACATAAAATGATCTATCCTTAGTTTTAGAGACTCAAACGATTAATTTCACGTTTATATTTGATTATTTTATAGATATCGAGTCTTTGGAGCAAAATAGATAATGTAGAAGATTTGTGATAAAAAAAAAATAAGAAGAAGTTAATTGGCGATGCAAATATGAAATCTCAAGTTAAGAGAACGAGGGAAACAAGTCATTAACGGTACTGTTATCTATATGTTGGGACTAAAACTGCACTAAATATTTCATATATAGTTTTAAATGTCGATTTCATTTTCAATCATAAGTAAAATTTATAAATGTGTTGTTATTTATGTAAAAACGGAGATTGCTATTTATTTCAAAATTGTTTAGGGGTGTTATTAACACGGTTTAGAGAATGCGTTCAGTTTTAAAAAAAATGTTGTTATTTACTTCAAAATTGTTGCAATAGAGTGAGTGTTATTGCAACCGTTGTGAGAAGTCATTCCAACACTTTTAAAAAATGTTTCTAGATCCCTCTCAACACTGGTTTATTCCCGGAGTTCATTAAACGTTGCAAAAGTTATTGCAAAGGTTCAAAACCGTAAAAACAACCATGTTTTCGTGTAGCATGCATAAATAACATAAAGCTCGTTTTGAGTATGGAGTGAGGGTAGGATAGGGTAGGATTAACCCTATAAATTTAATAATATAAATATATAATAGGATATATTATTGGTCTAGCCGCATGAACCGCAATCATACCCAAAATAATGACAAATATAGCAAAATATAAAACATTGTCAAATATGACAACAAATTAGTGATATCAATTGATAAAAAAATATCACTCATAGACTACTATTAGTGATAACTATTGACAAAATTTTATAAAAAAATAGAAGTATATCCGTAACTATCATTGATAGTCATTATATGTTATTAGTGACCATCACCGATAAAAGTTGTCATATTTTTAAATCCTTTCAAAACAAATATTACATTTTTAATTATTTTTCTCTAAATTGACACGTTGAATTTTTCTATATTATTTTAGTACTTTTTTACCATTTTTTATAAAGGAAGTATATTCCTTACTTATACCATAATAATGTGTTATATTAGTAAATTCCACGGGTTATCCTTTCCATTATTTTTATTGTTTTTACAATCTTAAAGATTCTTGTGCTTTTGCCTATTAAATCACGAGATGATAGTCATACGCACACACACAAAGTTACAGTTAATTATTAGTGTATTGTTTGTTAAAATGGAATAAGAATTTTAAATACTATTTTGGTATAAATCCTATTAGAGCTCCTCAAAAACTTCTTAGAACATGGAAAACTTATAAAGTTAGAGAAATTTATTGTTCATGACTTAGCTGACATATGTATGTCGACCGAGAGATCTGTGGCTCAAATCTCCACTCCAATGTAAAAAAAATAATATATATATATAGGTGTTTTCACGTCTTACCGTAGTGCCCAGATTGTCTTGATTTCCGATTGATGAACAAGAAAGAAAAGAGAACTATTGATTTTTTTTACTCGCCCTGGCTACGTGTCCTTTGGACCATTCGCCCGCCACCCGTGGAAGCAAGCTAGTCCCCTTAGTTGGGTTCGAGGAAGGAAGACGACATTTCCATCGCGAAGGATTCAATCCAGCCACAGATTCTCCTACGGCTACACCTTGTTGCGATTTCACCTCAGCCGAAGACCCCACCGTGGTGTGCGCCAATAAGACCACCAAAAGCCTTTGTGGCACTAGTGGTACACGAAGTCATGGGTGATCATTGGTCCGATGCTTCGGGCGAAACTCATTCTTAGGGTGTGACGAACGGTGTGTACAGGGCCCGGGTACATATTCAACCCCGATTTTTTTTTTTTTTTTTTTTTTTTAAAAAAAGATACTTCATTGATGATCAAGAGAAAAAAATGAGAGGTTAGAGAAAAGTCTTCCAATTGAGTACAATGATAGATAAATCATAGTTACAAAATAATTTAGATTTCTAGCACCACAAATTAGCGTTGAGAATGATATCGTCCCAAAGCTGAGAAAAAGTCTTCAAACTATCATTGAAAATTCGGTTGTTACGTTCCAACCATAAACTCCATAAAATGACACCAAATATGTTGCTTCAAAGGATGTTTGTGGCAGATGTCTGAGATACGTCAAAACCTTAGAGATAAAAAAGTATCGAAATTGCTTGATTTTGAAGGCGAACAATTTTGATTCATTAAATGAGATGGAACAAAGCTTATCTTGTAATATTCTTATGTGTTTTCCATGTATATTATGATGGTTCCTCACATATTATCTAAAAAAGAGTGTTTAGGTATCCTTTCCAAAAAAGAAGTTAAACTCCATCATCGAAGGTTAAATTATAAGTTTAATTAATGTATTTTTTGAATTTATATGCTTAATATATTGATCCATTGGCTGGTTGCGCACAAACAACAATCAAATCCAAAATAATTGCAAATTTAGCAAAGTTTAAAACCTTTTGCAAATATGACAAAAAATCAGTTACTATCACTGATAGATTTTATGACTATTACTAATAGACTATTATCACTGACAAAATTCTATAAAAAAAAACTACTATTAGCGATAGACCATACTATCACTATCAGTGATAGAAATTGTCATATCTGCAATTTTTTTAAAAAAAATGCTATATTTTTAATTATTTTACTCTAAATTGACATCTATTACAATTTCCCTTAATCAATTTTTGTTTTTTTTTTTTTAATATTTAAGAATTTATTAGACACAAAATTGAAAGTTCAGAGATACATGAACTTTTTATTTATTTAATTTTTAGTACAATAAATGGGGTATGGAGATTTGAACTTTTGATCTCAAAGAATGTAGTATGTGTCAATTATCAGTGTACTATACTCAACTTTAGCCAGTTGAGAAACTTATTATACCCAAATTACTTCAATAAAGTATGGAGATTTGAACTTCCGATCTTAAAGAATGTAGTACGTACGTGTAAATTATCGGTGTGCTATACTCATTTTGACACAAATTAGTTGAAATTTAAGGATCAAAGTTGTAATTTAAAACAAAATAATAAGAATGTATGTATGTAATGTTATGGTTAGGATGGAATATAAGGGGAAAGGAGGGGGGCAGTGGCTATGGAGGAAAAGTGGTAGTAGAGGGAGGTGGGTTTGTAGTGGCTGCACAGACTGTGGGGTCTGTTTCTTCTTCTTTCATCACTTCCAATTATTCTTCTTCTTAATTCTCCCTCAATTTTATAGATAACCTTTTCTCCAATAGTATAATACAAAACTATATAATATAATATATATATATATATATATATATATATATATATATATATATATATATATGTATCATTCATTAACGTGGACTCATGATAAGTATATATATGGCTGAGAGCGAGATCAAGAGACAGAAATATAAGGGCAGCCTTTTAACCTTCCCTTTAAAAAAACCCTACTTCACCTTTTGTTATCACTCTTTTTGTTATATAACCTATGAATAATATGGTTATATATAAGATAAGGATATGGGGATAAAAATAAATCGCTTTTGGTATAGTGCTCCTTCGGGCGACACTATATATTAGTTAAGTGGTAGCGTGCATCTCTATTATTGTGTTGTTGTGCTTAGCTAGTTGTGAGGAGGCGTTGAACCATATAAATAGTACTAGTACGTTCAATGTGCTCATTTCAGTGTCTAACCTTGAGATGTGTGATAATCCAAAATACATTAGCATAGCGTGATATGTTTTTCCTTATTCGAATTGTGGTTTAAGACGTCCAAACTTCTCCTCCATAGGAGATGGGGGCGATTTAAGTGGAATTCAATGTTGATCTAACTTTCTTTTTACTCATGAGATTCAGGGCGTTGTCTAGGAAGAACTAGCTCGATTTCTCTCATTATGGACAATTCTCTTGAGCGACCCCATATTTAAGCTCAACCTCAATAGAAAAGTTAAAAGAATTAAAATAGAGAGTTATTAGACAAGACAAAATTCAAATTTTTCTTTTCAAATTTTAAAAATTAAGCTTATGATAGTACTTTCACACCCATGTTTCTATGCTTTTTTTCATTCTATCTTTTTAAAAAAATTCAAAATAAAATAAAAAAATGTTAATAAAATGTAGGTATATATAAATAAAATTGAGCTAATTGTGACAATAATATTGCTGTATGGCTCTGAAGTGATAAGTCTGCATGTGGATCCCATTGAAAAGTTGATAATTTCAAGAAGAGTCAGTGCATGTGCATACAGAAGCTTCCTTCTTTAGAAAAAAAAAAAATTAAAAAATAATAATATTTTGGCATTTCTTTGTTTATAGTTAAAAAAATGAGTACTTCAATATACCATAAATGTATTATTAAGCATACTCATAATATGAAGAAAAAAAACATTATTGGCAACATGAGTATTACAAATAAATAAATAAATAAAAACCAACATTGGGCTTAACCTAGTTTATAAAGGAGACCCTAATACTAGGCAAGTAAGCCCAAAGTTGTGTGAGAGTAGGCCCAATGAGGGCCCACCAGACAAGATTCTGATTCTTATTCCATGACAGATAGGCAAGAAGCCCTTTCACAAAGTTCATTTGGCCTATTCTGCAATGCCAAATGCTAAAACAAAGTTATTAAAATATGTATCTTCGAACAAGAGGTCAATGGTTCGAACTTTCCACTAAGAGGTCAAAGGTTCGAACCTTCCACCTCATATATTGTCAAGACATAATGGAGTTCATTCATTATTAAGTATTCACAAGAGAGGCAGATCTGAGTATAACTCATTGGTTAATGCACCAATTATCATCTCATAGGTCGATGGTTCAATCTCCCATCCCACCATCCTGCAATTGTTGTACTAAATAAATATAAAAGAAAAAAAAGGTATTAACAAGAGTGAATGTGAGTTGGAAGTTCATGAGATATTACAGAAAAAAAGGGTTTTGAATGATACGTGAGTTTCCTTGTGAAAGACAGCCTCTTTAATCAAAATGGCATGTGAATGCCATTAATTAAACACTATACTCACTTTGAACCAGAGACCACACCGCTTTCATTCATTCAATTCACAGTTTTATACTAATTTGTGTTCACAATTTATCTTCAAAACAAAGAAAAATGGCAAAAGTAAATGAAGATTCAGATCATACCTTCAAGTTTTGATCTTGCAGCACCTTCTTCTTCATGCATTCAAAATGAAGGAGTTATCCTTCTTTCTCTTCAAGAACTCTCTGGCTGCAAAGATGAGGAAAGGCTTCAGAACTTTCTGCAATGGCGATGGTTCTACCTCCACTCTAAACCAACACAAAACTAACCAGGATCACTTCCCTGTATCGCCCGACTTGCGCTGCAGACAAAACCCGCCAACCTTGGAGGAGATGATTTTACAGTTGGAGTTAGAGGAGGAGACGGCAAGAAGGGCAAAACTCTACAACTACGATGAGAGGCGAGGTAGGATGTCGTGTGTAAACAACTCGGATATCTTGCGATCTGCGCGGAATGCCTTGAATCAGTATCCTCGGTTTTCTCTTGATGGAAAGGATGCCATGTATCGGTCTTCCTTTAGGAACTTGGATGCTGCTGAAAAGGCTGGGAGGAAATCAGTTTGCTGTGAGTATGGTCTCAAAGGGAGAATTCGTGAGAATGAGTTCAATTTGACGCTGGAGACAGCCTTGCGGTTGCCATCAACGATAGCTGGAGAGAGTGTTGTGTGGCGCAAACCAGGAGTGGTAGCTAAGTTGATGGGTCTTGAGGCAATGCCGATGCCGGTGAACGCTAGAAGTGGCAAAGCAAAGTTGACCTCTATATTGAAGAGACAGAATCTAAGGAAGAGAGCTAAGAAGCATGAAAAGGAGAGAAGATTTTCCATGGACTATCCTGGTTCTGATGGCACTATAACAGGAAGGTTAAGTTCTTGCAGTTCAAATAATGGCTGTTATGTTGTGAAGCCAATTGCAACAGAATCAGCAGCATGGAAAGCCAGGCAATTTCTTTAGGTCTTCATTACACAGAGGTGCAGCAAAATATTCCAAAAGTCAACAAAGATGAAGGATCTATTGGGAATAACTCTCCAAGTGCTTGAAAAATGATTTTTAAGCACTTGGAAAGTCATTCCAAACAGGCCCGAACTCAGTTTTTAGCCGCTAAGTTGAGGTGAGGTCTTGCTCTAGCCATCATAATGCAAGTGGTTCTTGAGGCACTCTATTGTCTGTCAACAAACAAGAGAATAGTGTTTTTGTTTATCTTTAAATATATAAAAAGAACAAACCAAATTTCCGAAAGTCAATCAATAAGACCCACTGTTGTGTATGCTACAGAAACTGGACATAGATTAGAGATCTTTGTAGGTAAAGCTGTTGTCAGATACATGTCAAAAATCAAAACAATGTTATGAATATCCAAGTTAAATGTAATTATCTACTGCCAGTTCTAACAAGTAGAAATCAAAATGCAACAATTCGAAAAGAGTTTTTCATCTCGGTCATAAAAATAACTTTTTGGGCCCTTCAGCAATATAAAAACCAAGAATTTTCTCATGCTCTACTATAGAAAGAAAGAAATAAAGTATTTTCTTGATGAGAGATATTTCTTTTGCTCAACCTAAATCAAGGTGCAGAGACCCTACTTTTCAACCATTTCAAACATAATGTGGTTGTTGACATATAAATAATTTGAATTTTAACGATTACTCATTTCTTCTCTTAGACATAGGAACATCATCCATCAATTTCCTATCGAAGTGAAAGCATAAATACTTAAAATTCTAGACTTATTCCATAGCTTTTCTTTTAGCACGATGGACACTATCCCAATCCCGAACTCCAAAATAACCAATCTGTTTGTTAAATCCAGGTTGACCTTAAGTTATAATTGATCAAACTTAGCTCAATGACACAATCCCAATCTTTTGTTCTTCCCTTTTTTTATTTACATTTTTTCCCCCCTTTCATTACATGTCCTCCAAGTATTAGGCTAAGATATGCCGATGGGACGAAAATTTAACCGAACGTGTGAATGATTTATCACATATCTTAACATTGACGCACCTGAAGTAAATATCGAAAGAACAGTGGTGGCATCTCCGAGGCTTGCAGAAAACAGCCATAATTTCAAGGAATCTTGCAGCCTTTTCGCAAATGTCTTACTCTAGTTTCTGTAAATTATTGAATCATGACCCATGATGACCAAGCGTATGTACCTGCCAGCCCTGGAAAGGTTAATCACAAAAATCAAACTCTCAAATCCAGCTAAGCCCGGGCAATTTCCCTCGTTCCTTTTCTGTCATTGTATCCCTTAACTTCTTCACATCATCCCATCTCCCTTCTCCAGCATAGATATTAGAGAGCATTACTTTATAAGAAGTTTTGTCAGGATTATTTTCTAAGAGTTGCTGTGCAACACTTTCCGCCAGTTCAAGGTTCCCACAAGCATCACAGCAGGACAACAGAGCCCCCCAAATACCAGAGTCTAAAGGTTCTGGTAAGGACAGAACAAGATTGTAAGCCTCTTCTAACTCCCCAGTCATTCCCAGAAGTTTTACAATGTAAACATAATGTTCTGTTCTGTACTTGATGCAAAATTCATCTTTCATCCTTCTGAAAATTTCCTTGCCAACAGAGTTAAGGCCAGAATGGCAGCATGCACAAAGGAGAGCAGAGAAAGTGGACTCATTAGGAACTAAACCAATGTCTAACAACTCCTCAAACATTTCCAATGCCTTTGATGCAAGTCCATGCAGACCAATTCCCCATATTACAGAATTGTATGACACAATACTTTTTTGTGACATAATGTGAAAAACACGAATTCCCAAACTCAAATAACCACACTTTGAATACATGCCTATGAGAGAAGAGGATACCATCTCGTCTGACTCTATCCCATGTCGAAGAACATAACCATGTATCTCAATACCAAGCCTTACGTTGGCTGATTGAACAGCACCAGCCAAAATGCTGGCAATCAAAATGGAATCCGGCTTCTTCCCCTGCAAATTCAGTTTCTTAAAGAAGAACAGTGCCTTCCCAAATTCAGCAGATTGAGAATACCCAGTTATTAAAGCAGACCATGTTACTAAATCAGGCTGTAACAAACTACTAAAAACTAAATCTGCTGAATCCATGCAATTACACCTCGAATACATGCTCACAAGTGCACTAGCTACATGTTCATTAGAGTCAAAACTACACTTGAGACAAAATCCATGAATACCTTTGCCAGTATTCAGCAGGCTGGGCTCTGCAATACCGGATGCTACACCAACTACAGTGTATCCATCCGGATGTTCTCCCAGATTCCTCATCCTAGAGAATAGCAAGAGCCCCTGATTCCAAAACCCACAAAACCCAAAACCAGAAATGATGGAATTCCACATAACCAAATCTGGGTGAGACATTTGATCAAACACCTTGCATGCTTCTTCAATAAGGTCTAAATTTGAGTATGAAGTCACCAGCGCGCTGCAACAGATAGGATCTAATCCAAACCCAGATACTAAAACTCGTCCATGAACAAGTTTCAGCCGCTCACTGTGGAAGCTATCAGAACATGCCTTGATGATGCATGAATAAGTGAAGTTATCGGGCTTAGTCTCAGTTCCAAACATTGTAGAGAACAGAGAGAATGCATCCCTGAATTTATGGGCTTTGGCGTAAGCTCGAATGATTGAGTTCCAGAGGTAGACACTTCGGTTGGGAGTTTTGTCGAACACCTGGCGGGCATAGTCAAGTCTGTCATTGATAGAGTAGCACCTAATGATTCTGGTTGCGTAAAATGGGTCCAAAGCTAGATGGGTTTTGGAAATCAAAGCATGCAGTTCCTTTGTTCGTAAAAGAGTTAGATAATTCTTGGAAAGCTCCGACGTAAGGATATGTAGGTTAAACGACATCAAAAGTTTGGATCATAAACTATCAAGTGGGCTTGACAATTGATGCAAATTGAGGATTGAATCACAAGTATCTTGAGAGAGAAATGCAGAGTGTTGGTATATGGTCATTTCCACCATAAATTTTGTAAGGATGCCACCACAACCGAGCCCTATGTTTTTGCATAGGTCACGTGTACAAGATACAAATTACAAAAATACTTCGATTTTGTATCTCATGTTTAATCGGGGCATATAACTTTTTAATGAAAATTTATAAAAGTACTTCGAATTTGTATTCAATGGTTATTAGGACTTTAGGGGAGACAAATTTTAAGATCTACATCCCCGTTTAAACCGTCATTGTTGAAACCGTCATTGTTGCGACCTCATTAAATAACTCATCCATTATAGTGTGAGTAAGGTCCTACATTTTCTCCTAAGAAATTCTTTGAAAAACATAAATTCAGGGATGTAAAATAATCTGTTAATAGTAAACACTATTGAAGTCGGTGCAATTATTTTGACCATGGATTATAATAGTCGGTAGGACAAATGTCCACCCAACTTCAAGTCGGTGCCTCAAACATTACAAGATTCTTACTATTCAATGGCAACGAGTTTAGCGACAACACCACATTTTAGAGCTTTTTTTATAATTTAATATTTATTTAAACATACAGATTGTTTTGTCGTTAAAAAAAAAGCTGCTTTTGAAGGTCTATCTGAACAGTACGAGTCACAAGTATTTGGTCATTTTGATCCAACCTTCTTAGATCGGACATACCATAACCATTCTTCAGCCAATGTAAGGATTAAGAAATTGGCAAAGCTATAAGATCAAAGTTATAAAAATGTAACGTGATGACTGATGTGAACTTTTAATTCTGAATAATGAATTACATACATACCAGAAGAGATCACTAAGTTTATATCAACATCATCAAAATATTGGTACATAAGTCTCCGGCGTACATACCCTTGATTCCTGTTTACAGTGTATTCTTTGTGTACAAATTGCAACTTTCATGTTGATAAAATAAAGGCCTTGAAACAGAAGATTGTTTCGTATGCTCCAATGCCTAATCAAAAAGGCGGAACCCAGGCTTCAAGAACTATGGCTTGATCCTAGGTGTCGCTAATCGAAATTGGTTAGACTTCGAGGTCGTCGAGAACTCTAAACACAGTTTTCATGTGTCAACAAGGTTTATGGTCCATGTTTTTATCTTCCTCCATATCATCTACTACGTCCCTGCATCACATGTACTGATATTCAGTTACTAAACCTAAGCTCTTTCCATTGGAGTGCCTCACTGATTAGCTCAAGATATATTTACTACTAATATCGAGTGCTGAAACACACTCGTCCTCCAAGGCAATGCTTGGGACGTCAAGAAAAAAGTACAAGAAGGTAAATATAGCTCAAGTCTTTACCTCGTCAGATTATTTACACCAGACCCTTCACTGTTGTTCGGTCGCTTTCTGTTTTCTTCAGAATCAGAGTCATAATCCTCACCATTCCAGATGCGGCGTTTGGGTCTACGTTCGATGTTCTCTTCCACCTTACAACCAAAGAAACCAACATTATCTCAAGAGAAGAAAACGCTACAAAAACACAGAAAATATGAAGCAATATGCGGTACTATAATAATTGTAACTAGTAGAAAATTGTTGTGCAGGTTGTTTGTCACCTCTTCTGGAACTTCTGATGAGGGAGTCATCTGGAAAGGTACACTGGGTGCATGTGGGAGTCTAGAGAGTTGCTCCAGAAGGGTGCTCCTATAAGAAGAGATAGAGAGGAGGCAACTTGTCTACATTAGATTTTTCAGTCAGATGGCACAAAAGCATAAAAAAATAACCAACATGTGTTTAGCATTTAACGAATGAACAAGAAATGAACTATTCTTGTAGATATGGGTTCGTTTATCCATTGTTTGCACGATCTCTGTTAACAGAATGAAGCAAGGCTCATGCTGACTAGTGACTACAACCAAGCAAGTTAATTTTAATACCAGATAAGCATTTGGAACATTTCTGGTACGATTATTAGTTTTTTTTAGTTATCTACTAAGATTATCAACAATAAAAGAGCCAAGTTTACAGTGTTCAATTGAAAGAAGCACAAATCAAGTATGTCACGAAACAAATAACACATAATCACAAGTCACCTTATCTTTTCCATTTCTTTAGGTGAATTTAGATTCTCCATGTTAGATGGTTCTATGTGAAGTGCATAATCAGGTCCAAAATACTCGAAATACTCGTTGTAAGGCAATTTGTTGTCTGGTTCAACTCCAACTGCTACTGCTGTCTGTTGAGAGAAAAACCCACAAATGCAACTTGTAAGGATGTATCTTAATTCTACAAGGAGGTGAAATCAAATACACATGGACACAAAGGAATAGAGAGAGAGAGAGAGACCTCATAACACCAACAGCGAGCAACATTACGGATTGTATATCCTCCTCCACCCAATACCATTAAAGGAACATTAAACGATCTCAAGAAACGAAGACAATCAGCATGGCCCTTCACAGATAAGTTGAAGCACCCCAACCTATCACCAGTTAATGAATCAGCTCCACATTGGAGTACTACAGCCTCTGGCTGATACACCTCCATAACTTTTTGAATGAGTGGCCTAAACAGACCACGAAAACTGTCATCATCCATTCCATCATTTAATGGGACATTAAGGGCATAGTTTTTACCAGTCCCTATTCCAACATCCTTAATGTGACCAGTCCCTGGAAAGAAATCCCCAAATTTATGAAATGAGACCGTCATTACTCTGTCAGTAGTGTAAAATGCCTCCTCCACGCCATCACCATGATGGACGTCAATGTCGATATATAATACTCGCTGCACGATGATATTGAGCATCTTAGAAAGTGGAGCATAGCTAAAGCTTTAACAGGACGATTTAAAGCATTGGTCTAAAATACAAAAGAATTAAGGTAAAACACAAAATAACAGTACAAAAATAGTCAAAGAATAAAATACAACGAATGTATAATCCAACAAACACAAAATCTCCATTTGTAATGCAGAACAAGGAAGAAAACCTCTACTTCAAGCAGAAATTTTCAGTCGGCCAATTCACATTATTAAGTCCCACATTGGCAAATTATCAATCATACTCAAAGTTCAAGAAATAAAAAAGGAAATTATATAACTAAATGAACAAAGTATCCAGTCCAGCACAGTTGGACAATACTAAAAACATAAGGAAACACAATTAGTCTTCTTAAAAAGATTACCCTGTGATACTTCAGCAGCTCAAGAATGCCCAATACAATATCATTAACGTAACAGAAACCGGAAGCCTCAGACTTCTTAGCATGATGAAGCCCACCAGCCCAATTGATAGCAATATCAGCATCGCCGCGATTGAGCTTGACGGCAGCACCAATGGAGCCACCAGCAGAGGCCTGGCAGAAGCCGAATAAGCCATCAAAAACGGGGCAGTCCTCGCCAACATTAAAGCGCTTGAGATGGCGAGAGTAGGAATGATCCGACAGCGTTTCAGGGCTCACGGAGGCGAGGAAATCGACATAGTCATCGGAGTGAAACCTCTGGATATCCTCCGTACCGGCAGGGTAGGGGCGGTTGATCTCCATCCGACGGTGGAGGCCGTAGTGAACAATGAGATTATGAGCCATGCGGATACGGTGAGGTTTCATCGGATGGCCTTGTCCGTAATAGTAATCGCCGATTGTGGGCTCATAGAAGTAGGTCACACGGCGTTTCCGGCCGTCGGGACCTGACGGAAGTGAAGCGCCGCCGTAAATGTCATCGGTCATATCCACCTTCTCTTGGCCGCCGCCCGGTCGACGACTCCGGTTGCCAATTGAAGAAAAATAAAAACACAAAGAGAACTGAGAAGAAGAACCTGCAGCAGACGAAAGCCAATGGAGTTCAGCCGAAACTTGAAGACAACGGGCGTCAGGAAGAACAAAAAAACCAGTTCAAATATGCGCCTTTCAGTCAGAAACTCGGCCCAATCTCTCTCGACTAATGCTGGGCTTTAACGGCCCAATAATTGACTTTTTATAATGGGCCTTCAATGAGCAAGCCCACAAAGTAAAGGGATTAGGGCTCGAGAATTTCACAAGAGATCAAGTTTTATCCATCATTTTATAGTTTGGGAAATCCTTTCGAATGTCGTTTCCGAATTTTAAAAAAAAGTCTAAAAATATTTTTTTATTAAAAAAATGATAAAAATGAATTAAATAATACCTTACTATTAGGGTTTATAGTTTACAGTTTGGTTTAGGGTTTAGGGTTTACGACTTAGTGTTTAGGGTTTGGAGGGATATTTTAGTCTTGGACATCGTTTTAGATTCCAGCATTTTACCATTTTTTTAAATAAATAAATAAAATTAGTCTTTTTTCAAAATTGTTTATTGAAAAAAGGACATTCCTCTAATTATCCATTTTAGTTTCTCTCATACCCATTAAGAAGAAGATCTTGAAATAATTGTATGCTTTCTAGAAGAGTTTGCAACCTTTTCTACGCTAACTACCATTATGAAAAGTTATCAAAAAGATATTATAGATCTTATATAATATTTTTTGTTGTGAAGAGTTAGAAATTGTCGATAGTTTTCATTTCGAAGAGTTATTGTCGATAGTTTTCGTTACGAAGAATAATAACTCTCTTATAATAACTATGGGTATGAAAAGTTAATTCGAATATAACTAAGTGAATAAAACACTAATTATAATTTCTAAAGTCGATGGGTTCAATTCCCACCACTATAATTGTTGTACTAAAAAACTATAGAATGTTAACATTAAGATGAGAAAAAAAACTTGAATAAATAGTAAAATCCATAATTTTTCATAAAGAAAAAAACTCACAAACCTATCACTAAATTGCACACAATTAAAGGGATAAAACACTTAAAATCAAGTTACCCAAATGTCTTTTCAAAAAAATATAAGAAATTACCCAAAAGTGCTTTGAATATCCCACAAAGATAGTCTCATTTAGGATTGCTCACAATTAGTCATATTTAAAGAAATAGCATTCACTTATTGTTTAAGTTAAGAGTTTGAATCTTGAAATTAACATAATAAAATCAAGTAAAAAAAAAATATATATATATATATATAGTTAGATGCACAAACAGCTCAAAATAATTGTAAATTTAGTAAAATTTAAAACATTTTGTAAATATGACAAAAAAAAAAATGAGTGCCAGACTCTATCGTTGATATATCATTATCACTGGTAGACTTTAATTAGTGATAGACTACTATCACTGATAAAATTGTATAAAAAACTGAGGTATCGTTGATATATTATTATCACCGATAGACTTTAATTAGTGATAAACTTTTATCTAGACTACTATCAGCGATAAACTTCTATCAGCGATAAAAATTGTCATATCCGAAATTGTTTTAAAAAGTACTATATTTTTAATTCTTTTACTCTAAATTGACCTATGTTACAATTTTTGTAAAAAAAAATGGTTTTTTTTTTTCTGCCTCAAAAAATATCTTGATTGATAATGAAAGAATAAATATATAAATATCAACAAGATGTGGAGCAAAAGATAGAGTAATTATGGAAGATAATGGTGTCAAGTTGATTAAACATTTTGTGGAAAAATAGAAGAGTGATTTATGAGGCATTTTTTTTCTTTGGGGAAAAAACTTTATAGTGATTTGAAGGTGAAGGTATTTGGTTGTGAAGGCAAAGGCAAAGGCAATTGAAACTTTTGACTTTGATTGGAAAATGTGGGGAGTAGTAGTTTTACAGCTTAAAATGGGCCATTCAATCCTTATATAATTCATTTCAATTCAACCTTAATAAAGTGCTTTCAAACTACTTTCTTAATAACCCATTTTTTAAGTTAGCTTACTCCAATTATATGATAAGATAGATATATATATTTATCACTCATATTACTAACAACTAAATCACACTATCTCAAAAATAATTCTCTATAAAAATTTCAAATAACATAATCTTGTCAACTATTGTATTTTTTTTATAATATGCAATAAAGTTATGGATAAAATATTAAAACAAAAGGCAAATAATTTAGAGGTTGAATCCCTTCTCAGAATAAATAAACAAAAGGACTTATTTAGTTAGTAATTTATTTAAAAATCATGGATTTAATGAAAACAAAATTGTATTTCATGTTTTCAAATATGTACGTTAGATAATAGATTTAGAATTTAAAACTCAATTTAACTAATTCATCCAGATATGTTTAAAAAAAAATTTATAAACCATAAAACTAGTAGTCACCAACTCAAAATTAGATTGAATATAAATTATTATTAATTAATTTATGAATTTATTTTATATTATAAATTTTGTATAATTGTTATTTTATAATATTATATATTGTATAATATATTATATTATATATATTTTAAGTTAACAAAAAATAATTTGAGTTTATAATCTAAAATATATTTATTTAAGTTTTTAACATTTTAAATATAATCCTGCATTTTAAAAATTTAAAATTCATATATGCTAAAAATAAAAAATAAAAACAAAAATATTTTTAGAATTTACATGGATTGAATCACAATATTAAAAAAAACATAATTCAGATAGCATATCGCATATTTGCTGGACTCAATAATCGAACAACATAAAATAGAATCTGAATTATCTACCAATTATGCCCTAAAAAATTTCTTTCTACTTGAAGCTAGACGTGCTTTTATCATATTCATCGTATACAACTTCAATAATTTACCATTTTTTTCATTCAATACTACGATGTTGTTTTTTCTTCTTCTCCACTCTACGCTATCTAGGCGATGTGCTCACTCGTTGCCCCAAGACCCTCACTTTGGACTATCTAAAGTTGATGCGTTCACTCACCCGTTGCACCAAGTAGTTGTTTGATCATTTTTAAAATTTCTTCGCTAAGACTACGTTTAATTCTTACCCTACTAATGTATATGTGTGAATACTTCTTGGTGGGTTTGTTTTGAAAAATGTTTTTGAATCATGTGATTCAAATTTTTAGAATGTTTTTTTTTAATATTGTAATTTTTAAAATTTATTATTAAAATAGTGTAGTTTTAAATAGTAAGATTAAGGTCGTCTCTTTGACAGACGAAGTCCAACCACAAGTATAATATTGTAAAATAAAATGTATTATAAATACTATTTTACAAATTTGAATATAGCTAAGACAAGACGTCAATTATCATTTTGATGGTTCCCTCTTCCACTAGTATTTGTTGAACTAAAAAATAAATACTACTATATTTTTATCATTTTTATGGTTCCCTCTCCCATTCTAATTATGTTACAAAATACAAATTAAAAAATACTGAACATAAAATACAATTCTTTGTTTTATCAAGTATTTTTAGATGACTTGCCAAACCGAGCATAGCTCAATTGGCATAGGATTGAGCCGGTGACCAAAAGGTCATGGGTTCAATCCCCGCATTAATTAAACTACCGTTGCAAAAAAAAAAAAGTATTTTTAGATGACTTATCAAACCTACCTTAAACTTTTTTATCGAGCACAACGCCTTCATATCATCATCTAAAGGGAGCAAACTTTGAAGGCGCCTCGAGTGATATCTGTTTTTTTCTCCCCATCCTTTATTTGGGATATGTCTATGTGTCATGGAAGGTGGAATATGTAGTAGTAGTGTCATATAATAGAGGAATCTGTCTTCATAATGTGTAATGCCAACTCATGGGAAGAATCTTCACCAACTTTGGCCTTCTTAAGCTATTTCATTCATAATATAATATCTTATGTAACTTATATGTTTATTATTATTTATTAATATTATTATTATTATTATATTGGTTGCTTGGATGATAGTAACAAAATATGAAGATTATTTTATAAGTTAAAATATTACAATTGAAATTAATTAAGAATCTAAATACCAAAATCTCAAAGCTAAAGAGGAAAGGTTTACTAAGGAAAATATGCTAACACAAAAAAAAGACAACACTAATCATGATACTTTTCATGGGTGTACAACTTTTAATTATATTAAATGATTCATTGAATTCAAATCAAATCAAATAATATTCCTAAAAAAAAAAAAAAAAACAATTACTTTAAATCCTTTATATTTATTTTCTTTAAAAAAAACATAAATATATCACATCAGAAAACTACAAGATTAGACCATTTTTCTTTTTCTTTTTTATATAAATTACGAAATTAGTTTTTTTATTTTTTTTAAGTAGAACAAAATTAGATCTACACCTTGTGTAGTTGGCGGTGTAAATTAAAAATAATAAGTTTTGTGAAGGGATAATATCACAATCAATAAGTTCTCACTTCTCATAAATTTTCAAAGAAAATACCGAATTTATTGAAACAATTAATGCTGGAATAATGTATTTTTGTATATAATATTTATATTCCGCCGACGACCAAATAATGTTCGATATTTCTTTCACCTCCCGACAAGTTATTTTTCACGTGTGATCCAAGATTTTCGTGACCCCATAACCATTGCATTTATTTCTTGGAACTTGGAAGGAGAAAATAAACTCTTTCAACCTTTTTTCAATTTTTTTTTTTTTTTTTTTAGGATAATTTTGGTTAGTATTTAGAGCTGCATAATTAATTGAAAAGTTGATATATTATATTATTTTTTTACGCACAGCTAAAAAGAAACCATTAAATAATGTCTAGATTAGAAGACCTTTTAAAACTAATTACCTACAAATTGAGGTGGTAAATATCATTTTAGTTCTCCGATTCACACCGTACTAAGAATTTAAATGTCTTTGTCTACGGAAAAATACTGAGATCTCACTTTTATAAAAATATCATAAATATTTCTGAAAGATTTTTAAAAATAATTTTTTTAAAAAAATATTTAAATTAATAAATTAACATTTTATACTTCTAAATGAATTAAAATATATTTATTATTATTATATTTATGTTAAGTTACATTTTGTTGTTATTTTTTTAATATTTCATCGATTGTATACAGTATGATGGAAATTTTGATTCATCTTTAATGTCGATGTCGAACCTATGGACATATGGAAATGTCGATGGAAATATCGACATGTTGACGAAAATTTAATATCATGCAACTAACAAAAGCATAGTTCAACTAGGATGATGTATCGAAAAAAAATCTTCAAACTCTAAAGTTTATTTTATCACTTATATTTTAGTGCTTGAAATTAATAAAAATAAGATAACCATTTTTGTAATTAACTTTTAAATTGTCTATCTATTTTGGTACCATAAAACAAAATATTTTGCCACCTAAAAATCTTTTAATACATTATGTTGATGTTTAATACATATATTTGAAACTATGTTATCTATATATATATATATATATATATATATATATATATATATATATATATATATATATATATATATATATTAATAAATAACCGTAAAACAATGATAATGATAATTGAAATATTTATTTTAACTCAAAACGCTATAATATATATATATATATTTTTTTTTTTTTTTGAAACTATGTAATCTATATATATATATCATGAAATAGAGCTCAATTGACATCAAACATGTACCTTCAAGAGGTTGGTAATTCAAAATTTCGACCTCACATATATTCTTAAAAATAATAACCTTCAATTTTGTGGGTTATATAAATTAAAACTCCAGGCTTTCATAAATGAATCAATTTAGATGATTTATAACTATTTTCACTCAATTTGATTCAACCGGTATAATTTAAATTTTATCTTAAATTATCAAATCAATATAAACCATCATAAATTAAAATAGACATTTTAAAAGTTGATAGATCAAAATATAATAGCCTTCAACCTTTCCCAACTAGCTAAAAATATAAATTTAAGATTTAGATGAAAAGAAAAGAAAAGAAAAATTCGCAACGTTTCCCAACTAGCTAAAAATATAAATTTAAGATTTAGATGAAAAGAAAAGAAAAGGAAAATTGGAAGGGATAGCAAAATAAATTTGGATAATTGCAAATTTGGATAAGTTTTTTAAGCTTGCAAATATAGAAGAAATTTCAAATTT
The DNA here is from genome assembly GCA_028017165.1 of Herpetospermum pedunculosum. Classification (NCBI taxonomy): domain Eukaryota; kingdom Viridiplantae; phylum Streptophyta; class Magnoliopsida; order Cucurbitales; family Cucurbitaceae; genus Herpetospermum; species Herpetospermum pedunculosum. The sequence goes on from CM051530.1 coordinate 1,973,721, forward strand.
TGATTTTTTTCGTTTTTTTTCTCGTATTCCTAATTTACTCTCTTTATCAACCATTTTACCTTATATCCAGTGATATACTTTGGTGTATCAGTTCAGTTATACAACTGACTTATATTATATTTTGTGTATCAATTACAACTAATGCACCTTATATTTGGTGTATCAACTATACAACTGATTTACCTTATTATTTGGTGCATTAGTCGCAACTGATATACCTTTTATATTTAGTGTATTTAGTTGTAATTGATACACCAAATATGAGACATATTAGTAATCAACTAATTGTATAACTGATTTTGTTTTTACTTAGAGTGATTTTAGTTCGATTAAAATTGTATGAATTAGATTTTAACGATAACGTGTTCTATTTTTGAATGTTTTATTTGATTTTGATCATATATAAGTTGTAATTGATATACCCTGTATTTGATGTATACGTCAACTAATATACCACATTAATTAATAGTGATTATATTTTTTATATTTTATTTCACATTAACTATCATATGTTAAAATCTAATTCATAAGTCTGTGGTTCGAATCCCCCCATCCCCAATGTACTCAAAAAAAAAAAAAAAAACTATCCATATGTACATTTAACAATATTATTAAGATATAATCAACATTTATTGTATGTCGTAACAAAAATATTTAAGAATAGTACGAGACCAACGAAATAAATAAAAAAAATCTTTTAAGTGAAATGTAGAGTTTCGATCCCATAAATTTATAGTTAGGGCACAACTTTATGACCATTAAACTATGCTCGGTTTGACAATAAACCACTGATTGATGGATCATACGAAAGAAATATGAGCTACATTAATACAATTATTTTTTTCGAAACTTTATAAAAATGGTTTGGAATTATAGAGGGCGGGGCAGGGAATCATTGCCAATGAAAAGTCCGACAGAAAACTGTAGAGGGCAGTAATTGGAGGGTCGGCCGTACACGGGTGGTGGGCTGTGATTCGTGAATGAAGAGAGAGAATTTTATTTTTTTAATTATTTCTGGATTAAATTATAAAAAATACCCGTAAATTTTTTAAAATTTCAAAAATATCCCTTAACTATAAAAAAAAAATGTTTCAACACACAAAATTTTGAGTGGGATGTTAAATTTTAATTTGTCCGTGTGTGACATGGAAAAAATAAAAAACATAGATATATGAATTGTTAAAAAATCATATTTTATCGATTGAAAAAATATCAGGAAATATAACAAAATTAAGACAAAATTTGTGGAGAATATATCAAATGCCTACGTGATTTTTTTAACACATCATACGCCCACATTTTAATTTTTTCCATGTCACACAAGTACATATTGGAATTTAACCGTTCAAATTAGAATTCGGTGTGTTATCATTTTTTTTTTTTTTTTTTTACAAGAATATTTTTGATTTTTTTTAAAATTTAAGGGTATTTTTGTAATGAACCATAATTTAAGGGTATTTGTGATATTTTAACTTTATTTTTTTCTTTATTACACGTGGCAGCCTGAGAGGCCATCGCCAGACCTCCAACCAATCATTGATTTTGAAGCTTCGTTGTAGGTGGAGAATGGTCTACGATAATTTCTGTACCGCCAGGTGTCAGAAAATTTCCCTACTATTGCTCCTTATTATTTGCCACGTGGATTACGTGAGACCCCGTATTTCATATCATATAAATTAATTGAGGATCAAATTAATTGGTTCACCGTACATTGTAAGATTTTTTTTTCTTTTAGTTTTTAATTGGAGAATTGTAGTTTAGCAAAATAAATTAGGGTATCTCCTAATGTAGCTTCTATTTTTTAAGTTTCTAAATATAGTAAAAATATTCAATTTTGTTTTATTTGTTTTTTTTTATATAATTGATATACTTAATATTTGATATTAATTAATTGATATACTAAATATATGATATTTTGGTATATTGTTGTCATTAATACACTAAATACAAGATATATCACTTACCAAATACAAGATATATCACTTATCCAATATACACTAAATATAAAATATATCAATAATCAACGAAGTGGATAATTAATATCCATTCGATTTGGAGTAGTTTTAGGTCAATTAGTTCAATTTCACTGGTCTGAATTAGATTTTGAGGCTAATGTATTTTATTTACGAATGCTTTATTTGATTTTGATAGTATTTCAGTTGCAAATTGATATAAGTAACTGATATATCAAATATTATAAAATAATTAAATCAGTTCAACTAATATAATTAAATATTTTGTTATATATCTAAAGTTAAAAAATGATGGTTATGAATGCAATAATATATATATATATATATATATATATATATATATATATATATTATTATTATTTTTTTTTTTTTTGTAATTGCTCTCTTTTAATTTTTAAACACGTTTTTTTTTTTTATTTCGAGAAGATCAAATTATTTTATTTTGGTCTTAGAGCTTTCAAGATATCTACTTTTGTTCTTATAACTTTTATTAAACTCGTTCTATTTTTTGCCTTAAATTTTTTTAAATATTTATTTTAATCACTACATTTTTTAAGATAACCATTTTGATTATCTATCTTTATTTTGTTCTTACTTGTTTAACATATAGGATAATGTAACATTGAATATACATGCATGTTGGCATGGATATGTATTTCCAAGAATATTTTTTTTTTTTTTTTTTTTTCATATTAGCAAAAAAAAAAAAAAAAATAATAATAATAATAATAAAAAATAAATAAAATAAAGGGTTGGTGACTAAATAGGCATTTGCATTTTAAAGTTTAGAAAACCAAATTTTATTGTTTTTTTTCTTAAATTACATGAATTAAAACCAACATTTTAAAATTTAAAAAACAAAGTTAACTTAGAAACTTAGAGACAACTTAAATGGGATTGAAACCTTCAAATCTATCTCTTTGTTTAAAATCATATACTGATTTATCTTTAATTTTGTATATTGTATGTGATAAAATAATAGTTTATTAATCATCTAATACTTTATTTTACATTTATCTAATGTGATGAGTGTACTATATGACTTTTTATTTTGAAGCTAGACAAAGATAATCTTTTAGAACATGTATTGTTTTTAAATTGATTAAAGAAAACAAATTTGACTTCTCATGAAAGTGAAAGACATCATAGAACTTGGTAGAGGTTTTCTCTTATTAGTGTGAGATCAAAAACTTTTTCATTGAGATAATCTTTTAGCCCATCAATTAAGTAAATACATTTTTTTTTTCTTATTTTTTAGAGAAAGGAGTTTTTCTTTTGATCTATCTCATGGTTACATCACATTGTGTCATCTTAAATTCTTTTAAAGAAATAGAATAAAGTAATCTTGCATTCATTAAGAGCTTCATTATTGCTTAGAAATCCTACCTAAATAATCTATAGTCCAACTTAGACACACTTAATTTACACGTTCCAATCATACCTTTTGCATACACTTTTACAAGACACTTCATTAATGTATATGTCAAGCTTAAAGCTCGTATACTTTAGTTTTCTTTTACAACAACTCGACTTATAGATCATTTATACATTACTATTTTCTTAAATAAGTTTGAATAGTTAATCATAAAGTATATATCTAATCAAATGAATCTAAATGTTATAGTTAGAGACTTCTGACAAGACAAGATTAGATATTGTATACATATATACTTGATGGTGGTTAAGCCTTGATGAGACGAAAGATTCAACGATTATTAATTTGATACGTATTGTTATGGACAAAAATTGGCAAAAACAAGACTGGAAGTTGGTTCCACCGAATCAAAGCTCATCTCGAAAAAAAATCTATCTCCATCGGTTAGTCTTGGGCCTAGCTAACTCAAAGAATACCCATAAAAGAATCAGACTCAAAGATGAGCATGTTCGACTTAAAAGGCTGAGGTCGATCCTCCAAAAAAGATCCTAAGGCCCAGGGTCCCGATCAAAGGCCGTGGACCAAGCCTCTATGGGCCAAAAAACCCATTAGAGCATAGTCAAACATGTCGAGGCCGACCCACCCAAACATAACCAATTTTTCCATCTTAAATCAAACTTAAGAGAAAAAAGAAAGACTACGAGAAAAATCATTATAAATATCATCTCACATTTCGGAGAAAGTAAGTAAATTCTCTAAAAAAAACTTGCTACTTCTCTAATACTAATTTAAGCATCAAAATCGTTGTGACAAAACATTACATTAGTATTTTTTAATCTCTTTTGCAAGTCATTTCATCTTAACCATCTACAAATTTATACGTGAAGCTACGTGAAGGTCGAGTAACATTTTGTGTCCGAATTTTGACATCAACAAATAGAAAAATAACTAAATTTTGTTTATAACCTTTTTTGTTTTTGGGAATATAAATTTTTGGACATTTGTTAGAAGAGATGTATGTGGTGTTTATAATTGAAGGAAGGAAATGCTAAAATAATCTATTATCTAGAAAATGATTAATATATATATTGTTCTCTCAAAAAAAAAAAAAAAAAAAGGATTAATATATATTGATTGGGATAGAATAAAGTATGTTATAGGTTTAATGTTAGAAGTCAAATTGAAAAATATAGGAGGGTGGGGCCCAGGATTGGTCGATTGTAATAGTGTCGGCTGCCTCCATATATACCAAAATTAAAAACATTAATTTTTTAAACAATAAACAAACAATTTAACCAAAAAAAACGTGTTTACAAAACGTTTTGGAATTTGCACTACTAATATTAGCTGGCACGCATTCACGACTCGTGTTTCGCTTCATCTTCCTGCCTTCGCTTTTGCTATTTCATCTTTGACTCTCCGACGACATGTCGGCTGGTCATGAATTCATCATAGGAACTAAAGAAGAAAGAGGGAATGAGAACAACCTTTTTTTTTTCTTCTTAAAATAATAAATAAATTCCTTATTCTAATATTAAAAGATTAATTATAAATTTTTCTTTTTTTTAGTTCAACAGGGTGGGGAGATTCGAACTTCTAGCTTCTTTGATCGAAAATAAGACGTATGTAGTAGTTGAACTATGTTCACGTTGACAAAATTGATTATGATTATTTAAATGATCACATATGAATTTACATGGTTATTTCATGAAGGTCTATAATTTTTCAATTGTTTCATTTTTGGTTAAATTATCAAAAATACCTTTGAAATATGAGTTCAGTTTCAAAAATAACTCCTTAACTTTCAAAAATTTCAAAAATATTCCATAATTATGAAAAAAGTTTAAAAAATACCCTCACTGTTAACAAAAAAAAATACAAAATTTTGTATGTGAAAGGTGAAATTCTAACTTGTACTTATGTAACATGAAAAAAAATAAAAATATGGACGTCTCAAGTGTTAAAAAAAATCATAAAAACATGAGCATCTGCTCTATTCTCCATCGATTTTGCCCTGATTTTTTTAATCAATAAAATAGGGTTTTCGTGAATTTTGTAACACTCTCATACGTCTACATTTTCATTTTTTCCATGTCACATTAGTACAAGTTAAAATTTGACTGTCCATATCAGAATTTCATGTGTTGTTAACGGTGAGGGCATTTTTAAAATGTTTTTCATAGTTCGGTGGTACTTTTGAAACTTTCGAAAGTGTAGAGGTATTTTTAATAATTTAATTAACCTTCATTTTTTGCCTTTCAATTTTTTAGTTTACTTCTTAAATTTGTTTGTTTTTTCATTACTCTAATAAAAATGTAAATTGGGTTCAAAATGTTATACTAACCTCTTTTATATGTGGCTTCTCATTTTTGTTTATATATACAAATCCATTAATGTTTGGTAAATTAACACAAGATTTATCAGTTTTAAATTTTTAATGAAAAACTTATTGAAACGTCAAGGATAAAGACGGGAGTGGGTTTTATATTTTATGTAGGGTTCCAATGGCTATAGCACAATCTACAAAATTTATACTAACATTTGGGGTCAAAACTTCAATAAGATTTCTACTTCTTACCTTTAATTTTTTTTATACTATTTTTATTTATATCGTTTTAAATCATTTTTACAATTATATTATTGAACTAAACAAAAATATTGCTGATACGTAATTTGGACAAATGGAGATCGCACCTGATCTAGACGTGCCTTATGTGAATTGAAGATGAGGCGGGTGACCTGCAAAAAATAAAAAAAATTACATATGTCGGTGTGATACTTGTCACACAAGCTCCAATGACTATATTAGAAAACGAAGAAGATGAGTTTAGTAAGCTTTAGGGTTAGAGTAAAAAGACTCATTTTGGACTTAACTTCATAGAGTTATAATTGACTATTTATATCCAGCTGACTTCTGGTTTCTTCTTCGGATTAGGTCGAAAGAGGGGTCTGTGAGCCACTTTGGACCCTAGGTCGGTCAACCCTAAGCTCGACTTCCACTTCAGGCTTTTTTGTTCTGATTCTCCTTTTTATTTCACGGTATTTGGTTAGGTCAAATTTCACTCATAACAAATTCTAAAGAAAAGATGGTAGTATACAATAATTTGAGCGATGGAGAAGGATTAACCGTTAATTAGAGTTGGTGTAATTTTATAAGAAAGAAGATTTTAAGGCAAAATATAAGAGACGAAGGGTATCTTAGAAACCAAACCAAAGAAAGTGGCAATGTGCTAAAAAAGAAGTCCGGATTTGCGTAAAACCCACTTGATTGCATTTTTGTTTGTGTGTCTAACTTCAATTCTAAGTATGATTTATTATCCTTAGATGATGTGATTACTGTTCAATGATTTCGCCAACTCCAATTAATTTTTTTTAATTAGAAAAAAGGGCAAAAATCAATTTATATCCCTAAATTTGAGGGTTGTATCAATTTAAACCCTAAACTTTTATAAGTGTATCAATTTACACTTCCTTGAAATTTAGCAATTAAATTCATAAACTTTTATAAGTGAATCAATTGTATAAAAATTTAGGCCCGTTTGATAACCATTTGGTTTTTGATTTTTGGTTTTTGAAAATTGAGCTTATAAACAATACATTCACATATGAATTCTTTGGTTGTGGTTATCTATCTTCTGTAGTGTTTCCAAAATTCAAGTCAAAACGAAAAGAAAAAAAAACTTTAAAAAATTTGCTTTTGTTTTTTAAATTTGACCGAGAATTGTAATGTTTTCTTAACAAAGCTGAAAGTCATTGTAGGAATTCACATGTGAATGTATGATTTATAGACTTAATTTTCAAAAACCAAAAACTAAAAACTAAATAGTTATCAAACGGGACCGTAAAGGTTTATTTGATAAATTGCAAGTCTTCACATGTGTGAAATGAAAACTAACATTTTTATAACAGATGATGTAAATTGATATATTTATAAAAGTTCATGCTCTAAATTGATATAATTATTAGTTTAGGAGATTAATTGATATCACTTCCAAGGTATAAATTGATTTTTTTTAAGAAAATAATAATAATATAAAATAAATATATATATATATATATATATATATATATATATATATATATATATATAAAATTCCCAATTGAATTCCATCCCTTTCTTAAAGCAATTAACACTACCACTCTCCTCTGTACTTGGAAATTGATTTGCTCTGTTTTGCTCTGTTTTTGATGGGACGCAATTCTTGTTGCTTGAAGCCTAAACTCCGCAAAGGCCTTTGGTCCCCTGAGGAAGATGAGAAGCTCTTCAATTACATTACCTCTTTCGGCGTCGGCTGTTGGAGCTCCGTCCCCAAGCTCGCCGGTACGTTTTCTTCTCGAGCCAAAGCGAACAATTGTCCCTTTTAATTCATCTCAACACTTTCAAAACTATTTTTAAAAAAGTCTAACTCTTTAAGCTTTTCTCTCAGATTTGTCTTGGAAAGATTAGAATCTTTTGTGTTTTGTTCTTACTGTTTGATTGAATTGTTGCAGGCTTGGAAAGATGTGGCAAAAGTTGCAGGCTGAGATGGATAAACTACTTGAGGCCTGATTTAAAAAGAGGGATGTTCTCACAACAAGAGGAAGATCTTATAATCAGTCTCCATGAAGTGTTGGGCAACAGGTCAAATTTCAATTCAAAATCTTACATACCAAAAGTGGAAGTTTTGATTCCTCTGTTTTTTGCTCTGTTTTTGAACATTTTGATATGGGATTTCTGCAGGTGGGCTCAAATTGCAGCTCAATTACCAGGAAGAACAGACAATGAGATCAAGAATTTTTGGAATTCATGTTTGAAAAAGAAGCTAATGAAGCAAGGAATTGACCCAACAACCCACAAACCATTGGAGGAAAATCATAATAATATGGAAGCAGCCATGAAAGATCAGAAGAAAAGAGTGGAGGAATTGCCTCATCATCATCATCATCATCATCATCTTCAAGGGAATATTTCCAATATCACAATATCTTCAGAAGCTTCATTTCTGAATGATTCAAATGATCATTACTACAAACAAGCAGAGGAAGATTTTGTAAACAAGATTGAATTTGATTCTCTCAGCTCCTACTTGAATGGTGAGTATAATAACAACAACAGCAGCAATTCACAATTTGTAGCAGCAGCTCAAAACTATTTCTATACAAATTCAAGTTTTGGGATGCCAAGTTATTCAAGTTCAGAACATGGAGGAGGGAACATATCAAGAACAGATTTTTCAGAGAATTCAGCATCTGGGTTGAGTTGTTTGTTCATGAATGAAGTGAAAGAGAGCTCAAGCAATAGCTCAGGAGAAAACAACAATGGTGGTTTTTCATCATGGGAAACTCAGAACAAACTTCACACTAGTTTGTTTCAGTTTCAGACAAATGAAATGAAGAACTTGGAATTCAAGGGAAGTTCATCAGAGGAAGAAGAAACAAAGATTGTTCAAACTCAAAATAACTCAGCAACTTTTGGAAGCTATCCTTTTATGTCAATGTCAGAAAATGTAACAGGAGGAACTAGTTTTGGAGTCTTCCATCACATATGAAAGATGTAAATTCTTCCTCCTAATTATGGTTTTTTTTTATCTCCAAAAAAAAAAAAAAAAGGAATTCCTTTGGCTTCTGTTTCTGTTTTTGCAGTATTTTTTTTTTCCACTTTGATGAAATTAACACTCAGATTGTTGATAGTGAAAGAGGGTTTCTTCCCATAGACAGGCTTGAAAAATGAAGGTTTTTTTTTTTTTTTTTTTTTGAATCATTTGTCTTCTCCAACTAGATTTCAAAAAACAGCCACTACTTTTTTGTTGGTTGCTTTTCAATGTCATTTCACTCTTTTTTCTGTAATTGTTCTGGGAATAGTGAAATGATGTGGATTGAGTGAAAACTAAATATGTATGATCCTAAATTTTCCAACTTTTTTCCTACCAGAATCGAGTTCAACCGTAGCTGACATGTATTCTGTTATGAAACAAACAATCGACAACAAAGAACACACAAATTTAACATGGGTTACTAACAATGCGTTAGCTACATTCACGGGCAGAGGAGAAAAAAGTTTTATTATCTTTGTATTTGTAAAAGACTAGAGCGAGACTTTGTGTTTGATCATTCGAAGAGCCCGATAACAGATTCAAGGCATTTCTGTTGAGAGCCCACGAAACCCAAATGGGTAATTAGTCCAAAAATGGGATCCGACCCAAGATGGTGAACTAAAGAAGACACCATCTAGCGGCATGTTGAAGATCCTACATCGTGAAGGGACCTCACTCAGAATATAAGATACATGGATTACTACTCCTATCACCAATTGGTTTTAAAATAGAACCTCATGATGTCTAATAATTTAAACGTACTATTTTCTTTGAAGTTGTCCTAAAACTAAACAACTAATAATCATTTTTTTTTCATTTATAATCCATTAAAAAAAAGAGTTGGTATCATATGTAGATGTTGGAAGAGTTAAATTGGTGGGGTTGGGTTAGTTTGTTATATTATTTGAAATATATGAATCGCTGGCAAAAAAGAAGAAGAAGATGTGACATTATCCAGGGTATAATATAAGATATAATGAGAGATTATATATGAAAAAATGAATTATAATATGTTATGGAATCTCCATGGGCATGAATGGTAAAATGTGAGTATGATTGGTTAATGTATGATCCATTATTGGAGAGAGAGATTGGAGATTCTGATGTACGTTTGAATTTGATTTTCTGGGTACACCACTGCACTGCACAGACAGCTACCTCAGTAAAAGATTGAGACTCAAATTTTGTTGAAAAATCTCTGCAACAAAAACAAGAAATTCCATGGCAGTCACGACCAGTACACAAAGATTAACTTTTATTTCTGTCTCTCTGACCTTTGCTTTCAAACCTAAGATATATGCCTCGACCGTTTGACCCTACAACATTTGGTTATCAAGAAAAGTTGTAGGAAATTAATTCTTAGGTAAGTGACCACCAAGGATTGAACGCATTCCCGTTAGGAGGTCTTTAATAATCATAAAACCCTTCCTGACTACTAGGTCAACCCTAATTGTTCCATTTTTCTTCCATTTTCCCTTCTAGTTTCTTGACTCACACTTCTATATGTCAATCTTCTCGGGGGTTTGTTTGGAAGAATAATCCACGTTTAAGATTAAGATAGTTAAAGACAATTCGAGCATAGCTTAGTGAATAAGACACAAATTATATTCCTAAAGGTCGATGGTTCGATATTCACCTTGAGCCACATTGGCTACAAAAATATTGTTCCCACACACTCGAAGCCTAACTAATTCATGGGCATCCCGTTTTCACCCCGCAATTATTGAATTAAAAAAAAAAAGATAGATAGTCGAGAATAAGAGTGATATGTTAAATTATAAATTTAATCCCAAAACTTTCGATTTTTTTAAATTCATTTATCTACTTGACACAAAATTAAAATTTTAGGGTTTCATTAGGCTCAAAATTCAAATTTATATTTAACAAGTCAATTAGTTTAAAAAAAATTCCAAATTTGTTAGGAACCTGACCAAAATTGAAAGTTGAAAAACTTAATAGAAACAAAATTAAAAGTTCGCGGATCAAATAAACACAGACCTCAAAATCGTGAACTAAACTTATAATTTAACCGACACTCTTTTACTATTGAGAACATTCTATTTACCGATGATCAGACCGAGTAAAATAATTGGTGTAAAATATGTTTGGAAGAGGCTTTAATTGAAAGGTCTACTCTCACATACTTTGACTTGTGTACTTTGTGAAAGTTAAGGATTGAAGTTGTCATTGTTGATGAGGACCACATTGTTATTAAAAACTTCATAAGAGAAAACCCATTTATTACTGATCTACAAATACAATCTCAATAATTCATTCCCTTCCTATATAAATAACACTATCATTTTCTTCACTATATTTATACCATATGACTTTATTGTTTCATTATTGATGATGAGCTCAAAACTCTGTAACACTTCATATATCTAATTAATGTTCAAAGCCTGAAGGATTCAAGATAATAGATTAGTTGGATACAATTTTTTCTTTTTTTTTTTTTATATGATGGGTTGTGATTCGTTGAATTAAGAAGAAAAAAAAAAAAAAACAGCTAAAAAAGTGCAAGTGCAGGTACAATTTGGGTTGGACAAGATGGAACTGCTAATTGTTCTTTTTAATAATAACCAGTCAAATCAAACCGACCCCCTATTTCAAAGATGGAGGAGAAAAAAAAAAAAAAAAAAAAAAAAAAGACAACTTTTTCTACGTCATATGAATGATTGATGTTTTTATTTTTCTTTAAGGTCAACTAAAATTTAAAAAATTACACTTGTTGGAATTGAATAATAAAAGCACAAAAGTGAATTAATTCAAAATTTACGTTACTCTTTTATTTCTTTGAGGACATTGAGAGTGAGAGAATTCGAACCACAAATCTCTTGATTATCAACACATACATATGTCAGCTGAGTCATGCTCGCTTTGACAAAATTTATGTGGTTTACTAACGTTGTGTTAGCTACGTTTACGGACGGACCGGAGTAAAAGAACAATTGTATTACGAATAGGAGAGAATTATAATATGGCCGACTGGGAGACGGTTAAAGTCATTAGAAATTTATTTGACCTAATACATAATAGGTCAAAGTCCAAAATAAATAGTAAAACTCAAATCAGATTTTTTCTTACCGAAGCGGTCGGATAAGAGGTTGAACTCATTCCAACAAATATAATAATCATGCTTACTATTTTGGATTGAAGTTTTAGAAGCACACGCCGACATGGCAGAAATGGGGATAGGGTTCAGAGACCCCTTTGATGAAATGATGTAAAAAGTGAAAGTCTTTTTAATTTGCCTGCCAAAAATTTTAAAAAAAGAAAAAAAAAACCATTTTTTTATTTTAAAAGGTTTTATAAAAGCGTTGTCTCTGCCATTTTGGTCAAATTCATCAATCCGACCACTGAATATTGTGATACAAAATTTATGTAATAAATTAACTGTGCCGACAATTAGATGCCTCAAATTTTAGTCAGTAAGGAAAGCCATTAAAACAGGACAGTGACTAAAATAGTGATGATGTCCTTAACTTTTACAAAAGCCCTTTGCCTTTTTCTCTCTTCTTATATTTTATGTCAACTTTCAAAGAAATTTTAAAATCTCAATTTCAAAATATAAATTTAAGCTTTGTAAATGTGAAAGTGGATCTTGCTCGAATTTCTCGATGGTTTTTAGAGTTAAATAGATTTGATACTTTACATTCGTCGATTCATGGTGGTGAACCCTGTCATGTCTCCCACTCTTTTTCCTAGTTTTGGCGATTGCAATTACAAAAGACTCTCAAATCAGTTACTCTAATCAAGGAGCCACTGATTACGCGATAAATATAATGATAGCGTGTGACTCGATTAAAAAGTAAATTGGCAAAGTTGTAGAAAAGATGAAACATCCTAATGATGATTGACTTGAAATGAAAAGCAAAGGGAGGAAAATGTGAAACCATAGGACGATGGCTTTGTTTGAACAATCATGAAGATTAAAAAAAAGAAGGGAATTTACAGGGAGGCAATAAGTAGTCATTTAATTTACTAAATCAAAATCTGAGAGGGATTGTTTTCAAACGTCACTGCTTACCATTCTTCTACGCAAAAATAAGAGGATGTGAAGAATCCACAACAAGAGAGAAAGAAGAAAAAGAAATTGTGTAGATACGATTACTGTCAACATCATAATATGTACATTGATAACATTTTTAAGTGTTTAGAAAACTAGACAAATTGTTCTACTAAAACAGAAGAAGTTGTGCTGCGTTGCGTCTATTAACAAGGGAAATCAACCCGACTCGACTAAGAAACTAACGAAAATATAGAAAGTAAAAATTGAAGTTTGTAAAGTAGTGTCATAGTAGCCTTGGTAAAACGAGCGTGGCGAAATAGTAAATGGTCTTTCTTTTTTCGAAACGGTAAATGGTCTTCTCAATACACACAAATGTCTCACTCCTCGCTCCTCGGGAATTTCAATTGTGTAAGTAGGAATTGGGTTCAAGCTTTCCCGAGCTCCGGAGCAGTGATGAGACTTCAAAGCTTTGACAGAACCGGAGTCTGAATTGGTTTTGCCACTCCATTTTCTTTAGTATCGGCATCTTTTGAATCTAATTCAAAAGCACTGGGTGGAACATCAACAGCAGGAGAACAGTTGAAGAATCCGTGAGGCTGCATCAATCCACAAGAAACAAATATCAGAAACCCGGATAGAAAGAAGAAAAAAAAACTATCACAAATTGTCAACTACAATTTACGAGTGCGTACCAAGAGTGTAAAGCCGATGTGATCCACAGGCATAACAGGCCAATCTTCCAACCGAGGAACGTGCGTGATACCGAACACATACCTACCACAAACACAACAACAGTAAATCCTAAAGGAACAGGTGAGGTTATCATCAAATGTACAAACAGAAGAAAGGAGAAAGGAAACCAACCAAAGGACTATATTAGTTTCTTCCAAGGGTCGATCCTGCTTAACCCATGTAGACAATCCTTCACCGACACGTGGATTCTGATTGGGAAACTCGCCTCCAGGAAACATCTCATTGCGTGAAAATTTTGTCACCCAAAGATTATGCTTCAAGAAGGAAGCTCTTCTAAGAAACTTGGCCTCTGAACCAGCTAATGGCAAACAGTTTGAACCAGGCAACAGCTTGAACCCTGTTAACTGCCCAGTTCGATTAACAGTTCTAGTATTTTGCACCTGAAATGAAAGGACCAATTTTGATCGTTACCATTTTTTACTCAATCACAACAATAAGATACAAATACTGAAATTCATCTTCTAATAATTTTAAAATGTCGAATCGAAAGAATGTTCCTTACTATCCAGTGGCGAGCAGTTAAAGGGCTACAATCACGCATTGCTTGCATTTCAGACTTTAGCAACGTCTCTTCGGCGTAAAAAGCATTGTTGTGGACATTGTTCTCCCCAGGTCCTTCAACTTTCAAATTTACTTCAACAACCTACAGAGTAAGTGTGGACAAGTCTTAATTCATTGATCGATGATAAGCTAACAATTGCCTTGTAACTTGCAAGTACATTTAAAAATTTACATGATGCGACTCATATTTCTTTGGTAATTTGCAAAGCAATGTAAGGAAAAGATACTAAGTTACATACAATAGGTAACTTCCACTCTTCTGTTCACAGTTATAGACGCTCATGCCAATTGCCAATCAAACTTATTATTCCTCAACTACGTAAAAAGTGACCAAAAGGTTGAAGATGTACCTGATTGAAAGCTTCACCAGGCTTGCAATCAACGGCCATGTCCATGCGAGCAACAAAGAAATGTTGATGCACTGGTGCATATAAACCTGGTGCAATCATTGTGCCATACTTGCGATATTCACCAGGTTGCAAAGTTCCTAGGCTGAGAATTCCAGTTAATTTGACTTCAGCTTCGATTTTTCCATCCTGAAATATCATTTACATATCAGCAAACCTCCACTAAAAAAAATTAAGAAAGAGCAAGTTGGTTGAGAAAAAATCAAGAGACTGAAAGTAGAAACTTTGTACAATATACTGTTTCCTAGCATCTTGAAAACATAAACGGAATTCCTATACATATAATTCTCCTAGAAACAATTTTTATACATTCTAAAGTTATTTGGCAAGTTGCATGCCCCAAGAAGGTTAAATTTTTGTTCATGGTCTTGAGCAGCATACGTAGGTCATCTGTTCAAACATAAAGCTAAAATCCTGTTCGAGAATGCTATTAAAGAAATTTTGCGAGAGACTTGATCAGTGCTTTGACTTACCTGATAGAAGTGCCAAAAAAATCCATACTCATAATTAGCCACAGTACAAATAAAGGACACAGTCAGCCGCCTAGATCTTCTAACTTCTGCCAATCCTGTCCTCCAGTCTTGATGCTTCCACAGAATTCCATGGTCCTCTTCATGCAAGCACACACAATTTTCAGTTGTCTCCACACCACCAGTGAAATTTGTGAAGTGAGCATCAAAATATTTGATGTAACCCAGACAATCACATCCCTGTGACAATGATTTATTAGGATTGGATCAGGGAGGCAAACTGCTAGTGCTATTGATCACATGATTTATGACTGTTGAGCAAGAAATATTCAAACCTTCTTCAGAGAATGTGCATTTTTGCCCAGTCCATCCTCTCCGGCATCAAAAGCATTCTTCCTATAATGTGGTTCATTTGGATCTCCATAGGGGACAACCATCTCCACAAAACTTAGTCGATGTGCTACAGGCCTTCGCCCTCTGCTTCCATCAACATAAGCAACAGAGTGTATAACCAAACCCTCCCGGGGAGTGAAACCAATTCGAAAATTCCACTGTCGAAGGAAAAGAAAAGACCAAAAGAAATTTAGTCAAATTATGAACCAAGTAAAATTACATTAAAAAATAATCAATAATTTTTTTAAAGAAAAACCCCCAATAACATCCACCTTTTGCCATTCTACATAGTAGCCATTGACCCGAAAGCTTGGACCTTCAGGCTGAACTATCTGTAAGGGCTTCACATCACTTCGATCAACACCACCTCTTGTTTCACCTGAAGTGTAGTTCCTCAATGGATCGGCAGGAGGTAGCGGAACAAGTTTTCGGTCTTCAAATTCTATAACCACCATGTTTTGCATATCAACAAGGACATGTATGCCCTCAACTGGGCGAGCATACCCATTTTCCATAGGGCAGTCACTTTCAGTTCTACAAAATATAAGAGGTTTAGCAAGTCTTCGATTAGGAGCATCTACTTCACTGTGATAACCAACACACCTGCAGCAAAGAGAGATTAGTCAATTAGTCAATAAGACAAAAAAAAAGGTGAAGAACTTGATAAACTGTATAGAATACAAATAATAAACTGGAGTATTGATATAACTCACCAAGGATCAACCATAACCAAATCCATATCTTCAATACCCCTTTTCTTCATAGCCTCTATGAATGGAGGATATTCTTTGACAATAGCCTCACATTCCGCATATTCAGCAGCATCCTAAAATAGGATGGAATGAGCAAATTAGTTTTATGTTCAAGACATTTCGTATCATTTGTAATTGAAAAACTATTCATTTGATATAATGTTTTTTCACCCCAAACAAAGCCGCAAAGCAACAAACAACTGCAGGTATTTTACATTCAATATAAGTGATCGCCAAAAGTAAGTGTGAAGATATTATTAGCAATGATTCCTATGATAAGGAAACTGCAATCGTGAAAATACAACATGGTGCAGTAAATAACAGCTGTCAAGAACATACCATGGGAGGCTGAACCTCAGGAACAACTGCAGAAGTTATAACTTTTCCCCTGTGATGTCCACCTCGGGTTACTGCATGAACCTCTGACAGCTCAACGATACTTAATGTTGTCTCGTTTGACTTCTTATTGTAAGCAACAATCCTTGCCCTTCTTGGAGGAAGCTTTGTGGGAATGACGGGTCCTCCTTTAGTTTTGGGAAGCAAAGATGGTTGGAATGGTGGGAAAAAATATGCATCTGCCAAAGCAACAACATGTTTTTCTGGTTCCAGTAGCACCACTTCAATAAAACGCATGCTATCTCTGACCTGAAACAACGGAAATTGCTCAATCACAATCACAAGCATGTTGTACCACAGATTCCTGAACCAATTATCCAATTCAATAACCATAAAAAAGTGATTGCATAGTAGCAGTAACAAACCTCTGGCGTGGCTCCAGCTGCCCTGACGGTAGCCACTGCAACAGAGATTTCAGCAGCTGATAGGGGATCCAGAGGATGTCTTGATTGTGCCCTCAACATAGGGGGAACACCTGTACAACCAATTAAACAGCAATGCATGAGAAATCATCTACAAGAAACGCTTGTACCATCAAACAAAACATATTTTATCAATAAAAGAAATCATAACTAAATTTAACAAGAATACTAACATCAATAATCTACCTATACCCTTTAACTCAGATCATAACTAACAATATATCGAAATATGAGCATAGAAATTCGATTAAGAAAGCAACAGAAAGAAAATAAGGAGCACCGTGTAAGTTGTATTGTAATATATCAATAATAAGATGAACTAGAGGAGAATGTGGAAGTGGAGAAAATAGATAGTAGCTTCTAGAAAAACAATATGGTTGGAGGAATGGGAAAATAAACGAATAAACAAAAGGCTGCTAAAATGTCAGATTGCCCCAATCCAACTTTATCTTCCCTTGCTCAACCCCATTTTTATTTCCACATGGCATCTGCATAATTGACTTTCATTAAAGGTCGGTGAAATGAATGAAAAAGTAGCAGAAGGGTCCCATATATAAGTGGTAAAGATCAAACCAATTCAAGATTCAAACAAACGATGCATACACCGACAGAAGTATAATAAACTCACAGTAAATGTAAGTATGTTACCGGAGCTTAAAACGACAAAGACAAACCAATAAAATCTGAATTTCGGCCCCCAAAGAGAAAACAATAAAATAGATCAAAGTCATCGAACGTCAAAATCAAGAACAGCTTTATGTCGAGATTCCAGGTCATCGATTAGAGAGATAAGCGAGAGAGAGAGATAGAGAGAGAGGGAAGAGGGGGAAAGTGAAAGTACCTTTGGAAGAATTAGCATTAGTGGAAGGTTCAGGAATCGGATCAACAGGATGAATTAAGGACGGCATGGCAACATTCTTCTTGGTACGGCGATCGTCAGCAGCGCGATCGTTGGAGGAAAGATTCCAATCTTGGACGGCATTGGCGGAAACAACAGCAGCGACAACCGGAGCAGAAGCCTCTCGAGGAACGGAAGTAGAACGGGCGGCACCACTCGCATGGCAACACGCATCAGCTGAAAACAACGACGCTTTTTTCGAAGTTGAGGCCATTGCAAAGGATTCTTGAGCTTTCCAATTCCACCACAACAATAAGTCTCAACGCAATCCACTGACATACAGCAAAGATCACTGGCGCTCTGCCTTCTCTGTTTCTCCACCACCACCACCACCGTCGTCGCAGACAATCTCTCCGCCGCGAACTCCTCCTCTCTCAGTATCAGATTCCCGTCCAGAAATCTAGGGTTTCTCCGATCAACAAACCGAAAACGAGACGATCTCTCCAAAGAGCACCTGAATCAGAGAGGGGAAAAAGAGAGATGAAAAAAAAAACTGTTACTGAAGTCGAATGAGGCGAAAGGGCCGTATTTATAGTCGCCCGTGACAGGTGGATCCCACGTGCGTTCCTAATCGACTTGGAAAAGGAAAATTAATTAAGTTAATTAATTAAAAAAGATCAAACTATGATTTTACTAATAATTATGATAATATGAATTAAAAGATTAAAATTTGATAAAAGGATTGATAGGGCAAGTCTATAAGATAAGTGGTGCGAATTTGAAACGGAAGTGATAGCTGATAGGGGCCTCTACTTTTGCTAATTGACAAAAGAGTTCGTCATTACGGGGCACACAATAACTTTTTTTTTATTTACATTTCTTTTTATTTGCATTATAAGGACCATATTTCCGGATTATCACACTTCTTGACCCTTTCTTTTCATGTAATTATTGTGGTGTGATCAACCGCGAGAAATATTTTTTTAAATTGTCATTATTATTGGTGAGATTTTTGTAGGTGGAATGTGGGTAACGGTCGTATAAAGGAGCCACTAATTATCTATTTATCTTGGCTGTAAAATAGTTTTTTTTTTTTTTTTTTTTTTTTTGTAAAGTGAAAATTGAGAACGGGACCCATTAAATAGTAAAATAATATTTTCACAATATACAAATACTTTTTTAATTTATTACTCCATTAAAAAATTGTTTTAGTTATACTTGGACATTATTATTTAATGAGGATGTAGATAACAAATGGGGGTGTAGCTCATATGGTAGAGCGCTCGCTTCGCATGCGAGAGGCACGGGGTTCGATTCCCCGCACCTCCATTTTTATTATATTTAATTTAATATTGATATATACAAATGCTAAACTTTTAGTCGGTCAAGCTCAACTTAACTGGTATTGTATAAACTAGTGACCAGGTCACGGGTTCAAACTCCCTCCCGTTGTCAAAAAAAAATTAAAAAATCTCATATTAGAGCGCTTGTCTCGCATGCTAGAAGCACATAGTTCGATTCCTTTACACTTCTATTTTTATTAAGTTTAATTTCTTAACTTCTAATATTGGTCTAGCATTTGTCTCGCATGCTAGAGGCACTGAGTTCAATTCCTTACACCTCCATTTTTATTAAGTTTAATTCCTTAACTTCTAATATTTGTCTACTACATCTCTGAAATTTATAATTAATTATCTAATAATTTTTTTTTTCTTTGAGTACGGCTCAATTTTCCGGCGAGCACAAAGTTCAATTCCCTGCACTTCACTTTTAATATTGGTCTCTGACTATCCTTGAAATTTATAATTATCTAATAAATATTCATTTTCTTTTAGAATTGTCAAATAAATCTAAAAGTTTTATATTTATATTGAATGAGAATATGTATGAAAATGGGGTGTAGCTCATATGGTAAAGCGCTCGCTTTGCCTGTGAGAGGCACGAGATTTGCTTCCGAGCACTTCCACCTTAATAATATTGGGTCATTACGTCTTTGAAATTTGTAATTAAATTGTTTAATAAATATTTTTTTTAGCTGTATGTAATCTCCTTCATTATTCGTTATTGGTTTCATATAAATAAGATCTCCTTCATTATTCGCTATTGAAATAATACAGAGAATTGACCTCTTACATCAATTCTCTCACTTGGTATAGAGTCTCTACCATGGCTAACGCCTCAATCTTCAATGTTGCCCAATCCTCTGATCCTACGTTTTCCAGTCCTCCTCTCAATCAGCTTCTAAATCAATTCACAACCATGGCTAACGCCTCAATCTTCAATGTTGCCCAATCCTCTGCCAATCCTACGTTTTCCAGTCCTCCTCTCAATCAGCTTCTAAATCAATTCACAACAATCAAGCTTGATAGAGGAAATTTTCTTCTATGGAAAACTCTTGCGATGTTCATCCTTCGAAGTTATCGTCTTGAAGGACATCTTACAAGTGCAGAGGTGTGTCCCTTTGTGTTGGGCACGCCAACCAACTATGGCGCAACAACAACGCGCACGTCGCCCATGGAGTGGTCGACGACAGACGCATCCTCAAAGACGCCGGCAACAGGCGTGCGACGGTCCTCGACGTCAGTCGTTGTTGGAGACGTTGCAACCTCCGAAATTTCCATGGTGGGCGACTCTCTAGCGACGGATGAAGGCCCCAGCAGACGTGCGGTGACATCAGCGCTGAAGGTTGCCTTCAGCTCCAGCGAAGGTGCGATGGAAGCCCTTGCGTCCAACGGCGGCGCAGCAGCAGCCTTTGGCTTAGGCGGTGGAACGGTCGTAGGCCTCGGTTTGGCGGCAACAAGTGGCTCGGGCGGCGACTTTTTTGATGGAGTCGATCAGGGGTTGTCCTACAATGTAACAAGTCAAGTGTAATATGAACGATGGCTCGTGGTTGACCCGACTACAGTTGTTGATCCTAACTGTGTGACGTCAGATCACACTAACATGACCCACCCTGCTGAATATGGAGGTAACGAAACAATTGTTGTTGGTAATGGTAATGAATTTGTAATTTCTCATATTGGTTGGTCATGTCTGATTGCAAATAATAAACTACTTCGCTTTGAAAATGTTCTATGTGTGCCTGATATAGCGAAGAATCTTGTTAGTGTCTTTAAACTTGCCTAGGATAATAATGTATATATTGAGTTTCATGTTGATTCTTGTCTTGTCAAGGATACTCGTACGGGCAGAGTTGTGCTGAAAGGGGTGTTTAAAGATGACTTATACCAACTTGGTGGAGTGAAAGTTCTTGGAACTATCTCAAGAGATGTGAAGTTAGAAAACAATGTTGTTGTTTATTCTAGTTTTATTATTCCTAGTTCAAGTAATAGTGTGAATGTCGTTGTGTCCAAGGCTGTTTGGCACAGAAGACTTGGTCATTCTTCCTTAAAAACCTTAGAAAATTTGATTAGTGGATGTAATCTCTCATTTAAAAGCAATGAAAATTTTGAATTTTGTGAAGATTGCATGTTTGGTAAAAGCCATGCACTCTCATTTCCACACTTTACTTCTCATGTTGTTGCTCTATTTGATCTGATTCATACTGATTTGTGAGGACCTGCTCATGTTGTATCTACAGAAGAATTTCGTTATTATGTACACTTCCTTGGTGGCTTTAGTAGGTTTGTATGGATTTATCATCTACGCTTGAAAAGTGACACACTTGTAGCCTTTAGTCACTTCAACAAGATGGTAAAAACCCAATTTGGAAAAGAGATAAAGTCTTACAATCTGATAATGGGGGTGAGTATAAAAGAGTGCATGATCTGTGTGCTCAAAGTGGTATTCGATCAAGATTTTCTTGCACATATACTTCTGAACAGAATGAAAGAGCTGAGAGAAAGCACAGACATATAGTTGAAACTGGGTTAACCTTGTTGGCTCAAGCTACCATGTCATTGCAGTATTGGTGGGATGCTTTTCTTGCATCTACCCTGCTCATTAATGGTTTGCTGTCATCTGTACTTCAGGAAAAATCTCTTATGAAAATGTTAGTTGGGCATCAACTTAACTTTGTGGAACTCAAGACTTTTGGGTGTGTCTGCTACCCTAATCTTAAACCATACAATGCCAACAAATTTCAGTTCAAGACAGAGAGATGTGTCTACTTAGGTCCTAGTCCAGTTCACAAGAGACACAAATGCCTCTGTTCATCAGGGAAAATTATTATCTCCCACCATGTTCAGTTTAATGAGACTAAGTTTCCTTTTGTGGTAGGTTTTTCTGACTGTGAAACAAATGATTCATCATCTCAGGGTGGACCTCCAATAAGCTCTTGGTTTTCAACTGACTTGTTATGTTCACTGACACAATTGTCTGGCACACATGTCAGTCTTCCATCATCCTTTAATCAGACATCTACTACAATAACTGAGTTTCCCTTGTCATCCTTTCCATCATCACTTATGCCAGATCATTATCACACCTCGGGATCAGGCTTATCACCTCTCATAGGTGTCTCTACCAGCCATGTCAACGTCCCTTTGGGATCCACTGCCCATTCAGTCTCCTCACCACCATCAAGTATTGTGGATCTCTCTCCCGATGTCTCTAGTACTTCTGTTTCTCGTACTTCTGCAGTACAATTCACTCATCTTATGGTCACACGTGCTAAGACTGATATCTTTAAGCCTAAAGCATGGATGATTGTTGTTCGTACTAACTGGCGGTTGACTGAACCAACCCGTGTAGCTGATGTTATTGCCACCCCAGTTTGGAAAGCAGCAATGAACCTTGAGTTTTCTGCACTTATGCGAAATCAGACTTGACAGCTAGTTAAGCCCTATCTGAATATAAATGTAGTTGGCAACAAATGAGTATTTCGTATTAAGCGAACTGCATATGACAGTGTGGAACGATACAAGGCTCGCCTTGTTGCAAAAGGTTTTTATCAGAGTCGTGATATTGATTTCTTTAAGACATTCAGTCGTGTAGTGAAACCATCTACGATTCGAGTGGTGCTCTCCCTTGCAGTATCTCGGGGTTGGGTACTTCGTCAACTTGATTTTCACAATGCCTTCCTGAATGACAAACTTGAGAAATATGTGTATATGGTTCAACCTCCTAGCTATGTTGATAATAATTGTCCCAATCATGTGTGCAAACTGACAAAAGCTATCTATGGTCTCAAGCAAGCACCTTGTGCCTGGAACATCACATTGAAGAATGTCTTGTTGTCTCGTGGCTTCACGCACGGTAGAGCTGATTCATCTATGTTTATCTACAACAAAGGTACAACCATAATTTTCCTTTTGGTTTATGTTGATGATGTCATTATCACAGGCAATGATGCCCCTTTACTATTCAGTCTGATTGTTGATCAGGACACTAGCTTCGCCCTAAAAGATTTGAGCCTTCTGAGTTACTTTCTTGGGATTCAAGTTTCTCATCTTGAGTCTGGGATATTATTTATCCAAACCAAGTATATTGATGATCTGCTGCACAAACTTGATATGATGCATATTTGACCCACTTCTTCCCCTATTGTTATGGGTACACATCTATCTATCAGTGATAGAAAGCTTATGTCAGATCATTTCCTCTATCGCAGTACACTTGGAGCTCTTCAGTATCTTACTCATAGGTGGCCTGACATTTCATACATTGTCAATCATCTGAGTCAGTTTCTGAAACAGTCTACTGATGTCCACTAGCATGCTGTCAAGCGAGTCCTTCGTTATCTGAGTGGTACACGTTATAGGGGACTTCTTATTCAGCCTAGTTTTATGTCCTTAGTGGTTGCATTCTCTGATGCAGATTGGGCAGCCAATGTGGATGATCGAAAGTCTGTTGCAGCCTATTGTGTGTTCCTTGGTAACACACTTATCTCCTGGTCCTCTAAAAAGAATTGCAGTTGCTTGCAGTAGCAAAGAATCTGAGTACAGGGCTCTTACTCATGCTTCTGCTGAGATTATATGGCTGCAACAACTATTGACTGAACTTCGGGTCCATTCCTCGTTTGTTCCTGTACTATGGTGTGATAACTTGAACGTTGGTGTCTTGGCAACCAATCCTGTTTTTCATGCCCGCACCAAAAACATTGAAATTGACGTTCACTTTGTACGAGATCAGGTTCTTCGTGGTGCCTTGCAAGTTCGCTATGTTCCGTCGGTAGATCAACTAGCGGACTGTCTCGCCAAGCCACTATCTTACACTCAGTTTGGGTATCTTCGCAGCAAACTCGGAGTAGTAGAACTCTCCTCTCGTTTGAGGGGGATATTAAAGAAATATAGCAACTGACATTTTTTTGTATTTGTCTTTTTATTATTGGCTTGTGCCACGTGTATATTTTTGTCTAAATTAGGATGAAACCCTAATTTTATGGTTTCATATAAATAGGATGTAATCTCCTTGATTATTTGCTATTGAAATAATACAAAGATTTGTCTTCATTGTTTCATCTTCTCTTAGGTCAATTATCTCACTACAAATGTTGGTGTAGCTCATATTGCAGAGTGTTCGCTTCGCATGTGAGAGGCATGAAGTTTGATTCCCCGGACCTCAATGGAAGGATATTACAAAATTGTTGTTTTAAATTTCAAACTTCCTTAATTGCTAACTTGAATATCCTTAATTGCTGACTTGAACATACTTAAATCGTTAAGACAATATATTATCGACCAAAATATGAATGTGGCTTCAAATGTTGTTGAAGTGAAATGAAGAAATTTTTTTTTATCAATTTATTAAAAAATAATTAAACTTTAATAATTTATTAGATATAAAGTTAAAACGATTTAGAAACTTATCCAACACGTGTTTTTGAAAGTTGATAAATGTCAGTTGCAACCTATATTTTATGACTAACTTATTATTATTTAACAAATTTTGTAGTATCAAACTTAATTTTTTTTTTAATATTAATTCATCAAATGTAGAATTGGAAATCATTTTTTTGCCTGAAATAAAAAATCAGTTTAATTTCATCTTAAAAAAACAATTTAAATTAAGCATGGGACCATTATACAAGAATAAATGATAAAGTATTAAATAAATAAAGAACGTGGGCTCCATAAATTTATGAACTGAAATGAGATTCGTCATTATTTTTTTTTTTTTTTTTTTGGTGATTTAAGACTAAGAATAAGATACGACTTACTTTAAAGGAAATTTGTGTAGGTATGAATTTATTTTTAAAAATGTTCAAATATAAAAATATTTACACTTATTAATTTAAAAAAAAAAAAAATCTTACCATTATATCTCTATTCTTTTTTATTTTTTTATTTTTCTTTATTTTTTTTTTAATTTACATATATTAATTATATTTTTTTTATTATTATTTTGAAATATTTATCCACATTTTAATTTTCACAATTTTAACATTCTAATTATTGAACACAATTTATTCACGATTTTAGCATTTGATCATTTTGTTTCAAACATTAATTTTAACCTTGTGAATTTTTATCATGAAAATATATGTATTTTTTTTTATACCCATTATATATATTTATTTATACTTCATATATGAGTATACGTCATATATATATATAATATTTTTATTTTAAGAAAATAAATGTATTTTTTAAATATATTTATCATATATATAAATATATATACGAAAATATGATTTTTAGGTTTGAATATGAAAAGAAAGAAAGGAGAAAGACCTTATTGTGAGTTTTAATACTTTTTTACTTTATTTTATTAAAAGGTTAGAGGGACATATTTAACGAGGAGAAAAACTTGATTAATGTGAGTTTTAATATATATTTTTTTATTAACTGATTTTTTTTACTTTATTTTATTAAAATGTTTGAGGGATATGGAGGTTTAAAATAATTGAACCTTAACGTTTATGAAAATTGTAGTTCATCATTTGGAAAAAAAAAGAAAAATAGAAACTTTGGACATAAATAAAAAAATTATAATAAATTGAAGGCTCTGTACTCATCTCTAGTTTAAAAATGGAAGGTTATGTACGTATCCCTAGTTTAAACTGATAAATTACGAACACAAAAGTCAAAAAATTATGAAAGCATGAATTTCTTATCTTTCTTTTGCATTGAGATTAAGATCTCGTATTATTATTCCATGGACTTTATTACTGCGAGTTTTAAAGTATTTTACAAATATTTTAATTATCCATTTGATACACATTCAGTTTTTAGTTTTTCAATTTTTTTTTTTTTAGTCTGTTTTTTAAAAATAAAAATCTTATATGTTTGGTATTTTTTTTTTTTTTTTTTTATTTTTGAAAACACAAATTTTTTACTATTTATTTACTATTTTTTTTATAAAATATTGTTAATTTATTAAAATGTAAAAATTGCAATCGTTATCAAAATTTAATTAAGGTCCAATTATTTGATGAAATTAAAAATTTAGGTAAACAATTATTTCCTCTAAAATAAAAAGAATTTATTTTGTTCATAGTTTAATATATTAGACAATCTTTAGTTGACGTTTATCATCTTAAAGTCAGAAAAATAATATATGTCAATTGTGTAAAGTGGATAGATATATTGGTGTAATATCACAATAATATTAAATAATATACTAGAAAAAATTATTTAAATAAAATTATAATATAATATATTAATAATATCTTTCTCGTTTTTAAAAAATATACTAATAATATTATTGACAATTTAATTCTAATTCTAATAAATAAATAAATATTTGAAGATAATTTTAATAATTATATCTTAAAAAAAAAAAATAATAATAATAAATAATAAAAAAAAAAATTATATCAAAATTCTGGTTTTGAATTTTTTTTTTTGTTTTTAAAATTTGTTAATGGATGTATAAACGTTTTCAAAAACTTAAAAACCAAAAACTCAATTGATTATCAAACATATTTGTTTTCTAAAAATCAAAAATAAAAAACTTAAAACAGGAATTGAATGTGTTATCCAACCACCCTAATTTTATGTTTTTTGTTTTTGATTTTTTATATTTTCTATTTTTGAAAAACAAAAAACATATATATATTTGATAGATGATTTCGAGTATGAGCGGTGGAATTCCCAATACTAAAAAAGAAAAACTCAATTCTAAAAACAAAACAAAAAACAAACAAAGTTGCATATCTAAATCTTCATTCTCAATTCTTAAAAATAAAAAATAAAATAAAAAGGGAAAGAATACATAAATAAGTTGCATACCCGAATCTTCACCATCACAAGGAAATTTTGAAGGTTTTAGATTCTGTTTCACAAATTGGCCTATTTATATAATTTAACTACAATTTTAATACTCACCCGTTTTTTATTCCAATAATCATGACAATTCAAAACTTACAAAATTATTATGCTAATTATTTAAAAACTTGCTTGCAGGCTGGGCTACATGCATCTTTTGCAGCCCAGCCATGTGGCACATTGTGAGTGGATAAATAGTTATATCATTTTTTTTTTAAATCTTCCCTAATTTTCTAACGTCGTTATCTCGATTTTTTTTTTGCTCATGTTCTCTCTCCTCCCACATTCTCCTTCCTCCTTCAACGTGGTTCCCTTTTCTCTCTCGAACCTTTAAAAAATAAAGAAGGAAAATCTGTTTTTTTACTCCTTAAAAAATGCATCAAATTAACCCACATTGCCTTCCCCTCCTCCTCCGACGATTTGAAATTGGAGGAAAGGAAAAATTAGAGGTTTTGTTCGATTAGGATTCCGACGTGAGATTTGTGATGTGTGTGGATTGTAATAGAAGCGGGTGGATACAAATTTCAATTTGAGACTTTTTTTTTAGGGAGTAAAAAACAATTTTTTATTTTTTATTTTTTAAATTTAATTTTAGTGTCCTTGGGAGGAATGAAGGAGAAAAAAGATGAAAATCGATGGGTAGGGGTTGAAGGACGGGAGGGGAAGAGCCTTCAAAAGAGGAAGGAAGAGGTGAGAGGAGAGAGAAAGTGAAAAAAAAATCAAAATAGAGTAACGACGTTAGAAAATTAGGGAAGATTTTTAAAAAACAAATGATATAAATATTTATCCACTAGTAGAAATTGGGGCTATGATGACAAATAAAAACTGTCATCAGGACTTTAGATGACAATTTTTTTCAGTCGTTATAGCCCCTGCCTTCTTTACTCTATAGATGACAAAAACCGAAAACTGTCGTCAATGTTCGTTTAGTGACAGTTTTTTTCTGTCTTCATAATACGGTTAATGACAATTATTTTCAGTCAAGAGACCTTATTTTATGACACATAAACATTGTCACCGAATGACCACTCATACCATATTTTGTCATGTAAACATAATTGACGACAGTTTTTATTTGTCATCGAATCGGAATGGAAGACAGTAAATTTTGTACGCTTTGATGACTTAATTTTTCTGTCATTAATAGCTTGAAGACCACAACTATTGTGAGTCAACAAAACGAATTCAATGACATGATTTTTTTGTCACAAAATCAATAATAGAATTTTTTTTTATCAAATCTAAATATATTAATATTTATATTTTTAATTGTAATTATTATTATTAATATTATTAATTAATAATAATGAAAAATACAAAGCAAATTAAATAAATCTAAGTTTAACCCAATTCAATATCATTGAAATAAGATCTAGATATCAATATATCATTCAAATACCAAAGTTCATCAACTTTTACATAAACTAATTCATATGTATACAATATTGAAACTAACTACGATTCCCCTAAAATGTTGCAACATTAACAATAAAATGTTGGATAACATGATGAAATATTCATTTAACCCAACAAAAAAGTTCATCATTTGTTGCAATATGACTTCTAGCTTGAAGAAAATATGTTCATTTCGCTTTGTACTTCCTGCAATAAAAATTCAAGAAGACACAATAACTTTTTACTTAGAAAGTAGAACAAGAAATCATTTCAACAAATATCCAGAATACTCTCAAATAGTTATAACTTAGAAAACAATTGAGCAAGTGACTAAAATGGACCTAAAATTACAATATAACAACTAAACTTAAGAAGTGTCTAAATCTACAAAGTACCGAAAACATGCATTAAATCTAACTTCATCAGCAAGCAATTAGAAACTCGACATATATCCATGACAATTAGAAACTCTTCATCAACAAGCAATTGTTTAAATGCCTAAAAATCACCAAGTGCCTAAAAATTTACCAAGTGTCATTCTTAATCTCAAACGAACCTAAAAAGTTACCAAATATCATTCTTAATTCAAACGAACATAGCAAGTGCCTACAAAATTACCAAGTGTGTCTGAAGTGATTCTAAAAGTGCAAAATAGTCTAAAAGTGCCTAAAAAGTTATCAAGTATATTCTTAACCTCAAACAAACCTAGCAAGTGTCTACAAAGTTACCAAGTGTTATTTTAATCTCAAATGAACTAAACAAGTGCATAAAAAGTTAACAAGTGTCATTCTTAATTTCAAACGAACCTAAGAAGTGTCTTGATTTTAAAAGTGCAAAATAGTCTAAAAGTGCCTAAAAAGTTACCAAATATCATTTTTAACCTCAAACGAATCTAGCAAGTGTCTACAAAGTACTTAATTAGTGTTATTTTAATCTCAAACGAACCAAGTGCCTAAAAAGTTAACAAGTGTCATTCTTAATCTCAAACGAACCTAAAAAGTGTCTACAAAGTTACCAAGTATCATTCTTAACCTCAAACGAACCAAGCAAGTGCCTACAAAGTTACCAAGTCTTATTTTAATCTCAAACGAACATAACAAGTGCCTAAAAAGTTAACAAGTGTCGTTCTTAATCTCAAACGAACCTAAAAAGCGTCTAAAGTGATTCTAAAAATGCAAAAAATCTAAAAGTGCCTAAAAAGTTACCATGTGTCATTCTCAACCCAAATAAACTTAAGAAGTGGTTATAATTAAACTAAACTAAATTTATTAGTCTATTCGGAATACAAATCAAACACATCACGCTAAGCACTCAGATGTGCTTAGTCTTATCAGAACATTTATAAACGATAAATTATAGATTGCTAAGCAATTATTAAACACAATACATAAACAATTATTAAACACACAACATGTCAACATGTAGAAAGAAGCCACTTACCTAACGCAATCTTAAAACAACCAACACTTTAACCCTTACTTCGGACGCTCCAAAACGAACCTAAACAACAAAGATAAATTACAGTAGTTAGGAACCAAAAAACAACACAATGTTTATGAGTAGCATTATTTTAAATCTATAAAAGATAATTATGTTTAATATTCTTGACATCATAATGCTGCAAGGAATATAACCTTAACTTTAGATTTAAGGGATTCAATTTTTTTGTCCCCATCGTGCGATTGTTTTGCTTCTTTAAGTGCAGCCTGTGAAATGGGTGAAATGAGAAGTACCATCAGAAATAATGATATATTTCGCCTTTTCTCGAGTGCTCATAACTCAAGCGAGAACAATTTCTAGGTTATATCATCTATAATAAAAACATTAACAAGCCACATATGTATATAATAAGTTTGACACATTTCAATAAATCTCTAGAATCCTCCCAAATAGTTATAGGCTATATATACTTAGAAAACAATCCGTAGTTGAAAAACAATTGAGCAAATGACTAAAATGAACTTAAAATTACAAGTAGTAAAAAAGTACCTAAAAATTGGCAATGCAATTACCTTCAGAGTTTATCATTTTGGCTTCATCTTCTTCAAATGCAATGAAAATGCTATGAAAATTGTACAAGTTAACACATACAACTATAGTTCAAGCTTTATTCAACATAAATACAAAACTTAACTAATCTATCAACATTTATCAATGTAACAACTAAACTTAGATAAACTTAAAACATAACAACTAAACTAAGATTAATAAAAACTAAACTAAAAAAAATTGAAAGATGAAAGTGTTTTTTTTTAATAGGAGAAAATGAAAGAATTTTCAATTCCAAAAAATATAAACTAACCTTATCTACCAGAGAAAAATGTCCAAGGCAAGAACTGCATCAAAGTTCCATCAAATTCATGAGGAAAAAAACATAACTTCAAAAAAATCGTTGTAAAATTGAAGAGAGTATATGTAAATGATTAAAAACACCTAAATACAAAAAATCACATGTTAAATATTTTAAGTACAACACTGCAACTCAATCTCAACTAAAGGTACATCATCAGTCCAAGAAAAAAAAACTACATTAGCATTAACTAAAAATTATAAAATGGATGTAACAGAAAACATCATGGATTTAAAAGAATTAGCATGCAAACAAACCTTTTAATGTCAATGATAATTCATCTCTTAGTAGGCAATTTAATTCTTCTATTACATTATGTTGATCCTCCCGTGAACATTAACCAAAATTATAAATTACAAAACTTGGTTCTTTGATGAGAATCAAGTAGAGCAAATGAAACCAAGCACCTACAAAGTTCAATTTCGAAATTGTACGCTAAACATATTTACCGACTTAAACAAGAATTTGTTAGCCAAAAGCTTTGTCATTAAAATGAAAGCAACTCAAAAGGTCATCCTAGTGAAAGCAACATATTTACCGACCTGGGCTGCGACGACGACGGAAATCGGCTGCGACGACGACGGAGCTCGGCTGCGACGACGACGGAGCTCGGCTGCGACGACGACGGAGCTCGGCTGCGACGACGACGGAGCTCGGCTGCGACGACGACGGAGCTCGGCTGCGACTACGACGGAGCTCGGCTGCGAAGACGACGGAGCTACGGCTGCGACGACGACGGAGCTACGGATGCGACGAAGACGGAGCTGGAGCAGATCAGATCGGCGGCGAAAGGAAGACCAGGACCTACGGCGGACGTCGACGGAGCTTGGCGGCGAAGCTCGGCGGCTGACAAAAAAAAAGGAGATGGGTTTAGGGAGATGGGTTTTCAAGAAATGAGAAAGTAGGAATTTGGAATATTTTTTATACATTAATAATATATAATATAATATAATATATATATATATAATAAAATATATTTCAAATTTCAGATTTCCCTCCTTTTTCACTTTTATTTCAGATTTCCCTCCTTTTTCACTTTTTTAA
Organism: Herpetospermum pedunculosum; assembly: GCA_028017165.1. Lineage (NCBI taxonomy): Eukaryota > Viridiplantae > Streptophyta > Magnoliopsida > Cucurbitales > Cucurbitaceae > Herpetospermum > Herpetospermum pedunculosum. The sequence goes on from CM051530.1 coordinate 2,005,584, forward strand.
TATTTTTTTTTTTTTTTTTTTACTAAACAATTTACGACATTTTAAAATAGTCATTCATTAATGACATTTTAAAACTGTCATTAAGTTTCGGAAATCTGAAAAACTCCGTTTTTTCCCGCCAAAAACGCGCCCCAAACTGAAGATGACACTTTTTTTTTCTTCCCGTTTCCTTGATTCACATGTCATCTATTCTCATATTTGTAGTAGTGATCCATTCACAATGTACCACATGGTTGGGCTGCAAAAGATGCTTGTAAGTTTTACTAGAGTAAAATTTGCTTCTTCGGCCACATGTAACGTATTGATTGGCTAAGTATTTCTATTATTTTTTTAAAAAAATATCCTTGCTTCTTCGGCCACATGTAACGTATTGATTGGCTAAGTATTTCTATTATTTTTTTAAAAAAATATCCTACCTAATTTTCTAACGCTGTTTTTCTTTCATTTTTCTTTGTCCATTTTTTCTTTTTCCTTTCACCTTCTCCTCCGTGTGTTATTCTCCTTATTCTCCCGTCCTGTAACTCTTCTTATGGCGATTCTTTCTCAGGCGGCCATGAAAATCAAAATAGGAATGAGATCTCCTTGTTGTTCCTATTGTTATTTTTCATTGTCAATTTGTCCCTGTAATTTTCAATCTCAAAAATGAATTATGGATATTTTTAAAATTAAATTTTTTAATGGAGTTTGAAAAAAAAATGATATAAATTATAAATTTAGTCTCTAACAGTGAGAGAAGAAGATGAACGAAGAAGATGAGAGGAGAGAAAAAAAAATGAGTCTGAATGGGAGAAGGTGAGAGAAAAAAAAAAAAAAATCTTGACCATCGAAAAAAGAAAAGAAAATGTGAAAAAAAAAAGGCATAAAAAATTTACGTAGGATTTTTTATTTAAAAAAATGATATAAATATTTAACCAATCAATAAATCACACGGTAAAAATGTTTATAGTTCATGTGAGACTCGTTATTTAATCCAATAAATACAACGTGAAAAACAAAAGGTTGGTAAATTCGGTTATACAAATTAAAAAATGAATAGTCATCGATTTTTTATTTCAATAATAATGACAATTAAAATAAATTTGCTATGATAATTATTTCACCAAACAAACACAACGTGAAAAAAAAAGGATAGAAAATTCAAATATAATTTATAAATTCATTAAAAATAAAACGGGTAAAATAGTCCATTAATATGAGCATATTAATAATTAATTAAAAAGGTGAAGGGTAAATATATTTTAAAATGTTATTCTTAGATTCTTGCTTTTTATATATTAAAGAACCACTAAAGTGAGTATCACTCGGACATATGTATGATTTGATGACCACGAAGTTTGTGGTTCGAATCCTTTCACTCCCAATCTAATTAAAAAAAAAAACATAATAGCTTTAATAAAATTTATTAATTCATTCCAAATAAAATAGAGCATTAATATGACTATATTAGTAATTAATTAAAAATCTAAAGGGTAAATATGTCTAATTTTTTTTTTTTTTCGAATCTAGGTTTTTATATATTAAAGATATATCTCTCCCTCGAGAATTAAATACTTCACGATAAATTTTACCTACATAATTAGTTGAGATTTTTTTTAGGGAGATTATTATTATTTTTTACAATTCATAAGCCCGTGTTGTCATAAAAAAAAAATAATAAAATAAAATAAAATTGTCGATATCTTTGGTTGTAATGCACATTTTCAATTATTTAATTATTTTTTTAGTTCAAATTTTTTTTTTTTTTTTTGAAACAAAGAACCAATGTAATTAAGCAACAGCCACAGGGGCTTGGAAGTCATTACACGCCTTCGTTAATAACCACGAAGGGAAACTATTATCCCATTTTACGGATGTTGGAGAAGGCAGCTTCGCTAGGGCATCCGCCAGGCGATTTTTGCAGCGTTGGATGAGAACAATCGAAAAGGAAGGTCGATGGCGAAGGAGATGCCTGCAATCATCTACCCAGACGGCTGATTCGTTGAGAAGCAAGGCTTCGGAGTTGAGAGCATGTACTGCGGAAGCGCAATCCGACTCGATAATTATCCGGTTGATTCCAAAAGAACAAGCGAAGGAAATCCCAGTACGAAAGGCTTCTAGCTCCGCATGGTAAGAATTTTGAAAAAAAAACCCTTTCAAAGCATATGCATGTTTGATTAAACCTTCTGAATCTCTGATAACTACACCAATTCCTGCTGGTACTAAGGTAGAAGACCATGAAGCATCAACGTTCATTTTGAGGAAGCCCTCGGGAGGAGCAGACCAACCGGAATTAACTGGAGATTTCAGCTGCTGAATAGTCGAAGGCTTCTGGTCTGAAATTCCTTTATGAGACTCAATAAGGTAATCTGAAATCCACATAATTTTTGCATCCACATCTAAAATTTGCTTTCCATGGATGATAGAGTTTCTGTCATTCCAAAGAGCCCAGCAAATCACACAGGCTAACACTAACTCTTGTTTGTTGTTATGACAGATCCAACGATTCCACAGATCAATAAAATGGTTATTGGAAAAAACTTTGCTGAAGAAAGATGGGAGGAGATGTTTCCATACTGCTTTGGCCCTTGGACAGAACATGAGGGCGTGCGAGATTGACTCTTCAGCTGCTGAACAGAGAGGGCACAAGGTACAACACTCAATTCCTTTACCTCTTAAAATGGCATGAGTAGGAAGATAGCCTTTTAATGCTTTCCACATAAAATGTTTTATCTTATTATGAATCTTTAGGCTCCACAAAATTTTCCATTGTTTAGTTGATTGATGGTCATTAGATGGTCCTGCTGGATATTTCTGAGTAAGAGCAAGTTTATAACCACTCTTCACATTATAAATTCCATCTCTTGAATAATGCCACATCCATCTGTCCTTCCCAACTATTTTACTTAAGGGAATAGATTGTATAATGGGAATATCAGCTTCTGAAAAGAGAATGGATAAAAGGGGGGTATTCCATCTTCTGTTATTTAGAATTAGCATATCCACAGTAGTATTGGTAGAACTATTAAACTGATTAAAGGGAGTAAATAGGGATTCTTTAGGGATCCATTTATCCTTAAAGGCAAAAATATCCCTTCCATTACCAACTTTATAACGAATGCCTTTAGTGAGAAGATCCCTGCCCCAAAGAACACTCTTCCAGAAAAATGAAGGAGAATTTCCAAGAGAGGCATTGAGGAAATCAGAATTAGGATGGTACTTAGCTTTTAGGACTCGGCCAATAAGGCTAGTAGGATTGGTTAGAAGTTTCCAAGCCTGTTTGGCCAAAAGGGATTGGTTAAAAATCTCAATATTTTTGAAGTTGAGACCCCCCAGGAGATTTGGTTTGCAAAGATAGTCCCATTTACACCAATGTATCTTTTTTGATTTGTTGCTTGAACCCCACCAAAACCGAGATATTGCTCTGGTGATATCAGCACAAATTCTTTTAGGAAGTTTAAAGCAGCTCATCACATATGTAGGGATAGCTTGAGCTATGCTTTTGATTAGAACTTCCTTTCCTCCCATAGAGAAAAAATTTGCTTTCCATCCAGAGACTGAATTCCAAATCTTTTCTGTCACATAGCTCAAATCAGTTCCCTTTTTAGATGAGAAGCAGGAAGGAACTCCAAGATATTTGCCTAAATCTTTGACCAGCTTTACCCCAAGAATTTGTTGGCATTGGACCTGAAAAGAAGAAACAAGTTTAGGGGAAACTAGCAGAGCTGATTTGTCAAAGTTAATGGACTGACCTGAAGCTTTCTCATAGTTTCTTAAAATAGTTTTTAACATGATGCAATTAGAAGAAGTAGCTTTAAAAAAGATTAAACTATCATCAGCAAAAAGAAGATGAGAGATGGGGGGGGGGGGGGGGGGGGGGGGGCAGTTCTAGCAATATTGATACCTGACAAAAGATTAATGGATTGAGCATGCTGAAGTAATTGGGAAAGACCTTCAGAGCAAAGTAGATAGAGATAAGGAGATAGAGGGTCACCTTGTCTAAGACCCCGAGTAGGGATGATGTGCCCTTTAGCTTGACCATTAATAATTATAGAGAAAGAGACAGAAGTAATACAATTCATGATTAAGGTGATCCAATTTTTACTAAACCCAATTTTATGCATTAAATTTTCAAGGAAAGTCCATTCAACCCTATCAAAAGCTTTAGACATATCTAACTTAAGAGCTGCAGAACCCTTAGTAGTAGAAGTATTTTTTTTAATATGGGAGATACACTCATGGGCAAGGATTATATTATCAGAGATAGATCTAGAAGGGATAAAGGCTGATTGGAAGGGAGAGATTAGAGAATTGAGAAGAGGTTTCAATCTATTCGCTAAAGTTTTCGAAATAAGTTTATAGCTAACATTGCAAAGACTAATAGGTCTAAAATCCGAAACCATTGAGGGGTTCTTTATTTTGGGGATTAAGGCAATATTAGTATGGTTTAGAGAATTGATAGGGGCAGAAGAATTGAGAATGGCTAGACATTGATCAATAATAAGAGGTCCAATAATAGACCAATACTTTTGATAAAAGATAGCAGGAAAACCATCAGGACCAGGGGCTTTTGTTGGGAACATTTGCTTCAAAGCATTGACAATTTCTTCACTAGTAAAGGGAGCATCAAGACACTCATTCATATCATTAGTAACTAGAGGTTGAATTTTGTCAAGAACTTTATTCATGTCCATTAAACTTGGTCTAGAAGAAGAGAAGGTATTATGAAAATGATTGATAAAGGCAGAATCAATATCTTTAGAATCCGAATGCCAAACATTTGAAGAGTCAAAAATTCCTTCAATTTTATTTTTCTTATGCCTTAAAGTGGCCTTTTTATGGAACCATTTGGTGTTTCGGTCTCCCCATTTTAACCAATCTTCCCGAGATCTTTGTTTCCAATAGATCTCTTCTTCGCAAAGAAGTTGATCAAGATTATCTTCAATAAGAAGAATTTTATTAAAGTCGGGATGGGGAGTAGAACAGTAGGCTGATTGAAGGGCATCTTTACAAGAAGAAATCTTAGATTTAAGAGTGTTCGAGAGGGGGTAACCCCAAGAATTCAAATCCTTAGAAACTTCTTGTAAAAACGAATAAAGGTCCTTTTTGTAGAAAGAATTATGGTGATTTTGGGTGGCATTAGTTATAATAGTTCGACAATGATCATGAAGGGTCCAATGTTCCTCAAATTTAAAAGGGCGGTATCGTCTAGGATTAGAGAAAAGAATAGGGGTATTATAGAGAGATAGTTCAATGGGTCTATGATCAGATTCAGACCAACCTAAATGGTGATTAGTTATGGATTGGAAAATGTCTTCAAAAGCAGTATTAGCCAAGAAACGATCAAGTCTAATAAAAGTAGGAGAGCGAGTTTTCCACCGGTTAGACCAAGTGAACTTTTTCCCTTTAAACCCCAAGTCTTTAACACGACAATCATCTAAAGCAGTCCTAAAAGAGGAAATAAGATTAGGGTCACGAGGAACACCTCCCTTTTTTTCTGAGTTAGATAATATCTCATTTAGGTCTCCTCCAATTAACCAAGCAGAATCATCCTCATTATGAATTCTTTTTAACAGATCCCAAGATGAAGAGCGTTTATGGGCTTCAGGCTGACCATAGAAACCTGTAAAACGCCAAGATTTAGATTTCCATAAAATAGAAGAATCAATATGAAATTTAGAAGTGGACCGTATAGTGACTGTAACATCATCTTTCCAAAGTAAACAAAGCCCACCACCTGAACCTTCATTAGAAACAGCAAAAAAATCAGAAAACCCACCAGCCAACTTGAGTTTGTTCATAGAATAAGAATCACATCTGGTTTCTGAGAGGAAAACAATGTGGGGTTGGCGAAGCTTGAGTATATCTTTGACAGCACGGAATGTCCTAGGATTACTCATTCCTTGGACATTCCAACAAAAGATTTTCATGGCAAAGGCCGAGGTTGTGGTACAACCTCTGCCAAAGTAAAATCAATGATGCTCGAACTGCTTATCTTGCTAGGTGATGAGATATTTGCCATACTTTTTGGTTTTTTTGAATTTGTAACTATAGGATCTTGCAAACTCTTCCTCTTATTCTATATATAAGGATTATTGATGTCTAATAAAGAATCTGCAGACATCTTTTTTTTCCCCTTTCTTTTGTTACTCATAGGAGATGGTTGACTGGTAAAAGAAAAGTGTGGAGGGCAAGAGGGAATTAAAGGTTGGGTGCTTAGATGAGAAGGCAAAATGGGGGTAGCTTCTAATGGGGTTAAAGGGTTCATAGTTTCTTGAGAGGGATTAATTCTATCTTGGTTAGATCCATCAGGAAGAAAGGGGGGTTCTTTATCAATATTAGAGTTGGAAGGAGAGTTAGGTAAGCTAATGTGAGGTGATAGATTGGTAAAAGTTGAGGAAGGTGGCTTCTTGGTCTTAGGTGAAACAGGGCGAAAGACTCCCCCACTTTTCGAAGAAAGGTTGGATATGGTTGGTTGGAAGCGTAGATTTGGACCAAAGGGGTAATGTTTAGGATGTTTTAGGGTAGGGTTCATAAAAGCAGCTCCACAGTCTTTAACCAAATGTCCAATTAGCCCACAAAAATAACAAAAATCTGGGAGTCGTTCATAGCGGATAATAATCCAGCTTTTCGGTTGATAATCATCTAAAGATAGTTTAATACCCCTTCTGAGAGGCTTGTTAATGTTGATAGCTATTCGTATCCTTAGACTTGTGCCCCAACATCTGCCCATAGCATCATCCTCTACATCGATGAAAGATCCAATCGCATTTCCTAATTCAGTAGCCATCTCTCTGGTTCTGCAAGCAATAGGTAAATCAAAAAGGTGAACCCACATGGGTACTGTTGAAAACACCATATCTGAGGGTTTAATCATGGGATCCGGTTTAGATAAGATAAGTAGACTCTTATCAAAGATCCAAGGTCCTGAGTGAAAGATACGGTTGAGATCCACAATGTTAGCAAAAATTATGACAAATAAGTTCTTGGATAGGTTGTGAGCAATGAGATGGGGCTGGTTCCAAATCTTGCGAAAAGATGTTTGAATTGTATCACTTGTTATGAATCTTGGGCATAAAAGTTTGCCTAATAAGTGTAGGCTTAAATTGTCAAAATTGGGGTTTAAAGAGGGGGATTTAAGGGAGATAATAGTTTGTTCTTCTTCATTTGATAGAGACAAGTTGTTTAAAACCGCTGCTAAATCTTCTTCTTCCATATAGGTCCAAGCAAGGAGATCTTGAAAGATCAAGAAAGATCAAAGAAGATGAGGAAACTAAGGTTCCTTCACCGAAGCAGAGAGGAATAGAAGCAGAAAGCCCAATGTATCAGTCAAAAGCTGGGTAAAACAAAGAGGGGAAAGGAGAGGCAAGGTGCAAGAAGGCAAAGAGGAGAAGATGGAGATCAGTAATGAAGCCAACCAAGCTTCAAAAAAGCAGCAACTAGGCGAGAAGAGCCACCCAATCGATGGAGAGACTCTCAGAAAAATTCAAGAGAAAAGCCCTCACTTCTTGGAGGTTTCTTGGAGTATTTGGAAATTCCGTTTTTTCAAGTTTTATTCAAACCTCTCATTTAAATCTCGTGCCTATTTTTTTAGTTCAAATTAGAGTATTAAATTTTCATTGACATTTATACCTCATATGTCCATGCATTCAACATGGACATAAGATAAATCGACATTTCTATTATATCGCAAAAAAATTATAAGACATTAACAAAAATAACATTAAAATGTAATTATGATGAATATAATATTGATAATAAGTAATTTAGTCTATTTAAATATAGTAAAATATTTATTTTTTTTATTTCTTTTTAGAAATATTCATTGACATCGACATGTTGTCTATATTTTTGTTGACATTTCTATAAAATTGAAGTTTCAATATTTTTATCGGATGGATATTTTTTATGGGTTGAGATGCACATTTTTAATAATTAATGATATATTATTGTTCTTTTTATTATAGTTTAGTAATTTGTTTTTAGATTATTGTTTTTTTAGATTATTGTTCTTTTTTTTCTGGATGGGATAACGTTGATGCCGTGAAGCCAAAAAAATACTTATTTGCTTGCCAAATCTAACACGTTACGTAAAAATCAACTTACAAGCACATTTTTAGAGGGGCCTTTTTAAAAAAAAAAAATATTTATTTTTTAAATATAATAATTTTGTAAAGTTATTTTAAGAATATCCTCGTGGTTGTAATTATGTTGTTGTGTGAACAATTTCACGTTCTAAAAAAAATGAGACGATCTCACAAACTTTACAAGATATATCAGTTATTTGTTTCAATATCAATTGAGTTTGGAGAAAAAAATCAATTTATATATTATAGGGATTGTTTCGGTTTACGTATTTTATTTCAAAAATATTAATTTAAATGTGTGAACACTTGTAATTTTAGCAATTAAATTGTTAAACTTTTATAAGTAAATTAATTATATGAAAGTTTATGGGTTTAATTGATAAATTATAAAGGTCCACATGTGCGAAAATTAACATTTTTATAACAGAGGGTGTAAATAGATTCACTTTTAAAAGTGTAGGATTTTCAATGATACAATCATTAGTTGGTTTTAATTGATAACTCTCAAAGTTAAATTGATTTTTGCCTTTGATTTTAAGATAAAAACCTCATGATATTTAAGACGATGCAAAATTCTCTTGAAATTTATGATGCGTAGTAAAGTCGTTTCTTTAATACTCTAACCTTTTTCTTCATCATATCTTTTAATTTTTTTTTTATTTTTTTTTTTATCATCTGCTTTCTAAATATGTTTTTAAATTTCAATTCAAAATTTGAAATTAATATATATATTATTTTTTAAATTTTACTAAAAATTTAAATACTCATTGATGAAAACTATTGCAAAGAAATGACATATTTTTTTTTAAATAAAAAATAAAAAACGAAATATTTATCAAGGAAAATTAAAAATGACATCTTATATATATAGATTTTATATCCAGTCAAATCCATAATAACTCAATTGACATAAGGTTGGGACTAAGAGGTCATGAGTCATCTCCACTTTAATTAAATAACTTTAAAAAAAAAAAATCTTTGAAATAGCTAAGAAACTTAAAAAAAAACATGGGAGAATTAGAAAACCTTAAAATATTAAAAGTAAAATTAATGAATTAAGTACTTTTCAACGATTCAATTTAAGTTTTCTAGGCAAAGAAAAAATCCAAATATAATTAAAGATACAACAAGGATTTAAATGTCCTCAACGAAAATATCAAAAGTCTTAATTTTGCAGAAATGTTGATGTCCATGGATAACTTGGGATGATTTTAAAAACAAAAAAAATAGAAATATATTTAAATTAATAAATAAATATTTTATCCTTTTAAATAAGTTAAAATATACCTGTTAAATATTTCATAGGTTAGATTTTGTGGTTGTTTTTTCAACATTTCATGGAGTTTGTACTTATGATGGAAATGTCGATTTACCCCTTATGTCAATGTGAATACGTGAAAATGTCGATGAAAATAACCACGTCGAAAACCGAAAACCAAAGTATAATTAAAGATAGAATTGAATGCAAAATCCAAATAAAAACAACTAAGATTTGAATTTCAAAAAAAGTATCTAAGGGTCGTTTGGCCCATAAAGTTGGGGGTTGACCTATGTAGTTATTGAACTTGAATAAAAAATATAAAATTTTCCGACTTTAACAATATTTACTATTGAAACTCATTTTTTTTTTTTTAAGACAACACATTTCACTCGCACCTTTACTCCCAAAAAAATGTAATTCAACCTATTTTTATTATTTTAAATATAAATTAGGTTGTTGAATCAAAATTGATACTTAAACAAAATTCAAAATGTAGCATTTCTAACATCAACTTATTTGGATCCGTTTAAATTAATGGATTAAAATCTTTCAAATTCACAAATAATATTTAAGACACTCTTGTACAACTTTCTTTTATTTCAAAGCTATCCAAATAAAATGAATAACCAATGTGAGTGATATTGAAAAAAGGAATGTGAGGTATCGTGGTCAAACTTATTTTTGTTATCTTCAAAGAAATTTGCAAAGGGTGTTAAATCGAGCATAGTTTAAATGACATGGGTTCAATCCTCCCATTAATTACAATATTGTTGTAAAAATAAAATTTGTGAAGGATAGATAAAACAAAAGGCAAAAATAGAAAATTATAGAAAAAATAATGTGAGGTATAAAATTATTTTTGTTGTTTTCAATCAAATTTGTGAAGAATAAATAAAATAAAAAAATTCATTATTATAATTTATTGGAAGAAATCCTTAATAATGAAAATTTGAAAGATTAATTTTTTTTTGTTCATTTCCATTCACAAATCTCATCTTTTATGGAATTGATCTCGTTTTGACTATACAAGACTATGTAGAGCTCGACATGTCTGGAAGCTCAGAAGAACGTTCTTTTGCTTTTTTCTATTCATTGCAGGTTGGTTATTTATCAACACGGGTTTAGCTTACGATCTGTTTTGAAGCCTTCGACCAAACGAGTATATTACAGAGAGCCGACAAAGAATTCCATTAATAATTGGCTGGAACAACTCAATGAATTTAATCGATCTTTTTTGGGGTTAATATCAACAATGCAGTTCATTCAACGATAAACCTAATCCGAATGAGAGAGTTACAACACAATCAAGCCCTCACGAACAAAATGTTGAATTGAATCGTACCAACCTATATTGGGGATTATTACTGATATTTTTACATGTTGTTTTACTTTTTCTTTTTTTCTTCGATGTTGAGAAAATAATGAAAATTTGAAAGTTAGTAGAAAAAAATTAACACAAAAAATAGCTAAAATAAACTCAAACTTTAGAACTTCAAGTTTAACAACTATGTTTCTCAAATATAACAGACTTTAGAACTTCAGACTAAACAATTCTGCACCCTAAACACACATATTTCAAAACATCCTAGATTAACTAATTCCCAGACTAAACAACTATAGACTTATTAACTCAACTCATTTTTGTGTCGGGACAATTTCGGTCCATTTTAGATTTTTTTTTTTGTACACAGGAAATAAAAACAAAAGGAGAAGAAATTTACGAGAGGTAGAATCTTAAAACAACTTCAGACACTTAACGAGGATATTCTTCAATCCAAGCATCAACCGAGTTAATCCGTCTTGCATGTCTTGCATGACTAGCCAGATTATGAGTCATCGTGTTTCAACCTCTAGGAGCAAAAATGAAGCCCCTCACAAGTTCTTGTTGATGATATAGGCAAATTTCGTCAACAATAGATTGTATTCCATTATTAAAATGGTCTCCTCTGTTAAGAAATTTCTAAATAATGAGAGAATTTGTGTTGACTCACTAATGTCTTGATTCAATAGCAGTTTAAATACCAATTAAGAGAACAATAACCTCAATAAAGATTTTATGCACAATATTTAAAAAGAAATTAGTTTGGTTCTTATCTTTTTGTACATATAACTCAAACAGTGCACACTCGAATTCGAAATCAGAAACCAAAGCGAGCATGGCTCAGCGGACATATGTATGTGTTGACGACCAAGAGGTCTGTTGTTCGAATCCCCCACCCCCAATGTACTCAAAAAAAAAAAAAAAAAAAAAAAAAAAAAAAAAAAAAAAAAAAAAAAAAACCGAATCAGAAACAGGGGAGAGAAATAATTGTTATTATTAATTTTTTTTCAATAGCCAATAAGAGTTCTTAATTGTAATCCAGTGGGCAGCATCAGCATCATGACTAATACACTTTATTTATTTATTTATTTATTTATTTATATATATATATATATATATATATATATATGTTAAATTATAAAATAATAATAAAAAAAACCTCTAAATTACTTCAATTTAAAAAATACTCCAACATAGCTCGATATAATATATGAACTATGAACAAAAGTTCTCAAATTTGAATCCCCTTCCACACATATTAAAAATAAAATAAAATAAAAAACTTAAACTTTCAAAAGTTTAAAAAATACTTAATTATGAAAAAAAATTAAAAAAATACTCTCATCGTTAACAACACCGAAATATTTCGCCTAAGTCGGGACAAGAATGTTTTAAAAACAATGCTCTACTATGAGGTCATACGTTCAATTCTCACATTAATTAAAAACCTCTGTTAAAAAAAAAAATTATGATGGAAACGGTTAAATTGAAACCTTAGACGTTTGAGGTGTTAAAAAAATATAAAAATAATATTTTATCGATTCAAAATATAAGGACAAAATCAAGAAGAGTAGATCAGATGTCCACGTTTTCATGATTTTTCTAACGTGTCAGATATCTACACTTTTATTTTTTTTATGTCTCTTACTCATAATTCATTTATCATGCCGGTTGAGCTATGCTCGTATTGGCATATGTCACATAATTACATGTTAATATATATATATATATATATTTTATTTATATATTTGAAACGGTTTATTATATTATTTAATACAGCTATTTTTTTTAATTAATAATACGCTCTCATGCTCTATGATTGAGTCCTTTTTTGGAACTCAGTTGTTTGCTAACGTGTCATAAAGGCCACACCCCTAATATCTGCTGGCATCCACTACCTATTTCCATGCTGTTTTCTTTCTTTCTTTTTTTGTTTGTTTTTTTCTCTAATTTTTATTTTATTTTTTTCTATATTGTATGATTTAATGTTACAAGTTTATCTTTATTAATAGCAACTATTTCCAATTATATTCCTTTTGAAAATACCATTATGAAAATTGAGTAGGAAAAAATTATATGCATTTGGAAATTATTTTAAAAATATCTATTATTGAATTAAAAGCTGCATATAGAATGAAGTGGATAATTTACCCTTCAAAAGATAGATAGGGACTATAGATTATAATAGTTATAAATGCCACATCATTGTTCCTTTAATAATCAATTTCAATGTCTTTTATACTAAGTTGATGATGTGGGTCTATCAAGATGGCAAACATCAAGCCAATTATATAGTCAATTATTGTGTATACCATATCTTAATGGGAGCACAACCTCATGATTCATGGGGTCAAGTCCTCCTCCTAAGGTGGTACTTTCGATCACTGCGGCCTCAACGTTAAATTATGTTCGTGTTGATTATGACTTTATTTTTTGTATCTTAGTTATGTGATGTCCTTTTTTGTTTGTGCCGTATTGTTTAGAACAAAATTAAATTATCCTCACCAAAACAATTATAAATTTGAGATGAAAAAGAAAAATAGAACTTAAATGTATTACTATATATACTAATTTGAAAATGAAGCAAGCGGGGAAAAAGAGAGTTTATAAAAGGGTTGTTGGTTGCACAAATAGCAATCCGGCCAAAAATAATTACAAATTTAGCAAAGTTTAAAACATTTTACAAATACGGCAAAAAATTAGTGACTATCACTGATAGACTTTATGACTTCTATTACTGATAGACTATTATCACTGAAAAAATTATATAAAAGTGACTACTATCAGCGATAAACTTCTATTACTGATAAACTATTATCACTGACAAAATTTTATAAAAAAAAATTACTATCAGCGATAAATCATACTATCAGTGATAGAAATTGTCCGCAATTTTTTTAAAAAAATGCTATATTTTTAATTATTTTACTCTAAATTGACATTTGTTATAAATTTTTTTTATATAAAATGCATTTTAATATCATTATAAGTAAAGTAAATTAAAATTACAATTGGATATATATATATTTTGATTTGTGAATAGTAATACTAATTTGGCAATGGGAGTCCAATAGATTTCCAACTTGATTGTGATGGTTTTCCCTTATTAAATTACTAAGCTGACTCATCTCCACTACTACACCCACCTCCAATTCCATCACCATAAAGCCCTACAAAGGGTAATAATAATAATAATAATAATAATAATATATAATAATTTTGTTTTTCTTTAAATTATTTTGTTGACTCATCTAGTGTTGAACACTTATCTTTAATTTATTTATCTTTCTCTAAACATAGATACCAACAATCAAATAATGTTTTGTGTATGTCTGTACTTTCATTAAAGTTGTTTGTAACATAAAAGGTTATTGCTGCAATTTTCTACTTAAAAAATGTTTGTTGGAAAATAACTTTCCACCTCATATTATAATTGATAAGTTGAAAAAGAGTTATATATATATATATATATGTTGTATGAGATATTTGTCACGTTAATAAAATTAGTGTAATTAAAAATTAATAAGTCGAATACATATTTGCTATGAGTGTGAATTTGCTTATCTTATTTTTTACTCTTTATAGAACTTAAATTAATCTATTAGAAATTATAAATTCTCATAAACCCAACAAAAATTATCTTGTATTTACATCATCCTTTACACAACCCAACATATAAATGATAGAAATTAAACAAAAAAAAATTCTATCTAAAATTATAAATCAAAAAACATAAAATTTCAATATACTTCGATATGAAATTGATAAAACAGACAATATCATTTAAATAAGAAACAATTATAATATTATAAAATTTTATATTCACGATGTTTCAATATTTCGTTTTCATATTCACCATGACGATACATCATTTTTATTTACAAAATAACATTAGAAAATACAAAATTGGAAGTTGATATATATATATATATATATATATATATATATATATATATATATTTATTTATTTATACTCTTGTGTTGAAGTAGGTGGATATTTCCCCATGTAATAATAATAAAAAAAAAGGGTTTTGAAAAGTAGTATCTCATTTCAAGGGCAATAATCATTTCAAGGGCAATAAGCAAAGCAACATAATAATGATATATATATCTATATATATATGTGAGTTTTTTATATTAATAATGTATTTTAAATAAATTATTACAAAATTATAATAGTTTTCAAAGTATTTACGAAAATAAGGTACCTAAATTGCGTACCACGGACACGAGTTACACTACAAGAAAGTTGATTTTTTTCGAAGGTCACAACCTTCGAAAAAACACTAAATAAACCTTCGAAAAATCTTTTTTCAAAGGTTAACTCAACCTTCGAAAAGTGTCGAAATAAATTCCGTCGGGAAAAACTTTTCAAAGGTTCATTAACCTTCGAAAATTAGTCTTTTTTTCGAGGGTTCATTAACCTTCGAAAATTAGTCTTTTTTTCGAAGGTTCATTAACCTTCGAAAATTAGTGTTTTTTTCAAAGGTTCATTAACCTTCAAAACTTAGTCATTTTTTCGAAGGTTTATATAATGCTATTTTCAAAGATTTTAAAGCCTTCGAAAAATATTTCTTTTATCGACGTTTGAAAATTCTTCGAAAAAACCAAATCATTTATTATTAGCAAATCTCATAAGGTTCTCTGCTAATATCTACTTGTAGTGCCCTAATTATCAAACACAAGGATAGAGAACACAATAGACAAGAATATATGATAAATATTATTTTTTTATATATAAGAAACTTTCGACAAGTATATTTCTCTAAAAAAAGGGAACCAACAAATTAAGAGTCGAGACCCCCAACAACTATACAAACAGAGAACAAACTAACATGAAACAAAATGTAAGTCACAAAAAACTCAAAACCCTGAAAATAAAACCATTCAAGTAAACATGATACACGAGAAAATTTTCATAAGGTTCTATGAATTCAAAGCTCACAGTTCGGGTCAGTGCTACTCCCAATCCTAAGTTCTCGGAATCTCAAACATAACCAAATCAATAACTTGAACCTAGGATGGTGTTTTTGATGTCTTATGTGAATGAATATATTTGTACCTGCAAATTAAAGTTTATGTTAATATGTTGTTTATCATATGCATTAACACCCGAGAGAAACCCTCGTCTAAATTCCGAGACACTTGTAGTGAGCAGATACATTTGATTTAGCAAACTTGAGCATAGCTAAACTAGTTATGAGATTAAACATTTGTCCTAAATGTCAGATATTCGAATCTTCTCGTTCACATTATTGAACTAAAAAAAATTAGCACTTGAGGTCAACTTTAGAGTACCGTATTTATATGGATCATAAATTGTTCAACTAACATGCTAAAAGAATATGAGATGAGGAAGGAAATGACATTATATTGTTCAATGTACTTGTACTCTCAAGTGATTTGACGTTTGACTTCTTAAAAGTAAATCCAATGAAATTAGTATCTTTTAAAGTTAGCATCTGAAACAAAAAAGAAGAGGTTGAAGGAAAGTGCAAATGGCATAAAATGAGCAATCAAGCAAAATCAAGGAGCTTAAGGAATAATAGAAAATGAGGCAAGCAACTTAAGGAATAATAGAAAATGATAGAAAATGAGGCTAATTAAACTTGTAATAAACAATATTAAAAAAAGCAGATAGTATTACAAGATTTAAGGTAGGGCCTCAAAATATTAAAAAAGCCAAGTAAGACTCAACAGATCAGCAACAATATAATATTAGATTTCTCTTACCTTGCAACTGATATCATGTTTGAGCTAGTTAAAGTCATGAAGTACTGTCGATAACAAGCTCGGGTGAAGAAGATCAACTTTCAGGTATGCATTAAACTTCATCGTTTATAGACTTCATAACCTAAAATGTGCTTACTAAAACAACTGGGTTGAAAAAGACAGCAAACAACAAACAGCTGGGTAATAAAGATAATATAAACAACAAAAAATAAAAAAACACCCGAATTTCACCTTACTTTGATAATTACTGCAACAATATGGTGTTGGATTATGTAAGTTTATTTTTTTGTCTTACATTTGATAACCACTAATTTCTTTTGTGCTTTAAAATTAACTTGTTATGTCAGAGAGTTAGAGAACAGAGTAATGTTTTCCAAACTCGAGTTACCGTCTAAAGCAGCAAACTCACTAAAGACACATTATACACAAAAAGCGTTCAATTAGAAATAAGAAAACAGAGAACAATCAAGCATCAAGTTAAAGGATTTCAATTATAGACAGAAGATTCCATCAGAAACGAAACATCTCAGTAGACTAGAATTCACAACAACCTTCAACAATATTTTTGGGCTTTAGATGCTTAATTGTTAATCACTATGCTTTTAATTTTAGAATTCACATCAACCGAGCAGATCTCTCGAAAAGGCTCCTTGATCATCTCTCTAAGGCCATAGGATTAAGCAAACCAAGTAAAGTATTGGTTAATCAGCTCGGTTTTCCCATTTTTCTTTATAATTTTGGCAGTCCTACAAAGTCTAGAAAAATACAAGTAATGAGTATTAGGTTTGATTGAAAGAAACATGTAAGCCCATAGAAGGTGGATCCAAATTCAACCTAAAATGAAAACTTCAAGTTCTGATTAATTATAATAAAACAAACATTTCTCGTAGAATTGGGAAATTAATATACTTTCATAATCATAAATCAAGATTAACAAAGAGTCAAAGACAACTCAATTGCATAGTAGAACTCGTACTGTAAAATTGAAGCACGTCTTTGAAAACTTAACTTCAAACATACCTTACCTACAAATTCTTCAATTCTTGGGAGCATTTGGTTTGATTGAAAAAAGCAGGTAAGCCCATAGAAGGTGGATCCAAATTCAACCTAAAATAAAAACTTCAAGTTCTGATTAATTATAATAAAACAAACATTTCTCGTAGCATACAAGTTGATGTAATCAAATAAGCCTGACACAGGGACAAAAAAAAAATTACACTCATACTAAATATAAGACATCTTCTAATTGACCAACCAGGTACATCAAAGAAATGATCTTGTGGATTTCTTCGTCGCCAAAGAGTAAATGCAATAGCAGGCACAACAACCAACAAAGCAGCAACAACAACAATTGTTCCAACAATGACTCCATTAGCACCATTACCTAGAGCAACAAAGTGTCATGATCTATCCAAGTCTGTCATGATCTATCCAAGTCCCTAGAAAGAAGTACACTCCATTTAAATAACAATAATAATAATTGATAAAAAAAAATGATCAACAAAAACGACAGGGTAAGAAGTTGAATTAACCCAACATTCTTGGTATACATGAAAATCAAAGGAATGGCTAATGTGTCACAAAACACCATGTAAGATATATCAAGCACAAAACACCATGTTATAGTGCATGAGCTAAGAAGTATAAACATTCTACTTTGGGTAGGGGGTCGCTAACATATGCTAGATACAGGCATACAACACTTAAAACATGTGTTGAACATCCAAAAAAAAAAAAAATATTTGAATATACAAACATAAGATCTTACATGGTGTTGCTTTGATCAACAACTCAGTTTTATGTTGCTTTGATCTTATAACCTCTCCAATGTCTGGTAGTGGTGGAACTCTTGTCCCAAGTTTCCAGTTCTTCAATTCTTCTGGATTCTCTAAGATAAATTGACAAAGCCGTTTCTTGCCGACATTCAAGTTAGTACACGATCCCAATAGCAGCGGATGAGAACGAAAAAGGTATCCTATCTCTTCCACACCCTTGTCTATTTCATTGAATAACAGAAGGCATTACCTTATATTTGAAACAAACTTACCAACTTGGATTTGAGGGAATTGCAGGAACAAGGAACATATCTGGATCATTGAGGATCTCATTTTCAGTAACAAACCGATTAAGGAGAGTGATTTACTTCCTGAATCCTCAAATAAAAGATCTGGATGTTGGCTGATTAAAACAGTCAACTTCTCATTACTGCAACCCATCTGTTTAAACCAGAAAAGAAGCCCAAGAATTTGCTTCCAGTTATAGGAATTACCATCCATCAGTTGTTCTTCAACCCAACTTGATTCAAATCCAATGTTCTTCAATTTGTCTAATACCTTGACAAACCCCTCATTAACACCACCAACCAATAGATAGGGACTACAAACAACAAATTTAACTACGGTAGCTTGGCCGAGACCAAGTTCTTCAAATGATTTTATTGGGGTGGCCACAAAGCCTACAAAAAAAAAAAAAAAAAAAAAAAGAAAGAATATTATTGGCGGGCATTGTTAGGGATGAATGGAAAAGAAATAGAGAAATATTTACAGGGCCATGGCGGGATACATGAATACAACAACCACTTGGATGGATGGATACATGAATACAATACATCTAGATTCAGATTCAGATGATTAAGTAGAAACAGAGAAATCAAAGGATAGAAATCGACTTCGTTTACCTCTTCACACCGCGGCTAATTTTACAACCAACTTACGGATACCTAAGGCTAGGGCTAGGGTTCGACGGCGGCGTCGGAACTTCCATTCTGATTCACCGCCTTCGAGTTTGAATTAACGGTCATCATCTTCCTAAACTCTTCGAAATTAACATTTCCATCGCCATTGGAATCGACGGAGCGGATCATCCTTTGACAGTCCTCCATGGAGCAACTGATTCTGAGGCGATTGAGGACGAGATGGAGCTCAGAGTGAGAGATTAGGCCGTTGTGATCCTGATCGTAGAGGTCGAAGGCGTCGAAGGCGTCACGAAGCTCCGTGGTTCCGGCATCACCGGTGGCCATCGGTTCCTTACAGAAGGCAGCGAATTCGTCGAGGTTGATGAAACCGTCCTTATCGACGTCGAGATCCTCCATGACGGAGCGGAGTTCTTCGTAAGGGACGGCGGAGCCTAAGGACTTGAGGACGGAATCGAGCTCGGAGATGGAGATCTGGCCATCGCCATTCGCATCGAAGCTTCCTCGTTGTGGTGGAGGAAGGACTTGGGCTTCTGGTTGGGGTCAGTGGCCATTTTCGAAGCTCAAATTTGAGAAATTTAATTTCAATTTTGATTTTGATTTGTGTTGAAAAAATGGTGAAGGGGATTGGGTATTCATTGTAAAGTTTCAATTTAATATTTACTAAAGTTTTTTTTTCTTTAGTAAATATTTTTTTTTAAAACAAATGTATACCTATTTTCGAAGGTTTTTAACGAACCTTCGATAAAGATATTTTTCTTTATTTTATACGTTTCAAAAAAATTCGTATAACTTTTTTCGAAGGTTTTTAACAAACCTTCGATAAATAGTAATTTTGGTTTTTTTTTTTTTTTTTAAATCCTGTCTTTTTTCGAAGGTTTTTAATAACCTTTGATAAATAATGAATATTTTTTTAAAAAATGTATATATTTTTTCAAAGAATTTTAATAATCTTGATAAAGAGAGATATGAACGTATATTTAATTTTTTTTAAAAATGTATACTTTTTTCGAAGGTTTTTAATAACCTTCGACAAAGAGTAATTATTTTTTTAAAAAAAAGGAATGTATACTTTTTTCGAAGGTCTTTAACAAACCTTCGATAAAGAGTAAAAAAATTTAAAAGTTATTTTAATAGTATATTTTAAAAAAAATCGTATATCTTTTTTCGAAGGTTATTAATAACCTTCGATAAATAGTATATATTTTTTAAAAAAATGTATATGTTTTTTCAAAGGATTTTAATAATCTTCGATAAAGAAAGGTATGAACGTATATTTAATTTTTTAAAATAATGTATAAAGAGTAAATATTTTTTTAAAAAAAAATGTATACTTTTTTCGAAGGTTTTTAACAACCTTCGATAAAGAGTAAATATTTTTCAAAGGTTATTTTAAAACCTTTGATAAATGTATATATTTTTCGAAGGTTTTTTTAACCTTTGTTAAATAGTATATATTTTTCAAAGGTTTTTAATAACCTTCGTTAAATAGTAGATATTTTTCAAAGATTATTTTAACACCTCCGATAATTGTATATATTTTTCAAAGACTTTTAATAGCCTTCGATAAAGAGTAGAAATTTTCGAAGATTTTTAAATACTTTCGATAAATGTATATCTTTTTCGAAGGTTTTTTATAACCTTTGCTAAAAAATAGATATTTTTCGAGGGTATTTTTAATACCTCCGATAAATGTATATATTTTTCAAAGGTTTTTAATAATCTTCGATAAAAATTAGATATTTTTCAAAGACATTCAAAATACCTTCGATAAATGTGATCTTTTTCGAAAGTTTTTTATAACCTTCGATAAAAGATGGTCGAAATAGGCCAACTTTGTTGTAGTGTTATGACTACCTCACTTGCTAAAAAATTTAAATATATATAATCAAAATCGTGTACCATGTACGCGAGTTGCTTACAAAACTCGTGTACATGTACACGAGTTCCATGCTAGCAGTTGACACGTCATAAAACTCGTGTCCATAGTACACGAGTTACGCCATAAATCGTGTACCGTGAACACGAGTTAACCCTTACATTTTGTATCATGGACATAATTTATAAAACTCGTGTCCATAATACACGATTTAAGTACCTTAGTTTTGTAAATTTTTAAAAAATTGTCTTATTTGTGTAATAATTTATTTAAAGTACATTATTAATATAAAAAATTCATCCCCGATTGGACAATTTGTTTATAGTGTATGAAGCTCCATAGTGGTGGGAAAGTCTTTTTCTCATGATTTTAAATATTGAGATCTTATACATATTACATAGAAAAAAAAAAATTTAATTTTTTTTTTTTTTTTTGCAAAGGTTATACAAAAAAAATATTAGTAAAATTAAGGTTAACAACATCATCTACTCCAAATCCCAAAGTGCTGCTGATTATAGATATTTGTATTATTTGATTTTATTGTTGCTATTTTATAGCCACCAAACCCACTTACTCAAGTTTTAATCTTAAAAAACAAGAAAAAAAAATACCTGAGGGAGAGGAACTCCCATGAAAGAGGAAAGCTATGGTTTTGACTAATGGGACACACCACACTTGTATAGCCACCAAACATCTATGGTTTTGATATACCAATTATATGTGCCAAACTTGTATGCTTATTTGTTTTTTAAAAAAAAAAGCTTTTGGTTTAATATAATGTTGTTTTAAATGAGATGAAAAAAATAAAAAAAATAAGAGTGTTATATAAATGTTCATTCTTATATTTAGTTTCGATTTATAATCGTCCATATGTTCAAAATTTATCGTGAGATCTCGTATAAGAAAGAAGTTGTGAAATATGTTCGGCTTGTATTGATATAGTACTTGCCCAAAGAATTCTAATGATCAAGTTAGAAGCACATGGTTAATTAAGTTAGGTAGAGAGTTCAACATCGTTTAGAAAAAATTATACCTAAAATATTATGAAGATGATATTTATAGACATGCAACTGAATGTAAAAATGTAACGATTAAGAAAGGGTGGTGATGAGACTAGATTCTACTCTAAAACTAGCAAAAGAAAGAATTGTTGTTTGATAAGCGAGATTTAGTAACCAGATTAGTAATCGAAAATTAAGAAATAATATATATCAAGCTAAGGAAAGATCTTGAGTTAAATATGTGGAGGTTTGGCACAAACATATCTAGTATGAGCCATAAGAGTAATACTTCTTGCTCGTTGGTACAACCCAGTTACTGCCGTCCAACACACGTGGCTCAACCATAGATTGTCACGGGTTAATTATTAATTAATTATTTTTTTTTGTTTTTTTTCTACTTCTTTTTATGTTTAAGTTTTAAAAAAAAAAATCGAGAATATGTTTTCTCCCTAAACGTAGGATCTAAGATTCTAAAGTTCAATATTTAGGGTTTAATATTTAGTATTTAAGAATTTATGGTTTAATATTTATAATTTATTAACATTTAAGGAAAACTTTAAACTCCAAACTCTAAATACTAAACTCTAAACTATAATTCCTAAATCATAAACTTAAATTGGAGGTGAAAAAAATATATTTAAAGATAAAAATAAAAAGTAAAAATAATGTTACAAAATAATTTATGATTGTGTCACGTGTCTGGGTGAGCTGACTACGTCCAACCAACGTATTACTCTAAGTCCTAATGTGTTGAGTATAAAAAAAGAAAAGAAAAAAAAATAGAAAAAATTGTTTTTTCTTTTTTATAACATGTTGGGGTGGAAGACCTAGGATCTCATATTTTTTTTTTTTGACAACATGTTGCGATGTGGAGGATTGAACCTAAAATCTCATCGTCGTGACAAGTTTGTTGTTTGGTGATTGGACTGTGTATAACCCATAAAATAACAATAATTAATATTATTTGAATGTCTATTATAATATAATAAGTTTTAGATATTTTATCTACTTGCATATATAATATAATAAGCTTTGAATATTTTATCACTGCTTGCATATATAAGTATATATATTTTGTGAATAATTCATAAAATAATATATATATTTTTTTAAATGTATAATATAATATAATAAGTTTTGAGTATTTTATTTGCGTGGAAGTATATATATATATGAGGACAAATGTGAATATTAAAATAAATAATGATGACAAGACAATTAGGGTGAAGTCGAAGACATATATAGCAACCTTCCTTTTGGGATTTAGTGGGGAGAACTTTAGTGTAAATAAATGACCCTAAAACTATACTTAATTTCAAAATTAAAAAATAATAATAATAATAATTATAGAGGACTAAAAATGAAAAAATAAAAAGTCAAAAGGAAAAATGTAATATCTGTATTTAAAACATGTGGCACACAAATATAATTTAAATATTTTGAGGAGAGTAAAATCTTTGAATAAACGACAATCCCTTCAATTATTGAGTGGGCCTTGGCCTTCTTTAGGGTACTGTCCTACAAAATGTGATGTTCTGTCCCTTTCCAATACTATTTATATATATATATATATATATATATATTTATATTTATCAAAAATAGAAGTATTTGGATGAGACACGTCATTTTGTCTAGTTCATTTTAAAAATTAGTTCTAATATATGTAAATTTAAACATTTTACTAATTTCACTCAATTAATTGGGTGGTGTAACTTTTTTTTCAACAATTAAAGAGTCCGAGACAACATGGGCTAAATACAAGGATTAAAGAAATTAGTATTTTCAACAATATTATTAAGAGATCACGAGTTCGATATAGGACTCCCACATATTATTAAAAAAAAAAAAAAATCAATGCACCAATGAACTCGATCTGTTCTGTGTTTTCTTTTCTTAATTCTCTTATATGCTATTTTTTTTAAGATGTAGTCATTTTTACCATGAGCTCGACAAAGTGTATAAATATTTACTTTAAACGTTTAATTTCATCCACTTACAAAATTTTTGCTCCATGATATACTTTAATTTGAAAAATCATGCATTACATTTAATGAATATTAAACATATACATCGGACGAAATTAATGAGGTTTAAAAGAAAAACAATACTAGAGATTTTTTTTTTTGACAACATCTGGGGGTGGGGGATCGATCTTAAGACCTCTTAGTCTCTTTAGATCATGTCAGTTCAGCTATGTTATTGTTGTCAACAATACTAGAGATTAGTTCAACAATATGTGGAGAGATTAAATGTTGGAGGTTCTGGTCGAAGTTATAATGCCTTAACTTCAACTACTTTCAGTTATATTAGGGTCGTTTTTTTTTTTTTAATTTGCAAGTTTCGAAAAATTTGTCCAATAGTCAATTATGTGCATTAATTAAGTTTAATTTTGTGCAATTTTTAATTAGTGAGCTTTAATTTTTTTTTTACTTTATTAGAAAGATATTGAACAAGTAAAAATTGATACAACTTATCAAGTTATGGAGTTAAAATTGTTTTATTTCCCCCCTAAATTTTAAAATCTACCATGTTTTATCAAAAGCTTTAAAAGGGCGGATGATATACAAATTGCCAAATAAAAATGGTGATGGAACTTAGGCCAAATAAATTAAGGTAAAAGAAAAAGTTGCTTCTTTGTCGAGTTTATATAGAGACAAATATAAATACAAATTGTCAACTTTGATAAACGGTGCATGTTTATTGAGATCACATTACACAAAACACCGAAAGAGAGCAATTGTAGTCAACCTAAGTATAATTTAACTGATTTAGACATATATTTTTAACCAAGAGGTCAAAAATTTTAATCTTCACTCCATTTAATTGAGATTTTAGAAGGATGAAAAAGTGTGTATAGATTGCTAGTTATTCTGAGTAATGTCCAGTCCTTAAGTAGAAGAAGGAAAAAGAAGAACTAATAAATGAAAATACCTAATCTTCTACCTAACCAAAGAATTAAGGGGATTAGGTATGATAAATTAAATACTAAATACACGCCAGGGAAAAATTAGTCAACTAACACTCAGGTAGCATTTGTCTTAACACATTTAACTAAAAAAAAAATAATAATAAGAATAATGAAAGACACAACAAAGGGAATGTGAAAAAAAGGTTAAATACTATAATCTAAAACGATGCTCTAAGCTAAAATATTCCTCAAAATCCTAAACAGTAAACTCTAAACCCTACAAATAAAGTAAATTTTGATTTCAATTTTAGCAATTTTTTAAAATAGACAGCTAAAAAAAACATTTAAAAGAATTTATCATAATAAAAATCTGAATCAACTAGAAAACAATTCATGAACAAAAGGAGGGAGAGATGCAACAAAATTCTTGACCTAAAATTAAAATGTCCTTATAAAGTACTAAAGAGACATTAAATATGGAGTAGGAATAGATACATGAAGTTCAAAGAATACTTTATTTACCATATAAATTTTAATAAAAACTTATTAATTAATATTGACATATGATATGTTGAGATATTAAGTTGGTATTCTTGTAATTAGTTAGAAGTCTCTGGTTAGTTACTTTTCTGTTAATTTATTTGGTTACAGCTGTTATTTGGTTAATACCTACGGTTGTTACTTGATTATTCATTGTGTATAAATGAGAGATAGTATTCTTTAATTAATAAGATAGAAAAGACCGATACATTTTCTCTCAAGTGTAAAAATTAATTTTATATATATATATATATATATATATATTTTACAATAGGTGGGAGAATTTTAATGTGTAACATTTTAATCACTAGTGATGAATCATGTTAGCTGAGTGAGTTATGTTGGTGTTTATAAAACTTATTAATTATAATAAAATTAAATCTAATTTATTAATAATTGATAAATTAATTTACTACTATATAGGTTTTTTAAATGAATTTACTACTATATTTAAACTTAACAATTTCTACTTCGAAATTAAATTCAGAAATTAATATTTTCAAAATCGGCCCCCTCCCTTAATTGATGCAAATGGAACATCCATTAAAAATAATATGTAGAATATCCACCACTAGTCAAATTTTTTTAATAGTGCGTCTGGAATAATTTTTGAAAAAAAAATACTTTTTAAACAAAATAATTTTTTTTTAAAACATAATACTTTAAAATGTTTTTACTATCACTTCTTAAATGATTTTATATGATTGATTTTTTTTTAAAATCATAATAAATAAAAAGAACTTTAGAAAATTTGAATTAATTTTTTTAAAAAAAAAATAAGATATTTTTGACAGAGATTATAAAAAAAATGACTTTTTAAGTGTTTAAACAAAATATGTAGTTAAAAAAAAAAACATATTTATAATTAATATAATCATTTGAAAACAGTCTAACTAAAAAAATTGTTATTTAAAGTTTTTCTTTTTAAAAAAAAAAAGTAAGATATAAAAAAAATTTAAATTTAAATTTTTTCTTCTTAAAAAAAAGTGCATTCCAAACACCCTAAACAAAACCACAAGGTTATGAGAAGAATAAAAATAAAAAGCTTAAAAAAAAAAAAGTATGATAAAAAAAATTATAATTTAAATATTTTCAATTATGTCATTTTTAAAAAAAAAAAAAATAGATAAATTACGTCATTTTCTAAGTCTTAACTTTTCTAGTTTTTTTTTTCTTATAGCAAAAGGAAATATATAAATTAAGAAAAGGTCATGCTCATTGGGCTACAAGCATAGGAATCTAAAAGTAAAATACTAGATGACCAAAGTCGGGGACTTGAGTCCCAAACAGAACAATCCCCGTAGACAAAGCATGGCCCACGAGATTGTGAGCCACTTTGTTAGTCGATCTCGGACTAAAAAATAGACCCGTTCTAGTTAAGTTAACTAAATAACATGCCTATTAAACATGATAAATAAATAAGAGGACAAAGTACACAACTAAGATGTATATTTAGTTAAGTTAACTAAACAACATGCCTATAACATGCTAAATGTGGTCAAACCGAGCATAGATCATTGAAATTATGTCATTTTATATTTCAAAAAACACAATTCTTTATCCAATTCTAGACTATAAAATTGTTACCGTCAAACTCTAGTTTTTTACCTCAATTTTTTGTAGGGCCATTCAAGATTTGGAGGATATGGAAATGCGCTCTTTTGTTCTTATTGCTTCAGCCATATGGAACAATAGAAATGAAGTTCTCTTTGGAGGTAGACCAATTCATGCTTTTAAGAAGTCCCCGGTTCAATGGGCGTATGACTGCATAGATGAGATGGATGGGGATCGGACCCCTTTGAGGGCGTGCAGGCATACACCAAATATCCATTCCCACCATGAAAGAGACGTTGGTGCAGTTGCGGCTTCCACGATGGTCCAGGCAGAGTTTTGACACCCTCCTCCTTTGCACTCATTTAAATTAAACACAGATGTTGCTCTGTTAGATGATGCAATGGGGAGGGGACGGGGGCCATTATTCGTGACTCGACGGGCAACATTATGCTCTCGGCAGAAAAGTTCCAGGCGCGAAGGATATAAGTTGATCTTGCTGAAACTCTCGCATTAACCGAGGGTGTGGATCTCGCTATTGTTGTGGGACTGACTCCTTTGTGGGCAGAAGTTGATTCTCAAATCCTATGGAAACTACTAATGGGTTTAGATCGTTATGAAAATGAAATACAACCATTTGTCTTACGCACAAAGAAAAGTATCCGGGGTTTTTGCTTCGTACTGAGATGTTGTAACTCTGTGGCTCACGACCCATGCTCGAAGAACACATTGATTTAGTCCATCCTATCCGACTTATCATACCTAAGAACACATTGATTTAGTCTATCCTATCCGACTTATCATCCCTTTCCATTTTTATTGATCACTCTAACGTTTGGTTGCCTTAAAAAAAAAACTCAATACCAATTTAAAATTCAAAATCTTTTTTATATGGTTAAATATTATTGGTTCCAAATTTTACAAAGTTCAAAGAATTTGAGTTAAATTATAATAATTTTATAGTTTGAAAGTTCTGTGGTAATTGCAACAATCCTTATAATTGAATGGTAGCTTTTGAAATCCCCTTGTTAAAGATTAACAATTATAATTATAGGTTTATTGGTGGGCCTAAATCAAAAAGGGTTATGAGAACAAAAAAAAAAAAAAAAAAAAAACTTTCAAAGTTTGAGTTTAAATCATGGATTCAACTGCTTAAAATTTAATATTTTACAAATTTCTTTGAACATAATTCAACAATAAATAATTGACATATACTTCTCAATTGTACCATCCTACTTGTTCTTGAACTATATATATATATATATGGTCAAGTGGTTGTCCCTCGAATCAAACGTTACGCAAGCCAATCAAAATCAAAATCACCAAGTTCAATTAAAAAATCACATCAGAAAAGTAAATTGACAGTCACGTTCAAAGCCATAGCCTTCATTTTCTTCCACTTCACCAACGCTACAACCACCAAACCTAATACTAAACTAATAACCTCAACAATGTCTACCAGAAATCTGGTTTTTTATGTACAAATATACCCACATGTTCATTTTTTCATACCACACAAAATACTAAATTGCTAATCTAGAAATAAGTGAACTATACTACATGAAAATGCTCCACATTTCCATTCCCAAGTACAGTGATTTAGCTAATATGCTTCTCTTCCTCTTCCTCTTCCTCCAAGTTTGCGAAAGCTAGCGAGGCCTTGTCAAACCAAGAGGAATGGCATTTGGTCCCGTTCGATTACCAAAGACTCTATGTCCTTGTGGGCGGAATTTAGCGCCAGAACCTACACACAAAAAACAACTTTCAAATTTCAATCATCAACTTCTGACTTCAGATACTACCCTCATCCTTCCTGAGTATTAGGAGAAAACTTACCTCCAAAGCCACTAGACGAGGCTAAAGCAGACAATGCAGGGGTGACAATCTGCCCTGCTTCTCGCAGTATCTTCATAAGTTCTCTGGCATGTTTCGCATTCTCATGGGTAAAGAATGTGAATGCAGTTCCCTTTGCACCAGCACGACCCGTTCGGCCTATTCTGTGGATGTAATCCTCGAGGCTTGTTGGGAAATCATAGTTGATCACACATTTTATATCTTTCACATCTACAACAGACGGTCAAAGTTAGAATTAAATAAGACATGCAACATGGGAGCATGGATAAAAACTGCAAGAAACCTTATCCCTGCATTCCCCTAAGATCTGGTGACCAAAACTAAGATAACACATTCATTACTACATAAATGTGCCCACCTTAACTTTGCAGGGATAAGTAGCAGCTGTCACCAAGACGACTTCCATACCATACCAACAATGCAATAATGAATGAGTCAACCAGGCTGCAAAAACAACCAGCTCCATAATTGTGGATGGGTACCGATAGAAATACTCGGATAACATTAACTATAGGAGCATAAATACTATTTCAGGCATCTTAAGGAAATGATCTTTTAAGTAAACTCCTCAAAGTCTCTGCCTTCTAATTGTCCTTTACTGACCCATTGATACATAGGATTTACAAATCTTTAGCATCTATAAACAGAATAGGTTTTCCCTCCCGTTTAACATGGACAAAATCATTGAGAAACCTCAAAATAACATCATCTTTGAGTTGAGACATTCATGCCATGATTTAATAGTGTACTAGCAGCCGATACGAAAAATGGGATGGCTCTGTTTCCTTTAAATCAAACTTTCTTCCTTCACCATAACCACTACCCCAAAAGGAAGCCCAAAAGAAGTAGAATGTAAACTAAACCTAGGGCACATTGTTTGGGAAGCAAAGGATCTCTTTAGTCCGGAGAAAGAAACAGAAAACCTATGCAGTTTCAAATCTGAGACAAAACCAAGCAGTCTCACAATCATCATGCACTGCACATTGCAGAATAGAACCTTCCTCTGCACCCAAGCCACAATTTATATTCAGGAACTGGAAAGCAGCTGGCCGACTCATTTAGAATTTGAAAGTGAACACCTCAGGCCCGTTTGATAACCATTTGGTTTTCGAAAATTAAGCTTATAAACATCCATCTACGATTTTAGTTGTTTTTCTATTCTATCTACTTTTTACTAGTGTCAAAATACAAGCCAAGTTTTGGATACTAAAAAGTAGTTTTTAAAAACTTGTTATTATTTTTTGGAATTTGACTAAGAATTCAAATGTTTACTTGAGAAAGATGAAAATCATCATAGATAAATTTGAGAAAACAAGCACAATTTTCAAAAATAAAAAACTAAATGGTTATCAAACGGGACCTAAATTAAGACCTAAAACACCTGACATGTAGTAATCCTACCAAGCCCTCTTGCAGCCACATCAGTGGCTGTCATTATTGGGTTTCTTCCAC
This sequence comes from Herpetospermum pedunculosum, assembly GCA_028017165.1. NCBI lineage: Eukaryota > Viridiplantae > Streptophyta > Magnoliopsida > Cucurbitales > Cucurbitaceae > Herpetospermum > Herpetospermum pedunculosum. Next base: position 2,035,839 of record CM051530.1, read on the forward strand.
TCTTAAATTCTGACAAAACCAAGTCCCTTTCAGCCTGCTTTTTATCGCCATGAATGGATAGAGCTGGCCATCCATCCATTCTCAGTTGCCTCGTTATTCTATCACATCCTTTTTTCGTCTCCACAAAAATCAGAATACGACTACCATCCATCACTTCTCCTAGCAATTTAATTAACCTGCATGAGAAAAATGTGCTAAATATAAAAATGGTAAGAGGATCTCTCTCTGTGTGTGCCCGTGTGTTCACACGTTTTATAGAATATCACAAACTTTAAACAAACCTTCTATATTTCTCAGCCTCTGGCAAAACTTCAACGACTTGGTTTATAGACTGGTTAGCTTTAAGATCTGACGAACCAATAATCACCTGATACATCACAGCATTTAAATGTCAATACTTGTTTCTATAACAACTTCAACGCATATGTAAGCAGAGTACTAGTTCACAAAAAGGAACTACTAATCTAACCTTATAGGCATTACGTAAAAATTGTCTAGCCAATTTCTCAACCTCCCTTGGCCATGTGGCACTCCAATATAATGTCTGCCTATCGGGTCGGATCTGTGAAGAGAAAAAAGCTCTTAGATAGAGTTGAGAACTGAGTACTACATCATAATAAACAGTTTTTTTTAAAGAGCTCTTAGAGAACTTCTTCATTTTTCATTCAGAATAATTTGAGGACTGAATACTAGATTATAATAAATAGGATATTATCATCAGGCACCATCAAAATTGTAAAGTTCGTTAAGTGCTCCAACTAGAGAAAACTGAAAATGGTTTCAATCAATTAAACTGCAAACATTCCTAAGATCATTCACATGCATATGCAGCTCATTTCAACTGGTAAAGATGATTCCACAAATAACAATTATTGTTAATTTCATATTAATCTTCATATGCAATTCCAATATCAATGTCTAGAGAAAGAAAGTGGGGGTGGAATATCATACTTGGCTCACGATTGTCCTTATCTGAGGCTCAAATCCCATATCCAGCATTCTATCAGCTTCATCTAAAACAAGGTAAGTCACTCTCCGCAGGTTCGTGTGGCCAGCTTCCAGCAAATCAATCAGCCGACCAGGTGTAGCAATAACAAATTCAACACCTGAGAGACAATGAAGTTGCTACATTACTGCAAGTAATCAATTACAAACAGTCAAAAACAGTTCAGTGAACACAATTACCGTTTTTGAGATCACGAATTTGAGGGCCTTTCGGAGCCCCACCATAAATGCAAGTACTTCTAATATTAGCACGTGAACCAAATTTAGTACCCTCTTGTTGAATTTGAACAGCTAATTCTCTGGTCGGTGCTAACACCAATACAATGGGACCTTCACCATGCGCTGCATGAATGTAGATGGAGAACAAATTAGCACAATGTTAAACGTCAAAATAAGAGTGGAAACAAAAAGAAATTAAAGCTGCAAATCTATAATTTAACACTGACATAAACGAGGCTGGGCACTAATGTGTATTAGAGCTGGCAATAAATAGGCCAGTGTCTTTCCAGAGCCAGTCTCAGCAATGCCAATCAAATCTCTTCCTTTCATGGCCATTGGCCATCCTTGAGCCTGAATTGGTGTTGGCTCAACAAATCCCAATTTCGCAATCACATCAAGGCAGTAAGCTAACAAACGAGATAAAGAACAACAATCAGCAAGTTTCTTGAATACGAGAACATAAATACAATTCCATTCAGTTCATGGGATATGTAAAAATACCAGGAAAATTGGCCTCCTGAAAACTCCTAATCGGTCTTGGGACTTCGTATCCTTCCACCCTAATATCACGCCTCTCTCTGTAAATTTGAACTTCAGACTCCGTCATTGCACGCACAGAAGGACACTCAGTGTAGAAATTCTTTTCAAAAGGGACCAAATTGCCAAAATTCTGACTTGGAAGAACTATGTTATCTAAGTCCCCTCTCGAGGAACCACCACCACGTCCAGACCCTCTTCCGCCACCACGGCCCTCAAACCCCGTTCCTCCACCACGACCACCTCCAAAACCAAAATTCCCACCAGTTCTACTCCCGCCCCTCCCCGAATCAAACATTCTCCTACCGCCACCGCTGCCGAAACCACTTCCGCCCCGGCCGATATTAAACGGTCCTGCAGGAGGCTGAAACCGTGGGAAGCCATTGAACCCTCCTCCATTAGGCAAAGCACCACCACCACCTCTTTCACGGCCATAGTATGGAACTGGAGGAGGTGCGTAGCCTTTGTACAAGGATTCACGGCCTGCTATTTGCGGTGGCGCAGCAGGCTGTAGACCCACTAGGTCACTGCGGAAGAAAAATGAAAAGGCATCAACAAAAGGGCAGAAAGAGTTGGGAAACCCCATAAAGAAATCAACGAAAAGAAAGATATCTGTAATCCAAGTAATTACCTTCGGCGTTCGCGGTAGGAATTGGGATCGACATATCTATGGTCATAAGGATTCATCACTCTGAAAAACCGCAGAGAATACGGGCTAGGGTTTTGAAAGTAGAAGAAATGGAGTAATCTACTTCAACGGAAGATACCTAATCGGTGGTAGCGCCCAGAATTTCAGACTATTCCGTTTCGAAGTATTCACGATCTACAGACGAAAGTGAAGAAGAAAGGGTTGAAATTGTTCGATCGGTGCCGATGATGATGGGCTAAGAGGCCCAATACGAATGGGCTGAGACCTATAAGGTTCGAAATTCGAGCCCATTTCTTCAATCTGGTGAGATCTTTACGAATAAATAAAATTTTCTAACTTTTGTTGGCATCAACAAACATTTGGCTTCTTATTTTCTTTCAAGTTCCCTCTCTTTTCTATCTCGTGTCTCTCATATGTCTTCAACCTCATGATTTGGTCCAACAACACACACATGTTATTGAAATAAAAATGACATTTTTTTTCGTGTAAGCGGGAGTGGATGATTGTGGTGTTTCAAGCAAATTCCGACTATTAGATTCAGACAAAATATCTTGAGACCAGTGGAGACAATTTTGTAGAGGGAGGAAAACTAGGACATATAACTTTTAACCCACCGAAAGTCTCAAGTAAGTGATGTTTGGGGCACCAACTTAGGGTTGGGTGGATTGAGTTATAACTCAGTCGACGTTTAACTTATCTTTTTTTAAGTCCAGGGTACATAAGGTCATTTTATCTACTTCAATATTATTTACTATTTTAACTCATTTAGTGTCTTAAATTTCAAATGAGTCGTAAAAGGATGTGACATCACCAAACGAAGAAGATAGGAGGAGTCGGACAACCGCTAAACATGCATGTGGAAGAGAGGAAGAAATGAAGCAAGAGGGAGAAACGAAAAACGATACGAGAAATTCGAAAGAACTCATCTACATAAAAAGAGATTAAAAACAAAATGTGAGCTGCAGTCGAACTCGTTGGACCCAGAACCAGAAGTGGTAGTTGGTGGAATACCGCAGCGGTGATTGGCACTCCTGTAGGCTCATCTTGCATACAAATTCTGGGGGTCCCAGGTCCTGCTAACACGAAATGAGAAATACATTCGATTACAGCACTGAATCACTCTAAGAGTCTAGTCGGTGGAACCCCCAATTCTCAACCCCGACCTACACAAGTGGTTTTAGAACCCACATTTTGTCTCCGTCGCTGACGTTCGTCAAGCAGGCCACGTGGATTGGCCAGGGGCTGATGACCTGATCCAAAAACTGGTCCAGGTTGCGGAAATCGAAATCCCGAGTTGGAGGAAGCTCCAACTAGCCATATCTAAAGTCACACTGTTTTTCAGCCGAAAGACTTAATTTTTTAATAAAGTCGGTTCTATTTGAGTTTGATTTGCTTTGTAGGATCAAAGGGAAGGAGTTGCTTTGTAGGATCAAAGGGAAGGAGCTTCCTCCTCAATCCGTCAATCCAATCAATACCGCGGAACATAAACAAATGATTTTTTTATTTTTGTTTAATGTTGAAAAATGTTATAAAACCTTATTTTGAAAATTCAAGTCAAATACTATGTGCGAGTCAGGATAATTGAGGTTCAATTTCCTATACTCTAATTTGTTGTATTAGAAGAAATCAATTATTGTTTAAGCACAATATTTTGAATTAGTCGCCAACAAGAGCACAGTGATGTATCGAACATGAGATCTTAGATTCAATTTTCCACTCTAATATGTTTGTAAAAAAAATATATTTTGGATTAGTCGGTCAAAATTCACTATTTTATGTGGATACGATGAGTCAACTATGATCGAATTTTCAGTATTAAAAAATTAGAAAAATGCCGACTGACAAACTTTTATTTTATTGGTAAGTGTTCCGATTACGTGCACTTCGACTAATTTGCGTAATTGACACAACAATTTGACTGCCAAAATACACAGCCGGTGACAAAAATTGGCCTGACAATTTCTATGCATAATTCATATCATTTCGATTGCTGCTAAATTACAAGCTAGCTGATATGGGATTATCTGTAACCTTTGATCTGATTGTCAATCGTTTATTCAAACAACGAAAAATAAGTAAAAATGGTGATTTTCTCTCTCTCTCTCTCTCTCTCTGTTTGCTCTTCTTCTTGCTCATTGCTTAAACAGAACAGAACCCATTAATCGCGACCCGACCTGCTCGTCAAGCAAACACATTCGAACAAGTTCTTGCCGGAGCGCCGACGCCGGCAATCGGAATCTTGAGAAGAACGAAGCAACCCCATTTCCTGTTGACGGCCATCCACTTTTTTGCCTTCATAAACAATGGTAACCTCGCAAAATTCTGGCGCATTCTTCTTCACAAATTCCCCTTTTGCCATTCTTTTCCCCAGTAGCCTAAGAAGTTACACAAATCAGATGGGAAATTGAAAAGGGTTGTTTTTCTTTTTTAGTTTATTCAATTTCTGCAAAACCCCCAAAAATGTAAAAAAGTTCCAAACCTTGTGGAAAGTGGCTTTTTGGTTCCTATGACCAAATTTGTTATGTTCAGCACTGGAATGAGTTGAAGGATTGCTTTGGCTGTCGTGTTACTCTCTAGAAGCAATGTGTCAACTGTCACCTGAGACATGGGAACACAACAGAGTTTACAGTTTCAGACAAGTTTTTGTGTTTTTCAGACAGGCTTTTGAGTTTTGAGATTGTTTTGTTTTGAGTAAGGACGTGTTTGGAATCACTTGAGAACACTTTTCTAAGCACTTCAAGAATCATTCTGAACACGTCTTGAGTGGGAAAAGTGAAGGATCTAAGCACTTGAAAAGTCATTTCAAACAAGTCGTGAAAGTGAAAGAACGAATACCTTGGCATCAGTACATAAGCGGATGTACTTCTGCAAGAGATTTCTCCTTCTGTTGTTTTCTTCATTGATATACACTCTCAATTGTTCTTGGCTCAGTTGGCTCCTTGCTAATCTTCCAACTGAAATCCAAATGGGTTTACAGGTAAAAATGCTGTAACTTACAGCAATTCATGAACAAAGATGAATCTCAAGCTAAGCCAATGAATATGCTAATGAGTAATGATCCAATGATCATATCTTTTACTTGTGTGTTTGATGAGAATTTCCATTGCATAAACAAAACATGTTTCCATCACAAGAGGAACATTATAGATTCAGCAGATTGTGGTTAGTTTGACTATTTTGGAAGGAAGACAGATAGTCAAAAGAGGCAAAAGGAACAAAATATAGACCTTACCACATGGCCCATGTGCATCAAACATCCATTACAGGAAGATTATGCAAGAAAAACAGCCTAGAATAGAAGAGTTGTTGACTGATCTATGATTATGATCTGAAAGATGAAAAAAAGGAAATAAAGTAGAAATCTTGATTTACCTGGTGTAGGGATGTAGGTAAGAGGAGGAAAAACATGGACAAGAAAGACACAACAACCAGGTGAGACAGCATGATCAAGGGCCCATTTAAGCACATCTATGTCATCTTTACCAACGGCGACATAGACGTCGTTTGCACCACCGTCTCTGCTACTGATAATAGTCTTACTTTCCTCTCCAATCTCGACGATCTCCGGGGACATCATCCTTGCACTGCAGCATTGCAGTTGCAACTCTGCTGGTCTCCCTTGAAACTCCTTTGCCATTCTTAGCTCTCTCTCTCTTTCACTCTCCATATACGCTAAGAACAATGAGAATTGATATGAGAATGAAAATGACAAGAATGTGTTTTAGTGGGTTGGAAGTATACAAAGGAAAAGACATTCTTGCTCTCATAACCACAAAGGAAAAGAGAGAGAGAGGATAGATTCTCTTGTATCATGGGCCTGCAGCCACATTCTTCTGTCAACATTTGCTTTTTTTCCTCTTTTTTTCCTTGTGTGCCTTTGGTTAAGTCAAAGGGAAGAGGTGAAAAAACCAAAGAAATTCTTTTGAATTTGCTCCTCTCAAAGTGAAAAGTTTGACCAGTATCTGAACATTAGGTGAACCTTATTTCCCTAGCTTTAATCTCATGAATAAAGAAATAACTCTTTGGTTGAAAAGATTGACAAACTCTTATCATCCTTTTTTACTTTATTAAATCAACTTGATATCTAGCTTTTAGTTAGCTATTTTTTAAGAAAAGACAGACAGAGACCTTTTTTAGAACTTACTGATCTTTTTTAGTTAATTCTCTCTAAACTTGACCAAGATTTTTTAAGAGTACCAAATACATTCATGCCTCAAATACCAAAGAAAAAAGAAAGAGAGAGAGAGGGAGCAAGAATTTAAAAGTAGGTCCTTGTAAAATAGCCTAAAAAGCAAGGTGTTACAGTTAATCTTTAACATTTCAATCCTTCTCATGGGGACCACTATAGAATATGATGAAGGGGTGGCACATGTAACCACTAAAGATTCTTCCAAAAGTTGCAAAGTCTTTTCCAACTTCTCTTAACTTTTCTTCAAAACACCAAGATAAGCCTCATCTAAAAACACACAAAATATGACTTTGGTAGGTGTTGACCATTCTGATCAGAATGTGGATTAACACATAAAATACGATGCTCTCCACAGCGTCTCGATGCTGTCCCCTTGAACCTAATGGCTTCTGCAGCCTGTTTTGGCTCCACAAACCCGACAGTTACATCGAGCTGATTAATTGGAAAACAAACAGTAGCTGTAATCAAATCTAACAAATCCAGAAAGCTAATCTGGTCCACCTCTGAAGAAAGTTGAGAAAATCCCAGATCTGTAATCTATTGACAGACAAATTAACTGTGTTGTGAATGTTACAGAGTGAATCTCATGATCAATGAAAAAAAAAGTGGCTTGCTTTGATAATGGTCCGTAGGGCCATGGTGTTTGGTAATGGAAGATTGTGTAGTGTCCATCTACTTCATGGTTAATGCTTGCTGACCTTATATTGTACATCAATGGCTTCCATCATCAACTTGCTTCTCCTGTTTGTGCTTCCCTCATAATCCTAAATCATATGCACATTTCTGTCCGTACATTTTCCAGCCTCCAAATACTCCATTTTTTTGGTCGAATTCTTCTTTCGTGTCAAGGTGATAGCTATCAGTAGTCTTTGACTCTCACGAAAAGGTAGTGTATTACAGAAGTATGATCGTTTCCACTTGTTTTCATGGAGGATTACAATTGTCTCCTCGAAATTTTGTCATATGGTTGCAGAAAAGCAGGGACTTTTTCTGGTCATCATCTTGTTAGCTAGTTTAGTTTCTTTGTAACAAGCTGGTTGTGAAGAAGAGACATTTATGTTTGTTTGTTGTTGTTTTGTTTACTTTTTCTCTCTTCATTCTTCTTTATGGCTTTCTGCAAGTTGCAGAGTAGAATCTTGGGTGTAAGATTGGTGCTTTGTGGAATCCATGGAGTCTCATGTTACGATAGAATCAAATAACAATAAACAAAAGCGCAAAAGAAGATCGACACAGATTTACGTGGTTCACTACCGTGTTAGCTACGTTCACGGACAGAAGAGAGAGAACAATATTATTACGAATAGAAGAGAATTACAAATGACAGACTAGAGACGACGGAAGTCATTAGAAGGTTTATATATAACTAATGACCTAATACAAAGTGGGTTAATGCCCAAAACGAAAAGTAAAACCCAAATCAGGTTTTCCTTTAGGGATGTCGCCTTTAGACTCCCACCAAGGCGCTTCGTCCCTAGACTCCGACTTGCTGACTCTGTATCAAACCAGTCGTAGAGAGCCATAACAGATTCGAAGGCATTCGAACATCTCACATAGACCACAAAAAGTGTTGTTTGACAAACAAGATCACACCTTCAAAAAGTTGGCTTGAAGATGCTACCAAAATGGGCAAAGATAACGATCAATTCAATCAATGAACAGACTGTGAAAAAGGAAAAGAAAAGAAAGAAGATAATGTCATTTTCCCACCATGAAAGGACACAATTCTCCAATTTGTCCATTATGAAAACAAAAGACAATCATAACATAACATAACAGGATCATAGCTACGGCTACAAGCCTCATTTCAGCTGGTTTTGATGGAATTTAAGCTCGTAAATTTCCCACTCTACTGTTGAGATTAGCAAAATAATGATGTGTCTGAAGAAACTATCATGTGTTGATATATATATTTACACTGTTCTACCGTAAATATTGACACTTTGCATTTCGTCTGTGTGAATTCGATCCAATCTGATTGAACAAATCTTAGACTTTTCAAGCCATTTTGTTAATTTTTGAATGCCGTCTAATAATCATTCATTTTTTAAACTCGGGTTTGTTTTCTCAATGGTATCGCTTAGTGACCATGAGTTTCTAGGTTCAATCCCACACTCCAACATGTTATCAAAAAAAAAATTGAGTACAGAGATTTGAACCTACAAGCTAAAGCGAGTACATGTCAATTAGTGTCAATGATGAAAATATCGATATATTAGGATTTGATATAGATATTAAAGATTAATGAATATCTATGATATCTTTTATAAATATTCATAAAACATAAAAAAAATATTATTTGTTCAATTTAATATGAATCTAGATTCTAATAACTTAACTTAGTTGGAAAGTAAAAAGAACTTAATTATTAATTTAAGTATATTTTAAAAAAAATTGATTTACAAAAATATCTATGGATATATACGGAAAATTAAAATAACGATATCAACATAAATATTGATATTTTGATACTTGATTACTGCTGAGTTATGTTCACTTTGACATGATTTTTATCTTTCTTTAAGCAAGCATTTGAATTCTTATACAAATTCCAAAAACAAAACAAAAATTTAAAAACTATTCATTTTAGTTTTAAGGTTTAGGGTCCTTAACTTAAAATTTTAAAATATCCGTAAAAAATAGATAACACAACAAATTGTTAGAGTCCTTATGCTAGTATGGTAAATATATTAGTTATAAATTTTTTTATTGTCTTTTTACTATTTAGGCAAATTAATTGTTAGTATTGTAAATATATTAGTTATAAATTCTTTTATTCTCTTTTTACTATTTACGCAAATTAATATTGTACCTATTTTAAGTAAATGAAATGAATTATTTTTATTCTTTAAGACAAACATTTACTCAAAGAAATCATAACTGAAAGTAGCATTAGTGTCTTAATTTTTCTTACTTAGATTAATTTTGTACATATATCTCTTAAGTGAATAAAATAGATTATTCTTAGTCTTTTAAATCAATATTTACGTAAAGAAATCATAAATGAAATAGCGTTTAATTTTTTTTTAAATAAAAAATTAAAACATAAATAGTTATTAGATAAAAATATATATATATATATATTTTAAGCCACTTTAAATGTCCCACCACGTAGCTCAACTCGTGGAAAGTGGAGAGGACTTTATTCAGCACTTCCAATTGAGTGGAGTCAATCAATTTTGAAACATTCTCATTCATTTCCCTCTCAAATGTATAAATTCAGAGCATAAACTCAAACCCCATTATAAGCCAAACTGCAAATAAAGGACAGAAATTTGCAAATATGTACAGAAATCACAACCCAAGAACCCTCCTTCTTACTGCTATCCAAGTCTTGATGATTCTATTATCTGCTGCTTGGATTTCTCTTTGGCTCTTAAAACCCACTGATCTCTGGACAAAAAAATGGCATCTTGCTGAAAACAGTGCTCGACCCTCTGTATTTGGATATTATGGTACATATTCTGCATGTCCTTCAGATTCTTCTTTCTTGCAGATCCAACTCTTGTTTCTTATTTTATAACTGGGTTCGATTCAAACCCAACTTTTTGTACTCAATTTTGTATTTTTCAGGTCTCAACTTTGTTGTGTATACTTTTCCTGTTATTGCTCTGGTTATAATTGGACTGGTTTACTTGAATCTCAAACCCTCCAAGCCACAAACTTGCAGGAAAGTTCATCTGGGTAGCAGTTGATTTGAACAATTCAACTTTCTATATGCTTAGAACAGGCCTTTTGATATTCTTCTTCTTGAATTCTTTTGCTACAGGCAAACAAAGTTCTCAACTTTTTCCAATGCTCTCTCAAACCCACTTGTTGTCAACAGTTATTTGGGCGTTTTATCAGGAATTGAGCTTCTGGGTGTTGCTTTGTTTCTACTCTTCCTGGCTTGGACGTTCTATATTCGAATTTCTAAAGATTTCAGAAAGTTGATGCCTGATAAATCACTCAAGTTGAAGATGTAAGTGCTTTAGAAGAACAAACTTTCAATGCTGTTTCTTTGTTTTCTGATTATGGGGTTGGAAGTATTATCGATTTTGATTGATTCAGCTGCTTTTCAGATGGGAACTCAAGTATTTAAGAGTAGCTACCAGGTTTGGTTTGCTGGCAGAGGCCTGTTTGGGGCTGCTTCTTCTGCCTATCTTGAGAGGGTTGGCTCCATTTCAGCTTATTGGCATTCAGTTTGAAGCTTCAGTGAAGTATCACATCTGGCTTGGTACTGCAATGGTGCTGTTTGGCACCTTCCATGGTGTAAGTACCTTGTTCATTTGGGGCCTCAGCAACCAGATTCAAGATCAGGTAACGCTTCTTCTTTTCCTTGCTGTTTCTGATTCTATTACTTGTTCCATAGACAATGTCAATGATTCATTTTGAGTACTGTTTTGTTGAAACTAGGTGTGGAAATGGCAGAACGCGGGCCGGATTTACGTCGCTGGGGAGATTACTTTGATTACAGGATTGGTGATTTGGATCACTTCCCTGCCTCAGATAAGGAGGAGAAAGTTTGAGATCTTCTACTACACACACCATTTGTATATTGTCTTTTTTGTGTTCTACTTGTTTCATGCTGGAGATAGACACTTTTACATGGTATTTCCTGGATTGTTTCTGTTTGGCATTGATAAGATCCTCCGAATCGTTCAATCTAGAACCGAAACTTGTGTCGTCTCCGCTCGAATTCTCCCCTGCAAAGCCGTGGAACTAACTCTGCCAAAAGATCAGAGTAGTACTTCTTCACTCATCTCCTTTTTGCAAATTTGTGAAACAAAAGATGGTAGTTCTCTGAAAAGCTAACTTTCTTTGGAATTGCATTGCAGGGCTGAAGTATAAACCAACTAGTGTTGTGTATGTGAAGATACCTAGGATTTCCAGATTTCAGTGGCATGCTTTCAGCTTGATTTCCAGCTCGAGTGTTGATGACGACACAATGACGATTGTTGTTAAATGCGATAAGTCGTGGACGAGCTCTTTGTATGACATGATTAGTACTGAACGTGAGGGAGAGTCGGATCAGTTGAAGTGTATATCTGTTGCAGTTGAAGGCCCTTATGGACCGGCCTCCATCGACTTCCTAAGGTCTACTTACAAAAACATGTTTTGGTTCAAACGTACTTGATTGATGTATTCAATACTCGTTTGGAATTGTGCATAATCCAAACACATAATTAATCTCTTGCAGATATGATCACTTGCTTCTGATTGCTGGAGGAATCGGAATAACCCCGCTTTTGAGCATTTTACAGGAGATCACTTCTATGCAAAATAGCAGTAAATTCAGACGCCCTGCAAGAATACAACTTATACATGTCATGAAAAAGTCCCACGACATTTCGCTTCTCAGCTCGATCTTACCTTTACTACTGAACCGTTCAGACGAAAAAATGTATTTGCAGCTCAAAGTATTTGTGACACAAGAAGTGCAATCTGGTTCAACTGTAACAGAACTGCTAAACAAGTTTTCTCGAGTGCAGACTATACAATCGAGCACAAAATGTTCGAGCTACGCAGCACAAGGGCTCGAAAGCTTGGGTTGGATGGCTGCAATTACTGGATTGACATCAATCGTGTTCTTTGTCGCCATAATCTTCTTCAACCACATCGTCATTCCGACCGAGAAAGCCTCCAAAAAGATGAAAGATCGAACTCCATCTTGGATCTCGGATCTACTTCTGATGTGTTCGTTTGCTTTAGCTATCGTATGCGGGGCAGTCGTCGGGATTGTTTTAAGATGGAGAAGACTGAAGAAAGAAAATCTAGCACTCATCCAAAGCCACGGCCAAAACAAAAACCAAAATGCAATTCCAAGTTCAGTAGCAAGAGCAAGTAGACAAGAAGAACATGAACTACATTTTGGAGGAAGACCCAAGTTCAAAGGTATGAAACTATGAATGGTATCTCTTATACAAACTCATTCTAAACACATTAGAATTTTGATATTCAAAACAATATATGATTATTAACTCGTTGAGGATTGAACAGAGATATTCTCCAACATCGAAAATGAAGCGGGCGAATCAGAAATCGGCGTGATCAGCTGCGGACCGGAGGCAATGAATGTGGCTGTAGCATCAGCATGTAAGCAAATGTCTGCAGGTTTAAGGAAAGGCTCAAAGAAGAAGAAACAACAATTCAGTTTCCATTGCCTCAACTTCACACTGTGATGTTGCTACTAACAACAAGAGCAGCCAAAGCAGGAGACATAGTGAAGGTGCAGCCCAACTTCACTGTCTTACTTGGCACATTTTTAGTGAATATATCTGTAGCCTCAGTAACTAAAACTTATCAACCTAATAATTTATGTCATTTCATAACAAAGAAAAAGACATTGTGCTCTTCAGTATCAATGTCAAAACCTTCTATAGAAACACTGAAATGTCAGTCCAAATTATACTCCATCTCTATAATGCAAGCTTCTTCCATCTGCAACCTTTCTTTACACAGATGCACAAACTTTCCAACACAGACATCTATTAACCATGGGAGCTTTTTAATTACAGCGAAATAGGAAAAATTATTCAACGAGCCTGCCACAATAACCAAAAATATAAACTAATCATAATGAGCCCGCCACAGTTGTGAATATAGTTAAATGGTAATTGATATGTACTTCTTTCTTTACATCTTCGTACCCAACATTTCATGTACTAGAAAAGATAGACCTCACTTTATCCAATCACAATTCAATGTCTCCGTCAACAACCGTTTCGCCTGCCAATCCCGATAAAAGCTCCACCGACTCGCCTGCCGGTTGTTCTCCAATCAAAACCGCCACCACCTCCCTCATTGTCGGCCGGTGTTCAGGGTTCGGATGACAACAAGCCAAACCAAGCTTCAACATCAACTCCATCTCTTCAATTTCATACTCCTCTCTGATTCTCGAGTCCGCCGCCACAATCAACCGTCCGGCAGAGTAAAGATCCTTCACCCAATCAATAAGCACCATTTCTTCTTCCTCCACCGCCAACTCAATCGGCCGCCGCCCACACGCCACTTCAAGAACCACAACCCCAAAGCTATACACGTCGCTAGCTTCCGTCGGAGTAGCCACCGTTGCAATCTCCGGCGCCAAATACCCCAAAGTACCAACGACCCGAGTCGTGTTCGGAGTCTCGCCGTGTTGGTACAATTTCGCCAGCCCAAAATCGCCCACTCTGCCTCTCATTTCCGAATCCAACAACACATTGCTCGACTTTATGTCTCTGTGAATCACCACCTGGTCCCAACCATGGTGGAGATAGTTCAAACCCTCTGCAACGTCCGCGAGCACACGGCGGCGCTGTTTCCAGCCGAGTAGCGTTGTGGGTTTGTCGAAAATCCACCGATTAAGGCTTCCATTCGGCATATAATCATATACCAACATTAGTTCGTTCCTCTTTCGACACCATCCTCGCATTTGGACTAAATTTTTATGTTGAAGCCTACCCATGCTCGAGATTTCCGCCATGAATTCCTTTAGCCCCTGTTTTGAATCGTGATTCACACACTTAACGGCGATTTCAGTGTTGTTTGGTAAAGTTCCTTTGAATACCCTTCCAAATCCGCCGGACCCCAAAAGATTTTCATCGGAAAATCGATCAGTGGCCTGAGAAAGCTCCTCGTTAGTGAATCTGTGAGGCCAATATTCGAGTTCCCAATCCTCAATTTCATCGTCTTCTTCCTTTGCTCTGTACTTTCGCCAATACCAAAAAAACCCAAATCCAGAAACTATGATCACAAACACAACACAGGCAATTACAATACCTGCAACAGATCCCGGCGACAAGGAAGACGATGGTGATTCTCTCATAAACACAGGGAAATTTGTGTTGTTAATCTCTCTAGCAATCCCAGTATCACTAAAACTCCAAGCCAAAATCCTCTGCGCCTCATTCCATGTCGTCTTCGAAGCTGAAAATCCCACAAACATTTCAGTCGACACATAATTCGCAATATTGGGATCCCTGAAACTCAAAATGGGTTTCGATGGACGAGGAATTCCAATTGGGGCAATTGTGACATTGATTTCGAAATTCGCCCCATCGAATTCAATCCAAGCGCGAAGGTTTTCCCCATTTCTCATCTGAATCGGAACAAGTTTCCCATTAGAGTCAAAATACCCAGCACTCTCAACTTTTTCCGATATCGCCCTATTCAAATCGATTCCGATGTGGCTGTCGTCGGGGTCGTTGAACTCTGTGTTCCGGCCGGTGTCGAATTCGACGGCGAGAAGCGGAGCGACGAAATGGGTAGTGAAATTCGTGAAGAGCCCGAAGTTTTGGCCGGCTAAGGCGTCGGGAGGAGAAGTGGTATTTGAAAGAACAAAGGCCATACCGAAACCTGGACTGGTAGCGATTTCCAGCAAAATCGAGAACACGAAGGAAGTTGAAAAGGAAGAAATCGTAGTGGAATTCGAAGTGGGTTTCATAATCAGCTTCGTGTGATAGAAAGCTCGGCCGATTGATAATGGGTTTGAGTCGTTGTTGAGGCGAATTACAGGGGAATCGAACCTCGCGTCGCTAATGAGGATGATGTCGGTGCCATTCGTGTCATTTGAGAACGAATTGAAGAGGAAATCAAGTGCATAACAGCGGGAGAAGAAGAGGAAGAAGATACAGAGCTGAAGTAGAAGTAACAGAGGCCGTCGCCGTCGTCGTTCCATCTCTGCCGCCGGTGTGAAATTTCAGTGGATTTCAGCGGTTGATGGAATTAGTCAAGACAGTGGAAGATTGGGTGTGGAAAATGAAGGTTCAAATTGCGAAGTGATTTCTTTGGATAACGCGGTTTGTTCATTTTTATCACCGTTGAATTTTATTGCCGCCGCCGGCCGAAGCTTTTATTATCTGGTTGTTCTATTATTTCCAAGTCGCATCAGTTTGTTGACGAATTAAAAAGCAGAGCACACTGAAGCATCGAGTATTCAATTTTGTTTTATTTTTTCAAAGTAAAATTGGTCTTAATTATTATTATTATTATTTTTTTTCTGAGTACTACTGATAATAAGACTCCTAGGGGTACAAAGATTATAATCGGAAATTAAAATGCTATATAACCAGTTTGGATGGACACAATGCTAAATCAAACAACTCTCATTTGCTTGACCCACCACATTAAGAGCAACCCTATTACTGGTTCGAGGAACAAACTTAACACCTTTTATCCGAACCATTGTCATTCAATGCCTAATTTCTTCGAATATAGCCCCTGGGGAGACAAACGAAGATCATGAGACTGCTGGTTATTGACTCCACCCAAAGGTTACTGAGACATCTACTCGCTACTAACTTTAAACCCTAAAGAATGGCGAGAACCTCAGTCGAAAGGGGATCAAGCTTCCCCTGAATACATTATGATTCAGCTTGTCACCAGATTTCCTCTGTGATCTCTTATAACCACACCAACACCGAATTTATTATCAAAGGTATGACTTGCTGCATCGACATTCATCTTCAACTAATCCATCAATGGAGGAATCCATTCCAAGGTAGCTCTTGGATCCAACCCAACTAGCACAACCACATCAGGGTGTGATACACCAACGGACATAAACTTCTGATAATAATTTTGAATCCATTCTACCTTCATACCCACGGTAGAAATAGGGGTGGTGAGAGTTACATTCTTACAGTCGTTCCAAATGGCCCAACATGCTACACAGAGCAATTCCATCTCAGTATAAGAAAAAACTACAGACACTAGCACCAATAGAGTTTGAACAGTGGGATAGCGCCGCAACATATTTCTAAACCTTGGGTTAATCAGGCAGCAAGTAGTTAAACAAAAAGAAAAAGTTTGTTTATTTTTTTCAATGAGTAGAATTAACCCGAGTATGAAATTCGAATTTTCGAGCTGAACTCAGTGTGTGTCCACCTAACAATCCTGTCAATCACGTTGTTTTGACCACGACGAATGTGATGAAAAGATAGAATGTTCGAACAAGAGACTAACTGTAAAACTCCGTTGGTAACTAATTTTAGAGATGTAAGGTTCTCCTCATCCTTATTCAATAAACAAATGACATTTAGACTATCGAATTGGACCACCATCGGCGAATGAGACACTGACCAAAGAAATGAAAGACCAACCTGTATCGCATTATCTCCATTAGCTGGGCGTTGATGTGTCGTCCCATAGCCTGAGAGCCATCCCATTGAGATCATTGTAACTATCTCGTAACATCTAACCAATAAACAAATATGATTAATAATTGGATGATTATTTATATTATTTTAGAAAAAAATAATGCAATTAATTAAAATGAAACTAGTCTTTATTTTGGAAAATAGTTTCAAAACCACACTAATTTACTAATTTTTTCTTATATAAAATATAAAATATAGAGAGAGTAGTCAAAAGCGAGTATAGCTTAGCTGACATATGTATGATTTGATGACCAAGAGATCTGTGTTTGAATCCCCCATCTCAATATACTAAAAAAAAAAAAAATTAAAAAAAATATATAAAGAGAGAGAAATGAGACTGGCCTATAAAAGTTTAAATAATCTAATAAACATTCTTTCATGATAATTTAGTACTCCTAATCTATAATTAATCATTCATAATAGAATCTATTTATTCTCGTAGTTTAACCTTTTATTTTATTTTATTATATAATATGATAATTTGGGCATTAAGAGAAAAGAATGTTCACAGTTTTCAAAGAAATAACTACTTTGTTTTGTTTTTATGTTCTTTTTGACTAATCAGCAGTTATTTATTTTAGTGTACTATGTAAATAGTAGATTGGGCTTAATATGGCTTTAAATGCATGAAGTCTAGTGGATTAGGGCTCTTCTTGCTTGTTGGGCCTCAAAATATACCTTAAAATTTAGGGTTTTATGATTTAGAGGGGTATTTTAGACAAGAGTATCGTTTTAGATTATGATATTTTACCATTTTTTAAATAAATTATATTTTTTTTCATGTCAATTAAAAAGGATCATTTCTCTCATTATCTCAAATCTAAAAAAACCACGATTAAAAAATTGGAAAATAAGAATAAATGGCTAAATACACATCATCTTCATGAAAATTGGCAAAAAAAAATAAAAAAAATATATATATATATATACACCCGTAGAGTTTGGAGTTTAGGATTTAGAGGAGTATTTTAGTTTAGGACATCCTTTTAGATTTTAGTATATATAAACAAAAAAAAAACACGTTTGGCCTTTTTTTTAAATCGTCAAACTTAATGTGTTGCTCCCAAATAAATATATATATATACCATCGAGCTTTGAACTTTGATCTCAAAGGAAGAAATACATATTAACTATCATTGTGTTATGCTCATAATAATGTTGGCATGTATATTGAGTCTGTATTTAGGACGTCATTATAAAAAATTGTATTTAATTAGGACGTCATTATAAAAAATGTTGAGTGTTTTTTAGTGCAACAAATATGGGATAAGTTATGCTCATGTGGATATAAAAAAAAATTGAGAGTTGATTGTTTGGGCCATATTTCTACTTCCTAAATTAATTTTATGTTTTAAATAAAAAATAGACGAAATTATTGTCCTCCCCCGAATTCAAACTCAGGCTCGTCAATATGACGAAAAAGACCTCATGTACCACCAGACCATTCATCATATTTAAAATTTGGGTTCAATTCTGCATTAATTAAAATATCTTTGCAAAAAAAATAAACAACCCCTTAGTGCAACGGATAACACACCTAGATAGCCCAGAGTGGAGGTGGTCATGCACCTGTGCAAAATCACACACAGGGCAAGCATTTAAATGCATTATTACCGTCCAATTTTTGTCAAATCGAACATAGCTCAATTGACATAAAGTTGTGCTTTTGAATAAGAAGTCATCATGGGTTCAATCCTTGCATTAATTAAAATACCGTTGCAAAAAAAAAAAAAAAATTGACATTTCCTAATTATTTTTTTCTTTGGAATTTCAAATAGTTTTCAAATCACATGTCTTTGATTTTTTTTTTCTTTTCAAATTCAAACAAAACTTTCAACCTTTTAGATTTTTTTTTATTCCGTTTTTTTTTTTTTTTTTTTTTTAATTTGAATTATTTCACAATCCATTAACAACAAAGGTTTAGTTTTAAATTCTTTAGTAATGTTTTAAACATTTTAAGTAGATTTTATTTTATTTTTTACTTTTCAAAATATCATATTTCTTTAGTTTCAACTTGTGTACTAAAATTCCTTCAAAAAAAAAAAAAAAAAAAAAATCTTGTGCACTAAAATTTATGGAAAAGAAACAAATTTATATTTCTCCCTCAAAATATTCTCTCTAAATTTTATTCTTCATTATTTTTATTTTGTAGGGGTTTCTTTCTTGATACTTAATTTCATTTGTTTCATGTACTTGAGTATTTAAATTAAATTTTGATATTCAATTCTTGAAAATTAAAAAACAAGTAGGTGAAATATGAATAATATACACATTTCAACTTTACTTCTTAAATACAAAAAACTTAAATCATAATTTATTTATTTTTTTTTTAGTTCAATAAGCGTGGGTGAATCGAACCTATGACTTCTTGATCGAAAATATATATTTTAACCCGTTTCAACATAAATATATATTTATTTTATTGAATTTGACCCGTGGAGATAGAGACTTGAACTTCGAGCATGTTAATCGATGACATATGTTTTAACCGGTTAACTATGCTGGATGAAAATTATAAAAATAGTTAACCATAAATAATAATTAAAAATATATATGGCAACATTTATTGAATGGGCCAGGACCATGGTTTGAATTTTTTTTTTTTTTTTGAGTACATTGGGGGTGGGGGGATTCGAACCACAGACCTCGTGGTCGTTAACACATACATATGCCCGCTGAGCCATGCTCGCTTTGGCGGACCATGGTTTGAATAATATGCAAAAATGAATGGGAAGGACCATTTCAGTGACGGTCAAATATGAAAACTTGCCAAATATTGGGTCAATTGTCAAAGTTTTTTTTTCTTTTTTTTTTTTTGAATTAAATTGTCAAAAGTTGTTGGCTGAACTTCTTCTAACTCTCCCATCCCATTGGTTCTCTTCTCATTATTATTTTCATGACTAAATTTAAATAAAACAAAAATTACGTTTTTTTTTTCTTTTTTTTCTTTTGGGGGGTTGGTCTATTCCTCAAATTCAAAAGCTCTGCGTTTCATTTCAACATTCAACCCCAACATACACGACAAACTAATTAAAATGGCAATCTACAATTAATTACTCTCTTGCTTCGTTTTACACTTAAAAAAGAAAAAGAAAAAAAAAAAAAAAAAAAAAAACTCAAATCTCTATTTTACTAGTTGGGGCAGGAATCACAAGCTAATCCGTCATGTGGATCGAGGCCAGCCTGCACAGAGAGAGAACTTACACTCATGTGCGGCTGGGTCCCCTGTACTCCGATACTTAAGTTAGAGAAGGTTCTAAGCGTAAGTAGGAGTGAGAGTATGTGTAATGTATTGTATGACACATATTTTTAATGAAGGGTGAAGTTCCATATTTAAAGGAGAGATGATCGTTGGTTGTTGTGCCGACGTCGTACGCCTAGTAGGTGGCGTGTGTCAGGAGACGTCGTGCGCCGAGTAGGTGGCGTGTGTCAGAAGACACCATACGCCTAACCCGACATTTATCGAAAGAGTAGACGACGCGTGTGATCGAGTAGAGTATTAGTTGAGCTGAGGGTCGAGCTAGAGGTCGATCGAGATGGAGGTGTTGGCTATGGAGTGTGGGTATGGTGGGCCCAACACCGTGGGCCTACGCTGATTTCACCCACAACATTATTCATTCTAAAATTTGAATAATTTGAATATAGTAAGTGTTTTGTAATTTTCTATTTCGTTTTTCATAATCTTGTTTTCAATTTTTGAGAAACATAAACCGTTGAGAGAGATTTTTATACAAAATAAATTTAGTTTATTGTTCGCTATTCTTATTTTTTATGTTTTACCCACGTAATTTAGTTTTTATATATAACTTTTTTTTAATAATTAATACGAAAATTAAACTCATAACTTCTTAGTCAAGAACACAACTTTATATCAATTGAGCTATGCTCGGTTTCACAGTTTATGTATAACTTTTGACATAATAAAAAATAAGAAATAAGAAATAGCTACTCAAATATGTATTTATTTTTTTAATAATAAAAAAAAGTTGTTGTGCACATATGGCTCAATCATGGATAACCCCAAGCACACTTCCATGCTTAATAAACAAATTCAAATGGATACTTGCACAAAGAACTTATATCCGTATGATGTTTTTCCAATCACATTTCGATGCTTATTAAGTACATTTGTTGGAGGTGAACAAAATATTTTTATAAACCTTAGTATAAGGTGGATCTCACTAGAGTGATCTAGAATAGGGTTGGAAAGAGTTCGGTTCGTATCGCAACTTTGACGAGTATCACACTAGGGTATCCTTTCGTGAGGCAATATCTTCGACATGGTTCAGTCACCTCAACTCTGTTCGGATGTTCAGTATCATCCCAAGTCTGGATTTACCATGCGTCAACTATGCTACATGTCGCTTGGTCAATCTTACATGCGAAATGACGTTTTTATATATCTATAACATAAAAAATAAGGAAAATTACACTAATGGTCCCTGTGTAGGTTTAGTAACATTTAAGTGCCCTAAAGTTTTAAACTCAACAATTTTAATTGATATATTTGTGAAAGGGTTTAGGGTTTAGGATTTTTATTTGTGATTTTTTTTATTGAATGCTAAGTATAACTAAAATATAAAATAATTAGAATTTAAATTTGATGTGATTTATACTTAATTAATTTACTATATTTTGATATAAATTAATCAATTAAAATTGAGAATAAAATCAATTCAATATATTAAATAACTTAAAATAATGTAGACCACATAATTTATTTATTTATTAATTTTTTTTAGGACAACTTAAAATCAATTTTCACTAATTAATGAAAACTAAATAAAATGTAAAAATTATTGAAGGTTATGAAATTTAATAATATAGAGAACCAATTTAATAACTATACATAGCTAATATAAAATATATTTTTTAAAATATTATATTAAAATAATTAATAACTTAAATTAATTTACATTATTTATTTAAATTAACTCTATTTTATTATTAATACATATTTATAATAAAATAAAATTTGTAGTCTTGAAATAATTTCACAAAATAAATATAACACACATTTCATCTAATTTTATAAATATTTGATTTTGTCATGTCAAACACAAATATCTTTTTTTTTTTAGACATATAATTCTCAAATATCTTTTATCATGGGGTTAACAAATCTTTAAACTAAGCTTTTTTTTTTTCTTTTGTTTTTAACTAACTTAGTTGATGCACACGAATTTCGCCCCCTTCTTCTTTATTTATTTTTTTAAAATTAAATTCTCACTTTATTATTCTCTTTGTTAGTTATTTTTAATTTTTATTGTTATTGCCGACTATCAAGTACCAACCTAGTTACATTCACACCAATTATATGAAATCTTTAATAAGCGAAACAATTTACATTATTGGCCAGATTTCTTTTAAAAAATATTAGTTTTTGAAAAATTTATAATTATAACTTAAAATTCAAATATTTCATGTAATGAATCGACTTATGAAAATTTAGATTGTTACAATTATTAAATCTTCACACTACGTTTTTTAAACGAAATTTAATGTAAATTGATGCAATTATGAAAATTCAAAATTTTAATTGATACAAGAGTAATGGTTGGTTGCTAGCAAGGCTACAACACTAAGTTGTCACCCAAAATGTGTCCCAATAAAATTTGGATAGCGTGTTTATTAAAAAAAAACATAAAAATGAGATAAAATCTTAGGCTCACATATTTGTCTTCTTACCCCTTATTGTTTTTGTTCAGTCGTGTCCAACTCCTTCGTCTTCGGCGATATACGGTGGTCTTCCTCCTTTTTTTCGTGACAAAATTTATTATCTTTCTTCCTCTTTCTCATCCACATTTTTCCAACAACCAAAACATTTTTTCCACTCATCATTTATCGATCGGGACATGGGTGTTGCACGTCGAGCATCGAAACGCAATCAGTAGGTTTCACCCTGCTGGAATGACGTCGTTGTCGGTCGAAGGGGCGTAGGAGTTTCTTCGTTGTTGATTGACACGTGCAGAAAGTCAGGTTGCACAGTTATCGCTATTAAAAAATAAGATGTCGTCGAAGGAAGACGTTGTCGTCTCATTGTCCCCAAAAACAAAAACGAAAGAAATGAAGGGGTGAAAAGTTGTTTATAAGTTATACAATTATTAGTTTAAGATTATCACAACCCTAAAATTTACAATTTACAATGTATATTGAATTTTTGAATTTACAATTTACAATGTATATTGAATTTTTGCAGAGGGATTTTTTAATTTATCCAAGAAGTGAATAATCGAAAAGGACAAAATGGTAAAATATAAACATCCTCTCTTTGGATGTGATGGATGCATGTATTTGCACATCAGCACATTCAATTCCCAATTATCCTTTTTCTTTTTCTTTTAGATAACTTACATTGTTAAATTAAATTTGAATTAATATTATTTAATTTATTACTGGCCACTAATCCATCAAATTATTACACGTGTCCCAATTGTAATTCGTTCCCCTCCACGTGTCACGGTTCAATTCCACGTGTCGAATCAGGTTTCGACCCGAGTTTCTGGTTCTGGAGGTTGCTACATGCTAACTGCTAAAAGGCTTTGGATATATTTAATTTTGTTTTTTAAATATTGTAATTTACACAGTTTTTTATAAAACTGAATTGTTGATAATGTTATTTTTTAAATAGTTCAATCCACGTCGACAATCAACCGAATGATAATTCACATTTTAATACGTCTCTTCTTTTTTTTTGTAACGATCTTCTTATACGAAACTAGATTAATGTTTTTGTCATTATTCTCAACAAAATGAATTTCCTAGTTTCAGTTGATAACCAAAAAGAAAAAAAAACAAAAAATTGAAAAGATCAAATATATATGATCACCACGACCATAACTTAATCTGCATATAGTATAAATTGTGAACAAGTGATCACGAGTTCAATCTTTCACTTCTACATATTTTTTTTGGCTTATATTTCTTTTCATGAAGCTCGAATAAGTGGTCACGAGTTCAATCCCTCACCTCTGCATGTTTTTTTTTTACTTATCTTTCTTTTCATGAAACTTTCTTTATATAGACTGTATCATATATGGTCATTTAAGCAATTAATGACGTATTTCAAGTATTAAGTGGTGTGTTGATTATTTTTCATGAAACGGTCGTCACATTATTGTTGCATAATCGATCAAGGAGATCGACTTTCTACACGTTTTGGTTGACTCTGAGGAGGTCAATCATTCCTGCTCTTAAGCCGACCTCTAGGGGGAGTCAACTTGGTCACCATGGGCCGAGTTCAGGGGTTGGTAATTTTTATCTTTTAACCCAACCTCTGCACTCTTAAAAAGAAAATAATTGGTTGTTGCTTATAATAGCTTTGCTTAAACGATACCTAATCCGACACCTAATCCTGTGAGGGTTGGCGGATGCATGGGACCCTCCCTTTAACATTTTTTTTTTTTTAATTTTTTATTATTATTATTATTATTATTATTATTATTATTTGTGTGTGTAAACGTAGAAAACATGGAGCATCTTCTTTATAACGTAAAAGTTTTTTTTTTAGAAAAAAGAAATTATAACGTAAAAGTTTTAAATGTCTACTCCCACATCGTAATTAAGATATTATACTCCAAAAAAAATGTTTGATAAAATGGTTTTGATGTAAAAAACAATAAAAATCTTTAAAGAATATAACATATACATAAATTGTGTTACTTATCAAATATTAATTTTCAAATAAAAAATAAAAACCAAAATTTGAATCGCAACAAGGTTTTTAAAGCTGCTTTATTGTTTTTAAAATTTAGAGAATAAATTATTTTTTATTTTTTTAAAATGAAATTTAGAGAATATATATAAATTGTCTTTTGAGACTAAAAGATCAAATAAATAAGTTATAATATATAATTTAAACCAATCTTAGTTGGATGACTTTTATTAACTTTTTTGTGATCGAAGGTTTGATTCTCCCCTTTCGATTGAACTAAAATAAGAATATAAAAATTTAAAGGAAAGTAGGATGAAAAATAATATATAACTATTTCAAGTTTTTCTTTTGTTTTTTGCAAAGATAATTAATTAACATGAAGATCCAACCTTAATATTTTAGCTATTAATTTCATACTTGATGTCAAACGAGTTATGATCGTGTTGACACTCTATCAAGAATTTAGTAATATAATTTTGATTTTTTTTTTATATATATATATATATTATTAAAAGTGACAAAAATGGCTAAAAAGAACGCTCGAAAGAAAGAATAATAATATAATTTATATGCCAAAGTGAACCTGGCTCAGCGGGTATATGTATGCGTTGACAATCAAGATGTCTGTGGTTTAAATCTCGCAATGAACTAAAAAGATAATAATATAGTTTTTTTTTTTTTTTTTTTTTTTTTTTTTGTTCTTTAACTACTGTAATTTAAAATTAATTTTAATTACAAGTTTTATGCTATTAGGTTTTTAACTTTTTAACTTTTATGTTTAATAATCTTCATATTTACTTAAAATTGACTAAAATATATATATATATTTTTTTTTGTTCTTTAGTAGAGTCTTGACATTCCAATCTATTTTTGTCTATAAAATATGAAAGTTAAATTTTAATACAAAATTTGAAAAGTTTGAAGTCTAATAATCACTTTTAAATACCAAGGATTTTAGGCACACAATTTAAAATATAAAATCTATTTAATAATTTTTAAAATTTAAGTTTTTTTAGTACTAAAATTTAAGTATCTTTTATATATATATATATATATATTTTTTTTAGTTCAACTTAAGAGTGTGGTTATTTAAACTTCGAATTTTACGATGACATTAAGTCAATTGATATATGTTTGATTTAACTATGCATTTGAAGTTAATTAATTATGCTAAGTTGACTAACCCAACTTTTAAATTTTTACAATGACGTATAGAAATAAAATTAAAATAGACATCATCGGCTGATTTTGCGGCATCCGATTCTATTTACTTCAAGGATTCCTACATATGTTCCCTGTTTTTTTTTTTTTTTTAAATTTAATTTCCTTAAATACTCGAATCTCGATGGTTTTTTATTTTTTTTAACTATCTCTCTTCAATTATATACATAAAATAGCATTTTTAAAAAAAATAAAAAAATAAATAGCATTTTAATATTGATCTTAAAAACAATGAAAAAAAAAATGTAAAAAGATGACATTTTAGGAGAGAGTAAAAAAAATGCACTCTTTAACAACGCAGCATCGCTACACGGATGCCACTTGGTTGGAATTACTTGAAAGATTGATTAGTCCTTCACTTTAATTTTGTCTGTTTATTCCTCTTTAATTTTATATATCAATTCGAAAAAAGCAGCTTTAATTATATTACTATCTCCTTTTAAACCAACTTTGTTACATTAGTTTTGATTTTATTCTCTTTCTCACATACTTTCCATATCTTCCATTTTTTAATAAATTCCCCCATAAATGCCAATTCTTCGACTTCAATATGAGTATTTTACTTTTGCAATTAATATTCTTTTCACAAATATGTGTCTCATGCTTAAAAATTCATATATACTTTTATTAAAAAGTTCGAGTTTACGTTTTGATATCGAAACTTTATAATAAAAAAAAAAAAGTGATACATGTTAATTGTAGAAGAGATAGAGACTTGTAGATCAAATAGACACAATGATATATGAGAAAGATCTCAGTCACGTAGATTTTTTAGTTATCAATTAGTATACGTACTTTATATTTGAAGTAAGTAAATTAATGTCAACAAGAGCATAGCTTGACATAATGTATCGCCTAGTGACCATGAGGTTACTAGGTTCAATCCCCCACCCTAACATGTTGTAAATTATTGTAGACTTTTCGGTTATCAATTAGTATACCTACTTTGTATTTAGAGTAACTAAATTAGTGGTTAAATGATGCTATTAGTGGTTTTCCTTTGGTGAGTTTTTTTTTTTTTTATAAAATATAATGATTTTTTTAAGTTTTTTTTTAATATATTTAATTAATGCAGGATGGAATAAGATATAAGCGGAATTTTAAAACTTTTGTGAGTTAAACTTGGAATGTTTGATTAAAAAAAAATAAAAAAAAATAAAATAGAGAGCTTGAGATATGTGAGTCACTATTCTTTTTCATTCTATTATTATTATTATTTTTTTAAATAATATTTAATTAATACGAGGATTTAACCGTTCTTAGTGGAGGAGACAACTTTATGCCAATTAAGATTTTTTAAATAATATTTAATTAATACGAGGATTTAACCGTTCTTAGTGGAGGAGACAACTTTATGCCAATTAAGATATGCTCCAATTGATACAAAATTGAGTCATTAAAACTACGCTTTATCACTCATTCGAAAATTATAATTTTCATTTAATAATCGTGAAAAAACAGTCTTATGTGGTACCTTAATCAAATCATCAACCAACAACTCCACAATTTTTATAATTTTTCTAATAAAAGAGTTAGCACTGAATTTTATTATATTTACGTTAAAAAGTTTCAATTATTTCCCTGAAAAAAAAAACAATTATTTCGGGTATTTGCGTATTACATTACACGTAGGCCCTTCGGCATGTTGCCGTGTTTCCAGTTTGAATTATGCCCTTTAAATTTAGTCGTAAAATTACATAATTCGATTCATATTGTGGTTACTTTTCCTGATGAGCCCGGGGTGAATATGACATTTCATTTGGGGCATCAAATTTTATTATATTAAACCAAATATTGTCAGTTGTCACGACTCTACAATTATAAACCAAATCCTAACTAAATAATATTATTACCAATAATTTGTTTTTTAAGTAAAATATTCTCTATTTCCGCTGCTCAACTCTCAACGTTCTTTAGGTTTTTTTTTTTTTTTTTTTTTTTTTTTTTTTTTTTTTTTTTTTTTAATTAAAAGGAACCTCATTTTTTTTTTTTAATATTGATGTTAATCGAGTTAGGTTTGATAAATGAATCTTGTTAATATATTTTTACATTTAAAAGAAAAAAAATATTTTTTATTTAAATATTATTTTTATCTTAAACTTTAAATATATATATATCTATTTTGTTAAATATTTTAATTAATGTGGGGATTGAACCCATGATTTCGTAATCACATATACAACAACATGTTCGATTTGACAATTATTTTGATACTTAAACTATTTTTTTTTTTTTGTTTTTTTTTTTTTGACAAAAGTTTTGGTTATATTCAATACTCTTAAAATATATATTTAAGTTTCTTATTCAATTGTCAAATATTTGTGTCTAACTTATATGACTTGAAATCATGCTCACATTAATATGCTAGTACACATATTCAACATTCAACATTGTCATTATTTTTTTTCTTTTACAATATGGTGGAGTGAGCGATTCGAACCTCTAACTTATTAGTCAATAATTTACATTATGTTAGTTGAACTATGTTCATATTAGTCAACGCTCATTGTTGAAAACAAAATATAGGAGAGATCAATTTTTTTTTTTTTTTTTAAAGAAATGAAAGATTTAAAACAAAATAATTTTAAGAAAAATTACACTTGAGTAAAATAATTAAAAATATAAGATTCTTTTAAAAGATTTACAAATATAACAATTTTTTATCACTGATAGCCTCCTATCGGTGATAGTCCATAGTAGATCAATGATCATCTGTGATAACTAATGATATACCCTGTTGTTCAATAATTTCCTCGATAGCAGTCTATTAGTGACTATACTGATTTTTTACCATATTTGCAAAATGTTTTATATTTTGCTATATTTTTCATTATTTTGAACGGATTTATTTATTCAACCAACTAACCTTAATTTTTTTTAAAAAATATAGAGAATAAAATAAAATTGAAGAAAATTTTAAAATTATTGACGAAAAAGGATTTAAATCTAAATTATTACTTTTTTTTTTTTTTTTTTTTTGTTAAAAAACGAGTATGAAAATAGGAAAAAAGTAAAAAGGGAAAAGAAAGGGAAAAAAGGGATACGCCTCCTTCCTAATAAGAAGAGAAGCTTCACCCAAATTTCAAGCCAGAAAACGAGGGATTACTTAACGATGTGGAGCAATAGTAAATCGCCACGTGGAACCCAAATTTCCCCTCCAAGTTCAAAAGAATATTCGTATAATGGACTTGGACTTCGGCGGTTCGGCCTCCCTCCTGCATTATTTGAAATATTCCAAATTCCATCAATTCGACGTCGTTTTATCATTTGAACCCGTGTGGGTCCCGCTATCGTCTTCCTCCTCTCCCTTTAAATACCCGACAAAATCACTTCCTTAGGTTTGCAAAAGAAAACTTCTCTTCTCAAATATTCTCTCTTCTTCTTCTAAATCCTCTCTCGAAACTTCCATTCGATCTTCAACTCTCACTCACACTCTACAGAGAAGATATGAGATCCGATTCACCTACCGGAACCCTAAAGCTTCTCTGTAGCTACGGCGGCAAGATTCGTCCTCGTCAAACCGACGGTAAACTCCGTTACGTTCGCGGTCTTACCAGAGTCCTCGCCGTCGATCGTTCTATTTCGTTTTCTGGTTCGTATTTTCTTCTTCTCGATCGTTCTATTTCCTTTTTTTTTCTCAAATTTGTTTCTCTAGGTGTTTATGTATATGCGTTTAGGGTTTAAAAATTTTATTTCCGTTTTTGCAGAATTAATGGTGAAACTCGGAGAATTCTGTGGCTCTTCCGTTACGTTGAAGTGTCAATTACCAGACGGCGACTTGGAAACCTTGATTTCCGTTAGATCCGATGAAGATTTGGCGAATATCGTCGAGGAATACGATCGTGCTTCTTCGTCGTTGTTGCATCCTCTTAAAATCAGAGCGATTCTTTCGCCTCCGAAGTCTCTCAAGCAAATCTCTCCTCCGCCGTCTACGTCGCCGAGTGTGGACTACGCTCTTCCTAATTCTCCCTGCTACGGCGTTGATTCGCTCCCGAGCTCGCCGCAATACGGAATTAACGATCGGATCTCTTCTTCTCCTTCGCATAGATTCGTCCGTCGGATCTCCTCGCCTCCTAGTAAATATTTCGTTGGACCGCGGAATTGCCATGGAAGAACTTGTTGCCATGGGAGCCCTACGTTTTTGTACTCTGGCCTTCACTCTGCTCACTGGAACTGAGATAAAACCCCTAAATTTGAGGCGAGGACTCCGCATATAAAGTATAAACCCTAGGTTAGAGACGATGACGAACAAAAAATAAGAAATCGAAAACAGAACAAAATAGTTTTCAGTTTTGGCTTGTGATTGATTGATTGATTGATTGGTTGTTGGAAATATAGCTTTTAAAAACTTTCGAATTAAATTGATTGTGTTCTTCTTCAAAGGAAATTGATTAATCCGGCAGGAGTTTTGAGAGTTCAGGAGACGGTTATGGTTATCTCTCAATCTCAATCTCCGTCGTGGTTCCACCACCGCACACGGTGGCTGATGACACTGTGCAATCGGCCGGGCACGTGGCCTTCATTCACAAGTCTGAATGTATATATTATTTAATCAATTAAATTTGATTGTGCCTTGATTTGCGTTGCAAATTGTGATACCCTCTGGCGTTAGAAGACGAATGATCTGAATTCTGAACCGCCGCAGCCTCCCCCATTCCTCTCCGACACGTATTCAAATTTCGTCGGGTTCGTAATCCCATACGTGTCTCCCGTCAAACACGTGTGAGTATAATTATTATTATTTTTTTCTTTAACGACTGATTAATTGTTTTTGAAATTGCAGAGTTTTTCGTCCGGCGAAAACGGGAGGCGTTGTTCCGATTCCGGCAGCCGTAGGAAAATAATAATTAAAGAATAACCCTATAATTAATTAAAGTGGGGTCATGAAATTGGAGAGAAATAATAATAATAATAATAAAATAAAATAAAATAAAAAAGAGGCAGTTTCGTTGTGGGTTGGCAATTTATTAGTTGGCATCACAAGGAAGAACGCTTAAGGGGGATGACTTTGGTGGGTATTTACGAGAATGCCCTTTTTGGCTTTTGGAGATTGGAGATGACATTAGAACATTAATTAGGTATAATAATAATAATTATTATTATTATGTTAAGCCGATTTCGACTAATGAAACTTGGACGAATATTCGGATTTTTCGGAGGGGTCAAAGGAATTAGGCCAATATTGGCTTCAAAGAAACGTCAAAAAGTTGATTATTCATCATTCTTAGATTTTAGAGGCTTTTTGATTAATTAAATCACTAAAATTATTGGAATGTTAGGATGAAATTTCTAGAAATTAAGATTATGGGTTTCTGCCAACCAGACCTCTCAAACGGGTCTAGTGACCGTAAGATCCTAAGTTCAATCTCAAACGGGTCTAGTGACCGTAAGATCCTCGGTTCAATCTCAAACGGGTTAGGTTCAATCTCCCACCTTAATACACTGTAAAAAAAAGATTATGAGTTTTTTAGTTTTTTTTAAAAAAAATTATTTATTGGTGGACGACTTATTTGACTAAGGAAAATAAAAATAGAAATTTACATGTCTAAACTAAGTTTGTTGTATCAATTTTAAAATTTTCCCTTTTTGATAAGTTTTGCAAAAAGTATTCTCATATATATTTACAAAATATTTATTATATTTATATATATATATATAGTATGAATTATAAAACATATATATGGTATAAAATTGATAGGATTGCAAAGATTAACTTTTATTAGAGGTCATTTTTAGGTTAAAATTGAGTTTTGATAACGTTCAAGTTGTTCAAATTTTAAGTCCATCGTCTCATTTTTTATGAAATTGAAAATTTGGGGTAAAATTTAGAGGAAAATTTGGGGTAAAAAACAACATTATTGACTTAAGTGTTACTATTAGGTAGATGATAAACGTTGCCAAAAGAATAATTAAAATGTCAAACCGAGCATAGCTCCATTGGCATAAGGTTGTGCCCGTGACTAAGAAGTCATGGGTTCAATATTCGCATTTATTAAAATACTGTTGCAAAAAAAAAGAATAATTAAAATGAATATAAAAACAAAATTTCATAAACATTAAGAGCAAAACTTTAATACAGATAGATAATAAATGAGTAATTGATGTAGGTTCCAAGAGACACCTAACAAAATCTCACATTGATGTAAAAAGCAATTAGGAAGATCAAATTAATGTAAAAATGTATAGAATGAAAAAGACATGACTCTAAATAAATGTCAACTATTCATCGAGAACCAAAAAAAAGAATAATTGAACACATTAATAACGAAGAGAATAATGAGAGATACGTGTAACCATCTAATATATTTATTTTTCAAAAAAAACTCCAAGATATTAAAAAATGAAAACAAAAATTGTATTGAGAAATACGTATAAAATGGAGGGGACAAGTTGCAAATGAATAGTGATGTAAAACCAAATTATTCATGAGTAAAGAAAGTGGAGCTAGATTCCTCCACATTTGACTTCAACATTAATTAATTTAATAGAGACGTTAGATTCTTTTTTCCACTTTTTCCCTTTCGCTTCCTCTCAATTATGCATTCATTTTGCCTTATAAATGGAATAAACCCACTTGTATTCCATTTACTTAAGAAGGAGGTGAAATTCGATTGCGCTAGGGTTGTGAATCTCCTCCTAATGCCAAGCTCTAATTATTCTGAACTCGGCGTGATTGTCGCTGAAATTACTGCTCTTGCGGGTTTGCTTCGTTTTTCTCCTTCAACTGGTGTGTTTGTGAGACAAACAGAGTAGCTCATGAAATCGCAAAAAGGACGATTTCTCACTGCCAAGAACAAAAGTGGATGGAGGAAGCTCCTGCGTTTGTGAGAAACGTGTACGAGAGAAAAAAGATGGATGTTGGGCCTCTTCATTTATGGAGGGGTTGAGCTTCTCTATTTTTAGTTTCTGTACTTTTGTTTAATGGCTTTGTCTTCAAAAAAAATAATATATAAAGAAAGAAGGAATTGATAGTGATAGAATGACATGTAGACTGAATAATGAATGAAAGAGAGATTAGAATTACATTCCACCTCGACGCGTCTAACAAAATTATATAAAAATATTAAGATCCCGTTTGATAATCATTTGATTTTTGAAAATTAAGCTTATAAACACTTTCAGCTTTGAATTTCTTGATTATTTATCTATTTCTTAATAGTATTTTTGTTGGAAGTGCTACCAAAATCTCACATTAGTTAGGAAATGAGAAGATCATGGGTAAATAAGTGAGAGATAGCATCTTCATTGGAATGAGATCTTTTGGGTGAAACCAAAATCAAAGCCATGAGGGCTTATATACCAAAAGTGAACAATATCATATCAATGTGGAGATGTTTTGGAGTTAAGTTGTCCCTAACAAATGATATCAGAGTTGTGCCTCTAACTTAGTTGTGTCGGTGTGCCTCGATGACATAATCATAGTTGATCCGTGGTTGAGCTTATTGGATAGAGGTATGTTCTGATGAACAGTGGTCTAGTTAATTAGAGGCGAAGAGATAGACAACATTTTCAATTGATATGAGATCTTTTCGGTGGAACCAAAAGTAAAACTATGAAGACTTTATGCTCAAAGTGGACAATATCATAACAATGTGAAGAAAGGTATGTGAATGTTAGTTGTCCAAACCAATTTTCAAGATCCAAGCCAAGTTTTGGAAAAAAAATATATATATTTAAAAACTTGTTTTTATTTTTAGATTTTGGCTAATAATTCAAATGTTTCTCTAATAAAAGATACAAGTCATTGGAACGAGAAATTTGAGAATCACAATTTTCAAAAATAAAAAACTCGAAAACCAAAACTAAATAGTTATCAAATTGGGGGTTAAGATTTTAAAGTTTCACTCTGAACTTTAAAGAATATATATGTTGATATGCGATTCCAAACGAGGTGATTGATGTGACGTTCGAAGTGAACTCTTGTCATCTAGTGAGTTGACCTCCAAAAGAAATCTCACAGTGGTATTGTGCTTGACTACATATACACCCTGAAACTTAAGTTAGTATTAAAGTCCAAGCTCCCGTCGAGGCGAGCTAAAGTAGAATTTTGCGTACCTTTTATGAATGTGAATAAATGACATCTCTGTCCTTTATAGGAACATGTCAAAGTGTCTCTATCTGCCATGCCTGGAGTACTTGGTGGACAACGAATTATGCGCCGGTATTGTCCCGACATTCCACGTGATTTGAGCTCGTTCTTTGGTAGGCGAACGCGTTCCTTGTCGATGCACGCTGAGGTTAGACTCGGACACATGTCTTTTCCGTGATTGGGCCACATGGCAAGCGCAAAATGATCCCATAAACATTAATACATTTTGAAATTGAAGCATTATTTTGGAGAGGGAGGGAGAGAGAGAGAAGGAAGGAAAGCATATTCTAGGGGAGAGTTGTGTGAGTTTGGTGTTTGTTGGTGAATAATTTCAGTTGTGTAGGTGGAGGGAGGCAGGCCCATGTGAAAACCAAATTAAAAAGCATCACTCCATTTTTTGTCTCTGTCACACCAATAAACCTATACAATAACAAATGCATAAATATAAAGCTAATGTTTCAGTTACAAATACCTATCAAATTTAATTATTTCACTCCATTTCTATTTGCCCTTTTTGCCTTTTCATCTAATTTGTCCATTTTTGGCCACTTTATTAGATTAACATTTTATCTAAATGATTACATCATTTTTTGTGTACACTTATTTAAAAATTAATTTTTTACGAATTTTTTTTGGCACCTAAATGTTGCAGGGTCAGACAATCTGTCCCGTAAAATTAGTCAAAGTGTACGTAAACTGACTCAGACACTCACAGATATAATATATATATGTATATATATATTACACTTCAATTTTTAAAAGCTTTCATATTTTTCAAAACTTTTCTTCTGTTATTCAAACATCCTCTGCCAAAGCGAGCATGGCTCAGCTGGCACATGTATATGTTCATGATCAAGAGGTCTGTGGTTCGAATCCCCCCACTCCCATGTACTAAAAAAAAAAAAAAAAAAAAAAAATCCTTGCAATTACATTGCATTTTTTTTTACCCTAAATAGCCTTGGACTTATCCTAACACATGACTTTTGCCTCACAAATGCTATATAATACCTTATACTATATAAACTTAGATCTATCAAACTCATTTTTATTCTAGATATTAGTTTTTTTTCTTTTTTATTATTATTAATTTCAAATTTAAATTAACAAATTTTGGCTTTTGAATACAAACCTTGCAATTACATTGCATTTTTTTTTACCCTAAATAGCCTTGGACTTATCCTAACACATGACTTTTGCCTCACAAATGCTATATAATACCTTATACTATATAAACTTAGATCTATCAAACTCATTTTTATTCCAGATATTAGTTTTTTTTCTTTTTTATTATTATTAATTTCAAATTTAAATTAACAAATTTTGGCTTTTGAATACAAACTTGTTGAAATTTTTAGTTATACACTCTACTGTATGGTAGTTAAACTTTTTATTGATATAATTATAAGGAAAAATTGTACAGACCATGCACTGAACTATTAGACTTGTTACAATTAGGAGTGGACAAACCAATCCGACCGACCGAAGGCCACCCCTAGTTACAATCACATCTTCAAATTTTTAGTATGATCAATCACCCCGGTAATATTTGTTAATTGTTGCAAACAACCACTTTGCACGGTTAATTTACCGTTTAATTGGGATACACGACCTCACATGTGAATAGAAAAGGAAAAAACTTTTCGGTGTAAGATTTGTAATTTTTTTTTTTAACAAACTGTTGATTGATCAAATTAAAAGTTGGAAGGTTGGATGGTAATAAACACTATAGTTGAAGTTTTTTTTTTTTTTGTAATATTTTAATTTAGGCGAGAATTGACTCATGACCACGGACCTTATTTTACACTATAGTTGATGGTAATAAACACTATAGTCACGGGCCTTATGTGAGCTAGCCTCGGTTTGATAAAAAATAATTATTATTTAAATATAATTTGTCATACAACTCTCACATCTAAATTTCGATAATTATTAAACTCAAAACAAAACAAAAAAAACATTTCGATAACCATAAGTCTAACCGCCCATCTAACCCGGGTTAGCAACAGACGGCGTTAACTATGAAAGAAATGGTCAAAATAAAAAATAAAAAATAAAAAAATCGGGAAATTTATCATTACCCGCTGTTTACGGTTGTAACGAACTTCAATGACGTGGATGAAGACGGTGGATGTGAAATTACGGACGGAACCCTTCCCGTAGTTTCTCTTAGCAGACTGTAATATCTCACTCTTTGTCTTCTTCTTCTTCTTCTAATTTTCCTGTGTGTTATTCTGATCCGATCTTTTGCTCTGCAATCTCTCACCATGGCGATGGATCCCAATCCCAAAAGCTTCCCCATCCTCTCCTACGTCTTGGCCAGAATCCCATCTCTCAGCCCTCGACAGCCGGCCGCCGAATTCGACATCGAACAGCCGGCATCTCCGCCGTCCCGCCATGCTCCGCATCGTCCTTCCGATCCTTCGTCTTCCTCCTCCCGAATCGTCGATGACATGCCTCATTTATCGGACCCTAAGGTATTGGCTTCTATGACCAGTGCGATATCTGATGTCGCTCAGACCCGATCTGTCCTCAAAACCCTTGGGGAGAGACCCGACCATGAGGCTGTCGATAAGTCCAAGGCTAAGCTCACTGAGGTTGAAGCCGGTTTGTCCGCCAAGCTCCAGGAAATCGTGCTTTCGTCTAGGCCGGCGGATGTGGAGTTGCTCGAGTGGAGGGCTCGTCTTGCTGAGAAAGAGAACGAGTGCCGGCAGGCGGCGGATAATGAGAAGCAGATGTATAAGGCGATTGTGCAACTGGATGAGATGCACGAGGCGTATGAGAGGATGTTGAAGGAAGCAGAGGAGCGGTTGGTGAAGATTTACGAGTCGGCGGAGAGAGGGCTGCCGGAGGAAGAACGTTTGGATCCAGTTAGCGAAGAGGTCGATGAGGAGGTTGCGAGGATTCTTCAGGAGGCGAATGAGAAGGAGATGGATCGAATTAGTCTCTCCGGCCGACGCTTGCGGTTCTTGCCTGAACAATTTGGACGCATTCGGGGATTGGTTGTGCTTGATATCTCCAGCAATCAACTACAGGTTAGCTTACATTCAATGTCTTCTTCTTCGCATAGGTAGTAGAATCAACATTACTTCTCTTCGATAGATTATACTAGCGACCAGTAAGGAATTCCTGCTCTTGAAATGAACTGTTTGTTTATGAAACTAAGTCGAATTGAAGGCTTCATTAGTTTCATAGGAGTACAGGGACAATCAGAATCGTTGCTAGAGACGCCCGATTGTTAACTTATGGCTTATCATTACGATTCTCTGAGAAGTCTTAAACCATTCCTATGTTTTGTCACTTGCGTGTCTGCAGTATGTTTAAGTGCAGGTTCTTCAATTCAATTCGAAAAGGTGCAGTTTCTTAGCCCATCATTTCTTTTGCATCTATAATAGTAATGCGCCTAAGGTTGAAGTTTGGATAAAATTTTAGACTCTTGTTTAGCATTTCAATATCTAGAGTCTAGATGAATGGATTGTGGCCAAAGTCAAACCGGGGCGCCTCATTGAGGATATCATTCTCTGTCATGTTTGGAGATGGGATAGATGGATGGGGACTATTCCATTGAATTTCTGCTGATTGTAAATTTCTTTTACCGTAATCTTAAAGATGGCGACCATTTAGTTCTTATTGCAATGGTGTTGTTAGATGGGCCTTAAATGAAAATTTACATTGGAATGTCTAGGATCGAGATTTTCTTTTCCCTTTGTCATAGTCCTTTAATTAATAGGGCATTTAGAGCAGACTCTTGTAAAAAAAAAAGGGGACTGGTTAATGCAGG
Organism: Herpetospermum pedunculosum; assembly: GCA_028017165.1. Taxonomy (NCBI): domain Eukaryota; kingdom Viridiplantae; phylum Streptophyta; class Magnoliopsida; order Cucurbitales; family Cucurbitaceae; genus Herpetospermum; species Herpetospermum pedunculosum. Next base: position 2,073,295 of record CM051530.1, read on the forward strand.
AAGCTGCACAAGAATATAGGTGGTTGAAGGCAAGATGCATAGAATCCAATGGACGTATGTAAGAATGGTGATCTTTGGTAGAAAATATCATGCTCAAGAAGTCTACTGTAGTTTTTTTATAACTTTCTTTGATGGAAGCTGCTGATATAACCCTGGAAACGGGAAGAAATTCCAACACTCTAATAATGAGTTTAGAGGGAATGAGTTCGTACCATGGCAACCAAATGTAGTAGGGTCAAGCGGTTGTCTCGTGATATTAGTCAAGAGTGTACGCAAGCTGGCCCAGACACTCACGAATATATATATAAATAAATTCCAACACTGTGGCCGCTTATTTGTGGACAGAAAAAAATGAACTATCCATCGTTTTATTGTTCATCATTGCTATGATGAAGATTTGAAATCTATGGAGGGAAGTCTATATAAAATAGGTGCAGATGGATAAGGATGTCCTGAAATATAGGTTAATTCATATTTGAACTATTAATGCTTTGCATCTTAGATATGTGGTTGGACTATCTTTGCTTTAGTGTATTACTCTTATCAAGTCTCAACTGTCTTTGTTATGAATTATGATTATCATGTGCTTGACACATATCTGTCAATATTGGACTTGGATGTGAGTTTGCTTAATTGAAAATTCAAGACAACCGAATATTTATTTGTATGATTTGTTTCTTTAATTATCTTTTATGGCTTTCACTTGCATTTACAACTTCAGGTTATCCCCGATTCAATATCTGGCTTAGAAAATCTTGAGGAGCTGAATGCCTCATCCAATCTTCTGGGGTCATTGCCCGACTCAATTGGCTTATTACAAAAGCTGAAACTCCTGAATGTCTCTGGTAACAAGCTGCAGGCCCTTCCTGACTCAATATGCAGTTGCAGGTACAAGATTTTATTCAAGAAATAACTTCTTTCTAGCATTTCTCCACGACTGTCCAGTACCCACATTTCACAACATCTTTCTAAATATATTCAGCGATGTTTTATTGTGCATATGCATTAATGGAGAATTTTCTGCCGCAAATTTTAAGACTTCTATTTTTGTGTCTTAAATGGGTAGGTCTTTGGTGGAGTTAGATGTGAGCTTCAACAGTCTAACGTACTTGCCAACAAATCTTGGCCATGAACTGGTGAATTTGCAGAAACTTGCTGTCCAGTTAAACAAGATACGGTCACTTCCCACTTCTGTTTGTGCCATGAGCTCTTTGCGTTACCTGGATGCTCATTTCAACGAGCTTCATGGCCTTCCTCAGGCAATTGGGAAATTGACACAACTTGAGTATCTCAACCTGGGCAGTAATTTCACTGACCTTACTGAACTTCCACATACCTTTGGTGATTTATCCAGCCTTAAGGAACTTGATCTTAGCAATAACCAGATTCAAGCTCTACCTGATACATTTGGCCATCTTGAGAATTTAAAGAAACTAAACGTGGAGCAAAATCCTCTCGTAATTCCACCGGTGGAAGTCGTAAACAAAGGACCGGATGCTGTGAGGACATTCATGTCCAAGAGGTGGCTTGAAATTCTCGAGGAGGAAGATAGGAAACGAACTCTTGAAACGGAAGTACCAGCAGCACAGACTGGATGGCTGACGCGAAGCACCTCTTGGTTGAAGACTTACGCTTCTGGGGTTTCAGAGTCCGTGTCTGGTTTGGTTTCTCCTAGATCTCCTAGATCTCCAACAGAAGCTTGTCTCGATCAGCAGCTATAATTTGATGGAGCTCTTTCATCAATTTTTTCACTCCGTATCTCTGCTCTGGCTGTCATGGCCTTGCTTCCTTCCCCAACTGATTTTGGGTCCATGACGATAGGCCTCCATCAGGTTCACTAGATTCTTTATAGTGTCGTGAGAACTCATAACAAAGCACTTATATTACAAGCAATTTTTGTTGAAGTTTGCTATTATGCGTTTTTGTAGTGTCTCAAGTCTTCTTCGGCAATTGAACTGAACATGTTGGGAAAATTTCTAGGTTTACTACTTACCATGCATTTCTCCCCGGTTCCATATCTGTTGGCCGATTTGTACATTTCTTCTTACTATTCAACTCTAATAACCACATTTTCCCTTCCAGAATGATCTGAATATACTCTCTCTTTCAGCAGATAAATGATGGGGAAATTTCACTCCAAATCATTTTTTTTTTCTTTTCCTTTTGATTGGATGGATGATAAGAAAGGAAATTCTACTTTATATCCTGAAAATTAACTGAACTTTCTTCTGCAGGTTCTCTCTTCGAAGTTCGAAGTAATTCGATCACTGGTTATTCATTACTAACATTACTCTCACATCATGTATGAAGGATACAGGAAAGAAGAGATAGAGAACATTAATCGTTTATACTTTTAATATAGTTTCATGAATGTATATATATTTCTAGTTCACTTAGCCACGTTTTAACAGAAATGATTTTTGAGAAAAGTAGAGAAGAAATCCGGTATCTGAATAAATTATATGAAATACGTGGATACATGCCATTATATATATGTATATATGCCGAGATAATATTTGTAGCAGATCGTGTTTTGACGTTGAAAAAATGAACTAAATGTAGAAGGATCTCAAGTGTTGATCGTGTATCTATTATAAAAATGAAAAGGTGCAATGAAGTTTGTATTGTAGAAAGAGAAACGTTGGTAATTATATTGTCGGTTGTGTTTGGAAATGGAGGTGTCAGGTCAGGTGTGGGCGTGGCTTGAATTCCCAGTCTGTGTTTGAAAGTTGGACCGCCAGCCAAAGAAACAATGCAGCCTTTTTGTGTTGCGTTGTCCTGCTCCTGCCATGCAAGGTAATGCAACTGAGATTCTACTATTCATTCTTCATCTTTAATATTAATGTATTCATTATTATTAATGTCAAGTAATTGAAGTTTTTGTCCCCACCCCGAACCCATCTTTCCTATTATTAACTAATCCCCCTCAGTGTTTCACGTGCCCCCATTTCTGTATTAATGTTAAAGGGCAGTGCCTTGGGATTGATTGATTATTTATGGTCTTGCTATTGATCTTTTGCTGTTGCTTGCGCTGAGAGAGATGGATAATGAAGATGGTAACACAAAGTTAGATGATCTTGAAACCCCTTTGGTTTCTTCTTCAGAGTCGTCTCAGATGGATTTTCATTTGAACAACAACTTGTTGAATTCGTCGGGGGTGGAAGAGGAGGTGATAATTAGAGAGATAAAGAAGCAGATGGGGCTGGCGGGTCCTCTGGTTTTGGTGAGCTTTTTGCAGTATAGTTTGCAGCTGATATCGATCATGTTCATTGGCCATCTTGGGGAGCTCCAACTCTCTGGTTCTTCAATGGCTTTCTCTTTTGCTGGAGTCACTGGCTTTAGTCTCTTGGTATGCCGCTTACCCTTACCCTTCCCCATTCTTTTCTTTTAACTCCTCATTTTAGGTTTATGTGGAAGTAGTGTTTATAACCTTAATTTTCGAAAACAAAAAATCAAATGATTATCTAATTGCTCCTAAATGTCTATTTTAGTTATTCGATTATAAAGAATAGCAGTTTTGCTATACTAACATGTGTGAGCACCCCTTCAAACTACATAGGTTGGGAGGATTGGATAAACAGATCATATCATATGTAAAACTAAAATTGCTATTTTTAAAAACTTTTTCAGACTAAAGACTGATTATCTTTTTAAAAGACGAAATGAATGTAAACGTGGATTTTATTACAGCAGAAAAGTCTGTGCCTTTGTTTTCTAGTCATGGAAGCTCCTTGTCGGAAGAAATTATTTAAGGGCCCAAACAAAATGACCAATGATTCGGTATAATTATATTATAAGAGTATCTTTTTCTTTTTTAAATCATGGAACAACATCAATATGTGGGGGCAGGGTGGGGATTCCAACCTCAACCAGTTGAGATTATAATATCGGAGCTAGTTATTTTATTATTTATTTATTTTTTTGATATCTGTGAGTGTCCGGGCCAGCTTACGCGCACCTCGACTATTCTCACGGGACAGACCGCCTGACCCTACAACATTTGGCTGCCAAGGAAACCCGTAGGAAATTAATTCCTAGGTATAGGTGGCCACCAAGGATTGAACCCATTCCCTCTTAGAGGGCATTGAAGTCCCAAGGCCCTTTATGACCACTAGGCCCGGAGCTAGTTATCTATGTTCGGGTTAGGAAACTAAATATATTTCGAACGTATTTTGAAACAAATTTTGAATCTACACCTAAGTAAGTAGTGGCGGATATATTTGGTTGAGATTATAATATCTGACCTAGTTGAGTTATGTTGAGGTTAGTAAACTAAATATATTTCGAACGTATGAATCTACATCCAAAGTCCCAAAGTAAGTAGTGGCAGATACATTGAATAATTCTTTTGTTTGTTTTGATATTGTAGTTGGGAATGGGGAGTGCATTAGAGACATTATGTGGACAAGCCTATGGAGCAAAGCAATATCATATGCTCGGGATCCACATGCAGAGAGCCATGGTGGTTCTTTCACTTATCTGCATTCCCATAGCCCTTTTGTGGGCTTCCATTCAACAAATCTTCACCATTCTCAAACAGGATCCTCTCATTTCAGAGCAAGCTGGGATCTATGGCAGGTGGCTCATCCCCAGCATCATCCCTTATGGCCTTCTTCAGTGCCAATTCCGGTTCTTGCAGACCCAACATCTCACTTCTCCATTGTTGATTGCCACTGGAGCTTCCACTTTAATCCATCTTTTCCTTTGTTGGAGTTTGGTTTCTGGTTTTGGGTTTGGCATCAAAGGCGCTGCTTTCTCCTCCGCCATTACTTATTGGATCAATGTGCTGATTTTGGGTTTATATATCAAGTTTTCTCCTCAATGTCAAAAGACTTGGACTGGTTTCTCCATTGATGGAATCAAGAATTTGATTAACTTCTTGGCTTTGGCGGTTCCTTCTTCTCTCATGGTCTGGTGAGTAACTGACCTGACCGAGTGAGTTTGAGATGACTTTTGATGACTTTGGAGAAAAAAAAAAACATTTCTTTCATTATCACCTTCTAAACTCATGATATAATATCTTGAATTTGGTAGCTTGGAGTACTGGTCGTACGAGTTTTTAGTTCTCATGTCAGGGCTTCTTCCCAATCCAGAGCTGGAAACGTCGATGTTATCAATCAGGTTTTGCTCTTTATTCCTTTTCTAACTCGGCGTATCTCTATTCTTTTCCTTCCTAAGTTGACACATCATTAAGCAATATATTATTTTATTTCAAGGGCTTCGACTCCCATATTTAGAGGTTGTGTCTGTCTATTGGTAATTTGTTTGATCACATGACACTAGGTTGGTTTATCAAATAAAGAATCAGGTGACAGCTTAATTTCAAGCCCACAATTTTTAAATAATGTAGTCAATGTAAGCATTAAAATACCAAAGTTAACAATAGAAAAAAAAATACAAAATTTCTAAGTTAACCATAAGACTTACTAGACACAGAATTATAACATTGCAAGGTCTTTTTGAGTAATAATAATTTAATAAACACAAACACAACAAATGAGGATGAGAATAAGAGTGGGAATAGGTAAGAGTAACCACATCCCTTGGGAAAATTTCTAGTACTAACCCACTACGGGAGTACATACTTTTGATATTGTCTTTGTAAATATTCTTTTTAATGCTGGTGGACTCCATATCCGTTTTAAAAGAAAGTTGACATGGTATGAGTATCCCTACTCCTGAATTTCATACCCTCCCAAAAGAGTGAGTTTTCTCGATGCCCCCTCCTATTTTTAATATATATTTTGTAGTACAACTCCCTCTTCTTTTTAATACATTACTTTATTTGTTTGTATGTACTCATTTTATTTTGGGTAAAAATCAACTTTAGAGATTGTATCAATTTAAACTCTGAACTTTCATGAGTGTATTAATTTACATTTCTCTTAGAAAAAATGTTAGTTTTCATCCGTGTGGAGATTTATAATTTATCAATTAAACCCTTAAACTTTCATACAATTAATTCATTTCTAAAAGTTTATGAGTTTAATTGCTACAATTATAGTCTTCACGTGTTTAAATTAACGTTCTTAACATAAGATTCTAAGGTGTAAATTGATACACTTTTGAAAGTTGAGGGTTTAAATTGATACAAACATTAATTTAAGGTTTTAGAAATTGTTTTTTCTCCTTTTATTTTATTGAAATTAATAAATTAAATGAGCTAATATATTTAAACTAAATATATGATCAATAATAGTGTATTAACTTAATTATTCTATTGCAATAAATTAGTTTATTAAAATATATACTTAATTTTGATGCAATTAATTATGGAAATATTAATCCATTATTTAATAATATATTTAATCAATTTTTTTAATTTTTTTTTTTAGTGAAATAATATATTTAATCAATTAATTGCCATTATTATTATTAATCAATTAATTGTCATTATTATTATTATTCAATTAGAATTGCCATTATTATTATTCTATTATAAGGACCATTATAAGTAATTATTCCTGGGTTATTAATCACTAATCATCAATTAACTATTAATTATTATTTTCTAAAAAAATAGTTTTTAGTATTACTTTTGATTATTTTATTAATAATATATCATAATCATATAAGATTTAGGGTTGGTTGCACAAATAACCATCGGACCTAAAATAATTGCAAATTTAACAAAGTTTAAAACCTTTTGCAAATATGACAAATAATCAGTGGCTATCACTGATAGACTTTATGACTATTACTGATAGAAGTCTATTACACTTCTATCACTGATAGACTATTATCACTGACAACATTCTATAAAAAAAAATTACTATCAACGATGAACTTCTATCAGCGATAGACCACACTATGTATTATCAATGATAGAAATTGCTATATCCGCATTTTTTTTTAAAAAAATGCTATATTTTTAATTATTTTATTCTAAATTGACATCGGTTACAATTTCTCTAAGATTTATAATATTAATCTCATAAAACAAACATGGACATAATTTATTCTTATGAAAATTTGATGGCCATTTAAAAAAAAAATTAATAGCGTGATGTAGGACAAATGTTAGAATTATTAGTATAGTTCACTTAATTAGACATAAGTGACATATACCTTGAACAAACGGCCCTTAAAGTACCGTTTAAATTTAGGGCCAAATTTACAAGTTAAAGAATTAATTTGTAATAAACCCTTTACTTCGATGCCATTATTTGTGAGACAAATATAAGTTGATTTGGGTGCAGCTTGAGCACAAGTTCGCTGGTTTTCAGAATCGCCTATGGTTTCGGCAGTGCAGTGAGGTACAAAACCAAAAGCATACGTTTTTCTTTGCTTTCACATGTATGTGTATATATATATATATATATATATGTATATGTAATATATATAACTTATAATAATTTGTTGTTTGTTGTGAATGAAAAGCACTAGAGTTTCAAATGAGTTAGGGGCAGGAAAGCCATTGGCAGCTCGGCTAGCGGTGAAGGTAGTTGTGCTTTTGGGGTTAGCAGAAGGAATGACATTAGGGGTTTTACTAATTGCACTCAGAAACATATGGGGTTATATCTTCACAAATGAAGAAGAAGTTATCAAATATTTGAGTATGATCATGCCAATACTCGCCATTTCCAACTTCATGGACGCCATCCAGGGCGTCCTTTCAGGTATAATAATGTCACTCGACAACATCCCATCATTAAACTTTTGAAACGTGTTTTCTTTAAAATAAGAACGAAAAATACTTCTCCTAGCTGTCAAAAAGTTTAAACCGTAAGAACTTTTTGCAGTTGGATACTCCATGGGAGGATATTCATTCTATTCTTATAAAAGCAAAATTACTATAGTGTGAACAAAGTATGAACAAAGTAAGTATAAAATTGGATACTCTTCTTATTTATTGTCTGTCACGTCATCACCTAAAATTATGTGGACCCATTATTAAAAACTATAGTGCAAACAAAAGGAGTACGGTAGTCTTGTATTATTAGAAAATTTTCCAACTTCTTGCTAGGTCTTAGACATTAGGTAAGTGTGGTTTTGTTTTTGGTGTAATTGTTAATAAATGCATATGTGTTTTTTCAGGGACAGCTAGAGGATGTGGATGGCAGAAGATAGGGGCATGGGTGAATCTTGGAGCTTATTACTTAGTTGGGTTGCCTTCTGCCATAATCCTCACTTTTGTGTTTCATTTTGGAGGGAAGGTATTATTATTTCTTTCATTAATCACTTCCTCTACCCCCCACATTTATTATTACTCCTACAACGTACCCTTGCTTTTGAATTCAAATTTCACATAAATGAATTATTAAGCCTCCGTTTGATAATCATTTGGTTTTTTAAAATTAAGCCTATAAACCATATATTCACCTATGAATTCTTTTGTTGTGTTATCTATCTTTTCAAATATTTCTAAAATCTAAGCCAAAATTTAGAAACAAAAAAAAGAAACTTTCTAAAATTTGCTTTTGTTTTTGGAATTTAGCTAAAAGTTGTGATCTTTCCTTAACAAAGATGAAAGCCATGGTATGAACTCATATGTGATGTATTGTTTTGTAGGTTTAATTTTCAAAAACCAAAAACTAAAAACAAAATGGTTATCAAACGGGGCCTAAACTATCAGTTTTGGAATTCAAATATCACATTAATGATCTTTTATATCCATTAAAAAGAATGATTTGGAATTCAAATATCACATTAATGATCTTTTATATCCATTAAAAAGAATGATTGGCAAACTCACCAATTTGAGCATTCTCAAGGGATGAGACAATAGACAATGATTCGATTGTCCACCCTTGCAATTGTTGAAAACATGAACTAATATCGTTCTCAAATATGTGATATATCATTTAAGTACTTAAAAAAAGATATCATTTACTTAGAATGTAATATTAATTTGCATTCCAAACACCATTTTCTAATCTACAGGTTCAGAACTCCGAGACAAACCTCCCAGAGTTTTGAACTCAAAACAACACGTTGAACCATTTTCTGATCTACAGGTTCAGAACTCCGAGACAAACCTCCCAGAGTTTTGAACTCAAAACAACACGTTAAACGCCTCATAAACGTCCCCTTTAGTTTATGGTTATAAATAAAATTTTAATCATCAAATTGAGTTATTCAGTTGGGTAATTTTTTGTTGTTTGTTGAAAAATTATTAATAAGAAAGGGTATGACATAGTGACACTATGGATTATTGCAGGGACTATGGATGGGAATCACATGTGGAAGTTGTCTACAATCCGTACTGCTTTTGTTCATTACTTTTAACACAAATTGGGAGGACCAGGTACTTATTAATTTCTAACTTCTTCTTTTATCCTTTATTTTCAATTCCCTCAATTTTTTTTTTCATTTTTCTGTATTATTCATATTTTAATTTTTTTTTCTCCCTATTTTATTATATCAGGCACGCAAAGCAAAGCAAAGAATAATGTATGATTCAAGTCTTCCTACAAGTACAACAACCCTTTTACAATAAATAAATAAATAAATAATCTTGCAATTGTGGAGAAAATCCCCAATTTAATTATATTTTAGATCAGTTCGGTGCTTTGATTTTTAAATTAAATTATGCATGAATTGAACCAACGCTATACTATTATCACTAATGTTTAGTTGCATCACCAAATATTAAAGCTGTAATGACCTTTTTTATGCATAATCATACATTATTTGATATCATTAAAAAAATATAGATAACAATACAAATTTGTTAAAGTATATTTCAATATTTATGTTTAAACTCATTAATTATTTTTGCCTCTAAATTTAAATAAAGAATCATTTTGTTACTTACCTTTGAAAAGTTGAACATTGCATTCACCAGATGGAATGTAAACTTATAGTATTCTATTTATTTATTTTTTTCATTTTTTTTTACAATTAAAAAGTTGAAAAAAAGAAGTGACACGTAGTGCATAATTTTCTATCCAACCAAGATTATATTAAATTATTAATCTATAGTATTTCATTCAAATTTTGCATGTTTCATTTATCCATCAAGTCGAATCATACTATTGACATCGACAATTGCCTGTGCATACAAACACAATTTATGAATTAAATATGTAATTATAACTTTAGGACAAAAAAAAAAAAAAAAAAGAAAAAGAAAGGAATGAAATTTACATTAAAATACATGGGCACATGCGGGGGAGTTTCGAAGTTTGTGGAGTCAGTCCCGAAATTATGCAATTGGAAGTTGACTTCATTTGATGAAAAGTCATTATCAACCTTCTTTATTATTATTAAACAAAATGCCAACCAAATAATAACAAACAGAACACTTCAATTTATTTCTTTTGCAAAATCATATATATATATATATATATATAGGCTGGTAGCACAAACAGCAATCACGTCAAAAATAATTACAAATTTAGCAAAGTTCAAAATCTTTTGTAAATATGGCAAAAAATCAGTGACTATTACTGATAGACTTTATGACTATTACTGACTTCTATCGACTATTATCACGGACAAGATTCTATAAAAAAAGACTAATAGACTTCTATCACCACACTATCAGTGATAGAAATTGTCATATCCGCAATTTTTTTTAAAAAGTGCTATATTTTTAATTATTTTACTCTAAATTGACATCGGTTACAATTTTCCTATATATATATATATATATATATTTATATTTAACTTTTAGAAAAGAAGAATATATTTTCAGTGGTTTCCAAACCTTCAAAAGTGTTTAATAAGGTCTATGAACTTTTAATTTTATCTAAATTTGTGTCCAATAGGTAATTTGTCCGTTCTTGATGTTGAATATCATTAAAAATCAATTTTAGGACCTGTTAGGTATAAAATTGAAAGTATAAAGAACTTAATCTCGACCTTTTAGTTAATGACACAATTTTATGTCAATTGAGCTAGACTCTTTTAGATAAAAATTTAGTCGATAAAAATGTATTTAAATTTCTGCACAAGTGCATAATTAAAACTCTCTACAAAGGTAGGATCGAATCCCATAGGACGCTTTTTAAAGTTGATTGTGGAGTTAAAGTTTAGATATTAAATTTGTAATTTAACTTTAATACAATTATTTCCGGATAATGAGCTCGAGCACCTTCCCATGTGCAGCACATGGCTGGCAATTCCTTTCCAAATTTCAATTTTGAAATATATTCAATCAAAATTAAAGGTTTAATATCAATATATAAAATTAAAGGTATGAAAAAAAATGGGAATTAAAGTTGCATAAAAAGCACATTCTCTGAAGTCTGATTTCAGATTGTTGTGTAACGTAAAGCCCATATGATATGAAGGGCAGAGGAATGTCGTCACCGGCGACGGCGACGGCGGCGATTTTTGTGTTGCTTTCTGTTTCAGGTTTGTGTTTTGTCGTTTATGATAATTGTGATTTGATGGGGCGGTGGGTGCCAATTGTGGGGTTGTTGGTGTTGGTGGTTGCCGGAGTGGCGGTGGTGGCGGCGAGAGCCACCATGGTGGCGTGGATCACGGTGTTGGTACTGTTGGCATTCGCCGGAAACCGGCGGCGGGTTCTGGTCAAACAGGGAAGACAGATCACTGCCGACGTAGCCTTGTACTTGGCCACCGTGTTGGTTAAAGAAAGAGGCCTTCTTGCTGTTGCTTTCGCCGCCGTCTTCAGCTTCGTCGCCGTCGTTCGCTCCACGGAGATCCATCCACTTTCTGTTTCTGTTTAATTTTGTAATTTCCTTTTTCATTATGGGATTTGCTCTTTGGATTTTTTTTTAATTTTCTCCAGAGAGAGAGAAGAAATTGGCCCAATTTTACAGGTTTTGTGAAGGAAAAAAATGGCTATTGGTTTGTTATGTAAAAATCAACACATTATTACATATTTAGGATAAACTATAGATTATGATGTTTGATTGCCGTATTTATTTTAGAATGTTGATTGGATTAAATTTTATGGATGATACAAAAATAATATAATCTATCTATTCAATTTTTCTCTCCCGCTATTATCATAAATATATTTTTGGTCCCTGAAGTTTCAAAATTAATGCTTTCGTGCACGAGGTTTGGAAAATGGTGGTTTGGAAAATGGTTCTAAATGATGACCACCGAATTTTTTTTAATAAAACCACTAAGCTTTTTTAATTAACCATTAGTTGACTAAACCTTGTCGCCGCCGTCGCGCTGCTCCCTCTACCTAGTTGTTGTCTCTGCTACCTCTTTCCTCGACAACAATTGTTGTCGTCTCTTCTGAAACCCCGTTGTTCATAGATTGATTCTCCTTTGTTCCAAATTTGAGGCAAAAGAGAACTTCTCCTTCGGTCCGACCTTCATTTGTTGCACGGAGGAATGAGAAACGACCATGGTTATTGAAGACAACAACAAAGTTCTAGAATGGGCAGCGACATGAGGTAGGTGCGACTACAACTAGGTGGTGGAGGGAGCGGCGCGACGACGACGAGGCTGACGAAGAAGAGAGAAGGAGAGAAGAAGAAGAGAAAAACGAGAGAAATGTCATCTCATGAAAAAAAAAACAATACAAAACTATTATATTTTGCCACATCAACCAACTAGAGTCATTTTACTGTTAATCAACTAACAATTAAACAAGTTCACCAACCATTTAGAAAAGTTTCCAAAGTTCGGGACTAAAGTGTTCATTTTGAAACTTCATAGACTAAATGGACATCAACCCCAAACCTAAGAGACCAAAAAATGTATTTTGCACTTTTTTTTCTTTTTCTTTTCTTCATATATATATTAAGATTTGAAAAACCACATTTAATTAAAAAAAACTTAGGTAGCATAAGCAAAACTTCATAGACTTTATAGATATAGCGACACTCCTGTCCGAGAGTCTCATATTATTGATTTAATTACAAGTTATATTGAGTAGGATTAAGCTGAAAATGTAAGAATGTAAGGTAGGACCAAAGATTTAAATATCGATGTCGACGGAAATATCGAAGTCTCAATTTTATGGAAATGTCGATGAAAAGATCGATAAAATGTCAATGTCGATAAATATTTTTAAGAAGGTTTTTAAAAATATTAAAATTAATAAATAAACATTTTACACTTTTAAAGAGTTAAAATACACTTATTATAATATTAAATTCATGTTAGGCTACATTTTTTTTTTTATTTTTTTTAATATTTTATCAATTTTGTACGGTATAATGAAAATCCCCGATTCATCTCTTATGTCGATGTCGAACCTATAAATACGTGTAAATATTAATGAAAATATCAACATGTCAGACAAAAATTTAATACTAGGGTAAGACACTTGTTTGCCTTGAACTAAATATGTGGGTGAGATTATTTTTGTATGTGAGCAGTGAGCAGTACCACAGCCTTGAAAAGACATTTCCAACAAAATGCAAGTCGCTGTTGTAAGAAATGATTGTTTGTGTTTTTATGTGACCATTTTAATGCTGAATTTTGGATTTTTTTTCTTCTTGTTTTGCTTATTCAACTATAGAGGAGTAGTGAAAATATTTTAATCCATAATAGATATTTTAACAAGTTGAGCAAGTTAGTTCCCCAGACACAGAGTGGGCATGGATTGGGCTCTTCGGGATCATATTTGACGTATCATGCTGGCGGGCTGTAGGGCGATTGCAGGATCCAGAGAGGTCAAGGTCCTTGAGGCGATGACGGTCATCGAGGGGTTGAAAGCGGTGATAGATACGTGATCCGATGAAAGTGGGAGACAAATTACGGTTGAATTGAAATTTGCCTTCTCTTGAATTAATCTAGGGTCGGCCTCACGGAAGTTATCCATTACATTGGCGAGACACTCGCTCTAAAATCAACAGTAGGAGTTGTTTCCTTTCTCCATACGAATAGAGAGCGGAATCGAATGACCCATCTTCTTGCTTCAGAGGATGGCTGGAGAAGTTTCTGTTCAGTGGGAGGATCCTCTTCCTATCAATGTTATTTCTTTCATTTCTTTTGGTGGTCCTGAAAACTTTGTTCTTTAGTTGTTATTACACTAGTCTTAAAAAAAATAAAAAATTGAACAAGTAATTTAAAAAAAAAAATAGTGATTACTACACTGAGATGAGGTAAACTTGGGCCACTCATCTTCAACATATATTCTTTTATTGAAAAATCATTCAAATTACCATTGAGATTTAACTTTGAGTTATTTTACATAATAATAATAAAAAAAAATGTCGAGTTGTACTATCTAAAACAGGGTCTAAAAATAGCCATGAATGAGTGGTGAAAATAGAAAATAGATAAATGATTTGACAAATAATTGGACAATTGGATTAACCAATAAAATCCACTTAATTGGCCATTACCCATATTCCTAATGAAGTTTCTTCTCATGAATTAACAAAAATTAAACCCATAAATGGAAAAACAAAATCGTTATTTTTATGATATATGGACCAATTTGGACTTAACAACCATATAGGAAAAAAAGAAATAAAAGGGTTAAGACTCTTATGGTTAGTAAAACTATTAATTTTTTTTAAGTTTCTAGATGTAGTTTCGGTGTATTCCTCTTCTACTCGAGCGCCACATGCCCACCAGCTTCTGCTTCATCCTCGAGCCACATCATATTGGGACAGATACTATTCGTAACACTTCAAATCCATAATTCAACACCTGATGATGTAACATTCTCCTGCATCTAGTCATATTACCTACTTGTCTTGAATTACTTCTAAGAGTGAAAACTGATCGGACATACTAACACTAACACAAATCTTTTCAACATGCCTCGTCTCCTTTCACATAATTCTTAAGAAAATTTAAAACAACGAAAGAAATGAACTTAAATCCGCAACATAATCTATTAGATGTAAAAAATGATGGGTTCAAATTGAAATGATTAATTTGCAATCCCCAATAATAAAAGCTTAAGAAGGGGAAGATATTAGAAAGGGGGAAGGTAGTCCAGGCAAATTCCTTATACAGTGAGTTTGTCTCCACGTTGAAAAAGATGAGTTCCATTTCCAATTCCATGTGCATTTGATTAGCTTACGGCTCCCACACTCTTTATTACTTTATTCATTCATAAACCCTTCTTCCTTTCTCTCTCTCTCGCATACCCTTTTCTTTGTTTAGTTAACAGAGCCTCTCAGTCTCTTCCATGATTCTGTCTGCAGATCGAGAGCTATATCTTCACCACCATTAAAATATACTCAAAACCCATCAACCCCATTTCAGTTTACCTCCATTTTGGAGCATTAACATTGAGGGGCTTTGCAATTGGTTCTCCTTCTTCCCACTTTGCTTCCCTTTTTGGGGATCTTTCTCCTTTACCCATCAATTTTTTAAGCAATCCCTCTGTGCCTTTCTGGGTTTTGAAGAATATGAGTGACTTTTCCCTTTTCCCTCCTCCTCGGCTTTGTTGTCATCCAACTTTCCGATTGATTTCTGGGTCTGTTTTTGAGGTGTTTTTGTAGGCAGCAGCAGCAGCACAAAGTACAATCCAAGCTCTCAATCATGTATTCAATTCTTTTTCCTTTCGTTTCAGCTTTTCCACTTGTTCATTACTTGACATTTTGGTTTCTGTAAGATAACATATTGATGATATAGATGATGTGTTCTTGATTTTTTCTAGAAATATGGAAGCTGGGAGTAGATTCTACTCTGCTACGGATGAGTTCAGATTGGAAGCGAAATGGCTGGTTGATCCCAAACATCTCTTTGTTGGACCTAGAATTGGAGAGGGAGCTCATGCCAAAGTTTACGAGGGCAAGTATGAACTCTCTGAAGATTCTCACGTCTTTTTTTTTTGGTTTTGTTTTTCTGGCACTGCCAATTTTGCTTTGATGTGCTTCTTTATTGACCCACTTGAGAGGAAAAGGATTTGTCGGTTTGGGAAATCTTCTATATCGAGATCTAGAATTTCTTTTCGTATTTCATGAGAAACTCTACAGTGTTTGAGCAAAATGTGTCTCTATTGTTCTAGGATTTGTTGCAAGAATTTCTACTCAGATTCTACATTTTGCTTACCTGTATGTGTTCTTCTTGCTGTAAATTCAGTCTTTTGTATTTGAAATCTCTGTATTCTGTAGGGATCAAAGTATAGCCTAGCAGTTTGCTATGTTTCCATGATTTTTGGTTCTCAATTTGCTTCAAGTTTTTGGGATAATTGTACTGCAATGTGCTTTGTTTAGTGATATCGTCCTATGTTTCACTGATTCGTTCAGATATAAGAACCAGACTGTTGCTATCAAAATTGTTCATAAAGGGGAAACAGTTGATGAGGTTGCAAAGAAAGATTCTCGGTTTGCTCGAGAGGTTGCAATGTTGTCTAAAGTACAACATAAAAATCTTGTCAAGGTTTGATTTGACTCCATTCTTATCTACTGAAATTTTCTTTCATCCCTACATCTTTCCTGTATTATTTTACAAACAAATTGTGTTTCATTAACAAAGTTTTTGAAGTATGCCATGAGTGATTTACCTTTCATTATGTTGGATCCTTGTGTATCAACAGTTTATTGGTGCCTGCAAGGAGCCGGTAATGGTGATAGTGACCGAGCTTTTATTAGGAGGGACCTTACGAAAGTACCTGCTCAATATGCGTCCACGGTGCTTGGACACACGTGTGGCGGTTGGTTTTGCACTTGATATTGCTCGTGCAATGGAATGCCTGCACTCTCATGGCATCATTCACCGTGATCTGAAACCTGGTAGTCTTTTTCATCTCCCTCGTAATCCCTTAATTCTTCATGCCATTCCAAATGCTCCGTTTCCTAACTTTTTTAATGAATTAGTGGATTGTAATAATTTGGGTAGAACTTCAAATCACTGTAGGATGCATTGCCATGAGTTATTTTCTCAGTTTCAAGATAAAGATCAAGTTACTTATAGGCAGAAATTTGAGCTTAGTAAAGCGTTTGGACATTCAAATGGTACCGGATTCAGAAAGCTCCTACTCCATTCTTCTCCTTCTTTGCTGGTTCTTGATCCGTTGACACCATGTTCTCAATTCCATACGGTCCCGTTAAGAACATTCGAGAGTTCATTCCCCGGAAGCTTAAACTTTGCCTGCTTGAATTAATTGGTTTCCTTACCCATAAGTCACCTTACTTGAGCAGTTTTTTCTCTTCTAGAGGTTGTACCTCCGTGTCCTTGAGTTCTAAGGAGACCTAGGATTCAGAGGTGTTTTTAGGTATCAAAGCTGGCTAGTTTTTCCATTAACAAAAAGCTGCTGGTATGAGATTCCATTAGTGACGAAATATTTAAGAAACAGAAAGATTCCTTGTCTAAAAGTACAAAAAAATTAGTTAAAAAAGACGCTTCTTAGTCGCTAAATTGCTTTGATAAGTGACGTGATGGGGTTTAAGCATGAACGGAATACTCAGGGCCTCTATTATATCTTTTAACATCCAATGATCCTCATAAAGTGTTGGATACACATGACAAGTAAACCAATGTGTTGAGCCTAAAATTTGTAATTCAATGTGTTGGCAGAAAACCTACTGTTGACTGCAGATCACAAAACAGTTAAGTTAGCTGATTTTGGTTTGGCAAGAGAAGAGTCGTTGACGGAGATGATGACTGCGGAAACGGGGACCTACCGATGGATGGCTCCAGAGGTGCTTGTTTTAGGAAATATAGTTTGGTTGCATGCATTCTGTTTAACTACTACTTGAGAAAAAACATTTAAAAGTAGCTTAATTGCATTGTTATATGATGTCAGTTGTACAGCACTGTGACACTAAGGCAAGGGGAGAAGAAACATTACAACCATAAAGTGGATGCCTATAGCTTTGCAATTGTGTTATGGGAACTGCTACACAACAAGTTGCCATTTGAAGGCATGTCAAATCTTCAGGCAGCATATGCAGCTGCTTTTAAGGTAATCAGATTCTTCTCATGAACTCTTTTTACCATGTCATCTCTCTGATTGATGGAATTTTGGGTTACGATCGATGCTTCTTTGTTGTTTCAGAATGTAAGGCCTAGCGCAGAGAATCTTCCTGAGGAACTGGCTATCGTTCTAACATCGTGCTGGCAGGAGGATGCGAATGCTCGTCCGAATTTCACCCAAATTATCCAAATGCTACTCAATTACCTTTACACCATTTCACCCCCCGAGCCGATGATTCCTTCCCGACTTTTCTCTTCTGAAAACACGGTGTTTCCTCCTGAGTCTCCCGGAACAAGCTCACTGATGGCAATCCGTGACGATTCAGGGGACACCCCAAAAGCTAAAAAGGAAAATAAGCCCAGAGGTTGTTTCTTCTGCTCCAATGACTGTTTCTAAGCTATAGAATGGTGGAGAAAAGGGAATAGCAGCTTAAGGAAAAGCTTAATGAGCTATTTTCCCTGTTTTAAGTTCAGATTAGGCAGAGGAATAACATGTTTTTGTATCTAACTAATGCTTTCCTTTCTTCCCCCCACCATGTATTAATGTGTAGGTGGTTTTAGTTATGATGTAGTAACACAGCCTAAGCCTTACATCATCAAATGGTAGAATGGAAGATCATCCTGATGCTTGGATTGTAAGATGTTGAAGAGATCCCACTTCAAATCGTTGCTACCAGTAAAGGATCAAATAATTCCCTCTTGGCCAATTGATGCAACTCCATTATCTACTTATAAATTTATATGTAAGGTTTTTCCTTTTTCTTTTTATTTATACTTTCAATATCTTGATCTAATAAAAGTTGTATAAGAATTCTTTTCCTAATCTATTAAATGATATACTTGAATGAATAAGCACAATATTTTTCATTCCGATGGTTAAATTTCGAATAGGGAACAAGTGCTTGAGTACAATTATAATTGGTGTGGAGATTTGAACTTCCTACTTCAAGGAAAAGTACATGTCAATTAATGATGAGTTATGTTCACTCTGGCGGAACAAGTGCTTTCCACGTTCTTCTTCAACTTATTACTATAAACTTTTAATCTATCGCATTATCTATAGATATGATACTGCAATAATTTAGTGACAAAATGAAACATTCAAAATTTGGATTACTCATAGATATAACAATCACAATATTGATTAGATAAGATAAGACGAGACACAATCACAATATTGATTAGATAAGATAAGACAAGACTTGCCTTCTACTTCTCTCAAACAATAGATTTTTGCTCTAAAAGGAAAGAGAATCTAAAGTGCAAGTCTATGAACTATAAAACAGACTATTGGTCTCACCAATAGTCATTACAGGAGCAAAGACCATCTTTGAAATGATGAAAACGATTCCGATCCCTAACAATGATCGTTCTTTCAAAGACTCGTGATATAACCTTTGTCGCATTGTGACAGTCCCTGCACATCCTTAGATTTTTCGAAATTCTAATGGTGGTTCGAAGAGGTGTCCGAATAAGACCATAAGCAATAGCTAGCTTCTCACTATGATGCGACACTGATGCTTCTTTACTCTCTTCCTCAGCCTCTAGTCTAGCATCCTCTATGTTGGGCACATATCCGAGCAACTTGATCCGCGTCATCATTTCATCTAATGCATCGTGTATTTCCTTAGAGTGAGTATGGTCTCCCTCTTCAGAAAAAAACTCGTGTACTACACCGTTGAGCTCAATCAAACTACAACCTGGCGACTTCTTAATCTCCTTCTCTTTAATCAGAGATCTCACCCTGAGTGCATCCTCAACTCTTCCAACCAAAGCATAAGTATTTGACAGAAGAATGTAATCTCCACTATGAGCCGGCTCCAATTGGGTTATGTGTTCCAATGATTTTTCTGCCATTTCTACATTTTTATGAGCTCTGCACGAAGCCAAAAGTGTCCTCCAAACAACAACATTGGGAGGGATGGGCATGTTGTCAATGAACTGATAGGCTTCTTCAAGTAACCCAGCTCGCCCAAGAATATCAACCATGCAACCGTAATGCTCAATCCTCGGCTCAATATCGAAATCTCTTCTCATGCTATTGAAAAGATGTCGACCCTGATCGACCAGACGTGCATGGCTACAAGCAGAAAGAATACCAATGAAAGTTACATCATTTGGCTTTACATTGTTCTCTCGCATCAAAGAGAAGAAGTCCAAAGCCATTTTCCCCTCTCCATTATTGGCAAGGCCCTGAATCAGGGCTGTCCATGTAAAGACATTTTTGAAAGACATTTCCCTGAAAACTTCAACTGATCTATCTACATACCCACATTTAGCATAGAAATCTATCAGCTGAGTTCCAAGACTAACAGTGAGCTTCATCTTCTTCTTTTTGATGTAGAAATGAACCCACTTACCGGTTTCGTATGCTCCGAGCATGGCGCATGAATAAAGAACACTGACCATTGTCACCTCATTCGGATCCACTTTTGCTTTCTGCATCTCATGAAACAGAATAAGAGCTTCTTTACATTGATCCGCTTGAGCATACCCCGAGATCATCGCACTCCACGCAACGACATCTCTTTTACCCATTTCGTCAAACACCTTTCGAGCAGTATCAACTCGACCACATTTCGCATACATATCAATCAGCGAAGTCGTTAAAGTACTGTTTCTCGTCAGCCCTTTCGACACAATATACTCACCAATCAACTCACCCAATTCCAAATCAGCCAATCTTCCACAAGCCATCAACACGCTGATCATTGTAACATCATCAAATTCAATACGCAGTTCCAGCATGTTTCGAAAAAGCTTCACGACCTCATCCCAAACCCCATTCTTGATGTAACCAGACAACATCGAGTTCCACGCAACGATGCCTCGTTTAGACATTCCATCAAACACCTGACGCGCAACCCCAAGTCGTCCACAATTCGCATACATATGAATCAAAGTGTTGTCCACAAACTCATTTGGGTTGCACCCAGATTTCAAAATCAGCGCGTGGACCTGTTCGCCTTCACTCAACGCTCTGATTCTAGAGCAGGCCTTCAAGACACAGGAGAAAGTGAATGGGTCGTGCTCAAATTCAACAGGGTTTTCGTGCATTTTCTTGAAGAGAAGAAGAGCATCATGAGGCGATTGCTTGAACGCAAGGCCTCTGATCATAACATTGTAAGCCGATGATTCGGGTTTGTCGATATGATTGAAGATCGAAAGGGCGTAGTCTAAGGTGTTGGGAAGGAGTAAAGCTGCGGATTCGAGAACGGCTTCTGTAACAATGGGGTCGAGAAGACGGCGAGTTTTGAGAAGGTGAGCGTGGATTTGATTGAGGTCTTTGGGAGTTTTGCATTTCTGTAGAATCAGAGATTTGGGGTTTTCAGGGAAATTGGAAATGGGGGTTATGGAAGTTGCAGATATATTGGGAAGGAAAGCGACCGTCGACGCCATTGCAGTGGAAAGTGGAGCTTCAGTAGATCAGGAACAGAACAGAGATGGCCGCATTTCAATCGACTATGAATTCTTTGATCAAATCCTTTTACGTTGATGATCGACTTCAATTTGAAGCAGAAAAGACAAAGGGATAAATTGTAAAAAGTACTCCTATCTTGAAATGGTTCTGTTCAGAGCAAAAGAAATGCTCATGGATGTGGCAAAGCTTAGCTAAAGGATTCTCCTTAAAAGTTTAAACCCATACAGATTCTGTTCACTGCTTAGCTATCCCAAATTTAAAAAACAAGACAAATCTGTTCGTTGACGACTCTCATCGACAACAACTCTCCTGTGACGATTTGAAATGGAGCTAGATGTAAAGCGAGACCAGCACGAGCTAGAGCGAAACCAGCACGAGCTAGAATGAGAAAAATAATATTAAAAAAAATAAGTAATGAGGTCAGCAGAAAGTCAATTTTCCTTGTTTTTAAAATTCGAATTATTTTGACAAACGGACAAAAATAACAGGTCACTAGTACAAATTTCCCGCCAAATTCTATGATTTGTTTGTGTTCGAATGACCTAAATATTGTGCAAAATGATATTTGACCACCATTTTTCTCAATGTTAGCAAACAATTTTTTAATATTTTTTTTACTCTCGCTCCTCACTTCTTTTTTTTCTCTCTCGCTCTTCATAAGTGATCTTCGTTTGGATTTTTGTTTCAAATATGGATAAAAAAAAAAAACAAATAAAAAGAAGAAAAAAAAAGGGTCGAAAAAGTCGCTCCTTGTTGACTGAAGGTGAAAAATGTCGTCGTCAAAAGAAGGAGAGGGGGTCGCCGTTGAAGACGGGAGGAGGGAGAGGCGACTAACCACGTGAGAAGTCGTCCCGCCACGTGAGAGGGTGATGGAAGAAGAAAAGGGAGCGACGAGGAGGAGGAGGAGGGGAGGAGAAAGCAAAAGAGGAGAGGGAACGAGAGAAAAAAAAAAAAAAAGGTTTGAAAAACTAGGTCAAATACCATTTAAACCCAAATTTTTAGGTTAGTTGTCCAAATACCCTAAATTCTAGCAGAAGGTTAATTAGATAAGTTGTAACTGAAGTTGACTTTGATAAAGGTGGATTCAACTTCAGACTTTTGTAATCATGACATAACACCAAAGAACTTCTGCTAAAGGCATCATATTTTAAGATCTTTCTTAAACAATGGTGCAGCTGAATGCCTAATATAAGCATCATGGATGAGTGATACGAAGCAGGCCAAATTCAAATTGTAAAAGAATCTGTTCTGGCTTCTGGGGAGCTCATGATTTTGTGTTTGGTGGGAGCAATACCCATAATTTTCAGCTTATGATATCAAAGACATTACAGGAATGAAGCAGTAACAAGGATGACGAATCAAATTAGATTATAATAACTTTTGAAATCTACCTCTCTCAGCCTCAGGTTACACACCACCTTTTAAACCTTCTCAAGCTATTGTACAACTTGATTTGTGGACCGACAAGCAGATGCAACTATCGCTACCATGCTTAGGGCTCGGTTGAAATGACTTTCGAAGTGCTTAAAAAGACTTTTTTTTTTTTTTGCACTTGAAAAGTCATTTCAAACCAGCCCTCAGCCCTTAGTATAGACTATAAACAAGAACAGAAAAAATGACAAACCCTTCAGACAGTAACATGTGTTTTGGAGCATATTTGCAGACTGAAGTTCTTCAATAAGTTTTCATGACACGAGTACATACTCGCTTCCGCAATGAAAAGTTCTTAGCATCAAAGAATCTGAAGAAGATATCATGCCTATTAAGACAATGGCAACATTGGAATACAAATGAAGAATGTAAACAGAAGTACAGGCACCAAAAGAAATGGAAGAGAGACAAGTAATATTATTCTCATTCCTAAAACCAGAGACTTGCTATTTGTCCGTGATACAAAATTAGATAGATTAGCAGACAGATAGATTATGATGAGTGTATTGGCTAATGAATCACGAGGATGACGACCACGGCAGGAGGCACCTCTTTTCCGCCACAATAACTGCAGGCCTGATGGTTTTTTGCAAATCAAAACGGCTACATCAGCAAATACAAACATTCAGAAGTTTGGACTTCTCTGATTTGTTGATTTAGTCCTTGACGGCCACAAGAAATTGCATCTCATGTGTTCTTAATCTTTTGTTCTATGCGATGGTTAAGTTCCAATTGAGTTGGGGGAAGATTGAGTGGTAGCAGTGCTTTTGCTTTCTGCAGATCCAAAGAGCTTAGAAATTTCACTATGCTTTCGAACGTGATGTGGGCATTTAAAGAGCAGATCTTTGGCCTCAGACTGTCTGCCTTCGTTAAAGAATGAATTGAAAATATGGAGATAGGCAGACATGGAAGGATATTCTTTTGAGCTCAGAACCTTCAAAAATTCGGCAGCATCCGCCACCGTACCAAACTTGGAGACATATTGAACAAATGGTTCGGGAAAAGGTGGATAGTTTTGTTTCTTCATTAACCTAAGAAGGGTAATAGCCTCCTCAAATTTCCTTACTTCTAGAAGCCTTCCGATTAACTGTTTGTATGTCGCCTGCCATGGTCTTAAATGAGCCTTATTCACCAACTCAATGAGCAATTGGTACGCACCATCCAACTTTTTCTGGCCAAGGAAACCGCTAATCAGGACATCCAAAAGATCAGCATCGGGATCAAAATTCTTCTCTATCATCTTTGCAAAACAAACTAATGCCTTGTCAACTTCATTGGCAGTACAATGTCCTTGAATTAAAATGGTCCAAGTCTTGATATCAGGAATGCATCCTTGTGCTTCCATATCATCCAGCACTTCACAGGCTTCCTCTAGTCTCCTAGCCTTGCAAAGTCCAAATACCAGTTGGCTGTATGAAACATTGTCAGGCTCATACCCTGCATTTCTCATAGAGTTTACTATATTCTCCGCCTCGTCGAACTTTCCTGCACTTGTCAACGACCTATGGATTCCATCGTAAATAGCTTTGGAGAGACTGTTCCCTGCTGCCTCAAATTTCTTGGCCACTCTAAAAACCAAGCTCAAATCTGGATTATCACTAGCAGAAATGGTCCGCAGAAGCACGCTGCAATCCTGCAATGAAGGTTTATATGGCCCATCCATCATAAGCTCATAAAGCTTGACAGCATCCCCCATCATCTTGCTCCTCTGAAACTGCCTGGAGATCTTTATGTAAGTGTCGATATCGATCTCATGACCAGCATTCTTCATTTCTTCAATCACACCCCAAAAAGCCTCAATCGAGTCGTCCCGTCCAAGAACCCTGGCAATTGCATTGTACGTAACCGTATTATGATCATAATCCGGTCTACAACCAACCCAATGAAAAAAACTCAAGGCTTTCAATGGAGAACTTCGAAGTTCCTTCAACGCTCTAATCACAAAGTTATCTGTTAACACAATGGCAATAGCCTCGAGTTTTTCAGCAACATCATCACTCCACTCCGACTCTAAAACAATGTTGACCACCTTCTGCACCACACTATCCGTGGCATTTTCTTGCAGCATCCGATTATAAAAATGAGTCAAGGCCGTGGCATCTGCAGCCTTCTTTGCCCTCTTCAAAACCCCCAAAATGGTCAAATAAGTTTCCTCATCGAGGTAAAACCCCCGTTCTTTCATAACCCTTAACGTAATCCAGAATTGCTTCAACGATTCATTTTGAACAAAAATCCTAAGCAAAATGCTATAAATCGAAGAACTCTGAGTAAACCCATTCTTCCCGCAAGCCCAATTGTAGAAATCCGAGGCCTTCTGGGGTTCTTTATCGAGTTTTTTCAAAACATAGACAACCGTTTCGTGTGTGAGTGTAGGGTTTAAGGTCTCTAATTCTGATTCTAACATTTCCGACCAATCGTCAGCCAAAACAAGCTCGAGAAGCGAATGGGGCTTCGACGAGAAATGCAGTATGCGATGATTTGTTGTGAAAAGGGGAAAGTGGGATTGATGAGAAACTGAAGAAGAAGGTGAAAGCCGAGTCACCTGAGGATATAGCGACCGAGTTGATGATGAAAAGTGAGTCGAAACGAACGAGTTTGTCAGTCTGAGGGAAGTGAGAATCGCTCTTCTTCTCGCCATGGTTGATCGGGAAAATCTCACTCGGCGTTCCAAATGATCGACTGGGGAAGACGAAGAACGGCTCCGACTTGGGGTTTTTTTGAGGGTTTAACGGCAAGGTTGGGCTACGAGTGTTGATGGGTCGGGTCGGTAATGTTCACATTTTTTCCTTTTATTTATTTATTATTTATTATTTTACAACGGCTTGAGTTGAGTTCGGTGGAGAAATTTGAACCTCCGCACCCTCCTCTCGTACCTATCTAATAATTAATTGAATTATGCTCACGTTGGCAGTTTGCATTTTCCTTTTATATATGTACAATAAATATTTACAGTTTTCATTATTTTTTTTTGATATGTATTAACCCGATCCGAAATAATTTTTTAAGATCCTCTTTAGTATAAAGTACAATAAGTTTTACCATTCTAAAATTGTTTTATGCTTAAAAAAAAGTGCTTGTTTTCTCAAGGTTATTTATAATTCTTATCTTTTTTTTTTTTAAGAAATATTTAAATTATATATAAGTCAAACTAAAAAAAAATTATTATTTTTTAATTTCTAAAATTTGGATTGAATTTTGAAAACACTAATTAGACAACTAACAAGAAGTCATAGATGGAAGTAATGTTATAAACTTAATTTAAAAAAATAAAAAATAAATTAAATTAAATGATTATCCAACATAATCTTATATTTATTTTAATACATTGTAGAAGGAAAAAGAAGATACAATGTGTTGATGCCAAAATTCGTTTGGAAGAAATTTCAACTGACTTTCACATGCTTCAACGGTCAAATTTGTAGATTTGGGGATAGATGACCTGCAATAGGATACACACCACAACTTTGATGCCTAACTTAGAGATCATATCAAGAATGTAACAAGTTTAGTTTTAGGAGAGAGAACACTAGTTAGACTTAATTTCTTTTAGTTAAAAATGATGTATTTATAGCTTGTTGACCTAGAATTTCTTACTTTTCTTTTGGACTAGACCAAAGAGGATTGAACCAAACTCATTGGAATCGTCCCCGAACTAGTGGGATGCGTGGGTGTAGGGTCGGCCTCAGCGGGGTCAGTTATGGGTCGACCTTGTGCCTTGAGCTTTTGGTTCAGGGCATGTCTTTCCCAAGGCCTATTTGGGGTATGAGCATGGCTATTTGAGCTCGAACCATGGTCGTCCCCAACATGTTTGAGTGTGGATCCATTTCAATCTCAAGCTCCTTATCTTTGATCTTTCTTTAGTCTCGGTACTTTGTTAGGTCCAGTTTTATCCATAAACGCACTACGCATACATATTACTTTATAAACTTTGTTGTGGGCTGATCCAAAATAGCTTGTTGGGTCAGGGCCTAGATAATCCCTACCTTCCCAAAGAGGAAAACTTTTTAGGGTTGCTCAGCCATCGAGCTAAAAAATGTAATTGACCACCCTTAAAGAGAAATAATTATCATCACATGAAGCTGACATCCTTGTCAGGCAAATGAGTGTAAATACAAAGGTTAATCCCTTGTCAAAGGCTATACACAACTACTACCCTAACTCTAATTATTCTGATTTCGGTACTAACTTTGACATCGAAGCGTGTTGGACATAGGTACCACGCCTCAGTCGTATAACACTTTGCAGGTAAGCTCGACGATGGATCCCAACCGAACACCGAGCCGTAGACCTCATCAAATTCGTCCATGAACCAACTTAAATTTGTGGAAGTTGTATTGTTAATTGTATATGGATTTACACATTTGTATAGTAATTATTTTCATAAGGGTAAAGTATAGAATTGAAAAAGTGAAAAAGGCATAGAAATACATTGAAAACAAATAGAGTAAGTGGGAGATTTTGGTGGCCGGCATATAGGCAGCACATGTGTCAGCATTAGGCTCCACCTCCATTGACTTCAACGCAAAGTTTCGACCGTCCAATCAAAATTAACACTGCTACACTCACCCACCATACGAGACAGCTCTTACGTGTCATCTTTCCATTAGTTCGATGTCTCAACTAACAACATTTCTGGACTTTGATCAACTCTACGCACAGTACTCACCGTTGGATTTAGGGTTTGATGGAACACACTAGATTCTTATGATAAACCCTAGATTTTGGAGGAGACAACAAAAAATCCTACTCGAAAAACTCCCCTACACCCACTTTTCTTAATTCTTTTTATTTTTCTTTAATCACTTTCAATATTTGTAAAGAAATTAAATAAATTAATGAATTCCTTATAAGAATCCAAAAACCCAAGTAAGATTTTGTAATTATGATTTTCAACAAAGGCATATTATAAGATCACATATAATAATCATTATTATATGCTACCATTTCCAATTTTCCCTTGTATATATTTACAAAATTCCAATATTTTTCCAAAACTTTGAATTTAATTTAGTCCCATTTTTCCACCAACCTATATATCTAAGTTGCTTTTGGAGACTTTTTTTCTATTGATTACACATTATTAAGAAAAAGGAAGGACAAAATAAATATCTTTAATTAATACAGTCCATGTTAAATTACAAGTTTATACTCAATTTTAAAGTATATATATTTAGTCTTTATATATAGGTTAAAAATAGTTCTAGGGTTCTTAAATCAATTGTTTCTAAGATTTTGTCAATTTAATCTCAATACTTTAAATAATTGTGTCTAATAGGCTTACGTTATTAATTTTAACGTTTGTTAGACATGTTGACTAATATTATTTTAAAATATGTCGTGAGTTGGTGCATATAACGTTCAATTTATTTATTTTTATAGAAAAATAATTATTACATCAGTCCCAGAGTAAAGACTCTTAGAACAACTAACGAGTAGGACAGAACCCCCACTTGGTTGAAAGGAAGGTAAAACGTCTTCATCATTTATTTATTTTTGACAACATTGGAAAGTGAGAATCAAACTTCAGACCTTTGGCTCATAGTTCATATATTATGTCGGTTGAGCTATGTTCATGTTAACAAACGTCTTCATCATTTTAGATGAACTAAATAGGGAGGGAATGAGCCACTCCATAAGTTTGAAACTCTCTGTTCACATGCTGAGGTCGCCAAATAATTGGGCTATTCCATTTTGCTTTCGGTTCACATGCGTGAAGGAGTCCACATTTTTTGATTCAGCCAGGTCAAGGGGTTCATCAATGAAGTTGGAAAGCTCTGTGGAGTCCGACATTTTCAAATTGAGAAGTTTCACAATTGTGAGGGCATCCGACTCAAAAATGATTTTTTTAGAATCATTACCTGTTAGACCTTTCAAACCTTCAGTGATGGCTAGAAGTTTTCTAATCTTCGGTGATGGTCAAAATTTCTAGCCACTCAATGTTTCATGTCAGCCTGGAGCAGCGTACCATTCCAGTGTCTAGATATAACGTTGAATTTATGAAGTTAAAGATTGAGATTTATTTGATATAAAATTAAAGGTTTGGAGGGTCTAATAAGAATCTTATTAAAGTATATATCCTTATACCCTAAAAGTTAAGGAACCGTATCGTAATTTTTTAAAAAAATACACGACTAAATGAACACAATTCCAAAATTAGATGAGACAAAATTTATTGACTATTGAAATAAAAAAGACAAGAGAGAATTCAAAGGCTGGAGAAAATGTGGAGGAAAAGCGTGGAAAGGACAGCATGTATATAACCGACAAAAAGAGTAAAGGCCAAAGAAAAAAAACCAAGCCTTAAATTCAAACTTGAATTTTGATAATATAGATAGACAAAAACATGTTTTTATGAAAGGGCGGTTTGGTTTGGTTTTAGAAGCCACCTTTATCAATGTGTATGAGAGAAAAATTGTAAAAGAATTCGCTTTTGTATTCGATGATTATTAAAGAATAAATTTGTCCACATTTTAAGTCTTTTTTTTAATACAACAAGAATATAGCTCAACTGACATGATGTATCAACTAGTGACTAAAATATTCTAAGTTCAATCTTCACTCTACATGTTGTCGAAAAAGAAATAAAAGATTTGAACTTTCGACCTCAAATGTGTTAGCATATGTCAAATTACTGTTGAGGTATGCTCACTTTGACATTTGCGTTAAAAGAAAATGAAAAAACGACTTATCTCCTTTATGTTATCGTTTGAAGATGTGCCCTAAAACCCAATGTACATTATTAAAGCCAATCCCAACAATATCAACATGCATGCGGGAATAATATTTATATATATATATATATATATATATATATATATATAAACCCCATTTCTTCTTTTATTCTCTTATTATATGCTATTTTTCTTTCAACTCTCTCAAGGATATGGACCTTTCTTCTAGTTCTTCTTGTGGTTCTGATGAAGTTGATGAGATCATGGGCGGTTTAAAACGCTGCCGTTTGAAGAATTGTGAGCTGTTTGGCGGCGGAGGAGGATTGTTTTTGTAGCTGGCCGGAGGGAGCTCGAGCTAGCCAGCCCAATCCAGGCAAGGGGAATCAAGCGCCCTGGTCCGAGAAAATACAAATGGTTGCTGTTTTATTATTAATCTACCTTTTCTTTTAGGTCATATCTCTTTGTCTCGGGTTTCTTTGTAAACCTCTCGAGAAATTATTCACTGTGGTTGACGCTTTTATATATATATATATATATATGTTGTTGGATGTAAGAGAGAAACTAAAAATTATGGTTTTAGTGCGACAGTAGATTGAATAATTTTTCGATAATAAGTGTTTTTTAGAGTACTACTGAGCTATTTCCCTTTTAGAATCTTTTTTGGTTTTGTAGGAAAGAAAAGTAATCAGAATGAGGAACAAGGAAACAACCCAGTTGGGATTTAGAGACAAGAACTGTTTTTTTTTTTTTTTTTTTTTTTTATGAAGAAGAATAAGAAGATAAGATCCAAAATTTGTTGTTGAAATTAAATTGGTGTGGCCTTTGGAGATTTGTTTGAAAAGGGCATTTAATTTCTTGAGATAATTGAGCTGTGTATGGTTTGATTATTTTGACATTATGTTTTGTTTTTTTTATGCTAATTAATTCTCATTATTCATCACAAAAGTTTATGCTGTGTTTTTAATGATGTCCCTCTGTGGATTCCTTTCTAAACTCATGGCATGAAGAAAAATAGAAGAAAGGTTGATTATTGAAGCTATTTTAAAACAACTTTGTGTGGATTATTCTTAAACAACTGTGTTTTTTTTTTCGTGATTTTTTTTTTAAACATTATGGTATCAGAGTCTATGAAGCTCAAATGAGTATTCGGTGTCCAAAAAATGAAATCCGACTCAAGAATGGTGAACCTTAAAGAGGCATCATCTTCAAGGGCATGTTAAGGATTCTACGTTGAAAAGATGAAGGAAGATATAAAGATTACTCATTTTTCATTGTCAATTGATTTTTAGATGGAACCCCGTAATATCTAATACTATTCGACCTAATTCGGTGTCCACTTAAATTAATTCACATACTATGCAATTTCATGTAAAGACTAAAGAGGATGGTTTTGAAGTGGAAACTGAATCCAGCTGCAAATCTTAGGGCAGGAAAAATAAGCCTGAAAGATCAAATTCCATTTTGGCTGTTTTGTTATGCATACAAATTCATTTTAATTATTAGAGTACATATAGTACATGTGTTCTATACTTACCTTCTAAGTCATATATTTAATTTTTGGCAAAATATAAAATCTTAATATTTTTGTCAACCTAAATATAACTCAACTGATTAAGACGAGAAATATCATCGACCAAGAAGTCAGAAATTTAAATCTTCACTCTCCTACTCTCTACGGGAAATCAGGAATATTAAGATATAAGTGGATAATAATAATAATAATAAATTAAAAAAAAAAAAAAAAAAGTGTGAAATGAAAGTGGGGGAAGGAATGAGTATGACTTTAGCTGCCCTCCCAATCTGCCTTCTGTATAAAGCCTGCCTTACCACACATTTTATTTCTTAGTTTTTATGCAAATTTTCCTACAAAAACACTATTCCCCCACTGTCCCACCTCCACTGTCCCTCAATTATTATTATTACTACTTATTCATTTATTTTATTTTATTGCGAGAATGCGACCCGAAATCGGACCAAAATCGACTCAAACTGGACTAAACGAGCGCTGAACTAAACCGTTAGAGGGTGAAGAACCTAGAACCGGTCTGACTTTCAGTGAACCGGACCGCCTGAGAACCGGAGAGATTCCTCCGCATAGCTAGTTAGCAGGCTGAGGTCTCGTTCGTTAACGGAATTAACCAGACAAATCACTCCACCAACTAAAGAACGGTCATGCACCACCACCCATAAAATCAAGAAAGAGCTCTCAGTCTGTCAATCCTTACTATGTGTCACATGTTGACTAGTTAACGAGAAGGTCATATGAGAGTATATAAATGAGGGACAATATCTCATTTAATATGAAGTTTTTGGATGAAATCAAAAGTAAAGTCGTGAGACTTTATGTCTGATAAGTAAGAGTACGTTGTCCCTAACACTTTTGTTTTCTTTATTTAATTTGTTTTCGAGATTTGAGAAATGACGTTATTAAAATACCTAAATCGTTTAAATTATATGATAAATTGTCGAGATGAACACATATCAACAAGTAGAGTATCTATTTCTTATTTTGAAGTCCTCTCACTCTTATATTTATTATATATACCAAAAAGATGATATCAACCATCATTGATATTATTATTACTGTAATTTAAACAAACAAATTGCCCACCAATCTGAGATTTGCTTTGCAATATTATATGATATTTTTGTTTAATACATGACACTGCACATCAGATGTTAACCGTTGTTAATATTGTTAATTCTTATCTATATGTAGTTATAAGTGTCAATATAAGTATACATGCATATTATATATTATTTTTTGTTAAGTACACAACACTACACATTTGATGTTAATATCCCTGTTAATATCGCATTAGACGATGTTATTTTTTTTTTAAAGTTATTTTTAATTAATGCGAGTATTGTACCTATGACCTCGTAGTCAAAGTCATAACCTTATATCAATTGAGTTAGACTCGGTTTGGTACATTAGACGATGTTAATCTTTGTAAACGTTACATTTTAAAAATAAGGTGAATTAATGTTATTTATAGCATAATTTAAAGTTAACTTTAAAAGTGAAAAATGTATGTCAATAAGAGCATAGCTCAACTGACATGATCTAACGACTAGAGATTAAGAGATCCTAAGTTCAATCACTCACTCACTCACCCCTACATGTTGTCAAAAAAAAATATATCTACTTTGAGTATTTTCTTCCCAATGCAATTTGAATATTTGGTTAAAATCAAACTTAGGGATTTTTCGAGTTGGACTATTTAATTTTACTCATTTCTCTCCTTTCATGTAAAGACAACCAAGGCTCATTGGGCTCGTTCTATTGAAACTCATATCAAACATGGCCTGTCTCATTGAGTTTATCCTCTTACAATTTCGTAGGAATGATTTTCATATTCTTAAGGAAACATTAAATTTTGAAGTAGGTCCCTATTCAATAACTTTTTTGGTTTTGTGTTTTCAAAATTCAGGTCAAGTTTTAAAAATTAAAAAACGTAATTTTTAAAAGAAATTGTGAAAAAACAAGCCTAATTTTTGTAAAAATAAAAACAAAAAATGAAATTATTATCCAACGGACTAAATGTGTAGCCTACCAATAATGATTCATATAAATCCTTACATCTCTATTTGTATCGTTGTAAAAGATTTATCTCATTATTAATATAAATCACCAGTGCCTTTATCAAGATAATGTACTTTCATGCACGAAAAGAGAGATAAGTTTTTGAAACAATAGAAGAAAGCAACAATAATAGTAAAAGAGATATTTTAAGAGAGAAATCATAGTTCTTCCGGGTCGGATTGGGTGGAATTGATGGAGAGTTACGATTTTACTCTCCGTCAAAACTCGTCATCATCTAATCGACGAATCTAAACAACTTACCCGTGCACCAGTTTGATGAATTTAACCAAAACATAAGAACAGTAATCAAACTTTTATTTAACAACCTTGTCTTCGGCCAAGGGGTCAGAAGTTCGAATCCTCCACCCTCCACCCTCCACCCTCACTGTTGCGTTGATCTCGAGAAGAAAAAAAACAAGAAATGGTGGGCAAGTACCACTCCTGGAGACAGAAGCCACCACCAACCTGAAACTATTGTCCACCGCCAATAAACACAGATTATGGCATATTTAGAATCTCCTTGTGAACATCTGGATGTGCAATATACAAACCAAACCTAGCAGTGTATTTCAGTGAACGCGGACCAACAAGATGGTTTCCACTTCCACAAGCCAATGCCTTCATTTAATACACAATCCTCAATACAATATCTTCCAAGACAGACATTAAACAATATACTTTATTATTGATTCTACTTCAACAACTTCAACATAATATCAGAAAAACAAGAATTTCCAAATGAGAAATGTAGCAGGCTCCCAATCCTATGAGATGCTAATCACAACCTGCAAATGAAGCTAACTCTGCAAGCTTACCTTGAAGCCCATGTGAATGATAACAATAAGCAATAACAATGGCAACAACAAATCATTTTGCTACATTCTAACCATTTACTTTACTCCACTGCATTCAGTTTTTACAATTACACAGTCAAGTAGACAGACATAAAATGTGGATTTCTTTTGGTTCAACAACATGTGGGGTTGGGGATTCTAACCTTCCAACCTCAAGAGAAGGAGTACATGTTAATTACTGCTGAGCTATGTTCATGTTGGACAGACGTAAAATGTAGATTCAGACACTGTCCCAAGGAGAATGCATCAGCTTGAAACGAAGAAATTATCTCAAAATAGAATATAGATTCGTGATTTTGGAATCATAGAATGCATAATTGCAGACTCTTCATTGAAAAACCTCGACAAAACTAAGCAGCACAAGAGAGGGGAAAAAAGGTATCTGCAAATATACCATCACAAAAACATTATCCAGCCATGCTGGACATGTCTGAGCCAACCAACAAGATAACAACAAAACTACAAATATATGACATTGAATCCAAAAAGTTGCACAAAATGAAGAAAACAAATCATTGATGTTGGTTCAAATTTAGCCTAACTTAAAAGGAGTAAGGAACATTTCAGTTGGTTTTTCGCAATTAAGTTGTGTCTTCCTATCACTCACTTACTCACTCACTCGATTATCGATTGAATCACACCAGCTCCAACAGTCTTCCCACCTTCTCTGATGGCAAACCTCATTCCTTGTTCACAAGCTACCGGCATTATCATTTCCACAACCATTTTCACTCGGTCTCCTGGCATCACCATTTTTGACTCCTCATCCTTGTCGTTCATAATTGAAGTCACCTTACCGGTGACATCGGTGGTCCTCATGTAAAATTGGGGTCTGTAACCGGCGAAAAAGGGCGAATGTCTACCACCCTCTTCCTTCTTCAACACATACACAACTGCAGAAAACTTGGTGTGTGGAGTGATGGAGCCAGGCTTGGATAAAACCATCCCTCTTTGGATGTCAGCCTTCTGAACACCTCTAAGCAACAATCCCACATTATCCCCAGCCAAAGCCTCATCAAGAATTTTCTGAAACATCTCCACCCCAGTTACTGTTGTGTTTCTAGTTTCCCTCAATCCCACAATATCCACTGTCTCTCCAACCCTAACGGTACCCCTTTCGACACGCCCTGTAGCCACCGTACCACGACCAGTAATAGAGAACACATCTTCAACAGCAAGCAAAAAGGGAAGATCTGTTTGCCTTTCGGGTATGGG
The DNA here is from genome assembly GCA_028017165.1 of Herpetospermum pedunculosum. Lineage (NCBI taxonomy): Eukaryota > Viridiplantae > Streptophyta > Magnoliopsida > Cucurbitales > Cucurbitaceae > Herpetospermum > Herpetospermum pedunculosum. The sequence goes on from CM051530.1 coordinate 2,108,227, forward strand.
TATATAACTATCAACAGAATCCATAAGTTCAAATATCTTATCCACCCATTCATTTTCGCCTCTAGCAATATTGTTGTTAACCATTAAAGCTTCCAAAGCTAACAAAGCAGAACCAGCAATAATTGGGATATCATCACCTGGAAATTCATAAGAAGAAAGCAACTCACGCATCTCCAATTCCACAAGCTGCAGAAGCTCCTCATCATCAACTTGATCCTTCTTGTTCAAAAACACCACGATATTGGGAACACCCACTTGCTTAGCCAACAAAATATGCTCCTTGGTCTGTGGCATTGGGCCATCAGCGCCGGAAACCACCAAAATCGCTCCATCCATTTGCGCCGCACCAGTAATCATATTCTTGACATAATCAGCATGGCCAGGGCAATCGACATGAGCGTAATGTCGACTCTCCGTCTCGTACTCAACGGTGGCGGTATTAATCGTAATACCACGAGCTCGCTCTTCGGGGGCAGCGTCGATTTCGTCGTATTTCTTTGGGGCTTTGCTCAAAGCCATGGTTAAAGCAGCGGTGAGAGTGGTTTTACCATGGTCGACATGCCCAATTGTGCCGATATTGACATGGGGTTTCTTCCTTTCGAATTTCCCACGAGCGGCGCGGATAGTGAAGGAACGGGGACGGTTTACAGCGGCGGAAGAGGCGGAGGAGAAGGTTAGAGGGCGAATTGAAGAAGGGTTGAGGAAAGAGGAAGAAAGCTTGGTGAGAGAAGAAGGGGAGGAAGAGGGAGATGAAGAGGGAAGTGGGAAAACGAGCTTGGAGGAAGTGGAAACGGAAATGGCAGCCATGGAAGCTTGAAAGTGAGGAATTCCGAGAGAGAAGATGGGATTTCAGAGTGTTTATCCTGTAGAAATGTGAAGATAAAAAAGAAGGGCCTCAAATGGGCGTTCTATCCATTTCTGCCATCACCACAATTTCTTTTGAATCTCTAATGTTCGATTCATCACCTTCGGTAGCGTGGAGTTTCTGTGCTACTCCTTTAAATATTGCTCCTTATGGCTAGGGCTTCTTACATAATTACTATTTTCTCCTTCTTATAATTTTAAATCACAAACCACTCCCTTCCCGCAGCGGTGTCGTTTTTTTCTCCATAATTATCACAACCCTGAATTTCCAATCGCACCTCCGGTAGCATACACTTTTCCGTGCTATCATTTTTTTAGTTCAATAGATCCGATACCTATCTACCACTAGAGATGGTTGTTTCACATATAATAGGTTACATGGTGTCCCCGTTAACCATATCACACACTGGATTCCTTAAAAAAACATCATGAGATCATAGAGAAATGTCGATGCAGCGTGTCTGATAATAAAATCAGTGTTGGTGTGATTATAAGAGATCATAGAGAAAACCTGGTGACAGCGAAATCAGAATGTATTCAGAAGAAGCTTGATCCCTTTCGGGCGGAGGTTCTTGTCCTTCTTCAGGGTTTAAAGTTAGGAGCGAGTAGGGGAGGCAGTGACTTTTGGGTGGAGTCTGATGCGCATGTGCGGGTGAGGGTCCTTCACTCTCATGATCTACGTTTGTCTCCCAAGGGGCTATACTTGTAGAAATTAGGAATTGGATGACAATAGTTCGGATAAAAGGTGCCGGGTTTGTTCCTCGAACCATTAATAGGGTTGCTTATAATGTGGTTGCTCATACCATACTGAATAAGGGTTGATTGATTTGGAATTGTGTCCCTCCAAACTGGTTACATAGAATAAATGCATCATTGCGAAGTCAATATTTATCTAGGTGGTAAAATTAATTGTTAAGTTGAGTAATACGTTTCAGTTTGTGAAGTGAATATTTATCTAGGTGATAAGATTAATTTTATATATAGTTGAATGAATACTATTATATAGTAGTGATATTTCAAATTCTCAACCACTAATCTCATGTACAAACTTTGTATAGAAATTACATAAATTTAATACATTTGATACCTAAAATTTTGGACTTTCACTCTATTATAATATTGTTGTGAATGGTTTCTCTCTTTCTAGATTTGAAGGGGTAAAATTGGAACATATTGCTTGTTTTATTTATTATTTTGTTTTTGAAATAATTGCTTCATTTATTTAGTAGTTTGGTGAATCATGCAAAATATTTACAATATTTAAATTTTGCTAAGATTTTTTTTTAGACATGGGATGGAGAACTCCAACCTCTGACATCTCATTGATGTTTTTTGAGTTCTATAATTTATAGGGTGAGAAATATTGGGTCACTAATCTTTAAAATAATAATTTGTATCTTATTCATTGAGTTATGTTCGAACGAGTCAATCCCACTTAAAAGTTATATAAATATTAATTTAAAAAATAAATCACGAGATGAAAATTCATTAATATTATTTATTTATTTTAATGCGAATGAGACAAACACTAACAATTTGAAAATGGGAAAAATAAATTGTATTTCAATAAATTAGTGTAGACAAATTTGCACGATTTGTGGGAGAATTTTTCTCTTCAGCTTGTCCCCTTTCTCTTTGGTTTTTTCGATTGTCATGTATTGCATTATACATACTTTTCCTTTTCTTTTCTTTTTCTTTAGAGGCATTTTATATTCTACGAGCTAAAGGGGCATGAATTTAAATACATTATTATCGTCCAAAAAAAAGTAAATTTTAGTCAAATTGAACATAGCTCAATTAGAATGAGATTGTATCGGTGACTAAGAGGTTATGGGTTCAATCCTTACTTTAATTAAAATATTATTGCCAAAAAAGAAAAAAATTGATTCCATATATTTTTTTTTTCTTAAGAACACGATTACAATTTAATTATTTTAAAACACAAATACAAAATCATCTTTTACCATATCATATTCAAATTAATGTTAAAAAAAATAATAACCACATTAAATAATTCAAAAAGCTTTTAAAAAAAACATTACGAGAAGCTATTATTTATATATATATGAAATGGTCAGATAAAGTGGACTTGCAATATTAGGATTTAAGATACGAGTAGATGTCAACTTTTTATTTATTTATTCTTTTAAATAATTGGAATAAGAAAATTTCAACTTCCGACTAAACAAACAAACAAACAAAAAAAAAATATAATAAAAAAAAAAAAAAAATAATAATAATAATAATAATAATAATAATAATAATAATAAATAAATAAATAATTTTTTTTTGCTAAAACTTGTGTATTTTCTCCTTTCCAATTGGTATTCTGATTAGAATTATAATATTTATACAACTTAACACTAACCCTAATTTTTCAAAAGGAATGCTAATTAAATACTAACTAAATACTAAATAGTTTCATAATATAGATAATTTCTTAATACCCTCTCTCAAGTTGGAGAATCACAAATGCTCAACTTAAAAATAAAGTAGGAATAAAATAAAATGTTATGGTAAGAAAAATTTGTAGCCTCCGAACGTGGGTCGGTGTTGCAAACTTCAATGCTCACTGCATCTTTAATTTTCCAAAAGTCTCCAAACGCGGGTTGGTGCTCCAATCTTCAAGTCGATGCCCACATGACATCTTTAATTTTTTTGCGGATTTTGCATAATTGTTTTCACCACGCAATATAAAAAAAAATTGCAAGCCTCTGAACGCAGGTCGGTGCGGCAGATTAAATCTCATGGTTGTTCACCACCAAAGAAGAAGATGACGAATCAATTACCTCAGTATTCCCTTCAGTAATTCGAATGAGAGATATTCGTCTCAGTGTTCTCTTCATTGGTCATCGAAGGAGAGGATCATTCGAGCTCCCTCAATGTTCCTTTTAAATTGTTCGAAGGAGAGGAAGAATTGAACGTCCTCACTGTTCCCTTCATACACACGGTTATATGTGCTAAAAACAGCGGAAGCAAAATCCAAGGGATGCTATTAGTAAATTAAAAACTCAATTATTATTAATAGATACTTTGACTCAGTGGAAGAGAAGACCCTTTATTAACTTGAAAGCCTAAGTTGAGCTTGGAAGACTCCATTTTTTTTCATCATTTTTTTTTTCATTTGGGCTGCAGACTGCCGACATTTTTTTTTTATCTAGCCAACTCAAACTCAAATAAAGGCAGAAGATTCACACAACAAATGTAATTTAGAGTTAAAGATCAAATACAAAAAAAAAACGTGCGAACGTTGCTTCACATCTTGATCCGATCTCGAAGAGCCTACGCTGGCGGCGCGCGTTGTGCTGCAGATTCCGGTGGCGGTGACTGACGGAGCTTTTAGATCTAAAATAATGGGGGCTGAAGCTCCCCGATCTAGTTTTTTTTTTCCCTCCTCCTCTCTAGCTGCGCTAGCAACAATGAAAAACAAACCTGATGACGGTAAACGGCAGCGACAGGTTCAGATCTGGTTTTTTTTTTTCCATCTTCATCTTCATCGCTTGAAGCAAGATGTAGCACACTCACTTCAACATCGGAGAGGAACAACGTTGAGCGGCGGCGGCGTAATCGTCGTCGCCCTAATGTTTTTGTCTTTTGGAACTTCTCAAGATCTTCGCTCTGATACCATGCTAAATAATGTTTTCGTCTTTTCGTCTTAATATTCTCATTAAAATGATATGTATTTATACAACTTAACACCAACTCTAATTTCTCAAAGTATATAAGATAAATACTCTATAATTTTCTAATACATCAATGTCTAATTTGATTTTGGGTTGGTTGCACAAATAGCAATCAGGCCCAAACTAATTGCAAATTTAGCAAACTTTAAAATGTTTTGCAAATATGGCAAAAAAACTCGTTTCTATCACTGATAGACTTTATTATATCACTGATAGACTTCTATCAGTGATAGACTATTATCACTGATAAAAATCTATAAAAAGCTGAGGTGATCAGCGATAGACTTCTATCAGTCATAAGATATCAGTGATAGAAATTGTTATATCCGCAAAATTTTTAAAAACATGCTATATTTGCAAACAATAAGTCTTAAATTGTCATTTACTATAATTTCCCTTTGATTTTTCTATTTTTTTTTTTTTTTTAGTGGAAACCAAAGATCATGTTTGATGCTCACATATTAATGTGGGTTAAAGGCTTTAATTTTTTGAAATAAATCGATTTAAAAAAAATGTAGTGTGTGACAACCACTCAAAATGATTTATTAAAAAATAAGTTTTGAATATAAATCATTTTAAGGTGAAATATTTAATATTAACTTTTAAATTTTTTTTTTTTTTTGTGTGTTTAATTGAGAATCTCAAATTGTACGGAATAAATCTTATATCATAAGGTTGAATATTCTCTAATTTTCATAGTATATTAAAATTAACAAAATATCCTCACACTAATCGTTTAAATTTTCTTCACCCATAGTTGTTGTCGACGACCACCATCGCCCAATGTCGGCGACCATCTCCAAAAACTTTCGGTGACCACCTCCGGCCACTGCGTCGATCTCCAGTGACCACTTCGGGCGACCATCTCCAGCGACGACCACCGTCGACGACCTCCGACCGACCACCGACGACGACCTCTGCCAACTACCGATGACCACCATCGTTCTTACCCTATCACCGACCATCGACAATATTCCACGTCGGTCATAGTTTTTAAAATACAAATTTAAACTTATTAATTCATATTGTTTATTATTAGTCGTCTAATTTGACATTAGGAGAAACAATTTTAGTGTAGAGCAAACCAAACAAACTTGTGATAAAATACTTTTAAAAAAAATGTAACCAAACATATGAGTGTTTTAATTCTAAACATTTCTATAAAAAAAATGCATTATTGAGAAGACAGACTGATGTAGATACTCAAAGTGTCGGTAGCACGGACATTTAGATCTCTTTGAACCATCTCCCTACTCGCATTCTTATTAACCATAAACACTAATTTGCCATAATTTATCGTTGGCCCATACACATTTTCATAGACATCGAGAATCCTTTTAATCCCATGCAATCCCGAAGTGATGCTTTGAAAAATAACAGACGATCATCTGGCATAGAAAAGATGGTTAATAACATGGCAATGCTTATTAATCTATAAAACATAAAAATTTGAAAGTCATGTTCTTTCGTGTCGTAACGAGAGGTCTTCAATGCATATGATGAAGAGGTAGGGAGAAAGAGGGACACATTGTCGCAACCCAGGGAATAGATTCCTCCATTGGGTTCGTTCAACATTCAATAACACTGAAAATTGTGTTGATTCCACGCAACGCATAATAAAGCTCACCCAACGATCTGCAAATCCCATTTTTTCCATAACACGCAAGAGATATGTCCAGTCAACACGATCATAAGCCTTACTAGTGTCTAATTTCATTATCACCGTCCATCTTTTCTTGTTTGTTTATTTTTTATAGCAAGAAGACATTCAAATTCCAACCAAACATTATTGGTGATTATTTGTCTAGGTATAACAAGTGATAGGAGAGATGATAAGATCCAAGACCTTTTTCAATCTTTTAGCTAACGATTTTCTTATGTACCAACATATTTAAATAGATTGTCAATATGAGCATAGCTCAACCGGCATATGTATAACCTAGTGTGACTAAGAGGTCACGAGCTTGATTCCCCCGCACATTCAAAAAAAAAAAAAAAAAAAACATATTTAAATAGACTAAAATAAACCACCCATCTTCTTATGGCGCATCTTTAGCCACACAATAGCCACAAAATCCTCAACTTTCACACAAATGTTTTGAACATGCGAGTGAGATCAAAGATATTTCTTTCCCATTTATTGCTATAAAGTTCTTGTAGTATCGATTCACCACACTGCAAATTCGTAAAGAAACAGAGCAATGGATTATTCTGATCTTCTTCTTCATCCAATCTCCGTCTCTGGTTTCATCCTCATCCTCATCTTCCTTCTCCAAAAATGGAATCAAAACCCATCATCAAAAGCCGCCGCCGCACCGCCATCCCTACCAAAACAGCTTCCAATTTTCGGGCACCTTCTAAACCTCGGGTCGCAGCCACACATCACTCTGCAAACCCACTCCCGCCGCCACGGTCCTCTGTTTCTCCTCCAACTCGGCTCCAACCCCACCCTCGTCGTCTCCTCCGCCGAAACAGCTCAAGAAATCATGAAAACCCACGATCTCATCTTCTCGAACCGACCCAAATCATCCCTCAGCCAGAAACTCCTCTACGATTCCAAAGACATCGCCGCGTCGCCGTACGGCGAGTACTGGCGGCAAATGAAAAGCGTGGCGGTGCTTCAACTGTTGAGCAACAAAAGGGTTCAATCATTTCGGCCTGTTCGAGAAGAAGAAGTGAAACTGATGATTGAAAACATCACAGGGCGTTCGAATTTGGTCGATTTGAGTGAAATGTTCTCTGGGCTGACGAACGATGTGGTTTGCAGAGTGGCGTTTGGGAGGAAATATGGAGTGAAATTAAGATCGGTTCTGTTGGAATTTGGGGAATTGTTGGGGAGTTTTAGTGTGCGGGACTTTGTTCCGTGGTTGGGTTGGATTGATTTTGTTAGTGGATTGGATGGTAGAGCAGAGAGAGTAGCTAAAGAATTGGATGTGTTTTTAGACAGAGTGATTGAAGATCATGTTCATAAAGATGATGATGATGATAAGGATTTGGTGGATGTTCTGCTTCGAATTCAGAGAGAAGATTCCATTGGATTTCCCCTTGAGATCAAAAGTGTAAAAGCTTTAATCTTGGTAAGTTTTCATGCTTAACATCATACAAAATTACGGGTTAGATTCTGACAGTCTACTCGAATAATTTCTCTCTTTGTACCAACTAAAGCATAGCTCAATTGGTATGATTTATAAATTAGTAACTATATGGTCCTAGGTTCGATCCCCACCCCACATATTAAAAAAACAAAAAAAAAATCTTTGATTCTTCCTAATATAATAGGAAGATTATATACATTGCTTAGCCTCTAATACTCAACAAGTGGACTATTATATGAAGTTGAAAAAAAAAAAGAAAAAAAAAATATTGCAGGTTATTTCTCACTTCGTTGGTTAACCATTTGATTTTTAGTTTTTAGTTTTTGAAAATTAAGTATATAAATAATACATTCACCTATAAATTCTTTTGTCATGTTATATATATTTTCAAGTGTTTCTAAAATTTAAATTAAAATTTGAAAGAAAAAAAAAAAAAAATTCAAAAACTTCTTTTTATTTTTAGAATTTAGCTAAAAATTGTTTTTTATTTTTAGAATTTAGCTAAAAATTGTGATGTTTCCTTAATAAGGATGAAGGTATGGTAAATGTACCGTAAGAACTCTGTAAATATATTGTTTTGTAGGTTTAATTTTCAAAAACAAAAAATAAAAAACAAAATTGTTATGAAAAGTGCCTTAATTTTTTGTTTTTGAAAATTTACTTGTTTTCTGGTCATTTCTTTAGAATTAGCTAAATTTTAAAAACAAAAGACTGGTTTTGATTTTTTTTTTTTTTTTTTAACTTCTTTTTATAATAATTTTGTTTTTTATTCTATATTTTAAAAATTTAGGCGTGTTTACTCTTATTTTCTTTATTATGTTTTTCTCCCTTCTTAACAAATAGTATGAATTCTTAGTTAAATTTAAAAAATAAAGATAAAAAAAGTTTTTAGATTTTTTTTTTTTTTTTTTTTTTTTTTTAATTTGACTTGAACTCAAGGATAAAATTCATACTATACTATTCTCCTTGAATTATTAGCTAAATTTCAAAAACAAAAAACAACTTTTAAAATCTATTTTTTTTAAGCTGGTTTGATAACCTTTTCGTTTTTTTTTTATTCTTAATTTCTTTACTATGTTTTACTCATTTTTTTTTAAAGAATCTTATGAATTCTTAGTTAATTCCAAAAATAAAGATAAAAATAAGTTTTTAATTTGTTTTTTTTTTAAACTAAAACTTAGCTTGAACTCAATAGGACAAGCAAGTGTTTATAAGTTTAATTTTAAAAAACAAAAAACAAAAAGTTATCAATCCGACTTTAGTTTTAAAACTTAATTTAAAAAAGAAAATAAAAAAACAAATAGTGGGCATAGTGTAGGTATTAAACTTATTTATGATTATGATTTTACAGGACATGTTTGCGGCAGGCACAGACACGACATACACTGTCTTAGAGTGGGCAATGTCGGAACTCTTGAGACACCCAGAAGTAATGAAGAAACTGCAGAATGAGGTCAGAGAAAAAGCAGTTCATCAAAAAGAATACATAAGTGAAGATGATTTGGAGAAAATGGTTTATTTAAAAGCAGTTATCAAAGAAACATTGCGTTTATACCCACCAATCCCACTTCTTGTCCCAAGAGAATCAACCCAAGACATCAAATTAAAGAGCTATCAAATTAAAGCTAAGACTCGAGTTATCATCAATGCATGGGCTATTGGAAGAGATCCACAAGTGTGGGGATTAGATGTAGAGGAGTTTCGACCCGAAAGATTCTTAAACAATAATCGTTCCATCGATTTCAAGGGCCACGATTTCGAGCTCATCCCATTCGGCGCTGGGAGAAGAGGGTGTCCCGGAATTTCGTTTGCAACCATAATCAATGAATTAGCTTTGGCAAATCTTTTGTATAAGTTTGAGTGGTCGTTGCCTGATGGAGTTGACGGTAAAGATCTCGACATGACGTGTGTGTTTGGGTTGACCATTCATAGAAAGTTTCCACTCTTAGCGATACCGTCCTCTCCTTGTTAGAGATTATGCCATCTGAATAGATACTTAACAGTCAGTTGAGCTATGCTCAAGTTGACCTCTCAAATTATCACTTAATTGCAAAGTTTGTTAATTAAGTGATTTAAATGTTATCAAAAAGTTACGTATATCCAAATTCATGCATAATAACTATTTATTAGATTTTGTGCTGTTTGTCAACTCAAAATAAGAGAAAGCATTACGAATTAATCAATAAGATTAAAGGTCTAAGATTAAAGGTCTTGTTTGTAGGATATATGTAAAACTCATGTTTGTCCTTTTATGAATGTCTATTAACTAAAGTAGTGTAATAATATATTTCTAAACTTTCAATATTTAAAAAAAAAATTATGGATCGAATATTGTTTGCCTCGACATATTAGTTTATTGATATAATGGTTCCTCTTGATATAGCGGTTTTGTTGAAATATATGTTGGTGGTTTGATATAAACGTTATTTCAAAATATTAATCGGCTCGGTATAACTTTTTCGTACAGTTTCCTTTTAAGACTATACCCTCGTTTTAACATTTTCTTCGATATAATTTTTTCTTATGGTTACCTTAATACATATAGCCTCAATTTAACATTTTCCTGTTTGGAATACAAACAAAGTCTCACATTTGATAGATAAGAGAAAAATTATGGGTATATAAATTAGAACAACTATCTCCAATGATACGATGCCTTTTGGGTGAAACCAAAAACGAAGTCGCGAGGGTCCAAAGGGGACAATATCATACTATGATAGAGATATGTGGAGGGTCTGTTGTCCTAACAACTGGTATTCGAGCTATGACCCTGACTTAGACGTGTCAACAAAAGAAATTTTATTGAAAAATTCATGTTTTACAAAGAAGTGAGTGAACCTTAATGACATAGTCATAGTTAGTTACAATAAATCCTTAGTTGAGCTTTCATAAATAAAAAATAAGCTCAAGATTAGTAAAACAACAAAGAGAAGACTGTTTGAAGAAAGGTTTAGTAGTACTTTGTTCGAGTGAAGAATTGTCGAGAATACAAACAAAGTGTCACATCGGCTAGATAAGGGAATATCATGGATATACAAAGTCATGTTTGAGAGTAATTTTGAAATAGTTAAAATCACTCTGAAATATGCATTTAATATAACCTTTTCAAAATCAACTTAAGGTTTGATTTTACACTTTTAAACGTATTTTCATCCAATCAAAATTGATTTTGAATTATTAAAGACATGTTTTAGAATGAATTTGAACACGACAAAAATGATTTTAACCATTTCAAAATTACGCCCAAACATGTCCCAAATGAAGATAACTCTCTCCAACGGTACCTGACTTTTTGAGTGAGGGTTTATGTACAAAGTTGACAATATCATACCATTGTGGGAATAGATAAGAACATAACTATCCCGACCCACCAAAAAAAAAAAAAAAAAAAAAAACTAATACAAGGTGATTATGAAAGATTGAATACAAGTGAGTCAAATGTGAGGTGAATTAGAATAACGATATTAGTTAAAATTAGTATGAAAAAATATATATTTAAAAAAAAAACTGATTGGAAACGTCCATGGAAAATTGGGTGCATCTGCAATTTGTCTTTACCAAAGCGCGCAACTCCATCGTCTTCGATTCTGACGATCTCCGCCGCCTTGGCCTTGGGACCTCCGAATCCGAAACGGAGATTACTATCTTCTCCGATAACAACATGCAGACTCCTCCCAATTCTACCATCCTTCTTCCCGCTGCCTCCAATTTTCTTCTCATCTTCCTCTCTTTCGCATTTTGGCTTCCCAACCTTCCAGGTACTTGTATTTCCTCTCCCTTCATTCCAATGTTGATGTCTAATCTGTGATCTCCGTTCTTGAAACTCTGACCTAGAATTTTCTCGCGAAATCTTCGATTGTTTAAACGATCTTTTACTCTGCCTTCACCATTGTTTTGATTCTCTAATCTCCATGTTGAATTTGATATTTAATCAGGTAAGTTCTGGAAATGGAAAAATTTGGTGAGATTGATACCAAACCTATTGATTCTGTACAAGCCGGTATCTCTCTGTTTGGTGCGATAGGTGATCAGAACAAACACAAGCTCACTGGCAGTAATGTAAGATTTTCTATGGTTTGTTCCTTGACCTGACTGTTGAGATTTTTCTTTTTCTTATGGTAATGAATAATGATAGTAGGTATTTTTGCATAAGGTTGTTCTTGAAGGGGGGAAATAATCCTTAAAAAGAGGTTGGTTGCAAAATAGTTATCTCATAGAAACCTATTGATTGATATGAAAGCGGTATCCCTCTGTTTGGTTCGATATGGGTGATCAGATTCTGAACAAACACAAGCACACATAGGCTGTAATGTAAGATTTTGTATGGTTTATTCCTTGGTCGATGAGATATTCTTTCTTATGGTAATGATAGTTGGTCTTTTCTCTCAAAGTTGTTCTTGAAGGGGGAAAATAATCTGTAAAAAGAGGTCGATTGCTGAATAATTTTGAATTTAGTAATCTCTTAGAAAGACGATTAAGATACAATGTTTTCTAAAGAGATGGTTTGACTAAAATAAGAACAAGATTTGCTTACACCCGTCAATGGAAGTTTACATACTGATTTTTCATATGGGTTATTTGTTCTATTTTTAAGCTCCTGCTAATTTATGTGGTTTATTTGTATTGGTATGTTCTTATAACATTTAGTAGATAAAAAAGTTTGACTAATTTTTTTGAACAAGTCACATCAAGGAGTTCCTATTGAATAGAGTGTCGGAAATCATGGTTCATAAAATAATATCTTACCATTTTAGCAACCACGAAGCGATCATTTATCATCTTAATATTGCTAAACAATACTTTTACTTTTAGAATTGCACTGTTTTTCTTTTTATCATAGGGATGTGAGAAGGAAAGAGAGCTTGAAGAGGTAGCAAAGGATTTGGCCAATTACAAGGTTCAACTTGAAGCAAAGGATGCGGCTTACTTGCAGGCTCTTCTCAAGATGGAACATCAACAGAAAACCATCCACGAACTTTCTGAGTTGCTGAAAATTGCAGAATCTGATAGAGATAAATACGTCAATGAATGCAGTGAAGCTAGAGTGCAGCTGGGTGAACATGAACATAAGTTAAATGAAATGACTGATCAATCCTTAGAGACTGGAAAAGTTATAGAGCAGCTCGAGGTTGCTACGAGTGAGTTGAAGATCAGACAAGAGGAGCTTCTTGTCATTGAGGCAGAACTTGCTGCTTCTAGAGAATCAGTGGTCAAGAGTATTATAAAAATAGAGTTGTTGGAATGTAATGCCCAGTTGGAAAAGGAAAAGACTGTAGATCTCATAAGACACATCTCAGAACTGAATGAAGGAATTCGCATGTCAAAACTTGCTGCTAGTGAAGCAGAAAAGGAGATGTCTATTGCATTATCTGCGAAAGATGCTGAGCTTGAGCTGGCTTTGGAAAAAGTTATTGAGTTTCAAAAGCAATTAGAAGAAATGAGCAAGCAAACAGAATTAATGCATGATTTGGAGAGCCAGTTACTGGCAGTGACACTATATACCGACATACTTGAGTCTGGATTAAAGCAAACCAAAGAACTCGAAAGTTCTTGTGGGAAAACTTCATCTGATGACATAAGCAATCTCAAACAGTTAAAGGAAGATCTTGAAGTTATGGACAGAGAATCTTCTGATCAAGCTCTTTACATTGAGTCATTAGAGATGGAGCGGAATCAATTAAAAGAAGAAGTGAAGAAAGCAAATGAAGAAATTGAAAATTTTGAGGACGAGATGGAAACACTTAAAAATCAGGTGCAGGAGATGATACTTGAAATAGATGAGATGAAAGAAAGGGAAACTAGTACAGAAGTTGAAATTTCATTGCTGAAATCTGAGCTTCATGAAGGAAGGTCAAAAGTTGCAGCAGCTGAAGCCGAAGCCGAAGCCGAGAGTGTTAGATCATCCGGCCTTTATCTTGCTGTTCAGGACTTGGCTGCAGAAGCAGCCGAAGCAAAGAAGGAGAACACAAAGCAAAAACATAGACCATTTTGGGCCTATGAAGGAACTGAGAACTCCATACTTGCAAAGCCACTTTTTGAGATAACATCCTCAAGCATTGAAGAAGATGAAGTCAATGAGAGAATGGATGAGAATGCCACCATAACAATTACTTTTGAGGAATATCATTCATTGATTAAGAATGTTGATCATTCTCCCCATCATATCAGTTCTGAGTGCATAGATGAATTGGAAAAGTTGAAGAAGGAACTAGAAGCAGCAATGACAAGAATTGGGGAATTCAGGTCACGTGCAGAGCAGGCTGCCACTAGAGCTGAGATAGCTGAGAAAGCAAAAGAAGCCATTGAAGACCAGCTGAGGAAATGGAGAGAGCATAAACAAAGAAGAAAGGCTGCTCTTGCTGCCATGAAGGAAGTATCTGCTGCACCACCTAAATTCAAACCTCCCATGTATGAAGGCAGCTCCAGAGTCTATCAGCCTTTAGGTAAGGTTCTTAACTTGAAACTATAGTTTCTTAAAAGTTACATGAGGCTCAAAATTTTATTATGCCTTTAGTATTATATTCAACAAAAAAAATTATCTGGAAGGCCAATACCATTGTCCAATACACCAAAAGTTATAGGATATATTTGATAAAAGGCTAAATTTTAAAAAATATCTCTGAACTTTGATCCTTTTTAAAAAATATCTGTGTCATTTCAAAAGTTTCAAAAGTTGCAATATTACTCTTGACCTTTCATAAACGTTTCAAAACTACCTTTGGAGTAGAAAAACCATTAGAATGTTGGATGGAAAGTCGATGTGTTTGAATGTCGTTCTTTCAGACTTGACGCAGGCAAGTGTCCTAGTCACGTCACGTTGCTCCAGGTCACTGTCACGTCGATATTTCATCCAAAATTCTAACGAATTTCCACTCCAAAGATAATTTTAAAACCTTTATGGGTGATATTGCAACTTTTGAAAGGATAAAGGTATTTTTGAAATAAAAGGCAAAGTTGAGGGTATTTTTTATAATTTAGCCTTGATAAAAACTTCAATCATCAAGCCCACTTACTCTGTGGAATGTGGAAAATGGGCTGGGCCAGTTTCAGCCCATTGGTTAAAATGATAGATTAGCATGTGTCCATTTTGAAAATAAAAGGGTTGCTTGATAAGAGAATTTGCTTTCTAGAAAGGTCCCACACCCAATCACCAAAGACTTTTAATAGTGCTTGGGCATCTATCACTTATCACTTTGCTTTTATGGGTTTGAATCTTGAGACCTCATGGCTTTACAATTCAACATAACTATTTCTATTTTGACAAAGTTGTGTTCCCTTTACCACTTCCCCCATTCTATCACAACAAAAGTAAGCAATCAACTTTTTGTTATTATCTATCTATCTACACAATGAAGAAAACTTGCTTTGAAACTGCTTTATTTTAGGTTCCTTTTTGTTGGAATAACAAAGTAGGAATTAAAAAATAATCAAGGAAATTTTGAGTTTCTTCTTTATATTCTGTTCATTTTGATTCATGTCAAATCAGAAAAAAGGAAAAGTACAAAATTATTTACCAAAGAGGCAAAGATTGGTATTGAATTCTAATTCTCTTGCTAGGTATTTTCAAGCTTTCCTTGAATTTACTGTCTGGTTCTCAATTTAACTTTTTAGCATAGTTGATAGAAAATAAAGTTCAAAGTTAGTACATAGAATTCCTAAATTAAAAATGTAATGGGACATTGTTATGTCATTTCTCACATATTTAGAGTATACTATAAGTGTTCAACACATATATATTCGATGTACCATTACATTTTAGCCTAAGTCTACCAAACTAACTTCTTTTTTCTGACAATATGTGGGGTGAGAGATTTAAACTTCTGACCTCAACTCATGTTTTATGATAGTTGAGTTATGTTGATGTTTATCAAACTAATTTGATCATATATCAGTTGATTTAAAGCACAAGACACAAATTATGTTGGGTAGATGAAACCAAATCTTTTCAAATTTATTTTTGGAAAAATTGCACAAACCATCCCATTATGGGGTTTGTTACAATCACATTTTTTAACTTTTAATTTCAGAAATCAACCCCCTCACCTTCACTATTAAATGACTGTTTAATTGGGCTAGAAGGCTTCACATGTGTGACTCACGCAAGAGTAGGAAATAGTTTTTCTCAATGCGGCGACTTCGAAAATGTTCGATACTATTTACTTCACAAACCTTCAAAATAAATCGGGGTTGAACGAAGAAAAACTTCCTCTACATTTTTTTTTTCTTTTCTAGATTTGGCAATGACAAGTTTGTCCTTCCTGATTTACATGTGAAGTCGTGAAACTCAACTAGCAGCGAAGATGCTAATTGCAACACTTAGCAAACTATAGGGGTGGTTGATCAAGTTAAAAGTTTAAGGGTGTGATCGTAATAAATTTTATAGTTTAGGGGTGGTTTGTACAATTTTTCACAATTTTTTTTTCTCCTCCTTAAATTAGGAAAAAACACCAACCTCCTTGATTAGTCTTAGACATTTTCAAAGCAAAATATGGTTACACTATTTGCTTTTGGAAAAGTAAGGAAGAAGGTGTGTTGTGAACACTTGATATTGATAGGAAAGAGAGAGTATGAAGAAAAAAGGAGGAGCAAAATTTCTAGTCTTGTCTTTTGAAAGGTATTCTTATTTTCCAAAAAGAGTGGTTTGGTCAAAACTCAACCCATTTTAAATTTATTATTATTATTATTATTATATATATATTTTAAATTATAAATAATAATAATAATAATTTAAAATTTTATATATATTGGAAAATTGTAACCGATGTCAATTTAGAGTAAAATAATTAAAAATATAGCATTTTTTTTAAAAATTGCAGATATGACAATTTCTATCACGGATAGTAGAAATCTATCGAAAGTCTCTCTCCTCAGTTTTTTTTATAGAATTTTGTCAGTGACTATCACTGATAGTAGTCTATTAGTGATAGTCATATATCAACGATAGCAGTTGATAGTTACTGATTTTTTTTTGTAATATTTATAAAATATTTTAAATTTTGTTAAATTTGTCTGATTGTTGTTTGTGCTGAGGATTGGTGTTTGTGCAACTATATATATATAACCTCAAAGTTCAAATCCAACAATGATTCATTCTGAAGCTTCCATATTAATGTACTTGTGTGCCTTGACTGCCTTCCAACTGTTGCCATTTAATTTCATCATCAATTTTGAGCTTCTATAATCTTCCATTTCATTAATGGAATTCACTTTAACTTAACACACAATAATTTTTTTCAACAGTACAAATAAATTATTCCTTTTAAAATAATAATAATAATAAATGAAACCTCCACGTGAAAACATAATTTTGCAATCTCAGTAATTATTGAAAAAAGATCTCTACTAATTAATGTTTCAGCTAACAAAATAGACTTCTATTTAAAGATGAATTTTTCTATTTCTACTATATGCGCTTTATTAATAATGAAAAAAAAGCAAAAACAAACCTTTAAAAACACGAAACGTTTTCAGAAAAGCTTATTTTTATTATTATAATTTACCATATTTAAACAGTATAATTGTGGTTTCCAGCCTGCAATTTTACCAAATTTGTTCTTCAATTGAAGTGATATGATATTTTACCATATTTTATATAAATTCAATTTACTAGTGGTCCATCCAGGATGTGTTTTAAAGTTAATAAATCAAGATAAAGTTAGGATATGAAGTTTATAGAATTATAAAATTGAAAAAAAATATATATAATTTCTTGATTAAATTAAAAATTTAGTCTCTTAACTTTCATCTTTATATATATTTTGCATATTGTATACACTAGTGACCAAGAGGTCACAAGTTTGATCCCCATCCACACGAAAAAAAAAAAAAAAAAATAAAATCTATTTGATTTTTTAACTTTAAAAATTCTTTGGTCCCTGAACTTTTAATTTTGAAAATTTAAGGACGTATTCTGCAATTTTTTAAAGTTTAGAGACCAAATAGATACAAACTCTTAAAAGTTTGTTGTAAAAAAAAAACTCTTGAAAATGTAGATACTTATTAAATATTTTTTAAAGTCTAGGGACTAGAGAGACTACATTTAAATTTGTAATTTAACCTAATTTCTTTGAGCTTAAATACCAATAAAATTATGGGGAGATAAGTTGATTTGGAAATATCAAATTTCAATTAATGCAAAATTTATTACTTTTAAAATAGGGTTGGTTGCATAGTACACAATATATGGCAAAAAAAAAATCAGTGATAGAAAACATTTTGCAAATATGAAAAAAAAGTAGTGACTATCACTGGTAGACTATTATCAATACTCACTGACAAAATTCTATAAAAAAACTGAGATGATAGACTAGTGAAATACTACCATCACTCATAAAAATTGTCATATTTGCAACAATTTTTTTAAAAAAAGTGTTATATTTTTAATTATTTTACCCTAAATTGACATTTGTTACAATTTCTCTTTCAAATAATTTTGGAAATAAAATTCATAACAAAAAATTAGGAATCCATTTGGATAATTCAAGATTCTCTTGCTAAAAAAAAATACACTTTTTTTAGAGTGTTTGTTACTTTGAATAATGTTTTCATAATGTTGAAAGGAGAAATATGTCAGTTTTTTTAGTTCAACAACTGAGAGTGAAAACATTTGAACATCTAATCTTAAGAGAGAGTACATGTCAATTAACTAACGTTGTGTTAGGTTTACTTTGAAGAGAAATATGTGAATTGAAGTCTTAAAATCCACCTCACATTATGGAAATTTGGAACTCAAAAAAAAAAAAAAAAAAAATCCAAAATTCTAAAAATTCATCAAGATAAGTACATGATTTTCTCAATCCATATCTTAACACAATGCATCATAAATTCAAACTAGCTTTGTGATCATAGTGAAAGATTAGAATAAAATTATTCAATGAAAAAGTATTTTTTTTGTAAATAAATAATGCCCATTGAATACCAAACCTTACATATTTTATTATAAAATAATTTTTTAAAAGAACTTTTAAGCAAAGTTGGACAATTCAACAACTAAATTGAAAAAAAAAAAATAATAACCTTTAAATTCAACTTGAATTTATATTTTGCAAGTACACCCATGTACTTTTTATGTTAACATTTTTTGTCATTATGTATTTTGACATGACCAAAATGGTCACTTCCTTCTAATTCAGCTTGTATTAATTTGTTAAAATAGACATTATGATTCTTTGTCATTTTTCCATCACTTTCTCTAACTTGTAAGCACTCTTTTCCTTATTTGTTTAATTCACTTCCTTTTCATCATATTACATTTTCTAATTTTTAAGCATTTTATATTCTCTCTACAATTTAACTTTGCAAATAAGCCCCTGCTCTTTTTTTTCCCCAAATTAATAAATAAATAAATGACCAAATTACCCTCGTGTCAAAGTATAGCAAAAACCAGTAAGCTATATGATTTAGTTTTACTAATCATTTCAAAACATAGTCTTCATAAAACAACAAATTTATACATTTACACCAATGAAAATTTATAAATTGAAGCAAATGTCAAATTTAATTTTAAAAGGAAAAAGAAAAAAGAAAAATGCAAAATGCAAAATGCAAAATGCAAAAAATTATTTGTTTTATAATAATTAATTAACATGTTTAAAAATCGAATAAAAAGTAAATAAGTGAGTGTTAAACAAGATGAGATGAGTATTTAAAAAAAAACAAAAATATAGATACAAATGAAAGTGGGATGATGAAAATTATTCTCGATAATTTCCTTAAAACTACCTACTCCATTATAAAAAATGTCGAATAAGATCAAATAGTATGTTTATTTGTTTTGCAAAGAAAAATCAAATGATATGTTTTTTTTGCCAACAAAAGCATAGTTCAATTGACATGATGTAACGACTAGAGACCAAGAAGTCTTAAGTTCGATCTCTCACCCCGCATGTTATAAAAAAAATTGATTACGTGGTCATTTAAAATATGTGAAAGAAAATAATAATAATAATTTAGAGATAATAAATATAAATCTATGGTGATTAACTACCTAAAATATATATATTAAATTGTATAAATTTTGGGAGTATTTATTATCATAATGGTGAGATTTTGTTTAGAAAAAAGAAAATGAAAAGAATTAATGTGAAAGAAAGAAAAAGAAAAAGGACGCACGTGGGGGACAATAGTGTGGGGGTTAGTCTTCAATGGGATTGAGTGTTGGAAAAGGGAAAATTAAGCTTTTTGTTTTATTCTTAATTTTGTGGAACACGACCGAATATTACTCTAAATTTCAGGCACACGTGCTTTTTACACGCACGAGTTTTTCTCTCTCCCCAATCATTTTTATTATTTCCTTTTCTCATTATTCAAATATTTGTTTTTTCTTTTCTTTTGAATAATCAACAATCTCCTCCCAAACCCACTAATCAAGGCACATATATTGGTGTCAACATAACTCAACTTATATAGATTAATGACTAAAATTGACATGATATATAAACTAGTGACTAAAATGTATTAGGTTCGAACTCCCATCCTCATATGTTGTCAAAAAAAAAAAAAAAACACATATTAGTTTAAATCATTTTTAAAATGTTCATTTTAATCTCTTCATTGTGATCTTTATAATGAAAGATGATATATGGCATACAACTAACTGCCGACGTAGCTAATGTATTATGAAATTGTAGTCAAATAAGTGAGTTCGATTTTAAGTTGAGTATTATCGATTGAGACTCAATATAGTTTATAGTTTTAATTGATTCAATTTAGGGATATAATTAAAACAATTCCTACCGTTTAATGTTATAATTACTAATTTGACCCTAGATTTTGAAAACATTCAATTTAGACGGCCTATAATTACATATATTAAAGTTTCCTAATTGTTCACAAACCATATTTTGTAGATATTTATGGATGTGACTAGTTTTCTAATGTTAAATTAAATCAATTAATTGTAATAGCATTTTTTTTAGTTTAATTTGGGAGTGGGAAGATTCAAACCTCATAACTCGAGGGGTCGAAGGCACATCTTTATGTCAATCAAGCTAAACTCGGTTAGCTCGATTGACAATCAATTGTAATAGTTAGCTAAATGTATTATGATTTTAGCTAATTTAATTCATTTCTTCCTATTATTTTTTATTTAATTGTGAGATAGAGATTCAAACTTTTGATCTATATATATTTGACAATATATGAGATAAGTGATTCAAACATCTAACGTAACTTCTTGATCGATGATACACGTTTTATTCTAGTTCAACTATATTACATTAGATACAAATATTAGTATTATCTAGTGACAACAAAGACATTCTAGCTAAAAAAGCTAACCAAACTATATATATGTGGAGCAAATTGAAAGTTTTAAAATTGTTTTATTGAAATTAAATTAAAACAAAACCTAAACCTAAACTAATTAAGATGAAGAACCCCATTTTCAGTTGGATAGTTCTATCAACATTGACACAACACTATACTCTATCCCCCAAACAAAAACACAATCTCCACCACACAAATTTTGACAAATGGAATCCTAATTTTGACTTCTTTTTTCTTTGGGTTTCATAAAAACAAACAATATTAATTAAATAGACTTGTACCACTGGCAATGTGATTTTAGCCTAACCCATATAATTACCAAAAAAAAAAAAAAAAAAAACAATTATTTTCCAAAAACAAAAACAACATCACCACAGAGAGACACAACACCACAGAGAGTCTGTGGTTCGAATCGAGCATGGCTCAGCGGGCATATGTATGTGTTGACGACCAAGAGGTCTGTGGTTCGAATCCTCCCACTCCGATGTACTAAAAAAAAAAAACATCACCACAGAGAGACACAACACAACAACTCTTTCTTTGACCAATTGCCATCACTGGATTTTCATTCGGACAACATTATAGACATTTAGCCCTTCCATGATTTTTCCTCTATTTTTTTTTTTTTTTTTTTTAATATCGACATGTGAAAGTGGGAATCGAAATTAAGACATTTTGATCATTAATCCATACATCTTAGTTGAGCTATGTTCTTGTTGACACCTTATTCATGTCTCATTACATTATACTCCAGCTATGTTCTTGTTGACACCTTATTCATGTCTCATTACATTATACTCCAAATTATGTTAAAGATGGTTACAATTTTCCTACTTTAAACTCTTAATTTCTCCAAATTAAATCATAAAACTTGAATAAGTAATGAAACAAGTTAACTTCAATCATAAGTTATTCAAGTTCAAGATTTATGTGAAGGCATAAAACTAAGTAGACGTTAGACCGATAAAAAACAAAATTTCTCTCCTAAGTTGCTGACAAAAAGTAAAAAAATAATCCAAGTGAACATAGCTCAACAATAATTCACAAGTACTACCTCCCATGAGATCGGATATTCAATCTCCATCCTCATATTTGTTGTAAAAAAAAACCCTAAAATCAAGGTAATAAACAACTAATCGGGGAGGTATTTAAAGCTACTACCTTAGTAGCTACCTTAATATCCTATATAGCAAAATTTATTTAAAAATAGGACTATTTTAGATGAAATATTAGACATCAAGTGAAGGTATGTACATCAATTTGGATAGTTCTATTTTCAACTCATTTTTTTTTTAGGAAAAAATTCTATTTACAACTAAATCATTGAAAATAATTTATCGCCTTAAAGGAGAAGAAAAGCCTAATGAACTCACTAGGCTCTAAAATATCAAACCAAACCAAATTAGATATTTTTCTACACTAAGATTCTAAAACACTTGCTATTTTATGATCTTTAAAACCAACAATTATTTTAATATTAGTTTAAAATGCTGACTCAAATCATTTAACTAGACTGCATTTGAAAATTCAAAACTTGATCTAATTTCAAACATTAAAAAATATATACATCAAATAAATGAACAAAAAAATATACACCCATTAGATAGATGAACAAAAGATATACCTATATTAAATCATACGAAAATTGACTAATTAAATTGTTTAAAATTTCTAAATAAATAACAAATTGGTTTAGAATTTTTGATCCATAGTATTATTGGTATTAATTAAAGATTCCAACTTCCAAATCTTCAAATTCCAAGTGCAAAATAGTTTAGTCAAACACTAAATTTGCTACGTAAGCAAATGGTCAAGCAAAGCGGCTCGCTACCGTCCCCTGCCTGTGACCCTCACCTCACTTTCCCACCAACAACCATCAAACATTAAACAAAACCAAATTTCTTCCTTGTTTTTTTTTTTTTTTTGCCTCCTTTTTTCTCAATTCTACCTTCTTTCTCCTCATCAAAAACCCAAGATTTTCCACATTTTTTTTTTTCTGTTCTTCAAATTTTTTATTCAATTTCATACATTTTTTTCCATCTTCTTTTTCAAACTTTTCTTTGGTCTTCTGCAGGCGCTGCTGCGTGCGTTTCAAAGCCAATTCGTTTACTCTTCTCTCCATTTCTTCATTTTTGACCCAAAAAAAAAAAAAAAAAAACTTACCCTCTTCTTATTCACTCCTGTTCTTATTTCATGGCTTTAATCTGAAAATTTTCCAACTCATTTTCTGGAGAAAACAGAGGAAAAATCTATAATAGTATGAAGGAGAAAGACACTGATTATCATTCATGGCATCTTCCAATTATCATTTTCTTCACCTTAATCATAGGTAAATCACTACAAAATCCCTTTCTCCCTCATCCCTTTTGATTTTTTTCAACTGGGTTTCTAAAATTTTAAACAAGTTTTGATTTTTTTTTTTGTTGTATGTAATAAATTTTGCGTTTTTTCCGAGGAGGGTCTGGTCAGATTCAATCATGTTGATTTGTTTTGTTTTTGTTTTTGTTTTTTTAGGTACAATTGTCGAGGGACAAGAATTGCAGAGAGACAAAGAAGTTTTACTTCAGTTGAAATCCTTTCTAGAAGAACACAATCCCATTAAACGAGGAAAGTATTCGTTCTGGAATTTACAGAGCTCTCCCTGTTTTTGGTCTGGAATATCCTGCAATCAAATCAATTCCCAAGTCGTCGGAATTGACCTTTCAAACGACGAAATCTCCGGCAAATTTTTTCATAATTTCTCTGCCTTGCCGGAGCTGGTCGACCTCGACCTCTCTAGAAACACTCTCTCCGGCGAAATTCCCGGCGACTTGAACAACTGCAGGAATCTCCGGCTGTTGAATCTGTCGCACAACATCCTCGACGACAAGTTGAACTTGTCGGGGTTGGTCAATATCGAGACTTTGGACTTGTCGGTCAACCGGATTTGGGGAGAAATAAGGTTGAATTTCCCGGGCATTTGTAGAAATTTGGTGTTCTTCAATGTTTCTGGTAATAATTTCACTGGTCGGACGAATGACTGTTTTGATGAGTGCCGGAATTTGCAGTATGTGGATTTGAGCTCCAACCGTTTTGATGGCGGATTGTGGGGTGGGTTGGCTAGGACTCGAGTTTTTTCGGCGTCGGAGAATCAACTTTCCGGCGAAGTTTCGCCGGCGATATTCACAGGGGTTTGTAATTTGGAGGTGTTGGACCTGTCGGAGAATGGGTTTTCCGGTGGAGTTCCTGGGGAGGTTTCTAATTGTGGGAATTTGTCTTCTTTGAATCTGTGGGGGAACCGATTTTCCGGGAAAATTCCGGCGGAAATTGGAAGGATTTCGAGTCTGCAGAGTTTGTATCTGGGGAAGAACAATTTGTCTCGGGAAATTCCAGAATCCCTTTTGAATTTGACCAATTTGGTGTTTCTTGATTTGAGCAAGAACAATTTCCGAGGAGACATTCAGGAAATTTTCGGGAGGTTTACACAGGTGAGATTTCTTGTTCTTCATGGGAATTTTTACACTGGAGGGATTTATACTTCTGGGATTCTTAAGTTGCCAAGAGTTGCTCGTTTGGATTTGAGTTTCAATAACTTTTCAGGTCCATTGCCTGTGGAAATCTCTGAAATGAAGAGCTTGGAGTTCTTGATTCTTGCATATAATCAGTTCAATGGAAGGATTCCATCAGAATATGGGAACTTGCCGAATCTTCAAGCTCTTGATCTCTCATTCAATAGCTTAAATGGGTCAATCCCAAACAGCTTTGGGAAATTGACTTCACTCTTGTGGCTAATGCTGGCAAACAACTCTTTGGCAGGTGAAATTCCTAAGGAATTGGGGAATTGTTCTAGCTTGTTGTGGCTGAATCTTGCCAACAATAAGTTATCTGGGAGGATCCCGTCCGAGCTAACGAACATCGGAAAAAATGCCACAGCAACGTTCGAAAGGAATCGACGAACTGCAAAGTTCATTGCGGGATCGGGGGAGTGCTTGGCAATGAAGAGATGGATTCCAGCAGAATACCCTCCTTTCAGTTTTGTCTACACAATTCTCACAAGGAAGAGTTGTAGAAGCATTTGGGATAGATTGTTGAAAGGGTATGGCCTTTTCCCATTTTGCAGCAAGGTTAGGACTTTGCAAATCTCTGGTTATGTTCAGCTGACTGGGAATCAGTTCAGTGGTGAGATACCAAGTGAGATTGGAACGATGAAGAACTTCAGTATGTTGCATTTGAGTTGCAACAATTTCAGTGGGAAACTCCCTCCACAGTTGGGAAATCTGCCACTGGTTGTTCTAAACATATCGGAAAACAATTTTTCAGGCGAGATCCCGACTGAGATTGGAGATCTTAAGTGCTTGCAGAATCTAGATTTATCATACAACAACTTCTCTGGCATGTTCCCTAGAAGTTTGATCAACTTGAATGAGCTTACCAAGTTCAACATCTCATATAATCCTCTCATAACTGGGGACGTAATTCCGAGCGGACAATTTTCGACGTTCGAGAAGGACTCGTATCTCGGCGATCCTCTTTTGCGCCTTCCATCTTTCTTCAACACAACCCCGCCAACGTCACCGGGCAACCCAAGAATGGCAGGATCTTCAAAAAGGAATTCAAGGCTAATTGGACTGTTGGCTTCCTTATCGTTGATCCTTGCCTTTTTGGTATTTGGGACATTTTCTCTTATAGTTTTCTTAATGGTGAGAAGCTCAGATGAATCACGAGGATATCTCTTGGAGGATATAAAGTATATAAAAGACTTTGGTTCAAGTTCTCACAGCTCATCTCCATGGTTTTTGAATTCGGTTACGGTCATTCGTCTCGACAAGACTGTTTTTACACATGCTGATATTCTAAAAGCCACTGGAAATTTTTCAGAGCATAGGGTAATTGGTAAAGGAGGATATGGAACAGTTTACAAAGGAATGTTACCTGATGGAAGGCAAGTGGCAGTGAAGAAGCTCCAAAGAGAGGGAACTGAAGGTGAAAGAGAGTTCCAAGCTGAGATGCAGATTCTTACTGGAAATGGCTTCAACTGGCCGCACCCCAACCTTGTTCAACTTTATGGATGGTGTCTCGATGGGTCGGAGAAGATTTTAGTCTATGAGTACATGGAAGGAGGGAGCTTGGATGATCTCATACTAGATAGAGTCGGATTAAACTGGCGGCGACGCATTGATCTTGCGATCGATGTGGCACGAGCATTGGTCTTTCTGCACCATGAGTGTTTCCCTTCTGTTGTGCATCGTGATGTGAAGGCGAGCAATGTTTTGCTCGATAAAGACGGTCGAGGACGGGTGACAGACTTCGGCTTGGCTAGAATGATGGATGTAGGAGACAGCCATGTGAGTACCATGGTGGCTGGAACCATTGGTTACGTAGCACCCGAGTATGGACAGACATGGAAAGCTACGACAAAAGGCGATGTGTATAGTTTTGGAGTTTTGGCAATGGAACTTGCTACGGCAAGACGAGCACTCGACGGAGGGGAAGAGTGTCTAGTTGAATGGGCTAAAAGGGTGATGGGAAATGGAAGACAAGGGTTGAGTAGAGCAGTGATACCAGTTGCAGTTTTGGGGTCGGGCCTCGCCGAGGGGGCCGACGAGATGTGCGAGCTGCTCAAGATCGGGGTGAAGTGTACAAACGAAGCACCGGCAGCAAGACCAAATATGAAGGAAGTTCTAGCTATGTTGATCACCATCACAGGCTTAAGAGGGGATGAATTCAGCTATAGTTTCTCCCCTCCATCCTTGTGATCAAGATTTTGATTGAAAAAATGTGCATAACCTTAGGTTGTTACATAGTTTCATGGACATAGGATACTGATACCTACACAGTTCAATTTATTACCATTCATCTTGTAAACAAAAACATTCATCATTCACAAAATGTTGAAAGAACAAAAAAAAAAAAAAAGGAATTGCTCTCTATTTTGTTTTATGTTTTTCTGACTTGAATAATGAGATCATCTCCACTGAGATGAGCTGATTTAATAAAAGATCTTATCTGGAATGAAAATGCTTGTTTCCTAATAGAGTCTTTGTCTTTCACAGAGAATTGGTAGATGAAACTGCCATTTGAACAACTTACTAACTTAGCAGCAGATTAGTTGGGAAAAAGATGGCTGAAAATGGGCTAATTTGAATTCAATTGTTCAAAGCTTGATTGCTTGGTGGTGGGCTCTTCAAACTAACAAGTAGCTGGCTTGGCTGGATGCTGTGTTGTGTTGTGTTGTGCTAGAGGAGGCCCATTAAGAAAATGCAGCAAATCCTTGTATAAGACGGTTGGAATGTGAAGAGACAGTAGACTTTTGAAGGATAAATTTTGACACAGACAAAACTCAAAAGCTCCAAAAAAACATTTATCCTTCTTCCATTAACAACAGCATGATGTGTCAACCAAAATATAACATAATGGTTAAAACATTTCGCCAAAATGAACATAACTGAGCAGTAATTGACGTGTACTTCTTTTCTGAAGGTTCAAATCTCCATACTCCATATTTGTTGTACTAAAAAACAAAAAATATATCTCTATTTTTCCTACAAGGTTGTAGATTTGAATCCATACTCTCAACATAATTTGATCATTGAAGTCATTTTCGCACACACTGCGATAATATTAGTTAAAACTTTTGAACTAGTAATTTGCTGTATCAATCACTATAGTAGATTTAAGCATCTACGGTTAAATTGTGGTTCTTAGATCGAAATGATCAAGAATAATTCGAAGTTGGAGATGGAAGTTGGAGATCACGTTGCACTAGAATCAGACATGACAAAACTACAAGTCTTATAATGGTGAGAATTAAGATATCAAAAAAATATCCCAAATCTAAGATAGATTATGGTGTCAATCACGTGTCAATTCTTGATTTGCAAAAGAATTGAACGTCATTTCCTAAGAATTGTAATGCTTCATTTCATAGACCCAAGTTCAGTGATGTAAACTCTCACCTTCCACGTTTCTCACTCACAGTGGTTGATAAAATCATCCAATTAGGTGTGATTTCTTAAAAGAAAATTAAGACTCCCTTTGATTGGTGATGAGATTTGAACACAAAAGATTCTTTCAAAATGCGTTTGATAAGATTTTTATAAATCATAAAAATAGTTGTAGCCACCAACTAAATATTATATTAAATATAAATTATTATTAATTAATTTATGAATATATTTTATGCTATAAATTTTGTATAATTATTATTTTTTGAGAAGAAATTTATTAGAAAAGGCCAGTAAGGGTAGGAAGACAATCCACTCTAGCTAATTAAGGAGCCAAGAGGACAACTTTAATCCAGGTGAGCAGATCGTCGGGATGGGCAGAGCCGTTGGAGAAAGCTTGGATAGCATAAGCTGAGTCTGACTCAAGAGAAAATTGATGAATGCCCAAAAATTTCGCCAAGCGAATCCCTTCGTGAATTGCAGCAACCTCCACATGGAGGAGAGATTGGAAAAATCCCTCATTCAAAGATTGCGCCGCTATAATCGAGCCTGAAGGAGAGCGAATGACAACCCTTATACCTACTTTCTGGGAGTTGGAGAACCAAGAGCCATCTGTATTAATTTTGAACCAGCCCGATGGAGGGGGAGTCCAATGAAATGGAATGATCGTTCGGGGAATAGCCAAAGGGGAAGATGAGATTTCTGCAAGATAATTTGAAATTCAACGAACTTTAGAAAGGGTACCCGAAAACCGATTACCATGGATAGCAGAATTTCGATCGCTCCAACTGGCCCAGTAAGTTACGCAAATTAGCTCAAAATTGGGCTGAGGCAGCAAGTGAACCCAATAGAGCAAGTGATCCATCAAGTGGTTGTGCAGAAAAGTTGAGAGAAGGGAAAAGACAACTCCAAATATTCATGGCCCGATTGCAGTAAAGAAGTGCATGGGTGACAGATTCATGCTTCAGATGACGGAGTGGGCAGGAGGTAAAACATTTTATCCCTCTATCTTTTAGGCAACAATAAGTTGGAATGCAGTTGTAGAGGGCTTTCAACATAATTTTTTTAATTTTGCTGTGAAGTTTCAGAGCCCAAAGAGAGTGCCAACCTCAAGTAGAGAGACTAGAATTTGAAAAAGTCGCAATAGTCTTATGAGAGAGAGTCACATCATAACCATTATTCACATCATAGGACCCATTCTTTGAGTAATGCCAAATCCAAACATGGGTGGGAGCTTATGCTAAAGGGAATTGAGCGAATATAAGGGATATCATCCAGATGGAAAAGCTTATCCAAAAGAGATAAATTCCAGGATATATCTTCAGTAATTAGGCTCTCAACTTTAAAGTTAACAGAGTTTGAGTTATTTTATAATATCATATAGTTTATAGTACATTATATTATACATATTTTTATTTAACAAAAATTAATTGAGTTTATAACATAAAATTTTTTATTTATTAATTTTTTTTGTCATTTTAAATATAATTCTGCATTTTAAAATTTCAAATTCAAAATTTGGACTAAAAATAAAAACAAAAGTTATTTTTCTGAATTTACACGGATTAAATCACAGAATCCGAAAAACTAAACAAAATCCAAATTGCATGCGAAACGAAAAAGATAAAACATAATTCAGATTCTCTAGCAAACGGATCCTAAATTATTTGTTAAAAAAAATGTTTTTAAAAATTACAATTGGATCACTCAAAAAAATTATTGTTATTATATGTTATGGGTGAAATAAGCCTAGACTCACGATGTTGGGCCCACCATACCCACACCTTCGGGCCAACACCTTCACCTTGGCCGACTCCAGCTCGGCCTCCAACTCGATCATATGTCACCTGCTAGGCGTACGGCGTCTCCTGACACACGCCACCTACTAGCCGTGCGGCGTCTCCTGACACATGTCACCTCCTAGGCGTATGACGTCTCCGGGCTTACGCCACCTCCTAGGCGTATGACGTCTCTTGGTTTACGCCACCTTCTAGGCGTATGACGTCGGCACAACAACCCATCTCTCCTATAAATATGAAGTTACACCCTTCATTGAAGGTATGCGACATACGATATGCATCACTCTCACTCCTACTTATGCTTAGACTCTCACTCTCTAACTTAAGCATCGGATTCGCAGCCCGTCGGCCAGGAGGCCAAAATTCTTGCATCAACATTATATATATTGAAATTACTATTCAATTTCACTCTATAATTTTGAATGACAAAACTTTCCTTTCTATGAAAATAGAGCATTCATGAAATTACACTGGAAAAAAATCCTTTAAACATAAAAAAAAAAGTAGTTAGAGACCTTTTTTTTTTTTTTTTTTCTCCTACCAAATTGCTTAGAAAACAACACCCAGACAACTCCTAAAATTTTCTTCCGCACAATTGGTAGTACTCATGAACTCCTAATTTATATTAACTTTCGTTTGATTACCGCTTCTTTTTTTTGTACTAAATAAAATAGGTAATAATAATTAGATTATATTACAAATTTAGTCACATATTTTTTAATTTTGTGTCTTTCTCGTACATATCTAACATTTTTTTTTAGTACAAGAGTGCAAAAAAAATAAAAAATAAAAAATAAAATAACAAGAGAGAAAACTAAGGAAGGGATGCCTCATGATTGAGTACACCAGAAAATCAAGGAAAATCCTCTCTTAGACATAAAATTGAATTTTGTGTCTAATAGAACATTAAATTTTTAATTTTGTTCCATTAGATTTATGAATTTAAAAACATGTTAGAATATAATATGGATAACTTATTAGACACAAAATCAAAGTTTAAGAATTGATTAGAGATTCTTCAAACTTCACGACTATTGATAACTTTTTAAACTTGGTAGATTTTTCATTTTGTAGATTAATTATTCTTATGGAGAAACTTATTTTTTATTATTAAAGCCCTAGTGGGAAATATGTAAATCAAATATACAAATCATTAACCCGTTGAATCCTAATTGAGATGTGACTATAAAGAAAAAGGAAAAGAAAAATTATCCTAAAGTTGAAAAAAGAAACAAAAAATATATTAAAAAGATTACTTATTATGGAATGGCATAATGCAACAAGGACAATTTTATTTTTCTTTTATCTTTTTCCTCACTCTTCAATGGTTCGTTTAATCATTAGAGTTTATTTTTCTAAATTTCAAATTTAATATTTACAATTATATATATATTACGTAATAAAATATTTTTTTAAAAAAAAATAAAGAAGACACACAACCCTCAATTTGAATTTTTGAAGATAATTCCTCGAATCTATATTACATAAATAACAAACAAAATTCTAATTTTTTTTTTTTATAAAAAAGTTGCGTTGTTGTAAAAAAGAATAAAAGAAAAATAAGATATTGAAAAGAAAAAAAAAAAAAAGTAAATTAATCAAAATGTACCATTTTTATTTATTTGTTTTTTTTTTTAGAATTAGGAGGATGGAAAAGATGTCAATTGCAAAAATAAGCTTTTATATCAATCTATCAACATGAGCATCGGTCCACCGACATATTATATAGACTAGTGACCAAGAGATCGCAAGTTCAATCTTCAACCCCACATGTGTTTTAGGAAAGAAAAAACTATTATATCAATTGGCAATTAGTAATTAAGATTGACAAATAACATTTTATATGAACATTCCTTACTCTTTCCTTAAATGGAAGGGAAATTAGGAAAAATAAATAGTGATTCTAAGGGAAAAATCATGAATTAAAGTGTTTGGTGCAACTAATTTTCAATAAAAAGAAAGAACCCCACAGCAATAATTGGTTGCCCATTTTCATACACATTATTTGTATCATTTTCCTCTCAACTTTCCTTTTTCTGCATTGCAATCATCAACATTTAACTCTGCTGTTCTCTACAACAATGTTTTTTTTTTTTAAAGCAACTTTTTTAGTTGGGAAAGGCAACTCTTAGCTAGGGAGCAGCTTTGTTTCCACTTCAAGAGGTAAACAAAGAAAGCCTACCTTTTCCTCCATCCACAATTTCCAAATTTCTTTGATAGAATTATCTTATGTGTATTAACGACATTTATTCTACAATGGGATGTTTTTTTAGAAAGGAAAAAAAATCCACAAAATGCATTAGCTTGCTAGACAACGAGTCATTTTTAATAGATTTTTTAACTTACAATTTTTTTAAATACGTTTCTAAACTCTTTCAGTTCGATAGATTAACTTTCAAATTT
Organism: Herpetospermum pedunculosum; assembly: GCA_028017165.1. Classification (NCBI taxonomy): domain Eukaryota; kingdom Viridiplantae; phylum Streptophyta; class Magnoliopsida; order Cucurbitales; family Cucurbitaceae; genus Herpetospermum; species Herpetospermum pedunculosum. Next base: position 2,140,260 of record CM051530.1, read on the forward strand.
ATTTCCAGTAGGTCATTTGACTTATTACACATTTTAAAAAAATTTGAACTTATAAGACCATTAAAAAGTTGAGATTATTGATATTGTGTTTAATATTATATTTGTATATTTTAAAAAATATATCTAATAGGACAAGGACGAAGACAAGAAGATCTATGACACAAACCTCAGTGATATATCGATAATTATGTAATTTCATTGTAAAATGTGCAATGTTTTTAGAAAACGTCGCAAATTTCATTGCTAACTATTTTAATTGTTTAATCTAGATACCTTTTTTTATTATTATTTGTAGCTAAATCTAAAAATTGAAATTTTAATCAATTTCATTTCCTTTCCTTACACGCCCGTTTAAATACTTTTTAAAGTTAACAAACCTATAGACACAACAATAAAAATTTAGGAAGTAAACATGTAAAGAACTTCAAGACTTATAGTGTGTTTGGAATAACTTTTGAAAATAATTCAAACAAAATCATTTTTTTCTATAAGCACCTATAAAACAAATTAATAAATTAGAGTGTGTTTAGTATAGTTTCATGACTATAAAACAAATTAATAATTAAAAGTGTTTAGTATAGTTTCATATTTTAAATTATCAAAAGAGCATTTTTTTTTAATTTTAATAAATAAAAAGTACTTTAAAAAAGTGGATTAATTTAAAATATATTTTAGAAGAAACACTTGAGATAGATTATTCAAAAACGACTTCTTATTTTTACAACATGTGGGGTGCAAGATTGCAGGATTCGACCCAACCTCTTGGTTGAGGATAAATATTTTATGTCAACTATGCTCATGTTGGCTAGTTGACTCTCGAGACTTATAACCAAAAATATTCAAAAAGATGAGTAAGAAAATAAAACATATTTGTAATTATTAGAATCACTTAATAAAAATGTAATTTAAAGAACTTTTAGAAAAATTGTAAGATATAAAAATATTTCTAATGAACTTATTTTAAAAAAAAAAACATGCTTAAACTAGAAGGTATTCTAAAGAGACTCTAGTTTAGTAAACTCTAACTATTGTTTAGTGCAGAAAAATAAGGGAAAAAAATGCTAGGGACACGTGAACTAGCACATATCTCCATAATGGAATGAATATTTGTTAGTGACAACAGAACTTTGCATATGTTCACAATGATATGATATCGTTCACTTTGAACATAGCCCTCATAACTTTGCTTTTGATTTCACCCAAAATGTCTCATACCGAGATATTGTTCATTCACTTATATACATGATGACTATGTCTTTTGAGACTCACAACTTCTTTGTTCGACACCGAGGATTCTACTAATACAACTAAGTTAGAAGCATGACTCTAATACAACTAGTTACGGACATATAAGTCTTCATGGTTTTGTTGTTGAGATCACCCAAAAAAGTCTCATACTAATGAATATGTTGTCCCCCACTTATATATCCATGGTCTTCCACTTTCCTAGCCAATGTGAGACTTTGGTTGCATTCCCAACAATCCTCCTCTCGAACAAAGTATCATCGTCAAGTTTGCCCTAAAATACATTTATCTCTCTAACTTTTATCTAGGTCAACGCTCTTTCTCTGGAGCACGCCATCAGTCCAATAGAGCTCAATCATGGATCTCTACCATGACTATGTCTTTCGAGACACACAACTTCTTTGTTTGGCACTTGGGAATGTCTTTCGAGACACACAACTTCTTTGTTTGGCACTTGGGAATTCTAGCGACGCGGCTAAATCAGGAGCATGACTCTGATACAACTTGTTTGGGACATTGGAATCACCCACATATATCCATAATGGTATGATACTATCCACTTTGGGCATAAGCCCCTATGATTTTGTTTTTGGAATCACCCAAAAGGCCTCATACTAATGGAAATGTTGTCCCCCACTTATATACTCATGATCTTCCCATTTCCTAGCCAATGTGGGACTTTGGTGACACTCTTGACTATCCTTCCCTCGAAGGAAAGACCACCAAACATCCCCTCAAATAGTCATTCATATGTGTTTTAAAGCATATCACTTTTAATCAGGTCAACTCTTCTTCATCAGAGCACGCCCCTCTCTGATAAGCTCAATCACGGATCACTATGACTATGTCATTGAAACACAACAATATGGCTAAGTCTAGGGTATGGCTATGAAAATTCAGCATGCCTAGGATTCGAACCCATGCGCTTGCACGCACAAGGTGGAGCTCCTTACCATCCCATCCAGAAGCCTTTTTTGAAATTTCTTTTGCTTTTTTTGAAATAACTACTTATCGGTCGGTTTCAGGTTTTTTTCAGTTCAAGCTAACAAAACCCGAAACCGACCGAAATAATTCGGTTTTTCATATTTGGAAACCGAAACCGAAAGCCGAACCGATTTCAACCCGAACCGACTTCGGTTTCGGTCGGTTTGAACGGTTTTTTTCGGTTTTTGGGTTTTTGCTTGCACCCCTAACGTGAACCACCACACATATCTCCATATTGGTAGATATTTTTCACTTTGGGCATAAGTCGTCATGGTTTTGTTTTTGGAATCACCCAAAATGCTTTATATTAATAGAGATATTGTCCTTACTTACATACTGATGATCTTCCTCTATCCTAGTCAAAGTGGGACTATGGTCACACTCCCGTCATAAAGAATAAAAGAAAAAGGAAATGTAAAGAACTAGAGGACATGGTTTATCGTTGGGGAGATAGAGGATGATGAAGTGGAAGAAAATAATGGGTGTTTAGGTGCTGGGAAAAGGGAAAGTGAAAGAAAATACTTTTCTCAACTGAATTTGTCTGCTTTCCATTGCAAACTTCAAGATCTGTCATAAATTTCCCAGACTTCCATCGCAATTTCCGGGATTTGTATGGCCTGCCCTATGCCTCCAGTTTCTCTCACTCCAGTCTACACATAACTGCCTTCTCTTTCTCCATTATTTATGTTGTTGAGAAAAAGAGGTTAATTATTCATCGCAACTCTGTGACTTCTAACTTCAAAACCATCATTTAACTACAAAGATTGCTACAGTTAAACCTTAAATAATCTTTAGATCACTACAAAAGTTTAGGGAGACATTTAGTAATGTTTCTATATTCTCTCATTTCTTGATTCAACACCCGTTATTGAGAAACATAAGTATTTGATAAATATTCATGACGGAAACGAAAAACAAAAAACAAGAAATGAAAAAGTTACTGGACATTTAGTAATGTTTCTATATTCTTTTGAATTCATTGAAACAAGAAATAAAAAGTTACTTGGCATCAATCAAACATTTGGCCAAAAACACTGTTGTACAAACAAATGCTTTTTAAGCAATTGCTTTAAAAAGTATTTTTGACTTCCTAAATTTTGAGTAAAAAAGTAATTTTATAGCATGACAAAGAGGTTAAAAGTACTCACAAATATAGCCTAAAGTTAACCAAGAAGACTAAATACAGTGCAGACATATAATTGAACTAGGAACAAGGGTCCAAAAGTCACACAAACTAGCTTCAATGAATTCAAAAGATTGAAAGAAGAGGGGAAGTGTTTTGGAGAAATTATTTGAGGAGGCCTCCACAATGTGGCTGGTAGTTTTGCACTAGGAAAAAGGATCCAAAAGTCACACAAGCTGGCTTCAATGAATTCAAAAGATTGAAAAAAGAGGGGAAGTGTTTGGGAAAAATTATTTGAGGAGGCCGCCACAATGTGGCGGGTAGTTTGGCATCGTTGGATGTATGAGAAAGAAATAACAAAAGTAATTCCGATGGTGTTTTTTTTTATATCCGCGAGTGTTCGGGTAAGCTTGCATGCAGCTCGACTAATCTCATGGGACAACCGGTCAAACCTACTACATTTGGTTGTCAAGAAAACTTGTAGAATATTAAATTCTAGGTAGGTGGTCACCATAGTTTGAACTCATTCTCACTAAATCTATTATTATTTTCAAGACTGGTTTTGTATCCAATGAAATTAGGGACAGACAGATTTTAAGATCTACCTTCGACGATTTGAAAGAGGCAGCCACGTTAGACTAATTTGTCGGTATTGTGTGGTGCATAGAAGTGGAGAGACATGGCATGGCATGAGGTGCAGACAGGTGATTTGAAGTGATGAATGGAAAGAAGGAGACATGCTTTCCCACACTTCACATGCCTTAATTACTGTTCTATGATCTTTTTATCAAACACCTCAAGTGCACATCCCACTATCATCATCATCATCAAATTCCATCCTATCTCTCTCCCTAAACTGACTTCTATAAATTTATGGCCCAAACCTAACACAGAGAATCACAACCACAAGCAGAGAAAAGCATATCACAGAGAAAGAGAAATGGAGAATCGTTCTTACGAACCTGAGAAAACCGCCAAAGACGTCTCGCTGCAGGAACTCAGAGACATGCTCGCAGAGTTCGCTCGAGTCCGAGGATGGGAACAATACCACAGCCCTAGAAATCTGCTCCTAGCACTTGTAATCAATTAAACAAACAACACATTGAAATCAACAACTCGCGATCTCCAATTTCAACCCAAAAACAAACAAAATCCGTACATATAGGATAGGAAATAGGAATGAATAATCTCACATGTTGTTATTGTTGATGATTATGGAATTGGAATTTCTTGCAGGTTGGTGAGGTCGGAGAGCTATCGGAGATATTCCAGTGGAAGGGGGAGGTGGAGAGGGGGCTGCCGGACTGGAGCGCGGCGGAGAGAGAGCACTTGGAAGAAGAGATCTCCGATGTGTTGCTCTATTTGGTGCGTCTCGCCGATGTGTGTGGGCTTGATCTCGGCCATGCCGCCCTCTCGAAGATCGTCAAGAATGCGAACAAGTATCCTGTCGCCGCTTTCGCTCGCGCGCTGCCATGAACTTCGCGCGCTTTTCTTTCGTCTCTTCTCTGCTTTTTCTGATTTTTGCGCTCGTTTTCTCTTCCTATTGATATCAACTTAGAGCTGTCTGTTTAGTCATAATTTTTCTTTTTCTTTTTTAAGACAAAATGTGGGCCGGATGAATCGCCACCTACTAATCACTACGTAGTATATTATATCGATTGAGTTAGGTTAATCTCGTCGACACTTTAGTCATAATTGAGTGATCTTCTTTTTTGTAATATATTCTTGTTTTCAGCTGAAAAAAATAATTCTATAGTTTAAAAATATATTTTGGATATTTATTGTTTATTAAGAGATAGATAGAATTTTAACTTGTGTCTAATGGTTGGTAAGGAGCAGGTAAATTATGACACTCATTAGAACGAGTTTGTTATTTTGTTGTGAATTATCTAAGGCAGTCTTGATTATGTGTATTAATGTGTCGTGTACGGACATGTATTTTAGCCTATAGATTGGCTGAGACAAATATTATAGTAGATGGAGAGATATTAAATAGTACCTTTTTTTTAGTTGAAGATTGAAATATACATGTTGAATACCAAGATGAATAATTTTTAAAAGGAGACTAAAATAGGAATAATAAAATTGATATTTGCATTCCATTACTATTTTATATTTCTCGTATATTATTTTTCAAAATATTATGAGATCATATAGACCTATAACAATCATCAATATTATCTCTATGATTTTTTTTTAAGTTAAATTTAAAAAAAATATATTTTTATTTTTAAAATTTAGTTAATATTTAAGGAGAGGATTCATCTTGGGCTGGTTGCACAAATAGCAATCAGGCCCAAACTAATTGCAAATTTAGCCAACTTTAAAATGTTTTGCAAATATGGCAAAAAAATCCGTTTCTATCACTGATAGACTTTATTATATCACTGATAGACTTCTATCAGTGATAGACTATTATCTCTGATAGACTATTATCACTGACAAAAATCTATAAAAAGTTGAGGTGATCAGCGATAGACTTCTATCAGTCATGAGATATCAGCGATAGAAATTGCTATATCCGCAAAATTTTTAAAAACATGCTATATTTGCAAACAATAAGTCTTAAATTGTCATTTACTACAATTTCCCATTCATCTTTGTTTTGAAGAATCAAACACAACTCTAAAAAAATAAAATTGGGTTATAATTATTCTCAATTGTTCTTTTTATAAAAATAAAATAAAAGAGAAAAACAAAAGCAATCATCAAAGACTTGTTAAAGATAATAAAAAAAAAAAACAAATTTCTTTCCCTTTCATTATTATTTATATTTAGTTAAATTTTCACGATTTTGTTTCTAGTTCTATCGAAAAAGTTTTATATTAATGACGATGTTGTCTCTCACTTATATATTCGAGATGTTCCTCATTTCACTTATATATTCGAGATGTTCCTCATTTTTTACCAATGTAAAACTTTGATCGCATTCTCAACAATATCTATTCGAAATTACAAGGAGTTGAAGTCATCATTTGTGTGGCTTTCGAAATCCAATTCTTTTTGATACCTAATATTTTTCTTAGCCCCAAACTCAATTGCAAGCAACTTTCCAACTAGTATTGTAGTTGGTGGATTTATTATTTGAGCACTTTTGCTACTTTGCTTGCTAGGATGTAGCTACTTGTCAATTTGTAATATGTATTTGCAACTTATATACATCGTTTACCATATTCTTCAAAGTAATCATTTTTTCATCATTTATTATGGAATAACCTTGTTAAAGATAGTAAGCTAAAGAGTTTTATGATCCATGGTGGAAAATAATGTCTTTTATATATATATACACTAAATAATAACTCACCAATGACCCAAATATTGATAATAATTGAATTATGTGAACAACTCATCAGGTCTAAATCTTCTCACTTCTACTTACATCGTTGAAAGAAAAAAAAAATACATACATACATTACAAATCTATATATGTGAACTTTCTATGATGACAATTTATGTAATATATATTTACAAGTAAGATTCATGTTATTTGCATATTTCTTAATGTCGTGTGATTTAATTAGGACGTGTATTTTTATGTATTGTATTCCAATTTGTTATACTTAAACAAGTCTTACAAGTTTTTAAGTTAATGTGTCAACTCGAACATAATTGAGTGGTTAAAGGTGCACCTATACTTTCTCTAAGGTCCAATCTTCAATCTCCCACAACCCATTTTTTTTAAGTGCAACAACATAGGGGTGGAGAATCAAACCTTCAACCTATTAGTTGAAGATATATGCATTAACTTAACTTAAAAAATGTGCAACACGAGAACTTTTCAAGTAGTCACCCAACTCAAAGAAATCTTACAAAGTGTTAAATATGTGTGCATCTCCTTATATTAGTTTTTTAATTTAACACATGAGGATAATTAATTTAAACTTATGACCTCTTATTGAAATTATATGTCTTAATCAGTTGAGTTATATGTTCAAGTTCAGGTTTTTAGCACTGGAATAATACTCGAACTCTTTCCCTTTAATTATAAACGTCATAAAAAAAATCCTTTTAAATTATAATTAGTAGATGAATTTTTAATTTCCCATATTTGTTTAAATTATTAAATTGGATCCAATAGAAATATGACGCAACCTAATAATGGTCTCGGCTGTTGGAAAACCCTCTCCTTCGCCGGCCCGCCGGCTTCAAAGGTCGAACGAACTATAAACTATGAACTACACGATTTGAACTCTGAACTGTAAACTCTAGACCGTCTTTAACCAGACACGAAAATGCATTTCAGGCTTCTTCCCTTCTCATTTAGATTAACTCAAATGGCTCGGCTCCAAGATATCTGTACAATCTCGAACTCTGCATTTTTAGCGAACCAATCACAAATGTGGAAATCTGTGCATACCCAGGTGATGAATCTTCCGTCTCAGAGCTCTAACGAGAGAAAGTTTCCTGATTACATTGACGCCCTCCACAAAGAAGGCAATGACGTGCGGAGCGATGGCTATTTCCTCATGAAACTCATAGACGACTCTGTTTCACGTAATGGGTTCGAATCTATTGCTCCTATTTTCTCTAAGTTTCGTGGTTCTATTAATTCTCAGCTTTGTAATTCGATGATCAGGGGTTATTTGGATTTGAATAAGCATTTGAATTCACTCTTCATTTTTGCCCACATGCATAAATTTAGCATTCTTCCTGATTCTTCTACTTTCCCGGCCGTTCTTAAAGCGACTGCACAGTTATGTGATATTGAACTTGGAAAAATGATACATGGTACTGTTATTCAAATGGGTTTTATTCGTGATGTCTACACAAGCACGGCTCTAGTTCATATGTATTGTACTTGTTTGTCTATCTCCGATGCATCTCAGCTGTTCGACGAAATGCCCGAGAGAAATTCAGTTAGTTGGAATGCTCTGATTACTGGTTATACTCATAATAGGAAGTTTATGGAAGCTATCAATGCTTTCCGAGGAATGCTGACAGCTAGGGCCGAACCGAGTGAGAGAACCGTGGTGGTAGTTCTATCTGCTTGTTCTCATTTGGGAGCTTTGAATCAGGGAAAGTGGATCCATGAGTTTATATATCAGAATAAGTTGAGACTGAACGTGTTTGTGGGCACAGCACTTGTTGATATGTATGCTAAATGTGGGGCTGTTGAGGAGGCAGAGAAGGTCTTTGAAGAAATTAGAGAGAAGAATGTCTATACATGGAATGTTTTGATTTCTGGATATGCCATGAATGGGCAAGGCGATGCTGCTTTGCAGGTTTTTTCTAGGATGTTGATGGAAAATTTCAAGCCAGATGAGGTTACCTTTCTAGGTGTCTTGTGTGCATGTTGTCACCAAGGTTTGGTCACAGAAGGACGCAGGCAATTCATGAGCATGAAACAACAGTTTGGACTGCAACCAAAGATTGAGCATTATGGGAGTATGGTTGACCTACTTGGTCGAGCGGGGTTGTTGGAGGAAGCTCTGGAGGTAATCCAATCCATGAGTATGAAGCCGGACCCTATAATTTGGAGGGCTCTGCTTTGTGCTTGCCGAGTACATGGGAATACGAAATTGGGTGAATATACTATCAGAAGACTTTTAGAACTAGAACCAAACAATGGGGAGAATTATGTTTTGGTGTCAAATCTTTATTCAAGGGAACGGCGGTGGACTGAAGTAGGGAAGTTGAGAGGAATGATGAGTCTCAGGGGGATTGGAAAAGTCCCTGGTTGCAGTTCTATTGAAATAAACAATGTAGTTTATGAGTTCGCTGCATCAAATGACAGAAAACCAGAATTGGAAGCAACATATAAGCAGTTGGATAATGTGATCAAGAAACTGAAAGAAAATGGTTATGTTACCGGCACTGACATGGCTTTGTTTGATATTGAGAAAGAAGAGAAAGAACATTCTGTGACGTACCATAGCGAGAAACTTGCTTTAGCATTTGGTCTCTTAAACTCCCCTTTAGATTGCACCATAAGGATAGTGAAAAATCTGAGAATTTGCTTGGACTGCCATGAGTTTTTCAAGGTTGTATCACTTGTCTATAAAAGATATATTGTTGTGAGAGACAGAAACCGTTTCCACCATTTTTCTGAAGGTTTTTGTTCATGCCGAGACTACTGGTGACGAATTGATTGTGTTAGAGCTATTTCTCTAGCAGTGCTTGTGTTTCCTTGGTGGAAATCGCGCAAATCATCTGGAGCAGCAGCTCAGCACGATACGATTGGCTTTTTGTGAAAAATGAAGAAGAATTCTGAAATTTGACAGCCAAATAAAGCTCTTCAACACAGCTCAGCCATGGTTCAAGCCGCCATATATAGTTGGTGTCTCTGAGATGTGAGAAACAACGCAATTTGTCCAAACAAAATGGTACATTTACTAGTTTCTGATGTTTTGTAGAACCCCAATTCAATTTTGAAGCTCTAATAAACTATGGAGAATAGGAAATAGGTTCCATCAACGTTTGAAAGGCAATGGGAGAGAATAAGTTAAAGGAGATATTGGCATTCAGTCTTGTTGTCGCAGGAGCCACTCTGCCAGTGCCAATATTAAGCCGTAGGATTCTGAATAGTAGGGGAGATCTACTTGAAGTAATTTAATGAAGCTGTCAAGAAAAGCACAGCTCTCTGACCTCAACTCTGTCAATGGAGTTGGTACCTTGCTTTGGAGATTTAAGCCCCATCTTCTCTACTTAGAGTGCTGTGTATTCATTTCAGAATGTTCACTGACAGAAGCGATTTCCTTCCGCTATGTTTGGCACGTTGTTCTTTTTTAGTGTCTTTTCGAATTTGCTGAACACTTCAAATACCTCGAGACATAGTTAGAGCTTTGCCGGGCTAGTGGGCATACATAGTCGTGGGAGGTAACATGTAAATGACATTGACAAACATTGTAGGGCGAGTGGGTCTCGAGTATTATCCTATGTGCGCGTAAATTCCATGGACAGTGTCCCCACTCCATGGAAGGGCTTTCTGCATCAACCTTGACATTTTTTCTAATGTGAAATCCGAATGAGTTTGCATTTGTCTAGGTAACATAAGAGTGACTTGCCTTCCACCTTGTCGGCAACTCTCTATGTCTATGCGATGCCTTTATTCTCTACTCCCAATTTCTTCTTAATACCCTAAATTTAATTTTTATACTTCTTATATCATCAATTGTGATACAAATACAAACATGGGATTCAGAAGAAGCCATGGGATTGTTTGAGGGAAGTGTTATAAACATCATGATGGTTCTCTAGCAGTTTTTTGTTTTTTGTTTTAAGAACTGATTGGTTCTTGTTTTTTGTTTAGGTCGTTTTTGCAACAGAGGTTGAATACTAACCTCTCTCTCTAATATACCTCATTACCAAAAAGATGTACGTCACTTTGGGAAAGGTGGATATCCGCATCAAAAGAGCTAAAAATAAGTTTTTTTTTTTTTTTAATACAACAAATGTGGGGGAATAAGGAGGTTGAACCTCCGACCTCAAAAAAACGATTATATGTCAATTACCACTTACGGATGAACTATGCTCAATTTGGCCTTTGATAAAGGAAAGTCGGGTCTTATAAAAGATGCCACTCTATATGAGTCTTTGCGTGTCGATCTTTTTTGGGTCTTAGTCAGGAAGATGAGATAAAATGCCAATGATTTGATTTTAGCTTTCTACAACATGCTTGTTTTCACATTAAGTTAACTTATTTTTAGACTTGCGATTGGTCATTCTTGGAATTCTGAAGGGAGAAAATGCAAAGAAGAATTAACATTAGAATATGTTATTTCCATCAACAAAAATTACTGGAGAAAGCTTGAACATTTGGTTGAAATGAGGCATATCAAACTATTCAACTAAAACTATTTTTGTTGGATTCAACCAAATGCTGGAGCTTTCTTTTGGCTAGCTCTGATGCATATCCTCCTTGATCCCTTCTGTACGTTGTGGATCGATTAATTTGCTTGCTTGCCGAGGTGTCTTGTTCACTTCTTGGCAATATAGTGTCACCATCTTACTGTAGAAATCCATATCCATTGACTGCAGCAACAAAAAAAATCAGCACTTCAATACAAAAAACTGAAAGCTTTTGCATCTTGAATCTGATCTTCAATGAGTTTCTCTTTATATATTTTCACCATTATAGTTTGTTGCACATTCATTTTATTAATGTTAGGAGTGTAAGTAGAACGACTCAACATCGGTTTTAGTCTGGCCTATCGACTCTTTCGAAAACTGAATCGCCAGCCGACTAAAACCAACTAAACTGAGATTTAGTTCGATCGGTTTTGTTGCACCTATATTTGATGTTCGACTTACTTGTGCCAGGAAAGTGCAGAAAGGATCGGTCGGAGGGACGAAAGCACTGGTTGAAAGGTTAGATTTTGGCTTTGTTGTTGAGATGATGGAAGGCAGTAGAACTGGTGGAGGAAATGCAGCAGCACAAGAGAAGGAACTGGAGCTGGGTGCAATTGAATCAGTACTGTGAAGCAATCCCATTCGAGCTGCGAGCAGCGACATTTGAAGCTGCTGCTGCTGCTGTATTCCTAAAGGCATGACCATCTGTGGCACAGTTGATCTGATGCTACACATGAACTGAACTTGTGCTTGAAGTTGCTTCAAGTATTGAATCGTATCATCCAAAAGTGAAGCACTATCAGTCTGTAAAAGGAAAGAATTTTTAGCTTTCTTTCTCTGAGCATTCCATGTTGCGTGCAAATTGTCTATACATCTCATTAATGTTTCAAAAAACTAAAGTGATATTTGTTTGCTGAGTTAGATTTATGAAACTTAGGGTTTTATCATAACCAAATATATATATTTTGTATGTGAGTTTGTTTATCTAAAGATTTTAGATCCTTTTTATAATTATTATGGTTTGAACCATCAAGGGTTGACCTAGCTAGTGGTCATGAAGAGCCTTGACAATGGGTTAAATTCTTGGGTGGCCATCTACTTAGGAATTAATTTCCTACGGATTTCATTGGCAGTCAAATGTTGTAGGTTCAGGCGGTCTGTCTCGTGAGAATAGTCGAGGTGCGCGTAAGCTGGCCCGGACACTCACGGATATAAAAATAAAAAAAAAATAAAATAAATGGTCTTTGTTGGATTGGAGTCCATTTTTGTAGTTTTTTGGAACTTCTTTTGTACGTCCTGTTTTTACTTTCATTTTTCTCAATAAAAACTCGGATTTCTCACCAATAAAAGATAAGATTATAGGAGAGATATGCTTATCTGATCATATAAGTTATAAATTCACATCACATAAACTCAATAGTTTATAAAACTTGTCTATACCATCTCTTTTACAAATCATAAAAACGACATAAATAAACACAAGGATACACAAGGATTTTCTAATCTCCAACTTCATAAACCTAGACTTTTTAAACCATACGAGTTTGAATATTAAGCTACTTATGTTCATGTTTTTCAAAGATCCGAAAAAGTACCCTAATTTTTACCCTCCAACTTCTAACTTCTATCAAAGACAAAATAATTGATTAATGATTAATCCAGAAAAAAAATCTCACCTTACTTCCATTAGGCACCAACTTTTGCAGATCTTTCATCTTCTGGTTTATTCGATCTCTTCGTCTCTACAAAATGGAAAAAGTAACAAATCCTTTTTCATACTATGTACCAGTGAAAATGTAAACATCCTTTCTCTAATTACAGCCTCTCATATATACTTTTGAATCGGAAAGTATTCATGTAATTTACCTTTGGGTATTAGGAGTTGTTCTCCGTTTTTTCATTAATCGATGAAATTGTTTCTCTTAAAAAAACGAAAAAATAACTCAACCCTGATATTAAAACTTTAAATAATTAGTTGATCAAATCTTCTTACTCTCTCAGACTGATTATGATTAATAACAGCTCGAGTTTGTCTGGTTGAGCAGCTGCCATCTGTTTTCCTCTTCATGTTATGTTCTTCCTCCTGATTTCAATGCCACAGACAAACAAATTAAACTGTCAGTGATGATGTCCTTTATTAATAGTACACAAAAAGGAGAGCTTGTGCATCACCAAGCCATCATGATCTTGAGCTAAATCTTCAATGGAATTTCTGGATTTGAAGCTCCCATGAGATTCTAAAGAAGCCCAACTCATCAAACTTTCATCTTTGCATTCTGGCCGGTTGGATCGTGTTCGTTTCCTCGACAGCGAACTATGGACTATGGACTCGAGGGTGTCGTCCGATTGGCTCCATGAGTGCTTTCTTGAAGAGGGTGTTTGAAGAAGCACTTCCCCACCATGGCCATCCACTGCTGCTGCTTCTTCTTGCTCTCTACTCTCCCATGTCATCCTGCCCATAGCTTCATACTTTCGCCTGAAATTCCCATAAATTCACCCCCAGAAAACATCACAGGCGGGTCGTTTGAAAGCGCTTTTAAAGTAAGTAATTTTAGCAGAAGTACTTTGATTATCATTACTTTAAAGAAAAACCAGTTTCATCGTTGTATCACGGCACTCTACACTCTTAAAAGTGCTTTCAAGTATTTTCCTAACAATCTCATTTAGGTCAGAAGTCAGAAGTGCTTTCTTTATAAAACACTCTTTAAGTTTTCCTGACTTCTTTTTTTCTTTCTAAAAACTACTTATAAATCCACTCTCCTGAAAACCCTGATGATTACAAAGTGGAACAAAGTGCTTTTAGCCATGTCAAAAACACTCTCAAACATTAGCACAAACTCAAAAAATGGGTAATTTGTTTTCTCTCATTGGAGTTTAAGAACTCAAACGACCAAAAGAACTTAATTATTTTTAACGCTTTATACTGGTATAAATGTAAACACCTTTTCTCCAATTATAGTTTTTCTCAATTGACCGCTAACTGGTCCACTTTCTTGTAATCACCTTCAGGTGCTCGAGCCTTGCTCGTTTTCATTCATCAATGAATCATTTCTTATACAAAAAAAACAAGAAAGAGATCGAAAACACACACAAAACAAAAACAAATTAGATAAATATAATGATCACACAGCTTGGTAATTAAGTGCTTACATGGATTTGGTTTTGTGGGGATCAAAAAGAACATGATCATGGGAGGATCTGTTAGCATCTTGTTGTTGTTGTTGTTGTGTTTGGTGAGCTGACTGGTTCCAATTTGGGACAATCCACTGGCTCATTACTAAGATAATATAATATTGAAGCTAGCTGAAAGTTGAGGGTTTGAGCTATAACTACACTTTGAGAAGCTAGCTCTTGTTTTCTCTCATTTGTTCTTGTGTTGTGTGTTGTGTTTATAATGAGAAAGATTAGGTTATTATTATTTGATAGAGATGTCACAGTATGAAACCAAAGATATATAGCAGAAAAGAATTTTATAAGTGAGAATTAAATCTCTGCTTTGCATTGGGTTCCAATCCATATATGGACCACTCTCAACTTCTCAACCCTAGCTTCTTCTTTCCCACAAGGGGTATTTTTGGAACCAAAAATAACTTTATATGCAGCTAACCCTAGTTACTGTAGCTATATAATATTATTGACTCATATAGTCTGAAAGTCTGTCTTTTTAGTTTTTACTCCTTTTTTTTCTCTTTAATTTTGAAAAAAATGTATGTTTTCTTTTAGTGTCCATCCGAACATAACTTAGTGGATAAAACATCACTTTAGTGTAACTATATAAAAGGTGATTAGTTGTATATATGTTCATATTCGCTAATTTTTTTACTTGGTTCGTTCTTTTTAAATGATTCTAATATGTTATGTATTCTGCCGGACATATACTTAAGGAGCTTTGTTATGTCCCATGTAATTCAATGTCAAACATAATATGTGGTGCAACGTCTTCGGAGTCATTTTATTGTATATTTTGATTGGAACGAAATGACAGAATTTTTAGTGACAAATCAAAGTCCCTACATCTTATGGGATACGATTATATATCATCAAGGTTGCCATCATGATGCTCCAAATCAAATTGTTTTGTAATTATGATACATCTACTATAGCGTTTAATTAGAAGGTTTTTCTCTAATCTGTTCTTTTGTACTCTAATTTTTTTTATTTTTTGACAATATTTGGGGTGAGAGATCAAACCTAAGACCTCTTGGTCACTAGTCTATACATCATGTCAGTTGAGCTAAACCTTTTTTACAAATTGCTAAATTAAATATCTTTGAAAAAAAAACCATATTACATGTTTGAAGATTTTTGACTTTTGAGTGAACTCATCATTAGATAACCATATTTTCTCATTTATTTCTACAATTAAATGTATGTTTAAGAGTAATTTTTAGTGAAAAATAGTTTGCTAATTATCTCAAAAAAAAAAAAAAACATTTGCTAATATAAGTGATTTTTCATGTAACCATTCTAATGTTGGTTATTTACTTCCACGCCTAGCAATCTTAATTAATGTTTTGGTTTTGCACTTTTGAACGTGATTTCATATACAATCAAAATTACTTTTAAATAATTAAAAACATGTTTAAATATTTTTAACCATTTCGAAATCATTCTCGAACATACACTAAATCAATAATATGGATACAAATTAACTTCTCTATAACTTCAACTCTTGCCATGCAAACCAACTCTTGAGAACTTGTGGTCTTAACTTTCAATCAACTTTTAAAATATTTTTTTCCCCTCTAATTTTCACTTCAAGCCCTATGTCCCTCAAAAAATACTATAAATATTAACCTACCCTAGAAGACCCTACAAGGGGGTAATATCTATCTAATAAATACAAAATTTCACTACTGGGTGTACCCAGCCAATTTTTTACAGCTACCTCATTGCCCTACAAACGCTATCAATGTCCACAAAATGTTATAGAAAACAGCATTTTTTTAAAAAAAAATTAAGCATGTCATGTAAAAAATTATTATGTGTCACAAAGTTTTAACAAAACAATTAAGGAAATGAAGTTATATAAAAAGTCAATTTTGTTTTAATATAAATCAATTAGTCGTACATTATTATTTCTCTCTTTAAAAGTTAGTGGTTCAAATCCTTTCACCGATTCAAGAAGACTTCTTCAACTATACACACTACGCAAATTAAAAAAACTATGCACTACATGATTAAGACTTAAGACATTGTATATAAAAAGTATATTGTAAATGATAACCCTAAATATATAATGTTAATAATCCTAGGATTTCTCAAAATCTCATATATAATCAATAAGTTGATATTTGTTTGGCGTGCCACGTAATCATTCTTAATGCAAAGTTAGACTATGATTAAGATAACTTAATATGCACATTTATTAAACATATAATAACCTAGATAAAATTGATCATATTTTAAAATATGGTCACTTAACCATTCTAATGAACCCAACATAAAAAATAGTCGCCATCATTAGGCTCTTCGGTTGTATTAAATTAGAAATGTAGTTATATTTACGTCGGCATCCCTTGTAATGAACCCAACATAAAAATTGGTCGTCATCACTAGACTCTTCGGTTGTATTAAATTAGAAATGTAGTTATATTCACGTCGACATCCCTTATAATAAACCCAACATAAAAATTATTGGTCTTCATCACTAGACTATTCGACTGTATTAAATTAAAAATGTAGTAATTATATTCACTTCGGCATCCCTTGTAATAAACCCAACATAAAAATTGGTCGTCATCTCTAGACTCTTCGATTGTATTAAGCTAGAAATGTAGTTATATTCACGTCGGCACAACTAATTATTTCGATTCGATTTTCATGTTTACAAATTGCATGCATGAAATAAATAACCAAATTAAGATTATTTCTAATTTTCCAACTCCCAATAAGGGACCATTTCAATTGTCAAATAAATGCCAATGATTTGTCCTAATCCTACAATCTACTACTCCAAAGATGTGTGTTGTATGTATCATAATTTTTGGTCCATGTTTGATTCGCGCTTTTGTTTGACTAAATGAAGATATTAATTTTTTGTCGACACATCGATATTTTCACCGATATTTGTATATGTTCATGAGTTCGACTTTAACATACAGGAATAAATATTTTTATATGTTCTCATGAGTTCGACTTTAACATATAGGAATAAATCAACATTTTTATTATGTTCTAAAAAAAACGATAAAATATATATATAAAAAAATGGGCTGGTTGCACAAATAGCAATCAGGCCCAAACTAATTGCAAATTTAGCAAACTTTAAAATATTTTACAAATATGGCAAAAAAATACGTTTCTATCACTGTTTATCATAACATTGATAGACTTCTATTAGTGATAGACTATTATCACCGACAAAAATCTATAAAAAGTTGAGGTGATCAGCGATAGACTTCTATCAGTCATAAAATATCAGCGATAGAAATTGCTATATCCGCAAATTTTTTAATTATACTGTTACACTTTCCCTAAAAAAAAAAAATAGCAATGAGATGGTAACTACCATTTGGTAACTACCATGAATATATATAATATGAATGATAAGTATTTTAATGCGTTTAAAAATAAGAAATGTTTTTTTTATTAATTCAAATATTGTTTTGAATTTTTTGTTTTTAAGATATTTTCATAAATACGCATTAATATGATATCAACATTTGATTTGATATTTAATTTCTGTCAAAAATGGGATCTCAACAATTATATATAACGACATGTTTAAACCTGTCTAAATCTAAATGAAGATTGACCAAGAGATGCAAATTCAAAAGCCTAATATTATATTATCTAACGATTACAATAAAATAGGCCAAGAAAAACATAACTCAACTGACATAATGTGTTACCTAGTGACTATGAAGTCTTAATTAGGTTTTTATCCATTAAACTATCCATTATTTATTTTACTTTTTTAGTACTATCACTAAGCTATGTTTGAATTGACTTTAAATTTAACGAGTAAGAATGATCGATTATACTTGTTGTTATCCGAAATTTTGTAACAACGCTAAATTTGATAGGATTGGTAGAACGAGCTAGACTTTGCAATATCTGAAAGGAAAAAGAGCAAGCTAGAACCGGTGGGGGCTTTTCACACCGACTACGACGCTCAAGTCAATTTCTAAAGAAAGAAACAGAGAGAGAAAAAAGTTGAATATGAAAAGTCTGTATGTTATGAAATTTGAATAATATCAAAATGCTTACCAATTATTATATAGGGATATAAAGGGTGTCAAAGCGAGCATGGCTCAGCTGGCACATGTATGTGTTCATGACCAAGAGATCTGTGGTTCGAATCCCCCCACCCCCAATGTACTCAAAAAAAAAATAGGAATCATAAAGGGTCATTAGGAGAGGTCTTCATGAACTTTGTAACTCCGACCGTTACAAATAAAGGTTGCGTAATGGTCCTAGGGAGACGTTTTCTTCCGCTAACGAGGTCGAGTCGACCTCGAGAAAGCAGTCGACCCCTCTCGGCTCCTTTTCAATGTTTATGGAGTCGACCTGTGTGGTCGGCTTTTCTTTTGCGCTAACCTTTTCGGGTTGGTGTCACTTTTCTCTCTCTCGACTTCTTTTTATGGGGCTAATTTAGTCTTGAATGAATTACTTTTGTGTTAGAATTTTGAGATTTTACTCCTAATAATTACCGTATGTTCGGGATATCTTTTGAAAAAGAATATTTTTAAGTGAAACGTTGATTTTGTAAGTAGTTTTTTGGAGATCGCATAGAGGGTCGTTTTCCATTCACTCGTGGATAGAAAGTAACCATCGATCCGAATTAGAATTGCACGTTGGTGCAATAATAAATGGTTGGTTGATGAGATTGGAAAAGGAACAAATAAAATATGCAAGTTGCATATATATGTTGGGAAAGAATAATGGTTATATGGTTTAAGCTGGCTCTTTGATTTAATTTTCTTCTCTGCCGACAGATAGAAACTAGCAGCACATTGGAGGATGGCGATGGACACAAACAGAAACATTCATCACAGGGAACACTCCCTTCTGAGGCCACGAATCGATGTTCACTCGTGTAGCCCAACCAATTTATTTAGGGCTTTCTCCGACCTCGGTTAAAATAATACAGTTACTTTAACGACTGTGAGTTATAATAATCGGTGGACCAAACGTGAACTGAGTAATAATAACCTAGTCCACTCGGTGTCCCAAACGTGAACTGAGTAATAATAACCTAGTCCACTCGGTGTCCCAAACACTCTTTTTTTTTTTTTTTTTTCAAAGATATTTAATTAATGTGGGGATTGAACCCCTGACTTCTTAGTCAAGAACACAACCAATGTCAATTGAGTTATGCTCTGACAAATCCCTTGATCTTTTTTGTTGGTTCATAGTTTTAATAAAATAAACGCTTAAAATATTATTTTAGTCCGTTGTATTCTTAGAATGACAAAATTTAGTCTATGTACTTTCAATAAATATTAAAACTAGACGATAGTTTATTATTAATTTTTTCAAACAAACAAATAAAAAAAATAGTATGTATTAGTTTTCTCTTTATAAAAGTAGGACACAAATTGACTAATTTTAATTTTAAGATTTATTGAAAATATATTATAACTTTATTTGGACATTATTTGAAACTACATTGGAATGAAACATAAAGTTCCAAGACCAAAATGATATTTTAATTAACTTAAAAAGTAAATATCAATTTATATCCTAAATTTGGCAATGCCATTTGTGTGCATTATTTTGTTCTAAATTTTAAATTTGATATTCCACCTTAAACTTTGATACGTTGTTGCAATCTTTTTCCTTAGATTGGAGTAACGGTTGCAATATTTTACCATACGATAGATTTTCATTTGAAAAAATGTTAATGTGCACGTGTAAATTTAATGGATAGTACAAAGTTAATGATCTCTTTCGTATAAATTTACATATCTCCTAATAACAGTTATAAGATACAATTTGGACGAAATACATTTAGAGCGCGTCTCTCTCTTACATTAACCAACAGTGCAAAAACTGCAAAGAAATGTAAATATATATTCAATCGTATAAGATAATTACTCTTTAAAATCAACCACTAAAAAAATACATTTTTACCAATTTGAACATAGTACTTTTACTGGATAAAACACCAATTATTATCTCAAAAGTCGATGATTCGATCTTTCATCTTAATGAATAAGACATCAATTACTATCTCAAAAGTCTATGATTTCGATCATCTTTATTTTAAAAAAAATGATGTTGAAAGGGAATGCATGTGTGGGACAGTCTTTGTTCCAATTGAAGGAATAGTTTCACTGTCTGAGCAAACACGAGGCATTGAAATTATGTTGGAAATGCCTAAAGACGACCGAGCTTGGAATAGACTGTTCATTTTTTTGGTGGCTGAGAATTGCCTTGAAGTTTTTAAAAGATTTTCATTATATTTTTGGAGAAATTCTACTTCTCTCTCTGATCTCCAACTCAGTTTTGTTTCATTTGGGTTATCCTTATCTCTTTGGGGGGACCTAGAGTAATGTGTGTTGTGTCATTGTAATTGTAAAGGCATTCTCAAGATTGGAATTTAGAACATAGATCTAGAGAAAACCTTAAAAAAGGGAAGTAATGTAGTATCATAGAAAAATTTATGTAATAAATCTCATGGTTTGATTGTTAACAACTATTTGATAGCATTGGAAGCAGAAGTTTTGGGGAGTGCGGAGGAAGCTAAAACTCTTGCGGAGAGATTTCGATTAGCATTGAAAACATGACTAAACAACCCTAATTTGAGCGGGAGTTAGACTCGACTCAACCCTAATTTGAGCGGGAGTTGGACTCGACTGAGATTATCACTGCAATGAGATCATCAAACTACTCATGGAACATCTAAAGTATCTCTTAAAAATCCATCATATTTTGGATTTTCTCCTAATTACTTACTCTTAAGGAAAGAAATGAAGTAACTCATTTTTTTTTTAGTACAATGAAGTTACTCATTCTCTGAGTAAATATCATGTGCGACAATCTAGACACTTTGAAGTTTGGATTAAGGACGGTCCTCCGTGGACGCAACACTTTCTCCATCTTAAAATGACGTGCACGAATGTTACTGTTTTTTAATTAGTTATTAAGATATAGTAATGCATGTCTCGTTTGACGTTGTTATATTACAATATATACACTTGATTAATTCAATCGTCATTTTAACAATATAAATAATTTACAAAAGTGTTTTATAAAATTACCAAAACACACTTCGTTTATTAATATATTTAACTAAGTAATATTGTATATATGTATATGCATCTACATTCAATTACTTGGAAACAAAAAATGTTCATTTTCTCTAACGAACGTCAAAATAGAATCAACAACAGGAGCATAATTCAACACTAATTAACATATTCCGTGAATTTTAAAAAAGAGAAAAAAAAAAAAAAATTGAAGTGGGATGTTCAAATTTAAATGCCCTAAAATTTGTAAGGCGCGTAACAACAGGCGCCAAGTGACGCGCGTGCGCATTCTTCTCCATTGGTTCGTTCGTCTTTGCCCGCGCTTTTGTCCCTCAAATTCAATTTCTTACATTCTTCATCACCGGCTTCGTTCGAACCCTAAATCAAATCACTCTCAGTCTCACTTGCATGGATATCACAGAAGAGCAACGAAATCGAGCCGAAGCGAATCGTCTAGCTGCCATAGCCAAACGCAAAGCACTGATCGAATCTTCTAATGCCCAACCACAACACCAGGATCCATGGAAGCTTTTCAAATGTCGTAAGCTTTCCACTGATTTGAATGCTACCAATGCTGTCCAATCATCGAAAAGCTTAACCGATAACAATACCCATTTGCCCGAGAGATTCCGAGTTAGGTTGGAAATTTGCTCCCCTGACTCGTTCTCGATCACGCCGGAAGTCGTGGAAGGATGCTGTTACCCGGGAGAGGAGGATTGCTTCAGGAGATTGAACGACTGTTTATCCAATGTATGAGTTTCTGGGATTGTCTTTATCCACTGTCTTTGTTTTGCGCGTCTCGTTGATAAGAATTCAGTGCAAAAAATTATATGATTTGGATTTTGTAGGCGTTTTCCACTTCAATTTGTGTTGAAGGAGGGAACTTGTGATTTATAATAGCTTTACTTTTTCTTCCCTCCGCAATTTTATAGCTCGATGGGATATGTCTTTTGGTTTTCTTGATCACGTGGCTTATCCGGTTTTGCCCAGTTCATCTGCACATCTTAGAGAGGATGATTGCTATTTTTTTTTCTTGGTGATATACGATTTTATTTTCACTCAACTTGCTTTTATATATGAATATATCACCAACTTTGAAATCACTACCTGTAGAATTTTAAGGATCACATCACGGAACATCAAATTTGAAAACTTGAAATTTGCCCCTTTGACAATATTTGGATTATGAGCGGTCTCTCTCTCTCTCTCTCTCTCTCTCTCTCTCCCTCTCTGACCATATCTGAATTTCAAATTACTTAGGTCTGTTTGGGATGACGTTCCAAGTGTTTACAAAAGGGTTTTTTTTGTAGTGTTCAAAAAATATTTTTAAGCATTTGGAAAGTCATTCCAAACCGGCTCTTACTTGCGTCACGTCTTTAACCAATCTGTGTTTAGAACGTTTGAGTTCAAGTAACTTTATCAATTTGACGGCCGTTTGTTATTCTCTCAGGTTACACATTCTCACTACACACAAATTATAGGCGGAGGAAAGGCTTGTGTTTATAAGCTGAGGGATTATTGTCCTGTTTTGAAATGTTTAAAGAACTCCAAGGACATTGAGGTTGAAGAGATACCATGGACAACATTAAATGTGGTTGAGAGACTCTCACATTCATTTATTTTAGGGCGATGGATGCCATGCAGACCAGAGCATCTGTCAGACGAGAAGGTTGCAGAATTAATGAAGAAATTACCTGATCGGTTACTGAATAGACTCTTACCTTTCCAGCTTGATGGTATAAGATTTGGCTTGCAAAGGGGTGGCCGATGTTTGATAGCTGATGAAATGGGTCTTGGGAAAACACTGCAGGTACTAAATTATATATAAATGAACTTCTGCGCTTCTCATCTACAGTTTGTTAAGTTTGTCTATTGGTTCTAGTCGTTGGTGCTACGTGCTATTGCCATGATGTCCTTTTTTCTATTACATAATTCTACTTGTTGAAAGTTCTTTTTGGCATTGAAATGAGTCTATGGTTTTCAATTGAGTCATTCACATTCATATTTCATTTTCAGTGAATAATATGTATTTTCTCAAACAATTTCGGAGGGAACTTTGAGGGAAGGTCAAACATATCTTTGTAGTTTACTTCTCAGGTGCTTACACACATCCTATTACATTCTTGCTGTAGTTATTTGCATTAACACAGTATGCTTAACTGTGTGTAGCATATAGCTTAGTCATGATATCAATTTTGTTTACTTATGGTACCATCTCTGCTGTCACAAAGGTGGGTATATGACCTCTGTGTGCTTGATTGTCTTCAGGCTATTGCAATTGCTAGCTGCCTCATGGATGAAGAGGGTTCAATACTCGTTGTTTGCCCTGCTGTTTTACGTTTTTCTTGGGCAGAAGAACTAGAGCGTTGGCTTCCATTTTGTTTGCCTTCTGACATTCATCTTGGTATTGTATTCTTGTATTTTTTTTTTCTTTTTTATTATTATTTTTTTTTGAATTTTAAATAAAATAAATTCAACTCTCTTCATGCTAACAGAACATGTACTAATCTTGGCAAGCTAGAGACGTTCGTTTGTTGATACTCCCCCTTCTTGTTTATTTTAATAAGTTCAATTGATCGTTATTGATATAATAAAAAATAATAAAATGAGCTATATCTTTATATTAGACATTGTTTGATGATTTCTAAACTTTAGAGAGTGATCCATGGTTGTACTCGTTGATATGCATAAGATAAGACTATTACCATCATTGCATGTTAAGAGATATAACGGTTGCACTCTCCAGCTATAATTCCCTAGACATAGATAGAATTCAATTTTTGGTACCATTAGTTTATATAACAATATAATTTATTGTTTGGAATTGTCATCAGACTATTATTGTGGCTTCTGCAGTTTTCTGGAGACTGTCCAGTATACAACGTTTAGTTAGAGTACCTTACACATTTTTTTACTACACCATTAACTATTAATTCAATAGGAGGAGTGCTTTGTATTTCTCTCCTTTTTGCAGGAGATTCCTTGCCTCCCTAACATATCTTTATGATCCCTTCCTTTTGAATGAAAAGTTTCACGTTTCTTATCAAAGAAGAAAATATTAAAATGTCGTCAAACCATTGGTTTTTTTATTTGCTTCAATAAGTTATGTTTTCACATTGCTAATGTTCATGTATAATGTGAATATTTTTTTTTCTTACAACTTAGCAATTTATTATTTCCAGTTTTTGGTCATCTGGACAATCCTTGCCATTTATCAAAATTCCCAAAAGTTGTGGTTATATCATATACGATGCTTCACCGATTGCGTAAGACTATTCTTCAGCAAAAGTGGTCTTTATTGATTGTTGATGAATCTCATCACGTAAGATGTTCCAAGAAGTCATCTGAATCAGAAGAGGTAAAAATCCATACCGTATTCAGTATATTTTCGTTAGATGCTATATTTTTCTTTCACTTCGGTAGAAATTTCTTTCTATTATTAGCTGCTTTATTTTGAAGTGATTCACTTGCAACAAACTAACATAACAACACATGATGGGACTAAGGAGGTATTTTTCAATGAAAGTGAAACAGATGGCTAAATCATATTAATTTGATAGGATTGTCACTAGAAGGAAATTAGGGACATTATAAGCCTCTTTTCAATTTACTATTTGTTAGGTGATTCAGAGGATGCAAATTCAGTACTGTATGTATGGGGATACTTTTTATGCATGTGTGTGGTTCTCTTTTTGTATTTTCATTTATGATGTATCCTGGTTTTTAATTGAAGAAAAATGATTAATATGCTTGCATCGGGAAAATGTGTTGAACCTCTTGTGTTCTTGCTCAGATAAAGGCTGTTCTTGATTTAGCAACCAAGGTCCAGCATATTGTTCTTCTATCTGGAACTCCTTCTTTATCAAGGTTGTATTATGGCTTTCTCAAAGTGACTTCTTTTATGGTCTTGTGAGAATGATGTCTTTTCTCATTCAAGATATGATTATCATATTATATCTTATACTTTTCATTTTAGTTTCTATTCATTATAACATCTCACTTTAAATTTTCCTAGGTGATCTTAGGCCATATGACATTTTTCACCAGATAGACATGCTATGGCAAGTTCTCTTCAACCTTTACATCTTAGGTCTGAATTGAATGATGACTTATTCTAATGATCTGATATTGTCAGTAGTTCACTTGCTCAATTGTGTATCTATTGTAGGCCTGGCTTGCTGGGAAAGACCAAGTATGAGTTTGCAAAAACTTACTGTGCCGTCAAATATGTTTGTACTTCTCAGGGGAAAACTTTTAAGGTACTAGTTGGGCCTGGAGTGGAGTGCCTGTTGAAGAGCATTCTGTCTTCCTAAATCTCAAAGTTAAGAATCTGAATGTGGTGTTGTCTAAAAAATATTTTGAATGAAGAGGGAAAGAATGATGTAAAAGAAAGGAAAAATGAAAATGGTTGGTGTTTTTTGGATAATACAATATATTTACAAATCTTAACGTAAGAAGTAAGAAAAACAAGAACATATTTTAGATGCCCTTGTATTCTTTCATTTTTTCTCAATGAAAGCTTGGTACCTTGTCAAAAAAAAAAAAAAAACAAAAAAAAAACAAGAATATCAACTATTAGGAGTGTTGTTTTATATTTCAACCGTGTCCTGGCTTTACAATTAATTTTTATGATTCATTTTAAGGTTACAAATTTTAAGCTTTGATGGAATTTCTGCTGCAGGACTTCTCGAAAGGCATTCGATTAGATGAGTTGAATGTTCTGCTCAAGCAATCTGTTATGGTGTGCGCTTGCTCTCTCTAATTACTTATGTTTGAGGCCACTGGACAGTGCTGCTTTGCAAAAATGAGTTTCTTGTTGTGCCCGAGAGACAGATTTGGTGGAGCAATAGTTTCTCTTAAGAATATTATTGA
The DNA here is from genome assembly GCA_028017165.1 of Herpetospermum pedunculosum. Classification (NCBI taxonomy): domain Eukaryota; kingdom Viridiplantae; phylum Streptophyta; class Magnoliopsida; order Cucurbitales; family Cucurbitaceae; genus Herpetospermum; species Herpetospermum pedunculosum. The sequence goes on from CM051530.1 coordinate 2,166,468, forward strand.
TTTAAATTAGGAAAATATATTGATTGAGGACACTGGACTGTGCTTATTGGGAATGAGATTAGAAAAATAATTCATATCGTAATTCGTAATAAGTTTTTTAGTCAGTGACTGCAAATAGGTTGTCTTCCTTGGTGAAAGCCCTTTTTTGTTTCTGCACTGAGATTTTTTTTTCTTAATCTATGGGGAAGTTCTGTTATTTTCATTTCCATTTTCTGAGTCTATGAGCAATAGTTTCTCTTAAGGTAGGCCTCAATTGCAGGCACCCTCAATAAGTTTTATACATTTTGAAGAAATAGGATTTTTTTTGCCTAAAACTTATATCTCTAATCGTTCTCCTCATTTCTTTAATTTTTCATGTCTCATTATCCATAATTACATACCTTTTAATATACAATTTTTTTTTTAATGTGCGCTTCATGCTTAAATCCTGTAAAGTAATTGTGCTTCATGCACCTTGTGCTTTAAAGAACAATGGTTGTTGCTTTGTTTAGCACCTTGCATTGGAATTGTTGCGCCTCTCTTAATTAGTTAATTGCTTTTGATTCCATTGTAGATAAGACGTTTGAAACAGCATGTGTTGGTTCAACTACCACCCAAACGCAGGCAGATCATAAGATTGTTGTTGAAAAGTTCTGATATAGTTGGAGCAAAGGCGGCTACTAGGGAAGTGATCAATGATGATCATGATAGAAATGCTGCTGAAAACAAGACTCACGATATTTTGGAGGAAGAGGAACGTGATGGTAAGCTTGAATGTATATTTTATCAGTTGCATTTTCTTTGTCTCAATTAAGAATTTAAGTTTGTTTATACAGAAATTATTTATGTTGGTCACATCTCATATCCAACTTGTGTGTTGTAGTGAAAAAAATGTGTGCTTGAGTACTAAAAATTGTTTTTTGTTGTAAGTTACATGTATCAGGTTTCATATTATATTTTTGTAAATTTGTGATGACATTGCTTTTCTTTTGGCTGGCTGCTGTCTGATGTTTTTCTTGTCAATGATTATGTAATATCAATTTTGGAGCAACTTCGGTATGTAAATTTTTTTGTATGAACTAATGTGTTTCATTGTACCATGAGATATAATTTGTCATTTTTTAAAAGGATCATCCTATTTCACGAGGACTCCGTTGTTTCTGTCCATGGTATTGAGGATTAGGTTCTTCCTTTGGAATTTGGCAGTGGATGCGAACATCGCAGAAATGCTTCAAAGGGGGAATCTTAAAAACTTAATCTCTCCTCTTGGTGTATTTTATGTCAGAAAAATTCCGAAACTCAAAATCACTATTCTTTATTTGCACTTTCGTTCAAAAGCTGAGGTTCCTTTGTCTAAAAGTATTCAACATGGGTGGGTTTTTCTGCAGTCCACTATGCAAGGTCTGCATCAGCATCTAATTAGCCAGCCCTTTGGTTGGTGAGCTAAAGTTTCGGGTGTTGTGCTATTAAATCTTTTGTGTGGGAAATGTGGGTGAAAATAGGAATTGTATCTTTTTCAAGATTCTTTTGAAAGAAAGGATGAAATTTGGGATCTTATCTAGTACAACCATTCAAGTACAACACTTCACCTTGGAGTTCTTTATCTAAACTTTTTTTTAACTATAATTACTTTTTTGTTAAAGCCAATTGGAGGAACTGTCTGTCATCACCTTGGCTTCTTCTTGGGTTGATTTCTTATTACCCTTTGTACTTTTGGTTCTTCTAATGAAAGGCTTTTCTTGATTTAACAAAGGCAGGGCTAGTATGTACGGGGTTAGTCCCCACGGGTGGGTCTCTCTTCCTCCCAAAGGCAGGGTAGGTAGACCTTGGTTTGATATTGCAAAAAATAGCGATCTTTTCTTTAATTTCTTTAAGTTTAAAGCTTCTAAAGGAGATAAGATCTCGTTTTGGTCCGACAGATGGGTAGGAAATTTGTCTTTCGCTTCTCAGTTCCCAGATCTCTTTAGTTTGTCGATGAAACAAGAAGCTACTGGAGCTGATTGCTGGAATGACTTGACGAAAGATTGAGACCTTGGCTTTAGAATAGGCCTTTTTGATTGGGAGATTCCCAGTTGGATCAGTTTGGTGGACATGCTCGATGTTATCCACTTGGGTGCTGGGTGTGACAATGTGGAGTGGACCATTGATAAGTCCGGTGTTTTTTCCCCCAAGGCTATTGTCTACAAGCTAACTGAGGTTGTCCCCGCTTTGAGGATACCTATGGTGGATGCAATTTGGAAAGAAAATTATCCTAAGAAAGTTAAAGTCTTTATTTGGTCTGTGACTCATAAAGTCTTAAACACTCAGGAGAAGTTTCAAGCTAGATGTCCTAGTTGGTCTCTTCCCCCTTTATTAGCCACATATGCCTTGGGGCTGCTGAGTCCCTTGATCACCTGTTCCTTCACTGCCCGTTTGCTCAAAGAGCTTGATTTTGGGTTTTTAAGGAGTTTGATTTACTCCCCTGTCTCCTTTTGAGGGTTGACGACTCAATGGTGGAATTACTTCGTGGGGGGAGGTTCAAAAATAGAAAGCAGGTGATTTGGTCTTTTGGCTGGTAGGGCTACCATGTGGAGCTTAGGGTTGGAGAGAAACCAAAGAATTTTTGAAGATAAGGCTACTCTTTTTGTCTTTTTGTAGCAATGTTCAGCTTTTACCTTCTTGGTGGTGTTTGAAACACAAGAACCTCTTTCATAAATATAGCTTGTCCATGATCCAAAACAACTGGAAAGCTCTGTTTTAGCTCGCCGGGAGGGGGATTTTCTCCCCTTGCCCTCAGGTTGTCTCATTTTCGTTTTTTCGCTGTTTATAATACATACAGTTGTTTCTTATCAAAAAAAAAAAAAATTAAAACTTTCTTCACCCTAAAGTAGCATCTCGTGAGCTTGTCAAGCTAGTAAGATATGGTGGAAATTTGATTATAATTTCCTTTTCTTCTCCTATTTAAATTGTACGAACAGTTTTTTAATGGTCTTTTTGTTGTTTGTTATATCTTTAAGCGGATGCTGTATGTATACGACAACAAGACAATCTGATGTTGCTAACTATTCCATTTTCAGATTCTTATGTGTCTTTAATCACATCTGTTTAAATTTTCCACCATCTCATTCCTGTATATTACATTTTGATCTATCTACTTATGGACATCAACTGTGTTGTTGTTGTTATATTATTATTTTTACTATTATTATTTGAGAGTAGTTTTGAATTGGATGTTTCTTGAATGTCTGTTATTTTGTTGGTGGTGTTTTGGAAGGAAGATGCGGAAGAGTTGAAAGACTCCATGGAAGAGCACCATTCAGCTACTTTTTGGACTTCCCATCTCTTTTTCCATTGACTTCGTTTTCCACTATTTTTCAGATGGTGGAGATTGCAGAATTGGGAAACTCTCCTTTCATGAACTGGGCATTGCAAAACTATCTGGTTTTCGTGAATGGTTTTCTATTCATCCAATTATTTCTGACTCAGATGGTTTGATGGACTTGGATTTGAAGACCGATTCCCAAAAGATGATCATTTTTGCTCATCATCATAAAGTTCTTGATGGAGTACAAGTGAGATTCTCTCTAATTTCTTCTAGGATTTTTTTTGTACTGTATAGTTGCTCATTCACTGTTCAAACTTTTTGCTCTTTCCTAGTTTTTGGTTGCAAACTTGCACATAGCACAAATTGGACGATGTTTCACTAGACTGTAGAGTGCGGCGTCTAGAGAACTGACAATGTTGTTTACAGGAGATCTACAATGTAAATGGAGCTTTACTATATGCTTAAGCTTTTCTTAATAGGAATGGATGTAGTTGTTCCAAAAACTAATTCTGTTAATTTCTTGTTTGTATGTGGTTACTTCTTCCTGAAAATACTTTTATCTTCTTTTTTTTTTGGATTAAAAACATCAGCTTTCATTAAACCCACATCTTCAATTTTTTGAGTTGCTTTACCATATGTTTAAGTTCACATTGGCAACTAGTCACATACCAATTTTTTGCGCACATCTTGTGTCTCTGGCTTCTGTTTTTTCTACTTCAATCTTTTTTTGTTTGATTTTCCTTAGGAACTCATGTGTGAAAAGGGAATCCACTTCGTTCGCATTGATGGCACAACTCTTGCTCGAGACAGGCAATCGGCTGTGCTGTCATTCCAGTCATCATCAGAGGTTTGGTATTATTATTCTTGTGTAACCTTCACATTCACTGTTTACATTGATGTGTGTTTTTTTTTTCCTAATATAAGAAACAAACATGTTGCATTACTCAAAAAGCGAGAATAGCCCAAGGGCCGGGGGGAAGAGAGAGACCCCCCTCCCAAAAAGCCTAGTTACAAAAAGTCATTTAGAATACTAATAAATGGGGTTTTAACTTACATATAGAAATTTTAGAATTAACATCATGGAATCTTTTTTTTTCCAATTGTTTATATATATATATATATATATATATATATTTTTTTTTTTTTTTGTTTAATAAGAAACTAAGGCCTCATGGCTTGTGATCTGAAAGCAAGTTTTTGAAAACAGGGATAAAAGAAAAGAATGTATTTCTTGAACTTGAAATTGCATTTGGTAGCATTTAGAATCATAACTTTGAAATTTGTGGCCATAAAATTTAAATGCGCAGAAAGGAAAATGTCTTTGTATATAATAACTTTTTAAGAATGATGAACTAAAGTTTATTTTATTTCTAATCAACAAATAAAACATAAAACAAGATAATTTCTTAGAAATTTGAGATTTTGTATAATGGGGGGAGGTAGAGGGGAACAATGCCTCGAGAGAGACAGATAATACTCTACGAGAAAGCACAGTTTTCCTTTCTCAGAAAACCAACTTTGTGCTTTCTTGATTCTTTAAATTTTGAACTCAAAAACAAAGAAAATAATAAAGGGATGTTCTGAAAAAAATGCTTAAATGTTACTGTTTTTTAAAATTATTTTTTGAGCCTTGCCAAACATGAATTTAGTGTATTCACATAAATCATTGTTTTCATAAACGTAAAAGTGAAATTGTCTTTGATACCAAATGATCTATATATATATATATTTTTTTTTTTTTTTGACAACATGTGGGGGTGGGGGATCGAACCCGTGATCTCTTGGTCACTAGTCTATACAACATGCCGGTTGAGCTATGCTCATGTGGGCCAAAAACATAAAACAATGGTTTTGATGTAGGCCCCACTATTTGTACTTTCATTAATCTTTATCTTAATTCAAGCTCGTGTTTTACTATCCAAAATAAACCACATGGTTAGCCATGCCGCTCATATTGGTCACAATAATTTTCTTTCGTGCATCAGGTTAAAATTGCTATAATAGGTATTACTGCTGGTGGAGTTGGACTTGACTTCTCTTCAGCACAAAATGTCGTGTTTTTGGAATTGCCTCAGTCACCGTCGTTGATGCTTCAGGTCTGGTTGCTCAACCTTTGTAAAAAAAAAGTTGCTTTCATCAAACTCATTTTTATATTCCTGTCTTTTGCAAATGTTATTTTTGAAAAAGTAAGAAACCATACATTTCAATTAAGCTTTAGAAAGTACAAAAGGGAGATAAGGTATGAACCCTCTCGGAACAAAATTACCTATGGCTTTGTCTCTCCCTCCCTCCCTCTTGACATGGTACTTTGAGTATCTACAAATATGTCCCTTGAGTCTCCACTAATTCGTAAAGGAGAAGACAAATGTACTCAATAGGTGTATATGGAGAAGATTAGTAAGGGCATAGTGGTAATTAGCTAGGGGTGACTTGGTTATAAATAGAGGGAGTTAGGGACCTTAGGGGGGAGGGAATGATTTTGGGTATTGTCCGGTGTGGGACTTTATGGAGAGACAACCCTCTTGAAAGGCTATTGATATTGTAATTTCTCTTGATATTGCAATATTGTTCTATCTATGTGTTTTCTTGTTAGGAGAATCCTAACAACAAACAAGTTTCCTGATATGGTACTTTTGAGTCTCCACTCAACTATTTGAAATCTACGAGTGACTATTCATGATATGGATGTTTTGCTTTATCTGAAGGCTGAGGATAGAGCTCACAGGCGAGGCCAGACCAAAGCCGTCAACATATACATTTTCTGTGCTAAGGTTTTCATTATGCTTACAAAATATGTGAATGATTTTCCCCAGAGAATCATACGAACTGCTTTGTGCTGATTATTTTATGTTACGCAGGATACGTTAGATGAGTCTCATTGGCAAAACTTGAACAAGAGTTTGCGGCGCGTTACCTCGACTACTGATGGAAAATATGATGCAATTCAAGAAATAGCGGTGATTATTGTTATATCTTTACATTATATGATGAATCTTGTTTTATATTTATGTTTTGAATTTCAGGACATTGTTTTCTTTTCTCAACCTTTTCCATGAGAAATTATAATTCCAGATGAGATCTGCATCATATCATATGAGGAAAGGTAACTATGTAGAAAGTGTCGTCAGTTGCAGAAGGGATGTGTATATGATAAGGGTTCTTAGTGAACCAATTTTTCAAGTCTTTTGTTAAAAGCTTCTAGTAGTAGGTAGCTTCGTCAGTGTTCTTGACATTTTTATATTGAAATATTTCACGGATGCCATCACTTGCAATTCTATTTTATTTTCTGCTTTCTTTGTGTTTCTTTCCTTGTTGTAATTACTCTAACATGTCTATACATGTCACTTGGAGGGAGTTTTCAGTGACTCCCTTAGCTCCCTTCTATTATTTTATTACCTTCAATGAAATAGTTTCATAACTTAAAAATGAAAAAATATATATGTAGAAATTAGGGTTTTGTTTTGTTTTCATTTATTATATTTTATGCCATCTGATCATAGGTCCGTCCAAACGTGCTATGAAACCTCATTTTATGTTAATGGACAGGTAGAACATATTTCTTATCTAGAAGCTTGTGGCAGAAGTGGTACGAGTTCTGAGAGTCAGATGAACTCAACATGTGCTAAAGTCTCCTCAGAAGTAACGAGAGCTCAAGGCCATGACTCTTTGACGGTTGATGTAAATGATGAGTTGAATGGTAAGACTGATTATCCATCTGATAAAAATGGTGGCATCGACATTACAGCTCAAACAGATAGAATAGCTATTAAGGTAATTTATCAATAGAATTGTTTCCCTTCTAAAAAAAAGGTAATTTGTCAGAGTAAGAGGAGGAAAAAACTACTAGCATGTTTCAATTTCAAATTTTCAACACATTTTGAATTTTCAGTTTAGCATCTGTTGCAGAGTTCGTGTTTCTGATATACATTTAAATTTACTTCTTAGTACAGGATGAAATGTTTTCTGTGCAACTAAGCAAGGATTCACTCTCGATGGGAAAATTGGAAGAGAATGTTACTGAAGTTGACATCAGAAGTCCTGAAAAAGCTTCCTGTCCTCAATTGGATAAGCAAAGTGGAGAGAAGGATCAAGCACAGAAGGTAGAATATTGATAAGAATTCTCAACACACTTGATTTCTTATCTTCACTATGCAGGTGTTAATGGATTTCAGAATGCAGGAAGAGAAGTTATGCTCTGGAGCATCGAAGGTTGATAATGGTGAACCCCATCTGATCATTGAGCCTGAAAAAAATTCCTTGAACTATGTTCATGTTCTGCGGTTTGAGGTACTTCGGCTGTGTAATGATTGAATATAACAGCTCTCCTTAATGGTTTGAAAAGAGCTGTTATATTCAATATATTAGCTGCTTCCCTTGTTTATCTTTTGCTGCATTGGATCTTGAGTATACAACTGATAGCAAAATGGTCTGCCTTCATTTTTCAGGTTAGTCAATATACAGGAAGGGTCCACTTGTATACATGCATTCCTGGGATAGACTTACGCCCAAGGCCACTGTTTCTGAATTTTCGACCAGAAGAAGTTGAATTGTTAGACTGTTCTGTTGACGACAGTGAAAAAACAAATTCCAATTCAGAAGCTACAGTCTACAAACATGCTCTTCAAGAATTTCTCAGTGAATGGCGTAAGTTGAGACCTGTTGAACAAAGAAAGTTGCATGGAAAGCCACTGCAACTTCCTTTAGATATTGAGCTGTGCTACTTGAAGGAAAGCATCAACCACAACGCTGATGTATGTTGATTTTAATTTGAGTAAGATTTTTCCTGCGTCAAGAGGTAGTTCGTTCAGTGTTTGCCTACTCCCTTTCATGTAGTCTGACCGGCTTAAATAAGTGTAAGGACCCTAGTTAGGGGTATATGGACAATATTAGTATGTTAGTAGTAAGGGCGTATAGGGTAATTACTTAGAAAGTTAGTTAGAGTATATGGTTATAAATAGAGGGAGAGAGATTAGGGGAAAGGGGGGAATCATGAAGTGGATTAGGGCTTGAGATAGTTCTCAAGATGGGAGGGTGCAAGTACCCTTAAACACTTGCTTATCTTGTAATTCATGTATCTTTTCATATCAATACATTGAGCTTCTTGATCCCGTTAGGCGGTGTCCTAACAATTGGTATCAGAGCAGTTCGATTCTGGCAATGGATTTTGATCGAACGATAGAGTTAGTGTCAATGGCGGACAAAACCATGGACAAACAAAAAGAGCAGATGATGGCAGTGCAACAAACGATGGGAGAAATACAACGAATATTGGGAGGAATGCTAAATCAAATTCGGGAGATCAATCAACAAAGTAAAGAAAGAGAGCAGAAACTTATCGAATCAAAATACAAAAGACAAGAACAAGAGCAGAAGCTTGCTGATTCAAGGAAAGAAAGAACACATACATCGGTAAAGAAGAGCATGTCATCAAGCGTTTTCAAAATCAAGAAGATGACCCATAAAAGGGAGAAAGAAAAGCATAAACCGATGGAAGAGAGAAGGCATCAAATGCACAAGAGAAGGAAAACAACAAAATGTCCATGTGCGAAAACGAAGAAGCAACAAAAGAAAGAAATCAGAGAGAAGCGTAAACAACAAACGAGAGAGAAAGAAGTCAAAAAAATAAAACAAAGGAGGAAGGAGAACTTGCCGATAAACCCATGTTCGGAGGGGCGTGGTGGCGTGCACACGAGGGAACAAGGGAGGAAGAAGTCGTCAGCGGCTAGTTGGCCAAAAAAACGAAGGAGCAAAGGAAAGAAGAAACTTCACGAAAGGCGCCATGGCCGGCGGCTAGTACGATCGGGGACGATGGGCTTCAGAAATCATGGTCGGAATCGAAGAACAACGTCGGAAACGAGAACCCCGAAACGCCATGGCTGCGTGCGAGGAGGGAAGTCGAAGTCGTTGGACGTAAAGAGCGCTTGGGCTGGGGCTAATCATGTGGAATCTCAGAAGAAATCGCCGACGACCAGATGGTCGGAAGATCGACTTGACCGGCGAAAGAAGGAGCGGCGATGGAAGAACAAATGGCAGCGGAATAAAAATCAGTCGGCCTCAGAAAGACGAGGTGGTTGGCGGAAGCAGAAGCATGTGAGGCCGGAAACAACGGCGGTTGATTGGCGTGTGAGGCCGGAGACAGCGGCGACTGATTGGCGTGTGAGGCCGGAGGCGGCTGGTAGTGAAGAAACAACGGTAGAATTCTTGGAGATTGAGGAGATGCGAATAAAGAAAAAAAAAAAAAAGAGAAGACGATTGGCGGCTGTGGAAAAGTTTAGGGTTACGTGGTATTGGAGGGAAAGAAAGTCAATATTCATGGATGGAATGGATGGAAAAAGTATGAGTTTAGGGTTGCATGACGTAAGTGGGCCCAAACGAAAAATGGAACTTCAATGGAACCTGAAATTACATTTGTGGGCTTGGACCATTGGAGAAGAAGGCAACTGAAATTACATTTGTGGGCTTGGACCATTGGAGAAGAAGACAACGACAAACAACTTTTTGATAGTTTCTATTGGGTTTGCATTTATTGTTAAAAAAAAAAAAAAAAAAAAACTGGGGAGCTCGATATTTTCGTTAGCATTCGTCATGTTGTTGGACAACTCACACCTTGAGGACAAGGTGTGTTTAAAGGACGGAGTAATGTAAGGACCCTAGTTAGGGGTATATGGGCAATATTAGTATGTTAGTTGTAAGGGCGTATAGGGTAATTACTTAGGAAGTTAGTTAGAGTATATGGTTATAAATAGAGGGATTAGGGGAAAGGGGGAAATCGTGAAGTGGATTAGGGCTTGAGATAGTTCTCAAGATGGGAGGGTGCAAGTACCCTTAAACACTTGCTTATCTTGTAATTCATGTATCTTTTCATATCAATACATTGAGCTTCTTGATCCCGTTAGGCGGTGTCCTAACAATAAGCTACTCCATCTTATATTGATATGGTTAATTTATCATTTTTCACAATGCCTTTTACTTGTGGACTTATGATATTTTAAAAGACGCGCCTAGGCGCAAGCGCAAGTCTGGTGCCTCGCCTTCTTCAAGGCGAGGCACACGTAAGAAGGCGCACGCCTTCCCATAAATCCCATCATTTATGCCCTTGCGCCTTAAGGCTTTTTCAACTATTAAAAAAGAAAAATTAACCCAAATCAGATTTTTTCTTTAGGGGCGTTGCCCCCATACCCCCACCAGGGCACTTCGCTCTGGACCCCGACTCCCGTATCGAACCAGTCGTAGCGGGTCATAACAGATTCAAGGCATTCCAACATAGGATTTTTTTCTTCTTTACAAATTTATTAATCCTAAAGGTTTTTTTTCTTCATATTTCCACTTCAACCATGCTTTCTCTTCTTTATATTTTTTTTTAAGTGTCCCTCCCAAAATAAAGCCCGTGTTTTATTGTGCGCCTTGCGCCTAGGCTCCAGAGGGTCTTTGCGCCTTAGTGCGCCTCGCGCCTTTTAAAACACTGGATACAATATGAGGGGCCTAATATATAGCCCTTGATTTTAATTGGTACAAAGTGTCGATGCTTCCGTTCAGAATGGGGTGCATCCCATCACGACAATATCAATATTAATGATTGCTTCTCTCTGTGGCAGGGAGTGTTGAAGGGTAAAAGTTTGCGGCGCACAACACCACTCGATGACATTAGCCGACCATTACCATCTTCTGCTGTATGGAAACTGGTCCAATTATGCTGTGGCTCTGGAAAAAGAAAGAGAGAATATACTCAGGGTTGGACACTGACAGATGAACCTCTTTGTAAACTGTGTCAAACACCATGCCAGTAAGTCCATTTCTTTATTTTTGTAAGTTGTAAATTCTATGATCAAACTTCAATTGTTTCCTCAACTTTCAGGGGCATTAATGCGAAGACACCTGAATATTTTGAAGATCTTTTCTGTAATCTTGGCTGTTATGAAGAATACCGCGTTAGGATTAGTAGCACGTCCCTCCGTCGGGTGAGAATATCAATCATTCATGTTTTTCCATCAATGTTATACAGTTTAACATGTGTATGTAGTACTGTAGTAGTGGAGTAAAATATGAGTTAGCATGCTGACCGACTATTAGTAAGACACGTGTTTGTGCAAGTTGCATGTGTTGAGGCCTGACAACATCTTGCACCTCTGCTATACCAGCAGCACAAGAACCCTTATGCTATTGCTAGGTCATCTAACTGATAATAACTAATAAGTAATAACAAATCATGATGACTACCTACCTAAGATTTAATATTGTACGAGTTTTCTTGGCAGCTAGATGTAGTAGGGTCAGGTGGTTGTCTCGTGAGATTAGTCGAGGTGTACGCAAGCTAGGCCTAGATACTCATGGATACCAAAAAAAAAAAAAAAAAAAAAAAAAATATATATATATATATATTATAAGATTTTTTTTTTAATTATCTTGTTGAACTTTCTAAATGATGATTTGACGAGCCAAACAAAATTTTAAGCTAGAGTTGATGCTCGACAACAGATTGCACCTCAAAATAATGATTTGTAATTTACCTAAGCATGTCTTAATTTTTTTAAGTTCGACTTCCATCGTGATTTTTTTTTATTCCGAAATCCAAATATCCACAATGATGCTTCTATCAACATTTTTTGTGCACGGATACATGTGAAGTGGGAGTATATAGCTTATAATTTACTGTCTGTATGTCATTTCCTTAATTTTTATATGATTATGTTTAGCTATATCTGTTATCAAATGCTTGAAATACCAGGAACTGTTTCAAATGGAGCATGGTGTCTGCTCAAATTGTCATTTGGACTGTCATAAGCTCGTAAAGCACATAAGACCATTGTCCTTGGACATGCGGCGTGATTATATTGAGAAAGTAGCACCTAATTTGGCAAGCCGGAAAAAATTGTAAGTTTTTCAAGCAATTGGAGTATTGATGTTGGTTTGCATATGTGAGGTCGCCATTATGTGCTTTCATTTTCTTGTGAATACATAAGTGAATATGGTTTCTATTTTCTGACTTTATCTCTTCTCGTCTGGAAGGTTTGATAAGATTGTTAATAATCCAACTGAGGGAAACGCGTGGCATGCTGACCACATTGTTCCTGTTTACCGAGGTGGAGGTATGGAACATTCTACCTAGAAATTTATGTATGAGATATGGTATATATGCTTCTGTTTTAGGTTTCAAAATTATTTGGAAGATGAGCTATGGGCTCATTCCCAACATGCACATTTTTTTTCCTTTCCAAGCTTTATGGATAATTATTTACTCTGAGAGGGTCCAAATGCAACAATCTCCTAACCTCAGCTCTATGATTTAAGATAAATCCATGGATATTTGCTGTTCATAACAAAGGCGAGATACCTATGTCTCCATACTGTAATGTCATTTCTAGAATTGAAACAAATGTGTGTGTGTGTAGGCAAAGAGGTGTCAATAGTATTTTGGACTCCAGTGAGACTAAAGAGGTGAGGGAAAAGAGAGATGAGAGGACGTATGTCAATCCAGTTATTTTTATTAGAATGAAAAATATCCTCATCTTGAAGAGCTCATTCCATAGAAGAGTACACTAAAACTATCTTGATCGTCTACAATGTTTCAAGCCCAGGAATATTTCCAGGATGCTTTAGTTTTACAATATAAAACCAAACCATTTGAATAACTAAATTAGTTTGCAATATTCTCAGCTTTCTATTTGGTCGTTTTACTGGGTTTGTGAATTTGTGGTGATTGATTAGTCTGAGTTATGTTCACCACTGAAGGTGAATGCAGGCTAGAGAATATGAGGACCCTTTGTGTGGCATGTCATTTTGATGTTACCGCTGAACAACGTGTTGAACGACGATTAGTCCGGCTCAAGGCTAAGAAACAACTTAAAGATACTATCACTGATCTCAAGAAAGGCGAAAGTACTGAAAGGGATAACAGCATTCAGGTTTGTGCTCGTTGTATCAGTTTTCTATGTAGTTTAGTTCAAACAAATTTACCTTATTAAATTAAAGGGATACAATCTTGTAAAGTAGCTGATATGGAAATAAATTACAGAATCAAGTACATGATGCGCAAGAGGATGTAGTTGATGATCAGCTAATCTTAGTTAAGGTTCCCGGAAGTGCTTACTCCAAAGACGACTGCTTAGACAATCATATAGAGGGCCCTGAAGAGTCCACAGGAGCTTAGAGGACAAGATCCTGTGGTTGGTTCCCATTCTTTAAGCAGAAAATAATTCTCATCACTCCACATTGTTGTATATTTGTCTTCCATGGCTGGGTTTTGTATGTATTATGCAGCCAGAATTGGCGTCTCAATCCCAGCTGCAACACATGCGCCAAAAGAAGTCGCGATTAATTGCATTTTGTTGGACGCGCAAGCTAGTCATGACACTCACGGATTCAAAAAAGAAATTGCATTCTGTTGGACTTGACTGGCTGGAAACTCTGTGTGTTTATGTTGTAACCACATGTACAATCCAATTTGTTGCTCAATCTCATCCTTATTGTTTGAACTTGCAAGTAATGAAGCTTGCTTGTTCCAATTGTAGTTTTTGTATCAAATGTTTTTGTAACTTTAGATCTATTTAATGTAATTGCTTGATGTGATGATGGTTTCAAATTCTGGGTTCTCCAGTAATAAAAGTGAAGCAGAGACTAAAGAGTCTCAAAGTCTGTTTGAAAGTACTTAAAAATATGGAACTTGACTTTCTAAGTATTTAAAAAAAAATAACCACTTAAAAAGTGATTCCAAAACAAGCCCTAAATTGTTCACAAAAATATTCCATGCGCCAGTGAGATTAGAAAAGAAACCTGGCTCGTCGAATAGAACTGCCATCAGAATAATTCATTATTCATATATACAAAGTTACAAACACCAATTCTAATGTAATCCACAAGTGCATTTTCAACATCTAGTGATCTTAAGTAGATTAAATGAAAGAATACAAACAATTCTTCCTTTCATGCTGTGTAGTGTAATAGATCTGGAAAACTTATTTCATTGTATTGATGATGACTATAACCTTTGAATTTGTTGGTATAGTTAACTGTCTTGAAAGTTCTTGTAACCAGTTAGCTGTTCCTCGATTTCATGACCAGAAAGCTCTCGGCTGAAACAAATATGACATCAAATCTCAGATTAAACATAAATTGATTATAAGGTTGGCTGAATTAACCATTCTTTTTAATCTTCAGTTTTTTAAAAATAATTATGTTTAAAAACATATTTATTGGTTTCTAAGTTTATGGTAGGATTTTAGTACTTTAACAGTGAAAAACTAAGGTGATTATTAGTTAAAAACCTTGCTCTTTGAAACAAAACTATTATATAATGTGGCTGAAATTATGTACAAAATCTGGTTAAGATTCATCACAAACCCGGAAAATTCCACGTTGAGCTTCTCATTTTATTCATCTACAGCAGTGGGAATGCCAGCCGAAAAGAACTGCTCTGCTCTATCAAGGAAACTGCTAGGGAATCTATAATGCAACATCACAGATGCAACTTCTAATGCTGGTTGATTGTTCTTCAAAACTATTTCATCAGATGTTTTAGCTGATCTGTTGTCTCTCTGGTTTCTTATTTTGTTACTCCTATTGCTATTTCCTGATGAACCTCCTCCGGGTCTTCCTAAAGAAGTCCTTGTGGTTCTGCTGACATTGCGGCTGGCTCTAACGGTACCGTCTATTTGAGGTTTTCTAGACTCGGGACCATTTGAGTTACATTCATTAGATTCATCGTTCTCTTGTGTTGAAGCTGGTACTGGCAGATTATTTTTGCAGGATCTCAATAATGAGAGCAGCATGTCTATACTTAGTTCTTGCTGAACAACGGACTTGTTCTGCTCACACCCATAACAGGCAGCAACCAGGGTACTAGCCAAGACTGGCATCAATTCGGGGTCGCTGAAGAACACAAACGGCAGGTCGCACACCTAAGTGCACAAATCTCATTCGTTAAATTTCATAAAAATATGAAACTTGAAGGGATGGGATCTGTTTGTTAGTATATACTAACCTTGTGGAGTATGGTAGGGCTCTTTCCCCAGCGAAGAACTTCTTGATTCTCAGGATGGAACAGAGCAAAATGCCCAAGAATGGACAAAGACTCGAGAAGCAGAAGACCAATCTGAGGATCAACAAGCAGGTTTGAAAGCTTAAAACTAAACAATAACACATAATGGTGCAAATAAATTAAAAGGGATAAATTATTAAGGCAAAGAATAAAACTGACTCCAACAGATTTGTGTAGAAAGGAACCTTGAAGATAGATTACAGAGGACCTGTATCAATTGACGTGCATAGCACCTTCAAAAGAAAAGTCCTAACAAATTGTGGGCGACTTTCGTACTATTAACTCCGCGACTAGTCACCACAACTTATTTCTCAAGTGCTTGTCTCTAGACAAGCAAAGTTCTTCCTTCCACTATTGTGGTTAACCAATCTTCCCGACTCCAAAAGGCAAATTATAGATTTTATTCTAATGGACAACAAAATTTTGGATGATTGCAAGGCTAGAAGAAAAACGGGGTTCTGCTCCAAATGGATTTCTTGGATCCATGCTTGAATTTCAAACACCACATCCTGTCGGTTGGGGGAGAATTTCTTTTGCCTTTATACAAAGCCTTTTTTGTTAAATGGAGTTGGAGGTTTTCATGGGAAACAAAAGCTTTGAGGAAAGGAATTACTAGCGTGCAGCACTAGAAGCCCCTGGCCATCTATTGCCGAGTGCTGCGTGCAGGTGGACGAGCGGTCAAGTTCAATCTTGATCAAGGTCAATGAATTTTGTTTTGGGAGGATACTCGGCTACTTCAAACTTCCTTACTATTGACATTCCCAAGACTGTACAAATTGTTAATCAATGTCAGTCAGAGGAACACCAGGGGCTTGGCTCTTAATATCCTATCATTGTAATGTACAACTAGGGGTATGATGTTCACTTTTATAGGAAAATAATCAATTAGCTGCAAGGGTATCACCTTACGAGATCCAGAACTATGATATATTGCAATGTAATAATAACCAAACTACAAGATAAACAAGTGATTCTTCTTAATTTTTGCTTTGTTTCCCTCCCTTGTGGAGTATGTTTCTTTTGAGCATTAGTCTCATTTCATTTTCTCAATGAAATTTCTTATTTCTTGTGTCAAAAAAATAAACAAGAGATTTGAGGTACCCTCCTCTCTTGAGAACTCTCACAAGCCCTAGAATCCACTAAACAAATGCATGCCTTGCTCTCATCCCCCTCCCTCTATTTATAACGAAATATTCTAACAAACTCCCTAACTAATTACCCTTATGCCCTCCCTAATATCATTCTACTGTTGCCACTATTTCTCCATTGGTACCCTGACATTAGCCCGTGAACGTGAACAAAAATTTACAGCTAATTTTTGTCTCAAGTGTGCTAGCATATGGAAATGGCATGTTCATGCTCCTACAGTTAACACTAGCTTGTAAAAAATGGTACACGTAAATTACCGGATCACTAGGAGCTGTCCACTTGCTCGAGCAATGCGAGAGAAGGAAACTCATTAAATGGAAAAACTCCATTTTCAGGTCCGGCCTAGCCTGAAAGAAAATGAGGATGTAACTCCTGGTTAGCTTGATGTTAAAGATCTAGTAATTAATCTCTTTTTATGAAGACTTAGTCATTTATATCTAAAGATCAAAATCGAACAATCCACTTTAGAACTAAGTTCGAGAGATTGAAATTAGTTATAGACAAAGTTCCACTTGAAATAGTGCCAACTTACTAGCATTCGCTGCATAAATTTAAGATCCAAGGATGCCAAATTGTTCAACACCTTCAGCACACCAGTAGCAACATCTTCAAAATTAGATGGAAGGATATATGAGGCCTGAAACATAATAAAGATATCTCAAATCTTGCCCTGCTTGCTCAATCAATTACTGGATTGGGCAACGCTTAAAAGTCTAACTTGAAAACATAAAAAACAGCTGCTCAAACTTCAAAATATAGTACTTCATGTGACTATGACAATAACTGATGTAACATTTAAATGGGAAAAAAAACGGAAGGACAAATTGCTTCAAAAAAAGAGAAAACACAACTATTCTTGGTTGAAGCATGCACGAAACCAATGACCCATAGTGTTAAAACAGTAGTCTATCAGGAAAAGTTGCACTAAAAGTGCTTAGATTAAGCTATATTTTAAATATATCTGACAAAAATCCATCAATAATATTAAACACCAAACTAAAAAATAATAAATAAAATAATGATTTTGTTACAATATTCAAGATATTCACCAAAAAGAGAATGGGGCAAGATGAAAATGAAGAAACAATGGATTCCAGCCTCCATGACTTGAAGAAATAGAAAACTGAAAGTCCTAAAAGTAGGTACAGAAGCTAACAAGTACATCAACTGTTAAAGCCCTTACGAGTAGTTAAAATTCAAATTAGCTCAGAGATATAATGAATTTGATAAGTCAACTTACCTGTTCGGATGATAATCTATTGTTTGCTTGCAGCAATACAGCTGTTAATAAAGACAGGAGACCAACAATTCCAGTCTCAGATATAGCAGATAATAGATACGTTATTGGCGGTTTCAATTTTGTAATATTTTTTATCCTTTGGTCAGATACAAGATCTACCGGTTGTTTTTGATCCCCTTGGGATACAGAACTTTTTGAGATAACTTCACTATCTTGTGGTTCATCCTGAACATCGGTCTGGATAAGATTAACACCATTTGCCTCAATCGAGCAATCAGTTGGCTCCCTCTGACCACCATCACTGGGTATCATCCCATCGTTTTTCTTTTTCTCACATGATTCATCAACCAGTTTATCTATTGCCATTTTTGGTTTTTGTACAATTTTACCACCTAAAAACCCAGACTCTGACGCATCTTCAGTGAACCCGGTTCCATGAAAATCTCTAGACTCGGCAGAAATAGCAATTCCACTTTCATCTCCTGCCAATTTTTCACTAGCTGGTAATATACAATTAATGGTACTATCAGTTTCAGGTCTTGATGTTAAAACCACCAGAAGACGTATACTTAAGAGAATGGAAGAAGGAAATGGGGACCCTTCCACCTGAGGTCTATCATAAAGCGCAAAAAGATCTCGGAGCCGATGAATAACCTGGTAGGCAACCAATAGTTCCAACAAACCATCCCACATTTGGAGTTGTGGTCCTTCAGGCCTTGCATGACCAATTATTGTTGTGATAGTCCACAAAGATCCATCCAGTACTTCAGAGCTAGACTCAAAATTTTCAATAGACGTTTTGCTTGATGGAAGCACATTGCCAGGGGCATTAACAGAAGCTGCAATCTTAATGTAGTTCTCAAGGGCTGTTGATAGCATTGGGATGATTGGTGGCAAGAGATTCTGCACAAGAAAGTAACTTCTATTTGCAGGTGCAGATAATACTACCCTTAGCAATTTTAATAGGTGTATCATCGCTTGACAGGCTTCTGGTTTAGATGTGTGAGAAGCAGGAAGGGCAGAGGCAATAAAATCGAGTAAGCCAGCTTGACGAGAAGCTTGCAGCTCAAGTTCCCTTCCATCCAAGTACTAAAAAACAAAAACTGTCAAATACAACATATAACATAAAAACATACAAGTCAAATAGACAAGAAATTATTTTTCTTTTAGAAAAAAGCACATTATGCTATATTTAGTATAGAGACGTACTATGAAACAATTCTAAGTGACAATCCTCAAACAGATGAATATGAGTATTGCATAGATAAAAGTTGCAAGCTGCAAGTGACACCAATGACAAATCACTACTAGTATTGACAGGAATAAATACAACAATGCAGATTACAAATACCACATCTCATAGTTTCACATCAAATTACTTTAAATCCAAGCATTGATACCGAAAATGTCCAGCTTCCAAGATCATATGCCAACTTATAAGCACCATAATATTTCCTTGCTCATTATTAATTACAAAAGCATGAATCTCATAAAATTCTCCTCTAGAAGCTAATAAACCCTACAAATAAGTAGATAATGGACAAAATGCAGGAATGGAGAAATCACACTGTTCAACTCTTTAACTTCAAAATACAATTTAATAATATATATAGACACAAGCAATAAAATTGTTAGATATTTCATTTAAAAAACTCCACCCCCTCACCCGCAAAATAGAATATTGGTGTTTGATAGTACCTTGATCATTTCAGCAATTATCAGCCCTAAACTTGCAGCACCTTCTTTTCTTGCTTGGCGAAGTTTCTGAAGTTCTTGAAGCCACCTACCTATTTTTGCCCTAGCAGTTCCTATGGATGTTCTATATCCAATGCCAACATTTTCAGCTCCAGTAACGGGCTCAATAAATTCATACTTCAGAGCCATAAGCCTCTGACGGATTCTTTTGATCCTTCGTTTCATGTGTTGTTGCAGTGTTGTCTTACCCATTGCAAGACCAGAACCCAAGTCAGAGCTACTTGGTCCCTGCTCATCACCATTATTATTTGGTGTCAATCTACTCTGACCATCCTTATGCATATATCGGCGCAGCAAGGGTGAAGATTGGTCCCTAAAATCCATAGAAGCCCTCTCTCGTATTTGCTCCAAATAAAACTTCCGCCGTTGTTCACTTTCACTAAGTCGCTCAGCCAATTTCTGGGCCATAAGTTCAGCTTCTTCTTGCTGGGCTCTTGCTCTTTCTTCCTTCCTTCGAAGCTGTTCTATGGCCCTCGCCTCCCTTGCCGCACTTGATGCTTTTCGCTCTTCTTCCCTTCGAACATGAGCCTCTTCTTTTTTCCTCTGTGTTTCAGCAAGACGCTGTAATTTTTCAGCTTCAATCAATTTCTTCCGTTCTAACACTGCTTCTTCTCTAGCCATATCTTCCTTTTGTTTAATTTTCATTACCTGAAGCTTTTCAGCTCTCCTTAATTCAGAACCATGAAGCTTCTGCCGCAGCATAATTTTTTTATTTTCTTCATTCAAGGAGGTGATGAAACGAACCTCATTAACCTTACTACTTTCATCACCAGCTCTCTTCACAACTTGAGCTAGGAAAGCTTCATGCCGAGATTCACTGCGCTGGTGGCGAGCATACATTCCCTCCCGTAATTTTAAAGTGCGTACAGCCTGCCATTCATTAACACGATTTAATTTCTCTGAGGTACGCTGCAGTTTCTGAACCCTTTCATTCTCTAATTCACTTCTAATTTTCATTGCACGAGCATGCTTTTCTTCTGCCTCTCTTTTCACATCTAAAGAAGTTTTCTTCTTCTTGTCAGGGGACATTAGCTTATCATGCAGCACACGTACACGCTCAGCACTTTTCCTGCTCATGCCTGGCAAATGTGAAACACGGGAACTAATACGAACAGATGATGAAAGTATGTCTTCCCAATTCCTCTTCTCTTTCCATGCATCCATGGATTTTCGAGCAGCCATATTCCTCTTCTCCTTTTCCTTGTCTTTTTCAGGAACAGTTGCTTGTCTTTTGGAATGATCTATAGCTTTCTGATTTTTCTCACACGTGCCTTCTGCTAGAGCCCTTTCTCGTTTAGGAAGTAACCTTTCTACATCAGATTCAAGTTGCTCTCGCTTAAATTTTACAGCAAGAGGTGGCTTGGATGAATTTATAGAAGATAAGGAATTCTGTGGGCGCAAACGTCCATTTTGCACAACATTTACCTTCTCGGTACCAATGGACTCAATATTCGTTTCATTTCCACTAAGACTCCCTGGACTGAGATCTGCACCTTTATTTTCTGTTGTCTTTAATGCTGAATCTGCAGCATCGGGCAGTATATAATTTATTGTAGATGTTTTCGTCGTCTGATCCACACACTGAGGACTAAGACACTCAGTCCCAGGGAGTTTTTTGCTTGCTTCAAGCATGCTGGCTCTCTCTTGACGAATTTTCTTAAATGCCTCGAGTGATGAAGATAAAATCTCTGCTTTATGAGGAGAATTTGTCATTCTTCGAACCTGCAATTTATTATTGCATAACTGGGTTTCAAATTTCAGAGCAAGATTAATCTATACACTTGACTATGAAAAGACGTGGTTAATTTTTTCAAACAAACAGATTGTGATAATAGATCATGTACAATAGAAGGGTCACTTTTTTTTTTATAGGAAACAGTAACCATTCATTGATGATATATATATATATATATATATTTTTTTTTTTTTTATATCCATGAGTGTCCGGACCAGCTTACGCGCACCTCGACTAATCTCACGGGACAGACCGTCTGACCCTACAACATTTGGCTGCCAAGGAAACCCGTAGGAAGTTAATTCCTAAGTAGGTGGCCACCAAGGATTGAACTCATTCATTCCCTCTAGGAGGGCTTTAATAGTCTCAAGGCCCTTCATGACCACTAGGTCAACCCTTGATGGTTACCATATTCATTGATAATATGTAATGGAGAACAAAAGTCCTATCGAGATATAATTACAAAAAACACCTCCACTGATTAGTGAGTGTAGATAAGTTATAATTACAAAAAGGGGAAGACAATTTGCACCAAGAAAGAGCTAGAAAAGAAGTTAGATTCAATAAATTATGCGATGTCTCAAGCTTTATCTAAAAAAATGGAGTGTTGCGTTCCAACCAAAGATTCCAAAGGACTCGAGAGTAAAAAACTATCCAAGTAAATAAGCAAGAAGAGCATTGTTAATACATTAAAATAATAAGGGCAAATTGCAGGTGATTGTTTTGTTACTAATGCAACCACAAATTTTTAATTGTAAAATTTAAAGGAAATGGAGAGGATGGGATTCCTTGCCTTAAACCCGCTTGTAGATAAAATTATTTTGTGCCTCGTATTGACTTAAATTGAAAAGTTAGTAGATGTTAGGAAATTTATCATCCAAGTTCTCTACTTATAAGTTATAACTTGAGCCTTTTTTTCCAAAAACAACATCCAAGGAATCCCAGCCCACATCATTACAGACTTTTCAAATATCAATTTTAGGGTTGAACCCTCCTTAATTGCAAACCCAGTAGTTGCCAATAGCCTTGTTAGCAGCAATAAGAAACTCATCAAGGATTTGTTCACCCACCACAAAAGCGCCTTGGTTAGTAGAGATAATAGAAGGCAACACTTGATTCTCTTCAGTAGTGCCTCATACGTGATTTTACCAAGCTAATCAATAATCTAACTTATTGAATTCTTAAGGTGGACGCAAAGAAAGGTCTCGCGCATGGTGGAATCACTCACGTCTTTCCTAGAAATTCATTGAACACCCCAAGTAAATGTAGCTTAATTGCATCCGAATTATCCTTAGCCAACAGAAATCCACCAAAGTTCGAGACTTCACTCCCCTCGAGATGAAAATCATTTTCTTAGTCTTTTCAAGGGAGAAAGACCTCCCCAACCATCCTCTCACTTCCCCCTACATGCTACAACCTAATCCATCAAAGAAAGGCTTATGGATTTGTAAGGAAGGCTAGAGGGACAAGAAAAAGGAAACTACCTCATCCTCAATCTCTCTATCAGTTGTAGCAAAATCACCATCCTCATGCATTGGAGAATAACATTGCGGTCTTTTCAAAAACTAGTGATCTTAGGAGAGAAACAGAGATGCAATCCCCGTTTTGACACATTTAGTTTTAGCCTTCTAGCTCAAACTAATTCACTTTCTACCTCCAAATTTTCAAGATCTTTAGGTTGGTTCATTGAGGGAACAAAGGTAAAGTTGAAAGGCCACAAACATAAAATGAAAAAGAACAGAACTAGAGATCCATGCCAAAAAAAATCCTACTGTTGGCATCCAATAAAAAAAAATCTCTATATCATATATTTTCCAAATTCTTTACCAAAGAAGCATCAAAACAAGCAAACAATTCACAACAGAAAACTAATTACTGAAGTATAGGAGTTAATATATGATATACTTATATCTGCAAAAAGAGAAGCTATAGCCACGTCAAATAATCTGACAGTCGCTTGGCATAAAAATAGACATACTCGAGCTCACCTCCCAAGAAAGAGCATGCGGCCTACAATGGTCACTCTTCATAGTGATTGACATCCCATCAACAGACTGACAAGACAGCCTCTTTACCTCTTCAAACTCCTCCACCCTAGCATTTAGTTCTTTAAAATCAGATCCAGCCTCTTCAAGAACAAGAATAGCTTCTTTCATCTGTTCCAAGTCACATTCCAGTTCACAAAGGAGATAAAGTTCATCTACAGCTCGATTAAGATTCTCAAAAAGGAAGCACCAAAGCCGCTGCCTAAACCTTTCTTTACTCTCACCGGTCTCACCTTCACTGGGGACACTCACAACTTGCACATTATGAGTTCCACTCCCTTGTTCAATTTGAGCAGTTTCAACCGGATCAGAGGAACCCCCTGAATTTTCATGTCCACTAGTTTCAGTTGAAACTAATTCAGCATCCTGAATAGTCAGTGGTGAGCTAGAAAACTCACTCTTACCTGCTGCTTCATGGAGTTCCGGATTTTCTACCTCAGGTAACTCAACAGCCTTCTGGACTTTTGGGTCAGTTCCAGCTTCTTCACAAGAGGGAAAATTAAAATTTGAACTGTGATCATTTACACGTTCGTTGAATTCAGTACCTATATCCTTGCAATTTGAGTCATCAGTAACCTGACAGACTGTTGCTTCACTATTACTCAATAATTCCAGATCTTCTATAAATTCTCTATTTAAATCTTGATGGCTAACTCGGCATAATTTGTCCTCATTAGTTGATAAAAGAGCCTGATGAGAGGCCTCCTCTTCTCTGACTGATACTGCCACCAATTTGTTCCCTTTGGTATCTAGGGAAGAAGAGACGTGTGAAGCCAAGTCATGTTTAACGTCATTCTTTTCCGAGACGCCTAGATCAACCTCTCCAATATTACCAAACTTTATTTCAACTCCATTAGCACTGTTATTCAATACCAAACTATCATCCTCTAGATCCCCCCATTTTATTTTTTGAACCACTCCAGGCATATCCTTATGGGAGACTTTCTCACAGTCTCCACTTCCATCATGAGAATCTGTAACGTGCAAAACAGATGACTTGGTAAATTCAGTGTTTTGTCTGACCATACATTTATCAGGGCAGTGTGAACCTCCATCGTCTCCAATTGATGTAGTAATAGAATTCCCAGTATTACTCCGGGTATGTACAGCATAGCTTCCTCCTGATGTTGGAGGTTGAGACTTTGACCTGTCATTTCGGGCATTTTTATTCACCAGGTGTGGACTGCGCAAAGAATTAGGCGAATTTTTTCCTGAAAATCCTCCAACCCAACCCTGCAGGGAGAACTTAGAACTACTCCTATGCTTCTGGACAACAAAGCAAACATATCAACACAAAGGTTAGCTTCGCCACAACACAGATATGATATGACTAGAGCATTACCAGAAACATAAAATAAATAAGCATGAACCCAGAACCCAGAGGCGGAGAAAACAGAAAACTGAACACTTATGTCAAAGAATTGGCTGACAAAGCCAATGAAATGGATAATACTGATGTTTAATGAGAGGGAGCCAAAAGCTCGACGTTATATCATACAGTGCATTTAACTCAAATTTTGACAAAAGTGAATAAAAAATGCTTTGCATAACATTTACAGCACCTCGAGAAGGAAAGAAGAGTCCAACACATATCCAAGTCTATTTGGACTCCTATGCCGGTAAAATTTCTAGAGCACCTACATTACAAACAAATAACTCTGTCGCTCAAGTTTTCATCTAATAACAAAACATAATCTTCAGATGCAATAAAATAACCCATTTCAAAGAAACCAAGTCTGATATCCCCAGATTCTTAGACTAATTATTGAAACAAAGAAAGTAGATACCAATCTTTTTCATACTGACAAACCACAACTTCGTAGAAAAGAAAATTTTTAAGTAACTAAAAGATTCGGATAGAAGAAATCGAAGGGCTTTGAGGACCTGTTCGGATGCCATTGCCAATAATAGTTCGTCTATTCGTTTCTGGCGTAAGAACGACAAATAATAAGAATCATTCATCTCAACTTCACTTTCCAGCAATCAAAAAAGGGACAAGAAGAATAAAGAAAACTTAGCCGATGATAGAGTTGTCACCTTTTTCACTTCCAACCATCCCGATCCCTGATCATCCACTCCACCGCTGTTCTCCATCTCCAATTGATCAAAACTCAGACGTCATTTTTCAAAAATGCAAAAGAAACAGTCAATCAAAATCCTGCAGTAATTACCCAATTCGTCCAAGTCGTAAAACCAAAGTTAACCTTCCTAATTCTACAGCATCACAAATCATTACAAAAACAATTATAAATTAGTTGAATCGATCACATCTATGAACGACGGCGGGGGAAGACAAAAAGACGGCTCCTCAAGAGAATCGAACAACAGAAAAAGTGGGTCGGATTATTCATATTCAAACAGAACTTTGAACAATCGGAACTTCCAGATAGCCTGGAGAACAATGCAAGGAATGAAAAACTCCGATACGTGTAATTGAAAAACGTAGGTGACAGTGGCAGGTGGTGAAGGTTTTTCTAGGGTTTTATTTATGCAATAGATACAGTACAGTACACAGACAAGAAAGGAGGGAAAAGTAGGTGAGAAATTTGTATATTGTATGACAGAGAAAACGAAGAAGACGAAGAATTGAAGGGTAGGGATCAAAATATGATCAAACAACTTTTCATTTCTTCAACACAGACATGGAACTGTGTAATTCAATCAAAATTCCTTGAAAATGAAGAAGATGACAACAAAATTTCACCATCAGAGGACGATCAGTGTTTGAATATGTCTGTTCTTGTTCGATCATAATCGTAATTCGTAATGTAATGTAGCAGTTCTTCGTCCTGCCCGAAGCTCTGTTCATTGCCAACGCAATACAACAATTTATACCTCTTTTTTTATTATTTATGATATTTATGATTCTTTGTTGTTTTTTTAATTTAATTCCGTTTTTTTTCCGATAAAATCTTGAGAATATTTTTAGGAGAAATTAGCGATAGGTTGACTTAATGGTGTTTAAACAAACTAACTTGAAAGACTCAACAATCTAGTTGGGTTGAAGATTAATTTAGATTAGGTTAAGTTTTATCAGCCAAGTATAGTTTCGACATGTTATTCACGATGTCATAAACTCGACTCTTTCACTCTATATATCGTCAATAAAAATAAAAAAAATTATATAAGGTTAGTTTTTTTTTCTAAAAATTCGGTTGGTTCGGTCATAGGTTTACTAAGTTGAACATACAACACACATTCGGTCATAGATTTACTAAGTTGAACATGCAACACAGGTTGTTCGAATTCAAATCTTTGACATTTTGGTCACTAGTTCATATATTATGTCGATCGAGTTAGATTCGTGTTGGCATCTGCGATGATATATAATCATAAATCTTATATTTTTATTATTAACTAAATATTCACTTACATTCCAAACTCGTTTATATTTATAACTCAACTTTTATTTAAAATGATGTAGTTCTTTTATTTAACAATGTGACATTTTTTTTACTAACAACATAATTCAATAGGTTCAAGATTTAATTTCTCTACTCTACATGTTGTAAAATATATATATATTATTATTATTATTATTATTATTGTATCCAACTAATCCAAACTAATATTTGTATGAATTGAGCTCATAACTTAAAAGTGTTAGAAAAATCTACGACCTAACTAAGTAGATTAAGTACTTCAAGTTTAAAATGTCACAAAACTCAACCAAATTCAATGGACGAGATGTTGACTTTATTTTAAAATATATATATATATGATTGATGAATTAATTATTGAGGTTTGGATAGTAGGTGGGTTTTTGTTTAACCCATTAATTCATATTTAAACGAACCATAGACCAAACATACAAATAAACCGAGTGGTTTTAGACATTTTTCAATAGTTAATTTAATATTTAATGTTAAGTTTTGGAACTCCTCCTACCATGCAAGAATTGAATTCAGGATCTCTTAGTCAAGAGCAACTTTATGTCAATTGAACTATGTTCAGTTTGCCATCCACCTACATGTATTAATGAGAAAATGTTAGTAAATTTATAAGTTAGGAATAAAATACATCATTTATTTTGGTTTGATGTTATATCTTACCCGTTTAATCATCATTTGGTTTTTAAAAATTAAGCATATAAACACTACTTCTACCTTATAATTATTATTATTTTTTATCAACTTTTTATTAATGTTTTGAAAAAAAAAAATATATATATATATATATATATATTTTTTTTTTAAATTTAGCTAAGAATTCAAACGTGTCTCTAAGAAAATTGAAATTCATAATAAATATATTATGAGAAAACAAGCCTAAATTTCAAAACATAAAATTAAAAACGAACTTGTTATCAAACATGCTTAAACTAGTTCTATATTAATCTATAGTTTTAATTTCTAAACAATTGAATATTCGTGTCTGTTACCTTAATTAAAATATATATCTTAAAATTGTATAGGTAACACTCTCTTGAGTATTTGAAATACCTGAAGTTGAGGGAACGGAATTATTATAACTCAAATCACATATGCGATTATTATAATCCACCATAATAAAATAATTAATTTAAATAATATTTATTATTTATAGACTACCTTCCGACGCATCTTTAAAAGTATTAGGATGGAAATTATATTAAACTACTTTATATTTAATTTACAAATCAGTCAAAGTTATCTAAATTTAGAATACATACAAGATAGTTATTAATTATCATTGTACTAAAAAAACAAAGTAATTATCATTACAGTTTTAAATTATTAAATTATTAAATTATTAAATTATTAAATCAACCTACATAAGAAAGTGTATTTTTAATGGGCCCAATCTCCATCAAACAATTCTCTTTCCCAATAAAGATGAATTTCTTAATTGATTAAAAAAAACAACATGCACGTTTCGACAGCAAATTGTAATTAATTAGTAAAAAAAACAAAAAACTATAATTCCACTGGCGGGAAAAAAAAAACAACTTTACATCCTCAATCAAAACCAAAACTTTGAGCAAATTACTAATGTTTTTTTATTTTTCTCCAAATTTTCAGAAATGGGACAGAGCATATTTTTGAATAAAGAAAGTGAAGTATCTGGGTTAATTAAAGCATCCATTTCGATTAATCCTTAAAGCAATCAATAAACTTTCCAACTACAAGGCTAATTTCTGCACCTAATCCATCATTAACATCTTAAACACCTCTCTTTTTCTCTATTCAAGCCGTCACTTCATTTCTTTTCAGCCCGTTGGGTTCTTCTTACATATTTTTTACAATTGGGAGCCGACTTTTTGATTGAATTTTGAATAGAACTGTTTCAATCACAAAACCCACATCAATGATTTGTCATTTTTGTTTAAACCGAGCATCGGTCGGTGTTTGGATGGAAGATTTTTAGCCAAAAGAACAAATATGAGTAAAACCCATTTCGCCCGCCGTAGTTTTCACTCACCGTAATTCATTGCAGTTCAAAAACTCGCAGGAGGGGTTTGCTGAAAAGTACTAGCATCGAAGTTGCTTTGAAAGTTCAGCTGAGTTTCATCTTTCCATGGTAAAGTTTATTGAAATTGATACTTGTTTTTTTTTTCTGGGTTCGATCTGATTTGCTTGATTTGCATATGGGTTGTCTCGAATTTGCTTGATTTGCATCTGGGTTGTCTCGAATTTGCTTGATTTGCATCTGAGGAATTTCTCTGTGCTTGAGCTTTGCGGACGTCTGATTCAGTTCTTCGTTGTACTTTTAGTTGGGATGCTCCTATTTTCTTGGATTTTGAGCTTGTATATTCTGATTTTTCCTAAGAAACAAACAACTAACAAGTGTCAAATCTACACACGACCCAAGAATTCCATTAGAACTACAAAATTCAACTGAATCTTCTTGAATTTAAATTCCAAAACTTCAACTGATAACCTGTTTTTATCTAAGGTATTGAAATTTTCTCTCTACAATCTTTAGTCTCCTATGTTAGTGCAGCTTCAGTGAATCCTAGTTCTTCTCAGGCTACTGTTAGTTCTTAGCAATGTAAATGGTTGAACAATGTTTAACATAGTCAGGTGGAGACACTATACAACAGATCTTGTTCTTCCATCCATATCCTTCCTAAGCAGCAGATCCATTAAGAAAGCCATGTCATCTTTGGATCTTTCATTTTAGATGGCAAGTATTCTTCTATCATATTCTCATCTCTTTCTTCTTCCTTATGGTGCAGGGGATGTGAACTGTGTGATTTCGTGTGAATCGGTGATTGAGGTTGCTTATTTCACTTCCAATGGACTTCAGCATCTCCCTGTTTCTTCTTTTGGTTTCTCTACCTGCTATCTTGGCTCAGAGAGCAGCAACACATGCTAGTATCATAGTAGATGGAGCTTCAGTAGTTGCTGAAACTGATGATCACTACATTTGTGCCACCATTGATTGGTGGCCTCATGATAAGTGCAGTTACAATCGTTGTCCATGGGGGTACTCTTCTGCAGCAAATTTGGTGAGAATTAGATACTCGTTTAAACTAAGGAAAGGATTTAGTCGCTGATTCTCTGTGATTGATTCAAGCTCTATACGTTTCCTTTTTTTTCAGAACTTGTCTCATCCTCTTCTCATCAAGGCAATACAAGGTATTCTTTCTTGATATCCTGAATCTCGACGCTTTTATCCATCGTTAGAACTATACTATATTACTATGTGTAGTAAAATATTTTCTTATAAGAATCCTCTTTTAACTGCAATACTTACATTGATGTTGTGTGGCGGGGTGACACTAAAGCTTTTGAGCACTTGAGGATAAGAATTGGTGGTTCTCTACAAGACCAAGTGTTGTACGACGTGGGAAGTTTGAAGACGCCTTGCCATCCATTTCAAAAGATCAATTGGGGGCTGTTTGGTTTTTCAAAGGGGTGTTTGCACATGAGTAGATGGGATGATCTAAACCAATTATTCAAGACCACAGGGTAAAACATTTACTTCTTTTCTTTCTTTGCAACTCCTTGAAAGATTAGTTTGGCAAGCATGGGTATCCTGAGAGGTCTTTCATTAGTAAGTTAATGAAAATGATTGAAGTGTAAGCATGTAATGTGGAATGAAATGTATTGCGATTGGATGTTTGTGTAGACCATGTTTTTACTATTTCTGAAAGACTTCTATGTTTTTGACGATATGCGGAAAGGGGCACTCGAACCTATGACCTCTTGGTCAATAGTTCATACTTTATGACGGTTGAACTATGCTCATGTGGGCGAAAGACCTCTATGTTGAAACTGCATATACATCTGATATTTTCTTATGATAAAATCATAAAATGTTGAATCCTTTAGTTCTCTAATTCCTTTTTGTTCTCAATTTTTATCAAGGATTATGCATATATTATGCATGTTAAAAAAAGAAAATGTTAGAATGGAACATTCCTACACATGTCTTATCATGGGTCAAATCTTAACATTTTCAGGGCCATAGTGACCTTTGGCTTGAATGCACTACATGGAAGGCACCAGATTCAAAAAGATAAATGGGGAGGAGAGTGGGACTCGACTAATGCTCGGGACTTTATGAATTACACCATATCAAAGGGATATGTGATAGATTCATGGGAATTTGGTAAAAGACTCTAAAAGTTACCATTTGTTACAATCACTTGGTCTGTGGCCTCGGCTCAAATTTCATATCCTTAAAACTGCAGGTAATGAATTGAGTGGACATGGTGTTGGTGCGAGTGTTGATGTCGAATTGTATGCAAAAGATGTGATCAAGCTAAGAGAAGTCATCAATGATTTGTACAAGAATTCCAACTCAAAACCTTCACTTGTAGCACCGGGAGGATTTTTTGAGCCGGAGTGGTATGCTAAGCTTCTTCAGGTTTCAGGATCTAATGTTGTGAATGTCATCACACATCATATATACAATCTTGGGGCCGGTAAGTTAATGCAGTATCTAAAAACAGATGGATCAATTTGGTCGTCCTGTTCAATTATTCATTGCTGTTCTTTTCATTCCTGATTCCAGGCATCGATCCCCATCTTGCAAACAACATCCTGGATCCACATTACTTAAGCATTGTGTCAGAAACCTTCAACAAGCTAGACCAAACCATCCAAGTTCATGGTCCATGGGCGTCTGCGTGGGTCGGAGAGTCTGGCGGGGCCTATAACAGCGGTGGTCGTCATGTATCCAACACATTCATTAATAGCTTTTGGTAATCTTCATTCCCAAAACATGTAGTTATGCCTTGTAATGCTTGTTTTGAATTAAGTAAACTGTCACGGGATCATTCGTATGTTACGTGTAAACTCTAGGTACTTAGATCAGCTAGGATTGGCATCCAAGTACAATACCAAAGTGTATTGTAGACAAACATTAATTGGGGGTCACTATGGTCTGCTCAACACATCCACACTTGTGCCAAATCCAGATTTTTACAGGCAAGGCTTTCACAAATTTAGCAATATTAACTCTACTAGTCATCTTTTCAGTCCTTTGTGTATCTGATATTTAGATCTGTTTGATTTTCTAAACAGTGCCCTTCTGTGGCATCGACTTATGGGGAAAACTGTTCTTCCTCTCGGTAGTGATGCTTCGTCGTATTTACGCACTTACGCTCATTGTTCAAGAGGAAGTGTAAGGGCTCTTTTCATTCAATTTGGAGAGTTAACTACAATCCTGTTTGACAATGATCTTATTTTTAGCATTCCATTTTTAGAACTGGCCTTAAATGGACCTTACATCATCAAATCAAATATACTCTCATACAAATCTAAGTCTCATTTGATAACCATTTGGTTTTTTAAAATTGTGCACGCATTCTCAAATTTCTTTATAATCATTTCTTTCCTAAAGAAACATTTGAGTTATTAGCCAAATTTAAAAAACAAAAACTACTTTTTTAAGTTTCCAATACTTGGCTTAGATTTTGAAAATATTAGTAAAAATTAGATAAAAAAAACAAGAAAACCATAGATGGAAGTAGGTTTATAAGCTTAATTTTAAAAAATTAAATAGTTATCAAACGGAGCCTAACTTGTTTTGATTGTTGTATTCTGTTTGCAGACTGGTGTGACTGTTCTTCTGATCAATTTGAGCAACCAAACACATTTCTCAATCCATGTCCAAAACAGCAAAAATATGTTTCTGAATGTCCAAGAAAATGGGGTTAGGAGAGAAAATTCCTTCACGAAAGGCATGAAGAAGACTGTAGCATGGGTTGGCAACAAAGTCTCTGATGCAACAGTGTCAAGAGAAGAATACCACCTGACTCCAAAGGATGGCTACCTCCAAAGCCAAACCATGCTTCTGAATGGATCTCCATTGGAGCTCACTGCTGATGGAGAGATCCCAAGTTTCCCTCCTGTCCTCCGAGACGTCAATACTCCGATCCATATGATCCCGTTGTCCATTGCTTTCATAGTATTCCCTAACTTCGACGCTCCGTCTTGCTCGTGATTTCGGACTGTATTTGCTCATGCTTTCGCAGCGCAACTGTAAAGCTTATAGAAGCTGCATAAGTTCTGAATAATTGTACAATATCATCAAGTAAGTTATTATTTCTGTAATGATTAATTGGACAAATGTATAATAAGTTGTGGTTGACTATTTGTGAAGAAACAGAAACATTACCAGAATGACGTTGTATTTAATTGTTTTTGCAATGTATAATAATGTACTACATATTGAGAGTCTGAGACTTAAATTCTACTTGATCTTATATTTTGCAAGATTCTGTATTGATTATTTCCTCAAATTTATGTTGTGGAGTTGCGAGTTGACCAAGGATGTGTGGAACCTCTTTTTTGAGGTGTTTGGCATCCAGTTTGTTAGACACAAGTGCCTTAGAGAGATGATCGAGGAGTTCCTATTTCATTCGCTTTTTTGGGATAAATAAATTTTTTTGTGGCCGGCCAAGATCTGCGCGGTTTTATGGGGCTTGATTCAAATAAATGTCCTAGTTACCATTATGTAGTTTCAAATTACCACCATGTTGCCAAAGCGAACATGACTCAGCTGACATATGTATGTGTTGACGACGAAGAGGGCTGTCGTTTGAATCTCCCACTCTAATGTACTAAAAAAAAAATTACCACCATGTCCATTGTAAGTTTGCCTGTGACACGTAGCACAACCATAGGTTGACACGCGATTATTATTCTTCCATGAACCAACGAATCCCTAACCGAAAAAAGAGGTATTAAAAGCTTTGATTATTACCATACGATATCTCTACCTTCAAGAATGGCGTCTCCAACCAGATCACAATCCCTTTCGCTTCTTCGCTCTCTCCTCCGTACATCCCGACAGTTCTGCGATTACAACATCAGAGAGTACGCCAAACGACGCGCCGTCGACGCCTTCCGCCGTAACCGGAGCCTTTCCGATCCTTCGTCCATCTCCTCCGCCTTCGCCGACGGTAAGGTCCAGCTTGAAGTTGCCAAAAGACAGTCCACCGTCTACTCCCTCTTCTCGCCCAAGGTCAAGAGCATCATGGAATTGGAGGTTCATCACACAAACTGAATACGGAAGCTCCTTCTTTTATTGCAGATTTCGTGAGTTAGGGTTTATTTTCGATTCGCGGATTTTTCCTTGATTGAACATCCATCATACTTTTTCTAATAAGAATTTCAACGAACTGCTTGTTTTGTGAGCTTTTTCCTTTGATTTTTGCTTGTGTGTTTGAGTAATCAAGCCTTGATTGTTGGATTTGATCTGTTACCTTGTCGGATCGATTCTGAATACTTACAAGTTAGAATCCATTGAAAATAATTGAATATTCTTCCATGGCCGGCATCATTATCATGGCCTTCTTGATGAATCAAAGCAGCCGGGATTTCTCTCTTACCATAATTAGGGAAATTGCAAAATGTAAACTTCGACAAAACTGACTTATCTTTCAAAAAATTAATATTTTTAACTGTTTGGGTGTGAAATTTCTTCGAAACCCATTTTTTTTCTCTTTCTCCTCCCTCTATGTTCTTTTCAGTCTTCCTCTTCCCACTCATCCTACCATGGTTTGAACATTCAGATCAATCTTCTGCAACCATTTTTTTTTATTTATGAAATAGTTAGAAAAAACTATCTTCTAACACGTAGAACTCGAAAATTTACATGGAATTAAAAAAAAAACTTTCAATTTGGTCCAATGAGCTCAAAGTTATGATGGTTTATAAACATGGTTGTAAATAACACAAAAAAAGTTTGAACAGCTAAAACGAAGTTGTATCGAAAGAAATATGTTCTTTGGACGAATAGACCTAGAATCGCATTATGCCTTCGAAAATTTACATGGAATTAAAAAAAAAAAATCAATTTAGTCTAATGAATTTAAAGTTAGGACTGTTTATAAATATGGTTGGAAAAAACATGAAAAAACATATAAAAACGAGTGGTCATTTAGCTAAAACGAATTTGTATCGAAGAATATATGTTGTTTGGAAGAATAGACTTAAAATCGTATTATGTGATTGCACACGCCATGCGATTGCATAACATATGTTGTTTGAAAGAATAGACATAAAATCGCATTATGCGATTGCACACGCTATGCGATCGCGCATGCTAACTTAAGCCAAATTAATTGGACTATACAAATGTTACCTATAGTTTTTCTTTTTTATTATTTCATTACTTTGTTTTTTTTGGCATAAATATTCTTTTTTTGTAAAAAAAATTATTTGAAAAGGTTAATCAGAATAAGTAGTTTTGCACCATTAGATATATGAGGAAACACCATTGGATATATGAGGAAGAAATTGCAAACATACTTCAATTTTATATCCACTAATTATTAGGAGGGTGACACATTTAAAGATGTTTTGAATTGTGGCGTTTCATTCAGTGGTTTGTCCACTTTTGGGGAAGAGTTTTCACAACAGTTTGGGATCATACAAAAAATTTAAATAACCAACAAGAGAATCTTAGAAGAAAAACATATACCACTGCAAATTACATTCAACAACTAGAGAGCACTTACAATGACCAAACCAACCATATAAGAACATTGTCAAAAAGGTCATCTTCACTTCACAACTGTGTTTAAGAAAAACAGTGTATACTATATTTCATTTTTTTCTTTTTGGATGAAGAAAGACAGAGAGGAAGAGACTGTAAAAACCAAAAGGGAAGAATCAAGCCAGTCAAGCATCTACCATCATATTTGTTGATGGCAAACGAGATGAGACCTTTGCAAATTTGCAATCTACTTTCTAAGCAAGCGATGAGCGCGTTGATTAGCATTATTGACACGGACGGTGATCTCGTCAGCGTCATCGAACAAGTGATCCAGAGCTTTATTCTGCCTGAAATAGTAGATAGATTCCAGCCAAGTTTAAGAAAACTAGAAGGAAAAGGGAAGAAAATTTGGTGTTTTAAAGTAAACTTGTTCTTTGAAGCTATAACAACACACCTGTCTAATTCAGATCCCATGTCAACAGCCATGCCTTTAAGCTCTCCCAATATATTGCTCAAATCTGAAAGAGCATCCTCTTGTTTCACCTTTTCAACCTGGTTTAGAACAAATTTCTTTCAAGTGTTTGTGGCCCAAAATACTTCCAAGTAAAGTACTTTTTCTATGTGAAGCAGTTTCAGAAGAAACACTATATAAGTGCAACTTAAAAACACTTCTTAACTATATAACAAAATTCATCCAAAAGCATTTTCTACTTTTCTTAAAATCAGGTGGAGTAGAGCAGAAATTAGAAATTACAAACCTCAACTTTCTGAAGTGAGTTGGTTGGCTCAGGATGTGGGGCACGTGAGGCACGTGGGTTGGGTGCCCGACTTAACCCCAACTTCTCCCTTTGCTCCAAATGGTTGCCCTTGCTTATGACAGCCTGATCACCTGCAACCAAATCAAATCAAATTTAATTATTAAAAAAAATAAAAAAATAAAAAAAATCATGTTGAAACCTTTGTGGTTCTATTGATTAGGATTTTTGTCCATATTAGTTTGGATAATATAAGATCAAGGTCACTTTCATTATCTTATTTTAGTGGCAAAATTTGAAAATATTACCTTGGAAGATAACAGGGCCTGATATCTGACGACCTTTCTTTGGCTTCCAAGTCTTGGAGAACATTCCTCCTAAGCTTCCTAGAAGTTTCTCACCCTGAAATCAGCATCATCAAATAATGATGAAAATGCCCAAAATCATTATTTAAGAAGCTAAGCCTATATTTATATTTAGTATGTAGGTTTGTGATAGGTATGCTATTAGGAAGGAATTAGGGCATAAGGGTATATTAGTAATTAGCTAGAGAGTAGGGGAGGGGAAGGATAAGGAATATTTGGTGAGTAAAATAGAGCTTGAGAGCTATCTCAAGAAAGAGAGGGTCCAAGTACCTCGAACACTTGATTTATCTTGTATTTCTGTTTATGATTTACATTACAATATAGCTGGGTTGTTTCAGTTTGTTTATTTAGTATTTCTGTTTATGATTTACATTACAATATAGCTGGGTTGTTTCAGTTTGTTTATTTAAGGCTTATTAATTTCACAAACAAACTTCACCACAACATACATTTGTAGTGAGGGATTCAAACTTCTGACTTCTTGGTCGAAGATATATGTCTTCATCAGTTGAGTTATGCTCATGTTGACACAAACTAAA
This sequence comes from Herpetospermum pedunculosum, assembly GCA_028017165.1. NCBI lineage: Eukaryota > Viridiplantae > Streptophyta > Magnoliopsida > Cucurbitales > Cucurbitaceae > Herpetospermum > Herpetospermum pedunculosum. The sequence goes on from CM051530.1 coordinate 2,203,242, forward strand.
CTTAGACTTAGACTTATGAAACTCATATTTTAAGTTTACAAATTATGAACCCACAGTTTACAAAAACCTAAGTTTTATAACTCCAATCCAAACACATTATGAAAACTCATACTCCCAACTTCATGCTTCATAGACTAAGGCTTATAAAATTCATTAGCTAAATAATCCTCTACAAGAATGATGGAAAACATTATGATGTGTAACTTCATTAGGATGAAAACATTCTTAGAGAGACCAAAAAAAAGGGAAGCCGAGAAAAGCAATAACATCTATTGATTTTGAAATGATTAAAATCAATGTTAGTTCAAGATCATTTTTTATCGTATGTACATCGCGTTTAAAAATTTAAAAATGCAAAATCAAACATTAAAATGATTTTGAATGATAAAATTCATGTTTTGGAGTGATTTTGAACCTGACAAAAGTGATTTTAACCATTTCAAAATCACTCCCAAACATGTCTCAAGCATATGAATTGATTGAGAAAAAATGTGGTGGTTAGTAGTTCATTCCACATACCCGACTAAGATCATTGTCAATATCAGCAGTAACCACATGGGTCCGAGTGATCTGCTCACCCTGATGATGCAGGGCAACTAAAGTTCTGTTTGCATCTTCTCTCATGTCCTCAGCAATCTTCAGGCAGTTGTTGACTGAGTTTGTTGTCTCCTCAGCTTTGTATCCAGCATAATTCTCCAAATCCTCTACTGTCTGATTCTCAAGCCCACCCGAGTCCTTGAAATCATTCTTGTATCTGTTTCTTGTTGACCATGAATACGAACTTGAAGATGAAGAATATGAAGAAGAATCGGTCTCTTTCTCGATATGATCGTCGTTGAAAAGATTGGAGTTAGGATTTGGTGCTACAGTTGCCTGATGAGAAGAGGTGATTCTTGAGGACTTGTGTTTGTGCCTCTTGTCTAAATTGTCATTGGAATCAATTGGGTTTGAACTGGAACGAGCAGGATTAGCAGGTTGGGCTGAGCCATGCCTAGCAACATTTATGGGGGATTTCCTAAAATGTGACATTTCTGAAAAGGCAAATGCAGAATTCAGCTGATGGTTTTTTCTGTCAAAGATGATGATTCTGATGCTTAGAATGATCACAATTCCACCCTGGAAGGCAAGCAAGAACCATATGAGATCATCATGGAGTTAAAGCAAGGAATCGAAGCGAATGAAGAATTCGATTAAAAAGAAGAATGGATTACATAAATCAGCATAAGAAGATGAAGAGAGAAGCACTTGAAATAGCAAAGTTTGGAACCATTAAATGATAATTAGGTTGTCGTTGTCTCTTAATAACCGTTGGATGCGTATTCAAAAATGTGCATGCACCTAGTAATCACTAGATATAAAATTGAAATACTTCGATAATTTTTCTCTCCTATATCTAACAGTGCAAAACTATCAGTCACATCAGATGTCTCGTCAATTAATTTCTCAAATGAAATGTGAAAATAGCAAAAGAACAAGTGACCGGACTCAAAACAAAGGTTCTAAAAACTCATAATCTATGGCAATGAAATCAAATCAGTCAGGCAAATACAACTTAAACATGACACCAAGAATCATGCAAATGAATCAAACAGTACACAATTTCTGGTGAAACCTATCCCCAAAACAAATTCATCCTGCAATAATCCTGAATCAGCTAGTTCATTACAACCACTCCACAACAGACAAATCAACATAATAGAACTCCAATCATCCCTTTTCTTTTCACTTCCTCAATTTTCTCTGAAACCCAGCAAGCATTGATGAAGTGGTCAAATCATCAGTTCAGAAATCGCATAAGATTTGGCCAAAAATAGATGATAAGAATCAAAGCAAAAAGAACAACGAATCAGAGAAACCCTTCGAGCATTCAGAAATCAAGAGAAACCCCAGATAAAATCAGAAAGAAAGTGGGTTGAAGTACCTTCAGAATTCAAGAACTTCGACGATCAAGAGTAAAATCGATAGAACAGCGAAGACTTGAGGTGGGTTTTGAAGGAAATGAGGGAATAGAAAGAGGGAAAGAGTCAAAGGAAGACCTGGGCCAAAAGAATCAGCAGGAATTCGAACAAATTGGGTTTTCTTTTAACAAGTCTTTCACAAATTGACAATGGAAATTGGCGTGAAAGTAGAGAAAACCCCTTTTGAATCAATAAACAAATCCACCGAAACCAATAAACATTTAAAAAATTCGAAAAGTGATTTTAAAAAACATGCTTCCTAGAAATGGCATTTTCTTCATTCCCGCCATGGTTGAACAATTCATGAAAGTTTTAAAAAAAAATCAGTCTTTTTTTAAATATATCAAATCCTTCGTCAAAATTCAAAGGGATTTTAAAATGGGTTAAATCAAATGAAAATTTATACTGAATTTATAACATAAAACATTAAAAATATGAAAACTAAAACTTAATTTATGATTTAAAGCTCCAAGAAAAAAAAAAAAACTATTATTGATCCAATCTTGCTCTTGCTGTATTTCTTCCATTGATTAAATTACTAAATTTGATTGGTTCAATTCAAACAACTCAAATATCCATAGACTTCCTGATCCACCAATCACAGAGCACGAAATTAAAAGTCAAACAAGAAAAAAGTCAGCCAACATACAAAAAAAAAAAAAAAAAAATTAAAAAATTCCCTCGTTCTTTAATTGGTGACAAATAAGACTTTTGGCAACTTGGGCTGCATTGGTTTTTGGAATATATGATGGATGACACATTTTTAATGCTCCAAACGTGTTGCCAAATTAGAATATGAATCTAAACTAAACATATATTTTTTTTACCATATTTGTAATTTGAATTTTGGAACTCTTAGTCGAAATATACGTGGGTGTTAAGGAGCATAGTTTAGTCTTTAATAGATAAGATATTATATATTATTCGAAAGGTTGATGACTTGATCTCTTGTTGAACTCGAACAAAAATTCATAATAAATTGAATTTTTTTTTTTTAGATTTAGGATGAAAATTTTATGAGAATGGTAAAAACATTTCTTAAGAAACATTAAAAATAGATTCTTTGGACAACTATTAAAAACATATATTTAGCTTTTTTTTTATTATTATTATTATTAAAATATATTATAATTAGGGATGGTTGCACAAACAGGGCAAAAAATAATTGCAAAATTAACAAAGTTTAAAACTTTTTGCAAATATTGCAAAAAATCAGTGGCTATCACTGATAGACTTTATAATTATTACTGATAGACTTTATGACTATTACTGATAGATTTCTATGAGTGATAGACTCTATCACTAATAGACTATTATCACTGACAAAATTCTATAAAAAAGACTACTATCAGCGATAGACTTCTATCAACGATAAACTTCTATCAGCGATAGACCATACTATCAGTGATAGAAATTGTCATATCCACAAATTTTTTAAAAAAGTGCTATATTTTTAATTATTTTACTCTAAATTAGATATGTTACAATTTCCCTTACATGGATGATATTTATAATGAATGAGAGATAATTTGGAGACTATATATCATGATCAATGATTTAATATAATGTCTAGATGGCGCATTCTTTAAAATTCTTATAATCATTTTTTTTAAAAGTCTTATTCTTCTCCTTTTTAATTACATATATATAGATATATATAATGTATTTTTTAGCATAATGATATGTTTCTTTCAAACATATATTAAAGATTAGAAAATTTGAGAACTCACTTTTTTTTTAGTACTGAAAAAACCACACAAACTATTGCTTGTTGCAATCCAATCCTCGAACATTAAATTTGGTCGATCACTCCTTCAAACTAATAAAATTATATAACTAAGTTTTTTAATATTGTAAAATGCACAAACCGATCTTGAACTCGATTTAAGAAAACAAAAAATTGTTGTAAAAAATTTAGGTTTAATTTTAGCAACTATACAATTCAGGAGTTTGATTAGAACAATATCTATAGTTCTACCAATATTTAAGTGTTTAATTACAACAATTTTCCAAGCTTAAAGCTATGATTGAGCAAATTGAAAGGTTGAGAATATGATTGTAACACCACCTTATAATATAAGGTGATTTCACAAAATATGTTCTCTTTAAAAATTAGAAACACAGCCATAATACGAATACCAAATATCATTATCTATGATGTAGTTTACAACTGCAAAATCACCGTCTGTAATTAGAATTCTATGATATCCCTCCTACCTGAACAACTTGAAGTAGAAGAAAATAGAGCACAAGAACATATGGAAACATCAGAAAACGAAATACACAGTGATTTGGTCGCGATAACGGTACTGTTTTTTTCTGAAGAAACTAATTTGGAAGTGCAGTTACTAATGGAGGAACTACCATTGACATTCCAGACATAGCTTGTTTCTTCACCACGGCAGCATGCTTCTGCCCAGCCAGATGAGAATCAAACACCGTTTGGCTATTGCAGACCACATTGCAAATGCTGCAGGTTTTAACAGAATTTGCAGCCGTACCGCTTTCCATAATCTTGCGTTTCTTTGTCTCCAGATCTTCTGGTGTTAGAGCTGAACTCTTCTGTGTTTTCTGTACATCGTCACTACTACTTGGGTTGTTTGCAACTGGGTTTTCCATTGGTCCAATAATTGTAATTGGATCTGCTGCCAATGGCGGAGCGTTTGAAGCACCGGCATCACTCTTTCCCTTTTCGACTTTTTCTGTGTTCTTTAGGTGTTTCTTTCCTGATAGGTGCGTGGCATAGATTTCATTGCTGTTACAGCTGATCTTGCAAACTTCGCACCAGGCAGACTGAACGACCTTGTTCTTTTTCGGTTTCTTCTTCAAGCTGTCATCGTATTCAGACCGGATTGCAGCAACAAAGGGGTTTTGGGATGTTAAGGCAGCCTATTCAGCAGGAAAGTTGAAGTTTTAATAAAGAGATATATGATTAGAAAGCAACAGCTTTAAACTAGTTTTATTCTCCATAGCTATATTAAATCTATACTCTCTGAGGTGTAATGCTAACTTTTTAGCTAATCCCCCGAAAGCTCAAGGTATTCATTTGACAATAACTAGAAGAATAGTAGTAGCTGCTTACATTATATAGCATATTAAATTTGGTGATCAGTAGATTACCAAGCACAAACAACTACATAGTCTTGAATACTTAAAAGAAGCACTCATCATCATTGAGAGAGCGGACTCATTACACTCACAACTCAAACCCCTAATTTTATTTTACTTTTTGATATCCGTGAGTGTCCAGGTCAGCTTGCGCGCATCCCGACTACTCTCACAGGACAACCGTCTGACCCGAATACATTTGGTTGGCAAGGAAACTTGTAGGATATTAAATCCTAGGTAGGTGGCCACCATGGTTTAAACTCATTCTCTCTAAGCCTTTTTATTATTCTCAAGGCCCTTATTGACCACTATAAATTACCAATGATGAGAAGGATGCAACAAATGTGTCTTATTCATATGCCAAGGTGGTGAATAATTGTCAGAAAGGAAGAAATAGAATGAAACAAGAGCAAAAACTAAAATTAAATAACCCAATCACCTAGTTCCATTTAACATATGGATCAATTTTTATACATGCATAAATATATATATAACCAAATCATACATTTCAATCACCCCATGGAAACGGACAGTGGTTTCTATTTCATGCTTTCTTTATCATTAGATAATGCATTTAAATTTATACTGAAGGGAATAAATAAAAGTAAGTAAATAGGTATTGAAAGAAAAACCACTATCAAAAAGCAAATGATGACTAGAGTAACACAGTTTAGACTAGCCGAATACACCAGTGTAACTCACCTGAGCGGCGTGCTTTTTCCCACTCAGATGGTTATCAAAAACCTCTCGACTGTTGCAAACAACGTTGCATACAGTACAAACCCTCGCAGAATCAGCTTGTATACCACTATCTATATTTATACGCTTGCGCTTCTTTGTCTTCAGACCTTTACTAGCAGCAGGCACATCCGGAGTCCCCAATACCACTTGTCCGCTAACATTGCCCGTCTGGTTAAGCATATTTATGTTACTATCAGAGGAAGTACCTCCCATCAAGGAACTGTTTTGCATTTCAAAATTCTTCTTGTGTTTCTTTCCCAATACATGTTTATCAAAAACATCTTTACTGTTGCAGTCAATTTTGCAAACTTCACATCGCATGGGTTGGATGAACTTGGTTTTCACATGTTTCGTCCTAGTTGTGTTGTGTGCAAAAGATTTAGTTGCCCAATTTCCATTCAATAAAGGATTAGAACTCGTGGAAGGTATTTGATTCTCAATCAAGGATTGGAATACCTACACAAAAAGATTGCTCAAACATGAACTTCTGAGAAGTTTCGATGCATGGAGATTAAGACATTGTGATATAAAGCTACCACTTCCACAAAATCTGTTGTGAGAAAAGAGTTTTCTACATTCATGCAATTGAGAGTTCAGATTATACGCATAAATAAGATCGATTCATCATGACTTAGATTATGTTTGAGAATATTTTTTTAAGTTCAACTATGTGGGAATGGAAAACTGAACATCTTACCTTAGGGACAAATGTATAATGTCTTAACCAAGCTCAATCTAGCTTTTAACCAGGACCAAAAGCACTTATGAAAATTTCCATGCCCTTGAGTTTAGATGATATGCATAAAGAAGATACATCATCACATAGGCTAGGTCTGAAAATATATTGGCATGGCCAAGAAGAAACACTTTTCACTCAAAAAATTTAAAAGTACTTTAAGAAAAAAAGTCAAAAGCACCCACTAAGAGTGTAGAATGAAACATCAAAATGATTCATCATCACACACTTTTATACTAACAACGCTTATTGTAAAAGAATTCTCAATAAAACATGGCGTGGGGATGGGGGAAAGCAGTTCATACTTCATATGGCAAAACAATTCATCAAACTCCAGCGCGCAAATTTCCCACAAAGAACACGAAAATCAAAACACAAAAACAAAAGGACCCCAGCCTCCACCACAAAGAAAAACCCAGAAACAATCCAAATCCAAATCCAAATCCAAACTCAACAGAAGACAGTCCACCAAACACAAGAAAATTGAAACAGAAAAAGAAGAACACTCACAAATCCAACGTGGTCGGGCTGTGGAACGACCCAATTATGAGAAACAGCAGTTGGGTCAGCATAATATTGCGGTTGGACTTCGAATCCAACATAGGTAGCGGGTAAGACGGCGGAATTGGAATAAGGGTCGGTGCCAGGAGGGTGAAGAGCCGGTTCTGCGGCGACGCCGGGGGGTAAAAGCGGCTGAGGAAAAGGAGGGAAAGAAGAAGGGTTAGGATTTACAATGTGGGGTCGATGAGGGAAATAGGGAGGAACGGAAGAAGAAGAAGAAGGAGGAGGAGGATGATGATGCTGTTGATGAAACATTTAGAAAAAGGGGAATCGAAATTGAAGGAAGAAGAAACTGAAATTCAGTTTAGAATCAAGATTTGATTAGAAGAACTCACAAAGTTGTGATTGCGATGGAACGAACACCGTCGCTATTCGCCTCGCCGGAGAGATTTTGCATCGCGTTCGTGGATTGTGAATGTGGACTATGGAGATGGAGCGGATAAGAGAAAGGGCTCACCCAATTCTTGGGCCTCCCGCCATAACTCTGCTTTTGGGCTTTCACGAGTTTGGGACAGTCGGATTCAACTTCCCTTCGTTTAAATTTGAACGTTTAAATTCTAACTTCTACTGTCACGTGAAAAACAAAAATTACGTAGATGTTGAAAAATGATAAGAACCCTATTTTATCGATTTAAAATATCGAAATATAACAAAATTATGACAAAATCAATGGAGAATATGTCAGATATATAATTTCATGATTTTTAACGGCTTAAACAACACATTTTCATTTTTTCCATGTTACATAAATATAAGTTAGAATTTAATTGTTTATATCAATTTTTGTATTTTTTGTTAATAATATGACATATTTGAAACATTCTTTAAAAAAAATTTGAAACTTTTGAAAGATTGTAGAGTATTTTTAAAACATAATCCATAGTTGATAGTTTAGTGGTATTTTTTATATATATATAATATAGCCTTCATTTTATTATTATTTTAGAAAAATCAAATTTTACTTTAAACTTTCGATTTAAAAAAGATATGTTCACATGCTTCTAATTAATTATGAGGGAAAAACCATAAGTTTAATAATATATTTCTATTTAGTTCATAAATTTTAAAAAACAAACATTTTAGTCGTTCACTTCTATAAAATATTTTAAAATATCTTTGAAATAAAGAAAGGATGATTTGACAAGTTAACTTTTTTTTTTTTTAATACAATAAATACGGAGGATGAAGATTTAAACTTTCAACCTCAAAAAAATAAATACATGTCAATTACTTTTGAGTTATTCTCTCTTTATCTCGACAAGTTTACTTGCTGACCTAATTTTTTTAATGAGTTGGAAAATTATTCAAATTTTCTTTCAGCTTATGTGGTATATATCTCTCGTTCTACCCTTAATTCTTCTTTTTTTTTTTCTATTTCTTTTTAGTGACCTCAAAAAAGCATATAATAGTATTCTATTAACCATCAAAATTAATGCTATTATATGCATTAAACCCACTTGTAATAAACTAATTAATTACAAGTAAAGGATGAGATTTGAATTTACGCTTTGATCCTTAGAATTATGTTTACTAGTCAAACAAGGCAAAAAAAAAAAAAAATACACATTAGCCATGGCTCATGGGTAAAATCGGTAGAAACAATAATTGTAAAAATAAATTAAGGATAAAAAAAGATAAATTAATTAATTGGAGGCTTTTAATACATTTATGAAAATGAAATGTAACCAAAGAAGAGTACACATATGGGTTGTTAGACTATCAATTAAAAGTCTAAAACTGAAAATCTCTTCTACTAAAAAAAAAATTAATATAAAGCTTTGCCAAACCGAGCATAGCTCAATTGGCATAGGGTTGTGCCGGTGACCAAAAGGTCATGGGTTCAATCCCCGCATTAATTAAACTACCGTTGCAAAAAAAAAAAAAAAAATTAAAAAAATTAAAAATAAAAAATAAAATTACTATCTAGAATTTAGAAGGACCGATAATAAAAGACTATGAAATATTATCACGGTACAAAATTAGAGTAAAAGTGAGCATAGTTCAACGATAAATTGTACGTACTTCTTCTTCCTAAAATCAAAAGTTTGAATCTCTCGTACTCACAAACTTATACTAAAAAAAAAGTTGAATTAGACTCACTTTCAAAGTTTTTTCACTTTGTTAAAGAATTGAATAATATATATATATATATATATATTTTATTGTCCAAGAATTAAAACCCTTAGTTTGGAGAACTTGTTAACGAAAATATGTAATAAAACTAAACATTTATTACAATAATTCTATTTTGTTTCGAAGTTAAAAAAAAAATGTCTAATAGGTTTTTAAACTTTTAAATTTGTGTCCAATAAATTCTTAAATTTTCAATTTTGTGTTTTATAGGTATTTTTCTTATTCAACGCGTTTTTTTAAAATTCACAAATCTACTAGATACGGAATTGAAAGCATAAAGTCTCATTAAACATAAAATTTAATTTTATATCTAATAGATCAGTTAACTTTTAAAATTTTCAAATATATCAAGAACTTATTAGACACAAAATTGAAAATTTTTTAAAATAAAAAAACTAAACTTGTAATTTCACCTTAATTTTATATTCTTATATATCTAATATTATACTATACAATATCACATCCCATAAACTAATATTGCAAAACAAACCCAATTATTATTATTATTTTCTCATCTAAAATTAGATTAGGGAAAAAGAATAGTAGAAAATGGTAAAGTAAAAAAGAATAAAGAAAATTAATTTGGGGCAAAAGCTTTTACATCAAAGAAAAAAAAAACAAAGAGGCGTGGCCATTGGGACCAAATTGTTTGCTTGCGTGCTTCACCACACCATTAATTAGGTCACTCATGCAACTAACTCAATGCTATTCCATTTACTACTATACTCATTTTGCTTTTTAGTACCTTTTCCATTTTAATCTACATTCTTTAGGTTTACTATTCTCACCACTTCAAATTTAAGGGAAAAAAACTGGTTAAACTGTACATTCAGCCATTGAATTTTAAGTACCGGTCTATTTAGTCTCTGAACTTTAAAGAGGTTCACTTACTTACTACGTTACACTAACTTAAGCACGTCACATCAGGTTTAATTCAACAACATGTGAAAGTGTGGATTCGAAACTCTGATCTTTTAGTCGATGATATATAATGTTTTAACTATTTGAGTTATGTTTAGGCTGGTACATCCATGTAACCTTAATGATGTTAACAACTCAGACGCGTCACATTAGTGTAACCTTTTTATTTTTTTTGAGTTCAATAGCATGCGTAGTAGAGATTCAAATCTCTGATCTTTTGATGGATGATATAATGTTTTAACCATTTGAGTTATGTTTAGATCGACACATCAATGTAACTTTAATGATGTTAACGCTAGGGTCTGAATAAAAGTATTAGGTAAGTTGAAAAGTTGAATTATTTATGATTTAATAAGAAAATATTCTTTTAGAGGTGGTCCTCTCTCTCTCCAAAGATTAAAATGGGGCATTTTGTAGAGCATGGTATGATGTTATTGGAAAGACCACTTGCATTGTAAAGAAAGTGAGAAAGAAAGGGAAGGGGAGGGTGGAAGTGAGATGGCTTTGTCATGTTTTTGGTAGGTGACTAAACAACCACTTTGAGCTCACATGCCATCTTTAAGTTGTATCTTAAATCTTGCTTTTAATCCTCTTCATCACTTTCTTATACCAATCCCATTTTTCAAGGCATCACTCATTTCATTTCTCTTTGATGCCAAGATAAAATAATGACCCTCCAAGAACAACATCACTTGAGATGAGGTACCCAATTATAATTCAAAACAAAAAAAATAAAACAAAACCAGTAAAAAAAATAAGCTTAACTCAGCGGTAATTTATCTGTATTCCTTTCTTTGAGATCGGAGATTCAAATCTCCATACTCTGCCCACACAAAAAAAAACATAGCTCAACAGTAATTGACATGTACTTCTTTCTCTTGAAAATCGGAGATTCAAACCTCCATACCAGAATGTAAAGAAAAACAAGATCGTCAAAAGAAACACAAATGAAAAACAAGAGTATCTTTTTTATTATACCAGAAGAACATGAAAAAAAACAAAATCAACATCAAAGCTGCAGTTTTGAAGCATTAATGGAGAGATCCTCAACCAAAATGTAAAGAATCAATGAAATGAAATGATACCCAGAAAGTATTTGACTATACAATCTTTAATTCTTCTCTTTTTTTTGTTCTTTGAAGTTGAAAAACAAAAACAGAGTTAGATTAGATTTAGATATGAAATCCCACATTGACAAGAGCTTCATGCTTGTGTTCACTAGCTGCAACCCACCATGGCTTTAATGATGCTAAATTGTGGTCCTTGATTTCTCTTTCAACAGGTTCAGGAGGAAGATTCAGGTCCAAAAACCCCCTAATTTCTGGGACTTGCTTTTGAATTTCAATTGTTACTCTGTTTTTAGCCTCTGATCCACTGATCAAATGAGATCTTTTATGCCCACCAAGTGCTTGTCCTGATGCAAACACTTTCTCACAAATTGGGCATTTGTGTTTGCTCATTTTCTTTTGAATCTGAGTATAACCCGATTCGTCTTCGCTTCGACCGCCATTGTTGATCCCTTTCGAAACCTTGCTTTCTGCTGTTGGGTTTGCAGAAATAGCCATTTCTAAGCTGCTCTCACTCCCCATTTCTTCTAATTCTTGTTCTTCCATGGCTGACTCAACAAAACTTCCCTTTAACTTCTTGTGGCTTGCTCTATGCCCACCAAGTGCTTGATATGAGTGAAAGATCTTATTGCAAATATCACACTCAAATTTGCTTCTCTTTTTTGGTTTCTTGCAGATTTTTGAATCCCAAAACTCTGCCAATGTTTTCTTTTGGGATTTCAAGAACATGTCAGAGTTGAATCTACCTTGGTTTTGGTCATTTCTCTTGGGGGAAGTTTTGGATTTGAATTTAGATCCACCTCTTTGATCTGGTTGAGACTGTTTGATCATTTTCCCCTTAGAAGAATTTTGCTCTGATTGCTTTACTTCAGACTCCATTTTCTTCCCCTTGAGTTTGTTTGATGATTTCACTAACTCACTTCCATTAGAGACAGAAGCTTTGCTCTCAAGAAACTTTGAATTGTTATCTGAGGATTCAGCAGGAGGAGAATTGAAACCAACCCAATTTCCTCCCACATCCATGGAAAGTAACATCAAAGAAATGGCAACTTCTTGTTCTTGCTCCATTTCAGAAACAGAGAAAGAAGTTGAATTTGCAGTGCCAATTTGGGTTTGAGCTGATGTTCTTCTTCTTGTTGATCTCTTTCTCTTGTTTGAAGGTTCAGTTTCATTATCAGATTGGAAATCCATCACAAGCTTATGAGAATCTGGTAAATCTTCCATCTCTTGACTACTGGAAATTAGTGATCTTTCAGAAGAGTGGCATTTCATATGACCAAACAAAGCCTTCCATGATTGAAACCCTTTACCACATTCTCTACAAAACTTGTCTTGGAGTGAAGATTCTTCACTTAAAAACTCAAGTTTCTGAGTCTTTTTTGGATTCTTTCTCAGACCATAACCAAACCCAGCTAGCAAATCTGTCTCCTCCTCCATGTTTGATATGCTTCCACCACTGTAATTATTAGCAACTTGAAAGCTTGTTGTAATTCTGCTATGTTTCTCATCATTCTCAGCTAAATTATTGGTCAAATGAGACCTCATATGCCCTCCCAAGGATCTTCCACAAACAAAACTCTTGTTGCAAAGCTTGCAAACATGTCTGGATGCTAAATTAGCTTCCATTCTCACAACACTCTATACTTAAAAGTTAAACCAAAAGAGAAACAAAACAAACAGAAAATCAACAATCCAAGAGCTTGAATTGATGCTGCCAAGCCAATTCTTGATCTTCTGACCTCAAGATCCAATTCCACAATGAAAACAGAAAAAAAAACAAACAGAACCCAGATCAGAAAACCAAGCCAATTTCCTCTCTAGAACATCCTCATCATCAAACAAAAAACTTGCTCAAACTGCAACTGATCACTGAACCCACCTCAGAAATGGAAGAATTATGAAGCAAGAACAAGATCTGAAGCATAAAAAGTGGAAAAGAAGAAGACCCAGTAAACCATTCTCTCTTTTGAAGTACATACAAGGCAAGAGAGAAGAAATAGAAATTGAAGAATTGGGTGTGTGATCTGTAAGTTGTGTTACTAATAATAGATATATGAAATTAAAGAAAGCAAAGGAAAATGAATGAAGCAAAGGGTTTTAAAAGGTAAGCAAAGTAAGCAAAGCTAGAGTCTAAGCTTGACTATATTTAGAGGAGAAATCCATGCAAGAGAGATGGATGGAAGAGAACAGAGAAGAGAAAGCAGCACGTGTATTTAACTGAGAGTTCTACGCTTTCTCCCAAATCTCAACGGCTGAGATTCATTGTTGAAGGCGATCATCCCCATGGAGGGCCATACGATGGTTGAGGAACCTACTCAAAACCTAACTGCCATACTCAAAAACTATTCCTTTCTTAAGGAATTTCCCACTTCTTCTCTTCTTTCACTCATCTCTCTGCTCAAATCTCCTTCCACTTTCATCTCCTCATACTTATTCTTTCTTTTGTACTTTCTCTCTGAGTTTTTTCTTCTTTTTACCCATTTTGTAAATTGTATATTGTCTAAAGTTTAAACCGCTCCCAAGAGATTACATGATGGCTACAATGTGACTGATAATTTTACACAAGCCGGGCCATCCTCTTTATCCTCATTGGACTCAAGGACATCGATAAGCTAAACCAATTAGGCAGTAGATTCGATCGAGACTACATACGCCTAGCTACCTTCCTTAAAGAGAAAGAATCCCTTATTTATATATTACAAAAAACATCGAGAAACATATTATGAGCACCAAGTTGATGCTGCATATCGCACGCTTGTTATATTTTTTGAGAAGAATTGTAAAAAGGTTTTGATTTTGTATAATGGTTATTAGAAGTCTTTACAGGTTCTTTGTCACTGTTTGGACCTTTTGATAAAGTTTAAACCCCTCCCAAGAGATTATATGACAGCTACAATGTGACTGATAATTTTACATCGAGAGAAGAATTGTAAAAAGATTTTGATTTTGTATAATGGTTATCAGAAGAAGTCTTTACAGGTTCTTTGTCACTTTTTGGACCTTTTGATTCAATTGTTCAACTTATTACTCTGATTTTACCCTTAATTGTTTCCATTTTCCACAAGTTTTATCAACTCGAACCTAGCTCAATTGGTATAAAGATGTGTCATCGACCATGAGGTATGAGGTTTGAATCCCTCACCCGAATCTCGGAAGTTTAACTAAAAAAAACACACACATATACCTTTTTGAATGTGAATATTTAACATGTGTACTATCTATTCTCTTTAATTTACTTAATTTACTTAATGGGTCTAATAAAAATAAAACCCATCAAAATAAATTTTTGAAGTTGACTTTTTTATACGATTTCATGCCAAAAATACAGTTCACGAGTATATTTTTTTTAGAAGGTTTTATATTAAGACGACTTTATTCAGTCTAAATGTTGATGAGGGAAAAAGAGCAATTTGGAGGGGTTGCTCCCTGCATCTTGTTAAGCTCAAATGTAAAATTAATTCAATTGGGTATTTTTTTTTATTTTATTTTAGAACAATACATATTTGTTTTTATGGAAGATCGTGCAAAAATGGTCTAAATTATAAAAAAATATCCTTGAACTATGAGTTTCGTTTTAAAAATGTCATCACCATTAAAAACACATAGAATGATGACATAGATGAAAAAAAGACTGTAATATTGCGACTTTTCAAAGAATAGGCTATAGGGGTATTTTAGGTTTATCTCCGTTCGTTTTTTCACAAGAAAAAATTGATTCTTGGTAAAAAAAAATTAAAAAAAGATGAAGTGAAGTGCCGGCCTATGTTGGCAATTAAGCAGAAAGTTAATGAATGAGAAAGAAAAGGGTAATTGTATTGATTAGGACTACTAATCACATGTCAACTATGATTAAGGAGCACCTTCCATTTGGTTGTTCCCTTCTTCCCAGCACTTTAGTACGATTTTTAGCTGTGACTTGTCTGTAATTGCCTTCCATTTTCTGCTTTGTTTTTTCCTCCAAAATGTGTCAGAAACAACCTTATTCTATTTAGTTTATCTCAATATATAAAATAAGTGAACTTGCTTTTGAGAATTAAAATAAAATATAGTCTATGTTTAATCTCAAGCAACATGTGCATTGTTTCCCAATCACATCCAATCCACTTTCATAATTCTACTTACTTCTCCGAGGAGAAAAGAGCATAACTCAACTGGTTCCTTGAAGTCAGAGGTTCAATCTTCATACCCCACATTTGCTATACTAAAAAAAAAAAAATGAATCTAATGTCAATATGAAGATAGTTCTGCAGTAATTGACATCTACACTTTCTTATGAAGTTGAAAGGTTCAATCTTAACTCATATTTGTTGTACTAAATAAAAGATGATGGATCTAATGGTGGCACGTGGAAGCCACTCGCGCCAGGAGAAATTGTGATTAGTTTGACTAAAGCTACTAAGATTTAAAAATGAAAATGAAATCAAAGAAAAGAGAGTTGTAGATACTTGGAAGCACGTATGAAGAAGATGATATGATAGTTATATTGTATCTTTTGCATATGGTGCGGGCTACTGTCTGCAAGCAAGGACTTGACTTGGAAGTGAGGTTTCAATGGAGCTCTCTCCTAAAAAAAGTGATGCTCAAATTTTAAAAAGTAGAACCAATCCTTTATAGAGCAAAGCCTTGTGTAATTCAACAAGAAGAATGGGGGATAAGATGCTTTCTGGCTTTATGCTTTTCCCAACCTCTTTGACTCCTATTTTTCACCACCCAAAACCCCCAGCTTTTTTCTCTCTAGATTCCCACCAACTTCTTTGGAAAAATCCACATTGGGTTTCTATATGTAATGTAAATAAAGCACTATTAATCAAATTACTTCAAATCCAACAAATGACAGATAATGAATTATGCACAACTTTTATGAAACTTTTATGATGCACAAACCAATATGAAATAGTTTGCTGTCACTTTCGGCACTAAAAGAAATAAGGGATCCAAAAAGAGTCAAGAGAGAGATAAAAACATGGTTGCAGATGCAATGAAAGCAAATGATTACAGTTGGTTCACTAAGAGCCAATGATTCACACAGTATTGCATCCTTAGCAGTCACGTCCAACCATTTTGACTAATCTCGAGATAACTAATGGTTAGACTAATCTCGAGATAACTTGTCAGACACTGCCTAATCCTACTACATTTAAAAAAATCCTACTACATTTAAAAAAAAACAGTCGGGTCAAACAATTTAAGCAAGTAAGGACAAAAGTTCAAGAAGCCTATGGAGAAATTTTCACATATTTTAACCATTGTGTATCAATAATTCATGTTCATGGATATATACAGATAAGCTAATAAAAAAATGGATGAGCAAAAACTCACTTTTTTTTTCTTTTTTGCACAAGAGAGAGAGAGGTAACATGAGTCCAATTACTTTTCATTTATGATCAAGAGAAGAGACATCTTGCAGGAAAACCAATTGCGTTTCTCAAGGTGGCTGTCCATCTTAGCTTGATGAAAAAGAAAAATTGAAACTCTCCCTATGGCTATTTATATGCAGGAGAAAATTTTTGGGCGATTCACCCTCCAGAGGGTAAAAAGAAGGAAACTTTTTTTCCATTCCAATTTACCATTTATGATGACGACAGCTCAGGCTGCAGCAATTAACTCAAGCTCTTACCATCCCTTGCCTTGTAATTACTCGAATCATCTCCAAAAACTTCTTCTATCATACTGCTGGTTGGCAAGAAGTCAACTTCACTTTTCGAACAAGTCAAGTATCCAACGTCCCACACCTTGGCATCACAGTGGTCCTGAACCGATGATGGCTCGTGACCGAGACCAACCCCATTGTTTGGCCCCGTAAAGCTACCCAGCCATTGATCACAATGCTCCGTGGTCTTGGCTGGAAGTTGTTCTTGGGTGGCAGGACATGTGTCAAACGATGTGCAAGAATCATCTTGAACATCGTGTTCTCCTCCCCTTTCATCACAAGGAATTCTATCCTTCAGTGTGGGACTGGAACGACAATTATTAAAACAATTACCAATTCCCCTACTTTCATTATCATCAAATCTTTCATCAGCAATATCCTCGTCATACTCCTGCAAATCATCTTCCCTGCCATGATCAAACCCAGGTCCAACTTCATGTAGCGGTGATTCGACAACAGAGTCATCATCCTCCTCTGTCATTCCATGTTCATTGTCACCATAGTCATCAGTTCCTTGCCACTCATCATTGTCACTATCAATGTTTAATGAGTCACATCTGTTCTGCTCTGCTCGCCTTCGAAGAATAAAGACGTTGAAGTAATAGCTAACAATCTCCTTTTTAGATTTGGAAGCAAACACCACCGAAAGATCACCCCAAAAGTTTTTCCCAAGTGAGACTGGATTAGAAAAGACGACCTCATAAAACAATCGTTCTTCTTCTTCGCTCCATTTCTGTGCTACTTGCTCTCCCATTTCAGAAAACCCTAGCTCCATAAATCTTTCTGGTCCAATAGAACTTGTAAGCTGCTCTTTTGCTTCTGCAATGTGCATATTAACACATCCCACAGACCCACCATCCTCACAGCTGCAAGCTGCTCTTCCACTCCCAACTTCTTGACCAAAAACGATGGATGAATCCACATCTGGCATTGGAATAACACAAGTACCAGTCAACCTCTTCTCGTATTCGTCAACTGTAAGACCAGACTTTGAATCTGATCCAGAAACATATGACATAACCTCCACATCCCGCGTTCTCCAAGGTGGAACAATAGCTTGATGATCAGGACCAATGCAAATAGATTTTTGAGGAGGGTGGTCCAATAGTAAAGAATATATTTCTTCACAGTACGTCAATAGTCTTCGCTGATGATTTACAGGGTTAAAAAAATCTGAGGAAATAGAATAATGTAGAGGAGATTTAGATGGGGACCCCTCTTCAAGGGCCTTATTGCTGTTCGTGCCAGAGGAGAAAGACATGCAGCCAGGAATACTAGTATCGAAGTCATCACTGCTTCCATGGGGCTCTGAGAAAACTCCACTTGAATGCTTTTCGTCACTTTCTGTATCATTCTTTGGAAATTCATCCCCTAACAATCACAATGGAAAATGAATTGCCATCAGAGTTATCCAGGCAGCTCTAAATAGGAAACAAACAGATAAAAACTGTTTTGCAGCTGATCTTATCAAATCATTTATCAAGAAAAATACAAAACCAGCATAAAATAATTGTCCCAAATCAATATATCAATCACTTCCCAAATTATTAAAAATCAGAATGAAGATTAGCTGAATATGATCGTAGTCGTAGATTAAATAATAATTATATAATATATATTGTTAGGTACACTCCTCAATCTGGGGCTTCCACATTACCACCCTGCAAGATAGCAATTTATACAAACTACTAGTATAAGACCCTTATCAAAAACTTCCACATAACATTATGGCCAAACTCGCACCTAGAGCATAATGATATTGTAGAGAATCTTCAGGGATAACAGATTCTGAAAATGACAGTATTTGATTATTCTGTTCGACCACTTGTTTCAAGTGCTTGGAAGAGATCTCCAGTTGTTCTCCATCATCAAAAGGCTGTTTCTGAACCATTTTAATGGCAGCACCAATTGTGACCTGAGGAGGAAAAAATAAGTTAAAAGAGTTGCCAGAAATCCCATCGACGAATAAAGAAACAGATAGAGGCAAAATGCACAACAAATATTACTTCAATTATATACAACGGGACAGTGGGGGAAAACACAGTATCTTCCACACTTCCAGTCAATGCTCAAAATCTTAAAGAATCTTAATCAAATACTTTTGTTGCATTTCTAACAGAAGTACCTTGAATTCCCAAATATAGTAGACAACTAACTAGTCTATCTTCAAATAGGTTAATATATCAGAATTAAAAAAACAAAAAATCAGAGACTAGTAGAGTTTGGCAATTGTTCTTTGCTAAAGCATAATCTACGTCTCTCCTTTCAATCTTTAATCACGATATGGGGTGCATGTGTGTGTGACACACTCAAATACCCTATTAATAATAGCAAGTTTCATTGTAAAACAAAGAAGAAATGGGCTTTGTCAAAACAAGATATAATCACTTAAAGAGAAGTGACCCATGCATGTTGAAGTCGATTGTACAACAATGCATGCCAAACCCATAACTAGAATATGAAAAATTAACCCTTTTAAGAAACAAAAGAGCATTTTGAACATGCTTGGTTATCTAGTGTGATTCTAACTACACAAAGAATATTCTTCTAAAGCGTTCTTAAAGAAACATGAGACCTGAAAGAGACCATTATCCAAGTCAATCACCAATTTAGAGGAAACTAGTAGTAGTGAGAAAGAGAATATGTTATAATCCATACTTAAAATGTTTAGTTCTAGCGATGTCATCATCATTCAACAACAGTGTTTTAATATTCTCGGACATTTAAGAGTTTTCTACATGGAAGGGCATAAAGGTAAATATGTGCCGTTAAAAAAGGGCCCCAACTTGACTTTATTAAAATAAAATAATTTAAAAAAAAAATTAAAAAAAATAAAACTCGAAGAACGATAATCGAAAGGGCTGAAATAAATTCGAAATTATTCATCAAAATTGAAACCCTAAAAATTAAGAACCAATTGCTTTGTACCTCTAAAATAGTCGTCGTATCAACGGAGCAATAGACGAATCGGAAAATCGGAGCTCGGATATACAGGTAATTGGCCGAATAATTGCGGTTATTCCAAGAAATTTGAATTTCCCCCAATTTATTTTGGTAAAAAAAAAAAAAAAAAAAATCCCCAATACGCAGAAACCCTAACCCTAAATTCCACTAATCCACCAGAATCCCAAAATCAAACGAATCTGGAACAGCGATTCACGATAAATTGATGAAATAAACAACCCCAGGCGAAGAACAAAACAAAAATCCAGATCCAAGTCGCTGAAACGATTAAAAATAATTTACAAATCCAAAAAAAAAAAAAACAGAATCGGAAAGAACAGATCTCCGATTCGATGAAAACCTAAAGCGAGAAACACGAAAACAATACAGAATCGGCAAAAATTGGGATCGATGCAAAGAGGAGGACGAAACAAAAGCAGATCTGATAAGGAAATAGAGATCGAAGGGTTGGATCAGAGAAAGATGAAGCGAGAAAAGAATAAAAAGGTGGGAATTGAAAGAGGCGGCGGCGATTGACGACGATGACCAAAACTAGGGTTTGGTTATTTGTTTGAAGAAGGGTTATCCGAAAATCGAATATAACTAAAAGAGGCACGAATCTTTGCGAAATTACGAATATAGCCCCTGCTGTGTTTTGTTAGGGACGTGGACGAAATCGCTATATATATATGAATTGTGAAATATGAATACACAACGTGGTGCTGAAATTGTGTTTTTATTTAATGCCATGGATTCTCGACACGTGGCGTTTTCGAGGGTATAATTGTCAATTTGCCTTTTGACTTTTTTTTTCCTTCTCTTTTTTGTGAAATGTAATATGTGATTTAATGATTTACATTAAAAATAATAAAAATAATAATAATTTATAAATTACAATCCTTAATTTTTTTATTTTAGTTCATCACGATATCGTGATATTGGATTGGGAGAAATTTGAACGTGTTTGGTTAAGGATATATACTTAAATGAGTTGAATTATACTTTGGTTAGTGTTAACTATTTTTTTTAATGGTTGTATTAGGAGTGAAAAGTCTAAATATTCAAACGTTTAATATTGTGTTTAGGCGCGACGTTAGTGTGATTAAATTACCTTTTACCTTTTTTAATACAACACATGTAAGATTGATGTATGAGCGCCCATGGTCTAATGGATAAGGCGTCTGACTTCTGATCAGGTGATTGTGGGTTCGAGTCCCACTGGGTGTGTATAGTTTATACATCATTAGTTGGAATGTTGGTCAAATATTTAAAATTTTCATTCGAGTCCCACTGGGTGTGTATAGTTTATACATCATTAGTTGGAATGTTGGTCAAATATTTAAAATTCTCACAACTGTTCTAGACAAATTTTAGTTTATAACCTTAGATTTTAGAGATTGTATCAATGAAACCTTTAAACTAACCATAGTATCAATTAAATATTTAAATTTTTGAATAACTGATTTACTTATGAAAATTACAAAAATTTGAATTACTACAATTACAAGTCTCTACACGTTTAAATTAACGCGATATTTTTACCCGTTTGTTAAGATGGTTTGTTAAGATGATCCAAATTTTTAATATTATTCCTATGAACATATTTTATTTTTCCTACATTTCTTTTCTCTCTCCTCCATCGTTGAAAAAATATTTCGAATCTTAAAATTATCAGATTTAAAAGAGAGGTAGAGCGAACAAAAATAATATTAAAAAATTTAGTGATGATGTTAAATCATTTTGACAAACAGATAAAAATACCAAAATTACCAAATCATTCGTACAAAAATCTCCGTATAAATTCATCTTTGTCCAAAATATTTCCAACCCTTTTATTAGAGGATGTAGTTACATTATTCAAACCTTATATAATCAAAGTGAGTCTGGCATTATTGTGAAATGTTTAAAAATACATTTAAACATTAATCTTCTTACAAAAAAAAAAAAATGCATTATATAATCCCAATAAACATATCGCATTGGGCCTGGCGCCAAATTACTATTGAGATTTGGAATTTAATTTTATACAAGCCTGATCAAATAAAAGTAAACATATAAACAAAAAAAAACAATTAAAAAAAAGCTTATGATTTTACATTTTATACACGCAACTGTACTGGTATTGGAGTTTTCCTGTGTACATTTTATTTTGCAAAACATTGCACAATAGTCCCTCCCAGTTCCAGTCTGAATCAAGTTACCATATCAAAAATCTTTCACTCCCTTTGAATTTACAGCAACCACAAGAAGTAAACAAAGCAACCCATCTCCATAAATCTGTACACAAGTAGTCAAAGTTGAAATGAGCAAAACCATCTCCATAAACTTGTATTTAGAGCCATTTAATTCCTATATGCTTACAAATGTAACAATGCAATCTCGAGTTAAAATGTTCATTCAAAAGTTTGATCGAAAAACAACATATATGCATAATTTTTTATATCCATGTGTGTCCGAACGACTAATCTCACGGGACAATCGCCTGACCCTACTACATTTGGTTTCCAAAGAAACTCGTAGGATATGAAATTCTAGGTAGATGGCTACCATGGACTAGTAGACTAGTGGATGAAGTTGATGAACCTCCCAAATCAAAGTGATTCAATTACCTGCTTATTCATATGACTTGATTGTAACAAAGATTCAACTGTTACATTTTAAAATTATAATGACTATCGTTACAAAAAGAACTATAAATACCAAAAACGTAAAGCCAAATATAAGGTAATAAGCCTAAGGATGCATTCTAACTTACAGTTTGTTTTATAAAGCCAGTGCAGTGCAGTGGTTTGTTTTACAGTTTGTCACAACGTCATTTGATTAAACAACTTACCCTAATGTTCATCAGATGTCGAGGATGATAAATTAATTTTAAAGTCGATTCTCTATAAATTTTTCGATCGCAAAAATATCAATAGAATTTTCATCCTCAACTCTCCATCTACCTTGTTTTTAGCCAGCCTCGTCCCCACATGATGACTTGCTAAGTGTGAGAGAGGAGACTTCCAAAATTTGCAAACAAATTTTGCACGCGACTTAAGGAACAACAAGTTGTCATAAAGAAAAGATGGGTAATAGAAGGCACAATCTTGCAATTTTGAGACTATTCAACAAGTTTTTTTATTCTATTTTCCTAAGAAGGCACAAAAGTTGTTCGAGGTAGATAAGAAAAAGAGAAGGGATAGTCCTTTAGTGTCAATGACATATTATATACAAAATTGAGAGTTTAAAAGATATATTTGACCCAAAATTAAAAGTTTTAAAGACTTATTTGACATGTAAACTTGGGCTGTTTTTTAATAATATTACATTTTTTAAAACTTATTATTAAAATATTGTAAGTTTGAAACTATTTATAAAAATAATGTAGTTTTAATGGGAGGTCGTCTTTTCAAAAGACGACCTCGCTCTACATGGATCCATCAATATATACTTATTTTATTAAAAAATTGATATCTTTCTACTCACATATTCAAAATTTTCAAAAAAGGTATGGTTGGAAAGCTAACAGCGAGAGCTTCAATTTGATAGGTGGTTTCACTATTTTTGGAGTTGTGTATCAAAAGATAGAGACCATCGAAGTTGGACTATAGTTTTTCAAATTTTAGAACTGAATATTGCTTTGAGGAGTGCATTAAAAAATTGACATCTTTTTACCCAGATATTAAAAAATTTCGAAAAAAATACGGTTAAAAAACTTACAGAGAGAGCTTCAATTTGATATTTGGTTTCACTATTTGTAGAGTTGTGTATTAAAAGATACAGATCGTCGAAGTTTAGCTACAGTTTTGAAGTTTTAAGTGGTATCTTCAGTTCTGGGTTTAATGAACTTTTCATAACTTTGACGATATATTTCTTTTGATACACAACTCCAAAAATAGTGAAACTAGGTATCAAATTGAAGCTCTCTATGTTAACTTTCCAACAATATCATTTTCGAAGTTTTTGAATATCTGGGTAAAAAGATATCAATTTTTTAATACACTCCTCAAAATAATCTTCAGTTCTAAAATTTGCAGAATTATAGTCCAACTTCGATGATCTCTATCTTTTGATACACAACTCAAAAAATAGCCACCTATTAAAAAATGCAATATTATTAAAAAAACAGCCTGTAAACTTGAGTATAACAACTAGTTACGACATATATTAATCTTCTACCAAGAGAACAATGGTTCAAATCTCCCAAAATCATTTTGACGAGTCGGTTCGGTTCAACTCATCCGATCAAATTTGAGGCAGCATGAAAACCAAACCGAATTATAGACCCGACCCGCGTCGAGTTTTCTATATACTCGAAAGAATCAGATTTACCATAGCAATCGGATCAAGCGAGTGGAGAAGAGAGAGCAGAGTCAAGAGATGTCGACACAAGCGAACGATCCACGGCAGCCGTCGGCGGCGAAGCCGTTTGTTGCTCCGGCAGTCAGCCCGCAAGATCTGCCCGTCGATTATTCCGGTTTCATCGCCGTAGTTTTCGGCATCGCCGGTGTCATGTTCAGGGTATGTATGTTTCTAGTACTGATACACCAACTATGGCGATCTTACTTTTTACTCATGCGACACTCTTGGTTTTGTTTGAAATTGAACAGTACAAGCTTAGTTCGTGGATGGCCATCATATTTTGCGCCCAATCGCTTGCGAATATGAGGAACATGGAGAACGATCTCAAGCAGATTTCCATGGCCATGATGTGAGTTTTCTTCCCCTCCCGATCTCTATTTCTCTACTAGTTCATACGAAGGTTTTTGATAGGTTTTGTAGCATGCACATGGTTTGTTTGATCGTTAATTGTTATGTTTATTTCCTTATAAATCAAATTTCGATGGAACGGAAATGAAATACTCTTGGTGTTGGAAAAGGATCATTTGGGTTTGTCTGAAATATGAACAATCTAAGTTCGGTTTAGGTTGACTTTTACGTTGTCATGTAGATGCAAGAGTCGATTTTCTTAACTAGGGATCAAGCTAATTCTTAAGGGTTCAACCATGTTGGATTGCAAACTAAACCGCCTACTGTATCGGGGTTTATGATATTTTTCGATAATCTCGACATGTTCATACCATAGAAAATCGTTCTATCAATGTACAAATTACTAAAAATGATTGTGAAATTTGGACTACAACAAATGTTAGTACCATTATCCGGGTGGCCTGATTTTGTTCACATGTGTTAAGTCAGGGTATTGGGGCGTGTTATGGTAATTCTGGTCATGTTTAAGAGATAGAGACTAGTTTGTTCAAATCTTGGTAGCCACCCAATTAGTTTATGTATTACCCTATAAGATTTTAGATAACAAATCTTGCAAGGCTAGCTTTGTCTTGGGATATTAGTCCATGAATATCTAAGTTGGCATGAACTGATGAACACAGTCATCAGAGAAAAGAGAAGGATAGAAGAGATAGGATCTGCAATCTTTTACATTAGCAATCTTGTTTTTTGATCTTTCATATTGAGATTTTTTTTTTGACAACATGTGGGGGTGGGATATTGAACCTAGGACATCTTAGTCACTAGTCGATACATCTTTCAGATTGAGAATTGATCGCGTCCTCAACACTTTGAGATCTAGGAACCTTGAATCTTTGTCGTTTTAGTTTACCTCATGTAGGCATTAAACGTTGTATGCAAATAATGAACATTCCCCCCTGATAGATTTATATTACCATTTTTATTCTTCCTTTGTGCACTTGTCTTACCCTTTCCTTTATGTATGACTTTAGAGTCTTAGATCAGGTTGGTAACTTGTAAATTGTAATCAATCATCATAAAAAATCACTTTCCTTACTAATAGGAACCAGAGAATTGAAATAAAAATTGGATTGATAACTTGCAAAATAAGAAAATACTTTAAAATATCCCAAAGTAATTCGAGGAACTTCAACACCTTCTCTATCAAGAAAACTCAAGCTTAAACAACCAAATAGATGTTCCCTTCACCCCCTTCCCACTCACTCTGTTTATAACCACCTCTCACTAGCAAACTCTTTAGCTAATGATACATTGATATTAATATGTCCTTGGAATCCTAATATTATTTCTAACATCTACCCTAATAGTATTCCTAACAGTTACTTGGGAAAGAAAAATAATGCAGAGATTGTTTTTTGAGCAACTGCAGAGATTAGTTATGAGTGAATAATGAGAGTTCCATCCACTGATTGTTCTTCGACTTTCGTTGATTCAAAATGCTGCTCCTCCAACCTGAGTTGGGGTGAGTTGTGGCTTGGCAACTAAAATGGTGCATGAGGCCGATGACTGTCATGTGAAACTTCATCTCTTAGTTTCTTTCTTTGATGATGGGTTAAGATAAATGAGAGAGGGTAGCATGATTGTTTATAGTGTTAACTAACAGTTTCAGGACAAATAAGGCTGAATACAAAACTATTGAGGGTTAGGTGGTTTCATAACATTTTAAAAACTATTGTAAAAAAATTATTATATGAAGGTATTTGATGCATTTTATTTTTACCTATATTTATATAATTGAGGTAACACTTAGTCTAGGCAGGTCTTGGGTTTGTAATTGTTTTCTAAAGCCTCTAATCAAGTTAAGTCTAAGCAGATCATATGGGGTTTCTTTTATCATATTTTGCGTTACTTAAGATCTTGTTTGCCTTTTGCTACTTTCTTAATGATTTTTCATTAGCATTGTCAACATTTTAATATGATTCAGAGAAGCACTAAAAAAGTCATTCCAAACAAGCCTTCACTCGGTTTATACCCGTTTGTGGCTTTAACTCTTATTTGGTCTCAAATCCAGGTTTGCTATCATGGGATTGGTAACGAATTACTTGGGTCCTGCGCGACCAGGGGCAGGAACAAAGAGTTAAGACTCCTCGCTCAGAATCGCTATGATGTTTTTCGTTTTTTCTTTGGCTTAATCTAAATTAGGAGCTTTTTATGGTGGGTGGTGACTCTTTGTATTATGTTTTTAAAGAAGAATATGTTGGGCAGATATAATGGAGGATGCGTTTGGGGGACCAACATTATTCCATAGGATAAGTGACTTGGTTAAGATTTGCTTAGCCTAGTTGAGCTTACTCTTCCCATTGAGTAGATACCTAGTGTGGTTTTTCTTTATCATCTATATTCACTCGAATCCCAATTCTCTTTCTCAAAAGCAGTTTTCTAAAGATCTAATAATGAACTTCTTCCATATTTGAAATTAAGCAACCATCTTTTCAAAAAAAAAAAATTAAGCAACCATTTTTTAATGAAAAATGTTTTGAATTTTAATCCATGACATAAAAATATTTTTAAATCAACTTAGATATATATATATATTTTTTGTTCTAAATTTTCAGTTTGGAGTGGATGTGTGAATACAAGTGTTAACTAATTGAGCTTATGCTTAAGGGCCGTTTGGTTTGAGAATTTGCATACGTTTGAGAATAAAAGATGACTGGAATGATATGTCTGAGAATAAGATTGCTGGGAATAATTTTCTGTGTTTGGTTGTGCATGAGAATGACATCAGATTGTTCGGAATAATTGATTTTATTTATCGTATGTACTCTTTCTCGTTCGCACAAATTACTATCTACGCAATCAACCCCTATGTAGATGAACGCTACAGCAGCAACATAAGTGTTATTTAATGGAAAGTGTAAGAAAAAAATTAGTTGTGGTTTTTAAATTTAATAAATTAGGCTAAATATAAAATAAATAAAACAAAAAAAATGAAGAAAGAAAAAAAAGTGAAAGCTCATGGGCATTTGAAGAAAGTCATGAAATGAAAGGCATAGAAATTGGCAAAAAATGATGTCTGGGAATAAGTTATTCTCGAGCAACCTGTTGAAACCCACGTACCAAACATGGACATGACCATAAAAAAGTCATTCCCATCCTGATGTCATTTCAATGACATTGAAACAAACGTCCATAAATGACAAATTAGTTGAGATATTCTCAACATTTCATATATGAGAACAAACATTTTACTTTAAAAGTCACAATATACTTTTTTTATGAAATAAAAGTACAATAAATTTATACAAGTCAAAATATGAACACATGAAAGTACAAGTTGATCTTAATGTACATAACTTGCAGAAAATTTGTCAAAGTGAGCATAGTTTAGTAGTAATTGACATGTAGTTCCTTTGAGGTCGGAGGTTGAAATATCCACGCCCCATTTGTTTAATTAAAAACATGGAGAGAATTCAAAATAATAAGACCATTACTTCTTCACATCATTCTTTGGAAGAATGGCCATTAGAGCTTGCTTAATTTGCTTCCATGCATTAGAAATATTCATCCCTCTTTGCTTTGTAGTCTTTTTGGCAGTCTCATTTTTCCACATGATCCTCTTAGTTGAGCCAACACCTCCATCTTTATAAATTTGATTCAAACGTTGACGATAAAACGGTGAATTGATCAGATGGTTGGTCTTCGAACGGGATGAACATAAAATTAGATTGGGACTGAAATGAGTTGCTTTGTTGAGATGGCCAATCATAGCTTGAAATTCTTGATAATCATACAAATTACTCATCTTCTTATGATGATCATCATCATCTTTTGAGCTAGCTCTTGATTCTTGTTCTTCCATGGAAATTTCTTGGCTTTCTTTTGCTTTCCTTTTGAAATAATTGTATCACTTTTTTGCTTCTTTTCTTTAATTTGGATATATTTGTAGATATTCCCTTTTGAGAATTCTTTTCAATGGCGGTTCTTCCATGGAAATTGTTTGTTTTCTATTGGGATTTTTGTTGGAGGGTTTGGAATTATTGTAGAACATTTTTGTTTGTGTTTGTTTGGTTTCGAACTGCTTGGTTTTTTTTTTAGGAGGAATTAAAAAAAATTGTTTAGTTAATAACGTAAGAATGTTACATATTGTATTGAAAATTTTATTTTATTTTTCTCTTTGTTTTCAACGTCAATATATTATTCATTGTTTGATATTTTGATGAGATATGATTTATTGATTATTATTATTGAGCTTAACAAATTTGAACTATGTCAAACCGAGCATAGCTCAATTGACATAAAGTTGTGTCCTACTCTTGATTAAATAGTTGAGTGAAATGGACTATTAATTTTTTTTTTTTAAAAAACTAAATTTTAGTGCCTTACCATGATTAAAATTGTGAGAACATAGCATTGCAATTATATTTCTTGAGGTCGGAAGTTCAAATCTTCATATTCCACTGTACTAAAAAAAAAATATAGGATAAGTACATCAACAACCTTCAATTTAATCTCAAAAAAATTTAAAAAAACATTTAATTTACTATGATTTTCATTTATGTCTAAACCTATTTTTTCACAAATGTTCAACTACTTTTAAGTCATATATCTTTCTAACATTTTTAGTTACAAAGGAAAAATTGAAATCTTAAATTATATATTAATAATGCTTCCTCTCTCCTCATTAAAATCGTCAACCCTCTCTTTATAACCACGCCTAAAAAATCTCATCTTCACCGTATATTACCCATATGAAATACAAATGAAATATGTATCAGTATATATGGTTGATATATATAAAAAAATAATATATTTTCAACTTTTTTTTAAATACTATTTTTAAAAAAACCTAAAAACATATAGAGAGATGAGCCCAAACAATTGTAACTAACGGCATAAGGCCCATCAACTAAACATTGGGCTTTTGCTAAAATTTAAAAACACACTTCAAATTAAAAAAAAAAAAAAAAAAACACTTAACATTTAACAACCTACCGGGTGAAGGATTTGAGCACACGTTATATAATTTAACAAGTTGAGCTATGCTTAGGTCGCCAGTATATACTCTCTCTATTTGCACGTTTTTAACTAATATCTCTTTCTATGCTTATTTTTTTCTTTTTACTTGTCTTTTTTTTTTTTTAAAGATTGGGATTACAATATAGAATTGGCCTCTCTTAAAATGCATTCCAAATGGAGTTTACGAACTCCAAAAGGTCTTCCTACCAAATTTGCACATGACGAATGATTCGAGCTTAATAAGTTAGGGAATTAGCTGCCTGGTTTGCATTCCTTAGGATGTGTCTTCGAACCGTAGATGTTTACTCTTTGTTATCTTCAATTTCATAGATGTTGAATGTTCTCAATCACAGGGTTAATTTTGTTCTACTAGAAAAATCTATCCCTAATCAAATCATTAACAATAGAGAAATCAATTTCCACATGTATAGCTTAACGGGTTAAGTCACTATAACATCCACTGCTCTTAAAAGTTGAGAATTAAATGTTCGAATGACGTCCACTTCTCTTAAAAGTTGAGAATTAAATGTTCGAATGACGTCCACTTCTCTTAAAAGTTGAGAATTAAATGTTCGAATCCTCACCTCCACCCATCATCGACTAAAAAAAAAAAAAAAAAAAAAATCGACCCTCTCTTAAAAAAGTTGATTTCCATTTCCCATTATGAAGCAGAAGAAGCATGAAGGGCGTTATTCAAAGTTCAACCTCCTCATCGGTTACTCATAAGACCGCCATTAAAATCCCATCGGAAGAACGCTTCGTTCTCTCTCTCTCTCTCTCTCTGTCTTCATCTTCTTCCTTGCTGCTGATTAATCACAGGTCCGACTTCTGAGGTTAACCTCATTAATATTCAATTCGAAGCTTAATTTCTCAGCAATCTCGTTCGTTTCTGCCTCTTGATGTTCTTTAATTCAATGTTCTCTGATCAAAATCACTTTCGAAACCCCTCCCCCGCCCGTTGTTTTCTGTATTCAACCCTCCATTAATGGTGTCTAGAAACTGTGAATCTTCTGCTGCTTTTCTTGGACTTTCGCCCTTCATATATAATAGAGCACTTCTAAACAGCCTTTTTCCTTGATTCAGCTTTTCTTTAACGATTTCTTTCCGTTTTGCCTAGGTTTTGAGTATGTGCTTTGAATTTGGTTCGATCTTTGAATATTATTGGACTTTCTTTCCATGCCTAACTTTAGGCTGAAGGTTTTTTCTTCATTTTTTCGCCAATTGTTTTTGGGGTTTACTTGTTGTTTTGTTTGGTCAAACTTATATAATAATATTATCAATGGAATAGATGGAAATATTGTTTGATTCTTGGCATAGTGTTTCCATGTCTGTCAATTTCTATATCTAAACCAACTTGCAATTATAGATTTATAAATTCGTTGTTTGTTTTTTTATTCTTTTTTCATGATTCTTTAAGAAAACGAAAGGACTGATTCTTTAGTGTCATGGATACCTTGGGAAACCGGAAACATGATTTTGGTGTTTTTTTTTTTTTTTTAGGTACGAAGATTTCAACCTCTAACCTTTATGGAATGAATATATACCAATTTGTTTGGTGGTTGCTTTGTTGGGTTGGTTTTTT
Organism: Herpetospermum pedunculosum; assembly: GCA_028017165.1. NCBI lineage: Eukaryota > Viridiplantae > Streptophyta > Magnoliopsida > Cucurbitales > Cucurbitaceae > Herpetospermum > Herpetospermum pedunculosum. Next base: position 2,234,353 of record CM051530.1, read on the forward strand.
AGTGTGATGGATACCTTGGGAAACATTTTTTTTAAGTTCAAGAGAGATGAGATATATAGATTTGAACTCCGACCTCAAGAGAAATAATATATGTCAGTATATGTCAATTATCGATGAGCTATGCACACTCTGGTGTTGAGTATATACCAATTTGTTTGGTGGTTGCTTTGTTGGGTTGGTTCTTTAGTGTGATGAATACCTTGGAAAACATTTTTTTTTAGTTCAATAGATATGGGATATATAGATTTGAACTCCGACCTCAAGAGAAATAATATATGTCCAGTATATGTCAATTATCGATGAGCTATGCTCACTCTAGTGTTGAGTATATACCAATTTGTTTGGTGGTTGCTTTGTTGGGTTGGTTCTTTAGTGTGATGGATACCTTGGGAAGCATTTTTTTTTTAGTTCAATAGATATGAGATATATAGATTTGAACTCTGACCTCAAGAGAAATAATATATGTCCAGTATATGTCAATTATCGATGAGCTATGCTCACTCTGGTGTTGAGTATATACCAATTTGTTTGGTGGTTGCTTTGTTGGGTTGGTTCTTTAGTGTGATGTATACCTTGGGAAGCATTTTTTTTTAGTTCAATAGAAATGAGATATATAGATTTGAACTCCGACCTCAAGAGAAATAATATATGTCCAGTATATGTCAATTATCGATGAGCTATGCTCACTCTGGTGTTGAGTATATATCAATTTGTTTGGTGGTTGCTTTGTTGGGTTGGTTCTTTAGTGTGATGGATACCTTGGGAAACATTTTTTTTTTAGTTCAAGAGATATGAGATATATAGATTTGAAACTCCAATCTCAAGAGAAATAATGTATGTCAATATATGTCAATTATCGATGAGCTATGCACACTCTGGTGTGGTGTGATGGTTGCTTTGGGTTGGTTCCTAGTTTTTTCAATATAAAATTACAATCATTAGTTGAATCCCTTTGTTTGTTACTTACTGCAGAGTTGCTTTCTCGAAACGTGTTGAACGCCCCTTTCCAGCTTTACAAATCTGACTTTGCTTGGCTTGGTGAAATTTGCACAGGTGATCTTACATTACATGGAGGTTTTTGGTTTTTCTTGGGCTATTTAAGGAGGTCACAGGCACCTTACTTTCTTGTAGAAAATTGCTCTCTTTTATTTTAAAGACTCAGCTAGAGCTGATCTCTTTACTTGAATATCTTCTTCACTAGTCAACATAATCTATCCCTTCAATTTGGTTCTGGATTATTTGTTCCTCCATTGCAGGCTCCAACTGAGGAAAATGGTGAAGATCTGCTGCATCGGTGCTGGGTATGTCGGTGGCCCGACAATGGCGGTAATAGCATTAAAATGCCCCACAATTGAAGTAGCAGTTGTTGACATCTCTGTTACCAAGATCTTAGCCTGGAATAGTGACCAACTCCCCATATATGAGCCTGGTCTTGATGAAATAGTGAAGCAGTGCAGGGGAAAGAACCTAGTTTTCAGCACAGATGTTGAAAGGCACGTCTCAGAGGCTGACATTATCTTTGTTTCAGTTAATACTCCGACAAAAACTCGAGGCCTCGGAGCTGGCAAAGCTGCAGATCTCACATATTGGGAGAGTGCAGCCCGAATGATAGCCGATGTATCAAAATCAGACAAGATTGTTGTTGAAAAATCAACTGTTCCAGTTAAAACAGCAGAAGCAATAGAAAAGATCCTTACACACAACAGCAAAGGAATCAAATATCAGATTCTCTCAAATCCAGAGTTCCTTGCGGAGGGTACTGCTATTAGAGATTTATTTAACCCCGACCGGGTTCTCATCGGAGGGAGGGAAACTCCCGACGGTCTGAAGGCAATTCAGGCTTTGAAGAGTGTATATGCCCAGTGGGTGCCTGAAGAAAAAATTCTCACCACCAATCTCTGGTCAGCAGAGCTCTCAAAGTTAGCTGCCAATGCATTTTTGGCGCAAAGGATCTCATCTGTCAATGCTATGTCAGCACTCTGTGAGGCTACTGGTGCAGATGTGTCACAAGTCTCCCATGCTGTTGGAACAGATACTAGAATTGGACCCAAGTTCCTTAATGCAAGTGTTGGTTTTGGTGGATCATGTTTTCAGAAGGACATTCTCAATTTGATTTATATTTGTGAATGCAATGGCTTGAATGAAGTTGCAAGCTACTGGAAACAAGTGATCAAGGTCAACGACTACCAAAAGAACCGATTTGTGAACCGGGTTGTCTCTTCAATGTTCAATACAGTTTCAGGCAAAAAGATAGCGATTCTCGGGTTTGCTTTCAAGAAGGATACAGGCGACACGAGGGAAACTCCTGCAATTGATGTCTGCAAGGGACTTTTGGGGGACAAGGCAAAACTGAGTGTATATGATCCACAAGTAACTGAGGATCAGATTCAAAGGGACTTAGCCATGAACAAGTTTGATTGGGACCATCCTATCCACTTGCAGCCACGACCTACGAGCCCGACCGCGGCAAAGCAAGTCAGTTTTGCTTGGGACCCATATGTGGCAACTAAAGATGCTCATGGAATCTGCATTCTTACTGAATGGGATGAATTCAAGACTCTCGATTTCGAAAGGATTTTTAAACAAATGCAGAAACCTGCATTTGTTTTCGATGGCAGAAATGTTGTTGATGTTCAAAAGCTGAGGGAGATTGGATTCATAGTGTATTCCATTGGAAAACCAGTGGATCCATGGCTCAAGGATATGCCTGTTATGGCATAGAAGTCTCCAGGATATAAAGTCATGGATCAGTCCTTTTTCTGATATTCATTGGTTTTTTTACCTGCGTGTTAGTTCACATTTTTATTATTGTTTTCAGTGTAAACCTGAACATTTATATAAAATTTACTTTGTTTTAAAAGTACTGTAGAAATTTCGACATTCTTTAATTTTTATTAAATGTATGAGAACATCCTCCGATAATTTTTCTAAATCAAATAAATATTCAACATTAACGATTAGACCAAATCTCCGCTGAACTAGTTCAGCGGTAATTAACATTTACTCCTTCATTTGTTGGAGGTACAAATCTCCAACCCCACAACACTAACGATTAGGCCAATCACATACATTTTCAACATGAGCATAGCTTAGTCGTAGTTAATATTTACTCATTCCCTTAATGGAGGTACAAATCACCAACCTCACATGGCCAAAGCGAGCATGACTCAGCTGACACATGTATGTGTTGACGACCAAGAGGTCTGAGGTTTGAATCCCCCCACCTCCAATGTACTCAAAACAAAACAAAACAAACAAACAAAAAAAATCACCAACCCCACATTTGTTGTACTAAAAAAAAAAAAAAAAAAGAAAAAAAACAATGGCATAAATTTTTGACCCATAATGTCATAAAAATATTCCAATACATTGCATGATTGTTAATATCTAGATTCAAATGGATACCAGTCAAATTCTCTCTTTTTCACCTAACATTTGTCCACATTCCCAATTTGGTCCTAGTTAGGCTCAAGCTTTGTCAATGGATTTCTAACGGACAAGTTGATGTCAATCAATAATGGGGCCAAATTTAGTTCAGCAGCTGAATTCCCATGTTAAATTACAGAAAAAATCAACGTGTGGGGAATTCTTGTATTCTTATACATATAAAGCACAATCTCATTAGAACGCACCAGAAATAGAGGGGAGGGACTCCAATTGAAACCTCGCATGAAATGAAGACATCCGAGTTCTTCACAGTTCGAGCGAAGTAGATATCTATCTGTGACGCTGTAACATCTTATGGCATTATAACAGCAAGCATGGCTAGTCCATTCTTTTGAGTGTGTTGACATAGGTATAACTGGAAAAGGCAACAAAGAGCTTCCTAAACCTGCGAGATCAAAGAGTGGGGTAATTAAAACAACGGGTAATCGAGTTTTCGAACCAAGCAAATCCAGAATTCATTGCAAACGGAATGGGAGAATGAAATAAGCGTAAAAGAAAGGGTGTTAGCTCTCAAATATGATTATAGAATTTATGTTCTACTCTCAAATGAAAAACTCAAAACAAACGTACCAAACCCATTGGCTTGCGTGCTGTGCCATTGCAAGGAAGCTTTTTCGCGGGCATTCATTTAACAAGCAATGCATCGTTCTACTTGTGTGCCCTTCGGATAAAAAAATGGATAACCAGATATCAAATGGTCCACTATACTTGCGCAGTATATTGGTACTGACCTGAGAATGACCAGGGAAAAGTAAACATCAAATCCTGGAAAAAGGAACTTAGAAATCAGATCAAAGGTTCGAAGTATGACATGCATTGGTCGCAAAGAAAGTACAAAAGGTGGTGATAGGTTTTGGAAATAAAGGCCCTCTGATACTCCGGATAAGTTTTGGAAACATAAGAAACCAAAGTGATGCTAAACTGAATGGATGAAGAAAATAAATATTTGAGAAGTACTGACAGCTCAATATACCTGTACCGCCCTTGATTTTTATCAAGATACTCTCAAAGGCCCAGCAGACACTACTACAGTAGCACTGCCATTGACATTATCAGCTATCATTGATGTTTAAATCCCCAGAGTTAGAAATCAACTCATTTAAAATTTTAAAAGGATTTTGTTTTCATCAACTGAAGAGAGTTACGAAGAGACCGTGGCTACAATTGACCTGAAAAGGCATAGGTTAACTTTTGTGTGAAGGGAAAATAGAGGAGGGGTTTTCTTCTTAATCCAGTAGAAAAATCATTTGACACAGAAAAGGAGAGGTATTGTATTTTGTACCCGGGAACAAATCTTCCTAAAATTGAGAGTTAGCCAACATAGAAACGTGACCGAATGAGAATCAAATATGTAGAAAAGGAAAACTTACTAGTTCCCATGCCTCAAAACTTTGTGGAGCCGTAGTATGCAAGAAACTTCTGTTTACAGCATTGGAAAAAAGTAAAAGATTTGCTGTTAGAGTGAATACATAATTGATTATACTAGGCATAGAGCTGATAGTGGGAATTCTCTTTTAATTAATAATAGATATACAATTACGTAGAGATTAAAGAACTTTGTTAGACTTATAAGTAGAAATCAATCAAAAGCTTGTAGTGGTTTAGGATCATGAATAAAGATTCTAGAGAGAGAGCAACTTATAGTTATTTTCATTTGATAGAATGCTCTAGCATATAATTCTCCAATTTCAATAAACAGACTAAATATGAAAAGTTTTGACCTTAAAAAATCCAAGTACAAAAATTTAAAAGTCAGCTTACCGCACTCCATAGTGCACATCACGATGATTACAGTGACCGGAAACTCCATAGCTATCAAAAGTAATAATCTGTTAAAAGCCATGAAAAGTGAAAGAACAGAATGTAAGACGTGTTATTTAGAAACTGAAAAAATATAGATAACCAAAAGTGAACGTAGATATGAAATCAACATTGTACCAGTAACCAGTTAAATAGATCCAAGATATTACCGAGTCAATCCCATGGCTTGATATCTCCTGTTCTATAATCTCTGCCTGCAATTTATGATCCCACACTTTGCCAAAACCATCCTAACGGCATCATTATATTGGATTACATTCTTCACATGATATCTCGAATAGTGACAGTATAATCAAACTCAGCCAGACACTTTTAAGTCACACCTGCAGATCTGGATGGTCCAGGATCTTCACTTGGTTGAGAGGAACCTAGATTTGAATAACAAAAGCAGACTTCGATGAAAAAAACAACAAAAGTAGGCTAAAGGTAGAATCAAAAACCAAAGCGTCCACAAAGATTTGAGGGTTTATGACAAGCAACTTTCAACCTCATCACATTACTATAACCAAAGCAATCCAAATAGGGGGGGGGGGGGGGGGGGGGGGGGAGTTTTTCAAAGTTCTAGGCCAAACATGACATAGGGAAGCTAATATTCATTTTTCTTTTTCTTTTTTATTTTTTGGGAAAAGAGACCAGCTTTCTTTGAGAAGAAGAAACCTAATGTTCTAGATACCAAAAATTTATGTAAAAACTTTATTTTTTTTAGGCTCAAACACCTTAAGCACTGTGGAAGCTTTGTGTAGTTCTTCTCTTCTCATGGTTCCCATGCCATCTGCATTACCTATATTATAAATGAAGAACATAAAAATAGAAAATAAGTGGTTGTTTCGAAGCTCTATAAAAAAAATCTACTTTTGAGAACAAAGTTCACTTTAAATATGTTTGAATAATTGATTTCCAAAATTTCCTCTCCCTTGTTTTTGTTTCTGAAGTTTGTTGTTATGAATGCCTTGTTTTCTTTTTTTTTTTTGGAATGAGTGAATGCCTTGTTTTCTAAAACAACGAGAGTCGTTCTTTCTACAAAAAATCATGTGTTTATGGATGGTAGTTTTAAATGTAAAATAATCTTATCATTTATAAGTCACCCTATTAAGACTTTTAAAAACTATTCCGTAAACAAAAACACAAAAATGGTTTTGAAAGCAATCCCCCAAACAAGCCCTAAGTTACGAAATTGAGGTTTCACATGATGCAAGTCAAGAATTTGATCCATAAGTCAATAAAGAAAGAAGGTTAGCTCGTGAACTGTTGAAATGCAATACCAATTGACATGCACAAAATATGAAGTTTATGCCCCCTTGATGTGAGGAAGTTCATTGTTGGAGAAAAAAACCTGCAAGGAGATAGAAAGCAAAACAACATCAGGAGCCGTAAATAAAAAGGGAGAAAATTACACACATCGAATTATAAAGAAAGAATAGAAATAAAATTGCACATTGTATCACAACGTGGTGAGCAGACCAAATTATGTATACAAAATTGACAGCTGAACTGCAGAAACATCCAGGAACTAACTACACATAACGAGAACATCAACAACATTTTTACATTGAATTTGAAAGAAGGTAGACCAAATCAATTTACGAAAAATGGAGCTCATTCCAATGATATAATGAATTTTAATAAATATCAATTGTTTCTAAAACTTTATGCTTATAGATATTATTTTGAAGTCGTAGTTGAATATTAGGTCTATGAGCATCTTAAATGCTGCTTTAAGTTCTAATCTGAACAAGTATAAGTGGAAGAAGTAATTACATTAGAAATTAACAATTCAATTTTCAGCCAGTAGAACTGCATGTAATTTTCTTTTTTATGGGTAACAAAGATTTTCACCAGAACTCAAAATATACAATGGGCAATAAGATATAACCTACGACAAAATTCGTTATAGTTGGAGCAAGATATAAACCCAGAAGAGAAAAATAAAGAACAGTAGTAAACAAAGATGGAGACATCTAAAATGCTTACATAGACTCGTCATCTGGATGGGCAACGACCAGCAAGATATTTCTCTTTCGAGGAGTGCCATCTAAATGCCAAAGGATAACAGATAAGATCATTTTAGTGTTAAAGAAGAAAGAAAATTAAAACATAAGAGAAAATGTAACATAAAAATCAAGATCACCACCATTTAAGAAAGCACTCCTAGAAGATGAAACTGATACATGAAGAATTTTGCATAATGAAGCAATCCAAATAACAACGAAGGCAGTAATAACCAACAGCCAAGCCATCAAAGGACTCCCCTGAAAACATTTACAAACAAATATATTTATTATCAACACGAGAATCCCAAAAGAGAACAAATAATAAGAAATAAATTCAATCAAATTCTAAACTTGAAATGTAACCTACAGCTAGCAAATTCCATTTCCTGATTCTCACAAGTCATATCCGAATTAAATAACAGATTCAACGACTTTGTTTCAGAGACGTAAAATTGATTAGAAAATGAACAGCGTAATTGGACTCAATGCGCTTCAAAAACCCTAATTTGTGAAAAATCATCCAAATAAGAAAACATACGTTGAATTACTGTATCTTTGATGAATATACTCACTCTTTTCTTCGTTTCCTTACCGGAAAAGTTACGGAGCGTAGACTTCTGAGAGCTTAGATGAGAAATTCTTGAGGATTTGCAGAGAATTTTTTGAACTTCGTATTGAAGGAGGTAGAAGAGAATGAGATCGTGAAGGAGAAAAGGCCGGGAACTGGAAAACAACTACGGTGATCTCCACCGGTGGGAAATCTAATACTATTACAGAAACTTTAGAAAATAATAAAATAATAAAATGTTAAATTACAAATTTAGCCCCTTTATGTCATGTCATAAATTTTTAATTTTGTGTCTATTAAATTTATGAATTTTTAATTCTCTATTCAATAGATTTTTAACATATTGAAAATTTTAAAAATTTAACTTAGATATAAAACTAAATTTTACATGCAATGAAACCTTAAACTTATAAGACACCAAATAAAAAATAGAGATTTATTTGACACAAAATTGAAACTATTTGATACAAAATTGAAAGTTTAAGCATGCTTTTGGAAACACCAACTTGAACTTGGGTGGACTGGACTATTAAAATCAGTCTACCTTTGGCCCACCAACTATTATAACACATCGTCAATAAAATAACTATACTGACTTCAATAGATTATTCTCAACTATTATAATCATCGTTTATAATAACTCACTCAACATTCCAAACAATCCTTATAAATATTTTTGATACTTTTTAAAGTTGATAGATCTATTGGACACAAAATACAAAATACCTATAAGACACAAAATTCAAAATTTGAAGATTTTTTTTAGATACTTTTAAAGTTCATAGACCTATTAGATACAAATTTTAAAATTTGAAGATCTATTTAAGGTGTTTGAGCACAAACTTAAACTTTGATAGATTAGATCGGGGAGGATTATAAATAAACAATTAAGGGGCTGTTTGGCCCCCCGAGTTGGGTAGGGTGGGGTGGGCTTAAATAGCCCACCCCATGTTTGGAGCCCCAACTATATAAGTTGGGGCTGGGGGTTATTATAACCCCCGGGTGCTACAGTGTTTACTGTAGCAGGTCTACAGTAACACTGTAGCAGTTCTACAGTTTTTTTTTTTTTTTTTTTTCATTTTTTCATTAAATTTTTCGGGTTTTCTTCTCTCGTTTTTTTTTTCTATTTTTTTTCACTCAATTTACCGATTTTTTCTCTCTCTTTGTCTTCCTCACCTCACGATTTTTTATCTTCCATTTCATCCCAAATTTCTCTCTTCACCAACCTTTGTGATTTTCTAAATAATATTTAATTTTTAATTTTTAAAAAATTAATATGTAATATACATTTAACTATACAAATATAACAAAATGTTGTAGAAAAAAAATAAACTAACATAAACACATATTTCAAACTCCATGTTAAAGAAAACAATATTATTTCTCTCTCCACCAAGCCTCTTGTTATCGATTATTTGTGATTTTCTAAATAATATTTATTTTTTAAATTTTTAAAAAATTAATATGTAATATACATTTAACTATATAAATACAACAAAAAGTTGTAGAAAAAAAATAAACTAATATAAACACATATTTCAAACTTCATGTTAAAGAAAATAGTATTTTAAACCCAAACACAGACTTACTAAACCCAGACTATACAACTCTGCACCCCAAACACAGACTATTATAACCCACCAACTATAATAACCCACCAATTATAATAACCCACCCTGCGCCCCAAACGCCCCCTAATAAAGTAATTGTACTGAAACTTCATGGCTATACTTGCATTTAAAAAAACATAACTAAATAAAATGGTAATTTTCAAAAAACAAAATTGTTTTTTTAAAGTTTGATGTAAATTGTAAGTATGGTAAGCTGAATTATAAAAAAAGTGGTGTTTTTTTATCCATTGAAATAGGTTTGAATTCAAGTAGAAGTAGAGATTTAAGTATACTCAAAATAAATTTTTGTGAATTAATTTATGTTTATAATGTAATATACCCTTCAAATTTATCAAAATTTATATTTCTGATATGGTGTCTAAAATTTACAAAATGCAGAGTTTAATTATAATTTTAGATTTAATGTTGTTTAATTCAAAAAAAAATATATACTACCTATCCTACATAATTTTAAATAATCATCCATTCATCTACAATTTATGTGGCTTATTTGCTCATCGTTTTTAAACACCGTTATTGTTTTATGTTGCTTATTTGCTCATCGTTTTTAAGCACCGTTATTGTTTTGAAATAACTCAAACCACAAATGTAAGATGACTAATGTTAACGAGTCTGAATAAGTTTGATTAAAATTTCATCAACAAAATTGACACATCATTTTATCTCGTGGCTACATTGCATACCACATCCTCACTTTTTTTTTTCTTCACATATCTATCCATTCATCCATAAATTTGCATTACATATTTTGAGCATCACCACTTCACTTTGTTCAACATTTAAAGTTTAATCAATGTCTAAGTATGAAACATGACTATGGTACCACTTGTCGAGATAATGAGTTTCTTTTATTTTGTTTTTTTCAATATATATCTACCTGCGACAAAATATCATTCAACTATCCTACGGTCACTTTCTTTAATTTGATTTATTTTTTAAAAAAATTAAAACCTCGTACCAACTTAGTTGTCATCACTTAACTACTATAAATGTAATTTTTTTACAAAAGAAAAAAAAATATTTTTTTAAATAAAATAACCAATCAATGTTTATCATAAATTTAGTAAAAATGTATTAATTTTCCTCCTAAACTTTCAAATTTACAAATTAGACTATATACTTGAATAAATATTAAATTTTTTTCTTTTAAAATCTTGTCAATAATTTACCCACTAACTCAAATAAAAAAACAATCTAAAAACACTCCTTATTTCAATAGAGATAAAGTTACATAATCAACAATTAAACAACCAAGTCAATGTAAAAAAAAAATGTCTAGTTTTACAATTTTTTTTTTTAAATATTATTGCGGTTTTTATTTGCAATTATATCCGATTTTGTATATAAAAAAAAAAAAAAAACATTTTACCATTCATTAAGCATGCATAGAAATTTTTATATATCTATTTTTCAAATAAAAATATATTAAAAGGGAAAATTTGCACCACTCATTTATTTTTTATTTTATTTTGAAGATAGTACTCTTAAACTTTGAAGGTTGTATCAATTAAAACTTTAAACTAATGATTGTATCGATTTAAACCCTAAACTTTCACAACTATATCAATTTACACTCTCTCTTAGAAAAATGTTAGTTTTCACACATGTGAAGACTTGTAATTTATCAATTAAACCCCTAAACTTCCATACATGTGACTCACTTATGAAAGTTTAGGGGTTTAATTTCTAAAACTATAAATCTCCACGTGTTTAATTAACGTTTTTAAAATAAATTTTTAACTGAAGGTTTTAATTGATACACTTTTAAAAATTCAGGGTTTAAATCGATACAATCATTAGTTTAGGGTTTTAATTGATACAACCTCTAAAGTTTAAGGATATAAATTGATTTTTTCCGTTTGTAATACACTTCACCAAGATAAAAATGGAACATTAAAAAAAAAATGGCAATGTTAAAAAAAAAAACGTTTTTCTTTTACCACCCAAAAAAAAAAAAAAAGGAAGAAAGAAGAATTAAAAAACAAAAATACACGTAAAAATGACAATTTCATCATGTCATTTCTTTGTCGCGTAATGTTTAATTAGACACTATTTGTTATTATTATTATTATTATTTTTTTGAAAGATAATTAGACACTATTTATTAAATAGAATAAATTTGCTATTTAACAAAAAAAAAAAAAAAAAAAAAAAAAAACTATTTATTACGATTCTCGATCGACGGAGAAAGCAAAAGCTGTTTATAGGCTTTTCACCCACTACTCAGTTTAATTCTTTCTCATCATCTTCTCTTCTCCATCTGATTTCAATTCAACCATCTTTGATCCAAAGATCCCATCTTTATTTTAAGCATTTCTTTTATTATCCTCCTCGATTCTCTTCTTAAACCATTCACCTGGTCAAGGTTTTACAGAGATTTTCAACGATCATCATCTTCTTCTTCATATATTTTCATTTTCATCTCTCAGCTGCCAGCCCCGATTTTCGGTGTTTTTTTTAACCCCCTTTACGATTTTCGAGTTTCTGTTCATCAATCTCTACTTTTCTCCTTCTGGGTCTGTTCAATTCACGATTTCTGGTATCATACTGTCTTCTCCGAAGTAGGGATACCATTTTCTTTTGAAAATTCGAATTGGGTTAGTCGAGACTTCTTCTTCTTATTCGGCTTCCTTGTTCATCGATGATCGTAGCTGTGTTCGTTTGAAACGAATATCCCAGGTACACTTTTTTTGAAGTTCTATGTTTCTTTTTACTGTTTCGCATACATTTTATTTTAAATGCGACGGAATATCACTCGATCAATGATATATTAGGAAGGAATGCATGATTTCTTCGTATGCCTAGCATTAGAGACAATGTTTTTCATCTCTGGAAATCAAACCTGATACAAATTTATGAACAAATTTAAATATGAATCTTAATTTTTGCTATTTGTATCAGTGCCTTGTTAATTGATGCTTTTATTTTATATGCAGAAAAAAGGCCATTGATATTTTTTCTTGTGGGTGGTATTCGAGTATACTACTCACAAGAAGAAGCGACGTCAAATTACAGAGACAAAAGGTATGATTAAGTAAAATCTTACAGACGTGCAAATGGGTCAGGCCCTTATATAGTTTATAAAGTGCTTGACGTGTTACAAATTCTGTGGAAGTACTACAATTCAGTTCTGCTCTTTCTGATACTCGGATTATTTGTATATCAGAGACGGATTCGAAAAGCTTGTCATCACTTTCATCCTCGTTCCTTTCTTGGAAGGCTGAGTTTTTCTCTGCTGCTGGCAACATGGGGTGCTATGCTAGCAAGAATGCAGATTCGAAGGCCAGCAGAGTTGCTCGATGGCGATCTACTGGCATCGTAGCTTTGCGAGACTCAAAGTTGAAGGTTATCTTCATTATTATTTTTCCACATGAACTGTATTATCCTTTTGTTGGGCTTCGGCCATCTTTCTTATTGATAATTTGATATTCTGTTTGAACTAGAGTTATCCATCAAGCAGACACATGGCTTTCTTTGTAGGAGGTTGTTGGTTACTATTGATTGTTTTTAAGAAGTTTTTGCTCTCTTAAAGTATGCGCTTATTTCACCATTAACAAATTAGCTTAATTATTAGTTCTATTTGTATGTTAATGTACTGTTTATGTATGTCATTGAATGTGGTGGAGTTGGTGAATCGGGAATGTACACAGCTAATGGATTCATTCCAACTTAAGAATTAATTTTTTTATAAGGATAAAATCTCATTAAGGAGTAAAATAAAAAATGTATCTTACGAAACCAAAGGACAAAGGGATTCCAATAAGTTCTTCCCATTTGGGACAAATCAAAGAAATTTTACAAGTCCTGTACATGCATGTTCTTTTTGTTTGTATTTTTCAGAAAGATAGTGACAAAGATATCTTAATGCTCAACTCTCATGAGATAGGAATCTGTAAATAGGGTCACCTGGAAATTTTAGCCATATGTGGACCCTTGCCTTTCAACACATTTGGCTATAATGATGTTGATGATGTTTGAATTGTTTGAATCGTTCACTGCATAGAACTATTTGTCATTCTGAATAATACTTTATGAGTTGATGAATTCCTATAACTCATGTCATTCTTTGGAAATGCCTGTACCATAATCAGTTTTGTTGGTCATATTCTCATACATCTACTGATGTTGGAACAGACATTTCCTGATGAAGTTCTTGACCTGGACAGATCTGTCCGCACCCTTGATTTAACTCACAATAAAATAGGTGGGTATTTTGCACTCTTCTTTTTTATGACTTCACGTCGCTGCATAATTATCCTTGAAAAGCTATTTTGACTTTAGTCATCCTTGCATCTAATTTAAAATGGCGATAATGAAACTATTAATTTACCAAATGAATAACAATTTCAATTCTTGTATTAATTTTTCTCTTCTAATTATTTTGCAGTTGATATTCCTATGGAAGTCTGCAAATTAATAAACATGCAGCGTCTGGTAGGGATTGTAGTTCATTTTTATTCATTTGATGCAGTATCGTTTTGCAAAAAAAATCAATAAATGCCTGACATCTTTTAAAGCTCGCTACTTTTGTTCTCATTAGTTGTACTTGGCATATAGAATCGTTGATTTTTTCTCTTTCCTCTATCTTTTAGATTTACAACATTTATTAGAAGTTGAACTAACATTTCAGATTCTTTATCAAACATTTCTCTTTTGGGGAAACAAAGAAGAGAAATGAATCTTGAAGCAAGACTGAATTGCATCTTAAATTTCCATTTTCCTTGTCAGGTATTGGCAGACAACCTTATTGAGCGTCTACCAATGAATTTGGGGAAGCTCCAATCTCTAAAAGTTATGATGCTTGATGGAAATCAAATTACGACATTACCTGATGAATGTAACTTTCTTATCTAATTTAACAAGAGATTAAAAAAAATGCTAGAAGTGATAAACTTTTTTTAGCCTTGTGCCATTCTACTGCAACTTCTGTGAATTTTTTTTTTACAAATTTTTGTAAGGCATTCTGAATGGATATCAATTCTTGTGTGTAGTGGGTCAGCTAGTAAGGCTCGAACGTTTATCTGTCTCCCGAAATTCGCTAACATCCTTACCTGAAACCATTGGAAGCTTGCGGAATGTAAGTGAATTTTATTCATAGCATTTTAACTATTATAGACCTTACTTGAACAATATCTGTTATATAGGTTGTACAATTGTATCCTTGAGTTCATAGCACTTTAACTATTATACTTATACCTCTGCAATTTTTGATTTGGTTGCATTTTCAGAGCACTTCAAGTTATGTTGTTTCTAACATTGAATCAAAGTATTGGATCATGGTCTTGTACCATAAGGTCCATAAAATGACTGCATATGTGGCACCACCTACCTTCAAATTTTTCATATCCATATCTCAAGTCGAAAAGCAAATGGGTGCCTTAGTAACTAGTTATGGGTAAACGGAATGAAATACGTTTGGAGTGTTAAAATAATGGTTAAAGAGGATTATGTGCTATTGTTAGGTTAAAAGATAACGACCCTGCAATATGGAATATTTCTGTAGAAAACTTTTTTTTTTCTGTACCTGTTTTCACGACAATATTACGTGGGTTATAATAGTCTGTAAATACTAAATAGTAAATACTCTTGAAGTCAATGAAGTATATTTATTTACCCTAGACATAAATAATTTGCGGGCCAAACGTGCATTGGGTTATAATAACTCAGTCCACCCAACTCCAAGTTGATGGCTCCAAACACTCCCTTAGCGTGCTAGAAATTTTATCAATCAAGAGACTATGAAAGCCTCAACGTCATGACACTTGTATTTATAGTGATGTTAACAGTGAACTTCATTGCATGTGGACCAATATCGATGCTAATGTCCATCGAAATTCAACTAGCAAGATAGTGCTAAACTTTTTTTTTAAAGATATAATTCCATATTTAACCTTTTATTTTGATGTGGTAGAACGTGCATATTATCAACCTTGAGGACTAACATGGGGTTTGATGATGCAGTTATTGCTTATCAATGTGTCAAACAACAAGTTAAAATCTCTCCCAGAATCAATAGGAAGTTGCTTCTCCCTTGAAGAATTGCAAGCGAATGGTACATGAAATTCTTGTTTGTCTTTTTACTCGGCAATGCCTATAAGCTACTTTGACAGTTGTTATTTGGCAGCAATAGCATGAATGAAGACATGGAACTTTAAACATTTGCTCCTTTTTAGACATGCAAAACGTCTATTAATTGAACAAATTATAATTAGCTGGCCTCCTGCCACACTTTGGAGAATTATTCCAAGAAACTAGTGTATGACTGGCCATGGTTCTGCTTAGTTTCTTTTTTTATGATTTACATGTTTTGAGACCTATAAGGTTTCTCCTAATTTTTGGCTTTGTAGCAAGAAATTATGATTCTATTCAATCACTTGCTTACATTTGAACAATTTTTCAGATAATCTTATGGAAGGTTTTCCCTCATCTTTGTGCAATCTGATTCACCTGAAGTCGTTGTGTTTAGATAATAACAGTATCGGCCAGGTAGATTTTTTTTACTATTTGTGCATGATTTAACTTCCTAAATTTACAGTTCTGATTATAGTCGTGAGTACATAATTATTATTATCTAAACAAAATTTAACATAAAATGAATATCTTTTACTGATCATATCCTTGAGTTTTTGAGATGTACCTGGAGGATTGGCATTCCTTGCTAGATATATTGAATTTTTAGTTCATAACTTGTTAACCTGAAATCGAAATCTATATTCTAAGGATCTTGAATGTTGAGTTTTGAAAGTAATGAAGAAAAACTAGTTCCTTGGATTGGAATCTATCACTTGATATACTGTTATTTTGATTTGAATCTCTCATGAATGAATAATTTGTACTCCAAATTTCACATTATCGATCATTTAAGATCCCCTTGCGCGAAAAAATGTTATAGTCTGCTACCACAAAATTGGGTCGCACATGTGCATGTACTTCTCTACATTATAAATTTCTCTCCATTGTAGGCTGAATAATTAGTCTTCCTCCTACCATATGTATATTTGATATGTGGTATTGAATTTCTATCTCAGTTACCATCAAATCTGTTGAAAGACTGCAAAGCATTGCAGAATGTATCTTTGCATGGTAATCCAATTTTAATGGATCAATTTCAGCAGGTGTGGTCTGCTTCTTAATTGCAATTCTCTCTTATTTAACATCATTCCGAAAAAGAAGTCCAATATGCTTATCAATATTGCTTGTTTTTCATGGACTACTAGATGGAAGGATTTGAGGATTTTGAAGCTAGGAGAAAAAAGAAATTTGACAAACAAATTGATTCCAATGTGATGATTAGTTCCAAGGGTCTCGATGAGGGTGTCGATCTATAAAACCACTGCACTGGCTTTATAAAACGAACTGTAAGTTAGAATGCATCCTTGGTCTTATTACCTTATATTTCGCTTTACATTTTTTTGTATTTATAGTTCTTTTAAAATGTAACAGTTGAATCTTTGTTACAATCTAAGTCATATGAATAAGCAGGTAATTGAATCACTTTGATTTGGGAGGTTCATCAACTTCACCCACTAGTCTAAGTCCATGGTAGCCATCTACCTAGAATTTCATATCCTACGAGTTTCTTTGGAAACCAAATGTAGTAGGGCCAGGCGATTGTCCCGTGAGATTAGTCGTTCGGACACACACGGATATAAAAAATTATGCATATATGTTGTTTTTCGATCAAACTTTTGAATGAACATTTTAACTCGAGATTGCATTGTTACATTTGTAAGCATATAGGAATTAAATGGCTCTAAATACAAGTTTATGGAGATGGTTTTGCTCATTTCAACTTTGACTACTTGTGTACAGATTTATGGAGATGGGTTGCTTTGTTTACTTCTTGTGGTTGCTGTAAATTCAAAGGGAGTGAAAGATTTTTGATATGGTAACTTGATTCAGACTGGAACTGGGAGGGACTATTGTGCAATGTTTTGCAAAATAAAATGTACACAGGAAAACTCCAATACCAGTACAGTTGCGTGTATAAAATGTAAAATCATAAGCTTTTTTTTAATTGTTTTTTTTTGTTTATATGTTTACTTTTATTTGATCAGGCTTGTATAAAATTAAATTCCAAATCTCAATAGTAATTTGGCGCCAGGCCCAATGCGATATGTTTGATTATATAAGGTTTGAATAATGTAACTACATCCTCTAATAAAAGGGTTGGAAATATTTTGGACAAAGATGAATTTATACGGAGATTTTTGTACGAATGATTTGGTAATTTTGGTATTTTTATCTGTTTGTCAAAATGATTTGGATTTTAAAAACAAAGTCCCGACCAAAATGTTAGAGGTTCAAATCTTCATTCTTCATATTGTTTATCTAATCAGAAAAATGTAGCCAACCGTATCATATCTCAATTGGCTAAGACATATATCTTCGACCAAAATGTTAGAGGTTCAAGTCATCATCCCTCATATTGTTAATCTAATTAGAAATATATTTTAACCTATATTTTTATAACTTGTTTATATGTTTTGTTTGTTTGATAATTTTTAAAATTCTCAGAATCTTTTCTTTGGTTTTTCTTAAGTGGCTCACCCATATTAGATTAGCAAAAAAAGTAATTTATTTGTTTAATATGAAAAAGTATTCACGCCCAGTGGGACTCGAACCCACAATCGCCTGATTAGAAGTCAGACGCCTTATCCATTAGGCCATGGGCGCTCATACATCAATCTTACATGTGTTGTATTAAAAAAGGTAAAAGGTAATTTAATCACACTAACGTCGCGCCTAAACACAATATTAAACGTTTGAATATTTAGACTTTTCACTCCTAATACAACCATTAAAAAAAATAGTTAACACTAACCAAAGCATAATTCAACTCATTTAAGTATATATCCTTAACCAGAAGTTCAACACGTTCGAATTTCTCCCAATCCAATAACACGATATCGTGATGAACTAAAATAAAAAAATTAAGGATTGTAATTTATAAATTATTATTATTTTTATTATTTTTAATGTAAATCATTAAATCACATATTACATTTCACAAAAAAGAGAAGGAAAAAAAAAGTCAAAAGGCAAATTGACAATTATACCCTCGAAAACGCCACGTGTCGAGAATCCATGGCATTAAATAAAAACACAATTTCAGCACCACGTTGTGTATTCATATTTCACAATTCATATATATATAGCGATTTCGTCCACGTCCCTAACAAAACACAGCAGGGGCTATATTCGTAATTTCGCAAAGATTCGTGCCTCTTTTAGTTATATTCGATTTTCGGATAACCCTTCTTCAGACAAATAACCAAACCCTAGTTTTGGTCATCGTCGTCAATCGCCGCCGCCTCTTTCAATTCCCACCTTTTTATTCTTTTCTCGCTTCATCTTTCTCTGATCCAACCCTTCGATCTCTATTTCCTTATCAGATCTGCTTTTGTTTCGTCCTCCTCTTTGCATCGATCCCAATTTATCGTGAATCGCTGTTCTAGATTCGTTTGATTTTGGGATTCTGGTGGATTAGTGGAATTTAGGGTTAGGGTTTCTGCGTATTGGGCATTTTTTTTTTTTACCAAAATAAATTGGGGGAAATTCAAATTTCTTGGAATAACTGCAATTATTCGGCCAATTACCTGTATATCCGAGCTCCGATTTTCCGATTTTCCGATTCGTCTATTGCTCCGTTGATACGACGACTATCTTAGAGGTACAAAGCAATTGGTTCTTAATTTTTAGGGTTTCAATTTTGATGAATAATTTCGAATTTATTCTAGCCCTTTCGATTATCGTTCTTCGAGTTTTAGTTTTTTTAATTTTTTAATTTTTAATTATTTTGTTTTAATAAAGTCAAGTTGGGGCCCTTTTTTAACGGCACATATTTACCTTTATGCCCTTCCATGTAGAAAACTCTTAAATGTCCGAGAATATTAAAACACTGTTGTTGAATGATGATGACATCGCTAGAACTAAACATTTTAAGTATGGATTATAACATATTCTCTTTCTCACTACTACTAGTTTCCTCTAAATTGGTGATTGACTTGGATAATGGTCTCTTTCAGGTCTCATGTTTCTTTAAGAACGCTTTAGAAGAATATTCTTTGTGTAGTTAGAATCACACTAGATAACCAAGCATGTTCAAAATGCTCTTTTGTTTCTTAAAAGGGTTAATTTTTCATATTCTAGTTATGGGTTTGGCATGCATTGTTGTACAATCGACTTCAACATGCATGGGTCACTTCTCTTTAAGTGATCATATCTTGTTTTGACAAAGCCCATTTCTTCTTTGTTTTACAATGAAACTTGCTATTATTAATAGGATATTAGAGTGTGTCTCACACACATGCACCCCATATCGTGATTGAAGATTGAAGGAGAGACGTAGATTATGCTTTAGCAAAGAACAATTGCCAAACTCTACTAGTCTATGATTTTTTTTTATTCTGATATATTAACCTATTTGAAGATAGACTAGTTAGTTGTCTACTATATTTGGGAATCCAAGGTGCTTCTGTTAGAAATGCAACACAAGTATTTGATTAAGATTTTTTAAGATTTTGAGCATTGACTGTGAAAAGAGACCATCATTATAAATTGACTTGGATAATGGTCTCTTTCAGGTCCCATGTTTCTTTAAGAACGCTTTAGAAGAATATTCTTTGTATTGGTAGAATTGGTACTGACCTGAGAATGACCACTGATATTCAGGTGCGAAGGATATCAGTTGACATTGCTGAAACCCGAACTATAAAAAAACCTTAACGCCATGGAAGCTCAGTATTTCTCTACGCCTCCTTCTTCTAAAGGAACTGCTTTGAAATCTGGAAGCATTACATCACCAAGTTCGTCGCCTCTAATTCCGTCAGCAATAAGGCTATGGAGGCCATCAGCGCAAAGGAACATTCGGAATCAATGGTCGAAGTTGTCTTCACTCAAACAACGATGGGCTTCTTCTTCTTCTAGCGGGCGATCTCATGCGACCTCCATTGTCAATGCCTATCTATCTCAAAAGTACTTCCATAAACGCCTCTATTTGCTATGACTTTATTTGATTTCTAGGTCTTGCTTTTGTGGAGTTTTTATTGTTGATTCTATGGTTTAACTCAGGTATATGCCTTCTGTGGAATTGGGTTCTCTCAGAGACATGCTTGATATACGAAATAAAGCTTGTTTGAAATTGTCTAAGCAGCAGGTAAATTTTATCTCAGCTGATAGTCTGCTGGATGTCATAATCTTTGGCGGAGCTTAGTTAATCCTTGAGTGTATAATTTTGAAATTCAATTTCTCGTTGTGATTGCCCTATGGCTAGCTTTAGTTTTTGGTCTGATGATGATTTAGTATACTCGTGACCAAGGAGTTTTCTATTCTAACTTTGCTCTAAACGATTGCTTGTTCATGGATTTTGGGCATGGGGAGATGAATACGATCTTTTAGCATAATCTTTTTGATTATTAGCAGGTAACTTGGGATCTACAAACCATTTTTCTCCCTACCATATTGTATCCTGAGAGTTCTAGGTCTTAGTTGTTAGTCATTTAACCTTATCTTCAAATTCATCTCACCAATTTATCACATTAATGGTTTCTGGGTCTCCTTTTGTTGGATTGGAGTCCCTACTTTTAGTTCTGGGTGGCTTGTTTTTTTTGTATGCTCTTCTATTTTTTCATCATTCTCAATGAAAGTTTGTTTTCTAACCCAAAAAAATTAAAAAAATCACATTAACTAGTTTCCTATGCATGTGTGTGTGTTCGATAAAGTAGTAGATTAGATTTCCATAGCTATGTGATCATACTTATTGATTCTTACTATTTTTCTCTGCATTATTCAATCTTGTTTCAGGAACTTGGTCGAAGTAATCTCTCATCTTCGTACAAGGATATGGTACGGGGTTTGATTTCTTCTGTTAATCCATTAGAAACTAGGCCAAAATCATTATGTTATCAATTGTCTTAATTTTCTTTTCACTCTGCCTAAAGTTGTTTTTTAGGCCTTCGGCTATGATTATTATCTCTTCTGAAGAAGTTGTATGGCATAGCCCAAACTCATTCTCCCTGTCTCCGAAATGACTAACTCATACGGAGAAATTTGAGCTTCTGTTTAGCCAAAAATTTATACAGTATGGATTAGCCACAAAATATGTTTGACCTTATTTAGTGTCAATAATCACTTGAGGAAGCAAAGTCAAGAAGTTTCTCTCTCCCTTCACATAATTCTGCCGGTTCCCTGTTCAACTGATGTTCTGTAACATGTGTTTTCAAAAGCTTTTTGCAGGTTGATGTTGTAGTTCAGATGGTCAACACTAGCAGATTGATGAAGTGTTATTTCAAGGGATCAAATAGTAGCGCACTCGTACAATTTTCTACAAGCTCTGAGGACAATCACTATGAAGATGCTGGAGATGGTGGTGGCATCTCAGTATATACATTATTGACAATCCCTTGCTTTGGTGCGTATGGACTAAGAAGTTTTTAAGACCTCACTAATCAGGCCTACACGTTTGAGTTCATAATGAATGAAATGTAATTATAACCTTTTTTATAGTGGTATGCAATTTTAGAGTAGTTACGAATATGTCCGTTTTTTCTCTCTAGATCGATGAAAATGAGGCTTTTATTTCACAAGAGAGTAAATGAATGTGCTCCACTCCATAGACAACGATTGAGATTATGTTGCATGCCAATGAGCTTTTTGTTATTGATTGTAATTTGTTTAGATGACAGTAGTAGAGAATGAACGTGACGGAATTAGGAACAACACAAACTTACTATGAGTCTTTTTTCCCCCTTAAAATGAACTCAGAGAAATTGGCAGAGGATCTTGTTCAAATGTTTGGGTTGGAGCTAAATCTGAAGGTACTCAAATGACTAGTTGCTTTGATGCTTCGTCAAGAAGAAATTCTTCTGTATAATATATTTTCTTTGTATTACTTGGTTGATGCAGCGGCTACTTTTGATGGAACTACTTTCTATTAGTTCTGAGTCCTCACGAAATAGCTTGGTCTGGTCAGATGAGCTTTACCCGGGGGAATTCGACGACTTGCGGTCATGCAACTTGTTCTCCGAGGAAACTAGCGAGCCACTCCATCCTACCTTGAAGGGTCATGAATCCAATACACCTTCTGCTAGACGTAACCATCAGCCAAACCCAGAAGTTTTGCAGGTCTTGAACTCTTTGCATCATCGGTGCTTTAATATTAATATTCATAAGACATGCATACACTCGCCCTCCCTTTATCATTTACCACGGTTCATCCATGGAAATAAGATCACTTTCTTTTCTATTTCAATGCATTCCTCTACATCACTAACAAAACGAGTCGAAACAGGTCTATCTTGTGGCATGGCTTGCAGAAGTGAACATACACACAAAAAGGTAAGAACAATTTGTTTATTTTATGTTTTTCTAAACTTAAAAGAGTGGAACATAGAGATAAGCAGGTGAAGCTTTTAAAAACAGGCATATTGTGATATGGAATAGAAGTTTGTTAATTAAAGTTTTTTCACATTGCAGAGTAGTTGAAATATTTGAAATAGTTAGTGAGGAAATTCATGCCAGCCTATCCTAAGAGGATAAGAGTGCTTCTTCCTCATGATATCGACGCTATAAAGGAACAAGCTTTGTGATTCTATGTCGTGGATCGATCATTGGCGCCCCACAAGAACAGAAGGCAGGTTTTTGAGAGCTCTGAACTGAAGAACTCTCATTCAGATTATGGGAGGGTGTTGTTTATGGCTTGAATCAACGGCCGTTAAAGCTTATTTGACAGAATCTGATAGTTAAAAGTCTACCTTTCAAATGATGTTTCATTCTCTTTGATTTCATGCGGCCATGAATAGGATGCAATATTGCTAAATGCCAGATCACCCAGTACTTTGTTGCAATTGTGTATTTAGTTTTATCGTAGATCATAGTTTTGTTGCTTATTCCTTGACAATATAATATCACTGTTTTGGTTCTGTTCTGGTTCTAGTTTCTGTTGATTACTTCAATTAGGGAAAACCCTGTTTGAAGGCTAATTTTGGATGAAAAACTGTATAGTTTTGAAAGAAGGTGACATTTTCTCACCTCAAGTTATTTGGAAAGAGCATTTGGTAGAGCTCCCAGTCCCAATCTTAGTGAATGGAATAGCACCTATACATGGATACTGCAAATCATCGGAGGCTAAAATTGAGAAAAATAACATTTTATTGAACATCAATTTCATATTTCACAAAAACTAAGAATTTTAGATTGATTTTTGGTAGGGCCTAAAATTGAGAAAAATAGAACTGATATCACCAATACCAAAAACTACAACGATGAAACCAGATTAATCGAAACACGAACGAATCCAAAATTAAAAGTTTAGAAGTTTACAAACTATTTCAAACCATGGCTGAGAAACTAAACTTTTTAATTTAATTAGCTTAAAAAAAAAATGAATAGAATGCACAAGAATTAGTTGTAAAACAATTTTTAAAAAAAAATCTGCAAAGATATTTTAATTAATTAATATAATTTTAACAAGTGCATTGCATGTGGTAAAAATTTAAACATTGGTTTAAATGTTTAGAAATGTTGTTGCTCGTTCTCAAGAACACAATGATGAACAACTTAGGGCTCTGCACTCGCATTCTTCGTCTTCTTCCCCAGACGCTTCCTCTACTCCAGATGCATTTCAATTTTCAAAATGCTCCCATATATAATTCCGATTCCAATTCAAATTCCACCACCGCAATCAAAAATCCCCAATTCAATTTCACAATTCCGCCCTTCCAATGGCCATTTCCGCGCTCGAGAAGTACGGCCACGACCTAATCGATCGAGCAGAGAAGCAAATTCTCGATCCCGTCTTCGGCCGCCACGAAGAAATCCGCCGCCTAATCACCATTCTCTGCCGCAAATCCAAAAGCAATCCGATCCTAATCGGCGAGCCCGGCGTCGGAAAAACCGCCGTCGTCGAAGGCCTCGCGCAACGAATCGTCGCTGGAAACGTCCCGAGCAAGCTCTCCGGGGCTCGGATCGTGGAGCTGGACATGGGAGCGCTAATCGCCGGGACGATTTACAGAGGCCAATTCGAAGAGAGGATTAAGAACGTGATGAAGGAAGTGGAGGAATCGGAGGGGAAAGTGATTCTGTTCATCGATGAAGTTCATATGTTAGTCGGAAATGGAGGAACCGCCGGTGAGCTTCTGAAACCGGCGATGGCGAGGGGAAAGATCCGGATGATCGGAGCGACGACGATGAAGGAATACAAAAGGTACATTGAGAAAGACGCGGCGTTGGCGAGGAGATTCAAAGAAGTTTTCGTCGGTGAGCCGAGCGTCGGAGATTCCATAAGCATTCTTCGGGTGTTGAAGGAGCGATATGAAAATCACCATGGCCTTAAAATAAAGGATGCTGCTCTTGTTGCTGCAGCCAAACTTTCTAACCGCTACATCACAGGTAATATATATATATTATACTATTATTATTATTATTATTTATTATTATTATTATTATTTTCTTAAATCTTAACATTGTTAAATATTGAGATACTAAAAATAAAGTTAATAAACAATATACTCTAAAATAATGTCATGGATTTTAGCCAACTTAAGAATATTTCGATTTGCCTTTCAAAAAAAAAATATCTCGATTTTTTTTGTTTGTTACATATTAAAATAAATATAAAAAATTAGAACTCAAGAGATAAGAGATATATTACATGTCAATTAAGTTGAATTATGCTTACCTTGACTAACTTGATGATTCTTATTTTCATGGTTTAAGAGGTCCAAAATTTTGTTTGTTAATTTAATTTGTGATTGTCTAATTGTAATCAACTTATTTTACTATAATAAATGAAATTCATATTTATATTAGTTATTTTGTCAAAAAAAAAAAAAAGTTTTAAAAGGTTTTCAGCAAGTACAAGATTTTTTCCTTTTGTGATTAGATATAATTTGGTAGACCTTGATTTTGAATTTTTAAGCAAGTCTGGTAAGAAAAGTAATTAAAATTTTAATGTGTGATTTTTAGTTGCTCGAGAATAATGTTGAAAGAATAATACTTGTCAAATTGAGCCTTACTTGATTGATATAAGGTTGTGACATTGACTAAGTCCTGAGTTTATGTTGATTAATTAAACTATTTAAAAAAATAAAAAAAAAATAAAAAAAAATAATACCACCATAAATTGTTACATGTCAAATCATTTTTTTTAGAATGCTTTTTTTACTTTTTTTTTCTTTCTATTTTATATATATATTTAAGTTTCAAATTTTCTTTTCCTTATTTTTTTCCAAGATAAATGCGGGTATTTAAGGTTTATAATTTTAGTATTTAGACATTATAATTTAGGATTTTAGGATTTAATATTTTTTAAAAGATTAATAAACCCTAAATACTAAACTCTAAACTTTAAATATAACATTTTTACTTTCATATGTTTGAGCTACGTGTGGTAGAACTAGGTTGTAGCAAGCTAGCAGCAAATCAAAGTATTTATTGTGCTAAAATAAAGTATTTCTCGTGCTAAAATAATGCGTTCACTTAAGGAGTCGGTATATGTAGTAATTTAAATATAGTCCAATATAACTATTATTTGATTTTTTTACTTTTGTTCAGGCAGACAACTTCCCGACAAAGCAATTGATTTAGTCGATGAAGCAAGTGCTTGTTTGAGAGTGCAACTCGATACTCAACCCATAGAAATCGACAAACTCGATAGTAAAAAGACACAGCTTGAAGTTGAAGTCAACGCATTAGAGAAGGAGGACGACAAAACAAGTCAAACTCGTCTTCTTCAAGTAAATTCTTTAACTAAAAACCCTTTTCCAAAATCCTTCAATCCCTTCAAAATATTAATTCTTACAATTTCTTCAATTTATTTCAGGCTAAAAAAGAGCTCAATGACTTGAATATGGAGTTGCAGCCATTGTTAACAAAACATAGCAAACTGAAATCTCAAATGGATAAAATGAGAATACTTAAGCAAAAGAAGGAAGAGATATTAGGCGAGATACAAGCGGCTCAAAACCGACAAGATTTAATCCGAGTCGCAGATTTGCGACGTCATAAATTAGAAGATTTGGAATTGAGAATAGAAGATGTTGAAAAGAGGATAAAAAAGTATGACATGATGATTAAGGAGACGATCGGACCGGAGGAGATTGCGGAGGAGGTTAGCCGATGGACCGGGGTGCCGGTGTCGAGGCTAACTGGTGAGGAAAAGGATTGGGTGATGGGGCTAGCTGGGAGGTTGAAGAAAAGGGTGGTGGGACAAGATGAAGCGGTTAATGCAGTTGCGGAAGCCGTGATGAGATTCAGAGCTGGGCTCGGTAGGCCGAACCAACCCAATGGTTCGTTTTTGTTTTTGGGTCCATCTGGGGTTGGGAAAACTGAGCTAGCCAAAGCCTTGGCTCATGAGCTATTTAACGACGAGAATCGTATGGTGCGGATCGATATGTCGGAGTTCATGGAGAAACACACCGTGTCGAGGCTCATCGGAGCTCCGCCCGGGTATGTTGGATACCATGAAGGAGGGCAGCTAACAGAGCCTGTGAGACGGCGGCCGTACTGTGTGGTACTTTTTGATGAAGTGGAAAAGGCTCACGTAGAGGTTTTGAATATTATGCTTCAAGTTTTAGATGACGGGCGGCTGACCGACGGGCAAGGTTCCACTGTGGACTTCAGAAATACAGTTATAATCATGACTTCTAATCTTGGAGCTGCCCATCTTCTTTCCGGTCAGCCCGGAAAATACTGCCCCATGCAGGTTGCTTGTGACAGGGTTCTCCGACAGGTTTTTTCCATTTTTCCCACCACCTTTCAATATTCAATAATACGAATTTACTGGTTTTTTTTTTTAAATTGAAAATCGACTTTTCTATTTTTAAATTTTAAACTTACACTTAATAATTATTATTTCTATATATTTTATTTAGTTTGATTTTTATTTAATTTTTTTTTTTTTAAGCTTTTTTTCCCATAATAATTTTAGCACAAAGACTACTAAAGTTCTTAATATATATATATATAACTTTGCAACGTACAAAAATTAACCAAAAATAGATACTTAATATTTATGATATTTATGCTGTCAATATTATTTGTACAAGTATAAATAAATAAAAAAAATTAAAAAAATCAAACTTTAAATAGTTTAAAAGCTCATGCTTTGTTTTTTTTCAAAAAAATAATTTATAAAATTAAAAACATGTTAATACAACAAATGAGATATGAAAATTTAAAAATAATTCAACTTTAAGCAATAATTCTTGTAAATTACAGTTGGCGTGTTTTATTTTAATTGTAAAACATAAAAGTTTTATTTTATAGATTTTCTCGTCATCTAATTTAGAAATATAGGTTAAAATACAATATTAAAGAAATACAATAAAAGTTTTTTTTTTCTTTTTCAAAAATAAATAAAAAGGAAATGTAAAGATTTTTTTATCTTGTGAGAATTTGGACAGGTGAAAGCACATTTCAAACCAGAGTTCCTGAACAGGCTGGACGAGATTCTGATTTTCCGGCCGCTCGCAAAATATCTTCAAAGAAGAATAACAAAATCAATGATGAAAGACGTCGCTGGTCGTCTTTTCGAAAAAGGCATTGCAATGGCCGTGACGGAGGCCACTCTCGACTTCGTTCTCGATCAAAGCTTTGATCCGGTAATTATTATCATTGTTACTAACCATTTGTAATTATGATACTTCTACTATAGCGCTTATTTGCACTCTATTATTTTCACTAATCAATGAAGTGTTTTTTTTTTTAAAAAATAGTGTTGCATATCATTTTTATAATTGTCGTTACTTTTTTTTTTTTCTAGGTTTACGGTGCCAGGCCGATCAGACGATGGCTGGAGAAGAAAGTCGTGACGGAACTTTCGAGGATGCTTATAAAGGGAGAGATCGAGGAGGATACCACCGTGTTCGTTGATGTTGGCGGCGGCGGCGGCGGGAAGAATTTGGAGTATAGAGTGGAGAAAAATGGAGGTTTTTTAAATGGAATCAGTGATCGAAAATATGAGATATTGATTCAAATGGAGAAAAATGGAAGCGAAGAAAGTGAAGAAGACCAAGGAGAAGGAAATGTAGAGGACACTGAAACGACGCCGCTTTGTAGTACGAGTGATAGTGATTAGTAATTCATAAGGGGTTTGCTTAGCTTAATTTCGGATTTGTGGTAATTTAAAAGTAGTTAATTAAATATTTGTTTTATAAATTCTCTTATTACCTTACACACTGGAGTAGATAAAACACTCTTAATTACCATTTTAAAGGTTTGATATGTCATTTCCTACTGAAAATTCTTACATGATATCTTATAATTTTTGGTTGCGTTGACGTATTTTATTCGAGAGTTACTCAAAATTAAATTAAGCTCTCGAGGTTTTTTTTTTTTTATTTATTTATTTTAACATGTGGAGACAGAAATTGAAGTTAGGATCTTATAGTCGCTAGTCGTTACATCATATAATTGAGTTATGTTCTTCTTGACATATTATAGTTAGATATTATTATTTAATATAAAAAAAAATTATGAACACTATTGAAACATTGATCAGTTGTAGATAAATTCATAATACTTAATTCATCTTAATCAATAAAACATCAATTATCATTCAAAAAATTATCCAAGTGATTATAACTTATCGATAATTGTCATGTAGTTCTTTCCCTGAATTCGAAATGTCAAATATAAATATAATAAAAGTATCATCCAAAAAATTGTTGGTTTAATTCCCTCCCTTACCTATAATCAAATTGACTTGACAAGGACTATAATAAAAATAGAAATAAAACAAGGTTGAAAAAATTAAAAAGAAGAAATTGGAAATTACATTAAATTTTAATTTATTAAAAAGTTCAAATTCAATCATTTTAATTTTGAATGATGGATTTGATAGTATTTTTGGTCCCACAATTAGTTTTTCATTAATTACTTATGGAATGCAAGGCTTGTGGCACACATTTATTTATTAAAATAAATAAATTCATTAATTCATTAAATAAATAAATAACATTTATTATTTTTTTTTACTGTTTTTCTTTTCTTTCCTCACTTTCCCATCAACTACTTCTAAGAACTCCTCTCTATTATTTTTCCTTCACTTTATTTATTTAATTAATTAATTAAAAAAATGAATGCCACGTCAGAACTCCATTAATAATTAACGGAAAAACTAACTCATAGATTAAGAATGCTTTCAAATCTATAGTAACTCCATTAATAATTAACGGAAAAACTAACTCATAGATTAAGAATGCTTTCAAATCTATAGTAAAATTATTGAGTTTTCAATCTTAGGGACAACAATATAACATACCCTAAAAGTTACAATATAATTTATATTTATTTAAAAAGAAAAAACAAATTGCTGAAAAAGGACAAATAAATAAAGTTGCACCTCCTAGGAATCAAACCCAAGCCCCCTTAACCATGACAACATGAATTAACACGGTCAGCAAAAACAAATTTAAATTATTTATTTTGTTTGGGATTAAAGTCAAACCCGTCAATATATTTAACATTGTAGGTCCCAACAAAACAATTAGAAATTAATTTATTAAAATTAAACTACCTCACCACATGTCAGTTGTTTAAAAACAGTGGTATGAAAAAAGAAAAAACTTTGTACCACAAATTATAAATTCTCCCATTATATATGTAATTTCTTCATATCATTGCCTTAGAATAATTGACACGCAACAAATTATTAAAAAAAAAACTTAATTTTGATGTTGGTCCACCAATTTTTTAATTAATATTTTTCTTCTCTTTATCTTTTTCGTTCTCCTCTTTCTTCACGATCCCCTTCATTTTCTTTATTGGTTTAGAACAACAAAATCAAAATCAAAATCAAATCACCATCATCATTCTCATCACCAATTTTTTAATTAACAAATTTTATTCTCTTCCATCTTTTTTCATTCTCATTTCTCTCTGCCCCTTTTATCTTCTCCAAGCAGAGTTGTTATTTAATCAATTTTATGAGTTGAAATTTGTTAATAATTTTTTTTATCATATTCATGTATTTTCTCTGTATTGGACAATCATTCAAGTATTTAACTTAATTAGTACTCGACATTGAAAACTCAAGTTATCTCCTGAATTTATAAACCAACAAAATTAAAATTCTCTTGTACTAATAGTTTTCTCAACTATTTCTTCAAGTGCGTGATTAGTACTTGACATTCAAATATCTCGGTGCTAATTATTGGATTATCCCCTAAATTTAGAAACCAACAAAATTTGATTTTGATTTTAATTTTAATTTTGTTATTCTAAATCAAGGAAGGAAAGAGTGAGAAGGAGAACGTAAAAGATGAAAGAGAAGAAAAATGGTTAATTAAAAAATTGTTGTTCCCTACATAAAAATTAATGTTTTTTTAATTTTAAAAGAATCGTCACGTGTCATATATTTAAAGCCGACTTCATACTACCGATGTACTAAAAATTTTCTCGAGTGTACACGCATGTTTTGAAGTGACAATATCCAACTTGGCAAGTTAAATTGAGCAAAGCTCAACTCATACGATTGAGTTCAAAATAAAAACTATATAATCAATATTTTAATTAATTTAGACTCTTCATTATAATTTACTTTTTTAAATTCGTTGATGTGCATAATTCTCACTCATGTATTAGCCTTATTGGCTCATAATTTATTAATCTAATATTACAAGAAAATGTTGAAATAACGAAAATACTAATTGTTCACACGAGATTTCAATATAGGAGAAATTTGATACGTGGAAATGAACTTGATTTTTATTGATTTTTATAAGTGTTACAGTCTCTAATCTTTATTCTCTGATGCTTTCTCTCCAATGTAGACGTTTGCTTTGGGCTGATTGATTTCCTGGATCGGCCTGTCGGCTTATTGATCTTTGGAGCGGCCCGTTGATATTTGGAGGCTGGTTGATTTTCTGGATCGGCCTGTCGGCTTATTGATCTTTGGAGCGGCCCGTTGATATTTGGAGGCTAGTTGATTTTCTGGATCGGCCTGTCGGCTTATTGATCTTTGGAGCAGCTTTGGGCTGATTGATTTCCTGGATCGGCCTGTCGGCTTATTGATCTTTGGAGCGGCCCGTTGATATTTGGAGGCTGGTTGATTTTCTGGATCGGCCTGTCGGCTTATTGATCTTTGGAGCGGCCCGTTGATATTTGGAGGCTAGTTGATTTTCTGGATCGGCCTGTCGGCTTATTGATCTTTGGAGCAGTTTGTTGACTTGTTTGGAGCGGCCTGTTGACTTGTTGATCTTGAAGTTGTTGATCTTTTGAAGAGGCCTGCTGACTTGTTGATCTTGATGTTGTTGATATTTGGAGCGGCCTGTTGATTTGTTGTTGAAGACTTTAGTCTTTGAATCTTCTGAACTGACTTTAGTCTTTGAATCTTCTGAACTGACTTTAGTCTTTGAATCTTCTGAACTCTGAGTCTTTGATGCCTCTGAATTCTCTGGACTCTGATTGCTGGAGCTTCTGACTTCTTTGGATTCTGGCTCAAGGCTGAATGTCCAGAATGAATGGTGGTCTCCTCTATTTATAGAGTTTGATGGACGTAGTATGGGCTTGGGCCTGATTGACTTTTGGCCCAACCTTTGGGCTTTTATTTATTTGAGTTTAAATTATTTATTTTTCAATAACTTGGATTATTTAAATTTAGCCCAAAATTATTTTTAGCTATTAAATAGCTTGTCCAACCGCCATGTGGCAATGTTTGATTGGACTCGTCTGAGGGACATGTGGCATAATTTGATTTGCCGATTTTATATGTCTCTTAATTTAAATTGAGGACAGCTGTAACTTTGTAATTGGTCCTAAATTTATAAATATATATTTTTATCATTAACTTGAATTAACTCAAATTAATGATGTGTCAATTTGTGATTGACCGAAATTTATTATTCAACACTAATATATAAACGAGTTTTTTCATATTCTCTTCTTCTTCTATTTTTCTCTACTTATTTAGAAATAATTAGGTGATAATTTTTTTTTTTTTTTTTATTTTTTTTTTATTCTTTTATCTTTCAATGTATGTGTGGTAGAAGATTAAAAACAATTAGTTTAAATAAAAATTCTCAATTAGATTTATAGATAAATATGGGGTGGTTGTACAAACAATAATCAGACCAAAACTAATTGTAAATTTAGTAAAGTTTAAATTTTTTTGCAAATATGGCAAAAAAATAAGTGACTATCACGAATATACTTTATGACTATTACTGATAGACTTCTATCATTGATAGACTATTATACTGACAAAATTCTATAAAAAAAACTACAATCAGCGATAGACCATACTATTAGGAATAGAAATTGTCATATCTACAAATTTTATAAAAAAAAGGTGTTATATTTTTAATTATTTTACTCTAAATTGACTCTAGTTACAATTTCTCTAAATATAATAGATTTATCGATAATAAAATTATATTATATATATATATATATATATTATATAAATTAAAATAGTAAAGAGATCCTTTCGAAATATATTGCTTATGAACGCCGACGCTAAATATATTGCTTATAAACTTGTTGTCGTACTTGATTAATCGCTCTTTGTTGTTCAAAATTGATAGTTTCATTTTTATAATTTTCTAATTGTTAAACTTTTAGAAGTTGAATTAATCAATTTCATTTTTTCTCATTTTATTTCATAATATTCATTCATTCGAAAGTGATATGCTTCCATTTCGACTTTCCGTAAGCGGATCTGGACTTTTTCAAGTAGTTCAATGATCCCCGCGGAGGTCTTCAATACATAAACAAATAAAACTATATTGAAAATTTCCTATGTGACAACCGACAACACTATTAAAATCTAGTACATAGGATTTTTGCAATTATTAATGTATGTTGTTAAAATATGTGGCAAAATATCCACCACGTTCACGAGTCTGTCTTTTCAAGGCAACTAGTTCGTAACCTTCTCCACAAGTGAAACGGTGGATCCTTTATCTCCACCATTTCAATATTATATTTTTAAATAAATAAATAAAAGAAAAATTGTAAAAAAGAAATTGTAATGGATGTGAATTTAGAGTAAAATAATTAAAAATATAGCATTTTTTTAAAAAAAAAATTGCGCATATGACAATTTTTATCACTCCTAGTATGGTTTATCGTTGATAGTAATCTTTTTTTTTATAGATGTTTGTCAGTGATAATAGTCTATCACTGATAAAAAATAATTAAAAATATAGCATTTTTTTTTAAAAAAAATTGCAGATATGACAATTTCTATCTGATAGTATAGTCTATCGCTGATAGTAGTCTTTTCTATAGAAGTTTGTCAGTGATAATAGTCAATCAGTAATAGAAGTCTATCACTGATAGAAGTCTATTAGTAATAGTCATAAAAGTTTATCCGTGATAGTCACTGATTTTTTGTCATATTTGCAAAAGGTTTTAAACTTTATTAAAGTTGTAATTATTTTTGGTCGGATTGTTGTTTGTGCAACCAACCCTAAATAAAATATAGAAATAAAATATATTTTATATTCGATTTTGTTTCTATGTTCTTAGCTCGGTCTAATTATCAAATTCATGATGATAATTATTATTTTTATTTATTTTTATATTTTTTTTTAAATTCAAATTTTCATATCTTCTATTTGTTGTACTAAAATAAATTTCGATCTATTTTCATCTCTATACTTCTATACTTTTAAAATAACTCATTTTTGCTATATACTTTCCCTTTTCCTATTTACAAACCTTATGTTAAATTATTTTTAAGAGGATTAATTCTTCTTTTTCATTTTAAGTTATATTAACTTTATTTAACATTTCAATAAATAATGTGTTTACTTAAAATATTTCTATAAACAAAGATCATAATATTAGTTTTTATGGAGAAAAAAAAATTAAATCCCTAAACTTTGAGTTGAATCAATTAAAACTTCAAATTAAAAATTGTATCAATCCATATTTTAATTAATTTAGACCTTTTATTATAAGAAAAATTGTAACAGATATCAATTTAGAATAAAATAATTAAAAATATATAGCATGTTTTTAAAAAAATTGTAAATATGACAATTTCTATCGCTATATCTTATGGCTGATAGAAGTCTATCGCTGATCACCTCAGTTTTTTATAGATTTTTGTCCGTGATAATAGTCCATCAGTGATAATAGTCTATCACTGATAGAAGTCTATCAATGATATGATAAAGTATATCAGTGATAGAAACATATTTTTTTGCCATATTTGCAAAACATTTTAAAGTTTGCTAAATTTGCAATTAGTTTGGGCCTGATTGCTATTTGTGCAACCAGTCCTTATTATAATTTATTTTTTTAAAATTGTTAATGTGCATAATTCTCACCCATGTATTAGCATTATTTAAGCACATAATTTATTAATGTAATATTACAAGAAAAAATTAAAATAACGGAGTATAACTCAACGGCATGATGTATCGCCTAATGACTATGAAGTCCTAGGTTCAATTTCACCCCAAACATGTTGTTAAAAAAACAAAATAGTTGAAATAACGAAGATATTAATAACTTTCATTAATATAAACGGGTTTTTCATATTCTTTTCTTGTTCTATTTTTCTCTACTTTAGAAATAATAAGGTGATAATTTTGTTTTTGGTAGTTACTAATTGTTATTTTCTCTTTCAATAATGTATGTGTTGGAGGATATTAAAAAACAATTAGTTTAAATAAAAAAATAGATTTATAGATAAATAAAACTATATATATAATTAAAAATATTAAAGAGATCATTTCGAACATAGTTTAGTAGATGAATCAAACATTGATTATCATCTGATGGTTGAATCTCCAAATTCACAGTTTGTTAAACTAAAAAAAATAAAAAATAACGAAAAATAAATACATTGGTTGAAATATATACAACGTCTTAAATGTTAAGAGTCATATGACATAGGAAACATTAATATTGCAGGGGCAATTTTGGTGCATTGTGAATCAAAGTAACTGACATTGCCCAAATTGTTCCTAAATAAGGGAAGAAATCAAACAAACAAACTTTGGACAAATCTATAGATTTATTAGACAAATGGAAAAGAAAATTGTTACATTAAACTAGGTACAAATATGTTGGTTGGAAGTATTATATAACGTGTTAAATATTATGACATGCATGAAATATTTATATTGAAGATGTAATATATTTTGGTGCATTGTGAATCAAAGTGTAACTGATTTTGTTAAATTTATTAAATAAAGTGAAAACAAACAAATAAACTTTACCTTAAAAACTGCTAAAATCTTACCATGTTTGAATTATTCTACTATGTCTTGAAATAGTAGAACTTAGACTCCTAGCTGGTGTTACATTACAACGTCATGTGTCAACATAAAATTTGATTTTTTTTTATTATATATATATATATATATATATATATATATATATATATATATATATATATATATATATATGTTTTTTTAAGGGCTGGTTGCACAAATAGCAATCAGGCCCAAACTAATTGCAAATTTAGCAAACTTTAAAATGTTTTGCAAATATGGCAAAAAAGCCCGTTTCTATCACTGATAGACTTTATTATATCACTGATAGACTTCTATCAGTGATAGACTATTATCACTGATAGACTATTATCACTGACAAAAATCTATAAAAAATTGAAGTGATCAGCGATAGACTTCTATCAGTCATAAGATATCAGCGATAGAAATTACTATATCCGCAAAATTTTTAAAAACATGTTATATTTGCAAACAATAAGTCTTAAATTATCATTTACTACAATTTCTCTTTTTTTAAATCATACGAACTAATAGATAATATTTTATTTGATATTTACAATTTTTGTGATAATATTATTTTATTTTAAACTAATCGATTGAAATTTGAGGATTTAAAAATAACAATGTGAGAAGATTTTTCGAAACTTAAAGGAAATGACCGCTAGCGTGAAAAATGTGACTTCAATTTTGTTGGTACCATTAATTTATAGTTTTTAATATTTTTCGATTATTTTTTTCTAAATGTGACTTCAATTTTGTTGGTACCATTAATTTATAGTTTTTAATATTTTTCGATTATTTTTTTCATTTTTGAAATTATATTGTCAAAGATTTTGTAAATTAGAAACGGAAACTTGAATAAACAATTTAATAATACTTTGATTTAGTTAAGTTTCAACTTGAGCTCTAGTAATTTGACATGCAACTTAAAAAAAAAATAAAAAAATGGAGGTTTAAGTTCTCATATATTCGGCACTATTATACTAAACAAAATGAAATTTCAACTTAAGTTATACAATAGAAACTAAAATTGAAATTAAACTCAAATTAAAGAGACTAAATTGAAACTAATTGAAATATTCTCTCTGAGTTTAGAGTTTTAGATTCCCACACCCCTCAATTATTGAACTAAAAAAAACGTGATAAATCATAAATGTTTATTTTTGAAGAAAAATGTATAATTGGTACTACTTATTTATTCATTTATTATTATTATTATTTTTTACAAAGATATTTAATTATTATGAGATGGAGAAATTGTCTGATTTTTTTTATCATTAGTTCATATTGTATCTTAGTTGAGTTATGCTCGTGATAGTGTGTGATTGATACTATTACACAATTATAATATGTGAAAGGAAAAAAAAATTGGTTAAATTATAAAAAAAATAACTCTTAAATATGAGTTCTACTCAAAAAAAACCTTCAACTTTCAAAAAAAATTTAAAAAATTAATTGTAAATGATTTAAAAAAGAGTAAAACTTAGGCGAGGCTACAAACATCTTTTGCAGCTCAGCCATGTGACACATTGTGAGTGGATACGTAGTTACTCTACTTTGATTTTTTTTTCACTTTCTCTCTCCTCTCACCTCCTCCTTCCTCTTTTGAAGGCTCTTCCCCTCTCGTCCTTCAACTCCTACTCATCGATTTCCATCTTTCTTCTCCTTCATTCCTCCCAAGGACACTAAAATTAAATTTAAAAAATAAAAAAGGAAAATCTGTTTTTTACTCCCTTAATAAAAAAGGAAAATCTGTTTTTTACTCCCTTAAAAAAAAGTCTCAAATTGAAATTTGTATCCACCTACAGCTTCCATTACAATCCACACACATCACAAATCTCACGTCGGAATCTTAATCGAACAAAACCTCTAATTTTTCCTTTCCTCCAATTTCAAATCGTTGGAGGGGAAGGCAATGTGGGTTGATACAAATTTCAATTTGAGGCCTTTTTTAGGGAGTAAAAAAACAGTTTTTTCTTCTTTATTTTTTAAAGGAAGAGTTGAAAGACGAGAGAGAGAAAAATGAACCACGTTGAAGGAAATATGTGGGAGGAAAGAACCTGAGCAAAAAAAATCGAGATAACGACGTTAGAAAATTAGGGAATATTTAAAAAAAAAAATGATATAACTATTTATCCACTCCCAATGTGCCACATGACTGGGCTGCAAAAGATGCTTGTAGCCCAGCCTGCAAGCAAGTTTTACTCTTTAAAAAATGCTCTTCTAGTTAACAACTAACAAAATTTTAATTTATACTTGTGCGCCATGAAAAAATGTAAACGTAGACGTCTACATTTTCATGATTCAAAGATTAAGGAGGAGAATATGACAATATCGGAAGAGAATATGAACCGATCATATGTCTACGTTTTCATGATTTTTTTAATATCTCAGACATTCACATTTTTTTTCATGTTACACAAATACAAGTTTGAATTTAACCGTCAACATAAGAATTTTGTGTGTCGTTGAAGGTATTTTTTAAATGTTTTTTTTATACTACTAAGTATTTTTTAAACTTTTTTCATAGTTTAGTGGTATTTTTAAAAATTTTAAAAATTTATGAGTATTTTTTTTAATTTAGGGTCAGGATCTACGTTTTGGGTATTTATGTGGAAGTGACGTCTACATTTGGACCTTTCATCCGACGCTCATGGCTAGGATGATCTACGTTTTACTAAAACATGTGGCAAAATATCAACCCTCTGAAATAAATATATAAAATATATTTCCAATATAAATTTAAAAAGAAAAAAAAAAAAAGAAAAAACCCTTTAATTCCACTCAATAAATACCACATTATTATTATTATTTTCTAGTATATATTATTTTTTTTTAAAAAAAAACTTCTAGTATATCAAATTATTATTATTATTTTCCAACTTCTCGACTCAATAAATACCCCTCAATTATTTAGTTTTATTTTCTTAAAAGTTTTTTATTGTGAAACTATATTTTGTAAATCAAATTGAAACTATTTGTTATAAAAATAACGAAATTGAAAAGTATTTGAGAACTAAGGTACTTTTTGTCCACATATCATGTTAGTTGACGAGTAGTTTTGAAACTATAATAAAAATAAGGTTTTAAAATCAGTTATCTTTGACGAAGTAACATTGTTCCAAAATAAATATATATATATATATATATATATATATATATATATATATATATATATATATATATGATTGATGGGGGTAACAATTTGATTTTTTTTTTAAATATATATATATATATATATATATATATATAGTAACAATTTGATTACAAATCTCATTTTGGTTGGATATTCACTTTTAATTTTGTTACAATTTAATCCGTAAATTTTATTTTAGTGTAACAATTGAGTCTCTATAATTTTAAATTTGCAACAATACAGTCCATATCGTGAAAAATCTCATCAAAATTAAGTGTCAATTATTATTATGTAATGACTTAATTCTTTGTAGTTTATAGACATACTTGATTCTTTATCGATATACATACATATGTAGAAAAGTTTTATTAAATCTTAACAACGTTTTTCGCAGTAAAACTGATTTGCTACAAAAAAAAATTTAATTACTTGAACTAAATTGTTGCTACAAAAATTTTAATTACTTGAACTAAATTGTTACAATATTAGAAGTACAAGAATTAAATTATTATAACTTAAAGTCTTTATAGACTAAATAAAGTTGAGGGACAAAATATATTGTTTGACCTAAAACATAACAAGGGGTTTTTGTACGGATGACCCATTCCTCGGGGGCCGCCAAGTTTTTTAACTCAGTTTTTGAAAACTTATGTTTTTTTACCTTCTCTCGTGATAAGGAAGTGCACAAAGTCATTTGTACCCTTCGCTTATCACGAGGAGAGATCACAGTTGTCTCCTCGTGATCGTGATAAGCGAAGGGTACGAATGACTTTATACACTTCATTATCACGAGAGAAGGTCAAAAAACATATGTTTTCGCGATGAAAGTTAAAAAATCTCGTGGTCCCCGAGGGGTGGATCATCGGTACAAAAACGGCCCCAACATAACAAGGACATATTTTACAGTAATTTTGAAATAGTTACAATCCCTAAAAAAATGCCTATGATGAAATTCAAATCATGTTAAAAAATATAAAATCAAATATTACGTAGGTTCGAGTTTTGATAACTATTTAATTTTAAAAAATGATCCGTTTTCTCATTATTATTATTATTTTTTTTTTTTATTATTATTATTTATTTATTTTTTTTATGAAAATGATTTTCATTAATTACCCTACTCTCACATGCTTCTTCACTCTCCAACCGTCCAACAAATCCTATATGAAAACGTGTCAAATTTGTGAGAGACAATTATTGAGATCTTGTATAAGGAAGAGTTTTATTTAATGTACACCCTTGCCACAATTATATTTTGTCTTTATAAAATTGGAGATAATTTCTAATACATTGGTGGTATGAAATTTTTCATACCTTTTAAATGAATGACACTTGGCGAAATAATTTTAAAAAATAATATATTTAATAGCATGGGTCGTAAAAAACTTCGTTACTATCGATGTACTAGAAATTCTCTTGAAAAAATGAATTATACTCTGCTTTCTAATTGTCATGAATTAATTAAAATCTTACACTTTGAATAATTTACTAAGGTGATATTAGAGAATTAAAATGATAGAATCAACTAGACATGTAGTAGTTTTCTTAGTTGTTGTAAAATATACAAAATTAATTTTAATGGTTTGATTAAGATTCATCGTTATCTATATTATTATTATTATTTTTTTTTTTTCTTCATAAAATGCACGATAAGAGATCGAAGTCTTGACTTTTTGATGATTAGATCATGATACATTATCTTTTAAAACATTATTTCATAAAAAAAATAACAAACAGCTAGCTAGATCTTCAATTTTACATATTCAATTTTTTCTTTTTTTAAATTAAAAAAAAAATAACTTATTAAATAGAAAATTGAATTATCCGTCCAATGAGAACTTAAATTTTTAATTTAGTTTATAATAGTTTCATTCCATAAAATGTTGAATAGACAAATTATCTATTAGATATGAATTATTTAATATGATTCAATCTTTATTTTTCTTAATATTGATGGTAAATGTTAATATTAGGCAATAGGTATGCACTTGCCTTTCTAAGGTATGTTATTTTTCTTATAAAAAAAAATAGAAAAAAAGAAACCTTACTTCCATTTCTTTTTATCTCATGTATGTTTATTTGGTGATGCTCCTTAAGCCAAATTTCAAATCTCTATTCAATAACTTTTAGATATGTATTTCCCTTCATATTTGTTTTATTATCATTCTTTCATTTTTTTTCAACGAAATTTTGATTAATGCGAGGATTGAACCTATGACCTCTTATTCAATGACACTTATTCTCAAATGAATTGAATGTTATTTTTCATCCGTTCTTTTCATGCTTTGAAAATCTCCATAGAAGCTTTAAACTTATATATTTTAGAAATAATGTGTTTTGTTCTCTCATTCTTTCATCGTGCTTTATAACAC
This sequence comes from Herpetospermum pedunculosum, assembly GCA_028017165.1. Classification (NCBI taxonomy): domain Eukaryota; kingdom Viridiplantae; phylum Streptophyta; class Magnoliopsida; order Cucurbitales; family Cucurbitaceae; genus Herpetospermum; species Herpetospermum pedunculosum. Next base: position 2,275,508 of record CM051530.1, read on the forward strand.
ATCTATCCTAAGATGCTTTTTGGGATATCTTTTTCAAACTCGATCAATTGGTGAATTTACTTATTATTTGAGCTTTAACATTATAATATATATATGTTGAGTTTTTTTTATTGGGAGTACTTCTTTTCTTAATGGGCTATACTAGATTGCATTTTTAGATATATAATTGGTGAACTTGTTAAGAAAACCCTCTCAAATCTATTTAACTAATATTTTGAACAAAATCTAAACATTTGTTTAAGTACAACAAAGATGATGTGTCTGAATTTGAAATATTCGATCACAAAGAAAGGAGTTCATAACAATTACAGCTATATCTCTTTCGTATTTGGTGATATAATATTCAAAATAAGATTTTTTTTTTTTTTTTTTTTTTGAAACTAAGATATTACATTCCTATCTAAACAAAACAAAGGGGGTAAGGTAAGGCATTTGATGTAATTTGTCTTTTAATAGATTAAATTCCAATCGTTGATTACAACAACTTTCTTTTAAAATAGTAAATTACAGATCTACCCCTGAAGTATCAAATTCATCTCCCATTTAAAGAGATCGTCTTCCCCTCTTGTACCGCCAAATGCTCTAACTGCGTGAACGAATAAAATCAAAATATGATCATGGGCGAAATTTCGCTCATCCTCGCCGCCGCCATAACCTTGTTCTCCGCCGTCGTCATCCACCGCGTTTTCTTCCTCCGCCGTAAATTCCGCCTCCCGCCGGGCCCAAAACCATGGCCGATCCTCGGAAACTTGCCGCAAATCGGTGGAGCGCCTCTTCACTCCCACCTGGCCGAGATGGCCGGAGAGTACGGACCTCTGATGTACCTCCGATTCGGCTCCGTCGACGTCGTCGTGGCGACGTCGGCGGCGGTGGCGGAGCAATTCTTGAAAATTCGCGACGTTAATTTCCTCAGTCGGCCGCCGAACGCCGGCGCTAAATATATTGCTTATAATTATCAGGATATGGTTTTTGCGCCGTACGGTCCACGGTGGCGATTACTCCGGAAGATCAGCGCCGTCCATTTGTTCTCCTCAAAAGCCCTAGATGATCATCGCCGCGTACGGGAGGTTTGTCCTTATGTATAACTTCATGCATGCGTTATTTTGACCTAATTTGTTTTTTTCTGATTCTTCAGATTCTTCAGAAAATAGGGTTTTGTTTTGGGTTCAAAAACTAAATATTAATAATATTTAAAAAAAAAAAATTAATTATCAATTATTTTATAGTTCAACACCTCCTACGGCTGGAATTTGAAACTCAGACCTTAAAAAACGAGTAAGATAAGTTAAGAAAATTTTTTAATTGAATTATAAAGTTAATGTTTTTTTCTTTTTTTCTTTTTGGGATGTCTCAAAACCTTTAAGAGGGGTTTTTGTACGGACACTCCAGGGTCAAAAGGTTTTTTAATCTTTTTGTGATAAGCGAAGGGTACAAATGACTTTGTGCTGAATCAGAGAGGTCAAAAAAACATAAGTTTTCGCGGAAAGGGTTAAAAAACCTCGTGGCCTCCCGAAGGGTGGTCATCCGTCCAAAAACCCCACCTTAAGAGCTCAGCCCAGTAATGTAAGTTAATTATATGCTCACTTTGACAATAATTCATTTTTTTTTTTTGTCCTTAAAAAACTTTAAAAATGTACTGAACTAGCTCTAAGTCTCCAAATGTTTAATTCGAGCATGGTAGAGACACCAGTATATATATTATTTTTCTGTCCAACCATTTTAAGCTAAAAATGCGACTAAAAAAAAAAAAAACTAAAATTTGACTTTTAATCTTTTGCATTGATGTATGGAACATCTATGTATCCTTAAAATTAAAATTTCCCAGCGACTTCATTTTCCATTTATTATTTATACAGTACCATCATCTCTAATTTCTTTGCCAAATATGAATTTGTAGATTTTTTTTTTTTTTTTTTTTTTTTAACATGTTAGTTGGAGGATTTAACCACTATACATAATGCAGTTGATATTCTTAATTAAAAAAAAAATAATGTGATTTCTTAAGTTACTCGCCTAACTTTGAAAACAATGAAAAAATTTAGGGTAGTTAAAATGAACATAACTCATTGGTAATTGACATGGACTTCTTTCCTTAAGTCAAAATTAGAGTTCATATTTATTTGATCTCGATTGTTTCAAAATGATTATAAAATGATTATAAATGGGTTATGACTTAACTTTCACGAAAACATGTCATTTTTATATGATTATTCACAAATAAATTGAAAAATTAATCAATTGAGACATTTTAAATAGGAAAATTATAATCGATGTCAATTTAGAATAAGATAATTAGAAATATAGCATGTTTTTTAAAATATTGCAGATATGGTCATTTCTATCGTTGATATCTTATGGCTAATAGAATTCTATCGCTCATCACATCACTTTTTATAAATTTTTGTCAGTGACTTAGTTTATCAGTGATATGATAAAGTCTATCGGTGATAGAAACGGATTTTTTTAAATACATGTAAGATATGGAATAAAAATTAATAATAATAAAAAACGGTGGTAGGTTTGAATATAGTAATGAGAATTAATGTCGGAGTTACAGGAGGAGGTGGGGGTGCTAGTACAGGCCCTTGCACGGGCTGGGGAAGCAGCGGTGAGCTTGGGGAGCTTGCTGACCGTGTGCACCGCTAACGCCCTCGGACGGACGATGATGGGTCGACGTGTTTTCAATGACGGCAGCGGCAGTGGCGATCCGAAGTCAGACTTGTTTAAGGCAATGGTGGAGCAAGTGATGGTGCTGTCCGGAAAGTTCAACCCCGGTGACTTTTTCCCCTCGCTCGACTCGCTAGATTTATTGGGCGTGGCCGCTGAGATGAAGAAGGTTCACAAATGGTTTGATGATTTCTTGTCGAATATAGTGGAGGAGCACCGGAATTTATTCACCGGCGGCGGTGGCCGCCACCAAGACTTGCTCAGCACGCTTCTATCCTTGGCTCAAGATGAGAATGAGAAGCTCAATGACACTGAGATCAAGGCTCTCTTGTTGGTATTATCTCTCTCTTTTCCTCTTTTCTTCTCCCATTAAATAAAAGACCTAAAACTAATGTTACTAAATTACGTTTGAATGGACTAATTTGAGAGATTGTCCCGCAATTTCAAAAAATAGTCAAAATGACATTTTGCTTACATCACTCTCGCTTGGATTTCTCTCGTTCTCGCTCACGAAAGCAATAAACTTTTAGTTATAAAATAGAGTCTGAGAGAGAGAGAGAAATCCTAACGAGAGTGATGTCAGCAAAATGTCATTTTCACTACTTTCTAAAAGTGCTCGTGAATCTCTCACATAGGCCTTAATTTAAGGTCATCTGGCCAAATATTTCCTAATACTCTCTTATGATTTTTTTTTCCTTTACAAAGGTATTTAATTAATACGATGATTGAACTCTTGACTAACACACTCTTAGTTCAATTAAGCTATGCTCGGTTTGACATGATTTTATTTTTATAAATATATTTTTAATGATAGTGAACCACATTATTATTAGGGAAAAAATCAACTTATACCCTTACATTTGGGAGATTGTATCAATTAAAACTCTAAACTAATGATTGTATTCATTTAAACTCTAAACTTTCAAGAGTTTATCAATTTACATTTAATTTACATTTCGTTTTAGTAAAATGTTAGTTTTCACATGTGTATAGTCTTATAATTTATCAATTAAACTTCTAAACTTTTATACAATTGATTTACTAATAAAAGTTTACGGGTTACCTACTAAAATTATAAGTCTTTACGTGTTTAAATTAACGTTTTTCAAACAAAATCAAACAGAAGTGTAAATTGATATAAAAATTTAGGGTTAAATTGATACTATCCTTAGTTAGGGTTTTAATTGATACAACTTACTAAAATTATAAGTTTTATCCTTCGTTTAGGGTTTTTATTGATACAACTATTAAAGTTTGGGTATAAATTGATTTTTACCGTTTTTGTTATTTTAAAAATGAAGAAGTATCCATAGTCACAAATTTCTACATGCAGAATATGTTTACGGCGGGTACCGACACGACAGCAAGCACAATAGAGTGGGGTCTAGCAGAGCTGATCAGACATCCCAAAATTATGGCCCTGGCCCAACGAGAATTGGAGTCCGTAGTAGGTCGTGATCGGGTCGTTACCGACCTGGACTTGCCGCAACTGGTCTATCTCCAAGCGGTGGTGAAGGAAACACTCCGACTCCACCCACCGACGCCGCTCTCCCTCCCCCGTATGGCGGCGGAGACCTGCGAAATCAACGGCTACCACATCCCTAAAGGCTCCACTCTCTTAGTGGACGTATGGGCCATTAGTCACGACTCAAAAATATGGGCCGAGCCACTCGAGTTCAGGCCCAATAGGTTCCTCTCGGGCGGCGAGAAGGCCCACGTCGACGTGAAGGGAAACGACTTCGAGGTGATTCCGTTTGGGGCCGGGCGGAGGATCTGCGTGGGGATGAGTTTGGGCCTGAGGATGCTCCAAATGCTAACTGCCACACTCATCCATTCCTTTGATTGGGCCTTGCCTGATGGGCTTTCGCCTGATGACTTGAATATGGACGAGGGCCTTGGCCTCACTCTGCGTCGGGCCCAGCCCTTAGTTGTGCATCCTCGGCCCAGATTATCGCCTGGGCTTTATCAAGATCTGCCTTCGATTGCTTAGTCCTTGTCTGTCGGTTGTAAGTTGTAACTTTGAATATCTTCTTTTTATTCGATTTGGAAACGACAATAAGTTATTGTGTCACATATCTTTGCCTAGTTTATCGTAAGATTAGTGGTTGTTAATTCGAACATAATTAAGTGGATAAAATACTTTTTATGATCTAAAGGTCGATGTTTCGTCTGGTTAAGGTATATTCTATTGATCAAGATGTTAGAGGTTTAAATTAATCTTCCACTCCACTTGTTGTTGAACTCAAAAGAAGAAGAAAAAGAAAAAATCGATGGATCAAATCTTTGGGGGTCGGTCAATATTAAAGCCCTCAACTAATACAATTTAAATCTACAACTTTCATAAATGTATCAATTTATACATTTTGTTTAAAAAATGTTATAGCTCGCAAATGTTGATAATTATAATAACATCAATTAAACCACTCAACTTTGATAAATGAATCAATTTTGATCATCTATTTAAAATTGTTCATACATAAATTCTAAGCTTTTTTAAGTGTCGAATTAACGAAATGAAATGGTTTTCATATTTTTTTTCTTGAGGTTGGATGTATGAATCAAGATAAAAATATTATATATTTGTTTTATAAAATCATTGGATAAACACTCATATTCTTGAAGTAATAAGAAGATTAGAAGAACTAATGGGACAAATAGTATATAAAAAAATTTAAGTTAAATTATAAATTTAGTGTTTGAACTTTTAAGTTTGTGTATGTTATGTCTTTAAAAAGGTATTTGGGCAACTTGGAGTTGATTGCACTGAGTTATCGACGTTTGACTCCCCGACTATTATTACTCACGGTCAATAAGGTAACTATACTGACTTTAATATTATTCATTATTCACAAACTATCTATTATAATCACCAACTATAATAAGTCATTCAACACCTCAAACTGCTTCACTGTCAAGTAGAATTTTTGACTTTTAATAAGTATTTAAACTTTTAATTTTGTATCGATCTAAATTTTTTTATTTTATGTATAATTAAACTTTGTGATGTTGAACGTTTTTTAAAATCTACGGATCGGGCAGACACAAAAAGAAAAATAATAATAAAAAATAAATAAATTATCCAGTAATTACTCGTAAATTTAAGCGCCAATCCAAACCAAGTCCATCACACTGCTGAGTGCGTATTGCAGTATTTCCCGCCGGCGGCAATTCACCGCCGGCGTCTTCCATCTTCGGAGTTTTGCGGCATCAGTGAAATTAAATAATGTCGTCATTGACAGGTTCCTCATGGAGAACTCAACAATCCGTTCAAGGTCGCCGCCCATGTCCTCGGTGTCCGGTGACTTCTCTTGGTGTTTTTCTAGGCGCAATTCGTTTTTGTTTCACCTCCAATGTTTAAGCCGTTGAGAAGAAAGAAACAAGAGGAATTACCCCGTTTCTCAAGAAAAAGGTTAGATGTATTGTTCGAGAAATTATCTCACGAAGATTTAGCTCTGGATTATATTATTGCAATTTGTGTTTTGTACATTATAATAATCATTTCAATCGGGATATTGAATTATTGATTCATTTTTATTCTTATTCTTATTTCTGATTTTTGTGTTTGTGTTTGTACAATTTGAGTAAGACATTTAATCGATCTGTCCTTTCAATGAAAAATGGGGAAAAGGGAATCTGAGTGTTTGGAGATGGTTCTGATTAAAGCAATTAGGTGAATTGAAGTTCAATTTTAATTCCATTGAAGAACTTAAGTTTCAAATTGTACTTGAATGTTTCCCAATCCCCTGAGTGATTGTTGGAAATGATCCCAAGAAATTTTGGTTTATGGAGAATTGACTCGTTTCTTAAAAAAATAGTTTTCATGCTCTCTCCCGGTCATGATCCCGGCTGGGAAGACGACCGGCACCAAAAAGATATGGCAACACAAGTCTTATTGTTTGTTTCCTGGTCTCCTTTTCGTCCGTGATTGTGACCGGAGGGTCAGTTTTTTGTTTCTCGATCTTCTTTCCGGTCGGAATCACCACCCGGAAAGAGTACAAAAACTATTTTTTTAGGAAAATGAGTCAATTTTTCTATAACCCAAAACTTCTTGGGTCATTTCCAACAATTACCCCAATCCCATTTATTTTACTCTTTTAGCTACTGTGAGCAACAGCTCTATTTGGTTGAACTTGAACCTTGTTTATTTTGGGGTAAAATTGTGACAAATGCTACAGTTCTGAGTGTCTGTGACTGTGAGTAGAGAAATTGAAGTTAATGGTGTGTCACGCGCCTACTAGTTAACAAGGAGCAGAAAGAGCAGTGGCTAGAAAACACAAAAGTGGGCCACTCTCATTGATGCCATCGTTTACATTACCCTCTGAAAAGCCACTGCCTTTATTTTGTATAGAACATACCCCTCCACTTCAGGGTTTTTTACATTTCCACTCTTCATTTCTCTCTTTCTCTCTGTGTGTTTGTGGTAGTGAGAGCCTTCTTCTGGTTCTGCCCACCATCTCTGAGCTTTGTAATCATGTCTTGTGTGATGCCTGTTTTAGCTATTGGCCTCCTTATTCTGGCCATGACTGGCCATTCAAGTAAGCTCCCTGCGTTTCTTCTGTATTTTGTTCTCTACTTTTGTAGTGTAGACCAAAGTTTTTTTGTTACTTCTTCTTTTAGTTTGACTTCTCATTAATCTTTTTGCTGATTCGAGCATTTGCTTGTGAGCCATCTTTAAAGGTTATCTAGATATCCTCAATGTGCATTTGAGTTTTGACCCTCTTTACAGAAATGTAAACAATACACATCTTCTCCTTTATGCCGTTGTTATTCTTTTGTTTAAAGAGATAGCTCTATTTTTTAGTTTGAAATTTGTTGTTCTTTTTGGATGGCTAAGGGGGTTTAATGTTTCTGTGAGTTTCCAGTTCGTTTGAAGTTTCTTATAGATGTTTAGAATCTAGATCTCGTTGTGTTTCGTTTATTTTGTTCTGTTTCTTCTGGCTCTCTCTTGAAATGCTGGTTTCTGGAACTTGTTTGTAGGTGCAACATGGTGTGTTTGCAAGGATGGATTAGGTGATGCAGTTCTTCAAAAGACACTGGATTATGCGTGTGGAGCTGGGGCTGACTGTCTCTCTATTCATCAAAATGGGGGCTGTTTCCTTCCCAACACTGTCAAGGCTCATTGTTCCTTTGCTACTAATAGCTTTTTCCAGAGGAAGGGCCAAGCTCTTGGTTCCTGTGATTTCTCTGGCACAGCAATGGTCACTCCTACTGACCCCAGTAAGATTTCACTGTCTACATTCACATGGTTTTCTCTAGTTCCTTCTAAATGAGAGAAGATTCAGTAGGTTAAGATCTGATTGAATCTTCTCTTATTCAGTCAGTTAAGATGTGACTAACTTCGAAAGAGGTAACAAATTGTCAGCATAACTATAGTTCAACAAACATAATGTATTAACTATTGACAAATAGGTCAGAGGTTCGAAACCCCGCAAGCTCGCATGTTGTCCAAAGAAAAAAAGAAAACTTAGAGAGGCAAAATGGAAATAAACCCACTTTGGAACTAACTCAGATTCTAGTTATAGGCCACAAATTCTAACTTTTTTGGCAATCTATCAAAGATACTGATTTCAAAGTTCCTTGGCCATCTATTTCAACTACTAAGCTAAAATATTTCTTGGTTTCATCTTTTCTTTCATGTTGAGAAATGGAATCTGATTTTTGTTTTTAAATTTCTTGGTGTTTTCTCAGGTATTTCAGGCTGTGCCTATCCTTCTAGCGCCAGGTATACTTCTGCACCTACTTTCACCTTCACCATGTTTATTTGAGAAAATAAAAAGTTAGGAGTAGAATAGTAATAATTTCTTCCCATTTCTATTTCTGGAAATCGATTTTTAGAATAAGGTTTTCTCTGCTTTCTCCCAAATCAAAGAATGCATTCTGAATCTGGAGGACAATGACATTCCCTCTAGAGTTGGTGAGACTCAAAATCTCATTCTTATTCTCTCATTTAGTGAACTCCATCTCCTTGAAATGAAACAAAATTATGATTAGCTTTCTTTTAACCCTCTATGTTATGAGCTTCACCTGGACCTTTTAATAATATCAAAAGTATTTTTACTTCATTTTATGTTTTATTATCATTTGAACAAACTGTTTGCCTTTTTACTTGAAAAAGGAGCAAAGCATCTTGTTAATTAAAGACTTACAAACAAACATCAAAGTTAGCTTTGGATAATCATAGAAACTGTTGGAAAAGAGACTTTTGCCATTAGATTCGTCATCATCCCATTGTGTTGTAATCATAGATACTATTTTTGTCAATTGACTATTTGTAATTTCATGATCATTTTTTTCTGGCTTCTTCTCTTAGATTGCGTTTTTCAACCTTTCACTTTTCACTCAAGAGGTTATAATTGTCGCCCCTGTGGTTGTCTTTAATTACTCCTTAGTCCTTCTGGTAAATATATTTATTTGAAAGATTATGCCAGATTGAAAATGGGGTTTTTCATAATATTGATCAGATTTATGGTACATCCTCGAGATGGGAAATTATTGAGATTTGAGCCAACATTTTAATGCCTCGAAAGCCAAGCCCAGACAGACCATGATTTTTGGAGAAAGGGTTTCACATGTCTGGAGGAAGGTTTATTGGGGAATAACTGTTTGTCTTTTCTCTTGGAGCTAATTTGAAATGCTCTTGTCAAAAACTGGTTGATGGATGAGATTATTTTGCCTGGTAGAAAAGATGAGCTGAATCTTTAGATCCTTAACAAATGATGACAACTTTTCTTTATCTTCATAAAGATGTGTAGTAGAAGAAAAAAGCTGGCTTATCCAAAACAAAGCCTTTTATTGATGAATCCAAACTTTTTACGCTCGTTTGATAACCATTTCGTTTGAAATTTGTACTTGTTTTCTCACAATCTCTTCACAATAGTTTTCATTTTTTCTTAAAAAAAGTTTGAATTCTTAGTAAAAACAACAACAAATTTTTAAAAACTATTTTTTTTTAGTTTTTTAAAATATCTCTAAAAAGTAGATAACTAAACAAGAAACTCATGGATAGAAGTAGTGTTTATAAGCTTAATTTTAAAAAATCAAATGGTATCAAACGGGGTCTTAGTTATTAGATTTCTGATGTTCTATCTCATTTAAAGTGAGATTCATTTTATTTTTGGTAATCTGCTTTTGCAGCCCTATAAACAGTGGCACTATTCCAGTAACTGGGACTCCAACCACCACCAACCCTGGCACTGGATTAACTCCCACAACCAACACCCCCTTTGGTTCTACAACACCCACTGGCGTCCTTGGCGGGAACGGGAACGGGTTCGGTGGTGGCAGCAACGGTCTAGGACCATCAGGCGTGGGCGGGATGAACACCGACTACACCGATGGCGGATCAAGACTCGAACTCACTCTAATTGCCAATGTACTTGCTTTCTTATTGTTTGGGCAGCATATGGTTTGATGGAGTTGTTTTATTTTTGGTTGGTAATTGGGGAGGGGAGGGGTCAGATTGGATTAAAAAATGCAGAGTGGCTAGCATGTGATGTTCCTGTTCTTGCTGTACTGGTTTTGCTCTTAGACAGCTTTGTTTTGTTTGTTTGTTCTTTCCTCCACTCTTTTACTTCTTTCCCACTTGGTACCAACCAAAAAAAAAAGGCCCCTAGTTCCTTTTTGGATTGATTTTTCATGCTCTAGTGGGACCCACAGAATACTCTTTTTTTTTTTCTTCTCTCCTTATGTATATGGTGGATAATTGTAAAATCTGATCCGAATTGCAAAAGGTTTGCAAAAAATGATCTGATTTTAAAATTTTAGTGTTTTTTACCTAAATTTGATAGTTGTTGTTACCGTTCACTTTAGGTTGAGTGTGAAATTTTGTCTTTGTCCGTGATTGAACACAAGATTCTCTCTTCTTTCTTCTCTTCCTTTCCTCACCCTCCCACTCTTAAGAAAAAAAATCTACTCTCATCCTATGAATGTTAAAGAAGAAAAAAAACTGTACGATCTTGCAATTTTGTGGTTGGGATCGTGCCAGTAATTGCACCGTGCAATTTTTTTTTTTTTTACAATTTTAATCTCAAAGGAAAAAATTATTAAAAAAAATAATCTTAAATTAAAAATTGTCGATCTTAGGAGTGATTTGTTGAACTATTTTTATTTGTTAGAGATAAGCACGATAAGAAAAAATGTTGGAGAAAGGATATTAACTCTTTTCAACCATTTCATTCGAAGACTCAAAGATTAAAACAAAAACAAAAAAAAAAAACTTTTGTGTTTTTTTTTTTAAAGAAGGGCATAGACAAAATTTCACATTGCCAAAAATGAACATTAAAAACAATTGGCAATTTAAGGCCATAAACACTAATTTTATATTAGTAAATGACAAGTGAAAACAAATTTTCTTTTTACTTTCTAGGACAATAAATTAATACACAAATGTTTAGACAACCGTGTATTGTAAATATAAAATTAAACTTTTATATTTTATTTAAAATAACCAACGAACATATATTCTTTTCTACCATTTAATGGCAATAATACCCATGTCAGGTCCATCGGAGTTTTGTTTTATTTTTCATTTTTTTTTAATAAACTTTGAAAAAAGAAAAAGAAGAAATAAAAATATGGTTTTCGGTTGCCTCCATCCCATTATGGGTTATTATCAAGAATAACCTTTCTCCCAAATTTTTTATTATGACTAACGTCGTTTTTTGGTACTATCAATTTTAGTATTTTTCGGTACAATACTGGCCAGAATCGAACACCGAGATTTCCATTTAAAAAATAAACTAAAAATAAATAAATAAAAAAAAAAATCAATCCTGGCTAGCATGTGCAATCTTGGCCAGGATCCAGCACCGAGATTTACATTTTTTTAAAAAAAATCTCAAAACTTAGTGGAATTTGACTAAGATTCTTGATTTTTTTTTTTTTTTAAATGGACTAAAAATTATAGATGAGAATTTGAATAAAAAAAAAAATCGTAATGATCTGGTTGCAATCTTGAAATTTTCTCTCTCTCTATATATTTTGAATTTTTTTTAACAAACCATTCCGATAAAACGTCGTAATAATTTGTAAATCGATGCGAAAACTTAGAATGAACTTATTTATAAAAAAACATACTTATAAAAAAACGAGCTTATAAAAATAAGAATGTTAAATTAATTAGTGTCAGTGTTTATTTCAAAGTTTATCTAAAATTCATATCCAGTCGTCCTTAAAAATTCTCATTGTTCTTTGAAATAATATTTTATAAGGAAAAGTATATGAAACATTTTTTTTTTTGCAACGGTATTTTAATTAATGCGAAACCTATAACCTCTTAGTCAAGGGTACAACCTTATGTCAATTGAGCTATAATCGGTTTGACATATGAAACATTAATGTCAATTGAGCTATAATCGATTTGACATATGAAACATTATTTATCGATGGTAGATACTCAAATATTTTCGACATTATTTGAAAAAAATATTTAGATTTGAAGTTAAAAATAAAAAATAAAAAAAAATAATAACAAAAAAAATCCTAACCAATATTGGGATGATAGTTGCAATCTTGGCCAATTTAAAAAAATTGAAAAAAAAAAAAATTAATCCTCCAAAAAAAACGACCGTGACAGTGACAAAAAAACGAGTTAGTTTTGATAAATTGTTTGGGAGTGTGGTTATTTTTTATAATAACCCTCCCATCATCCTCCAAAGGTCATGTGATGTTTTTTTCTTCTTCTTAATTTAAATATGTTTGATTCAAACATTTAATTTTGGGAAATTGTAGTAAATGACAATTTAAGACTTATTGTTTGCAAATATAGCATGTTTTTAAAAAAATTGCGGATATAACAATTTCTATCGCTGATATCTTATGACTGATAGAAGTCTATCGCTGATCACCTCAGCTTTTTATAGATTTTTGTCCGTGATAATAGTCTATCAGTGATAATAGTCTATCACTGATAGAAGTCTATCAGTGATATAATCAAGTCTATCAGTGATAGAAACGGGTTTTTTTTGCCATATTTAACATTTTAAAGTTTGCTAAATTTGCTATTAGTTTGGGCTTGATTGCTATTTGTGCAACCAACCCTTTAATTTTTTTAATAAATGTATAATATTTTAATTAGTTAATTTTCATCCAAATTGATCTCTAATTCTCTCCTATTGTTTATGTTTTTTTTTTTTTCATGCTCATGTGTATAAATTATATATTAGTTATTATATCTACAGTAAATTAAATATTAAGAAAGTGAAGATAGTTTAGCGGTAATTGATACAAAAAATGCCAAAGTGAGCATGACTCAGCGGGCATATGTATGTGTTGACGACTAAGAGATCTGTGGTTTGAATCCCTCCACTCCCAATATACTCAAAAAAAGTAATTGATACAAAAAATGAACTATATATTAACTATTGATTTGCTAGATATGACAAAAAAAAAAAAAAAAAAAAAACCGTGGTCAAAGGAAAATATATGAATCCTTTACCAAGTCAGCATGAGCATAGCTCAACTCGATGATGTATGAACTATAAATGACACAACTTTATACAATTTAACTATGCTCCGTTTTGCCTCAATTTTGTTTTTTTTTTATCTTTCTACATTCATACTATTATATATAGATTATAGATAATTATTCTCATATTTCTATTCCCTTTCTTGCCATGGTTCTTTTCAACAACTTTTCTTTTTAATTATAAATTAAGTATATAAATTTTAAGGCGTCTTAATTTTTTATTTTTTAATTAATTAATATAGTATGAATTATAATTTTAAAGTTCCATTAAACATAAAATTTGTATTTATATTTAATAAATAGATTATTTTTTGAATTTTTTGAATTTATCGTAGATCTATTATTAAAAAAAAATCGAAAGTTACTTATTCAAAGTTCATGAATTATACTTTTAAAAGTTGAAGAATAAAAAAAATAGAAAGTTACTTATTCAAACTCAAAAAAAATGGAAAGTTACTTATTCAAATTCATAAATTATATTTTAAAAGTCGAGGACCCAAATAAATATAAACGTGAAATTCAAGCTCTATACTTTTTAAGGTGTGGAACAAGTGTCAAAAGTCGAGGAACCAAATAAGTATAAACGTGAAATTCAGCTCTATACTTTTTAAAGGTGTGGAGCAAATGTCAAACCGAGCCTAGTTCAGATGTAAGTTGTGCCGTAGATCCTTCCCTGCATTAATTAAAATATTATTGCAAAAAAAAATAAAAAAATTAATGTGGAACAAATAAATATAAACGTGATTTTTTTTAGGGGTGGTTGCACAAATAGCAATCAGGCCCAAACTAATTGCAAATTTAGCAAACTTTAAAATATTTTACAAATATGGCAAAAAAACTCGTTTCTATCCCTTATAGACTTTATTATATCACTGATAGACTTCTATTAGTGATAGACTATTATCACTGATAGACTATTATCACTGACAAAAATCTATAAAAAACTGAGGTGATCAGCGATAGACTTCTATCAGTCATAAGATATCAGCGATAGAAATTGCTATATCCGCAAATTTTTTAAAAATATGCTATATTTGCAAACAATAAGTCTTAAATTGTCATTTACTACAATTTTTTTTTTTTTATAATTTAATATTTTTTTCCCACTATTTAAAAAGTGACAATTTTGGAGAAATGTGTTTATATTAAGTTATTAACGTACTCCGACGGTCATAACTCGTAAGACTCGAGAGACTGCGCTGACTTTTCGAGTGGATTTCGTTGAGCAGCGAGACCAAACCGTTCTGTATTCTCCGGCGGACGATTCGTCGATCTCCAACTGAGTGACGACGCTCCGACAAGGCCATCAGCCTACTGCAAAATTCAACATCGGAAAGTTTTCGTCACCTTAGGGACTTCGGCGGTTAGATTTTTGGAGCAATGGACGCTGATGGCTCCCGAACTAGCAAATTCGACGGAGGCGGTAATGTCGATGATTCACGGAGGGTAGGGGTTTTGTACGATGAGAGGATGTGCAAGCATTATACGCCTGACGGAGGTTACCATCCTGAGAATCCTAATCGAATTAGGGCCATTTGGAACAAGATACAGAGCGCTGGCGTTCTTCAGAGGCATGATCATTTTTTTGTTTTGTTTTTTCATTAGCATTTTTCCTGTTGTGTATTTGCTTTATGATGTGTGCATTGTTTCCTAGGTAATGCGAAAAGAAGAGACGGAGAATTAGCTTTAGCTTTATGATGTTGCTGTGTGATTGCTTTATCCTCCAAATTTCACTTCCAATTTTTCAGAATTTGTTGTTTGAGATAGTTCGATTCAGTTTTTTCATTAGCGTTTTTCCTGTTGTGTATTTGTTTTATGCTGTGTGCATTGTTTCCAAGGTGATCGGAAAAGAAGAGATGAAGAATTAGCTTTATGATGTTGCTGTGTGATTGCTTTATCCTCGAATGTATGTGTAATGAAGGAAGCGTGTTTGAGACGATAACTTCACTTGATAATTGAAACTTTCGTGGAATCGACGAGTTCCTTCTTGCTTCTTAGTCTTAGCGGCAACTCGCACATCTGTTATGTTGGCTGTTTCTAGTATTTATCTGCACTTGTTTATCGTTATTGGAAAGACTGTTTTATGGTGCAGATTTTTATTTTTGTTCGTTCTTGGATAAATAGTTAAGCTTGCTTTTCCCTTTTTCAGGTGTGAGGTCTTGAATGGGAAAGAAGCAGAAGATAAGCATATTACGGCAGTTCACTCCAAAAATCATGTTAATTTGATTAAGAATATAAGCTCCAAAGAGTTTGATTCACGAAGAGATGGAATTGCCTCAAAACTTAACTCCATATACTTTAATAAAGGGTCATCAGAAGCTGCTTATCTTGCTGCTGGCTCTGTCATAGATGTAATATACGCAGGAATTATTCCTAGTTGAAAGTTGAAACTTTGGCAGGGCACTTACTTATGTGGTCTTTTATGCATGCTAAGTGACTGAAATATGTAGTTTTGGTTTAATTGAGAAAAGTTGCCTGAAGTCCGTTCTTTTTACTATAAATTCTAACTACTTTATTTTGTTAAGGTTGCTGAAAGAGTAGCTAAAGGAGATTTAGATTCCGCAATCGCCATTGTGAGGCCGCCAGGTCATCATGCTGAACATGATGAAGCTATGGGGTTTTGTTTATTCAACAATGTAGCTGTGGCAGCAAGCTTTATTTTGAATGAAAGAGTAGGACCACTTTCCAATAATGTTTTAAGCAAATATTTATGGATAATCATATGACCCTGAACTTTATTTTGTTATTCTGAAGTTCCTCCCAAAAAAATGTTTCCAAGTTTCAAAATTTAGTTCAATTTACCTTCTTTTTTTTTATGTCAGTTTTGATTTCATTTGGTCATTATCTTTCATGATACAGCCAGATTTGGGTATTAAGAAAATTTTAATTGTTGATTGGGATGTTCATCATGGCAATGCAACGCAAAAGATGTTTTGGACAGATCCCCGTGTTTTGTTCTTCTCCGTTCACCGGTAGGTGGGTAAGGATGTTGGTGTTTTAAGCCGCAATCTCTTACCTTTCTTTCTTTTTATTGCCAGATTTTTTCATAGTGCTCGTTTTAGTACGTGTCAAATCATTTTTCCTTTTTGTTTGTTTGTTTTGTTACATGGAATATTGGCTATTGGGTCATGAAGCGTGGGTTTTAAACTTGTTTGATATCCTATTAGAGTTATGATCACTTTCTCACCGATCTCACCAGTAATGTGCCGACTTATTTTTATAAACACAGGCATGAATTTGGAAATTTTTATCCAGCCACAGATGATGGTTATTATACCAGGGTTGGAGAAGGACCTGGAGCAGGATATAATATAAATGTTCCTTGGGAGAATGGACGATGTGGGGATGCTGACTATCTTGCAGTTTGGGACCATATCTTGGTTCCTGTTGCTAAGGAATATAATCCTGATATGATCATAGTCTCTGCTGGATTTGATGCAGGTCTGATGCTACTAACTCGAGATATTAAAATCCTTCTTCCCTCCATTTATTGTCACGATGGAAGAAGTACTTATTAAATGAAAAGAAATAAAATAAAAAATTAGATGAGACTTTTGAAATTATGGAAGAAATTGTAAAATGAAAGGTGAAATTGAAAATGTCAAAATATGTTTTTATCCAACATTCTCCCTTTTAATATGGCAGTGATAGAGTAATATCTTTGATTGAAAACCATTTTGATGTATAAAAAATTATTTCATGCTTGAAACAGCTGTTGGTGATCCTCTGGGTGGTTGTTGTGTCACACCGTATGGATACTCGATTATGTTGAAAAAGGCAAGTGTTCAGTTTATCCTATTTTGGATTTTTTTTAAACCATAAGGGTAGCTCGTTTTCTGAATATAGTTTCTTAGCGTCTCATTTATTGGAGGCTTAGATTTACAAGTTCTCAAGTGCTGATAATGTGTGTTTGTTCAATACTTTTTCGCATGTGTTTATGTGGCAGTAATCCAGTATGTACTTTTACCAGGCACCCATACGTCTGATTAAGACTTATAAGTTAGAATTGGTATTTGAATCCTTAATAATTAATAATTAATCCTTCTCAGGCAGTTGATTGTGCTAAACCGAACTTCAGAAATAAATAATCATAATGGTGAATCCGGAGTTCAATGGTACTTTCTCCAAATATTAAAGAATTGATTCGAGAAAGAGCCTGAACATGATGTTGGTTTAGATATACATTTTGAACTCCCTCACCCCGTCGGGATAAGGGAAGAGCTTTGTGACATGCTTGTTTTTTTTTGCTATTTTGTGAGGAGTTTGGCCGGAGAGGAATAGTAGGATTTTCAGAGAGGCTGAGATTTTCGAAGGAGGTTTGGAGGTTGCTAGGTTTAATGTTTCTTTATGGGTGGCCGTTAATCAATTTTTTTGTAATTACCAACTTCGTCTCATTCTTTTGGATTGAAGTCCGTTCTTGTAAGTAGTGTTGGGACTCTTTTTGTATGCAGAACATTCTTTCATTTTCTCAAATAAAAGAATATATACATTTTGAACTCCTGGACAAAATCACCCGGGGGTTCTGTGTTGTGGTCATCATACCCACATATGGTTTAGAATATTATTCATTTCTTCTATTTAACTTTCCTAATAAGCTTACAATCCTTTGTTTTTCTGTATTTTTCTTTTAAGTAATGAACAAAGATTTAGAATAAGTCGTACATCTATAAATTAACCCAAAAAAGGCATAGTTTTTTGTTGCATTTCTCTCTCGCTTGTGATGTGTCTTCTTGATCATACTCTTGTCTGTTATCTTTGATGACCATCTTCTTGCAATGCCTTCAAAGTTTGAGGTAACGCTTGCATGTTCCTTGACATACAATTAGCACCACCTTCAACTTTACAATTAGCTTTAATGTTTTCTATAAATATAAATAAACGACCCTTTGATGGTAGCATTGTTACCCACTTTTCCGTCTTTTTCAGTTAATGAATCTTGCACAAGGAAAGTTTGTATTGGCACTGGAAGGAGGATATAATCTTGACTCTATAGCAAGTTCAATGCTTGCATGTACGGAATTTCTACTTGATGGAAGAACAACTATGAATAAATCTTCAGAGACTTATCCATTTGAGTCAACATGGCGAGTGATCCATGCAGTAAGCTCACACTTATTTTTTCCACCCTTCCATTATTATTTCTCTTACCCTAGATTGGTTGGAGTTACTTCTGCCCGTCAATTCCTTTTTTCTTGCTTTGGTTATTATTCAATGGTTTTGTTTCACAAGTAATTTTAGCAATAAACATCTTGTCTATAAAAACCTTGTGATCCTTGCCAGGTTCGCCGTGAATTGAGTCCTTTTTGGCCAATGCTTTCGGATGAATTACCAGATAGTTTGATCAGTAAAAAAGTGCCACTCCCGGTAATGCTTTATTCCTAATCTTTCACTATTGTCTTATACACATTATGTGGATCTCTATCGAATGTGATTGGATTTGTATTATCCGTCAATATATATTAGATCATTAATAGAATGTTGAATTCTCTTGCAATTACTCCCTCTATATTCTTTCAACTCATCGATAGTATATTTAGAATAGACTGCACTTAACTCTTGCAAACAAGAATGTTGAAGGATAGAGGAGGAAGACCAAAAAAATATGTACATGGGAGAGAAGTTGAGCACCAATATGGGGCTTGCCAAACACTATAGTTCAAATCAAATTAGGGCTTGAGTTGGCAAAGTTGAGTAATAAACAGAATTGTATACTTTATCCGGATTCGTCCCATCTCCATGGACTGGCAGTGCATAATGATTACTTTTGTAGTTCTGTTGCTAGCTATTAGGGACAAGACCCTTAGTGCCTAGGAACATGCTTCAAACTTTGAGTTGTCGAGGGTGAGAGATTTTTGGAGGTTGATCTGTGAAGACTTTGTGTGCTTTTCCTGCAATATTCTTTTGAGATGAGCACGTGCTCGGTTGACACTTATGTGCTCACCCTACTATGCCCTTTTGTGGATGAATACTTAGCTCTTCGAACCTAGTACATTCATCCTACCATGTCATCTAGGACGAGTATTTGAACTATTCAGCTTTTTTGTGCTCATCCTATCTTGTCAGGGTTAGTATGTTCATCTCATCTTGCTAAGTTGGACAACTTAGCTCAAACAATGACGGTCCTGATTGGTCTGCATAGATTGTTGGATGACACACAAGTGTGCAATTCTTTAATTTCACCCATAATAGAAACATTGTACCAGTACAATCATCTACATCTTTTTTTTTCCTCAATCCTTTACATATGGCCAGCGAAACTCCACTTGTGTGACGGGGATGCAGTGGTTCAACATACATGGAGGTGAAACTGATCAGTTTGTGATATGTTTTGAATTGCTTATCTGTAAACCTTTTTGGGTATCTCGTCGATTGCTCTCTCTATATACATATGTTCAAGGAAGGGGTAATTTTTCATGCTCATGATAATTCTGCTAAAAAAATTCTTCAATTTTTCCAGGAGGTATTGCTTTCAAGCTCTGATTCGGATGATGAAGCTTCCGATGCTAGATTAAAAACCCTCGAGGAAGTTCTTCAGAGTATCACATTTTCACAACTGGAAGTTAAGGAAGACAGTCAGGGTACAGAGCACTGAAATTATCTTTTCAAATCCATATTCCTTTTATCGTTCAGTTTTGATTCACGTCCAAAGAAACATCCTTTTTTTCTTATGATGGTTTTCACCGCAACACAGGTCAAGTGTTTAGTGTTACTTACCCTTGGAGGTTGGAGCTCTCAAAAACTGATCTCTGGTATGCTTCATTTGGATCAAATATTTCGTTGCCAAGATTCCTTTGTTATATCGAAGGAGGACAGGTTCTACTTCTTCATCTATGTCTACAGTATTTTTCTTTTAATAATCTTGGATAACTCAAATTTATGATAGCCGTAGAATCACGTCAATCATCATTTGAGATCTTTTACTTAGAGATCAGTCTGCATCATGTCTTGTTTTGTAGCGTATTGACACAATGTTTAAATTATCCTAAAAAAGATTGGGAAAGGGAAGAATATGATTATCAAAAAACAGGTTGTGCACTCTCATTTGCCAAATGCTAGTCAGGCGCACGATTTATATTACTATTTTAAGAATATAATTGCAATGTTATTCTATTCAACAGAATTGCAAAAAAGGTGAATTAATTTTGCTACCACATAGTTTTTTTTTTTTTTTGCTATTTTGTGGGGGTTTGGATTGAGAGAAACATACAAGATTATTAGAGAGGTGGAGCGGTCTTGTGACGATATTTGGGAGTTGGCTAGATTTAATGTTTCTTTGTGGGCGTCAGTCACTAGGCCTTTTTGGAATTATGGTCTTGGTTTAATTTTGTTGGATTGTAGTCTCTTCCTTGTAGTTACTGGGACTCCTATCGTTGGGCTTGTTTTTTGTATGTCCTATTTTTTTCATTATTCTCAATGAAAGTTCGGTTTCTTATTAAAAAAGAAAAAGAAAAATCTACCAAATATGAACTTGAAACATTCGAGAGAGAGTTAAAATATTACTCATATGTGTCAGTTGTAGGAGTCTCTCTATATGACAAACACAACGTATTGCATTTGAAGCATCAATCACTTGTGGAACATTATTAACATTTTGAGAATGTGTGTCCGGTTCATTCTGATTTGGAGTGGCACTCCTTGTTTTTCCTCTTTTTCTCGTTTTAATTTACTCACACTTCGTCTAACATTTGAAGAGCAACTTTTAGGTCGAGGGTATGAAAAAACCGTGTTCAGGTTCAATGGATAAGATACCACCAAAGGAGATTCTGTGGAAAACTTTTCCTCACCGTCTATTTTTCGGTCATGAGTATACTAATACATGGGGCCAAGGAGGAGTTGCTTTTCTTCATCCTGAAAGCAACAGCGAGGAGAAATCTTACTTGTGCTTATATAGAATTACGTGAGTTATTATTTTCTCTCATTAGCCTCTTCTTCTAATGTGAGAAGTCTCAAGTTTCTCCTAATACTTTCTACTCTGGGATCCTCTACTAGAACTCATGTTTTCTAGCACTAAATCGCAATTTATCTTTGGATTCTTGCTCTCGATCTTCTCTTACAGGCTAGAGCAATTTAACGATGTTTTGTATCAAGAAAACAGTGGGAGCGGTTTCCTTTCCGATAACCCTTTATTGGATATATCTAATTTCAATAAAGTCACAAGCAAACACTCTCCCAACTCTATTGAGATTCCAACTGGGGTATGTAAACTATCTGACCTCCCTCCTATTAAGTCAATTCGCACGTATTTTTAGAGTTCAACAATATATGCGGTGAGTGGAACTCCTCTAACCGAGGTCAAGGATATATGTTTTAACCAGTTGAGCTATGCTCAGGTTGGCAAGTCGATTATTATGTTTGAAATATAAAATTCTAATTATATTTTTTCAGATCATTTCTTAAACAATGTTTGAACTATTTTGCAGCAAGGCTGGTACCACAACCTAGTATATTTGGGGAAAGAACACGATATTCCGATATTAACGATGACGTACGCCTCAAATCTCGTTTTCGCCCTGTGCATTTAACTCGTGCAAGAACTCTTCAGTAGTAATGTTATTTACTTCGTTTAATTTCAGGTGTTCACATTTGGATGTGGAAGACTTCAAATCTGGGAAAGTTCCCCTCTGTGCACCAGGAAAAGAGTACGTTGATACCATTGTTAAAGGCCTTGTAGAAGAAGGACCACTTTCGAAAGAGGAAGCTTTGATTTATATTCAGAATGCTTCAACTAAGCCATTGTAAGCGCAATCCCCTCATTTGCAACACTTCATATATTTTGTATTTATGAAATTAGGGTGAGACGGAGACTGAGACTGCTAATTATTAATTATTAATTATTATGTAGTTTTGTTTATAGGAAAGACTTTTAGTTAAAACTTACTATCTCATGCTCTTGATACCCTAATTTGTTGCTTTTATTTTGTGGTAATTAATTTGGTACATAGATTGTATCTTTTCTGGGTTTTTTTATATTATTAATCTTTAAATATAATATAATATAATATAACATAACATAACTTTATGTTTGAAAAGTTATGTGCAAAAGATTCCTAAAGAAATAAAACAATAAAGTCTGCAAGGTTGAAACTATATATGCATACACCATTCAAAAATAGTTGAAACTATATATGCATACACCATTCGAAAATAGTTTAGTGGATTGTGGATAAGATATTAAATTATCTTTTTTGAAGGTCGATGGTTCAAACTTTCATCCTACAATTGTTGAACAATTAGAAAAGATCTATTTAGACATGCTACTTAAAAGAATGCAAAATATACATATTAGTACTTGACATTAGATTTTTTTTTTTTTTTGATACATTTAAATTTATTAAAAATCAATGGATCATTAAATTATTATTTTATTAATTTATTTGAACAAAAATTTGATTTGTCCATGTTCACCCAAAAAAATTTCAATACATGAAAGATAAAATTGAGAGCTAAAAAAAAAACAAAAAGCAAGAAAGCAACTAGAATCAATCTAATTTAATGTAACTTTGAAGCGCATCAAAAAATTGTATAAACCTACCAACATGAGCATAGTTTAACACACATAACGTATGAACTAGTGATTAAGATATCAAAAGTTCAATCTCTCGAGGAGTTAAGAAGCACATCAAAGAGTTGCGAGTTGCTAGTGATTAAGATGTCAAAAGTTCAATCTCTCTCGAGTTAAGAAACACATCAAAGAGTTGCATGAACCTGTTAACATGAACATAACTCAACTATACATAAATTAGTGACTAAGAGGTCAAAAGTTCAATCTAACTCCATAAACTTGATCAATTCCAAACTTTTATTTTTTACTAGTGACTAAGAAGTCAAAAGTTCAATTTTCTGAGGAGCTAGCATTAAACCTCGATCAATTCCAAACTTTTGTTTTCAACGTCCTCTTACTTTTTTCAAATTAGATTCTCTAAATCACATATTTAGCAACTCTCTTTTGGAACTATGTCCTCCCAAGGGGCCTATGCTTGTAAGCTTCGAATGCAAGCCACCCGAATCGTATTTGATTTTATTAAATAAAGCACAAAGCTTTAAATCCCTGGATTCTTGTAGCTTACAAGAAAAATAATGAAATGTAAAAAAATCACATCATTTCCAAACATCTTTCTCTAGATAGACAACAATCTGTATACGCTATGATCCTCACTAGTCATTACTTCTCATTAGGTATTTTGGCCAACCATGGAAATGCATCCTGCAAGTCATGTCGTCGCTAAAAATTGAAATTCTCGCCGAATGTGGTATGAAACTTGGTTCAAAATCTGATGTTTATCCGTACTTCTGTCATCGATATTTTAAAGCAGAATGTCCTGTGGCTCCCAAATGCTTATGCAGTTTATTCCTGTCATGATACATCAAAAACCCACTTCAAATTGGTGCAATCATCATTCGAAAAGTGATTGTATTATTATAAGGTATGATGAGGGAAGTTTTTAAACAAGGATTACCTTGAGTCAAACTGCTCTCCACATGTTTCACATGAATTGCTAGAATCCTTTGATGTTGCCTAAGTTTAAGATTACATAATCAGACATTGTGAGCACAAATCACTCTAATTAATAACTCTAACTAGAGGGAAAAGGAACATTAAGCTAATATGGAAGCTTAATTTGGTCGTTGATGTTCAACTTCCTTAATTTAGATATAAGATAATCTTTCATATTAAGCTAATATGGATGCTCAGAGTTCAGAACACATATTACTGATAGTATAGCTAAAATAAATGGTGGAATTAGAAAACAGATCTGCAGAATGTAAATTACCTTGGATTTCTTTCCTTTCGATTGCCTAGGGTTGGTCTTTGTGTCATTCTGCGCGGCTGCTTTCCGATCAACAGGTTTACTTGAAGTTCTTTGTTCTTTTGCCAACTCACTGGCTCCCTTATCGCCACTTTCATCTCTGTCATTTTGAGAATCTCTTTCAGCTTCATCATTTCCCTTGCCCTTCTTTTTAGCTCGACGACTCTTTCTTCCCGTCCTACCATTTTCGTACCCCGCTGGATTAGGCTCATTGTTCTCATTTTCGAAATGAGCATTGACTTGGGAAGCTTTAGGCTGATCCACTGAAGCTGCATTTTTCCTATTTCGCAGCCCAGCTGCCATTGCTTCAAGATTATCTGTTCCATCAACTTCTTGAACATCATTGTTTTCACTCCCACTAAGTTCTGCCCCGCTTTGGGTTTCTTCTGCTTCGATATCAAAATGAACTTTGACTGTGGAAGCTTTAGGCTGATTCACTGAAGCTGCTGCATTTTTCCTATTTCGCACCCCAGTTGCCATTGCTTCAAGAATATCTGTTTCAACGTCGATCGATCCAAGTGTCTCTGCAACCATATCTGTTCTTTCACTCCTTTCTGCCCCACTTTCGGTTTCTTCTGTGTCAATATCAAAATGAGCTTTGACTGGGGAAGCTTTAGGCTGATTCACCGAAGCTGCATTTTTCCTATTTTGCAGCCCAGCTACCATTGCTTCAAGAATATCTGTTTCATCATCGTCATTCGATCGAGGTGCCTCAGCAACCATATCTGTGCTATCAACTTCATGAGCATCATTGTATTCACTCCCACTAAGTTCTGCCCCACTTTCGGTTTCTTCTTCTTCGATATCAAAACTCTCCTCAAACTGCTCCCCTAGTATATCTACCCCATCATCCAGCAGTGTCGTTTCTTCTTCAGCTTCTCCTTCATCAACAAATTCGTCAGGTTCATCCTCATCATCTAGTGACTCCTTGAACTCCGCAACCTTCTCCTTGTGCTTTTTCGACTGCTCGTGATTCTTCCACTGCTTTTCACTCTTGAACTTTTTCCCACACAAAACACAGTACAGCTCTTTCTTATTCTCTTCCTCAAACTCATCTTCCTCAACCTCTTCAACCTCATCAACCTTTGCCCAATCTGGTTCCTCATATGCCCTAAGCTTCTCCATCTTCTCCTTCTCTAACCTCTTTTTCCTTTCCCTCTCCTCTTCCTTCTTCTTCTCCATTTCCAAGTTCCTTTTCAAAGACATATCAATCACCCTCTTATCCCTCTTCTTCACAAACTCAGCCAAACCTCTAACTGTCTCATTGTACTCCCTCTTCGCCTTCTTCCTCGTCTTCTTGTTATCCTCCTCCATTAGCCTCCTCGATTTCCGGTTGGGACCGGCCATAACATCGTACTGATCAGCCCAGCAAAAATCCATAACCGTACAAAACCCAAGCCAGTAATTATAAAACGCAGTCACCTGCGTGTACGGACTATCCAGATTCCCCATAACCGGAGCTTCGCGGACCATATCCAAATGCAATCCTAATTTCTTAGCAAAATTAATCTCATTCCCGAAAATTTTGTCAAAAAGATCAGAATAGATCTTGTAGAACCCTCGTCCAGAATCCGAATAGCCAGAATAAACGGTATTGGAGAAGAAGGGAAACAGATTGGGAACAACAGAGTTGGAATTAACCGATGCAGTATCAGAAAAGAGGATTTGAGAACGATGAGAGTCGTACCAGGAGCGTTCCTTAGGATCGGAGAGGACCTCGTAAGCGTGCTGGAGCTCTTGAAACTGAGCGGTGGCATCGGCTTGGGACAAACCGGACTTGACGAGCTTGTCGGGATGGCGCTGGAGGGCTAGCTTACGGTACGCCGATCGGATCTCGTCGGCGGTGGAGTCGGTGTGGAGGCCGCCGAGGACCTCGTAATGGCATCGCTTGCCGGACGCCATGGAAGCCTCAGAATTAGGGATTAATTCTGCTTCCTTCCGCTGCTCTGGGATTTTGGCTCAGCTCACAATTCAATTTAATATTTATACTCAACACGAAACCAGAAGTCTTCGGTATTAAATACAGATTTTTTTATTTTTTATTTTTTATTTTTTTTAGTTCAATCTCATATTCAATAATAGTTTGGGCATGAACTAAATAAATAATAGTTGGGGGCATGGGGTGATTTATAAATAGAAGTTTAATCTTTATTATATATTTATATATTTCTTTTTAGATTAAATTATAAAAAATACTCTTAGTTCTGTTTCAAAAATAGCTTTGAACTTTTAAAAAATTTAAAAATACTTCTAAACTATGAAAAAAGTTTCCAAAATACCCTCAAACAAAACAACACACTTGAAATCTTGATTAAATTCTAGATTTTGATACAGACGTCTGAAGGTGTTAGAAAGAAAAAAAAACATGAAATCCATATTTTATCGATTCAAAATATTAGGAAACTTTTTTAACACATCGGACGTCCACATAATTTTTCGTTAAAATTGAGGACATAAATTGACGCAATTGATGATAAAAATTGAAAAGTGAATATAATATCACTTACAACTCAATTTCAACTATATGTTTTTACTATTTATTTCAACTCAGAAAAGGTATATCAATCAAATATTAATTTTTATACATCAATTATCATTTGAATTGGTATATCAATCAAAAATCAATTTTTATACATCAATTATTTTGAATGATGTTATATTCTTGCAATTTTTCCACAAAATGCAGTGTTAGTTTCTATTGATCCTTTTAATGGAAAAATATATATGTTTTTTTTAATATATAAAAATGCTAAAATTTAATAAATACTTAAAAAAAAGTAAAGAAATTATTAATAAACAAGCTATTTTCAAAAATAAAAAATAAAATTACTATTAAAAAGATGAGTTAATGTATTACGTCATTAAGTTCGTCATCATTCTAAGTAATACCCCTCTTTCACCAAAATAATAATAATACTCCCTTTATTAAAAATATATATATATATATATTAAAAATCATACCCAAATAAAAAAATATATATATTCAAAGGTATTTAATTAAGAGGATTTTTTTTTTTTGATAAGAAACGGTAACCATTCATTGATATAATGAAAAAAGGGGATAGACTCTATCCCTCAATATCAGGATACAAAAACATAACAAATCATAAAAACCAAAGGATCACAGAAAAAGATGCTCTTAATCGGTGAAATACACGCTCGCCAAGACAAAAACATAAAAAAGTAGAAGAAATCCTAAAAACCAGCAATGATGGCGGAGCTCCCAAAATGGTCGATACTTCTTTTGGAGGTAATTTTCTATCCAAATCGATCGCCGAGAGAAGGATTTGGAAGAAAAATTACCGCACGATCCAAACTCAGTTGTGACACCTTCCATAAGAATAAGGCCACTGATAAGAGATCTTTTTTGTGGAGAAATAAAGCTTCTATCAAACCAAAAAGCGTTGTTCATTTAAGCTTGTTCGACCCTTTACCCGTGAGACGAGTGTTTGTGCATTTTTCGTAATTGATAGTCGATTGGAGATTCATGACTTCTCTGTCCCAATTCCTTTGTTTCTTGGATGCAGTGGGTTGTCTCTGTTTAGTAGGAAGGGGCATAATGCACATCCCGTTTTTGATCAGCCAAGGGAACAAAAATGATAGATGAGAGGTTGGATCGTCATTCAAAACTTCCTCTATTTCGGTATCTTCAGAGATCCCTTCTGTTAAAGGATGCAAAAGTTGAATAGGTGGCTTGGATGGATTCTCGATAGCCAGAGGTTCAATAGCTAGAGGATGTTCATCATAGTCTATCAGAGGGCTGTGAGGTATAGATTGATCAAAAAAAGTTGAGAGGGATGGAGGAGAATAGGGAGAAAGTATTTCTCTTTGGGTACGATGGGTGCTCTCTTGCGAACAAGGAGATGATAAGAGGTCATCCGAATCAGTGATGACTTTGTTTTTGGATGTGGAGTAAAAAGTTCCAGTGACTAGTTGAGTATTTCTAGTGTTGATGAAAATCGGTTTAAGGTTTAATTAAGAGGATTAAACTTTTAATATCTTAATCAATAACATCAATAACACAACTTTATACTATGATTAACACAACTTTATACCAATTGAGCTCGGTTTGAGAAGTTTTTGACAACCAAATTAAAGTGTTAGATACTTCAATTAATGATTCAAGAAAGATAACAATATTCCCTTGAACACACATTTTGTAAGATTTCGAAATAACCTGTAGGCTATATAGCTAGCTAACCAAAGAATTGAGATTACATGATGTAAAACTCAAGGGTAACCTAACATTATTGTCTATCTACTCATTTCTTTTGCTTTTGAAGACTGGGTGTGGGTCTCTCTCATAAAATATAGACCCCTCCCCTGCAAATACAACTTACAACAATGTTTATCTGCAAAATTCGACAAGAGGCGATGTTGTCTCAGCGGATCGACAGAAATTCACTTCAGTCTCGAGCTGTTTATGCCGCTTCTCCTAAGGTTCCTTTTCTGCTACCTGATAAAGTAGCAGCTTCTTTTTTGGATTCATCATCCAATCTTTCATTGAAATGGTCCCTCAGAAATTCCACAGCCATGAATGTTAGAGCAGAAGCTGGAATATACCATGTGATTCTGGGTATGCTACCCCTAAACATTCCCTTTGTTCCTTCACTTCGCCATACAGTTCTCACCCCATCCAACCAGCTTTTATACCTAAGATGTTCGAGAAAGTGCGGCATAAAAATGATATCTCGAATCAAGATCTACCAAGCCAATAAACATTGGCAATAAGGAGTGAGAAATTGTTCTAGGAAAAAACATATTCGAGCGGGTTGAGAATCATCTGATACCTGAAAGTTGATCCCTGAACTTGCATTCTTGTTTTTATCACATCCAAGGGAGTGGTCAGATAAGCACTGAGACCTAACAATTTTAGAACCATGTATTAAACATCGACCATACTGTTAGGATACCAATACCAAGAAATCAAAATGAAACACCAAATACCAATATATTGCAATATCAAAGAAATTACAATATAACAATAGTCATCCGAGAGGGCAATATCCCTCCCTAGAGTCCTACTATGGACAATACACCAAAATCATTCACACCTTCTAAGGTCCCTAACTCTCACTATTTATAGCCCAGACATTCCTAACCAATTACCACTATGCTCTTGCTAATACCATATTAAACTTCCCCATATACTCCTAACTAGTACTCTCATACATACTTGCTAAAAGTGAACGTCTTAAAGAAAAAGGAAAAAGAAAAAAACTTCAGAACTTTAATTATTAACAGTGAAGTGCTATCAAGATGCATACCACCAGCTAATCCCCCCAACCAACACAAGTCCTTGCTCCCTAGAGTCTTACTATGGACAATACACCAAAATCATTCACACCTTCTAAGGTCCCTAACTCTCACTATTTATAGCCCAGACACTCCTAACTAATTACCACTATGCCCTTGCTAATACCATACTAAACTTCCCCATATACTCCTAACTAGTACTCTCATACATGCATGCTAAAAGTGAACGTCTTAAAGAAAAAGGAAAAAGGAAAAAGAAAAAAGAAAAAAAACTTCAGAACTTAATTATTAACAGTGAAGTGCTATCAAGATGCATACCACCAGCTAATCCCCCCAACACAAGTCCTTCCAGGGAGCTACTAACATCTGAATTAGGCATCCATCTTTGCTTCCCATAATCAGTCAAATCTTTTAACGCCTCGTAAAACATGACCTGCAGTGTGTTAGGGAAATCATTTAATTGATAAATGCATCAAAGAGATGAAAATAGAGTCGATATCACTTTGGACGTAGAAATGTTAGTATCATTAAATTAAAATTGTTCGTTCATCCCTCTGTTGATCCAATTCTGTCAGTGATTAAGTTCACAAGACAGCGTCAATAAAAGCATTAAGCAACTTTTTCAAGTCAGTCAAATCTTTTAGAGCCTCGTAAAAGCATAAATAACCACAACATAATATAAGTCAAAGGGACGAGACTCAAACAAAATATACAAGTTACTGCAACAGCAAACATAATTAGGTTTTAAATATGTACACTATTTTGTACAGGAAAATTTTCTTTAGGCTAACAGAAATTTGAGTAGTAAATCGTTTTAATGCACGGTTATTTATAGAAGACGTCTAAGTCATATTTAACAAATTAGTGCAAACTTCTATAAATCAACTCCAGTCAATAAATATGTGCGTGTATGAGAGAGATCTTTTTCTAGATTTATCAATTAGCAACTTAGAATTATGCTTTGGATCTAACATGCCAGTAATATCTGCTGCAGATACGTAACTAAAAAGTCAATGTAGAAGAAAACGATCCAAGAGCAACTAAAAGAGGAAAAAGTCAGCCAACTCAAACAAAAGGAACACAGATTCAGAATTTTCTACCATTAAACCAGCAAACGGCACATCCCTGGCAAGTGTAGACCAATATCTGGCACAATACAAGGGAGAGGGTCACATTTATGCAGAAATTATTTTTCACTGTCAGTATATTTGCTACCAAAGTTATGAAAATCAAATAGATAAAATCAATCTGGTTTAGAGTTCAGACCCTGCATACAATCCTCTTAATCCTTGTTGCTTCAAGATTGAACGACCAGCCTGGAACATCCCTGAATAATAGTCATACATTTGCCCACCATGCTTCATAGAGATATTATCCTTCATGGGAAGGGAACTCCAAGATGACCTTGTGCCTTGAATTTGCATTCGTTGCTTCATAACTTCACATGGAACATATACAAATGAACCCAGTGTATCACCTGAAATGGACAGAGAAGGAAGAAAATAGTCAGAGACCATGAGGCAAGTAAAGCTTATTGTGATGTCCATACAGGCTTTGATTTTCAATAATTAGCATTGGATGTTCAGGCCAAAAAAAATTCATTGAAAGAAAATTAACTGGATGTGAATATCTTGGGTCACTGCCTTCGAAAAATGAAAAAAGGGGAATCCTCACTCAGAATCAAGAGCACCACATCATTCAGGTATGTACTATCATCTTTACGAGTCCAAGAAAATGTAATATCTGAGCTAAAATACGTATTCTTTTTTAGAAAAGGGGTCGAAAGTGCACAAACGCGTAGAGAAAAAGGGGTACTGAATCTCACTAACTAGTTTAGAATGAAACAAGAAGACTTCGGTGAATGTATAAACATTGAACTTTGTCAAAGAGGTTGTAGAAATGATCATATGGCAGCATGACTCAAGAGTGAGATAATTTTTTTGGGACATCCAATGGCTTACCAACTGCTCCAGCAATGAAATGAGCCCAATGACCGCCAAGGCCAGGATGTGATTCTTCAATCCATTTCTTACTGGACTCAATAACACCAAAGTACGTAGCTCCAGTGGCAAGTGAGCCAGTAATTCCAGGAGCTATGCCCCTATAAAAGCCTAAAATGCTATTAGATAAGGATAACAAACCAAATAGTACAGCAAAGTCAAATGCATCCAAGGGAAACATGAATTTTTAGCCCCTTGTGAACCAAAAAAAATGAAAATGAAAAACAGGTTACCCCTTAATCCGTCAATTTTCCATACTGATTGGACCATCTGCAACAGGTTCTTTTGATTCTGATATAAATGAGATGAATAAAGAACAAAATTTAGAGTTGGGAATTTCCAAATAAACAAAGTCTTTGGGGGAGGTGGAGGGGGGATTGAATCTATATGATTAAATGCCGCAGCAAATCCTTAATACTATGATTGAAACAAAAATTAATTTTTCACCAAGCTGATATCCTGAAGATAAGATTAAAGTATTTTCATCAACTGACACAATTTATGAGCTCTCCTATGCGTCATACTTGACTTCCATACAGAATAGCCTGGCTTTGAATCCGAGTCTTTACGGTATCAATAGGGTGCATCATTCCTTCTCCAAATGCTCCAGCGATAGCACCCCATAGAAACTCCCTCCATGCTGCAGGAAAAGGTAACATATTTTTAATAAAGCATCTCTATACATTAAAATATATTAACAATTCACTACTTGTGCTACAAGACTAAGGACATGTTTGGGAGTGATTTTGAAATTGTTAAAATCACTTTTGTCACGTTCAAAATCACTTTGAAACGTGTTTTTGATAATTTAAAATCAATTTAATGTCTGATTTTACACCTTTAAACGCGAATTTCATTCAATCGAGATAGATTTCAATTATTAAAAGCATGTTTAAGAGTAATTTTTAACACCGACAATAGTAATTTTAATTAATTCAAAATCAATCTCAAACATGTACTCAGAAGCGGAATGTTCACTAAAATTACGCCCGTATTTGCAATTTCTTCTCTGGGGCTTCAAACAATACACAAAACCCATGAATCACTCAGGAAGCAAACACTCGATTCTTTAATCTCTAATATTTTACTAATAGTTTTCCATGACGAACAATTCTACACCATCCTTCCTTTGTGTGGACTGGTTCGAAAAATAGATAAATACAATAATACAGAATCCAGAGTCCGAATTCCATATGGGGTGCAGTAGTTTGTTCCGTTAAATCCCAATTTTCAAACATAAAAAATCGTTTTGATTCTCATTTCTGCATTTCTTCGATACGAAACAATTACTACTACTCTGCTGGTGAATTCAATAAAGTAATGTAAACGATTAGACTGCTGGAACGCATTGAGTAAGTGATTTCCAGCAAGAAAAAAGTAAAATGAAACAAAATGCTCACCGAAGAACTGATTAGAATTTGCGGTTCTCAAAGCTCGGTCGTTACTGGAAGTTGGGGAATGTGCCGCCATTCGAAATACGGATGGCGAACTTGAGGTGCTCAAAGTTCTCTGTCTCCACTCTCAGACGGAGACGTTGGGAATACTCATGTATTGAGCTTCTTGAACGGGAAGAATTAGGGCTTGGTTAAAAATTCAGTTAAATTATAAAAACATATTCGTGGTTAAGAAGTTACTTTGACCGCGAATAATAAAAAACATAGCTCACTTTATTTTATATATATATATATGTTCGACTCATTCGACATATATATATATGTTGACGACCAAGAGTTACATATAGCGTAGCGGAAGCGAATGAGATCATTGACACTCTAACTTCATCAATTTAACTAAACTAGAAACATGCACAAAACTTTGAGATAAAAAAAATTAGAACACATAACTATTGTAGTTCGAAAACCTTCTAATCACGATGCTCGAATATTCTCACGAACTCTATAAACCTTCTTTCGAACGCTTCGAGGACCACCTCCGGTAGTCCCTCTATCCTCGGACCGAGCAACGGAGTGGTGAAACTCTTTTACAAGAGAAGAACTTTGGAAGAGATGGAGAAAGTGGTCTATGTGATAATGATAATTTAAAAAGAATTGTCACACAATCAAAACTTCAAATTTTTCAAACATTATTAAACTCAAAACATTTGAACTCCATCCAATTTATAGGTCATCCACATGCAACAAACCCTTTGTTTAGCATGACACCTCATAATTTTCAACCACAATGAATGAGTTTATGCATGTGGTTGGTGAAATTAATTAATATTATTATTTAATTCAATATTAAATATTAATTAAATAATGAGATTAATTATGGTTTCTTAAACCGAATCATCACACACGAATCACCAATGTACTAAAAAATATAATTGTAACGTCAATTTCGTTTCACTTAATCTCTACTTTAGGGAATGAGTTCAATCTACGGTAGCCGCTTATCCGAATAATCAAATAAATCTTTATGTCACTCGCCTTATTTGATAATTTGATGACAAATTGAATACTCGTTAAAGTTGGTAAATTAAATAAACACATCCATCAAAATTGACTCGTAATATTAAAGTTTGTGTCCTTGAGCTTTTGAAAAATCAAGAACCAAGACACAAACACCAAAATTTAAAGACTAAACTTTAGTATACTAGACATTGGCTATAACATTTTGAACATGTTTATTTTGTTAATTTAGAGTAAAATAATTAAAAATATAGCATTTTTTTTTTTTAAATTGCAAATATGACAAGAAACACTAATAGGATTCTATCCGTGATCGTCAGTGATAGCAGATCAACGACTATCATTCAAAACTACTGTTATACTATTTTTTTTTTTTTTTTTTTTATAGATTTTTGTTAGTAATTATTACTAATAATAGTTTATCAGTGATGGTTATTTTATCCCTGATAATAGTTTATTGGGCTGGTTGCACAAATAGTAATCAGGCTCAAACTAATTGCATATTTAGCAAACTTTAAAATGTTTTGTAAATATGGCAAAAAAAAATTTGTTTCTATAATTGATAGACTTTATCATATCAGTGATAGACTTCTATCAGTGATAGACTATTATCACTGACAAAAATCTATAAAAAGCTGAGGTGATCAACGATAGACTTCTATCAGTCATAAGATATCAGCGATAGAAATTGCAATATCCGCAAATTTGTTAAAAACATACTATATTTCTAATTATTTTATTTTAAATTAACATATGTTACCCTGTTTGATAGTTTATTAGTTATTAAATTTGTTGCCAAAGCGAGCATAGCTCAGCGGGTATATGTATGTGTTAACGACCAAGAGGTCTGTGGTTCGAATCCCCCATCCCCAATGTACTCAAAAAAAAAAAAAGTTATTAAATTTGTTGACATATTTAAAAATATTTTGTTTTGTTATTATAACCGACACCATTTCCAATTTCTGACTAGTCTTTCCCATACAATTCAATTAAAATAGGAAGTAATTATATTTAATTGATAAATTAGTATTTAGATCATAATGTTGACCCAATGTACTTAAAAAAAAAAAAAAAAAACACAATGTTTTCCTGTTTTAAACAGATAAAATAAATTTTGGTGTTTATGAAAAAAGAAAAAGAAAAGAAAGTAATTTACCCCTTCTTATTTATGGCGGGACATTTCAACGAAAGAAAAATCGCGCGCTTCGGCGGGTGGTCATCGGCCATCTTCTCTCTGTGCCATCCTATCGCCGCCGCATTTGAATTTCTCGAATTGTGCTCCGGCAGAATGTTTGAACTCTTCACAGTAACAGGTAACATCTCTATTTCTCTCTCGCATGAATTAAATGAAGCTTCTAGCATCTCCATCGTCTTCCTAAATAGCGACTGAGCGATTCAGTATTGGACGAAGCTTTAGCTGGTTGTATTGTTGATTAGTTGGATCGGTTTGATTCAAAACTCTGATTTGCGTCAATGAACTCCGGAGTTGAGCATGCTTCTACTTGTTTTATGTTGATTTTTTACCCGATTAGTGATGCATCTTGTTGTATTATGGTCTATGACAGAAGAGATTGTATCTGAAATAAGCAGCGTTGGGTTGATAATTTCGAGATCTTCTCCTGCCAATTTTTTAGAAGAATGATGCATTTTCAAGCGAATTGTCTGGATTGTGCCATTCGGTACGTTTCTTTTGCTTGAGCATAGTAATTTACCATTCATCGAACTTCTATTTGGTTACGATTTGTTTCAGTATATTCTGTGCCTGGAAATTTGTTTTAACTTACTTATGTATTGGTGCATATGACCAACATGAGCAGCGGTAATTGGTATGTAAATTGTAATCCTTACCTTGAGGTCGGAGTTAAATTCTCCATGCCCCACTTTGTTGTAGTAAAATAAATGTATTGGTGCATATGAAATATTGAAATAACATCGCTTAAGTGACTAAGAGTGACGAGGCTGGAGCAAAGCAATACATTGGAATGCTATGATTATTATTTGACTTATTTTTTTTTGTATGTTCTTGTACATTCTTTTATTTTTCTCGATGAAAGCTTTGTTTCTTATTAAAAAAAATTATTATTTGGCCGTTGTGCCATTTTCACCTGCTTCCGCAGGTGCAACTTTGTATACTTGGAAAATAATGTTAATCTAATAATTCTCCTTATGGAATACAAATCTAGTAGAGGTTTTGGTGGAGAATTTGGTACAGAACCCCTTCAGTTCTCTTGCCAATGCTGATGGACCACAGTAGAAAACCCCTGTTAAGAACCAAACCACCTTCTCTGTAAGTAATTCTCATGCAGTATGCACAATATAAAAGTCACCAACCGTTCTTTCTAGAGGGGGTTGCCACAATCAACAAAGTTGTAGTTCAAGGAATAAGGAAAGTCTGATTTTGCTTTGATCTTACCTATTCTTTCTCCTCTGTGGCTC
This sequence comes from Herpetospermum pedunculosum, assembly GCA_028017165.1. Taxonomy (NCBI): domain Eukaryota; kingdom Viridiplantae; phylum Streptophyta; class Magnoliopsida; order Cucurbitales; family Cucurbitaceae; genus Herpetospermum; species Herpetospermum pedunculosum. The sequence continues at coordinate 2,311,551 of CM051530.1, forward strand.
TGAGCCAAATTTGAGAAGATGTTTATCCAGTTTGGCCGACCAAAATGAGTGCGTACCTTAAAATTGAAGAAATATAAATATGTCTTCATTTCATTTATAAATTTCAATCAATTGTTAACTCATTTCAGGAAATTATGGGAATTAGAGGTTCCTTATTCAATTTTTAGACAAGGTAAGCTGGCCAAGGGTATAACTTTATCTTAGATTCAGGCAGTGTATATGGAAACTTACAGGAGTCTTGGAGACGATGTCGATGCCCCTTCGAGTATAGTGCAGGGCTTGAATTGCTCTTATCAAAACAGACCTTACATCCCCTTCATGATGTATACTAGTGAGGAAATTGTGGATCTCCACAGCTAACTAAGAGCATTATGACATAAGAATGGTTTTAAGTATACAAGATGTCAGCATATCTCAAAGCATATTTTGCAGGACTAGAGTATTTAGTTACGTGGCTTTTACCTGAGTTTGGTCTGAAAGTGTTAAATCGTTCATGAAATCTTTAAACCAATCAAAGGAGCTTTGCTCTCTCGTAACCCAGTAAAGATAGGTTTTGGATGTACTTAGGCTGCCTTTTCCATTGTCAGTCTACTCAAATTTTCAACTACAGTCAAACTTTGTTGGTGGAAAGTAATGGAAGGAAATTGAGGAAATAAAATCATAGGGAAAAAGGAGTCTTACATGACCATCACATTTCCCAGTAAACCTGTTTAGAACATCTTTTAGGACGCTCATGAAGGGTGTGGCGCCAATACCCAGGCCAATAAGCACCACATGGTTGTACTTGACATGGTCTTGAGAAGCAGCACCATAGGGTCCATCAATCAATATTTTTGGGTACTCCTTTGAAGCAGGAGATATTCCCTATAAATCGTAAATTTGTGTAATTGAGTTTTTTTTTTTTTTTGTTAATAAGAGACCGGAAATGATGAACGAATGTACACGGGCATACAAAAAAACAAGCCCACAAAAGGAATCCACAAGGCACAACTACAGAAAACGACTCCAATGTAGAATGCAGGACTTGCGATTAGGCTTTGATTATGATTCCTTTTTACCTCTAGGCAGAGTGTCAGCTTTAATGTAGAATGCTCAACCTAGTCCAAGAGAATGTTTCTAGGTACTATCATATGAGGTCTCTCTTCTTTCCTTCATGATTTAAGTTCTCATGAAAAAATGACACTAATTACTTATTATCTATAAGAACTAGACCATAATGAAAGAGAGACAACGCTTTAAGAGAATTGTAAGATTTTATCCCTACCACCAATCACCCTTCACCTATTACCTCATGAAACAGGCTGTACAGCTCATAACTCCAATCTCCCAAATTTCTGATATGCACGCTGAGGTGGGTATCTTGTGGTGCAGAAGTTAATGAAAAGGGGTGCCTAAAAGATCAAGATGATACCTTATTACCTTTTAGTACGCGAAGAATTAATGAGCATAGCTGTTAGAACCTAGAAGACTGGAACTTATTAGGACGTATTACCATTCAAATGGGGAGATTTGAGGGCACTGAATCAATACATACATCCCACTTCGATACTTAAATCTCTCTGGTTTGGTCAATTTGAGAAATAAGACTTTTCCTGAATAGGTCCTTGCCTGCACATAATACACAATAAACATACAAATGTTGTTAAATACTTATATTCAAGGTCCCTGTCCTCATCTCCTCTAAATATGAAAGTAAAGTAGGAGTACCTTCAAAACTTTCACTTCGTACAAACAGGATCTAATCGCTCTAAAAATCCTTTCTCCAGTATATAATAAAACTGGAATTGCTATATACATCCAAGTCTTCACAAAAAAAATTAGACAAATTAGAATCAGCTTTAAAATTTGAGCATCTAGAGAATACTTCAAAGAAAAGATATGATGGATTTTCTTTGTTAGAGTTCATATTTCTGGATGTGTTTTTGTGTGGGTATTTTTGGTAAGCTAAATTTTCCATATTATCTGAAATATTATCACCTCATGCTCAATGGACTGTGCATAATTTCAAAGAGAATCTATGATGCACTTACAAAAGTTGAACTGAGAAAACTGGCTCACCGTTTTTTCAGTTGCTTCGTCGGTTAGGAATAAGAATATAGAGTGAACAATGAGTAATGCATACACAAATATGAACAAATGGTGGGAATACCAAAAGGTATTATATCCTGTGACTTGTTGGATAGACCTTGGAAGTGAGGTTGATTTGCGGCGCGGCCACTTCGTAGCCAGAAAAAATGCAATTGCCATCAGTATGACCATAATAATGCCTGTTAAAGTCTCAGTTGTGGCCAAGATTTCAACGTAAGATGGCTGACGGTAGTTGAACCGAGCAGCAATAGTTCGCTGAAAAATTGACTTGTCACAACTACTAATTCTTGGAAAATCACAAACAAGATGGGTTCCTCCATGAACGATAACTCCTACTACAATGCCTCCTGCAACTAACTAGGTTAGAAAAACATATGCATTAGTGTAGTTTGTGGACAAACCAATGACAATGTAACCAAGTACATATATTGGAATTGCCAAATCACAGACTTATTTTTGTTAAGGAACCTCAAATATAAAATACCCCAAAGCTTCGTTTACCTTGTGGAAGTTTAAATTGTCATTGAAAGGAATGACTGAGTTCAGAGACAAATTTCTGCGAAGCCATGTAATTGTGTTTCGGCAAACAGGGAGCAAGATTAGAGCCATGTTAAATTTCAAAGTCTCTGCTGTTCCCTTGGCAATTGAGATGCAATAACCCATGACATCAAATGCCTTTCGTTGGCGGTATTGAAAGAATTTCCAGGTGAACAATGCAAGGCATGTGATCAACCACAAAGCCACCATCCATGCTCGTCTCCATTGAGACCTAAGCAACATTTCAGCCTCGCATATTGACTCTTGAAATGGGTCATGGCGATGCCCAATGTGTGCATTTGATGATCGTTTGTTTATAGGGGAAACAACCTCTGGTGAGCTTATCTGGAAGAGTTTCTCAAATTGAGATAGCTGCAATTTACGTAACATATTAGTAATACACTGAATATTACTAATCATGAAGACTATAAAGCAGATTAGGGTAACCATAAAGTTGTAGAAACATGTCAACCGAGCATAGCTCAACTGGTTAAGGCATATGCCTTCGACCAAGAGGTCCGAGGTTCAAATCCTCCCATAAAGTTGTAGAAGACTCGTAATTCACTGAATATTTTCTCACCTCTATTGTTGAGTTCAATGCATGTATACTCTTATACATGGCTCAACAGAATGAGTAGTATACTTAATCTAAATAACAAATTAGTCTAGTAGTCCCTTCTTAAATTTATGCCGTAATTTTTCTCTCGCACGTAAAATGATCAACATAATGTATCCCTAATTAATGTAACCACAACACTGATCTTCCCCTTTTCCTTTGGCATCTTTGAACTCGTTTGACCTGTTTGACAATGCATTTGATACCACAGCAGTATAGAGTTTTGAGTAGATAAGAGTCATAAGACTACCTTTTATGATCTTGATATGGGTACTGGTTTGTTCTTATTTCCTTTATGGAATACAAAACTGAGTGTCCAAAACAAACCAAATATAGTTGTCCTTGAATGATATTAGGTAACACACGTATTGGATATGTTTTCAATTTTTCTCTAGTCATTAGGTGCAGAATTAACTTGGTACACAGGGAACATACCTGACAAACGGATTTGAGATTAGGCCAAAATTAATATTACTGCTCCTTTATAACTAACGGTGGTGAGAAAACTAGTGATGCATGGATACTTTAATGGTGGATCCATGGTTGCTTTTGTTTAGATAAGATGAAATATATCTTAAATTTGAAGGAAAACAATATGAAACATATAATAATACCTCAAGGTAGCCCTGCTTTTCTTCATCTAGAATTTCCATGACTAAACCAGCATAATCTTCTCCTTCTTCGTGTGTCACAGATAACTTATTGGTACTAGCTGTTAACAGTATTATCTGAAAGTCCCAAATTTATAATAATATTAACATCAAAACAACTAAAAACTATATTTCCGAGATCAACTTTATCCCAAAATGAAGAGAAATATTTTAAACATTCAGACAAACCTGTTTGATATCTTTCTCAGTTACCCTTCTATCCATGTTCCTATCACAACTGAAGGAAGTTAACAGGAAAGGAGATCAGTAATAGGAGGAATGGGATTTACATTTATTGCCAAATAGAAAGGCAAAGAATTGAGAATTAGAGGATATTAGTTTTTACAGGTCAAATAGAATTCTTGTTCTTGAATCAACACTCGAATGAGTCAACCGGCTCCAGAGGATATGAAATTCACTTTTGGTGATTTCTATTTTCCAATTCTTTCTTCTTCTCAGCGCCCTCAACAGTTCATAAGCAAACTCCTGGGACTCTGACATTCCTACTCGAAAGATAATGAGGGAAGAGATAAATGGTTAATGCATAAATTCATAAAGAAAATAACTTTTAATTTGAATAGTTCAGACACTTGACTATATATTTTTTTTGAAAAGGTACCGAACTTTCATTGAGAACAAATGAGAGAATACAAAGGCATACAAAAAAGAAAAGCTCCAGAATAGGGAACCCCACAAAAGGAAGGGGCTCCAATCAAGCAAAATAATGTTCAAATCATTCAATTGACACAATTTAGCTTTTCTTATAAATCAAGCAACTTTTATTATAATTTTTTAGACCAAGTAATCTGGATTAATTATGTAATGCTTTCCTGATTGCTTAGTTTCTTGGCCTACATGGGAGTATGACTGATGAATGATGATTCAAAAAATTTGTTGTTAACCTCGAGTGTTTGAGTTTTTTATCTTTCATTTTCATGCTTGTCTTTGATTCTTGGGAAAGATTGAATGATTTTAAATAAGAACAGAGAAACAGAGAGAACCATATTGCTTAGCATCTCACCAATACAGAAGGCAAAATTAGACCACTTCACGGATGGTTCAGAGCCAACACTGGTCCAAGACAGCTGGTCGAACCGCTTCTCTGCGAATTTCCATTCCGTTTCATTGTCACGAAGAAAGTCAATAAATTTCAGTCGTGGAGCATTCCACGATCGGTCCTCATTCTGACCTGAAAAACTATATGCATCAATGTGCAGGATAGAAGAGGATGAGCAGGACGAAGAAGTTGATGACGATGATGATGATGAAGAAGAAGAAGAAGAGAGAGCTAAGGCAGCTGAGAGAGAGAGTTTCTGCTCTGTCTGTCTCTCCAAATGAATCTCCATTGACAGGAATCTCCTCTAATCTCACCAGGTTCAGTATTTTCATTCAAAACTGAAAAATGTATGCATTTTCCCCCTTTTCTCTGCAAGATATCTTTTGGGTTTTAAGTCAATAGGCGGATAACTTAGCTGTACCCTTGCAAATCAGAAGGAAAATGAATGGGGCCAATTTAGGAATGGGGTGGCTCACGTTTCTCTTGAGAAATAAGTCATAGTTGTATTCCATGTTTGCTTCCCTATTTCTTTGACAAGTTTATGGTTCAAGTATATAGAGTAGTTGAGAATATATACATAAAAGGACAATTGAAGGTTTAGCATATGTATATCTGGTAGCGTGTGGGGGTGTGATTGAGACGCCTATTTAATTATTAGAGATCATATTTAATTAAAGGAAGGAAAGAAGGTTTTGTTGGGTGGATTAGGAGAGAAAGTGATGAGGAGAGGGCAGGTTAATCATTGGATTTCGAATATGAAATGGATGCAAACGAAAAAGATCATGTGGAGTGTTGTTTATGCATGCAAGAGGAGAGAGAAATGAAGTTGACGTTTAGCAGCCAATTGACAATTATTTTTCCTTTTGGTATCTTCTTTCATGGCGGGCGGGCGGCTGTAAGTAGTACCTTGCATGCTGGTGTGGGACTACTCACTCTCTTTCCCCTTTTGTATATATCATTTTTATATAAGGTATGAATTTTTATAATGATAGTTTATCTTCTAAATTTTCTTTTGTCTCTCAATCATTGGTTAATTTATGCTTTTATGCATGTGCATTTTCCCACTCCCTCTCTCTCTCCCTCTTTGTATTGTCAAAGTTTGCAAATTTTTAGAGAGAATCTCATTCCCTTCAACCATGGCAATTAGTATATTTATTTATTAAGTCCCGATTGATAACCATTTAGTTTTTTGTTTTTGAAAATTGTGTTTGTTTTATCAAATTTCTTTATAGTAGTTTTCATCTCACCTAAGTAAACATTTGAATTCTTAGTCAAATTTCAAAAACTATATTTTTTAGTTGTCAAAACTCGGACTTGTATTTTGAAAACACTAGTAAAAGTAGATAACAAAACAAGAAAACCATAAATAGAAATAGTGTTTATAAGCTCATTTTTCAAAACCTAAAACCACGTGGTTATAAAAGGAGTTTTAGATATTTGGTTTTGTCTTTTGTCAGTCAATATATGTATGTGATTGTTATAACACTTGGTACACATAGCATACATGTATGCATATGCAACAGCCACATAGATGGGGTTTTCTGACAATTCAGTATCCATTTGAAAAGGAAGTGAGTTTGGAGAGAAAAACAGTGGGTGTAATTTGTGTGCAGTTAGATTTACTGAACTAGGTAACCAGACGCTTGTTTAATTGTTTTCGACCTGTTTTTCTGGTTGAAAGTTCAAACAGTGGGTGTGTGTATTTTTTTGTGTTGAAAATTTTGGTATTTAGCTCTCAGATTTGATGTGGTCTTATGATTTAATTGGATCGATGAGCTTCACATTTAAAGTTCTAGTTTCCAAATGTCTCCTTTTATTAGTTACATTGGCATGTGTGGAAGGTGGGGCTAGATTGACCATGATGGGTAACTTCTTAAGCCTTTGGAAAATGGGTAGATCCATTTTTATATACAACATGGATTCAAAGGGGGAGATAATGGAGAGAATGAGTTTCAAAATTTTAATCAATATGTTAAAAATTCAATAGCAATTCTATTTTAGGTCCTACACGGGAGTCGAATCCAAGTTGCTGGATTCAAAGTCCAGAGTGCTAACCACTACAACCTGATTTGAGAGATATTAACATACGAAAAGAATGAGTTTCAAAATATTAATAATCAATAAATAGAATGTTAAGAAATTCAATAGCAATTCTATTCTAGATCCTACCGGGAGTCGAACCCAAGTTGCTGGATTCAAAGTCCAGAGTGCTAACCACTACACTATAAAACCTAATTTGAGAGATATTAACATATGAAAAGAATGAGTTTCAAAATATTAATAATCTATAAATAAGAATGTTAAGAAATTCAATAGCAATTCTATTTTAGGTCCTACCGGGAGTCGAACCTAGGTTGCTGGATTCAAAGTCCAGAGTGCTAACCACTACACTATAGAACCTGATTTGAGAGATATTAACATGTGAAAAGAATGAGTTTCAAAATATTAATAATCAATAAATAGAATGTTAAGAAATTCAATAGCAATTCTATTTTAGGTCCTACCGGGAGTCGAACCCAGGTTGCTGGATTCAAAGTCCAGAGTGCTAACCACTACACTATAGAACCTAATTTGAGAGATATTAACATATAAAAAGAATGAGTTTCAGTTGCTTCTTGAATTTGTAAATCTTTTAATATAATCGTGTTATATATATATTTGCATTTTCTAATTTTGTCTCTTGGTTATAATTCACACATTATGCCGAGCTATGCTCATGTATGACAGTTGGGGTTAATTATTTTGGAGGTAAACTTCATAACTTTTCTTTTTAATATTTGTCAACAAAATAGTGTGTTATGACTTATGAGTGATCACATCGGTAATGTAGGAAGTATGATAGAAATAGCCATAGAAAAATTTGGGCATCTGAAAAACATAAATTTTAAAATAAAAAATTTAATGAAAACATTTTTTTTCAAAGGTATTTTAATTAATGCGAGAATTGAACTCATTACCTCTTAGTCAAAGGCACAACTTTTTATCAATTGAGCTATGCTCGGTTTGTTGATACATGTTTATTATTAAATCTAGAAATTGAAGCTTGATTTAACTAATTATTTAAAGTGTGATTAGTAAGATATTTATAAACATTCATTTATGAACATGTTTTATGTTATAAATTTTGTATAATTATTATTTTACAATATCATATGTTATATTATACATATTTTAATTTAACAAAAAAAAAAATTGAGTTTATAAAAAAGTAAATTGGACCTAGTTTAAACTTTATAACCTAAAACCTTTTAGTCACTAGTCGATAGTCAGTTGAGCAATGCTTTTCTTGGTGATTATTAGACACAAATTTAAAAATTGAATAATTAAATGTGTAATTTTACATAAAAAATAATTTTAAATACATTGATATATCATTTTTATATTAAATATATTATTTCCAAATTATAATAAATCATTATAGAATTATAAACCTAAATATATAATTATGAAATTTGAAATATTTATCATTTTTTAAATAATATTAAGTATTTTTTATATTTACAATTACAATTACATTTTCTAAAATATTGTACTAAAATTTAATAAATAATAATATATCAACGCAATATTAACTAAATTCTAACAATTCAAGCAAAATAAAAATTAGCTTTTTGTACGTTTAATTATTCCGGCGAAAGGGAGCGAAAAACACAGATCCAGAGAAGAGAGAACACAGCCGGGAAAATCTTCCTACTGGTACTCCATTTCTGCTCCTTCGTCTCTATATTCCACATTTTTTTTCTTTCTATAATGAATCTTAATGAGTTTCCTCTCTGCGAATGTTCGTATTCCATAATGGCTTCCATTTTGCTTTGTTGTTTGTTCATTTTTCACCCACCCACGTCTTGTTTTCCTCTGAAAATTGTTTATTCGTTTTGTTTCTCGGGAAAATTTGGGGAAATCTGTGGAAAGGAAAGCTTTATATTGGGTGTTGTTCTATGTTTGAAGTTGGTAAGAAATTTATCTTCCTACCCTTTTCTTCTTGTTCTTGGTAGTTTTGTTTTGGATTTTTAATTGCAAATATATGTTTCCTTTTAGATTTTATGAGTTCATGTGGATTTAGGTTCCTTAACTTATACGATATTTTATTGTGTTGGTTGTTGATTTAGAGACAAGACAAGCATGTGTTCTCTTGATGGATTTTCTTTGATTGAGGTTCATTGATTTAGATGGTTTGTTATGTTGATAGCAGATAATTGATGGAAAGTTTGTTGAGTGCACGAATCAAACCATTACCTACTACTCATTGTAGACACATTCACTCCTCTTTTCGTCCAACGTTTGTCTTGCAATTTGCTGGAAGATTGGATAAAGGTCCAATGGAGATGGGGAGATGTCACACGTCATTCAATCCAATTGCTTCTTCAGTTCAGCCATCAGAAGGCCCTACACTTTATCAATTCAACAACACATCGCCATCCAAAGGTCATTGCAAATTTCTTGAATATATTGTCCTCTCTCAATGTTTGTACTATTCTACTATGTAGGGATGAAATCTGATCAACATGGTAATAGTTTTTTGGTAGCATCCCTACATTGTGTAGACGTCGGTGGTTGCCAAATCGTCTTTTAGCCTCTCTTTTTTTCTTTTTTTTTTAAATTTTCAAAATGAACTATGATGGAAAAAATATGATTTTTTTAGAAGAGAAGCGAATTTCATTGATGAATGAAATAAGAGAGTGAAGACTCCCAGCAACCTAGAGGTGAATTACAAGAAAAAAATATGGTTATTTTAGCAATCAGTGAAATCACTATGCCTGAGCTTTTATGGAAATTTTCAAAGGAGTTGATGGTGCCCACAGGGCCACAGCTGAGTTTTTTGACCCAGTGATCAAAATTTGGTGTTATAGAGTTCCTTAACTCGATCTTGGTAGATATTCTTTCATCTATCTTAGTTGGTAATTGGTCTTAAATTTTACTCTCAAAATATCAGAGGTGTTGGAGCTGTGGAAAAGTGCAAATGCAGTATGCTTTGATGTTGATAGCACAGTTTGTGTAGATGAGGGCATTGATGAATTGGCAGATTTCTGTGGAGCTGGAGAGGCTGTTGCAGAATGGACTGCTAGGTTTGATTTGCTTGTTTTTTGACATGATTTAATTGGCCCCCATGGATTTTCATTAACTGAAATTTTGAAGTCTTCCTCAGGGCTATGGGTGGTTCTGTTCCGTTTGAGGATGCTTTGGCTGCTAGACTGACTTTGTTTAACCCTTCCCTTTCACAAGTTGAGGAATTTCTTGCTAAGAGACCTCCAAGGTATGGGGTTATTGATGTTGGACAAATGTTAGATTATTAGTATAGTTTAGTTGTTAATGTTATAAAAAAAAGTTGTTAATTTCAGATTAATTAGTTCTTACTTAATCTTTTAGGTTTAACTAGTTAGCTGCTTATTTTGTTGTAATAGGAAGCTTTTGATTATATTTTGAATAGAACATTGTTCTTTTGGAGAGCATCCTTTCAATCTTAGGGATGAACTTCTCTTGTTTGACCATGAATTTGGTCTAATCTCTAGTCCGTTTGTCAGATATCTTCCCTGTGCACCAAGTTTTTTTCCAATAAGCATTGAAGTATAGCACATATGTACATTCATATATTCTGATTCTAAGACTTAGAGTTGCAAAAGATATACATACTTCTTTAATGACATCCATTGCCGTTCCGGCTTGTTTGGCACATCAAATGATGTTTTGTTTTATGTATCATCTTCTGTTCTGTCTTGATTTCAACATAATGTTCCTAGTATGGACTCATTAAGCTCTAATGATTCCCAGATATTGTTTGTGATATAAAAGGATGCAACTTTGTTTGTCTTCAAATTTTTATTTTAACAGCTGCCCGTTCCATTTGGATGGTAAATCAGTCGTTGAAGTAATTCTTTTAATTAAAATGATTTCTGGGTTACTTATTCTGGTAAAATGCATTACTATAACAACCAGGGACATAAAAACTTTTAATCGAAGGTGAAGTATTTTTTGTGGTAATTCTTCAAACAAGACTTTCGTTTGCTGTAAAATATGTATCTGTTAACAGTGTAAGACCATGCTCATAAAAGGTGGGATTAGAGAGCAGATGTATTATTCCTCCAACTTATCGCCATTAAAACTTTTCTAGTCCAATTTTCCATAGTGCTTATTGTTGCTCTTTAGACTTTCTCCAGGTATAGAAGAGTTGGTTAAAAAGCTAAAAGCTAACAACATTGACGTATATCTGATTTCCGGAGGCTTTCGTCAAATGATCAATGTAAGTTTATGACTAATTGTAGTGAGCCCCTCATGTTTATCATTTTACATCCATTTCATCAAGGACTAATCAATTTCTAGTATCAATTTTAGGAAATTTAATAAGGCATTGATGTTCATTATTATTAATCAGCGAGCTACTTTGTGTGAAGCCTGTTGCATCAATTCTTGGGATTCCACGTGAGAATATTTTTGCCAACCAATTGCTTTTCGGAAGCAATGGTGAATTTGTGGGGTTCGACACAAATGAGCCTACTTCAAGGAGTGGAGGGAAAGCAACTGCAGTGCAACAACTGAGGAAGGTAGAATCATTGCTTTTGGTAACACATGATATTGCTTTTCGAATGCAAATTTGATTCGGGTTGGTTTTGCAGGCTCATGGATACAAGACATTGATCATGACTGGGGATGGTGCAACGGATCTTGAGGTGAGAAGAGACATTTGATTCTCGAAATGTAACTGCAGCGATTTTTTTTTCTTCTGAAATATCTTAAAATGCTAAACAGTCGTGGTTACCTGTTCCTAGCTAATCCTTCATAGGCAAATGACTTCCATTTTCTAGCTGCATAATTCTGGCTTGATGCTTATTTTTTTATTCTTCATGGTTTTAATTGATTTAAGATGTTTGCATTTCACTTAATTGGACAAGGGATTTAGCTGAATGCGCAGTTAAATTATCTTAGAGATGAACCTGGTTTTGTTAACCACTTACTTATATTTGCAAGCAAGTTGAAGCTTGATCATTCTTTTGATTCTAATGCATATTTTTTCGATTTAGGCCCGTAAACCAGGAGGCGCTGACTTGTTTATTTGTTTTGCTGGTGTTCAACTTCGAGAAAACGTTGCTGCGAAAGCTGACTGGCTGGTTTTCGATTTTGTAGATATGATCAGCTCCCTTGAATAGCACATATTTTTCAGAACTGCACCCTTCTTGATTCTTATCTTGTATTGCTTGCTTGTTCTTTTCGACTGCAGAAATTTGCATTCTCACATATATTATAGTCTTTGGAAATGTGTGAAACTCTAATGAAGTATGAACAAGGATTGCAATTCTGATGCATATTTCTTTTCTATACACATCTTACCTTTTTACAGTTGTAGAATGCTCTCATTCATTATGGTGCAAGCGGGTTGGTTTAGATTGGTTTAGATTGAAGTTGATTTTTTGAAATTTGAATCGACTGCATGACCAAAACCAACAAACTTGTGGGTGGGGGAATTGAACTATTGACCTTTGAGATAGTAATTGTTGTCTTATCTATTGAGTTAGGCTCGAATTGACTCGTATTACTTATTTGCTAAGGAGTGAAATTGTGAAATTTCTTCTTATTTTACTTTTAAACCTTAAGAAGTTGTTTGGGGCGCTGAGTGGATTATTATAGTCGGTAGTTATAATAGTTTGTGAATATTAAATACTATTGAAGTCAGTATAGTTACTTTATTGATTGTGGGTTATAATAGTCGGTGGGTCAAACGTCGACTGAATTATAATAACTCAATCCATCAACTCCAAGTTGGCCATGAATTCATTGTTGATGTCGGAGAATCCTTCTTCTTGTGGGTCTTGAACAATTAATGCAACACTTGTCCATCTGAGTTTTTGCTTACTTCATTGAACAAATAGTAAGGAATTGGGTCTGATGAAGTTACAAAGTCCCTTTCACTTCTCATTATCTCATATGATCTCTTTTGGCCATTAATAACATTACACACCTTTCTTACAAGTTTCTCATCATCAATTAATTAATATCATTTTTGTTAATGTTTGGACATGTGTGCTGCATGAAAATATTCGTCGATATATATGGAGGATTGACATAGATGGTAAGAATTAATCGATATCTTTAATATTTTTTATAAATACTAGTAAAATATTAAAAAAAAAATATATATCATATCATTTAATCTCAATTGAATACCGATACTAATAACAAGATTTGTAATATAGTAATAACTTAAATTTTAATTTAAATAATTTAAATTTAAACATATATATATTTCCATATAATTTAAATTTAAACAGATATATTTATCGTCCATATACTTTTAGAAGTTTCAACTTCGTTAGTTTACTTTAAATTATTAACTTTAATCAATTATACTATTACTAAATGACAGGGACAAATCCTTGTTTTCATTCCTGTGTTTTTATTTAGAATATGAGAATATATATACTGTATTAGAATATGAGAATATATATACTGTTAAACTCAATTTCCACATTAAATATGGAATAAGATAAATGCTAATATTTTCTTAATAATGCACAATCATACATAGATAATTTTCTAAGATATATATTCTTTAATATAGATTGATTCTAATTTTTAACCCGACAAGTTAATATACAAATAAGAGTGTAGGTGGCCTTGTTCGGCTTGATTGTTGGCCAAAATTGATGTAAATTGTCTTGTCAATTATCATTTGACTAAAAAAAAAAATCTATCTAAATTCGAAAAGGTTGATTTCTAAGAATAAAATATAAAATTTCGTCCAATAGCTCAATTGACATGAAATTGTGTGAAGATGTCCATCAAATTTTAAACTTTAAACGTAATTATGATTTTTGAAAAAAAGATATTTTTTGATTGACATGCAGCCAAATCAATGAAGTTCATATGAAGATCAATTTAATGGTAGACAGAAAAGTTAATGCTGTTTTTTTGTCCAAAGAAAATAGTAGAAAGCCAAAAGCCACAGCCAAATTAATTTTTTCTTTCTAAACTAATTTTTCTATATTTTTTTAAAAATAATAAAGGACAAATGCCAGAAGCCAAAAAGTAGGGTTGCTTCTTCATCAGCCATCTATTTTCCTAATTAACACTTTTTTTTTCCTTTTTGGCCTTCTTTAATATTATTGCCCTTTTCAAATACACCACACCAATGGACATTTTTTTTTTTTTTTAAATAAAAAAAATTGGGCGTTAATAATTCTCTTAGACGAGGTGCTCACATGTTGCATTAATGTAGTTGTTTGATAATATTTATAAATTTTATATAAGTGCATGATCAAACCTCTATTCTGAGCTATCTAGGTAATGCGCTCACTAGATACATTAGTGATTTTTTTATAATAGGAGGTATTCACTTTCCGTCAAAACTAAACTTCTAATACACTTAAATCTATTTTTATCAGTTTTAATATACATTTTCCTAATCTCATTTAATCCTTATCTTTGTGGCAGCAAATTTTTAAATATATATTCATTCATCCAAAATATTTCTATTTAGATTTTATGAACAATTTTCTTTTTCAATATATCTTGAGATCACCTTTTATGATTGCTTTAAAAAAAAATATCTATTTGATGCATTGTTTTAAATTTTAATATATGAGTAGATTGTTTGTAATAATAACATCTCAAAGTGTATTATAATAATCTATTTATGATTTTTTTTTTAAAAACTATTTTAATTAATGTGAAGATTAAACTCATGACTTTCTAGTCAAACTCGGCACAATTTATGTCTGAGTTATGCTCAGTTTGACAATTTACTTATGATGTGATGCTTAGGTACAATTTTTAAGATAAAAATTATAATATATATTATTAGTTCAACGGGTCGAGGAGCGACTATTCAACCTTAGAAAAGATATTTAAGTTTTTAACCGGCTATCCTTTGATTTTAGTGAAATTCATGTGAAGATCTATTGCATTTTAATGTTCTGAAGTTACTTTTTTTATACGGTATGGTATATAATTTTTTTTTTTTTTTTTTTTTTTTTTTACATATTAATTATTTGATTAATGGAGGATTTTTAATTCATCGCAATATATAATTGGATGGTGTTTTAAAATGAGAAGTAAATTTTAATTTCAAAACAATTAGAGGATTTTTTTTTTTTAGAATATAACATTATACTATGAACTTCAATTTTTTTATTGTTTTTTAGTTGAACTAACGTGTAAATGGAGATTCAAACCTCTGCCTTATGGTTGAAAATACGATTGTTAAATTATGCTTAAGTTGACATCAAATATATGATTTTCTTTTATACAACAATATAGAGTATAAGAGATTTGAATCTTCGACATACGACAATTATCGTTGAGTTATGTTCACTTTGACAAATATAGAAAAAATGATTTATCTGAATTCTTGATTATGCTCACATTGACCCAACCAACAAAAAGAAAATCAACCTTGGATGAAGATGATTCAATCTCTCACTCCTAAATGATTGAATAAAAAAAAAATACTAAATTATAAAAATGCTCATGAACTTTGTCATTCTTTTAAAAAATAACTATATTTTTCAAAAGTTATAATATTACCTTCACCTTTTATAAATGTTTAAAAACTATTCTTGAATTTGTTAGAATGTTGAATGGAAAATCAACGGGGTGGTGACTTGGAACGACGTGGCTGTAAATGTGATCGAGACGATTGCCTAGATTAGGTTGGAAATAACTGCGGTTTGTCAGGCTAAACCTAGATCTACCGTAGTTGAAAGGTGAAGATGAAGGATAATATTGTAATTTTTAAACAAATGGCAAAGTTAAATTATATATATATATATATATATTTTTTTTTTTTTTTTAATAATGTGGAAAAGGGAATTTATGATTTGTATATGTACATCGGCCCTTGGTTTATGGTTAGCTTAGTAGATAACGGGGCAGCCGGTCTTATTCTTCAGACCCATTTCAACAACCGCCGCTGCGACGATAACGACACCTTCAAAACCTCACATTTCTTCGCTCGGCACGTATTCTGGGACCCTGCTCATTTTTCCGTTCTCTTTCCCAATTACAATTTCGTCGACCCATTTCTTCACCCCTCTTCTTCAAGCTTCCAAGCTTCATCTACCATTTTGTCAGCTTCGTTTACATTCTGTTGATTATGGGAATTTGCAATTCCGTTTATGGGTTCTGCAGCAGAGAGCCTGTTCTCAAATGGGTATTTCTTGGATGATTTGCACGACCCGTCTGTTGGGGGTTTAGAGTTTTTCCTTTTTGTTGGTGGGTTATGTTTTTTTTTTTGGTGTGTGTTTTTTATTGTATTCGAGTGCAGAGTTGTTTTCGATTGTGTAGAGTCAAAATTGGATGCCTAATAAGAAATGGCTTCTAGTTGGTGTTTTTGTGATTGTCTAGAGCTTGTGAAGGGAATGTGGCCTCAGACTTTATATTTGATTCTGTTCAATCTCTATTCTGTCTGCACGTCGTGAGATTGTTTGTTTCTTTTAGGTTTAGGAGTAATTTGTACTGTAAATTATTGCTGCCAAGAAATTGAAGGTTGAGGCCGCTGGGTTTAGTTCCTGCTTAATTTAAGGGTAAAGGTGCTTCCCCTTCTGAGCATTCGAGTTAAAATTGTGAAATGTTATGCTCTTTTAGCTTCGTTTGTTTTATGTGTAATTGGGTTTTGCTAGTGTGATTTACTAGTCATAATGTTGGGGAGAAGTGGGCTTGCTGTACTTGGATTTAGATTGATAGACATTGTTTCTCTTGTGTCTGATTATGGGAATTAAAACAAAAGGGAACATTAGATTTGTGGAATTTGGCTAGAATCTGGGTGCTGAAATGGACTTGTGGGTAGTTGCAACTGCCGCTGGTGCTGGATACTTAGCCAAGTATTGGCAGAAATTGTTGAGAGATGGGAATTGCTCATCTCAAATGTCTTCTAGGAATTCTAGTAATGAGGAAGTAGGATATCTGGATCGTCTCTTCCACCGAACAGCGCGAAGAACGAAAGCAAGTGGAGATATTCTTGCTGACGAAGGAGAGGTTTTGAATGGGAGAGATTCTGTTACGAGTCGATTCAATGTGGCTTCTACTAGTGGTTTTGATTGTGAAAAGATGGAAAATTTGGGGAATTGCCAGGACTATAATGGTCATCCAGTACCCAATTCGCCACTGGAATTATCAATGAGTAATGACCCTCAAACATTTGGCCATAGAAGTAGTATAAACGTGAATATGGATGATAATATGACCGATCAGCTACCTTGTTCATCTTCTAGAGAACTGAACTGTTTTCTGCCTACTTTGAGGAAAATAGGTTCTCTTAGACATAAACATTCGTATGGGAGATTTATTAGACCACTTAGTTCATTAGAAAGTTGTGTGCTGTCTCATCTTTACAAGGAACATGTTGAAATGGAAGAGTATGTCCTACATTCACTTCAGTCACGATCTAAATCAACGATGAGGCAGTTTGTTGTAAATGATGGAACCCGGATAGTCAGGAGGGCTGTTAGAGATTCTTGTAGTGTTCAGGTTGATATGGATGCAAGTAACTACTATAAAGGGCCATTTATTGAAAAGAACATAAATGTGTATGGGGTACCTTTGCTTCCTAAAATACAGTCGTCGAAGACCGCTGAGATGATAAACATCAAGGAAGAAAGGAGACAAGGTGGAGTGAGCAGTGCCAGTCAAATGCACAATGAGAAGTTCCTCCATACAAAAGGTGAATATTTAATGAGATAACTCCAGGGTTTCACTAAATTTGTTGCATAATTGAATATTGTTTTCATTTTCTATCAACAATAAAATAAACTCAGAAACAAACTTGTTAGAAATTTAAGAATTATAAAATCCTTGTATCTATCTCTTGAACTCGTACTTTTTTAAGATTCTAAGGCCACATCTTTATGATTATTTTTTCTCAGTTTAGGTTGAGTAGATCTTGAATTTAAGGCCACTCTATAGAATACTAAAAGATAATGTTTGTAAAGTAACTTTTGAATTATAATTAGAATCCAGAAGAGGCCAAAATTAATGATGAAAGGGTTAGTCTATGCTGATAGCTCTGAATTTTTCACTGAGGGAATTTGACACTTAGTTGTAGCACAATATGTTCTGCTAACACTTGGTCGGTCTAAATGATCTCGATGCAGATTTCTGTTTTTGATATGCATGGGGATTTCTTTTCCTCTTCAAGGAAGATTAAATTTCAGTCTGATTTAAGGATACTTGCTTCCCATGCACATTATGTACTCAGTTCTAGTTGGTAAAATTGATACTAGAGAAAGGGAGAGTGGGGGAGGAAGATAACTTTGGTGTTTTATTCTCATTTGATCTAGTCTAGCTGTCTAGGTATTCATCATCAGTTTTTGAAATTCTTAATCGGTTGCCATTTCACGAATTGTGCCTAAATTTTCATTTTATTGTGGTCACCAGATCGAATGATTCTATTCTGTCTCGGGATTTCTATCGGCTTAATATCATCTTTCATGGCAAAGAAGCGTGAAATAGACAAGCTCAAAGAGTTATTAAATCATACTGAGAACTTGGTCCAAGATCTACAAGAGGAACTTGAGATGAAGGATTCTATGACGGTGAAGGAGCTTTCAAATGAGAATTGTGAATCACTAGACGTATCTGAGAATTCTTTCTTCGGTAGGAAAGAACAGAATCTCGATCCTTCAGCTAAATCTGATGGTAAGGAATTATTCGAACAGAATGCTGAAGAGGGTTCAGAATCTATGAGTAAAATTGAGGCTGAGCTTGAAGCAGAACTTCAGAGGTTGGGACTAAATACCGATACGTCGAGTACAGATAAAAGATCTTATGATCTTCATGAGGTAATTGTGTCTATTTAGTACAGCATTAAGTAAGCCATGTGCATGAATAAAAACTTAATGGCATTTTTATTAACACTTTCTGTATTTACACATACATATGGTTTCATTATTTCTCTGCAATCTTATTTTGCTTTTTCCAAATTTAAGCATATAATTGAAATTTGTACATTTTCGTTTATTTACACATACATATGGTTTCTTTACTTCTCTAGAATTTAAATGTTCGGTTGTGTTGTATAGTCGGCGTTTATATTTCCTCCGATTCTTGCCAGGATCTTGAAGAGGAGGTATTTTTTTTTTGAGAAGAAACAAATTCATTGATGAATGAAAGGAGCATAAGCTCGAGCACCAATAGGTGAATTACAAGAAAGAAGTCCAATTAGCTATCAAATAAGATAGACTGAAGCTGGAAAATGGCGGTTTACATTTACACCAATATAACGCATTGAACACGATACTGTCCATAAACCTATCAAAAGATGAGAAAACATCCTGGAAAATACGAGCATTCCGTTCGCCCCACAAGAACCAAAGGAACACTCTATTGATTGCCAACCAGATGGTCTTCCCGTCACCACGAAAAGGGTGATGAAGAAAAATAGATGCCAACAAATCAATCATATTATTCGGCAAAACCAACGACCACCCGAAAGTGTTAAGGATCCTGACCCAATACTTAGATGCGAAGGAACAATGGAGGAAGAGGTGTGCAGGATATTCTGAATGCGCAGAACACATAACACACCAAGAAGGGGAAAGTTGCATATAAGGCATACGCCGTTGTAATCTGTCAGCGGTATTAATTGCACCCAGGCTCAGTTCCCAAAGGAAGACCTTGATCTTCTTAGGGTAAAAATCAGACCAAATTGCTTTATAAATTCCAGCACTCATATTGTCAGAAACTACCATCATATTCTCAAGAAGAGACTTGACTGTAAAGGAGTTGGTAGAGTCTAAAGGCCAAATCCAAGAATCATCACAATGGCGGAGATTCACCGAAGTTAACATATGCGAAAGGGAAGACCATTCCTCGGTTTCCAAGTCATTAAGATTACGACGGAGGGACAAATTCCATGCCAGAGTGTTTGCCACCCAGGCCTCTTTTACTGATATGCTTGGGCGGGAGGTGAGGCGAAAAAGGCGAGGGTAAGCAGTGGCTAGAACACCACATTCAAGCCACGGATCCAACCAGAAAGAAGTATGAATGCCATTACCCAATCGACGCTGAATCCTGGAAGCAATAAGGTCTATTGTAGAACAAATAAAACGCCAAGGGGAGTGAGATGAAGCATGATGCACAACGCGAGGCCAAACGTGCGTGTCCAAAGCGTAAAATTTGCCTACAATAACTTTGCGCCAAAGGGCATTCGGCTCCTGTAAGAACCTCCAGATCCATTTAGCTAATAAAGCTAAATTCCGCTGCTGAAAGTTTCCAAAACCGAGGCCTCCCATTAGCTTTGGAAGTTGTGTTTGTTGCCAGTTTACATTATGAATACCCCCTTCCCCTCTGGACCCTTCCCAGAAAAAATTCCGGATGATCTTGTCAAGAGAGCTGGCGACTTTTAACGGCATTCGAAAGATCGATAGATAGTAGGTGGGCATACTCGAAAGAACAGATTGTATAAGAGTAAGTCTGCCTCCTTTCGAAATAAAAGCGTATTTCCAGTTGTGAAGTTTTTGCTTAACCCTTTCGATGACCGGTAGCCAGAAAGAAGAAGCTTTCGATTTACCCCCAAGAGGGAGCCCCAGATATAAAGATGGCCAATAACCCTGTTTGCAACCAAACGTGTTCAACAAAAAATCCATTTCCGCAGGTTCTAAATGAACTCCCAACAGTTCGCTCTTTGCTATATTGACGTTTAGGCCAGAGGCTAGCTCAAAAACTTGAATAATATCAAACAAATTCTTTATAGCTGCATGGTCAAAAACTGAGAATAATAATGTGTCGTCGGCAAACTGCAAATGATTCAGGCTAACAGTCGAAGATCCAACAGGATGTGATGCAATTTTCCCACAGCTAGCCCCATGGAGGAGTAATCTGCTAAGGCTGTCAGCCACCAATATAAACAAGAAAGGAGAAAGGGGATCACCTTGGCGAATACCGCGGCTCGGGATGATTTTGCCTCTAGGACGCCCATTTATAATGATCGAATAGTTGGCAGATGAGATGCATCCTCGGATCCATTTTCTCCAAAGAGGACCGAAACCTTTTGCCTGAAGGATAGCATCAAGGAAATCCCAATCCACTTTGTCGAAGGCCTTTTCTAGATCGAGCTTTATAATAACCCCTTTCTTGCCCTTGGATTTCCAATCGTCGATGACTTCATTGGCCACAAGAGATGCATCAATGATCTGTCTATTGGCTACAAAAGCCATTTGATTCTCAGCAATAGTATTAGGTAGAACCTCCTTTAATCTGCTAGAAAGAATACGTGCAATAATTTTGTAGGCACAAGAGATGAGACTAATAGGGCGATAATCAGACACAGATTTAGAGTCGGTCCTCTTCGGTATCAGACAAATATATGTTTCATTGACAGAAGCGTTAATGATACCTGTGGTGAAGAAGTCATGAACCATATCCAGAATATCAAACTTGACGAAGGGCCAAAAAGACTTAAAAAATTCAGCTGTAAACCCGTCGGGTCCAGGGGACTTGCAGGAGCCCATAGAGGAAATGGCATTGAAAACCTCCTCCTCTGAAAACTCTCTTTCCAGGTTCCGCGCTTGATCGCTATTGATGGGGGACCAATCAATATTGTTGGGTAGGAAGCGAGCCTGATTATCCTTTGTGAACAAGGATCGGTAAAAATCAATAAACTCATTCTCAATTTCTGGTGCAGTAAGAAGACTAATCCCATCCCGCGAAAGGACTTCGAGGATAGAGTTTTTCCTTTTACGAGCTGCCATAATCCGGTGAAAAAACTTGGTGTTTTCATCACCTTCTTTCAACCAGTTTAATTTACACCGTTGTCGCCACTGAGTGTGCTCACTAGCGGTGATGTCATTGATCTGACCACGAAGGAGGCAGCGAGATAACCGCTGATCGTCGGATAATGGCCCCATATCCTCAAAATTATCTAATTCTTGTAACTGTGAAATGAGTGCAGGAAGCTGTATCGATGAGTGACTTCGGTTAAGATTCCATCGGCGCAGCTCAAATTTCAATTCTTTTAGTTTCTGCATAAGACCATGGCCCGGTCGGCCATGAGCTGGATTTCTGTTCCACCAATCCTCGAGACGAGGGCGAAAGGATTCATTCTGTAACCAAGAGTTCTCAAACCGAAATGGACAAGGGCCCCATAGTATATCCCCGAAGTTCAAAACAATTGGGTAGTGATCTGATGTTACACGAGCAAGTCGACGAACAATGGCTGCACCAAATTTAGAAAGACAACCATCTGATACTAGAAAACGGTCGATCAAAGATAGATAATTACCGTTCGAAGTGGACCAAGTGTAACTCCCGTTTTGAAGGGGGATGTCTAGAAGATGGTGATCGCTAATCCAATCGTTGAAGGTAGCCATACTTCGAGTAACAGATCTGTTACATGATTTTTCCCATGACCAACGAGTTACGTTGAAATCACCACCGATAATCCACCGATTGCCTCCTAGGCCTGCTAGTTCGTGCATTTCTTGCCAGTATTTTTCTCGATGCTTCCTTTTGGAAGGGCCATAGACAGACGAGAGAAGAAAAGAAAACCCATCTGCAAGGCGAACCTGAATAGAGACAGTAAAAAAGCCTTGAATAGTTTCTGTTATGGAGAACGCAAGTTCGTTCCACATAATAAGAATACCCCCTTTTGTGCCCTTTGAGTCAAGAGCAGCCCAACCGATGTGATTTGAGCTCCATAGGGACTGAACTGTCACATTATCCATCTCTTTCATTTTAGTCTCCTGAAGGAGTACAAAACTCGGGTTGTGGTGCAAAATTGTGTTTTGAATGAGAGTTCGTTTTGTCCATGAACCAAGACCGCGGACGTTCCAAGAGATGAACTTCATTGATCGACGGATTCTTCCTCCCTAATAGCCAGCTGGGCTGATTTGTCGTAATTGATAGTAGATTTCAAGTTTTGGAGCTCTCGGTTGATCCTTGGCTTGGAAACCGATTTAGCCTTTTCCCTTTTCTTCGGAGGTTGACGGGTCGGGGGAATTGCCATCAGGCAAAGACCATGCTCAAGAAGGATGGGGGCAAGTTGGCTAAGGGTGGAAACTAAGGATGGTCGGGCAGTGGTCGGGGATAGGGGGGGGCTATTATTCATCCTATAATTAATATGTGGCTGATCAATTTGTTTTTTGGTAGAGGGGCTGACGATATCTAGAGCTAATGGAGGGAGACTTGCTAAGGGAAATTCGGAGTTGGGTTCTGTGGGTTCGTCAAAAATGGAGAGTTGGAGGCAAGGGGGGGAAGTGGGCTCGGTATTATTGGAATGGTGAGATGCCAATGAATGTGGGCTAGAGAGATATGCTTCTGTATCTGAGTCAAGGGTGTCAGGTTTATTGTTGGAAGTGGATTTTGGTAGGCCCATTATGAGGTTGGGCCTTGGTGGTAAGGATGGGAAAGAATCGGGTGGGATAAAGATGGGGAGGGATAAATTAGGTAAAGGAGATGGGGTGGGCCCATGCAGGTGATTTATAACTCTGGCATTTAGTGAGATTGATGGAAGGGGAGGATAAGGATCCGAAGAAAAGGGTGGAGGCGCCGCACTTTGAGTATCTTCTGCCGAAAATGATGGAGGAGAGATTTCCTCTTGGTCAATTCCATAACATCCGACCGTGGATCCTTC
This sequence comes from Herpetospermum pedunculosum, assembly GCA_028017165.1. Classification (NCBI taxonomy): domain Eukaryota; kingdom Viridiplantae; phylum Streptophyta; class Magnoliopsida; order Cucurbitales; family Cucurbitaceae; genus Herpetospermum; species Herpetospermum pedunculosum. The sequence goes on from CM051530.1 coordinate 2,335,055, forward strand.
ACCAACGTTTTCCGCAATTAATAGGCTTTAATGCGAGGATCTTGGTTGCCGAAACTTCTTCCCCAGCGTAAGTGCCGCAATTATTCGGCTTTAATGTCAATTCTTCTTCTCCCACGAAATTCGCTGATTGCAAAAACTTTCCTTTTTTGTATGGTCGGCCGGAGATTCCCGACGTTGTGACCCTGAGCTCCTCGCCAGCGATGGATGCCGGAATTATGATAATTTCAGGGATGAAGCCGATGGAGTTGGGTCGGATTCGGATTCGAGCTTCATTGATATTGATCATCCGGGATGAAATATTTGATGTTTCTATGAAGCCGCCGCAAACATCGCCTATGAAGCGAAAAATTTGTTCATTCCAAAGCATGGGGGGAAGATTGCGTACAGCGATCCAACCACCATAAGAAGCCGTCATGAATTCCTGTTGAAAAGAAGACAAGTGGTAAGGGAGAAAACGGACACGAAATTTACCGATGGTAACCCAATCTCTGTTTGCGCAAAGGGAGGAAGCCAATTCCTTGTCATATAAAAGCAGCATAGCTTTGTTGTCCTTGAAAGGATTAATGGTGCATCGGGTGGTAGTGTTAGCGAGCAAAGAATTCCGAATGCTGGGCCAATCATCGTGCAAGTTCTTCCGTTGGAGGATAATTATTGGATCCCATGGCTGCTGGTTTAATATTTCCTTTTGGTGTTGAATTTTTGGCCTATCACTGATGGGGGCCTTGAGGATCTGAGTAGGCGCCTGTAAATGGGAATGTTGGAGTGCTGATTTGTAGGATGGATGTTTGGGTGGAGCCTTGGGAATAGCCTTTTTTGGGTAATCCGATATCAGGGTGGAGAAGGTGATCCATCCTTGCTTGTTTTGGTCCGATGGAATGTTCAGTCTATTCCGTTTTCCGGAATCTAGTAGTTGGTTGATCTCTACGAAGTAACCATTCTTATTACTTAGCTTCTCCACCCATAAATCATAATCGTCACAACGAAGCTTCTTTGTGAATTTATGCGTACAGGGCGCTGTGATTAGTACGTTGATAGAGGAGACCAGCCAGGTTAGACACCTCCATGTGAGCGAGATAGAACAGGATGAGTACCTATTCTTCTCAGTGATCTTTGCTCGGCTTCCTTGGTAGTATTCGTCAAAAGCTATGACAAAAGTTTTACGATCAATTGCAACGGACCGTATAGGTCTGTTCCAGGGCAATTGAGTTAGGGGTGCAGAAGCCATGGTGGTCGGAGAGGTTAGGACGGTGGAGGGTGGGCGGGTGGGGGGAGGAGAGAGGAGAGAGGAGAAACTTTTTGCCTTTGGTGATTGAAGAGGAGGTATTAGACTGTTATTGTTGAAGTCCTTGATAACTGTCTGGGATAAGCTTGGGGCTCCTGGAAATCAAATCTTGCTTATTAATGTTATTTAGGGTCTTCATTTTTGTCTTTGGGGATTTCTTTCTATAGTCGACCGTTTCTTTTTGTTCTGCATATCTTTATGGTTTGGTCCTTAATTCACAGATCAGAAAGTATATAATATCAGATGTCAGTTATACATTGATAATATGCCACGGCACAGTTTAGTTTTGGGATCACATTGAAAGAGCACATGTGAAATATACACATAAAGATTTGTCAACTTGGTGATGTTTGGGGCCCTTATTAGATTCAACGTTTCTCTGTGGGCTTCGATAGGGAAACCATTTTGTAATTACCTTTAGGCCTTATGGCCTAGTGGTCATGAAGGGCCTTGTGATTATTAAAGTCCTCCTATTCCTTGGTGGCCACCTACCTGGGAATTAATTTCCTACGGGTTTCCTTGGCAGCCAAATGTTGTAGGATCAGGTTGTCTGTCCCGTGAGATTAGTCGAGGTGCGCTTAAGCTGACCCGAACACTCACGGATATCCAAAAAAAAAAATTACCCTTTAGATCTTTTTTTTTTGCAATTACGTTCTTTGACTTTATTTTTGTATGTCATTGTTTTCATTTTTTCTCGATGAAAGTTCAATTATTCCTCTGAAAGGATTTAAATAAAAAGGTCAACATGGTATGTTTTGAGCCACTGATGAGGGAGAGGGAATTGTTCACTTTACACCTACTTGGTTTCTTAAAAAAAGAAAATAACGATAATGATAAAAGTAGTGCTAACTCATTGTTTTGTTTTGATATGGAGCAATTTCTTTTTGCAGCTTGATCAAGAATTTACAACAGATTTCTCTGAAGGCGAGTTGAGAGCTCTCAGTGAGCTAAGTGCTACTCAGCTTCAGCAAAATCAAGATGCAAGTGAGATTACTCCTTCGGGTAACTACACAGTTTCACCTTGGGAGCTTAGTGTGCGACTACATGAAATTATCCAGTCGAGGCTTGAAGCGCGTGTGAGGGAGCTTGAAACTGCCCTTGAGAACAGCGAGATGAAACTCCAGTGCATTGAAGCCAAGCAGATCAATTCTTGGAAAGAATTCACCCACAGTGGATTGATACATTCATCTAGTGAAGAAAGCCTAACTGCTCAACCTCTTGTTATGAATTTATCAGGTGAAGCTCTTGACGCCTACAACGAGGCATATAATGAGTTGACTAATATGGATGACTCTGAAGACGAACTCGTACATTCACCTTCAGCAGTTGATGAAAGTGAGCATCGACAAAGCCACACCGCCACTAACGGTCATCCATTTTCAATCCCAAATGGGAGGACAAATGGATCGACAAGCCTTGGTCGGATACTTGTTAAGGAGAAAATGAAAGATTTTCATAACAAGATTGGCAGAATGGAAGGACATTTCTCGTTGGATCAGCAGTCAATTGATGTAGATGGCAGTGGAGATGAAAGCAGTGATTATGATGATGAGATGGAGAAGCAGTTGATAAAGCAGATTGTGGAGAAAACCAGAATGGGTTCTCCTGTGGTTCTGAATGCACAAAGATGGTTATTTTCAATGGATAAAGACGACGGCTGATCCAATGATTGGGACAAATGATAATGTAGGTTTTGCAGATACACAAAAAAAAAAAAAGGGAGTACCACAGTAGAAGAGCTCAACTCCCTTATACTGATCAATCATTAGTGTAAAAACAACCAACAATACCATCAATTATTATTTTTCTTCAACAATGAGCTTTCTTTACCTCGTTTTCGTTTCGTGATTTTCAATTCCGATGAAAGCTTCACCTGAATTCTCGAACAAACCAAGAGGGCTGTTTGTCGGTCGCTGTCAGTTTTGGGAAAAAAATCGACAGTTTTAGGAGCAGTCTGCTGCCATACCGACCCGGTCAGTACAGTCGGTTTTTGCTTTCATTTTTTAATCGAAATACGTTGCTGTTTGTCGGTATTGACAGTTTCTGCTCCCGTTTTTTAATCAAAATACGTCGCTGTTTGTCAGTTGGCATCAATTTTGGGACAAAATCGACGGTTTTGGGAGCAGTCTGCTGCGGCACCAGTCAGTTTTAGCGTTTTTTTTTAATAGAAATACGTTTTCGCCTTTTTGGACTCTGAATATCTAACTTGGAGAACTTCCCTACAACCACCTATGATACCAACCCATTCAGTTCGGTCAGTTTTGATCGAGTCGATCTATTTATTATTTATTCACCTACAAACCACTGATCAGACACATTTTCTCAAACAAGGAAAACAAAGTAATGATTATTTATTCACCTACAAACCACTGATCAGACACATTTTCTCAAACAAGGAAAACAAAGTAATGCATTGTTACAAACAGCTCAATCAACTTTGATCTTCACCATCAACATGAGCATCACTCAACTGACTTGTAAATACTATCAACCAAATAGTAAAAACAAGTTACAGAATCATCCACCCAACATGTTATCAAAAACTTGGATATTCACCAATAACAATAATGATATTGAATTTGATATAGCAAAACTCTATCGCAAGAAATAGATTAAAAAGAGCTAAGATAGAATGGGGAATAATGGGGAAGAAGGCACGATAGAATAGGGAATAATGGGGAAGATGGCACGTTCTTCTAATAGAGCTCGGACAAAACTTATTTGTCAATGAGAAACTAAAATGAAAGTGCATAGGAAAATTCACAGATCATCGAGGCAAGCCCAACCATACAAACAAAGTCGATGTTCAGTACAGGATAATGTAGGGGAAATCTAGATGGCCGCCATAACGAAAAAATGCAGGGTGAAGATACTATGGATGCATAAGATCTGTATCAGGCTCTTTTAGCAAAGTCATCTGCGTTGTCATCCACGTCCCTGTCATTTCCTTCCACTTGCTCTCCAGGTGCATTCAAGGTGTTTGTTTCGTTGCTGCCAAATTGATCCCCACCAGTGTATCCTCCAAACCCAGAGCTTGCAGCATCAGGCCCACTGTTGGCAAAATAGTCGCCACCTCCACTACTGACGTTACCAAAACCAGCGCTAGTCCCACTTCCGTATGTGTTTCCACCAGCAAAATTGCTAGCAGCGTTGTAGCCACCAATACCATCATTCCCACCTGTACCACCAACACTTCCTTGGCTATCACTGCCAAAATTGCTCGAATAGTTGCCTCCGGAACTATATCCTGTCCCAGCATTGTAGCCACCATCATTCCCACCACCACCATAACCTCCACTCCTGCCACCACCATCATTCCCACCACCACCATAACCTCCACTCCTGCCACCGCTGTAACCTCCCGAACCACCACCACCATAGCCGCCACCGCCATAGCCACCAGCCCCACCACCGCTATAGCCACCGCCACCATAACCCCCACCACCATAGCCACCCCCACCGCCACCATAACCCCCACCACCACCACCATAGCCACCCCCACCACCTATACCACGACTTCTATCATTAGCATAATTCACCCTCACTTGACGACCATGAAGTTCCTGTTTGAAAATAAAATGAACAGTAATTAAGTCATTGAACTTTTACTGCTTAGCAAATATTGAGAAATGAGAACCAAAATAAATCAGCACCAGATTTTCAATACTACAGTAGTCTTCTTCATACAACACAGCGGCACAAATTCGTCAAACAGAAAAGAAAGCAGACAACTGACATGAAGCATTATATGAACAGTGATGAATTCTACAGTATATTACGTCATATGAATATAACATAATGCATCATCCTTTTTAAACACATTGAGCCGACAGCAGAATCATTACCTGTCCATCCAATGCCTGGATGGCACTGGAGGCCTCCTCACCAGAGGTGAAAGTCACAAATCCAAATCCTCGGGAATTTCCAGTTTCGCGGTCCACAATGACCCTAGCTATAATGGGGCAAAGAAAAAAAGGTAAACAAGGAGACCAACATTTATTACTGAACTTCAAACTTGACACAATCCACTACCACTAGCACAGCTAGCAGTATCCAGCTCCACCCCCGGGCCACCTGCTCGGCCATATTTCAGAAAATCTCTAAAAGAGACATAATTCCTCAAGCAGATTCGATCATACGGTTCCCAAAGTTTGTTCCGTATTTCATTTTTGTAACGTACATATAAATCTTAGTATTACTATACTGTGGAATGTTCGAGAGCATGCAACTGAATAATGCTCGTTAAAACAAAAATTAATTGCTTCTAAGATTTAGACTTTCAACATTCATTGTAAACGAGTTGGTGAATGGTGATATACCTTCAATTACTTCCCCATATTTAGTAAAGGCTTCCCTCAGACTTTGATCATCAGTGCTGAATGAAATACCTGCCATCATAAACATACAAACAAGCGCAAGATAAAGAAAGAGAAATTGGCATCTACATGTTCCTTAAAGAAAAAAACAAAGTATTCTCAGAGAACCTCCAACAAAAACTTTTGAACTTTGCATGGAAGTCATCCATCGTACAGCCTGACAGATAGACAAACTGGAAGGCCGCAAATCCAATCCAACCCTCTTGTTTGCACCCTGCCTTAGTATATTTCCAAACTTACTAAGAAAAGCCATCTTGAAGCAACCTGAAAGAAATGAATGAAGAAAATTCAACCACCGTATCAGAGGCAACAATGAAAGCTGATCCGCTATTACGGTCCATATTGGTTTTCGACAAATTAGATTACACAGAACACCGTCTCGACACATTTCTTCACAAACCCATCGCCAGAACATTCTAAAAACGGCTAAAATGCGGTACTTGTGTACGTAATAACGTTTATAACTACCCCTTAAAGCGCTAACGTGCATAAGCTTTGTTTTAATGGTTAATAAGAACATTTCAAACTCAACAAGATGATCCTTACCACCGAGACAAATTCGTATATCATAACAAATGAAACCCAATAACCAAAACAAGACGCGAACGAAAAAACAGTCCGAAATGAACAGTTCGAATACGTAAAAAGGGGAGAGAGATAAGACTCATCGCCTATTTTCTACCATCATTTCTTCCATTTCCTAAATCCCAGAAACCAGAAAAATAATTCGGAGAAGAGTAAGAAACCATCGATCAAATGTTCGACGCCCTTAATACACACATTTTCAACGATTTTGGAAGCAATTCAATCAGTAAAGCATTATACAGTTAGAAAAAGAACGTGTAAGGAAAAAAAACACAGACAGAATCGATGGAGTGAGCTGAGAACGAACCTTGTTCTTCTTCACTTTCGTTGCGATGCTAAAACCCTAGAGAAGTTTTTTGATCAGTGTGGGTTTTTACGAATATGAGAAATGGGAAGAGAATATATGGAGCGAAGTAGGAGAAATCTGAGCCGTCGGATGGATTGGATTGATGGCGGTGCAGATTAGGGACACGAAAAAGAAAAAGAAAAAGAAAAAAATCTTCCTCTCTTTTTTCAAATAACACAAAAAAAAAATATATCTTAGGGATATTTTATATTAATAATGTACTTTAAATAACTTATTATAGAAATATGATAGTTTTGAAAGTATTTACAAAATTAGGGTACCTAAATCGTGTACCATGGACACGATTTCCATGTAACTTGTGTATCATGGACACGATTTTGGGGTAACTCGTGTCCATGGTACACGATTTAGGGGTAACTCGTGTACCATGGACACGATTTACATGACGTGTCAACCTAAGTTGTGTAACATGTACACGAGTTACCCCTAAGTCGTGTACCATGGACACGAGTTATCCCTAAATCGTGTCCATGGTACACGATTTAGGTACCCTAGTTTTGTAAATACTTTCAAAACTACCCTATTTCTATAATAAGTTATTTAAAGTACATTATTAATATAAATTATCCATATCTTAGAGGGGCGAATTCAAACTCTTGACAAAATTCAAATTTTACCCTAATTTTATAAGATTACGCTGGTTATCTAAAAACGTAAATTTTAAAATATTCAACGAAAATAAGGTTGTATTATGTATTTGGTAGTATATTTATAGAAATTTGATCTCAATTTAACTAGTTCTTCAAAATGTGTTCGATCATTTTGAATTTATTTGGGACGCTAAGTGACTTATTATAGTAATTACTTTATTGACAATGGGTTATAATAGTTGGTGGGTCAAACGTATATTGAATTATAATAACTCAGTTCATCCAATTATAAGTTGGTGTCCCAAATACTCTTTTCATGTTTTCACATATATATTTTTTGTAGCAAATTTAGAAATTGAATCTTAATTTAATTAATTCTTCAAAATTTGTTTCATCCATCTCTATAATCTTAGTTGTAATTAACAACTAATATTAGGTTATATATAAATTATTATTAATCTATTTATGAACATGTTTTATTATTATTTTACAATATCATATATTTTATAACTTGTATATTTAAATTAAAAAAAATGATTTTATAACACGAAATACTATAATTTTTTTTTTTTTTAAAATAATAATGCATTTTTAAATTTCAAATTCAAGATCTAGATGCAATTAACAAACAAACAAAAAAATAATGTTTTCAAAATTTTCACGGTTTGGATCACAAAATTCGACAATTTTCAAAAGCATAATTTAAATATGTCTATCCTTCTTCCAAACAAAAAAAAAACGAATTTGAACAATTCAAATTCTTTTTCTTTTTCTTTTCTCTTACATTATTGCACGGCGTTATCCGAGCTAGCTAGAATAACCTAGAGGACCTACAGATCATGAGCTCCAACGATACGAGATTATTCGGTCAAAACTCTTTTAACCCGAATCAATAAACTTTCGTTAACCTTCAGAGACTCCACTATAATCAGAGGGTTGCATTCTCCTCACTGCATATATATTATGTCCTCTTGATATAATCCTCATGGGCAAGTCGACTCTTCACAGGTTGTTCGTAACCACAGCTAGGTCGTTTAAACCGTTTAACTCTTGCGTTACGTCTTTGTTCCTTAAGTACCACTGACACCTATAATGAACAATTGATCAGTGGTCCAACCAACAGATCAAAAACCCTCTCTACCGAGGGTAGGCGCCTATTGTTCAAGCCCCGGAATCAGCTATTAAGGGAACAACCTATCTATTAACCTTGAATAGCAGGTTAGGAGTGAACTTCATCTTACTACACTATTTTCCCAACTATCTATTGACTTTATCCCTGAGATGGTAGGCTTATCGAGCGGACATTCTGCCACTCTCACCCATACAAGTCTAAGGATATTGTCTAATAAGCAGGAGTTCATAGTAAGCTCAGGATTGAGATCGAGTTACCTAAGTCATCAGGTGAAATAGTCGGTATCTTCAGTAAACGGCGTTATAAAGAGAGAGCAACTTTTCGTGGTCCGGTCTTACGCAAACTCATCGCGTACGCCCCCGCTCGCACATCTCGATGTGAAACGACTCGGGTCACATCGTTTTGTACAATATAAAACGGGCCGCATCCAATAGTATTACCAGAATAAGGTACCCGGTCTTATCCGTATACTATAGACCGTTTTGGCTGTCTACTTGAGCCCGATCCACATTCATGTCATACATGAAGCTCAAGTACTCACGCAATGAGTATTTGTCATTGATATAGATTAATGCAAACACGTTTCACTTTATTCCAGTAAACTCTTTTACTGAATAAAACTAATAACTCTTTAAATAGACAATTTACAAACTAACAGTTTACAAACCATGAGTTTTAGGACATCAATCCCAACATATCAAACACATTGTTTAAACTCACGAATGTAAAAACATAAAACATAATTCATGTTGCAGAACATGTCCTTAATAATTGAGGACTTTTACAGTCTAACCTATAAATTTGTGCTCATATGATATTTGAGATAGCTTTACAATATTTTTTTTCTAAGAACATGTTTGGATTACCATCGGAAAAAAATGTTTTTTAAAATATTCATCTTATTTTAAACATTCATATGTTTGGTTATATTTTATCAGAGTGTATTTTATATCATCGATAGTCATTAATGGCAGCAACAATGGTGGACGACGTGAAGGCGGTAACGACTGTGGGGGACTGCCAATGTGAAAGTGAAGATAAAGAGATTTGTTAGGAGTAATTTGAGAGTATTTTGATTATTCTCGTATTTTAAGGAATTTTGAGATATCACAACAAGAAACCCAACAAATCATTTTTATAAATTTTGATTAAAACCATTTTTCTAAATTTTGATTTTAAGTGCTTCACTCACAATAGTTATTTTTCACTCGTTTTTTAAAAGTCGGATGGTTGTCAAACACTACAAATATTGGTAAAATATTTGTTGTTATAAAATTAAAATGTTGGAAAGTCAATCCAAACACACCATAACCCCTTTCAAACTCTTTGTATTTTTGTTTTCTATTTATCTCTCGTTCTTCCCCCTTTCGGTTTTTCCTCCCCTCATTCCTCTCACTCCATTTCCTTCCTCCTCTTACTTGTTTAGTCCACGCCTATTTTGTCTTCTTCCTGAAGCTCGTCCCCCCGTCTTCTTCATATAGTGATGGTTGCTTTGCTCCTTGGTCATTCCTCTATTGACGGTTGTTTCGCTCCTCGCTTTTTTTCCTTCGACGATGATATTACCCTTCTCTTTTGTATTCTCGTGTTTTCACTTTTGGTCAACATTTTTAATTGTTTTTTCCTTGTATTAATTTTTTAATTTTGTTAATTTTATTATTTTTTATATTTAAACATACAAATTTGTGAATTCTTTTGAGAAAACGAAGAGGCGAGTGCGAGAAGAAAAAAGAAGGTGCCAAACCGATAGCAAGAGAGAAAAAGATGAAGCTAGAGGAAAAGGGTATTTAAAAAATGCTTATCGACATTAGCAAAATGTTATAAAAGTTTGTTTTGAAAGTCTAGGTCGAGAATCATTCCATATTTTAATGTATTTCTAAGTGCTTAACAAATGTTTTACCCAAACTCAACCCTTCCATTTTATGAGTGATTCATAAATTTTTAATTTTACTAATGGTAGATACACCGAAAAATCACAAAAGAAAACATCAATTAAAATTAACGAAAAATACACATTTCCATCCCTAATATTAATATTAGGTTATTTTTTTTACCACGTGTTGGAGATTGAATATTTGACCTCTTAGTCACTAGTTTATACCATACGATGATTGAGCTATGTTCGTGTTAACATTTATTTTCTCAATTTAATCTATATTGGTTATTAACAAAATTCTTGATTTTTCAATATACTATATACCCATAAAAATGAATATGATTTTTAACTAATAATAAACTTATAAATTGACGAAAATTTAGAAGAGAAAAAATAGCACACACAAGAGGGAAAATTTGTAATCCGTCCTCAAATTTTATAAAAAAAAGTTGTTAGAAATTTGGACTTTTACTATATTATGTGTTTTTTACCTTTTAACATTTATCTAATTCATATTATATCAAGTAAGTTTATCATTAACAAACGCCATCAAAGGAAACTAATTAATCTATATTTTGATATCCGTGAGTGTCCGAATCAGCTTACGCGCACCTCGGCTAATCTTACGGGACTGACTAACATAAATTTAACCTAAAATTAAAATTGATAAATAACGAAAAGTATTTTGGGAGTAATTTTGTGTGTTTTTACTTTTGTAAAAAAAAAAAAAAAAAGTTTCTTTAATAATTCCTTGATTTATGAAAATTGCATTTTATAGTTTATCTGTGGAATGAAAAGGATTCAAAAAATGGGGAGAGAAAGAGAAGAAGAAAAACAGTTGGGAAAAGGGCGCCAAAGCGAGGCAAAGTTAGTTATTTAGAAGAGAAAGAAAAGGCTTAAACAATGCGGCGCCTCATAACTTCCTTTCATTTTTTTCCATTTTCCATTTTTCAGCTTCCACTCTTTCTTTCTCTCTCTCTCTCTTCCTCAATTCGATTCTTTTCTGAATTTGTCTCGTTTCTTTTCTCTCTATCAATCCCTCTCCGCCATTTCCCCAATAGGGACTGCTGTTCTCCGGGCCGTCGGAGGCCTCTCCTCCCCATCTCTCCGGCCGGCAGTCTCTATGAACTTTTCATCTTATACTCATTGGAGCTGGGAGGACGTTTTCGACGTAAGTTTCTTTACTCACCAATTCTTCTTTTCTTAATTCCTATGTGATTCTTGTACCATTTTACGACCTGGGTTCGTTTTGTTTTTGTTCTTCCTTGCGATTCTCTTGCGGATGTAGGGATATGATTTGAAATTAAGTCTGTTTATTCACCAATTCTTCTTTTCTTAATTCCTATGTGATTCTTTTACCATTTTACGATATGGGTTCGTTTTGTTTTTGTTCTTCCTTGCGATTCTCTTGCGGATGTAGGGATATGATTTGAAATTAAGTTTGTTTATTAACCAATTCTTCTTTTCTTAATTCTTATTCGATTCTTTTACCATTTTACGACCCGGGTTCGTTTTGTTTTTGTTCTTCCTTGCGATTCTCTTGCGGATGTAGGGATATGATTTGAAATTAAGTTTGTTTATTCACCAACTCTTCTTTTCTTAATTCCTATGTGATTGTGTTTGTGTTACCATTTTACAATGTGGGTTCGTTTTGTTTTTGTTCTTCGCTGCGATTCTCTTGCGGATGTAGGGATATGATTTGAATTTCACCTAAAAAATGGAGTAATCAAGAAATCCCAAATTCTTGAATATTGCCTAGATGTTTTTAGGTTATTGGGGCTTAAGCTATGGAATAGTAAATTCATAGGTGTTTATGTGATTGTGTTCTTGTTACAAATTTACGATTTAGATATCCATTTGGGATTCTCTTGCGGATGTATAGCTGTGGTTTGAAATCCACCTCTATAATGGAGGAATCAAGAAATCCTAAATTCTTGAATGTTGGGAGATTTAAGGTTATTAGGGCTTAGGCCATGGAATGGTAAATTCATAGGTGTTGAAGTTTCTGAAATTGAAATCTCACGATTTATGATTTTGGGTTATAGGCATTACTACGTCTGTTTGTCATAATACAACGTGATTGATTGATCGTTCATTGACGAAATGGAGGTAGTGAAGTTATACATTTCTTGTTTCTGTCGATTATGATTTTATGGCGTGATAGAATAGAACATAGAACCAGTTGTGATCGAGTCGTGAAGGGTTTGAGATGTCTTGATTTGTTCATCCCATTTCATTTTTCTTGCATTTTACAGGCGGTTATCTTCAGACTACATCTGATTCGAAAACTGAAGAGTGGTGCCTGAGAACGTAATTCATTTATATTTATCTATGGAATCTGGGCAAAAGACTGAGGCTGGTGAATCTAAAACACAACCTATCAGAAAAACGTTAAGCTACTCCTTATCCTCATTATCTGATTCCTCTTCTGACAGCTCCTTTGAATTGGTAAATGTGCCCGGCGTGTTCATTGGTGGTACAAGTGACTCTTCGAAAAACCAGGAGTTGCATGTTGAAGGACACTCGGATGCTGAATTTGTGTTTATTAGTGGTGATGATATTGGGAATTGTTCTCCTATGATTGATCTTCCCAGTGCAGGCAAGATATCAAGCCGCTTTTCGTTATCCTCATCCTCATCCTCCTTGAACGATCATGTGATTGAACTCCCAACGCCTGGAAAGTACCAAGATACCAAGGCTCTGGACCCAGATTTGAATAAAACATTTCCAGGTGCTGAACTTGGTGAAGCCAATAAAGTTGAAAGTCGGAAAAATCCGCGAACTCATTCTTCCACCTCCTCGTCCTCGTCCTCTGAATCTAAACCTAAAATAAGACTTCAATTGTCAAACAATCCTAGCTCTCCAAGGATGAAGAAGGACAACAGGTTGGTTGTGGATTTTGGTGATGACGGTGTTCCCATCAACTCTATGCCTTGCAATGGGCAATCACCAGTAACTCCAACGCATAGGATAGGCTCGAGCTCAGGCAGCGAGGCGGCAACTCAATATCCTTCAACTCAAGTGATGGAGAGAGCTGATGATCCTGCTTCCTCTGCATATAGAATTCCATCTCGGGTCTTTACTAGAACTAAATCTACATCAGGGCCTATGGAATGGAGTGTTGCTTCAAATGAATCGTTGTTCAGCATTCAGATGGGAAACATGAGTTTTACCAGAGAACAATTGTGTTGGCTGGGAAAATCAGGTGAGCTATGTAGGCCTGGTGAATCAAACCTTGACCTATCGCAGCCTTTGACTATGAAACCTTCTGATGGTGGATTGAAAGGCACCCGTCCAGATGGTGATATAGCAGCAATTGAAGCTCGAGCTGCAGAAACAATGAGGGAAGTTATAAGGGAAAATTCAGAAAACCAACGTAAGGAGAGTTCGACTCTAACTGAGTCATCATCTCAGTCAGCCAGCCTTTCTCACCAGTCAGAAGGCAGCACAAAATCTTTCCAGTTTCCAATGTAAGCCACTACATTCTCAATCCTAATCAACTAGAATAGTTTTGGTTTTTATGTTTTAAGAAAAGTAAACTAAACATTGACATTTTTCTTCTAAACTAATTGGTTGAGTTGAGGCTGTAAATGGAGGAGAAACTAAGTAGGTAACCAGAGTTAACTGAATGAAGTATTTGAAGAATGCTCATTTTCACTTTTAGCACATTTACTTCATATGCATTAAAAATACTTGATAGCAGTTGCAGATCAATAAAATATATGAATGAATGTTTTGTTGTCGAAATTTAAGATTGGCAGGAGATGGTGGAAAAAGTATCTCGTTGAAGGGTGGAGATCCCGAGAAGGCGAAGGGAGATATGAAGCCAGAATCGCCACAGCCAGCTTCAAACGGCCCGCAGACCCTGAAAGAATCGGGTCCAGACGGATCTCCGAAAGTAGCTGCAAATGTTGGTCCAAAGAGATGGTTCGCTTGCTTTTCTTGCTGCCCATTCTGTAGTTGAGAGAAGTGTACAGGTTTATCAAGGATGACACTGCCCCTCTTCTTATGTAACTAGGATAATGCCAACAGGATAGTTTGCACAGTTTAGTTCTGTTAACAACACCAATTTTTTTTTATGGTAGACACATTTTTTCTCGGTTCTTGGTAACCGATATTAAACGATCTTTGGACTCGAACTTTACACCATATCATTTGTGTGATATTGACAATTTTAGTGCTGATACTGGTGAAATTAAACAAAACAAAAAAAAAGGTTCAAAGAAGTTTGATGTTATTCTGTCTCCAATCATTTGTATGTATTTCTCTTTGGTGAAACATGAGAATCGTACCCATTGTATTGATATGATACCCGTTTGGTTCATTGTTTATCATTAGTGTGATATTGACAGTTTTAGTGCTGATACTGGTGAAATTAAACAAAACAAACAAAGCTTCAATCTTACCTGTTTGGTTCATTGTTTTTTTTTAGTTCAACGATTGTGGGAGTGGGGATGAAACCATCGATCTAATTTGTGTCTTATCCGCTAAGTCGTGTTCATGAGTTGTTGTGTTCATTTTCTGTGTGTTTGTGTAGCTGTTGAACAAATAAGTGATGGCTTCGAGCTTGATCAGATTTGGGTGAGCCAATATTCTTGTTGTTTTAGATTGCTTGTACATGGTGGAACTATGCATGGAGAAAGAGCAAGATCGTAGCTGGAGGTGACTCCTATCCCAACCCATGTTGTGGAGGAAGAGCTTGATAACTTTTTTGTTTATTGGTTTCTTAGATATAATATTCATTTCACAATTTTAGAACTAGTGGTTTTAAGATAGTACAGTCACAATACTCAATAGTTTGAGTTTGTGATTGCTGACTTAAGGACAGCTTAACTTGTTAAATGTAATTAATAACCTCTTTTACAAGTTATAGATCTAAATTCTAGTGTAGAAGTATAAGGTTGTTTGAGGCGCTCAGTAAGTTATTATAATTTATGGTTATAATAGTTGTGTATATTTACTTTATTGATATGAGTTATAATAACTCAGTTCACTCAACCCTAAGTTAGTACACCAAACGCTCCCTAACGTACATTGAAAATACAAATTTAAAAATAAGAGATGGAATGAAAACAGAGTTATACATTTTCGAGATATGTGTTTGGATTCATTGAAAACAAAGTTCATGTTTTGAGAACTAATTGGTCATAATGTGATTGATAAGATTTTTATAAATCATAAAACTATATATAGTCATCAATTAAATATTAATTTGAATATAAACTATTATTAATTAATTCATGAACATATAAATTTTGTATAATTATTATTTTACAATATCATATAATTTATAACATATTATATTATACATATATACAGTTTAAAAAAAAAAATTGAGTTTAGAAATATGGATATGTTAAAAAAACAAAAAAACACAAAATGTTGGTTTCATAATTTACATTGTTTGACTCACAAAAATCATAAAACTTTTTTTAGAAAGAGAATCCAGATTACATATCAAACATATGTTCGCTGATCGCAGTGAATCTGAAAACATAAAAAACATAATATGAACTCTCTACCAATAGACTCTAAAATATTCGACTCTGTGGTATGATTTTTAATTACTTGACCATGTAGTCCTATTAATCGTCAACATTTTTTTTTTGCCCCACACTTTTACTTTTTTTTACAGCATGGAAGTGAGAAATCTAATCTATAACCTCTTGGTCACTAGTCCATACATCATGTCAATTGAATTATGCTTATGATTACTATTTTTTTGGTAAACACTTCGACAAACGATTATGTGACAATTTAAACCCAATTGTATTGTTTGTTGTCTCTCTCTCACCCGTGGCTAGATAAATTACTAGAGAATGTCGACAAGCAGATTTACACTATTAGATGTATGTTAGAAAAATTGTACAAATATTTTGATTTTGTAGTTGGTAATTATCAAGAGAGCACTAAATTTTGTAACCTATTTCTAACGGTTATTATACAACCTTATTCTTATTATGAATAATGATGCAACACATTTAATAAAAACGTTAACAAAAATAGAAAATATGTACTAAACAAAAAATATATATAGAAATATGATCAAATCACAATAACAAGAACAATAAAATCTCACCATAGGAGTTAATTAATTATAATATACAACAATTTGTTTATTTATTTATAGAAATTGAATATTTAACCATATATTTTTTGAATTTGACATTATATGAAAGTGAATATGAAAGCGAAAATGAAGATTCGAATCTATAATTTAAAAATATATTTTAATAAATTATGCGTGATTGACAAATATTTAAATTAGAAATGAAATCGAAGAAAACCATAGAAATTAATATAAAAAAAAGCAAATAACCATCTTCATAATTTTTTATTTATTTTTTTCTTTCTAAATGTAATTTATGAAAAATAAAAAACGACAGTTTGCAATTATTTAAATAAAAAACGAGTCAAAATTCACATAAAAATCATTTAAAAACCCGAGCCGAAAACCGGCCGAATGGGTAATTTCACAAAAGAAGAAGGGTAAAATCGTAATTCAATATACTCAGCCGCGAAAATAATCTCAGCGCGCCAATTATTTTTTGCAAGTTTAGGAAAAAAATTAATTTTGCCGCGAAAACCAAACTCCCGCTTCAATCATCAAATACAAAACCCTCAAATTCTCTCTTCTTCCCCTCATTCTTCATCTCTTCTTCTTCTTCTTCTTCTTCTTCATCCTCTCGCCGGATCTCTCTCTCACATTTCCGACCTAGCTTTTCCGATCATCTACTGTCGAGCAATGGCGCAAACCGCAACATCAGGTGGCATTTCGAAGATTTTGGCGAATCCATCCCCGGATTCTCCCTCCGATACTCCACAAGTCGTGGTTCAAGTCCTCGATCTCAAGGGCACGGGAAATCGCTACATGTGAGTTTTCTTCTTCCACTCTTACGAACTCAGATCACTACTCTGCTGTTTACTCATGCTTGCTTGGATTCTATGAGATTTCCTTTGATTCTGTTCATATTTGAGATTTGTGTGAATCTTAGTCCGGTGAAGTCGTTGTTGACATGTTTGAAAGTTGAAACTCTGTTTTAAATCTGAGTGTTTGTGTTGTATTTGTAATATAGGGTGTTTTAGGGTTTCGATTCTCAGTCGAGAGCATGTACTACTGGTCTGTAATATGATTTATTGTTTGGAGTAAATTGACGATTTAACGATTAGCGAGTTTTTTCTGTTGTTATTTGTTATTGAAGATTTAAAGGTTATACGGACGGTTTCCTTAATTGCTATTGATTCACTTTTAGGTTTACTGCAAACGACGGAGATATGAAGCTAAAAGCTATTCTTCCATCAAACCTAACTTCTGAGGTTATATCTGGAAACATTCAAAATTTGGGTCTTATTCGCGTTCTTGATTATTCTCTCAATGACATCCCGAACAAGTCAGAAAAGTGAGTTTACTCAGTCGAATTTTGAATTAACAGTTATTTTTTGTTTTGTTTTGATTTCTCATTTGTGGTGTTTTTCCTAATATCAGGTATCTAATTGTGACGAAATGTGAGGTGGTTTCTCCTGCTCTAGAAAAGGAGGTAAAAACTGAGGTTAAGAAAGAGGATGCAGGCATTGTTTTGAAACCGAAGCAAGAGTTTGACGATAAGAGTGCAATTAAGACTGGAGGTGGTATTCTTTTGAAGCCAAAACATGAATTGGTTGCCAAATCAGCTGCTCAGATTGTACACGAGCAGCGTACGAAGTGAGTATGCTCTATTTAAAGAGAATTTGTTGGACTTCGTTATCAAATTCTCCAAGTTTTGTTGTGCAAATACTGATACATATTCAAATGCTTTTTTTTCGTGAACAGTATGGCACCAACTGCGCGGATGTCAATGACAAGGCGAGTCCATCCCCTTGTCTACTTAAATCCTTACCAGGGAGATTGGACCATCAAAGTCCGTGTTACAGACAAGGGAAACCTACGTACATACAAGAATGCTAATGGAGAAGGTTGTGTTTTCAATGTGGTGTTGACAGATGAAGATGTAAGCAAATTGCTGATCTGTTGAATTATTATAATTTTCAACTGAAACAATTTCATTTTCTAGTCTCATGTTGATATGCAAGTTAAATGACTTGGTTCTTCTTGTTCAGGGTACACAAATACAGGCAACGATGTTCAATGAAGCTGCAAGGAAGTTCTATGAAAAGTTTGCCCTTGGCAAAGTTTATTACATTTCCAGGGGAAATTTGAAAGTGGCTAATAAGAAATTTATGACAGTTCAAAATGATTATGAAATGACTTTAAATGTGAATTCTGAAGTAGATGAGGTCAGCAGTGAAGCTGCTTTTGTTCCTGAAACAAAATTTAATTTTGTCAAGATTGATATGCTAGGTCCTCACGTGAATGGAAGGGACCTTGTTGGTAAGAATCATATCATATCCTAGCCTAAATAACTTATCTTTGCATGATTTTTTTTAATTCAAAAGTTCACATATGTGATTTTGTAACTGCCAGATGTTATTGGAGTTGTTCAAAGTGTTTCTCCTACAATGAGCATTCGAAGGAAAATCAACAATGAGACATCTCCAAAACGTGATATAACTATTGCTGATGAGACGTGAGTAGATGTTTCTCAGATGAAGATTGTTGTCTATTTACTTCATTCATATTAAAGTCTTGGGTATCAAATTTCAGGAAGAAGACAGTTGTGGTATCTTTGTGGAATGATCTTGCGACTGGTGTGGGCCAGGAGTTGCTTGACATTGCCGATCAATCTCCTATAATTGCATTGAAGTATCTTAGAGTTGGAGATTTTCAAGGTACTGCTAAAATTGAAGAACATTATTGTAGTTCTAGAGATTTTCCCATTGCAGCTGCAGACTTTTACCCCTAACATATTATTTGCTTCCAATTGCAGGTGTATCTTTGTCTACAATAAGTAGGAGCACAATTTTGATAAATCCAGACATAAAGGAAGCAAAAGATTTGAGATCCTGGTAAGGTTACAAAGTGCTTATTCTGTTGATGGCATAAAGATAGAAACAGCAATCAAGCTAGTGAAGATATTTTCTTAGGCTAGAACTTGTTCGTTCTTCTAACAGTCTTTATATGTTACTAAACAATTTAGCTAGTGAAGATATATGCTTTCTTGGATGCAAACCCTTTGCTTATTGTGTTGATGGCATAATATTATTAACTATGTTTGCAATGCATTTTATTATCTGCGTACAGGTATGACTCTGAAGGAAAAGCCACAACCATGGCTTCTGTCAGCTCAGGACTGAGCCCATCGTCCAAGAGTGGGTTGAGGTCCATGTACTCTGATCGCATTTCCCTGTCTCATATACTTGAAAACAAATCTTTGGGAGAAGAAAAGGTAACCTTTGAATTAGATAAAGTAAAACTTTTATGAAACCTATGAAGTTTGCCAGAAAAATGACTAACAAGAAGTCTAAGCTTTGTTCATTTAAATTTAAGTTCTCTTTGCTAATAGAATTACTATTCAGCAAGGATAACATGGCTTTATTACTAGATTCTATGTGGGGTTTATGAGGTGAAAGAAATAATATTACTTTTAGAGTGATTGAGAGGCTATTTGATCTCTTACTAGGTATTATGTTTCTTTGTGGGCGTTAGTGATGTGACTTTATTGTAATTATCATGTAAGTCTTATTTTGCTTGATTGGAGGGAGTCCCTTCTTTTAGTGGGGCTTTGGGCTTCCTTTTGTGTACTTGATTCTATTTTTTGAATGTTGTATTCTATTAATTTTTACTCAAAGAAAGCTTGTTTCTTTATCAGAAAATAAAAAAATAACATGAAGTTATTATCTTGACAGCCCATGTTCTTCAGCATTAGAGCAAATATCAGCTTCATTAAGCCTGAACAAACAATGTCTTATCGGGCTTGTAAAACATGCAACAAGAAGGTGACTGAAGCCATTGGATCTGGATATTGGTGCGAAGGCTGCCAGAAAAATGTTGAAGAATGCAGTTTAAGGTACATAATGGTTGTGAAAGTTTCTGATGCAAGTGGTGAAGCTTGGTTCTCTACATTCAATGAAGAAGCAGAGAGGATTGTTGGATGCTCTGCTGATGAGCTTGACCAGCTCAAATCACAGGTAACAAATCAGATAATACAAAAACTTGAGTCTGAGTGCATGTTTGGGATTGATGTTGAAAAGACAAATCATTTTTTTCATGTGCAAAATCAACCCTAAACATAACTTTAATCATTCAAAATCAATTTGAATATGACAAAGTTTGTTGACGTTTTCTCGATATTTTTAAATACAGATTGGAGAGGAGAATTCATATCAACTGAAACTCAAAGAAGCCACTTGGGTTCCCCATTTGTTTCGAGTTAGTGTTTCTCAGAATGAATACAACAATGAGAAGAGACAAAGGATCACTGTCAGGTCAGTTGCTCCAGTTGATTATGCTGCTGAATCCAAATTTTTGCTAGAAGAAATAGCAAAGATGAAAGCTTCCTAAGAAGGATTTTTTATTGCTGCAGAGCCATGACTATCTTAGATAATTTTAGGACTTCGGTAGAAAATGTAAATTAAAGTATCAATTTGCAGTCATTTTCCTTCTATGTAGTTGTGACCTCAGGGGAATGTTTTATTTACCACACCAATTCCAAGCATGTTTTTGCATATACTACAGCTTTTATTTCACATGGTATTGTATCTGGATGCCAAATGCTAGAACTTAGGGGATAGAAAACTTCTCTATTCATAACAATTCTAGAAACGATGGCTTAGATTTTCAATTAAAAATCTTAACTTGTTGAGCCAAAATTGTAGTTGAACCCAACCTAGAATTGATTGTCTAAGAGAAAATCGTAAAGGTCTGGTCTAATGGTCATGAAGAGTCTCAAGACTATTAAAGCCTTCTTCGAAGTAATGCGTTCAATTCTTGGTGGCTAACTACCTAGTAATTAAATTCCTATGGGTTTCAAGTTTCAACAATCAAATCTTGTTGGGCGATAGTTGTCTTGTGAGATTAGTTGAGGTGTGTGTTGACTTGGACATTCATATATATAAAAAAAAACATATGAAAAAAGAATTCGATCTATCAACATTATGTTACAAATTTCCTTTCACTTACCAAAGGATGGGTTTTGACAATAACTATAATTCATGAATTATGTCTTGCAATGGAAAATTGCCTAGTACTATTATAATAATAAAAAGTGTAAAATACACTTGTGTTCCTAAGATTTGTACTTAATTTCTATTTCATGTTTAGTTATTGAGTGCATTCCATTTGAGAGGTTTTGAACTTGGAATCAGGCATTGAGAATACAAGATGGTCTTCAAAACTTGAGGTTTCTTCCACCTTACAGCTCTTTTTTGGCTGTTGGTTAATCAAAAATAATGTCTGTGGGTAGATTTAAAAGGTGGCGGTTGGACTTTTTAAGGTAACTAATTGAGGGGAGTCGAACTTGAGATCTCTAGCTGCTCTCATAGTTCATATATCATGATAGTTGAATTATGTTATTCTGAGTCATTCTTATTACTAAAGTTTAAGGTATATCTCAATTTGTTAAGATATTAGTAACTTTCTTTATAGATTATGTATTCAAATCCATATTCATTTGTTTAAGTGGTTATATCCATACAACCCATTGGCAGGGTTTATTACAGAATTCGAATTGCGTGAAATGTAATTTTTGGATTTTAGGGCTCGTTTGCTCCCATCATGTTGACTAGGTGAAGTTGCTTGTACAGTAGTGCCATGACCACTTCAAATCTCTTATTCTTTTTTTTAATGTATTTTTAAAAAGCTGCTAACTACTTTTTTTAGTTGACTGAATAAATGTTGCGTCTAGTACCTCTGTGGTTGTGTATAAAAGGTACACTGTTAAAAGACGATGTTCATGTTGTATCTTTCTTTTACTCTATAAAACAACATCAACTTCATGTTCTATCTTTTTTTTACGCTATGTAACATCAAGATAGTAAACTTTGATTGATATCTAGGTTAGCTTAGGAACAAACCCTAACCCTACAATATTTGATTGTCAAAAAAACTCGTAAATTAATTTTTAGATAGATGACCACCAAAGATTAAATTCATTCTTGCTGGACATGTCTCGAGGTCTTTTATAACCACTAAACCAACCATTGATGACTTAGAAATAGTACTTATTGACTTATTTTTCTGACAATGTGAGATATTCCAACACGCTGAACCTGAGGGCTTGAAGTATTGAATTTGTTATCTTATTCCAAACAAAACAATCATAGATTATCCATTGTAATTGTAAGCCAATGGGGTGAGGAAATTCTGTAAAT
Source organism: Herpetospermum pedunculosum (assembly GCA_028017165.1). NCBI lineage: Eukaryota > Viridiplantae > Streptophyta > Magnoliopsida > Cucurbitales > Cucurbitaceae > Herpetospermum > Herpetospermum pedunculosum. The sequence continues at coordinate 2,357,506 of CM051530.1, forward strand.
CACAATTCACATTAAATTCTTAAATTTTACCGCTATTTCTAAAAAGACTTGATGCACAGAGAAAGAGAATAAATTCTGCCAAGTCAAATTTATAATCGTCCTTGCCTTTATGCAATACCAAGATAACACACAGACCTCTGTCTAAGTTACCTAGGCTATAATACGCCAAGTTCAAATTGTTTCATCATTCAGAAGTTTGGATTTTCATAGGGAGGGGGCAAAAGTTCACCTCACATCTATAATCTTGTAGTGAAAATTTAGAGAAAAGGAGAGAACTTAAAATCACAACACTTTAATACAAAATTTTAACCTAAAATGAGCTACGAGGGGATAATTACCCCCACGATCCTTGCTCCGCCCCGATTAAGGTAGGTAAAGCAAAACCTACCAGATTCACTTCTCTCAACTAAACTTAAACTAAACAGTCCTAGAACATCTTGAAAGTAGGAGCAAGACGGGACGGGCAAAGAGAGAGAGAGATTTACCCCCAAAATAATAGTAATAATAATAGCAAAAAGATCTTGCACCAAAACAGCTTTAACGTCGTACAGCTTTATGAAGCGTTAAGGGGTAAAAAAAATAAATCAAAACTATCTTCTCACATAAATGTAAATGACTAATTGAAGGAGTACCTTCTGTTTCTTCTCTACCGCATTAATATCCTAACATTTCCCAAACCCCAAACCGCCCACATTCAAAGAGGGAAAAATTCCAAAAGAGAAAAAAAAAAAAGAAGAAAAAAAAGGTAGAGCTCATTCTCAATTTTACTGTCAAAAAAATTGTCAACGTATCTCTTCCTTAACTGTTCATCAACCAGAAACTGCGGTGCGGTTTGTTGCCACACCCTGACGACCTCCTCCCCTTCCGCCTCCATTTTGGCTAGCCCTCTGGTACCCACCTTCCCCATTGCGTCCTCCAGTCGAACCGCGAGGTCGCCCGGTGAACTCGCCCTGGTTTCTGAATTCGTTTCTCCCATAGCCTCTACCACCACCATAGTTCCCTCTTGCCCTGAAACTATCATTGCGGAAACCACCTCCTCTTCCTGTATTGAACCTCCCTCTGCCACTCCCGCTAACTGAATAAACCATTGATTAACACAATCAGCTCTTGTATCACAACTCAGTAAAGAATTCATCAGTTCCTCCACTTATAAAGTTCATACAACTTAAATGTAGCCATAACCACCACACTCCTACCTAACCCATCATTCAAAAGAAAGAAAAAGGTAAACTTCAAATGCCAGCTCACCTCGAGTGGTAGTCCTCTTCTCCTCGACAACAGCTTGCCGATCACCAATTGCGACTGGCGAGGCCTAGTGTTATTGAATCAAGAAAAAAACAGTACACCAATATCAAATCCAAAAGGATTTCACAAACAGTATAATCAATCGAAAAGAGAGAACAAAATAAAGTGAATAATAACCACCCATTCCCATGGCTAACAAAGGAAAGCACACACAAAAGAAACATAACTACTTGAGCTTTAAAAAAAAGGAAAAGAAATATAGTTACTTTAACCCTCATTATAATCTAAGAAAATAAATTTTAGTTCTTATCTAAACCACGTTCATAACATTATAAATGCAATTCTTCGCCCTACAAAAAGCCCAAAATAGCTAATAACACAGTAGAACAATGAAAAGTATTAATGAGCATGATTCCAGAGCAACAAAAGGTATCTTTTTTTAAAAAAATGAAGCAGTAGATATAACTTCACACGGTCTACCAAGTTAAAAATTACGAACTCTTGTTTGATCTCACAAGATTTAAGTTCAGAAAACAGTGGGGCCATGCTATCTATACAAGTACTCCAACTTCAAACTTTAAATTTTTGTCTAGACCTACAAGCACAACATTTAGTAGGCAAGAAAAAAACCAGTAGATATTTATTATCATAGACAAGCAACTTCAAATATGTAGGAATCTACGACCTCCCGATTGAATAGTCTTTCAGTACTACTCCCCACCCCTGGGTATAATAAACCCATTATTTAATACCAAATAAAAAAAATACATAAGGAAATTTTTGACAGTCAGGTGAAGGTCAAATAATGTCGTATTTCCAAAAGCAAAAAAATCAGCAAAATAATTAGGAGAGTGATTCACTGGGATGCAAGTCAACCCAACTCCAAGACAATGGTCCATAACTTACCTTCGACCCTAATTCTAACCTGATTCATGACAAAATACAAACAACCAAGTGGGCATCTAACCAGTTACAAACTATAGGTAGACCTATTCTCTCCAAGGCTAGAATAACAAGCCCAGTTCATAAATATAAATAAGTTATAAGATGGAGCAGATTTAGCAGTATCTCAACAGCTTACTGTTTTCTTCCCATAATACAAATCGCTTCCAGTTCATTTCCATTATTCAACTGTTGAGTTGCAGTAGATTTACTAACAGCAACACGTACAAAATAAAAGACAGTATGATGTTATGACCAATACTAGGGACAGAACATAAAACAAAAGGAAACACAAGTAGAAATCTGGCTTCAGTGAAGCATTCAATTTAAACTATATAAACTAGAAGTTGAAAATAATATAGATAATGTGCTAGAAAAGAATCTACAGCCAAAATGAGTCATATTAAGAATACTGATTCTTATTAATGCTTTGATTTACATACATCCCTTTGCTTTGCAGACTGAACACATTCAGTTTCTACAAGCTTTGGGATCAATAACATGTGTAAAACACATCACTAGCTGATGAAAGAATGAAAAGGTAGTGAAGGAATTAATGTTTAAAAAAACACCATTGTAGTTGGAGAACATGCAACTATTAGGTACCAGAGACACATAAGAAGGTCGAAGGGAAAAACAAAGAGATGGGATGGAGGAAACGGAATATGAACACACAAGAAGATCATCAGATAAAACATACTGGTAGCGAGGAGAATAACAAATAAAACAAGGAAGCAAGAACACAAATATAACCACATCGCTACAGTATAGAATCCATTCATTCAAATCATTTAAAACTTTGACAGATACAAATATTTATAAGAAAAAAGAACCCTCAAAAAATCTAAATGATACTGCATAAAATCCTCAAGGCCAAAGGTACAATACTCCTAATCCAGTGCAGTCCTAATTTAGTTATTTACCAGGAAAAACAGATAATATACTCCCAACTAAGAAGAAGTTCCATCCAATATTCCCAATCAAATAAACTATAATCATAAAATGATCCATAATATAATCTAAAGAGACAACAGATTACAATAAGAAGCAAGAACACAAATATAACCACATCAGTACAGTATAGAATCCATTCATTCAAATCATTTAAAACTTTGACAGATACAAATATTTATAAGAAAAAAGAACCCTCAAAAAATCTAAATGATACTGCATAAAATCCTCAAGGCCAAAGGTACAATACTCCTAATCCAGTGCAGTCCTAATTTAGTTATTTACCAGGAAAAACAGATAATATACTCCCAACTAAGAAGAAGTTCCATCCAATATTCCCAATCAAATAAACTATAATCATAAAATGATCCATAATATAATCTAAAGAGACAACAGATTACAATAAGAAGTACTGTAATATTTGTTACCTCAAGTGCACCGTGCACAGAGTTCAATTGCTCAAATTCAACAAATCCAAAACAAAATCCTTGCTGCGGGAAAAAGAAAGAAAATGTTAATATGATAATAACAAAAATCAGGTAGGAACGAAATGAAAGACTTCGATTAGGATAGGACCTTATTACTCCTAACTTGGATACCATCACGCTTAATTGGCCCAAATTTCTTAAACTCTTCTTCAAGTTGTTCAACCGTAGCATCAAATGGCAAGTTCCTTACATATATGGAGTGACCTTCGGCTGTAATGAGTATTAGCAAAATATTAAATTTCAAAGTAAATGTAAGCATGTCATCAAGACACGCTCACAGAAAATGGAGTGCTAAAGAAATGTACTTGTTTTGCAATACATATACATATGGCTTACTAAAATGGAGTGCTAAAGAAATGCACATATCATCAAGACCTTCAGCTATTATATTGTTTTAATAATCTATACTAGTTTTGCAATACATATATATAAATGGCTTACTAAAATGGTGTTCTAAAGAAATGTTCATATCAACATGAGCACACACACCTTCCTCGTGAAGGTTACTACTTTCGGGAAGACTGTCACCATTTGCTGCAGAAAGATCGGGAACTGGAGCAGGTTTAACCAGGCCAATTGACTGATGATCAGGATTTGCAGGGGGTGCTGCTCTTACAACAGTAGTTGGGACGTAAACAGGACCTGATACTGTCTTTGGCACCTTAACCTGTACAAGAACAAGTCAGCTGAGTAAATGTCTAAAACAAGATTGGCATCTAAATATCAAACATGCAGAAAGAAGAAAGCAATAACTCACAATTGATGCATACGACTTCTTCGGAGCATCTTCTTGGGCAACCGGGACTACTTCTGCTGTCACAACTACTTCATGCTCACTTGAGTGTGGGGGTTCATCAACAACCTCCTCCTCTTCAATCACCGATCCTTCATCATTACTGGAAGGATCACAGACTTCTGGAACATTGTTCATATCCTCTTCTTCCAATGACATTGGAGGTTCAACAGTAAGTTGATTAGGAGCATGAGAAGGTTCTGTAAATGGAGCAGAAAGCTATCTCAAAATTCTGCCACAAGGCATATCATATCAAAGTAAAAAAATATTAGGAAAAACGTATATACCTGGTTCTGGTGTTGAAGTAACCGTTATGGTATTCTCTTTGATGGCCTCACCAGAAGAAGAGTTACTTCGAATAGATTCAGTCTCTTCAACATATCTTAACACATCATTTAATACGTAGTAACCTTTGTCCTGAGGAGCAAGAAAAAATGTCTGGGAAAATTTTCTCCTCAAGTTGTCCTTCCCAGTTAGGCATCCTGTTACCAAAACAATCACTCCTTTCTCATGAGACTCCTGAGCATCGGCGGTTATTATTTCTGCTGTATAGTCTCCATAATTCAAGGATATGATCTTGTCATTTATTTCCTGTCACAACATTAGTTGAACTTTCATTGACAACCATACAATTGAAACTAAATTCTCCAGACCATAAAAATAAGAAATGTTCATCAATCTATAACATCTTGAAATTCAATCAATTCAGACCAATATGAAAAATTCAACTCTTTACAAGAAGCTAGTGAAGATACATGGTTCAACTTCAAGTAGCAATGAACAGACGTTGAAACTCAAAAACCATTTCTGTAACCATAAACAATTAAAAATGACACCGCAAATACTGTTAGACCAGTTCTCTAAATCTTAAAATTAATAGACATAATTAACAATTATTGTAGCCATTCTGGAATTATGTCACAAAATTACCTGACAACTTTATATAGATCAGATTTGTTGTGGTACTAATACAATTTGTACCTTAATGCATGTTTCTCTTCAAAGCTGGGAATACATATTAGTGGAGATGATGTTGAATAGAATCTTTCAGGTGGATCCCCACCCACAAAGAAAATACATTTTTTTTCATTACATTAATGGCAACATACTCATTTACAATTGGCCTATATTTAACTCCCCCTGTGATCACATGTATGCATTTACACAATCCAATATTTCGTCCATAAACAACTTCACAACCGAATGCTCCAACAATAAGTGTACATAAAGTATTCACTCATGTGCCAAAAATCCCAAAATGCATAAAAAATCGATGTTTCACATAAGAACTAAAATGCATGACCACAAGATTGGTACCAACTTCATCATATCCCTGGCTTCAAAAATAAAATAGAATAAATCCAAAGGTTCGATAACTATTCACCAGCCATGTAATGTGTAACAATATCATGGATATAACAAATCATTAAGTTAACCTGCATGCTTGTCACTGTTGTCATCACTCCATTGACATCTGGACGGCTTAACAAACTCGACTCCTGATAAAACCGGTGCACCAATTCCGGAGAATGATGAAGGATGTGATAGTACTGCCCAACAAAGGCATTCCCAACTACTTGGGCACTGGGAGCAGGGGAAGGACTGGCTTCCTGTGTCGCAGCCATCTACAAGATAATTTAGAGCATACTTATAAGAATAGCTCAATGCAATGCTAAATAAATAGTATCAGAAAATTCACCTACAACTAGCTGAAATCTGAGAGAAACGTTTAAACTAAAAACCCAACAAGAAATGATTAAAGAAATGACATTAGAGATCACCAAAAGCAAACAGTTTTTTAGGGTTATATACTAAAATGAACTTAGGACTCAAGTAAGACCTTGACAACCAAATCAGTAATACCCTCTTCTTAATACTGTCACACCCTCTACTTTATAATCTCGCAAACATTCGCACAAAAACCATAGATTACTTGAGAAACAAATATGCAAAAACAGTCAGATTTTACACCATACTTACAAATGGGAGTTAAAAGAGGAATATATGCACAACAAAAAAACTTACTTACGAGATAAGAGGATAGGGGCAAATCGTCGAAGAACAGTAATGGGTTGAGCAAATGGTGAACGAAGGTAAGCCCTAAACGAAAAAAAAAAAAAAAAAAAAAAGTAATGAAATAAAATAAAATGAAACCCCACAAAACCCTAATACAGATCAATCGTATGGAGAACCGGATTGACTCGAAACCAGTAATCGATGGATCACTTCTGAACAACCAATATTACAGATCAAAGTAAACAAAACAAGAATATTCTGAAAGCAAAGGAAGGAAGATGGAGAAGAAAACACGCACCTGCTTGAAGGGCAGAGAATCGAGCTTCCGAGAGAGAGATCTGAGCGCTTAGAAAACAAGTAGAGAATACGAAACACAGAGCAAAGATTCTGAGCCGCTTTATATCATTAGGGTTTTTATTGATGAAATAAACTCAAGAGTTGGGTGAATGAAATATAACTATAAATTACTTACTCCTTTCAAAAAACCAAAAATCATAAATACAAATTGTTTTTTTTCTAAAATAATTGTTTTGTTGTTGCTTTTCAAATATTTGTCAACTGCATTTTTACAAATAAATCATTTAAGTTATATATATTATTTCAACTATTTTTATATTGATTAACATTAAAAAAAATTAATAATAATATTTAAATTTGGTTATAAATAACCATTTGAAAATTTATATGACTTATATATTTTTTATATATATTTGTGATTGTTTGGACTACCTTTGTTTCTTTTTTACGATTGGTGGAGGTGAGAATTTAACATGTGACATCTAGGTCATTATGTTGATTGAGTTAGGCTCATATTAGTTGTTCGGGTCAAACATTTACAAACAAAATTAATTGTTCATTTTTTCTTTTTTTTACAACAGGTCGGCTCAGGCCAGCCTATTACTACTACATTTTTTTTAGTACTACTACAATTGGTTATTAAGAAAATTATAAGATGTTAAATCTTAGGGGGTTGACCATCATAGCTTGAACTCATTCACTATAAATTAAGCGTAAAACAAATATGAAATTCTCAATCATCGATGGTGTTCCCACTCGTTAATCATCAAATTCTTTCTCGGCTCTCACTTTATCTTTATTTTGTTTTTTTGCTCTTGTTAGACACTTAATTTCTCTCTCTCGTTCGTGTTAATGCTCTCTCTTATTCACTTGCCAAATGTATTATTAACCCTTTAGGATTCTCACTCTTGTTGACCATTTATCACTCTAGCTCCCGGCTTGTACGCTCTTGGTTTCAACCCAATTACAAATGTGGGAGATTGTTATTGCTTGAAACGCTATCTACCATTCTCAAGTTGGCTTCTTTTTTTATTATTGTTCTCAAAATTAATAGGCCACTAATTTTGTGAAGGCATGGGTGCAAAGTATAGAGATTGTATGAAGCTGAGTTATTATAATCAGTAGTTATAATAGTTGTGAATAGTAAATACTATTGAAGTCAACATAAAAATTTATTATTGTGGATTATCCAGTCAACTCTAACTTGGTGCTCCAAACAATCCATAAATATGTTTCAACTTAAAAAAAAAAAAAGTGTATTCTTATATGTCTTTGTTTGTGGTATTCATGAGCATGTTTACCTTCATTTTTTAAATTAACCAACTTAGTGAAAAATAGTATATTATTCTTGTTTGAAATGATATTAATTTAAAAAAAAAAGAAAAAAAAAAAACAAAGAGAGATTGGGTGAGAAAATATTTACTTGAATTACATTATTTTTATTTAAATGTCTGACATTAGTATTTTGATGTTGCCAAATCGAGCTCTCAATTGGCATAAAGTTGTGTCTCTCACCAATTCAATCATCCACCTTCATCAATTAACTATCTTTGTAAAAAAAAAAGAAAAAACAACTCCGCATTAAATATTACTTTGTTAATAGAACGGAAAAAAACACAAGAAGAAATTTAGAGTTTTATATACTAAAATGAACGGAGGACTCAAGTAAAACCTTAACAACAAAATCAATAATACCCCTCTTCTTAGGATAGTCACATGTCACCACCTCTCAAACATGCACACAAAAACCATAGATGACATGAGAGACAAATATGCAAAACAGTCATATTTTACACAATACTTGCAATAGTACAACAAGACAAGTGGGAGTTAAATAGGGATCTATGCATAACTAGAAAACTTACGAGGATATGGACAAATTGTCGAAGATAGGATTGACTCGAAACCAGTAATCTATGGATCACTCTGATTAAACCTTCCGCTCAAAATAAACAAAACAAGAATATTCCGAGAAGCAAGAAGATTGAAAGAAAGAAGAAAACATGCACGGTTGTGCCTCTGACCAAGAGATTAGGGGTTCAATCCTCCGTCCCACATTAATTAAATATTCTTTTGCAAAAAAAAAAAAAAAAAAAAAAAACATTAAATACCATAGCTCAATTTGGGTTAAAGTCAGTGTGTTTTTTTTTTTTTTTTTTTTTTTTGGGGTAAATTATAATTTTACCATACTTTATTATTACAAATCACATTTGTTTAAATTACGATTAAAAAAAACATAATTTTATTTTATAATAAAATAGGTAAATTACATTTGTATTAGTACACAATTTACAATTTTGATTAAAAAATAAAGAAGATAATAATAAATAGATACAATTTTGGGTTTAAGAAATCTCCTTAGTCTATTGTCACCACCAACCAACCTAATCTCTCTTCCTCTTTAATTTACGTTTGTATAATTGACCTTTTATTTTAATTCATTTTTTATTTGGAACGAATATTCTTATCTTCCCCTCATTCTTCTTCTCCATCTTGTTTCCTTCTATTATTCTTATTTTTCTTTTAACTAAATTAAACACAATTATGATAAGTTGATTCCTAATCATTATAACAATCTACCCAAATAAAATCTCTTAAGTCGATTAATCAATGGTTAGTGTAGTCATAAAACACTCATTTTTTTACTCTAATTTTTCATCAATATTCTAGTTAATCCGGGCAATAACGTGGCATGGTTTTGATTGAACTCTCTTCTCTTCTTGGTTATGTTTCATTCCATGGTCATGGCTATTCTCAATTCTCCATCCTTGAACATAACCTCACTTGATTGGGAGTGTGTCTTCCAAAGACTCAAATCCGCATAAATCCTTTTTCCTTCGACTTGCTATGCACCTCACTGTTGTTGTTGTTGTTGTCATCATCGGAATCTTTGTCGGGAACTCCAATTGACGACGAATTCTCCAACGATTTTTCCCCAATCGAACTACCAAACTTTGACTCGCGAAGACCCGACCCGAATCGAATCGCTTTGTCAATCTTCGTGTTGGCGACGGGAAAGATACATCGGAGAACGCCGTGGACGATGGAACCTCGATGTTGAACGTCGAAGGACCGAACAAAACCTCCATCAATCACCGGTGGGAGATCGAGAAGAGAGAGGCGTGGGATGGATGGAGAGAGGAAGAAGTTTCTAAAGAAGTGTGTTGTTACTATTGAACTGTTAGGGGTGTTTGGCCCAAAGAGTTGTTGGAAAAAGAGTTGAGAGGAGATCCCTGTTTCGCCCACACACTTGTTGAACTCAGATAAAAAAATATCAACTTCCTTAAACTTCTACAGTAATTACTATTGAACTCCCCACATTTCTACAACATTTACTATTCAAGTATGTCTCATTTTCCCGGTACAATTCTCTATCTTCTTCTCTCCCTCCCTCCCACAATATTTGTAATTATTTTAAAAAAACGTAATTTAAATAAAATGTGTAAAAGGACTAAAAATGCAATTCAACATAATTTTGTTATTTTAAATATAAATTAGATTGTTCAATCAAAATTGGTACTTAAACCAAATTCAAAATATAGTATTCTTACATGGAGAAAAATAAAATTCACATGTAATATTTAACTTAATGGACCCGTTTAAATTAATGAATTAAAATATTTCAAATTCACATGTAATATTTAACACTATTGTACGATTCTCTTTTATTTCAAAACTATCCAAATAAAATGAATAATTAATGTGAGTGATATTGAAAAAAGAACGTGAAGAATTGTGGTCAAAATTATTTTTGTTATCTTCAAAGAAATTTGGGAATGATACATAATATAAAAAACAAAAATCGCATTATTAAAATTTATTAAAAGAAGTCTATGGAAAATTATAGAAAAATATGTTAAAAAAAAAAAAAAAAAAAAGTTAAAATAAGCCGTCATTGTTGAGATGTGGTTTTCAGATGCATGGATTCTGGAATGACGAGTTTAAGAGGGTGGAGACAGAAGAATATGTGTTTGATACATAGGTAAAGGTAAAACTATATTTATGTATTGTTTTTTTTTATTTTTTCTTTAAAGAAGTTTGTAAAATATACCTATAATAAAAATAAAAATAAATCTAAAGAGTTATTTTAGTATACAAAATTCGAACAAAAAAAAAAAATAGTCTTACGTGACTTATGAGTTTGGGTAAGACTAGACTTATGACGAAAAAAAGATGTGTTTGACACATGAGTCTGAATAAGACTAGATTTATGTGTTTTATTTTTATTTTTTCTTTAAGGAAGTTTGTAAACTATACCTACATTAATAAAAACAAAAAAAATCTAAAGAGTTATTTTAGCTATTGTGTGTGAAAACATGGAAAATTATAGAAAAAAACAAAAAAAATCTAAAGAGTTATTTTAGCTATTGTGTGTGAAAACATGGAAAATTATAGAAAAAATTGTACAAAAAAATAGCTAAAATAAATCATCAATTCATGAGATGCTGGTTTTCGGGGTAGTGGATTCAAATGAAACGACGAGTTTAAGAGGTGGAGGCGGAAAAAAAAGTGTTTGACATATGAATTCGGGATAGATTTATTTTTATTTTTATTTATTTATTATTATTATTATTATTATTATTTTTTTTTTTTTGAAGAAGTTTGTAAATATATTTACATTAATAAAAACAAAAAAAATCTCAATGTTAGAATAAATAAAATTAGAGAGGAATCCTAACAAAAATGAATATATATATATATATTCATTTTTTATAATCAATGTGAAAAAATATTATTTTTGTTGTCTTCAAATAAATTTGTTAACCATAGATAAAATAAAATATATAAACCACTTCCATCCAGAGGGTTTTAGTTCCAATAGACTCAATCTTACTCATTTAAAACAAAACTTAAAAACTTAAAAGTGTAGCGACCGTATATCTATGATAAAAGTTCAATTCAATTAGACCAAATCCAATACATTTTGTATGGTTTAAATTGAATTGAAATATGTCAACATAATATAGTTACATTGACACATTTATAAATTTGAATCCTTAACTTTGATGTAAAAAAAATAAAAAATTGAGTTGATGGCGAATTTTATTATCTTTGAAATTGTAACCCCATCATAATGTTGAGATATTTGGACAGATGATGCTAAATTTTCAGCATTCGAAAGATTTATTCAAAATTTAAAAAATGAAATAAATTGACCATCTTTTCACATCATCAACCATTTTTTAATATTATTTTTCTTACATTGATAGAGGAGGCTTTTTGAGTGGAACCAAAAGTAAAATTACTAACATTTATGTCCAAAGTGGACAATATTTCACCAATGTAGATATATGTGGAGTTTCACTGTTCCTAACAAGTGGTATTAGAGCTATGCCCCTGACTTAGCCGGTAAAATTCTCGAGTACCGAACAAAAATATGGTGAGCCTCAAAGACGTAGTCATAAGTGGAGATCCGTAGTTGAGCTCTATCGAACTGACGATGTGCTCTGATAAAGGAGTTAGTCTGGATAAGAGCTAAACGAATAAGTGACTATTTGAGGGGAGACTCGATGGTACTTCGTTCGAGGGGAAGATTGTTACGAGAGCGACCAAAGTCTCACTTAGGGAAAAATCATGAGTATATAAGAAGAGATAACATTCTCTGGCTATTTTTCTCGCTCATCCATCGTTATCGTGCGTGCTTCATTTTAGAATTGAAATTTTATACCATACCGCGAACGGAACGGAAAAATATAACGAGCCATAGAAAAAAAAAATTAAAAAAATAGTTATGATATCATAAAATATGGTGGTTGATGTCGTCAAGAAGATTAATTTAGTTAATTTTTAAGATCCTAGTCGATCCTTGAAAGTTATGAAAATTTAGGTTCATCGTAGAAATTTCCCGCAAAAATGGATGAACACCTCTATCAATCGCTAAGAACTCAACAAATGACGAACACTGAAATTCAACGAAAATGTATTGATGGAAGATCACAGGACCTTGCCGGCAATTAGGGCTCCTTCCACTTTTGCCCTAATACAGCACTCCAGAGCTCATGCCCATTTTCAAGAAGACTTTCGATATCTCTGACTTCCGCAGAGATTTACTTCCCGATGCGGTCGAGGATAACGGCGATGCCATCGGTGGAGGAAGGTACCGGAAGCATTGGAAATGGATTTTATTATTTTTTTTTTGTTGTCCCAAACAAATAGCGGTTCTTGTTGTATGCTTTTGGGTGTTTTGTCTTTGCAGTGTAAAGTGGTAGGAATTGATTCAACATCTTTTTATGTTTGTTTGAATTATGTTCCAGGATGCAACCGATAATACAATCTTCTCAAACACCAATCGGAATTTAGGGCAGTTATCTAAGAGTTGCATAGTTTTTTTTGTTCTTCACGGATTAGATTATTTAGGCCCTATATGGTTTTTTGTTTTTGATTTTTGAAAATTATGATAGTTCTATCACCATTTGTTTACAATAATTTTTATCTTAGAAACATTGAATTCCTACCTAAATTTTAAAAAAACAAGTTTTTAAAAATTACTTTTTTTTTTTAGTTTTAAAAAGCTTGGGTTGGATTTTGAAAACATTTGTAAAAGAGTAGATAACAAAATATTGGATTTTGAAAACATTTGTAAAAGAGTAGATAACAAAATAAAGGAACCATAGGTGGAAGTAGTGTTTATAGGCTTAATTTTCAAAAATCAAAAACTAAAAACCAAATAGTTATCAAATGGGGCATTAAGTGTTGTGTCATCTGTGTACGCTGGTTTCTGGAGTTTGTCTTTGTCGTGTAGGTTGGTGGGAATTGTTTTTCCTTCTGCTTCTTTTAAATTTAGTGGCATGTATCTTAACCTTCTCAAAATGTAATGGAGATTTAGCCACTAGTAAAGAGTCAGGTTACTAAGCAATTTTGGCTAATAACTAACTTTTATCTGTCCTAGACACAGTTGTCTGCTTGACTGAACATGGGGATAAACATTTGGTGGTTTTATCACTGCTTAAAATCCTTATGATGTTTAAAAGCTCGAGCTTGAATGCAAAAAATAGTTTTATTTTATTTGAATGATTTGAAGTGCAAGTTAAGCCAACTATGTTATTTTGTTGGTGCCTCCGTGGTTTGCCAATTCGTGCCCACGGTTATCATATTGCTTGCAAAGCATGTTCATGCTTTCCTATTGCATCAAATTTAGCTGGTACGAATTGACTCTCTTTATGTATGATATGTCAATCTTAGCTTTTCTGAGGGAGCTTAATCTTAATCCCCAATATGACTTCAGACCAGTATAATTTGGATCGTGCTTGCATTTTTCATGGTTTTTAAATTCTTTCGGAACATGCAATTGATTTTTTTGTCTTGGATAGGAAACAATTTCATTGATAAAATGAAATGATACAAAAGGATAACCCATCCAAAGACGTTACAGAAGATTTCTCCAATTGAATAGGAGAGAATTTAAGCTGTAATTCTTAAAATGATCCATATTTTTACACGAATGGAAAACGTTAAAGAGTGAAACTTCAAAGACTTCTCCAATTGAATAGGAGAGACTTTTCTTGGATTAGGAAACAGTTTCATTGATAAAATGAAATGATACATAAGGATAACCCATCCAAAGACGTTACAAAAGATTTCTCCAATTGAATAGGAGAGAATTTAAGCTGTAATTCTTAAAATAATCCATATTTTTACACGAATGGAAAACGTTATAGAGTGAAACTTCAAAGACTTCAGTCGAGGATCTTTCTTTGTCTTGAAAAATTATTGTGTTTCTTTCATGCCTTCCATAGAACCGCCCTCACTATGTTCGACCCTAAGATTTTCTTTGTTGATTTAAAAGGATGTTCTGCCAACAACAACTTTAACCAGTCAAGGGAATGGGAATCTGAAGGGGGAACAATGCTCCATCCGAAGGCACTAAAAAGCTCAGCCCAAAATTTTGATGTATAGTAGGAACAATGGATAAATAAGTGGCCCTGTGTTTCACAAGCTTCCTTGCAAAGATAGCACCAATTTGGAGATAGATTAATCCAATGACATCTTTTTTGCAATCTGTCATTAGTGTTGAGGCACGAGTGAAGTGACTAATCCCCCACACCAGGATCCACACCCATTGGTCTTGGTGGTCTGTGAGCTGAACAGATGGGAAATAAGGGAGGCCTATTCTGTGATTTCTTCTTCTCTGAGGTTCCTTCTAAAATTCAAAGTCCATGGAGCTATTGTCCTTATCCCAAACTTCAGTTATTGAGGCATCTTTAGATTCTGCATTAGCAAAAAGGCGGGAGAAGCCAAAATTGAGGGGGTTATTGTCAGTGAACATGTGATTAATCATTTTAATTATGTTCCGTTGAATAAATTATGTCATTCAGTCCATTTATTGAGCTCGTACATGTATAGCTCTAGAGCTGGGGCTCATGGGTGATTGAATTAACCCTTTTTCTCACTTCTTAGTTCCACATTTGCCACAACAAAATTACATTGTCAATATTGATTGTCTATGCTTCACAGGTAATCTTGTTTTAAATTTTGTTTGATTGATTATCACTTTGCATCTGAAACCGTGGTCTTTTTTCTCCTAATCACTCGGGAAAGACAAAAAAATTCAGGGTAACAAACATTCTCGAGAATTTCTCTTAGATTAGCACCCATAGCTGATGATAATGTTCCTTGACCATAAAGCTCTCCTTGCCGTCAGTATGCTATGCTGTGTTGGCAAGGATTAAACCTGAGAGCACAGTTAAGAAGTGAGTCAACCTGATCGATCCACATTACTGAGAAAGGAAACAAATGTGCAAGACGAGAGAGATACACATTTTGGTTGTGCAAATACAAATATTTTAGAACATTCATTCTCCAAAACTCGTCATAGTGTATGTCTATTTGTGTTTTTTAAACTAATTTTTTAATTATAAATTCCATTAGCTTTCAGATAGGAGGCTTGTACCATATATCTTTATTGACAATGAACTTGTTTAATTTGTAGTTTCGAAGTTTCGATGCAGAAGTTGGATTTTTACCAGTTCACCTGGTAGAGGATACTACAAACAACTATGAAAGACCAACATGAAACATTTAATTATTTTTTGCACCATTCTCTCAAAAGTTGTTATATGGCTTTCTGCTAACAGGTATTGATACTATCAAGGCCAGTCCCCTTTACCTGCATAATTAGATCCCATAAAAGGTAGCCTAGCAATGTTATTGACTTAGTGTGCTTCTATTGCTTTAAGTAAATATATGTTTTATCCGTTGAAGTTTCTTTTCTCAATCATGTACAAATTTACTTGTTATTAGATACATAGAGTAGTTGAAAAGTAACCCCTCTTCACTTACTGTTCTGTTGCCCTGCCTATCGTTTGGCCGCACTTGAGGTAGAATTGTTATATATAGTTGAGGCATTCAAGTGTAGGGGTTATGGTGCTCGATTTCATTAGAGGGTAATAATCACTCTTTGCATCTTTGATTCCATTTGTTAACGAGTGTGTTTGCTTAAAATCCTTGTATGACAGAGAGGAAACATGGATGGCATGTCTACTTGTCTATATATGTTGATAATCTTGTCCGAGTTAGTTTATGTACATTTTGACCAATCTCGAGACAACTGCTTGATTGTTCGTTGGAAAGCTCATAAGATTTTAAATAGTTTATTTAATAGTTTAAGTAGGTGAGGATGATTGATTTGAACTCATAACTTATAAAACTTCCTTAGTTTGCCACTGGTCCTTCTGACTATTGCACCAACCTATGATGATTTATGCTTGTCTGTTTTGTATTTGTTAGTCTCTCACTTGTCTTATTTTCCATCTCTAAATCTGTGCTAGAAGAGTCATAATTGTTGTATCTTAACTGAAACAGATGCTAGTTTTCTGAATAGAAAAAAATAGAGAAAGGACAAAGACGAATGGAGGCAAGTTTCTGTTTACCGACATCGATGGCCATTAACTTCAATCATATGAATGATAAGTGTGAGCTCTATGATTGACTTTGATGCAAACTTTACATCTGACCTTGACATGATTTATATTGATGGCTCATCTTCAGTTCAATCATTTGAGAGAATGAGAGAAGTTTTCTTGGTTATGAGGATTCAAAGACGTGGATCGATGCCAAATATTACATTCCTAGAAAGTTGACATCCAACCAACCCCGGGGACATTTAAGAGCTTGACGGTACCGCTCCGGCTCCCTATTCATTGTTATCATCAGAACTCAGAAGCTTTATATGTGTGGCTGACAATGCTTTGTTTATCCTGGTCTTCAGGTTCCATCTTCTTTGAGCTTGTTATGATTCTTGGTATTCAGTCTATGGATCATCTCATTTGACAGATCATTCTTTACCTTCTTTGTTTTTCTCTTTACCATAATAATGAAATCGCCATGGGTTGAGGGTAGTAGTAGTCATTGGGCTAATGAAAAAAGTATTGGGCTTGGTTTTGGTTTTGAAGGAATGAGTTCAAATCTTGGCGTTGTAATGGATCAAGCAGGATCCTCTTGAGATTAGATCTCAATGTGGTTCAGCTAGGGAACAGAAATATAAAAAAAAGAGAGCTTAATTTAACGTAATTAAGCAATATTTGTAGATGAGTTAGGAAGCCTCCTCTCATATTTATATTGGAGATCAGTTCTATCCCATTCTATCTAGGAGTTATTTGGAAAATTGTTTAGCAAAATCATTTTTAAGAACGGTTAGTTTAGATCCGTTTGATAACCACTTGGTTTTTAATTTTTAGTTTTCACTTTTCTATTCGCTTGTTTGGTTCCTCGCCTGCGGGATGCTCGTTGTCCCCTTGAGGCAGAGCTACCGTCGGTATTAGGGGTTGCGTTAACCGAAGGTTCCTACAATCATTTTCATCTTTGTTAAGAAAACCAATTCTAAAAACAAAATCAAGTTTTTCAAAATTATTTTTTTTCCTTCCAAAATTTGGCTTGGATTTTGAAAATACTTGTAAAAGATAAATAACACAACAAAAGAACTCATATTTGTATGTATTGTTTATAAGCTTATTTTTCAAAAATTAAAAACAATTTTTCAAAAATTAAAAACAAAAAATCAAATGGTTATCAAGACTTTTAACTCTTGAATTTTGATTTTCAATGGAAGATCTATTTATTTCCCCAATGGAAGATCTATTTATTTCCCCTATAGAGAGAATTAGTTGAATATTTTTCTTATATTCATTATAAATAAAAACAACTAATTTCATATTTTTATTGTATAAACAATATATTTGAGTCAAAGTGAACATATTCCAACCGTAATTGACATGTATTTCTTCGCTTGAAGTTGAAGGTTCAAATCTCCCACCTCCACTCGTTGATGAACTAAAAAAAAAATAATCAAATCATCGACCTTTGAGATGATAATTTAATTAGTATCTTATCCACTAAACTATGTTCGAATTGATATTGAGGGGTAGGATTATAAACTTATAATTCACTGTTAAAAATAATATTAGAATCGGCCTCTTCATTGTCCTATTTGGTGTAGGTTTGTCTTTGTAGTTTTATCGTTCCTACCAATCACCATCTCATCTCGTCGAAGAAAAGGACAATTTAGACAAAGAATCTACAAGAAGAAAGTAAGAAAAACAAATTACATTGGGAATACTATTACAAAATTGAAAGTAAAGTTGTAATATAGTAGAGTAGAAACTGAAGATTAATGGGGCTGACCTGATCTCTTCCATGGAAGTCATGGCATTGAGGTTTCTGCTATGTCCAGAAGAAACTGAACCAAATGACTCGATCAACACACTACCCTAAGATCTTATATATATATATATAATATTATTTTGTGTTTTAATTATATTGTGATAAATGAATAAAATATTGTTTGGACTTTGGAGTGTATCAATAATTGATGATGCCACTTAAATGCAATTGCAGAAAATTCTGACATCTACTTTTTCCCTGCTGCCAATCATCAAGAAATGGTTTACTCAATCAAGATCGGACCCCCCAATAATACAATATATATATATATAAAAAACCCAACTCATAAAATCACATAATATATATAATATTGTTTGATATATCATATATGTCAAAAACATATTATTTTATTATAATGTTTTATATCTTAAGTGGAATTTGGAACTACAAATTTGATATCTGAACATAAGTGAATTTCAATTGCTTTTCCAAACAATAATGGATCTAATACTATCTTAACATTAATTTCGTTGGTAGGATTTGATAACTATTTAGTTTTTAAAAAAGATGTTGGTTTTCTTACCGCTTCTTTTTACAATAGTTTTCATCTATGATAACATTTGTATTTTTAGTTAAATTTTAAAAATAAAATAATTTTTAAATTTTTTTAAATTTTTTAGATATTGAAAACATTTGTAAAAGATAGATAACAAAACAAACTCTCACGTGGAAATATTATTTATAGACTATAAAAAATTAAATAGTTATGAAAAAAAATTTCAAAAAATTTCAAAAAAAAATGTTATGAAAAAACCAATTAGTTAATGTTTATGTAAGAAGCTATTCCTTCGCCAACCGACATGTACTAATAATTACGAGGTCCTAGGTTCGATTCCCATCTCACATGTGGCACGAGGAAAAAAAAAAAGAAAAAATTTCAACTAGGAGTGAATTCTTAAAGCCCCAAAATTTCAACTAGGAGTGAATTCTTAAAGCCCCATTTGTCTCTTTACTTTGTGTAGCTAAGGAAATAAGTCATTTTAGTATCCTTACAAGTTACACGTAGTATTTTCAATTTTGTTAAGATTATGTAAGATGAATAAATCGAGTAAAATTAAAACTTTTGAATTGTGCATTAATACATATATCAACATTTTATGTCTAATAAATTCATAAAATTTCAATTTTGTAACTAATATTATAAGTAATTGATATATTCAACATTTTTTAAACTTCGTGAACTTATTAGACACAAATTAAAACTAAAAATTTATGTCGCATTTACTTCAATCCAAACGTAATTTTGATGGTGGATCTTATTTTTGTTTTCATTGAAGTTGTTTATTGAAAACCATAAACGAAATGAAAGTGTGGGTCCCACGTCGTAATCCATTCGATTACGCTTATGGATTACTAATATATTTCCATTGCACATGGGGTGAGACTCACCTTTTATTTTTTTTGTTTCTCTTCCATGTTTTGTCATTTCTCTTTTTTCCTCAACCTCTTCAACTTCACCTTCTTCATTTTTTTTCCTCTCATTCTTGAAATGAGCTTGTCTTTAAATAATCTTTAGAGTTAATAAACTCTATTTTTTCTCTCTCGTTATGGAGTTTTTGAAAATAATTAAAACTCATGGAAGAGAAAAATTAAAGGAGAAAGTGAAAATATATAGAGAGAAAATTAAGATTAAGAGAGAGAAAGAAGAAGAAGAGAGTTGTGAAAGAAAACACTAATCCTTAAACAACCTTTAATGGTAGACGAGAATCTGCAAAAGAACGAGAGTCCGCTAAAACACTAGGGTCAAGACAAAGAATATGCACAAGGAGTCTGACCAACATTTCAAATGAAAGTATGTTCTGGTAAACTTACAAAATTTAGCAAGTAACTAAACTTCCCCAATGAAAATCATATTACGTTTAAATTAACCAGACCTTAATTAAACAACATCAAAACAAATTGCAATTTAAGTTTTTATTTTTTTATTTTTATTATTACTATTGATTTTCATTACGATTGCAACCAAATTCCATTACGACGAAGTAAACGAGACCTTAGTGTCTTATAAGACATAAAATTCAATTATATGTAATCTGTTAGTTTTAAAAAATGTCGAATATATTAGGGACATATTAGACACAAAATTGAAAGTTTAGAGACCCTATTAAACCACTTTTAAAGTTTAAATAGAAACACATTAGATTTTAAAGTTGAAATAGAAACACATTAGATATTTTTTTTTTGAAACTTAATTAAACACAAACTTTAAAAATTTATATGACTAAACTTGTAATTTAATGAGTTTAGAGATCCATCTATTTTTTTTATTTATTTATGTGGAATGGTCGAATAGACATAATCCTTAAAAATTCCAAGCTTATAATTTAACAAAAATACATATAGATCACATTAAGAAATTAAAACAAAGGCAAATTTCTACTTAAATTACTATAGGATGTGTATCCAAATCTTTTATATAATCAAAAGTTTTGTCTTCTTTCATCTGCATCTCTTTTCATTTTCAATCTTTCTGATATTTTTTTTTTGTCAACCATAGTATGTGTGGTAGAGAAATATCAAATCTCACTCTCTAAAAAATTATAGATTCGAGTCGTCTATTATAGATCTCTTTTATCTCTTTCTCAAAAGTGTACGAACGAATCGTCTATGAATCGTCGATTAATTCTAACAATGATCCGAGAAGACGATGACAATGAAAGTACTTTAACAATCTCTTTCAAAGACATTGAAGTCTTACAGTGTTTATCTGAACAACCAATTCATTATTACTCTCAAATAATGGCTCACCTTTCATATTACTCTTGGACATGAAGGAGAACTGGATTTTATTATGTTCTGAAACTTCTGGTTGGGGTTTCAGTTCTT
This sequence comes from Herpetospermum pedunculosum, assembly GCA_028017165.1. NCBI lineage: Eukaryota > Viridiplantae > Streptophyta > Magnoliopsida > Cucurbitales > Cucurbitaceae > Herpetospermum > Herpetospermum pedunculosum. The sequence goes on from CM051530.1 coordinate 2,378,722, forward strand.
TTAGTTTGGACTATCCCTTGAAACTCTTTTTACTTCTGTTAAAATTTAATGCAATTTATGGTTTACTTGTGGATAATTTATCCAAAGAGGGTTAGAATAATGTGGCCGACAATTTTACGTTCGACCGTGGATAAAATAAAAAGCTGTTGAGTTAATCATACATACGTTAAAAAAAGAGTGACGAACAAATTGAATAATTTTTATTTACTTGTGGTTTCTCCGTTGCCCCTTTGCTAAAAGCCTTTGGTCCACTCTGTTAAATGATTCTAATATGTTATCTATTCTGCCGAACAGGATTTTATATCTCAATGTCTTGCTATGCCCCATGTAAATGTCAAACATATTATGTGGTGCAATATCTTTGGGGCCATTTTATGGTATATTTGGTTGGAACGAAATGACAGAATTTTTAGTGATAAATCAAAGTCCATTCATCAGTTATGGGAGGAGATTATCATCAATGTTGATTTTCATGGTGCTCCAAATCGAAGTTGTTTTGTAATTATGATACTTCTACTATAGCGCCTAATTGAGAGACTTTCCTCTATTCTGTCTAATCAATGAAGTATTTTTTTCAAAAAAAAAAAAAAAAAAATTGCAATTTATTGGTTTCTTTAATTTTTTAGAATATAACAAATGTCTTATAATATGCTGGGTGAAGATTCAAATAATATTCTTTTGAAATGGTAGCACACTTTTTTCTTAAATGCACCACAAATATAGTTTTTTTTTTTTTTTTTTTTTTTTCAACCATACCACACAATGGGTAAACACTTAACCTAGTGAACTATGCTTAGGTTTGACAACCCACAAATATAGCTTGATATATTAAATTTATATGTTGCTTTTTTACAAATATATATAAGGACATTTTGGGGGGTAATATTGAAACTGTAAATGCAAGTGAACTCTAAATATTGAAGGCTAACTTGAACATAACTCACCTCGGTAACTAACCATTAGAGGTTCAAATCATCCCTTTGTTGAACTAAAAAAAAGTCTAAATATCGAAGGATAAAGCATATAAACTAATAATGTTATTTAACTTAAAAACATTTTTTTTTTTTTTTTTTTGAATTCAACACTTGCAGGGGTAGTACATTGAAGTGACCATTGATATTTGTGATAATATAATTGATGCTTTATCTAATGAACTATACTTCAATTTAAAAAAAAAAAAAATATCTTAAAAAGAGCATTTTAATTCCAAAACCACAAATTAACTTAGGAAAAAAACAAATTTAGATCACAAACTTAGCATGGTAGCGATTTTAACCCTCAATTTTCAATTTCATCCCATTAAACCTCAAACTTGCATATGTGTGACAATGTAGACGTCCTACAACACTTATGATTTTTTTATGATGATTTTCGTTGGGTAAATGAAGAGACTCGATTCCGATAAACGTAACTGATTTTAACAGATTCAAACGAAAAGTTAACCTAGGGTCTACATTAATGCAACACTTATGCAAGTTTTTGAGGTTCACACAGTTTTATGAAATTGAAAAAGTTCAGAATCTACATTACAAATTTGCAACACTTATGGAAGTTTAGAGTTCAATTTGATGAAATTGAAACTTCAGGGTTAAAATTACCACACCAAGTTTAGGGTCTAATTTTGTTTTCTTCCATTAACTTACTTTTTTTTCTTTCTTTCCTTCAAGAAATATAATTTCTATGCATAAAGGCACCTCTCTAGCTAATTAGAAAAAAAGAATTATATCCAACCTAGCTTACCAATATCTTTTAGGGTTAGGGTTTTCTTGAGAGATCAGACAACACTTTAATTAGGTTAAAGTATCTAATTAGTACATTTTCAAGTTTTTTTTTTTTTTTTTTTCTTCTGCAAATGGCTTATTTAAGGTTCACATCCATCTCTGAAACACAAACTACTGTTTTTGGGCAATAAAATGCACAAAAATGCTCCAAAAAGGGCTCTGCAGAAGTTATAGTGTACTGTTTATAAAAAGAAAAAAAAAATAAAAAAATACAGAAAGAACAATCATAGGGCTAAACAATATTTTCATTCAATCCATCTTTATCACTTTATTCCATCAAACTCCCAGTCTTCCACTGTACAATATTTTAGAACCCTAACCAAAAACACACACAGAAATCAATTGGGGGTTTAATTAATTTTCAAAGTTTTGAACTTTTTCTTTTCTTTGAGAGCAACCATTTTTCAAACTCACAGTGAAACCCTCTCAATTAAGAGCCTCCTGTCAGCTCCATTCAGGTAAAAGGGACCATTCATCTTAATTTCCTAATTAAATATAATAAAGTTTCAATTTTTATTCATAAAGAAAAGGACAAAAAAAAAAAAAAAAAAAACTTTTACTTGATAGAAAATGTAAAGGGAAATAAAGGGTATTTATAAGAATTTTGTGTTGGTACAATTATATTGAAGAGCCTCCTTTTTTTGGTTCATCTGCAAGTAAGTTTTTTTTTTTTTTTTTTTTTTTTTTAATTATTTTTTTTTTTTTTTTTTTTTTTTTTTTAATTACAAGTTTAGTCCTTTCACTTGTATATTCGATCCCTGAACTTGTAAGAGTGCCTAATAAATCTCAAAACTTTCAATTTTGTGTTTAATAAAGTCCCTAACTAATTGCCAAAGCGAAGAACATGACTCAGACAGAAGCGAACATGACTCAGCCGATATGTATGTGTTGACGACTAAGAGAGCTGTGGTTCGAATCCCCCCACCTCCAATATACTAAAAAAAAAAAAAAAAAGTCCCTAACTAATTCAAAATTTTTAAAAATTCATGGATCATCTATAAGATATAAATTTAAATTTAGTCTAATGAAACCCTAAAATTTCAATTTTGTGTCTATTAGTTGTAGATCCGTAAATTTTATCAGATTCGAAAGTTCGGAGACTAAGTTTGTAATTTTGAAAGTTCCGAAACCAAAATTTATAATTTAAACTTTTATTTTTGGGCTGGTTGCACAAATAGCAATCAAGCCCAAACTAATTACAAATTTAGAAAACTTTAAAATGTTTTGCAAATATGACAAAAAAATCTGTTTCTATAAAGACTTTATCACTTCTATCGGTGATAGACTATCACCCCGATCAAAATCTATAAAAAGCTGAGGTTATCAGCGATTGACTTCTATCGGCCATAAGATATCAGCATAGAAATGGCCATATCCGCAATTTTTTAAAAAACATGTTATATTTTTAATTATTTTATTCTAAATTTAGATGGGTTACAATTTTCCTTTATTTTTTTAGTAATTTAAATTACATTAAATTTAAAATTTTATGGTGCAGCAATGGAGATGGAGATATAAAGTAGGGCTCAGCTTTTTGACTGTCTCTTCCAATTGTTGCAGTGCAGCAGCTGCAGTAACTCTATTAATATCCTCAATTATTTTGCTTTCAGATTCCCACATTTTATCCATCATAGAAGTACTCGAAAGAAGTCTAATCTTGTTTTTTTTTTTTTTTTTTTTTTTTTTTTTTTTTTTTTTTTTTCATGGCTGCCCATTTTGCAATGTTCAGAATGGACATATGAACTTTTACAGAGATGATAAGATTTGTTATATTTGAGTAAAATTGAAAAGCTTTGCCATTTTTTAGCTGCATAATCACATGGTGGGCTAAGCTTTTTTAGTTGCAGTACTTTTAGAGTTTAGGGTTTGTTTTCTTGTTAGAAAATATGGATCATGAGAACTCATTATGATGTCTTAATCGATTGTCAAAATTTACTTTGAAAGGTTAAATAGCTAAGGTCAACATAACTGAACCGTAATTGATATGTATTTTTTCCTTTGAGATCAGAGGTTTGGAATCTCATACCCAAATAACATTTTGGTATGTGTGAGTTAGAGACATTTTTTTTTTTTTTTTTGAAAAAGATAACAATTGAAAAATACATGAATTAGAATAAAACAAGTCTCAAAATACAAAATCAAAACGATATTTTAACCTAATGATCTAAAAGAGGTTTTAAAATTTGATTTTTTTGTTGTTGTTGAAAAAGATACTTTAGTGAAGTATGTGAGAAACATACCGACCTTACAAGAAGACAATCTAATTCAAAACACAACAAGAGATATCAAGATGGAACTTGAAGTCTTGTTGAGCTGAAAATTTGAACTTTGCTCTAAACATTTAGTGTGAGGGATTATAAAAATCATAGCCATCAATCAAACTCAAGTTATTTTGATTAATCATTTAACTACTTATATTCATATTCCAAAAAAATAATTAGGGTTAGAATATGTTTTTTTTTTTCTTTTCCTCTTTAATCTTATACATTTGGGGTAGATAGATATTGTTTAGAAGTATTTTAAATTCCATTTTAATCATATTAAAGAATTGAGTACACATTTATAGGTAATAATTCCTAATTAAAATTGAGATGAACTTGGATAAAACCAATGACCTTAGCTACCATTTTAATATCCCACCATACAATAATATACATGGATAATTGAGAAAGATATACCTAGATTTTGATCCATGTGCAAATATTATTCATACAATTTTTTTTAGAAAGACTAGAAAATGCATGTTTTATCCCTAAAGTCAATTTTTATATTAATGGTAATGGAAAAGTGTTGGGCCAGAAGTAATATCTACACGTGTGGGATTAAAATATAGGATATTATACACATCTCTACCTCACAGTCCGTTCTCCTATCTCACGTGTCAAAAATATTTTATGGAGCAATCTCTTTGGTGTCATCTTTCGAACATCTAAGCTCGAACGAAGTAATAGAATTTTTAAGGACTCTTCAAAATCTATATCTCGGCTATGGGATGATATCATTATATATTACATTAATTAATCAATATAAAATACACAATTTAGTGGTTATAAAAATACACATCTCAAGCTCAACTCAATTTTCTTTGGAAATCTTTAATTCCAAAAAAATGTAAGTTTTTCATTTGGTCCATTCTCTACAGAAGTATCCATACCGTCGAGAGAATTCAGAAATGTCGCCCTCATGCTTCTTTCTAACCAAACTGGTGTGCTATCTGCCATTCCAGATCTGAGGTTATCGATAATTTATTCTTACACTGCTCTCTTTCCAAGTTTATTTGGAAAAAGTTGAGTCCTTATGCATCAATGATTCATTTAGACAAAGTTGAGGAGCTTTGTGCTTTTGTTCTGAGTTTTAATTGCTCTTCTCAGAAAAATATTATCATCTCTTCAACATCTTGGTGGCTTCTCTTTGGAGCATTTGGAGGGAGAGAAACAATCGTATTTTCAACAACTTTGCTCGTAGCCATCAGTAGATTTGGGACGATGTTATTGTTTTAGCGGCCTCTTGATCTAAAAAATCTCCTCTCTTTTCTAGTTATGATATTTCTAATATCGCTTTGAATTGGATAGTGCTCTTGTAATTGGGCTTCGACCCTTGTATGTTTCTCACATACTAATGAAGTATCCTCTTTTAAAAAAAAAAAAAAATTACATCTCTAGTTGATCTCTTAAAAGGTGGCTTGTAGGGTTAATTTGAATACACATATATCTTATTGGTGACGTAAAGATGAAGATATATGGTTGAATAAAACCTGTCAAATTAAATTTTGTTTTGAAGAATCAGAAGGGGGAGAAAAATCATATATTATAAATCTCATACCATGAATAATTAAAAAATGAAAGTTTATAATAAATACAAAATTCAACTTGTGTGTGCTCTCTCTGTGAAAATCTTACTGCCACCATCCTCTCTATTGCATGCCTGTGGTCCTTTATTGGCATTGGGATGCCTTTAAATTAAAAGAAACCCCTACATTATTGGTCCCTCATCTACTAATAATCCAACTCATCCCAACCCTCCAAATACCTTACACACCACACCTTTTGCAAAGAAAAAAAAAACCCTAATTTTGTTTTGTTGACTATATGGTTCTTCCCTTTTCTCCCAAAAATCTCAATTATACACTCACTTTTAGTTAGCTTTCATATTACTGCTTAAAAGAAAGTAGTTATATGGAAATCCCGAAACCCTAATAATAATCTTCGTCGGTGTCCCTTCGGGGACATCCGATAAAATTGGAACGATACAGAGAAGATTAGCATGGCCCCTGCGCAAGGATGACACGCACAAATCGAGAAATGGTCCAAATTTTAAAGAATAGTTATCTTCATCGGCGGTTTGATAACAATTTTGCTTTTAGTTTCCTGTTTCTATAAGTTATATATTTTGTTTACTGACAAATTAAGTAAGTAACTTTGCAAGATATGATTTTTTTTTTCAATTCTGTTGAAGGGTTTCAAAAACATGTCTGAAAAAAGTGAAAAAATGTTTAGAAAACTAACTAAAAGTAGAGTTGTTTAGGGTTTAGGGTTTAGGGTTGTTTATGCAATGGGACCAAAATTAACTTTACCATACTTATATTTAGTACTCTTTTTTCCAACCCCATCTTGATTTGAAAGAGAATTTCAAACCAACCCCATTATTGAATTTGAACATAGCAAACCAAATCTTGTGAAAAAGAGAATTAAAAAGAAATGAAGATTTGCATACTAAAAGTTAAGAGCAGCAATAAATTAGGGTCTTTGTGATATTGTACTGTCTTTTCTTTTGGATATATGTAGCTTAGGGCATGCATTATTATTCAACTCAAGATGTACTAAACAAACTAAATATAAAGCTGTTTGTAAATTCTGAAAAAGGTTTGTGTCTTTGGTAATTTGGATGGTCCCCCATTGGAGTTTTATCTATACTATTTAGTGATGAGTTAAAAATATTTATACCCTATTTTCCAATGGTACTACTGCCATACATACTGATTCATAATTAATAATGAATCAAGGTGTAAATATTCTAGGGTAGATTTGCAGCCCTTCTTTTTGTTGCATTATTACATATGAAGATATAAATTGAGGTGACGAAAACTGTCATTCGTGCTCTCGTCTGTTTCGTTAACGTGTCACCGAAAAATACCGTGCCACGTGGTCGAGAACACACCTTACCTTTTCCTTTTTCTATCTTTGACAAATAATGCAACATGGAGGGGTTAAATAATAAATTCCTGGCATCTTCCTTTCCTTTACCTATCATATAGTCATTCTTGTGTCAAAAAAGTTTTGATATTCCTTTGCAAAGAAGGGAAGTTTTTAGAGTATTTGAACTCTAAAACTTAGCTCTTAATTTCATGGTGCAATAATATATAATCTCCTTCTTCTTCTTCCACACATCAAAGAGAAAGCTCCTTTTGATTTTTGGTGAACAATAATTGGAACAACAACAACTGAAATTTCTAGTCAGCTAGCTTCAACCTGCAAATGTAAGTTCATATTTTTCCTTTTATCACACAATTGGGTTTTGTTTTAGATTATATTGTCTTATATTTCTTGAAGGGTTTTCCAAATGGATCTGAGAGCTATGATTATTATCCAATTACATTCTTTAGAAAAGCTTCCAAGAAGAAGAGAAGTATCATAATTTGGAGAATATTTACTCAAAAACTTTTTTTTTCTTCTCTTTTTTTTACATTTTTTATCAGTTGTAATCATTCCTAATTGCTCAAATCATTGTATATACAGCTGATCTTTCCAAAAAAAGCATCTGGGTGTGTGAATTTTGAAGATGATGATGGAGCAAAAATAATGATATATATGATGAGAAATTCAAAAGAAAAGGGTTGTGAAGCAAAAGAAGAAGAAGGAATAAATATGAGTGATAATGGAAAATATAGTTTCCCAAAGGCTCCAACAAGTTCAAGACAATGGTCAGGATTTAGAAATCCAAGAATTGTTAGAGTTTCTCGTTCATTTGGAGGCAAAGATAGGCACAGCAAAGTTTGTACCATTAGGGGTTTGAGAGATAGAAGGATTAGACTTTCAGTTCCAACAGCAATTCAACTCTATGATCTTCAAGACAAGCTCAAACTTGGCCAGCCTAGCAAGGTCATAGATTGGCTTCTCGACGTCACCAAACTCGATATCGACAACCTCCCCCCGCTCCAAATACCGACTGCATTCTCTCATCCGCCGTCGTTTCACCAACAGATGCTCTTCCCAACAACTCAATATGATCATCATTATTCTACTACTACTACTACTACTTCTTCTTCATCCCAATTTTGTTCGCTCCCTCCTCCGTCTCCCTTCGCCCTTGACATGAAGGATTCTTCTTCCAGGTCCGTTGCGAATCAAACGACACCGATGGGGAAAACGAAGCTTTGGGATATGGATTTAGCTGCAATGAGAGCGACGGTACTACAAGAAAAAGCATCGTCTTCAGCGACGAATAAAGGGAAGTGGATTGATGGAAGTAGTAGTAATACTAATCAACAAGTTGAAGATCATTACAATGATCAGCCAATTTCAGCTCAAAAGCTCTTATCAATAATGCCCAATTCTAATGCTTACAATTACAACACTTCTGATAATCAATTTGGGAACAATAATAACAATGGAGTTTTTCCATCACAAGTTGAGGCTCAAACAAGTAATAATTCATCTTCTAGTTCTTCACTCTTCTTCACTCCCTATGCTTCATACATCACCAACCCATTTGAAAGCCATATCCATTTCTTGAGCTCAAATTCACATCCTTTGTCCAATAATCCCTTCATGTCAGCTTCTTCAACTCTTCACCCTTTTGCCTCACACAACTTGAAACCCTTTCCACCTCCAAATTTCAATCTCAAGCACCTTTTTCATGCCGACAACAATAACAACGCCGACTCCGGTAAAGACGGGGCGGGGGCGCCCGGTAACTGACAGAGCGGCTGTGGCAAATAGGGACGGAGAAAAGAAGGAAGGAGGGGACAATAATTGTCTCTCTTGTTAAGAAAGTTGAGATTTTAAAGTTTTCTCTCTAATTTTTCCTCGAGCTATATTCAGCTAGACATGCAATGCAATGCAATGTGTTGGGTCCTCTTGGATTCTTCAAAATACAAGTTATAGGGTGCAAACTCTCTTTGAAGGGTGTGATTTGGAACTGAAATTCTTCAGAAGAGCTTGTATACAAAAGTGAACTTGTTTTTAAAAAGTTTGTAAGTACATTGTCATTAATTATATATATAGCTAAATAATCTCTGCAGTTTATAATTCGAAAGCTTTTGATATATATATATATATATATACATGTGTGTTGGAGCATTAGATATATATATACATTTTAAATTTGGACCATTTCTCGATTTGTGCGTGTCATTCTTGTGCAGGGGTCATGCTAATCTTCTCTATATCGTTCCAATTATATCGGATGTCCCCGAAGGGACATATATATATTTGCTTTTAATTTGGTTCCATATCAAATTGTTTGTTGATGAATGTAATTGTGTTATTAGTAATGATAGAAGGGAAACCAAGGTTTGAAAATTACCATTCTTTAGAATTTTAGGGACAAAAAGAAGAAAGAGTAGAAATTTCAATAGATTAGTTCTAATGTTATTTTCAAACTTATATCACCATGAACACTGTATAATATATGATATGGGTTGAGGAGATTCTAACTTATAAATGTATAAATGTCTATATGATTAATGACTATGATCGATGTTGATTTAAATGTATAAATGTCTATATGATTAATGACTATGATCGATGTTGATTTACTACTCGATCGACTAAATTTGAAAAGGAAAAATCTATATATGATATAGAGAATTTTTTTTTTTTCCAAAGAAGAAGCTTGAAATTTGAAGAAGGATTTGGTTGGATAAAAAAGGAGGAATATACTAATTAATGGATTGTGTGTGACTGAAAAGAGATCATTTATTGTAAAGTAAGCACACATATTATATAATAATATAGCTAGAGAGAAATTATCATGAACAATATATAATAATTATAGATTCTCTTTTAGAACATATCTTTGTATAGATATATATGTTTATTAGCTTGTAGAAGGCTACACTAAGTCTCTTCCACAATTACTCAAAAGAATTTTTTCCCACACCCTTCATTTCACTCTTTCATGCTTGTATGGACTTTATCATTACCCTAACCATATAAGCAATTAATTCTTGAAAAATAATGTGTTATAGATATTTAAAAAAAGAGTATGAAAAATACTTTTGAACTGTCTAATGAATGAGATTATGCGAGTACTAATTTTGGAAAAGATGATACTTTATTAGAGGTATGTGAGATATCTCACACAATCGGTTTACATAAAGTTTGTCAATTTAAAACAAATACTAGCGCGTACTTTCACTCGCTACACAAAAAAGTTAGGAAACAAACAACAATTTTTTTGTAATAAACAACATCGAATCATCAAAGAGAACATTAGTTAAAAAAGAATATGTAATCATCTTTCAACCATTTTGTTGAGTTCAACATCGAACCATCAACCCTTGAAGTAGTAATTGATGTTTTATGCATTAAGCTAGGCTTCGAAAACAAACACAAAATACATGTATATATAGAGAGAAAACACAAAATATATGTTTTGTTGCAGATTTTGATTGATTCTCACAAATATTTGTAGAGACCAAACAGATATGATGAGGAGACAAAGGACCAAAAAGCAAACCTTTGAACACACACTGCAACATATTATTAAATTTTGGAAACATAAAAAAGTAGTTTCAGTTGATGTGTTTGTTTGTGATCATGAGTTAACTTCTGTTTTGGGTAACATGTTGTAAAAGTAAAGGCAAATGGAAGATTCTAAGCAAAAGAAAAAGAAATGGGTAATTTTAATTTAGAATGTGTGCAGTTTGTTTGTGAGAATGAGAATGAAACATTACATTATATGGTCACAAGATCCAAGAAAACAGTGGAAGAACCTAAAACCATATTATTCCTAAAAAAACCCAATTGGTTGTGTTTTGTATTGGACAAAACAAACCCCTTCTCCACTGTCACTGTCCCAATCAATTTTTTATTTTATTTTATTATTATTATTTAAAAAAAGGAAAGAAAAAAAATCCTTTAATTTGCCCCACCATTTGTGGTCCTCTCTACTCTATGATCTCTCTCTATAGAAAGAAAAAGAGGGGAAATTTTTGTGTGTGCAAAAAGAAAGAAGGGTTTTACATTCATTGTACTTTTTATTTTTTATTTTTTTGTTAGAATGTGGTGACTTGAGTTAATTATTTGGAGTACTAACTTGGAGTTGGGTGAGTCTGCCACGTTTGAGCCACCGACTATTATAATCCATTATATTGACTTCAATATAGTATTTACTATTCACGATTATTATAACTCACCGATAATAATAACTCACTCAACAACTCAAACAACTCCTTGATGTTTTAAAGAGTTTACCTTGTAACTTTTTAAAGAGTGTGATGGATTTGCTAGGCTAGCGCCATGTTCTTCTAGCTTTGTTCATAAGTGTTATGGTTAAAAACACGTGTGTTTTAGTGCATTTTTCACTGACATCAAACATTCGTCTAAGGTTAAATTATAAATTTGATTTTTTAGGTTTGGACGTCTTGAAATTTTAACATCGTATCGAAGAGGTTATTGAAATATCTCTCTCCACCCTTGTTCTCACACCGACCAAATGCCTAAACTCTCACTTGAAATCATCACGTAATTTTAAAATAATATAGTCACCATATCATAAATCTATTAGACACATAAAAATTAGGTTAAATTACAAGTTTAGACTTTGACTTTTAGATTTATGTCTAAAATGTCTCCGAAATTTAAAAAATGTGTTTAATGTCTTTAGACTTAGAACTTTCTGTCTAATTAGTGCTTGGACTTTAAAAGTATTGTCTAATACGTCTATAAAATATATTTTATTTTTTTTTTTTTTTTTTTTTTTTTTTTTTTTTTTTTTTTTTTTTGTATATAATAGGTCTCTAAGCCTAAACATTTTTTTTTAAAAAAATAATAGATGTATTAAATATAAAATATAAATGTGTAAGTAATTATAACCCTAAACTTTCAATTTTGCAGATATGGTCCGGTATTCCCTTGTTCCCTGTATCCATGGATTTTAGAAAATGTTGATTAGGTCAAATGATTTATTGGACACAAAATTTAAAGTTCATGTATTTTACTAGACACAAAATTTAAAATTTAGAAACCTGTTATATAGAAAATTGAGAGTTCAATGGTCTATTAGATACTGTTTAGAGTTCAAGAACTTCTTAGACTCAAACTTAAAAAAAGTTTAACAACTAAACTTATAATTTAACCTCTAAATTAAATTTATCATTTAATTAGAAATTAATTATATATATGACATAGTTAAGTGGTTTGAATCTCACCCCACATGTTATTAAACTAAAAAACAAACATAATTCTATGTAGGCACAACCTTATGCCGAACTTACTTGGTTTGGCAACTAATTAAATCTTAAAAAAAAGCAAAGTGCATAACTTTACTAGCACACAAGGTATTAAATTTTCATCAACATGTCGACATTCCGCACGTCCATCAATCCAGGAGTTCGACATCCACATAAGACCATTTCCATTATGTTTGTATAAAAAGTATGAAATGAATATTCATTAATTTAAATATTTTTTTGTAGTTATTTTTAATATCTTTTCAAAAATATCGATATCAATATTTCATCAACCTTTTCATGAAATTGAGACCTGAACATTTATGTGTCGGAGTTGGAAATTTAAAATGTTGCTACTACAAACACTAAAAATTAAACATGGTATAACCAAACTCTTTGATCTATTAAATTGGGATGTCGAATGTTTTTGGTCAAAATTGCAATACTTTTCAGCTTTTGACACAATTGTTTCTTTTTGTTTTGTTTCATTTATATATATATATATATATATATGATGGATGGAATTGGAAGTTTAACGGAAAACAAAATTGAATCCCTTGATGATTACGAAAGCATGGCAGCCTTTTGAAGGCAATGACCAATTATTGCTTTGGCTTTTTCCTTTACATTGCATGCTGTGAAGGCCGCATTGGGATTGATGCCTTTTCCCATACTCATTTTTCAAAATTCCCTCCCTTCTTCTACCCTGTGCTAGGTTAAAGAAAAAAATAAAAGGAAAAAAGGGACTCTCAATCTTCTATACTTTTTTTCCTAACTAAATATTCAAAGGATTGCTCGAGTTACACGTTAAAGTTTACCATCATGGGTTGGTTTAATGATGAATAAATGCCTTGAGAATAATAAAGTGTTACGAGTTTTCTTGTCAGCTAAATGTAGTAATGTCGGACAATTGTCTCATGAGATTAATCAAGGTAGTTAGAACTTAGAAGAGGGAAAAAAAAGAAAAGAAAAAGATGACAATAGATTTATTATTTTATGTTATATATGTATTATTTTGAAATGACTACTTTTAGAACATATTTTTTGTTCTGGTTATTACAAAAATAGCCCATATTTATTGCAGGGGATCTCCTTTTTCTAACACAAGCAAAGGAAACATAAAAGCTCTCTCCCTTGAACTTGGGCATTTTCTGCAATATCTATAAAAGCTTCTCCATTTGTTTAGTCTACAATTTTTCTTCAGAAGAATATATGGATGCTCTTAAATGAAACAAGTAACAGTTAGAAGTGCAAGGGTGGTAGAATGGAATAGGAATAAAAGCTTCTTCATTGATTTTGATTCCTGTGGTCAAGTATATTGCACAATTACCAACCAGCTCTGAACTGCTTATCACAAATTATTGAGCTTGACACCAAAAAATAGGGGGAAGAAAGAGCAGAAATTTATGTTGTCACTGTAAGAAAGCAGATATCAGAGATGAAAACCAGTAGGATGCAAGCAAACTAGCCAATGCATACCCTATAGCTTTGCCTTGCAAAATTCTGCCTCACCGAATAACAATCTCATTAACCAAGTCTTTGAATATCAATCGCTCGACATCTAACACGACATCGTAGACCTCACCATGAAAATCTGTCCAACTCCCAGACTGGCGCATCACATCGTCTTGCAGAATGCTTCTCGAGTCATCCTTCACTTCGTCGAAGTTGCATTCGAACTTCTTGGCTTGGAACTGTTCTATTTCATTACACAATTGTTTCAAGATCTTTTGTCCACTAAGGGCTTCTTTTGCAATCTTTGTTGGTTTCAACCATGGCTCAGGAGCACCACCACTATCAGTGAGAGCTAATTTTTCAAAAAGTATCTCATTTACAGCATCAAATATGAGCTTGCGATGAAATTTCTCCCTGTTTGAATAGGAAGCTCTTGCAGGGCTGAACCCTTCTGTTGGTGGCAAATCGCCCACTTTTGTTTTCTCCAAAACGTGGAATAACTCGGGGTTGATGGGATTACCAGAAGGATGAAGCTGAAATGTGGTCAGGCCAGAGCCAAGATCTTGGAGTAGAAGGCCAGAAGCTAACAGTATCTCTGAGATGTATCTGTGATCTGGATTAGTATTCTCACACAACAATCCAATATAATCTTTTCCTGCTTCATAGCGATGTGAGTTCAAGCGTCTAAGCTTCTGAATCATATCTTCAACATTTTCAAAATTCATACTCTCAATCTCCACATTATGATTTAAAACCAAAGGATTTACAAAGATGTCATCTGAAAGATTGCATTGGTCTTCACTATGCCTCTCATTAGAATCTAGAGAATCTTCACCTATGAGACACCAAGTTATACAGTAAGATCAGATGAAACAAATAAAATTTACTGTCAATAAGAGATTACTAATTCAGTTTAGTTGGAAACTTAATTTTTGACAAAGCAGATGGTTTTGGATGACATAAATTTACCTTCAAGTAAACTTGAAATCTTTTTTACAGGAGATGCTTCATCATCTCTATATAATGAGGCATCAAGGACAGAGACAGGACTGGGATGCTCTAGTGCTAGAGCATCTTGTTCGACCGTCGACCCATCTTCACTGATTGCCACCATTGATAACTGATCAAGAAAAAATATTAGTTAGTGGTAAGCATCTAAAAGATGAATGAAAAGAAAATCAACAAAAGAAGAATACCTTTTTAACTGAGCCAGTTGTTAAGAATTCAACAGCCTCCATGGCTTGTCTCTGGTCGCCATCGATCTCGGTCGATTGCATGCTGCTACTAACTTCAATATCCATCTGTGAGTCCAAGTATAAATTAGGATCTGATTGTTGGGTCATGTCATCACTTTGGCAACTCAAAGCTCTTGATTCGTTGCTCATCTCGCTTGATTTATCATCACATTGTCTTATATTGGAAGACTTGGGGTTTATCTTTCCACAGTGGCAATTCGAATCTGTCTTCTTCATTTTCCTTTTGGGTTTGTTTGAATCAGATTTAGGGGGATGAGATCGTTTCTCCACCTCAACCTTCCTCAGTCTCAGTCTTGGACTAACAGAATCTGAACTTTTTATTGAATTCGCAGTGCTTTCTTTAGGTGCTAGTTGCGGTTTTGAAGAAGTTTGAGGCGATCTCATATTTCTAGAAATCGACTTCTTCTCAGAGGTAATGGCGGCAAGATCCTTTTGAGTGTTTTTAGGAAAGCGTGCTCTGGTTTGGCTATTGCTAGAGCCTTTTTTATTATCCTGAAATCCTTCATTTTGGAGCTTATGGAGAACAGGGAAGCAATCCATTGGAATCATTGAGGTTGATATAACTGATCTATCAACAGGTTTAGCAGGTCTCATGATGATAATTGGAGATTCATATGCCTTGGAAGAATTAGGTTCACTAGTAGTGGAGGAGGCTACAACTACACTGCTCCGTCTGTTTCGTTGGCTCATCGACCTAATCTTTTGATTGGGACTAGAAGAACTTGGTTCTTGGTTCCTTAGAATTCCAAAAACTGAAGTTTGCTCTTCCATTCCGATTTCGGATAGTGCTCTAATTTGAATTGCTTCCAGTATTTTTTTAAGTGCTCTAAGATCCTTACTGGATTGTTCGAATTCAAGATCTCTCAGCCTCATCTCGGCTTCACCATAAACAGAGGGGGAGGACCTTGGTGCTGGGCCTTTTACAGGCCTAAAAGCTGTGTTTTTAGGAACTTGAGTTCCATCTAGCTTCCTCCAAGGTGCAGTTTCAATAGGGAGCCTTGAAGTTGGAATGGGTTTTTTAATCAGATCACGATTTTTCCGCCGTGGTGAAGTTGGGCTTTTAGATGAGCTTTTATCAGAGGCAGATGTTTTCAGATTTCTAGATTCTAATAATTTTGCAAAAGGTTCACCACCACATTTAGTATCTGTAGCCGAGAATGAATCTGGCAATGTTTCTAGACCCATCAATTTTGCTACGACACTCGGCAGCCGCTTCTGATTGCCTGAAGAATGATGTAACTCAGGGGATTTGTCAGTAGAGCAGCTACTATTTTGACAATTTCTACAGATAGGAGTTCTGGCTGAAACTGAGCTAAACCCACATGCTGAATTCTCTCTGCTGTCCAGTGAGAGTCTAGGGAGCTCTTTCAGTTTAGAGCTGGACTTGAGGTTTCTTGATTCAAAGGATAATTGACTTCCCTCTCTACCATCATAAGAAAGTCGCGGAGAATCCCTCGAAATTAAATTCTTTCCACGTTTTGGTTCATTTTCACAAGATGATCTTGGACGTGCTGCAGCTTCATTGAAGTTCCAGGATGCATCTTTTAGTTTAGCAAGAACTCTAAGAGACTCCTCGATATCAATCGGAATATCTTGTTTTCGGTTTCTTGCAACTCTTGAAGAAATCTCTGAACATTTGGACATCGGAGAGGGTCTTGGAGAGTCTCTATGTTTTGCACCATGACCAAAGTTATCCATGTCGGTCATTTTAACGAATGATGTTCTTACTTCTCTATGCATAGAGTCTTTCACTGCATGTTTGATATTGAATGGTTGCCTCTCTGAATGGCTAGGGGTATTCAACTGGTCCAATGCCGACCCCATAGTGGGACTTTCAAGAATATTGATCCTAGAAAAGGGCGAGGCTTCTAGTTGTGCAGTTTTATTGCACTCCAGAGAGGATAAAGGTGATGAACAGGAGGAGAGAGAATCCCTGGATGATTCTGCAGGAACACTTGGTTTGTCATTCACATTCTCATTCAGACTTGACTCCTGTAATGAAATAACTTTAGATCTTAACATTTACACAAATAGGCATGCAATATAACTAGTTTTACTCTTAGGATCAAGATGGGATTCGAATAATAAGTTGGGGTGAGATGATGTTTAATTGAATTGATTGTAAGAGTATCTTTTCAAAGGCTGCATCTTCTGTTGCTATCAAATCAGAAGAAAAGTTGGAATAAGAAAATTATGCTCTTACATTTGCTTTCTCTTGGTGATGTACAGTGCTCAGCAAGTCACCACAATTTGATTGGGAATGACCTGTACAAGGACAAGATTAGATATTGAGCGACAAATAGTGATATTCTCAAAAAAATTGTAAAAGCAGACAAAAAAAGAAAAGAGATCTGAAGCATAATTGGAGAAAAATTTAATGGCATATTGCTGAGGAACACTGTGACTGGAAATGCTTTGAAACAATAACTACGGTAATCGCCACATAGTTCCATACACGATAACCAGCAAAAAGATAAGTGGGAGTTTAAACTTCTTTTTAATATTTTTTTCATGCTCTTCATAATGAATTTGGTATATATACAAAAATATGCAATTCTGCTTTTAAATACAAAGAAATCTGGCAGTCGGACATATAGATGTATAAAACTTTACCCCCTTCCTTCGAGGCCAATTACGACTCTTTGAAAAGGAAAGAACATGAAAAACCAGTGATACATTGAAAAGAGAGAAAATGGAAGTAGTCTAAGATTAGATAATTACCAGGTGGGAGGCTCTTGTGACTAATTCTCTTTGTGGTGATCGCATTATGACGATCAAATAGATGAAAAATGCCAGTCATACAACCTATTTGCTTGCGCAAATCAGGATTATCATCTGCCAAGGAATGTAGAAGTTTTGCAGCCATATCTTTTACTCTCTTCAGTCTTCTCAGATGACAAATAAATTACACTTCAAAAGTCTCCCTTAGACCTCTAAGATTGAACTTGCACACCAAAAACTTGTGCCATTTGAGTCTCCGTTCTGAGAATTCTGAGCCTCAATATGATCAAAGAATATTAATCAACACATCATTTTCTACTACTGGATTGTGCATTGAATAGTACAACCAACAAGAATCTGAATTCATTCTCTTTTTTCTTGCCCCACCTTGAATATGAGAAGTCTAAGCAAAATCTAGGCTCCTACCAGTCCCAAAATGGAAAGAAAAAAAGCTGTAATTTCTATTTTCAACTCTGCTCAAGAAACTGGTAGATAAGAAACTTTGAAATACTTCCTTCTTTATACCATGAATTATATCAACAGATCTTTTCCAGCTAATTACTTCACAAAACACAATCTCTCCTGGATCACCATTCTGGTTCTGCAATGCAAAATCTTGATCCCACAGAATTTCCCAGTTGGGTTTGGCATGGAGCACTCCCAATATCAGAATACTTCAAAGCAACAAAGGAAAAAAGGACACCCCCACAGAAGCAAATCAAATAAAATAATATGGACAAAACCCAGAAACCAGAATCATCAAGATTATCAAACCAAAAACAGAGCAGTCAAAAGTATCAGCAACTCACATAAACCATATAATTACTTAAGAAAACGCGAAATGGGAAATTTCCCTGGTGATCCAAGAAGAAGAAAAAAATGTTCCAGAAAATATTAAACAGCTAGAATCATGATTTGTATAACAGTCTGAGAAGACTGGTCAACAAAATAAACAATTACAAGAAAAGAGAGAGAAAATGAAAAAAGTGGGTCAGATGTGCCCTAATCTAATCGGCCATATCTGAAGCATCCATGTGGAATGCGAATGTGGGTGGGTCTCAATTTGTCGAAATGTCCATGTGATTTTGTCAAAACTCAGAGAACAGAGAGGTCTGAAGAACGGATTGATACCATTTTGTACTGCAAAACGGAGAAGAGGAAGAAGAAGAAGAAGGAAAACATTCGTCAAACCTTCTTCTCGAGGCGAGAGGTTCTTGAAACGCGTCAGATTGTGGATTTCTGCGATGTACTCTAACAGTACAGTGTGAAGATCAGAATTTGTTTTTGCTTTTCCATTTTTATTCGCACAAAACAGATCATGTGGTTAATTACAGAGCTCAATTGTGGTTGCTAGCTAAGTTTTTGCATATAATAACAAAAAAATTGTGGACTTTTTCTACAAGTGGGTCTCAACTTATTCAAAATTAAAATTTACCCCTACTTTTCATTCTCATAGTTTTTTATTTTTTATTTTTTTTATTTGAAGTATATTCTCATAACTTTGAATTTTGATTGATCTATTTCATATTTATTGGTCTCATTTACATTTTCATTAATGTATTCTTAATTTGGTTAAAGTGGTTGGTTTTGTTGATTAGTTATACGTTAAATTACATGTTTAGTCCTTAAATTTTAAAGTTTTATCTATTTAGTCAACAAACTTTCATAATTGTTTAATAGATTGCATATTTTTAATTTTGTGTCTAATAAGTCTTCAAAAAATTCATTTAAAAATAAATTAATTAAATGATCTATTAGATATAAATTTCAATTTTTATACCTAATGGAATCTTAAGATTTCAATTTTGTGTCTAGCATATTGGTGGATTTAAAAAAAAATCGAAACCTTAGAGATTAAATCTGTAATTTTAAAAGTTTGGAGACTAAATAGACACAAACTTTAAAGTTCAATGATTAAATTTATAAATTAACCTTAATTATATAGGTAAATTGAAACATGGTATGTCAAAGTGTGGAGAATGATGAAACTGGTAGAGTATAATCTTTGTCGAGTGATCGGTATTTCTCTCTTTTTAAGTTCATGTTTGGGAGATAGGTTTGGCTTGTTCCACGACTTGCATTAGTTGCATAGATCTCTAGACTCGTAAAATTAAATTTGATATCGTTCTTTGAAAAACAATGCTTGAAAAAACACACAAAAGTGATTTTCAGCAATAATTGACATCTACTACTTTTTTTAGTGGTCGGAATTTAAAATATTCCTTCCTCATTTTGTATTAGAAGAAAAATGAAACATTTAAAAAATTAATATGGAGAAGAGAAGGGCATAGCCGTCAAAGACTTGGTATTCAAAAATTTTGAAAAAAATATTGTTGGAAAGCTAACACAGATAGCTTTGATACCTAATTTCACTAATTTTAGAGTTGTATATCAAAAGATAAAGATCATCAAAGTTGGAATATGGTTCTGCAAATTTCAGAACTGTAGCTCAACTTTGACGATCTTTATCTTTCGATATTCAACTTCAAAAATGGTGAAATCACATATCAAATTGAAGCTTTTGGTGTTAGCTTTTTAACCATATATTTTTCAAAAAATTTGAATATCTGAGTAAAAACATATCGATCTTTGAAGGTATATTGTTTATCAGTATGGGTCGAAAAGAAGATCATCTTCTCAAAAGATGACATTTGTTCGTGTGGGGAAGTCGTTTTTGAAAAGACGATGACAAAAACAATATTATTTTTAAAAATAATTCAAAAACTACAACATTATTATAAAAAAAAAAATTGAAAATTACAATATTAAAGAAAAAGAGTGGAGAAGACAAGGGTATAGGTGTCAAAGACGGTAGAAAGAAAGATGTGAATGTTTTAATAATATAAAGTGATGATGTAATGTAATAAAGAGAAAAGAACATGTTAGTGTCATTAAAATAGCAAGAGCTGCGCACTGCCAATGTTCCACATGCAGGCCATAATAATTAATAACTATGTACGTACCAAACAAACACAATATATATCAAACCCTATTATTATTATTATAATATATATTATATTATACATATTATACATCATCAAATCACGTATTTAATTTATTATTTTTTTTTCTTTCTAAATAATAAGCAGGAACCATTTGGGGTACTTAAGTAGAGACTTATGGGTCCACGTCGTATGAAAACAACTTAATCATTGCTTTATTCTAAATTTTCTGGAAAATAATAGTGCTTGTATTTACCATTGCTAGGTTTCATTCTTTGAAGTGGTTATTAAAGTATCATTTGATAACCATTTTAACAACTTTTATTAGTGTTAGACAAAAAAAAGTTAAATTTTAAAAACTAAAAAAACCGTTTTTGAAAACTTAATTTTTGAAAGCAACATTTGTTGTAGAATCAGGCGGTCTGTCTCGTGAGATTAGTCGAAGTGCGGGTAAACTGACTCAGACACTCACAAAAAAAAATAATATTGAAATTTAGAATTTGATTAAGAATTCTAATGCTTTCTTAATAACTATATAAAAATTGATGTAAAGAAATGATGAGAAAACAATTACAATTTTCTAAAAATTAAAACTAAAAGCCAAATGGTTATCAAATTTAAGTAATTAAATAATGAATTATGTAAATAAAGATAAAAATGTTTATTAATCTAAAGCTCAAGGGTAGTCACCTACCTAAAATTTAATATCCTACAAGTATCATTGGTAACCAAATGTAGTAGGATCAACGATTCTCGTCGGATGTGTACAAAGTGCAAACTGACTCAAACGAACACTCACGGATAATAATAATAATAAATAAAATAAAAACTTATAATATAACCTAATCAATTAAACACACACTTGAAAAAAGAAAGGGTAGGCGTGGTATGTTCCATCTGTATTAGACAAAATGAAGTGAGCAATCAAAGTCACTGCAGTCATTTTGATTGATCATTTTTCTCACTTTTTATCTGTCATTTTATGTTCTCATTCAAAAATCAATTATCCAACTATTTCACATTGACCCATCATCGTACCATATGTCAACGTATAGACACATTAAGATCATTGTAACATACATAGTAACATTATTGAAACACAATTAAATACTATATATTTGGGTCCAAAATCGAATTGCATCGATTTCGGGTCGGTTTAAGCAGTTT
Source organism: Herpetospermum pedunculosum (assembly GCA_028017165.1). Lineage (NCBI taxonomy): Eukaryota > Viridiplantae > Streptophyta > Magnoliopsida > Cucurbitales > Cucurbitaceae > Herpetospermum > Herpetospermum pedunculosum. The sequence continues at coordinate 2,400,437 of CM051530.1, forward strand.
TTTTGGTTTAGACTCGCACCCCTAATAAGAAGAAATCCACTAAAAAAAAACATTGACAAAAACCAAATAAATAAATAATAAAGAAAGTCAAACAAAATTATCCTTCAATATTGACATTGACAAAAACTAAATAAACAGAATTATCCTTCAATATCGATATTTTTTTTTTTGTAACGGTTCAATATTGATATCGATATCTTCGACATTAGTTTTTATTGCATTGGAAAGATAAGTGGATCCTAATAAAAACTGTTTTGCCAATAAAAACATATCAGAAAGTTAGTACAGCTAGGCAATTATTTTTCTAAAAGAAAAAACCATCTCTAAAGAAGTAATTTAATGGAGGTATTTTTCTAATTTTTCAAAATTTTCAAAATTTCTAATCCCACAATGATGACTTTGGGAATGGGATGAGCCTCTTCACTATCTCCAAGTGTGGCAATCAATAGCACTTATTGGGCCTATCCTAAGCTGTCATTTGGGCCCCAGCCATAAGAAAGTGGGCCAAAATGGGCCTCAACTCTAGCGCCTGTGGACACAAACCATATATTTCCAACAAAAAGACATAAATATACCTGCTCCCTTGAATTGATCATTCTTTAGCAGCTGAGAGTCAAGTCCGACGAACTTTCCCAGAATTGTCAATATCAATCACCAGCAGAAGCCAACTTGTGGCAGACATGAGAAATTAATATGAATTGGTAACATATGCAAAAGCCTGCAAGTTTAACCGAATTTTCATTGAGAAGAAATGAAAGAATACAAAGGCATCCAAAAAGCCAAGCTCACAAAAGAGAGAACACCACTAAAAGAAAAGATTTCAATCAAACAAAATAAGACCTAAAGAACAATTACAAAATGACCACATCACCAACGTTGAGCGTATAACCTGACAAGGGCACACACAACACTATCAAAAGCCTGCAATGAGTTGGAACATTCAAGAATTCCTTCACTTTTACATCAACAGAACAAATCAAACTCCTGATGTTGCCTGAAGAAACAAGCTTCAATAATGTCTTGAATTCAAAACCTGATCAAAGAAATTTCTTCACTTTTACATCAACAGAACAAATCAAATTCCTGCAGTTGCCTGAAGAAATTTCTTCACTATGTCTTCAATTCAGAACCTGATCAAAGAAATTTGAGCGCAAGGGATGGAAAGAATGCAGAATGCAGAATTAAAGTACATTGCAAAACTGTCCTAAATGAATCAAATTACATCCTTGTCAGAAATAAATATCGACTACAACCAGTAAACGTTTCTACAAATTACAAATACAATGCAACACGTATTGGCTAGAGTAAACTGGATTTCTAGCTGCGTATTATGATCTGAAAACCCTCTCTGTATGGTCGTAATCTACAACTACAACTACATGTAATTATCATTTTAAGACGGTGAAGCTGTATTCACTGAATTAGTTTACAGAATGTTCCATAAAGAAACATAAAATCTAGTGAAAATGTAGAGGGGAAAAATGGGTTTCTAGTCTTGCAAGGCAAGCTACTTTATCCAACTATGGCAGAGGATGAACTATTAAATAGCAAAGAACCATGTGAACCAGTCTTAAATATATGGCCACGTCTTTGTGAGAATTAATCAACAGCATGTGGGAATCCTGTCACGAAAACGCCTCCAGAGCATAAGACCTACACAAACTCAAACACATACTTGGAAGTTGAACAGACTTTATACTCGAGTCGATGAACGCCGACATCATCTTTCCTTCTCACTATTTATAATCCTACGGTAGAATTTCCAAGATGAACTAGATTCAGAAATGGGTTTCTGACCAAATGGATTCTGTTCAACATATTTTTGAACATTTTCTGCTGCAGATACACCCTCCAAATAAGTGCGAAGATCACCACCAGGTCCTGTGGAAGACTAACTGTTAAAGAGGACATTGGCAAAATATTGACAGTCATCATGAAAAGAAAAGAAAAAAACTGCGTACAGACCACCCAGGAATGGGATGACTAAGAATTCCATATCAAAGAAAATCGATATTCATGTATATTTAAAAATTTATCTTAATTTTAATGTAAGAACAAATCAAAGTTGCATCGAATGAAAAATATTTATTTCATATGCATTTTAAAAGATTCTGTCTGTGACCATCGGTTATTCTTTATTAACTCAATTTCATAAAAACAAGGAATGTAGTTTTATGAAAATGAACCAAGATGACATTAAGAAAATATTCGTAAGAACTATAGTTGTATGAAAAAGAACTTGGTGCGATATTGAAAAATATAGGTCAACTCAACCATGTAACACCAAGGATTCATGGATTATGCGGTAAATGTATCTCAAATAATTTAAGTTCCAGGTTTATGTGATAGCAACCTATTTAATATAAGCATCCAATGAATTTTTTCATGCTAAATGTTGAGGAATTCAGAGGGTGGTCCCATGAGATTATTAAAGATACATGGCAAATTTCCACAGGTGATTGATGGTTGGTTGGAGAATCTATGGCAGACAAGCTAAACTGGACAACATCAAAGGCATCCTCACTCTCATTTTGGATGGGCACTCGTTGAGTCAAAATTTGGTAGATCTCTTTTGTTAAGAACACTTTTATGGTCTTTATGGCTCGGAAGAAATAGTAGAGTTTTCTTAGGCAATGGCATTTCTTTCGACACTTGTGTAAGAAGTTGTAACTAGTTGCACTACTTGAACTAGTTGGAAGAGATTGTTTGTAACTTCCCGAGTGGGAGGATGTTTTGTTGTACATGTTATTTAAGCAACATCATTTCTCAACAAAAAATAAATAAAACTATAATATATATGTATACATATACATACATATATATATATATATATATAATTAAAAAAATTGTGAAATTTCATCAGAACTTTTCTTTAGGTTTGTATGGTTGGAGAGAGGGAGAGAGAGAGAGAGAGAGAGAGGAAAAAAAGAAAAGAGGAAGTCCTAAATATTTAGATGCATGCAAGTATGCTCTTTATGCATGTGGCACAGTTCTTACCTAATGATGTATCACCACGGTCCTTGTACTGATATGTAGTGGGAAATACTGCAGTATTAGCCTGAAAATGATGATAAGCCAAGACAAAAAAAAAAAAAAAAAAAACTATTAAATCTGCTTCAGAGCAATTGAAAGAGTTCATATCCTCAAATGATAAAAGAGTAGAGGTTTTCAACTAACTGGATTGCGCAAGGCCTTGTATGGGGAGTCATCCAACAATAAAGTATTTGATGCATCGTACTCCCCCTTTTTCCATGGAAGATCCGGTTCCAAATTTTCCCATATTTTTTTCAGTTCCTTCAAAACAAGGGGCTTCCTATCGTTCTCAATAGTGGTGAACCTTGTACTTGTACAGTGCGATTGATCCTGCATCAACCATATTAGCATCGTTATAGAAGAGTATGAAACTTGTTGGTGGGGGAAATCGAGACAATTGACCAAAAAAGAAACAATCAGTAGGTAACATAAATCACTTGAGCCTAAGTTACCTGTTCTTCATTTACCAAACACCACAAAATAAACACAAATTTAGTTTTAATCAGGTTATGTGTATGCCACTTTCCAGTAAAATTAGAACAATATTTATTCTACCATTGATAATTGTAATTCAACATTGTAGGCAAACAAATCTAGAAAAAATGGTTAAGAAGAATATAAACAAAATTAACATGTAAAATGCAACCCCACAATTCCTAGTAGCAAGGTGATGCATACTCCTATTTTTGTTGAGATATGACTTGGCTTACCCAGCAAAAAAGTAGCTTGTGACTGGAATCTCTCATAAGAAGTTTAACTAACATGCTCAGGTTCTTCCTGCAGAAAATAACACGAGATAAGGGCATGACCAGTGTCAGGGCTAAAATTTTGAACGAATGCAAAAATTGCATATGCACTAGAAAGAAGACATCTCGAAATCATATTTAAAACTATTATTAGTTGAAATAGCAAGCAATTGATCAGCTTTAGATTGAATTACCAGGTTCTCGATGACCATATTCCCACTTCAAATCTCTCAAAACAAAACTGTAGAAAGTCGTCACAGAAGGGCCTCTTAAACACTGAAAAAATAAAGAATGCCAAGTAAATAATGAGTTTGATGTTCATTAACGCTAAGGTCACATCTAGTATTTGTTTTATTTCACCTGCTTTACGTGATATTACAATGTCTGGAGTGTATCCATATGGAGGATATGAAACAAAATCTACAAGCAGTCCATTTACATCAAGTATGAGAAGCTTTTTCTTTGAAAAACCAGTTGCATCTCTTTCATTTGAAGAATTTGATATCCGCGATAGACTGTTTTTCTCAAGAACAGAACCGATGTTATCATTTGTTGCATCACAAGCCAACACATGAGGAACCTTTTGCTTTTTGGTTTCCTCTCTCTTATTGTCTTCCACATCAGAATTCAAACTTCCTTCAAGGGTATCTGCAAACTTTCTCTTTCTTCGATTTTTTTTTCTCTTTCTTTTTGTTTTGCCATGGGTATCATCACTGTTTGATTGAGCCAAACAATCCTTAGTCTCTAAGCAGTTGTCATCTTTTTCAATCATCGTAGTATTTTCAAAATCCTTGGTCCTATGAGGATCTGCAGTAACCATAGAGCTTTCCTTTGTATTTGCAGACAACAACTCTGTTTTTTCACTAATTGAGCAGTCAATTGATTCTTCCAACAAAACCCCATTCATAACCTCTTCTGTTGCAACAATTTTAAGGTGGCTAGTTGTCTCCACTTCATGAGGATGGCTCAATAGAGAAACTTTCTTTCCGTCCTCCACATTGGATTCCAAACTTCTTTTAGGGGACTCTAAGGACCTTCCCTTTCGACGGCGTCTTCTTTTTTTTATCTTTTGGGTTTCAACATGGCTTGAAGGAGTTGAATGATCTACAGTCTCTGTATGTTCATCATCTCTTTTAACAATATTAGTACCTTCCCCATCTGGCTCCTCGGGAACAAAAGAATTTTCCTTTCCATCTGCCGAACAAAAGTCTACATTTGGGGAAGTAGACATCTCATCTTCTTCTTTAAGAACTTTAACGTTCAATATGGTCAAGACAGATATCCCAGAAGCTTGTCCACATTGTAAAGCATCGTGCTTCTTCTCATTATTTTCCCCTGGTAGATTTACTTCTAAATGAGATTGCCCCATTTCTGGCTCCATGTTTGAGCATATTTTGTTCGGAGATTCTTGAGAAATATTATTATCTGTTGAAGCATTATCTACAGCGGGATCGCAACCTGTGTGATCGCCTCTTGTAGTGTTACCCCTCTTTTTCTGTCTTCTTTTCCTTTTCTTTTCCAAACAAGCTTTTGCATTGCAAACAGCCATTTCCATCACCTGCTTTATTTAATCTACTGTAGAGTAACTCCCAGATGAAATGAATATCAAAGGAAAAATTTGAACACTCCTAGAAACATTAACATTCTCAGTCAGGGATCTTCCTTATTAACCACATACTTCTGAATCTGTCTTCTTCGGAGATTAAGACTAGTGAGGTTGTGAAGGCATATGGTATTAGTTATTTGGGAATCCCACCCTTTGCCTTTCTTGAAAACTTCAGTAGCACTAGCAGCAGCAAACAAAACAAAGGAAAGAAACCAAATAAGCTTTACAAGACATAAGTCCACAAGCTTTTCAATTGAAAATTGAAATATTTCTACGTACTGATGAAAACAGGAAAGACTTCAACAAGCGATACATGGACAAAAGCATATTGTATAAAAATGGATCTCCGAAATTTATGGGCATGGGGGATATTTTTCATCTCCTTTGGGTTTGTGAGGCTTCAAGCCTATTTTGTTTCATTTGATCAATGAAATACATTTGTAATAAAAAGAAAATCATTCCATTAGTGTAAAAGACATCCTAAATGCCAAAACTCAAGTTTTCTCTGCCCCTGAGTCTAATCACAAAAAACCAACAGATAACTACCATCAACCCATATATAATGAGGTGAAATAGCATTACAATCTAGAATGAGAAATACAGAACTGGTTTCTCTTACCATCTCAAGTACATCCTGAGAGAATCCAACATATACTACAACAAGTCAACAACAACAACAAAATTTAAAATAATAAGAAATAATAATCTCAGTTTCTTAGCCCTGTCCAATTATAATTGAATATCTAAAACGAAATTTACATTCAACTACCTTAACACCAATGAATCTTAAGAGTAAGATCCTTAAAAGGTAAAGTCAGGTACAATCTACCCTAAGTACGTCAGATGTAAGGAATTCAAATTCTTAACTGCCAATTATTCTGCATGTCCCAGACTCCCAATGCCCTTGAGCGTATGCCCTCTACATATCCAATTCACAGTTTTCTTTCGTCCAAAAACAATACAACTAAATTCTTAGATGTTGAAGAACACAATCATGTCTCTTTTGCTCTACCATCGACACCAAACCAAATTAAACACATAAAAGAATTCGAACCGTACTTATAATTATATTCCTCACTCGCAACCGTAAAGTAGGTCAAAGGGAGAAAAATGCAAGTACTCGGTAGCAGAGTTCAACATCAAAAGGAAGCTAAATCATTAATCTGTTAATCTATAATCAGTACATGAACATTTTTCAGATTAGAAAATACAACAGCAGGCTAACGAACCACGCAAATCGAAGTGATACAAAGCGACAATTAAATCAAACAAAATACAGAGAAAACGAAGGTTAGAGAAGAGAAACAAACCTCGGTTAGGATCTGAAAGAAGCAGAGAGAATTTCGTATGAACTTGCAGAAGAAGAGGAAGACGAGAGAGAATTTGAATGTAAAGCAGAGAGAATGTAGAAGTAGAAGTTGAACTCCCGCGACTCCGAGCCGCCGCCCCGCCTTAACACTTTTTTCATCGTAGGTTGCAAATTTGCGATTTACCGGATATGAAGCGTTATCCCTGGATAAAGTTAATCGGGTTCTGCTCGTTGAACTCCCGTCTAGGTTATGCTATCCGTGAAACCAAACAAACCTTGTTCCTCATCCTTTTGAAGTATGAACTTGTACAATTGAAAAAAAAAAAAAAAAATCTATTTTGGTAATTTTAGGTTTTTTTTTTTTTTACACATGGGTAGGATTAAACTTGTAAGAATCTGCCCTAGGGCAGAATCGAACCCACGACGTTATCCCTGGATAGGTGATGGCGGTCACTCACCCGTTGCACTGGTTGTTTGATAATTTTTATAAGAATCTGCCCTAGGGCAGAATCGAACCCCCACTCTCTGCTATCTTAGGCGGAGCTCTCACCCACTGCACCAAGTAGTTGTTTGATTATTTCTATTTTTTTGCCTCAAGATATATCTATTTTTATAGGCCAACATTCCAAAATCTTTGAATTATAAATTACATTTATTTTTACAACATGTATGGTGGGAGGAATCCAACCTATGACCTCTTGGTCACTAGATCGTAATTTTAGGTTGTTTGACTTTGATATATTTTAGAGAAATTACATATTGTGTTTAAAAAGTCTTTATTAAAAAAAAATGAATTATAAGAGATAACCCCGTTGAACCGAGCTCCAACTGCTTCGTTTCTGCCTCCTAAATCGAGACTAACGATGACGCAAACCGACGAACAACAACCCTTGACCGAGACCTCATCAGCGGCAAGATTTCTTCAACTCACGAGCATATGCATGTTTTCTTCTTCTTTTGCGCGTGCGACGTTTTTTTTTCTCTCTTCTTTTTGGTTGTTTGAAAAATAGCCCTAACACATAGAAAATAAGCAATATTACAAGTTTGTCATTTTGTACTCATTTACTTAAATGCCCCTGTCGTTTAAACATAAGATAACTTGTCATTTTTTAACGAATCTTTCCCATGACAAGAATATCTTAAGCAAGTAAATTGTTCATCTGAATCACCCTACCATCCCGGCTTTTGTTCATCTGAATTACCCTACCACCCTGGTTTTACATTCAGCTCACAAGTATCTAAATTTGCTAGTGATCATGAGGTCCTAGGTTCAATCCCCCACCCCAACATGTTGTCAAAAATAAATAAAAAACAAGTATCTAAACTTGTGGTACTAAATGTACAAGAGACGTTTTATATTTTTTTTTTTTTTTTTTTTTTTTTTTTTGAAGCAAACATCAATCAATTAATAATGGAATTGGTCTACAGACCTAACAACAGAAGAGTCTGAAAGAAGTAAATTGGACAACCACAAAGGCGTGGCATCCTCCCAACAAGACAAACCAATGTTGGAAAAAGCATGACTCGCTAAATTATGAGCCACCTTATTCATAGACCTGGGAACAAAAATCAACCCATGAAATGAAGGATTAAAAAGAAGCTCCCGTACTTTAGCTAATAACACCCCTTGAGCAGACAAAGGAGCAACATGAGAATGAATGGCCTTGACCAAGGATTGGGCATCAGATTCAATCCAAACATTTTGGAAACCTTTCTCCGTTACCAAGCTTAACCCTCGGATAAGGGCTAAAGCCTCAGCGGAAAACACATCAAGCTTACCTTGTATTACCTCATAAATAGCACAAACAAGTCTCCCCTGCCAGTCTCGAACCACCACTCCAACCCCCACACAATTTGTCGAGGGGTGACATGATGCATCAACGTTCATCTTTAAAGATCCCATCTCCGGCGGGACCCACCTTCTCTCTTGCCTGGTCAAGGATCGGGCCTCCAATCGAGGACCACCTGACCCCACCGACGCTACGCAGAAATCCCGAGCATAATCGGAAATCCAGGTAGCTCGCACCGACGCCACAGGTAGGGGTTGTTGTTGCTGCTGCCAATAATTCCTATCCGACCAAATCGCCCAGCAACCCGTAAAGAAGAGCTCGCGATCAAACTCCCCAAGCACGGAGAAGACCGCCAGTAACACCTCCCGACAATCATGGTGAACAGACGACAACAACCCGACCTGAGGGAGCAAACAATCCCATATATGCCTCGCCCTTTTGCACCTAAAAAAACAATGAAAAGCCGTTTCCCGATCTCTACCACATAACTCACACCATGGATGGACAGGAACACGTTTAACACATAAATTATTATTCAAAGGGAGGATATTATGGAAAAATTTCCACATGAGCACCCGCACTTTATTTGGAACTTTTGACTTCCACAAACCAACCCACCACCTCTCCTCCAAACTATTCATCGAAGACGTAGAAGCTCGTACTCGGGCTTGGAACACTTTATAAGCACTCTTAACAGAAAACATCCCGTCCCTCGAAAAATGCCATTGCCAACCATCTGGTAAAGAAGACTGACAAATGGGGATAGAAAGAACTTGTTCCACATCCACCTCCCACAGGACACTTCGTAACTTGACAATATCCCACCCTCCTTCCTCCGTAATGAAATCACCCACTTTTAAGTCCCGTTGATTCAGAGCTGAAGGGGTAATAAGCCTGAACGAATGCTCACGGGGCACCCACGGATCACCGAAAAATGAGGTGGACAACCCATTCCCTATCCTCTTACGGATGCCCCCAACAAGCAACTCCTTACCCCACAACAAACTGCGCCAAATATAAGAAGGGGAATATCCCAACTGCGCATCCAACAAATCCACACCAGCAAAATATTTTCCCTTAAAAACACGAGTAACCAGAGAGTTAGGAAACTGAAGGAAACGCCAAACCTGTTTTGCTAGTAACGCCTGGTTGAAACCTTCAAGACTACGAAAACCCAACCCACCTATCTCCTTTGGTAGACACATCCGATCCCACGACATCCAGTGAATTTTTTTATGATTCTCGGAAGCTCCCCACCAAAATCTTGCCATACATCTATTCAGGTCCTTACAAATTCCCTTAGGAATGCGGAAGCAGGACATAGCATAAGTAGGGAGAGCTTGAGCGACTGCTTTGATAAGAATCTCCTTACCCCCCACAGAGAACATACTGCTTTTCCAACCTGCAACCACTTTCTGCACCTTCTCCTTCAAAAAATTCAGATCTATCCGTTTGTTACGGGAAAGATGGGATGGGAGACCCAAGTACTTCCCTAAATTAAAAACCGTGCGAACCTGCATCAGCGAACCAATGGCTTCCCTCGTAGGGATCGTAACATTCGGGCTAAACATCATAGCCGATTTAGATAAATTAACACTCTGGCCCGAGGCCTTCTCATAACATGTAAGAATCCCCTGAAGTTTCAAGCATTCAGACATCATGGCCTTACAGAAAAGCAGACTGTCATCAGCAAAAAAAAGATGGGAGATAGAAGGACTATTCCTCGCAATGCGACAACCAACCAACTCTTTCTGTTGATGAGCCAAAGAAATCAAGCAAGAGAGACTTTCAGCACATAACAAAAAAAGATAAGGGGAAAGAGGATCCCCCTGCCGCAATCCCTTCTTAGGAGTCAACCTCCCCCTAGCTCGCCCATTCAAAACCACAGAGAAACTCACAGTAGAGACACAATCCATGACCAGAGCAACCCACATAGGCGCAAAGCCCAATTTCAACATCACCTGTTCCAGGAACTTCCATTCCACCCGGTCATAGGCTTTGGCCATATCAAGTTTTAAGGCTGCTAAACCACAGGACCCCACCCGTTTATTCAGAATATGTTGCACACATTCATATCCCACAAGAACGTTGTCCGAGATCAGTCTACCTGGAACAAACGCACTCTGGTGTTCAGAAATGACTCCCGGGAGAACTTGCTTTAGCCGATTCGCTATCACCTTCGAAACTATCTTGAAGGACACATTGCACAAGCTAATGGGTCTGAAATCTTTCACCTCTTCAGGGTGTGCGATCTTAGGGATGAGAGCAATATTAATGTGATTGAGTATCCTTGCTGAAATTGTACCATTAAGAATACTGAGTACTACCTTTACAGTTTTGCTCTTGAGGACCTCCCAGAATCGCTGATAGAACATAGCCGGGAACCCGTCAGGCCCAGGAGCCTTCGAGGGGAACATATGGAACAAAGTCATTCGAACTTCCTCCTCCGTATATGGGGCCATCAACAACTCATTCATCACAGATGAGACCCTGCATGGGACACACTCCACCGCTGCCAAAATATCATGCTCTCCCGGATCAGACGAACTGAACAGACCAGCAAAATACTCCAGAAACACCCCTTCCATACCCTTATCATCAGAAACCCACTGCCCGCTCGCCTCACGAATCCTGGCAATAGAATTCTTCTGTTTACGAGTGGAAGCACGCTTATGGAACCATTTCGTATTCCGGTCTCCCCATTTTAACCAATTTTCACGCGATCTCTGCTTCCAGAACATTTCTTCAGCCAACAATGATTTGTCTAACCTTTCCTCGATCAATTTAATCTCCTCAAAAACAGGACCTCCCTCTCTATTATAAGCTTCCTGAAGAAGCGCACGTTGAGCATCGATATCCTGAAAAAACTCACGTTTTACCAACCTCCCCCATTTCCCCAGACCTTGCCTACAGCTGGCAATAGACTGAAGAAAAGAGCGGGACGACCCTTCCTCCGACCCCAAGGGCTCCCCTCCCGAATTCCAGAACTGACGAATCATGTCCCTACACCGCGAATCCAGGGTCCAGAGTTCCTCAAATCTGAACGGAGGAGGCCCCTGCCACTGAGCCCCCCCAATCGAATCTGGGTGAATCTCGATACAGATAGGTCGGTGATCCGAAGAACTCCAATCCAGATGGGTAACGGAACAACGAGAAAACATATTGCAAAAACTAGCATTCCCCAAAAATCTATCCAACCGTTTAAGGATAACCGGTTTGTTCTGCCACCTGTTAGACCATGTAAACACACTGCCTCGGTAACCAAGATCTTTCAGCCCAACCTCATCTACGGTTTCCCTAAACATTTCCATACTTCGAAAGGACCTGTTAGAGCCCCCTCGCTTTTCCTTTGCCCAGAAACACTCATTTAAGTCCCCCCCCTATTAGCCACGGGGAATCATCAAGATTAGATAAGCGACGGATAAGCTCGCAAGTTACATGCTTATTTTGGTTCTCCGGGCAACCATAAATTCCTGAAAACCGCCATCTCCAAGACCCCCAAACAATTCCACAATCAATATGATTCCTAGTCGCCGACCGGATAATCACACTAACCGATGACTTCCAGAACAGACAGATTTTGGTGAGGTAGCGAAACCCTAAACCCCCAAACAATTTATTTTTTTCAGTTAACTTAGAATTTAGATTTTTTTTTTAAAAAAAATAGATAACAAAACAAAAAATCAAAAACAAAATAGTTGTCCATCCATTCCAAAAAAAAAAAAAAATTAATTCAAACTTTTTTTTTTTTTTTTTTTTTTGTCGTAATAGATCGATATGTTTTATCGTTATTAGAATATAAGTTTTAAAAAAAATTCAGCGTATTAAAAATTAAAAACTAATTCAAAGTTGTTTCCAATTGAATTATCCTGGCAAATAATTCTTCTTCGAGCACAATATTATAAAAAAATTCTAAAAAAAACGAATCAATAAATAGATCCCCTTACTTCTAAATGCAAAATGTTGGATCCTCCTTTTTCATCTATTCATTATTACTTCTAATTTATGGAGTGAACTTTTTTCTAAAGTATTTACATCACAAATCTATACAATATATACAAAGGGTAATGAATCTACCACTCTCTATATCTATATCTATATATTTACAATAAGTGAAATGAGAAATTCAAACTTCGAACGTCTTAGTCAAAAATACATATTTTATGTCAGTTGAGTTATGACTATGTTTATATCTACCATCCTAATGTAAGGTAAAATTATAACGTTCGTATTGGAAAAAATAGGGACAAAAACATGTCAACACAATCACATTGGAAAAATAAATTAACCAGGTGGAATAAAACAACAAGAATTTTCTCCTAACTACTAGTTCTTCACAATTCAAGTGCATCATGATCCCTCTTCAACCAAAATTACAAGTTTCAACACATTTTGTTGGCAGAACCCATCTTTGGAACAATTGTGAACACTTTGGAGCCATATCTGTCTGTCTCCTCCCAACTGAAACACCAAGAAGCAAGATCCTAGAGTCTTTCATGTCAGCAACCAAGTTCTAACTAGGGGAATATACTATATCGCTTCATGACTTGACAGGGTCTGAATCTGAAATACTAAAATATAGGACAGGGCGTCGTGTGTCGGTAACTTAAAGTGTCTTGATGAGACTGAATTGACCCATTTCAAAAAAAATTGTAGCTTATCCTTCGAAAGGACACAGTCGTACAACCTATAAAACAGATGATGTTCCATCCTTCGGCGAAAAGGAAGCTTGACTGTCAAATTTGTATCTCAAACTGTCGAAGGCAAAAATGTAACAGTCGACTCGAGCAATGCTCCTCTCACCACCCCCAAAACAGATGAAGATTAACATGTTCAACTGCAAACATTATCCTCTCTAGCTTCTCTTCCAGAAAACATAAAGCCAGGTTTGCATAAAATTAGACTTCAACAGGGTAGTCAAATCTCATCCACAGATGCCATAATTCTCTAAGTTTCTATTTCTCTTCAGGATTCTCCAACAACATAGACAACCAAAAACTCAGAGGCTTGTCTAACCTTTTTTCCTAACATAGTCAAAATGATGCAGATAAAAAAGAAGGATCAAAAAGCTCAGGATCAAGCTTACTGAAAACAAGGCCCAAAATCTATTTCTCAAGCAGTCAGCACAAACGCATCTTTTTTAAGGTACTCATCCCTACAATAATTCTTTATTTTTTTTAAGCAAACAAATTACACTATATCATCATATGCCAATATTTTCCACAACACAATCAAATCTCCATTAAGGCATTTTAACAGATGTAAAGTAGAAGAACAAGCCAAAATGGAAGGACCCCAAATTTTTTAGCCCCTTCCCTCTTACTTCAAAGGGGTAACTGGAACTTTCATTTTCAGACTTTGAAGGTTTCTGGTTCTTCAGTTTGTTCATATTTCTCTTCCAATTTGATGCTCTTGTACCACTTAGCACAGGCGATGTAAATGACAAAATCAATGACAGACAATCCCTACAAATAATTCAAATTGTGAAACAATTCTTTGTCATTTAGAAGCTCAACAGTAACATTTTCTTGTCATTGTTAACACAAGGCATATACAGACATGACCTAAACTTATCCAAAATTTTGAACATATATACTCATCCTACTTGAGTAATAATCTACAGAAGTACAAAAGCAAATGTCTAACACAGCTAACACAATTTGTTCCTCCTAAACATACCTTATACCAATAAACTGAGAATAAGACCGCAAAGTGCAACTCTAAGGAAGTCAATGGTCACTAAATGGTTGAGGGATGATGGAATGTTCCTCAATAGGTCCTTAAGCATGACAGAGTTTTCATAAAGATCAAAGTAATATCACATCACTTAGTTGTTTCCTGCAGTAAACCCAAGGAAGAAGGATAAGTAGTATTCATTTAACACCATCAAAATCCAAAGCGAACTTCTGGGTCTTTTTAATTCTATCTTTCATATTACTCCCTTGAAGTAAAATCAAGCATGGGTCTTTTTAATTCTATCTTTCATATTACTCCCTTGAAGTAAAATCAAGCATTCCACCATCACTGGAAATTATTACATAAACAATTGGAAGAAATAAAAACTATAAGCTATATTTCAGGGAAAACATTGTAGTTTTTAAGCAAATTTATATAGTAGAAATAATACTAATTCAGAAAGTACGCTAGTTTTTGTCCAAACCAAACATGTCTCTTCCAGAGACGAGTGGATTAAGCTATGTGTAAACTCATCTCTTACAAAGACAAATTCACTGTTCATACTATCAATTTATCTCTTGAAGAAACAAGTTCCTCGCTACCTCACCAAAATTAACAGATTTTTCTAATATGTTTGCAAACTGCAGTATTTTTCTAATAACTTTATACAACTACAAATTTGAAGGGAAAAAAAATCCCACGCTCAATCATTTGCAAACATTTACTGCATAAATTATATATCTAGAAAAGTAATATTTTTCAGGAAAACAAATTACATACATGTTATTTTGCTGCGGCCTCAAGAATCTAATGAGAATCATATGCTAAAGAACTTCTGTCACGATGCTCAACATATCATAAGCTTCATCATTTCTCCAGTATCCACAGGACCATGACTAACTTTGACCGACATTTCAACCAACACTGCGAATATATCACCTATCCATCCCCTGCAGATGTCCGAGACAAATGCATAATTCGTGATATCCACCCAACAAGAGGAGAAGCAACCATAATAATGTTGCTCTCATAGTCCACCACATTGGGATTGCAGCCTTCATCATGTTCTATGTCTTAACGTACTTGTCAACATAACCCTGCATACCGTATAAGGACAGTATTAGTGCTTGAAATATAGAACAAATAATTCCAGAGCAAAAACCAAACAAACGGAATATAACTTTTTTTAAAAGAGACAAAATTCCATTGGAAGAATACAATATATCAAGCAGAGCAACAAAACCCCTCTCCAGTGGGCACAAATCATAAAAATGGCATAAAATTGATTGTCATGTTAAAATAACATTCTTAAAAAATCAACTATAGCCATCTTTCGATCACCTATTTTGTAAATAATCTATGAAATAACACCTTAAAAATTCACTTTCTAGTAAAACCTATTACATTCTTACATGAAAAACCAATTCATCTACACTTGTTTTTCCTTATTGTTAAAGAATTGTAGTCAAAGGGGAATGAATTCCAGAGGCTACATCGTTTACTTTCTGCTATAAAATTAATGAAAATGTTCAAACAAAAATATATTTCATAAGATCAAAAGTTTATCAAGTTGCTATAGTAGTTTGTCTGTACTGTTTTTCCTTTTCAATTTCAGAAGATGGTCAACAAATTGTCATCAATAATTTATCTATTTTCTCGACAGGTTTTCCACAGCTTCAAGAAGCAAAGGGAATTCCTTTTCAAAAAAAAAAGCAAAGGGAATTGTAAACAAACTGGGTGTATACTCTGTAACATTCTAAGATAAGTACCATACTCCTTTAATTCTTTTAAAAGAGAACAAGACCTCACCATAACAAGCTTTGTCAGTTTTCGTTGTGATGAATCCATGTATCGATTTATCTTTGCTTGAGACTTCGGTATTTGGTGACTCTTCATAGCTCCAGATACCTTGTCAACAGTCTTCTTGACAATTGTCTTAAAAGCTTCCTTGCTCATATTGCCCTGTCGCCATGACGGTTTCAGAACTTCCTTAACAAAATCGGCAATAGCAATCCTGAAAAGCCTCAGGGACCTGGAACCTTTGGATTTCTTGCTTTTCTCTGAGGATTTAACCTGATCAATTTCAATCTCTCCTGTTAAGTTTTCATCATCGTCAAGGTCATTTTCAACAGCACCAGCTTCTGCATCGGCTGTCTCCCCAAATTCATCATTCTCCAGAGAAGTAGTGGAAGCCATAGCAGCAACTTCCTTATGCTTGTTGTTCTCTTCCACATCTAGTAATTTATGGGAACCACCAAGTCTTGTCATCATATGAGATTCTCTTGCTTTTTCCAGCTTTTGACCACGGTCGGATTTTTTGGCTATAGGTGATGGCTCAATGCTGTCAAAGAGTGGATCATACTGATCACCACCTGGACTGGGCAAGAGTTTCCCCAAAGGTTTGGTGGAACTTGGTGAAACAGTTGTCTGCCTTGATCCAACATAATTAGCACCTTGCCCATCAACTCGAACATTGCTCACATTGAAAGTAGAATCACGTATATCACCACTAGGTGCATCATTTCCAACGTTCAAAATGTTAGATCTGAAGTTGGAGCTAAGTGGCTTCTCGAAAGTAGATGCATAAGGATTGTGATAATTGGTAATTCCCAAACCCCCAAAATCAGGAAGCAAAGACGAATGGTTCCTGCTTAGAGGATCGGGATAATGTCGAGACATAGTACCAATCTGACTTGGGTCACGTAACAAACTATCAGCAGGTTGTGAGGCATACAATGGCTGTTGAAACCGTGAATAAGGATGAAACTGTGAAAATGAACTTCGAAATTCACTAGGAGGAAAATTGTCACCGGAAGATTGCATTCTATTTGCATTTGAAAAGGGCACAGATTGATCATTAAAGTTTTGACGAGGAAAAAAACTTGAAGAATTCATCTCCACAGAAGTCCGCACAAAATTTTCTGCATTTTGAAAGCTCGGGAACCCAAAAGGTTGACTAGGTTGACTATTTGCAACTGGGGCGGTTGATCTAATTTCATCCATGTGCATTGGAGCTCTATAAGGCTCTTGGATTGGGGACTCACCAAGCTTAGAATGAGAATGGAACGCCAATGGCTGGGAGTTCATAACAAACTGAGAACCCAGATCACTTCCCTGAGACAAATGACTCTGATGAAATTGCATTGGCGTATCTTTGGTAGTTACAGGAGTCGATGTTGAATCATACAATGGTTTCGGAGGCAGTAAAGAGGTATTGAGATAATGAGATGGTTGGATGGAAACAAAATCTTGATGAGGATGAAAACCTCCTGGTAGTGAAGATTTAGAAGAAAATGACACATTTTGTGACACAAAATTATAGGGGGCAGGCATCGGAACCTCAGCACTAGTGACACGTGAAATTATGTGAGGAGGCAGAGGAGGCGGAGGAGGCAGCTCTCTAAGAGAGTAGGCATCATCAATAGCACAAACTGGAGCAGTAGAAGATAATGGTTTCAGTACTGGAGACTGTGATACAAATTGTGAAGTCAAAGGTGGCTGACTAGCAGAACAGGTATCAAACTGTGGCTGGATGGATGAAGTTTTATCTGGAAAATGTTCACATTCAGGAGCTTTATTGGTGGTAACAGCAGTTACTTGATCAGGCAATAAATTGGAGACAAAAGAACCATCCATCTGGCGTGAGAGGTTATTGGCAGTTTGAAGCTCTGCAACAAACATGTTGGATTCCTGGGCCAAAGAATTCTCTACAGAAGTTAGCATGCTCGTGGAAATATCACTAGAGAATTTATCAGTATCAGCATTGCTCATGCATTGTGGGGAGGCCGTAACTGAACGTTGCTCATAAGACTTCTCTGCTTCTTGACCATTATCGTTAACATGAATCCCTGCTGGTTTTGAATAAATTAATTCTTCTTGAATTAAGCCAGTTTTATCTCTAGAACTCTGACATTTAGTATCATATGAATCTGGATCACCAGTGGGACTATCTTTCTTCCAATCACGAGTATCGTCTTTTGGGGACACATTATGCAGGATGCACTCCTGATTCTCGACTTTAATATGCCCAAGATCTGATACTTCCCTAGACATGTTCTTAGTGTCCTCTCTAATCTTTATATCCTTGGAAGTTGAATGAACATCATGCTGTTTGCTCCTATGGAATCTTGATCCATCATTCTTGCTGGGTTCATGGTGCACATAGCGGCACGATGCTCCTCTATAACACCTACCTCGCTGAAAGTCAAAGCATTTTCGTATCATACCCTTATCTCGTCTCATATTCTCATTACTAAACTGACTTGTACGCCTGCTGGCAGGAGACCTGCTTCTGCCTCTTTGGTTACGAGGAGACCAGCTGAAACAATGGAAGAGTAAAGTTCCGATTAAAATGAAATAAGTGCACATCTAATTTGACATAATTGCTTATGCTTAGATTGTTCTTTAACAACGTTTTAAGCAATAATATATACGTATGAAAAGAAATTGTTACCTGCGACTGCGAGAGCGGCTTCGCCTCTCCCTTTTTCTCCATGGACTCCTTCGCCCTCTCCTTCTATCGACAGGAGAACGACTTTCACTGCTATTTCTAGTTCTTCTACTCTTACGTTTCCTTGTATAGTGTGAATCATCTGAATCACTATCACTACCACCTTCTTTCACTAATCTCCCAAATTCATCTATTTTTACAGGAGATGATCCCAACTTCACTATTTCTGCATCATTTTCTTTTCGTAACTTGTCAGCATCTTGGAGAACATCAACTCTACGACCATTCATTGCATCCAAAGACTTAGAACCGGTGCTAGTACCAATTTGATTCTGTTGGATGTTGTAACTCTGTCCATTCCCTGTCTTTCTGACATTTGCCTCATTGGCATCCAAAACATGTTTTGGTGATTCTGAGAGGAACCGAGCACCAGATTCAGGCATGGAGGATTCACAAGGTGAAGCATAACTCCGTTGAACCTGGCAAGAACCTTTTGATCCAAGAATAGTCAAATTATCAGTGTCTTTGTCGGAAGTCTTGGAATAAGTTGGAGTTGAAGGTGAGATAGCAACAAAACGGTCATCTATAAGGTGTGATTCCTCGTCACTTGCTGAATTTTCATCTGAAGCATAGTCCTGTATAAGTCTAAATGGGCTGCCACCTGTAATAAGTGCAGTAGACTGACCAGAATTAATGGCTTCAGAAGCTACTACTTCACCAGCTAGACTTTTTTCATTTTGCAAGCAGGAAATAGAACTCTCAAAATTGTTTCCTAAAGGCTGTTCAGTAACTCCAGCAGTACTTCTGACAGGGCTGTGAACTTGCCAAGCTGCAACACTGACACATTTTTCATGGTCGAGCAGAAGTTTTGGCCCTCCATCTTTAAAAAGAAGTATAGATACTTATTAAACATACAAAAATGAGGATGAAAAGTAGTAATGCTTCTCTACATGAGGAAATACCATAAAAGAAACAAACTTCATAAAGAATCCATAAATCAAAAGCCTTGAAGGAACTTTTACGTCGAAGAACCAGGATAGCAAATCAGAGCCATTGGGTTTATTTACGTAACCATATCTGACAAACTACAAAGTTCTTCAAAGAACCAGGATAGCAGATCAGACTCATTGGGTTTATTTACGTGACCATGTCTGACAAAATACAAAGTTCCTACGAATTAACTTAACTCTCTTGTTCAACAGCAAGAAAAACATAACTCTTATTTTATAAGCAGGAAGTCCTTAGAGATGTCAGAACCTCTAATCTATCACACCCAGTGAAACCCTTCCAGAAAGAAGAAAAATTTCTCTTTCTTCGCATGCGTTTTTGTAAGAGATGATGCAGCAAGAAAAATATACCTCTTATTTAATTATCCAGTGTTCATTTAAGTCATAAGATAATGTTTTCTTTCAATTTCCTTCAAATAAAAAACAATCATTTTTCTTGACAATAATTCGCAAACCACCATGACATTGCAAAGCAAAATTGGCCATGTATGAATCCATGAAATATAAAACGCTAAAAGAAAGTGCATACCTTCAGCTACTTTCTGTTTATCCTTTTCCGGGCTGCAGCTTTGCAAATATTCAGGTTCTTGTAACTGATCCTTTGCATCATGCTCTTCTTTTCTTGATTTGCACTCATAGCTTTGAATTTCAAATGAGTGACTAGTTTCCTCTCCTGTATCAGCTAGGGTGATGTCATCTTGAAGCCACAAGTAAGAAACCACCCACAAGAGGAGGGAAAAAATCAGTATTCCAGTTGCTAAAACGTACTCGCATTAAGAATTAACAGAGCTCTTGGTACAAGTAAACACCCTCACACGACACACTCACAACCATATCCCTCAAAAGTTTTTACATCTCGCAACTTTTCGCTCAAAATTCAATCAACCATAAACTTAAAATGGAGACATTTTCTTCACAGGAAACTGAAAACTCTTAAAACAGAAGTACACATAAACAGATACAAATAGTCGAGTGCACGTAAGCTAGCCCGGACACTCACGGATATCAAAAAAAAAAAAAAAAAACAGATACAAAGAAACATAGGAGGATGAGACATTGTATTTACAGCGATTACAAAATGGATTTCAATAATGACTAAGATCAAATAGCCAAGAAATGGAATTATTTTAAATTCCAAGCCCATGTATATATATATTAAAGGTGCTCTTGAATTGAAAGATTTGGTGCCTTTGAAATCAGAGATTAACTAGAAGCATCTGAGTTGTATACTTCCTGAAACAAAAGTATCATAATATTTTCAATGATGAATAATAGTAAGTTTTTAGATCCCTGCAATCTATAGAGAATTTCTTTGGCTTCATAATTTCACCCTGGTTGTCTCTAAGTTAATAAGCTCTTATCACTTATGGTTATGGTCATAGCTCCTGCGGGTGTATGTTAAAGGAAAACAATTAACCCAGAAATAGACTAATAAACTCAGCCCCAAAATGTCAAACGTCACTGCATAGGACGAGATTTATTAACACTAAGACTAACCTTCCATCTCCATATCAGAGTTTACAGGTGAAATGGATGCTGCTGACACTGTCAAACACTCAGATTGTGGCTCAATTCTTACAGGTCTCGATAGAGATTTTTCTTTCATTTCTTTATTTTTGGAAGCCAGGCTATATTTCTTTTTCATCCACAGGAAATATTCATGGCCAATTGCAGATTCACTTCCTGGTTCACCACCAAATAAAAATTCAAACTCTGGATTCCCAGATTCCTTGTGGCGAGCTGTGTCTTCAAAACTGGAACCATTTTTAGCAATGAACTGACATAATACTTCTATCTTCCTGACAATTCTATCATCTTTCGGCTTAGGTGGAGATGGAGATAGAACCTGCACATAATCTTTATCTGACAATATCTCATTGTCAACTTTAGAACCCATCATGAGGCCAAGACCACCTTCTAAATTTCTATTTTCGTCATGCTTGGGTCCATTATCCCCTAAATGACTGGGAGGTGCGCCTCCTTGATCAATTTCAGAGGGCTTCAATTCTTTACTATAATGATTGGTAGAACTAGGATCCAATTCAGACCGGCACAACAAGTTGGAAGAATCTGGGTTCGGAATTGAAGAAGAGGGCGAGGTGGGAGGAGGGGGAGAAGGTGGAATAGGTGGCGGAGAGGATGGTGGTGGTGGAGGAGCCATTGGAAGCAAATGAGATTCTCCAAGATTTGATTGCATGACTCCTCCAAAAGAAGGGGGAGTAGGAAAATTGGATGTTGTTGGATATTGTGGGATAGAGGGAAAGACCTGAAAACCACCTTGTTGCAATGGTGGATGAATTCGAGCTCCATACATCGTTTGTCCTTGTGAAGAAGGATGAAGAGGTACTAGGGAAGAAGGCTGCGGAGGCCGTAATAAATCTGAATTAGGAGCATGTGGAGGAGGAGGTGGTGGTGGTGGTGGTGGTGGTAGCGGCGGTGGCGGAGGTAGAACATGATGCATGTTCTGAACTCCTGAGTGTGAAAGTTGTACATTCTGCTGAGCACTTGAGTTAAATTGAGAAAACTGTGTGCTTCCATGGACTGGTGGAAACGTGTGAAAATATGTTTGACGGATATTTGTGATCCCACCAGGCAGCACTTGAATGGATGGGCCCTGAGAGAGGGGAGGTGGTGGAGCATGAGAACCCGACTGAGACAAATGAAGAGGTTGCCCAGCCTGAGGTGGGATTGGAGGGCCTGGTTGAATATATGAGGTAGGAGGAGGAGGCGGAGGAGGTGCTACTGCACGCTGTTGATATGCAGGTGGCCATGGTTTCTGAGGACCCTGCCCGAACTGAGAAGCATAATTTGTTTGACCATACATCTCAAATCCTATAAAACTAGAATTTGACTCTAATACAATTGTGAAATTTACTAAAAGAACCACAAAGGCACAGGCACATTCTTCAGCTCAAGCCACCGATAAAGCATCCTGTCAAGAACGAAAGCAGAATGAATGATCAACAAGGAGTAGCAAAGTACATAAGTTGATTGATACTCAAAATTAAAATGCATAGATATTGCAAACTCATCCAAACCCAAATTTAATCCCAGGCATCATGCATGCATTCAGTGAGGAATGCATAACTTCAGACACCCAAACATGGGATTCATTGATGGCAGTAAAAGCTTACAAAATGATAAAACTAGATGGAAATATATCTATGCTATACTTCGATTTGAGCTAAAATTCCCAGCAAATGCCATGTTCCAATTCAATTTTGTAGCCTAATAACCACCTCAAACTGGAAACAGAACAATATAAAATCTACAATGTATCTCCCACACAGTTCTCTTTCCCATAATACACAATCAAAAACAGAAAAACACGCCAATTCTCACAAACCCATCAACCAGTACACAGTAAGAATTGCAAAAAGAAGCTAAAATACCGACTTCCCCCCACTGCCATCTCGCAAAACGACACACGAGTGGAAGCCCGCGAGCGCGAAAACGAATCAAACGAAGCATTGAGGAAAAGCAACACAACCCAATAGCAATAAACAAGCTCTGAATCACTCACCGCATCAATTGAGATTCCAATTCCACGCTACGGCCTCGTAATTGGAAAGTCCTGAGGATTAAAACAAAAACCCACGATTGAGGTCTTGAAACTTGATAGAGTAATTAGGGTTTTGAGACGAAAACACAGTAGAAGGGCGCGGAGAAGTGGTGGCTGCAACCCTACAAGAGGCGGCCAATGAAACGTTTCTCTATCTGATCCTTTCACAGACTAACAGAACAGAAGAGATTCTTTTTCACGTTCGCTTCCAAGTTACAACCAAAGCGTAAGAATAAAGAAAAACAGTTCGCATCTCTCTCGCCAACAAAAAAAAATGTAAACTTTTGATTATCAATAAATACAATATATATGAATGTAACGGATATTTTTTGTCTTATAATAATGTGTTGGACAATTTTTATTAGGTCAATTCAAGTATAACGTATACTACAAAAAAAAAAAAAAAAAAAAAAAAAAAAAAAAAAAAAAAAAAAAAAAAAAAAAAAAAATAGCGTATAACTTAACTTAGTAGATAAGACGTCAATTATCATTTAAAAATAGATAGGTCAAAATTTTAAATATCCGACCTAAATCTTGTTAAACTTAGAAAAAAATAAGTAAATTAATAGTGTTATCTTGAGTATAGTTCTTCTGGTTAAGACATTTACAGTACCATGTGGATGCAAGTAAATTTCTTGAATATGGAATTCAAACTAAACTTGGAGCACAAATGCTATGGAAGCATAATTTGAGCATAGATTAACAAGTTGATTTATTCTCATATTAACCAATATGAGATATTTAAGTATATTTGTTGCTTAACTATTTTTTTAATATTTTATTCATTAATTTTTTTGAGATCGACTACAAGTCAACAAGTGGGAGCGGAAGATTCGAACCTCCGACTCCAAAAGGAAGGGTACATGTCGATTACCGTTGAGCTATATTCAGCTCAATTTGACTTTTATTAATTAACTAAATTGCCTATAGTTTCATATCATATTATTAGCTACTATCAAACCTAAATAAATTTTATCAATATACAATATTTCATGAAACCATCCAAACCTTATAGTAACACTTTTAATTTGACCCAAGTCTAATGAGCTATTATCACAAAAATAATAATAATAATAGTAGGTTGTTAAAATTGTGATTAGCTCATTAAGTAGTAATTTCATCAAATTTAGATCTGATTTTTTTAACTAATTTTAGATTTGTTCTTTATAGATTAAATGTTTATCCACATGTAGAATATAAGTTAACTTGGAACAAAAAGAGAAGAAAAGAAAAAATTAGATTGAAGCTTAAATAATAGAAATTAAAATTGAATAAGTGAGAATGAGGCACTATATTTGAGCTAGAAAAGAAAAACTGAACCGAACCGTCCAAACCAAACCGACGGTTCGATATCTGAATTGTACTAAAAATCAAACCATACACCCCCCTACTGGGTTAAATTCCTGATGGCCTTATATAATACCTACCTAACTTCTTCTCCACAGGGCTTGGGTTCAGAAATGGAACAAAACCAAGCATCACAAAGTTGCAAATTCCATGGGAGGCAAAAGCAAAGTGCTGCAATTCCCTGTAAGAAAAACTCACAAGAACAACATAAACCTTTCCAACTTCTAATGTATTCACTATTTTTTTCCAAGTACACAAGAGGTTGCCAACTAGAAAGCTAGAAGTGAACAGGGCTTCAACAGCTAATGGAAACAAAGCTACAAGAAGAAGAAAATGTTTGCTGCTAAACGACGGTCGATTCCTCCTCGAACGAGAATGGCAGTCTGCAAGAAGCTGCGACAAAAGAACAAGTGGGTGGTTGGTTGGTTCAAATGGACAGACTAGTGAACGTTTCACTGAACTGTAATGATATGGTTACTACTACATACGACTCGAATTAGCATGAGGTAACGAATCAAAATCAATGGCAGGATTCGACACGGTTGGATTTAGATGTGTTGGAAGATGGTAAGATCATAGCAGTTTCCTAGTGTGCATCTGTGTTCTCCTATGAATGTACAAATGACTAAGATGTTCTGTGCATTATGGTTGTCTTCACAATTGCATTCCGTTGCTCATTCATCGTTTCCACGACTATTTTGAAACTCCAATCACCTCCCCTATACCAGTAGGTCGTCTGTCATCTGATAGAAAAAACAAAGAGATGATCAGTGCCTCACTTTAAATTTCCAATTTCTGTGGGGAAAAAATGTGCAGGGAAGGAATCCACGACGATTTCTGCTTGTGCTTTAGAAAGATAAGGCACCACATATTCCATTTCGTCATAGTATCACCCGTACCTTGGTCGGGAAAAAAGGCAATAGTTTCCATGTCTGAAGCTGCTGCCGGAATACTTTCTTTCTGAATGTCTGCCGTGGAATCCAAGGCATCATTTGTCTTCGTATCTCCAGAAATTTCGACATCGATATCCATTCCATCATGCATCGAAATATCCTTTAGACTCGAAGGAGGCAATTCTAAACTAGAACTCACCTGCAAGTAGAAAAGAAGAGATTCTAATCATGTAGTTCAACAAGTTAAGACATATATCCTCACTCTTAAGAGGTCACATGCTCAAATCTCCTCACCCACACATGTCGTTGAACCCAAAAAAAGACGAAAAAAAAAAGATAAATATGAAACAATGATGTTCTCTCACATGGCGCCAACAATGCCGGTGCAGATAAATTTAACCTTTTTTCACAAGAAATGAAACCTCTCTTAGGAGATGTGAAAGTAAAAAATAGAAAGGCTAAGAAGAAGCCTCAATGTTTAGAGATTTTCTTGGGAAGAGGGGGGTACTCGTTATTTGCCCTTCCCTCTGTGGCTTTGGAGATAATTCAGAGGAAATGGCCATTTTTAGGACCCTCATTAAAAGCATGGTGTGGAGGATAAGGGAAAACCGCCTGGTCCCTTCAAAGATGGGGATAGTCCTTGGAACGAAATTGTTAAAACCAAACTGTTTTTGAGAAAAGCATCCTGTAAAAGCTGGGAGATTGGGAAAAAAAAAATATCAGATTTTGGGATATTTGCAGTAGTAGCTACCCAATGAAGGCTATGGTTTGAGAGGAATCAGAGAATTTTCAAAAAGGGTGGAGGCCAACCTTGAGGAATTTTGGGATCTAGTGAATATTTATGCTCCTACTTGGTGTACTCTTTCTAGTGATTTTTGTAACTGTAGTCTTGTGCATATTTCTGCCAACTTGGTTTCTTTTTGGTAACTGATGGCCGTGTGGGGGTTAAATTGTTGGCAAAAGATTAAATTTACCTAAATCTGACGGCTTAAGCTTTTTAGTTCAATGGTGATTTAACATGGTATCAGATAAAACTCCTCTAATTTCATTTCCTCTCCATTAATATTGATTTTCACTTGTTGGGTCTAATACAAGTTTCCAAACCGGAGTGTTAAAATATTGATAAAAGATTAAATTTACCACCCATCAGCTTAAGCTTTTGGGGTAAGTGGTGATTTAACATGCTCATTTCCCACTTCATTTCAATCTTTTGTATGGGCCTTCTTGATCAATAGAATCCTCTAGGCTCTAGTTTGATCAATATTTGGATTGGCCCTTGACCCTCCCTAAACTCTATTTTCCCTCTATTTACAATATAGATACAGCTGATTCTAAATTGTTTCTAGTGCATAAATGAATGAATCTAATCTCTTCTGTTATTTACACTTGAGCAGGAACTTGTTCAAAAGGAAATTTGAGGAGTGGGCTGACATTCTGTCTTATAGAATCGGTCACTATTAAGCGAATCACGGCAACACTCGAAAATCCACAAATTTAATTCTTCAAAATGATAAAAGAATTATTGATTCCTCCCTGTGCGACCCGGGGAAGCCAAACCCTAAAAATAAAAAATTCCCCCTTGCCAAGGCATGTCTGTCCTTCAAAGAATTTAGAAGAATCGCATCTAGAATCGCTCTCAAGTTGGTGTTAATGGTAAAACAAGAGCGGTTTGAGCTAGAAAGGAGCTATAGAAATATTATCATGCCAAATGTCTTGAGGAGAGCTCACCGTTTGAAATTGAGCCTCACCCTTAACAAGTGATCTGCAATTTCCTTACCCTTCTTGGAAAGGTTGCAACAATTAAGGGGAAAGGATAAAGTCCAGATTTCTAGTTTAGACTTTTTCAAGGAAACTGATTCCTCAAACAGAATCTGAAAGAGAAAGAACCCAAGGGAACACAAAGCCATCTCCTAGTTTCCCGAAAATCATGTAGCATAAAATTTTCTAGCTTCTGCATTGAAAAATGCAATCCAACAATCTTCATCATGATTGAAGTTCCTTCAAGGGTTGAGATTTCAAGAGTTCAAATTCCTATCCCACAAATGATTGTCATCCCAAAGAGCAAAACACTGGAGAAAAACTAGACAAAGAAGTGTTTCCCTTACCTGCCAAGGTATAGGTATACTTCCAAATTTTCATATTGCTCACAGTATCAAGGACTAAATAAATTCTCTCCGGCTGCCAGCTCCACATAACATACATGGATATCTTAGGGCTTTAACCACAAGAATTAGTACACATCGTCAAACACCAACCCCAGGAGAAAGACCATACTTGCTAGAGATAAAGTCCTGCTAAACGCCATCCCCGTTCTATAAAAAGACTTCCAAGTTCCACAATCACTTCACTAGGAAAGACACAATCCCCTTGAGTTCTTGAAAATGCAACAAATATTTGACCCCATAAAGTTTAAGAATTCATATTTCCATATAAAGTGAGACCTGAGTGCACAACAAGAGACACCAAATGTCAGTCTTCAATGCTATCCAAAATACTAATCAACCCACAATAGCTCGTTTCTTTCACTTTTTATCCCAACCACAGAAGATTTAGACAAATGGGCCTTCAAACCAAAGCAAGCCCTGGAACTTTAATATAGAGCACATTGTGAATATAAGATGGATAGAGAGAAGAAAACAAGGTATCATCAACAAACTGGAAGTGGTTGATATGGAAATTCTCTCTACCTACCTTCAAAGATACAAGCACAAACTCCACAGTCTTAGCGATATGGTGACAAACAATCGGACCAACAGAATAGAAGCTTGTTACATTAAGGTGTATCTTACACTTCATATTCATAGATATAAATATATTCATACATAAATAACACACTAAAATGCACATCTCAAAAGGTCTGTAAGGACATAAATTATCAGCTAATGCCTAATAGCTAATAGCTAAGTAAAGAAGGAATAACTAAAGAAGTTAAAAAAAATTGTTCCCATTTACAATTCACCATTGGTCTGCTCACAGAGAGCTTTTTAAAATAAATGAATTATAACAATGCATAAAAGAAAAGGAAACGAAAATGAAAAGAGATGGTGTCACCTTAGATGGTAGAGAAGCATCCGAAGATACTGGGTCTTTTATGAGCGTAGTCGAAGTGGCAACCATCTCCTGTTCATGCATAGTAGATGCCTTTATATTACTACCATCCTCTTGTCTATTATCTACTTCATCATGATTGGTCGATCGAGAAGTCTTAGACTTGATGTTGATATCACCATTCGATGTTGTGCCAATATCTTCAAAAGTCCTCTTCCTGATTTCAGAATTTAAAGTTTAAACCATAATAGGTATAATGACTTGAATAAAACGAATGTTTTAGCTATCGTTCTGACCTAATAGTACTATTCTGAGCAAAGTGAGTAGGGATTGGTCCGTTGGAAAACAATATTCCACGCAGAGGTTTCCCATCGATGACAGTTTCAATTTTGTATCCTCCATTTGGTATGCTTTCTGTAACCTTGGCTTGAAAACTTTTCTTTCCTTGAAGATGCTGAGATTGATTCAAAGGAAAAGTTTGTTTGTCTGCATTGTAGGACATCGTGTCATCAGAGTTTAGTCAGAATCACGCCATCATATCATAAACTAGTAGCAATATCTTAACAGAAGTTCCACTCATTTGATTGTTTGATGTGTGTCGCAACACGAACCAAAAAAATAATTGGAAAAAAACAAAAAAAAACTTGCATCTCTATCTTTTGAACATTGCAGACATGTCACTTCAGCTATATCCATTAAATGCTTCTTTATTGCAATTTTCAGAATGTGCACATTCTACATTTGATGATCACTCAGAGACAATTTAATGCACATTCTACATTCATTAGTTTGGGAAATACATACAACTTTAGCAAAGAACTCTAACATGGATACTCAAAAGGTACTTCCTTACATGGAATCCCATAGCCTTGCACAGTGATTGGTTGGAACACATCAGCACCAATTCCAATTTGTACCATAGGTCTTCCATGAGTAGCATTTAGATTCTGTTCTTGACACTTCAACTTCAATTGCTTTCTCAAAGACAACTTCTCTGGTTTCCTCTCGCTTTCCCTTGCAAGTCCTGAAAAAGAAAATCACAGAGACAATTTATTTACAACCCATAAATCATGTGAAAGATACTATCATTCAATAAAGGTCCACATTTAAACAAAGATAATAATCATGTGTCGCTTAAGAAAATAACAAGAGTATAAACCTGTGAACAAGTAATACATATCGCCGAGAGCCTCAAGACTCTTATTGCAACCGCCTAAAAGAGCAAGTACACCAACTTTGTAGGGGTCTAAACAGTCCCCAGCCACTGAAAATCTAGCGGAAGGTCCATCACCCATAGTTGTGATCTTGGTCCATATACCAGTTTCTGCATCAGGTATTGAAGATAATAAATGAAAGTGAAAGTACAGATTATAGTCTACAATACATAATATTTCATTATATAATAACCAAAGCCAAAAGATATGACAATGGAAAAATCATCAAACTCTCTGTACACAAGGAAATTCTTTAAAGAAAACCAACGCCTAAATTTTAGCCAAATGATCAAGATCAACATTGTAGCATTTAGCATATGAATCTTACATCAACTATCTCAAAATTAAGACAGTTTGCACCCCTCGGCATTCAGTATCCATAATCAAGTTGGAGAAAACTCAGTCAGTCATCAACAAAATGTAGAAAATGCTTCATGCCATTACAGATCAGCTTATTTTCCTTTTAGGAGTGCTAATGAGGAATTAACACATACCAATATCGAGCATATAAAGGTCATTGTATAGATTTTGGGCATCTGTAAATCCCCCAAAAACAAACAAGCTCCTTCCAAAAGATATGGTTGTATGACCAGCACGAGGTGATAATAATTGTCCTGAAGTGTTCAACTCTGTCCACACTAGAGTATCTATAATAAAATACCAAAAAGATAAATCAGGATGTTTATACACATGAGATAAGGCAAATATTTCATGGACATCTACCGTCCATTATGATTGATAGCTAGGTGACTTGAAACAAAAACGGTAAAAAATTGAACTTTCATGAGAAAAATTGAAGAATACAAGAGCATGTAAAAAACAATCCCAAAAACAAAAACAAAAATGGGAGTCTAACCCTAACTACAAAAAATGACTCCAACGTAAAAAAAAAAAGACCAAAACCATAATTACAAAAAGACTTGGTGATTGATGCCCCCAAGGATTAAACCTATGTCAAGGATTAGCACCTGTGTCAAGGATGTGAACGTCTGATAAGTAATAGTCATGCGCATCTTCGCCACCGATCACAATAACTTTATTCTTCCAAGATGAGCAAGTATGGCTATCACGTGGAGATGGAGGAGTCCCAGATGTTGTAGCTTGTTTCCAAACAAATGTCTCTAAAAACATAGGAAAAATAGTATACATTACAGGCACCGAGGCTATAGTAAAGTGATCCAGATCACACGAAAGCAATCAAGATCATGGTACAGCTGGTAATGTGCATAGAGAAAATCTTGAGCACTTTATAACATATTCTTTTGGCTAAGGCAGAAAGAAGATATACAGAAGGAATAGACTCTTTCCTCAAGCCTTTATGTAGAGGAGAAAATCAATAGTGGTAACCCATCAAACACGTTTTACCAACCAGCCAAACAGCCAAACGAAACAATCAAGCATTACAATTCTCTCAATGTTTCCCATAAAGAAATAAACCAATGCAAGTGTAAAGAACCCATATAGCCGCATTCCCAGAATTCTGTTAATGACATGAAAATACAAAAAGAATTTCTTTCGTAATCACGAGTGTTTAGATGTGCTAATACATAGACTATCGATATAAAAACAGAAAATAAAATCAAAATAGAATCGCAAATTGGTACTTGCAGAATCATTTGAGTCAATTTATAAGCAAGAAGTATTACCTGTATTCAATATGTAGAGATCATTATAGTACACTTCATTATTGCTGGTAGATTTGCCACAACCACCAAAGATGAAGAGTCGTTTGCCAACAAGGGTCGCGCTATGACCCTCTCGTGCCTCTGGCCCGTCGCCTCTTAAACTCGGACAAATCCATGTATGCAAAGCTAGAAGTGAAGCAATTATGCAAATTTTTCAATAGCATGTATAGTAACATCCCAACATTTAGCAGTTCGAAGCTAATCAACACAATAAATGGAACCTTAACCAAAGAAAGTTAAATAGATTATCTGATTCTAACTGCCATATAAACTTTTTTTGTCTTTTTCCACAAGAAAACAGCCAAACAGAAGCTGAGATGCCAGAAGAAAAGAAAAAAAAAACATAGAATCTTGAATATTCACAAGTCAAAACTTCTAGAGATCAAATGGAGAAAAATCAACTTACAGGTGTCCAGTATATGCAAATCCTTAAGAGGGCTCATCCCATCAGTACCCCCAAACACAAAAAGATTGTCACCAATTGTGGTACACGTGTGACTGTCCCTTGGAGTGGGTGGGCTTCCTTTTATCACAGGCTGGCTCCATGTTTCTTTTGCTGCAAACCAGCAATCTAAATTAGGCAAAGAAAGTTTACATGTATATTTGTATGTATACATTGATTTACAAAAAATTGTCATATATAAAAGAAAAGCACCATTAACCCCAATAGAAAAGCAATTAACCCCCTCCTTCCTACCCACCTACCCCATCACTTCCAAGACATTGAAAAGAATCAAACACATAAACAATAAATTGTTCAAATGGGGGGCAGGACAAGATTAAAAACAAGTAATCTCCTTCCATAAATTGAATATTTTCCCCATTGAAGATCGTTTAATATAATCAAAGCCCATGTTGGTAACAGCAAATGTAATTACCATTAAAAACAAACTCATTTCCAGTGAAACTTTCCATCACCAAAGTCTCCTAAAAAAGCAAACACACAACAGTAATGCCTGATTAAGAAACATTAACAACAAATACAAAGTAAAAGATTACTCAAAAGGGCATACAAAAAATCTCAAACTAGATTCCATTACAGATATGAATGTCAATGTTAAACCAAAGTAAAAGATTAGGCAACTGGGTATACAAAAGTCTCCAAAAAAAAAAAAGCAAACCCACAACAGTAATAAACATTAACAGCAAAAACAAAATACAAAATTACTCAAAAGGGTATACAAAAATCTCAAACTAGATTCCATTACAGACAAGAATGGCAATGTTAAACCAAAGTAAAAGATTAAGCAAAAGGGTATACAAAAATCCCCCACAAAAGAACAAAAACACAACCGTAATGCCTGATTAAGAAACAAATAGCAGCAAAAACAAAGTAAAAGATTGCTCAAAAGGGTATACAAAAATCCCAAACTAGATTCCACTAACCAGCAAGAACAAAGTAAAAGATGGCTCAAAAGGGTATACAACAGACAATATTCCATTACAGACCATGAATGGCAATGTTAAACCAAAATTTCCCCACTTCTAATGCAAGAGGGGAAGAACAGAAAGAAAAGTTTTTTTTGATAGGAACAGAAAGAAAAGTTGAAAACAAAAAGTAAAAGCAGAAAGCTCCTACCAGTGTCGAAGACGTGCACTTGGTTAGTCTGGCAGTTGTCTTTGCCATAGCCCCCAAAAACATAGAGATATCTTCCATCTTTAATGGCGTTACAAGTATGTCCCCACCTCTTACCGGGGGCCCCGGATACCTCTCCCGGACCTCCATCTTGGCCCCGTCTGGACAGTAGTTGGACACTTTCCCACCTCATCTTTTTATGTCGGGGAATCGGGAAGAAAGGAAAGAAAGAAAGAAAACAGCTTGAAAATAAAAAGAAAAAGAAAAAGAAACAAGTAGTGGGGTGGGCTAAGAAGGGGAAATTTCTTTTGTATGGAAAAATGAAATCAGGGGTAAAATTAAGACAAGAATGGGTTTCATCTGGGATATGATTAAGTGGGATTTTCAGGTGTGAAGCTATGGAGCTTCATTCATGCAAATAGAAAAAAATGGAGGTCGGAAAGCAAAAATATATATATATATATATATATGCCGTTATGTGAAAAGGGAATGTAGAAATGTAGAAATGTAAGTTTTTTCTCTGGTTAAAAACTAAGGAACAATGAAAGAAATGATACGAAATTTTTAATAAAGAGAGCAAAAACCTGAAAAAAAATTCAACCTTTGCTCTTTGGGGGCCATTAAAATGAAGCCAGGGATCTCGAGTGGTTTAAAAAACTTCAAATTTTTGCTACTTTTGATGAAGGAGGGAGGACCCGCCTACGATTTGCTATCAACGACACAGATTTCTTCCATATTTTTTTTTTCTTATTTTTTATATATATATATTGTATAATATAACTGCATTTCTCAAAAACTCCGAAAAATGAAACAAAATAACTATTGTGATTGTGGGGGAGGAAAAACGATGAGACGAGAACAAAATTCCCTTGGTGGGGTTTGTGATTTTATTATTTAAATTCTTTTCTTTCTTATATTTAAAATATGCTATTTTTCATTTTTTTTTTTTTTTAAGGAGAATTTTTGGAGTTTGTTACAATCACGTCATTTTTCAATTTTATCCGTCATATGTGTACTTTGTTGAATTTTGTAATCAGCCACTTTGTTACCGTATAATCAGGCTTTACATGCGAAACTCACATGTGAATAGAAAATGACAAATTTGTCATCGACAAATTTAAGAATTAAAAAAAAAAAATACATTTTGGATGAAAATAAACTTATAGAGAAAGTTTTTTTTTTTCGTTCAACCCTACTTTCTTCTAAAGCTTTGTGAAATGAACCGTATCGAGTATTATCTGAGTCGTTGCGTCAAGAAAAATCTTTTCCAACTCACGTGAGAGTCGCACATGTGAAGTCGTGAAACTCAATTAAACGGTAAAATAATAACAAATTGGTTGATTGTCAAATGGTACATGAGTGATGGATAAATTAAAAGTTTAAGGGTATAATTGTAACAAACTTCGTATGTCATAGATAGTTGGTGCAATTTTTCCTTATTTTAATTTTATTTTTACCTTAATACTTTTTTTCAAATTTTCGAATGAAATAATTTTTGTAACCCTTGTTGAAAATTATTTTGTTAGCAAACTTAATATAATTTTATCTTGATTTTCTATTTTTTTTTTTTTTGAGATGTGATGTCTAACATACTTGATTTAACTTATAGGATAAATAGCAAGTTTAGCCTTTGTTGATACAAATTTTCGATAACATGTTTTTTTTTAGTCCCTAGATAATGTGTTGTGTATGTTCACTTAACGGACACGTGGTTGAGGTATGTACGATCTACATCGGTGCAGTGTCAGAATAAGTGTGAGGACACGTGGTTGAGTTCTCACGCTTATTCTTAAAGGTTTCGTATCACTTTACATCGCTGCAGTATCAGGTGATGGTAAAGTTCGTACTTAAGAATGACACTAAGTTGGACTAAGGGTTAGTGATATTTGCGTTGCCTCCAACAACTTTGTCTTTTCTTAATTCTATACAAGCTAAGAAGTAATGATGATTTTTATTGTTGTCGAGGGACCTTGAGGGACTTCCCTAGGTTTATTCACATTCTATGGGTTGGTATGATGAGATATAGGTCCTTGTTATGTATTATATCAATTATCTGTAAGTTCTCACTTCACAGACGTTTCGACGAGCTCTCTCTTCTCCTCCATTTGATAGCTTCACGAATACCATTTAGTGGGGAACCTTTAAAGATCTTTAAGTTTTTAGGACAAGTTGATTTATACCACGTGATAATGTGATTTTAACATGTATGTGAACTTCCAATACTATGTTAGTCGAGTTCTTAAACTCGTAAATCAACTAAAAAATAAATTAATAATAAGACAATAAAGTTTCAATTTTAGTTTTTCGCTTATCTCTGTCATGTTGGTTGTATTATTTAAGATTTATGTTAAAATGATTTTAAGTTGTTTGAAACATTTTGTAGGCGTACAATATGCATTCAATCGACGTGTTGATAACATTAACGAATTAGACATGTAATTCAAAATTTATATGCTTAAAAAATATATTTAAATAACTCAATAATAGAGTAATTCTTCAAAATAACACAAAAATGTTTATCCTAACAACTCGAAGATTGTTTATGAGTTTACTTATTTACTTATATGCTTCTATTAAAAATAAAAAATATTCATTGTTATTCTATT
Organism: Herpetospermum pedunculosum; assembly: GCA_028017165.1. Classification (NCBI taxonomy): domain Eukaryota; kingdom Viridiplantae; phylum Streptophyta; class Magnoliopsida; order Cucurbitales; family Cucurbitaceae; genus Herpetospermum; species Herpetospermum pedunculosum. The sequence goes on from CM051530.1 coordinate 2,435,985, forward strand.
AAAAATAAAAAATATTCATTTAACAATTAATATGAATGTCCATGGGACGGGATTAAAGATGACTTTTTCATTCACGCCTTCACCCTACAAAATATTTTATTTTATTTTGCAGGGAATGAAAATATTTATGGTTTATAATATTTTTTTTTTATTATTATTTTATATTGTTATTTTAATTAAACTGCATATTTTGTTTATAGAATTTTTAAAAAATTTCCTCATGAAAAAGGGGTTATTTAGACATTAATGAAAGTTGTTTATTCAAACATTCTCTTGACATAACTATTCTAAAACAGTTTCTACAAGATAGCAAGGACTGTTACAATGGATAATAGATATATTATTAAAAGAAATACTTGGAGATGGGAAAACACTATTTATTTATTTATTTTATTTTTTATTATTATTATTTATTTATTTATTTTATAAAAAAAACATGATAGCTTTTTTTTGTTTTTGTTTTTTTCAAACCATAAATGAGATTAATATGTTCACATGACGAGCCAGGGCGACGGATGGCTTTTCCGTCTCTAGGAGTTGTTTATAGATTAAAATAATTGTTACGGGCTACTTCAGCCCCGCGTCACTCGCTGACGTCACACCCACTCCCCAAGGAGTGGGGGCCACCGCACCAAGCCCCGGACGAACCACCCATCAGAGGCTGACCCCGAAACTTCGGTGGATGAAGCATGCTACAACTAACGAAGGCAGACTGTCGTCACGCCATTCCTCGATTAGTACGAGCTGTGACCGACAAGACAACCTGCCACGTCTGACGAATAAGCGGCACAGCATGCGCCCCCAACCCTATCGGGAATCGGGGAACGACGGTTGTCGTCATCATGACAAAGCGCGTGGACCCAACCCCGGTTGATTCGCTCCCCTTCGTCCGAAGGCCAAGAGACCGGGTCGCTCAGGGAACACTCCCTCACCGCCAGCTATAAATATCTTTCATGTTCAAAAGGAAAGGATGACGAAAAAGACGGATAACTCTATCCTAAACTCTCTCTTTATTACTCCTACGTATGCTCTGATCTCTCTGACTTAAGCATCGGAGGCCCGTGGGTCATGCCTACCGGTGGAATATGATGTTTTCTCTCCTCGTGCATGTACTCCCTCCCGTCACTAACCACTGCAGGCGGCGGAGCGAGCGGAAGAATTCGAAGGTCCAAAATCTTGCATCAACAATAATCGAGAGTTATAATAGTTGTGAATAGTAGATACTATTGAAGTCAATACAATTACTTTATTGACAGTGAATTATAATAGTCGGGAGACCATGAACTGAGTTATAATAACTCAGTCCACCAAATTCTAAGTTGGTACTCTCAAACATCCCCTAATATTTTCTTCATAAATATAAAAAATTATTGTTAATAAATAGGGAGAAAAGTTATCAAATGAGACCTTATTTATTTCACAGTACAATTAACACCCCATTTTTTATTTAAATTTCTTAAATCACATTTGACATTACAATCTAAAACTAAGGCTATTTATGATTCATTTATGAAATTGTAGGCTGAAATCTACCTCTAGGTTCCTTATTTACAAAATTAAAATAGGATATTATTTAAAAAAAAGAAAGTTGAGATTTGAAAAATGGAAAATAAATAAGGAAAGAGAAAAGGTAGTTAAGAAAATAAATGCAAAAGATAAAAAGAAAAAAAAAGAAAAAAAAAAAGGACTGAATTGTTTTAAAAAAATGTATTGAAGAGGACAAAATTGCGGCTGGTTCAGGTGGTGTTTGGGAATCCCCATTTATGTAAAAAGGCCTTTCCCCTGAATCGTATCTGCCTTATCTGATGCGACAGCCCACCGCCCATCTATAGCCAAACAATCAAATCCTTTATTTATTATCCAATTTTATTTTTTATTTTAATGTTCTTTGAATTTATGTTTATTTAAGTTATCATGGTTGGATTTTTTTATTTTTTTATTTTTTTATTTTTGTGGTCGTGGTTGTTGTTTAATTTATAGAAGATGTTTTTAAAATTTGTCGCAAAAATAGTAATCATACCTAAAATAATGATAAATATAATAAAATTTAAAACATTTTACAAATATGACAAAAAAAAAAAAAACAAGTGATTATCACTAATAGACTGTTATCGTTGATATTCATTGATAAAATGACTATCACTGATAGACTAGTAATAGTCACGGACAAAATTCTATAAAAAAAAATAAGGTGATAGATTACTATCAGCGATATGCTACTATAAGTGGTACAAATTGTTATATTTGCAAAAAAAAAAAAAAAAAATGTTATATTTTTTATTATTTTACTTTAAATTTACATTTAGTACAATTTTCTTTTAAAAAAATATTCATATATATTTTTATGTGTACTATTTTACTTTCATAAACGTTTTACAACTATTATTCGAGTAGAAAGTCATTTAAAATGTTGGACGTAAAATAAGGTGATGGTGATTAAGATGTTTGTCTGGATTAAGTCTAAAATAACGAAATTTAAACACGGCGACTTTTCATCTGTTATTTTGTCGACTTTTCTAGTTCAACTATAATTTTGAAACGTTTATGAAAGATTGAAGGTAATATTGCAACTTTTAAAATAGTATGAATATTTTTTAAATAAGTGATAAAAATTTGAGATATATAAAATTTAGCCTTTTGTTTTCATACCATTTTACAAATTTAAATCAAATGGCGCCTATTTTTTTTTTAAGATGATTTTGAAGTTGGTGTTTAATCTCTTCAAAGTTTTGAAGTTATTCGTTGTCTGCCCATATATTAATGCATTCAATTGAAAATAAATAGAGTGACGTATTCGTGTTAATAAAATAATACTTTAATGCTTCATCAATAAGTTGTTAATATTTTTTCCTATGGAAGGACTCGACTAAGATATTTTAATATATTGAGAAGAGTGTTACGTTCTTATGAATATATAATTGAGAGACAATATTTTTATTGGTGTACTATACGATATTTCTAGTAAAACCAAAAGCAAGTCACAAAGGCGTAAGCATAAAGTAAACAATATCATGTCCTTTGTGGAGATGTGAAAAGGGTTTGTCGAGCACAACTAATAATATCTAAGCCATACCTCAGACATATAAATCATGTTCTCGTGCATTCTTTAAGTGGTGAACTAAATATATTAAGACTCGACAAAATTAGTCATACTCTATCTATGCGGGTAATGTACTTAGAATAATAACATGAGTTGACTTTGATAAAAATAATGTGATCAGAAATGGACATACAGATAGACTATTTGTGATATATATATATATATGAAGTCTTTTGAGTAGTGCCAAAAAGGGAAGTCCTCGAGATTTGTGTTAAAAGTAGATATAATGTTGTACTATTGTAAGTACACGTGGAGCGTTCGTTACCCTCGACAAAAATAAATAATGATAAAATCGAGAATTACCTTAAATATAATGGATTAAAAACATTGAACGTTATAATCACTAAATTAACATTTTTTAAAACTTAGTTTAAGGTTATTGTACTCTTTTAAACTAATTAACGTCAAGTGTGGTTTTAAAAAAACTAACAGTAAAATAGTGTTTGGTAAATTTCAATTCAAAACTAGAAAAAATTAGTTAAATTAATACTAAATTGTTGTAATTTAATTATAATAATCAACGTAAACTTAATATTTAAATTGTTTTCGTAACAATGTTTGATCTATCATTTAGGAAAAAAAATAAATTTATACCCCTAAATTTTAAAAATGTATCAATTCAAACACCAAATTAATAATTGTATTAATTAAAACCTTAAAACTTGTGTAAGTATGTCAATTTACACCCTCTAAGAAAGTGTGTTTGAGATACCAATTTAGAGTTGGGTGAACTGAGTTATTATAACTCAGTTTACGTTTGGTCCACCAACTATTATAACCTACAATCAATAAAATAACTATATTGACTTCAATAGTATTTACTATTCACAACTATTATAACCACCGACTATAATAACTCATTCAGCTTCTCAAACAACTCCTAAGTGTTCAATTTTGTCTTCTCACCTCTCCACCCAACCTTGTCGGCGTCGCTGTCCACCTCCCTTCAGCTTAAGGAATGAAAATAATCACACTGTAGATCAAGTCGATGTCCTCCCTTCAGTAAACCGCAGCTTAAGGAATGAAAATAATCACACTATAGATCAAGTCGATGTATACAAGAGAAAAATATTTACAAGAAGAAGGGCTTCTGGTGTACATGAAAGACCAATCAAACAAAAGTTATACATATCATATGTCCACAATGATATGATATTGTCCATTTTGAACATAGTCCATGATTTTGCTTTTGGTTTCACCCAAAAGACATCATGTCGTTGGAGACAGTTCTCCTCACTTATATATTCATGATTTTTTTTATCTAGTCGATGTGAAACTTTGTTTGTATTTCAAATAATTTTAAATATTTTTTTTTTGTCTTATAAAAAAAAAAAAATTGTAAGATGAACTTTCAAGTTTAAAAAATAATAATAATAAGTACTCCATCCATTAGACTTTTTTTATTTTATTTTATTTTTATTTTTATTTTTTTTTTGACAATATGTTGGGGTGGGGAATTGAACCTAGGACCTCATGGCCACTAGGCGATACATCATGTCATTGAGCTATGCTCTTGTTGGCTCCATTAGACTCGGATTGATTGCTTCAAAGTTGAGACATTAAATTAAAGTAAAGTAGTTTGAATATATATACTAATATTTTATTTCATGCATTCCACGTGTAATAATTTAAATAAAACCAGTTTTAAAATGACATTTAAAAAAAAAGTTTAAACCTAATTAAAAGTAAAAAAAATATATATATACAGACTTGATGACATCACTCATTTTGTAAGGTAAAAAAGGCAACTCAGTAAATTTTAAAATCAGGCACAAATATCAAGGAAGATTTTAAAATATATTTTGAATCTTCAATTTCCTTTTAAAATTTCATCCAACTTTCCAACGACTAATATTTTTCATATGAAGGACAACTAGGTAAATTCACAATATCCGAATATCTCAATTCAGTATAATTCCTGATTTTTAGTGAAACATTTGGGCCGCTTTGTAACGGGCCAATCTCGAAAGCCTAACTATCACAAATATTTGTTAGGGAAATCCTTCCAAATGTATTAGGGTCGGTTTTGAAAAAAAGACAAACAAAACTCGATCAAAGTAGGAGTGCAAGGACAAACCGATTTCGGTTCGGGTTAAAATCGGTCAGTTTGGCGATTTCGATTTTCATATAAAGAAAACCAAATAAAATCGATCGATTTATGGTTTGGCCAAAATTAAACCGAATATAACCAAGCCGATCGATTATGTATAAAAACGTGTGCATGTTGGATCTAGCCTTAAAACACAAATTTTAATCTAATATATCCATTCATTCAAGCCAACTAACGACGCCTAACACACGCAAAAATTATGCCTAGATTGTCGATCCGCCCAAAACTTGACCCGCCACATTGCCCACCCGCGCACCATTTACTAGTCGTCGAACCAACAAAACCGTTGATTTAGTCGGGCAGTCGACGCAGTTTTCCTATCTCAGGAGTTCGGTTTCGGTTCTGGACAGTAATCGAGCCAAACTTACCCCACTTGCACTCCTAATCCAGAGTATGGTTTTAGATTCTAGTATTAGACCTTATTTTTTTATACAAAAAAATTTAATTAATGCGGGTGGAGGGATTGAACCTTTGATCTCTTAATCAAGGGCACAATTTTATGACAATTGAGTTATGCTCGGTTTGACAAATGACCATTACTTACAACTTTATGTCAATTGAGCTAGACTCGGTTTGACAAATGACCATTACTTTATCCCTTATATTTAGGTAATTTATGAACAGAAATAATTATTATGAGAAATAAAAATAGTTATTATGGAGACAACTTAAGATGAACGTATTGATAGGCCCCGTTTGATAACTATTTGACTTTTGAAAATTAAGCCTATAAACAATACATTCACATGAATTGCTTTGTTGTGTTATCTATTTTTTCGAGTGTTTCTAAAATCTAAGCCAAAATTTATAAAAAAAAAAAAAACTTTATTTCGTTTTTGAAATTTGGTTAAAAATTGTAATGTTTTCGTAACAAGATAAAAATTATGGTAGGAACTTATATGAGCATGTGCTGTTTATAGACTTAATTTTCAAAGGTCAAAAACTAAAAATTAAATAGTCATCAAACCGGCTTTATTATAATATGGGGGTCAATCAAAATCAAAACCATTTCTTGACTATTAAGGAAAGTTTGGGCCGTTTTGTAATGGGCCAATCCCAAAAGCCCAAATATTTGTTAATTATTCGCAATTATCGGCCCAGCCCAATGATAAGGATTTGCCCGTCCCTTAGGTTTTCGTCTTGCTCCAGCTCCGACTCGCGAGCTTCTTCTTCCATTTTCCTTCTGTTCTTCAGAGCTCATCGTCCATAACAATGCCGCCATTACAGTATCTGCATCTTCGAAGGCTTTTCATTCGATCTCTATCATCGTCTTCTTCTTCTTTATCTGCTTGTTCGTCTTCGAGTTCTTTGAATGGATCTACGAGGAGTATTCTTTTACATCGAAATTCGACCTCTCTCTTCCGCCATTTCCGTCATCAAGGGCCGGCATTGAGATTTTCTCATCCTTTGCAACTCTCACTTTCTCATTCGTTCTTCTCCGATTCCGGCGAGAATGATGTGGATCAAACATCGCAGTCGCTTGCAGCCGAGCTTCTCAAAGACCCCGATTTGGATCCTCTTCCCATTACGCAGCGCCTTCAACTTAGCTTTTCGCACGTTAAACTGAATCCGGAGATAATCCTCAATACGCTCAATCTCTCCTCGGAAGCTGGCCGGACGGTGCTAGGGTTTAATGAATGGTTAGTATCGAATCCTGATTTTCACCACACGGATGAGACTATATCGTATTTCGTTGATTATTTTGGTCGTAGAAAGGATTTCAATTCGATTCATGAAGTTCTTGCCAAAGGTTTAGGGATCAGTGGGGCTAAAACCCTGCGGTCGACTATTGATCGGTTCGCTCGTGCCGGGCGACCGACAAAGTTGGTATCGTTTTTTGAGACAATGGAGAAGAATTATGGGTTTAAGAGGGATAAAGAGTCGCTTAGGATGGTGGTGGAGAAGCTTTGTGAAAATGGCTACGCGAGCTATGCAGAGAAGACGGTTAAAGACTTGGCTAACGAGTTTTTCCCTGATGAAGCAATATGCGATACTCTGATCAAAGGATGGTGCGTGGATGAGAAGATTGATGAAGCGAAAAGGCTAGCGGGTGAGATGTATAGGGGAGGATTTGAGTTAGGGACAACGGCTTACAATGCTCTGCTTGATTGTGTTTGTAAGGTTTGTAGGAAAAAGGATCCGTTTAGACTGAATTCTGAAGCTGAGGAAATTCTGGTGGAAATGGATTATCGTGGGGTTCCACGAAACGTGGAAACTTTCAATGTGCTGATTAATAATTTTTGCAAGATTAGGAAAACTTCTGATGCAGTTAATTTGTTTCAACGAATGGGGGAGTGGGGATGTCATCCTAATGCTGAAACGTTTCTTATTTTGATTAGAAGTTTGTATCAAGCGGCAAGAACAGGAGAAGGGGATGAAATGATTGACAGAATGAGGTCTGCAGGATATGGCGATGCACTTGATAAGAAGGCTTATTATGAGTTTCTGAAGATTTTGTGTGGGATCGAGAGGATTGATCATGCTCTGATTGTCTTTGCAAAGATGAAGAAAGATGGGTGTGAACCCGGAATTAAGACATATGATCTGTTGATGGGAAAATTTTGTGCTCATAATCGTCTGGACAAAGCGAATTCACTCTTCAATGAAGCTCAAAAACGGGGTGTGCCGGTTACTTCTAAAGCATATCAGGTGGACCCAAGATATGTAAAGAAGCCAAAGGTAAAGAAGGCTGAGAAGAAGAGGGAGACATTGCCCGAGAAAATGGCGAGGAAGAGGAGTCGACTGAAGAAAATTCGATTGAGTTTCGTCAAGAAACCGAAAAAATCTATGCGTAGAGCATTTTGATGATGATAATAGTGTAGCATCAGAATGCATATGGATTGAAGTTTGTTTCCAAACTTGATAAATGATTTGTTATGATGTTCTCTGTTTTCTTTTGCACCTGCCCTTCTTTCCCTTCATCATATTAGCAGCAGAGAAATAAGAGGTTTTTATTTTTGCCCTGTTTGGTATTGTGGCCTGACCTTAAACAAATACAGGACAATAGCAGCTCTGACATTCCCCATTCCATTATATTTGACAAAGGAACACTGTTAAATTTTGGTGGATCGAAATTCCAGGTTTGTTTAGGCAATTGTAACTTAAGAATATTGCATTGTTTTTAATTTCTCTTATTCTGCTACAGAATGTAAAATGAAGGTACTGCTTGTTCATATTTGATTTAGTGAACCTGAGAACATGTTAGTACTCGAAACATAGCTGGTCAATTCGAGCATAGCTCAATGAATAAGACACAGATTGTCATTCCATTCGAAAGGTCGATGTTTCAATCCACACACTGCAATTGTACCCGAAACGTAGCTGGTTCTGCTTTTATAAATTTTCTCTTTGTGATGGCTCATAAAGTTTTTGTTGAACAAGTTTGGCCTTGTGTCCACCATCCTGCCGATTATTTTTGTTTTACAGGCTTAACCGCGGGAAAACTGACCAAATGTGGAATACTATCTGAAGTGAGCCATTCAAATCAGGCGAGTTTCATCCAATTCTTTACATCTCATGTTGTGTTTGAATCTCTTTATTTCTTATTGATAATTAGCCATACATGGCCATGGGGTGTAGTTTACGGTGCATATCAGTTTGTTTGGAAGGAATGACTTTCTAAGTACATAAACCAGTTTGTTTGGAAGGAATGACTTTCCAAGTACTTAAACCGGCTCTAAAAATGCTTCTCTTAAGCAAGCTGATGGGTGTCAGTACAAAGCATTTCAAGTTAACTCAGTTGTGTAGTTCATTGAATTTTATTCTTCTTTGCGTAAAATTTAGCCTGCAGAACCTTGCATCTAAAAGCTTCACTGCATTCTGAGTTGTTTTTGGTCGTTTGAGAGATCCCATCACCATATAATGATAGTTGTTGAGAGTAGAACAAAGTATTCTAACTGCAGTTTTTATCTGGATTAGTTTTTTTTAGAACTATTGGATGAAATGGATTTGGAAAATGAATTTGTATATTGTTTGCCATGCACTTGTCATTGGATCCTATTACCATATATCGCTCTTCTAAAGAATATAACATTACAAAAGTGGGCGGATACTCAAGTTTCAACCTATAGAAAAAAATGAAATGACAACATAAACTTAACTCGCTAGTAATTGACATTTCCTCATTTCTTTTAGGTTGGAGGTTCAAATCTTCCTATTTCCACATTTGTTATACTAATATCTTAATTATTGAATTAGGGACGAGGTCCACCATACTATTTATTAGTACAGTGTTATTTGGACATTTTTCTCTCAAATTTTCATCATATGAGAGTAATATATTGTGATTACGATGTTCTGTTTTGTTTATTTGATCCTTTAGAATCTTTTTCTAAGTACTCTATTATTATATGTTAATGGTTTTGAATATATTTGTGAAACTAGGGTTCTTTTTGCCTCCTAGATCGCTTGTTATTGGCACTTTGCAGCTTAAAATTTTGTTGTTGACATATGAATGCAACATCTTTATTTTTATTTTTAAATTTTTTTTTTTTTTTTTTTTTTTTTTTTGATTACATTGGGGGTGGGGGGATTTGAACCACAGACCTCGTGGTCGTCAACTGATACATATGCCAGCTGAGTTATGCTCGCTTTGGCATTTTTAAACTTTTTTTAGTAGAAATGAAAAACAAAAGTAGACAAAAATTAAGGAGGATTAGAATAGGGAGGGAGGGCTCGATGTTGACTACATTAGTCGCCCAAGGTGAAACTTCTTCCATCCAAATTGACGAAAGGTGTGTTCTACAATCATACCCAGTGAAGTTTTGTGCCATCGAATTGTAAATCCCTAGGACAAAGAGAAAATCGATGATTATTCCTTGTCGTTTCTTTTTGTGCAAATCATCCACAATATGTTGAAACTTGTTCTCGAACCTATCTTGATTGATGAGAAGTTTGAAGATAAGATTTGTGCATAAAGTTGGATTCAAATTGTTTTTTTTTTTGTTTTAATTTTTCTATACCAAGTTCTTTGTGTTAATTTTAACAAAGTCAACATAAATATCTATAGATATAAAACCTTCACCAAAAAAATTATAGTAGTAATAAATATATAAATGGGTCATTAACAAATTTTGTTTTTAAAAAAATCGCATTTCTCAAACACACCAGAGTGTCGGCAAATCATAAAGTTTCCACTAATTAAATAAACCACGAAATACGTCAGGCCAAATATCAATTATCTTTAATTTCATAATTAAATAAAGAATTTTGTCATTTGGTGGACATAAATAGAATGAAGAAAATTATTAGCACCCGAAATGTAATATATTTGTTTAAAAATATATATTTCACAAATATAATGTTTAATCCAACTATTGAGGTACGATAATAATAATATTTTTACAAGGGTTTAAATTTTCACCCAAAAAAAATAAATTTAGAAGTTTTTATTAAGAAATAATTTAGGGAAATTGTAGTAAATGACAATTTAAGACTTATTGTTTGCAAATATAGCATGTTTTTAAAATTTTTGCGGATATAGCAATTTATATCGTTGATATCTTATGACTGATAGAAGTCTATCGCTGATCACCTCAACCTTTTATAGATTTTTGTCAGTGATAATAGTCTATCACTGATAGAAGTCTAATATAATAAAGTCTATGAAACGGGTTTTTTTTGCCATATTTGCAAAACATTTTAAAGTTTGCTAAATTTGCAATTAGTTTGGGCCTGATTGCTATTTGTACAACCAGCCCAATAATTTAGGTGTGAAATTGAAGCCAAATAAAGAAATGGATAAATTTTGAACCGCTAAAATATAAATATAGTTTGATTACAAACTCATTCATACAATTTAATTATTACATTTAAAAATGATCAAATGGACATTATAAATGGTTGCAATTGCAATTGCAACAAACACATAAATCAAATTTATAATAATAAACAAAAAAAAGAAAAAAGAAAAATAAAAACAAAGAATTTCAATCTCCACCGACACTAAATACAATACAATATGTCGACCAACAACTTTGCTCTGCCCCACTTCCCAGCCAGCTGTCTCCTCCTTCACTTGTTGACTCTATTCCTCTGTTAAAATTTCCCACTTTCTTCCAAAATTGCCCCTGTCCACATCTCATCTTTTTTTACCAAATCAGAAAAATATTATAAAGATTAAATATTGGCATAGATTCCAATCTTCTAAACAAGGAAACCATTTTGTTTTATGTAAATAAATAAGCTCTTTGTATTTCTTCTGTTCTTAGAACAAGATTTTCATCATTTTATAGTGTTCTTGCGTGACAAGTTGGTGTGTGACTGAGTTACATTCTCGATTGATTTAGATTAAACCATATATTTTCTTCTCACAAATGTAACCGACGAAATCTTTGTAGTTCATTTGCAAAGTGTTTCGATCCGTATATTAAGTTATAAAGTGTTCAAGAATCTATTTTTGTCTAAAGGGGTTGGAGTCCAACCTCTAGTATTTTGGAGATGCCTTCGTAAAGGACTAACACTTCAACGAGCACCACCGAACTGACTATAAGTTTAAATTTTTTCACTGTCATCGTTTGAGTCACGAAGAATTGTCTCGAAACCAGAAAATGAGACTCAAAATTGATGACAAGTTTACCTACAAGCACAATAAAATAATTAGAAGATAAGTTAAGTCCATTAAAAAAAAAAAAGAAGAAATCATTTTTTTTTTTTTTGTTTAATTCTAAAAACAAAATGGACTATACTAAGTTATCTAATAATATTAGACTATTATGTCATTTAGATTTTTTTATTATTTTTTATTTATTAATTTATTCATTTTTGTTAGGTGTGTAATTCCAACATTGACCTCTTGGTCCATAATTATTAATTTATTTATTTATATTAAGTAGATGATTCAAACCTCTAACCTCTTAATCAATAATCTCTTAATTAATAATAATTATTTTATGTTGGTTGATGAAGCTTATCTTAAATAGATATATAGAAAAATGTTGTAAAGATTAAATTGAAATTTCATAAACTAAAATTAAAAATTGAGATGAAGGGGGGCAGAATTGGAATTTGGGTAATCAACGGCGGTAACTGTTCCTTTCAGAAAGCTGAGAGCCCGCCATTAAAATCATTTTCTTCCATTTCTTACAAATTCACCTTTAAAAACAAACACAGCTTACACTCTCTCTCTCTCTCTCTCCACAGGACACACGGCAAGTTTTCTCTGCAGATCTTGAGCCATTACCAGAACGCCGCCGGTCTGCAGCTCACTCTGCATCGGAAAATGAGCTCCCGGCGCTCCGCTTCCACCGGATCCGTCGCCGAACTCACCGCCTTTTCCGTCTCGGTTCTCTTCCTACTCTCTACCTTCAGTTTCACTTCAACAGGTCAGTGAACTCAATCTCTGTTACTTTACTTACTGCTCAGGTTCCAGATTTGGTTACTGGTTTTGTTTTATCATCCGTTCGTTAATTCATCCTGGTTGTCTGTTAGTTAGTTAGGAAGATTTAGAAATTGTGTTTAACTCTTCTTAGTAACTTGATCTTATCGATTTGAAATGCGGAGCCGAGTGTTTCGTTTTGTTACGTTGATGACTTATGAACGGATGTAAGAAAATGCTGGAATCTAGGAAGAAATTATGGCGATGCTTCTAGTTAGTTACATTTAGAAGTCAACGTGTTCTTTTGGTTTAAATCTTTGGTGCATCTTATCGATATTTGATTTTAGTTGAAATTATGAGAATGAGATGCAATCAATCGTGACTACAAATATTATCTGAGAAACTTCGATTTTCATCGTTTTCATTGGATCTCTTTGCAGAAGCCTATGATGCACTTGATCCCAACGGGAACATCACAATCAAATGGGATGTAATGAGCTGGACTCCGGATGGCTATGTTGTAAGTTTCATATAAGAATTGCATTTCTTTGGTTTTCTGTGACAAAGCTTTTTACAATTGTAATGGTTAATAGCTGGGGAATACTAGACTATGAAGCTTTTATTTGTGCAAAATGTATTAAGAAGATTATCAGTACCTCTATAATTTGTTTGTTTATTTTTTGCCAACTCTAGTCTATTAGTAGTTGTAGTGTTTATGAGAGTATATGCTATAAAATGGAAACTCATCATATCTGAAAGTCACCAATAAAATATATATGTATGTGATAATTTTTATTTCCCACAGTAATTTTTCTCTTTGATAGCTCATTTGCCTTCTTTCCTATTGATTCTCTGATCTAAAGGGTTATCTATTTGGTGGCAGGCTGTTGTTACAATGTACAACTTCCAGCAATACCGCCATATTCAAGCTCCAGGTTGGACATTGGGGTGGACATGGGCAAAGAAAGAAGTAATTTGGAGTATGATGGGAAGCCAAACAACAGAACAAGGAGACTGTTCAAAATTCAAAGGAAGCACTCCACATTGCTGCAAGAAAGATCCAACCGTTGTGGATTTATTGCCAGGAACTCCTTACAATCAGCAGATTGCAAATTGCTGCAAAGGTGGAGTGATGAACTCCTGGGCCCAAGACCCAGCCAATGCAGCAAGTTCATTTCAAGTCAGTGTTGGTTCTGCAGGAACAACTAACAAAACTGTCAAACTCCCCAAAAACTTCACTCTTAGAGCTCCAGGACCTGGATACACTTGTGGTCCAGCAAAGATTGTGAAGCCAACCAGATTTATATCTGGAGATAAAAGAAGAATGACTCAAGCTTTGAGTAAGTGAACTCACCGAGGACTTGCACATTAAATATTAAGTTCAATGTAGAATTCTAGTGTTGTCGACATGCATATAGATTTTATTAACAATATGAACTTAGGTATTTCTGTCTGAAACTTTATAGATTGAATTGGAGTTGAATATTGAATTTGTTGGTTGTCAAACAGTCATATAGTGTCATCATTTTAAAAATTGAATTGGTATCCGACTAAATGCAAGTTGTAACTATGTAATTTACATATAAGCATGCATACAAGAGATCAGCATTAGTTAACGATATTTGATTGAATCTGTCCTTGCCTGTCCTATGTCAGTGACTTGGAATGTTACATGCACCTATTCTCAATTCCTTGCTCAGAAGACACCCACTTGTTGTGTTTCCCTCTCTTCCTTCTACAATGATACCATAGTCAACTGCCCAACCTGCACTTGTGGATGTAAAAACAACACGGCGAGTCCTGGGAGCTGTGTGGAGTAAGTTACCTTTTTGTTGTACATCAGGCACTGTGTTATTTATTTTTCTTTCAACATTGTGTTTGTGGTTAGGGTGAAAGATTGAATCCATTGTACTCAACTCAATTAGCTATTTTTGCTTAAATTATCTTTTGCAGTTCAGATTCTCCACATTTAGCTTCAGTTGTATCAACTCCTGATAAATCGGGCATCAATGAACCCCTGGTTCAGTGTACTAGCCACATGTGTCCCATTCGAGTCCATTGGCATGTGAAGCTGAATTACAAGGATTACTGGAGGGTGAAGGTCACAATCACCAATTTCAATTACAGAATGAACTACACACTCTGGAATCTCGTGGTGCAGCATCCCAATTTTGATAATATAACTAAATTATTCAGCTTTAACTACAAGTCCTTGAGCCCATATGGTGACCTGAGTAAGTTCTCTCTGGAAATATCTATTCGCATATAATGTTGACTGATCAATCTCATTTGATTGGAAAGAACCGGCTTTATGCAATTTATTTTCTCAACTTTGTGGTTGGTGACTACTGACTCTAACTATGGTACTGTTTTGCAGATGATACTGCCATGTTATGGGGAGTTAAGTTCTACAATGATCTGCTCAATCAAGCTGGCCCTCTTGGTAATGTGCAGTCTGAGCTCCTATTCCAGAAAGACCAGAACACTTTCACTTTCGACAAGGGTTGGGCTTTTCCAAGAAGAGTTTATTTCAATGGTGATAACTGTGTGATGCCACCTCCAGATGCCTATCCCTATTTGCCAAATGCCAGTTCCAGACCAGCTATATCTCTACTTGCCACAATCTTAATATCTTTGGCATTGCTGTTGAATTTTGCACTATAAGTTACGCCTACGGAGGACAACAAACGCTATCGGTTGCTCTAACACTCTAGATTTCCTGCAAGCTTGCGGCAATCTGGTCAATGATGTCGAATTTACTGGTGCTTAAATCAAAGGCAATACGAGCTAGTTTCTGTTCGTCGATGGGTCATTTGACTCAACTTCCATTCTTGTTTAGATTTGGAGCGAATTGTGTTGTACAAATAGTTATATTATACGTTTCAATCATTTTATTTGTATAATGATTAAAAAATATTTGTCGCACTCAGTGTAATAACTTATGAGACAGTTCAAATTTTCCATAGAGTGCCTGTTTTCTGCATATTTTCTTGGTTATTATAAGCTTACAAGTCACACATGATGGAATCATTTCATTTATATAACCAGACTATGTACTACAGAATCAAAAATAAGTTTTGGACAATAGAATCATGCCATACTGAATTTCTTGTGACGCACATTGGTAAGGGAGGATATTTTTACTCAAGATAGTTAACTTCAGACAACTCAAAAACAACAAACATTGATTTATCTGCCGAGTGTGTGTATTCTCTGACTAATCATATCTGGTATGCATACCTGTGTTCATTGTAGTCCTGCAGTGTCTCCCTTGAATTGTGAACATGATAGATCTCTGAAGTTCATCGGGGACGAGAAGAATGATTGCGGATCACCACAAAAACCAGATTATCAAAAGCAAGGAGGTGGTCAATTTGGTAACTGCACTGGAGCCTCTTGGAGCAGAGTTTGGTAGAAATGGGTATGATTCTGGTGGTGGCATCTGACATTCGTCGCCATTGAAGTATACTTTTCTAGGAAATGCCCAGCCCTGCTTGAAGGTAAAAGTATCCTGGTCCTTCTTCATTAGTACTTCAGATTGCACATTTCCAAATGGCCCTGCTTCCATTAATAGATCGTTGTAGAATTTCATGCCATAGAACATGCCCGTATCATCTGCACATTGGATTTAGTAGTGCATTTATGTCAATAAAGACTGAAATAGCCATACATTCGCATTGAAAACATAAGGATTTTAGTTACTCACTGATGGATTCATAGGGAACAAGGGGCTTGTAGTCAAAACTGAAGACTTGAGTTACATTGTTCAGATTTGGATGCTGCACTGCCAGCGTCCACAGCGTATAATTCATCCTATAGTTGAAGTTAGTTACCGCAACCTTCACACGCCAGTAATCTTTGTAATTAATCTTTACGTGCCAGTGTACTCGAATAGGACACATGTGATGGGTGCATTGTAGTAAAGGTGCATTATCCTTTTTAGGAGTATTTATTCCATCCTTGTGCAATAGCTTTGAGCCACTCCTGCATAGTGGAGTTAAAAAAAAGATGATGTTATAGTCTCCAGCAACTAAGCTGAAGTTGAAGCTAGTAAATTAGTTGAAAAGTAATATTATAGACATCTGACACGAGGTTACTATTCATTCTGAACAGACAACAAGAAAGATCTCTATTCTAACAATCTGATGTTCTAAGTATATCAATTTTTATACTGCAGATTGCAGTCATGGTGTAGCTGTTCCAAGGTATGTAAATGGTTCTGATCTGCCTAAGGAAATGTAATTTCTTTCATTTCTTTTGCAAGGAGTATATGCTAGGATCAAGGAACATCTATCCATGAGGGCCAAATCCACCTTTTTTTTTTTTGAGATTCCTGAAACACATTTGTCATCATCTGGAGTTGAGAAAGAAGTCTTACTTCATACAATTATGTTTGTTCTGGCAGCCACACGCACAGGTTGGGCAAGACGTGATCGTATCATTGTAGAAAGTTGAGAGTGATACGCAGCAAGTTGGGTTTTTAGAGGCCAGAAATTGCGAGTAAGTGCAGGTCACATTCCATGTCACTGCATGAAAAGCAGCATAAATCAACTTCAAGAGCTTTATCCAGAACAACTCAAAGAATGAGCAGAATCTGCAAGGGAAAGCATACTTAGTGCTTGAGTTTTCCGCCGGCGATCAGGAGTGAGGAAGACTGTAGAAGGCACAATCTTTGCAGGTCCACATGTGTAGCCTGGTCCTGGACCGAGCAGAGTGAAGTTCTTCGGCAACTTAACAGTTTTGTTTGTAGTGCCGGCTAGCCCAACACTCACCTGAAAGGCGGAAACCGAACCTGCTGGATCCTGTCCCCAAGATGGCAACACTCCACCCTTGCAGCAATTGGAGAATTGCTGGTTGTAAGGAACACCAGGGAGCAAATCAACAACTATTGGGCTTTTCTTGCAACAGTGAGGGACGTTTCCTTTGAACTTGGAACAATCTCCTTGCTCTGTTGTCTGAGCTCCTACCATAGACCATATGACTTCTTTCTTGGCCCATGACCAGCCTAGAGTCCATCCTGGTGAATTGATATGGCGGTACATCTGAAAATTGTTCATTGCCACTACAGCCTGTTACAAAAGATCTAAGGTCAGTATGTCGATCGGGTATTTAAAAATAGATTTATGCCAGTGATCCAATCCTCACCCTTCATACTCAATGAAGAGCAAGGATTGGATCAATAATTTTATATCTTTTTCATGATTAACTTCAATCTTTATTGATTGTTCATAATCCTGCACGTATTGTTTTTCAGATCAATTTATAAGGTGCTAAAGTAATGGAAATGAATCATGTTTTGCAATCTTACAACATATCCATCTGCCGTCCAAGAGACTATATCCCATTTGATTGTTATGTTTCCATTTGGATCCAATGGATCGTAAGCCCCTGTGAAGATCAACAGAAGCAAAAGCAAATTCATCAGCTACAACAAACCAATAACAAACCAAGAAAATGGAAGATATTTCTTCTTTCAGCAGTCAACAAGCACGTACCAGTTGAATAGAAAGCCGTAAAGATCAGCAGTGCTAAGAGTACAATTCTTTGCTGTCGACCCGAGTAGCATTCCCTTTGAAAGAGAATTCTGTGCAATGGATCAATGTAGGTATTAACTTCCATGGCTCGAAGTTTTGCAGGGATCAAAAGCTTCAACCAGCTGAACTCAGAGGATGCAATTGAGAAATGGAAGAGATCAATATAGTTGAAGAGAATGCAAGAAAATGTCTCACCTACTGGTTGTTAGATAATTCATGTGATATTTTTCAGCTACTTCTCTTACACACAATCACACAACCTCTGAAATTCTTCATTTATCTCTTTCAGTATTTCTGCATCTTGAAGCAAAGCTTTAGAGAGGAATGATGCAAAAGAGGTGGTGGGAGACTTTTCAGAGGTTTGGACATGACTTTTCAACTGTCAGTGTTCTCACACCAGAGGCAGGCAGATGTGCAGAACCAAGAGCTGATTCAACTGCTTCAGAATCAAGCGTTCTCCAACTGAACTGCACTGAATCAGTAAGTTTTAGTTTAGATTATATCCTGTTGAATATGTTTAGAAGAAAACTAATCCGAGTCCAATTGTGTTCAAAAAGCTTCACTCTGCTTTTGATTTCTTAATTGCACTTAGCTTCTTCAAACAACAATTATTTGCATGCTGAGTTTCTTTGAGAACCAAAGGTAAAGAAACCAAATGTGGTAGGGTCAGGTGACTGTCCTCTGAGAATAGTCGAGGCACGCACAACCTGGAGTAAGGTCAGGTGGTTGTCCTGTGAGAATAGTCGAGGTACGCGCAACCTGGACCGTACAAAAAAAAGTTACAAGTTTAGTCCATGAACTGCCCTGAACTTTAAAATAATCTAATAGGTCCATCAACTTTTAACTTTGTGTCTAATAGGTCGAAAGAGAATTATATGCATGTTCCATGTAAAACAATTCAGAGTTATCTAACTTAGGTAATTTTCACCTCCCATATTTTATCTACCTATGTAATTCTCAGATTCTTCGGAAATTTTCTCTTGGCCCATTTTGGGGAAAGAGTTCAACAGAGCCTAAAAATATTTGATCATCCATTTATCCTGTTTGAAATATGAACGACCAAGTATCATTTTCTAGGTATGAAATATTTCATCCATCATTTCTAAATCAGTAAGTTTTTTTTTTTTTTTTTGACAACATGTGGGTGGAAGATCGAACTTGTGACCTCTTAGTCAGTAGGTCGTACATTATGCCGATTGAATTATGTTCATGTTGTCAAACAGTAAAAAGAATTAACTATTGTCAAACCGAACATAGCTCAATTGACATAAGATTGTGTTCTTGACTAAGATAAGAGGTCATGAGTTCAATCTTCACATTAATTAAAATATCTTTTTTAAAAAATCAACTATTGTGTTTTTTTTTTTCAAGATTCTAAAAATATTTTTTGATGTGCAATATGAAAATTTTGGAAGTTTATTTTCATTAGTTAAAACTTAAAAATTCGTGTAAGATATTGAAAAATTAATAATAATTGCAAAGATATGTTCGAGAATCAAAGCTTCTATCAGAATTTAATTATATCAATAATTCATAAAAGGTTACATTGTTTTCCATTATAGTTTTGTTTTAAATATATGTTCCCATATTAAAGAAGTTTTTTTTTTCACTTATTTTTAATTAATTATATTTTTTTTAGTCAACTTAATTTATTATCCACTATTCTTTTCTTTTATTTATTTTTAAACAAGTAGTTGTGCTATCCTGATCTTGACAATGATCTAACAACTTTTTTTTTTCCTCTTTCTAAACAATATTCAACAGCTATTTACTACCTTATTATTGTGAAAACCAAATTAGACCTAATAAGAGTAAGAGATGACAACAACTATTATGCTTTTGCTTCATCTTCCCCTTTTCTTTTTTCTTTTTTCTTTTTAAATCTCCAACTGAGATTTTTATTATAACAAAATTATTCCTAATAGAATTTTGGGTGGATTTGACAATATATTTTCAAAATATTTTTTGTTATTGTTTTCAACATTATTTTTAATAATTGCAATTAGACAATTTGTAAAAGATTGTGTTATTGTTAATTGAGGTCACAAATCTCTCAATAATAAATTCATCTGTTCTTAAAATTAGGTTACCTATAGAAACATATTAAATGAAAATTTTAAAAGATAGCTATTTAAACATGTTTATGCTAAATTTTGTTCTAAAAACAGAAAACAGTTTTGAAACAAACCCTAATGGTGTGCACTCCTTTATTTTATTTTTATTTTTTAAAAATGGCTAAATCCGGAATCAAATTTTACTTTGTAGGGTTTAGGGCTTAGAGGGATATTTTAGTTAAAAAAGATTATTGTATTTGACCATTTTTAAATAAAAAAAAAATATGTTTGGTCTTTTTTTAAAACTTTCAATTAAAAATGACCGTTTGTACTAGGAAAAATTGGTCTCTCAGGACTCAAAATGGCATTCCAAGTTTCATGATTCTGGACTTGTGGGAGCTAATTTGGGGCGGGCTGGTTGGTTTGCAATGCATGATCCCCATGATGATAATGGTAACAGTTCCACAAGAGGGCCTAACTATAGGCCCATCTGAGCCCAACTTCTTTCTCTCAGGTTTACTTTTTGCAACATCAAACCACAAGTTCGATCATTACAACTCAGTCTCGATAAATGCCTAAAGGTTGAGGAGATACTTGGTCAGTATAATCAAAGTGGAGATGATCCTCGAAGTGCGACGATCCCTGGTGGTTCTGGTACGGGGCGAACTACTGCCAACAGTGGCTGGATTCGACCCCCCAGCACATTGTATCAAAATGAATTGTGATGCATCCTGGAATCCAACGCTTCAGCAAGGTGCAATCGCGTGGGTCATTCGCGACTCTGCTGGACGCTTCATTTCTGCCGGCTGTCAGTCTTCAAAGAAGAACTTATCGATATGTGTCTTGGAAGCACAAACCATTTGTGCTGGATTGGAACCACTCAATCCCATTTGCAATCAACATATTCTTGTTGAATCAGACTTGAGTGATTAATATGATTAAAGGGGAAGTTTTGGACCTTACTGAAGTCAGTCTCTTCATTGAAGAAATTCTTCATCACGCTTCAGCATCTACAAGGGTGGCGTTCATCCACATCAATCAGGCGCTAAATGGTGTGGCCAATGCTTTGGCACAACGGGCTTGCAAGCTAGGTCTATCGGAAGATTGGGGAAGGAGTCCACTGGAGTGGCTCCTCGAATTTCTCTCGATAGACCTGGGATGCTTCAGCTTCTTAGTTGTGCTATTTTTACTGTTTGTAAAAAAAAAAAAAAAACTTGTTCGATTATATTTTTATAATTAAATCCTTTTTGGGAGCTGCCTAAATTGTGAAAATAAGAGCCGGGATACAAATGACTCAAAATTAAGGGCGGATTGTCAATTCAATCCTTCGTTTTTTTAAAAATATTTTCTAATATTTCGCTGGCATCATCAAATATTTTTTAATAGTATTTTTATTTTTTCCTCTTGTTTTCTCCCTCTTTCTCTCCTCCCTCACATCTTCTCTTCTTCCTACATCTTTTCTTTATTTCCTCCCTCGCATCTTCTCTTCTTCCTACCTCTTTTCTTTCTTTCCTCTCTTTGTTCCATTACGTTTTTTCTCAATAGCAAAAAGTTAGATTTTTTTTTTTTCAAGATGCAGGGTCAAATCGACATTTGACGTAGGTCATCGATACAATTATCTCAAGAATTAATAGACATGTTGCTAAGTTGAAAGAACTATTAGCTTGCCCTATAACCATAATAACTTGAGTATGTGAAATCCTTTATATATATATATATATATATCATTGTGAATGATAAAAAATCATATTTATCGTACAACAAATGAGAGGATGAAGATTTGAACTTCTGATCTAAAGGAAGAAAATATATGTCAATTATCGCTGAGTTATGCTCACTTTGACAGAAAGAATCACACTTCAATATTAAATAAACTTCCTTTGGATGACTGAGAGTGAAACACTATTAGTGAATAAAAATCTCAATTAATTGGGGTGAGACAAAACGTATAATCATAATACAAAATATTCTATTTATTTAGTTTACAATATGGGTAAGAATTTCAACATTTTAGTCGATAATATAATGCTTTATTTTTTTTAATACGGATAAGAGATTGGACCATCAATCTTTGAGATGATGATCTTTCTTAATACAACGTACGTGAGGTATGAGAATTTGAACTCTCAACCTCAAAATAAGAAGTATATATCAAATATGGCTAAGTTATAGGCTATAGTTCACTTTCACCCTTTAAAATATATCAATATCTTATCCACTAAGTCTCATATTCTAATTGAGAATCAAATTTTTAACTTCAATAAAGTTTTTTTTTTATTTTTTAGTTGAGCGAATGATTAAACTTAAGATCTGTTGATCACTAGTCGATACATCATGTCTGCTGTTGGTAATTACTATATGAATTTCATAATGCTAAAAATAAAAAATTGCCATAATGAAATAATTAGTTGTCTTCTAACGAAATGCCTCTATATTCACGCACGTGCCACCTGTCACACGGTATATTCGTTTTTTTTTTTGTTCGCTTCAAATTCTTCACCCGCTTCCTTTAGCACTGTCTGAAAATCAAAATTCTCTCTGTTTCTGGTTTCTTCTACGGTGAAGTCAACAATGGTGGAATCCAAGCCCATTCCCACCCCGCTTCTCAAAGACGAGCTCGACATCGTCATCCCCACCATCTGAAACCTCGACTTCCTCGAAATGTGGAGGCCATTTTTCCAGCCCTACCATTTGATCATTGTCCAAGACGGCGACCCATCCAAAACCATCAGAGTTCCTGATGGATTTGACTACGAACTCTATAATCGTAACGATATTAATCGGATTTTGGGTCCTAAGGCTTCTTGCATTTCCTTTAAGGATTCCGCTTGTAGGTGCTTTGGCTTCCTGATTTCTAACAAGAAGTACGTCTTCACGATTGATGATGACTGCTTTGTAAGTTCATTCTATCTTCTTCATTGGTTCTGAATTTTAATCTTTGAATTGCGAGGTAGGGTTTAGTGATGGGGTTTTGTTTAGTTTGATTATTTGGCCCTCCATTTTGTGATATGTTAATCATCTTGTCTTTACCAATCTCTGTAACTTTAGAGTTCGATGGTTTGTTTGGATCCTACCACCAAGTTTTCTTGAATTTTATCTCTGTATCTTTTGTTTTGGGATGGATCTTTTTGGTTCCCAAAATGAATATTACTTCATAAGTCTTTAGTTAAATTACAAGTTTAGTGATTTTGAATTTGGTCCTAAAAAGTTTCTAATAAATAATTTTTTAATTTTGTGTCTAATATATCTTTACCCTATTCAATATTTTTTTAAATTGATGAATCTATTCAATATTTTTTAAAATTCAAGAATCTACTAACACAAAATTGAAAGTTTTAGTCTTATTAGATTTAAAATTCAACTTTATATCTAGGTGAGAGTCAATTTTTTTTAAAATTAAATATGTCAAGGATATAGTAGACACAAAATTAAAACTTGAGTGACCTATTAAACACAAAATTGTTAGTTGAGGAATCTATAGACACTTTTTAAACTTCATGACAAAATAGACAGAGACTTGATAGTTTAAGGCTTAAGCTTGAGATATTTGTACGGATGACTCTAAATTTTTCAACATTTCGAAGGACCCGGATTTTAAAAATTAGTCAAATTGACCGGGGACATCATCACCAATTTTTTTAATATTATTTCTTCCATCTTTTCTTCATCTTAACCTATTTTCTTCTTCCTACATTTTTTTTTCTCTCTCCTCCCTCGCGTTTTTTCTTTCTCCCACTCACCCCTTGTCGGCGACTCTCCGATGACGACTCCCATCGACATCAACTACATTTTTTTTCTCTCTCCTCCCTCGCGTTTTTTCTTCCTCCCACTCACCCCTTGTCGGCGACTCTTCGATGACGACTCCCATCGACATCAACTCTCACGTGACAATTCGAGGATTGAAGATTTTCCAAATCTGAAACACATATCTACAAAATCTAAAGATTTCAGATATGAAATGGAGCCAGAGCTAGACCAACACAAACTAAAGCTGAAATGAAGATAGAGCTAGAGTGATGAAAATGAATATTAATTAGTGATAATGTCAGCAGATAGTCAATTTGACTAATTTTTAAAATTCGGGTCAATCCTTCGAAGTGCTGAAAATTTAGGATGATCCGTACAAATATCACTTGTTATATTCTTTTTAATTGCGGAGAAAACTGAAATTGTAACGTTAAATGTTGAAGACCATTAATTTCATGCTTCAGTTTTGGATGGTTGTGATCGTTCCTATCTCTGATTATTGAACTTTGTGGTCTAATATGGTATGGGGTTATGGTCGATTCTTGAATTTCCCTTTATTCTCTCAAGCTTAAAATTAGTTCAAGTTCAAACACTGCAAGGTCATACTTCCACTTTTATCTAAGCCAGAGAACGTTTTTCAGTTTTCTAGAAACACTTTTAACAAATTAAAATCTACTTGTTTTAGAATCTTTTTATGATATTCAACTGCATACTGAAGTGTTTGGAGAAAAAACAATGTTTTCTGAAAGCATGTTTCATTTCAATACAACTCAACTCAGTCCTAGTAGTCCATCTAACCAAGAGAGGCTTTCGAGTATAAAAATGTTCCCTGTGCATTTCCTTCCTCTGTATTGGGATATTCTTGCATCTTCTTTAATCTTATCTTGTCTGGATGTACGCCGATTCGAAACATGGATGTGAAGTGCAGATGTTGATCTTGTAATGCAGGTTGCTAAAGAGCCATCTGGTAAAGAGATTAATGCACTTGAACAGCATATTAAGAACATCTTGACACCATCAACCCCATTTTTCTTCAACACCCTGTATGATCCATATAGAGAAGGTGCTGATTTTGTCCGTGGATATCCATTCAGTCTCCGTGAGGGTATCCCCACAGCAGTGTCTCATGGCCTCTGGCTAAACATTCCAGATTATGATGCGCCCACCCAACTCGTTAAACCACTCGAGAGAAACACAAGGTACTCATTGTAGAGATTTGGATTTCATTTCATAATGTATGCTTCTGGAATTCTAATGTTTTGACAGTATGTTCACATCACAGGTACGTCGATGCCGTTCTGACAGTACCGAAGGGCACCCTCTTTCCCATGTGTGGAATGAATCTAGCATTCAACCGTGAACTGATCGGTCCTGCCATGTACTTTGGACTCATGGGAGATGGCCAACCCATTGGTCGCTACGACGATATGTGGGCTGGTTGGTGTATGAAGGTATACCCTATTTAACCATCTCTTCAGTACCAGAATGTTCAATTCAACCGTTCATATATGCATCTTTCTGCATTCGTTCTGTTTTTGCATACATAATTTCTAACAAACCAACCAACATGGGTTATAGGAATAATAAAGTGCTTAGAGAGAATGAGTTCAATCCATGGTGGTCACTTACCTAAGATTTAATATTCTACAAGTTTTCTTGGTAACCAAATGTAGTAGGATTAGACAGTTGTCTTGTGAGATTAGTCGAGATGCATGCAAGCTGGCCCAGACACTCACAAATTAAAAAAGAATAATAATAATTCCAACAAACCGTCGAGTCTAACCGAATGATTGATGTTTTTGTAGGTCATTTGTGATCACTTGGGATTTGGAGTGAAGACAGGATTGCCATATATCTGGCACAGCAAGGCAAGCAACCCATTTACAAACCTTAAGAAGGAGTACAAAGGAATCTATTGGCAGGAACAGATCATACCATTTTTCCAAACTGTTACCCTTCCAAAGGATTGCAACACTGTGCAGAAGTGCTATATTGAACTCTCTAAGCTGGTAAGGGAAAAACTCAGTTCAGTTGATGAGTATTTCGTCAAGCTTGCCGACGCCATGCTCACGTGGATTGAAGCTTGGGATGAGCTGAATCCGTCTGGAGAGGAAGCAACTGAATTATCCAAAGTTGTTTCAAAATAGTCTACTCATTGTTTTTTTATTTCTGTTCAAAGATTTAACATTCATTTTGAGCAGGCTTTTGCTCTGATGTTGTCTCAAATTTCTCGGTATGTTTTTCTTGGAAGATATGAAATTTGTATCATTTCTGTTTAGTTGAGCATTAATTGTTCTGGTTTGAGAATGATTTTGATATTACATGAACATCTTCTTGAATATCAATAATTTTTTTGGGCTGAACTCAACAAAACATCCACATTTTAACTCTTATGCAAAATAGAATCTTTATACTTGAACTTACAAAACGAAGTGGGGATCAAATTTAAAGTTTATTGTAAGGTTAGGGATGGAAGGGCATCTTTAGCTTTGCCTTCCCATGTGATTCCATATTCTTGCAATATTTTTTTTTAAAAATACAAATATTTGCACTTTAAAAAATGGTTAATTAGCTGATAAATCATAGTGAAGTAGTAACATAAACTCACCAGCCAAAATACAATTCATGATGCTGTTTTTGCTATGAAAATTATCTGAACTCAAATCTAAAATCAACTCTACCACCAGACAAGCTCAACTTCCAAAGCTAGAATCTAAAGCCTTTTTTATTATGTAAAATCGATCTGGACAGACGATCAATTCGTTAGGACTAACAAGTTTCCCAACATCTCGACAATGATGTGATATTGTCTACTCTTAACCGTAATTCTACTTTGGACTTTAGCAAAAGAATGAATACACCGTCTTCACTTGTATACCTTTTTTATTGGCATCTTCAACATTTGTTAAAGAGCTATAGTGGGCATCAAACTTTATCACACTCCAATTTCCACTAATTTGATGAATTAGAGAACATTATCTTTTGCAAAAATATTCATCAGAAAAGTACTAAAAAGTACATCAGATAAGGAATCCCACATCTCAAATCTCAAAGCTCCAAGTAGAAAACATCCTTAAAACGATGGATGTTAGAGAAGAATGTCTAGGCAATTTTACAAGTCAATAATAGAATACTTCAAGAATGGTCCAAGAATTTTACCAACATATCAATGTTTATGAAACAAAGTTAGTTCATATGATAAAGGAATAAATCATGCTACTTTATTTTAAAGTTCTTCTCAGCCTAACCAACAGCACTCCCAGCAGCAGTGCATCAAAATCCACTGCTGCATTGTTCACAGTCAGCACAAGTTTCGTCCTGTCATGCCACCTGTTCCAATACAATTCAGTTGTCAAAACATAGCATAATGTCTTCTTATTCTTCTAGATTTAACGATAATGAAACTGATAATGGCAGCTCCATACATCATATGATTGAAAAGTACAGACTTTGAAGAACAAACGGACCTTACACAGAATGACCTATATTCATCAGCCCTCTCTAAGAAACCTAACACCTAATACACCATAAATAGCCAATCGGAGCATAACTCAACTGGTTAAGACATGCCCTCGACCAAGAGGTCAGAGGTTCGAATCCCTCCACCCCACTTGTTGAACTAAAAAAAAAGTTAATAAAACACCATAGATAGAGCCAATATCGTGTCTCAAAAGATACACAAGAGTTGTACAACCTTTCATAGCATGATCAGCAACGCATATCCTGTTTGTGCAGGTCATAAACAGATAGTAGAGTGCTTTTGTTCAATGCCAACCAGCAGATGGTAGGAACAATAAACATAAGGTTAAAACATCTCCATGAAGGATAAACAGCAGTAAATGTGCAGTAAGGAGTCAATTTTAGGCCTGTTATCGAAGATAAAAGGCATCAAATAACAGCAAAAGTCGCAACTATGGTAACGCTGCTGCCAGGATTGAAGTACATCTTCTAGAGAAGGTAATGCCATCACTAACCCTAAGAGACATCTCCATAAAAGGCACTCCATCCTTCATGATATGTAAGTAATTGTGAATATCAATGACATTGAGGAATCTCTTTGGCATCTTCAATTAACTTGGGTTAAGAAGCACCAATGATTGTTCAAGTCATATGAAATCTCTTGTACTTTTGGTGGAAGGGATCCTAAAAGAAAGAATACCACACCAACTTTGAGGGAAAATGGCAATGGGAAAACAAGGGATTTTTTCCATTTTTTTCTCTTGTATATGGCAAAATAGACAATAGACAAGAAGTTGGCAAAATTTGAAGAGTAGGATTTCTCCTTCAAAGCAACTATCCTGCCTATTAATGTTTTTGCAATTTAATATCTTAAGCAAGTTGGAGAAAAGGATCGTCCAGGAATTAGATTTAACATCCC
This sequence comes from Herpetospermum pedunculosum, assembly GCA_028017165.1. Taxonomy (NCBI): domain Eukaryota; kingdom Viridiplantae; phylum Streptophyta; class Magnoliopsida; order Cucurbitales; family Cucurbitaceae; genus Herpetospermum; species Herpetospermum pedunculosum. The sequence continues at coordinate 2,464,223 of CM051530.1, forward strand.
AACAATCTTTCACCATAGCTCAGAATTGGAAATATTTAGGGAACACATTTTAAGAGAATTTTCCCATACCCAATTGTGGTTCTAAAAACTCACTTCCCCATTACAAATCTTGAAAGAAAAGGAATCATCACATCTCTTCCTAGTTTTGTGATACAAAACTCCATCGACACGAGGCCTTAATATTGCAGTAATGTCTAGTGAACCATCCACGAGTACCCTCCCCATAAATACTAGCAACAGCCGAGTGTCATAAAGAATTTCTTCCAAAGAAAACCTTAAAGATTGGAACCCAACTGTTGCATGATTCTAAAAGTTAGAGACCAAAGCTAGACTTTCTTCTCTCTAATATTTCCATTCCACAAGATGGTTCCTGAATTGACGCCTTTGGGAGCCCCGAAGAAATTTTGAAAATTCATTTCAAGGATGCTAGAAACATTAATAGGGATTTTAAAGAGGGATAGATAATAAGTAGGAATAATAATCAGAACAGAGCGGCGAAAGTAAATTTTCCCTTTTTAGAGAAATTCACATTCTTCCATTTTTCAAGTCTTTTTGAAACCCCATCAACAATAGGATTCCAAAACATTCACCTCATTGGGGTTACCCCCAAAGGCAAGCCAAGGTACTCCAAGGGCCAAGCAAGAATAGTGCTGTGGAGATTTATTATCAAGTTAGTTTTCGTTGGTTCATGCTATTTCTTGAATTTTGTCAATAAGGCTTTCATTTTTTATTACAACTTAAGTAAAATCAATGTACTCGAGCAGGTTAAGAAGCAAATTTAAACAGCTAAAACCACATGCTTTCCCATAGCCATCACAATTCAAGTACATACTTCATGAATAGTAAATCATTGACAAGAACAAGAGAACTTCCATATTTATCAAATATATAAATCGGTAAGGGCTAGATCAAATAAATTAATTCTAAGTGCTCTTACGTTCAACTCTTGATCTTCATGTTATGTTAATGAAACTAACGTGGTGAAGATAATCTAGCTTGGAATTAAAGAAATGAAGATAGTTTTGTTTACAAATTAAAGGAAAACATAAAGTTTTTCATTTTCCTTTTAAGATATTTTCTGAGAAACTCCTTCAACTCAGTCATATTAACATGAGAAACAAAAATCCAGTTTTGTAAGAGGAAATCATTTTTAGGTACCTGCTTTTCATAAAACTTAAGTGATCCGGAGGCAGCAGAAAGCATTACTTTCTTGCTTCACCTGCATAGCTTGCCTCTGGTGCTCGACGCGCTGGAGTTGTGATGAAAGCTGCAGCAAGTCAATGGTGGGCCCACCTTCACTAGGATCTGCCAAATTTGACCCATGGAAAATCCGATTTGTAATTTCAAAATTTACTGCATCGCTTGTTTCAGGTGTCGATATGGTACCAAGGTTACAACCTTCCGAAGCATTCAACCCTGATGAATTGAATTTATTCGAAACTCCATTCACAGAAACCTGGGAGCCTCCCATGAGCTTTTCAGAAAATTGACTCATGCTATAATGATTTTGGCCATCAAGCAAGACCAAAGGACGAGCAATGGGAATCCCTGATGAATGGGTTGAGGAGTTTTGTGTTTGAGATGACAGAAGAGAGAGAGCGCAACCAGAGTCTGATAATCCTGATAGTCGATCAGTTGATGCTGCACTAAAAACACTGAAGTATTCACTGCCTAAAGAGGGGTTATGAAAGAAAGAACGAGAACTTGAATTCACACCTCCTCCTACACTAAGAGGATAGTGATTACTATTCTCCTTGAACATATTTGTGGCAGCTGCATTCGGTCTGTTGTCATGAAAAGGGGGGATTTGAGTTTCAATATCGTAAGGAGAGAAGAGGGATTTCGAATGCAGGTGGCCACTAGGAACATGAACAGCAGACAAAGGCATATATTCATTCTTGTCTTCAATTTTCACAGACCTACACCAATCACTTGTTCCATATTTCTCTGGATGCAAAAGACCATTTGGTAATATCTCTTGGCAGATAAAGGACGTTGCTGTTAATGCCGTTCCTTGAAGCCTGCTACCTGTAGTTTATTTAAACAGTTACACGACCAGAAAATTGATGACTGGAACACTAAAACTAAAATAATAAAATCATTTAAATTATTCATGTTTCCAGAACAAAATATTAAATCAAGAATCTTGAATTGGAAAGCAGTATATCAATGCATTAGGTAAGGTTGCGAACGTGAAACAAATTAGATAACTTGACACGCCACAGAGTGCAGAACCAATAGTTCCTTAAACATTTGACAATACAAATATAGGAAGGTGCAGATACTTTATAATTTTCTTTAGCTAGTTTTGATATTTCCAATTAATTATTCAGGTCACTCAAAATCAGCTGTCCCAAACAAAAACCTATATTGATATGGATCTCTCATTACATCAGGATCAGAGAAAAAAGTTGACAGAGAAAAAGGGATGATATGCCATAAGTATCATTGAGCGTTTTCAGTTTCATAATGTAGCTTTTGTTTGGAAAAAATATTTGACGGTAGAGAGATACAGCTTCAATTCAGATGGATCTTTTGGTGCCTTGGTGGTATTTATGGTGGTCCAACCCCAAACCCCAAAAAGTTTAGACAATGAAAACAGAGAAATTATTCAGTGACTAGCAAGAGATTCCAGGTTTAATTAAGCCATGCAGAAGTTTTTCATGCTTACATAAAGCACACAACGGCACACATATGCAGCGAGTATAAAAAAAGCGAGATTGCAAGAGATGATGCAGTTTTAATACCATTATATGATTGAAGAAACCTTCCAGCCCTGCCAGAGTTTATAGCGACCTGAGGCTTTCTCCGACGTTCATTATGACCTGCAAGGCGTTTACGACAGCTACGCTTACCATCATCAAACTCAGCTAGCAAATGAAACCTGGAAGTCAAAAGCTAATACATATCACAGCAGCAATAATACTAATGATTTTCTCTGTGGGTGGGGACTTGGGGCAGCACAAGTGGTAAGAGCCACACCTAGGGTAGGTGCCCAATCAATCAGGGTTCCAACTTTCAGTGAGGTTACCCACTTCGCTCTCTTTTTTTTTAGAAGGAAACAGATTTCATTGATGTGTGAAATGAGAAAACGGAGTAAAAAACTTTAAACACCAAGAGGTTGATTACAAGAAAGTTCATGATGATGTTAATCAGCATACAAATCTGGTTCAAATGGACTAAAATTAATTTCATGAATCTGTGTGAATCCGGTGTGAACGATCTAAACATACATATAGCTTGTGATACCTTTTGCACCAGAGACATTTATTGAACAATATGTAGCAATCTGTTGTATATTTCCTTTTGTGGATGAATGGTGGGGAGGAGGATTATGGTATGTCAACTAACTTTATATAGATCAACCAAAACTTATATAGCAAATACATTGACCTTGATGAAGAAAGAGATAAGCACAAAGAGATTAGAAGTAAAAATAAACAAAACTAGGTTTATGATTTCAGAAGATTTTGTACAGAGAAAAACACTTAATAGCTTGATCCCAATTTTACAGAAAAAAAATGGAGACTTTTAGGATAAGTAAAAAAAGCAGTAAAAGAAGTCAGGGATCTTGATTCGAGGAAATTAATTACTTGAAAGATCAGTTGGTAGGCAATTGTACAAATAAAACCTCCTTTCTTTTTGCTTTTTTTTTTTTTTTTTTTTCAATAGATGCAAAGATGGAAAGTACAGTTTCTATGAAGCCTTTGTTCAAGTATGACGTTATTTCTTTTCATAGTTAATTGTTAGCAGTTGTAGGAAACAGAAAGTAAGCACATAGGATTATGACTGATGAAAATTTACCAACCTGCTACATTGCTGACAAAACCTTTGTTCTATGCCATTCACAATAACTTTTGCAGTCTTTGAGTGAACTTCACAAACTTTATGCCTCTTGTGGTAATCTTTAGAGGAGCTGAGATCCTTATTACAGCCATAAACTTGGCAGAAATAAGTTTGTGAATTCAACCCGGAAGCTCGTACTCTTTTCGAAGGCATCGACGACTCGGACGACGATAAAATGGGGGCTCCCTTAAAAAATTTGTAGCCATGAGCATCCCTCTGGTCAGCAAATCTCCCCAGCTTCAAATCAATAAACGACGAATCGCGGCTGCTAGAGTCCACAATAGAGCCAGAGAGCTTTGAAGTGGATTCATCCTCCCCCAGAAATGCATTGGAGGAATTCAAAGCTGGATTCAGAAATCTTCCACCAACAACCTTGCTACTCAAAATATCACAAACTGAATTGTCAGGTAATTGTTTCCCAATCATTTCCGGGAAAAGAACTTCCCCAAAACCTTGATTGTCAACCTGTTGACTCGTTGCTAACATAGTGCTACCAAAGAAGTTGCAGGGATTTTTGAATTCCCAGCCCAACATAGAATCTTTATTCCTTGCAAGAGAACTAGTAGGCGAATTCATTTCATCAGACATACATCCCTTTCCTTCAGAAACATAACTCCAAGACTCCATTACAGAAACACAATGAAATCAACAGGAGCTCACCCCAACTCTCTATAGTGCAAATTCCCCCAAAATTCAAAGCAAAATTGTACTTCACTAGTTAAACATGGAAGATCTTTCATAATCACTGTTCAAAACCTCAAAAACCCCACCTGAACAAACCCATAAGTCATTTCCAACCCAAAATCATGGAAAACCCCAAATGGGTTTTGGGGAAAGAAAAAAAAAAGAAAGAGAAGAATCTCAGCTCAGAGAAGCACACAGCCAGAAAAGCAGGAAAATCAACTCGAAAACACTGAACCCTATGTTAATCATCAAAAGAAAAAAGAAGAAATCAAGAACAAAAAAGGAAGCAATAAGCTAAATGCAAAGAAAGTCCCAGAGAAAATACAGAGCAAAGATGCAAAAGCACACACACCCAAGTACTGAAAAGCCATCAGAGGGCTATAAGAAGGAAAACAATTAAAGTTACTGAAATGGAGAGAAAAGAGAGAGAGAAATAAGAGCTCACTTTACCAGTGCACTGTTCATAAGTGGTATTATGAAAAAGGGCTGAAATGGGGTTTACTTAATGTCAAAGATATTTTTGGTGTGCTACACAAACTCCATGGAAAGAGCTTGTGGCTGCCATTTCTGGGGACACAGAAAAAAAAAGAAAAAAAAAAAAGGGATTAGAAGTTAACGGTTTTTAGCTTTGCAGAGCAGTCGTTTTCCCAATCGAGTTATATTCTTATATGCTTTGATTAGTTACAAACTAACAAGCAATTGATGAATACAATTAAAAAAAAAGCAATTTTTTCTATTTCCCCCCACTAAATTTGACAACTTCATCGACTTGTCTTTGCTAAGGAGGCAAACTATTGATTGATTCCCCAATTAAGCCTGCTTTCGGTCAACGATTATTACCCAAAGCTTTTAAGACTCCTCCCAACCAAAAAAAAAAAAAAATCTGTCTTTTTCTTCTTCTTCTCTCTTTCACTACTGAATGATTACGTTTATTAAACAGTTAAAACCTTACCAAATTTCGTACCTAATGTTCACATTACCATTATGGACGGTGTAGCATTTTATTTCTTAAAAAAAAAAATTAAATTTTTGAAGAAAAATCCAAACTTTGTCCACTGAATGTGCATCCAATGTCTTATCTGACCCCTTTGCATTAATTTCATTTCAACCCACAATTTCTTTTCTTTTCCTTTTTACTCATGTGTTTGAAGGCTAAAAATTGTCGATAAAGTCAGACCTCACTCATAATATAAGATAATAGGTTACTTTTCACTTTTTTTTTCATTTTCAATTGGTTTTGAGATGAAATTCCATAACATCTATTATGGTATCAGAGTTTCACAAAGTCTAAACGATTCGGTCCAAAAGTAGTACTCTTATCGTGACAATTGATTTTGAGATAGAATATCTAATAAAAACTTAACCGTTCATTTTTTTTTTTAATATATATACTGACAAAAGACAAATCTGTTGATAACGTTCAAGAAATTCGAACTCTTCCATTTTTATTTCGTACTTTTATATATTAAAAAAAAATCCATTTTTTAAAAAGAATTTGAAAAAGGGTATGGGGAAGAAATTGTGGAATAAATGATGAAATATTAAATTTGTAAGAGAACATAAGAAAAACGAGCAAAAAAAGGTAGTGAAATAATAGTGTATTATTATTGTTGGAGTTTGAAAAATCAATAAAAAAGGCAGCAGGACCATGCAGGTTCGAAATAAATAAGGTGAGAGTGACAAGTAATTAAGCATCAAATTTCTTAGTCAACACCAAAATTTTAAATTTAATTAATTTTTTTTTTTTTTTTTTTTTTTTTTTTGTGATGTTGGGATTTAAAAGACAGACCCCACAACCACTGGTAAAAACATTTTTTTTTATTTTTTTTTAACAGAGAACTTTTAATTTTATACATTTCATATATATTCTCCATCCAACGGTCTCTATCTCATCTTCTCAAACTTCTCTGTCTCATCGCTCTCAAACATTAATCATCAATTAATATCATTTGGTCCATTCTCTTTTATTTTTTAAAATTCTCAACTAAGAAATTAAATTCATTTTGAAAAAAGAAAAAGAAAAAAATTTAAGATTTTTAGGTTTTTTTTTTAGTTTTGAGCGGTTGAGTTCAACCGATTTAAAGTACCTATTTTAGATTCTGATCCCATCCTAAGAAAATAAAAAATAACTTCAACTAATTTTATTGGACCATAATGGAACGAAAAAAGATAGGACAACTATTTTATGTTTATCTTAGATTCAATTATATGAAAGAAATTAAAATTTGTCTATCCGATACAACTCGAAAGTCGGTAGATAAAGTACTATCCTAAAAATTGATGATTCAATATCTAACTCCTCAACTATTTTATGTTTATCTTATATTCAATTATATATGAAAGAAATTAAAATTGTTGTCAATACAAGCCTGACCGAGTAGATAAAATACCAAGTATCATCTCAAAAGCGGATGGTTCAATCTCACCCCCCTAGTTGAACTCAAAATAAAAAAAATACTTTTAAGTTCTGATTCAACCTATTAAAATATTTTGAAAGATTGTATTTATAAAAGAAATTAGAGAAAAAAATCAATTTATACCCTTAATTTTTTTTTTTTTTTTATTATTATTATTTTTTTTTTTTAAGAAGGCGGGTGGGAACTTCTAACCTCTTGTTCACTAGTTCGTACATTGTGTCAGTTAAATTTCGTTCATGTTGGCATTTAGAGACAACTCATTTTTCAAAAAAACCAATTTGATTTGAAATATTTAAAATATACATGTTTGGTCCATGAGGTTTGAGTTTAATGTCTATTTAGTCCTTAATATTTAAAAAATGACACTTTGATCCCTCAAGTTTGAAGAAATGATTTTAAATGGTACCTCAAGTTAAATTGATTGTGCGGTGGCGACGATGGCAGCGTGGTGACTGCAAGGTGAGTTTATGAAGATATTTGAATGAGAAAGATGGAAGATGAAAGATGAAAAAAAAGAGGAGAAAAGTGAAAAGTAAGCCACCTCAACAAAAATAAATAAAAATTATGATATTCTTTTTAATCACCTCATTTAAAAAAAAAATGACACATTTTAGGTTAATTCATTGAAATATGCCACATCAGTCAAGCCTAATTATTTTGTTGTGCCACATCATTTTTTATAACGATCAAAATAGTTCAAGTACTCATTTTCCAAACTTGATCAAAAACTCAAACTTCAAAACCAAAAATATATTTTGTCCAAATATTTATTTTGGGCTCGATCTCGAACCCTATTCATAAAATTTTTTTAAAAAAAATAAAACTCGAAACTAAACTTTAACTTAACTTTTTAAAAAATATATATATAATTATCATAAAAATTATAAAAGTGTAAGCGAAAGCTTTAGAGACATAATTTTTATTTATTTATTTTATTGCAAAGGATAATAATTTGATTTTAAAAATTAGTTGATGTGCCAAATCTATTAAATGAATGTTGACTAAATTGGAGTGATTTGTGATGGACAATAAAAAAAAAGCAATAGGTATGATGCGTCAACGTTTTGTTAACAACGTTGGAGTGATTATACATCGTAATTAAGAGGTTGAACTTTAAATTAAACACATCCTTTTTAGTTTGTGGTGGACAATTGATTAATTGATTCATTATGTTTATCTTAATTTAATTCCAACCAATTCTCCCAAACCCCATCAAACCCTACAAGCTACCTTCTTTTATATATATATTTCTTATGCAAATTTCTAAAATTAAAAAAATATATATATATTCTTTTATCGAGTTAAATTTCATCTAAAGATTTAATTTAAAATATAAACTACACTCTAACTTTTATAAATAACGTTAACTTCAACCTATCATTTAACTAGTTAGAATATTATATCTTCGACTACGAAGTTAGAGATTTCATTTTTCACCGTATATTTCTATATAATTGAATTTTTATTCGCGCGGTGGGGACTATGGTTGTAGCCTTGTAGGTGATGTTGGTTTTTATGTACATAAATATGTATATACTACGTGTGCATGAGTACGTGCGGGTGGTTTGACATTGAATTTAATTGTTTTCTGATTGCATGACCAATATAACTATATTTTGGCAATTTTTTTTAGCATAACAAACGCGGAGAGGGAGGATTTGAATCTTCGTCAATTACCATTATCGCTAAACTATGTTCACTTTGTCAATTTTATAGGTGAATTTTAGTTGCTTTGTGAAATTGTGTCATTTGTTAGTTAGTATTGAGTTAATTTTCTAACTTAATTTTAAATAGGCACAATTTATTCAAGTTAAAATAAAGGGTTGAAGCCAATAAAATTAAAATAAGTTGATGGACTTAATTAAAAATAACCTTAAAAGTGAGTATTTCCCCGTAGGAAATTTATTAAAGTCGTACAAAGTTTTGAAAGAAAAAACATTATAAAGAAATGAATAATGATGATAGAATAATGGTGAACAAAATTAAAGAGAACTCACTTCATGAATTATTTAATAAATTATTTGAATATATCTTAATTATGAGCAAGGATTTAAGTATTTATGTTGACACAAATATCAAAGTCTCAATTTTATGAAAATGTCGATAGAAATATCGATAAAATATTGATATTTCTGAAGGATTTTTAAAAATATATTTAAATTAATAAATAAATATTTAACATTTTTAAACGAGTTAAAATATACTTGTTATATATTAATATTCACGTTAAGTTACATTTTGTTATTATTTTTTTAATATTTTATCGATTTTGTATGGTTGATGAAAATGTCGATTTATCCTTCATGTCGATGTCGAACCTGTAAAAACGTAGAAATGTCGATGAAAATATCGACGAAAATTTAATATCATATTTAGAAATAAGAGTACTAGCATAGTATATATTAGGGTACCATAAAAGTAGAGATTGAGGTGTAAGAGGGAACTGTTTCAACTGTTTGAGTTTTTGGTTGAGAGTTGAAGATTGAAAGCTTCATCCCACCAAATATATATGTTTCTCTTTCTTATCCCCACAAAAATTTAATTTTCTCAAAATTCAAGACGTTTCAATTACGTGTAAATATGAATGTAGCTAAATAGATAAGACATACATTATTTTATTTTTTTTATTTTTTTTTTAAACGTTGATGGTTAAATTTTCACTCTCACATTTTGTTGAACTCAAAAAGAAAAAAAAAATTATACATTTTTAATTAGATGGTATGCAGCCAGCCCGGGACTCGGACTCAAATTGAAGCCACTGTCGTTCAGATGCAGCCTGACGGATGAGGCGACTTCATTAAAAAGAACATTCAAGGATAATCTTCATCTCTTGGATTTCACGTCATAGCATCTATACCGAGACTGAGCATATCCAAGAGTGGAACAAGAAAGACATGCATCTATATTCAATACACAATAAAATAATTTCCCTTAACGAAGAATTCTTCCAGCTTTGGCTTTGTTTTCACTCTGCTCGTGCGTGACACTCCTTGCTCTATCTATGAGATCGAGAGATGAAGATGAAGACGTGTAGAAATAGGACGAATTAAAGTAAAGTGGATAAATTAAACAAAATAGAGCGATTTTGTTTACAAAATGGATTTCTAATGTTGATTTGGAGATGAGATTAGACATGTTGCACCACGTGTTATATTATTTGGTCTAATTGTCTACATTTTTGTGCTGATGCTTAGTTAATAATGAGTATGATATGGTTGCATTAATTCAAAATTTAGGTACATTATTAGAAATTTAATTTTAAAATTTCAAAGCTAAATATCGTAGTCATGACAGTTCAAAAAGTTTTATATTTATATATTTTTTTTAGACAATTGAAGTGGATGAATTTTCAAAATATAGAAAAGTAAAGATATCATCAATTGTATACAAATTATATGCGCGTTTAGCGAGCTGTTTTAGGTTCAGAATTTTGGGAATCAAAATCCTGAAAATTTTGTTTGGGAGAGTTCTAAATCCTGAGAATCAGAAAACGATGTTTGGGTGTGCAGTGTTTAAAAACTTGAGAATCAGAAATCTGTGTTTCGAGTGCAGTGTTCTGAAACCCGAATTTGGACAATTCTTTTTTTCTTTTGTTTTTTTTTTCCTTGATTTCTTAGTGAATGTTTTATGAATTGTAAAACTTTTTATGCAACATGAGACAATTTTTTTTTGGAGACGTTTGAATGAAGCATCTAATTTATGTTATAGTATGAGAATAAAAATATTGTTTTCAGCCATCAAAACATTGCTTACCATTAACAAACATAAAACATAATATGTCGATCGGTTTTTTTTTTTATTTATTTTAAATAATACATATTTGGATAAGAAAAAAGAAAAAAAAAAATCCTGAAAAAACCCAAAGCCAAAGGAAACCATGGAAACAAGAATGAAACAACAACCTACTATTGTATTTGGAAAAAGTTTTAAAAAATTATAATTTTGTAATTAAAGAAAAACCAAATTTTATTTTAAAATAACTTTGTAAATAAAAGTTGTAAATATTTAAAAATTACCAAGAAAATAATATTGAATATTGTTAATCATAATTATTTTTTGATTTTAATTTGTTAACTTAAAAATTAAATACTATTTTTAAAAATATTAATATGAATAAATTGACTCAATTATATTTTTTTTATCTTAAAACTAGAAAATTATATCTATTTTGACTTGTTGTTAATTAGGTTAACTATGGATGAATTGAAAAGAATAATTTTATTTAGGTAAATATAATTAGAAAACTATATAATTATAATTAGAGATAGTGAAATCTATCATAATTATAAGAAAAATTGAAAAGAAAATTGTGAGACCAACCATAATTATAAAAAAAAGGTGGGAAGAGAAATGATAGACTCCACCAATATGTTGTAATTTTAAGAAAAACTCACTCCAAGCTCCATGGGCCTTCAAAAATGGTGGAAAACCACCGTTAAGTTTGAGAATCACTCAAGACTACACAAGTTAGAATTGTGTAAGCGATATTTACTTAAGCACAATTTTGTATCAAATAGCATTATTTTCCCCATCGCTTCGTCATGAAGCCCTCAAATTCGCTTACAACTCTCGCATGTCCTTAACATGATGGTCCACTTCAATGTGACGGAAGTGAACGAAGCTTCTATTGACGAGAAAAGTCATGAGTTTGGAAGGAGTAACCCATGAGTTTGTCTCCCCAACGCCATTTACAACTTGAGCAAAAACAAAAACATGCAACATGTGAAGGGAACTCTTCCAACCATATGCAGTTTTTTTTTTTTTTTTTTTTAATATGTGGAGTAGGAGATCGAACTCGTGACCTCTTGGTCACTAATCTAAGCAATATGTCGGTTAAATTATGTTCATGTTGCATGTTGACTCTCACTACTTAGTTAAAGCAAGAAGAGTAAGATGTTGAATAACTAAATTACCTTCTTTATGACCAGTAATATTGTCTTGTAACAAATAATAGAGACTAATTTTAAATTTAGATTAAAAGTACGACACTAAAATTAAATATTTATAAAAGTACATGAACAAATGAAACTCAAACTCAATTAAAATAATTTTTAACCTTTTTAATTTTATCTAAAATGTTACAATTTTTACCATATAATTTTGCTACATTCACCCACTAGTTTAAGAAAAATCAATTAGAGAAAAACATTGCTCATTAATTTCAAGATCAATGAGCAACTATTTTATCTTTAATGTTGTCTATTTTAAAGTTGATTTTTTTTTTACTATCATGTCGTTGAGTTATACTTTGTTCACTGTCTATTTTAAAGTTATGAAAACAAATCTATATTATAATTCATGAAATATATAAAAATATTATTTTTTTTTTAAAAAAAAAAAAAAAAAAAAAAACATTTCAGAAAGTAATTTATTTTTAAAATAATTATTAAAATTGAAGGTAAATATAAATGTATGTAATAATTGATCTTTACCATATTTTGTTTTATAGAAGAAATTAATTAAAAAAATAAGTTGAAGAAGTATTTTATTTATTTAAATGGCGGAACTGAAGGTCTTAAATTTAGTACACACAAGAAGTTAAAAAAAAACATGACCCATCCATCTAGGGTTGGTAGGTACAACAAGTGGACCATCTCCAACAATAACTAATCATAATTCATAGTAAATATTAATAAATCTCCATTCACCTTTTTTTTTTATTACCATTTTGGATATATTTCTTATGAGTCACCAAATAAAATTAGAAGTGCTATTTATTTATTTACTTTTTAAAAAAACAATTGTTAATAAATGGCTTACACATTCAATTATTTTGGGATTGAAAAATCTATGTTTGTATTCTATGGTTGAGGTTATATTTTTTAACCAGTTAAGTTAGGTTTATGTTGGTCAGGCTCATAAAATTTTGTAGATATTTTAACTAATGCGGATATTGAACTCATGACCTCTTGATCACGAACACAACTTTATGTCAATTGAACTATGTTCGATTTGACAAGGAACATAGGACTTATATAGCTTGAGAGATAAATAAACTTTTTAAATAAATGAAATTCACGTGTCAAATATAAGTCTATTTTCTAACTCGAATTTATATAAACTTAACCTAAAAGTCAAACGTCTCGTATAGCTAGCTTAATTATGAGAAAAAAAAATTGTTATTCAAATGTGTCATGTCTATCAACTCCTCTTTAGTTATGTTCGCTATCTTCACTAATCTAAGTCTAACATTGAATTATCTTAATTTATTTTATTCGATTTTCAACTTTGTTATTCAGCGATGTGTCATGTTTATCCACTCTTCTTTAGCGTTATGTTTTCTACCTTCATTTATCCAAGTCAAATAGAACCATCCTAATTTATTTCATTCCATACTCGTACTTTTTATATTTAAATAATTGTTTATCTTATATAAGGAATCCAACCAATGATGTTTTTTCTTCGAAACATAGAGATCATGTCACAAGCTATTTGAAGTCGTGTACTTCCAACGCAATACAAAAGATCTTTCTTTTGTCATTTTATATCGCTTCTTATCCACAACGTCACTTGAATAGCGTACATCACTCTCTTAAATATTGCCTACGTCAATAACGAAGATAAAATGAAAATTTGAAAGACAACTTATAATAAGATGATTAAATAATGAAATATATGGAGTACAAAAATAATTAATTTAATTGTTGTAAGATTGAATCCATTGCATCTCACATGCAAGACCTATAGTTTTTTCTTTTCTTTTCTTGAAGAAGAAGACAAAAAAAAAAAGGTTTGATTTGTGATGTTTTACCATTTTACTAACCAAATCTAAATTAGAATGAAGCAGAAGGGAAAGAGAGGTATTTTGGAGTTTTGAAGGTTCCTATATATTGTCTTTATGGACCAAACTTATTTATTGAAACCAACAAGTTGGTAGTTTGCATAGAGAGATTTTGTCTTCTTCCATGGCCCCCCAACACCTGCCTCTACCCCTCCTCATGAATAGCCTTTTAATGACCTTTTTTTTTTAAAAAAAAAACAAAAAAAAACATATTATTATAAAAAATTAAATAAAATAATTAAAAATATAGAACTTAAAAAAAAAAAAAAATACAAATATAGCAATTTCTATGAATCTATTACTGAGAGTAATTAGTAGTCTATCACCTCAATTTTTTTATAGAATTTTGTCAGTGACTATCATGGATAGTAGTCTATCAGTGATAATCATGTATCAGCGATAACAGTCTATCAGTGATAGTCACTGATGTTTTGCTATATTTATAAAATATTTTAAAGTTTGCTATATTTGTCATTATTTTTTGAGTCTGATTATAGTTTATGCAATCAGCCCTATTATTATTATTAAGAAAAATAAAAATATGTTTCCAATAATTTTATTGTTATATATTTTTAGGTTGATCAGCACGGCGGCCGGAATGCGATAAACGACAGCAGAAGGAAGCGACGTTGAGCGATGTCAATGGAACCTAGCGGGGAGAGGTGAGGATTTTTTTAACGAAATATGTTGTGGCGTTTTTTAAAATGAGTTTTGTTAAGTGTGGGCAAAATTAGATTTTTTTTTTTTTTTTTTTACATTTAGACGATTTATGACTTTTAAAAACTGTCATCGGTGGAGGACTTTAAAAAATTGTCTTTACGTTTTAGAAATTTGAGAAAATTTCGTACGCACCTGTACTATAGATGACAATTTTTTCTTTTTTTTCTTCTTCTTAATTTTGACTTATCTCACGTGTCATCTATTCTCAAATTTGTAATAGTGTGAATAAAACAAATTTTGTTAAAAGATTAAATATTTCCTATAAAAAAAAAATTGGGTGTTGCATTTAGTTGATAATTTTTGATATGTTTGATATAGTATAGGTAGTAAATAAAATTTGATGATTGAGGCAAGATGATGTAATTTATAGTACTCACTACATTTATAGAGTAAACAAAAGTAGCCATATAATCTAGGGACTAAATTTATAATTGAATACAAAAATTAATTTTGAATTAACTATTTTAGATAAATCATTGAACTGTGAATCACAGTTATAGTTGTTATGTTGGACAGTTACCAAGGACCATCTAAAAAAATTATCTTCTACCTCACAAGTACTACTCAAATTATTTGTGCTCATAATATTAAAAAAGGACTTCAATTTTTAGGACAATTAAAGTTATTTTATGTCTCTCGCGATTCGAGACATAGCTCGTCTCATGAGATGTTATTGGTAGATATTGTGGGGCGAAGCGATTGAATCTCTGATCTCTTAGTCAAAAATACAAATTAATTTATATGTCAATTGAGCTATGTTCAGTTTGACACAAAATTGAGCTAAGCTCAGTTTGTCTATATATATATATATATATATATGTATTCAACGTTTTTTTAAAAAAATAACGAACTTATTGGACATAAAATTGAATATTGTGTCTAATAAAACATTAAACTTTTAATTTTTTGTGTTCAACAAGTTCGTGAATTTTAAAAAATGTTGAAGAGATCAAGGACCTACTAGACACAAAATTGAAAATTCAAGAACTTATTAGAAATCTTTTAAAGTTCTGGGACCTATTTGATATAATTGTGAAGAGATTAAACTTAATTTAATCTAAGGAAGAAGAAACCCTAAACGAGATGGACTATTATTTTTATTTTTATTTTTTTAAAATTTTAGTTCAATAATATCTGTGGGATTGATCATGAGGATTCAAACCTCTTATCTCGGTACACAATTTATGTGATTGAATTATGTTGATCATGTTGACAAAGAAACAAGATTATAATATTATAAATGTGAGGACAAAAATAAAATTCTTAAACTTATTAAAAAAAAAAGGTTACAAATATCTTAACTTATATTCACAAAATTGAAGAGTTAAAAATAATAATAATAATAATAAATAAATAAAAATGTATTATATCATCATGTGTCTTATAAATATGGTAGGGTATCAACTCTACCTTTTTGTGCTCCAAGTGGGAATCAAAATGCATAGAAAAACTAATTTCATTTTTAAGGGAAAAAAAATGAGTATGATGAAAAATTCTTATAGTTTCCATTACTCAAAAGTTCTTTCACAGATTAATTTTTATGCAAAAATAGAGAAATAAATACTTTCTCAAGTATTAAAGTACAAATTAAAACCCTTTCAAAAATGAAAAAAAGTACAAATTAAAATGGACCCACATGATAATAATTTTTTATTTTTTTATATTTGAAAAATGAGTTTGTCAAATCCCAACTCTTTTTAATGTTTTCTATTTTCTACCTTATATTTTAATTTCTTTATTTCAAGGGTCCCTACTATTAATTGATAATTAAAAATAGGAGAATAAACTCCTAATTTTTGACATTGTATCAATTAGGTTTTCATAAATAAATAAATTTAGATACTTTCGTTAGTAATTTATAACGATTTTCATTTTATTTAAAATCGCCTAAATAAAATTCTTCTTCTTCGAAATCGTACCCAACTAAATTAGCAAGAAAAGTTATCACATAATTTTTATTAAATAAATAAAGATAAATAGAGAAAGTGGAGAAGATGAAAAGTCACTCATAATTGCTACCATCTATTTGATTTCAACGTTTTTTTTCTAATATTACGTTAATTTTTTGCATTTAAAGAAGTCTGGTACATGTGTGAAAAACTGAAAAATTAGGCATTAACAAATTTAAAATAAAATTAATTTATTTATAAAATTTAAAAATTTTAATTAATACAATTATTACTTCGATATTTTAAACATACCACTCACAATATATAAATTGATTTGTTCGCTTAAAAAATATTATTGACCATTAGTTAACCTTAATACCATGTTGGTCCACATTAGTGTTGTATTATTTTTGTTGATATATTTAACACTTTTTATTATCAATAGTGTATTTAACACGCAACATTTATACTTTTAGAAGTAAACTAAATTGTGTACTAAAAATAAAAGATGAGATTGACCCAAAATAAAAATAAAAATAAATACAAAGACAAGTTATATATATATATAGATTAAATTATAAAAAATATTCTATCCTTTCAAAAGTTACAATATTATCGTTGATCTTTCCCAAACGTTCTAAAACTACTCCTGGAATAGTATCGTTGATCTTTCCCAAACGTTCTAAAACTACTCCTGGAATAGTATCGTTGATCTTTCCCAAACGTTCTAAAACTATTCCGGGAATAGAAATTCGTTAGATTGTTGGGCGAAAAGTCGACTTTTTTTTTTTTTTGAGTACATTGGGGGTGGGGGGATTCGAACCACAGACCTCTTGGTCGTCAACACATACATAGGTGAAAAGTCGACTTGAGGAAACAATGTTCTTTTATACTTAATTTAGATGAAAGTCTTAGTCAATGGTCACCTCCACATCGAAATTCGTTAGATTATGAGATTAAAGTCGGCGTGACGAAACAATGTTCTTTTATACTTAATTTAGATGAAAGTCCTAGTCAATAATCACCTCCACATGTTTTCGGTCCAAAATTATAACAGACTTATAGGTAGTTTTGAAACGTTTATGAAAAGCAATATTGTAACTTTTCAAAGAATAAGTTTTTTTTTTTACAATTCGAACATAAATGAGAATTCAAATGTTGGATCTTTAAGAAACATTATGAATACCTTAACCAATTTAGTTATGTCAAAGTCGGTGATTTAGTAATATCTTAACGAATTTAGTTATGTCAAGATAGGTGATTTTGAATACCTTAAGTATGTATAAAAAATATGTTGAGAAAGAAATGAAATGGGATGGAAGGGGAAGAAACAAGAAGTTAAGGGGCATAGGGGCCACATGAGAGTTTGGAATTTGGGTGGTTGGGTGAGAAAATGATGCCCATACCCTATTCATTCAATTGTCCATCTCAACAAAAAAAAAATATATATATATAAATATATATATATATATATATATATATATAATTTAAAATAATAAAATAAAATGGAGCCCACACCATTTAGTTCCCCCATGAGGGTAAGGCCACTTACTTTGCCCTCTTGTGTTGTGTTGTCTCATTGATCTTTTCTCTTACAATTATGATGCTCCCTTTCTCCTTTGATGAGAAATAAAGATGGAAAATAAAGGACAACTTGTCTTACTCCTCAATCATTTTCACTTAAAAAAAAAAAAAAAAAAAAAAACGAACTTATTTTAGTCTTTGTACTTTCAAATTTTATCTATTTTAATCGTTGTATGTTTAGTATCCTAATTTATAATTATTTTTTAAAAAATAATTAGTCTCTATCAACATTCTTCTATCGTTTGTCGGAGAAAAAAAAAACATTCTTCAAGTAAATCAAAAAGTAGGACAAAAATCAATTTACCACTTAAACTTTAGAGGTTGTATCGATTAAAACCCTAAACTAACGATGATATCAGTTTAAACCCAGAACTTTCAGATGTGTATCAATTTATACCTTCGGTTAAATTTAAAAACGTTAATTTAAACACGTGTAGGAGACTTATAATTTTACTAATTAAACCCCTAAACTTTCATAAGTGAATCAATTGTATGAAAGTTTAGGAGTTTAATTGCACGTGTGAAAATAATCATTTTTCTAAGAAAGATTGTAAATTGACACACTTACGAAAGTTCAGGTGCTAGTTTAGGGTTTTAATTGATACAACCTCCACAGTTTAAGGTCATAAATTGATTTTTTTTCTCCCTAAAAAGTAATTTTATCTGTCACGCGATTTTTAATTCACATACTCACACTCCACCTAAACCCGACAATTAATTCTTTGACTGTTGTAGATCTATCATACTTGTGATAAAAAAAAATTATTTTTTTATTTTTTTTATTTTAAGATATGGGAGTTGCTTCATTGATTGATTCAGTTATTGTTCTGACTATCTTAGTTGTAGTTGATGTCTATGTCAATTATGAATTAGTGAATAGACTGATGCTATGCAATATAAAGATTGTCCACTTGACTTTATTCATATATTTAAGAAAATAAGGTTATTTTTTAATTGGTGGGCCAAACAATTTGGGTAGCCCTACAACATCAAGCCCATTAATGAACCAACCCTATAAGGAGAAATCCAAAACTACATTTATGCATCATCAACAAATCACTTTTCAAATTTAAATTTTCTTCACTATAGACTATAGACTAGACTGCCTATAATTTAATATCCTCTTTTTAACTAAAATCAAAACATGTATTTTTTATTATTATTTATATTACTTACTTATTGTTCATTTCTCTCTCTCCTAATTTATCAATATTTTAAATAAATTAACTAAATTATATCGTACCCGCTCTATTTATTTATTTTTAGTTCAATAACATTTGGAAGTATAGATTCAAATCTCTGATATTTTTGGTAAATGATATAATATCTTAACTAGTTGAGTTATGTATTCATGTACATGACTAATGAGGTTAGAATTAAAATCATTCTGATTGCTTGAAACTTGTTTCCTTTGAGTTGAGTTAATAGGGTGAAGAGTAATTTAAATAGGCAGGACAACAAAAATAAGAGTTGATGGTCCAAAAACTAACCATAACTTCATAACTTCCTTCATAACTCTCACGTCAATAGTGTACATACTAAACTATAACATTACATTTTTTTTTTTTTTTTTTTTTTAGAGTTATATTCAAAATAAGGGTTAATTGCACAAACAACAATCAAACCCAAAATAATTGCAAATTTAGCAAAGTTTAAAACCTTTTTGTAAATATAGCAAAAAATCAGTGGCTATCACTGATAGACTTTATGACTATTACGGATAGACTATTATCACTGACAAAATTCTATAAAAAATACTACTATCAGCTATAGACGTCTATCAGCGATAGACCATACTATCAGTGATAAAAATTGTCATATTCGCAAATTTTATAAAAAAATTGTTATATTTTTAATTATTTTACTTTAAATTCCCAGCTATTATAATTTTCCTCAAAATAATATATTTATTTAAATTTTGATTTTCTTAACTAACCCTTTTTTTAGAAGTCGTTTTTAGGATTTAAACAGGGGTATTTTAGTCATTTATCAAAACGCCTATTTTATTTTATTCATCCATATTGAATTGGAAATAGGAAATAAGAAATTGCTCATTTGGTTGGAGTTAAGATTAGGATAGAGAATTATGGGGTGCCAAATATATATACACAAGCGTGTTAAGTGAGAACATTTTATAATTTCTTTTTCAATTTTTAATAACCACAACAATGTCTAAAATTTGAGATACTAACATGAAAAATGTTCAAACATTTTTTTTTTTTTTAATAATGTCTAAACTCTATATTTAGTAATTCAATTTACACAATAATAAACAAAACTATCCTTTCAATTTTCTATAATTTAGAAATTGAATAAAATGATGCTACAAAATTAGAAAATATTGGGAGGGGAGAGAAAGAGAAATAAGGGACGGGAAGTTAACCGGGACGTTGGAAAAATTGAGTAGTTACATGGTTATACACTTAACATACGAAAATGAATTTACCGTCCAATGTATACCTTACCTGAAGAAATGTTGTTGCTACAAATGGTTCTGAATGAAAATGAATTCAACCTCCATGTATACGTGAGGAAATGTTGATGGTTGTGAATGAAAATGAATTCAATGTCACTAATGAATTCAATGTCACTGTATAGGAAAGGTTGTTGCTACAAATGATTGTGCCACATTCAGGTGTATACAAGGTGGTATACCCATCCTAGTACAGATGATTCGGAATGAAAATGACTACAAATGATTGTGCCACATTCAGGTGTATACAAGGTGGTATACCCATCCTAGTACAGATGATTCGGAATGAAAATGAATTCAACGTCCCTGTATACCTGAGGAAATATTGTTGCTACGTCCCTGTATACTTGAAGAAATATTGTTGCTGCAAATGGTTCTGCCACATTCAGGTGTATACAAGGCGATATACAAGGCGGTATATCCATCCTAGCTTTTGGGTACTCGCCAAATTCCGAATCTAGCTCAAAACTCAATGCTGGACAGTAAGCAAATATGTCAAAATCTCACAAATTTAGCATTGGATGAAGTGAGTGGTCACTTTCAAAGTTGAATAAAACGCTTGCAAATTAACAAAAATTGAAATCGAAAGGATTGCGGGTTAAAATCGATACTCAACCAACCAAGACGAGAGATCGTCGGAGGAGGAGAAAACTTACCACTGCCATGTCATTCCCTCACTGGAGATGCAACCGAAAGACTTACCCACGGCCATGTCATGCCCTCACTGGAGATGCAATGCAACGGAAAGAAGTCGCTGCTGGACATGGGTGCGTTGTCGGAGATGAGATCGGAGAGGAAGGGAGACGTGATGTGGTGGCGATTGGAGAATGAGTCATGAGTTAGAGAGAGAGTAATGAAGAAAAATAGAGTTTTTGTTTTGAGAATTTAATTTTTAAAACAAATTTCTTTTTGGTTTTTTTTTTCTTTTCTTGTGTTAGTTACTTTTTTAAATGTTGAAATTTGAAAACAAATTGGGTATTCTTAGGAACTTGAATTATTTAAATTTTTAAATATCGACTCTTCAAATTAAATCCTATTTAATTAATTAAATATTACTACGGGTGAGAGATTTAGATTTGAAGATTTTATTTTAGATTTCGAAAACAACAGATTCAAATTTAAGGATTTTATTTTAGACAGATTTAAGAATTTTAGATTTAAGGATTTTATTTTAGATTTTAGATTTGAGAATATTACTCTGATAATGAGAGGAGGATTAGAGATTCAGATTTACGAATTTTATTTTATTAAAAAAAGATCTTATAGGATTTTTAGGTTAACAATGAAAGTTCATACAAATGTTAATGATAGACCTAAATAGTAGGGTGGATAGAGGAATAATTTGTTTGCTATATTTAGGTATGATCAGACCTAAATAGTAGGGTGGATAGAGGAATAATTTGTTTGCTATATTTAGGTTTTGAACATCCGGAATACATTCAATGTCGTGGAGTATGTCTCTTTATATCTCATATAGAAGTTGTGTGTGAATGCAACATTACGAAAGGTAGATCCGTAGCTGTAGCTGCAGCTACACATCATCGGCCACACGAAAAATAGAAATTTTAGCTCCATTTAACGGTAACCAAACACCTCACCGAAAAATATTTTGGTCTCAGATAATTTTATTTTAAAATTCTAAATGGTAAACGAGATAGATAATAACTAATAGGGTTATAATGAGAAACAAAAATTAACCACACTCCCCCCAAAATGACTCTAGACATATCCTACAAGTCATTCCCACTTTTAGAAATTTTTCATTTTCACTATTTTAAACTGAACATTCCTCTTAATTCTCCATTAACAAATTTATTTCGTTAGTTTCTTAAC
Organism: Herpetospermum pedunculosum; assembly: GCA_028017165.1. Classification (NCBI taxonomy): domain Eukaryota; kingdom Viridiplantae; phylum Streptophyta; class Magnoliopsida; order Cucurbitales; family Cucurbitaceae; genus Herpetospermum; species Herpetospermum pedunculosum. The sequence goes on from CM051530.1 coordinate 2,486,450, forward strand.
TCAAGTCACATAAAATATAAACTAATAATTAAGATGTTAAAAGTTCGATTTTTCATCATGCATTAATTAAATATTTTACAAAAAATAATAATAATAATAATAATAATTCAAAAAGTATTTTTTTTTTCTTTTTTTTTTCTACTCTCCTTAATTAAATTGTTTAATACGATAGATTGAACCTCTAAGTACAAGGGAGATAATGCATGTCAATTACGGTTAAATTATGCTCTCTGATATTCTTCAATAAAATGTTGCATTCATTGCTTTTATTAAAAGAGATTTAAGATTAAAAAAAAAATAAGAAGTTAAAAACTTAAAATCGCTTTATCTCCCTTAAGGGGTGTTTATTAGGGCATCAACTTGAAGTTGGATAAATTGAGTTATTGTTTATGTTTGACCCACCGACTATTATAACTCATCGTCAATAAACTAATTATAATGACTTTAACAATATTTACTATTCACAACTATTATAACTCAACGACCATAATAAACTCACCGAGTGCTCCAAACAATTCCTTCTTGTTTATGAAAGAAAAGCTCTAGAGAAGAAAAATTAAATATCTCAATATTACGACATAAAAATAAAATAAAGAGATTTTATTTTATAATGAACAAAAATACTTAAATAGTAATTAAAAAATAATAAAAATAGTGTAAATATAATTTAACTTAGTGACTTCAATTATAATTCTAAATATCAATAGTTTGATTCATCACCCTACTATGTTAATAGTTAATACCTAAGTACCAAATTATGTTTAATAGCCAATTTTTAACGCAACATTAAACCTAAATTGGTGGTTGTAGAAAATATAAATGCATAATTTTTAATATAACAAAATAATTTTAATTATTTTAAAATCACTCCAATGTGCTAAAACTTAAAACCATCTATAATTTTAAATCGTAGAAAAAATATAATTTAAAAAAATAAAAAATACATAAAAATTCAAAAATTGGATTCTAGTGTAGGCCCACAATCCTAAATTGGGCTATTGAATTAGATATGTCTCAAATTTCGGCCCAGATAATTGATCCAATGATATTAAGAAAATGTATCGACCTTAATCAACCTAACTTTAAACTATTGTGACTAATAATCAGATGTTCGAGTCAACATGAGCATAGTTCAACCGACATAATATAAGATCTAGTGACTATGAGGTCACATGTTCGATTCCTCCATCCAATATGTTATAAAAAAAAAAAAAAAATAGTCAAATGTTCACATATTGTTAAAATTAAAATTTAAATGGACATAAATGAAATTTATATCACTCCTAATTTTTTAAATAGACTTAAAGAATGTGGATTATTTAATTTTCATATGATTATATTTTAATATTATAAACACACGCATTTGGAATTTTGGCAATAAGATATATACATACCAAACTCTGGATAAAGATTGGCAATACTTTTTTAAATATTTCTGCATATTTTATTTTCCAGGATGTTGTAATATATTTTTTAATTATGCACTTCCAGAATATTAATCATGAGGTTGACATTTTATTTCATATTGCAATTCTCCCTACCTTATTGCCTAATATCCACCATCCTATCATAGAAATTTGAGCCATTATTGTGCTATTTTTCCCACTTAAATCTTTTTTTTCTTTCCATTTTTTTTATTAGAATAATTATTTTGATTTATAAAAAAATTAAATAGGTAAGAACAATTATTGTTGTGTTATACCAATCATAAAGACTAGTGTGATTCAATTAGTAAAGGTTCAATTAATTTTTAAGTATCTATTATGGGTTTAAATCTCTCACATTTGTTTTGTATATTAATAAATAAATAACAAACTATATTTTTAGTTATCTACTCTTTAACTTTAGTTTTGATGTGATCTCCATACTTTTATGATTTTTTTTTATTATTATTCTAATTTTTTTAGTTTTATCCAAGTGTATAGGTAAGACTTAAAGAAATAATACGTGAATTCAAGCATAATTTAGTGGACAATACATCAATTATCATCTCAAATGACGAAGATTTTGGATCTCCACCCCACAATAGTTGAATTAAAAAATAAAAATCCTAAGAAATGACATAAATCTAACACAAGAGATTTTATGAATATTCATATATGTAACATTTTATTTTAATAATTTGAGAACACGTCGAACTACATTAATTGAAAACACATGAACTTGGATTAGATTTTAAGGTATTGTTTTGACTTAAAGTATAAAAGTGAGTAATGCCCTCATCTTCATATTTTTGTTCCGATAATATATGCGGATGAGAGATTTGAATCTCTTGTCTCTTGATTATTAGTTCAGACAATACGTCGATTAAATTATATTCACGTTTGACGTCTTTTTGTTGTACTAAAAAAAAATAAAAAATTGGGTAAGTTTTAATTAAAGGACACAGAAGGATAATCAAACTAATCTTAAAATTTAAGAACTAACCAATCGAATTTGATAAGTTTAAAAAAAAAAAAGAAAAAAAAAAATCTTTGCCAATTAGACTAATTTATTCATATGCATTCAATTTGGGAGATGGATTTGAAAAAAAATGCAGACGTGTGGAAATATTGTTTATCATCAACCGACGAACATCTTGGTTGCAAGGCTGCAGACGTGGGGAAATATTTAACAAATTCATACTTCAGAATAAAAAAAATAATAAAAAAAAATAATAATATATATATATATATAGAGGAAATATATATATATTTCCTTCATATATATATAGGTGTGACATTTCCTTCAAATCTCTCATAACTAAATACTTTTTCTTATTTATATATATATATATATTGACAATATATAAAGATAGATTTATGCGTTCATACTTTATATCGGTTGAATTACGCCTTCATTATTATTATTATTATTATTATATTTTAAATTATTGTTTTAATAAAATACTTAGAAACGTAAGTATGTCATTAAAGTTGTACATCATTTTTAAAGTCGCTTTGATGTGATAGATAATAAAAGGATGAAACATCCCTACATCTAGATTATCCAACATGCATAAATAAATAAATAATTTAATGAAGATATCAACATTTTGTTTGCAAATTTTGCATAAGATCTAAATGAATTTTTTTAATGAATTCAAAGTGAAATTGATAATAGGATCCACACCAAAAACAAACGAATTTTTGTGTTTTCTCTCGTCTTGAGTGTCGTTATCTGTGATGACGAGTGTGAGGAAGATCCAAACGACGACGTCGTTGAAGGCACGACGACCATGACGATGTTTTCGATTTCGATGGTGAAGAATTTGAATTTGGCTAAAATATGGACGAAAACATGAAAGACGATGACAGAGCTACACCCATAAATACAATAAACTGGTCGTAGTCGACCTTGTCAGCCTCATCGACGGTCTTATGGAGGATGGCGACACCAATGCTGGAGAAGGAAGGGACATACATTACTGCAAGGGTGATTCTTAAAGTCCTACTTTCGCTATGACGGAGGAAGGACGAATCGAACTTGAGGTCGGCGAGAAATTAAAAAAAAATTAACAAATACGCTTTATTTCTACCAAAAAGTCGACCGACCTAAAATTCTGGCCTAAAATTGAAAAATCCTCCATTTATGAAAAGAAAAAAGCAGCAAAATCGTAAAAAAAAAAAAATGTAATGAAATTGAAAACTCAGTCAGACGAGTCTATTCAAACTTTCTTTTGCATTACTTTTTTTTAAATAGAAAGTAAGTATCCATCATAAAATACACGTGACTCAGGACATGTATAAAAAATCTTTGATTGAAACAAAAACTTAATCTGAGAGAAAAAATTGATACACTTTTGAAGATTAAATCGATGAATTGAAAATTTAAGATTAAAATTGATATGATTTACCAAATTTAAAGTTTAAATGGTTAAAATTGATACAACCTATTTTTTCCCCCATAATTTAATGAAAATGTCAACCTTTTGTTTACAAATTTTGCATAGGATCAAAATGGAAATTATTTAATGCATTAAAAGTAAAATTGAATTTTTTTAAAAGATTAAAAGATATAAAACCATAGTGATCCTCATTCCTCATCCTTTGATAAAGTCAAAGAATTTTATTTAAATATTGTGGAAGCACTCTGCATGGGAAGGAATGGTGGCGAATGGCAACAGAAATGGAAAATGGATAGAAGACTAATTTATTTCCTTAATTCAATTTCATGTGAAGCACGTTCAACCATCCTCAGCAGTCAGCAAGATGAACCAACCCAACATTTTTCAATTCCAAATCGCAATCATGGCGTATCTAGACTTTGATTTCATTCCCCTTTCGACTTCTACTTATAAATTCCTCACTTTCTTCAACCCATCACGGAAAAATGGCGAGGAAACACACCCGATTGCAGCGCCTCAGAGTTTCTCAATCGTCGGCTTGTTTTCAGGTCTGTTTCCGGCAGATTCGAACCAGACCCACCGCCGATTCGATCAAGAATTTTCAGAGGAATGAACTTTTAGGACATGGGGTGGATGAATACTGCAAGGACAGTGCGAAATCTGTGGCTGAGATTGGTAATAGAATCATGATTGTGGTTGATTCTAGTTTTGAGAGTAAAGGAGCTCTTGAATGGGCTTTGTCTCATGCTGTTCAAATTCGGGATTCTATTCTTCTTCTTCATGTTTCCAAGTCTTCAAAACGAGGTTGGTCTAATGTGTTTTGATTAGCTACTTTTTGTTGGGAGTTTTTCTTTTTCTGAAGGTGTTGATGTTTTGCAGGCGAAGTGTTTGATGAAAAGCTTGACATGAAGGCTTATGAGATTCTTCTGTCTATGAAGAATATGTGTCAAATGAGAAGGCCAGGAGTAAGTTTCTGTCATGTCTTCCATTTTCTTTTCCATATGAATCCAGAGATGAAAGGAAGAGTTCTTGACATATAACAGTGAATTATACATAATTAAACTTTATCTGTTAGAATGTGCTGTCAAGACAATGGGGTCTTGGTATTCCTATAATATAAAAGTATGATATTGTCTACCCTGACTTAATCTGTTAGTTTTGCTTTTAAATTCTACACAAAAGCCTTATACCATACCAATAGAGAAGTTGTATTTGCCAAAGTGTCCGTCCATAACTCAGCGGTAATTGACACGTACTCTTTCGGGGGTCGAATCCCCCACCCCCACTTGTTGAACTCAAAAATGAAAAAAAAAAAAAGAAAAAGAGAGAGGCTGTCCTTATTTACATACTAAAGATCTTCTCCATTTTGAAGTTCTAAACCATATGGAAACTCTGTTTGCATCCCAAACATAGCTAATCGGGCTGATGGGTATCCAAATACCTTAACCTGTAAATATAGAGAAATATACCAAAACACACCAGAAATAGATGGAAATATACCCCCGATATATTGATAGTTCTTCAATATACCGTGGTCTATATCATATATACTTGCAAATGAACACACAAGATAACCATAGCCATTCGAGAGGGCTATATCTCTCCCAAGGAGTCCTATGGACAATCCACCAAAATGATTCCCTACCTTCTAAGGCCCTAACACATTCTATTTATAACCAAGGCTCCCTTAACTAATTACCAAAATACCCTTTACTAATAACATACTAATATACCATAAACCCCTACTAGGACTCTCACAGGGTTCTACCGTATCAATCATTGCCATGTCATATTGTCAACACTTTTTTGTTCCATCTGTGAATGGGTGCAAATTTGTATTTTTGACTTAGGGTTGAATGTGAACCATCATGAGTTAGTCTGGTCTAGTGATCAATATTAATAAGGACCATGAGAATAATAAAACGTCTTAGACGAAATGAGTTCAAACCATAGTGGCCTAACCACCTGCTTATGATTTAATATCCTACGAGTTTCTTTGGCAATCAAATATAGTAAGGTCAAACGGTTGTCCCATGAGATTAGTTGAGGTGCACACAAGCTGACTTGCACCCATGGATATAAAAAATAAAAGTAAAAAGAAAGATATCAGTTGGATGTGGATTATAAGCCGAATGAGTTAACATGACACTAAAAAAGAACCCAAGTGGGATACTTTACAACAAAAATAATGTGAGTGCGTTAATGTTTAATTTCAGGTTCAAGTGGAGATGGAATTTCTACAGGGGAAGGAGATGGGTCGTGTGATTGTAGAAGAAACAAAGAAACAGCGAGTGTCTTTGCTGGTTCTTGGGCAAAGAAAGCAGTCTCCATTCTGGTCACTGGTGAAGAAGTTCAGTACAAACAAGAGAAGGAATCATGGTGGGATTGTGGAGTACTGCATCCAAAACTCTTCATGCCCGACCATTGCAGTGAGGAGGAAGAGCAAGAAACTTGGAGGATATTTGATCACTACAAAAAGTCACAAGAATTTCTGGCTTTTGGCTTGAATCTGTGTTAGAATTTCTCTCTTTCAGCTGCCATTGTTGTTTTTGTAGAGGAAAACCAAGATGGAAATGGTGAGGCTTCTGATATTGTAAGTCTTATTTGGTCTCACTTTTTGCTTCTTTTATGATGATGAGTGGCTGTATTACTCAAAAGTAGAAAACACACAAAAAAAGAAAATGATGTAGAAATTTGTAAATGGATCTTCTGTTTCAACTTCCTTGTTATTTGATCCAATCTATAAGATTATTATACATTTGGAAGTTAGCTTAGGCTTCTGAAATTTGTAAATAAGTTCTTATTAACTTCAAATCCTTGTTAAAGTGAGCATAGCTTAACGGTAGTTGACATGTAGTTCTTTCATTGAGGTTGGAGATTCAAATCATCCACCCCAGTTGTTGAACTCAAATCCTTCACATTGTGTCGCCCATGGATCACAGTTAGACTTTCTTTTTGCTTCCTTGTCATACTTAGTTTAAGAATGCACAAGGAGTAGTACATCGAGGAAAATTGAAAAGGTCGATCTTATGAACTATAGATCTAAAGATATAGCTCGAGACTCGATGGTAAGAAAAAACCAGTTGGATTCCGACAGGTACTGATAGAAACAGCCCAAGTAAATCCCAGTTTGTGCCCTTTACATCATACACTTCTGGGCTGTAAGGGTCTGAAAATTGAAAAATCTCCACCTCAAAGTTTAGTAGGAAAAGAGTCTTTCTACATATTTGCTTGTGGGTTGTTTGGCTACAATGTTTCCCTATCCTTTCTGAAGTTGGGATTGTAAACTATCCCAGGTTGTAGTTGGTTTTTGGGTGTAAGAGCTTGTCATTGCTTAGTTGGTTCAGGTTAGAGACAATTGTCCTCAGAAACCAAACAGGAAGCTAAGGTTAAATGGACATCCTATTCAATTTTGTGTCGGCGCAGGGTATGGTTTTTTATTCACAGCAACAACATATTTTTTCTTTCCCATTTTCAAGTTGGGTGTAACAAAAATCTTCCTACTGACATTCCTTTGGCTTAGATTTTGATTATTATTATTATTATTATTTTTTATCATTATTAATAATTTATTATTGTTAAAAAGAAAAATAGCTCATATCAGTTTTTTTTTTTTTGGTTGGGTTGGTTGGGAAAATGAGATCCTCTCAGTTGTGTGTCCTAAAATGTAATAAATTGGTTTTGCCAATTAATTTGTAAGAAAATCCAAAAACAAAATATAATCCGAGCATAATTCGACTAACATAAAATATACCTATACTCTCGACCAAGACATCAAGTAGCCCTACCCTACCCCATATAATATTGAACTATTTATGACCATCATCTTACAAAGATTTGAAAAAAGGAAAAAAAAAAAAATCATGAATTTTGGCAATGTTATTTTCATTGAGTTTACTCTCCCTCTCAAACATATATTCATTCATGTAATTAAGTTAAAAAAAAAAATTCAAAACGTATTTAATTAATGCAAAAATTGAACTCATAACTTCTTAGTCAATGACACAACCTTATGTCAATTGAGTTAGGCTCGATTTGACAATTTAAACTAAATTACACACATATCTATTTGATTTTGATGTTTCATTGACACATATCTTATAATTTATTAAATCGCGTGAGATATTTTTTTTATTTTTTAGATGGTAATTAGTGCCTCATGATTTAATAAATTATAAAATGTGTCTCGTCCAATGAAATGTCCAAATCAAATAGATGTGTGTAATTTAGTTTAATTACCTATTGAAAAAAAAATATGAATTAAACTAAATTAACACACGAAACATATGAAATGTAGAACTGACACGTATTTACAGTCTAATTTAGTTTAATTACATAAATATATGAAGATCTTATCTACTGAATTATGTTTGAATTGATTAAATCATGTTCGAAGTAGATCATATAAAATGTAGATCTTCATTTGAACAATGCCCACATTTTATTAATTACCTTTTTTTTTTTTACAAAATATATATATATATATATATATATATTACAAATCTTATTATGACATGTAAACCATCTACCTAACTCCATCTTTCAATTTTGTTTTATCTTTGCTACTTCATAACTCATCTTTCAATTTTGTTTTATCTTTGCTACTTCTTAATGCTTATATATTTTTTTTTTTTTTTTTTTTTGATAAGAGAAGAGTAATAGCTCAGCCCGAAACAAAGTCCCTAAAACTATCAGACTCATAAAAAGATAAAAAATTTAAAGGAACAGGATCCTTCCACTAAGTCGTTAGAAGTGCTACAAAACTTACATTAATGTATAATTACTATACAAATACATAAAATGAAATTAAACCAAAGTACTCTAGAAGACATTTTTTTAATAACAAAAAAAAATAACCCAAGAAGCAAATCATCATAAAATTTCAATTTTATTACAAAGACATGTTTTTTTTAACAAAAAAAAAAAAAAAAAAAAAAAAAAATAATAATGGAGATGAAAGATTAAAGCTAATAAAAAAGAAAAAAAAGATGGTAATTAGGATTGAAGTTAATCTGGGTGGGTGATCAGGGAACTACAAAACCGCAGCACATGCTCCCATGAGCTGTGCTTTCCTTTCTTCATTTTTGGGAGAATCCCTTTTCTGAAATTTCTGAATTTGATTACTTCTACCTCCATACAATACAAGATCATCATCACCCCTTTACTCTTGTTAGTCCTACTCTTCTATGACTCATTCTGATTCTGGCTACTTCATTATTCTTTGCTTTCTCTTTGGGTTTTTAGATTGAATCAAATGGTGGGCATTTCTCAGAACTGAAGAGGGTGTATTGACTTTATCGAAATTAAGGCCCACACTCGTTTTACTCACCATAATTTTCGATATGCTGCAAGTTTTTCTCTCTTTTGATTGAATCTGGGAGATGGGTCGCTTCCGATTCTTGATTTCGTGTTGAATTCGGGGAACTTAATCCGTGAAAGATGAGGCGGCGGCCGGCTGACTTTCGCCGCCCTGTTCGACGGAGGTTTTCGCATTGGATCTGGGCGCTTTTTGGGCTTTTCACAATCGTAGGACTCGTTTTGTTTGTACTTCACCATAACCAAAGTGAAGATCGTATCGAACAGCCCCTCCTGGTAATTTACTTCTACGTTTTCACCTTCTTGATTTCGATTGAATTTATGCATTCAAACTTGTGTTTGTGTTTGCCTGAATCATTCTCACTCTGCTGCTACTGTTACATTTATGAATTCAATTGTTGTTGTTTTGATTTGAGGTTTCTGACCTCAAAATTATCTAATCAGTTGCCTTACATCTTGATCATGTTGTTCTTTATGCATGTCTTCATTGTTATTCTCTGGATGTTCCCATTAATTTTTCTTGCACAATTAGGAATCAGAGCCTTGGATCATAATTGGGTTTGTCATTATACGCCAGTTCTGTTCTATACATTTATGGATATCAAATTTGTAAAGCAATCTTCTAGGTAAAGAGTGTTTTCTATGGCTTGATTAACATGTTGACAAGCTATATGAGTCTAAAAAATCTTAGGTGGTCCTACTTTCACAAAGGACCACAGCTTTAGAGTTGCTAAGGAAATAATTAGGAGTACTTTTTGTTATTTACACTTGATATGGAAGTTACTCTGACCTGATGTGAGAACTAATGAGGAAATTGGCTGTTTAGACTACTCTTCAGCCAATGAGATGGAAGTGGTTGGCAATGGCAGTTTGGAGTAATGTGGTCATGGTTTTAAAGGCTCTGTTTTAGAAGAAGAGTAATAAAGAACGAGTAAGAGATGTGCCACTGTTTGTTTGAAGTAGCGTCGGTGTGAATTGACAGGAGATAGATTAAAGTTAAGCAAAATAGAACTTGGGGATCTGTGCGATTTCTGTTGTTAAATTGTCAATATCTCGTTGGAGTAATTTGAAGAATACTTTTTCATGGTTTTAGATTGTTCTGTTTTGAAAATGGTAATGGGAGGTTTTCAGTTTCATGGTTTTGGCATGTTTGGTGGTAATCACCACCAGTTGGTTTTGGTTAAACATCAATATTTGAAAGCAAATTAAAATAAAAGGTCAGATTGTTCTTACAAGTTAATGTGAAATATCGTATGATGTTTCAAGCTTGACTCTTTACTATAGTCACTTCTGCTGTTTCTGAAACAATATATCTGCTTCATTTCTGCCTGTTGTTTAATGAGGCAAAAGTTTAAAATATCGTTCTTGTACGGTTGTAAAATCAATTTGCATTGCCTTGGCTGCTGATCATATACTATATAGAATATAAAAGAGGATTAAACATGGAGAGTTTAAGTTAATGCAGTGAAGTATTGACTGTAGTCTGTAGTAAATAGTTGATTATCATCTCATAGAACAATATAGTTCAAATTGGTCAAGACATCGATGGCTAGTTTTCTCAAAGTTATCGGGAAAATGATGTAGCACTTGATTTTTTTTTATGGTTAGTTTTCTCAAAGTTGAGCCTGAAGATGCGCAAAGGAAGAGAAACTCATAGTAATTGATAAGAGTAAAAATATATAAATTAGCAAATGCTAAGATTACCAGATTCAATATTTATCTGTGACTCCTTAGATAAACTTCTATTTCTCTGATGAACAGCACTTTTACACATAAGCTCTACTTATGTCTTACTAATTTAACCTTAGAAGCACATGTATGGACATTAGTCATGACACTATGGATAGGACAACACGTTATTTTCTAAAAAATTGGGATACAGACACGCAAAAGTATGTTCATTGATCTACCGATCTCTTCATTTCCAAACGATGATTATAGTAACTTGGACTAACAAAATCTAGAAATTTTAGATATGAATGAATTGTGTATGTCAATTGTCATTGCTCTTTATAAGGAAGCCAATTCATCACAAACAATTGACTGGCAGCATTTTTTTTGCATATAATAATTGGCTAATTGTGAATCTTTTCAAGAATGTAGTTGCTGCTAGTGCCTCAGTCCTCTTTTGTAGTTTTTCCTTTTTCTTTTTCATTGTATATTATGGCTTAAACGTTGAGTAGCTGCTGACTCCTGACATGACCCCTCTTTCCCCAGGAGAGAAATTCAAGAATTGAACACGTTGCTCATGACAGATTAAATTTCACTGAAGAAATATCAAGTGCTACATCATTTTCCCGACAGTTGGCGGAGCAAATCACACTTGCCAAAGCTTATGTTGTTATTGCCAAAGAGCATAGCAATCTTCACCTTGCTTGGGAGCTTAGCTCTAAAATCAGAAGTTCCCAGCTATTGCTTTCAAAAGCTGTGATGAGAGGGGAACCCATCACTCTAGAGGAAGCGGAACCCATAATCAAAAGCCTATCCTCTTTGATATTCAAGGCACAAGATGCTCATTATGATATTTCAACTACAATAATGACAATGAAGTCTCATATTCAAGCCCTTGAAGAGCGGGCTAACGCTGCCACAGTACAGAGCACTGTGTTTGGACAACTTGCAGCTGAAGCTCTTCCTAAGAGTCTTCACTGCCTAAATGTGAAACTCATAGCTGATTGGATGAAACATCCATCCTTTCGAGAACTGGCAGATGAGAGGAGGAATTCCCAGCGCGTTGTGGATAATAATCTCTATCATTTTTGCATATTTTCAGATAATGTTTTGGCGACTACTGTAGTTGTCAATTCCACTGTTTCTAATGCTGATCATCCAAAACAGTTGGTCTTCCACATTGTCACAAATGAGATCAACTATGGATCTATGCAGACTTGGTTCCTTAGCAATGATTTTAAAGGATCCACGATAGAAGTCCAAAAGATTGAGGATTTCTCTTGGTTAAATGCCTCTTATGCTCCTGTTCTAAAACAAATGCTTGATCCAAATACACGAGCATACTATTTTGGAGGGCTTCAAGATCTGGCAGTTGAACCGAAAATGCGAAACCCAAAGTATCTGTTGCTGTTGAACCATCTTCGCTTTTACATTCCGGAGATCTATCCACAACTAGAGAAGGTAGTGTTTCTTGACGATGACGTCGTAGTCCAGAAAGACATCACGCCACTATTTTCTCTTGATTTGCATGGAAACGTGAATGGAGCAGTTGAAACCTGTCTCGAAGCATTTCATCGTTACTACAAGTACCTGAACTTCTCTAACTCAATCATAAGCTCAAAGTTTGATCCACAAGCATGTGGATGGGCCTTTGGAATGAATGTTTTTGATCTAATTGCATGGAGGAAAGCAAACGTAACTGCTCGATATCATTACTGGCAGGAACAAAATGCTGATGGTTTGCTTTGGAAGCCAGGCACTCTTCCTCCTGGTTTATTAACCTTCTACGGGCTAACGGAACCACTTGACCGGAGATGGCATGTGTTAGGATTGGGTTATGACCTGAACATCGACAATCGTTTGATCGAGAGTGCAGCTGTAATTCACTTCAATGGAAACATGAAGCCATGGTTGAAGCTGGGCATAACCAGGTACAAGCCTCTGTGGAAACGTTATATAAACCAAAGCCACCCTTATTTTCAAGATTGCATTACAAGTTAAAAGTGTACTACTACTTGATTGATTGCCAGTCACTCAACCAATCTTCCACCAATGCTTTCATTGTAGATTCAAAAAGTAGACAATTTTGACTATGTTATTAGGAGGTTTTGTTTTCTCCACCCTAGTTTCTTGAGAAGAGAAAAAAATGATGATTTTTATACATTAGAGAAGTTAAAATGTATTGAAGAAAATGGCTCTGGGAATCCATTTTTGGCTGGTGATAGCTTCTTCTCCCATCACATCAGCAAGCTGTAGATTTTTTCTTTTCTTCTTTTTACCTCCCTCATGATCTGCAAGCTATAGATTATTATTCACTTGTCAATTTCTCCAATAATTTGTCCGAACATTTTAGTTATGATGTAGTTGAAAGTTGAAACCAATTTATTGTTCATACTTATTCTCCTGTGCTTCAGCTGAATCAAGTTTGAGTCCTCATTTGAATCAAATACTATGCCAGCTTAGGCTTAATCTTTTTGAAACTTTGTCGAATATAAAGAAGAATCAAGCCATCCTTGAATGGACATGTCCTCCAAAACCCATGTCGTATAACAGAATAGATCTACCAATGCACCCTTTAAAATGATGCCTTTGATAATCCAATTGGGAACTTGTTTATAACATCAAGCTTGGAAGATTAACATATGATAGTGAGAAACATTTTTTTGGTTGTCGGTGACCTAGGTAAAAAGTTTCTCGAGATCGAGTTTCTCATTCATGGGCAGCATGTGGATTATATGCCTTTGCCTACACTCCTTTTAGGGATATTTGTACGGTTGACCTTAAATTTTAGCATGTGTCATCAACTGTTTTTTTAATGTTATTTTGCTTGCTCTTGTGCGTGCTCTATTTTTTTTTTTTAATTGAAATTTTATTAAAAAAATGATTGATGATGTCAGCAATAGGTCAATTTGACTAATTTTTAAAATTCGAGTCGTGCAAACAATTTAGAGTTATTCGTACAAATATTCCCTCATTTTAGAAGATGTTATACTTAATACACCACAAATTGTAAATACTAAAACTATTATGTAAACATAAATTGAATTTATTGTAAAACGTGTTTATTTGTAGCATTTTATGAGCAACAACCCTCTTGCTCTTTTGAAGAACACTTGCATTCTCAAAAGTGTATTTAACTCATTAAATTGTTGGAATATTTTGTACAGCACCTTTGCCAATTCAGACGAGGAACAAATTTCTATCATTGAACAAGTCATTAAGAAGACTAACATATGGGATAGAAGTTTAACGCATACAACCTCAAATGAATCTCCATTTATAGATTAGAGGCGTTTTGACTATTATTAGGCATTTAATAGGCATTAATGTTTAGACATTAATGCGACTCAAACTATATGAAGATGTTCAACAAATTTCTTTCATTTTGATTGTCAAGTCAAATTTCAAGAGCGATTTCTTATCAATTAAGAGATCCCACATACAAGACTACTTTGTTCAAAGTCCTGAACTTTATAAAAGTTTGTTAGAACTTAAAAGCCATATATACAAGAAGTTTGTTAGAACTTAAAAGGCATATATACAAGAATTCGAGTCTCGACCAAGCAAAACTTAATTCCTGTTGGGTAGGAATGCGTTGCCAACTAGGCAAAAACGAGTAACGCCGAGGAGAGAATTATAGCAAAAAGGACAATTCCTCTCAAATTTTACTCCCAATTGAAACCATCATTTTCTATACATATTTTGCAGGTTTAAATACCATTCTGATCCCTGTACTTTGTATTTGAAACTCGTTTCATTTCAGTCCTTATAATTTCAATAAATCTTCAACATACAACTATTTCAGACAAGCCCAAAGAATGAATTGTTTGAGCCATCAACACCTGCAATTGGAAAATGTGATACACAACAGTCCTGTGATTTGTTTGAAGTGAATTAGTGAATCACCTGTGCAAAAATAACCATACATTAACTTGAATCAATAAGCTTTCAAAAAAAAAAACGAATCCATAAAAAAATATATATATAATAATAATAATCACCAAAAGAACTTTCTAATTTTAGAATGAAAAAACAACAGGATTGTAAGAAATGGAAGTCAGAAACCTGACATGGTACAGAAGTCAAATATAAATCACAATTCAGAAGCCAATGGCGAGCACGGTACCTTCTCTATGGCCTATGGGGCTATTTATTTAATGGGGACAGACGACTTCGGTGTAATAATTCAAACACCAATTGAATTTGAATTATATTTTCAGACTTCATAAATATGCAGAAAAAAAAGAAAAAGACAAAGACATCTCTCTGAATAATTCCAATTCGCAAGTATACACCAAAATCATTTTAAATTGTTCAAATCACTTTTGTCATTTACAAAATCACTCCAAAATCTACACCAATATCATGTTTGCTTGCACTCTATAACATGTTTGGGAGTGATTTTGAAATTGTTCAAATCACTTTTGTCATTTACAAAATCACTACAGAATCTCTGCATTTACTCGTTCAAAATCAATTTTAAGGTATGTAAATTGGGTAAAAGTAAAACAAAACATTAAAATGAATTGAATGACAAAAATGATTTTAACAATTTCAAAATCACTCCCAAACATGCCCCAATCTACAAACATAATCACAAAAATAATTTTGTCATGTGTTCAAAATCACTCCAAAATCTGCATTTAATCTTTCAAAATCAATTTTAAAGTAGGTAAATTGTGCAAAACAAAACATTAAAATGATTTGAATATGACAAAAATGATTTTAACAATTTCAAAATTACTTCCAAACATGCCCTCAATCAACAAACATAATCACAACTAAACTAGATGTAAATCATTCCAGCGGAGAATGCTACATAACTCGGCATAATGCACTATCTAGTGACTAAGAGGTCACGAGTTCGATTCCTCCACCCCACATGTTGTTAAAAAAAACTCGGTTAAAAACATGTAATTTCAAAATAGACTAACCATTTTATTATGAGAATAACAAATATGTTGATGCTGTTAAAGGATAAATAATTAATCTTTTCAAACTAGTAGGAATGAAGTTTCGAATCTAGGACTTCTTAGAAAAAGTAGACATTTTTTTTTATTGAGTTCAACTTGGAGGTGGGGGATTCGAACCTCAAATTTCATGGTCGATGACACATCTTTTATGTCAATTGAGCTATGCTCGGTCTGGCAAAAGTAGACATGTTTTAATTGTTAGAGTAATGCTTATGTTGTTGCATGCTTATGTTAAATTTAATTCATAGGTGATTGAAACCAAAATAAGGTTTAATCTCACCACTAATCTAAAAAGTCATTATGGGTAAAATGACTTTTTATTTCGAGGATTATGAAATTATTTCTCCTCGGAGTGGCCAAAGAATCTCTCCTAATTCATGATAACCTACGTAATGAATCTAAACTGACCAACATTGTAATATGCTTGTTTTAACCCAACTACCCTCTTATAATTGACTCTAGAAGCAAAACTTATTTTTAAGTTAGAATTGAAACTTGTCAAACCTATCTTAAAAATTGAAACCAAGTCCTTTTCTTGCAGCAGAAAGAGAGCATGAATCCCCAAGAACTTCCAAGTTTACCTGCCATTAGAAGATTAGTTTAATCAAACAGTCTTAAGTAGTTTGTCCTCAGATTATGCAGTCTAGAAATTTACCTGCAATATGCTCTCTCTGAAGATTCGTTTAATCAAACAGTCTGAGTAGTTTGTTCTCAGATTCATGCAGTCAAGAAATTTTACCTGTAATATGCTTTCTCTGCATCCAGAACACCCTGAGTGGATGAATAATTCAGTTAATTTCCATAAAACTAGCACAAACAGAAAGGAATTAGGATCCATAGATTACAAGTTCGAACCTTGATAATTAAACTGGCTGCATCCTTGTGTAAAACCTCATTGTATTCGTGACAGGCCAGACTCTGAGGAAAAAGAAAAAAAGAAAAATATCACTCTAACGTCTTAACCTTGACCTACACTTTCTTTTTCTTTTCCTTTTTTGAGAGGGGAATTGAAGCAGACCTGGACACAATTAGGGCAGCCGGTCTCTCCTAAGCAGCAGCAAGAGGTGAGAAGTTCTAAAGCAGCATTCAACAACTCTATGAAAATGGGTTGAATCTGTTGCAAATTCATATAAGTTAGTAATAAAAACCAAACAAATTTTTAACCATTATTTTGCAGAAGAAAAGAAATTGACGAAGTTAGAAATTCTAGGATCTTGGATCTATAAGCATTGACTCACATCTAACAGAGTAAAAATGCAGCAGCTAAAATTTCACATTGCTCACCTGCAGTGACATACCAGTTCCTCCAGGATGTTGATCATACAACAGAACTCTTTCTGGAAAATAGCGAGTATCATGAGGATTTGCACATTCAGGAGCCAAGTCAGACATGTTGCATATAATGCGTCTGCAAGAAACTACAGCGATGAGCTGAGATTCAAAATCTGCTAAACTTATAGGATTAACAAAAGGTGAGAAACTTACAACAAAAACTAGCAACACAAAGGTCCAAAAGTCCAAAAGTCTTTACAGAAAATTTTAAACACATTACAACGCAAGACTTACAATGGCACTACATTCAGAAGAGCATGTGAAGCAGCATGCAAGCCCGCACGAAAGTCAAAGTTTTTCCTCTTCACCTCTTCTTTTATTGATTGTGGTACTGGAATCCAGACTGCCTGCTTAGTTTAGCAAGAAAAAATAAAATAAACAGGAGTAAATGGGAGATTTTTTTAAAGAAAGCAACAAAAACATGATTTGAAGGCCAATTGTTAAGGAATGAG
This sequence comes from Herpetospermum pedunculosum, assembly GCA_028017165.1. Classification (NCBI taxonomy): domain Eukaryota; kingdom Viridiplantae; phylum Streptophyta; class Magnoliopsida; order Cucurbitales; family Cucurbitaceae; genus Herpetospermum; species Herpetospermum pedunculosum. The sequence continues at coordinate 2,504,020 of CM051530.1, forward strand.
TCACGAGTATCCTGATTTTTTAAATACCACCTGAGAGTTATACGAATATTTTGGAAGTGAGAGATCCACTGCGTCAAGAATTTGACTACTTCCCTTCCGTATTCGATAGAAACCGAACCAAGTGGTAGTAACTTTGCAATCATTTGCTTGAGCAGTTGTTTTCGAGAGCGGAATATTTGGAGCTCTCCTTGGATAGGCCTAATTAACAAGGTGGCACTATTTAAAATTGAGAACTACAGAACAAAACTATAACAATGCTTTTTATGGGTTTAAATTCATGTTACATTCTCCATCCAAAATGCCAAAGCCACGACCCTTTGAAACAAACCGATTACAATTCTAATAGAGAAATACACTCTCCAAAATACAAATTTAAAATGATATGATATCCCTTCTGAAAGATAGTAGTAAACAAATGACAGGTCAATAAATCAAACGTGTATATATATATATATATATATTTATTTTTATAGGAAACACAGACCATTCATTGATATGATGAAATGTGGTACAAAATAATGACATATCTAGAGCCAAATACAAAAAAACTCTTTCATTGATTAAGGAAGGTAGAAAGATCATACATAAAAAAAAATGAGGAGATAATTTACTCCAAGATAAAGCAAGTAATGATGTAGAGTCAAACGTACCATATTACCACCAATAACGTGAACGTCAGTGTAATCACGTGTTTTTGTGTAATATTTTAGATCAGCTTCTTCACAGAAAGCTAGCATAGTCGATAAATTCAAGCTTTTGACCAGATAAGTTCGTCCTTGATGCATATAAACAGCACCTTCATATACCTGAACCACAGCCAAAACCCATACTGTTAGTTTCATAGAATGGCGATCGAGCCATCAATGAGTAGAAATGAAAGGATCCAGACTGACAGCTTTTATCATTCTCTTTGAATAAAAAATTAGAAAGGATTTTGTTTATAAACTACATCAATGGTTTTATTTTTAAAACAGCAGTCACCTGAAAGAAAGCCTTGCTTTCCTCAATCTCTTCAAGAACTTCATTTCGGCGCTGGTCAACAACTTTGTATCTCTCTGTTTCAATGGCTCGGATACTAACTGAGCGTGAAGGCATTTTCTAGAAAATATTCGAAAAGGAAACATGACAGAGTTCAGTTAGCCACATGTTTGTATCAATATCCAATTTCTGGTGAGTAACATATACTTCACAAAATCCATCAACCAAAAGAACAGAGTCTGAATCAAATGAAAAATTATATACCTCTTGCCCAATATAACTCCAAATACTTTTGGATGAACCACATGATGGCTCAGGAATCAAGTCTCCTCTATTTTTCAGAGACATTAGGCCAGTGTTTAAGCCAGGACCAAAAAAAATATGATCATAAACCGCACTTACTGGGTGTTCATATGCAGCACATAATAAATGCTGTGCAAGAACCTATGAAAGCAGAATCAAGAAATATGAGAACTAAAACTTCACCGAAGCAGGGAGTGAGTACCAATTTAAAGCATCACTTTTAAATTTGGAACCTGTTGGTTTTCAGCATCAATATGGCAGCATTCAATTGGGCTCCCAAAAAGTTTTTCAGGGTGTTGCATGAAATATTGATCAAGAGGCCCTTCAAATGCAACATACACAGACAGAGAAGTATTTTCTCTCCTTCCTGCCCTGCCTGCTTGTTGCCACAAGCTTAAAAAGAATACAGCACATGAAGGACTAAAAATATTTGAAACTAAAAGAACCAAATTAAGGACAAAGTCAAAACACCAAGGATAACAAAAAAGATCAAGGAACTCTACCTAGCAATACTGCCAGGAAAGCCCAAATGCAGAGTCGCATCAATATGCCCTACATCAATACCCAATTCAAGGGCATTTGTCGCAGCAACACCACAAATGTTTCCCCCAAAAAAGTCACTCTCAATCCTCCTCCTATCCTGCTCCATTTGTATTCCAACTCAGAAAATATGCTCTTTTTGGACAAGTTAAATTGAAATAAGCATACAAACTACAGAGATTACAGAATCGTCGTGTTTCAACAATGGAAGGCTTCTCATATACCTCAGCAGTGTATCCAGCACGATAAGCACACACAGACTGAACCAGATGGGGTGCTCTCTCCTTAAGAATTTCACGCCTATAACAATGAAAAGAACAGTTGCAAATTTGAGTTGGAACTAACACTAAACGGCCAAGTGAGATTAAAGTAGGCATAAGTGATCAAATAAAATATTAAAACCAAAAAGCCAAAATGATATACGACAACTTAAAAATATCACCTACGTGTAGCATAAAACAAGTTCACAAAGTTTACGAGTTTTACAGAAAGCAATGCAGCGAAGTCCATGCTGAACCATTTCCGCAAAGAGCCTCGCAATGTCCATAATTGGGCTGAAAAGGCAAACAAAGTGTTAAATGATATAATAAAAGATCGGCCCTCATCCACTGAAATCAATAAACATTTAAACTTGTTACCTTGGATTTCTGAAATTAACATTCTTTTCTGTACTCTGCAGAGAATCAATACCTCTCTGATAATTTTTCGAGGCCTGTACCACAGAAGCAGCAAGGGAAAATCAGTATTACTTTATCGAGTAAATTAATGTTGACAGATCTACAGAGAGCACCATAATAGGATTCCAGAGGATGAAAAGTTTTCTGGCGGACGGACTTCCATTGTTTTCAATCAGCTCTAAGCTTGACAGATTTCCAAGTTCCTAAAGCATTAGAAAAGGGGAATTTCAATTAATTTGCATATTCAGAAAGAATGAAGTCAAAGTTGATTTTGCATTGAAAGAATATCACTGAGAAAATTATATGCAAGGATATAATCTTAGCCCAAGAATTATGTTTGGAGAGAAAGAATACAGGAGAGAATAATTAAAACCAAAAATAAGATTACGAGATGAGAGAAATTAGAAAGTTAAGAGCACTTCTATAGGTGTTTGGCTACAATTTAAAAGCATTTTAAAGAAAGTCGGCAATTAGAAGTGCCTCCGAAGAAGCAATCTATAGTCAACTTTCTTGACATATCAAGTGCTTTTAACTTGAGCAGTTTATTCTTAATCTCTCATGAGACACTTCTTTCATTGATTACTCTCTCCTCACCAATATCTAGATTTTCTCTAGATCCATACCTTTTTAAATTAATCTCTCTCTTTGTACACTTTTTTTTTTATATAAGAAATGATATGGCATTAAAAAAGAAAAAGGAAGACAGCCTAGGCCGGGTAGAGATAACGCCCGGCCCTCCCAAAAAACTACAAGAAAGCTTTCTAGTTGTTAAAGATCATGGAAAAGTTGTAATTACAAAAGAATTTCATGTGAGTAAAACACCACCCAAGAGGAGGTGAGCTGTACATTTCTCCCAAAAAAAAAGAAACTCAAAAGAGGAAGACTTATCTTCGAAGACACTCTCTTCGTACACATTTTCTCTAACTAGTCTCTCTTTGTATTAATCTCTATATACCCTACCTCTCACATTTTTCTTTTCTTTTCAATCCTAATAGTTTTTGTGATAGTAAATTGTTGATTCTAAAAATATTTGTAAAGAAAATATAAATCAACCAAAAAGCACATCTAAGTAGATCAAACAAAATACTTCTGGAATACTGAAACCAAACAACAAGATGGTTTATTGTTAAGCATTTTTTAATAAAATACGGAAACAAAAGAACTTCTTGTAAAAGCACTCTCATACACACCCTTGGTATGCCTGGATTGAATCTAATCCATCATGTTGGCACTTTTTTGACTCTCGTTCATTATGTCAACATAAGACACTAGACTAAATTATAGCAAAGAAAACAAATTAAATTAGGGTAGACAAAACATATATTGCACTACTGAAGAAGCTTCTATACATTTTCAAATGAGTTTCAAGAAGAAAAAGAAAAACAGGATGCATAATCCAAATGTTCTACTTTTTTAATTTTTTTTCTTTCTAGAAAACCAGTAGACATCTAGACTAAGAACACATGGTTTTAGGAATAGTCCAACAATTACCATACAATGTTCGCGTGGATTTGCAGAAGTTGCTGTGCAGAATATAAAAGAAGGATCACTTCCATACACTGCACGAGAAATCAGATTTTGTTTGACAACAAAAGTAGAGTTAAAATTTAGATGAATAACTCCCAATTAACATTTACACACTAGATGATAATCCACACCATGAGAGCATAGCCGGCGAAGTCTCCGTAGTATTAGTGCAGTATGACATCCAAATGCTCCCTTATAGGTATGAGCCTCATCAATGACTACAAACCTGAGTAAAAAAAATCAACTGACTGATTGGACAATATTGAGGTACGCATAATGCTGAGGTAAACGTGCACAACATTGGCAATTTAATGTGCAAAACATTTGCATACTTAGTACGCACAATGCTGACATGCCAATGAAAGAGGCAATCAACTTGAATTGAGATAAACATCAAGGCGAAAATATTTAAAAAAGAAAAAAGGAAAGAGAGAACGAGAGAGAAAGAATGATAAAATAGATGGCATGTGGCACCACATGGAGTGAACGTTGAACAAAAGAGAGATAAATTGTAGACTTAGAGACAATACCGAAGATTTGATAATATCCGACTAAATTGTCTGTGGTGTGGCAGGATTGATAAATGTAGCATATCTGGATTTGTAATTAACTGTATAAGAACATAAAGTTTTTGTGGGAATTTGGTTTTCGGACTAACATTAAGGGAAGGAAGGGGGAGGTTAAAAAAAAGGACTTCATAAATTACCAGCCTAGCATTATCACGCAAGAAAATCCTGTCAGACTGTGATGTATCACCATCATAAACGCCAATGTTTAGGTTATCATTAAATCCTTTCATCATAACGAGCAAACTTCTGAGTTGATCTTGAGCTAAGGCCTAAATGGGTAAAAAAAAAAAAAAAAAAATCAATATAAAGACAAATTTGTATGAAACAACTTAGGCAATAATGCAGCAGAGAACATACCTTAGTTGGAAATAAGTAAAGAGCGCATGATGAGACATTTTGAGACATTGATTCAAGAACTGGCAAGTTATAGCAAAGAGATTTTCCACTTGATGTCATTGTGGCAACAGCAACATGCTTTCCAGCCAAGGAGGCTTCTATTGACCGTGCCTATCAAGTTCATTATAGTAGAAAAGTGCACTCCAGTTAGCCTTGATAAAAAAAAAAAAAAAAAATTGTCATAATCACAAAAAGACGAACAAAGTGCATCAAGACAAGCTCAAAAATCTACTCAGTACATATTAAAAGTGAAATAAGAATATCGCAACCTTGTTAAAATAACAGCATAAAAAGTAACCATACCTGATGGCTATACAATTTTGCGACTCCAATACATTTGAGTGCTGATATAACATTATTAGAAAGTTCCTCTGGGATTTCCACATAATTAGCTTTCCTAGCCACAATATCTTCAACATGCACTATCTGTTTAGAGAATCATACATATCATATCATAGTTCTCAATTAACAATCTGTGGAAAAGACAATTTTAAAACCAGTTCCACTCTTTCATTGAATGACCTGACTAGTCAACCATTAGGCGAAACCATTGGCAGACTACGACTAAACATGTTGATTTATCAATCAATTAAATAAAATTTGAGCCCATGTTTCACTTCCTCAGCAACATACCTGGCCCTCAGATCCAAGACCCTTTTCAAGATGTTCAACCATATTCTCAGGTAAGAGTTTTGAAGTGTCCTGTCGAACCAAGAAACCATGAGGGTGTTGTAATTAATCATACAAATCGTGCAGTGAATTATTATAAACACAAAATTAGAGGTAGAACTTTTGGATTCATGAATTTTTGTATGTGAATAGGTTGATATAAACTTTGCTGCTCAAAAGTGAAGGGCAATAGACACAATAAACACAGCTTATGGAATAGCAAAATTTAGAAAATCACCTCCTTCAAGAAAAATCAACATCAAAGCTCAAAATATTTTTGGTTTCCTCTTTTATATTTTGCATTGGCAATTTGCAAAAGGAGAACCAAACAACTCCATAACTACATTAACATATATACTAAGGATGATTTCATACATGACATTGTATTCGGTCTGATTGAGAACTCGAAGAAGCCGTTTCACTTTTTTTTGCTCGCTTTGCTTCATTTCCATCCGCAGCAGACTCCTTTGACGTGATTAAATCTTCCAAAGAAAAAGGCACACATATCTCACTTCTGCTTCCATGACTAAGCTGCATTGCCCCACCCACCACTCAATTAATTCCAATTGTAGAAAATCGGACACTGATTAAAGAAACTGATATACCGATACTAGCTGGATAAGAATCCCAAATAAATGCATAGATAAAAGTTGAGACTGAAAATGCAAATTTTTTTATAGCATATTAATCTTCCTTTTGTTTTAAAGTCATCATCATATCTGCTGGATCAATTGGGCACTTCTGGTCAGATCTTAACCTCATTTCCACTGATACATGATAAAACAAAACTTGAAAAGCCTTATTAATCCTGAAAAACTATTAACATGACTTGGATTATTTATTCCTAACATTCGGCACCATTTGTTTTAAAGCACATGTGGCATCCACAAAGGACAGTGGAAAGCATGGATCCTAACTAGACTTCGTAGAATGATTATTGGCCAATTTTTGCTCATATAATAATAGGAACCAAATTCATGCCCTGTTATCATTGTTGTTATTTATAGTTGGCAAAGTCGTGTCCAAATATCTAATCATATACCCTCCTCCTGAGCTCATTTCTGCGTTATACTAACATTTTAACCTATCTTTACTTCCAAAAGGGCAGAAGAATTCCTAAAAGGATATTGAAATTGAAAAAAAGCAGATGCATACAGAAGGGACGCGAAGGAGATATATGGCAACCATGCTAGCTAGATAACCAGAAATCTCAAGTATGATACGTTCATTTAACTCTATTAAACTATTATCACTTAAAACTTCAATGGTGTGAGTGGCAGCAAGGATGCTCTAAAGTCATTTTTTCACCAGTGAAAATACTTTATAACAAAACCAAAGAGACAAGGAATAGTTAAACACACCATATGGCACTTAATAGCCTCCCAAAGGTAAAATTTAAAGGATCTTTCCCGTCTCTTCAGTGGAGTGACAACCGTTGGTGCTTTGAACGGTTTATGTGCTGTACAGCAACAATGTGAGGTAAATAAGCACAAAATGTCCAATTGGAAACCGAACACTTCCCAATTAAGTTCTGAAATTTCACCTTACCGGTATTGTCATTTTTCCATCGACCATTTTGTTCGGTCAAAGAAATAATAATGCTAAGCGTATCATCACAAGTATCTTCCAAACTGCCACTTGCAAAATGTACTGCCTGGCACAGGCAGAGTATATACTAGTTAAAACTGTGAGTTAGGTGCATGATTGATAATGTAAGTACGTGAGTTCTCAAGGAATCCATACACAATGGAAAAAAAAAACCTAGTCATTACAATTTGACAATTATACATCACTCGTAATGTATTTATGCTGCTTAAGCCAAGAATTTCTTTGCAATTTCTCGTTATCATGATATAATTATCCCCAATAAACTTAGATAACTTTTGCAGACACCGAATCAAGTACCTTGGGACAGAGAAGAGATAGATGATTTATGTCCTCCATACGAAGCGTAATTCCACGTTTCTGCAGCAGGTCCATTGCTTGTTCCAATCGACTTGCGGTCATAATTTCCTCTTGTAGTTGAAGAAACATTGAAAAAACATTTAAGAAAGCAAAAGCCTTCATTATCTTCTTCAACCATGCTGGACATAGGCATGAAGAATAACCTGTTCTATTTGATGCTCTTTTGTTACCATTTCCTGAATTAGCTTGTTTTGCCAACATACATTTCCCACTACGTGGTTCGGATAAACAATCCACTGACTCCAAAAACTTCATAAAGTTTTCACAAGTGTGTTCATCTAAAAACCCCTCTGTAGAAGACGATAACAAGTTCCTCAAAACGTCATCTAAATTCCCTTTCAACTCATTATAAACAAAACCCTTTTGGCCTTTCGCTTTCGAGCTAGAAGAACTAGTACTACATGTCGCTACCAGTTCAGCATCCACACCGCCGACTTCAGAACTCCCTCCCTCACGCTCAGTGTCAATTTCCTCTCTCCCTTGAACAGAACAGTCATGTAAATACGATAAATCCTGCACCATTTCGGACCACGCAGAATCAGCGAATTGAGAAATTGAACTTCCGCCCGAAACACTGGAGCCTTGTTCATATTGATCGCGAGGCTGGGACTTGGAAGACTCCTTTTTATTAAATGGAATGAGAACTATAAAATCGCCATTGTCAATGCAACACGCACTAATTTGACTCTGCAGTTTCAATTTAGTACCCTGAAACGATAATGCGAAGTATCGTCAAGCAAAAACAAAACAAGAAAAGAAAATTGACGAATAGAGAGAGATTGAGATGTTCATTGCCTTAAAGAAGAGGTGGAAATTGGGGGATATAGTTGCGGAGGGGAAGTTCCGCCGGAGTAGACTTTTGAGGTCGTCAATTGTACTGTTGCCGGAAATGGAGACGGTCAGTGATTCTCCGGTTAGGGTTTTGATTCTGATTTCTCTCTCAGTCTTCTCCATTACTGATCTCTCTTGAAGCTTCTCTCCGAGGTCCGTTAGCTTATATAGGGCTCAGAATTTGGCGGGGAAATTGGTCGTTAAGTTGGCGTCAAATTTGGGTCATTCATGCCCAACTTTGATTACTAGTGAGGGAGGAGATTAACTAAAACGATGGATTTAAATGATTATGGATTTATATATATATATATATATATATATATATATATATATATATGAGGTAATTTTAGAGTAAAATAATTAAAAATATAACACTTTTTTAAAAGAAATTGCAGATATGACAATTTCTATCACTAATAATATGGTTTATCGCTGATAGAAGTTTATCACTGATAGAAGTCTATCGCTGATAATAGTATTTTTTATAGAATTTTGTCAGTGATAGTAGTCTATCACTAATAGAAGTCTATAAAAGTCTAGTAGTGATAGTCATATATCAACGATAGAGTCTATTAGTGATAGTCACTGATTTTTTATTATATTTGCAAAATATTTTAAAGTTTGCTAAATTTGCAATTATTTTGGATCTTATTGTTGTTTATGTAACCAGCTCTATATAGTATATATATAACACAATTCATTTTTTTAATTTTTTAATTTTTTAATTTGTTACTCTAAGACACAAAATTGGAAGTTTAAGAATCTATTAAAAACTTTTGATAGTTCAGAGATCAAATAAACACAAAGTTCAAAATTCAGGAACTGATGTTAAATTACAAGTTTAATCCAATAACTTTCATTTTTATGTTCAATAAGTGTCGTAACTTTAAAAATATATAATAGATCCTTAAACTTTCAATTTCGTATCTAATAAGTTTTAAAATTTTAAATTTTTTGTGTGTTAACATTAACGTATTCAACATTTTTTTTAAATGAATAGACGTACTAAAATTGAAAGCTTGGACACGGTTATGACACATGCTAACCAAGAACGAGATCGACCAAATGACTGACTTGGAAAAACACATATGCCACCAATTTATAACTCATTTATTGATACTTTCAAACCATCAGAAATGACAAAGTAATGTCTGTCTTCCACTCCCCTATACAGGACGGATCCAGACATTAATGTTTGGGGGCCAAAAATTTATGTTATAAAAATATTAAAAAATAACACAAAAAAGTCTAAAGATCGATTTAACACTCTCACTTTATGTTGATCTTAAAAAACAATTATCCGTGATAAGAATAGGTAAGTGTACCAAAAACTTCCTAACTAAGTTAAAATAAACTTAGTACCAAAAAAGTCTAAATATGAGATGTGTTTACCTAGGATAAGATAGATACAACCCAAGCACGTTGGCCACCAATTTAAGGCATTATTCTACCTACATATATATAAAAAAAAATCAAATATTTGGGGGGTCCTAGCCCCCTAGTCCCCACATAGGTCCGCTCGTGTCCCTATAAAATACAAAGACCATTCCTTATCAAAAGTATGCAATTCAAACCAACTTGACTTTCGACACCAATTGAGACTAAGTACTAACTTAAGTTTTGAAATGTATTCGGTCGACCACCACATCGTTGTGAGATCTTGTTTGTAGGTTAACGTCTAGGCTAACTTAGAACCCATCCCGAATCCAACGTAAATATTAACGATCATGGAATCACCCATCAACACAACAATTAAGTTACAACATGAATTCTTAAGATAATAATAATTAAGTAGTTTATAGATTAAAATTCTTGAGTTACAAATTCCAACATAATTTAGTGAAAATGCATCTATTATAGTTTGACTCTCCAACTTTAAAAATTGATTGATGGACTTGTAATTTAAGCTAAAAATATAAATAGCTAAATGTATAAAGTTGAAATTTGAGTCGGTTTTAAAGATGTAGCCACCATGCATCCAGTCTCTCCCGCCACGCTAGCTCGTCGCAGCTGAAGAACGCACCTATTGGAAATTTTTGTTGCAGACTTCGTTAATTTTCGCTGATTTTAGAGCAAGAGTCAATCAAACAGTTGAGACTGTTCTGGGAATCTTTTCTTTCTTCAAATCAAATCGACTGAATCTTCGAACAGAAATTTCCTCTACGTAATTACCAAGGAACTCTAGTTTTCCACAGGTTCGAAAATTCTTCTGCCACTCAGATTTACTATATAATGCAACCTGCAATTGATTTCGTACTGAACCGACGCACCCATGGCCGCTTCCAGCAAGATTCTGCTGATTTCCATGGCGATTCTCGTAGCCGTTAGTTCAATCGAGGCGTTAAACCCCAATGTGACTCGGATCCAGTTCTACATGCTCGGTTCAAGTCGCCGGAAATGCCGGTCGGAGGAGGAACGGGGGTTTTCCGGCTGGACCGAGAAATGGGTGATTCACGATCTCTACAACTATTCCGGTTGAAGATGATTGCAGCTTCCGTATTTTCCGATGAGTTTCATTACATTTCTACTGAATAAATTTTTGTAGTTTAGAACATGTACATTCATATTTCCTATTAGGATGTGCATTCGATGAACTTCATTAATTTACCATAATTCATCAAATTAAATGAAACTGTTTCCATATAGGGTTGTGCAGCAAATAGGGGTTTGGTCAATGGTGTCCGTTAAAGCTTTTATGGGCATTCAATATGATTTAGCTGCCTGCCATTTATGTGTTTGAGACTTTGAGTTATGTCTCTGCTTTATAAGGCCCTGTAATTTTGCAAGCCTACTTTTACTTTTATCTTTTTTAATCTTCTTGGAGATGGAGATGGAGATTGAATATTTCTTTTTTTACTGTCCTCTAAACTTTACTTTCTTGATGCTCTCCAAGGTCTTGCCTGACAGGTGATGCTCATTTGTATATTTTATTTATGGGATGAGATTTTTTGATTTGTGGGTTTCTTAAATTTTATGATTGTTCATATATTATCTATGTCCATAAGTAATTTCAGGGGCACCTTCTCTCTCATTCTGTCTTTGTTTGGCTGTTGAGAAAAATAAAAGAGAAAAGGGAAGAAACTCAGACCTGGGCTGTTTCTGGTGAGAATGTCAGTTTGTTTTCCATGTCATGTAATGAACTTTTAAGATGATTGATGTCTGATGTCTGATGTCTGATTGTTCCTTTTCTTTCCATGTAATCTCTTCCTTTTAAGTGGATCACAAATTCATTGACAGCTTCATAAGAATTGGAAGAATCAACCTTAGTTGAAACTAAAGGCACCAACCAGGAAATTTGGTGATTTGTTCTTCATTAGAGAATATATGAGGAATGAATTTTCAGATTTGGTAGTAGACAATATGAGTAAAAGTCGAAGCATGGAGAAGAACAAATGGAAAGTTGATGATATTGAGTCATTTAAGAGAAGAAACTATATTGTGCAAGAGAGTGATGATGGTCCTAGTGAATCTGAAGCAAGTGGAGATGGAATGAGTCGGTATTCCTTAAAGAGTTCATTCGACGACGAGTTGCCTGAGCTTGTTGTTTTTCTTCAAGAAACCAACTATGAATTTGTGAAAGACATTTGCATCGACAAAGCAGTAACTTCACGTGAAAAGTGCTTTGAGGAGAATTGTGACACAGAAAATGGTCATGGCCCCTCCATGCTTAAATATAATGTAGCAGAAAGCGATGGTGAATCAACTGAAGAATCCGACTTGGAGTCATCAATTTCAAGTACTGAACCAACACAGATCGTTGAGAAAGACTTGTTTAACAAAGTAAATGAGAGACAAAAGGTTCATTCTGATGCAATAGATGAAAACCCTTCCGACGTTTCCAATAAGAAATCTGTGCCTAAATTATTTCTTGATAGAAAGGTGAGAGTAAAACTTAGCTTAGCTTACTTCTTGTTATCTTTTGTTAACTTGAAGACTTGATTTGATTGTCTGCAAACTCTGTAGGTTACAGGTAAAAAAGCAGCAGCTTCAACAAACGCTATTGCAATATCATTGACTAAGATACTTGATGAAAACAAACTCAAAGGCAAAGCAGTTGCTGGAAGCAACATTGATCATGGCAGCATTTTTTGCAACTCCAGTTTATCAATAAGCACAAAAGGTGGCAGTTGCCTTGGCGGTGGTGGCTGGACAGCAGGTTGTCGACAATGTCATGACTGTGGAAACACATCCACAGCCGAGGACTATGCACCAGAAAACCAAACGGGACTGTACCGAAGCCATTATGGCTTTGTTTATCAGAAAGAAGTTGGTTCCTCTGCAGTTGATCCTGCTTTCAACAGAGTGAGAAAACCCTCGATATCATCTTATTTGGGCAGCTCATCACTTCGGTCAAATAGCAGCACCAACAGCTCACAATCTTTTGCTTTTCCAATGTAATTTTACTTCTCTTTTCGTTAGCTCTTTCTACCTCATTTGTTGAAATTGAAATAGCTTATTGTCTTTGCCTTCTTGAATTCACAGTTTACAGAAAGAATGGAATGGAAGTCCAGAAAGAATGGTGAAAGCTGATCCGGTGCAAACGCGAAGGCGACAACTGTGGAGGCTATGTTTTCCCTGCTGTAACTTCTGAGCATCTTATTCCCAACCTGTCAGTGCTCTTGACTGTTTTCACTCAGATTCATTATCATATTTTGTATAAGATATGTAGAACTGATCTGAGCCCAAAAGTTAAAGTTTATAGGCACCATAAATTAATGTTTTGAATACATTATCTACATTTTGTCTCACTTTTAGCCTCAGATATTAGCTTAGACTACAAATACCAATCAAGAAAATAAGACATTTGGGAGTTTTCAAGACTTGCTACTTTAGTATTATGTTAAAAACCACTTAACTCAAAAGTTAAGAAAGAATCCTCTATGTCCATTGGGAGGATATGCCCAGCTCAATAGTTAAAAAAATAATCAAGAAGGTCAAATTTCTCATACTCTAAATTGTTTAAGATTTTGGATTTATTATTGGGAAAATTTCAAGTATTACAACAACACCTACTCCTCCCATTTAAAACTTGACGTATCATTTTGGGTGCGATCATACCAGCACTAATGCACTGGATCCCATCAGAACTCCGCAGTTAAGCGTTTTTCTCAAAAAAAAAAAAAAAAAAAAAGTGATACATAATTTCATTTAATGGACCCCACACGATTCTTAAGGGGGTATTTGGGGCACCACCTTGGAGTTGGGTGAACTGAATTATTATAACTCAGTTTACGTTTAACCCACCGACTATTATAACTCGCAGTCAATAAAATAACTATATTGACTTCAATAGTATCTACTATTGACAACTATTATAACCGATAATCACCGACTATAATATCCCACCCAGCGCCCCAAACAATCCCTAAATGTTGTTGATGTGGTAAATTATAGATGAAAGTATGGAAAATTGTTGTACCATAATTTCCTCTCTATTGGTGAGTGAACATAACATTAAAGTATTACCTCTCAAGTTTAAATATTTGTAAAAGTTTTTTTTTTTCTCATTTCATATCAATATTCTACGCGTTAGACCTTTTATATCGGTAGTCTTGGGATCCTTTGCCAACATGAGCATAGCTCAACTGACATAAAGAATGTACTATCAATCAAGAAGTCAGAGGTTCGAATCCCCTACCTCACATATTGTATATATATATATATATATATATATATATATATATATATATATATATATATATATATATATATATATATGTGGAAGTCTTGGAGCCCACACATGAAGAGATTGTTTAGGAGTAAATTGACAACATTAAACTGATAGGTCTGAATCTGATGCTGATTTAACCTATATGCATAAACACAAAGAAAAGTGGTCCTACAGTTGATCCTTAGATACTCCAAGTAAACTACAGTTTACTTATGAAACTATCTCCCACATTCTTAATCCCTCATTGCTCGAATTTGTTTTCTAAATGGCCTCTGACTTTTGCATAGAAAATAATGATAGTTGAAATCAGGTCAATAAGATTGGATCGTGGCAATAGGAAGATAAGATCCTCCTCAACTATAAAAGAGGACCATATAATCAGATTGCTGGAAGTTTCTAGCTCTTGCTGAGGCAAATGGTTGAGTTGATAGGTAGATAGCTCAGTCCAATCCCAACCCAACTTGGGAGATTTCAACTCAATGGTGCCCACTTTTAGTGTAAGAGTCTTGAAACTGAGCATCTAATGATGCTCCATTGGACCATTTAAAATCCAGTGGAAGCCACTGTTGGTTAAATAATAATAAGAAAAAAAAACCATTAGCTTGGGAAAGCAAATGCCAAATCTGTCCAAAGTTAGCCCACTCCATCCATGTCAACTATTACATGTGTATAGGAAAGCAAGCTTCAACATGCCCAACTGAATTAGAGGCCTTCGAAATTCGGCCTAACTCATAGTAAATATTAACCAAAACTGGGACCGCAAGACTAAAAACCTTCCCCTCAGCCATTAAGCATACAACTTCCATTGCCACCGTGTTTTGATTTGCAGTGGTCGGCAGAGTCGTCGAGTGGGCGGGGGCGAGTGATGGTAAGGACCACCATCAGCCACCACCATGTGCCGAGTCCCAATCGAAGGCACATTGCTGCTCGGCCAACGCCACGGTGGATTGCCATTGGAGTCATGAATGAATGTTCAATAATCTTGAGTGAGGCCTTTTAGAAGCAAATGGGGGCGACAAGGAAAATGACCCTTCACAAGTCACGTCTCACTTGATCATGCATGCCAATTCCCATTCCAGGACCATTGCAGCAGAGTACTTTGCAAAATCCAATCTCCATCCCCACAAACAACCACAGAAGATAGAAGTGGGAGTTCTCAAACATTAACATTTTTTACTCAAACATTAACTCAGTTATCTATGTTAACAGGCTCCCGAGTGGAAAAACGGCTCGAATTTTGACATGTCGATGCCGATGCTGATGTCGATACCGAAGCTAGGACCACAAAAGGACATGTGGTATTGAGTCAGCTGAGACAAAGGGGGGGTTTTGGTTAGCAATGTTAATGAAAGAGCAAGTGACAGATGGGCCTTAGGGGGCAGAAGAAAGGCAAGCCTTATCAGCCTTTTCATTATCAAATAAATGCAAAGCTTACATGTGAGCTGTGATGCTTGAATTGAATTCACAGCTCAAGGCAAGGACCCATCTCTTTCAATTTTAATTACATTTTTCTTTTTTTCTTTTTTTTTTTTGGTTAGATGTTGAAAAATATAGAGAATTTGTAGTAGCAAATAGCAATAGAAAGAAAAAAAGTGAAAGAAATTCTGTGGGAGGGAAGGTACGATATGTTAGGCAGAGTTTGACAGAACATATCTTCCATCTGTACCACTAACATCTCCTGCATGAAGTTTCCTCCTGCCATTGGTTCCATTTCTGTAATCTCTTTTTCTATCTTATTTTTACATTTTATGAATATTTATTTTTTAAATCAAAATTTTCAAAATTATGAGACTTATACTTGTCATATTATATATTCTGAGTTCGACAATATTAGAGCAGAGATTCAAATCTATGATCTTTTAGTTTAAATAATAATGTCTTGGAAGACAATATTAGAGCAGAGATTCAAATCTATGATCTTTTAGTTTAAATAATAATGTTTTGGTCAATTGAACTATACTTACAAAAAGATATTAATGTTTAGATTACTTAAACTATATTTGTTAATATGAGTATAGCCCGTGACGAAAATATCGATATCAATATTGAGAATTCAATTTTATGGATATATTCATGAGATATGGATATCGACGGATAATTTTGTAAATCAATTTTAAAAAATAAATTATTTAAATTAATAATTAAGTTCTTTTTACTTCCAAACTAAGTTATAGATCTTGTTATTAGTATCTATATCCATATTAGGATTAATAGATGATATTTTTAATGTTATACAGGTATTTATAAAAGATATCGGAGATATTCATTAACTCTTAATATCTATATCGAATCCTTTAATTTACGGATGAGTTTAACTAACATAAAACATGTACCTTTAGAGACTTCAACTAAGAGATTGAAGAGATTAGTGATTGGAATCTCTCACCTTAAACTATGCTTTAAGTTTATCCTATATTAATTTATTTCAAATATAAAAAAATAAATTGTCAGTTATTTATTATTTCTTGGTCACTTGTTTATTATAAATAACTTACAAGTTATAACAATTATTTTTATTTTATATTGATTAAAATATTTGGAATAAAAATAAATTTAATGTAAAATTAAAATGTTGATCTCTGTTTTCTTTTCTTTTTGAGTAACTGATGGGAGAATTTCTAGTACATCCGTGGTATGGAAATTCTCGATACTACTGCCTTTTAAAAAATGACACGAGATAATTGTTTAACTGGGACCCACACCATTAAATATATTATTTTTTTAAACCATTTCGCCACGTGTCATTTTTTAAAAAACAGTGGTATGAAATTTTTCCATACTACTTCTGTAACTGATCTCTCATTTTAATTTTATTTTATAATAGTCCCTAATACTTTTAGGAATGTATTAATTAAGTCTCTACCATGATCAAAAGAAAAAAAGAAAAATAAAATGAGTGTGTACCATTAATTACTCATTAATATTAGCATAACAAAACTAGTGCAACATCTTCGTATGCCCCCATAATTATAGCACTGACCCATTTATCCAACTACATAACTTAAATGCCTTTTGCATTGTTGAATTTAATTAAAACAAGAGTTTTTTTTTAGGTTAAATTTTACATTTAATTCATCAGACTCGTGTCTATTTGACCTCTTAACTTTAAAATTATAAATTTAGTCTCTGAAGTTTAGACACAAAATTTAAATTTTAAAATTTTTTTAGACATAAAATTTAAATTTATATCTAATCAACCAAACAAATTTTAAATGTTTTGAATTTTTCATAAATCTATCCTACACAAAATAAAAAAAAGTTATGGCTCATATTGAGATTTTTTATATTAATAAGGTACTTTAAATAAATTATTATAGAAATAAGTTAGCTTTCAAAGTATTTACAAAACTAAGGTACCTAAATCGTGTACCATGGACACGATGTACGAGTAACTCGTGTACCGTGAACACAATTTTTATGTAAATCGTGTACCATGGACACGAGTTATGTCCACCTCACTTGCTAAAAAAATTGGATATATATAACCAAACTCATGTACCATGAGTTCCAGTGGCAACATGTGCCAGACACGTCATAAAACTCGTGTCCAAGGTACACAAGTTACGTCATAAATCGTATACCATGAACACGAGTTAACTCCTACATCGTGTACCATGGACACAATTTAGCGAACTCGTGTCCATGGTACACGATTTAGGTACCCTAATTTTGTAAATACTTTGAAAACTACCATATTTTTGTAATAATTTAGTTAAAAGTACATTATTAATATAAAAAATCCTTCATATTGTCACAAACTTGTAAATTTTTTTTTTTTTTTAAATCAAGAAATCAAATATTCAAATCCAAAGTAAAGACGTAAAATAAAACGTGAGCGCTCCTTCTGGAGTACTTTTTCAACTCCAAATCGATATGAAAGTTTTAACATAGAAAAACTACATAAAACACGACTTATTCTAATAACCCGATGACCTACGAATGGTAGATTTTGAATTTTGCTGGTTCAAATTTACAACATTTTGAAAGAGGTCAATTTATACCAAAAACAAAGTGATTGAAGTGATTATGAGATGGATAATAATAAAGTTAGAAGAGTTGAATGTAACCGACAATATAAGAATCGGAGACATTATTATAATTAAAAACAAAACAGAGGTGAATTTATTACCACAAGTTTCACAGTCACTGCACAGTAAAAAAATAAAAATAACTGTTTCAAATTGATTAAGACTGAGTCGGGGCCACGTCAGAGCAAAAACCTACATATTCTCGTCCTTTGGTTAGAAGATACGTGGAGCCCACGTCAGCGAACAGATTACACGTCATCATCAGCATCATCATCCTCACCAAATCCCCATAAATCCTCAGTACCGTATCCCTACCCCTCTCTGAAAGACAGGACAAACCGACCTCCTCTCACCCGTCACCTATCACCTAAACCCACGTGGCCCCTCCCCTCCTCTGGGCCCCACCTTACGTGGACTCTTAATATCGCATGCTGACTCTGGGCCCCACCTCTTCAACCGACTTCCTACGTCACCCCCTCACCCATCTCCTTCTATTTAACTTAATTATTTATTCTTAAAAAGAAAAAAGAAAAAACTTAATTAATTATCTCTTCCTTTCATTTTTTTTTTTCATTTATGTAATTATGTTTCATAAGAAAAAATCAAGAAAAAGTATCGAGTATGAAGTTCGAATATATATATATAATTAATATAGGAGATTTAATTATATAGAGAAGAAGAGGGATAATTGTGCAACCAATTATTTTAAACGGATTGTTAAAATGACCCGGATCTGAAAAAAATACAAATTGATTTTCTGCTGACATCATCTATTTTTTTTTTTATATTATTTTTTAGTTCTAAGTGCGGACGCGGACTAGTAGCTCTAACTGCGAATGCGGGCGGGCTAGACTAGCTCTAGCTTTATTTAAGATATGAAAATTTCAAGATCTTAAAGTTTTTTTTAGATTCGAGACCAGTCCGTCATCGAACTAGAGCGAGATCAACCCGTGTTCGCAACTAGAACTAGAAAATAAGATTAAAAATAAAAAATGATGATGTCAAAAATCAATTTGACTTATTTTTCAGTTTGACAAATGGACTAAAAGAGAAGGTTAATTTCTTAGAAGAAGCAATAATTACATTCTATAATTAATTTTTAATTTTTTTTTTTTTTTTTTTTTTTTTTACAATCTTATGTAAAAATCAAATTTAAAATCTCATAATCACTAGTTTATACTTCATGGGAATAGAGCCGCTCTTTTCTTTAATTAACTATTTAATTAAACTTATAAACATTGTTTTTATAATTTATATATTTCCTTGACTACTATTCGATTTCAAAATCTAAATTACGTTTTGAAAACTAAAAATTAAAAGAGTAGTCTTTGAAAATTGATTGTAAGAAATAATAAAAATGATCTTAATAAATTTGAAAACCAAACACAATTTTTAAAAAATTAGATAGTGATTGAAGCATAGGTTAATTATGAAAAAAGAAGAACAAAAATAGCAATAAATTCATGATAAAGAAAAAAAATATTTAATATAATATATAGGGGGATTTACATAGAGAATAATAAGCAGTCACATTTCATAATTTTTACCATTTTTCTCTCTCTATATCTCTCTCTTTTCTTTTTCTATTTCGAAATTTCGTTTAATATTTTCTTTTTCATTGAGAGATATTAAAATTAGGGGGGGAAATAAAATTAAAATTAAAATTAAAAAGAGAATATCTTGACTGTGATCTCGAGTGATTTACGGAAGGTAGAGATTAGCATGATCTTGATCGCTCCATTGATTTTGACTCCAGTATGCATGATCAACGGCGTTCGGAAGATCAAACAGAACCTGTTGTTGATCACCGTTCGATTGCCAATCCAACGCTCCAAATCCAATGTTGCTTGATCTGCTATTCTGTAGCGGTAGCGGCCCTGATGGATCCACGTACCCCCCTGTGATCTCCTGCATCTTCACTTCGTCGTTAACGTTCATCATTCTCTGTGGCGCCGCCGCCCATTGATTCGCCGGTTGATTCTGAAACTGATGATGATTCATCGCGAACGGCGTCGTCACCTCCGCCATGTTTCCGAATCCGAACGTCAATGTCTCGTTACACGACGTGATCAAGCTCGTGAAGCTTCCGATTTCCGAGAAAATCCCGCACTCCGCCGCCGTCGTCGTCTCGAAATTAGGGTTTGTGCTTGGAGTAGGGAACAATTTAGAATCCTGTAAGTTCAATAGAGTGGATGCCGAATTGGAGGACGGAGCGGAGACGGCCTCCGTGGCCGCTGCCGCTGTGGTGGTTGTGGCGGTGAGGCTGGAGCTCTCGCTGCTGGAATGAGAGGTGGATTTGCGTTCGCGAAGTGGAGGCGGCGGAGGAGTTGGAGTTGGAGTTGGAGTTGGAGTTGGAGTCGGTGACGCCGCCGCGTCGGAGGTGGATTTGGACTTGGAGGAGGAGGAGGAGGAGCGTTTGGTTTTACGGCAGCCGCCTCCGACGGGGACGTTGCGGAGGACGCCGCCTTTGGTCCAGTAACGGCGGCAGCTCTTGCAGAAGTGACGAGGCTGAGAGAGATTGTAGTTATTGTAATAACAGAACTTCGTATTGAGAGAATCACACCTTGGGCACTTCAAGGCCTGGTGATTCTGGTGGTGGTGGAGGTGCGGCCTCATCCGACGGTCGCCGCCGCCTCCACCGCCGAACAAACGACTTCCTCCGGCGATCGAGTGGATGTCCTGCATTTCCAGAGCAAAATCGAAGCAACAATTTAATTTCCCTTTTTTTTAATTGGGAAACAGAATTTTTCAGGGAAAAATCTGAGTCACATTTGGGGAAATTGGATTAAAAAAAAAAATCAAATTTTTTTAATTTATTTTTTGGATTTTTGGTGGGAGTATTCGATGGGCTTATGATGATAAAGAAATTTGGGGAAGTGTGTGAAATAACAGAGGGACTCTCTGAATCTCAGCTTCTAAACACTGACAAATATCCCCTGCACAGCTTCAAATGTCTAATATTTTTCTTCTAAAATGTTAATTTACTCATATATCCCTCATCTCTCCACCAATCTTCTCCCCCTCTTCCCAATTTACCTAATTACCCCTTTTACCGAAGAAACGGAGCGGGAACGAAGGTCGAAACTTCTTCGACATTATAAGTCTGGGTTTAGTAAGTCTGACAACTTGAGTGGAGATTTGAGAAATTTGAGTTTAGAAAAATAAATCATCTCGTTATAATTAAGTAAATAAGACATAATTGACGAACCTAAAACTTTTTTTTTTTTTTTTAAAGTATATTGGAGAATTATGATTCGAACCACATACCTCGCTTTGGCTGACATAAAGCTAGATTTTTTTTTTTTTTTTTTTTTTTTTTTTTTTTTTTACAACCACTTCATTAAAACATTAAGAGCCCGAAAGGGGAGGGACAACCATGTCCTTTAAAGTAATTAAATTTACCCAATCAGGTACAACATAAGGCCAACAACCTTCACCCTCAAGCGGACTGGAAACCATGTTCTTGAGCCACCAAAAAATTGATCTCAAACTCCTACAATTATCGATCTAAAAATTGTTTTTCTCCAAACGTTACAAAGCTAAACTCACTACTAAATATCTTTTTAATATGGTTGTCTCCTAATAACTGCTAATTGCATATTTTTTACTTCTTCCTCATAGTTCATACATTATGCCAGTTGAGCTATGTTTATGTTGGTCTACTTTTTGCATATTTAAAATTCCACATTGTTCTAACTCCTCGACAATTTCTCGTAAATTGTCAACTGGAGTATAGCTCAACTAATTTAAGATATATTCTTTCATCCAAGAAGTTTGAGATCGAATTTTCCACTCCACGTGTTGTTGATATATATTTATAAATATATGAAATACTCGTGACGTCAACTTTTCGTCCAAGATTCTAGTAGATTACTATTCGATAGATAGTTTTAAAAAGTTTTTTTTAAAAAAAATATTTTAATTAATGCGAGAATTGAACTCATGAACTTTTAATTAAAAGCACAACCTTATATCGAGTTATGTGCAGATAATTTAAAAAAAATGATGAAAGGACAATGGTAATATATTTTTTTTTTTTTTGGAGATAAATGTATCGTAAAATTGAAGCATTAGGAAGGGTAAAAGGGGGAAATGGGAGAGGAGAGGACCGTACGGTAAGAGGAGATATCAAAGCGGTAGATGGAGGACACGTGGACGGGCGACAGAAGTAGGTCCTTGTCGACCACACAATTGGTTTGTCGAGTTGTCGGCCACACTAAATTATCTGCTAGGCTAAAAAACAAATGGACCACGCGCTGCCACGTTTCAATCATTCATTGGCTGGTTGATAAACATGATTATATAATTCTTAATGTACAGTATTATGGTGCGAGCGGATAGTAATCAACAATTCCATACATTAATTAATAATGATATAACATCATATGCGTGCGTTCATGTGCCCTATGCTTCTCTCTCTGCATTTCTCATCATTCATTTTTTTCACTATGCATAAAGTTTTCGATATCTACATCTACTATACTTCCCCCCACATTGTCGAATCGCTCTTCGAGTAGTGGGTCGGTATGGCTCGAGTTTAAGATGCTAAAAATTGTAGGGATTTAGGCAATGTATAAGAAGGGTAGTTGTCCCACATCGGAAAGATTCAGGTAAGTCATGTGCTCCTAAGACTATAAAATGATCCTATGACTTTGGGTTTTAATCATCCCAGTTAAAAACATTTTAAACTTGGTGTGTTAACTCTAGTTAAATTTCTTATTATATTCTCTAGTTCTAGAGTTGGGCAAAAGGGTGTGAGTGGTGCAAATTAGCTTTGAAGAGAGTGTCTTGTAATTGAGATCGGGGAGATAATTCTGTGTGAATTTTTCACATAGTGGAAGTTTTTTCTGGTGGGCCGTAGTTTTTCTCCGGTTTTGGAGTTTTCCATGTAAATTCTTGTGTTTTCTATTTGTATTGTTTTTTTTTAATTTCTCAGTTATTTTCTGCTTATTCTTGAGGTAGAAGTGAGAGATTTTTTCCCAACAAAAACATGGGTCAGATTGTCGTGAGCTATAGATTTTTTATACTTCAATGTGCTAGTTACAGATAAATAGTTATGAAAATTCAACGTTGCACAATGTTGATGGATGTGACTATGTAGACTCAAAACAAAATACCGTAGTCATTGAACTTTTATGTTTATGTGTAATATATTTCTAAACTTTAAATACTATTTAATGGGTCCTCGAACTTTCAACTTCGTGTCTAATAGTTTTCTAAATTTTTAAAATGCTAAATAGGTCTTTGAACTTTTGGTTTTATATCTAAGTCTCTAACTTGTTCAATATTTTGTTAGAATTAAGGAATCTATTAAAGGTGAAACTGAATTTTGTGTCCAATAAGTTCATGAATTTTGAAAATTGTTAAATAGGTCAAAGTCTTAATAGTCTCAAAATTGAAAGTTCAAAGACTTTATTATTATTATTTTCTAGCACGATCCAAATTCAGAGATTTATTAGACATTTATTTTTTTAGTTTAGAGATCTAATATATACTTTTTAAAGTTAGACATAAAAAGTCAGAAACTAAACTCGTAATTTAATCATTTTTTTCCTCCTTCTAGTTTGATTAAATGATACATATGATTTTTTTTTTTTTTTTTTTTTTGACAACATGAAATTAAACTTAGAACCTAATGATCATTAGGTGATACATGATGTGATACATCATGACGTTGAACTATGCTTTTGTTGGCAAAAAATATTATTATTATTATTTTTTTTGAGTTCATATGTAAGGTAAAATTCAAACATAAGAACTTCAAATAAAAAACATATATTAATTATGACTGAGTTATCCTCACATTTACTGTCACATTCCAAATTTGAAGTGAATGTTTGTATGAAAATTCTTGTAATATATAATAATGCATTGACATTGTAAATTAAAATAAACATAGATTTGGATAATCAATATAATCAATATAATCAAATAATCATAGTGATTAGTGCACCCACGATCTGTCACCTTCCTTCCTCGAACTTGAAATATATGCAATTAATGCGCCCACCATTCTCCAAAAGTGCTTTTTGCCTAACTACTTAAATTACAATTATCCACCAAATTCATCATCATCTTTTTTTTATTATATGATTCAAGGACCACAATGTGTTATTATTGAGTGGATTTCCATGTTCAAATCCTTAATCTCTCCCTAATCAACTTTCCATGTGTATGTGTTTGCATCAAATCACAACATATTCTCATATAAAATCATTTGATTTCATACTTATCAATAATATTGTGGAAATTAATTAATATACACTAATTCTTCATATATCATATGATGGAATTCTATTTTACTTTACTTAATATTTGAAAATGAGAATGTTTTTATAATTAATACAAAATGTCTTAGTGTATCTTAAGTAGTTGCAAATTCACCTTTAATTAGTTTTAAATAGTTACTTTTTTATACTTTTAATATGTTAATAACATGACATACTAAATAAATACCACGTGCAAGATTATTTTTTAAAAAAATATATATATATTTATGCAATTTGATACTATTTACAAACATGGCATTCCCTATAATTAGAATACTATTTACAAACATGACGCTCCCTATAATTAGAAGTCATGACACATTCGTATAATCATTTTAAAATTATAAAATATTCAACAATGGAAAGTTTGAATTTATTATAAAGTTTGGTTGGATCCCAAATCTAGGTTTTTGGTTTCCTAAGTTTTCTTTTATTATAAAAATCTTAATTGACTTGTAATAATAGAAATGGGAAGATAATTTCAATCCAAATAAGTAATAAAAACAAGCACTAAAAAGTATTAAGAATGACTTTATTTGATAAAAAAGTATTAAGAATGACTTTATTTGATAGGTAGCTAATTTTTATGTTGGCGAATTTTAGTCATCTTTTCAATTCAATATATATAAATAAATCACATCTCTCAAAATAAGTACAATTTTTTATTTACTACGACCTATATGCAAATAACTAAAATATAAAATATTGTAAAATGAAAGAAAAATTCATAGACCGACTCATCATCTTGATCTACACGAAGGATGTACGATCACTTAAAATTTCGATATACCAAAATCTGTCTTTACCACGTGTTTTTAAAAAGAAGGTATTTATTATATATATTATAATAGTGATGTGTGACAAAAATAAATAAATGAAGAAAAATTCATAGACCGACTTATCATCCTGATCTACGCGATAGGATCTATGATCCCCTAAAGTTTCGATATACCAAAATTCGTCTTTCCCACATATTTTTAAAAAAGAAGGTATTTATGATATATATTATAATGGTGATGTGTGACCAAAAAAAATGAAGAAAATTTCATAGACCGACTCATCATCGTGATCTGCACGCGATAGGATTTTCAATCACTCAAAGTTTAGATATACCAAAATTCGTCTTTACCACATATTTTTTTAAAAAAAGTTATTTATGATCTATATTACAATGGTGATGTGTGACAAAAAAAAAAAAAAAAAAGTAAATGAAGAAAAATTTATAGACCGACTTATCATCCTAATCTACACGATAGGATCTACGACCACCCAAAGTTTCGATATACCAAAATTAATGTTTTAAAAGTATTTATGATCTATATTATAATGGTGATGTGTGAAAAAAAAATATAATAATAATAATAAAATGAAGAAATCTAGAAGAAAAAATGAGGTATTATAGTGGGGAGGAGAGAGTCAAGAAGCATTAAGGTGCATGGAGTTTGAGCTTGAGATGCATTTAGGGATGACAAAATTCTCGGGTCCCCGACCCCAATTCGGTCGGGAATCTCTGGTTTGACCGGGTATGAGGTCAAATCAGAGATTTTATTCGGGTCTTCAACTCCGAACCCACCCCAAATAGCTTTTATTATTTTTTTAAAAAAATATATAATATATATATATATATTATTATATTTATATAAAATAGTAATATTTTTTAAAAAAATTTAGTTAAGTTTATATATATTTTTATTTATTATTTTTTTTAATTAATTCCATAACATAATAATTGTTTTTACTAAATTTATAATAACAATGTTAAATATATTTTTTTATAATTAATTTTAAACAAATAAAATAATAATAATACTAATTTTAATATAATTATTGTTTTTTTTTAAAAAAATTAAAAAAGGAAACGGAGATTTTTTTTTCTACGGGATTCGCCGATCCCGACTCCAATTTCTCGAAACGGTAAACGGAACGGGGATGGGTAGTGCATCCCCGACGCTGCCCCGTTGCCATCCCTAGATGTTAGGCATGTTTCTTAGGTTAAAATGGGACACGTATGAATAAAAGAAAATTAAAAATGTGTTTAATTGTGATTGGAGGTGAAATAAAACCCTGGTGCCCTACGGGTAACTGTAACCCTAGCTAGATTCTTTTTTTCAAAAAATAATAATAAAAATAATAAAAATTGTTCCATAATTGAGTCTCCACTCTTTATTTTTGACAATAAATGTAATTATTGAAGTATACTACACATTTATCATTTCTCCACTTGGATTCTATTATTTCACCTACACCACCTTCAGCTTGTTTAATAGGGTGTCTTCTATTTTTATGTTTCAAAATTAACCTTTGACACTCACCCATTTTTCCAAAAATAAATAAATAAATCAAATAGTTATACTAATTTATTATGTGGGTTCTAGTTAATTTATTTATTAAACTATCATTTAACCTCGGTTTCGTCCACATGAGCAACAATAATAATCGACATCTACTCATTCTTTTGAGGTCGGATTTTCAAACTTTCAATCTCCATATTTGTTGGGATATTAACACAAATGACCCTCGGTCGCAATATTTTTTTGCTTATTTGTTGTCGTCATTAACACTTAAAAAATCGGATCATTTGAGAGATCTTCGAGGAAGTCATCTGTGTAAAACCCCCCACATTTGTTGTATGGAAGAAAAAATCCCAATATCAAATTCAACTATATAAGTTTTTATTTTATTTTTACAAGTGGTAATATAATGACTATATAATTTAAGAAAAGTTGCAATATTTTTTTGAAAAAATTCACTCTAAAACTATGGACTTATTACTACTGTGGCCTCAAACTTTCACATGGACCTTTAAAGTTATAAAATGTTTACAATTTTTTTTTATTACTGTTATTTCAATAATTATAGTTGGGAAATCAAACTTTCAATCTCAGAAAAAAAAAAAAAAAAAATCTGAAAAAAAATAAACTTGTTAAAAAGAAAGTTAGAATAACAATTTAGCAATAATTGAGAATTTTGTAGAGAAGATGGAAATTCCAAAGTGGAAGCATTTATGGAGGAGAAGAGGCTGCTGAACTGAAGCCATAGGGGATGGGGCCCACCGCACCTACAGTCCACACACAAAATAATGGGATGGTATATTTTTAAATCATAAAAATAGAACTAAATAATATTAAGTTTAATCTCCAACTTTTATTAATTAATTTATATTTTTCTAAAAATAAAAAATTTATATAGTTATTATTCTACAATATCATTTATAATATATTACATTATAAAATTGTTTGAAATAATGAGTGGATTATTATAGTCGTAGTTATAATAGTTTATGATTTTAATAATTGTGAATAATATATAATATTGAACTCAATATAGTTGATTTTAATGATTGTGAATAGTAAATAATATTAAACTCAATATAGTTACTTTATTGACATTTTGATGGACGAAACGTAGACTGAATTATAATAATTTGGTCCACCCAATTCCAAGTTAGTATCTTAAATACCTCCTTATGAGTTTATAATATGGAGCTAAATACACCCAAAACATAAAAAATATTATTTTTAAAGTTTTCTTTATTTGGATTACAAAATTAAAAAACAAATTTCAAACAAAAAATTGTTGAAACAAATATTGGTTGAATTTATTTGACTTAGTAAATCTAAAATTAAAAAAAAAAAAAAAAAATTGCATGAGAATCTCATTCATCAAGTAATACATTTTTTTTTAAAAAAATTAAAAAAGTAGAGATTCAAGTCTACAACTTTTAAAAGATGTAAATCTAAGCATATATTTACTAAGTAACATGAGTATAGCTCAACCGATATATTGTATGACCTAGTGACCAAGAATTCCAAAATTCGAATTATCCACCATGCATATTATAAAAAAAGTATTTACGTACAGTTGCACTGAATAGTTATTGTGTTTAAAGTTCTATATTCACAAGTTTATAAAAAAAAAATTAAATCAATATATTAAGGGAAAAAATTCGAATCTTTTATCTCACGATGAAATGAATATGTCTTAACCAATTGAATTTACTCTAATTAATATATATATATATATATATATAAGATAATTGTGTAAAAGTAAAAGGGAACAAATTCATCTCAAGAAAATAGTTGCTATAATCGATACTATCATATTTTTTTAAATAAACTAATTTTTAAAATTTAATTAAGATTCCAAATATTTAAAATAAAAAAAAATGTAAATTATAAAAAATTATAAAAAAAAAAAAAAAAAACACAATTTTTAAATAAAACAAAATTGTTATTAAACAAAACTCAAATAACGGATGAAATCGCATAGGCTGAATTAAAAAACAATTGCCTTCATAGTTATCAGACCCGTCCTAATTTTGTAAAATTCGAGATAATTTAATTTTTAACACGAATTTCTTTTTAAAAATGCCAAAATAATTCAATCTGACTTTAAACTAGAAAAAAAAACATTGAAGAATTTATGTGTAAGGTTACAAAAACAGAGCTGTGATTCACAGCCATAAGTCGATTTAGAAGAGAGGTTAAAATCCAACGGTCTGGGTGGGGCCGTCATGGTGGGTGACGGTGACATTAGACAAATTCAATCTGTGTGGTCTTTATCATCAGGAAATACTGCTGACGTCTCCCCACGTGTGCTTATAATTTATATTCCCCAACTGATTTTCAAATTATTTGGTATAAAAATTTGCCAAATTCATAATTTATAGACTGTTTATTTTACAATGTTTGATTTAAATTATTGATGCGTATTCATTTGTGTTTATAATCAGTTAGTAAATGAGACGTCCAACGACAACATAACTCACATGATTTAACAGATCAATAGGTCTTAAGTTCGATCTCTCAACCCTACATTGTAAAAAAAAAAAAAAAATGAAATGTCATTTATGTTTAAAAAGTTAATCAAAACAAGATGTAATGAAATAAAAAAATATATTATATATACATATATATATATATTAAACTAAAACAATGAGATGTAATTTTTTATTTTTTTTCTAATATATCCATGAGTATTTGAGTCAGCTTACGCGCACCTCGACTAATTTTATAGGACAGATCGTCTGACTTTACAACATTTTACTGTAAGAAATACATTTATAGGTAGGTAGGTGGCCACCAAAGATTGAACTTATTTCATCCTAGGGCATTAATAGTCTTCCATTTTTTTATAACCACTAGGTAACCTTTGATGGTTTATTTAATTTCATATTCCACATGTTATACTAAAAAAATAATAATAAAAGGGTTAAAGTTAACAATGTTTTAGAGTGCAGTTGGATGATATCCATTAAATTTTATGTCAATTACAAATAAATTCATAGACTTATGTTACTAGAAGTGGATAAGTATGTGTTTGACACACCTTTTAAATTGCTTATGGATGACTAAATGAGTTTTTTTTTTTATAAAAAAGGTATTGCTTAGTTAAAATATTAATTAGTAAATGGTTAAAAAAAAAAGAAAAAAAAAAGGTTGAGCGACAAAGTTTTCGAGTGCCTAGAATTTAACGACATTTTTTTTTAATATTTATCAACATTTTTCACGCGCACTGAATATGTTAATTTTTTTGTAGTGAAAAATTTCTAGAAAGAGTCAAAGCGAACATGAATCAGCTGACATATATGTATGTTTTGATGATTAAGAGATTTGTGGTTCGAATCCTCGCATTCAATGAAATTAATTTTTTTTAAAAAAAATAAATAAATAATAATTATAGTTCTTCGAGAGATGACATTTAATTGATGCTATTCGAAAGTTCTTATTATATAAGCATTTTGACGGTTGAATAGAAAAAAGAAGAGAGGGAATTGAATTTAATTGAAATGACACTGATTTTTGGTAGTGTCAAACAGCGTCACATGTATATGGGGTCCAATATTAGGTTTTTGCTCTCTCTTTCTCTCTACAAATTTCTAACCCTATTTCTCCCTCTCAATCTAATTAGGTCTAGTCTCAACATATTGGATATTTTTTTTTCAAGTACAGATTTTGTTACGAAATTTGATAACAATGTTAAACTTCATATGATTGGTAGAACGAGGTTGACCTTACAATACTTGAAAGAAAATAGAGTAAACTAGAATCGGTGGGGGACTTTTCACACTGACTACGACGCTCAAATCAGTTTCTAGAGGAGAGAAAGAGTTGAATATGGAAAATCGACAAATTATGGAATTTGAATCATATATCTTATCAATTGTGCTTGGATCTCTTCTCTTATATAGGGATCGTTTTGGAACCATAAATGACTCTTGAAAGGGGTCTTTATAATTATTGTAACTCTCAGCCGTTACAAAGGTTGTGTAACCACCTTAGGAAGGTATTTTCTTCAGCTGACGAGGCTGAGTCGACTCCGAAGAAAGAGTCGGTGTCTTCTTCTTTTCAGCCGAGCCGACCCCACGAGGAGGGTCGGTCTTCACGGTTGGTCGAGTCAAGCCCCTCGAGGAGCTCGGGACCTTCGTTGTTTGAGGAGTTGGGACTAAGTCGACCTGTGTGGTCGACTCTTCCGTTGTTGCACGGCCGAGCATAGCTCCTTCTTTGCTTTTAAGTCGGGTCGAGCCGATCTGTGTGGTCGACTCTTCCATTGCGGCTCAACCGAGGAGTTCAGGTTCTTCTTTGCGTCAACCTCCTAGGTTGGCGTCGCTTCCCCCTCTCTCGACTTCTCCTCGTGAGTCAGACTTTATTCTTGAATGAGTATTTGTGTTCTTGGAATTTTACCCATAACAACGATCATATCTTAGCTAACCTAAAATATGTATCATTGATCAAGAAGTCAGAGATTTGAATTACACGTTCCACATGTTGTCAACAAAAAAATATATATATATATATATATATATATAAAATATATTTTACTCCCTTGAGAATTGATTGATAAAGTTGCCTTAAAAAATAGCTTTTAGATTATTTGTGCAACCTATTGTTTTAGGTATGTGTGTTCTAATTTGATTTTAAGATTATTTAAATGTTGTTATAAAGTTAAGTAATTATTACAATTTCATGGAAAAACAACTTTAG
The DNA here is from genome assembly GCA_028017165.1 of Herpetospermum pedunculosum. Taxonomy (NCBI): domain Eukaryota; kingdom Viridiplantae; phylum Streptophyta; class Magnoliopsida; order Cucurbitales; family Cucurbitaceae; genus Herpetospermum; species Herpetospermum pedunculosum. The sequence continues at coordinate 2,535,426 of CM051530.1, forward strand.
AAGTTTTTTTTTCCCTAAAATAATCCCGAATAGCATGGACTACCTTTTTTGTCCACTTCTTTAAATATGTTTAATTATTTGATTTTCAACATTGCTATCGTTCATGTACAAATAGAAAGGTTTCTAAAAAAAAAAAAAAAAAAAAAAAAAAAAAAAAAATGTACCAATAGAAAGGTTGGAACTCATTTTTAGCTCTTGCATTACTAGCTTTATAATTATTTTTGACACTATACAATACATAACAATCTAAGGCTAACTGAGAGGAAATTCAAGCACTCAAAAGTACATATTTAAGTTCGTAAATCATGAACTTCCACGATCACACCTTCGTAAGTACATAAAATTATCGGGATCAAACAAACAAGATACGTAAACAACTGAATGCACAAGGACGAGAAATACATTCCCGTCTGGGCCGTCTCGAACGTAGGTTAAACGACTGAATGTACAAGGACGAGAAATACATTCTCATCAGGGTCGTCTCGAACGTAGGTTAAACGACTGAATGTACAAGGATGAGAAATACATTCCCGTCTGGGCCGTCTCGAACGTAGGTTAAACGACTGAATGTACAAGGACGAGAAATACATTTCCATCTGGATCGTCTCGAACGTAGGTTAAACGACTGAATGTACAAGGACGAGAAATACATTCCTGTCTGGGCCGTCTCGAACGTAGGTTAAACGACTAAATGTACAAGGACGAGAAATACATTCCCATCTGGGCCGTCTCGAACAAAGGTCGAGTAGGCAGGTACGTGTACTTCTTGTTAGGGATGATTGGTTAGATGACGTAATATTTATAAAAGGAAAAGAAGAAGAAAAAGAATAGAGAAGGAAAATGTGGGAGGTATCACAATCAAGAAGATTGGGAAAAAGATATGGGGTTGGTTGGCAAAATGGCTAAATGGCTAAATGGCTAATTGGCTAATGGGTGTCGCTGTCCTAAGTCACCAACTATGGGCTCAGGCCCAGTCGGTTGGAATGGGGACATTGACATCTCCTTCTATTTCGGCCCCACTTATCATGTGATTTTTGGGCCCCACTTCCGCCCCCCCTCTAAATTCCCAATATTCCTATCATACTTTTATTTATTATTCTAATTCTAATTCAAACCATTTTAATTATGATGTATAATTTGGATTGGATTCTCAGATTTCATGGTCACCGCCTTCCAAATATTCGCTAAACCGAACATTGCTCGTAATCTTCTTTTAAGATTCGAGGTTCAAATCTGATGTTCGTAATCTTCGATTGAGAATCAAAGTTCAAATCTCTAAATCCACATTTTTGTACTCTATAGAAAAGAAAAAGGAAAAAAACTTAGTTTAAGTTTTAATTTCATTTTGATTTCAACTTTAGTCAACACTATTTTTTTTTTAAAAAAATATGTAATGATGTTTGAGAGTGATTTTGAAATGGTAAAAACCACTTTGGTTATCTTCAAAATCATTCAAATCAATTTTAATAATGTATAAATCGCTTTAAAAGGTGTAGAATTAAACATTAAAATGATTTTGAATAGTTAAAAGTATGTTTGAGAGTTTAAAATTGTTAAAATCATTTTTATCGTATTGAAAATCACTTTGAAACGTGTTTTTCATATTTAAAATCATGGAGGGATGTGAGAGATCGAACCTCTGACATTTTGGTCATTAGTTTGTACATTTTGACCTCTTGGTCACTAGTCTATACAATATGTCGGTTGAGTTATGTTCAAGTTGTCAATTCAAAATCAACTTTGACTATAAGAAAATCGCGTTCACAAAACCAAACATTAATTGATTTTATTGATTAAATGTGTGTTTGAGAGTGATATTGAATATGATAAAAATAATTTTAACAATTTCGAAATTTTTCCAAAACATGTCGTTAGTGTACAATAATTTTTATACATAAATTATTACATTTTGTTTCATGACCCTTGATCAAATGACCAAGAAAACACCTTCTAAGTAATTGATTAAGAATCGTTTTAGGGTATTTATGATCATTGTCAAACATCGCAATTTTAAAATGGGCGCCAAAATTATTCTAAAAAATGTCCTAAATTTATTTTACTTTGGTCATGTAAGTTTTAGAATGTCTATTTTAATTCGTATACTCTCAACATATTGTTATTATTATTATTTTTTGTAAAAATATTTAATTAATGCAGGAATTGAATATTTGACTCCATAGTCAGGGACATAACTTTGTGCTAATTGAGTTATGTTCTTTGTCAATATTATTAACATTGTTATTCTGTCCCCAATATTTAAATACACTCTCTCAAATAAAAAAAAAATTGAAATAAATTTAAAAATTCAATAACTAAAATAAGATTCAAACAAGATATTTTAGAACCGTTGAAACATTTGATTAGTAAATTTTTAAAACTAACGTTTTGAGAGTTTTAATATTTAAATTTAGTTTCTATTTAATTTTTAAAATTTTAAAAGTGTCCAAAGTTTGAAATTAATTTTCTAAAAAACATATTTTACCCTTAACATTTTCTTATAGGGACACGTTAGGAATTACTTCATGAAATATTACATAAATATATATATATATATATATACTTGATGACATAATTTGATTTGGTAAACTTAGTAATTAGAGGCTGGTTGAATAATGAGATATTTTGTGGTGCTAAAATAATTTGATTGGTAATTTAACATTCCAAACATAGAATGAAAAAATAAAATAAAATGATATTCACTAAAATAGTAAACACAAAGCATTAATGGATGCAACTTTTTTGGTTGGTTATTAATTGCCCTTTGACCTATAATTCTACAAACTACCCTCATCATTTAAGTTTATTCCAAATATGCATCCAATTAATTACTTCTGCTTTAAATCATAATTATACATTAACTTGATTCATCCCTAATTTGAAACTCCATACCTAAATTAAATTTAAATATTTATTTGTACCCAAAAAAAATGTATAATTATAGAATGAAAGTTTAAAATTTGATGTTTTAATCCTGACATATTTTAACTAGTTAAGCTATGTTTTGATTGATTTTTTTTTTTTTTGACAAATTACCTAATAGTTCTTTAGGTTTGAGTTTGGTAGCACTTGGATCCCTAAGGCTTCAAATCCAACAATTATACTCCTGAAATTTGAATTTAGTTCGACTTTTAGTCCTTCCGTCAAAATTTCTGTTAAGTCGATTGCTGTGACACATATTTTTAAAAATATGTGTCACGTTAGTATTCTTTTAGGATTTAAAAGAAATTTTGACGGAGGGACCAAAAACGAACTATATTCAAAACCTCAGTTGTATAATTGTTGGATTTGAAACCTTAGGGATCCCAGTGTTACCAAACTCAAACCTGAGAGACCATTAGGATAATTTGTCATTTTTTTTTAGGTTATTTTAAATTATTTGTAAATATATAAGTAGATGATTTATGGACATAAAAAAAGGACTAAATTGGTTTTTTTCCTACAAAATTTAAATACTAGATCAAAATATTAAAAAATTCAAGAATAGAAAGAAAGAAAATTGACAATTTTTTTTAGTTAGAACTTTTTTTGAAACTATTTGTAAATATGACATTTTTTTATCGATTATCAATAATAGTAGATCAATGACTATCGATGATGGCTATTGATACACTGTTATTTTTTTTTAGAATTTTATCGATGATTATTTTTAATAGTAGTCCATCAGTGACTATCATGATTTTTTTGTTATATTTGCAAAAAAAAATTATATTTTGTTATATTTATCTTTATTTTGGACCTGATTATTATTTATGCCGCGAATAAGAGCATACAAAAAACATAAAATATAATTATCAAAATGTGATTTGAACCATAAAAAAATGATGGTATATATTTACATTGTTGTTTTAAATAATAAAATAAAACATTTTACATTTAAATTGAATAATATAAAAATGGGAATTAAATATGAGAGCAAATTGTACAATAGTACAAATACTAAAGTACCAAAAAATCACATTCTCAAGAAAGGAAATAAGGAGGGAAAAAAAAGTACTTAAATGGAACTGAAAAAAAAAAAGTACTTAAATGGGAAATTAGGGTTTCCGGTGGATTCGGGCGCCGGGGTAGCAAAAATCCAAAATCCAACCCGTCTCCGTCGTGTCGCTATCCCGGCCCACCCACATTCCTAAATCCATATTTATTTTTCCTTTTAACCAAAAATATATAGTTTTCTTATTTTAGATATTTAGATTTAATTATTTTATTCATGAATAAATTAACATTGAGTTAGCTTGATTCTAACTATATTTTGGCTTGTGATCAATCTATAAAAGTTGATGTAAGATAAATAGACATTTATAACAAGTACATGTTTGTTACGGGTTTAAAAGATAACGACTTAGTTTGACGATTAAAAATTAATATGAAATATATATAAAGTACTTTACTTCAATTATTAATATAATTATTTCAAATAATTACTCACTGTGTTAGTCGAAAGCGGCGGATCCAAGATTTTTGTTTAGGGAGAGCTTTACTTCAAAGCAAAGAAGTAGCTCGAACACAGGACATCAGGGAGGCTAAGAGCACATAAACCACCCGAGCAACCTACCATTTTGAAACTATTTTCGTTTTCTTATATACATATTATATACACATAAAAAGTTTAGAGGGAGGCTGGACCTATACTAAATTCGCCGCTACTCGAATTTTCTTCCTAGTGCACCAGGTGAGTAAACAACCACTAAAACTAAGAGTAAAAAACGTGGTATTAGTATACATTTTTAGGCAAACACTAATTGCTTTAGCATAACATACCGAAAATAAGTGAATAAAAAATTTGAAAATAATAGAAATGAAAACACAAGAAGATACATACTTGAAGTGTTCAACCACCAAAAAAAAAAAATATATATCTCTTAATTTGTGTAATTTTATTGTGATTCATGTGATTGAAGAAGACTCTAAATTACACCAAGAGAAGAAAAGAAAAAAAATTATAGAAATGGACAGAAATGTAAAAATAGGTATGAAATAAATAATGCATACAAAATTGTGTCTATGTATCTGTCTTTGTCTTCTTAATAGTGAAGAGAAATTTGGTCCCAAAGACAAAGAGCCCCACATGGACAACACACAAATGGAATAGCATGTGATTTCTTTGTTGTTTTTTACATCTCTATCTTCTTTCAATCTAACTAAACCCACTTCTTTTCTTTTTGTCATCTTCCTTTTTTTTCCCTTCCATTTCTTTTGGTTTTAATTGTCTTCTCTCTCCCTCAATTCTTCTAAATCATGTAGGGTTGTTTGTGGCGTTCGATAGATTGTTATAGTCGGTGGTTATAGTAATATTTAGATTATAATAGTTGTTATTACGAACTACCTCAGGCTCACATCACCTGCTGACGTCACACCCCACCAGCCCCGGACGAACCATCCGTCGGGGGCCAACCCCGAAGCCTCGGAAGAAGAGGCTTAGCGCATCTGACGAAGGCACGCTGTCGTCACACCACCCCTCGATCAGCACGAGATGTGATCGACAAGACAGTCTGCCACACCTGACGCGTGACGGCACAACAGCGCCCTCAATTCCCTCGGGAATCGGGAGACGACAGTTACCCAAATTATGACGAGGCGCGTGAGTCCAACCCCGGTTGGTCTGCACCCCCTCCCCCCGGTCTAAACACTTTCCAGAAGGCCAAGGAACCGGGTCGCTCAGGGAACCCTCCCTCATCATCAACTATAAATACCCTTTCATGTTCAAGGAGAAAGGGGAACAAATCTCGGGTAACTCTACCCTAAAACTCTCTACTACTCCTACTTATGCTCAGACCTCTCTGACTTAAGCATCGGAGCCGTGTGGGCCTAACCCCACACCGATGCAAGTTTACTCTTATTCTCCTCTTGCAGGTACTCCATGGACCCGTCGGCCACCGCGCGGGGCAAACTACATGGAGGTGCGGGGAAGTCCAAAATTCTGCATCAACAGTTGTGAATAGTAAATACTATTGAAGTCGGTATAATTACTTTATTGACTGTGAATTATAATAGTCGGTGGGCCAAACGTAGACTGTGTTATAATAATCCAGTTCACCCAACTCCAAATTGGTTCCCCAAACACCCCCTAGAGTTTTTATGTCAATTATTTGAGATATTGATTTCTTATCTTAAGTGTATATGTATTAAGTTTGGTAAACAAGTAAGCTATACTCGGATAGAATTGAAGTTTTATGAAATTGAGTTGGTTTGTTCAATTTGAACTATACTTTTCGATTGATCCAATATAACTATACAAATCCCAAATTAATAGTTCAATGGTATGACGATTCAAGTAAATTCATCATTTCAATTTTCAAATATTATGGTTTCACCCATTTAATTTAATATTAATTTTGAGAAAGAAGTAAATATTCCAAAACTTTGAGCTTGAATTGAGATGACTTTAACCTAATTTTATATTTAAAAAGCTTCAAATTGTGGTTTAAATAAATAAGTATATATTAGAACATATTCCCTATAAATAAAAGGTCTAACTTTAGATGAATTATTAATGTAATCGACATAATGCTCGCTATTATGGCAACTGATTTGTCTGTGCGAACCGAAAAAACTGAACTATATATATTAAAAATAAACATATATTAATTAATAGCTTAGTTTAAACAGAAATGAACAGGGAAAATTACAGCAAAGGACAAAAGAATAATTAATGAGGAAAAGAAGGGGAGGGCAAGTAGGTAATTTAAATGGCATTCAAAACGTCGCCGTCGGGTCAGGTTTGCATTGAATGAGTGAGGAATCATTTTATTTAAGATATTTTTATGTTTTAGATATTAACCCAAATGTTTATCCATTTTTTCCCTTTTCCATTTTATTACATTATAAATAATTATATTATATGGGTCTCTTTCATTTATTTAAGTCTTCCTTATATCTCCATCTCAATTACCAAAATTAAAGTTCGTTTGTTTTTGTTTTCTTTTGTATTTAATTCAATGAGTCTATTTTACATTTTTGTTTTTATTTTTATCAAATTAATATATAATTTGGGTAAATATTAATCAGTTAAATTATCTAAAATAGAACTAACAAAACACCTAATATCCATTTCCATCCTTTTCAAAAAAAAAATAAAAAATAAAATAATATCCAACTCCATTCAATTTTATGGTTCATATTAACTAGTTTAGTCCCTTGACTTTTTAGGTGCAATTTGATTTTTAAATTTTTAAAAGTATTTAATAGGTAACTTTCAATTTTCTATCTAGGTATTTAAACTTGTAATTTTGTGTCAATACATCTGTGACTTCGAACAACCACTTGGTGTAATGAGTGAACACTCCGTCTAAGATAGTGCAAAGTTGGGGTTCGATCCTACCTTAGAATAGGTATTTCAAGAAAATTGAAAGAACTCTAGATAACTAGTGGGGGTTCGATCTGCTTAGTGTAGACTTCTTAAAACAAACGGGTTCAAACAACCCACACACCTAGAAATTTATCAAACAACTCATTTCGTGCAACATGTAACACACCTAGATAGCCCATAGTGTGTTGATTGATCCTGCACCTGTACAAAAATTTAAATTCATTATTACCGTCCAAATTTTGGTGCAAAGAAAAGTTGATTGAACTTGCACCTGTGCAGAAATTTAAATTCATTATTACAGGCCAAATTTTTTTGGCAAAACCGAAAGTTCAATTGGTATAAAGTTGTGTATTTCACTAAGAGTTGAGGGGTTCAATCTCCCACCCCGCATTAATTAAATACCTTTGCAAAATAGAAAAAAAAAAAAAAAAAAAAACTTAAAATTTAATAGATGATGTATTAGATATAAAATTGGAATTTTTAAAATTTTGAAAAATTTAAAAGACTATAAGATCAAGAACCAAAACTATTATACACTTTTTAAAATTTATCTATGACATGAAATAAGATTAACAAAGAATCTACTATACACTTTTTAAAATTAATGACTTATTTGACACGAAATAAGATCAAGAACTTGAATCTACTATACACTTTTTAAAAATTATAAAAAATTATCGACTTATTTGACACAAAATAAATAAGATCAAGAACCTATCTTAAACACAAAATAAAATAAAAATCGACTAGTAATTTACCGTATAAAATTAATTGATGAAAGGAAAGTAAATTCAATCGCCACTTATTCCCTTTTTATCCGTAATAATAAAATTTCAAAATTTGTTTGAAATAAGTAATATACAGAGAAATAGAAAGCAAGAAGGCCCAAGTGGTTATGGGCCGAGCTTAAATGGATAAAAAATTTGGGGTTTAAAATTGGGCAGAGGCCGCGCGAACGCAGGCCCCCAGAGCAAGAAATAATGACGTAGGATCTGCCACGTGGGACAGACCTTAGAAAGGCACCCCTCCAAAGTGCAATGGAGGTCACCAGTCTAGGACATGGGCCTTAATTGATCGCCCATTGACCCCGTCCAGGTAAGTATGTCCTTAAGCCCACCCTTCCTTCTCTTTTATACTCACACCACCACTCTTCTTTTCCTCCCTCTTTCGATGTGGGACAACCTCACATTACCAAATAATAAACCCACTATTTCTCTCTACAAATTGGACATCTTTTTTCAAAGCTCTGCAATTGGAAGGAATCATGTTGATGTTGGGCCTATTTCTTTGTGTTGTTTTGTTTATAAATAATCTTAACAAAACTACACCATGTTGATTGATGGAGCCATAATCTAGATTGTGTAATTGCATCTGACATTCACGTGCTTCAACGGTAAGATTTGTAGGTTTGAAGACGAGATCAACTGAAGACTCGTGTGGTGGTAGTCACACACCCTGCCAAAGTTTTAAGAGGTTGTGGAGTTTGACTTACTTTCAATAATCTCTCATTGTGTCTTTATAATGATTATAACCTTGGATTTTTCTATCTCTTTCTCCTATTCAGATTTAGGAAGAAGAAGAACATGATTCCTTGATTCCTCGAGGGACTCCTTAGTCGGGGTATGCAATACACATGCCCCATTGAAGAATATGGGTCACCCCAACCTCAACCTCATGTCGAAGCCGAGGTGAAGAATTGGGCCCGAGTTCTTGTCATTGCCTGATCTTGTTGAATTTGTTGAATTTGGGCTCGAGTTCTTGTCATTGTTTGATCTTGTTGATTTTGGGCCCATTCCGTCTTGGTGTCATCCCGAGTTTCATTATTTATTCTAAAATTGTTCTTAGGTCCAAGTTTACCCATAACACAACATACACTAGTTTTTGAGCCGTAATTGTTTATGTGACAAGAATACAAGGTCACACGTAACTCGTAAAAAAAAACTTCACATTTTCTTTTAAATGAATCACCAAGGTAGTTTGTATGCAATAATTTATAACTTAGAAAATTAGAAAGACATTTGAAATTATAGAGTTTGAAGGGATTTAAATCTTATTTATATAAGCTTTCTAGTTTTTATGAACTTTTGAAAAAAATATAATGCCTTTTTTTCTTTCTTTCTTTTTTTTAGTGCAGTAAATATGGGGTATTGGGTATGGAGATTTGAATGCACCTCAAGAAATGGATTAAATGTCAGTTTTGTTTTTTTTAAAAGAAAATTAAATATCAATTATCACCGAGTTATGTTTGACAAAAATATAATGACTTGTACACGTAATTAGTAGGAAAAAAGTACATAAACCATAAGCGTGGAGGTTGGAAGTCCTTATCGTCATGCCTCATGATGTATACGTAATGAATATATGTTCCAAAAATTGGTGAAAGGTAAAAATCATAAAACTTAAACTCCAACAAAAACCCAGTTTGATATGTCAAAACAAGAAGAGCAAATTTTATGGCTTGCCAGTACAAAAACATTTATCAAAGAACGACTCTCGTTATCAAATGATTAAGAACTGGAAATAATTTACTTACGATACTTAGTTGACGACTTGACATTCATAAAAAGTAGGAAAATCATTTACAACAACCAATTGATGAGTTTTGTTGCAAGTTCACATGGTGATATCAAGCTTTCTCAAACAAAAATTTCAATCGAAAAGCCATTTTTCCTTCCATCTCTAAGTGCTTTTCAATCCCTACTTCTTCAACTTCCAATCCTAAACATGCAGGAACAATGCTAGTTTAACTCATTAGCAGCAAGTAGCAACACCAAAATGAAGAACAGAACATTAGTAATCTCATCTTCAACTCATGTTCTTTCTCCACATGCAAGTCAACTGATGAAGCCATCAAAATTACAGCCAAAAGGAACTTCTGGTATTACATATAACCAACACAAAAGATGTTAGAGGTATGTACATCCTTTTCCTGCACAAGCAAAAGATAACTTTAAAAGAGCACGACTGGTTCTATGCTCTCAAACAGCTTCTTCTCCTCCTCCTCTTCTTAACTGTTGGATTGCATTGTACAACTTCCTCCGAGACCCGACAGACAATACACCGATCTCTTTGAGATCTTCAATGGTCAGCAATGGCAAAGCCTCCTCATCCACCTCGTGCATCTCGAACACACCAGCATACTTCCCAAATCCAACCTCCTCTAACCATCTACCGACAGCATTTGTATCGTCATCTCCTAATCTCATTTTATCCTGCACATTGCCAGATTTATGCCGAGCTTTCTCACCAGTGAATTGTGTATCGTTGTTTAACGTACGCTCTTGACGCGTTGATGGTTGATCAATGCCATATTCCTCTTTGCTAGTGGTTGGTGTCTGATGATCAGAGGAGTCACCAAAACCATTAGCAGAGTTACCCGTCCCCTCACATTCTTTCTCATCCATTGAGAAGTCATCAGAGCTATGTTTCGAACTCCAACTTCCACCAAGAATGGCATAGCCGGCGTTTTTGCTGCGTCCCCGACGCTTCATGTCTCTACACTTCCTAGTGACATCACTAAATTTCAATTTGGATTTGGTCATATCAATTAACTCAACTGAAGTTGGACATTCCAAAGCCAATTCTGAAGAGTTGGGGTTATTGTTGTTCTCTCCATTCTGCTGCTGCAACTCTGTTGAAATTTGTGGAGAAACACCCAACTCAGAGACTGTGACCTTGGGAGATGATGGCTTCAAATCTCCAAAAACAATGGGGTTATCTTCATTACCCACAGTTTGGATTAGATCATGTTTCCACTCCTTATGAGCTAACTTTTCTCTATTGCTATGAGAAAACCCACAAGCCCAAGCTGCAGATATATCCCCAATTTCCCCTAGCCTAACATTTGGACGCCTTTGTCTCTTGGAACTCGACACATTCATAACCAACATGATGATTCCAGAAACCAGAGACCAAAACTATCACAGGAACCCTAATTCAAGAAGGAACAAAAATCGAATCTCAGCCCCAGTTCAATTAGGTTAAGATAAATCATTCGATATGCAAAAGAAACACACACAATGAAAATCCCAACATCAAGAAATGGGTAATTTGCAGCAAGAAGCAGAATCAGACGAAACAACACTCCTAATAAAATCCCAATTCGATAAGAAACGAAAACCCCACAAGGAGTTAAAATCTAGAGTGAAAAATGGAAGAATCGAACCTTGAATCGCCAAGAACTTCCAGCACAGAGTGAAATTTTCGAGAGTTACTTCAGTCCCACCAATAGAAGAACTCGTTGGTTTGGAATTGTTTGTCGACGTGCGGGAAAATCGATCCAAATTCCAAAAGTTCCAATTTCCGCAAGTGGGTGTCGCTACTTTTGATCTTCCCTTCGGTTTACAAGACGGATTGAAGACTTTGAAATCGAAAGCTTTGAATTTAGTCAATGGGAAAGTATTGGGTAGATTGGTGTGCAGAGGAATATTGGCGTGGATGGGGTGTGATTGGAGAAATGGAAGAGTTGCAGAGAAATGGTTCGTAGAGGATGGTTTATTGGGGGAGACAATGGGCTCGAGTATTGATTAAAAGAGGAAACTGTGGGGAAAAAGGTGGAATTGGAGAATAATTGGAAGAGGAAGAATGGGATTTGTCGATGTCGTGGAAGGTTCTTGAAGCTCCCAATGGATAAGTATGAGGAACCATTTGCCTTTCAAAACAATTCAAAGTAAAGTTACTTACAGCCTACAGCACATGGATAAGACCAAAGCACTTTTCACCTTTAAATACATTCTTTGCTTTTGGTTTTTCATTTATAAATTTAAATACCGATTTCGGTCCTCGTTTCTTTACCCTCAAACCTAATCAGTCAAACGTATCATCGATCTTACATCTATTTCTATTAAATTCGTTTATCAAAAAATGCAAGCAAACGTAATCGAGATGTGGATTTCACTATGTAATCTGCAATAGCACCGGTTGATTACATCCAAAACGGTGCTCAATCGATTCTCATTACAAATTATGTAGGACCCCTCATTTTTTTGTTTCACTTCCATGATTTGTTCGTTCTATCGTCGAGTCGATTCACCCTCATTTCTTTTCTTCTCATTTTTCAAGCTCGCTTTTAATTTGTGTATCATCTTAATAATAGATTTTAAATATTATATCAACAATTTGTTTCTTTAGTTTCGTTGAGGATAAATAATTGAAACAAAGATGATAAAACATTCATATTTCGACTTATTAGTGACTATTAAACATCACATGTTCGATTCCCCCACCCCACATGTTGTAAAAAAAAACATCACAAAAGCGAATCTAAATGATGATCCTCAAATAACCTTTAATTGTAAACGAGAGTCTACTAAAGCATTAAGGTAGAACAAAGAACAAACGTATGCACAAGAGTCTGAAGAAGATTAAAATGAAATGGTATTATGATAAACTTACAAAATTTAACCTAAAGTAAACACGTCAAATGAAAATCAGATTACGTTTAAATAAGACTTTTAGGTAAACAACATCAAACGAAAACAAATTGTAATTGAAACATTTTTTATTATCACTGATTTTCATTACGAATTAATCTCATTTTGATTATGGCGAGGTAAACGAGGCCTTAGTATTTATCGTCCCTCTGATTAAAGTATATATCTTCAACCAATATATTAAAGATTCGAATATCTCATCTTCACATATTGTTGAACTAAAAATAAAGTCTCTAGAATTTTAACTTTGGTTTATTTTGGTTTATATACTTTCAAAATGTTTGGTCTCTATACTTTAAAATGGAATATTTTGGTGTTTATTTGTAAAATTTTCATACAAATTCTACATACGACCGAAAAAAAAAAAAAAAAAATGGAAGTTGCATTTCAAGACATGTATTGAATGTACAATTGAAATTCCAATTAAGAAAATCATATATATATATAAAAAAAAAAAAATGAGATCAAAATGATAATTTTTTAAATTACAATGACCTAAACGATTTTTTTTTTTTTAGGTTAAAATAGACAAAAGTTAAAAATAAATAGTAAAAAATGGATTAAAATTATATAGACCAAAATAGTCATGTAGAGTGCAGAGTGTGCTATACTAGTAATATTGGAGAAGTTCTAAAGGATACCGTAATCTTGTAGAACGACTTATTCTATATTTGTAGATAGATGTTTTCATCATCTTTTACGATCAAATTGAATAACAAAAAATAAAAGTGCAAAAAAAAACTTCACAAAATTTACTTAAGGTCACTAACGTTGTGTTAGCTACGTCTACGGACAAAAGTGAAATAACAATTGTATTACGAATAGGAGAAAATTACCTAATACAAACTCATTAGAAGGTTCCTTCTAATGACCTAATACAAAATGGGTCAAAACCCAATATAAATATAGAATGATAAAATCCATATAAACCCCGTATCTAACTAGTCGTAGGTAGGTCGTAATAGATGAGCTACTCTTTATGACTACCATAGCACACTCCACAGGTATGCATGTCGGGCCTTCAATCTTCTTATCTTTATATTTTTTTTTCCTCTTCTTCTGGTGTTTGAGTTAAACTACATGTGGTGGGGTTCAAACCTCTAGATTTGTTGTCATATATATTATCTCTCTTCCAATTAAAGCTATGTTTTTTTTGTTATCTTCGGTTGTATATTTTATATAAAACCATGCTCGCAAATCCTATAGGACAACTTTCATGTCACACGTCGATGCTCTCATCCATGGCCATCTTTATTACTAAATTGACACTCCATATTATTAGTCTCAACTATTAATATTATTAAGGAAACAAAGTATTCAATTAGGTTAATTATACTTAAATTGTGACATGATGTAGTAATACCAGATTAACCAACAATTAAATTAAATTAAATTAAAAAAAAAACCAATTTATACGTCTTCCCTCTAATTAATAATATTCAATCATAAACTAAAGTAATTGAGAGTACACAATTTACTTGACTAACGAGTTTATCGTATCAACATTTCATTTTTTTTTTTGTTAATAAAAAACAATAAATATAAGAACCATCAAGTTCATGGATATTATTATTTTTAGTTCAGTGGGAATAAGATTAGAACATATAATCTTATAATGCTCTAACCAATTAAGTAATACTTAGCTCAATTGGTTAAAAATTTATTCACTTGAAAATTTGTTGTTTCTGGTAATAGAATTGTTTATTTAGGTGTAGCGATTACATAAATTAAAATAATATTAATCTAATCATAGTCACTTGTATATAATTTATTTTCATGAATAATGGGTTAGATTAGACCAAAGCGCCAACATGAGCATAATTCATCCGACATGAATTAATTTTCATGAATAATGGGTTAGATTAGACCAAAGTGTCAATATGAACATAATTCAACCAGTATGAATTATGATCCAGATGTCTCAAGTTCGACACTCCAGGTGTTGTCGTGAAAAACTAAAATTAAAAAAAAAAATATAAAAAAAAAAACTTATAAAACTATTGGATTTCCTATCCACGAAGATGAATACGTGGAGCATGGCGAAAAACGCAGAGTACTGTGAAAGCGTGCGCCTTCCCTCACCGGATTCTGTCCATCCTCTATACTCCCATCCCGTCGACGACGAGAACGAAACGAAGAAGCAGAGAGAGAGCGCGCGAACTCGAAGTGAGATTCAACGTTCAGGTTCGTTCCGCCATGGATTTTTGGAACAAAGCTCGAAGTTTCGCCGAGGAAGCAGCGAAGCGCTCGCAGGAGCTGACTCTGGAAGCTGCAAGGCGTTCCCAAGAGCTCACGATCGGATCCTCTAGATTTTCCGATATCGTTTCCGAGACTGCCAAACGCTCTAAGGAATTCGCCACCGAAGCCTCGAAGCGAGCCGATCAAATTAAAGCGGAAGCTGTTAAGCAAGCCGATCTTATCAAGCACTTGGTCGAGGGGACTCCGCCATCTGCCACGCTTGAGAAGAACGCTTCCGACGAAGAGACACGGGAGGAAAATTTGTGGAGGTTTGGGATAAACGAAGAGCTGAGGGACTTCGTCAAAGGGATCACTATGAGTACATTTCGGGATTTTCCACTCGAAGGTAATTGATTCGTTTTCTTGAATTCTCCGTCCTCTTGGGGAAGAAAAAATTAATGTAGACTGCAATTATCAAGGATTTAAGCTTTAGAAGTGAAGATTGTTAAGCTTAACTGAGTTGGCGAATAACGAAGGTTAAATCTCAATAGAGGGGAGCCATTGAATTTGAAGAACTACCTTAATTAAGCATGAACCACCCCAATTTATTCATTTCCTGAAACAAAATCCTTAAGCTCTATGCATCCACGTACTTAAACCCAGTCTTTACAATATCAGAATTAAATGCCGCCTCATAAAAATTATGATGTTCCTATATACGGGAGCAAACAGTGGTGGTTTTGAAGTTTGAAGGGGTTATCTTAAACATCAGTTTAAGAACAAAAAGAAGGGAAAATAAAAGGGAAAGAAAACGATCAAGCGGTTATCTAAAATATCCATTCTTGCCATGTTCTGGAATATTTGCAATGTATACATTGAAGTGTATTTAACAGGTTCAATTTGGAGCTTTATGCTCACTACTATTGCAATTTTTTGATGATAATGAGGGAGTGAAAACCGTCCATTAATTAAGTGTAGAGTCTTATTTAAGCTAATATAATTTGAAGTGTTAAGCAAATTAAATTCCCCTTTGCCCACTTACATGACCATTTTAGGTTGGGTTTGACCCTAGTTTTGTTAGAAATTTGGTTAGAGGACTCGTATAAAAAAAAAAAAAAAAAGTTGGTTAGAGAAAGTATATGTGGAGAAGGAATTTGATACCGTTTCCCCAGATTTTGGTAACTTCAATCCCATTAAAATCTCTTGTTTCTGAAATTATATGCACTAGAGTAAAAATATTTTGCACTGTTTAACTTGTAAAGCCAATTATTCTCCTAGAGATGTTGTTATGACCTATTGGATTATTACTTCCGATGTTAAACACTTTCCCTCCTTTTTCTATCTTTTTAACGGTGACAAATATGTCAGCATATCTCAACTCGTATAAAACATGTACCCTCGACCAAGAGGTCTGAGATTTGAATCTCCCACCCACATATTGTCAAAAAAAAAAAAACCGGTGGCAAATATAATATGTTTAATTATTTCTCTCCCACCAAGATCTTATTTCTAAAACTGGTTTCATTTCCCTTTGCTTAGATGATTCACAAATGTCCAGTATCCCCACAGTCTCAAATATCAGTCAGGATCTCACTGAGTGGCAGGCGAAGCATGCAAGTCTTGTTCTTTCAACTGTCAAGGTACTGTGATTAATAAACTTGGCACCAGTGAAGATGAATGTAGGTTTCTCTACCAACTGTAGAAGAACGTTGATTTTTCAGTTCTTTGTATTTTGGCTCAGTCTTATATATAACTCAAGAGATGTGCACGCTTGCCATGTGGATGGGCTTGAGAAAATGAATCTATATTTTCTGTACTACCTTGAAAACATGCTTTGTTACAATGTATATGCTTTTAACCTTCATTTTAATTTCATGTGGCAGGAAATTTCTAAGTTACGCTATGTATTGTGTCCACGCATTATGAAAGAGAGAAAGTTCTGGAGGATTTACTTTCTGTTGGTGAACAGCCACATTGCACCGTAAGTTTAAGTTTTGAGTTCGAGCCTTCACTCTGGCTTTTAACTTTGAATTTTGATTGCAAAAATCATCACAGCTTCTAGATCTGTATTGCTTGTCAATTGATTCAAAGGAACCAGTTAATAAGCCATAACTAAGTATACAATGGGGAGTGGGAAATGCAAAAAAAGTTATATGTATGTGTTGAGGACCTTGAGAACGAAAGTTATTGGATTGAAGACCTAAAACTTTGAATTTTGAGTTCAAATAGTTACTTCCTTTTCTAGATTGGACGCTGGAGTGGGTGCTTTTTTGCGTTAGGTTGCTGTTATAAACTTACTAGGTCTAGGACTAAGTGCGATATGGGAACAGGTAATCCTTAAAGGAGAACTTTAGTACCGAAAATTCTCAGCTACTATGCTTAGTAAAGAAAGATTTTATGCTTGTGTACATTCTTATTACAACCTCATAAAATGTGCCCTAAACAACTAATGTATTTAAAAAAAAAAGCAGACAGAATACTTTAACAAGGCTAAAATGTTTCCAATCTGAGCATAGCTCAACTGGTTACGACATCTATCTTCGACCAAGAGGTCAAAAGTTCGAATCCATGCCTCAGATGTTGTTGAACTCAACAAAAAAAAAAAACAAGGATAAAATGCATTTAACAAGTGACCTGTTGCTAGTGGGCCAAGGAAGCAGACTCAGAGAATGGGCTTGCGCTGAGACTTTATTTCTTATCAAGCACATACCAAATGATCATCAGAATAGCAGCATCCATCTTTTTATTAGTCTCAAATCTCAAGCATTTCATTCTCTAGTGAATTTTACGTGTAATATGTTACTTATCCGCTGCGGAAAAACTTTCGTGAGTGTTACTGTGAAATATTTCTTAGACAACTTATTTTTAGTTTTGTCCGATGTCTTTCCTTTACTGAATTCTGTAATGACTAAGTTGATGATAAAGGAACATGCAATGGTGTACACTTGGCTTCTTACCAATTTGTCAACTCTTTGTTTGTGTCCTGATCCTCAGGCCTTAATTTTCTTGAAGAATTTCATTAATGAAATGTCAAATTTTTCTTGCTCTATATTCTCTTACTTCTTCAGCTATGAGAAAAAGTACATGGAGGATGTCATGCTGAAATCAGCTAAACAGGCTGAGGATGGAAAGATGGAACCTGTTGAAGCTGAAATAACATCTACATCTCAGGAGAAGAAAAATGCTCCAACCTCCTCATCAAGTGATCAGGAGAAGAAAAAGGCTCTAACCTCCTCATCAAGTGATCAGGAGCAGAAAAAGGCTCCAACCTCCTCATCAAGTGACCAGGAGCAGAAAAAGGCTCCAACCTCCTCATCAAGTGACCAAGACTTGGATGTATTTCTTCTTGGGGATCTTGGAGACAGCGATGATGGTCCAGGTACGGTGCCACAATTTATCGATGTCTGCTCTGTATTAATGTTTTCTGAAAAAGAAAACAAGCCTCTAGAAAAATTCTAAACAAAGATCTGTTCCTTTGATGTTATTGATTTTGTCTATTCAAGATTGTTAATGATAACACTATAACACATGAAAACATTAGTGATTTGATGGATTGCCTATCATTTGTCACTTCCATGACTTCAAACATTATTTGCCACAATTATTGGCAATGGGCATAGCATATGCACAGTCCATTTATATAATTGCTTGTTCATTATTACTGTTGATGACATTTTGTCATTTGAGGTTGGTGCCACTGATCTTCTTCCTGGTTTTTCAGATGATGGAGATGAGGGCTTTGATGATGGTTTTGACAAAATGGTTGATAGTTCGGTAAGTAGAATTTATCATTTGCTTTCCTTCCCGTCTCTTATGAATTTTATGTTACTATGTTCCGGAGTTTTTGTGGTCATTAATTGGATTTAAGAACCCCTACCAGAGATTTCGATCATATATTTGTGCGATTTTTTAGAAATATTTTTGACGGTTATTGTGCTCCTCTTAATGCCTTTTTTCATGAATAGAGTTTTTCAATTGCTCCTCAGAACACTTGGAGATTCGTTTTTGTTCCTATTCTAGAAACAATTCAAAACAACTTCCAAACAAAATCCATAATCTGAACAAGTTCTTTGAAACAGAATTTTGTTTTTAAAAACCAATATCAGTTTTCTTAAAACCACCCTGATCTGAGTTGGCTAGTACTAGTAGTCACTAATATAAATAATAAAAGGCTTAAAGGGGTGGGTTCAAGCAATAGTGATCATCTACCTAGGATTTTATATCCTACGAGTTACCTTGAGAACATGTGGTTGGAGTAGGGTGAGACGGTTCTCCCGTGAGAATAGTCGAGTGCGTATACGCTTGTGTGGACACTCATGGATACCCAGATGTTTAGCTGTACTCCAATTCCAACCTTGTAAATTCAGTCTCATGCGTCACTGTGATTTGCTAGTGCTGGAAGTAAAAATCTGAAAATGTTCATTTTGCTCTTCTTATTATCAACTTATCACGTACCTATTATTTGGTACAGAATTTTGTCTTAAACCCATAGGATGAAGAGAGACAAATTGTAGATGTCGGTATACTTGTCCTCATATTGATTCATTGCTTTCATCCATTTGAAGTCCTCTTCTATGTTCCTGGCTGTGGGGGTCGGCTGATGTCAAATAAAACCCAAGTCATATCACTCCACTAGATGCCAAACAAGGGTGTGTATTGAAAAAACAAAGCTATATTCTGAAAGAATCAATGACAGCCATATATGCAAAAAAAACTCCTCGAAAACACCATCAAACTTTTTTCTTTTTCTTTTTTTAATCCATGAGTGTCCGAGCCAGCTTGCGCGCATCTCGACTAATCTCACGGGACAACCGTCTGACCCTACTATATTTGGTTGTCAAGGAAATTCGTCGGCCATTAAATCCTAGGTAGGTGGTCACCATGATTTAAACTCATTCTCTCTAAACCTTTTATTATTTTCAAGGTCCTTATTGACTACTAGGCCAGACCAATCCACAATGGTAATTTTTGGACTTTCTCAGAGCCACTTTTGAATCTTTGATGATAATTGTTTTTAAAGAAGGTGTTCTTAATTGATAAGATCATCACCCCTACAATTTTAACCAAACACTAAAAAAAATCTAGAGAAAAAACACTTTTAGTGATCCATAAGCACCTTAAAAAACATGCTAACACACTCTAAATTCACTTTCTACGTGCTGCTGTAAACTTTGCTGTTGGCTGGAATTGACAACCTGATTATATTTTCTCTTTTTTTTTTTGGTGTACCTACTATTTGGTAATGAAATTTGTCTTAAACCACCTACAGGATGATGAGAAAGACAAATTGTAGGAGACAGCAGCAGGAGTCGAGTCATTATTGCTTCTCATCCATTTGAAGGCCTCTTATCCGTTCTCGGTGGGCTTAAATTAAATGATTATCCAATAAAACCCAAGTCATATCACTCCACTGGAGCAGCAAATTCATCATCTGAACCTGTGCTGGAAAAAGAGTAAATCTTATTTTCATTCTTTATTTCTCTTCTCTTCTCTTCTTGCACTTACTGCTGAAGGAGGTTCTATGTACAAAAATCTTGTATACTTTGAACTTCAGAGTCTGTCTGTACACATTGGGTTGATTTTGTACAGCAAAATGAGCACTTCAACTATTCACATTTTTGTCCTTCTCCTGGATGTATACATTGGGTTGGGTTGGTTTAGATAATTTTGAACTTTCTATCGTGTAGTTGAGGAGGAGACTATATGGTAGAAATTTGAGTTTTTTGTTTTTTTAGTTCAACGGGTTGGTAATCGGATCATCGACGATTGAGATGATATTGGTGTCTTATCTACTGAGCTATGTTCAAATTGACGTAGAAATTTGAGGGAAGTTCTTAAAGTTCGGTTGCTCCATTTGGTGAGAATGCACCGTTACATTGAGACAAAGTTAAGTGCTTAAACTAGAAGGTATTCTAAATTGACTATTTTTTTTTTTTTTTTTTGTTGTTGTTGTTGTTGTTGTTGTAAGAAAGGTCCGTTTGGAATACCTTATAGTTTAAGAACCATCAAGGATTGACCTAGTGGTCATGAAAAGTCTTATGACTATTAATGTCTTTCTAGAGGGAATGAGTTCAATCATGGGTGACCACTTATTTAGGAATTAACTTCCTACGAATTTTCTTGGCGGTCAAATGTTGTAGGAGCGTCAGACGGTCTGTCTTGTGAGATCACGTGAAAGCTGGTCCGGACACTCATAGATATATAAAAAAAAAAATATCTACTAGTTTAAGCACTTTTGAAAAAATATTTTCAATAAGTATGTTTTTATATCTTATATTTTTTTCAAAAAGGATTTAAATAACAAATTTGTTTGGTCGCATTATATCCAAAAACAAGTATATTAATTATAGATATTTTTTTTTTCTTACTACATATTTTGAGGATTTTTTGGTTAATCATTTTTTTTTTTAAATTCATCTCTAAGTGTTTCTTTAAAAAAGAATCATACCATAATCAAAAGGTACAACGATCCGAGCGACTAGACTTAACATAAATGTAGCCATCAGAGCCATTCTAAAAAGTGAAAAAATTGCACTATTTGTGAAAGAAGTTCTTTTAGAATCAATTTTAAACCATCCACTAGAGGTTGTAACAATCCGAACGAGCCTACTATATCAGGTCGTTACTTTACGTTCAGCTAGCATTGAAAAGACTACTAATAAACTATACTAAACACTTTAAATTATTATTTTTTTTTTCAAAAACATTTATAAAAAAGATCAATTTTATTTATAAAAAAATATTTTTCTTTCCACACATTATTACTTTTTAGTATCCAAATTTCAATGTAAGCAAACATCTCATCTCTTTTTTAAGTTGTGCTCAACTACATTGATTAATTATAAGGATTATATTGGCAAATGGAATTATCATCAAATTTCAATATTCTAATTCAAGTGATCATGACATATTGTAATGTACATGCACTAAGAAAATAAAATGGAAACCACACTAACATCACATTTTTCTTAGACCTACCATCATCAATTTCTACACTATTTTTATAAGTTTAAACCCTAAACAAATTAAATAATGACATGACTTCATTTATGTTTGGGTGGACTCTTGCTATGCTCAAACACTCAAAACCACTTCTCTTTCAAACATATTATAATGTTTGAGAGTGACATTTTGAAGAAATACTTCCAAATATAAATTACAGTAATAAAAAATTATTCCATATTACTATATAGTATTGAAAAATAATTAACCCTTTGAGGCCAGGGTAGGTGGATGATAAATGTTGGTTGTAGAGCCCAAATATTTTTAGGGCAACAAATAAATTGATACAATCATTTTCTTCTCATTGATTTCCCAATTCCTATGCCTAATGACATTGAACAAGGACCCTCCAACCACTGACAAATTTATATGCACCTACTTTCTAAGGCCAACACACAATGCATTCAACTTGTGACAACTTATCCACCTCTTTCCTACATTATCATCTCATTTTAATAATTCTCTATTACGATAGAATCGAATAACAAAAAACAAAAACGTAAAACAAGATCGACACGGATTTACGTAGTTCAGTAACATTGTGTTAGTTACATCCATGAGTAGGAGGGAGAAAACAATATGAGAGAATTACAAATGGCAGGGAACGACTAAAGTCATTAGAATGTTTATATATGACACTCTTCTAATGACCTAATACAAAATGAGCTAAAGCTCAAAACAAATAGTAAAACTCAAATTAACGAGATTTCCGTATCGAACCAATCGTAGATGGTCATAATAGATTTAAGGCATTCCAATAATAAAAAACTCTTTTACCACTAAAGTGAGCATAGTTCAACGCTAATTGACATATATTATTTATCCCTTGATGTCGGAGGTTTGAGTCTCCCCATTTGTTGTTAATAAAAAATAAAATGGAAATTTTGTATTAACCAACACATAAATTATGTCTTCTATTATTTAAACCAGACTTTAATATTATCTAAAATTGTCAACATAAACATGGCTCGATAACTGATATGTTTTTTTTTTTTTTTGAGGTCGAAAATTCAAATTTTCATATTCCACATTTGTTTTTGTTGTACTACAAATAATAAAATTAAAATTAAAATAATGTAAAGTTGGGATATTCCTTTGATATAAATTTATTTAGATCTTACAGTTGTTTTGCTGACATGATAATAAGTTGCATCTTCAAGTTAGACATCTTTTTTTTTCAAGAGATGATTTGGCATTTGGGCCATCTTTATTAATTGAATATTAAGATTTTTTTTTTTTTTTTTATTATTATTATTATTATTATGTACTTTCAAACACCTGTAAATTTGCCATAAATTTTTCAACTACAATTTTGATACCCC
This sequence comes from Herpetospermum pedunculosum, assembly GCA_028017165.1. NCBI lineage: Eukaryota > Viridiplantae > Streptophyta > Magnoliopsida > Cucurbitales > Cucurbitaceae > Herpetospermum > Herpetospermum pedunculosum. The sequence goes on from CM051530.1 coordinate 2,558,666, forward strand.
TGATCTCTTATTAATTATAATAATAACCCTCTCAAACTATGCCCAACATAGAGAAGATTTGTCCTTCCAACCTGTTTAATAATTCCTTGTTAAATAGTTGTTGAAGATGTGACATGTTTTGTCACATTATTGTTTTTGTTGGTTTTTTTTTTCAATTTTTTCTCTCCAAACGTGATCATAGCTCAACTGACATCAAATATGTATTCTCGACTTAGATTAGAGGTTCAAATCTCTCACCTCTACGTGTTGTAAAAAAAAAAAAAACTCTTCAAGCGACTTTATGAACTTAGGGTTAGATGATTAATAGTTGTCCATCTTATAATTTTTTCATAAAAGACAGAATTGAATCATATGATTCATATCTAGTTAGATAAATAGTCAAATCTTTTGTACTCAAAAAAAAAAAAAATAGTCAAATCTTTAAATGAATAAATATTGATTTGACAACTTATTAGATCATTATTGATTAATTTTACGACGTAACATATAAATAGGTATAGAAAAAATAATTGGACAATTAAACCGAGTATAATCGTTCAAATTCATAAAATTTATTTGTATTTAATGATCTAAGAAACTCATTGGAAAAATTCATGCAAATTTTCCTTTAGATCACTTAAGGTGACCAATTTTTCTATAAATTTGAGTTTTAAAAAATGAAAAATTCTACAAAATTTGAAATAATTTGAAATAATGTTTTTATTTGAGCCACCATTGTGGAAATAGTTAGTCAACGCTTAGGCTGAAACTTCAAGGGTGGCTATTGTTTAAGATGTCAACTCCTCTTGGTTTATTATTTTATGTAAATGATTGCTAATTATTCACATAATGCCACTAACACCACTAATTTTTTTTATTTTATTTTTTTCCAACTCTATATTATGTGAATTACGTCATACATTAAATAATGTTCGTTTATTAAGTTTATAAATATGATAATCATATTAAATAAACATTGGCATAATAGAGCAAATGCTCAAGTTTTTTTTTTGTTTTTTTTCTTTTATGTTTTTTAAATAAAAGAGGCACGCTTTTTCTTATGGAATATTAGTTGCTACAAAATAAATATTAAATAAGGCGTTGAGATAAGGATATATACATACATAACCAAAGTTTATATTTATATAAATCACAAGTAAGTTTGAAGCCTAGGCAATTCACATAAATAAAAATCCTTAAATAATCTACCAAATCTGAAATTTGTATCGTACCATCATATGTTTTTCTATATATATATATATATATAATTGGTGGACTATAATAAACCGTTTTTTGACTTTTTTTAATTCACGAAAAAAAGTGTATATTCATTCAAAATTAATATTTATCACTTCTTATTGAACCAAACATGTAGTTTATTCACGGTTTTCAACCATGTGTTTGAAAAGTACTCCTTTCTAGTTTTGGAAATTTACGGTTTAGGAAACGAGTTTTAAGGTGTTTTTCTTATACATTTGGGTCCTATATGTATGGAGTTGTAGGTTAATAAAGCTCCTAAACACAACATTGAAAAAAGAAAGTGAAAAATGTACTCATTAAAAAATGACCAAAATGATCGTTTTTGGACCAAAATTGGTGGACTATAGTAAAAGATTTTTTGACTTTTTTTAATTCACGAAAAAAAGTGTATATTAATTCAAAATTGACATTCCTCACTCCTTATTGAACCAAGCATGTAGCTTATTCACGATTTTCAGCCATGTGCTTGAAAAGTACTCCTTTCAAGTTTTGAAAATTTACAGTTTAGGGAACGAGTTTTAAGGTGTTTTTCTTGAAGATTTTGGCCCTATATCTATGGGGCTGTGGGTTAATGAAGATCCTAAACCCAACATTGAAAAAAGAAAGTGAAAAATGTATTCATTAAAAAATGACCAAAATGATAATTTTTGGACCAAAATTTGTGGACTATAGTAAACCGTTTTTTTGCCTTTTTTTAATTCACGAAAAAAGTGTATATTCATTCAAAATGAATATTTATCACTACTTATTGAACCAAACATATAGCTTATTCACGGTTTTCAACCATGTGTTTGAAAAATACTCCTTTAATTAGCCTGTACACACAAACTATCGTATAAAAAAATCATTAAAACAATTATATTAAATTATTCAATGTGTTCGATTTTTTAAGCTAATTGGTATATGGATGTGTAGAAGTAACTATATGTAATAGGAGAATGGACATGATATTTTTGGGAATAATCAAAGTAAATATTGAATTATTTACATAAATAAAAGATAAAATAAAAGGTTCCATAATTTCATGATGAAATTGTAATTGCAATTGACACTTAAATTTAAATTTAATTTCTATCACATGAGGACTGTTAGAACAAATTTGCACCTTCCAAGTCTTCTTTCTGTGGGGGTTTATTTTTCAAAAACCAACAATTAATCAAATAAATTATAAAAATGGATATTATATCCACTAAAATCAAAGTCTTCTCTAATATTATATTCCATTTGAAATGATCAAATGAACTTAAATTAATTATTAAAAACTTCAATATTGATCCATTTAACAAGTTGGCTGCAAATGCAAATAACCACGAGTCCGACTGAGATTTGGATCAACAACTATAGCCTGCAAAAGTCATATGTCATAAATAATAAATATATATATATATATATATATATATATATATATATATATATCTCGTGTATACGAAGATTTGAACTTTCAATCTCAAAGAATAAGAGTATATATCAATTACATTGAATTAAATCACGTTAATCAAAACAAAACAAAACTTTATCTTAAAATTCCTTTAAAAAACAAAACAAAACTTTTTTCTTTTTTAGTTGAGGGACTAAAATGAAATAAACTTCAAAATTCAAAGACCAAAATCGAGTATAGTTCAATGAATAAGATTACATTTATGTAGATTGAAGATTTGACCTCATCTATCTTTATTAAACTAACTATAAATGTTCATTATCGTTAAGTTATGCTTCTTTCATATCTTTAGAAATTTTTTAATTTTTTATATAAATATATACAAGTTTTAATGTGTACATAAATAAGTTTTTTTTTTTTTAACATGAAAGGTTTGAACATCAAATCTAAGACATTTTGATCACTAATCCATACATGATACATGCAAATTGAGCTATATTCTTTTTGACATAGAAGAAATCTTTAAAACATATATGTAATAACTTTTCGGGGTTAATAAATAGGATGGAAACTAATTCATAACTTTATTAGATGATTAATGCAAAATTAATGTTGAGAACAATTATTCATGCAAAGTCTAAAGATGAATAAAATATCTTAAAGTTGGGGTTTAAAAGGGTAGTATTCTTAATTTCAAGGATCGGAATGAAATTAATGCACTAAAAGAAATAATAATGATATATTTTTTTTTTTAATAAAAATAATGAAAATTTAAATATTATCCGACATAGCTCAATTGACATAAAGTTGTGTCCTCAACTAAAGTTTAACTTTTGCATTAATTAAATCTTTTTGCAAAAAAAAAAACACTCGAATATTTGTTAAAAAAAAAAGTACTGGTATGTGTCCATCTTAAATATCCAATCAATAAATATTTGTAAAAAAAAAATAAAATAATAATAATAACAATAAAATAATCAAACCACGTTGTTAGTGTTTGAGGAGTTTGAATTAAAATACTTGAAGGTTATAATAGTTTGTGAATAATAAATAGTGTAGTTACTTTATTTAATTTGAATTTAAATAATTGGTGGATCAAACGTCATTTAGATTATAATAACTCAGTTCACCTAACTTCAAGTTGATGGTTCAAACCTAAAATTACCCACCTACTATTTTAGTTTCAGTTTGTGTCGGTCTTTAGATTGCTAAATAATTTCTAAATTTTTAATCTTGTGTTTAATGAGATTTAGTAGGCACAAAAATGAAAGTTAAAAATTTAATACATTTTTAAAATTAAAATGTGGTTTAGACAAAAAAAAAAAAAAAAAAAAAAAAAAAAAAAAATTATTGGACAATTATTTTTTATAGTTCAATGATCATAATATGAATATGAATAAATATTGCAATTTGTAATTTGTGTTGGGTAATGTTTGAAGAATAAAAAAGTATTATCATGTGAAATTGATAGGATTCAAATAAAAATGACATTGAAGTTTTTTTCTTTGGTTGAAATTTTGTAAGTTTGGCTAGGTTGTTTAATGGTTAATTTTGTACATTAGTTTTGGGCAAAGATTGGTTTTTTATTTAGTAATTTTTTTTAGCTAGAAATTTAAAGGATGAGAATGAGGAAGGTTCATTAATTCAGAACGGACGAAATGAGGAAGGTTCTTTTCGTTGTTTTCTCCCTCACCCTCTATATATATATATATTACTATTATTATTATTATTATTTATTTTATAAAAAAAACAAAAGTTCATTAATTCAATATTGAACTAAATGTTGTCAATCAATTGGCATGATGTATCGACTAATGACTAAGAGGTCCTAGGTTCAATCCTTCTCCCCACATGTTGTCTAAAAAAACATCGAACAAAATGTCACAAAGGCTACATTAGATGTTTCTACCAGAGCCACACGACTGGTTAATTCATGCTCCACCTGATTTCGATGTCGCAAAAGATGGTGAAAAGACTTCACAATTTTCTTAATGTCTTCAACCGTGATTTCAAGTTCAGTAAAAGGGGATGACCTATCAATCATCTAGACTATTAAAAGAGAGTCGGAGAAAACCAACACATCGTTTAAATCCAACCTATATGCCAGACACAACCCTTCAATAATTGACAACAACGACTAGATAGAAAGATTGCATAGCCACTTTGACGGATCCACCCGCCTTTTGCAATAAAGTCCTCATTCGCCTTTAAAGAAAAACACACTCGGTTACTGCAGGTATATCAGAAATATCAGATTGAACAAAACGTGCATTTGCCTTCATCAAAATGACTCCTATCTGCGATAAAAAAAAACTTTGTGAGATCTTAAATCATGCAAGTAATTACTCATTCATTCACTCCGCACAAAAACATTTGAAATATGAGTATCATGACAGAAATTATTTCGATCATTTCAAATCGTCCATGCACCTGTGCAAGCCAACTCGAACTCCTCGCTCTCCATTTAATTATTCATTCTCACGAAATTTTTCATTAAATTTTTTTAAAAAAAATATTTAAATAGTTAATTCCAGACATCTTATTGCCAAACATCTACAAATTCTCCAACCAAATTGTGCCTTAAAAAATTCTTTTGAACTGCCTAATAAAAACAAGAGAAATTTAAGGTAATATATATATTAGCAATGGAACATTTTCCATTTAGAGTGAAAAAAATAAGAAAACTTGACAAGTTAATTGTCAAAATAAATCTGTTTTCCCAAAAAGAAAAAACACACGCGATCTCACGCGCGACAAGTTAACACGTGACGTACGCGCGCCCCCCTAAAAGGCGCTGAGCCAGTCCTTAACCAGAACGTGGCCCTGGGGCCCACTGCGGTTCAGAGTTCAGGCTCACAGTTGAGACACCCATTTTTGATGGCTCACGCGAATCTAGTGAGCGTGGTGCCCAATCGCTTTCATCGGAGCCAAGAATGTTCCTGTAGGACTCATTCAAGTGAACTCCATCTACGTGGCAGAGTGGGCCCATCTCCAACCGACAGGATTCTGACATCTGGCCACACAGTTTCATCACACGGCTATGAAGCTATCAACGAGATGGAAAAAAAAAGAAAAGAAAAAAAGACCGTTGTGGTATCGTTTCGGCTCCGTCAAGACGTCGCAACCGACACTTTAACGGAGCTTAACGGCCAAAGTTCCTTCAAAATAAAGCCAGCTGTCACTCCACGCAATGAAACCGCTGTTTATCGCCAAAATATCGTCGCTCAATCTTTCTATTTTTACATAATTCCTAAAATTCTAATATTTTGGAATATTACGAATATTACATTTTATAATTCGGAAAATTCAATGTGATTCATATTTCATTAATTGCTGGATAATTATTACTTTTAGATTTCTCTCTTTTTTTCATTTAAGGATTTTCTTTTCCTTTTTTAAGATTTCTCAAAAGTTTGATTTTGTTGTTTGACAGGGTTTGATTTTTTTTTTTTTTTTTTAAATATCTTACTTATTTTTAAATATATTTTTCATTTTACATTTGCAATTCATATTCTTTTGACAAACAGGGGTGAGGGATTTGAACCACAGAATGTCAGTTGAGCTATGCTTGCTTTGGCAGACCAATTTTTTTTTTTAACAAAAAACCGTTGATTAATATATTATTTTATGTTGTAAATTACTTTGATTTATGTTTAAAAAAAATGTATAATATTATACAAACTTTATAACATAAGATATGCTAATAAATAAATTAGGGACAAAAATCAATTTATTTCCTTAAACATTCAGGTTGTATTAATTAAAATTTTAAACTAATAATTATATCAAACACCGTCCGTATGCTATCTATGTTGAAGATTCATAACCACACTTATGCAAACAAATGAAGGGTAGATATTAGAACATCTAACCTATAAGAGAAGTTATATAATTGTAATCAATTCAATTATGCTCAAGTTAACTTTACGTAACGTTTTCATTTTTTTGGATTTAACGGTGATTTAACCTTCCTTTTCTTGCTTATAAACTTAGAAAACATCAAAAAATTATTACAATATTTCCATTTTTTATCATAAATTTCAAATATGCATTTCTTTTGTAGATAAAGGAAATCATCTAATATTTGTGTATATCTTATTTAAAAAGAAATCACATTTATACTTGATGAAAAAATGATTACTTCTATTCTCAAAAAAAAAAAAAAAATGATTACTTTTAGAAAGGTAAAATATTAATAATATTAGTATGCAATTTCTTAATAAAAAAAAATAAAAAAAAGGCAATATTTTAAACATTAAAAAGAGAACTATAAAACTTAAATTGGAAGGAAAGTAACTAATTTTTATACGTAAGATGATGAGATGAGACAATTGATTATTTTTCCAAAACTCTGACCAAAACAAAGAAGAAGAAAAAAAAAGTAAACATTAGAGGAATTTCCCAAATTGAAAAATAAATAAATATATATATATATATAAAAGTTTAATAAACTGAATTATCGGCGGAACATTCGTAAAATATCGCGATATATTGTCGGCGAATCGACAGCAGATTAAATGCACGCAAATCTAACGCCGGGTACGCACACCCCACATAGCATACGGACCTCGATAACCCGCCATAAGAATCGGCCACGTGGATATTAAACCCGTCCGATTTTGAACACGTCATCAGAGTGTGGGGCCCAGTTTTATCGATGCTTAGCTGGCCCGCATTTATTGGTCTGTTCTTTTTAACCATGGGTGAGCAGTGAGTTTCAAACCACCGTCACCCGCGGGTTAACTTCTTTGGAGTTGGAGTGCGAATACACTCGGCCACGACCCTCCTCTTTGCTTATCAAACTTTCATTATCTTTTCTTTTCTTTTCTTTTTTCTCTCTCTTTTTATATCTGGGTATTTTTGCGGTTGTTTTGTCGTACCTTGCCGGCGGAGAGTGGTGGAGCTCAGGGGAGGGCGACATTTTAGCCGGCGGTTGTCAGACGGAGGAACCAATCCCATTTCGGGATTTGAATTTGGCTTCCCAATTGGGCGATCCCCATTTAGAGGGTTTAATTGATCTGGGGATTGATTGGAATAGGAGTTGGTTGAGTTGAGATTCGGCGGAGTTTTTGGATAGTGGGTTTTTATGGTAATGTGTGAAGAGTTTTGAAGTTTGGGTTTTTATTCTTCCAATTGGGGTGTTTTTGAGTGGATGAGATTGGTGGGTTTTTGTTCTGGATGCATTTAGATTGACAGGGATTGAATCAGGGAGTTAATTTGTGGGTATTTTGTTTTACGAATTTTCTGATCCGGGCATTGATTAAATTCAGGGGGGAATTGTGACGAATTGCTTGGTGGGTGGATCTTGGATTAGGAGGGGGGAAATTGGAGTTGTGTAAGATGCACAGAGGGAGATCGAGATGTGCAGGACATTGAAGAACTCGATGGTGATGGGATTGAAGGCATTGGGAGAGAGCAAAGTTGAGAAGCTGAAAAGTTCAATGGTGTCGCCGAGGTCGAAGATGAAGCTATGGATGATCCGTGCAATGACTTCTGTTTTGCTTTGGACTTGCATCGTGCAGTTGACCGCCTTGGGGGAGACGTGGGGGCCAAGGGTTTTGAAGGGCTGGCCTTCTTGTTTCTCTCAGGAATCTGCTTCAGTTGATGCATTTGGTATTCCCAATAAGCCTGTTTCAGTTCCACCCAAAATCGTGCTTCCTCCCAAGAGTAAGTTCTTCTGATCGTTATTTCTAATTTGCTATGGTTTTAGGCCATATTCTTGGCGATTGGTCATTCAATGTTCAAAGACAATTCAATCATCGCCATGTTAATGCATGTGTTGACTTTGGTCTCTATCAAATGAACTTAGGATGAGTTTCAGACTTCATTGTAGCATTTTGCAGCATCCTCTTTCTCTCAGTTTTGTGGTTTGATATGCTTGTCTTTGAATTCTGATTTTGTTTCTGTTTGTGTAGGGTTATATAAGAACAATGGTTACTTGATGGTCTCGTGCAATGGAGGACTCAACCAAATGAGAGCTGCGGTTAGTGGGATTCTTTACTTGTGAATTTGTGATGGATAACATATTGAGTGCTGACTTTTTTCTTTCCTAAGTTTATGCTCTATCATTCTGGTGACATTTCCTCTCCCTGTTATATGCTTCACAGATTTGTGACATGGTTACAATTGCAAGATATTTGAATGTGACACTTATTGTACCTGAACTAGATAAAACTTCCTTTTGGGCTGACCCCAGGTTTGTTAATTAATCTTCTCAATGGATAGTTTAGCAGGCACACCAATTTTGATTTATAATCCCCTTGAACTTGGGCTATGAATATATTCCGCACCCAACAAGCGTTTTTCTCGATGATGTTGCAGTGAATTCCAGGACATATTTGATGTGGAACATTTTATTTCGTCATTGAGAGATGAAGTGCGCATATTGAAGGAGTTGCCTCCCAGGCTCAAGACGAGAGTGGAACAGGGAAGGATTTATTCCATGCCACCAATCAGTTGGTCTGATATATCTTACTACCATAATCAGGTCAGTTTTCTCTCCCCCACCCCACCTGGGCTGCCGACCCGCTTCTGATATTTGATATACTTTAAGCTTCAAAGTGCAATTGGCTCATCTTATATAATCTGTGTTCTGCATTTTAATTGAACCTAGTCTTCTTTACTGTTTGAAATTTAGTTTTGAAGTAGCAGTGAGTGTTGACTATTGTTATCCCCTCATTATAGGTTCTTCCTCTTATTCAAAAATATAAAGTTGTGCATCTAAATAGAACTGATGCTCGACTTGCCAACAATGGTCAACCTATGGACATTCAAAAACTGCGCTGCCGGGTAAACTTTAGTGCTCTGAGGTTCACTTCCCAGATTGAGGAGTTAGGAAGAAAAGTTATAAAGCTCCTAAGCCAGAATGGTCCTTTTCTAGTTCTTCATCTCAGATATGAAATGGACATGTTAGCATTTTCTGGGTGCAGCCAAGGCTGCAATGATGAGGAGGTTGAAGAGTTGACAAGAATGAGGTTAGTCTTCTACTGAATGGTGACCAATTGTGACATTAGGCTATAGGTTTAAATTTATTCTCACTTGTGCGAACTCGTTCTTCTGTTGGTAGATATGCTTATCCGTGGTGGAAAGAAAAAATAATAAATTCTGAGTTGAAAAGGAAAGATGGTTTGTGTCCATTAACACCTGAGGAAACTGCACTTACACTGAGGGCACTGGATATTGATCCCAATATCCAGATTTATATTGCTGCTGGCGAAATATATGGTGGCGACAGGAGAATGGCTGCTCTTGCAAAGTCTTTCCCAAAATTGGTTAGTAGATGTTGATATAAATCCCTTTAGCTCTGGTATTTGATTGTCATGTCTTTAAGACCTTTGGATTGTTGAAACAGGTAAGAAAGGAGACATTGTTGGAACCTTCAGAACTTGGGTTCTTCCAGAATCATTCATCTCAGATGGCAGCATTAGATTATCTTGTTTCCTTGGAAAGTGATATATTTGTTCCGACGTATGATGGAAACATGGCTAAAGTTGTTGAAGGTCATCGCAGGTACAGTTTGTTAACCGGGTTCATTTATTAATTATTTTGTTAAAGCAATATAATTCTACCTATAATTTAAGTTAGAAAAGTACCATTTCTATTTAGCCTGCTGCATACTTGATGTATCTTGCTTAAATTTTCAAGTTCTCAGTTTATTTGTTCATGTGACTATGCTTTTGAAGGGTGGTCTGAATTAACCATCTGTTTATTTTTCATCTTTTGTAGATATCTTGGGTTTAAGAAGACGATCTTATTGGACAGAAGGCTACTTGTAGATCTGATAGATCAGTACAACAGAGAATTGCTGAACTGGGATGAATTCTCATCTGCAGTGAAAGACTCTCATTCCGCTCGCTGGGGGAACCCTATCAAGAGATTGGTCATCCCAGACAGACCTAAAGAAGAAGATTATTTCTATTCTAACCCTGAAGAGTGTCTGCAATTATCAGAGGAAGGATTGAGCAGTAGTACATGATTTACATAAATATGTGGAGTTGTGATTACACTTCCACCATTGTTCTCTCAGCTCTAGATTTTTTTACCAAAGAGATATTTAAATAGAGTTCCCCACATGCATTCTGGAAGCGTCCGACCGATTTCACTTTGAAGACCGATCTTGAAGATTACTATGAGAGGTCAACTTTGAAAGAATCTGTGGAGTCAGCTGGAGAACATGTTTAATGTTATGCCATATGCAATTCCTGTATAGAAGAAGAAGCTGGCCTGCCATTTGGAGAAGAAGAGAGCAGGTGAAGTTAGATTGTACACACAGAAGAAGGCGCTAATACGAACGTGGTCGAGGAGGGAGGGAGGGAGGATCAATCCCCAATCTTTTACTTTTTATTTTCTTTTTTCCAATTTTTTTGTTTCTTTCTGATCAACCCATCAATCATGTGATTTCGATATGTTATGTCATCATATACAACAAATTACAGTATATTTTCACAGTTACTTTCTTCTTCCTTCCTGTTGATGGCTTCAGTCTGTTAATGGAAAGGGATAAGAACAAGGACATGTGCACCTATTTTTCTCCCAAGTTAACTTCTTGACTGTCTTTTTGTGAGTGACAGAATGTTTTTGACTTGTTGGGGGGTTTCTTTCAGCAAGCAAAAGAAGGCTGGCAGGTCAGTTTTCTCAATTTGGATTTCAAGTGAGTTTTGAATCAGTTTTCTGAATTGGCTATTATGAAAGATGATTGGATGGCTGCTGTTAAATAAAGGAGGTCTCGTTTTGAATGACTTTTTAAATGCTTAAAAAAGCGTTATTAAGCAATTAGAAAGTCTTTTCAAAGCAGATTAAAATAAATGTGCTCTCTTCTTGGATCATGTAGAGCAGCAGAGTGATTTCTTTACAAAACAAAGTGGCTTTAGTTGGGAAGTGGGTGTTGCATTTGGTTGATGAAAAATGAATTATAAATGCTAGGAGTTGGTAAACAGGGTGTGGGGCTGTCCCAATTTCCTTAAGTTTTCCAATTGGTAGTTTTTTTAGGATGCTTTATTCTCAGAAAGTGACAGGAGATTGGAGGCTTGTGGGGAGGAGCATTTATTGGTTAAAAATAGATGCTTTTTTATTGGTTGGTTGGTTGGTTTATGCCCCAATTAGTCTCCATCTTGGAATTTAGGAAAGTGGAAGTAATTTATTAAAAAGCACATAGATTCTTGATCAGCTTCTTGGGTTGGTAGAAGTGTAAAACAACATTAGAGTCTTGAACAAGAAAGCCTTGCCTTCATGATTAAACCAAACACTAATTTTAGAATATATTCCTTCCATTATTGTTAAATTTTGTCACCTTTACAATTGTGTTCATTGTTGACCATTCCACATTAATTTTCCATTCCTTTTAAACACCACTTATTGATGGAAATTTAAACATGAGACATATTTGGAATTGACATAAATCATAAATGTGAAAATATTAGGACAAAATGTATAATTTAACTCTTTCTTTTACAAATTTAAATCTTGAATAAGAATTCTTAAATCAACTAAACTTATTCAACTATCCTTCTCAAGATTAATTGCTAAGCATAATTTCAAAAATTAATCGTCATTATTGGTGAATAAAAACTATGTTCGCAACATAATTTGTTGGTCGCTACCGTTAAAGGAAAAGTAAATTTTGGAACATCATAAATGCATCATAAATGCATCTTAATGATGTGCGAGAAAAATGATTACTTCTAATCGCTTATTTTTATGATAACATATCAAGTTGAGAGATAGAACCATCAACCTCTTAGTCACTAGGTCATATATTATGTTGGTTGACCTATGCTCATGTTGGCTTCCAATCGCTTAATAAGGAGACAAATACAAATATATAAATCGACTTTAAAATGTCTATCTAGACATAACTCAACTGTTTAAAATATTATTAGTAACTTATAGGTTAAAGAATCGACTCTAAAGTAGTATAAATCTAAAAACCAAGCCTTCGCTATTAGGGTTAAAAAAATGTTAGCCTGCAGAATGAGAGATATTAGTGGACTTCACAGGCATTTACAAATGAAATGAAAAGTATGTAGATATATATATATTTGAAGCATGGAAGGCTTTAGATTAAAAAGACAATTATATTTTACATAACTGGAAGACTTTAATTTAAAAAATAAATAAAAGCAGCTTCTCAATATTAGGATGGAAGCCTCTATTATAGCAATAGAAAGAAGAATTTAGGTTAATGTTACATAGCATTGTGGAGGGTATCCCCAACAAAATGAATTAAACTGGACATAAATTTTGGATAATTGTGTAGTTTTGAAACCAGTGGAAGACACAAGGGAACCCCCAAAAAAGGAAGAGGAGTCCCCCAAAAAATGAATAAATTATGAACGTTCACGAAAGGACTCGAATTCTCACACTAGCTTTTGACAGTCTTGAGCTTCTTTGTGGCCCTCTCAGAATCCTCTGCACCCGAAACCCTAGAGCGTATCGTCCCCATATCGTTTATGGGAATATCGACATCCTAGGAATAATGAAAACAATTTAGCAAACTCTTGTAACACAATTATTTGTTCCAAAATCAAAATAATTGTCAACGTGAGTATAACTCAACTGACATACAACATGTATCATCAACCAAAAAGTCAGAGGTTCGAATCTTACACCTCACATATTATCAAAAAAAGATGGCATCATAATACCTTAACGATAGAGGTTGGAGCTGTGGCTCTCCTAGCTGCTCGTTTACCGAGTTCTATTTGAACAGAGATCCTGGCCTGCGATAGATCCACTCCAGAACTCTGTAATGCGTGAGTGAGAGTATTTAACAACCTGCTACCCAAAATCAACATGTAATTGATTAGTCATTCAGTTGTCAAACTGCTGTTCTTACTTCTTATAATGATAGTTCCAACTTCCCACCAATATCTTCCCAAAAATAAATTGAAGACTTATGATTCATATATTGCATAAGAACATACAAGATGGAGTAGATTAAAGCAGGGAAGGGTATAAAAAAATAGGTTAAATCTTAAATTATGAGTTTAGTCAGGTTTGTGTCTATTCGATCCATGAACTTTCAAAAGTGTCAATAGGTCTTGAACTTTCAATTTTGTGTCTATAATTGAAAGTTTGAGAATCTATTAGACATTTTTTTAAGTTCAATAACATATTGGACACAAATTGAAAGTTTCGGGACCAAATAAACACAAATACGAGGGACTAAACTTATAATTTAACCTAAAAAATAAAAGGATCAAAGAAGAAGCTAATAGAAATTACAAAAACTCACCCTTGAGAATATACACTTGAGATGTTAATGGTGCCACCTTCAATGGTCAAATCTTGTTCTTTCTGCACTTCACTTGCAACAGCAAAATCACTGTTGTAGCATCTGGCCTGACATGACAGGATTTGAGGGCGTGATGAGGGGTGATCAGTGTCAGATGACAATTGCTTTGAGGGTTGAGGCACTACACTTCCATCTCTTGTAGGTGCATAAAGTTTTGGCGGCATGGACATGGACATGGGAAATGGTACTGCGTTATTTGTTCTTCCAGGATGGTGATCGACTGCTTTCAAGGTTGTACCAGAACTTGTATCAGAATCCACCGCACTATGTGGAACAATTGGAGATAAAGGGGCATTTTTCTCAACAAATTTTGTTGCAAAAACTGGTGCGGGACTCGACCCACTATTTATCCCTCGAGATTGATCGTTGTAACCATCTGCACTCCGTTGATTGTTTCTCTGTACAACCAAAGGTGATATTAAGAAATAAAATATAGATGTTTACGGATGTTCTATTACAAGCCCCATACAAATTCCTTTATCGAAAAATTATAAATTGAAAGCAAAAAAAACTAGAAGCATGTGATTACCAAAGGCATCAATTTGGCCATTTCGTGATTCCATTCTTGGTATGATCCTTCATACTTCTGTACCTTTTCCTGTAAGAATTGAATGTACTCGACCACCTGAAAAGAAATTGCAAAGCACGATATAGATCAATAAAATATAACATGGAAAAAGTAAAGGGAATTAGTAAGAAGTGTACCTCTAATAAGAAAGATGCCTTGTCCCTCTTTTGGTCACTATGAGGAATGAGGCCTCTAAGCATCTGAAATCTGTATGATAAGCAGTAAGATATGTTATACTAGAAGTAGTTGGCTACAACCTCCAAGAACAATACTAATTCTCTTTAATATAATAAACATAATAACTAACTTATTAGACGAATAAAATAAACAAGGCCAGAGGAGTTACATAAAGACTCAAGTTTGTTCTTATTAGCACTTGCTTTTTTTTTTTTTTACATCCGGGCAGCTCCGACTAATCTCAGGCGACAAACGTCTGTAGGAAGGATATTAAATCATATCTTATTAGCAATTGCTGAGGAATAATTATTACAGAAACCAGTGTGAAGATCACTTCAAGAGGAGTGCGGGGAAAAAACACTACCCAAGATTCTAAAATAAAGGTATCCCGCGAGAGCTAAAAAGAATCAGCTAAAACAGCACACATGAATTCGGAGAAACACTTGCCTGTCGTTTATCTTGCTTCTTCTTCGCTGTTCTGTTGCAGAGTGCTTTGATCTAGGAGTGTTCGCCTTTTGATCAGAGCTGTTCCCGTCAACATTAATCCTCAATTCTCCTGCAGAAATATTTCGAAACGTTTAGTTACAAGGAGAAGAATTGTCGTCTAATAGGAGATATTTCGAAGAATTAGCTAATTTCCATTACCTTTATTGGCGGTAGAGGTCTCTTTCTTGATGACAAAGTCGCCATCGTCGTCTAGTTCCTCGTCCTGAGAGGTACTCTTGGCCGACTTTAGCATCTCCATGAAGCTCGGATTCTTCTTTCCTGTCGGCCTGTTAAGATTGCGTTGGAATCAATTCCACTGTGAATTTTCAGAATGAAATTGAAAAGGAGAACGAGATATAGAGAGATTAAGACTGACTGAGAGGATGAGAGACAACTGAAAGTGTTGTGATGGTTGTCCGATGATGATTGCGACGGCCGCTCCATGGACGCCGTCCATTGGCTCGTGCTCGCCCGAGTTTCTGTCCAGTACACACCCAAAATTTAAAAAAAAAAAAAAAAAAAAAAAAAAAAAATTGCGAAAAAATAGAACCTATTTATTTGTTGTACGGGCTAAACATTATATCAGGGCCCATAAACTAAAAGCCCGGTTCTTTAACGAGCCCACTATAATTTTTGCACTTTATTGGTCTATTCTCTTTCACTATTTTCAACCCCCAAAAAATTATAATAATTAAATCTCTCACTATAATTAGGGATGATTTTATACTTTGCGTTAACTTCTTATTTTATGCATAATTTCAGAAATTTTATCGTCAAAATTACAAATAAATATATATATTTACTTCTAAGTTCCAAGCCCCCATAACCAAAAGTAAGAGTTCACATTGTCATTTCTTTTATAAACTAAAATTTCTTATCATATATATTGTTTTTTTTAGAGACTAGTAATAATGCTAGAGATCAGGTTGAATCTTTCACCTATATATTGTCAAAAAAAAAAAAATATATATATATATTTGATTGACATTTTTTTTTTTCATTTAAAATTATAAAATATACTTATTAATGTCAAGAGTAATTAATTGAAATATTTTTCTATTTTTTATGTTTGAAAATCATATTTGTAATATTTTTTTAGGGTAAATTGTATTTTAATAGTAGTTTTGATTTCGTCCTTGTATTATATAAGATAAATGAAAAATAATACAAATATAAAACAGTAATTATTATTGGTGAACTCCAAAAGAGATAATAGAAAGACAACCTAATTATTCACTTACCTTCCATTTTTTTTCTTTTAAGCTTATTAAAATTCATTTTTAAAAGGAGTATTTCAAATTTTCACATCATCAAACACAATATCACAATATAGATTTCATTATCTACTATTCAATTTTCCTCATTCTTCAACTTTTTATTATTCTAAAACATGAAATAATTTTATAGAATAATATTCAGTTTTGCATGCATGCAAACGAGAAAGGTTAATAAGTTCATACCATGGGGTTTATCTCCCACAATATTCTCCTTCCCTGTCTTTCCCTTTTTAACAGCAGATTCTTCCCACAGAGTGAATCCGCTTCCCGCCGCCGCGAAAGAACTGCCGTTGGAGTTCTCATCATTTCTCTCCGTGCTGCTACTCGATCGAGCACCAGTAAACACCGACCCTTCCGGCTTTGGCAGAACCCTCTGATCGAAATACGAAACGTGGCTTATACTGTAAGTCCCGATCCCTCCGGGGAGAAGATGCTCGACGGAAGGTGGCGGTGCCGGTGGCGGCGGCCTCTCCAGTACATCCGTCTCTTCCTTGGTACCGGCCTTCCTTACACGCTCTTGTGGTTGCAGGAAATCGTGTGTTTTGAGATAGCCACCTGATCAATACGAAATCAAATTATAAACCCAAAACCCAACCCACTAAGTCATTGCAAAAATTCTTCACTGCAGCCCTGTAGAAAAATACTTGACTACACGTTGATTAGCATTTATTGACTTTCTGAATTCATGCAGTATATTTTGAGTGGCTTACAAAATTGAGCATAATTGTTTTTTTCTCTGTTCAACACATGGGGATTTAAATTTTAGATCGAGGACACATATCTTTAACTATTTTTTTTATTAAGACAAAAAATGGGATATGGGAATTCGAACTCTAGCCTCAAAACAGGAGTACATGACAATTATCGTTGTGGTGAGTTATGCTCTCTTTGATCTGACTAAATCAATTGAGCTGTCAAGTTGGTGAATTCATGAATTCATCTATCTATTACATGCAATATAAATAGGCCAATGATAATAGAAAGACATTTGTCTATTAAATGCAAGAGAAATAAATACATGATAATACAAAGAACAAAACTTTACAAGTGTCTAGATCAAAGATACTACTTTGTGGTTGGTACTTTTGAATAGTCAAATGTATGAGAGAGAAACTGTCAAAATACTTTGATTTTGTATTGCGATTATTAAACGCATAGAAATTTCTGAATCTATATCTCAAAGTTATTGAGAGACAGCTTCATTCAATAATAATTTAAGATCAGTCATAATTTCTTATTACCCACCATTAAATATTTGACATATATTTACTTTTTGTTCTAACACGCCACATCAAAAAGTAAATAAGAGATCTGAATGGTATTTAAGCAAGTATGTTCTCCATTTAAATCCTCTCTCAAACATCCAATTCCATAAAAACATGAAACACATTCATGGAGACTTCCTAATGATTTCTCGAGTTTAGATGACAAATACCACATGATGGACATTTAAAAAGGAAAAAGAAGGAAGAAAAGAAAGCCAAATTTAGGTGTAGTGTGAAGAAATAGAAAAAGGAAGAGTTGGGGATGATGTGAGATGTCAAATCAAAGCGAAGTGGGGAAAGGGGCAGAGGGGTCCCCGGACGCCCCCACTCGATAGCTGCTAACTGCTGAGGCTACGCTTTTTTTAGATTTCCAGCAGCCTATGCGGTTAGCCCAGCCAGCCCCGCCCCGAGACTACGCTTTTAAATGTTTCTTGGCCCCAGATCCATGATTCAATGCGTGTCACGTGCATATACGTTTCTCCATTTTCCTTTCCCCCTCTTAATTATAAACCCCCCAGACATATAACACATCACACAAAACATATATCTAAATTTTTAATTACATTCATGACACCATAGTTCGACCGTAATCGACATGTATTCTGACTACCATGTGAGTTTAACTCAACCAACCTATAACATATACTCTCGATTGATTAAGACTAAGATGTTAGATATTTGAATCATTCAACTTGCATATTATCAAAAAAAAAAATGGATTTGTATTTTTTTTTTCTTTTTTTTTTTGGTTGATCTCGGAGGTTTCATCTTCCACCACATATTTGTTGTACTCAAAACAAAATAAAATTAAATAAATTCACGAGGGAAGATTAAATTGAAATTAATGAATACCTTGTGGGGATTGCCTTGGATCTAGCTGTGGACTTGAATGGGTGTACAGTGAGAGGAAGTCGTGTGTTGATTTGCTTCCTGTTCAAGCACGTTCAAGAAATATTCCGTTAAATTAAATCAAATTCGGTTTAATTTGGGGATTTTAGAATTCTTATCGTTATAATTTCGCTCGAGATCATATGGTTGTAATTTGATTGATGAAATTAAACTTGAGAATCGAATCGAATTTCTGGTGGAAATTAGCAATTAGTTATTGAAAGGAACTGATGGTTATACTGGGAGAATTGAAATGGAAAAATAAGTAGTTCGTGTTAGATTTTGATTTGTGAGGGAATTAGAGGAAAAGTACCTTCGGCTCCAAACGGACGGGGTTGAGGAAGTTCCATCGGAATTTTCGCCAATTTTGAAATTGACAGTCCACAATTGGAAGATGAATTCTCGCAGAATTTTGATCTACGAAATTCAGAGCAAGAAATAGCAAGAAAAATCTGGAATTAATTCTTAGATCCACGCCAGGCATGGAAATCAACCAAATAACAAATTTCTGTAGCAATTCTCCGGCTGCAGGGGATCCAAGACGAAGCGTTCACAGTCTCTTTACGACAAAGCTAGGCTTTCTTTCCGCGCGATTTCTGAACAATTCTGTTTGTTTCTCGAGAAAATCACTTCCGATCATCAAATTCCAGAAGAAAATTATTCTTCCACCGTAAAACGACGGCCAGCGGCGAGTACTCAGATCAAAATTCAGAAGATCTATCATCAGAGATATACACATTAAATTAAAAGCCATTCCACTACGAACAGAAACAGCGAAAAATGGAATAGAAACAAAACAAAATCGAAATTGAGATAGTTTTACCAGTTCCGGCGGCGGAGTGGTTGAGGAAAACGATAATGGAGATTGATTCTGCAACCTGATCTTCGCCGGATTCAATCAGAAACTTGAAAACTGGGAAGATCAAAAAATGGGAAAAGAATTATTGATTTGGATCTAAACAAAATTGTGTGAAGAATTGAACGTTCGTGAGAGAGCAAACAGTGCGGCGGAGGACGAGGCTTGAGGTCGGAAGAAACTCCCTCTTTTCTCCATATAGTGACAGTCTGATCTTTTTATACACTCGGCGATAGTTGTATTCCGTTTGATTTTACGACGGCGTTTGACTGACGGCGTTGCGGCGATACTGACGGCGTTTATGAAAGAACTCGACGAATTTTCCCTATCCCGTTTGCTTGTGTGTGTGGTTATGTATGGTTCACGGAGGCCACTCAATTTCACGTTTTAATCCCTTTTTTCATTTGTTTTTTCTTTATTTTTAAGAGCGCTTTACGGAATCCCAATTGTATATTTTAAAAATAAATAATAATAATAAATAAATACAGTACTTTTTTATTTGAGTGAACACGCAATGGAAAATAACTGAATTCTCAATTCTACACTTGAAATCCATGTTTGTACGAAAATCAGTGCCTAATAGTGGTCTTCTTAATAATAAAGTTAAATTACACCTTTACTTATCCCCATGGTATTAAATATCCGTCCAAATGTCGATATTTTGATGAGAAGTTAATCGATATTTTCATCATACTGTAAAAAATTGATGAAATATTAAAAAAAAAAACAAAACTAACCTGTATATAATATTATAATAAATGTATTTTAACTCATTCAAAGTGTAAAAAATGTTAATTTAATAATTTAAATATTTTTTAAAATTTTTCCACAAATATCTCGATATTTATATAAAATTGAGACCTCCTTATTTTCGTAGACATCCACATTTAAATTTATGTCTAATAGAATCTTCAAAAAAAAAAAAAAAAAAAAAAAAAAAAAAAAAAAAAAAAAAAAAATCTTAACAATTAATTAATATTAAAAATTCTTAACAATTATTGTCCCTCTTTTTATGAATAAGGTGACCTATAGTTTTGCTGGTCATGCTTTTACCGTGATTGGGTAGTCTGTCCACGTGGTTGAGTTTACTTTCCTTGAATTGTTCATCTGGTAGCCCTTTGGAAAAAAAAAAACTTAACAATTAATTGATTTTTTAGATATTAAATCCAACTTAATTTAGATGTTTTGATTGACCTTCTAAATGTTTAATTTTTTTTTTTTTTTCAAATATATTTTATTAATGCTAGAATTGAACAGGTGAATGGTACAAATTTATCTTAATTGTGCTATGTTCGGTTTGACTAAATGTTTAATTTTAAACAAATAAACATTTTAACAAAAATGATCGTGTTTAGCAATCATCCAAAATTATTTCTTAGAGAATGAGTTTTATAAATAATTTATTTTAGATGAAACACTTAATATTAACTTTTAGGTTAATATTGAGCTTAACTCAATTGGTATGATGTAGCCGACAAGAGCATAGTTCAACTAGCATGATGTATCGCTTAGTGATCATGAGATCCTAGGTTCATCATCACCCCAATATGTTGTTAAAAAAAAAAAAAATCCCCGACGACAACCATCGCCCGACCTCCAATAATTATCTTTGGTCGATCGCCAACGACTACCGACAACCACACCAGCCTCACTCCACTCTCGACCATCGACATTAGTTTCGGTCATAATTTTTTAAATACAAATTTAAACTTATTAATTCATATTGTTTATTAATAGTTGTTCTCTTTATAGTAATTTTAGAAACTATCTTTTAATGTATAGCAAATCAATCCTATAAAAACATCAAAACATATGAGTGTTTTAATTATAAACAGTTTTATTATAACTGTTTTTTTTTTTTTAAATACATTTTGAAATTTTTTTTTTAATAGTTAATCCAAATAAATCCTTAAATTGTAGTTCAATTTTTTTTTTCTTTTATTTATTAATTTTTTTTTTATAGGTTGAAATTTTCATTAAAAAAAAACTGAGAATATTGAGGGAAGCCTTGAACACACACAAATAACTATTGATTTAGTGAATGAAGAAATTAGGTGAAATTTAAAGTTGTACATAAAACATATTATTTTCAATTGAATTTCATAAAATATTCAAAGTGGTAGAGATCAAAATATGAGAAATATTAAAATTCAAATAACACTTAAACCCTTTAAAAAAAAAGTACCATTTAAACCAAATTAATAGTACAGGTGACTTGCTACCATACCCTAACAAAAAAAATAAGAGGATTAACTATTAGTAATTAAGATGGTAAACAGACAATGAATGAGTGAGTAATGACGAGGGCTCAAATCCCAGGGTTTTTTAGCACCACTAATCCCAATTATCAACTTAATTAAGTAATTAATTACCAAAAACTAATGTTGGTGAATTAGAAGTAGAAGGTTTGACTCTCATGTGCCTTTCCCCTTATATTTCACTTCACAATAAACACTCAATATTTTATTTAAAAAACATATTATATATTTCGTAAATGAAAGTTAATTTAAATTGGCTTGTAAATCAAGCTCTCGTTAATGTTAATTTTATTGAGTTTGGATAATGATTGCCAAAGTTGTGCACATAAAGCAACATGTTACAGCTTGGCGTGACAATGTATTTAGGAACATATATTATAAAAAATAATATATGATTTATATAGCACTAATAAAATTGGAAGAACATGGAGCTCGCATAAACATATATATTATATTTATTTTTTAATTAATTTAAATTATATTAACGCAACCGAATCTTCGAGTCACATCCATTCCTTTTTTTTATATATATATATAAATAAAATAAAAGTATAAATCATAATAATATCTGTAAAAAGTGATGGGTAGAAATTTTGTTTGGTTTGCTTTTTCTCTAATCCCGTTAGTTTTGTAGGTATTTTCTTGGACGCGAGCTGATCTGACCTGCCGCCAGAACTATATGTTTACCTTTTTAAAGAAATGTCTTTTAATTATGTCATTCCAAAATTAGTCATTTTCTATTTTTTCAAAACAATTTGTATTTTATCTAAGGAGAGTTTTGGTTATTGGTTAAAGATTAAATTTGCTCGATATTATTAAATTCATCATAATTCAATTGACATAAGATTGTGTCTTCCACTAAGAGATCATGAGTTTAATTCATGCATTAATTAAAAATACATCTGTAAAAAAAAAATTATTAAGTATTAATTTAACTTTAAAGTTGTGTCTTTACTAAAAGATTATGAGCTTCATCCATTCTGCAAAACAAAAAAAAAAATGTTAGGTATTAGTTTGTATACAGTTTTACCTATTTTTCATGATTTCATTTTTTTCTCTTTTAGCTCAAACGAGAATTATGTCGGTTTGGTCTTTTATGGGATGTTGAAATTTGATGAGTTTTACATTTTTTTTTTTTTGCAAAGGTATGATGCTGAGATTGAACCTATGATCTTTTAGTCAAGGACACAACTTTATGTGAATTGAGTTTTATTGGTCATACAAATAAAATTTTAATTTAATTATGGATATAATAATTTCATCTCACTCATCCAAATTTAAACTTTAATTTAATGTGAGTTAAAATTGAAAACATAAAAGTCCAAAGCAATCTCAATGAACAGTGAAGCTTCATATGGTATTTATATTCGGGGCAAGTATTTCGTATTTTCACAAATTTGTCTATTTCATTGAGCCTCTCTCTCTGAGATAATGTCCAGATCATTACGCCTTTCGTGCGAGTCGAAACTTATCCGACAAGGAATTTCGTACATTAAAATCGTTATAGTTACGATCGTCGTTCACTGAAGTTTCAGTCATCGACTCTCCCTTTTATCGAGTCACTAACTTTCTTATTCTTCTGACATTGAACATGTGTCCAACCTCATACATGATCTTACGACTTTACGAAGACCTGTGTTTTTGGTAAAAAGTAGGTAAAGTAAAGATAACATATTTGTTAGTGTTTTATTTTGAATATATAAGTGTTACAATTATTTAAAAAAATATGTATATTTTTTTCTGAATTAAAAAAGAAAAGAGAAATGATGTAACAAATAGGGAGGAGCGGTGAGTGAGTGGGGCAAGCTAGTTGAAGTTGACCTGCAGCTCACGTGCAAAAAGAACCGCAGAAAACGACGACGTTCGTAAAAAGGAAACTGCGGATTAGCACAGCCGACCAAACCCCTGCAACTCTCTGCTCTTGTCCTCTCACCAAAAAAAAAATATATATAATAATAATAATAAGTAAATAATTAGTTAAATAAAACCTTGTGGTGAAAATGAACTACTACCAATAATAATAGCCACTGAAAAAAAATACGCTTGTTGACAATGTTACCGAGTTAGAGAATCAAACTTATAACTTTTAAAAGTTGTTTAGAGCGCTGGATTATTATAATCGATAGTTATAATAGTCTGTCGATTATAATAGTTGTGAATAGTAAATATTTTTAAAATTATTATAATTACTTTATTGACTGTGTGCATGGATTATAATAATCGGTGAGTCAAACGTAGACTGAGTTAGAAACGCAGTCTACCTAACTCTAAGTTGATGCTCTAAACACCCTTTAGTTATTAGATCGTATATTAAATCGTTTAGTCATATATTGGTTGACATGAAAATTTATTGTGAACCGCCTATTTTAACATCAATAGTCTGTAGACCAAATTTATATTAAAAAAAATGTTAAAAAAAGAAAAAAAAATTAACTTTTTTAAAAGTAATTAAATAGTAAAACATACTCAAACATTAAGATTACAATATATATTTAACCAACAATTTTAATTTAATATTCTAATTATACAATTTTGTTGGAAAATATTTGACTTGCGTTACTTATCCGACATATTGCTTAGTGATGAGTGACCTAAATTTTAAATAATAAACCCAACTATATAAGGAGAGAGAATTTCACAATAAATTTATCACAAGTTAATCAATATAGTGTTATTGACATGATGTATGGATTAGGAACTATGAAGTCGTAGGTTGGATCCCCCACTCCATATGTTATCAAAAAGTTAACCAATTTCAATTATCGGTTCATGTAAATTTTTAGGTAAGAGATTTAAATAAATAAGAAAACAACATATATGCATGGTATTAATTTTTCATCGACATTTCTACATATCTATATGTTCGACATTGTTCATGAAGGATGAACCGACATTTTCATCATACAGTAAAACAACAATAAAATGCAACCTAACGTGAGTGTATTATTATAACAAGTATATTTTAACTCAAGTACAAAATATTTATTTATTAATTTAAATATTTATTTTTAAAAATATTTCAGAAATATCCACCTACATCGATATTTTCATCGACATTATGTAAAATTGAGACATCGATATTTAAATCTTTGCCCATACGAGAAAAATATAAATTTAGTAAAAAACAATTAATAAACACCCCTCTTTAAATGTTTTAAAATTGATCGATTATTAAATAACCACAATATAGATATAGAGTTTGAATGTTTTAATTTTTTTTAAGTACATTTACCCCTTTAATGTTATTGTTCACTTATCCTAATGAGTCAATTATTAGACTTGTAATTTGATGGGTATTTCATATGAAGTAATTTAAATGTAGAGCTATTAGCTATATGTATGGATTATGGGTATTTGCTAAAAATATAGTATATAGTATACATGGTCTTGGAGTTAGAATTAGTATATTGTATAATATTGTATAAAATAAAATAAAGTTTAAAATAAAGAAAAAGTAAATTGTGAGTCACAAGACTAGCCTAGAGTCATAGGCTGCTACATGGCTACATGTACCCTATGGTTCCAAAGTAATAAAAGATTCTTGTACAAAGAAACACATCTACTCACACTGGCTAGGTTCATGCACAAACCTTGTTCTTTGTTTGGATTTTAAAATAAAACAATCATATATTCAAATTAAGTAAAATATTAGCTTAACATTATCAATAATAATAATAATAATAATAATAATAATAATCATTAGTGTATGTGGGACGATATTATCCATAACGCTGCTTCGTGGTGTCGAAATCTAAATTATTTTGTAACTATGATTTATCTATCATTATACTCAATTGAAAGAATTTTCTCTAATTTTTCTTTTTCTTTTTCTTTTGATCACCAATAAAATATATTTTTCAAAATAAAAAATAATCATCAATGTCTAATGTCTTCCTCTTTATATACGCATTCATTTAAGTGATATTTGAATAAATAATAATCCAGTTCAAATTAAGGTAAAATATAGTAAAATATAAAATATCTTGCAATATGACAAAAAAAAAAAAAAAAAATAATATATATATATAAAAAAAAAAATCTTTAAAAAAATATAAATGTTCAATAACAATCATTGAACGTGATTATCATGAATAATTATTGTGATATTCACTATTTTTTTCAAAAACTGTTTTATTTTTAATTATTTTATCCTTGATTTAATCTCCATAATAATTATTTCATCTAATTGTATCTAAAAATTAATGTGCAATTTAAAGCTACTATGATGAATAATTACATCTTAAGTTTAATTAAAAAAGAAAGATTCATTCCATCGAAATAAATATAGAACTGTCAATCAGAGCATAGTTCAACGACATAAGTTCAATTAAAAAATAAAGATTCATACCATCGAAATAAGTATAGAATTATCAACCAAAATATAGTTTAAGGACATAATATATCGTGACTATCAATTAATAATTTTTAAGATTCTTTATTGGTTGGAATAATTATTGTAGTTGGAAAATGCTATTTTGCAAGCATTTTTTTTTTTGTTATTTATAATTGTGTTGGATAATTTTATTTATTTGGGTTTTGATCGTTTTTGGTTTAATTATAGTGTTTTTTCACCCGTCTGATTTTGTAGCTATGTTTAAATATTTTGGTGGTTGAGTTTAGAAGTGGTTTAGTCTGACTTTAAATATTTTATTGGTCCAAGTTTGTTTGATTCCCTATTTTGGTGATAAGCTAAGTACTTTTCTTATTTAATTTTTTTAATGTACCAAATTACATTTCTTATTCAATTTAATAAAGCTAAAAGAAGTACTTGAAATAAAAGCTAGTTAATAAATCCCAATTTAAATTGACTCTCTAAGTTGAGAATGTGAAGTAAATGTCTCGTTGTTTTTTTATTTTGGTAAAATTCAACTATATAATTAGAAATAAAATCATTACACTCGCACATAAATAAATAAATAAATAAATAAATATATATATATATATATATGATACATTAGACATAGTTTAATGATTAACTTATTTTAATTAGTTGTAGACTCAAATACACGTGATACAATTGTAATTTAATATTCTTGAAAAAAAATAAAAAATCAATATGAGCCAAACCGAACATAGCTCAATTGACATAACGTTGTGTCTTTGACTAAGAGATCATGAGTTCAATTCTCGCATTAATTAAATATCGTTGCAAAAAAAATAAAAACAATATGAACATAACTTAATATAAGTATGAACTAATGACCAACATGTCACAAAATTATTGATCTCCTCATCTCGCATTAATTTAATATTTATTTTTGCGAAAAAAAAAAAAAGGAAAAATATCCAATATTAAAGGAACAATAAAATTTGAAAGTCTCGTAAAACTGTACGATAAGAGCGGGGGGAAGTTATATTTACTTTTTGTTCAAATTTGAAAGTCTCTAATTTTATGAGATGACGTGGAAATTAAAATAAACCAATATTAGAGGAATAATAAAATTTGAAAGTCTAGTAAAACTGTACGATAAGAGCGGGGGAAGTTATATCGGGAACCAGCAAAAGCGGCCGCGGAAATGGCGGGACTTGATGAAGTGGATCGGGTGGCGTTAAATTAAATAATAAAATTTATAAACAAATATTAATTAAAAAAAAAAAGTGTGGGATTAATTTAATGTGGAATAATTAAGGTAACAGAACAGAGTGTTTCCCCCGTAATATAAACATTCTCTGGCGAAAGGAATCCGTTTAGGGATCCGTTAACAAATCATAAGCGCGTGACTGTCGCATAATATCCAATCAAACTTTGGATTACTTTAATTTTAATTTTAATTATAATTACAGCCAGCCTAATAGAGAAATTAAATACCCACGACGTTGATGTCAATGGACGCGTGGCATATTCTCCGTTTAATCCGGAAGGTATCACGTGATTAAAAAAATGTCTGCCCACCACATCCTCTCCCCTCGATCACGTGGCCAACTCAACACACTACGTTGGCAGTACCCAACTTTATGTTCTTTTAAGCGATGCTTTATTATTTTTTTTTTTTATATAAAAAAATTGCGGATTGTTCATTGTATTAAGATTAAGCGGCTGTTTCATAATTAATTAATTTCAATTTCTTATGTTATCTTTTAATTATATGTCTTATATAGTCTTTACTACCATGATATGACATGTCTATAATATTAAAAATTATAAAGAAACGAACACAAATTTAATATTTATTTTTTAACATTAGCATAACCAATTGACCTAATGTAACCTATTCAACATAGTTTAATATATTTTTTTTAATATTAGCATAACTCAATTATTTAATGTGACTTATTAAGCAAAATGGGCCTATTAATCAGTTGCAATGTATTTTTTACAACTAACTAGGTTTTGGATAAAGCCGGTTGTAATTTTGGTTTTAATAAAAATATTCATAGTAGCTTCTATAAATGGTATTTTTTTTTTTACAACAAGTTAGGGTGAGGATTGAACCTAGAACCTCATGGTCCCTAGGTGAACTATGCTCTTGTTGACACTCCTGGTCTACTGCTAACTTGATCACTTTCAATGAGAAATTATTCTATTTTTGTGATCATTCTCTGTTCTGTTCTCTTTAAGAACATTATAAAGTCAAAGGTTCTAATTCCCACTCTATATATTATAAAAAAAAATATAAGTGTAGTTTTATTTTGATCCTCTTATTTCAAACTTTGGTCATTTCGGTTTAAATTTGTTTTTTAAAATATTAAATATGTAGTAAGTCATAGGGAAAAGTATGGCTTCCGTCATATTGTATAGACTAGTGATCAAGAGGTCACGAGTTCGAACTCCTACTTCTATATATTGTTAAAAAAAAATATGACTTTGATGTTGAATATTCATATTGTATAGACTAGATCTAAATTCAATGCATAGTAATCTTTAAAAACAATAATAATAATAAATAAATAAATAGATGGTTATATGAATTTAATTATGGATCAAAAAGTGTAGACAGCCTATCCCACACCCTCCAAAAAGCTTTTCTTAAAATCCCATCTCTCCCCCTTTTGACATGTCATGTAATGTGTTACAAACACGAATAAAGAAAATAATAATAATAATAATAATAATAATAATAATAATAATAATAACCATGGGGTTATACAAATTAATTATAGTCCTACGCCTACACCCATGAACATGTGAGTTGAAAGTTTATGCCAAAACCATGCCTTTTGTTGGGATGAGGTTGTTTTTATTTACTTATTTAATGACTAAATTATAAATAAAAAAAATCATGAAGATTGTTATTTGTTGAAAAAAATACTAATATTTTTTCAAAAGTTGAAAAATTACAATATTAATAAAAATCAGCTAAAATGTTGACTAAAAAATTGACGTGTGACAGTGACCTGGAACAACTTATTAGTAACTGACACTACGCTTGCATGGGATTAAGTTCTTTAAGTCACACCAACTTTAACATTCAACAACAATCGAATGAATTCTTATTTCGAAAATAATTTTAAAATATGTTGGAATCCCTTGAATCCTCTACGACTGGTCGATACGGAGCCTAGAAGCGAAGCGCCCTGGTGGGGGTATGGGGGCAACGTCTCTAAAGAAAAAGTCTGATTTGAATTTTTACTTATCTGGTTTGGGCTTTGACCCATTTTATATTCGGTCATTAGAAGAGTGTCATATATAAACCTTCTGATGACTTGAGCCGCTCCTATCTGCTCTTCTTTCTGTCTGTAGACATAGCTAACACGACGTTAGTGAATCACGTAAATCTATGTCGTTCTTCTTTTACGCTTACTTATCTATCATAACAAAAACGTTTGGAAACATCACATTACAAAGTTTAAGAGTATTTATTTTTCATTTTGGTTTGGGGGAGGGTTGAGGCATGTGAGAAGAGATGGAAATTGTGAGTGGCATAAGGTGAGGGGACCCTTCACCCTTCTTCTCTCTGGTTTTCCTAAGTTTCTTTTAGGAAAGGGATAGGATATTAAGATTAGGCGACGTCGTTTTAATTGCATGGTCACTGCACGTGATCTCTCCCAACCCTCTCACGTGCGCCCATCCTCCGCCCTTCATCTTCCCCCTCCTCGCGTGCGGTGGGGGCCTTTTAACCAAAAAAACAAAACCAACTCCACTTTTCACGCCGTCTCGTCCCCCGTTATTCGGCGTTAACGGATTCCGTCACGTTCTGGAACACCAACAAGAATTCGTTTGGTCACCCCCCAAGTTTAATTCAACAAGTTTATTAAATTATTGGAAGACGCCTCAATTATAATCATAGTTTGTATTTATTTATTTATTTTTTTTTATTTTTTATTTTTTTTTTGTAAACTTTTAATTTAGACTCCTAATTTAATTTCTAGGTTTCTGTCTGTTTCATCCATTAATTTTAAAAATGGTTAAATAATTTTTTTATTTTTTTATTTTTATTTTATGTCTAATATATTCTTCAAAACAATTATTCAATTTTTTTTAAAAAGTATTACTAAATGCAAAATGCAAAATTTATTCTTTCATTAAACATCGAATTCAATTTTATATTTAATAAATATATATATATATATATATATTTTAATATGTTAAGAACTTATTAGCCACGAAATTTAAAATTTATAAATTATTAGACATTATTAACGTTTTGTGACCTATTCAACATAAAATTGAAAGTTGAATAACCTATTAGTTAATGTTTAGAGTTTATAGAACAAATAAGACACATCTTTAAATATTTCGAATCTAAACTTGTAATTTAACGTTTTTTTTTTTTTTTTTTTTTGGGTTAAATGAGACTTTTTCGATAATATTATATATGACTTAATTAGATAATATACTTTAAAATAAAATTAATTAATTACATTTTTTTTGTTCTGAAACTTGAATTTGGTTGCATTTGAGCTCTTGATGTTTCAAGTTCAACATTTTTATCAGGTTTACATTTGATATCTTTTTTTTTTGTGCTCTGCCAATTTTTTAGTTAAATCTTAACGAAAGTTAACTAGCAACTATTTTTATTTTTTTAAATTATTAAAATTAAAAATATATATATTTTTTCTCTCTCTTTGCTCTTTCTCCTCCAAACAAAATGTTGAGTTTGAAACTTTAAAGCCCAAAATGCTGATAATTTATCCATTAAAAAATTACACCAACCAAAGAATATATATATATATATATATATATATATGAAACATACATACTAGTGTACAATAATATATATAAATAGTGTTCCGAGACTTGTTGTGTTTCTGAGTGTCTTGGTTTCGAGCGATAGGGTCCCCTCATTTGCTTTTCGTAATATATATTACTTTAAAAAAAATAATATATATAGATGATAAAATCGAGCCTAACTCAATTGATAGGTTAGTATGTTACCTATATACTTTATCAATGATAATATATATATATATATATGTATATATTTATTTATTTATTGGTGTAATTATTATTCTCAAAATTTAGGGTTTCGTATTTATTTTTTAAAATCCACTCTTCGCCTTGTATTGTCAATCATAGCTATTTGTAACCATACCGTTAAATCTACTCTTGATCGTATTTCTATTTTAGGAATTATATCTACATCACCCCACTGTTTTTTTGTTTGGGTTTTATTTGTACATGTCTATCTTATTTAGTTCGGTCATGAATTTTAATTTTATCTAAATAAATTATAAAAATATGGAAACTAATATACAACCATTTTCGACAATCATAATATCTCTAATAAATAAATTAAAAAAATAAAATAAAATCAAACCAAACTTAGCTCAATTAACGGAAAGTTGTGCTCAGAGGTTCAACCCCACTTTACATTTTCTTTGGTGAACCCGAGACAAAAAGATTGTGAAATGTATTATGTGAAACAATTTTGACAATTACCCATTTTTTTATTTTAACCAATTGCCACAATCATCCATAATTGAGTCACAACAAAACATTTTCAAACTCTATGTTATAGTATGTCATGGATAAAAATAGACCTATTTGAATATCAGAAATAAAAGAACAGAAATTTGAAGGCATAATAGATCCACACCCATACAGACGAAAATGTACCAGAGTTTGAACCTAGCCCAGGGCTGGAATAAACCCTAAAGAAAACGAGCTTTGGACCAAAAGCCCAAGGCATAGAGTGGACTCGAGACCAACTAGGCCGAGGTCGACCCCTACCTCTTTCAAATAAGCCAATCACATGGCCAAAAGCCCAAGGTGCAGGGTCGACCCCAGGCCAACCTTACTCTCGTACGCCCCGTTATCGCGAGGCACGATCCCAACGGGTATGAACAAACTCTTTTAAATTTAATTCTAAAGGAAAAATCAAGAACTATACGAACGTGTGTACATATACAACACAACGACTCAAAAATAGTAAGTTCAACTGAGCATTCTCTCTTCTAAAACTAAGTTTTCTACCTTCATTTTTTATCTCGACGTAAGTATAAGTGATAGACACTATACCAACGTTTCATCATTTATGTTTTGTGGGTACTTCTTCCTCTAATTCTTCATGTATTTATTAGTAATAATTGGGTCACTTCTTCCTCTAAATTCTTCATGTATTTATTAGTAATAATGTAGTATGGTAAAAAAAAAAAAAAAAAAAACTACCAATTTTTTTCTTAAAATTGGGGTGAATAAAAAAAGTTGTACATCAATGGTATTATCTTTAAGGAGGGTTGGATATTTTCATACGTGGTAAAAATAAAATAATTTTGTAATAGAAAATAGAAGGGGGGGTAGGCACGTGCCGGGCATGCGAGAGGCGGGGGCGGGGGCGGTGGGGGATATCTGAATCTCTCCATCTCTCTTTCTCGTGACGGCGTCACGTGGGGAGAAATCTGCCAGGTAGGACCCACATAAATTTCCCCGACCCGGTCCCACCAAAAAAGCAGAGGAGATGGTGGGGAAAAGTAATTTTATAATTTACTTAATTAAGCTATAAATAAAAAATAAAATAAATTAAATTAAAAAAAATAAAAGAAAAGGGTAGTGGGAGCATGTGCTCGCTTTTCTATAGTGACCTGTCGTGTATGGGTCATTTTTGAGATCTCTCTCTCTACACAGGGTTTTCTCATGACGTGTGTCCCTCTCACGTGCTTTGCCACGTGATTCTTTTTTTTGGCGCGCTGGATCTCACATTCTTCTTTTCCTCCATTTATTTCTGTTTATCTTCTATATTTATTTATGGAATATTTTCATTTTTCAGGAACATTTAATTCACTTATTGGGCTTTCATTTATCGGCCTTCTCAAGTTGGGCCGATCATTGGGCCAGGCCTCATTCATCCCCAATCTATAGACTCCATCTCAAAGTAATTTTTTTTTTCTTTTTAAATTGATAACTAGTAATTTATATATTAGTTCTAAGAAATAACCTTCAACTTTAGAAGAAATAATACGGGACTTTAAATATGGACTTTTTTTTTTAATAATATTATACTTTTTAAATTTTTTTATAAAAATATTGTAGGGTTGAAACTATTTTAAAAAATAGTTTCAAACTTATAATATTTTTATAAATTTTTTTAAAAAGTACAGTTGTATTTTATTTACAAAACTAATTTTCATCCAAGACGAATTTATTCAAATCTCTATTTTTCCTATACCGTAAGCTAATCATGTGTGAGCTAGATAAATAGTATTACATACAAGATCAAACGAAATTTATGTTACTTTTAAAAAATAATTAATTTGTCAACCTAAGCATAATTCAAGGTATATATTTTTAATCAAAGAGTGGAGGTTCGATTTCCCATCTTACATGTTAGTTTAACTAAAAAAAATAACTAATTTTATAATTTAACTTATTATATTATACAAGAATTGGTGAGGGCAGATGATAACTAGAGAAATGTTATTTTTTAATATAAAATTTTGAATAAAAGACAAATACTAGAATCTAAAACGATGTTCAGGACTAAAATACCACTATAAACCCTAAAACTCTAAACCCGTAAAATTCAATTTTAGTTTTGACAATTTTATAATAAAAAATATTTTTGAGCTTTTTTCAAAACAGACTCCTC
Organism: Herpetospermum pedunculosum; assembly: GCA_028017165.1. Classification (NCBI taxonomy): domain Eukaryota; kingdom Viridiplantae; phylum Streptophyta; class Magnoliopsida; order Cucurbitales; family Cucurbitaceae; genus Herpetospermum; species Herpetospermum pedunculosum. The sequence continues at coordinate 2,592,317 of CM051530.1, forward strand.
ATAAAGAAAAAAGATCGACTAAATTCATCGAGTTTTTCCGGCTCGCCTCCGACTGCGTGTCCTTTGGACCCTTCGCCCGCGGATGGTGGCCGTGGTAGGTTCGAGGATCTTACGGGTCGGCCTGATAGAAGCTTGGCCAGAAGCGACTAGTCGCGAAAGTGAACTCGACGCGAAGTTAGTGAAACTTTATGTTGAAATATTGATTCCTTCATACAACAATTTGCTTCTCGTATCGAAGTCCTCTCGAGTTAGGAAGGACTCTTACACAAAATGTACTTCTTCCTCATAAAGGACATTTGGAAGGATTCGGTGAAGACGGTTGTTAATCTACCCGGCCCAAGAGCTGATATTGGGCCGTCGTGAAGGCCCATATATAGTGGGCCTAGTATAGTAGGCCCATTTCCATCGCACGGTATGAAACCTAATTGTCGCTGCTAGTTCCCGCGAAATCTGAAATACGTTCCTCAAATTTCCCGCCCAAAAAAATTAGATACAGATAGAAAATCATCGACCAAGAAGCTTACATTTCCTCCGTTCTTCGCTGCTCCGGCGAAACTAGAAGAAAAATCCACAAGATACTCAGTTTGTTAATTGAAAAGAAATTACTGGAGTTGCTATGAAAATCCGGTCGGTGAAGCTCCGAGAAGCCCACAAGGCCGCCAGCAATGGCAAGCCGTCGTTCTGCTCCGTCCTGTGGGATCAACAAGCCTACCATATCGTCACTTCTTCGTCTTCCGAATCCGCCATTTCCATCCACGATTCTCTTCTTCCTTCCAGCACCCCGAAGATCATTCATCATCATCGCGAAGGGGTCACTGCGCTGGCTCTTAGCCCCAATTCCACCTGCCTCGCTTCTGGATCTATGGATCGATCCGTCAAGCTCTACAAGTTTCCCGGTATGATTTTTATGGAATTCTCTTATGCGGGAACTATATCATGATTCTTTTGATTTTTCTAATTGCCATCTAACGTGGAATCTCTGAATTTCATTGATATGTTAAGGCGTTGGCGATTTTAGTTTTACTGTGAACTGCTTCAATTAATCTTGACTGGCCGCCTCGTTTTCTTTTGAGTTTGTTTATATCACCCAGAAATGTAATTTAGGGATCGGCTTATTAACTTTATGATTCTCTGGAAATTGTTTTCGTAATGATTTTACAAGGTAAATGGTTTTCAGGTGGAGAATTTGAGACCAATATCACAAGATTTACACTGCCAATACGCATTCTTGCGTTTAATAAATCCGGCAGCCTCTTGGCAGCTGCTGGAGATGATGATGGCATTAAGCTAATTAACACGGTCGATGGTTCAATTGCGAGAGTTTTGAAAGGACATAAAGGAGCCGTTACCGGGCTGGCATTTGACCCCAATAGTGAATACATGGCATCGGTGGATTCAATTGGAACTGTAATTATTTGGGAACTCCAATCTGGAAGTATAATGCATAATCTTAAAGGCATAGCTCCTCACACAGGTACGGACCCTTCTGTTATGAATGTTTTAAGTTGGAGCCCTGACGGAGAAATGTTAGCAGTCCCAGGTTTAAGAAATGATGTTGTGATGTATGATAGAGATACTGCTGAAAAATTGTTTTCATTGAGGGGAGATCACACTCAGCCTATTTGTTTTCTGTCATGGTCACCAAATGGCAAATACATGGCTACTTCTTCCTTGGATAGGCAAATTCTGATATGGGATATTAATCAGAAGCTGGATATTGATAGACAGAAATTTGATGAGAGAATATGTTGTATGGCATGGAAACCAATTGGTAATGCCCTGGCTGTTATTGATGTCGTGGGTAAGTATGGGGTGTGGGAATCAGTTGTTCCATCTTCTATGAAACCTCCAACTGAAGATATCCCAAAATTGCAATCAAGGAATAGCAATGGTTTGCTCTTGTTTGAGGAAGAGAACGAGGAGCCTAGTGCACATGGCAATTCGAGTGACATTGGAGAAGACAGCCATTATGAATCCGAATTTCCAACTCGAAAAAGGCTGCGTAAACATTCAACAAATGAAGAAATCTTTGACGAGGCTGATAGTAAAGATTTTAGCCTGTTCCCAAAGTCGGAATCCCGTAAAATATCACATCGAGTTAAAAGGGATAAGCCAGATAATATTGATGAGGGAGCTATGAACATCGCAACATTTAGTAGATTGAAACTACAGGAGGCATTTCAATCAGGAGCAACTCCCCTGCAGGCAGGAAAGAAACGCTTTTTGTGTTACAACATGCTTGGAAGTATAACAACTTTTGAACATGATGGGTACTCCCATATAGAGGTAATCCTAAGCATTCAACTTAAACCTTTTAGGTTTTTGCCGTATTGTCACTTGCTATCTTCATTGAATTGTGTACTACAAACACTTGGTAGGAATAATAATTATGGGCGACGCGACACAGCCTTTATGTATTTTCTAAATGACTCATGTCATTGCTTGCAGATAGATTTTCATGACACTGGCAGCGGCCCACGAGTTCCTTTAATGAATGATCATTTTGGTTTTACGATGGCTGCACTGAATGAAAATGGTAGCGTCTTTGCAAATCCTTGCAAGGGTGAGAAGAATATGAGCACTTTGATGTATCGCCCGTTTGGTAGCTGGGCAAATAACAGTGAGGTTAGGGTGTTTTCACTTATAGTCTTCTATTATCTCAGCTTCATACTAATGATGCAATGTATGTATTCTTATATCTGCCTATGCATATGCCATGGCTACAAAACTATGCTGACTCGGATATTTACTGTAAAATCTCAGTGGTCTATGAGATTTGATGGAGAAGAAGTTAAGACTGTGGCAGTTGGTAACAGATGGGTGGCTGCATTTACAAGTCTTAATTATCTTCGCATCTTCACAGATGGTGGTTTACAGGTCTGTCATGCAGATTTCTTAACTAATTGCATATTCGCAACTTATGCACCTCTTTTTACCATAAATTTATTTACTAGATTTTAGTGTTTCACATGTCAGTAAACTTTATTATAGCAATTTAAGAAACAAATTATAATATCAAGAGGCTTTATCACACAGAACCAGGGGAGATGATTCAGATTGCAGCAAACAATTATCTTGACTGGGATGTGTATTTGTTTGTTAGTTCTTTGAGGCTAGGAACTTGAAGTTCAATGCCAATTGTTTCCTTGACTATGAGTTATAAAGAACTATAAAATCTTACTGAAACCTTTGATTTTCTTCCTGAATACCATTGAACAAAAAAGTTTAGCCAAATTTAGGAATGATGATGGTGGTAAACTTGATGTTTCAAATAATAGTTTTGCTGAATGGCTTCATTGCAGAAACATATTCTTTCCCTTGATGGGGCAGTGGTGACTGCATCTGGCTTCAAGGATGAACTTGCATTTGTGACTCATTCTTCAACCTGTCTTCCCTCAAACGACCAGGTTTATACTCGATCACACTTTCCTCTATTTTGAGAATGATGATCATGGACTCAATGCTTAGGAGGATGTCTGGCGTCGGTATTATGAATTTCTATTGGACATTTGGAAAGTCATTATTGGTTTGAGTGAGCATATTTTTAGCATCATTCATAATATGAAGTAGCACAACTATAGTTAGTAAGAGTTTATGATGGTGGAATTTATAATCTTGAAGTTGTAATTCTCTAACATGAACTTCATTCTAAATATGCAGATGCTAGAGTTTAGAATATTAAACATCTCTAATGGAACACAGCTCTTAAGAGGACGTTTTCCGTTAACTCCAGGCTCACATCTCACATGGTTTGGATTTAGCGAAGAAGGAAAATTGAGTTCTTACGATTCCAAGGTACATTAGCTCTGCTGTCAAGTAATTTGTTGATATACTTCAGTTGGTTATTGCGAACTATGAATCTTATTTTCTTACCAATATTTATAGGGTGTACTCAGAGTGTTTACAAGTCAATATGGTGGCAGTTGGGTACCATTATTCAGGTTGATGAACAGGCTAAATTTTTTCTTTGTATATCTATTAAAAGTGAAATCACACCTACCTTTTCGTAGTCCTTTCTGAAATTAAGATTTGTTGTGCAGTGCCAGTAAAGAGAGGAAGTCGGATGAAAATTATTGGGTGGTTGGGTTGAACGCTAACAAGTTGTTCTGCGTGATATGCAGAAATCCTGACTCATACCCACAGGTATCTCAGAACTTCTCTCTGAAACTCATTTACCTTGTATCAATTGCTGAGTTTAATTTCTGTCTGCTTCAGGTGACACCTAAACCAATTCTTACTCTGCTAAACCTTTCATTTCCTCTTGCACTCTCTGACCTGGGTGCAGAAGCACTTGAGAATGAGTTTATGATGAATAATATGTATCTCACACAGGTCAGTTCGTTACTTCCCAATCTTATTCTAATTTTATAGCTTTTAGCTCTCTCTATGGCTATCAAGTTAATCACTTATGTCAACATCAATTAGCGTGAAAGTGCTCAGCAATAGGAACTAATATTGAATGTATGTTCACAGATCCATGGCAGAATGGAGGAAATGGCATTACTTGGATTGTACGACACAGAACTGGATGATGAGGCATTCAGTATTGAAGCTGCTCAAGATAGATGCATCTTAAGGCTCATTGCTTCCTGCTGCAACGGTTGGGATTTGCAACTAATTACTTTAACGTCTAGACAGTTTGCATTTCATCTTCCTTCAAGGCTTTTGCAACTTACTTTAAAACTAACGATCTGATATTTCATCTAACTGGGCATGGTGAATTTTTCCAGGTGATAAGCTTGTCAGGGCTACCGAACTTGTAAAACTTTTGTCACTGGAGAAATCAGTTAAGGGTGCGATTAAGCTGGTTACTGCTTTGAAGCTTCCTAATTTGGCGGAACGTTTCAATTCCATATTAGAGGTAGCACAAACTCCCAGAAATGGCCTTAAATCTTTTAGGTCTCGTTTGATAACCATTTGATTTTTTATTTTTGAAAATTAAGCCCGTAAATACTACTACATATTGGTTCATTTGTTTTGTTATCTACCTTTTATAAGTGTGTTCAAAATCCAAGCTAAGTTTTGAAAACTAAAAAAAATAGTTTTAAAAATTTATTTTTGTTTTTGACTAAGAATTTTAAACGTTTCCTTAAGATAGATGAAAATCATTGTAAAGAACTTGTGATAAACAAACTTAATTTTCAAAAACCAAAAATAAAAAACCACATGTTTATCAAACATGGCCTTAATCTTAGCAATGGGGTCTCATCTTTATATATATATATATATATATATATATATATATATATATATATGTATTTTCCCCCTTTCATCAGCTTTTATTCCTTTTCTAATATCAGGAAAGGATGCTTAATGAAACTAAAGTGATTGCGGAAACCTCAAGAACTAACTGCAATGGATCTGTCTTACCTAATACTGCAACCAGCAACACTCTTAATTCTGCAGTAAAAGCCAAAAGTTCAGAAATTACTCATCCATCCTCACCTAAACGCCCAATACTCTCTGCACCTTTGTTTACAAAGAAGCTCAAGTCTGAAGGAGCAAAATTCAATTCTGGAAAAACAGAAGATAAGCAAACTTCAGGGGTAAATGAGACATCAAAAATGCAAAACACCAAGGGAACAGAAAATACTAATGACACAAATGTAGCAGATGCGAAGAAAGCAGTGTCATTGAGTAAAATAGAGTCCAACCTTGAAACTAATCAACATTTCAAGTCATCTAACAGTCAGAAGGCGAAGCCAGAAGCTGTAAATCAAGTTCAATGTAGTCGCCCGTCGAATCCGTTCTTGAAGTCATCAATCAAGTAAGCAGTTCCTCTCTAATCAGAACATCATTCACATCATTCACATTATAGAGTAGTACATTAGATGGGGCTATATTGTTCAATTTGCAGCTGGTTGATTCTTGCTTTTTTGATACTTGAATTTGTTGTTTAGAATTAGAATCTATAGGAAGATATTATTTCAGTGTAAATTATGAGGCTATAGGAATCAAGAAATAGATCCTTATGTAATTAGTAATTTGTCTGACCAACAACTTTTTGATTGTCATGAATTTGCAAGGAATGAGAATGTACAGTTCCTCTCTAACCAGAACATCATTCACATTAGAAAGTATTGCAATCTTTACCTTAAACTTGAATGAAGGATGTAGTTTTTATACTTTAATAGATTTTCATTTGAAAAATTGTCACTTGCCGGAGGGAGCTGGACGGCAACGGCGACAAGATTGACTGGAGGGGGAGAGAAGAGAGGAAGAAAAATGGTGATTTTGATTTATTTCTTCCATATGACAAATTTGTCCTTCGCCTACGTTACTCAAATTGAACCCAAAGAGTTGATTGCAACCCTTAACCAACTAAAATGAAAGTTTAGAGGTTAATTATGACAAATTCCATAATTTATGGGTAGTTTGTGCAATTAATCCATAATTAAATTATTGGTCAAATATTAAAAATCAAAATTAATTTATAATTTGTAGTTGATATTTAAAAACTAAGTAAATGTGCAAAACAAGAGAAAATTCTTCCCTCATGACCTCTTTTTATAAATTACAGATATTAATATCATATGGAGATTTCGTGATCAAATACGAAAAATGATTTTTTTTATGTGTTATTTAATCTTTAATGCTTTCAAAAATTGTTATAGCTTAGTGGTAATTAATATATATTATTTGTTTTTTAACTCGGAATTCTAATTTTCATATTTATTTGGTGTACTAAAAAAATAAAATAAACTTTGAAAATGTAGCAAAATTTAAACTAATTATCATGGAAATGAGAAATTGAGATATGCTTACGATCCCGCTCGTGGGCTTTCGTATGTGAAGTAAGAGTTGTAATAGCAATGGGAAAACTATGTACAATGTTGATGTTGAAATTTGGTATAACTTTAAACTTGATTTTATTGGTGGAAAGAGTTTGACCTTGCAATACTTGAAATAGTCAACAATAAGTTAGGACCGGCGGAAGTTATCCACACCAACTTCGACGCCCAAATCAGTTTCTAGAGAGATATGAAAGATTTAAGAGAGAATAGCCTCATATTCTTAGATTTCTTTCCAAATGAGCTAAGTTAGATGACCGTTATAGGGTTGTTAATGACTATTTAAATTAACACGAACATTCATGGTGATCATAACCCTCAGGGAGTTACAAAAGAGTTGTAACTCTCGGGAAGATGCTATCTCCAACTGGCTGGTGTGTTTGGCCGACCCGACCTGCATTCCTTTGCTCGGTCCTTCTTCGTGGTCAGTCTATGACCCAATTTATGGATTGACCTTAGTCAAGTAGACTTCTTCTCCATGTTCAGTCCATCAGGTTGACTGTAGTTTGGGTCTGATTATTTCGCCCATAACATGCAATATAAATAATTCTAGTTTTTTTCTTTCCTTTTGATATTGGTGAGTGTCTCGGCCAGCTTACGCCCACCTCAACAAATTAATTCCTAGGTAAGTGATTACCAATGATTGAACTCATTCCCTCTAGGAGAACTTTAATAATCTCAACGATAATTTTGAATTTCAACATCAAATAATATCTTCTGCTTTCTTCTTCGGCAAAGCGACGATCAATTTCGAAAGCCCTAAATCAATTAGGATATGTTTCATCAACAAATCAAGGCGGAGAAGTCAGGCTGTCTCATTCAAACTAACATTCAAATCCATCTCTCTCTTCGACGTTGGTACTGACTCGACGGATTTTTAACTCAGGTAATGCGCCAAATCAAGGTTACTGTTGATGATGGGTAATGAACAGACGAATTTGGTGCTCCGGTGACGACCGATCAAGTAATGCGACTTTTAATTTTGATGATCGAAATCAAGGTTTGTATTCGAGGCTGACAGCGACCAGACAAATTTCGCGCTCTGGTGACCGATCAAGTAAACGACTCCATCGTCTCCTATTCAGCCTAATTTTGATGATCCAAATCAGCGACGGGTATCAGGTAACACAACTCCATCTTCTCCCTCTACGAGGCCGACAGTGACCAGACGAATTTGAAGCTCTAGTGACCGAGATGGTAACACGGTTCCTGCTGCACTTTCCTTTGCCCTAATCTTGACGATCCTCACACTCTAACGGGCGAATACGATTTGTACATAATTGAATTGCATAGATTACAAGTTTCCTTAGAACTTAATTTCCATATTTATTATTTTGGACAACACCAAGTCTGTAGTGAACAGAACAATCCGCACCAATCAAACTCGAACAGTTGTTTAAAGTAGTCCGTCGCCGGTGATTTTGACAGAAGAAGATGTAATTTGTTTGGTTTGTATGGTTGCAGAATCAGAAAACTACAAAACCAAAGCATAACTAGCATAAATCGACATCCAATACCTCCTATTTAATTCCCATTTTCGTATTTGTTAAAAAAAAAAAAAAAACTACAAAACTAAATCTTTACCTAATAAAATTTGAAATTACTACCTCCTATTTAATTCCCATTTCCGTACTTACTAGCAAACCAAATTGTTACCAATTTTAAAATACATGACAAAATCTTTACAAACTAAAATTTTAAAACTAAATCATCACTTTATGGATATTGGATGATGACAAAAAAATAATTTTTTAACCAAAACTTTTATAACCAAAAAGTTATCAACTTACACGTTACAAGTTTACAACCAATAAATATAGCCCATCAGAATTTAATTTGGATATGTTTCAAAATTAAATTCACTACTAAAAACATGTATTTAATCATTTAAAATTAAATTTGATAATTCAAATTTGTGCAAAACAAAATATTAAGATAATTAAATGCATGATTGTAAGTAATTTTGACTATTTCGAAATCATGCCCCAAGTAAAGCATTTATTATCTTCTTGAAGGTAAAATTTCGACATCCTACATCTACAACCGATGAAGTTTAGGTTGATAAACGTAGCTCAACAATAATTGACATGTACTATTTTTCTTGAGATTAGAGGTTCAAATCCTCATACTTCGTAAAAAAAAAAAAAAAAAATTGCAATTATATTATGATCACAACCCCGACTGATTTACTATTTAGTATATTTGTAATTAATTTTTAACTATTAACTACTATTTTAAAAATATTATATATAAACCATTTGAAATTTGCTACGCCCAGTATAATAACATACTGTCATGAAAACAACTGCGGCACTATGAACGTTTGGTTTAGTTAATTAAAAGAAGGATTTGAAATAATTTAAATGTGAACACATTTGTTATAGTTAAAAAGGATTTAAAATAATTTAAATGGGTTACCAAAAATCATCTGTACTCAAGAGTCCCCCCCAAATTCTACGTGAGGTTTCATCTTCTTCATTCCTAAACATCATCCATTCTTCTTCACAGCATGCTTCCCATTTGAGATGGCACTGTGGCTTTCCATGGCGGATGTCGAACAGCTGCTTCTGTGATCTTCAAAACCCTGCAAAGGGTCTGCAAATGACCGTGTACAAGGCCACCTGTAACATGGATTCATACAGATTTAGCTCACGATCATCACAATTACAAGAAGGATAAACGAAAGCCATTTCAACTATACTTGCTCGACTTTATAATCTCGTTGTTGATTGTTGTCTTCTCTTCGAAGACGTTTCCTGTAAAAATGGTAGATGTTTCCATGAAAAAGCACATCGAACTTGTACTCTGAAGTAAAGTTGTGGATGAAGGTCTCAAGGTCAATGGTTTAATGAGTTGTTATTCCATTTTGTTCTGTTTTGGGTTGCAGAAAGCAATCAAATAAATTCTCAATGCACAAGCGAATATAATGAGTGAATTTTGAACTGTGGTAATTTTTAGTTGGATTGAGATATAACTGCAAGCCTTGTATATGTTTGGAGGACAAGCACAAGAAAGTGATGGAGAAAGAATCAATAATTATTTTTCTAAATAAAATAACTACTGATATTTTTTTTTGAGGACAACAAACGGGGTAGGGGGGATTTGAACCTCCGACGACTTCAAGGGAGGGAGTACATGACAATCATTGCTGAGCTAAGCTCACATTGGCTACTTTGGCCACTGATATTGAAAAAAGAAAATCAGAAACAGGGTATGATCTATAGAATAACGATAGCTAGTTCTTTTTTCAACGAAAACGAACGCATTTCGAAAATGCTATTATTTTAAACTGATTACAGCTCATTTAATAGACTTGAGTATACATCAGACTCACAACAGATACAATATAAAAAGATGTTATGAAATTGTATGAGAAGAGTTAACAGGAAAATAGAGGAGAGGGGAATAGAAACTAAAATAAACTAATAAATGACAAACCAATCATTTACGGACAAAAGTTTATAAATTTCAGAGGGAATGGAAGTTATATACCAAAATACATACCTCCATAGAGGTTTCTCCTTGAAAAGTATTTGGCCATTAGGCGTTGAGCGTAGTCAGCTTCATATTTCTTGTACTTCTCAATGGAATTAAAATTATCAAAATCTCTGGAAAGAATAAAGAACATAGCACGACACTGAGCCACTATCATTATCTGAAGGAGAACAAATTCTCGTTAATTTAGTTCTTGTAGTCAAAGGCTCCAAAGGAGATTATTGGCATGCATTCAATATACAGATTACTGAAAGCAAGCAAATAAGAGTTTTTAAGCAAGCCAATATACAAATAATTTTCACTGCAGGACAAAATAGAGAGAGTGAAGGCCATGAGTCTCCCCGATGCCTCCGGTTATTGAAAAGAAAAAAAAACACATTCACCACTCGAACGTCTCCTCCCCATATTTCATTAAACCAACAAGTCTAAAATCAATAACAGATTGTAATACAATAGGCAATCACCAAATGGGAGCTAACAAAGATAAAAATAGTAAATTCAATCGTGTAATGTAGCAGAGGGGATGTAACTAAGTTTTCCTGAGAGTCAGAACTGAAAGAAGAGGAAGAAGAAGAAGAGAACAAGATTAAACAACTTCCAGAGGTTGTTCTTGTTCATATTTTGACTTGCGACGATTACGGTTCAGTTGAGTATTAATAAACTAGAAAGAAAGTACCGACTGTTATGAGTTCAAATGCTAACATTTCATGGATGAGCAACAGAAAATCCCAATCAGAACTAATCTGACAATGATGTCTTACACACTTGAATATCTAACCAGTCACCATTTATTTTTGGTATACTCTATTTTGTCCCTTCGGACGATATCCAATATCTAATTTGGAAAAAAAAGGGAAGTTAGGAATCAAACATCTGTCTAATTTTCCTATGATATCATCTCAAAAACTAGCACTACAAATTGAAAAGGAGAAAAAGAAAAGGTTCCATTTGTAGTAATTTAATTTCTTTACGATTGAGAATAATCGAATCTTTTGAATTTTGTCTTTCATTGTTGACATCCATAAACAATAGTTATGACCAAAACTTGAGATAAGCAAGCAACGAACTAGGGTTTTCTTTTTCCATTCTAATACATCTCTCTTTTCATATTATGGATTAGAAAATTTGATATTTAGATAAATAATCTGAAGCTTGACACTTTCTCGATGACGAACTCGTTTCATCTTCTTCATGTCAAAAAGAAAAAGCAGAGTACAGAGTACATGCGCAACTTAACCTTTAGCAACCTAAAACTTCATTTCAAATTCGAAGACAGAAACGTACATAATTTATAAAGTTCCCCGATCAAATATTCACACAAATCAGAGGGAAACCCATAGAAAAGATCGCAAAGTGAAGGGAACTGCAGTTGAAACTGTTGAGAGATATTGAAACAGTACCAATTTCAACTTCAAATCAAACACAGAGAGGAAGAAAAAGAAAGTTCATACTCAAATCGATCCGACAAATCGGGTTTCTTCTCCTCAGCATTAAAAAGTCCGTCATTATTGGTAGCAGCATCGGCCTTCAAAGTCATAGAAAGCCAAAAAGAATGAACACAAGAACCAGAAAAACAACGAGGGAGAAAGAAGAAAGAAGAAAGCGTACCAAGTGTTTGCGAGGGGAAGGTTGGGTAGCGGAATTCTGTGAATGAGACGCCGACGGAGGAGAGGCCGGAGCTGATGCAGACGACGGCATGGCCGCTCCTCAAATCACTGTTCTACTTCTCGATTTTCCGAACGGCGAACGATATCTACTTACTTCTTCAGCAAAAAGACGACGAAACTTCGAATTGAAAGAATTGCAACAAATATTTCACGTGGGATTCGAATTAATAAAATAACAGTGCTACAAATTTATAAAGGTTTAAACAAAATATATATATATATATAAAAAAAAAAATACTTTTTCATTCTCTTCTCCCAATATAGATTGGTGGGTATAATTTTTTTTTTTTTTTTTTTTTTTTTTGTTGGTTTATGATTTTTACAAGAAAATTTAAGATGACTCAATTTTCAACTTAATAATAATATCTTAAAGAAGATAACTTTTCTGGATAAAAATTTGATTTTTTGACCCATTTCCTTTTCTGGATACTGATCTGAGAATCTTGAAGAAAAATCAACAAATAATTTCATGATCTTCCTACCAATAATCTCCACAAGAACAAAGCCCATTTTTGAAGTGATGAAAGCGCTTGTTGTCTCTAATAACAATCTCTCTTTTAGCAGCTTTACTTATAAGCTTGGCTGCATTGTGACAGTCTCTACAAATTCTTAGATTCTTCAAGATTCTTAATGTAGTGCCTTCTTTAGTCTTTAACAAGCCAAAAGAAATTGCAAGCTTCTCACTATGCCCTTTCAATATCTTGATCTTTTCCAGCTCTTCCAATTCATGAAGAACACAACTAGAATCAGGTGTGTAGCCAATTTCCACAATCTGTTTCTCCAATCTATCCCACGTCTCCCGAATCTCGTCTGAATCCAGTATCGAGTTGTCGCCTGCTATAAAGCTATGAACTTTACCTCTAAGTTCAATCCAACTGCAACCAGCATCTTTCTGAAGGCTGAGATCCTTCATTTTCTGTCTCACGGATTGAACACGGTCCCATTTTCCTGCTGTTGCATACAAGTTAGAGAGTAAAACATAGTTGTCAGCTTTGTTTGCTTCCAGTTCTAACAACTTCTCAGCAATTCTCTCTCCCATTTCCAGATCACCATAAGTTCTACATGAACTGAGCAATGAGCTCCATATTTTAGCATCTGGTTCTTCAGGCATCTCATTTATGAGGTTTAAGGCTTCTTTTAGTCGACCTGCTCTACCGAGCATGTCAATCACACAAGCATAGTGCTCGAGTTCTGGATCTAGTTTGTACAAACTCTGCATTTGAGCAAGATAATATAGCCCTTTAGAGACCAATCCAGCATGACAACATGCCTGCAGAACTCCTAAAAAAGTGAACCTATCAGGCTTTTTATCTGATCTTTGCATCTCCTCAAATAGCTCCAAGGCTTTGTTACCTTGTCCATGAACACCAAATCCTGTGATCATGACATTCCATGAAGCCACTTCTTTTTCGTTTAACCCGTTAAAAATCCGTTGAGATTGTTCCAAACAGCCGCTTTTGGCATACATGTCCATGAGCGAACAAGCAACAAAATCGTCTTCTATTAGACGGTTTTTCAAGACCAAGCAATGAACTTCTTTTCCCAGACCCAGAGCTGATAGGCATGAACAAGCCCCGAGGATACTCACTATGGAAATCTCGTTAGGTTCGAGTCTTTCTGAAAGCATTTGACGAAAGAGAAAGACCGTTTCATTAGGAAGTTCGTTTTGTGAGTAACCGGAAAGCATTGTATTCCAACATACTAAGTTTTTATCTTCCATCCTCTCGAAGTAAGTTCTGGCATTGAAAGGTTTAGAACAATGGATATAAAGTGATAGTAATGATATAGCAACAAATGAATCCATCTCTAACCCATTTCTTATTACAAATCCATGTATCTCTTTGCCATATTGCAGATGTCCCAAACGGGCACAAGCCAATAGTAGGCTAGCAATGCTAAAATAGTCGGGAACGAAGCTCGAACGTGTCATCTTAAAGTAAAAATCTAAAGCTTTTCTTGGATCACCATTTTGGGCATATCCACCTATTAGTGCATTCCAAGAGCTAACCGACTTAGCATTATTCATTCCAGAGAAGACATGCTCAGCAGAAACCAAAGATCCACACTTCGCATAGGCTGCTATAAACGCGTTATTTATCAATTCTTCGTATTGAAACCAATGTCTGAGTGAATATCCATGAAGTGCCCTCAAACTCAGTAGCTCAGATTCTTCCAAACAAGCAGGTAACAAATTCAAAATGGTTACCTCATTTACTTCCATCGTTTCTTCTTCCATCCACATCTTCCTCAATAGTTCAAATGTTTTATATACGAACCCTTCCCTAGAATATGCACCGATCATAGAATTCCAAGAAACTACACTTTTGTATTCAGTCTTACGAAATAAAATCATTGCTAGCGTTAAGTAACCGCATTTCGAATACATATCAATCAAAGCATTGCACACCATTAGTTCATGAACGAGCCCCGATTTCACTGCAATCCCATGAATTACCATTCCCATATTTACATCTCCTTCTCCTGAACACACAGGCAACAGAGTCACCATTGTAGCAACATCCGGAATCAAACCATTGCCATCCTCCAAAAGACTCCTAAAGGCACCATAAGCTTCCAGCCAAAATGCATTCTCAGAAAACCCACAAATCAACGAATTCCAAGAGACCAAGTTTCGTTCAGGCATTTTATCAAACACCTTGACGGCATTGTCTACAAACCCACATTTCCCATATAGCGAAATCATCGCATTACCCACAAACAAATCCATGATCAATCCCATTTTCACCGCCATCCCATGAACCGATTGCCCCAAATGAATATCACAATTCCCAGTACAGGCCTTAATCAAGCAAGGAAATGTAAAATTATCAGGTTGAAACTCTGTTACCGATATCAACTGAATGGAAGTCTGAATCGCCTCGTTGTAGAGCTCATTTCTAGCGTACCCACTGATCAGTGCATTCCATTGAAACAAATTCTTGCTCGGCAAACGATCGAAGACCAATCGAGAATCTGAAGGATATCCACACATGGAGTACATAGTGATTAGACGGGTATTGAGAACAAAGTCATCGCTGAACTGAGAGGAAACGCACAACATTTGATCAAGTTTGCGGCCAATTTCGACGTCTTTAAGCTGCCCACATTTCTGCAACAACACACCCATGGCCTCTTTTCTCTGCACCAAATCAAACCCAGCATTGTTCTTCCAGGCTCTCTGAAGAAAATCGAGAGCTCCATTGAGATCACCCGCTTCACAGAGGTTGCAAATCTCTTTGAGAAGTGAGAGTTGAGATTGAAAGTGGCTGTGATGGGTTTGAGCAGAGACGGAGAAGGATGATCTTGGAGTTGAAGTTGAAGTTGAAAGAAGGGAATTTTTTAAAATTGATTTGGGAGTTGGTTTATATATGGTTGGAAGGCGGTGGCGGCAGGAGAATGGTGGTGGCGCCACCAGAGCCATTAAAGAAAGCTCCTTGATGTCAGCAACTGATCGAAATTGCTGTGTTTTGAGCTTTTTTCTAGATGTGTGTGTCAAGAACAAGAATTTTGATGATAATCATCTCATCAACCATTTCAGACTGAGAATCATGAATGTAAGAATGTAAGTTGTAACTTTGCTCTAGTCACTAGGTTGTAGGTTGAACATTGTGCCGGTTGAACTATTTTTATGTTGACTATTTTGTTATTAATTTTCTATTTTCGTGTTCGAAAAAAAGTAATGATAATCAAAAAGCCAAAAAAAACTTTACAAAAATATGTCACATTCACAAAATTTTGTTTTGAACTCTATATTAGACTCTAACCAACATCATGGACTATAACTCTAAATCACATCAAATATGTGTCATCGACTACAAATTAAAAGTTGAATATTTCATCCCATATTATTGAACTAACAATAAAAAATATGTAGAGGTAAAATTAATATTTTTTCTAATCTAAGTTAGAAAATTGTTAAACCAACCAATAAGTACATCATTGAATCTTACCACAAAATTTAAATGGATAGAACATCCCAACTCTAAAACTTATGAAAAAATATCTCTCAACTTGAACCTAAACATAGTTCAATTAATTATTCTCCTTGAGTTTAGAAATTCAAATATCTCACAGTTAATTGATTGTTGTTGAACAAAAAAAAAAAATGAAGATAAACGAATGAATTAGTACATACATTTTTTTTTTCAACTACGTCTATATCTTGCCACAATTTTACTGGACAGGGTATCACTATTTACTTAAATTTGAAGTTCAATTTGATTAAGTTATAATTTTGAAGCACGCCCGGACGTCGCCGCAGCCACCACCGTGACTATTTCGTTTCCCCCAATCTCATGTAAACTCCCTCTTCTTCTCCTTTCTTGGGTTTATGACAACTAATTTTTAAAGGTTTAGGGTTATGAAAACTTGTATAATTGATTGAAGTAGTTGAGTTTAGACACTGTGAGGATTTGAAAATAAGATTGAAGTAGTTGAGTTTAGGCACTGTGAGGATTTGAAAATAGGATTTCGACTATAAACAAGGACCACGAGATTTTTGTTCTACCTTTGGTCTCGGGTCTTATCCTGGCCCCGGAAAGGCAGTGGCATTTTTTTTCTTTCTTTTTTGTTTTGTTTATTTATTTGTTTAAGGACAATCTCGGTACTCGATCATGGCCAGGATTGCATACGCTAAAAAAAAAAAATAGAGCAGCATTATTTTTTATAAATAAAAGCCCAAATGGGCTGTTTTTTTTTTTACAATAACCTATCTCTAAGTGGGGAAAAGAAAAACCATTGCACAGAAAAGATTCTATATTCATCCATGAAAGGATCCGAGTTTATCAATTGATGAGATACTATCTATACAGTTTCTTGTTCAATTCGGACACCCTATATCATAAGTTCCAAATGATGGTCAATAAAATGTGCTTGAAAAAATCATCTGATTTTTTAACGCGCCAAAAGAGATCAGAGGGAACTGAAGTAATCTTTAATCAAATTAAAGATGGGATTGCCATAAGAAAATCCCTCCATTCTTTGCAGCATAATCCCTTCCATCCGAGCTTGAACTCCTTCTGACAAAGCAAGGTCTTGCATCAGTTCCTTCAATGTCCTATCAACTCCAATTATTGTACTCCCTACTCCGCTTAATATCTCCGGTAGCGTTGGCGACGGTCTCGATAATTCCACAAGATTAACCTTTTACCAAAGTAAAACACACACACACACTAATCAGTTCCAACAACAGAATGCAAAAATGTCTACTTGACTTTGATATTGTTGGTCTAAATTCTAATTAAGAAAGATACAAGCGGTCCCCAAAGAGTTTATGCAAAAATAAACCTGGCTGTCTTGAGGAATGTTGGCTTTCTGCTTTGCGATAGCAACAGCCCGAGAAAATCCACCGATAGCGTCCACTAAACCACGGGACGCTGCATCTTTACCAGTCCAAACCCTTCCTTGTGCAACTTTCTCCATCTCATCCACCTATTAGTGGTTGAACACTCGGGGGTAGATATTAAGACATTAAAATGACAAATGCATAGATATAAGGAAAAAGAAATCCTTGATGACCAACATACAGTCATGGATCTGGAAAAGGCTGCTTTGTCCCGAAACTGCTTGTACGCATTTTGTGCAGACTTGGCGAAGAGTTCGGCTTCATCCGGTCTGATCAGAAACTGGTAGCCTTTAATTATTGATGGGAAAAATGCACTAATGAAGAAAATTTTAACTACTTGATCTAAAATCTGTATCAGAAGTTGACAAATGACGACCTTTTTATTATTAGTGAAAAAAGGATGCAAGATGCAAATGAAGTAGATCAGAGTGCTGGATAGTCAACAGTGAGTAGAGTATCAATTTCAACTTTGTGTTCAAGCATCATTTTAGTATTTCATGTTCGATTAATTTCCTGGAGCAATAATTAATGTAGTTGAACCCAACAAATCATAGTGTTACAGAGTATCAATGGATTTGGCGCCCACTACGCCTTTCAGTCACGCCTACCTCATTCGTCAATTAATATAATATACCACATGCTAATTACTCTTAGACTAGTCTATTGTTTTTGTAAAGGCTAAGAGAATTTTACCTGAAAGGTCGTTGTTCAGCCGCAAAAAGCTCAGCAAATCTTCCCCTTGATATGATTTCCTTGTTAAAGCCAATCTTTTCATATAGTTTCCCCAAGTTAAACTTCCCTAAAGCCAGAAAATTCATCAACACCAAAGTCCACGATAACACAGATTTTCTTTGCAGGAAATGTACAACTACACACTATATGCTGCTTCTAATATCTATTGAATTTTAATGATGTAGGTGAAGGAATATATTTGCCAGCCCTTTCATATTACATAAGTTGGTGCAATTTAAAAATAAAAATAAAAATAAAAATAAAAAAAGGAGACCAGGGGGATTTCAGAGGGGAACTTTGATTACAACTATGGTTCCTGTCAAGATTTGTCACACCTAAGCATATATCCATGCCCCATTCAAAATCTTCACTCTCTCTTCAAGTTTCAGAAATTTGGTCATATCCAAAAACTTGGTCCATGTTTTTTTTCTCTGGGTTATGCTTGTTTATTTATCGGGGATGTGCAACAAATTGATCGGGGATGTGCAACAAATTGAAGCTTTGTGTTACTACTATGTCACTTGCTAACCAAGATGAAATCATGAACTAAATGGGTTCCAAGATAAAGCATAGCACATTTCAACATATTCTTTCTTCGCTGCAGATATCTGTAGTTTACCTGTGACAACTCCAATAGAACCAGTTAAGGTTAGATTTTCTGCAACAATTGTCCCAGCTGCCATTGCCATATAGTATCCTCCACTGGCTGCCACATCAGCCATGGACGCAACAACAGGTTTTGATGCAGCCAGAAGTCTGATTTCTCTCCACATCCTGTGACATAGAGCATCCATCAACACAAAATGTACCAATTCTCGGAGCAGAAATAGTATTCATCAACATCAACTCACGATAGAAACACTCAGAATGGAAATGAAACCCATCAACCCAGAGATCATATTGATTCCAATAAAAATGGCCTGATTGGATCAAGAACCCAAATTTTTTAAACTTGGTATGGACATTACCCATAATTTGTGGAAGTACGGAATGTAATTAGTTGAATATGAAAGTATGATGCCATCAGAAATAGATTCTCGAGGTATGAGGTATCACATAAAGAATGAAATTAGCTGGTATGCTAGCACTTACAAATCAGAAGCAAGAGCATCACCTCCAGGACTGTCGATTCTGATGATGGCAGCCTTGAATCTTTTCGACTCTAAGCACAAATAAAGAGAGAGTTGAACAAAAGAAATGCATAATAAGCAATTTCTCGTTCACTGAAAACTTTTTAATGAATCTCCGTGCTTTGCCCATGAGATAAAAGTGGTACTGTGTGGTTCTTGCATGTTCATGAGCACAATTTGCAAGCTATTATCTTAAACTATATATTTGTATGTCTCCATCTCTTTCTGTGTTCACATGGTATGAGCTTGATGATCATAATGAGATAAATATAAGAAGGCAACATACCATTCAAAGATATTTAAATATCAAGTTTACCTCTAACTGTCCGAATCTTCTCAATGAATTGCTCCCCAATAATACCAGAACTAGGAGCACTTAAAGGACTTCTTACACGAGTAATGCTTCCTCCAGCTCTAATCACAGCTATTTGGTCTCCACCTCCCGATAAACCAACGGTCCATTGCCTAACTCTAGAGTACTTCCTGTGGTAACCAACATAAATGGGAATAACATTAGTATCCAATTGGAGAATAAATCACATGTGCATGGATTAAATAATCAATTATAAGTTATAATCAAACTATAATGCCTGCAATGAATATTACCCAAATAGTAGATTTGCAAAACAAAATGGCTAGTGAAAATAAAATTTAATTTTTTTTTTTTTTTTTTTTTTAAATAAGAAACGGTAACCATTCCTTGATATAATGAAGTCAAAAGAGGGAGCAAGCAAATGAAAGTGCTTATTTTATTGAAAGGAAATTTAACTATATTTTAAAGTTCCATTTTACACAAAGATCTATGGATGATAGAATTATGCAAACATTTCATTGAAAGGAAATTTAACTATATTTTCATTGAAAGAGATTGGAGGTCTTTCATTGTCAACCCTTCGATTTAGGCTTAGGGACCCCTCATTCCTAAGGCCTTTAGGATGTGGTTCTTCTCTTTTCATGAATATATTTTGTTATGTTTCCCATAAAATAAATAAAAATTAAAAATATATATATATATATATATATATATATATATATATATTCATTGAAAGAATAAAAAGCAAGGTAAAAGCACAACAAACACCCTCTCCAAAGTCCAAGCAAAAGGCACAATTACAATACTCTGTGGGCACCAATGCAACTTTGTCAAAAAATTTAAAGATTTTCTTTTCTTATAGTTCAAACCATAAAAGTTATGATTACATTTACCAATTTCAGCAAAAGCATAAGAAGTAATTTGTCATCTATCCTTAAAAATAATCGAGAACCCCACTCCCCCAAAAGAATGACAAGAAGAAGTGCAATATTTAAAAGGTTTAGGAGAAATATTGTTTTTCTTTTCTAGCAACAAAAAAGTAATAATTATAACAAATCAGCTGAAAGGTGCTAACAATATCAAATTGACTCTTAACACATGGCAAGAATCTTCAGAAAATTTCCCCCGTCGCACCTTAATAGGTCAAGCTACAATTAAATCACTCATTCCCTTTTCTGTGCCTTACAAAACCTCTTTCTATATGGAGGCACAAAAGTACTATGCAATCATAGAAATCAAGCATAAGACGGGGCGAACCAATGTAAGTTTGTCTGCAACTGCAAGTATCAAGAATGAAGGCCTTAAATAGAAAGGAGTTTGTGGGAAAATGTGATTAACTCATTTATCACAATGTACATGGCGGCAATTTTTTAAAATAACAACCATAAGTTTTTTTTTATTGAAAATTACGAAAAGTACGGAAAGTACAAAAGATAGAGGGGAGAAAAATATGCATGACAGCAATAAAATCCGATAGAGACCAAAATAGATAATGTGATAGAAGATCTCCGAATTTAATGACCTGTAATCAACCATGGGAACTTTTTTATCCTTCGGCAGTCCAAGTCTTTCACTTAGCATAGAGAGAACCTGAAAATTACATATGACAAAACTCATAATCTTTATAATCAAAAACAAAAATTAAACAATAGTGACCTCTAAGATGTGAACTGCCTTGTTTCGTCTTTAGCTCCTCTTGGGTGTTCTCTTCTCAAATATTTTGCAATTGCGGTTCTTTACTTATCATGCCGATTAGAGTAATTATTTAAAGCTTCTTTGGCTTTTAGTTTACTTCGTATTTCCCCTTTTTGTTCAATACATACAAATTTGTGGAAGCGACAACTTTACTTCCCCCTAACTCGAATTCCCAAAATAAAATGCATCGGCAAATATTTATTTCAAGCCCAGACATCTCAGCAAATAGGATGAGGACATTCAGTACCTCGTCCTCATACTGTATGTTGGTGATCCAGCCATCTTCTTTTAGTCTTTCTATTTGGTACACTCCTTCGTTAATAAAGCTTTCAATATCATCTTTTTTCTTTCCTATTAAAAAGAAGAAGAAAAGAATAAATGTCTGAAATGAGTTTTAAAAGAAAAGAGCTATAAGTTTCAAGTGGACTAAAGTACCTTTTATTGAAGAAATTTTATCCAGCCAGTTGTCATAGATGTTATCGAGCAATGTCGTCAACATTTCACAATTTTCTTCTGACATATTTCTCCGTGCTAGTTGATCACCAGCACTTTTATATTTACCTATCCTTTCCACTTGTGGTTCAATCCCTACTTTATCAAAAACACCTGAAAAGAAAACACCTCGTTCAACCTCTTAAGAGCAAAGTTTGAGCAAGAAATAAAGCAGAGAAAAGAAGTCAACTTACCTCTGAGAAATGAAGCTTGAACAGTCAAACCAAACAAAGAAACATAAGCACTTGGAGGGGCATATATCTCCTCACATGCACATGCCAGGTAGTATTCTTTCTCTTGACAGGTAGGAATAAAGGCAACAACAAATTTACCTGAAAGCCAATACATATTGAATTTGATGATTTCACCCCTAGGCAAATCGAAAATATTAATTACACACTGTTTGATAAAAATAATGGCTTCCCCTTTAGGCCCATTATTAAGAAGAAGAAGAAAAAACCCTTTGAAATTTTCTATATTTACGAAATAAGAACCCAGTGGAACTTAGGTTTTCCAAGAATGTTTGACCATCATAGTGGTAAACATCCACCTACAATAGACGTAGGATTAACTTGTTAGTATCCTCTTGTATTTTCATCCTCTATTTACTATTATATTTTACAGGTTAAAATTTGAATCTATCATCATGTTATAAATTATGAAAATTGTACTCTACTCTCTCTGAATTATAACCATACAACAACTGATGGTGTACTCAAAAAAAAAAAATGATGGTAAGATTAGATAGAAGATGAAAACAAAAGGAGACGGGATATAGGTACATGCAGCGCAGTGCCCCCGAGAAATTCACTCAACTATTTGCATGAAATCCGCCCAATTAATCACATTAATTAAAGTTTCTATAACTGATGACCATGAGTCTTACACCCCTATAAGGTCAATGCAGATGGCTCTCCTAAAAACGTGCATTGTATACAGAGATTCATTTTTGGATGTTTAGAAAAACGCATTACCTGATTTTTTGAAATTCAGGATATGCCTTCGAATTTCTTCAACTTTACCCCACCCACAATTTAGACCCTCAATTTGCAAGTAGATCCCAGAAATACGAGGATCATATGCAGCTTTGGCAAAGTTCTCGCAGATTTGAGGTAGAGAAAGCCCTGAAGAGAAACGGCTCTTTAGCTGATCGGATATCTGAACATGAGAAAGATAGAGCAATCTCAACTCCAGAATTTGACACAAACATTGAAAAATATTTCAAAAACAATGTAGCCGGAACAAGTTGTTAGACATTGTTTACTAAATATCATCAACATGATTGCAATTAGCAAGGACATTATAACGAAAACACTACTTCCAGCTGCGAAGCGTGAACAGCGACCAACATCAATTACATTCGAGCAATAATTGAAGTATTTCCGTCGCTAAATGCTTATAGTCTGACAATAGAACGAAGAAACTATTTCCAGCTGCGAATCATGAATAGCGATGAACATCCATTTTGTTCCAGCAAATTGAAGTGTTTACATAGGTAATTACTAACGGAGGAAGTGAAACATAAAAACGAAAACAGTTGTTCCAGAAAATCGAACAGTAGGAACGTGAAGAACAAACGAACAATCCACTCACAGGAAGAAGAAAGAAATTAAGAAACAGAACCTGCCCTCGCAATTTCATAGTCAAGACGCTGCCCTTGCGAACGCGCTCCCAAGGATATGCAACCAGCATCTTAAGCTTCACCAGAAAGGTCCTCCACAGGCCAAACTTCTGGAACTCGAATTCTCCGGTTGGATAATCCTCACTGGTCATCGGAGAGTCGTTTTCAGCGGCTGGTTCTTCGTTTTCCACGCGGTTGGTCTGTGATGCAGAGTCGTCGAATGCTCGAACGGAGAGGCTGCGGCGGGAAGCATGAGACGGAGAGAGAGGGAGAGCGAAGCGGCATTGTATGGAGGAAGAAGAAGATGAGGGGAATGGAATTGGTTTGGAGAGAATGAATGAAAGGGTTCCGCGATTGATGGAAGAGACGAGATGGGGAGCTTGAAGATAGAGAAGCAGCTTCGCCATTGCTATTGCCAATTTCTTCTTCTCCACACTCTGCTTATCGAACGCGGCAACCAAAGCATGATCATCATTTTTGTTTTTTTTGTTTTTTTTTTTTTTCTGGAGTGATGAATTGTTGGTTAATTTATGTCCTCGTCTTAAATTACCATTTTAGTATATACTTTTAACGGAAAATTACACTATTAGGGTTTCAAATTTGAGTTTTGAGTATATAAAATTTCAAACTCAACAAATTTTTATTTTTATTTAAAAATAAAAAAAAATCAAAAGAAAGATAACATGATAACTATTTCTTATTAAAAATAAATAGTTTTTTAATTATTATTATTTTTTTAAAAAAAACTATTTTTCTATTTATTTTTCCTCTCTTCTTTCTCCTTCTCTCTGGTTACTTATGTCTCAACCTTCCATCATCTTCTTACTCGAGCCACCACAATCGTTATTGATAGACATTATGAATGAAAAGTCGAGCGCCAATGAATTTGTGGTTGCCCCTAAACTCAACAATCGCCTCCATGATAGAACTTTCTCGTCGATCATCTTGTCCAGATTCAACATCGTTGAAGAAAAATCGCCTAGATTCGTGCACATCTAAGTTTCGTCGTGCTTTTTCTGCCAGCTCCATATCCACTTGTCGTCGTCCTCATCCTCCTCGACACACCGACTGTATTCGTCCTTTCAGATCTACACCAGATCTGTGCGTCCCAATCCTCAGAACTCAAAACTTCAACCAAATACTTGTATGATCACTCTGATTACGAGGTCAAATCCAAAGAGTCAACCCAACATTATATTGTTGAAAGTCATGGGAGCGAGTTGTGTAAAGATGATAGACTTGTTTGGTTTGAAGGAAGAAGATGAAATGACGAGGGAGGAGGGAAAGGGGCGACAAAGAAAAAAAAAATATTTTTTAAAAATAATACTTTAAAAAAATATTTTCTTTTAATAAAAATAGGTGTTCAGTTTTCCGTTGATATTTAATCAACAAATTTAACCAAAGGATAAAAAAAAAAAAAAAAAGACATCAAATGCTTTCTTGAGTTTGAAAACTTAGGTAACCAAATGCTACCAAACTCAAACTTAGGGACCAACGGTGTACTTTTTCCTACTTTAAAGTTTAAAATATCATTCTTTTGAACATATATTTAATTAATGCGGAGTGGAGATCGAACATTTAACATTTTGGTTCTTAGTTCACACTTATGTCATTTATGCTCATGTTGGCAATATCGTTTTTTTTATTAGACCAATGGATTCAAAACTTTAACCTCTTGATCTAAAATACATGTTTTTAATCTTGAATTATGTTCATGTTGGTTCATTTTGATTTTTACTGTGGGTTGAAGTTTAATTTTTTTAAAAAAAAAAAATGTTAGTATCTATTAGTTGTCTCTCTATCAAATTTAAAGATATGTTTAAATCAATTACATGTTTGTTTTCCGTAGGAAGAATATTATTATTATTTAACTAATTTTGATAAAAATGAAGTCCAAACCAATAGGGTGGTTTTAAGCTATTGAAAGTATAAAAACTAAAATAAAATTCAAAATATAGAGACCAAAATAATATTTTAATATCGTATATATAAATAATTTGTTTTTAATTTTTTTAAGTATATATTTTAGAAATAGCCGCTATAATTTAATTCAATCTTTAAAACATTCTTGTTAAATGACAATTTTAATCTATAAACTTTATGAGTTTGTATATAATAGGTCCCACATTTTAAAAAACAACTAATAAATCTATCAATTTTCAAATTTCAAATTTATTATCTAACCCGTATTTAAACTTTCAAATATATGTCTAACAACTCGACATAATTTAAAATTAAATAATTTGTTAAACACAAGATCATAGAATATGAGAAAACCCTAAACTTTCAATTGGGTGAAGTCAATGACTTTTTAAAAAAATGTTAATTAAGTCAAATATCCTTTACAGATAAAATTGAAAGAAATAATTATAAGACACAAAATTAAAATCTTATAAACTTATTAGATACAATTCAAGAGGTAGATTTATATTTTAATCAACATTTTTAACATGGTAAGAAAAAACCCATAAATATGTAACAAGTTATTATAGGTGAAAGAATCAATGAGTTAACGTCAAATATAAAACGTGTTGTATAAAAAAATTGTCCATATTTTATACTTTTAAAAATATTTTGAAATATTTAAATAATCGACATGTTAATTTGGCAATGGATAAAACATCAATTATCATCTTAAGGTCGATTATTCAATTTCCATCCCACCCCAATTGTTGGATTAAAAAAAAAAAAATGTCAATTTAACCGTACAATAAACAATTTTGAATTTTCAACATTTAGATAAAAACGAGCTGTTAGAGTTTTATTTGGATAAAAGAAAAGAAAAGGAGTAAATATGAAATAACAAAATATTATGGGATATAATTCGAAAATAATCTATAACTAAAGGGTATATATGCGAATAAGGGCTTCTACAATTAAAGCCCAAGAAATGGTTATTTTTGTTTATTTTCTCTATCTATGGATCAGGCCTGCAAGTTGATTGTTCTTAAAAAGCCCACCATTTTAGACATGTTTTCTATTCTAATTTGGGTGTGGTGTTTCGTTTTCCGAAATTACTTATAACGAAATTACTTATAACTCGAGAGTAATTGACATGTACTCTTCATTTGAGACGAGAGATCTAAATTTTCATACATCCCGTTGTACTAAAAAAATAAAAAATTGTAATCCCATAAAATAATTAATGAGAATAAAAATGAAAACCAAACCATGTAGACGGTGTAAAAATCCAATCAACTTAGCTATGTTCAGGTCGGATTAAAATTTTAGGTGGTAGATAATAATACATTTTAAATTGTTACATAAGTACAAGATCGAACTCCTTTATGAACTATCTTGATGATGTATTTACTCGTGGCACCAAATAGTTAATATTTTTTAACTAGATAGAGTAAGAAGATAAGCATTTAATATTAAAAAAAGTAAGCTCATAGAAAACAATATTTTGAAATAACAAATTACAAGTTCTTTATTCAATTACACATAAGTTACCTATCAAAGACTTTACTAGAAAGATTTCGATCCTTCACAAGCAAAATTAAAACTCATATAAACTAGGGACGAATTAGAAAGAAAAAAAAAATAGGATTAATTATTCTTTTTTTTGCAACGGTAGTTTAATTAATGCGGGGATTGAACCCATGACCTTTTGGTCACCGGCTCAACCCTATGCCAATTGAGCTATGCTCGATTTGGCAGGATTAATTATTCTTTCAAGTCATGCTCTTGTACAATATTACATTCTAATGAAAGAAAATAGGACTCGAACTTAACACACAAAGAAAGATACTAAAATATAGGAAAAAAATTATCGAAACCCCCCTAAACTTAGATGGCAAAAGAGTAAAATTGAACATAAAACTTTCAATTTCATAAAATAATAAAAAAAAATTGAACTTGAACTAAATTGAACACTCACATAAATTCATAGATAAAAATAGACTTGCTAATACTAGACAACTTTTTATTTGAGTCGACAGTGAAATTCGAACATATGATATCTTAACTAAACCAGTTGAATTATGTTTAGGTTAACTAAAACCCGACCACTTAGAACTATAGGTTATGAATAATGTTGGAAGACAAAATTACATATTTAGAGGAAATGAAAAAAAAAAGTTATGAAATGAGAAGTGGGAAAGAGTATTATTGGAGTGAAAGAGGTATGTGAGGAGGCACATCTAAGAAAAAAGAACAGTTGTAGGGGTATGGGGAAGCATTACTCTTTAAATTGGCCCCCATTTATGTAGAATTGTCAATATCTTTCCCTAAATTATTTATTATTTATTATTTTATATATATATATATATATATATTATTTTTTAAAAAAAATCTCTCTCTCCACACGTGCGCACCAAGCCTTTCCTCTCTGCCACCAACCATGTCCTTTTTTGCGTACACATCTCCCATATCATTAATCTCTTACCTTTTACCTTAAATTTGAATTAAATTACAACTTTAGTATCCAAAATTTCGTTTGTGTCTATTTAATTTCGAAACTTTTAGAATTATTTTTTATTTATTTATTTTTTTTTTTTAAATTCACGAATTTATTAGATATAAAATTTTAATTTATATATAATAGATGAATTGATTTTTAAATTTTAAAAACTAGTCCAGACTTATTCGACACAAAATTAAAAATTTATGGACTAAATAGACACAAACTTCAAAGTTCCAATACTAAACTTAGAATTTAACTGTAAATTGAAATAAATAATTTATTTATTTTTAATTTTTTAGTAGTACAACAAATGCATGATGAATATTGAATCTTTAAAGTCATAAGAGGCGGGACAAATTGATTACTATTGACCTATAATCATTTTGACTTTAAATAAATAGTTTAAATATAGTTCAATTGGTTGAGGATACATTGGGAAATGGTACCAATATCAATTTAGACTAAAATAATTAAAATATAACAAATTTTAAAAAAATAATTACAAATATGACAATTTCTATAGTAGTGTATCACCTCAATTTTTTTTTTTATAGAATTTTGTCCGTGACTATCACTGATAGTAGTTTATTGGTGATATCATTTTATATTATCAATGGATATCAACGATAATAGTCTATCAGTGATAGTCACTAATTTTTTTTTTGTCATATTTGCAAAATATTTTAAATTTTGCTATATTTAACATTATTTTGGACTTAATTGTTATTTATACAACCAGTACTTATACATTTGTCTAAAAAATTAAATATTTAAACCCGGTCCGTTCCACATTGTTGAACTAAATGAAAGCGTGAATTAAATAGGGGCAACTTTTTCTTAAATAAATATTACAACAATTGTGATGTTGGATTCAATCTCATTGCCTATGAGAAGAAATAAAGCTAAATTATCAAAAATATTTTTCAACTATGAGTTGAATTTAAAAAATATCCCTAAATTTTTAAAAGTTTTAAAAAAATTCGTGAACTATGAAAAATGTTTAAAAAATGCCTCCAAACTATAAAAAAAACGTTTTAGAAATGCTCTCACCATTAACAAAAAAAAATATACGAAATTATGATATGGACGGTTAAATTCTAACTTGTAATTGTGTGACATGAAAAAATTATAACTTGTAATTGTGTGACATGGAAAAAATGAAAATGTGAACTTTCGAGGTGTTAAAAAAATCATGAAAACGTAGATATCTGATCTATTCCCCATCGATTTCGCCCTGATCTTTTGAATTGATAAAATAGGGTTTTCTGTTTCATTTTTTCCATATCACACAATTAACCGTTCACATTATAACTTTAGGTGTGTTGTTAACGATGAAATTATTTTTTAAACTCTTTTCATAGTTCAAGGGTATTTTTGAAACTCAATCCATAGTTTAAGAATATTTTTTATAATTTAATGAAAGAATAATGATGTTCTTTGACCTCAGTATTATGCTCACATTGAAAAATCACCAATACTTTATATGTCATTCATATATATATATTTGAAATGTAAATTATTTTTTTATAATTTGTGTTTCTTCGACCAGTGATTAAGAGGTCTTTTTTTTAGCAATACTTTAATGATGTGGTGTTTGAAGAACTAAGTGCGACAATAAATAGACTATGTTCTATAAATAATTAATTCACATGGATCTCTATAGTTACTTTTAAACCATAAAGGTCCAATTTGCTATCGCATTCAACCACGAGGGACTTTCTTGCAATTCTTTATTTACCTATTCTTATGATTCTCTTATTTAAATTTCCTTTATTTCTTTATATATTTAAATTTAAATCAATAAAGAGCCTTTTTTATTTATTGAAATTTATGGTTTTTTCTTATTTGGTAGAAGGAGAGGAAAAAAATGGATCCTTTAGATGTCAGAGATTGATATCGAGTTTGGCCATTAGAAACAATCCATTTTTTTTTGTCCACAATGTCACTTCAATTCGACTACTTTTAATTTTCAACAAAAAGAAAATAAAACAGATTTTTTTTTTTTTTTTTTTTTTTTTTTTTTTTAAATATAGTTCTTTGGATGCTGTCCTTACTCCTATCCATGGTATTAAATTTTCGTGGACATGTCACATTTCCGTTCGACATCGACATTCTTCTTATACGGTATAAAATTGATCAAATATTAAAAAAACAACAAATTGTAACCCAACGTGAATATAATATTATAATAAGTGTATTTTAACTCATTTAAAAGTGCAGAATGTTAATTTATTAATTTAAATACTTTTTTAAAAAATATATATTTTTAAAAATCTTCTAGAAATATTCATCGACATCGATATTTCCATCATTTACATAAAAGACCTCGATATTTTCGTCGACATCCACGTTTAAATCCTTGTCTAGCATATGTGACTAATTAGCTAAAAAAAAGTGCATTTACAATAAAAGTTTGGGAAAAAAAAATCTCAACAGGAAATGAATGTGTCCAGTGAGATTCAAGAATTGACCCAAAAGCAAATATACTTTGCTCTTTTCAGGCAAATTTTGACATTGTTTCTGAGTACAAAAATATAAAATCTCATATCTTACCACTATAATTTGTTTGTCTAGATTCTTGTAAATAGTTTCTTCTTCCACCCAAAAAAGAAAAAAAAAGCACTATAAAATTAAAATATATGAAGATTGAAGAGGAAAACAAAATATAGTAACTGATTGTTGCAAAATAAACAAAGCTCATATTTTCCAATTGTTGAGTTCAGTTCAGTTTCAGACTAGCTACAAGAAAAAAACATAAATGAAATACCCAAAGAAAAGAAAAAAAAACCAACTTGGCTAGTTTCTTTTGCCCATCCAGATGCTTTTTCTTACCTTAGAACTGCTTTGATCAACTGAACTCTTTGGCTTTTGTCCCTTCAAAACCAACTTCTCTTTCACTTCCTTCCTCTCAGCTCTTTGCTTCTTTTCCATTAATGGCTTCTTCTTGGTTTTGGTTTTGGTTTCTAAGCAAAACTTTACTTCATTCTGTTGGTTGAAGAGAGCCAAGCCATTTTCTCCAAATGGGTGTCTTTGTTGTTGTTGTTGTTGATGACTTGGGCCTGAAGAAGCATCAGAAGCCATGGAATCATCACTGTCATCATCTTGGTTGTTTGTATAAAAAGCTTTACTTTTTCCATTTTCTTCTTCATCATCAGAACCTGCATCTGCATCGACATCGGCATCGGCATCGGCATCGGCATCACTAGAACCATTTGCAGGAGATCCAATATACATAGTCCAACCAGATTCACTGCTGTGACATTCTTCTGAAACTCCAAATATTTGGGAAGGCTCCATATATAGCTGAGTACAACACAAGTAATTTGAGGACTTTAAGGAAAAAAACACACACCAAAAAAGAACAAGGAGAAGGAGAAGAAGAACAAGAAGAATGAATAGCAAAATTGGGGAAGGTTCTTGAATGGGGAAGCTGAATTTAGACACCTGAGGAAACCATTCATGACCCAAACAGGCTTCTCTAATAATATGAAAGCTACAAAAAACCAAAACCCATTTTTTTTTTTGTTTCAAAAAAAGAAAAAGTTCTTAATGGTTAGATAAAAACCCTCACTGCCACCACCTGGAAATACAAAGGGAAAATAAATTCTCTGACTTTCACTGAGCAGAAGACAGCTAGAAGTTGTCAATGAAAGAGAAATCCTTCTTATTGCAAAAGGTATAGATGCTAAAGTTTTTCTTGAATTTGAAAGGACATAGGGTTGTTGTTGTTGTTGTTGTTGTGTTGGTTCATTTGGTCATTGGCTTTCTTTCTTAAGAGAAAGATGGCAAAATCATCTTAACTCTTCTCTGCATTCTGTCATAATTAGAAAAGCTATAGCTTTGAATGCAGAGAGATGGATTGCCTCAGACCTATAAAACTAGACAGAATATAAAGACTTATGTTCTTAAATAGGATGGAAATGAACCTCTTCATAACCTTACCTATCTCACTTTCAAATTCTTTTTATTTTCTTTTGGTTCTTCCATTTGTTCTTTTTCTTTCTTGTTTAATATATTTTCACCTCGAGGAAAAAAGAAAATGAAACGAACCTGACTCGACTCGGAGTTGGGTTTCGAGAGCCAACAACCTAAGAAAAATTTGTCACACACAAAAAGAAAAAGCTGTCTGTTTTTTTTTTTTTTTTTTTTTTTCTGTCTTCTTTCTATTTGCAGGTTCAGGTCCTCAGAAAGCAGGATTGTGACTCATGTTTCAGGTTGATTAACGTGGTTGTTTGTTTGTTTGTTTGATTGTTTTTTCCTTTTGTTCAATACAACTCAATTATTTGGTTCCATAAACATGGCTGTCCCTTATCCCAATTGGCAATTCAGCTCCTTGGAAAATGTCATTTCTATTTTCAAGGATTAATTAAAAATCATATAATAAATAAAAAATAACCCAACAGTGCACTAGAATTTAAACTTTAATGAAATGAAATGAACTGGAAAAGGAAGCAAATGTCCTTTTGCTATTGTAGCTATGAAAAACAGTGTTGATACTACAAAGTGAAATAACTGTGATCAGACAGACAACTCCCAGAATTTACTTCAGTATTCACTCTTGAAATGACCTTTTTTTTTTCTCTCTCTCTCTCTCTTCCATGTGAAAAGAATGTAAAGAATCAATAAAGATGAACAAAAGGGTTTCATTTTCTTATGTTACATCAGAGAAAACTTGATTGCTTGTCAAGATTAAAGCAGCAAAAACAACTCAAATGTTGCATTCAAGGGGTTGGGCAACAAAGATAGGTAGAGTTCAGACAAAAGAATAGCTGGTTTTTTGTTTCATGTAGTTGTACATAATTTGGCAGAAGAGATAATTGACTAGTCCTACTATTCTTTCGTTTTTCTCGATGAAAGCTCGATTTCTTACCAAAGAAAAAAAAAACATAATTGACTAGTCCTACCTCATTGATAGGAAGGTCAGGAACAAAACGAAGTTAAGAGTTCAAATAAACAGATGGTTTGCCCCCCACACTTGTAAACATGGCTTAGTTGTTCCCCACTTTCTTCCCCTTTCACCATGGCTTCTTCTGCAAACTCACTAGACAGTGTTTGGCCCATGTATTATTCTTGTTGTTTGTCCTTTTTGCACTATGATTGATTCACTCCACTCTTTAGCCTCCACGTGAGAGGATTTCAAGATATGGTTTTGTAACCAAAATGATGTCTTCAAAGCTACACATTTCTTTCTCTATTTCTCTCTTCATATCATCTTCATTGTGCTCTTTTTAATACTGTTAACTTGAGCATACCTCAACTGGTTAAGGCATATAGGTGTCGCGACGATGCCTCTCGGAATTTCTGGCTTGATTTCATCTTTCTCTTTACTTGGCTTCTTCAATTTGAATCCAATTAGCTCATTTTTCGTCATAAATCTTCTAAAACATTTGGTTTGCTCCAAATGCTCGATTCTACAATATATACAAATATAATTGTGAAAATAACCATTTAATCTTCAAAACTAGCAATATTAAGGACCTAGAGATAACTCACAATGTGTGTTGTCAATATACCCTTGACCAAGAGGTCAGAAACTCGAATCCCCCACCCACATGTTATTGAACTCGGAAAAAAAGAGTTTTTTTTAATACTTAATTATGGCTCAAAATTCACGTGAGGTAAGGAAAAACAACGAGATCTTAACTTAAGTCACTTGTTTTTTGGTTTTTTTAGTCTTTGGATCACATTCTTTTTGACTTAAGGTTCATGGATGACTCATACAATGCCTTTTTGTAGATGGGTTTTCAACAAGTTGAGGTAATCTTTCTTCATTCTACTATATTATATCCTGTGTTTGACCAATATCTACCTTTTTATATCATAATGATAAATGTGCAATAAAACAAGCATTTTTCAGTACATAGGATATCTGCAATCAAACAGGTTTTTAATGGTTAAACCAAACATTATGTTAAAACATAACCGAGATGTTTTCAGAACTCATCTGTTAAATTTTAAGTAACAAGAACTTTATTTTTTCTTTATGTTTTTCTGTGAGTATATAGAAAGGAAGGGAAACAAATAGTGTACTTTGGAAGGCCCATTTTTAGTATTTTGTTAAGGAATATACAAACAGTGCCTTATAATAATAACTTAGCACCACATGCAAGTTGGAACTTTCTGCCCTTAATGGATGCAGTTGAAGATGGAAAAAGACAATTCAACTTTGTCCAAATCTTTGGATATTCATTATTATTCTAATGTTCTCTTTAGACCTATTGGGGTTACTTTTTAAAAGCTCATGGCCAACAATTGTATCTTTAACTTTGATCTTATGTCTCTCCAAATATGTCATTTTTTTACCAAACTAGCTCACAATTCTAAGTAGTCCCCTACCTCCCCACCCATGTGTTTGCTTAGAGAAAATCCATTCTCATAAGGAGAGTGGCTACTTAATTTATTCAAAAGGGTTTGGATTATTCAACCAAGGCATGTACAAGAATAGACCTATGTTCAAACCTGTCCTTTGTGCTCATAGATTTGCACTATTCCCATCTCTACCAACTTACTTCTCCACAAACTTGTTTGTATTATATTAGGGTTTATAACTTATTGATTCAAGTATGATTCCATCAACAAACTTCTATTAAATCGATAATCTTAACAAAACACTACAAATATATCAAATATGTTGGGAAAAATACACGAGATATAAATAACGCGGAATAACAACAATATTATATCTCACGTTCCCACTTCACAGGTTAGAACCAAATAAGTATCGATCACAAAATACAATAATAAAGATAAGGGAAAGAGAGAACGACACCGTAATTTATACTGGTTCGCCCCGATCTCAGGACTACGTCCAGTCTTCTGCAACTGCAGGTTCAATTATAATGGAGATTACAATAAGCATCAGCTCAGCGCTACAAACTACCCTCAATAGCCCAACAATGACTATTGACTTCCAAGTATCACAACCCGATAACTTGGGATCAACAACGAAGAAGAAACCGCTCAAATCACAAGAAGAATATGAATTTTTCTTCTTAAATGCTCACTGCCTTCAAAAAGACTCCACGGCCAAAACCAATATCTTCCTTCTTTGATTTTTCTCTTCTTTTGTTGATTAATATTGAACACCCACCATTTTTCCTTTTATAGAAAAAACCACCCACATTTAAGCCAATTAAAACCACCTTTTAATTGAACCAATTACAAAAGTTGCTTAAGGAGGTTATATTGGGCTTGTGGGCTTTTATTGAGTTTTGACTCCAAATTCTTAACAATCTCCCACTTGGAGACAAAACGACGATCTTGCCTCCCACAGCAACGAAACTGGTCATCTTGGCAAACTCCAAGAATTTACTCCAGTGCAACTGTTATTTCTGATCTTCTTGGCAAACTCCAAGGTTCAACAAAAAACCTGTAAAATAACAAAAAT
Organism: Herpetospermum pedunculosum; assembly: GCA_028017165.1. Lineage (NCBI taxonomy): Eukaryota > Viridiplantae > Streptophyta > Magnoliopsida > Cucurbitales > Cucurbitaceae > Herpetospermum > Herpetospermum pedunculosum. The sequence continues at coordinate 2,627,389 of CM051530.1, forward strand.
TACAAAAGAGAGGTAACTATCTGAAAGTAACTGTAGTGCATCTGTGCTCGCCCTGAGGAATGGGCTCGCTACGTGGATCTATCTCCCAGACGAAAAAGACAGACACGTACTCCCACTTCAGCTAAGTGGTAACAACTGACATCTTCTTCAACCCTGAATCACTGTTCTTGAAGAAAATATATTTTGAGAAGGGTTTGAATTTTCTATTCAAACCTGTTGCCAAACTAGAGACTTTTCCTTTGACCTTAGCAATTGCTTTGGCCTTCCACTTCGATGCCTCCACTCGCCTCGGCGACTTCTTCAATTCGTTCGAGCGTCTGACAATTGAGGGTTGACAATAGCCATCAACTTTCTCTTCTGAACTTCCCAATTGTTTCTGAATTGAAGGATCGTGATCCAACTGATCAAACTTGGCTATCAGTGCTGCTGGCTCACCTCTATAACAACCATCTGCAGCTTTAATTGGCATCCACCGTCTCTTTGATTCTTTGGAAACATTCAACTGACATTTGTACAATGTAGATTTTCTGTGGCCAACTGCCACTACTTGGGATCCCAGTATGAGTTTACACTGGCGACTGCCAAACTCACACCTGTAGCCTTCATCTGTCAACTTGCCAATAGAGATGAGATTCATCTTCATTCTAGGCACAAACCTGACATCATGCAATACCAGAACACTACCACATTCTAACTTCAGACTAACATCCCCAATCCCACTGGTTTTGGAGACTCTGCCATCACCCATTCTCACTAGACCATGACATCCTCTTGTGAAGGATGTGAACAAACTTCTATCTGAAGTTATGTGAACTGACGCTGCACTGTCTAAAATCCACTCAGATGAATTACTAAAAATTTCTGTGTCACTTCCAACACAGACACATGCATCGGCATCATCAACTATGTTTGTCTCATGCTTTCTTTCCTGATCCTCTTTTAGTTTTCTACACTGACTTTTATAGTGACCTATTTTGTGACAGTAAAAGCATTCTATCTCCTTATTCCTATGACCCCACTTCTTCCCACTGCTACTCGGTTTCATAAATTCTTTACCCTTAGTCAAAGCTAAAGCTGATCCCGTAGTAGATGACTCTCTACCACTACTCTTTCTACGAATTTCTTCAGCTAGAGCTAAATCACAAACCCCTGAAAACTTCAGAATATTTTCTCCTACCGAATTAGACACAGCTGTCTTCATCGTTTCCCAACTTTCAGGTAAAGACATTAATAACTGAATAGCGTATACTTCATCAGTAAAATCTATCTTAACAGACTTTAACTGATTTACCAAAGTGGTAACCTCATTGATATAGAAATTTACAGATGCATCTTCAGCCATTTGCATGTTAAAAAATTTCTTAAGAAGATATGCTTTACTATTAGCAGACGATTTCTCGTACCTGTTTGTAAGCGCTTCCATTAGCTTGATTGCGGTAGTCTCATTGGCTACAAGACTAACAACTTCCATTGTCAAACACATTCTGATGTTTGCAACTGCTTGTTCATCGAGATCTTCCCAATCTCCATCTGACATCTCTTTCGGTCTCTCTTTCAGTGCCTTGTGCAATTTCTTGCAGGTTAAAAAATCCTTCACCTGCATCTTCCAATAACCAAAATTTCCCCCATCAAATTTTGTGACTCCTTCGAAACTCTTTGGATTCGTCGCTCCCATGATTTCTGAACCAAAAGCTCTGATACCACTTGTTGGGAAAAATACACGAGATATAAATAACGCGGAATAACAACAATATTATATCTCACGTTCCCACTTCACAGGTTAGAACCAAATAAGTATCGATCACAAAATACAATAATAAAGATAAGGGAAAGAGAGAACGACACCGTAATTTATACTGGTTCGCCCCGATCTCAGGACTACGTCCAGTCTTCTGCAACTGCAGGTTCAATTATAATGGAGATTACAATAAGCATCAGCTCAGCGCTACAAACTACCCTCAATAGCCCAACAATGACTATTGACTTCCAAGTATCACAACCCGATAACTTGGGATCAACAACGAAGAAGAAACCGCTCAAATCACAAGAAGAATATGAATTTTTCTTCTTAAATGCTCACTGCCTTCAAAAAGACTCCACGGCCAAAACCAATATCTTCCTTCTTTGATTTTTCTCTTCTTTTGTTGATTAATATTGAACACCCACCATTTTTCCTTTTATAGAAAAAACCACCCACATTTAAGCCAATTAAAACCACCTTTTAATTGAACCAATTACAAAAGTTGCTTAAGGAGGTTATATTGGGCTTGTGGGCTTTTATTGAGTTTTGACTCCAAATTCTTAACAAAATAGACATATTTAAGCCAGTAGGTGATACCGTCACCTAGGAGAAAATCGGGATTTCCCGTCAAGACATGTCGATGTTCGCATCGCTCCTCCATTTGACTTCACACATATTCCCCTTGAGGCAGTTGGGCAGTATTAAGAATGTATCTTGTTGTTATGCAGTTGGAGTTATAATAATCTTGGTGGTGTCTTGCTGAGATGCAGGTTACCTAATTTTTCAAGATAACTACATATTTTTTTCCCCACAAACAACTGCTAACATTGTATCCTTCTGTCAGTAGACAGTAGGTGTAGAAATTTGTAGAAGTTTACAACAAAGCAACCACTCCACAATCTACCATATTTTTTATATGCAAAAGTGATCAACTTGACTCCTCACCTTGTTTTATTTTTTGCCTAATTCAATGCACATTCAACCTCCAACAGAGTCAGAGACTTCAAAAACATGAAACAAAAATTTCAGAACCAACCTTAAGGTCATCCTTCTTTATTTTATTCTCTTCTATCAATCATTCTTCTTTGGTTGTAGCTGCTTTTGCAAGAGATAATGCTCAATAGAAAAGGAAAAACCACTAAAGTAAAGAATTATTCATGCCAAATGATTTGATTTTCATACAAGCAATTAGTAACTATTAAATTTCTTTTGGAGTATAACAAATGGGGTAGGGGGATTTGAATCTCCGACCTCAAACGAGGAAGTTCATATGTCAATTACCGCTGAGCTATGCTCACTTTTGCAGTAACTATTCAATTTTTCATCTCTACTTTTTCTTGTTTTCTATATAAAGAAAAAAGAGGAAAGATTAAAAATTATTGTAGGAAAGTTTGTTCTGAATTTATTCTGTTCTGTAGCATAATTTTATAGATACTAGACCAGGTCCTTACCCAGTTGCCCCACCAATGTGTGATCCAATGCAACATGGTCAGTCCCAGCCATACCCTCCAATTGTACCTCCTCAAGGGGAAACCAACTCTCAAACTGTACCTCCTTTAAGGGAAACCAAAACTAGAGGTGATGGGTTTTGCAGAGGATTGTAAGTTTTCTCCCTCTTTTTCTCTCCTACACCCCCCCCCCCCCCCCCCCCCCCCCTAAAATTATGCTATGGTTTGAATTATCTCTGTATTCAAATAGTTGTGCTGGCTTGTGTTGCTACTGCTGCCTAGATATCTGGTTCAAGGGATGGAGGGTCCTTGGAAAGGGCACTTTGCCCCTACACTTCTAGTTTGTCTGACACAAGTTATCTTCTGGGTTCCCATGAGCATGTAGTATGTTTCTCTGTAAACTACAGTTACCATCTGATTTCAGGTTCTGTATATGAAGTTTTCAATGCCCCATGTTGTTATGTATAATATCCCAGTTAATTTTTCAAGTAAGAGAGATGAACTAATCGTAAAGAAGATCACTTTTCTGAGCTTAGTTCAACAAAACTAGAACATTTCACTAAGAGCGAGCTCAGTTCCTAGTTCAAACAGTTGAGAATTTAACTCTACTTCACGACACTATTTTCTCATACATTTCTCTAAGAGTTTCACTCTAACCAAACAGTTTCTACTCTCGTTTCTTCAACGCTCATCGACTAACTAATTCCCAACAAAAGAGACAGGCTTTGCCATGTACCTGGGATGATCATCCCCAGCCATCATTACAGCTATACTTAGAGCGGTATCAATCTGCTCGCTGCCTGTCTTCGTGTTTGCCTTCTCTTTGTCGTCGTTGATAGTAAAATTTAGCATCCGCATTTGGTGAGAGCAAGCAAGGATGAAAAGAACAGCAGAAGTGATTCCAAAAACAATGGCAAAGCCTCCAAAGATATATGGGACAGGAGAGTTCCATTGCAAGAACTCTTTCCATATAATTGTCATCTCTCCCTTGCTTTGTTCTTGTAAAATGGGATTCACCTCAATTTATACCTAAATATCCAACTGTGCAAGAAATTGAATGATGTTTTTGAATCCTAAATAGTGATCAGAAATCATTAGATTCCAACAGAACTTTTAACAGAAACTAACATTTATGAATACTGTATTTTCACTTGTTATTCACCTTAATTTTAACAATATTCTTCAAAGTTGTGCAATTGAAAAGCATATCTAAATTTGCAAGTAGTTATTCAGAACATCTTCTTTTTTTTATTTATTTATATGAATGTCGAAGTGTAAACTAACAGAAGTAGAGAAGTATGCAGTGGATGTCTAATAGTTTTCTGTACTTGAAAAATAGTATCAAGAATATTTCCAAGAGCACTGGGAAGTGGAGAATTAATTCCCTTATTTGATTCCTATATGTACACTAGCTTTGAAGATTAGTCAAATCAATATTATCAAAAGAAATCACCCCCCTTTTCTTCAGAACCCAAATTCCTTGCAACATGCAATCAATATGGCAGGAAAAAAAGCAAAACATCAAAAGTATATTTTACCCACTTGATCTTGTTGCAACAGGTGTAAATTCTGAGGAATTGATGCTTTTCTTTCATGTGTAATATTCCAATTCTTCTCAGATGATACACAAAGCTTTGAATCAAATATCTTCTCCTTGAAGAACACACCTGAAATCCTCAAGGGAAACCTGTACATCATCAATCCATTAAAGACAAATTCAAGTATATGGGACCTCAGCTTTCCGTCAGTCGGTATTGTATAACCATGATGCCTGCATGGTGGAACTGCAAACAACCTGTCGCCAAATTTCATGTGATGCAAAGTTGAAGAAATAATAATTGCTAAAGAACTGAATAATATATCAAGGTAATTCGATCAATTTACATTCATACAGTAACATAATTTAATGTTAGGGAACATTATTAAGGCTCGGGAAAATCTTGAAGACAAATATATGCTTCTAGAAACATAAATTATGTGGGTAGCACAATGGTGCATTTTCTACAACTATACTCAAGAAGCCGAGAACAATCTGTAGTTGTATAAATTACAAAAATATTTAAACTATATGATTGCCATTGATAGTCCAAGAACATTAAACAATTGTCAAAACTATGACGATTAACTGTATAACACTGAAATAGGAATAGCTCCTGCTTTATTTCCACAGCAAGTAATGCGAGGTGTCAGCCATGAATAGCCAGGTAGCTCAATGTAGTATAATTCCATATGAGAAATGATCCGATATTTGCTTCATTTCCACTATGTCTCAATTAGAAAACTTTGAGATAAGCTTGTCAACATGAATTACAATATCATCAATGCGAGGACGGACTGCAGCATGTGGCTGAAGCATCCACTTCACAAACTGGTGAAGAGCATCTGGATATGGAGGATTTGGTCCAGCCGGCCACTTGATCTGTACATTTACGATCGCTAACTGTAAGCTTCCTCCAGATTCGCCAAGTGCATATTCAAATGGAGATACCCCATACCTAGATATACAGACGTACACAGTCATAAGCGATCACAAAATTTGGTTATAACTTGTTGAATATGTACTCAGAAGTCACCATCTAGATTTAAAAATATCAAGCACGGTTAAGTTATTGTGAAAATCATAGTTATTAAAAGGAAAAAAATAGGGAGAGAAAGTTTGATAGGGAGTCATGACAGAAAATATAATTCATTCTCAAAAAATTGAATCAAACTAAGCACTTATAGTTATATCCATGATTTACAGTCTACTCGGTTGACTCAACTGCCATCTCCAAAAAAAATATTAGTGTAAATAACAGGGAGGAAAAAAAATAGAAATTCCAAAGATTGGCAAAATTCACGATTTACCATAAGTTGTTAAACGTGCATATAATTTCAAAGATCAGCAAAATGATAACGAATTCAGGGGAAAGAATTTGTGCTCACATTATTGCATACAGAGTGCATCCTAATGACCATATGTCAGTTCGTTCGTCAATATCTGCATGGCTTGCACAATCCCACAACTCAGGAGCCCGGAAAGGAGCAGAACAATGTTCAGCTGCCCATTCCTACATGGAAAATTATGATGGTTATCAGCTCATGTATGTTTTTTCTAATTTAGAGTGAAGTGCAAAAGATTAACATTCCCATTTATCTGCAAAGTTTCATGAGGCAGCAGTGCAAATTGATATGGTTGAATTGTAGAAGACTTGAAGGAAGAACAGCATTATATGAAACCTGTAACTGCAGTGCCTCTGAACGAGAGCTAATTTGCCTCCTTGCAGGTCTAGCACTTCCAAAATCCATCAATATAGCAAGAGGTGGCTGGCCCTTTCTATGAGTTACGAGAACATTACCAGGCTTGATGTCATTGTGTGCATATGGGGGACCAAAATTGTGCATGTGCTTGAGACCCGCACATAGCTGTGTTCAATTAATTCAATCAGCAAGAGAACAGGGATTTTGCAAAGCACGCATGATACCAAAAACTATTTTGGTTTAAAGAAGGGGGAAGAAGAAGAAAAGGCCAATGGAAAATTGAAATAGATTAGGACCGTTCAAAATATTCAGCAGAAAGCAGATGAACACCATGATAATTGATAAGAGCAACATTCTGGAATGAACTAATGCAACAAAAACAATTCCCTAAAAAAGTTAAATGAGATGAGAAATAATTTGAAGAAGAATCCCATCAGAAGTTCCAAACTCCTAATTACCTGTCGAAATATTTGCAAAACATCTGATATTGAGAAGTACTCCTTATTTGCTTTCATGGTTTTCGCATTGTCGAATAATGTCCCATCCAAATGTACTGGAAATAGTAAGTATGCTTCATGGTTCCAAGATCGTTCTTGGGTAGGCTGGCCAATGATATCAAAATGGTAAATATTCAATGAACAGTTGGTATTTTTTTAACATATATAAGGTATACTGAGAGTAAAACATAAAATAGCAGAGATAACCACAAATAGTGTTACATTGCCATGGGCAGATGTCACCTGACATATAAAAAATGGAGATAAACCATAAACCCAAATTTTACTGGAAAAGTAAAAAGTTTACACCAAGGATAAATTTCATTTTCAAGCCAATAAATGCTTTCGAGATCACAATTATTCCAAACAATATTTGCAATGTGTGCAAGAAATTTGGAATTGGTTCATATGCAATTCTCTTTAAGAGGAGAATAAAGAGAGGTAAGGTTGATCGCATAAAACTGGTGAAAATAAGGATGTCAATTGAACATCGTGGTAACAACTTTTACTGCTTCTCTCATCAAAGATTTTTTTTATTAGGACGTAGGCCTTGACAATCACCTTTGTAGCTATTACAGCATGATCAAGAAGAGGAAGTAGATTGGGATGACTAAACAGAGATGAAACACGGATCTCCTCTTTCACCAATTCCAGTTGTTCGTTATTCTGAATGAGCACCTTTTTCAATGCGTACGAACCATCATCTGTGCAAATAAAGCAACAAAAGTTGGTTTTAGTTGGTTGACTAGCCTGGACATTGAAAAAGTATTTCATTAGAATGCCCGCCACTATGAAACAAAAAAATTATTTTTGCACATTTGACACTTTTATCCAGGAAGAAACAAGTCTTCAAATCTTGGTCCAAGAAGGATTGCCAATATAAATTATTTGATTCGTTATTTCAAGAAAATTGTTGAGATGGAGGTAAAAACTAAAAATGAAGATGTGATTATCTAGAAATTAATTATGCAGAGATTACATTAGAACCCAATTTTCTTAGCTGAGGATATTCATAGATGAAGCATCCACATCCGGAACAAGCAAGAGAGCAAGTGAATAATCATTATAAATACATGTACAAAAACAAATATTTTTTGGTGGGCATGGGTATATCTATAAGACTAAATATATTAAAACATGGCTACAGATATCAAAATTAATAAACTATCTAAAACCTAACATTAAAACATGGCACTGAGAGCAATTGACTTGCCAACCCGACCATAGCACCACTGGATAAGACACCTATTACCTTCACTTCACTAATGTTGAAGATTCTATTTCCAACCCACATAACTCAAAGAAGAGAGAGAGGGAGCAGCGAACCCAATTTTCTTAGTCAAAAGTCAGTAGCCGCTGCATCAAATTCAATACATAAACGAAGACGCGTGCTTGAGCAATTGAATGTAGCGGAGGGCAAAAAGCTGAAATTCGAATCACAACTTAAGCTTACATTTACAATATGCAGCAACTTAGATCAATGAGTCAAACGTCAAGAACAAGAGTCAAACTTATAAATGCCGAGGTGATCAAAGCATGAACAGCTTCATTTTCAAAATTATTGTACATTCACACCAGCTGGAAAACTACTGAGCGAATTTCATACTGGATTAATTAAAACAAGCTACGTAGATTCAGATTAAAACGAAAATCAGCCCAGATCAAGAAACCACATAACTAAATTATTTCGCCCAGAATTCAACCAATCAATGTAGAAACGAGAAATCAAATTTCGCGGATCAAGAACTTCGCAAACAATAAAAAAACAAGAAACAAATTAGTAAAAATGTGTGCGCGCGCATGAGAGGGAGAGAAAGTTGAAACCAGATAGATGAGTGGAGTCCTTGAATTTCATGCGCAAACCACCGAGAACAGCGTCTGAAGATGAATCGGCGAGCACCTCTTTGACGAGGAAGACATAAGCAAAGCCACCTTCACCGAGCTGCCTGACGATCCTGAACCTGTTCTCGTTGATCCAAACATCTCCACCGCTGTTGACGGCGTCGTAGAAAGCATTCAATCCAGAAAATGTGCAGCCCATCTCTTCGTTCAATCTGAGCTTCAAGAATGCATACAGATCTCACAGCGGTCTCGAATTCCCGCCTCTGAATCGAGAAATTGGCAAAATCAGATTTCCGAAGTGAGATCTGAAACTTCGGAATTCATGAGAACCGAAGTTTTGTGATTTGAGCTGAATTCCTTATTTATTATTTATTATTTATTATATATTAAAAAAACAGTTACGAATTAACTATATTAACGTATTTACTATATACGTGTGTATTATTTTCACAAAATTATGTATTATTTTTATATAAATTTATTTTTACAAAAAATAAAAATAAATGCTGGAACATTGACTTGTAGATATGTTGACAATTTATATAGAGATTTAATATTGACATTCATGGCAGCATTAAAATGTTGCATCCATTAAAATATCCCCATTCGTTCTAAGAAAATATTGAATCCATCAAAATTATAACAAAAACATCAATTAAAAATCAGTCACAAATATGAATTATTATTTTATTTGAACTAAAAAAACAATCAATGCTAATTAATACGGAGGACCATCAAGAATTTCAAAATCAACTCTAATTTAAATAAATATTAAAAATAAGGAAAAATGAGCTCTGACATAATGTTGTGTTTTAATGGTTCAAAAGTATTTTTTACCTACTTTTTTATTTCGTAGTTTAAAAGTATTTTTGAAATTTCAAAAAAATCGTTTTTCAGGAATATTTTTCAAATTTTTAAAAATTCGAAATATATATATATATTTTGATAATTTAACCTAGTTTATTATGCAAATATTTAAAAGCTAAAAAGGAAATATTTGAAAAATACCCTTAAATTTTTTTCATAGTTCAAGACTTTTTTTTTTTTTTTTTTTTCTTGTTTACTTTTAAAAGTTCAAATGCGAAAACAAAAAACGTTTAAAGACCAAAACAAAACAAGCATACAAGTTTATATTTAAACCAATTTCAAAATGAATGTAACAATCCATGTTACTAAATAATACTAAATAATAATTACGGTAGAAAAGAAAAACAAGCAATATTTAACCAACACCAACGTCAACATATGCATAGCTCAAGAGACATAAAACATGTACTCTCGACAAGAGGTCAGAGGTTCAAATCCTCCACCCAACATATTGTCAAAAAAAAAAAACATTTAACCCGCATCAATGTTGACCAATCCGAGTATAGCTCAAATAAAAAATGTAGCAATTACCATCAACACCTAAATGTCGATGATTCAAACAATATTTTACATCTCTTGTATTTGACAATTGAAATCATAGATTTAGTCCCGGCATTTCGCGATTTATACCCCTTTAAGCTGCTGCTGGATTAAAGGGGAAAATCAACAAGCTGAACTTTCGTCATTATTTCCAATGTGTTACCAACATATAAATGATTGCTCCTCAATTGTAAGCATGACCAACGGGAATTGGCACAATGTACCTGTTATTCCTCTCACTGTTCATGCCAGTATTTGCTGATTCAAACCAAATGGTTCATCTTGTCTTTGCCAATCAGACTTGTTTTAGAGGTGCAGAAGTTATTGCAGGTTGCTGTTGAGTAATGCAGTGTATATTTCCACCTCCCAAAACAATCTCTCTAGCACCTTCAATTCCAACTATCTGAAACATTGCAAAAGACTGGTTAGAAATGGAAATGTCTCGAGAAAGGATGTCGAATATTCAAAATAGTGAGCAACACTATTATATGACTTTCATAATTATGATGCAGTTCTTATCCGTGAGTGTTGGGACCAGCTTACGCGCACTTCGACGAATCTCACGGGACAACCACTTGACTCTACTACATTTGGTTGCCAACTATGGATGTCATAAACAACACTATTGAGAAAAAGAAAGAGATCTGGGACCTAAAAAGAAACTGGAAACTTATTGCTTCCATTGATAGGTGAAAATGCCCCTGTGAATTGCCCATCACACAAGTAGATCTGCATAAGGCGACAATTCTGTTCCAAGAATTCCTACCCATCACAAAACAATGTAGAACAATTCTTGATGACCTAGTTTGACCATCTTTATTTGCAGCACTATCCATTCCTTGATCACTAACCACAATTACAAGGTGACATTCGATCTTTATGGTTAATTCAAAAAACTCTACACTTTATAATGAGACTAAATTACCAAGTGTGTGATTAACAATATTTATCAATCCAAAAATATCAAGGTATTTAAGCATGGGCAGGAAATTTTTCAACAATTGATCAGTATATGTGTCTTCTAAAATGTTTAATGTATCAGATAATTGGAATGCATTATATATTACTTCGTGATTTGGAAATGCTGCGGCGAGAACACGGACAGCTTCCTCATCCCACTTCTGATCCCCAAATCGAGGTGCAATAATTGCTCCATTTGCAATGTAGAAGTTTACATAAGAGGCAGCAAGTCTCAGACCGGGAGGTCTTGCTTTAGCATCACCATCCTGTAACTCAAAGGGAAAATAATAATAAGACAAGGGAGATTGAAAATCTTGTGATTTCACTTCTCACTCTTGCATAATTAAAGTTTGTTGTCAAGTACATTTGCAGCATTTTATTTGTTTGAATGCAAAAGGAAGTAATAATATCATAGACATGGAAATCCTAACAAGAAGATAATTGAGGAAATTAATAATCAATAAATGAAAAAAATGGAAGAATTACTGAAAAACATATTGTATTCATGTTGTTTCCCTCATATCTTCATGAAACAGGGTTAGTTTTACAAAGACCCACATTCTTGAAAACTTTATTTCTTCATGAGAGGAATTAACAGAAATTTTTTCATTAATCGTGGATGTTCGGGCAGCCAGAGAATAATTAAGAGAAAGTGAGTGGCATGAATGACAGAAGTTGCAAACGGAATATTTTCCACCTTAAACGTCTCTCTGTTTTTACACCATTAAAGGAAATAAATGAACAAAAAGAGGGGAAGAGTAGAAGGTTGCCATAAAGTTCTACATTAAAAGTTAACATGACGTACAAAGGGAAACTCATTTTTATTTTTTTTTTGGGTAGGGATATACAAAGAGAAACTTAAGGATATAAATTTCTACCTGGAAGATTCCTGCAGCCTCTTCATTTGTCGAATAAAGTGGCCCTGGCACATGGAGTTTTATTATTTCCAATTTCCTACCTTTGGCATCGGTAGTTTCTGAGAGAACAGAAAATGCTTCTACAGACCGTTCGTACTGAGGATCTGTTTGATCATCAGTCCAAGACAACAGAACCACTCCAGGCTTTGCAAAACAGCACATATTATCGATATGACCATTTGTATCATCATCGCCTGTCAACATTTAAAGTTCATATTGTCTGAATTCTTTATCCTTTTAAGAAAGTTAGAACTCTGCCAAAAAAAAAAAAAAACTCTTGGCTCACCTACCAACCCCTAGTTTAAAGGGAAAAGTACACAAGTAAAATTGATGACGATGAAGAACTTAAATGAACTTAAAGTAGAGATCTTATATAATAATAATATTCGTTAAAATTACAGAACCAAGTCAAGCACAAAATGCAGATCAAGTACCGTATAGTCCACGAGGCAGCCAGATGATTTTCTTCACCCCAAGATATGCCTTTAGTATATCCTCAATCTGACCCTTTGACAAATGTGGATTTCTATTTTTATTCAAGAGACACTCCTCTGTGGTAAGACAAGTCCCTGAAGAAAAAAGAAAGTTAAGAAACAGTGCTGTATTCACTAAATTTAACATTACATGGTAAATCAATAAGCTACGAGTATCTCCATCTCTCTCTCATAGTGCAGTATGCAGTGGGTAGGGAAGCAGGAAAGGGAGGTTGTACCATACACATTACTCCATATCCTATAGGTTTTCAATTGAGCAATTGTATATCGGTTCTATATTTGCAACAAAAAGGACAGACATAAATTTGACATGATATCGTGTCTAATTTGAAGACTGGTTCTCTTCTAAGGTGTGAAGTCTTCCTGCTTAGTGGATGAAATTAGGCCATAAGATTTTCTCAAATGAGAAAGAAAAAGAAATGACAACACAGACCAACAAGACGGTATCGTTACCTTCTCCATCTACATGGATGCTTCCACCTTCAAGAACAACTTCGTTCAAAAACCTAGGAAGCCTCTCAATATCCAGGATCTGCACACAATCATGAAGGGGGTCAAATAAACAGTCAACAATATGGAAGGATGAAGGGGGAGAGAGAGTATACACTAACCTTCCTTGCAACTTGAAGATCAAGACTCCAATCAGTGTAACAACCATCCTCAACACCTACAAAGCCAAGGCCAAGAGATATTCCATTTCAGGAAACCAACAACAATGACAGTTAAAGAAAACTCATATGATGGGAATTCCCATCAGGTACTGCCTCTCTCTTTAAGAGAGTACAACTCCTCATGATGGGTTATTACTTCAGGTATAACTGGCAATTGTTTAAGCCTTCTAGGAAAGTGGTTCAAGGCAACATCACTTTGATTACCCAAAGCATGAATAATTTTAATCATAGTACATAATAGATTTACGTGTCTACAACCTTACCTCCCCAGCTATTGAAGTTCCAATCAATTCCTGCAACAGCTTCCACTGGAGCACCAGAATTTGAGATTCCTTTCCTTACAACAAACTATAGATGAAAATCGTTAGAGGAAAACTATGCAATAGCCAGATAATAATAGAGGTCACTGAGATTGATCCAAAAATCAGGAAAAGGAAGAACCATACAGTGGGCCCAGTATCGCGGAACCAACAGTCATTTATTCCTAGCTCAACAACCCTGATATTTGCTGGTAGCTGACTTCGGGCATTTTCCCACTGGAATGTAACAAATGTAAAGTTTCAAACAAACACTTGAAGGAAGAGTGAGCAGTAAATATTAAAGAGACGAAAGATTGCATCCTTCTTTCTACAAACACCTGGGAGGCACTAGCACAGACAGTCACACATTCGAACTTTGAAATTGCAGATGCAACCTTTGCAAATACACGTTGGCCGTGTATTGCATTATCCCTCCAATTATCTGGCCGTTCCTGTAATTCAGATTTTCAGTAATCACATTTAAGTACTGATGAATATTCCAATTAGAGAGGCAGATTCATATGGTTTGTTAAAAAAAAACATTCAACTGGAGAAGGGTTCAAATTCATCCATCCACAATTGAAGTAAATTGATTTGGAATATTTCCATAAACGGGAAAGTTTCTAGCGTAACATCAACCAAGAAGTTGGCAGATCATCAATTTTAACTTCGTACGAAATCGCAACTGTACTGCTCTGATACATGCCCCATCTATGAAACAAACTTGCAATTGGAGAACCAATCATCCACAACAAACGAAAAACACCATAGTTTCGATATACAAAAGAAATCAACAATCGTTCAATAACACAGAGAAGCGAATAAAACTCCGGCATCTAATATCATCACAATTGATAATAACCACCAAATAAACACAAACAAAACGAAAGAGAAAACCGTACTCCCCCGAAATTGGCCAGAGTCAAATTACCAGTTGAATTCTCCCATGCAATACATGAATCAAACAGAAAACCAGTATCCAAAAACCATAAAGTAGAAAGAAGAAGAAGAATCAAAACAGGGATGAAACACAGAATCGATGAGAATGAAAGCAATAGAGCGATGAACTTACAGGCCAACCAATCCAACATTGGGAGTGGGGTTCCCACTCAGCTGGCATATGAAATTGAAGAAGAGATGGATTGCCTTCGAAATCCATGGCGGCGAGATGCTCCTTCTACCTCCTCTGTTTTCCGATGATTTAGCAGCCGGAGAGAAGAAAAGGCATGCACGAATTTGACCAGTGGAGTGTGAGATGATGCTGTAGGTTTGTGATATTCAGATTCTTTCTTATGTATTATTTATAGTTATAAATTTATAATAACCAAAGTCAAAATACCTCAGCGTACTTGTCTTTTATTATTTTTTATGTGAGAAATTGGGAATAATATTGGAAGGGTAGATATAGATAATTTTATTCAATTAAAAAACTACTTAGATTCTATCTTGAATCAAATTATCTCGGATTAAAATTAAGATTAAGTATGTGATTCATTTATGTAATTAACTTTTTTTTTTCTTTTCTTGATAAATACTTTGCCTTTTAATTTTCTAAAATATATATATATATATATATATATATATATATATATATATATATGTGGATATAAATTTATTTTAAAAAATAAAAAATAGAAATAAGGAGATACATGAAACTGATTAAAAATTAGGAGTATACTAATCCATTTTTTTTATTTGGAATAAAATCATATTTCCATTTAGAAAAAAAATATATATTTCAATTATATTTTTAATCAGTTTATTATTAGGGTCTGTTGCACAAACAAAAAAAAAAATGATTGCAAATTTAGCAAAATTTTAAATCTTTTGCAAATATAAAAAAAAAAAAAATCAGTGATTATCTAGACTTTATTAGACTATTATTACTGACAAAATTCTATACAAAAGACTATTATTAGCGATAAACTTCTATCGATATACCATACTATAGAAATTGCCATATCCGTAATTTTTTTTAAAAAAATGCTATATTTTTAATTATTTTACTCTAAATTGACATTTGTTACCATTTTTCTTATTAGTATGACATTTAATTTATTTTTAAAAAAAAAAATTAAAAAATTATGACATTTAATCGATCTAATTAACTAAAATTAAAAAGAGCATTTTGGTCTAAATATATTTTTCAATCTTTTGTTTTTTGGGACCGGTTTTTAAGGCATAATTTCACAATTCTCTATTAACTTTGTTTTATTATTTTCATATTTTTCGTAGGATTTTTTTGTTTTTTTAATATATATTTTGTAAATTTTTCTACCAAATTACCCTTAGTTAAAAAAAATATATATATTATATATCATTTTTTTATTTTTTATTTTGTAAAAAACAATTTTATAGTTATCATATTTAGAATCTCCTGAAAAATTATCTTATTATCTCTTCCAAAAAATCATAAAGAAACTTATTCTCTCGACCCAATGGAATAAAGAGAGAAATGAAGTTTTGAGAGAGAGTGTCCCCATAGTCATCGTCGAGATCAACATAGCCGCCATAGAAATTTGAACGAAGTCGCCATGCCATGATCAGAACGAATGGCATATCTGGAACAGGCAAATTGGAGGAGTGTGGATCTGAATGAGCTTCACGAAGACATATCTAAACGATGGTACGGTTCAAGCTCGAAGATGGAGAACGGTAGCGGACAGGGACAACAATTTGAAGTTTAGATTTTTTATTTTTATTTTACTTGTATGTGTGTTGTGTTGTGTATTTAATAACACGAGATATATTATTGTTTTTTTAGTGTTTATATTTTATAAATGTGATATATATTTAATAACATGTGTTAAATAATTCAAATGGAATAAAACTTTGTATAAACGAGGTATATATATATGTTGAATTATAATATATAAACGTAAAAAGAAGAATATGTTTAATATAGAAAGGTATGTTTAATATTAACAGTTAGCCAAGAACTTAGGTAAGTGAGCGTAGACTCGACACATACTTGTGCCCGCTAAATCAGACTTAGTCGTAATGAGATTTAATTTCAAACCAAATTTGTAAATTAATTTCTTTTCGACTATATTTTTCTCTCCCATTATATTTTACTATTCCTTACTTTTTTTCTTTTTTTTTTGGACTATATTTGACCATATTTCCATTTGGGTCCCAATACCTGTCCATTCATAACCATTTCTAATGAAATAGATTAGGCACGGCTTCTTAATTGGGCCAAAATCCTTTCATGGCCCACCATCTCAAAGCCCACCTAGTTTCCATGAAATTCATAATAAATGACCCTTTTTTGAAACTCATTTGAAAGGATGTCCCATTTTTTGAAAGAATGAAGATTTCCAGACTCAAATCAAATCGTCAAATCGGTGGTGACTGATCACCTAAAAAATGCACTCGTCCCCAAATCGGCCGTCACCAAGAAGAGAAAGATCATCGTCGACCTCAATTCTTCAAATTCCGGAAGAGATATTATGTTTTGATGTGGGGTGAAAACACTGGGATAATGTGGTTATGGTTCATGTTCGAATGATCCTACCTTTCAAAATTGACAAAGCTCGACTCAATTTTGTGTTATGATTCTTGGAAGAACCACTTCGAAGTATTTGATTGGATTATGTTTTTTTTTTTTTTTTTTTTGCAATTACAGTGTATTTGAAGATTATTTTCTTTGTTGCAAAAACTATTTATTTGATTTTTACGAAAACGTATTTATTATTATTTTTTTTTTTAATTTTTTTTTTTTTAATTTTTTTTGCAATCACAAGATATTTTGAAGATTATATTTTGTTGCAATAACTATTTATTTAATTTTTGCAAACTTTTTTTTTTTTTTTTTTTTTTTTTTTGCAATTACAGGGTATTTTGAAGATTATATTTTGTTGCAATAACTATTTATTTAATTTTTGCAAACTTTTTTTTTTTTTTTTTTTTTTTTTTTTTTTTTTGCAATTACAGGGTATTTTGAAGATCATATTTTGTTGAAAAAATATTTATTTGATTTTTGCAAAAGGTTTTTTTTTTTTTTTTTTTGCAAATACAGTGTATTTTGAAGATTATATTTTGTTGCAACAACTATTTATTTGATTTTTGTAAAACTTATTTATTTTTTTATTTTTTTTATTTTTTTTATTTTTTTTTGCAATTACAAAGTATTTGAAGTTTATTTTTTATTTCAAAAACTATTATTTGATTTGTTTTTATAAATACAGTACAATTGTTTTTTAGTTTTTGCCAAGTACTATTATTAATGGCTAATGTAGCAATTACAGTGTAATTGCAGTTTCAAATGTAATGTGTAATTGCACTTTGCAAATTGCACTTGTTTTTTTTTAATTTAATGTGTAATTGCACTTTGCAAATTGCACTTTTTTTTTTTTTTTTTTTTTTTTTTTGAAACCGATAAGATTGAAAATGGTGGTATAAGTTCTGATTTTTTTTTTCCTACTTATTTTTTATTTTTTATGATTTTCTAGGGAGAGAGAATAGAGAAAATCTTGGTGGAGGGTTATGAGATTTGAGAAGGGTAATTAAGTAATGAAAAAAGATAGGAGAGATAAACTAAACTAAATAAGGGACATATATCTCGCTTTTGAAAAAGAAGGACATCGATTTTGAAACTTAAAAAGGGTCATTTGTCTCGTTGCCCCTTTTTTTTATTTATTTATTTAGTACATTGTAATAAGAGAATTTGAACAACTACATACCTCTTGGTCATCAAATCATACATATCTTATGAGCTATGTTCGCTTTCGCTTCAATGATTTTATATCCAAATATTTTAAAATTTTCACTTTTAGATCTTTTAGATTTTTATATATATTTGATTATCATCATTATCTTTATTATTGTCCTCATTTCTCCAACAAATTTTAGGTTGAAAGCTGTTTGGTCTCGATTTGAAAACAATTTTTCAAAACAAAAAATTTAGTAGAAATATAAATAAATTCTTTATTTTTATTATATTTAAAATTTGGTTGGGTTCTAATTAAGAAAGGAGCTAAAGATTTATATGTGATTAGTAAAATGTATTTAATAATAATAAAAAATTGATCTAATTAATTTTTATTTACGATGTTTTAAGTTTTTTTTTTAGTTTAATCAATTTTTTGATATTTGTTTCAAGGATGTATTTCCATAATTTTGAAAACAAAATTAAAAAATAGTAAAAACAATATTTCGTTGTTTTTTTAAATATGTCATTTTTTAGTTATGTTTTTAAAAATAAATATACCAAATTCATTCTTATCCTTTTTCTTGTATTTTTTATTTTTGAAAATATAAAAATGGAAATCAATCCCCAACCAAACAATCAATCGAGACCCGTTAGTAGCGGCGAGCGAGAAGGGGGTTTTGAAAAAAATGCCTACCCGTTGGCCTTTCTGCTTTTATGGTAAAATAAACCCGCTTATTGTACTGCTAACTATTATAGGAGGAGTCCCCTCGAGACCTCAAGAGGCTTTTTTTCCTCGATTTCCGGCCTCTATTTTCTATTTACATTCAAAAGGAATAGGAATAGGAAGGGTTTACCAATAATTTGCATATACTTGTATGAAAAAACTCTAGAATTAGTTAAAAGTTTGTGAAAAACAAATGGACATAAAACGAAATTTAGTTGTAATTTAAAACTATCAATGTACTTATTCTTATAAAAATTAACCACCCAAACAATTTTTTTTTAAAAAAAAAAAAAATTAAACTTTTACCTATAAACTTGTAAGATATATCAAATTTCACTATAAACTTTCAATTTCATCAAATTAGATCACAAACGTATGAAATGTTGCCTTGTTTATCTTTTGTTTAATTTCGCTTATTCACTCACTAATTTTAATAATAAAATAAATCGATGTAAAAATCTTTCTAAACTTACTAATTTCAATAAAAAATAGTTTTTGCACAAAATTATGTTTGATTAATGCTAAATCAACCATTGAATAAATTTTTAAATTCATAAATTTCAATAAAATAAAAATTAGTTTTAATATCGCTTTTCCATTAATATATATATATATATATATATTATCAAATTGATATCATAGGTAAGTTTTATAATTCATTGAACACGTGATAATACTTTTCTTAGTTAAATTATAAAAAAAATATTCCTGAACTAATTCAGTTTAAAAATACCCTTGAATATTCAAAAGTTTAAAAAATGTTTTTGAACTATGAAAAAATTTCAAAAATACTTTCACCATTAATACCTGAAAATCTGAGATAGACGGTTAAATTCTAAGTACAGACATAAAAAAAAAAAAAAAAGTGAAAGTGTAGACATACGAACTTAAAAAAAAAAAAAAAAAAAAAAAAAAAAAAAAAAAAAAAAAAAAAAAATAAATAATAATAATAATAATAATAAAAAAAAAATACATAAAATAAAACCCCTATTTTATGGATTTAAAAGATAATGACAATATTCGTTGAGAGTAGTTTAAATGTATTTTTTTAAATGAAACTTACAATTCAAGGTATTTTTGATAATTTAGTCTATATTTTTTTAACGATTGTTCGAACCAAAATTTATCTGTGTTAAGATTGTAACATTTTTTCAAATTTAAAGTTAAAATTGCAACATTTATATAATTTCGAGATGAAAAAATTGATACTTCTTCCGAGATAGTAGTGAAAATTGATTTTTTTGACTACATGTTGAGTGAAGAGATTGAACCTAGGATCAAATGGTCACTCGACGTGTATGCTCTTCTTGGCAATAAAAATTGATTTTTTTTTTAACGAGTAACACCGCATACAAATGTGTGATGTTGGCCAACGAGAAACTTCCAAACCGTTAATCGTTGTAGCTTTTGGTCTGGTTCCAACCTTGATCATTCTACTCCACTCCACCACATCAATTGGCAATCCCCCATTTCAATTTCTCGAACAATTTGTGAAATTAGGGTAACATTTCTCTCTCTTCCTTCTTTCGATTTTTTTACCTGCGTTTGGCGATTGTGATTGCGACTGCGACGGGCCTCTTCACACATGGGGCTAAACCAAAAAAAAACCTCGCCCCACACAAACCAGAGGGAAAAATCTGTACGAAATGCGAATCACTCATAGCAACACATTCATTCAATTCACTGTATTTCTCTCCACCTGTCCTCATTCTGTCCAGTCGATCGCGGTGATATTACGCTTCTCATTTCTCAATCTTATCCTAGTACCCTTTTTCAATTGCTTTAATCTGTTTGTTTCTTTTTAACGAACGGTTTTGAATTGATGTTCCTGGTAATTATCGACCCATTAGTTCAGAGAATCGGACCACAATGTCCTCTCACTCAGACGCCCCACCATTATTCATGTTCCTGAAAAAGGAACACCCATTTACGAAAATACCCACTTGAAAATTCCCAAGAATTAGTACTCCTTCATTCGTTCGATTTTCAGAAAGTAGGTAGCAGCTTCAGAAAATCAAGACCACTAATTGTTATATTGAGAATAGTTCTTTTTCTTTCCTCCCAGAAGGTTTGCTTGCTTTTTTGCTTCTCTTTTATGGGTTCAATATGTGCTAATGTGTGTGTGCACTGTGCTGTATTGTTTGGACTTTGATTTGTATTATTTATGCTAATTTGTGTAATGGGTCTGTGTTTGTTTTGAATTTCAGGGTATGTTTAGTTGTTTTCTTCTTTATGTGTCAAATTTAGTACTCTTAATACTCTTTTGTTCAGATAGATGATTTTGAAGCACAATAATGATTTTCGTTTTGTTTGTAGTCATAGTATTGTCAATTTTTGGTTAAAATGGAGGTTCTGTTGAATTGGTCCTCTTGGTTTAAGAAGTGCATTCGGCTGTATCTTATGTGTTCGTCTTTCTGCAGCAAACAGGAAAAAACTTCTAAATGGCTCAAGATACGCTTCCTAGTATTGAATCACCTCGGAGGCGATCTGGCCTTTTACGAGATCAAGTCCAGCTAGTTAATAAGAAGGACTCAAATCGATATGAGATCCTTCCAATTCAAGATCCTCTGTCATTTGAGAAAGGTTTCTTCATTGTAATTCGTGCATGCCAATTGTTGTCTCAAAAGAATGATGGGATAATTCTAGTAGGAGTGGCAGGCCCCTCTGGAGCTGGGAAGACTGTATTTACTGAGAAGGTGCTTAACTTTATACCCAGCATTGCTGTTATCACGATGGATAACTACAATGATTCTAGTCGTATCATTGATGGCAACTTTGATGGTATTATTTCATTTCACTAACCATTCATTATCTCAATTTTGATACAAATTTTAACAGTATGAGAGTGCTAAATATTATACGTATGGTTTACAACTATGTGACACTGGTTCGGAATCCTCCAGTACTGAATACTTGCACAGGCTTTGATGATTGCTTTGTTTTTCTGTTTTCTAAAGTGAGGTGGCAGGGAAACTTGTAATTTTCCATTGCCATCTACAAAATCATGGAGCCACAAGCTTTTCGTAAGTTTTTTAGCCTGCAGCTAATATTTTTCCTCTTAGGCAGTCATGGCTATGCATATATATAGACTGTCCATTGCCTTGAAGAATGAAATTTCATTTATACCATATTGCTTAAACAGTTGATAGAAAAGATTTTCTTGATTTTGCTCCATCACCAAAGTCTTAAAGTTTACTTGCCCAAATCGCATTGTTGTGCTTGAACTAGTTTTGGTATTTTCTTTTCAAATATTTTTTTACTTGCACCAACCACAATTCCAAGGTTGCTTTTCAAGGTTCTTAGCCTTGGAGTTTAACAGAATGAACGTACTTTAAACAACTTTCATTCTTAATTCTGATATATGGTCCTTAAAGTATGTTGTCTCTGCTTTCTTTTTAGCAAGTATGCTTGTTAATTATTTATTTCAATTTAAGTTACTGGAAATCTCTGATGGTCCCCTTTTTCTAACAGACCCACGTCTAACGGACTATGATACATTGCTGGAAAATATACATGGTTTAAGAGAAGGAAAATCTGTCCAGGTTCCTATTTATGATTTCAAGACTAGCAGTCGCGTGGGTTACAGGTAATGTGTCAGTTTGGGCTTCGTTTTATTTAGCATTTCTGCAGCTGATAACTGTATTGCCTGAAATTTACTCATTCACTATGTGATACCTTGAATATTTTAGTTAAGCAGTCAGATTGGAGTGGGGAAATAAAAAAAAGTTTATGGGTGGGGTTTAGAAGCCTTAAATTCTTACTTCTTACATTAATCCTAAGGATTGTGAATTTAGATATTTTCCTTTCTCTTAGTGCTTACTTTAATAGAACATTTGTTTATCTTTTACCCTTTAACGTTCTTACTTTTAAGGGCTACTAACAGAACTCTTGAAGTCCCCATGTCACGAATCGTCATTATTGAGGGCATCTATGCTTTAAGTGAAAAATTACGTCCATTGCTAGATCTTCGTGTATCAGTCACTGGTGGTGTTCATTTTGACTTAGTGAAACGAGTACTACGCGATATTCAGAGAGCTGGCCAAGAGCCAGAAGAAATAATACATCAAGTTTCTGAAACGGTGTGCCCTTTTTATTATCTGTATTTCTCAAATATTTGGTTCTGTCACCAATCACATGTAATAAAATTGTTGCTGGTGGTTTATATATTTTTTTTTGGATACAGGTTTATCCAATGTATAAAGCTTTTATTGAGCCAGATCTTCAGACTGCCCATATAAGAATTATCAACAAATTCAATCCTTTTACTGGTTTCCAGAATCCTACTTACATTCTTAAGGTTAAGTTGGTTAACTGCTTCAACTTTACTACGTTTTTGGTGTAGCCTAAGAGGATAAAAGGAGAACTCTCTCCAAGAATCAACCAAGTATTATTTATGAATCAAAAGTTAATGAATACAAAGGAGTAATGCTCTATTTATAGAGAATTGGAAAACTAATCATAATCCTAACAATCCAAGGAAACTAAACATAATCCTAATTAATCAAAGAAAGCAACCATATTTCTAATTAACCAAGGAATTAACCCAAAATATCTAATTAACCACGAATCCTACTACATCATATTCTATCCCTCCAAAAAAAAACTCGTCCTCGAGTTTAAAAAAGAAAATGAAGATAGGTAGAAACAAGCGAACTGCCCGACTAGAAAGATGTTTCAGTTGATGGTTGCAAAAGACTCCAATTGAAAATTGCGTTCTAATTTCATCAACACGCCAAAGTGTACCAATGCTCCCCAAAGTTTGGTTTCTATGCCAAAAGTCTTGCCAATCCAAAATCATATGCAATAGGATCCAGTAGTCTTCAAAAATTCCTTCAAATACACATACTTTTTTAGTGAAACAAAGTTCAA
Source organism: Herpetospermum pedunculosum (assembly GCA_028017165.1). Lineage (NCBI taxonomy): Eukaryota > Viridiplantae > Streptophyta > Magnoliopsida > Cucurbitales > Cucurbitaceae > Herpetospermum > Herpetospermum pedunculosum. The sequence goes on from CM051530.1 coordinate 2,651,152, forward strand.
CTGCTTTCATAAAGATGTCTTCCTGACTTGACCAAATTTGTGAAGGATTTAGTCTTTCATGTAACAAATTAAAATTAGATTCTTGAAGGAATTTTCTTGAAAATTCTCTTGAAGTTCCAAACTTAAGAATAATACCCTTATTTGAATATCTTCCAACATCAACCTCAAGAATTTCAACTTTATCTTCCTCGTCAAAATAATTTTCAAATTTTAGAAAACACTCCTCTTCTTTGTTGAAAAAATCAGAATCTTTAACTCCAAGTCCATGAAAAAAACCATCTTCTTCGTTGGAACAATTGAAATCTTGAACCAAGAAACCTTCATTTCGGCATTCTTGTAGTTTATCATGATAAAAAATGTTCCCAATATGTTTTGGAAGGTCGGCTTTCTGTTCTTGGAGCATTTCTTCTTGTCTATCTTCACATTTTTGGTGTGTATCTTCGTGGAAAAAATCTTATTTTCTCGAACTTTCAGAATCTATTTTTTGAACAAGAAACAAACCACTTCATTGATAAAATGAATGGAGACTATTGCTCAAGGGAAACAAACTCCACAGAGGAGTGAAATAAAGCAAAATAAAGCAAAAAACAATACTGAAAAAATATAACTATTACAAGGGAAATATAAAAGCATTCCAATTTAAAGAAATTTCTTGCAAAGAATAATCTTCAAAAGAACTAGAAAGAGAGCACCAAAGAGAGGCTTTAAGGCGAGTCGAGTCAAAACGAGCATGCCAAGAACTTTGAGAGTCTTCAAAAATCCTCTTGTTCCTTTCCATCCAAATTTTCGAGAGAATGGCCTTAACCCCATTGATCCAAAGTAAGAGAGACCGAGGGGGAAGAAGAGGACCCGAAAGAAGTTGAGTAATGTTATCCTTTATATTTGAGGAAAACACCCATTTCATATTAAAAAGGCTCAACAATCTAAACCAACAGGCTTGCGAATAAGAACACCCAAAAAAAAGATGAAGGAGTGATTCCCCACTATTTCGGCATAGGAAACAAATCGACGGCTGCAAATTGGATTTGGGTGATTTTTTCTGAAGAACATCGGTTGTATTGAGGCTGCTATTGAGTAAGATCCATGGAAGAATGTTGATTCGTTTAGGACATTTTGTCTTCCATAAAGCTGAATATAAGTCATTTATTAAAGGACAAGAATCGTTAAGCTTGCTCGAGAGAGACTTTACTGAGAAAGAACCAGAAACTTCTAAAATCCAGCTTCGAGTGTCTAATGTGGGGCCTATTTGCACGACCATGTGTGCTTCAAGAAGACTTGTAAAATCTGATATTTCAACTTCTTTAAGATGTCTTCGGAAGGTAATATTTCAAACTCCGTGGAGAGAATCCCAAAATTCTGAAACTGATCCGTTGGGGAGAGAAGATAAAATGAAGAGACGAGGAAATCCCAATTTCAAAGAATTATCACCTATCCAAAGGTCATGCCAAAATGAAATCCTTGAGCCATTTCCAAGAGTGAAAGGAGCAAAACATTCCACCGATTTCCAAGATCTTGAAATACTGATCCAAGGACTACGAAGACTGAAGGCTGAATTTCCAATAGTGTGCCAATTATACAGATCTTAGCCATGGATACTAGATACCACCTTCTTCCAAAGAGATTGGTGTTCATGAAAAAATCTCCACCCCCATTTTGCTAACAAAGCAAGATTCTTGTTTCTCACGTTGCCAATACCTAAACCGCCATTTTCTTGAGAATTTTCCACGATCTTCCATCTAACAAGATGAGGGACCTTTCCTCCACTGTTTCCTTCCCAGAAAAAATTTCTCATAAGCCTATCAAACTCTACACAAATACTGGTCGGCATAAGAAAAACTGACATATAATAGATTGGAAGATTAAATAGCACCGATTGACAGAGTGTTAACCTTCCTCCTCTTGATAAAGTGTACCTCTTCCATCGATCTAGTTTTTTAGAAACTTTATCTAAAACTGGCTGCCAAAACGAAGCATTCTTTGGACGACCCCCCAAAGGAAGACCAAGGTATAAGAATGGTAAAGCTTCAATTTTGCAATTAATCTGACCTGATACACTTTGTAGCTTGGAGACTTCAATATTGATACCACTTATGGAGGATTTTTGCCAATTAATCTTAAGACCTGAAAGCTTTTCAAAAGTCATCACTGTTTGCAGGAGAACTTCAAGCATTGAATCATCATATTTGCAAAAAAGAAGAGTGTCATTCGCAAACTGAAGTATTGAGACATGTACATTTGCATTGAATCGAACTTTCAGAATCTTGATTCATGAATCTTGAAAATTGATGTTTTAGAGGTCTCCCCATTGTATTTTCTTGAATCTTTCTCATATGATCCATGAGTTCTTGACTTCGGGTGAATGCTCCATTTTCTTGACTACTACTTTCAAAATATGTCATTCTTGCATTTTCGAGTTCTTGTTTTCTGGTTTTAAAACGATCCAAAACGTTAGACATATAATCCAAAACATGTCGAATTTCAACCACCCCTTTCCTGATTTCCTCTAAGGCTTTGTGATTGATGTAAGGATTTAAGTGGGTGCTTGAATAGGCTTCCGCCTTTCTTGGTCGTGATTCAAATCCGAAAGTGGATTTTCTGACTTTAAACTCCCTTCTTGGACTGTAAAATTTCATTCTTGAACTTTCTTACTTGTTTCTTGAAAACTCCCTTTGTTTCTTGAAAAGAGAATACTCTAAAAGGTAAACTCTTGTAAATAAAATGTGGGTTGTTGAACAACGAGCACAACTCATGAAGCTCCCTCTTGCGATCAACGTCAACAAGAGTTTCCCAGTCTTCCACCGGTGGCAGCCAGGTTGGCCCAGACGGATGCTATGATACCAATTTGGTGTAGCCTAAGAGGATAAAAGGAGAACTCTCTCCAAGAATCAACCAAGTATTATTTATGAATCAAAAGTTAATGAATACAAAGGAGTAATGCTCTATTTATAGAGATTGAAAAGCTAATCATAATCCTAACAACCCAAGAAAACTAAACATAATCCTAATTAATCAAAGAAAGCAACCATATTTCTAATTAACCAAGGAATTAACCCAAAATATCTAATTAACCACGAATCCTACTACATCAGTTTTCTTCGAAATCATAAGAGTTATACTTTATATGAGTTGGGTTCATTTTCTGGTTACAGTCAACAAAAGCAGTACCTGTGGATCAAATCAAGGCTGTTATGCCCGAAAATCACAGGGAGTCTACTGAGGAAACTTATGACATTTATCTCCTACCTCCTGGTGAAGATCCTGAAGTGTGTCAATCCTATCTGAGGATGAGGAATAGGGATGGAAAATACAATCTCATGTTTGAGGTGACATTAACTAAAGCTATATAACTGAGTTCCTTCAAGCTATATTTGCATGTATTCCATGTGTGTTTATTCATCTGTGTCTGAGTCTGGATGCACATACCACTCAGATGTCTCAGTAAAAATTTTAATCTAAAATTTTCTCAGTATACTTGCATGTATTCCATGTGTGTTTATTCATCTGTGTATTTTATGGAAAAATGTGTTCTTATTAGTCTCTGCTACTAATTAGTTGATCGTTTATATGAGCTTCCATGAAGAGTAACTAAAAAGATGAGGAAAGTTGGATTGCATATCAGTCCTATTATTTATATTTTTTGTGTTAATAATGTACCTATTGGCTGCTTATGTGGATATATCTTATTTTCTCTCCCCTTTTCTTCAGGAGTGGGTTACAGATATTCCATTCATAATATCACCTAGAATAACTTTCGAAGTTACTGTGCGCCTTCTTGGAGGGCTTATGGCACTGGGATACACAATTGCAACCATTCTTAAAAGAAGCAGCCACATATTCTCTGATGATAGGGTGTGTATAAAGATTGATTGGTTGGAGCAACTTAACCGTAAATATATTCAGGTACATCTTGTACTCAATATCCATGCTGTTTTGGATGTAATAGTCCGTCTTTTTCTGCAACGCGATTCATCTCGTGATGAAATGACATTGTTTTGCCTTCAATTTTCATGCAACAACATTACTTCTTTCCATTCTGCATGAAGTCATAATGCCGCATTTAGGTCGTCTTTGGGGAGGGGGGTTCTTCCAGTTTGATCAAAGGAAAAAAAAAAACCCCTATAGCTTCTTTCTAGATTAGTTCCATTGTGCAAGGATTTCACATTAATTATATGGGCTTCAAGGGCTTTTTTTCATTTCTTTTTCTTTTATCAAAAAATTAGGCGGCATGTATTGTTCTACTTTCTGCCAATTCTTCTATTTATAAAAGTCATTTTTCTAACCATCAAGGTTGACCTAGTGGTCACGAAGGGACTTGAGACTATTAAAGTCCTTCTAGAAGGAATGAGTTCAATCCTTGGTGACCACCTACTTAGGAATTAATTTTCTAAGTAGGTTTCCTTGGCAACCAAATGTTGTAGGGTCAGGCGATTGTCCCGTGAGATTAGTCGAGGTGCGTGTAAGCTAGCCCGGACACTCACGGATATCACAAAAAAAAGTTATTTTTCCCACCCGAGAAGAAAAATAGACATAAGGCCGGTTGCCCTTAGACGATTTGAGTTTGATCTTTAAAAGATGACTTTGATATATGCTTTTTTTCACATGGAAATTGAGATAGATCCCATAAAAATACCAATTATAAAAAAAAAATGAAAAATGGAGGAAACTTTTTCTTCCTTTTTCATTCATAGATTAATAATGTAGGGACTTCTGGGATGACATACATTAGCATGGGTCAAATTTTTTTCTTCCAAATATATGATTTTAGTTAGTTTTTTTTTCTTCCCAATAATTAAACGTGTGGCTAACATGATCTGTGGCACTAGCCACATGTCACCCGAGTATGACGTCACCATGCACGGTATTGAAATTATGTTTAGAAACTATGTTGTTTTTAAATTGAGCAGGTTCATATTATCATACGACTAACTTGCTGAACGTTGGACAAAGGTGCAAGGAAGAGATCGGGTGCATGTTAAATATGTTGCCGAGCAGTTGGGTTTGGATGGTTCCTATATCCCTCGAACTTATATAGAACAGATACAGCTAGAGAAGCTTGTTAATGATGTGATGGTAAGATATCTGCCATGCAACAGATAAGCAGATTGTTATTAGTTCAGTAAGTCTGATGTGATCATTTGTAGGCCTTGCCTGATGATTTAAAAACCAAGCTCAGCATAGATGACGATTCACTTTCGAGTCCAAAGGAAGCCCTCTCCCGAGCTTCTGAAGATACGAGAAATAAGTACCTTAATCGGTATCATCCTACTTTGCAACTGTTGGATATACTTCTTTGTTGGAAAAATTAGAAGAATTTGGAAGCAAACTTGAGATAAACAAAAAGATTTAGTAAAAAAAAGTTGGGTGGAAATATTCTCTGTTTGATCAATGGGTATAATCACTTATGTTGTTAGATATGTATGTATAAGAAGCATAGAATCACTTTTCTTCTTCCTAAGTTCAGTACAAATTCAGGCTGATTTATTGTTGCAGCATTGAAAAGTAAAGATTCTTACTTGTTCATTTAGATTCTTAGGAAATTATGAAATGATACTTAAAGTGCCTAGTTTACATATCTGTGGTATATTCGATATCATTGCCAGTGGCTTGTCACAATCATTTTCAATTCGGAGGGACAAGACCTTGTCAAAGCTGACAAAGCTTGCTGTTAATAGCAGAAGGTTTGATGTCAGGGCTCCAGATTCCCCTGCAGTAGGCTCTAACCAGGTAAATGTTTTTTCTGCATCAAGAAAATCTTATTCATTAGTCTATATACTTTCTATATTCTATTCACTCGTAAGAAGACACGATAGGATAACGAAGGAAGATAATGAATCTTATTTAACCGTCCAATGCTAGCTTAAAAAAAAACAAAAATCCAAAAATATTGGGATAAAAGTATAACTTCTCTATTAGTACAAGACTTTTTTAGTGCGATACCTTTTAGGTAGAATCCAAAAGCAACTAAGAACTCCATTTTTCTTAGGTTTTTTTAGGCTTAAAGTGAACAAATCCCACCATTGTAAAAACCTGGAAAGACGTGTTGTCTTAACAACCATTTGGATGTAATTTAATATGATGCTGATCGATCTCGAATTGTTTCAGGGATCCATTACTCAACTTTCAGAACAGATTTCTACCCTCAGTGAGAGGATGGACGAGTTCACAACTCGTATTGAAGAGCTGAACTCCAAGATATCTACCAGAAAAGCTCATGCTAGCCAGCAGAACTTGGTTTCACAATCCGATGCGTGCAACAACGGCTCTGGAGCAACTTCAAATTTCATATCTGGCTTGAGTAACGGGGCCTTAACCGGATCGCTACTGCCTCATTCTTCGTCGTCCTCCCAATTGGCCAAGGAATCTCCCTTGCTGGAAGAGGTATTTTGATGAATATCACTTCTTTTCTTCTTTTGGTACTAAAGATTCAAACTGAGAAGTATGAATTTTGTTCTTTCCATTCACATTTTCCAGATACAAAACTTAGCACGGGCGCAACGCCAAGTTATCCTTCAAGTCGACAATTTGAGCAATCTTCTCCGGGAGTACTCGAGTGAGAGGAGTCGCCGGGGAAAAGCTGACGATGAGGGAATGTGGAGGATTGCTGATTTTGAAACCATCAGCACCCCACTTTTACTAACATTTGCAGTTGGTAGTTTAGGTTTACTTTTGTTCAAGTGCCTGAATTCTCAGAAATGATTCCATGTGATATCACAACACAGTTGTTTGAAAATGATAGCAAATTCTGTTCTGTGACAACTTCAGTTTCAGTGCAGATTGTAGAAGATAAAACTTCAGCTATGACAGTAACTAATATGTTTGATGTTGTAAATGATCAGTAAATATTAGAATTTTACTCTCGACCTTCTCTCAACGTTCCTTGATCGAAATTTTCAAATTTAGAAATTTCATAATCCTCTTTCATGAACTGCAATTCAATTTCATGAGAGAGAATATCCAGAGATCTATAACCATCAAATAACATGTTAAGAAGAGGAAATAAAAACTTGTTTGGGAGATTATTATTAAGATAATTTATTGTTTTTTTTTTTTTTTTTTAAATTTTGTTTATACACTTTATAGTTTGTTTGTGAACGTTTCTTCGAGAAGGATCTTTCTAGTTGTAGTTCTTGTTGACTTGAATTTGGAAAATAAAAAAAGTTGCTCTCCTTGTGTCGTGTCGTAGGACATATTTAGGAGTGATTTTGTTGTATTCAATATCACTATTAAACATGTTCGAAATAGTCTAAAAGTTATCATTTTAGCTGACGAAAGTACTTTTTACATCCTTCGGAAAAAACTAGATAACTCAAGGGAAGATCAAGAGGCGAGAAACAGACCATAATTGAGAAACAGACCATAAAAAAATAGTTCTGAAAGCCACAGCTGACATGAAATATTACTAAACAAGGCTCAGATAGTTTCAACATCCTTCAACTATGGACCGATTTGGAATGACTTTACAAGTGCTTAAAAAAAGATTTTTAAGTGTTAAAAAAGTGTTTTTAAGCACTTGAAAAGTCATTCGGATTCATATATGATTCAGAGATGAAATGAAAAACTTGGGAATACCACTCATTCAAGTGGCTCCTATGATATTCTGCATTGGGATTTGGTGGCTTGCCTTGCAGCTGATTCTTCAATGGAGATGAAACTTTCTCAGCCTCTTTCACAATTGCATGAAACTCCATTGGCCCACCACCTGGAATTCTCATAATTCTCAGAGGGTGCAATCCTTTTATCTTCTTCTTGTCATTGATTTCTGTGGCCATTCGATCTGGAATTGTGAATGAAATCCCAAACTTGCAGAGTTTCATTCTTTGCTTTGAGGATTTTGTAGCCTTCTTCTCACTGATCAGGCCAAGTTTTTGCCTTATTGAGAAGTGCTTCACTTCAAATTGCTTTGCTATTGCGCGAGCTTGGTCTCTCTTTGAGAAGTTTGTGTGTTGATGTTTGTTTCTTGATTTGGACATGGGGAAGGCTTGAATGTTTTGGCCTGTGCAAAAATGGAATCTTTGAACTGATATTCAAAGGAAATTAGAGGTGTTTTTTGTTTTGTCAAAGAAAATGCGAATGAGTAGTTAATACTTAATAGTAGTAAGGAATCCCAATATAAAGCTTATTGGAGAAGTCAGGGGAGCGTATGAAATAAGCTATCTCTTGGAGGCTCAAACTTAATTGTTTGTAGGAGTTCGAAGTTTTCTATATATATTCTTTTAATAGAAAATTTTGTGCTTAACCTGCGGTTTCAAAACAACGGTTTAAACATAGTTCAACTGGTTAAAGTATATACATTAACTCCCGCAGTTTCAAAACAACAGTTTAAACATAGTTCAACGGGTTAAACATATACACTAACTCTCGACTAAAAGATTAAAAGTTTGAATTTTCATTCTTACATTTTATTAACTAAAAAACAAACAAGCAGTTTCAAAACCGCTTTTTTCTTCCGACATTGACGTTGATTTGGGATGAGACTTCATTTATTCTAAATTATATTATTCATACTATTAATAATGTAGTAAAGAAAAGCAAGAATAAAGAACTTAAAATCGTATTTTAACTGGATTTTTGTATTAAAAAACGAAGATTCTTGAAAATGGTCAGCTGAACTAGTTTATCTTAATAAAAGTAGTATGTCTTGTTCTATATAAACATTTGCTGTACAACAATCAATATCTTAGAAAACAAAGTCTGTTAGCTGTTTGTTTTGCTTAGGTTAAATTATAAAAAAAATATAAACTTCGTCTTTTGTTTAAAAAATACTCATAAAAATACTCATATTCTAATATTCATAAACATTTCACAACTACACTGGAAGTAAAATTTTAGAATGAGACAGATAAATCGACATAGCGAAATACTATTCTTTCATACTTAATTCAGACAAACATCTCATGTCAAAGCGAGCATAGCTCAGCTGGCATATGTATGACTTGATGACCAAGCGGTTTGTGGTTCGAATCACCCCACCCCCAATGTACTCAAAAAAAAAAAAAATTCAGACAAACATCTCAATCACCATCACGCTATTCCAAAGTACTATGTTGATTTTCCGTCTAACATTATGTAAGTGTAATATTGTGACTTTAGATTTTTTTTTTTATATATTTAATTTAGCTTTTTTTATTGGCCATGTGGGATAAACCAGTGACTTCAAAACGAAGCCCATTAGAAGCAAAACTACTGTCCTTGAAAGATGAAACCACCTTAAAATAAGTAGAAAAGTCATGTCCTTGAAAGATGAAACCACCTTAAAATAAGTAGAAAAGTCATACCATCAAAATCAGTTGAATTTAAGTGCCAGCACCTACTCATGGCACATCTGTAAACTCTCTAAGGAGACTGCTAATTAAGGAGAGCCATCAATCCAAATGATATATTATACAAATTTGGTTTAGAATATCTCACAGCCAAATCAAGTTAAAACATTGAAGAACTCATAATGACGAGTAGCAAGCATCATATACAGTAAGGTCGATAAGGTTGATGTCATAATGAAATAAGTTCAAAGGGTCTTCCAATCTGCTAAAAGTTCTTGAATGTCATCCAGCTTAGCATTAGAAAAACCTGCAGAACAGAAACAAGCATCAATGAGCAAGTGAGATGATTTTCACCTTCCACAAAGCTAAAACCAGCTTGATTGATCATCAAGAGCGAAACAATGAATCTCTTAAGAAAATGAATCGTCTTATGATAGGTTTTTTGAGGCTATTGTTAATACGGTTGTGACTTGGTGCAAATGACTCCCCTATCTCCCATCATTATAGTTTTGCTATCCCTCCTACTCCTATCCAATTGGAGAGGACTTTTGTAATTTTTTGGGATCTCCCCTTCTTTTGTAATTTCATACTATCGATGAAATTGTTTCTTATTAAAAAAAGCTTGATTGATCATGAAGTAGCTTGAAAATCATACCCTTGTGATGGTGAGAGATGTCTCCGTTTGTATGAAACTTCTCTACTTTAGTGAGCTTGGATTCCTCCATCCTCCTTTTCTTCAGCTTTCCTATTTTCGCTCGCAGCTCCGATGCCGTTCCCATCATTTCTGCAAGAATATGATATATGTCAGAAGCCTGCTTCCTAAAACCATGAACAGCTTTTATCTGCCTACTTTTAAAATTTCAGTACAATGAAATTTAATGCTGATGAATAAATTTTGTTAAGTGGCCTTCAAAATGAAAACAGCAAGAGAAATTGCATTATTCACAGACTAGAGTTCCTCACAAAAAGAGATATCCACTAGCCCTATTCCTAGGGCTAGATGTAATAAAAAAATTGCCTAAATCAAAACTAGAGTTCCTCTCAGGATGAAATGATTTGCAGGTGTCCACTAAAATAACATTTGAATGTATTAGAGTTTGTGTCACAATGAGAAATGCCGGCCAGAACAATCTATCAGAGGAGAAAGTTACTGTTTACAGAATTTTTAATCTACCAAGCTGACTATGACAATAAAACTTCATTATAAGAAAAAATAAAAATAAATCAGCTTCACCCATTATTTGTATATTTCATTTTGAGTCTGCCTTCACGAGTACACTAGTAGGGTTAATGTGCATGTAAGCCCAGGAGTGCAGAAAGAAACAAACGATTTTAAGCACAACTTAATTACCCTGGAACATCTCATTCACAGAATTTTGGTCATATAATTGTAGTGCTTCGTTGAAATAATTGACTTGGGAGTTACTGGAAGCAGTTTGCCTTTCTAAAGCTTGTAGTTCTTGGTTCAATACAACATTCTCCTTTCTGACCTGAAAAATATATTTCCTTATGAAATATGATATACAGAAACACAAGTAATAACCATACGAAACACTCAATACCTCAGAGAGCTTATTCCTCAGAGAATCTAACTCTGTATCCAGATCCACATCATCGAGGCAGTCATGACTTATTGAAGTGTCAGCAGGTGATTCATCCTAAGACAACTTAAAGAAAGTATTTAGATCTGAATTAGAAATATGTTTATTGCATTAGAAAGAAGAAAAAATAGTAAGAGAATATATAGACACAATTAACCATTCCATAACTCAAAGTTCTAAAACAAGATATGGACATTAATAATTTAGTTAGTAATTTGACACTAAGATATCGAGGCTTCCAATGAGATGCCAGGGAAACAGACAGAAATTACCTAACCCCAAGTAACAATATTGGTGCAAAATGAAATGAGTCGAACTGGACCTCACACAGGTTAGACTTCAGATATGATTGAAAAAGGAAAGGCATGATGCACCAATGACAGAGATTTCTAAAAAATGCTGCAGACATTTGCTTGACCTACTTAAAAACACTTTTTAAGCAAGCACTTAAAAAGTCATTTCAAACCGATCCTAGAGTTAGAATCTTTTACAGTTACGAGTGTATTCCTAGTGTCAACGGAACCACGTTGAGTTATAGCAAACAACATGAGGAAGCTCTGAGGTCAGAAAATATGGAAACTCGTGACTACATCTGAAAGTAGTGATAAATATTTCTTGAAAAAGACTGAAACTTGTTGATGCAACAGTAATATGGACTTTTCCAAAAATTCAAACTTGGTTCGTCCCAAAACCAAAAATTGAGGAAGCTCTCAAATCAGTACATATATTTGTGTATATATATAAGAAGTGGGAAACTCGCTGCATAAGCAAGCAGCCATTTTACATGCTCAATTAATCACTTATGAAATGATTCGAACAGAAATGGCGACTAATTCAGTAACAAAAACAATAAATAATAGAGCAACTTCGCGCAACAAAATACAGGAGCCTCATCAGAGACAGATTAGAACAACCTACATTTGAGGGTAAAGAAAAACCTTCAGGTACTGAAAAACAGTGATTGAGACAGTACTTCTCCCACATGGCCAACCGCTTATCCAGACCCGACTGGACGAACGTTCGTACCCGCGATATTCCCTACATGAATCAGGTAAAATAAACAATTTCATTCAAAGAAAATCGGACCCATTCCAAAGTAGTGCTTCAAATTTCAAAGTACCAACTCAAAAACTTGGAAGTTAACGAAAATGTCAAGTAATAGAACTAAAATCTTACCAGTATAAGATCTTGAGATCTATCCGAGCCCTCGGTCTTCAAGGCGGCTGATGCTTGGCTGAAGGGGGGAAAAAATTCAAATTAACCGAACAAAATTGAAAACCCAAATTGAAGAGATGAAAGAGAGAGAGAAATACGATTGATAGAAATCGAAAGCGTCATCGACCAAATCGTCAACAACATTGAGAGATTCATTGATGAAGAGCTGTGGATTTAGATTCAGTGAATCGAATACCGCCTCGCCCTTACTTCCTTCCATCAAAATCTTCCTTTCCGTTCCTTAAATTGCTTCTTCCCCAATGAAAAAGTAGAGGAGAAATTTAGATCGAGAGAGAAATGGAAGCTCCCAAGTCCCAAGCTTTCGCAGAAATGGAGGAATTTTGCCGCCAAAATGGTGGTGGTGAGTGATGGAGACACGGAGCGGGCTTACAGAGTCGCTGCAGAAATATGTCTTATTTGGATTTAAAATTTAAAAAATGTCATTACAAATTAAAGGCCAAAAATCTTTTTTTTTTTTTTTTTTTTTTTTTGTGTATTTAAAGGAGAAATAATAATAAAAAAATTCTACTTCTACTCGGATAAATCAATTTTTTTCCTTGGGTTCAAGTTTAACTTAGTTTAAAAAGATAATATAAAAAACTCAAAATAGTATTAAGTTTAGCAAAAATAAAATTTTACACAAAACTAAGCTTAATTAATATACGTTAGTTATCTTCGAATAAATATCTCGAAATATCTCGAAACACTTACGGAAAAACTATTTGAAGTTGTGAAAAAGATGAAAGCTTGTTTAATTGATAACTAAACTAGTGGATTCTCTTTTACTTATGAGTTTGAGGACTTCTATTATTGCAACCTCCACAATTTTTTATGAGATCACAAATCTCCAACTAGGTCTTTATTTTTTAAAGAATCTTGTTTTATGTCGTTGAACTTGTAACTCAACAGGTCATCGAGTGAGTCTTATGGACTGTTTAGGGTGCTGAGTGAATTACAGTTTGTGGTTATAATAGTATCTGAATAATAAATATTATTGAAATTAGTATAATTATTTTATTGACGGTGTATTATAATAATATGTGGGTCAAACGTCGACTGAATTATAATAACTTAGTCCACCTAACTCCAAGTTAGTGTTCCAAACATCCTCTTAAATTGTAAAATTCGAATATAGAAAATGATCATATTTATTCAAATCCAAAATTCATTTGGATGATGTGGAGGTTGGAGGGTTGAATCTGTCTAAAAAAAAAAAATTGTAATAGCTACCATTATATACTAAGTTGTGCTCAAATTGAAATCTATTATGGTGAAAGTAAAAGTTAAATGAAATGACATGTTAAACATGTCTTTTAAGTAATAAGAATAATTTTATCACTAAGAATTTTTTTTGCTTGCGGCCCATCAAGGTCAAATTTGATGAATTTTTTCATCAAGAATCTCGCTTTATGTTCTCGGATTTGTAATCAGTTGTCCATTAGATAAGTGCTAAGTGTAAAATCATAACACTTATTCAAGTAAAAAATTACTCTATTCACTTTAGTAGGTATTCATATTCTTTGAGGTCGGAAGTTCGAATCTTTCATACCTTCAAATTTGTTGTACTAAGAAAAAGTCCAATTGAATAATTTTTTTGAGTGCGATAATACAAGGTGGAAGTTTATTTTTATCGATGAAGTTATGCTCGAATTGGAATCTAATAGGATGAAAGTGGAAGTAAAAGAAAAAAGTTTACTTATTGTTTTTTAAAAAAGAATATTTACATTACCATGCGTAAAACCAGACCAACAGAGGTGCGGGCCGGTATTCATAACCTCATTCAAAATTTGGTTTTTTTTTTTCTTTTCTGGACTCCAAAATGTTCTCAAAATTTAAAAAAGCGACGGATAAGATGAAGCTATGTTTGCAAAACAAGGTCGATTGCTCAGTGTTTCTAAGGCATTTGAGCATGAGCTCCAAGAAAAGCTCCAAAGTTCAGGCCATCTACGATCTCTGCAAGAAATCCTTAACTCCCACCAACTCTCCTTTGTCTTCTCAATCTATCCAGAATCTGTGTTCCCTTTTGGGTAATCTCTCTATCTTTCTTTGAAATTTGTTCTGCATTCTATTCTACTTTGATCTTCAAACAACTCTTTTGTTTCTTCTTGTGATTCTTCGCTCAATTTCACTTCTGGGGTTCGAAATTCTAGTGATTCTGTGCTGGGTTTGCTTAGTTTTGGAGGGAAATTGATGGATTTGGATCATTGGTTAGTGGTTAGTTCTTCTTCATTAAATTTTAGAGATTACTTTGACATTTGGGAATTTCTCAAACTCGTGTGCTTTTTAATTGCTTCTGGCTTGGATATGTTGTTAAATTTGGCATGGCTGCGAGTTGTTATATTTTCTTTAATTATTTGGATATAACTTCACAAGCCTTCTGAGAATTAGAAGTGAAAATATTCATCTTTTGTTTTCTACATGAGCAATGGCATTTAGTGGCATTAATTGGGGATTTTTAGCCACGACCTTCTTCATACAAGTTACTTTTACTCTAAAGTTTAAAATGTCGATATCTCAATTTTATGGAAATGTTGATGGAAATATCGATAAAATGTCGATGTCCAGATATTTCTAGAAAGATCTTAAAAACAACCAATTCAAAAGAAATATTTAAACTAATAAATAAACATTTTATCTTTGTTAAATAAGTTAACATACTTATTATTAATATTAATTATATTCACATTAGTTACCTGTTGCTATTTTTTTGATATTCCATCGGTTTTTTTTACAGATGATGAAAATGTTGATTAATCAATGTCGATATCGAACTCATGTACATGTAGGAATGTCGATGGAAATGTCGATATGTCGACGGATATTTAATACCTTGCTTTACTCGTTTCCATAGCTTTGATTTGTGAATAAAAAGGGCATGTTTCTCATCGTAGTTCAAACAGTCTTGAATTTACAGTCAAGCAATTTCAATTGTTCTTCAATCTTCAGTTAAAAGGCTAACAGTAGTTTAGAATTTAGATAAGGTATGTGTGAAGTATATCTGCAATGATACGTATTTAATTGTTTGGAGTGAAAATATGGTCAAGTTTTGATGTTGCCTCTGGTTACTATACCTGCAATTCCTGGTACAATTGCAAATAAATGGTGATTGGAGATTTCACATATGTCTATAATTTCTTATTCTCACCGAGGAATGGTTTATTACAAGATATGATGTTCCTTTGTGTGTTTTCTGAAACCAGTCCAGGCTGCTATTCTAAAGAATATTGTTGGTTCAAAAACTAAAGCCTTCTTCAAGTAGGACATATTACATTATGTGCTGCCTTAGACTCCACTCTTTGACACACCCCAGTTGTATGCTCTATTCACAGACACGGTTGGCCCCAGGGATGTCGGGCTTAGAGAAGAGAATATTGACGACGACCGAGGGCATGGGCTTTTCGGACTGAACCAATTTAATAGGATAGCTCGATGGGCTCAACCAATAACATATGTTGATATATTTGAAGGTGAAAATTTCACAGTAAGTCCCATCCATCCCTTTTCTTAAAGGGGAAATTTTGGAGCTTTGGATTTTGGTTATACATACACATTGTTAGGTTTTAAATAGGGAGAATTAAATTAGGCACCAGTAATTTTTTGTTCTTAAATCAGAGAAATGATTACTTTTCATGAAACTTTCATCTCACGAGCTAGTTTTTTTTTAGTTCAACATGTGGGGGTGGGGATTCGAATCTCTGACATTTTGATCGAGGATATATGTCTTAATTAGTTGAGCTATGCTTAGGTTAACCATCTCACGAGCTAGCTGTCCACCTGCTTATGTAATCAAAAGAATGAAAAACACATAGTTAATGTCAAATTACCAGTAACAATATCTCTGATTGACTGAAACTAGCCACGGGTTTCGGGTTTCGGTTACTTTGTTCTTTGAATCCTTTGCAGTGATAATTATGCTTATGAATTTACTTATTATCACGATGCAGATATGTATATTCTGCTTTCCTACTTCTTCTGTCATCCCCCTCCATGACCATCCTGGGATGACTGTGTTCAGCAAAGTTCTCTATGGTTCTCTTCATGTAAAAGGCTATGACTGGGTTGAACCTGCCTTCATTCAGGAAAGCAATGGCTCCACTCATTTTCCAGGTTTGAATTCCAGTGCCAGCTTGTTTTCAGGATGTACATAAACAATTAATGAATAGTGATTTATCATTTTGAGTTTTGGCTTGTTGGTTGTCTACTATTCTACTTTCATAGTTTTACTAGATTACCTGTATTGCTAATGTTTTTCGCTTACAGCCTAAAATGAACTTTTACTAGATAGGAATATCACTGCATAACATTAAGAACACTCTGAATGTCTATAATTTTGAACCATAACCATGCGTCTGGGACTATCGTATGTCAGTAAAAGAAATTGTAGATTATTGTGCAGTTGACTGAATCTATGATCATATGATCGTTTGACATATTCAAGATACCATTGGTATATCTTGCCCTTTGGCCATTACCTTCTGAATTTCTTTTCTCCTTGCTTTGTTTTTGGCTCAAAAAACTGCTGCAACAATTTTTCAGTATGGAATTTCCCTTGCTTGGTTGTTTTTGTTTTAGAACAAAGATGGGATATCAGTTTTTAGCTCATAAATGACTGATGTTGTTTGTAACGGAATATTTCATATTCTACTGGAGCTTGATATCAAGACTTTCATCTACATTGTTAGGCACTGACCGAGTCCGAAAGGATGTATCCTTTCTCTTTTTGAACGCCAATGATTGGATTACTTCTCATGAACACCCGACCCCCCTCCTCAACCAAAAAACAAACAAACTAAAAGAGATCATTTTTTTTTCCAGCAAGATTGGCTAAGTTAGCAGTTGATAAGGTTCTAACAGCATCAAGCGCAACATCAGTTTTGTACCCGAAGACCGGAGGTAATCTGCATTGTTTCACTGCAGTTTCTCCTTGTGCCGTGCTTGATGTTCTCTCGCCTCCTTATAACGAAGATAGAGAAAGAAGGTGTACATACTACCATGACTATCCTTATTCAACCTTATGTAAGTAACCTTTTCTCCTTTGATATGATATTTGTTATGTTTCTTATTTAATCAAAAAATCTCAGCCACGGTGGCTTGCAAATAATCAGCTGCAGAATCTAAACCCAATCTAAACGATGAAGAGGTAGAAGATTATGCCTGGCTTGCAAAAATTGAGACCCCTGATGATCTATATATGCGACCGGGAATGTATGCTGGGCCTGCTATTCAAATTTAGGCATCGACAGATCCAGGATTATTGAGCTTCTTCCAAGGTTTACTAGGAAAGCTGCTTCTAGTTCTACCCATGATTATACTAGGTTAGCTCTTGAGAGGCACTTGCATTATTTTGGTGTCCTTTATGCTCCATACTCTTTGCCACAGTATTGATGACAGAATTGTAATGTAAAAGCTGCACCCAGTTACTTCCATGTTTTACCTTGGAAACTGATAAATATAGCATGCAAGTAGTTGTTCATCATGTGTGAAAATGATACCTGCTTTTACATTTTTTTTTCTGAAGTAGATACCTATTGTTTCTTGATTACTGTCAATTGTTCGAAAATTGTCTCTAGGTAACTGTTAAAGTTTTAGCAATATTTTCCATCTTTGCAATGTTTGATGACATAGATGAACTAATTAGGTTTCCGATATTTAGCTGTATGGAATAGCCTTCAAAGTAAGAGAAACATATAAGGTAGTTTGCAAATCAGAAAAGAGAGCTGCATTATTTTGAAACGAACATTTCCATGGATAGTTCAAAACAAAAATTTAAATACTCTCATGGTAACACTCAAATCAACTTTGTAACGTGTCACATTCGAACACCTCGGACAGGGAAGATCTGCATATTGTTTCTGCAGAAATCCTCTACATTTTCTTCTATCAAGCCAACCTTCAGCCTAACAATGATACATTATTGCTGTCACCTTGAACTTTTACCTCCTAGGGTGATCTGAAAGACTCACCAGCATAGCGAACATTGCCAAGTTCTTCTTCAATGCGAAGAAGCTGCATCCAAAATTTAAAAATATTGAGAAGAATTAGAACTGTTGTGGCAATTACAGTACAATTAGTGAAACTTACAAAAATTTCAAGAATAGCCATCATAATTTTGGAAGTTATGATTTGATCAAACATTACCTGATTATATTTGGCTAACCGTTCACTTCGGCATGGAGCTCCAGTTTTGATCTATAGAAGAGTAACAACACAATATTCAGTAATGAATGTTATGTCAACAACATACATGGGTTATAGACTAATTGTTAGAAGAGCTGAAGATGAATGAAACCTGTCCACTGGCTAAGCCAACAGAAAGATCGGCGATAAAATTATCTTCAGTTTCGCCACTTCGGTGGCTGACCATCACACCCCAACCAGCAGCCTTTGAATCAAGAGCAGCTTGAATTGATTCAGTCACTGATCCAATCTGGTTAACCTGCAGAAGAAATTTCTAACATATGAGCAACTTGCAGTATCAAAATCCCATGTTTCTAAGTTCTAACTGCATATGGTCAACCTAAATCAATGGAGAATCTGAAGTTTCAGGAAAAGGAAAGAGAAAAACAAATAAAGTTTTAAGGACCAACCTGAATCCTAGAATTAGTCTGAAACAGAGAGAAAGGTAAGAATGAAATAAGAGGCTGCTTACCTTCAGAAGTAAAGCATTACAAGCCTTCTTCTGAATGCCTTCAACAATTCTCTTTGGATTTGTTACCAGCAAGTCATCTCCCACGATTTGTATATCAACGGAAGATTGTAGGGAAGTCCAGGAGCTCCAATCATCTTGGTCGAAGGGGTCCTCGATGGAAACAATGGGAAAATCTTTGACGAACTGTTTATAGAGTTCGCCAAGGCCATGAGCTGAGTGAACATGAGCTCCATCATTTGGCTGTTTCTTGAAGTCCAGATCATATTTTCCATCTTTAGTGAAAAACTCTGAAGCTGCAACATCCATTCCTATCTTGATCTGTAAATCAAAGTAAATTTTGTCTTAGCAGGACTCGTAAGAAAACAACTACATTCCAAAACAAAAAGGAAAATTTAGCATCATCTACCTTTCCTGTATAACCAGCCTTTTCAATGGCATCAATAAGCAACACCAATCCCTCTCTGTTATCTTGAACATTTGGAGCAAATCCACCCTCATCTCCAACATTGCAGGCATCTTGTCCATATTTTGCTTTAATAATTCCCTTCAGTATGTGATAAACTGTTCATAAGAAAATACTAAAGTCAGGCTACTCATTAACGGCTGAGTTAAGTATGAAAACGACGAAAACGTAGAGCCTGATTGGAATGACTTTTTAAGTGCTTAAAATGTTTTTAAGCATTTGAAAAGTCATTCCAAACAGAAAATAAAATTGCAGTGCTCAAGAGTAGCTGCTAACCTTCACTTCCCATGCGAAGTGCCTCGGCGAAAGACGTAGCACCTACAGGTAAGATCATAAATTCTTGCATTGCTAGATTATTTCCAGCATGGCTACCCCCATTTATAACATTAAAAGCAGGAACTGGCATAACAAGTTCCTTTGTGCCTGATAATTCTTGGATGTGCCTATATAATGGTACTCCCTTGGCGCCAGCACCAGCTCGGCATACGCTCAAAGAAACTCCTAGTATAGCATTTGCCCCAAGTTTTGACTTGTTTGCAGTTCCATCAATTTCCAGCATAATTGCATCAACATCTTCTTGATTTCTACAGAAATTGACAAGCTTAAGTTAGGAAGCAGAAGTGAAAAGTGAAACAACTTCCACATAGACAGATCAACATAAAGGCTTGGAATTTGTGCATCTTGAGTAATAATTTGAATAAAAAGACTACCAACTTTCACAGTCAGATTGGTCCTTGTCTCACATCATCACGATGAAAACTCAGTGTGAACTACACAAGTCCCACAATCAAGATGAAAAGTTCGCTAAAAGTATTGAGTTCGAAGTTTCTAAATGAACCGGCAACATGAACATAGCGAAATTTATAGTCATACAAAGTAGACTCATAAGACATGTATTATAGATGGTCTACTCAAAGTAAAAACAGATTTGCAGTCAACTATCAAACGGGGTAAAAAAAGAAAAGAAAAAAAAGCTTGTTCGACCAGGAAACTAGTTCCAGAAAGTAGAAGCAGCA
This sequence comes from Herpetospermum pedunculosum, assembly GCA_028017165.1. Lineage (NCBI taxonomy): Eukaryota > Viridiplantae > Streptophyta > Magnoliopsida > Cucurbitales > Cucurbitaceae > Herpetospermum > Herpetospermum pedunculosum. The sequence continues at coordinate 2,671,356 of CM051530.1, forward strand.
ATTCGATCAGATTAACGCAATTGCAATTATTCAAATGGAAGTCCATTAAAGCAAATTGAAAAGAAAAGAAAAAAATGGTAAACCCACCTGACATCGACGCCGACGAGCTTAGGAGCCAAGATATGATTGATATTGTTAACAGCAGTAAGCACGCCTTTACCTCCATAAACGCTTTTATCTCCATCTCTAAGTTCCAAAGCCTCATAGATCCCAGTGGAGGCTCCACTGGGGACAGCGGATCGGTAGAGATCATCAGTGATCAAATCAACCTCGACGGTCGGATTGCCTCTGCTGTCAATGATCTGCCGGGCCTTCACAGACTTCAACTTAAATTCCCTCGACGCCTTGGTCGATGCAGAAGGCGCCACTGCAACAGAACAGCGAACACCATGGGAGCGATTCGAAGAAGAAGAAGAAGGAATTGAGGTAATCAAAGATTGGGGTTTGGAAGGAAGGAGGGTTTTGTTGAGGAGATTCATGTTGATGGTAGGTGAGGAAGAAAGAGAAGAAGCCATGGAAGTTTTGATGGAGAGAAATGTGAGAAATGGAAATGGGGAGTTTTGTGCATATAAATATTTGTTGAGAAGAAGTGGGAAAGTCCGCCCAAAATGAAAAAGGGGGCGTTCAAAGCAGAGCAGCCACCACCAGCTCAGTAGTCACAGTCAGCACTGTGGTTGTTGGGACTTGGCGGCGGCGGCGGCGAGGAGTGTGAAAGCGACGTGGAGAAGAAATTATACGAGGAAGGACCCAAATTGTAAAAATATTTCGATTTTGTAGTAAGTAACTACAATTTTGATGTAAATTACTCAGAGTTAAAAAACATTTTTTTTATTTTGGTTGTAAAGTTTCATAAAATTAACAATTTTTTTTAGGTGGATAAAGTAACTATAATTTTTCTAATTTTTCGTAACTTTAAACTTCTTAGTTGATGAAATATCTTTATGTCAATTGAGTTGTGTTCAATTTATTCATTTTTTATTTTTTAAATTTAAATCTATGAATATATATATATATAATATTTTTTTTTTTGTTTTGAAAAATTAAACTTATGAATTCTAAGTAACTATAATTTTTTTTTATTTTTTACCTTTATGTTCATTTATTTTGTGTTTTCAAAATTCTAAGTTTTGAAAAAAAAAACAAAAATTGTTTTTGGATAATAATTCAAATGTTTTTTTTTTTTTTACAAATGTATTTAATTAAAGCGAGGATTAAACCCATGACCTCTTAGTCAAAACACAATTTTATGTCAATTGATCTATGCTCGGTTTGACAATAATTCAAACGTTTTCTCAATAAGGATGAAGATAATTGTAAATAAACGGTGAGAAAATAAACATAATTTTTAAAATTAAAATTATTATCAAACGGGGTCTTAGTCTTCGTAGTTTTAAATTTGTAACGATTTAGTCTCTGATCTTAACAATGTAGTCTCTAAAGTTTCAAATTTGTTACAAAATTGATAAGATTTCAAAGAAAGCATTATAACTAATTTTTTTTGTTAATGTTTGTGAGTTTTGACAAAATTATTCCATTAAATTTGTGAAAAACATGATATTGTTTAAATTAGTGAATTTATGAAGAATTTTACATTATTTTTTTTGGTTAAAATTATTAGAACTTGAATAGATGGTAGAAATCAAAATATTTAACCAGTTTTATGGTTCAATTCTATAAATTGAAAGTTTTAGTTGGAAATTGATATAATCTCACAAGGTTAAAGTTAAAAATGGAAATTTTCCATTTTTCCTTAGTATAGTTAGGCTGGTGGCGGGATAGGTGGGTCCTACCAATCCACGTTTCAAACATGTTGGTCTTTATGGGCTTTAAACAAAATGGCCCATATAACAATATTTTGGGCCGAAATACCCACAAATAACCAATCCTTCTAAATGTTCATTTTGAGGTTGGGCTTCTAAAAAAATCCAAAAAAAAAATAAAAAAGCCTTTTGAAAAATGATAAAACTAAAATCAAATTTTACCTACTTATTTATAGGGAAAACCAGAGGAATGTCTAGATAAAAAAACGGTTAATGAAAAATGTTGAAGTACGTGTTTTCTTTGGAATGAATGTCTAGAGATTTTTTAGGACAAATCTATTTAAGTGATTTCTCCACTATACCCTTTTAGAATTCACTTTTTTTAAAAAAATATTAGGTTTAAAATTAGTTTAATTTATTTTTAAATTAAATTAATTTTAATAGTTTATTTGGTGAGCTGGATCATTTCACTAAAAATAAACCGTTTTTCTTTTTCCGTTAACTAACGTCAGCCATTTTGTATCTCCATATGTTGCTGTGAGTAGATCCGACACTAACACCCTCTGCCGGGGTATACGCTAGGACACACCCGTGGGTATATACAGCCATTGCGCACCAGAAAAAAACGGTAGGGGTATACAGCTGGAGCCTGCGTGTGTAATTACTAGTTCCATTATTTTTGTAAATCTTTCCCTAAAAATAGGGATCAAACAATACACAATCCACCCCTACAAATGAGGAGATATCAGTCAAAATCTCATAGTGTTAAACAACAATACCCCTGAAATTATGCAATGTCTAACATTTTGGAGAATCAAATCTTCAACCTTACGTTTTTTTTTTTACGTTTCCCTTTTCCATCGTGTTTTTTCCCTCATCCTTTTCGAGTTCTTCTGCATTGTTCCACCACACAACAACAAACCATGTCGTCTCTTTCTATGATGGTGGCATTTGATGAGATTTGGAACGAAATGAACCAATACATAAATTACAAAACTTGCAGAGTTGTGGTCCCCCGAGTTCTAATAGGCAGTTGTTATATTTAACAACATGTAAATCCCCTGTAATCGTCTATTTTTTATATTCTGGAACTTCAACTGAATCCCTCAAAAAAAGGGATCACCACTTATTATCCAGATTTTTTGAAATCTTGGAGCTATCCGTGATTTTAATTCAAACAAATCACCTGTTTAACAAAAAAAAAATTCCAGCTCCCGCTGAAGGTAAAACCCTATACCCTGTAATCGTCTATTTTTGATATTCTGGGACTTCAATTGAATCCCTAAAAAAAAGGATCACCACCTATTATCCAGATTTTTTGAAATCTTGGAGCTATCCGTGATTTTAATTCAAACAAATCACCTGTTTAACAAAAAAAAAAAAACAGCTCCCGCTGAAGGTAAAACCTTAGATTGTTAACCTGAAACCCCCTATACCTAAACTTTCATTATCATTTTAGTCGTTCGTTGGAAAAACAGTGACGAAGAAAAAATGCAAGAGAGGAAAATTCTTACCACGACTGTAGGTCGAACTTTCCTGTCTAATGCGTAGTGTTTACGTCGAACGATGTCGAAGAAGGTAGTGTGTGTTTTCGGTGTTTTCTGCCGAAGAAGGTAATGCCAAACAAAAGAAGAACTGCGTTTTGTGTTTTCGGTGTGCTCTGCCTCTAGGTCGAAGAAGAAGAACGATGTCGAAGAAGGTATGCGTATGTCTTTTCTGCCTCTAGGTCGAATGGAAGCAACTTTTGAGGATGAATTTAATTCTAGGCGGCGTGGTGCAGGTTTCTCTCTACCCCATAAACTACATGATATCAAAATATTGGGAATCGTTACCTTATTTAAAAATAGAGTATTCTCTCTTTTAAGTTGTTGGCCTCTTTTATTACTCTATATGCAGTAATGCACACCCTAGTGATGGTTCATTCATTGGTTGTATAACTTCTTCGGGGTATACATATTTCTGGTTCCCCCTACAGAAATCGTTTATGCCCATTTCTTACTATGTGTGCAGACATGCACACACCGCCACTATTGATATTCTATTTCGTCTGTTTGCAGACATACACACAGACACCCTGCTTTGTTTTTGCTCTGTGTGCAGTCATGCAAAGACCTACGTTGATTGTTGCTTCGTTGGCTATCACACTTCCTATGGTTAAACATATTTGGTCCCCCAGTGTCGTGTATGCCTCATTCTTACTACGTATGCAGTTATGCACACACACACAACTGTTCGTATTCTTTTTATTATGTTTGCAGGCATTCACACACCGACCCCACTTATGGATTAGTTCTGTCTAGACCCAATTATTAATTATTTGGGGCAGGTATATCTATGTAATACTCATGGGATAAATGTCATTTCAGTTCTAAAATTTTTAACGTCCTCTCTCTGTTAAATCCACGTCTAGAACTATTTTCTCTCTCCTCCTAACATTTTATATTTTTAAATATTAATTTTTTGATTCTCAAAATTAGGATAAATTGTGGAAGGGTAGACTTGTCCATTTGGTTGTAAATAACTTACTAAATATAGGTTTTAGACATAATTCAAAAGAAAAAAGACATTAGACATTTTTCATCTTACCTTCCATATTTTTAGACATTCATCTGAATTCCCCTTATTTATACGGTTTATAATTTTAGGGTGGGGAGGTTTTTACTGGGCATCATTTTAGATTATAATATTTATTTTCTAAATAAAAAATATGTTTGGATTTTTTTCAAAAATACAAATTAAAAATGAATATTCTTCTTGTTATCCCAAATCCAAAATAATTGGAATTAATTATTAAATTAATTATTTATTTCTTTTATTTTATTTGAGTTTAACAATTTCTGGATGCAGATTTGATCATCTGACCTTTTGGTCGGAGTACATATCTTTTAACCAATTGAGTTAGGTTAGAGTTTGCGAAATTGAACGATACTTATCTCTTCATGAGAGTTGTTTTTTTAAAGATGTTGCTTATCTATTCCATGGTAATACGAGTAGGGTGTTACCTGCGTAGGGAGAACATCGATTTACTTTGAACAGAAAACGCGATTATTGTCATCATCATACTTTGGTTGGTTAAGGAGAAAACGTGTTGGCATACTATTTCTGGACGTGGTGAAAGAGTCCATATAATGCTATGAGGGAGGCAGGGGTGCGTTTGCTGGTATCGTATATAAGAGAAAGTGCTAAAACACAATGTGTTTCTTGATAATATTAGGTTTTTGTCTTTTGTCTTAGGTTTTTCATTAGAATGAGATGAATTTATACAACCCTCATCTCCCAAAACATATAGGAAAACTAACTAAATGCTAACTAAACACTAACTAATTTCCTAATCCGGTAATTCCCTAATATCCTCCCTCAAGTTGGAGCATGAATGGTCACAAATGCCCAACTTGAAAATAAAGCGGGAATAAGATACAATATTATGGTAAAAAAAAAAAAATATTGCAGCCTCCGAACGCGGGTCGGTGTTGCAAACTTCAGGTCGATGCTCATTGCATCTTTAATTTTTCTAGGAGCCTCCAAACGCGGGTTGGTGCTCCAATCTTCAGGTCGATGCCAATCATGACATCTTTCAATTTCTGCGGGCTTCGCATCATCGCTTGACCACGCAATATCTGGAAAAAAAAATCTGCGAGCTTCCGAACGCGGGCCGGTGTTTCACAAATCAAATTCCAGAGTTGTTGAAGGAGAGGACGAAGAATTTCCACCTCAGTGTTCCATTCAGTAAATCGAATGAGAGGTTTTCGCCTCAGTGTTCCCTTCATTCATCATCGTCGAACACACCATCATGTGTGCTAGATTGAGTCACCAAAGACCCAATTTTTTTTTTTTTTTTTTCATTTCGGACAGCACAACACAGCCATCAGTTAGTTTTTTTTTCTTTTTTCTTTTTTTTTCGGACAACCAGAGTAAAAAAAAAAAAATAATAATAATAATAATCCAGATTTTTTAATTTTTTTTTTTTTTTTTTTTTTCTTCATCTCTTCATCTTCTTCTTTCTCTTTTCTTTTTCTTTTCTTCATCTTTCTTTTCTCCTATCTTCTTCTCCATTTTCTTTTTTCTATAATAGCAAAAATAAAATATAGAAAAGAGAAGGAAGTACAAACCAACATTTTCGCCGGAGTTCCTTCCGAACTACGCCGACGTTGTTGTCCACGAGCTCTCGACCACGACTTCAGATCTGAACCGAGCTCAACTAACGAACTCACGCTCCGACGACGTCGAAGCTTCAGATCGGCGGCGGCAGCTTCAGTTTTTTTTTTTTTTTTTTTTTTTTTTTTTTTTTTTTTTTTTTCTTCTTCTTCTTCTTCTTCTTCATCTTGAAGAAGAATGTAGATCATTTTTTTTCATCTTCATCTGCATCTTCATCTCTCGAAGAAAATGTAGACATACTAAAGGCAACAAAGTTGGGCAAACTCACTTCACCGTCGGAGGAATAAGGTTGGGCGACGGCGGCGGAATCGCCGCCGCCCTAACGTTTTTGTTTGATCGAGCTTTTCAAGATCGATGCTCTGATACCATGCTAAAACACATTGAATCTCTTTGATAATCTTTGTTTTTGTGTTTTGTCTTAGGTTTTTCATTAGAATGAGATGAATTTATACAACCCTCATCTCCCAAAACATATAGGAAAACTAACTAAATGCTAACTAAACACTAACTAGTTTCCTAATCCGGTAATTCCCTAATAGAAAGGCTGCATTTAGGAGTGATCTTTCCCTCTTCTTCAAGCCAAGGGTGATCTCACTTTCGAAAGAGAGTCTCGACGTGCTTAGTAGCAAGTTGTTTTTTTTAGAGTTGCTTTTTGGCATACATAAATTATTTTTAGTAGCTAAAACTATTCTTAGATTTACTACCTACTAAATAAATAAATAAAAAAATAAAAAAAAACATAGTTCAAGTATCCTAAAAATATGTACTTTGGACCAATAGATCTTTATGTTTGAATCTTCAACATAAAATTAGTAGAAACTCCAAAAGTCTCCAAATGGTTTATGTGCAGGCAACTATGGGAAAAGACATGTTAGACCCTAAATTTAGCAGGTTGTATCAATTTTAACAGTAGACTTACAATTTCATCAAATTGAACCTCAAACTTATGTTAATTTTGTGTTTGAATAGGATAAAAACACGTGCCCTCCACTCTCGATCACGTTTCTTCGAGAGTACGGCTAGGGTCGGTCTTGGGCCAACCATATGCCTTGAAGCCCAAAGTAATGGGGTTGGTTGTTTGAAAGGGTGGGGTTCATCGTGGGCTTTACATGAGCCTAATTGGGCTCTTCGGAGCCTAGTTGGGCCTTAAGCTATGTTAAGTGGGCCTAAACCCTTGTAGGTCTCAACTTTGTAGATGTTAATCCCTCTTCTTTTATTCTCAACATTTGAGTAAGTAAAATTTTATCCATAAAAGAATCTCCATTATATAATTGATAATAACTCCCAAAAGCATATATCTTATAAATTAATAGATTCCACGTTTGAATCCAAAAATAAAAATAATTTATTTTTAATACTATTATAATAATATATATATATATATATTCTGATCAAAAAAAAAAAAATATATATATATATATATATATATATAAAAGAAATTAAATGTTTAGAAAAAAAAAGAAAAAAAAAAAAAAGAAAAGCAAATCCTTCCGTAATTTGACTATTTCAACGTGGTGGTCCGATCTTTCGTGGCATTCCACGTGGTTGTCACGTGGCATATTACAGTGAAGAAAAAAAATAAATAAGAAATAAAATTAGATAACCGTTCCTGCATGAAAAATTACACAAACACACACACAGTTACAAAATCCATCACACGAAGCCTTCTCTTTCGCTCTGTATTCTCTTTCTCCCTAACGAAAATGCCTCGCCTGAGCAATGTGCTGGTCGGAATTTTGAACTGCTGCACTCTCATCGTCGGCCTAATCGGCATCGTCTTCTCTCTCTACATGCAATTCCACGGCGCCTCCGACTGTCAGAAGGTAATCCAAAATCCTCTCCTCATTATCGGAATCTTCCTCTTCGTCGTTTCTCTCTTAGGTCTCGTAGGATCTTTCTGCCGAGTCAATTCCATACTCTACCTCTACCTCGTTGTTCTCTTTATCTTGATCGTCGGAATCCTCGCCTTCACCATTTTCACTATTTTGGTTACGAATAAAGGCGTCGGAACCACGGTCTCCGGGAAAGGTTACAAGGAGTATCGCCTTGGTGATTACTCGAATTGGCTGCAGAAATATGTTGTGAATCAGGAGAATTGGGATGAGATTCGGAGTTGTTTGATTGATGCTAAGGTTTGTGAGAGTTTCGGCAAGAAGAATGTTTCTCTGGTTCGGGAAGAGTTTTACAAGACGAATTTGTCGCCTATTCAGGTATGTTTGTTCGGGAGGAGTTTTCATCGATTTGATCACTTTTGAGTTAATTAATTAGAACAATAATGCAAACGACGGATCGGATCGGATCAGATCCGCTTGATTTTTTCTGTTTCGAATCTCGATTCAATTGAATTCGATAGTCATATACTGTGTTGTTCTGATCTGTTTTAATTGTGAAGTCTGGATGCTGTAAACCGCCATCGGACTGTGGATTGGAGTTCAAGAATGCGACGTTCTGGACAGTGCCGGCGAAGAAACCAAGGACGGCGGTGGCGGACCGTGACTGCAGAGAATGGAGCAACAAGCAGGACAGGTTGTGCTACGGATGCGATGCGTGCAAAGGAGGAGTGTTGGCGAACATGAGGAAGGAGTGGAGACATTTCGCCATTTTCAATGGATGCGTGCTTGCGATCGTGATCGTGGTGTATTGCATAGGCTGTTGCGCAACGAGGGTCAACAAATCCCGTCCTCCCAAGTACAACCCCAAGTACAGTGGCTATGCTTAACATTTATTTCTTCTGTGTTTAATTTCTTCTTCTTGTTTCTTATTATTCAAGAATACTTTTCAGTGATATATAAAAATATATATTCATATTATATTTGACTTATCATGATTTAGATTTTTTTTTAAAGGTATTTAATTATTGTGAGAAAAGGGAACGAACATCTAACGTTAATTCATACTTTTATACCAGTTGAACTATGTTCGACATGATTTGGATCATGCAAATATGTAGGATTGGATCAACCACATGCTAATTGGTAACCTTATCAAATATGTAGGATTTTGATAACACTTTTTTTTTTTACAACGACGTTTAATTAATACGGGATTGAACCTCATGACCTGTCAAAGGCACAACTTTATGTCAATTGAATTATGCTCGGTTTGTCAGAATTTTGATATCACTTGTTATAACACAACAAAGGAATTATGACTTAAGTATTGTTTTAAAGCTTAATTTTAGAAAATCAAATAATTATCCTTCTAATTTGACATATACTTATTTTAATATATTTTTAACCCAACAATGTGGGGTGATGAATATTCAAACTTAGCTTTTAGTTAAAATTAGAATGTTTTGTGGAATAAAAGAAGATGGTGTTTAGCTATCCTCTTTGAAAAAATGAATTATTGTTTTTTTTTTACAACATGTGGGATGACGTATACGATCCTCTGGTCTATTGATTACTAGTTTATACATTATATCGGTTGAATTATGCTTATATGAGAGAAAAAAATGAATTAATAATTGTTGTTATTCATATGTTTCTATACCATAAAGTCTAGTCAAAACTTAATATTCACGGAGTAATATATACTTTAAAACAACTCATTTTTTCTAAAAAAATTTTAATAGTCTCAAATTTTTATGACCACCGGGTCAATCCTTCCTTGATGAATCATTTTCAGCTTACGCATACCTAGACTAAATACCATTTCGTTACCATTAAAATTAATAAAACTAATAAAACAGCAACAATATTATATTGGTTTATATAAATTTCTAATTAACTCTTATATGCACTAGAAAATTGCTCAACATTGAACATATTTTAACATATATTTCGATAACAATTTTATGTTGTAGATTAAAAAGTATTTTTGAAAATTAAACAAAACTTGAAGACTAAACACAAGGTTTTAATAAATAATTATTTTAAATTTTTTATTAAGATAACATAGAATACAACATAAAATACAACATGAAAAGATAACATAGAATACAAATAGGTCTCAAACAAAAAATTAAATAAAAACGATCTCACATGAAAATAAAGAAAGATTATATAAGTGATTAATTAAAATTATAAATTGATATGAATGATTAATTAAAATATAAAAATTATATTAATAGCAGTTTTTATTTCATCAATTGAAGAATAGGTAAAAAGATTCGGAAATGATTCTCAAATATAATCTCTCTTACTAAATTAACGACAATGATACTGATTATGTTCTTTTTAAAAAAAATAATATTTCAGAAAAGAAAATGGAAAGCATAATGATAAAAGGAGTAGAATGATCAAAGTTAAGTTAATATCATAGAAATCAAAGAACAATAATATCTGAAAACTCTCCCATTAAATCCACATTCCTTGTCACTAGTTGATTATAAGCTAAGCACAAAATAACATCGTAACAGAAGCATCTATTTGAGAAAAGTACATGACAGAAACAAGAAAATGTATACTACTAGAGATGTAAGTAGTTCGAGCGACCACGTCGGTTGCAATAGAAACGTAGGAATACTCGGAACCACCAACGAACCGCATACCCAACCGGCCACAAGAGAACCAAGTCTGCAAAACAGTAAGAGAGAGCAGATGAATGAGCCACTGGGTTTTAGTTTTGAGATTATATAATGAGATGAGAGCAGCAGTTTGTGCAAGTTTTACCCTATAATAGAAGCCCGAGCCAAACTTTTAGTCTTCTCATTTAGAAAATATATGCAAGCCGCCAAGGACACTGCAACCTGCATTCATTGATTTATATACAAAGCTTAATTAGAGATGACAATGGCCTAAAAGTTCTCTTACACTATCCAAATTTCATGCATATGTTATTTTTTATTATAAGTGAACGGGTCAGCTTGCACGCACTTTGACTAATCTCACGGGACAACCATCTGACCCTACTACATTTAGTTGTCAAGAAAACTCGTAGGATATTAAATCTTAGGTAGGTGGTCACCATGATTTGCAGATGATATCTCACAATTGTCTAACTAAATCAAAGAATAAGAGGAAGAAAAAAAAGGTGGAGTAATTTGAAGAACGCTTGAGGAAGAGCAACAAAGTAAGATGCACGAATTCCTGCTAAGTCACTTATTTCATAATTATGATAGAATATAGATAAATGCAAAGGTTGGATTCTGTGGAAATGATTAATCGACAAGCAAGATAAGCACCCTTGAGCACAACCTTGTCTTAAATCCATAAATATTTCAAAACTTCTGTGCACTCATCTTAATCTCAAAGTGTTCAAAACATAGCAGAACTAACACAACAATCCATTTTTCCTGGATGATAATCAAGATTCATAAATATTCAAAGACTAAATCATGGTCACCGTCACAAAAAGGAAAATTAAAGGAGAGAATAGGCAGCGACATTATAGTAGCTGGTGAAGATGGACTTATTATAACCGTGAACTCTCTACTTTCCCTCCTTTTTCCTTATCTTATTTATTCTGTATTGTTGTAATTATTAATTATTATTAATATTTGGAGGAATTGTGGACGCGACAAGGGAGAAACATCCATTTTGTGGCAATTTCCCAGGTACTCTTCTTCCTTCACCACTCTAACTAACATTCAAAACATGCAGTTTCAATTTCTTTCTTTTATATCGGTGAGTGTCCGGCCAACTTGCGCGCACCTCAACTAATCTCATGGAACAACCGCCTTGACCTTATTACATTTGGTTGATAAGAAAACTAGTAGGATATTAAATCCTGAGTAGGTGGTCATCATGGTTGAACTCACTCTCTCTAAACTCTTTATTATTTTCAAGGCCCTACCTGGCTTACTAGTCCAACCCATGATGGCTTGCAGTTTCGATTTATGGCCTTTGATTACTTCCAACCAAAAGCACTAGCCTTTGGGACATCACTAAAAATATGTTTATACATTGAGATGAAAATTATAAAGAAACATATATATTGACTAAAAAATAGTGAACTAACCTGAAAAGCAGGTCCACCTTCGGCTGAGTTCATAATACTCCAGCCACCCATAAATGCGAAAAGAAACAATCTTCTGAAGATAACATCAGTCGGAGGAAGTTCCACAAAATTCAGCAAGTTCTGAATCCATGGTGGGGACTCCTCTACTTGCTTCTTCAACCTGGTTTTCAAATTAATCTTCGTCTTTTTCCTATGCTGGAAGCTTGCCATCAATATTTTCTCAAAAGCAGCTTCTATAGATTCCTCACTTCTTTCATGACCAGAATACTGCTCCAAAAGAAAATTCCGTGCACTCCAAATTTCTTCCTCTGAAGCAGCAGTACTTACACCAAGGCGTTTATATGGATCCCAAACACGAAGTCGTGGGAACTTTGTGACATTACCTGCGAATAATTAACGATTGACAGATTAGCACCATAGCAGCTAGGGAAAATTAAGGATATTTTCAAGACAAACACATTTGTAATAAGTGTAAGTCAAGGAAACTGCGAAGAAGCAACTAGAAGGCCCAGTCTCAAAGTAACTATATCAAATTAAATGTTGTCCAAGTTATATAATCCACTAGCAATATAAAATTTTCTTATTAATACTGAGGCTGAGAGGCAAACTAACCATCGGTTGTAAGGACCTTGAAAATAATAAAATGTTAGAGAGAATGAGTTCAAACTATGTGGTCTCCTACCTAGGATTAGTTTCTTTGGCAACCAAATGTAGTAGAGTCAAAGAAAAACTCTTAGAAATGAGGATAATCACAAGTTCTTCCAATCACATAATTTTCAAAACACCCAAAGAAAAGCTGATTAAAGGGTAGCAATCCAAACAGAAAAGATTAATCAATACGAAATTGTGTAGACTCTAGACCCTCGATAGGTTCATAATCCTATTGGAGTTTAACAGATGGAAGCCCTATCTATATATACCAAGTAAGCAGAATTGAAATTGTTTCGATAATTCATACGAAGAACAAGAACACAAAGTACCTTCATATGGTGTATCCAAAACACACTTGGGGCTTCTAAACAATGCGCAAAATGGTTTGCCCTTCGGCCTATTAAGGCGACTAGACCTGGAAATTAACAAAAAACAAACACCAAATGAATAAGCTATAACTCATTAAATTCCCAAGTTAGAGAAAAATGAAGAGGAATTTACAGCTTTTGGCCGAGGAAAGGGGCCGCCAAATCAAGATTAGTTAGCGAAACGGAAGCCATTCTTCTTCTTCTTCAAAGATGGAGAACACGAACAGGAACTCGAAAGAAACCCTAATTTAAGGGTTTCATGGAGACCATGAAACCAGAGAATGTTGAGAAATCTGGGCGACTGCAGATGGAGAAAAGGAAGGAAGGAGAACCAGAAGATGACGTTTGTGATTTTGTAGGCAGGTACTCCCCCACCACATCTAATACGTCGTCGTTTCTTTGGAGATGATTTCCACGCAACTTTTTCAAGTTTAAGCAAATCTTTACTTGTTATTTTTATGCTAAATTATAAAAAACTAACAACATTCACAAGTTTCAAAAATATACTTATGAAAAACGTTAAAAATACTTTAATTAATACACACAAAATTTTAATATCAACTGTTAAATTTTAACTTAATATGAAAATCCTCTTTAATTGATTTAAAAGATTGAGGAATAGAACAATACTATGACAAAATCAGTGGATAATAAATAAGATGTCTATGTTTTCATGATTTCTTTTAACACAATCAGACATCCACATTTTTCAATTTTTTCATATCATACCAGACAAGTTAAAATTTAACTGCCCATATCATAATTATGTGTCGTTGTTGAGGGTAATTTTGATTTTTTTTTTCATAATTCAGGGATATTTCTGAAACTTTAACAGTATTTTTGAAATATTTTTCATAGTCTAGAGGTAATTTTGAAAGTTCAAGATATTTTTGAAATGAAACCTTTAGTTCAAGAGTATTTTTTGATAATTTAGCCTTTATATTTCTCGTATCCATTACCTAAAAAAATAAAATAAAAGTTTGGCCCCTAAATTTTCATAAAAAAATTACCTCAAAATCTCTTGATTGGTATAGTTTAGTCTTTATACTTTTAAATTTGTAACTATTTAATTTTTATTATAAAAAAAATTACATCAAAATTGAGTGTTAATCTTCAAAATTGAAAGACTTATTAAATACAAAATTGAAAGTTTATTAACCTATTATTATTAGACAATAACCAAAGTTATTAGATTTATTAGACACGTTCAAAAGTTTTGAAATTTCAAACTTATATTTATCCCATTTTTATTAGTTAAAAACTTAATCTTTATTCTCATTAATTGCATTACACGATTATATAACTATTGTATAAAAATAATTTGTGGTTACTAATTAAGTAATTATTGTCTTTCCCAATCATTTTGAATTTGCTTTTAACTAATTCAAATTTTAAATTAATTTTAAAGTATATCCGACTTAATATATTAAAATTAATATTATTACTATTACTATAACATTTTTAAATACACTTAATCATCTGAATTCTTAAAAATAAATTTGAGCTTTAGAGTTCAAGACTTCTATTTCTATAAAAAAAAAAAAAAAAAATGACAAAAACTGTCCATTTTCAGTGTATACATATTTTTCTATGTAACCTTATTATGTTAGACCCTTTCACCAAGATTCAGTCATACCAATTATTTATTAGGCAGCTCAGTTTGTCTGAGAAGAGACCCAAACAGTCTGTCTCGAGTGAAATAACATCTAATCTTTATAGACGGCAAATTTTTAGTACTCTTTCCATTTATTGCATGTCACGCCAGCATCATTTTAAAAATGATGTGGAGTCCACCAATTTATAAAGATAAAATCATAGTGTGAACAAAGTGAGTGTGGTACTCCCGTAGTACTAGAATTTTTCCCGCTTTGATGATTCTAGAGGTCTGCAATTCAGAGCTTTGTTTTGTGTTCAAGTGTGAGCTGCTGTCTCAATATCCTTCTCATAACCTTATTTGAAGCAGTCCTCGGAAGGGAAGGGTAAGGAACCACACGGTGAACCTGTGCACATTATCACACATGAAGTAAACTCATCAACACTATTTACTCTTTAACATAATAGTAAATGAGCTTAGCAGGAAGCATACCCTAAATAATGGATTGAGGTTCTTCTGCAGAGCAGAATTGAAAGACAGCTTTAACTTATCCAAATCTGGGCTAGTTTCACCTGGATTCTTGAATACAACTGCAATCGCCAACTGTTCGGGGCCACCACCCTGTGGCGGTACCCCGATGGCAGCCGTTTCAAGAACTCTGTCGTCAACCTTATTGCAGATGCGCTCAATCTCGACTGAACTCACCTGCATATATGAGAAGGATAAATTGTGTTATGAACTAAATATATTTTGGTTAAGATCTGAAATCTGCATTATTTTGGATAGATAAACCTGACAGTTAAAAGATAACATTTATCCTCACAAGCAGACTTTAGTTTCCTTTCTTGGTACTTCACAAATATTCTCCTTTACATATAGTTTTTAAATTTATGTAAAATATTTAGTTCTGGAAGCAGGTATTAGATTTAGCTTCCTGCAACAACTAAACAAAAAGAACCATAATCTCTATGGCTCCATCATTTTAGAGGCTATTTTATCAACACAATGTCAAAGTTCCTTTTTCCCATGTCATGACTATAGCTGCTAGCATTGAGCCTCAGAAAAAAAAGATTATTTTCACCATGAGAAGCTGAATGAAAATTACCTTTATGCCTCCAAGATTCATTGTATCATCTGCACGACCATGTGCCCGATAATATCCTCGAGGAGAACGCTCAAACAAATCTCCATGCCTTCTCAATACCTGTTATGGGAGTTACATGGTAATGGTAACACTGAAGTTCAAGATGCATATCTCAAGCAGGAAGGAACATCAAAAAACTTGCGTACCATTCCATTCCAACGGGGCATTCCCTTAAAATAGACATCATAATGGTCAGCATTCAAGAGACTACTTGAAGCTCCAAACATGAAAGGTCCGAGCGCCAATTCACCGATTCCTGGCATATTCTGTGGCTACAGAGGGAATAATATGAAGGCAAAGGGTGCGTTTAAGAACTCAAGTAACAATCTTTAACATACATACCCTTCAATTTGATGAAGCTAAAGATCTAGCAAAGAAACTCTAGAAGCTTCATAATTAAGGGATAGCATATTTAAGTACCATCATTGTTTAAATACGAATTGGATGCATTTCATAGAAGCTAAAGCAAGCAGATGTTGAAGAATGCATGAGAAACAAAGGAGTGAAAAAATGCATTCTTTCTTGGAAAAAAAAACGAAAATAAGAAGGCAAAATATTTCAAAGCTCTTTTATTTAACATATGCAAATTCTCCCCCACCCGATGCCATTGAAACTAATCAGCCTATGCTGCAAATGAGGAGTTGATCGATTCTTACAATTGGAGAATCATCATTGCCAAGAATAAAGAGACTGCACCCCATAGCTGGTGTGCTAAATGCAGCCAATGCCTGAGGCTGCAACAGTGACCCTGTAACAAATCCGCCACCAATCTCTGTTCCACCACAATATTCAATGATAGGCTTATAGCAAGCTCTTCCCATTAGCCATAGGTATTCATCTACGCTAGATGCTTCTCCAGTGGAGGCAAAACAACTAGAAGGTTGCAATAGAAAAAGGGAGAAAACAGAACTATTAAAACAGACCTAAAATAATGGCAATTCTAATCTTGAGGCTCATAGATATAAGGATGCTATATAAACAACCTAAACAAATTGAAAGATATCTTAAGAATATCTTAAATTCTTAATTAGGCTCACCGGATGGAAGACCAATCATAACCCGATGTGCAGTTTGTACTTTTCCATGATCGGACAATACTTGGAATCACCCCAAGCATTGTTGTTTTAGCATCCTACAGAGAACAGAGATCACGAGACTGAAATGCAAAAAATATCACAAATGGGCCGTTTGGGGCGCTGAGTGAGTTATTATAATCGGTGATTATAATAGTCTGTGGGTTATAATAGTTGCGAATAGTAAATACTATTGAACTCAATATAGTTAATTTATTGACTGTATGGTTATAATAGTCGGTTGGTCAAACGTAAACTGGGTTATAATAACCCAGTCCAACCAACTCCAAGTTGGTGCCCCAAACGCCCCCAAAGAAACTAAACTCCAATTGACTAAATTAAAGGCATATGGAAGGCCAAGATGACACAATTAGAGAGAAATATGGGTCCAAAACATGTAGCAAAATTAGCATACATGATACATCTACATTTGTCCAAATATAAAAATCTTTTGATTTTCTTTATCCTTTTATCTAAAGTCTCAAATAACATCCGTTCTTTATCTCATAACCAATTGATTTTTTCTATATATATATATAATTAAAAAAAACTTGTTTATTAAGTTTAGAGTTTGGTAAGAGGTTTACCTGTACGAATTTAACAAATCCAGAACTAAGTGGGGATCCATTGTATAATGCCATGGAAGCCCTGTTTAATAATGAAGCATAAACTAGCCATGGACCCATCATCCACCCAAGATTAGTGGGCCAAGCAACAACATCGCCTTTATGTACGTCCATGTGACACCATGCATCGGTTGCAGCTTTCAAAGGTGTTACAAGGGTCCATGGAATTGCTTTTGGCTCTCCTGACCAACAAACAAACACAATTATTAAGCCTAGAAGCATGAGAACTATGGTTGTTAGCAGTGCATCCTAGTGTTAAAAGATATGATAATTTTAAAACTCATTTTATTATTATGTCATCAATTTTGTCTCAAAGATAACATTCCCTTTCTTCTCACTAAGTTTATTAGAGTACAGGTAACACCAAATCTATCCTTTATGACTTGAGTTACACGTTGGGTGAAGGGAAGATTCTGTTGATCGGGCTGCTGATTTCATACACTTTCATAAGGTTGGAAAGTCATGCTGGGAACATAAAATTGTAAAATTTAAGCTCTCAAGGGCTAAGCAAACCACCTCCAAGGTCAAAAAAGGTTTCTTACAACTCAAGGCCACAGTTGTAAAACCGATAGAACAAATACCGTCCAAGTAAGGTCATTCAAAAAATGTTTCTTTGATATCAGCTCCTTTATTTTAAAAATTCAACCTGCTTTGAAAGTCAAAATTCATATTGAAGTCTGACAGTCAAAAAAACAATAAAATATATTTGATGTTTGTCGAGGTGACTTGAATAAACAAGTAAGATAGTTCATGACAGGGAAAAGAAGGGCAGAAAATAGCAAAATTTTGATTTTCACATAACTGGCTAGAGCTCCTCTCTGTTAGAACAAAGAGTTCGAGCTGGTGTGAAGTATCCTTATAGAATTAGAATTCCTTATGACGTAAGAGATTATCCAATGAACTTCTAAGTTGGCTGACCGTGTAGATGAACCAAGACGCTTATAGATAGAGTTATAAATGGACTATGTTATTTTTCTATTTTTAATAATTGGTGAGTGTCTGAATTTGTTTGTGTATAGCTCAATTAATCTCAAGAAACGATCCCCTGAGCCTATAAGATTAAGCATTAAAAGGATCTTGTAGGACATTTAATGTCTTAGATAGACAGCCACTACTCCTACCTAAGACATAAAGAGAACATGGTTGTAACAATTTTGGATATAGCAAAGAAATTAAAAAACAGAGAGCTACGCGGATAAGGTCCGAATACTGATTTAACCTGTAGTTCCAGATGAAAAAAGAATATTTGTAAATGACTCCGCCGATTGTTCCACAGCCGCAAATTCCACTCCTCTGCAAGAATCATATTAAAAAATTTAAATATACAATGGTATAAGTTTAACATACCCAACATCAAACAACATAAATCAAGTACCATTTGGATCGTTCAATGGATACATGGGTCCTATAGAATCTTTACAGAATAGGTAGTTCAAGGAGAAAGAAAGATTCTAATGCAAGTAATTTAAAGAAAGCTGATGAAAAATTGAAAAGAGGCATGGAGAAAAGATGATATTGCTCCTTCAATTCTTCAAAGCTTGCATCACATCCTGATTTTCTGGGCTTGTTCAGCCGGGCCAGAAATCAGGTCTATTCTAATGTACAATCCAGATGTAATGAAACATCTGTATCTCGATTTTTTCTTGGAGAAGTTATGGTTCATTTCCCTTAAAAAGAATCTAGATGTAATGAAATGTTTGATGATTTTGTCCGCCTGCAGGTGTAATCATCATTTAGAAAACAAGTTTCTAGACTAGTTTAATTACAGTAGCTTAATATAACTTCAGCATGCTCTTCACTCTATGAATACATAAATGCAACCTCAACCATAAACCTTTTTTTTTTTTTTTTTATGTGCATTTCCAGAATTTTTTTAAATATCTAATTTGGATGAATTCCAGTGACTTGAGCATGTTAGGATTTAAAAACAAGACCTCCTTGAACTTGATGCACCAAGCAGTGTACATATCATGATGAAGAGGGGGGAATAGGGACACTGAAATTAAGAAATTCAACTAGTCAAATTGGAATGACAAGTTCAAAATGGGTAAAGAACCTGGACATGACGAGTATAATCGAGAAACCTATCATCAATTAAACTTAAATACATAGAATAGTGCATACTTCAAATCTTTGACTCTTTCCAGAAAGGCATGCCAAGAAATATCACCATCTCGTAGTTTCATGCTCAAACCAGTGCTATTGGTCGGAATTACAATTGCCAGAGGTGACTGAGCATCTACAACTCGACTGCCATGTTGAACCAACTACATGAGCATTTCAGTGTTGGGGGAAAGCAAAATGACCAGGTTCTTAACTCCATGAAGAAGAAAATGTTACCTCACCTATACAAGGGTATACTTTTATCCCCACGAATAATAAGATCCTGAACTTTGAAGGTAAGGAGGTTTTTGTTATGATCCCGATTATAAGAAAACAACAATGTAATTATGTAACTATATTGCAGTATCAAAGATAATATATAACCACCCCTCAAACCAACTCACCAAGTAATTACAATTATGCAACTAAAATTCCCAATATATTCCCTATTAATACTTCTTAATAATAATTTATCATCTGCTTGGGGATTAAGAGTAGAGGGATCACAACATCAGACAATCTTACATGGAGCACCCTTTTCATCTTTGCAGGATTCTCCAATCCCCTAGATACACAAGCCATTATATTCCAGTAATATATCCAAGGATTCCATGTCCAAGGATTCCATGCCTCATACGAGGAATCTCCTTGTTGAGTTTAGCATGTGAGATTGGTTTAACAATGTACGCATGTACTTTATATCAATTGAACAAAACGCACAAAAAGAACCCACTGAAAATCCGCTCAAACTTTTCACGTTCAACATTGGAGACAATAAACAGCGAGAATTAAACAATTTCAAGACCTGCTGCAAGGGGAGTCGCACTTACTTGAGTAAATATAGCTTTTGCTTTTGATATATTGAGTCTTGTGGATATTTCACGCGCAGCAAAACTATCCGCTATGGAGACAACCACATGACCAGCTAGAACTATAGCAAGATAGATGACCACAGCATTTACATTCATTGGCATGTCAATTGCTATTGCAGATCCTTTCTCAAAACCTATCGAGTCGAGAGCATGTGCTACTAACCTACAAATTTAATCCCGACAGAGTTAATTTATGAGAAAGGGCATTCAATGATGTGCCAGTTTCGCAATATATGAGCCAAACATCACATAAAAATCACTATTGCAACCACAAAAATAAATGTCAATATTTACCCAGTGCAGAGCGAGCATATTAGCATGACAAACTCTTCCAATAAATTGAGAAATTATATAGATCGACTTACCACTAAATCTACTTAGCTAGCATCTCTCAAATCCCACTATCACCAAATGTACAGATCATAAATGTTTCATTTATAAGATCACAAGAAATGCATGTTTTCAAGCTTAGCATTTAAGGCAATGGTAAACAATTTTAGGGATGACCAAGTCAAAGTGAAGACTCTGACTGCATGAGATACTTCTGTGAGAGGAATGAGGAGGGTAATGCTAAGACGCAGTATATGCATAAATATGTACAATAAAACAAAGGCTGTCACCCTGCTGATATTCAAGACGTATATTCTAAAAACTCTGATAAGGAATCTGCAAGACCGCTATCATGAAAAATAAGAGCTAATGAGGTAGACAGTAATATACCAAACCTCTGCACGCAATTCTTGAAGTGTCAATCTCTTCAGAGGAAGATCATCACATCCTTCATCGCGCCATATGATTGCTACATCATCCAAACTTCTGTTCGCATTTAAAGATAAGCAATCTTTAGCTGGATTAAACACTGCTCTAGGAAGCCATTGGCCACCAGGACTTGGAAATTGGCTTTCCGGAGAATCATTCATTTGCAAGATACAATTAGGAGGTTTAGAAAATGTTATATTCATCTCATCTAGCACAGTTCTCCAATAGACCTGGCAGACAGAAAACAGGAAGATGTTGCATCTTCTGAAGTACAATTTTAATCCAAACATTTCAAAAAACAAAGTTGGATTACACACTTGATATCAATACTGGCAATACCTCAGGGTTTGAGACTGAAAACTCCTGGAAAGTGGAGAAGCTTGATAAGGGGTCTCTATAACTTGACCCCAAAAACTCTTTCCCTCGCCTCTCTAATAGCTTGCCAACGTTTGTGAAAACTGCATTCTCCCTAATTTTACAGATGCATCAAATGAGATATCACAATATTCCGTTCTAATAAAAGGAGTAGAATTTTTTTTGCTGGGCTCTTAACATCCCACACGATACTACTACAACAAAAAACCAAGCCAGTATTTGATTGAATTAGATGATACAATAATAGACCAATGGAAAGAAGTTCCTCGTATGAGCCCCTTCTCAATCTGACATCAATGTGGGATAGTATAATTTGTAGTAATACCAAAAATAAACATCGTTTTCGAGTCCAATACACCTCTTAATTCGATATAACCCAACCCATATGCTAGAAACATGCATGCAAAAGCTAATTGATAGAGCATTCAGCACATCGTTCTCTCAAAAATCAATAGTTTAATTGGAAAAAAAAAAAAAAAAAAAAAAAATCGATGTATTCAGTGAAACTCACGGCTGAGGAATCCAAGCAGGCGGATCAGGACCAAAGTTTTTGTAACAGCCGTAATACATCAATTGATGGAAGGAGAAGGGAAGGTCGGGGGAAAGAATACGCTTGGAGATATGGTGCCAAGTCTCGGGAGTGCCATTCCCGTAGCTACTGATGATTTCGCTGAGAAGTCCATGGAGTTTCTCGGCAAGTTCAGAAGCAATTCCGAGAGCTTCGATGTCAATCACAGTAATGGAGTCCAGAGCTTTGTAATCCATCGGAGATTTCACTCACAGAGATACAGAGCTAACTTGAACGTGAAGAAGAAGAAGAAGATTGAAGACTGCCTGAAATCTCGTGGTTATGATTATGAAATACTTCAAAATTTAACAAAAATGGCGATGAAAATTACCTTGAACCAGATTTTTGAAGTATTGTTTACGATTCGATTTGGATTAATCTTCAAACTAAGTGGATGATCAAAAGATGTATGCAAAGTTAATCAAAATAATTGGATGGAACCTTCTCAAATTTCGAGCCTACTTAATAATAGTTCTATCTTATCTTATTTATTTATTTTTTAGCTATAAATCTTTGGGACCAACACGACCATATCAAGTATGATGCACATAGTAACGAGGTCTCGCATTAATTAAATATTTTTGTTAAAATAAAAAAAAAAAAAAAAAAACCCTCTAAAATTTTGAATTGATTTTTTTATTACATCATGTAGAAAATTTGAACATATCATATCTTGGTCAATCGTTTCTATAATATGTCATTAAATTGTGATCATGTTAGTGAAGATTTGAATTAATTTTTAATTATTGTAAAAAAAATTAATTTTTCACCCATAGGTTAAGTTGTATAATTTTTTACCTTCAACTTTTAATTTCATCAAAGTTCATTAAAAACTTAGATAAATGTTTCAATCTTAACCTTACACTTGAAAAAGTCATGCAATTTATACCTCTTATAAATTTTCGATTGGAAATTCGTTAAAAATGAAATATTATCATATGCTTTCAATGAGTTATAAAACATGTGTATGATACAAAATTGATAAGTAGTCAAAGAAAAACTAGAGTAGAGTTATTTATTATTTTATTTTTTTTTAAAGTTGGCGAGTTTTGACAAAATTATTTCATGGTTAACTTATATTATTGAGTGAGTTTACATAGATTTTTACATTCTTTTTGTTCAAATTAGTGGGTGAATTAACAAAAATTGAATAGAGGATAGAAATTGCAACATTTAACTAAGTTTAGAGTGTCAACAAGAGCATAGGTTCAATCCCTCACCCTAATATATTGTAAAAAAAAAAAAAAAAAACCTAAGTCCAAGGTCTTTTATCTCATAATATACATATTTTATGTGTAAGTTTACTTTATACTATTTTGGACTAAGATTCAGACAAATAATAATTAGGGAGCCTAATTTGCCCAAGAAGAAACTCTTGCTTAACATCTTATCTTGAGTATGCCCAAGAAGAAACTCTTGCTTAACATCTTATCTTGCTAACTCAAAGTATAGCAAGGTCTGCAATTTAGAGCTTTGCTCTGTGTTCAATTGCAAATTGCTGTCTCAATATCCTTCTCATAACCTTATTTGTTGCGGTCCTCGGAAGGGAAGGGTAAGGAACCACACGATGAACCTGTGCGCATTATCACACATGAAGTAAACTCGTCAACGCTATTTATCATTCAAAATTACTTCGAAACATGTTTTTTATCATTCAAAATCAGTTTTGATGGTACGAAAACGTTTTTAAATGCGTAAAATCAAACATCAAATTGATTTTGAATGAATAAGAAGATGTTTTGAGGTGATTTCGAACATGACAAAAGTAAGTTTGGCCATTTTAAAATCACTCCAAACATGCAACAAGCCTTTAATCATTCAAAATCAACTTGATGTTTGATTTTACGCTTTTAAACGCATTATAATACGATCAAAATCGATTTTGAATGATTAAAGACATGTTTTAGAGTGATTTTAACCATTTCAAAATCACTCAAACATGTCCTTACTCTTTTAGCAGAATAGTAAATGAACTTAGCAGACATCCTACCTTGAATAATGGATTGAGGTTCCTCTGTAGAGATGAATTGAAAGACAGCTTTAACTTATTTAAATCTGGGCTAGTTTCACCTGGATTCTTGAATACAACCGCAATTGCCAACTGTTCGGGGCCACCACCCTGTGGCGGTACCCCGATGGCAGCCGTTTCAAGGATGCTGTCATCAACTGTATTGCAGACACGTTCAATCTCAACTGAACTCACCTACATGAACAGGAAAATTTGTGTTATGAACAAAATGTTTTCTTTGATTAAGATCTGAAATCTGCATGAGGTGAGTGCAAAAGACAGAAACACTGGCGAAAAAACAAAAGCTTGGGTGGTCTCACGTGCAGTATTTTAGAGGATTTGGAAGATTATAACAGAAAATATAAACTCATGACCAAAGAATAAATATTTTACGAATCCGTGGAAGACCCTAGGAGCTCAATTTGAATACTAAAGAAAGAATAGTCTACTTGGGTTGCAAGTTAATGATATCTGAATAATTGGGGACTCTAAATCAGCTAGCTCTAAGGTGGCGGTTTTGACACCGTCTTAGTCGATGTTTTAAATACCTGCGGTTAAGTAAATTTCATCCAGGGGCAACACTCAAAGAATAGTCTACTAACTGATCTATTAGACATAAAAAATGAATTTGATATATTACCTTAAACTTTCAATTTTGTGTCTAGTAGATCCGTAAATTTAAAAAATGTTAAATCGTTCAAGGACTTATTAGACACAAACTTGAATTTTTCAGAGACTCATTTGACACAAAATTGAAAGTTAAAGACTTATTAGACACTTTTTAAAGTTCAAAAACCTATTGAACATAAAATTAAAAGTTCAGTGAGTGACCTATTTAATACTTTATAAAGTTACCAAATAGACACAAACTTCAAAGTTAAGGACTGATTTCCTTTCTTGGTATTTTGTACGTATTTGTGGAGATTTTACACTTTTTCGGAAAGTAAAGTTGGGAAATGCTTTTTGATATTCACATACTGAACCCAAGAATCAACATTTTCCCTTCCAAATAATTTTTAAATTCGATAAAAATACGTAGTTTTGAAGACAGGCATTAGATTTAGCTTCCAGCAACAACTAAAAAAACAGAACGACGATCTCTATGGCTGCACCATTTTAGAGCCTATTTTATTGAAAATAATGTCAAAACTCCTTTTTCCCATTTCATGACCATAACTTGTTAGTATTGAGTGAGCCTCAGCTAGAAGACTATCTTCACCATGAAAAGCTAAAAGAAAATTACCTTTATGCCTCCAAGATTCATAGTATCATCTGCACGACCATGTGCTCGATAATATCCTCGAGGAGAACGCTCAAACACATCTCCATGTCTTCTCAATACCTGTTAAGGGAATTATGTGGTAACATTGAAGTTCAAGACGCATCTCAAGTATGAAGTACATCAGAAGAAAAAAAATGCGTACCATTCCATTCCAACGAGGCATTCCCTTAAAGTAGATATCATAATGGTCAGCATTCAACAGAGTACTTGAAGCTCCAAACAGGAAAGGCCCGAGTGCCAATTCACCAATTCCTGGCATATTTTGTGGCTACAGATGGAAGAAGAAAAAGGGCAAATGGTGTGTTTGAGAACTTCACAATTTTCAATATACAGACCCTTCAATTTGATGCATGGCAATTGAGAGAATTAGCAAAGAGCATTCTCAACTATTCATAATCAAGGGGTAACATTTCTAAGCACCAGGATATTTTTTAAGAATTTTTTAGAATCAAGGTGTTGGGGACAACGAACCTCAGACATCTCCACAATAAGTATGATATTGTTCACTTTGAGCATAAACCCTCATGGTTTTGGTTTTGTTTTCACTCAAAAGGTCTCATAGCATTGGAGATAGTTGTTCTCACTTGTATACCCCTGATCTAGTCAATGTGGGATTTTGTTTGTATTCCCAACACAAAGGAGAATTTTAAAAATGTAATTATTCTCTAAAATAAGAAAGACGAAGAAAGTCATAATGTTTCAAAACTATTCATTTTAACATATGCAAATTCTCTCCAACTCGACACCATTGACATTATATATAGCCTACGCTGCAAAATGAAGAGTTGATCAGTTCTTACGATAGGAAAACCATCATTGCCAAGAATAAAAAGACTGCACCCCATTCCTGGTGTGCTAAAAGCAGACAATGCCTGAGCCTGTAACAGTGACCCTGCAACAAATCCACCACCAATCTCCGTCCCACCACAAATTTCAATGACAGGCTTATAGCCAGCTCTTCCCATTAGCCATAGGCATTCATCTACAGTAGATGCTTCACCAGTGGAGGAAAAACAACTAGCAGTTGCAACAGAGAAAGGGAGAAAATTGAACAATTAAAACTGACCTAAACTAGTGATATTTTTTTAATCTTGAAGCTTAAAGACATAAGGGTTCTATAAAACAACATAAACACATTGAAAGTATAGACTTAAAGCTCACCGGATTGAAGACCAATCATAACCAGACGTGCAGTTTGTACTTTTCCATGACCGGACAATACTTGGAACTACTCCAAGCATTGTTATTTTAGCATCCTACAGAAAACAGAGATAATTTTTTTTTGTTTTTTTGGATAAGAAACAATTTCATTGATGAGTGAAATTACAAGAGAGGGAAAAACCCAAAACCAAAGGAGTTACAAAAGACTTCTCCAATTGGTAGTAAGTGTTACAAAAGAGTAAGAATAAAAAAGATTTAACAATTTGCACCAAGAAATAGCAAGGTAAGTAATGTTGTCCATGAGATGAGCTAAAATGAGAATGCAAAAATCATGAATGTGTGAATTGCAAAAATGAGATTACATAAAAACTGAACTCCAATTGACTAAATTAACGGCATGTTGAATGTCAAGCCGAATGCCTTATTTTTCTATGAGTAGAAAACTTAAAATAAAATAAGAGATTTAATTTTACAAGTACACTGATATTTCCAATACTTATAGCATCTTTTGTTGGCTTTCATAAGATTTATCATTTATAATAATTCTTCTGTTCTTGAATACTGCATTTAAGATGTAAAAATCAAATAATTCATTCTAACACTGATCAGCCTTCCCTCTCTTCTACCCTTAGCCAACTAGCAACTATCCTCCTTGAAAATGGGCTCTGTATTATGGCCATTCCACCTGCTCCTCAGCCACCAAAAAAGAAAGGGAAGGCCACCACGGCTAAAAAACCAAAGATTAATAGGGAACTCCAAAATCTAGTATCTACTGTGCATTATGACAAATCGGCCACTTTGGCCATTTCGGAGGGTGACATTAGTGATCAATGAAGTTCATCTCATGGAATGTGAGGGGATTGGGCTCTTGGAAGAAGATAGCTTTGATTCAAAATTTGATTTTGCAGCACAGACCGAGTTTTGTTCTTCTTCAGGAAACAAAAAAAAAAGAAATGGATAATCTGACTGTCCACTCTTTATGGAGCTCTATTCACATTGGGTGGGCTGCCCTTGACGCCATTGGCTCTAAAGGGGGCATTCTAATTATGTGGAACGAGCTTGATGTCAATATCATTAATACTATTCAGGGTCTGTTTACCCTTTCACTTCAGGTTCTCCTCGCCGACGGTTTTTCCTTTTTACTCTCGGCTGTTTATGGGCCTTCAAAACGGAAACATTGTGAAAATTATTGGAAGGAATTGCATGATTTGGCTGGTTTAGGAGGAAATCGGTGGATTATTGGAGGTGATTTTAATGTCACCCGTTGGTCTTGGGAAAAATCTTGCAACCGCTCGGTTACTAGAGTCATGGGAACTTTTAATGACTGGATTGCTGACTATGGCCTTCTAGATATTCCTTTGCAAAACGGTTGTTACACTTGGTCGACCTCGGATGGTAACTATCTATCCCTCATTGATCGCTTTTTATTATCTAATGGTTGTATTGAAAAATTTGGCGCAGCATCTCTTCGGAGACTAGATCGAGTCACATCTGATCACTACCCGTTGGCCCTTACTTTTGGGGATATTTTATGGGGCCCATGCCCGTTTCGTTTTGAGAACTCTTGGCTTCAGATTGATTCCTTCCGACCTCGCTTGGAAGCTTGGTGGCATCTTACTCCTGTTACAGGTCGACCGGGACATGGTTTGATAATGAAGCTAAAGGCTTTGAAACATGAATTGCGCAGTTGGAACCTTAATCTAAATCACCTTACGATTCATCTTCCAACTCTTTTCTCACAGTTACGAGAATTGGATTCTTCTGAAGATTTGTGCCCCCTCAGTAGTGAGCAGCGGGCTACTAGAAGCCTAATCCGAGCCCAAATTGAGGATGTAACAGCCCGTGAACATGTTCAATGGCGTCAACGCTGCAAACTGAATTGGCTCAAAGAAGGAGACGAAAATTCCAAGTTTTTCCACCGTTTTATGGCAGCCCGTAAGAGAAAGAATGCAATTCTCGAGGTTCTCTCCAGAGAGGGGGTCAGTTTACTCACTGCTTCAGAGATTGAATCAGAATTCATTGATTTCTATCAGACTTTGTTTATGAAGGATGGACATGGCCACTCCCTTCCTTGTAACCTGGATTGGTCCCCCATCAGTAGAGAACAAGCTCAAAGCCTGGAGTCTGCCTTTTCTGAGGAGGAGGTTCGCATTGCGATCTCTTCTTTGGGATCTTGTAAGTCCCCGGGCCCGGATGGTTTTACAGCGGAATTTTTCAAGTTCTCATGGCCTTTCATAAAACAGGATGTTATGTCTATGGTTAGAGATTTCTTCTCCACGGGGATTGTTAACGTCACAGTTAATGAGACTTATATTTGTTTGATTCCGAAGAAAACTGATTCCAAATCAGTTGCTGATTTCCGCCCTATTAGTCTCACCACCTGTGCATATAAAATCATTGCAAAGGTTTTATCTAATAGGCTAAAAGTTGTCTTACCTTGCACTATTGCGGAAAACCAAATGGCTTTTGTGACTGGAAGGCAAATCATTGATGCTTCCCTTTTGGCAAATGAGATTATTGATGATTGGAACTCCAAAGGTAAAAAAGGGGTGATTATTAAACTGGACTTGGAGAAAGCTTTTGATAAAGTGGATTGGGATTTCCTTGACGCGGTCCTTCAGGCAAAGGGTTTTGGCTCTATTTGGCGAAAATGGATTCGTGGTTGCATTTCAAGTGTGAATTACTCGATTATCATTAATGGTCGTCCTCGCGGCAAGATCATTCTGAGTCGGGGCATTAGACAAGGTGACCCTCTCTCCCCTTTCCTGTTTATCATTGTGGCTGATTGCCTTAGTCGACTTCTCAATCAGGGGGCTATGTCTAGAAGAATCGCTTCACATCCCATCGGTAATTCTCCCCTAAATTTGAACCATTTGCAGTTTGCTGACGATACACTTCTATTCTCCATTTTTGATAATGTTGCTCTGAAAAATTTATTCGACATCATTAAGATCTTTGAGTATGCTTCGGGTCTAAATGTGAATTTGGCAAAGAGTGAGTTGTTGGGTGTCCATTTGGGTGTTGAGGAGATGGATTATTTGTTATCTACTTTTGGTTGTAAACAAGGTTTTTGGCCAAATACTTATCTTGGGCTCCCTTTGGGTGGAAAACCTAAGACATATCTTTTTTGGCTCCCTGTCATTGAGAGAATTCAACAAAAACTTCACAATTGGAAATATGCCTATATTTCGAAAGGGGGTAGACTGACCCTCATTCAATCAATATTATCCAGCATGCCTACCTATTACCTGTCCACTTTCCAATTGCCTTCAAAGGTTGCTAACTCTCTTGATCAGCTTGTTCGTAATTTTTTTTGGGAGGGTTCCCGAGGTGAGGGTGGTTTGCACAATGTTAACTGGCAGCAGACCCAACTTCCTAAACTGATGGGAGGGCTAGGTATTGGTAATTTCAAACAGAGAAATCTAGCTCTCTTAGCAAAGTGGATTTGGAGGTTTGCGCACGAGACTAATGCTCTTTGGCGTAAAGTGATTATGGCTAAATACTATTCTGATGGTTTAATTGGCTGGCCCAGTTTTGTTCAACGAGGTTCTTCTAAATCACCTTGGAAGTTTATTTCAAAAAATTCTGATCTTATACACACCAGGGTGCAAAGGAGTTTGGGTAATGGTCTTTCTACTTCTTTCTGGCATGACTCTTGGATTGATTGTGGGCCGCTCGCCTCCGTCTATCCTCGATTATTTCGTCTCACCACTCGGCCCAATTTATTGGTCAGTGAAGCTTGGGTGGTAGACTCTGATGCTTGGAATTTATACCTCCGTCGAAATTTGAATGATCCAGAAGTAGGGGAATGGTCTTCCCTTTCTCTTTTTTTATCATCGTTTGCTCCTCGTCAATGCAATGATTCGTGGATTTGGCCTTTGGATCCTTCCAATCTTTTCACTGTTAAATCTCTTTTTGAGAGTTTGGTGGCTGTTTCAGATAACATGAACACTGGCCTTTATAAGGTAATTTGGACTGACTTCTATCCCAAAAAAATTAAAGTTTTTTTGTGGGAGCTAAGTCTTGGTGCGATCAACACGGCTGATAGACTTCAACGCCGTATGCCTTACATGAACCTCTCCCCAAATTGGTGTGTTATGTGTTCTGCTCAATCGGAGTGCCCAACACACCTTTTCCTTCATTGTTCCTTTGCCTCTAATTATTGGGCCTATATGCTTAATGCTTTTGGTTGGTCTCTGGTTGTCCCGAATAGCTTGATTGATTTCTTGAATACAATTTTTGTTCATCACCCTTTTCATGGTGAGGCCAAGGTCCTTTGGCTTGCTTTTAACAGGGTGTTCTTTTGGTCTATTTGGAGGGAGAGAAATGCTCGTATTTTTCGGGATGTTTTTTCCTCTTTTGATCGTATCATGGATTTAATTGTCTTCAATGCTTTATATTGGTGTAAATGTAAAAACACCTTTTCCAATTACAGTTTTTCTCTTTTGATTGCTAATTGGAAAGCCTTATTGTAATTCACCTTTGGGTGCCCGAGCTTTAGCTCTTTTTCATTTATTAATGAAATTGTTTCTTATTCAAAAAAGGAAGCATTGGTTGTAAAATTTATTCATAATATTGCAAAAGCATCTTGCACTAATTTGATTGAAGAAGATTATAAATTTGAAATAAATAAACAAAAAAAGCAGATTAGGAAAAAAAATGTGATATTGTATTATAAGGGGTTTACCTGTACAAATTTAACGAATCCAGAACCAAGTGGGGATCCATTGTATAATGCCAATGAAGCACTGTTCAATAATGAAGCATAAACTATCCACGGACCCATCATCCACCCAAGGTTAGTGGGCCAAGCAACAACATCACCTTTATGAATGTCCATGTGGCACCATGCATCGGCTGCAGCTTTCAAAGGTGTTACAAGAGTCCATGGAATTGCTTTTGGCTCTCCTGACCAAGAAACAAACACGATTAAACCTAAAAGCATGGTGTCAACCATGACAGCTTAAACTTTTGGGTATAATGGTGATTGAACAAAAGAAAAACTTTGTGAAATTATGTTTGTTTAACTTCGTGTTGCTGTACTTCATTTAGAGAAAACATGGGAGTTCTGAAGTATCTAATCATTTATGTGATAGAATTAAAGTGAAGACATCTCTAGGCTGAAAATTTGAAGCCTCTACGTGACAAATCTTCTGCACTTCTATATGGTAAATGTCATGTTGTAAGGTAGTTAATAGTTTAAAGGAGTTTGTTTTGTATCTAATTAGGTCAGAAACAGTTTAAACTCAGACCTTCCTTTACAAATTTTATATATCAACATATATTATTGCATTTTGAAACCAAATAAAATAAAACATTTTGCCAAGGAAACCTGAGATGCACTCGCATAGAAATTAAAGAATGGTGTGAGTTATGAGGCTAAGGACCAAATTCCAAATTAACCTGTAGTTCCAGATGAGAAAAGAATATTTGTAAATGATTCCGCGGATCGTTCCACAGCAGCAAATTCCACTCCTCTGCAAGAATTATATTGAAAATTAAAAATATACCGATGGCATCAGATATTTTGAATCATCCAATGGATATTGGGGTCCTATAGAATCTTTAAAGAACAGGTAGTTCATGGAGAAAGTAACTAATGCAAGTAATTTAAAAAATGTATTGAAAAATTGCAAACAGGGACGGAGAAAAGATGATATTGCCCCTTCAATTCTCCAAAGCTTGTATCACATCATGATTTACTGGGCTTTTTCCTATTCAAATATATTATCTAGATGAAGTGAAATATTTGTTGTTTTCAGCTTGCAAGTGTAATCATTACTTAGACAACAAGTTTCTAGCATGGTTCAATCACAGTAGCTCAATATAACTTCAGCATGCGCTTCATTAAATAAATAAAGAGCAATTGTATACAAAATACAACTGCTCAACCAGAAATTTTTTGTTTCTGTGGATTTCCAGAAAGAAAAAAAATATTTGATTTGAATTTATTCCAGTGACCTATACATTGTAAGATATAACTAAGAGACCTCCTTGAAGTTAATGCAGAAAGCAGCAGTACACATCATGATAAAGAGGAGAGGATAGAGGACACAGAAATTTAAGAAACTCAACTATCAAGCGTTCGAGTCAAATTGGAATAAAAAGTTTAAAATGAGTAAAGAATCTAAACATGACAAGTATAACTAAGAAACTAATCATCAAGTCAACTTAAACACACTAAGAAGTAAGAATAATACATACTTCAAATCTTTGACTCTCTCCAGAAAGGCATGCCAAGAAATATCTCCATCTCGTAATTTCATGCTAAAACCAGTGCTCCTGGTGGGAATTACGATTGCCAGAGGTGACTGAGCATCTACGACTCGACTGCAATGTTGAACCAGTTACTGGAGAATCTCAGTATTTAGGGAAAGGAAAAAGATTAGATATTTAACTCCATGAAGAAGATAATATAACCTCACCTATACAAGGGTATGCTTTTATCTCCACGAATAATAAGATCCTGAATTTTGCAGGTAAGATAAGAAGGTTTTAATTATGTAAGACTAAGTATAAGGTGATAGTAACATAAAGAACAAAGATGTTAAATGATTTTTTGATCAAGTGAAATACTCAAGGAATGGAACAAAACAGGGTAGATATTCTGAATGTAAGAGAGAACAGATAGATGGTAAAAATAATCATTGAACTATGTAAGCAGAGTCAATAACTTCAAATGGAGGAGAGAAAAAAAATTAAGCACGACATGGTAAGTGTATCATAGTATTGAGAAAACGAGCTCTTTACAAATGAAACATCTCAATGATTGATTGTTGGCGAAGGGAAAAGGTAAGTAACATCATCTTAGATCACATGTCAAGCACAAGCTAAATCCTCTGTTTTATGCAGCATTTGACTAAACATGACTTGGTCAACATAGTATGCACTCTAAATTCATAAAAATCATGTAGGAAAAGGTGCGTGAAAGCAGTTTGGGAAAGATAAAAAAGCAAAGAGACGGGAAAATTTTACACGGATGAAAATATGACTTGGGACTTAATGGTAGAGGGATCACAACATTAGGAAACATCACGTGGAGCACCCTCTTCCTCTTCATGGGATCATGCAATCCCCTCCTAGATACGCAAGCCATGTTATGACAGAATTTGAACAACAAAGAATAAAGCAAAAATCGACATAGAGTTTATGTGGTTCATTAACGTTGTGTTAGCTATGTCCACGGGCAGAAGGGAAAGAGTAGTTTGTACTACGAATAGGAGAGATTACAAAATACAGACTAGGGGACGGCATAAGTTATTAGAAGATTTATATATGGCACCCTTCTAATGACCTAATACATAATAGGTCAAAGCTCAATACAAATACAGAATGGTAAAACCCAAATCAAAGTATCGAGCCAGTCATAGTGGGTCATAACATATTAAGGCATTCTAACACAAAATATATCTTAAGATTCCATGCCCTGAAGGAGGAATATCTTTGCTGTGCTAGCAAGAATGTAAGATTGGTTTGGCAGCATGCTACATATGTTCTGTTTATATCGATTGAACAAAACTCATAAAAAGAAACCCACTGAAAATTCCAACCAGCTCAAACTTTTCAATTTCAACATTTGAGAAAATAAACCACGGTGATTAAACCATTTCAAGACTTGGTGCATCTCTTTTCTAAAGGAGAGTTGAAATTACCTGAGTAAATATAGCTTTTGCTTTTGATATTTTGACTCTTGTTGATATTTCACGTGCAGCAAAACTATCAGCTATGGAGACAACCACATGACCAGCCAGAACTATAGCAAGATAGATGACCACAGAATTTACATTCATTGGCATGTCAATTGCTATTGCAGTTCCTTTCTCAAAACCTATTGAGTCGAGAGCATGTGCAATTAACCTACAAAATTTAATCCCGACGGATTTTTTTTTTATGAGAAAGGACCTTTAATGAGGCGCCACGCCATTATTGCAATATATGAATCAAATATCACTTAATATTGGCATGAAAAACTCTTTCATTAAATTGAGCAGTAAGATAGATTTACCAACCAATTTATTTACTTTGCTACCATCTCTCAAACCCCACTATCATTAAATGTACAATTCATAAATATTTCACTGATAAGGTCATAAGAAAGAAATGTCTGAGTCTGAACTCTGAAGTGAATCCGCTGACTTCATGAGACACCTCTTTGATGGGAATGATAGAGGTAATGCTAAGATGCAGTATATGCTTAATATGTACAAGAAAACAAAGGTTGTCACCCTGCTGATATTTAATACCAATATTCTCAAAACTCTGATAATTGATATAGTCTGTAATCATGAAATATAGGAGCTAATGATATAGACAGTAATATACCAAACCTCTGTACGCAATTCTCTAAGTGTCAATATCTTCACAGGCAGGTTATCGCATCCTTCATCACGCCAAATGATTGCTACATCTTCTAAACTCCTGTTCTCATTTAAAGATAAGCAATCTTTAGCTGGATTAAATACTGCTCCAGGAAGCCATTGACCACCAGGACTTGAAAATTGGCTTTCTGGAGAACCATTCATTTGCAAGATACATTTTGGAGGTTTAGAAAATGTTATATGCATCTCATCTAGCACAGTTCTCCAATAGACCTGGCAAACAGAAGACAGAATTTTAATCCAAACATTTCAAGAAACAAAGTTGGATTACAATCTTTATTTCAAAACTCGCAGTACCTCGGGGTTTGAGACTGAAAACTCCTGGAAAGAGAAGAAACTCGATAAAGGGTCTCTATAATTTGACCCCAAAAACTCCTTGCCTCGCCTCTCTAATAGCTGGCCAACATTTGTGAAAACTGCATTTTCCCTAATCATGCAGATGCATCAATTGAGATTCTGCAATATCTTTTGCTAACAATCTGAGTAGAGAAAAGTTTGCAGGAACCTTAACATCTCACATGATATTATTACTATGATAACGTTTTTATGTAGTGCTAGCAGCTAGTTCAAAGACCGAACTCCAACCCGAGCATGGTCTCATAACCGTACCCCTTGATCGAACAGTTGCGGAAATTCCGAAGAAATTTCCGTCACAATTAAATGACGATTTACGTTACATTACTATACCTTCCTATAAATAAAGGAAGACATGATACGAGAGAGTAGGTACAAAATACTATGATTTTATAGTCTAAACTGCTCATACTAACTTGATGAGTGTTGGTGGGTGGTTCAGCACCCACACTAGTGTTCATTTCTTTTGACGTTGCAGACACTCTTCAACTACAGGTTTACCGCTGAATCATTTTTGGGTATCAGCACATACTGTTTTGAGTTCCATACGAGTACACAACAATCCCTATATCAACATTTGGGTCGCATTACCAACAATAAACACTGTTTTCTAGTCCAATGCACCTCTCAATTCGATAACCCAATCCATTTGTCAAAATAGCCATTGAAATCATAAAAGCAAATCGGTACCATTCAGAACATAGCTCTCTCGGAAAATCAATCAATGACTTAATTAAGAAATTCAAAGTGTTAAGAGGAACTCACAGCTCGGGAATCCAAGCAGGCGGGTCAGGACCAAAGTGTTTGTAACATCCGTAATACATCATCTGGTGGAAGGAGAAGGGAAGGTCGGGGGTAAGAACTCGCTGGGAGATATGGCGCCAAGTCTCAGGAGTGCCATTACCGTAGCTACGTATGATTTCTCTGAGAATTCCATGGAGTTTCTCGGCGACTTCAGAAGCAATCCCGAGAGCTTTGATGTCAATCGCAGTAATGGAGTCCAACGTTCTGTAATCCATCGGTGATTTCGCTCGCGGTAGACTCACGAAGATTGAGAGAGATAACTGCTAAAGAGGTTTCATCATTCACGTTTGTTGTCATTTCACTACTTATTTTGTAGCTTAGCTTGCCCAAAACTGTACGACTGACATGTTATTTGTTCCCTTTGTCAAAATTAATCGAATTTATTTATTTTTTTAATATTATTATTTTGTTCTACTCTATTTCATATATGATATTTGTTTCCGATTGAAAATTTTAGATTTTGTACATTTTTTAAATTACCTGTTATTTTGTTTCCTTTGTCAAATCACTCGAATTTATTTATTTTTTTAATATTATTATTATGTTCTAGCTACAAGCTCCGGCTGGTCTCGCTCAAGCTCCATTTCATATATGAAATTTATTTCAGATTGAAAATTTTAGATTTTGTACATTTTTTAGATCTGAAATCTTACATGTTCTAGCTACGGGCTCGAGTTGATCTCGCTCTAGCTCGAGCTCCATTTCATATATGAAAATATATTTTAGATTGAAAATTTTGATTTGGTACCTTTTTTAGATCTGGAAACTCACTTGTTATTTGGTTCCCTTTGTCAAAACCACTCGAATTTATTTATTTTTTTAATATTATTATTTTGTTCTAGTTACGGGCTCGAGCTAGTCTAGCTCTAGCTCGAGCTCCCTTTCATATATGAAATTTGTTTCGGGTTGAAAATTTTAGATTTTGTACATTTTTTTAGATGTGAAAGTGTTCTTGTTCTCGAATCTCCCACCCCTTGACCATGAGGTTTGATTCCCCACTCTCACTTATTGCTGAAAAAAAACAAGTTTATATGTAAACTTAATATATAAATATAGTGAATAGTACAAAATTAATTGAAAGTTGGTTTATGATGAAATGGTTTCACCAATTTATCTTATTAGAAAATGAGGATATAAAAAAAAAATTGATGAATGAGAGTACATCGAAAAAGAAAAAAATAAAAAAATACGGTTTCTAAAAATCTTAGAAACTCATGGATCAAAACAACATAAACTTCACTAAATGACTCCAACGTGGGCATCCTAATATGTCACAACAAAAAATACGATTCTTGAAAATCTTAGAAGCTCATGGATCAAAACAACATAAAACTTCACTAGATGACTTCCACAAGGGCATCCTAATATGTCACATAAAACTTCACTAGATGACTCCCACGTGGGCATCCTAATATGCTGGAGTAATTTAGAGGTATTTCCAATGGAGGAATTATTTTAGGAGATCGCGGTTGACAAATTTAGATTGTCAGATGTATGATTTTTTTTTTAAAAAGTACTTCGAAATTAGATTCGTCTATGCATATTTTCGAACTCCTCAATTTGTATCTAAGGTAAGCTCGATCAGTTGTCAACTATGACCCTTGCTCTACTCTTTGGTCTGATGCATAAAATTTGGTAAAGGTCATTCACTCTCATGACTTCCAATTGTCCCTTCAAGGAGTCGTCCTTGAAAAGATTAGAGAATTGATGGGTGTTCTTTAGATAAAGAGCCTCGATTTTATCCCAAGAACAACCAATCAGGTCGCTCATAATGTGGCACCTTATACCTTTATCATTATGGTTTATTCTCTTGTGAGGGCTCTCTCCCAAATTGGTTTCAACTTTTATTACTAAATGACTGTAACCATTATAATCTTTTTGTGCATTCTAAACGCTCAAACTCACCATTTCCTTATCCACCTCAAACAATTATTATTAGGAGCAAGATACTCAAATTAACCATTTTCTTATCCAAACAATTATTATTAGGAGCAAGACACTCAAACTAACCATTCCCTTACCCGTCAAGTAATATATATATATATATATATATATATATATATATATATATATATGTGGGGCTAAACTCCCCCACCCCATGTAATATATATATATATTTAGAAATACTATTTTTTTTTTTTTTACAAATATAGTGCATTTAGAAAAAAAAAATTGAGATAATATTTTATAGTCATAGATAATTTTTTTTTTTTTTGCAACGATATTTTAATTAATGTGAAGATTGAACCCATGACCTCTTAATCACAAACACAACCTTATGTCAATTAACCTATGCTTGATTTTATCATAAATAAATTTGTATAACATATAGACCATATTACCCCTACCTCTAACAGATACATCATATATCTCTATTATTAAGACAATTTGTTATTATTTATCCAATTCACCCTTTTAAAAACCCCTTTTCCATCCAAGGTAAAACGAAAATTTAATTTTTCCCGCGTTTATCTGCAATTGCAATTTCAAGCAACGTCATCGTCCATGTTCTTTAAGCTTCTTCTGAGATTGCAAGTCCCTGCAGCCCTAATTTCCTGAAGTTTATTCACGTTCGAGGCCATTCTCAATGCTACCTGTTTAACGAAGCATTACCAGATGAAGTTAAGAGTGACCTACTTGATTTCAGTTTGATTCAGGCGTTAGAATCGATTCACTTCGAAAATTTGAGTGAGAATTTGGCTAATCAGAGTTCATTTATGATCTAGAATCTGCAAGTTTGTAAAATCTCCCATCGATGGTCAAAGATTTTTTCAGAAAAAGTTCTTCTTAGTCCTACATCTCTCGAATGCATCGGTTTCCCAACGGATGAATGCCTTACGCCTAGGGATTTGAACCGTCGAAGTATAAATCCCTGTTGAAAACGGGATTCCATGGCGCAAGTCGACGAGCTTTCAAAATCTGATCGATGTAAACGAACTGATCCTCCTTGGCTCTGGATATTGGGATCTCGCACAATGGGGTGATATATTCTGGTGCGTTCGTAAGGTTTTATTATTGCAACTTGAAGTTTTCAATCATGCTTCTTGATTTTAGCTCTTCCAAGTAGTCCTCTGCAATCTCCTTCATTGCTTCTTATTCTCTTGACTGCATAGAATCATCAGTTTTTTACTCCAGCATCATTATGCAGCTTCCACATCCGCATCCCTTTTTATATGCATATATATATATATATATATATATATATATATATTAGTCATGTCTTTGACTTTATGAGACTACCCGTAAAAATTGACTCTGGTTTGAGTGTTATATATGTTAAGGATCGATCAAACGAGGCTGTCAAAAAACTCAGGCATGCATTTGTCCATTCAATTGATTGATACCTTTCTTATTTTCTAGAGAAAACCATGTCCCCTGGCCTTACTTATTTCAAACTAGGCCGATTCCTAAAGGCTAAAATAGCCCAATTCTGCTTTCTAGTGCACGGAAATGGTCATAACTATGCTGCATTCTATAGAAATATTCCGCTTGCTGTCTTGGGGCTTGTTTGGAATCACTTTCTAAGTGCTTAAAAACGTTTTTTTAAACATTTATAAACTCATTCCAAACTGGCCATTAGTTCTGAAAAGTAAATTCTCATCTACATCTTACTATAGTATATTGACGAAATTCTCTCAAAAAATGACGAAGGAAGATGGGGCCTTGATCATCTGGAATGCCAAGTCTTCAGGTAGCCAAAGGCCAAGATGAAGAAAGTTGTGTACAGGAGAAAAGAACAGGAAGAATACGTTTATTATAAATATTGCAAGTGATTCGAGCTTATTCATCAAAGGCAAAAAAGTCCAAGTTTCACTCTCACTCTTTGGTGGAGATGGCTTTGGATCCCTTTGCTTCATCATCCAATGTATGTCGTCTTATTGGCTCATATTCATTTACTAAAAGTATATGTTACATGTAAATTTTGTAAAAGTTTGTAACATATTCTTAGGAGGGACAGCCCTGTGTGATACCATGAAGCTAAATTTCAGTTCAGTTCAGGTAAAATTTAACTAATGAAGATGAGCAGAGCTGTTTTTGCTCCAATATATGTCTTGTCTTGTTTTCGTGTTGGTATTTGGGCAACCAATTCAACCCAAAAGAATTAGAAGTAGCCCAATATAACCCAACTCTGATCCCTTTTGTTTGTCTTTTAGGCCAACATTTGAACCTTCCACAGAACCAAAGTGGGCCACAAATATAATCTCACTTGGTTCATTCCTTTTTGTCTGTGGGGCACCCCATGAACCACTACAGAATCAAGGTATATTCCGCTTTTAAATCTGTTGGGATGTCTTGAAGCTGTTATCTGGCGCTATGAATGATCAAGCACGGAGCCTCTAATGATTTTTGGCCTAATTAATCTAATCTTTGTACTATCTCTCAAAAGATAATACACTGTTTTCTCTCCTGTCCGTGGACGTAGCTAATACACTGTTAGTGAACCACGTAAATCTATGTGTTGCTTTTCATTTATTATTTGTTTTGTCGATTTGTTTATGTCATAACAAAATCTACAATGTTGCTGCCGCTGGGACAATATTACTATTTACTACACATGTCCAGCTTTGTAAAACTGGATCTCTTTTGAAAATGAGATCAATAAAAATATGAAAAAAAAGGTAAAATGATAATATGAAAGTATCATACAGATAAATGTATGGTTAGCCAATCATATATGATTGTTTCACTTTTACATTCACACACTAAGGTTTATTTTTTCACTTTTCCATTAAAGATGCCTTCAAAAGTTATGAATAAGAGCATGTTCTGGGGATACATTCACTAAGTGACAAAGTCAGAAAACAGGTGTAGAAAGCAGGTGGGAGTTTCAAATTTTGAAGGAAAGCAGGTGAAGATGAGCACAAAGTCAGAAAACAACACCAGGGTCCCGTCTGTTTTTGGGCTTTTGAGGTGGGAGTTTTGTTTGGAAGCACTTGGAATTATACTCTCAAGGTATTTATCTGAATTAACAACAATTAATTATTATAATCATTCATTTATACACATATAGCTTGTCAGTCTCCTCATTTACTTTGGAGCTTTCTCCAACTACTTGAACTATAATATTGATCAACCCCAGCTCATCAACTAGGCAAGTTGTAAGTTTTCTAACCAATTTCCTCCCTCCCTCTCTCTCTCTTGTTTGGACATGCCATAGACATTCTTTATCAACATTTTTGT
The DNA here is from genome assembly GCA_028017165.1 of Herpetospermum pedunculosum. Lineage (NCBI taxonomy): Eukaryota > Viridiplantae > Streptophyta > Magnoliopsida > Cucurbitales > Cucurbitaceae > Herpetospermum > Herpetospermum pedunculosum. The sequence goes on from CM051530.1 coordinate 2,712,473, forward strand.
CATGTTTTTTTTTTTGCTGAAATGTCCTCATGTTTTTACATTGAAATTACATTCTTCCAAGTATTTATGACTATAGATGTCTAGATGATATAGATGAAGCCATTAGAGACATTTGAAATTAGTGAACAGAATACCCCAAGTCGAAAAAAAGAAGAAGAAAAATAACCAAAATGTGGTAAATATTGTATTCAATTTCATCCATTTAATTATTTGAAATTTCAAATAGTCCTAACAATTCAATACCCAAATCATTATTCCATTGCCAATTTCCATCTTGATTAATTGATTATTAATAAATGATAAATTTTCTGAAGAGAAACATAGGTTCATTGTTTTTATACTATCCAACAAAAATAGCTGAAGGTTTTTAGGTAACTTCTTCAAGGTATCAATCTGCAAGTACTAAAGGGTTGTCCCTACACTCTAGGTTTTCTGATTGTCCAAGTTAGCAAGTACAGAGAGAAGGGACCCATATTCCAAAAGTTGATGATGCATATGAATGAACTAGTTTGCCCAAATTAGGTGATGAGTTCTTTAGCCAACAACAAATCAATCTACCGGCCAATTTTCATTAGTATTAGTAACTCTGATCTCTTCAATGTTATTTTGAGAACTAGCTTCTGATCTCTTCATTGTAACATCAAACTTTGGTTTTTATTTGTAGTATCTTAGTATTCCTTACATAAATGCAAAAATATAGAATTACATTTAGATTTAGGGTTTTGATCTGTTCAACATGACTCGAGAGAAGGGTTGCTAACATTTTAACATCTCAACAGTGTTTTATTTTTGTTAAAAAAGAATATAGAGGTTTATTTGGAAGCCAAGTTAAAAAGAATATAACAATCTATTTTTGAAAAAAATAAGAAACTGTTATTAAATATAAAAAGAAAAATATTCTCCTACCAACTAACCGGAATTTTTGTTGTCCACCATCTAAGCTTCTGATGTGTATACTTTAAAAAAAAAAGAAAAGAAAGTCTCTCTTCTCTTCACTTCTAGATACCAAAAATTTTGTGGTGGGCAATAGGAAATTTTCCTCTCTCAATAGGTAAAAATTTCTAATATAAAAAGTTTTTTTTTTTTTTTGACAAAATATAAAAAGAACTTGTTATTGCAAGAGATAGATGATAAAAATTATTTCATGCAACAAAAATGAATTATTAATAAAAACAAGATTGTACTTTGTTATTTTCATATGCTTTTACTTTATTGTTTCTTAAATCAATTAACTTTTTTTTTTTAGTTTTTTTTTTAATTAGTACAATAATTAGGAGTATATGAGGATTTGAACTTCCGACCTCAAGGGAGAGTACATGTCAATTATCGTTGAGCTAATAAGCTCACTTTGACATCAATTATTCATACTTGAGCCATTAATAATTTTTATAGGTAGAATTAATATGTTTAATAAAATACAATCAAAATGAAGATACACAATAAAAGATGACCAAAATCATTATAATCATAGGGCCAAATGCACATGATCTGATCCCAAACCAAGGGAAAAGAAACCTCCCAATAAGACAACAAATAAGTCATTTAATTTTTAGTTGGAAGCATTCTATAAATTCCTTTGCAGCCTATAATATGCAGTGGATGCTATTTTGCTGACACCTAGCTGCCAACCAAACCTCTCCTTGACTCCTTCCATTAATGGCCGCCACACAGAGCTCCAAACCTCCATCTCAACAGATCAACCATGGCAGAACAAGGTTTCTGGGAGTGAGACAACGCCCCTCTGGAAGATGGGTTGCAGAAATCAAAGTCTCCTCACAGAAGCTTAGGCTATGGCTGGGCACTTTCGACCGAGCAGAAGATGCCGCCATGGCTTATGACAGAGCTGCAAGGCTTCTCAGAGGAAGATCCGCGAAGACAAACTTCCCTTATGATCATCATCATGGCTTCTTCAATTCCACCATTAATGGACACAGTCCCAAGCTCTGCCGTCTGCTTCAACATGCTATCATGAAGAACAGAAGCCGGTCGAGATTGAGGGCTGAGGATCATGATGATGATCATCAGCAGCAGCAGCAGACATTGAGAAATGATAATATTGGGTTTATTGATTCGGTTGTTGAAGATACTATTTTCTGTTCTTCTACTATGAATTTGTTTGGGAGTTCGAAAGTTTATACTTCTGTGTTTGTAGCTCCTTCTTTTAGCTCTGATGTGAGAAGTGAAGTAGAAGGAGAGATGATGATGATGGATCATGAATCCATGTAAGCTTTGATTTAGTGTAGTTTTTTTTTATTACTACTTGAGAAATCTGTTGTATTGTACTTCCCTAGCAACTTCCTCATGCAGTAGTTTCGTCCTGTAAAATTACAGTTCTCTCTCTTTCATGTCTCTACCGTTGTTAGTGGAGAAGCTGAAAAATAAAGAATCTCGACTTCCTCTTATGTTATGTTATAAGTGTGATTCACATGTATGAAGGGGCGTTGAATTGGTGACATGATATTAAGAGGTTGTTTGGGGAGCTCGTGACTAAAATAGTTTGTGAATAGTACTATTGAAGTAGCCGAGTGAATAACTCAGTTCACTCAACTTTAAGTTGTGGATCAAAAGTTAATTGAGTTATAATAACTTAGTCAACTCAATTTCAAGCAACTTGGAGTTGAGTTGACTCAGTTATTATAACTTTGTCCACGTTTGACCCACCAACTATTATAACCCACCATTAATAAAATATCAAAACTGACTTCAATTTTCAAAAAAAAAAAAAAAAAAAAAAAACTACAGTGACTTCAATAATATTTACCATTCAGAGACTATTATTATAACTCATAAACTAGACTATTTTAACTCACTTAGCATCCCAGCTCCTAAGTGTTTATAACTAAAATGGTTTTGAAATGATAAAAACACTTTTATCATGTTCAAAATAAATTTGAAACATATATTTAATTATTCAAAATCACTTTAATGTTTGGTTTTATATATTTTTAAACGTGATTTTCATACTTCAAAGTGGTTTTGAACCTGACAAAATTGATAAAAAAAAAAAAAAAAAAAATTAACTTTTGACAACTCAATTGAAATATAGTTGTGTCCTTGACCTTGGTCAATGGTTCAATCCCCCACCCATATTAATTAAATATCTTTAAAAAAAAAAATATATCAATATCATTTAGTCATGAACATGAATACATATTCTTGATTAAAGATTTAAAGGAGGAAGTAAAGAAACAAAACACTATTGTATGCGAAGGAGATTAGTTACTTCATAAGGGAAGATTGCATAAAAGAGATTTTTTATTATTTTCATTATTTTATTTTTTTTGCAACGATATTTTAATTAATGCGAGGATTGAACTTATGACCTCTTAGTCACGAGCACAATCTTATGCCAATTAAGCTACATATATGTGCTCAATTTGACTTATTATTATTGTTTAGACGACAAATACAGTAATAAAGATTTAAACTTTTGATCTCAAGTGAGGAAGTACAAATAAAAAATGTTTATAGTTACATATGCTCCCCGCAAATTTATTATATATTTAGAACCACATTTCACTTTATGTTGTTCACTTATTTTTTTTTTCATGTGTATGTCATGTATTTACATTTTTCAAAGATTTAGAAACTAAATTTATAATTTAACTTAGAATGTGGAGAATCATTTTTTTATATTTTTGAAATAATTTTGGATAATACAATTTTATTGTATTTGTCTACCTATAAAATAGTGTTTCTGAGAATTTAAATTTCGATAGTTATTAGAGTATTTTGTATTATAAGCACTAATAAGTAGCTTAATGAAAAACCCCAAACAGTAAATTACTATTTTGTTTGGTTTTAATTTTTAAAAAAGTATTTTTTAAACTAGGTTAAAATATTTTTAGTCTCTAAAGTACACCTTGTCTTTTAATTTGGTGTTTGAAGCTAAGTAAAGATTATTTTAATCTCTCAAACTTCAGTAAGTTCCAAACTTTTTTTAAACAAGTTTTAGGCTAAAACTAATCTAAAATTTCATGCATTTAAATAAATTAATCCTAAAGTTTGTCTTAAGTTGCTGTTAATATGCTAATTTCACTCATTTTAAAGCTGTCTATATCACGTATGGGCTATGATTTCTTTGGTTTGGCTTACTCTATTAATTATATTAATGGTCCTTCGATAGTCTTTTTATACCATCCTATTTTAATGTGAGGCAAGAAGTGAACATTTTTAATATATATTTATATTTTAGTATTGATCATAGCTCAACTGACAAACATAAAATATGTACTATCGACAAAAAATAAGTCAGATGATCGAATGTCCCGCCCCACATATTGTTGAGCTCACAACAACAACAAAAAATAGTATATAAATCATATCAATTTAATGAGTTATAGACTAAGACTTTCACTATTTTTTTTTAAGTACGACCAGAGATGAGAATTTAAACTTTTGACCTCAAATGAAGGAATATATGTCAAATACTACTGAGTTATGCTATGTTGGTTACTTTGGTTACTTTCACCGAATCGACAATTGAAGAATTTATTGACTTCAAACCTATATTAGTTATACATAACCGATTATAACTTTTTGTTACGATAGAATCAAATAACAAAGAATAAAAGTACAAAAAAAATCCGACATAGAATTTACGCGGTTCACTAACGTTGTGTTAGCTATGTCCACGGGCAGAAAAGAGAGAATAATTGTATTACAAATGGAAGAGAATTACAACAAATGACATACTAGAAGGCGGTTGAAGTTATTAGAAAGTCTATATATGACACTTTTATAATGACCTAATACAAAATGAGTCAAAACCTAAAACAAATAATAAAATCTAAATCAGACTTTTTTCTTTAGGGGCGTTGTTCCGGGATCCCGATCGCTAACCGGACAGCGAGACCCCGTGCCGAATCAGTCATAGCAGGTCATAACAGATTCAAGTATTCCAACACTTTTATCATATATAAACTCGTAAAGTAAACCTATTCTTTGATGTTGTCCAAATACTTACAACACAAACTCAAACTTTCTAACACTAAACAACACAAAATTTTAATTTTCCAAACTTGAAAAATTAATCAAAATATGATATTGAAGTGAAAAAAAAAAATTGTCCTATAATGGTCATGAAAGTAGGCATGATATTGAGAAAAAACACCAAAAAATGAGATGACATTGTCATATAATAGTAGAATAAAATTGGTAATGTGATGGCATATAGTGGTCATTTTATTTTATGTTTTTATTGCATTGATTGGTGACTACCTTATATGTTATATCACACATCACTTGTCACCATCCACCGACGTCGTTTTCCTTATCTCATCAATTATTGCTCCTTCACCTTATAAATAAGTGGGGCCAACAAATATATATATTTTTTCAAAAAATAAAAATAATAATAATAATTAAAGTTTAAAGCTTTGTTCACATCAATTTTGACATTTTTTTTCTTCTTTTTTTGGTATTTTATGGATGGTGTGGCCTTATAAGGCCAAAACGGTGAGCATTGATGATGTCAAGGAATTAAATCCTGTTTGGTTGTGAAGACAATAAAAAAAAAAAATACAAAAATGATTAGTAAAATATATTATTTGGGTTACTTAAGTCATTGATTTTACAAATTTCTTGTCATCTTCCTACTGGGTGGAAGTGTATATTTCAAATTTCAAATTTTAAATATATGAAAAAGTTGAAAATGATCAAATAATTCTCATTAGGTATGTCAAAGCGAGCATAACTCAACTGGCATATGTATGACTTGATGACCAAGAGGTCTGTGGTTCGATTCCCCCACCCCCAATATACTCAAAAAAAAAAAAAAAAAAAAATTCTCATTAAGTATTTGAACCTATGTCAAACCGAGCATAGCTCAATTAATATAAGATTGTGTTCATCATTAAGAGATCATAGATTCAATACTCTAAAATATTGTTGCAAAAAAAATGTTATATTTATAATATATTAGCACTAATGACTATCCAATCTTTGATGGTTGGAGATTCAATTTCTTACCTCGCCATTGTTTTCATTTTTTATTTATTTTTTTTTGAATGAGATTGGACTTACAAAGTATAATGGTCCTAATTTTTAAGTTTTTCAGGCTTCCTCCTCGTTGAGTCGGAATGAAAATTCAGCGACAAACAACTTGGCAATATCATTCTCAAATCTCCAAACATTCTACAATCTGGATCAAAGACCAAGGGTGTCGGGTGCTATCCTGTCTCTTTTAAGTGTTTTGTTCTTTATGTTTTAAGGTTTTCAGAAGTTCAAATCTTTAGATTGATCTTCAAAGGAATAAAAAAAATCTTTGCCAAGTTTATGGAGGAGGAAAAAAGGGAAAAGAAAAATAAAGAGTAAAAAAAAAAAGAAAAAAAAAAAGTCTATTAAGATAATAAATGCGAAACAAAGAAAGGGAAGTTCAAATTTTCAAATATAAAATCAGAATATACTGTGATGAAATTTATAGAACCTTCATCAGAATAATGAAGTCTGCCTTTATTTCCATTTACAAACCTCAGTTTCCTTTTAATGAAAGGAATCTGATACCTCCCTGTTCAGAAACTGTTACCTTCAACACAACAATGAAGGCTGTATTGCATGCCATTCCCATCCATCCATTAGAATCTTTCATTAAAGTTGTCTCCTTTTTCCCTAGAATGAAATATAATTAACCATGAGAAGAACTACACCATCTATGGAGAAAAAGACAATGATTCTTCAAATGCCACCAACAGAACAGCAAACAGAACAACAAATGCTCTGGGTTTTTTGTTTTCCATATCCGCGAGTGTCCGGGCGAGCTCGCGCGCACCTCGACTAATCTCACCAGACAACTGTATGATCCTACTACATTGGATTGCCAAGAAAACTTGCACTATAATAAATCTTAAGTAGGTGACCACCCTGATTTGAATTCATTCCCTCTAAACCCAATATTATTTTCAAGGCCCTTAACCACTAGGCCAACCCAGGATGGTTAACCGATGCTCTTATTCTTGGCTATCTCGACATCTGAAATGGAAAAGTAACCATTTGGAAAATTGTCTCTACACTAGAAGTTTCTTCACAGAAGGCATCAAAAACACAAATTTGCAGTTAATAGGAATCTTGCAGAGTAATTTCTGAATCCATAATCAGTGGAAACATATAAAAAAGAAAACCAATCAAGGTATTTGCCATCAAGATTTTTTATGCTCAGATCATCTATGATATTTCAATTAAACAACAATTCCCACAACCATGTCAAGAATTCTTTCACCATATCTCATTCATATACACCAAATGGACAGGAAAAGGCATGATCAGAACCATTTACATACAAATATCCAAAGAGCTAACCAAGATTGGTTCTACTTCTATCCTATCTAGAACATATAAGCAAGTTTGAACTGAAAAACAAGCAGGAAAATTTGGTAAAAAGCAGAAGGAATAACAAAAGATCTGGACAAAAAATAAAAACTCTGTGTCAGTAAGTTTAAGAACCAAGAGATATCATATATTGTACAAAACAACACCAAGGATGGGAAAGTTCAAAAAAGATATTACTAAATCAATCAAGAACAAAGAAACAGGTAATATTATCCAGTTAGTATGATTATAGCATTCCACTAAATCCATAGGAGCACAAAATTTATAATCCCATCCCATAAATAGTAATTGGACAAAGATCATCTGGTTGGTCAAAGATTTAGAGCTGCAACAAAACCAAACAAAACAATCCAAGCTAAACCATAACTTGCCAACAATCCATGTAACTTGGTAGATTGAAGGAAAAAGAGTAAGAATAACAATACTTGGAATCAAAAATCACACTACAGTATAAATTCTTCCCCAATTTTCTCTCAAAAGAGAAATTCCCATCTCCCAAAAAGAAGCAGAAAAGGCAGAATTGGAAGAAAAATTGTCTAATTATCAAGATGCAGACAGAAACACAAACGGGTCCCAGATGATCAAAGAAACGAACTGCAAATTGCAAAAGAGGGGTTCACTTTTCTCAGTTGTCCTAAAATTTGAATCAAATCTCCCCCCCAATAAAAAAGAAAAAAAGAATCTGAGAGCGAGAGAGAGCGCTGGATGCAGAGGTTTATCGACCGGTTCGTGTTTCTGTGTTACGAATCAGTACAAATCCCAAGAAGAGGTCGATGAACCGCTGCCTCCAGTGACTCCACCTCCCATTGAATCAAAACAACAAACAACAAAGAACAGAGGGAAATTAAGAAATACCCAAAACAACAACAAACGAAACCAAGCAATTTTCAAAGAAATTGGGCAGATCTGGAAAACGAAACGACGAAAGAGAGACCCTCTTGTTTGGCATCGCCGCCGCCATTGCCATGAATAGTAAGTTTGAAAGGGAGATTGAGGAATCGCAGACAGAAAGGGGGTGGGGGAGTGAAATAGATGGATGTGTAAGGGAAGAGAAGAAGAATCTGAGGGGAAATTGAGGGTTATAAAGAGGTTGAAAGAGATGGAGTTGAATGAGTGGGGGCGGTTTTGTCGTCATTTTCAGAGGAAAGTGAAATTAACGGCTGAGATTGGTCGGAAAAGGGATCGCCGGCGAGAGAAGACGGCGGATTTGAAGGCCGGAAGTAACGGACAGTCCAATAATTCTGTAGCAGTATACAATGCACCCGCTTTCGCTTTATGGCTAAAATCTAGATTCGGCTCTCCATCTTTGTTCAATTCATTTTACTCCTCTTTCTTTCCATATATATATATATATATAAAAAAAGAGAAAATTGAACGGCACATCTTAAACTTTATATTTAATCCATCATTCTCGTAGTTTATTAAGTGTTAAAAAATGTATAAAGGAAGATTTTTCTTCGTTCAGCCCTATTTTCTTCTGGTTTAACAGCAGATCTTGATTGATTAAATTAAAAGTTCAAGAGTGTGATTGTAACAAACTTCATAATTCAAGGGTGATTTGTACAATTTTTTCTATAAAAAAATGGGTCAAACTACAAATTTTGTGTTATGGTTTGGAAAAGTCAGAATCTAGTTCTTATCATTTTAAAAGTTAGAATTTTGCTCCTATAGTTTGATAAAATCTAAAAAACAGTCTCTATTGTTGTTAGGAGTCACTAATAGATTGAGTACGTGATCATTAATTATATGCCACTAACGATATGAACTATTTATGAAATTTTATCAATCATAGAGATTAAATTATGACTTTCTCCAAGTCATAAGAACCAAAAAAAAAAATTAGTTTAACTTAAAAATGCTCTTGAATTTTGTTCTTTTTAAAATATATAGTCATTTAGGGGGCGTTTGGCCCCCCGTAATGGGTTCAGAACCCTGGGAATCAAAATACGGTGGGTTTGTTTGGGAGGGTTCTGAAACCTGGGAATCAGAAAACGGTGTTTGGGGTGCAGTGTTGGAAAGTCTGGGAATCAGAATACGGTGTTTGGGGCGCAGTGTTGGGAAGTCTGGGAATCAGAAGTCAGTGGTTCAGGTGCAGTGTTTTGAAACTCGGGTTTGGACAATTTTTTTTTTCCTTTCGCTACTTTTTTTTTTTTTCTTTTCTTCTTCTTATTTTTAGTGGATGTTTTGTGAATTGTAGAATTTTTTATGCAACATGTGACTTTTTTTCTAGACGTTTGAATGAAGCATTTAATTTATGCTATCGACTAAGAATAATAAAACTATTTCCAACAATCGAAATATTGCTTACAAGAATCAAATATATATTTGGATAATGAATTAAAAAATTAAATGTTTCATTCAAACGTCTCAAAAAACATAACATGTCATGTCAATCGATTTTTTTTTTTTTTTTTAAATATATAGTTAGATATAGAATTAAAAAAAAAATGAAAAACACAAAAAGAATAAAATAAGAATTAAACAACAACCTACTATTATATTTGAATAATATTCTTAAGTATGTATCACTTAAATACAAACTTACACTCAAGAACTTGAAGAACTGACATTGAAAGAAACTCTTGATTCAAATCATAATCTTTCAGAAACTATTTCAAACATTTCATAAGTTTAAGCTTCACATGGATTATAAAACGAGAAAAAAAAAATCTAATTTTGTAATTAGAGAAAAATTACATTCTATTTTAAAATCAATTGAATATTGTTAATATAATTATTTTTTAATTTTTAATTTGTTAACTTAAAAATTAAATATTAATTTTTAAAATATTAACATACACCTCAAATATTTTATTTTATTTTACAACTAAAAAATTAAACATATTTTGAGTTACGGTAAATTAGATTAAATATAAATAAATTAAAAAAAAATTATTTTATTTAGATAAATATAATTAGAAAACTATATAATTATAATTAGAAGGGTGAAATTGGAAGAAAAATGATGGGACCCACCATAATAATGAAAAAAAATTGATTGAAAAATGTTGGGACCCACCATAATTATAAAAACTGATAAAAAGTGATGAAAAGTAAGGGTTTGGGTTTTGAAACCCATGGGTTTGGGTTTGAAAACCATGGTTTTCAAACCCATCCTCCCAAACATGGGTTTGGCTTCAAAAGCCAAACCCATCCAAACACATTACGGGGGGCCAAACGCCCCCTTAAAAGTTACAATATTATCTTTTACATTTTATAACCCTTTCAAAACTAACATTGAAATAAAAATTTGTTAGAATGTTAAATTTAGAGAAAAATGCTACTTTCTAATGAAAGAATAATAAAATATGCATATATTACCTTAAAAAAAGTTTCATCCTCACGAAAAAAAGGACACTAGATGATGAACAAAGAAAAAAGAACATTTTTAAGGAACAATGATCCAACTTCATGATGAATATATAATAAGGGCATCCATGTGGATTTATAGAAATAATTGATGAAATGGAGTTGTGAGGAAAAAAACAGGTTTTGTGGGAGACAAAATAATCAAATATAGATATTGGAAGCACATGGCTTCAACCCTATCATTTGCCACTCCATGTGAGAAGCTGAAATATTTCAAAAACTTCTTCGCTATCTTTTTTTTTAATATAAACAAAGTTTCATATTGGTTAAAAAAAAAAAAATCACGAGTATATAAGTGAAGACAGCTATCTTCAATGGTACGAGACATTTTAGTGAAATCAAAAGTAAAATCGTGAGAGTTATGCCCAAAGTAGTCATACTATTGTGGAGATATAACATTATTAATTTAGATAAGGGAGAGATCACGAGTATATAAGTGAAAACAACTATCTTCAATGGTATGAGACCTTTGGGTGAAACCAAAAGCAAAAGTCGTGAGAAGAGGTCATACCATTGTAGAGATATATCATTGTTTAGATAAGTGAAAAATCATGGGTATATAAGCAAAAAGACAACTATCTCCAATAGTATCATACCATTGTAAAGATATAGAGTTGTTATCCCCTTATAGTTACTGTCAATTGTGACTAGGGATATATCGATAAATTGGCATCGCATTAGAATTAATCAAATAAACTATACAAACATGAAACAATATAGTAAAAAGCAAAAAGAATGGATAATTATTTTTTATACGAAAAAGGTGCACATTTCTTTTTCAGTAAGAACTTTATGACGACCATGTTTAGCCTAATTAGATGATTGGGTGAAGACCTAGAGATTTTTCTCAAGAAACATGTGGGTAAAGAAAAAGATGGGTCCAACTACGTAAAGAAATGGTAGTCAAGTCAAAAGGTTTCATGGAGTAATTGATTTTTTAAAAATCTTTGACTATACACGACAATCATCAAAATCTAGAGACTAAATTTTTATCGATCAGAATAAATTGTCAAATCACGTCATCGCACACATGACAACTTTTTAACTTTGATTGAAATATATCTTTTTAACTTAATCCAACTCATAAACAACTTTACAAAGAGAGGAATAGGAGGTTACAAGAAAAAGGGCAAAGTTTATAATAGCCATAAAGAAAAGATCCAATTTTTTCATTCAAAAAAATAAAAAAATAAAAAATAAAAGATAAAAAAAAAGAGTTCTTAGAGACAAAGCAGATCCACACGCTTTTTTTTCTATTTTTAAGACATAGAAATTCCACATCGCCACCGCCAAATTCCTCCTCCACCTCTCTTTTTCGCCCTTCCTTTTCCTCCTCCGCCGTCGATGTCGCCTCCACCGCCACCGCCACCGCCACCGCCGCGTTTCCTTTCCTCGAACATTTGAATTTCTCTCTGCGTTTGTCTATCAACCAATCGCATTGTTGCGGCATTGTGAAATCCCGTTCCAGATATGGCTGCACTCGCAGTTGAGCAGCTTAATCAATTACGAGACATTTTTGCACGATTCGACATGGATTCCGACGGAAGCCTCACGATTCTGGAACTAGCGGCGTTGCTCCGATCTCTAGGTCTGAAACCTTCCGGCGATCAAATCCATGTTCTTCTCGCTAATATGGATTCGAATGGTAATGGCTCTGTAGAGTTTGACGAATTGGTAACCGCGATTAGGCCGGATTTCAACGAGGAGATCATGGGAAATCAGACGCAGCTTCTGGAGGTTTTTCGTTCGTTCGATCGAGACGGTAATGGATATATAACCGCGGCGGAGCTAGCGGGATCGATGGCGAAGATGGGACAGCCATTGACGTACAGAGAGCTAACGGAGATGATGAAGGAAGCCGATACGGATGGCGATGGCGTAATTAGCTTCAATGAATTTGCATCTGTAATGGCTAAATCTGCCGCTGAATTTCTAGGGCTTGCAATCTCTTGACTAGGTCAGAATCGTTTCTTAAATCTTCAACGCCTTCGGAATTCGAATCTGTAATGTAAATTATCGAAAGTTTTCCCCTAACTCTGATCTAATCAACGAACACCACCGCCATAATCATCTTAGAATCTTCGAATAACTTTAGTCTTTAATCATCGGAACTTATCAACTTGGATGAGAATGTGGACCCTTTTCATCTTCAACTAATTACAATTTGATTTTTTTAATCATTTTTAGTGTTTGTTTTTTTGTTCATAAGTTCATATTAAACTTAATGTTTTTTCTTCATGAGTTCATAAAGTTCATGTTAGGTTTAATACCAACTTTATGAACTTATGAACTATCAAATCAAAGTCCATCTTCTTCATAACTCTTAGACTAAATTCTAAAAAAAAAAAAATACCCTTAAATTTTGACTTTTGTTTAAAAAATAACTCTATATTTTCAAAATTTGTAATATTATCTTGACATGAATATTTCAAAACTATCGTTAAATAACTTGGTTCTTGCAACTTTTGAAATTATATCAATATTTTTAAAATAAATGATAAAGTTAAGTGTTATTTTTTTAAAAAAATTTAGCCTATCTCTTATTCGTTGTGGTCTTCAAATGCTCTCCCGTCAATGGTAAACTTTGATTCTCAAGATGATATAATTGAGTCATTAATATTTTATTTATATTATATAATTATTAACCTTTTAAATATTATAAAAAATAAATGACATAACTCAATTAGTTAAGATAAATATCAAGAAATTAAAGTTTGTAATTTTAAAAAACATTATTCATTTTTCAGTTTTCAGTTTTATAGGTAAAAGAAATCGTAAAGCATACTCAATAACACTACATTATCATATTTGATGGTGGAATCAAAATTAAACTTAAAATAATTACTATTTATAACAGATAAAAGGCTTGCCAAAAAAGCTCATGTCCCATAAATTTGTCATTGGGAATCTCCACCATTTTAGTAAGGATGAGGACATGGATAAGGAAGTCATCCACTTTTCTTAATATGGACCAATAAGTTATATGCCATAAATTAGCTGCATAAATTATATTTGACACGTGGAAACATGTTTGGCTTCTAAAATAGCAGCCAAGCTATTTCCATAGGAAAATACAAGTAACTCTCAACGTTTACTAATGAAAGTCCTACAAATTAAAGATGGTATTATCCATCGGAATATAGCTCAATAGATAAGACATCAATGATTAATGTTCCGATCAAAAGTTTAGAAGTTCGAATTATCAACTCACACTACAGTCCCACCTATTTGTTGAACTAAATAAAGTGTCGATAGTAAGTGAAGTAAAATGTTAATAAATAAAGGTTAAAACATCATTTTGGTCCCGTACTTTGAATCTCGTTCCATTTTAGTCGTACTTCTAAATGTCCAATTTTAGTTTTTATATTTTAACTAATCTTAAAACTAGTAATCCCTACGTTAGATTATTGTTAACTAAAAATATATATATATATATATATTTTTTTTTTTTTTTTGTTATTACGTTCCTCTCTAAATTTTAGAAACTTATACACATTAGATTTTTTTTTGTGTAGTATTATTATTATTTAACCAATTTCAATAAAAATAACTTCAAACTAAACATAAAGACTTATTTTAAGATTAATTGAAATGTAGGTGTACTAATATTAGCCATTTAAACCGTGACTAAAATGGAATATTCAATGTACGTGAACCAAAATAGTATTTTAACCATAAACAAATAATAATGATGAGCATTAGTACATGAATGAAATTTGCATTTTCCCCGATTGGTTAAAAAAAATAGCCTAAGAAAGTTAAACTTTGAATCTTTGGTGACCACATACCTAGAAATTAATTTTCTACAATTTTTTCTGACAACCAAATGTCATAGAGTCAGGACAACCTGAGATTAGTCGAGGTGCGCGTAAGCTGGTCCGGACACCACGGATTAATAATAATAATAAAAATAAATAAATAACTTAAGATAGTTTGTTAGGTATCAAACCTACTCCTATAGCATAAACATTACATGCCTGCTGCTGGGCTACAAATATTCAAGCTGCCCCAGCACGACAGGTGGGGTTTCTTTCCATCCTAGCCTTTCTTGGGAACTCCCCAAATTACCCATTCGTTATCGGCCCAATATCAAGGAGAAAAGTTGGAAAACCTTTAAAAAAAAAAAAAAAAAAATCCTCCTATTATTATATTAGAGCAAAAAAATAATTTACGCCCCTAAACTTTAAACTTGTATCAATTATCACCATTAGAAGCATTTAGAAGCATTAGTTCACACGTGTAGAAATTTATAACTGTATCAATTAAACCCATAAATTCTCATACAATACAACTAATTCATCTATAAAAATTTAAGAGTTTAATTAATACAATAACAAGTCTCTGTATAAATTTTTTTAAAGAAAGATATAAATTGATACACTTATGAAAATTTAGAGTTTTAATTTATACAATTATTAGTTTTAAGATTTTAATTGATACAACCCTCAAAAATTAGAATTTAGAGGTATAAATTATTTTTTTCCTAATAATTATTTATGAAATAAAACTTTGTAATACTAATAATAATATGTGAACCTATGGTGTAGATACTACTAGAAACTTTCCCAAAAAAATGGACACATGTCGAATATACATCGATACACGTTTCTGGAGTTGATATGGGATATAAGTAAACATTGTGATATTTGTGTGAAGTATCAATTTTTTTTTTTTTTTTTTTTTGACAACATGTTGGGGTGGGGGATTGAACCTAGGACCTCATGGACTCTAGGCGATACATCATGCCGTTGAGCTATGCTCTTGTTGGCTGTGAAGTATCAATTAAATTTTAGAAAAGGAAGCAAATAGATAAAATACATAAATCTTCTATAGTCTAGAACAACAAACTACAGTAATGAAAACGACATTCATATACTCTTTTTTATTTTTAGAGTTAAACCAGTGATGATTTCTTCATACTAGCTAATCTTTACTCATTATAAATCGGTACAAAACATACTTGTACACACCTTATAACTTACGGAGCCAGCGACGTGATCCTTCGAGTTTAAGCCGATCCCCGAACTGTGCTTGTAGATTCCAAAAGGAGCCTATAAATTTTAAGGATTGCATTTCTTCACACAATATAATAAGGATCATTGCTTTCCATATTGATTCTATAAAAGAACCAACGAAGAGTCTCACTTGTCAAAAAGAAATTTTAGAATTGCATTTTCCTTGTGCTTCCTGAAGAGTTTCACATCACACCCCGAGTCGAGGTTCTCCAAACATATTTGTAACTAAACAAAAACCAGCAAAAAATATTATCATCAACTAACATTATGAACATGATCCTTGCACAATCTAACACTGACCCAAGAAAAATCCAAGAACAGAGCAACGTCTGAACTTCACAAGTTCGAATGATTACGTCGAGAAACCTTGATAGTTTGACATCACATACATCGCTAACTGAAAACAACCTCTTAAGTTAGCAAGTATCTGGGAGCAATGTGTAAAGCATAGAAATGAAGCCATCAAACTTTTACCTTGTATTCAAGAAGTTGTAAAAGCATAGACTCCTTTGTGAGGCGAGAAATTTGAACCCATGTAGCCCTTTTAAGTTTAGAGAAAACAATATAGCATTCCCCCAAGAAGGAAGCTGCTGCATGAAAATCTGCGAGTGAGTACTAAGAAAATTCAGGATTTTCTGATGCAGTGATGCCAAAGATGGATTTCCTTTGTTGGAAATTGCAATTTGGAAATCTGATATTTTATAGTGGGTAGTTTCAACTTACGAAGTGAAACCAAGGAAACATAACCCCATTTTCAATCTCTCCGTCTATGTTTCTCTCTCTCAGATACCGTACGATCTCTTCCAGAGCGATGATGATCTCTGGGGGAAGAATCTCTCTGTCTGTGTTTGTGATGTTTTGAGTGCTTTCTCCGGCTCTTCTTTTCTTGAGAAGATCCTTTCTTTCTATCTCGTGATCTAGAGTGCTCTTTAGTACGATGATCACTCGATGCACTATCCTCTGAGTCGCTACTTTTATACCTGTGCCTCCTTGAACGTTTTCTTCTCTTTTCATCTTCCGATGATGAGCTGTTGCTCCAATCTCGCCTGTCGTTAGCCTTCCTATCCTCCTTGTACATCTTTTCTTCATAAACTTTACCCGAATTTTTCTTGGAAGAACTGGTCTCCATAATTTTACCACCAGCTGAGTTATGATCGACTTCATTGTCTTCTTTTCTGCTATTTAGGTTTAGATCAAGTTCCCTGGTGCCTGTCATTCTGCGGCCCGATAGAATCCCAGTGGAAGATGGGGTGGGATGAGGCTTATCTTCAACTGAAAGGATATCGGTATTTTGTTCACCAACAGGAACAGCTTCTGTCTGAGGAGCTGCAGTTTGGCCTTTCTTTGATGGAGGCAGATCTGGAGGCACTTCCAGGCCTAGTTCTTTACCCAAAGATTCCAGAAAGTCACCCGCAATCAAACGGTTTAGTGTTGTATTCGCCACTTCAACTTTCTTTTTAGGATCCTCGGCTTGCTTGAGAGTTGATGTACTCTCTTCGTTGTCAGACTCATCAGAGAAAATAGCCTATAAACAATTTATAGCACCATGTATGTTAGAGAGAGGTCAGTATCCATGTCAAACCAACAGTAGAAGTATGCAACAACGAACTTAAATTTTGGCAATCCATGAGTTGAAACAGTCATGCGGACACAAAATGATAAAGAGTGCAGGCACATTAATAAGTAGATCTAGTTCACAAAGTATGACTTTAAAGAGCACAAGTTGTAGAATTGAAAAGAAAAAAAAAAGCCATTGTTTCTTGATCAAAAGAGTCCAAATAAAACCTGAGAAATAATATTAAGGTTCGCTAAAAATAACTGAAGAATGAAGACAGCATAGCTAGCCGACAGTCACAGAGAGAGGGTTCCAGACATCGTCATAAATTCGGGAGATGTCATTTTCCAAGGGAGAAGAAATAAAAGCATTTTCTGTATATTAATATTTAATTTGCAAATACAACTAAAACACTCCCCGGGACAAAGAACGCTAAGCAGAACGGTCTTGTGCTCGTAACTTTGGGGTGGGTGTATAAAGATGAAAGCTGATATAGAGGAAGGGGAAAAGATTGAACATCATACACAAACCAGAAAGATCTTGTATATGATGTCAAGAGGAGAGAAATAAAACTGGCTTGGAGAGAGAGTATGAATGCAGGAGGAAAGGGCACAAATCATATATATACATTTTTCTGTTCTTATTTATTTTTTATTCGGAGCAGTGATAATATATGCCACCATAATGAAAAAAATGCCATGCAATTTCCTTGCACCAGATTTATTTTTCCCATATGACAAAAAACAAAGTTCTTAAAAAATAATTACAATAGGGGGGAACTAGACGCCCAACTTTAACATTTTCCTTGCAGTTCATTACAGAGATGTGCTTTCTGTGTACATTGTATACAGCAAGTGCTGATAGCAAAAGAAAAAATGGAGATAATCTATCCGTAAGAGATAGTAAACCCATGCAAGGAAAATTCTACGACACAGAACAAAAGAAGTACCTTATAGAGATCAACGGGCCGATCAACACATTCAACTTCTACTTCAGATGCATCTTTGTCTTTTTCTTCAGCATTCGGTTGAGATAATGGAGAAGGGGTTGAGGTTAAAGCTTCTTCTATCTTTGTCGATTTTACAGAATTTGATGTGAAAATAAGTGTATCCAACTTGCTCCTCATCCTAGGAGCTGGTGGTGGCTGCAAAAGATTATTTATTCAATATTTGTATTAATTAAACAATGAGATATGTAGAATTCACACCATACAGTGCCTATAATGATACAAATAACTACCCTTTTCATTGAACTTTTGAGTGTCAGTTACCAAAATCAGAAAACACGTCTAAACGGGGAATAAGGACCTAGAAAAAAGCAATTCATGACCCAACGAATGAAATTTGTAGTTGGAACAAAGGACAGCATTAAAGTCATAATCTGATTTATTTGCTGGAGAGAATGGTCTTGGTCTTGCCCTATCCACCAAAAAATAAGAGAACTTATTTTGAAATAAAGATGTCCTAAGCCACTGAACAAGTTACTAATTCATAGTGGTTTAAGGCTGCTGTTAATGCTTTCTAGAAAAAGAAGAATGAGAAGAACTTTTTAGGCTCCCAGACATGCACATTTAGAAACAACATAAGGAAAAGCCAATACAGCACCTTCCCCATGTAGGGATCAATGAGATCAAACCGCTTGCACAGAATAGGAGCAGGACGCCACTGATATTCTTCCCGTTTTGGGATCATTTTCTCCATAATTAAACCTTCTACTTTCGTATCTTTCACTTCCTGTTGAAGTGTTGTCAGTTAACAATGAGAATCATGGGTCATAAATGCATAAGAAACCACGACAGCACCTTGTACACACCTCTTCGCCACCAGAAGTAAACTGCATTCCTCCAGTGGCTAAAAAATCCACAAAGTTGTCTGCAGAGAGCTTAGCTTCTTTCAACCCTTTCCCTTTCTCAATTGCCTCTGCAGCAGCCTCGAAGTCCAAGCGCTCACGTGCACGAGCTGCTTCTGACATATTAATAGCTCCAACAGGAGCAGCAGTGCGCAGGCCTCCTTTGTACTTTTCCTTTAAAAAATACTCAAATCTGTCTTGCTTTGCTGGATCATCCTTGAAAGGTTTGACAACCTCTGGCATCCCACCCTAGAATTCATAATATTCAAGACATTGTGAAAGATAAAATAAAATTAGTTCAAGTAGCCGTAAACTAAATATAAAACAGTCAGAAACGAAATGAAGAAATGTTTCGAAAGAACAGTTATCGTAATTCTGATTCAAAATTCACAGTTGATCTTTAATAAGCTACTCACAGATGATGTAGAATTAATAAATGTATCTGAAAGATTGTATTGGACATGGACGCCATCAGAAGCAGCGGGTGGATTTATCTCTTTAGAGCTTCTTGCCAAAGGCCTTTCACCAAGGATTTTTCCACGACCTTCGGCTGTCATCTTCTCCAGGCTTGAAGACAATTTATCATCAAATTGATGCTTAGGTTGGTTCATGCGTTTCAGTTGCTCCTCCCATAGCTTCCTTGAGTAATACTCATGACCAGTTCCTCCGGTAAGAAAACTAAATAATGGATTTGACTTGTTTTTTTCTCTAGAGAGATCCTCAAATAGTTTTCCACAGCGAGCAACCAAAGTTGCAACCCCTTCAATTAGAAGTTTCAGATTATTATCATCGGGAGGAGGAACCTCAACAGGAGGGGTATCAGCAAGCTTATAACCACCATTGAGAGGCCCCACAAATTTGTGGTGGGGTATAAAGTCCTTAGGTATTAATGGAGGATCAAACCTGAAAAATAAATAGGAAAATAAAGGTAAAAAGGACGAAAATCTAATGCCCACAATGTTTTCATGTTACAAAAGATCGTGTAGACTACTCAAATTGATACATCCTTGAATTTACATATAACTAGATCCAACTAACACAAGGCAATAAAATTGCATCTTTTTTTGCACCTCTCCAACTGGTAGTCAGAGTTCGATGCAACTCTAAACCCAGGCAAGACACCATCTACTTTTCTTTCAATCAACTTTTGTTTACCATCTGTAATCAATTTAGAAGGTGGCTCATCGTCTTCTTGTACGTATGTTTCCTCAAATGCATAACCTGCCAACAAAAATCAACAAGGAAACTTCATAAACATTGCAATAGTTAAATGTATATGCCAAGATTATAATGAACTGGCATATTTCCAACTGATACATCACATCGAAAACAAAGAATGTTACCAACATGAACACGGTGAAACTTAATAAATTAAAAAGGATGGTGTTCATCTTCATATTCTCAGTCCTTTTCACTCTAAACGAGGTAGTATGCTATCTAATCTAGTGATGGCAACGGGGCAGGGCCGAGGATGGGATGGGGCATTCCTCGAATTGGGGAATGGGGTCAGGGTGGATCCCCATGGGAAAAGTCTTGTCTAGTATAGTATTTTTAATTATTTTTTAAATACTAATTAATCATTAGCAAATATATAAAATAATATATGGATGGTCGATGGAGAATTTAAATTATAAGATCGAAGATGGATGGATGATTTTTGTCATCCTAATCTAATCTTGTTAACATATGACCTACTGAAATACCAAAAGGTTTAGAAGTAAAGCATTAATTGGAGGTGAAAAAAACAAAATAATAAAACTAACAACCGTTGAAATTCGTATGGTATAAGTAAATAATTGCAAGGACTCCAAAGAGCCGATTCAAGCACTGGATAACAAGCTCGTCCAAATAAGAAAGTAATCATCTATCTATCTTCGATCTTATAGAAGCACCCCAACTCTTCATTAGGAGTTAACATAGTATGAAACCCAAAACTCATTGAACTCCACAATCATAATGATAATTAACAAAGGACCAGTCGCATCACAATGAGGATATACAACGAAACTGTTCACATACTGACCAGAGGTATAGACATCCTCATCTTCAACATCAAGTTCTTCAAGTGCACCAATGCCAAAGCCAGAAGCAACCCTCTCAGCTGATTCATAGAAGTTATTGATTCAGAACCATTGAAAATTTGTATGCTAAAACAAAAAAAATAAAAGTTCAGATAAATGCAACCAGAGACTGAAGAAGAAGGCATACAACAAAATTAAAAAGCAATTAGAACACTTGAAGTGAAGTCAACTGATGAGGTACAGATCTTACTCCTAAAGCCAAAAAGATTGTTTTTCGTGGAGAAAACATTTCTGGAACCTTCCTGTTTCCCAGCTGTGCGTGCTCTTTTCATTTCTAAATTTAGAAGGAAAAAAAATCACAAAAAATAAGATACACAAACTCAAAATAATTAATTGTCCAGAACTTATTTGACGAGTTACATAAGAAACTAAATACCCCTAAACTCTGGTGCATGCTTGTAAGGATCAAAACCTAAACCGTGCAAATCCTGTTTTGGGTTGATCACATAAACCTGTTTACAAGAAAAGAAACAACAAGAAAACAAAACTCTTATCCTCACAAAAAATAATAACACCAAAAGCCACTTGAAATCAATGTTAGCTAATAAAATAGCAGAGATGAGAGAACCAACCAATTATCATGTTTGATGACCATTTTACAATTGATCTGGCTAGTTATAGTGCAAAAGAAGTCTTCAGTGTGGTTAAAAAATATTTTAGCTTCTTTATAGGTTTTTGTAGAAGATTTGAAGTATCCTAAAAAATCATTTTTCCTTTGTTTGGATTGGATATCTTTTTCATCTTTTATTAGACAAGACTACAAAAACACTTTTCCATCAGATCCACAAACCGCTAAATAACTAGAAAATAGGAGCCCAAATAATTTTCTTACTGGCGTGCTTTGAGAAGACGAAATATCACCCTTGGCAGGTTGAGGAGAAAAAGTATCATCATCCTCCTGAAATGGTTCAGAATTGGGGATCTCCGATTTGGCATCACCCGTTGAAAATGCTAAAAATGCTTTTCGAGCATCTCTTCGAGCATCTGTCGTGGACAAGTTATAGTAGTTATAGCTGATAGGAAAATAAAAGTGGCTGATCGTCTACTTTCTAGCCAGAAAAAGAGAATCAGGACTGGAGATAAGAACAAGTCATTTTTTTTTTTTGATAAGAAACGGTAACCATTCATTGATATAATGAAAAAAGGGGATAGACTCTATCCCTCCATATCAGGATACAAAAACATAACAAATCAAAAAAACCAAAGGATCACAGAAAAAGATGCTCTTAATCGGTGAAATACACGCTCGCCAAGACAAAAACATAAAAAAGTAGAAGAAATCCTAAAAACCAGCAGTGATGGCGGAGCTCCCAAAATGGTCGATACTTCTTTTGGAGGTAATTTTCTATCCAAATCGATCGCCGAGAGAAGGATTTGGAAGAAAAATTACCGCACGATCCAAACTCAGTTGTGACACCTTCCATAAGAATAAGGCCACTGATAAGAGATCTTTTTTGTGGAGAAATAAAGCTTCTATCAAACCAAAAAGCGTTGTTCATTTAAGCTTGTTCGACCCTTTACCCGTGAGACGAGTGTTTGTGCATTTTTCGTAATTGATAGTCGATTGGAGATTCATGACTTCTCTGTCCCAATTCCTTTGTTCATTTAAGAACAAGTCATCAAAGTGAAGAAAATAAAACACCACCTCAAAAAATCCAAGTGAAATTACACAATTGTTTCCAGGCAACCACTACCATAGCTTCATCCCATATATCAAGTTGGTGCATGAAGGAAAAACTTAACCAAGCATACACATTGGTGTGTTTTATCATCTGGTTCTTTATTTTGAGTGGATTAAATACTGCCAAAAAAAATGCAGAGAAGGTTTCCCTCCCTGGCCCAGAGTCCAAATTGGTGTGTTTTATACCAGAACAGTATCAAGATTCAAGACTCAAACTCACCTTTTCTTCTAGTGTCCCTTCAGTATTAAAGTTAAACTATGGAATAGTGAGTTTTGCATGGATTGGATTTTAAACTCTGAAGTGGTTGACTGTATGAAACATCTATAACAAAAGCACAGCCTAGAAGCCAGGTAGAGGAAGCCCCACCACAAACACCTCATGCAAAAACACCTTCAATTCAAGATCCATCAAAAACCAGCGTGATTTCCGTAAAATGTACAATGTCACAGAAGCTATCAAAAGAACTTTCCACGGCTTTGAAGACTCTTTGATTTCTTTCTAACCTTGTCTATAGTATAAGAAGCAAGCCAGATAGATTCTAAATGACCTAATCTATGGATTTGGTTACTGTCATAGCAAAAAAAACAACAAAAGAGTACATTCAATAAAAGCATCTGATACAATGAGGGGAAATATACCATAGAGGGAATTAGCTCTCGAGTCCTTTATTGCACGTCCATGGCGCCATCCCATCTTTAATAGTAACTTCACACCTAATCAATAAACTGGCTGCTTTAATAAATAGGGACTTGATGTACAATAAATTTTGAAGTCTCTCAAACCAACCTATGGATTCTGCAGCTGGAACAACTAATTCATCAGGAACAGGTCCAGGAATAGCAGACGGCCTGCAAACATAAAAAGTACTTTAAAGAACAAAAGAATAATTTCTATAAAATTTCTAAGCCAATTTTTCATCATATAACTCAAAGATGGATACTTATGCATGTGGAATACTGCTGAGTAAAAATGATATGAAAATATTTAAACATAATCAAAACATAGCAGACTTTCCTCGGACAAAATATTTAAACATGATCAAAACAAACATTTCATCAGTGTAATTACAAGTTATCAATCTTCCAAAATAAAGAATGATCAAATGTTGTAGGGTCAGGCGGTTGTCCTGTGAGATTAGTCGAGGTGCACGTTCACTCACGGATATCAAAAAAAAAAAAAAAAAAAAAACAGAACGATCAGGCATTTATCTTGGATGCAATGCCAGTAACTTGGTCATAATGAAATTACTTCATCAACATTACAGGTAGGGAGATTCTATCCTCCTTTTGTAATTTCCTTCATCAATGAAATATCTTTGCCTCTCTCTCTCTCAAGAAATAAAAAAATAAAAAAATAAAAAAATAAACTCAGCCTTTCATCCCCAAGTCAAACCCACCCCCCAAAGAATAAATAAATAAGCCAAACAGAGTGGAGACCACAGAACTAATCTCGAAATAGAGACTTTCTGTTTCCTAGTGCATGGGAATTAACAATGTAAGTTAATAGTTAACCTCTGCTGTTGCTCCTTTTCAGCTTGTTTACGAGCAAGCTCTACTGCTGTGAACCCAAATGTATCAAACTGAAAAGATGTCCCCAGGCCTCGACCTTCCAATTCCTAAAAGAATGAACGAGGGGTTAACAACTTCGTTCAAATTCTTATTGTCAATAACGTATGAATTAAGGAAACACACGAGATCATATACTGGAAGGGAAAATTATGAATACTTGAGATGTGGCCAAAAAGTAAATAATATAATGCATATTTAATTTAGCAAAGAAGCATTGTATACTTCAAATGTCAAAGAAGCAGCATGAAGGGGACGGTGATGGATCTTCTTTTAAAAAGACAAAAGCAACTTTCCAAGTTGAAAGCCTGAAGTGCCATACAAGTTCTTTTTATTCGATCTAAATCAGATACGAAGTGATAGGATACTAGTTGTTTCCTAAAAAGTGCAAGCTTGAATGCACTGACATATACAGTTATTCAAACTTCAATAGTGACCAGTTTTCTCAGGCCTATATTTGAGTCTTTGGACTAGAAAGTTGTTAAAATTGGACCATTCCTCAACAGCGTTCTCATAACACCAAAAACCCTTGCGAAAACCCAACACAGGTGGAGGGGAAGTGGCCGCATCAATCTCAATAATACATTTAAACTTGTTTCTACCCAATGGCCAAGCAGAACATACAGTTTTTTCATCTTCGTCTAAGAAATTTAAAATGTCTTGCTGCTTGACTTCAGCCCGATTCTTTCGGGATGATGTGAATGACTGTGGAGCCCAACCTGCACATATTTGAAAACTAGTGAACAAAAACTTGTGTAATTAGATCGTATTAAAAATGAAATATATTTGTTTGCACACCTTCTTTTGAGCCCACTGTATTGTAATGGCCAGCAGAAAATCCACCAGTGAATGCTCCATGAAATCTTCTACGCCCTTCCTCGTCTCTAACCTAATGATAATCATAAACAAGATCAATGAAACAATAATACAATATAAAACAATGTCAAACACCATCTCTTTCCTTCAATTAAAAATCCAAACTCTCCGTGATCTTAGTTACGAGAGCTGGATCCTTAAGAGGTTAAGGTCAGTGCCTCTAAATGCCCATATAACATGCTATCAAGGAACTTAATTCCCCGATGAGTTCATGTGCGTAGACTTCGTTTTAATAATCACTATCGGCTCTCAAAAAATCCACCCGCATGAATAGACGTAAACCACATTTCTTTCTCAATTAGTGCAAGGTATAAACTAAAATTAATGATAATTGTAAGCTAGTTGAAAATCAATGTAAGTTATGAACTAAAAAGCGAGATAGTACTGAAATATCAAAATCAACAATTCAACAAACTTCCAAAGTAACCTTTCAGTCTTGTTATCAGTAAGCAGTTCGATTACTGATTTGTCCTGGAATAACTTACAAGGACCTAGGGCCGAATCCTATGCAGATAAAGGAGGAAGGAGATTACCAAACGGCTCTCCAGTCCTTTTGGATAAAAATTACATGAACATAACTATATTATTTAGTCTCCACGAACTCAATATACAAGATGAAACTCAGAATTTCTTCATTTTCACACGAAGTGGGGAGCATGGAGTCCGAAATGAACATGGCGTAATACCTCTTGTTTCCAGGGAGCGAGGGTTCGCATGGTACCAGAAGCGTCGGCCACGGATTTCTTCTTACGGCTGTTGATTTCTTCCTCCCGCTCAATTGGAGTTCCATAGAAAATGAAATCTTCTTCGTCCGATTCCATGAGTTTTGAAATTTTCAGAACGGAAACTGAAGGAAGGCTAAGCAATGAAAACAGATCCTTGTGAATGAAGTTTAGGGGAGGAATTGTAATGGATGAATTGATTTTTCTGAATTACGAGGTGCAGAACAACGAAGCCTCTTCCCGCGGATTGCGGAAGAAGGTGATCGGAGCTGGACTAGGGCGCGCGCGCCGGTGGGGTGATAAATTAACCGACTACTGAAGTGGCGGCCTCGAAGTTTAATTTTTTTTTTTTTTTACTAAATTATCAAAAATGCCCCTTAACATGTGTTACATTTCAAAAATATCCCTCAAATTTTAAAAAATATTTTCACAAAAACGTTTTAAAAGAGTTGGAAGAGTTAAAAGTTATTTAATCTCGAGTTGTTTAGTTTATAGAGTTGTTTAGTTTAAAGAATTTTGAAGTATGTATATTTAGGGCAAGAAATTGTTTAGTTTGGAGTTCTGAAATATGTAATGTGAAGAAATTGTTTAGTTTGGAGTTCTGAAATATGTAATGTGTTTAAATAGGTAATGTATTTAGGCCAAGAAGTTGTTGAATCTGCAGTTCTAAAGTATGAATTTATTTTAGATGTTTGTTTCACAATTTCTTTCTACAAATTTTTAAAATTTTATTATCAAAATTTCTTCTAATTTCAATAAATTCTAAAAATTATTTTTTTATTTTTATTTTATCTACCATTTTCAAAATTCGACGACATAAATAATTTTGAGGACAATATCTTACATTATTTTTTTCACATTGATTATTAAAAAAAATATCTGTCTCAAACGGTTTATTTTAGTTTTTTTTTTTTTTACCATTTGTTCTATAATTTTTTATATTTTCATTGTTAAATACTCCTTCTAGTAAATTTTAAGAATGCGATTTTTACTTTTTTTTATTTTATGTATTCTTCACAAATTTTAAAATAATTTTGACAACAATACTTCACATTCTTTTTTTCAATATCACCTAGATTAATTATTCATTTTATTTGGATAGTTTTGAAATAAAAGATAGTCGTACAATAGTGTGTTAAATATTACCGGTGTATTTGAAAGTTTTAATCCATTAATTTAAACGGATCCAAATAAGTTGATGTTTTTATTTATCTCGTAAAAATACTACATTTTGAATTTTGTTTAAGTACCAACTTTGATTGAACAATCTAATTTATACTTAAAATAATAAAAATAGGTTGAATTTCATTTTTAGTCCTTTTACCCATTTTGTTTAAATTACGTTTTTTATTTTTTTAAAATAATTAAAACTATTGTGGGAGGGAGTGAGAGAGAAAGATAGAAAAATGTGTTGGCTCGAAAAATATGACAGACTTGAATAATAATTAATGTAGAAGTTTGGAGAATTCAATAGTAATTACGGTTGAATTGAAGTATGGAAAGTTGATATCTTTTATCCGAGATCAACAAGTCGTGGATCAAACGGGGAGTTAACTTCTCCAACAACTTCATGGGCCAAACACCCTCTAACTTTTTAAAGTTTAAAAAATACATTTGAATCATGAAAAAAAGGTTAAAAAATATTCCTAGACTATGAAAAACGTTTCAAAAATGTCTTCACGTTAACAACGCATACAAATTTTCGATGATGACGGTTAAATTATAACTTGTATTTATGTGACATGGAATAAATAAAAATGTAGACGTCTCGTGTGTTAAAAAAATCAAACGTAGACACGTGATTTATTCACCACCGATTTTGTCCTGGTTTTGTTATATTATTTAGTATTTTGAATCAATCAAATATGATTTCTCCGATTTTTAACACCTCGGGTATCTACATTCTCCTTTTTTTCCATGTCACACAGGTACATGTTAGAATTTAATCGTTCACATTATAATTTTGTGTGTTGTTAATTAACTGTAAGGGCATTTTTTTAAACGTTTTTATTAGTTCATTGGTATTTTTAAACATTTGAATGTTTAGGGGTATTTTTAAACGTTTTTCATAGTTTAGGGTTTTTTTTTTTGCAACTTTTAAAGTTTTTGGGTATTTTTTAAACGTAACTCATAGTTCAAAGGTATTTTTTATAATTTAACCTCTATTTTCTTTTGCAAAGTTATTTAATTAATGTGGGTGGGGGAATGAAATCTCTACCTATTAGTCATTAACTCATTCTTTATATTAGTTGTGTTGGGTTCGAAATTCAATATGATTGAGTGTTTCAAGTGAGGATGACACTTGGATTCAGAATTGTACAACAAATTATGCTCACCTCTCCAAACAATGCACTCTTTAGTGCACAAGGAGTGCGCGAGCTCTTTGTCCAGGTTTTTTTTGTTTTTGTTTTTGTTTTTTAGTTCGCCTACAAGAGTGATCGAACCATCTACCTTTGAAATGGTAGTTGATGTCTCAAGAACCAAGTTGCAAAATACCTTTTTTCTACTAGTTTTCA
Source organism: Herpetospermum pedunculosum (assembly GCA_028017165.1). Lineage (NCBI taxonomy): Eukaryota > Viridiplantae > Streptophyta > Magnoliopsida > Cucurbitales > Cucurbitaceae > Herpetospermum > Herpetospermum pedunculosum. The sequence continues at coordinate 2,741,028 of CM051530.1, forward strand.
TTTGAATGGTGAGATTCAAAACATTATAATTTTTGTACTTTTTTTTTTTTTAATATTGTAATTTTTAAAATTTATTATTTAAATATTATAGTTTTGAAACTTATTATAACGATATTATTTTGTTAATTCGTGAGGGTAACTCGTCTCTTGAAGAGACGACCTATTACTTCATCTCGTCCCTTAAATAGACGATATTGCTACGTGACATTTGTCACGTTTGAATGTCGTCTCTTTAAGAGTAAGTCGGTGATAATTTAATATCAATAATAAAATAAGTTGATAATAAATAATAGTAAATTACTAATAGTAACGTATCACTCAAATGTTAATTTGTTATGTCATCAAGGACTAATAGACATCTATCATTGATAGATATAAGAAAGATGAAAATGTTTTATCAATGATAAACACAAAAATAGTTCATCAAACACATAAAAATGGTCGTTGATAAACATTAAAATAGTCTATCACGAATGCCAATCTATTTTGGTAGATCTATCGTCTATAGCAGCATACATAAAAAAATATTTATCAATAATAGACATAAAAAAAAATAGTTTATCGTTATAGACTCTAAAAATGGTATATCAATGATAAAGTGATAAACAATGGTAAAATTTAATTACGTAAACATATTTAAATACGCGTGCATAATTTTAAAAAATTATAATGTTTGTCAATTATTTATTTAGATGAAATATTTACAAATATGGCCATCAATTTTGATATCTATTACAATTTTTAGAAAAGGAAAAAATAATAATAAATAAAATACATACTTATTTTTTAATTTGGCATTTGGAAGTTTGGTTCGGAGATTGTCCAACGTAGGCGCGATGAAACATCCATCACGAAATGTCATCAATGATTCTACTTTTTTTTTTTTCTTCTTTTTTTTAATTTTTTTTTTATTATGATAATCTATTTATTTTGACTTATTTATATGGGCGTGTTTGGTCCAAGGAATTGTTTGACAAGGAGTTGGGGGAGAAGTTTTATCACTGTTTGTTTCACGGACTTGTTGAACTCGGATAAAAAATATCAATTTCCAAGACTTCTGAGTAATTACTATTAAACTCTCAAAACTTTTATCATAATTACTATTTAACTGTCCAGACTTCTACCGTAATTACTATTAAAGTCAAGTCTGATTCGTTTTTCAAGGCAGCACATTTCTCTCTCTTCCTCTCTCTCCCTCTCACAATATTCAAAAAAATGTAATTTAAACCAAATGTGTAAAATGACTAAAAATATAATTCAACCTATTTTTTATTATTTTATTATTTTAAATATAAATTAGGTTGTTCAATCAAAATTGGTACTTAAACCAAATTCAAAATATAGTATTATTATAGTGAAGAATAAAAACATTAGTTTATTTGAATCCGTTTAAATTAACAGATTAAAATCTTTCAAATTCACATGTAATATTTAACACTCTTGTACGACTCTCTTTTATTTTAAAACTATCCAAATAAAATGAATAATTAATGTGAGTGATATTGAAAAAAAAATGTGAAGTATTATGGTCAAAATTATTTTTGTTGATAAATTTGTGAACCATACATAAAATAAAAAAAAGTAAAAACCACATTTTTAAAATTTACTGGAAGAAGTTCTTACCAATGAAAATATTGAAAAATTATAAAAAAAAATTGTACAAAAAAAAAATAGATAAAATAAACTGTTATTGTTGAGATGCTGATTTTCGGATATAGTGGATTCAAATGAAATGAGGAGTTTAAAGGGTGGAGACGGAGAAAAATGTGTTTGGCACGTGGGTGAGGGTAAGATATGTGTTGATATTTTTTTTCTTTAAAAAGTTGGTAAAATATACCTACATTAATAAAAACAAAAAAAAATCATATAATTCATAAAATTAAAAATAAGTCTTAAAAAAAATGGATATATATATATATATATATATATATATTTTAATAATACGAGATATTGTGTTAAAAAATATTTTTGTTGTCCTTAAAACAAATTTGTAAATGCTACATAAAATAAAAATAAAAAATTTATTTTTTAGAATTTATTGAAATATAAATTAGTACTCAATAATGAAATTTTGAAAGTCGGTAGAAAAACATTGGGTAGAAGAAAACAGTTAAAATAATTTCAGATTCAATAACTCCAAGTTAAACAACTCTTTGCCCCAAACACACCACAGAACTCAAGATTAAACAACTTCCTACTTCAAACACACATACTTCAGAACTCTTTACACTAAACAACTCTTAAACTAAATAACTCCAACTCCCCTAATTCCTTGGGTCAAACGCCACTATATGTTTAATTACCTAATAAATAATGGTTAGTTTTAAAAAGTTTGATTTGTTTTTAACAAGTTGAAAATCTTTATTTAAGCCTTATTTTAAATTATTATATATTATATTATAAATACTTGATATTTTTCCATAGAAGGATGAATATAAATTTAGGTTGTAGTTCATGCATAATTTTTTTTTCCTTTGTTTTTTTTTTGTTTTTTTTATTTTTTTATTTTTTGTTTCAATGATACCTAAATGATAACAACAATTTCATTTGAATTGAAATAAATGGTACTAATGATCTTCAACTTATATATAGTTGTAAATGATGTTATTATGCGACTTCATGTATGTCAATTAGGTGAAAAGCTCTCAAATGATATTTTTGAGAATAATTTCTCAGTTTCAAATGAAATGTATTTGTTTGCATACTTTTTTTTTCTAGCCCACTATATTGTAATGACCAGCAAAAAAAAATCGACCACATATTAGTTTTTTTTTTTTTAAGTTCAGTGCCTGTATTAAACACGAAACTTCAACAATGTATATCTTTTTAAGCAAATAGTATAATACTCCGTGTTTAACTAGTATGTTTGACCTTAACTCACTATTGGTAGGAATGATATATGAGATTTGAATAAACCACAAAGATTAAATTGAAACTTTCAAACTATCCAATTAAAATTAAGTTCAAACTATTCAACCAAATTAACAATTTCAAACCTAATACATTAACCGTCCAAACATAATTTAATTTATAAGATACCTAATTATAATCCCAAAAAATTACATAATTTAATCCACCATTCCGTACATGTTTTTTTTTTTTTTTTTTTTTTTTTTTAATCAAAGAATCAGAAATACAAACTTAAAACGACGGAAGGTCAGAAGATAAAGTTTCGGAAAGCCACTCAGTGGGCTTCCTCCCCACTCCATCGACATGTTAAACTAAAAGAAAGAGAAAATAACATTTTTGGTTCACGAGTTTTCAAGAATAGTTTCGTTTGGTTATTGAGTTTTGAGAAATAGGCTTAAAAAGTCATGATGTTATTTTTTCCGTTTTTTACCATCACAAAATATTTTATTTTATTTAATGATGAGATGACATTTTAAATTAAAAAAATAAATGTATTTTCGCTCTCTCTTTTCTATACCTTCTTCCTCCGCCCTCATTGATCCCTTCCCTCCACAACAATGTTCTCTTTTCGATCGACCGTCGACTATCATCGCCAACGACGATGTTAAAATGTGGATTATGACGTTTCTGCTAGATCTACATCAGAGATCTTTAATCATATTTCTTAAAAAAAAAAAAAAAGAAAAGAAAAGTACATTTTGAAACTTCAAAAACCAAACGAGTTTATTCCTAAAACTCGAGACACCAAAAAGGTAATTTTTCAAAAAAGAAGAAAAACCAATACATTCAACATTGTAATAAATGAATAAGGCCCATTAAATGCAAGGCCCAAACCAAGTGGGTGGGGGATTCCCAATTGGACAAAAGGACCAATTCTCGAATGCCACGACGCATACCGCCATCTCTTTCAATGGGCACAGCACAATATAATCAAACATTTGGAACAAGTAAAAGACGACCCATCCTAAAAAACAACTGGCTTTTCTTTTTTTATTTTTATTTTTTATTTTTAAATAAAAAGAATAAACAAAATATTATATTATATATTTATATACATTCATAATTACAAAAAAAAAAAAAAAAAGAGCATCCAAAGTTCCCACTTCCTCACGCGCCACTCCACCGCGTGACCTCTCTACTCTGCCTTCAACCAATCAGCGCTAAAAAGGGCAAACCCCACGGGTCCCACGTGATCCAACTTCTTCATTCAGTTGCACTTTTTCCACGCGCATCCTTGGCGCGTGACCACGCTCTCTGGTGCCCTTCCTTTGCCCTAATCTCCTGCGAGCGAGATCTTACTCTCTTATCCTGAAGAACCACACAATAACCTCTGATAAAAATTGCATATATCAACAATGCCCTTCCTCCACCACCTCGATCGCCTCCTTTCATTCCGATCTTCTTCTATCGGTCGGATCGCCGTCGTCATTTTCCGGTTACGCCTTTTTATTTTCTCCGTTGGCTTCTGTGTCGCCGTAAGTTCCGATCTCCTTCCCCCCTTTGTGCATCGTTTCGTTTTAATTTTTGTTTCTGTTCTCGATTTCTTTCGATGGGTTTTTTTTTTTGTGTATGTTTCCTTTGATTTGTTTAATTTTATATGTTGCATGTATTGCAGTCTTGAAGGTTCGGTATGGAGCCGATGGACATAATTGGAAAATCTAAAGAGGACGCCTCGCTTCCAAAGGGTACTTGTAATTTCTGTGGTGGTTTTTGGTGTTCTTGTGTGATTTTAATTGGGGGTATTTTACCACATGGTTTGATGTTTTGATTCATGGACTTATTTGGTGTTTCTTTTTTATTTTAAAACAATAATCTGAATTCTGGGATCCTTTGTTGTGTTTGACCAAGAAATATCAAATCGTGGGTTGAAGTCGATGTCTGGAAAAGCTTTATTTCGTTTCCACTGGAGAAGATGAGCCTTGATGCTTATTTATTTTTTTCTTGGATTTTTTAGCTCGATACGGCTGCAGGGCGCGGCAAATTTTGGTGGGAAATTGGGAAATAGATGATAGACAAAAGTTCATGGAAGGGGGAAACCCTTTGGTTGATTTTCTTTTTGGTTTTCAGTCTTTTTCTGTGGGGATAAGCGAGTGACTAGTATGCTGTATGCCATACCTAAATCTGGATGTCTGATTCTCAGTTCATCAGTCCTCACTGTAACGTACTCGCGTTCTGTAAGCATAGATAGATTTATTCTATGGTATCATTCATGTTTTTGCTTGCATCCCACTTCTGCTTCACTAATTACCCGTCACCGAGTTTCCAAAAAACAGTTGTCTTATCTTTAGTATTCTATCTCTGATGGGTAGAGTTTCCAAAAAACAGCCGGCTTGTCTTTTGCTCTGCAATTTCATCTTACTTCGAGGCTCTTCCCCTTTCTTCCTTGTCTTTTTTCTTCCTTTGAGTCAGTTTTGTTTTGTTGTTCTTGTTCAGCTTTCAAGCTCGATGTCTTTCATAAGAAAGAGTAGCTTTTGTGGACGTTTATGCTCCCCAAATGTTAGAGTTCCTTTACTCCCTTGTCATTTTCTTTAGCTAACATGAATTGGTTCAAACTTTCGTATGATGTAGTTTGGTGACAATAATTTGGCTCCCTTGTACAAACCAAGTAATTGAAGACCATTTAATTGCTTGAGCAATTCCTTAAGTGTTTTTTTTTAACATGGGGATTCAAACCTCTAATTGTAGTATAGGTTATAATACTTTCACCAACTGAGCTATGCTCAGGGCAGCAACTGCTTTTGTTCTGTAAACCTAAATTTCAGATTTCCCTGGTCGTTTGTTTTAGTTGTTAAAATTTTTGTTTTGTTAATTTTTTCTTTGTCAGCAACTATGACTAAAATTATTAAAGAGATGTTGCCCCCTGATGTACGCGTTGCAAGAGATGCCCAAGATCTTCTGATTGAGTGTTGTGTAGGTGAGAATATCTTGCTTCACCATTTTCTTTCTATATATTTTAACATTTATTGTTGTTAGTACTTGGTGTTGGTTTCCTGCCCTACTGTTAATGGCCGTTTGTGGTTCTATTATTTTTCCAACAATAATGGCCAGTAGTTGTCTTTGGACACTGCCTTTTGTTGTACTATTTATTTTTTAGTTGATTTTTTTCTGTACTGTTTTTACTATTGTTCCCCCTTCCTCCTTCTGATGTCTTTAAGCAGCTGGCGGCAGGTTTTTATGACTGCGATCAATTATTACTAATTTAAGAATTGCACTCTCTTTATTTTGGTGTTCTTGCAGAGTTTATAAACCTTGTATCATCAGAGTCTAACGAAGTTTGTAGCAAAGAAGAAAAAAGAACAATTGCACCTGAACACGTGCTCAAGGCTCTTGAGGTCAATGGACTATCCAAATTTTCTTTATTTTCTTAATAATATAGACTTGTATGTGTTACTTGTTATGATTTTTTTGGAAAATGCATGCTGACATTGTCTTGTTTACCATCCAGCTCCATGAAATTCAGATTTTCCACTCTATAGGGTTGATTTCACAATTGTTTGATACAGTTGGACAACTCAAGTGCCAAATCATAAAGTAAACGAATGTTCTTCAGTGGATTAAGAATTTCAACGGCCTAACTATACCTTACCAAAATAACATTATCCTATCATATGCTCCATGTCTGTTTATACCATTCTGATCATGGAATCATTTTAACGACCTTTTTATATTTTTAGCACTGCTCATATCAGTCTATCTAAATCTATAAATATTCTCAGCACATAATTTATTTTTAATCTACTCTGTCCTCTTATATAGTCAACCTCAGCTTGGGTCAAGCATTAAGCAGTTCTCACAGAAAATCTTAGTTTCCTCTTGCACAGAAATGGAGGAGAGATAAATTACGATATATGTTAACAATATCATGTGGAGTCTGATTCCATATAAGAACACTAGTGGTGAAGTCCCTCCTTTTTTCAGCTGGAGTAGCATATGTGAATTGTATTCATAACTTCTTCATTCTTGTGTTTGAAGAAGAGTGATTTGCAGCTTTTGCTAGGATACTTTTATATTATGTCTGCTTTTGGACTTACACGGATGATTATATATATGATCAGGTGCTTGGTTTTAGTGAGTACATCGAGGAAGTTTATGCTGCATATGAACAACACAGGCTCGAAACTATGGTAATGCTTCTGTATGGAAATTTTCTATGAGGTCTAGATAATCGGTATCAATTTTAATTTGTGTTCCTTAAAGATAATTCTTTTCCATAATTCTGATTTTTGATCATAAAATTTAGTTCTGACTTGAATCTGAGTGTCTCAAGACATCTAGAAGCACTAACATTTTTCTTTTCTCTCTGTCGAGAAACTTCTCCAGCAAGACTCCTTGAAAGGTGGAAAGTGGAGTAATGGAGCTGAGATGACCGAAGAAGAAGCTTTGGCTGAGCAGCAAAGAATGTTCGCAGAGGCACGTGCAAGAATGAATGGTGGTAACACTGCTCCGAAGCAACCGGAGCCTGAGCAAAGTTTAGAGAGCTAATTTTAGGATCTTTATTTTCTTCAACCATAGGCAAGATTCCTTGACCCCCCTTTCCATTTGTGCCTCAAATATGCCTTGTTGCATATGTACAAAAAAGAAATGATTAACCTAGCTACTGGGCTCTGTGAAGATGCATTGTAATATATATCCATATCTGCGGATCCATGTTTAGTTAATACAAGTAGTGACTGTGTTTAAATCTCTCTCTCCCTCTCTCTCTCTCTCTCACCAATATACTATCTCAAATGAACATATTTGTCTCCTTACAGCATCTGTGCGTTAGTATTACAACTTTCAGAAACTGGCTACGGCTTTACCTTGGCCTTTTGGATTTACTGACAAGGCACGGCTTTTTCAAACCTTCAATACTTCAATGAAACATTTTGTCTTTGGATGAATCAGATGATGGGTCTCAGCAAGGATGAAAATATTGATATTGATATTAGGATTTCAATTTTAAGGATATATCGAAGAATATATAACATATTGACAAATATTTTCATCCTTGGTCTTCTCTCGAGAGGGAGATTAAATCTTTTTGTTGTATAAGAAATAATGTAGATTCTGCCCAACATAGGTAATAGGTTTATGAGTTTGCTCTGACCCCAACAAGCTTTGTGCGTCACTCTCCAACATGGATTTGGATTTGATTTTCGTTAGATTGTGTATTGTGAACAGCTATGGCTTATGCTTAGGGTGGCTAGCTTTTGATGCCATCGTTTCACTGTTTGTGATTCAAGTCAACCAAATGCCAATCTCACAAGAAAGTAACACAGATATTGCCTCTCTCTGGATTACTTTTATCTTTCTCTCTCTGTCTCTCTCTCTCTCTCTAATGTCTCCCCATATCAGTTGGTGGGTCAGTCTATGTTTCTTTTGTCAGGATTCTCTTGCAGCACATCAATGAACCTTGAAACTAAGAATTAAATGATGAGAGCCCCACACAGCAAATAAAAGGGGAGAAAACCACATTCTCTCTATTATACACTCCTCTCATTCTCTCTCCTACCAACCAACCTTCCTTCTAAAGAATCTACCTTCCTCCCCCTTGGTTTCTCAGCTGCAGACAGTAATGGCTCTGGAATCCTCCTCCAGAAGGCACTTCCATTGGACAAGGAAGGTTAGTAATGAAGATGAAGACGATTCCATCTTCAAATCCTCAGAATCTGCAGTAGAAGAAAAGGGGAGCGCCAAGGCCATTTTACAGGAGCCACAGGAACAGCAGCAGGTTCGAGCACAATTAACAAGGAGGAAACTGCAACAGCTTGCTGTCTCTCGGTTCCGTTCGGTTCTCACCGCCCTTGGCCGCAACCGGAACCAGCAGCCCGGTCTTCGTTCTCGAGTGGTCGGAACGCTGTTTGGTTCTCGCCGGGGGCATGTACATTTTGCATTCCAGAGAGATCCAAATTCACATCCAGCTTTCTTGATTGAGCTTGCTACTCCAATCAGTGGTCTGGTGAAGGAAATGGCATCTGGACTGGTTCGAATTGCGCTGGAATGTGATAAAGAGAGAGAGGAGAACAAGAAACCAGGAGGGAGGAGGCTGCTTGAAGAGCCTGTTTGGAGGACATTTTGCAATGGGAAGAAATGTGGTTTTGCTTCAAGGAGAGAATGTGGACCTAAGGAGTTAAAGATCTTGAAGGCCGTGGAGCCAATTTCCATGGGCGCTGGTGTTTTACCGGTGAGCGAAGGCGCCGAGGGCGGGAAAGGAGAAGGGGGATCAGATGGTGAGATCATGTACATGAGAGCAAAGTTTGAGAGAATTGTAGGCTCAAGAGATTCTGAAGCTTTCTACATGATGAATCCAGATAGTAATGGAGCTCCTGAGCTCAGTATCTATTTGCTAAGAGTATAATTCACGCAACCATGGAAGGATTGATCTGAGTCACTACTCAAAGTTCCTTCATTTCAGCAGCTGCAGCTCAGCTAAAGTCCAACTCCAAGTGTTGTTTTTTCTTTTCTTTTTTGATGTTCTGTACTATGTATTATTGCCAGTTTAGGATTTTCTTTTTGTTGGGTGTGGGGGGATATACATTACAAGATTATGGTGGGTTGGGGAGATGAAGGTGTAAATGTATAGTTTCTGTTTAATTCACGATTAATTACAATTACCTTAGAAAATTTTTGTTTAATTTTTTTCCAGAATGTTGCTCATTTTTACTGGGCAAATCTCCATTTTGATCTCTTCAAAAGGGGGAAAATTTTTTCCATCCTATAGGACCAGCAGAGGCTGTGTTGTCTTGTCCAATCTATGACATCATAAAATATGTAATGTTGTTTGGGCATGTGATGTGATGATGCAGTCAAATTATTAGTTGGTGTCACATTCAATTATGATTGTTTCTATGTTCATATTTTAAAGATTGCTTCTTCAACTTTCAACTTTTTTACTTTCACCATTTACCATCATTTTATGTTTGACATGTGTTTGATTGATTCTTAGCCTAACCATTGAACTTACAAACTAAAGTTATAATGCAAGAAAAAAACCCCCCAAGAAGATCCTTGTTTTTTAAACTACATCTACATATTTACATAAGTTTCAAAGTAGGATACTATTGTTTTAAACAACATGGCCAAAAAGGGAAAAGAAATCCAACTTAGTTATCTCTAAACATATGTGGTTGCAAACAATGCCTGAAAATTTCAGGTTTTAGCCAAATTTGGATCATCTTCATTGTTAATAGCTATAATCATCATATGATTACAAGGATCCCTTCTCTCTCTCTACCTAGAAAGAGGCCAATGATAAGAGTTTTCTTTGTATTTTACTTTATCTTTTTTTCTTCTTCCAAAAGTATTCTTATTTCTCTGTCTAGGACTACCCATCATCTTACCATCACCAACTTTATATTTTTTTGGTCTTAAAGTGAAGAGGATTCAATCATTACCTGGGCTCATAGTTGTCTCTAAAATGATCCCAAGAGAATTTTTTACAAGAGCCAAATCATGGAAGTCATAAAAAGCAATATTTATATATTAAAAAAAGGTTTTCAAAATCCTCTTCCTGACAGCACAGCTGAGGCTTTTCTTCAATTCTTGACTGCTTTTCTTTTTTTTTTTTCTTTTCCCACTTTGGAATTTGGTTCTTTTGAATGACTAAATTCTCCTCCACAGTCTTGGAAAACTTCTCCCTCTATAGTGAACTATGCTAAAATGACTTGTTTACCCCCATGGAAAAATGGCAATGATTTGCTTTAAGATGGGGTCAGTTTGGACATATGAAAAAAGTGTGGTGCTTCTGCCCACCACTTTCCCTAGTTTCAAGGCTTTCTCACTCTGCCTTTTGTTACTTTATTCAATGGGGGGAGAGGAGGGCACTGGAGAGGGTTTGGCTCATAGATGGGTCAAAATCAAATTCTAAAGATTATCTCTCAAAATAAAGGAAAACCCATTGTGAGTTTTGATGATTGCTTATCATTTTTCAAAACATTTCAAAATGTTAGTGGCTGTTCACATAATCAACAGCCACTAAGATCCATCAGTTAGTGCAAATTCTACATTTTTTTGAAAAAAAAATAGATTTATAATTAGACAACTTGCTTTCTTCACTCCCCAAATAGCAATTACTCATTGCTCTCTCTAAATTAATATAAAACTTTTGTTTTAAACAAGGTCAAAGAAGTTAATCTCATTCCCAGTTATCTAGAAAACTAAACCAGTTTGACTCATTAGACTGCTATCCAGTCTGCCTGAGAAGTTGAGTACAAGAAGCAGCATTGAAAATGAGAAAATGACATGGTCTTTTGCCTTTTGTCTGTCTTGGGAAGATGAGAAATTTAAGAGATGTGTCATTTTTGTTGATAAATACCAACATGACAGAAAGTTTATTTATTGAGCTTTGTTAGATTAGAACCATGCCTGAGAAATATCTGTCATATAGATTTTGTTTGATACCTTTTGATTTTATCTGTTTATCATTTCTTAAGTTTTATCCTTCAGTTTATATCTGGCTATATGACAGTTATTCTAATTTTGAAACATTCTTCTTCTTCTGTTTCTTAGATTTCTTTCTCCTCATGAATTCAGATACTGATATGTTAGTCAGTAGTTTGGATGCGATAATTACAGGTATAGATGATAAAAATCTTCTACCTTATAGTTTTAAAATATTTGTCAACCTGAACATAACTCAACTGATTTAGACATATGCCTAGCTTATAGAGTTATAGTTTCAACAATAGATGTCAACCTGCGCATAACTCAACTGGTTTAGGCATATGCCCTCTTTGAATAGATGATAGAAATCTTCTACCTTATAGTTTCAACAATAGATAGCAACTTCAACATAACTCAACTGGTTTAGGTATATACCCTTGACTAAGAGGTCAAATGTTCGAATCCCCACCCCACATGATGTTGAACTCAAAATAGTTTCAACAATAGGCAAGAAAGAGAAAATGCTGTATCAGAGGTAGATTAAACCATATTGATGTAGTGGTTGCTAAAGTTTGGTGGGTGTGAGTAGAGTTTAATGTTGACAGCATGATTGTCTGAAAGCATATCTAATCCATCTGATTAGAAGACAATTTTACAGATAGAGTTGATGATTAAGGAAAGTTTGGTTTAGGAAGGTGATGTTAATCTCGCTCTACATTACATTATAGGAGTCATTCCACAATAAGAGAGAGTTAATCTTGTGATATGTCGAGTTGGTGCTAGGAAGCAAAGGCGTAGCATTCGAGTTGAGGGGGAGATCGTGTCTTGTCGTGTTGAGTAGGTGCCAGATGACTTTTGGCAGTTATCTCCAAATCTGATTTGGATGGAGCAGCCTTGATTGTTCATACAATAGGCACAATATAATTGTTAACTTATGGCATACAAGCATATTATAAACTTGTTAACTTTTGGCAACTTAGAGGAATTTCAAGTATTTCTGTTATACTTTCTAATGATTACATTTTCATGTCATATATATATACTTTTTCCACTTTGTTGTCATTTAAATTCTCATCTTGAGGTACATTACATGAAAGGGTTCACATGGGAGACATCTCTTTCCAAGGAGCATTGCAGATTAGTTAACAACAAAAACAACAATCTTATTTCACTTTGATCTCATCTCACAGATTTTCCAATTTTGTACATACAAAGAAACAAACCATGAAGCCTTTCTCACAAGTTACTATAAACATGGGGGGCATCACTTCCTGAAGAACAAAATACTTCATGTGGTTAACCAGAGTTGAGAGAGAAAATAAAGTTGAAACTTATCATTCTTGGGGTGATAAATAAATACCCAGATGATACCTTAGACAAAGCTAACATATGGAAGATAACTCATGGAATATGTTCCAGTTAGTTAGTACAGGGATTTTGACTAAGAAAGAATAAAAAAATATGCAACACAATCGTAATCGCAGGGCTTCACATACAAGAACCGAAAAACTAAGGAAATCTACCGGCTAATCACTTGTGTGTACATGAAAAATCCATCAGCTGAAGCAGAAGCATTATCTACCATAAAACTCCCTCTTAAAGCAGGACTTAGAACTTGGTCAGCATTCTGTTTCTTTATACTTTTTGTTCTTCTCTTAGTCTTACACTTCAAAAGCAGGGTCCTAGTCACCATTCTGTTTCTTCTTGTCAATCTTCTTTGAGTCTTACTCCAAAGCTATGGCTTCTGTCGAGCAAAACCCGGCTGCATTGTCGAAAACAGAAGAAAAAGATGAGAGGATAGATATGGAGGCTCAACAAGTTATAGAGCAATCAAACTCACAAACAAGTGGACTGAGAAAGAAATGGTTAGATTCAATTGGAAGACAGCAGAGGTTTTCTGGTTGGAGTTTCTTTGTCAAGCTTACAACTTTACCAAATTCATAGTGTCAGAAGAGAAATTCTACCTGACGAAGCATAGAGGGAGCAGTAGGAGGAGGTTCTGCAAGTACATGACTTCTGGTCTTCCTTCCATTTAATGTGGCAACAGATGGGCTATTCGTTGTTGTTATGTCCCAAAAGCTTCGTTTCTTAGCTGTTGGAGCTGGTGATTTGAAACGGTGACTTGGGCTCTTCAGTTCACCTATGCTTGGCTCCTTTGGTTTTAAGCTGGTTCTTGTTGCTACCCTCTTTACCCCTTCTCCTCTCAGTAATCCTGCTGGTTTTTCGCCCTTCTTCAAGAGCTCGTTAATAAGATCATCTTTGTGCTTTAACTGCACAGCATGCTCTTTCTTTGTCTTATCAAGCTCTGCTTCTAATTGTTTCACCGTGCGGCGAAGCTCTCTAACTGCTTCCTCTGCTCCCTTCTTTCTAGATTCTGGTGTGAAACAATTCCCACTTAAGAAGGAGGTTCTTGGTTTTCGTTTTTCATTTTGGTGGACAGATGTTGGAGGAGTTAAAAGAGATGTGGCTGAAGATGGGGTTGGAGAAACAACTGCAGCCAGGGATTGTGCCTGTACGGTTAGTAACTTCTGTTGCTGGCGAGCCAACTGCACGCGCAATTCACGATTTTCTTTCTGCACTTCGAACAGTAGTTTCGCCTGGTCCGATTCAGATTCAGGTTCCTTCATTATTTCCTCATTTACTTCTGCAACCTGCATTTATATACAAGGTATAAACAGTGGCTAATGGAAAGTGTGATCTTTTGCATTGGTTATGCATTCAGGAGAGTAATTTTAGAACATTCTAAAGAACCAATGAAGTGTTATGATCGCATAAGAGATTTGGAGTCCTTCAAAATTTTAGATTTCATCAGTTACATGGAAAAACATGGAGAAAATATAAGTAAAAAAGAAGTTTGTTGGTCAAACTCAAACCTTAGTTCTGATCTCTTTAGCACGATCAGCCCAATGAAGTGTATTTTGGGTTTCACCAAATGATAAGTTGCTTGGGCTAATATTTGCAATCATCACAGTGTTACAAGCTCCTCCTAATGAGTCCTTCAGAAGTTGTGTGAGTTTTGAATTCCTATAAGGTATGTGCTTCTTTCCTTCCACAAGGGCATTGATGCAACTACTTAGAGCAAGTAGTGATCTGTTTATGTTTGCTCCCTCAAGAGATCTTAATGTTCTCTGATCTGTGGCAAGTGCCCTCTCTGACCCAGCAAGATCAATCAATGAGAGCTTCCCTACTCGGCTTACGACATTCGTTCCGCCGTCTCTGGCTCGGTATTCAACTGTCACCTGGATATTGCAAGAGCATAGGAACGTGAGTGAGGAAGATTTCTAGGAAAATCCTAAACAGATCAAGCAAGAGTTACCTGCAGTATAGCATGGGAACGTGAAGAAGTTTCATTAACACGGGTTGGTTCGGTTGTTCGGTATTGGTTTCCTCGCTGAAGCAACGCCATCACCTGAACAGAACCCAAAAGAACTGTGAAACTTCCCTCCCCCAATTCATAAAATATCAAACTCTCAAAACTATAAAGGGAGTAAGAAAGTTACTTCATCTGTGGAGTAAGCTCTGTATTGTGTAAGACCAGCAGCAACAATGCCCTGGAGTATTTGGAACAACCATTTAGCTGAATGGCAATCAAGATGTTTCAATTAAAAAACAGAATGAAGATCTCATAAACTTTAAAATTGGATGCATTTGTCCAAAGCTCTGAGTTCGTTAAGATGAAGAAGAGTAATAATTAAGAAAATGTCATAAAAAAACACATTTCATCTTTTCTCACAGTTTCTTTATAATGGGTTTTATATTTTTTAACGAAACATTTGAATTCCTAGCCAAATTCCAAATTCCAAAAACAAAAACAAAAATAAACTTTTAAAAACAGTTTTTTTTTAGTTTTCGAAACGTGACTTGGATTTTGAAAATATTTTTAAAAAGTAGAAAACAAAACAAATAAATCCATAGGTTTTGTCGCGTTTATAAGCTTAATTTTCGAAAACCAAAAATAAAAAACCAAATAATTATCAAACGAGATCTAAAAAATACAAGAAAGCCCGTTTGTGCCTGCCATTTGGTACAATTCATACAAGAAGGAACACAACTAACAGACAAGGGATGGCATGCAAAAGCCTTAAAAATTTCAATGGATTTAGTGCAAGTCACACAATGTACAGCACAGACCTGCTTGTCTTCTCTGAGGACCAATGGCCTTCCTGGGGACAACAAATCTCTGACTGTTTCATTGTAGACCTCAAGGTAAGAGAGGTGGACCGTATGGTTCCCATCGCAGCTCCTTTGCCTAATCTTGGTGAAGAGATCTTTGATAGCCAAAACCATAACTCCAGGGTTCTCAACTGTTCCAAGCATTGTGTAGGTCTTTCCAGCCCCAGTGGCACCATAGCAGAACACTGAACCATTCCTTCCTTGCAGAACTGCCTCTACAAGCTCTGCTGTCCTGCACATTCAATTTGGTAGCCATATTAAGGTTTAAAATGCAATGGAAATCTGAATTGAATAAGATAATGTAGAGTGATATGTATGTTAACCAAAAGGAAGAGAATTTAACTGTGAAACAACTAATTAGAAGTTTAAGAGCTCTGATATTAAGCCTATCTTTCCTTTCATGCTGATTTTTAAGTTAATCATATGAAGAAAAGCTTCTGAAACAGAGGAAAAGCATTGGAAAGGTTATGTACGATTCTTTTCACTGGGTTTTGAGAAAACATGGTAACAGCCAAAATTAAGACTATGAACACTGATTTGCAACATTTCTGGAAGATCAAAGAAGGGTGTGCTGCAAAAGAAATGAACAAGAACAGGGAAAATATCTGAATCAACATAATGGGGAATTTGAAACCAAACTGCATCTTCATATTAAAGGCAGAATAAGAAGCATACAATTCTTTTCTGTTGAACTTACGTTGTGGAATAGACTTCCTGCTGATTAGTGGTATCAGGAAATGAAGCATCAAATGTAAAATGGCGTCCACGAAGCCTCTTCAGTCTCAAATAATCATTCTCATTAGCAAACTCTGTCAAATAAAGATCTCTTCTATTCACTATTTTAACACAACACCTGGCTCCCCCTTCCTTTTCCTTCTTGGCCATCGGCCTCAGTCTCACAAACACCAAAATCCGACTTTCCCCCAAACTCTCCTTCTCTGAAGAACTCCTCAATTCCTCCATTTCTTGCAATTTCTTACACCCCACATTCTCCTTGACTTCCACCACAGGCATTGAGTTCCCCAACGACAATTTCCTCGCCACATTCGTCGACAGACTCGCCTTCCTCGAGCATGAAAACCCGACAATCCGATCGGTTCCAACCACCACATTTTCCTTCGCATCAGCCGTCGGCGGTTGGGGCAGAACATAAGTTCTTGTAACAGTGGAATTAGGCATTGCGTTTTCTCTCATCACATTCTCCAGTTTCGGCTCTTTCTTCTCATCTTTCTTACAAGAACCCATTAGCTCAATGCTCGGATGCGTTGTGAATCGTTGATCTTCCCCTTTTGGCGATGGCGATGGCCTCTTAAGAGCTGCAGAAGCAAGCTTCTGCTGCTCGTACAAAAGGGTTAATGCCTTCATCTTCTCTTTCAATCCATGGTGAAGATTTCTCGGTGGAAGATTCAGTTGCTGTTTATCTTCTTGACCTGAAATTGCATCAATATGACCCTCGCTCATGATCTTAGACCGAGTCGAAACAGGCATTCTTTTTTTATTTTCTCACTGCCCTAACATACCCAGAAAAATCTCAGTGACCCAGTTCGAAAATCCGCCGATAATTCAAATGGGTTTTCAAAATTTTCCCCGGAAAGTGAAAGAAATCTGCGAGAAAATGATGGTAATCCCCAGTAGCAGCAGAGCAGAAGAACCGAGCTCAGGAAAGTTAAACGATGGAGAAAATGAAGATTAATTGTAGTGAATCTGAGCCGTTGATCTGATGGTGATGGACGGTTGGTAGTGAAGCGGGGAAAATCAGTTTTTGAAGTTAGATAAAATGGGGCACTCCAATTTTTTTGATTCTTCCAGTCTCCGTCGTCCCACAGTGGCGTTTTGAAATTATGGTGGCGGAGTGGAGTGGATGGAGTAATAAAGGGAGTGGCGGTAGTGATTTTTGCCTTTGAATAATTTGAATTTATAAATTTGTAACGGTCAATTTGTTACATTTGGAAAGCTGTGGGGATGGAAATGGAATGCTTCTGACCGCACGGGATTACTCCTCCGCGCTTTAATTATATGAAATTTCAAATAATTAAAGTCAAAATCTTTTTTCAAAAGAAAAGTGGAGTGCTACAGTGAAGCTAAGGTGCATCAATTACTATGCATCTCACTTTTGATCACCGTTGATGGCAATGGTTGGTGATGAAAATGAACGGTGATGATTGAAGCTTCTTTTATCATATATTATAAGGGTTGAATTCTTAATGTGGTGAGTGGATAAATGATGACAAACATTGCTTTTTTTCTTTTAAACTTAAAAATTATCTTTCACTTTTCAACCAAAAAAAAAAAAAAAAAAAGAGAGAGAACCAATATTAAAATAGAAACTGATTTTTTTGTTGTTAATTTAAAATACAAACTTAAAAATTAGCATTTTGTTTAAAGGTAGTTTTGAAAGTATTTATAAAAATTAGGTAGTTAAATCGTGTACTATGAACACATATTATAGGATAAATCGTGTTTATTGTACACGTTTTATATGACGCGCCAAACATGTCAAATACTTGGACGCTCATCTGTCACATGTCGCTATGTCAAACATAAATCGTGTACCATGTATACGAGTTTAATAGTGAAACTCGCGTACATGGTACACGAGTTTGGTGGTCCCCGAATATAACCCTACCTTTTCTTTTTTCTCCACGTCGTCAGCTCTCTTCCTCTATCCTCCTTCCTCCTTCCTCCATCGTCTGCAAAAATCGTCCTTCTTCCGTTCGTTTCGCTATCGCCGCCGTCTCGTGTGGTTGTCGTCGCCGCCACGCTCTGTTTCACCCTTGTCTGATTCGCCATCAGGCTCTATTTCTCCGTCGTCTCCTCGCGTCTCCACCATCGGAATGAACTTTTCTAAAAATCTTTTTTCCCACCATCCATAGTACACGAGTTACCATACTCATGTCCATGATACACGATTTAACTACTCTACTTTTGCAAATACTTTTCAAATTACCATATTTCTATATATTTTTTAAAACTACCTTATTTATAAAAAAGTCTCAAATATATGCGATTAATGGAAAAAATAACAATTTATTATTAGTTTATCTTATATAGTAATGTTATAAGTAGGGGTCTCATGACCCACATTAATTAACAATTAAAATTTTCAATTATTTTGATGATATAAATATTATTTAAGACGTGAATTGAGATTTAGTTCGGGTACATCAATTTTTATAGTATTTTTGTCTTTATGCTACATTGTAATGATTTAATCCTTATATTTTAAAGTGTAAGGATTGCGAGATATTTGATGTTATTTATTATTATTATTATATTTTTTTTTAGTAAATATCGAATCATATGAAAATGAAAATAATTGAACAATTATAGATTTAGATCACACGAAGTTTGTTAGCTTTAATCGCCAAAGTGATCATAGCTCAATGGTAATTACAAATTAAAGTCGAAGATTCAAATCCTCATTTTCTTATTTGTTGTATTAAATATATATATTTATTCATTTATCCATATCTTATGTATTAATGTATATGATATTTTTTCTAATGAAAGATTGATAAATACAAAGATTAAATTGTTAATAATAGAAATGACCTAAAAATGGATGGTTAAAGAAACATTTTTTTTTAACTATCAAGGGTTGGCCTAGTGGTCATAAAGGGCCTTAGGACATTTTGAGGTGCAAGCTGGCGGATATAAAAAAAAAAACATTTTTTTTTTTATTTTTTTTTTGGGTCCTTGTTATTTTAAATGAGAAGCAAAGCTTCATGATGTGTTTGCTTCCAATAGGATATAATAATTAAATTACATTATTAGTTGAGATTGAGTGTTAAATAATTGCATGCACATACTTGTTTATGATGAAGGTGTTTGTACTTTGTCTTTTTGCTCATGGCTTCAAAGCAAAGGCCATTTGGGAAAGCAACCAAATTAAATTATGAGAATTTCAACAATTCTTTAGCATTTTTAAATGTATTACTTCTTAATCAAAGACCTATTTATTGGAAAAGAAATTTAAAATTTAAAATTTAAAATTTAAAATATCAAATAATTTATCAATTATATTTTATTTTAGGTTACATAGAATAGTTAATTACCTTGCTTCTTAAAGCTTTTTTTTTAAAAGATTAATATAGTCATTAATCATTTATATTTGATGTCTCAATGAGATTAAAAAATTTGCAATTTTTTTTTTTTTTTTTTTTTTTTTTTTTTTTTTAACATGTTGGAGTGGAGGATTGAACCTCAATGATACATTATGCCGGTATGCTCTATCATTTTAAGTTTTTAAAATATGAGTAGAAATATTGATTATATGAAAGAAAAATGTGTCATAATGTACTAAGATAACTTAAAAATAATTGTTAATGATGGATTTAATAAGATAAATAGGTTAATGGAATCTCTATACATCACAATAGAAGGTAGTTTTGCATGATTAATTTTAATATATAAAACTTGGTTGGTGAACCCTTAATACGTAATTGGACTTATTTAAGAATAAAGTGTGACAACATAAACACAAAGTGAATATGACTTTGTATTAAAAAAAACAAAACAAACAAAGTGAGTATGACTTTAAATAACCGGTTAATATAACACATCTAATCTAATATATGAACTAGGGATCAAGAGATCAAAAGTTTGAATCCCTCGACCCTACATGTTGTCAGAAAAAAAGAGACTTTAAATAATCCGACATAACTAAACACGAGTATAATTTAATAGTTAATGCCTTGTTACCTCCTCTAAGACATTGTAGCTATTCTAACTTCTAACCCCACATGTGATGTAATATATGTTCTAGAAAAAGAAAATAGTCGGACATAAATATACCTTCTTTTATGAATTATATGTTTTCAAGTCTTTATATTGATCCCTCATTTATACTTAAATTTGTGGCAATGTTAAATTTTAAATCATATAGGGTAAAATTGCACCACATATTCAAATATAATGTTCAATTTGTTGTAGCAACATGAACCTAATTGACTTTTCTTCATTTTCTTGAGGTCTGAGATTCAAATCCTCATACTCTATATTTGTTGTACTAAAAAAAATCAATTTATATTGGAATTGAAAGTCTAAAGTAAAAATTGACTCGCTTTACTCCTCGAGAGTAAATGTTGAATATTCTCTTATTTTAATTAGACTACATATCACTTGCACTAAATTATAGCTATTTAATGGAATGTATTATATTTCGTAAATATCATTGTTGGAATGTCTTGAATACGTTATGACCGGCTACTAGGGGTGCAAGAAAAACCCGAAAAAAATCGAATCAAACCGAAAAACCGACCGAAATCGATGTCAATTTCAGTTCGGGTCAGCTTGACGATTTCGGTTTGAATATTAAGAAAATCGAATATTTCGGTCGGTTTGCAGGTTTTTCATTTTAGAACCGATGAAAACCGAGCTGACCATCAAAATATATATATATACCAAATCAATAGTTAAACAAAAATCTCAAGTGGTCTAATGGCGAAACTCTGAAACCCTGAGTTTGGGCTCAATATCAGCGTCAGCGGCCCATCATCAAATCTCAGCCCACCGGCTCAATAACTCGTGATACACTTGGAAATTAAAAGTTTTTTTTTTTAAAATTATTTATTTGATACATAATATTTTCTAAAATTGAGAAATATATTAAAAGACTATAGATTTGCATTAAACACGTTTCCAACATAGAAACCAAGATGGGATGGGAGGAATTTGTTAGTAATTCGTGTATGACACACGAGTTCCATGTGGCAGAGGATGCATCCAGACGTTGCGTCACGTCGAATAAATCGTGTACATGTCCTTTATATGTGATTATCATCCACGATTTACCTTGAAACTCGTGGCCACATGACACACGAATTACCTAAATCGTGACCTATTTATACGATTTAGCTATCCTACTTTTGAGAATAGTTTCAAAACTATATTTCTCTAAATTTTTTATTTAAATTACCTTATTTAAAAAAAAAAAAAAATCCTTGCATTTCTATCTAATGTTTGTCCTATTTTTTCATATGATCTTAATTTTTATCTTTATCCTATCAAAATAAGCTTTAGTAAAAGTGTAGGACATGTTTGTCCTACATTATCATTATTATAAAAAAAAATGAGTAGGGATAAAATACATTTTTGATCTGAAGTTTATATTTTGTAAATATGGCAAAAAAAGCCGTGATAGTCCTAGACCGCTATCACTATATTTGTAATTATTCTATCCTAAATTGACACCTTGTGCAATTTTCCTTAATTTTAATCAAATTATCTCTCTCTCCTTCCCCTCCTCCTCTTCTCCTACCTCACCCCTTTCAACCCTCTCACCGTTTTATATATATTTCGTTCAACGTTCTATATATAACATATAGAGGTGGGAATTCAAACATTTTAACTATGCTTGTCAATTATACAATCACTTGGAGCAAATAAAAAAGTCTTGTAAATTAGCTAGATACAATTGTATACAAGTTAACTTACGACCATTTTTGCCCAATGCCCAAGTGCGCATTGAACCATAATTGACACGAACTCCTTTCTTTTGAAGTTGCAAGGATGTTCAAGTCTCCATACCCATAATTGTAACAATTAGAATCTCATTTATTAATTCAAATAAATTCTACAAAGTTCAAGATTTATTGTTCATGTTCCTATCGACATTTTCTTTCACATCGACTTTCAAACCTTACACATAATAATACATTCTCTCAGCAAAAACACTTGGAAAACTGTAAGGAGATGCAACAATCGCACTCTTAGCTAACTGTAAATTTACCAAAATCAAAATTTGAAACCAGTATGGTATAATAAAAGGTCGTATCTAGGTGCAGATTTTTATTAAAAAAAATCCTTGCAGCTTCGCCTATTTCTCGAGCGATCACATGCAACAAGCATCTATTCATCCTTGCAAAAGTAAGCTTCCTTCCAAATGACGGGTCGATTTCAACATCCTTATATCCACAGGTGCTCTCTCCGATACTCGCGTACGATCACTGGCACGCTTGTAGGTGGGATCTACAGTTCAGAACAATAAGAAAACAATTTTACTCAAGACTGCAAAAACCCAAAACTCTTACCTTCTCAATAAGATAAAAGAGAAGTGGTATTCATAATGGACATGAATGATCTTACAACAGTTGAAGGACTAAAGCTTGTTTGTTTAACATAACAGTTGCTTTCTGACATGAAAAGAAGTCAACAATGAAGAAGCTAGATGCTTGAGTTTAAATCATTCAGCACATACTGGGGAAATGACCAACTAATTATCTCAATTTAAACTTTCATCTGAATGAAAAAACGACCCGGTGCGTCAATCTTTTGTAGAATCTAGCTATACGTTATTTTAGATACTATTTGCAAAGTATTTTTCTGCAATCGCACAATCACTAGAATCCTTGGACAAAGATGCCCAAACTCAAAAGTGAAGCCACAGAATACATCCAATCCATACAGGATCTTTATCCAAATACTGATCATAAACATTCTTATATTCTCTCCTTAAATTCCCCCATCAACTAGCTTGGGTCCATATTCAAGGTCAACAATAATCCATAAGAGAAAAAAATCAATGCAAGAGAAAACTATCAATCTCCTTTTACATATAAATTCGTAAGAAAAAATGATCAATCTTCTATTCTAGTGTGCATAGAGACTAGAGAGATAAGAGGAAGAAATAGTGCAGAGAGAAGTTGAAGTGCATACAGAGAGACGTTAACGAAAGAAACTGTACGAGTAAAAAGAGATTAATAAGGGACTGTATACGTAGGGAAAAATTAACGAAAGAGCATGTACATGTAGTAAATAAAAAAAATGTGCAACAGTCTTATCTAACAGATATATGACTTCAAAACTAGTATTTTTGGTTTTCTAAATTCTGCTGAAATTTTGAAAACATTTTTAAGGAAACAGAAAATGGAAATTGTTATCAAGGAAATAGAGATATATAAAAGTAAGATGCACCAAAAATTAACCCCTTAAGAAAGGGACGGAAAGATTACAAAGAAGCCATCCAAGGACAACAAGCAGGTTATAAAGATATATATCTAAACAAGTGCCTGAGACAGAGTGAGAGTAATATTGATTGAACTAAACTTACCATGCCATAATCTGTGACAATCATTGAGATGTAATCTGAAGGTGTAGCATCATACCTGAAACAGTAGCACACCAAGTTAGAATACA
Source organism: Herpetospermum pedunculosum (assembly GCA_028017165.1). Taxonomy (NCBI): domain Eukaryota; kingdom Viridiplantae; phylum Streptophyta; class Magnoliopsida; order Cucurbitales; family Cucurbitaceae; genus Herpetospermum; species Herpetospermum pedunculosum. The sequence goes on from CM051530.1 coordinate 2,764,608, forward strand.
TTATTTTGAGGTACAATAACTAGTTATACAATATGCGATAATCTACTCGCTGCTATACATTAAATTTAGAAGTTGCAGTTGTTCTTTAGCAGTCAAATTATCTGTGTAATTGATGTCTTTCCTTCCTGGAACTTTTGAGATAGCTTCTGGATCACCTGCAGGAAATTTGAAAATGTTCAGACATTGTCCCTTTTCCCTCTTCTGGAAGGAAATATGAGAGAAGATAACATACTAATATATACCTAATTCATTGAAACATATCGAGTCAAGCTGTACCCTTTCATGAAATTTATAGGCTTCGCAGCAGATTAAGACTGGAACATGGAATGCATGAGCAACCATGGCAACACCTGCAGTTCCCACTCTTGAATATACAGTTCCATTAGATAATACTGCAGCAGCCCCCAAAAAAACTCGTGTTACTTCGTGCATCACGTAAGAAATAGCATTTATATGAGTGTAGGTACAACTTAGGCCCCTTGCTATGAGCCTACGAAGCAATGCTTGCCCTTCCAGTTTTGGTCGAGAATCCACCACCACAACGCGGAATTCTTTTCCGAGCTCATGAGCATATAATAGAAGCATCTCTACAGCACATGATGATCCATGTGTGAGAAGAACATCTCCATCCCTGATTTTGGTAGCAGCATGTCTAACTATGACCTCATCTGCAATTATAATCTTTTCATTGATAAAGCGATTGATATCTGAGCAAAGTGTAGCTTTTACTTCTGATTCCAGAAGATTCAAGGGTAATTTGGCAATCCGGTTTTTCAAAAACCTAATTGCATTTCCCATGCTAACAGACAGTGGCCTGCACTCGTTGAAGAATGACACATAGCCACCAAGTTTTGCAGTTAAATCTCTACCCAGAGACTTCTGTGGCGGAGTTGAGTAGTCTTTGATGGCCTGTTGAAATGCATGAAGCATGGCAATACAACGAGCATTGCCTCCACATATATCTCCGGCCATGTATTGTAAACCAACCTAATAAAGTATAGGCATGTAACTAAATTAGACAAACACTAGTCAGCAAATTTATCATAGATATTATAAATTGACCACAAGTATTTAAGACAATTAATTAAATATTCACCACAATTTTGTTTGCTTATAAAGGAGCCACCATGCATGCAAATAACCATGCTGTGAGTACATAAAGGCCCATAAAAATAAATTTTCCGTCATAGATCAACAATATGAGATCTTAACAGAACAGTCCTAGTCAAACAGGGTGAAGCTATGGGTTTCTCATTTGTAGACTTTTGTATTCTGGGTGGATTTCCTGTTTGTATTGTTCTTCAAAGAGTGGACAACTTATCCTATTAATCCAAGTTCTTCTGTACTAAGCAAATTATGTGCTTGTCATAATTTAAAATCAAGAGTCAATTACACTGTATTAGATAGTTTCCCGAAAAAAGAAGAAAAAAAAAGCACCTTGTAAATGGCAGGATGGATGGTGTCAAGTTGGAAACCCTTCGACACAAGATCAGGAAGCTGAGTTCCCTGTTCGTATTGTGGCAAATGGCGAAATAATTCAACCCTATTTCTAGCTTCAGTTTGGTTGAAAACTGCTCGTTTTTTAGCCTTTTCTACCCTATTTTTATCATCAAACTGCATTCGTGGAGCGGGAACATCTTTCTTCCTTTCTTTATCAAGTGTGCGATCACCTCCTCTTTTGTCAGTAGATACAATCGAAGGTGTGACAGTGTTATCTTTCATAGCCGAAGGCTGCTTCACAGATTTACCAGGAGCAGTACCTGACTTATTTGCCTCACCTTTTATAAGACCAATAAACATATGAACTATTTATCAAAAAATAAAAAACTAAATGAATAAACATATGAACTAGTTACTATATGAGCTCTTGAAAAATTTCTATCACATAAATATCCGAAGAAGAGGAAAATGGATAATTATTAGCATTTATAACCAAATATGAAATATCCAACCAGTTAAAAAATTACTCATGCAATTAGCTAATCCAGGTATTAGAAATTTTAAAAGCGTACAAGGCAAGGAGTCGCCAATATCTCCAAATACTCCGATTTATTAATGCACTAAATTGAACCCACTAAACCCTCTACATTTCTTAGCTTCAAAGAAAGTTTCCTTTCTAGCCAGATTTGCATTTCTGAATAATTAGCACTACAATGTAGCTCCTGGTACATTTAAAATGATTGAATTGGAAATTGAACCTTTTCCAGAACCTTTTGCAGCTCGTTGTGCCTCCTGCAGAGCCCGTCTTTCAGCCTTTGTTGTTTTTGCCTTCAGGGATTTCGAACTTGATGGTGGTTGTTGATTCTGTACCTCTGTCGATGCTCCTCCATTCTTTTCTGCAAGAGCAAAAAGCAGTAGAGATGAGAAATCAATAATCCCAATGCAAGATCCGTGAGAAAGTATATTAGCATGTTCACGAAGTGTAGAATTTCGTTCTTTTTTTCCCTTTTAATCCTTGATTCCAAGAAATCTTCTGGCCCATCACAATCTATCCAAGCGGCCCACAATATGTAATGATGTTTTACTGTCGTAATTGCTAGTTTTATGTAATAAGCAATAGAAAATATGAATAATCCAAAATTAAACCTTCTCAACCATTATACATGGTCCATCATCTACTACAATGTTGAGGGGGACATCAACAGATTGAGCTTCAGTTAGAGGGTACAACTATTACACGTATATTTAAAGGAAAAGTAAGAAAATTGACCAACCCAAATAGGTCGATGTGTCCAAGTGTCTATGTTTATACCCACTCACCATTCAAAAAATTTACCCCTCCCTCTCTCCCTGTCTTTGAATCTTCTGCACCTTCTCTTCTATTAGCTCTTATGTTGCCCAACCTTTTTTCATATTCAACTCTTCTTTCTTCTTCAAGACCCCACAAAATTTATTTCCCATATTCCTTCCACCCCTCCAGGAAGAAGAAGAAGAAAGAAAGAAAGAAAAAACCTAGAGAACTCTTCAACTAGTTCCACAAGATAACTGCCTAACCTACAAGAATTTATCATCAAAAGCTCGATTGCTGTCATAGTTTTATTTGAATCCATAACCTTGAAAGCATTATCCAGTTAGCCCCTTTGGTCACTGTACCAACTCATGGTGATTCCCCTTTCTTTTCTCTTTTCAATTTCAAATCCTCTTTCTTGAAGACCACACCTTCCCTTTCTCATCTATTTATCCTGTCCCTTCTTTTCTTCACAATCCTTTATATTTTCTTCTCCAACTATCTCAAATAATAAAACTGAACAAAGTTCAATTATATACAGGAAAAATGGTTCTTTTCTTTTCCATTAAATGTGAATCAGAGGCTGATACAAACCATTTATTAAAGAATTTTTTTCTCAAACTAAAACAAGACTCTCTACTTCTAACTACACTACATCAACCCATTAACTTGCATTCATGATCTGTTAGCACTCTTGACAAAACGATTAGTTAGCACAGCAAAGTAAGGAAACCCACTAAAATAGCAAATGTGTAGCAAGTACTGAGGACGTTATAAGTGATATCAGTATCAACCATATAACTGAAATCTATTTAGTATGGGAGTTTGGCATAGGACTGCAGCAGGAAGTTGTTGGGGTGTCGCGGATATCGGAATCCGAAACTAAATTCTAGCCTGCTATTTATAAATAGCTTTGCCTTACATTCAACATAACCATTTTTCTTCTTTCTTTTCTGTTATGATAAGAAACAAAATCTCATTACATAAAAAGAATATACAGAGGAGAGGGCAAAATATTCTCCCAAAAAGCACAATGAGCTCAAAAACACTCCAGTAGGCAAGGATAGCAGCCAGGGAATAATTACAGAAATGTTTAGAAAGGGAACTAATTGAAGACAAAAAACCATACCCAATCCGACAAACACTAAAGTCCCTACCCCTCCCATCAAAATCCTAGTTTCTTTCAATCCATATACAGCAAAAAATAGCTCTAGCACTGTGGAAAGATGAAACTCTGACCTTCAATCTGGAGAGATGGCCATCAAAAACTTGTTTAATGAAGTTAGGAGAACTTCAAGAAGAGGCCAGTAAAGGCTTGGATGTATCCAGACCAAAAAAAAAAAAAAGCACCGAATGGATTCATTCAGTAAAGTGCAAGACATGAAAACACAGCCACAAGCACAATCTTGCAATTGATATGAAAAAGAAAGTGCACTGCAGAAAGCGTAATAATTAGATGCATAAAGTCAATTCTGCATTAAAATGCTGTACCTCAAAAAAGAAAAGTATAAGCCTAAAATTAGCAGTAGACATTATCAAAATCCCCCCCTGCATCAAAGAAAAGGGGAAAAAGAGTAGAAATTGAATTCCATCCAACAAAGCAAATCAACATCACCTGCAACTCCAGCAGACTTATTAGGTTCCAACGTCCTAAGAGGCACCACCGCCTGCGAATTCTCCGACGACTTAACCGCCGCCGCCACGTGAATTCCAACGCCAGGAAAGCTGGAGGCAATCTTCCCGGAACCGCCCCGGTTATACCAAACGGAGGTGGAAGAATCCTCGGACATCTCCAGCTCTTCGTCCCCAATTCGACTAGAAGGCGAAGCCACCGGAGACGTACCAAGTAGTGTCTCGGAAGGGTTATAGCTGCCAACAGGAATCTGATCGGCGGAATTCCTCCAATTGGCGGGAGCGGGAACAGGGAGAACAGCGGAGCGGGAAGCAAGGTTATCGGAGAGATGACGGGGAGGGGGAATCATGACCGGAGACAAGGAATTGGCGGGAGGAGAGAGGGGTTGTTGTTGTTGTTGTAGTTGAGAAGGGGCACAGTCGGCCGGACCGGAGAGGGAGCGGCCGGGGGGAATAGGAGGGTCGAGAGTGAAGAATCCGACCTGACGAACTTTGGGGTTGACGACGCGGGAGCCTCGGCGGGCATCCATGAAGATTTAGCGAAGGATCCGTGAAGATTTTGGCATGGGGATTACCAGAAAGAGAAGAAGTTCACTGTAGAAAAGCGTTCGCCATAGCCAACCACTGAATCACAAACCAAGAAAGGAAGGAACTTTGTGAATAAACAGGATTTCTTTCTCCTTTTGCCTTCTCAATCGCTTTTTTTTTTTACCACACGGATTATCAATTTTCACACACTCAATTCATAAATTTTAGGTTATATATTTTATATTACATTTACAATTCATTAAAAAAAAAATTACATTTACAATTCGGAACTAATCCTAAACCCTAAACTCTAAACCCAAATCACGATACCCGTAAAATTGAAGTGTTGACTAAATACTAATTCTTTGTACTGATGACCTAAACAATTATATCTAATAAAATCTTCTAACATTTTATTCTCATTAGCAAACACTTTTTTTATATTATTTTTCTTTAGTTCTGGTTTTGGCCGCTCTAGTTCGAGCTTCTTATTTTTGTTCTAAGTCTCTCTTTTTTCTTTTGCTCTCGTTTTAGTTGTCGTCTCTCTTGTCTACTATTTTTGTTCCAACTCTCTCTCTTTTTTTTCGCTCTCGCTTCGTCCATTCCTGGTCTATGATCTCTCGAGTTTGTCTAACAACATACGAATCAATGAAATAGAAATGACATATTTCATGTATAGGATCCGGTAATTATTTGTGGTGTTTAAATTTTGAATATTAGAATCAAACAAAAATAGGAACCGGAACAATTATTATTATTTTTATTTTTTTGGGAGGGGATTAGATTCTTTTCTCTTTTTTTTCTTTTCACGGAAATATAGGGGGAATTAGATTCTTACCAAAAGGGGAGGGGCAATTTTTTTATTGGAGGATAGTACGGTCGTGGCAATTTTACTGTAAAAGAATATCCTTAATTTTGGACTGAAACAAAAATTAAAAAAAAAATTGGGCTGTTAAGCTCGGGTCGGTCTCCTAATTTATTAGGTTAAAGGTCCAGTTGGGTGATTTGGGCCGATTCAGCCCAATAATTTGTACAATTTAGTTGGGTGTTTTGGGCCGATTTCAGCCCAATAATTTGTACAATTTAGACTTGGTTGAGAGTGTGTTACTGTTAGTTTAGAGGGAAATTCTTCCGAGTGTCCTCTTTGAAGAGTTTTTTTTAAAAACAAAGTCTACAAAATTAAAATTAAATTTTACTTGATTTAGAGTTTAGAGATGTAAGATTTAGGGTTTAGTGTTTAGAGTTGGGAGGAATATGTTAGTCTAAGAAATCGTTTTATATTATAGTATTTGACTTTTCAAATAAAAAAAGATTTGGGTCTTTTGGCTATTAAAAAAGCACTCCTTTAATTATCACTAGTTTAGAAAAAGAGAAAAGGTGCATAATAACATTAGTAACGAGACCAAATTTAAATAAGCATTTTGAAATATTGTTAAAAAAAAAATCAAGGATTGTTTAGTTAGTCTGAAGAATTTTGAAATGTGTGTTTGGAATGTAGAGTTGTTTAGTAGGGAGATATGAAGTATGTGTTGTGTTTGGATCGTTTTAGTTGTTGTTTAAGTTTTTTTCTACAAACTTTCAAATTTTCATAATCGAATATCTGACTTCAAGTTTATTAAGTTACTAAAATACCAACAATTAAATATTTGATTGAAATCGTAAAAAGTTAGTGTACTTAGCAACAAATTTAAAATTAAAATGAAATCAAGAGTCATTGTAAGAAAACAAATATATATTAAACTATAAAATTGACGAATGAGTTACAACCCACGGTGAAATGGTTGAAAATAAGTTCTTCCAATCAATAATTGGAAAAGAGAATATATAGAGTTGTGTTATTTTCAAAGGAGGACACAAACAACAACAAAAAAAAAAAAAAAAAAAAAAAAAAAAAAAAAAAAAAAAAAAAAAAAGACGAAAATGGATAATCAATGAGATAAAAGGGAATATTATTATTAATTTTAAATTTATATCATTTTCATCTCGGGAATGTAAACTTTAAGGGGTGTTTGAGGCACTAATGAGCACTGAAGGCTTGAACGTGGCTAATAAATGATTTTCCACCGGAGCAAACATCAATTATATCCTAAAAAACGTATTATCTTATACTATATAATTGAAAATTCACAACTTTTCAATTGTAGATTCATGAAATGACCACTCATGTTCTTGATTTTTCTATAATTGAAGTCTGTTAGCTCTAGAGGAGTCTAATGAGCTAGTTATTATTTCTGATGGACATACTAGTATATCAAAGGAAGTTGTAAATATAGTGTACTAAATTTATTTTTGTTAGGTCTAAATCATATTTTATAAAAAAAAAAAAAAAATTTTCAAAATTAGGAAGATTAATCAACTTTTCGATATGTCATCATAACCTTCTATAATCGATTGAAAATTTATTTAAATATGTTGTATTTTTTGTTGGGTTAGTTTCAAGAGAAATTATAACCGATGTCAATTTAGAGTAATATAATAAAAAATATAGCACATTTTAAAAAAAAATTGCAGATATGGCAATTTCTATAACTGATAGTATGGTTTATCGTTGATAATAGTCTATCACCTCAAATTTTTTTATAGAATTTTAGGGTGTGTTTGGGTTGAGTACTAAAAAAATGTTTTTAAAAGAATGCATTTTTTTTTAAACATTTTTTTCTATAAATGTTTATAATTAAAACACTGACGTGTTTAGTTACATTTTCTCAAAAGTGTTTTTATCTACAAGTGTGTTTGGTTTGCTCTACACTAAAAGTGTTTCTCTTAATGTCAAATTAGTATAAGGGGAAATTATTAATAAACCATATGAATTAATAAGTTTAAATTTATATTTTCCGTTTAGGGTTTATGGTTTACTATTGTTGATGGTCGGGGACGGGTGGCCGGGGTCAGGGTCGGGGTCGAGGTCTGACGGTAAGAGTCGGGGTCGGGCGGCCGGATTGGGGGCCGAGGTTGGGCTCGAGGTCGGGGTTGGGGCCAGGGTCGGGCAGAAGGGGGTCAGGGTCGGGGTCGGGGTTGGGGTCAGGCAGCCGGGGTCAGGGTCGGTGTCGGGGTCGGGGTCAGGGTCAGTTTCAGGGTCAGGCGGTCTGGGTCGAGGTCGGGTGGTTGGGGTCGATGTCGGGGTTAGGGTCGGGGTCGGGTGGCCGAGTCGGGGGTCAGCGGTGGTCGGGGTCGGGTGGCCAGATCCGGGCCGACGGTGGTAGGGTCGGGGTCAGGTGGTTGGGGCGGCGGGGATTGGGTTCGGGTAGCCGGGGTCAGGGTGGTCGGGTGGCCGGGCTGGTGGCAACGGTGGTTTGGGTCGAGTGGCCGAAGCGGGGCGCGGTGGCAGTGGTGGTCTGGGTCGGCGGTGGCCCGGGTCGAGTGGCGGCGATGGCTTGGATCGGTTGGCAGCTGCGGTCGGGGTTGGGCGACGACAGTGGTTGGGATCGGGTGGCGGTGGCGGTGGTCGGGGTCGGGTGGTCGGAGCGGGGCGACGGATGGCCGGAGTGGGGAGGCGGTGGCCTGCGACGGGTGGCCGGAGTTGGACGGTGGTGGTCGGAGTTTGGAGACGGTGGTGGCCGGCGACGATCAGAGATGGTCGGAGAGGGGCGGCGGTGGTTGAATGAGGTTGGTTAGTGGAGAAAATTTAAAAGAGGAGTGTGAGAGTATTTTTGTAATTTTAATACAATATGAGAATTAAGTAGGCTTTTCAATTAAACACCCAAAAACATTTTTTCCAAAAGTTAATATCAAGTGTTTCATCCAAAATGTATTATTTCAAAAACTCATTCTCTAAAATGAGGTGGTCAAACACTTCAATTTATTCCATAATGATTTCTTTGCAAAAAAAAATTATACTTTTAGAAGTCTAAACCAAACACAACCTTCGTTTATTAATAATTTAAATTTTATTAAATTTATAATTATTTTGGGTTTGATTGGGGTTTGTTTTTAAATAATTTGTGTGATTTTGATTTAAGATTTGTTTTAGAATTTAAAAGTAGATATTGAATTAGGAGTATTTGAATAAGTTGATAAATTCTCCGGGCCATGAAAGTGAAGCAAAGAAAGGGTCAGGCATGGAGACCCAAATGTAGGGCAACCAAACCTCCACACCCACCACGTGTATCACTTGCATGTCCACCTGTCCTCCTTTCCTTTCAATTCTTAAGCACACACCAAAATCAAACCCTAAACTCATCACACCCCTCCGCCATGGCCGACCGTTCCGCCACCGCCACCGCCTTCCTCCGCCGCTTCCAAGACTACCACGGACCCCACTCCCCACATCTCCTCGGCTTCCTCACACTCTTCATCTCCGCCTCCATTCTCATCTTCCTCATCGGCCTCACCCTCACCGCCGCCCTCATCGCCCTCATCTTCCTCGCCCCCTTCATCCTCCTCACAACCCCCATCTGGGCCCCCGTCGCTTTCCTCCTCTTCCTCTCCGCCGCCTCCCTCTTCTCCCTCGCCGCCTTCGCACTCGCTGCCGCCGCCGCCTTCTCCTGGGCCTACCGCTACTTCAAGGGCATGCACCCCCCCGGTTCGGACCGGCTCGAGTACGCCAGGACCCGAATTTACGACACCGCCACCCATGTCAAGGATTATGCTAGAGAGTATGGAGGGTATTTGCAGAGTAAGGTCAAAGATGCAGCTCCTGGAGCTTAGTTTATATTAATTATTAACCTAAATTGTTATATATATATATAATATAATATATATATTCATCCAATAATTTTGTTTTATATTTATATATTATTCCTAGAAGTCATCTCCTGATTTATTTCAGCCGTTTTGTTCGTTAATTCTGGCTGTTGAATTGGGTTTAGTGTTCCTTAATTTTATCTTTTATTTGCTAATCAAGTTTGTCTTTGGATGAGAAATGACGAGATTTTGATATATATTTTGTTAATTACTTAAATATGAGACCATTTAAATTTGTGTATTGATTTTTTTTTCTTTTTCTAATGAGATCTATTTTAATATATATTGTTTTTTTTTTCTTTTTTCTTTTGGTATGTTCTATTTAGTCTCAACTCTGAAAAAAATCTAATTTCTCAATTACGGGATTTGATTTTCAGTTTCATTAAGCATATATAAAATTCATTTTTATACCAAATAGATCCATTATTCATTGAATCCAAATTTTAAGCTTTATTAGAATGCATGGACTACATTCAAACGTTATACTTTCAAACGTAATTCAAAGTATAGAGTGACTAAAAGCTAAATGAAATGGAACGAAATTCAGAGTAGAATTTCAATTTATTTTAACTGTTTTTTTTATTTTAATTTTTTTTAAAGGTATTTAATTAATGAGTGATTTTTTTTTTTTTTTTTTTTTTTTTTTTTTTTTTTTTTTTTTTTTTTTTGAAGGTATTTAATTAATGAGTGATCTGACCACCTCGAACTTCCTGACCACCACCATTAGTTTATACCTAAGTCGTGTTTGTGTTTGTGGGGAGAATTTTTAGTACATCGGTGGTATGGAAAAATTTCATACCACTGCCTTTCAAAAAAAAAAAATGACACGTGGCGAAATGGTTATTGAACGGGACCCACACTATTAAATATATTATTTTTTTAAACCACTCCATACCACGGATGTACTAGAAATTCTCCCGTGTTTGTGGGGAGAATTTCTAGTACATCCGTACTGTCTTCCAAAAAATGATATATTTAATAGTGTGGGTCCCAATTAAACAACCATTTCGCCACGTGTCATTTTTTGAAAGGTAGTGGTATGGAAAAACTCCATACCACGGATGTACTGGAAATTCTCTCCGTCTTTGTGTAGTGTTGCACTGATGGCTATTTTAACTTATTACATGGCTTTTTTCCAAAAAAAAAAAAAAACATGAACTTATCTAAGATGTTATTACTAATCTGTCCAGATTACATATTCATGTGACAATTTGTGATCAAAATTTGTCAGTAGAGACAATAATCAGTTATATATGTGTGGGGTACTGTTTGGTGGAAAGAATTTTACTACGGGTGCGAAGAATTTTACTACGAGTGCGAGTGAAAGAACTTTATGACACGAGGTCTTATTTTTCATTTTTTTTGGAAAGAATTTTACTACGAGTGCGAGTGAGAACTTTATGACACGAGGTCTTATTTTTCTTTTTTCTTGGTTCCACTATGAAAGTAAAATGTTTACGCTCACAACTCGTACTAATCATACCCTACGTGTAGTAGAGATTCATACAAAAATTCATAAACAAATTTTGAGTAAAAAATCACCCCAAATGCAAACTCCAAAGTTACGAAAAGCCAACATTTTATTTTTATATCATATAAAGATGTCTTAAAAGGTTCAAGTTACTGATTTGATCAATTAAGCCATCAAATAAATTTTTTAAAGATATTTTTTGCAAAAAATAAGGATTAATTGTGACATATCACATTTTGCTTCTAGTTTTGAAATCTTTATCGACAAAATAATAACCCTATAAAATTAGTGAAACATGTGCACCAACAATTATTTAATATTTAAAAGTTGAGTATTGAGCTCAAGAGTGTGCGTGCGTGTTGGTTGCAAGAAGATACCAATTATTTCAATTATCTCCCAACATGCAAGATCAAGCATTGTGGTTACCATACTAAACCACGTGCAAGAAGTTAATATAATCATTTTTTAATATAGTGAAAAATATTTATAATAAAAACGTAAGAAAATATTTTTTTTTCCAAAAAAAGACACTATGCTATGACTACCAACTTCTTGGTCTATAACTGAAATTTGAAAACAATACCTCACATGCATTTACATCAAGAAAATCACAACTGTCATGTTGCAGAACTTCTCACATATATAAGTAGAGATTCATAAGGGAATTAACGAGAGAGAAAATTGTCAAAAGAATGCAAAGAGCTAAACCGAACATAGCTCAATTGGCATAAGGTTGTACCCTTGACTAAGAGATCATGGGTTCAATCTTAGCATTAAATAAAATACCGTGGCAAAGAAGAAGAAAAACAAAACAAAATTGTTGTATCTTTGAAAGCAAACATATACAAGAGTGTTACACATTCTTGGAACAAAAGACGAGGAAAAAAATGAGTAAGAGGAGAGGCGACAATCGCACTCTTCACCGTTATTTCACCAAAATCAAAATTTTAAACCACCAGCTACCGTGGATATGATAACAGTCGTATTTAGGTGCAAAAATGGATCAGGAAAACTCCTGGTTGGTTTCACTTTTTCATGAGCAATTCATATAGAACATGCTATGAACGAAAGTTTCTCTGCAAAAACAAGCTTCATTCCAACTGCAACATCACCTTGACCTGTCTTATAAGTTATACCCATAGGTGCTCTCTTCGATACTCTCGTACGATCACAGGCACACTTGTTGGCGGGATCTGCAATCAAGTATGTTAAGTAACGACTGTACATATGATTTCGGCTAGGAAAATAAAATTGTCAGATCATAGTGGCTTGTGGCTGACACTATTTGAGGAAGTCACCACAATGTGGCAGACAATTTTGTATCATTAGATGTATGAGTGAAAAACTGCACAAGTATTTCGATTTTGTATTCAATGGTTATTAAGGGGCAAACACGTTTTAAGTTGACCTCTAACGGTTATTAAGAGGTGGTCATATTAGGATGGCCTCATTGAATATTTTTTTCTTGTGCGGACAAGTAGATGTGGTATACGGCTGAGAGGAGTATTGGAATTCCACTCACCGCACATGGAATCCTGATTTCAGTACATCTCTATATGAGAGAGAGAGGGAGATTGAGGAGTTGTCTTTTGGAAACTCAGAGACCAACAAAGACCAAAATATCACTACACAAGCAGACTTTTGGAAGCTCTTGATATTCTTTGGTGCTTCTCCTCCACTATTCTTCAGAGTTTGTAACAACTTCTCATGGGCCAATCTTTTAGGAACAAAAGTATTTTGGGCAAAAGGTGAAAGCTCCTAGATAAAAAGAAATCACAGAATTCTCCATATAACAAGGCTAGAGAAAGGAGGTGTAAACTCTAAATAGAAAGAAACCGCAGAATTTTTCACAATGGGGCTAGAGAAAGGGAAATTTGCAAAGCTACATTACAAAGCTTATTGAAGAGGAAACAGAGACAGGGATGCAACAGAGAATGACCAAAAATAAATCTCTAGGTTGTACAGCATTTCCTATGGCATAATAAACCATTGCGCTAATGCCACTCAATCACTCATATTTCCTTAATTCCTATAAAGTCCAGTGCCACGAGACTTTTGATTTTAGGGTCATCCTAGTGGCTCTCTTTTTGTAAAGCTTTGTTTTTGGATTTCAAGTTTCTTTCACTTCCTTTCTTCGATAATTTCTAATCTGCTGAACTTACCTTAAAAAATTTTATTTTTCTTCCGACTTCGGTCTTAGAAAACATAACTACATGAGATTTACTGTATAAGAGGTCTTCTTGTGTCGTCTCACCATATCGGTGTTATCTTTATCGCAAGACCCACAAATTGGCCAGTCATCTTTTTCTTTCATGTGATTCTACTCTTAATTTATGGTGCAAGCCCCTATATCAATGTAATTAACTGTCGTATCTTTCCAAGAGGCCCTTATTCCCTTTTTTTTTTTCATAGGTTTTTGGATTATCAAGTAAATGAATAACCAGAAGCGACTTGGGCATGCACGCAGAGAAAGACAAACACTCAGACTTACCATGCCATAATCTGTGACAATCATTGAGATGTAATCTGAAGGTGTAGCATCATACCTGTGACAGTATAAATACCAAGTTAGTACACATCGTTTCAAGGCAAAAAAAAAGAATATCATGAATAAGTTGCTGATATACATTAAATTTAGAAGTTGCAAATGTTCTTTAGAAGTCAGACTATCTAGATAATTAATGTCAGTCCTTCCTGAAACCTTTGAGATAGCGTCTGGGTCACCTGCAGGCAGTTTGAAAAGGCTCAGATATTGTCTGTCCCCACTTCAAGGAAGAAAAGAAGGAAGAACGAGCACAAGAATACATACCTAATTCATTAAAGCATATTGAATCGAGTTGTACCCTTTCATGAAATTTATATGCTTCACAGCAGAATAATACTGGAACATGGAATGCATGAGCTACCATGGCAATACCTGCAGTCCCCACTCTTGAATATACAGTTCCATTAGCTAATACAGCAGCAGCACCCAGAAAAACTCGGTTTACTCCACGCATCACATAGGAAATAGCATTTATATGAGTGTAAGTACAACTTAGGCCCTTTGCTATCAGCCTACGCAGCAACGCTTGGCCCTCAAGTTTTGGTCGAGAATCTACCAACACAACACGAAATTGTTTCCCAAGATCGTGGGCATATGATAGAAGCATCTCTACAACACATGATGATCCATATGTGAGAAGAACGTCTCCATCCCTGATCTTGGTAGCAGCGTGTCTAACAATGACCTCGTCAGCAAGCATTATCTTCTCATTGATAAAACGACTGATATCTAAGCAAAGTGTAGCTTTTGCCTCAGATTCTAGAAGACTTGGTGGTAAGTTGGCAATGTGATTTTTCAAAAATCTGATTGCATTACCCATGCTAACAGACAGTGGCCTGCATTCATTAAAGAATGACACACAGACACCAATTTTTGCAGTTAAATCTCTAACGAGGGATTTCTGTGGCGGAGTTGAGTAGTCTTTAATAGCTTGCTGAAAGGCATGGAGCATTGCAATACAACGAGCATTACCGCCAGATATATCTCCAGCCATGTATTGTAAACCAACCTAATAGAATATAGATATGTGACTCTATACGATAAGCACTAGTCAGAGCAAATATATGGTAATATCATAAATTCTTAACGCAATAAGCAGTTCAGACGATTAATATATAACTCATCACATTACCATCTAAGACAATTAGTACCATAACAATGTCTTCTGTTCTACACACAAGTGCAAAATTGCAAAAAAAAAAAGTGCATGAGGAAAAAACTATGGTCATACATCAACTTCATGAGATTGGAGAGCAAATGGTCATTGTCATGTCAAGCAGGGTAAAGCTAATTTGGGTTGAGAAGAATGTGAATGTTGAGAATACTGGTTCAGATATCAGAATTTTCAACGGACATTCTATCAGTAATCTCTTCAACAAAAAAATAAATAAATAAAAAATTATTTGTACTTCATATCTAGTGAAAGTTCCATCTCTTCCTGATTAAAAAGAACCGTACTTTTTGTGATCTCCTCTATTAGACCAAATTGTTTTAGCACTTATGACCATACATACAGTTCAATCCTGTGATACTCATGCATATCATGAGAAAAAAGAAATTTAGCCAACACTTTATGCTCAATTTCAATTTATAAGGTAATGCTTGGCATTTTGTTTTTGGCAGTATTCCTAGTCCATGTGACATCAAAAGCTATATTAGCTAATTTCCAGAAAAAGCACCTTGTAAATGGCAGGATGAATGGTATCAAGTTGGAAAAACTTTGACACGAGGTCAGGCAGTTGAGTCCCCTGCTCATATTGCGGCAAATGGCGAAATAATTCAACCCTATTTCTTGCTTCAGTTTGATTAAACACAGCTCGCTTTTTAGCCCTTTCTACCCGATGTTTATCATCAAATTGCATACGTGGAGGGGGAGCATCTTTCTTCCTTTCTTTATCAACAATACGGTCACCTCCTCTATTGTCAACAGACACAACTGAAGGTGTGGCAGGACCACCTTTAACTGTTGAAGGCTGTTTCCCAACTTTACCAGGACCTGTTGCCCCAGAGGCAGTACCCAACTTATTTGCCTCACCTTTCGTTATTTTTTTTTAAATAAATCAATATGACAAAGTTAAATGAGCTTACTAGAAAGTTTATGTTACACATAACCAAAGAAAAGTTAAAGTGGGTAACTACCGGATTTATTAAAGAAAATGAAGCGCCAATTAAAATGTTTGCACATGGGAATAGTTAATCCAGGTGTTAAAAGCTAATAAACACAAGGAAAGAAGACATTCACATCAACAAGCAACACTACAATATAATAGTGAAGTGAAATATAATGTAAATTACAATGCACTACATATCAATATCATTCATCTGCATAAAAATAGCTTACTATCTAAAACCTTAAAGATAGAACTGAGGGAAATAAGGAATCTAATTGAACCTATGGTGCGCAACAGAACAATGATAATTCAATTAGTTGGCTCCGTAATATGTATGCATGTATGTGTGTTTATATCTAAGAAGACATCTTGAAAGAAAAAAAATTGAACAGCTGAAATAGTATGAACACAAGGTTAGATAAACGTAATTATTATTTTACTATCTATTAATATTGAATTATTCAAATTTTCTGTAGTTTACTAGTTTATTGATATATTTATAGAAAAGAAGTTCATGATCAAACTCTTCCAATTCTTTAAACCCACCTGGACATTGTAACAGTCTAACAGAATTCACATTTCTGAATAATCAGCTCTATAGTATAGCAGTGTTTTCCTTCCTCTTTTATTCTTCTTGGGGGTGTTTATTGAAGAATTGTACCTTTTGCAGCTCGCTGAGCCTCCTGTAAAGCCCGTCTTTCAGCCTTTGTAGTTTTTGCCTTCAAGGGTTTCGAATTTGGAGGAAGATTATCTTTGGCCACAGCGGATGCTCCTCCCATCTTTTCTGCAAGAGCTAATTTATCAAATTACGAAGAGAAAGAAGTGTAAATGATATCTCATTAACATTTTTGGAGAGAGAAGCATTCCTTTCTCCCTTTCTTCTATGCCAATAAGGGTGTAGTCAATGAGATAACTTCCAAGGAGAATAAATATCTTAGATTTTTCCATCCAAATAACAGTTGAGATTCACTCTCTTAACCCAAGTTTCATCCAACAAAAAATACCTCATGATTAGACATGCACTCACTCTTCTCAAGGTTCTGAGAGAGGAATTATTTCTGTCCTGGAAATACAATTTTGTATCTCCAGGAAGTAACATTCTTTTGAGAAAAGCCTTCTTAAACCAAAAAAGCCAAATATTGAGGAGAAAAAACATTTTGGGTTCTTCCATCCAAAGCATGAATAACTCATGAGTTGATATGCACTCACAAATGCATCTTTGGTAATAAGCAAACATGAAAGCCATGAAAGCCCCTACTCCTGACAAGTTGTGAAGTTCTACCTCTATGGTTAATTCCCAAAAGCCTAAACAAATTAAATACATGCACGTTCTGGGACAAGAAATTCAACAATAAGTCATCTGAGGCTCATAAAAGTGCACTCCAATTGACAAAGATAAAAGCTGGGAACACATATGAAAGTCTTTAGAAAGAACTCTAATTGAACTAGAAACCACATCCAACCCCACAAGCTACCAAGTTATGTTGTTCCTTTCAATCTAAATTAACTTAGAAATAGCACTAGAGCCATTGAGTCATAATCTCTGCCTTCTTTTTGAAGGGATGGCCAAAAGGGCAAGACGTGAATAAATGGCCCATATCTTCCTGTTCCTTTTACACACAACACCAACTAGGAAAGATATAAATAGCAGAGCTTCTCTTCGGATTTTTATTCCCTTGTTTTTTTATGAAAAAAATCACTTTTCACTAAAGAAGAATGAAAGCAACAGTTTACCAGAAAACAGAGCTGCAACAAGGAGTCAAAATTTACAAAAAGAGACTCGAATGGTTAAGAATTGACATTAAAGAATAATTACCAAAAAGGATTTTGGGATAAAAGTCCAAATAGTGGTGTTAAAATGAGCCAAACTCCAAGTTTCTTTCTGAAACTCCCGCACCCATAGAGATTTTCCTTCTTTACTTTCCCACTGTATATTCTAAATAATACCCAAAAAAAAAAGGATTTGGAACAGAAATCTCTATCCACTATGAAACGACAGTGAATTAAGGATTTTTTTCGCCCCCAAGCACCATTGTCCATAAAAAGTACAATCATTTCGTTAACAATAACATAAAAAAGAAATGTACAACAGAAAGGGAGTGATAAAATAGATGTATAAAGACAATACTTTACGAGAAACTACCTCAAAATAAAAATGAATTCTTTCAACAAAATACAGACCCAGCAAGAAAACTAACACAACGTTTAACAAAATTCCTTCCAGATTAAAGAGGACAAAAAAGGGGGAAATGAATTTCACCAAAGCAGAATATCACCTGTCGATCCAGCAGGTTTGTTAGTTCCCGATTTCCTCACACTATTGGCAGGCATTGTCTGCAAATGCTCCGGCAGCTTAGCCACCATGTGGAATCCGACACCGGGACAGCTAGAGGCTAACTTCCCCGAACCACTCCGCCGAAGCAAGACGGAGACCGACGAATCCTCCGAGAACTCCAACTCTTCACCTGCAATTCGACTCGAAGGCGATCCGAGCAGCATTTCTGAGGGATTGTAGCTCCCTACATGAACCATATCCTCAGGGTGCCTCCAATTTGCCGATGTCGGAACCGGAAGAACAGCCGTCCTGGTGGAAAGGCTGTCAGAAGGATGACGTGGAGGCGGAATCATTACCGGAGACAAGGAATTGCTGGTCGGAGAGTCGGAGAGCTGTGAAATGGTGCAGTCGGGCGGAGCGAGAAGGGTCCCACCAGGAGAATGCGGGACGTCGGAGGTGAAGAAGCCGACCTGCCGGACTTTAGGATCGATGACGACGCGGGAGGCGCGGCGGGCATCCATCACGGCGGAGCTGGCGGTGGATCCGATGGTAATTTGGAGAGTGGGGTGATGAGGAAAATCCACAGACAGCAACAACAAAAGAGGCAGCGGGTTTACCGCGGGAGGCTGTAGGGTTTTGGGGCCAATTTTTTTTCCTTTCGGTGAAGATGGATTGTTTTTTTGCGGATTTTGCAAATTGCACCCCATAATTTTTTGATATTGCGAATTATATTTTTGTATTTTCGAGTTTTTTTATTTTGTAGAAAAATAGAAAACGTTCTTGAAAAGGTGAGGCATTTATACATGGTTTCTATTTATATGAATAAAATAATCAAAATGAACAAGGAATATTATTTTTTCGGTACAAAGAATTAGATATTTGAATCTTTCGATCTCATCATATACTATTGTGTTGTGAATGAAATACTACCTACAATTATTTTTTTAATGGGTTTGAGAAAATATATATTTTCTTTTATATTGTAATAATTAACGCTAAAGTAGAATTTCGCGTGGGCTAAGCTTTTGTATTCCGATCTACAATTTTTTTTAGTGGGCTAAACCTCAAAATTCTAAACCCTAAATTTATCCTACCCTAAATAAGAAATAAATTCAAGAAGGTTGAGTCGCGTGTCCGACTTAGAGGTGTAGCCTAACTAGGAGCGAAGAAGTTTTACTCTTACCAGATCCACCACCAACCGATCTTGTCGTTGCAGCTCAAAAATCAACATTTATTGCATGAAGCATTACTAAGTATTACTATTAGTATTAGGTAAAGACTTACTCAAATTGTTAAACTGAGCATAACTTAACTACTTAACTGATATAAGTGTGAGCTAGTGATCAAGACAATCTGTCACCCCACCCTACATTAATTAAATACTTAAAAAAAACGAAAAAACAAATTGATGTATAATTTGGGTGGTTTATAATTATTTCTTATTGACAAATTATCTTTTTAAGAAGTTAAGTTTGTTTATATATAATTTCTTTATTTTAGGAGTTATTTAAAAAAAATCATTTATATAATTATAGTTTAATATTTATATTTAGTTCTCGAACTTTAATACATAACAATTTAGTCTATGTACTTTAAAATTGGTAACGATTTAATTTTTATCATCAAAAAATATTGTTCATATTTAAAGAGATTTGTTACAGCTTACAGATGAAGATCGATAATTTGATTAGAGATCAAATATGACTACAAAGATTTATAAGTCCTTACATAATTAAAAAAAAAAAATTGACACTTATTATTATATACTAAAATTTATGGACTTAAATAGTTGAAAAAAAAAAAAAAATAAATAAATAAATAGAGGGTCTAGATTTTATTATTATTATGACTAAAAAGTGTTTTTAAACCTTATATATATATTAATAAGTTGATAAATAATACATTTTTGAACCAAACCTTTTGAAAATAAAAATCAAACAACCACCTTTTGAAAGATGATGGGTGAAGCTGACAAGAAGGTGGATTTGTAGAAAATAATAAAGACAAGTAAGGCCATATATGATATATGACGGGGTATTTATATCATATATTATATCAATATCAAATATATATAAATGACTTGGTCTAATTTATACCATTCACAATATATATACGCATAACGCATGGTCTTTGGTCAAAAGCTACAGAAAAATTTGTAACATTGACTTCAGCTGACCTGACCCTAATATCTTATTGCTCATTGCATATATACATTAGACATAAACATTTGCAATATAAATTCTCAGCTAATTAAGACATCAAAATAATAATAAAAAAAAGTGTAGGATTAGGAGGTGATTATGAGAATAAAAGAACGTACGTGTATTTAGTTTAGACACAAATGAGTTTTGTAATTTGTATGAACAGAAATGAAGAGGGTTGGTTCATAAAATCTTAAACTAATGATTAAATAAATTAAAATCATGAAGTTTTAAAACCGTATCAATTTACATCTTTAGATTTTATTTGAAAAACATTAATTTAAATATGTTGAAACTTATAATTTTAGCAATTAAACCCCTAACTTTCATAAGTGATTCAATTGTATAAAAGTTTGGAGTTTAATTGATAAATTATAAATCTCTACAAATGCGAAAACTAACATTTTTTTCTAAACGACCGTATAAATTGATACACTTATGAAAGTTTATGGTTTAAATTTATAGAATCATTTAGTTTAGAGATACAATCCTTCAAAGTTTAAGGGTATAAAGGATCATTTATTGATACTATTTGCATTCCAATAAAAAAGTTTAAAAATATATTTCTCAAAAGATGTATATACATTTTTTTTTGCAACGGTGAATTAATAAATGCGAGGATTGAACCCATGACCTCTTAGTCACGGGCACAATCTCATGCCAATTGAGCTATGCTCGATTTGGCAAGATGTATATACATTTAGATAATAAAAAGTAGATATAGGGAGTAAATTAAGGATATGTTTGGTTGCAATTTGAAAAGATTCAATGAAATGTTTTCGATAGGTGTTTGTTAGCACATTTAGAAATTAAATTTTAATTTAATTAATTATTTTGTTTAATTTATTTTTTATAAACTATAAAACTAGTCGTAATCACACCACCAAAATATTTGAATATAAATTATTAATTTATGAAAATATTTTATGTTATAAATTTTGTATAATTATTATTTTATAATATCATATAATTTAGGGTTGGTTGCACAAATATCAATCAGACACCCAAACTAATTGCAAATTTAGCAAATTTAAAATGTTTTGCAAATATGGCAAAAAAAATCGTTTTTATCACTGATAGACTTTATCATATCATTGATAAACTTCTATTTATCACTGACAAAAATCTATAAAAAGCTGAGGTGATCAGCGATAGAAATTGTCATATTCGCAATTTTTTTAAAAACATGCTATATTTTTAGTTATCTTATTCTAAATTGACATTTGTTACAATTTTCCTATAATTTATAACAATTATATTATACATATTTTAATTTAACAAAAAGAATTGAATTTATAATGAAATATTTTATTTATTAAAGCTTTTATCGTTATAAATATAATTCTACCTTTTAAAATTTTAAATTCAAAATTTGGATACAGTGAAAAAAAATTGTTTTTAAAATTTACATCGGTTGAATCACAGAATCTGAAAAACGATTTTCAAAAATAGAATTCAACTTCCATATCAAATACATATTGGTTCTACTTAATACTTAATGAATCTGAAAACATAAAAAACAAATTTGAATTCTCTACTAAATTTTGGTGAGCTCATAAACTATTTAGAATGATTTTATACACTTTTATTGAAACCTTAATCACAAAATAGAAACCGATCTCAGACTTAATAGACCAAAAAGTGTATTTAAAAAACATAATTATAAAAATCAAATTTCTTTTGAAGTCCTTATGCCCAAAAACATCCTCTAAAAATCCGACGTTTGAAGGGTTCAAACCTTATGGACTTGACCATTGTGACAGTGACTAAAATGCCCTAATTTTTTAAACCCACATATGCATTATTTAAATTCATAAGCTGTTGACATTTTGAATGGAAAAGTGGACACAAAATATTGTATGAAATTATTTAATATCTTCAAGATACATTGGTTTCTTTCCTCTTTTTCTCCTAGTTCAATTAATATAGTAAATCAATATATATTGGCCAATATTAAGGATCAAAGTTTATTGAAAATTTATGAAGGTAAATAATAATATTTTATACCCCTCTAAATATAACTATATTGGTTTAGACATATGTCATCTATTTCGAATTTTTTTCGTTCGGTATATTGTTGAACTAAAAAAAATTAATAAATTTATAACTTAGAAACTAATAAATACCCGAAAGTAAATCTCGTGACTAAATTTATAATGTAACGTAAAATTTGTACAAACAACCTCGAGTGGAAAGCTATGTGAATGTGATTCTGACCATCAATAACAAGGCAAACAACACAAACATTTTTAATTCGAACGAATGTACAAAAATTAAAATTACTAATACTAACAACTATCATCTAAAACAAATTATTCAATGAAGTCACCACAATGTGACATATAATTTTGTATCATTCCATGTAGATCTTAAAATGTATCCACTTAATAAACCATTAGATACAAAATATAATTAGTTTTGCAATTTTTTTTTTTTTTTTTTTTTATCTAAAAATACAAAATTACCCATGAATAATTTCTTTGTCATTTAAACGGAAATTTTTTATATTAATAATGTATTTTAAATAAATTATTACAGAAATATGATAGTTTTCAAAATATTTACAAAACTAAGGTACCTAAATTGTGTTCATGATATACAATTTAGGGGTAACTCGTGTCCATGATACACGAATTACTCCTTGAGTCGTGTACCATGGACACAAGTTACTTCTTAAATTGTGTATCATGGATACGATTTATGAAAATCGTGTCCATGATACACGATTTAAGTATCTAATTTTATAAATATTTTGAAAAGTATTCTATTTCTATAATAAGTTATTTAAAATACATTATTAATATAAAAAATCCTTTAAACTGGCAAGAAGTAAAACAAAAGATTTACTGTTTGGGGGAGTTCAAGGCTTCAGCTTTTCTAAGGAGGTAACCGGGTAAAGGACTGGCACGTGGCGAACGGAGAGGGGGCTCGTTCATCTTGTTGCCGTTACTATCGTAGTAAATTGCACCCGAAAAATCCAACGGCTGGCATTTGTCGCCCATCAAGATCCCCCTCTGCCATACCCCACCGTGGCCCCACTCTTCTTCTTCTTCTTCTTTCTCCGGTCGGTCATCTCGTCGGCCGGTTTTTTTCTTGTGAACCAACGTCATCGCTGATTGGCTGATCGTCTTCAGCCGAGCCAACGGCGATCTCGGACTCGGATGACTCTGCTGATCGTGACTCGGCTTCAACGTAAGTGAGTTAAGCTTCTTGGTGACTCGGCCGGCTTTTTGGGCGCAGAGAGCGGCCAAAGCTGTAACGGACCGGAGCAGGGCGGTGTATGGGCGCTTCGCCGCCGTGCCGGATTTGGGTGTCGGAGGATGTTCCGGCGTGGAGAAGACCATGATTAATTTTGAAGGAATTTGGGGGTGTGGAGTTTGAGTTTATGAAGTTTGTGAGGGATTATAAAGGAAAGGAAGGAGGATGGAAATTAGTTGACTGGTAAAATGAGTGGCATTGACTGTTGACTTGCTCTGATTTGTTTTACATTCACAATTATTATTATTATTATTATTATTATTTTGTCAAATTGAAAATCACGATTTGACTAGTTCGCTTCAATCCAATTTACTTTCAATGACGGCGAAAATATCTCTAAATTCTATTTTGTTCTCTAGTCTATACTTGTAATAATGAGCCATTTTAGTTTTTAAAAAGGAAAAGGATGAAAACAATTATTTTTTAAAAGTTAAAAAAATAATAAAAAAAAGATGTTTTGAAAGTAGAAGACTAAAATAAACTAAAACAAAAAAATATAACGTAAAATAGATATTATTGAAAGTATATGAACCAAAATGCAATGAAACTAAAACTATTAAATAACAATTATAGGATTTAAACCAATTATAATTTAGATGACAGAACAAAGTCTAGACTGAGATAAACTAAGTTAGATGAAATAAAAGTATTAACTTATCATATATTTTATTGACCCACTCGATTTCATGGAAAAATCGTACGAATGACTCCTTATTTATTTATTAGACTAATTCAAATTATATTGACCTTCTGTTGTTATCATCACTAATTTTTTTAATATTTTTTTCAAGCTAGTTTTCTCTTGTTTTCTTCCCTCTGAACATATTTTCTTTTCTTATATTTTTTTTTTCTCTCCTCTACTACATTTTTTCTTCTTCCTATTCACCCATTGTCGGCGACGACTTCCATCGACAACAACTCTCTGGTGACGATTCGAGAACCATAATTTTTTCATATCTGAAACATTTTTGATCGGTAAAAACTTAAAAATCTAAAATTTTCAAATCTGAAAAAAAATTCAGATCTTGAAATTTCAAAATTTCATATATGAAATGGAGCTAGAGCTAGAGCGAGACCAGGCCGAGCTACAACTAGACGTAGAGCAAGAAAAATAATATTAAAAAAATAAATGATGATGTCAGTAGAAAGTTAATTTACCTCGTTTTTTAAATTCGGATTAATTTGACAAACAGACCAAAATATTATACTAGTAGTACAGTTTTTCCCAATTTTATCTTATATCTTTGCGGTCAAAGATTCAAATTCTCACTAATAAATTTATATTAATAATATTTTTATTTTATTTTTTTAAAAAAGGAGGAAAAAAAAAAGAGTTAAGATTTGAAAAGAAAAAAAAATGGAACTTTCTAAGAATAAAAATTTGAAAATTTATGAATCAAGATTTTAATTTAAACATTGTTTGACTATCATATATACTTTTCTTAAAAAAATAAAATGAAATACTATGTCAATATATATAATGTTAGCTGAAAAAATCGACATAAAAAGTAATAGCAAATCAGGAGTTGTTGCCAAACTGAGCATAGCTCAATTGGCATAAGGTTGTACCCGTGACTATAAAGTCATGGGTTCAATTCTTGCTTTAATTAAAATACCGTTGCAAAAAAGAAAAAATCAGGAGTTGCCACGTATATAAAACCAAGAGGATGAGTTGCCACGTGTGTTGTGTGTGAACTTATTTGAGATATCCCATTAATGCAGGTAGCTATTAATTTTTGTTACATAATTTGTCCAACTCCTAAAATGTTATCTAAGTTTGTCCCCAAACTATATTATTTGGATTTGCATCATACAATATAATCCATAGAATTATTCATTTAAACTTGTACAATATCTCATTTAAAAAGTATATAAATTAATTGATATAATTGTTAATAGTGTCATTATGGTACATGATAGTGATTTGAATTTGGCATCTTATTGCTATCTTCTTTATTTTTCAATTATACTTATAGAGGTTTGTCAAATTTACATTTGTTTTTTCTTTTTATTTTGGCCTTTACTTTTTGGAGTTGAGTTATAAAACCACCATAGAATTGAAGGTAATGGGGGTGAAATGAATATGTGGATGAAGGAAGATTATAGATACTTGACCAATCACATAAAACATGTATATTGAAAAGAAAAAAAATGAAATAATTCAATATTAAAAGATAAATGGTGGAAGGTAACCAAACAATATATTGTGGAAATGGAAACTAACTTTGATGAAAACCCAAAAGAAAATGGTAGGCTACCATCCATTTATCTAATTAATTAGGTTAACTATGTCCCATTCTCCCTCCCCTAAAAATAAATAGATGTTGTCAAACCGAACATAGCTCAATTGACATAAGATTGTGCCATTGACTAAGAGGTCATGAGTTCAATCCTCGTATTAATTATAATACCGTTTAGATATATCCATATAAATGACCTTGAAGAACAAAAAAAAAAAAAATATATATATATATATATATATATATATATATCAATTAGAGAAACTAGACATCACAAAAATTATAACACCAAACTCTGTACTCTAAGTCAATATTGAGGATGAATAAAAGTATATTTGACATAATTTTCTATTTTATTTTGGATGACTAATTTTATTTTATTTTGAAAGCAATTTTTTAGAAAATATTTGAGAGTTTATATTTTCAAAATTACTTTTGGTAATTTGAAGAGTGTATAATCACTTTTAAACGTGATGCAACAAAATAAACTCTTGATTGAAATCATTTTTAAGAAAATGTAACAAAACGATAATCTTTTTGTATAAAACATAAATAAAACCACTTCTCATTGAAAGTGTTTTAAGAAGGGGAGAAAAACGAAAGAAAAAAAATGTTTATACCTTAAGATACGTCAAACTCACCTTATTTTTTTTTTTTTAAGAACAAAGAAAGGTGGGACATGAGAATTAATTTAAATCTTAAAGAAGTAGATATCAATTATTTATATGCTCCATTTGACAACTACCCTAAATCTAAAAATTTAAAGTTTTGTCATCTTTTAACATTTTACTTCATACTTTTATGGTAACAATATGTGGATATTATTTTCTATTAATATGAAAAATGTAGATTTATAATAATCCAAAAACTGAACATAGTTTAACTAACTAAAACATGTTAAACCGAACATAATTCAATGGACATAAAGTTGTGCTTAAACTAACTAAGACATCGGAAATTCTTAAAAGAAAAAACGAGAAAAAAAACCGAGTCCAATGACTAATAAAGTGGGCTTGGGCCTCAGAGGCAAGAATAGGCTAGACAGTTTTGTCACACTAACTCTGTCCATTTTACAAAGAAGCCCGGCCCATATATATGACGAGAAATATCATCCTTGTATAATTTTTAAATCAATCTGTTCAAGAAAAATAGCTAAGAGTCGACAAAATTATATACGAATATTTTGAAAAATACATATATATATATATATATATATATATATATAATATTATAAGTGTAGAAGTAAAAATTTATACGAAGTTACCAATATCTTAGTGACTATTGATAATCATTATTTTTAAAATTAAAAAATAGTATTTGTTTTCTTCCATTTCTTTACAATATTTTTCGAAACAATATTTGAGTTGTTGGTTAAGTTTAAAAAAAAAAACAAAATTTTAAAGTTTCTTTCTTTTGTTTTTTGTTTTTTTTTTTTTAAATCATTTATGAAATATAGATAAAAGTAGTGTTTAAATTTGCTACATCGTTAAATTTTATTTTTTGCAAATATATTTAATTAATGTGGGGATTGAACCTACAACCTCTTAGTGAACGACACAATCTTATGTCAATTGAGATATGCTCGATTTAACAGCATAGTTCAATTGACATAAGGTTGTGCTCTATCCTCACATTAATTAACTACCCTTGTAAAAGAATAGTAGTGTTTAGAAGTTTAATTTTCATAAATTAAATGATTATCAAAATCGTTCTTAACTATATATATTTAAACATTTATAAATTAATGATTAAAATAAGGAAAAATCCGAGTGTGTTATCACGGTTCAATTTCTTTAAAAAGTATGTTAATAGTTGTGGAATTAAAATATATAGTAACCTACCTTAATAATTATATACCTATTTTAAATATCAAACAAAACTTATTATAAGTACATTATCCTTGTTTCTCTCATTAGCAAAAATGTTAAATCTAAAACAAACCTATTTGGTCCTAAAACTACCAAAATCACACATTTTATATAATTTTGAAAACATTTAACCATTTATAGAATGTTGGATACACTCTCTACAAAAAAAAAAATTTACCTACAAAAGACAAAAACTCCATTTTTAAAAAAAAATTATTGAAACAAATATTTCAATGTTTCATGAAATATTACAAATACCAAAATTCTTGACCTTCCTTGTTTGAGTAAGGTTTAGCTAGAAAATTAGAAATCTAGATCACACATGAGATTATTCAAAAACCTTTCAAGTACAAATTGATATCCTTAATTGTGAGTTGTAACCAAGCTAAAAAAATTGCTTTTTGTTTGATCATGTAGAAAAATTTAGTCTTAACATGGAGATTCTTTGACCTCGACGAATAAAAAATTGGGTAGGAGATTGAAAAATTCTCATAGAGTTGGAGATGAAAAGTGCATTTCTAATCCATCCTACTCCATTATTAGTATTCTTATTCGACTATTCCTTTTTTATCCTTCCAGAAAATATTTATTATAAAACTTGAGTCTCAACTCGAAAGAGGAAAGACCCTAATATGAACCAAATTAGGATCTTCATCAAACTTTACACATCCAAGAACAATCACGAGCATATCAAGAATATGATCAAGTTGAAGGAAAGCTTTACAAGGGACATCAATGAACGAGAATACTTCAAAAACCTAGAAATGAAGACATTTCATGAAAATGAAAGAGTTCTACGATGAGAAATGAGAGACTCACAAAATTATATATTTGTAGTTTATTGATGATTTAAAAGAGGGATAACGAGATTAATGACATAATTCTGATCTACACTTTTGATTCTACAACTTATGAACGTTTCAAGTTATTTTATGTTTTTTCAATTTTATCCCTCTAGGTTATGTTAGAGTAGAGACATTGATGTCTTTCTATAGCCTTATGAATTTAGGATTTTATTAACGACTTTTATTTATTTAAATTAATGAAGATCTTTAAGAGAATTGTTAGTTGGATCTTTCCTAGAGATGTCCATTTGCCCCGCCCGCCCCGACCCCGCCCCGAATAGGACGGGAATCCCCGATTACACGGGGAATGGGGCAGGGAGCGGGGAATTTTTTTTGCCCCGTTAGCTAAACGGGGCGGGGGCGGGTAATAGCATACCCGCCCTGCCCCGTCCCGATTACCCGCCCTGCCCCGCCCCGTATACTTTTTATATATATACATATATACATTATTCATCAAAAAATTAACTACACACCTTTTTTTTTATCTAAAAAAATACACATTTTACCAATAAAGTTCCAAAAAATACAAATCTTACAAATAAAGTTTATGAAATTAAATATATATAATATTAATCAACTTAACAAATAGCAAAACTTAAAAAAATGGATAAGAATAAATTAAAAAACTAAATTATTCGCGGGGAAAATTACCCGCGGGGAATACCCGTTACCCGCGAATTCCCCGCGGGGAATACCCGCCCCGTCCCCGCGAAATTAAACGGGGAATTTCGCGGGGACGGGTAATGAAATGGGAGACGGGGACGGGGGCGGAGAAGGCATTACCCGGCCCCGCCCCGCCCCATGGACATCTCTAATCTTTCCTAATTTTAGAATAGGGTCTCAATTTTTCTTGGCTATATAAACCCAAGGAATCCTTTTGTTTTAGGAAGTTTGAGGAAGTTTTTAGAACAGGGTTTCAACTCTTGTTTTAGGAAGTTTTACTATCAACGATATTTGAGAGTTTTCTTAAATTTCTTTGTGTATGTTTGCAAGTCTTGCTTTTGGTCACCAAACTTGTGGAGTGTTTCAACCTTGAGTTAGGAACAAGTTCTTTTATCTTTTGGTCTTTGACTATACGGTAACCCGTTCAAACCTTCACCTTTGGGTTGATCTGGACTGATGCGGAAGTGTTGAAACTTGTGTTTGGGGAGGTCTACATAATCAAAAAATTGCCTATGCCAAGGTGCTTAGGCATATGAAAACTTCAAAATCTTAATTATAAAATTGTAACAGATGTCAATTTAGAATAAGATAATTAAAAATATAGCATGTTTTTAAAATTTTTGCGGATATGACAATTTTTATCGCTATATCTTATGGCTGATAGAAGTCTATCGCTGATCACCTCATTTTTTTTTGTCATATTTGCAAAACATTTTAAAGTTTGCTAAATTTACAATTAGTTTGACCTGATTGCTATTTGTGCAACCAACCCTATTTTAAAATTAAAACGGAGTAATAAAGGTAATTTCTCTCCATCATTTGGCTTATATACCAACTTTGAAGGGAAGAGATCAAGTGAGTACAACTTATTACCTTTTTTTTACCTCTTTTAGTTCAAACAACCCTATATTCAAATTTTGAAACGAAGTCATCAAGCTCACCCAAAAAAGAAAAAAAAAATCTTTTTATTTTTATTTTATTTTGATTAAATTATAAGTTTAATACCTAATTAAATTTTTAAATTTGTAATTATTTGATCTTAAATTTTAAAAAGTGTCTCGGGTCCTTGAATATTCAATTTTTTTTGTCAAATAAGTCTCTAGACTTAAAAAAATGTCTAATAGACTAGTCCTTGGATTTTCACTTTTGCGTTCCTACCATATTCATTTTTTTTTTAAATTAAAGGATCTCTATTAGATTTAAAGTTGAATTTTATGTCTAATGAGATCCTAAATTTCTAATTTTGTGTCTAATAGATTCATAAATTTTATGCCTAATAAGACTCTAAACTTTCATTTTTAAAAGTTAGAGACAAATAGACACGAACGTGAAAGTTTGAAGCCCTCTTAGAGTGTTGGTGACCACCTAACCTAGAAATTATTTTCTACGAATTTTCTTGGCAATCAAATGTTGTATGGTCAAACAGTGTCTCCCATAAGATTAGTCAAACTGCATGTAAGCTGACCCGAACACTTAGAAAAATAAAAAGAAGAAATAAAACCTGAAAGTATTGATAACTTTCTTACATCATCTAAATTTTGTTAGTTAGAATGTCTCTATGAAACTATTAAGCAATCAATTTTTTGCCTAATTCCCAATTGGTTTGAATTCCACTATATTCAAAAGAGGATCCAATGTGATTTATTATTTATTATGGCCTTTATTTCTTTTCTCCAACCCTCAAGTGGGAATTTATCACATGATCCATCCATACTTGTTATTTTTCTTTCTTAAGTCAACCCCTTTTGGTAACCCTTTCAAAATCTTTCCACAAATATATATATATATATATATATATATATATATATATATATATATATATATATATATATATATATTCATAAATTTCATCATACACTATTACAACTAACCTCAATTAATTAATTTCTAAAAAAAAAAAAAAAAAAAAAACTTAATTAACTAATATTAATTATTTTCTTCTAATGATGTAACTCTCACACGCCCTTGTTTCCCGCGACGTGCCGTGTCTTCACTGCCATTTTTTATTTTAATAATACAATAATAACTTAGTCCCTTTTATAATTAATTTCAATTTCATGCATAGAATAATAATAATAATGATAATAATAATAATAATAATAATATCCTTTGCAATAATAATAATAATATATCCCTCGATGTAACCCTTTAATCTCATAAAGTAATAAACTTTCCAATAATTTGATGACTTTCAAACAAAATCAAACATACAATTCGATTCAAACAGAAGTTTCCTGAATTGGGTTTTCTAATTTAGCTCTGTAAATACTTGAATCCTCGTACAAATGATTTTAATTTTCGACGATTATAAGAAAAACGAAATATACACATACATGATACATATATAATAATGTTTTTTTCTTTGGAAGATATTCCTTTTTCTTTTTTTTCCCATCTTTGATGAAGAATATGGTTGAACAAAGATGATTACAACATGAATACACAAAATGATTTAAACCATCATATAAAAAAGATTGGAAATTTCAAAAAAAAAAAAAAAAAAAAAAAAAAACCTCTCAAAATCATCTCAATGGTGCAATGGATTTGGACCAGTTGGGACGAGTCGTTTTTCGACGCCGTAGCGGGGATCGATCTCCGTGACATCGTGGTGGTTGTGGCGATGGTGGTGGTGGTGGTGATGTCGACGATCATTCCGTTGATGATGAAGAAAGATGGCGAAATCAAAGTTGGGAGACAAGAGTTTTCTGTTGTGAGAAGAAGATGAGATGTTTGCATTATTGTGATGAATAAAGAAGAAGATGACTAGAAGAATGAGAAGAGAAATGAATTTGGAAAGGTTTAAAGGCATAATGATTATGAATATGGTTGTGTGAAGAAGGGAGAGAATGGAAGGGAAAGGGCTGCATGGAGAGGAAAAAGAAGAAATTAATGAGGGATTAATTAAGAAATGGGAATTAATTTAGGGAGTTTTTGAAAGATAATTAATTGAGAGCTTGAAAAAGGAAGGATTTA
The DNA here is from genome assembly GCA_028017165.1 of Herpetospermum pedunculosum. Taxonomy (NCBI): domain Eukaryota; kingdom Viridiplantae; phylum Streptophyta; class Magnoliopsida; order Cucurbitales; family Cucurbitaceae; genus Herpetospermum; species Herpetospermum pedunculosum. The sequence continues at coordinate 2,796,629 of CM051530.1, forward strand.
GAACATAGAAGGGTTGACATTGGAGAATATGTTTGCTTCCATAAGAAGAGAAAGAGGGGACAAAACTGTCTCACAATTCTTGTTTCAATGACAACTTCCTTTGCGTTCAAGGAACTAACCCTCATTTAAAGCAGATTTTGGTCAAACTTTTAATTATATATTGGAAAAACTCACACACATACACATAAATTTATGTTTGTTTGGTTAACTAAACTTACTCTTCAATTGCTTGTAAATTTATAACCAAAAAAGAAAAGAAAAAAAAGTTAAATTACAAGTTTACGTTTTCGTTTCTATCTTTCAAAAGTTTCTAATACGTCCGTAACTCCTCCAAGGACGCCTTCAGTATCCAGGAGTCGCAGATCGACCATAGAACCTTGTTCAATAAGTGGAACGCATTAACTCTCCACTCTCCGGTTGGGCAGTAAGAGTCAGAGAAGGGCAATCAATCATTCTTAAAACCAGCATTCTTAAAGCCAAAGAGGCGGGCGAAAAATGGGAGAAAACTCTCCGTTCATGGTTCTCCGAATTCTCTGGAACCACAAGAATCCTTAGTTAGAATGAGATTCCAACTCAGTACCTTTTGAGATTTTGAGAAGAGTTGGTTCTCTTAGATTCCATCTTTCAAAAGTTTCTAATAAGTCTCTAAATTCCGAGTTTTGTGTTTAACAGTTTTCTTGTGTCTAATAAATCATTGAACTTTCAATTTTATGTTTAATAAGTCATGGAATAATTTGACATTTTAAAAATTTATGGACAAAAAATGAAAATTTAAGATTCTATTAGATTAAATTCAATTTTGTGACTCATAGATCTATTAATTTTAAAAGATGTTATATTTCATAAATAGGGTTTGTATTGATAATTTAGGATTTTTTTTTTCTTTTTTTTTTTTGGATTCAACATTTAACCTCTTAATTACTAGTTCATATAATATGTTAAGGTTGGTATTAACAGTTTATTTTGATTATAATAATTGTAGCACGGTGAATTCATAAATACAAACAAAGATATATATATATATAATCTTTGGCATGGCAGGAGCCACCAAAACATGCCAATTATTTTTATTTTGGATTAGGGAGGGTTCACATATATATTTTTTTATTATTAAGAAAAATAAAAATAACTTAAAAGAAGGAAATAGGGAAGGAGATAGCTGACTTAAAATTTGATCCAAGTTTATAAGTAAAGTGGGTGTTTTGCAGGTTTCAAGGTCCATTTGGGGACAACTCATACTATATACTATATTATTTCATTTTAATTAACAATTTCAAATATCAAATGCTGAAAATGGAAGTCGTAATTTGTCATCTACCTTATGATAATATAATACAAATATATTGTTTCAAATGATTTTTTTTTGTTTGACTTGCTTTTTTATTTCTAAAAAGAATTACCAATTTAATGGGTAATTCATTTGCACGCCTATATATATATTATGCAACACGCGGACTTCTCACAAGAAGAAAAAATAAATGCACCCTTGCTTCATTTACACTCTCTGTACAGTAAAAAAAAAAATAAAAAAACTTATTTATTCCTCCTCTTCTGGGTTCTAATGGTGGAAATCAGAAAATGAAACATTAAAGTTCCATTTGAAGAACACAAAAAGATCTTTACTAGGTGTGTGCCAATCACAATTAGAGATAGTACATTTGTCGAGAATAATGAAAAAGATAGGACATACAAAAAAACAATCCCAACAAAAGGAGTCCCAAAACTACAAGAAGAGACTTCAATCCAACAAATCAAACTAAGACCATAATTACAAAAAAAAACCTAGTAACCGACGCCTACAAAGAGACGTTAAACCTAGCTAAGTCCCAAACTGATCATAACACTCCTCACAAGACCACTCCACCTCTCTAAAAATCCTCTTGTTTTTCTCAATCCACATTCCTCCGTCCTCACAAGATAACAAAAAAACTAGCATACCACCAAATCTAGCCCATCTCTCGAAAAGGCGAGCTCAGAAGGACCTCCTCAATCATGGAATAACAATCACCTTACCACGCCAAACTATCGCCAAACGAAGGTACTAATTACCATCTCGAAGATCGATTGTTCGATTCTCAACCTTGCCAACCCATTTGAGATTGAAAATGTGGTGGTGGCTTGGAATAGGGATAATTGATACAACTACAACCCAACCTCGCACGAGAGCAAACAACACACAAACAGCAAAGATCCAATATGGTTGAGTGTGCAAACAAACCCAAGTTCCTAAACAATCTTTCTTTTGTTAAAAACTAAGCAGCAGCTCCTTTTCTTCCGGAAGTGGGAAAATGAACTTTGAATGGCCTTTTTTTCTAAATCACTTTGTCGGCTATGCCCTGGATGGATATATCATGCTCTATCTTATCACTATCACTTCATCATGTCTCCTACAAAATATTGACCATCCGATCTTTCATTCATTCACCACAATCTAAATGGGGGAGACAATTCTTATGCAGAAATGTCGGCATGGGTTGGGAAAATTCATGAGAAAAGGTGGGGGAAAGTCAAATCACCCCCCACCCCCACCTAAGACACTTTGCTTAAACCACAGACACTTTCACCAAATAACACTCGGAATTTTGGTGTATTAGTTCACATTTGGTATGTCTATATCAGAGTGGACAATTTTTTTTTTTTTTTTTTTGTCAGCTTGCACGCGACCACCTTGACTAATTTTACGGGGCAACCACTTGACCCTACTACATTTGGTTGACAAAAAAACTAGTAGAATACTAAATATAAGGTAGGTGGCCCACTAGAGTTTGAACCCATTCCCTCTAAACTCATTTTCAAGGCCCTTAGGCCAACCCGCCCATGATGGTTGTGGATGACCTTGATCCTGATGGGTTATGGGTTTCCTACTCCTTTTCCTCCTGTTCTTTTTTTTGTTCTTTTCCAGCTAGTCTGCCCACCAAGATTGCTTCAATCACTTCCTAGACTTCCTACATAGCTGAGACATCATTCTCTATCCTAAAAGTTTATATGAACAACAAAGCTGTGAGAGAGGACAACATATTTAAGAAGATATAAAAAGGTGCTGCATGTTCACTGCAAGATAATTTGCTGAAATGAGATAAAACTGTGAAAAAAAGACAGTTTTAAGTAGGATTACCTTTTAATTGTTCCACGTTGCTGCAACCTACAGATAAACAACACGGAAAAACTCTAATAACCCACTCAGTAAGTAAAATCCTAAACCAAGTGTTACAAGAAATTGTGATCTGAAGATAGGTGTTAATTGCTATTGTAATCGATGTGAATATAAACATACAAATAAAGCACATGCATTAAGCAATATTTAAAGAGAGATTAATTTGTTATGTTCTGTTGTTTCAACAGGGAGAGCAAGGAGAAAATGTCTGGCAATCGCTTGTCTTTATTTCTAAACTTATCTATCAGCTAAACAAGTAAAAGCTATTGTAAAATACACCGTATTGCTCCAATAGTAAATTTGCACGAGTTTATCCCACAGTAATTGGTAACAAATGGATTGTCATTCCTCTCTTTTTTCAACTTAATTGGTGAGTAATAAATCAATTAATATCTACTTTCCTTGAACTTTTCTTCCAGCACACCAAACTGGTAAAGAACAATTCAATTCATCGGATTACCCAAGATGAAACATCAGCTCCAACCTAACGAGAAACACGGCTGCTCAAGCTTAACTGCAGAGCTCCTACCTCAATTCAATAAGGTCTTGCAGATGGAAGAAAGGCAATACGACCATGTGTCAGATTTGGGGCATAAAATTTCTCTTTGCCTCTTCAACCTTCCTCCCAATCCACATCATCTTCTTCTTCTTCCTCTACCGAAGCTGATGCTTCAACATTCAAGTCACCAACCTTGTAATTTTCATTTGCATTACCTGTAATACGGCATGAAAGGTAAGATACTTGGTGATTGGAGGCGAGCATCATCTAGGAATAGATAGTTCATTAAAGTCAAACCAGAAAAGTTCATCCTTAACCCAAATTACTTTATGCCACAACCAATTAAAGAAAAAGTTCTACTTCACTGTTAATTTCGACATCTTTATAAAGTTAGTTTAGGAAACATAATAAAATCTAATGCAAGACTGAAAAATAAAAAATTAAGAACCTAAAGCATTTCGTTTCTAAATGTCTTCTGAAAACAACAAGGACACAGCAGTGACTTTGAAATGCAAGTTTGAAACCACTATTCATTTCAAAAGCTGGTATGGTATGACAGGCAACAATAAAATTTTGGTTGCAATTTGTAATCAAACAACTTTTTTTTATAGGAATAATCAATTTTAGTTCTGAAACTAGAAAGTCAGTCCACAGCTCCAAACACAAATAATGAGTAAACATTCAAGTCACATGAAATTCCTTTGAGACCTCCAATAAAATTGGAACAATATAGAGAAAATTAGCACGACCCCTGCGCAAGGATGATAAAACTCATTATTCATACAAAAAAGAAAATGATGATTACCAAGAAGCTATTTCTCAAACCAAAACATAATGGTTAAAATATAAAATCACTCCCGAACATGAATTAAATCATTCAAAATTATTTGAATGTTTGATTTTACATTTTAAACACAATTTATATATCATCAGAATTGGTTTTGAATGATTAAATGCATGTTCGAAGTGATTTTGAATATAACAAAAGTGGTTTTAGCCATTTCAAAATCACTCTCAAACATTCATATATCATCAAAATTGATTTTGAATATAACAAAAGTGGTTTTAGCCATTTCAAAATCACTCTAAAAAATGCCCTAATTTATGGTACTCTCAAAGTACTTATACTGCACGGCAGAATAATAAGCAGATATAAACACCATAAAAAATTAAAGAGTCCATGGAAAAGAAAAGTAACGTCTCACCCCCAATTGGAGCGTCCTCCCACTCAATATCATCATCTTCTGCATCCTCCTCCCGTTTTGCCTTCATTCCCACCTGGCGACTGGAATTTGTGTTAGACACATTTTCAGTAGCCTCTGTACTGGATAATTCCGGTTGTTTCTGGGTAGCTTCTTCAAGCTCTTGTTGCTTCTTCAGTATAGCAGCATAATAAGCTTTAACATACTCATCCTACAATACAGTCAACCAGTACACGAGATCATATAATCTCTTTCAATTTTAGATTTTGGAATAAAAAGCACATAAAGTTATGAGTAACAAATGAAACGATTGAACGAACCTGTATATTTGTTTTATCATCATCATTGACGGATGACTTTTTATCATCAGAAAACTGAGCAGAAGCTGAACCAGCATCCATCTTTGACTCCTCTTTGACCTCCCCGCGCTGTTCCTTTGTGAGGTTCATTCCTTTTTTTATCATCCAAGGCGGTAAAACTTTCTGAGCCTTGGTCTCTGATTCAGATTTAGCATCCACTCCCTTGCCCTCAGCCCCAGAAAAGGCAACTTCAACCTAGAAGGTTCATTAAAAAGCTCATTGATTGTTAGAGTGGTGCCTTTCAAGATCCAGCGATATAACAAGCATGAGGTGAAAAAATGGGATACCTTGGTCTCGCCAACAAAAGGCATTGGCGTTCCCCCATATCCTTGTGATGATTTTGAGGGATCATTGCCATCGAGATCTCCATTTCCTGCACGTGCAGCTGCATTTGCACGAGCTTCCCATGCTAAAAGAGTTCCAAATTCTGGAACTGGCAAATCTTTGACTCTGTTGAGTTGTTCCAGTAAAGGTTTAAGCTGGACCTGCAATTATTTGATTTATTCATCAACATTTAGCAATAGAAGAATCCCTCTTTTAAGAAACATGGCTTGAAGTTGAAGGTCCTATCACGCTAACAAAGGTACAAAAAAAACTTTGGCAATCAATGATCCCCATCAATTCTGAAACAGATGGAAGTTGAGAAGGACAGAATCATGAATTTTCTACAAAACAGGTGCTCATTATTTACAGAAAATAATCAGTTCATTACAGCATAGAATTATACCTTGTGTTCTCGATATGATAAAAACAATTTAGAGAAAGAAAGAAAAAAATTGAAAATGAACATGATTCAGAATACACTTCTTTTGGGTCATTGTACAAAATGTAAAATCCATTAAAGTAAAATTCAGTTGAAAAATAAAGTTATATTTCAAGAGATCAAACCTCCATCTTCTGAAGCATGTCCTTTATTTTTTCATGCCGACGCTTCCTGGCTTTATCATCTCCATCCCCTACTTGAGCAGCTGCCAGTTTGTCACTCTCTGCAACCAGCTCTCCATTGCAATTTTCACAGTGGAAGTATTCATCCTCAAAAGAGATTAATCGCAGAGCATCCAGAGCAGTGTACCTAATCAATATCATAAAATTTTCAAGCTTATTTCCAGGTAAATAAGTCAATATAGAGTGTGCTGTAATTCCAGTTTAAAATAACAATATATATACTACAAAGAACATTTTTTAAGAGAGAAAAAAATATCATCAAAACCTTCTCGAACAGTTGGGGCATATATACTCTTGAACTGTGTTCTTGTCCTCTAATTCATCTTTCAGTTTTTTCTTCATGCGGTGCAATCTGTATCTAACCACATCAAAGATCTGTAACCAAGTAAAGCTAACTGATCAGAATTAAGTCTGTTTTCTTCGAGTTTAGATACAATTATTATTTAGTGATGAAGAGAACATAAAAATTACATATAGAAAAGAAACCTGTGCATAGTCAAGCGAGCAATAGGAGTGTGTGTGCATCTTAATCTTTTCATCCCCCTCCTTCGATGGGTGACCATCGGCTGTGGCAGCAACTGCAGCACTAAATATCTTTGCTCCCTTAGCTGTCTGGAAAAGCAAAGATCAAAACAATGAAGAACATGCCTATAAATAATGATATCATGCAAGGAAAGGATAACTCATTGATACAGCTGCTCCACATTAAGAAGTATGAATCATTTGGCAATATATTTAACAGAATTCAAATGGATTTTGCTGTATGAATAATACCAGACAAGTTTACATACCACGTATGTTAATCAACCTCAGATGAAGAAATGCAAGAAGATAACAGGTAAAATGAGACGAAAAAGTGCAGAGTTGATGAGACTGAACATCATTCAACTAAATTCCAATCTTTATTCTTATTTTTCAATCTCCCCTCTAGTGAATATCTAAAATGGTGTAAAACATACAAGGTGCATTGTCCATATGTAGTGAAAGAAAGAAGGTAAAGGCAAAGGAATGCAGGCACTAGTAACTGCAGTAGAGCCCGACTATCATTGAATGCCGCATGAACTATATTTATTAGTATGCTCCAAGTGCTAGTGGTATTCATGCAATCTAAGGTATAAATTCAAAAAAGCTCATAGAGCCTTTTATTAATGCACTTCAGAGATTTTCTACAAGAAAACAAGATTTTTCTCCCTCTCAAAATCCCGTTACTATCTGTTTTCAGCAAGCTCATTTAATCTTCCCTCTGGCCAACAACTACTTTCTTCCTCTTTCTTGAACTAGACAAATGGACATTCCACCAGAAATTAAGAAAAAAAGGTTCTCCTATTGGCAATAAAAGGAGAGATAGAGATTTTACAAGTGAATTTAAACAAAATACACCAAGAGGCTACAAAATCAGTAACTTCCCAAGGCCCTCCAACTGCCTTTCTACTCCTTGAAACACTTCTCGGTTTCTTTTTAAACAAAATTTCCCAAAATAACACACAAACCATTCAACATAAGCACCTTCGATGCAATAGACAAAGTTAAAATCCTGAAAGTTACATACTGAGATATTCCAAGCTACTAACCTAATAATAGGCACAAGAACAAGATGCATAGATAGAGTCAGCACTGACCTCTCTTCTATGATCTCGGGTAATCAGTTTTTCCTCTTCTAGAAACCTTAGGGTTCGACGTAATTGCTTCGAATGTAGTTTTAGGTTCTTTGCCAAATCTTCTTCCCGAACCCATTGTCGTCTACGACAGGATACAACAACAAAAGCGATAAGCAAGGCAAAAATGTGGCAGTAAAACAGCTCACCAGATTCACAGAAGGAGATACATACACGCATGGCTTCATCATCATAACAAATTCAAGAACAGAAATATCATTGACACAAAATCACAAACCTTAGGCAGGATCATATCCTTCTGTGATCTAGTTTCATAGAAGGAGATACATACATGCATGACTTCATCATCATACAAATTCAAGAACAGAAATACTAGACACAAAATTACAAACCTTAGCTAATTAGCTAATTTAAAAACAGGATGAGGTTCTTTAACAGATGAACAAATAATAAGAAAAACTGAAATGATAACATAACCTCCAGTTTGAAAGAAACAAAAGTACAACTAAGCTATTGAGTAAGCCACACCAATGTTGCCCTTCTCGTCTCAAGAAACATATATAACAACCATGATACACATTGATTTAGTTGTTCCACACCAGCACTAGCAGAATTGGGTGTTCAATACGGTGCCCAGCTTAGTCTTGAAATATAACTACCAAGAATCAGGCTAAAAGTGCAATACATTTTTTTTTTGGGTAAGAAACCGAGTTTTCATTGAGAAAAATAAAAGAATAAACAATGGCATACAAAAAACAAACCCAACAAAAATTCCCAACAAGCTACAGAAAGGGACTCCAACTCAACAAGATCAACCCAAGACCATAATTACAAAAAGAATTACTGGCCGAAGCCCACAAAGAGGTATTAAACCTAACCGCCCCCAAACCATATTACAAGAACCTAACCGCCGACAAAGAGGAACAAAGAGGCATTAAACCTAACCGCCCCCAAACCTTATCACAAGAACGCTCCACCTCTCTAAAAATCCTATTGTTTCTCTCAAGCCAAACCCCTCAATGAAGGAATAAACAAGGGCATACAAAAAACAAACCCGGCGAAAATTCCCAACAAGCTACAGAAAGGGACTCCAACCCAGCAAGATCACCCCAAGACCATAATTGCACAAAGATTTAGTGATCGAAGCCCACAAAGAGGCATTAAACCTAACCGCCCCCAAACCTCAGTACAAGAACACTCCACCTCTATGAAAATCCTATTGTTTCTCTCGAGCCAAACCCCCATCCATCTATCCCAAAGAAACTGAACAAACGGACAAACACAACAAATGATGAAAGTCTTCAGACTAACATATGCAAAGGATACACTGCTGAGGGAGTAAAACAGAATGCCTCCAAACACAGTCCAAATGATAAAAGTGCAATACATTCACAAGCAAGAAAGCAGGTTCCATTCGAATTTCCAATAATCCAATCACATTTAAGCAAAGTTCCTGTGTAGAATTCGGTCCACTAATATAGCTCCCCCTCCCCCCCCTTCTCTCAGTTTCTTAGTAACAACAAATTCTTCCTTTTATATAACACTGAAGATTTCCAAGTAAATAAAACGCAAAAAGAGCAGAGTACCTCGTGAGAGCATCAAGGACGACAACCGCAATTCCCCTATTATCACTCCGACCGGTCTTGGGCTGATTATCCCCTTTAGTCGTAATATCGTCGTAGAAAGCTCTCGCAGCTAGCTTGACCAACCTGCCCAATTGATCAAAATCATTCAACAAACAAACAAATTAAACCAAACCCAGGAAGAAAATCAAAAAACAGAAAACAGTTCCATTGTCGAGAATTCAGAGACGGCTACAAATTGTCATTGCATCATTTGAGAGAGCTCGGAAGTTATAGAGGAAAGTACCTGTTCAAAGGTTCGATACTCATGGTGATGATAAATTAAGTAAGGTTCAATTCTTCAATCAAATACTTAGTGATGGTGTTGCTATTATATGTGGGGTGAATTTCGTTTCGGCATTCGATTGGAGCAAAACTTTGCAGAGCAGAGAGCGATCTGAAAGTCCGAAGAGAAAAGGGAAAAAATGATGAGCATGGAAGCATTGGCCGCTATAAATACACGAAACAAACCGCATGCCGCATGGTATTAGGAAATTTGCGGGTCGGGTCATCTACCATGTTTCGGGTCCATGAGTACAATCGGCCCGATGTATTGGGCCTATGTAAAGGCTTTTGGATCAAACTGGCCCAGATCAAATCAGGCTTGATTCCACTTTTTTAATCGAATTTTGGTCTGTCCCCAAAGTTTGGATCCCGGTGCCCTCAACTTTATTTAATGAAAATATTATTAAGATTTAATCGAATTTCTTATACATATAAATTGATAAATTGATTATAGATCAAATGTGTTTATAAACTAGGAAAAACTAAGTCATTACATAATAAAAATTGACAGTTTTGATGAAATTTTTTATAGGAAGTACTAAGGGACTGTTTGGGGCACTAAATGAGTTATTATAGTCGGTGATTATAATAGTAGGTGCGTTATAATAGTTGTGAATAGTAAATATTATTCAAGTCAGTATAATTTCTATATTAACGGTGTTATAATAGTCGGTGGACGAAACGTAAACTGAGTTATAATAATTAAGTTTATCCAACCCCAAGTTAGTGTCCCAAATTTCTCTTAAATGGTTTTTAAAATTACAACTTCATCTAGTACTATTTCTATGTTTTTTTTTAGTTCCACAATTATGAAAATGTAAAATTATGATTACATGTCAATTATCTATGAGCTACGACTCACTTTCAAGAATTTAACTTAGATTTTCAATGTCCCTCTCATTTTAAAAGTTTCAATTTAATGTATTTCACTTAGTTAAATCTTAAATACAAATCATTTTTAACTCACTTAAAAAGTACACATAATTTTCTTAATTTTTTTTGCCATTTTGTTGGGCAAAAATATGTTTGTAAAAAGAAGAAGAAAATTCATAGTGAGTTTCCATCTGCATAATTTTTTGAAATTATCAAACAATCACTTTGCAACTCAACTGTGAGTGCTCATTAGTTTATTATCAAGAATAACCTCCTTACCAAACAATTTATCAACGCTAACATAATTTTTGGCCACTATCAATCTTAACATTTATCGGTGCAATCCTGTCGACGATTCTTTTTTTTCAAAACTTTTTTTTTTTTTGTCTATTTGAAATTTTTCTTAAAAAAAATAATAAAATAAAATTTGACAGGATTGAATTTATTTATTTAAAATAATGTCGAAAATATTTGGGTATCTTTCAAAATACCATCCATAAATAATGTTAAAAGAACAATGAGAATTTTTAAGGATGTTTGAGATATGAATTTTAGATAAATTTTGAAATAAACACTAACACTTTTAAAAGATAAATTAATTTAACATTCTTTTTTTATAAGTACGTTTTTTTATAAACACGTTCATTCTAAGTTTACGCACTGTTTATAAATTATAGTATTATGACGTTTTATCTGTTTGTTATGAAAACTTCAAAATATATAGAGAGAAAAAAAAAAATCTCAAAATTGCAACAAGATTTATACGATTTTTTTACTTCAAATTCTCTTCTATAATTTTTTGGTCCATTTAAAAAAAAACAAATCGAGCCAAACCGAAGAATCTTGGCCAAATCACACTAGGATCTTAGATTTTTTTTTTAAATGGAAATTTCGATCCTGGCCAGGATTGCACCGAGAAATGCTAACGAAGATCTGAGTTTTTTTTTTTTTTTATCGATTATTTTTTTAAATGGAAAGCCGAATCCTGACCGCCAGGAATGCAGGCTAAAACTGATAGTGGCAAAAAAAAAACGACGTTAATCTTGATAAAAGTTTGGAAATAAGTTATTCTTGTTAATACACTTGTGCATAGTCTTCAAACAATTTATCAAACCACCACGACGAGTGGGCACATCGCCTAGATATTCGAGCATGTTGATCCCGCACTTGTGAGAATTTTTTTTTTTTTTTCTTTTTTTTTTTTTTTTTTTTAGGAAAATGATAGAAGAGGTAGAGGCTTCTTCTTAACGTATTACGAAGGAGTATTGTATATAAATTACTGGGCTGATCGACAGCCAAGCTTTCACAACATTATCTTATACGCTACATTAAAAAGTTCAATTTTATGTGGTGCACCCTTCCTAGAGTTTGGATATTATCTATATAATATATTCAACACAAAAATATCTATTTATGTTGCATATATTATATTCTCTCTCATTTTCTGTAAATATATACACAGTACATATGACATATATATATATATATACAAGCCCAAAATTGCATATACTTGCTTCTTTCCTGTCTGTACCTTTGGTTTTAATTGCAATAACCTTTGTTTTTTTCCTTACTAAAATAAAAATGGGTCATATATAATTAGGTTAATTAAATTACATTTTCCAACATCAACATATGACATATTTTATCAACATGATATGAGTTCGAGGTTGGCCTTTTTGTAAGGCGAGGCTTGCGCCCCACATGCCCCGAGCCCATGATATCTTCAACGGGATGATTTTCCCAGTCTGATTCTATGGAGAAAAGGGAATGACGATCCCTAATTAACCCTCATATAAATACATCATTACTATTGAAAGTAAATTCTACATTCTATAAACCTCCGATTGGGTTGACCTAGTAGTCATGAAGGATCTTGAGAATATTATTAAAGTCCTCATAGACAGAATGAGTTCATTCTTTTGGTGCTACCTAGGAATTAATTTTCTATGAGTTTTTTTAGCAACCAAATGTTGTAGGGTTCACGTGAGATTAGTAGAGAGTGGGTAAGTTGATTCGGACATCACACGGTCATAAAAAAAAAAAAAAAAATTACACTCTAAACATTTGCTACACACTAAACACTTTGGTTTAACTTAAGTATGGGAACATGTGTAGTAAGCACTACACCGATGTGCAGATCTTTTTATTTTGCAGGTCACTTCTTTCTCTTAAATTATAAATTTATCGTACGTAAAAGTCAAGTGAGACTCCACCATATCAGAATTTGGCATTAACCCTAATTAATTATAACATGATCTAATTACTCAAAATAGGTTATATATTCTATATTTTTTTTCAAGCAAAGTAATATTTAAAACCTCAACTCGAATTCATGTTTGTTTTACTAATGTGACTTGTCTTACCTTACGCGATTGAAATAAAATGTTACAACACACCAAGCTTATTTTTAATAAATTCATGTTTAAATATTTGTTATTTTTAGTAATATAACGTAGATATTCGATTGAACTCCATGGCCAATTGATTGTTATTATTATTATTTAGATTTAGATTTTGGAGAAATAAAATAATTAGTGGGAGCCATGCATATTATGCGAATTATGATAAAAATCCACCATGGGACAGATATTGAGCATGCATATATATTTGATATTTATAATCATATGATATGTATTTTATTCTATGGAGATGGATGATTAAAAGCATATGGAAGGTTTAATTAACCACTTTTATTCTTATTTCGTCAAGGAAATGATAGGATAATCATTTCAACCTGCAATTTTTTCTTAATGTTCTATGAATTTTCCAATTAATGGTCCACTCCCACCTTCTTGTCTACATCTTCTTGGCAGCTTCGATGCTTCTTCTTTCGGGAGTTTTAAGTAATTTCATCATTGCTCTTATGTTCTATCAATTATAACAACAATGACTATATTATATACACCCTTTTTTTTCTTTCTTGAAGTTATATATATATATAAATAAAAATTAGCAAAATATAAAATATTTTGTAAATATAGCAAAAAGATCAGTCACTATTACTGATATTCATTCATAAAATGACTATCACTGACAGACTACTCTATCACTGACAGACTACTCTGAGTGATAGTCACTCACAAAATTTTATAAAAAACATAAGTGATGGACTACTATTAGTGATATTATTATTAGCGATACTATCCGTGATAAAAAAATGTTATATTTATAATTTTTTTAAAAAAACATTATATTTTTAATTATTTTACTCTAAATTGATAATTTTCATATACATATATATAATTCAATTATATAAAGAGTTTATATATAGAGAGAGTTATATACCCACAAATTTAATGTTTATCATATTATCCACAATTTTTCTTTCCTTTTTATTTTTTTTCTTATTTTAATTTATAGATTCAAATTCTCTCCACCATATAATTGTGCACTTTTATTAAAAAGGTTGAGGGATTGTAGGGCACTAAATGTGGTGTGTTGGTCAAGAAAATTGATCAATTTAGTGCTTTTAGGAGAGTAAAATTCAACAAAAATGAGTGTTCATTGAGAAATATTTGTGTTTGCTTGTGTGCTTGGTGTGCTTCCACTCAACGAGTGTGAAAGATTTATAGAATATATACACTAAACTTATTCATTTGAATTACAAGTCCTTGAAATATATATATAGGTGGAGTTGGATTAATTTTTTGTCGAGCTTTTCTAGCTATCGAAAGAATGGTTATCTTAAATTTTAAAAAGTTGAGTTGTCGCTTTTAATTTGTTTAGTTATCTAAATAACATATCTTAGTCGTCGAACTTGTATATATTTTGAGATGAAACGTACTTTGAAACTTTATACAAGTGACAATTCTACACCTCATATGTTCTATAAAAGGCACTTGACCCTCAATAATCAATCAACCATACTAATAACGGATTAATAATTAATGGTTAAACTAAATTGATCTATTCACTTTTTTTTTAATATTCGTGAGTGTCCGAACTAGCCCACGCGTCCCTTGATTAATCTCACGAAACAGGAAGTAGGTGACCACTAGGAAGAGAACATTAATAGTCTTAAGGTCCTTCGTGACCACTAAGTCAAATCATTGATAATTAATTGATGTACTCACTGTAATTATTAATCGACAAACCTGAACATAATTCAATTGGTTAAGATATATCCAAGATTTGATTCAGGAACAGTATGGTTGAACTAAAAAAAATAAACCTAATGTATATTGTACTTTTTGCATAGATATTTACAGCTAATTTCTTGATATTTTGGTAATATATTCTCAATCCAACACCCCCACGATAGAAAATTTCCCCATTAACTATTTACATCGTGGTAATTCCACTTTTGAGCAAGAAAAATTATAACGAAAAATAAATAAATAATTTTTAATAATAAAAAAAAAGGCCAAGCCTTTGATGGCATTACATTATCCAAAGCTAGGCTAGCTACCTAAGTCTCACACATCCAAAACAAAGTAGTAAATCTAGATGATATCAAAAGAAAATCTCAAACTTTATGTTTCACTCTTAACTTTAATAACAATTTGGAAATAGATCATAAAATCCAATTACAAATTGATGTAAGACGATTTAGAATAATGTTACGTAGGTTTAAACCTACTCGAAGTTTTTCGAAGCCTACAACAAACGATATATTCGTACCAAACATAAGCTCAACTTCTATAAATTAAATCAAACATTAGAGTTGTATTATAAAAGATATGTTGATGCATTAAAATTAAAATTAATAAAATGCAAATAAATACCAAGATACTTTGGAGTGGCATTAAACTTAACAGGATAAAAAGCAAAACATGGAACATGGACTTTCTTTCCCATCACCTCAATGCCTTTAATACACAGCCACACCACATAATTAAGATATGAGGAATCAAGTGATTTTTTTTTTTGGAAATAAATAATAATCTTTTATTTTCTTATTTTTCCCAGGGATAAAAGTGTCGAAATCAAACTACTGTGAATAAAAATAAGTGACATATTTGGGTAAATATTAAATATTTTTTTAATTATTATTTAGGTTAAATTACAAGTTTAGTCTTTAAACTAACTTTCATGTTTGTGTTAGGCTTTGACACGTTCAAAAAATCTAAAAATTAATGGATAATTTATCTATTAGGTATAAAATTAATTTTTATGTCTAATAAAACCCTAAAAAATCAATTTTATGTTTAGTAAATCTGTGAGTTTTTAAAATGTTCAATGCATAAAAAACTAGTAGACACAAAATTAAAAAATTTAGAAATCTATGGGATACAAAATTAAAAGTTTAGATTTATTACATTTTTTAAAGTTCGGGAACCAAAAATTGAAGATTTCCCCTAACACATAAAAGTGTAAGTAAAAGCAACAAGCCTTTCCCGTCGCATATACTTTTGTCAACTCGTCGGTAAGGTCGACGGGAGTACCACATCGAGTGAGACTTTGTCGACGCCAGAAAGTCGACCAACAACAGATTGAGCCTCTCCCTGACGCCTACTAATAAACATAAAATTGAAGTTAAAAAATCTATTAAACACTTCTTAAGATCAAAGAGACTTATTAGATACAAAACTGAAAGTTGGATGACCATTAAACAATTTCCTAAAGTTTGGGACCAAATAAATACAAATCTAAACGTAAGAGTTAAAGAAGCAAACTTGTAATTTAATCTATTTTGAGTTTTGACAAGATTATTGTAGAGAGAAGGTGTGTGGAAGTGTAAGGGGTGCCCTACAAAGGCATATCCAAAGTAGTGTGTGGAGCAGTAGTGTTTGGATAGGGAAAAAAGAGGGTTCATATTCATCCCCTCCAAGCCTGAAATGCAAATGAATCTAAGCACAAAAATGAGGGTTTCAAATTTCAACCACAAATATGGAAATTTGGTAGAGACAGGCAGGGAGAAACACAGGCAAGGGACTTTTTTAAACCTAAATTTTATACCTTTTTTTTTATTGTGTTATATATGTTTTAATTAGTGATACACATGGGTTCTAGCTTTCACTATCACCCACTCTCCCAACACATTGTACATTCAAAGAACCCTTTTTTTTCTCTCTTTTCTTTCAACTTTCAAGCTTATCTCTTTCTCATTGAAAGCAACCCTGGAACAACCCAATTACCCTAGCTCTGCAATTACATCAGTGGTCCTTTGAAATTATGTCAGTCTCTCAAGAGAGAAACAGAGCGGCATGTATAAATGGAAAGTGATTTTTGGGGAAGAAAATTATGTGCTTTGGGGGTTTAATTAATTATATTGCAAAGGAAGATCAACAAGAAGGTTAATTATAGCTTTCAATTGTGGATCGCCTGAGTTGAGTAGAGGAGAGTACATGAATGAACCAACTCACATCCTACATCCAAATGAGATAGACTTAAAAAAATTGATAATTTCTACACGCACCTTTCGGTGACCCAAACATAGTAACTCAAAGTTTTGTATCTTCGACGATCCCATGTGGACGTCAAATCGAGGCTGAATCTGATTGTTTGGAAGTGTGCAAACTACTTAATGGAGTTGGAGTTGATCTAACTGAAATCACTTACTACGTTTCTGTTGAACTCAAAAATGCAGCAGGGGTAGTCTCTTTCATACACACGAGGCGATGGGCTAACAACCTGGCTCATCAGGTGGCTAACAATGCCATGAATTTTAGGATTACAGACCGGTGGGAGGATCCTGTTCTCACTGGTTTTGATGTTTTTTTAAATAGGGGTAGCTCAAGGCTCTCTCGGTTAGTTCATGTTTTTTTTGTTATCAAAAAAAAAAAAAAAAAAGTAACTCAAAAGTTAAGAGTGGTTTTGTTTGGACCAATCTTACATTGGGCGACCTAGAAATTTGTCTACGGAGCATGTGAGTGAGGACAAAGCATTCTGCAATGACGCGTTCGAGACAAGTGCAAGACGTGGCTAGGTCGCAAGAGATGTCAGGTTGCGTACCGAATGCGGATTTCGAATCTTGGGCCTGGAGCGATATAAGATAATGGATGGATGGGACTATTGTCATTTTTAAAGGAGGGAATATATGAGATGAAATGAGAAATAGGTGTTTTTTTTCTTCTTTTATAAATATACATTTGGTGATTGGATTAGGGTTTGGGAGAAGAGTGTTTAGGGTTTAAGTAGATAGGCATCTGGCAGTGGGAAGTAGGAGCACAAACCAAACAAAAACCCTTTCAATTTTATTATTGAGACTTGAGAGGGAAAGGGCAAAGGAGGTAGCTTTCTTTATTGCTGCTATCTCTCCTTGAAGAAAAAGCTAAATAGATAAGCACGCATGGAGAGAGCTCAGTACCAATAACAACATTCTCTCCCAAAAAGACTTGAATAGATAGATAGAGAGAGTTAGAGAGAGAATGCCTTTTAGTTGAAAGTGACATTTGGGAGAGAGAGAGAGAAAATTAATAATTTCTTTCAATAAAAAACCAGTCAACAGACCATTGCCTCTCTAGGCAGAGGTTCTTCAGAGAGTTGTACACTGCTGTGTGTGAGAGAGAGAAATAATAATTGTCCTTTCACTCCTAGGGTTTTATATGTACCTATCCTATCCTCCACACCCATATCCAAACATTAAATTTGCTTCATCAATTGCAAATACTACATTAGAAAAAAATTGCCACAATTAGATCTATAACACCATTAACCATCATCACCAAAAAAAAAAGGTGTATTTTGAAGAAATAATACAAACCCATGTTCCAAAATGGAGAGAAAAGAAAACCCATTAGCCCAAAATTCAAACCCAGTTCAAAAGATCAAAACTTTATAATGGAATCTTGCATACATCTGATGTTAGTGACAAAAGGACAGATTATTCAATGAGACCGCCATAATTTAATTGTCTCTTTAAAATTGTTACAATAAATCAATAACAAAGAATAAGTAAGCGCAGAAAAAAAAATGGAACAGATTTACGTTTTACGTGGTTCATTAACGTCGTGTTAGCTATACGTCCACGGGCACAAGGGAGAACATGATTATTACGAAGTTAGAGAGATTACAAATGAACAGATAGGGGCGACTGAAGTCATTAGAAAGTTTATATATATATGACATCATTCTAATGACCTAATACAAAATGGGTCAAAGCCCAAAATAGATAAGTAAAAACCTAAATTTTTCCTTTAGCGAGACCCGTACCAACCAGTTGTAGAGGGTCTCATAACAGATTCAAGGCATTTCAACAAAAACCGATCAACGATGTAAAACTGTCAACGACATTATGACAACCTCCTCGAATAATTTCTCGAGGAGAAGGAGTTGTGTGTGTCAAAGTCATCAGCTGCAAGCCACGTGAAGTGGCACAAATACTAGGTGACTTATGTCCACTCACTTCCCATTATATCACTTCACTCTAAAGATCCAACTTTTTGCTCAAAAGAAAAAGCCCTTGGTAACCCCTTCAAAACCAATAACTACTTGTCTAGCTATCTCAAATAAATTCCACCCCAATTCCTCTCTTTCCCCATCTTCAAAACTCTCCCTTTCAACAAACAACACCATCTCTCCATTGCCATTGCCTATGTCCTTCTCAAAGCTCCTGTCTTTCTCAAGTATTATTCCACATTTGTACCTAAAATTCTCTCAAAGTTCTTCTCAAATTAAAGCATGTTCTTCTACTTTCTTTATCACCAATAATAATGCTTGTCTTTCTCAACTCTTTCTCATGTTTTTTTTTCTCTCTTAACTTTGCAGAGAGTGATTAAGCTAAGGAGATCGGTTTATTACATCTATTGGAGGGAGGGTGCAATTGTCACTCTCAATTAGGGGTGTAAGGACCCGAACCGAATCGAAAAAGATAGGTTTGTGACAAGCGAGACGACCAACTAGGGAGATTATTATAGGTTCCTCTAGGGTTTGTTTTCTTTTTTTTGTCTTTGGGTGCAAATCCCAAATCAAGGAAGAAAAATTAAAGATATGTTTGTGTTCAATAGTTGTAGTAGTAACCATGGCAATATTGACCCCATCTCTTTCCATGACCATTCCTTTCTCCACTTTCCTTCTCCTTTTGATGATGATTCTTCCCTTCTTCTTCAACAACAATCTCAACAATATGACATTTTACTTCATCATCACTTACCATTAAATGATCATCCAACATCAAATTTTGTCAATAATTTGGGATCAGAATCAACAAGAATTGTTATCACTGATGATCAGCAACAACAGATCCAAAGAAAAAGAGCTTCATCAAAGAGAGATAGGCACAGCAAAATCAACACTCTTCGAGGGCCGAGGGATCGACGAATGAGACTCTCACTGCCTGTGGCTAGAGAGTTTTTTGGCCTACAAGACATGCTTGGTGTTGACAAAGCTAGCAAAACTGTGGAGTGGTTGCTCTTTCAAGCTAGACATGCAATCAAGAAGCTAAGTTCAAGGGATAATTGTCACAATAACGGCGATGGCGATGGCGATACTACGAGGAGTCCATCGTTGATTTCGGATGGGGAAGTCGTGTCTGGGATTGACGAAACGACTATCGTCGTCAATAACGCCGCCAGCACGAAAGAAGGTCGAAAAGCGACAAGGAAAGAGAAGAGAGATAGGGTTACGAGGAAAACGACAGGGTTCCACCCTATGGCGAGAGAGTGTAGAGCGGAGGCGAGAGCGAGAGCCAGAGCGAGAACGAGGGAGAAACAGCTGCAAATTAGACAGAATGCAAACCCAATTGAGCAAATTGAAGGAATTACAAAACAAGATCTTATTAGCAAAATAAGTTCAGGAGGGACAGAAATTGATGAGCAATTAAGAACAAGATCAAATAATAATAATCAAGGAATAATCATAGATGATAATCCAGCTGATGATTGTTTGATGATCATGGGAAGGTGGAGCCCATCCAACTCTATTTACAATTCTCTGCATAACAACAACAATGGAAGTCCCCAAGAGGTAACTTCCAAACAGCAACAAACTTAATTGTTTTTTCAATTCTATTGTGACAAGTTAAGTACTTTTTTAACCTACTCAATTCTATAGTTTTTTGGGTGTGACAAACATGCATTATCAAATAGGTAAATTCCAAGAAAATTTGCAAGTACAGATTGTTGTTCATATATTTCTGACCATTTTCTTAAAATTTGGTGTTACTTTTCAGCATCCATTTGGAGACTTTCAATTCTTTGGAAAACCATGGGAGCCCTACAACAATCATGGCAGTATGTTAACTACTCAGATCAATTAATACTTTCAAGTGTGTCCAATGGTAAATTATTATAATTCTCATATAATGCTTTGTGTTGCCCTTCTTTTTCTTCTATTGGAGTGTATATTATACAAAACCACATAATCTTCGTCTTATAATGTCATTTCTTTCCTACAAACTAATTTTGTTCTAACTCCCTCATAATCATAATGTACCGCGCGAATATTAAGGATGTAAATACTTAAGGAGATGTTTGGAGCGCTTAGTGAGTTATAATAGTATGTAGGTTGTCTGTGAATAGTAAACACTATTGAAGTCAGTGATAATTCAGTCCACTTAGCTCCAAGTTGGTGCTCAAGCACCTTTTTTTTTTTTTACAACATGTTGGGGTGGGGGTGGGGATTGAACCTAGATCTCATAGTCACTACATTATGCCGCTTGGTCCAAACAGCTTCTTAAGTAAGTATATAAGTAATTGAAACTTTCTAATAAGTTGAGATTTTCTAATTGGAGTATAAAAAACCTATGTAAACTTAAGGTTTCGGCCTACATGAGTTTCTCCTAAGTTTCACTATGGATTCTTTTAAGCAAATTCTTCTTCACAACATTATGGTTTCGGCTATTTGACATATATGGAAGGAAATAAACGATAAAGTGTTCAACGACAAGTTTCACGTTCATCTTTCATCAAGGGAAGTCATTCTTATTTTGATGGGGTGTCATGCTATACAAAGTCCAAACTCTTTTTTAGTTATGATATCTCTTGTACCACCTTGAATTGGAAGGTTTTTTTTTATAAGGTTTTGTATGTTTCTCACATACATCAATAAAGTATCCTTTTAAAAATATATATATATAATTCTATTTTGTAGATAGAGAGCTTGTTCTAGTCCTAATAGTTTGATTTTCTTGGTTTTTTAGTAAAACAAAATATGGGGTTGGGAATCCAAACCTTTGATCTTTGGGTAGAGATTATAATATCTTAGTCAGTTGAGTTATGCTCGAGTTTTGGTAGGAATCGATTCAAATCTCTTACTCTTTATTGTCGATATTATATTGACCTTTAATCAATTGATTTATGTTCTAGTTCACTCTTAATGGTTTAGTGTGTTTTATCTTAATTGACCTTCTCTCATGTATAAAATGCTAACACTTTACCTAAAACAAAATAAAAAATAAAAGCATCTACTTGGAGATAATTTATAAGTTCTCATTATATGTATTGAAACATTTTATGCTATGCTTCTAAATCCATATAATAAGTGCATTACAGATAGAAGGAGTGAGAAAACTTTTAAGAAGTGATTGAATGACCATGATTAATTATTATCCACTACATAGTACAAACTAAACCCATATATATATATATATATATTTTGTGCAACTCCATTCACACAATACTAAGAATAAAAAATTCAACATTCCAAATGATTCTATGGCATTACACACTTAAATGACACTTTCTCTTGTATGTAAATTACATAGGATTTTTTTTATCTTTTTATGTTTATTATAAATATGAAACATTTGGGGTTGTATTTAAGAATGGAGTATTAATTTTCTACAGATTTTCTTGGCAGTCAAATGTTGTAAGGTCAGGCAGTCTGGGAGAATAGTCTAGGTGCGCGTAAGCTGGCCCGGACACTCACGAGTATTAAAAAAAAAAAAAATAGAGTATCGAGATTTAAACTTTTTTTTTAAAAAAGATCGAGATTTGAACTTTCGACCTCAAAAGAGGGAGTACATGTCAATTACACCATGTGAAATTTACGGAATAACTTTGTTGTTAATGGATGATATTGAAATAAGAGAAACATATGGAAAGTCCAGTTTAGCCCTTGGAGATACATGCATGAACCTGGGAAAAGTTAGGTAGATAACATTAAAATTTCTTGCTCCTAATAATGAAACAAAACTCAAAAGTCCCTTACAGCTTGTTTTTTTAACCAATAATAATATTGCGTTATTTGTTTTTGTTAATTAATTTATATATGTTGCTCTCTAGAATTATAGTTAGTGTGTGTGATGAATATTAAATATAGTTCTTCATAAGCTTGTGATTGAGATTATGGAGAATTGTGTGTTTATAAAGTGTAGTTTTTGGTTCAATTTCTTTGGGATAAATTGGAAGTTTGATTTATAGGTCGATTTATAATTGGCGCAATGACACATATGACAATTATCTAACACAATATAATAGCAAATTTAACACAATTTTTTTTTTTTTAAATCTAGTCCAATCTAAAAATGTTTGCAAATATAATACAATTTTATGATAGACTATAAAAATGATCTCAGTGATAGAGGTGTATCACTATAAACCAAAAGAAATTTATGTTATAGACTATAAAAATTTAGTTTTCTAAAATTAGGTTTAATGTATAAACAATTTTGTTGTTTTTATCAAGTCAAAAAAAAAATTCGTCGTTTTTGCTTCAACAATTGTAAGGATCGAACCAATCCACCTTTGAGATGGTAATTGATGCCTTGCATACTCAGATTGACAAAATAATTTTGTTATTTTGTTTTCTATGTTTGAAATCTTACCGTAGATTTTTCAAAAAAAAATTTAATAATATTAAGGTTGTTAGTTATAAAGACCACTATAAATCAAGGGAATGGAACATCTGACCTCTTAGTCACGAGTTCATATATGTTTATATACTTGATTTTATAGTTTATTGTTTTCTAAAAATCAAAAATCAAAAATAGAAATTGAATGCGTTATCAAACGGTACCGCGTTTTCCATTTTTTTATTATTAATTTTTTTTTTAAGAAACCTTACTTTTTAAAAATTCTTTAAAAAAACACTTTTAAAATAGGTTGTGATATAAAATATATCCTTGAACTTTGAGAAAGATTTCAATCATAATCCTTAGACTTTGAAAAAAAATTATTTTAACCCTCAAACAAAATTAGTTTTTTTTTTTTTTTTTTTTTTTTGAAATTGGATCATATTTAAAATTATTAAACATATGGGAAATGCACATATATACATATACATACACAATTGGCCACTATTCATGAGATAGAACCTTTTAAATTGCCCTCTCACCAAAGGGGAAATAGTGATTTTGCAAAATATATATATATATAAAAAGAATGTGTATTTAGATTTGACAATATTGATTTATAACTTGGGTTTATTAGCTCCTATATTTTTTTAAAACTTTTTGAATATAAAAAAAGGGACCCAATGCGTAGAATCTATAACATAAACCAAATGATAAACTCAACACCAACAATAATTATTATATTTTTGGCAATAAATGGTATGTGACTAAATTCGAAGATATATATGAAAAAAAAAAAAATTACCTAATTGGAAATTGTAGAACTTTGAAGATGGAGAAATTTGAAAGCAACCCATGAAATTGAAAACCCTCTGAAAATGCAAGAAGAAGATGAAGAAAGAAAGCCCTATTTCAAATTCAAAGAAAAAGACATGAGACTTATATCTTTCCTCTAAAAAAAATGCAAAAGAAGCATATTCCCATCATTGGTAAAGTTAAAGTAATAAAGAAAACCAACCCCCTTCTTCAAAAGCGTTTTCAAATTTGTTTTTTTTTTTCACTTCACCAACTACAAAGGATTTTGTTTTTGTCGCATCAAAAATGGTTTTCTTAATCTTTCCAAATTAAAATTGTGTTTGTCAAAAGCATATAAGCTATAAACCCAACAAGCTTGTTTTCAAATCTTCAAATCACACACGAGTTCCAACACAACAACTCCTATTCACACCCATTCTGAAATCACGTTAAATTACCAATAAATTCAAAATTTTAAGTCATGACAACTATCTCCATTAATATGAGACTTTCTGGGTGAAACCACAAACAAAGTCATGACGATTTATGCTTTGAATAGACAATATCATATCAATGTGGAAGATTGTTATCCTTAAAAAATTTAATAATAATATAAATAGTTTAAGTCCCGTTTGATAATCTTTTCGTTTTTAATTAATACTGTTAAATAAATATTATTATCCATGAAAAAAAGAAAAAGAAGAAAGAATGGTGAGAATTGAGTGGTTAGATTGAATCCAAGATTGCGGGCGGAATTAAAGCATTGGTTTGGTACACAATAATCATGGCTGCCTTTGCTTTGCTTTGCATGCGGGTTTGGAAGCTTGTGTTTGCCTTCTTTTTTCTACCCATTTAATTTCTTACCCCAACCAAATTTCGTTTTTCCATTCATTCTTAATTTTCTCTCTAAACTAATCTTTTATTATAATAATTATATATATCATTTTTCTATCCATCGACGATTCATCGTCATGAAAGATCTCGGTACTATTAAACCTCTCATAAATTGAAAAAGTTCAATCTTTTAGTAACCACTTACTTATGAATTAATTTTCTAAGAATTTTCTTGACACCTCCCAAATGTTGTAGAGTCAAACAATTTCTCTTGTGCGATTAGTCGCGTAACTCGCCCGAGGTGGAAAACTGAAACCCTAGTGAGTGAAGAGGAAAGGGGACTATGCAGTACCAAATGACAGACAACAACACAGAGATCATTTACCTTTTTTTCTTCTTCTTTTTAAACTATTGACAATTAGGGTACAGGTTCGAATCCCCCTCGGCCCATGTTGTAAAAAAAAATAATAATAATAATAATAATCAATTTTATGTCCATTATGTTCTTAAACGGTAAAAAATGTAATAAATCCTTACCCTTTTAATTTTGTCACAAAAAGACTCTTAAAAGGTTCTAACTTATGTTGATTAGTCTAACTTTCCATCATTGAGCTATAAACTCTTGAATGTAAGAATAATGATGAAGGGGACTGAAAGAAATCAAACAAAAACATGAACTTAGGCTGTGGAATCAAACATTACAATCAAAAGATTTATGATTGACTGTTTTTTTTTTAAAAATAAAAGTAAAATAACAACTTTCTGATCCAATTCAATGGATGTTAAAGATTAAAGTGGATTATATGATTGAAGAAAGGAGATTTTTACACCCAAAAAAAACATTAGAGTGGATTAATGTTTTCTAAAAACATTATTCGATTCGCATGTCGGATTTCATCAAACGAGGTTGAATATCATATTTCAACCTTATGAAAACCACTAATACTTGTGTCGATATAAATATACATATATATTTATTTAACCGTCCAATTTTCTTTATAAAAAAAAAAATGAAGTTTTCAAAATTTTAATCAGAATTAAAAATATATTATAAAGGCAGATGGAAAATGGCATTGATAAAAACGTTATTTTTATAAACAGAAAATTAATAAATAAGATCGTAAGTTCAATAACATGGTGGAGTGCCCTTTCCAAAAAAAAAAACATGGTGGAGTAGATCTGGTGGATTAGTGTTTTAACCCGTTGAAATATGGTTATAATTTATTTTCTATATTTAAGAACCAAAATTATGTTAAATTATAGATTTGATATTTTTGTTTTCAAATATTGTTGTTACACTCAATAATCCTAATTAATCGCTACAAGTTAATCATCCCTAATTGTAACTTATAATTAAGAGGCCAAAGTGAGCAGTCAAACCTAACAATAGTTATAATTAAGAGGCCAAAGTGAGCCGTCAAACCTAGCATAGTTCAATTAGCAGACGTGTCCTTGACCATGAGGTCAAATGTTTGAATCCTCAACTCTCATTGTAAAAAAAAAAGGTCAAAGTGAGCATAACTCATGGTTAATTGGCATATTCGGTCTCTTGAGATTAGAGGTTCAAAGAAAAAATATGTCAACCTGAAATTAGCTCAACGATAATTAGTATGTCTCACTCACTTGAAATCAGAGGTTCGAATACCTCCATAAAAATCTAAAGGACTGTTTGGGGCGGATTTTATTGTCGGTGGATAGACCGAGTTATAATAAATTAGCTTATCCAAGTCGAACTTGGCGTCCCAAACACTCCTAAGATATATAATAATTATAATTTGTGGTTCAAATTCCAAAAGGGTTTGATAAGTGTTGGTGCATCAAATCAAGTGAAGACATCACACGCAAAGAAAAATAGTAAAGACTATAAAGAGTAGCCATGATGATTTGGAAAATATGAGAGATGCATGTACTAAATATGCAATCTGTGGAGGGCAATGGGGTTGTAAAATTAAAAGAAAAATGTGTATATAACTAGAAATTATAATAATATGAGAAGAAGAAAAATAGAAAAACCTGGATTTTAATTTGCACATCTTCATGAGCCATGGCCAATATTGCCCTACTTCTTAACAAATCTACAGAAGAAGAAGAAGAAAAAAGTTCAGATTTTAGAGCTGTGTTTTTTTTAAAAATTGTAGTATTATAAATATTAAAAAAATGTAGATGAGAAATAATCTGTATTATATAAATTATAAAGTAAACATAGATGTAGGAGAGAGCAAAATGTTAAACGAACCTGCAAACTAGAATGCAGTAGGTGGTGAAATTTTGAAGAGAATTGGAGGGAGAGGATAGAAGTTTGGGATGTGTGTGTAGAAGAAGATAAGGAGGAGGCAAGTGAGAAGGGAGCCATATTTTATAATTTAGGGTAAAATACTATTTTCAACGTTTGGTTTTAGGATGAAACCCCATGGTGTCTAATATGGTATCAAAGTCCACGAACCCAAACGGGTATTCGGTCCAAAAATGGGATCCCGACCCAAGATGGTGAACCCAAAGAGGCATCATCTGGGATCTCGACCCAAAGGGGCATGTTGAGGATCCCGATCCCACATCGGAAAGATGAAAGGACCTCACTCACAATATAACATACATGGGCTACTTCTCCTATCACCAATTGGTTTTAGGATGGAACCCCATAATGTCTAATATATCATTGTCACAAGTTCCAATCTACCATCATAAAAAAAATAATAAATAAGTAAAGAGATATTTTTTTTTATATGTATATATATATATATATATATTATAGAGAGTTTTATTATTTATATAGTATAGGGGTGATCTGAGATTGATGGGTTTGCGTGATTTGGTTTGTGATTAGGTGAACTCCTGTGCATGGACGATGCTATACCCTCTTCTCTTCAACTTCTCATTCATACATGCACTGATGCATTTTTAATTTACATTTTATAAGCTTCGTTTTAGGTCAACAATTTTGAAGAAGTGGGGTCCAACTTCCGTGTTCAAAGATCAAATTGCATGTTAATTATTACTGAGTTATATTAATTTGGTGAGACAAAAGCATAATTTCTTTTTTCGAGTTCAACAATTATGAGGGTGGAGGATTTGAATCTCTAACTTCTTAGTCGATAACACATTTTTATGTCAATTAAATTACGTTCGTGGGGACAAAAGCATAACTTATCTTTGAAATGAAACAATGATCGATCTATTTTTCTTTTCCCGTGATTTGAGATTCAAATTTCTAACCACATTTATTGTACTTAAAAATAAATTATAGTCCTTATTTGCAGTACTAGAAAGGAAAATATCATATGGTTAAATCTTTTTAGAATTCTCAATTTTACTCTCCTTGCATTAAAAGTATAACATGCCATAACAAAATTGTGAATAAAATATTTGGTGAATCGCTAAATTAATGTTTTGATTTGATAGTATATATATGCATTAACTCCCTTGAGTATAACTCGGTTGGTAAAGGTGTTATAATTATATATAAATAAATATAATCGGATGTGCAAAACTACACCCTTAATTTGTTAAATTAAAAATTGCATTGATTAACAAATTCGACCCACTCATTGATAAAATACATTTCTTTCAAATGATAAGTTCAAATCACATGTCTATATGTCCAAACTCCAAATACATCAATAAAACAACAACTCAATACCATACATGTTTTCTTATTAATAATTTTTAATAGGTTAACTAATAGGTAGAAAAATCTGATTGAGATTCTTTTAATGTGTTAAAAATAAAATTTTAAATTTTAAAAGATTAAAGACGTTTAATATATTGGATCTATATATAAAATGTTCTATAATAAATCGAGAATATTTAAAATGTGTCCATAAACAAATAGTTGAATTGATATAAAATATAAAATATGAATTAATGATATTAAATAAGCAAGTGATGCACAGGTGAGAGTTTAATCATATGTAACAATTTAAAATACATTATTAGCACTCAAAATTAACCTATACTCACATAAATTAAAAGTTTCAAATTCTACATCTAATTAATTAAATATTTTTATTAAAATTATATATTAATTTTATTTGTATTAACCAGCCGTGGAATTCGTGAAAATCGGGACGACGTGCAGAAAGTGTGTGAGTGGGGCCATGGCAGAGCCCACAAAGTCCAAGTAGCTACAGAGGTCTGAGCCGGCAGCCCTATTTTCCCCATCATTAGCCCACTGTTCACTTTTCACCAAAAACTCCTCTATTAAGCTACTCACCACTACTTTTCTTTTCTTTTTTTTTTTTTTTTTTTTTTTTTTTTTTTTTTCTTCTTCTTCTTCTTCTTCTCTCTCTCCTCTAATTTCGAATTTCTGATTTATTGGTGGATGACACATACTATATAATTTAAATTATATTCATATTTGCACCATCATCATTAAACAATTATCGTCATATTTTCTTTCATTTCAAACAAAGTGTGGAGGTCGATGTTTTCGTTTTTTCCTTCGTTTTTTAAACTATTGTGAATCGAGAGATTAAATCTTTTAGAATGTTTAGGGCACCGATTTGAAATTAGGAGAACTAGGTTATTATAACTTCGTCTACGTTTGACCCACCGATTATTTAAGTCTAAGGTAAATAATGTAATTATATCGACTCTAAATAAAGTAATTATATTGATTTTAATCGTATTTACTTTATAAATTAAGTATTTTTTTAAAAAATAAATTATAAATTTGTTGCAGAGTTACATTATCAATATCCAAGTTCATAAATGGTAAGCAGATTTTTTTAAAATAATATTTTTATAATTAATTTTTAAAGGTACTGTATTTTGAATTGC
Organism: Herpetospermum pedunculosum; assembly: GCA_028017165.1. Classification (NCBI taxonomy): domain Eukaryota; kingdom Viridiplantae; phylum Streptophyta; class Magnoliopsida; order Cucurbitales; family Cucurbitaceae; genus Herpetospermum; species Herpetospermum pedunculosum. Next base: position 2,826,202 of record CM051530.1, read on the forward strand.
AAATACGTACTTATTTTTATTGTTGATTTTTTGTTTTTTCTTTTTTTAAGTCTCTTGCCATGAGCACGGACAATTGGGCTGAAATTCAGTTTGATATGTCATTTCACGATGGACTCTCGTTGAGCAAATCCAATAAATCGGACATCTGGCCCACTGCTTTTCCAACTCCGAAACAATTTTGTTTTTTAAAATTGTACTTATTTTTTAAAATCTTTTTACAATATTTTTTATTTTCTCAATAAAAACATTGAAATTTTTAGTTTAGTTGACCCGTGATGCCATATAATTGAATCATGTGTCCGAACTACACAAATATGTATAACCCAAACTATATTTTTTACTCTTTTGATTATTGTTGACCGAGAAATTTCGGCCAATCAGTGGTCGCCATGTGTCTCCATCACGACCGGGGATCAGATAGACTTGACCGAGCAAAGTCGGCCAAACTACAATTGGGCTCGAAGTCGAATCGGGCCAGAAAGATTAAATGACAATTTGGCTCAAAGCCCAAAAGCCCATTGGGTCCAAACCCAAGCCCATTGGGTCCAAACCCAAACCCATTGGGTCCAAACCCAAACCCATTGGGCCCAAAGCCCAAGCCCATTGGGTCCAGGCCCATGAAAACTCTATAAATAGAGAGTTCATTTTCATTTCTAAGGTTCAGAAAATTTCTTCTCCTAAGAACTCAGAGAGAATTCCCAAACAACGAAAGACTCTTTGAATCCTGAAGACTGAACGCCACTCCAAATTCAAACATCTGAAGACTTCACCGCTACGCGAAGCTGCAGATTCAACATCGAGAACAAGCTGCAAAGCCCTCGAAACAAATCCAACATCGAGAACAAGCTGCGAAGCCCTCGAGATAAATTTACATTTGAGAGAGAGAATCAGAGGATCAAACATTAGAGATTGTAATCCACTACGCACTGATATATACAAATACATCAATACAAATTCAAATTCATTTACACGTGTCGAATTTCCTTTCGTCGTTCGAATTCTCGTGTGAACAGATTGGCACGCCCAGTGGGACAACTCTACCTCTCATCTCTTTCCCTCATCTAAAAAAAAAACAAGTGAAGTTATGTCGTTCAGAACTCCTTCAACAACCGTAGTCATGAACAACCGCTACACGAGTTCTACTCCCCACGATTGTCCACATGATTTTGTCACAATTGTGAGCAGAGTAATGACATCGTCAAGGGCATCTACGAGTGACAAATTTATTGTTAGGTGTAACCCTTTGTTCGAATTCGATTCTGACGTAGCATCCGTCATAACGACTGAAACAAATACTATGGAAGAAAGAATGACATTGGCGGGGGCGTCTACAAGTGACGAATTTGCCGTCAGGTGTAACCCTCTATTTGAGTTCGATTCTGACGTAACATCCTCCACGATGACTGAAATAAATGTTATGGAGGAACGAATGACAGAATCTACGCGTGAGGGGATAATCACTCAGGAAAATTTCTTGTACGATGAATTTGTTCCCTCATCTGATCAACCAAATAAGGGGTCTGATCCAAATGTGATGTCTGTAATGATGGCAGACGCACGCATAAGCGATGAAGTGATCGCTGAAATGGAAAAGAAACTAAACTTTCTGATGAAAGTAGTTGAAGAACGAGACCTCGAGATTGCAAACTTAAGAAATCAGATGCAAAGTAGAGAGGCTGCAGAGTCAAGTCAAACTCCTGCAGCAAGAGGAAATGACAAAGGAAAAATTGTCATCCAGGAAGACCAAGCGCAACACTCAACGTCGGTCGCTTCCTTATCTGTCCAACAACTGCAGGACATGATTACCAACACCATCAGAGCTCAATACGGTGGACCCACCCAAAGCTCCCTCTTGTATACCAAACCGTATACAAAGAGGATCGACAACTTGAGAATGCCCATCGGGTATCAGCCGCCAAAGTTTCAACAATTTGACGGCAAGGGCAACCCTAAACAACACATTGCCCACTTTGTTGAGACGTGTGAGAATGCTGGAACTCGCGGAGACTTGCTGGTTAGGCAATTCGTCCGAACCTTGAAAGGAAACGCCTTTGATTGGTACACCGACTTGGAACCCGAGACGATCGACAGTTGGGAGCAGTTTGAAAGAGACTTCCTGAATCGCTTCTACAGCACGAGGCGAACAGTCAGCATGTCAGAACTCTCGCATGCTAGCCAAAGAATGGGCGAGCCTGTCGTCGACTTCATTAACCGCTGGAGATCGTTGAGTCTTGACTGCAAGGACCGACTCACGGAAGTGTCTGCTGTCGAGATGTGCATCGGCGGCATGCATTGGGGACTTCACTACATCCTACAAGGGATAAAGCCCCAAACATTCGAGGAATTAGCAACTCGCGCCCATGATATGGAGCTCAGTATTGCCAACAGAGGAAACAAAGACCTCTTAGTCCCCGACGTAAAGAAAATAAAGACGGAAACGAAGGGAGTTGGGAAAATCACTAAAAATGTCGTGGAAGAATCCATGGTCGTCAACACGACCCCTTTCAGATTTCCCTCAAAAAGAAATGAAAACAAGACAGAGAGAAGAAATGACGGAGGCGAGAAACGTCGCCTTACTTTAAAAGAGAAACAAGAAAAAGTCTACCCGTTTCCAAACTCTGACATTCCTGACATGTTAGAGCAACTACTGGAAACAAGATTGATTGAGTTTCCCGAGTGTAGGCGCCCGGAAGAAATGGACAAAGTCGATGATCCCAACTATTGTAAGTATCATCGAGTTATCAGTCATCCAGTGGATAAATGTTTCGTCCTAAAGGAGCTAATTCTAAGGTTAGCTAAAGAAGGAAAAATCGAGCTAGACTTAGATGAAATAGCTCAATCAAACCACGCTGCAGTAACAACGAACTCCGACACTCAATTATGTCAAGCCTCATTTGATAAGCAAAAGGAAAGCCTGATCCAGTTTGGGACCTTCGAACCAATAATTGTTCGGTTCGGACATGAAACCCCAAAACAAATTTCTCAGGTAAAACATGAGGTCATCGAAAATGAGGATAAATGTTGGACCGTCGTGGCTCGTCAGAAAATACGACGACAAAGACCCGTCCAGAAAGAAGATTGCATGTTTCGAGATGATAAACGGAACAATAAGCTTTCAAAGAAGAAAGGAAGAATCAATTCGAGGAAGCCTAAACACGAGAGAAGAGAAAACAAATATTTTTCTCAACCTCGACGACGGGTGACCTTAAAAGAATTCTTTTCAAGAAGTTTCCTTCCTATCAATAAAGAGGAAGAAATCTTTGCAACTTCATGCTACATCAACGCAGAAGAAGTCGACGACTCAAAAGAAGTCGACCAAAGAACTTCTGTCTTCAATCGCATCAAGCCTTCAACTACTCGAACTTCGGTCTTCCAAAGGATGAGTATGGCCGCGACAAAAGAAGAAAATCCATGTCTAACTTCTACCTCCACTCGAACTTCCGCTTTCCAAAGGTTAAGTGTCTCCACATCAAAGAAAGACCGACCTTCAACATCTGTTTTTGATCGCCTCAAAGGGACAGACGATCAACAAAAAGGAAAGATGAAGACTGTAGAGGCAAGACTCTTCGATGAAGAAAGTAGCGACAAGAAAATTCACAGTCGTGTTCCTTCGCGCATGAAGAGGAAATTATCTGTTCTCATAAATACAGAAGGCTCCTTGAAGGTGAAGAAAAATATCATTATTCTAACGAATCCTACAAACGAAGGATCTGATCAAGACCGTGATGCAGATAAGATCGGTTGAAATGTAATACTCCTTAACGTAAGAGTATAAACTACATGTTGCTCCTGGCCCGCACGAGCTTAAAAGGTGAACGGCCCAAAAAAAAAAAAAAAAAAAAAAAAAAAATCATTCATTCGAACTACGTTATGACTTGATCCCTTCCATTCAAGGGTACGTAGGCAACTTAAAAAAAAAAAAAAATCTTTAAGTTCAGTCACAATAAAAAAATCATCATGTGTTCAACTACGTCTCGACTTGACTTCTATTGTTCAAAGAGTACGTAGACAGATTTAAACAAGTTTTAAGTCCAATCTCTTCAAATAAAAATAAACGTCATGACTACAGAACATTGTCGTTGCAAATCAAAGGTTTTCATCCTTATTTAGAGTGATGCCACAAATTGAAGATGTTCAACCCTACTGGCGATGACAACGATACGTCAAATCCTATTGAACATCCCGACGCAAATTGAGGGCTTTCAACATTATCAAATGTAACACAATAATTGAAGTTACAATATGATATTAAACTTGCAGATGAACGCTACGACAAAAGCGACGTCGTTGGTCGAACGCGCACACTACTGGGATGGTGACACTACAAGCTTAATGTGCAAATCACTTTAAGCGGTGTGTTTCGCCAGCCCAAAGTTTGAGGTTCGCACAACCTAAATTCAGCTGCGCTGCGCGATCGCATCTCCAAGTTTTGCTGCGCTGTGCGATCGCATCTCCAAGGTCTATGGCAGCTTCGTTTCGTCTCAAAGTCGAGGTTGTCGTTTCGTCTTCAAAGTTGAGATGATCTTCAAAGTCGATGTCGTCACTTCATTTTAAAAATTTAGGTGGTCACTTCAGATTCAAAGTTTAGGTGATCGTTTCATCTTCAAAGTTTAGGTGATTTTCAAAGTCGAAGTTGTCGCTCCATCGTCAAAGCTGATATCGTCGCTTCATCTTCAAAATCGAGGTTGTTACTCCATCTTCAAAGTTTAGGTGATTGTTTCATCTTCAAAGTTTAGGTGATCTTTAAAGTGGATGTCGTCTCGTGTCAACTTCAAGTCAGAGATCAAGCGTTACTCGCTTAAAGTTAAAAACCAAGTGTCACTCACTTTAAGTTCAAGGTCGGGTGTTTCACGCTTCAAATTCAAGCTTTATTGTTGGTCGCCTCAAGTTGAACTTCAAATTCAAGCGTTGGTCGTTTCAATTTCAAGACCAAGCGTTGCTCGCTTTAAGTTTAAGACTGGGTGTTAATCGCTTCAACTTCAAATTAGAGTGTTGGTCGCTTCAAGTTTAAGTTCAAATTCAAGCGTTGGTCGTTTCAAATTCAAGACCAAGCGTTGCTCACTTCAAGTTCAAGAGCGAGCGCTGCTCAGTTCAAATTCAAGCGTTGGTCGTTTCAAATTCAAGACCAAGCGTTGCTCACTTCAAGTTCAAGATCGAGCGCTGCTCAGTTCAAATTCAAGAGCGAGCGTCGCTCGCTTCAAGTTCAAGTTCAAGTTCGAGCCTTGTTCACTTCAAGTTTAAGTTCAAATTCAAGCGTTGGTCGTTTCAAGTTCAAGACCAAGCGTTGCTCGCTTAAAGTTTAAGACTGAGTGTTAATCGCTTAAAATTCAACATTGAGTGTCGCCTGCTTGAAGTACAAGTTAAAAAATCAAGCGTTACTCGCTTCAAGTCGAAGTTCGAATGTTGGTCGCTTCAAGCACGAATTTTGGCATTACTTGTTGCAAGTTTTGAGTTTAAATTCGATTTTGGAGGTCTCGTCGCTTCATCTCTGAATCTAAGGCTTTGTCGCCTCATCTTCAAGTTCAAAAGTCTTAGCTTCACCCAACCATAACTTCATGGCCCTTTGAAGCTTAGGGGCTTGATCTCGTCGGTCCAATAACACCTAAGTCCTCAGCAGGACACTCTTATATCCTCGCTGGGACAGATTATTTTTCAAGGTGGGCCGAGGCAACTGCGTTAAAAGAGGCAAAGAAGGAAACTGTTGTGAATTTCATCCGAACCCACATCATTTACCGTTACGGCATCCCTCACCGCATCGTGACCGATAACGGAAGACAATTCTCCAATAGTCTAATGGACAGTTTATGTGAGAAATTCAAGTTCAAGCAATGCAAGTCATCCATGTACAACGCTCCGGCAAATGGATTGGCAGAAACATTCAACAAGACGTTGTGCAACTTGCTAAAAAAGGTAGTCTCCAAGTCAAAAAGAGACTGGCAGGAAAAGATTGGTGAGGCATTATGGGCTTACCGAACTACCCACCGCACTCCTACAGGGGTCACACCTTATTCCCTAGTCTATGGGGTTGAAGCTGTGCTCCCTTTGGAAAGAGAAATCCCTTCCTTACAAATGGCGGTGCAAGAAGGGTTAACTACCGAAGACAATGCAAGATTGCGCCTCGAAGGATTGGAAGCGCTCGATGAAAGAAGATTGGATGCTCAGCAAGCATTGGAATGTTACCAAGCGCGAATGACCAAAGCTTTCAACAAAAATTTGAAGCCTCGATCATTTCAAGTTGGCGATCTAGTGCTCGCGGTTCGAAGACCTATCATCACAACGAGACATACGGGGAGCAAGTTCACCCCTAAATGGGATGGACCCTATGTTGTTAAGGAAGTCTATACAAATGGGGCATACAAAATTGTGGATCAAGATGGATTAAGGATTGGCCCAATCAACGGCAAATTTCTTAAGAAATTTTATGCATAAAAACATATGTAACACTCCTTAACGTAAGAGTATAAACTACATGTTGCTCCTGGCCCGCACGAGCTTAAAAGGTGAACGGCCCAAGTAAAAAAAATATTGTAATTTGAACTACGTTATGACTTGATCCCTTCCATCTAAGGGTACGTAGGCAACATAAAGAAAAAATACATATATACTTTAAGTCCAGTCGCGCGCAATAAAAAAATATACATTCATTCCATTCGAGCTACGTTCAAACAAGCGATCTCTTGATTTCGAAAATATGTAAGCAACAAAAAAAAAAAAATAAGTTCAACAAAGCAACAAAGGAAAATTATTATTCCAAAATGAGGGAGACAAGCCAAGTGTTCATAAAGAAAACATAAAAATTCTTTTACACGAGAGAAATCCAGAAGAAGATGGATAAAAAAATATATATGCACATATATGCGTAAATCAAGGCGCCCACTGAAACTCTTTCAACTCCGCGCGCGAGCTCTCTAGAAGCTCGCAAACTGCAGCAACGGCTCGAGCATCGTCCTCGTCAATAATGGGGGCACATTCGAGGGCACGAATCCCTTCGCGTACACGCGAGACTTCAAGTGTCCCGCGACGCAAGACCTGCTCCCGAGCGGAGACAAAATTGGAAAGCCTCTCAAGCTCGATCTTCGCAGCTTCTATCTTCGCTTTCGCCTCTTCTATCTCCGTTTTCGTCTCTGTAACACCTAGGAGGGATCGGTCCAAATAAATCTTCTTTTCTTCCAGTTGACGTTCCTTACTGTTGGAGTTTAGATTGGTTTTCCGAGTCGCGGCCACTTATTGGAGTAATCGCCGATATTGGGTCCTTCTACTAGGAGGTTAACTCCGAGTTTTAGGGGTTGATGTTCATCTTGTAAAAGAACGAGATGTTTCTCTCCAGAGAAGATCTGCATCTGCAAAATACACCATGTTCCTGCAAAACAAATTCGAAAGAGTTAATAAATTCAAAACAAAGCGATAAGTATGGCGAAGGAATTAAATGAGCTACACAAACATGCAAGCATGAAGCGACTACCAAGAAAACGCAACAAAAAAAAAGGAGCTATATAGACCCTTAAAACAAAACAAACCGAATGACAAAAAAAAAGAAAATGACAACACATATGGCCTTCCAAAAATGGGGAGAAATCTTAAAGCAAAAAAAAGAGGGTGAGAGTGTTATGGGGGAGGCACACCGACAAAGACGGAGTACGTTCTCTAAGTAGACGCGCACATTTCCCGTATAGTGGAAATGCCCAAACTGACGCATCTACAAAAGAGAAGTAACGCCTTTAAGTCGGCACGCTAATCTCATAGGAACGGAACGCGGCGATTCGGCGTACCAACAAAGACGGAGTACGTTCTCTAAGTAGATGCGCACATTTCCCGTATAGTGGAAATGCCCAAACTGACGCATCTACAAAAGAGAAGTAACGCCTTTAAGTCGGCACGCTAATCTCATAGGAACGGAACGCGGCGATTCGGCGTACCAACAAAGACGGAGTACGTTCTCTAAGTAGATGCGCTCATTTCACGTAAAATGGAAATGTCCAAACTGACGCATCTACAAAAGAGAAGTAACGCCTTCAAGTCGGCACGCTAATCTCATAGGAACGGAACGCGGCGATTCGGCGTACCAACAAAGACGGAGTACGTTCTCTAAGTAGATGCGCTCATTTCACGTAGAGTGGAAATGCCCAAACTGACGCATCTACAAAAGAGAAGTAACGCCTTTAAGTCGGCACGCTAATCTCATAGGAACGGAACGCGGCGATTCGGCGTACCAACAAAGACGGAGTACGTTCTCTAAGTAGATACGCTCATTTCACGTAGAGTGGAAATGCCCAAACTGACGCATCTACAAAAGAGAAGTAACGTCTTTAAATCAGTACGTCGATCTCACAGAAACGGAACGCGATGATCCGACGTACCAACAAAGACGGAGTACGTTCTCTAAGTAGATGCGCTCATTTCACGTATATTGGAAATGCCCAAACTGACGCATCTACAAAAGAGAAGCAACGTCTTTAAATCAGTACGTCGACTTCGCAGAAACGGAATGCGACGATCTGACATACCAACAAAGACGGAGTACGTTCTCTAAGTAGACGCGCACATTTCACGTATAGTGGAAATGCCCAAACTGACGCATCTACAAAAGAGAAGTAACGTCTTTAAGTCGGCACGCCGATCTCATAGAAACAGAACAACTCGACGCACAACCTAGGACGGAATACGTTCCCTAAGCAGACGTACATCTGCATAAGAGAAGTAACGCCCGTAGATTGTTACGTCGAGCCCACGGGAACAGAATAGAACAATTCGACGCACAAACCTAGGACGGAATACGTTCCCTAAACAGATGTGCATCTGCATAAGAGAAGTAACGCCCGTAGATTGTTACGTCGAGGCCACGAGAACAGAACAGAACCACTCGACGCGCAACCTAGGACGGAATACGTTCCCTAAACAGACGTGCATCTGCATAAGAGAAGTAACGTCCGTAGATTGTTACGCCGAGGCCATGAAAACAGAACAGAACGACTCGACGCGCAACCTAGGACGGAATACGTTCCCTAAACAGACGTGCATCTGCATAAGAGAAGTAACGCCCGTAGATTGTTACGCCGAGACCACGAGAACAGAACAGAACCACTCGACGCGCAACCTAGGACAGAGTACGTTCCCTAAACAGATGTGCATCTGCATAAGAGAAGTAACGCCCGTAGATTGTTACGCCGAGGCCACGAGAACAGAACAGAACCACTCGACGCGCAACCTAGGACGGAATACGTTCCCTAAACAGACGTGCATCTGTATAAGAGAAGTAACGCCCGTAGATTGTTACGCCGAGACCACGAGAACAGAACAGAACCACTCGACGCGCAACCTAGGACGGAATACGTTCCCTAAACAGACGTGCATCTGCATAAGAGAAGTAACGCCCGTAGATTGTTACGTCGAGACCATGGGAACAGAACAGAACGACTCGACGCACAACCTAGGACGGAATACGTTCCCTAAACAGACGTGCATCTGCATAGGAGAAGTAACGTCCGTAGATTGTTACGTCGAGGCCACGGGAGCTGAACAGAACGACTTGGCGGTAAAAGAAGTGACACACCTACAAAAAAAAAGTCGCAACGTTCCCCATTTGGAATAAACAAATTAAAATCGAAAAGTGAATAAATTTCAAATCAAGGTGTATATATATATAATAAAATAATATATTCATAAAATGCCAAATTCAAAATCATTTAACTAATTTTAAAATTTTCTAACCCCCAATTCCCAGATTACTTTAATGTATTTATAAAATCTCATTTTTAAAATTAAAATAATTAATTCTAATTCTTAATTTCATTTAAAAAAAAAAACCAAAAATTAAAATTTTTAAAATCTCAAATCACTTAACTAATTTTAAAAAAAGCCTTAATTTAAAATTAAAAAAAAAAATTTAGCTTTTTAATCACAAAATCCCAAATCACGTAACTAATTTTAAAAAAGCCTTAATTTTTACTTGGGCCGTTCTTTTATTGGGTTTTTAATCACAAAATCCCAAATCACGTAAAGCCTTAATTTCAAATTAAAATTTATTTTTATTGGGTTTTTAATTACAAAATCTCAAATCACTTTAACTAATTTTAAAAAAGCTTTAATTTCAAATTAAAATTTATTTTTATTGGGTTCTTAATTACAAAATCTCAAATCACTTTAACTAATTTTGAAAAAAAAAACCTTAATTTCAAATTAACAAATTTCTTATTTGGCTTTTTAATCACAAAATACCAAATTGAAAATTACTGAGGATTCCTAAAGCCCAATCTTCATAAAATAAATGTAATTTATCAATCACAACCAACAATCACAAATAACATAAATTACAGCCAATAAGTAAATTACATCAAATTACGTAAATAAATTACAACCCATAAATAAATTACAACCCATAAGTAAATTACAACCCATAAATTAAATTACATCCATAAATTAAATTACATCCATAAATTAAATTACATCCATAAATTAAATCAATGATATTAAAAGATGATTAAATTACCAAATTAAGGTCGGTACGAAGAACACCGGGAGAATGAATGAAAATAAGCACCTGTATGTAAAAAAAAATATATATATACATATTAAAATATAAAGTAAAGAATTGATAAAAGAAAAATAAAAATAAAACCAAATAAAACTAAATAAAATAAAACAATAAGAAAAAAAAAAAAAAAAAAGAAGAAAAAAAGAAAAAAAAACCCTTCACCTCACGGGTTGCGCAAGATCTGGTAGAGACGAAAGCGGCGGCTGCGGCGAGGGCGTGCGGCGGCGCGGCTGAAGCGCGCGGCGGTGCGGCTGAGGCGCGGTGGATCTGGCAGAGACGGATGCGGGCGGAGCGTTCGGGCGCGGCGGTTCGGGCAGAGATGCTGGCGGAGCGACGGCTGCGGCGACTTGGCGGTGAGGGCTGGCGGCAGCGGCGGCGTGGGTCGTGCAGGCGGAGCGACGCGGCGGTTCGGGCCGAGCTGCGGGCGAAGAGACGTGCTGGTTCGGGCGGAGCTGCGGGCGGCTGAAGCGCTGGCGGAGCGGCGGCTGAGGCACGGCGACGGTGGCGGGCGGCTGCGGAGCTGCGGGCGGCTGAAGCGCTAGCGGAGCGGCGGCGGCTGAGACGCGGCGACGGTGGCGGCTGGCGGCGGCGGCTGGAGCTCTCCTTCTTCTTCCTCTCCAAGCAAACTCTCTCCTTCTTCTCCAAACAAACTCTCTCCCTTCCTCTCCAAATAAACCCTAAAGTCTTATTCTAACTCTTCAAATTCCATCTCATTCTATTTATATGGGTTAGAAAACCTAAATGAGTTAGGGTTTGGAGAGTAAAATTACTTAAATGTCCTTCATTTAAGTTAAAAAAGTTGCAAAATTAATGTACGAAGTCAGACTTGAACTCAAGACCAAAGACAACTAAAACCGTCCAAGTTCCGCTCTACCAAACAAGCTTATTGGTTATCATTTGTCTTCACATTCTAGTGTTTCATCTGACCAATTATTTATGCCAAAATAAAAAAAAGCTTAAAAGCTTACCATTTTTTTTACCGAGAAAATTAAAATTTTTGGGCATATTCCAAAATTTACTTTCAGACATGATTTAGAGTCAAAAGTTATCTAAATCCAAGTCTCAAATCAAAATTGGCGGTTTGGGTATATTTTATCCACGTCGAAATTAGAGTAAAATTCAAAGTCAAACCCTATTCAAAATACAATTGGGCAGACACAAGTCCTTACTCTACATCTCAAGATAAACTAAGGTAGAAAAAAAAAATCTCTCTACCGAAGTTTAAATCAAATTTCTGTCAGATAAGAAAGATCAAAACTACGAGCCAAATTCATATTTTTGATCGATTGACATGGAAAGAGACGTCAATTAAAATAATTGATCTATGAATCGAACTTCATATTTCGATAAAATTGATACGTCAAAGCGGAGTCGAAATTAGGATGTCCTACGTTTCGATTTATCTATTCAACTTTTCCGAGACTCACCCACACATACTTGTGCATAACTCTCGAAAAAGGGGGCATTTGTTGACCGAGAAATTTCGGCCAATCAGTGGTCGCCACGTGTCTCCATCACGACCGGGGATCAGATAGACTTGACCGAGCAAAGTCGGCCAAACTGCAATTGGGCTCGAAGTCGAATCGGGCCAGAAAGATTAAATGACAATTTGGCCCAAAGCCCAAAAGCCCAATTGGGTCCAAACCCAAGCCCATTGGGTCCAAACCCAAACCCATTGGGCCCAAAGCCCAAGCCCAATGACGGGGAGGCACACCCGAGCATCGTCCTCGTCAATAATGGGGGCACATTCGAGGGCACGAATCCCTTCGCGTACACGCGAGACTTCAAGTGTCCCGCGACGCAAGACCTGCTCCCGAGCGGAGACAAAATTGGAAAGCCTCTCAAGCTCGATCTTCGCAGCTTCTATCTTCGCTTTCGCCTCTTCTATCTCCGTTTTCGTCTCTGTAACACCTAGGAGGGATCGGTCCAAATAAATCTTCTTTTCTTCCAGTTGACGTTCCTTACTGTTGGAGTTTAGATTGGTTTTCCGAGTCGCGGCCACTTATTGGAGTAATCGCCGATATTGGGTCCTTCTACTAGGAGGTTAACTCCGAGTTTTAGGGGTTGATGTTCATCTTGTAAAAGAACGAGATGTTTCTCTCCAGAGAAGATCTGCATCTGCAAAATACACCATGTTCCTGCAAAACAAATTCGAAAGAGTTAATAAATTCAAAACAAAGCGATAAGTATGGCGAAGGAATTAAATGAGCTACACAAACATGCAAGCATGAAGCGACTACCAAGAAAACGCAACAAAAAAAAAGGAGCTATATAGACCCTTAAAACAAAACAAACCGAATGACAAAAAAAAAGAAAATGACAACACATATGGCCTTCCAAAAATGGGGAGAAATCTTAAAGCAAAAAAAAGAGGGTGAGAGTGTTATGGGGGAGGCACACCGACAAAGACGGAGTACGTTCTCTAAGTAGACGCGCACATTTCCCGTATAGTGGAAATGCCCAAACTGACGCATCTACAAAAGAGAAGTAACGCCTTTAAGTCGGCACGCTAATCTCATAGGAACGGAACGCGGCGATTCGGCGTACCAACAAAGACGGAGTACGTTCTCTAAGTAGATGCGCACATTTCCCGTATAGTGGAAATGCCCAAACTGACGCATCTACAAAAGAGAAGTAACGCCTTTAAGTCGGCACGCTAATCTCATAGGAACGGAACGCGGCGATTCGGCGTACCAACAAAGACGGAGTACGTTCTCTAAGTAGATGCGCTCATTTCACGTAAAATGGAAATGTCCAAACTGACGCATCTACAAAAGAGAAGTAACGCCTTCAAGTCGGCACGCTAATCTCATAGGAACGGAACGCGGCGATTCGGCGTACCAACAAAGACGGAGTACGTTCTCTAAGTAGATGCGCTCATTTCACGTAGAGTGGAAATGCCCAAACTGACGCATCTACAAAAGAGAAGTAACGCCTTTAAGTCGGCACGCTAATCTCATAGGAACGGAACGCGGCGATTCGTTCCTATGAGATTAGCGTGCCGACTTGAAGGCGTTACTTCTCTTTTGTAGATGCGTCAGTTTGGACATTTCCATTTTACGTGAAATGAGCGCATCTACTTAGAGAACGTACTCCGTCTTTGTTGGTACGCCGAATCGCCGCGTTCCGTTCCTATGAGATTAGCGTGCCGACTTAAAGGCGTTACTTCTCTTTTGTAGATGCGTCAGTTTGGGCATTTCCACTATACGGGAAATGTGCGCATCTACTTAGAGAACGTACTCCGTCTTTGTTGGTACGCCGAATCGCCGCGTTCCGTTCCTATGAGATTAGCGTGCCGACTTAAAGGCGTTACTTCTCTTTTGTAGATGCGTCAGTTTGGGCATTTCCACTATACGGGAAATGTGCGCGTCTACTTAGAGAACGTACTCCGTCTTTGTCGGTGTGCCTCCCCCATAACACTCCGATGAAGTAACGCCCTTCTTTGCCCAATGTCCTTCACTTTAACTAAATTTTAAAAAAAGCCTGTATATAAAAATATATATACATATAAAGTTAGAATATAACATAAAAATAATATATATATAATAAAAAAATAATAGTAACAAAAAAAAAAAAAAAAAAAAAAAAAAAAAAAGCTCAAACTCACCTCCTCGGGACAGATCTGCGACTGGCGGCAGTGCGGGCGGAGCGACGGCGAGGAAACGACGCGGCGCTGGCGGAGCGGCTGAAGCGCTGGCGGAGCGGCTGAAGCGCTGGCGGAGCGGGCGGCGCGGCACGGGCCGGATCTGGCAGAAACGCGCGGTGGCGAAGGTGGCTGCGGCGGCGGCGACCGGTTCGGCAGACCTGGAAGCAGCGGCTGAGGCGGCGGAGGCGCGCGGGGCAGACCTGGCGATGCAGACGGCGGTGAGGAACCTTTTAGGGCTGGCGATGCAGACGGAGGGCTGGCGATGCAGACGGCGGCGCTGGCGCGGTGCTGCGGACTGAGGCGCGGCGAGGGCTGAGGCGTGGGCTGAGGCGCGGCGATGGCGGCGGGCGGCTGCGGCGAGGGCTGAGGCGTGGGCTGAGGCGCGGCGATGGCGGCGGGCGGCTGAGGCGTGGGCTGAGGCGCGGCGACGGCGGCGGGCGGCTGAGGCGCGGCGGAGGCGACGGCTGAGGCACGGCGGTGGCGGCGGGCTGAGGCGGCGGCTGGAGCTCTCCTTCCTCTTCCTCTTCCTCTCCAAGCAAAATCTCTCCTTTCCTCTCCAAACAAACCCTAAAGTTTTATTCTAACTCTTCAAATTCCATCTCATTCTATTTATATGGGTTTGGAAAACCTAAATGAGTTAGGGTTTGGAGAGTAAAATTACTTAAATGTCCTTCATTTAAGTTAAAAAAGTTGCAAAAAAATAATGTACGGAGTCAGACTTGAACTCAGGACCAATGACAACTAAAGCCGTCCAAGTTCCGCTCTACCAAACAAGTTTCTTGGTTATCATTTGTTTTCACATTCTAGTGTTTCATCTGGCCAATTATTTATGCCAAAATAAAAAAATTCCAACACTCTTATTCCGAATTCAAGCCAAAATTTAGAAGCTTACCATTTATTTTGACCGAGAAAATTAAAATTTTGGGCATATTCCAAAATTTATTTTCAGACATGATTTAGAGTCAAAATTTATCTAAATCCAAGTCTCAAATCAAAATTGGCGGTTTGGGTATATTTTATCCACGTCAAAATTAGAGTAAAATTCAAAGTCAAACCCTATTCAAAATACAATTGGGCAGACACAAGTCCTTACTCTACATCTCAAGATAAACTAAGGTAGAAAAAAAAATCTCTCTACCGAAGTTTAAATCAAATTTATGTCAGATAAGAAAGATCAAAACTACGAGCCAAATTCATATTTTTGATCGATTGACATGGAAAGAGACGTCAATTAAAATAATTGATCTATGAATCGAACTTCATATTTCGATAAAATTGATACGTCAAAGCGGAGTCGAAATTAGGATGTCCTACGTTTCGATTTATCTATTCAACTTTTCCGAGACTCACCCACACATACTTGTGCATAACTCTCGAAAAAGGGGGCATTTGTTGACCGAGAAATTTCGGCCAATCAGTGGTCGCCATGTGTCTCCATCACGACCGGGGATCAGATAGACTTGACCGAGCAAAGTCGGCCAAACTACAATTGGGCTCGAAGTCGAATCGGGCCAGAAAGATTAAATGACAATTTGGCTCAAAGCCCAAAAGCCCATTGGGTCCAAACCCAAGCCCATTGGGTCCAAACCCAAACCCATTGGGTCCAAACCCAAACCCATTGTGCCCAAAGCCCAAGCCCATTGGGTCCAGGCCCATGAAAACTCTATAAATAGAGAGTTCATTTTCATTTCTAAGGTTCAGAAAATTTCTTCTCCTAAGAACTCAGAGAGAATTCCCAAACAACGAAAGACTCTTTGAATCCTGAAGACTGAACGCCACTCCAAATTCAAACATCTGAAGACTTCACCGCTACGCAAATTCAAACATCTGAAGACTTCACCGCTACGCGAAGCTGCAGATTCAACATCGAGAACAAGCTGCAAAGCCCTCGAAACAAATCCAACATCGAGAACAAGCTGCGAAGCCCTCGAGATAAATTTACATTTGAGAGAGAGAATCAGAGGATCAAACATTAGAGATTGTAATCCACTACGCACTGATATATACAAATACATCAATACAAATTCAAATTCATTTACACGTGTCGAATTTCCTTTCGTCGTTCGAATTCTCGTGTGAACAATTATACTTATATAAAGTAGATAATACAACAAAAATATTAATAAATTAAAATAGTGTTTATAGACTTAATTTAAAAAAATTCAAAATCAAATGTTATCAAACGAAAAATTAACATAATTTTGTCATTTCACCATTAAAAAAAAGAAGAAGTGCAATAACACTTAGAAAAATCATCAAAGGTGGGACATGTGCCCTCACCTTCATCCAAAAGATTACAAAATTTTGAAACATTTAAATCTAAGATGAAAAATTATCAACACAAACTTAAAGTTATTTCCAAAACACCCGTATTATTTATTTCTTTTGTAGTAACACAATTTGCGTGTATTTATGCACCGTGTGCAGGATTTTTTTTTAAATTTAATTTGAAGTAAATGGATTTAACCGTGACTTCTTAGTCAGAAGTACAACTTTATGCAATTAAACTATGCTCGATTTCACAATAAATTTTAAATTTAAAGGAGGTCAATATGCTTTTTAAGAAAAGTCTTCCAGGAAGCGAACCGACATAAAATTACTCCAACATAAATAAATTTCACCTTTAAGTTACTATAATCTAGTCACCCAATGTACCACTATATGTAATAACTACAAATTCTTATTACTATTTATGCTAAAAAAAAAAAAAAAAAAAAAAAAAAAAAAAAAAAAAAAAAAAAAAAAAAAAAAAAAATCTTATCGCCAAAGCGAGCATAGCTCAGCTGGCATATGTATGACTTGATGACCAAGAGGTCTGTGGTTCGAATCCCCCCACCCCCAATGTACTAAAAAAAAAAAAAAATTCTTATTTGAATGTAATGTCGGTTTGATATCATTGTCACAAAAAACATGATTTTTTTAAAGTTCAACAACTTGTTGGAGTGAAAAATACTAATATCTAACCTTAATATCTGAGGGTATTCGCACGGATGACCTGCTCCTTAATATCTGAGGGTATTCGCACGGATGACCTGCTCCTTAATATATGAGGGTATTCGCACGGATGACCTGCTCCCGAGGTCTTAATGCCATTTGACCAACTTTTTTGAAACACGAATTTATACCTTTATTTCGTAATCATCAATACTATGCACTTTATGAAAAATTTGTAGTACCATTGTTTTTCCTCGCAATTCTAACAAAATGACAAATTTTTCATGATTGCGAGAGGAAGAATCACAAATTTAAGAAGAAATGAGCGTAAGAGCACTCTAGACTTTTCACACAAAGTAGTGAGATACCGTGAAGGTAAAAAAACCATTAAAACCCTTGGGCCGAGTCATGAGTATATATATTTCGCAATTTCACTTTAATAAAAAAAGAGTAAAACTTGGTTGCAGGCTGGGCTACAAGTATCTTTTGCAGCCCAGCCATGTGGCACATCATGATTGGATAAATATTTTTATTATATTTATTTTTTTAAAAAAATTGTCCCTAACCTAACGCCGTTACTTAGATTTTTGTTTTGTTTTATGTTGCTCATTTTCTCTCTCCTCCCACATTCTCCTCACTCTTCTAACCGCCCTTCCTCTCTTTCGTCCTTCAACCCCTCCTCCCTCCCCTCCGACCATAGAATCAAACTTCAACTTCAATAGATTAAAAAGAAAAATCATTTTCTCTCTCCTTTGGGATTCCGATTTCAGAGAGGAACTGAAGGCGTTAATGGTGAGAAAAGAGGTGAAAATTCCGACAAATTTTGTGAAAGAGAGGCAGATCGGAGTGGCCGCGGAGAGAAAAATTGGAGGTTATTTTCAACCGGATCCCGACGGCATCCAGTGGCAGCGGGTGTGATGGATGGTGGCGGCTTGAGATTTGTGATGTGTGTGAATTGTAATGGAAGTTGTAAGGTTTTGGATTAGAAGAGAGGAAGACAACCGAGTTGATACAAATTTCAATTTGAGACTTTTTTTTAGGGAGTGAAAAAAAAAAATCTTTTTTATTTAATTAAATTTAATTTTAGTGTTGGACATAAATTAGTGAGAAAAACGAAGGTTGAAAATAAAAAAGAAGAGATTGAAGGACCGGAGGAAGAGGAAGGATCATGGAAAGAGGAAAGAGGAAAGAGAAGGTGAAAGGAAAGAGATAGTGGAGCAAAATAATTTAAATAACGACGTTAGAAAAGTAAGGAGATTTTCTTTTAAAAAAAATTAATATACAAATTTAGCCATTCACAATGTGCCACATGGTTGGGCTGCAAGAGATGCTTGTAGCCCAGCCTGCAACCAAGTTTTACTCATAAAAAAAATAAAATGAGCATTTTTGTTTTATGGAGTTCCGGAGCGTAGAAAAGACGCGCATACTCGACAAACGCGCCAGCCGTCTAGTTTCCCGCCATTGCCAACAGGCACTCAACTGAATGTAAAACCCATCGAAGTTTCAAGGGTTTTTCATCTAACAAGGCGAAGAAAAAAGCTTCAAACGAAACAGAAGAAATGGATGAAAATGTCGACGACCAAAGCAAGCTTCCCGAGCTCAAACTTGGTACACTCTACGAATTCACTCTTCTTCTTTTCTGGTTCTCTCTCTGTACATTAGTTTCTTTAATCCATCTGGTTGAAATGTTGACAGACGCTAAGCAGGCTCAAGGATTTCTCGCATTCTTCAAAACCCTATCCCCCGTAAGTTTCTATTTCCAGTTGGTTTCGCACTCTCAGCGCTGAAATTTCTGTGATTGTTATGAGAACTATGGTCGAATGTAGAGGAATACAGATGAAACTTACATATTCTTTTGCATAAGATTGTTGGTTTGTTTTTCTTATTTTCTTGGTCTGCGAGTGAATTTGAGTTGATGTTACCGGAACTAGGTCCATAGCAATAGAGGAATGGACGTTAATTGGATGTTTGATTGATTATTGTACTAAAATAAGCTTATATAAATAACATTCATGGCGGTCTGAATTATTTAGAAACCCATTTAACCGAGGTTATGTAATTTATTTTAATTTCATGTTTCTGCTGCAGGATTCAAGAGCTGTTCGGTTTTTTGATCGTCGGGTCAGTTATTCAATCTTTACTTCATTCTTTTTTAACTTGCTATTTGAATGAAATGTACTACTTGAAACTCAGTGACTTTCTTTCTATTCATCATTTCTGTTTAGTTTTTCAGTCAATAAGTATTCCTGATTTGAACATTCACTATGTTTAAGAGTTTTCGGGCTCTGATAATTTTATGGAAAAAATAGATCTTACTCTTTGTTTTGGTTATCTTGAGTTCCATCAGATTCTCTCATTTCCAAGTATTGTATTCTTTTAACACAAGAGAGTATTATCCATTTTCTTTAATGAATTCTGATGGTACAGGACTACTATACTGCCCATGGGGATAATGCAGTTTTCATTGCTAAGACCTATTACCGTACTACAACTGTTTTACGACAACTGGGCAATGGATCTGTAGCCCTGTCTAGCGTGAGTGTCAGCAAAAATATGTTTGAATCCATTGCTCGGGATCTTCTTTTGGAAAGAATGGACCATACATTGGAGCTTTATGAGGGCAGTGGTTCAAATTGGAGACTGATCAAAAGTGGATCACCTGGTAATATTGGCAGTTTTGAAGATGTTTTGTTCGCAAATAATGAAATGCAGGATAGCCCCGCTATTGTGGCACTATTTCCGTACTTCCGAGACAATGGATGCATTGTCGGACTAGGCTATGTTGATTTAACGAAAAGAGTGATGGGGATGGCTGAGTTTCTCGACGACAGTCATTTTACAAATGTGGAGTCAGCTCTGGTTGGTCTTGGTTGTAAGGAATGCCTTCTGCCTCTAGAAAGTGGAAAGTTGGGTGATATAAAACCTCTACATGATGCATTGACAAAGTGTGGTGTGATGCTAACTGAGAGGAAGAAATCAGAATTTAAAATGAGAGATTTGGTGCAGGATCTTTCCAGGCTTGTCAAAGGATCTGTAGAACCTGTTAGAGATTTGGTATCTGGATTTGAATTTGCGCCTGCTGCATTAGGAGCATTGCTGGCTTATGCAGAATTATTGGCAGATGAAAGCAATTATGGAAATTATAACATCCAGAAGTACAATCTTGATAGATACATGAGGTTAGACTCTGCTGCCATGAGAGCATTAAACGTCCTAGAAAGCAAAACTGATGCAAATAAAAACTTCAGCTTGTTTGGTCTTATGAATAGAACCTGTACTGCTGGAATGGGTAAAAGATTGCTTCATGTGTGGCTAAAACAACCTCTGTTAGATGTCACAGAAATTAATTCTAGACTGGATCTTGTTCAAGCTTTTGTGGAGGATACTGCTCTCCGCCAGGATTTGAGACAACATCTCAGAAGGATCTCAGATATTGAACGGTTGACACACTATCTTGAGAAGAGAAGAGGTGGATTACAGCCCATTGTTAAACTTTATCAGGTAGATTTAAACAAACCACTGACAATTGGTATTAATTGAAACGTTCCTAATAAATGGTTTGGATAATGGGATGCTAATTGTTAAATATCGGCACTGAGTACAGCTTAATGCTTCTTGGTGGTGCCATAGTTATAGCAAGTTCTTTTGTAACTATCCTTTATCTATGATTCCTCATGATTGGAATGCCTTTTGTAATTAGCTCTTTGGGTGGGAGATCCCTCTTCCCCCCAGCCCCTAGGCTGTCCTTTCTTTTCCTTTTGAATATATCTTGATGGTTTCTTATAGAAAAAGAAAAAAATAATAAAATAATATCGGCACCGAGTTAATCAAGATTCTTGTACTATCATGAATAAATTGCATCTGTTGACATGGTTTTCATTGTAAGATTTATGCTTTTGTAATAAGTGGTATTTTATGTCCATATTACTATGATATTTGGACTTCATGGTGCCCTATTTCATTTCTGTTTTCATCTTTATAATGCAGTCAAGTATAAGGCTTCCATTCATTAAAAATGCCTTGGAGAACTATGAAGGACAATTTTCCACATTGATCAATGAAAAGTATTTGGCCTTTCTCGAGATCTGGACTGACAATGATCACCTGAACAAGTTCAATAGTCTTGTGGAAACTTCTGTTGATCTTGATCAGCTTGAGAATGGAGAATATATGATTTCATCAAGTTATGATCCTGCTCTGTCCAAGTTAAAGAACGTGCAAGAATCAATTGAGCAGCAAATACAGGACTTGCATAGGCAAGTTGCTAATGATCTTGATCTTCCAGTTGATAAGGCTTTGAAGTTAGACAAAGGTACACAATTTGGACACGTTTTTAGAATTACTAAGAAAGAAGAACCAAAAGTAAGGAAAAAGCTCTCCACCCACTTCATTGTCCTTGAAACCCGAAAAGATGGAGTGAAGTTTACAAATACCAAGCTTAAAAAGCTGGGTGACCAGTATCAGAAAATAGTTGAGGAGTACAAGAGTTTCCAGAAAGAGTTGGTTCACCGAGTAATTGAAACTGCATCATCCTTCATTGAGGTGGATTTACTGTGTCTATGATGTATCTATAGTTCAGTTGCACTTTAATTGGACTAAAGAACTGTGTGTGTCTGTAGGTATTCAGACCTTTGGCGGAATTGCTCTCTGAATTGGATGTTTTACTTGGTTTTGCTAGTTTAGCCTCTAGCTGTCCTACTCCTTATACTAGACCAGACATCACTTCATCGGTATCGTTTTTACTGTTGATTATCTTTTAAATGAAAATTGCACTTTCTCAAAATTAACTTGTTACTGTCCATCTAACAGGATGATGGAAATATTATATTGGAAGGAAGTAGGCACCCCTGTGTGGAGGCTCAAGACTGGGTTAATTTCATACCAAATGATTGTAAACTTGTGAGTGGCTTGTTTGGATAATCAAGAAAAAGTTAATTCTATTCTCATTTGTTGTTATTATGTTTTAGATTTGAAATGACTAATTACTTGAAACTTTTTTTCACTCGTAAATAGGTAAGGGGAAAAAGTTGGTTCCAAATCATTACTGGGCCTAATATGGGTGGAAAATCTACATTTATCCGACAGGTGCTATGTTGATTACATTTACATCATTATTTTATTTTGAAACATCTTTAAATTTTTGGTGGTCTAATAGCCTGGAGTTGTGAGATCTTATTCTCCCAAATTCCTCTTATGCAGAGTTTGGTTGATTAAGTTCCACAGGTGCTTGATATCAGCTTGCTGATACTGTTGCACCTTGTATTCACTCTGAATACTGAAACTATCTTTTTGGTGTTCATAAACCATCTGAATATCAGTTTATATGTGCGTTTGTAGGTTGGAGTGAACATTCTAATGGCACAAGTAGGTTGTTTTGTTCCCTGTGACAAAGCTAGCATTTCTGTTCGTGATTGCATTTTTGCTCGCGTAGGTGCAGGTGACTGTCAAGTAAGTCTTCGACACTCTTTTTTTTCTATTGAACTAATGTTTCCGTAAAGGCGTAAACATATCACTCATGGTTACTTTTTATTAAGGAGTTAAAGGAGATAGGTGCTCTGTGCGACTTTCACTTCACTGGAGAGCTATCTTCGTGTTAGAGAACTACTGCTTAGTTTCACACTTCTATCCATATGGAAAATAGAGGGAAGAAGATTCATTGGCTTTCCTAAACTTTTGATCAATCCGTGACAGATTTGTCCCTGTCATCAACTGATCTTTCCTATTATTACATTTTTATTCCTATCCTGCCTAATTCACATGTTTCATTGACTTATCGAAACTACCTCCTACATCTAACAATCTTCTATCACTCATCCGTAGTTGTCCTTCCCTTCCTTTCTATGCGAGTAGATGTAGTGGATATGACTGGAGGCTTATCACATACTCTCTTCTCATGGTTCTAATTTCCAAGTTCATCACATGCATAAGCATTCAGCACCAACCTTGGAGCCCTGCCAACCTCTGGCTAGTTGTAGCTGAACACTTGATGATACATTAGGAAATGAAAATTAAGCAACTGCTTGTGTTTTTTTGAAAGGAAGCAACTGCATGTTAGGTCGACTAATATCTATATCTTCACAATTATATGGTAGTATTTACTTCTTATCCAAAAAAAAAAAATGGTAGTATTTTCTTTGGACTTAGAGCCTACATGGTTTTACAGTTTTTCAGACTTCAGATTTTCAAGTCGTCCAAAGTGACTAATGAGCTGCTTAGGTTTCGAGTTAATCACGTTTGGGAAAAAACCGCCGAAGGGCTATAATCCTTTTTCTTGGCCTTCATAGTATCTCTCTTTACTGGCTCTACCTGCAATCTATCGCCTGACATTCATATAAATGACGTCTGATGATGTGGTTTTACTTCAGTTTTGGAATGCAACGAACTGTTGTTGGTTTTATGCTTTAATCTCATTCAATGGACTACTTTAGTGTCGATGCCATTAGTAAGTTTGAAATAACCGATCAAGAAATTAATTACACTTTTACTATGGCTCTGCTGAAAGCTTCTCTTACAAAAAAAGAAAAAAAAACATTCACTGCATAGCAAAAGCAAAAAACTTCTTTTAAATTCTTTTTAAGTTATCATTAAGTCAATAAGGGCCAATGTAAATAATAAATGACTTAGAACTTAGAGGGAATGAGTTCAATTCATGGTGACCACCTATGATTTAATATCCTACGAGTTTCTTTGATAATCAAATGTAGTAGGGTCAAACGGTTGTCTTGTGAGAATAGTTAAAATGTGTGCAAGCTAGTCTGGACACTCACGGATATATACAAGAAATTAAAAAAAAAAAATTGTCTCTTCAATCATCTTTGTACTTGACGTGGAACCATTTTTAGTCTTTTTCTGTAAAAGCATTTACTCGACAGTTTTCTGTCTGTAGAATTATTTTCTCGTTACTTTGTATATTGAACCCCCTGTTTTCTTTTCATGGAAATCTAAGGATGTCTATTTTACCATTCTAGCTTCGTGGAGTTTCTACCTTTATGCAAGAGATGCTTGAAACTGCATCTATATTGAAAGGAGCTACAGAGAAATCTTTGATAATCATTGATGAATTGGGCCGTGGGACATCCACTTATGATGGGTTTGGTTGGTTTCATTCTTGACTCTTTTTAACTTTCTCTTGATGTTTCTGCATTATAGAGTTTTCACAAGTCATTCCATTAGGTACATCGTCAAATCTTTATCACTTGTCCTTTTTGAAGAATAACCAATTAAGTTGTTAATGTTTATGGTTGAAAACCCTATAAAGAAATAAACTACCCAGGTCTCCAACGTTCATTTAACTTTTTATATATGATCGTTATTCATTTTTTTGTTATTCGAATGAATTAAAGCATGTTGCATGAAGAACTGAAGGAGATCAGTTTATCCAATGAAATTTGTCTTTCTTTCACCTATTCGACTTAACTTGCTGAACATTGTAGTACGTTTAAAATGGTACTCTTTATGATGTACTGATTTTCACCCATTAACATTTATCCCTCTATCTTTACTTAACCTGCCAAAAATTGCAATACATCTTAAATGATACTTTTTTATTACATGACGATCATCACCTTGAATTTTTATGCTTGGAGCACGCTCGGCATCGCTTTGTTCACCGGTTTTAAATGAAATCAGTTATTTTCTGAAGTTGGATTTCATTAAAATTATTCTGTATTCTTATAATCAGGTCTAGCATGGGCCATTTGTGAACATCTTGTTGAAGTGATTAAAGCACCCACTTTATTTGCAACCCACTTCCATGAACTAACTGCACTAGCTCAGGGCAACACTGATCTTGAGCCCAATGGAAAGAAAATTGTTGGTGTGGAAAATTTTCATGTCAGTGCACACATAGACTCATCAAATCACAAGTTGACAATGCTATATAAGGTAAATGGTTGCTAGGAATATCTCTTTTTCCTGTATTTTATATTTTCTCTCGTCTTAGATTAGATGGGTTAACCAAGGACACCTGATGTGGTAGGATAAGGGTTAAATTCATATTATTCATGTTTAATCTTTGGCGTTTCCTTTGGAGTTTTTTAGTTTACTTTTCATTCTCTATAACAGAGCATAACACATCAACACCATAACAGAGCATGCTTAGTCTTCTGGATTCTGCTTTTTAGCACAAAAGGTTCATTCTAGGAAAGATGAGGAAATGGAGTCCCCCTAATAGTATATTTGTCTGAATACATTAATGTTATAAAAATACAGGTTAATATAACGAAGTAGTTTGAAAGCCACTACAGAAGGGCATTGGCGGTGACATTTGAATAGTTTCTGTTGGATTACTATGAACCTTTATGGCATCTGTAATATGTTGATCTGGTTGTGAGGACCCTAGTTAGGGGTATATGGGCAATATTAGAATATTAGTAGTAAGGGCATATAGGGCTATTACTTAGGAAGTTAGTTAGAGTATATGGTTATAAATAGGAGTGAGATTAGAGGAGGGTAGTCATTTGGTTAACTGGATTAGGGCTTGAGATAGTTCTCAAGATGGGAGGGTGCAAGTACCTTTAAACACTTGTAATCTTGTATTTCATATATCTTTTCATATCAATAAATTGGAGTTCTTGATTCAGTTAGGTGGTGTCCTAACACTGGTGTTGTCGGACCAATGAGGGTGAAAGTAGAGCTAGAGCCTGGAGTGTTGTTGTCTACATGTTCTTGAGTTTTTTTTTTACTATCTTCCTCTTCCCCCTTATTTACCTGCTGTTGTGAGTTGCAACATTTGTTACTTCGCTTTTCTGTATTTTGCAGGTTGAACCTGGAGCTTGTGATCAAAGCTTTGGGATTCATGTAGCAGAATTTGCAAATTTTCCTTCTAGTGTCGTGGCACTTGCCAGAGAAAAGGCTGCTGAACTGGAAGATTTCTCCACTGATACAACTACTTCAGCCACTACTGGAAAAGAGGTATATTCTATAGTGTTACTGTTCGCAAGAAAATAGTTGATTCTATGCTTATCTACTCCAAATTCTGGGATCACTGAATCCGAAATTCAAATATGACCAACGTATCGTACCTTCTTTCTTCATTAACCAGTCGCGTGTTTCTATTTCCATTCAAAATTCGAACAATACCCTACTAAAAAACTGGATGGGATTTTTACAAATCTTAAGAACTAAAACAGATATAACAAAGCTTTGAAACCCAGACTACTATCTATCCAACATTTGATTCGACTGAAGTTTATTTCTGATCAAATAAACTGATTGCATGCATTGTCTTTTTTGTTTCCGGATCCTATATTTTTTTAGCCAAGGGTAATGCAAGAAGACAAGCCAGAATCAAAACAGAAGCAAAAATTTAAAAATGAGACTCTCAATTGTTAAGAATACGTTGACATGATAATTAGGAAACATTTTTGTAGTAGAGATTCAAAAGGGAAGTATCAAAATGTGTCAAACTTCAAACCTCATCGGAAGACACATCATAGCTTTTAAAGCCAGAATGACATCTCCATAAAATATGATCCAAGTCCTCTATTGCTCGCAAGAACATACAACTTGATACCCAAAATCATAGTCGAAGATCTTTAGACAAAGCCAATGGCCAATGGGTTTAATCCTCTCTCCAGTAACCAACCAAGAGAAATATAGACTTACAAGAGAATGCACCGGGCCTTGAGCAACCAAATTCCATTCTCAAATGAATCTAAGTGGAGATGAACAACATGCAAAAGTGATAGCAAAGAGGATAAATCATTGGCTTCTCCTAAATTGAAAGTTGTAAGATAGAGAGCTCGCAGACAAATAAAGAACAGAAGCAATAGGATCATTTTTCGTTGAAGAGATTGAAGAGACGAGGGGATGACAAAAAGAGTGCCTTAAATCACCACAATAGTGTCCCACCCGTTAAGAGTAATGCCCATATTTAATTTCTCTGTGCCGTTTTTTTTTGTTCAACATGTGGGGTGGAGGGATTTGAACTTCTAACCTGTTGATCGAGTGTATATGCCTTAACCAGTTGAGCTATACTCAAGCAACCGTTTTTTTTCTTCTTTCTTCTGCCATAATAGATGTATGCAATCATGCATGTATATGAATGTGTGTTGATATTACAGTCATTGTGTTATATGCTATTACTTATCAGTATAGTGCCTACTGGATTTGAATACACAACATGATATACAGACACCATTGAAGCGGAAATGCGAGTTTGGTTCAGATGACATGTCCAAAGGTGTAGCGCGGGCTCGACAGTTTTTAGAGGAGTTTTCTAAACTGCCATTGGATAAAATGGATCTGAAGGAAGCTCTGCAACAAGTGAGCCAAATGCGGGATGGCTTGAAGAAGGATGCCGTGGACTCTAACTGGCTGCAACAATTCCTTTGAGGGCAGTGCCGGCTCTACCTCCTCCTTCTTGTCTTGTGGTCTTTGTACAGCTTTGTAATGCGGAAAGGAGATGTTTTAGTATCCTCCCTCACAATTTTGGATGTATAGAAGCTTCAAATACTGTTGCTAACCTTTTTATTTTTTTTGTGCGTGCGTGCTGAGGGGAATGGTTAATTATATACAAAGGCAAGATTGGCTGGAGAATATGAAATCTGTCTGATGAAAATCTTGTCAAAGTATCTGATTATCATGGTTTTATATATTCTTGACAATCAATTGAAGCTTTCTAAATAGATCTGATGGTGTATATATCATTAACTGTACTATAAATTTGTTAAATCGAGTCTAGTTCAATTGACATAAAGTTGTGTCCTGACTAAGAGGTCAGACTTTTAATCTCCAACCCTACATTAATTAAATATCTTTTAAAAAAAAAACTGTACTATAAATGCATTTTTTTCATTATTTATATTTTGATATGTATATTCATATAAGGTGGCTTCTGGGTCATTTCTTCTACAAATTGGGCCTATCAGATTCAAATGATCTCAACTATGTGTTTGCTATGTCTTTTAAAGTTTGTGGATGACTATTTTTTTCTTTTCAATTGTTAGTATTTGGTTAATATTTTTAAAAGTTTGATAATTACGTCAACATGAGCATAGCTTATTGACATGAAATATGTACTTTCGATTAAGAAGTCAGAAGTTTGAATTAGTCTCCCCACATAGTCTAAAAAAAAAAGTTTCATCAATTGCAAAAACACATCTTAAAATTTTCAATAATCCAAAGTGGTAGAAAAATTTAAAAAAAGGAATAAAAAAAAATTACTAAAAAGTATTTATAATTTTGATGATTTTTTTTTCAAATGTATTTAATTAATGCAGGGATTCAACCCAATTAGTCAAAAACACAACTTTACGTCGGTTTGGTTATATATTTTATTGTTATTATTATTGTTTTTGTTTTTAAACAAACAAATACATAAACATATATTTTTTTTTTTTTTTTTTTTTTTGGTTATAAATGATAATTAGTTTGGGAATAATGATTGCATATTGACACGAAAAATGTATCAAATCAATATCTTTTCAATGGCCAATTCATTTAAAATTCCACCAAAAGCACATTCAAAGGCCTACAAAACAGCACCCGTGAATTTGTCAAATGCCTTATCCACTTGTACAACAATTATCAGTTTCAAAAAGTAGAATATATCATAATGATTAATTTATAAAAACAAATAAATTAAATTTTATATATTTGATTTGACACAAAAAATAAATATATATATTCTATTAGTACATTGATTTGTACCTTTTCAAAAAGTAAAGTTAAATGCATTACTATATAAATTAATGACAGTTTCTTTGTTTATGTACACAATCATATAATATATGAGATGCCATGTCAAATAAAACCATATCCATATAAGATTATATTATATTAGTTAAAAAAAAAATACTACACACTCATATTTAGTGTAAAAAGTTTGTGATAATGATATAAAATATATATTTTTTTTTTATCTTGTGAGGGGGTGTTTTGAATTTTATGATAAACGATAAAATTCATTAAATCCATAGGATATTTTTCAATACATTACGTCAATAAAACAAAATGTCAATTATAATTATGAGTGTGACGTGTAGGGACCATCGAATATTTTAATAAAGTTGTCTTTATTTATCCTAAGTTTTTAGTATTAATCCAGTAGGATCTTAAATATTTCCCGCCACGTGTCATTACGAATACAACCTGTCAACCATTATTTTTATATATTCCTATCCTACCCTCAACTGACTCAGAAGCCCAACTGTCTTATCCACCCTTTCTCTTCCTTTTCATTTAAAAATTTGATTACAAATATTCAGTTTTGATATTTTTTTTAACTCTAGGGTAGAAAATTAAAAGAAAAAAAAATAATTTTGACCATAAATTTAATAAATTGTATTAATTTCATCAAATTAAACCACAAATTTATAAGATTGTTGCACGATGAACCTTAAGTTACCTTTTCGTTTGAATATGGTTAACAACATATGATCATTCATATAGGTCACCGACAAATAGACTTCAATTTTTTCGAACAAATATTTTGAATCGTCGATTGTTCGATCGTCTCCTTCATCAAGAACTACTTCTTCAATGTTTACGTTTTATTCAAATCAAATCTTCATTTATTCAACCAAAAAAAAAAAATATCATAAAAAATTATGAAAAATCCTAACTTCACTGCATTCATCTATATGCATGACTTGTATATATATATATATATATATATATTTATTTGTAATACTTTGATTAATTCAAAGTCGACACAAACAAGATTAAGAATATTGTATTAAAAAAAAACACCATCCTCCCATAATTCCATTATGTTGGGTTGGGTGTCTAAAATAGTTAAATTGTTAATTATTTTGAAGAAAAATAAAATAAAATGGTATTGGTTTTGGTGTGGATGGGCGACATGTGGGCAGATGAGCTTAATTGAAAAACCTGTTTTTATTCTAACATATGACTATATGAGAATGTCCAACAACTATTGCGACAAATCTTCATTTTTTTTTCTCTTAAAATATATATAAATGTTCCTCCAAATTATAACATTATTTATTCCTTTATTGTTACTGTTTGTCTGACTTTATCTACACATATTTGTAATTTGGCTATTTTTGAACTTTATTCTCTTCATTCTTTCAAATTTATGGTACGTATTTTTTTTTTTTTTTTTTGCAACAGTATTTTAATTAAAGCGAGATTGAACTCATGATCTCATAGTCACGGGCACAACTTTATGTCAATTGAGCTATGTTTGGTTTGGCATGGTACGAAAATTTTTATCGACATGTATCTTATATTTTAACTCTCCGACTTCATTTTTTAATGTAAAATTTTTAACATAATATCTCTTTGAGTTTACTAGTTTCTTAATCTAATACCCATTTAGACTTTAAGAATAAAATTCTGTCTTCAAAATAAGATTCTCAATAGAAGGTACATAATGCATTAAAAATTAAAAAAAATTACAATAATAATAATAATAAAAATAATAATCGGTTTCTGATAATTCCACTCAACTTTGGAATTTGGAATCCTTGTATATCACGTCTGTTCCCGATAAAAATAAGTTTCATATTAGTGGTGGTCTTTTTCATATATATTTATATTTTTATTTTAATTAGTGTATATAAACTTAAATTATAAATATTAGTTTTTTTCAGTACATAAAATTCAACTTTCGACCTAGTAATATATGCCAACTACATATGTTAGCTACCTTTTAGTTTTATATTTATAAATTTTTAATTTTTTAATTTTATGTATAAATTTTTTTAAATCTTTTCATTTTGTATTTAATATGTTGTTGGCTTGTATTAAAAAAGAATTATTGATTTATTCGACAATATTTTAAATTTATGAATATATTGAACATAATTAAAATCTTAATGTTTGATTAGATACCAAATTTAATTTTGTATTTAATAGATACGTAAATTTAAAAAATATTTAATATAACATAAGAAGAAATTTATTAGACATGAAAAGGAAATTTTTGAAATTATTAAATATTTTTTTTTATTAGACTTTAAAAAATATACTTTTTATAAGTTAGAGACTTATTATATATATATATAATCATTATAATAATAATAATTTGTATACTATCAACACAAAAGAAATATTAATTAATTATTTAAACTATACATTAGTCAACTGTACAAGCATAAAGTTTACATCTTTCAAACAAAATGAAACATTTTAAATATATATAAATATAATAATTATTTTTAAAAATATTGTAAATAGACTTGACAAAAAAAAAACAACAACGTGATTATTGTATTTTATAATGTTGCATTGACTGGTTTTTTTTTTTTTTTTTTTTTTTTTTTTTTTTTTTTTTTTTTAAGGATAAATTAACTTTTGATAGTTTATTTTTTAAAAAAATATTTAATTAATGCCGCGTGTGATTGTGACCTTTTATCCTCAGTTCATAGATAATAATGTATTCTAAATTATGGTAGGATCGAACCCTCAGTCTGGACTATTTAGGTGAGGAACATCGAATTCCCACTTTAAACTATCTAGGCAATGTGTTCACTCGTTCCACCAAAAAGTTGTTTGATAATTTTTAAAATTTTGCACAAGTGCATCATCAAACCCCCACTTTAAACTATCTAGACGATACGCTCACCTGTTACACTAACTAATTGTTTTGATATACAAAATTTAGTTTTGTAATTTTTTTTTTCTTCTCCTCCTACTTCTTTAATGATAATTGTGTTACTATTTTTTCCTATTGTAAAACTGTATCATTTCTATTTGTGTGTATATGTATATTTGCACTTTCATATATAAAACTTTTATATTTAATTTAAAATACAAATTATTTCTATGAACTCATGTAAAAAAAGATAAAAAAAATTGTCACGTGTCTGTCAAAAGATATGTATAATTTCATTCAAGCTACCCCTAACAACTTTGAGTCGTTGTAAAAGCGAGCATAGTTCAGCTGACATATGTATGTCTTGATGACCAAAAGGTTTGTGGTTCGAATCTCCACTTCAATGTACTAAAAAAAAACAACCTCGAGTTGTCATAGCCTATGTACACATAACCAACAAGTGGTAGATATGCATCTTGAGACAATCGACATAGACTCGATGTCCCTTCTCTCTTACTTTGAATTAACTCAACTTGTAGAACTTTACAGTGCTCACATGGAGATCTTAATCTTGCTCCAAGATAGCTCGGTCAACAAGATCAACCTGGTCAGCTCTTTCTCATCCAAAAATAATCGTAAAAGAAATGTATATGTAACACTTGACTGATAGCTCGGCTACAACCCACCTCTGCAATTGTCAAAGTTTTTTGTTTTTTTTTTTTTGTCTTTTTCTTTCGAGAATATGTTTTTTTCTTTAAATGTGTTGGAAAAATCCTCTCACTTCTACGACATGAATAACCAGAAAATAACTGATAAATTAAAAGAAAGCAACACAAATAGAAACACACAAGAATTTACGTCGAAAACTCCAAAACCAGATAAAAATCACGACCCACTCGAAATAACTTCCCGTATGTGAAAAGTTGTACAATCACACAAAATTCTCTCCTCGACTCCAATTACAAAACACTCTCTTCAAAGCTAATTTGTATCACTCACACTCTTTTGTCCAACTCTCAAACTAGGGAATACAACCTTATGCCAAGTATTTCAAAAATATTTTAATTAATGCAAAGTTTAAATTCATGATCTCTTAGTAAGGACACAATTAATCTTATGTCAATTGAACTATGTTCGATTTGACTCTATGTTTTATGTCGATAGAAGACTTCCATTCATTAAAACAATTATGAAAGATTCTTTAGACATGATTTTCAAACAACTCCTAAATTATTTAGAGGGATATTTCTCGAACCAAACTACAAAAAATAAAAAGTAATAATTAAAAGCACACACTTTCAAAAAAAAAAAAAAAAAAAAAAAAAAAAAAAAAAAAAAAAAAACACAAATATATATATGCAACAAAATAAAAAGAACTAGAAAAAACGCTCTTAAATGACAACTATTTATAGTAATGTTTACTTGTTTAGGATGAATAAAATATACGTGTATATATATCTTAAAATTGAAAGATTTGATAAAAATATTAGGAATATCAATTAAATATCTTTGATATTTTGTATAAATCTCCCCACAACATAAAAAAAATATTATAAATTTAAATACTAACAATAAAATCAATAATTTATTTATGTGTAGTGAAAATAACTTAATTATTAATATTTTTTTTAAAAAAAAATTGTGGTGTTTATAGGAATGTGCATCAATATTGATATTTGAATTCTTTCTTTTTTGCAATTTTAATAAATGCAAGATTGAACCCATGACCTCTTAGTCACGGGCACAACCTTATGCCAATTGAGCTATGCTCGATTTGGCTGATATTTGAATTCTTATGACAAAGAGTCTCTACCCAATTCCACAATTAAATGTGATATAAAACAAAACCTACACAAAATTTATCCAAAAGATCTCATATGAATTTATATTTTTTCATGTTTACATACCACAAATCTTTCCCACTTCTCAAGCTAATATGACAATAATGGCAGATTTATATTTTATGTCAAGCTACACATTCATATAAATATATTTTTAAACGCATTGGGATTTTTTTTGGTATGTGAATATATATATACAAAATCAAAATTAAAATCAAAATCTATTCATTACAACTAAATCATAATAAAAAACATTATGTTTGATGTTAGTTTTTTTTTCAATGAAACACCAACTTCATATATATATATATATATATATATATATTAGTCTAATTAATGTAAAATATAACTATATACAAATATATATATAAAAAAACACAAATAACAGGCCCAAACTAATTGCAAATTTAGCAAACTTTAAAATGTTTTGCAAATATGGCAAAAAAATCTATTTCTATCACTGATAACTTTATCATATACTATAAAAACTTGATCCGCGATAGACTTCTATCAGCATAAGATATCAGCCATAGAAATTGCGCAAAACTTTTAAAAACATTTTATATTTTTAATTATTTTATTCTAAATTGACATTGTTACACTTTTCCAAAAAAAAAAATCTAGTTAAATCGAACATAGTTTAATTTGCCGGTTTGCATTTGACGGTGAGAGGTTCAATTCCCGTATTAATTAAATAAAAAAAAATCTAATTTAACTCAGTGAAGTGAGGATAACACAACGATAAATTGAAATGTATCTTTAAAAAAAAAAAAAATCATAATTTGAAACTCAAAATATATATGGTAGAGTTTTTACCCACAATTAGATTTTTTTTTTAATGCCTTCAAAGAATCTTGAATTTCTAAACGTCCAAAAGTATCTTTTCAATATTTTTTTCATGTAAATTTAATATATAAAAAAACAAATTTAAAGAAACTAAAATAATATGTATAAATTAAATAATAAACACCATCTATGTGGCTATGTGGTAGTATTTCATAATTTGAAATGTATATGGATTTAAATTCATGCAACGAAATATGCTTCAAAATTTTAATTAACACATAAAGGCTTAAATTGTTTACTTTGAATAAAAAAATATTTTATATACTAAAGGAGGGTAGGAGATATGATACTAGAACCAATAGGTTAAAAATGGGTTTGAAAGTGCAGGTCAATTACCGTTAGACTCGGCTCACTTAGGCCACATAAAATGTGATTTATTCATCTTTATTTAAATCAACAACTCGTATTTTTACAGAGAGGAAGTGTAGGCCAATTAATACTATGTTTGAGCTCACTTTGACTGATATAATGAACGAACTATTTATCTCAGTTCCGGTTAAAAAAAAATAAAAAAAAAAAAAAAAAAAAAAAAAAAAATAATGAACGAACTATTTATCTCAGTTCCGGTTAAAAAAAAAAAAAAAAAAAAAAAAAAAACTCGTGAGCGGAATTAATGTATAAGTAAAGTAACCAAAAGGAAAAAGATAAAAACCTGAACCCGTAATTTATTGAGATAGAGAAATTATCGAATGAAAACAGAATGGGTGATGGGTGTGCAGATCCCAAATTTTCAGCTCAAGATTTTTTCCTTTTACAAAAAATAAAAAATTAACATTTGAAAATCCGACTGGTCTTTAACCTTGCAAGCAAAATTGTATCTTTTTCGAGTCTTCTTCCATTCTGATTCATTGTCTTATTCAAAATTCAACCCGACATACGTGGAGCAAGCCACCAAAAATGGTGGTTGAGAAACGCGGGTGAGATTATAATCCCCCAATTGCTCTACGACCGCCCATCGATTCGACATTTGCCTCTTTTCCTTTCCACCACGCCCCCACCCATCCCACTACACTTGTGGTTGGATATTTCAAACTTGGCTGTGTTTTGCCGTTAAGCAAAAGCCTTTGCACAGTCGCAAGAACCTCGATTAAAATATTCTCCAGCGACAAAGAGAGAGGGGTTTGTTTCCTTTTTCTTTCCTTCATGGTGGAAACAGACCCATCTATCTCCTTTTCCTTCAATTCATTCTTTCGGTCACTTTACACCAAGTAATTGCCGATTGGGGATTGCCCATTATTTCCAATCACACCCTGTTTCTGATTTTTCTCCTCTTTTCCATTCTGGGTTTTGTTCTTTTCGATGGTTTGCATGATGGGTTTTCGGGTTTTTGGGTTTTGAGGTAAAGGAAGCTGGGGGGAGGAGGAATGACTTGGAGGAGAGTGTTGAAGTCGGTGCAGGCACTTTTGGCCCACGGTTCACTCTTCTGTTTCACGCTCTTGCTCGTTCTTAAGCTCGATCATTTTGTCTCCCACAGTTGGTGGTACTGTATCTACTTATTTGTTTGTTTCCTTCTCTCTTCTTCGATCTCTAAATTTTATTATGGTTTTTTATTTCTTTCCATTCCCTCAATTTTAATTTGAAATTCAGTGAAGTGGGGAAGGGTTAATGTGTTTTTCAGGTCGATGGGTCGTGTTAATTATGGACTGTTTCCTTAAAACGTTGGGGGGTATCGATTAGAAAGATGAATTGCTAATCGGAAATTTGGTTTTAAGAGACTGAGGTGATCACAGAATTTGTGGAGATGGTTTGGAGATTGAGTTCATTGGTTCCATCTAGTTGTTTCTTTTCTCTTGAAGTGAAGAATAAATTGAAACTGAGTCCAAAGTGTAGTTCAATATCTTGTGATGTTTTGTAATGGCTCCTCATTCTCATCCGAGTGTTTAATCTAGTTGTACTGTTTCTTTTTTCGTTTGAGAAAGAAAGAATGAAAAAGGGGGGTCAATTTTCTTCGGTTGTTTAATTAAGCACGCCTAGGTAGCTGCTGTATACTGAATTTTTTTCTTTAGAAAAAAAAAGTACTTTCAATCTAGCTCTATTGTGTACCTTGCAGCTGAAAATGAAGTAGAGTAACAATTTTATGAGACACCACATTTTCATCTTTCTTTCCATTGAACTTTTACAAATTTTGATATGCAGGGCTATATT
This sequence comes from Herpetospermum pedunculosum, assembly GCA_028017165.1. Lineage (NCBI taxonomy): Eukaryota > Viridiplantae > Streptophyta > Magnoliopsida > Cucurbitales > Cucurbitaceae > Herpetospermum > Herpetospermum pedunculosum. Next base: position 2,862,648 of record CM051530.1, read on the forward strand.
TTTTCCGCTTTGGGTGTTTCATGTGGCTGTTGCTCGAGGAAGGTTCTCATTACCTGCCCCATCTCTTCCTCATAATCGTCATGTAAGTGATTAATGACAAATGGATTTTGTTGAGATCGACTCTGCTTTTGTTTTGTATCAGATGGTTTCTTTTATATGACATACTTTGTAAATCTGCAATGTATTTCTGTTGAACAGTGGGCACCGTGCCATGCTGTTGTTGCGACGCCTTTGCTTATAGCATTTGAATTACTTCTTTGTATATACCTCGAGAGCCTATCTGGTATGCCATTGTTACGAATGTGTTTTGTTGTTGGTTTCAATGGTGACTCCTTCAAATGATTTGTATGTCCAAGAATGTTGATGCATTATTTCCAGTGCAACACTTTTTTCCCCCTCACTGTCATTATTCAACAGGGTATTGTTCTGTATGTTTATTGATGCAATACCATTTCTGGCAGTTTATGGTTTTGCTGCTGTGAATTTGAAGATCGTCTTTCTACCGTTGCTGGCATTTGAAATCATTATTTTAATAGATAATTTCAGGTACTTGTTTGTTAAAGTTCTCATTCTCACTGCATTAAATGTTGTATATATTGAGGTATCGTGTATTATTATTGCATATCTTTTGTCTTATCTGATGTTGTAGTCTTTTAACAATTATCTTTATGGGTTGAATCCTTCTTGACCTTTATACTTGTTAGAATTATCCTTATGGGTTGAATTCTCATCTAAACTTTCTTATCTGCTGTCGTGCTGGATCACCTTTGACCCTCGCCAAACTATTTTGAGACTTGAGACCATTTTGACGAAATTCACTTCATTTTAGAAATTGGTTTCTGAATTTGAACCCAATTTTTTTCTCTTATTAACAGTGTCTTTTTATAGAGCATCGAATGTAGTAGCTATGTCTACAGCTAATAATTTATTCTTTCCTTCTCATTTTTGTATTCTATTTTTGGTCTGACAATGTTCTTTTCTAGATTGTGAAGTTAGGTAATTAGCTTTTTTTTTCTTACGAAGATAGTGTGAGTTTCTCAATTCCTAGTATTATTAGATTGGATAGTTTCCTTGTGAGATCAAGTTGGTCCGAAGATTCACACATGAAAAACACGTTTTATGCATGAATAGTTGTTTGTATATTATCATGCTCCATGCAATTAGCATTTCAAATAATTATTCTCAACAAGCTTGCCGGCTTTTCCAATTTGCTCTTAAGAAGTGTGTTTGGATCTCAGCCGAGTTGTTGTGAGTTGGTCTGACCTACATTTCTTATTTTTTCAGAATGTGTAGGTCACTGATGCCTGGTGACGATGAAAGCATGAGTGATGAGGCAGTATGGGAGACACTGCCTGTAAGTCTTATTAGAATTTCAATCAATGAACTTTTCTGTGAGACCATTCCTTATTTTAAATTAATGCTTTGAGAATGCTAAAATATGTGATCTATTGAAGTTTTTTGAGTTATATGTTCCCTTGAGCATTCTATATTTCATGTCTTCTCTGAGCTGAGAGGAACAATCTTCTGGCTGCTAGTATTTGATGTCTCATAGTGTTTGTGCTATAAAATTGATCTCCCAATCTTGTTCTTTTATGGTTTGTTGCAACATTAAATTGTGATCATTTGCAATATTTTGATTATGTGAAGAGGGAAAGCAGTAAACTGGCTCTAGTTTTGGTAGAGGACATAGAGGAGGATGAGCGTGGATAAAAACAACGTCCATAAGAGAAAAAAATGAAGTCTTGGATTATTTGGCAACCAGTATTCTAGTAATACCAAGGATTGAGTTAGCCCCTAGGATACTCTCGGGTTCAACTACTGTGTGATTCTAGAACTCCTTCTTGCCAGTTGCCACCTTCACAATATGTCTTGGATTCTCTAACTAGGTTTCTAACAGTAGTCACCAATTCTCTTATTGAACATAGAGAAAGGTTACACTTACACCTATTTTCTAAAAGAAGCAAGTTTTTTGAGAACAAATAGATGACAATGATGAACCAGATGTGGATTATGTACTCCTCTCTTTCAAATATCAAATGAATATAATCATCCATCGAGTGTTTTTGGAAAAAAAGTTTGTTGTACTCAATTTGGCATTAAAATTAGTTTCTTGTTGGAGACGAGCTAATTTTCTTCTCTATTTCTGTAGCACTTTTGGGTTGCCATTTCAATGGTCTTCTTCTTTGCTGCTACAGTATTTACTCTACTGAAGCTATGTGGTAAGTTTTAATTTTTGCTTCTCTTTCCCTATTCTTTATATATGAAATCTGACCCCAATTAACTGCATCCAGTTCTGAAAATCATCACTCTTGTATAGAACCGGGTTTTGTGTTTATATTAATCCTTAAATTGTCATTTCCCACATGTTAGATGCCATAGTTTTTTTAGTTTGATTTAAAATAATATGTAGCTATGTGGAGGGTTCTGTATGGATGTAACACTGTGGTTAAGAGTGCTAGGATGTCGACAGCATGGATCTATTTAATTGTTAATATTCAAGTTTCGGAAGATCTTCATTACTTGTTCTGACCGTATGTCAACATTCTGTAGACACAAAATTTTCATCTTCTGAAGGATTAACAATATCATGCTTAGTAGGAAAATAAGAGTGCCAGATTGTTCTTTTTTAATATATATATATATATATATATATATATATATATATATGTTTGTAGACCGTGAATAATGAAGGCATAGCGCTTATCTTGTTAGTTTATTTTCACCAATGTTAAGTTCCAGTTCTTTATTGTTATATTATATATCGTCATGCCATTTTTTTTTTTTTTTTTACCGTGATTCTATATTCACATCTTAGTTTTCTTGTCTTCTACATATTTTGAAAAATTTCATTGCCAATGTGTTATCCTGACATCACTGGGATAAATAATCTCTCACAAAATGGTTGCTTTCTCAGTCTCAGCATCCATTAATATGCATATATGTGTCGTTCTTTTTTTTTTTAGAACAATGTGTCGTTCTTGGTAGGCTTAAGTTGTACTTGGTGATTAATCTCTAATCTTAATAAAAAAATTATTGCAGGGAATGTTGGTGCTCTTGGCTGGTGGGACTTGTTTATAAACTTTGGGTAACATTCATGTGCCTTCTTGTGTTAGAATGTTCTGTTTTTTCATTATGCTTACATCTACCATTATTGAATCAATATTGGGAGGATGTATTACTTGTTGACCAGGCTAATTTAATTATATGTTCAACTTTTCCCTGAATACTTCGGTTGCAGCATTGCCGAGTGCTTTGCCTTTCTCGTCTGTACAAAGTGGTCTAATCCTGCGATTCATAGAAATATTCAAACAAGAGAAAATTGTTCATCATCATCAGTAGTTAGATATCTAGATTGGAACAGTGGTCTAATAGTTTATCCAGAGCAGGATCAGCATCAGGACAGAATGTGTGGCCTTCAAGACATTGGTGGCCATATCATGAAAATTCCCATAATTGTTTTTCAAGTCCTACTCTGCATGTATTTAGAGGTATGCTGCACGTTCAATGCATATCTCTTATGCTCATGCACTTTCAAGTTCTCTTTGTTCAGATCCTGATTTTTGAATTAGCATCGGGTCTACAGCCTTAATAATCATAAAACTTGTTTTGGTATATCATTTCAACCATGTGAAGTTAACCAAGGTGACTATTATGCTCTAATATTTAATCTAGTCATATCCTCATTTCAGGGAACGCCTGTGGGTGCGAAAGATATTCCACTTCCTGTCCTTTTCTCGCCCCTTTTTATATTGCAAGGTGCTGCTGTTATTTATGCTGCATCTAGATTGTTAGAGAAAGTTATACTTCTCTTAAGAGGTGGATCTGGCACAGCATTGTATTTCAGTTTTTCTACTAAGGCTCATGCCTGTTTGGAGTTCTTTCATCATGGTTCAAGGTGATATCCTTATTAGGGTTTTATTCCTTTCTCTTCCTTCCATTTCTTCTGAGGTTTTAGCTCTTTAATGAAGATAATGTTATCAAGTCTATATTGTGTACTTGAAGCATGCAATATGCTCCATGAAATATGAACTTACCTTATATGGTGAAAACAGGCTATTGGGGTGGTGGTCAATTGATGAAGGTAGTCGAGAGGAGCAGGCACGATTATACCAGGAGGGTGCCTCTGGGTTGGTATTTTTTTTCCTTGCAAATAGTTTTGTGAGAACACTACGGCACAGATACACTACATACCTGAATGCATATAACAACAATAATATTAATAGGAAAACTTGGAAGAAAACAAGCCAAATTTTCAAAAACAGATAAATAAAAACGCAATCGATATCAAACATGACCTATTAACCAAGGATCATAATTTCATACATTTTCTTAGGTGTCATCTGTCTGTTGTGTTTTTATTTCATTCCTCCAACTAAAGGTTGAGATATTGCTGCTCTATGCCACACATACCTCATAACAGTCGGTATTTTAAGTCTCCTCTTGTTCCTTAAGCACCCTATCTGGGTTTCAGTATTTTTTATTGCTCGTTTAGCTAACAAACGTCCTTCAATGCAATTTTTGCTCTTGTTAAGGCTTTGGGGGAACTTCTTTCATTTCCTTTATATCTAGGTGGCCATTCATGGAAGTATCAAAGAGTCCATATTTCTACTCAAATCATAGTTCTTTAGTGCTGGAAGTTTGTGCTATGCGTCAGGGGTAGAGTCAGAAAACAAGGACACAATTTTACCTTTTAACTTTGTATATATAGGATCTTTTAGTTCTAATAATTTTCCGAATTTTAGGGGTAAATTCGAGGGAAAACTACAATATCTTAAGTATTTTATGTAGTTTTTTTTAACTTACCACAAATTAAGTGGCAATTGCTGGCTTCCTTTCTTCTTGGCTCTGCCCTTGCTGTTTTTTTGATAAATTTGTCCAGAATGAATAGAAGAGTGTTTAATTCTGATATCGTTCACTTGTCTGTGGTGGGCTTATACAAATATTTTGACTTTGCCTTCTGTTTGACGTTGGACTATACTATCGTATGCAGTTTTCCAGAAGGATATTTGACTTCAGCTTTATGATATAAATGGTTTCAGAAATCTGAATAAAAGAAATTAAGGCAACGTTTGCATGTCTGTAAATAATTATCTTGTTTTGTTTTCACGTTTTGAGAAATACTTTTGATACCTTTTGATCTAATAACAAAAGCTGAAAAAAGTAGTTTTTGATAATTGACTATTATTTTGAAAATATTTTTTAAAGCACATCAATAAACAAATGAATTTGATAGCAGGCATATTTTTTTGAAAATAATAAACAAAAAACAAATTTGTTATCAAATGGGCTTCAATTATTCAAATTAACATATTTTTTTAATGAAGTGAAAATTCTAATAATTGTCTATATCAATGGTGAATTAAAATAAATGCAATTTAAAAAAATATTTGCTTTTAGAATATCAAAAAGCAAGGGAGAAGTTCATTGGTATATTGGCTATGAACAATGCAGGTACAATACTTTTAGTGGATATCCTCCCGAGATCGTGAAGAAGATGCCCAAGAAAGATCTTGCTGAGGAGGTGAGCATAGTTATCATTATATCGATATTATTCCATTAAACTATAAAGGTAAAGGTAATGAGTTGTCAACGATCTTGTTGATGCTGCTGCTAGTTTTATTTGGACCGTATTTGATGTTCTAAGACATGCAGGTCTGGCGCCTTCAAGCTGCACTTGGGGAGCAGACAGAGATCACCAAATACAGTCAGCAGGAATATGAAAGACTTCAAAATGTAAACTCTCTCTCCCTTTTCTCGACAGATTTAAACAATCCTGGATAATCGCTGAATAAGTTAAACTTTATATCTGACAAGTTTCTACTAAATTTGTCATGGCTTCCTTGATCCGATACGAAAATATGATTGTTTTCTGCTTAAACCTTTTGATTTTTGGTTATTGATATTCTTTGTTGGTTTTATTGATCTTGGATTGCTTATGCCTTTTTTTTGTTTGTAATATGACGTGCCTTGCATAATGTACAGAATAACATTATTAATGGTTATTCTTGTGATCTTATTCTATCTTCCCTACTAGTATATCATTATGCTGAATTCACTGGTACACCTGGTGCTTTGAACAGGAAAAGGTGTTATGTCGGGTTTGTTTCGAGGGAGAAATTAGCGTGGTTCTTCTTCCGTGTAGGCATCGAATACTATGCAGGTATAACATACCCCCCCCACCTTATCCTATGCTATATTGAACTAGTATTGTCTTGAAATTACCTCTTCAAGCTTCACCAACACTCGTGAATACCATTGCAGTTCTTGCTCTGAGAAGTGTAAAAAGTGCCCAATATGTCGTGTCTCTATCGAAGAACGGTTACCGGTATATGATGTTTAGATCTTGAAGGCATCAAAGTGCATGTTGATGATGGGAAATTGAAAGAGTTTTGCTGACAGTGAAGAAAAACTGGAAGTGTTGGTGGTTCATGATAATACTGATAAAGGAAGATACTTTGATATAGAAAATGCAGTTGCAATACCAAATCTTGCTTGAACTCTCTGTCTCTGTTTCAAATGTAAATAAATGGGGTTTTTTTTATGAGGTTAATTAACAATCATAGTACAATACAAGTCAGTTGCTTTTGCACTGTATAATTCAGGTGGTTTCACTTAATTCTCTCTGTATAGAATAACTGTTAACTTCAATTGTAATCAAGTTTTATGCCCCCCCAGGGAAAAAGGGCAAACAACAAATGCTGAAAGTTGTTTTGATATTTGGTGATTGAATCCAATTGTTCACATACTTAATAACAGTCCAAAAATGTTTGCCAAAAGTTCAGATTTATTTCAATTCACATAAAGTTGTGTGTCATTGACTAAGAGGTCAGGGTTCAATTTTTTTTTGAAATTTTTTTTTTACTCCACATTAATTAAATATCTTTGTAAAATAAAAAAACTGTATATTATATATATATATGGAGGAATTTTTTATTTATTTTTTTATTTTTTTTTTGTTTTGAAGTTGCTGGGTTGGTTTGGCCTGTTCCTGCCGGAACTCTGACGGAAGTCTAAGGCTCTTGCCGACTATCAGGGCAGTTAAAATCCCCTGCTCTGGTAGCTCCTCGGAACCCAAACTCTTTTTCAATTTGTCCCCTGCTCTGGTAGCTCCTCGGAACCCAAACTCTTTTTCAACTTGTCCCTATCTAGTAAGGTTTGTGCTTTCTTGGTTTGTTAGTATAGTTAGTTTGTTGTTTGTTTATTTTATTTTTTCAAATGATATTTTTTTTATTATTTTTTTAAAGTAAGGGGTATCATGATTGAACTTCCGACCTCATGAGAAATAATACACGTCAATTAACATGTGAGGGTGATGATCAAACGTTTGACCTTTTGGTCACTAGATCATTATGCTGGTTGAGTTGTTTTTGACCTTTCGGTCACTAAATCATTATGATGGTTGAGCTGAGTTGTGTTCGTCCTTTAGTTGGTTTTTTCTTGTTAAATCATTAGGTATTTTTACATTCTTATATAAAATATTTTAATCAATATTTTAGTTCAATTACTTATTATTAATATATCCCTTATTTTTTTGTCAAGTGGCTCAGCTTATATGTATGTACTAAGAAGTTTGTGGTTTGAATCCTCCTACTCTAAAAAAAAAAATATATATCCCTTATTTTTTAAATCAATATACGAAGCAATTTTACTCATAAAAGAGATGTAATTAAAAGAAAACATGCTTTTTCAAGTGGGCCCTTAATTTTCAAGAAATGAAATTTGATTTTTTTTTTTTTTTTTTTTTTTAAGTACAATTTGATTTTATCTTATGTAATAAAATAAGGATTAAGGTTCTTTAACAAATATTAATAAATAAATAAAATAAGGATTAAAATTTAAAATGATAAACGTTACCATGTAATTTAATAACTAGATATCTCGAGGGGGATTATAGTAAAATATCTTTCTTCTTTCCATTAAAAAAAAAAAAAAAAAAATTGTGAAAAGAAAAGAGAAGAGTAGTGAAGAGAGAAAAGAGGAACTTTGTTCTTTAATATTAAATCTAGAAAAGTAAGAATTATGAATGTTTTCTTCTTCGGAGCGACTGATTTCCATTTCTGTAACTTTGCCAAGAAGATTGAAGCCTGATTTGATGTTTACATCAACAACAGCTCATACTGCCCGCAATCATCAAGTCTACCGGAGAAGAACAATCTCAGGCGACAAATTTATCGATTAATCCATAGATTATTGTTCAGCAACCCGATTCCTTTGGCATTTCTCACTGAATTCAAGAGTCATTGGAGAAAGGAAATTAGAATTCCTTTCCCCATTCCCCCTTTATTGAAGGATTGAAGTCCAACCCAGAAACGGTACGCAATAATTTCTCTTAGATTTTCGTTTCTCTCTTCAACCAATTGCAGAGCCTCCTCCTTATTCTCATGAACTCTCATAATTTTTGCTTGATTTTGGACCCTTCTTCCCACTAATAATTTGTGTTACATTTTTTTCTTTTTTGGTTTTTGGTTTTTGTCAAAACCCATTTGTTTTTTTTCGTTTAGATTCTTGTTTCTTGTCGATCCAGATTGGTTCAGGCTGGAATTGAATTGTTACTGGGTTTGTCAGTTTAGGTAAATCGCGACCCACTTGGTAGATCTTTGTTGCTTTATTTTCTTCTTGTTTCTGTAATTTGTGGAAATTTCGTACCAGGAGTAATGCAAGCAGTGTAGTTGTTTACTTTTCGAAGATCACTTGGGTATTTAGGATCAGTTTATTTTTCCTGCTACTTTTCAGTGTTGGTAAAGCAGTGAAAAAGATTATATCTTTTTCCGAGTCTCCTTTAATTGGCATGTAATGCAGGTTTTTCAGTACATTGTGTTCGTGCTGATTATATTCAGTACAAGTGTCTAAGTGGGCGAAAACAACACAGGCCACAGGGATTATAAGGTTAGCTGTTGAAATCTCGGAAATTTTGTGTGGGAAGTGGATAGTGATGACTGAAGATTAGGGGGAATGGTCCTGGAATTGATGCAACAAAATGAGCCGGTCCCCTTCATTTTCTGTGAAGTCGGAATTTAATGTGAAGTTGGATCCAGAATCTCTCCAAAAATGGGTTGTGGCCTTTTGCATTATTAGGTTTGATCTTGAACAGGGTCAACTCATTGAGGAGTGCTATCCTCCAGGCTGTCTTACGCAAGATGAGGAACTTGAAGTTGCATTTAGTTCATTTCCCGATTCAATTTCGCAGCACCAGAACCGGTCAAGCATTCACGATTGTATATTCTTTTTCCGGTTTCGAAGGAAGGAAAATTCTCAACCAAGAAATGTTTCTTCTTCTGAGATTACTGAAGAGGATGAATTATCAACTGAAGAGGATGAGTTATCACAGAATACCAATGACTCAAAACTTCCAAGATCAAAAAGCAGCCTCGCTAACAAGTCCAAGTACATGTATGGTTTTGTTTTCAATAGACAGAGACATGATGAGAGGCTAAGAAGAGGTGGAGAACAGAAATCTGTGGTAATTTTGTCTCATAATCCTTATTCTACTGTATTCAAGCCTCTGTTGCAAATCATGGGTCCATTATATTTTGACATTGGGAGGAGAGCTCTTGAGCACATTGCTGCTTTTGTTTCAATGTGGCCTGCTCCTGTACCCGGTAAACAGATGGAGCTTCCTATTGGAAATGCCTTGCTTAAAGCACACTTGCCACCTGCTCATAGTTTGCCAATGGACGATGAGACATTTTCCGAAGAGTCTACATCCTCTATGGCTCCTTTTCTTCCCAATAATCAATCGGTTCCACAGGGTCTTTTCCATGATTCTGATCTCTTTGGTATATTCCGGGGTCTTCTTTTGCAGCTCTGGCTGTTGTGGGAGTTGCAACTTATTGGTGAACCCATCCTTATCATTGCACCAACGCCTCCCCAGTGTTGTGAAGCTGTTGCTGGTCTTGTTAGCTTGGTTGCTCCTCTTCTTTGTAGTGTTGATTTTAGACCTTATTTCACCATTCATAACCCTGAGTTTTCATACTTAAACAGACTTCAAGATGGAGCTACTTTCCCACCAATGGTTTTGGGGGTGACAAACCTTTTCTTCCTTAAAGCCCTTCGTAATATTCCTCATATTATCTCAGTTGGAAACCCTGCTGTTAATCGGCTTGCCCAGACATCCAGGTCCTCTTCTGGCAGTGTTTCTGGCCCTCCTGAAGGGTTTGGATTTCGGCAGCTGTCCTTGAAAAAATTTTCTCCGTCAAACTTGCTAAATGCTGTCAAGTTGAGGAGAGATGGTCCACTATGCCTCATGACAGAACATAAGGAAGCCATCTGGAGCACTTATCCTGCAGCAATGAAGCCAGACACATCAATCTTGAATCGGCTTATTGATGCTGGCGTATCACCAAGGGTTGAGGAGTCCATGTCTGTTGTTAACAATGAGATACTGCGTCGGCACTTCCTGGAACTCACAACCAACTTTTTGGCTCCTTTTGGGCCGTACTTTCGAACCACCACCCCCTCAGAAGGATCTTCTCCATTTGATGAGCCTTCTCGCCCCCAATTTAGTGCTGATGAATTTCTTGCCAATCTATCAACAAGAGGACCAGGAAAATTTCTGGCCAAGCGAATGAGATCTAACTGGCTGGACTTGTACAGGTAATGTGGATGCTACATAATACATACATATGCCATTCTATTGTACTCTTCTATTTCATAGGAAGTTTTCATCACCCTTTAAGAATAGTTTTATTGAACTTTGTTATCATCATATCAATTGACCTGTTAAACTATTCCTTCCAGGCGGTTTCTCAAAGGACCAAACTTTATGCCTTGGTTTCAGAGAAGGCGTGCTGTTGCAGAACAAGAACAGCATAGACTATGGAGGCAAGCAAGAATGAATGCTGATGTACCACGGCTTATGTCTAAAATGCCTGAATTGGAAGTTATCGATTTATTTAATGCTATTGAAAGACATCTTCTAAGAGAAATGGAGGTATTTTTCCCAACAATTCCCCCATCACTATTTTGATTCCAAGTAAATCTCGATTAGTTTCCAATTACAACTTATTTGTTCTTTTGAAAGGTATTGAATGCTTTTGAGGAGGCTTAGGTTTTTTTGTGGGTTTCTGATCCCTCTGATAGAAATTAGGACACTACATTATTGAATAATTTGTAGGAATGTGTTTTAGCCTTATTGGGAACTATATTCATTAGAAACATATGTGGTAATGAAGAATAAAAAATTACAACAGGTGGGAAGGCTAGGAGTCAATCCCAGGCCAGGTAAATCGTTGTAAACCATTCCACTTATCAAAATATTAGAAAAACCGTCAGTATTACGTCCAAGGAGACATTCAGCTGAAGACGTTCCCAACCTCATCATGTCTCTCACCTAGTCCTATCCTTCTCAAATTATTATTTCTAGCTTTTCAAATTCAAACTCGTAAAGAATCGGCAACAGCCCCAACCACCTGGATAATGTTCACATTCCTCTTTGAGAGTGGGAAAAGTTGGCATGAGGTTTTTTCTTTTGATAGGAAATGAGAGAAATATGTATTAAGAGCAAAACAAAGAAAAACAACCTATAGGCCTTGGAGGCAAGACATCCCCGTGCCTATGAGGAGGAACCAAACAAAAGGCCTTTAATCTAAGTTGACAATGAACTCTCTTCCTCTGTCTTTTAACTCAGGAAGCCAATCCTTAAAAATCTTGGGAGGACACTGAACTAATTCAAAATGTTGGAAAATGAAATTCCAGCCCTTCGAAGCAAACGGACAATGAATGAGCAAATGGTTGAGCTCGTTTGTTCAAATACATATAGTCGACTTGCAGAGGAATAATCCATAGGAATTCTTTTGTCTTCTTTGGACTTCGGCCTTCCCAAACCAGCTTGCTAAGGTTGAGATTCCCATTTGAACCACCAATTTTTTAAGTCCAGGGTAAATAAAGTCACTCCATTGATTTCAATAGTATTTACTATTCACAGATTATTTTAACTCACTCAGCACCCCAAACAACCCCTATAATTTATTCAAAATGACTTATAGAAAATAGGCATTAGGCAAAGAAAGGGTCCTTCCAAGCTTTTCTCCAAAGAACACACCACTGAGGATTAGAAAAATATGATTTCAGCAAAATCCTGGTTCAGCATTCCTTCGCCAGTTTGCCGCCTTCGAGCATAGCAGTAGTTGGGTCTCGAAAGTCGAATCACAAAGGCCTATGAAAAATAAAATAAAAGTACCTTGGCATTTTGAATATATCCTATGCCTTTTCTTATGTACATGTATATTGGAATAATATCAGATATTAGCATTGGAAGGGAAGATAATGGATGGAACAAGAATGTTTGCCTTTTCTTTTTCTTGCTATGATTTCCCCCTTCTTAGTTCTTTCTATTAGTTTCTTGGGGGGTTTTGCACAAATGACTCCCACTCGGGGTCTTAATGCCAAATAATCCAGTTTTTTAAAACGCATGTTTTTGGACCTTCTCTCGTGATCAGCAAGCCCACTCAAGTCATTCATATCCTTCGTTGAGCACGATCGCGAGGGAGACGACTATAGTGCCCTCGTGCTCAGCGTAGTGTTGATGACGTCAGCAAAGGGGCAAAAGACATGCATTTTCGAGGGGGAGTCAAAAAATTATTGCGACCCCCGAGGGAGGGGTCATCTGTGCAAATATCCCTAGTTTCTTCCCTGCCCTTCTTTCAGTTATAATATTTTGCAAGTTTTTAAGACCAACGAATGCTATAGGGTTTAATTACATGATCCACCTTAAAGTTTTCTGTATGTATTCTACCTCGGATTTAGTGATAACAGGATGTGCTATTGCCTTAAATAGTAACTACATGTGACATTGTGATAGGTACCTTTTATTTACTATTAGATAATACGATTAGAGATTAAAATGTCAGTGTTTTCTTTTCTTCAACACTTGCACTAAAAAAAATGCTTACACCAAGCGTTGAAATGCTTGGTGTCAGGATGAATACTGGACTTGGGGACATCCATTTTCCATATTTTATACTTTATCAGATGGCTTAGAAATTCAAGGAAATAAAATAACAAACGATTCCCCTTATTAACGGTTTTAAATCATATTAGATTCAATATGTAATAATATAATTGAAATTATTTACCTACTATAATACCTTAACTGCATCTTCCCCAGTTGTGTACAAATTATAGGATAACATTTCTACTTGTTTTACTATGTTTCACAGATATGTAAGTATTTTCTTCTAAACATTTAGCATATTGATTTGTTTGGGTATTTATGTTTTCCTTCCTTTCATGTTTTATACCTTGTGCTACTTTTTGGCTGATATTTGCTAGATTCTTACTGACGAAAGTGACTATGCGGCATATTTTATATATGACATTGCATTTTTTCTTGCTTTTCCAAAAATCATAGCTTGGTGTTCTCTGTGGCATCGAGCTGATTTATAACCCGCAAATAGGTGTTCAGCAGATAAGTTTTTAATCACACTGGCAGTGTCGTGCAAACTTTGGCGATGATAGAATTAGGTTACTGAGAAAAACAAAGATGATTGTGATTGAAATGCATGTTCGATGACATAGCAAGTGACATGCTTTTTAGGATTTTATGAGACTGTCGATTCTTTTTATATGAGAAATCGGGAATGATATAGGTTTAAAAGAAAAGAGGGAGGAAAGCCAAGTCCCAACCCATGGAAAAAATACCAAAAACTCTTCCAATTTGTGCATGTTATGAGGCATTTGACTACAAGACGACAACCCTTCTTCACACAACTAATCTTCCTGTTTGTCACTAAAAACAATATATGATGCTTCCACACTGCAAGCATTTTTTCTTTATTCTTGTTTATAAGAGGTTCTTCTGCAGCCATATATTTATGTTTCAAACACCATCTTTCAGCTGCAGGAATCCAGAAGGGCTTATGTAGACTCTGTGGCAACTTGCCAGAAACTTAAAGGCGATCTGCTGGCTGTTTTTAATGTGCTTCCTAAAGACATGCAACAGCTTTTGCTTCTTAATCCACAAAGGGCATCTCTTCTCCGCGGAAGTCCTGAATCAACGAAACTTCCGGGGCGTCCGCTTGTACAAGTTGGTGATATGTCACCAAGATAGTACTGAATACATGTTATCAGTCAAGTAGCCTCAGGCAAATGGGTTTTCTTCTGATTTTTAGAGGCAGCACTCACTGGTTTTTTCACTTCATCACTGGATGGGGAGGTTTTCCCCCATTGTGGCTGCTGCAAATGTTGTACTAGGTACCATTTTAGACCTCTCCTAATCTTTATATTTAAGATTCATCCTGACAAAGTAGGATGAGTGAGTGATATAGTATATCATGTTTTTTAAAAACGTGTTTCTACAAATAAACAGATGGCCAAGGATGGTAGATATCGCGACGATGTAACTTTTCAGTCATCCAATCTGAGAATATCTGCGACGTACAATCAACTTATGGGTCATCAAAAATTCTTTCAGGAGATGATAGTTAGCTTTTTTTTTACTAGAATTTCTAATTTTGTTCTGTCCTCGTCACTTCAAAGGGAGTATAATGTCAACTTGTAATATGTAACTTATATTTTTGTACCGAGTCAGATCCAGCTTTTATTATGTAGATGTAAAGTTAAAGCAAATAGTTTCAGCTTCAAAAATCTGAGACTGTTGCAAGAGATGTTATTCACCATGGGATTTCTTCAAGTGTTTTGAATTTTATATTGTTGGAAGGAATTATCAAATTGTAGCCATTTGAAAAGTGCTATGCATCTAGATACATATATTTTCGATTGGCCATAAGTTTCATCAACCAAAGCATTTGGTTTTTTTTTGTTGTTGTAAAATTATAATAATAATGCAAGTCTAGGTTGGAAAATGGCCAGGGTGAATAATAATAACAAAACTTATTAAGGGCCGGTTTAGAACAACTTTCAAAATGTTTAAAAACACTTTTTTAACATTTAAAATTCTTTTTAAGCACTTAAAAGTTATTCCAAAGAATAGGTGATTGTGAATAGGCAAGTGACTCCACAATTGAACCTCAAAATTCAAAAACCCATTGTAAATCTGTATAGAAAAACAAAACAGTAATACATAAAAGAGGGAAAGAGCTACATGTTACAATCTTATTTCACCTAATTTGTACATTTTTGGATAAGCCTAATTTGTATATTTTTAAAACAATAATTTAAATTTTAACAATAATCTACATTCTACACAATTCTACACTTGCACTCTTCACTCTTCATTATAACATGACTTATTACTTATTACATTTTACGTGAAAAAAATCAAATAAAAAAAATAAGCACTTAAAAAGTCCTTCAACTTTGGCATACACAACAACAAAGGCAGGAATTGGTGGACCAAATAACACACACAAAAAAAAAAAAAAAAAGCAGTTATATAATAAACACAAAATTCTACAGAAACTCCATATAAGAAAAAATGATCGTTTCAAAACTCAATTAAATTACTCTTCAGGTTCATATTCTGCCATAGAACCAAATGTCTTGGACAGTTGAAATCACACTTAAATAGGGGAAAATGATAACAGGCATTGTACTTATAGGTAGGTATGATAAAAGGACAACATTCAGCAACTGCAAACCAGGAAACTGGGATCTTGACAATATCCCCATCAACGCAATCTTCTAGCTTCCCTCTCAGACTCCAGCAGGGTAAGAATGTCTCCTTCCCTCACTGGTCCCTTGACATTCCTCATAATGTAACGATTTTGATCATCAAGAAACTTGACTCTCACTTGAGTCACCTGCCCTCTTGATCCAGTTCTACCCATCACTTTGATCACCACGGCATGCTTGATCTGCGATTCCATTCCTACAACAAACACACCAAAAACATATCTTACAATCAGAACGAATCTTTCCCCTTAGAATTACTCCTTCCTTTAAGTAGCGATTTCCAAAACAATCTAATCAACCACCAATCACTGGTTATACACAGCTCTAACTTCCTAATTTGAACAACCTAATGAGTCAGTAAGTTATCCAAACAAGTAAACTAATGGCAAACAGAAAAGCTAAAGGATGTCAGTCGAGAAGATTTTACAAAATTTTAGTGGTGAATTAGAAGAGCCAAACTTCAAGAAGGCGCATGCAATTAATTACAATTCTAATTACTTCAATAATTTAAACCAAGGATTCGAGAAGGATGCCAGTATAGCATGACAAGATTTTTTTAGGAAACAATAATCATTCATTGATTCGATGGAATGGTATACAAAATAATGTAAAGATCACAATGATTACAAAAAAGGAGACAACTTATTTCAAGAAATAGCTAAAAGAGGAGCAGAGTCAATAAAAGAACTAATATCAGAAGACTTGCGAGTATTTCGTTCCAACCAAAGATTCCAAAAGAAAGAGCGAACGAAACATAACCAAAGTATTTCTTTCTTCTTTTTGAATGGGTGTCCCAAAAACAGCATAGCAAGTGGTTTAACTCATAAACAATCTCTTGCAAGACTGAGAACTGACATGCTGAACCAAATCTAATCTCAATCTAGATAATCATCTGCCTATAATATGAAACATATAGCAACAATATTACGGTTCTATATTTAATCATCATTCGAAAATTTTCTACCAATCGCAAAAACAAATCGGAAAAAGCAACGATCGAAAAAATTTCTCTTGTAAATGAAAAACTTCGTCAAAGCATAGTGGAACGCTGGGTTCAAAACCCTTTCTCCATTTACGCTCCATAAACCCAGCAGAGTAAAAAATCCATGCTCACTAAAGGCAAAAGATAATGAAAAATAAATACAGAGAAATCAAATAAGAACTGCCTGAATGCTATGGATTATGAACAGAACAAAGAACCAAAGAGACCACCATGGATTGAAGAAGGAATTCGATAGTTACCTTAAACGAAAGAAGATGAAACCAGAGAGAAATCCGTAGAATTGTAGACAAGCCGCCGGACTGCAGAATCAAACAATGCAAAGGGAGAAGGGAAAAATATGTAGCATTTGCATTACTAGGGTTTCTGATCGTGCGTAAAGACGAATTTATCCCCATGAATTTTTCAGTTCTAAGGGTGTTTTTGTCATTTAGCTTTTGAGGACTTGTTTGGTTATTTAAAATTGTATGTTAATTTTTTTCAAAAAAAAAAAAAATTGTATGTTAATTAAAATAGGGGTAAATTGCAAACAATACCCCTCAACTATTATGATTGTTTCAAATTCATCCTTAAACTTTTCACTTAAACTTTTCATTTTAAAGATTAGCTTCTCAACTCTTTTTTTTTTTTTTTACATATAGGGGTGGGGATTGAACCCGTGACCTTTTGGTCACTAGTCTATACAATATGCCGGTTGAGCTATGCTCGTGTTGGCAGACCCCTCAACTCTTATATGTTTTAAAATTAGGTCATTTTTAGATTAAAAAATGGTAGCATTAGTAAGAAACGAAAGTTGATCCATATTCTAACTTGAATATAACTCAATTGATTAAAACATATATCGATTAAGAGGTCAAAAGTTCGAATCTTTCATCCAAAAATTGTGTTCAACTAAAAAAGAAAAGAAAAAATTAATGGACCAATCCATTGCAAATGCTTGTTCTTGATCATTGAAATTTTTTCAGTTAAAATATCGTTTTGGTCCCTATACTTTAGAACTTGTTACTTTAAAATGTCCAAAATTAGTCTATGTACTTTTGATAAATCTTAAATTTGGTCCCTACTATTTGTTTATCATTATTTTATTTTTTAAGTCTCTACTAACATTTCCTCTATAAACTTTTTTTTTTTTTTTTTTTTTTTGAAACACATATCTTAAATCAAACTAAAAGGAAACAAAGTTTCTATCAAAAGGTACCTGTGAGACCGGACTCCCACTAGGTTCAGCGGTATCATTTGTATCCACCTCATTACAAGAATAGAGCCAAATAGGAAAATTTTTTCCTCCAGACGAAACTCGGTTCAAACTCGACTTCGAGGCCAGCAAGTGAGCAACTGTGTTGTGATTTCTCCTAACATGAACAAAGGATTCAATATTTCTTTCCTCAGCTAGTGATCGAATTTCAACCGCGAAATCTTCCAATTCAGTGTGGTCTTCAACTTCGTTGTTTATTAGGTTCATGACTGTTAGGGCATCTGATTCCACTCTTACATCTTGCGAACTCGAGCTTTGAATGGTGGTCAGACCTACATAAATGGCTAACGCTTCAAGCCATTGAATTTTCCAGTTCTGCAAGATGCATCTTTGTCCTGTCGTTATCATTGTGTCGGAGCTGTTGCGAAGAACCCATCCGATTCCCCCCAGCATCGCAAGATAACTTCCATATGCCTATTGGGGGGCGAATCCATCGGTTTAAAGCAGCCTCATTTCGATTGTTGTTGAAATGGGCTTCAACAATATTAGTATCTAAATCCTATGTGAATTCTGATATATATCTTGTGATGGTTGAGATGGTCTGCTGCATATTATCTGAATTGGGTTGTTGAATTTTGTTATCCTTCACATGATTTCGATATGTCCAGATTTGCCAGCATATTATTAGACTTTTTGCGAGGCATCCATCATCCTCTTGAGCTTGATGTCGAATGTCTTTCTTCCATAGTCAATCACAATAGTCTGCTACATTCCACGCATACCTGTTGAGAACAAAAAGATCATTAATAGAGGAAAGATATTTTGGCCATATTCTCTTTGTGAATTTGCATTCCCAAAAGAGATGAATGGACGTTTCCGCCTTTTTCCTGCACAAGTAACAAGTAGGGTTAAGATCCATCCCTTTTTTTTCTTCCCAAATTGTCAAGAGTGGGGAGGCAGTTATTGTAAATTCTCCACCCACGGATTTTGACCTTGGTCGGCACCTTGGCATTCCAAACTCGTTTCCATATTGTTTGTTGGGGATAATTCAGTGAAGTTGATATCTCCCCGCTATCTCGTATCTGAACCCCCAACCTATAGGCACTTTTAACTGTGAACATGCCACGCTTATCAAAATGCCATAGAATCTCATCTTCCCCTTTAGAATACCCAATTGGAATATTTAGGATTGATGAGACATCTTCCGAAGTTATCATGAATTAGATTTTCATTCCAGCTGCAATGACTAGCCATAAGGTTAGCTACTGTGTATTGATTCATAGAGGTTGGACAATGTAGTGGGGGTGCGAATCCATCCCTTGGGATCCAAAAATCATTAGCTACATCTATCATGATTCCATTGCCAATTTTCCAACGGTATCCTTTCTGAAAAAACTCTCGGCCCCATAAAATGCTTTTCCAAGTGTAGGATGGGTTTTTGTCAAGATTGGCTTTGAGAAAATGCTCAGTTTTGTAGTATCGACCTCTAAGTACTTTGGCCAAAAGGCTATTGGGGAACTTGATCAGCCTCCAACTTTTTTTTGCAAGCAAAGCCTGGTTGAAAACGTTTATGTCCCTAAATCCCATGCCTCCTTCCTGTTTGTGTATGCAGAGACGCTTCCAGCTTTGCCGATGAACTTTCCTATCTTCTGCTGATGTGCCCCACCAGAACCTAGCACACATAGCATTTATCTCATTACACAAGGAGATTGAAAATTTAAAACAGCTCATTGCATAATTAGGGATGGCCTGGCCCACCACTTTAATTAGTACTTCTTTTCCAACAACTGAAAAAAACTTCCCTTTCCATCCTTATAGAGCTCGCCAAACCCGATACTTGATGTTGTGGAAAATATCTTTCTTACTCCTCGCATTTTGGGAATCTAATCCCAAGTATTGGCCCAACTTATCTGAGTGTTGAAATCCAAGTGTGTCCATGATGAATTCCACCCTCTTCGTCCTTGTATTTGGACTTACCATAAACATGGACTTTTCAAAGTTGGTGACTTGGCCGGAGGCAGTCTCGTATACATGCAGGATCTGTTGTACTTCTCTACAATCCTGGTCAGTAGCCCTGAAAAATAAGATGTTATCGTATGCATAGAATAAATGGGTTAGAGTGGGACAATACTTATTAATTTTCAGACCTGTATACCTTTTTGTCACCTCAGAGTGATGTAGAATGATTGATAAACCTTCCGCACAAAGGAGAAATAAGTATGGAGAAAGAGGGTCCCCCTGTCTCAGTCCTCGCTTAGGGCAGAAACTTGAGCTTGGGATGCCATTAATAAGCACTTGAAAGCTAACAGTCTCGACACAATTCTTTATTAGTTCAATCCATCTGGCACAGAAGCCCATCTTGATCATAATCATTCTAATATAAGTCCATTCCACTCTGTCGTAGGCTTTACTCATATATAATTTCATAGCCACCATTCCATCATTCTCAGACCTTCTACTCTTGACCGCATGAATACACTCTAAACCAAGGTTAACATTGTCTGTGATGAGACGACTTGGAACAAAGGCCGATTGATTTGGAGAAATTACTTTGTCCAGGATCTTTTTAAGACGATTAGCTAGAGTCTTTGCAATGATCTTATAAATAACATTACAGAGGCTAATAGGGCGAAAATCTTTCATCATCCGGGGGTCTTTCACCTTGGGGATTAAGGTGATAAAAGTCTTGTTATGGTAATCATCTCAGCATCATCATTTAAAATTTTCAGACAAATTTTCACCGTATCGTCACCAACAACCTCCCAAAACTTCTGATAGAACACTGCCTGCATTCCGTCCGGTCCTGGAGCTTTAGTCGGATGCATACATTTGACCACCCCAAGAATCTCTTCCTTCGTGAACCTCTTAGTTAACTCCCTATTTTGAGCTTCTGTGATCCTTCCCGAGACAGTGTCCATAATTTGGCTGATAGCATTCATGTTAGGCTCCTCAGAATGGAACAACTTTTTAAAATAAAGTGTAGCTACTTTTTCCAATTTTGTCTTCGAGAATCTTCATCTGTCATTCTCATCCACAAGACTAGTTATCTTGTTATTCCTTCTTCAAGTATTTGCTTTCATATGGAACCATTTAGTATTCCTGTCCCCCCAATTTAACGAATCCTCATGCGCCCTCTGTTTCCAATAAATCTCATCATCTTCTAACAAAATCTCTCTGTTTCCAATAAATCTCATCATCTTCTAACAAAATCTCTAAATCCCGCTTTGCCCCTCTTGGCCTACCAAGTCTTCTATAAACTTTAATTCACATTGTGTCTTTTCATGAATGATAATTATTAGGGCAAAAATTAATTTATATCCGTAAATTTCGAGGATAAAAAAAATCTAAAGAACATAAACATTATGCACAATATTAAATTCAAAGGAAGCACTCAATAAACTGAATGATATAGTACTTACCATTATCATCATCATCGATTCATGTTCTAACTTGAGTATAACTCGATTAAGACATATATCTTTGATAAACAGGTTAGAAGTTCGAATTCTCCACTTCAAATGGTGTGTTGAAAACTCAAAAGAAAGAGAAAAAACATTATCCATGTAAGACTCCATTGCAAATGCTTATTCTTGATCATTGAATTTTTTGCAGTTAAAATATCATTTTGGTCATAAACTTTAGAACATACTCTATTTAGTAGGTGTACCTTCAAATGTCCAAATTAGTCATGTACTTTCAATAAATCTTAAATTTAGTCTCTATTATATTTATTTACGGTTATTTAAATTTTTTTTATCATTTCTTCTATAAATTTTGAAACCATAATTTATAAATGATAATAATTATTATTATTTTTACCTAATTTAATAATAATAAAAAAAAAAACTTTGAATCAACCATAAAGTAATTTATTGGATGGACAAAGATTATATTTGGACATTTGAAAATACGACTAAAATAGAATGAAACCTAAAGTACTTCTAGTAGAATTGTATTTTAACCGGAAAAAAAAAAATCATATTATAGTGATGTTTTTAACCAAAATCACTCCGGGCATGTTTACTTCTCCGTAATCGCAATCTGCCACCGGTAATTCAGATGATGTGACATAAAGCTCCGCGTTTGAGGTTGTTTACCAAAACCTGCAATCGTAATGAACTGTGAGACCCACCCGTAATCGTGCAATTTGATTATGATTGATCTCATTTTAGGTGATCAATCTCATTGTGATTGATTATTACCTGGGACCCACAACTTTTGTTTTGACAAAATGATGCATGTGACGTACTATGATTTCTCACTATTCTATGTATTTTTTACCTTACTTTACAAATTCTACCTTTTATCCCTCTTCCACGTACCCCTTTCTTCACCTTAGAGAAATAATGTGATTTATTCCCAGATTAGTTACTAGAGTCGTCTCTTAGTTACTGGACTAAGAATACGACTTCAAGCCAGATGTCAAACGAGTTGGTCCAGGCGACTAAAAACTCGATTTATAACTAGATTGATAACAAGCACGCGTTTTTCATGCAGAAATTTATGATGTAAACAAAAAGTCGTGAATATTAAAAAATAAAAACATAAGAGTTTTCTTTCCCCTTTTCTACAATGTTTTTCTCCGGAGGGGGAGGCGGTTGGTTCACACTTGACGACTTGAGAATGATTATTCATGTTCTTCCGCGAGGACATCATCATCGTGGGCCTCCTTTTCAACATGGCAGGAGAGTAATAAAGAATATCTCCATCTATGTTCGGTGTTCTATCCACATCCCACGAGGATACGAAAATCTAGGACTCGATCTAAGTCTAGATTACCTACTAGATGCACATAGCGATGTAAAATGTCTAACAAACGGACCGAATAATGTCTCGTCGACAATTGAGTGTTAGAAATCTGACGAAACGAGATAAAGATAAATGATGAAGATGAGAGGTTTATTTGTCTTCTAATGAGATGGAGAGAGACAAATAAGTAAACAAATGTGATTGCACTCAATACAAATAAGTAAACACATTCAATAAGTTTATGATTGCGATTGAACTATAGAGCAAGTAAACACAATCAAAGAAAATTGATTAGATTGCAAGAATTTCAGGATTTTTTTATTATGAAGAAGTATGCACCCTTAATTTCTTATTTAGAATGTGTGATATAATACTCTTTTTAAAAAGAATAAATTATTGAAAAATTGTATTGGGTAGCAAAAGGAACTAGTCTATTTACAAATTTAGTTGTGTTTTTTGAACTTTCCAAATATAATAAAAAAAAATCAAAATCAAAATCAAAATGTCATCAATCTAGAATTGATTTTCGTACCGAACAAATATATATAAAATTAGAATGTGTGATATAATACTCTTTTTAAAAAGAATAAATTATTGAAAAATTTTATTGGGTAGCAAAAGGAACTAGTCTATTTACAAATTTAGTTGTGTTTTTTGAACTTTCCAAATATAATAAAAAAAAATCAAAATCAAAATCAAAAATCAAAAATCAAAATGTCTCATCAATCTAGAATTGATTTTCGTACCGAACAAATATATATAAAATTGTCCAAAACCAACTAGAAGGTATTCAATTTCTCAAATGGCCATCAACATTGCACACAATAATTTTTAGGTCAATTTGTGAGCACCTCAAAAAATGAATTGTTTACGTATTTAAGAATCTTAATTACAAAAAAAGTCACTAGGCTTCAAATATTACGACTTTGTCTTGGATCAAGTTGATTTAAAGATAACACATGGTTGAAATTATTTGAATGCTAAAATATTATAGTTAGTTTTAATTACAAATAATTTATTTAAAAATATTTGAAAATAATGTATTCAAGTAAAATTTTGGTTTAAAAGATATTTTCTTTAATATTACAAATAAAAAATAAAATCAAAAAAACCTTCTTGGATCTTCTATTTCTCTTCTTTATTTTTCAAAATCATAATAACTCTCTCTCAAAAAAAAAAAACGTAATAACTCTTTCTCAATCATACATAATCACCTATCAATTATACATTATATTCGAGTATATGTTAAATAATGCAGGTATATTTATATAATTTTGTGTCAAATAGGTATCAATTACAAATTATATTATGGTATATATTAAGTAACGCAAGTATACGAATACAATTTCGATGATTATACATTATATTATGGTACTGTGTATATACTAAATTGTCAATTATATCATGATTATACATTATATTATGGTATATATTAAATAATGCAAGTATAAAAATACAATTTCAATGTTTAATTAGGTAACGATTATAAATTATATTTGTGTATATATTAAGTTATGGAGGTATATGAATACAATTTTGTTTGTCAATTAGGTAACGAGTATACATTATATTCAGATATATATTAAATAAGTATTTTAGATTAAAGAAATAAAAAAAATATATATATATATATATAACTCAAAGAAAAGAGAGAAAAAAAACTTACCCAAAAAAATGGATTTGCGGTAGAAGATATAAAAAAAAAATTGTGAGGAGTTAGTTGTCAAATTTTAATTTATTAGTGATATAAATAATATAAATAAGGAAAAAAAACAATGATAATATTAAAAAATTAATGAATAATATAAATAATTCTATATCTTTAAATGTAATACATTTATGAAATATAAAATACAAAATTGTTTAGATTATTTTCCTTTTAATTTTCGAAAATAAAGGGCAATTACGGAATTTTAAGGGGAAAAAAACAAAATCCAAGCCATGCTAAACCGGTAATATTTCAATCCTGACAGGGCGAAAATAATGCATTTTAATTTTTACCATAATTCCTCTACAAAAATCTAGAGAACAACAAGACACTATTACATATTGATTGCCAAAAAAACTTGTAAGATATTAAAGTTTAGGTAAGTGATAAGTGGTCACCATGACTTGAGCCCATTTCATCTCAACTTTGTCCTCAATGTTGCAACACATGCATTAAAGATTGTCATTTAAAATTACTCATTATTATCTTTGAGAAGCGTTTTCAAATGAATTTTGAAATAATATATAAATATGTTAACTTACAAGTTTAGTCGGTAAACTTTCAAGTTTGTGTCAAATATTTCCATAAACTTTAAAAAGTATCTTATTGGCCCTTATACTTTCAATTTGTCTAATAGGTCCCTAAACTTTAAAAAAATTCTAACAAATTTCTAAACTTTCGATTTTGTGTTAAATAAGTCATTGACCTATTGAACATTTTTGTTTTAAATTCGCAAATCGAACACAAAATTAAAAGTTTAATGCTCTATAAGAAACAAAATTCAATTGTGTCTAATAAAATTATAAAAATGGAAAAGAAAGGGAAATCTTATATTCACAAGATATAGGTATAAACTTGGTTCCCAGTAATGGAAATCTCTGTTAAGGGACATCTTATATTCACAAGATATAGGTATAAACTTGGTTCCCAGTTAGTAATGGAAATCTCTGTTAAGGGACCTAGTTCGAAACTAAGCTATTTGTTTGCATGGTAATATTCTAGAAAAAAGTGAGTCTTATTCAGTAGGAAAGAGACAAGTTTGGTATTGTGAATGCATTTCTTAATCAAACTGTAATACACAGACCTCTCTCTTTCTCTCGCTATCACAGAGGTGGGCGTCATTCTTTCTATATTTTTGTGGTGTAGACCTCTCTCTTTCGGCTCTCTAAAACTTGAAGTGGAGAATAGACCACGTCTAAACTCAACATTGATATGATTGAATTGCATATGTTTATAAAGCAATTGGAATAACAAAATCCACTTGCATGACTTGGAAATTGCTTGTGGTTTTGGTTTCTACTGAAGATACACGATGAAGCTAATCAAGCTTAACCCATGGGAGGGAGTCGAGACTGACCAAGTGGAACCTTTTGACCCCTTCTCAAGCCTCCGGAAAAATTATTCGAAGAGGCCATCATATTGTGTCTCACAGAGTTGACACCATTGGATGTAGGAAAGGAACTATAAAAATTTTGTATTCATGGCATAGTCTTACTAGATGGGTTATTCTGAGAGAAATTGAAAAAGTTACTGTTGAATATGTTTTTTTTTGAAGATTCTCTGCACCTCTGCTTCCCCTAATTTCTCACTACCTACTCTATGATTGCTGATGTCTGGCCAAAAAGTTTCTCTCTCTCTATCTCTAAAGTTTCTGCAAGTATGATTATTGATGACAAAGAACATGTCACTTCAACCTACAAAAAGTGGTCCTCTCTTAATTGATAGTTTCACCACTCACCTCCTTCCTTTCCCTACACCACATTCACTCTTCTCTCTCTTCTTTATCTTTTCTTTTGCTCCAAACCAGACTCTTCCCCAGAAAACTAAAACAATTCAGCCAATTCAGCATGATTTTATAATCCATTACCACATTCCCCAACCATTTCCACTCCTAATTTATCTGATTGCACTGTACCATCATGTCAACTACTGGATCAGCTGCCTGGACAAAAGAAGAAGATAAAGCATTTGAAAACGCCATAGCTACACATTGGGGTGAAGAATTATTGGAAGGGAAGGACTCAGAAGAAGAGATGTGGGAAAAGATTGCTTCAATGGTTCCAAGCAAGAACATGGAAGACTTAAAGCAACACTACCAAATGCTGGTGGAAGATGTGGGTGCCATTGAGGCAGGCCAAATTCCTATTCCCAACTATGCTTCTTCGACTAAGGAGAATGATCATCAACTTCATCCTCATGGAGCTAATGGTTCTGATAGTAATAATAAAAGACCAAATTCTGGTTTTGGAAGTGGGTTTTCTGGGCTCTCCCACGACTCATCTTCCCACGCCACAAAGGGTGGATCCAGGTCCGAACAAGAAAGAAGGAAAGGGATCCCATGGACAGAGGAAGAACACAGGTTTGTGTATTTTCCAACAACTTCTGCCATGGAATTACTTCGAATTCGTTGAGAACTATAAGGTGTATCCGGCTTAACCTAACTAGCATACTTGTTCTTCTGTTCAATTCTATGTGATATGGAAAAACAGAATTGAGATTCATGTGCAAAAAGAAACATAATTGAGAGAGATTCTTAACTCTTGCTATTTTCAGGTTATTTCTACTGGGTCTAGATAAGTTTGGGAAAGGGGATTGGAGAAGCATTTCAAGAAACTTTGTTATATCCAGGACACCTACGCAAGTGGCCAGTCATGCACAGAAGTATTTCATTCGATTGAACTCAATGAACAGAGATAGAAGAAGATCAAGTATTCATGACATTACCTCAGTTAATAACGGCGGTGGTGACGTCATGTCACATCAAGCTCCGATCACCGGCCACCAGACAAATGGTACGAACCAGAGTAATGTGCCGGCTTTGGGGCCACCAGGGAAGCACCGGCCTCAGCAGCATCTGCCCGGAATAGGCATGTACGGGGCACCGGTTGGGCATCCAATGGCGGCTCCTCCGGGGCACATGGCATCAGCAGTTGGCACTCCGGTGATGCTTCCTCATGGAATCCATCCCCATCCTCCTTATGTTATGCCAGTTGCTTATCCAATGGCACCTCCACCAATGCACCAATGACGATTCTTTTTCCCTTTTTTAACTTTCTGTAGTCAGATTTTTGGATTCAAGGATCAAAATAAGAAATTTGAGGCATAACAAAGAAGAGCAAAGGGAAAGATCACTTTTCAACTTTTCCATTCACTTATGATCCATCCAATCATGTTGTGATGAGAATATACCAATATAGAGAGATCTGAAAAGACGTCCTTTTTCAGGCTTTCAAGGACGAATAAAATATGAATATGAATATGGATCCAATTCTCATTTTCACACATGTTTTTGACAGTATAACTGCAATGAAATATGAGCATTAATCAAGAGCTGTTGGGAACCATTAATTTTTTATAATAAACATTTCTGAATTTGACGCCACGATGGACATTCACCAACAAATTCAAAGGGGGTGGGGGGGAATATATACTCCAAGTTTTCGAACGCCCTGCCACAAGAAAATGCAGGGAATGGAATAGTGACGAACTCAAACAGCTTCAAAATTTGAAGGACAAAGCCCAGTTGTCAAAAAAGATCCAAAAACTACCTACACAACCAAATATTTCTCAACTATATTTATGATAACTCAATAAATTAACAATTTAAGATCTCTTCTGCCTGTAATTTCCAAACTTCCTAGAAACTGCCGCATCAGATAATGTATCCCACACCTGCAAATAACACAAATTTATCAATTCCCATTTATAATTACTAAATATTTCAGAAACCACTTCAATGAAAATGAATATACATCTAACATTATAAACTCACCTCCAATTTGCCCTTGGAGCCTCCAATAGCCAGCAAAAAGGGACAATCTTCTGAGAAGGAAACCGAAAACACAGCTCCCTGAAACAGTTAAAACATAACGAAATGATTGTTAGAAGTCTCCAGCATTCTGTGTTATAACTTAACCACGGAAATCATAATACTTACTGCTTTAGGATTTGAGGATGCCACACATGAAGGTTCATTATTGGACAAGTCCCATAATTTAACCTGCACAAGACCATTTGAGTCAATGACAAACAAAACAAATACCTTTTTTTTATATTATCTCAAAAGCATTTTATAAGCAATCTAAAGAGATTATGAATTACCATTTTGTCAGTAGATCCAGTTGCAAGTAGCTGGAGAAGAGTACAGACAAACAGAAGTTAGTAATCAGACAAAGCTGGCAACACAAGGGAGAGGAGAGGAGGGGGGAAGTTGAGCAAGAAACAAAAGAAGAGAACAGCAAGTACATTAGGTGCCGCGGGATTGTAAGAAACTGAGCACACAGCTTTCTCATGCGCATGGAGAGTATAACTTGCTTTTGATTCAGAACTAGTCTCTGTAGTCGCATTCCGGATATCAAAACCTTTCACTGTACCATCCTCTAGACTCACCTGCACAAAATTTTACAAATCAACAAAAGACCGCAGTTTATAAATAATTCAAAAACTGAACTCACTGAATAAATTAATAGTAGTCCATGGAACAAACTAAAGAAATCCAAATCAATGAGTGAATTGTGAAGACAGGAAAACTAATCTTCAAAACCATATCTGGGCAAGAAGCAGGAATACACACCACAAACATGTGCTCTGTATGCGGATCCCATGCCAAGCTCTCCACATCTGCTGTAACTAGCCACTTGTAACCTGAATGGGAAGGATTTCTCCCATCTTTCTGAATTACATAAAAACATAAAACCAGAAAGTTCAAACTATGATGAGAAATCACATAACTAAAGAAGTTAAACATGAAGATTAACTCGAGTAAAAAAAAAAAAAAAGTAAAACAGCATCATTATAATCCCACAAGAAAGTGCAAAAAACTCGGTAGATCTCGTATTACCAAAACTACTGAATGATCAAAAGATCCACTAAGGAGAACTTGTGACGAATGATGATTCCATGCGACAGCTTGAACCTGGAAAGTAAAATATAATCAACAAAACATCATATTTGGCACCAATTTGAAGAGGCGCAGATGTTAATCTATATTAGTAAACTCGTATACCAGGCATCGTCACAAGATTCACAAGCTAAACCAGTGTTTTGAAAGGCTCGAGGAGCACTAAGGCGCAAAGACCCTTTGGAGCCTAGGCGCAAGGCGCACAGCGACCCTCATCATGAAACTCTTCCAAGTTAACATTGATGTAATGAAAGAGAAAAAGAATACAAGACAATGGAAAAGGAGAAAATTTGTAACGGATCAATTCTGAGGGGAAAATTACCAAAACAACTCCGAGCTTTTGAGAGGCTTTACCTCCAATTTACTAAAGATTTGTCTCTCTCAACTCCATTGTTCACTCCCATACTAACGGCTTTACAAACTCAAAAAGATGTTACTACCCTCCAACTTCCCTAATTAGTAAAAGGATTGACCCTCATTTTTATGTGTTTTTTTAATAAGAACCAAGATACAGAATCGTACAAATTGAGCTTATGAGTATACAAGGCAGCCTTTGTTTGTCACGTAAGCTTCAGATACATAAAAAATAAGCCAAGGTGAATACTTGAAATCAACTTGGACCACCAATCTTCCTTGGGATAGAGAACAATTTAAGAAACCAATATCGACCTTTAGTACAACTATTTAAACTGACTTTTAGACTTTTAATGTATGAATACAAATGAGATTCTTACCTTGTCTGTATGATGCTGCATAGTTATATCACATTGTCCAGTAGATACGTCCCAAATCTTGACTTGCTTATCAGCACTTGCACTAGCAAGTATATTCCTGTTTGTTATAGGGTGAAGTTAACAGTGAATCATAATGCACTATATAACATCTTCCTTAAACAACTAAAAACAAACAAACAGTAATGAAATAATGTTAAACAGACCTATATTCCTTGTTCCAAGCAAGTCCAAGTACTGAATCCGTGTGACTGTTTTCTTTGTATGTAATTAATGTCTAACAAAACAAGATATGGAGTTGGTAAAATTGGTAAAGAATTAAAAGAACAACTGGAAATTTTAAGCTTAAGTGCCTGAGAATTTGAAACAAAATTACACCGAGATGGAAGTGGGTCAACAATTGCAGGCGAACTGATTGAAATGAGAAATTTGAAAGAGCCTTAAACTAGAAATTAATGTCTTTTGTAGCTTGTTTGGGAAGGGGTTCACTCTAACCCTTGCCCCTAGGCTGTTTTTTCTCCGTCTTTTGAATATATTCTCAGTTTCTTATTAAAAAAAAACAGCTTACTTTCTTTCCCTTCTTCGTCTTCTTCTTTTTCTTCTCAAGAGTTCCACCTAACACCACACATGGTTCCACCTCGTCAATCTAGACAAACATAAAAAATGAGAAATTAATACAATGTGGTTGTTACAAGATGTAATATCAGTCACATAAAATCCGCAAAAACATACAATGTCAAGGTCCCATATCTCGATGGCAGGTTCCATTGAACCAGCTGCAATAAAGTTCCCTGGCACCAAAAGTGGACAAAGCAGTCAATAAAAATGGCAGAATTATTGTAAAATTAAGGTTGTTGCTGGGAGCAATAATCCAAAAAAAGCTTCCCAAATGGATAATTTCATTCAAGTTCTAAATTAACCCACAAGAAAAGATATATAATCGATCATAATTTCAGTTCCCCAACCAAGCAGATCTGAACTACTCTTCAAAACCCACTTGTCTAAATTTTCAGATCATGTGCCAGAGAGATTTGATTTAGAACGAATTTCCATTTGTTTCTCCATTCAGTAAACTATAAGCAGAATTAACGTATAACACTGAAAATAATTAATGAAAACATAATACCTCTTTCTCCACCCTTCAGAGGACAATCTAGCCAAGCTGTGCAAAGAGGAAATGCTGGAATAATTATATCACGGTGAATATAGAAGTTTGGATCACCTCCATCATATCCTTCACATATCCATACCTGCTTAGAAATAAATCCCTGGTAAGTGTCCCTTAAAAAAATTCTCTTCAATTTCTTTTATCATTATTGATATAGTCATATAGACAAATGATCATATCAATTATCCTTTTCTAGAGGGATTGGTTTGAGGACAAGAAAGAGCAAATAGATATTAGTTCTAGTGTACCACATGCCTGGAGAGCGCTGACGTTATCTTCACTACATGCACAAATTATGACTGCATCTGTTGGTTTGATGGTTTCATCCTCAAGATCTTCAGAGTCATTATCCTATAACAGTAAATAATAGATATCACGACATAGTGAACTAAATCAGACAAATATCAATGCTCAATAAACAACTTACATCCTTGTCCTGAAGATATGGGTCCATATCATTAGAATGGTAGAAAAGATCTCCAGCTCCGGAGGTAAATATTTCAATTTCTGAAGCAAACCACAATAAGGTATAGACTCAGTAATACACCCAATGAAAGATAAATTGCAATGAAGCGATAAAAAGGTCAAATTAGTTGAGAAGTGTCATAATCCGGCTGCGATATTGGGAAGTTAAATCAGAGGGAGGGGATGAAAATACCATCATCTTCATCATCATAATTGTCCATGTCAAGTTCCTTCAAACCTTCCGCGAGATCGTCAAATTTGATTTCTGACTTTTTGCTCTCAAAAGATTTTCCAAGTGCTTGTGCAACAGCTAATGCATTCGCAATCTCTTCATCATTGGCGTCTTCAACATCCATATCTCCTTCATCTTCCTCATCATCGCTATGTTTGCTGCAGAGACCAAGTCATAGTTGTTTTTATAATATGAAGACATGCAATTACCAAAATTTGTGTCCAAAATCAAGAAATAAATGCATAATCGTTACGAACTACCACAAAACACACTCCCCTTCGTCTCTTTTATTATATACTCATCCAACTCAATCTAATCCAAAAACAAAATTAAATTGATTCTACTTAGAACAGAAACAGAAGTAGAATTAATCAAATTTCAAATTTCTGGTACCTGGAGGAGTCCTCCAAGACATCCTTGCTCTTGAGGATTTCATCTATAGTCTCCTTGGAGGGAGGGTCGGCCAAGTCTGGAACAGGCTTACAAGCCCCTTTAGGAACCCACGAAACCGCTGAGATCATTTTCTCTTAGGTTGAAGCTCACAACAATGGCAGCCGAAGGGGAAGAGAGGAGGGTGGCGGGTAGGGCAAAAACGGCAAAGCAAAATTGATTTTTGCAGAGTTATGGGAACTTCAAATATTTGGAGGGGGTGATAGCCGGTTCGGTTCCTTCTGATCGGTTTTTGTAAAACAAGAACCGAACTAATGTTCAATAAAGGGCAAAATCGATCGATAACGACGGGTTAGTGGCTGCTGCTGCGACGGCGAAGCAACTGTGAGCGACGGCGAAGTGACTGCACGACTAGGAGTGCGGCGGCGCGACGAGGTGCGGAATGTGATGGTGATTGGCGGAAAAAGAGGAGACGGAAAGGAAAACGGCCAGGCCAGAGAGTTTAGGGTTTTTGTAAGAGTAGTAGATTTTTTCTTATCTCAAAAAAAGAAAAAAAAATAGATTTCTTATCCTTCATTTTTTTTTTAGCTGAAATACTTTCTCAATCTCTTTTTAAAATTTAGGGTTAATGATATTTAGTAATATTGAATATTTGGTAATATTGAAGTGATTTTAGGTGAGTTTTAGTTTATTTTATTTTATTTTTTAGAGCAAAGTCCGATACAAGCACTCAACCAACAATCATCTCACTCAAAATAAAATGTTCAACCTGAGGAGAAAAATCTTCTATCCAAACCATACTTTGATGGAGGGTCAACGACAACTGCGCTAACCGATGCGTCACCACATTCTCTTCTCGATGAGTAAAGCTACAACGATCCCTAAAAAGCAGAAGAAACTGAGAGTATAGATCCGTCACGAGCATACCAACTTCCGTTAGATCCACCACCCCTTCCCGGAACAAGCTACAAATCTGAGAGGAGTTCGTCTCTAAAACCACTGCAAACCCGCCTCCCATGTCAATCGCACCCCCTCCATCACCGCAAGTCCCTCCGCCATCAACATTCCCCACATTCAGAACCGAGCATAGCTCTTGGTATAAAGATGTCAACTTCTATTATTTATGAATATATTACAAATTTTTGGAAGTATCCATTTTGATTGAGATAGACAATAAATTTCATCAATAACAAAAAAAAAAAAATAATAATAATAAAAAAAAATTACATGATGCATAGCAGAGAATATCAAATAAATTACATGATGCATAGCACAAATGATAAAATGGCCAAATACATGGTTTTCAAAGTTAAGTTTGGAAGTTAAAAACAAAATTAAATAGGTAAAGTAACCAATTTTGTTTTATTATTAAAAACAAAATGGAGATATATAATTAAAAAACATACAAAAATAAATAAGGTTTGTTTAGGTTGATATTATATATAATTTCAATTTTGATGAAAAAATTACATATATTGTGCATATATAAAAAGGAAAAAAACACACTTATGGTCCTTGAGGTTTGTTTAGGTTGTATGAAGGAAGAATGAAAAAAATAATAATAATAATAAAAATGTCATCGGCAGCCGACAATGATGATTGATAGTTGTTGGAGACGGTGGTCGACGACCGACTGCTTTTAAGGGAAGAAGATGAAGATGAAAGGAGGAGAAGAAAAAGCCACACACATACAACTCCATTGAGTAGAGTGACAAAGGTTGTGCAGTTGGATTATATTACCTGAGTTATTAACTTCACACCCCAACACAAAGAGTGGTTAAATAACTTAACTCCATCCAACCCAACTCAGTGTGCCAAATTGGCTTATGTATACTTTTGGTTCGATTCGTTTTAGTTGATTTTTTTAGTAAACAGCGAATCGAACCGAATAAGACAATTCGGGATAGAAATTAAAAACCTAATCAACTTTAGGCATTTAAGTTGTGACTTCGTGGGTGAACTAAAGTTATTTCAAATTTTGGTTCGGCTCGATTTTCTCAATTTTTAGAGAGTTAAACGGACCGATAATCTCGATTGTTTAAATGATTAAACCGAGAAAACAAATTTTTGTATTAAAAAAAAACATATTTTTGTATTAAAAAAAACCATATTGAACCAATTCATTTTTATCGGTCAAAGGTTCAAATTTCCCACCCCACAAATTATTGAACTAAAAAAAAAGGTTTTTCCACCCCTTATTTATTGAACTCAAAAGAATAATTTTTTTATTAATATAAAATATAAAGGTTACGGTGTCAAATTACAAATCGAGACCTAAACATTACTTAATGGGTCAAGATTTATAACATCGACCGGAATGTTAGAATGTTAGAATAAAGAGAACAGAAAAAAAAAATAAAGAAAATGGTGAAGAAATTGCTCATTTTATATGGTAGAAGAATAGTTATAAAATCTTTTGAATTTTATAACTTCTAAAATTCAATAACATTTTAATACATTATATACATTTTTTTAACACCCTACATTATATACATTTATTATTGATAACTATTAATTTTTGACATATATATGTTTTAACGATTAAGAGAAAAATCTAAAAAAAAATAATTTATAATTAATTAATTTACTATTTATAATTAATGTTAATGACGTATTTTGTAAATTATTAATTAGTTAATTAAATAAAATACAAAAGTGTTAAAAATATGTTTTTCCAACATCCTCACTCTTCAAAATATATATACATGATATTATCTACCTCGTTGTATTAGGAAATTGTTCATCATTTTGGAAATATCTTCCTATAAAATTGATATTCGTTTAAAATTAAATAGACAAAAAAAACATAACCAAGTCTTGAACTGGAGCTCTTGAATATTATGATCTATATCTGGTGCACCTGAAGTTTACAAAGAATATATATCTGTATGTAATCCAAATCCTCTATCTAAATACAAATAAAAGTAAACCTCGAGGTTCACTTTTAATTTCATTTGAGCAGACTGCTTTCTTCTGATGTTTTTGTGAAGGCAATTTCAGAAACCAAGGGTAAATGATCGCTGCCCACCTTCTGTAAAAGGAGGATCAAATTATGTAAATGATCGTGGATGAAATTAACTGTGTTAGGTTGCTATGAAGACAAGTAATTAATGTGTTGAAAGGTCAAATGTAAATGTGACCATGTCAAAAAAGCAATTATTAAGATTTATTTATCTGTGAGTGTCCGGACCAGCTTACGCGCATCTCGACTAATCTCACGAGACAGACCGTTTGACCCTACAACATTTGGCTGCCAATAAATCTTGTAGGAAATTAATTTCTGGGTAGGGGACCACCAAAAATTGAACCCAATTATTAAGACTCATTCGATCACCCATTTTGTTTCTAATAGCCAATCTTGTTTAACCATCTTCAATTTCTAACCAAATCTTACAAACAAAAAAGGACACAGTTTTCAAAATAATTTTAGACTAAGTAAAGTATGTACTTTTAAAAGGCAAACTAAATAAAGTGCCAATAAACATATGTACTTTTAAAAAACAGAAAACAAAAGGTAAAAATCGCCACAAAATGGACTATTAACTTTCAACTACCTCGCATGGAAGGCCACCTGTTCTCAGAAGAATGTCAATGGGAACAGTATCAACAACCCTCGTAGGAATAAGATCATCTGAGTACCTAAATGAAAGGCATGCAATAAGGATTATCACATGAACAACACAACAATATTATAAGTTAAAAGGCATGTTTGAAAGTGATTTTAAAATGGTTAAAATCACTACTGTTGATTGTTATATCCATAATCACTCTGAAACATGTCTTTAATAATTCCAAATCAATTTTGTTTGTATAAAAACATGTCTTTAATAATTCAAAATCAATTTTGTTTGTATGAAAATTGCGTTTAAAAATGTAAAATCAAATATCATATTGATTTTGAATGATTAAAGCCATGTTTCGGGGTGATTTTGAACATGATAAAAGTGATTTTAGTCATTTAAAATTCACCCCAAACATGCACTAAAACTACCACTAAAATCTTTTCAAAAGACTAAGAAGCACATCAGCTTACCAAATATAATCCACAGTTCCAAGAAACTTGGAGTGGTAAGAAGTAGCCAATGGTTCACCAGTGTATCCCCGTGTTGTAGTAGGACCCTGAATGATATATGATGTTTTGTTTAAAAAGGAGATACTAATTTCAGTATTTGAAGCAGGAAAACTGAATTAAACAACTCACTAATAACAAATCGAATATTGCATTCGAAAATATTGTATTAAAAAAGGAGGTCCTCCTAATTTCAGTACTTCATAGTTCATACCTTTAGTGTAGCATAGGAGCTGGTAAGCCTAAAGGGATTCCCCACCACTTGGCAGTCAACACTGCCAGTAGCAACTTTCACCTCTTCATCAGTCCAGAAATTTTTTGTTTGACTAAAATGGAAGCCATACAAGTTAGAAAACTGAATAGACTTGACTGAAACAAACCAAATAATAGTCTAGAAACAAAATCCAATATATTATCCTGGATATTCTGTACCCTCCCAAGCAGGAAAAAGGTCTCCACGATTCCTTTTTGACACCCAGAACTTCAGCAGGATGACAACCCGATTGCCCAGATAATTCTCTTCGGTCATAGGACATGATATTTAGCTGCGAATGACATGCTAAATCAACACTAATCATATGATTACTAGAATTAATACATTATTCTAGCGCATGAAAGACTATATTTAAGTAATCACTGACTAAAAGGTGCACCTCGGATGATGATAAGAACTTGTATATTGCACTCTGTCAACAAGCAGTAAAGGGTTAGACCTTTGTATTACAGGTAAATATTTGAGAGACTGAATGATACCTAAATATGAATATAATTTTGGTATGAAACCTCAGGAGTACTATTGAAATCACCAGCAAGAACAAAAGGAAGATTGCTCCATTTCTCTGAAAGAATCTCTGCCCTCAACAACAGATAACGAATCTGCAATTTAGTTTTAAAACAAGAAGAATAAGACAATCTTTCACTTGCTATCTATCATTATGAAAGAACAACTAAGAACTTGATGTGATTCAACATTGACGTAGCAAGCAAAACCGTCAAGCAAAATTATTTTTCATAACCTCAACTAATACGTGATCTTTTATGTTTTATGCAAAGACATAGGAAATCATTGAAAAAAAAGTTCTAAAAGCAAATAATTTCCAAATGACTGTACTTGAATATTTTTAAGTCTAAGAAAGGCATAAAGAAAATTCTAAACATTTAGAACAATATTTCATCGCCACATTGAGGTTTGTCCTTCATATTCCAAGTTCCATGTGATGTTTTTTTCCCCCTTCTTTTTTTGGAAATAAAGAAACTACATACAATTTGAAATCACAAAAAGAATGTGCGGAAACACCAGAGTGAATGATCTTATCTTGAATGCATGCATTTAATATATCTAGTAACATTTGGATGAAGGATTAACGATCGAGGAGTGTCAATATTGTTCTTATTTTGCTTAGAACTTACTTGACCTAATTTGACATCCCCCCTGCTTGGGTTGTAAAGCACATGGATGTTACCAATCAGTAATTTTCTTGATTTAGCTTTGGACATCTGCCTGCATAAAGAAAAGTTATGTTTGGAAGTTGGTCTAAAAGAAATTTAAATCTGAAAATGTCAGGTGTATCGGCAAGTTTCATTAACGAGCTTTCTGATCAAATTTAGAGCGGTAGATACAAAGCCATATGAAATAAATTTTCTTTAATAAATAATATTTCACGACACACTGATACTTGAGGATAAGATCAGAATCATCACAAATGACATTAATACGACAACTCAAACCTATCGCCAGATGATAATAAATTTCTACCTCTAGCACAGAAAGTTGAGCAACATTGTCGCGAAGATTGAACTTCTTGAATTTGATGCTCTCTTCATCTACTAGTCGAAACCTTACCAAGTGAATAAAGGATGTTAGATCATTTACATAAGCCTATAAAGTAATATACTGAAGATATAAGAAAAGCCCTGCTTCCTCACTTATCAGCTTTCCAGAATATAGCGCATCCATCAATTGCATCTCCAGTGCGTCTCTGCCATTTCAAATTATTCTTTAGCATCATATTCAATAAGCTGCAAAAGTACATGGACCCACTAATTGTAAAGGAATAGATAACTGAACAGACTACTAGACCATGAACCACTCAGTAAATCAACAGTATTGGAAGTTAAAATTACTTGAAATTAAGTCAACTTTAATGGAAGATGGAAAAATATTAACTCAAATAGTGAGATCAGAAAGGTCCCCAAGTCAAACACCATGGTAGTAAACTTCATAGTTAGAAATTAAGAGGAAAAAACTCTTGATTAAAGGTTATTTCCCCCCCTTATTTTGGTTGATTAAATCCAACGTTTCAGTTCATATTTGATGCATGAGTGGAATTCTTAAGTCACAAGTTCAAAATATGATGCAAAGTATAATCATTAATCATGTGGGTGACGCATTACTTTCACCTAATAATTCTGGTGGAATGCATCAAATTATGAAAATGAACACTAACCGTGTAAGACCCGAGGTAACCTGCTTTCTCCATGATTTCTGAAACATCAAAATACTTGTCCACTTCCTACCGGCATTTGACAAACAAGTACAAGTTTTAGTTTTCATTACAGTAAATCTGTAAGAGCGTGCAGAGACAGGAGACAGAGAGAAGAACAACCTCACCTGCAAGCAGATTATATCGGGGTTCCACATAAGAAGTTCCTCGCATATAACTCTCTTGCGGTGGTTCCATTTCAGGTATGGTGAAGGAACGTTGGTATATAAAGCCTTGTGTTTCAATGCATTCCTTTCCGCCAATATGTTGTACGACACTACACTAAACTTTTCTGGAACATCAAATTTCATAAAAAAGAAGATTATTTGCATGCTAGTTTTGAAATACAGATCTCTTTGTTACGATAGAATCGAATAACAAAGAACAAAAATGCAAAAGAAAATCGACACAGATTTACGTGGTTCACTAACGTCGTGTTAGCTACGACCACGGACAGAAGGGAGAGAACAATATTATTACGAATAAGAGAGAATTACAAAATTACAGTGAAATCCCGTATCAAACCAATCGTAGAGGGTCATAACAGATTCAAGTCATTCCAACACTCTTTTCATATAAATAGCATTCCCTAATACATTTCACCACAACTAAAGCAAGTAAGCAAGGTGCCAATTCCATGAAAAGCTATAGCCCTTTTGTGATTCTGCCATATTTTATTCATCAATACCATATTGAATTTCCAGAATCTATATTGTATAATTGACAAAGGCTGACCTCTATACTTCTTTCATGTTACCACAGTCCAATCCCTCTGAACCTCTTTCTCATCGATCCTTTTCGATCTTTTTGTTTCTACTTCTAGACTAATATTTCTTCTGATATTACTCTAATCACACATTGATAATGTGCTTAATTTTGGACTAAAC
Organism: Herpetospermum pedunculosum; assembly: GCA_028017165.1. NCBI lineage: Eukaryota > Viridiplantae > Streptophyta > Magnoliopsida > Cucurbitales > Cucurbitaceae > Herpetospermum > Herpetospermum pedunculosum. The sequence continues at coordinate 2,902,195 of CM051530.1, forward strand.
ATCGTAATTATATCAAGAAGAAAAAATTACAAAGGACTATAAGATAATTTATCCAAAACAAAAGGAGATTCGATCAGACTAGGTACCCGAAATCTCCACAATTGAGAAGGACACCGCAATTCCTAATTGGGGGCATGGAAAAGCTATAAAATGAAATTGAAATCAAGTATGAACATGGAGTAGTGATTCATCCTCATTTAAATCTAAGAAATACCAAATAGCATCGGGTTACTCGATTAACATCTCGAAATTAAAGAGTGAGTCACTCCAAGAATGAAACATTCAAAGTAAATAGTTATAAATCAATCAGTGTAATGTAATTACTCGACCTGCAAATAACCTACGAAATACCAATTAGCATCACGATTAATGAATTATTGTACCTTCAGAAGCGGAAGGTTGATCCGCCTGAATCCAATGGCGCGCAATTTCAACGCGTTCGTTAAAATTTCTTCGGATGGACGGGTTGGCGTAAGAGGTAGTAGTTGATTTCGGTAATGACGACGTAGATGAAGCATCGGCATCGTTGGAGGAGCAAAAGAAAAAGGATTTGCAGAAATGAGAGTGGTGGCGCAAGAACAGACCGCAGCTCAGGATGGTAGTGGCCATGGAAGCGCGCCAAAGCCACAACGACCGTTTATTTGGATGGATAATTCACTTCTTATAGTTTTTTTTTTAATATATATATTTTTTTGTTCAAATAAAAAAATTACTTAATAATACCCCATAATTTTTTTTTTCCTTTTATGCCCGGGAAGAATTTAGGTTATAACATTGCCTTTTAAATTGCTGCACAACTGCATCATCCTGGGCAAGCTAGATGATGCATTTTAAATCATTCCTTGTAGAGTGCAACAGGTGAGTGAACGCATCACCTAATCAATCATGCACTTGTTCAGAGTTTCCACTCAGAGTGGGTAGTTCAAAAATTATAAGTTTATTTTTATTTTTATTTTTTTTTAAATTTTATGTAGGTATATTTTACAAACTACTAAAATAAGAAATAAAAAAAATAAAAGAAGGATTTGCAAATGCCTAGGAATAGGGGATGTCTGAGAATAAGATGTTTGGAAATCAATGATGTCTGTGTTTGGTGTTAGATGAGAATGTCATCTATGTTTAGTTATTATATGGTAGTCTTAGTTCAAACAAATCATCACATCACACTTATAATTACTTATTATGCATGGTTATAGTTCTTTTTCATCTTTGATGTTGCGATAAATCAATAACAAAGAACAAAATAAACGCAAAAGAAAACGACACATATCAAAAAATTTCATGTTATGACCTTCTACGACTGGTCGGTACGGAGTCTCGCTGTGCTATAGTTATGTGATCGCATAGGTAGCTATACGATACATGTGCGATAGATATGCGATCGCAGAGCTATCACATAGCTACCTATGCGATCGCACAACAACATATGCAATCGCATAGCTAACACACAGGTTTAGCTATCGCATATATATTCAATTCGGGTTCATCTTCAAGTTGAATAGGTTTCAATAGCTAGAGATTGGAATGAATCTAACTAAAAAAATAAAAAATAAAATACCCTAAATCCAAAATCAAAGTCTGGGAAGAAGAAGATTTAAAAAAAAAAACAAATGAGAAGAAGACGACATACCTGAAAAAGTCGGAGAAGAAGAAGACATACCTAGAAAAGTCGGAGAAGATGAAGAAGAATGGAGAAAATTATGTCTGGGTTAAAGGAAAAGTCGTGAGAAACGGAGGGTTTGAAAAGTCATACCTAAAACTAATAAATAATGCTCAGGCATAAATTATCAACTTTCAAACAAAACATGGGCTTGGACATCCCAAGTTCATGTCCACCCTTCAAAGCCATCGAACCAAACGAGCCATCAGAACCCAGCCGCGCATCAATGACGGTGGATAAATGTTACAATTTTTTTACATTCTAATAAATTAACATTATTTAAAAAAAAATATATACAAAACAAATAGTTATTATTCAACCACTTTAAATTTTGATATTTTCAAAAACTAAAAATAATAAATAATTATCAAACAAGTTTGATTTTCTATTTTAAAAAAACAAAAAATTAAAAACAATACGTTATCAAACGGCCTAAGATTTAAATTTCTAATCGATTAATGACACATACATAACATATCAATGAATTGAACAAAGTTTTCTCTTTTTTTTTTCTTTTTCTTTTTTGACAACATGTTGGTAAGATTAAACTTAAGATTTCATGGTTACTAAGCGATACATGCCGTTTAACTATATGCTCTTGTTCGCATGAATTGAAGATAGTTAATTTTAATGTCCAAATAACTTAAAAGCATTATGGTATATAATAAAAGCAAAAAAAGTTGCTTTCTTATACTATAGTTATTGACAACGTAGTATCCATCGCATTGACATGACAAAAGTTTTTGAAAATTCAAGAACGTACGTCTCTATTATTGGTTTAATGCGAACATATATGTCTTATTTACCTAATGATTCTGTATTAATAATTATTTGTATATCATTTCAATGAAACAAATCTTCTTCATTTTTTTTAAAAAAAATTAATTTTATATCTATTTAGGTCTTTAAACTTTAAATATTGTCTAATATAGGTCTCTCAACAATTTAATTTTGTGTTTAAAATCACTGACATATTCGAAATCTTTAAACAATAAATTATCTATTCTATATAAAATTGAATTGTATGTCTAATGAAGCTTTAAGCTTTCAATTTTGTATTTAGTAGGTGCGTGATTTTTTTTAAAAAAAGGTTGAATATGTCAATGACCACCGAATTAGATACAAGATTAAAAAATTCAGGAACGTATTGGACACAATTAAAAATTGAAGGGTCTATTAGACAATTTTTAAAGTTTAGGAACTTATTCGATACAAAATTGAAAGTTAAAGGATCTACTAAACACTTTAAAATTTTTAAAGACCAAATAGACATCGACATGAAAAATTGGATTCAAACTTAATTAGATTCGGCTGACTGGATGTAAAGTCTCTAGAGAGATTTACATAGCACCGAGGAGTTGGGTAAACAAAAAGATTGTGGGAGGATGAAAAAATGATTCATACTAAGCCGAGAGTTTGTAAAAGAAAAATGATTTTTAGGATGAAAAGTTAGGTCCCACAAGTTGAAGCATCGTTTATGTGTGTACGGACCCGATAGTGGACCCACTTATTGGGTATTTTTTAAAATACCTCACCCTTTTCTTTAAAACTCTTTTCACAAGCCAAAGCGAGCATATCAGCTGGCATATGTATGACTTGATGACCAAAAGGTCTGTGGTTCGAATTGTTTCAATTCGTTTAATACTTAAATTTTAATTTTTGTTTTATAATGTTTTTGTCAAAATTCCAAATACTTAAATTTTAATTTTTGTTTTATAATGTTTTTGTCAAAATTCCAAATAATTATTTAAAAAAAAAATTAAAGAGAATTGTGATAATTATTTTATGGTTGATTGATGCATGCAATTGCGAAACAACCTGCCTTATCTTCCTTATCTTCTTGTCCGCCAATCAAGCCCAATCTTTCTTTGGAATTTCCACCTTTTCACACATGCTTTTTGTTTTCATTCGTTCATAGTTCCATGGAAAACAAATTGACATATAACTTCAAGTTTAATTTTCTATGACATGTTCTAAACCAAGTTTAAAAAAAATCATATTAACCACTAAGTCGTATAGTATGACTAATAAATTATTTTTGAATAAATGTATAAACTATCGTTAATTATTTTTGTTGCCTAGTTGTTGTCGACATGTCATACACAAACATACTTACTTATTTTTTTTTTTTTTGTAAAAGTATTTATAATTAATGCGGAGATTGAACTAATAATCTCTTAAGTAAGGGCACAACCTTATGTCAATTGAACTGTGTTCGGTTTGATTATAATATTTTGTTAGTGCTACATTTGTTACATCTTTCCATAATTGTCAATGAAAAAAACAACCATCTTTATAAAACATGAATAATCTTCCAAGTTAAATGTCATTTTTAAAGCTCACTTATTTATAGTAGAGGTCTTTTAATTTCGTATTCAATTTTTTTTTTTTTTTTTATGGGATTCAAATATATTTAATGATATTTTTTAAAATTATTATTAAAGGTGACAAAGGCAAACATATTCAAACTGATTTAAATAATTATTGATGAACATATATGTATTTTTATGAATTCAATAATACGCGAGATGAGAGAATCAAACATTTGACTATTTTAGTCAGAGACTTATATTTTAACCAATTGAGTTATGTTCGAGTATACGACATGATATGATATAAGGTTTATTTTTTTATATTTTATATAAAAAAAAATATATTTATATCAATATATTTTATTTACCAAATATATGGTACAAAACTAAGCTGGTTGAATGGCATTTTACTTGTATTGACTTGACTGATATATATATATATATATATATATATATATATATATATATTTATATTAAAAAAAAAAAAAAAAAAAACATAAACATAAACAGTTTTTTTTTCATAATTTGAGAAAATAGCGGAAAATCATTTAACACACTTTATTAAGCCTTGAATTCCTTCCACGTACCTACTTTATTGTTAATTGATGAAACAACATATTTAAAGCTTTGTCGTTTTCTTCCCATTTCCTAAATTATTTCTTTAAATGATAAAATTAAAGCAACGATTTTTTTTAAAAAGAAAATTAAAGCAATAATTAAAATGCATTGTATGAAAGTTTCAATGGACACTCTTCTATTCAATTCAAATGCCCCTTCTACCTTTTTTTTCTTTCTTCTTCTACTTCTTATTCTTATTTTATTTATTTATTATTAATTTAGAGGAGAGAATTCAAACCTAGAATTTGATGATTAAAGACATATATCTATGTCAATTGAGTTATGTTCAGTTTATTCTTTTTTAAGAATACTCTTTAATATTGCATGTGCTCGGAAGAACTTGCAAAACCTTTGACTAATTAATCAATCTCAATTTGATGGGTAATTGAAAGAATAAAAAACATAAATGTGAAGGATTTATGTATAATATTTAATATATTTATTTATTTATTTATTTGATAACATATAGGGTGAGAGATTGAACTTATGACCTCATAGTCTAATTGATAGATTATGTCATTTGAGTATTTGAGTTATGTTTTTGTTAATAATATTATCTTCGCTTTAATCTATTTTGTTTTTAAAAATCACTTTTATATCCCAGTTAAGCCGTGTTTGGAAGTTTGTTATTGTGTTTTCTTACTTATTAAATCAATAAACTATTATATTTAAACAAAACAAAAAAAACTCGAAAAATAATTTACAACCTACCGTTTTTTTTTGTTTTAATTCAACAAATGAAAGGATGTGTTAAGAAATTTACAGTACAATAACAACCAATGAATTAAGGTAGTATGAAAAAAATGACATGTTGGGTTAGTGATCTCAAAACAATAGATTCAATGTTTAATTGTATTTCATGTTTTTGAGATATCTAAATTAAAACTAGTTTTTTTTTTTGCAACGATAGTTTAATTAATGCAGGGATTGAACCCAAGACATTTTGGTCACCGGCACAACCCTATGCCAATTGAGCTATGTTCGGTTTGGCTAAATTAAAACTAATTGTACCAACTAAATATTTTCAATGTTTAATTGTATTTCATGTTTTTGAGATATCTAAACTAAACCTAGTTGTAACAATTAAATATAGGCCGAGTATAAACTAATATTAATTAATTTATGAACATATTTGATGCTATAAAATTTGTATATAGTTATTATTTTTTAATATATAATTTATAATATATTATATTATACATATTTAAGTTTAAAAAAAAAAAAAATATATGAATTGAATTTATAACTTGAAGTACTATATTTATTCAAGTTTGCATCTTTGTAAATCTAATTTTGTATTTTAAAATTTTAAATTTAATATTTGCATAGATTGACAAAAAAAAAATAAAATAATAATAATAATAAATAATAATAATAATAATAATAATAATAAAAAATAATAAAATATATATATATGTTGTGTTTCAAAATTTTCACTGTTTGGATCACATAATTCAAAAACAGTTTTCAAAATTTGGATTGTTTGTCAAATGAATAAGATTCAAATGAGTGTGTTTAAAGGTATGTTTGAGAGTGATTGTTGAATTAGTAGTTGTTGGATTAGTGATTTAAGTATAATTAATTTTATAAAATTGATTTTCATATAATCATTTTTTGGAGTGATTTTCATTGAATAAGTGATTTTGAATTATTCATGTTTGGCTTAAAAATTGAAAATTATTGAAAGGGCATTAAATAGAAGGATGAATTAGTATTTTCACATTTTAATACAATGAGAGCAAATTAACCATTTTCACATGGCTTGGGATATATATTTGTTTAGCTGACGTTCATTACCAGTCATCTATCGTTTAATTTTTTTTCTTGGATAGAAGGATAAATTAGTATTTTCACATTTGAGTAAGGTGAGGGCAAATTTGAATGGCGATTACCACTCCATTACATCAACCAAAATCACCTATCAACTAATGCATTAATAATCAATTTTAAATGATTTTAAATTTAGCTAAAATCAATTTTATCTTTTGCCAAACATATTTATTTGAAAATGAAGTGATTTTGGCAATGGAAAAATTGATTTTGGTAATGCCAAAATCACGGCTAAACATGCCTTTCATTTTATTCAAATGTGAAGATACTAATTTATCCTTCTATTCAAGAAAAAAAATTTACACTATAGATGACGAGTAATGCCCGTCATTGAAACACATATATAACCGAAACCATGTGAAAATTGTTAATTTGCTCTTGTTTTATTCAGATGTGAAAATACCAATTGATTCTTCTATTTAATGTCCTTTCGGTAATTTAGCAATTCTAAAATAAATTTTGAAACCAAACATGAATAATTCAAAATCACTTATCTAATCCAACAATCACTAATTCAACAATCCTTCTATCTAATGTCCTTTCAGTAAATGCAATTAAACACATACATTGAAAATCAAATTAAATTTGAATTAGACTTAAGTAAACAACATCAAAACAAAATAAATTGCAACTGAAGTCATTTTATTATGATTGTAGCTCATTTTAATTACGATGAAAGGTAGGAAGACTAAATGACTTTTTTTTTTTAAACGTGGTACATTTACTAAATAAAAAAAAAAAAAAAAAATATGTACCCAATGAAGTTTTGAAGAAAAGTAGGGCTAGAAAAATAGCAGTAAATGAGGCGTAATGTGTCACTTTAAAGTAGTAAATTAAGGTTTAGAAAACCGAAGGAATACGGCCATGGCAATGAACATCAAAAGTCAATCATCGGAAAAAACAGTGTATAAAAAGCCCCCAATCCCTTCACTTCCTTCATCAATTTGCTCAACATGAACAACAATAATTCCATCTTCTTCATCTTCATCTTCTTAACAATCCTCATCGATTCCTCTCTCTCTCGCTCATTAACAGAATCGCCTTACACAATCTTCGATGTCTCTGCTTCTTCAAACCGAGCCCAAACCGCCCTCTCCTTGAACCCCCGCCGTTTCTCCGACCACCATTTTCATTTTCCCACTTCAAATTCCTCTTTTTTATCTCTCCCATTGCAGCCCCGATTGGCTCTTTTTAAGCCTTCTTACAAAGACTACGAGTCCCTAGTCCGAGCCCGACTCGTCCGCGACGCCGCCCGTGTTCTATCCCTTGACCGAATTCTCCAACCAGAGTCCATTACCGCCCCTGTTGTTTCTGGCCAGAGTCAGGGGAGTGGGGAGTATTTTGCCCGGATTGGCGTCGGTCAGCCTGCCCAGGAGTTCTATTTGGTGCCCGACACCGGCAGCGACATCACCTGGCTTCAGTGTCACCCCTGCACTAATCAAAACGCCTGTTTCAAACAAACCGACCCGATTTTTGACCCGAATTCGTCTTCGTCTTACAATCCCCTGTCCTGCGATTCGCAGCAATGTCAATCGCTCGACAGACCCGGATGTCATTCTGACACCGCCACGTGTGTTTACCAAGTCTCGTACGGCGACGGCTCCTTCACTACCGGCGATTTCGCCACCGAAACGCTGTCGTTTGGTAATTCCGATTCTGTCTCGAATCTCCCCATTGGCTGTGGCCACGACAACGAAGGCCTCTTCGTCGGCGCCGCCGGTTTGCTCGGCCTCGGCGGTGGGGCTCTCTCCCTCTCTTCCCAACTCAAAGCGTCGTCGTTTTCGTACTGTCTAGTCGACCGCGACTCGGACTCGTCCTCGACTCTCGAGTTCAACTCGGCCCAACCCAGCGACTCGCTCACCTCTCCGCTCCTGAAAAACTCCCGATTCGACACGTACAGATACGTGGAGGTGACCGGAATGAGCGTTGGCGGGAAGCCGCTACCGATTTCGTCGACGAGATTTGAAATCGACGGTTCTGGACTCGGAGGAATCATCGTCGACTCGGGCACGTTTATAACTCGGCTGCCAAGTGACGTGTACGAATCGCTGAGGACGGCGTTTGTGGAACTGACGGGGAATCTTCCGTCGGCGGGAGGGGTGTCGCCATTCGACACGTGTTACGATTTATCGGGGCAGTCGAACGTGGAGGTGCCGACGGTGGCGTTTGAGTTGTCGAAAGGGAACTTGCTGCGGCTGCCGGCGAATAACTACTTGATACGACTGGACTCGGCCGGAACTTTTTGCTTGGCGTTTCTCAAAACGACGTCGTCGCTTTCGATTATTGGGAGCTTTCAACAGCAGGGAATACGTGTCAGCTACGACTTGGTCAACTCTCTGGTCGGATTCTCGTCTAATAAGTGTTAAAAACTTGTCAAATCCTAACGAATTAGTGACTAAAACGTCTGACATTCCAATTTCATCCAACATGTTGTCAAAATAAAATTAAAATTAAAATCTAGCCAAATTAAAAGTGGTCAATCATGAATATAATTACATTGTTGGCTATTTATCATATATCTTGGTGAAAAAGCAAATTTAGTTAGGAATAGTGGCGGGTTTAATTAAGTGAAGTTTCATCTCGTTTGTTCAATATTGTAATTTATTCAAGTCTAACGCCTTTTGGGTGTTTCTCTTGTGTATTATGTGATTTTATAAAAGAAAATTTATGTCGACTTGTGTTTAATCTATTCTAAATAATAAGATTATTTTGTTTATGTAATCATAAAATGTTGATATTTTAGTTTGGGTCAAAGAATTAGTGAAGGGTTAGATTGATATTGTTTAATGCATCTTGTTGACTCACGAGTCACGAGTCAATCAATTCTGGTTCTAACTAACAACGCTACAAAAAGTTATCTATCATTAAGAAAGAGAGGTGGACCAACAAAAAGTCTTAATCTACAAACTTTGCTAGCTGGATTGTAAAGTTGCAACTTGCAACATGCAACATCACAGACTTTTCAACAAAAAAAATAAAAAAATAATTAATTCACAATGTCAAAAAGAGAGGTGAGATTCAATTCTCATTATCGTATTTATTATACTAAAAAACAATTTCTACTTTAAATTTTACAATATATTCATTTTTATCATAATTTTTTTAATTTTTAACAATAAATAATGTTAAAATAACCATTCATTTATGTTACGATATAATCGAACAATACAGAATAAAATCACAAAAGAATCGACACAGAATTTACACAGTTTATTAACGTTGTGTTAGCTATGTTTATAGACAATAAGGAGAGAATAATTGTATTACGAATATAAGAGAATTACAACAATGACATATTAGAGAGTGACAGAAATCATTAAAAAGTTTATATATGACATTCTTCTAATGAGTTCATACATAATAACCAAAGCCCAATATAAATGCATAATGGTAAAATTTAAGATAAATTTTGATTTGGAAGACTTCATACCAAACGGGATCGTAATAGATCATAACAGATTAAGTTATTGGGACCAAATTTTTGATTTGTTAATGAATTTGAAGACTATATTTACATTCCCAAGCGTTATTGTTTATTAATAGGAGGAACAAACATCCTCTCGCTCTCTTTAAAGTTGAATGGCGTAGGTCTTGGTTTGGAGAGGGGATGACTTTGGAAACGTCCTCAGACTTAAGTCAAGGGCCCATTTCAAGTGAAGGTGGGGTTCTCCTATTATAATAATAATTAATAATATATATATATATATATATATATATATAATTCTTCTTGCTTTAGGGTGAGGTACTTGCACATTTGACAATATGATGGAATAATATATTTCTTAATTAGGTGAGTTATACTCAACTTTCATGAATATGGAGTGACCGCAACAAATGGAGTGACCGCAACGAATTGGCCATCCATAGATGTAGATGGCCAATTCGTTGGCCGAAGGGGATCTGGAGATGACCTGTGTTGTTGCGTGGATCATATGGAGTGACCGCAATAAATGGTGGAATCAGCAAGCAATACCGCCTATAAGTGAACGGTGCGAGTGGATTATGAGCTTTATGAAGGAGTTTCGGGATGCAAAATATCAGCACCTTAACTTTTGGAAAGAGGGCTCGGAGGTTCATCTACCTTCACCTAAGCCAAGTTTGAATGGGGTGGGCGCTGGGGAGGAGTGGGTCTCCCTTTGTGTTGATGCAGCGTGTCGTGAAGGAGTTGGGGTGTCGGGCTGGGGTGCTGCAGTTCGTCGTCCCGATGGCAGGTTGTTGGCGGCGATGAGTGGTTTCAAGCCTCTCTCGCTGTCACCGGTGTGTGCAGAAGCTACTGCACTTTTCGAAGGCTTGAGGCTGGTTGAACGGTTGGGTTTCTCCATGGTAAAAGTTAGTTCTTATTCTTTATCCTTGATACAAATGTTGAATGAAGAGACTGAAATCTTGAGTGAGGTTCACACAATAACGTTGGATATTCGCAGGGTAGGAGTTGGCTTCCGTTCTGTGCAATATTTTCATATTAATCGTGAGAGAAATATTTTGGCGCACGAACTAGCAAAGAAGGGATTTTCCCAAATATCCTCTCTTTGGATCTCTGATTTTCCTGATTCGCTTTTCTTGAAAATGATAATTGTATTGATGTAGGCTTTCCGCCATATTCTATTCCAGTTTAATGAAATCTATTTTTCTCAAAAAAAAAAAAAAAAAAAAAAAAAAAAAATCATCAATATAAATTTAAGGTTTTCATATGCTATTGAGAGTTTTTTTTTTTTTTTTTTTTTTTTACAAGGTTTCTTAGATGAAAAATTATAAATATTGATCTGTTAGACCAAAACTTTAACAAAACTGATCCGTCCTCCAAAAAATAAAGTTTTTACCTTTGACTTAAGGAAATCCAAAAATTATCCCTTTTCAGTATTTCTTTCTCTCTTCTTTCAAAGTTTAAATTTAAATCTTTTTTATTTTGAGTATTATAGACAAAATCTTTTAATTTTTTTTTTTTTAAAGAACAAAAAAAACGTATAAAAATGAGTGGTTATTTAGCTAAAAACAAACTTATATCGAAAGAGATGATGTTTGGAAGATGAACACATAATCGCATATCGCCTATGCGATCGCAAGATCACATAGACCTATAAGATCCCGCAATTGCATAGTTTACTGATAAGACTGTGAATCACATAGGCTATGAGATCACGCGATTGTCGATATGCGATTATGGTTCATCTTTCGAACATTATATCTTTCTCGGTATAAGGCTGTTTTAGCTAAATAGTCACTCGATTTTATACGTTTTTTAGTGTTCTTTCCAACCATGCTTATAAATTAAGCAATTTTTTTTAAAGGATCTTGTCTATAATATTAAAAAAAAAAAAAAAAAAAAAAAAAAAGTTTAAACCTGGTAAGAGGAGAGAATAAAATATGAAATGGGGAATGAAAAGTAATTTTTTTGTTTCCTTGAATCGGGGTAATTTTATAATTCCACACCACACTTAAGCCTAAATAGGTCAAAAACATTAAAATTTGGGAGAAGAGTCAGTTTTGACAAAATTTATAATTTCACACCAGAATTAAGCCTTAAAAGGTCAAAAACATTAAGGGAGTGTTTGGGGCGGAGGGTGGGTTATTATAGTTGGTTGGTTATAATAGTTTGTGTTTGGGGTGCAGACTATGAAGACAGAGAGGAAAAATTGGTAAATTGGGTTAAAATAAGAAAAAAAAAACAAAGAGAGGAAAAATCTATAAATTGGGTGGAAAAATCGACCTAAGAAAAGAAAAAAAAAATAAAAAATCTACAGTGTTACGGTAGCAAGTTGGGGGTTATAATAACCCCAACCCGAGTTTAATAACTCGGTGCCCCAAACGTGGGGTGGGTTGGTGCCCCAAACGTGGGTGAGTTATTTAAGCCCACCCCACCCCACCCATGTTAAGGGCCCAAACAACCACTAAAATTTGGGAGACGAGTTAGTTTTGACAAAAAAAAAATAAAATAAATAATAATAATAATAATAAAAATAATAATAAAATAATAATAATTATCTGACATATCAGTTTTTGCAATTTCCCTTCATAGATGTTCATGAATAAATGATATGTAAAAATAATATGTTTTGAGATAAAATATTCGCGAATCGAAAATTTATGTGTTTGGTTGTGTACATGTACATGAGAATGTTATCATAATTTTATGGAACAAATTAGGTTTGTATTTAATTTATGGAATTATATAATTTCAATAGATTAGTTAATAAATAAATCAAATTAATTCATAGAATTAAAAAATTATTATTATTAATAAAGAATCATTCTAATTGAGTAGTTAATTATAATTATTGACCCTAAATAAATAATTATATTATTTTTTTTTTACAAATGTATTTTAATTAAGAGTAAAACTTAGTTGCAGACTGGGCTACAACTATCTTTTGCAGCCCGGCAACATGCCAGAATTTGATTGGCCAGATTTTATGTTATTTTTTTTAATTAAAAAGTCATATTTAATGTTTCATGTCACTTCAATGCCTTTTTTTCTTTCATTTTTTCCACTTTCCCATAACTTTCAATTTCCAATTTTGCCCTTCTCTCCCCAATTCTCTCCAGTATCTCTTTTTAGGGATGATTTGCTACTGTCAAATCTGAGTAAACATTATAGCGAAAATTGGTAAAATTTTAGAAATTTTATTGCAGAATTTTAGAAATTTTATTGCAGAATTTTAGAAAGGTAATAGTTAATTATTTATTGTATGTAAACATGAAATGAACAAAGAAATTAGATAGAGGAAGAAAGAGAAATTTTATTAAAAAATGTCATAGGATGTTGGACAATGGTGAGGTTTTAGATATTATTATTATTATTAAAAATTGTCACAGTATTTTTTTTATCGATGATTTGCTACTGCCAAATTTTAGTAAACATTTTCAAATGTGAGGTTTTAGATCTTATTATTATTATTATTAAAAATTGTCATAAAATTGTCACAGGATTTTTTTTTTTATCGATGATTTGCTATTTTCAAATCTTAGTAAACAATTTCAAATCATTGCTAAAAAAGAGATATTGGAGATGATTGAATAGGAAAGGGCAAAATCGGAAATCAAAAGCTATGTAGAAGAGGAAAAAAAACAGGAAAAAAAAAAGTTAAGGTGACGTGACGCATTAAATATGATTTTTTAATTTTTTTATCGATGATTTGCTATTTTCAAATCTTAGTAAACAATTTCAAATCATTGCTAAAAAAGAGATATTGGAGATGATTGAATAGGAAAGGGCAAAATCGGAAATCAAAAGCTATGTAGAAGAGGAAAAAAAACAGGAAAAAAAAAAGTTAAGGTGACGTGACGCATTAAATATGATTTTTTAATTAAAAATAATAACATAATATTTAGTCAATCACAATCTGCCACGTGGCTGGGCTGCAAAAAATAGTTGTAGCCCAGCCTGCAACTAAGTTTTACTGTTTAATTAATGCGAGATTAAACTTATGTCCTCAGATTTAGAATTTTTTAGTCACTAGTCTATACACCAATTGAGCTAACTATTAGTTATATTAATTATGGTAATATTTTTGTAAGAGTATAAAATACTCTTATATTCTTATCTTCGTTTTCATTTAAATAAAAAATATCGCCGTTGCCGGGGATCGAACCCGGGTCACCTGCGTGACAGGCGGGAATACTTACCACTATACTACAACGACTTGTTGAAATTATTGATCAAATTTGTATGTATATATTTTGTATTTTAATTTCTAAATTAATATTATATATCTTTTATATATTCAATATTATCAATCATTTTCTATTAGAAACACTGTTATTTACAACTTCAATATATTCCGGAAGCTGGAAGGTCTTGCTCCTTTAAAAATATATTCTTTAATTATTATTATTATATATAATTATTTGAATAATTAAAATGAATGACAAAATTGGTTGTCATATTTACAAATCCGTCACACAAATAAATAATTTGAAAATATGACAATTTTGACCATTGTTATAGTATATTCTCTGACCTCTTAGTTACTAGCTCATACATTATGTCAATGTTGAGTTATGCTCGTATTGACAAAATATATTTAGAATAGAAACTTATATTGCATTTTAATGTGTTTAAGGAGAATATCGTTTCATTTGTGCATCGAAAATGATGAAGATCAAAATATAGGAGAATTAAGGATACCCACTAGAAATATTAATTCAACCTCTAAGAATGTGATGAAAAATACAACATTTTTATTATGGAATATTTTGTCAAATCTAAGAGTCTTCTTTATCCTTCATCCCCCTGCTCTCTATTTCCAAGATTGTCATACCTTACATTACTAGAAGAAAAATTGTACCCGATGTCAATTTAGAGTAAAATAATTAAAAATATAGCAATTTTTAAAATTTTTGCAAATATGACAATTTCTATCGTTGATAATAGTCTATCACCTCAGTTTTTTTTTTTATAGAATTTTGTCAGTGATAGTCATATATTAGCGATGACAGTCTATTAGTACTGTCACTCATTTTTTGCCAATTTAGAGAAAAATATTTTTTTTTTTTTTATTTTTTTTTTATTACAAATATGACAATTTCTATGACTGATAGTAGTCTATTATTGATAGTCATATATCAACGATAACAATCTATCAATAGTCACTGAT
Source organism: Herpetospermum pedunculosum (assembly GCA_028017165.1). Lineage (NCBI taxonomy): Eukaryota > Viridiplantae > Streptophyta > Magnoliopsida > Cucurbitales > Cucurbitaceae > Herpetospermum > Herpetospermum pedunculosum. The sequence continues at coordinate 2,917,206 of CM051530.1, forward strand.
TTTTTTTTGCTATATTTATAAAATATTTTAAATTTTACTATATTTGACATTAATTTTTAGCCTGATTGCTGTTTATGCAACGAGCCCTTACTAGAAACACTTTGATTTTCCAATATTGTGTCTAATTTCTTTGGTTTTATTCTCTAGCACAAGGCTGTGGAAAAGACAATGACTGAGCCCAAAAGAAAAGAAAGCAGAGTTTTGAGAGAAATGAGAAGATTTCATTCAAGGAAGCAACATTATAAGTTAAGTTAGAAGGGAAGATTTCATTTCACTACCATCACTATTTGTATGGATCTTTTACATTTACAACTATTTTCCTGATGGTTCTAAATATTGGTAAAGTTTCTCAACTCTATAGCATAATGAAATTACTGTGTAGCTAAGCTAACTCATCCTCCCAACATCTCTGGCCGACTAAGACTATTATTATCTAACATCTATACCTTAAAACAGTTACAGAACCACCTCCAAAACCCGGGAGATTTCAATGTTTCACATTCCATAGGGTTGTTAAACTTAGCTTTCTCGCTTAACTCTTCGAAAGAGTCGACAAGGTTATGCAGCCTTGCTACAAATTCAATCAAGAGAGATGTAAATGTAGATAACGACAATGCGCTTGCATTTTCGTATGTTTTCGATTCTTCTTCCTGGATTACTCCATTTGGTTTGACTGTAACATGTGCAGGCCATGATCCCAGTTTCTTGAACATTTTCGTGGGGGGAAAGGCAGCAGACTGTATAGAGTTGCTGTCTGATGATACAGTGTCGTCCCAGCTTTTTGGGATTGGGAAGGCCCTGAGATCGAGCACAGCTTCACTTAGGGACCTGTATTCACGAAACCTTGTTTCCTCATCGTCCATGTCGAGTAATTCTTGGGGCTGTCCTACGTCCTCGGGACGATTGCCAATTTCCCAGCTCTCTGAATTGACAAGAAGGTAGGATTTTGCGTCGATCTTCTTTTGTAACTCTTCTGCAGCATCATGTACCTCAGAAAGTATGGCTGCTGAATCCATTGTTTCCATATTCTTTAACTTGTTTCCAAGGTCGCGCAAGACTTTAGCACCTTCGTAACCTACCCTCCGGAGCTCGTTGCCAAATACATGTCGTCTTTCGGCGGGGGCCTGCACAACCAAGTATATTCATTGAAGGGTAAGACCAAAACTGATGGAGGGGAACATAAAATTAATAATAGCACACAACTATTGTATATATGAACAAATGAAATTGCTGAAAAACAATAACAAATTCGATGATTTTCCAAAAGAACAAAATTCATCGAAATTAACAAAGATTCAGACCATAGCACCAAAATCTATTCTAAAACAAGATAACAACAACTCAAAAGATGAACCCCAAGCATCCTTGATCCCGCCCCTCGCTAGCTCTGTCTCTATGGAGAACTCACATTGTTCAAATAAAAGAGAAGAAGTTTGCACAATTACTGTGAAGTAGGAAAGTCAACCTCAAGCTACCACTCATGCAAGCAAAATGCATATCATATGCAACAATGGACAAAAGAAATGAATAGAATCTCACAAGATTACTCATGCAATGAATTGATGCATATTAAATTGCTGCCAGATGCAAATTGTCAAACAAACGAGGCCGCCAGAAGAATATGCATGTAATCGTTTAGTATGTTAAGATATCGTCCATGACTCGATGTGACGTTCGAGCATCAAAACCAAAGTACCTGTATTTCTGAAAGTATACATCCATGTAATGCCATGACAGCGAAGGCACAATGTCTCAGTGCACCAGATACTTCAACATAATTCTTCCATGGATATTTAAGCATCTTGTAACGACCGTGTGGCGGTTCCCAGATTGCAAATCCCATCTTCAGTGAAGGAAAAAAAAGAAGGTTAAGAAAGAATAAATAAGATGAAACCAGCATAATCTCCATAGAACTCACCAGAGATTCCTCTTGACTCATAGATTCCACAGCTGACCTGTAGCCTTTGTACAGTGGATCATCAGATGCTTGGTAGGTAAGGATTTTCGAAGGTATTCTCTCGTACTCGACACAATTAAGGTAGTTGTCAACACATCCTAAATGAAGGGAAATTAGTTGAGCACGAAACAAATGTGAGAGATTTGGTTTCATAAGTAAATTTTACTGATGCAAGCACTAAACAGGAAAAAACCAATCAACCTTCTAAGGATGCTGCAACGCCTGCAAAGTTTTTCACTACTAGATTGTGTAGATCCTCACCAGCCCAAATGGGGTAAATGCATATGTTTACAACCAAACACACACCAGCACCGAGCGCAATGAGCAAGAATCGGGTCACGGCTGTATGGATAAACTCTCTAGTTCTATACCCCGACACCATTATGAAACAATACGTCAACAAGAAGACCCGAAATCCATATTCATAAGGCTTCATTGTAGGATACATCTTAGCATAAGTAGCTAAAAATCCTGCCAACAACAACATAAAGCCACCAAATGAGAGATTCTTTACATAAAGTAAACTAAAGGGAAGGATCAGAAAAGACATTCTGTAAACATGGAAATCATTAAATCAATGTTTAGAACAAAAAAAAACATACCTATGATAAAGATACTGATAACAACCACAACTTCTTCCCACTCTCCTGCAAGAACTGATAATTCTGCCATTCCCAATGCAAGACCTCCAGCTGAAAGTGTGCCCAATCCACGATTCAATCCTTTGCTCAGAGTTGCTCCTGCAGACGAAATCGTCATCATGTTCCAATGAGCAAACAAATTGTGGTTGAAATATAACAAAGGGCACAAAGAATTCTACATTTAACACCATCCCTAACATTAATTACAACAAAAACAAAAGATTTAAGCTAATCCTACTGTTACCAAAAAGGAAAATCAAATAAAAATAAGAGTTCAAAAAGGGGAACCATGGCCCATACTAATTTAATTAACATTACTTTAGATAAACAGTCATGATCAGTAAGGTCAAGTAGTTTAGAATAAAATATAAACACCATGAAATCTTCTTGGCTCCCTGTAACATGTAATATATTAATCAAGGATTTGCAATCATAGTGACTGACGGCAAATCCTTATGGAGTGTGATGAAAGTATAGTGCAAAATGTCATTCCAAAGCCAACCCAGAAACAATGGCAATCTGAAAATCTGTCCTCAATATCCAGAAATTGAAAGAATTAGACTGAAATTAACAGTACCTATGCTAAATTCAAAGACGACGACGACAGTGAGAATCGCCCAGACAGAGTAGCGGCTCAACTCTTCAATGGGCTGCTTGAAGAAGATCAACAAAGAAATAAGCGTGAGAGCGAGACCCATCTTAGCAGAGAAAACGATCTTCCTCGGGTCGGAAACACCCATCTGCCAAGCCTGGTAGACAACATCCTTGACGGAGTACCAGAGATTATTGGAGATTCTATTGGAAACGGACCGAAACGACGAACAACAGGAAGGATTCTCCTCAACCACTTCAATGGCGCTGAAACCTAGGTCTGGAAATTCCTTGACGGAAAGAAGCCTCTCCCTCTTCTCGGCAAAACTCTGCTTGAAGGAACCGAATTTGGCCACCATGATTGAGCAGAATCAAAGCTTCAAACAAGAAAGAGAAGAGAAATCCGTCTGGAAAAGGAGGATTAGAATGGCGCAGAGTGAAGATTCAAATGATTCTTCGAGAATCAGCAGAGAAACATTAAGATTCTGTGGTATGATTCAACGCCCCGCCATTATTAACAAAATTCAAAGCTATATATGAAGGCTTCTTCTTCTTCTTCTTCGTTTTCTTAATCATTACTTTCTCTTTCCCTTTAAAAAAATTCGAACTTAGAACTTCATAACTTTATTTATATAAATATTCCTTAAAGATAGCTCCATAAATATTATCTCTTAATTTAAATTTCTTTTAATTGATTTCTTAAATAACAAAATCATAACTTTACGTGATATATTGCCAACTCAACACATAATTTAAAAGTGTTTAAAGTTCATAGGTTAGGTTGGATGTACAATTTAACTTCAAATTTTCTATATATATATATATATATTTTGATATTATAAAAAATATCTCTTCAAAAGTTTCGAAAAACTCTTAAATTATAAAGAAAATAAATATATATATCATCAAACTAAAAAAAAAAAAAAATGTTTCAATAAATGCCCCCACAATTAACATACAAATTTTGATATCAACGATTAAATTCTAATTTGTAGTGACAGATAAAAAAAAATAAAAACGTAGATACATAAGATATAAGATGTTAAAATATCATGAAAATCATATTTTATCGAATCAACATATTAAGGAATAAAATAATATTATAACAAAATTGGTGGAGAATTAGAATTTAACCATCCACATCATAATTTTATGGATTGTTGAAGTTGATGACTCTTTTTAAACGTATTTCATAATTTAGGGGGCTTTTTTGAAAAATTTCTCATAGTTCAGGAGTATTTTCCAAACTTTTGAAAATTCGATAATATTTTTTAAACGAAACTCATATTTTTTTATAATTTAGCTTCTTTTTTTAATCATTATTTTGTTTTGGTTAAATTACAAGTTTAGTCTTTAATTTTTGAGATTTATCTTTATTTATACCTAAATTTTTAATTGTGTGTCTAATATGCGTTTAACAAATTCAATAATTTAAAATAGAGTATAGTTCAACTAACATAAAATTATGCATTTTATTAACGGGTCGGAATTAAATATTATTTATTTTTTTAAGTGGGAGTTCTGTTGCAAGGGGTGATTCGGTAATATCATATGAGTAATTTCATTTTCAGTGGGAATTGGACCCACCTTATTTTGACAAACCCAATGTCCCTTTCCTCATGGACCTTCATTCCAAAGGCTTTATTGTATTTAAATGTAATAATTATAATTATTAATTATTTGAACCATGCATTCATTTATGAGTAAATTTGTCCACTACTATATACTTATGATTTAGACATTTCCATGCTTCTCAAACTTACAATTTTTCTTTTCTTTTTTTTTAATTCAACATATGAATAAAATTTTAAGTTAAGGTCTTGGATATTTAAGTTTTCGCATTAATTAAATATTTTTATAAAAAAAACTAAACATACTTAAATTTCATTACTCTTTATTTTTAGATACATATTATACTTTGCAGTCTCTAATCCTTAAAGGCTCACGGTCTCGATCTTTTAAAATTCTCAAATTTATTCTAAACGTATTAAAAATTCTCAATTAGATCCTTACGTAAAAAGAGTTATTAAAACTTGTGAACATAAAATTAATGTGTTCATTAAACTGTTAGTTTATTAAGGCTCCAGTTTGATAATCATTTGGTTTATAATTTTTAATTTTTAAAAATTAAGCCTATAAACACTACTTTCACCTATAATTTTCTTTGTTTCGTTATCTAGTTTCTATCAATGTTATAAAAAATTAAGTTAATTTTGAAAACTAAAAAAATAGTTTTCAAAAAGTAGTTTTTGTTTTTGAAATTTGACTAAAAATTCAAATATTTCTCTAAGTAAAGTGTAACTCATAGTAAATAAATTAAGAGAAAATAAGCTTAAATTTAAAAAACAGATGGTTATTAAACGGGGTCTAAACTATTTGGATAAGTGGGCATGCTACATGTATTGTATGTGTCAAGTAGCATTCATGTAGAGTTGGAGGATTAAACTTTTGACATCTAAGGCCCCGATAACCATTTTTTTTTTTTTTTTTTTAAATTAAGCATATAAACACTATTTTTGCCTATAACTTTCTTTGTTTTGTTATCTAGTTTCTACCCATATTTTTAAAAAACAAATCAATTTTGAGACCTAAAAAAAAGTAACTTTTAATTTTGGAATTTGACTAAGAATCCAAATATATATCTCTAAGAAAAGTGTAATTCATAGTAAAAAAAAATAGGAAAAAATAAGTTTAAATTTAAAAAACAGAAAATTAAAAACGAAATGGTCATCAAACCGAACCTAAGTCATACATCATTCTCGTTGATCAGCTATTCGTTGATGTTTGCTATCGCTATTCACATTTTTTTAATTTTTTTTTAATTTATGTGCAAGCTAATTTCGCGTGAATACAATTAATTTGGAGTAAGAAACTCGGTTAAATAAATTGAATGTGTATAAGTGGGAAGATTGGATTAAATTGAAGCAATTCAAATTTATTAATGAATGAAATATGAGAAAGCAAATTAAAGTAAAACAAGAGAAGAGTTCAACAATGAATGAAAGAAGTGAAAGAAGCTTGTTCAATACATTTTTATTTTTTTAATTATAATTATTTATTATTCTTTCTTTATACCAGACCTGATAAATGGCAATTATGGTAAAGTTTGAATAGAATAAAAAATGAAAAATCGAAAAAAGATGCAATAATGAAAGTGATGATAACGTGGATAAGATAAGACAAATGATGGTTCAATATTAAATTATATTAAATTACTTAACAGAGTTCCAACGATTAAAAAAATTAAAACTTTATAGCTACATCAAAATATTCTTAACATGCTCTTTATCTTGGTCAACGATTATATCGTCCATATTTAAACATTCAAATTATCAATTTTAAATTAGTAAAATAATTGTAGACATAAATAATTAACTATCATATATGTCTCGTTTTCTAATTAGTTTAGAATATATATATATATATAAGGAATGGTTTCGAAAGGAGAGTTGGAATTGTTTAGTCGTGAGAATTATGAAATATGTGTGTTTGGAGCGGATAGTTATTTAGTATGAAATTCTGAAATCTGTGGTGTGTTTGGGCAGAGAATTATTGAAACCGGAGTTCTGAAGTCTGAGTTTATTTTAGCTGTTTTTTTTCTACACAATTGAGTTTTACAGACTTTCAAAATTTTATTAGTAAGAATTTCTTCCAATTTCAAAAAATCTTAAAAATGATTTTTTTTTTAATTTAATTTTATCTATCTTTTACAAATTTCTTTGAAGATGACAATTTTTTTTTTTTTTTTTTAATACCTCACCTTATCAAATATAGATATATATTTAATATATTAATTATCAAATATATATATATAACAATGACTCATTCTTTAATTTTATGAATTATAAAATTGAGTTTTTTGTTTTGTTTTTATTAATGTAGGTATATTTTACCAACTTTTTAAAGAAAAAAATAAGAACACATAAGTATAATCTTATCCTGACCCATGTGACAAACACATCTTTCTCCGTCTCCACCCTCTTAAACTCGTACTCAGAAATCAGCATCTCAGAATGACGGTTTATTTTAGCTATTTTTTTTTTTACACTTTTTTTTTTTTTTTTTTTATTTATTTTCCATATTTTCATTGTTGAGGATTTCTTTCAATAAAATTTAAGAATGCGATTTTTGGTTTTTTATGTTATGTATCATTCACAAATTTTTTGAAGGTAACAAAATTAATTTTGACCACAATACTTCACATTATTTTTTCAATATCACTCACATTAATTATTCAATTTATTTGGATAGTTTTGAAATAAAAGAGAGTTGTACAATGATGTGTTAAATATTACATGTGAATTTGAAAGATTTTAATCCATTAATTTAAACAGATCCAAATAAGATGATGTTTTTATTTATCTCCAAGAATACTACATTTTGAATTTGGTTTAAATATCAATTTTGATTGAACAACCTAATTTATATTTAAAATAATAAAAATAGGTTGAATTTCATTTTTAGTCATTTCACACATTTTGTTTAAATTACGTTCTTTTTAAAATAATTAAAAAATATTGTGGGAATAACGAAGAGAGAGGAAGAGAGAGAAATGTATTGTCTCCAAAAATGGGAAAGACTTGAATAGTAATTAATGTAGAAATCTTAGGAGTTGATATTTTTTATCGGAGTTCAATAACTCTGTCGTTAATTTTTCCTCTTAATTCCTTCTCAAACAATTGTTTGGGCCAAACACGCACTTGAATTTCTTTCTTTAGTCATTTATTTTTTTTTTATTAATATTTTAAAATTTTAAGTAAAGTTTAAAAAAAATAGATAGTTTAAAAAAAGATGACTAAAAATTAAAAAAATTTCTTAAAATAAGTGTGAGAGAATACTCACGATTTTAAAAATAAAAAAAAAATGGAAATTTCATTACCTCATTTGAAAACAAAAAAAATCAATTGTGATTATGATTGTGATGTCACAATTTAAAACTCTTGCAATAGGAAAATATAAAGATTTTGATTTTGAAGTGGTCCTACTTTAGTTAGACTCCTACAACTTCTAATTTCCACATAAAGTTAATATAGTTGATGGATTCAATGTCATAACTCAAATAAACAAAATAAAGGGTATTAATAGATTCATGTAAAAAAAAAAAAAATAGATGGTCAACAAGAACAAAGTTCCATATGATGTATCGTCTATGGACTGTTTGGGCCCCAACATGGATGGGTGGGTGGGTTTGGGTTTAAATAACCCACCCCTCGTTTGGGACACCGAGTTATTAAACCCGGGTTGAGGGTTAGGGTTATTATAACCCCCAACTTGCTACAATGTTACTGTAGAAGTTTTTTTTTTTTTTTTTAACCCAATTTATCGATTTTTCCTCTCTCTTTGTTTTCATCACCTCATCATTCTTTATCTTCTATTTCTTCTAAAAATTCTCTCTCCATCGACAACGCCGAAGCCTCGTGATGGATTATTTGTAATTTTCTAAATAATATATATATTTTTTAATTTTTAAAAAATTAATATGTAATATACATTTTAACTATACAATACAACAAAAAATTGTAGAAAAAATTAAACTATCATAAACACATATTTCAAACTCTGTGTTAAAAAAAATTGTATTCTAAACACAGACTTCCTAAACTCAGACTAAACAACTCTGCACCCCAAACACAAACTTACTAAACCTAGACTATACAACTCTGCACTCCAAACACAGACTATTATAATCCACCGTGCGCCCCAAACACCCCTTAGTGATTATGAAATTTTCTACAAGTTTTCACCCTGTTTACAAACGCCTATTTCAATATTTTTTTTCTCTCCTATGCCTTAAAACGAAGCGTCTCCTTTACGATTCTATTTTTCCTCTTCTCACGCCGTCGTCGAGTTCTCATCTTCTTCATCGCTGCTTTCGTTTTCCCTTTTTCTTTCTTCTTCAATTCTTTCAAATTCTTCGATCCAACTTTTATGAACTCTTGAATCCCTCTCTCTTCCTCCGCCAATTGCTTTTGCTCATGTCTTCTTCGTCGCGAACGATTCTGCAATTTCGTTGAACAGTGCGAGAGAAACTGTCATCGCCACTCCGATGACTTTTTCGATTACGACGCAGAGCTCGACAATGGCATGAAGGAGACACTTCGTTTTAAGGCATAGGGGAGGGGGGAATAAAGAAAAACAGACAAACGACATGAAAACTTGTAAGACTTTTTTATTTATTAAAAACAAAAAACAAAAAAAAAACTTAACCAATTAAATTTTAAAATGTGACTGGACTACAAAAGATAAGTGTAACCTAACATGTACAATAAATTTTGCTCTTAATAAATTGTGTTTTTTTTTTAAATTCAACAATTATAGAGTGGATATCAAACTATCAACTTTTAGAATAATAATTGATGTGTTGACTACTAAATTATATTAGTCCATTCAATTATCTTCAAACACATTATAGAATCCAACATATCAACAAATCATTTTTCTTCTCTATCACTCAAACATTGATATTGATGGTTGAATTGCAACCATTGATGATGGAACATATAAAATATTCTTCCTCACCTAATTGGGTTTCTCTATGATTAGGAAAGACTTGAAATTGTATCACATACTACAATAAAAATAATGATAAGTGATTGTATAAACTATAATTTTTGTTTTTTAAATGTGGGGTTGAAAATGATCTATATGAATAACTAATACTTCAATTAATTAAACCTTATTTAAAGTTGGCATGTAAACTACATTAATATTAGAATGCATGTAACTTTATTTAGCTATGATTATATATTAAGGAAGAATGTTTGATGTCTTTCTCAAATATTATATTAAAAAAAAAAAAAAAAAAATTGAACCACTTCCTAAAAAAACAATCTGAACTTAAAATATGTTTGCATAATAACGACTTAACGATAACATCTATTTTGTCAACTTGATCAATATATGTCGTTAATAACATTTTTTTTTTGTCAACTTAATCAGCATAATTGATATATATATATATATATATATATATATATATATATATATATATATATATATATATATATATATATATATATATATATATATACTTCAATAGGTAAAATGTTTCAAATCTTCAACTCACTTGTTGTGTTATGTTGTGTTGTTGAATTAAAAAAATATATATATAACAATATTTTTTTTTGTTTTTAATATTTATTTTAATAACAATTAAACACATCACAATAGAAAATGTGCCATCATCAAACGGAATCTAATTCAATTGAAATAAGATTGTACTTTTGACTAAAAGGCTTCCATCTCCATATTAATTAATTAATTAAAAATAATAATAATAATGATGGTGGGTGTAATATATATATATAGGACTACTCTTTTAGCTTTTAATAGTTTAACTTTAAGCTAACTGCAGAATTACATGATCTAATTGAAAGTGCCCACCCAATAATTAAATATTAAATAATGGCAAGTGTGAGTGCTCAAATGATGTGTCCCCATTTCTTTTTTTTAATAAACATAATTCAAATTTATTAATTGGAATTATACTATTCGATTATTTCAATGAATATGAATGATGAATATTTGCTTTTTTCAGACTATTTAAATTAATTTAAATGTTCTACAAACATGTGATACAACATTCAGATCCAAACATTTTTTTGACATGGTACCAATAAAATACTGTTTTATGGTATCATTCTACATTTTTTATTTTTGTAATTTTTCTTTGATTTTGAATAAATTAGTTTTATTTATTTAAAGCTTCAACTTCAAAATTTTAAAAGAAAATTATGTTCATAAATTTCGATTTGGATTATATTAAGTCTCAATCATAAATATACCACTGCTCAATTGTTGATGTGACATGTTGATTTTTATTTTGTAGTTTAACAATGTAGGAGTGTTAAAGCCTTAGTCCCGATCTTTAGAATAAAATGTTTTAACTAACGAGATGAGGAATTGAACTTCTGACTTTCACAATTTTATGTTAATTGAACAATGTTCGATTTAATATATTTTTTAAGCTTTATTGAAAATACATGAATTAAAATTAGACATTTAAAAATATGAAAGCTAAAATAGAATGACTCCAAATTACTTAGACCAAAATCATATTTTAACAAACTAAGATATAGGAATATGAAGCCATAAAATTTGAATGTATTATTAAATATTAGTGGAAATTTTGAGTTTTAATATTCAAAATTTAAAAAATTAATAAATGAATTGATTTTTTTTTTTAAATATAAAAAAGAAGTAGAATGGAATAATTGTTAGTAGCTTCTAGAAAAAGATTGACAGCCATTAATTCTTCTTTATGCCATTTTGGGAGCATGTGGGTCACGTGACTACTATTTTGGCAGCATACCGACTCACTAGCAACAGCAACTCCCGAGCCATTTAATATAATTATAATGTGATAAGATAATATCGAATATATATATATATATATATATATATATATATATATTTTTTTTTTTTTTTTTTTTAAGTTCGAAAATATCTGTTTATTTAAAATGACATTAGCGGATTCTCGAAGATCCAAAGTCCAAAATTATTATATATTTCTGTTGGGCCATTTTTCGCTAAATTGCCAGATGTCACTGCATCTCCTTCTCCATTTATTTATTTTTATTTTATTTTTTTTACATAAAGGTTGTCTAATAATCTCACCCCATAGGTATTAAAATATATTTGTCAAATCGATCGTATTTTAATTTTATGTAAATTTGAATGATTGTTGAATTCAATTTTTTTTTTTTAAATATTTCAAAATCTTAAAAATATATTATTGAATCCCTAACATCTTAAACTTTGAAGACAATTTTTTTTTGGTTGAGATGCCACAAAAATTAAATTTATACATTAATTCAAGATAAACTACTCCATCGAGAATTACTCTATGCCAAAGTGAACATGACTCAACTGACATATATATGTTGACGACCAAGAGGTATGTGGTTCGAATCCTCCACCCCCAAGATACTAAAAAAAAAAATATATATATTCTTCCATTCAAAGTCACAAATCTATTAGTAATATAAGAATGTCCAAAAAAAATTAAAAATTGCTTTTACTTTGCCAAAAGTCATCCGAAAACTCGCTTTAAATGGTGGATTCTTTACTTCTATTTGTGAGTCTTTTTGTTTTGTTATCTATATTTTACTAGTATTTTCAAAATTCAAATTAGAATTTTAAAAATTAAAAAAAATAGTTTGTATTTTTTGAATTTAGCTAAGAATTCAAATCTTTACATAGAAAAAGATGAAAATCATTGTTAAAATTGTGAGAAAACAAACACAATTTTCAAAAATTAAAAACCAAACGAGCCTAAACAAACAATCTTGTTCAATTTTCATTCTTAGATGCAAGTTTAAAAAAGAAGACTAATTCCCAAGTAAATATTGTAAAAGAATCCCTGTACATTGCAAGTTATTTTCCCTTTAAACTCTAAGCATGTTGATGATATGGCACTCCTCACAAGTATTGAGATAGGGAAGAACAAGATGTGTGTGGAATGGCACACACTGCATGTTTCAACTCACTTAAAAACATTTCACTTTCCCTCTATTTCTACACACTCAAAGAAACAACTCTAATATCTCTACACCATGGCATCTCTTCCATATCTCCCTGTTCCCGACCTCGCTATCTCATACCTAAGCCTGCTCTTTCTCCTGCACGTTCTACCGATCGCGATATCACAAGATCCAACCTCCTCAAGCCCCACCATAACTCAATGCAGTACGAGTCTTCTTCCATTGGCTTCGTGTGCACCTTTCGTGCAAGGTATAGCATCGACGCCACCCATGACATGCTGTGATAACCTGAAACAACTCTACACCAATGTCCCCAACTGCCTTTGCATCTTGCTGAATGGTTCTACCTTGAGCTCTTTCCCTATCAACACTACTAGAGCTCTGCAGCTGCCTGATCTTTGCAGCCTCCAAGTTACCATCTCTACTTGTTCCGGTACAGGTATAATCCTATCTTCCTAAAGCATGTTAAGTTAATGTAGTAGGGTCAAGCGGTTGTCCCGTGAGATTAGTCGGGGTGCGTATAAGCTGGCTCGGACACTACATCTCCTTCATTTTAACATTTGTGCTTTAAAGAACATCTATACTATTCAATCACGTGGTTTATTGTTATTCAACCACTAACAATTATAATTTTTTGAATGGTCATTTGAAGCTCTCCTTGTGCCACCTAGTCCACCCGGTTTTCAAGTTCCTCCTAGAGTAAACACCAACCCCAAGATTAGCAATGCTACGGTTATGGGTATACTTTCGATATTTATCCTTTTTGGTTCAGTTCTACTATAACCTCAATATCTTATACATTCTAACACTACTTTTGTGAATTTCAGCTTCTCCAGTGGCTCAACCAACACCAAAACCTAGCAATGTGGGTTTAGGATTGGGCAGGATCAGTGCTAGTTTCAAACCAAGGGCAGGAATTGAGCTCACAGTAGTGATTGCTATGAAAACTTTCCTGTTTCTAGTAGTACTTTATTGAGTTCAACTATCATAGGATGTATTGGGTTGGTTCAGCTACAACGACAAAAGAACTTGGGCAGATGTTCAAATGTCATTCAACATTATATGCTCTTCTTTAGTAGGCTTCTGCTAGATTGTTTAGGTTAAATACTATCTTAACAGAATAACATTACATTTTTAGCATTTTGACATTCGTACCCGACCATTCCAAGCCTCTTAGCAGCTAGTAGATAAAGGGTTCTCTGTTTTGAGATATGCCTTGTTCCCTTATCTCTCTAAAACATTCTGCCTAAAGAGAGAAATCTAAGTCAAACATTACAAAGGCCATAGCAGATTGACAGAATGAAGTAAATCAGAAAGACCTAAAAGGAAAACAATATGTCGACGAGAAAACTAAGACATACAAAACCAAAATCTTTACTAGATACAATAGAATAAAGTTGTCATAACATACCTAGAAAAATATGGCATTACAAATTCACTCTGTTTCTTTGCTTGCCAGGATGATAACCTATGCAAGTTGTGTAATCTGTTTTCGATATCGAAATACGAAGATCATTCCAAACTAGGAGCAACCTCAGTTGGATTGGATTCAAACACATCTGGGCTTGATGCCTCAGGTTCTTCCAATATCTCTCGAGTTTGAACGGATTCTTTGTATGCAGGTGTGTCCTTAAAATCGGTTGCTCCTTCGTTATATGTAGCGACAGCAACCCCACATGCAATTAGCTAATATAGTGATGGACAATGAATTAGTCTTATGATATTATTCGTCTACAAAAGGATCACAGATTCACAAAACTGGAATATAATGCTACTTCATCTTTTTTGGGAAGATCCCAAAAGAGAAAACTTCTGATTAATGTTAAAGATGAACATAACTATGCTCCCTTTTATATTAAACAAACAAATAAGAACTATAGGATTGAAATTTAACCACCAAAATGCTGGGCTACTGGTTAATATCTTCCTAGAAAGTAGTAATTTGGCCTGGTTTATCTCAAATGTCATCCCTTAATTGCAAATATTCCAACTAAAGCAACTATGTATTGAAATTAAGTTTCAAATTGAATCATTAGCTAACCCTATCTAAGATTTAAACAGAGAGCAGAATCAATCAAAGTAATTATTGGAAAGAATGGTGAAATTAAAGGAAAGGGGGAAAACAGTACCGCGAAAACGATGCTAAAAGCCCACAAATACTCCACGAAGAAGCCGAGGGGTTCCCATTGCGGACCCTCCCAGAAATCAGGCTGAAGCCCAGGCAATTGCGGCATATTCTCATCCACATCAAACGCTACGCCGGAATTTTCAAAGTTCGGACCGTCCCTTTCAATTTCCGCCATTCGATTTCGTTCTTCTTCTTCTTCTTCTTCCTGTTCCTTGGTCGTCGTCGAGCTCCTCCGGTTCTTACTGTCGAATCGGCCAGCTCGGGAGGAGGATTTCTTGGCATGAGCGACGTGGAGGGTGCGGGCTTCATTGGACGGCGGAAAGAGCGCGTTGCGGCGGGAAAGGAATTGGTTAGAAGGAATTCTGGTGGAAGTTCGGTAGAGAATTACGCTGCCGGTGCCGGCGGCGGCACCGCCATTGGTTATGGTCAGAGGCATTTGAGTGGAGGAGAGTGAGCTCTGAACACTCGGGAAAATGAAGAGGAGGATTTTACGTTCGGATAAGGAGAGAGATATGCGATTGTTGAATTAATTCTTTGGGTTATTAATATCTCTTAATTTTCTAAAATTTAAATAACAATTGAGTCGTTAAATATAGGCTTATTACAAACCAAAATATTCTTCTTTTAGATCATTTTCAGCTTAATCCTTTTTTTTTTTTCTTTTTTTTTTTTTTTCATTTTGAAAGGATAAAATTTTAATTTCATCCATCATTTATAAATTTTCAATTTTACTTTTTTTACTTCAACGTCGATGGCATAATTTAATTTTTATGTTTTTTCTTTCTATTTAAAACAAAATAAAAATCATATATATATATATATATTATACGAAAAAAAATCATATAAGTTTGATATCTAATTTTGTTTTCTGTTTTTAAAAAGCAAAAAACTTGTTTAATAACTGTTTTTAGTTTTCAATTTATTAAAAACACAACTTGTTTGATAACTATTTTTAGTTTTCAATTTTTT
Organism: Herpetospermum pedunculosum; assembly: GCA_028017165.1. NCBI lineage: Eukaryota > Viridiplantae > Streptophyta > Magnoliopsida > Cucurbitales > Cucurbitaceae > Herpetospermum > Herpetospermum pedunculosum. Next base: position 2,932,974 of record CM051530.1, read on the forward strand.
TCTAAAGTGAAAGAAAAAAAAAATTGTTTTATAAAAATTATTTTTTGGTTTTATGTTTTCTATAAAATGAATTGTAAACTATTTTTATAATATTATTTCATCTAATATATATACGGATAAAAACCGACTCAAGTTCTTTCGAACCTTGAACATTATTGATCGACATAGGTTGGTTATATACTTTTTTAAGGATATTTTTTTAAACAATAAATTTGAAGTTCAAGGATTAAAATGAAAATTTTCAAAGTCTAAAGAGTATAATTGAAATCTTGTTCAAAGTTTAAGGATATTTTATATAATTTAACCTATTTTAAAAGTCTTTTTCTAAAGATTTTAAAAAAAAGTAAGGTTTCGTTTAAAATAATAAAAAAATCGAAAATACGTTTTTCAAAACTTTTTTGCGGGTTGTTGTTGCGGCCATGTTGCAACATTACTTTGTTTTGCACTCTTATATTGTGGTGATGTTACAACATTGTCGTGTTCACCTCCAACATTTTCTTGATTTTTACTTTCTCCAACCTCGTTCTTCTAATTCTTTCTTACCACTACAACAAATATCACATACCATAGCGTCAAAAAAATGACATCCCAACCATCCCAACCCAAAATTTTAAATTAAATATTGTCTCGAGTTATATACTAAAAATTTAATTTCAACTTACAATATTGATCTAAAAACAAATATCACATACCATATCGTCAGAAAAATGACATGTCAACTATCCCAACCAAAAAATTTAAATTAAATATTGTCTCGAGCATTTTATATACTAAAAATTTAATTTCAACTTACAATATTGATCTAAAAACAACCATAGAAAAAGTAATTTTGATTAAATCAGAATTAAATAATTGGTATATCTATTCCATCTCCAACATAATGGGATGCATGGACCTCTAACATGACATGGTGGGCTTATAGGAGCATGATTAGATGTCAGTGTTTTTATTTCACCATATCAACTCCAACATCTAGGCTCTACTTCATCTTCATTAATTAAATTCAATTTTTAATATATATTATTTTTATTCATCTTCATTAATTCAACTTATCACAATTCAAATTTTAAATTTTTAATATATATTCTTTTTAGTAAAAAAATTGTAAAGTATGAAAATTTAAACTTAAAAAAAAATATATATATATCTGAAATTACGAAAAATACCACAATTTATAATATGTTTCGATGGATAGGAGGTTGAACAAATTAACCAATTAAATAAGAGTGCAAATCTTCCTCACTAACTATATATATATATATATGCAAATCAAATCATTTTTTTTTTCTTGCGTATTTTAATTAATGCTAGAATTGATCTCATGACCTCTTAGTCAAGGCACAATCTTAAATTTTATGTCAATTGAGTCGTGCACGATTTGACAAATCAAATCAATTCAGTTGACTACTTGTAATTGCACCTATATGAGCATGGCTCAACCGGTATGAGCAAAATGTCTCAAGTTCGAATCTCACTCCCCACATATTATAAAATATATATATATATATCAGTTGAATACTTAACATAACCCGTTGACTATCCAACTTGATGCTCTAGGTATGTGGTTCGAATTCAATCTCATTCAATACCAAATCGAGTAGGGTTAATGAGCATAGCTTGTCCGAATTCTCCGACCCCAATGTACTAAAAAAATGAGCATAGCGTTACTAACACCTATGAGGTACTCTAGTTCGTTTAATTTCATCTTGGTAATTAAAAGTTTGGAGTAATAATTGAAGGTAAAAATGACTCAAAAGTTTAATTTAAGATTTGATGTGATTGAAATTCCAAAGTTTTCTTTCCCCTGTATTTTCAAAGAAATTCCAGACGTTCAAATTTATTTTTGCAGTTTTTTGTTTCTTCGTGTTAACAATACAATTACATATCATATTATAAACAATACATGGTCTCCGATCGATACGGCGGCAACTCCGCCGTGCCGATCCCGTCTGTATGATCGAACAATCCACCCAACGCCACCACCTCATCTTCTTCCCCCTCCCGATTCCATTCATTCTCACTCCTCAAATTTTCAAACCAACAGTAATTCGGAACAACTTCATCCTCAAACCCTAAAAACCCTTTCATACCGCTCGCAAAATTATTAACACTCTCAATTTCCCCTTCCTGACCGGCCGGCGGAAGCCCTAATTCATCGTCTGACGCTTCCAGTAGGTATCCAAGTTCAGGCTGAACAACAGGCACGGCCACCGGCACCTGAATTTCCTTCTCGAAGCTTCGAATCACCGAATCGAGATCTTGAATCGCCGATTCACGATCTATGGAAGCGTCGGCTTCGTCGAGAATCTTCAGCAGGTCTTCCTGAATTGCGTGTGGCTGAAACGAATCCAGGCCTGAATCATCGCCATGAAGGATTTTGGAATCGATCGATTTGGCATCGGATGAAACAGAACCAATCGGTGGATCGTCTACAGCCAGCGAGATGAAGTTGAATTGGGCGGAATCAAGTCGGAGGTTCTTGGAAGATCCGATGAAATTGAATAGAGAATCATTGGATTCTCCGTCGCGTAGTCGCTTGTTCCTGGTGTCAATGCAGAGTTCCATTAGAGAGGAAGAGATATAGAAAGAAGTTTTGTGTGGAAATTGAAGAGGAGGAGAAGAGCATCCGATTAGTTGCAGAGAAGTCGAGCACTCCGGCGAGTGGGAAAACCAGTAAGAAAAAAGAACAGAGAAAGAGAGAGAGTTCTCGTGACGGGGAAGAGGACGAGCCAACATCTGGCGCTTAAATAGTCGGGAATTCCAAGAATTCAAACGCACACACGCGCGTACAATTTTTTTTTTTTTTTTTTTTTTTTTTTTTTTTTTTTTTTTCATAATATATACGTATGGCTAAGAAAATATAGGCACGAGAATTTTACCTCTAATCCATTGGTTGAGTGTACATATTTATAACTATGTTTATGTTGTCAATTTTGTACAAATATTTTTTAATTCTCCACGATTTAGAACATGTTTAATATGTCATCTAGATTATGTTCTATGTTTTTTAAATTCATCAAATCTCAAATGGATTCAGCTCAACAATAGTTGACATAAATTTGAGATGGGATTGGATATTTGAATTTTCATACCTTTATTTCAAAAAAAAAAAAAAAAAAAATCTTCATACCTCTATTTGTTGTATTAAAAAATAATGAAATTTACAACCATAATTCACGAGTATTGAAGGTTTGAATTTTTGTATTTTTTTTTTTTTTTTAAGTAAAGTAAAGTAAGGATAATATAATATAATATAAATTACATAAAATAATAACTATGGTTTAAACATATTTTAATGTTTAATGTTAAAATTCTTGAAAAAATGGAGTTGATTATTACATAAAAAAAAAAATAAGAAACTCATTATTTTAATGTTAAAATTCTTAAAAAATTGGGGGTTAAGAAAAAAACTTTAATGGAGGAGAGAAGATATTGAAACTTTAAATGATAAGAAACGAGAAAAAAAAAAAAGAATAAATGGAGGAAAATGAATATTTAGGTTAAAAAATGAGTTTACGATTATCAAGAAAAATCTACACACGTGTAACGCTCGAACAACGAGTCAACACACGATTGAAAAAAGTATTATGGTAAACTCATAACTGATTACATACAAATAAACATGATTTTGCATTAACTTTATGTAAACACTACCAATATAAACCGATTACGATTGAAACATTATTTCATTACGATGGTTGGGAAATTTGTTGGAAAATTGATTGAGATGGATAACATAAATTATAATTTTAACTATAAAAGAAATGTTTGATTTTTAGTTGGCTAAATAATTAACATAAATTATAATTTTAACTATAAAAGAAAGGTTTGATTTTTAGTTGGCTAAATAATTAAGTAAATTATCAAACTGACTATAGCTCAATTGACATATAATTGTGTCGGTGACAAAAAGGTCATGAGTTCAAGTCCGGCTTTAATTATGATATTATTGTGAAAAAAAAAAAACAATTAAGTAAATTTAAATCCAAGTTTTGAAGTCCGCTCCGAAATATGCGGTGGGTAGGACTTTCACGACGTTTGAATCTAGACTGGTCCCCACGCATACACAAAAGAACGTTCTAGATGCTTTTCGGATTTTTGTGTACGACCAATGTATGTTTGACACGTCATCCTTCCTCGCATATCTGACGCGTGGCACTCAGACAGTCGCCTTCCTATGTCGGTCCTTTCTTCTCGTGGAAGCGCCTGCGCCTGCCACGTACTCCGATGTCATTGAATTGTCAAATCAGTGAGCTTCCAGATATTTTCATCACCCGTTTCTAAAATAATCGAAAAAAGTTTATTGATATTCCCACATTTTTATAATTAATTAACCACTTTTTTTTCTAAATTTGTTAACTTTTCTTTTATTTATTTTTATTTATTAAAAAAAATGGTATGAATTTGAACCTTTAAGAAAAAGAATGCATGTCAATTATCGTTGATCTATGCTCACTTTGACATATTATACCTTAGTTTATTATATATTTATTTTTTAACATGAGAAGATGATTCCAACTTAAAATCTCTTGCTCACAGTTCATATATCATGTTGATTGAATTATGTTCATGTTACGACTTTAGTTTATTCAATACTATCGACACTTTAATGAAATGACATGATTATATATTAAACACTAACATTGAATTTTTTTCTATTTCCAACTTTGAACAGTGGATATATTTTTATTAAAAAGAATATGTTATGTACACTCTTTCGTAATATGTTAAAGATAATTGAAAAAGTTTCATCCTTAAAATTTAATTATAAATAACATTACTCAAATTTAGAAATTTTGCAATTCACCTATATAATCTAGCTATAAGAGTGATTTTTTTTTCTCGTTCCTTGTTCCTTTGGTTTGAGATATCAAATATTCCATAAATTTCATGTGTTTTTCATTTACAAGTAAACATCAATTTTATTACCTTTTCGAAGAAAAAAAAAATTATCACGAGAAATTGTAATAGATGTTAATTTAGAGTAAAATAATTAAAAATATAGTATTTTTTTTTAAATGTTTGCAGATATGATAATTTTTATCACTTATGGTCTATCGGTAGCCACTTATTTTTTGCCATATTTATAAAATGTTTTAAATTTTGCTAAATTTGCCATTATTTTGAATTTGGTGTTTGGATAACCTTTATCACGATATATTTGATCAATAACATTTTTCCTTATAAATTGAAAAGGTGTATTATAATTTATTGATATTTTCATAAAATCAAACATAATTTCTAGGTTACTCCAACTTTAATCAAATATATAAAAGTACTAATAATAAATGTATTCATTTGACCTACATAATAAATATAAAATATAAAATATATATTATATTTGACCTAGTTGATAAATATAAAATACACATTATTTTTAATTTAAAAGTATTTTGTTTAACAACGATAATTAATTAAGGTAGGGTAGTCCAACGTCTAATTTCTGGTCATTCGATCATAAATTTAAATTTTGTTACAGGTGTGTTTTCCTAAAAATTAGGATTTTTTTTTGACCAATAAATTAGGAATTCCTAAAATAAAAAATTAGGAATTGAATATGTGTATTAAACATCAACTTTTAAATATTTGATTTTGTTTTATTTAGAAAACACGTGGAACCAAAGAGAAAACGATGGGCTTAAAATATGAGCCACTCCTTTTTTTTTAAAGAAAAGTCCACAATGGCACGGAGCATCTTCACCCATTTTGAATTTGAAGTTTTTTTTTTTTTTTTCCTTCTTCTTTCGATAGAATTGAAGATGATTTTACTTATAATTAGGACTGAATTATTTTTTAAAACTTATCGATGTAGAGTAAGTATACTATAACACGAGAGTAACAATTTTAAGTTCTCGAGTTAACAAGTGATTTAATAACATGTTCGTATTCTTCGTGCAAGTACAAAGGTTCGGAAGGAACGCTATTTATGATCCAAAACTTTTGTTCTCAACCCATAATCATTTTGGCTCTACGAATATGAAATTATCCAAATTTCGATAATTAGCCATTAAAAAAAAAAAAAATTGATGTTTCTGTGGGCCCACTCTTTCCCCATACTGTGTCGTTTCGTCTGTATATTGGGTCTGCTTTCTCAGTATTGATTCTTTCATGATTTGATATGTACTATTACATTTCGAAAAGAAAAAAATTATTATTATTATTATTATTTTTTTATAGCAATTATTATTTGTGTTTGTGTGATTTTTTTTAGGCAAAACAATATATAAAATAAAGTAATCTAGTACCTAAATATGTAATTTTAAATTTGGGTTAAATTATCAAAAAAAAAAAAAAATATCTATTCAACCATAACTTGGTTTTCAAAAATACTTATGAACTATTTCAAAATTTCCTTAATCTATATGAAAACGTTTAAAAAATACATTTAAATTATGAAAATATTTTAAAAATGCTCTCTAACAACACACAAAATTTTAATGTGAACGATTAAATTCTAGTTTGTTCTTGTGTGACATGAAAAAAATGAAAATATATACATGATACACCTGAAGTGCTAAAAAAATTATAAAAACGTAGACAATTGATCTATCATCCACCGATTTTACCTTAGTTTTGTTTTATTATCTGTTCTTTTGAATCGATAAAATAGGATTTTCATGATTTTTAATACCGCATGGTCTATGTTTTCAATTTTACCATATCGCACATGTACGAGTTAAAATTTAATCATACACATTAGATTTTTATGTGTTGTTAACTTTGAGAATACTTTTTAAACATGTTTCATAGTTGAATGATATTTATGAAATTTTTTTTATAAATTCAAAAGTATTTTTGAAACTTTTAAAAGTTTAAAGGATATTTTTAATAATGTAACCAAAATTTAAAATTACATATGTAGGAAGTAGATTACTTTATTTTATATAATATTTTGCCTAAAAAAATCACACAAACACAAAGAATAATAATAATAATTAATTTTTCTTCTTGAATGTAATAGTACAGAGCTATCAAATCATCTGAGGAATCAATACTGAGAAAGCAGACCCACCATACAGAACGAAACGACACAGTATGGGGGGAAGAGTGGGCCCACAGAAACATCAGCGTACGAAATCCACAAAATAAATCAAACTAAAATCACATGGGTGGGGCCCAATATCCAAAGTGATCTCGTCCACTTGATCTTCTTGATTCGTGTGGGACCCTTTCCATTATCAACCAACCATCTACACCCAACAAATACAGTACCATACCTTTTTTTTTCTTCAAAATATGTGAGTATTTATTCCACTACGTGTGACACACTATACTATAAATAATTGATAATCGATAAGGTTGATAATATATAAATTAATCATCGATAGGTCAAAAATTTGTTTTTCATGTCAACATGAACATATCTCGCCAACAAGAACATAATTCAATTTACATGATGTATTTATCATAAAATATGAACTATTGACTAAGATGTCAAATGTTCGATTTTTTCATTATATATATATACATGTATCATCACTTTCACATGTCAGAAAAAAAAACATGATAATATTGGTGGAAGCTTTTAGTATTTATTTATTTTGATGGTGGTTTGTAGTCCTTTCCAACTAACCAATTATTATCCTCTCATCTTTCATTCAAATTCAAAATTGATTTAAATTTCTGTTATTCGAGGTTTATTATTCCATCAACTTTAATATCATTTAACTAATCGATCAAAAAATTAGATGTTCAAATTTCTCACACCTAACTCACTCACTCTTACAAGTTTTACCCCAACTTGTTTCTTCATAAATAAAGTTAGTTATGAGGCCTTATAACATAGTTATGTAGGAAAGAATAAACGAGAAACACAACTTCTTGATTTACGTAGTTCACTACCAATGTGTTAGCTACTTCCACGGACAAAGAGAGAAATTAACTGTATAATTATCTTTTGCGCGAGAGCAACAATTACAAATTAATTAGAGAACAAGTTATTAGAAGATTTATCTATCATACCTTTCTAATGACCTAAACGAAATTGGCTAAAAAAGATCCCTAAGAAGCCGAGGAAATCTCGATTGAAGCCAATTCGACGTTTTTCCTACTCAATCTTTTTTATAGAAAGGAAGCCAAGTCAATTTCGGGCCACCAAACCCTGCAACTGATGAGAGGGCCCTATGGAGTAAAGGGAAGCGTGTACGTTGTCACACTCCCTGCCTTCCAAAGGTGCCTAGAGGACGGTTATTCCGAACTAACATATCATTTTTCTCCTGAACCAAACCTTTTATCCCGCGGATTCCGCTTTTCCCGAATCAACATCAAATTTTTGCTAGGTCAGTCATAGGGTTATTTCCAGTCTAGTCTAGAATCAACACCAAACAAAGCTAGCGATGGGGAAAGGCTAGGTAGCTGGCTTTCTTGGGATTGCTCGCTGGCTGACTATGACGATTGCCCTCACTCTCAAGCCGCTTCCAATAAGATTGTTATTGGCTTCAAAGTCTACAGGTATAAGCTTTCGAGCTTGCTTCCAAGCCGGCCCGGCCGCGAGGAAGAAAGAGATCTTTGCCGGTGCTGACTTGGATCTCGGGTGACGGAATAAGGCGGCCAGAAGCGACGAGCAGTCGCGGTCGAAGCTTGGCTCTAGCCGATAGGCTAGCTGTAAGCTTGGCTAAAGCGAAGCGCTTACCAAGCGCGAAGGAAATTGCTTCGCACCTGACTGTGATAGCCCTCTCGATACCTTATGTTCGCTTTGTTACTAGTGGCCGATTTCCCGTCGCGTTAGCGTTTTCCCAGTGCGCGAAGCCCCAACGAGGAAGATGTTAGTGGTTTATCATTGGGTCAATAATCCAAATCTCTCTTTTTGTGCTACTCCTACTCCCATTGTCCGTAGTGGAGGTTGCTGTGAGGAGATCCTTGTGCCAGTGAAGATTGCTTCCAGTGATCGGGAAATAAAAAATAAAAAAACCATTGATTTATTTCCAACACTCCGGATAGGCGGAAGGATCTATGTCTATCCCCGCATCCTTTCTTTCAACCTTATTAGCGTTAGTAGGTAGGACCGGTGAATTGCCTAGAAGGGCAGTCTACCACAAGATCGAGTGGAAGCCTGGAGCCAAACCCCCTTGTTGGGACCATGATGAATTGGATTGGTCTGACCTCTCGCTCGGATGTCAGACTCCCGCCGCTATGGAGGGAGGTTTCAGCAAGCGGGTAAACCGATGCAAAACTTAGGTAGGTCGATCATCGCTCATCCCTCGTGTTCTCTCCCGTGAAGTGATTCATCGCTAGTTGACTCCTCCTCGTCGACAGCCAGCCAGCAGTTGCCGGACGGGACTTCCTTGCCTTCAGCCTAGCCGCCTTGTCTTATCCCGCCCTTTCACTAGCTACCCTTTTCTGGATTTGTGACGGGAGGCAGGAAACTCCGTCTATACCACAGCTTGAGACGAGACCCGGGAGGCAGCGAACGTAGTTTACGGAGCGGGAGTCATAGTTCCAATCAAAATATATTATAGAAAAAGTCTTTAGCGAGATCCCATTCTTATACCTTCGGATAATAGATTCAAACTATTTCAACAAATATTTTCATTGCAATTAATAGTTAATGTGATATCTTCAGTTTATTATTTGTTAAAAAGGTTGCCTTAAACTATTAAATGGAGAGCAAAGAAGTCAAAGGATTTGTTCATAAAAATGAGAGACATGTTTAAAAAGTTCATAATAGGAAATAAGAAAAGTTAGTTAATTACGTTTTCAATTCTTACACATTTTAAATTATTTTAATGTTATATATATATATATATATATATATATATATACTATTTCAAATAGTCATAAACTAAATAGCATCCATATTCATTATTATTGAAAAAGAAATAAATAATACTTAGATTGAGAGAAACAATACTCAAATCTATATCCTAAACTTATATGGTATATCAATTTTTACCAATTTTTTTTTAATATTATCAATTTGAACCTTAAATTTAACAAGTATCTCGATTTTATCCTATATTTCAATTTTTGCTAAATTCGCTCACCAATTTTAATAAAAGCAAAGTAAAAACTTTCTAAACTTATGTATTTCAACCAAAAAATAAAAAATAAAAAAATCAAGCGTTAGCATGAAATTAAGTTCGTCTAATACACATAATTAAACATGTAACAAATCTTCTTAAACTCAGAAATTTCAACCAAAATTCAACTTTCATGTAGTTTTTCTCTATAAGTCTCATAAATTGCATACCTAACATATATATTTTATAAATTATCAAATGTTATATTTTATAAATTATCAAACACATTAGAATATTTTTAAATGAAAGTATTAAAAAGTAAAATTGCAACACTTGTTAAAGTGTTTAAGGTTATGATAATAACACCAAAGTTTATATGTAAATTGATGAAATTAAAATTTGTGGGTAAATCCCACTTAATTAACCACAAAATGAGAGAAGAGTAGTTGGATGATAGAAAATAAAAGAAACACTGTTGGATGCCAAAAGCTTGATGGCCATTTTTTAAGATTTGTACAATTGAAATACATGTTTAAAAAATGACAAAAATCTCAAAGGGATGAGTTCACATCAACCACAAATTCATAATCGTGGCATGTTGGTTTTGAAAGCTCAAAAGCTTCTTGCCTTTCTCATAAATCATTTTCTTACTCCAAAAATTGTTAAACTGATATAAATATTTGAGTCAAATTTGATATATACATATATATATAGTTAAAGATAATTTACATCCTCAACACGTAAGCATAGTTCAATCGGCATAATGTATGAACTAGTGACCATGAAGTCAAACTTCAATCTCCCACCTCCATATGTTGTGAAAAAAAAAATATATATTAATTTACATGTTCTTATGAGTAAACTTTGACTTAAGAGACTGGTCAAAAATAAGAGAAAGTAAGGAAAAATTATCAAATCGAGCATAACTCAATTGACAAAGATTGTGCCCGTGATTAAGAGGTCATGATGCCGAAGCCGATGTGGCCTCTTCACCTCTAAGGATCGATCCAGGACTCTCAATCAACCCTTTTTTCACTCCACCAGTTTGAATAAGGAAGAAAGAGAGGGAAAACCCATGTCTCCATATAAAGATAATATTATAACTTTATGAGTGGTAATTTGAAGTTGATTCTCATACTCTAAAATCTTGTTATAATAGTATACAAACTCTTATTTAACTTAACCATTAAAACGTGTACGGTAAACATCACATTGAAGTGCAATTCTTTCTATTTTGCAAGCCATCTCGTACAAGTAATGAGAGATTTTTCCAATCCAAATTTTGACATATGTTATCAACAGATTTTTCAAATAAAAAATCCATCATAAATTAGTCTATGCGAATTAGTCCTTTAATTCTATGGCAATTTTATTTTTGAAATATTTTAATATTCTATCACTACTAAAATGGTTCCAAAGCATAAGATTTACCGACTAAATTAAAAATATATTGTAGAGTAATTTAAGGAGAATAAGCCAAAACAAATTAAGTTAAAAGAATCCATTAGTAAATTGGTTGAAACATATAAAAATGTATTCATAAATTGAGTTGTGACTTGTGAGTAATGTTGAGTTGTTTGCACTAAGCCCACAGATGCCTCGTTGACATTTGGGTGTTTTGGGCCCGTTTGGTGGTTCGCCTATTTTTTTCATTTCTCATTTATTTATTTTTTTTTTTTTTTTTTTTTTTTACATATAGAATAGATAATCGAACTTAGTACCTCTCGGTCACTAATCGGTACATCACACTCGTTGAACTCTTATTGACCTAATTTTACACTTGTTAGATCTAAATTAACCATTCATGTTATTATTTCATCAACTAAAAACTTATTTTCTAAAAATTAAAACAAGTGATTAAACAAACTAACATGGTGATTCGATAACACATTCAATTTCTGTTTTTTATTTTTAGAAAATAAGTTTGCTCGCCAACCAATTTAGTTTTTAGTTTTTAAATTTTTGATAAAAAAATTACATTCCTTTACAAATTTAAAAAAAAAAACAAAATTCAATTTTTTTTTATTTCTGTTTTTGTTTTTTTTTTTAATTTAACTTTATTGTCTTAGATATAATTTCAAATCAAATCTTTATTTATTTATTGAAATTAGAATCAAATTGGCTTAATATTATTAATATATTCTTTTAAAAATATATATTATTAATATTTTTTTAGTATAAAAATATTCTTAATACAATATATTATAAATTATTTAAATAATTTTTTTCTAATATATTATACTTTCATATTATTGTGATATAATATTATTGTGATGTTACACCAATATACCTAATCCCTTTACTCAATTAATATTTTTTTTTTTTCAGACTTTAGAAATCATAAGCGTCACTTAAAGATTTGTCTAATATATTGGACGATTGACACAATAAATTCTTTTTATTTTAGAGAAAATTATTTTTTACCCTAAAATTTAATTTTTATCAAATAAGTGTACCTTAATTAAATTTTGATAAATCTTGCCATTTTTACATTCTAATAAATTAAAGTTACTTTAGAATATTTAATTTTTTATAAAACCAAAAACAGTTTTTAAACGAGTTTGCTTTTTTATTTTTTAAAAACTAAAAACAAAAAACAATTATGAAACCTATATGATTTTTGTTTTTAAAAAACCAAAAACTGAATGCGTTATCCAACGGAATCTAAATAATCTTAATTTATATATGAGAAGATCTTAAGTTATTGTTTAAGTAGAGTTTTTTATAACTAAACCTAGAGTTATCTCGTATTCTTTTTTTTCAAAGGTCTTTAATTAATGCGGGTGAGATAATCGAACCTGAAATTTCTTAGTCATTAATTAGTTCATACTTATATGTTAGTTGTATATCAGATTCATTGATTACTCATTTATATCTTTCCGGCTTCATGACTTGTTGTTTTCCTATGTTACAAAATTAAAGGATTGGTGTATTATTTATTTCTCTTTGAAGTACACAAATAATATCAAACATAAAGAAACGAAAATGATCATAAATTAGGTAGCAATTATTTCTAGTAGCGACATTTATCTACTATATTCATGATCAATCATATTCTAAATTAATTTAGATCTTTCTCAATAGATGCTCTCCAATTTATTTAAAAAAAATAGCAGAAATTAAATTAAAATAGAAAATCAATAATTCAAAACAAGATGAGATCATATTCAAACGTACGAGTCAAATTGATGACCAAAAATTGTTTGTCAGATCTGGAAAACAAAGTAAAATATTATATAATATAGTAATATTTTTACAAACATAAAAAGAAAAAAGAAAAATAAGGTTGAAAACATCGTATAACATTTATGAGATCACGTTGACGTGTTTTCTGTTGCATGTCGGAATTTGTCGCCGGCGACCATTCCGATCTGACCGAAAAAACACGATTACCGGCTGTCGCTCTCCACCGCCACCGCTATATTCAAATCCAACCGCAACCCATTTTCCTCCACCACTTCCTTCTCCTTCCCACGCCGTTTCGCAACCGCCGGCGCTGCCTCCTCCTCCTTCTCCTCATCTGTCGCCGGAGAAACCACCGCCCTAAAAGTCTTGGTCAACATCCCTCTTTCCACTCCGAAATACTCCGCCGCTTGCTTCATCCGCCTCAGAATCACATAGAACTCCTCCACCTCCTCATCGGTCGGCTCTTCCACCTCCGTCGCCGTCGCCATCGCCGTCACGTCCTTCTTAGTCTTCTTTTCAGAAATTCCGGCGGCGTTCTCCGGCTGCCCCTTTCTTTTTTCTCTTCCCATTTTGAAATTTTGGTTGGCCAAAAAAGAAAAAGAAAAATTGGATTTTGAGATTTGGAAGAAGGTGGAGTTTATTAATGGGGGACGGAATAATATAAAGAGTAAGGAAAAAAAAGGAAAATGATTCTGTCAGAAAATATTGAAACTCAAAATACAAGAATGAAAGTTAGTGCTTTTTCGGGAAGCGTGTCAGTTCAGTCAGTGCATGGAAAAATTATTTGCCTGGTTGAATAACACAGTACTTTAAATTAATAATTCATTCTTGGACCAGATTTGTATTTAACTTTTAAATTTAAATTGAAAAAAATGTTTCATAATGTTTTTTTTAGTTCAATAATATTATTGGAATGGGAGATTCGAGTTCGAATACTACAAATTGAGCTATGCTTTCGTTGACGTTTAATAATTTCATCAACTTTCTATTTTATATAATAATTTTTGTAATTTTGAATCTTGTGTTTAACAAATTGTTTACCTATCCAACATTTTTTAAATTGGACAAACTATATTTTTGATCCGCCAGATTTGAATAATAAATACCTTTTTTAAGTTCATAATTTAATCTTTTTTTTTTTTTTTATACTCAATTAGAACGCTATGAATACACATTATTAATAACAAATAACGACAAGCTCCGAGCAGAGAACATGACGATTCACGAGGTTATTCGAACCTAATCTGCTCGAACTGCGACGGAACAACCATAATTGGAGAAATCTCTCTAGAAGAATATCAACTCCGAATAAAAAATGCTCGATTGAAGGATGAGTTGGAACGAATCTGTGCCCTAGTGGGGAAATTTCTAGGTGGGCGGGCGGTACCGCCATTAGCAGAGGAATATGGAGTTAGGAGGAGGATGAATGATTATGATGGAAATATCGTCCTCTGTGTATTTGGAAATTCCGCTGACCTTCTCACCTGCTGCCGCCTTCCTTCGACATGATGCCTCTCTCATCCTCGTCATTGTTGCGTGCTAATTTTGTGACTCATACCTCATTCGACCTCCGATTTGAACACCCAAAGTTCAGATCTGCGATTTTGGACTCCCTCGAACACCAACCAACAACGATTTGAGGAAGACGAGGAGGGCAACCACAACTTGTAAAGGTTCAAATCTGAACACCCCCGCTGGCAGAAGGTGAGGAGGGTTGGGGTGGGGGGAGGGGTGGCATGCTTGGCGGAAGATGAGAAAGACGAAGAGAGGGATGAAAGATTTAGAGAAAACAATCAATTCGCCTCACTAAGAAAAAAAAGAAAATAAAAAATAAAAAATTGTCAACTTATGGATACACATCTATTTTCAATATTTAACTGAGAGTCGAGGGACCATTTAGAATCATTTATCAAACTTAAGGGATTAAAATGTTCGTTTTAAAATTCGAAACACCAAATAAACATTGAAATCAAACCTGAAAATCAAAAATGTATTTTGTCCTATTAAATTTTATGAATGTAATTAAATATTAAGGATTACGTTAGACACAAAATTCAACTTTTTATTCCTAAGTATTTTTTAAAGTTATGTGACAATTAGATATACAAAATTTACATATTGATTAAAATTAGAACAAGGCTAAATTTATAATTTAAGCAAAAATATTTTTATAATTGTATTGAATGGAAATTACCCTTCAATTTGATGATAAGTTTCGATAAAATTAATGCGTTATTTATGACACAAACTTAAAGTTGAGTGAACTATTTTACATTCGACCCAACAATTATTTAAGTCGAAGTACATAAATAGCTACACTAATTTCGTTAATATTTATTATTTTAACGTTTTCAAAAAATATAATATTTTTTTTCATCCATTCCTGTTTCAGGATGGTTTTCAGCCGTCCATTAATGTATAGTGGCATATAGTGACGTCATAGTGATTTCAGAAAGTGACGTCATGGATAGAAAATGAGAACGAAGTAACAGCTGTCACAGAAAAAGTCTGGAAAGAGAACTGCTACATTTCCTTTTTCATTTTTAATTTAAATAAATAATATTTTAATCCTCCATTTATATTTTTTTGGTGATTCATAATTCATTACTTTAAAGTTGTCGCTTAGAAAGTGACTTTTTAAAAAATAAAAAATAAAAAGTTAGAAGTTCGTTTTCTTACAACTTTTTTTCTCCTTCAAAAAGAAAAAAAATGTTTGTTTTTCTTAAAGTCCAACAAATGTGTTTAAAGGATTTAACGTTGGACTAATCTTTTACATTTAAATATTATTTAAGTTGGTTGTACAAATAGCATTCAGGTCCAAACCAATTGCAAATTTAGTAAACTCTAAAATGTTTTATAAATATGACAAAAAAATTCATTTCTATCGGATAGACTTTATCATATCACTGATAGACTTCTATCAGTGATAGACTATTATCACTGACTATTATCACTCACAAAAATCTATAAAAAGTTGAAGTGATCAGCGATAGACTTCTATCAGCCACAAGATATCAGCAATAGAAATTGTCATATCTGCAAAAATTTTAAAAACATGCTATATTTTTAATTATCTTATTCTAAATTGACATCCCTTACAATTTTCCATATTATTTTAGTATTTAAACTTTTAAAATTATTTTATTTTGATTTTGAATTTTAATGGGTTCAATTTTTGGGTTTAAATATTTTTAAAGTAACTATTTTTTTTTTTTTGTCCTTTTTCAAAAGAAACTATTTTAGTTTCCAATTTCTTTCTTTTCTAAAAAAACTATATTAATATTTTTTATTATCATTCCACTTGTATTAGAAGAATGAATACTTACCTTACTTCATATTTGACAATCTAATTCATATTCAAAATGAAACTCAAATTAGTGTTTTTGTGATTCAAGAGTTCGTATAACCAAGAGATTCTTGATCTAATACATTAGGTTTCGTATCGTTACCTCAACCAACTTATATATTCTCAATCTTCGTGTCAATATAAGCATAACTCAACTGATATAATATACGAATCAGTGACCAAAAGATTTGAAGTTCGAATCTCTCCTTCCACATGTTGTTTAAAAAAAAAAAAATCTCGTCTACATTAATATATTAATTAATTCATATATTTGAAGAAGCTATTTTATCTATTTGAAAAACAATTAACTAGAAGATAACCGAGAAAGGAAAAAATGGATTATTGTCTACAATTTGGAATGAAGTTAAGTTACCTCTTTCTTGGACATTTCTCTTCCTAAGTTTTGGTATCTTCTCTTCTTTTAACCTAACTTTCTCTAAATAATCTTTTGCTAATGCATATCAAAGAAAAAGAAAAAATCCATTTTTTTTTGTTTGTTGTATATTTGTATTTTATTTTAGGCTAAGTATATATTTTCGAACCTAATATTTGAGAATTTTTTAATATAGCTTCTTATGTTTTAACATTTTTCAATTTAGTCTCCCACTATATCTGAGTATAGACGATAAATTTATATGACATAATATTTGGTAGTCGGGAAGAAATTTAGAAAAAATAAGAGTGAAAAGTTTTTAACTCATTCTTCAAGATTTCTAAAAACAATGGTAGAATTTTTTTAATTTTCTTCTCTACATTTGATCTCCTACAATTTTTTTTATCAATTCAGGAAGTGTTATATCAATTATCATGTAAGTTTATCATCATCCAATTTTAACAATATTTATCAACGGTTGAGTGACTAAATCAATGTTAATATTACATAAGAGACCATGTTTTTAAACAATAAAGCCTAAATTGGGGAAATAATAATTAATGAGGACCTAATATATATTTAACGGTTAACCATCAAGGGTTGGCTAGTGGTCATAAAGGGCCTTGGGACTTCAATGCCCTCTAAGAGGGAATGGGTTCAATCCTTGGTGGCCACCTACCTAGGAATTAATTTCCTACGGGTTTCCTTGGCAGCCAAATGTTGTAGGGTCAGGCGGTCCGTGAGAATAGTCGAGGTGCGCGTAAGCTGGCCCGGACACTCACGGATATCAAAAAAAAAATATATATATTTAACGGTTATTTTGCAGAAGTGGTATGTTTAAATTATACCCCCAACTTTAGGTTAAGTTTCAATTATACTATTATGCCTTATCATTTCAAAAGTTTCATACCCCCAACTTTAGGTTAAGTTTCAATTATACTATTATGCCTTATCATTTCAAAAGTTTCATCTTAACCCTTAAACTTTATGATTTTTTTTCAAACCAACCATTTCATTAGCGCTTTCCCATAAAAATGAACACGAAAACAGTGTAGGATTAGTTGAAAAATAAAATTTTCACGTGTGCACTTTGGCAGTGAGCTTTAAAATTAATTGAAGGATTTTAATCATATTTAAAATAAAATGATCTTCGATTAGAGGGTGAAACAAATTTAAGAGAAATATTTTTTTGTTGAAATGGTGGAGGAAACCACATATTTTTAAGAAAAGTCATGCACGGTAAAAATCAACAACCTCTTTGACTATGAAAAAAAAATCAAGGGAGAAAATTTTGTGAAACCTAGCTAGGAGAATACAAAATAAAAAGATAGACGGATGAAGGTGGGGGAAAAACATTGTTTTACCGAAATTCACAAATTATATTTTCATTTTGAATGTGACAATTTTAACAACTTACAACCTTATCATTTTGTTTGTCATCTTCATTTTAAGCGGGAAAGTTAATGAAATAGTTATTTTAAAACAATTTCGTTAAGAGTTAGAATGAAAATTTTGAAATGAAAAAAATATAATTGAAACATAGTCTAAAGATATAATTGAAATTTAACATGCGCCTATTACTATTCTACAAGTCATGTCAAGTCATTTTTTCATTTTCATTTTAAGAACTATTATTTTGAAAAAAAATTAAAGTTAAAAGAATAAAAATCGAACATTTGAAGTTCAAGAATATTTGGGCTAATTTAGCTTATAAAAAATTGTTATGTTCTGAAACAAGAGAAAATGATTATTAAATGGAAAAAATATTTCAATACAAATTCTTCTTAGATGCATGCATGTTTTTTTTTTAATTGTCTCTCATACATTTAATATATAGTTAATTTTTTTTTTGTCTCTTTTAAATGGGGACACGTTTAAATTAAATATAAAGAGAATTTTATTCATATGAAGATAAATTGAAAGATAAACAATAACTTAAAAAATATTATCGATAATTTGTTAGTGATTTAGTTATCCCTAAAAATATTAAGGGACTGTTTGGGGCGCTGAGTGAATTAATAGAATCGGTAGTTATAATAGTATGTGGGTTATAATAGTTGTAAATAGTAAATACTATTAAAGTCACTACAATTATTTTATTGACGGTGAGTTATAATAGTCGGTGGGTCAAATATAGATTAAGTTATAATAACTCAGTCCACTCAACTCTAAATTGGTGACCTAAAAGCCCCCTAAATTTTAACTCTCCATCAAACGAAAAAAAAATTCAAATTTCAAAATTTTAGTCAGATTTAAAAAAAAAAGACTATACATTAATTAATAAATCATTTAAGAAAATCTTAATTCATTTTAAAGTCTACAACCTATACTAATCACATTTTTTTTTTTTGACATTCCACTTAGCACATGTTAGGTTGATATTAAATTGTTTTATTTATGAAGATTTATCGGCAAAAAAAACTAATTAGTTGATTTTGTATGTAACATTCAAATACAAGTATTTCAAAGTTGACGAACTAACCTACAAAGTTCTTATTATAGATTAAAATTATATAAATGCCATAATTCGAATTCTTGAATGTCATATTGATTTGATTTTATATTATTTTTAAAAAAGGAAACCTACGTACACGATATTAAAAAGTATTTTCTCAAAAGTAAAAAAAAAAATGTAAATTGAATGGGAAGGTGTGGTTATTCTTTGTAATTATCATCGTAATTTACACCCAAAGCCATAGAATGCTCATATACCGTTGAATTGGTCAATCAACTTGATTTTTTTTTAAATCAAAAGAAATATAAGGTCGAATCACCAAGTTGGTTTAAAATTGACATGTTGAAAATTTGCAAAACAACTAAAGTCAATTTTGTAATTAACTTCGTAAAAAATGATAAAAAAAAGTACCATAAATAATCCATTTATACTCTTAATTTTTGAAGTTATCGGTATCACTCAAAATCTCAAACTAATAATAACGGTATCATCTTCGATATTAATATTCTAGTGAAATTTTGAAATCGAATGGATAGTGGTTGCTAAAATCCATAATGGTTTCTCTTAATAATCTTTCTCTTTGTATTTTGCCTTGTATTTCACATTAGAAAATGGTGAATTTATACAACATAACTCTAACCTTAACTTCCCAAAATACATATAAATACTAACTAGATATTAACTAAGTACTAGCTAATTTTCTAATACCGTAATTCCTTAATAGTGGTGATTTTAATCTTTGCAGTTTTCTTTACTTATTTAAGAAATTACATGACAATTTTTTCTTCCCACTTTTGTAGAATTTTAGAAGAATAGGAATTTTATTTATATGATTTTGAGTTAATTTTAAATAGAATTAAGTCAAAATAGTTATAAATCACTGACCAAGAATGTAAATTAATTTATTAATAGAAATTTAAGTTTAAATTGATAGAATTATTAGTTTGAGATTTAAATGGATTAAAATCCAAAATTTAGGAGTGGAAATGAACTTTTTTCCTTGATTGCAAATTACGTACTTAGTTCTATGACTTCAAAAATGGTTTACAAAACCTCTGTAATTTATTCCATGTATACCGTGATGACACCACTGAAACTAACTCATAAAAGAAAATTAATTTATGAACATCTCTGTAAGGTTAAAACACAATTTTGGTCCTCGTATTTAGATCTTAGACCTTGTATTTTCAAATGTCCAATTTTATTCTTTATACTTTCAATAATTAAGTAACTAAAGTAACTACACCGACTTCAATTGTCACCCCCAAACAACTCCTAAAATTGAAAATAATAAATACACCTAACTTAGACATGTGGGGGCAACAAGTTTGGCCAGATGAACGCGAGATTAGGGGAACCGAATCTTTTGAAACTCCTTGAAGATAAAGTTGGACATGAACTCAACAACAGGCAACGCCAGCTCCTTCTTTTTCCCAAAGTACTTTACTTTTACCATAATCTGCCAACAAACAAGCACCTCAAAAACAATACCAACCAGCTTCAAACATATGCCCCCACAGGCTCTATCTCACTAGATCACTATGCACCGGTTCGACATCTTAAACCTGAAAAATGCTACATTTTAAAATTCAAGTAAAAGATTTATGAGGCCTGTATTTAGGATACAAGATGTGAGAGTAGATTTAGGTTAGTGTGGAACTAACCTTGGCCTTCACAAATCTGTTGGAAAAACATGACTTTGACATTTTTAAGTCAAACTCATCCTATCAAAACAGCCCAGTGTTCAATAAGGACGTTGAAAATAATAACTCCTGATAGTTTAGAAGCAATGAGTTCAAAACCATGGTGACCACCTACCTAGGATATAATATCCTAGAGTTTCCTTGACAATCAAATATAGTAGGATCAAGTGATTGCCCTGTGAGATTAGTTGAGGTACGCACAAGCTAGGCCGAACACTCAAATATATCAAAAGAAAAAAAGAAAACAGCCCCGGATAGTTAAGCCAAAATCCCAGCGTATTTTATCAATATTTAAACCAGAGTCCCTTTCAACCCAAAAAATCTAGGGAAGTTGTATGATAATTTCCCAATAACTAATCTGTATATAAGTCAAAGTACAAGCAGAAGAAAAACTGAAGAATTCAGGACTATAAATACATTTTCCAATATTTTATCATCTACTAAACGTGCTAATCTAATCCACCATGTGGCGCATTTCCTAAGAACTCTAATGCTATTTCCCCTTCTTAATAATACAAGTGATCTAGTCAATTCCTCAATTCCTCAAATTCCACATTGCAGTGCCAAACACCGAAAAGGAAAGGGCGAAGAAACAACCTCCTGAAACAAAAACTAAGGAGATGCTTCAATCTGGCACGATTAAATAGTCAAGTTCCATTGCCATCATCATCAAAGGCCAGTTCACATACGAGAGCAAGATGATCACTGCCCCATTTCTGCATGATAACATAACATACACTTGTTATAAGAGGGGAAAAACGCTAAGGCATAAGGTTTTGTTTGAGGGGGAAAAAAAGATAATTGAAATAGTCATACAAAGATGCTCAATCCAACATTGTTGTGGGTTTCTTATGGATGTATGGATTTTTTTAAAAAGGAAAAGAGATTTTGAAGTAAACAATGAGGATTCCTCTTCTTGGTCCTATCAACAACATTGATGTATTTGAGGGGATAAGACCAAAGGAAGTCCTTAATACTTTTTGGGGTTTTGCGGCTTTCGCCTGTCAGTTGAAATCTTCCCTATATCAATAAACCATCAAAGGTTGGCCTAGTGGTCATTAAGGACCTTAGGACTATTAATACCTTCCTAGAGGGAATGAGTTATATCCTTGGTGGTCACCTACCTAAGAATTAATTTCCTACGGGTTTCCTTGTCAACCAAATTTTTTAAGGTCAGACGGTTGTCCCGTGAGATTAATCGAGGTGCGCGTAAGCTGCTCGAACACGAACACTCACGGATATTAAAAAAAAAAGGAGAGTATCAATGATTGACATGTTCCTGGACATCAGCTTAACGAATAAGCCTCCTAAACTAAGATTCCAATTTCCACCCACAACCAGCTGTACGATGCTAAAAAGCTTAATATATATCTACTTGGTGCCGGTCTAGAATGACTATCCACGTGCTTAAAAAAGTGTTTTTAAATGCAAAAAAAAAAAAGTTTTTAAAGACTTAAAAAGTCATTCCAAACAAGCCGTTAATCGTTTTACATCTCCACCATGGTTCTATAAAATTATTAGTAAACTCATCAATCTCAAAGGATTTATAACAAATTGGAGGGAAAAGATAAGAAAATAGGTACAAATTTGCCAACTTAAATAATAGTAAGATATCTTGAGGCAAATTGAGAGTTTTCCTGATAAGAACAAAACACAACTTAACAAACAGTCATGTTTAAACAGTACCTCATTTGGAAGTCCTCCAGTCCTTCTTAATGCATCAACAGGCAATGTTTCGAGAACCCTAACAGGGGCGAGTTCTTCTGAGTGCCTGGAATGATAATCAAAGTCAGTAACCAAAGTTCTCAAGGCGAAAGCACGACAAAAAATGCTTTCAACCGTAAAATAGGATACCATATATAATCAACAGTTCCCATGAACTTGGAGTGGAATGAAGTTACCAATGGTTCTCCATTTGCATCTCTTGTTTTACAACTTCCCTGAAAAATTTAAGCGATTTGGGTGAGACTAGAGAGAGAGCAAACAAAACTAAAATTGCAGCAAATGACTCTGCCCTCTATTTCAAAAACCATATAAAGTTAAAATTAACAATGTTAACTCGTTAGTCGAAACACAAATTATTTTCATAAATATTACTGCGTATCCCAACATATGATGAACGGTAAGGCTCATTTTACTTTTTATTATTATATATAAATCATATAATTATACATATATATGTTTTGGTAAAAACTGCAGGGAAAAATTTAAAAATTTAAACCGTGCAGCTATCATTATTTTAGTACAACAAATGTAGGGTTGGTGACTCGAATTGTGCCACTCTCCTTTAATATACCAAAATCCTAAATTTATATTGTTTTAATTTCACAATTAAAAGTATTTCATTGCTGCCATAGCATCTTACTTGAATACAAAGCTTTGGATTTTTGTTCTGTAAATTAGTAAATTCCAAGTTTACATTGGCCATTTTCCTTTTAAAATATACCGTTCAATGAAACTCAGATTCAAACACGATGCAAATCAGACACCTCATTCTACACTGGTTAAATAATGGGAAAGAATTTAAGAAGATCAAAAAGCTTACAGGAACCCCATGATACGCACTGGAAAGCTTTAAATGGTGTTCAAGACAGGTAATGTTTTCACTACCAGATGCAATCCTTATTTCCTCATCACTCCATCCGAAGGACCTTGAGGCTGAAACATTGGACCTAGCCAACAAATGATATAATACATATAAGGAATGCGACATATTGACCTCTGTTCATATCTGTAATATGGTCAAAATAACATAAACACCTCATATTTTGATACTATATTCTTTAATAGTAAAACTTAATTCAGCATATGATGCTGATACCATGCGTCCTGCTCCTAAATATTATGGACGTTGTGCTAGTACTGAAGACATGCAATGCAATGCATACTTGCTTACTCAAAACTTACAATGGATAGAAGTATCAGCTATAATTGGTTGAGAAAAGAGATTAAGAAAAGAAAAAAAAAAAAAAAAGAGAGAAGGAAGATACTACATCAA
Organism: Herpetospermum pedunculosum; assembly: GCA_028017165.1. Classification (NCBI taxonomy): domain Eukaryota; kingdom Viridiplantae; phylum Streptophyta; class Magnoliopsida; order Cucurbitales; family Cucurbitaceae; genus Herpetospermum; species Herpetospermum pedunculosum. The sequence continues at coordinate 2,956,994 of CM051530.1, forward strand.
AGTTTAGCCATACCATTTTGTACCCTCACTCCGAAATCTGAAAGCTCCACGTGATGATGAAAAATCAAGCTGTCCTGAAATCTTTCTGCGATCATGTAGTTGGATATTCAGCTGCTTAAACACCAAAAGAACTTGAAATGAAATTCCAACCATGGAGATTCAAGCAAATCATGTTCTCAACAATCCCAAAAAAGACGATAGATTATAATAAAAAAATTATCAAGTCAAAGTAAACTAACCTCTGATGAAGCCAAAAACTGATACATTGCACTCTGATCATTTGAAAAAGGGAAAGATAGACACAAAACAAGATCAATTGCTAATATGGATGAAATTGATAGCAAGGTATTCAGGTAAATATAGTTTCTGTTGTGGTAGGAGGAATCCTCTCCAATGAAAGAGAACTACCTTTGGTATGCTATTCAGATCCCCGGCCATAATTACAGGTATGTTTCCCCATCTTTGTGAGAGGCTATGAGCTTTTTCAAGAAACAGTCTCACCTATACCAGTATTATGTAATGAGATGCCTACCATTATTTCTTAAAGCACAATTCAAATAGAAGATAAATAACATTTATGTCTACCTAACAATACAGAAAAAAGGACTTCTAAAAAAAATACAGAAAAAAGGAAACAGAGAGCGAGAGAGTCGGAGAGATGGCTAGGAGAATGCATCGAATGCTAAACCGATATGCAAGAAGATTCAAACAGAAACATAGTTTATGCAAATCACATAAAATTAACCATGCAACAAAACCTAGAAATATTCAAAGATCACAGTAGTAGATACCTGCCCAAGCTTGATGTCTCCACGATTTGGGTTGAAAAGAACGTGTATATTCCCAATTACAAAGCTTCGACTACAGTTAATAAAGACGTGCATAGAAGTTAAAGAAAGGACAAGTAGTGAGACTAATACAACCCAACTGCTTTTATCAAATATTATTTAATTTCTAAACAGGACATACATGCAGTGTGCAGAGGCAGTGAAAATGATATCCCTAGTAAGTAGTACTTAAGATAATATCCCTCAAAATAATTTTTTATGTAAAATCAAAAGGCAAGATAATCTTGCATACAACTTTTTATATATCCATGAAAATTGTTTCTCATTTTCAAAAAAGAGGTCAACGAAGAAATTTTAAATCATATTATACAAGATAAAAACAAATTTACAGAAATGTAGAACGTACCTTGTTTTGGACTTCGATTTTGATTGATTCATCTGTACAATTTAAGGAGTAAGAGAAAATGTAAAATGTTCTAAAAAAACCATAGATTGGCAAGAAATCATTAATTTGGAGCACATACGATGATCTTCAATATCAAGAAAACATGTCATATTAATAATATACAAATAAAAGAGGGGAAAAAAAAAGACAGGAATATTTCTTCATAACAGTTCTATTTAAGGCGGAGGTAGCAGCAAATTAAGAAGAAATTGAAATTCGAACCTCTGCTAAATTCACAAAAATAAGAAAAACATTTGAAAACCAACTACTGAAAGTTGGCCTTCCCAAAATATTGTCCCCTCCCCTTAAGAAAAAGACCTTGCCATTCAAAGGTCAACTTGGTAAATGAGCATCTTATGGATATCTGAATGATGGAAAATTTCGTACACAATTAACGGGAAGAAAACATGAAAACAACTGAAGCTATTACTTTAGCATGCATGGTAACTTCCCGACAAAATACCATACAGATAGCAGAACGGTAAAAATGAATTATTTCATACCTTCAAAACACATAGTTGAGCAACATTGTTACGTAGCCCAAAACTCTGAAACTCTATAGTTTCTTCATGCAACAGGGTAAATCTGTAATCAAAAGATTTTCAACTGACAAGTTGTGAAATGAGAGGACGCTACAGCAAATATGAAAAGTACATATTCAAGCAAAAAAAGAAAGGCTTGTAAACATGTTGAATCACCATACAGTATACACTACATTTATAAGATAGTAGGCAGCCTAATAGAGAACAAGAATCTGACTTGCGACAAAATCTAAATATCCAATATGCTCATATGAGGAAAACTTCTCAATTTTGACATTACAAGCCTAAGGCGACATCTCTCATACATAGCAGAGCTAAAAGGTTTTTTTTTTGTTTTTTTTTATAAGGTACTGAGTCATAGTCGGAAAATTCAGGAGCTCATTTATCGATTCTGTGATCTTATAAATCAACTACTGCAATTTAAAGATACCAGGAAGGATGAAAGACCTTACAGTTTGTCAATCCAAAATACAGCACACCCATCATTTGCTTCACCAGTTCTAGCCTATAAAAGATCGCTACTAAGTTTTCTGGATGCAGTACAAAAAATCCACAAGCAGATTATTTCCTACTAACTTAATGCAAAATATCTCAAACACACCTTGTAAACACCTTTGTAGCCATAATTTTGGAAAAGTTCATCTAAATCATTAAAACGGTCAACCTCCTGCAGAAATATAGTTCCATTTGCATGAGTAAAATATCATTCTTGGCATCCATAAAACATCATGGTTAAAAGATATTTGATAAACAAAGAAGACCTCGAAAACAAGGGAACTTGAAAAAATATTATTAAGCCCCCCCCCAACAAAAAAAAACAACAACAACATGGCCCTTCCTAATTTCTCATGTCTCTATTTGATGCATAAAGTATTGGCTCTTGGTAAGTAAACTCAGGCTGTTTTGATTTGTAATTTATTACTTCAGAGCACCAGAAAACCTAGAGTAAACCTTAAAAGCCTTTAATAAAATAGGTCACTAGCTTGCCAAGTCTCTAGACTTTTGATATCTAGTTTTGCTTTAACTACTTGTCCTACATCATAAACAACAAAAGCTTATAACTTCAACAATTTTGGAATATGAGTCTAGTAAGAGACTTATTGTGAAATGTACAAACAAGAGCGATAGTTGTAAGATTGCATTTTATTATTGTTGGTTTTAAGGAAATCTATTTCTTATTAGATTGCGCTTCTCTTATTATCCATTTCTATGAGTGACTATTGCAGAACCACAGAAGACGTCAAAGGCTAACTAAACATCATTTAAATTTTGTACAATGATGCTAACCTATGAAATTTTAATGAGGAAAGATATAATTGTGCCCTTTAGATGAAATTAAGGAACACGTGAGGACAGGAAATGGGGGTTGACCTGTTTTAGAAGGAAGGACAGAGAATAAAGACATTTAAAAAATAAAAATAAAAACCCATAGTGTGCCTGTGCCATACTAATTTTTCCACCCAGCATACAGACATCATCTCATATCTTGAAATGCAACAAATAAAGGCTATTGGAGGTCTAACAAATTACCTGCAAGCATAAGATGCCTGCATTGTAAAATTTAATTGCTTTGCATATAAGCTCTTTCCGGAAACTCCAATCCAAGAATTCAGAAGGCATTCTATGATACAAATCTGGATGCTTCGATGCATTTTCCACTCCTAGTATGTTATATGAAGCAACCATAATCTTATCTGAAATAAAAGCAATAAACTGTTATGCAATGGCAAGATCCGCACAAATGGAAATACCACTTACTATGCTCCTATATTTATTTTTATTTGTTTTCTTCTCCCCTTTCCCCTTTGCTTCAGTTCATTAACGAGGAAATCGGATGCGAAGAATGTTTTCATCAAGTGTCTTTTGAAAGTCCTCCAAAAGAAAAGTATAAACATCTTGATGGAAGGAAGGTTTCTGAATTTCAAGGCCTATCAACTAAAGAAAGGAAGCAGAGTCTAGACTCTAAACTATGGATGACTTCCAAGTTTCTCTAGGGTAATCAAAACAAATATTGAACTAGTTTAAGCTGCAGCTCTCAAAATATTTACCAACACTGAAGGATATCAAAAGCAGGTAGTATTTGGAATACTCCAATTCTTCCTATTAGGTATTCACAATATCCCACTTTGCAATTTTCAATTTCTAAAAATACGAGCTCCAAAAGAGTGAATGAACTTGGATGGAGATATGGATCGGAAAAGGATAAAGTACCACTAAACGATAACATACTCCATTGACTCCGGCATGAAACTGACAAATACTAGGGAGGTGAATCGGATAAAGGTAAGACTCCAGGCATGAAACTATCCAGAAATTTAATCATGGAAGGATAAATAAGCCTCGATATTGAGCATAGAACATGAGGTCCTCTACCTACTTTCAACTCTAGAACATTCTGGCATAACAGCTTTCGACCAGAGAAAGCATAGAGAATGTACTCGACTCACAACAGGGAGATAAACCAAACAATTAATTCTAGAGTAAACACTAACACTTTCGGGAAATTCTCACAGAACTGATTAAAATCCGTTACCTATAAATCTTGAGCAATCACGAGCAGAGTACACCCATTGACGATGACCATCGTTCTGACTCGACCTCCTCTTCTCGTGCTTTCGTGAGGTTCGAGAGGGAGAACGAATTGGGTTGAACCTATTCGATGCGGCAAGCTTTTGAGGCTCGCTGGATGTTGGGATTGTGGTTTCTGAACTGAATGTTGATCTCCGCCTCTTCTTCCGGTGATCCTTGTGAGTGCATTGTGCCGTGTCCGCCGAGGGCTTGCGCTTATTCTTCTCCGTTTTGGCGCGAATCTCCATGAGTGACGGTTCTTCGATCATCGTCCGACGTTACAGGCGGTGCCTGAAGTTACACGGCGATCGTAGTTGGGCTTTGCCCTCTCAACTCTGCTGTGCCCCAACTACAAATTAAAACAAGTTACAAATTAATTGACCCTAAATTATCAAAAATATCCTTCAACTATTGTTTAAGTTTCAAAAATATCCTTCAACTATATTTCTAGGTCTCAGAATCGAGCCGCTCATGTTTTAGCTCGTCATTCTAGTGCGGATCATTCTAGTGCGGAGGGGATGACGGCAGAGTGGGGAGGAAGCCCACCTGAGTGGCTTTTCGAAACTTTGTCTTCTGACCTTTTGCTTTTTAGTTGATGAACTTATCTTTCTTTATTAAAAAAAAAAAAAAAAAAAAAAAAAAAAAAAAAAAAAAAAAATCAAAAATTCATCTGAATTATACTCCTAAACTATGATTTTTTTAAAAAAATATCCTTGCTTCAAAATTTTAAAAAATACTCTTAAATTATAAAAAACGTTTCAACAATACTCTCAACATTAACAATATAAAATTTGGACGTGGACAATTAAATTATAACTTGTACTTTGTGTGATATGAAAAAAAAAATGATAATATAGAAGCTTGAGGTGTTAAAAAAATCATGAAAATGTAGACATTTAATTTATTTCAGATTTTGTACCATTTTTATTCTATTGTTTCATTTTTTTTTATTCTATAAAATAAGATTTTCATGATGTTTTATTTTTTTTAAGAATAATTTTCATTTTTGTACCTACGTCTTCATTTTTTACATGTTACACAGGCACAAGTTAGAATTTGATTGTTCACGTTATAATTTTATGTGTTGTTAATTACGAGGGTAGTTTTTAAACGTTTTTTTTTTTATAGTTTAGAGATATTCTTAAACGTTTTACCTAATTCAGGGGTATTTTTTAAATGGAACTCATAGTTTCAGGAGTATTTTTTATAGTTTAGCCTTAATTTAACTTTTGATGGTGTATATTTACAAGTTTAGTTGTCTATGAACTTCCGCTTTGTGTCCATTTTATTTTTAAACTTTAAAAAGTGTCTAATAGGTCTACGCACTTTCAAATTTGTGTTTATTTGGCCAATGAAGTTTAAAAGTCTAATGGTTCTTAAACTTTCATTTTTGTTTTCAACATATCCATGAATTTTCAATTTTGTGTCTAATAGGTCATTCGTCTATTTAACATTCTTTAAAATTCACAAATCTACAAGACACGAAAGGGAAAGTTGAAGAACTCATTAGACATAAAATCTAATTTTATATCTAATAGGTCAATTAATTTTAAATATTTTTAAGATGGTTGAGACCTATTAGACTCGAAATTGAAAAGTTCATAAACGTATTGGACATTTTTAAAGGTCATGAACTTATTAAACACAAAATTGAAAGTTAAAAAACTATTAGACATTTTTTAAAGTTAAGGAACCAAATAGACACAAAGCTAAAAGTTCACATATTAACTTGTAATTTAACCTAATTTTAAAGTTTAAATATCATTGTGGTCCCAAACTTTCAAAAAAAATCATTTTGGTCGTCCCTATACTTTTAAGTTTGTTCCGTTTTGATCCCTAATCTATTTTCAAGATGTCTAATTTAATTAGTCCTTGAACTCTAAAAAATGAATCATTTTGGTTCTTCCTATATTATTTTTGGCTAAATTATCAAAATACGCCTAAAATATGAATTTGGTTTAAAAAATACCTTTGAACTTTCAAAAGTTTAAAAAATATCACAAAACTGTGGAAAAAGTTTTAAAAATATTCTTAAACTATGGAAAACGTTTCAAAAATTCCTTCAATAATGTTAACAACATACGAAATTTTGATGTGGACGGTTAAGTTCTAACTTGTACGACTTGTGTGACATGAAAAAAATAAAAATGTGGACAGTTACACTCTCAACAAAATTCATCTAATATCTATTAATGTTTGTTTCTAATCTATATGACTTACAATCATACTTATATTAACATGTCATTACACATACTCAAGACCATGTCACTAATTTGTTAAAAAATAAATTAAAAGTAAGGATTATAATGGTTGTTTTTTAAAGTTTAAGGACTAAAATAGATATTTTAAAAGTTTTAATCATTTTTTGAAATTTAAATTTATAAACACTAATTTACCTTATGGGGTTCCTATGTTTTTTTTTTTTTTTTTTTGGTTAGTTATTACCTTCCACGATATTTTCAAGATCCCATCTAACTTTTAAAAATTAAAAAATAAATAAATTCAAAAGGTAGTTTTTGTTTTTGAAATTTGGCTAAGAGAGTTAGAATGTTTTTTAAAAAAATATAAAAATTGTTGTAAAGAAATGGTGAAAAAACAATGCATAATTTTAAAAAACTAAAAACCAAAAATTAAATGATATTATCATACCGGGCTAGCTAATAAAGAACAAAATAGTATTTAAACCTAATTTATAATTACATATTTGAAAACATGTGTTGACCGAGAAATTTCGGCCAATCAGCGGTCGCCACATGTCTTCATCTTGGCCGGTGGATCGAATAAACTTAACCGAGCAAATTCGGTCATGGCTCAATTGGGCTCGAAATCGAATCGGGCTAAAAGTTATTTAAATGACAATTTGGCCCAAGCCCAAATAACCATTGGGCCCAGAACCCAAAAGTCCATTGGACCCAAGCCCATTGGATCCAAGCCCAAGCCCATTGGATCCAGGCCCATGAGAACTCTATAAATAGAGAGCTCATTCTTCATTTTTAAGGTTCAGAAAATTTCCTCTCCTAAGAGCTCAAAGAGAATTCACAAGACTCCCTGAATCCTGAAGACTGAACACCACTCCAAGTTCAAACATCTGAAGACTTCACCGCTACGCGAAGCTGCAGATTCAACATCGAGAACAAGCTGCGAAGCCCTCGATACAAATCCAACATCGAGAACAAGCTGCGAAGCCCTCGATCCAAATCCAACATCGAGAACAAGCTGCAAAGCCCTCGATCCAAATTCAACATCGAGAACAAGCTGCAAGGCCCTCGAAACAAATTCAACATCGAGAACAAGCTGCAAAGCCCTCGAAACAAATCCAACATCGAGAACAAGCTGCGAAGCCCTCGATCCAAATCCAACATCGAGAACAAGCTGCAAAGCCCTCGATCCAAATTCAACATCGAGAACAAGCTGCAAGGCCCTCGAAACAAATTCAACATCGAGAACAAGCTGCAAAGCCCTCGAAACAAATCCAACATCGAGAACAAGCTGCAAAGCACTCGATCCAAATTCAACATCGAGAACAAGCTGCAAAGCACTCGATCAAAATTCAACATCGAGAACAAGCTGCGAAGCCCTCGATCCAAATTCAACATCGAGAACAAGCTGCAAAGCCCTCGATCCAAATTCAACGTCGAGAACAAGTTGCAAAGCCCTCGAAACAAACTCAACATCGAGAACAAGCTGCAAAGCCCTCGAAACAAACCCAACATTGAGAACAAGCTGCGAAGCCCTCGAGATACATTTACATTTGAGAGAGAAAGAATCAGAGGATCAAACATTAGAGATTGTAATCCACTACGCACTGATACATACAATACAATATAAAATTCAAATTCATTTACACGTGTTCGAATCTCCATCCTTCGTCGAAATCTCGTGTGAACAGATTGGCACGCCCGGTGGGACCTCTCTACCTTTCATCTCTTTCTCTCAACAAAAATTAACAATGGCATCAAAGAAAACAACATTCCAGGCTGTCAGTTCCAACAGCCCTTACAGGGGACCTGTCACCCGCAGCCGCGTCATCAAAGAAGTCTCGCAGACGGGCGAGCACACTTCTGCCATCGTGAGCAAAATATACAAGCGACTGACGGAGTCTGCGCAGGTTGGGATAATCATCAAGGATAATCCCTTGTTCGATGAGGTTGTTCCCTCCTCTCATCAGCCGGAGAAGGTGTCTGACTCCAACGTATCTGTAATGATGGCGGATGCGCGCACTAACGACGAAGCGATGGCTGAAATGGAAAAGAAAATTAGCTTCCTGATGAAAGCAGTCGAGGACAAAGACTTCGAGATTGCCCAACTGAGGAGCCAGATGCAAAGTCGTGAGGTCGCGGAGTCAAGTCTAACTCCTGCAGCAAGGAGGAATGACAAAGAAAAAAATGTCATCCAAGAAGACCAACCGCATCACTCAACGTCGGTCGCTTCGCTGTCTGTCCAACAACTGCAGGTCATGATCACGAACACTATCAGAGCTCAATACGGTGGACCCACCCAAAGCTCCCTCTTGTATACCAAACCGTATACAAAGAGGATCGACAACTTGAGAATGCCCACTGGGTACCAGCCGCCGAAATTTCAACAGTTCGATGGGAAGGGCAATCCTAAACAACACATTGCCCACTTCGTCGAAACGTGCGAGAACGCTGGAACTCGCGGAGACTTGTTGGTTAGGCAATTCGTCCGAACTTTGAAAGGAAACGCCTTTGACTGGTACACCGACTTGGAGCCCGAGACGATTGACAGTTGGGAACAGTTTGAGAGAGACTTCCTGAATCGCTTCTACAGCACGAGGCGAACAGTCAGCATGACCGGACTCTCACACGCTAACCAAAGGATGGGCGAGCCAGTCATTGATTTCATCAACCGTTGGAGATCATTAAGTCTTGACTGCAAGGACCGACTCACAGAAGTGTCTGCTGTCGAGATGTGCATCGGCGGCATGCATTGGGGACTTCACTACATCCTACAAGGGATAAAACCCCAAACATTTGAAGAGTTAGCGACTCGCGCCCACGATATGGAGTTGAGTATCGCCAACAGAGGGACCAGGGACCTCTTAATCCCAGATATAAAGAAAATAAATAAAGAAGTAAACGACATTGAAAAAATCACGAAAAATGTCGTGGAAGAATCCATGGTCGTCAGCACAACCCCTGTAAGGTTTTCCTCAAAAGGAAAGGAAAACAGGACAGAAAGAAGAAATGACGGAGGCGAGAAACATCGCCTAACTTTAAAAGAAAGACAAGAAAAAGTCTATCCGTTCCCAGACTCTGACATTCCTGACATGTTAGAGCAACTACTGGAAACAAGACTGATTGAGTTTCCCGAGTGTAGGCGCCCGGAAGAAATGGACAAAGTCGATGATCCCAACTATTGTAAGTATCATCGAGTTATCAGTCATCCGGTGAAAAAATGTTTCGTCCTAAAGGAGCTAATTCTAAGGTTAGCTAAAGAAGGAAAAATTGAGCTAGACTTAGATGAAATAGCTCAATCAAACCACGCTGCAGTAACAATGAACTCCGACGCTCAATTATTTCCAGCCTCATTTGATAAGCAAAAGGAAAGCCTGATCCAGTTTGGGACCTTCGAACCAATAATTGTTCGGTTCGGACATGAAACCCCAAAACAAATTTCTCAGGTAAAACATGAGGTCATCGAAAATGAGGATAAATGTTGGACCGTCGTGGCTCGTCAGAAAATACGACGACAAAGACCCGTCCAGAAAGGAGATTGCATGTTTCGAGATGATAAACGGAACAATAAGCTTTCAAAGAAGAAAGGAAGAATCAATTCGAGGAAGCCTAAACACGAGAGAAGAGAAAACAAATATTTTTCTCAACCTCGACGACGGGTGACCTTAAAAGAATTCTTTTCAAGAAGTTTCCTTCCTATCAATAAAGAGGAAGAAATCTTTGCAACTTCATGCTACATCAACGCAGAAGAAGTCGACGACTCAAAAGAAGTCGACCAAAGAAATTCTGTCTTCAATCGCATCAAGCCTTCAACTACTCGAACTTCGGTCTTCCAAAGGATGAGTATGGCCGCGACAAAAGAAGAAAATCCATGTCTAACTTCTACCTCCACTCGAACTTCCGCTTTCCAAAGGTTAAGTGTCTCCACATCAAAGAAAGACCGACCTTCAACATCTGTTTTTGATCGCCTCAAAGGGACAGACGATCAACAAAAAGGAAAGATGAAGACTGTAGAGGCAAGACTCTTCGATGAAGAAAGTAGCGACAAGAAAATTCACAGTCGTGTTCCTTCGCGCATGAAGAGGAAATTATCTGTTCTCATAAATACAGAAGGCTCCTTGAAGGTGAAGAAAAATATCATTATTCTAACGAATCCTACAAACGAAGGATCTGATCAAGACCGTGATGCAGATAAGATCGGTTGAAATGTAATACTCCTTAACGTAAGAGTATAAACTACATGTTGCTCCTGGCCCGCATGAGCTTAAAAGGTGAACGGCCCAAAGTAAAAAAAAAAAAAAAAAAAAAAAAAAAAAAAAAAAAAAAAAAAAAAAAAAAAAAATCGATCATTCATCATGTAATCTGAACTACGTTATGACTTGATCCCTTCCATCTAAGGGTACGTAGGCAACTTAAAGAAAAAATATATATATATACTTTAAGTTCAGTCACAACAATAAAAAAAAAAATAAAAAAAATAAAAGGGATTACATTCCATTTGAACTACGATATGACTTGATCCCTTCCATTCAAGGGTACGTAATCGATGTTCGAACTCAAGAGCAAAAGAAGCAATGATAGTACCAATTCCACTACGCCAAACAAGCTTCATTATTACTATTTGACTTCAGATTGTAATATTTCATTCAGCTTGTTATTAGGCCAAATCAAATTTCCATCACTGCGCTACTCATATCCAAGTTCAGTTGCAAGTTTGCGCATCACCAAGTTCAGTTGCAAGTTTGCGCATCACCAAGTTCAGTTGCAAGTTTGCGCATCTCCAAGTTTTGCTGCGTTGCGCATCACCAAGTTCAGTTGCAAGTTTGCGCATCACCAAGTTCAGCTGCAAGTTTGCGCATCTCTAAGTTCAGCTGCAAGTTTGCGCATCTCCAAGTTCAGCTGCAAGTTTGCGCATCTCCAAGTTCAGCTGCAAGTTTGCGCATCGCCAAGTTCAAACACCTGAAGACTTCACCGCTACGCGAAGCCCTCGATCCAAATTCAACATCGAGAACAAGCTGCGAAGCCCTCGATCCAAATTCAACATCGAGAACAAGCTGCGAAGCCCTCGATCCAAATTCAACATTGAGAACAAGCTGCGAAGCCCTCAATTCAAATTCAATATCGAGAACAAGCTGCGAAGCCTTCGATACAAATCCAACATCGAGAACAAGCTGCGAAGCCCTCGATACAAATCTAACATCGAGAACAAGCTGCGGAGCCCTCGATACAAATCCAACATTGAGAACAAGCTGCGAAGCCCTCGATACAAATCCAACATCGAGAACAAGCTGCGAAGCCCTCGATACAAATCCAACATCGAGAACAAGCTGCGAAGCCCTCGATACAAATCCAACATTGAGAACAAGCTGCAAAGCCCTCGATCCAAATTCAACATCGAGAACAAGCTGCAAAGCCCTCGATCCAAATTCAACATCGAGAACAAGCTGCAAAGCCCTCGAGACAAATCCAACATCGAGAACAAGCTGCGAAGCCCTCGAAACACATTTACATTTGAGAGAGAAAGAATCAGAGGATCAAACATTAGAGATTGTAATCCACTACGCACTGATAAATACAATACATCAATACAAAATTCAAATTCATTTACACGTGTTCGAATCTCCATCCTTAGTCGAAATCTCGTGTGAACAGATTGGCACGCCCAGTGGGACGTGCGCGCGAAGTTCGCGCGCCTGCATCATCGCGCGCGCCTGCATCATCGCGGCCTCCAAGTTCGCGCGCGCCTGCATCATCGCGCGCGCCTCCAAGTTCGCGCGCCTGCATCATCGCGCGCGCCTCCAAGTTCGCGCGCCTGCATCATCGCGAGCGCCTCCAAGTTCGCGCGCCTCCATCATCGCGCGCGCCTCCATCATCGCGCGCGCCTGCATCATCGCGCGCGCCTCCAAGTTCGCGCGCCTGCATCATCGCGCGCGCCTCCAAGTTCGCGCGCGCCTCCAAGTTCGCGCGCCTGCATCATCGCGCGCGCCTCCAAGTTCGCGCGCGCCTCCAAGTTCGCGCGCGCCTCCAAGTTCGCGCGCGCCTGCATCATCGCGCGCGCCTCCATCATCGCGCGCGCCTCCATCATCGCGCGCGCCTCCAAGTTCGCGCGCGCCTCCAAGTTCGCGCGCGCCTCCAAGTTCGCGCGCCTGCATCATCGCGCGCGCCTCCAAGTTCGCGCGCCTCCAAGTTCGCGCGCCTGCATCATCGCGCGCGCCTCCAAGTTCGCGCGCCTGCATCATCGCGCGCGCCTCCAAGTTCGCGCGCCTGCATCATCGCGCGCGCCTCCAAGTTCGCGCGCGCCTGCATCATCGCGCGCGCCTCCAAGTTCGCGCGCGCCTGTTTAAGAAAATTATCTAAAAATATGTATAAAGGTGGACTTGAACCCAAGACCAAAGGAAACAAAGGTTCTACATGTTCCACTTTGCCAAACAAGATTTATTGTTACCATTTATCTTTAGATTGTAATACTTCATTCAACTTGAAATTTAGGTGGGTCAAAATTGATTGGAATCCCAAAATTATACCAAGTCAAATTTTCATTCAAGCTAAATTTCCAGCAAAACCCAAAATTTTCCTAAAATTAAAATTTTGGGCATATTCCAAATTTTATTTCCAAGCGTGATTTAGAGTCCAAAGTTATCTAAATCCGAGTCTCAAATCAAATATGCCAAAATAAAATTTTCAACACTTCTACTCCGAATTCAAGCCAAACTTCAAGAAAATATCATAGTTTTTCCTAGAATTAAAATTTTGGGCATATTCCAAATTTTATTTCCAAGCATGATTTAGAGTCAAAATTTATCTAAATCCAAGTCTCGAATCGAAATTGGCGGTTTGGGTATACTCCAAATTTTATCCCACTTCGAAATTGGAGTAAAGTTCAAAGTCAAATCCTATTCAAAATTCAATTGGGCAACTCCAAAACTCTACTCTACATCCAAAATGGAATTAAAGTAGAACACAAGAATCTACTAAAGTTCAAGTCAAGCTTCTGCCAAATAAGAAAGATCAAAATTGTAAATCCAATTCATATTTTTTGGTCAATTGGCATAGAAAGATGTATCAATCAAAAGAATTGATTTATGGACCAAATTTCATATTTCGATAAGATTGATATGTCGAGGCAGATTCAAAATTAGGGGTGTCCTACATTTCAATTTCAAAATTTAACTTTTCCGAGACTCACCCACACGTACATGTGCATAACTCTCGAAAAAGGGGGCATTTGTTGACCGAGAAATTTCGGCCAATCAGCGGTCGCCACATGTCTTCATCTTGGCCGGTGGATCGAATAAACTTAACCGAGCAAATTCGGTCATGGCTCAATTGGGCTCGAAATCGAATCGGGCTAAAAGTTATTTAAATGACAATTTGGCCCAAGCCCAAATAACCATTGGGCCCAGAACCCAAAAGTCCATTGGACCCAAGCCCATTGGATCCAAGCCCAAGCCCATTGGATCCAGGCCCATGAGAACTCTATAAATAGAGAGCTCATTCTTCATTTTTAAGGTTCAGAAAATTTCCTCTCCTAAGAGCTCAGAGAGAATTCACAAGACTCCCTGAATCCTGAAGACTGAACACCACTCCAAGTTCAAACATCTGAAGACTTCACCGCTACGCGAAGCTGCAGATTCAACATCGAGAACAAGCTGCGAAGCCCTCGATACAAATCCAACATCGAGAACAAGCTGCGAAGCCCTCGATCCAAATCCAACATCGAGAACAAGCTGCAAAGCCCTCGATCCAAATTCAACATCGAGAACAAGCTGCAAGGCCCTCGAAACAAATTCAACATCGAGAACAAGCTGCAAAGCCCTCGAAACAAATCCAACATCGAGAACAAGCTGCGAAGCCCTCGATCCAAATCCAACATCGAGAACAAGCTGCAAAGCCCTCGATCCAAATTCAACATCGAGAACAAGCTGCAAAGCCCTCGAAACAAATCCAACATCGAGAACAAGCTGCAAAGCCCTCGATCCAAATTCAACATCGAGAACAAGCTGCAAAGCACTCGATCAAAATTCAACATCGAGAACAAGCTGCGAAGCCCTCGATCCAAATTCAACATCGAGAACAAGCTGCAAAGCCCTCGATCCAAATTCAACGTCGAGAACAAGTTGCAAAGCCCTCGAAACAAACTCAACATCGAGAACAAGCTGCAAAGCCCTCGAAACAAACCCAACATTGAGAACAAGCTGCGAAGCCCTCGAGATACATTTACATTTGAGAGAGAAAGAATCAGAGGATCAAACATTAGAGATTGTAATCCACTACGCACTGATACATACAATACAATATAAAATTCAAATTCATTTACACGTGTTCGAATCTCCATCCTTCGTCGAAATCTCGTGTGAACAACATGACACACAAAAATCCACCCCTAAATTAACTAGTGAAGATAATCTCACCCATTTGAATTTTCAATTTCATCCATCAACCCTTTATGATATTTATGAACCATAAATTTTACACCACAAAAAAACATGAATTTTCATATCCTCCATTATTATTTATATATATATATATTTCTTTTTCTTTAAACAATTGTTTATCCATCTCCTTCCCATGGACAGTCACAAAATTAGGCTATTTATATGAAATAAGGCCTATAAATTATGAATTTGAAATGATTAATTTTACTTCTGTCATATTTAAAATCACTCTTCGAAATCAACTTACTTTATGGTTTTACACCTTTAAATACGATTTTCTTTCAATCGAAATACATTTTGAATGATTAAAATTAAAACACATTTTATTTTGAACATGACAAAGGTGATTTCAATTTTAATTAGGTTAAATATGTCAATGTTCTATTAGACATATAATTGAAAGTTGAAAGATCTATTAAACAATAAACCAAAAGTTTAGAGACATATTATACATTCAAATATTAATAGATACAAAATTAAAAAGTTGAATAACCTATTTTATATTTATATATATTTTTAATTAAAACTCTTATTAGACACAGAGAAAAGTTGTAATTTAACTTTAGTTTTAACACTAATCATGTCTTTGTTATATAAGAAGTTTGGCTTAGAAAGTTTATTTTGTTGTCATTACAATGGATAATGTTTCTGGCATCATCACCAATCAAATTGCTGTCAGAAATTAGGTCATATGTTTGACAATTACCGATTGCTATAAAAGTCTACTGTTACTGTTTAAAACTTTGATGCGATGGAAGAATTAAAATTCATCTTATATAAAATGGATAATGATGAAAAATATGTCCTACACGTAAAAGACAAAAATCATTTATTTTAAAACTAATATTAGAATAATAAGTTCGAGCATGAGTTTATTTTCATCTTACCTAAAAAACTTAAAATAAATAGAGAAATGATTTTTACTCACATATAATAGGTGGATCATAAAGAGATGATTTTTACTCGTATACAATAGGTGGATGATTTCCTTTTAAACCTATATGAGCTAACGACTCTAAATATTTTCATACTGGTATGATATATTGTCTATTTTGGACTTTCGCCTTGGAAAATAATGTTTTATTGTCATTTTCCTGACTTCATCAACACTTCTGAACACACCATCGCGAAGAAAAAGTCTATAATACCTTTTGCTGAGCACGAGGACACTATAGTCGTCCCCTCGCGATCGTGCTTAGCGAAGGATATTAACATACTTTTTTCCTCGCGATCGTTCTTAGAAAATGCATACGTGTTCGTGCTCAGCAAAGGTAAAAGAACATGCATTTTCAAAAATTGAGTCAATTAACATTACAACACTTAAGGAAAAGTCATCTGCGAAAATATCTCGACATCATGGATATATAAGCTATAATTGTGAAAGAGAGAAAAAAAACACTGTAAAGTCCAAGTAATTGTGAAAAAAACATTGGTACATATATATTTATTTCTCTTCAAACCTCTATTAGGAAAATACTTTTTTTTTTTTTAGTTATCACGGGTGGGGAATCATTTTTTTTTTCTTTTTGATATCTGTAAGTGTTTGGACCAAATGAAAAATCGAATCACCGCTCTTTGAGGTGGTAACTAATCTTTATCTCGAGAAAAAATACTATTCTATAACACCTTTAAGCATTTCTACATATGTTAATAACACTTTTAATATACAATTAAATATCCATAAAATATTTTTTAAATCAATTAAAATTATTACTTTCCATTCTCACACATGGATTAATACACCACCCTTACGTTAAACTTCACAACCACTAATTGTTGAGTATCTTAAAAAAAAAAAAAAAAAAAAAAAAAAACGTCACAAACTCACTTCAAGAGTAGAGAGTTTTCACTCTCTCCCACATCAATAGTCATGTCAAATCTCCAACACGAGTACAATTAATATAGCACTCTCTTCATTTGAAGTCGGAGATTCAAATTCCCACATATACGATATTGAACTTAAAAAGAAAAACGAGTCATCTCAAATTCAAATTTAAATTCACCATAGAGAGTTTTCTCTCCTCCATACAAAAGAACAAAATTTTAAGCGACAATAGCTAAGCTAGCAAGAGATGAACTATAAAATTATATTCCATTGCAAGTTTGTATAATCCCTTTCATGGCTGAGATTCAACAGGGAATAACCGAAGAAACACGGCGGATCGATGATTGAATATGTTTGTGAATGATTTCTAGGTTAAAACATGATAGTAGCCACAGCTAGCAAAGATCCATGGAAGAAGCAGCTTTCATTTTTTGAAGAGAAGAGAAAAAAATGAAGCAGCACCACAAGAGCTCCCTGAAAGCACAACAAAAATGGGGACCATAAGCAGACCAATAGTTAATATTTGCAAAAAGGGCCCTACCTACTGAATTATTGTTCTCTTTCTCTTTGGCAAAAGGAAAAAAATAAAATAAAATTATGTGTCTTTTTCAGATTAAAAAACAAGCAAGAAGAGAAGAAAGAGAGAGATTTGTCAACTTTTGTCTGAGTTTATTGCATGGAATCTCTTCAATAGACAGTTGACCAATGAGCTTTCAGGGAATAGGATTGAGTTGAAAACTTCACCCAATCACCGATCAGAGATATCAATTCTGTGGGTCCCAAAAAGCGCAACATGGGCTCGTGACCATCCACGTCAGCTTAAAAGAAAAAAGTCCTCAAAACATGTCTTTGTCTTTTATCAATTTAGTTTCTCCCCTTCTAATAATATTTTTAATCCTTCAATAATCAATATTATATGCACTTTTCTTTTTTGGGTACGATATGGCAGAGAGTGGGAAAAATCGAACTTGTGATCTTTTAGTTATTAGGTCGTACATTATGTCGATTGAGTTATGTTCATAATGACAATACTATATACACTTAATTAATTAGAAGCTTACATGACATAGTATTTAGTGAAAGGTTAGAAATGGACAATACTTCCTCTCTTACAGACAGAAAATTGATACGATTCACGTCTAAGATTAAACACTTATAAGAAAAAGAAACTTTAGAAAGACAAAAAAAGAAGTTATGTTTAAACTCTTTGATTTTCTACCTGGCTTAAAAGAATGTATAAAGCCAGAGAAGATAAACTTTAAACGCTTGTAAGAAAATACAATGGTGGTCGGGAACATGAAATTTGTATTATTGAGTCGGTGGACAAGTATTAGTTGATAGGAATTTTAAGAAGAATTAAACGACGAAAGATAGAAAATTTTAGGTTAAAACTACAAGTTTAGTCTCTGAACTTTTAGACTTGTGTCAAATCGATCATTGAACTTAAAAAAAATATCTAATAAGTCCATGAACTTTTAATTTTATATCTAATAAGTCATTGACATATTTGACATTCTTAAATTTGACTGATGACCTCGACATTTTCTCCTCCGTCTTGGCCACGTCACAATACTAGTATTGAGCTTGCTTGCAAGAGTGAAAACTATCCTCCAGACCAACATGACTATTTTCAGCATGTTTTGTTCTCGGTAAAGTGAGCTTAACTCAACGCTAATTGACATGTACTATCTCCTATGAGGTCAAAAGTTCAACCCCCAGCCTCTCCCTTCATTGTTGTACTGGAAAAAACAATGTTTTGTTCTCATTGAATCACGCTCAACTTTAGAGTTTCTATGATTGATCAATAACCGAAAAGGAAGAAGTTGTACATTAATGGTATATGTACTAACTATCAATTATTTTAAGTCTCTCTGATTCAGACGTGGTTTCGGTTCATTCATGTACCCCTCCTGTACTCGGACTTCACATTTATCTTTTGATACACATAAAATTTAATGTCATCTCTAATAGGTTGTTAATTAAGCATAGATATGTGAGGAGTGACATTCTCAATCTTTCATTCTCATAGAGACCCTACACCCCAATAATTGACAAACCCCACTTGGAAAACACAAATGCACTCAAAAAGCTGTGTTCTGATCCCCATTTTCAAATCCCACTACCTCCTCCAAAACTCCATGCTCCGACGAAGCGAGAACACATCGGCGACATCGGCGGCAGCGATGGGAGGGCGGACGGCGCGTGTATGCGACAGCTGTTTAAACAAAAGGGCGCGTTGGTTTTGTGCTGCCGACGACGCTTTCCTCTGCCAATCCTGCGATGCCTCCGTCCACTCAGCCAATCAGCTTGCAAGAAGACACGACCGGATTCGTCTCGAAACGCCGTCCTTCAGCAAATCTCAATCTCATCTTCCTCCTTGGCTTCACGGCTTCACTCGCAAAGCCAGAACTCCACGCGCCACCAACAAATTACAGATTAAACCCAATTCCAACTCTGTTTTTTCACTTGTTCCGGAGATTGGAAATGATGACGGTTTCTTAATCGACGACAACCAAGACGATCTTCATCATCAAGTTCCTGTCTTTAACCCTTTTGACGACGATGATTTGTTATTGACCGACGAATTGGAGGATTTTGGAGATGGGTTTTTGCCGTCGGAGGTGGATCTTGCTGAATTTGTGGCGGATGTGGAGAATTTGTTGGGGGGACAGCAAGAAGAAGAAGAAGAAGAAAGTGAAAATGGAAGACTACTCAATGTCAAAGATGAAGAAGATGATCAAGAGTTATTGGAAGATCGTATCAATAATAATAATAATAATGGATTTTTGGGTGGAGATCATAGTTTGGAAGATTGGAATTATTTGAAAGGAGAGGAAATTGAAGAGGAGATTAAGGAGAAGGATGAAGAAGAATTGAAGATTAAGAAGAAAAAGAAGAAGAATATATTCTTGAGACTAAATTATGATGCTGTTATTACAGCTTGGGATCACCAATCTTCTCCTTACACCACTGGGAATCGGCCTCAATTCGACCTTCATGATTGCTTGGTATTATAACTTCTATTAACCCTTTTTTTTTTCTTTTTTCTTTTTGAAAAGTTTCATGCTATAATTTTATAATTTCATGTTTACGTTTAAAAGCACTTTTTTAACTATTAAGAAATTATTTCAAATGGGTCTTTACTCTTTACACCTCATACATTAATTAAGTATATTTAAAAGAATTAACATTAAACTAATATGAGTATAAGTCAACATTATTTCGAACTAGTAACTAGGAAATAAGTTTTACAAAAATATAATATCATTTTCAAACTAGTCATTATTCTTTTCACGTCATCACATGTTAATATAAGAAGAAAACAAGAATTTCTGACCGAGTAAAATTAGACCATTTGTTTTGGAGTGTCCTGAACGCCTCAAAAAAGACATTAGTACGAACTAGTGACTAAGAGTTCAAAATTTCAAAAAAAAAAAAAAAATCATTTTCAAATGGATCATTAATTTTTCCACATCATCCCATGTCATAATATGAGAAGAAAACAAAAGAATTTCTGAGGCAGGGTTTTGGTACCATTATTCAAACTACCTTGATTTTTTTTTTCTTGAGTTCAACTTGGGAGGTATGAACCTCAGACATCATGGTTGTGAGCACAACTTTATATTAATTAAGCTATATGCTCGGTCTGGCCAAACCACCTTGATTTGGTGGCTTAAAAATGTTAATAAGAACATTAAATTTACCTCAACCCTATAAATTTATACTTTTGGATCTAGGAATTATACATTTTAACATTTGATAGGTATAATCCTTTCTTTTTGACTCAAACCCTAGTGACAATAGTGTACATCTGTGAATTATTCCTAGTTATGACAGTACATTTGATGTGTTCATGAGATATTTGTAATGTTTTTTCAGGGTGAATGGTCGGAATGGCTTTTACATCAAAATGGAGCAATAAGGGGAAGAGGAGAATGGAAAAACGATGGGGAAAGAGAAGCAAGAGTATCAAGGTACAGAGAGAAGAGAAGAACAAGGTTATTTTCGAAGAAAATAAGGTACCAAGTAAGGAAGCTCAACGCAGAGAAGAGACCAAGAATGAAAGGTCGGTTTGTGAAGAGAACACAACAACAACAACACCATTAATCTCTACAAACCATTCTTATTTTACCTTAATTAAATTAGTGTCATGTTTTTTTGTTTTTTTTTAAGCTTCTTTAGGCAATATTTATATATATATATATATAGTATACAGTAATGAATGAAACGTGAAGGGTCAGGCATGGAACTTTTGGGGGGGTTTTTATATGGATGACCCACCCTTCGGGGGCCGCGAGGTTTTTTAACCCTCATCGCAAAAATTTATGTTTTTTGACTTTCTCTCGTGATAAAGAAGTGCACAAAGTCATTCGTACTCTTCACTTATCACGATCACGAGGAGACAACTGTGATCTCCTTGTGATAAGCAAATGGTAGGAATGACTTTGTGCACTTCCTTATCACGAGAAGGTCAAAAACATAAGTTTTCAAAAATTGGGTTAAAAAACTTCGCGGCCCCCGATGAGTGAGTCATCTATACAAAACCCCAAACTTTTTGGTCAAAAAGTTCTTGTCCTTTTGTCTCTCTAAAATGAGTGAGGAATCACTAAGGAGTGACAATTTTAACGTGCTCCTTCTGCAAAATATATATATATACGTACTATGAATATTTATGATATGATCCTTCAAGTTTCAGCTTTTTGGGTGGTGTACTATATATATGTATGTGTGACATGACATGAATTAATAAACGTGGAAGTGAAAACTTTCTAATCATTTATAGTTTGTTTCAAATTTTATTATATGTTAGTTTTTTAGATTTTAATTTTTTAAATTTCTTCTATTTTAGTGATCATTGGGCTTTAAAATAATAATACATGCTCACATCAAAACACTAAAGCTCGCCATGCAGTACACCCCTTTTGTGGCTATCCATATGACACAACCCTAAACATATGAAAGTTTAAGAATCATACCAAAATTTTGAAAATTTCTAGGTTTGTCAATTTTGAAAGGTAGAATCATTCGAACATGAATCGCAATCACATTATTCCAGAGTTTTCACCCCACAAGCAATCAAAACAGAATATTTCTTCCGAAATTTGAAGAATTGAGGTCGACGATGATCTTTCTCTTCTTGGTGACGGCCGATTTGGGTACGACGAGTGCATTTTTTTAGGTGATCAGTCACCACCGATTTGATTTGAGTCTGGAAATCTCCATTCCTTCACACATTATTTGAATGTGGGGCATAAGTAGGAACAAAATAAAATCTAACATTTTTTAATTATTTCTACGATAAATAAAATCAGAGAAATTGAAACATTGTTTATAAGAGATTTTGGATTAGAGGAGAGAGAATATGATTGATTATTAAAGATTTCAGATTAGGGGAGGGAGAATAAAGAAATAGTAAATAAAGATTAGGAAAAGAGAATTGAAGATTTTGTTGGAGAAAATCTTGGGAGGGAGAGATGAGTATGTGTTTTAAAGATAAAACTAAAAAAAAGAGGTGAAGTTAAGAGGGTAAAAAAGGAATGAATAAAGAAGGAGAGAGAAAATGAAAAAAGAAAAGGGACATGAAACTCACTTTTAAAAAATTGGACATTCATTCAAATGAGTTTCAAAAAAGGGTCATTTATTATGAATTCCCGCAAAATAAAGACCAAAATTTTAATCATTGGGCTAATGGGCTTTACTAACCAACTTTTAGGTCCAATAGCCCAAATGTCCTACTAATTAGGATTTTAAGTTAAACTCCTTCTCCATATCGGAAGAGAAACCAAAGGACAATCTTTTTAAAAATTCAAGGTTGCTACATTTTTTCTCTCTAGTCTGATTATAGCATTGGAGCTTGTGTGTGGCAAGAATCACACCGGTGCAATTTTCGCTATTTTTCGCGTCACTTCTTTTTCAAACTACAAATTTATCGTTGAAGCACGTAAAAGTCATGTGAGATTTCTTCGATGGAATTTTGGCATAAAAAAAAAAAAAAAAAAAAAAAATCAATCATAAAATTTTAGAGACATGGTAGAATAATTCTAAATCTTTTTTTTAACCAAAATAACAAAATAAAGTGGATAATTTGTCGGGAAAAAAAAGGTAGAGAGAAATGTTTTTCTTTGGTAAACTTATGGACCTAACAAAATAGGTCAAGGGACAGAAGAAGACCAATGAAAAGAGATCTAATATGGAATTGGATCTGGGCTTAAAATAAGTCTAAGGTGTACTAATCATTTGGTCAAAATCAACATCTATTCTATTTGTGTTGTTCAATTTCGAAAATAGTCCCAAGTAATAGAGTGGTGTAAGTACTATTTATCGTTCTCCACAGGGAATAAAAATTACTAATTACCAAATTTTTTAGGTTCAATTTTATCTGAGCAATCGATCAATCAAAGGTAGATGAAATGTGAAATTGCTTATGACTTAAATAATTAAAAAAAAAAAACACAAAGACTACAAGAGTGATGATAAATTTAGATGGTTGAGACTCTAGAGCAAAGACTTCATCGCTATCTCCTCATATTCTTCAATAATTAAAAGTTATAAATATTTGATTTCTAGATTGTTGACAAGTTCTACCCAATAGACTTGCTACTCTCTCTCGAGCAATAACAATAATATTCATTAAAAAATTAGATTGTCTATATTTCTATGAAAATTCGAACAATTAAATTAGGAAGGAGGTAAAACTACGGTTGCCACAAAACCCTACAAGGATATGTCTATCTCTCATATAAATTAGGGAAAACAATTAAGGTTCATATCAATGATTATCGTCTATCGACCTCAAAGCATTGACATAAATTCAAACTAAGATTGGTCAAATCCTAACATACATTAAGCTTTAATATGAAATCAAGTTCTAACAATCAACAATGAAGAATAAGATTTAATAACGATTACATCTATGCTCTACATAAAAGAAATAGTTCATACTGAAAATCTCAACAAAATCAATATTCAAAGGCATATTCATTACACGTAAGAAAAAAAGATGAAATAGAGGAAAATTAACAATCCACGAATGATTCCACGAGTTTCCTAGCGTAGCTCTCGCTCCGTTTGGGTGCTCGGATCTTCAAAACTCTTTTATCTGTTGTCTTTCCTTTTCTTCTCGTCGTCAACTCTCAGTTGCCATTTTTAAAATAAGACAAATCTCTTTTATATTTAGGGCACATATCGTCGCAGCATCTAGGCGCCGAGAAAAATCGTGTTACTCCGCTTCGGTAATTGTAGCGCCTAGGCACTAAGCATTCTGCCCAAACTGTCTCTTTAGCGCCTAGGCGCTGCAGCCACAGTTTTCCAACTTAGCGTTGCGCTAACATTCTTTTCCTTTCATCTTCGTTCTTTCTTCCACTTTCCTCACAAAATTACCTGCACACAAAACCAGCAACAATGAGACAGAAACAACTAATAAACTGTTTTTCGACTTAACTAAAACTTAAAAAACAACCTACTTTACTACGTCTAAAAATCACTTAACAATTTGCTTACTAGCTTTTAGGCTCTGTGGCCCGAGAGTGGGCCCAAGAACTGAGTTAGTCAAAATTTGATAGAACCATCTCATTACCTTAAGAGAAATGGGTAAAACCCTTTATCATCTCTGAGATGATAACTTCAATGAAAGTAAGTTTAATTGAGTCCTCATAATTCTTTAAACACAAGTTTGATACATATTTTCTCTATGGTCTAATTTTAAGTATCTGAATGTGTGCAATTTTTCTATTTTGTAAATTACTTTTTTTCTCAATTTACCAATTTTATCATGTGAAAGTCAAGTAAGTTTTTTCATGCCATAATTTTGGCAACAACAATTTTTAAAAAGAAATTTCTAGTCAATACAAATATAGTTATCAACATAATTAATGAAAACAATTTTCTTAATTAGAGTTTCATCTAATAAAACGTGATTTAAAATTTCATGTACAGGGGTAGTAGTAAAGGCTTCTTTGGATTACCTTTGTTTAATTTTGAAAAAAACAAATCATTTAATAAGATTTGTAGTGTTTCACACTCACTCTAAATAGACTTTTAAAAACAATGGATTTGCCAAATAGACTATTTTGGGTGAAACCACAATTTAAAAAGAAAAAAAAAAAAATTGAATGATATATAAAAATAACCAAAATATCCTCACAAATCTTTGTCTTTCATCCCCATCTTGACTTCCACCATAGCGACCACCAAAAACCATCCCACCCTAAAATTCTTCTAAATGCTATTAATCAAATTAGAGGGATGTGTGTAAAATTTTGTTTATACATGAATGTTACAACTTAGGGTAAAGAAAAAAAAATTAATTATAGAAAAAACCGCTAGAAGGAGGGGTTGAACCTCCGACCTTGTGGTTAACAGCCACACGCTCTAACCAACTGAGCTATTCCAGCAGATATGCCAAATTCATAATTTAATTGTATTAATTTAAAATAAAACAAAAAACAATAACAAAACAGATGTGCCAAATTCATAATTTAATTGTATTAATTTAAAATAAAACAAAAAACAATAACAAAACGCTAGAAGGAGGGGTCGAACCTCCGACCTTGTGGTTAACAGCCACACGCTCTAACCAACTGAGCTATTCCAGCATTTTGAAACAAAAAATAAATCATTATATTTATAAAGTTTTAATTACATATCACGTGTTTTGCTCATTTTCTTACAAACAATTATCAAAATAAATCAATTATTAAATATCGTAATAATTTTGTTTTTTAAGTTCAAAATATAGGAGGGTGAGTTTTTTTTTTTCTTCACAACATGTAGAGGTGGGGATCGAACCTAGGACCTCTTGGTCTCTAAACGTTAGATCATGTCATGTCAGTTGAACTATGCTCTTGTTGGCGTGGGTGGGGATTCAAACATTAGGTATTTTGATCGAAAATATAGATACCATTTGAATTATCCTTAAATTGACATTAAAAAAAACCGCTATAATTTACTTTAATTAAAAACACTTTCGAGTATTTTAGCTCTATTAAAGGGTCAAGCACTTTTGTTCGGTTCAATAACATGTAGGGATAAAGTTTCAAACCTCTCACTTTTTGGTGGAAGGTATGCCTTAACCATTTAGATATGTTGTTTAAGAGATTTTATTTTAGTTTAACAACATGTGCAAGTGAGGAATTCGAACTTTTGACTTCTTGATCGAAGTATATACCTTAATCAATTGAGTTATGCTTTTCACAAGGTTTAAGAGTCAAACATTAATGTTTAATATTTTTTTGTTGGGAATACAAATAAAATCCCACATTAGTTAGATAAAGAAAAAATCACGAGTATATAAGTGAAAACAATTATCTTCAATGGTATGAAACAGTTTAAGTGAAATAAAAAACAAAATCATGATAGTCATGTCCAAAGTGAACAATATCATATAGTTGTGGTTAATAGTTTTCTTAGTCCAACAATTGAAAGTAGGATGAAATACACTTAATGCTTTAAATAAACAAAACTCTAATCTCTTGGTTCAAAGTACAAAGTTTATGTTAACTACTTTCATGCACCTAATTAATTCAATATTTTTTTTCCAACAAATCAACATATTTATTCACGTTATTATAATCTCCTAGATTTTAAAGAAATTCATTTTAACATTGGAATTTGAAATTGTTTTAAAAAATAAAACATTATCTAATTAAGGACCAAAATTAAAGAATTGTTGTGGCAAATATGAAAGTTAGAAAATTATATAGCGGACTAACATCCTAAACCATTTACAAAATCAAATTATTTAATCAATTTACCTTTAAATAGCTGCACAAGTATAAGATAATCTCCACCATAAATAGTAAGTTAGGAGATGGGAAGAGGTTGTAACAAGTGATGTCAAATATGTTTTCATTCATTAAAAGGAGGTCAGCACTAACTCTAACTTTTTATTTTATTTTGAAAGGAATGTTGGTGTGAAATGTGTTCTATTTTCTTGTAGCTCGTGTTTGATACTGGATAAAGCAAATCTTGGTTTTCGTTTCCCTTGTGATGGACCCGAAGGAGGTACTATGCAAAGTGAATCACTTCCTAAGGAACCCCGAAAAGGCTGCCGTCCGATGGGTATACGAAAGTAAAGTAGTTTTGACTACATAACCATCCCGGTTGGAACGAATAGGATGATCATATTTTAAAATATAATTTTTAAAGGGTTCTTGTTTGGAAAAACTTTTAAGTGATGAGATTAAAATTGAACTTTCATGATTAAAAATCTAATCTAAATTCAAAGATACAATTTGGTATAATCTAAGCAAGTCTCTAAATTTATTAGGAGTAAACATGTGATTCAATATATTTATTATTTGTTCTTTCAAATACAATTGTAACCAAATTGACTACATTTCACAAACCCTAAACCTAACCTAAATAAAATAAAATAAAATAAAAGAAAAGAAAAAAACTCATTTGCTTTTGTACAATATCAAAAAGCCAAATTCGGGAGACCAAAATCATCCATCTTTCTCTACACGTGGCGTTCCTAGAGTCCTCGATCTAGTCACGTCAGCATCCGACTGTGCCCAAACCACAAGCTAAGCTCCAACTCCACGTCACCACCCTGGCCCACCGAAGAAGCCTCCACAGTCTCCACCGACAAGCACTCGGCGTCTTCGCCGCCGCAGTCCTTCTCCGGCAGCTGCTGACTCAGCTCTGACTCATGGCTCCCCCCATTGTCCAACTCCAAATTCAAACACCGGGGCTCCGATACATTCCGGGTCGGGTCATCTAAACCGAACTCGGTCGCCACCATTGGCTCCTCCTTCGGCTTCGCCGCAGCCGCAGAGCGCTTGAATCGCCGCCGCGTCTTGATCTTCCGGAGCGCAGAATCGGAAGCGGCGGAACCTACATGGCGGATGTCGCAGCCCTTCAACGGTGGGCCCACATGCGACGCCGCCGTCTCGGAAGAAACCGGCAGAATCGGCTCGCCTTTCAGAACGGCTTCGACGGCGTCCTGACAGAGCTGCCAGCTCCCGGACCACAACAATCCGGCGGACCCGAAAATCGGATTCACAATCCGACCACACGCCTCGAATAGCAAAGATTTAAAAATCGCTGAAAGGCCCAAAAGAAGAAAAACCCACCATAAGTAAACAAAACAGAGGAATCAAAACAGAGGAATTGAAAGAGAGTAAAATACCAGGGCGAAGATGGTCGGGGCCGGCATTGATGAGGTTAACAAGGCCGGCGCGGCCGTAGAATTTGGCGAGGAAGAAAGTGGCGTTGGATTGTGATTGAGGGGTTTTGATCCATTGAAGACAGGGTCTGATTGAGCAGGTTTCAGTGCAGCCTTTGCGAAGAACACGGCATCCATTACAGCTTATACGCATGGTTGAATGAAAGTTGAAGAAAGTTGAAAATTGGAAATTGAGAGAGAAGATGGAAAGTGGGTTGGTGTTGTAAATTGTAATGGAGAATGAAACGACGGTGGGTTTTGTTTTTGTAATGATTCCCGCAACTGGTTTTCCAAGAAAACGGGTAGTTTTCCACTTTGCGGGATTCTCTGGTTTTGCTAACCATTGCCAAAGTTTTTGTTGCCAACTTTTCATCCAAATTCCTTTAATTAATTAAATCAATATTTAAGTTTTTGTTTAAATTTTTTTAAGTTAAATTACGAGTTTAGACTTTAATTAAAATTGAATTTGAGAGTTTTGAGTTAAAATAGTAAAATAGAGTAGTTGTAATAGTTTTTAAATAGTAAATGTTATTAAAGACTTATAATGTAATTAAATAATGTGTTGAAAGGTATACTAAGTTATAATAATTTTCCGTTGCAAAAAAAAAGTTTTAATAATTTAGATATCATAAATAATTCATTTGTGTTTATTTGTCAACTTTTAACGATATTTAATAGTTATCTAAACTTTTAATTTTGTATCAAAGTCCAACTTTTTTTTACTTTCAGTGTTTGATATATTTAAAACTTTAAAAAATAAATTATTTATTATTTATAAAAATGAATTTTATATTTAGCAGGATCTTAAACTTTCATTTTCTTTATCTAGTAAAGTTCATGATTTTTTTTTTAATGTACGATAAGTTAAAATTAGAGATTTAAATCTCAACTTTCACCTTTACAAACTTTTACCACTACATCATGTCATTGAACTTTGCTCTTGTTGGCCAATCTCATGGAATTAAAAGTTAGCAATAATTGTCAAACTGAGCATAACTTAATTAACATAAAATTGTTCCATTAACGAAGAAGTTGGAGATTTAATCCTCACATTAATTAAATACCTAAAAATAATAATAATAATAATAATAAGGAAGGAAAGAAGAAATTTAAAATGATTAGGTAAACAAATCAATAGAGTCAACATGAGGTTTTAACTTCATGTTAAAGCATCTCTATTTTCTATAAAAGATCATAATAGATTCATCTCTCACCTCAATTTGACTTCTATTGTTTAGTTTTATTTTTAAATTAGTCCATTAAATTTATCATTTTACAATTATACTATTTTTGTTGGTGAATATTAAAATTAGCTATCAATAAACTTATATGGCAGGAGTTAAACGAATAAAAGTGAAAGTTTTGTCAAATTATTAAAGATTTAGAAAATGTTGTAAAATTTAATTTCTTAGATAAAATTGATTTAAATTTATTATAAGTCAATTATAATATTTCATAAAAAAAATATATAATTAAAAAAATATAAGCAATAGAAGAAAATAAAATAAAAAACACAGAATAGGCGAAGAAAAAGAGAAGTTTTGAATGGAAAATGCATGCAAATTAGTTTGGGAGGTGGAAAACCGGAGGGCGCCCACAGTGTGAGAATTGGGTTGGGAATTGGGGAATGATTCTCCCTGAAACCGGGGGATGGGATGGGAATTCAAATCCAAACCCACGCGCTTCCCTTTCCACTTTCCAATCACACTTCACACGCACACCTTTTTTTTTATATTATTTTTCTATCATTTATATTTTCTCATCTGGCCCCACTTAACTTATCGGATTGCGTCACTTCAATGTCCCTTTTATAATTTAGTTTATTACCTTAATGGTACCTCAAATTTAGGTCCGATAACATTTATTATATGAATTCTCGAGTTTTCAAATTCTAATTATATTCCGATATTTAAATTTGTGTCTTTTTGGTCCATCACAAATTTTTGATTAAATTTTAACTGTGACTAACATCTATTTTAATTATTAAATTTTTTAATTTTTTTTGTCTAATTCTTTCTCCTCCTCCCTCCTTGCTACCTCTTACTTCCTACATTTATTTTTATTTTTATTTTAAGTACATTTGGGCTGGGAGAATTCGAACCACAGACTTATTGGTCGTCAACACATATATATGTCAGCTGACCTATGCTCGCTTTGGCCATCATTCTTCTTCTTATTTTCATGGCGAGTCATCCTTCTTATTATTTTCATGACCTTCGCCGTTTTTTTTCTCTTCGTTTTTCTTTCCCTTTCACCTCTATTTAAAGAAAGATATACTAAAATGTTATGTTCTCCAGAAGATTCTCCCCTTCCTCCCCTCATTTAAAAAAAAAATCACGTGTTTTACCCATCTAGAACGAATCCAGATCTCGGTTTGTTTCAGAATTGTATTTCTTTTTTTTTTAAAACGAGGAAGAAGGGGAGAAGGAGAGGGAGGAAGGTGAAGGGGAGAGGGGAGGGAAAGGAGAAAAAAAATGGTCGGCCATGAAGGAAGAAGATGGATGTGGATGATATAGGGAGGAGGGAGGTGGGAAAAGTTTTTTTTTTTTTTAATAGTTAAAAAATATTTTTAATTTAAAATAGATGCCATGTCAGTTAAGATTTAACGAAAATTTGACGTACAAACCACAAACGCACCAAATCCAAACTTTGTGAATTCAAATGCTACCAAACTCGGACCATTAGTGTAATGCCCTTTTTTATTATTATTTTTTTTAAGCTCGAAATCAAACTTAATAAACAAAGTCCATTCGACTTCCAAACGAAAGAAAATAAAAAAAAATCGGTGGGAACATGATCCTCCTACTGACAAGACATCGTCGTTTTTATTGCTCCTGACGCCAGTTCATGTGCTAGACAGATTCCCCTTTTGTTTCTGTGCTTGAAAAAGACGACCACCACACACATGTGCTAGACAGATTCCCCTTTTGTTTCTGTGCTTGAAAAAGACGACCACCACACACCACCACATCTTTCAACAAGATCGCTTCTTCAATGAAATATGAAACCGCTGTCAAATCGACCCAAACATTATTAAGGAGAGAAATTACCTCCAAATAATTTGATTTCACCTAGGGCACCGATTACTCATTGAAAAAGAGGAGGATACTTCCTTCAACCCCTTAATCACTGTCATGGTCTTAAGAACTTTGATTTCTGATTTGTCCATAATGAATCTGCAACCTGCCAGCTTGACATTCCCAATGTGGTCGTGGACGACCCAACTTAGACCTGCGTGGTTCTTTCCTGCACTGAAAGAGGCATCAACATTAAGCTTTCACCTCTCACTATGCAGAGGAGTCCATTCATAAAATTTTGCACATAATGAATAAATGGAAGGGAACAAAAAGGTTGGTAGTTTTTAAGCTAGACATGAGCAAAACGTATGATATATTCATTTTGGGTTTTCCTTGCCCTGGATTGAGTTGGTGATGGATTATTGTATTTCCATGGTGAGCTTCCTGATTTTGTTTAATGGAAAGACGACCAGTTTGTTTGCTCCTAAAGGAGGGCTAAGGTAAGGGGACCATTTATCCTCCTATCTCTTTTTTTTTTTCTTTGTGTTGGGTGTCTTTCTAGTATGTTTTACTCTCCTTTATATATAGAAAAGAGATGGCAGGTTGCCAAATAGAGCGAAATTGTCGAACGATTTTTCATCTATTCTTTGTCGGAGATCGTCGTTTGTTATTTTGTGGTGTCTCTATGACTAGATGTCTTGTGATAATTAAAAACCTATTGTTTATTTATGAAAAGGCTTATGGCTAATGTGTAAATTTTTCAAAGTCCGCGATGATGTTTAGTCCAAATGTATTTCTGTTTTGAAGAATGGGGTAAGCACTACTTTGCAAATGAAAGTGGTAAAGAAATTAGGCAAGTAATTGAGCCTTCTGTCAAATTTCTCCCCGTACAAGCGCAATGACCTGAATTTCCTTAAGGAAATGGTGCAAAAGTCTATAGAAAGATGAAAGATAGTAAAGAGAAGTGTTGGCCTCTTGAGTTAAGGTTTGCTTCAAGACAAGCAAGATTTATGTGTGAGAGTATTTGATAGCACTCTAAAATGGTCATTTTATATGTCTTATTTCTTGTCATTTTCGTTGTTCATTTGCGTTAAATAGTCTATTTTGTAGGAATTTAGCAACTTGGAGCAAATTAGAGTTCAAAGATAAATATGGTAAAAAATGGGTCAAAAGAGTGCATATTGAAGAAACCAAGTGAAAATAAGAAGAGAAAATATTGTCAAACCCGATAGCATAACGCTTGAAATTTGAAATTTACCCAGAAAATCATGTTGAACCACAATCAAACCACACTGAACCGCTATAAACCGGTTGTGAGACCGCATAGACGTTGAACCAGACGCCATACCGCCCAACCGCTGAACTGGTCTTTCGAACCGCATGTTTTGCAAGACATTCGTTGCCAGGCGCTCTCACCGAACATCCCATGCGCGCATCTCCAACCGTCCACATGTCCCACCGCCAGATCTTGAAAGGAAGATAAGTTATATATATATATTTTAAATATACGAATTTGATTCAGTTCGAGTTGAACCGAGTAAAAAAAGTGGCAACCCACAAATCCAACCGAATCTTCCATTCTTTAAAATTCCAACCCAACCCATAATTCAAAAAATAATTATAATTCAACTAGGGGATATTTGTACACCCCTAAATTTCACTATTGATAACATAGTGAAATTGTAGCCTAAGCGGCATAATTGGCTTTCTAGTGAATTTCTCTTTATGAAAAAAAAAAAGTTTTGAAAGGTTAATATTGGGGGATGAATATAAAAAAAAGCTCAATATAAGGTAAAAGTATAATCTAATTTGACTAAATTTAAAGTTTATGATTATAGTTACTTTGTTGAGTTCATAATTAAAAATTTGCATACTTCCTAAATTTGTTTCATTTAAGTTTCTGATTTATGTCTACAACTACAACGTGCTTTTTTTTTTTTTTAGCCTATTTTATGATTTATGTCTACAACTACAACATATTTTTTTTTTTTTTTTTTTTTTTTTACATTATGTATTTTGTTTTCAACTAATAATATTTTAATTTGAGGACAATAAGTATTTTACTGGAACTTATCAGGAAGATCTTATCTACTCTAGTTATCACCTGCATTCAAAAGTGGTCCCAAAATTCGACGAGAGCTATTTTTTTTTATTGTGAATTTATATTTTTCATTATAGCTTTGCTATTTAATATTTTATAACTTTCAACATGACATTTAAGTACGCAACAAAATCAATTAATTTTGTTTTTCTAATTTAATAAATTAAGGTGTGAATCCAAATTTTTAGTCCAAGTCATCCTATTTTAACTAGTTGTCATATTAACAAATAATTTATTTATAAAAAAATAAATAATGAACTATTAAAATTCTTAATATAAAATTTAATCGTTTAAGCGCCAAAATCAATTTACAATTGATTGATTTCTAAAGGCATAGCTCTATTACTCAATAATTATTTTTATTAAAATATAATTAAATCTCGATTTTAACTTTTGTTATTGGATGAATTTAAAATGAAAGGTAGAGGTTTTATTGTAAATTTCAAGAACGTTTTATACCTTTGCAAGTATATATAAAAGGTTTCTTTTTTTTTCTTAAAAAACTTTTATATATATATATAATAAAGTTTGTTTATGTTCACGACGTGAATATAACTTAATAGTAATTGACATCAAATCCTTCTATTGAGATTGTAAGTTTAAATCTTTATATACTCCATATTTTTTATTATATTTTTATAACTTAACTTGTTGACCCCAAAATATATGTTATATGGGTCTATTCCAATTTTATCAAAATCGAGTAGGACAACATAAACATAATTTTAACATAATTTTAATGGTTTAATTATCTATACTTTCTTTAAGAAGTTGCAAGGGTAAATCATCACCGTTGGATGTACCCTAACTTTTTTAAATAAAAAATCTTACATTAAAAAAAAATTGCAAAAAAAAAAAATGCATTTTAAATATTTTAAACTATAATTCGAAATATAATAGTAGCACAAGTACGCAAGTCAAATTTTATATTTTCAACATTTGAACAAGTTTGTTTTGGAAAAAAAAGAAAAAGAGAAGAAAAAGAGAAGAAAGATTTAAATAAAACAAAATCGAATTTGAAAAAACCCCAATAAATTCTCCATAGTTAGATT
This sequence comes from Herpetospermum pedunculosum, assembly GCA_028017165.1. Classification (NCBI taxonomy): domain Eukaryota; kingdom Viridiplantae; phylum Streptophyta; class Magnoliopsida; order Cucurbitales; family Cucurbitaceae; genus Herpetospermum; species Herpetospermum pedunculosum. Next base: position 2,991,132 of record CM051530.1, read on the forward strand.
TTATGTATATTTAATTTTGAATATTATGTCTACTTCATCTTTAAACACACTACTATACTATATACTTGGTTGATTGTATTTGTGCATTTGAATTGTTTGTATGATATTATGATGTTGCGTGGTTGTTTCACGATATACATCATCATTCCAATTGATAAGGTCCATTTTGATGTTCTTCATTTCGACAAAGACAAAGAAAAAGAAAAAGACAAAGACAAAGTAATTTATTTGTTTCCATATAAACCAAGTTGCAAACATCTTGAGATAATCTAACATCAAGACAAAACTCATGTATTTTAAAATACATGAAAGTTTGGAATTCACAACTAATTTAAAGAGTTTAAACAAAAGCTAAGAAATAATACCCAAGACGATTTCGAGAGAATCATACAGAAGCGGAAGTGTATGTGTATTCATGGTTGGATTCATGATTCTACATGTTTTGATTTTCTATTTCTTGAAAGAAAAAAAAAACATGTATATAATTATACTTGTAGAGAGCGTTTATTTTTCTTTGATGAGATGAAAAAACAGTGTGTGATGTTTAATAGAAGCAGAAACCATAATCCCTTGAACTGAATAAAGTCAGATGTTAATATTTGATATTTATGTTTCGATCCTTCATTAAAACACAAATAACTAATGTATTTATGCATAATAATATAATTTTATATTTAATCTATTTATATTTAAAATATCAATTTATGGTTTCACCCATATTATATTAAAAAAAAACAAAAAATAAATAAATACCTATTATTCGTAATATAATATTAGAAGAAAAAAAAGTATGATAATGATGTAATTGAAATGTTTTTGAAATTTAGGAAAATAAATAAAGTAAAGAAAGTTTAATTTGAAGAGGTTGGAAAATGTTTGGTTGGATTGGAGATAAATTAAATGCGGATACGGATATCGAGACGTCGTATTCGAAATCTCAACTCTCCGAGTTGGGCCCAAAGCGCAGGCAACGAGTTGACTCAGTGAAACAAACCATGTGCAATCAACTCCAATTCTAAATAACCAATTTATTATTTCCTAATAATTTCCATTGATTTCCTACCAACTAAGAAAAAGGCTGACCTTCCACTCAAAAATCAAATTAATTTTCAATCTCTCTCTTAATTTTTTTTTTTTTAAATATATAATAAGTGAGATTTTATTTTTTATTTTTTAATATAACAAATGTGGTAGGATGGTATAGCTCAATCGATCTAATGTACAATCTAGTGATTAAGAGGTCACAAGTTAAATTCTTCCACCCACATGTTGTAAAAAAAAAAAAAAACAGGATATGAAGATTTCAACTTCCGATTTGAGGAGAGGTAATAATGTATGTCAATTTTCATTGAGCTACGTTTTTCACACGAGAATTCAAACTTAATATCTTATTATGAAAGTTTTTTTTTTTTTTTTTTTTTTTAGTTTGCAAGTAAATTTTATTAATAAGAAAAAAAAACAATTACGAGGTGAAATATAAAATCATGCACTTTTGAAATTGTAACTGGTGTTTAATATTTTTATTAATGTTTTGATTGATGAATTAAGCTATGTATACAATGCAAGTTAGGATATAATAATTAATATCAACATTAACTTATTTGAGTTTAAATTTCAATTTGATGAAATTAAAAATAGTAAATTGGGCCTGAGTCCATATAGGCCCAAACGACAAACGCCTTCTAAAGAGGAAAACTTCTAGAAGCTATTCGGTCACCAAGCCGAGAATCGCAGTCGACTGCCCTAAAGGGAAAGAATTTCCATCATACGAGATTGACACTCTTGTTGAGTAAAACGACTATAAATACAAGGGTTAATCTCTCAATAAAGACACAACTACCCACTGTGTGCTCAACTGTAATTACTTCGACCTCAATACTAACTTTGACATATGAGCGTGTTGGGCACACCACACCACACTGATGCTTGAATACTGTTTTGCAAGTTACCTCGACGAAACCACCAACTGAACACCGAGCTGCAGTTTGCAGACCTCACCAAAATCGCGCATCAACAAATTTTAACTCAACTCTTCTCTTATAAAAGTTATAAAATCAAATTTTTGATTTTTTTTTTTTTAGTTCAATAATTACATGAGAGTGTAAAATAGACATTACCCTTTAAATAGTAATTTAATATGCAAAATTCGAGTAAAATTCTAACATGTTTGGCTTGAGATTGAGACTATTCATCTAGAATCAGACAACATTACACATAAAAGCATGTCTTCTTCTTCGTTTATTACACACAAACATGCAATAAAATGATTTGAAGGAATCGAGGTTGTCCAAAATTCAAACTAAAAGATAAGATAATGGGAAATGCTTCCAAATCTTGGGATCATATTTTATTCTCACTTCCAAGTCTCAATATCATCATCACAACCTAAAAAGAGTTATAAAATCATTCTCACATACCTCTCTACTTTTCTTTAAAATACCTCATTTGAAAACGAAAAATAAAATGTTAAATTATAAAAAAAATATTCTTGAACCATGAAAAACGTTTAAAAAAATCTCACCGTTAACAACACACAAAATTATGATACGGTTAAATTCTAACTTGTACATGCGTGAATGAAAAAAATGAAAATATGAAAGTTTGAAGTGTTAAACAATCCTGAAAACCTTATTTTATTGATATAAAAGATTTATTGACATAAAAGATCAATAAATAGAACAAAATTAGGACAAAATCGACGTAGAATAAATCATATGTCCAGTTGTTATATTCTCCACTGATTTTACCCTTGTTTTGTTCTATTCCCTAATCTTTTGTATCAATAAAATAGGGTTTCCATGGTTTCTTAACATCTCAAATGTCCACGTTTTTTTTTTTACCAATTCACATAGGAACAAGTTACAATTTAACCGTTCATAACGAAATTTTGTATGCGGCTTACGATGATCATTTTTGAAACATTTTTCTTCGTTCATGGATATTTTTTAAATTTTTAAAAGTTTAGAGGTATTTTTGAAAATGGACCAATAGTTTAGGTTTTTTTAAAAGGGTATTCAATGGATGGAAAAAAGGCCACCAAGGCTCCACGATCTATACCCAATAAAATACAAATCCAAACATGCGTGGGCATATTTTTTAGTTACAGATAAGATATATATTGTACGGTCTCACTATTTGCCACTTCCCATCCTACACCCTCATTTTATTCAAAATTATGAAAGTGACCCCCAAAAATATTAAATATTAAGAAAAAAAAAAACAAATGAAAAAGGCTTAATCTGCCTTTCTCTTCTTTATTTCCTCAGATTAGATCGTCCAAAACATCATTAGTCAACTTAATTACAGAGATATCTCTTTGAGATTTGATGAACAACAATAACAAAAGGACTCAGCAGCAACAACAACCATCATGCATTTGATTGACTCTCCTATGTACAACTTTACACACTAATGAAAAAGAAAAATGAAAAAAAACATCAGTTTCAATTCTTCCCCTGTGTCAATCTCCTCCACTTCAAAAACTTAACCTACCTCCTTACTTCACATTCTTCCTGTCTGACTATATAGTCTCTAAGCCACAGCAGAAATGCTGCAATTTCGGGCATCTCGGTTCAGACAGTCGAATCCTTCGATTCGAACTGCGGCGGGTCGATGCCCGAATTTCATTCGGGCGCATCCTCCTCCTTGACGGGTTGATGGAGATGGTGGCCCTTCGCAATGGTGGTAGATATTGTTTCCATTGCCAAATTGCTCATCTTGGACTAAAGGGTTGGAAGCCCTGCTTGGTGGTGACCCCCAAAAGAATGGAGGGGATGTTCCTAATTGATGGCTGAAATTTTCACCATAACTTTCCTATGATATAAAAAAATGAACCGAATTCAAAACATTGTTGGTAAGCTAGCTAGCACTTTAAACAAGATTAAACAACCAAGATCATGCAGGATGAGAGATTGTAAAGAAAGAGAGAGGGTAATTATGAACCTTAGTGAGGATCATATCCAGAAGCTCAGCTCCTGCTTTTGAATTCCCAGTCTTGGCATGACTATAATAAAGCAGATTCATATACATCAGAAGTTAGTTTGAAGAGATTCAAGTTGAAATCTACATAATCAAAAGCAGAAAGATTCTAATTCTGGCAAAAAAGAGAGTTTAAGTTGGGATTAACGAACCAGATGGGCCATCTATGAGCTCTAATGGGATCATTATCAGGAGGAGTTTGAAGAACCAAACGACGTGGCTTTGGACAAACCACAGATTCCATCCTCATCTCTTGACAGGCAGCCGTGGTGGCGTTCTGCTCGAAAACCCACCTGTTCATTCTCTCTGATATTCCTCCTCACAATTTAAAGATCTACAACAAACAAACAAGCAAACAGACAAATAAACAAACACCTTTCAGGCAACTTGATTTTTCAGAGGAGAAGAAAACCCCAATTTAAACTCTCTTAACGTGTAAATCAAGAGTTCCTTTTCTTTCTCTCTTAACAAATTCGAAAAAGACAAAGCTCAAAATAGGGGGAAAAGTAAACCGTAATCTCAATCGATTCTCCCATTCAGCGAAGTTAATTGTTCAATTAGCATTCAAATCATGTTCCAGAGCTCTATCAACTCTCAAATCTATAAACCTCCACTACCAACTCGACCCATAATTGAAAACTAAAAAAGGAGCAGAAAATTGTAGCAGATTCGAGCAGAAAATCAACAATTCAAATCTCACAAAAAAACCCACCAGAAAACGTTCTGAAACAATCAGTATTCTAAATTCTAATCGATGAACCAACACAAACACAGAGAGAGAAAGAGAAGAAACCTGAAATGGCGAGCGCCTCCGCAGAAGGAGGAAAGAGAGAGAAGGAAAGAGCTTGAAGTTCGAGTAGATTTGAAGAGAGAAATGGAAAGAGGAGTTGCAGAAGACTTTGAGTTCACTATTCATAGGACGGGGATGAAGATGATGGGTAGGTTGAGCCATTCTCTGCTGCGGCAACGACCATCGGATGTGTGTTTCTCAACCGTTGATTTTCTATATTATTACATGATTAGATCTCTAGCCGTCCATTCAATTCGGTGGGTCCCGCTGTCGGAGATTTTTCGGCCACATGATTCCGGATGCCACGCGTTTATTAATTTTAATTTGTAGATCTGCAACGTCAATAAAAAAAAAGAAAAAAAAGAAAAAAACACATGCTGTTCCTTTTTATTTATTATTATTAATTTTTTGAAGTGCTTTTAGAAGATAAATTCTAACGCTAAGTCGAATAAACTGATGCAGTGATTTTTGTTTGACAATAACTGATGGAGTGATGTTGCCTGGTAAAATTAATTTAATTTAAGATATGTAATGGAATCTTTTTTATTATTATCATTATTTTATATTCTCTTTTATTGTTTATGCTATAAATTATTATTATTTTATTTTTAAAATGATAATTGGTGTCCAACTAGAGTTTTATATTTATAAAAGCAATAATATGTTTTCTAAAATGGTAATAAATATATAGTAAAGGGGTTGAAATTTGCTGTTTTAATTTGATGAGTTAAATTTATAAAATATTATAATTAAATTCAGTTCTTTTTTTAATTCAACAATTAGTAGAAGGATTCAAACCTCTGAACTCATGGTCGAATATTTATGTCAATTGAGTTATGTTTGGTTTATCAATTAAATTTAATGCTTATAAACACTATTGTTGCGGGTCACCTCAACATGAAGTCATAAGCATGATGTTGCCTTAGGGTCAATCCCTAGGGTCCGATCAGGAGACCTGTGGTCAGTCAGGAGATCTTGATCTCACCATGACCCCCCTCCCCTCCGAAAAAAAATCAAGGTGAGGAATGTCAGCTGATGCTCCTACTGTTGATTTTGGGCAGCGGTACGACACTTCCTGTCAATCCGCCTAGAATTAGGGATCTGCCCATCTTCATGATGAGGAAGTGTACGGACCGTCGCTGACTGTCTCATCCATCTTCTCCTATATATACGAAAGTTCACCCTTCATCGGGAGGTACACAATTCTCACTACTTTCATTTCGCTTAAGCTTAGAAGCTTTCTACTGATTTAGGTATCAGAGTACAGTGGGTCCAACCCCAAACCGATGCAAGTTTGTTCACTCTTTGCAGGTTCACCTCAGATCAAATCACCTTGTCACAATTCGAAGTCTAACTCCGAAAAGTCCAAATTCTTGCATCAACAAATATGATTGTGTCTTGTAATTGCCTCTCCCTTTTGCCCACTTTCCTTTTAATACTTATAGACATTGAATTTGAATTTAGAGTCACACAAAAACACATCTACTATTTTATTTCCTCTATTTTGATCTATTATTTAGTGTTGAAATGAAGATTTTATAACCGAACATAAAATAACCCATAAAACAAAATTATAGACGGTGTATCTAAAGTTTAAAAAAAAAAAAGAAAAAAAAATCAAATTCACCATAGAAGGTAATAGCAAATTAATTTGGAAAGGGATTATAAAATTGAAGTGTTTTTTTTAATTTATTCATGTATGATTAGTTCGAAGAACGTGTAAACTTGATTTGAATAGCATATATTTAAAAGTAGGTGAGAAAATCAAGACGCTACAAATTAATATAATTGGCTTTGTGAATAAATTTAAATATTCTTTAATCTTGTATTTACAAGTCAAAGTTATTATATTAAGAGATTCTAAGGGCTTGTTTGGTAACGTTCCCGTTTCCTGTTTCTTGTTCCTGTTTCTCATTTTTTAAGAAACGGACTTGTTTGATAACTATTCCCGTTTCTTGTTTCTAAATTTTGAGAAACGTTTCTAAAAAAAGGGTAAAATTTGAGAAACTTCAAAAAGGTGTTTCTCCCAGTTCCGTTTCTCTTTATATTAATCTGTTCCCAAAATGATGATAAATTAGTGTTGGTTCATTGGCAAGAGAAGCACCCAAATAAACTCTTCACCTATGAGGTCCTGGCTTCAAATCCTCATTATAACACTTTTTTTTTTTCTGTTTTTTTCTTTCTTAATTATGCAATGTTTTTTTTTTATCTATTATTTTAATTTTAAATTTTGCTATTTTTTTTTAGGATACATTACTAATTACTTTTTATTTTATTTAAATACATAAAAATATTTATTATATTTATTTATTAAATTTGTTATATCTTTTTTTTAAATACATTAAAATATTTATTTATTAATTGAAAAAAAAAATTATTATTATTTTTTATGTTACGACACTTTAAACTTTGCAAATTAGCATTTCAATATTTTTAAATCAGTTTAAATTTCCCACTATTAAATATTAGATTCATAAATAGTGATATTTTAGTTATATAAGATAAATTTATCTATAATATAATTGAAATGTCGATTCACCTCTCATGTCGATATTGAGCTCATTGACACGTAGAAATGTCTACATGTCAACGAAAATTTAAAACATGACCCATAACAAACAATGACGAATGACAACGACTTCGAGATTTTAGAACAAGGAAGACATCATCCTCGAGGTAGGGAAAAATGTTTAACTATCGAATTTTTTTCACTGCAAAATGTTATTGAACGTTGTTTTGGCGTGTTGGAGACTCCTTTCCCTATTCTTAAATAAACGTCTCCTTATCAACACACAAAAACATATACCAAATCAAATCAAATTGCAATTTATTTTTTATTTATTTATTTTTTTTTTTTAATGCATGTTATATCTTTTTTATATTATGTATACTAAATTTTATTTAAACTATAAAAAATTAAAAAAAAACATAAAGAGAAAAAAAAAAAAAACAATTAACAAAAAAAAAAAATTATCATACATGACGATATTTCTATTTTTTTCTTTTCAAGAAACAAGAAACAAGAAACGTTATCAAACAAGTATGTGTTTCTGTTTCTTTTTTTTCAAGAAACAAGAAACAGGAGTAGTTATCAAACATGTTTCTGTTTCTTGTTCTAAAAAAACAGGGAACAAGAAACAGAGAACGAGAAACGGGAAACAGGGAACAAGAAACAGGAACGTTACCAAACGGGCCCTAATTGTCCTATTTCTATTTTAAAAATTGAGCCCAAACCGTGGACATGGAAACAAAGGTGACCATTCTTGTCTGATATTTCTTTTTTTTTCTTTTTCTTTTTTTTCATCTCCAAATAATCCGCCCATTTTTAGTCTGTCGTTATCTTATTGGCATTTACTGTAAATATTAATAAGATTATTAAGTAAAGAAGAGAAAATAAAAGGGGAAATCTGCAAAATAGAGATAAATGGGCTTTTAGGTTTTGTAAGTCCAATAAAATATCATGGGCCGGGAGGCCCATTACTTGAAGATTTTATAAGATCCAAAAAGGAAAAGTAAAAGAAAATAAATTTAATCCACTAAATGTCCAAATATGAACAGAGCTTTTCCAATATTATTAGTCTATGATTTTTTTTTTACACTATATATATATATTTATTGTAAAATTTAATGTTTGTGCATATTATCTATAAATTACTTTTTTTTTTTTTTGGAAAGAATACAACTTCATTTTCTTAAAAAAAAAAAAAAAAAAAAAAAAAACAAAGAAGTCATATTCATGAAACATATCAAAGAATGTTTCAAAGAACAAAGAAGGCATTGAACTGTTGTTAGAAAAACAAACTTTGTCTATATACAAGCATCTACTCTACCTTACATTTTATAATTTAATCAAGGTTACGTTTTAAAACATTTATTATGTATTATATATATAGTAATAAATTGTTAATAATTTCCTTTTGCAAAAAAAAATGTTAATAATTTCATTATTAAAAAAATATAAAACTAAAAACAAAATAAAATTTTAGTTTGTCAAAGTGAGCATATATATATATAACTCAACGATGTACTCATTCAACCGTGGTTGGAGGTTCAAATCTCCACACCAACCATTTTTTTGTACTAAAAAAAATATAATCTTAAATTAGATTAACAACGAACAAAATGAATAAAAAAATATAAAAGTGAGTCAATGAGGAAGTAATTTCATACAATAATATGATAACCCAACAAAACATTACATTGAATAATTGACACTATCCATCCCTTATTAGACTTGGCCATTTTTATTGGAGTTTTTGTACGGATGACCTACCCCTCGGGATGGGTGAGGTCTCGATTTTTTAAAACTTATGTTTTTTGATCTTCTCTCGTGATAAGCAAGTGCACAAAGTCTGTAGTACCCTTCACTGAGTCCGATCACGAGGAGACAACTATGATGCCCTCGTGATTAAGCGAATGGTACAAATGACTTTTCACATGGAAATGACACTTGCTTATCACGAGAGAAGGTTAAAAAACATAAAATTTCAAGTAAATGTCAAAAAAACTTTACGCCTCCCGATGGAGGGTCATCCGTTCGAATACCCTCATTTTTATTCCCTCCCCTTTGCTAAAACCTAAAGTAGGCTAGAAAAAACAAATTATCTCTAAACTATATGCATATATATTCTAAAACTTTTATTCCAATTACAACCTTTATTAAAAATGTAATGTGGGAAGAAGCAACCCATATCTACCCCTTCCCTCTTCTTTTTGGATCCTCAAAATTAAAATAAACCCTAATTCAAAAGCTAAAGTAAAAAAGCAAAAACTAAAGCTACCCTTGTCTTTCCAATTTGTCCCCATCTTTGTTTTGTTCTCTTTTTTGCTGCCTTTTTAGCCCTTCTTGTTGCTTCACTTTCCATAGCCAAATTGATCCAAAATCACACCATCCAATCCACCAATCTTCCCCATCTCTCCCTAAATATATAAATTCCCCCATGTGCTTTTATTGCTTTAATTTTCCCTTCCCATATTCAAGCCCTAAGTTTTTTCAACTTTAATGGAGTATTTACAAAAGGGTTTCTTCAAGGATATTCACTTTCCTCCATAGCTGACTCACCAAACCAACAAAATATCATCTTTTTTTGTAGGGTCTTGTGAGAAAAGATATGAGATCTCAATGAGCTGGGAAGAAAATAGGAGAGGAATCTCTATGAAGTTTCCCATCCAAAATTCGAACTTTGCTCATCTTCGCCTCGCACCAATGGAGTTGTTCTTCGCTTAAATCCGCGGTTCTCAAAACCCTAGAAACCACTTTTAGGTCTATAAGAGCCATCAAAATTTCCATTTCTTCCTCCACACTCAGCTTCCTTTTCCTCAAGCACTTCCCCGCTCGACGAAGCTCTTTAAGCTTTATCCTCTTCTACATTTTTCAAAAAACATATACAACGTAACACAATTAATAACAATCTAAGTTTATCTAATATACAAACATATAACTAACGATAATTGACATCTACTCATTCTCTCGATGTTGGAGGTTGTTCAAATCCTCATACCGATCGAGATTTGTTGTATTAAAAAACGAGAGAGAGAGAGAGAGCAAAAAAGGTAAAAAAAATTACTTACTTTTTGGTTAACTTTCTTCATGAGTTGGAGGAGAGTTGGATCAACAGAGCCTCTTTTCTTTCTCTTGAAAAATGAAGCTACAATCTGGCAAGCCTTCTCTTTATCTGCTTTGAGGAAATTCATGTAGGTTCTTATTCCATCTTCCATTATCATTAAAAATGATGGTGAGGATATTCTTGAACCATACCCACATCCTTCTTCCTTTTGTTCTTCTTCTGAATCTTCAAAAGTTTATCAAATCCACACACTAATTAATTAACTTAACACATCATCATAATCCTTACTTTAATGATGGAAAGCCAAAAATTTAAAAAAAAATAAAGGAAGAAGGGAAAGAACTTGGCTTTCATACTTGGAAAAGATGAATTCATACTCACTTTTTCCATATGATTTGTTTATATATTAAATAAACAAAATCAACTAGTGAAAGCAACCCCATAAAAAAGATGTGTTTTTAGATAGAAAGCACTTTTGAAAGAATTGTTTAAGAATTCTACCTTTTGAGTAATAATTTTTCTATAAGTATTTTTAAAATCACTAAAAGAAATAACATCACAAACCCAATTAAAAAAAGTAAATTCTAAAAACCATACCAAATTCAATCATTAGAGAGTCGTACTTAATTCTTCCATCAACTCGTTAAGACATTATACATCTATCTTAAAAGTTTAACGTTGAAATCCCGAACTCAGAAGAAAACAAAAGAGGCTACGATAGCAAATAATTAAAAGTTGTTTTTGAAGGAAAAATGTACCTAGATATTCAGGGACTTGGAGCAAATTAGGAGCCAAAAGTCTCATACGAGCATAAATCTCAGGGCGACGGCCATGTTCATAAGGCTCATTCTCAATGTAACGCTGAAGAAGAACTTGAAATTGTTGAAATTGCTGAGCAATTTTGCCTGGACATCCACTATCCAAATCTCTCTTATTACAAGAACCTCCCAATTTCTTGTTCACAAAATTCTTGTAATTCCAATTTAGAGCCTCCCAAGTTAAGCAAATTTGTGCTACATAAGCACCCTCAAGTTCATAATATGGATTTTGTCTTCTCACATTATCTGAAGGCTTCTTGTTAATTGTTGATAACTTATGAACAATCCTCTCTGAAAGTGATCTTGGGCACATTTTAATTGACCTTAATGACTCTGTAATGGCAATTATGTTTGTTAATTTCTATGATAAAGTTGAGATTAACACACAAAAAAAAAAGTAAATCGCACTAAAGAGTAAAGGGTTTTGAATATAAAAGTAGATTGATGTATCTCTGCTGCCCATGTTGTGTATATCGACTTTAATTCACTGTTGTGAATGTGTACTATAAAAGTTTGTATTGGAAATGAATACTTGGGAAAAAGATTCAGAAAAGTATGTTTTTATTACTATAGGAATAAGTTTATTTACTTTGGCATCTATTATCGTCTCGAAAGTTGATAGTTCAATCGCCCACCTCTCAATTGTTGAATTTAACATGTTCACTTGACGTTTAAAGTTAAGTCTACATTAAAGATTCTCTAACACGGCTAACAAGAGCGTAGCTCAATGACATGATGTATATCACTTAGCGACCATGAGGTTCTAGGGTTCAATCTCCCACCCCAATATGTTGTAAAAAAAAAAACAATTCTCTAACACTAATTCATTTACTACTTACCTAATATGTAAACTATGTATTATTATTTAAGGATATTATGTGGTAGGTTAATTTTGAACATATATAACCTCTTCAAATAATACAATTAATCAGATTAGTATTAGAATAATAGAGTTAAAACACAAAAACTTGACTTAACATAAACTTTTAATGTACTAATATATATATAAAAAAATTTGGAAAAAAATCAATTTATACCCTTGTATCAATTAAAACCCTAAACTAATGATGGTATCGATTTGAACCCTGAACTTTCATAAGTGTATCAATTTACACCTTCTGTTAGAATTTTATTTTAAAAATGTTAATTAAACACGTGGAGACTTATAATTTTAGAAATTAAACCCCTAAAAATTTCATAAGTGAATCAATTGTATGAAAGTTTAGAGGTTTAATTGATAAATTACAAGTGTCCACACGTGTGAAAACTAATATTTTTCTAAGGAGGGAATAAATTGATACAATTATGAAAGTTTATGGTTTAAATTGATACAATCTCCAAAGTTTAAGGGTATATAATGATTTTTACCCAAAAAAAAATTTAAAGGACTAAATAGAAAACCATGGAAGTTAGGAAATGTATTAGATTTTAAAACTTTGGAAAGTAGATAGAATCCTTTTTACCTTAACCTAGAAGGAATTAAAGTAATAGTATGAAATGAGGTCAAAAAGCTAAGTTGATAAATTATGAGAGGAAATTAAAGTAATGGGAAATTAAAAAAAAAAGAAAAAAAAAGAAATGACCTGTTTCATGAAGCTTTTGAGCAGTGATTCTATCAAGAAACATCATTTCTTCATCATACTTCTGAAAAATAGTGTAGGATTCCCATTTAGGGCAGCTCCTCCTTGAAGAAGAAGAGAATGGATCTTCAGTAGCAGAAGAATCTCTACAGTTTATTGAGCTTCTCCATTCTGATGAGCTCTTTGAAGTTGACCCAACTGTGCATGAATCCCCAAATATCTCTTCTTCTTCTTCTTTTTTAACCAAATACTTCTCATTATTCTCACCTTCCTTCTTGCAATTCCCATCCTCCACCAATCTCTTCTTCTTTGTTAACTCTAATGATATTCTAGAATTCACCTTTACTTCTCTCACAATCTGCTCCGAATCCTGTAATAAGAGTGAGTTTGAGATGACTTTTGACGAAAGTATATTGAATTGAAAACACTTTAATTCTCGTGTTTTTAAAAGTTATCTCAAACTCACTGTCAGTTCTTCTGGCATATGATCTTCTTCGTCTTGTTGTCGATAATATTCATCGTCGGCCTCTGAGCCTTGTGGGGACTCATACACTGAGCTATTGCTTGTAATTTGGCCATCTGGGTGTGTGGACTTCATAATCCATGGCTCCTCCAAGTCTATGAATAATTCTTCATCAGGAATTAGTTGGCTTTGCCAACGACTCATTCGAGTTTTGGCTTCTTCATCGAGAAACGACGTCGTTTCGACCTCACCGTAGATTCGATTATTATTGCCATATCCTTCTTCCTCTTCTTCCTCCTCGTCCACCTCGGATGACATGTTGTTGTATTCATATTCATATTCATTTCTGCAAAAAAAGTAAAAAAAAAAATTGACATCAACAAATTTATAATATGATATAGCAACAGAGTGATTGATGGGAATAATAATGGAAAGATGGAATTTTGGTAATGGATAGATGATGAATATGACCTTGGGAATAAAGGGGTGCCCAAGAAGTTGAAGAATTTGAAAAGTAAAATGGAAGAGAAGGAAATGAAGAAGAAGACAAGGAAGAAGGAGGTGGAGAGATTGTAGAATAGCCTAAGAAGAGCTTCTTGTTTTGAGCAATAATATTGCATTTTGTTGATGTTGTTGTTGGTTATTGCTGATCTAAAATCACCTCCCTAAGTGCTCCCTTCAAAAGGAAAAGGAAAAGCACCATCTCACACACACACACATTTAATTAGAAAAAGAAAGAGTGAGATAATATACAAAGAAAAGAGAGAAAGAGGAAGAATGTTTCCTTTGGTTGCTTTTTATATTATGTCATACCCATCCTCTTTTCCTTTGGGCCAAAATGGTTCATTTCCATGGTTGGAAATGTCATATTTGACCCTATAAATGATAGATAGAGTGGGGTAGATTTGTAATAACTTGAAATTTTGTGGGATTTGAAGATTTTTAAAGTATATACTTTTGACAATGAGAGAATGATAATCTTGAAGGGGCTCAGAAATACTTTACCATAACTTAAACACTTGGACACTAAGAGATATTTCCTTCATCAACAAACTAATGGGAATCACTTGTAATTCAATGAATTTATCTACCTCTCTCTCTCAATTAATATATATATATATTCACAGCAAAACCAAAGCACACGCATTAGAAAAAATGAGAGAAGCACTTTTTGAAAAAAATATATTTAAAATGAAGATATAGTGTAAGAATTGAGAGTTATTTGCCTCTTAAGTTCTTAACGTAACAAAGGATTTAGCAAAAATATGTACTTTTTTAGGGTTTGTAAAAAGAATATGAGGGTGTGGCTGATTTTCTTTTAGTATATAAATCTTTGTTTGAATTTGCTGCTTGTCCTTACCTTTGCCACTAAGGTTTCTTCTCACTATGTTTGTCTCCTCTAAATTCTACTTTTTTTTTAAGCCAATATATAGAATCATTATGTTTTAGAGTTGGAAATAATTTATAGCTAAGTTCTACATTCAAAACCCTATAGGGATATAATCAAAATGACCATGTGTTGATGATTAAAAAGTGGATTTTTAAACATTCATAATAATCATTATAGTATTGAGTTGACAATATAAAGGTTAATGTTGATGGTAAAATCCAGAGGGAGAAATTATTGCACTTGTTTTCACGTGCTTCAATAATACTATTAAATTTAGAGACGAAATGACCTGCAAAAAAGACTGTAAAAAAAACAAGTGTATGTCACAGTTCCTCTAATGCCTAAGTTATAATTAGAGTATCAAAGTAGTAAACTTAATTTTTTTAACGAGAATATCATAATGTACTTACAATCTTCTTGTCATGTTTTTGTATATATACCACATTTGTAAGGTCTCCTAATTTCATTTTAGGATTAGATCTAAAGGAGTAAGACCAGACTCAACTGAATCACTCTTCGCATTGCACTACAAGAATTTTATATTGTCTCGACGGATGTTCTCTCGACGGTTCCGTTTTCGTCGGGAAAACAATGCTCTCTCGACGCTTTCATAAACCGTCGAGAGAATGTCGTATTCTCTCGACGAAATATCAATTCGTCGAGAGAACTGCTTACTTTCTCGACGGTTTGGAAAAACCGTCGAGAGAACCAAAAACTATCTCGACGGTTTGTCAAAACCGTCGAGAGAGTATATTTTTAAAAGTTTTTTTTAAATTTTAAAACACTCTCTCGACGGTATTTTAAAACCGTCGAGAGAACCGGACACTTTTCTCGACGAATGTAAATATCGTCGGGAGAAGTGTCCGGTTCTCTCGACGGTTTAAAAACCGTCGGGAGAGGTGTCCGGTTCTCTCGTCGACTTGATCGAACCGTCGAGAGAACCGGCATTTCTCCCGACGGTTTTTAAGAATCGTCGAGAGAACCCTTAATAACCTAAGGGTTTCGTTCGTCTTCTTCATTTCGCTTCAATTCCGCCGCCTGCTGATCTCTCTCTCTCAATCGCCTGCCGTCGTCGTTCCACCCATCGCCGCCACCTCGCTCCCTCGCCGCCGTCGCCTTCCCTCTCCCTCGCTCCTTCGCCGCCGTCTCCCTCGCTCCCTCGCCGCCGTCGCCTTCCTCTCCCTCGCTCCTTCGCCGTCGCCTTCCTCTCCCTCGCTCCCTCGCCGCCATCGCCAACTCTCTCCCTCGCTCCCGCCGCCGCCCTCCCCGCCCTCGCCGTCGCCTTCTCTATCTCTATCTTTTGCAGCCGCCGCTGCCTCCACCACCCTAGCCCGCCGCCGCCGCCTCCTGCCTCCACCACCCTAGCCCGCCGTCGCCGCCTCCTGCCTCCACCACCCTAGCCCACCGCCGCCGCCTCCTGCCTCCACCACCCTAGCCCGCCGCCGCCGTCTCCTGCCTCCATCGCCCTAGCCCGCCGCCGTCGCTAGGTATTTAATTTTTTTAATTCACTGATTTTTTTTTTAACTTTGTTTTTGTATATAATTTGCTTTCAATTTATGATACACAGGTACCATTCGCCGCTCGCTCGCCCGCAAGACAACAGTCGTTCCCCGCTCCACGCTACTCCAAACAGCTCGATCGTTCGCCTTTAGGTATCATTTCTGCTCGCCAATTCTTTTTACGATGATTCATGGTTTTTGAATTATGGTTTCTGAATTAGGCTAATTTGTATATATGGTTAGGCTAATTTATTTTATTTTTGTAAAGTGAATGTCGTTAGGCTGAAATTGATATGTTTAGATTTTTATTCAATCTCTACAGGACTTAACTATTCACGATTCACTGTTGGGTTTGAAAATTGTAGAATTAAGAATGAATAAAGATTGGATTAAACTTAGAGATAGGTTCTCTACCGAGTACGTAGAAGGGGTTGCTCAGTTTATGGAAATGGCGAAGTCTCACGTTAACCATTTGGGAAAAATAAGATGTCCATGTAAACATTGTATGAATGAAATGTAACATTTGTAGATGTATGTAACTATGTGTTTCATTTATACATTTCATGATTGTTTTGTAGGTAGACGATGTCATCTGATCGTATTAATTCCCGAGATTCAGCTAATATTTATTTGGAGGGATTGCGGATGACAGGCACACCATCTTCTGCGGAGGATGAGGCTTCAGGTTAACTTAATTGAATTGATACTTATATTTTTCGATATGATATGAATATTAAATTGTATGTTCATTATTTATTTCAGTTAGGATTGTACGTAACGTGAGGGGATATGGTCGAAATCTAAATTTGGATAGATATGTTCGAAAACACGGCATGTAGGAGTGGGGTCAGCCTCGACCTGATTGGCTTTAGACTAGTCCCATGCTTTGGGCTTTTTGCCCCAAGGGGGTGTCCTGATCCCTAGGGCTTTAGCTAGGCCCTGAGCTTGGCTGTCTGGGCGAGGTGGGGTCGACCTTCGCCTCATTGACTTCAGATTGACCTTGCGTACTAGGCGTTTGGCCTCTTGTATATTTTTATTAGGGTCTATTTGGGACTGAACTGGGCAGTTTAGGTTCGAACCTTTGCAGACCTCAATCTACATGGGTTCGGATTAGTTATGCTTTTGACTTTTTGACATCAACTTTCCTTTATTTTTAGTATTCTCACATAGATCTATATATTTTGCCCGTAACAATTAATATAACCATATGAGTTGATGATTAATGAAAAGAGTGTAATTAATCGGTAGAAATCTTATATGTTTAGGATTTTTTTTTTGCAAAGGATATGTTTAGGATTTTACACTGGTTCGTTAAAGTATAATTTTGTCAACCTAAGTATTAAGGGTGCTTGTTTGGATTGACTACTAAAAAAAATGTTATTCTCCCTTCTTTTAAAACAATATTTTTTAGAAATGTTTATAATTAAAACACTCATATGTTTGGTTACATTTTCTAAAAAAATGTTTTTATCTACAAGTTTGATTGGTTTCTTCTACACTAAAATAAAAGTGTTTCCCTTAATGTCAAATTACTATAAAGGACAACTATTAATAAACAATATGAATTAGTAAGTTTAAATTTGTATTTTAAAAATTCTGACCAACTTTTACTATTGCCGATGGTCCGTGACGGGATAGGAATGGTGGTGGTCGTCGTTAGTTGTCGGAGGTCGCCGGGGAGGTTGTCATCGGAGGCGTTGCTAGAGACCGTCCGAAATTTCGCTGGAGGTTGTCGTCGGAGACCAACTGAAGTTTCGCTGGAGGTGGCGTAGGTCGCCCGAGATCGGGACGGTGGCTGGACGTGGTCGTCGGAGATCGGCGGCGGTCCCGGAGGTGTCGCTGGTGATCGGCCAGAGGTGGTCGCCGGAGATCGGCTGCAGTCATGGAGGTGGTCGACCGGAAGTGGTCACCAGAGGCGGTGACCAGAGACGGTCGCTAGCTGGAGAGTGGCGGTGGTGGCCGGAGGGGATCCCCGGAGATCGAAGGCGGTGACCAGAGATCGACGATGGTGGAGGTTGTTAGAGATCGAAGGTGGTGACCGAAAGAGGGTCGCCGACGATCGGAGGCGATGGCCGAAGAGGGTCTCCGAAGGGTGGCGACAGTGGCCTGGAGAGTGGTGACAGTGGCCAGAGATGGCCGACGACGACGTTGTCGGAGGAGGTGACCGACAACAATCGTGGGTGGAGAAAATTTAAATGAGTAGTGTGAGAGTATTTTGGTAATTTTAATACATTATGAAAATTAGGTAGGTTTCTCAATTAAACACCAACAAAATATTTTTTTGTAAAATCTAATATTTAAGTGTTTTATCTCTTTATTTTTAAAACTCATTCTCAAATAAATTATTTTGGGTGGCCAAACACCTCTATTTGTTCTAAAATGTTTTTTTTTTTAAATAAACACGAACAAAAAAAAATCTTAATTAATTATTAACAAAAAGAACTAACTTATAACCCTTCAATTGTCTGTCGGAGCATATCTATGAGTCAATGGTTCATTCTCCACCCTACCAACATGATCGGAGAACGTTGAATACTTAGGGCATGTTTGGCCCAAGGAGTTGTTTGACAAAGAGTTGGGAGGAGAAGTTAACTCCCCGTTTGGCTCACGGACTCGGATAAAAAATATCAACTCCGCAGACTTCTACGGTAATTACTATTGAACTTCCCAGACTTCTACAGTAATTACTATTCAAGTCTGTCTCATTTTTCGAAGCAACACATTTCTCTCTCTTTCTCTCTCAATATAATTATTTAAAAAAAACGTAATTTAAACGAAATGTGTAAAATGACTAAAAATGTAATTCAACCTATTTTTATTATCTTAAATATAAATTAGGTTGTTCAATCAAAATTGGTACTTAAACCAAATTCAAAATGTAGTATTTTTACCATGGAGATAAATAAAAATATTAGTTTATTTGGACCCGTTTAAATTAATGGATTAAAATCTTTCAAATTCACATGTAGTATATTTAACACAATAGTGTACGACTTTCTTTTATTTCAAAACTATCCAAATAAAATGAATAATTAATGTGAGAGATATTGAAAAAAAGAATGTGAAATATTTTGGTCAAAATTATTTTTGTTATCTTCAAAAAAAAATTGTGAAGGATACATAAAATAAAAAGCAAAAATCGCATTATAAAATAAACCATCAGTTTTTAGATGTTTTTCGGGTGGAGTGAATTCATATGGAATGACAAGTTTAAGATGGTGGAAGCTGAGAAATATGTGTTTGACACATGAGTTAGACAATCTTATAACTCATAAAATTAAAGATGAGTCCTAAATAAAAAAAAAAAAAATATATATATATATATATATATATATATTTTGATAATCAATGTAAAAAAAATAATGTAAAGTATTGTGTTCAAAATTATATTTTCTTTGTTGTCTTCAAAGAAATTTGTTAATGATAAATAAAATAAAAATAAAATATTTCATTTTTAGAATTTATTGGAATTAGAAGAAGTCCTTAATAAAAAAATTTTGAAAGTTTATAGAAAAAAATTGTACACAAAACAACTAAAATAAACTTAAACTTCATAACTCCATGTTCAACAACTCTCTACCCCAAATACACCACAGACTTCAGAATTCCAGACTAAACCACTCTCTGTCCCAAACATACATACTTCATAACTCCTCTGAATAACTCAAACTCTCCTCAACTCCTTGGGCCAAACGCCCCCTTAACGTTAAAATCACATACCAAAGAAACTAAAAGCAAGATGGTTGTTAAATTAATGGTGTTAATGATTTAGATTTCACAATTTCTAATTTTTTTTTTCAAGCAGAGATGGAATCATGACTTCTTAAAATCAAGGCCACCCTGTAGGGCCTTGAAGAAGTGTGGCCCACACACGGCCAGGGAACCTTATGTCAATTGAAGTATACTATTGGCCACAATTTCTAGTTTCTCAAACGATACCCAAAATAATGTGCTAAAAGAAATGTATAGAAATAGGATTGCAACTATATGTTCATCTCCAAATTTTCTTCATTAATATTTATATATATTCTCTCCAAATATTCCAGGTTATCAGGAAAGAATATATATATATATATATATATATATATATATATATATATTATAAAATTGCCCTTTCTGGAACTGTTTCTAAAAAGTTAATTGAATTTTCTTTCATGAACATGATATTACTATACCTTAAATTATTATCAACTTTAATTATCTGTTTTGAAAAAAACACAACACATCTATATCTATGATCTGTGATTAAAATGACAAAAAAGAAAAGAAAAAAAGGAATAAAAGTCTGAACCCTAAACTTCGAATTTACTTTCAATTCATGCTTCTAATTGTTTGTTTGTTTTTTTTTTTTTTTTTTTATAACATGTGGGGTAAAGGGATCGAACTTAGGACATCTTGGTCACTAATCTTTAGATCATGTCAGTCGAGTTATGATCTTGTTGGCAATTCATGCTTCTAATTAATTCATCTTCGCATTCAACAAAGTATTAATATATATCTAAAGTACTTATTAGGAAATTACCTACTTTAGAAAAATATTTAGTATGTATCCTATTAGGTTTAGTTATGGTGGTATATATAAACATATTATTCTATAAAAGATAAGAGGAAATAATTATTTTTGCAGTGCTCAATTGAAATTAAAAGAAAAAAAGAAATCTAAAGAGCTCAAGTTCTGTAATTTAACAATTTTCAACTAAATTATGAAGAAATTTTGTTCTATATTCCGAGAATTATATGAAAGAAGAAAAAAAAAATTAAAGGACAAGATTTTTTTTTTGAGTACAAAGAAAAAATCAGAAAGCAAAACCAAATATTAAGAGTGATGAATAAAAACGGGGATGAATGATAAATCAGATAGGACAGATTGTGTCGTCCATGGAGGAGCTTCTTCCATCCAAATTTCTGAGGTATGAGTTCTTCGAGCATGGCCAACTAGGTCGTGAGCCACAATGTTACAAACATCTCGGTACGAAACAAAAGCCATTGATAAGTTCCATACTTTTCTTTGTGCGTAAACCGTCGACAAAGGGTTGTATTTCGTTTTCATGTAGATGTAAGTAGATGTACTTTTCAGCCACTTTAGATCGTGAATATTATTTGATGGATGTGTGAATATTAAATATTTGGAAGTTAAATGCGAAATTTAAAGGTTTGTGCTTGTTTTATAGGTTTTGCTCATCAAAAAATAGGTTATATTATTAAATTTAATTAAAATATTTATATTGAATATTAAAGTAAATTTAAACATTAACTAGAAATTAATTAATAAGTATATGGGATAATGACATATATGACAATTTAATACAAAATAATAGCACATTTAAAAATATTTTTAAATATTATGGCATAATTTTTTCAATGATAGAAGTATATTGTTGGTAAACTATAAAACTTGTCAGAGTGATAGAAGGTTATCGCTGATAAACTATAAAAATGATCTCAGTAATAGATATTTATTGTTGATAGACTATAAAAATGGTCTCGATGATAAAGGTATATTGCTTATAGACTATACACTTATAGATTCAATTTTTTTAAAATTGTCATGTAAATTATTTATTTTTGTAACATATTTATAAAATGATAATCAATTTTGTCACTATCATAATATATGATCCCAAGTATATTGTATTAAAAAAAATAACAATAAGCATATTTTTCTCCTCTCTCCCCTTTATTTTTCAAGAATAAAAATCTCATGTTAAAAAGAGAATAAAATCTCATTGTTCATGTGCCTAAAAAAAATCTCATGGTTCCTTCTTGAGATATTTTTATCTTTCATGATAATTACTTAGATTTTAAAAAGTGAACCTCATCCATGAAACAAACATGGACAAAACGAGGCGTGATTGTTCGAGGAAGAGGCCGATAAATTTGCACCGGATGAATGAGAGAGAAACTGCTGTATACAGTCATATTTTTTTTTTTTTTTTTTTTATAACATGTTGGGGTGAGAAATCGAACGCGTGACCTTTGAATCACTAGTTCATACATCATGTCAGTTGAGTCATTACACTTATATTATTATTATCTTTAGATAAAGTTTCATCTTAATTGTGCTTGTTCTCTCTTCGGAATATCTTTCTACACATTTCCATCCCACTCATCTTCATCTTCATCTTCATCTTCATATACTTTTCTTCTCTTTAATTTATTATTTTTTTAAAAAAAAAAATCATTATTTTATTTGATATCAATTGGTTTTTTTTTTTTTTTTTTTTTTACAAAGATTTAATTGATGTTAAGTACTGTTAATAACATAAAAATCCCTCCAATTACCATGTCAAAAAAAAAAAAAAACCTTCATTTACATAAAAACCCACTCTTAAAATATGAACATCCAAATGAATCGTTAACTAAATATATAAAATCGAACATAAACATGCATAACTTTTTTGATAATATTATTTTTACTAGAAGTGGTAAATTCGAATCTCCACCTTTACTTACAAAATATATATATATATATATATATATATATATATATATATATATATATATATATATATATATATATTTTACTTCATTTAAAGCTAGTTAAATTTATAATTTATAAACGGTATAGTTTTTTTTTTTCTTTTTAAGGACAATAAAAGATATAATTAGTATTAGATTTAGTTCATTAATGATTGCACAATTAAGCTTGAATGAAGCATTTATTTATTTATAACGAGAGAGAGATTTAAAATAAGCATGTGGGTGAGTTTCTAGAAAGAGTAAGAGATTTTGATTACGTAGTGCATTGAAAGTTGTAGTTAGGAATAGGATTGAAATTTTAGAAAAAACACAGAGATTTGATGAAAGAACAAACAACAAAGACCAACCAATTATCTTTAATTTATAATAATTATATTATTATATCCAACATTATATTTCTTATTTACTTTATACACAGTCGTCTGGTTTGGTCACCCTTTTAACTACTCTTCTTAATATATATATTATTTCACTAATTAACAACAAAATCTTATGTTTTTACCGTTTCAAACTACTTTATAGAATGTTCCAAAGCAACCATATGACAAAATTAATGTTTTTTTTTTAACGTATGTGAGAAATTCAAACCTGACGTCAATATAGTTCTTACTTTAGATCAGTTGAGTTATGTTCGAAGGTTGACTCTATTTTTCTATCTCAAACTTTTCTTTCCTTGTTAAATGAAACTTATATCACAATGAAACTATAATGATATAAGTACGTTATTTTTAACCCATGATTTTGCTTGTCTTGCAAAGTCTATTTTACTTTCATGACAAGATTTGATGTACTTTAGCATATATTTTTAAATTTTAAGACTTTATTGGAACAACAATATTAAGTTGTTGTCAAACTGAGCATAGCTCAATTGCCATAAGGTTGTGCCTGTGACTATGAGGTCATGGGTTCAATCCTCGTTTTAATTAAAATACTGTTTTTGCAAAAATTTTAAAAAAATGTTATATTTTTAATTATTTTACTCTAAATTGACATCTGTTACAATTTTCCTAAATTAAATAGGTGGTGCAAAAAGAAAAAGATGATGAGGGAAAGAGTTTCTAGATTTTTTTTATTGGGCTGAATTTGTGATTGAGTTCAACAATAAGTGGGAATGTATGAGAAACATCTGATCACTTAATTGAGAAAACATACTTTATGTCAGTTGAGTTATGCTCGGTTTAACGAGTTAAATACGAGATTATGTATTGAAAGTTTAAATTAATCTCTATGATAACTAATAAAGATGATATATACCCCTTTTCTTCTAGAAACTATTTCAATATATATTACTAAAAAAGGAACAACAAACAGTACTGATTGTGGGTATATATATTTATATATATATTTATTTATTTATTTGACAAATGACAAGTACGTACGAAATAAACAAAAGAATAGTTCTAAAAAAATAATCACTTTGGATTAATAGAATTAATGAGAATATTCCCATTTATCTTATTTGAGGTTTGGCTTCTGAGTGGGTAAGAATGGGTGAAGGTGGTTGGAAATTCTAACACTAACTAATTATCCAAGCTCCTCTATATTAATTGCCAACCAATTTAATAATTACTTCAATTTTAACCTCCCAATTTCATTCATTAAAGAAAAATAAAATCACTTTTTTTTTTTTTTTTTTTTACCTCAAATACCAGATACCCAATTATTAATTTTAAAATCTTCATGGAAATCAATGGCATTTTGGTCATTTTGTATGCTGTAGAAAACCCCATATTTCCATGCACATATTTGTCAAAGTGTTAGCTGTAATAAACAAGATAAAAATACAATCTTGGTATGGCTGCTAAAAAAATCTCAGCTTCTTCTTCAAGGCTGATCAAATTTATTTATACTCCATCTCTGTTCTGGTCATAAATCTTGTTCTTCTTTTAAAAATCTTGGGGTAATTCTGATTTTTTATTTTATTTTATTTTAATTTTTGATCTTGAAATCCTCCATCATCCACAAAGTTTGGTAATTTTGAATGGAGGAAAATCTCCCACCTGGATTCAGATTCCACCCAACTGATGAAGAACTCATTTCTTATTATCTCAATCAAAAAATTTCTGATTCTTCTAATTTCATCTCTAAAGCAATTGGGGTTGTTGATCTCAACAAGAATGAACCTTGGGATCTCCCAGGTATTTATTATTATTATTATTATTTATTTCAATTTTGAAAATTGTAAAAATTGTAAAAATGCATTATCCTCTTTGTATTAATTGATATATATATTATATATGTAGCGAAAGCTTCGATGGGAGAGAAAGAATGGTATTTTTTCAGCTTGAGAGATCGAAAATACCCAACTGGGCTTCGGACCAATCGAGCTACAGAAGCAGGTTATTGGAAGACAACAGGAAAAGACAAGGAAATCTTTGCTGCTACTGATCATGTTTTGGTCGGAATGAAAAAAACCCTTGTCTTTTACAAGGGAAGAGCTCCTAGAGGTGAGAAAACCAACTGGGTTATGCACGAATACCGTCGAGAAAACAAACATTTTTTCAAACCCTCAAAGGTACGTGCATACTTTAACACAACCAACCTGAACATAGCTCAACTCATTCGGTTTGAATCACCACTCTCATATGTTAAAAAAATACGTACTTAACCCTACTGATTAGGCATATATGGGGCGTTTGGAGCACCAACTTGGAGTTGAGTGGACTGAATTATTATAATTCAGTCTACGTTTGCCCACCGTCTATTATAACCCACAGCCAATAAAGTAATTATATTGATTTCAATATATTTACTATTCACAACTATATTATAACCCACAAACTATTATAACTACCGATTATATTAATTCACTTAGCGCCCCAAACAGCCCATATAAGTTAAATTATAAATTTGGTTCATGAATCTTTAGTATTGTGTCTATTTAGTGCTTATCTTTGTAGGTTATAGTTGGCTCCGAGTTATTTCTACTTGGTCACTCTACTATTTTAAAAAATCTCTAATAAGTGGCTATAAACTTTCAATTTTTTTTTGTTTAATAAGTGCGTATGTCATATGTTTAATGTATACACCACGAAGCACTTGAATCTACTCGAAATTAGTTTACCACATAATCCTAAAGACGTTAAACTAATTTAATGATAAACATCTATTGGATATAGTTTAAAGTTCATGGAACAATTAGAAACTTTAAAAAACACGTAACTACATTACGCATCATTCTATTAGAAACTTTTGAAAGTATTTTAAATTAAAAGTACAAAGACTAAACATGCACGTATCCATAATACAATGCATATATTATTAGGGTTGAATTGTTGATGGTGAAAGAAAAAAAATTAGAGATTTCAAATTCTTGAAAATTTCAATTATGGGTTGTGTTTACTTTGTTTTGTCCAGGAAGAATGGGTGGTTTGCAGGGTGTTTCAGAAGCAAAATACACTAAAAAAGCCACAACAATCATCATCCTCTCAGCCTTCTCTATCATCTCCCTGTGATACAAACTCAATTGTGAATGAATTTGGAGACATTGAATTATCAAACTTCAATGGCATATCTGGTAATAATTTCAGCAATAATAATATGTCAGCTCAAACATATGAAAACAACAACATGAACATGAACAATATGAACATGAACATGAATTGGGGTGGACCAACAACAAATGATCTTCCTTCACTTTCATGGTCAGCTAATTCCAATCTTCTAAGTTCTTCAAATCTTTCAATGAATTCTCTTCTTCTCAAAGCATTGCAACTTAGAACCTTGCAACAAAGGGAGGTTTTGGCTTCTAATTCTTCTTCTTCTTCTTATAATATTATTCCTCAAGGAGCCCATAATCTTAATTCTCAATTTGGAATAACTGACCATTTGAGCTTCCAACAAGCTTCTTCTTCACAACAACAACAACAAGAACAACAAGAGGAGCAACCATTGAACTTGGACTCCCTTTGGTGAAAAAGCCAACAACTTTTCATCATTCTATTAGAAACTTTGTAATATGTGTCTTAGTTCATCAATAAGGGAGAGTTTTAGGGGATATGCATGTAATTGTAACTTTGTCAAATTGGTGTACTATATTTTGAATGTGAAGTTTTAGGGATTAGTATATAGTCATATTTAGTTGAAATATGTTGTTGTATTTATGTTTAATTATGATATAATGTTGAAGTAAAGTCCATTTCAATGTTAAGGCTTGGGGAAAAACCCCAACTCCTTTGTTTCAAGACATTGTTATGTGATCTCATATATTTTCATCACAAGTACTTCTAAGTTATCTTTGATAATGGAAGGCTTTAAATTCTACTTTGATCTTCACCATTTACTTCTAAGTTTGGCTTTTGTTCTTTCATATATTTTGTATTGAAACCTCATATAAAAAAAAATTATGGCGGGTATATTTACATCTTTTTTGTCTAGTTTATCTTTGTTAACACTACAACAAATTAGACCTACGATGGCAGTTCTGAACTGCCATCTTAGGGGTATGATGGCGGTTTTACGACCGCCCTCTAAAGTGGTGCCATCTTAGGGGTATGATGGCGGTTATCTTTTAATGACGGTTTAAAACCGCCATTAAAAGAAACCGCCATTGTATCCCTACAATGACAGTTAAAAACCGCCATCGTATCCCTATAGTGGCGGTTCAAAACTGCCATCGTATCCCTACAATGGCGGTTCTAAACCGCCATCATACATATACGATGGCGTTTAGGGTTTAGGGTTACGAACCGCCATTGTAATGTATATTTAATGACGGTGAATGCCCGTCATGGTTACCTTTATAATATAATAAAAAAAATATTGTTAGTTGCCTTGAAACCAACAATATTTTTTTCCTTTTATAAACCACCTATGCACAAAATAAAATATCAATATATTATATTTTATACAAAAATTAACTCAAGTTCTACGAGACAACACACAACATCTTGATTGCATTGAAACCAACAATATTTTTTTTCTTCAGCTTATAATTTCAAGATACAAACAACAAAAAATTATTCATACATAAAATTTTACTACCATCAAATAAGCACTTTGATGTGACATTCTTACCAAGTTATCATTCATTCGTGGACAACATTGGCGTATCTTCAAACAATAGCGAAAAACGTGTGAATCCAATCAACAAACCCTACAAAAAGAAAACGAAAAAAAGATTGCAAAAATTTGAACAACATGATATATAAAAAACCAAACTTCTTGAGAAAGGAAGAAAACAAGGTGAAAAGATTATTTCTATAGCCCTCATTCATTTCTCCAATCATGAAGATAAAATAAATTAAAGAGAGAGCTTACACATGTTCTCCATTTGTTCTTGTAAATTGTTTCACCTTTCGTTGCTTTAATATTGTCCAAACACAGTTTGTTAGACTTATCACTAACTCTAAAATCTAAAATCTCATTTCAACATGAACTCTAAATAAGAAAACATATCACTAACTCTAAAATCTCTACGGGTGAAGAAAACATTACATTTCAAGCAACAACATTACATTTCAACCCTAAGGTTTTTCCATGACTCTGTGGAGACTTTATAATTTCTTAATAGGCACTTTATCAAAGAGGTTACGAGAATCTGCCTATTTGTTCAATTAAATTACATAAGCATGTGTTACGTTGCAATTTTAGCGAAAGAGAGAAAAAATCAATTAGACATTCATATATAGCATATCGTAATCATGAGTAAATGGATTGAGAAATGAAATGAAGGATATAAGGAGGACCTTCTCTCCTTTAGAGAAAGGGCAAGGATGAAAAACCTTAGCTTCATAAATGAGAAAGCTATGAAAAACGAGGACCTTCTCTCCTTTAGAGAAAGGGCAAGGATGGGAAGGCGAGGTGTCGAGTCCATTTTCGTCGTCGTCTTCGTAGTTATTCTTGGATGTGGTATCAGAGGAATCGTCTGAGTGAAATCAAATTAATAATAATCCAACTCTCTAATTAATTAAACACCATTCTTTTTAGCTTATATGAAAAATGTCCCCAATAATAAAAAAAAAAAAAAAAAGTGATAGATATATACCTTGGGGCTTTTGGGCTTTGGCCATTTGCATGTTCACCATACAACTCAGGGTTCTTGCTGAAATAAAAAGAGAGAAGTTAACAAATTAGGCCAATATGGTTTTCAAAACCATTTTCCATTTCAAGGTCCGAAAATTGTGGTTGGATGACTTGTAAAAGTTCATTCTAATGCATACATAGAAAGAAAGAAAGACGATTTGATTGCGAGAACAAGTCGAAGAAATTAAATAAAACATGTTTTGGTACAAGCTTATAAGCTAACCTTGCATTCAAGTTGAACTTTAGCCATCCTAGCAACCCTTTGAGTTGTGACTTGTAATTGAATGAAAAGCAGCTCAAGTTCTTCCCTAGGCTTTGTTGCATCCTAAAGTTTCTCTTGCATCCTGAAGTTTCACTCACTATAGTTCATGCTCACACTCTTGCCCTCCCCAAGGACATAAGTTTTTTTTTAGAAGAATCAAAGCTCATGATAGCTCATGCTCATACTCTTCATCAATTTTCATGCAACAAAAGATATGATGCAAACATATTTCTAAAATTTATTGAAAAAAAAGACTAATAGAGTCTAACTCTTAGGTTGGGCATGGGATACCTAAGAGTCCGAGACACAAGAAAGAAGCCTTACAGATACAATGATTATGACGATACTTTCATAAGGAGGCTTTTGGAGAAAAGTTTAATTGAGTAAATATGGTTTTTATCCCATCAGGTGGCTCACAAATGTAGGAGGTTGTGGTCGGTCTTGGAGTTAATTTTTAGCCATGGAGTTATCAAAACCAAAGGCCCCTTGAAATTTTGAATTTTAGACAAAGTTGGCATGAGAAACAGAAACAAATTTTGTGAAGATAGTTAGTTGGATGATAGTCATTTCTAATTCATTTCAACTCTAATTAGTCCAAGTTGTCTTCTACTCTCTTCGAGCTCATTTGGGAAGGTATGTTTCCGAAACAAGTCGAGTTTATTTTACATCTATGGCATACGAAAGCCTTATTACTAAAGATAGAATGAAAAGAAGTCCATCTACTCTTTGTGTCACCTCAAATCTAAGATCTATTATTTATGATGTGAAAACCATTAACCAAATTTTCATTTAGTGTGAGCTTAGTTCTCTCTAAAGAAATCTTGACCTCAACTTTTGACTTAAAAAAGATATAGAAGCTAGTTTTCATAAATACTCTCGGGTATGCGGCTCAAAGACAAAGCCAAAATTCTATGAAAAAATAATGTTAGGGCTTAGATCTGATCCTTGTAGTTAAAGGGAATAATAGAATCCTCAATATTATAAATTTAAACTTTTTTATGACTCTTGGAAAAATCCACAGACAACATATGACCTCAAATTGGAATCCTTTTGGCAGTCTTCAATAAAACAAAACTGCATTGGACCTTCATAATAGTATATAAGAGATTGTAGCAAAACAAACTAAACAAAGAAAATGAAAACTGTCACACCAAAGAAGAAAACACTCATACTTTACTCATTTGAAGTAAAATTGAATTTGACAGAAGGATTTTCGCCAACACGTAAGGATGTGTGCAGCTTACATACAACGGCCGGTAAGAATATAATTTAAATTCCAAACAACAACAAAACTAAACCGATAGGAGAAATGGCATAAACCATAATAGGATAAAAAAAAAAAAAAAAAAAAAAAAAGACCCCGGGATCGGAGTAAACAAATGTTCGTGTTGCAGAGATTAAAAACGAAGGGAAATAAAGCGGTGGAAATCACTGACCTCGGTGGCACCTAGGTTTTCAATTACAACAATACTGTTTTTTGGAGAGGAGAAGGAAGGAGTTAAGAAATGCGTGGGGAGAGAGTGAAAGAAGTAAGAGGTGAGAAAAAGATAGATAAACCTCAAAGGCCAAGTTCTCGTTCGTCGCCATCGTCAGCCATCGTCAATCGCTGCTGGAGTGAAGTTTTTCGCTGTTCGGAGGATGAAAATCGGAGCTGCAATGAAGAAGTGAGGGAATTGCAATTAAAAGGGAATTTAGGGCTGAATCAAAACGACGTCGTTTTGATTCAGACTTAAGATGGCGGTTCGAATCAAAACGACGTCGTTTTGATTAGTTAAGTAAACGACGTCATTCCACCAAAGTCTCCAGTTTTTCATTTTCACGGAATAGATGACGGTGGAAAACTGCCATTAAAAGTAAAACCGCCCTTATATGTTTGATTTCGAAAAAAAAAAAACAATGTAAATGAGCGCGTTTTTTTAAAAACCGCCATCGTAGGGTTTAGTTCATTTTTTAACCGCCATTGTAAGTCAAATTTGTTCCCTCCCGACAATTTCAAGCACTATTTGACTCTCTTTTCAAAGTCCTTTTCATCTTTCCCTCGCGGTACTTGTTTGCTATCGGCCTCTCGCCCATATTTAGCCTTGGACGGAATTTACCGCCCGATTGGGGCTGTTAATGTCGTTGTATATGAAATTCTGACATGCATGATATATGATAAAGTTGATTGACTAAATTTATAATTTTAAGACTAAATAGGTATAACGAACCTAGTATCGATTTGAAGATGAATAATCTTTGTTAAATGCATAAATAAGAATTGAAACAAAATGGTATGAAAGTTTAAGGATAAAAACTAATGTTTGAAATTGTGACTTAAAAAAAAAAAAAAAAAAATGGCCCTAAAAAAAAGATTGGAATCTAAACTTCCAAATAAATTTTCTCACATATATATATTTAAAAGTCAAAATAAAATTTTAAATGCATGCATTGCTAATTAGGGGCTAAAGGGTTTAGGGTTTATAGTAATAGCACATGTAAACATATTTTGTCAAAGTCTTTTTTTTTTTTAGTGTATTTTTCGAAGTACTTGGCTGAGCGTTTTACACATCTTGTGTTCATGATAAAGAGTTGACTTATTATTTAACCCTCTTTTTTTTTTTTTTTTTTTGAGAATTTAAACCCTCTCTGAATTTGAAATTTCTTAAATTAAATTATAAATAAAATTTGGTTCAAAAGCAAAACCTAATCGGTTGACTTCTGAATTTCATATTATATTTACTCAACTCACACGTGTGTACTGTACCATATAGTCTATATATATATATATATATTATTTTTCGAGTGCAATTGTATTTGATGGTTGAAAGTTTCTTTAGGTGGAATTCTGAAACCCCATTCCTAGTCAAACAACCTAATTTGCGTAATTACGAGCTAAATCAAAAGATAAAATATCCGTCGATATGTCTATAAATTAAAAGGTTCGATATATATATTAAAAGTTAATGACTCCGATATCTTTTATAAATATTCATAAAACATAAAAAAAATATATCATCTATTAATCCCAATATGGATATATATACTAGATCTATAACTTAGTTTGAGAGTAAAATGAACTTAATTATTAATTTAAATAATTTTTAAAAAAAATTGATTTTCAAAATTATCCATTATCTCATCGTTATAGTCATGGATATATCCGTAAAATTGGACTCTCGATATTGATATCCATATTGATATTTTTGTCATTGATCAAATGTCAGACTTAAGTTATATTTGAGAGTGATTTTGAAATGGTTTAAAATCACTAGAATTTATTTTTTAATCATTCGAAATCAATTTAATGTTTGGTTTTACACTTTTAAACACTTTCAAGCCATCAAAATTGATTTAGAAATTGTAAAAGCATATTTCAAAGTGATTTTAAACATGATAAAACTTAAAAGTGATTTTAACCATTTCAAAATTAATCTCAGGCATATCTTTAATATACTATTACAAATTACAAAGATGATTATTCTTATAACATTTCAAATCATCACCCTATGTTCGTACAATTTAGAATCATTTTATCCAAACTAGCATCTACATTTCGAAATAGCAAATCTCAAAATAAGTACTTTTTCAACATACAAAAAGAAAATAATTCTAGTTCTCAATTATTAAGAACTGTCTATTTGATCCTACTTTATGATCCTGTTAAACAAAATTAAGGGACCCATTTTTTACAAGCAAGGAATAAAACCAGATATTGGTCAAGAATTTGGAGAAAAAATTTGGATCATTGGCTGAATTGATATATGAATCTTGCACTTTGTAATGGAAAAAGTATATTATTTGAGCTGCTGCAGAAGAGATAAGTTATCCGAATCGAATTTACATGAAAGAAAATAAAAGCAGAGGAACCTATTACTCAATTTTTACTTTTCTAGCGAGAAAACGAGTGATGCACAGGGAAAAAAAGATCATACCCATATTAGCTTCAACTTGAAGCAATTGACCCAGTGCTTCTTATAAATTACCCAGCAGGCACAGCTCTGCAACCAGCTTCCTCCAATGGAAAATGGCAACGAAAATTTTCGGGTTGACTTAGGCAGACACCGGGTCCGGGGCTGTCACATTCCACATCATTCAACCTGGTATGGGAACCGAAATCAGGGGGTTCAAATGGGTTATAGAAAATCTAAATAATGATGTCCTTTCTGATTTAAATGAAGAATCCTAGACTGAACTGTACCATTAAAAGATAACAATCCAGATAAATGTTTAATAGCATTCTCTCATTTACTTGGGAGAACCCATTACCAGAAATCATGTCCCCAGCACTTAATGAAACAACATGCTTTATGGGAAATAATAAGGTACCTGAAATATGCAATTGCAATAAGAACACTCCATATGTTCACAAAATGGAAATGGTCTCCCAACCTAGTTCAGTGGATCACCAGTGCTTTCTGAGTCGGAAAAATCAAAATCTTCATCCTCTTCATACTCGCTACCTTCGTCATCGCTATCTTCATCATCGCTATCTTCATCATTGTCATCGTCTGAAAGTGCATCCAAAGATGCTTCCTTGTCCTACAGATCATCACACATATTTTGACTTCACACTTCTATTCAATTTTTATATCAGAAAAAAGGGAAATAGCAGACAGAAACTCACTTGGAAAGATTTTGAGACAGGTCCATCCTGAGACGACCAGTTACTCTCATCATCTGAATCTTCAGTGACACCCTACAATTGGCAAATAACAATTATTTCAAAAAAAAAAAAAAAAAAAAAAACGGGTGATCCGTGACAGTATCCTATTTTTGGGGTGGGGTCAGTGCGGGAAGCTAAAGCCACCCCACCCTACGCCGAGCCATACCATTGAACAGTTTCGACAATCCCACTCATACCAGAGAATTCAAAGTTAAAATAGTTACATTACATGATCAACCAGGAAACTCGTACAGTTTACTCATATATAATATAGACCATATGTAACTTTGCATGGAAGAAAATGTTCTGCAGAATTTGAGAAGTTTCTACTTACAACTTCCTTCTTCATTTGCTCTATGTTGTTCTCGAGTTCAGATATATGCTGACTGAGAGCCTACATAGTTTCAAATTGATGATACAAGGTGGACATCAGGGGTCAAGAAGAGTAGATGATTAACACCAAAAAAGTAAAGTAATGGACAAAAATAAAACCTCGTGGCGCTGCATGGCAACTGAACGCTTTAATGCCTTTGCCTTTGTAAGCAAGTTTCTTGGCCTCATGGCAATGGGTCGACGATAATTCTTTCCTCGATAGTAAATAAGAGCATATCCTTTTGGAACTCTATCTATTGAAACTAGGATTCCACCACTCTCATACTCTAACAACCTTGCCGTTTCTTCCACAAAAGCAAGTGTCTTTTGCTTGCTAATTAACTTCACGAGTTCCCTATGCTTCCAATGTAAATGCATGTTTTCAACAACACCATCAAAGACACCACGAATGCCTGGAAGATCATGATTATTTTATAAGAAAGAATATAGAAATTTTACATTGATAATCATCTATATTTTCAAATTCAATTTGCTCACCCATAGGTAAATATGCCGTCATCCGTAACCCAACCCTCCGAAACATGACACGCTCCTCATCTGTTATTGTTTCCTGGTCATCATCAGGGCCAGAAAGAACCATGGATGCTTCAATTCTAGATAGCAACTTTTCTGCTCTAAGTTTCTTCGCTTGGGCCTAACCATCAAGTTAATAAAGATCAAAGCTGATTATTCTATGAGAAGGGCGTCACACAGGATAATATCAGCCATCAAACATTCTGGGACGAAATAAAATTGATAATACTTACAACACCTAGCTTATGTTCAATTCGTTTGACGATTCTGGCAGTTTTTGCTCTGGAGCTTTCTTCAATCATTTTTTCACGCTCTTCAGCAGATATTTCCCTTCCCCACCTGGACTGAGCCTCATAGAATTCAGCCAAAGTACCTGCAGGTGCCTGTCCATCATTGCTTAATGAAGTTGCATCGACCACTTTACTTCGAACTTTCTCTTCCACATCTTGAATCTTTTTTGTTAGTTCCTGCCTTTCCGCCAAAGCTGCAGCTACAGTTGTTGGGAGAAAATCCTTCCCACGGTATATGACGATAAAATATTTATTTCTCAATAGTAACAGACCTCCTGTTAAATTCTGCAGCATGGATAAACTTTATAGTGAAAATAATATTAATACAGGCAACAAATAACTTGTCTAGACTTGAAGTATGTAATGTGAGCAAGTAAAACATAAATAATTATAGAGAAAATCATAAGAGCAGCTGCCTAAATAAGTTTATCAAGACTTATGATCCTTTTCGGGACTCAGGTACATTCTCTTGAGAGTGTAGACATCCTTTCCACTTACAATGACTACTTGATAAGTAATTGAACGAGAGGGACAGGAGACATTTGAAATTTTAGAAAAGAGATAACCATGGAAGACAAATAAGTTGGAAATTTTAATAATGATTATTCTTCTAGGACAGTATATTTGCATCTCACTATACTTGCAAACCATGAAGATAATATAGGTTTTTTGTCTTTTCCACCAACTACGAAAGATGTCAAACATCACAAAGTTCCTAAACTATCATATATTGAAAGGTTAGGCAATAGCCTCCAATAGGGGACATCAAAAGATTCTGTGGTATTGAGATAAAATAAACTGGCATTTTGGTTTTGAACTTCAGCTTCAAAGAAAAAGAAAAAGGAAGAAATATGAAACGCACCCCTATCTCCTCCGCCATGAGTTTATTATTGGTATTCTGTATACCTCTTTTAACAGCAATTTTAACCACTAGGCTTTTTTCCCAAAGTTTAAGTATAGAAGCTGCCAAGCCCTGATGGTTCCTGTTTCTCCCTGCGTGTTAGGATTTAGAGGAAAATTTTCACCAAATAGTGTTTTCATAACAGAATCATGTAATAAAATGAAAAGGCATGAAAAAATACCAAGGGCAAAATGACAAGGTAAGGATTTCGCAAGTTTCCTCATCTGAGTCATCTCTGCATTGGTCAGTCGAGACCGCATTCCAGTTGGAAGAAGCCTGAAAGGAGTTTTGTAACCGGGAACAATTGGAGGAAGCTGATCGGCATCAATAGGAAGAACTCCTGTGCCCCACCATTCAACAAAACGAGGACCTAAGCCATCTAGTAGTTGGTTGTATTCAGTCTCTTCCTCTGAAATGGCCTCATTAGGCTTTGGAGGAGCTCCAATAGGCAACTTAGTCTTCTCTGGAGCTGAAGCTGCAACATCGCCACTCATCGAAGTGGCAGCAGAAGAAACATCTGGGATGAATACCGTGTCCCCCTCCCTTGCAAGGGGTTTAGTTTTAGAAGGCCCTTCATAGTTAGCACCACGGTAAACTACCATAACACTTCCAGACCTCCATAGAACCAATCCTCCGGTTCTTCGCTGGTCATCACACCATGTAGTTAGTTACAAGCTTCATGCATACGTACGAATGAAAAACCAAGAAAAATAAAGGTGCCACTATACGAAGTTAAGTTTATCAGGACAAACTAGAGTAATACTAAAATTATTCATCTCTCAATCTATTTTGAGATATCATAAACTATGAGAATTCTACAAAGAAAGAATCAAATGCCTTTCATAGAACACTGTCCCACCAGGAGGACAATGGGTAGTTTTTGATAATGGAGTGCCATCTTTTTCAGGGGAAAAAAGGGATTTCTATCCAATGGTTGAAGAAAACAAAATTAAAGAACAATATGTAAATCTTGCTCTAGAATTAACATGAGAACACCCAATCAGTAACAAACCTCTACAATCTCGTGGGCTGTCTTCATATCATGCGCAAGCTCCTCATGAAACTTAAGCCTAACCAATTCCTCCTT
The DNA here is from genome assembly GCA_028017165.1 of Herpetospermum pedunculosum. Lineage (NCBI taxonomy): Eukaryota > Viridiplantae > Streptophyta > Magnoliopsida > Cucurbitales > Cucurbitaceae > Herpetospermum > Herpetospermum pedunculosum. The sequence continues at coordinate 3,027,809 of CM051530.1, forward strand.
CCTCCATTTCGCATGAATCTTCTCCAGAACTGCCTGTGTAGTCCCAGCTTTCGGTACATTAATCCGCTCTTTAATAAACATCCCCATTCTCCTCAGTCGCCTCAGTTCTTCATCTTCAATTGTAAATTCGGCTAATGTCGGAGCCTTCATCTTTCTCCTTTTCAACCCTCTTCCACCCTCTTCCTCTTCAGCCTTTTCATCCTCTCTCTCCCATGGCAGAACCATTTCATCCTCCCCATCCTTATTCGAATCCAATGCGCTGTCGGGTCGAATCCATTCACGTTGAAGTAAATCCCCAAGTCTTTCCTCCCCAGTCACCGGCATTGCCTCGAGAGAATCCAATTCATTATCCTCTACATCCTCCTCCTCGCCCTCCTCATCATCCGATCCTATCCCTAAATTTCGTAAGCGAAGAACAATTCGCTCAATTGCACTCTGCCCTCTGTTCTTATCGAGGGTCTGCGTCTGAATCTCCGCTCGATCATCTCGGGTCTTTTCGGGTACCTTCTTCTCGACTTTCTCGACTCTCCGATCATTCCGAGAGCTCCGAGGAGGCCACTTGGAGATCCAAGAAGAAGAAGAAGAAGAAGAAGGGGGTCCAGAATTATGCGAGGGTTTAGGGGTTCTCTTGCCGCTACGATCAGTGGGGGTTCTGAGAGAAGAGAATGTTCTTAGAATCTGCAAAGACAAATTGGGGTTTGAGAGAAGAGTACGAGAGTGAGAGGACAGTGGAAGTGAGTTCTTCAATGGCAGTTCCGATAGTTTGGCAGTTGCGAAGGCCATTTCTGTAAAGCTTAATCAACAATTTGGGCTGAAATGCATTGTTTCTTTGCTTTTCTCCGGCATTGGATGCAACCAAAGAAGAAACTTGAGGGTTGCAGAGTGGAGACGACGAGCTTCGACCCACAGAAGAAGATGATGGATAAGATTTTTCTGCAAAAGTCTGTCGTGATTTTTTCTTTCTTTTCTTCGGTTTTCTATTTTTAGGGATTTGTAAATAAATATCATTTATGTTTTTATAATAATAATAAAAAAAAAAAAAAAAAAATCATTATTTTATCAAATTGTATTTTAAATAGGAAGTTTAAAGTTAATTTTTGTTAGTACAGCAAATATGGTTCATAGACATTTGAATCTCCGACATCAAATGAATGAGTACACGTATATTGTTGAGTAATACACACTTTCGCAACTTAAACTTGACTAAGGGCATGCTCTGTAATCGCAATTCGTCGCCCGTAATTTAGATGATTTGACAGAAAGCACTGTACATGGTCAATTAGTCTCCGTAATTTAGATGATTAGACCGAAAGCACTGTGCATGGTGATCAATCTTATTGCGATTGATTATTAAGACTCATCGTTTTTTGACGAAATGACACACTTCGATTTTTTCATGGTACTCTGCATTTTTTCAAACTATTTTTCACATTTTAGTACCACTTCTTCACTTTTCAAAAAAAAAAAAAAAAAAAAAAAAAAAGTACCACTTCTTCACCCTAGTTAAACAATGTGATTTATTCTTAGATTAGTTACTAGAGCTCTCTCCCAAATTTATGGGTAAAAAAAATGATTTATTTTTTCCATTTTGTCTAATTTGCCAAACATAATATCATATTTTATTTATCTAAAATTTTGGTACATTTGATATTTTGTGTAATCAATAAATAAAATATTATATTTAAAAAAACTTAAAGCTAATTGGGAATTATGTATGGGGAAAAAATAGACTGCACAATCAATAGGTAAGAGGATAAAGCTTAAGTTCTTTTTTTTTCCCCTTTTTCAAGGAGACAAATTATGTTCTTAATTCTTATACATACTACATAGAGACATTTAGTTAAAAAAGAATGTTTGCAATCCAACTGAAAAATGCAGTAAAAATCACTTAAATTGTTGTGCTCATAGCTGAGCTCAACACCAAAAGGAACTATAAGAACACATTTATTCTCCAACCTTAAACTGTACACCTTTTAAGTTTACAATAAGCTTACTATTCATCATGGAAAAGGCTTGTGATTGTGCATCATACAAAGACAGTAACTTTAAACTCATCAATCTTACAGAACTATGTACCTATCTGTAGTGGTTTCTATGGACAATTAGAACTCAAGAATAGTTCAATTTCCAGAAGATCTCCTACTAATTGAAGAAGGAGAATTAAGAATTTCCTGACCAACCTCCTTTATCTTATTTATGAGAAGTGTTTGTTCAGTTTCAAGCTGTAGTATATATTCCTCTTGCAGCTCCTCCAGGCTTTCTAGTTCACTCAAAGTCGTCGAAAGACCCTCGAGATTAGCATCCTCGATTAAAGCCTGAAACTTGCTGATTGTTTGCTTCATCTGAAAAACACCATTCCAATTTCCAAACATCAATGTCAGCAACATAGGAAATGAAAGTCACATTCATAACTATAATCTACAACAGGTTCTTTTTCAAACACCGCGCCAATTGAAAAGAAACTGGTGCATTTCTGGCAGAGATTTGAAATAAAGATGGAAGAACAGATAACATAATCATAAATCTAACCAGTATCAGTAGTAGTAAATGAATTCAACATATTTGATATTTCTCTGAATATAAGCTCTGAGCTAACAATTGAATTTACTCTTGAAACCCCCAGAGGAATAACTATCCATTTCATCCCATTTCCCAGCAACCCAAAGGAAGTTCTCTCCTTCCAATGAGCATAAGAAACCTTAAAACTATTAATGCTTGGAAGTTCAAGAGCACTCCTCTTTCTTTTGGTTATTAACAAGTACAACTGTACAAGGTATACTCATAATCATTAGTTTCCTTCTGCCACATATATATAGGTTTTGGATATAGTTTCTCCTATACAGGAATCATCCTCGTAGGTCTCCTTTAATTATTGGAAGAACTTTCTTTTCGAATATAAAGATCAATTATTTTCTATGAACCCATTGGTTAGATTTGGAACCTCAGACAATATACCAATAAACCAAAGATTCTGCTCAAGATCATGAAACTGAATGGAAAACTTCATTAACTTGTCAAAGTAAAAAAAATTACAATTCTTAATCACACAGTAAAATACATCACCTGACTTGAAATTTGATGTGCCTTGGTAAAAGATGATTCAGAATCCAAGGTGGGTCTTGATTCTAAACTAAGTCTTTTCTCTTTCTCTAGATCTCGAACTTTTCTTGTGATTTGGATGTGGATCTCTCCTCTTTTCACCCCTTGAAGGGGTATCCATTTGTCAGCCATTTGGTTTGGAGGCAATCCTTGATACTCGACAACGCAGTCGCCTATGCTTGATGTGGGTAGTAAAGCATTGTGGTCTTTCACATGCAACAGTAAAGGACTACCATCATCAGGGAACTCTAAGGTCTGATTCCAATGAGGATTTAAAGTTTTGAACATAACCTGCAAGACATACCATCAACAGAATGTGATAGATTGAGATGAGATCGGGCAACATCGAAATGAAGATGAAAAATAAGCAGAACAAACCACTTGGCAATCCAGAAACATAATAGTTGAAAATAATATTTAGTTTCTCCAACCTTTGTTCGTTTCTTCAAGTTTCCATATTGTACTCTCACATAAGGGTCGCTTGTCCCTCCGATATCAGCAGCAACCAAGTCTTTAGCTTCTATGATAGCAAGTTCGATCCAACCATTATTTGAGCCTATGTTTGAACCCTGAAAGCAGAAAAATATTCTCAAATTCAACAAACTAACAGGTCAATAATTTAAGTCAATATAGCATAAGCAGATACCAGCTTGCATAGACATTTTACTCCATATGAAAACTCTTGAGTTATGCAAGCACAGTTTATTATATTTTCGACGAGAAGACAGAAACAGCATGATGCATTGTAATAAGCCATACCCTTGATCCTTCATAATCATCTGCCTTGACTGCCTCTATCAGAAGCCTGAGTTCTCCAGAATTTACTTTTTCGAGGGGGACCCATACATCCCTGCCTATTCCTTCGAAAAGTCCTTCCAAATTTACTCGGGCAGTACCGATATTTTCATCACCGAAAATATCTACGCCAAAGCATTTTATCTTGAGGTATTCACCACCTCCAATCTCATCAAACTCAAACTTTTGATACCAATTAGGATTTAAAGAAATAGCAGTTCTTGTTTTCTGGAGAGCCTGAAAGGAAGTCTGCCATGTAAATATAGGGAATTTTTTTTTTTTTTAACTATAAAGCTAATTATATTTCTCACGTTATTTATCTAATTTTCCTGCTCTTAAACTTTAATAGAAGACGGGAATAAAGATTTACCTTCCCATATTCCAATTTTACATATGACTCGCACTTGCCAGATTTATCCTTCAAACTAAGATCTTTTCCTTCTACAATGGTAATGGCGATCTTCCTTCCAGTTCTTGAAAGAAAATTTGAGGATCCATTAACCGATTGTTGAGGTCTAACATGAAAATTATGCGGGCTGTGTGAACCATCAGAAAATTGCCACTCTTTAACAATAAGCTTCACTGTTAACTGCAAAATAGGTTAAAGAAAGTGAAAGACTGGATATTTCCAACTAAATATTTTAACTTTCTATCTCAAGCATAAAAATGTGAAGACTCAAGTATTGTGATTCATGGGAAAGTTGGGGCAGTCTGAGACATGAAAGAAATATAAATGCGAGAAAGAAAGCAACTTTTTTTCACTTCTCTACTTCAGCTATAAAATAGACTTCATATCATCATATGAATGCAGAATAAATTCCATTGGGGCTTAAGTTCACCAAAATCGCTACATCGGCAGAATCTGATGTAAGCATGGACATGATCATTCTTTCGGTCATCTGTAATTATAGTTTATTATTACCAAAATAGGAAGATAGTACACAAAAGAGGCAGGGAGACAAGATATCTCCTCTCCTCCCAAGTCCCAAGCACTTAATAAAATGATTCACAAGTTCTTAATAATTGAATAGCTTAGTTAGACAATACATATCCACTAAGATGCAGAAATATTTTAGTTTATATATTTCTCTATGTTACAACCAAAAACAAATTCAGCCTAATAAAGGTAAGGTTCTCTTTGTGTTGGTTGATAAAATATGTCCCAAATTTGTATCCTGTCCTGCTATTCTTCTGACAACCTAGCTACCACAACCAATGGCCAAAATTGGATCTCAATTTGACCCAAAAAAAAAATAGAGAATGTGATAACAAACTCTGAACTGAACAAGAATGTAGTAGGCTAATGATCGGAATTGCAGGCACCAAGGTTAACTCCTGTAAACAAGTGTTGGCAAGGAAAGTTCCAAAAATGCTAACAGAAAAAAAGAAAGTCGGATGGTATACCTAAATTATCCATAAAACAGGAGGAAAATGCAATCATAAACAACATCATACCTCCCCACAATCAACACCTTCAAATGGGACAACCATTTCAACTTCTTTTCCACAAAACTCAGTGTGCTTTGCTATTACTTCAGAGTCAGATCCTATTGCCCAAAATGTTGTGGAATCATCAGTAGCGTACTTCATCTGCTCAACAAGTAGAAGAATATGAATTAGCTGATGCTAAGTTAGTTCATATCTTACGTGTCTAGGAAACCTACAAAAGTAAAGTACTTCCTCTTATTCTTTATATATATGTGTGTATATATGTATATAAACTTCCACTTTCATGCCCATTCAATATCATATTTTTCAACTTTTCACTTCTTTGGACTGCTTTTCGTCCAAACCTTGTCCTGATTCTTTGAACTCATCTTCTTTCTTGCCCTCTTTATTTGAGTGAAAGTGGACTTTTCATGGAAACAAGATTTCTTGTCCATTCAACGTAATGTGCAGCTCACTACAGGTTGGATGAACCTTTCTCATTGAGAAATAACTCAAAGGAGTGCAAAGTTAATAGTCACATTCTGAAATTCCAGATATCTAAGAAATCAAGTCACTCTAACACCCGAATTAGTTTAGAGCATTTATTACTTTCTTTATTCACAATAATGAACATAATTCATGCCTCTTTTTTTTTTTCTTTTTTTTTGCTTCTGTTCATTTCTGTGTCTTTTTAAAACAAGTATTCTAAGCACTCAAACTGTTGATGGATAATTCCAGAGAAGAATGGTCCTATCATAGATAAATCTAACTGGGCGGTCGCACTTCACATTGCCTATCATTTGTTTGGACTTGCAGTAACAGAAAAGGTCAAATGTCAAGCGAAATAAGTGCATCAAAACATAATTTGAGACAGAAGTAAAATTTTCAGGAGAGTACCTTTACTTCACAACTGGCTAGATAGTCATACTTCACATGGCTTGGGTTAGACTCATAAAGATTGAAGCGAAGAGTTCCTGTATCTTCATGTAAAATCATATTGAATGTTGAATTCCAGACAGGGCTGAAGCCTGATCTTACAGTAGTCCTCCTACTTAGCTCATCAAGTTCCACCTCGACAAATGTCTGCAGATCTTCCTTATCAGTTAAGTTTTCTTCTGGTGGACTATTCATATAAGTACTCAGTGGCTTTCTGGTAGAGTTTCCTCTCAAGCTGTTCCTGGAAACCTTACTGGCTGAGATGACTGTCACATATATTGTACCACTAACAGCCTTTTTACTCAGGTCAACTGCTGGCAATGAGAAACAGCGGCGTCGAGGTTCAACCATTGTCCTTACTATAAAGTCCGTTAGAAGTTTAACCTGCAAAAGAATGGGGCAGATCAATGTGGTATGACCAAATAAATGCATTTCCCAGAAAGGGTCCTCCAATTGTCATTTGGAAGAATGTATTTGCAAGTACAAGACCAATTTAAAGAAAAATGAAATGGTACTTGGTAGCTAAGCTAGATATTATGACAAAATTATTTTCATCAAGAATTCAAAGAGTTGGAAGCTAGATCAGTCAGTTTCTCTCTTTTCTCTATTTATTTTATTTTTCTCATTTGCTCAAATTGTATATCCAATAAGTTGTATTTTATAGGCCTCCCTGCATTTGTCTGTAAAGCCAAGAAAACAAGCATCTAATATTATGAAATTAATTGAAATAACATAGCCAAATCTGCTACCTAAATAGTAAAAGATCTTTAAATTATTTTTCATACTGTCTATCTGCACAATGTGAAGCACGCATAAATAATTTGACCTTGACGTGATGAAGAATAAGCTGTTTTTTTTATCTGGTTTCAAGAAGGGAATGAGAATTGATATATTTTACCAGCCAAGAAGAAACTCCTGGCAGCTCTGTTGCAGGTAACGACTGGCTTCCGCCACTTCCAAAAGCAACTCCTATTCTCACTTCTGGAGTACAAACAAATGAATACAAAATCGCTCTCCCCTCCAAGATTGGCCTCAAGAGAAGCTGTGTCAAGAAGTCCAGGCAACCAACAAACAATTTGAAATTGCTCAATACTTAACAGATGATTACATAATATTTTGCGTGATCTGAAATTCCTTCCGAATAAATTTAATAATATACTGTAAAGTCAAGCAGATACATTTTGAGAGGTAAAAAATAATTTAAGGAAAGAGGGCTTAGGAAACTACTTCACATACATCACCCTTTATGTGAATGCTGTTGATAACAATCCGTGCAGTTCCAGTAAATGGCATGGCCAACTTGGCAAGCAACATAATACTCATTTCATTTGTGTCCCAATCAAAACCCAAACGCATGATTCTCTGCAAAAGCGTACAAAGCAAGCATAATAAATACCTTGTATCGGGGTATTGGTCGACGGTTTGCAGGACAAGAAAACTAAATCTATTGTTAAGACAACATGTGAATTTTCAAATTTGAGATATGAAGAGAGCAAAGCAGAAAGAAAATATGGTCTGGACATTTGATCTGATAAGAGATGATGAATCTTCACCCTATAGATTTCTTAAAATGATAATATATTCTAGATAGAAGGTTAAACAAGATAGCAAACCTGATTACCAGATGTTGACCATTGAGTCCCACGAAGGCCCAAGCCAGGAGGACATGAACCTAGAGAAAACTCCAATAATTCTATTCTTTCCTGTATGGATATTGTCTTTCTCAATATGGACTTTGATGAGGCTAATCAACTCTATAAAAAAACGTTACAGAATACAATAATAACTTACAATAAGTCTCGGCCTCCGGTGTTTTAATCGTTTCTGCAGGAATAAAATTTCAAAAGTTAATGTCGGTAGAGAAATTATATAGACACTTCACGGCATTGAAGCCTCTTATCAAGTCAATTCCAAGTGAAAGCAACAATGAATCTACTCAGTTTCTAGAATCTATGAAGCTTTTTTTGTGAAACGTGACAGTAGTCATTGAACAGGAGATTATGTGAAACATTCAGGAACCAAGAATAGCTAAGTTCGTCTAGAGAAATGTTAGGAAACAAGATAGATAAACAGTTACTGGAACAACTTCAGCCAAATTTTGTAGTGTGAATATTGAGCACATTGAGTTCAGTTACAGCTAAAACCACCTCAAAAACAGTAAGCTGAAAAGAAGTTGGACATTATGCAGAAGGAGAAAAAGAGTTTCACCTCAACAATAGTAGAGAACTTTAATGAAAGTTTTGGGTTGATGTGGTTAGGCCAAATTTCCTTCAACAGCTTATTCAACCATTCACAGTGTTCCAGTGGTGTACTAGGCTGTAAATTAGAGAAAAATATTGAAATTGATAAATGTCACGGTCCAGAATCCAGATGGTAAGAATCAAGTAGTTTCAGTTCACCAACATCGCTTGGCTCAATTGACATAAAGTATGTACTCTCGACCAAAAGATCCGAGTTTCAAATCTCAACCCCACACGTTATACAAATAAAATAAAAAGTAGTTACAGTACAAACAATGAAAACCATCAAGGATTTCAAAAAAAAAAAACTTTCCATTTTTGGATTAGAATGTTAGAGAGGTGCTCCTATTGAATTAAAAGGGCATTACCGAGATGTCCAATACAACTTGCTTCCATTTTTTGTTTAACTCCTCTACTAGTAGCTGACGTTGAAAACTCCCATACTGCAAAAATAAATAGTACAAGATTTCATAAGTTTCCACGTTGTAAAATCCCAATAAACATAGAGCAGATGAAAGAAGGGAGCAAGAATCTTGTACAGAAACGTAACAAAATACTAATTCTGGAAAGCAATACCTACTAAAGTTAGAACAAAAGAATATTGAACATCAAACAAAAGCACATCTCTTAGCCTTTTCTGTAATCTCCCATTGATAATCATCAAGTATGATAAAATTCATATTCTATGTGATCAGAACAGGAAACTATAGAAGGAAAGGAAGACTAACTTCACAATATTTCTTCTACACCACGTTAAAGCTGGATACTATCTTTTTCGTTTTGGTAAACTAAATTCTATAAACCCATTTACCTGTAAGGTCGCCCAGACGGCAATAGCAAGTGGAATCCAATTAGAGAAAGAAAAAACCCATTTCTCGAAAGCCCAAGCAAGAAAAAACAGAGGAATCAAGTAACGAAGGAAAGGGTTCTCCAAAGCAGCATGGCGCAAAAGCTCAACAGTGTCTTCAACGTTGGACCTCAAATGCTTCATTTCTGAAGTTTTCCTCAACACCCAGATAAACCCTCCAAATATAACAGCAGAATTTCAATTTCAACCATGATTTTGGAAGGGCAGAGGAAAGAAAAGATGAAATCGGGAATTGGGAGCTTCTTCACCGATTGAACCAAGTATGGAATCAACGGAAATGGGAATAAATATGTGGAAAATTCGCATGGTGGGGCTGGAGATGTAACAGTTGGGAAGAAGAATGGAAATGAAATGAACAATCTTCGATTTGACAGATGAAGGAGAGAGTCCACAGCAAGTCTGCAACAAAAGCAGAGAATGATTTTGGGAATACATTTCTGATTTCTTCGTAAACTAAGCTGAAAGAAAAAAATAAGAAAAAGCGAAGTGTCGGCTAAGTGTTTTTTTTGTTTTTTTTTTTTACCTTATTATAAAAACAAACTATTATACTAATTAAAAGTGTCTTTTTTAAGTGTTTTTAATAATCAAAAGTTGTTTTGAGAAATTCTTACAATATATAAAAGCACTTGGAAGTATTTATAGACGAAATAAATAATAAAAGTGTTTCACTTAAAAATGCTTGAAAAACACACCTCTCAAAACACATCTATTTTAGTTTAATAAATTTTTATTTTGCCAAAAGAAGTATAACTCAACGCTGTGATGTATTGATTCTTGTCCTAAAATTTCGACTAGAGGTGGACCAACCCACATGTTCCGCCTAGATGGACCTTTGGTCTATTCAGGGTGATAAGGTGCTTGACTCACTTTTGGAGTCGGTCACAACTCACACTTGCGCACCTTTGTGGTGCAAGTTTTCTAAACTCTGATGCTCAAGTTAGTTTATTTTAGTTTCGAGTAATACTAGGTTTTTTGAGGTTGGTTTACTTACTCTCTCTATTTATTTATTTTTGTTGGTTTCTTTTTTATGAGAGACGTGCAATTGTGAGTGGAAGCAGACTATGACTCTTAATAGGGAGAGTATTTTCAAGTTGACCAACAACAGGGCGATAATCATTGTTTCATTCGATGTCTTGTCAGATCTTTTGTAATTAATGTTAGAAGGTTGATCTTATCAAGTCAGGTCGGCCCAACATTTATCCCTTATGAAGTGTGAGTTCGGGCAAGCAATGGATTTTAGAGAACTATTATACTAGCTTCTTAAACATGACATTTTTTAGCAACTTGAATTAAATTAATAAAATACTCAAAATAATAGCATAGAAATGCCAAAATTTAATTATTAAAGTAACTATCAACTTAAACATAGATCGGCTAATTAAAACATGTATCATGAACTAAGAGGACGGTCGAATTTTCAATCTCTACATGTTGAATTAAAAAAAAAATCATAAAAATAATAGTTTGATTTATATGTGAAAAGGTGTGAGGGAAAGAAACTTAACCTTGTTGAATATTATAAGATGATAAAAATCAAAATGAAACTAAATCAATTATAAAAGATTAAATTTATAATTTAATGTAACTATATTTTAAATTATAAGGACACTAAACATATTTTTGTTATTTTTTCTTAATTAAAAAATCTCACATGCTATGCTTGCTACAACTATTTTTATGAGTCAAGTGAGGAATGTGAGAGATAATGCGAGCATAGGACATGCACTCTCTCTCTGCCTTTATTTGATGTACTCAAAATAAAATAAAAACTGTAGAATGATAGAGATATTTTTTTTTTTTCGTTTTTTTGGGATAAAAATCAATTTATATCCTTAAATTTTGGAGGGTATATCAATTAAAATTCTAAACTAATGATTGTATCAATTTAAACTCTAAACTTTCATAAGTGTATCAAGTTACATTCTCTCTTAGAAAAATGTTAGTTTTCACACGTGTGTAGACTTATAATTTATCAATTAAATCTCCAAACTTTCATATAATTGATTAAAGTTTAGGAACTTATTTACTAAAATTATAAGTCTTCACGTTTAAATTAACGTTTTTAAAATAAAATTATAATAAAAGGTGTAGATTGATACAGTTTTGAAAGTTCAGGATTTAAATTGATAGAATCAATAGGTTAGGATTTTAATTGTATGTGTTAACTACCGTTTGTGGTTCGAATTCCCCACCCTATTGTATTAAAAAAAAAAAAAAAAAAACTATAAATTGATTTTTTTTTTTTTATATCTTCCAAGTGAGGTATGAATAGAGGGGCTATTTTCTATTTTTTCTATTTTTAATTTAAAATAAAAATGATAAAGTACTAATTTAAAATAAAAATGATAAAGTACAGTATTGAATAGCATTAGAGATATGACGAGAGATAATCACAGTGAAACGAAATAAATGTGTCGCATGCGCCACGATAAAACCTTATCAACTATATTTAAGTTTTTTTTATTAATATATATATATATATATATATATATATTTAAGTTTTATTTTCTCATTTATTTATTATTTTTTATTATTTTAGATTTGAATCCTACCCATTTATAACCATTCAATTTTTGGGTTTTTGTGATTTATGTTTTTTGTTTTTTATTTTTTTAAAATAAAAATCATATATGTTCTGTTTTTTTGTTTTCAGTTTTGAAAAATTGTACTTATCATTTATTTTAAATAATATATTAGTATTTTTAAACAAATTCTCAAAACAATTTTATTTTTTAGTTTGAAAATTTAGTTTGAATTTGAAAATATTTGTAAAAGAAAGTAAAAATAGTATTTATAAATCTAATTTAAAAAAATTAAGACTAAAAGTATTTTTTAAAATTTTTAATATTTTATAACGAAAAGTAAAAGTAGGAGTGGACGACGTGCATGGCATGTGATTAGAAAAATTGCACTATTATTCACAGTAATACATCTTATCAATATCAAATCAACATGCATCGAGGATTATTCTTTTTAATTCAATTAATTTAATTCACTGTCTATATCATTTCCCATTTTTTTATAAACCAAACTTCCAAATCTTTTATGACTCGTTGTCGTTGGGCCCTATATATAATAGCTAAATAATCAATTATTTCTCACTAGTACCCTTATATATATATATATATATATATAAAATACAAGTTAAAATATCAAAAATATCTTTCAACTATAACTTCAATTTAAAAAAATACTTTTGAACTATGAAACGACTAAAAAATGTCTTCACCGTTAATAACACATGAAAATCTAATGTAGGCAGTCAAATTCTAACTTGTACTCGTGTGACATCGAAAAAATGAAAATGTAGACGTCTGAGATGTTAAAAAAAACATAAAAATTATATTTTATCGGTTCAAAATATCAGGGCAAATTCAGTAGAGAATATATTCGAATGTCCACGTTTTCATGATTTTTTTTAACTCCTCGAATATACACATTTTCAATTTTCAGGTTATGTAAATTGTAGTACAAATAATTAGAATTTTGTCCACATAAAAATTTATGTATTTATTAATTGTGAGGATATTTTTAAAATGTTTTTGATAGTTTAAGGACAAATTTTTAAACGTTTTTCATAGTTTTAAAAAATATTTTTGAAACTGAATAGTTTATTTTTGATAATTTAACATGTTCTAAAATTGAAGTGCGAAGTATATAAATAATCATTGTATCACTTTTAAGCTCAATTGAGGAAATCATTAATAATTTTATTTAAATATTTTATAAATTTAAATTTCCATCCCATGTTTAAATTGTGATGAGAATTATGATGGAATAACAAAATAATTTTATTTAAATATTTTATGTTTAAATTGTGATGAGAATTAGGATGGAATAACAAAATAATTTTATTTAAATATTTTATAAATTTAAATTTCCATCCATTGTGATGAGAATTAACGATGGAATAACAAAATTGGAAATATGATAAATTTGAAGAAAAAGACTATATATAGTTTAATTTTTTTTTTTCTTCATCTAAAAATTAATGTACTCTATATATACGAACAAAAGCTAATATAAACATAACTCATGGATACATTTTTTAAGTCTGCATAATTGCTTTATTTATCATGATGAACCAAACGTTAACTCAGTTCACCAAATTTTAAGTTAGTGTCACAAACACCTCATTAATAATAATATAAACGATTTTGGTTTATAGTTGAACGGTGCTTAGATATGTTGTTGTGTGGAGTGAGAGATTCGAATATCTGACCTCGTCAATTGAGTTATGCTCTTGTTGTTGGTGACATCATGTTCGATATTCGATGTTATATTATCTTTGAACGAGTCTTCTTGTTTGATGATATCATTTTCGATGTTATATCTTTGAACGAGTTGAGTTAAAGTTGAATACAGAATTATGAAATAAAAAACTAACCTCCCTTTTTTCCAGCTAAAAACAACCCTACTACCTCGTCTACTCAAACACGTGGCCATCTACTCCCCAACAAATCACCAATTAAAATCTCAACGGTTGCCTGACGTGGCATCTTCGTTTTGATTACAATGGGACCGCATGCAGCAGATAACTCTGGGTTATCTATATAAACAAAATCCCCGTTTCTATTTCAGGAACCATTTTGATTTTATGAAACCAGGAATGAATCAAATCGATCTGAAAATTGAGAAACCCTAAATTGAAATTATGAGTCCTCAACAACAACAGCAGCAACTCCATGGGAAGATCAGGGATAATCAGAGCACGATTACTTCCAACAATGGCGGCAAAGCGTTTAATCCACCTCCATTGAAGATCAATAAGGATTCTCATTTGATCAGAAAATCTTCCTCTGCTTCTACTAATACCTCTTCTCCTTCCTCCTCTTCCTCTTCCATCACCTCGCTCGTCAATGGCGTCGCCACCGCCGCCGCAACAGCTTCTCCCAAGCCACCACAGCGTCATCCGGTCATTATTTACACGCATTCTCCCAAAGTCATCCACACGCATCCTCGAGATTTCATGGCGTTGGTTCAGAAACTCACCGGAATGTCTCGATCCGACGACGAGGCTTCTCCGACGAAAGCGACGAAATCCGTAGAGGTGAATAATAATAATAATAAAGGATCTAAAGCCGTTGTGATTAGTGATGATAATGAATCGTCGTCGGTCCTGACGGATGAGAATTGCTGCAGCAGCGGCGTAATTGAAGGTCAGGTTAATTCGTGCTTTGCTACGCCGATGTTTGAAGCACCACCACCGCCACCTCCGCCACAACTACTGGCGAATTCTAATTACCTAACTAACATTCCGGTATACAGGCCGAATTCGACGGAGTTTTTATGCTCGAATCAGCCGTTTTTTAACTACGATGATTCTTTTCTGTTTGGTGCTCCCAATATCCATTCTCTTTCGTCCAATAATTCCACATTGAACGGAATTAACGAGTTCTGCGATTATAGCGAATATTAGGGCTTTTTTCTTCTTATTCTTCTTCAAATTTTTTCCAATCTGATTTTGATGCAAATAAAACAATTATCCTTCCTCTTTAATTCCAAACCAAATTTGGATGGCTCTGTTCATCTCCGAGATTTTGTTGTGTGTTTCTTCAATTTATTGATCGAGTGTAAGAATTTGATTATGCTTTGGTAGATATGGAAGTTTCATGATGTGTAATTGTTTCTTCATTAATGAACTGGAATTATTGTTCTTTTCATCATCTCTATATGTTAATTACTCCTCTACGTTCAAATTTCCATTACTTCTCACTCACTATGTTTCAATTATTATTATTTTTTTAAAATAAAAAACAAGAGTTTAAATCAATTTATTCAAGGGATGATGTTATGAAGTGTGATTTCATATTATTACGTATCAAAGCTATCGAACTAATTAAATAAAGATTAGCCTAATTAAATGAAGAGATTTAATTTTATCATACTTATAAGTTGACATTATTTATCCTAATCAACAATTTAGCCATACTTGTCAACAAAAAGTAGGAGATTTCAAGTTTGAATCCCTAGCTAGCAATACTTTACTCGGTGAAGGTTATCTTTTCAAACCTTTATGAAAGATGTTTGATAAAAAAAAAATTAAAAAAAAATTACAATAAATGAAGTTGGTGAGAGGTAATTTTGAATCTTCGAACTAAAAAAAGGAGTGAGTATTACTATTGCATTTTCCCATTTTGTACGTTGAATTTTTAAAAAAAATAATAAAAGATTTGTTAGTCAATTTATATCTTTCATTTATCAATTTAATTTTAATTTTATTATACATTAAGTTGAGTATATATAAATCACCCTCAATGTTTCACAATTCACAACTCATTACACTCTTCTTTTCGTTTGACATTAACATACTTATAAAAAAACTAAATTAGAAGCCAAGGAACATAGTTCAATTAGTTTTTTTTAAAACATAACAAAACTAAATAATAATTTGAAGGTCTTGAAGAACAATTGTTGATATTCATGTGGGGTGGTCTTCGATCCATATCCCAGAGTGTTTTAAGGTTCTCGCGTGCCTAGCTAAGTCATTTGCGACGCGACCAGCTTTGAATATGATCACCTTCTTGAAGAGAAATGAGGTAAAGAAACCTTGAATATGGTGGTCACTTTCTTGAAGAGAAAGGAGGTCATCGACAAAAGCCCGAGTTCTTGGTCAAAAGCCTCCAAAGGGAGTGAAGGTCAGCATCGATCACCTTTGAAATTCCCTACTGAGTAGAGTCATTGTCAATAACGACCATAGAGAGGTAGGATGAAATAACGACCATAGAGAGGTAGGGATGAAATAACTAACGACCATGGAGAGGTAGGATTTCATCGAGAACATTGTATCTCTCCTAGAGTCTTCCATTAGTTAAGACTCTTTTTCTATTTTGAAAGAAGTATATATAAAAATGGAATGTTATGACGTTTGTAATGCACACTCCTGCATTTCGGATGTTCGATTTAAAAAAAAAAAGTTTTCTAATATGAATTTGCTCAATAAAGTAATTATTAAAAACAATAAAATTAATAAAATTGTTTTCTTCCATTCGTTAGCTCACAACATTAAGAATCGTTATGAAAACTAAATTTGAATTATTTTCCCTTGGGATTATTATAAAAGTGACGAGTGTCTATCCGGGGAATTTACACTTCTACCCTTGTCCTAACAAGCCAACATGAAATAAAAGTTAAAACCCATAAATAAAATACATATGTTACGGCTTTTTTCTTCTCTACATGTAATTACAAAGTATGATCTGAAATTCATTTCCTCTTCTTGTCTTCCTTTTCCCTCTCAAGAATAACAGGAGCTGCTGGAATGCTGAACCACCATTCCCTTACTCTTCTTGTCCATCTCTCTGTGCTTGCTTTTCTTGGAGCTGAGTACCTTGTAAATCCCTCCAAGAACACCACCAAAAATAGCCATTTTGTTGGCAGGAAGGCCAGAGTTATGGCTATCACTACAAGAGAAGCTGCAAACTTCATTGTGGCCTGATCATCATCATCATATCAACAAAACCACCAATGGAGTATTATTCAATTATCAAATGAATTCCCATAGTATACAACAGTTGAGAGAGATATTTCAAACCTGAGGGAAAATGGCCAGCAGCAAGGCGCGCAGCTTCAGGAGAACGATATTCCCGTCTTGGATGAACTGTTCCGCTTGAGAAATCACATTCTGAACGGCCAAAAGCTGCTCCATTGCATTCATTGCTGGAGGGGCGATGACCTTAACTTCGTCCACTGGGGTACCTTGGTTGAAAAGTCGTGTAAGCATCATGAAAACTGCCATGAACACGAGTAGCAGAGAAAAGGCGTAGCCCAGCCAGTCCCTGTGAAAAGAATGTCCTAAGTTGATTATCAACATTATCTAGTAAGAACGCTTCAACTTAACTTGAAGCTCAATAGTAATGAAAAAAAAAAGATGAAGACCTTAATCTGCATCGTTACCCGAATAACGGAACTAGCAAGATCTTCACATAATGCCAAAGTAAGACACTTAAAACCCAAGTTGTATATCTTGACAATTACCTGTAGATAATATAACTGGTGACCAAACAGAATGCCAAAGACTTCATAGGATCTTCCCATAATGCCAAAGAAAGAAGGTACTTCCCAAGTTCACTCACTGGCAACATTAATTCCTGCAGTACACCACAACAGAGTAAATAACAGAGGCTAAAAAACTTTAAAATAGAACATCCAGACTATATGAAAGATCCGAACAGAAAGGATTCAGAATCATCATCCATAAAAAAAAAAAAAAAAAAACAAACAAACAAACAAAAAAACTTAATAAGAGTGGTAGTGAAGTTGCATTGAAAACGAAGAATATTCTACTTTAACCATGAAGCCTAATCTTTAATTAGGCAAGAACAATACCTTCATCACTGCCAGATTAGTATCAATGCCATCTACTTTTGCTCCATCCACCGTCTCTTGAGCCATCACCACCTTTTCATAATTGTTTCTTGATTCCTTCACTGCCCTTTCCAAAGGAGTCAATTTTCCAACAGCAATCTCACCCACAAGAAGCTCAATTTCATTTGAATCGTTTAAAGCTGTTCCGGTTCCAAATCCCAAGTGAGAAACTAAGCTGAGTGCTGAAATTGAATGCATTCCCTTTACATTAATAGATTTATTTGTCCGGTCACTCTCCTTCATGTCCGACATACTTGCAAGGGTTTCCAATATTAAGTCCCCACCTGGGAGCTGATCGCAAAGATTGAACATGAGAAGCGACTCGCACCCAAGAGATGGTGTAGAACATATATCTTGAATGGCTTGTAAACGTAGAATTCCAAGGACTGCTTTTGAGAGAGCTTCACTCCTTTGAATTCCCTTGATCTGGAACTTGTTGATAAATCTATGAACATATAAAACCTCACGGATGATTGCCAGCCAAAAATCTCTGCGAGTATGGCCTTTAAGTTCAGGAAATTCAATCACAACTGGTTCTGATCTACAACATTTACCCAACAAAAAAAGGGGTGAAAATCAAACTTGACAGCTCTTAATACTCTTAATGATCAAATACGTTTGTACCATTAGCCCAATGAAGCCAAGCCCTGCCAAAAAGAAAGGAGTGAACTACTTACAAGGAAATGGATTTATACAGAACCGCCTTATCAAAGATCCGGGTACCCCATGGTCCAGTCAATTCAGGTTTGATAACCTGTTTCAGATCATCACATAAGTCATATTTTTTTGCCTTGTCAAATGACACGACACGAAGAGCTTCAAAGTAAAGTGCATGATCTGTCAGAACAAACCTACCTGCACACATGAGAAAATAAAGAGGTGAAAATAGAAATTAAATAGTAAGATCTGCAAAATACTATCTTATATATACTGCCTGCTCGTAACAATCCTTTTTGTTTGATGAAATATTTCCCTCAATAACTATCATAAGCAATGGGTGGTAAACGTGCACCAATGATAGGAAAAAAGAAGTTAATGAAATCATTCCATGACTCACCCGGCCATGTAGAAATTCCTACATGTTCAAGAACTGGTTGTGTGGTGACTGTTCCATCCACTTCTAAAATCTTTTCTTCTCTTAATGATCTTTCAGACTGAAGAAGGTTCGACTCTGATAGGTTTTTCATTTTTCTTATCACTCTATCAAGATGAACATGTAACATTAGAATGAGAGTATTAACAAAATAGCAATTTTGATGCATTAGAAAAAATTGAAAGGTGCCTACTTTTCTAGCGCACTCAGGTACTTGTCGTAGATAGAGAACTGAAGTCTAGTAGCAGACGATGAAGTAAGCACCTCAAAAAGATTTTCACTAATGATCACGTTTGAAATTATGGGAACTGCTGGAGCAATTCGAGAGAAAGCCCCCACCCCAACTGATGCATCTTCAGCTATCTGTAATAAAGGTCAGCTATAGATGAATATTGAAAACACTAATATCGATAATTTCATAAACAACAAGGACACAGAATCTTCATATGCACCATCTGACAACATTTTTACTGGGGGAGTGAAAGCAGTATGTTGTGGTAAATCAAATAAAAATTCCGAAATGGGACAACATGCATAACCGTTAAAGAAATTATCCAGCCTGAGCACCATATACTCCAAAAGATTCTACAAGAATTGGCAATAGTAAACCATCATGGGGTTGGCTGGTGGTCAATAAGGGTCATGAGAACAGTAAAGGGCTTAGAGAGAATGAGTTCAAACTATGGTGATCACCTACCTAGGATTTATTATAAAGTAATATGAAGTAGCATGGTAAAGTAAACTGCATGCTGGTGGCATCTCAGATAAAAGGAAAGTCAGTGGAACCAGAGATAAACCTCTGAGAGGTTTAAGGCCATTGATTGTAGCACTTTATCAATATGCAAACAGCACACAGGAAATCTATAGTTTTGGCAAGTCTGAAACAATCCAAGTGAACTACTAAATGGGATCAAAAGAAGCCTCTTAATGATCAAGTTATATTCATTTTCCAATTTCAACCATCCATATTAGAGAGATCCAGACAAACCCTTTAAAACCAAAAACTTACATTAAGTACAGGCTGGCTAGAACTTGCTGGGGCTTCCCAAGCTATCATCATGTCAAATGACAAGCGTCGAAATTTTTTATCAGCCAAATAGCCTGTATTTTGTGTAGATAGAGCAAGTGTCCTGAAACAGCAATACTCCAGAAAGTTTCTCGCATAATTTGAGAGAACCTTTATTGAATCAATTGCCTCCACATTAAAACTTTCTTGAAGTTCGCTAGCAGAAACACCAAGGATTCTGCATATTTGACATTGTAATGGATTGAACATCAATTCATTTACATCCTTGAACACTAATTTACCATCCTAATATAAATGACTTCCAAGTAACAGTTGAAAAGAAACATCAAGAACCACTAATCATACAGCAAGAACAGAAAAAAAGAACATAAGATTTTTTCCCAGGAAAACTACAAGGACTACTGAAAGAACAGAACATGCAATGAAAAACTTACTTTGAACATTTCCGAACAACCACATTGGCAAATGGAGAGAGCTCACTAATCCAATTCCTCTTACCAGAAGGAGACCTTTCAATTTCTTCAAGTTCTTCATCAAAAAAGCTCCGCTTCCCTAACAACCATTTAAATGAACTCTCTCTAACAAGCCCTTCGATCGTACTTCTAGTTTTGCTAACCACAGCCATCTTATTCAAAATCTTGCAATATCATCGAGCTGAAAGATACCCTTACCCAAATTAAGCACCATCTCAATCACACAACTGATGAATTCAACTTACAATGTCACTTAAACAAGCAAAAAAACGCCTACCCTCGTACAGAATTAGTAACTTTGGGCAGTATTTCAGCCAATTACCCCAAATTAATAATCCAAACAGAGTAACAATTTCACTGTTTGAGCAACTTTACCTGAATACTGGAGCGCTACCCTTCAATTGATTAAGCACCCAAAGAGCCAAAGAGAAAATCCAACGAGCAGAGTACCAAATTCAATCAGCTTGACAAGAACCCACCGCCGCGATGAACTCCATCGAAAACCCAAAACCCAAAACCCAAATTTTATTTAACAATACCAAACAAATTGCAGCTACAAACAAGAATCATAACTTCGAAACCCTATTACTCAAACGCAACCAGCGGCTAATTCTCGTAAACCCTATCCTACAAAACCATTTATCTACAGACCCACAGCGCCGATTCGCCGGATTTTGAAGAATGACGCGTGCTGACAGAGCAGCGAAGAGTCGGTTCGATCAGTATCCGCAATCGCAAGGAACATCTAATATTCTGTGATGATGGGTTGGGAAATTGGGAAATCTTGATTCTTGCATAAGATCAAGAAAAGAAATTAAAATGAAAAAAAAAAAAAAAAAAAAAAAAATCAATCAGATGGGTGTGATTGAAGAGCGAGAAATAATGAAATGATGAGTTATCGGCACATACGAAATTATGAGTTTGATGCTTCTCGCTGAGGACACGTCGATGGGTTGATGATTGTTCAGATGCGGGCAGCTACATTTTAGTCATCCAACATGCTCATTTCTAATTGGCTGGGAGATTTTCCAAGTTTGATCCATCCATCTGCACCGTTGATTGAATTTTTTTTTTTTTTATTATTATTATTATTATTACTTTCGCTAGAGATATATGTCTCTAATGTTGAGATGTTTTCTCAATTAGTCAATTTAGTATCTATTCTCTTATGTTTACATTTTTTTCAAATATACCATTTTTATTAGGTCGGTTGTACGAGCAATCAGGTTCAAAATAATTGTAAATTTAATAAAATAATGGTAAATTTAACAAAGTTTAAAATTTATTGCAAATATGACAAAAAATCAGTGACTACTATTCGTGATAGACTTCAATAGACTATTATCACTAACAAAATTCTATTAAAAAAAAAAAAAAAAACTATAGATTTTCCTTTTTATTATTAGTGATAGAAAAGACTCCTATCAGCGATATATTTCCCTTTTTATTATTAGGGATAGAAATGGTCATATCTCCAATTTTTTTAAAAAAAATACTATATTTTTAATTATTTTACTCTAAATTGACATGTGTTACAATTTCTTTTTTTATTAGAATGTTAAATTTAGTTTATGATAAATTTATATCACATGGTTTTTATTTTTAGTGAGGGTATTAATTTAGACAATGAATTAAACTATCTAAAACAAAAAAAAGTTTATAATTTTCACTCCAAAATTTTAAGAAGTTTGGCAAATTTTCCACTTTCAAGTTGATCTAATTTATGGCCTACATTTTTATTAACTCACTCAACATTATATCATGTAAGTTTACCACTACTGAACTTGTTGAAACATTATATCAGATAAATTTACCATCAGTGAACTTGTTGAAATTTTTTAAACAATAAAGACAAAAACGAATCATAGTGAACTTAGTTTAGCTGTAATTATTATACATTAAAAAAAAAAAAAAAAAAAAAAAAAAAAAAAAAAAAAAAAAAAAAGGTTGAAGTTTCATAAATCAAAAAATATATTTGAAAGAATATCATAATCAAATTTGGATTATTAGTATCATCATATAAGGTCATTGTCAAGAGAACATTTTGAGGGTCTCCCCAACATTTTTGTTAATATCTTTTAAAATATAATTTCAAAGTTTTCTATTTTGTGGATAGAGTGCAATCAAATCTTTGATATTTATGTAATGTATGAAAAAGTAAATTGAATTGGGATGAAATAAAAAAAAATATATAAAAACATAGCTAGAGTTAAATTTGATCTAGATTTTTCTTCCTTTTGTGTTAAATTATCCCACTATCTAAATATTAAATACACGAATAATATTATAAAGAAAATTGATAGAATTTTGTAAGAGATGTTCAAATCAAATATAATTATAAAAAAACAAATCAAGTAACAACACAATAATTGATAATTATCTAGCTTACAACTTGAAAGTAACTCGTAATTAACATATATTCCTTTGAAATGTTGAATCTAATCTACATATTTTTAATTGATTCATATTTTATTTTTTTGAAAAGATATTTAATTAATGTGAATATTGAACCAATAACCTCTTAGTTAAATCCACAATCTTAAACTCCATCAACATATATATTTTATTAATATAAATATGGGGCAATAAATATGAAGTGTAGGAAATTGTTGAAATTTGGTACATATTAAATTATATTATGGTGAGATAGGTGAGTTAGGTGGACCAATGGTTATGGACCTAACTAATCGGTTAGACTTTTCTCGAAATAATAATAATAATAATAATAATAATAATAATTTTTTTCCTCTCATCTATTCCTGTTTTATTTTCGTATACTTGTATCTTAAACATAATTATTTATACTAATGTAACAAATTTATCAATTACTCTACAAAACAATTTCCATGTAGTTTGTTAGTTGTTGGTTGCTTTTTACCTATCAAATAAATATTTATTTTAAATATAGACTAAATTAATTGACGTGTGCTTCTATCATTTATTTATATGCTGGTTTAACCAAGTTTATTTTTTTTCTAATAAACAAAAAGGTTTAGTTACCCTCAAATGTTTTGGTAGGAAAATACTAATTAGTTTAGACCTAATAAAATAAGGAATAAATATAAATAATTGAGTTGTTATATGAGATGAATCATTTAAAACTTCCATATATATTTCTTAATTGGATTTATTGTTTGTTTTGTTTTGTATTAAAAATAAATAAATTAAAATCACAAAATATAATATTTATAATGCAAAAAGATGTACATATGCATAGCGGTCTTAGCTCAGCTAGTAGAGCGCATGACTTTTAACCATGTGGTTGTGGGTTCGATTCCCACAGACGGTGGTGTTAAGTTCTTATGAGATGAATTATTTAAAACTCAATCCTCGGGTAGATAATGTACTTCTTCTGAATATAACTATTTTTTAATTATTTGCTTCATCTTGTTTATTATCACATAATCCAGTATTTAACATGTATAAAGACAATACAAGTGTGTAGCCGTCTTAGCTCAGTTGGTAGAGCGCATGGCTTTTAACCATGTGGTCGTGGGTTCGATTCCCACAGACGGCGCCATATGTACAAAATGAATGTTGTCTACATAAAATTAAGAAACATACATACAATTGTATAAATTTTTATACACTAAAAAAAAAAAATGTTAGAGATTTCAAATTCACTCATAGAACTCAAAAAAATAAGAAAAAGAGAAAAAATGATTGGGCCTCAGTAGATGTTAGAGCCCAACTGAGCTGCTCTTCGTACAAATCCATTCGTCTTGGGCCTCCCACATTGTCGCTCTAAAGAGCCCATTTGGGCTTTCAAGGCCCATATTTCAACTATCTTCCAAACAGAGTTACATCCGTGAGGCGAGGCAGCGATCAACATCAACAAATTTTATCTGATATTGCCAAATGTCAAGAATATCATTATTTTATTATTATTATTTTTTTTTTTCCAATTTTAACCTATTTCAACAGTTTTTCGTTTTATATATATTAATATACCAAATACGACATTCACAACTGTAATTATAATTGAAGAACGTCCGTAGTCTTGAATTTGTACGAAGAGCAGTTCAGGCAAAAAAAAAAAAAAAAAAAATGTTGAATTATTCAACTTTATGATATATTTTTCAATCTTTTGTCAAAGTATAGGGTTGACACGAGAATGAATCCTTTGTAGAGTTATGGATTGATCTGATGGTTAACTCTTATTTGACAGTTAGGGGTTGACACAAGGTTCACTCCTCCGTAGTGCAATGGACGGACCTACTGGTCACCCTTCATTGACGGTTAGGAGTTGACAAGAGGATCAATCCTCCATAGAGCCATGAATCAACTTGCTGGTCAGTCATTTGTTGACAGTGATCGTGCCATGGGCTGACCTGCAGATCATCCCTTCGTTTGCAGTCGTCGGGTCATAGGTTGACTTGTGAGTCAACCCTTCTTTGGCAGTCGTTGAGTCGGGACTGGTCTTTTTTTGAGTTTGTGGTTGTCCCTTGGGTCAACCTTCTTCTTAGGCACATGCTGACCTGTGGGTCAACTCTCTTTTTGGGCAAGGGCAGACATATAGGTTGACCCTCTATGCTAGTGGCCGGACACTCCTCTTTGTTTGGGCCGCTTGGGGTTGGGCTTCTTTGGTGGCGTGTTGGGCCTTTATGAATTCTTTGGCCTTCTACAAGTGTTGACGATTTTCACTCATAACAAGGTCAATCGATGACGATTACTAAAAAGATTCTAATTATTTTATAGAGAAATATATTTCTTAATATCATAAAAAATAAAAAATACCCATTTAATGACAGGACATGATGTATTAGCAATTGTGTTAGAAACAAATAAAAAGAAAAATCCAGTGTATTCTAACCTATTTGACTAATTAGCTTTTAGGTATGTAGTGATTTAAAAACAGTAGTGTGAAACAAAAATTCATGAGCAGTCATTTCAATCAAAAAAGAGAGAAGAAAAAAAAGGTGAAGGCAAAATAAAAAAAATAAAATTAAACATTGTGCAATAGATTGGATATGTGAAATCAAAGGAAGAATATAAAATTTGAATATTTAAAATAGAAAAGAGAATAGTTAGAAGTTAGAAGAGGATGCATAAAGAAGAGAATGGAAAGAAAGGCAAGAAAAGTTGATTTATTTATTTATTTAATTTTGAAGAAAGAGAGAAAAGGATATAGATTATTAGGTAAGGGTTGTGAATATGCAAACAACTAAACTTGTTCTTTGTTTACTTCCCCCATTCCCCACTTGAGAGTTGAAAGATATATAGAGAGAGGGCTTGAACTTGACCATATCAATATATGAATCAAACACAAAGTGACCCTCAAATCTTACAAAAAGCCCACAAAATGACACCAAACCTTTACCACATTTGGACCCACTTCCATTGCTTGTTCATGCATGTTCCAATTAAGCACACACACAATTCAATCAACCATTGGGTGGGAGTCAAACCAAGTCAAACCCCATAAAAAAAAAAAAAAACAAATTACAACAAAAAGATTGAGTGGGGGAAAGAGAAGCACCCAAACAAAAGTGGGTTTGCCTCTAGCTAGCTCTAGATAGAAAGAGAAAGATCAAGGTTTAATAAGAACTGGGTGAGCTCCAGTTAACTTATTAAACAAATTATTAATATCTTAATCAGTTTAACTATGTTTAAATTGAGATGAGATTGTCAACAAGAGCATATAGTTCAACGACGACATAATGTATCGTCTACTGACTATGAGGTCTTAAGATTTGGTCTTCTAACTTGATTAGAGACACATGTTTTATATCAGTTGAACTCGTTCGAACTGTTATGAAAGAGTATTAATATGCCCTAAGATTTGGTGAGTTGAGAGGATGAGGTCTTATGATATTGGGTTTGGTTTGTTTGGTTGGTTAGAAGAGCCCACCATTGCCCCCATCTTAGCTTTGGCCTTTGGGGCATCCCACTGGCCCATTAAAAGCTGTCCCTCTCTTCATTCTCTCTCCCATTTTTATGGATTCATTGCATCTACCTAAAGAAAAATGAAAAATCCAAATCTCTCTCAATTTGATAAGTTTTTTCTGAGCTCCAATCATTCTTTGAATGAATTGGCAACATCCATGAGATTTTAAAGAACCATGGGTGTGGGTGTGGAATCTGCAATTCCATTCCAATGAAGGGTTGGAATTGGAATTGGGAAGAGAAGAGAATAATAAAGAAATATAAATAAAAGTGAGAGCTTTTAGTTTTGTTTGGAAATTATGGGAAGAGTGAAGCATCTCTTTCAAAGCCACTGTGGGTGTGACTTGTGAGTGTGAGTTTTTGTTAAAGTGTCATAGTCCCTTAACTGTTTGGGCTGCCAAACAGAATTTTGTCATTTCCCCTCTACTTATTTCTTTTACTGCTCATTCTTTTTTTTTTTTTTTTTTTTTTTTTTTGCATTTTCACTAATTTAAATACACTCTGTTTCTTTTCCATGTCCTTCCACAACCTTCCCTCTTTATTATTCTCACTTAAACCATACTCCTTATCAATCATTCTTTTCTCTCCTTTTCACACAGCTGGATGTTCGATGTTAAGCTCTCGTTTGATAACGTTTTTCTATTTTCTATTTTTTTATTTTTAAAAAAATGAATATCGTACATGTTTGAACATTATTTTTTTATATCTATATTTTAGATTTTTAGGATTATTTTTATTTTTATTTTTGAAATGTCTGATTTAATTCGATTGTTTAAAAAAATGATTTGTTTTGAATATGCGCATTATAGTGATATGGACGTATACTTCTCTTAGAAGTAATGAGTTTAATTATTTGTGGATATCTACCTTAGAATTAATTTCTTATGAATTTTCTGGCAACCAAATGTTGTAGGGTCCGGTAGTTGTACGGTGAGATTAGTCGAAGTGCGCGTAAACTGACATGAACACTCACGGATTAAAAAATGGGTATATAACTGAAGAAAAAAAATTATGGTACCACGAAAGTACCTACTCCCTATAAAATGGGACCTCTTAGCTCGAGATCAATGCACAGAAGCAAGCAACACAAAAGTAACAAGCCAACAAAGAAAAAACAAGTCCCAATAAAGGAACACAAAAGGAGCGAAGAACAACACTAAAACGGAAACTCAACAATTGGCTCTCAACCACGACAAACACAAAAATTTCTGGACAATATGATACGAAACCCTAGTGAATTGGATCAAGAACTCCTTGATTATACCAACTTTTGAATCACAAATACTAAAACCCTTTAATACATTCAGTTTCAACCCATGATAAAAAGAAGAATATAAATACCTTTAGATCGAATATATATACAAGGATGAGGAACTTGTCCCTAACCTTGAACCGAAACACTCCACTATTAAATTGGTCAAGTCTAATAGAATGCTTCTAAAACATACAAGTCATACAAGATACATTAGACAAGGTCAATCACTTTTAAAGACAAGGAAATCAACTGAGAGACTCCTTAACTTCCTAACATAAATACTAATATGAAATAAAAATATCACCTAAGACTTTGTTAATTCATGCCTGTATCTTTATCGTTGACTTTGGTTTGGCCCTTGCTCCATAAGGATGGTTTGACCTCTTTGAGAGTATTTAATTAATGCGGGTGGAAGATCGAACATCTGATCTCTCGATCATTAGTTCACATTTATATCAGTTAGCTACATCCATGTTGACAGTCTTAATTGAACTCATTAGCTTGAATTTTGATTTTTTTAATAATTATATAAGCTATGTATTAAAACCAGTTGTGTCTTTAGCTGAATATTTGGCCTCATGGGTGATTATGATTATTTAGAATAAAATGAAAATATTAAATTTACGGTAACATATTAATCTCAAAATTATTTACACTCATTTGATTTCTAATAAATTTTACAAATTCGAATATGTACTTGCATTATCTATTTCTCCATAATTAAATCCTTGGCGTTGCTATTTGGATTCATCGTGTTATATATATAATATTTTTTTCTTATTTTAAATATATATAAAATATTTTTTTCTTATTTTAAATATATATATAAACAATAAATAATTAATATAATGGGGGACAAAGTGAAAGATTTGAAAGTTGGGAGATGACGAGCAACTATAGTACAATAATTGAGGAGTATTGTAATTTAGCTTTATTTAAAACATTAGAATATTATATGTGTGGTCTTTAGCAATTCAAAAAATAATATGAACTTGTCATGTGATTTAAGATTGCGACTTCTTTCTTCATCATTTTTTTATCAATTCATATATAGATTTACATTGGCATAATAAAGTTTATTAAAGTACATTTAGGTCGGCCGACTTAAGAATAAATTCATAAAAATCAACTAAAGGACAATATGAATACACTATATATCCTTCACTACCTATATTAAGTATATAGTATTTACATAATTTGAATTATTTAAATTGTTCGATTTCTTTTCTATTCATCGGACATTATCGCTTGTAAATTATAAGTCACTCAAGGGTTCATGCATCATACTAATTTGATTGTTTCATTAGCATAAAAAAACATTTAGGTATTAAGTCATACAAATAAAATGTGGATTGAACATATATACTTTTAACTCTAAAAATGTCTGGTCAACATGAAGATAGTATAATCGTCATATTGTATAAACGACCAAGAATTTACCGACTCAATTCACCCGTAAAATAAAAAAAAATCTACAAAGGACCAAAATTCAATGCATAGCAAGTTTCTTTGTGTTGCTTTTAAGGACTCAATTCACCCTAAAACAAATCTACAAAGAATCAAAATTCAATGCATAGCAAATTTCTCTGTGTTGCCTTTACCGACTCAATCCACCCGTAAAAAAAAAACTTCAAAGGACCAAAATTCAATGCATAGCAAGTTTTTCTGTGTTGCCTTTACCGACTCAATTCACCGATAAAAAAAAATCTGCAAAGGACCTTTGTGTTGCCTTTACCGACTCAATTCACACGTAAAAAAAAATCTACAAAAGATCAAAATTCAATGCATAACAAGTTTCTCGGTGTTGCCCTTACCGACTCAATTCACCCGTAAAAAAAAAAAAGACCAAAATTCAATGCATAGCAAGTTTTTCTGTGTTGCCTTTACCGA
The DNA here is from genome assembly GCA_028017165.1 of Herpetospermum pedunculosum. Classification (NCBI taxonomy): domain Eukaryota; kingdom Viridiplantae; phylum Streptophyta; class Magnoliopsida; order Cucurbitales; family Cucurbitaceae; genus Herpetospermum; species Herpetospermum pedunculosum. The sequence continues at coordinate 3,057,166 of CM051530.1, forward strand.
CTCAATTCACACGTAAAAAAAATCTACAAAAGATCAAAATTCAATGCATAGCAAGTTTCTCGGTGTTGCCTTTACCGACTCAATTAACCGGTAAAAAAAAAACTACAAAGGACCAAAATTCAATGCATAACAAGTTTCTGTGTGTTGTCTTTACCAACTCAATTCACCTTTAAAAAAAAAATCTACAAAGGATCAAAATTCAATGCATAGCAAGTTTCTCTGTGTTGCCTTTACCAACTCAATTCACCCGTAAAAAAAACAAAATATCTACAAAAGACCAAAATTTAATGCATAGCAAGTTTCTTTGTGTTGTTTTGAACCAAAATTCAATGCATAGCAAGTTTCTCTGTGTTGTCTTGATCGACTTAATTCACTTGTATAAAAAAAAAAGCTACAAAGGACCAAAATTCAATACAAAACAAGTTTCTCTGTGTTGCATTTACCGACTTAATCCATCCATTAAAAAAAAATATTTACAAAGGACCAAAATTCAATGCATAGCAAATTTGTCTGTATCCTTTACCAACTCAATTCACCCTTTAAGAAAATAAGAAAAAATCTACAAAGGACCAAATTAAAATTTAATGCATAACAAATTTCTGTTTTTGAGAGTTTCAAGTTCTCTTATAAAAAAAAAAAAAAAGTGTTGTCGTTTTATTCTCAACTAATTTTTAATTTATAATGGATTTTTAATTTATAGTCATGTCAACATCTTTAAATATATATTCCTTAAAAAAAGGTTTCCCTATTTAGAGTTTAAGGTTTAATTACTTTCTAAAAACAGTTTAAACATAAGCGAGCATGGCTCAGCGGGCATATGTATGTGTTAACGACCACGAGGTCTGTGGTTCGAATCCCCCACCCCCAATGTACTCAAAAAAAAAAAAAAACATATTCTTCCTCAAAATCACACCCCAACGAATGCTAATCAGTTTTGACTTTGCCCCTATCATTGGTTCCTAATAAAATTGAAGCAACTTTACATAGAAATTAAGTTGCATAACTAACATTATCCAAAAAAATTAGAACTTCAAAATTATAAAATATTATTAGATAATAGGAATAATATTCTTTCTAAATGCTCCACTACCACTATTATTGTTATTTGAATAGAGATTTGATTGAAAGATTTTGAAACAACAAGAATAAATTGATAACTTTTTAAAAAAGTGATAACTTTTCTAAATAAGATTGAGAACAAAATTAAATGGTATGATGTATAATTCATGGATTAAATGGTATGTTTAGGTCATAAACAAGAAAATAAAAGAAAAAAACATCTTGTACAAATTTCAGTTAGTTTATGGTTAAATATATTGATTCAACGCACATATATAAATGGTACTTATATAGGATTTGATGTACACCTCTTTCAACCATCGAACTTCAATTATCGTTAAACTATGCTCACATTGGCCAAACAAATAATTATTTGTACGTTTGATATTGTTGTTTGTACAACTTATACTGTGAAATGTACAATTTTTTTCTTCAACACTAGTGACTCCATACAGTAGAATTTCCATTGGAATGAGTTTCTTCTTTCCGGTATATAAGTTTGCATTGTATTAAGTACACTATCATTAATTGAGGACCAAATTTATCTATAAAATATGGAGAAAAAAAAGTGAAAAAAAAAAAAAAAAAAAAAAAAAAAGTTGAAATGGATGATCTTCTAGTGTTGTTTAGGCAATGAGAAGTTAACATCCATAAATAGAAGTCAAAGAGGCAAAGTTGAGTGGAAGCAAGCTACTCCTCCATATCCTTCTCTCATCAATCTCTCCAATTCTTTTGCTTCATTTGCCTTTGCCCTCTGCAATAATATCAAAATTAACCCCTTACTAATTAAAAGTATAATCCAAAGTTTGAACACGTAATTGTAATTAAAATTTAATGTTTTTTCCTTGTTAAGACATATATCTTCGACTAAAAATTAAATATGTCTATGTCTGAATTCAAAAAAGAAGTTTATTTACCTGTAATTTTGATATCGCATCTGACTCCGAGTTAAAGTCATAAAAAGAACTAGCTGCAGCAAGTTTCATGGATAGGAACTGAAATTCAAAAACCAAGTTATTATTATAGATGAAATATATGTAACAAAAAAATAATAATAATAATAATAATTTATATGTATATAGTTTGAAGAAGTCACCTCCACTTGATTCTGTAAAGATTGGACATAATTAATTATCTCATCCAACATGACTGCCATGCCCATGGTCTGTTATTCCATTCAATATTTAGTTTTAATCTTTATTTTCTTTCTTAAAAATACCCACAAAAAGAAATAAAAGAAAGAACAAGATTATATTCTTTTTTGACAAGAATATGGTTACCTTGTAGCATCCTGGGACAATGTCTTTCAAGCATCTTAGTCTTTCATTGATTTTTCCTCTTCTCACCTGATTCATTCACAACAATAATTAATCCATTTCAAAAACTAAATTTCCCACTATAATTAATACAATAATATGATATTTTTTAATAATAATAATAATTTGAGTTACCCTTTCAGCTAAACTATGGCTATCAGTAGCTTGGCCTCTTCTAGCTCTGACATGAACCACTTCTCTGGTTGATTTCTCTTCTTCTTTCTCTATGCTTTTCAATCTCTTCCCTTTTCCAGAGCTCTGTAAAAAAAAAAGAGGTGAATTAGAGATGGAGAAACATGGTAAAAAAGAAGATTAAAATTGTTGTAGTAATTAATATACATTTTTGGGGTTGTTGAAGGCAGTTTCAGAAACTTGTGGAGTTGAAATTCCAGAGGAGCTTTCTGAAACATCCATGGATTTTCTCTTGATCTGATGGAATTCACGAGAAATTGGGAAGGTCGTAGTAATTTCTCCCAAATTTTGTGGAAATTCTTGTGGGTTTTGATGAGGAGGGAAGAATATCTCATTGGAAGAAAATGGCAAAAAATTAGTGAAATTCCCAGCTGGGTTATCTAAATTAGGACCCATTAATTCCAAATTAGGATCCATCATTAAATCCGGGAAGGAGAAAGAAGGCTTGAAGGTTTGCAATTCAGAAGTGAAATCCGCCATGGAAGAAGAAGAAGAAAGAATGGAGGTTTGAAGTTTAGGATAATGAAGAAGAATTGAAGGATGTATTTATAACAGAGAAAATAAAGAAAATGAGATTTTATTTAATTTACAGGGATTTTAAGTTTGGAGTTAATATGAAGAAACTGTTACATTAAGAATGAAAAATAAAAAATAAAAAATAAAAGGAGAAGGCATTTGGTGGGTGGCCACGTGGTGAGACCAGCTTCTATGGTTGTGTTCCCCTCAAGTGGACCCCATCTCAGGAGATATAATCCAACAACAAATACAGGCCCCACGACCATGCTTTTATTTTTATTTATTTTTTTATTTATTTTATTTTTGAGTTTTGGCTCTCTATATCCAAAACCCTTTTCTTAAGTCTATAAACTTCTTTCATTCTTCTTTGAGAATTTCAGTCCCTTCGATATCATTTCAAACTTCTTCCAATTGAGTTCCAATTGAGTTGGATCGATGCTAACTTATAATCACATCAAATAAGTTTATTCAAGTTTGTCTAAAGTCTATGGAAAGAATAGAAAGAATGAATCGCTGAATGATACTGTTAATATGATTGTTAATATGATTGTCTTCTAATAACTGTTGGATGCATGTTTGAAATTTATATGTTTTTTTAGTTATTTATTGAATACATGTTTAAATACATGTTTATTTTGTAATTTCTTTTTCGGGTATCTACTAAAATTATTCGTCAAGTTTTGTTATTGGGTCATGTGGATAAATTTAGTGCAATCTCTCTTCTCTTCTTCTTCACTTTTTCGATCATGTCAAAATCTAATCAAGAGATCTCACTTGACCTTCATGTGCTTCAAAAGTAAGATTTGTTGACTTGAAAAAGAGGCGACCTGGAAAACAATAGGATACACATCGGTGTGGTGCTTGCCACACACGCTCTAATACCTTAAAGTTAGAGATTACATAAAGAAGGTAGCAATGTTAGTTTACTTAGTTGAAATTACTTCCTTCTAATATTGTATTTATACGTTGTTGACCTAGACTTTTCCAGCTTTTTCTTTGGATTGAACCGAAAATGATTGAATCAGACCCGTTGTCCCTGAACGGGTGGGGGGCGCGGATGTAGGGTCGGTCACGGGCCAACCCTGTGCCTTGGGCTTTTGACCCAGAACACGTATTCTCCGGTGCCTATTTGGGCCTTGAGCATGGCTAATTAGGCCCGAACCCTGTTTGAGTTTCAAGTCCATTTCGACTTCAAGCTCCTTAGCTCTGATCTTCTTTTAGTCTAGTTATTTAGTTATGTCTAATTTTATCTTTAACAACTACAAAATCCTCCCAACCCTAATGATAATTAAAGATCAATATATACTCAACTTTTCTACCATTTTAATTTACGCTCGATCGAGTTAACGTAACCGTAAAAGAACAAAACGTTAAAAGTGAGAAAGTAATAAAGATTGATGAAGTGAAAAAACAAATGGGGAAGAAGTGAAGAAAGGGAAAGGAAGATATGCATAGAGGTAAGCTGGTGGGATGTAGTTTTCTGATGGGAAAAGAAGCAATTTTCAGGAATAGTAGTTGAAGAGAGAGTGTCTGATAGTGTGTGTGTGGGTTATAATTAGAATTTGGGCTCCCCAACATCAAATTATATGGTAATCACAACCCTATTTTCTATTTTGTATTCCAAAATCTAAAAGTAGGATGATTAAAATATAATTAAAAGTTAATTTATAATTAAAGACAATATCTTTGATTTACGTAGGTTTATGTATAAAATAGATAACGCGAACAAAATCTGGGAAATGAATTCTAGAAACATAGAATTGATTCCCAAACAAAATCTTAGATTCTAAAGACATTTTTTTTTATTCTCAAACAACTTAATTTTCCTCAAAAATGAGCGGCCCTCAAATTTGGGATATGGAAACCTTTCAACTTTGATTTTTGGGTCACTGTCTATTTATCATGAAAGTAGAATGAATGAGAATAAAAGTTTTTTTTTTTTTTTTAGTGAGAATAAAAAGGATCATAGTTTTAGAGGTGTTTGAAACATCAACTTAGAGTCGAACGACTCAACCGAGAATAGCTCAATTGTCCTTAGGTTGTGCCCTTGACTAAGAGATCATGAGTTCAATCCTCGCATTAATCAAAATATCGTTGCAAAAAAAAAAAACTTAGAGTTTGATGAATTGAGTTATTATAACTTCGTCTGCGTTATTATAACATCGTTTGCAATTCATAGTAGTAACTACATTAACTTCAATTTTTGGTGGTCATCTGGAGCCTTGAGACTATTAGTGACCTCGTAGAAAGAATGAGTTCAATAATCTTTTGTGACCACCTTCCTAGAAAATATTTTTTTTAAAAAAAACTAACTTCAAATGGTATTTTATTATTTACAGCTATTTTAATTCGTTGTCTCAAATAACTCCTTAGAAGGAATGAATTCAATACATGATTAGTTATCTACCTACGATTTAATATTCTACGGATTCTCTTAACAACCAAATGTAGTAGGTTAGATGGTTGTTTCGTGAGATTAGTTGAGCTGCGTGCAAGCTAGTCGGACACTCACAGATAATTAGGTTTTTTTTTTTTTTTGTATTTTAATATTAAAATTCAATATTTACTCACTTCTAAACTTGTGCCTTCAAGACCAGTTACTTGAATATCCAACTTTAGAACAAAAATGGTGGAAACAAAGTAGAATGGGAGATGAAAGTTATGGCTTACATATGGGTTGTGTGCATTAGCTGGCAAATCACAACTTAGGATATGAATAGTTATGGAAGGATTTATTTATTGCATACCAATTGCAACCCTAGCTAGAATTTGGTTTTATTAATTGAAAATTTTGCCACTTTCCAATCTCAAATATGGTTTGAAAATTGCCCTCTTTCCCACTATATATACATATTCAATGTCTTAATGAATTGTTTGAACTTTTGGCAAAAAGCCCATTAAGAAATTAGTTGCTTTTCCTTGAAATTTCTCCCTTTTGAATCAATCCTAATAAGCAATGGGAGGACAAATATCAAAAAATTGAATCTCTCTTTCTTTGACTTTTGTGTAATATCCCACTCTTTTGCCCTAATATATCCATATAGAGAAGGTGCATATAGCAATTCATCTTTAGTATGGCACCCACTATTTGTCAATAGTTTTTTCTTAAAGGACTATTTGTTAATAGTTGGCCTAGGGTTAATTGAATAATATATATTGCAATGGTAAGGTGTGTGTTAGGGATGAGCATTAAAGAGCTTTTGTTTGGTTTCTACCAATATATGAAAATGAAATTGATGTGATTGAGATGGTTTGAGGGAATTAATTAATTGATGTGTTGTGTATCAATCACCAAATGATGATCCTTAATCAAAGTAATTTAGGGAATATTATCTATGTTGGATAATGATTAGTGAAGGGATTATGCATGAGAATTGCATGCAAATTATTGGCATTTTTAATAATGTTTCCTTAATATGTATGTAACTAATGACATTGATATTAAATCAAATCTAAGAAGAAATATGAGACAAATAATTACTGAATTAAAGGGACCAAAGAGAGAGAGAGAAAACGAGTTCTTATAACATCAAATGATAACATCAAATGACAGTTTTGTGTTTCCATTTGTTTGTTTTGGTATGTGGATCCCTTTCTATATTATAATTATCATAGTCAAATCAATTCAAACCAAAATTGTAGAAAAAGTACTTTTCATCATATTTTTTTTGTTTTTTTTTTTAACAATTTCTTTTTGTTGTCCATTAACCTAACTTATTTTAACTTATATTAAAATTTATTGATTTTTTTTTTTTAATCTGTAACCTTGGAACTGATTGAGCTATGTTCATGTTGGTCAATATTTATAGAGTTTTTTTTTTTTTTTTTTTTGAGAAAACAAATAACAGATTAAACACAAACAACAACAAAGCCCCATGGGCTACCAGAAGCTAAAAACAAGAGAAAACTCGAGGGAACAGGATCCTCCCACTGAGTCGAAAAATTAGCCTCCATCGCATTATAGGCTAATTGATGAGCCATAACATTGGTCATACGAGGCGAATGGGTGAAAGAGATCACCCCAGCAGCGTCCTTCAAATCCAGAGCTTCGCGGATGTAGAAGGCAACTGTGGTAATGTCGACACTATTGCCATTAAGAAGTTTACAAACTTCCAAACAATCAGTCTCAGCTTCTATTGGGCACTTGAAGGGGTTCAAGGATAATAAGATTGCTTTGAGACCTTCAACCATGGCCATGGCCTCTAAGGTCTTGATCTCAAATTGGCCGGTCAGAGCGCGACAACCAGCCAACATAACAACCCCCTTATGATCCTGAACCACCCATCCAAGACCAACACTCCTGAAATGAGGGTTAAAAGATGCATCCACATTCAGCTTCCACCGATTGAAGTCGGGAGGTTGCCAACTGCCAGTCAATATTTATAGAGTTGAGATCAAACAATCCATCTCTATAATGATAATTAATAATAATTAGTGCATGCCAATTATTTCTATCTTAAATATAGAATATATAGGTCGACCAAAATAAATTATCCAAACTAAATTATTGATGTATATGGGAGTTATGTAGGAGAGAGATAAAACCGTATCAATTATTAAGTCATGTCCTCTAAGTATAAATAAACAATAATAAAATTTATAAATAATTTAAGAAAACTATTTGTTGACAATAATAATCTTGAAAAAAAGATAACAATTATTACATCATTAACATAGTTCTCAATTCAAATTTCCCATTCGTAGTTGCATTTTGTATTTTATTTAATTTTTCAAACACTCTTTGAAGCTGTGTTTTTTTTTGAAAAAAAATCATATGATTTTTTAGAAATAACTAATTGATTTTTTTTTTTAATTTTTAAAAACGTTTTTACATTCATTAATAATTTTTTTTTTAAAAAAATTGATTTCAAAATTTCAGGTGCACTCAACTTTATTGAAATTGTCAACAAATGGAATATAATTATTAAAATTAAAAATGTTTATTTATTTATCTATTTATTTATTAAAATTAAAATCAAATTGTCATTAATATTTTTTTTAGAATGAAAATTGGTGTTAATACTATTAATATAGTCTTTAAAAAAGAAAAATATTATTAATATTTTTTTAATATAAAAATATTATTCAAATAATATATTCTAATAACTTTTTTTGCAACGGTATTTAATTAATGCGAGGATTGAACCCATGACCTCATGATCACGGGCACAACCTTACGCCAATTGAGCTATGCTCGATTTGGCAACTTTTTTCTAGATGTTACACCAATATTCTACATTACACAATCAACATATTTTATTTTCTTGACTTTAGGGATGATAAGCGTCAACTAAAACTTGTCTAATATATTTTACCATCGACACAATAAAAAAAAAATTATTTTAGAGAGAATCATTTTTTACCCTTCCAATTTTATCAAATAATTGAAGCTTAATTAAATTTTTATAAATGTTGGAAGTTTTACATGGTAATAAATTAACATTATTTTATAAAATTTAATTTTTATTTATAAAAAAAGAAAAAGTAGTAATTATCCATCCCCTTTAAATTTTGTTGTTTTAAAAAAGAAAAAATCAGAAACATTATAAACAAGTTTGGTTTTCTGTTTTTTAAAAACAAAAAACAGTTATCAAACATATATCGATTTTATTTTTAAAAAGTAGAAAACTAAAAATAAAAATAAAAAATCAAAACCAAAAAAATCAAAAAAATCAAAAATAAAAAACTGAATACTGTATCAAACGGAGTCTAAAGTATTATTATTATATCATCGACTAAAATATCATACATTTGAATATGTTGTTGAATTCAAATAAATAAATAAAATAAAAATATGCTATATTTCAAAAAGGGTTCTCTTAAAACATTTTCTTAAAGGTCATTGTAACCATTTCTGTAATTTTGGGTTTTTTTTGGGCCGCTCTATATTTAGGATTAGACTTGGGCCATTATTGGGCTTGGGCTTTTTGATCAGCCTGCATTAGACTGACTAGAGGATATTTCTCCATTTTTGTTGTAATGAATATAAATTGAAACGAAGTGACTTTTTTTTTTTTGAGAAGTTGAAACGAAGTGACTTTGATATGCAATAATAATAATAAAAATAAAAAATCATTTTTTTTTATTAAACAACAAATATTGGTACATACCACATACTAGTAAAACCAAAGTTAAGACCCTTATTTCTTTTTTTTTTTTTTTAAGACCTTTATTTTGACTTAATATAATTAAATATGACTACACAATTAATATTTTACTAATATTATGAATACAATGTTCTTTATAATAATAATAAAAAATTAAAAAAAAAACTATACCACTTTACATTAAATTATATGTTTTTTTAACAACATTAAAATATATGTTAATAAATCATTAATTATTACTAGTGCAAGTCATTCCAACTTATACCCTTAGCTGTTTCAAATTTTCGTTCGGTACATGTCAAAGAATTGAATCAGATCATGGCTAACTATTGGTGGGAAAGCTCGAAAAAAGGTAGAAAAATCCATTAGGTTAGTTGTAAAAGATTAACTGCTTTAAAAGACATATGAAGGTCATGGTTCAAAGATATACATTTATTTAACCAGACCTTTATGGCAAATCACTCTTGGTGCATTCTAGATGAGAAAGACTCTATGGTGGCACGAATCTTGAGAAAAGTATTTTCCAGACTCCTGCTACCTCACGACCTTGCTAGGAAACTGACCCTCTTACACGTGGCGAAGTATTCTTTGGGGTAGGGACCCAACGATAAAAGAAGGATGCTGGAGGGTTGGAGATGGTCGCTCAATTGACGTGTACTTTAATCAATCGATTCTTAGGGAATAAACTTCCAAGCTTGTCTCTCCACCTCGTCATTTGACTTACAATACTATTAGCAATATGTTGTTGGTTGGACAATGAAATACATAACAAATTTCTGAGGCTCTTCTTACTTGAGGATACAAAGATGATTTTAGGTATTCCCTCATTTGCCAACTACAACGTCTGAATCATTTCTTTTGGCACTATGACAAACACGACATGTACACTATTAAAATTGGGTACAAACTTGCTTAAAAAATGACACATGAGACCTCTACATCAACGAGCAAAGTTTTATTAAGTCTTTGTAAAACTCTCTAGGGCCTGATGATATATTCCGCCCGAAGCTAAGATTCTCATGTGGAGGGTATTCTTAAACTCTTTCCCCACGTGCAACAATCTATTAATTTGGGGGGTCGTGAATGACTTAAGGTGGCATAAACGTATGTTCATGCCCTTTTGCACTGCAAGGGAATGCCTCTTAAGTGCTGGATACAGTCAAACTTCGTCTCTTCCTTCTTATTGTCTCAACAATATGAAAATGGCAGAACCATCTTGTACATGGTAGAAATGAAATCCAGTACAAAGATTCGGTCATATGGATGTTGGACACGATGGAGGAGCTAGAAGGAAACACTATCGAGCGGTGTGCTAGCTCAGACAACGACCAACCCAACAACATGCACAATGACGTTCCCTCTTATGTTTTTCTTTTCTTTTTTGGACCCCCCTCGGCCAATTGAGGGCCTATAAGCTTAAATTTGATGTTGCGAATGTGGGGTTAGGTGCTATCGTCAGAAACTCCTCAGGTCAACCTATGTTAATTAACTCTGAAGTTTTTCTCCTAATGAAAGCTTCAATCGAACTAACAGAGGTAATGACGTTCTGAGATGGCCTTTCCCCAAAGACATTGATGTTGGTTTGTATCCTCTTTAGGTGGAAAAAGACTATTACTCTTTGGAAATTGTTGATGGGTCAGAAAGTTTTTCGCCCAATGAAAGCTTCGGTCGAACTAGCAGAGGTAATGACGCTTTCAGATGGTCTTGGCTTTCGGATGGCCTTTCCAAGGCAATTGATGTTGGTTTGCATCCTCTTTAGGTGGAAAAAGAGTCTCTGACTCTTTGGAAATTGTTGATGAGTCGGAATTGATAAGGACAACAGATCTTCCACATATCTTCATGTTGATATATGATATTGTCCACTTTGAGCCTAAACCCTCATGACTTTATTTTTTGTTTCACCCAAAATGCTTCATACCAATGGAGATAATTGTCCTCACCTATATATCATGAATCAATCTCTTCCCTTACCAATGTGAGACTTTGTTAGCACTCCTAAAAATCTTCCTCTCGAACAAAGTACCACTTGGAGCAAATCTGTTCACTCCCAACGGATCACATTGTAGGACATTTCTTGATGGCGCGATGCGATCACCTATATCGCACCCTCCAACCACCTCTCCTTCTCCCCTCGAACAAAAATCTACTCTTCCTATCTTCTTGATGGACTACTCCTTCTATCAATCTAGCCGACCTCTTTCTCCCCTCGAACAAAGATCTACTCTTTCTATCTTCTTGATGGACTACTTCTTCTATCAATCTAGCCGATTTGATAGAGTTATACCACCTTCTTCTCCCCCAAACAAATATCTCTACTCTTCCTATCTTCTTGATGGGCTACTCCCACTTAAGTACTTTTTGTTCGATCTAGATAACGTACCCTCCACATATCGTGCACTTTGGGCCTAAATGTAACCCTCATGACTTTATTTTTTGTTTCATTAAAAAAGTTTCATACTAACGGAGATAATTGTCCTCACTTATATACCATGGATCAATCTCTTCCCTCACATGGACTTTGTTAGCACTCCTAACAAGAATTGCTACATGAATGAGAAATGCAAGCTTTTGTGAACACAATCATCTCAAAACATCAATATGAGTTTGTTCAGAGGCTTCCTCTTCTCTAACTAGAATGGCACCTCGACAACCAACGACTTGACACGCATGCACGACTGTCCAAACATTATGAGATCCCGATTGAAGACCACTCGATGAACCACCTTAATTTAAAATGTACGATCTTTTGCATTTTCAAAAGATCTCGAAAATTAAATACTTATAAAAGAAGAATTCATTTAGGCTTTCTTCTTGACTACACAAATAAAAAACCCAACATTCAGCAAATTAATTTGTGTCCAAATAATCACCACAAATTAATCTCCAAAATAATCAGAAACAAATATCTTTTTAATTCTCTCTGTTCCCACGATATGTGTTGTAAATATATGATTCTCACAAAACAAAACTAGTTAGAAAAAAAAAATAAAAAAATTCAAGCCTCTTCTTTTGACTTCCCAAAGTAAAATTCCAAGTATTTAATTTGTACTTAAAATGATTAATCAACAGTCTTTGAAGTTCCTTTAAATTTCCAAAAGCAAATCCATGCACATGCAGTCTTTACAGTAGTCGTCGTCATCATATAATCTTCTCACTTGTAATAAATTTATAAATATATTCGATCAAGAGGGAATTAAAAGAATTAATATATGGCGGAAAATTTTGAGAAGAAGGGGAATTTAAGCACGTGGAAAATACTATAGACTTTTGTTAGCAGACTTGAAAGACCCAGGTTTGAATTATTTGTTTATATATATGTAGAAATAAATTCTAAGTCTTTGTCAGAAAATGAAAGCTTTTTCTTCAATGGCTTCATCTTCTAGTGTTATTGAAGAAGATGATCAAAATGAGCTTAGAAGAGGTCCATGGACTGTTGATGAAGATTCTCTTCTTATTCATTCCATTTCCATCCATGGCGAAGGCCGCTGGAATTTACTCGCCGCTCGTTCCGGTGCGCGTTTACTCTCGAGACAAATTCACTTCTTTTTTTCTTTTCTCTCTGTGATTTCTTGTGATTATTTAGCTAATAAAATCTTGTGTTTAATTTGAATTAGGGCTTAGACGGACAGGGAAGAGTTGTAGATTGAGATGGCTTAATTATCTTAAACCTGATGTTAAAAGAGGAAACCTTTCTCCTCAAGAACAGCTTTTGATTCTTGATCTCCATTCCAGATGGGGAAATAGGTGGGGTGTAATTGGAAGAATTTCTCTCTCTTTCTTCAAAGTTTTTCGTTTTTAATATTTTAATTATTTGAGTTCGAGGACCGGTTTGGGAAATCGTTTTTAATATTTTAATTATTTGAGTTCGAGGACGGATTTGGGAAATTTGAACGTTAAATTATGCTCTTGTTGGTAAGAGTTTTGTTTTGAAAAAAATTACTCTAATATTGGATAAGAAATCTTATGGTTTCTTATATAGTTAGGCTTGTGTGGGTAGTAACCTATGAAATATTAATATTGTAGCGGTCATATTGAATAATGTTACGATAAATCAATAACAAAGAATAGAATCAACAACACAGATTTACGTGGTTCACTGACGTCGTGTTAGCTACGTCCACGGGCAGACGGTAGAACGGTATTATTACGAAATAGGAGAGATTGCAAATGAACAGATAAGTGGCGGCTGAAAAAGTCATTAGAAGGTTTATATATGACATTGTTCTAATGACCTAGTACAAAATGAGTCAAAGCCCAAAACAGATAAGTAAAAATTCAAATAGATGATATGATTCAAGGTATTATAACAAATAATATAATATTTTTTCTTTTATTTTGATTAGGTGGTCAAAGATTGCACAAGAATTACCAGGAAGAACGGACAACGAGATAAAGAACTATTGGAGAACTCGAGTGCAAAAGCAAGCAAAGCTTCTGAACATTGAAACCAGCAGCCTCGAATTCAAAGACATTATCAACCGCTTTTGGATCCCCAGATTGGTCCACCAAATAAACGAATCTTCTCCTTCCTCTTCCTCTTCTTCTCCGCCGCAGAACACGGCGGGGATACGGCCTACGCCTCAACTTTCCGATTCAGATTCGCAGCCGGAAGGCGACGGGAAGCGCCGCCATTTGGACACGGAGCAAAACAGCAACAGTTCGGAATCTATGGATATATCGCAGGTCTCCGATCCATTCTCCGACGTCCCATCTTGGAACCACGGCGGCGGCACGATGACGGCGGGGGATTTTGAATACCCAATAGGCGGTTCGGGTTCGCAGTTAACGGATTGGATGGAGGATGACGATTCCTATGGCGGCTGCTTATGGAACTTTGACGAATTCTGGCAATTCTAATTCCAACTTTAAAGCTGCTTATTGGGTTCTTGTTTTTTTTATTTTTTTAAAAGATGGACCCCACAGAGCCGCAAAATTAAACTGTCTTCGATTTTTTTTTTTTTTTTTTCCTGTGAAAATTGAAAAATAACAAATGTTTTAGTTTAGCACTACCCCCAAATGTGTATTAATTGAAATATTTGATTCGTTTATTTGTATTATTTTCAATTCTGTTAAATTATAAATTTTATGAGTTGGAAAATAGTGTCTATTTATACTTTATACTCCAATATTTTGTAAGACGACTTCTCAATTTAGTTGTGTTTATATACTTTAAAGGTTTTTAACGATTCTTAATTTTTATATTTTATATATATATATATATATATATATATTTATTGTTTCTACTTTAAAATATTTTTTAATAAATGTTTTAATTTTGTCAGTTCAGCTTGACATATGTATGTGTTGACGACCAAGAGGTCTGTGGTTCGAATCTCCCCACCCAATGTACTCAAAAAAAAAAAAATCTTAAATTTACGAGATTGAAAGTTCAAGAACCTAACTATTAATAATTAAACTTCTTTTTAGTATGAGTCCGATTAAATAAACATTAAGTTTGAGAACCTCGTATTAGATTCTTTTAAAATATATATATGGATAAAATATAAATTAGACTTTAAAGTTTAGTGTTCAAAATAATAAGTTTACTTATTTTTGTTATGGTAGGATGGCCATCTAGTATGATTTAATTGATCAAGAGAGTGTATTAGCAAAAACCTAATTGTAAGTTGAAATTATCTCTAATCTTAATGTTTGTTTGAATATAATTATATCTCTAATCTTAATGTTTGTTTGAATATAATTATAATAATAACTTTAGTGCAATGGTTTCTTAATGCATATGAGCATTATGGTAGTTTTTTTTTTTTTTAGTACATGGGGATGGAGGATTCGAACCACAGACCTCTTGGTCGTTAAAACATACATATGTCAGCTGATGCTCGCTTTGGCGGAGCATTATGGTCGATGAATATGCATATTCAAATTACACATCTACAATGACCTTGTGGACATGTCGATCTCATAGACCTTATCTATGTGACGATGAGTTTGATATTGATACAACTATTATATTGAAAGCCATTTGATTGTGATGTTGACTGTGATACTTATCATGAACAATTTTGGATTATTATTCAAGTACATTTGATAAGGTCTATCCATAGCTCAAAGCAACATGACCTTTTTGGAAATAAACTTAGTGTTTGTTTTTATGATAATTTTGGTATGTTGAGTTGAGGGTCATATTGTTTTTCTATTGTTTGTGGTATTTGGTTTGGTACAAATTTTTATAGGTACAATTTACTAAAAAATTGTAGAGGATAATTACAAAATTATAGTATAATTTTTTTTAATGTAGAAAATGTGTTCTAAGAGCCATATTTTTTTCTAAAGTAATTAAATATACCATATGAACACAGACTTTAGTCGAAAATATAATTTTAATGAGATTTTTTTTAATTAAAAATAATTATATTATTTTAATATATATATTTTTTAAATGTCTTTTAATTAATGCGGAATTCAACTCATGACTTCTTAGTCAATAACATAACCTTATCTCAATTGAACTATATTTAATTTGACATTATTTTAATATATTTAGAAAAGTATTTATCTTTATTATCACCCATCACATCAAAAGTTATATTGACATCACTTTCTTGAAAGGGATTTTACATTTTAGTTTGATAACTTTTTTTTCATACTATTCAAAGCATCTATAAGCTCAAAAAAAAAAAAAAAAAAAAAAAAAAAAAAAAAAAAAAAAAAAAGCATCTATAAAGTTCTTTTATAAAAATCTCCTTTCGAGAAAGGAAAGAGAATTTTTTTTTATGCAATTTGTTTTCAAATTGACTACTTTCCAACCCTAGGTAGCTTGCCTTTTAAGCAAATGTTGACCTTTGACAAAAATGTTAAACTTGTAAATTAGGTGTATATAATGAAATAATATTTTAGATAAGAATTTTCAATGAACCAAAATTTATTGTGAGGATGAATGATTCTTAATAATATTCTATATTTATATTATCAAATGTGGATTGTTTTTTTTTTTTTTTTTTTTTTTTTACAAAAATATTTAATTAACATGGAGTGAGGATCGAACATCTTACTTAAGTGTGTCTATGCTCATGTTGGCTATAACCATCCACTCTTATTCCGTAAGAAGTTCTATATAATTTTTTTAAAAATACTAATAGTCAAATTAGCAATATTCTAATTAAATGCTACAAGACTCAACTTTTAGACCAAGCTTATTTTAGAAGACTATAGTTAGAAAGACTTGCAACTACAATGATTTTGAATATAAAATTTGATTTTTCAATTTTGCAACGGTATTTAATTAATGCGAGGATTGAACCCATGACCTCTTAGTCACGAGCCTTTATCGGCAGTATATAATGCAGTTAAATATTTTAAATCATTCATGCTTCGTTTACACGGTGTGGGCTGGGCTATCTAGGTGATTCGTTTACACGGTGTGGGCTATCTAGGTGATGCGCTTACTCACCCGTTGCACTAAGTGGTTGTTTGATAATTTTGGGCAGAATCGAACCCCCACTCTCTGGTATCTTAAGCGGAGCGCTCACCCACTGCACCAAGTGGTTGTTCGATTGATTGATTTTTCAATTTACACTTATATAACGTGACAACAAAAGATTACATGCATGACATATTTGATTAACATAAAAATTCATATTTTATTATAAAGGACAACGATTTATTTATTAAAAAATATATATATATAATTTGAAGTATGTGAAACAAAACATAATTGACATAAAAATGTTTTTCTCCAAATTTTAATTAAAAAAAAAAATGAGAATTGGTGTGGAAGGCAAGTAAGTGTTTAAGAAAAAGAGAACGTGATGAAATTGTGTACAAAAAAAATAATAAATAAAAAGAGAAGTCAATAAGGAAAAGTTGGAGACGACAGCGCCACCACCTTATGTAGTTGCCGGCAATTTTTTTCTAAACTGATTAAATTTGTTGTCCTAATGTGAATCCATACATGGAATCGGGTCTCTTCTCCTTTAATTATTTCACCTCTAAAAAATAAAAATATGTTGTTCATGAGAATTTCATATGGTTTGAATTAATTTAATTCTAATTTAGCCTATGTCATCTTAAATATTTTATATGACTTAGTTAAATCTTATCAATGATTTTTTTCTTACTTTTTATTCACACAAATTTGAATGTAAGTTGAAAAGTGCAATATATTCCCACAACGTATAGTAGTTTGTATAGATAGAGATGAATTCACTACAAGAAAATTAGTCTATTGCGACAATATTTTTACAACGGTTTAGAAAGTGCTGCAAAATTTAATAAAATCGCAACAATTTCTAGAAACAAATAAAAAATTGGTGCAAAATATATGTATTGCAACGATTTTCTTGCTGCGATTTTAAAATGTGTTGCAATAGGGTGTTCATTTTTTTTTTTGGACAATTGGCTAATCCCAAATAAAAAAAATTCTTTAAAAAATTTAAAGCCCAAACAAATAAGAAAGTGTTGCTATTTATTTAAAAAATGTTGCAATAGAATGGGTGCTATTGCAACAGTTGTGAAAAGTCATTCCAGCACTTTTAAAAGTATTGCTAGATCTCTTACAACACTGGTTTAGGGGTTTTTCAAGCGTTGCAAAAAGTATTGCAGCAGTTTAAAACCGCTGCTATAGCTCAAAAAAACCTCTGCAATAACCCTGTTTTCTTTGTTTTCTTGTAGTGATTATATTGAAATCTTTTAAAATTATAATAACTAAATTGAAATTAGACCTGGAATCAAAATAGTATACTTTAAATGAGTAATATTTAATGGTTTGAAACAACCAAATTAAAAAAAAAAAAAAAAGGGTATTCTTTTGAATAATTTTTATTTTGTTTACAATTTGCAAGAGATATTATCCTATGTATTAGTCTGGTGCAAATTGAACTTATAAATTGAACTTATATTTAGTCTGTGGATTTATTTATCCCAAGTTAGGTTTGTACATAAACATCTATAGTTTATACATACATCTGGTTAAATAATTTAAACTACCATTTTTTTCAGATAAATTATATACATATAGAAAAGTAAGCTCAAATATAGATACTCGTTTTTTTTATAATTTATTATTCGTGCTTGACATAATTAAATTAGTGTAGATATAGGAGTTGTTTGGAGTGTTGAATGAGTTATTATAGTCGGTGGTTATAATAGTTTGTGAATTATAATAGTTGTGAATGATTTTTTATTTTTTTTTAACGTTATTTTAATTAATGCGACGATTGAACCCATGACTTCTTAATTAAAGGCACAACCTCATGTCAATTGAGTTATGTTCGGTTTGGCAAAAATGTGGGCCCAATTTGGACGATAATAATGCATTTAAATTCATGTCCCGTGGTTTGTTGCATATGTACAAGTTTTAAATCATTCTTGTCCCGTGCGTGGTTTGTTGCACAGGTGCATGATCAATCAACTCTCACTGAGCTATCTAGGTGATGCGCTCACTCATCCATTGAAACCAAGTGGTTGTTTTATAATTTTTTTGAAAATCTGCCCTAGGACAGAATCAAAGTTAGTATAGTTACTTTATTGATTGTGTGTTATAATAGTCGGTTGATCAAACATAGATCGAGTCTCAGTCCACTCAACTCTAAGTTGATTCGAATTCCTCACCATCAATTGTGATGTATATTTTTTTTAAAAGAAGTTTTCTTATATTACTTTTTTTTATATATACAATTTATAATGTAGATTTATAAAAAATTAAGCTTATTAAAGTTATGAATCATGCTAGCAACTAGAATGTTCAAGATATAATTACACATGTGTAGCTGTATATTTTAAAGATAAAGTGAGTTGCATTGAATTTGGAAAAGAAAACAAACACCTTTCAAATTATTTATGTAAGACAAGCCTAGTAGTAGTAGTGGACTAATATAGATATGGTGGCTAGGTTAGCATTTGCATTAATTAATTAATTACATTGCCCATCTTGAAGCCATCAATATGATTAAAACTTTTAGCTTTTGTTTCAATTAGCCGGTTTGACTGGTCAATATTTGAGAAGTACCAAACGAACTCTTCGAAAATCTTCCTACCAACTAAATTGAAATTGGCTCTTCTTCCCCTCCTTTTGATAATACCTAAAAATCTAAAGTTTATACTAAAAAAAATTCATGTAATATGCGACAGTCAATGACATTGAAAGGGAGATTCGAATAATATAGGCAAGATTCCATTTTAATGTTACAAATGAATAGGAACTTAAAAAGAAGAAAAAGAACCATAATTGTAAGTATTGGAAGTATTTTGTTTTGGGTTATGAGTAAAAATGGATATACTAAGAACAGTGTCAGATAATTAAGAATGAAATTGAATCTGATCCTGCATCGGTAGAGGTCTAGACCTGGACAACTTATTTCAGAGCCCAAATAGGTCATAGAAAAGAAACACATTTGGCCAACCCTACCTCACTGAGTCTATTCCAAGGCACAATTAGGCCCTGTAATGCAACATCTCATGGGACAAAAGCGCAAGGATTTTAGGGTCGACCCAAGGTCGACAAGGCTGTGGCCAACCAAACTCATACGTGCCCTGATTGTACAAAGAACTATTCGAATGAGTTTGGTTCAACTTTCTTAAGTCCAATCCTAAGAGAAAAGAAAAAACTTTTCAAAAGATTATGTTATGAAAAAATTCGAACAACAAAGAATAAAGTGATAATCGACATAGAGAATTACGTGGTTCACTAACGTTGTATTAGCTACGTCAACGAAGAAAAGGAAGAGAGCAATTGTATTACGAATTTAGAAGATATTACATATTATCGATTACGGGAGCAAAAGTCATTAGAATGCTTATATATGACACTCTTCTAATGAATGAATACATAATGAGCTACGACCCAATACAAATACAAAATGGTAAAACTCAAAATAGAGTTTGTTACTCCCGTACCAAGTTATTCGTAGCGGGTCAAACATATTCAAGGCATTCCAATAGACTATATAAATATCACACAACTCTAAGAAGAGGGTGAGTTCATTATCGTCTACTCACTAAAAATCTCTAAAGCTTGCTACTCCCTAATTTTGATTATGACTTAACAAGTGTTTGGGCATCGACTTGGAGTTGGGTGGACTCAGTTATATAACTCAATCCACATTTGGTTCACCGACTATTATTAACTCACGGTCAATAAAATAATTGCACTGACTTCAATAGTATTTACAATTCACAAACTATTATAACCCACATATAATTATAATCACCGACTATTTTAATCTACTATGCCTCAAACAGTCTCTTAAACATTATTTGAGTCACTCATGACAAAAATGTGGGTGTGTAATTTGGTTCAATAACCTGCAATGAAAGATATGGTAAACTGCAAGTATACACTGTCAATCAAGTAATAATTTGGAAAGTATTACAAGTATCGAATTCCAAAAGACTGTTGTGGAATTTAATTTTATAAAGAATTGTTTTTCGAATGCAATGAAAGATAAAAAAAATAAGTTGATAATGATTGGTTGATTTTAGTTTTAAAACGATAATAAAAGCAGAGATCCAATCATGCTTCAGCCCTAAGTAGAGTTTACTTGAGAGCTTGTGACCACAAAGTCGTTGATAACACACAAAATGAGCTATCTTTATGAATTATTTTATGTTAGTTTAGAGGATTAAATGTGTACTTTCAAGATTATATTTGATTATTTTATAGATATCGATCATCTTGGAGCAAACCGGAGAATTTAGAAGCTTTGTGTTAAAAACTAAGCTATTTTCAAGTGACAAAAAGAAGAAAATTTGGTAAAAAAACCCGAGAGCGTAGCGCCTATGCGCCCATTCCGAGCGCCTAGGCGCTGGAAATTATAAAAGAAAAAAATAAAACGGCGCCTGGGTAGAGGAGTTCTTTGTCTACAGGCGACCTGAGTTCGATTGTCGTTTTATTTTTTTCTTTTATAATTTCTAGCAAAAATAGATTAATTACATGCACGATTATATTCTTTTTTTTAATAAAAATCATGCAAATTGCGTCATTTTGAGAAAACGACAAAGACACATATTTCCTGACGAACCCTCACTTATATCTCATGGATCAATCTCTTCCCTAACCAATGTAGACATTGTTAGCACTCCTAACAATAAGATCACAATTACTCAGGTTTCCTTGATCAACAAAATCAAATGAAATTTACTATTCAAATGTAGATGGTATGATCACTACTACAATGCAAACAAGAACATAGTTTAACTGACATGATGTATCGACTAACTATTAAGAAGTCTTAGGGTTTAATATTCCAACGCCCACATGTTGTAAAAAAAAAAAAAAAAAAAAAAAATCAAAAGAAGAAGTATGAAAAAAAAAGTTGGTTTTGGATTGGGAAGAAAAATTATGTTTACAACTATATTGAAAATGTCTTACTTTTATAGTTGTAGCAAAATATCTTTCTAACTATAATATATTGACACATTTGACTATTTATCAAACTTATTTACAAAATTAGGTTGTCTAAACAACTTCAAAATTTTAGGGTTTGGTTGGTAGCTTCTCCAAATTAAATTTAAATTTATTGTTTTCAAATTCACCTAATCAAATAAGCTGGTCGAATTTTTGTTTGGTGAATTTGTTTTTAACAAAGTATTTGGAAGCTTTCAAATTGAATTTTTTGTATTTAGACAACAACGCACACGCAGTACGAGTTCAATCTAATCTAATTTTATTTGAAAAACCAAACAAACAATCATTTTTAATTGACGTATTTAAAAAAAGGCTAAACATATTTTTATTTGAAAAATGGTCCTTCAAACTCTAAAACCTACCCATAAGATAAAATTTGATTACGGTTTGCAAAAACCAATTTTTTTTTGTTATTTTTTTCTAAAGGTGGTCAAATTTTTGGCCATTTATATCTATTTCTCAATTTTAATAGCATTAGTTCGGCCCACTTCAAAACCAGAAAGTCCAGTACTACAAACGTTGTGGGCCGATATGCCCATTGCAATTGGGCCTTACGTCCGCAAATGTATGCAGCCAATTAAGATTTAATAATTATTTTTCTTCTTTAAACGGGTCAAATAGCGACCCGATCCGAATTTGTATCTGGACCGTCAAATTTTTAAAGGCCATCTCAACCGTTCAATCGGTCCTTTTATATCTCCATCCTCCCTCGCTAAACATTCCTAGGGTTTTCTAGGGTTTTTACTTCCTCGCATTCAGTTGGGAGTTCCCCTCGTATCCTTCCAGCTTTTCTACAGGTTTCAATCTTCATAAATCTGAATCTTCACATATTTTACTTTACATATTCATTCATCTACGCTTCGATTTCTGCTTCGATTTCTTCTCGTTTTGTGCTTTTGTTGATTGAGATTGCTCCAGAAATTGCGGCTATACTGATAGTCGCGAGAAGAGGATTTGGTTTGGTATTGTTTTTTTTTTGGGAGATTTAGGAGCTTAATGCATGCGCTACACTCTATTTTGTGATTGTTCTTAGCTAACTTAGAGCTGTATTGTTTATGAATTTGTAAGATTAATCTCGTTTGCCTTCAGAATTCCACAGAATCTTGTTTTAAGGTGTTTACGTTTCATGATTTGTAGCTTGATTTGAAAAGATGTTTACGGCGAGGAAGAAGATCCACAAGGATAATAATGCTGACCCCTCAGAATTTGAGGAAACTGTTGCTCAGGTGAACATTTTTTTAATATATCTGCTGATAGCCAACTTTGCCAGTGTTCTGTGTTGTTTGTCTGAACTTATTATTGTTCGTCTTTTTAGGCGTTGTTTGATTTGGAAAACACTAACTCCGAGCTTAAAAGCGACCTGAAGGATATTTACATCAATTCTGCAGTGTAAGAAAGATGGATAGATGGATAGATTGATTTTTTTAATTTTTTTTGTATAGTAGAGTTTGTTATCTAATGAATGTGAAATTTCTTAATAATCTTGCAGTCAAGTTGATGTTTCTGGAAACCGCAAAGCAGTTGTGGTCTATGTCCCATACAGATTGAGGAAGGCCTTCCGCAAGATTCACTTGCGGCTTGTTAGAGAGCTTGAAAAGAAATTCAGTGGAAAGGTGAGGAGAACTTTTTTATTGCTCTGGTTTGTTGTATTCTGGTGACAATCTAAAACTTGATTGTATCTAGTTAGCTAGCATAAATGGTGGTTGATTACTCTTATTATACCTAGTTAGTTAGCATCCTTGGCTGCTTTAATATCAAAATGAAGCCATAAGCAGTTAGTCAAACAAGCTGGGAGTTATATATCTCTTTAGGGGATTGATTAGCTAAGCAGTGATATTTGATTAATTTCATTGGGTTTTATTTATTTGATGACAATTCTTAACATCTTAATTATTTTTACCAATTGTATCGGCTCATGCTTTTTTTTTCTTCAATGTGTTTTGTGATAAAATAGTATTAGATTAAGTTATCAACACTCGGTCTTTTGACATTAAATAATTTAGTGAGGCTTTATAGTATTCCAGTCTTTTTGTTAGATGTAAAGACTAACCTCAACCATTCTTGCAGTAATCAACACTCAGTCCTTGGACATGAAATAATTATTTTGATCCACTGTAAAGTCTATATTGGGCTCTACGAGTTTGTTTATTCTGCATTATGATATTTCATTAACCCCAGTTGTTCTATGATAGGATGTTATTCTGATTGCCACTAGAAGAATATTGAGGCCTCCAAAGAAAGGATCAGCCGCACAGAGGCCCCGTAGCCGTACTCTCACTTCTGTGCACGAGGCAATGCTAGAAGATGTTGTATTGCCTGCTGAGATTGTTGGAAAGCGTGTTAGATACAGAGTTGATGGATCAAAAATCATGAAGGTGAGATTACATTCTGATTATTTTTGGCAATTGAAATTCTCAACAGTTCTGTGATTAAATTTTGAGTTTCTCTTTGATACAATTCACCAAATTCATGTGGTGATTAACATTCTGTGCAAATAATATTTTGCAAAAGTAAGTGATCATGGAAAGGATCAATACGTATTCTCTAACGTCTGGACTTGTCATCTAAATTTTTACAGGTGTTCTTGGATCCTAAAGAACGGAATAACACCGAGTACAAATTGGAGAGCTTCTCGGCTGTTTACAGGAAGCTTTCTGGGAAAGATGTTGTTTTTGAGTACCCTATTACTGAGGCTTAAGACACCTTATGTGTTGCACACTTCTCTAATGTTTATTCACCATAGGGTTGCAATCAGATGGGAGCTTTTCAATTTTGATTTCAAGTTATAGATTTATGAGACTTCGTTTTTTTGAATCTTGTGATCTTGAACCATACTTTATCACATTGGATTAATTTTCCGGTTTTAGTTAAATTCTATCAACTTTTTATTTAATTTTCATTTCATCATATCGTTGCCATTCACACACAAGCAAAGTGGGAAATAAAACAAAATGAAGTAGCATGCACTTGAAAAATGAGATGGAATATTTTGTGGTTTTGGATTGTTGTGTATTATATTAGTAGCTCGAATGGTAATTTCAATTTTTTGTTGTGAAATTCAAAATATAACTGGAGATAGCAAAATCATATATGGAACTTGGATATTTAGGTAAAATGGTTAAGCATTAATGTTAGGCAATATACTTTTTTTTCATTTGAATCGTTTATTTTTTTTTATTTTTTTGTAAAATGATTTATGAATCGATTGCATATCTTGATCAAGCAATTTGAAATTACACTGTTAGTGCAACGCTGTATATATATTTGACCATATCTCTATAAATACGATTACAGGTTGATATATCTTGCTTTTGATTTCTTATACAACCTCAATGGCAATGAATTCATCTCTGTGAATGAATAAATATCTATAATTACAGAGTTCATCAAGTGTTGACTATAAAGAGAGGAAAGCAGAGTCCCACAACAAAGATAGTTCCCTTCTATGAAAAATTCAGGCTGTTCATATCTTCACATCCAAAGAATTAATTGAGTTGTTCTTCAGCAATTTATTGCTGCACCTGGTGATGCAGTCGTAAAAATTAGCATTTTGTTAAGCATATGAAAAACTAATAATAGTGAGATTGGGGATCAAATTGTTGACTTTTGATATGATAATTGACTCCTTGATATTAAATCGAGGAAAAAGAAAGTTTGGGTATGTAGCAGAAGGAGAATGTACCTCAAGACAAGATCACAAGACCAAGGTATATAGCTCCACAAAGAAAGATGAAAGATATAAAACCCCTGCATTTCGTATTCAATAATAACTTGAGCATTTCGCTTCGAAAATATGAGTTGAAGATATCAATCTAGAGTTTTTTGGTCAATCAAATAAATGATACTCACCAAATAATACCCCATCCAACGCCGTTACAGGGACAAGGACACACTTCAGCAAATTTCTCGGCATCGCTTGAATGAACTCTTCGAGATATTAGGTCATCATAAATATCTGAAAAGAACATCAACACAATTAACATAG
The DNA here is from genome assembly GCA_028017165.1 of Herpetospermum pedunculosum. Lineage (NCBI taxonomy): Eukaryota > Viridiplantae > Streptophyta > Magnoliopsida > Cucurbitales > Cucurbitaceae > Herpetospermum > Herpetospermum pedunculosum. The sequence continues at coordinate 3,082,705 of CM051530.1, forward strand.
CAGTAATAATTTTGATGAAGTGGAATGACTTTTGAAGGTATACCGTAAACTGAGAACAGACTATTCATCACACCTGCAGTTTTGATAAATAAAATGGTCAAATGGTCAGTCCAGTCTTTCTTTGAATCCCACTGTCAGTTTGGACAAAGTATACAATGATCTTCTGTACAAAAATGAAAGAAATTCTGGAGTGATGTAAAAGGAGATCAATGTTACCAATAAAGAGGATTACGTAACGGAGACCACGTACTTTCGTTGTTTCTTGGAGGACCCAAACGACACCAAGAAAAATGATGAATCCTAATGGCAAAAGATGAGAATATTTAGTTAGAGAAATACTTTGTATTGCCCTACATCAGCCACAGCCAACAAGTTTTGTGTATTAGGCCTTTGACACTCACCAATGCATAGTCCGCGAAGTGTCCACTGCGAACGGGCGTAATGGACACAAATATAATAATCAATAAGTTTAGCTATTATTACCAATTATAGGCGGAATATATCAAGGTAATAAATGACATTTATAATTTATCCGCAGAAGAAAGGAAAGAATCATACACAAAAAATGGAAGTAATATCGTATGGTAGAGATATTAAAAAGCCAAAATGCAATTGGGGTTAGAAGAACAGAGTGTTCACAACTAGCAAGCTATCTCCCTAAGATATATGTATCTCTCTTGATTTCTCTACCCAGGTTAAACTTAAAAATGGAGAAGATAGATCATGGATTTATTAGTACACAATATCTGTGATTATGAAAGTTGTTGGAACCTGTAAAAAAGAATTTATTTTTTTTAAAAAAAAATAAAAAAATAATATATATATTTCAAAAAAAGAAAAAAGAATAATAATAAAAAAAACACCATGTAAGCTTTGATTCAATCTGGCCAATATGGGGTAGAGCGGGCGCCACTTGTTCTAGCATTCGAAGGTCAGGCTAGAAACCGTAATTTGAACACATGGAACATAATCATCGGTTGACCTATGGTTAATAAGGGTTTTGAATAAAAGGTTTAGAGAGAGTGAGTTCAAACTATGGTTGACCACTTACCTAAGATTTAATATCTTACGAGTTTCCTTGGCAATGGGAACTAGTGGCAGAAAAGAGAGAGAAACAAATCTAAAATTCATCTTCAGAGGCATGAGATAATCCATTTGGCTTGAAACCGAGTTCTAGTGGATTCAATCTTAGTTTCTAAATTTCGATAAGAGCACAAATGCACAATTAGCTGCAGAAACAAATGAATTTAACGGATAAATCGAAATATCGAAAAAATTACTCACATTTTTAGCTACACAAAGTACTATAAGAAGAGAAACAAGAAAGCACCCTGCAGCTATTCTGGAAGTAAGAAGATTTGTAGATGCTAGTATCAAGAGCATCCCCCAGAATGATGAGCCAATATCTGAAATGAAAATAGAGTAATCAGCTGCCATCATCCACACGGAATGTGTGTGTGTAAGCAAGAGCGAGAGCGAGAGAGAGACATCCGGCTGGCAAGATCAACCAATACACGCCACCACGTGTTTGTGTAGCTCCCCCTTCATCTGCATGAACCTGAATTCCTTCTACCTGGAAACTTAAGCAGTTAAGTACATCATGATTGCAGATGCATCTTGGTGGGAAACCAAATCAACCTATATTAACTAATGGTCTACTTGAGAAACATTTCTCACGACTAAATGTACAACCTCAAACACCTAACAACTAAACATGATCGCCAACAAGAGCATAGCTCAACGGCATGATGTATCGCCTAGTGATTATGAGGTTCTAGGTTCAATCTCTCACCCCAACATGTTGTAAAAAAAAAACAACTAAACATGATCTATTTGGATCAGCTCAGTAGATGTAAGGTAACTCATCTGATTTCTCTAAGTTTACCGGAGAGTACATTTAGAGAAAATATTCAATCAAAGAAACCAAAATTCTGTTTAGTATGTACAAATGCAACAAAGACATCTTGTTGATGAATCCATATCTTTAGCCCAGAAAGTGGCATCATGATACTGAGATGAAATAACTAAACATTAGACTTGCATATTAAATAAATTTTCTCAAAAGTTTTACAAAAGATGATAAAAAAAATTCATATACGAATGCATTAGCAAGAAAGATAATGAAACAAAATGATCTAAATGAATTATATTAAAGCCACAAAGGATATCAATAAGATAATAATCCTTGTTGATCAAGGGATTCCTTATCCAAAATGAGTAAGCATCAATAACAGTTTTAGATTTCACATGATACATAAAGTTAATCACCTGTTTTCACTCAAAATCATTGACATAAGCATTTAACAATGGGTACTCAAAAAAAAAAAAAAAAAGCATTTAACAATGTAAAGAAAATGTGAAGATTGAAGAAATTAGCATCTTACATGACCACAGGTAAGCTTGCAAACAATGGCATGGCTTGCCTCGTGAAGAAACACTGTGATAAGTTTGAATGGTTTCAGCAGTATCGTCCTCCATAGCTAAAATAATCAGACTGATTCAGAGCTAACCTCATAAAACAAAGAAAAATCATAACACCACTTTTGAATTGAAAATTTTAAGCTAATCAAGTATTTGCTACTTTCCAATTTTAACAAACAATAATTCAAATCTCTCCATCGATCCAATATGTCAAAAGGAACAAATAGTAGCAGTGAATTAAGAGAGATACCGCTAGTATAACTACTGTGCAAACAGAAACGGTGATCAGAAACACAACTTGCTCGTGATTGCAGCAGTGCTTAAGCTCCCAATTAGGTTTCATTTCGAGGAATTCGCAAAATGAAACTAATCAAGAGAAATCTGAAACTCGGCTTGCCTGATTGATATTCGACTAATCTTTACTGGCTGAAATCGGAGACAGAGATCTACAAACAGGGAGAAGATTGAGAATGCCGCTTCGTTTGTTGCTCGGCGGAGAAGAGAGTGTTGATTCCGATCAGTTATAGGCCGTGAGAAGGCGGAGCTGAAGAACAACAAAGAGGATTCGCAATTCCGACGGCGATTGAACGACGGAGACTAATGGCGACTTCAGAATTCACCACCAACCGGAGTCAACTTTTTTTAGATTTAGAAAAACTGAAAAAATTAAAAATATCTACAAAAGAAAAAAAAAATTATATTAATTTTAAAAATATTCTTTATCAATTAAATGAATAAATTCCAATAAATTTCTGAACCGACATAAAATATAAACTAGAGTCTAGAGGTTGGAATCCTAAAGACTAGTTTTATTGATTTCTATTTTAGCTAATTTTGCTGATTCATATTTTTAAAATATTAGTTTTTATCAATTGATTTGTCTATAGTATAATTTAATATCTAAATATAATAAGTAGTATCTATGATGCCAACATGAAAATAACTCAACTGATATGATGTAAGAGTTGATTTTTAATTTATTTTTTTTTAGTAAAGAAATGAGATATAGGAATTCGAAATTCAGGTTTTCAACGAGTTAATGTCAATAATTGTTGAGTTTTGCTCACTTTAACAATGGTTGTTGACGTTGATTTTATGTGTAACAAAATTGAAATTGTGGAAGAAAAGTATTTGTTTTTATTATTAAATTCAAAAGAAAATTATTTCTATTAAGTTTGTTATACTTGAATTGAAAGCCCACCTAATCTCATTACTAAAGGAAAGATAAGAGTATACTTTTATTTAGAAAGTTGTCCATTTTCAGAACATCACAAATATGAAAAAAATAGACCTGCGAGAATAAATAAACTACAATTAAAAAATATACATTTCAAGGACCAATATGATACATTTATTAATATAGGTGAAAGATTCATTTATTAAAGAGAAAGTGATCTATCATAAATTTTACAAATGGATTTTTCTTTTTATCTATAATTTTGGACTTACTTTTTCACTTTTATTATGCTAAAAAAAAGTGGGGGAAGGGCCGTTGAAAGCAAAAGGTGAGATGGTGGATTGAAAAGGAGGAAAAGGTGAACAAAGACAAACTATAATAAAATAAAATAAAAAATAAGTAAAGAGTAACAAATATTTATTTTTTTTTGGACTTAAAAAAAAATTCACAAAAAAAAAGAGATTATATCTATAAAAAAATATATCACTAGAGTGGCTACTATGGATTAGTCCATCTACGGTTATACCTAACCTTTAAGGTGTATAAACTACATTGTTTATCCATTTGTCTTGTAGATTCATGGATATTTGTTTGCTTTGATATAAAATTAATGAGCCAAATAGGAGTAATTATTACAAGAAGTTTCTATCATCTAGTTACCATAATTTAATTTTTTTTTTATGGTATGATTTTTCTAACGAATCTAGATCTAGTTGAGCTTCCTGTATCAGATAGTTGGTACACGTAAACTAATAAGCCCCAAAGGTCGTGGTTGGATAGGATTTTAGTCAACTCTACTTGGATGACCTCCCAACCTGTTTGTAGGGTGTGTGCTCATAGTTGGGATATTTCATATCACTGTCCGTTGGTTTTTGATGTTGGGAGCCATGTACTTCGCCGACCTTCCCCCTTTCAATATTTTGTCACTGGGCTGAGAACCCACGTTTTTTAGAGACCGTGGCTAGTAGTTGGGTCCATTTTCTTGATGCGTCTCCTTTGGTTGGCTTCATGCAAAATCTGAAGGCTTTGAAGACTATTCTTCGACCTGTCTTTGGTTGTTCCTTGTCGAGCCTCAATCAACAGGTGTTTGTGGCCCGCACTCGTATGGAGGAGGCTCAGTTAGGGTATGTTGGGGATCATCTGTCTCCTACTACTCTTCAGGCACAAGCGAGTAACGCATCTCAAGATTTTTGGGTTGTTGTTCGTAAGGAAGATGCCTCTCACACAGAAGTCCAGAGTTCGGTAGCAGGCTCTTGGGGATCGCAACTCCAATTTTTTCAGCAATGGCATTCAGTCACATTGTCATGCATTCAGTCAATGGCATTCACTCACATTGCCATGCTGACCACTACGAGCTTCTTAGATGCCGAGGAGAAAGGTTTTTCTTCAATTGGCTTCTTCAAGCCGAGCACGTACCATTTCTGCACTCGACAATTTATCGATGCTGCAACAAAATGAAACAAAGTTTAAGTAACGCCTCGTCAAGAAATCTTCTTCTGTCCATTATCTAATAGACAATTTTCCAAAACTATATTTGGTATAACAGAGGAAAAGACGCTCACCATAGTAGCACATCCCCACTCGATGCCAACTTCTCAGAAATCCATTCGGGAACTAGTTCCAGCAACAAATCTAGCTGCTCTTCAATTTCTCCTATAAGTATAACAAAAGAAATGGATTAGCTCATGGGAAGCTAAAACAAATTTGAATCTATTTATAACAGGGAGATTTGCTTACTTTTGTCAACAATATTAGCATTGCCTACAATTATTTTGAATATTAGCTCCTGCTTTGTAATAACTGTACGCTTGTGGAACAAGAAAAAGATAGCATTGAAGAGTTTGGGCAGGTTGGCAATCATCTTCTGTCGTCTCTTTGCTTGTGTTATTGCTGGCATTTGCTCTTCTTTAGCCTTCCTTTCTTTCTCTCTGATCTGCAAATTGAGAACGCGAGAAATTCTTAACATTTTGTCCCTAAGATTGCAAGCATACATTCCCATGCTGACCACAAATGGTAGTTTCAATCAGCACATACAGAAAATTGCATATAAAGCAGGTAATGGTCATACCGATTGCAGAAGGCTTTGAGGTAGAATATCTAAAATATCATCATCCCCAAGTGATGCACTCCTTGTAACATCTATTTCATCCTCATTTTTATCTTCCTTTGTGGGAGTGTCAAATATAAGTGATCTCGAACGAGGTTGCCGCCTAACCAACTTGTTTGTTGGGCAAGAAGAATCACCATCAGGACTCCTGGAACTTCTTTTTGGTGGAGCCATTGCAGGTGTGCTAGCCATCAGCCGAGCTGGGGTTGAAACACATTTTACAGGAGTGGATAGTTTAGCTGGGGAGGAAAGCTTGGATGAAGAGACTGTATTACGAGATTCTGTCTCGATATTTGTCTCGACATCAGAATGAGATGAACTTTGGTCACGAGAATTTGTAGCTTGGTCAGTTTTCTCCGTCTCTCTATTAACAACTTTTTGGTAAAAATGCAGGCTAAAAGATTGTGAAAAATGAGATGCCCCAATAAATTCTGTCTGTTTACTCGGGCAAGTAACAGTCACGGGCACCATAGATTTAATTATACGAAAACCTTGACTTTCTTCTGAATGATGACTGAATGGCGTTTCCTCTGCGACATTTGTTGATGCTGTTGCTGGTTGCTCAGGGGCGAGTTGCTCAATCGATGTCTTGACAGAAGATGAATAGTTGGTTTTCGAAAAAAGATCTTGGCTTGGGCAATTGAATGGCTTCGGCAGCAAATCCTTTGGAACATCATCAATCTGAATATAGAAGTGTGTCTTAGATCGACCATACAAAACTTGAAAGCATCGAATACAAATATTATCAAAATACAAGAGAAGATTGACTTCATAATTGAAACAGAAAAAACAAGCCATCTAGAATGGCCATGATATACATGATCATGATAACTATAAACGTTGATGACCAAAATGTAACGAACTACTTGGCATCACCACCAACTTTATTCTCACACTACACAATTTGTGAAAAAACAACATCCAGAAAACATCTATGCATTTTGTTTTAAGACATTCTGTAACGACTTGAAAACAGAGCAAGCACTAGCCATAATATTGAAGGACCTCAAGTTTTCACATTTAAGACCAGTGTCTACAGAGAGAACCAACATTCTAGGATTGTGAACACAAATACGAATAAATACTACATCTACAAATCACAGAAAGAAAATGTTGCATACCTCTGGATGGAAACTCACAAATTCAGAAAGTCGTGCCTTAAACAACTTCCTCAATTGCATATAATGGTTTCCTGTTTCAAGGTCATCTTGATTATCTAGCACGCCAAAATTGAAAGATATGTGAAGATCTGGCTTCAAACAACTGGTCCGCTCATCAAAGACAAGGACCTTCTTAAGCTCTATTGCTTCAGGTAAAAGAAACTTCAATTGGGCCAAGTGACCATATGAAAACCTCCTGCACTCAGCCACCAAATTCAGAATTAGCAAACAGAACAAGGTCTAGAAATGCTCCCCCAAGTCATAAAACTAGATGAATCTGAAAACAGTCAACACAAGTCTTCAATCTTAAGGTGCTCAACTTCCTACATTAGGACATTCATTTAGACCAAGGTCCATATTCTTCTTGTTCTTGATTAATTATCATTACAAACAAGCAATTCTTCGGAAGGGCAACGATAACGGAGTTCATAAACTACTTAGGCACCCATTCAGAGAAATAGTTCAAAATACTATATTTATCAGACAAATCAACACATAATTAATCATAGCATCCGATAATGGAGAGGAAGACGCAATGTAGAAGCCATAATTAGAAAAAATGATCATACCTATCAGTGAGGACCTCTATCTTGGGGCATACATTAGAAAAATTCGATGCTAAACCTTTAAATCGTAACAACCGCATTGCAGAGTCCAAGCTATCAAAGAACTTGATCAAAATCTCAAATCTGCAAATACCAAAGTAAACAAGATTCATTCACCAAACATTTAAAGTAGATCTAAACACAGACAGCCATCAATAAGCCAATATCAAGATCAACAAACAAAAAACTTACTTCTCAGGCAATTTCTTGGATTTATCAACGGAAGCCATAGATCTAGTAGTTGAACTCCCATTCTGCCACGAATCTATCTGCCTTCTGACCGATTTACTTCCTTCAGTAGTCCGATCACGAGGTGGCTGCTGGCGATTAGATTCACGGAGGCTCTCGGCAGCTCGCCGGACCTGTTTAATCGAAAGCGCAACTTTACGGTTCCGAATTCTGCTAGATAGCTCGGCCGGCTTCTCCGGCGTCTGGGAAATCATTGATGGTTGATCCTCAAGTAAGGATTTAGAGTTTGATCGCATAATTTTCTTCGATTTGAAAGGCAAAGATGGTGAAGAAATCTTCTCGGAAGCGTTCATTGTCACCGATTGTAAGAAAATTCCGATTGAAGAAAGGAGAAAGTACAGAGAAAAATCGGTGATTTAGGGTTTTTAGAGATGGTATTATTTTGGCGGGAATGAGGAGCTAACGCTGCTGCATCGGCCTGCCACGTGTACTCCCGCCAAAATAAGACGTTTCTTCCCGCGATACTGAGCTGCGAGTCTCTCTTGTTAGTTGTTACACTTTTATAATTCTTGTTATAAATATACAAAACGCTTAAAAGGAATTAAAATCCTATTAACAGACTTTAAATTTTATAATTTTAAACGGTAAGTCGTATTTATCATTAAAAAAATCTATCATATATAAATATGTAATATTATTATTAGGGCTGGTTAAGTAAATAACCATTAGGCTCAAAATAATTACAACTTAATCATTAGGCTCAAAATAATTACAAATATAACAGAACATTTTACAAATATAACAAAAAATCAAAAACTATCATTGATAGACTGCTATCACTAATATTCATTTTATGCTATCACTAATATTCTTTGATAAAATGACTATCACTAACAGATTGATATTCATTGATAAAATGACTATCACTGATAGACTACTATCAGTGATAGTTACTGACAAAATTCTATAAAAAAAAAAAAAAAATAGAACTGATTGACTACTTATCAGTGATAAAAATTGTCATATTTGTAAATCTTTTAAAAAAAATGCTAAATTTTTAATTATTTTACTCTAAATTGACATCGGATACAATTTTCCATTATTTTTTTTGTTTTAATATATCAAATATAAATGAAAATTGATTAAAAAAATAAAAGAAAATTGTACCCGATATCAATTTAGGGTAAAATAATTAAAAATATATAAACTGATACGAGATATATATATATATGTTGTTGATGCAAGAATCTCAGACTCTTCTTGGTGCGATTTCGGATTACAGCGCGGCAGTGTGGTTCGAGGCCGACCTGCAAAAAGTAAGAGGAACTTGCATCGGTGTGGGGCTCGACCCACTATACTCTAATGCTTAAGTTAGTTTGAGAGTTTTAAACTTAAGTGGGAGTGTTAGTCGTATGAATTGTGTATCTTAATGTGAAGGGTGACCCTTCATATTTATAGGAGATGAGGGAGGAGACGGTCGTCGTCGACCCGTACTTTTCTTCATCGTGACTATGGGGCGACTCCCGATCCTGGGCGGATTTAAGGGGATTGTCGTACTGTCGCCCGCGATCAGGGGCATAAAAGTTAATAGACTCTCCTCGCCCTGATTTCGTTGCCCGATGAAGACGAGATCTGGGATCTTCGGACGGGTCGGGGGCAAATTTCCCATGTCTTCTGTCCGAACTTCTCGGGTCGTCCCTAGATCCTCCAAAAAGGTAGGGTGACATCACGAATGTGACGTCGTGCTGAGCTTTCTAAAAAAAATAAAAAATAAATAAACAACGTGTAATATGAATTTTTTTTTTTTTTTTTTTTGAGATAAAAAATTAATGTGTAATATGAAGTTTAATTCATCCAAAGCATCGTTTTTTTCAAATTTATTTTTACTAGTGGGTAATTGAAAAGTATTTATTTGATAAAACAAAAATTATTATACAACAATTTCATAATGAATGTTGGGTATAAAATCAATTTTTCAATTTCACTTGCAAACATGTATATAATATATGAAAAATAAGTAAGAAGTTTTAAATCAAGTTTAAATCATCCACCTTACGTAGTAAAAAAAAAAAAAAAAAAAAACCATCTTCACTTGCTTTTTCGAAATTTTAAGTGATGCTCCTTCCTCTTTCTTTTTTTTTTTTTTTTTTTTTTATGAATTCACTATTGACTATAAATATGTATTTTTTTTTTTTATTTACATTACTACAACTTTAAGTCCTAGAAATTTCTATAAGTAATATACATTGTAAGTTACATGCTTTTAAATACTACAATTTGTATTTTATCAAAAAAAAAAAAAAAAAGAATACTACAATTTGTAACAATGACCTTTATGTCTTGATTTTTTTTAAAAAAAATATTTAATAACATTTACGACCGGTTTAAAACTCTTCTTTCTTAAAGGGTAGTTACATGATTTTAAATACTTAATAACATTTACGACTAATTTAAAACTCTTCTTTCTTAAAGAGTAGTACATGCTAAAAAGTAAATAAAAAAAGAAAAAGTGTGGTATGATAGTTATATTATATGAACTAAAATTTGAGGTGGCATTTGAGAAATAAATGATTTGGAAGGGGAGTGCCATGGTTTGATTGCCTCCTCCCCAAAACATGTGGAAACTAAATGTGGATGCTTCCTTCAGTGATTCTTTGGATCGAGCGGGGTTAGGTTGGGTCGTTCCGACCACCTTGGTTCCGTGAAGCTAGCAGGGTGCAAAGTCATCTATGGCCATTTTGAGATCAAGTTACTTGAGGCGAGAGCAGTGGTAGAAGGTCTAAAAGTTTTGTCATCTTCGTCATTTTGAGATCCCATGTGGACGTCAAATCGAGGCTGAATCTGATTGTTTGGAACTGTGCAAACTACTTAATGGAGTTGGAGTTGATCTAACTGAAATCACTTGCTATATTTCAGAGGCTGTTGAACTAAAAAATGCCGTAGGGTAGTCTCTTTCATACACACGAGGCGATGGGCTACCAGTTTGGCTCATCAGGTGACTAACAATGCCATGAATTTTATGGTTAACCCGTGAGAGGATCCTGCTCTCACTGATTTTAATGTTTTTTTTAAATAGGGGTAGCCCAAGGTTAGTTCATGTTTTTTTGTTATAAAAAAAAAACAGTGAAATAAATGATTTGGGAATTGCATTATGAATTTTTTAGTACGAGGGAGAGCTTTTGAGTTTGAGTAATAGTTGTAAAATTACTTATTACTCCTCGTTCGGTAGTTATATCTAATAAAAAAAATTGTGACTAGTCAAATCCGTCAGTGATATAATTGTATGTTAGAAAAGAGTCATGTCGTCGAACAAAGGAGCGCCATGAGTCTGTTCGAAGGAAGTAGACGTGTCGTTGTCATCTCTCTCGATCGTGTGTCACCGACATTGTGTTGAATCGTGATTGCAATAACAAATTGTCGATGTCGAGACGTGCATGTCACACGTCGCCTAGAGCATTGTCACGTGTGTGGTCGTCAGAGGGAGGATGGCGTCGGTCAAGAGGTTGACGACGACAACTGTTGCTCGAGATGGAGATTGTAGAAAGAGAGCTAGAAAATCGTGAAAGAGGGAAGGGGAGAAACGAGAGCGAGACACAAAAGTGAGGAGCGAAACTGAGTTTCAACCTGCATTCATATATAAGGATAAAATGATAATTGAACTATGATGATGTCAACAAAACGACATATAAGTTATATAACCTTAATTATTTCTATCGAGTCTAAATAAAAATTTGAATTCTTCTCCAAATCAACCCTCACTATATATATATATATTTTTTTTTTTTTTAGGATCCCTCGCTATGGAATTGAACAGCTTCAATTATTGAATGTAGTTAAACTATAATGATTATTATTATACAACTTAAAAAGTAGTTTTAATTTTTGTTAGTGGTCCTGGTACTAGTCTATATTAAATAATTTCGATAAATATAATGTAACAAAAATGAAGGACAAATTTGGTTGAGTAAATGAATGTGCCATAAATTTATTGATGACTATTGACAGATTGATATAAATTATGCTAAGTTTTAGACACAGGACCAGCAGGGGTTGATCTTAGGATCTCCCCTTCCTAAACACAAGAGCTGAAGTAACTCTATTTTTTTTTTTTTTTTTTTGTTCTCATTGAAACAATATTATGATTCTCCAAATTAGGAAAGGAATAGATTAAACATTGATTAAAATATAGAATACAATATAACGATATTAGTCATGTAAATTAAATTATGTTCGCTATATCTTTTGAGTTGAAAATAAATGAGAACAATCCTCTTTATCTTTTATATATACATATATATAAAATTTATTGTGAGTTGTAACTTGTAAATGATATTATAAACACCTTATTGTGAGTTGTAACTTGTAAATGATGTTATAAACACCTTCCAATTTTTATACCTCATTTATCACATCAATTTTTATTCATCATTTTAACTTTAGAAAGGAAGAAAAAAAAATCGAAAGGATTTATTTATTTATTATTATTATTTTATTACAATTTGAAAGTTTATGTTAAAAGATGAATCTCTTTAATCAGATTAAAAAAAAAAAAAAAACTTTTCAAAGCTTAAAGGGGCATATTTGTTTTTTTTTTTTGGTTTGAAAAAGACATTTTTGAAGAGTTATTCATATTCATATTCATATTATTATTATTATTATTATTTTATTATTATTATTATTATTATTTTTTATTTTTTTAAACAAACACAAATTTCATTAACTAATACAAATAATACGAATGCCTGATGGGCTACATGGATTTTGATCCAATTCAATCAGCTTAGTGAGCCAGATTGACCCATTACAAAACCAGACTTCAAGACTTAACATTGAGAATGACCTAGTTTGCAATGTTGTGAGCCACCCCATTAATTTTTCTGAAAATAAAAAGAGTTATTCGTATAATATGTTAGGAAGGACTGACTCATGGGTCTTAACCATTTGCAAGCTCAAAGGAGTCCAATAATTCCACATGATAAGATTTACCAGGTATAAGTGGTTATGAATAGAGGGACCTCTGAGGAACTTGTAAAAGTTGTTAGTATGGAGGAATCCTCTCCCTTCCTCCACACGCCATCAGGTTTGGTTCGGTTAAACCGCACCTTGCGTGAAAAAGGAAATTATTTTTTCAACTCTTCGTTTTAAAATATTATCGTTTTACATTTAATGAAAAAATCGATTTTGAGGTGAGATCTAAAGCGTTTTGATATCTGAATTGATTTCGTAATTCCCGATTTCTATCTGTATTTCATGGTGCTTGAAAGGTTCTGGTCTTTGTCTTATTTTCATCATCTTCAAACAAATTATTGAGCAAAAACTTTATTTTGTTTCCAACCCCTATCTGACGAGTGAACGTCCGAGTGAGGGGTGTTGCGTTAATCTTGGGGAGTAACAACCGACAGAAGATTCACACCAAAACTGTGACGTAATTGCTTTCAAGACAGTAGTATCCACGGCGCAACGCTTTACTTTTCTGATTCATCATGGATTACATAATACACCTACGGAATTCTATAAACATTAATAATGAGTTTACCAACCGATTTCATTTTTAAGTAATATATATATAAAAGGACAAATTATACTGAAGTCTTTTTTTTTTCCCTAAACTTGATAGGAAAATGACATAAAACTTAAAATGAAGTGACGAGGGAGTTTCTTATGCGATTATTTAGGTGTCTTAGAGTATAGATGCCTGACATTTTAGAAGAATGTCGAGAAATATTTTGATAATTGTTTTTGTTTTACAAGTTTTGTGTACGAGAATGTGTTAAGATTATGCATTATATCAATAATGTCTTTACTTTAGATAATTTATATATTAATTTAAATTTATATAATATTTTAGTATTTATTATTTTAATATTTTTATTATGTAAACATAGTTTATAAAAATAACTAAAATAATTCACTAAATAAATGAGTATTGTGCAACTATTAAAAAAATAGAATAAAATAAATATTGTTAGGTATTCCTTATAGGAAAACTTTAAAAGTATGGAAATCCTCCGCCACTGAGTTAACTCTCGATGATTATAAGTATCTAACATCAAAATAAATGAGATAACAAAGATACTCATCTCATGAAAATTTCGGATCCCCACTAAACAACTAGTACCTTAAAATAAATTTGTTGTTTTTTTTAGTAAAATAAATGAGAGTGGAGATTTGAATCTTCAACCTCGTAGAGCAGGACAACAGAGACAAGTCAATTAAACATAGCTTTGTTCATTTTAACAAAAAAAAAAAAAAAAAAAATTGTGGTTGTTGTGATAGTTTGATTGAGTGGACTACTTATCCTATGATATGATAGGTTACTTCTAGCTTCTATAATATCTCTTTCACTTTAGTATAATTATATTTTATACTAGTCCAAATCAACATTCCTTGTGACACTATATACTAAGTCTATCTAACTTAAACCAATTTCAAATATATAAGAAAAAAACACATAAAAAACTTAAATTTGTACACCAAATAATTACTCAATAATTGATTAGTTTGTCCTTTAACAAAAAGAAAAATTTGATTAGTTTGTACTTGCGGCAACTGCCCTAACAACTCCATGATAAAAAAAAACACATACAAAACTTAAATTTGTACAACAAATAATTACTCAATAATTTAAGGTTCTACACCAAATTTAAATTTGTGAGTCTAGTTTAATTAACATAAAGACATCATATCGATGAGTGATTTTGAAGTCTTAGGTTCAACTCGAAATATAGAGAAGTTCACTCGAAGTTCGAGTCAACCGCCAACAAGAACATAGGCATGATGTATGATCTGACCATGAGATTCTAGTTTCAATCGTCCCACACCCCAATATATCGTGAAAAAAAAACACAATAAAATTGTGAAATCTGAGTAGCCATGGTGGATGAGGCGAAATTGTATTATTTGTTCGTCGGTGATTATAAGGCTTCTTTTGAAGAAGCTTCCCCACACCATTAACCGATCCCTTCTCTCTCTCTCTTTCTTCTTCGTCTCGAAAGTTGCAGTTCCAGCAATTATTGTCTTCGCCTTTTTTGTTTTGTTTTGTTCCTCTCGTAGACTCTGACAGCGACTTCTCTTTTCTTATGCTTCTCTTCATTTTCATTTTCTTTCCACAAGAACATTCCATCTCAGAACTCTCTGCAACTTCTCATCATTTTCATCCTCTCCGATCCGCCACAGCTGTCGCTTTGGTGTTTTTGTTTTTGTTTTTGTTTTTATGTCCGCCCTTTGATTTTTTTCAATACCCAATTGCTTGATTCTCAATTTTCCACCGTTTCTTTGTGTTTTTATTTCCCTCTTCATGTTTAAGCCTGTACTTTCCCCTGCCATTTCTGACTTATCTTTTTTGTATGTAGAACTTTAGTGCCCACCATGTGTTCGACAAAATGTCCGACTGGAATTTCACTGTCAAATGATCTTGTTCTCTCTGAGATTTTGCCCATTCAGCCGCGTGAATCTCCTAGAAACTCCTCGCTGTTCGATTCCAATTCTGAATTTGAGTTTTGTGTTAGTGGTAGCTTTGAGTATGAGTCTTCTTCTGCAGACGAGCTCTTCTTCAATGGTGTCATCATTCCCACTCAAAATCAACACAGATTTTTGCATAGTAAACGTGAGAGTGCTCCCTTTTCACCTTCCTCACTTCCTCCTCTTCCTCCTGCTGTAGCAACTGAGAATTCAAAGAAAGAGAACTCGGTTGAATTTGTGAATTCCGAGTATGAGAAGAAAAATCGGTACTCCAAATCTTTCTGGGGGTTTCGAAGAAGCAACAGTGTTACTTATGACAGTAAAAAGAGTTCATTTTTCTCGCTACCACTTCTTTCAAGAAGCAATTCAACTGGTTCGGTGCAAAACCCAAAACGCACTCCATTGAAGGATGTGAAAAGCCAGAGTCCTCTGCTGCAGAGACAGCATTCAGTTTCAGAAAGCAAGTCAAAATCCTCATTTTTAACATCCCCATTTTCAAACTCTGCTGCAAATTCGTATTCAAGACTCGAAAAGCTTCAGAAGAAGAATCAAGGAGGGGTTTATAGCAAGAAAAATCTGTATGTAAACCCCATTTTGAATGTACCACCTCCTTATATCACCAAAGAAACTGCAAACATCTTTGGATTGAGTTCTCTTTTACGTGGTGGCAAAGAAAAGAAGAGCAGGAAGTAATCATTTTTACTTTTTGTTATGCTTTTTTGGTCACTGAATTCATTCATTCACCACACAAAGGCAAGAAAGAAAGATATCTCAAAGCTTAGTTGCAATTGCAAGAGATAAGGCAGATTTTTGTTTGGAGACAGGTGGGTCTTTTTCTCTTGCATATGAATATGTTAAAAGCTTGGGAGACAGAGAAACAACAGCCACCTTCCTAAGTTGGCTCTGCCATTCTTGTACATACTCTCTCTCTCTCTCTCTCTCTCTCTTTCTTTGCAAAGATATCTTTTTTAGTGTCTTTTTGATCTTTGTTTACAGCTAATGATAAAAGAACTTTTGAAGGGTGTCTTGTTTGGATGCCTTTTTCTCCTAAGATGGATCATGGGACAAGATTGAGTCAGTGTGTGAATGGGTTATGAAATTCAAATCTAAAGCAGGAAAAAAAGGTTGTTTTTTCCTGGTTTTGGTATGAAGATTTCTTATTTGAAACATGGCTGGTTTTAGGCACTCAAGAAATTAAAGTTGATTAAATTGGGGTGACCTATTTTTGAAGGGTTTTGAAGATGGGACCATTGCTAAGGATGCTTACACTGTCATGCAAGAAATGACAAAGCTTCCTACCTAAACCTACCTTTTTTTCTCCTTCTTTTTTTCTTTTTTTCTCTCTCTATATTTTGCCTTTACCCATATTTCAGGGATAATGTGGAGCCGTGAAGGATTGATTCTTTTTAAACCATATTCAAATAATGTTGATGTCATTCTTTCCCCCATAATTTTTGTTTTAATTAAGTTCCATTTCTGTCTCTATCGTAGGGATTATTATAAACAAAGCCAAGATATTTTTTTAAAAGTTTTCGGGATAGTTCAAGTGATTTATTTAGTACAACAAATGAGTTATGTGGATTCAAACTTTCGACTTTAAGAGAGGTAATATATGTCAAACTAAGACGGTCGAAATGATGGAAATGATGGGGTGGCTTCTAGTAAAAAAATACATGTTTCAGCCGAAGCGAGCGTGACTCAGCTGACATATGTATGTATTGACGATCAAGAGGTCTGTGGTTCGAATCCCTCCATCCCCAATGTACTCAAAAAAAAAAAAAAAAAAAAAAATACATGTTTCAAGTTTTACACTTTTTAGTTTATCATTTCCCTCCACAAACAAGTAATAGCATCTATTTTGTGATAATTTCATCTTTGTTAGGTCATTTTCATCATTAGACCTTGGATTTTTTTGGCAAAGTAGGATAGTATTTTTAATATATATAATAACGAAAATATTAAATTATAAGTTTAGTCTATCAACTTTCGAGAAGTTTAAAAAATATCTAATGAATCTTTGAACTTGTCATTTTATGGGTATGTTTGAGTATCGTAAAAGAGAAATCTAACCAGTCAAAAACTTATTAGATATAAAATTAAAAGTTGAAAGATCTATTAAATACAAAATTGAAAGTTGAATCAGACATGCGACGATGTCTTCAAGTTTAGGGAAGTATGATGTAGACGAGTTTGAGTAAGTTGATTGAGGATGCAACTTTAGTGAAGACACATTCCATCAGCTTTAATGGAATATGTCTTTTAACTAGAGATCGTATTCAGAATTGAGTCTTCAACAAAAATGAAATAAAAATGCATTTATTATTAAAAAAAAAATGCATTTATTGAGTCAAATGGCTGAAGCCACCTCCCCACACTCTTTATCCCAGCTTCTCATTTTCATTCTCTTGTTCTAATATTTTGGTATATTTTCAATTTAGTCCCTTCTGTTTTTTATATTTTTCAATTTAGTCTCTCATTATTATTAATACGCTAAAGTTGACTAATGATAGACTTATTTGAAATAATACCTTAGTGATTTCTCCTCAAACTTTCTACGAAATTAGTAGAAATCTTGAGTTTTCTGTTTTCAGACTTTCAGGACGACTTTTCTTCTAAATTTCTGCTAGTTAACTGAGTATTATGTCATATACGCTTATATCATCGGTCAATGTTGTAACATTCATTGAGGACGAGAGAATAAATTGAAAAACATAAGAGTCTAAATTAATCCATCACAAATTCAACATGAACATCAAGAAAGAAGTAGCGACTTAGTGCACGATACATTTTAATTTCACGATCAGGCTTCAAGGTTGAATCCTTGTATCGTCTCAAGGAGTATTAAACTACAAAGTTGTTGGATCTCTTATTTAAGATACATTGAAGATATGGAGCTCGGAGAAATCCATAGCCACCTTTCTTTCTATTCAGTATTCATATACTTTTGCAACCGTAGGCTTTAAAGCTTTGCTGCCATTTTAAGAAATAAAGTATTGTACAGTAATTATCTGTATGCAGAGGAGGACAATAATGCTTTAGTAGCCCATCTAACTTAACAGAATAATAATACTTAACACCCAACTGTTTAATAGCAACATATCCCTATTAATACTTTGCAATTAATGGCATCATTTTACACTTAATTTTAGCCAACAAAGTCATTATGAATGAACAATAGTATCACCAAGCGACTGTATTTAGTGCTAGATGTTGTCTCACTCTCAGATGGGTCTTGAAAATTAAGCACTATTCACTGATAGTATATTTCATTGATCAGAAGTCAGCTGCTTTATCCCAAAAGTTAACATCCAACAGTCGAGATTTAGCAACCAAACGACAACTACTTCACACCGAAAATACGTCAAACAAAGAAAATTTTGATATATCAAACAATGCATTGTAGACATTGCAGTACATATGACATACACTCTCAACCCCATGCATGACAAACTAAATTCTTAACGGATCTTCTCATGAAGCAATGAAATCAACATTTTTTTTTTTTTGATATCCGCGAGTGTCCGGGCCAGCTTACGCGCACCACGACTAAGTAGGTGGCCACCAAGGATTGAACTCATTCCCTTTAGGAGGGCATTGAAGTCTCAAGGCCCTTTATGACCACTAGACCAATCCTTAATGGTTCAATGAAATCAACATTTACTAGCATAGCAATGAAATATGAAGATACCTTCATCGAATGCTAGTCATCCTTGCGCGTTTGAGAATCTCAGCAATGCTTTTAATCCCTACTTCAATGAATAGATGCTCGCCTCACAAAGGTTGAATCATATTTCATTGGTATGCTAGTAATCCTTGGAAGTTTGAGAATCTCAGCAATGCTTTTAATCCCTACTTCAATGAATAGATGCTCGCCTCGCAAAGGTTGAATTAGGCATCCGCAAACTCGCTATAACAACCTTTAATATCTTGCAAAAGGAGGAGGAAACTAAAAATTACCTGAAAGCTGCTCCATCTGATCTTGTAGGAGTTACAGCTTCTTCAACAGTTAATATTGCTACTTAAAACATGCTCCATTGTAGAGTTGACCTGCATCTAGTAAATGACAATAATGCTTCATGATAGTCAACAAGTCGAACGCGGCAACTCCGATGTTGAAGTAGAGGCTGTTATGATCATGCTGGTGAAGGACTGCTGAAGACTCAAAAAATAGCTAAACAAGAAAGTTCAAGTTTTCACCAGTTCGTCTATCAACCATCAACTAGCTAAATGAATGATCTCCCGGTGAACTGATGTTAACAATTTCCCTTAACAAAGACTTGATCTCACTCAAATTGCTGATGAACTGATTAAAAATGGTACTGACATTAGAGACCTTCCAAAGGGACTCTACAGTTGCTTAAATGAGAGTACAAGATTTCCTTGTGGAATAAACTCCTTGAAGAGCTCTGTCCTAACAAAAAGTACCTTATAGAAACCGAACAATCTACAATATAATCTCCTCTTGTTCTCTCTGTAAGTATACTTGGCTAAAATGATATCCAGGATGGAGCATTGTGTACCATCATCCAGGTTCCAACTATTCCTCCCCCCACCCCACCCCACCCCACCCCAGAAAAGATAAAAAAAAAAGAGAAAAAAAATGAATGAAATAAGCACTTTATGATGCACTAGGATGCAATCAAGAAATGAGAATAGAACACCTCAGAATTCAAGAATGTCAATTTTTAAAGCAGAATAATGCAGTAGCAATGCATATTTTGTATGCTTCATACAGCAATGGATATATGGAAAAAAAAATTAGGAACTCCAAATCCTGGCACTGCATTGTTCTTGGAAATTACTTTTCTTCCATTGAGAAAAATGCTTATCCTTTTATTTCAGACTTTTGAAGCTACCACCAAAGCAATTGACAAAGAATAGATAAAAGTTCTCTCCTTAAAGTAAATGTCAGAACTGTTGATATTGCATAAGTAAATTTCAGATAGTTCAGAATTATACAGTGAACAGAACAACCAAGAAACTTGGCAAACAGAATTTACAGTTACTTCAAAATTTATTTTGCTAATTCTTTACACGTCCTGCTTTTGCCATTATTGTAACAGAAACAGAGAATATGTTACCACAACAACAGCAAGGTGATTACATCTCAAAGTAGAAAGCAGCAATTCACAGAAAACAAATGGAACCTTTCAAGCTTCAGGAACATCAGCAACTTTATATGAATCTAGAGTAATTTCAGTCAGTAACAGCCCAGGAAAAAGTGTCTGCAAAATGATAAGCAAAATCAACAACCATTCAAATCCCATGATAAAAAAGTATTAAATCACGAATCAACCCAAAAGCTTAAGCTTATGGGTAACAGTGAATTTAATTATATCAACACTTTGACACTCCCCTCACTTGTGGAAGGCTCAACCGGTGGAAATCAATATTAATCGGAGAGAAAATGACTATACATGGCTCGAACTAACTTAGGACCTCCTACTCTGATAGCATGTTAAATCATCAATCAACCCAAAAACTTAGGCTTATAGGTTACGGGAAATTTGATTATATGAACACTCTAACAATCTAACCAAAAGAAACAATTTTCATATGAACAAACAATGGAAAGAAATCAATTGAAAACTGAGATTCCATATTCTTACATCCATTTGCTTTTGTACAGCCCTAGATCTCTTCTTTGGCCTCCTCGGTAGCCTACCGAGCAGCATCGCAAAGTCTTCTTCAAGCTCCTCTTTCGACAGCGAAACAAATAACGCAGTCCGATTCTTCTCCTTCTTCATTATAGCCTTGCTCGAAGATGAACCCAAATCCAAATTCCTCTCATCCAGAGGAGCCTTACAAGCTGCTCTGCGAGTCCTCAAATTCCACGGCCTAACCGCAGCGGATTCGTCCTCGTCCCCATCATCAGGAATCGAAAATTTGAGTTTCTTCGATTCCTCTCTGATATCAAGCATGATCTTCTCTCGCATGGTTTCGATGGAACTGCTTCTACGATCGTTCTGTTTGGAATGATTCATCGGAGAAGAAAGCTTGGTGAAGTTCGCGCGCTTAGAATTAATGGGTCTAGCACGGAATTGATAGGATTTGGATTCGCGTTGAACAAGAGAAGAATGATCGAGGGCAGACGAGTTATTGGAGTTAGAAGAAACCTTCATACACTTGAGGAATTTCTGGGAACCCCATTTGAGATACGGCATAGAGAAGTTATGAAGTGGGTTTGATCTTTCAGGCGCCATAGCCATGAGCTTGAGATCTCAGCTACGATTCTGTGAAAAAAATACAGAAGCCCTTCAATTCAACAACCTTGTTACTCAAGTTAAGGGGAGAAAGAATCGAAATTGGGGATGGAAAAAGCTTCAGATTGAAGAGAAGAACGAGAGAAAGAAGAGAAAATGAAGAATTTTACACATTAAGAATGAAAGGGAGAGAGGAGGTGGGTCGGTTTAAAGGGTTTGATGTGGCTGAGAGTAAAATGTTGGCAATTCAGAAAGCTTTTCTTTTTTCGAGGGAAAAAAGAAGAACAACAACATTTGGCTCGTAACGGTAATGAAAGACTCAAACTTCAATAAAAAGAAAATAACAAGTGAGAAATCATTATTATTATTATTATTATTATTATTATTATTATTATTATTATTTGAGCAATCAAATTTTAACCTCAAATTGGTCAATTATATAATTTTTAACCCCAAACTTTGAATGTGGGTGAATTAAACCTAACTTTCATAACCAGATAACCCTAAAATTTTTTTGAACAAACATCAGTCTAGCCCAACTAGCACTATTAGTAACTAAAAGGTTAGAGGTTCGATTTTTCATTCCGCTTAAAAAAAAAGATATTACAATTAAACACTACTGTTTCCAATTATAATTTTTTTTGTGATCTATTTTCTAACGGTGTTTTAAAAAATCAAGCCAAATTTTGATTTTTTTTTTCTTTTTAAAACTTATTTTTATTTTTGAAATTTGACTAAGAATTCAAATGTTTATTTAATAAATGTGAAATTCATAATAAAAAAATTGTAAGAAAACAAAAATAAATTTCAAAAACAGATAATTAAAAACAAAATCGATATCAAATGAAACCTTAAAAAAGTAATTTTATGTGTGTTGATTGAATTATAAAATATATATCTATGGTATAAAATTGATAGGATTTTAAGGTACATATAAATGTTTATAAATTATAGCTTTTTACAAAAAAAATTCTGTTTGTTAAAATTGAAATGAATCATATTAAATAGAAGAGGTTCTTGAAATATTTATTAAAAATTAAAATTATTTTCAAAATTAATCTAATGTATTTAACTTTTTTAAAGGGTAAGATTGAAAAATAACTGAAAACAAAACATAAAATGGTTATCAATTGAAATGTTTGAACTTAAAAATTTTAATTGTATGTACGAAATATATAATTTAAAAAATATTCAAATACATTACACTGTCAAATTTGTGTAGCATAATCAATTCAAATACGATTAAACAAATACTCTTTGACTTTTGTTTTGGTCTAACATTTAAAATTATGCGAACCACGGAATAAAAAACAGTTTAATACTTAAATATTTTAATTTTCTAATGCTTTCTATTATAGGCAACCGCTGAAATGGTTTATTTTATTTTATTTTTCTTCCTTTCATCAACAGTGAAGTTTCCTTATTTATGGTTTTTTTTTAATTGTATTTTAATTAATGCGAGGATTGAACTCATAAATCATAATCTCTTAGTTAATATGGCACAATCTTATGTCAATTGACTTATGTTCGATTTGACAATTTATGAGTTGTTCTTGACCGTGAAGAAATAATATTCACCTACTAGACATCGAGGAAAGTATTTTCTCTTTTAATACACGGATTATACTATTTAAAGCACTACTTTCCATTTTCCAATTACTAAAATTTATAACTTGACATATTTATATATAATTTCTACGGGTACTTTGAAACAAGGATGAAAATATCCGTGGATATGTCGATATATCCGTAAATCGGAGGCTTCGATATAGATATTAAAGGGTAATGGATATATCCAATATCTTTTATAAATACTCATAAAACATCCAAAATATCATATATTAAATTTAATATGAATCTAGATACTACTAACTAAATCTATAGCTTAGATTGAAAGTAAAATAACTTAAATATTAATTTAAATATATTTTTTTAAAAAAAATGATTTACAGAAATATTCATGGATATCGATATTTTATCGATATATCTATGGATATATCCGTAAAATTGAAATGCTGATATCAACATGGATATCGATATTTTCATCCTTGCTTTGAAATGAGATTTTTTTTTTTAGTATTTATATGGAGATAAAAATTTAAATTTCCAACAATTAATATTACTATTAAGTTAGGTTGATATTAGCGATTAATAATGAGACTATTATTTATGTGGAAGATGATAAACTTTTGTCAACTTTAGCTTAGGTCAACTAATCAGACATGTATCATTCCATCTTCGTTCCCACTGGTTTAGAAAAAAATTACTGTGTTTTTATTTTTTAAGCCACTGTTTCCTTTATTAATATATAAATAACACAAAATAAACCTGCCAAATTATTAAACATAGCAAGATTCAATTGAGTGAGTTAATTTTAAATAAATTAATTAAACATAGCAACACTAATTTTAGTTGGACAAATTAGTAAACCCACATGAAATCCACAAGTTGCACACCTGCTCAATAATTATAAAGATTTTTTTTTTTCAATTTATATAACTAATTGTAGTCACCAACTTAAAAAAAAATATATATATTAATTAATTTATTAACCTATTTTATGTTATAAAATTTATATAATTATTATTTTATAATATCATATAATTTAGCAAAATTGTAATCATGTTTAGAGTAAAATAATACAACTAATAGTAATCTATCTCTTCAGTTTTTTTTTTTTTTTTTCCAATGACCAACTGATAGTAGTCTTAGTGATAATCATATATCAACAATATCTACTGATAGTAGTCCTAGTGATAATCATATATCAACGATATCACTTCAGTTTTTTTTTTCCAATGACCAACTGATAGTAGTTCTAGTGATAATCATATATCAACGATAGCAGTCTATTAGTGATAGTCACTGATTTTTATGCAACCAATCCTATAATTTGTAGTCTTTATATTATACATTTTTTAATCTAACAAAAATAAATTAAATTTATAACATAAAATACTTTATTTATATAATTTGACATTTTAAAATTTCAAATTCAAAATATTGATATAATTTGGACCACAAAATTCGAACAATTTTCAAAAACAAAATTCAAATTGAGTATTGGTGGACATAAATTTAAAAACATAAAAAGAAATATTTAATGGCATTAGGAATGAGACATATTCTGCCGAAGAGAACCAATGGTAGGGTAGTTATCTATACAAGTATTAAAATTACACAAAAATGAGTATACAGCAATAGATGTGAACCAAACCAGCAAAGCAAAAAACTGTTTCAGGAACTACCAATTCCAATCCAGAACCTACCTAACAACCTTATATGGACCTGATAATTGATTTGATTCAACAGACAATGACTCCAAATCATATCAACACAAAATTTGGAATCGAAAATGTAAACAATAAAGACAGTAAAATTGAAGTGGTAAATCGATGATGTTCTATGAACATTGCATTTAAAAGTAAATTTGATTTTACAGTTCGCAATATAACAAAAAAAGGATGAGAAAAGAGGCATCTACATAGACCGATATGCACAACGTGTATTAGAGATGTAACAAAAAACCAGTTTCCTGGTGGATACGAATTGATATAATATGTACAAATGAAAGCAATAAAAGGCCGTGTATATACTTGTTTTTGTCACCGTAGAAGAAATCTCTCATTGATTCGAAGACGGGCAATCGGTATCGTTCTTGATTACCCGGGTGTTGTATGATCCACAAAGCCCACATTTATGATATAGCCAATGGAACCGCGATGCGCCTTTCCGCTCACAGTCATTGCACAATATGTCCTGCCATTCCACATCATTATTAGACTACTTGAACCTTCAAGTTAAATCACGAATAATATGGAAGAATCTAACTGAAATGGTAGGTAAAATTAGATCAACGCAACACATCATCTTTTCTTTATGATATAATCCAACAACTAGCTTTGAGAAAACTCAAGACTTAAACGTGTATCAGAAAGAGTAACTCAATCATGCTCTGAATCAATGCAAATGCAAGGTATTAACAACGTTGGATAACCCTTTAGTTTTTGAAAATCATGTTTGATTTCTATTCTTCTTTACGATGTTTTTTATTTTTCTCAAAACATTTGAATGCTTAGCCAAATCTCAAAAACAATTTTTTTTTTTTTTTTTTAGTCAGATAAGAAAAAACAAAGAACCCAAAAGTGAAAGTAGTGTTTATAGGTTTTTAAAAATAACCAAATCCAAATGGTTATCAAACGGAGCTTAAAATTTCCAAATTAGAATTAGATTACTCGGCCAAGTGAAAGGGTTTAAGATGAACTTTCTTCTTTTGTGTATGTGTGTTGAGGGGAAGGAATAATTCGAGGTTCTATTTTCCATGCAATGATACAGTTACATAATCAGGTAAGAACAATGATAATAATGCCACCCTGCTCCCTCAAACCAATTTCCAAACCACCAAAAAGAGAAGAAATAACAGAATGTACCTGGCAACGATCCCTGTACTCTTCTGGCAGCTCCTCAGCAGCCAACAAGGCGTCAAGCATGCCGAAATAAACCTGAGCACATGTTACAAAACAATATGAAAATCTTATTCAATTTTGCTTTATATAGCCTTCTATGTGTAAATGACAACATAAAAGGAAGAGGTTAAAAGTCTCCATCTCAAGCATCTTCGCAAGTTATAGAAACTTGACACGTCAAAAAAAATTTAGTCAAATTCCTCAAACCCCTAACTTAATTGTAAAGAAAGAAATTCTAAACAGAGGAGAAAGCACATTACATATTTGTCTTTTCTAGCCTTGGCTTACGCAAGAAATGTCTTCTTAAAATCTTTACTTACAGCAGATCAGCATACTAAACCGAAGAATTTATACCCAACGTAAAGAAGCATCAAGAAAAAACTGCAGGCATCTTTGCTGGTTTAAATTGGGAAGTTCTTACGTATTTTCAAGATTTAGGCACGGGACTTTGGCGATATCTTATCATCCCTACCCTTTTGCAGATATTCGTTGGTTTAATAAACAGTTTCGGTATTCACTAAAAGAAGAACTAAATGCCACAATATTTCCTTAGCTTGTGATTACAAATATAAGTCTCATTGATAATAACAACCATTTTGCATCGGGATGTCACGAAGCTGAAAAGAATTTATCCAGGTATTGAAAGTACGCATACTTCGGCTCGTCGATCTATCATGAGATTTTTCCTAAGTCCAACGGGTAACATTAAAGTCCCCTCCAATAATCCAGCAATCTCCCCCAAGGCCAGCCAAATCATGTAATTCATCCCAAAAAGCCTCACAAAAACCATTGGTAGATGGCCCATATACATTCGATAGCCAAAAAGAAAAACCATCAGCCATAGTCACATTAACTGATATGGTATATAAACCTTTAATAACTTCTGTAATTGTGAAATCCGGCTCACTCCAAAGAATGAGGATACCCCCGGCAGTATCAATAGCATCCAATGCAGCCCATCCAATGTGCGATGAACTCCAAAGAGATTTCACCACTTCCCTTGTAATCTCATCAAGTTTCTTTTCCTGAAGAAGAACAATACCTGGATTTTGATGGAGAATGGTATTATCAATGTTTCTTTGAATGAGACTTATATTTGTCTAATTCCTAAGAAGATTGACTCCAAAGTTGTTTCAGATTATCGGCCTATCAGTCTAATCCCCTGTGCCTATAAGATCATTGCTCGGGTCCTATCAAACAGATTGAAACTTGTGCTACCTAACACTATTTCAGAGAATCAGTTAGCCTTTGTTGCAAACAGACAAATTCTAGATGCTTCTCTTATGGCAAATGAATTGATTGATGACTGGTTCCAGCAATCAAAGCAAGGGGTGGTGATTAAACTGGATCTGGAGGAGGCCTTCGACAAAGTTGATTGGGATTTTCTAGATGCTATTCTTCTTGCCAAAGGCTTTGGCACAGTTTGGAGAAAATGGATCCGTGGTTGTGTTTCCAGTGTTAATTATTCCATTATTATAAATGGTCGCCCAGGAGGTAAGATTATCCCTACTCGAGGTATCCGACAAGGTGATCCATTATCTCCTTTCCTCTTCATATTGATTTCAGATTGCCTGAGTCGCCTTCTCTCACATGCTTCAAATATGGGTCGTATAATTACCCATTCTATTGCTGCTCTCAATTCTCCTTAACACACCTCCAGTTTGCGGACGACACGCTTTTATTCTCGAGCTATGATGTTCAGGCTTTAGAGCACTTATTTGCCCTTGTTAGGGTCTTTGAATTAGCCTCTGGTTTAAATGTTAATCTTGCCAAGAGCGAAATTTTGGGAATCCACATTGATGACATCGATATGGATCTATTGGTACATAAATTTGGTTGTAAGAGAGGTCATTGGCCTTCTGTTTACCTTGGCTTACCTTTGGGTGGAAACTCGAAATCCGTCTCTTTTTGGCTTCCTGTTATAGAGCGAATGCAACACAAGCTTCATAATTGGAAATATGCTTTTATCTCCAAAGGAGGTCGTCATACACTAATACAAGCTACGTTGGCTAATTTACCAACTTATTACCTTTCCTTGTTCCACATGCCTATGCAGATCTCTAATGATCTCGATAAACTAGTTCGTGACTTCTTTTGGGAAGGTTCTGGAGATTCTGGTGGGATGCACAACGTTAATTGGGAGACTACCCAACTACCTAAGCTTATGGGAGGTCTTGGGATCGGCAACTTCCGCAGGCGAGATTTGGCTTTATTGGCTAAATGGATATGGAGATTCATTACAGAGGAAGACGGCCTTTGGCGCAACCTTATTTCAGCCAAGTACTATCTGACGGTTGCTAACCTTGTTTGGCCACAACCCATCCCCTCAGGTTCATCTAAATCTCCTTGGCATTTTATTTGTCAGACTTTGGATTTGGTGGCTACTCGGGCTACTCGCTTGCTTGGTAATGGGGCATCTACCTCCTTTTGGTTTGATTCATGGATGGACTGCGGTCCTCTCTCTTTGGTTTTTCCTCGTCTTTTTAGGCTTACCTCTCCGATCCGCCTTCGGACACATAAAGATCTTTGGATTTGGCCTCTTGACCCATTGAACCGTTTTACAGTTAAATCTCTTATGGAGGCTTTAATAGGGGTGGACGATCCTTTGAAAAGAGACCTCTCCTTAGCGATATGGAAAGATGCTTATCCCAAGAAGATAAAAAAATTTCTTTGGGAGCTTAGCCTCAGAGCTGTCAACACGGCGGATCGACTTCAACGACGTATGCCTTATCTCTACATCTCTCCGTCTTGGTGTTGTTTGTGTGCCTCTGATGCTGAAACACCTGGTCATTTGTTTGCTCATTGTTCCTTTGCATCTCGTTTTTGGGACTTTATTTTGGATGTTTTTCATTGGTCTTTGCCGTTGCCCAACAACATTTACGATCTACTTGCTGCTGTCTTGGTGGGTAATCTGTTTATTGGGGCTAAGAAGACCTTATGGCTTGCTTTTATCAGGACTTTCTTTTGGTACCTTTGGAGGGAAAGAAATGCTCGGATTTTTCGTGATATTTCATATTCATCTTCTTTTGATCGCTTTCTAGAGTCGGTTCTTTGTCATGCACTACTTTGTTGTAAAGGAAGTGCCCCTTTTTCTCATTATAGCTTATCCTCTTTATCCTCCAATTGGAGAAGTTTTATGTAATTCACCTAATGGTGCCCGGAGTTTAACCTCCTTCATTTCATACATCAATGAAATTGTTTCCCTTCTCAAAAAAAAAATATGAGATTAAATGAGTACAAAAAAAAAAAAAAAAAAAAATGGAGGAAGGTGATTATTGTAAGAATTGAAAAGTTGAGATGCCTAGAAATTGGAAGGTAAGTAATTGATGTTTGATTTCAAATTTCAATCAAAGTTTTGGACTATTGTTGTTACAAATAAGTACCCTCACATTTCTTTGTGTTCTTTACAGAAATTATCTACACTAAAAAACAACTCTTTAGGACTTCAACCTTGCACAAGCCAAGTGGTTTAAGCGCACCCCCAAAATTTAAAAAATTTGATCCTATTTTTTACTTTGGGTTCTGATACCGCATGGTAATATCTAGGGAAAATTGCAAAAACCACCCCTCAAGTATGGTGGTTGTATAAATTGCACCCCAAAACTTTCAAGTGTAAAAATTAAACCCTTAAACTTTAAGTCTAAAAATTAAACCCTCAAACATTCAAAAGTGTAAAAATTGGACACCTAAACTTTGAATGGTAAAATTAAACCCTCAAACTATGATAAATGTAAAAATTGGATCCATTTTACCTAATATTTCTCTCATATTTCATTTTCTCTCTCTCTCCTCATTCCACTATCTCTACTTTCTACCTCTTCCTCCCTTCAATCACTCCCCTCTCTCTCTACTTTCTCCCTCTCCCTCCCTTGTCGTTCCCGTCTACCCTCATCGTCATCCGTGGTTGAAACAGAAAGTAGAAAGAGAAACTGAGAAAGTATCCACCCTTACAAAGTATTTTGTTTCATATATAATATATTCTTGTGTAATGTAACGTCAATCCCAAATTGTGTTTTTGGATTTTTTTATTGGTTTCGATTTGTTTGGGATTCTCTGATATTCGGTGTCCTGTTACTGTTAGTTTTTTTTTTTCCTTTTTGTTTAAACCCCATTTGAAATTTTATTCTGTAGATTCTTTTTGATGTAGGTTGTGTAATCTATTTCCTAGTTTTTCTCCATCGTGAGATCCTTGTTTTTAAATTCTCCCATCACCCTTGCTCCTTCTCTCCCCTCATATCCACTCTCACGTTTCAACCATGGGTGATGGGAGGAGAATAACAAAGGGGAGGGAGAGAGAAAGTAGAGAGAGTGGCTGATTGAAGGGAGGGGAATGGCCAAGAGAGGGAGAGGTAGAGAGTAGAGAGAGTGGAATGAGGAGAGAGAGAAATTGAGTAAAATGGATCCAATTTTTACTATCATAGTTTGAGGGTTTAATTTTTACACTTGAAAGTTTAGAGGTCAAATTGTTACAACTACCATACTTTAGGGGTGATTTTTGCAATTTGGCCTAATATCTAACTTGTATTCCTAGGTAGGTGGCCACCAAGGATTGAACTCATTCCCTCAGAGGACTTTCATAGTTCCAAGGCCCTTCGTGACCACTAGGTCAATCCTTGATGTGTTCTATTCAAGAATTTTGTCATGAAAATGATCAAATATTCTATTGACTAAAAAAAGTCTTTCAGTCATAAAGAAAGGGTGAGTTCAAGCAGGAGAATAAGAACTAAAATTGTCTGCTTGTAGAAATACATATTTTCCTAGCCAACCTTTTCTGATAGCTAATAAGATTTAGCGTCATTAACAGTACTGATGGCAATCCTCAATCTCATAGTGATTAATTCATGGGAACCAAATAAATAAAACCAAGGTTTCAAATGTTCCTACTGATGACATTTCTAGATAGAATAGCACAATAAATCAACAAATAGAATGGAAAAATCGCTTACCGCCATATCTCCCAAGGACTTGCTGCAAATGGGACAGGTATAATGGCTGCAAGTGTATGCCTACAAACACCATAATGTCATATAACATCAATATCCTAAAATCATTTTACAGAAGACACCAACTAACCAGAGTTCATTATTATTATCAGTAGCCGTAAGAATAAATAATTCAAACCTGAAAGCAAGCTGAATGCATGTAATGACCACAGGGTAGCGGTCTGACTGTTGCACTGGATGTAAACAAGAAATCACAGCAGATGGGACAGTTCGTTTCTAAACTTTTCTCCAAGCACTTATGGCTCTCCAGCTTTATCCCAAGGCAACAATTGCAAATCATGCAATGGAAAAAATCAATTCCAAGACCCTTCCCAACACGGCATAAGTTGCAAAATGGGCAATGATACACAGTCCTGGAGCACAAATGTCACAGAATACATCAGTAAATTTTTAGGAATTTATAATCAAAAAAGAAAGAGAGCATTATACTCCTAGGAAAAGAAAAGATCTAACTAGATCCCTGTTCTTCTAAGAACACTTTTTAAAAAACTAAATAAGAAAGCCCTATGGGGGATTCCTCATCTCCCCGCTTTTGTATGGCCTTTTCTTCAATACATGGTCGTTTATCAAAAAAAAAAAAAAACTAAATAAGAAAAAGGAAAGAAAAAAAAGAAATGAATTTCATGGATGAAATGAAACCACAAGGCAAGAGTCAACAAACCAGATAGATGAGTTAAAACATTCCAATTTGGGAGAAAAAATAATATCCAATGGCTGATGTTATGTGCAAAATTATTAGCACATTATTCATTAGCTATCTCACTTGAGAATATTACTTCCCCTGAGGTCGTCTTATTTTTTATTTATTTTTTTGGAAAGGAAACAGAGACAATTTCATTGATAAAATGAAAGGTATTACAAAAGAACGCTCGATAATTAAACTTCCCTAAGGTCTTATCAAACCACAGATATAATCTCATGTTTCTTAAAATGATAAAGTATCAGAATTTGTACCTTTCATCATCAAAAAATTTGCAAATATTGCAGTAGTATTTTGCCATTGACAATCCATTGCAAGAAGGTGTTGTGCATATCGGCCCAACTGGTTGAACTGTTAAGCAGTTCATACACATCATCTCTGAAGTTGCTTTCCTAAAATCATGGAATTAAATATCAGAGGGGCAAAATACCAATTGAATGTGATGTAATGTAAATCCTGAAATAATACCTGTCCATTGAGTGATCGCTGACATTGTCATGACAGAATCGACAAGTAAATAACTTCCCACAGCAAGCAGCAAGAAGCTTGCAGTTTCTTTTGTAATGCTCACACCCAAACTCTTTTTTCTCGGCACAGCGAAAAGATGATGTTCGTCCTGCTACATCTTCACCATTGGAATTATCTTCTATATTTGCTTGAGGTAATTTCTGTTGTGCAGCAATCCAGCGACTAATTCAAAACAATAGCATGAAATTAGTTTAACTTTCAACAGCATAATAACACATTGTAGTAACATATACTATTCAATTTGGAGTAAGAAAAACATGATAGACAAAAATGATTTAAGATAAAATATAATATCAAACCAAACCTGGTCATAAGATTCTGCACGAGATATGCTTTTCTCCTCGGATCAAGAGTTGAGTCCTGATAAACCTTTCTGATTTCTGATTCAAGTTCATTTTGGTTCATGCGAAAAATATCTTTCCAACCAGGCTTAAACATTTGATCATTCTGATCCAAGCTCTCAATAAGCCCAGAATCTGGAAGTAGAGAAAGAAAGGTATGTGATATATATTTTTCTTCATTACTGAATGGTTGAGGAACCATCTAACATAAGTGTGAGAACAATAGAATATGCCACAAACCTTTTTCAGCTACACTGGCTTCCAACGTTTCACCATTTAAAGTAGATGAAGCAGTCCCTCTCCAACATTCATTGAGCCATTCATTGAACATGGTGTTTTTCGTGGCCTGCTTCCACGTATCCATCATAGTATTCTGTTCGTCCTGAGTAAGTGCAGATGTTACCCATGGCAACATTGACTGGAGAACTTCAGCACCTGTGGTCCCAATAATCCGGCCAACTAATTTGTCTTGCTCCTCCACAGAGAAGTGTTTTCCAAACAGTGGCCAAAGTTCAAGTTCTTCCCTAAAAATATGCTGATCCAGGGTAACTCTTACAGATTTGCACATTCCTTGAAGCTTTGTAGCAAGCTCGTGGTACTTTCTATTACAATCCTTCCCCACAACATTAACAAAGCCAACATCACTTCTAGAAAAACTCTCATCCAACGGAACCTCATGCAGACTTTCGTGGAGGAGTGAAATCTCAGAGAGAACACATGAAATGTCCTCAAATAATTTTTCCTCCTGCTTATGGTCTAGTGTATACGAGTGACTTACATTATGCAATGTCTCTTTGGATTCCAATGCAGGAAATACAATATCATCTTCAGCATTACTATGAGCTCTATATAACCCCCATAGAAGGCGAAATCTTCCAATAAATTGCCTGAGAAATGTCCCATCACAATCACTAAGTTTTCCAGATTCAACATCTAAATATTCCAAGTCTTTGCGTATAGCTTTGTGAAATTTAAAAATAGTATCAATGGGACGTCCTGCAGACCCAACATCAGAAGAGACACTATCTGTTTCCCATGAAAAAAGGCTGGAATTGAGCGATGGTGCACAAGAGCTAGGAGATAAGGATCGCATAGACTTGGATGTGAAAATAGAACTCAACCCCAGATTCTTGCTGTTTACTCCTAAAGCTGGAACACGGCAGGACTGATCACTACAACATTGTTGCTGGACATCTACAGTCTCTGAAGCAACACGGCCATCACAACTTCTGCATGGCATTGGAACATTTCGTATGGCTGGCCTCTTAACATTAGCCGCCTTAGTTTCGGGATCTGATTTTGGACCTTCCCTTGCAATCAATGCAGGGGCACATGAACAAGATGATTGAACGATGTCTTCTTCAATGTCAGTTAACCTTTCGACTACACAACAGCCATCTGCTCTTGAAGACAAGCACAAACCATTATTACGAGCCTTGCAAGCCCAACCAGAAAAGAGAGTCACTAGAGCAGTATCTTTAGCTGGAGCTGATTCAGAGAATTATATGCTGTCAGAACCACTAATAATACTAATGTTAACAACAACAAAAAAATATAATAAATATTTGCAATAAAAAATTCAAAAGTTTCTCTTGAAAAGAACAAACAAATTAGCCACGTCAACAAACCTGCCAACTGCATGTTCTTGAGAAAATCTCTAGCTTCATCTTCTTTCGATGATCCTACCAGCCATGGCAGGACACGTTCAATCAATTTTAAAGGCATCATGCACAAGCTTTGATACAATAGTTCCCGTTGTCTCTTGAAACTGAAGTGCTTTCTAGCAAGTGGAAGAACCTAAAAGCCAAGGGAATCAATATTGCTTCAACTTATTTTTCAAAAAATACAATATACAGTCATTTTCATAAGTTATCACATTTATCTTCTATAAAGGAACTCTTCTATTCTTTCATGGAAGTTGATGTTTGTATAATACTGGAGTAAGAGTACAAGGAACTTGCTGCATGGTTTAAGCTAGCCATCAAAAACTGGTGAAAGAAAATTGCAATAAGATGTCCTATCAACCAGGAAGGTGCACCTGAACTTCTTCATTATGGAAGTGCCTCTTAATGGTATCCATTATCTGATCAGCATGAGAACACAACTTCACGTGAAATTCAGCTCTTGAAGTAGAACTAGCCCCTGCACTTTGAATATTTTCAATCAGGCACCTAAACTCATTGAATTGACTTTCTTCTTCAGCATGTTCCTGGAGAAAAGAAAACTCTCCATCTACTGCAGGAAAGATTACCTTGTCCTCGGCAATACTGCAATGAGAAGAGGGGTAATACAAGTTTTGTTGAATAACTTCAAGAAAATAATTGAATGAATATGAACTATGTGCAATAAAAAATTGCAGGCAAAAATAATTAAAAATGAAAATGTGTTCCACATAAAACTTTGAAGTATATGTACGTCCTTGATGATACAATTTTTTTCCAAAAACTATAGCCAAATTGGAAAATTATTTCGCTTTTATTTCTTTGGCCATAATTTCTTTCTTTTAGCACTTTTTAAGAAACCGGAGCTATAATTTTTCACTCTGACATACTCCAACAATCTGTGCAATAAAGAGTAAGCATAATATACCTATGAAAAATGCAAACTTCAGCAATGAATTGCAACCTCTCGTTAAAAGTTAATAGATTACTAAAGTTCCCAGAAAGTTGTATCTTCCTGGCCTCCTCAGCTATGTCATTCAACTCTCGTTTGATGGCATTATGCCAGAACAGTATTTCATTGATCGGATGAGTGGCCACATAATCCGATGTATCAGAACTTGACTCCAAATATTTTCTTTTCCCATGGCTGGTCAATTCACAAGCACAATTTACATTTTCTGTTTGATGATTTGATGTATCAGTAGTAGGATCTGTATGATATCTTACTGGAGAATCATCAAAGCAACTTGTTGTTACATTGTCACAACTTCTCGCTTCCATCCAAGTAAATATAACCTTACATAAAGAGTATCAGTAAACACTAATCAGCTATAAATAAAGTTGGAAAATCAAAGAAAGAATCCCAGTAAAACCTATACCTGTTGGAGAAGCTTTTCCTCGGGGACTACCTTGCTTAAACATTTCTGTAGATCCTGAAATTCATCAGGTGAAACAGATGATGAAAGCCAAGGGAGGAATTGAGCCATCATGTACACAGGAATACTGCAGAAGAACTGCCAAACGAGGGATGCCTGCTCTTCCAAGGAGAACTTTTCTATAAGCAGGGGAAATACCTGGAAAATGGAAATAGTGAAGCTCCAAAGAATATGTATCAGACAAAATGCATATGTATCACTAGACATGCAGCCAAAAGTATATACCCAAAATCCTACCTTTCTAAATATACCACCTCATAGAGCATAGTAGTTTCCTGTCCCATTTAAATAATTTTTCATGGACACTTAAATATCTCTAACCCAGTCCCATTTAATCATACCAGATAAACTATATGTTAAATTCAGATTATTATTACACTTACTTATAAGAACGTGGATTGGTAAGATATAATAAGTAGTATAAATTAAGAGCATCTACTGTTTCTTAAGTGTTGAGTGTGCAAAATTCAAGTATTTCTTCAACAGAATTATGATGTTGACTGCTATTAAACACTGCATTTGTAAGATGGAACTAATTAGTGATCAGAGATTTGCATAAGATACTAGGGAAACTGGGCAGCCATGAAAGAGTACCTGCTCTTCTTCCTTAGCCATGTGCTGGCTCACAGATGTCTTTAGGGCACCAGTGCAGGACGCTAACTCCCTTGGGAAGCTTTCGTCATTTTGTGTATTAGAATTAAGAAGCTCAAAAAGATGATCAAACAGATTGCTTTCACCCTTGTGTTCAAGGGAATATGTCTGTGCCACATTCTTCACACGAATGTCAAGTGCAGGAAAAATTACCTGCAAGTCCAAATTTATGTTTTCAGAAGTAAGGACTGTAGCAACAAGTAGGAATAAAATGAACCGAAGAAAAAAAGATCATTAAAACATCCTTCCAAGAAACAAGTTTATGCCTGTTATTTTTGGGCTGTTCTCCTACGGCAATGGGTTTTTGAACCCTAATGCCATTTTGATAGATTATAGGATAAAAAGCTCAGTGTTGCAAAATAATATCCCATGGATCGTTACAACCTTCTTAAGACAGCTTCTTCTAAGTTACTCCTTTTTCGAGCAGGAAGCAGCAAAACCACTAGAAATTCATCTTTCATCAAATAAAAAAAAATCCAACAACAACCGGTTCATATCCAGATAGCCCCTTGCATATTAAATTTAATCCACGAGCTCATTATTGTTGAATCCTCAGTATTCTTACCATCCCCTCCGATCTACATTCAGTTGAAATCTTTCCTTACAAACTACAGCAGAGGTCCTGCTTTGATTGAAGTACACCAGCCATACCAGATTCATTTTTCAAATTCAATTTTTTGCGTTCTTGAAAATGAATACTGATGCAAAACGAAGATAAATTGCCACTCATAAACTCCATAAAATAGTAAAAGGCATCAGAGAACTCAGAATGCAAATAAACAACTAAGCAAGGCCACAACAACAATCTAAATCAGGAAAAGTAGAGCACGATAACAAAATATACACTCTTACGTTCAATTATTTCTTCAATTTTACTTTCCTCCAGAAGATCATTTTGTTTATTGAAAGACTTAAAGTGTACACGACAAAGAGACGTTAATAAACCTGGCGATTGGACACAACGCACATCAGAATCCAGTAATTATCCTAAGGAAGATTGACACATGAGGTCGAATCATCTTTAATGGAGTCCGCATAAAAGAAACACAGGAAATGAGATCTACTGAACAGTTTTCACATGTTAAAAAATTCATCACGCATAAGCAAAGATTGAAGTAGCACTGAACAATACAAAAAAGTAGATTAAAATTCTGATTCTGAGAAATTTTCAATTACTAACCAAGTTCTATCACCACATTTTCCTTCCCGAGTCCTACGACTTAATCAGGGGAAAACGAAGGCAAACATTCTCAGGAAATTAATCG
Organism: Herpetospermum pedunculosum; assembly: GCA_028017165.1. Classification (NCBI taxonomy): domain Eukaryota; kingdom Viridiplantae; phylum Streptophyta; class Magnoliopsida; order Cucurbitales; family Cucurbitaceae; genus Herpetospermum; species Herpetospermum pedunculosum. Next base: position 3,120,079 of record CM051530.1, read on the forward strand.
ATAATGCTAGGTTCCAAAGAGAAGCAAACGAGACATAAACAAGTGCAAATCCGTACAGAAATGGATCAGAAATTTTACCTCGTCTTCAGCATTGGAGTGGTGCTTGTAAATCGATCTCAAGAAATGGTATCGTTCAAACAGCGGCCGAATATCTGGTCTCTGGCCGGTAGCAAACGCCATAGCCAGACGGTGAAGCGTATCGAGCTCATTGCGAATTGCTTTATGGAAGAAGAGAAAAATAAGAATCGGAGACTGTGGCTCAGAACTCCTCAAACAATCATTCGAGGAGGCGGAATCCATTTTATTAACAGAATTAGCCAAAAAGGCAACTCCTCCGCCACCGTCCCTGTGTTGTAGACCTGTCAACGGCGTCGCCATCTCCAGTTTCTTCCTCGCTCCAATTCAACTATGCTTTCAGAAATTCTGACCTATCCAACACCTCCTCTCTCCAGATTTCTCACTCGTCCTCGTCCGGTTCTTCCTCGCTGCTATGCTTCTGCTGCTGCTGCCGCAGCTCTTGGTTTCTACTTTCTTCGCCTTTTTCATGTAACTTTCTCTCTCTAAATCTTTTTATTATCTGCTTTGGTATTATTCAACGGAGAAGAAAGGGTAGGCCTGGTTACGAACTTACGGTGATGTCGATAAGAATAAACAATACAACTTTGGGCGAAGGGTTGGAGGGAGTGCCTTTTATACTCGCCTCGCTCAAACGTGGATCTAAATCTTGCCACCGTGGATGCTGATGTCACCTCCTTCTCCTCACGTGATACCCGTACCTGACACGTGGATACCTTCATTGCCCTCATTCATACTTCGCCACTACACACAACATTTCCCTCCTCCCTAAAATTCCTACAATATGTTTTTTATTAGAAGAAATAAACAATTTGTGGTAATCAAATTACTAAAATAGCCCAAGCGAGTATTACAATTTCCTTTTTTCCCAAAATAAATAAATATTCTTACATATCACATTGTGATTTAAATAAAACAATATATATTTTTAAATATTTAAGATTGGACAAATTATTCAACGAGTCATGGGCCGCCATATGTCATTGAGATTTAATTAAAACAATTGATATTATTTTATTTTTTTTAAGGAGCAAAATACAATACTAAACAGTTACCAATTCCTTCAAACAAAAAGCTTTAATCTCAGCAGTCAAACCATACGTGGCTCCAAACCTAAAGTCATTTGTTAACTGATGTGTCACTATGTTGCCTTCCTTAAAGGTAAAGTTGCAATTGTTTCTAAAGGGGCGAGAAAATCGCTCACACACATCATTAATGAGCATACCCACTTCTGACAGATCCTCACAAGGTTCCTCAAACAGACGATAAACCTGAGAAGAATATGTCTCTAGTTTCATCGGGCTTAATCCTGCTTCCCAAGCCAAAAGAAGTCCCTTTGCTGCCGCGAGCCCTTCTGCCATCAACGCACTCCGCACATGCGAAAACCACACCATTGTCGTCAACATAACACGAAGGATATTGTTAATTATGAAGGATTTGATAAATTATTTATTGACTCCTCCATTTCGAATTTTTTTTTTTTTTCTCTTACATTCAACCGTGTAAAATTATCGGTCACATTGTTACGACTTTTTTAAATAATTTTGGATAGGACCGAACTAAATTGCCTATTTAATATTTGTCAAGACACCTTAGTAAAAGATTCTTCTCAAGAATTAGTATAGTTTTGTCAAAAAGAAAATTTTGAAAGATGAGTATATCTCTTTTATTTATTTGACTTAGATGGTAATGGATTGGAATATTTTTTACCTTTTTTGTAATCTAGTAATTACAATACCTATTTAGCTTTGGGCCTCCTTTTATAGCTTTTGCTTTTGTTTTACTCATCTTTTTTTTTTTTTTTTGTTTTTTTTTTTTTTTAGATGTTTCTCTGTTTATTAGTTTCTTTTTCCCTTATTTTTTTTATTGTGTTCTTTGTTTCTAATCTAACTTTTGTTCTCCTAATTTACCTTGATTTCGAGCTATGAGATATCTATCTTTATAATATACACAATATTTATAAAGTAAAAAAAAAGCGTCCATAGTTAAATTTTATTATTAATACAAGTACTTTTCTAGAAATAATTTACAATTTCAAATAATAAGACTACAAAAAAATAAGAGAATTGGAATTAGTTTAATTTTTTTCTAAAAAGCTTCAATATATTAGTAAGATTAAGAAATAACTATTTTGAATGATATAAACAATGAATATAAAATAAGATTTGCCAATAGAAAATGAGATCTATAAACAAGTTGGTGTAAATGAAAGTCTTTGAGCTTGTTTGGTTGGTAATAAATTTGTATAAACATAAGTGATTCAATGAAATATATTGTATTTCATGTTTTCATATATGTATTTACTATTTGGTAGTCGATTTAAAAATTGGACTCAATTGAATTAATTGTTCAAAATGTGTTTGATAGGATATTTATAAACCATAAAATTGGTTGTAGTTATCAACTAAATATTAAGTTGAATATTTATTAACACATTCTATATTATAAATTTTATATAATTATTATTTTATAATATCATATTATTAAGGGTTGGTTGCACAAACAGTAATCGAGTAAAAAATAATTACAAATTTAGCAAAGTTTAAAACCTTTTTGCAAATATGACAAAAAAATCAGTAGCTATCCCGAATAGATTTTATGACTATTACTGATAGACTTCTATTAATTAAGACTATTATCACTAACAAAATTCTATAAAAAAAAACTACTATCAGCGATAGACCATACTATTACCGATAGAAATTATCATATCCGCAATTTTTTTTAAAAAAATGTTATATTTTTAATTATTTTACTTTAGATTGGCATCTGTTACAATTTTTCTATAATCAATAATATATTATATTATACATATTTTAATTTAACTAAAAAAAAATTGAGTTTATATAACATAAATAATATTTAAAAATTTAATTCAAAATTGATAAACTAAAAACATAAAATTTTAAAATGTTTGTTTTCATAATTTTCACGCCTGATGAAATCTATTTTTCACAAACAAAATTCAAATTGTATACTAATAAACCCTTTAAACGTCTATTTTGCAATTTAATGTGAAATTGTTTGAAAAATATAAAACAAACAAAGTTTTTTTTTTTTTTTGTTAATTAAATACTATGTGACAATCTGTCATTGTGATGTGATAATAACGCTTTTCAATTTTATGTGTCATAAGAAATTTAAATATAACCAAAGGAATAACTTTCTTTTATTTTCTTTTTTAGCACAAAAGGAAGAACTACTTGTGCTTCTACAAAATAGATATCCACAACCAACTTATTATTTATTAAGTAATGATAGTTGTTTGATGGAGACAATATGGCCAATCACCATGGTATCTTATGCTATAGAAATAAATTGAGTAATCTACATTATTCTACCCACACACCAAAAAAAAAAAAAAACTTAATTATGATTAAGTTTAGAGCTATGCTTGATTATTGTAAATAACTTGAGATTGCTTTATACAAATTACTCAAATTATATTGGTTAGTAGTGAAAATCGTCGGATCTAGATCTTATAATTTATATGTTTCTAATAACCGAAAAAAATAAATAGACACATTGTGGCGGCCTCCTCGAATAATATCTCCCATCATAGATGATCTTCATTTTGACAAGATTAAAAGCCTTGTGTAAGTGTACATAAGTTGTTGTTTGATGAGATCTTTAATTAATTAGTAGATAATTTTATTAGAATTTTGTCAATATGTCTCAAAATGGATACATAACAACTAAAAAAAAGATCGAAAGAAACTAAAAGTTTTAGCATATTTTTACCAATACAAAGTAGGACTTACGAAGCACATAATTAATAAAAATAGCCTTGAAGCTCAAATTTATGCTTAAGTACAATATAATTGCATCTTGGCCTTGTAATTATGTTTAACAGTTGAATTATGCATACCTAAGCAACATTTTCCTTGTGGTCCACAACACCAAATGCAAGATATCTCTTAGAAGAACAAGATTCCAATTCATGGTACAATATTTTAAATTAATTGATTTCTTGCTAATTTAAAGGATAATGTGAATTTATATCTATATTGATTTGTGCATTTTATAATGTTACTTGTATGACTTGTATGAGCAATAATATAAAATTATTACATTGTCTACAAATAAAATTTGAGCCCATTATATGAGAAAAGTTTTTAAAATATAAAAATGAAATAAGGCATCATCCATGCATTTTCACCCACCTCATTTTATTCAACCATGTTCTCTGTATCAATTTTTATTTTACAATCCAACGACAAAAGAGAGGAAGATTGGACGAAATTTAAGACTTCGACCATTTTATTTAAAATATTTGGTTTGTTTGCTCGTAATTTTTATTTTATTTTTTACTTTTCTAAACACATTTTTTTAATACCGGCCATGTCTTAATTTTGGAAAATATCTTTTAAAAAATAATTAAATTTTAAAACAAAAGAACCTTGATTAAAAAAAAAAAAACAGTCATCAAATAGATTAAAAAAAAACAGAAGTGAGAAATGAAAACTATATTCAATTTGATGGATTTTTTATATTAGTAATGTAGTTTAAATAAATTATTACAGAAATAGAGTCAAAATATTTATAAAAGTAGGGTACCTAAATCGTGTACCATGGACACGAGTTTGCTAAATTGTGTCCATGGTACACGATTTAGGGGTTAACTCGTGTCCATCAGACACGATGTAAGGGGTAACTCGTGTACCATAGACACGATTTCTATGTAAATCACGTATCATGAACACACGTTATGACCACCTCGTTTGCTTAAAATATTGAATATATATAACTAAATGCGTGTACCATGTACGCGAATTGCTTACAAAACTCGTGTACATGGTACACGAGTTTCATCTAACGTGGTAACATGTGTCATAAGCATCTAGCCAACAGTTGACACGTCATGAAAATCGTGTCCATGGTACACGAGTTACGCCATAAACCATGTACCATGAACACGATTTAGTGAACTCGTGTCCATAGTACACGATTTAGGTATCTTAATTTTGTAAATACTTTGAAAACGACCATCCGTTTTGGCTCTGCATGTTGGAAGATCTGGAAATCGTCTTGTCGATGCCCTAGCGTCCTTCGCGAGCTCTTTCCCTTTTCCTCGCATCTGGTTTATCAATTTCCTCTTTTGGCTTCTTTCTTTAGCCACTGAGGATTTTCCTCTTTTGTAATTTGCTTTTCCTTTAATAATATTTTTTCCTTAAAAAAAAAAAAATATATATATATATATATATATATTTATTATTATTTTTTTGTTTTGGAGTACATCAAATACATGGATGAGAGAGGATTCAACTCCTAACCTTATGGGAGACAATACATGACAATTACCATGGACTTGTGTTTACTTTGTTTGACAATATTTTGCAACTAAATATGTATGGAAAAAGAAAAAAAAAACTTTGATAATTACGAATATAGCTCAATAGAAAAAATATATAGAGCAAATAATGAAAATATCAAATTAATTTATTATTATTATTATTAGTTCAACAACATGTGGAGATAAATTGGAACATCTAACCTCTTGTTCAAAAATACATGTTTTAAATAATTGAGTTATAAATATATTTAGGTTGACAAATATTAAGACAATCTTAGATGTCAAAGCGAGCATGACTCAACTGACATATGTATGTGTTGACTATTAAGAGGTTTGGGGCTCGAATCTCTCTACCCAAATGTACTAAAAAAAGACAACCTTAGATCAATGAATAAGATATTCATTTTGTTTAAACCATTAAATGGTTTTTCATTTCTGTAAAATTTATTGAACTAAAATAATAATAATAACGAGAATAATAACTACATTCGTCATTTTTTTTTAATTCAACAATTTCGAGATGAAAAATTGATTTATCCAATTTTGAAATGATAGGCTTTATTTTAATCATTGAGCAAAGCTCTAATTCACAACAAATTTGTTTTGAGGAATAAAAAGTAAAAAGAGAAATGCAAAGCTCAAAACGGATGGTCGTGGTTTTTGTCATTTGAGTGATTTGTTTGGCGGCGTCATCAACGTGGACTATGGAGCGTTAGATATCCAAAGTAACAAGTTATAGAATGTTAAATACACACAGAATACAGATAAAAAGGCTCTTTTTTCCTTAGTATTTGGTATTAAGTTTTTAACGGAAAAAGGATCCCCGTTGTTTTTCTGATCACTCATTAGTCATAACCGTTATGTTTTGTTTGAATTTTGGAAATCTATCTCCCAAATATCTTTTGACTTTTGACCTTCCTTCACCAACTTCATTTGGGAAACTGTCGGCCAGTTTCTTTTTTATGTGAAATTAAATTGGGTAAAGTAATATACATACTTCAATTTTCTCGTGAAAGATTAAACCATCTATTTTTTAGAATGATAATTAATATTTTATTTTTCGAGTTGTGCTCAGATTAACATATAAATTTCGTCTATCATAAAAAATAAAAAAAATAAAAAATTGATCCATAACTATTCAAAAATATTATATTACCAATCAACTCAAAAATTGGTTTGAATATAGAAAAATTCGAACTTGTAAAGAATTCAATCTCATTGAATTAACGTTTTTTTTACATTTTTTTTTTATTTGTTGGCTTCAAATTTAACAAAATATCAACAACTGATTATTAATATTTTTTAAGTGCGTGTTTGAGAGTAATTTTAAAATTGTTAAAATCACTTTTTTCATGTTTAACTTCGAAAATATATATTTAATCAATCAAAATAAATTTGATTTTACAACTTTAAACACGATTCTCATACAAACAAAATTGATTTTAAATTATTAAATACATGTTTCTAATTGATTTTAATTATGACAAAAATAATTTTAACTATTTAAAAATCACTTACAAACATGTTATAATTTTACTATCCACGTCAGAGAAGTAGTGTTTCACCACGGAAAAAATTTCGCTCATGAAGTAGTAAGTTTAAGAGTTGAAAGTAGAATCAACTTGGCAACATAATTTAGGCTACATATGGGAGGGTTGAAAGTGATTAAGAATTTTTTTTAACTATTATTTGTGTTTGATAGAATGATTGAATCCCTGATCTTTCAATAACATATAACTTTATGTTAATTGTAAGCTAGGTTAGGTTTGACAATTCCGATATATTTAAAATCATATAAAAATAACTAGAAATAATAAAGTCTTTTAATGGAGAATGGGAGCTGATTCCAATAATTGAATATAACGTTTTATATTTAAAATATATATTTTTAAATAATTAAAATAAAATTGTCTTTTAAATGTATTTATAATTGATAATTGATAATATTATGATTGAGAAATGATTAAATCATAATAAATATGTATGCCTATCCAAAATTTCTCTGTCCCCATATAAGCAGGAGCAGCCATCCTCTTAAGTCGTAATTTGTCAAACTTTAAACAAATGTGGGGCCACCCTTCAGCATTAAATATAAAATCGGGCATTAAACTTCTTGATCTTATACAGAAAACTGAAAGATATCTAACATTAATACTATGCAATATAGTTTTTCAAAATTATATGGTAACTGTTAAATCACAATAATTAATTAAAGCAGTAAACTAAAATTAATAATAATTAAAAAAAAAAGTCTCATTCAAAAGTGGTTAAAGATTTGACCCAATGAAAGAAAGAGAGGTAAAAAATGGCGCAGAACAAATTGGGTTGGCTTTTTGGGGGCACACACGAGGTGCGTGCTGAGTATGCCACCGTCAATGTTGGCACGTGACCAACCCACTTCCCCACGAGCCCTTCTAACCTAACTCCGCAACCAAACACCCCCATATTCCAAAATTCCCATCCCCAAAAAGGTTTTTCGTTTCCTTGATTCATCCTTACTTTTTTGAATAATTTTAACATTTTCCTTCTAATATTGTTTAATAATATTATGTGTATTATTGTATTTAATGTATCTATGTATAATAAGAAAAAAAGACAAGGACATTAATTTGTGGTAACACAAAATGTATATATAAAATATTTAAGAGTTCGTAATTTTCCTATTATTTATCACTAAACTTAAAATATTTTATATACAAAAAAGTTAACACGCAAAAAAACTTGTTCCTCCCTAGAAAAAAATTTATAAGTTCAACCCCTTCATATGTGGAGTTTTTTTATATATATATAATAATAATAATGTACTTTCAATAAATAATTAGAGAAATAAGATAGTTTTAAAATTTAAATAATATTAATAAAAAAAAAAAATACAAATTTGGGAGAAAATCAAACTATTTGTAAATCTAAAGTAGTTTATTTTATAGGACAAAATCGTGTATATTGTATACAATTTATGAGTTGTCGCGTTGCACACATGATTGATGATGTGGTCTCTAGACTAAATCGTGGACACATTTTAATATATATTATATTACAAAATTAAAATGTGAAATTAAAAAAGACAATAAATCTAAATTGAACAAGATTCAAACCTCAAAATCCGGAGGGAGAGAATTTTGTTTGCAGCCTCATTACCAACACACCATTTAAACTTTTTATTATATGGAATGAAGCAAAAATATATATATATATATATATATAAACATCGTAATTTTATGAGTCCATCCGACTTTGCACTTCGGCCTCTGAAAATACCACATCAAGATAACAGTTTTAGCACAAGCTTTGGGTATAATCAGAATTGGCGTTACCTAATTCGTGTATGTCGTACACTTGTACACACAAGTTTCATATCCTACCTGTGTCATTTAGATGGCAGATGATGCGTCCAGGTGTTTCGACACACATCATGTAAAACGTGCATATGTATGTACACGAGTTATCTCTTACTTGTGTCCATTATCCATTATTTATTCTTAAACTCGTATTTATAGTATACAAGTTACCTAAAATCGTGATCCATATATATGATTTAGCTACCTACTCTTTAGTAGTTTCATATTTCTCTAAAAAAAAATAAAAAAAAAATTAACAAGTCCATATATATATATATATATATAGGCTAAGATAATAGGAAAGCAGATGTTAAGTAGTAAAATAAATAGTAAAATAATAGAATGACCAAAATAGCTCATTGATTAAAAAAAAACAAATATATATTTTGAAAATTAAAATATCAAAATGAAATAAAACTAAAAGTTATTAAAATGCATCTAAAAATGGCCCAATCAAATTCCTCATGGGGGTGGGGGTTAGCTTTTTGTAAGAATAAAATTTGGTACTGAATATTCCTAAACTGGAATTTGTGTTTGATTAATCAAATTAGAAGATCTTAATTCTTAGGTAGCGCAATGAAAACGGAAAACTATCGCTATCCGATTATTCTAAGTTAAATGTTATTATTATATGCTACTTGCTAAGGTTCTGTTTGGACTCGAAGATAATATATTCTACACTAGAATATCCTCAATGAATACGTGAGGATTTCATGTCTTCATACCAATTACCAAAACTACTCTCCACTAAAATTACAATTCATACGCCAATGTAAATAGAATCAGACCTTCTTTTTTTTATTTTTTATTTTATTTTATTATTATTATTAATAATAATAATAATAAAGATTTAGATCCCCGAGATATTTTTGTAACTTAAATATATATATTTATTTCTTTTTTTAGAAAAAAAATAAAGTCAATTATGAATTTAATCCAAAACTTTCGGAGTCTATAAATTAAATATCAAATAAGTCAATAATCCATTAGATATAAAATAAAATTTCATGACCATTTTTTTTTTTACAAAAGTTATATATTAGTAAAGCAAAATAACCTCACACTATGAGGTTAAAGCATGTAAAAACAACTTATAGAAAAAAATGTTTAGGTCAGATCCACTCGAGTCCCTTGCTCTCACCCATACAACATATTCACTCCAATTCAATAGGTCAGACTGCAATATAGTGAGAAGTTAGCATCACTGAAGCAAACAAGCCCACACAATCCGACTAAAGGAACTGTAAAAAATAGGTGATCACGCGTCTCCACTGAGACCAAGCACAACAAACAGTTCGTAGGGACTGAGGAAGTCCCAAGCATGGAGTTGAGTCCGTATACAACTGATGGTGAATGGTCATCCAAGTAACAAACAAGTGATGAAAGATATTGTCCTCAAATCATAATTAACAACATGACCCATGCTACACGTTCGTGTGATATTGCCCTTAAATCATAACAACCTGACTCGCACTACAAGTTTGTGTAGATGCTTCGATCCCAAAATGAAACAAGCGATGTTTAGAGATTTATTAAAGTCAAAATGAAAGTTTAATTTTAAACTTAAAGACCTATAACCTCATAAGCTAAATTTGTGTGAAAAAAAAAATAAAAAAAATAAATTGTGATGATGCATGATTATTACTGGGTTTTGAAATATAAAGAGCATGGATTATGTCACAAGTGAGCTCAAACATAAAGTTATTCAAATGTACAGAATTGAATTAGGAAGAGTCAACAAAGAAAATTTGCTTCTCCGACAACATAAGAATTAAAAATAATATATATATTGATACTATAATTAAGGTTGTCCTTTAGCACACTTAATTAGCTTAATTGAGAACTTTTACCTACGTATTGTATCTGTTGTTCTATTTTTATGTTTTCTTTTTCAAAGTCAATTATGCTAAGTAATAAAAAAATTATACAAATAAAACCACAATTAACAAATTTGATTTGGCTACTTTGTCTCGTCTTCTAAAGAGAGAGAATGGATTAACAAGCATATAAATACACGTGTAGTCTTTATTAAAGTATTATATGTATTTGTCTTTTTTTAAGTATTTTTTCTTTAGAAGTAATTGATTGTCAAATGATTCGAATTCATGAACTTTTTTTATATCAAATATCTTATCAATTGGGGTATTTCAATAAAGATAAATAAATACGAAAGTCAATTAAAGAAGACTATAGAGAATAATTAAAATGAGAATAAATTGACAAAAATTGACTTGTAATTAGGGAGAAACATTCTAATACTTCAATATTATTAGGTAGTTATATATTTACCTTTATATCTCTATTTTATTTCATATTTAGATATGAAAATTAGGTTTGTTTTTAGGTAGTATAAATACATATGATTTGATAAATCTAAATGATTTTTCTCTTGATTTTTCATAAGAATCGTATGTATTTATACAACCTTAAAACCAAACATAATTTTCATATGCCAACATGAGCATATCTCAACCGGCATATTGTATAGACTAGTGACCAAGAGGTCACAAGTTCGATCCCCACTCCAACATGTTGTAAAAAAAAAAAAACATCATTTTCATATCTAAGTATAGAATAAAATATAATATAAATTCCCTAATAGATATTATGTTCATTCACTACTTGTCACGTCAACATTATTTTAAAAGAAAAAAATTATAATACTACGGTAGTACATACTTTTTTCATTCACAATTTAACATGACATTCGGTGGTATATAAATATTTTATAGATTTTTCTATATATTATGGTAGTACTATAAATTCTTCATATTCATGGGATCCACCATGAAACAATTATTTTTAAACAATTATTTTTAAAGACAAAATCACAAATTGAAAAAAAAGGAGAATTTATTGAGTAATTAGGTTAAGGATGGAAAAAGGGATATAAATGGAGTGAGTTAGAAGAATGGTGAGATTCAAAGGGCGTTTGTTAGTTTTGAGAGCAAACCGGTGGGAGGCGGAGACACACGGGATGCGCGTGGGGCGCGCGCTGATGATGCGTACGCCACATGGCCACCCCGCCCCATCACAAGTCTCTATTTATTATTTCATTTCCACCACCATAATTTCTTCTAATACCCTTTGTTTTTTTAGGTTAAATTATTTAAAGTATGAGTTTCGTTTAAAAAATACCACTAAATCATAAAAATTATTTAAAAAATATCTATGAATTATGAAAAATATTTCAAAAATGTCTTCATAGTTAATATCACACACAAAATTCTATTGTGAACGGTTAAATTCTAACTTGTACTTGTGTGAAATAAAAAAAAAATTGAAAACGTAGACGCTTCAGATGTTAAAAAAAATGAAAATCTTATTTTATCGATTCAAAAAACATAGGAATAAAACAAAATTATGAAGAAAAAAAAAATGATGGAGAATAAATCATATGTCTATATTTTCATGATTTTTTTAAAAACTTTAAGTGTCTGCATTTTTATTTTTTCCATGTTACACCGGTACAAGTTCGAATTTAACCGTTCATATTAGAATTTTGTGTGTTGTTAATTGTAAGAGCATTTTTTAAACGTTTTTCATAATCCAGGAGTAGTTTTTAAACGAAATCATAGTTAAGGGATATTTTTGATAATTTGGCTTAAAATTTATTTGGTACATCAAAAACAACATTCAAATTTTAACCCTTTAGTTTGATTTGGTCTGTATAGGAATTGTAAAGTTGACTAAACACGTCAAATATTGATGTGAATTTTAAATGCCCAGATAATTTTATTAACTTTATATGCATTTTTTTTTATACTTAGCTCTTTTTATTTTTCCATTTTTCAGAAATATCTCTCATTTATCTCTCTTGCTCTTTTCTCTCACCTGTCCTCTTTTGCTTCAATTAATTAGAAGGAGGAAACCGTCTCTCATCTTCAAGTTCGTGTCACAATTAAATAATCCGTCATTGTCAATAACTACTTTTGGGTATTTGTCTACCAAAAATAATTTTTGGTTAAATATATATATATATATATATATATATATATTTTTAAGGAGACATTTGAAAAATATTTGACAAAATTATTAAAAGACGTAGTACATATCAATAGCTGGATGATAATTAACATGTATTATTTATTTTGATAATTAACATGTATTATTTATTTTGACATTGGAAGTTTAAATTTACCTTCTCTCATTTGTTGTACTGGAAAAAAAAAAAATACTATGTGATATTAATAAATTGATAAACAAATATTTAACACGATTTACAGTTAAAAGAAAAGAAAAAAAAAACACGATTTAGGAATACAAAAGAAAGGAGTAAACGCCGTGAAGTTTTATATATATATATATGAAGAAATTTTAAAATGTGAAAACAAAAACTTTAGGCCCAAATAAATGGTCGAGCTTTGCGGCCTGCGAACTTTTTTTTTTATATATATATATATATATTTTTTTTTTGACCAAATGTAATAATTAGAAGGATTAGAATTTCAAATTTTAAAAAATATAAATAATATTTCCCAACATGACCGTAGTTATAGGCGCGCTGATGATGACTACGGTTCTCTCTCTTTCATCTTCTTCGTTCTCCTCCTTCACTCTTCTCTTCTTTTTCTTCTCCTTCACTCTTCCTTTTATTTTCTTCCGTTGGTTTAGAACAAGAAAATCAAAATCACCATCACCAATTTTTTAATTAACAATTTTTCTTCTCACTCATCTTTTCCGTTCTTCTCTCTTCCCTTCATTTTCTCCTGTTAGTTTACAACAACAAAATCAAAATCAATTTTTTTTTTCTTCTAAATTCAGGAGATAATCCAACAATTAACACAGTTATTTTTTAATGTCAAATATTAATCAAGCAATTCAAGAAATAGTCCAGAAAACTATTAGCACAGGAGTATTTTAATTTTGTTTGTTTCTAAATTCAGGAGATAATCTGGGTTTTCAATGTAGAGTACTAATCAAGTTAAATAATGGAATGATTATCCAATACAGAGAAATCACATGAATAGGAGAAAAAATTATTAACAAATTTTAACTCATAAAATTGTTTAAATAACAACTCTCTGGAGAAGATAATAGTGAGAAAGATGAAGGAAAATAAAAAAAATGGAAGAGAAGAAGAAAGAGAAGGAGAACGGGAAAGATGAAAAAAAAATGGAAGAGAAGAAGAAAGAGAAGGAGAACGGGAAAGATGAAAGAGAATAAAAATGAAAAATGGACCCTACATAAAACTTAATGTTTTTTTAATTTTAAAAGAGTGGACACATGTCATATATTTAAAGACAATGGTATGGAGAAACTCCATACCACGGATGTACTAGAAATTCTCCCTAGTTATAGTTACGTACTGACTATAAACGAATGATGAATAGATCATAGATTCGATTCTCCTCTCCCGCATTAATTAAATATTGTTGTAAAAAAAAAAAATACTAATAAAAGATAAAAATAAATAATTTATTTTATTTTATTTATTAAAGCATAATTAAATCAACATATTTTATAGACTAGTGATCAAGAGGTCACGGGTTCAATCCCCACCCTCATATGTTGTCGAATATATATATATATATTTTACGGTAATATACATAAAATAAAATAAAAAAATTACTTAATCGCATTTAAATCTCACAGTAACTAATTAACTTTTTTTTTTATCTCCATTTTATTTTCAATAGGCAAGTAAAGAAAAAAAAATTAAAATCTATTTTTTACTTTTTAAGATTTAAGACAAGCGGGTCATTCCTCTTTTTCGTCTCACTTTAATTCAAAATGTCTCTTATATCAAATAAAAATATATTTCTTATTTGATATACTAATTTTCCTCACTGGATCAATAGGAATATTTCAGATTTTTTATATTAATAATGTATTTTAAATAAATTATTACAAAAATAGGATAGTTTTCAAAGCATTTACAAAATTAGGGTACCTAAATCGTGTACCATGTACACGATTTCCAAACTAAGGTACCTAAATCGTGTACCATGGACACGATTTCCCTAAAGCGTGTCCATGATACACAATTTAGGGGTAACTCGTGTCCATGATACACGATGTAGGGGATAACGTGTACCATGAACACGAGTTATGATCTGCCACGTTACATGTAACTCGTGTCCATGGTACATGACTTAGGGGTAACTCGTGTTCATGATACACGACTTAGGTTGGCACGTCATGTAAATTGTGTACCATGGACACGAGTTACTCCCTAAATCGTGTACTATGAACACGAGTTACCCCTAAATTGTGTACCATGAACACGATTTTCCTAAATCGTGTCTATAATACACTATTTAGGTACCCTAATTTTGTAAATACTTTGAAAACTATCATATTTCTATAATAAGTTATTTAAAGTAGATTATTAAAATAAAAAATCCGAATTTTTCACATTGCAAACATAAATATTTCTATAATTTAAATATTGACGTCGCTATCTCCATCGAGATTGTGAAGATTTGCATAAGCAATAGTGGAAAATTAATTAAAGTATTTTTTAGCATCCATTTGAGCTTTCTCTTTGGGTGCTTGCTTTTTTTGAGTACATTGGGGGTGGGGGGATTCGAACCACAGACCTCTTGGTCATGAACACATACATGTACCAGCTGAGCCATGCTCGCTTTGGCCTTTGGGTGCTTGCTTGTGGTATGCCTTTGTATGCCACACACCTTAATTAATATAATCATATAATTATATTCTTTAATATTAGAAGGTCTTCTTTCCTTCAACTATTTTTTAAATATCAAAATCTGATTTACAATATCAACTATCAAATAAGATTCAAGTATCATCTTTATACTATTAAAGTATTGGATAAAAAATAATTTATATCCTTTGAACTTTGAGGATTGTATCGATTAAAACTTTAAACTAACGATCGTATCAATTTAAGCTTTGAACTTTAATGAGTGTATCAATTTACACTTTCTATTAGATTTTATTTGAAAAAAAAAACAACTTAAACTAGTGTAGACTTATAATTTTAACAATTAAACCCATAAACTTTCATAATTAAATCAATTGTATAAAAGTTTAGAAGTTTAATTGATAAATTACAAGTCTCCACGCGTACATTGGGAGTGGGGGATTCGAACCACAAATCTCTTGATCATCAAGTAATACATATACCAGCTGAGCTATGTTCGCTTTGGCGAAGATCAATTAAGTTTAAGCAAATATAAATAGTGAAATAATAAGATGTTGGTTAGTTGAAAGATAAGTGGTTCCACAACATTCTCTTTTATGTTGATTTATTTATTTTCCCCTATGGATCAATGAGTGTGGTCACCTCAAATAAAGCAATGAGACAATCTAGGATTTGAGTGAGATGCATGCCACACAATTCCTTACACAAATGGGATTGCTTGTGTTCGCCACATATCTCAATATTTTTCCACCTCTCTATCTCTAAACTATAAACTAATATTTTACAACAATCTTTTGATTTGATGAATCCACTAGGATTGCACTATACTTTATCCATAAATATAAATTGGTAACTCCTCTATCATCAACACTTTGCGTGGCCTAATCAAAATTAGTTGAATTATCTTTCTTTTCACTTTGGGAGACCCCCTTCAACAATCACAATAATTAATATTCCACTTTTACAACAATCACATTATTGTTTACCCTGAAAGTTCTATAATGTATTTTTATTTCTTTTTAGTAATAAATCTCTTGTTTTTCTTCATTTTCTATTTTTTTTCCTATCTATTCCCAATGATTTGAAAGTTGCAACTTGATTAACTAACCATCTCAAAAACTAAAATAATATAATGTCCAGGTCATAATACTCATGAAACCGAAAAGACGTTTCACGCATTTATACATATTTCCTCTATTTATTGTAACCTCATCATTGGGTCTGGCCGATCCGACCAAAGATTCAAAAAGGTCCAAGTTTGACTCAAATCCAAACCCTAGATACAAACCTTAAACACAGTTTGGGGCGGCTCAACCCCTAAAATATAAATTCATAATTCAATCCATGAGACAAACTCAAAATGTCAAAATTGGATCCGACTTTGATTGATCAAAGCTATTTTTTTTTTTTATATAGATGATGAAACTCTTTTTCATCCTTAAAATTTTCAATGTGGGACAAAATATCATTATATTTTTTTTTTTTTTTATGATTTCTACTTTCTTAACTCTTTTATTTTTTCTTTTGCAACTCTATTTATTTTTCTTTTCCTTTTCGATTTCATACACGAAAAATTAAGAAGACTTTAAAGTTTTAAAAAAATAAATAAATTAAGAACAATGATTAATATATGTAAAGTTTGGTTAATAAACATTAATTTAGAGATGAGACTAGAGAAATTGAGAATGAGAATTAAAAAGAAATTGAGATTGAGAATTAGAGTGAAAAAAAGGAAAGTAAATTTAGTTGATATTTATAGAAAACAATATATTTAAAAATGAAAAAAATAAATATCTAATGGATTATATATTTAAAATATTAGTTTTTAAATATAATCATGTATTCTTGAATGTCATTTAAAAAAATCTCATTGATTTGGATAAAGGGAAGGGTTTTTTTTTTTTTTTAACCGTACCCATGGCATCCCTTATGGCATAAATGATTAATCTTTCTCTTCTTCCTTCCCGAGTTGTCAGTAATATTTTCTTCGAGCCGGTTCAAGAAGTCGATGAAAATACGAGGTTGACTCATGGATCGATCCAATTAAAAAAATATAGATTCATATCCCATACAACTCAGTAAAAAATTGTTAATGGAAATTGAGTTGATTAGCTTTCTGTTTTACTACTTCTCTTCTAACAATTATTTAATTAGTTATTAGAATATTTTAATTCATTATTTCCTTTAGTCTCTTCTTTATAAATATCCTTGTAATATTCCTTTAGAATTAATGAGAAGAGCACTTCCATATTAAGTGAAAGTTTATTTCAAAGGTAGAGTTGGGTCGGAGATCGG
The DNA here is from genome assembly GCA_028017165.1 of Herpetospermum pedunculosum. NCBI lineage: Eukaryota > Viridiplantae > Streptophyta > Magnoliopsida > Cucurbitales > Cucurbitaceae > Herpetospermum > Herpetospermum pedunculosum. Next base: position 3,137,693 of record CM051530.1, read on the forward strand.
GTCGGATCAAACAAGTGTTGACCTAGTTTGGGTCGAGTTTGGATCGACATTTGGGCATTGAACCCGATGACGAGGCTAACTAAAAGCAAATCATGAAGATTTTATGTCAAAGTTTTTTTTTTTTTTTTTTTTGAGTACATTGGGGGTGAGGGGTTCGAACCACAGATCTCTTGGTCATGAACACATATATATGTCAGCTGAGTCATGCTTGCTTTGACAGATTTTATGTCAAAGTTGACAAGACAATATCACATATAACATATATTCTCGTACGTATAAATATAGAGATGGTTAATTGTATCTAACTATTAATCTTTTCAATACTTTTCTTCCTATGGTATATAATGAGTCAATGACACGAGACCTATGTAAACTATTAATATATGAAAGAATAAGAAATTAAATTTTAAATTTTTTATATTTTGATTATCATATTAAATCTCACCATTAAACTAAAACAAAACTCATCCCAATTACATTCTTATCAAACTAGAGGCCATAATTTCTTTGGTTGGCTCTTATCAAATGGGGACATAACACCCCTCTAATTAAATGAAATAGACATTTGTATTGTTTCTCTATTTAATTTTTATTTAATTTTTGTTTAATTATAAAAGAAAGTGAAGAGTAGCTTATAAAAGAAATAAATTATAATTTTTTTTTTATGATGATTCTAACCTCTAAGGGGGCGTTTGGGGCGCAGGGTGGGTTATTATAGTTGGTGAGTTATTATAGTTGGTGGGTTATAATAATCTGTGGGTTATAATAGTCTGTGTTTGGGGTGCAGAGTTGTATAGTATGGGTTTAGTAAGTCTGTGTTTAGGGTGCAGAGTTGTATAGTGTGGGTTTAAAATACAGTTTTCTTTAACATGAAGTTTGAAATATGTGTTTATGTTAGTTTATTTTTTTTCTACAATTTTTTGTTGTATTTATATAGTTAAATGTATATTACATATTAATTTTTTAAAAATTAAAAAAATAAATATTATTTAGAAAATCACAAATAATCGATAACAAGAGGCTCGGTGGAGAGAGAAATAATACAGTTTTCTTTAACATGGAGTTTGAAATATGTGTTTATGTTAGTTTATTTTTTTTCTACAACATTTTGTTATATTTGTATAGTTAAATGTATATTACATATTAATTTTTTAAAAATTAAAAAATAAATATTATTTAGAAAATCACAAAGGTTCGGTGAAGAGAGAAATTGGGATGAAATGGAAGATAAAAAATCGTGAGGTGAGGAAGACAAGGAGAGAGAAAAAATCAGTAAATTGAGTAAAAAGAAATAGAAAAAAAACAAAGAGAGAAGAAAACTCGAAAAAAAACAAAGAGAGAAGAAAACCCGAAAAATTTAATGAAAAAATGAAAAGAAAAAAAAAAACACTGTAGAACTGCTACAGTGTTACTGTAGAACTGCTACAGTAAACACTGTAGCACCCGGGGGTTATAATAACCCCCAGCCCCAACTTATATAGTTGGGGCTCCAAACATGGGGTGGGCTATTTAAGCCCACCCCACCCTACCCAACTCGGGGGGCCAAACAGCCCCTAAACATGTTGGAAGATAAGTAATATCTTGACCAATTAAATTATGTTCATGTCGAATAATGAATATAAATTATAATTGTAATTGGTAAGCAACTTTAAAATGACCATGTAAAAGAAATACACAATATAAATTTTCATATCTCCAAAGTGATTATCAAGACGAGATTATCATCTTCTTCTTTTTTTTCTTCTCTTTCTTGTAGACCAAAATGGGTCATGATTGAACCTTCTTATCCCCAACCTGCTATTGCAATTAGATTCATCTTCCATTTCTAATGTATCATGGCCACAGACCCCGCTTTATTATAATTTTTTTTCTTTTTAAAAAAAAAAAATTATTATAATTTCTTAGCTCATTCTCAAACAAATAATTGACACTTGTAAATTAAACTTAAAAAGATATAATTTAAAGTTTGACTTTTTTTAATGGTGTGAGAATTGAACCTAAGACCTCTAAATCACTAGTCGATACATCATGTCTATGCTTTTGTTGGCAGAAAATTGATATATACAAGTTTATGTGTTTTGTGTATATAAACTTACAATTATCGTGGAAATTACAACTCAATGCTAATTAAATAAATTTAGATTATTTTTTAAAATTGGAAAATCACATATATATATATATATATATTTAGTGTCATTTATTTATGGGGTGGGCTGTGAGGCTGATATTTGTGTGTTTGACCAAGTTCCATTAGCACTAGAAAGGCAAACACATTTTAAGAATTTGGAAATCCGCTTCACTAAGCATTTGCCTCCTTTATTTCTTCCCTTCTTTTTAAGAGCAAGCTTTTTTTTTTGCAAGTTTGCACCATATTTTCTCTTTCATTTAAGCATATATATTTATCATCATATTAGATATCACATTACCAAGAAGCATTAACGCACTTGGTGACCAAAAATCCTACCTGAACGAAAAAAATAAAAAAATCATGAGTATATAAGTAAGTGAAGAAGAACATCTTCATTAGTACCAGACATTTTTTGTATAACGGTTGAAATTAATTTATTAATTAATTCATGTGGATAAAAATTAAATAGCAATTATATTTAGGTTATTTAAGGGGCATATATGGTGTGGTTTTGATTATGGTCTCATGACTTCTCAATGTTGTGGTCTGCTAAGCTTATGTGATTATGAGAAATTCTAGAATCAACTTATAAATACAAGGGTTCTCTACTATACTATGCTTCATTAGCCTCTTATTCATCATCAGATAGTGAGGTTTGTCCATCATGATCTAAGTTGGATGGTTGAGAAGACCCCAACCACGCAGGTTTTACTATACTAAGGATCGACAGTTTCGTCAGATCGTGATGATTGGCTATCTTAGGTCCTATGAAACTAAACCTTAATAAAGTTTGTTTTCTAACCGAAACTAAAAGCAAAGTGATGGTTTTGTTTAAAATGGGAAATATCATACATGTCAACCAACATCTTTATTGGTGTAAAAAAATTGATTTGAAACTAAAAAGTAAAGTCAGGAGAGTTTATGTCCAAAATGAATAAATATATTATATTATTGTAGAAATGTAAGAGGTTGGTTTTCCTTTAACAAAACATTACTCTCAAATTTTATAAAAAAAAACATTACTCTCAAAAATCGTTTACAGCGCATCTTCACTGGCTTCCCCACATAATCCAGTGCACATCCAAGAGCAAACAAACGACCCAACCGAATCGGCCCAATTAGAGCCCATGAATGTAAATCTCTCACCCTTGGAAGCCCAATGCGTATTATGACAACCAGCCCATTAAAAAAATCCATAATTTAAAGATTGATTATAGGGAAAATTGTAACCAATGTTAATTTATAATAAAATAATTAAAAATATAGCATTTTTTAAAAAAAATTGGACAATTTCTATCACTGTATATGATCTATCGCTGATAGTAGTTTATCACCTCAATTTTTTATAGAATTTTGTTAGTGACTATCACTGATAGTAGTCTATTAGTAATAATCATATATCAACGATAGCAGTCTATCAAATATAACATTTTTTTTTTGTCATATTTATAAAATGTTTTAAATTTTGCTAAATTTGTCATTATTTTGAGTCTGATGGTTGTTTGTGCAACGATTATATACCTCAAATTATTTAAAAAAGTTTATTTTTTATTTTTTATTTTTTAATTTTATATGGGGATTGAAAAGCACGAGGTTGTTAACTAGTGCATCGAATAATTTTTCCTAATAAATATGAAAAAAAAAAATTACTTTCGTTAGTTCAAAAGTTTTCTTTTTTGTGAAGTGGAGAAAAACATTTCATATATTTGGAGGGAGTTCCACGTGAGTGAGAAGAAATTATTGTTTTATTTTTGGGCGGCTGCTGGACGTTCACGAAGAAGCCGTGAAGGTCGACCATGATGGCTTAGACCAAATGAAAAGTTACTTTTCTTTTTCTTTTTAAAATATATATATATATATATATATATATATATATATATATATATATATTATATATATAAGGAATGGATTGAGATTTGAACTTCCAATCTCATTACATATTAATTACTGTTGATACATCATTATCTTGGTCTCAATCTTTCACTTCTATTTATATTTCTATTTTGTAAATTAAAGAAAATAAGAGACAAATACTTCAATTTATAATAAATATAACTTAAGTTTAGTCCGTGAACTTTAAAGTATGTAGTAGGTCACTCATTCATATAAATTTGAATTTTATGTCTAATCAAATTTTAAAATTTTAATTTTGTGTTCAGTAGATTCATGATTTTTCTAAAAAATCAAAAGTGAAAGAACTTACCTTTATAAATTTTTAAAATTCACAGACCAAATAGACACAAATTTCATAGTTTGATTGACTAAATTTTTAATTTAACCTAAAGATAAATTTGAAAGGTTGAGTCATCTAATAACCATTTAATTTTTTGTTTTAAAATTTTAAAAATATAAGCTCGTAAACATTACTTACACCTATAAGGGGTGTTTGAGGCACCAATTTGGAATTAGATGATAACTAAGTCTACGTTGCCAACAAGAACATAACTCAACGACATGATGTATCGCCAGTGATCATGAGATTCTAGGTTCAATCCTCACTCCAACATGTTGTTAAAAAAAAAAAAAAAATCTACATTCGATAAAACTATATGCCTCTGACAACATACGAGTGGAGAATTCAAACTTTCGAACTATGGATGAATAGCTCATACAATATATTTAAAATATGTTGATGTTAGCCTTAATTCTAAATAAGTTTTAATGTGAATATAATATGTTCCAACTCATCACTTTGGTAGTAGTAGTAACCTATTGAACTCCTCTGCTTTGCTGTTCATACACGCTTACCATATTACAGATCAATTTTGGGTGTTTTTTTTTTACAGTGCCTATTTTTATTTATAACTTACCATTTTTACTAAAACCAACTTAACAATTTTTTAATTCCGTTTCTTGTTTTTGTTTTTCCTAAAAATAAAATAACGTCCTTCAAATGCTTCTTTTTTTAGCCAACGTCCTTCACATTCACTTGTAATTCATATTATAAAATTATTTTTTATAACTAATATATTTAAGAATCATTATAAAAACTTTTTCTTTCTTTTTTTCACCGAACTAAATTGGAATTTTTACCACCAATATTTGTATCTTAAAACTTTAAGTACATCATGATTCAACTTGGGACTCCTCCGAATAAAATAATGCATACCAATTATCATTCAACTATGTTCACTCTATAAAAATAACTATATGACTACCATACATCTTTTAGTTAAATTTCTCAAACTATCAAATAAAAATACATATACGATTGAATTATACCTAAGTTGACGATATCAATAATTTTGAGTATTTTAAGTTAGAAATTTAGTTTTGAAACGACACCAACTACAATACTTGTTATCAATCTAAACCATAACTTCTTCTAAAAACGAACCATAACTCAATTGAAAAAAAAAATAGTTCATCAAATGGAGTATGAGAGAATCAAACCTCCGATCTTGAGGGAAAAAATACATATCAATTATCTCTGAACTATTTTTTTTTTTTGGGATTGAACCTAGGACCTCATGGTCACTAGACCATACATCATGTCGTTGAACTATCCTCTTGTTAGCAATTATCTCTGAACTATGGATGAAAATATCGATATCTATGTTGATATCGATATTTCAATTTTACATATATCGATATCCATGATATTTATGTAAATCAATTTTTTTAAAAAAATATATTTAAATTAATAATTAATTTTTTTTTTTTTTTTTTTAATTTTTAAACTAAGCTATAGATCTTATTGTTAGTATCTAGATTCATGTTAAAATTAATAGATGATATTTTTTATATTTTTTTTGGATATTTATAAAAGATATCGGAGATATTCATTAACTCTTAATATTTATATCCAACCCTCCGATTTACATATACATGGATGACATATAATTTCATCCTTGTTTATAACTATTCCAAATGTTGATTATTTAATTCTTGATCTGCTATTATAAAATATTAATTAAAAATAATAGTTAGAGGTAAATAGTATAAGTTTTGCATAAGACTAATTAATAGTTAAAATGAATTAATTAATTTGTCTTAAAAGAAAGGCATATTAAGAAGGTATCCGTGTGTTGTAACCTGTTTTGCACTGTCTCTCTGACTTTTTAAATTCTCCAATTTTTTCTCTCTGAACACACAGAGAGAACAGAGAGAACAGAGCCAATCTCTGTTCAATTCAAAAACATCAATCTTCCATATTTCTCAATTGTTTTTCCTTTCAAATGGCAACGATTAAACAATCATCATCACCGGATTCAAAATTCTTATTCAAACTCCAAATGCAATTCAAATCCCTCTTCTCCAATCTCCTCCTCTTCGCCTCCGGCATCGCCATCGGCTTCACTCTCACTCTCTTCATCTCCCCTTCCCCCTTCCAATCCTCTCCTCTCTCCCTCCGCTTCACCTTCAACCAACTCTCCTCTCCGCCGCCCCCCTCATCTCCGCCGCCTCTTCCGCCGCTGGGCTTCACGGAGTTTTTGAAGCCGCCGCCCGCCTTCCACGATATGACGGAGGAGGAGCTTCTGTGGAGAGCCTCGCTGGTTCCTGCCCGGAATCCGAACTTGCCGGCCAAGTTGCTTGGGCGGCCGAAGATCGCGTTCTTGTTTCTGACGAAAGACGGCGTTAGTTTGGCTCCGCTTTGGGAACGGTTCTTTAAAGGCCACCGTGGGCTTTACTCCATTTATGTTCATTGTAATCCTTCCTCCAATATCACCGTCGCTTCCTCCTCCGTCTTCTACGACCGCTTAATCCCCAGTAAGGTTAGTACCTACAAAACTTACTAATTACAATTTACTTTCCTTATTATTATACTTTTTTTTTGTTTGCCTTTATTATTTTTTACATATATTTATATGCTCCTAGTGGCTGCTAATAAAACTATTTACGACCGAGGATAGCTCAATTGACATAAGATTGTGCCCATGACTAAGAGGTCATGGGTTCAATCCTCGCATTAATTAAAATACCGTTGCAAAAAAAAAAAAAAAAAACTAATTTACCTGTCAATACATCATTAAAATAGTGTTGCAAAAAAAAATTATACTATTTACCAATTTACCGGTCAATACATATACTCATCGAAAGAAGTAAAGAGGTTATTTGAGACGAGGTTATAATAGTTTGTGAGTTATAATAATTGTGATATTGAAGTCTAGTACAATTATTTTACAATAGTATGTATACTAACTATACTGAATTATAATAATTCAGTCTATCCAACTCTAAGTTAATGTCAGAAATCTTAACGACATAGTTTTTTAGTATGATTTACTTCATTATTAAATAGGATAAAAATAAACTAATGATATTAGTCACCTTAAAAGAGTTGTTTGAGATTTAAATGAATTAAAATAGTCGATGGTTATGATAATCCATGAATAGTAAATATTATTGAAAGTGTAGACAATAAGTTATAATAGTGGGTGAGTCAAATGTTAATAGAGGCCATAACTATTTTACAATAGTCAAATATCAGTAAATATTAAAAATGTTAATAGGTTTTTTTTTTTTTTTTGGGAAGCAATATTTTATAGAATATTTTAGTGTATAGTCAAATATTGTTTATTCTTATTTATTATGTGTTACCCTATTGTGGTAATTATTTATTTTGTTGAAGGGTATTGGGAATTATTTGATGGCATCCTACCCTAGGTCTAATTTTGTTAATGAATAATAACTCGACGATACATTAATTTTTTTTTGTTAATAAATTCTTTATCGGATGACCTAGTTTAGATTTTTTTTAATATGTTAAAAATAAAATTGAAAATTTTAAAAGATCATAAAATAAATATTTAGATTAAAAAGACATGGAAATGGTCTTAATTATATATCTTTTTATTTAAAATGTATTTTCAGGTTTTGCTTGCAATTTGAGATATAGAATAATAACTTGTTAGGATATAAATGGATCAGTCAGTACCGATGGCTTTTGAAGAAAATGAAAAACTATATTTGACAGGCTAGTTGTATTTATTTATTTAATATGAACAAAAATAGTGGGGTTTATATAAACGTATGAAATTAAAATTCTAAAATAACCATGTATAATAATATTGTGTTGAAATAAACCATTTTTCTGTCCACTTTATTATTCCTTAGGCTGTTATAGAAAAACCCTTTTAACTTTCGACGACGGTCGAATATTTATATAACCACTTACAGCTGCGTCGTGGTTGTAATTTAATTTCCTTTTGTGGGATATTATTATTTTTTTCTTCTTATATTTTTCCATAATTGAAGAACGTTATGTTTTGAATTAGTTTAATTATCTGCCATTATACTCATGAATTTCCAGAAAAAGATAGTCAGTTACATGAAATTATGGGATTTTACAGGCTGGATATTTTGATATGTATAATTAATATACCAAAATTGAAATTGCTTAGATTCTACTCAAGAAAGTAGAAGAAAATTTTACGATCAATTCCTTTTTTAATTTGCATTCTTTTCTTTATGCCTTCTTCCTCTTTCACGTGAAAATTGGATTTCACCGAAGACAAGAATCAAACCCTTTTCTTTCTTCCTTTTTGCTTTGCTTGTGTTATGAAAAAAAAAAAAAAAAAAACGATAGCAGCTATGGGTTGATTTGGTGGTCATTCATATCGTAAATGTCGGAGATATCTTGACGATGAAATTAAATAGGGTTCAAACAAAGAAAAATTGTAACAAATGTCAATTTAGAGTAAAATAATTAAAAATATAGCATTTTTTAAAAAAAAATTACGGATATGACAATTTCTATGTCTGATAGTATGGTCTATCGCTAATAGAAGTTTATCAGTAGTCTTTTTTTATATCAATAATAGAAATCTATTAGTGATAGTCATATATCGAGGACAAGGTCTATCAGTGATAGCCACTGATTTTTTTTTTTTTTTTTTATTAAATTTGTTGATGGCGGTTTGTGCAACCGACCTTCAAACAAATATATTATAACCATTAACTTAGAATACTATTAAGTGTTCTCTCCTAATATTAGTTTAGGTATCTTAAATTGGCTTAGAAACTCACAAATATTAAAATAATAATAATAATCAAGTAGTAAATTATAACAACCTTAGACTTTTAATTGTAACAAATCTTAATCTTAAATAAATCGAAACAAATGAATCCATAAATTACATAAAATCAAACCAATTAACAAAACTCTCCCCGAATTACAAGATGCTCCAACCGATTATTGAAAATACCCAAATTCTACCCAATATATTTATTTAACTCAATAATAAAATCCTTAATCCCAACTAAAAATATTTTTAAATAGAAAAATGGATATCTAAAATCAGTTGTCCGGAAACTGGTCCGGACACTCTCGAAAAAAAAAAAAAATAATAATAATAATAAATAAAAAAAAAAAATAATAATTGTATTCTCACTTTAACAAAAATAATCTCAACCACTCTCCTACCTAGGAATTAATCTAAGTCTTCTTAGAGTGAATGAATTCAATCTTTGATGATCATCTACCTAGAAATTAATTTTTTATGAGTTTTTCTGGCAGCTAAATGTTTAAGTCTTCTTGAAGGAAATGAGTTCAATTTTTGATGATGACCTACCTAGGAATTAATTTTTAACAATTAAATTACAGGGAGTAAAATGGGGAGAACCAAGCATGATGGAAGCAGAACGACGGCTACTAGCAAACGCACTCCTAGATTTCTCAAACCAAAGATTCATCCTCCTCTCCGAATCCTGCATTCCACTCTTCAATTTCTCCACCATTTACAACTACTTAATGGGCTCCAAATCCACTTTCATCGAGGCCTACGACCTTCCCGGCCCAGTGGGCCGTGGTCGCTACACCCCAAAAATGCAGCCCACAATCAACCTCCAACAATGGCGGAAGGGCTCCCAATGGTTCGAAATGGACCGAACCATCGCCGCCGCAGTCATCTCCGACCAGACTTACTTCCCCGTCTTCCAGAAACTATGTAGGCCGTCTTGTTACATGGACGAGCACTACCTCCCCACGCTGGTTCGAATCAGATTCTCCGCCGAGAATTCCAACCGGACGTTGACTTGGGTTGACTGGTCCAGAGGTGGGGCCCATCCGACCAGGTTTGTTAGGAACGATGTCAACGTTGGATTGCTGGAGAGGCTGAGGAGTGGGAGCACGTGCGAGTATAATGGAGTTAGGGGTAATGTTTGTCATTTGTTTGCGAGGAAGTTTTTGCCTAATTGTTTGAATAGACTCCTCTTGTTTGCTCCTAAGCTCATGGGCTTTAATCCTTGATTTTCTTTTTCTTTTTTGTGCATAAACCCCCAAAAAAAGAATTACATCATATCCCTTCATTCCTTTTCATATATGATTCATTCACATTTTATTTTGATTAACTTACCACCTTAGTCTTTGAATCGTGTCTATTTCGTACATGAATTTTCCAATAGCACAAAAAATTTGCTCATAAGTGTGGCAATTTATACCACTCTGGAGACCTACATGTCTAATGTCAAAAGTGTTACAGTCGTCTCAAAGTCACGATGATATCTAAGATATCCAAGTGACAAAAATCTTGTTTCCACGAGCAAAAGAAGTTAGTTTATGGGCTATTACATTTCCTTCTCTACAATTGTAGTTTATGGGCTATTACATTTCCTTCTCTACAATTGTAGTTTATGAGCTATTACATTTCCTTCTCTACAAATGTGATCGAAACTGTGAACATTTCGTGAAGAAACTATCTAAAGAGCATTTTCAATAATCAAGTTTACCTTTGTTAGATCTTCACTTAGCTACTGGACAGGGTGAATGATCTGTAGTGGATTAGTTTCAACATAAATTTGGTGAGAAAGATTTAACGTCAAAGAATGAAGACCTTCAACTATTGCTTGGGATAGTCCACTTCATAAAAACACTTTTACATCCTGCTAGCACAATTTTTCACAGCCAATTCCAGATTACCCAACCTAAGCCTCATCAATTTTGTGTTTCACTCCAAGCAGCGTCACAGATCAACTTCCAACAAGACAAATGAAGTTTGAACACATATTTATGTTAATATATAAGAACATTTGAAGCTATTTTATTAATTTATTAAAATCAAATTAAAGGTAAAGATAAAAATGACCAATTTCTTAAAGTTAACCTTTTAGGTTAGTTAAGGGCATTATAGGGAAATGCACGCACTTGAGACTAAAATAGACATTTTGAAAGTTAAGAGACCAAAATAGAATAAACTTAACGGAAATCAAAATAAACATTTTAAAAGTTTAAGAACCAAAATAGAATATTCTTAAACGGACCAAAATGAGACTTAAACAAAATTTACAACCGTAATAGGTCATAAGTTCAAACGATAAATGGTAATGTAATACAAAGAATGAAGAATCAATTCAATAAGCACACAAAAAAAGAACATATATATACATCTCGAAAACATGTAAAAGTTCATCAGAGTAATAGATTGATGAGGAATATGAACATGGAATAATTAGAAAGAGAGAGCTTAAACGCTGACAGTTTCATTAGTTGCTGTGGATGTGTTACTGCTAATCCAAGATACAGACACAGAACTTGGAGAAGATCCATAGCCATTCTTCAGCAACACAGCATCATCCTTGGCAGAAATGTCGGCGTCTCGATCCTTCCCTTTCTCCGCGTTCTGTTTCTGTATGATGTTAAGAGTGTCAAGAACTTCCAACATCGTTGGCCTCTCATCTTTCATGCTCTGCAGGCATCGAAACGCCAACTCGGCTACGCTGGTTATCATGTCTTGGACTTTGTAGTCTGATTCGAAACCGAGCAAAGGGTCGACGAGCTCGTGCAATGCATGGCTTTGGATCTTGTTGATGGCCATGTTGAACAGGTTGATCTCGTGTCTATGCCTTGTGATGTCAACAGCAGGCATTGAGGATATGAGTTCAACTAGTACCACACCAAAGCTGAACACGTCACTTTTATCAGAGAGTTGGTAACACTGATGGTACTCTGGATCGACGTAGCCGGGAGTGCCTTGTGGGGCGGTTGAAACGTGTGTGACGTCAAGCGGAAAGAGACGGGACAATCCGAAATCGGCTACTTTAACGCAATAGTTGTTGTCGAGGAGAATGTTGTTGGTTTTGACATCACGGTGGATGATTTCAGAAGCATGGAGATACACCAAAGCATTTGCAGTCTCAATAGCAATCTTCATTCTTGTAGACCATGGAAGCTTGCCAGGCTTTGCTAGTTTTCCATGGAGGTGATCCGCCACTGTGCCGTTCGAGACGTATTCATACACAAGAAGAAGCTCACGGCTATTGCGTGAGGTGCAACCGTAAAGCGAAACGAGGTTGCGATGGCGCAGACCGGCAAGGATTTTCACCTCATTCATGAACTGCTCAACTCTCTTAAAATTGCTTTCAAACAACCGTTTGACAGCAACGACACGCCCATCTTTGAGTAAGCCTAAACAGATATATGAACAAAAAGATCAATCAAACAATCAACCAACTAATACTCAAGCAAGCCCAATGATTAAGATTGGATTTAAATGGCTGCTCTTACCATAATACACAGTGCCAAAACCTCCATCTCCAAGCTCTTTGTTGGAGTCAAAATGGTTGGTGGCTTCTTCAAGTTCTTTATAGGAGAAGAGGTGAATGCCCAAGTAGGTACCTCCATTCTCAAGTTCTTCAACAGAAGTGGGATTTGCCGGATTCGACGGAATGCTTCGTTGCACATACGGCACCGTGTGAGACTGTCTATGACGGAGCTTGCGCCATCGGTAGTAGATGCCAAGAACAAGTAAGGTTAAAAGCAAAGCTCCAAAACCAGAGCATGTGCCTGCATATGAATCAAAACAATGGAGTTTTTAATCAATTGTACTCCGGGAGGCAAACATGTGAACACAGAGGAGGAAAAACAGAGAAGATTTCATGTGTTACCTATGATAATCTTTCTTCTGATCCTCGCCGCATCGTCTGCAACATTAAACAATGAGGAAAAATCAACAACATCAGACTAAACATAACAAAGAAACTTGAAAACCTTTGAAATAATCACTACCAAAGAATGCCAATATATGTTCATCAGCTCATACTAAGTAATTTCATTGGGGTTCAAGCAAAACAATCTCTAAAGTCTCAAGAAACAAGTAAATCACAACCCAAAAATGGCTACAAGAACACATAAACTGATTGTTTTCAAACCCACAGTACCTACCACTTTTCTCGCAACCGCTGCAGTCCGGTGCAGTCCAATTCAGAACAAACCCCCACTTCAAAATTTCAACGTAACTCATTTTCCTCAAATCAGCTAAATTAGCACTCGAGTTCTCGCGGATAGGAACACGAATCAGAGAATGGCACGACTGTGAGGGAAATTCCTCAACCTCCAAAAGATCCTTGTGGAAAGTCGCAAAAGAAAAGTGGGTTTTGTTGCTAGTACAGTTCAGTTCATAGATGTAATCCTTTTCAACAAATGGGCAATCATAGAAGAAGAAGAAATCTACAGTATCCGAAGCATAATGGAAGGATTTTCCATCGAGGGTAATGTTATTTGAGGGAGACGGGCATGAATCTTCATAAGCTGCAGCACTGACCAGCAGAAACGAATGATTTTGGGTGAAAATGTTGTCGATGATAAAATCTTGATCGGAAATTTCAAGAACTGGGTAATCTCGATCATTGCATTTGATTTTGAAATCTGGGTATCCGCAGGAAGAATCGTGGACACCATCAATCCAAAAGGGGTATCTTATAACTGGACCATGGCCACATTTTTCAGGCGCACAGGCCTTATTATGGTCCAGCGAAGTTGATTCAGAATCTGAGATCGAGAAGATGAATGTAAAGAAGAAAATAAGAGTGGGTTTGAAGAGGGTTTGGAGTTTGAGAGCCATGGGAAGAAGTACAGAAGAATGAAGATGATGAAAATGGAATGGAGAAATGGGTTTCGAAGAAATTTCTCAAAAGAGTTTGTTGGGTAATCTTTGAAATTGCTTTACCAGTTCTTCAACAACCACCCACTACTGGGTCCTGCTGAAATTGGCGGGATGAAGTTCTTTTTTGACGAAATTGCCCATTGGAATTGGGAATATTCCTGTAAATGGACAGGACAAACATTGGAGAAGATGGGGACAAAATTGTCACTATGACTGTGGAGGTTTTTTTGTGCAAAGTAGACGAAGACTTCCATGGTCTTCCAAGTGGGAAGGTTTGATTAGTTGAAGAACAAAGAAAATGAAGAAACCCAAACGCAAACTTTTTGTGCTTTAATTATAAATAATTAGAGACAAAGATACCTACTAAATTTGTTTTTACAATATGTCTATATCTTGGGGTAGAATTTTTCTATGCTAAGTTGCTTCTAGTTTTTTTTAGTTCCATCAAAGAGATAGGGTTAAGCTTTGAACCTCTTATTTAATCACTATAAACACTATAAATTTATAGGGATTGTTAGCCTTAAATGAATATTATAGTTAGTGATTATAATAGTCTATGAATAATAAGTACTATTGAAGTCAATATAATTACTTTAATGACAATGAATTATAATAGTCTGTAGGTCAAATGTAGACTATGTTATAATAACACAGTTTATCTAATTCCATAATATTTTTATAAGTCTGCTCAAATTAGCAATTTCTATTACATTGGATATAAGTAAGCGAACTTTGCTATATTTTTTAGCAACTAGAAATGGTGCACATCATAAGGTGAGCTTATTTGAATGGATGACATGTACTTCGGAAGGCGTAATAATGCAATTTAATCCACCATTTTTTAAACTAATGTTTAATGTTCCTTTGCTGATGCCATCAACAATACCATGTAGGGATTTTGGCAATATATAAGAAGGGTGGTTGTCCCACATCGGAAAGGTTCAGGTAAGTCATGTGTTCCTACGACTATAAAAGGAGCCTATGACTTTGAGTTTTAATCATCCCCGTTAGAAACATTTTAAGCTTGATGTGCTAACTTTAGTTAAATTCTCTATTGTATTCTGTAAGTGGTGCAAATTAGTTTTGAAGAGAGTGTCTTGTAATTGGGATCGGGGAGAAAATACCAATTTTTCACATAGTGGAAGTGTAACAATTTTTTACATAGTGGAAGTTCTTTCTGGTGGGTTGTGGTTTTTCGTAAATTTGAAGTGGGAGGTTTTTTCCCAACATACCAATCACGTGAAAAATCTATAGTACCCTTGCACTCATTCATTCTCCAATTTCGTGATTCCCCTATCGCGATCTCAAACATATTCACGATCTTACCTCTCTACGAATCGCGATGGTCATTTACTTTTTGGAAGAAAAAAAAATAGTGTTTTTTTTAGAATCACGAGGATACTATAGATTTTCAGCGAGTGGTAGTGTTGATAACATCAACAAAATGACATTAAACTTTATTTTAAAAAAAAGTAGGTCAAATGGTATTAAGACTCGTAAGGGTTCGGGAGGTCTTGAGTTCAACTCTCAACGAAAGCAAGTAACAATCCTATATTAGCTAATAGAAAAACTTTGGGTCAAACCGAGCATAGTTCAATTGGCATAAGGTTGTGCCCGTGACTAAGAGGTCGTGGGTTCAATCCTCGCATTTATTAAAATACCGTTGCAAAAAGACTCGTAAGGGTCATCCGTACAAATCCTCTATTAAAAAATCTCCAAGACTTTAGAGTTTGCAATGTGGGATACAAATTTGTAAATATAGTCAAATATATATAGAGAGAGAAAAGTCTAGAGTCGGAAGTTTGACTTGGTCAAAGAAACAAACCTATACAAAAATTGACTCACCAAAACCAAAATAATTGACAGAGATCCAAATTACGCGCTGTTGAACCCCGAAGTCCTTTGTGTTTTAATGAAAGTTTAATTAAGAAGAACACAGTGAAGGGGAAGCAAATTGAAACCCCCTAAAGAAGGTGAGATGAGATGATTTCAATATGACAAATTGAGATTAATTATCGTTGTCAAAAATGATTATGGGGTCGGAGTTTCAAATTTGTAAAGAAAAAAAAGTGTTTTCAATGACGAGACAACTTATAATTAATTGAAAATTATGAGAGAGAGAGATATATAGCATACCAGACGACGCAACAACACATCGTAATGTCGGATTGAGCCCATAGCAATCGTCGTCGCCGTGAGACGGGGGAAAGCGGAGGAGGAAGGCGGCGGCGAAGGTGAAGAGTGCGGCGGCGTTGGGCAGCAGAAACGTCTTCATTTCTGGTTGTTTTTGAAAGCTGGGAGAGAAACAGAAGAGGGTATTTTAATTAGAGAGGGATAAGAGAAAGAAGAAGAAGTTTCGTGTCTACTGGCCGCCATTGACCATTGACTAATGAAGATGACGGAAATAGTCTTCTGTGTCCCCATATTCTTCTCCTTTGGGCTGGGCTCCTTCGGCCCAATTCTTCTTCTTTTTTTTGTTTTCTATTTTTATTTGGGTAATAAACCTTTTTAATTGACAATTATAAAAAATATCAAATATCTAAAGAAAAATTGTAACAAATGTCAATTTAGAATAAGATAATTAAAAATATAGCATGTTTTTAAAATTTTTACGGATATGGCAATTTCTATCGCTAATATCTTATGGCTGATAGAAGTCTATCGATAATTACCTCAGCTTTTTATACATTTTTATCAGTGATAATAGTCCATCACTAATATGATAAAGTATATAAGTGATAGAAACAGATTTTTTTGCCATATTTGCAAAACATTTTAAAGTTTGCTAAATTTGCAATTAGTTTGGACCGATTGTTATTTGTGCCACCAGCCCATATCTAAAACAACCATGCTCTAGTTTAATTCTAGTTTTGACCATTTTTTTTTTTAAATAGTAATAATAAATTTTTTTTTTTTTTTTAAAGGAGGTCAGTTTTTTGGCCATTTATATTTCTTACCCTTCTTATTCCGTTACACAATTATTTTACTCTAAATATTTTATTTTTGTGAAACTGAGTTTAACTCAACTTGTTTTTAACTATTTTTTTTTTCTTTCCAAAAATGTTATTCTATCTGTTTAGTGGATCACGAACAAAAGTAAAGACAATATTGAAGTTGAATTGTTGTAAAAACTCGTGAATTTTAAGGGATTATTCAATAGTTGATTTTGTGCATTTATTTGATAGAGTTTCATCTTATACATTAATTTGTTGGGGTTGTAAACATGACTCCAACTAGGTAGTTAAGAGATCAATTTCTTCTTTTGAGATACTGGATCCTATGGAATTTGATTTGTTTGTGATCAAAACGCATGGACAAGTGAGTGACTCAAACTACAAATCAAAGCCTCCAACTCCACATGTTTGACATCCCCAACCATTAGAGGAAGAATTTTGGTTTGACGACTGATCGTGCTAACGCCCTTGATTCATGTTAGGTGCAAACAAAGTTCTACATTAGTTAGAAAATGATAGATTCATAATATATAAAAATGAGGACAATTATCTTCATTGGTATAAGCCCGTTTGAGTGAAATAAAAAAACAAAGTCATTAGGATTTATGCCCCAAAATGGACAATAATATCATACAATTGTGGAGGTATGTTGAGGGTTTTTTGTTCTTATCAATTCTAATCAACAGTAACTTTCACCTCCTCATAACTCATTCAAATTTAACACGAATGAAGTGAGACTCCTAGACGAAAAAAGAAGAAAAAAATAATTTGCAAATGAACTACAAACTTTAGTCGATTTCATGCGGGAAAAGCAAAGAAGGGGATTTATTCAGGATTTCCTCGGGTTCAAAACTGTAATTTCGCTACTCACAAATTAGCATGTCAGGTAAACAAAGTGGGTCAAAGATCGCCAAAGCGAGCGTGGCTCAGCGGGCATATGTATGTGTTGACGACCAAGAGGTCTGTGGTTCGAATCCCCCCCAATGTACTAAAAAAAAAAAAAAAATGGGTCAAAGATCTGGTTTGAGGAACACCCGCCATCTAGTTTAGTAGTTTTCTTTTTTTAAAACTTGTCTGTTTTTGTCTATTCTTATTTTGTTTGCTAAAAAATTAATAAAATTTATGCTCTCAAAGTTCAAGGTTCGAATCTCCTTACTCCTACTAAAGAAAAAATTCAAATTCGTTTGAAAGGTCTCATTCACATTGAAATTAGTGGAAATTAGATGATGTGTATTTATTTATTTTAGTTGAAATTAAAGCATTAATGTAATACAAAGAGAAGGTAAACATTTATTTTTAATTTTTGTTAAGAAAAAGTTTCACAATTTCATGTATGAGCAAAAGCTAACGGAGCATCAATGTCAACTAGGACTGGCGGATGAGGATGTGATTGGTTGGCGAATGGGAACAACAAGAAATTGTTTTTTTTTTTTTAATTAATTAATATTATTATTATTTTGTGTTGGTAGAAAATGGTTCTAAAGTATATGACCTTAGAATATGGTGTAAATTGGATGATGCTAAAAAAAAAAAAAAAAAAAAAAAACTCCAATCACAGGTGAATTGGGCCCACTTCTTTTCCATATTGGGCCACCGAATCCATTTCACAAATTCTCTTTGGGCCCCCACTTGATTCTGACCCTCCCATCTCATCTCATCTCAATCTCAAAACTCAATTATTTCCCTATTTCATTTCATATGGACATTTCATATCATTCCATGTCACACAATTTTTTTTTTTTTTTTTTTTACATTTAATTAATCGGGTAGAAATTAACCCTATGACATTTTAGTCAAGGACGTAACTTTTATTTATGCTATTATCTTTATTTATAATGAGTAAGTACGTTTAAATCAATTAAAATTTAGATTCAATTATAAATTTAGCCTACAACTTTTATGATGTTTTACAATTAACTCTCCGAACTTAAAAACATCCCAATTACATTATTAAACTTATAAGGTTTTGTCGATATAGTAATTGTTTTTTTTCTTTTTTTAAGTATCGTATCCTTAAATCTTAGTTTTGTGTCCGGTTAGTTTTTTTTTTTAAAATATATATATAGAAGTGTAGATTCCAATCTTTTACCTTTTGGTCGATAATATAATATTTTTAACCAACCGAGAAAGTTGGCTTGTCTAATTATATCTCTGTTGTTTTTTTTCAAGTTCAACGATTATAGTGTGAGGATCTTCAAAATGTTAATTGTTGTCTTATCCACTAAGTTATGCTCAAATTTTGCAATTAGATATATATTGTCAATTCTATCTGTTTGACACTTGCCTGACATGTTAACTATATCAATTAAGAATTGTGAGTGTGTTAACTAAAGTGTATTGTCATTACAAAAATTTCAGGTTCTGGAAACACTTTTTTTCCTGAAAAATTGCCTACGATTTTTGCACATCATCGACAAAAGTCCACCATTTGCCGATGATAACTACAAATCGTCGACAAAGTTCACATTCTTCCGACACTAAGGAGGTAGCGTCGACAAATGTACATATGCATGTGTTATCTTTAAACGTTGACAAAATCTTTGTCGACACTATCTCCATAGTGGCGACATAATGTGGAATTTTTCTGACGGTTTATAGCTACCATCGACAATTGGTGGACTTTCACCGACGAAACCATCTAAGATGCATTATTACCGCTCAAATATTGATCAAACAACCACTTGGTCGAACGATTGAGCGCATTCTCTAGCCTACCCTAGAGTGAGGGTTCGATCATGCACTTGTGCAGTTATTTAAAATGCTTTAGTATGTCCAAATTATTTTCAGAGTGAGTTTTGATCATGCACTTGTACAACTATTTAAAATACGGTCGTGGATTCCTGACTTCCTAGGGGCACCATTGTGCAACGGTATGGTGGTATGGTGAGAGCCTGAGAGGTTTGCTCGTGAGGTGGGAAGCTCTGAGCGCTTGGGAGATGGAGGAGTTGTTTCCTTTAACCCCCCTATGACCTCGTCAGGATTGTGTGAGTTAGGTGAGTTTGTTGTGGTTTGAGGATAATGTTCTCCGACACTCATTTTTGCTCGTCTTCATGTCTGGAATAACCACTTCCTTGTTTTTAATTTTCTGTTTTCTAAATTTAAACGTGCTTCCACTATTTTTTTTTTTTTTAAGTTTTTTTTTCTATTCAAAATTAACTTGATCTTTAAAAAAATTAGTAAAATTAGTAGAAAGTAGATAATAAAATCAGAAAAATTATAAGGTGGAAGGAGAATTGCAAACATGAAATTCATCGTTATCTCCTCTATTATTCATCATTTTCTCCTTCTTCCAACGAATTTGTATCGATTTAAATCAAATATTTTCCAATCTGATTTCATCAACCAAATATATCACGATTAAAAATAATAATAAATAAAAAAATATAAGAAACCTACGATCGTGTAAACAAATAATAACAAAATAACGCAATCGTCAAACCAATCCCACGATAATAAAAAAAAATATATATATATATATCTACAACGTAAACAAATTGCACGATCGCTAAACAAATAACACCATCTTCTAAACAAATAACACTCTAAACAATCATACAATTAAAATAGTTTTGAATGACAAATAGGTGAGTTTTTTTCTTTTTCTTTTTCTTTTTTTTTGTCTACTCACAAAGAATATGAGAAGAAGATAAGAAAAAAAAAAAAAAAAATGATAGAAGAAAATGTGAGACCGTTATCAAAATTAGGTAAATAAGGTTAAAATTTTAATTTCAGGTCAATTTTGGCCGACCTTTCTAAAATTGGGTTAGATTTTGCAATTCCCAAGGTGGTGGAAGTGAGGATTTTAGGCTTAATTTTCAAAAATAAAAAACTAAAAATTATCAAACGAAGTCTAAACTTTTAATTTTGTGTCCAAGAAATCCTTGAATTTTTTATTTTATGTCTACTAAGCCTTTGGGTTACCACCCGTAGGAAGTACAAGATCACCCCAAGGACGCCTTCGATATCCAGGGGTCGCGGACAGACCATTAATCTACTATGTACAAAATTGAAAATTTAGGGGCTGTTTGGCCCCCAAGTAGGGTTGGGTGGGGTGGGTTATAATAGCCCACCCCATGTTTGGAGCCCCAACTATATAAGTTGGGGCCGAGGGTTATTATAACCCCGGTTTGCTACAGTGTTCACTGTAGCAGTGCTACAGTAACACGGTAGTTTATTTTATTTTATTTTAT
The DNA here is from genome assembly GCA_028017165.1 of Herpetospermum pedunculosum. Taxonomy (NCBI): domain Eukaryota; kingdom Viridiplantae; phylum Streptophyta; class Magnoliopsida; order Cucurbitales; family Cucurbitaceae; genus Herpetospermum; species Herpetospermum pedunculosum. The sequence continues at coordinate 3,158,787 of CM051530.1, forward strand.
TTTTTCATTAAATTTTTCTTCTCTTTGTTTTTTTTTTCTATTTTTTTCATCCAATTTACCAATCTTTTATCTTCCATTTCATCCCAAATTTCTCTCTCCACCGAGGCTCTTGTTATCGATTATTTGTGATTTCTTAAATAATATTTATTTTTTTTAACTTTTAAAAAATTAATATGTAATATACATTTAACTATACAAATACAACAAAAAATAGTAGAAAAAAAATAAACTAACATAAACACATATTTCAAACTTCATGTTAAAGAAAACTGTATTTTAAACACACGTTAAACAACTTTGCACCTCAAACACAAACTCTGCACCCCAAACACCAACTATAATAATCCACCAACTATAATAATTCACCGCCCGCTCCAAACTCCCCCAAGTCTTATCGAACATAAAACTCAATTTTAAATTTAGGAGGGTATTCAATTTTTAAATTTTTAAAAGAGACGGGATCAAATACATACAAGTTATCAACACTAAATTTGTAATTTAATCCAAATAAAATTTCTACATTTTTGCGGTGAAACTATATATATATGAATATTATTTTCATCTTCTTCTTTAATAACACCACACTCTCTGGTTCAAGCTTCTTCTTCTCTCCTTTTCTCTCTCTTTCTTTCTGCACTTTCCTTCTCGCCTGGTTTCTTAATTCACACAAAACGCATTTGGGTCATTCATTGCGTGCATTCTTCAACTCTTTGCTACGAAGTTTTTGAATCGATTTGAATCCCTCTCTGTTATTTGGGTTTCTCTTTGATCTGATATTGATTTCCCAACAATCCTCCATTCAATTCAGTGTTCTCCAGACAAGAAATCTGAGTTTTAAGAATCGTCATCGCTTCTCTTTGAAACGTCATTTCATCGCCTTTGTACTGCTACTTGGGAGTTTGGGTGTCGGTGGAACTCACTACTTTCTTTTTCTTTTCTTTTCTTTTCTTTTCTTTTCGTCTTCTTTTATTCTGGTAGAGGAATTTGGGGTTTCCCATTATAATCTGTGTAATTTCCTCCGTTTTCTTTGAAACCCAACGGAGGAATTCTTGTTCTTTTTGGTCTAGAGTCGTAGAAATGTTTGGAACTGCGTTGCATTTTGGGGGAGTCAAAGGTGAGGATCGGTTTTATATTCCGGTAAGGGCGCGAAAGAATTATAATCAGCAAAACCCATCGAGAAAACCCACTAAAACTGATGAAACTGAGAGCCCATCTTCAGAAATGAAGAGTAAAGTTGTGGCTGTTACTACAAACCCTTCTAAGCCATTAACTCCTCAGCCTAACAGCAATTTAGAGCGATTCTTGAATGCCACAACGCCTTCAGTTCCAGCGCAGTACTTTTCTAAGGTAAATGTTAGAAACGATTGACTACATATAAGTTTTGATTGATGGGTTTCTGAGAAAATTTGAGTGAACAATCAAATTAGGATCATAATCTTATTTCAGTTTCTTTTAGCCCCTTTTTAGATGGTCTGAAATCATCCCTTTTGAGAGTTTTTTCTTTTTCTTTTTCTCTGTTTGGCGATTTGAATTTTTGTGATATTGTTTATTCCAGACAACTATGAGGGGTTGGAGGGCTTGTGATATTGAGTTTCAACCTTATTTCATTCTGAATGATCTGTGGGAGTCTTTCAAGGAGTGGAGTGCATATGGTGCTGGAGTTCCTTTAGTACTTAATGGAGGTGACTCTGTTGTTCAATATTACGTTCCATATTTGTCTGGTATCCAAATATATGGTGAATCTCCAATGAGGTTAGATTCTCAGTCCAGGTACTTGATCTTTGTTTGGAATATTGTAATCCATATTAGAACTTGAATTATTCTGCTGTGGGAAATCAACCATATCTGTTTTTAACATACTATTAGCTTTGTTCTACTTAGTTGTATCTTCTATTCTAAGATGTGATCATGAACTTTTTCCACAATTCTTTAACGTATGAGAATGCTGATTTTATTCTGAAGCTGATTTTTTCCTTCTAATTAATGTTTCTTTATAATATTGGTCGGCTGGCTAGTGAGGACAGTGATCTTGACTCTTCTAGAGATACAAGCAGCGATGGAAGCATTGAATATGAATTTGGAAAAAACTGCAACTTTTCTAGAGAACAATGGGTTTATCACCATTTAGCTTGTGAAAACACACTTAAAATGAGAAAGACCTCTTTAAGTGATGAACATAGCACTATACGAGAAGGTTTTTCGAGTGATGATGGGGATGCTGGAAATCCGCCGAGTGTTTTGCTCTTTCAGTTTCTTGAGCAAGATCTTCCTTATCAACGCGTCCCATTGGCTGATAAGGTTAATTGGTTTATTATTAGTTCATTTAGTAATTATATTGTTACATGTTTTGCTATTTTGAGAACCATATTAGTTTACTAGCATTGTTTATGTTATGACAGATATTTGATCTTGCTTACCGATATCCTGGTTTGAAAACTTTAAGAAGTTGTGATATCCTGCCTGCCAGTTGGGTCTCTGTAGCATGGTATATATTTGCCGATTCCATCATCCATGTTATTAATAGCTTTGTAAAACATGCTATTCATTTCGTCCACTGGAATTGTAGGTACCCGATATATCGTATACCCACTGGACCGACATTAAAAGATTTGGATGCTTGCTTTCTAACATATCATTCCCTTTCCACACCCATTAGAGGTAACATGGAATTCCTAGCTTTCTTCTGGTTTGTGCCTGTAATTTGCAGTATTCTTCAAGATATATGTTTTCTAGGCTCCATTAACTCCCGTTATCTGCTGAGCCTACCATTAGATGAATTGGAACAAGCAGCCTTAACTAGAGTTCTTCTGACATCTCACTCATATAATGAGCAATACTATCTTTACTAATTTGACAGATCAGTAGAGATAGTATTGTTCATGTATCTTTTTAATTATAGCCTTTATTTATTGTTTTTGTCTGTAACTTTTATCCTGTGTATTGATAAAGCTTGTTGTGGTTAGCCAATTATATGCCAACCCCATATGAACTGATTGTTGAAAGAATGACCCCTTCCCCTGTGACCAGCCATATCGAAAGGTAGAATTGGGGGAGGGGGGTATCAATGAAGTTTTAATTCTTTTCAAAATCGAACTGACCGATATATGGAGTTATATTGTGTTAAATCATGGATTGTGTAAGATGCATTATTCACATATGCATATTATGATAGCTCCATATTTTTGCTAAAAAACTAAATTTAGGCTTTTTCATTCATTCTTCATGTGTCCTCACTATGGTTGCTGAAAGTTTATTTAAGAGTCAAGTAATTTTTCATATTTTGTATGATCTGAATAACGCGTTAAATATTACAGCTTTCTTGAACTAACTTTTGATGTATATATATATATATATATATTTCCAGGGGTCGGGGTTGGAGCCTATACATTGTTTTTGTGCTCATCTCTTTTAGCATCTTTTGATATTGTTTCTTTAATGCTCAACAAAATTCTTATATTACATCAACCTATTTCTAGTATGACTCTACATTCTTAGTTCTTCATATAAATGGCTTCTAGCTACTCAGCATCTGAAAAGTCTGTTCTAAATGCAATGACCTATAGCTCATTTGTTTCAAAATGTAAAATATATTATCCATTTTTCTGCTTCATCCAGTGCTTTGCGTACTTGAGCCTGTCTTGGATCACTGGGCACCATTGTCTACCAAAGTCTAATATTCTCGTGTTTTATAAAGAACGTTTGGTTGGCTTGTTCTCTGCAAGTGGTGATCGTTTTCTTTGCTTCACAGGTAATGGACATGGTCAGGCACCAGTGATGATATATCCAAATGACATTGATGGTATCCCAAAGGTCTCCTTGCCTGTTTTTGGATTAGCTTCTTATAAGCTGAAAGGCTCGATTTGGGCACAAAATTGCGTCAAGGAGCATCAAATGGCAAATTCCCTCATGCAGGCAGCAGACAACTGGCTAAGGCTCCTTCAGGTCCATCAACCCGATTTTCAGTTCTTTGCATCGCATGCGACATACTGGAGATGACAAGAGATGACTCAAGATATGACTCTACTTCCATGCTGCCCACTCGAACTACGGAAATAACAAACCTCGTGCCATTTTCGACCATCAGACCTGCACTCAATACCGGTAATGCTGCATTTTGATTTTGGGTCTGGGAATACATTTCATAGAGAGGCAGTTAAGAAAAAAGTTCACAGCATCTCGTTAAAAGCATGTGTGAAATGGGAGTAGTAGCAAAACAGGGCTCATGTGGTGTGGAATTTGAAGGGCAAAAGCAATAGGGAAGCTAATGAAGAAGGTTGCCTATCATTCTAATTTCTACACTTAGCCCTTGGAAACCTGTGAAATTTAGGGTCATTGGCTGTTTTGTTACATCGATGTGTTCTTCAATATAGTCTGTTTTGTCAAACTATATGTCAAGAAGTACAAATTTGTATGTATATTACGTATGCTCGATGTGGCATCTTTGTTAGATGAAATTCTATATTGAAAGGAGTGATGTTATCTTTGTAGCATTTTATATTCCAGTCTCCAGATATATGCTCCATTCTGGATTGAACATGAATCATATTTCCCATCCAATTTGGTTAGAAATTGCACCATTTAAATAATTTATAAGGGAATGTGGGAATGGAGAATCAGTGTTCTTTCTGGGAATGGTATTCTGTGACTTTGGACTTCGAAAAATATTTTTTCATAGCTATCTAACCCCATCAAAATTAACGAAAATAAGATAATGTTGAGATTTTATCATATATTATCAATTTTGAAACATGAGCATAATTAAAGTCAAAGGGTTTTTTATTTTTATTTTTTTATATATATATATTATTATTTTTATATCTTCACTCCCATAGGATTTTAATAGTCTTAAGACCTTCCATGACATTTAGACCAACCTTTATTGGTTCACTTTTTGATCATTAAAAATAGTTTCTCTCCAAGTAAAGATGATGAAATGTGAAAAGGAATTTAAAGGAAAACAATAAATTATGGATGATATTGCAAATATGTTTTTTTTTTTTTTTTTAACATGCATGGTAGATGATTGAACTTCTGACATGTTTGTCATAATTTATACAATATGTCAGTTGAATTATACTCATTTTGACACATTAGGTAGGAATTAGCATATTATTTTTTTAAAAAAAATGTTGGCACCTTGCAAATATGTTCACCATTAATCATCCCAATATTATATCCTTGCCAATATTATATCTTTGCCATTTTGTTTTTGAGGAACATCTTTGCCATTTGTTTCATTATAAACGATGATATTAGGTTAAAGTGGAATTAGTGCAATTAATGTAAAATCCATGATGTAAAGTTCGTAGTGGAGCATTAATGGCACTACCTCATTTAGGACACTAGCTCATATTTCTATTTTTTTATTTTACCTGTTACTGTCAATGTTAACAATTTATACCATTTGAATTATGTTCATAATTTATGATCGTTAAATTATAACTGAAAATGTATTGATTATAAGTTCGAATCAAACTTGTCAACATTAACATAGTTCAACTGACAAAATATACGAACTAATGATTAAGAGGTCAAAGACTTATGTACGAACTAATGATCAAGAGATCAGAGGTTTGAATTCTCCCGTAAGTACTTGCTTACTACCGAATAGGTGGAACTTTATGAATCATGCATTGTTCATGATCTGCACTCAATCTCTCTTCCTCCACTTAGAAGTAGGATTAAACCAATCCATAACATCCTTCATTGTGTAACAATTTGATGTCAGAGTTACCTTTAAAAATAATACATTAGTGCAAGTTGAGCTATCCACATTCCATCATGTAGGCTTGCTTAACCAATAATAATTATAAAAAAAAATCTTGCCTTTACCATTTTATTTCTAGAAATTAAAATAACATTCCCTTCTTTGTTTCCCCACTTTTGTTCTTCCCAATCCATTCCTTGTCTTGCTTCAACTATCAGTCTGTACTGTTATGTCTTCTGGTTCTTATAGAATCTGAATTATTGAGTGTTTTTTTACACTTTGTTCTGTTTAGTGATACAAGGTATAGTATGTTTGTCAAACATTGAATTATCAAAGCAAAAGTTTTCAACTACTTTTTCTGTTTTTTCTGAAAAAACAAAATAATGCCATAGACAAGATTCTTTAGATCTGGGTGGAGTCTGCAAGTCTTTTTCTCTTACTAATTTATACCAGTCTAATTCAATGAAAAAATGTCAACAATGGCTTATTTTAGTAAAAATTTGATGGGGTTAGATAGCTATGAAAAATTCTTTTACAAAATCTAAAGTCACAAACAGAATACCATTCCAAGAAGGTTTCACATCAAGGGGGAAAAAGAACACTGTGATTCTCCATTCCCTTCTAAATTATTTATATGTTGGATGGGGAATATGATTCCTGTTCAATCCAGAATGGAGCATATATCTGAAATATAAAATGCTACAAAGATAACATCACTCCTTTCAATATAGAATTTCATCTATGCTGCTTTGAATCTAAAAAAGATATGTCACATCAAAACATACATAATATACATGGAAATTTGTACTTCTTGACATACAGTTTGACAGAAGACTATATGGAAGAACACATCGATGTAACAAAACAAACGATGACTCTAAATTTGATGGGAGTGTAGAAATAGAGAATTAACATTTCATAAGTTTCCAAGGGCAAAGTGTAGAAATTAGAATGATAGGCAACCTTCATCTTGATTGCCATTAGTTTCCATATTGCTTTTGCCCTTCAAATTCCACTTCACATGAGCCCTGTTTTGCTACTACCATTTCACACATGCTTTTAATGAGATGCTGTGAACTTTTTTCTTATCTGCCTCTAGGATATGTATTCCCAGAAAGAACAAACCACCCAAAATCAAAATGCAGCCTTACCGGTATTGAGTGCAGGTCTGATGGTCGAAAATGGCACGAGTTTGTTATTTCGGTAGTTCGAGTGGGCAGCATTGAAGTAGAGTCATATCTTGAGTCATCTCTTGTCATCTCCAAGTATGTCACATGCGATGCAAAGAACTGAAAATCGGGTTGATGGACATGAAGGAGCCTTAGCCAGTTGTCTGCTGCCTGCATGAGGGAATTTGCCATTTGATGCTCCTTGACGCCATTTTGTGTCCAAATCGAGCCTTTCAGCTTATAAGAAGCCAATCCAAAAACAGGCAAGGAGACCTTTGGGATACCATCAATGTCATTTGGATATATCATCACTGGTGCCTGGCCATGTCCATTACCTGTGAAGCAAAGAAAACGATCACCACTTGCAGAGAACAAGCCAACCAAACGTTCTTTATAAAACACGAGAATATTAGACTTTGGTAGACAATGGTGGCCAGTGATCCAAGACAGGCTCAAGTACGCAAAGCACTGGATGAAGCAGAAAAATGGATAATATATTTTACATTTTGAAACAAATGAGCTATAGGTCATTGCATTTAGAACAGACTTTTCAGATGCTGAGTAGCTAGAAGCCATTTATATGAAGAACTAAGAATGTCGAGTCATAATAGAAATAGGTTGATGTAATATAAGAATTTTGTTGAGCATTAAAGAAACAATATCAAAAGATGCTAAAAGAGATGAGCACAAAAACAATGTATACACTCCAACCCCGACCCCTGGAAATATATATATATATACACCTCAAAAGTTAGTTCAAGAAAGCTGTAATATTTAACGCGTTATTCAGATCATACAAAATATGAAAAATTACTTGAACTCTTAAATAAACTTTCAGCAACCATAGCGAGGACACGATGAAGAATGAATGAAAAAGCCTAAATTTAGTTTTTTAGCAAAAATAGGGAGCTATCATAATATGCATATGTGAATAATGCATCTTACACAATCCATGATTTAACACAATATAACTCCATATATGTAAAACACCAATGACTTTATCGGTCAGTTCGATTTTGAAAAGAATTAAAACTTCATTGATCCCCCCCTCCCCAAATTCTACCTTTCGATATAGCTGGTTGATTTCCCACAGCAGAATAATTCAAGTTCTAATATGGATTACAATATTCCAAACAAAGATCAAGTACGTGGACTTAGAATCTGATCTCATTGGAGATTCACCATATATTTGGATACCAGACAAATATGGAACGTAATATTGAACAACAGAGACACCTCCATTAAGTACAAGGAACTCCAGCACCATATGCACTCCACTCGTTGAAAGACTCCCACAGATCATTCAGAATGAAATAAGGTTGAAACTCAATATCACAAGCCCTCCAACCCCTCATAGTTGTCTGGAATAGACAATATCACAAAAATTCAAATCGCCAAACAGAGAAAAAGAAAAAGAAAAAACTCTCAAAAGGGATCATTTCAGATCATCTAAAAAGGGGCTAAAAGAAACTGAAATAAGATTATGATCCTAATTTGATTGTTCACTCAAATTTTCTCAGAAACCCATCAATCAAAAGCTTATATGTAGTCAATTGTTTGTAACATTCACCTTAGAAAAGTACTGCGCTGGAACAGAAGGCGTTGTGGCGTCCAAGAATCTCTCTAAATTGCTCTTAGATTGAGGAGTTAATGGCTTAGAAGGGTTTGTAGTTAGCAGCCACAACTTTACTCTTCATTTCTGAAGATGGGCTCTCAGTTTTATCGGTTGTAGTGGGTTTCCTCTATGGGTTTTGCTGAATATAATTCTTTGATTTCTATGACTCTAGACCAAAAAGAAGAAGAAGAAGAAGCCCTCCGTTTGAAATTACACAGATTATATAGTAATTAAGAGAAAACCCAACTCCAAGATTTGGATTATTATTCAACAAAACACAACACAAGAAACACAGTGATTACAAAACTTAATTAGCCCATATAATTAAGACGAAATTAAAGCACACTGCAACACCAGCACCATCAATACATTGAAATTTAAAGTAAGTTCAGCAAGTGGGGAAAGGAGTTCCACAGTCATTGGCGACTTTCCTAGCATTTGGGGAGTCGACAAAGTTCCTGAGAGAAGGGTTTTTGAGGTAATCACAGAGGCAAGGCTTCTGCTCCTTGATCTTGGTGCAGCACAGCTTCGATGGTGGAGTTGATGATATGATGGCGCTCACACATGGGCTCATTTGCATTGGGTTGCATGTCACTGCTTCCACCATTGTTATTTCATTTCCTAAGTCTGACATCAAAACCAGTGCTATTATTATTGTCAATATGCCAACCTTCTTCATTTTTAACTGATGGATATATAAAAGAGACAGAGAGATTGATGGATTTGGTGTGCCTTATGGTTTGATTTTTGCATCTCAATTTATAGGGAGACATGGAGAGAATGAATTTGAGAAATAATTAATGTTAGAATTGTTAATTTCAAGGAGATCTCTAGAAGGGAAAGTCATCATGGCTCATCAACATCATGGAGCATTTTTTTTTGGTGTGCCATCTATCAATCTCAATCTATAAAACTAGCGATAGTGCCTACAAAAAAAAAAAAAAAAATTGTGATTATTATTTGGTATGATTGGATCAACAATGTTGTTACGGGTGAAAATGGACACACCAAAATGTCAAGATTAAAGCAGAAAACAAAAGAGAAAAATAATCTGGGCCTACAAAGATTGAAGCATACCAGAGTTTGGATATGAAAGACCTAACTTAAGGTCCAAAAAGATTTTGAGGAAGACATATACTAGCTCAACACGTAGGGTCAGCCAAAGGTCGATCCCACCTCTCACTAGGTCAGCCAAGTTCTAGGCTCGACTAGGCCCTGGAGAGAACACCCTATGGTCCAAAAGCCTAAGATGTGGGGTTGGCCAAAGCCGACTAGCCCGAGGCCAACCCCCACCATACATACATTTTGTACGAAAAACGGTCTAAATAGGTTTTACCCAACTATGTTAGGTTTAATCCTAAGAGAAAAAAGGAAAGACACTAGAAGACAATATAAATACCACACAACTCCAAGAAGAAGGTAAATTCATTATGGTCCACTCACTAAATATTAGGATTACTACTACTGAACTACACTCTTGTACTAACTTAAGCATTAGAGCAGTTGTGACAGACACTACACTGGTGTTTTTCTCATTCTTTATTTTACAGGTCACCTCGTCCATAAATTAACAAATTCTACGGTCGGAGTCGCGTAGAGGTGAGCGACATTCCCTATTTGGATTTTGACATCAAGAAATGTGATCAATGAGTTTTCCACTCTTTTGGAGTAGGTAGCCATATTATGACAGACACTCAAAATTATTGACCCGACCCGGTACTACCTCTCATAAGGTTGGAGGTTCAATCTCCATTTTTTTTTTTTTTTTTTTTTGAAAACATGTTGGAGTGGGGATTGAACATAGGACCTCATGGTCTAGCGATACATCATGTCATTGAGGTTCAATCTTCATCCCTTTTATCTTTTATACTAAAAAAAAATTAATTAATTAATATTTATTCATGCATCTAGCTAGCGATGATGAGAGAACATAGAAATTATATATTTCATTTGTTTTGTTTCTAAATTTCTTCTCCCTAGACTTTGCTTAAAACATAATTTTTTTTATGGACATGATTTGTTAGATAAACTACTAAAAAACCAAAACCATGCTTCTAAAAATTATTCATTACTTTTTTCATATTAGTACTATATAGTATATAATATACTATTACTACCACGGTAAGGTAATGGTAAGCATTTGTTAATAGCCACGTGGAATTTCATGATTGATTGGCACCTAAAATTCCATTAATATTATGTAAATACACACTTGTACAAACAAGTGGTGTGCAATGCTTCTGTTCTGCCACATACATCATTTTGCGCAATAACCCATCACTTCAGTTCTACTTTAATCATCATCACCCATTTCCAACATAAAAATATATGAAGTTGGACACATACCCAACAAGTCGCTTTATAATGCCAACAAGAGCATAATTCAACAACGACATAATTCTTTTATAATGCCAACAAGAGCATAATTCAACCATGGTATATGGACTAGTGATCATAAGTTCGATTCCTTATCCCCACATGTTATTAAAAAAAAAATGTCCGTATAATACCATAAATTAACAAATATTGCACTCTGCCTCATTCAGTATAGGGAGAAGTCGAAGCAAAATAAAGATAGTTTAATTATAATTGACATATTTTATCTTTTATAAGATTCGAGGATCAATCCTCATATTTTTTTTTGGTGTAGTTTTTCACTCATACATACAACGATACAAAATTGTCAGTCACATTAATGATGACTCTCTCGAATAATTATTGCAATAGCGGCGCATAGGAAGAGGATAAATTGATGTAATTGGTTTGCAGTAGAGTGGTCCATTTAGATTAAGGATTGGAGTGGTATATGGTAGCTATCATTATGTGGCCCTTCAGGATCATATGAATTCACCTTTTGAATCCTCATGCTCTGCTTTATTCATATATTATAAGCTGTTATTGGTTTGGTGTTACCACAATGATAAGCTCGATCACCATCACATTTAACCATTAATTAACCATGCCTTGCTGATAAAAAATGCAGTTTGATAGATTTTAGTATGATAAGCTCAGCAACAACACAACAAAATTATGTATAATTAATCAGCAGAGATAACACATCAGGTCATAGTTTAGCAGCCGTAACATTTAGCAACAAAAAAATCTTTAGCCCAACAAGTTCTCTCGGGACTAAGCTAATAGTTTCCTCATCTGTCCAAGCTATGGGGATGACGAGTTAGATACTAAATAGACTCCTTCGTGTCTCTAAAAATCACTTCTGAAGTTAGCAATAAGATCAAAAGCATTTTGTTACCAACCATTCTTATGATCCAACAATGGATCATATTTGAGATTCTGGATCAGACATTTTGTATTCCTGGTAAAAGTTAGTTTCAGTTGGATAGTTTCCCTTACAGATTGAAGGCTGGTTAAAGATGTCCTATGCAAGGACTCAGAACTTTGGAGTTCTAAATGAAAAAGTTGTAGTCATTGACAGTTGAAAAGAACTACTTCTGGGTACAAACAAGATTTTCATCCATGAAGTATGAGTGATGATGAACATTCATGTAAACTGTAAAGTATTATAGAATTCACCCATATTTATTTAATACAAGGTTCAAAATTCTCAATCACCAAACTTGCTGAGAATGCTCGGACTCGGAACGACTTCGGTTCGTGGGAAAGCATGGAGCGAAAGTTCTGCTAATGTAGAAGATTCAATCATCATCTACAAAAATTGCACATTTCATCTGTATCAGTCTTGACTTGAGTAAAGGGTAGTTAATATAATCAAACAAGGTTCATGTAAAATTGAAGTTCAGTGGCTCCTAACTAAAATAGCAGATAAGCAAGCTCATATATGCATCTTGAAGGAGACTATATAACTTACCATGCAAGGTTATCCCAGTGAAGGAAACCGCCATGGCCTCTGGCATTTGAAAACTTGTACACAGCACCAGAAACTACTTGCCAAATTTCATTACAATTAGATCATAATTTATCAAGCTACTTCCAAGTTAGTTATGAGAATTTCTAAAACTATAGGCCCGATTTAATAATCATTTAGTTTTTGGTTTTTATAAAACCCTATTTACACCTACGGTTTTCTTTGTTTTGATATCTACTTTTTACTAAGGTTTTCAAAACCAAGCTAAGTTTTGAAAATGAAAACTACAAAAAAGTAGTTTTTAAAAATTTGGCTGAGAATTGAAATGTTTCTTTAAGAAAGATGAAAATCATGGTAGGAAATTGAGAAAAAAATCAGCACAATTTTCAAAAACCGAAAACAAAAAACCAAATGGTTATCAAACAGGGCCTTAATGAATCGAAGTTCAAGATTGAGCTGAGAATACCTTCATAACCCCCATGAACTGGATCTTCTGACAATAAAAGTGGTGTATCTAAGTCAATGTATCTGCAATTGGGCAAAAAAAGTTTTGATTTAGTGACAAAATGTTAAAATAAACAAGCACAATAAATAAAATAGGCAAGCACATCTGGTTTTCAAGGACTATACATACTTGAAACACCCAAGGCCAGCAGCAAGATGACCGGAAAAGCCCATGGCAAGTCGAGTCTCAACCATACCACCAATCATTAAAGTCAATCCTGAAGCCCTTGCTACTTCAATAATTTCAATGGCCCCCAAAACTCCAACTTTGGCAAGCTTAATATTTATAACATCAGCAAGATCCTCTTCCACTATTCTCTTAACATCATTGACACTCCGGCAGCTCTCATCAGCTGCAACAGATACCCCATATTTATCTCTTGCAATGCGACTAACATTTCCAAGACCCTCCCAGTTGTCTCTATGAACTGGTTGTTCAAATAGAGTAGGAGTCACCCCCAATTCTGTATGAATAAAGAAAGTATAGCACAATAAATACAAACAATTGCAGGGATGAGAATGAAGCAGATATTTCAGAAGAACCCAAGGTAAAATATGTTAAATCACCAATCATCCCAAAAACTTAAGTTGATGGGTTACGGTAAATTTGAGCCTTTTACAAATTTCTAAGCCCATAAGTGAAAGACTCAAATTTATCGTAATCCATCCGCTTAAGCTTTTGAGTTGATTGGTGATTTAATAGAATAAAAGTGATTCCAATTACAGAAGTACTCATCCGTTACCATGTAATTTTTCAAGAACTTGAATAGCTTCCTCAGTGTCATATCCCTCGTTAGCATCCAGGATAAATTCGCAATCAGGATGGACCACCCTGATGCACTGGAGCACTTCAATATCCGCTTTTAGATTCTTTCCCACCTTTAGCTTCAAAGTTTTGAATCCTTGATCACGATATTTTGCAGCCAATTTGGCAGCATTAGAAGCTGAAGTAATAGGAATCTGCGTAAATGAGAGTAGTTCTGTGACAATTTTCTTTTGCCTTACTTCTTATGGATATAACTAGGATTTTTATCTATCCCCATATTTACTAGGTTTATTGGGATAAAACTAGAAGACTTCACTTCAGTTCATGATAAGAAATAAAATTTCCACTAGAAAATCTTCAGTAATGAATGAGATTCACAGTAAGAAATTAGAAACAATGAAATGGATGAAATTCCAAACATGCATTTGCTTCAAAATAAAAGGAGACTTACTGTTATATCAGTGGTTATACTGTCTGAAACTCCACCAAACAGCCTCCATAGAGGTATTTTAATGCTGTTAGCAACTGCATCAATCAACGCCATTTCAACTCCTGCTCTAACCTTCAATAGTGTAGATGATACACAGTGATTAAACAAACTTGGATTCAGAAACACAGGCTCCGTTCGATAACCATTTGGTTCTTGAAAATTAAGCTTAAAAATACTACTTCCGCCGGAAGTTTTTTTGTTTTGTTATCTAATTTCAAAAAGTGTTTTCAAAATCCAAGCCCAATTTTAAAAACTAAGACCCCGTTTGATAACCATTTGACTTTTAGTTTTTGGGTTTTGAAAATTAAGTTTATAAACACTACTTTCACATATGAGTTTCTTTGTTTTGTTATTTACTTTCTACAAATGTATTTAAAAGCCAAGCCAAGTTTTGAAAACTAAAAAAAATAGTTTTACAGATTGGTATTTGTTTTTACAATTTGATCAAGAATTCAAATGTTTCTTAAAAGAAAAAAACATGGTAAATAAAAATGGGAGGAAATAAGCCTAAATTAAAAAATCAGAAAACTGAAAACGAAATGGTTTATAAAACGAGGCCTAAAAATTAGTTTTTCTTTTTTGAAATTTGGCTAGAAGTGTGAAAAAAAGTAAAGACATTGTGAGTAATAGTTTTCAAATGCTAAAAACGAAATCGAAAATTGGTTCTTGTAAATGCAGGGCATTCCAAGCATTACATCACGAAGCCAATGCAACAAAATCCTTCTAGGGAAGCATTCTTTATCTCAAGGTCTTACCAAAATGCATCGCTTTAATAAGTTAAGTAAAAAATCAAAATCCGGAATGCTAATTGATTACTCACAGAAGCAAATTCATGCCCAGGAAGAGCCTCGCTAATCTGCATCATCGCCGAACCCAAAGTACTCGGCGGTCTCTGTCGCAATAACTCACAGACCTCCTCGGCCTTCGCCATGGCGGTAGGCTGATCCTCCGCAGTAACAAAAGGCAAAATCGGCGCCTCACCCCATCCGACGCACCCATTACTCAATTCGATCCTTATCGCCACATTCTCCACCATTTCAAGCCTCGAAGACGCAATCGTAAATGGCTCAACCAATGGAACATTCAGTGCCCTATTTTCAGCTCTCTGCACATTCACAGTGAACGTTTCCATCAAATTCTTGAACCCGAAGCTCGTTCTGGCCTCCGCCGTCGCCGTCTCCGTCGCCGCCATCGTCTTCACACACAGCCGCGAAATGGGTATCGATGTTTTCCCGTTCCGGTGGCTTCGAGAGTCGAACAACGGACGGTATATGGACGCAGTGTTGGATTTCAATTGCATAGAAAACCCAGATGAACTCATGAGAGTGTTCAGAACGGGATTTGAAGGATGAAATTGGGGATTTTGAAATCCGTCGCTGTTCAATGATCGGACAGCGACGGAGGAAGCAAAGAAATGGCTTTGTCATTGTCGCTTTGCGATTTGTTTAGTAGAAAGCCAGACGGCACCGAAACAGAGTACTCTACCGACGGCAATTTTTTAACCGCGCTTTTCTGGCCAGATATAAATGGCCGTACCAATTTATATTTATAGTTTTGTTTTTCAATATTTTTTTTTCCCAATATTCAATTTTGATTTTCAATCTACTATAATTAAATAGTGAAATAAACCATTTTAATTTACTAATCTTCTTGTATTTATGTGTTGATTTTTAAATTGTTTGGATGCTGATGTCCTTTCATTGTTATTTGTTTTTTGATTTATTGGACCATTATGAATATTATATTTTAAGGGACTTGTTTAGAATTAATTAGATTTAACCTTAATTATTAAGACACTATACATTAACAAATATGACTCGAGTGACAATAAAATAAGTACCTTGATCGAGATGTCAGAGGTTTGAATCTCCCACCTCACATTTTGTTGAAAAAAAATACTAATTTTTTTTCTTCTTGTAAGTTAAGATTTGAATCCTACCCATATCAACTCTACACAGATATGTTCAGTCTATTAAAAAAGTCTAATTGAGACGGTATCAACTAAACATCAATTGGTTCAACTTTTTTTTTTTGCAAGTACTGGTTCAACCTAAACATCAATTGGTTAAGATATATACGCTTGATTATAACATGTTTAAATCTCTCGAAGAAGACAATAACATTTAAATACTTCCCATACTTAAATTGATGCTAGTAATATTTTTAAAATATAATGATAAAAGAATTATTAAAATTTCAATGATTAAATCATAATTTTAAGTTAATTTAAACATAATTGAGTGATTTAGGCACCAATTACCGGTCTATGATTATCATTTTGCTAGTGTTAGAACTAAATAAATATATATATATAAAAATATATAATATAATTTTAATTTCTCATATTTCAAATTATGTATATTCTAATTAATGCACTCTTAAATCCATGTATATTTGACGTCTTTAAAGTTAGAAGATATATTAAATATCAAATTGAAAGTTCGTGAACACACAAACATAAATTTTTATGGGAAAATTGTACGACTGACCTCCTATTTTAACCCGTTTGTCAAACTAACTCGAATCTGAAAAAAAAAAAAAAAATTGACCTTCTGCTGACATCATCATTTTTTTTTTTAATATTATTTTCTAGCTCTAGCTGGCCGTGGACTGGTCTCGCTCTAGCTGCGGGCTGGTCTCGAATCTGAAAAAAAATTCAGATTTTGAAATTTTCAAACCTGAAATAAAGCTAGAGCTAGAGCGAGACCAGCCTGCGCCCGCAACTAGAGTGAGATGCGCCCGCAGCTAGAACTAGAAAATAATATTAAAAAAATGATGATGTTTGACTTTTTTTTTTTTTTTTTTTTTTCAGATTCAGATCATTTTAACAATCCGCCTAAAAATTCAGATCATTTTAACAATCCGTCTAAAATACTTGGTCAATTGTAAATTCTCCCCAACTTCATAGACTTAGAAATTAAAATATGAACCTAACTAACTCAACTGAAGTATGATGCTTCAAGAAATTCGAATCTCGGTGCTGAAAAAAAACAATAAATAAATTATAATTTGGTTATTTTTGCAATTAGCGGAGGTGCATTTTCTCCTAGAGGCAGGAGCTGAAAAAGCCTTCAGTCTTTGAAACGAGGAGGAGGTTAAACCCTAGAGGACAGCCATGAAATGGGGTCTATTGAGAAACCTCTCTCTCAGAGCTCGCAATCATCTCCTTAATTCTCCCACTTACCGGCCCAATGCTGTTCCTCCATGCTTGCTATCTTCCCCGGCGAGCTCTCGATTCCGGCTCTTCTCGTCCGAGAACGATTCGCCGCCGAAGGAAGATTCCGAAAGCGCTCCCGAAGCGAATTTGGTACCGGCTCAGAAGAAGGACATTTCTCTGGACGTCCCAAATGTGAGCAATAAAGGTATTTTTTTTTGCTAATGCGAACATTCTATTTTTCCGACTGATTTCTGCGATTGAACTAAGAAATGTGAATTTGAAATTGATAAAGTCGGCAGGTTTGATTGTTTGAAGGAAATGAATTCGTGGAATGTGAAAGCTTGTAGGTTTTGTTTTCGTACATTAGGAAGTGCTTGAGCTTTCCTTACTCTGTTTCTTGAAGATAGGTTATAATGTTAGAGCAAGCTGATTTGGTATAATTGGCGTCTGCATCTGAAGTAGTCATTTTATTCTCGAGTCGGCAGGTTTTTGTTGGGTGTGGAGAATGACCACGGTTTTGCTTTGGGTTTGCCTTTTTAGTGAGAAGGGCACTGTTTTGTGGCTGACTTGTTTCTTTGCCATTTTGTGGGGGTGTTTGTATGGAGAGAAACAATAGGATCTTTAGAGATAAGGAGCAGTCTTGTGATGAGGTCTGGGAGGTGGTTAGGTATACCGCCTCTGCCTTTCTGTGCTCGTCGATCACTAGACCTTCTTGTAATTATGGCTTTGGTTTGATCTCGTTAGATTGGAGTCCCTTTTGTCTGGCTTGTTTTTTGTATGCCCTTGTATAATCTTTCATTTTTCTCAATGAAAACTCAATTTTTTACGAAAAAAAAAACACAGTACAAACAGTTATATGACTTTAGTTGTCTTTATGATCTAACGCTTCGCATTCAAGATTGGGTGATGTTTGAATTTTCATTTTTTTTATGTAACCGATGTCTGAGCTTGTTATATTTGATAAGTAAATATTTCTCGTTCTGACGTTGGCACGGTGGTAAATTAGGATTTTGTTCAATGCGACTTTATCATAAGTCATGGGAGTTCAAAATTGTAATATTTTCCATTTGATCCATAAAATTTCTGCCCTCAGAATTGAAAATGCGGATAGAAAAGTACTTCAAAGGCGACGAGGAGGCACTTCCATCAATTCTTGAAGCTATTCTTCAGAGGAAATTGACTGGGAAGCATGAGGATACGGATGATGAACTTGTTGAAGATCTACAAATGAAACCATTGGATGATGTCAAGGACAAAGAGTTTGAATCTGATTTTGAAGAATTGTATGAGACAGATGAAGAGATTGACGATCTTTACAATGCTAGGGATATAGTTATGAAAAAAATGGTAAAGGATGAATACTTCAACATGGATGACACAAAATGGGATGAGCTTGTCGAGGATGGCATTAAGCATGGTATCCTAAAGGACACCAAGGAGTGTGAAGCGATTTTGGAGGACATGCTTAGTTGGGACAAGCTCCTTCCAGGTTTGCTCGTTTTCTTTTGCATGCTTGTTTTGGTTGGTATCACTCCTTAAAGAAATAAGTGTGCAACTTTCCATCATCTTTCTTGTGTTACAATTGGCTTATTTCTTCTTCCTGGATTAGTTTCTGACTTACATCCCTTTATGTACGTTCATACTTCTATTCCGTACTATACTTTGAAAGTAAAAGGTTTTAAATTTTTAGTTTATGGCGTTGTTTACTTTATCTATTTGTTTCTGATGGTTCATATCAACTTATTTTAATTGAATTTTGCATCCTATTTATTTAGTTCTGATATTTGTACATCAATATTATGTAGAAGTTCTAAGTTATGGTTTAATCCTATTAGCTCTGTTGATATCTCATTCCTCTCTCCATGCCTCGCCATTCATGCAGTTTCTCGATTTCATCTTACTGCTGGGATGTATGGAAGATGCAATGCTTATATAGTTATATGCATGATTTTTAATGTTCGTTTGCTGTTATACTTTCTTTTTCTCTCTGGAAAAATAATAGTAATACTTGTGTAGTGCTCTCTTTCCCTTCAGGAGAAATTGCAAGCCCTATCTCTTCTTTTTGAAAAATCATAAGCACCTCTGAAAGGAAAATAATTAGTGGTAAGCCTGCTTCTCAGTGGAAAATTGTAAAACCCTTCCGCCTGAAAAATTGTTAGTTCCACTTATCTGAAAACCTATAACCTTTTCCATTTGAGGCATTAAGAATAGAACACTATTTTGGAGAAGCAAACTGGTTTGAGCCGACCTGATTTGTTCAGTTGAAAATTGATTTTCACCCAACTGTGCTTCAGTCTGGTTGCAATTATTGAGAACTTAACTTCCATTAATTCAGTGGGTATGGTGAAAAACTGACGAAACCAAACTGCTGATGGCACACCCTTAACCTCAAATTCTAGAAGAATTATTATATCGATTAAGCCATGTATGATTTTTTTTAAAGAAACAAGGGAACTTGTATTGATGATCAAAAGGAGACCAACCTAAGGGTGGGGAAGATGAATGAGAGCCTTCCAATCGTATAAAATCAAAAGTAGGCTATGATTACAAAAAAAAAAGGTTATTGTGAGTAAAACACCACCAAGAAGCTGCATACCGTGTATAATTCCCCCAAAAAAAACCTCCATGGCAGCAGCATCTTGAAAAATCCTCACATTTCTTTCCTTCCAAAGAGCCAAAAAATGCTCTTAAAGGCACAATTCCATGGGACCTTAGCTCTTCTTCTTAGCCTAACTCCAGCAAAACAGTCCAATAACCAATCCTAAATCTGGTTTGGAAGACACACCGAAAGGCCAAATTTGTTCAGCAGCCTCATCCATGCCCTTCGAGCAGATGGGCAGTGGATGAATAGGTGATCTAGGGCTCACCAAAAAAAAAAAAGAATAGGTGATCTAGGGTCTCCTCATCCCTTACACAGAGACTGCAAAACGAGGAAGGGAGAGCCCAACTAATTATTTTCCCTTGGATTCAAATGCACCAAAGGAGCTTCCAATCTATCATTAGACTTTGAGAAATGGAGGAAAGCAGATTTACAAGAGAAAGAACCTGTTGTATCTATCGTTTTCTTATGATGTATCTATTGTTAAGCCATGTATGATGTATCTATCATTTTCTTATTATAAGTGATCTGTAGTAGTAGTAGGTATGTACTATGCAGTCAGTGAATGATAAATGTCTGTTTGGAGTCTCATGTATTGCTTCATGTCCTATTATAGTTGTACTGACTGGTTGGGGAGTCCTCCTTTCTCTTCTCAGAGAAAAGTCCACTATTTCTATTTTTGGTTCTAGTTACGAATTCAAAGTACGTGACTTGTAAAATTTCTTATCCAATTATTTAACTTTTTGTTCAAGCCTGTGGAATTCCAAACCTTGTGAGAAACAAGATATGTTGTTTTAACAGGATTGTTATAGTGGCCTAATCCGTTGAGTATAACTTGTGCAATCACTCTATCATTGTTATCTTGTGTTGTATGCATGGTAATCATTACCATCTTGTATAAATTCTCTTTCAATAATACTTTTTCCCATTTCTTGGTAATTAACAACTGTTCATTAGATGATATGAAGAAAAAAGTAGAAGCAAGATTCAATGAGCTGGGGGATTTGTGTGAAAAGGGGGAGCTTGAACCTGAAGAAGCTTACAATCAGTTTAAAGAATTTGAAGATCAGATGGTCATGGAATATGGAAATATGATGGAAGCAGAAGGGCCCCCGAAGTTCGATGAAACTGATGTGCCAGATAATAAAAAAGACTTGGATGACCCGCCAGGCGAAGGGCCAATTCTTAGGTGGCAAACAAGGGTTGTGTTTGCACCAGGTGGGGATGCATGGCATCCCAAGAACCGAAAAGTGAAATTATCTGTTACTGTAAAGGAGCTTGGTTTATCAAAGTACCAATTCCGTCGACTAAGAGAGTTGGTTGGCAAACGCTATCATCCTGGGAAAGATGAGCTTATGATTACTAGTGAGAGGTAAGGTCAACAGTTGTATTTTGTAATGTTTAGTTTTGTTGATACTTCTCCTAGACCTTGTTGGGGTTTGACATATCTTAGTGTAGGACAATAACGTGTCTCTAACATATCTTTTAGAAGTGCTGATTTTTTACAACACTTGAAATAAATAGGACAAACATCAACCTGATCACAACTTAATTGGTTAAGACATCTGCTCTCGACCAAGAGGTTAGAAGCTCAAATTCCCAACTCCTACTTGTTGAACTAATAATAATAATAATAATAAATAGGACAGATCACCAAGAAATCATTATGGTTCCTCTTTAATTTTCTGCATGTGAGGGCCGAAACCAATTTGACTTTCTATTTCCTTTTTTTTTTTTTTTTTTTTTCCTTTCTCAAGGAATATTGACCATGAACCTCACTCAGATCTTGCTGAACTTGCGCAGTCTTTGTTATGCTTTGTTGACTTAACCTTTCATTATTTTAAAATTATATTAGATTCTAACTTCAATTGTATTTCTCAGGTTTGAACACAGAGAGGAAAATAGAAAGGATTGCCTCAGGACTCTTTTTTCTCTTATTGAGGAAGCTGGGAAAGCCAACAAACTTGTAGAGGCTGCTCGAACTTCGTATGTGAAGGAGCGGTTACGGGCGAATCCCCAGTTTATGGAGAGACTGCGGGCCAAGAAAATGGTTTCTCAAGTATCAAGCCCTTTACTTGCTTGATTGTTTGATTTGTGATGCTGTTGAAAAGAAAAATACAGATTTGGCACATCATTTCTGGATTGTCTCCTCCAATGATTGGTAATCTTTAAAATATTTTCTTACCAAATTAGTTCACTTTTTGGGGCAATGACATAGAGAAAAAGGAAGGAACACTTCAGTTCAAGACAGTGGAATTTGTAGAAAACCATAAGGTGATGTAGTTTGGAATTTAAATTTTGTATTTTTTTCCCCCTCAAAAAGCTTAATTAGGGGGGAGCTATTTTGTGTTAAAATCTGTTTAGCCTTAAAAAGAGGTAGAGGAGAGGTGTGTAGCTATAATAAATAACCTTCTTTTGAGATTAGTGATGTGAAAAATTGATTGCATAAATTCAGAAAGCTACCAATTTGCCTGATGTTTTGTCGTGATAATGTCCAATCAATTATTATAAGTGAGACAACATCAGGAATACAGATCATGTCTAATTATTGATGTTGGAAAAAATTAATTTACTTGCAATTATCATAATTATAAATACAGGGAGTTTAATCCTAAATTATCATGCTGATGGATGGTATAAGTGTATAATCTTTCCTCTTCTTTTCTCCCAATAACATCTATGGCATGCAGTTGCTTTTAACACAGGCTAGACTGAAGAAAACTATCATTCTTTATTTCTCTCATGGTAAAAATCTGTTAGATAGACAAAGCTTTAAGCTTCGATAAAAGGAATTCTTTGTTTGATGAGAAGATTGTTGTCTTGTGAGATTATTCGAGGTGAGAGAAGATTGTTACAAGTGTAATGACTAATAATTTAATTAATTTTGTAATCGAATTTTTATTCAACCTATGATAGACTATAAAAAAATAAGCTGACTTGAGAATCAGATACGTTTTCAAAGCGTATCCTGGCGTTTCTGTCTCGATACGTTTCTGATATGGATACTCTCCCCTCTTCAACGAATCCGTGCTATATCAATTAAATGTGTAAGTAATACAAAGACTATTTAAAAAAAAAAAAAAAAAAAAAAAAAAAAAAAAAACAAAGAGGCTTGTTGTTCTAACAAATCAGTTTTAACACTAGTTTTAAAATCACATTTTTGAAAGAAGTATTTTTGCATTGATTTTGAATGAAAAGTTAAAAATCTAAGAAGTAAGAGAAAAGATATGCCACGTAAGCATTTGACTAGCACATAAATTTATGTTTGTCACCAATAGCGATGTTAGAAGGAGCACTTGGAACTATCTTTAAGACTATAGGAATAAGGAATTAATAATGTATCTTAATTACCTACTTTTTCTATTGAGCTTTTTGATGAACAATATGGAATTTCTAAATGAATGAGAGCTTCCCAAGACTCAAGAGAGGAATACAATGTTTCTTTCCAGCTTCAAAATAATTTCAAGATCACCCATCTCCAAAACTCTCTCATTTCAAAACTTAGAGATTTATTTATTATTATTAAGATTTATGTTAGAAGTATTTTCTTGATTTAGAATTCATATTTAAGTACTTACCCCATTACTCGATAATAAAAGTTATGTGCAACCTGGCAAGATGAACATAACTCAACTTCATAAAGTTATCATACATTTTGTCTACAATTTGATCTACAAGCAGAGTAATAGTGTAAAGCATAAAATTTTCAACCATGTAATTTCTCAGTTCAAAGCACAGGATACAGCAATGAGAATACAGTTGCTTGCATTATTCATATTCTATCGAATGCATGAAAACTAATAAATTTTATCTTAACAATGATTTGGGAAAGGGGTAACAAAACACAACATATTTTTCTTGTCTTACCTGATTAGCGTGTTACTGCCTATGAGTTCCTCATCTGCAGCTGTGTGCCATCTGCAGGAGGATGTCTAGAAGAATCTGCTAGAGCTGCTGCTACCTGACTCATAGTTTGGTACTGAGAAGCCATTGAGGTAGCCGGGATGTTCTGGGCCGAAGCATTAGTGTAGTCATACTGGATGTTCTGGGTTGGAGCATTAGTGTAGTCATAACCATAATTAGCAGCGCCCGAGGGAGAGGGAGCGACAGCTATAGACTGAGATGGATAGTTCATTTGGGGAAGACCCATGTATTGTTGCTGGAACTGATTGTGAGAAACCTGTAATAAAGGAGCATTCGACGGTACTGCAGTTCTGTACATGGTCGCTGCCATTTCTGGCATAGCTGCGGCGACTGTATTCTGAGGATAAAGGTGCTGTTGATTATTATCATTGTAAGTAACTGGAGAACCAACAATGCCAGGACTAGGTGATGCCTGCCGGTTGGGTGTAGCCATTGGAGAG
The DNA here is from genome assembly GCA_028017165.1 of Herpetospermum pedunculosum. Taxonomy (NCBI): domain Eukaryota; kingdom Viridiplantae; phylum Streptophyta; class Magnoliopsida; order Cucurbitales; family Cucurbitaceae; genus Herpetospermum; species Herpetospermum pedunculosum. The sequence goes on from CM051530.1 coordinate 3,182,984, forward strand.
TCAGCAGGACTAGATTGCACAGGCATATTGTAGGTTGGTTGTTGAGCCTGCGTAATGGGCATTATATAGACTGGATATTGCTGCTGATCAATTGGATGATGAAGTTGCTGCTGAGATGGTGTTTGTGTGTAAATAGGATGATAATACGATTGAACGGGGACATGCCCCGCCGCTGCAGGGTGGTGGTGATGGATGTAATGGGTGGTGGTATGGACGAATTGTTGCTGTTGTTGTGGTTGCTGCTTCTGATCTAATTGTGAAGTTAATACATAGGAGGCAGGGTCATGGAGCTGTTGAATTGTTACTTGTTGATTACTTGTCATGAAACCATCGCTTTCTGCAATGGGAATGGCTGTGACTGTGTTGTCTCTCATAATTTGGTCTTGGAAATACATGGGTTTGGACTGAGAATTTGCAGATGCTATGCTGCTATCGCTGTTACAAAGTACACCAACAACATTTTTGAATGAAAAACCATCTCAAAACCGATTACAATCCAACAAGCAAATCCATTCATAACTCGAAGAAGGTTCTCATATTTAGTTTTCAATACGCATTAAGCCTTCAAAACATCAAGAACATAAGAACCATAGGTATTTTAATTAATGTGGGAATTGAACCCATGACCTCTTAGTCAAGGGCACAAACTTTATGCCAATTGAGCTATACTCGGTTTGGCAAGAACCAAATATGTTGGCACGCACAAACAACTCCAAATGATACACAAACAAACTGTCTGTACAAGAACATGTGCTTAGATCAGAAAAATTTATAACAATAATCATACATGCTTCACAAGAGTAGCTAATAATTTTCTTATCTTTGGAGTCCAACAAATTGCGGGGTGGAGGGTCGAACTATCGACCTTTGGGATGATAATTGATCCATTATCCACTATGCTCGGATTGGTATTGGTAGCTAATAATTTTCTTATTATCACATTTCTACCAATAACTAGGAAGATCATAAGCTTAACACAGATTTTCTGAAAAGCGAATGGGACCCAGAGGAACAAGCAATTGGGGAAAAGTATCATAAGAATGCATTTGTTAATGAGCCAACTAAACAGAGCAAGTAAAATTTAGACAAAAACAAAACCCAGATTGAAGCTTGATGATTAATTTGCATAGGAGTAATACAATACCTGGCAACAGAATCCGGCGACGGTAGACTATAACCACCGCTAACGGTTGGACAAGCAACAGCCCTGTTTTGCAAGGTTTGCAATGGCAATGGAGGCTTCCGAAACAAGACCAGACCCGCCTGGTCCGGTCTCTCGTCGTCGGCAAAGATCCGATTGGCGTTTTCATGATTAGAAATAGCACCCGACGGAACAGGTGCTGCGGCAACCAACGCCGTAAGAATTGGAGAGACAGCGAAATTCATCTGCGAAAACTGCTCCTCTAATCCGACCTTCGGATCTTGAACTCTACCCTCCGCCTCCTCCACACGGACACGTATCGGCGGCAAATTGGAGATCGACGGCACCGAAGAAAACGAACCAAAGGAAGAATCATTTTCCACAGCATGAGAATCAGGAATCGACTGGTAATCTTGGACCGAATTACAATTCTTCTCAACCTGTTTGTCAATATGCCCAAGAGAATCGCGACCTTGACTTTCCAAATCATTACATGAATCACTCTCATGAACCGCGTCGAGATTCACCATACACTCCATGGTAGCGGAATCGGAAAGCCCTCTCGGAATCATCCCGGCGGAGTGATTTAGGGCATCGACAAACCACGTTTCGTGTTTGGCATCGTCGAGCAGCGAACCCATAGAAGCGGCGGTTTCAGGCTTGGTGAAGAAGAGGAACAATCGGACTCGCAAAGGTTTTAACGGCGAAGACATGCTGATTCGGTCGTATTCTTCGATCATATTCTCGAGATCTTCATCCGTCGCGATAGAAATTAGGGAATCGAGATCTTCATGAGGGAGCTGGTACTTGAGGGTGAATGGGCGGCCATTAAGGAGGGTTCGGGAGAGTCGCATGCAGAGGTCGGAAAGAGAGGCATGGCGGTCGACGACGACAATGCGGGTGTCTCCGCCGACGTAGCAGAGGGACTTATCGTGAGGACGAGGGATAATGTGGCCGCCATAGCTGCACATGAGGCGGAGTTTGGAGCCTGGAACTGGCGGGAGAGGGTCGTCCCAGTCGGCATTGTGGGAACGGGGTGAGGATTCTATGGAATCCTGATAGTGGTGATGTTGAATGGAGGTCGCTGCAAAGTTAGCGGCGGCGGACACGGCGGCCGTTGTCGCAGTGGCCGGAGGTGGTGGATCAATCATAGTCAACCACTACTATTGATTATTGAATCCAATTTCTTAAATGGGAAATGGATTTTGATTGGTACTGCACTTTAAATGCCTCTTATTTATCAATTTATATATCTATTTTTCTCCCTACAATTTTTTTTTTTTATTTATTATTTTTTTTTAAAAAAAAATATAAAATTTTATTATATCATATGATAATATTTCTTAGATTTCAAGATATAGGTAAATTTGAGTAAAGTTAAGGCAATAGCATGGCTTTTTCTATACAGAAGAATTGGCTTAATTAGAGGTTAAAATTAAGTATATTATTTTCCTTTCTTCCTTGTCCAATGGATTTGCTCTTCAATAAATATTTGTGGATCTTATCATCTTTGATTACTTGAAATCAAACAATTAGGGAAAACAACACAATATTTAGGTTAAATTAGATGTTTAGTTAATTCACTTGTTTGCGTTTGTCAATGAGAGCATAATTCGGTATTTGATATGCATTTTCTTTTGGGATTATTTAGATTTGAGAGGTAGTTTTTGAAATAAATTAGAGAAAAATAATAGTGTTAAAACAATTTAAAAGAAATGGTCTTTTTTTTTTTGGTCGTTTGTGGGATTGCGCGTGTTGAACCTGCGCAAGTTGTGATTGAAATTCTAGGGAACCAGAAGTTGCGGAGTTGAATAAGGTTTACATGAAATTTTAATAAAGTAGCTTGAATCCATGTGAATGGTAGGTTTGCCCAAGATATGACTAGAAAGTTATCTTAACTAAATAAGTTCATAGGCCATATAGAAATGCTAGACACTTAAATAGGCCTAAAGAGGTCCAATATAGTCATGTATGACGTCATTGAACCAAATAGTTAGTTTATGGTTGTGATATGTGCACTTGTACTCATGGGATGTTCGTTAACCTGTCACGTTGCTCCGTTGTTTGAGTATAACATATCTTCATTCTCTAATACCATGAAAGTCATGTAGCTGTGACATGATATATCACATCTTAAATTTACAATTGTTTTTATTCGAAAAGTTTTACATCTCTTGCATGACCTTACAAGACAATCTATGACTGGTTAGTGATAATCGTCATTAATTATTATTATTATTATTATTTAAGCATTGTATATACTTATGAGGATGAAAATTAATGAGTTGAACTTTCTAATATACTTTAATTTTTAGTTAAATTCAAAACATGACTTGAACACTAGAGAGTGTCTTTACATATATATATCCTATATTTTCATGTCGCATTATTGTTTTCAACGTATTACTAGTACTTTCAATACGTCGACATACATTTAATATATGTCGATCAAATATGAATCAAAATCATGTCCGGTGTCTAATTATGAATATTATAAAGAATCGAAATTTTAAAGAAAATGAGATTAATGATGAAATAAAACATAGTAGAAAGTGAAAAGTAGCAATGGGATGCATGCATTTACAATTGTATTGAGTATTGATTATTGTTTCAAGTTGATGGGAAAAGTGGAGTTAAAGGGAGAGCTCATACACATCTTTTGCCTTCCTCTTTCGTGATTTTAACGTTGCTTTTTGCTTTTTTTTCTTTCAACTTTCCAACTTGTCTTTTAAAAAAAAAAATTATTCTCGATAAAAATACATACATTTTTACAATTATATATTCTAGCTTCGTCTTCTTATAATAATCAGAGCTCAAAATAATTACAAATATAGTCAAATATAAACGGAGCGTTTAGAGTACCAACTTAGAATTTGATAAATTAAGTTATTATATGACTCAGTCTACATTTTGCCCATCAACTATTATAATTCAGGTCAATAGAATAACTATACTGACTTCAATAATATTTACTATTCACAATTGTTATAACTTACAAACTACTAAACCACCGATTATAATAACTTTCAAAGCTTCAAACAATTTCAAAATATTTTATAAATATAATAAAAATAAGTGACTATCACTTGTAAAAATTGACTACTACAAGAGTAACTATCACTAATAAAAATAACTATATTTGTAAAATTTTCAAAATGTACTGTATTCTATTAAATAAAAACTCTAAATTTACATCGGATGAAATTTTCCTTTTTAACAAAATTATAAGTAAAGAAATAATAGAAAAATTAATGAATTAAAAATTTACATTAGAATTGTACCCATTATATTATAAGGTGTTTTTTCTTAGTTAATTTAATTTTGACAATTTTAAGAATAAAAGTGTGTAAAATTGATGTGGGTACATATTATAAAAATTAAATTTAGAAGAATATTGTTATGGATGCCAGCATGTGTTCATATGATAAATGGCATTTTTGGTAATTTCTGGTGCAGTCACATGATGCGTCATAGAGAATCACAATTAATACAAACTCCCATTTTGAATCTTAGTTTATTAATATATACTTTTACCGACTTTTCTGGAACCATTTTCTTTTCTTATATATCATTTTTTATTTTATTTTCTATTTTTAATGATTTTTTTTTTATTACTACTAAATAGATTGACTTCACTTTCTCTTTCAATTAGATCTGTTGACAGTTAGGATTTGCATTTAATGAGAGGGAGATTTTTAAATTTGTATGTAAAGGTTTAAACTGTCTCTCTAATAAGTTTTTTAACAAGATTTTTTTTCATTAACTTCATGATCATTCAATTATTTATCTCTAATTAGGTCATGCATATTTAAATTTTTTTTAAAATTAACTTTGTAAAATTAAATTTTATGTCTAATAAAACTCCAAACTTAAAAATTTGTATTTTTTTTTTACAATATGTAAGACAGGAAAATCGAATTTGTGACCTCTTAATCACTAAGTCGTACATTATGTCGGTTGAGTTTATGTTCATGTTGGCTAAATTTTATGTTTAATAGGGTCAATGTGAAATGAGTCGGGATTTATTAGACACAAAACTAAAATTCAAAAACCCTATTGAATATGTTAAATGGAGTCTAGCTCAATTGATATAAAGTTGTGCCCCTGACTAAGAGAGGTCGGAAGTTCAATCCCCCCACCTTGCATTAATTAAATGCCTTTGCAAAAAAAGATCTATTGAATCTGAAATTGAAAGTTTAAATGATCAATTAGACACTTTTAAAGTTCATGGACCTATTGTGAAAAAGAATTTAAGGACCTATTCAATACTTTTTTTTTTTAAGTTTAAAACCAAGCAAACACAAGATTAAAAGTTCTAAACTAAATTTGTAATTTAACATTTTTAATTGAATTAATCTAAACTATTTTTTTAATAATAATGTATGTGCGTTTAAGGCCATATAATATTCATTACAAAATATTTGTGATATATCTATATTATTGTGTCTTTTTTAGAATGAAAATTAGTATTCTTATTTTATCGAATTTTATAAATTAAAAAATTAACTTTAAATGAACTAAATTTAGACACTCAAACCTGTAAGGACCAAAATTAGATGATTTTCAAAATATAAGAATCATTAAATATAAGAATTGATATTTTAACTTTGTTTAAGATGTTATATATTTGAGGAGAATGACAGGGAAAAAGTTTGCTAAAATTCATCTCAAATTGAAATTTTAATGTTTATAACCTCAAATTGACAGCTGTCATTACCGTTCATTTTCAGATGGTTGTAAAAATTCTTTTTTACCCCTGGCTTCAAAAAATATTCAAAGTTTAGGAATGACGAATTTTTCCTCCAACCAATATGATGAAACAAACGCTATTTTTTTTTTTTATAGATTTAAGATTTAAATCAAATGTTTTCCATTTCATTCCACCAACAAATCTTTAACCAACCAATGTTCGTTCATAAAAAAATCACGATTAAAAAAAATAAAAAAATCTATGTAATTTAATATCACGATCGATCGTGTAATTCAATATCACAATCGTGTAATTCAATCCCACGATAATAAATAAATAAATAAATAAATAAATAAATCTACATATTCGATCTTGTTATTTGAATAACACGATCGCTTGTTATTCACGTGTAAACAAAACAAATAACATGATGATAATTAAAAAAAAAAAAAAAATCTACAATTGTGTAAACAAATCCCATTATCGTCTAAACAAAAAAAATGTACAACACATCATCTCGTTACTTTTTCCTTTCCGATTAACCAAAAAAAAATGTTGAGATTTGGTTTTCGGAAACGAAATGTAAGATGCAGGTCTGTCCAAAGGTCGGGTAGGTGAAATGTCAAGAAAGACCAGAAGACAGAGAGGAGCAAATGAAAGAAAAAGAGAGGAGAGAGAAGAAAAGGAGAAAAATGTGCCGAAGACGAAGATGAAAGATGAGAGATGTCTTTTCAAGGGGGTAAAATAGGAATTTCACCTCATTTGAAAAAGCTACAATCCCACCAACGGTCAATTTGAGGTTAGAAAAGATGAAATTTAAATTTGAGGTCAATTTTGACAAATCTTTTACGATCAGATTCTGCAATTCCCCTTTTGACTGGTAGATGGAATCCAAGATTTTTATGAGATCAACATTTTTCTATGTTTGTTTTGCAGGTCAATACAAGATATGGAGGCATCTTAGAATGTTCACATATAGGAGGCATCTTAATTAAGAGTGTTTGATGTTCTCCTAAACCATAAGTTTCAAAGATTTTCATGTTGAGAATATTTTTTTTTTTTTTTTTACTTTTTTTCAAGTCCTTTCATCACCGATCAATATCATTTTTCTCAATTTTTTTTTTTTTTTTTTTTTTTTTTTTTTTTTTTTTTAATGCATAAATATAATTCACTAAAAAAAACTATCAACTATATAACCATATTCTTTTAAAATAAATTCAAAACAATATAAATTAATTTTCTTTATAAAATAACATATGAATGGAGAACAATAAAATATTAAATTATTAAAATTAAAAATGTTATATATTGTTCGACATTCCTACCAAATTACTTGAAAAACAAACATGGTTATATAATAAGAAAAATTGTAACAGATGTCAATTTAGAGTAAAATAATTAAAAAATATTGCGGATATGACAATTTCTATCACCAATAGTATGGTCTATCGCTGATAAAAATTTCGCTGATAATAATCTTTTTTATAGAATTTTGTCAGTGATAATAGTCTATCAGTGATAGAAGTCTATCACCAATAGAAGTTTATAGTGATAATAGTCTATCAATGATAATCATATATCAACAATAGAGTATGTCAGTGATAGTCACTGTTTTTTTTGTCATATTTGCAAAAAGTTTTAAATTTTGCTAAATTTACAATTATTTTGGGCCTGATTGCGGTTTGTTGTGCAACCAATCCATATAATAATGTCAAAAATAATCTATATTTTTTAGTATCTATAATTTTTGACATCTGAAGATTTCGACTATCTAGATTATGTAAAAACAAACATACCCTTGTTGATTTTGGAGGGTCATGACCAGTTCATCCGGGACAAAGTGAAAAAAACCTATTATTTTAAGTGAGACAAATTAATGTGTATGATTTTGATGATAGTGAGACAAAAATGATGTAGTTTTTGTTGTTTACTATATATGATTGTTTTAGAGCACAACAAAAAGTGAGATGTGTAGTCACTAATAAAGTTGTACAAGTAAATAAACTTATAACAAAAAAAAAAAAACAACAATTTGAGCATAATCCCCATGATATATAGAGATAATTTGAAGAAAGAAAAGGTAAAAATTAGGGTTATTGAAACAAAAAGGTGAAGATTAATACCATTGTTGAGGAAGCACAAACAAGTTTTGGGCAAAGCAAAGCATCATTGCTTCATAAGTAGCTATGAACCTCTTGATATTGCTTCTTGATGATCTTCTTCCTCCAAATATAATTGTTGGATTATTGTTGTTGTTATGTTCTTCATCATCATCAACTTCACCAATATGTTCACTCCTTAACCTCTCATATGATCTTCTCATCCCCATCCCCATGCCCTTTCCTCTTTGGGTCTTCAATTTCACCTAATTATGCTTCTTTTTTTTAAATTTCTACTGGGAAACAACTCACCCACATTAATTTCTAGACTAGCTACAAAGGGAAGTGAAAAGCAATAATAATGGCGTGGAAATTTTTATCATAATTAATGACTGCTTTATATCCATTCCCCAACTACTAAATTTAGGCTTAGTTTGGGATTGCGGTAACTTTTAAAATAATTGCTTCCAGCTGTGCTTTTAGAAAAATCAGCTTTAGCACGAAGTTAATTAGTGTTTGGTAAATTTCAGATTTAAACCTGAAAAATCTGGTTATAGTGTTTGGTAAATTTCTACTAATCTTTTATGAAATAGCGATATTAACCCAAATATAAATATATTTCAATAATTAAATAGGAGTTTTTATTAATATTTAACTTCAAAAAATTTATAAGGTAATATGAAATTTTATATAAGTTAAATTAAAAAATATATTTTTTTTTACTCTAAATAATTTTATATATAAAAAAAAATTGATATATAAAAAATCTGTCAAACAAATTCTAGCTTTAGTTGAAATAAATAAATAAAGAACAATAATAAAAAAGCATAAAATTAAATTAAAAAAAAAAATGATGAAATAAGATTAGTTAGATTATGAATAATTCGTAAAATAAAAAATAAAAAAAAAATAAAAAAAAAAATTGGTTAGATGTAACAGATTTTTAGAGAAGCAAAATCCAAAAGCTACTATTAATAGCTTTTGTAAATCAACGTAAATTAAAAAGTGATTTTATTTAAATTATTTAAGAATTAGATTTACCAAACATAAAAAACGGTTAAAATTATTTTGAAATCGATTTTAACGTCTTCAAACGCAATCCCAAACGGGGCTTTAGTATCATTCAATCAACTTACATTAATAATAATAAAGGAATCATTATATGATTTATCCAACTATTATGGTTCAACTCACATAATGTATTGATCTGTGACTATGAAGTCTTAGGTTTAATCCTCCACCCCACATGCTGTCAAAAAAAAAAAAAAAAAAAATCATGGTTTAATTACTACTACAAATTTTGTGTGGTTTGAGGTTAGGAGAGCTACATATAAATCTTCCTTTATCTAATATGTTATTTAGTCGGTAGGTTTATGATTTGTAAAAGTAATTAAATTAAATGTATGGTCTTAAAGATAGATTATAAAAGTCAAAATTATATTTACGTAGTTAGTGAAATTACACCAAAGCGAGCATGGTTCATCTCGTATATGTATGTCTTGAGAAAATTACCAAGAGAGGTCTGTGGTTCGAATCTCCCACATCCAATGTACTCAAAAAGAAAAAAAAAGTAGTTAGTAAAATTACTCATTTGTATGATATATAAATAAACTCACATGCTGTCAACATGAGCCTAACTCACCTAGGGAGGTTGGATCGGCCCACTATTTAAATATAAATCAAACCCATAAGTCAAACATCCCTTAACTTATAAAATTTAAGTGTGTGTATTTGTTTTTTTTTTTTTTGAAGAAAAATTAGTTGGAAACTTAAACTTGGAGTGTAGAAAGTAGGTGAAAACTTTACCAAGAAAGGGTATGACATTTAAGAAGAAAGTGATCTTTAGGCAGGAAATGCATAGCAGCTAGAAAACCAGCTTAAAACAACTTTGACAATATAGTTTTAGGGCTTTGGAAGGGGGCCTTAGGGTGGGCTTTTTACTTCATTTCCTTGCAAGGCATGCAATTAATGCATTTCCATGCTCCCAACTGCACCAACCCTAATTCAATAACATTTATATTCTCGAATAACATTTATGTTTTCGACTAAAATGTTAGAGGTTCAAAATTTTTACACATGAGTTAGATGTTGAATGAAGAGATATTTGAGTAACTATTTTGTGTTTTGTTTTCTATTTTTTCTTAAAGATTAAACATGATATTCTATAGTGGCAGATGTATTCAATAGTAGAAGGAGCAGCAGCAGAAAAGAGAGTGAGAGATCGAATTAATTGTCTGCCCTGCATTTTACAATTTTACATGTTTGGCTATTTTATGACAGAATTAGGACCAATAAAGAACATGACAATAATAAACACCCCGAGGCCCGAATTACGTGATTTATTAATGGTATGTTAAGCTACGTCTACGAGCAGGAGAGAGAACAATTGTATTACGTTTTTTTTTTAGAGAAATTATAGATTAGGGACAGAATAATCTATATATGACACCATGGTGACCACTTAATATAGAATGAGCTAAGACAAAACCCAAAACATAATACACAATGATAAAGACCCATATACATTTAGCTTTGGAGGCGTTACTAAATGTATATAGACTTTTATCATTTTGTATTATGTTTTGGGTCTTATCTTATCGAGACTCCTATATAGTCATTCGTAGCGGGTCATAACAGATTCAAGACAATTCCAACAAGTTAATGAGAAATTATTTGAATGTAACTTAATGAATGATACCATACGATCAAAATATAAATAAAAAGAACATGAAAGTATTTAAATTTACACTAATTTAAGCATAGTTTAATATAAGACACATATATTTTTCAAAAGTCGAATGTTCAATCTCTATCTCACATTTATTGAACTGAAAAGAAAGTGTTTTTAGGTTGAATGGTGATTTAATAAAAACGAGAAAGCAATATCAAATTATTGCACACATGAAGGTACAAAAACTAATTAGTTTCTTAATATAGTATTACACAAATCCAAATCCCAAAGCTTAACAATGTTAAGATTAATTATTACATAGTGGTCTCACCAGCAACTTGTAATATTGGTTCTTCCATGTGAAGCAATGAGTTTGGTAATTTATGTGCAACCATAATATGGAAGAGACCCATAACACCAATGTGGTTTTGAGTAGGATCATACTTGGACACAAAAGTCAACATTTCTTTATTATTGATCTTCACAGACCCAATTTGAGGATAACAAGTTGACATTCCAACCACATATCCTTCTTCATTCCCTACTTCACTTCCTTTTCCATAAATTGGAGATGATGAACATAACACCCTTCCATCCTAATACACATTTATATAAATTAACTTCAATCAGATTGTTTTTTTTTTTTTTTTTTTTTTATAGAGAGAATATAATTTATTAATCAAGACCAAATTAAAAGATTCAACTATCCCAACACGCCACAACTCTAAACTGTTAGGGACAAATAACATAGTTTCACATATCTCTACATTGGTATGATATTGTCCACTTTGAGTATAAACTCTGCTTTTGGTTTCACCCAAAAGACCTCCTACCAATGGAAAATGTTGTGGAGTTATGTTGTCCCTAACAGGTGGTATCAGAGTCATGCTCATGACTTAGCCGTGTTGGTAGAATCCTCGAGTACCGAACAAAATTATGGTGAGCTTCAAAGTTGTAGTTATTGGTGGAGATTCGTGGTTGAGCACTATCGGACTAACGATGTGTTCGGTAAAGGAGTTGGGATGAACAAGAACTAGACGGATAAATGACTATTTGAGGGGAGGCTCCAAAGTAATACTTCATTCGAGGGGAGAAGATTGTCGAGAGTGCGACCAAAATTCCAAATTGGTTAGAGGAGGAGAAGATCATGGGTTGGGTATGTAAAGAAGGATAACATTCTCTAATATGAGGTTTTTTGGGTGGAACCAAAAACAAAGTCATGAGAGTAATTTAGACTCAAATACCTACGTGGAGTTATATTGTCCCTAACACTAACATAAAGTATACGTCGACATCGATTAAGAGGTTAGAAGTTTGAATCCCCTACTTCACATAGTTGAGCTAAAAAAAATGAATAAAAAAAAATATAAAAGATTTACCTCTCCATAAAGCATTGCACCAATCCCACCAATATGCAGATGAGCCATTCCATATATGAGATATCCACTGTCTGGAAATATTACCCTTATCAATTTTGTGGCATTGCACTCATCATCATCACCCTTGTTTTTCGTGGACGAGCAAGACTCTACATTATACTCAACCTATACATAAATGAGACATATTAAAGATTCCTTTGTGTACTATAAAGTTGTTCTTCTAGGTTAAAAAACACTTTAATTTTGGTTAAAAGTAGCGATTAATAAGACCCTTAATTTTAACTTAGTAATAATTTAGTCACTATACTTTTAAATTTGTAACACAACTTAATCTTTGAAGAACTTTAGTACGTAATAATTTTGTCTATGTACTAACAATTTCATGCTTACCTGAAAAAATTCCATTAAAATCAAATATCAAATTTGTATTATATAACAATTTAGGCTCCGTTTAATAATCATTTTTGTTTTTAGTTTTTGAAGATTAAACTTATAAACACTACTTCCACTTAAGAGTTTATTTGTTTTGTTATCTACCTTTTTAAGCATTTCAAAATCTAAGCAAAGTTTTGAAAATTTAAAAAAATTGTTTTTGTTTTTGGGATGTGGATAAAAAATCAAATATTTTCTTAAAAAAAAAAAAGATGAAAACTATGGTAGGAAATTGGAAGAAAAAAACAAACACAATTTTTTAAAACTAAAAACTAAAAATTACTAAATGACTATGGAATCCACATTAGTTTTTGTACTTTATAAACACATTTAATTCCTAACTAGTTTATCTATTTATACATGTGTAAGAAATTTCATTAAATCTTAATAATATTTTTTATTACATATACGAAACTAAATCGTTACGCATTTTAAAGTACAAAAATTAAATTGTTACTTCGACAAAAGTTCAAGAACCGGCAAAAATGTTTTTTTAACTGTTCTTCAAACGAGTTTTGAAAAAAGACATGTTATTGCCAAAAACAATCCATTTGGACTTTTATTTATCAAGAATAACTCTATTTTCACACACTATCATTTTTTAGCATATGTTGGTGCAATCATCTAGCACCGAGGTTGTACCTTTTTTTTAAAAAAAAATTGTCGATCTCGGTCAAAATGTATACAAATCCTGGTTAGGATTTTTATACATTATGACCGAGATTTCGAGTTGATCCGACAATTTTTTTAAAGAAAGAATAATTTCGATGCTAGATCCGAACTAGGATTGCACCAAGATAGGCTAAAAAAATAGTTAGCGTTATTCTTGGTAAATAAAAGACATTGTTTTTGGCAATAACCCAATAAAGACAATAGATCATAAGTAATTAAAGTTGACTTACAAGACAGTTGTGTTCTTCATCAAGACCAGGAGGTTCTGTTGTATCAGTGAATGGCTTCCAAGTATCAGTGACATCAAATATATAAACCTTCACAGGAATCACCAAATCATCATCCCAATCCACCCATTTCACTGTATATTTCACATACAAATTCCTTTCCTTATCATCTCCAAATTCACAACCTTCACTCACTTTACACTGTGTTCCATCATAACAACATCTCAATCCTCCTTTATAATCTTCTCCCAACGCCACCCCATTTCCATCTTCCGTAACATTATACAAATCGCAACGACACTCGACACATCCCAACCGATCCTCGACGCCTCGAGTATCGATGGCATGAACATTAAGGCACCATTTTTCTTCATACCCACCCAAAGGAACATCATCTTCATTCCCAACTTCAATTCCATACGGGTCGGGAAGAAAAGTCGACGTTCCTCTCGAATCGGCCCCCGTCCCATAATACTGTGGAAAAACATGTTTTTGGCAGACACCATTGTTGCCAGCAATGATGAAGTCTGGTTCTTGAAGTTGAGTGAATGAAACGTTTGTGTTTGGATTTTGTGTTGTGTTGTTTATGTGTTGGTAGTATCTCACAATGGCCCAATGATGGAGATATGTGTCGAAAAGTGAAATGGGATTGCCTGATTTATCTATAACTTCAACGTCGAAACTCTTGATTGCAATGTGGCCTTGTGGAAAGTTGATGTTGTAGTAGAATTTCTCAGTTACTGAACCAGCTGATAATGTGAATAATGGAGTCAGGAAAGTTTTGGTTTTTATGAGGTGAGGATTGTTGTTTGTTACGATGACTGCTTCAAAAGATAGCATTGTTATGATCAATGTGAGGATCAGGAGCAACCACCGCCAACAGCCCAACATTTTTCTCTGAGAAAATTAAATTATTATATATACCCACAATTTTAAGATCTACATCTTACGATTTTAAAGAGACCGTCACTAGTGAGGGCGGTTTGTTCTTGTTGTAAAGAAGACCAATACTTTGTATAATATTATGAGCAAAACTTAGTTGACAAGTATCTTTTGCAGCCCAGCCACGCGTCACAATTTAATTGATCTAAATTTTAATTTATTTATTAAATAAAAGATTCCGTTAGTTTTTCAGGCCGTTTCCATTGTTAAACATCTTTTTTTTTCTTCTAATTTTTTTGGTTTTTTTTTTTTTCTTTTTGGAAGATTCATCCTCACTTTTGAATTTGAAGAGTCTTTCTTTAAAAAAAAAAAAATTGAAGCATATTTATTTATTTTTTCTTTTCATATGTTTAACACTTAACACTGTAAGCTTCTCATTCAAGCTTTAATAATCTAATTTGTTTTTTTCTCCCACCCCAAACTTACCAGCTTTAAAAACAACTACGAATATGAAATTATTCAAAGTCCATCATTAGCCATTAAAAAAAAAAAAAAAACTCGTATTCACCCAGATCCGGTTTCGAGTTGAGGATTTTTTTTTTTTTTAAAGATGAACGATCTGGGAGATTAGCTTCGAAAACGAAAAAAAAAAAAAAAAACTTAAAAGAAATACTTCAAATTCAAACTTCTTGAGGGAGAATTTCTAAAAAGAAAATAAAGAAGAAAGAGGGAAAAAAAAAACGCTTGAAATTCAAACTGTGAGGGTGAATCTTCGAAAAAGAGAAGAGAGAAGAAAAAAAAACCAAAATAAAAAAAACCGCTTAACAATTAAAACGGGTTGAAAAACAAACTAAATCTTTTATTTAAAAAAAAAAAATTTAGATCAATTAATTCGTGACACTTGGCTGGGCTGCAAAAGATGCTTGTAGCCAAGCCTGCAACTAAGTTTTGCTCTAATATTATTTCATCTAATGTATACTAGAAAATGAGCTATTTTTTTTTTTTATATTGCAAGTGTTTCAAACTATTTTAAAAAATATTGCAGATTTTATTGGAAAATGCGATTTTCTCACACAAGTATATAGATCATCTTTTGAAAAGACGATTTGCATCCACGTAGATGCACATAGTCTTTTGAAGAGACGATATTCTTCAGGGCTCACATATATCGTCTTTCCAAAAGACGATGTACATCTTCATGGCTTTTAACACATCGTCTTTTGAACAGTTCAAATGTTCAAAAGACGATGTACATCTACGTGACTTTCAACACATCGTCTTTTGAACAATGTGCTTTAAAAAACGATATTTTTTTAATCAGATATGCAAAAATTTCGAAAAATGTATGGCTGAAAAGCTAACACTGAGACTTCAATTTGATACCTGGTTTCCTTATTTTTGAAGTTGTATATCGAAAGATAAAGATCGTCGAAGTTGAGTTACGGTTCTGAAATTTGCAGAACCATAGTCCAACTTCGATGATCTTTATCTTTTGATATACAATTTCAAAAATAGCGAAACCATATATCAAATTGAAGCTTCTCGGTTAGCTTTCCAACCATACATTTTTATAAATTTTTGAACATCCAAATAAAAAAATATCAATTTTTAAATGCATACGGCTCAAAAAATCCTTTTCGTAGATACAATCCGTCTTTTCAAAATACGATTTGCATGTTTATAGAACAAGATCGTCTCTTGAAAAGATAAAAATAGTTTGAAACATGCAATATTTTTATAAATAGTTTCAAAAATTACAATATTAAAAGAAAAACACCCTAGTTGAAACTCAAAGTGTTACTTTTTAATGCTTAAATGTTAAAAACACAAGAGAAATAAAGTGGTTGTTTTTCCTTCCATTTCTATCTAATTTCTATTCTCTCTATTCTATATATATTTTCAAGGATAGTTTTTAAGCAACTAATCCGAAGTCTAAGGGTTAAATGAAATAAGAAGTTTAAAAATGAAATAAGGGTATAATTGAAACTTTACTCAAACTTTAAAGATATTTTATATAAATCTATTTTAAAAGCGTTTTTCTAAAGATTATTTAAAAACAAAAGTTCTTTAAAAAAAAAAAAAATATACAAAAATACAAAAATACAAAAAGGTGTTCTTAATTTTTTTTTTTCTTAAAAAATTCAAAAAACCATTTTTAAATTTTAAAAACCAAAATCTAAATTGGTTATTAAACACATCAGTTAAAAAAAAGAAAAAAAAATTGATTACCAAACACAAAAATGTCCCTAAACTTTCAATTTTATTTTTAATAAGTCTTTAATTTTTTTAATTTTATGCTAACATCTTCGTGACATATTCAAAACTTTTAAAAATTAATTCATCTATTAAAAATAAATTTAAATTTTATATTTAATGGAATCTTACAATTTGTAGATTTGTTTTTTAAAATTTTTGAATTAAATAGACACAAACTCTAAAACAATATTTTTTAAGACCTTAATTGAAAGGACTTTCTAAATTCTTAAAAAAAAAATGAAAAAGAAGGTTTTAAGAAGTTAAAAAGTGATTTGGAAACCAAATCCAAACCCCATTGTTATACCTAAAGAAACATTTAGAATTGAATATGAGTTTTCAGAGCCGAAATTATTGGAATAATATGGAACCAAAAATGGATGAAATTAAGGAGAAAGTGGTTGGAAAGTTACCGTAGATCTGAAGGAAGCAGAAGCAGAAGCAGAAGCAGTAGCAGAAGCAGTAGCAGAAGAAGCCGACGAACAGAGAGAGAGAGCTTTCATGAATTGATGGCCGATTATTTATCTTTTTACTTTCCCATATATCAATTACTCTCTTCAACAGGTGGCCCAATAGTAAGAACATGTTTTTTTTAATATGTATTTTATATTTATTTTTTAGTACACGAATCTTTGTCGTAAGTCATGTTGGCTTTGACAATATAATTATATTTTTTTATTTTTAAATATTTTTTATTTTCAACTCATTCATCAAAATTGAAGTTTTAAAATAAAAATAAATAAATCAAAACTAAATTATAAATAAACATTTAAGGGGGCGTTTGACCCAACGAGTTGGAGGGAGTTGGAGTTGTTTTGTCTGAAGAGTTATTTAGTCTGGAGAGTTCTGAGGTATGTCTGCTTGGGGCAGGGAGTTGTTTAGTCTGGAGTTCTGAAGTCTGTGGTGTGTTTGGAGCAGGAGTTGTTTAGTCTGGAGTTCTGAAGTCTGAGTTTATTTTAGCTGTTTTCTTTCCCACAATTTTTTTCTACAAACTTTCAAAATTTTGACTTCTTCCAATTCCTATAAATTTTAAAAATAAAATATTTTATTTTTATTTTATCTATTCTTGACAAATTTATTTGAAGACAACAAAAAATAATTTTGAGCACAATATTTGACATTATTTTTTCACATTAATTATCAAAAAAAAAAAAAAAATATATATATATATATATATATATATATATATATATATTTTTGTTAGGACTCATCCTTAATTTTATGAATTATAAGATTGTCTACCCATAAGTATAGTTTATTCATGTGTCAAACACATCTTTCTCCGCCTCCCATTGACAGAGAGTTGTTGAACCTCAAGTTCTAAAATCTGAGTTTATTTTACTAATTTTTTCGATACAATTTTTTTTTTCTACAAACTTTCTAATTTTCCTTATTAAGGACTTTTCCTTAATTCTAACAATGCAATTTTTTATTTTTATTTTATCTACTTTCTAAATTTTTTTGGAGATAACAAAAAATAATTTTGAACACAATACTTCACATTAATTTTTTAATCTCTCACCTTGATTATCAATAATATATATTTATTATTATTTTTTAAAGACTCAATCTTTAATTTTTTTAATTTTATGAATTTTAGAAGTGAGATTTTGTTTTTGTTTTTTTAGTGTAAGTATATTTTACAAATTTCTCTAAAGAAAAAAAAAATAATACATAAACATATTTATGTGTCAAACACGTTCTTCCTCGCTTCCACCCACTTAAACTCATAATTTCATATGCACTACACCTAGAACCTATTTTCTATAATTTTTCATATTTTTATTATCAAGAACTTCTTCCAATAAATTTTAAGAATACGATTTTTGTGTTTTTTATTTTATGTATCCTTTACAAATTTATTCGAAGATAACCAAAATAACTTTGACTACCATACTTCACCTTTTTTTTTTCAATATCACTCACATTAATTATTCATTTTATTTGGATAGTTTTGAAATAAAACAAATAGTCGTACAATAGTCGATTAACTATTACGTGTGAATTTGAAAGATTTTAATCCATTAATCTAAGTGAATCCAAATAAACTATATTTTTATATTTTTATTTCTTCTTGAATACTACATTTTAAATTTTGTTTAAGTACCAATTTTAATTTTAATTCAACAATTTAATTTATATTTAAAATAAAAAATAGGTTGAATTGCATTTTTAGTCATTATTTTACACCTTTTGTCTAAATTATGTTTTTTTTTAAAATAATTAAAAAATATTGTAAAAGGAAGAGAGAGAAAGAAAGGAAAATGAAGGAGAGTTGAATAGTAATTACTGTAGAAGTCTGAGGAGTTGAATAGTAATTACTATAGAAGTCTGAGGAGTTGAATAGTAATTACTGTAGAAGTCTGGGGAGTTGATATTTTTTGTCCGAGTTAAACAACTCCTTGGGACAAACGGGGAGTAAGTTTACTCCCCACAACTCCACTCCTCCCAACTCCGTGGGCCAAACGGCCCCTAACAAGTCAAATCAAACCCAATTGACATTAGGTTGTGACATGATTAGGTGGTCAGAGGTTCAATCCTCTCACGTGCTTTAATTAAATATTTTTTTAAAAAAAAAACATCGTTTATAACTTTATAAGGTCTAAATATTAGTCATCAATATTATTTGATTTGATTTTGTTACTAAATGTTAAAGTTTTCTTGCAAATATGATATATATGTATAGTCTTCCTTAGAATCTATAATTCAAAGATTTTGTAAATATTTTTTTTTTATTTTTTATATATATATATATATTTTTAAAAAGTTATATATTTAATTAAAGGTAAAAAAAAAAAATTAAATGACACGTCACATCATACGATTGGACCATCGGAACTAAATCTATCTCAACTAAGAGCCAAATTCCTCTCTTAATCATGGTCCCAAAAAATTAATTAACCATAACAAAAAGTTATAGCCTTTAAGTATAGCTATTTAGCTGGAAACAATTCACAATGACTATAGCAATATTTTAGTAAACATGTTTTAAATTCTAACAATGATTATCCGCATTTCTAATTCTAACAATGATTATCCGCATTTCTTATAGAGATTTTAAATTTGTTAAAAAAATACTTTTCTTTTCTAAAGTTTAGTTGCTAATGATGTAGCCACTAACAATTTTTTTTTTCTGCTTTTTAGTATTAGGTTTGATTCTCCACAATCTTTATGCCTATACCATGATTCTCTATTAAAAAAATATTTAAATTCTTACTTAATTTTAAAAATAAAAATTATTTTAAAAAATAGCTTTAATTATTGAAAACAACTTTTATTTGCAAGTTTAATTTTCAAAAACTAATTTCATCGTTTAACTTTAGTTTGTAATAATTTAGTCTTTATACTTTAAAAATTGTAACAATATTAGTCTCTATAGAAAAATAATTTCATCAAAATAAAGGATAAGCTTTTATTATGTAATAACAGTCTTTTGTAGTTTATAAACATATTTGATCCATAATCCGTTTGTCGATGTGATAGAGACTAAATCGTTACAATTTTATTGTATAAGGACTAAATTATTATTAAGAACTAAATTGTTACTAAATAGAAAGTACAAGGACTAAATCGTTACAAACTAAAATTAAAAAAAAAATGTTTAAATTAATAAATAAACATTTGAAACTCTTATAAAGTTAAAATACTTTTTATTAATATTATATTCA
This sequence comes from Herpetospermum pedunculosum, assembly GCA_028017165.1. Taxonomy (NCBI): domain Eukaryota; kingdom Viridiplantae; phylum Streptophyta; class Magnoliopsida; order Cucurbitales; family Cucurbitaceae; genus Herpetospermum; species Herpetospermum pedunculosum. The sequence continues at coordinate 3,203,098 of CM051530.1, forward strand.
CACATTTTAATTACATTTTATTGTTATTTTATATATATATATATTTTCATCGATTTTATTTTTTAAGGTATAATAAAAATGTTAGATGCATGTGGATATCAAACTAATAAAATGTAATAATGTGGACATATCATAAGAAAATTTAATACCAATAGGAAAAAAAAAAAAAAATTACGTACACAATTCCACAAACTAATACATTATTAGTTAAGATTATCAATTGAAAACTTTCTATATATATATTAGGAAATTAGAAACTAATTAGGGTTTAAGTTAGTATTTAGTTAGTTTTTATTAGACATCATGGGATTCCATCCTAAAATCAATTAGTGTTAGAAGGAGTAGTCCATGTGTTATATTATGAGTGAGGTCCCTTCATCTTTTCGATGTGGGATCCTCAACATGGTCCCTCTTTGGGTTCACCATCTTGGGTCGGGATCCCATTTTTGGATCGAATACCCGTTTGATATCAGAGCCCACAAAGCCCAAACGGGTATTCGGCCCAAAAATGGGATCTGACCCAATATGGTGAACCCAAAAGGCACCATCTTGAGGGGGCATGTTGAGGATCCCACATTGGAAAGATGAAGGGACCTCACTCATAATATATCACATACTACTCCTCCTATCACCAATTGGTTTTAGGATGGAATCCCGTAATGTCTAATATGGTATCAGAGCCCATGAAGCCCAAACGGGTATTCGGTCCAAAAATGGGATCTGACCCAATATGGTGAACCCAAATAGGCACCATCTTGAGGGGGCATGTTGAGGATCCCACATTGGAAAGATGAAGGGACCTCACTCATAATATACCACATATATGTTTTAGAAATTAGGTTTAGTAGTTGTTTTAGTTTCCCTAAGGTAATTCCCTAATAATATAAAAAAATATATAGTAATAATTCTAGAGAATCAATACTTTTTCTTTTTTACCCCTCTTATACTTTTTAAATTCCAAATATACTCTAAATCCCAAATTAACTTTTTTTTTTTTTGAAGCCATGAAATATTCAAACTTAATCACGTTCCTTACTGCTTTGATTAGAAGTAAACGCAAGCTTTTGATCTACATTCAAATGAAAGTATAGGGAAGATGGTTAATTTAAAAACTTGTGTATATTATTGTAGCCTTGTAGGCATGTTTACTAGCTTGGGTTCAGGTAATAGAGTCGAGAAACTACAATCATAGGATTATTAAAGAAATTTGGATTAAAGAAGTCGGTGTTTGGATCGAGTACAACTTTAAGAAGTGTGTGTGAAAAAATAAACTTTTAGGAGATTGGAGGCTAAACTTAAAAAGATAGTTATTGGAGAAAAATGTTACTTATATTATTGATCACGTGGCTTAAAAACTTGATACAAACTCAGGTGGCTTGAAAACTTGATACAAACTTTGAGACTTCACTCTTATTTATACGGGTGACAACTCCTAAATTTATGGCTAGGAATTTGCCACACTCGCCTTCTAGAATATTATTTACAAATACATTTTTCCTCACAAATTCTAGGGAATTCTACATCTTACTCTATGACATCTTCTAAAAATATTTCTCTTATATTTTAGAGAATTCTACGCAATACTCTAAAACATCTTTTAATGAAGATTTTTTTAGAATATTTTAGTACTTATATTGTTTTTCTAAAAATTGGACTTTTATTTAGGCTAGACTCAAGTACTCAATTATCCAAAATCAAGTTTATATTTTAACTGTATTTAGAGTGCAGGATTATAAATTCTTTATTTGGAGCCCAGATTTAGAACTGCCATTTGAAATTACCAAGTAATTACTCTTTCTATAAAGAAAGAAAAGAGTAATTACTTATTTCAAAATCTTAGGAAGAAAAGAGTACTAATGGCTTATTTCAAAATTATCAAATTACAACTTTCAAATACATACATATATTTTCACCCTTTTACCCTAAACTAAGGAAATAATCATTTTGATATTTCATAATCATGAGTGTTTTTCTTGTTTCTTTCTCAAATATTTATTGGAAGAATAATTAAAAGAGTAAGTAATTCATCAAAGAGCTACCGACTTAATGAGTAATGAATTACATGAATAATAACAAAGAAGAATTAGATTATTCCACGGAAGGAATTCAAAGTCGGTATCTTAGTTATTTATTTTTTAGTATAATAACTACAGAGATGAAGATCAAATCTCCGACCTCAAAAAAGAGAGTGAATGTCAATTATCTCAAGCTCACTTGCTATCTTATTGTAGTAATAATATGATAGGACGGAATATTTTGACAATTCTCCCATCCATCTAAGTGAGAGGAATAATATTAGATGTTGGCAACTACTTTTGGAAGTGCTGATTTCAATAGTACTTTGTGTGCAACTATAATTTGGAAGAGGCCCATAACACCTGTGTGGTTGTTTGTGGAATCATAGGTTGAAATAAGACTCACCATTTCTCCATTCTTAATTCTTACAGAACCTGCTTCTGGATAACATGTCGTCATTCCAACCACATACCCTTCTTCATTTCCTCTCCCATAAATTGGCAATGAAGAACATAAAACGCTTCCATCCTGATTTGAAAACAAAGGATTCAATGAAAAACATGGATATTTCAAATTCAAAAACTTGATACGTATTTAGATCGATCACATTAATCTAAAAAACAGTTTTAGAAAAGAAATCTGACAAACATATCGAATATGTATTACGCTTGAATCCATTTGAGTGAATCTGTAAACATAAAACATAATTAATTCAGAGGCTATTACCTCTCCGTAAAATGTTGCACCAGTTCCACCAATATGCTGGTGAGCCACTCCATACACAAGAAAGCCACCTTCCGGAAAAATTACCTTTGACTTTTTCATAGCACGACACTTACCGCCATCGACCTTCTTTGTGAGGGAGCAAGATTCTACATCATACTCGACCTACACGATGACAAAAATATAAACAATATATATAACTAGTTGTAGATATTCATGAGTGTATTGAGCACAACCACCTCTCACTGCTAACTGTATTGACACATGACACCCTATGGTTGACCCACGTGTTTGCGAAAATGGTTGTAGCCTAGCTAAAAGTCGAGTTCTGCTCTTGTTATCTTAAGAAGAAAAGATTATTCAATGAGACCGCTACTATGTGAGTATTGTTTCTTAATAACCGTTGGATGTAGATTTGAATAAACTACTAGATACCAAACCGAAGTGCTTTTACTGTTTATCTCTCTTACATCCAACGATTCAAAACTGTCAACCACATTATGACAGACTCCTCAAATTATTTTCTCCTTATTAACTCAAAAGTTTTTACTTTTAGATTAGTAGAAATCATATAAGATTAAAGGAAACACATAGAATCTACTGTTCTAAGTAACATGTTAAATCATCAATTAACTCAAAAGCTTAATAGGCTCGTAAACTGATGTAAATTTAATTTATATCAATACTCGAACAAAAAAGAGATTAGTATACTTTACATGGCAATGATGCTCTTGAGAAGGTGGTCCTGTGGTTGAGTCAGTGAATGGCTTCCAAGTATCAGTGACATCAAATACATAAACTTTGACAGGAATCACCAAATCATCATCCCAATCTACCCACTTCACTGTATATCTCACAAACAAACTTCTTTCCTCCCCTTCATAACCTTGACTCACTCTACACTCCGTTTGATCATAACAACATTCCAAACCTCCTCTATAATCGGGTCGTATCGGCCGCCCGAATCGATCTTTCGTAACGTTATACAAATCGCATCGACACTCCATACATCCCAACTTGTCCTCTACGCCTCTAACGTCGATAGCATGAACATTAAGGCTCCACCTCTCTTCATATCCTTGAGGAACTTGAGCAGAATTTCCAACTTCTATTCCATATGGATCTGGAAGAAATGTGGATATCGTTCTTGATTCGGATCCCATTGCGTAGTAGGACGGTAAAACACCTCGTTCGCAAACTCCATTGTTGCTCGCAATGATGTAGTTTGGTTCATGAAGTTTGGAATATGGAGTAGTAATATTTGGGTTTGGAGCATTTTTGTGTTGAAAGTATCTTAGAAGTGACCAATGATGAAGATATGTTTCTGAAAGTGGAACTTGCTTATTGCTTGCTTTATCTACAACTTCGACATCAAAGCTTTTTATGGCAATATGGGATCTTGGAAAGTTGATATTGTAGTAGAATTTCTCAATCACTGAACCAGGTTTCAAGGTGAATGATGGAGATTCAAAGGTTTTACTTCTTATGATCATCATTTGGTTGTTGTTGTTTATCCCAACCGCTAATTCCAAGCATGACATCGTCAGTGCTATTATCGATGCGAAATGGAGCAACCAACCGAGTAATGACATTTTACTCTACACTCTGATACCATGATAAATCATCTTCAATCAATTCAAAAACTTAACTTTGTAAGTGCATAGATTATGCTAAATTTAATTATATCAATACTTCGATATATCCACAAACATAGGGAGGAGTAAACAAAAGTTTTCCTAAAAGTTGATTACTTATCAAAGAAGTAATCAATTCATTTCGATATTTCAATGGATGTATATGTAAATTTATTGAGAAAGTGTGTTCGAGAAATCATAAACAACATACATAAGGACAAATGGTTGATTAATTTGCGAACACATGAACATAATTAACTTATATAAAACATGTAGCATGAATCAATATGTCAAATATTCGAAGAAAAAGTAGTGATAATTTGAATAAATCATACAACATATTGAAGTGGTAAGTGGTAAGAAATGAAATAAAGAGAAGAGAAAGGAGTGAAGATATATATATGGAAGGTGAGAGTTTTGCAGGGGAAAAAGTGAGGTAAGTAAAAGTGATTTAATTTAAAGCTTACAGATTGAAAGTGTTGAAGCTAGCAGTTCAGGCTTGAAGGGTTGGCGATGAGACTAGAGAGTAGTTGTGATCTTAAATAATGAAGGATGAATTCTCTCTCTCATAAAATAGAGATAAACTCTTGGAGTAGTAGTGATCTCAAATTGAAACTGTTGAATCCAGCAGATCAGCCTTTAAACTAATTTTTTTTTTGTACTATATTTTATGGGTCGGATTGAAGCTCACACTTAGAGGAAACATCTTTATGCCAACTGAGTTATGTTCGGTTTGATTGTTGTGTCCAACATGTGGGGTGGAGAATCAAACTTGTAATCTTTTAGTCACTAGTCATACATTATACCGGTTGAGTTTATGCTCATAGCCGTTGTGTTGATTTTTTTTCATTCAATCTTTTTTTATCCTAGATATTGTAAAACTTACTTGCAGGCCGGGCTGCAAAATTGCAGACATGTTGTACATTATGAGTGGATAAATATTTATATCATTTTTTTAAAAAAAAAAATCCTCTTTAATTTTCTAGACAAGATGAGGACGTTAAATGTTTCCCGCTGATCGGAGTGGCGACTACACTTTTGAAATTGGAGGCGGAGAAAATTAGAGGTTTTGTTCGATTGGGTTCCCGAGAGCGTGAGATTTGTAATGTGTGTGGATTGTAATGGAAGCTGTAAAGTTTTGGATTAGAGGAGAAGAAGACAATGTGAGTTGATACAAATTTTAATTTGAGGCTTTTTTTTATGGAGTAAAAAACTAGATTTTCTTTTTTTATTTTTTAAATTTAATTTTAGTGTGAGACATAGATGAGTGGAGGAATGAAGGAGAAGAAAGATGGAAATCAATTTCCATGTTACGAGGAGAGGGTTAAAGAACGGGAGGAGAAGGGTCTTCAAAAGAGGAGGGGGAGAGAGGAGAGAGAAAGTGAAACCAAAAAATCGAAGTAAAGTAACGACGTTAGAAAAGAGTAAAACTTAGTTGCAGGCTGGGCTACAACTATCTTTTGCAGCCCAGCAACATGCCAGAATTTGATTGGTCAGATTTTATGTTATTTTTTTTAATTAAAAAATCATATTTAATGTCTCATGTCACTTCAATGCTTTTGTTTCTTTCATTTTTTCCACTTTTCCATAACTTTCAATTTCCAATTTTGCCCGTCTCTCCCCAATTCTCTTTTAGTATCTCTTTTTAGGGATGATTTTCTACTGTCAAATCTGAGTAAACATTTCTTAATCTCTCCATGTGCCTAATAGCAGCATAGCGAAAATTGGTAAAATTTTAGAAATTTTATTGCAGAATTTTAGAAAGGTAATAGTTAATTATTTATTGTATGATAAATAAAGTGAAATTGAGTTGGAAACTTGAAATGAACAAAGAAATTAGATAGAAGAGGAAAGATAAATTTTATTAAAAAATGTCATAGGATGTTGGACAATGGTGAGATTTTAGATATTATTATTATTATTAAAAATTGTCACAGGATTTTTTTTATCGATGATTTGCTACTGCCAAATTTTAGTAAACATTTTCAAATGTGAGGTTTTAGATCTTATTATTATTATTATTATTAAAAATTGTCATAAAATTTCTTTTTTTATTGATGATTTGCTATTTTCAAATCTTAGTAAAAAATTTCAAATCATTACTAAAAAAGAGATATTGGAGATGATTGAATAGAGAAGGGCAAAATCCAAAATCAAAAGCTATGGAGAAGAGGAAAAAAAACAGAAAAAAAAGTTAAGGTGACGTGACGCATTAAATATGAATTTTTAATTAAAAATGATAACATAATATTTAGTCAATCACAATCTGCTACGTGGCTGGGCTGCAAAAGATAGTTGTAGCCCAGCCTGCAACTAAGTTTTACTCGTTAGAAAATTAGAGAGGACTTTTTTTATAAAAAAATATAAATATTTAGCAAATCACAACGTGCCACATGACTCGACTGCAAAAGATGGTTGCAAAAGATGGTTGTAGTGGGACAAATTTTACTCTTAAAAATTCTAGTTATTGTTTTTTGTTTTGTTTTTTATTTATTTTAGTGTCTGCTAACTGGCGTACGCATTTGCCAAAATCTGTGATCTGCTGCACGTGTCACCCATGTGAGGCATGAGAGCGAAATTTACATTTTTAAAAGAAAAAATATTTCACATTTTCCTTCCACGTGAATCTCGTGTAAATAATAACATTTTACGATGGAAAGAAAACATATTTATTATTTTAGTTTCATTTCGTAAATAGTTGTGGGTTAATTTTGATTGAACGAAATTTGATTTATGTCACTTCTAGATTCACATTTTAGTGCTTAAAGTTTGAAATACAAAAATTTAAATCTAAATGGTATTTAAGATGGATTCTTTCAATGAGTTTGAAAAAAACTATTTGTTAGACTCTTAATTCTAGGAAAAAAAATCAATTTATACCCTTAAATTTTGGAAGTTGTATCAATTAAAACCCTAAACTATTGATTGTATCAATTTACACTCTAAACTTTGAAAATTGTATCAATTTACACCTTCTATTAGAATTTTATTTTAAAAACTTTAATTTAAACACGTAGAGACTTATAATTTTATCAATCAAACTCCTAAATTTTCATGATTGAATAAAAAATATGAAAGTTTAGGGGTTTAATTGATAAATTATAAGTCTCTACACGTGTGAAAATTAACATTTTTTTAAGAGAGAGTGTAAATTGATACACTTAGGGAAGTTTAAGGTTTAAATTGATACAATCATTAGTTTAGGGTTTTAATTGATACAACCTCCAAAGTTTAAGGATATAAATTGATTTTTACCCTTCTTTTTATGATATATTAATTGTCATTTTTCTTCTTTCTCCTTACTCTCACTAGGCACTCGTCATTCAACATATTTAAAATTTGAAATAAACCAATTTTAGATATGATATGGGTCATTTCAAATCTCTCAAATGAAGGATCAGTTAGATATGAAATCTGGAATGAACTTTGTGAAGGAGGGCTTGAACAAGTCTGAAAACGAAGCGACAACAATACCTAAATAGTATAGAGTTATAATTTTTATTATTATTACAAAACTTACCAAACAAAGGTTTTTAACAAAAACTAATCCATATATATAGATTTTACACACAAAGTTTCCACCTAAGTAGAAGTTTTTATGCTTCCATGTGAAAGGATGAATTGGGTATTTTGTGAGCAACCACAATTGAGAAGATACCCATAACACCAATGTGGGTTTGTGTGGGATCATAATTTGATACAAGACTCCCAATTTCTCCCTTATTAATCTTCACATTACCCAATTTTGGATAACAAGTTGACATTCCAACAACATACCCATCTTCATTTCCCACTTCATTTCCTCCTCCATAAATTGGTGATGAAGAACATAAAACTCTTCCATCCTATAAACATTTTTCACAAACCCAATTAATTTTAATTAATTAACTATATATATAAAATTAGGTCAAAATAATTTAAGATTATTACCTCTCCATAAAGGGTTGCACCAATCCCACCAATGTGCTGATGAGCCACTCCATACACAAGAAACCCATTGTCTTCCAACATCACCTTTGACCTTTTTGTAGCATTGCACTCACCATCCAACTTGTTTGTGAGGGAACAAGACTCTACATCATACTCAACCTATATACATACATAACCAGACTAAGTTTTGAGTTTGTATTTATTTGGTCTCTAAATTTTAAAAAGTGTTTAATACGTCTCTAAATTTTTAATTTTGTGTCTTACGCGGTTCCATAAACTTTATTAAGTGTATAATAAATCTTTAAATTAAACTTTTAATTTTGTATCTAATAAGATCATTTAAGGCTGATTTGGTTGATGATCTGAAAACATAAATTTAAAAATAAGGGTTCAATGAAAACAGGGATGTATTTAATGTTTTAAGATATGTGTTTAGTAGCAAAAACGATAAAACTAGTTGCGGTGATGAACTAAATATTAGATTGAATAATATAAATTATTATTAGTTAATTTATGAACATATTTTATTTTATAAATTTTGTATAATTATTATGTTATAATATCATATTATTTATAGTACATTATATTATACATATTTTAATTTAACAAAAATGAATTGAGCTAATAATATAAAATATTTTATTTATCATCAAAGTTTTTATCAATTTAAAATTTTCAATTCAAAATCTGGATACAACAAAAACAAAAACAAAAACAAAAAAAAAATCCAAAATTTACACAGATTACATAATCCAAAAACATTTTTCAAAAACAGAATCTAGATTGCAATATCAAAGGCATCGCTACATTGAATCTGAAAACATAAAATAGAATCTGATCAGGATTGATTGGATTCTCTACCAACCAGACCCATCTATTCAATACTTTTTAAAAATTAATTGATTTATTTTGATATAAAATTGAATTTCATGGCTAATGAAGATCCTAAACTTTTAATTTTGTGTCGAGTAGGTCAATAAACTTTAAAAAATGTTAAATAGGTGAATGATCTGATTAGACACAAAACTGAACGTTTTTAAGTTGAACATCCCAAGTAAACACAAACTTAAAAAGGAGAGTGTGTTGGATCACTTACATGACATTGATGTTGTTGTTCTTGAGATAGTCTTGTTGAGGAGTCAATCAATGGCTTCCAAGTATCAGTTGCATCAAATACATAAACTTTGACAGGAATGACCAAATCATCAGCCCAATCCACCCACTTCACTGTATATCTCACATACAAATTCCTTTCCTTATAATCATCTCCAAATCCATAACCTTCTCTCACTCTACACTGCGTTTTATCATAACAACATTTCATACCTCCCTTGTAATCTGCTCTCAATGCCACCCCATTTTGATCTTCCGTAACATTATACAAATCGCAACGACACTCGAGGCATCCCAATCGATCCTCGACGCCTCGAGTGTCAATCGCATGAACATTAAGTAACCATTTCTCTTCATACCCTCCTGAAGGAACTTCATCTTCATTCCCAACTTCTATCCCATATGGGTCCGGAAGGAAATTTGAAGTTCTTCTTGATTCAGTTCCCATACCATAGTAATATGATAATGTGTTTCGTTGGCAGCCTCCATTGTTACTGGCAATGATGAAATCTGGTTCCTGGAGTTTAGTGAATGAAACATTTGGGTTGTTATGATTTTTCTTGTGTTCATAATATCTTATGAGTGTCCAATGATGGAGATATGTTTCGAAAAGTAGCACGGGATTGCCCGCTTCGTCTACGACATCGGCGTCGAAGCTCTTTAAGGCAATGTGGCCTGTTGGGAAGTTGATGTTGTAGTAGAATTTTTCAATTACTGAACCAGGTGACATGGTGAATAATGGAGATAGGAAAGTTTTGGTTTTTATGATGTGGGGGCTTCTAATTTCAATACCTTCTAACCATGGCAATGTCACTATGATGAGTGCAAAAGGGACCAACCAACAACAACGCTGAAACAAGTACATTTTTATCTGGAAATATACATATAGTTCCCATCAAATACTCAAACAATAATGTCAAAAAAAAAAAAAAAAAGCAAAAGCATGGTAATTGGCAACGCAAACAAGGATGTGTTACGGGAGATCCCGAGTGAGCATATTCAGCGATAATTGACATACACGGTCTTCCTTAACCGACTAAAGCTCGGTTTGGGATTGCGGTAGCTTTTAAAATAATTGCTTCCAACTTTGCTTTTAAAAAAATCAGCTGTTTGATGAATCAAATTAATGTTTGGTAAATTTTAGTTATAGACTTAAATAAGTTGGTTATCGTGTTTGGTAAATAAGTATTAAATTATTGTAATTTAACTATAATCACTAAAATAGACATATTATAAAAAATTGTATAAATTATTTTAAAAAAATATTTGCATTTGATTTATTAATTTAAAAATTATAAAATAAGATTTGGGAGTTAGAAATAGATACTAGATATATAAAATAATTTTTAATTTTGAAAAGATTTGAAAATTTGTTAAAAAAGTGATTGTTAGAGAATCTAAAAGCTACAAAAACAGTAAGCTCTGCAAAATGAATATGTCATGCAAAATTGATTTTAACAAATTATAAAATAATTTGTTTTACCAAACACAAAAAACTGTTAAGATTTATTTTTAATCACTTCTAATTCTTTCAAACGCAATACCAAACCGAACCTAAATAAAATATGATAATAAAAGAATACACATGATGTATTTTCTTGCATGTAAATCATCAAACTAAGAATAGGAACTAATTTTAAGATTTAGGACAAAAATAGAATAAAATCCAAAATACATGGACTAGAATGATATTTTAACTTAGATTTTTTTTTTAGTTTATCTCTAGAGAAATTCAATATTTTTTACTCCTTAGTCGAAGATATGTGTCTTAACCAATTTAGTTATATTCAACATTTTATATTAGGGTTAAAGTACAAACTTTGTCAAAAATATATTTTTTTAATACAATAAATACGGAATTAATCAACTTCCCACCTCATAAAATGTACATGTCAATAATCGTTTACGCTCATTGGCAAAAATATATCTATTTTAGCCAAAACGAACATAGTTCAATTGACATAAAGTTGTGATCGTGATTAAGAAGTAATGGGTTCGATCCTCGCATTAATTAAAATATTGTTGCAAAAAATATATATATATATATATATTTATTTTAATTTGTATAATAAAGATTTCAACTAACATGGTGGTTTGACTAAAAAGAAAATTAAAATTAACATATGGGTTTAAATGTAGACGAACATACATATTCAATGTATAAATAATAACTTGGCAGATCATAGTACAAAAGAACAAATGAGACCGACTAAATAAAATATGATAATAAAATAAATATTTATTCATCTTGTGAAAATATATTATATTGTTTGTTGATCACCAAAACATTATTAATTAGTGCAAATAACATGGCACATCAATATTTAACTACCAATATTATCGTCAAAAATTTATAAAATACAATTTGTAATAGGTCAAAAATATAATCGAATTATATATTTTCTCGTTAAAGTTCTGAACCGAATTTATTTTTTCTACAAATAAAATTTATTAGATAGAGAAAATAATTAACATGTAGCACGAATTCATATCATGATTTTCTGAGATATTTGCAGAGATAACTCTTCAAGAGCTTTATTATTTTTTTTGACTTCTATTAAAAAATACATGTTTCCTATCTTTTGGTAACGTTATCTAGGGGTGAGTAAAACAAATCGAAAATCCGAACCGACCGATCAAAACTGACCAAACCTCGATTTTTGTCAATATTCGGTCGGGGTCGGTTTTTATCAATAAAAAACCGATCATTCAATCGGTAGGCTAGCCCACTAAAAAAAAAAAGTCATGCGTGGTGTGCACATTGGGAAGAGAAGTTCTCTTCCCAATGTCTTCTCTTCCCAATATCACCTCTTCCCAATAAATAATATATTTAATAATAATTTTTTTTTCTTCGTTGCTTTTTCATCTTCTTTCCAACTATCTTTCTTTCTTTCTCCTTTCTTTCTCATTTCTTTCATTTTTTATGTTCTTCACTTTCTCTCCATCTTCAATTTTTTTTATCATCTTCTAGTTCTTCCTCACTCCGTTGGTCTCCGACTTTCCATCACCGTCGCCTCCATCGTTGCTCTCTTTCATCGTCGTCGTTGGTCATTCTCTTCCTCTCTTTCTCTTCTTTTTCTCTCTTTTTTTCACGTTTTTTTTTCCACAACCCGCCGGAGTTCTATTTCGGTCAAAAACCGATTAAAACCGACCGACCGACCGTAAACCGACTTAAACGATCCAAACCGACCGACGTAAACCGACTTGTCGGTGGTCGGCGGCGGTTTGAGCCAAAAAACCGACTCCGACCGACCGATACTCACCCCTAACGTTATCAGCACTACGCTGAACACGTTCTCAAAGAAAAAGTATTAGTATCATTCACTAACTGACCTTACTAATTACATTAGAATCTTAATGAACACAATCAATTAGCCTGATATTCATTATAGTCTCTATTACGATCGTGCTCAGCGAAAGATATACATGATTTTTCACATATAAGGCATTAGGACTCCCGAATGGATGATTCTTATAAAAATTCATGATTTTCTACTATGCTAGAAAGCCATATATGAAGAAGCTTCTCTTCTTTACTATCTCGGGTTTTAAAAAAAAAACCCGAGAATCCAAGTGATGAAATCATAAGGGTTGAAATGGGTTGAACAAATTGTGTATTGAAATGATAAGTTTGTAAAATGGTTGGAAGAAATAAAAGTGAGAAAAGTGAGTGTAAATTACATACCGTAGATCTCAATGAGAGGCAGCAGCAGATGCAGAGAATAAGAAACAAAGAGAAATGTGAGTTAGTGATCGGATGGGAAGATTTATATTATTCACTTATTATTTTAAATTCCAAATTTGAGTGGCTACAAATTAAAGACATGTGACTTTAGTTTCTGTCTTCTACCACATTTTCTATTCTAAAAAATGTTTTTTTTTTTTTTTTTAGATAATCTTTAAAAAAAAGAAAAAAAAATGTTTGTTAGCCTTGGAAACTCCGAAAATGCTCTCTAATATTTCACCAAATTCTTAATTTTATTTGTTTTTTTTTTAAATCAAAATTCTCAATCAATTAAGTCTTACTAAAAAAATATTTCAAAATTTTTATAATTTATTAATATATTTTGATGCAGGCCTGCCATTAGAAAAATAATGGAATTGTTGATGGGTTGTTTTGATTTTGAGGATGAATGAGGTAGATCTAATCTGTCATGATAGGTTAACTTATTCAAATATTTTAATAAAATAGTAATTTAATGATCAATTAAACTTTTTTTTTTCACTTATTTTTTAATATAATAATGTGGAATTGAGTGTTGAACTTTCAAACTCTATTTGGATTGAAAATTTCGTTGATATATTTTTTAAGATGATAGTTTATTTGAGATTTTTAAACATTTTGAAAAAAGGGGTTGAGAATTTTAAAATATTAAAAATAGCACTATATTATACCTATTGTGTATATTTTTTTTTCTCTTACTTTTGCACATATTGGTAACGATAAGTATGGTATATTTTTGTTTAGTAAGCACGATGGAGTTTTTATGGTGGGGACATTCCTCTAATTGTATTCTTAATCTATCGAGTTGACTAGGATACGTGGTATGGGACGGATTGACCGTCGTAGGCATCATGTTTGGAGGTTTACTTGGTGGACAACCATTTTACTATATCTGAAGAGAACGGAACTCTCGCTTTCATGGGGCTAGCTCTCAGTCTGTTCTTATTAGTGTCCAGACTGATATGGCTTATATGTGTGCCTTGTGGTTAGGGGTGTTGATGGCTACTACGTCTATTAGCATTCCACTTTAGGATTTATTTTTTTGAGATGTTTTTCGTTTTTCGTACTTTCTTGTTGTGTTTTAGTGTTTTGGCTCTGTGTTGTAGGATTTTCTCGCTTGTTTTTCGTTAAAATGAATATGTACTTATTTATTTTGAAGTTAAAAGATTTAAATTCACTTATGTTAAATAAAAATAAAATAATAAGATTGAAATGAATGTTGTGAAAGTCAAAGATTAGATAGAATATTAATGAAGGGGAATATACGAGAAGATATGCATAAATGAAGAAAACAACACCTACCGCTTAAAAAAGATAAGAAAGCTACTTTTTCAATTTCCATACATGCCTAGGAATATGGGAAGGAAAATGTTTTTTTTGATAAATTCAAGAAAGTAGATTCTTTGGATAATTTTTTTTTTCCTATTATCTATCTATTAAAAAAAAAATTAATAATAATAATTGATTTTATAGCAATGATTTTGGAACAATCTAGTTTTTCTAAGGTCTTAAATGAACATTGCTTTAAATAAATCTAATAGTAAAAAAAAACAAAATTAAAAAAATTTAATTAATGCGAGAGGAAGGATCGAATCCATACCTCTAAGTTAATGACACAAATTTATATGAATAGAGCTGTTTGCCAATAGTAAATATTTAAGCGGTTGGATTTCGATTTTCTATGAAATGCTATATACCTAGCTATCCCTAATCTTTTTCAATCTATTGACATTTTTTTAAAGGGAATTTTTTAAATTAATATAAGACAAAATCTATTTCTCCTTGGAGAAAAATAGGTTTCAATGGTATGGGCTTTGGGCTTGATCAAATGGGCTTTCTCCCTTTTCCGATGGAGCATCAATGGGCCGTTCTACAACGCCCAATTATCAAGGTGAAGTATATATTAAAAAATATGTCCTTTGTCAAATTTTATATTTACAACATATGTCACCTACAATTAATTACCATAATTAACTAATCATAAATTGTCATTTATATTAGAATATGATTTTTTTTATTTACATATATTAATCATCTAAGTAATAATCATTAATATACTATCATATCTCCAAAAAAAAATATATATATATATATTATATTTATAATTATTTTATTGATATCGAGTATAATTTCTCTTCATTTATTTCCTGGCTACAAAATAACTCTCACTTATTTTCTATCCTAATAACAAAATTATGAAAGTTGTAAATTTTCTTTAAGGGTTGAATAAAATGTTTTTTTTTTTTTTTTTTTTGAAGGATATAAAATTATAATTAGTCTAATATAATAATAGCATTATTATTTTCTGGCTATAAAACAACTCTCTTTCACTTATTTTCAAAAATTAATAGAAAACAATTAGTCTAATGTAATAATAATGTTCTTATTTCATGGCTACAAAAAAAAAAAGAAAAAAAAAAAAAACCCTTTCACTTATTTTCTACCATAATAACAAAATTATGAAAGTTGCATATTTTCTTGGGGTTGAATAAAATAATTAGTCTAATATAATAATACTATTATTATTTTCTAGCTACAAAAATAACTCTCTTTCACTTATTTTCTACCATAATAAAAAAAATTATGAAAGTTACATATTTTCTTTAAAGGTTCAATAAAATTATCTAAAATGAATATAAAATAATTAGTCTAATATAATAATATTATTATTATTTCAGGGCTACAAAATAAATCTCTTTCACTTATTTTCTACCAATAATAACACAATTATGATAGATGCATTTTTTGTTTAATTAAAATTAGTCTAATATAATAATATTACTATTATTTTCTAGCTATAAAATAACTCTCTTTCACTTATTTTCTACCCTAATAAAAAAATTATGCATATTTTTATTATTTTGTAAAACTAGTTTTACAATCAAATCATATTTTAGCTGCTGAATTAAATTGCAGTAAATACATCTAAATTTATAATTTTTGGAACAAATATAACCTGTAAAACAAAATAAATAAATTTCGATGCTAGGAGTGGGACAATTGGCTATAAAATTATAGGATTATAATTGACTTACTTCCTTCCTATGACGGTATTTATAATGTTGATCTTCGTCAATCCCTTTTCTTAAAGAGCTTAGAAAAAAGGATCAATTGAGTCCTTTAGACCGTGCTTATACTTCCCCATAGGAAGAGATAGTTGAATTGGTTTAGGCCTATCGTGAGGGTCGGGGAGCGCTCGGCCTGGGGCTGATCGAGCGGTCCTCTTTCGGGCTAGAGAGCCTATTGTTCGAGAGTCTGGCCCAGGCTAGTTTCTAATGGGTCGGACTCCTTTTTTGCCGAGAAGTGGTTGACATTGGGCTTGGTCGACCTTCCCTCGGCCCAACTTCTCATATGGAGAAAAGATATGATATTTTATGCGAATCTAACTGGTATAAATATGTGTCATTTTATTATTTGTACAATGTGAATTTAAATTGAAAATGTATGCGTTTTTTTAGAGGTCAGAAATCCTACAAATATTCATTAAAAAAATGCAATTTGTGAAAAATTAGTTTGCGTAATTAAAAATAAATAAAATGCACAACAATGTTGATAATCGATGGATGGAATTAAAAAGACTTTGAATTTCATTTTAATTATAATTAATAATAGAATTTTAAGTAACTTTCAATTCCAAAAAATTATGTAATTTTTTTTTCAAAGTATTTAATTAAAAATTGAAGGTTCAACCATCCATCTTTGAGATGGGTAGTTGATGTCGGGTCCATTATACTCGAATTGGCGGTAAATTTAAATTATATCAGTATTCTAACATTTTCTCTCACTTGTGGCTTGAAAATTTGTAGAAGGCCAACAAATAGAAAACAATAATAATTGGAGAGAAAATTAGAGTTCAAACTAGCTTAAGTTGGTGGGTTACGATAATTTTATTTTTGAAAATTAACCTTATATAAACATTAGTAGTACCTATAAGTATCTTTGTTTTTTTATTATTTACTCTTTTAAAATATATATATATATATATATATATATATATTTTAAATTTAGTTAAGAATTTAAATATTTTTTTAAAATATATGAAAATCATTAAAAAATTGTGAAGAAATAAATACAATTTTTAAAAGTAAAAATTTAAAAACAAAATCGGAAATCGGGACTTTAATTTTTTTTTATAGAAAAACAATTATGCAACCTGTTTAGTTTTTTTTATTTTTTAAATCCAGAAAACCAAAAAATAATCATTACCCTTTACCAAACATGCATGTGTGATTTTTGTTTTTGTTTTTTAAATCAAAAACTGAAAAAGTGGTTAATTAAACAAGGTTTAAGGATCAAAATGTATTTTTTTTAATTTAGTGACCAAAATTAGAAAAATATTGAACGTTGAAGGACCAAGTTAGAAAAATATTTAAAGTTGATGGCCAAAAAAATATTTAAACCTTAAAAAATATATAAAATAATAATAAGAATAATAATTATTAAGGATCATCCCATATATTCCCATAATTTGCTAAGAATATCAATAGTTACTTCATTGAATTAATCCCTAACTTTCTTCCAAATCTTTAGAAGCATCTTCACGAGAACCAAAGAATTTATACTTTGCAACTAATTATCTCAAAACATTCTTTTCTTGAATATGCTACGATCTTCAAATATTTAGGGCATAATTTGAGATCTCCAAATCTGACCTATATATTTTTGTTTGTTACCTATATTCATCATTTATTTTCTTCACAAAAAATAAAATCATATTTTACTATCAACTTAGTTAAGACACATATCCTCGACCATAAAATATCAGAGATTCAAATCACTACCATACTCGCACATGTTATATGTTATGTTGAATTTTAAAAAGAAAAAAAAAATTACCTTTAAAATTTTCAACCTCAAATATATTAAAATACCATTAAATATATGATACAATGTATGTATCCTCTTTAAAATCTAAATTAACATAGCAAAAGGTTTTGTATGATGAATAAAAAAAAGCAATATTCTTCCTTACAAATTTATAATGTTCCCAACTCATACTTTCAACCCAAGTAATCCAAATGCTAATATCCTCATTATCTTCATATTTTATATGACATTTACACATTTAAAACCTATACAACTCACATGAATTTGTTCTTATACTCCATCCAAAATGTGTCAAAATTAATTTTATTGTCCACCTTCCTTTTTAAGGAGTTGATTAAATTTTTGTTTGGTTTATGCCAAAAAATAGCCACAAAGTAGCTTCTCGTGGAATCATTAAGTGGGCCTGATTGGACTTTGGCCCTCAAAAAAAAAAAACTTTTTAAAAAAAAATATAAAAAAAAAAAAAAAAATTAAGTGAACAGAAAATGTACGAATTATGCCTAAAGAGATTTAAGATAGGATTTAAAGAATAGAATTAGAGGATATATTTGATTGGAACGAAATTACAGATAAATCAAAGTTCATACATTAGTTATGCGGAGGAGATTATCTTCAATGTTGTTTCATGAGACTCGAAATTGAAGTTGTTTTGTAATTATGATACTTCTACTATAACGCTTCAATTGAAATTCTACTATAATGTTTAAATTGAAATGTTTTCTTCTAGTCTCTCACTTGTACTTTATTCTTTAATTAATGAAGTATTTAAAAAAAATAAAAATAAAAATAAAATAAATAGAAGATTGATGCATGTATTACCAATTTTGAATATGTAGACAAATTAAGAGTGATCAAATCAAAGTCCATCCATAATGGGAAAGCAAGGTACTTATCAACTAGTCAAATCCATTTCCAAGAGTGAGAATCTCAATTTATTTAATTAATTAAATCCCATAATTCATCAATATGGATAACGCCAATTTGTAATAGAATAATATAAAGGTGTTAAATAATAATATATCAAATACTCCTAAATTTTGAGGTAGAAACTATATATTTTTTTTTTTTTTTTCCTTTAATAATAAAGTATGAAAATTAATAAAAATTAGAAAGTATGTAGGTAATATTATTTACCACACTATTATAAAAGATTAAGATCGTTGTTATTAGTTATTTCATCTCAAAAGATATTGATAGGATCATTCACAACATCACAAATTGTCATATTACGTAAATGATATTCTAAAATAATATTATTATCATGTATATCTTTCAATTTTTATACGTACTTCTATGTCAATTTTCGTTTTTAACGAAGAAATTCTTGAAAAGTATTTTTTTGGGTCAAAATTTAAGCATATTTTTGTATAATTTAACCTAATATAATTGTGTTTGTGAAGGAATAAAAATTTTAAGGCTGTTGCTGTTTTTTTTATGTGGTTACCCACATGCAAGTTCTTTTATAAGAAACAGCCTACGTTAAACGCAACCCTACACAACAATTCTGCCCCATCTTACTCTTTCAACATTCCAAAAGGAAGTCAAAAAAACAACCAAAAAAAACCTATGCCCTTTCATTTCATAATTTGCTCCAAAAAAACACACTCACAGTTAGCTAGCTGCATGTGTTGCTAATTTTACTGTCATATGTAAATTCAACAACCTAGGAATCAAACCAAGAACAAGAACATAATGTTTAATTAATTCGATTAGAAGAAGAGAAGATCCGTAATATATAAGTAAAAGATACGATGCTCGGATTTAAAGTGAACAATTTCTATAAAAAAAAATATGAATATGTCAAAACAATACTTTCCTCTTGGTTTTTCATTCAACATAAGATGTTTATATACAACATAAACTAAACCTAATTTTTATATCAAGTATGAATAAAGATAAAGATAAAAATATAAATGTAAATAAATAACTCCGATATATAGTCTAATATGTCGGTTGGTCTAAAGATACGACGCTCGAGAGACGGACTCCTTTCTAATTTGTCATTTATTCCAGGAGAATTGAAGACTTGTCAAAAGTTGGGGTGTTGGTGACGGATTTGTGCTATCGGTTTTGTCATTCGTTCAAAGGATGTTGTAGTTCCATTCGGCGCGAAGGGAATCAAATGAGGTGGCGCATCAGTTAGCAAAACTAACTTTAACTCTTCCTCAGAATGTGGTTTGGTTGGAGGATTTTAGTTAGTCGTTTATTTTGAGTGATATTTCTCTCGCTTAAGTTTTGTCCTGAGTTTTGCTCTAAAAAAAAAAAAAAATTGTCGGTTGCTCTAATGATTTTTTTTATTATTTATTTATTTAAGTAATGTATATGAATAATATTGAGTGGCATTCATTGTCAAGGGGCATAGAGTGAGTCAATGATGAATGTAAAAGTGGGGTGTCGACACGTGTTATGTTTGGAGGTTTATTCATTAAGCTCTCATTAATAGAATGATCATCATCAAAATCCAAGGATAAGAAATGTGTGTTGAGGGATGCCTTTGGATCTTACCTTTTTTTTTTTTTTTTTTCCTCCATGGTTTCTGCCAACTTGCTCCATAGGAATTAATCCTAAAATATCTCAACTCTCTCTCAATGGAGAAGATGCTAGCTTGATACCAAATGGGTTTGTTCTAGTGGAGTTATGTCGAAAGAATATCTACCAGTGATCAAGTTTATTCTTAGGTTATTAAATTATAAATTTTGTCTCTGTAATTTAGAGAAAGTTAGAATTCCGTCTCTGTGAAGTTTGATAAAACCTAATAAATAGTCTATATTGTTAGTAGTCACTAGATTGTGAGTACGTGTCAGTTAGTCATTCATGTCTTAATGAGGTGGTCTTTTATATATTTAGTTGTGCATAAGAAATGCATGAGTTGAAAATTGACAATCTATTGTAGTTTCTTTTATGAAAATTGACAACTCGTTTTTTATCCTAACTAAATACAAAAGAAAGATCACCTCATTGAGACATGAATAACTATTTGTCACGTACTCAATCGATTGTAGAGATTATTTATGAAGTTTTATCGAACCATATGGACAAAATTATAACTTTAAAAAAAAAACATTTCAAACAACTAGTTTGATAAAAAAAAAATTCTTACCAGCCACTATTTAAAATTTGACACCTAGGAAAGAAGAATGAAGAAAGAAAGGGAAGTGTTTTTTTTTTTTTTTTTTAAATAATAAATAATTGTCAAATTTGGAAAGGTGGTAATTATGGAGTGGTTAAAGTGACGAATAATGTCGTTTACTCCCTCATTTCATATAATAAATTTGGCAACATGTTAAGAATATGTATAAAATATTAAAAAAATTATCCTAAGCTAATTATTGAGGAGTGATTTAACAAGACGTACATTCCCACCACAAAACAAATCTCTTTTGGAAGCATAATAAATCTAAGTATTGCAATGCACTATTCTTAAGGTCTTCACTCGTCACACAAAGAATATTATATAAAAACCACACAACATAGAACAAATTAGAAATTGATGAAAATAAGGTAGGTGTCATTTTTAGCACCTTAATTAATTAGCTACCCATTCATTTGTACATGATTTTTAACTTCCATATATATATATTACACGGAGACAACGACTTAGATATCATTATATTACACAGAGACAATGACTCAGATATATCTAATGATATGATATTGTTCATTTTGAACATAGCTTTCGTGGTTTTGTTTTTTTGGTTTCAAACAAAAGACCTCATATATCAATGGAGATAGTTGTCCTCACTTATATACTCATGATCTCCCTCTTATCTAGTCAATGTGAGACTTTGTTTGTATGACTTTTTCCCCCTGAAATAAAGTTTCATCGAGCCTCCGTGTTTTACTGATCTTGAGCTTATTATTTAAAATTCAACCCAGGAAGACTGTGACTAAGTCATTTTTAGCTCACCCACT
The DNA here is from genome assembly GCA_028017165.1 of Herpetospermum pedunculosum. Lineage (NCBI taxonomy): Eukaryota > Viridiplantae > Streptophyta > Magnoliopsida > Cucurbitales > Cucurbitaceae > Herpetospermum > Herpetospermum pedunculosum. Next base: position 3,224,977 of record CM051530.1, read on the forward strand.
TCTTTCTTCTAGACTAGAAGATTCTAGCAATACGAGATTTTCTGTCGACAAGGCTAAGTCGGGGGCATGAGTATATGATACCACTTATAAGGGGGCAACGACTCAGATATCTCCACAACGGTATGATATTGTCCACTTTGAGTATATCCCTCATAACTTTGCTTTTGGTTTCACCAAAAATGTCCACTTTGGGTATTTATCTCTCATGGCTTTGCTTTTGGTTTCACTCAAAAAGCCTCATACACATAGATGTCCTCACTTATATACTAATGATCTTCCATTTATCTAGCCAATGTGAAACTTTGTTTGTATTCCCAACATATACTTAGACCTATATTTATCAATTTTGATGCTTTATTATTCTTAGATGTTTGATTATAAAATTTTGCCTAGTTTTTTTTTTTTACAACATGTGGGGGTGGGGGATCGAACCCGTAACCTTTTGGTCATTAGTCTATACAATATCGGTGGAGTTATGCTCGTGTTGGCGCCTAATCTTTTTATTATCTGGGTTGGAAAAGAAAATTAGAAAAAATTGAAAATTTTCAGATAATTAAACTATGTTAATTAGTGCTGGTGATGTTTGATAATGATGGTGACTCTTCGAACCATCCATTAAAGTTGAGACTGTTTGAATTTTGTGGGTGATAGAATTTGGCTGGGTCCGACGTTTAAAGTTGATTTATATCTTGCTTTGTTCAAATAAGGTGCCTTCTTCTTTCAAAGAATAAATTCAAACACAATATGTCACATTACACCTCCTTCACTCCCCTTTTCTTTTTTAAGAATAATGTTCATCGACACGTCCACAATAGTCCGATAATCACTAAACAAAAATGGCAACTCGAACATAGTTCAACTGGCGTAAAGAGAACCAACCCCACTCTTTTGAGAAAAAAAAAATTGCTAAACGAAAATGAAAAAAAAAAGTCAAAATTTTACCATTCCTTCTTCTACCTATGCATATAAGTTTTTTTAAAAAAAAAAAAAAATTAATTTTTAAAATTACGCCCCAAACTTAAATAAGTGTTGCAATCTTACCCCTAAACTTATCAAGTTATGTATCAATTTTAACCATCAAGGTTGGCCTAGTAGTCATAAAGGGTCTTGGGACTTCAATGCCCTGGTCTTGGGACTTCAATGCCCTGAGGGAATTGGTTCAATTATTCTTGGTGGCCATCTACCTAGGAATTAATTTTCTACGGGTTTCATTGCACGTAAGCTGGCCCGAACACTCACGGATATCAAAAAAAAAAAAAAAAAAAAAAGTTATGTATCAATTTTTACCCTAAAATTAAATTTTTTTTGGGATGAAATTGAAAGTTTATATGGGTGAAAATTGAAACTTTCCCATTTTTTTATACAAACCCTAGATTTTGTTTGTGATTAAAAATGTGGGAAGTTTTATTGTGTAAACCCTAGATTAAGTAACATATGGGTTTTGTTGTTGAGTGTGCATTAATTGAAGTGAAGTGGGTCTCACTCACTGCAAAGAATGAGTCAATAAAAAAACAAAAACAAGATGAGAATCTTAACAAACTGGGTTGGACCTGATTTTTGTGCTGATTTTATGGCAAAACTGAACTCAGTCTGTACACACATAGTACAATGAAGATCATTATCATCTTTTCAGCTGAATTCTTCAAATCAAATTAAACCCTTTTTCCACCTTCTCTTAGTGCCTAATTTAGGTTATTTCTCTTGATGAAATGAAAGAACATAGGGAAGAAGAAGAAAAAATTAAGCTTTTTTTTTTATTATTATTTTAGTAAATTTGAGAGAGGGGATTTAAAAACTTCCGACTTTGAAAAGAGTATATGTCAATTATTACGAAGATGGGAGGATACATCGAGGGAAGAGGAAACATGTTTTATGTGTTTGTGCCCGTTATTATGTAGGGTGGGGAATTCATCGAGAAAACAGGTTTTGTGTGTCTTTACATGTCAATTATTATGTAGGGTGGGAGATTTATTGAGGAAACATGTTTTATGTGACACATAAAACATGTTTCCTCAATAAATCTCCCACCCTACATAATAATTGACATGTAAACGGACACACAATTTTATGTGTCCGTGTCTATTTACATGTCAATTAGCATGCAGGGTGGGGATTCATTGAGTAAACATGTTTTATGTGTTCGTGTCCGTTTAGTTTATACTCATGTTAATCATTGAGTAACATGTTTTATGTGTCCATTGAGTTTAGTTTATACTCATGTTAATCATTGAGTAAACATGTTTTATGTGTCCGTTGAGTTATGCTCATGTTAGTTACAGGTTCATGTCGGGAAAAAAAATAAAAAATTGAAGGGTTTGTAAAGATATAATTTTGTGAGGATGATTTTAGGGTATAAGATGTTAGTACGTTAAAAAGTTTCTTTTTTTCTGTTGGGGAGGATTTTGATCTCGTGAGAAACGGTTAGAATTTGCAGGGTGTGAGAATCCTTTTGAAAAGAAAATAAAAATCTCAAAGTATCTATTTTTTTTTCTTTTTTTCTTTTTTTTACCATTATTTTTTGCCCAAATTCTTCTCAAAGTTCCCTATAAATAGTGACCATTTGTAAGGAGTCCTTTGATAGGCTCTCATTCATCCTCTCTTCTCTCAATAAAAATATCTCCTTTATAATTTTTATTTTTTCTCTCTCTTTATTTATTTTTCTTTATAAGAAAAAAAAAAAAGTGAATTTTGGGGCAGAAGTGAGGAAAATAATAGGTGATATGCTGTTGACAGAAGATAGAGAGCACACATGATGATATGCAAAATTCAATTCTTTTTTAGAAATTTAGATAACACACTCTCTGCATCTCTCTCCATTTGTGCTCTCTATGCTTCTGTCATCACTCTCTTCACCCTCCTTAATATCCCATCTTTCACTTTCATTTCCATTTTTTTTTCCTCTTTTTTTCTCCTTTTTATTTTAATTTTCATCAACCATTATATCTTAGATTATTTAAGTTTGTACAATTTGTTGAGTTAATATAACCCTAAAAAAATGTGCTGATTTTTCTGTTAGATGTGTTTTGTGTTTTGCAGTCCAAATTGGGCAAGGGGATGAGGAGAATTATTGAGAAATATGCACTTTTTCAAGTCATGTTTGGTAAGGGTTTTATGTTTTAATTCTCTAACAACTTTTTTTTATAATTGGGGTTTCTCATTTTCACATATTTAATTTTTCCATCTTTTCATTTTCATAGATTAATTCATGCTAATTACTTCCCAATAATTGAAACCTTAAGGACCCGTTTGATAAATTTACAACTTTTAGAAGTGTGTTTTGAAACTTTAAGGACTCGTTGGATAAATTTTCAAACTTTTGGAAGTGTGTTTTGAAACCTTAAGGACCCGTTTGATAAATTTTCAAACTTTTGGAAGTGTGTTTTGAAACCTTAAGGACCCGTTTGATAAATTTTCAAACTTTTGGAAGTGTGTTTTGAAACGGCCTTAAGGACCCGTTTGATAAATTTTCAAACTTTGAAGAGTGTGTATTTTCCGGAATCTTAAGAACCTGTTTGATAAATTTTCAAACTTTGGAGGTGTGTTTCGAAACCTTTAGGGACCCATTTGATAAATTTCCTAACTTTGAAGAAGAAAGAAGAAAAATACTTAACTTTTTGGATAGTAATAGATGTGGAAATCAAAAGTGATGATAAACATGTAACAAATGGCCAATTTTTCCTTCCAAATGAGTTGATTAATGTTCTTTTAATTTCCTTATCTTTTTTTGGAAACTAATGCAGGAAATGAAGGGCTGCAACATATCTTATTAATAACAAGATGCTATTCCATGAGATATTAAGAGAGTAATAAAGTGAATATTCCTCAAAAGGGAGAAATGAGGCTCACACTGCCACTTGCTTGATTAATTTGTGGGGGAGAGAATGGTCAATTCATCTTGCAAATGTGTGTTGTGTTTTATTGATTAAAAAAAAATGGAAGGCAAAGAAGAGGGGACAATTGAGATGGGTTTGGAATAATTCCTCACCTAAATGAAGGCCATTATCATTTCAACACATTCCACAAGTTCTCTTCTCTCTGCCATTTTGGTCCATTAGGTTTGAGACAAGATTGAAGGGGGAAAAAGTAGTTTTATATGGTGCCAAAATTGTGTATTATTCAATTATTTGGATATATGTTACAAGGAAATGTATAATATAATTCATTTTTTTTACCTACATTAATATATTCATCAGAAAGTCAATTGGATTATCTATTACACAAAGACACATGTGTGTTGTTGGTTAAGTCCTTGACATGAGTTAGGGGGCCGCCTTGTAACGTAATTTCTCCAGTGGCGACTTAAATACGCAACAAGATATTGTAAATAACAAGAACTTAATATTGTATGTAAAAAAAACCCTAAAGCATACATGATATATCATAACATTGTTGTTGTGTGATGAAGGGAATTAAATCTTAAATGTGAGTTTGTATGGGATTATAATATAGCTTATAACACAAATATTCCTTGAAACACAACATAAAAGAAAGATGGAAAAAAATCCAAAATGATTATTTGAAGGTGGAATGTTGGGAAAATATCTCCAATGGAAGAGGAGAGATTGAGGTTGGTATTTGAGAAAGCTATATTGGTTGGGTGGGTGGGCAAGTGGGGCAATAATAATATTATGTTTTGTTCATTACACAAAATGGTGAAGTATTTGAGGCTTAAATTACAAAGTTTGATGAGGACTTTCACAAGTTTGTGTTGGCTTGATAAGTAGTTAGTAAGACACTGACAGCCCTTTGTCTTTTTGAAGCAAAAGAAACACACAAAAGAGAAAAGACTAAAGAGGAAGGATTCCACTTGCCCTTGCCCTTGCCCTTGTGGTCTCCCCCCTCCACCCACTTTCAACCATCTCTCCCTTACATATATACACATATATATACACATATATACCCTTTCCATCTCTATACACAATTAACATTTCTCTCCCTCTCTTCCATAAATTGCAAACTTTGGAATCATAATATTCAAAGTGCCTTGTCTTTTTATTAATGGTCCACCATTTGGAGGGATTTACTTATGTGATTGTGAGCATATACATGGGATGGGATCCCTTTTCTTGCTAAATATCTCTTCAATTATTTTAACTACTATGATAAACTATATACTAATTGAATATGGAGCGATGTGTTAGTGTTGTGATAGTTGTGATGATTCATATCAGCGTTTAAAGTTAATCAATAAGGTCACTTTCTTAGTGTTGTGATAGTTGTGATTCATATGTAAGGTCACTTTCTTAGTGTTGTGATAGTTGTGATTCATATCAGCGTTTAAAGTTAATCAATAAGGTCACTTTTCTATCCGTCAATCGTCCCAAATAAAGAGGATTGGTTAAAAAAAATCAAATGAAAGTAAAGAATGAAGTAAGTTTGTTTTCTGGACTTAGTTCATCCTTCATGGATAATGAGAGTAACAATAGTGTAAAGATCTAGTCATAAGTTCGAGTCACTCAACGCAACATACTTGTTAACTCATAAGACATTAAGACTATTGAAGTCATTATAGTTATTTTATTGACTGTAGGTTTATAAATAGTCGGTGGACCAAAAGTAGGTTGTGTTATATAATAACCCAGTTCACTCAACTCCAAGTTGGTGTCCGGTGTCCCAAACACCCGGTAAGTACTTTAACTTTATTATTTCCCTTTTTGCTCTCCCTCTCACCATCAATTACTTGATTTCATGAGCATCAAAGCAAATTGCAGGTTGCAGGTACCAACTAGCAAATTGATTCAGTCACTGCAAGTTGCAGGTAGCACCCTAAAAGCTAAGATGGTAAAAAAACATAAACAATAAGAACTTCTAGAGATGGGCTAGATTCATTGAAGAAAAAATTCAATCCATTTTTTCACCTGCCAAATCTGTTAAAGGATCTAATTAACTGCCAGTCAAACCATAATGACATTTAGCAAAACCAGTAAATGTTCTCTCATGAAAGCTAATGGAGACGATCCAAAAGTCCTCATTTGAGTTTCCCATATTTAACCAAAAACAATATAAGTGCTCCACTATCTAACAAAACACATAGCCAATATCAGAATTCCACTCCAAAATTTGTCATCATGTAATGCATTCATTCAAGAACTTGGGCCACTCCATGAAAATACTAGCTTGAAGATGATGATAAGAGCGACAGCCCCAAATGGAGTTTGTCGAGTCAGAAATCACAGAGAAATGTGTTTGGTTCAGTTCAGCAGAAAAAATGAAAAAAAAAATAAAAACTTGACTGTTTGGCTCTGCACAGGGGCTTGTCAACGCCACCTTATTGGCTCTGGCAAAGCTGCTGCAGTGCGCTGTGGCACAGTGTTGTCAACCAACAAAACCTCGATGGTTGTTGCATTTGGCCATTTTAGGCAGGAAGGTTACTTTATGGAAATGGAAAATGAGAGAATTCAATAGAGAGAGAGAGTATTCTGAAACTGAATTCCAATAAAAAGGAAGGAAGAGAGACATCCAAATTGACTTCCACACATCTCATCATTGCACTGTTACTCACCCAGTTATGTCCTTGTAATGACAAACAAACACATTCTGTTGTGTTATTTTTCCAGCTAACCTGGCCTCCCTCTCTCTCTGTCAGTCTTTATCTTTGTGCTTTGACAAAGGAAAGCAAATGCTACTGTTCTGTACAAATTAAGCTTGGCCATTAGTGAGTGTCTGCTACAGTACCAACCAGAATCCAATGGGGCAAAACGCTACCGAATAACAGCCATGGCTTTACCTGTAATGGAAGCATGATTTGAGATGAAGTAATTACATTCTTTTAAATTGTCAACAATACACGAACCGTATTCATCTCGTAGAGATGATGAGAGGGCAGGTCTAGGATGGTGTTGTGAGCAGGGTTTTGAAAGGCTGCGCACTAAGACGCAAAGACCGTCTGAAGCCTAGGCGCAAGACATACATGAAAGCGCGGGCTTTATTTTGCGTGGCGCACTATGTATAAAAACATTAAAAAAATTATACATGTATATACACACAATTAAAAGACCTTCATACGAAGAAATGAGTGTTTAACAAAGAAAAATCTATAAAAGATAAACAAGGTTCAAATATTAGTCTTTCAACTTAGAGTCAAGTCAATACTCCACAAAAAAACATGAAACAAAACAACAATAACCACAAATAAAAAGAAGAATGAAGTTGTGGGATGTGGGTTGTTGGAGTTGGCGGCGACGACAACAACGAAGAGCTGAAGAAGAAGAAGAATGAAGTTGTGGGTTGTGGGAGAAGTCAGGTTGGAAGAAGGAAAATGAAAAGGATTCAAAAGTGAGGAGGAAGAGGAAATGTCGAAGGTTTTAGTTCATTTAAAAAAGATATATATGAATAAAAAATAATTAACCCAAAACGCAGAAACTCTTGCATTTAGAGTTAAAAAAATATATATATTTGTTTCAAATAATTACCCAAAACGCAAATTCTTGCGTTTTGGATAAAAAACAAAAAAACAAAAATAAAGAAAGAAATCAATCGAGGCGCGTTGGGCGCGCGATTTGTGCTTTACCAAAGTCGCAACCAGGGCAAGCGACTTATTAACCGTGACTCGCCTATTCAAGGCGAGGTGCCATAGTTGCGCCTAGCCACGCATCTGAGGGCGCCTTTCAAAACACTGGTTGTGAGACCCCCGAATCAAAATAGTAAGGGAACCTTGCAAGTTTTTAGTAAGTTTGTATAGTTTGTATTTGGATGGTGCAAAATAATAAGTTTCACAAATATTGTAAGATGAATTTGAGATTTATAAATTAGTGTGCGACTTGAAAGGTGGATTTTAATATTTATAAAATTTGGGCATATGGAAATGTCATAGCAGTGCAATGAGCTTCCTTCGATTGATAATGAGATGTGATAGCAGAGGAATGGGCTAATCTTGTTTTACTAAATGAAAAATTAATGACACAAACAAGACACAAGTGCAATTTGAATAAAAGCATTTGGAAGAATTACACTCAAATATACTAGAGTTGCACTTAAATGACATCCCATTTTGGAGGATAAAACCAGCCATTCATTTCTTGGCCCTTCTTCCAAACTTGCTATATAGGCAAGTTAATCTATGGTGTCTTCAGCTTCAGCAAATATCTCTAATGAGCTATATATTGGACTATGTTGTATATAGGTTTGGAAACATGAAAAATATACATTCATAGAACTGCCTAGATCAAGGGTATTATGAGATTTCAACATTACTTACGACGCTTGATGAGGCGATTCCAGATTATCAACTTCCTGGTCCTCCTTCAATGAGCGATTGTGAAGATGCCGCGTAAAACTGGTAGTTGTGTCCAAGAAATAGAGAGTGCATAACATTATACAGCAACAAGCAAACATAGGAATTGGCCCAAAAATCCAGAGAAAGAGAGGGAATGAGAAGTAGAATGCTCGCAATCCGAGGGACCAGAAGATGCTGCCTCGATTCAAGTTTCTCGCGACATAGTGAATAGACTCTTTGTGATCTCTCCATGTAGGAACAGTGGCCAAAAAGCTAACATGAGCATAATATCTTATTGACTGCACATTGCATAGAAAGGCAACAAGGAAGCACAGCAAGATTGAGAAGTACTTGATTGAAGTACAAAGGGCCGACTTGTTGCCATAAACAAAATGCAGTTTTGCATTACTCAAGTCCGATGAGCTGCTCACGAAAACACCAATTAGCGAACTGAGAGTTATCGCTGTTGTTGCTAAAAGTGTAGATGCCATTATGTTGTTTCGTATTGTCTGAACGGTTAAAACACCATTCTTCAATGGATCCTGGAAATAAAACATTGCACCACGTTCAAGCCTCAAACATACAGGACAGAAACCTTAAAACTGAAGAAAATGGATTTCCCTTACGGCTTTACCCATCATACAAATATGTATTAGTTATATGAAAACAACATTATTGCATAAAGTAGTTTCTGCAAAAGAAGTGATTCATTTAATGGTGAACATCATATTGGGGGATCTACTATAAAGAAGCCATGGACCTCCGTCAAATAGTACAATTGCTGCACAAATAGAGGTACATCTGAACATCTAGATTGCTTTTGCAGAAGTTAAGCATGGATAAGCACAAGGACATTGAAGAACTTTCAGTTTTGACATGAACTTGAAAAATCTATTGCTTTACTAAAGAGAGGAAATATTCACTCGTGAAGATGATTATGCTAACTTGTATTCCTATGACGTCATCTGCATTTCATAAAATTGTGACCTCTATAGTTGCATCTCATATGTGTATTATTAACTGTATAGCTCCAATGGTAACAAAAAAGAATGAGAGTAAAAGAATATTAACTACGCAATATAGATTGGAAGAGTACGGAACAACAAGAAATAAGTTGTGAAATGTGAAGCTCCACAACACCTCAACAAATTGAATAATTTAGGAAAATTCCGTTGATGATTTAAGGCCTGTTTGATAATTTTTGAAAATTGTGTTTGTTTTCTCTAATTTCTCTATAATGGTTTTCAACTTTCTTTTCGAAATATTTGATTTCTTAGCCAAATTCCAAAAACAAAAACAGTTGTTTACTACTTTTTTTAGTTTTTCAAAATTTGGCTTGGATTTTGAAAATACTTGTAAAAAGTAGATAACAAAACAAATGAACTTATAGGTAGATGTAGTGTTTATAAGCTTAATTCTCAAAAGCCAAAAACCAAATGGTTATCAAACGGTGCATTAAATTTTAAGCCATCTCAGCAACACAAAAGGACAATTATCTTCATGTTGGAAAAAGCTATCTATCATTGGATAAAGACTGGTCCAGTTTTTTCAAAGTTCCAAGCTGACTCAACTTAACAGCAACTAACGAGATGTTGAACTCAATAATGGAGAAGGCAGTGTTGAAACATTGTACTGCTACGAAGAGGACATTCATCTGTCTTTTTCTCAAATACAACTTTATCACTATAACAGTGACCACAAGAGCATGAAAAGAACCATTCAGAAATTACAGTCATTCAACTGATAAGATTTCCATTCGCTAACCGTCCAAGGAATTCTAAGTACATGCTCAGTACCCAATGCCCCCACCAAGAACAGAAGCAAATCATTACCCATCACAATTCAATTGACAATGCACCTAATATCTAATTAGTTCAAAAGTAATTTTGAAATGCATGTTTGAGAGTAATTTTGAAATGGTTAAAATCACTTTTGTAAGGTTTAAAATCAGTCCTGAACATATGTTTAATCATTCAAAATCATTTCGAATGATTAGAAGCATGTTTCGAATTAATTGTGAATGTGACAAAAATGATTTTAACCGTTTCAAAATAAATGACTCTCAAATGTTCATAGCCCACAATTTCCAATAACAATTCCCACCCTCCAAAGAAGTTGTTGAAACTTAGAAACTTACAGTCATCATGCAAAACACCCATTGCCGGCGGGACTCGGCGTTGAGGCCAATGACCGTCCGTCGGGGGTTCCGAAATATGGTAAGGACCAACCAGACGTGATAGACAGCCAACAAACAGAGACCTAAAGGCACGAGCACAAAGTCAATGGAAGCCTCCTCCATTGGAGCTCAACACTCAAAAACTTCCTCTTCTCGCTAATTCAAAACCATGGAAGAAGGTAAATGGCTGAATAGAATAGACTGAGATTCAAGCAAAGGACAGGCAAACGAGATCCTCTCTGGAAAAGCTACTCGAATAGTTCCTAACGAGAGGCTTCAATTCCTCAGACGGCGGAATCAGATCCCGCTACCTCGATTTGGGTTTTCGACAAGAATAAAAATATGAAAACAACTTGGTTTTGAAATCGAGATGAAATTGACCTGTTGTTGACTCGTTCATCGTGTAACGAGCTGACTATAAAGCTCTACAATTAGTGGAGTTATTTCATACTTGGAATCAAGTATCGACGTTGATTCTCACTCCATTTTTTAGCAGTAGAGAGAAGTTGGCACTGTTTTTTATGGATAAACCCTAATGTTGAATGTTGATGATCTTCAGCAGCGAGGAACTCCGATAATTGGTTCAACAATGGCTGATCTTTAGTGCCCACATTGGACGATCAACCACGAAACTCTAGAAGAAGCTGTCTTCTTTTTTTCCTTTTTTTTTTCATTTTTAAGGAGCAAGGGACTGTGTTTTTTTTTTTTTTTTTTTAATATTGTTATTTTATAATGTTGTTTTAAATACCTCGTTTACCGGAGACAACATGGAAGTAGGAACAAACTTCGTTATAATTTCGGGACGGGTCATCCGTGCAAATACAACTCAGGAATGTTGTGTTATTTTCTTTTCTTAAGAAAAAATAACTTTTATCCTTGAATTTTTAATTGCATCAAATCGTAGTTAGAGAGTAGATAAGTATTGCAATCTTAACTTTTAAATTAAATTTTTTTTTGCAATTTTTACCTTTTTATAGATTTTCATTTAAAAATTCGTTAAAAAACTATTCTTGTGTACTTTAGATAGATTATAAACAAACAAACAAAAATAAACAAACAAACAAAAATGTATAGTATGAAATTGATAAGATTTCGATAATTTGATCACTGGAGTTTAAACTTTGTTTGAGTTTAGTTTATATTTGACTTTTAGGTTTTAATATAGTGGAGTTTTACTCACGAAATTTTCACTCGTCATTTGTGTTAACTTTAATTTATTTGGGATGACATGGAATGTTTTCTCCCCTCTCACTTAAACATTTTTACTTTTCGAATGTCGAATTGTTGACGGTATGGTACTTGGACAACATGCGGTCAAATTAGAAGAGAAAGTATAGAGGGAGAAAGTAAAGAAGTAATCTATGATTGAAGGGAGTGAGACGGAGAGAAAATATGAGAGAGAAATAGAGTGAAGTGAATCTAATTTTTAAGATTTATGATAGCTTGACGTCGTGAAGAAGATAAGTCTTTTCCAATTTTCCATAAAAGTTTTTCGACTGAAAAATTATCAATTAGGTCAGTAGCAGCCTTTGGAGTTGGGATAAGTAGGTAGTTGGTAAACCAAGTAAGCACGTAAAGTTGTCTAAGAAAAAAAATATCGTTTAGGCGGATGCCCTATACCCTTCACACCTAGGACTTTGCGATCGAGGAGCAAAAGAACCCCAACACATATTCACATTAGTGAATTGCTTGAATGGATAAGGGAAATGCACGTTTGAGAGTTTGCTTTTTAAACTTGAAAGTTGAGTGGTTTTTACAATTTATCCAAAAAAAAAAAAAAAAAAAAGAAAAAGAAAAAGAAAAAGTAGGAAATCACATATTGTAAAAAAATAAAATAGAAGAAAAGAAGGGTTTAAATCTTATATCGGTAAACTTTAAAAATATATTTCATTTTTGCTCATAAACTTTCAAAAGATTTCATTTTGATCCTTAAACTTCTAGATTTGTTGTATTTTGCTCCCTAAAGTTTAAAGTTTGTAATCAGTTTGGTCACTACTTTTATTTTGATTCTAACAAATGAATTTCATACATTTAAGGATATGTTATAATATGTTAATTCGAGCATGCATTCAAACCACATCATTTTGATTCTAACAAATGAATTTCATACATTCAAGGATATTATTTAAGGATATGTTGTAATATGTAAATTCGAGTATGTATTAAAACCACAAGTTAAATTTGAGTAATGAGTGCGAATTTTGGGTAAAAAAATAACATAATAATGAGCAAAATTATGATGTTTCTAAATTGAGATGTAGATTTTGAAAGTCTAAAGACTTGAATGAATTCCTTCGAAGAAAATAATAATAATGTATTAAAAAAAAAAAAAAACCGAATGAAATAATTATTTTTATTTATGGAAGTTGAAGACCAAAATTGAATCATATATATATTTATTTACTGTCAAGAAAGAACCGGAACACAAACAAATCCCGCACCTCTTCGTCGCGGGAAGTCAATTTCGCTGTAACAATGGCTATCTCAATCTCAATGGCTTTTCTCTCTGTGGCGATCCACTGAGACTAGTTCGATAGGCCATTTTCTTCAGTAGAGTAATTTCTTCCGTCTTCTGTAAGTTTCTTTGGAGTACAATACAATGACCGATAGCGCCAAATCAGTTTTCGAAGAGGAGAATTCGAAGCTTGAAACCAAGTCCAAGCGCGGCGCTGATGTCGAAGATGCTGATCTTACTGTGAAGAAGTTTAGAACGGAAGCTGCTGCCGGTGTAGCTGATGGAACTGGAGACTGTACCAGCAGAAAGTTGGAAGCTGTTAATGGCGATGAAGAAACTAAGGTCATCAGGAGGGGAGTCGAGTTTGAAATTGAAGCGGATGCGGCGGAGGATAAAGGGTCCAGACATACAATGGAGGATGCCTGGGTTTTGCTCTTGGATGCGAGCTTGGATTTTCCTGGGAAATTGAGGTTCATAGTTGTTTGAGTTAATTAACATGGTTCTATTGCATTTGTACCCTTGTTGAGTTTATAATATGTGGTTCGTTCATGGGTATTAGCTCGAATTGGCAATCCCTGAGCATATGTTTCTGGGAACGATTTTCACCATCACCCGTTATGTTACTCCTCTAAAACAGCTGATAGAACTGGTTAAATCATGAAATGTTTATTGCTAGCTAAGGAAGCGTCAAAATGTTACTTCATGAACTTCCATCATGAAGCCAAAATTTCAATTAGTTCTTTGTTTTTGTGGTCAGATGTGCACATTTTGCTATCTATGACGGACATGGGGGTCGGTTAGCTGCCGAGTACGCTCAAAAGCATTTGCAGATGAATGTTCTCTCGGCTGGGTTACCACGTGAGTTGGTGTGTTTTGCCTAGTCTGTTTTTGTGCATATTAGATTATTACATAATCTGGAAACAAGGACCTCATAGACTGAACCTGTTTTAAACTGGTTATATATGTTTATGTCAAATGGAGGAACAGTGGCTAACCTCATCTATCTAGAATAGATATTAGAGAATATGATAAACATGTTGATTAACTTATAATCTAACAGCTAGCGTGTTTACCAGTATAACCTGAATTTAGCTGCAAAAATAATTATACTACTTTGAAAAATAAGTAACTCAATAGGCACTCCGACTCATAAAATAGATAGTATTTTTGGTCATGGCCTTTTTTTTCATCACTAATTTCCAGTTTTTGGGTAAGTTTTCACGATATCTGGTTGCCTGGCCATGATGTCCTATAATTATTTATCACATTATCAATTTCCCTGACAGTTTCTTCACCTGCATTTTAATCCTGCTATGTAAATGGTATTGAGATTTTTGTATCATCGTTTCATATTATACAAGTGGTGCCCTGCACCTGACCATATTCTCGTTTTCTGACTTCCGGCCTCTTTGTTTCACTTGTTCATGTTGATCCAGTTGGATGTAAAAGCAACTAAAAGGGCAATACTTGATGGTATGAATGATTTTTGTTTTCTTTTTCATCAGCGACTTCTGAATATGGCATTTGTTGTCTCATTTGCCATTTAATGTACTTAATTGCCTTTTCTTATATTGCAGGATTCCGAAAAACGGATGAGTCTCTTCTTCAAGAAAGTTCTGCAGGTACTTATATGTTTAAGTTATGCCGGTTGGTTACTTTCAGCATTCAACATATTATTGGCAATCTATAATTTTTTATAATTATGTTTATACTATAAAAGTAAGCTTAGCTGTCCTATTTGTATTGTATCCATGGGAATGTAGAGAAGGGTTAAACCTAATTGTCTACCAGGAATAATCATATGTAGGCAATGGGGTTCATTGGTAAATGGAAATGTATGATTCACCGTAATATAGCCTATTGGGTCATGATTATGTTCAAATTATTTTCATTGAGTAACTTTTTTATGATAAAAAACAAAACTCACTAATTAAAAAGATAGGATAAATTGCCACATGAGCATAGCTTAGTGATTAAGGCATCTACTCATTACTTTGAGGTCGGACTTCGGAGGTTTGAATCCCCGGCCTCACATTTATTATACTTCAAAAAAGGGTGTAAATTGAATTCTCTTTTTTCCTCTTATAGTATTTCTTCTATCTTGACCAATTGAAGATGTTTATTGTAACTCCCTTGGTTTGACGCTTTTCTTGTAAATTTCATACAATGAAATTGTTTCATAAAAAAAACATAAAAAAAGATAAATAAGCCATCTTTGAGAAGGCCAAAGGAGTAATAGAAAAAACTCTCCGGTTGACTTGAATAATAAAAGTGTAGTTAACCACTATGGGTGGTGAGTCGTGATCATCTACCTAAAATTTAATATCCTACAAGTTTCGTTGACAACTAAATGTAGTAAGATCAGACGATTGTCCTGTGAGAACAGTGGAGCACAAGCAGGTCCGAATATTCAAATATATATATATATTTTTAAAATGTAATTGAAAGAGGCCCCTCTTGAAGCCAAAGAGGTACCATTCACAATCTCATGAAAACCGTGTTTCTTATTAAAAAAATAGAATCTCATGATCACTGAATTTTTTTTGTCTGCAAGTCTAGGCTAATTGTATTCAGGTCACGCTTCTCAAAGCATGTTTGTTGACTGTCCTACAAGACTTTTGGTTGACACGATAACCATGGCCCAAAAGCGAAGGCACTTGCAGCAGAAAATCAATTTATTTTAAGCAATTATTTTGAAAAATCAGAAACATGCAGTTGCATAACTATTATCCGAGACTGTGATAAGTTATAATCATATGCAAATTCGTGGTCTTAAAGTGGGTTCTTTACGTTTAGGCTGCTTGACGTTGATATAATAATTTAAACTGCATCCCCAAGAGATTACTCCGCCCCACCCCCACCACTCCAGTTCCCTCTTTCTTAAAAAATAAATCTGGGTGCTTGAAAATTTCTTAGGCTGTGGTTAAGATCCTTAATTTACATCTTGGTCTTTGACAATTTATTTCAGGGGGGTGGCTGGATGGTGCTACTGCTGTTTGCGTTTGGGTATTAGGTCAAACGGTAAGTTCGTTAACTGTTTTACCATTGACACACTGGAAAAAAACTTTTGAAATAAAATTCATGTCTTTGAATCAGGTACTAATTTTTAAGTTGATAAGGGTAGATGTTATGTGTTAAGTTGCTTTGAACTGGAGCTCTTTAGGTAGATTCTTCAAAACTATTTTCCTTATGTAGTCCAAAAGATGCTTTTTAATCTTACACCTCGACCTAGGATAAACTACTTGAAACCTCCAACCATCTCACTTTTCAATCAATGCTTGTTCCCATTCCACATCATCACAGGTTATTTATTTTCTTTTCTTAGAAGGATTTGATTCAAATAATTTGAAACAATAAGGATAAAGTTGAAAGTTTTGAATCAATAAGGCCGAATTTGAAGAATGCTATATATATTAGGAATTTAGGAATCAATCTATATAGTGCCTAAATGGTTTACCAAACTTAGGACTAATTGACACTTGTAATTATTTTATGCAGGGTACAGTTTTTTGGAATTACCATATTATAGTGGACATGTGTGTTGTCACGCTTTTTCTTTTTAATGCAATTGCAGCTTGCTTAAGTTATTTATTTTTTTCAGTTTTGTATTGATTTCCTCCATTTTCAAGATACTGTTTATGTGACCAAGGATTTTTCTAGGTTTTTGTTGCTAATGTTGGTGACGCTAAATCAGTTGTAGCCCGATCTTCAACTGCTGATAAATCATCGAATAATCCTAATGGTGGAAGCTCTTTAAAGGCTATTGTTTTGACGAGAGAACATAAGGCAATCTACCCACAGGAGAGAGCTCGCATTCAAAAGGTAAGGGTAAAAACTATGTAGATGGATTATATGTGTATTGTGTTGTTCAAGAAAAGAACGAGAAAAGAAAAGAAGGAACTAGCTAGAAGGGTAATAGCAAGACATACAATAAGCAAAGGAGTTATGCTTCAATATCGTACATTATAACCTTTACGTGGTCAATGATAGATATCATCTGAAGATTCTGAACAAGACTGTGCTAATAGATAGTTGGAGCTTTGTATCTGATAACTTATCATTTAAGTTTAAAGACTCCTTCTTATCAGAAAAAGAAAAGGTTCAAGATGTCTTTCAGCTATTTATTTTATATATATATGTTGGAGATCGTGGCCAATTTAGTGTTTCTTAGGCAATGAATAAGAGAGGAAATGATTGGAGAAGGGAATATATGGCTTGTTCTCTTGCCTCCTGCTAGCTCTTTGTCAAATTGCTACCTGACTGTCAAATTGCTCTTCGTTAGTCGCTCACATTTTAAAAGATGACTATTGAAGGAGTGAATAAATTTTCTCAAGTAAACTTTTTGTCATATGCATAGTCGATCTAGATATTCTTCAACTTTAAAGGGAAAAAGAATCTAGGCTTGAGTAAAGATGATTCCTTTGTGATGCTTACTTTCCTGCACTTATGATGTCAGACCTGCCAACTGCCAAGTGTGCTTAACCAAATTGATTTATAGGGTTAATTTTTTTTTTTGCATCTGATGGACCAATGTTTTGGGTTCTCAAATGGACATTTTTAAGGCTTCAAGGTCAGATGGATTGATGGAAGGGGCATCGGGATGTCAGGAATGGGATGCTCCAATGAAAGTTTGAAACAAAAGGATATAGTATTAGCTTAGCAGAAATCTTATGCGAACTTCAATTAATCTCGTGAAACAAAAAGCCTATACAAGTACGAATGTTGAATGTTGTACAATTCTAGATATGCATGCAGCCTGGTTAGTGCATCACAGAATTGTTGCCCGTATTTACTCTGTACATCAAATTGTCAAGTCCTTGCAATCCTGATTGCAGTTTGAAAAAAATATATGAATTATCCCAGGCTGGTGGTGTTGTTGGTTCAAATGGTCGACTGCAGGGTCGTCTTGAAGTTTCTCGGGCATTTGGTGATCGCCAATTCAAAAAGGTTTGACTGCATTCATTCATACACCCTGTTTATTATCCATTAATTTCTGCTTTAATTGTTTATAGTTTAAAATCTCATGGCAAAGATTAAGATGGATGAGAAACATTGCATCGCATTCCTATTAAAAAAAAAAAACATTGCATCGCAAAAAAATTATAACAAACTGAAATCTCTTAATATACAATCCTTTTTCTGCGATGGACCATGTCTATTTTCCCGTATGATATGAAAAAAACTATAACCAAATGTTGTTTTTTAAGTTTCCTTTATGCCTAGGCATTAAACCAAACGTTCTATCTTTAGCATTCTTTTTTGAACCGAAATCTGAGCAGCAACACATACCACTTGCAGTTGGGCGTTATTGCAACTCCAGACATTCATTCTTTTGAATTGACTGATAGGGAGCATTTTATGATTCTCGGATGTGATGGACTTTGGGGGGTTAGTTTGACTTTCAGTTACACTTTTGTACTATCATTCCTATTATTGTCTCTCATTTCTTTATCTCCTTTCTGTTTTCCTTTTTGACTTCTTTGAAAATTGTTTCAGGTTTTTGGACCAAGCGATGCTGTTGATTTTGTCCAGAAATTATTGAAGGTAGGGGCACATGTTTCATATTTTGCCAAGAATCTTACTGAGGGATCACTTGATTATCATGTGGAAGTACTCAATTTAATTGTTTACCCTTGCTTTGGGGCACCACTTTTCACATTAATATATCATCTTTGAGCAAAGTTTCCATTGTTCTAAACTAATGATTTTTGGTTGGCTTCCCTAGCAATTAGAACCATGTTTTTCTCTGCCAAATTACCAATCTCAATCCTCCAAAGATCTTTAGGGAAGCACATCATACTTCGATTTGACATGATGACTTGGATTCAAACCATCCTAAAGAAAAAAAATCTGAAAAAAAATCTCCAAACCAGAACAGTCTTCTTAGGAGGTATAATTGAGAATGTAGCTTGAGTAATAGTAAACAATCTCTCCTTGGAGAGAGGCAAAAACTTCACCTATAATTCAGCTTTCACTTCATCAACTGAAGGGTTCCAAAAATCTAGAGAGCAAGAATGACCTCCAGGGGAAGACTGAGATAATTCATAGACCAAAGAGAAGGAGCACAAAAGAATCTCCCAGCTACCTTGTTAAACTACTTTGGTCATAGTTGACCGTGAGGTTTGAGTTTGACAATACCAAAGAGCTTGGCCATCTTGCTTTTATCATCCGAAGCAAACAAAATTGTGTTGCCTGCGAGTGAAAATTTTGCCATCCCATCCTGAAGCCTTCTATCAAATTGCACTCGATAGCCTGTAGACCATCGAACCAACTAAGAATATCTTCCACGAGCAGAAAAAGGAATGGCAGTTCCTTCTTTTTCTTTTTCTTTTGCTTTTGCTTTTTTGTTGTTGTAGTTGTTCCGTTCTAAGAAGTTCCAAAAAGACAAAAAAAACCGGTTAAGAACCATCACGTTCATTGTGTTTCAGCAGAGTGAGCATAAAATAATTTTTTTGGCATTATGTAGCTGCAACATATTCTTTGCTTTCAGTCTTTACTCAGGCCACCTCTTAACTAAATTAAGACCCTCTTAACTAAATTAAGACCCGTTTGATAACCATTTGGTTTTTGAAAATTAAGCCTAAAAACACTCCTTCCACCCATGGGGGGGTTCCTTTGTTTTGTCATCTACCTTTTACAAGTGTTTTAAAAATCCAAGCTAAGTTTTGAAAACTAAAAAAATAGTTTTTAAAAACCTTATCTCTTCCAGGGTTCAAAGGAGATTGGGTAATGGAAGTTCGATTTCCTTCTAGAATGATTCTTGGTTGGATTGCGGGATTATTGCCTGTATCCCCGGCTCTTCCGGCTTACTACTCGTCCGGATTTGCGGGTTTTTAAAGCTTGGGTGGTTGATTCTCATGCTTGGAATTTGTACCTACGTCGTAATCTGAACGATTTGGAAACAAATGAATGGACTTCCCTTTCCCATTTCTTATCGGTGGTAGCTTTGCGACAATAATTCATGAATTTGGCCTTTGGATCCTTTTAACATTTTCATTGTCAAATCTCTTGTTGAAAACATGATGTCTACATCAGATAATGTGAGATCGGGCCTTTATTAGGCAATATGGACTGATTTTTACCCTAAGAATATTAAGGTCTTTTTATGGGAGCTTAGTCTTGGTGCTATTAACACGACTGATAGATTACAACGCCGTATGCCATATATGAACCTCTCTCCTTCTTGGTGTGTTATGTGTTCTGCTCACAATGAATACCCAACTCATCTCTTTCTTCATTGCTCATTTGCCTGTCATTATTGGGCCTTTATCCTACATGCTTTCGATTGGTCATTGGTTCTTCCAAATAACATGAATGATTTCATGCTTACCATCTTTGTCCACCACCCGTTCCATGGAGAGGCTAAGACTTTATGGCTTGCCTTCAATCGAGTTTTTCTTTGTTATCTTTGGAGAGAACGAAATGCTCAAATCTTTAGGGATGAGTTTTCTTCTTTTGGAAGAGTGTTGGATTTAATTATTTTCAATGCTTTGTATTGGTGTAAATGTAGACCCCCCTTTTTCGGATTATAGCTTTTCACATTTGACCGCTAATTGGTCCGCTTTCTTGTAATCACCTTTAGGTGCTCGAGCTTTAGCTCCTTTTTTCATTCATCAATGAAATCGTTTCTTATTAAAAAAAAAACTTGTTTTTGTTTTTGGAATTAGGCTAAGAATTCTAATGTTTCCTCAAGAAAGATGAAAACGATTGCTAAGAAATGGTGAGAAAGCAAACATAATTTTCAAAACCCAAAACCCAAAAATCAAATGGTTATCAAACGGGACCTAAATTTTTCATGAGAATCGTGGTTTACGAAGTCAATGTTAAATCCCTTCTGGCCTTTGGATAAGGGGATGACTGTGGTAAGTTGTTTTGTGTTGTTAAACACTCATCTTGATCAAGGATTACAAACGATATTCTTGTTTAACAGGAGGGCTTGCCCGTAACATCAATAAGTCGACGTCTTGTGAGGGAAGCTATTCGTGAGCGGCGCTGTAAAGATAACTGTACTGCAATTGTCATCGTCTTCAGGCCCAAATGATTAAGCAAGAAATAATCGTGATTACGTGAGATTTCTGTGTTGCTGGTGCTGCATAAGCAAGCTCGCAAGCTCCCAAGATGCCAACTTTTTTGTACAAGTGGACTGCTTTTCTAAGGATCGTGAAATTCGCCAGAGTTAGAGAAAAGCAGGGTCTGGAAACTGATGTGGAAACAGTGGGGTACCCAGTGTTCAATTTTGTGTGAAACTTCAGTTTCAAAGATTTTGTAAGATACTGATGTTATTACCTTCCAACAATATTATGCAAGTGAAGATTTTCTTAGTTGTTTGTATGTTGGTGGAATGTGTAAACACAGCTATAGTGTTGATTTCATGCTTAGATTTGTACTCTTGTTTATGACCAAACAGTCGGGAGTGATGATTTCATGATTGGAACTCAATGATATTCATAACTATAATTGCTTAAAAGTAGGGATTTTTTTTTTTTAGTTCAATAATGTGGAGTGAGAAATTTGAACCTCTGATTTTTTGGTCAAGGTTATGTCTTAACCAGTTGAGTTATGTTCAGGTTGATATTCAGAAGTAGAGACTTGTTGATTGCAATATTGCATTGAACTTGTGTATGTATTTTTTTTTGTGACAACAATATGTAGGATGAGGGATTCGAACATCTGACATCTTGGTCGATGGTATATATTTTATGTCAGTTGAGTAATGCTCATGTTGGCATTTTATGTCAGGTTGTGACTAAAGTTCATGAGTTCGTGATATTCTGTTTGTTGTGCAGTAATAATGGCTTCCATTGGGCAGTTGAACAAATCAGAATGGCTGAGATTGTTGTGAATAGTTTAAAGGGAATATATTTCCTGTTTGATATAAGTTGCAGTTTTCAATATGCTATTCAAGAGGTGGAAGAATCTCATGATTGAAAAGGTAAAAATTGATGGAGATTCGTCTGATTTGTATTGTAATTAAGAGATCTATGGTGTCGCTTACTTGTCATCACATGAAGGTATTGTATGCATTTCTCTATTGTATTGTTAATAAATTATTTAATTAAATAGATGGACCATTGAGAACCACTCAAATTAATTAAAGGGGTTTTAATTATTGACACATTAAAACGTCTGGTTGCATATGCATGCATCATGATCAAAGATGTCTTTCGGATTTTTTTATTATTTTGATACTCAGAATGTTCGGATCAGGTTTGTGCGCTTCTCGACTAATTTCACAGGACAACCGTGTAATCTTACTACGTTTGGTTGTCAAAAAAATTCGTAAGATATTAAGAAAACTCGTATTTCCTATTATTAAGAAGAAAAACAATAATAACGCAGCCAATTTTCATAAATGAAAGAGTGGTGTGAATCTAACCACAAGTTGAAATTGTCTTGGTATGGGATAAAAAATACGAGTTAAAACAATGACCGGATGATGGGATTAATGTCAATAAGAGTATAGTTCAATTGGTTAGAAATTTGTATTTTTTTTTTTTTGTGTGTTGTAGGTTCGAATTTTTTCTTCTATTTTCGAAGTAATGAGATGGGCTTATTTAGTAAAAGAAATAATTCACTAGTGAAATTTCCCAACTAATTTTGTACAATTTTATTGTCCTCTAAGATTTCCTCACAAATTATATGAAGAAAAATAGCAACATATAAATTGTCCCAACAAAAGAAAGAAAAATATAAATTGTCCCAACAATAAAGAAAGAAGAAATTGTCCAATCAATAATCACAAGCACATGCCATCTTGGTTCTTCCCCTCATTTGATTCTTTCCATTAACAATAAACAAATTGATTAATTTTCTTCATATTTAACAAGTATCATACTCCAACATCATAATCAATATGGTTATCCTAGTTGCATAATTATTCAACTGTTATGATCACTCACAATTATTGATTATTGATATTACATCATGTTTCTTTTTATAAATAAAATAATATTCTTGTCTAGAACAACAATTAGATTGATAAGGCAGCCATAATTAGCTAATTATGATAATACAAGCACATTAGGAGACAAGGGTCAATATTAAAAATATAAGAAAGATAAAACAGGTAGTGGGATCTTGCTGCCAAGCCAAAAACAAACTGAGATCATCCTCTCTTTTCATTATCTGGCTAACATGCTTAATGCCAATTCTGTCTCCCCAACAAAATCAATTTCAAAAGTCAACATTCAGACTTTATTTTTTTCTGGGGATGTTTCATTCACATTTCCAAGCCAAGATTCATTCAAAAAGATCAGTTTTTTGGGTTTAAAAAACACTTTTGGTCCTTGTACTTTAAAGTTTGTAACAATTTAATCCAGGTCGTGAAAAATCCTATCAAATTAAGTCTCAATTTTGATTATGTAACAAACTTTACTTTGAGTTCAGTAACAAGTGGGATGTAGGAATTCGAACCTCTGACCTCAAGAGGAGTATATGTCTTACCGTTGAGCTATGCTCACTTTGGCACAAAATCTAAATTTCATTAAATCTTAACAATATTTTCACGGTAAGAACTAAATCGTTACAAATTTTAAAGTTCGGGAACAAAATTGTTACCTATTAAAGTCTAGTGACTAAATTGTTACAAAATAAAAAGTACAGGGACTAAACTGTTACAAACTAAAGTTCATGGACTAAATTGTTACTTCCATAAAAGTTCGGGGACCAAAAATGATTTTGAAGCATTTTTTTTATGCCAATGGATATTGCCAATAATGAGCAGATTCATGATTGTGATAGGCCCTTGCATTATGCCTCCTTTTGGTAGTTGCCTAGCCTTCAAGTATCAAATACAAATAGTATATATATAGGGAGTACTTTTGTTTAGTTTATTGTGGTGTTAAGGCAAAAGAGAGTGAAAAAACAAATAAATATGGCAAAGGGAAAACTTGTCTCTGATAAGATTAAGCTCCTTCTTGCCTTGATTGCTTTGCAGTTCTGCTATGCAGGATTTCACATTGTGTCAAGAGTTGCTTTAAACATTGGTGTTAGTAAAGTCGTTTATCCGGTATATCGAAACGCGATCGCTTTAGCTCTTTTGAGTCCTTTTGCTTATTTTCTAGAGAAGTAAGTTTGTAAAGTTGTTGTATAAAGTTTTTGTATAAGATTGTGATAGTTCATTCTTTCATCTTTGCTGAATGTGGTTTTATTGGTCTTTTTTCAGGAATGAAAGGCCTCCTCTTACTTTCTCTTTGCTGTTTCAGTTCTTCCTTCTAGCTTTATTGGGGTAAGAGATCAAAAAGAGCTTTCCAATCTTTTGATTTCTGTTTTCTTTTTTATCTTATATAATGTATGAAACTTTATTGGTTTTAGGATAACTGCCAATCAAGGATTTTATCTCTTGGGGCTAAACTATGCATCTCCAACTTTTGCTTCTGCAATGCAAAACTCAGTTCCTGCAATTACCTTTGTGATGGCTTCAGTTCTGAGGTACAGATGCACTAAACTTCTAGCCTCTAATGACATTTGCTTTTCTTCAAGTGGAATGTTCCGTTTCTTCGACGTATCGACGTTTTTGATTTGGAAGTTCTTATCTGTTCCAGGCTTGAGCAAGTCAACTTCAAAAGGAGAGATGGTTTGGCAAAGCTTTTGGGAACTATTGGGAGTGTTGGAGGTGCAACTGTGATCACTCTCTATAGAGGCCCTCCACTTCTCCACAACAACTACCTAACTCAAGGAAGTAGCATCTTGGAGATGGATGACCCTACAATTAAAGGGCAGAATTGGAGATGGGGTTGTATCTACCTGCTAGGCCACTGCCTATCTTGGGCTGGTTGGATGGTTTTTCAGGTTATATTCATTTTCATTTCCAAAACCATATTCATATTACATTTTTACACTGCTCAAAAGCCTTAACTCAACTGATTAAGACATAGATCCTCTATCAAAATGTCAAAATTTAAAATCTCATCTGTTTTAGGTAGAGTTCAAAAATAAAATAAAAGCTTCGTATCAAATAGAGCGAGAGTCAGAAAATATCACTGATTTGTAACTAAAAGACAACATTTTCATTGGTTTAAGACGTTTTAGGTAGAGTTGAAAGGTAAATCTACATGGGTCTAGGTTCAAGATTGACAATATCATATTAGAGTTCCAACGATGTGTTTATTCATTGCTCGAGTATTACGTTTTTCAACTTCGCGACATGCTTATACTTAAAAAGAGACTTTTTTGCAGGCTTCTGTATTGAAAAAGTATCCAGCAAAGCTAACAATAACTTCATACACATGCTTCTTTGGACTGATCCAATTCCTAGTCATAGCTGGCTTTGTGGAAACAGATTATCAGTACTGGAAAATCCAATCTGCAGAAGAACTCTTCACAATCTTATACGCTGTAAAATCTCTCTCCAAAGTACTCTTAGCCCCGTCGTATATGGTTTTCTTGTTTTGTTATCTACTTTTTATTAGTGTTTTCAAAAGTGAAGCCAAGTTTCGAAAACTAAAAAAAAATAGTTTTTGAAGTTTGGAATTGGCTAAGAATTCAAATGTTTTCTTATGAAATATGAAAACCATTCTGAAGAAATTTGAGAAAACAAACATAATTTTCAAAAACCAAATGGTTATCAAACGGGGCCATATATTTCAATTCATTGCTTTCAACTATATAAAAGCAGCAGGTGAAAAACAAGCCATCTCCCAACTGATCTAAGTTTGTTCCTTTGACTTTTGTAGGGTGTTGTAGCCTCTGGCATTGTCATATCTCTCCAAACATGGTGCATCCACAAAAGTGATCCTGTCTTTGTTGCTGTCTTCCAGCCTCTCCAAACTTTCCTAGTAGCCATCATGGCGTTTCTCATCCTCGGCGATCGGTTATTCTCCGGCGGGTAAAATCGACTACTCGAAAACATATCAAAAAGAAAAAGCTCTCCATAGACATTAACCGAGACTAATCCATTTTTCTCATGATTCAAATGCAGGGTTATTGGTGCTGTTATTATAACACTTGGGCTTTACTTAGTTCTGTGGGGAAAAAGCAAAGAAAAGGCATTGGAAGAACAAGACAAGTCTTTGAAACAGCCCCTTTTGGATGATCAAAAAGGGGACAAAGAAAACAATGTTGTTTCAGACATACCATGAACAATGTGTTGTAATTTGATGATGTGGAAAATGTATACATACTTTTAGCAGAAAGAGTTGTGAAGAAGAAGTGGCTGATCCTATAAGATGAAGGATGTTGTCTTGTTAGAGATAAAAGGCCAGAATTTTCAACTTGTAAAACAAAACTGTTTCTGTTTTTGTTTTTGTTTTTGTTTCAAACAAGAAACTAGGAAATGTTGTTTGTGGCAATCTTAAAAGCATACTAAATTGTGAAGTTTTTTGTTTACATTGTTGTGTTGTGTATGTCTCTGGTTTTCTTTGTCTACCAGAATAGCAGAACAATTAAGTTGGAACAACTCGTTTGATAGCCTTTTTATTTCTGGTTTTCTATTTTTAAAATACTCTTTTCATCTGCAACTTGTCCCATTTTAGTTTAGTTACTCTCAAATGTCCAAATTTAAGCTAAACCGAGCATAGCTGAATTTATATAAAACTGTTAGGTGAGGTTAGAGTTCAATCCTCTCACCGTATGTTTGAAAAAAAAAAATGTGCAAATTTAATAGTGTTTTCAATAAGTTTAAAAATAGGCACCATTGTTAGTTTTTATTTTTTACTCTTATATTAAAAAAAAAAAAACTTGCCAAGTTTATCATTATTTTTTTTAAATTAAAATTCATACGCGCCATTTTTTCTCGTAAAATATTTTAACTAATGCGGGGATTGAAAACGCAAAGTCACAACCTTATATCAATTGAGTTATGCTTAGTTTGACAGATATGCGTCATTTTTAACACTTTAACATGGATAACCGCATGTAAAATATTTTTTTGTTTAAATACCCCTTTTTTTTTTTTCCTTCCTTTTCCTTTTTAAGTTCTCCTTTAATTTATTTCGGTAGAACTTAGCTGCTACTCGGGCTATAATCCAATTTTAAAATCTTATACATGACTCAATTATAGATCATCCCATGTTAAAGTATTTTTTTTAAATACTTTACCTTTATTGAATTTATTTCTATTAGGCTTTTTCGTTTAGATTTTAGTTAGGATTTAGAGTTAGTATAACTCTAAAATTTAAATCTTAAATACTAAACCCTAAATCTTAAAGTATAAAGAAATATTCAACGGCACTGCCAAGTTCTACCCAATTTATTTTAACTCATATAATTGTACAACTAAATCAAGTTATAAAAATAGTGAATATAAGTTATATA
Source organism: Herpetospermum pedunculosum (assembly GCA_028017165.1). Classification (NCBI taxonomy): domain Eukaryota; kingdom Viridiplantae; phylum Streptophyta; class Magnoliopsida; order Cucurbitales; family Cucurbitaceae; genus Herpetospermum; species Herpetospermum pedunculosum. The sequence goes on from CM051530.1 coordinate 3,252,076, forward strand.
GCTATAATAAGATTTTTTTTTTACCAAACCAAACATAATGATGTGTCTTCGACTATGAGATCTATAATACAATCAAAAGATTAAAGGTAGAAATCTTCACTCTTTATTGTCAAACTAAGAACAAAAATTAAAGTTCACTCCCTCATCATAAATGTCATTATGGGCATAACTCAACCATATTTTATTTTATATTTTTTGAAAATTAAGTCACTAAGCACTCATTTCACCTATTATTAATTTTTTCATCTAACTTTTAGAAAGTGTTTTCAAAATCCAGACTATATTTTGAAAACTAAAAAAATTAATTTTTGAAATTGGGCTAATAATTGTAACGTTTTCCTAAGAAAGATGGAAATCATTATTAAGAAATGATAGTGAAAACAAATAAATTTTTTTTAAAAAAATAAAAAAATATTGACATGAGCATAATTCAACTGATATAACACGACATAGTGATTAAAGAGGTCACAAGTTCAATTTCTCCCCGCTTCTACATATTGTATAAATATATATATATATATATATATTGAATTCAACTTGAGGGGGGAGAATTCAAATTTCATGTCTCATGGTCGAAAACATATTTTTATGTCAATTGAAGTATGTCCGGTTTGACACTTGTTATATAAATAACTTATACTATGTTGGGATTGATGAGTTGAGTTAGGTTATAAGATTAATAATTTGCCATGCCCAGAATAACTGAATTGAGATAAAATTGTGAATCCCGCACTCCCCATTAATTAAATATTTTTACAAAAAATAATTAAAAAAAAAAAAGTAATTAAAAGAATTAAATAAAATGGAGAGAAAATATAAAGAAAAACGTTGTTGTTCTTAAACAAAAAAAAAACCTAAAGAAAAAGGTGAAATAATAGGTGGAATGAGTTGAGCGTTGGTGGAAGAAGGTAATCTCATCTGGCTGCCGGAGCTTCTTCTCCAACTCCAACTCCAACTATCCCAAAACCCCATTTTTAGAAAATGCTTCCCAACTTCTGCAACTTCTGCAACTTCTGCAACTAGATTTCCTTCACTTCCATCTCACCAATGCCTTACTCAACCATCTTCAACGCCCATATCAGGGCCACCATGTCCCTCTCTCTCAGACCCACCACTTCCCTTTCTCCATTTCACAAACCTTCAACGCGCTTCCCACACCTTTTCTTCAGGAACCTTTCCATGGGGTTTGTCAATAACTTGCACCAGTCCCGTCTGGGTTCCGTCTCTGCTGTTCGTTGTACGACCCAATCCAAGTGGGTTCAGGTTTCTCCGACAGACAAACACCACGACCGTGCCTCCAGGGGTTTCCGGCACAGGAATCTCGCTTTCCCTCTTTGGCAGCATCAGCCCTGCTCCAATTATGGTCGCTTTGCTTATGAGGATGTCTCCAGTGATGACTCTGATGTCGAATTTGGGTCTACGCCGGGCCAAATGGTATGCTTTCTTTTGAATTTCCAATAGCTGCCTGTTTTAGAGTTTAGGATTGAGTTCCTTTGGCAACCAAAATGTAGGAGGGTCAGTTGTCCCGCATTCTCATTTTGACCACCCTTGGCCTTTTGGCTTTGTTCATTATATATTTTCTTCATGATTTCCAGAGTTCATCAACCCTTGAGAGGATAATAATTATAAAGAATTTAGAGGGAATAATTTAGTTGTCTACAGATTGAATTTTGGAATTCCCAATATTTTTCGAGCTCAATTCCTGAAAAGTGGGATAGTAACTTGGTCAATAAGGACCTTGAAAATAATAGAGTTTAGAGGGAATTTAGGTTCAATCCATGGTGGCCACCTACTTAGGATTGAGTTTCTTTGGCAACCAAATGTAGTAGGGTCAAACAGTCGAGCTGCACGCATTCTCATTTTGACCACCCTTGGCCTTTTGGCTTTGTTCATTATATATTTTCTTCATGATTTCCAGAGTTCATCAACCCTTGAGAATATAGACGAGTGGAGATGGAAATTAACCATGCTTCTACGCAACAATGAAGATCAAGAAGTAGTGTCAAGGGACAAAAAGGATAGACGTGATTTTGACCAACTTTCAGCATTGGCAACCAGAATGGGTTTGCATAGGTATTTCTACTTTATTCTTATCTTTTGAATACTTCTTTAATATTTATTTCAGAACCCATATGACGCTTATTGACATTGTTTTCAATTATTTTGGCAGCCGTCAATATTCAAAAGTCATTGTATTTAGTAAAGACCCTCTGCCGAATTACAGGCCGGATCTAGATGATCGGCGACCGCAAAGGGAGGTATTTATTTTTTCATTCCCAAATTTGCTAGAGTTCTTCTTTCTACTTCATTTAGATCATGAGTCATACAGCTTACTCTCTATTTAGTACTCAATTAGATGGTTTGCAAGGCAATGGTGATTCTATCCATCTTGAGTGATGAGTCCTTCATATTCATTGTCATTTACAGGTTGTCTTACCTTTTGGGGTCCAAAGGGAAGTTGAAGACCATCTAAGATTGTACCAATCTCACAAGTCTGTGACAAGAGGAGGTTTTTCAAATAGTTACTTGCCAAAATCTGGCATTGCTGAAAACCGTGCTAACAGTAATGGGCTGTTTGAGCACCAGAAGCCTTCGACAACACAAAGTGTTGTCATGGAGAAAATTCTTCTCCGCAAAAGTTTGCAACTGAGGAATCAACAGCAAGATTGGCAGGTTCTTTCATTTTTTTTTCCTTTAATTTTATAAGTTTCTGTTAGAATGCAAAAGTCACTTGTTTTATGCGCCTGAAGATAATCTTTTTCTATATCTCAAGTTTCTTATGAAAAAAAAAGTGTCATGTTGGTGATGTTTGAGGTTAGCTATTTTAGATGATAACACCACTCGTCATAGATTTTTTTGTCTCTCTGTCTGTTTACTTAATCATTCTTGTCAATTAGGTGGTGGTAATTTCTTATGTGGTATTATTCATCAATGAATTCGTTTCTTATCCAAATTTTTTTTCTTATGTGGTATTATTGTTTTGGAAGTTACATAGAAATTAAGCGGAAATGCACCCTCCAATTACAAAACAAATTTCAGAATAATTGCCCATTTAAAATAAGTGAGGTGGTTTTAGGGTCTAACATTACTTGAATTAATCCCAGTAAACTAAGTCAGACTGGGAGTTTTCTTGTTATAAAACTTTTCAATATTGATGGTAATGCCATGGATGTGAAATTGCGAATTTTGTCCATAATAGAAGTTGAAACCAATCCCTCATTTCACATAAATACGTCCATAGTCGAATTTCATGTACGATTCTCACGATTCGTAATTTTCTACTGGTGCTTCTATTTTTATGGATTATCCCCTATTTAATGGGACTCTTTCTTGTTGGCACCGGTATTTCCTCAAAATCAATTGGTTGAACTACTTGCTTGTTTGACTTTGACATGTGATAAATCTGTAGGAATCTCCTGAGGGCCAAAAAATGATGGAATTTCGCAAAAGTCTCCCTGCATTCAAAGAGAGGGAAACATTGTTAAAAACCATTTCAGAAAATCAGGTACTTGATTACGTCAAATGATTAGCATAATTCATGCTGGGGGGTAAACATATCATATTATCATTATGAACTGACTTAAAGAAATGATATGCAGGTAGTTGTTGTCTCAGGTGAAACTGGTTGTGGTAAAACCACACAGCTTCCTCAGTATATATTAGAATCTGAGTTTGAAGCTGCTCGTGGAGCTTCTTGTAGTATTATCTGTACTCAGCCTAGACGTATTTCTGCCATGGCTGTTTCTGAAAGAGTTGCTGCAGAACGTGGAGAGAAACTAGGAGAGTCTGTAAGTTGCAGAATTGATGTTTTGATTGTTTATTTTTCTGGGTAACATTTTGACTTACTAAATACTTGAGTTCTATTTTTTCTTTTCTTTTCTCAAAAGGTTGGTTATAAAGTTCGTCTGGAGGGTATAAAAGGGAGGGACACTCGTCTTCTCTTTTGCACCACTGGTGTACTATTGAGAAGATTGCTCGTTGACAGAAATTTGAAAGGTGTAACTCATGTTATTGTTGATGAGATTCATGAACGTGGAATGAATGAAGGTAATATTAAAATATTAAGATATTGTCCATGGATTAAGTTTTGAAGATTTTAATGAACCAAGTTATATCTTTATATTTTAATGAAAGTCGTCGATTAATTTTTGAAGATTTAGATTAACCAGCTTATATCTTTCTACCAGATTTTCTTGTAATTGTCCTGAAAGATCTTCTCCCTCGACGGCCAGATTTGAGGTTGATCTTAATGAGCGCAACTCTAAATGCAGAACTTTTTTCTTCTTATTTTGGTGGTGCTCCAACAATGCATATTCCTGTAAGTTTATATTAATTGTAAGCTTTAGTGAAAAAATGAATTGCCATATCCTTTTTTTTCTTCCCCTTGGTTGTTTCTGAGTAGGGTGTTGATGTTCTAGGTTCAAATTTTCATCTTTACTCACCAGATAAGTGTGGGATATTCATGGCTGTTTAACCTTATTTGCTTGTGTTATAATTAAGAAATGAGTTCGTATCTTGTTCAAAAAAAATAATTAAGAAATGGGTACAACATGCTGATATTTTTTCCTTGATCCTAGTTTCTCTCTTTCTATTTTTTTATTTTTTATTTTTTAAATAACATGGGAAAATGGTAGTTCTCTTTGTTGAGCAATTGTTTTATGTTCTGTTGTTGATCATATTATGCTCTTAGGCTTGAGTCTCAAAGTTGTCTTATCTCAGTTTCCTTGTACACATTTTAATTAGGGGCACAATGTTGTAACTTGTAACTCGCATTACCTATTTAAGGCTTTTTGTATATATCTATTAAAAAAAAATTCAAATGCTATTTTATATTCTCCTGGCTTCTTTATTACATGAGTCTTTTTAGTGGGATTTTTGCACAGTAGATTGGACCTCTTCTGGTGATCATGGTTCACTGGTTACTGTTGTACTACCTACGGCTACAAGTCCATTAATGATTAAACATAGTGCTCGCAGGAGTAAACTTTCTTCTAACCCATTCTATTTTCAGGGTTTTACATACCCAGTTCGTGCACACTTTCTGGAGAATATTCTAGAGATGACTAGCTATCGGTTGACTTCATATAATCAAATTGATGATTATGGTCAAGAAAAGGCATGGAAAATGCAAAAACAAGCTCAAACTCTAAAGAAAAGGAAGACCCAGATTGCTTCATCTGTTGAGGTATACAGACATTCTCCCTCTCATATATTGTGTAATTTTATTTTGGTGGTACCGCAGCTAAAGGAAATTTTAGGGATAATCTTTGAACGATCTAGCTTCTCTCGAAGAAGATGCCAGTTGGTGGAATTCTAATTGAAATTGTAATTCTAATTACACTTTGTAGTAAGTAAAATATATAAAGTAGGACCAGGATATCGTAATTGATGAAAATTCCAGCAGCAGATTACTCATTCTTATTTTCTCTATTTTTTTTCTGCACATGCTAAACCTTCTTGTTTTGACATAGGATGCATTTGAGGCTGCTAACTTTTCAGCATACAGTCCTCGGACTCAGGAGTCTCTATCCTGTTGGAATCCTGACTCAATTGGTTTCAATCTCATTGAGCATGTTCTCTCTTACATTGTCAAGAGGGAGAGGCCAGGTGCTATATTAGTTTTTATGACCGGTTGGGATGATATAAACTCTTTAAAGGACCAGCTCCAGTCTCATCCTTTATTCGGGGATCCTAGCAAAGTCTTGCTCCTTGCATGTCATGGTTCGATGGCCAGCGCTGAGCAGGTACATGTGATTGCCAATAATATGAAATACTTACTGCTTGACATCTTTGACTTTGAAAGCTGCATTTCATCTGACAATAATCTTTTTATACATATTTTATCATCAATTGAAACAGAAATTGATATTTGATAAACCTGAAGATGGAGTTAGGAAAATAGTCCTAGCGACGAACATGGCAGAGACTAGTATCACCATCAATGACGTGGTTTTTGTTGTTGATTGTGGAAAAGCAAAGGAGACATCCTATGATGCACTTAATAACACTCCTTGTTTGCTTCCATCCTGGGTCTCTAAGGCTGCTGCGCGACAAGTAAGAATAATTTGATAACACTTGATTTTGTACGTTGGTTCTGCCATTCCAAACTCATATCCTAGTTATATATTTTTTTCTCCACTATAAAATTTTGAATAAAATGTGTTAAGTCTATAAACTGAAACACAACAGTTTAAAAAAAAAGGAAAAGAAACGAAAAGGGAATTCAGTCAATCGTCTCAATCCATACCTTTCTCACTCTTCTGGGTTGCTTTGGAAATAAAAGAAATGGATACCTGTTGTACTGAATATAGTGTTGCTCTTTTGTTTTGTGGATAATTTAATAACATTTGCACTAATCACTGACTTGGTTGACCCCTTCCCTCACCAACCAGAGAAGAGGTAGGGCTGGTCGTGTTCAATCTGGCGAGTGTTACCATCTCTATCCCAGATGCGTGCATGATGCTTTTGCTGATTATCAACTGCCAGAACTTTTAAGGACCCCATTGCAGTCTCTGTGTTTGCAAATCAAGAGTCTGCAACTTGGAAGTATATCAGAGTTCCTATCAAATGCATTGCAGCCGCCAGAGCCTTTATCAGTAAGTCCAACTTTCATTAGCCTCTCAGTAGTTTAGTTGTGATCTTACATGGAAGATAAATTTGATGAGGCTTTTCTATCAAACTTCTTGGAACTTATGCTTCGACTGACTATTATTTGTATTCCGCCTTTGCTCATGTGTTGTTTTGCTCCTTGAAGGTTCAAAATGCCATAGACTATTTGAAGACAATTGGAGCTCTAGATGAGAAAGAAAATCTGACAGTTCTTGGTGCGGAATCTGTCCTCTCTTCCTTTGCATTGAAAAAATATTTCTACTGTTATTTGTTTTTTACTTCAAGAAAGGGTAGAAACCTTGAATTCTGGTTTGTCATCCTGCAGGGCAACACTTGTCAGTTCTTCCAGTTGAGCCTAAACTGGGAAAAATGCTTATATTAGGAGCTATTTTCAACTGTCTTGATCCGATTATGACTATTGTTGCTGGTCTTAGTGTCAGAGATCCTTTCCTAATGCCAGCTGATAAGAAGGATGTAAGTTCGCTAACATTTTATTCTAAAGCATTTACTATTTACTTGACTAGAGGCTGTTTTTCAGGAGTGGCTGTTACAAACGTAATTTGTTACAACGATCTGTTGAAGAATATATATATATATATAGAGAGATATTTTACTTGTATCAATGGTCCTTACAAGAGGAATTGGTTTTAATTGGGGTCCTTTTTCCTGATTCAGTTAGCCGAATCAGCAAAAGCACAGTTTGCTGCGCGGGACTGCAGTGATCATCTTGCCTTAGTTCGAGCTTATGATGGTTGGAGAGATGCTGAAAGAAAGCAATCCGGTTATGAGTACTGTTGGAGAAACTTTCTCTCCCTGCAAACTCTCAGAGCCATCGACTCTCTGAGGAAGCAGTTCTTCTTTTTGCTGAAGGACACTGGTCTAGTTGAGTTTGATGCAGAAAAAGGCAACATCTTGAACCACGATGGGCATTTAATCCGTGCAGTCACATGTGCGGGTTTATTTCCCGGAATTTGCTCTGTTGTGGTAAGCTATGTTTGATACATTCATCTGTCTTTTTTTTCTCCCATATTTGTATTTAATTTTTTATTTGAAATTGAGGTAGCTCGGGCTTTGATGGTATTGTTTTCTACAACCAATTTAAAGTTCCACTGAGCAAAATAAATTATTATATCAACTTCATGAAATTACCTGATTTATAGCTTTAATTGGTTTGATGCTTTTTTTTAAAAAAAAAATTAACCTCTGTAATTATCTTTGTTGAGAATCTTATGCAACAGACTCATAACTACATAAAGCTTTAATAATCTAAGTTAGACAGGCACTGATTAAAATCATTTTGAACAGAACAAAGATAAATCAGTAGCTTTGAAAACAATGGAAGATGGCCAGGTTATGCTATACTCGGTAAGTTTTTCTCATTTCATGGCTACTTGGTTTACTTCCAATCATACTCTCCTCCCAACTCATTTTTCCATATTATTGAATGGAGGTGTTCAGTATTTAGAAAAAACGGTTCACTTGATTTTTTTTTTCTTTCTTTTTGACTAATTGAACAGAACTCAGTTAATGCTGGCTTTCCAAAAATTCCCTACCCATGGCTGGTATTTAATGAAAAGGTGAAAGTCAATTCAGTCTTCCTTCGGGATTCTACTGGTGTTTCGGACTCTATCCTTCTTTTATTTGGAGGAAATGTTTCGAGAGGAGGACTTGTACGTGTCTCTTCTAAACCTTGCTTTGGCAAATTACTCTTTCACCATTTGTTGTCAAAACTAAAACCTATGCTTGAGCACTTATTTGAATTTTATAGGATGGTCACCTCAAAATGATGGATGGTTATTTGGAGTTTTTCATGAAACCTGCATTGGCCGAGACTTATTTGAGCCTTAAAAGCGAGCTTGATGAGCTTGTTCATCAAAAAGTAAGTTCATTTTTGTTTTGGAACGTCATTTTTTGTTCCAATTTTCCCCTTTACTCCCACATTTCTTAATCCAAGTTGTGATGGATGGTGTTGTCCTCTTCTCATTTTGAGTTTTCTTTATGCAGCTTTTGAATCCGAAGTTAGATATGCAGCCACACAATGAACTACTATCAGCGGTAAGGTTGTTGGTGTCAGAGGATCGCTGTGAGGGTAGGTTTGTCTTTGGTCGCCATGTGCCAGTACCATCAAAAAAGGCGATGGCCGACGGTCTACCTCGACAGAAAAAGGGTGATGGAGTTGGGGGTGATAATTCGAAGAGTCAGCTTCAGACCCTACTTCTGAGAGCTGGACATGACGCACCAACTTACAAAACTAAGCAATTAAAAAACAATGAGTTCCGCGCCACTGTTCTTTTCAACGGATTGAACTTTGTGGGCCAACCATGTGGCAGCAAGAAACTTGCAGAAAAAGATGCAGCTGCTGAGGCTCTGCTATGGCTACAGGGCGAGACACGTTCATCTGCCCAAGCTATTGATCATGCTTCCATACTTCTGAAAAAGAGCAAAAAGAACAATGATAGAACCTCATTTCATAGTGCCAAATGGAGTTGATTGGACAGATAAAGAGTACAAAAGACGATAATCGCTGTTGACTTTGAATCACGTTTGAAGTTTAGATATTCAAGACTGGGGAGATTAATTTTCTGGCCATGGCTACCTAGGCAACAGTCAATCTAGTTCGATCGCTAGCTCTAGATCTTGGCCTGGAGATGACCTTGAACTTGAACCATCGATTTACAGGAGCTCACTGGGTATTATTCTTCTCCAACCAAAGGAAAACATGAGGTTGTGATATGATGAAGGAAGTAATACAGCATGAAGCGAGTTATAGTAGTAGCAAGAATTTGCAGCCATAATTTTGCACAATGTTAGTTATAAGTATGACCCTCCAAGATTCAAGGAATAGGCTATAGAAATTTACCAAACTGAAAACTAGGTAGATGGTGGTTGATTGGTGCTTGAGAAGCTGCTGTTGTGCCCTTCAGAGCTCAGCAGAAGCAAGCAACTCTTCAGTTTCTAACATGTACTGTGATTTTGTGAGCCCCTTCTTGTACAGGCCAAGGGGACTCTGCGTCTGGTTATATAGAGAGTTTTGTTTGTTCACCATATTCTCAAATATTACTGCTAATGTAATGTTAAATACACAGGGTTTTGTTCAATAATAAATTTGGGTTGTTTTGTTTTTTCAGTTTTTACAAATTCCCTATTTCTAAATGATTTTTTTGTTTTGTTTTGACACTACACATTCTGTTGTGTCGAAAGTTAGAAGGATATTTTCACAAATGTCCTATTTAAACCCATATTTTCACAAATATTTACTATATATATTTATATATTTATCATTTTTATATTTTTCGAATATTTATGGTGTAATTTAATAAATTTATTTTAATTTTATCTTTTATTTAAATTTAAAAAATAAAGATATTTTATTATTTTTTTAATTATACAATATTAATTAAGTGATTTTACTCAGGATAATTATTACTCATCATTAAATAGATTTGATCATTTTTTAATGAGTACATTTTTCAAACCTACAACCCCATAGATATAGGATCAAAATCTATAAGAAAAACACCTTAAAATTCATTCCCTAAACCGTAAATTTTCAAAACTCAACTCGTTCCCTAAACCGTAAATTTCAAAAACTCAACTCGTTCTCTAAACCGTAAATTTTCAAAACTCGAAAGGAGTACTTTTCAAGCACATGGTTGAAAACCGTGAATAAACTACATGCATGGTTCAATAAATAGTGAGAAATGTTAATTTTGAATGAATATACATTTTTTTCGTGAATTAAAAAAAGTCCAAAAATCGTTTGCTATAGTCCACCAATTTTGGTAAAAAACCGATCATTTTGGTCATTTTTTAATGAGTACATTTTTCACTTTCTTTTTCCAATGTTGTGTTTAAGAGCTTCATTAATCTACAGCTCTATAGATATAAGATCAAAATCTATAAGAAAAACACCTTAAAAATCGTTCCTTAATTCGTAAATTTCCAAAACTCGAAAGGAGTACTTTTCAAGCACATGGTTGAAAACCGTGAATAAACTACATGCTTGGTTCAATAAGTAGTGAGAAATGTTAATTTTGAATGAATATACACTTTTTTCGTGAATTAAAAAAATTCCAAAAATCGTTTGCTATAGTCCACCAATTTTGGTCAAAAACCGATCATTTTGGTCATTTGTTAATGAGTACATTTTTCACTTTGTTTTTTCAATGTTGTGTTTAAGAGCTTCATTAATCTATAGCTCTATAGATATAGAACCAAAATCTATAAGAAAAACACCTTAAAAATCGTTCCCTAATTCGTAAATTTCCAAAACTCGAAAGGAGTACTTTTCAAGTACATGGTTGAAAACCGTGAATAAACTACATGTTTGGTTCAATAAGTAGTGAGAAATGTTAATTTTGAATGAATATACAATTTTTTCGTGAATTAAAAAAAGTCTAAAAATCGTTTGCTATAGTCCACCAATTTTGGTCAAAAACCAATCATTTTGGTCATTTTTTAATGAGTACATTTTTCACTTTCTTTTTTCAATGTTGTGTTTAAGAGCTTCATTAATCTACAACTCTATAGATATAAACTACCTTAAAACTCTATAAGAAAAACACTTTAAAAATCGTTCCCTAATTCGTAAATTTCTAAAACTCGAAAGGAGTACTTTTCAAGCACATGGTTGAAAACCGTGAATAAACTACATGTTTGGTTCAATAAGTAGTGAGAAATGTTAATTTTGAATAAATATACACTTTTTTCGTGAATTAAAAAAAATCCAAAAATCGTTTGCTATAGTCCACCAATTTTGGTCAAAAACCGATCATTTTGGTCATTTTTTAATGAGTACATTTTTCACTTTCTTTTTTCAATGTTGTGTTTAAGAGCTTCATTAATCTACAGCTCTATAGATATAAAACCAAAATCTATAAGAAAAACATCTTAAAAATCGTTCCATATTTTCAATGTTGTGTTTAAGAGCTTCATTAATCTACAGCTCTATAGATATAAGACCAAAATCTATAAGAAAAACATCTTAAAAATCGTTCCCGATTTTCAATGTTGTGTTTAAGAGCTTCATTAATCTACAGCTCTATAGATATAAGACCAAAATCTATAAGAAAAACATCTTAAAAATCGTTCCCTAATTCATAAATTTCCAAAACTCGAAAGGAGTACTTTTCAAACACATGGTTGAAAACCGTGAATAAACTACATGCTTGGTTATTAATAAGATTAAAACAATTTCCTCCATCTATTAAATTCCACCGCCGTTTTTTAAAATGATTTTTGCTTTAAAATAAAATATTGAATAATTTCTATATTATTATTAATTAATTTCAAATCAATTATTATTATTCATTTTTATCACTGTAAGACATTATATAGGGATAGAATGATAAAACAATAATTTTATTATTATTATTATTATTATTATTATTATTATTATTATTATTTATTTATTTTTTTATTATTTTTTTTTTTTTATTTTTTTTTTTTATTTTTTTTTTTTTTGACATAAATGTAAATTTCTGTCCTTTAACAATTGTTAGTTACAAAATTAAAGTTTTTTTTTTTTTTAACATCTAGGGACACGTGCTGAATTTAATAATTTATTTTTGTTCGTACTAGTTGTAGTAATGACACTTGTCCCTCTCTAACACACTGTCATCTTTCCTTTCTTTGTCGGCGGGAGAATTTCTAGTACATCCGTGGTATGGAAAAACTCTATACCACTGCCTTTCAAAAAATGACACGTGGCGAAATGATTTAAAAAAATAATATATTTAATAGTGTGGGTCTCAGTTAAACAACTATTTCGCCACGTGTCATTTTTTGAAAAGCAGTGGTATGATGTTAGAAATTCTCCCGTCGGCCCCTCTCAACTCTTACCTCGCACATGAGTTTGTTGGACCATTTTTTGCTTTAACAACTCCTTATTGTTTTTTCATTGCTATTTTTCAAATATAAATTTTGCTCACTAAAACGTTCTTTTCGGTTCATTTTAATATTTTACAACCACCATATTTACAAAGTTTTATAAATGAGTTGGATGAGATGACATTAAAGATCAAATTTGGACAATATTTTATGGATAAAAATAATTTTATTAATGTTGTTAATTTTGCATCGAGACTAATTACTTGTATTAGATAAGTAGACTTTTGATATTTGACTTTTTTTATATATATATTTTAATGCATGTTATATATATTTTTGTTATATTATATAACCAAATTCCATTTAAACAATAATAATAATAATAAAAAAAAAAACAAGAAAGTTATCGAAATAATTTTTTTTTTTTTTTTATCACAAACAAGTAGTTATTAAACATGTTTCTGTTTTTACAAAAAAAAAACGTTATCAAACATGTTTCTGTTTTTACCGAAAAAACGTTATCAAACTAACTCTTAATATTCAGAAATCAACTGCGTCGTTGAGTCTGCAATGGAAATTTCAATAAAAAAATAAAAAAACAACTCCTTGGCTGCAAGACTTTGTTTCCAGACAAGTCTGTCACATCCCATTCCCCACCCAACATTTTAACATGTCTCTTCTTTTTTCCTTATTTTCTTTTACCAATCATAGACATTTCATAAAGTATTAAATTGAATAAAAAACATATAAAGTAGACCACCTTTTTAATTACTTTTCACGTTTATTTTAAAACATACACAATTAATCAATTTACCTCATAATAATAATAAAAAAAAAAAAAAAAAAAAAAAAAAAAAAAAAAAAAAAATTATTATAAACTTAACTTAATTCAATTGACATAAGGTTGTGCTTTGAGAGATCTAGAGTTCAATTTCTCATCTGGCATTAATTAAAGGGTTGGTTGCATAAACAACAATCAAACCCAAAATAATAGTAAATATAGCAAAATTTAAAACATTTTACAAATATGACAAAAAATCAGCGACTATCTGATAAACTGTTATCGTTGATATATGACTATCGCTGATAGACTACTATCACTCATAGTCACGGTCAAAATTTTATTAAAAACTGAGGTAATAGACTATTATCAATAATAAAAATTATCTTGTAATTTTTTTTTTTTTAAGAAGGTACTATATTTTTAATTATTTTACTTTAAATCAGTTACAATTTTTTTTAATTAAATACTTAAAAAAAACAATCTATCATTTTTGACTAACATGAACATTCAACATAAAATATGTTGGAGTGATTTGGAGGTCGGAAGATTAAATCCGACATCTCATCTATTAAAAAAAAAAAAATCAAAAATCAAAGTGCTCATATTTATAAAATAGTTGGATTTAATTTATATTCTTCTAATTATTTTAGCCAAGCAAAAGATGGTTTTGTTTTTATATGAGACAACTCGTTGTTTACTTTACACCATGAATTAATAATAGAGACGTGTTGGATTTATGCTACCAAACAAAAATTGGCCTTTGTGATTGGGTTCTCCAAAGTCACAATTTTTATCTTTTTTTTTTTTTTTTTTTTTTTTCCAATTTGAATGAGTGTAATTGTCATAACCTAAATTTTCATAATTACATTTGTGGTACTTAAAAAAAAAAGAATTTTTGATTTTGTTATTGGTACTAAAAAAGAATTTTTGATTTTGTTATTATTTGACTTGGTCGTAGCCACCACGCTCTTACTAGTGTGGAACAATTGTTTTTTTTTTTATCAATGAAAAATTCTCTTACTAGAAATGTGGAATAATTAATTTTTTTTTTTTATCAATGAAAAATTTAACTCAACGACACACATTTTGACTTATCATGCTTGAAAAATACTCTACACATTTTAGAATTTAAAACGTTCACATATCTTCGACCATAAAGTCTGAGGTTAAAATATCTCACTCAAATTGAACCTCTACATTTTTTCCTCCCTAAAATCTTGGAATAAACTTATAATTTAACAAACTTAATAACAAACTTATAAAATATTTCCGCTAATATGGATGTAGTTCAACATGACTAAGTCACTAAAACAGGGCCAAACGCCTCCTAAAAGGTTAGAGGTGGTATTCCCTCCAATACGACACGTGTTGTTAAAAATAAATAAATATATATATATATATATATAAAAATAAAACCTTTCCATATTTATATCTATTATGAGTATAAGCATTGATGATTCAACGTTGAAGGAAACCATTTCAAAATTTTCCACAGACCTCATCCTGTAGAAATGGAGAATGATAGCAACTCGTCGTTGAACTCACCCCTTATTCACATTTGTGAAGATGGAGTGAATTCGATCGAGGAGAGAGCACCAGTAAAGGATCAGAATCATGGAAGTAAACTAATAGCCGAGGAAGTAAAGAAGCAGCTATGGCTAGCAGGGCCTCTAGTACTAGTCAGTCTTCTACAATACTGTTTGCAGATTATTTCCGTCATGTTTGTAGGTCATCTCGGCGAATTGCCCCTCTCCGGTGCTTCCATGGCCACTTCTTTTGCATCGGTGACTGGTTTCAGCTTGTTGGTGAGTTGGGTTTCTCTTTGTTTCTCCGGAATAAAACTCATTGTCTTTCAGAATGGTGTTCAATAATGGTTTTATTCAGAATGAAAGCTACACATCTTACTTTCAATGCTCTTAATTTGACTATCTAGCAAATTCAGAATGGTGTTTGATATCATGGGGTTAACCCATGATATTATCTTATGGTGTTTGATATCGTGGGCTCTGATATATACTCTTTGATATCATGAGATTTCGTCTCATAACCAATTGACAATGAAATGAGTAACCCATATATCTCATATTATGAGTGAGGTGCTTCATCTTTACAAACGTGGATCTTCAACAAATGGTGGACTTTGAGTTTCACTTAAAATGCTCTTAATTTGAATATATGCATGTGTTAGTGCACTTTTTGGTTGATTTGTGATTTAACATGATATCAGAGATTCTGTGTTCGAATCCTTGTAACATGTCATTTTCTCTATATTTAATATTGATTTTCACTTGTTGGGTCTTCTTCAATTTTTCAAACCTTCGAGCAATGGAGTGTTAGAGCGTTGATAAATTAAATTTACTATCCATCAGTCCATCAGTTTAAGCTGATTGGTGATTTATCACTATGGAGCAAAGCAACATCTCATGTTAGTAATCAGTACAATTCTAGGAGAGAACCATTCGCTATGATTAGGATCATATAGGGAATAGTTTGTCTTGAAGAGATGACAAGTATTTGTTGGTTTTGGAGTCTGCGATACTATTATCATATATAACATATATTCAATCCTGGTTTAATTGAGATTTGAGAATGATGCACTCTGTTCTAAAAATTTAGTAATCTTACCTAAAATGGTCTTAACTTGAATATATGTATTGTATATATATAGATGGGGATGGCTAGTGCTCTGGATACATTTTGTGGCCAATCTTATGGAGCAAAGCAGTATCACATGCTGGGCATTCATATGCAAAGAGCAATGTTTATTCTTTTACTTGTGAGCATACCTCTTGCAATTATCTGGGCTAACACAGGAGAAATTCTAAAATTACTTGGCCAAGATGCTGAAATTTCAGAAGAAGCTGGGAAGTATGCTATTTGCATGATACCAAGCCTTTTTGCATATGGTCTTCTTCAATGCCTGAATAGATTCTTACAGACCCAAAACGTTGTTTTCCCAATGGTGATAAGCTCTGGAATAACAGCTTTGCTTCACATCCTCTTATGTTGGATTCTGATATTCAAAGTTGGACTCGAAACTCAAGGAGCGGCCTTCGCGAATTCCATCTCTTATTGGTTCAATGCATTGATAATGATACTTTATGTTAAGTTTTCTTCTTCTTGTTCGAAGTCTTGGACTGGCCTCTCAATGCAGGCTTTTCACAACATCCCATATTTCCTTAAACTTGCAATTCCTTCAGCTTGCATGGTTTGGTAATTATCACTTTACTATTACTCCTTTTTATCATAATCATAAAGATGCATTTGTCTCACAATGTTCAAAAAAGTGCTCAACAGCTTGGAAATGTGGTCATTTGAGATGATGGTTCTTCTATCTGGACTTCTACCGAATCCAAAATTAGAGACATCAGTGCTTTCTATTAGGTAAATAACAAACATCAGTTCTTATGGAGTAAGTTCTATTTTCTTCTTATCTAGCTACCTCTAGCTTCACTGACACATTTCTTTACCAGCCTTAATACAGCTGCAGCAGTTTGGATGATCCCATTTGGTTTGAGTGGTGCAGGAAGGTAATTTTGGATACAGTTTCTCATTAGAATCTCTCTATTGTCTCTACCAATAACTTACCAATGATCACTTTCACATCTTGCATGAATTTGGAAACTGAAAACTTTGCATTTGTGACTAAAATGGAAAGAAAACAATGTAACTGAGATTTCTATGTTTCTATTTCATTTTGTAAGCACACGAGTCTCAAATGAACTAGGAGCTGGCCATCCCGCAGCAGCAAAGCTAGCTGGGTTTGTAGTTATGATAATGGCCATTATTGAGGGGCTACTGATTGGAACAGTCTTAATTCTTATACGTAATGTTTGGGGCTATGCTTATAGCAATGAACAAGAAGTGGTTGAATATGTAGCAAACCTGCTTCCTTTCGTTGCAGCTGCCAATTTTATCGATGGACTTCAATGTGTGCTTTCAGGTTCTTATTTGTTCATACTCTACAATTATATATTATCCCTCTCCTTATACATTTCAGTTCATATAACTCCAATCTGTCAAGTTAAATTGCCAAATCTCTTCTTTGTGTTAATAATATCAGATTTGGGATTACATTTCTACATTCTGTTATGACTTGACTTCCTGTCTGCACTAGGATTTTTCTAACCTTGTGGTCTAACCAGACACATTTTACTTGCTCACATTGATGGTATTTCAAATGATCTACTTGTATGTGCAGGCATTGCTAGAGGATGTGGTTGGCAGAAGCTTGGTGCATTTGTCAATCTTGGATCATATTATATTGTGGGAATTCCATCTGCAGTTTTGCTTGCTTTTGTTTTTCACATTGGTGGAAGGGTAAAAACGATAATTATGATGATCTTCATTCTTCATGTTCACCATTTGACATATGTCCTATAATTCTTACTGACCATAATTTTTTTTTTTTTACCTCTTTTCTATTGTAAATGATCCTTACTAGGGGCTGTGGTCAGGCATCATTTGTGCACTTATTGTCCAAACAGTTTCTCTTGCTATTATCACCATCCGCACCAACTGGGACCAAGAAGTACAATTTTTAACTCAAATCTCAACTTTGCTTTATTTCCTATTTTTTCAACCCAAAAGCTAAGCTAATGGGTTACGATAAATTTAATTATATCAATACTCGAACACTTCTCTTCACTTGTGGGCTTGAAATCAATATTAACTGGAAAGCCCGCATTGATACACCGTGTTAAATCACTAATCAACCCAAAATCTTAAGTTGATGTATTATGGTAAATTTAATTATATCAATGTTCTAACAAATATTTCTAATGTATTCATTTGTCTTATTTAGGCAAAGATAGCTACAGAACGAGTGTATGACACAGTAATTCCAACGAGGGTTGTCTCATGAACTCTAGTTTGTTGATCTTAGTGGAGGAGCTTTGTGATTGATTGATCTACTTTCTTTTGAAAATCAATGAATTGTGGAAGTCAAGCCTGAAAGCTTCATGACAATGAGTAGCTGACGATTCTTTCGATATCGATATCATATGCAATTATATTTTAATGCAATATTTCAGTTTTATCTTGTAGTATTCCTTCCAGGTTGAAAGAAATCTTTGAGGATCATTTTTGTTTGATTATTACTTTTTCATAAAATTATTAAGTAGAAAAAGTTAGGAATTATGTGAGTTGCGAGAATCTTTAGCTTCTTGGTTCTCTGACTTCTTGGTTGATTGTAAATATTTTATGTCTTGGGCTATGTTCATGTTGATGATAAATATCTTTTTTTTTTTTTTTTTTAAATGTGTTTAATTAATGTGAGGATTGAACTCATGACTGGCGGTAATAATGCATTTAAATTCCTTTCCTGTGCGTGGTTTTTATTCTGGACCAATCAACTCTCACTCTAGGCTATCTAGGTGTTACTCGTTGCACCAAATGGTTGTTTGATAAATTGTTTTAAAACGTTCCTGCTGTCTCGTGCTTGGTTGAAATTTGGGCGGTAATAATGTATTTAAATTTCTGCCCCGTGCCTGGTTTTTTGCACAGGTGCAGGACCAATCAACCCCACTAAATTGTTTTAAAACGTTTCTGCCCCGTGCGTGATTTTTTGCACAGGTGCATGACCAATCAACCCTCTGGGCTATCTAGGTGATGCGCTCACTCACCCGTTGCACCAAGTGATTGTTTGATAATTGTCTTAGTTGATACATTGGTCACAAGTGATTGTTTGATAATTGTCTTAGTTGATACATTGGTCACATGATGCATGAGTTTGATTCTTGCAATGTGGTAATTTTTTGTCTGTCAAATTAAATTAGCTAAATAAGATTTCCAAATAAAAATTTCAATTAATGAAGTCATCTTTTTAAGAGATGACAATTTTCCATCCGGACAAGGGTTTTGGGAATTAAAATTACAATATTAATATAATAAGTTTGAAAAATAACATATTTTAATAAAAAGTTTTAAAGTTAATAAAAAAAATGATTTATTTCTTTTTCTTTTGTTTTGGATTAAAAGCATCTATAATATGTTTTAATTATGCTTAGACTTTTAAGATTTTTATTTTAATCTTTGAAATTTGATTTTGTTCAAAAAAAAAAAAATGATAGACGGGAATTGACATGACCGTTCATATGGTAAAAAATATAGTTTTCACACGTGAGAATCATCGTATCAATATCAATTCATAATTTTAACAAATATTTTTTAAGTTCATTAATTAAAATAAAACTTTTTAAAATTTTGGAGCAGAATTGAAACCCACGCAACTATATGCTAAATCATAAATAGCATATTGCTCGTTAATATCATTTTCATAGTCAAATTATTTTTAACCATTAAAATACATTTTGAATATTTATAAGATAAAATTGATTCGTCAAACTTGACAGGTATGTTGTCAGAAAAAAAAAAAATAATAATAATAATAATAATCACGTGTTAAGCGAAGGAAAAAAAAAACAAACATTTTCTTTTTTGAGTAGAACCACAAACCTATTAGATATTAAAACATACATATATGAGAGCCACACTCGCTTTTGGCATAAATAAAAAAAAA
This sequence comes from Herpetospermum pedunculosum, assembly GCA_028017165.1. Classification (NCBI taxonomy): domain Eukaryota; kingdom Viridiplantae; phylum Streptophyta; class Magnoliopsida; order Cucurbitales; family Cucurbitaceae; genus Herpetospermum; species Herpetospermum pedunculosum. The sequence goes on from CM051530.1 coordinate 3,271,818, forward strand.
AAAAAAAAAACAAACAATTATTATTTTTTTTTATTATTTATAACAGGTTGGGGTGGGGATTGATCCTAATCTCATGGTGATACATTATGCCGCTGAGCTATGTTCTTGTTGGCGAAGAAAAAAAAAAAAAAAAAAAAATTGCAGACATATATTAAAAACATTTCTGACATGAGTAATAAACGAATTGCAGACATATATTAATCATATTGTATAATTGTCGTCCTTGCATTTGTGTCCCATCCCATCTAACATGGTGAGTATTTATTGACATCTTCTCATCTTTAAAATATATTTGGAAAGTTTTAAAAACCACCCTCAACTAGTTTTATTACTCAGATGGCTTTAATTTAATTAAATTCAAAGTTTAGGGCCTATTTTTTATACTTTTGATTCTGTGAGGGTTTAATTTTTACATTTGAAACTTTAAGGCATAATTGTTATAAACAATTACCGTACTTTAGGAGTGGTTTTTGTAATTTTTCCAAAAATATTAGTTAAAATATCATAATTGTTATAAACAATCAACGCTAGCTCTCGGGTTTGGAGGTTAAATTTTGCCTTTGGATGACAAAGTTTTGTCATTTCTTCATGCTTGAAGCTCCTTTTGTCCCGATGCATTCCCGAAGCTCTAAAACAGCTTCTTTAGCCTCGAAACACGTCCAACAGACACCACGAGCTCTTTGCGCGAATCACCTAAAAACAATACAAATTACACATTTAAACACGACTTTTAGCTAGAATTAGGGAGTGAAATATAGCTCCAAAGTAGAGCTATCACTCATCAATATCTTTGTTCCACACCCGAGGATTCTACAGGGCTCTGATACCACTGGTCAAAGACAACTGAACCAAAGATCTCCACAATGATATAATATTGTCCACTATGGGCATAACCCTCATGACTTTGGTTTTGGTTTCACCCAAAAGACTTCATACCATTAAAGATAATTGTCCTTCCTTATATACTCATGATTTTTCTTTTATCTAGCAAATGTGAGATATTGTTTATACTCCTAACAAAAATGATCCAGACAGAGGCTGTGGTCAGACATCATGCACGCACCGATTGGGACAAAGAAGTATAAATCTAAACTCGAATCTCTCAACATTTTTTCATTCCCAATTTTGGAAGAAATTTGATATTCCTAACGTTTTTGTTGTTCCCCGTGGAAATAATGTTTATTGAATAGAAATTTTCAAAATAATAAACACAAATATTATTCACGAAAAACAATAACAAATATAAGAGATAGAATAACCTATAATTTGTGGATTGAGGCACATTGATAAATGATGTCCATAAAGAAGATGTGCCCCCATCATACTGAGTTATTTGACACTTCACGAAGATGCAACAATCCTTAGAGGGAACTCGTGTGTAGCTAAACTTTCTTATGAATTCCCTTGCGCCCAAATCAAAATACTCAATAGCAAGAGAGTTTACACAAAGGCATCACGAGATCGTGAAATGATCATTCATTTAGGACTTAGAAAAAATCTCTTTATAATAGGGAGACTTGTTAACGAGAGAGTGAATTGACAGTTACAAATAATAAATAAAATATCTTTAAAATATCCAACAGTTCCTAGGCAAAGATAGCTACAGAGCCGGTGTATGACATAGTTGGATGTCATCTCTTGAAACTAGAGTTTTTTTTGGTGAGATAGAAGATTCAAATTTTTGACTTTTTGGTCGACGTCAAACGTTTTATGTTGGTTAAATTATGCTTAGTTTGACATTTGTTTTTGTATATCGTGAGATTTTAGCCTAAATGACTCATTTATTTTTGCTGACACTGCTATTGTACAATTAAGTAGTTGAAGATTCTTGCTCTTGAAGTTGCTTGCTTCCATGAATTACCCATCAAAGCTTTATGTTTGAATTGAACTCTTGAATTTTATCTTGTGAGAGTAAGAGGAGAAGAATATGAAATTTAGAGTATTGCACTCCTGACTAAAGATTGGGCAACATGAGCATAACTAACATAAAACATATATCTTCAATACTGACATAAAACATATATCTTCAATCGAAAACATATATCTTCAATCGAAAAGTCGATGCTCGACTTCCCCTAATAAACAAAAAAAAAAAATAGTCACAAATCATGATTATTATATTGTTAAATTATTTTGGAAAAAAAAGTTTGAATTTGTAAAACATATATTTAGAAATCGCTAGCAAATAAACTTAATATCAAAAAAATTATAGTCGAAACCGTAGTTGAACTGGTGAAGAGATCAAAGATTCAAATATACCTTGGATTAAGAGATCAAAGATTCAAATTTTCACACTTCACTTAGTGTTGAGTTCAAATATATATATATATAAAACAAAAATATTATCAAATCCTTCAAGATTAGACTACCATTTATAATTATTTGATTTTTTTACTTTTGAAAATTAAGCTTATAAACATTATTTTCACCAATAAGTTCTTTTATTTTGTTACTAAAAGGTGTTTTCAAAATCAAAACCAAGTTTTGAAAACAAAAAACAAATAACTTTTAAAACCTTGTGTTTGTTTTTTAAATTTAACTAAGAAAAAAAAACGTATTGTAACGGGATGGTGAGAAAATAAACATAATTTTCAAAAAAACAATTAACCAAAAATCAAATGGTTATAAAAAAGATTTTTTTTTTAAAAAAATACTTGATATAATGTATGAAGTATTGACCAGTAGATTAGAGGTTTGATTCTTCCCACCAACAAAAAAAATTGAATTATTAAAGACATGTTTTGGATTGATTTTAACCATTATTCTTTATTTATTTATTGAATTCAATAGTTGCGTATGTGTGGGGTATCAAACTAGACTTTTGGAATGATAATTGTTGTTTTATCCACCAAATTGTATTCAAATTGATAATTTTGTTTACAACTATATAAAAGATTAAGATTATTGTTAATATTTATTTCATCTCAAAAGAGATATTGTGTAAATCATTTATATGACCAATTTTTACCCATTAACTCTCACGTTAATTTACATATGTTGAATTTTTGTATCATTTTCCATCATATTTTACAAAAAAAAAAAAAAAAAACTTTACATGGGTATTTTTTTTAAGGAAAATTCAAAATTCAATGAATAGAAAAAGAAACCTTTCAAAATTTAAAGATATAATTGAAACCTATTCGAAATTGGAAGATATGATGTATAATTTAACTTTTTTTTAATATTATTATTTTATTTTAAAGAAAATGGTTAGGAACTTAAAAATATATTAAACCTACTCGACGAAGGCCCACTAGGAACAGGCACGGTCGAACCTCTTACTCCCCTACTCGCCCCTTGCACGCCCTCATCAGTCCCGAAACTCGAGGAGTCAAAATCGTTCCTCTCAGCCCGCCGAATTGCCTCTTCGTTTAGGGTGATCTCAGGGTCGGGACCATCCGGAGGCAAGACGAGGTGGCACTCAAGCTCGTTCTCCAGCAGCACGAGAACACTGGTACCTTAGCCCCGCGCGAACCAGGTTCTCCTCACAGCAAACATGGGCAAACGCCTGCCGAGCTGAAGGTATCCTCACGATATGTTGACAAACCAAAGTCAGCAGCTCCGCGCTGGGAACCGGAGGAGAAGGCACCACTGTCAATCGACCAAACTTATAAGAAGACAACGTTTAAAAGAAAAAGAGGAAAGAAGGAAAAACGGAAACATGACCTACCTAAGTCCCCGAATTCAGTCGGGACTTCGCATACAGAAATATCCTCAGGACCAGTGACCAACCACTCCTTAGAGGCGTAAAACCACTGATCCCTCAAACTCTTCATCGACGAGGGGTTCTCCACGATTTTCACCCCCGTCGTCCTCGCCGACATAAAAAAACGAGTCGGATGTTTCGAAACGGGGTGCAGCGCGTAGAGATGCAGCATTTGCGCCACCGTCGCTTCGGACCCATCCCCGTACCTCTTCCACAAGATGCAGAAGGCGAACAAGCAGGACCAAGCGTTCGGCGCCAGTTGCACCGGCGTGAGGCCCACCGCCTTAAAAAATAGCTCCACCATCGGAGCCACCGAAAGATGAAACCCTCGCGAAAACATATTTCGGTAAAGGTCGACGCACCCTACGGGCGACAATTCAATCGTCTCCCCCGGGACAAGCAGCCGCAATTCAACGCACGACGAAATCCCGTACGTAACCCTTAGCATCTGCAAGTCTTCGTCTGTCAGGCTTCGTGGGGCCACAAACGAAGGAGTGTCAGCGGCATTGCCACGAACGTCGGACGAGGTATATTCACCTCGAGCCATCGATGAGACGAGACGAATAAGGACAAAAAGAAGAAGGAAAGTCGCAGCGGAGAGCTCAGGAAACCCTTCCACCTCCTCTAACTTTAAACCCAAGTGGGGAACAAATATGGATCGAACGATCAGAATCAACGGCTCAGATCTCACCTAGGGCAATCGAAATGTCACACTCTAGAGTAGGCGACACGCCATCAGAACACTTTATGCTCCCCTAATGAAGAAACGACGCGTGGCCTCTCCAAAGCTGCGAGCGACGTACCGACTTCCCCCAAAGCGCTTCGGTATCTCGCACCGAATCATACCACCGAGAAGACCTACCCGTTGGTGGTGCCAATGTTACGGGCTACCTCAGCCTGAGGTCAGCCGCTGGCGTCACGACCTGCTTCCCTCGGAAGTCAAGGCCACGAAACCAACGTCGGACGAGTCAACAACTTGGGGCAGACCCCAGAACTCCTAGGGTTCGGGCTTAACAGCTCACCCGAGGATCCGTTGTTGCCAGGTTTCCTCTCGATCAACGTGAGAAGTGATCGACAAGACACCCTGACTCACCTGATGGGACGATGGCACAACATCGCCCCCCAATCCCTTCAGGAATTGGAGGACGATAGTTACCTTCATCATGATAAGGTACACGGATCGACTCTGGTCAGTCCATACCTCCTCATCCCGGTTCGAGGACTCACATGATGGCAGACCAATATAACCGTCCGGGGAACTTTACCTTCTCACTACCTGTAAATACCTCTCTTGTTCAAGGATGGGGGAGGTACGTAACAGAGGCGTAAATCTACGCAATTCTCTACACACTACCACTTCTACTTATGTTCAGACCTCTCTGACTTAAGCATCGGAGTTGTGTGGGTCTAGCTCCACACCGGTGCAAGTTTACTCTTTCCTTCTTTGTGCAAGTACGACGGACCACGACGTTTATGGACCGACAACGGAACACGACAAAAGGGAGCGGTCCAAAATTTTGCACCAACAAAATATGTGACTAGGAAAGATTGGTTGGTTGATGAAATCAGATTAAAAATGATTTATTAGAAAAGATTTGTTGGTTGATGAAATATTAAAAATGATTTATTAGGAAAGTTTTGTTGATCCATCAAATCAGATTGGTTGGAGGATGGTGAGAGATTTTTTTTATAAAAGACTTCAAAAAAGTAAAAAAAGTGACTCAGCCATCAAGGTGGGAAACTTTAAAATTTGAATTTCGGGTTTTTCAAATCGGTCTGATTTTGCAATTCTACTAAATTCGATGGACGAGAGAACACCCGAATAAAGAGAAATTGCATAAAGTGACCTGTCAGAGCAAAACATTAACAAAACTGACCCGTCTCCCACAAAAATGATAAAAGTGACTGGTTTGAGGGAATGAAGGGTGTGAAATTATACATATGCCCTTCAGTAAGGAAACCTGAATGTGTCTATGCGATCGCACAGCCTATGCCATGGCATAGACAATTTCCATCGCACAGCCTATGCCATCGCATAGGCTATTTCCATCGCACAGCCTATGCCATGGCATAGGCAATTTCCATCGCACAGCCTATGGTATGGCACAAGCTATTTCCATCGCACAGCCTATACCATGGCACAAACTATTTCCATCGCACAGCCTATGCCATCGCACAGCCTATGCCATGACATAAGCTATTTCAAACTTCTTTTTCTTACAAAAAAAATTGAAAACAGAGGACGAAAAACTCATTGCTATCTTCGAGTAAATCCATGACATAGGCTATTTCAAACTTCTATTTCTTGATTCTCACATTTCTCAAATCATCAGCAGAAACCGTCTCTTTATTACTCCTCAGCCACTCCAAAGCCGTGACCTTGATCGGGGCGGGGATCGAAGATGACGAAGAAGATGAAGACATACAAGGAAAATCAGGCAGCGGAGGGAAATCCGAGTAGAACATTAGAGTATCATCATCATCAGAATGAAAATTTTGATGATTATTTTGATCTTGATATTATTTTCATCAGCAGAAACCGTCTCTTTGTTGTTGTTGATGATCATGTTGGTTCCATATCTGTCTATGATCCATCTGATCTTCTTCTTCTTCATTTACAAACCCTGCATGCAGATCTTGACAATGAAATTCCACCAGCTCATTTATTTTCTCTCTAAATTTCAAAATTTTATCACTACCCAAAAACCAAAAACAAAGAACAAAAACCAATTTGAAAAAAGAAAGAAAAAGAAGTTGAATGTTTTTTGAAAAAGCCTATGTCATGGCATAGGCTGTGCGATGGAAATTGCCTATGTCATGACATAAGCTGTGCGATGGCATAGATACATTCGGGTTTCCTTAATGAAGGGCATATGTATAATTTCACACCTCTCATTCCCTCAAACTGGTCACTTTTATCATTTTTGTGGGAGACGGGTCAGTTTTGTTAATATTTTGCTCGGTCACTTTATGCAATTTCCCACATTTAGGAAAGATTTGTTGATCCATCAAATCAGATTGGTTGGAGGATGGTGAGAGATTTTTTTTTATAAAAGACTTCAAAAAAGTAAAAAAAAAAGTGGATCAGCCATCAAGGTGGGAAACTTTAAAATTTGAATTTCGGGATTTTCAAATCGGTCCGATTTTGCAATTCTACTAATGGACGAGAGAACACCCGTAACTGTAAATCAGAATCATGGAAGAAAACTAATAGCCGAGGAAGTAAAGAAGCAACTATGGCTAGCAGGGCCTCTAATACTGGTCAGTCTTCTTCAATACTGTTTGCAGATTATTTCCGTCATGTTTGCAGGTCATCTCGGCGAATTGCCTCTCTCCGGTGCTTCCATGGCCACTTCTTTTGCATCGGTGACTGGTTTCAGCTTGTTGGTGAGTTGGGTCTCTGTTTGTTTCTCCGGAAAAACTCATTGTCTTGCTGGATGTTCAATAATGGTTTTATTCAGAATGAAAACTAGACATCTTACTTTAAATGCTCTTAATTTCAATATCTAGCAAATTGAAAATGCTGCACTCTGAGTTTCACTTAAAATGCTCTTAATTTGAATATATGCATGTGTTAGAGCAATTTTTTGGTTGATTAGTGATTTAACAGGATAACACTTGCAGCGTGTCATTTTCTCTCCATTTAATATGGATTTTCACTTCTTGGGTCTTCTTCAAATTTTCGGACAAGGGAGTGTTAGAACATTGATGTAATTAAGTTTACTACCTATCTTTTGGGTCGATGGGTTGATGGGTTATTTATCACTATGGAGCAAAGCAACATCTCATGTTAGTAATCAGTACAATTCTATTGCTTAGGATCATATAGGGAATAGTTTGTCGTGAAGAGATGGCGAGTATTTGTTGGTTTTGGAGTCTGCAATACTATTATCATACATAACAGATCATGGTTTAATTGAGATTTGAGAATGATGCACTTTGTTCTCAAAACTTAGTAATCTTACCTAATAGGGTCTTAACTTGAGTATATGTATATATAGATGGGGATGGCTAGTGCTCTGGATACATTTTGTGGCCAATCTTATGGAGCAAACCAGTATCACATGCTGGGCATTCATATGCAAAGAGCAATGTTTATTCTTTTACTTGTGAGCATACCTCTTGCAATTATCTGGGCTTACACAGGAGAAATTTTAAAATTACTTGGCCAAGATGCTGAAATTTCAGCAGCAGCTGGGAAGTATGCTATTTGCATGATACCAAGCCTTTTTGCATATGGTCTTCTTCAATGCCTGAACAGATTCTTACAGACCCAAAACGTTGTTTTCCCAATGGTGATAAGCTCTGGAATAACAGCTTTGCTTCACATCCCCTTATGTTGGATTCTGATATTCAAAGTTGGGCTCAAAATTCAAGGAGCAGCCTTCGCGAATTCCATCTCTTATTGGTTCAATGTATTGATATTGATACTTTATGTTAAGTTTTCTTCTTCTTGTTCGAAGTCTTGGACTGGCCTTTCAGTGCAGGCTTTTCACAACATCCCATATTTCCTTAAACTTGCAATTCCCTCAGCTTTCATGGTTTGGTAATTCTCACTTTACTATTACTCCTTTTTATCATAATCACAAAGATGCATTTGTCTCACAATGTTGAAAAAAATGCTCAACAGCTTGGAACTGTGGTCATTTGAGATGATGGTTCTTCTATCTGGACTACTACCGAATCCAAAATTAGAGACATCAGTGCTTTCTATTATGTAAATAACAAACATCAGTTCTTATGGAGTAAGTTCTATTTTCTTCTTATCAAGCTACCTCTAGCTTCACTGACACATTTCTTTACCAGCCTTAATACAGCTACAACAGTTTGGATGATCCCATTTGGTTTGAGTGGTGCAGGAAGGTAATTTTGATACAGTTTCTCATTAGAATCTCTCTATTGTCTCTACCAATAACTTACCAATGATCACTTTCACATCTTGCATGAATTTGGAAACTGAAAACTTTGCATTTGTGACAAAAATGGAAAGAAAACAATGTAACTGAGATTTCTATGTTTCTATTTCATTTTGTAAGCACACGAGTCTCAAATGAACTAGGAGCTGGCCATCCCGCAGCAGCAAAGCTAGCTGGGTCTGTAGTTATGACGATGGCCGTTATTGAGGGGCTACTGATTGGAACAGTCTTAATTCTTATACGTAATGTTTGGGGCTATGCTTATAGCAATGAACAAGAAGTGGTTGAATATGTAGCAAACCTGCTTCCTTTAGTTGCAGCTTCCAATTTTCTCGATGGACTTCAATGTGTGCTTTCAGGTTCTTATTTGTTCCTACTCTACAATTATATATTATCCTTCTCCTTATACATTTCAGTTCATATAACTCCAATCTGTTAAATTGCCAAATCTCTTCTTTGTGTTAATAATATCAGATTTGGGATTACATTTCTACAATCTGTTATAACTTGACTTCCTGTCTGCACTAGGATTTTTCTAACCTTGTGGTCTAACCAGACACATTTTACTTGCTCAAATTGATGGTATTTCAAATAATCTACTTGTAATGTGCAGGCATTGCTAGAGGATGTGGTTGGCAGAAGATTGGTGCATATGTCAATCTTGGATCATATTATATTGTGGGAATTCCATCTGCAGCTTTGCTTGCTTTTGTTTTGCACATTGGTGGAAGGGTAAAAACGATAATTATGATGATCTTCACTCTTCATGTTCACCATTTGACATATGTCCTATAATTCTTACTGACCAGATTTTTTTTTTTTTACCTCTTTTCTATTGTAAATGATCCTTACTAGGGGCTGTGGTTAGGCATCATTTGTGCACTCATTGTCCAAACAGTTTCTCTTGCTATCATCACCATCCGCACCAACTGGGACCAAGAAGTACAATTTTTAACTCAAATCTCAACTTTGCTTTATTTCCTAAAGTTGCAACCCAAAAGCTTAAGCTAATAGATTACGATAAATTTAATTATATCAATGTTCTAACAAACTACAGAATGAGTGTATGACAGAGTAATAGCAACTGACTAAAAATAAACTTATAGTTTTGAGTTAACTAACAATTCATTTGTCTTATTTAGGCAAAGATAGCTACAGAACGAGTGTATGACGCAGTAATTCCAGTGAATGTTGCGCCATGAACTCTAGTTTGTTGATCTTGGTGGAGGAGCTTTGTGATTGATTGATCTCTTGTATTGAGCTACTTTCTTTTGAAAACCAATGAATTGTGGAAGTCAAGCCTGAAAGCTTCATTTCTGCAACATGAACTCTTGGACAATGAGTAGTTAAAGATTCTTTCACTTGAAGTTTTTTTTTTTTTTTTTTTTTGACAATAGGTAGGAGTGGGGATAGAACCCGTGATCTCTTGGTCACTAATCTATACAAAAGTCAGTTAAACTATGCTCATGTTGGCGATTCTTTCACTTGAAGTTGATTTCTCAGTTTCCACGTGTTTAGAAATCATTCAATCTACCCATCAAAGATATCCCAGGAGATATCGATATCATGTGCATTTATATTTTAATGCAATATTTCAGTTTTATCTTGTGGTATTCCTTCCAGGTTGAAAGAATTTTTGTTGGATTATAACTTTTTCATAAAACTATTAAGAAGAAAAAGGTTAGAAATTATGTGAGGTGGAGGAATCGAATCTCCGACGGCATGGTCCATAATAGATATTTTATGTCAGTTGAGTTATGCTTATGTTACGATAAATATTCTAGTTGGTATATTGGTGACATGATGCGTGAGTTTATGCCTTGCAGTATGGTAAATTTTTGTCCATCGAATTAAATTAGCTATAGCCTATAGGTGTGTTCGTGAACTCATGCTAAAGTTTCAATCGAAGAACATAAATTCAGAAGCTAAATATGATATCCAAATAAGAATGTCAATTAGTGAAGTCGTCTTCAAGAGATTGTCTATCTAGACAAAGCTTGTGGGAATTAAAATTACAATATTAATATAATAAGTTTGAAAAATAACATATTTTGATAAAAAGTTTTAAATTTTTTTTTTTTTAAAAAAAAATTAAGTTTAAAAGTAGAACACCCACAAAAGTGAGAGGAAGTAAAATAATATTAAAAAAATTAATTGATGATGTGAGCAAATAGTCGTTCTCTCAAACGGCTAAAATATAGGATCATACAAATATTCCAACATATTTGGTATTTCATATTGTTTTATATTGAACCTTCATCTTCACTTTAGCAGAGAAATGATGGAGAAAGATCAGAAGTCGTCATTGATCTCACCCCTAATTCACATTTCTGAAGATGAAGTGAATTCAAACGAAGAGAATTTCACAAGGAAACTCATAGCCGATGAAGTAAAGAAGCAGCTATGGCTAGCAGGGCCTCTAATATTGGTCAGTCTTCTACAATACTGTTTGCAGATGATTTCCATCATGTTTGTAGGTCATATCGGCGAATTGCCCCTCTCCGGTGCTTCCATGGCTGTTTCTTTTACATCGGTGACTGGTTTCACCGTCTTGGTGAGTTGGGTTTCTCTTTGTTTCTTCCCAAAATTACATCTTCTTGCTGGATACTATTGGGAATAATGAATAAATATTGTGAAACCACATCCCTTTATGATTTAATCATTTTGTAAAATCAAATTTTAAATTGATTTTGAACGTGACAAAAGTGTTTAAGAGACTGAGATTGTTGGTTTTGGATTCTGCAACTTTTATTTTCCCATATATAACAGATATTCAATCATGGGTTTATTGAGAATGATGCACTTTGTTTTCAGATGGGGATGGCTTGTGCTCTGGATACGTTTTGTGGCCAATCTTATGGAGCAAAGCAGTACCAGATGTTGGGAATTCATATGCAAAGAGCAATGTTTGTTCTTTTACTTGCGAGCCTTCCTCTTGCAGTCATCTGGGCTAACACAGGAGAAATCCTGAAATTACTTGGCCAAGATGCTCAAATTTCAGCAGAAGCTGGGAAATATGCTAAATGCTTGATACCCTGCCTTTTTGCACATGGTATTGTTCAGTGCCTGAACAAATTTTTACAGGCCCAAAACATTGTTTACCCAATGATGATGAGTTCTGGAATAGCAGCTTTGCTTCACATCCTCCTTTGTTGGGTTATGATATTCAAAGCTGGGCTTGAAACTCGAGGAGCTGCTTTGGCAAACTCCATTTCTTATTGGATCAATGCATTGATATTGATACTTTATGTTAAGTTTTCTTCTTCATGTTCGAAGTCTTGGACTGGCTTTTCAGCGCAGGCTTTTCACAACATTTCACATTTCCTTAAGCTTGCAATCCCTTCAACTGTCATGGTTTGGTAATTCTCACTTTTACTGTTTCTCCTTTTTATCATATTCACAAAGATGCATTTCTCTCAAAATGTTCGAAAAGATTTTCAACAGCCTGGAACTGTGGTCGTTCGAGTTGGTGGTTCTTCTGTCTGGGCTTCTACCAAATCCAAAATTAGAGACATCAGTACTTTCCATTAGGTATAAACTAGAGATATCAATTCTTCAGGTGCAAGTTCCTTTTCTTTCTTTTTATCTAACCACATCTAGCTGACCTTCACATTTCTTTACCAGTCTTAATACAGATTTAACCGTTTGGATGATCCCAATGGGTCTGAGTGCAGCTGCTAGGTAAATTTGTCACTGTTACTCAAAAGAATCTCCATTTTATCTACCAATAACTTAAAAACGATCACTTTTATATGTTTTTCTCCATCTTGTCTGAATTGGGAAATTGGGAAGCATTTTGTTTTTATAAGAATGGATAGAATTCAAATGTAACTAAGATTTCTGTCTCCACTTTATTTCGTAAGCACGCGAGTTTCAAATGAACTAGGAGCGGGCCGTCCTGCAGCAGCAAAGCTAGCAGCGAGTCTAGTTATGACAGTAGCCGTTATTGAGGGGCTACTGCTTGGGACTGTCTTGATTCTTATACGAAATGTGTGGGGTTATGCTTATAGCAATGAACAAGAGGTGGTCAAATATGTAGCGGACACGATGCCCATAATTGCAGTGTCCAGTTTTCTCGATGGACTTCAATGTGTTCTTTCAGGTTCTTTTTTTATAGTACTTTACAATCGTCTATTTTTTCGTCTGTATATATGTTTCATTTCATTTGACTCCAGCCAGCCTTGAATTGAAAATTGTAGAGGTGGAATCATGTAATTGTGAGATAGACTGCCTTCTGCTAGTATACTACTATTGCCCTATTGGGAGACCAAGATCTAATCAAAGATTGGATATTCTTTTACTGTAATTAGTTCTTGTTTATTTGACAATTGTGTGACTCTGTTTGAAACTTTGAATCAACTTCCATGCATTTACACTAATCTCATAGCTTTCATGTATTACTAATCTTACTGGATAAGAATAAAAACTCGTGAGATATCGATAGTTTGTCATCATAGTTTGAATTAATTACCATCTGCCGACAGACATCATAGTTTACGGTGTATCTTTTATGGCAGTAGGTTACCTGTTGTGGTTGTGATTAGCCTCTATCATTAAAATCAACTTCGGAGCCAAGTTGTCTAAATGACACTTTCTGGTCAGGTATTAAGACATGAAATGGAAATGAAAAAGGAATTCTATGCCTTCCAAAAAGCACTACTTGTATCAAATTGGGTCATAAGAAATCAAACATCATCTTTTTGAAACTCTATTTTCTGCCAAAAGAAGCAGCAAAGTCTTTCAGAATATTAGATTTTTTAAGGTAAACCTTGATAAATAGTGTGGAATCAAATGAATTTAATCTGTCTGTCTGTCTCCTTTGACATGGGTAAATTGCTAAATATCTCTGTTCATTTTGTTAACATTAGACTTGGGAATACATTTGTACAGTCGCAAATAACTTGATCCTTTTGTCTGTACAATATTTTTATATCCCTTGTGATCTAACCAGACACATTTTACCTGCACAAAGTTATGGTATTTTAAACAATCTGTTTGTTTGTATATGCTTTGATAAAATGCAGGCATTGCTAGAGGATGTGGTTGGCAGAAAATTGGTGCATATGTCAATCTTGGATCATATTATCTCGTGGGAATCCCATGTGCAGTTTTGCTTGCTTTTGTCTTCCACGTTGGTGGAAAGGTAAAAAATGTTGATCATAATGATCTCCACTCTTCATGCTCACCATTTTACTTAATGTCCTATAATTATTATGCAAGGGTACTAATAGGGATTTATGACGAAGATCAGTAGGATATTAACAAAGGTATATTAGTAATTAGAAAAGGAGTTTGTTGTGGTTTTTGCTATAAATAGCGAGAGGGAATTGAGAACAAAGTAGGCAATTGTTGAGTGAATTAGAGCTTGAGAGAGTTCTCAAGAGGGGAGGGTGCAAGTACTTCGAATTACTTGTTTATCTTGTAAGTTCTTTAGCTTGATATTGCAATATATCGTAGTTCTGGATTCTCGTTAGATGGTACCTTAATATATTACTAATTCATTTTTTTAACCTTTTTCTCTTGATAGGGGCTGTGGTTAGGCATCATCAGTGCACTTTCTGTCCAAACACTTTCTCTTGCGATCATTACCATCCGCACCAACTGGGACCAAGAAGTACAACTCTAAACTCAAATCTCTACTTTCCTTGATTCCCTTGAAATTTGATATTTCTGATGCATCCATTCAATCTTTCAGGCAAAGATAGCTACAGAACGAGTGTACGAAGCAGTAATTCCAACGAATGTCATCTCATGAAACTGAAGCTTTTTTTTTTCTGGTGGAGAAGCTTTGTGATTAATCCCTTGATGTGAAGTTAGTTTCTTTTGAATATCAGCAAATTGGGGAAGTCAGCCCAAAAGCCTCAGTTTTTCAATATGGCTCTTGGAAGAAAACTACCTAAAGATTCTTGCTCTCGAAGTTAGTTTCTCAGGCCTGTTTGATAACGTTTTTGTTTCTTATTTTTTTAGAACTAAAAACAGAAACATGTTTGTCCTCTTTGATAACGTTCCTGTTTTTTGTTCCCTGATTCTTGTTCTTTAAGAACTAGAAACAGAAACATGTTTATCTTGTTTTTTGTTCTTGAAAAAAAAAAACAGAAACTTGTTTGATAAAAAAGTCAAAAATATATAAAAAAAAGAAAAAGTCAATTATCAAAAGTCTACATTATCTAATAGCTGCAAAATTAACAACACTAATAAAATTATTTTTATCCATTAAATGTTGCTCAAATTAACCGACTTAATGTAAATATCGTGGTTATAAAATATTAAAGTGAGACTAAATGCATGTTTTAGTGAGAAAAATTATATTTGCAAAATTTCAATTGGTTCAAGTGTACTAAAAATTAGAGTATTAAATTTTCGTTGACATGTCGATATTTTCATTGATATTTCTACATCTACATGGATTCGACATAAGAGGTGAATCGACATTTCCATTATATCGTAAAAAAATGATGAGATATTAACAAAAATAACACAAAATGTGACTATGGTGAATATAATAAATAATTTAGCCCATTTAAATAGAGTAAAATATTTATTTATTAATTTAAATATTTTTTCAATTTTTTTTGTTTTTAATATTTTTTTTCAGAAATATCTACCGACATTTTCATAAAATTTGAGTTCTTCATATTTCTATCGAACATTTTATATCTTGCTAAAAACTAACAAATATATAAATATATATTGTAAAATTTAAAATTTAAATAATATATAAATATTTTTTTTGAAAAAAAAAATAATAATATAAAAATGCTGCAAAATATATAGAAATAAAATAAAGTTCTACTTGAGCCTAGAACTCTTTAAGGGAACAAAGAAATATAAAACGAAATGGAACTAAGAGAAACATATTTTTGTAGTTTATCAAAATTTACCTTTTTTTTGTAAACGTTTCTCAAAGTTTAACAGTTATCAAACAAGTTTGTTTCTTAAAAAATGTGAAACGAAAACCAAAAATAGAAAATGGAAAATGGAAACGTTATCAAACATGCCCGTAGTTTCTATGTATTTGGAAATCATTCTATCTACTCGTCAAAGCTTAAGGAAAATAAAGGAAAATTATGACTCTGTTTGATAACATTTTGGTTTTTAGTTTTTGAAAATTGTGTTTGTTTTCTCACAATTGATTTTTTAAAAAAACCTTTAAATTCTTAATCAAATCCAAAAAACAAAAATAAAATTTTAAAATCTATTTTTTATAGTTTTAAAAACGTGAATTTTAACACGTAAAATGATTTTCTTTCTTTTATTTTATCTTTCTTACTCTTTTAAGCCATATGCCAAATCAGCCATATGCCAAATCATACACATCACCAACCCACGAATTTGGCACGTGATGGCCCCGACATTTCCATGCAACCCCCGCAACATGGTGACGTTATCTACTTGTCTTGAACTGCTTCTAAGAGTGAGACAAGCATGTTTTGTCCTAGTCACCAAAAAAGAAGGTGGTGCACCTTGGTATAAGTAGTAACTATCTATTTTTTTTAAGCCTTTATGAACCATGCTTGCATGGCTTTGAAATCCTTCTCATCCAAATGTAGTCTCGAATCATTCATATACTTGGTGTATTACAAAGATCTGTTGCGCAATTACCTTGATTGAAGTTCATATTTTGAAACAATTATTAAATGGTTGGCAACAATTTACTGCTATATGAGATGAGAGAGATGCAAAAATACTAACCATAGACCAACACGGTTAATTTTGGCTGATTTTTCTGGTATATATAAGAAGAGAATCAATTTGTGAGTTAAATAACAAGTAACAATCTCTTTCTATAATTATAAAGCTAATCTCATTCTATAATGATTATAAGAGTTTTTACTGCAGTATCTGAAAATTATTTCATCTCATCTCAGGGTTAATTTTGGCAGTCTTACAAGAATCCTGCTGAGCTTCTCTCGATAGATTTCTAAACTCCTGTGAAAGTTCTTTCTCCAGCTGCACTAAACATGGTACCCCCAAGGGGGATCCAGGCCAAGCAAAACCAGTTAAATAACAATCATCTCACAAGATTGAAGACAAAGCAGTGAAATCTTGCACAATATATAATTTTTTATTTCATTTTGTTACTGTGTACTGAATATTGCTTTGAAGCTGCAAGTGTTACACTTCCAAAACAGAATTGTAGCAGAAATGGTCCCAGGCAGAGCTATCAAATATTTTGATAACGGGGGGTCAAATGAATCGACTTCAATTAGCTATATGTGAAAATTACATAATGAAACACCGGTATAATTTAGCAGTCGCTCGAGGGGATAAGAGGGTAAAAGATAACGATCCGGCAGTCTTGGAAGTAATTCCATAGTTTGCCCTAGAAAACAACCAAAGAGCAATCACGTGAGGATACTCAGCAGGATTCTTTTAACTAAGTCAACTAAAGAGTGAATACTTTTTTTTATAAACAATCATAACTTTCATTGAAAACAAAGAATCAAGCCCAGAAAAGAGAATCCCACACTAAAAAAGGATTCCAATCAAGCAAAATAATGAGAATGACTAAAGAATAGTTACAGAAGAGTGAATACTGAATATCAGGTACCAGAAATATTGAACTGATCTAAATAATAAAAAAAAATGCATTATTAACAGAGTTACAATTTCGGTTAAACATCCGGAAATGTTGATCCACCTCTCCAAGCACACTCAATTGAGGAAAACACTCACCTTTTAAAAAACTAACTAGCTGGGAAGAGAAAAGGAAAGAGGGGTGGGGGGGAATTATCGTAGAGGTTACAGGATGAGAGATCCTTTTTTTCTAAAATGAGAGGGGGAGAGAGATTACAGGACAAGAAAAGAACAGAATAATTCAAGTTCGAACAAACTCCAAAGACGTTGTACCTCATAAATGCAGGCTAGCATTCAATTGAAAGGCCGAATTCATATTGCAGTACACTGATACAGAATCTCCTTATTGCTGGAATTCAAGATCTAATTTCCTTTTAAGATGTGATCTGTCGGCACTGCAGAAGAAGGGGGGAAAACAAAAATTATTAAAAAATTATTCAAGATTCTGGGTGTCATGAAGACCATGTTCCTACTTAAATGTTATTCGATATGTAGGATTTCTTATTTAAAAATATTAATTAATAAAATGATTATTAAAAAAATCGTATTGTTCCTCTCAGTGGTCTTTGATTCTCATCAACTAATTTATCACCATTTATTAATTAAAAACTAATTAATTACTCACTCCAATACATTAATAACTAATTTTATGGTAATGTAATATTAGTACATATGCTCTTCATATGATTCCCATGGGTTGTGATTCCATAAAACCTAAGTTGGGAGGGTAAAATAGTTAACCAAAGAGGGGTTTTGTGGACCATGCTAAAGCGCCATCCAAACAGACCAAATTGATCCAAAACCTATTCCTATATCTATATGCTTTCCCATGAGAACTGTCAAACCCTAGTATATTTGGTTGATATTGCATCTAGTTATCAAAAAGAAAGACAAAAATAACAAAAACTGCATAATAAGGTACTTCCAATTAAAAAACAAATAAGTTCGCATTTCAGATAATGGGAACTTTAAAGAATCCATGACATGTCAAACTTCAATTCAATTCAAACCCAGAGTATGAGCTTACATTCAAGAAGGCCAATACCTCCTATATACCAGCGTTTTGAACCCATTTTCAAGCTAAGGCGTAATCAGTTCAGAAATTTACACAATAAAATTATTGTGGCAGAAGAAGAAAATTTTACCTATTAATTGTTGGTCTATTTGGAGGTTTTCCACCAAAAATAGAAAAATCCAACGACATTGGCACTGCTTCATTCTTGCTTGTATTTCCAGCAGCTACCTCTCGCACCTCATTAGCATGGTCATCAAGCTTATCAGCTCTACATGCATTTCCTTCAAAAGCCTCACGATCTGGCATTACTCTTCTTGACTTTCTTGGAGGCGAGAGGACAGTAGGACCCTCATTTGAATTTAAGTCTGAAACTCTAGTGTTCATAGGTTCACGCTTTGAAGTAGGCCTTGGAAGCTTACTAGGATCTGTGGGAAGTGGTGCAGATGTGAAGTACCTAAAGGGAAATACTGTAAGCAATGCATCCAAAACAATTCTAGGTTTCTAAATTATATTTTCATATTTTAAAAATGAAACCTATGATCCAATGCTTGCTGGATGGAAAATCTAGATTTCGGATCATAAGCAAACATCTTCGATAGGAGATCCAGCGTATCATCACTAGCCATAGGAAACAATGATCGTAGAGGAGGTGCAGGAACATATTGGAATTCCACGTAATCAGGTAGGTATAACATATCAGGCCACTGAGAAGGCGTAGGAGTTCCAAAAGCTGCAAAGATCTTCCCTAGTTGATCAATGTCACTTGAACCCTGTTAATAATAGAAATGATTTAAGAATCAAAAGATATACAAGAAACCCAAATCTGAACTTAAATCTATTTTAAGTAGTGATACAAAAAATCCAAGAACAAAATGAAAGTATAAGTTTAAAATACAACGGAATAAAAAAAAAAAATTATAGGAAACAGAAACAACTTCATTGATAATATAAAAGAGTGTTACAAAAGGTCCTATCCACAAAATTACGAGACACCTCCATTGATTATAGAGGGTGGTAAGATCATAATTACAAAAAGGAGAAGATAACTTGCTCCAAGTAATGGCTAAAATAGCCGTAGAGTCGATAAAATAATGAATCTCAACCTCTTTTTCGATGTCCCTAAAAATACGCATGTTACTCTCATTCCAAAGATTCCAAAAGAATGCACGAACAAAACAAAGCCATAATGTCTTCTTAGCCTTCTTGAAGGGGTGTCCCATAAAAACAATGTAGTATAAAGATAGGATATTACCCGGTCGAGGAAAGGACCAATTAAAAGCTTCAAGAAGGAAGTTCCAAAATTTTCCTGTATAGGGACACATTCACTAAATAAGTGAATTTGTGTTTCTTCGTTGGCTATGCACAAAGGACAGCAGTTAGGTGATAAAGAATGCTTTGGTAGTCTCTTTTGGAGCTTGTCTGAGTGTTGATGCAATTGTGGCTCAACGGAATAAAATTATCAGTAGCTAAGCATTAGGATTCTAGGAAGAGTATAGTTATCAAAACATTGACAAATGAATCAGATTTGGAGGTAATTCAAAGTTAAGAAGATACGAGGTAATTCAAAGTTAAGAAGAGTATAGTTATCAGGGCAGCTTTCACACACCTAGACTAATCTCACGGGACAACCGCCGCCTGACCCTACAACATTTGGTTGTCAAAGAAACCCGTAGAAAACTAATTCCTAGGTAGGTGGCCACCATGGATTGAACACATTCCTTTCCCTCTAAGTTCTCTAAGTTCTCAGGGCCCTTAATGACCAGTCACTAGGTCAACCTAGGTAGGTGAAACTTACCTTTATACCACATACTAACAACACTATCTACACAAACTCAAGTTTCTACAGCCCTATTCTACATATTGTATAAACCTAAGTTTCTCAACTATAAGCTTAATTGCCAAACCGAGCATAGCTCAATTGGCATAAAGTTGTGCCATTGACTAAGAGGTTAGGGGTTCAATCCCCTCACCCCGCATTAATTAAATACCTTTGCAAAAAAAAAAAACTATAAGCTTAACAAACTAAGGTTATTAAATTCGTGAGCTAAACATTCCCTCCTCGTTGGTATTAGAAAAAGCAGTTCTCATGCTAAAATATACTGTGGAAAGTCTAATGCACTGTAGACAATGCAAGGCTAGCCATGTTGATAGAAACTTTGTTATCAATTCATCATTCCTTATGATATGATTCATACTCAACAAAATGCAAGGCTAGCCATGTTGATAGAAACTTTGTCATCAATTTATCATTCCTTATGATATGATTCATACTCAACAAGAGTCCCAGAAGCCAATTCATAACACAAAATAGATGGAACTTAATAAAAATAAATAAAAATAAAAAGAAGCATAATAATTTATTGTATGCAACTCGTTCTAGTAAGTACACAACCATCAACCATGTGAATGCATCGCACATTAATTTGGAGCACAAAATATAACATTGGTCGGTTGTTATTAAAAATATCCTATATTGTATCATGCATGACAATTAGAATGCCAACATGGAACTGATATGAATGAGACATAATTAATGCAAGAGAGCTGGCTTCTTTGGCATATTTGGTTGGAAAGAAATCTTCATGCTTTTTGTAGGAATGTACAGTATACCTCTTCTTGGTGGGTGTTTTAATCAAGAAATTCTCTTGTAACTATAGTCTTTTCGTGATAATGAACAATTGGAAAACTCTTCTTTAGTTCTTTTGCGGGTGGGAAACCTTTTCCCCAGCCCTTAGACTGTTCTTCTCTCTTTCGTTAATATTCACAAGTTTCTTAGCATAAAATATATATATATATATATATATATATATATATATACTCTTTCCCAGCCCTTAGACTGTTCTTCTCTCTTTCGTTAATATTCACAAGTTTCTTATCATAAAAAAAAATATATATATATATATATATATATCCCAAGCAGAAGAAGAGAGAACGAGTAAATACGATTCTCATGGGTTTAACATCGGACATCATCATGTAAATTAAAGGATCATCTATAGTTACATTACAAATATGGACTTACCTGAAGAAAAGGTCGACGAAGTAGTAATTCAGCAAAAATACAAGCTGCTGCCCAAACATCCACTGCAGAACCATATTGCTTAGTGCCAAACAATAGCTCAGGTGCTCTGTACCATCGGGCAAACACCTATTTTGAAATATTACAGACATATGTGTTAAGATTGAAATGAATGGAAAATCAGGGATAGTGATGAAATATCTGGCCACAATAAAATGTAGATGGGTTCTTGGCCTGTACCATTTTATATTGAAAAAACAACTCTGTCTATAATACATAACCAGGTCGTTTAATATGCCCAGCTTTAAAAAGGTTTGTATCCCCCACCCCGCATGTTGTAAAAAAAATATGCCCAACTTTAAAAGCAACAGCTAACTACACATAACAAATTAGAGTCGGGGGATTCCAATGCAATAAGTCTTTATCTGCATTTATCGATAACACAAAAGAGGGAGAAGAAATATACCTGGTGAGTAAATCTACGATCTGGACTCCCAAATATCCGAGCCAAACCAAAATCTGCAAGTTTCAGTTGACCATTTGGTCCTATCAACAAATTATTTGGCTTCATATCCCTGTAAAGTACAAGCAAGCTTCTTATAAAAAGAATGTAAAGCACAGGTGTGCAGATGCTAATAATTTGAACAACTAAACAGTAAAAATACTAATATTACACAAAACTTTGATACCTATGTATAACCCATTTCTTGTGGCAAACAGCAAGGCCTTTCAACGTCATCTGAAGGTATGTTTTTATGTCAGCTGGGGAAAGAAATATGTTTCGATCACGTATAACAGCTTCGAGGTCCGTCTCCATAAATTCAAAAACAAGATGCAAATTTCCTTTATGAGGGAATGCATCAATTAACTCAATTATATTTGGATCTTTGAGCTCTTTAAGCAGCTTGATTTCACGAAGAGCTGTAAAATTTACTCCCTCTTTTTGTTTCCCAAGCCGAATCTTCTTGATTGCAACCGTCTGACCTGTCTAAAAAGTAAAAAAGAAAGTTGGTAAATCAAGTTGAAAACCCTATTTCATAATAGAAACTGAATATATAGTTTAAGTTTCGATTTTCAAGCATCTAACAATCATAATTTAAGGCAAGTAAACATAAAAACTGACACCTTAAGTCCAGACATCTATTCAGCTACCATGAGATACAGCTCAAGTAAACAAATATGACTTTGCATTTTAGTATATCCTAGGGCAAAAGAACCGGGCACTCCACCACATTGAAACATAACCAAAGTGACCAAACTCAAAAAAAATACTCCAATTAGTTCCAGAACTCATCGCCATAGCAATCTCAATATCATCGTCAAATCAATCCAGCAAATTTAGCTAAAACTTTTCGAATTACCCCTCTCTTCTCTATTCCCATATTTTTTTTCAAATTAATCAAAGCGATTAAGAAAAAATCACACAAAGAAAGGCATATGGTGAGCTTTAGATGCAGAATCGTATTAAAATGGGTGGGCAAAGACGTACCTGAGTATCGATGGCCTTATATACAACACCATAGGTACCCTCCCCGAGAACCTCACGCTTTAAATATCTATCGGCCACTTTCTTCAATGGATCGAGCTCAGCCATTGCAGCTCCCAAATTAGACCTTCACAATATCTTCTAAGCTCCGGTATCCTGATCATGCCAGACACATAGGATCAAGAAAGAGGATTCTCTAGGGCAACAGTCTGCAAGGAAGTCCGAGGAAATTAGGGTTTGGACATGGCGAGTGTGGAGTTCAGTTCGTAGCATAAAGAAAGCCGTTGAAGATAGAGAGAAAGACGAGAGCGTGGAAAAAGCAGCCTCTTTCGGCTGCTTCAAGGATTTTTTTTTTTTTTTTTTCCTTTTTTTTTTCTCGCCAATGGGGCAGGTCGATTTTTATTATTATATGCTCACTTAATTTGAATAAAACTATTGGGCCGGTGCACCCGGCCCAAATGAATAGTCTCTAGTTAGGGATGTCCACGGAGCGGAACGAGGTGGAATAGTTTTTCATCCCTCCCCGGCCCAAATTAATAGTCTCTAGTTAGGGATGTTCAAGGGACGGAACGAGGTAGAATAGTTTTTCGTCCCGATCTCTACTTTAGCTTAAATCTCTGCTTTCGTGAAATTTTTCGTTTAATTTTACATACATCAAAGTTGGAGATTAAGGTTCCGTTTTATGAATCTTTTTAAAATAAAATAAATTATTGTTAGAAATTTTATATTTAATTTGTTTACTTTCTAATGAGAATTTTTCATTTAAAGAGATAATATTTTATAAAAGTTTAAATTGAAGGGTTGGTTGCACAAACAGCAATCAGGTCCAAAATGATGACAAATTTAACAAAAAAATTAAAAATATTTTGCAAATATGACACAACGACTATCACTGATAGACTGTTATCGTTGATATATGACTATCACGGATAGATTACTATCAGTGATGGTCACTGACAAAATTCTATAAAAAAAACTGAGGCGATAGACTACTATCAGCAATAGACAATACTATCCGTGATAGAAATTGTCATATTTGCAAAAAAAAATTTAAAAAAATGCTATATTTTTTAACTATTTTACTCTAAATTGACATCGGTTACAATTTTCCTAAATTTAATGTGTATTATATTAAATAAAATAAAAAAATCGAAGCGAAAAATGTATTCTCCGTCTCCGTCCCCATTTAGCTCACGGGGATTCCCCACCCTCTCCCTCTAGTGGACCTTGTGTCAAATTAGTATATTTATAAATATATTTTTTACTGTCTTTTTCTTTTCTCTTTCAACTTTCACCTTCTCCTTCTCACTTTTGGCAAACTTTGCTAAAGGTTGCATCTCAAGTACATGGTAAATGAGGAAGATGGAATCTACAACTCATAATAAATGGTTCACCACATTCTTTTCTATTTTACAATAATTTGTATTCTTTTATATTTTTTTAGTTCAATAGCATGTGGGAATAGGAATAGGGATGTGAACTTTTTACATTTTCATCGAGGATATAATGTTTTAATCTGTTGAGTTATATATATATTTTTTTAGTATGATAAATAGAGTATGAAGATTTGAACTTTCGACCTCAAAGACAAAGGTACATGTCAATTATCGTTGAGTTAGACTCACTTTGACGGCAACGATTTTTAATATTTTACCCATTTTTAAAGTTTTTAATATTACTCTTTTTTGCTCAAAGTAAAACCATTTGATAATGAAATTTCCATTTCCACGTTGCTGGTCAAAATCATATCTTTGAAAGAAAATTTAATTTAAGAAGAAAAAAACCCTAAAAATGCTTCTTTTTCCACAATGAATGAGTTGAGAAAAAGAGAATAATATAATTAATAATTTAAAATTAAATAAAATTGTTGGTCGTTGGTTGTTGTCTTGCGACCTCTCATCAATGTTTAGTTCGACCATTTAAGGATTGAATCATCCATTTCAAATTAAAAATATATATATATAAATTTAAAAATGTTGTAAAAAGTCCTATTGGGTTTCTTAAAAATTGTTAATTTCAATTCTTGTATTTAAAAAAATAATAATATATATATATATATATATATATATATATATATATATATATATATATATATATATATATAAAATGTTGGTTGACAAAACATCATCCAACATATGAAGAACTAATATGAATAGTAATATAGAACAACCGAATATAAATATTACATGATGCCCGTCATTCGTTTATATGCTTAAAAATGAGTTTGATGTACCTCACACTCAAAACTTATTATTTTTGTCCAATATTTTTGAGACATCAGATATTACTATTTCAACTTATTGATTATGCTCAACAAATGTTTCATCTTGATTTATGTCTAACTAGTGTCAAACTTGTATTCACTTTGTACATCTAATGTCTTAGACATATTTATTGTTCTAACAAATATCCGACATTGATGAGAGGTCAACCGGCATATTGTATACGGGTTTGATCCTCCACCACACATATTGTCAAAAAAAAAAAAAAAAAAAAATCAAACGTATCTTTATAAAATGGAACATGATTGGCATTTATTTTGTGGTGAATCCTTCAAGGGTAAGAGATCAGATCTAGGAGCTCCAATTTTCATCCATTCCATATATTTAAATCAATTTTTACATAATCTTTTACCCCTCATTTGTATGAGAAGGAAAAGAAAGTAATTAATTTGGTAAATGTTTTTGAAAACATACTAAGGAGTGATTTCAAAAACCACTCTTGTCAGGCTCATAATCCCTTTTATTTTAAAATCAGACTCTTCTAATAACCATTTGAATTTTTATTTTAGAAAATTAAACTTATAAATATTTTCATCTATAATTTTCTTGTTTTGTTATCTACTTTTTATCAAGTTTTGAAAACTAAAAAAGTAATTTTTAAAAAATTGTTTTTATTTTTGAAATTTAACTAAGAATTCAAATGTTTACCTAAATTATTATAAAGAAATTTGAGAAAACAAGCTTAATTTAAAAAAAACTAAAAACCAAATAATTATCAAACATGACCTAAACAAATTATTTTCACAAAAATCACTATTTTTAAAATCACTCTCAAACATGCCCTAAAACAAAGAGCAATATGTGCTACCTAAACTAAATAGTTCGTTTATGTAAATCATAGAGAGAGAGGGAAACTTGAAGGCTCCGTTTTAGCTTATCAACATATATTCCACCTATGGGTTCTTTTGTTTTGTTATCTACCTTTTACAAGTGTTTTCAAAATAAAAGCTATGTTTTGAAAAGAAAAGAAAAAATAGTTTTTAAAAACTTATTTTTATTTATGGAATTTGGCGAAGGACTCTAATATTTTCTTACATGAGAAATGGTGAGAAAACAAGTACAATTTTTAGAAAACAAATGGTTATCAATCGGAGCCTAAATAAACCGATGATCCTAACATATTTTTTTTCAATCTATATTTACATTTTTTAAAAAATAACAAAAACAAAAACCTGTTTTCCAGAACACTAGGAGAAGATGGGACCCCCATTTGAAAAATTCATAAGCACATTCCTATCACTCTCCTTGTGAAAGCAGCCATTACCTACATTTGAAAGGTCAAATTTAGACACAGAAAATTAATCATATCCAGAAGCAACACAGAGACTATAAAAAGCAAGAGTTTGAGCCAAAGGATATATGCAAGGATCACCAACAAAACAATGGCAGAGGTAAAGATTATTGGGTCAGCTCCAAGCCTCTTCTGCACAAGGGTTGAATGGGCCTTGAAGCTTAAAGGAATTGAGTACGAGTACATTGCTGAAGACTTGAGAAACAAAAGTGAGCTGCTTCTCAAGTCCAACCCTGTGCTCAAGAAAGTGCCTGTGCTCTTGCACAATGGCAAAGCCATCTCCGAGTCGCTTATCATTCTCGAATACATCGACGAGACGTGGAAGGAGAACCCGATATTGCCTGAAGATCCATATGAAAGAGCCACAGCTCGCTTCTGGGCTAAGTTTTTAGATGACAAGGTAACCAAAGTCCTTTTGCTGCTTCCAAGTCCTGAAATTTAAACTGAAAGAAGTTTTAAGGACCAATATACAAGTGAGAGTATGTTTTGAAGTTAGCTAATCTGATAGCATGGTTTAGTCCCGTTTTATAACTATTTGGTTTTTGGTTTTTGGTTTTTGAAAATTAAGCTTATGAATACTCTATCCACCCATGAGTTTCTATGTTTTGTTATCTACTTTCTAAAAGTGGGATATGAATGTGTGCAACATATTCTGAATAAACGGGTGGGGTCCTGTGGTTTAGCAGCCTTAAAACTTGATATGGCCAAAGCCTATGACCGGGTGGAATGGAAGTTCCTGGAACAGGTGATGTTGAAATTGGGCTTTGCGCCTATGTGGGTTGCACTGGTCATGGATTGTGTCTCTACTGTGAGTTTCTCTGTGGTTTTGAATGGGCGAGCTAGGGGGAGGTTGACTCCTAAGAGGGGATTGCGGCAGGGGGATCCTCTTTCCCCTTATCTCTTTTTGTTATGTGCTGAAAGTCTCTCTTGCTTGATTTCTTTGGCTCATCAACAGAAAGAGTTGGTTGGTTGTCGCATTGCGAGGAATAGTCCTTCTATCTCCCATCTTTTTTTTGCTGATGACAGTCTGCTTTTCTGTAAGGCCACGATGTCTGAATGCTTGAAACTTCAGGGGATTCTTACATGTTATGAGAAGGCCTCGGGCCAGAGTGTTAATTTATCTAAATCAGCTATGATGTTTAGCCCGAATGTTACGATCCCTACGAGGGAAGCCATTGGTTCGCTGATGCAGGTTCGCACGGTTTTTAATTTAGGGAAGTACTTGGGTCTCCCATCCCATCTTTCCCGTAACAAGCGGATAGATCTGAATTTTTTGAAGGAGAAGGTGCAGAAAGTGGTTGCAGGTTGGAAAAGCAGTATGTTCTCTGTGGGGGGTAAGGAGATTCTTATCAAAGCAGTCGCTCAAGCTCTCCCTACTTATGCTATGTCCTGCTTCCGCATTCCTAAGGGAATTTGTAAGGACCTGAATAGATGTATGGCAAGATTTTGGTGGGGAGCTTCCGAGAATCATAAAAAAATTCACTGGATGTCGTGGGATCGGATGTGTCTACCAAAGGAGATAGGTGGGTTGGGTTTTCGTAGTCTTGAAGGTTTCAACCAGGCGTTACTAGCAAAACAGGTTTGGCGTTTCCTTCAGTTTCCTAACTCTCTGGTTACTCGTGTTTTTAAGGGAAAATATTTTCCTGGTGTGGATTTGTTGGATGCGCAATTGGGATATTCCCCTTCTTATATTTGGCGAAGTTTGTTGTGGGGTAAGGAGTTGCTTGTTGGGGGCATCCGTAAGAGGATAGGGAATGGGTTGTCCACCTCATTTTTCGGAGATCCGTGGGTGCCCCGTGAGCATTCGTTCAGGCTTATTACCCCTTCAACTCTGAATCAACGGGACTTAAAAGTGGGTGATTTCATTACGGAGGAAGGAGGGTGGGATATTGTCAAGTTACGAAGTGTCCTGTGGGAGGTGGATGTGGAACAAGTTCTTTCTATCCCCATTTGTCAGTCTTCTTTACCAGATGGTTGGCAATGGGATTTTTCGAGGGACGGGATGTTTTCTGTTAAGAGTGCTTATAAAGTGTTCCAAGCCCGAGTACGAGCTTCTACGTCTTCGATGAATAGTTTGGAGGAGAGGTGGTGGGTTGGTTTGTGGAAGTCAAAAGTTCCAAATAAAGTGCGGGTGCTCATGTGGAAACTTTTCCATAATATCCTCCCTTTGAATAATAATTTATGTGTTAAACGTGTTCCTGTCCAGCCATGGTGTGAGTTATGTGGTAGAGATCGGGAAACGGCTTTTCATTGTTTTTTTAGGTGCAAAAGGGCGAGGCATATATGGGATTGTTTGCTCCCTCAGGTCGGGTTGTTGTCGACTGTTCACCATGATTGTCGGGAGGTGTTACTGGCGGTCTTCTCCGTGCTTGGGGAGTTTGATCGCGAGCTCTTCTTTACGGGTTGCTGGGCGATTTGGTCGGATAGGAATTATTGGCAGCAGCAACAACAACCCCTACCTGTGGCGTCGGTGCGAGCTACCTGGATATCCGATTATGCCCGGGATTTCTGCGTAGCGTCGGTGGGGTCAGGTGGTTCTCGATTGGAGGCTCGATCCTTGACCAGGCAAGAGAGAAGGTGGGTCCCGCCGGAGATGGGATCTTTAAAGATGAACGTTGATGCATCATGTCACCCCTCGACAAATTGTGTGGGGGTTGGAGTGGTGGTTCGAGACTGGTAGGGGAGACTTGTTTGTGCTATTTCTGAGGTAATACAAGGTAAGCTTGATGTGTTTTCCGCTGAGGCTTTAGCCCTTATCCGAGGGTTAAGCTTGGTAACGGAGAAAGGTTTCCAAAATGTTTGGATTGAATCTGATGCCCAATCCTTGGTCAAGGCCATTCATTCTAATGTTGCTCCTTTGTCTGCTCAAGAGGTGTTATTAGCTAAAGTACGGGAGTTTCTTTTTAATCCTTCATTTCATGGGTTGATTTTTGTTCCCAGGTCTATGAATAAGGTGGCTCATAATTTAGCGAGTCATGCATTTTCCAACATTGGTTTGTCTTGTTGGGAGGATGCCACGCCTGTGTGGTTGTCCAATTTACTTCTTTCAGACTGTTCTGTTGTTAGGTCTCTAGACCAATTCCATTATTAATTGATTGATGTTTGCTTCAAAAAAAAAAAAAAAAAAAAAACTAAGACTCCGTTTTGATAACTATTTGATTTTTTTAAAAAAAAAATTAAGCTTATAAACACTACTTCCACCTATAAGTTTCTTTGTTTTGTTATCTACTTTCTACCAATGTTTCAAAAACCAAGCCAATTTTGAAAACTAAAAAAAAAAAATTAAAAACTTTGTTTTTGTTTTTAGAATTTGACTAAGAAGTAAGAACTCAAATGTTTCTCGAGTAAAGTGAAAATCATAGTAAAGAAATTAGGAGAAAATAAACATAAATTTCAAAAACAGAAAACTAAAAACGAAATCGTTATCAAGCAGCCTTCAAACTAAATGGGATGATTTTAGAAAACAAAGACAGAACTGAATGCATTCCAAATCTGTAACTTCACAAGATCATTGCTTATCATCAGACTAGCAAACATACCGTATTTTTCTGAATGCAGGGCGTGTTCGGTGCCTGGGAAGCTTGTCAGGCTGAAGGAGAAGAGAAGGAGAAGGCTGTGGAGGCTGCAATACAAAATTTGGCACTGCTTGACAAAGAAATCCAAGGAAAGAAATTCTTTGGTGGAGAGAAAATTGGTTACCTGGATTTAGCTGCAGGTTGGATGTGCCACTGGCTCAATGTTCTGGATGAAGTTGGAGAAATGAACGTATTTGACAAAGAGAAGGTTCCATCCCTTCATGAATGGGCTCAAAACTTCATCCACATTCCAGTTATCAAAGAATCCCTTCCACCCAGAGAAAATCTTGTCAACTACTTCAAAGGGAGTCTGAGCTACGTCCGGTCGTTAGCTGCAAATAAGCAATAGGATGCATTATCAAAGATTTATATTTCATTTCAAATAAGTTTTTTGTTAAAGGAAACAGTAAGAATACAGTTGGTCAGAGTGAAACAAATCCATAGGTTAAAAAATCATAGGAGGTGTTTGTGTTTGAATGTTTTTTGTTACTGTTAGGACACCGCCTAACGGGATCAAGACCTTCAATGTATTGATATGAAAAGATATATGAAATACATGATTACAAGTGGTTATAGGTACTTGCACCCTCCCATCTTGAGAACTATCCCAAGCCTTAGTCTACTTAACCAATTGACTCCCCTCCTCTAATATCAACCCCTCTATTTATAACCATATACTCTAACTAACTTCCTAAGTATTTACCCTATATGCCCTTACTACTAACATACTCATATTGCCCATATACCCCTAACTAGGGTCCTTACATTACTCCGTCCTTAAAATACACCTTGTCCCCAAGGTGTGCCTAAAAACATAAAATTGGGTAAGGATGAAAAACTTCAAGAAAAATACAGCTCCTAACAACTTCAAACTAAAAAAATAAAATTGTCCAACAAAAACGCAGCTGAACGGTGCTCTAAGATCTTGTGCGGCGGTGGAGGAAAGTGGCGGCGGCAGTGCCGGTTAACGATGTCTGACTGCGGCCAGAAGTTGGTGGTGTATGGGTGTATTGTATGATGTCTAAAGTAAGTGAAGATCCACTTTGGAGTTTCCTTCCGGCATTAGGGTTAATTTGGTTCTTTTCCCATGGGTCAAATGGCGTCATATTGGGCCAGCCAATGGAATACATCCGGAGGAAACAACCCAATCTTAAACAACAAGCCCATGTTTGCCAATAATCACAAAAAGCCAGTGAAATGGGTCTCACTTTATACAAGACCAGCCCACCCTTAATAAGCTCAACTAGGTTAATCATTTCCAGCCCACTCAAAAAAATCCTTCAGCCCACTAAAAATTGATTTCTGAAGCCCAAAACCAAGTCTAACAAACTTAACTTCAGACTCTTCTCTTCTCTGACAATTAATGTGGCAAACCCTAACCATCATTACGTGATTTTGGTCCATCGTATTTCCTACACGCCAACGACTTTTCCGTTTCCTAAAACTCGTCTTCTTTGCGCATTTTACGGCCAGCATTTTCCTTCCCCGACGACATTGGTGTTTCCAGCTCGCCTTCTCCGATGCACGCCCAACATTTTCCCTCCATGAAATCGGCATTGGCGTTTCCCCAAGGTCGTCTTCTTCGACAATCTTTGCTTCCGGCCATGGTTTCTGACCATTCCCTTCTGGCCATGGTTTCCGACGGCCATGGTTTCGGATGTTTCGCTTCCGGCCATGGTTTCCGACACTTATCATCTCCGATCGATCCAGTCGCCGGCCATGGCATCCTCGGCGCCTTCCCTGAAGCTTGTTCTTGCCTCCGCCCTTTCGTTTTTTCAACAAATTAACCGCCGACGATTTCTTCCCTTGTTTCCTCGTGTGCAAGCCATCTTGCTCCTTCGAACTCGTTTTTTCCGGTAGGTAAACCTTTCTCTTTGGCTCTTTCACTTCGATTTTTTTCTTTCTCAAACGCTTCTCTCTGATTTCTTTCTTTCGTTGCTTCTTCGTCTTCGCACATGGACGTTTTGTTGTTTTCCTTCTCTTATGCATCTGCTTTTCTTTCCCCCTGTTATGGGTCATCTTCTTGATTTTGAAAAGGCTTGATGATATGCTCTTCTTTACCGATGTATGTGTTCTTTTTTTCCTTGAATCAGCAAGCTTCTGCTCTTGTTCTTGTCTTTTGTATTTTGATTCGATAAGCTTCTGCTCTCTTTCTTTACTTTGTTGATTGATCTCCCGAATCTGATTTAGCATTCCTCCCAATATTCGTTGTATTTCTCCCATCGTTTGTTGCACTGCCATCATCTGCTCTTTTTGTTTATCCATGGATTTTTCTGCCATTGACACCAACTCTATCGTTCGATCAAAATCCATTGCCAGAATCGAACTGCTCTGATACCAATTGTTAGGACACCGCCTAACGGGATCAAGAACTTCAATGTATTGATATGAAAAGATATATGAAATACATGATTACAAGTGGTTATAGGTACTTGCACCCTCCCATCTTGAGAACTATCCCAAGCCTTAGTCTACTTAACCAATTGACTCCCCTCCTCTAATATCAACCCCTCTATTTATAACCATATACTCTAACTAACTTCCTAAGTATTTACCCTATATGCCCTTACTACTAACATACTCATATTGCCCATATACCCCTAACTAGGGTCCTTACAGTTACCTAGAGTGATATGCATCTATTTCATTGAACATTCTACTCATCTTTTTTGCCTTTTATTTATTTGATTCTTTTTTGCCATTTTAATCAATTAATATGAAAGCATGGAAACCAGCCAGAAGCCAATAATAATCTTGGAAAGCAAAAGGTAAAAATAGGACATAATTTCAAGCAAATGAGAAAGGTCTTTGGCCAAGAGCAGGTTATTTTGAATGATTCATCAACAGCTGAGTAAATCATTGAAGGTTATAAGATGTTAACCTGCCATAACAATTTAAGAAAATTGAAAAGGATACCTATTTGCAAATGAATAAGTTTACCACTTGACAGTTCAGCTACACTTTGAACCCCCAAAATGATGGACAATCATTGGAATAACCATTGGAACCAGCCTCCAACACCAAATTCTAAAGAAAGAAAGGGAAAGCTGAAGTGAGTTCAACAGAATCAAGACTTGATTTCTGTCCAAGGTACATTCAAACCCTGTATCTCCAAGAAAAATCCAAAGAAAAGTGGCAGTTACCTAACAAACAGCCTGAAGTTCGGTGGCTGCAAATAGCATGCTCTATAAAATGAAATTGACAACTCAAAGTATGAAGTAGAATGCCATTGATTTCTCCAGAAGTGAAGCTCAGAGTTAGCAAACTAGGACACTACGAAGTGAAATTCGTGGACATCGGTTTGAAAGATTTACGACAATTGCAACCTTTCAAATGAGAGGAGTTAAAAGGAAAGGATGTACACGTTCTCAACAAAAATAACACGCTGAACATTTGAATATGATAGTGTCAACATACATGATACATTGATACAAGCATACATATTCGACATGTACAAACTAGAAGGTCAAATGTTTGATGGAGAAAAGAACTAAGTATTGACACGGCGACACCGGCACCAAAATGCAGTTCCCCCACTTCTACCACGAGCAACAGCTATTTCCTCATCAACGTAAAACCAGATAAAGAAAGGATCCTTGCTGCTTGGCTCTCTATCTTCCTTTTTACCAAGACTAATCTCTAAAGGGTTAAGAGGTCCAATTTTTATTCGAATTCGCTCGAAAATGAACGCTAGTATTCTCTTCTTCCATGAAAGTGGACCTTCAAATGTTAAGCTTCCAATAGGTCCCAGAAACACTCCATTCTCTATTCTTTTTCCCTAAAATCCAGGCAATGATGAATTAGTTTCAAGAAAAAAGATCTGGAAAATCAATGAGAGCATTCCTAGGCTTCGGTTCTTATTGCACATTAAGGTTTGTGAGTTACAAATTCATGCAATCTTTTCAAAGATGAAATGTGGCAATCACAATCCAGAGAGTAAGACAGATATACTTACAGCAGCATCAAACCTCTGGATGGCTGTGAGAGGAAAGTACCGCCCCTTTTCCAATTTTTTCTGCAATTCAGCACTAAAATCCAGAAATTAGAAAACGGGGGTGATTAAATATTCTTAATTAGCAAAAGAAACGGAAATAAAATCAACCTCAGCAGTAAAAATAAGCATCCAGGTTCTCCCAGGAGAGCTTGTTCCACCAAGTGTATTAAAAAACTCTGAAGGGTCAAGTTTTGCCTTCTCAAGTACAGAAAGAGCAGACAAAACTTCTTCTGCTGCTACCCGCCTTGTCTTTGCCGCATTCTTTAGCACTTTGACACTATTTTCCACTTCCTCATCCACAACCTACACGAGTCATTTGATCATAGATTATTTATGTACAGTGCTAGTTGACATAGGGCATGTTTAAGAGTGGTTAAAATCATTTTTGTCACGTTCAAAATTGTCAAAATCAAAATCAAAATCGTGTTTAAAAGTGTAAAACCAAATATTAAAATAATTATATGAAAACCACTCTAAACAAATCTTAAAAACACTTATAAGCAAATGATTTTCACTAAAATCACTATTTCTAAAACACTCTCAAACATGCTCAAATCACTATTTTTAAAATCACTCTCAAACGTGCTCAAATCACTATTTCTAAAATCACTCTCAAACCTGCTTTGACTTTGAAGGGTGAAATTTCTCATTAACAGATAAAGAAATGTACTTCATTCTTCAATACGAGTGATTTTGGTTAAAATTACTTTCATAATCACTATTTCTAAAATCACTAGTTGATTTAGGGCATGTTTAAGAGTGATTTTGGTTTAGGGTTTAGTGTGATTTTGGTTTAAATCACTTTCGTCACGTTCAAAATTAACAAAATCAATGAAAATCGTGTTTAAAAGGGTAAAACCAAATATTAAAACAATTATATGAAAATCACTCTTAACAAATCTTAAAAACACTTATAAGCAGATCATTTTTACTAAAATCACTATTTCCAAAAACACTCTCAAACATGGTCAAATCACTATTTCTAAAATCACTCTCAGGTCAGATCACTATTTCTAAAATCACTCTCAAACCTGCTTTAACTTTGAAGGGTGAAATTCCCCATTAACAGATAAAGAATAGAATGTACTTCATTCTTCAATACGAATTTTGAATAAGAACATAATGAACTTCGAAAAGATACCATCCTCGTGCAATTCGGCAATAACCCAACAGAGTTTTCAATAAAACTCATATAAAACACCATTGAATGTCTAAGGAAAAAGGCAAAAACATCACATACATTGCTGGAACTCTCTTCCTCTACCAGAACAACTGGGGCTGCTCCATTTGGGTCCTTTTCGTCTAAAGTTGCTCGGATTTTCACGCTCGGAAATCTGTAAATCGAAGGCCGATTCGAAGATTTGAATGAAATGGGGGTTAGCGCCTTGGCATTAGAAGGGGGATTGAGAGAGTTATTGGATGAACATGAACTCGAAGCGAAGCAGGTGAAGGATGAGGAGCACAAAGTTGAAGGCGCTACTAGGAGTGAGCTCATCGTTGTTCTTTGCCTGAAGAGGAAGCTTCTTCTTCGTTCTTGTCTTCATCCATACAAATATCTGGTGCGGATCAAATACTTGTACGCTATGATTTGTGATTGAATTTTAATCCTCTAATTTTATTAATATATCAATGGACTTCATTTTTCTTCAAATCGAAGTTTTTAATGATTTTTAATAAAACTAAATTATATTTTTACTCTTTATACTTTAATTTTAATTTTTTTTTTTTTTTTAATAATAGTAATAATATATTTTACTAAAATTTGTCAAACATCCTCCACAAAAATAGAAAGTTACCATTTTTTCATAGTTCAGCATTAATTAACAGGTACATGTCACTACCGCTTGCTCTATGCTCACTTTAACATTTGTGAGTTAAATTCAAAAAAAAAAAATATATATATATATATATATATATATAGAAAAATTGTAAAAGTAAAATAATTAAAAATATAGCATTTCTTTAAAAAAATTGTGGATATAACAATTTCCATCTTATGGTCTATCTGATAGAAGTTTATTGATAGTAGTCTATCACTTCTATTTTTTTATAAAATTTTGTGAGTGATAGTCAGTGATAGTCATATATCAACTCTATCAGTGATAGCCACTGAATATTTACAATATTTACAAAATATTTTAAATTTTGCTAAATTTACAATTATTTTAGGCATGCCGTGCAACCAGCCCTATATATATATATATATATATATATATATATATATATATATATATATATATATATATATATACTTTACGAAATATTATTAAGGTCTCGTTGCATAAATAACACTCGGGCTCAAAATAATAGTAAATATGGCAAAATATAAAATATTTTATAAATATGTAAAAAATCAGTAACTATTATCAATAAAAATTGTCATATTTGTAAATCTTGAAAAAAAAATTGTTATATCCGCCCAATAGAAACACTAAAATGACACCTTGTGCAATTTTTCTATTATTATTAATTAATTTTTCTTCAACCTATTCTATTAGGTACATCTTACTTCATTTCTCTTGAATTATAACAATCGAAGTTCAAGAATTTGTCCCATAATTTGACCTAAGTTTTGGTGGTGAGAAAGAACAAGTCTAAATGATTTATAAAATATGCTAGCAATGCTTCAACCATTTACTTTTTAAAGTATCGTTTAATAACTATTTTATTTTTTATATTTAAAATTAGGCTTATAAACACTACTTTCACCTATGGATTTCAAGTTAACAATATAAGCTAAGTTATAAAACTAAAAAAAATAATTTCTAAAAACTTAGTTTTGCTTTTAAAATAATTATAATGTTTCTTTAAGAAATATAAAAATCATTGAGTCTAACTTTAAAAAACCAAAAACAAAACACTTAGGGCCCGTTTGGTAACGTTCCTGTTTCTTGTTCCCTGTTTCCCGTTTCTCGTTCCCTGTTTCTTGTTCCCTGTTTTTTTAGAACCAGAAACAGAAACATGTTTGATAACTACTTTTGTTTCTTGTTTCTTGAAAAAAAAGAAACAGAAACACATACTTGTTTGATAACGTTTCTTGTTTCTTGTTTCTTGAAAAAAAAAAAAATAGAAATATTTTGATAATTTATTTTTGTTAATTGTTTCTTTTTTCTTTTTTCTCTTTATGTTTTATTTTTTATTTTTTATAGTTTAAATAAAATTTAGTATACATAATATAAAAAAGATATAACATGCATTAAAAATAAATAAAAAAATAAAAAAATAAATAAAAAATAAATTGCAATTTGATTTGATTTGGTATATGTTTTTGTGTGTTGATAAGGAGACGTTTATTTAAGAATAAGGAAGCGAGTCTCCAACACGCCAAAACAACGCTCAATAACATTTTGCAGTGAAAAAATTTCGATAGTTAAACATTTTTCCCTACCTCGAGGATGATGCCTTCCTTGCTCTAAAATCTCGAAGTCGTTGTCATTCGTCATTGTTTGTTATGGGTCATGTTTTAAATTTTCGTTGACGTGTAGACATTTCTACGTGTCAATGAGCTCAATATCGACATGAGAGGTGAATCAACATTTCAATTATATTATAGATAAATTTATCAAATATAACTAAAATATCACTATTTGTGAATCTAATATTTAATAGTGGGAAATTTAAACTAATTTAAAAATATTGAAATGCTAATTTGCAAAGTTTAAAGTGTCGTCCTCGATGAAAATATGAAAATATCGATGTGAATGGATACTTATTAAAAAAACATAAAAAATAATAATAATTTTTTTTTTTTACAATTAATAAATAAATATTTTAATGTATTTAAAAAAAAGATATAACAAATTTAATAAATAAATATAATAAATATTTATGTATTTAAATAAAATAAAAAGTAATTAGTAATGTATCCTAAAAAAAAAATAGCAAAATTTAAAATTAAAATAATATATATAAAAAAAAAAGTGTTATAATGAGGATTTGAAGCCAGGACCTCATAGGTGAGGAGTTTATTTGGGTGCTTCTCTTGCCAATGAATCAACACTAATTTATCATCATTTTGGAAACAAATTAATATAAAGAGAAACGGAACTGGGAGAAACACTTTTTTGAAGTTTCTCAAATTTTGCCTTTTTTTTTAGAAACGTTTCTCAAAATTTAGAAACAAGAAACGAGAATAGTTATCAAACAAGTCCGTTTCTTAAAAAATGAGAAACAGAAACAAGAAACAGGAAACAGGAACGTTACCAAACAAGCCCTTATCAAACAGTGCCTAAATCTTTTAAATTCAAACAATAGGTAAAAGTCACAATTCAAGCCTTTGAGTTCAACAAGCAGAATATTGAATCCATCTATCGACCTTTGAAATGATAATTGAATTATGCTCTAAATGTCCTCCACAAACTTGCAATACTATCTACTAAACAAATACATTTATGAAGTAAATCGTTTCTAGATAGACAGTCTCTCTCCAATCTCCCCACAGTAAAAATCAATACTTTTGGATGGACATTATCTGTCAAATGTAAACTAAAAGATTTGTTTAAAAAAAAAAAAAAAATCTAGAACTATAAATTCATATCAATATTTTTTTTTTTTTTTTTGAAGAAATAAATTCATATCAATATAAGTATGGAACCAAGAAAATTTGAATGGAAAGAATTTCAAATTATTATCAAATAAATTCTCACTATCTTACCCCAAATGCTCCTTTCAAATTGTGAAAGTTCAAGGATCCAAGCCAAGCCAAAAGGAAGGAAGCCAGAGACTTTTTACAAGGATGTGTAAACCAAACCCACAACAAAACAAAGGACCTAATGAAATGGCAAGAATGTGCAAGCAAAGCAAGCCAAGCCAAAGTCTCTCTCTCTCTAAGAGGCAGGCATATTTGCATAAAGGAGAGTAAAGAAGATTTCCACTTCTGGTATACCTCTTATCATTTGGATGAATCTACTTTTTATTGGATCTTCAAGGAGCAATGGCCCCATCTGAGCAACTCTTGGCACAAGTCTGGCCAGTGGTATCCCTGATGTCCTGCTGTTGCCCACAGCAAGTGAAGCCTCCATTTCTTCCATCAACCCGTCAACTCCTACTTCTAACGATCTCTCCACGATGTTTCCAAATTCAGCACTGAACCCATAAAAGGAGAAAAAAAGTGATCCATCTTTAACAGAATGATTGAAAGTTCACATTTCTTTTGTCTTTAGATGGATACTTGAGTGATGATATTGCATTCAACTTAAAAGGAATAATGTTCAATGTTCACGAAGAGATGTAGAATCGACGAAAAACTCGTGTGCATTATCAAGGAAGCATGATTTCCAGCTGAAATGCATTCTAAAGCAAGCATTTAACACTGCAAACAAAAATCGTTTTTAAGCAATTCTGACTCTCGAGTGCAAAACCTTGGTCTCCATTCAATACTCCATGCGTCTACTAATGGGATTGTCTATATTCATTATGGTGCATGTTGATTCATAATCCTCATACCTTAGCAGTACTGCTCTAGTCTCCATCATAAGTTGGTCAAACTTATTGAAATTTGGGACAGCTGCATCGTCATCGGTGGAGAGCGTCGTAATACTAGATTGGTTGTCCTCGGGCATCAAGTATTCCAACCAATGATGGGGACTTCCCGTGCTCATGAAGATTTTGAGTATTTGTATAGTAGTTTCACGAAGTATAGTTGTATTAAAGACATCTCGCAACTGTTTTCTGCAACCAAGAAAATCAACACCGAGAAAACGTCAAAACAGCCACATATACAAGACAGTTGTAAATTGTTATCATATCAGACGAAATCTCTGTACAACATTCTCAAACAAAGCTTTGGGAGAACTATGCTTCCAGTTTACTTGGCAGAGCTTGGAATCAAAAACATTATTTTTTCATAACTAACCTAATATACGAAGTTCCTAGATTATTCTCAAGGCAACTTCAGCATAAGCCTGCTATACAAATGTCTTCTAATCTTAGTTCAATTCCACAAGTATCTTAGGCCCCATGTGATTCATACGTCACATAAAAGATTGGAAGTATGTTAAGCTAATTATGCAATAAAGTTATCAAATTTAACATATTTGGTCTTGAAATAAAGTTTTATGAAGAAATAATCCCAGTTCCCAGGTAATCAAAAGCCCGTGTGATTCAAATATATGACAAAATGCTCACACAGAAAGATAGTTTAGAAATATGATATTTAATGATACATTCATCTGCTTATATAATCGAAGTAAGAGCATGACCATAAAATGATGAAATACTTGATCTTATTGAAAAAACATATATATAAATTCATGTGACTAGAAACAGCTGGTATTTTCTTTGATAGTGTCAGTGTGTAAAAAAATATCCACAGCAGGTTTTAAGAATATGTTTGATCTGATGTGCATGTACCCTTGTAAAAATTTCAAGAAGAAAACATTTTTTTCTGAAACTAAATTCAAACAAGTTCCCTACCTCTTGAGAACTTCTGCTACTGCTACCTGTATTTTAGGAATCAAGGCATTCAGACCATAATTAGAGAGAAAATCAGAGATTGCCAAAAAATTCTGCTGGTCATCCCTATCGATGAGATCAGCCTCCTCCTGTGGAATCAAGAATCACAAGGACTAATATTAGAGAAAAGAGAACAAGGAGTCAAAATAGAACTAAATAATAACACACACTGAACAGCTTTTTAGTTATGATATCAAATACATTTAACATCTCATATCATATTTAGAAGTTACAGCTGGCAAAAGGATTGTCAATTATGTTGGCTTCATGACTACTCATTTATTGGTGTAACATGGTCAATCCACTTGATGAACGGAAAGACTGGAATGAGAAAAATGGAAAACACATAATGACCCTGAATGTGTAAACGTTTTGATATAATTGGAGCTAAACTGTAGGCATTTTGAGCTAAAGTGAAGGATAACAAAGTCCTAGCAGCCTGCTTAGAAGGAATGGGTTCAATCCATGATGACCACCTACCTAGGAATTAATTTCCTACGAGTTTCTTTGGCAATCAAATGTTGTAGGGTCAGGCGGTTGTCCCGTGAGATTAGTTGAAGTGCAGGTAAGCTGGTTCGGACACTCCCGGATATCAAAAAAAAAAAAGGCCCTAGCAGCCAACCGGCCCGAATCATGGAGCTCCTTCACAGGCATCAGGGATCAAACACTTATAAACTTGTTTATTTTGTCGTTACTAAACATTCATAAAGACATTATTTTGTCGTTACAATGTCACAATGTAATTGGTTGAGTTTTTTTTCCCACCTTTTTGATAACCATGGGTGCCCCCAACAAATTTAAACATGTCA
Organism: Herpetospermum pedunculosum; assembly: GCA_028017165.1. Classification (NCBI taxonomy): domain Eukaryota; kingdom Viridiplantae; phylum Streptophyta; class Magnoliopsida; order Cucurbitales; family Cucurbitaceae; genus Herpetospermum; species Herpetospermum pedunculosum. The sequence continues at coordinate 3,312,941 of CM051530.1, forward strand.
CATCTAATCTCACATGACCCTACCAACAAGAAATCGTAGGATAGTTAAACATTTTAAGTGGTCACCATGCATGAACACCCTTTGACAACCAAGTCAATCCATGGTAGTGAAGTAGTTCCTTAAGTGAGTCAAGTCCATTCCTGGAGACCGTGGCTTATCCTTCAACCTTTATTAATGTCTTAAGACTCTTAACTTATATTCTTTCTTTAAATGAGAAACGAAGTTTTCATTGAGAATGAAAAAAGAAATAAATACAACAACATAAAAAATAAAAACCCCACACTAGGAATCCAACCTCTGACTACACTGAAAGGACTATGATCCAAAAGAATAAGACCTAACTGATAATTACAAAACTCTTGAGCAATCGACGCCCACAAAGAGGAGTAAAATTTAACAATATCCCACGCCTTTCTTCCCCGGACCTCTCCAACTCTCTAAAGATTCTATCATTCCTCTCAAGCCAAATACCCACAAAACAACAAAAGAACAAACATGCCAAAGGGAGGATTGGGAACTTCCTCCATAATTGAACAACAATAATCTCTACTACGCGCCAAGCAAATCCCAAAAATACTCCAAAAATTGATTCCAAAAAGACTGAACAAACCGACATCTCCACTAGAATAATGGAAGGGTCATTTGTTGACCAACGGGAGGGTCATTTGCCATACCATTGTTCTGATAGAATGCTATTAGGAAAAAATCAGGGTATTCAAGGTATATTAGTAATTAGTTAAGAAATTTATTATGGTATTTTCTTATAAATGGGGGAATGTGAAAGGAGAAACTCACTCATTATTTTGGTTATAGGAATTAGGGCTTGAGAGATATCTTAAGAGAGGAGGGTCCAAGTACCTCAAAACACTTGGTTTGTCTTGTAATTAGTTACCGTTCATATTGCAATACATTGTGGTTCTATTTTGGTTCCTATCAGCTCCGTCCTTCAATTTTCATTAAATGTCTTACTTGTATTCATAAAAGTTCACAATATTGTTCAAAAAAAAAAGTTCACAATATTAAAAATTGCTGACAGATTTTCACATTCAACCAAAGGTCGTTTGCTAGCTCTCCTTTGGAACATAAAAAACAATAGTTGTTCAAATCTCAATGGAAGAAAAATAACAAAAACAAAAGTAACAAACAATCCGTATCTCTTTTACAGAACAAAGATACCAAATTATGGTACCCCTTTGCACCCACACCCTATCCTAATCGTTCTTTCTTCAATCTTCATAGCACATATTTGATATCACTTTCACTTAAAGCTTCAGCCATACATAGTGGCAAAAACAATAAAGCAAATGTGCACGTTTCCTAGCTACCACAGTGGTGAGGCCTGATATTGATCTCATTTTCAAACTTGATGAAATAGAAAGATCAGAAGTTAACAGATCTTAGCAATGCTTCTTAATCTGGGGTTTTTGTACAGATGACCCTCCCCTTGGGGGGCGTAAGGTTTTTTGACTCGGTTTTTTAAAACTTATGTTTTTTTACCTTCTCTCGTGATAAGCAAGCCCACAAAGTATGTAGTACCCGAGCACGATCACGAGGAGACAACTAAAGTGCCCTCGTGCTCAGCGAAGGGTACAAATGACCTTTCACAGGAGGAGGGGGCTTGCTTATCACGAGAAGGTCAAAAAACATATATTTTCGATGGAAGGTCAAAAAAACCTTACGCTCCCGAGGGGGGTCATCCGTACAAAAAACCCTTCTTAATCTACATACAAAGTCTTGGGCATTAGAAGTTTAAAAAATGTATCACCTCTTAACTTTCTTGACCAACTCTCGTCTCTCCAGCCAAAATCTAGGACATGCAAGTGACTATAAATCTCAATAGGCACTCTAACTGTTCGGAAATACTAAAGAGAGTGGAGCTTGTGCATAATGTGAATAAACCAGATTCATTCAATTTTTTTGGTTTTAAAATGGACGACAAAGAATTAAATAAAGACTAACTTCTAGTACTCTCTATAAAGCCAGAATATGGAATTATTGCTAGAAATGAGATTTTTTTTTTATAAGGTACCAAACTTTCATTGAGAAAAAAATGAAAGAATACAAGGGCATCCAAAAAAGGAGAGCCCGAGGGAACAACCCTTAAAGAAAAGGGGTCCAATCAAGTAATAAAAGACCTATAGAGTAATTACAAAAAAGCCGCGTCACCGACGCCCACAAAGAAACTTGAAATCTAACAAGGGACCAAATGATTCTTGGCACCAATCAATTATTGGAAGTTCCAGTCAGAAATCTAAGGCATTGGATACTCAGTTAGTAAATGATTCTTTTTTTTTTTTTTTTTTGATAAGGTACCGAACTTTCATTGAGAATTAAATGAAAGAATACAAGGGCATCCAAAAAAAGAAAAGCCCGAGGAGAAGCCCCTTAAAGAAAAGGGGTCCAGTCAAGTAAAATAAGACCTATAGAATAATTACAAAAAAGCCGCGTCACCGACGCCCATAAAGAAACTTGAAATCTAATAAGAGGCCAAATAACATTAGGCTCTCTTTCTGAGCTTCTAAAAGTTCTATTGTTTCTTTCCCCCCAAAGGCCCCATAAAACCGCACAGATCCCAGCCTGCCACAAAAACTTTCCTTTCTCCCGAAAAGGCGGATGGAGAAGGAACTCCTCGATCATCTCTCTCAGGCACCTCTGCCTAGCAAACTGGACGCCGAACATCTCAAAAAAGAGATTCCACACGTCCCGAGCAAACTCGCAATTCCACAACAAATGATCCAGGTCTTCCTCCGCCCTCCGACAAAGTATACAACAGAAAGGACCAACCACAGTAAAATTCTTTTTCAAGAGACGGTCTAAAGTGTTAACTCTTCCGTGAATGACCAACCACACAAAAAATTGAATCTTTTTTGGAACTTTCACCTTCCAAAGAGAAGAAAAGACCGACTCGCTAACCGGGGAAGGATTGATTAAGCTCTGAAAGAACGAGCTACACGAAAAACCCTCAACGGGGTTGGGACTCCAAATACGAGCATCCTTTCTACCCGGACTAAGAGTGAGCCCCTCAAGAAGAGTGAGGAGAGCCATAATATCCGTCGTTTCCCTATTGGATAAAGCCCGATGAAAGCCAAAGGAAAAGGAAGGGGAACTTCCCGACTGGTTAAAAATATCCGCAACAAAATGATTTTTGAAAGAGGACAGGTGATATAATCTAGGAAAAAGTGAGCGGAGGGGACAATCCCCCACCCATTTATCCTCCCAAAAATAGGTGTCCTTACCCTCCCCCACAGAAAACTGAATTAGACTCGAGAAGGAAGGAATCTCGGACGAGATATCCATCCAAGGGGTTCTGAAAGTGCCTTTAGCCTTACCCGACACCCACTCATACGGATGAGGGCCGTATTTGCTCGCAATAACCTTGTACCACAGTGTATTAGTCTCGAGGGGAAACCGCCAAAGCCATTTTGCAAGCAAAGTTTGATTCCGGACTCTTAAGTTACCCAACTCGAGGCCCCCCAAATCCAAGGGATTTCCCACCACCTCCCAATTAACCAAGTGCGCACCTTTTCCCTCCTCGACCCCTTCCCACAGAAAATCTCTCATAAGCTTCTCCATCACCTTATAAACAGAGCAAGGGGCTTTGTAAAGAGAGAAGAAGTACGTGGGCATCCCACTCAAAACAGCTCTAATGAGAGTCAACCTCCCTCCCTTCGAAAAAAAACTTCTCTTCCAGGATGATAATCTCTTACGCACTTTTTCCACCACAGGATCCCAAAAGACTATGGACTTGTGGTTATGGCCCAAAGGTAAGCCTAGATAAGAGGACGGGAAAGAACTGACCTCACACCCCACAATGTCCGCCCACTTAGCCACTTTATCCGCCCGACAGTTTAAACCCAAAATCTGGCACTTGCCCCTGTTAATCTTCAAACCTGACATGGCTTCGAAAAACGTCAAGATGTGGTTTAGATTGAGGAAAGAGTCCTCTTTGCCGGAACAGAAAAAAAGCGTATCATCAGCAAATTGGAGATGAGACAAAGGAACCCTATTGCTCCCCACTTCAAAACCCTCCAGGATCTTACCCTCCACACCCTTAGAGACCAATCGACTTAGAACATCCACCACCAGAAGGAAAAGGAAAGGGGAAAGAGGATCCCCCTGCCGCAACCCTCTTGTAGCGGAGATCCGACCTCTTGGTCTTCCGTTGACAAGAATAGAGTATTTTACTGAACTCGTACACGTCCGAATCCAAGACCTCCATCTAACTCCAAAGCCTTTTTTCTCAAGGACTTTATCAAGGAAGTTCCAGTCAACATGGTCATAAGCTTTTTCGAAGTCGATCTTAAAAATAACTCCTTCTTTTGTCAAGCCACGATACTCCTCAATAGCTTCATTAGCCACAAGAGCTTGGTCCAGAATTTGCCTCCCCGCAATAAAGGCTCCTTGGTTCTCTGAAATAGTCGAAGGGAGCACCTTTTTTAGTCTGTTGACCAACACTTTGGCAACGATCTTGTACACACTTGTGATGAGGCTAATGGGTCTGAAATCCTTGACCCTATTCGCCTTATCCTTTTTGGGAATAAGGCAGACAAAGGTCTCGTTCAAAGATTTGTCAAGAACCCCTCTTTCAAAGAATTCCTTGAACACCCGCTCGAGATCTTTTTTAATACCCTCCCAGTTGTCCTGATAGAAGGCCATAGAGAACCCATCGGGCCCCGGGGCTTTATTCCTATCACACTCAAAAACCACTTTTTTTATTTCCTCGAGCGTAAAAGGAGCCACCAACTGAAATTGCTCTCTCTCGGAGATGGGAGCCCATTCCACCCCTTCCACAAAAGGCTTAGCCTCAACCTTTGGGCCGTAAAGGTTTGTGAAGAACGAGATGATTTCAAACTCGATCTCCTCCTCTCCTCTCAATAAAACCCCCATCTCATTTTCAAGCGGGCCAATAAAATTCTTACTTCTCCTCCCGTTAACAATTCTGTGAAAAAAGGCCGAGTTACAATCCCCATCTTTCGCCCATCTTAGCTTGGCCTTCTGTCTACAACTAATAGTTTCCTTCCTCACCAAATCCGCAAACTCCATCTTCAGAGAAAGGCGTTCCTCTTTTAAGGAATCGTGACAATGATGAAAGACAGTTAGTAAATGATTCTTAACTCCTAAATAATCTAAAAACACATTATTTGATTCAATAATAAAATTGCATAAATCATGAATAGACCCAAATTTCTATTGGATACTCACAGAAAACATCATCAGTACTTCCATGTAAGAAATGAAAAAAACAGTACCATCATCAACAATAAATCATTCATAAAAAAATGAGGCCAAATAAATAGTAAAATGACAAATATAGTAATTCCAAGAGTGACAATGATGAAAGACAGTTCACAAAAGTATAAAATGGAAAAAAACAGCAGGCCTTACAAGTAAATGGGAGCTACCAAGACCACGGGCAGTATCGATGTACATATGTCGTCCTAAGATGTTGACTTGAACTCTAATGTATAAGCTTAACACAGTTATTGCCCAGAGTGATATCACCATCTTTGTGAAGCCTGGAAAAACAGATTTCAACCAAGGTGATCTCAGTCTATTGTCTTCAGTTAAGGGGAAAAGTTGTGAGTTAAAACCAGAAAACATAAACACCAAAGTGAGATCGCTTCATACTTAGTATTTTGAGGTTTTCCCATAAGTCAAGTTTATCTGCTAGTGTCAAAGTGTTTGGCTGACCCTTCCCCATCATTAACCTCTCTGTCAGGTGTGAAAGATCCAAATCTTCATCAATCCGACTATGTAAATGTTGTATAGCATGAGGCAGTGTCGTTGTATCAGCTATTCTTTGAATGTTCTCAAAATGAGCTTGTATTCTACAAAGCATGAATCCAACAAACGCAAAAGTTAAAGAACTCAGAAAACAGATACTGATAAAAAGAGCAAAAGAAAAAGTAAGCATCTCTTAGTCTTAACTGGGCTTTAATGAGCTCATCTGCTTCACGTTCCTTATCCAACTCTCTCTGGATATCATGAAGCCTTCCACTGTAATAATCATATTGTCTGTAAAGAAAATACCCACTTCCTAAAACACCAGCTGTAATTAAAACCTTCCTCTTATGCCTTTTCCAGAAATCCCTGATCACACAATGTTAGATATAATAAGACATATGAAATGGAAGCAACCAAATAATTTTCACAGTTCCTTGTCAACAGCTAACTTTCAAAATCTGCCTTCAACATAACTTTGGATTCCCAAACCATATTTTGAGATCAATAGATTGAAACTAAAATATAGTTTTAACTTTTAAATATTAAGTGATAAGTGATGTTGGGTTGGCCCAATAATCAAAGGGGCAAGGTGCAAAAGGGATACTTTAGAGGCCATGTGTTCAAACCATGATCTAATGTCACTAACGAAGATATCGAATGTTCTATGAGTTCCTTTATGCCAAAAATTGTAGAGTCAAATAGTTGTCCCATATAGTTGGAGTCCAAGACATCCATGTTTATACAACCTTTTGACAACGATCTTGATTTTGGATTGTTTTTTGTATGCATAAACTAACTATTTCTATTGCTTTGTAATCTACTTGTAAAAAACCCTTCTTTGTTTTTTTTACTGCAAACAACCAAGAAGTTTATTCTCTGTGGATGTTTCACATCAGTAGGTAGGCCCAAGCCTTTCAGTTCTTTCAATTCACATACAAGACACAATTATTAGTTTGTATCCTTGATTAAAAAATTAAAAAAATAATAAAATGTAATGGTAAAAGTACCACAAATTGTTCCATTCCGGGAATCCATCCAAACAAAAAAAGGAAGTTACATTTGTTCAGAATCAATTTTGTCATCAGAGAACGTGAAATCATTTATTCTATATTGATCAATTAGAAACCAACCATCCTATCTAATCTCAATTGTCTCGAATCAGAGAATAGGAGCATTTCTACCTAATCAACAAGGGAACCAAATATTAGATCAGTTATCAAAAACAGCCACATCCTTATACATTCAGCTTCCAGACAATATAATCAAGGGGGAAAAGAAAAAAAGAATACCCAGAAAAAGGCACCTTCTATCAATAGCAACAGAAAGGGAGCCAAATGAAATAGTGCTGAAGGAACATGAGAACCCACCTTATAGGAAGCATTTTGATGTCATGAATTAAACCAACAATCCATTACCATTCCTTCTTCATCTGCAAATCCATTTCGAACAAAACCAATATTGAGATGATAAGAAAAACTCACTAAATAAGCTAGAAAAAACCATACCATCACTGACCCAGAAAGGAAAATTGATGATAAGGCTCGAAAACTCGAAAGCCCACGACTGATAAAGGGAAGAGGCGAAATGGGAAGCAGCTCAATAAGCACAGAAGGAAGCAGGTTTCCCGAATCTTTATCAACACAGATTCTTAATCCTTCTTGGGTTGCGAAATTTTGAGGGTTTGGAGGTTGAAGAAGGCAACAAAGAAGCTGCACGCTGAGAAATGAGAGTGGCCAATTTGATTGATTGATTGAATGAATATGTGAATAAAAATTTGATTTTTAATCTTTTTTACCTCTTCGAGTTCGGCCTTTGGATTTATTGCTCTTCGTAGACTTCTCTTTTCTTTCCTTATTTCCTTCTTTCGTTGGTAATGGAATTGGAATGTCCACACACACAAAATACTAACACTTTCATCATACGTTATCTTTAGTTTTATGAAGCTATAATTAAAACTTTTAATTTCTATAGTGATCTTTTTTTATATTTTTTCGAGTACAAATATGTTAGTGGAGGGATTCGAACTTTCAACCTTGTGGTCGAAAATAAATACCCTAATAAGTTGGTTTTATAATTTATTTTGGAATGATCGAGAAAATATGAGATTATGCATTCACAGTGTGTTGAGGATCCCAATTGAAAAGGTGAAAGAATCTCATTCACTATCTATATAAAATATATGAGTTACTCATTGACAATTGATTTTAAGATGAAACCTCATGATATCGAACACATTAGAAAGATGAAGCGACTTCACTCACAATACAAATTTTCTTTAGTTTTTGTTTTATTCTACTATATTTCTAAAATTTCATCAATACATTTAAATTTCATACAACATATCTACTATATATTAGTGCAACCAATGTCGAGGTGAGAATTTGAACTTTCGACTTTAAAGAACGAAGTTTGTGTATTTATTGCTTAACTAGGGTCCAATTGTCAAGTTTAATATTTTTTTTTCCCAAACCGAGCATAGCTCAATTGACATAAGGTTGTGCTCGTGACTATGAGGTCATGGGTTCAATCTTACCGTTATTAGAAGAAGAAGAAAAAAAAAAAAAAAAAAAAAAAACTACAGAAAAAATAACGTGGGTCATCAAACATACTTCAAACAAATTGTTTGAGAAATTGGATCAGAATGATCTAAAAAAAAAAAAAGTAGTCACGAGAATGGAGTTTATGATAAGAAAAAATGAGAAAAAATAATATAATTAAGAGGTTAGATTCAACCAATTCCATATATTATAAAAAAAAAAAATAGAAACAAAAAATCCTACCTGAGAATGATAGGAGTTGGCACACCTATAAAACACTCGATTGTTGATTTAAATAACAATTAAACAAACAGTAAATTGTATTAAATAAATATGAATATTATATATATATATATATATATAACTCATCAATTCGCACTTTAAATTAAATTTAAATGGACTTTAAATGAAATTTGTTATTTTTTATTATTTTTTATTACGCGTGGAGAGATTCGAAGCACAAACTTGGTGGTTAACACATAGTCAACTAACCCATGCTCGCCTTTCTTAAATGAATATTATTACTTTACCTTTATTTTCACCCGTTTATCCCACTAACTCAAATTTATTTTCACCTGTTTATCTGGCTGTTTTTTTTTAATATTGTATTTTTTAAAACTTATTATAAAAATATTGTAACTTTCAAACTATTTATAAAAATATAGCAATTTTAAATAGAGGTCGTCTTTTGAAAAGACAACCTTCATCGTTATGTACTTCATTTATTAAAAAATTCATATCTTTTTAATCAGATATTCAAAATTTTCAAAAAAAGTATGGTTGGAAAGCTAACAGCGAGAGCTTCAATTTGATATGTGGTTTCACTATTTTTGGAGTTGTGTATCAAAAGATAAAGACCATCGAAGTTAGACTATAATTCTGCAAATTTTAGAACTGAAGATTCTTTTGAATAGTGCATTAAAAAATTGACATCTTTTTACTCAGATATTAAAAAATTTCTAAAAAGATACGGTTGAAAAGCTAGCTTCAATTTGATATCTAGTTTCACTATTTGTAGAGTTGTGTATTAAAAGATACCTATCGTCGAAGTTTAGCTACAGTTTTGAAGTTTTCAGTCGTATCTTCAGTTTTGGGTTTAGTGAAGTTTTCATAACTTTGACGATATATGTCTTTTGATACACAACTCAAAAAATAGAAAACTAGGTATCAAATTGAAGCTGTCTGTGTTAGCTTTCCAACAGTACCATTTTCGATTTTTTTTAATATTTGGGTAAAAAGATGTCAATTTTTTAATGCACTCCTCAAAACAATATTCCGTTCTGAAATTTGCAGAGTTATAGTCCAACTTCGATGGTTTTTATCTTTTGATACACAACTCTAAAAATAGTGAAACCAGGTATCAAATTGAAGCTCTCGCGGTTAGCTTTCCAACCATATATTTTTTGAAAATTTTGAATATCTGGTTAAAAAGATATGAATTTTTTAATAAATGAGGTAGATAAGGATGAAGGTCGTTTTTCAAAAGACGACCTCCATCCCATGTGGAGCAAGATCGTCTTTTGAAAAGACGACCTTCATCCACGTGGAACAAGATGTGGAGGTCGTCTTTTGAAAAGACGACCTCCATTTAAAATTGCTATATTTTTATAAATAGTTTGAAAGTTACAATATTTTTATAATAAGTTTTAAAAAATACAATATTAAAAAAAAACAGCCCGTTTATCTCCCACCCCCAATGTACTCAAAAAAAAAAAAAAAAAAAAAAAAAAAAAAAAAAATCAAATTGACTGATATCATCATCAATTTTTTTAATATTTTTTTGTAGTTGGTTTTTTAGCTCTCACGCTTTCCCACTCTCTCCGGTGAACATATTTTTTTTCTCTCTTCTCTATCACATTTTTTCTACCTCCTATTCACCCATGGACGACTCTACGGTGACGACTCTCATCGACAACAACTTTTTCGTGACGATTCAAGAACCAACATTTTTTTCTGATCTGAAAAATCAACAAAATTTAAAATTTTCGGATCTGGAAAAAAAAATCAGATCTGAAATGGAGCTAGAGCTAGAGCGAGACCAACCTGAGCCCGCAGCTAGAGCTAGAACGAAAAAAATAATATTAAAAAAGATGATGATGTCAGCAGAAGGTCAATTTGCCTTGTTTTTAAAATTCGGGTTAGTTTGACAAACGGGCCAAAGTATCGGGTCAATCGTACAATTTTCCCACCAACTTTCATGGTTGTGACAAAACTTAAAAAATATCAATGTTGATCCAACTTTTAAATTTGTGTCAATAGATTATTATATGTTCAACAATTTTTTAAATTAATGAATTTATTAGGCATAAAATTAAATTTTGTGTTCATGTCCTCCTATTTTTTTAAAAAGTACCCCTCCCATTTGACCTTTTTACTTTTTAGTTAGAACTTTGGGCGATTCACGAATTCTCCAAGGGTCTCGGGTCTCAGAAATGTATGATAAATACCGACAAAATCGAGCCTCGTTGGACTACGCAGAGGTGTAAGTAAAGAGAAATGAAGATTCGTGAATTTAAAAAAAACAAATATCATATAGATCAATTATATATTAAACACACAATTAAAAACTCAATGACTAATTAGATACAAAATCAAAAGTTTAGGATTTTATCATAATTTTTTTAAAGTTTAGAGACCTATTTTTTTTTTTGAGTACTTGGGATGGGAGATTCAAACTACAGACCTCTTGGTCATGAACACATACATGTGTCAGCTGAGCCATGCTCGCTTTGGCAAGTTTAGAGACCTATTAGACATAAATAGAAGGTTTGAAACATATGATTAGATATTTTTGTAAGTTTAGGGACCTATGATCCGATAATTTTTTTTGTTGTTTAAGGACCTATTTGACACAATTTTGAAAATTCATGGACTAAATTTATAATTTAACCAAACTAAAAAAATCAATGTTTTTTTTTTTTTTAATTAATGCGGGAATTGAAACCTCTTGATCACGGGCACAACCTTATGTCAATTGAACTATACTCGATTTGGCAAAAAAAAAATGTTTTTACCTTAAAAATATAATAAATAAAAGTACATGAAGTTGTTGGGTTTTATGTCCTAAAACTCGTGGTTGGTAAACTGAATATATATTCTATTTTGCAATAAAGTTGTTATTGAGTTTTATTCAGTAAAGTTGTTATTGAATAAAGTGAATTGTGTTTACTTTTAACCTAACTCCAATAAACTAAGAACCCATGGCTATAGGATGTATACTTGAACTTCATGTGGTGACATGATTGTGGATAAGTTCGAGTGATAGCCAGAATAGTATATAGTATAGGGATGAGGTTGGGTACCTTATCCTGGGGACACTATTGGACGCGGCCCACTTTGTATAGTACAAACGATGTGATCTGAAATCGTTCATGTGGAGACATGTGAGTGGGGGCGTCCTGTGCAATGAGTTTGCATAAGACTGAACCGCGAAACAAGTCGCTCTTTCTTTATTACTCCGTTTACTGTAAAGACCGACTTTTTCATATGATGACTTAGGTAACTCGATCTGAATCCTGAGCACGCTATGAACTCCTGTTTATTCAGGCTTATCCTTTGACCTGTATGGGTGAGAATGACCCGATATCGCTGACTCAATAAGTCTATCATCTTGGGGATAAAACTAGGTAGGTAGCTGGGAACATAGTTCTGCGATATGGAATTCACTCCTACCCGCCTTGAGGGATTAGTAGAGAGGTTGTTCCCTTAAGTGCTGACTCTGAGTCTTGAACTAGGGATCCCACCCTCTCATTGGCCCGAGAGGGACTTGGTATAGTGATGAGATCACATACCAATCGGTTTGGTGGTTGGACCACAAACCAATAGTTCATTAGAGGATCAGTGGGACTTAAGGAACAAGATGTAATTATGGGGGTAAAACAATTATTTTGACCCAGCTGTAATTACGAACGACCTGTGAAGGATCGACTTACTGATGATGGTTATATCAAGAGGACAAAAATATATCTACGGTGAGGAGAGTGCAACCCTTGGACTTTAGTGGAGTCTCCGGGGGTTAACGAATGTTGATTAGCTTGACTAAAGAGTTTGGCCAGTTAATCTTGTATCGTTGGAGCTCATGATTTGTAGGTCCTTTAGGTTCTCCTAGCTAACTCGGATTAAGTCGTGTAACAATATGAGAGAAAAAGAATTTGAATTTATTCAAATTCGTTTTTAGAAGAATGATGGACATATTTAAATATGATTTAAATATGGGATCGGTCTAAAACATGAATAGGGATTCATGTGTGATGATTCAGTTTAAGAAACCGGGATTAACCTTATTATTTAATTGATGTTTAATATTGAATTAAATAATAATATTAATTAATTAAAATTTATTTTGTTTATTAAAATTAATTTTAAAATGACAAAATATTACAAGTGGGATTATCCAAGTTGAGTGGGTTTATCCAAGTTGTGAAGTGGATTGTGAATCTTGGAACACTTGGTTGAAGACTAATCTATCCAATTTGAGGTGTCATGTTAAGCAAAGAGTTTGTTCCATGTGAATTGTCTATAAATTGGATGAAGTTCAAATAGTTTGAAGTTGATGAATTTTCAAAGAGTTTGAATATTTGGATGAGCATGAAGAGTTCATGTTACTTGAGAAATTAGAAAGCTAAGTGTTAGATATTTCTCACAAAACCCTCATCACTTTCACCTTTCCATCTTCATCTTCCAATATTTTTCTCTTGTAAAGGAGTCTCACCGCTCCATTGCTCGGGCTGAGGATAGCGGGACTACCGGAGGTGGTCAGCGAAGTGTTCGAGAGAAGATTCGAGGTGTTCGTGAGGAGATTCGAGCATCAGGATTAGAAGATTTTAGAACTATAAGAGGTATGTGTTCTAATTTCTTTAATTTTAAAGTTTTGAGCATGTTTCTAGTTTAGCTAAATTGATGAAATTAGAGTGTCAATGATCCGACTCGCTTCCGCTGCGCTACATGCGCTCCATCAGAAGTAGTTTTAAATAACCTTTTTTAGTACAAAACAGTTTGAGTGTCTCTAATGATAGCGGCCTACCGTCAAGGTGAGTGATCTTCAATTCAAATTTCATAATGTTTGGAAATTCGTGCATGACACGTCAAGTCGTTTGCCACTGAATTTCTCTCTCGATTAGTGAAGAGTAAACCTTGAACCAACCCATTTCGATGTTTTGAGATGATTGTACTGACAAAACTTTGAATTTCATTCATATAATAGTTTTGACTCATCAACAATTTCAAAAAAATCACTGAGTTTGTTTCTACCCATAAAGGTTGTAATTAAACTTCAATTGCCTTGGATAGCCTGTCATCAAGCGTCATTGCCTATGTTAGTTTAACTAAAGCCTTCATGAGATAGAAAACAGGTGGTAAGCATCGATTCATTTGAGGAGTTTCTGACTATTGCACCTAAACCCACATGAGAGTCAATGACAACATCATCAAAATTAAGATTATAGGCCTCATAGAAGGGGGGTTCCACAATAAACTATCAGAGGGCACAACGTCGTGGGGAAAAAGGTTGGCATGGCGATCTTATGTGTCAGCATTCCGACGGAGGGTGCTCTCGTCTAGCATATTCAACACTCATATGATTAGATATTTTACTCTGATACCAGATTCACCACAAACAAGCTTATTTCGTTGTTGCTATATAGCTGGGACAATGAGGACAATAAGACATAGTTGGATTGATTCAACACTTCAGATACCCTAAAAAAACAAAAAAAACAAAAAAAACGTGAGAGACCAACTTTTTTCAATTTTTCTTACTCCCCTTGCAATGCACAAAACATGTACATCAGTTTTTGAAGCGCACTGACAGAGTAAACAAATCAATTTTTCCAAAATCTCCCTAATTAATAGACAATTGCACGTGGGGAGTGAGTCTAAGCACGTCCACCACATGAAAATTGGCTTTGGATGGGATCAACAGACCCCAAAGAGTTTTCCATAGACCTGACGAATCTTGGCTTGTTGATGAAAAAGTCTCATGTGTCGTTGTCTGGGCAAGTTTGTAACCACTTTTAACTATATACCAGTTCCGTTTGTCATAATGCTAAAAGAAATGATCCTGACGGTGTGGTTGACTCAAGAGAATGCATGTAATCATATTTGCATCATAGTTATGAACAACTCAGAATTTTTTGATGTATTTCATTGTCCATCCAACAACAGGCTACTAGCAACAATGGTAGTCGGGGTCAAGGTGGGGAGATAAGCTTGAAGGTGGATTCTCTAGGAATCCACTGATCATAGTACACATCAATGGAACGACCATCCCCCATTCTTCAAGTCCTCCTTTTACCACCAACTATCTTCCCCATAATATGCCTCACAATATGTGTGTGAGTCAGTTTTCTAGTGAGGTTGTGAGAAAATATGAATAAGAAAAATACTTCGCTTTCAAGGTTTTTACCACTCACGAGTCTTTATGTTTTGCCACGGGTGCTTGGTTAAATAAGTGGATGTCTCTAAACCCCCACCCTCCCTTGTCTTTGAGGGCAACAAACATTTTCCAACTAACTCAATGATTTTTCCTACATTTTCATGAGCTTTCCCACCAAAAGTTTATCATAATTAGTTCCAATTCTCTACGAGTACCAAGTGGGAGTTTAAAGCCGGAGGGATAAATTCTTCAAAGAGGCGGCCACAATGTAGTTGGCCTCAGATGATACCACGTTTTTTTTTCTTTTTTTTTTTAATCTCTCCTTAAATTTGAAGGTTAGAGTTTAAAATTAATGATTAGGGTTTAGAGTTCTAAACACTAAAACTAAAACATTTTAAGATAAACTCTAAACAGTAAATACTAAATCCTAAAACGAAGGAAAGATAAATTAAATAAAAAAAAATAGAAAAAATGAGGGACAACGTTAAAAAAAAACAAATATCACGCAACACCATTTGGGTGACCAACCACATTGTGGCCATCTCCCAGAATAATTTTTCTGGCCCGAGGTCATATGCTGAGATAACTTGCACCACTGATTTGATTAGAACCTCTTTATCAGCTTTGGAGGACAACTTACCCTTATAACCGTGGAGGATTTTATAGACTCTTTCCTTCAATTAAGATAAGGACCTTTGTTTAATTTTTGACAGGGTAGACGAAACTCCTAGGTATTTTCCATGATATTGGGCCATAAATACATGGAGTATACTTCCCCCGCGCAAACTACAAATGAAATTCGATTGTCCCTCTCGAAAATCATTGTTGGCTTATCATACTTAACAACCTGTCCAAACACCTTAAGAATTCTCAGGAGTTCTTGAAAGTCGCTAGATGCCTATTCATCTTAAGAATTCTCAGGAGTTCTTGAAAGTCGTTGGATCGTGCCTTGGAAAAAAGCTTGTTATAATGTGGGAAAAAAAAGGGACAATTCTAGCAATTTCAAGCCCAATTAGTAAATTATTTGATTAAACATTTCGTAGGAGACTAGATCTTAAACAATAACTTGGTTTGAGATCTTAAAAATAATTTTTATTTCTTTCATCATATATACCTTCCGTGGGTGTTTTTTAGAACATTTTGAAACTTCAATAGTTAAAATAAAATATTTTAAAACTTAGGATCATAATTGAAACAAATTCCATAAGTTTTTTTTTTTGCAACGGTAGTTTAATTAATGCGGGGATTGAACCCATGACCTTTTGGTCACCGGCACAACCCTAATGCCAATTGAGCTATGCTCGGTTTGGCCAATTCCATAAGTTTATGGGGTATTTCACATCATTTAACTAAAAGTATAATTATAATCAACTTAAAATCAATATTTCAAATTACATGATTTGGAATTATTTCTTATACTTTCTTTATTTCAAATCAAACAAAGTAAAATACCATTAAATTGAATCTTAAATTTAAACGAGTGAAAAAAAAATCTAATTGTTTGAATGAATTTGTTAAGTAGGTTTCAAAATATTCATTTAAAAGCTCGATTCTAAAATAATATTAAAAAATATATGAAAATATAATTTTGATCTCTTATTTAAATTCATAGTTTAATTCAGTTAAAAATTTAGAAAATTGCACGGATATCAATTTAGGATCTCTATTTAACGAATATAACACATTTTAAAATTATTTGTAAACATACATTTTTTTATCGGTGATAATCATTTTTATCATATATATACAAAATATTTTATAAATTGTAATTAATGAAAAAAAACCCCACAAATAATATGAATAGGGTCATATGACATATCTTTTAATTTGGAAAATGTATTAATGTGAGCTAAAATTAAAAACAAAAATTAAAAAAAAAAAAAAAAAATGGGTTTTAGGTTTTCACAAGGCCCAAACGGACCCTAGGGTTCTCCAAGTTACAACCGCCAATAGCCGGTCGGCTTCCCAAAACCCTAATTTGCTCCACTATATATACCTTCTCATCTTCCCTTCTTCTTCCTCTACCGCTCACAAATTTACAATCTTTACTCAGCCGAAGGCGTAGAATACCAATTTCACAGCTCAAAAATGGCGGAGGGGCTCGTTCTTCGTGGTACTATGAGGGCTCACACCGACATGGTGACTGCCATCGCCACTCCGATCGACAATTCCGATATGATTGTCACCTCTTCCCGTGACAAATCCATCATTCTCTGGCGTCTAACCAAGGAGGAGAAGACCTATGGTGTTCCTCAACGAAGGCTCACTGGCCATTCCCACTTCGTTCAGGATGTTGTCCTCTCTTCTGACGGTCAGTTCGCTCTCTCTGGTTCCTGGGACGGCGAGCTCCGTCTCTGGGACCTCGCCACCGGCGTTACGTCGCGTAGATTTGTTGGTCATTCTAAGGATGTTCTCTCTGTCGCCTTCTCAATCGACAATCGCCAGATCGTCTCTGCATCTCGTGACAAGACGATCAAACTATGGAACACTCTCGGTGAGTGCAAGTACACAATCCAGGATGGTGATGCTCACTCTGACTGGGTTAGCTGTGTTAGATTCAGCCCTAACACACTCCAGCCAACCATTGTTTCGGCGTCTTGGGACAAGACTGTGAAGGTATGGAACTTGACTAATTGCAAGTTGAGAGTCACTCTCGCCGGTCATGCTGGTTATGTCAACACGGTGGCTGTTTCGCCTGATGGCTCGCTCTGCGCTAGCGGAGGCAAAGACGGAGTGATTTTGCTGTGGGATTTGGCTGAGGGTAAGAGGCTCTATTCATTGGATGCCGGTTCCATTATTCATGCTCTTTGTTTCAGCCCCAACAGGTACTGGCTCTGTGCTGCCACTGAGAGCAGTATTAAGATCTGGGACTTGGAGAGCAAGAGCATTGTGGAGGACTTGAAAGTCGATTTAAAAACCGAGGCGGAGAAAACTGATGACACCCATGCTGCTACCGCCAACAAGATTAAGGTATATTCTATTTATGTTTTTGCTGACCACCGTGTTATACTTTTGAACATTTTGTACTTGGCTCATTCTTTAATTCTATGTGGTATTTGAGGCTGTTTAATTGTTTTTCTATACTCGTTGATTACTGATAGAATTATTCTGGTTCTGCTTGCAATTACCAATCACATATTATAATCAGTATGCCATGTTCTGAACTCTGAAGTTGATGTGTTTATACTTTATTTTCCTACAATGTGTTCTGGAACTGATTTTCAGTACTTAATCCTCACTCTAAATATAGAGGTGGTGCTTGTATACAATGGTTGTCCCCAAGATTTCTTATTGATTGCTCCTTTGAAAATGCATCCGTAATAGATTACTGAATTTAGTCTTTTCTGTCTGTATATGTCTTGCGGTTTCATTTCTATCTCATAATATTGCATTTTTACTTGGTGAGTGAAGTCAAGACCTGCACATTTCAATGTCACAAGCTGTAGTATTGGTCAATTTATGCGAACTTTAGAGATTGGTGTGTATGCATGATGCACACTTTTTGCTTTGTAAAGCAAATACATTCTGCTGTTTGCTGCGCACATTAAATATTCTGGTGCGATGCGTCTTCTTATATCCGGTGCTGATTGAAATGGTGGTATAGGAAGTTGGGGTTCTGAGAATGTTCTATCTCTTTATAGAAGAATGTTTGATGAGTTTCGTAAGAGTGATTTTAAATCTTCCTTTTTATGGATGGTCTAATTTGTTTAGGAACCTTCATATTTCAATGTGGTTTCTCCATTGATGAATGCATTGGGTCTGTAATTGATTCAAGTTTTGTGTTGGATTTGCACAGGTTATCTACTGCACAAGTTTGAGCTGGAGTGCAGATGGGAGCACATTGTTTAGTGGCTACACAGACGGAGTCATCAGAGTTTGGGGAATTGGTCGCTATTAGAAAAATCCATGATTATTTCCAGACGCACTTTTTTGTTTCTATTTTGGGAAGAAACTTGTCAGACCTTACATTACAAGTATCAGTCTTTAGAATTTTCTTTAGGGTTTTGCTGGGAGTGATGAATCATTTGGTTTTTAATTTAATGTTAAATTTAATGTTGAAGATGACTTTGAGGTCAACAATGTTTTGTCTTTGAGATATGCCAAAATTCAGAGGTTAAAGTTTCTGATATTTTCTTTAACAAGCATCATAGTTCACATCTTTAAAATTTTCATAATGCTGCAATATCATCTTCTGGATATATTCTATGAGTTCTTGAATCATCTTCAACTCTAACTTCTACAGCATTTGCAATTGATCTTTGGTGAATGATAATGCTTCTAAGGGTTTGCAAGATCCTCAATTGCAACGAAAGCCATGAATGGAAGTTCGTGCTGTTGGTGAATGAATTCTTATTTGTTTCGTATTGATAATAATCTGCAAAACGTGTAGACAATTTTGTTGGTAAATTTTAAGTTCAATATTTTAACGTTATTATTTTTGTTTGTTTTGTTGGGGTCTTAAATTTTTAATAATCTTTGATTAGTTTATTCAATTTTGAGATTAAAACTGTTCGTAGAAATTAGAACTGCTCAAAGTTGCATTTAGAACTGTTTAATGTGACTTTTGAACTTCAAACCGTTTTGCTTTAAACAGTTTTAATTTCGACACGATTGTTAAAAATGTTTATTCAACTTTTATTATTATTTTTTTGGGGTTAATTTACACATACAATTATACAAAACGAGTATAGTTATTGACATAATTGATATTTCTTTCCTTATAAATCTCTAAAACCGTACTCGACAAAACAAAATTGTTATTGGCTTTTCAAAAACAATTGTACATAATTTAATTTTGTATTTAGACTGAATTTATGCAAGTGTGAAATCATCCATACAATTTTTTTAAGAGTTAAAATTTTCTATAAACTAAATTTTCGAGGCATTTTTTTCTTTCTTTTTTTTTCAATAGTTAACCACACTACTGTTATTAAAAGTCAGAAATTAAATTTATATATATATTTTTTACATGTTGGAGGGGAGGATTGAACTTAAGAACTCTTGGTCACTAGACGATAATCATGCCGTTGAGAAAAGTCAGAAATTAAATTTGTAATTATTTTTGTTTTTTTTTTTTTTTACATTTGGGGTGGATGATTGAACCTAAGAACTCATGGTCGAATTGAATGTCGTTGAGCTATGCTCTTGTTGACAATTTGTAATTGTTTTGAAAAAAAATTCTAAATAGTCCCAAGGAAATAGAATTTAAGCACGTGGGTTTAGATTTTTGTTAGCCAAGTAAGCAATAATGTTGAACGAAATTACTGTTAATACTGATAACGCAAAAAGAATATAACAATTTCTAACAATGTGAAATTAAATAAAAAAGGAAAAAAAAAAAAAAAAAAAACCCTTTACACATCTGATAAAATTTAAGAGAAATAATATACAAAGAGAAAAGATTATCACTACCGGGCAACTCATCAAAATTTGCTCGCTGTGAATAATGGGGGCAACAAGCAACCCTTTCTCAAAGGGAAATTAGCTTAAAAAATGACCCTCAAACAAACCTCTCTCATCAGCTTGATCACAAAACAAAATTTTTCCAACTATAAAATAGAATCAAACCTATAGTTGTGCATTTTAGCCTAGCGAAAGTGAGTCTTCATGGGCCAATTGTCACTGCTTATAGACCCGAACCTGAACTCGAATGATCCACGACCTTTTTGGTAGCTTCATTTGATAGTCTCACACACAACCGTGTAGATTTGTACAGCCTTCCATCAACCTTTTTTTCCAAGCTCCATCGACATCATGAATTGAAATTGTTGCTTACAAAATGCGACAAAATTGTGCCATCCAAAATAGTTATGTTATCCTTTTGGCACTTGATGCTTTTTTCTCTTCAATTTATTCTTGAGAAGCGAAGCAATGGTAGGATCATTATCGTCATTATCAACTTCTAGGGGAGTACTACTAGAACTACCATCAACTTTCTTGGCATGTGTGGTTGTTGTTGGCGTCCTCTTCGATCTTTTTTGCAAAAAGCTTAAGAGAGTGCAGTCATCAACCTCTTCAACTGCCTCCAATCTTCCCAATGGACTCGTATTCGTACTGTTATGTTTTCTCTTCTTTGATTGATTAAGACGACAAAGCTCTAGCTTCGTCCGCCTCTCCAGCTCCACTTGTTGACAAGAAACCAATGAATCCTGGCTCTTATTTGATGTTTTACAGTTTCTTTTCCTTCTGCCTTGGGGCTTGCAAATCCTGTCGTCTTTATCTGTAATTTCACCAACAGAATAGCTGTTGACACCTTCACTGTCAGTTGTCCTGAGTTCTAAGCAACTGGGCGGTAACGAGAAACTGTTACTGTCATCCAGATCTTCGTCTGCAACACTCTCCCCCTTCCTTTCTATAATATCGTCCCCACTAGTAATAGCCAGCAATGCTGTATCTGGAAGAATAGAAGGATTATACCCGTCCATGTCATTAGTCATTTCTGACAATACCGAGACTCCAGAAGATCCGGTAGAGTTTTGAATATCTTCTTGTTCTGAAAAGCACACATCCCTTATAGAAAGCTTCTCTGCAACTTTGTTCTCACATACCTCCATACCATTCTCATCAACGGTCTCGGTGCAGTCACTGTTGGTCCTCTCTGATTCCTTACTATTCAGCTGCACCTCGAGGCTCTCATTGTTCGAACAGTGCTCCAGAACCCCTTTCATCTTAGCGGTATAAGCTCCATGTCTATTTCGTTTTCTTTGAGGCTTTCTAGATTTAACCTTCTCAGGGACCGAAGACACATCATTTGCAATACCCACCTGAGCAGTTGCATCAGCTTGATTCCTCTGGTTATTTGAGTTCCTCTTCTTTGGATCATTACTGTAGAAAAGTATGAAGTTCAATCAACTTGCAAATTCTAACATGCATGCTAATGCAGGAAACAATAAAGCTGCAAACTTACAACCATGCAGAAAGAATTAAAAAGAGCTTTAGTGCCCGACTACAGATTTCTTTCAGGAAAAAAAAAAAACAGAAGAAAAAGAAGGCCTGACACTATTGATCAATTAAGGAAAAGCATAACCTACCCAGTAGCACTCTTTTCATTCCTTGTCACTGGCATCCTTCTGTAGACCGAGTATCGCACAAGTCAAAACTACAATATTGTTTTTTTTCAAGTACAAGACAAATAAATTAAAAGGGTCATATTTGAACTAACCTCATCTTCACATTTCCTTTCGGGGCAGGTTTTGGATCATCAGTATTACATAATAAATCTGTATTTGGTATAGGTCGAAAGTCAGTAGGACAAAGAGCAGGACGCTCTGATTCCCTATCAACAAAGTTGCTAATAAGAGCAGCCTTCTGAATCTTTCTAGCTTCCTGGAGCAAAGGAACTTCATTGGGAAATAACTTCTTCCATCTCCTATATTACGAAGAACAATATGGTTAAAAAGAATAGAAATAAGAGAGTGCCGAACATTTTAAAGTAGTATCTGGCATGTACAAATTTCTTTCAATTGAATAACAGGTTTTGAAGCAACGGGAATTTGCAGACTCAATCCACACACCATTACCTCCGGCAGTCATTATCTGTACGTGACGGCACACAAGCAGCTACCTTAGCCCAGCTATATCCATGCTCCTGAATAGCTATATCTAGCCTTATATCCTCCTCTTCTGTCCATTTACATCTTCTCAAGGAAGGATCTAAACAATTGGACCATCTGCCATCACAATTAATAATAAGTCAAATCAGATCTAATAAATAATTGTCTGTTTATCAGACAAACAATATGCATTAAGCTTCTTCTATACTCTGGGTTAGGGAGACACTAAAAATAACCGAAGATTCGGGAGTGGAAGAGATTGTTGGTTTGTTGCTGTTCTATGGTTGTGCATTGCCTTCTCAAATTAATTTTTTTAGTGAATACTTGACTTTTTTTTTCTTATATCCGTGAGTGCTCGGGCAGCTTACACGCACTTCAACTAATCTCACGGAACAACCGCTTGACCCTACAACATTTGGTTGCCAAGAAAACTCGTAGGAAATTAATTCCTAAATAGGTGACCGCCATGGATTGAACTCATTACCTCTAAACTCTAAGCACTTTATTATTCCCAAGACTCTTGTTGCCCTAAGGTGGTTTGAATATTAACTTTTTATATATATATATATATAAATCAAAGCCAATTGCAGAGTGTCTACATCCTGGACGCTTTCTTACAATCATTTTTGCATTCAGGCTTGAGTTGATGGAAATTGTTCCTCCCCCCGCCCAAAAAAAAAAAAAAGGAAAAATAGGTAAACTCAACACACCTTTCTCTGCATTGAACTTGATTTCGACCAGGTAAAAATTCTGCTTTCTTGTTCCAATTTTTAGGCCCAAAAAGCAGTACAGCAATTTTCAAGCGACTGTCTTCATCTGGAGTGAAATGGCCTCTTTTTGTCCTAGCTGGGTCAAGGGATTTTTTCCACCTGCATGATAAAATAAATTCATTATAGCAATTGAATGACTACACTAGAAAACCAACCATATGGCGCAAAACAGCCCTATGATTGAAAGCATATTAACATTCAAATAACTTTTTTTTCCTTCCAAAAATGCAACTGAAAATGAATAAAATATAATGGTGAACAGAAACCTTCTCCTTACGACATGGTAAAATCTCTCCAAACATCTCAAGCCCTTGCCATGAACATGTTCTTTCACTTAGAGAAAAGATTGCAGTATGAAATGCAAAGATTAAAACTGAACTGGTCAGATATTGTAACTAAGACCAACCTATTAGAGCACTGTGTACCAGTTCGTCCTTCCAAAGTAGAAGCTACTGCTTGCCAATTTCCCACACCAAAAATAGCAACAGCAGATCGAAGTTTATCATCCTCATCTCTGGTCCACTCCCTCTTTAATATGGAAGCGTTTAAACTCCTTTGATACCGAGACAAGCACTGAAAAGGAGTTCTGTTTGTACCCAATGAAACTGCTATGTCAATCCAGTTATTCAACCCTTTCTGTTGGATATTAAACAAAATATTCTTATCTTCACTTGTAGTCCATGGATTTCGATTAATTAGGGGGTCTTCAAAATTCAACCACCTACAAGGATTAGCAATGATAATCATCAAGTCAAAAAATATACATTGAAAACTTGTTATTCAAGGAAATATAAGACATCACAGATGTCTGTGATGATTGTCATCACAGACATATTGAAGACCACTGTTTGAATAAGGCACTTGTTACAAGTTGGTCCCACCTGTACTATAATATGAAGACCTCGCACTATTATTCAAAACCAATTATGGTTCAATATATCTGTGATGATGAGATCGTCATAGACATCTGGGATGCTGATTGAAGTTGACATGCTTCACAAAAAATCAATATAGATTTGGTCAAGAACTGCAGACTTATACCAGTAGCAAAAGCCTCTGTATTGAGAAAATAATAATCTACCAAATTAAAGGTAAAACAATACCATCGCCAACATACAATTTCGTTCAAGTCTGGTTGAAGAAATCAGTGGCATACAATGTAGCCTCAAATTCGTATTGAATTCTTGAAAGATGACAGGCTCATCTTTTAAATATTTCTTGAAAGGATCTTCTATAGTATTGTTTCCACATCAAGATAAATTGGGTAAAGTACTAACTAATATGGTGCTCAACTTAAAATATTATCAGCTCCATTAGAAAAACTTAGGCTATATAATTTGGTTCCTAATGTATATCTCATTTTTTATTTAGTCCCTAATGTTTTAAAAGTCTCAAGACTCTCAATTTTATCTTTTATTATTTTATGTATTAGGTTTTTTCAAGCAAGTCCTAACTATCCCATAAATATTAAAAGTAATGGTCTAGAAATTTTAAAAAAAATGTATTGTTTTTTAAATAAGGTAAGGTGACCCATTTATATCAAGTGGGCAAGATTTCAATTTTATAGATTGTCATGTCTAACTCATTAAATTAAAATATTTAGCGGTTCCAACACAATTAATAAAATTTACATTAACATCAAATCCTCACTTGGTTGATGACATGTACTAATTTAGTAAGACAGTAAAAAATGAACTTAACAATTACAAAAGATGAATTTATAGAAAGATAATTCACAAAATAGTTTCTTCAGCCATATTTGTTATATCATATATGCAAAGCAAAGACAAACTAAAAATATTGAAGTGTAGAGGTTTACAGAAAATATTGTTGCACAAGGAAATAAGTCCTGAAGTACATACCTCGCTTCACATTCTGCCCCTGAGCGACCTCGAAGATACATGGAAGCCAACTTGTCCCAATTAACTTTTGGCAGAAATTCCCTAATCTTTTCAGGAGTAATGTCTAGGTCTTTTATTGATGCAAGAATGTTATCAAGATCATCTGAATCTGCTGAAAATCCTTGTAGGCCACTGCCAAATACCAGAATAATTTTATTTTAAAGGAATCAGAGACCATTTCATTGATAAAATGAAAAGTATTACAAAAGAACGCTCAATCGAGCATAGTTACAAAAAAGACCTCCAAATACCATAATAATTTCAGTAAGGCTTCTGGAAAAAGGAGAAGAAACACAAATACATAGATCAAACTACAAAGGAGAGAAATCACCCTCCCAAAATAGGAGTCACTAATAGACCCCAAGCGGGTAGGAAAGAGGATAAGTAGTTACTAAAAGAATTAGACACAACATTCCAAGAAAAATTACATCCCAAATCTCCAGCCATAACCCTACTGGAATTTTTTTCCTATTTCTCTCCAAGCACAGTTGCCTTAACATTTTTATAATCTCATTGTCTTTCCAACTTTGCCATCGTGTTCTGACCACAAAAATAGATAACCATAGCAATTAGCAATAATGGCTTCAAACACCACTATCTAGGATGTGAAGTTAAGCTGAAATTTTAGAATGAAAATGTCTAGTAAACCATTTTCTTTAATTTGTAAAATTTCATCTCCTATGAAATGAGCAAACTGGGAAATAAAGGATCTCTGAAGTCTGAACAAATAAAATCTTTAGAGTGGCGTGGGATTTAATCAATTATCTTAGTAGTTAAAAGAGTAAATATATTTTACGATAATAAGAATGAAAGACTCTCATGGCATGATCATTGTAATACACATTCATTGCCTATCAACGCAACTGCTCAAAATTATTGCATGAAGGCTAACGCAATAGATTTTTTTTTACCTAATTTGATCCACTGAAATCTGAAGCACCGTCTCTTGAAATTGCTGTCTTATTCCCTTCCCTAGATTCTCACTCTCTACATTGGACCATCTTTTTCGATCTACAGAAGGTGAAAACTTTGTTAATGCCATTCTGTAGCATGCAACATGAGAATTCTCAGCTGGGCCATAATACATTGCAGATAATCGTTTGTCCTTCTGCAGAAACAAAGTAAGAACTCCACATTATAGTCTTTTTGCTATGAACTCAAATGGGGTGCCTTGAGATGATAAGATTGGCTATGTATGTATATATATATATATGTGCGTATGTATATTTTGGTAAGGAACCGAACTTTCATAAAGAAAAATGAAAGAAGATTAGACTGGCTATATAACTTCTATCAAATTAATACAATGAAAAGTTTGTCTGTTGTTCAAAATAAGAAGACAAGCTGTTTTCTTCAAAGCTGTAAACAAATCAATACTTGTAAAAGTGGAAGTACAAATAGTTCAAAAGTAATAAAGTCACAAGCATAAATTATCATCTAACCTTTGATGAATCCGTAACCTGTGGTTTTCCAGCTGACATTAACTGGACTCGAGGATCTATCATCTGAGACAGTGCACAACTTGTTTTTCTTCTGCATAAACCCTGGAAATCTTTGAGAATTTTGAAACGTTTTCTGAGCTTTTTGTTCTCCTCGATTCTAGCTTCAAGGTGAATCATCTTACTACGAATAAACTTCTGCTGGGACCTATTCTTCTTGATGGCATCAATAAATGACAACGCAGCCTTTGGCAAGCTTCCCTTTTCAAAGGCTAGCATAGGTGACCTACAACATTGGGTAATCGCCACTCAGTAAAACCTCAGGGATATACAGCACCAACATATAAGGAAGAAGCAGTTTCACACCAAAATATTACTAAGAAGCATTAGTATTGTACATTCTACAATATGTTGGTACCTTTCTGCAGACGTCTGTCTCTCAACACCTGTGTTGTTAGAATCCATATCCAGAGGCCCATCGAAGTCACAAGACTGGTCAGGTTTATTGCTCAAAGTATCTGCATAAAAGTTATGTATGATGAAAAATGGTAAGAGGGAAAAAGAACCTAAAAGAAAACTTCCAATACATATTGAGTTATAATTAAATGAAATTTTTCTAAATTGACAATTTTTTTTTAAAGAGCAAACTATTAGAGCTTAAGTGAAACGAGTTGCAGAATACATATAAAAATATAAACGAGTCTTATGGGGCCTTTGGGGGGAAAGAAACAATAAAACCTTTAGAGGTTCGGAAAGGGAGCCTAATGCGATTTGGTCCCTTATTAGATTTCAAGTTTCTTTATGGGCGTCGGTGACGCGGCTTTTTACTTGACTGAACCCCTTTTCTTGAAGGGGCTTCTTTTCGGGCTTTTCTTTTTTTGGGATGCCCTTGTATTCTTTCATTTTTTTCTCAATAAAAGTTCGGTACCTTATAAAAAAAACATATAAAAATATAAACGATATAACAAGAAAATACCTACAGAAGCCCCAAAATATAGCATTAGGTGTCAAACTTGTAACAGATTAAGAATATGAATATATTGTCCATAGACCAACTCCAAATTGGCAGCATTTAAAACCTTTCACAAATATGTTAGCTTCATCAGACATGCACACAGAACCCACAAGGCTCATGAAGAGCACACCTAGAGTAGGATAGTTCTAATTTCTAAACATACTACCAAAGAATTACCGACATCCCCGTCTCCCCTTCCAGTAAATTATGTAGCTTGGTAATAATGAGTTTGCGGATAGTTCTAATTTCTAAACATACTACCAAGGACTTACCAACATCCTTGTCTCCTCTTCCAGCAAATTATTTAGCTTGGTAATAATAATGAGTTAGCAGAAGATATTCACCTGTCGAAAATAGTGCAAGTGTTAACCGCGATTCTACAACCAAATATGCACTAAAAGTTTTGGGCGAATGGCCGTGTTCACGGCTTTGTGGTAGGTAGAGATGTGGTTCATATAAACCACCTTCAATTCACCGACAATACCCTCCTCTTTTCAGATTAAGATGAGGCTAGATTGAATAATCTTTGAAGGGTCATCTCTCTTTTTGAATTGATGTTAGGCCTTAAAGTTAACTTGGGGAAATCCATAATTGCAGGGATCGGGCTAGAATGGCATCAAGATGGTGTTGTGGGTCTGGGAGTTGGCCGCTAACATACCTGGGGTTCCTCTTGAGGGAAATCCCAAGTGCGAGAAATTATGGGGGGCTGTGGAAGAAAAGTTGAGAGCTAATTTAACAAGGTGGAAGAGATTCATTTTCTAAGCTTCCCAAGCAAAATCAGTTCTTTCAAGCATTCCTTTGTATTACTTCCCCACTTTGGTGGAGAGACTAACAAGGTGGGATTTTTTTATGTTAGCTCAAGCCCTCACACCCCCAATCATGCTCCCTTTGACCCGATCCTAGTCGATATCATTTGGAAAGCCAAAGTGTCAAAAAGGTAAAAGTGTTCTTTTGGGTTTGTATTCAAACAAAATTGAATACTATCAATGTGCTACAAAAGAAGAATAAGAGACTCTACTCAACTCCTAGCTGGGTGTATTTTGTGCAAGAACGGGTGGGAAACCATGAGCATCTCTTCTTACATTATAATGTAGCCAAGAGGGTTTGGGCTAATTTTTTTCAGACTTTCAGCTTGCAGTGGTGTCTTCCCAACTCTATTAGTGAGGCGATAATTCAGATGGGGGTTGGGGAATGGTTATCCCTTCAAGGATAGAGCTAAGGTTTTGTGGACTAATGCGTTTATGGTTATTGTTTGGAGGTTATGGTTTGAGAGAAATAAGACGGTCTTCAATTCGTCTCTTTGGTCCAGTTGGTAGAGGGTATATGCCTGTTAAGCTATGCTTAGGTTGACAATTCCAACTAATTTGACCAATGTGGTGGTCCAAAGAGTAAATAATAGTAACAAGGGTTAAACTAAAGACTACAAATACAATATCTTGCAAGAAATAAAGATAAAACAAGAATTATTAGAGGAACTTAAAGAAAATATCTAAAATCACAAAAGATACTCCACATCAACAATTTTGGTTAGATGCACTGAAGGAAGTAATTTTAAAGTTAAAGAAACATCAGCCAACATCTAACTAATCGCAGTGAGGAAACATAAACTAAACCCAGATTGGGGGAGGAATGTACAATTCCTCCCAAGTAATCAAAAGTCAGGAAAATGTCGCAACAAGGGACTTCAAGACTAGCAGCGTCATAAAAAGCCAATACAGCTATGGCATTTAAAGAATAAATCTTTACAACTACGAAAAAACGCACCACCATCATACGCGGAAAAGCGCTGCTGAATCCTACGAAGCGTCTCGAAATCGTCTTCCTCCTCGTCCGGGGACACGGGTGGGAGAGTACTCAAAGGCTGCTCATCAGCCGGAATCGAGAACCGATTCCGAATATTCTGAACAAGTTCGAGATCATCAACATCATCAGAATCATCTCCGGCGGTAGGGGACGACAACGGAGGATTCATGTACTCCTGAGGATTAACTCCAGCAAGCATACAGGCTCGACGGAGGGCTTCCATGTCCTCATCAACCACATCGTCTTCATCGTCTTCCTCGCCGGAGGAAAGGTCCTCGTCACCGCCGTCGTGGTGGCTGCGGAGAGACATGGATGAATCAGTGACTCAAAGGTTTGCAGTGGGAAGGAACTTAGAGGGGCATCCCTCAAATGTGGCGGTCTTCTTAAATAAACATAATCAAAACTTGGTTTGATTTTCCCTTTGGTCGAATCAAACTATGGTCTTTTGGGCTTCTCAATTGGGCTTGCCTTGGGAAATTCGTATTTTAAGGCCCATTCAAAATCAAAAAAATAGCTAGCCATTTTTATTATTATTTTTTTTTTTAACCACATGCAAGTTTTCCTGCATGTGGCTGGTCGGTTAGTTTCGCAGATGTGGGAGAGTCTTCCATGATTATCATTATGCAGGCAAGCAGCAGTTCAATGCACTTCATTGAAAAAGGAAAGGGGAGAGGGAAGCAAAGCTTAGCGAGGCGCTATACGGTCATTTCTCTTTAGACAAATGACTGTCTCGGATGAGACTAAGCAGCTACCGACCGTTCTGACGCGCCCCTGACCCATACAAAATCTTTCATTGTTCAAGCTCTTTTCACCACTTTACTTTCACTTAGGCTCGGACTATGCTCATGTTGACAGTTAATCGTTGTATTAATCGCCTATTAAAATTTAAAATTCTACCAGAAAAAATTAGATTTAATATTGGGACAACTAGACAAACAGTCATTTATAATTATCGGTCAAATTTGTTTTTTTAATGGTCAAATACTATCATTTAAAAAGATGTCCTAGATTAAAATATTCCTTCAAACTATAAACCATAAACTATAAACCCTAAATCATACTTGGGTGTAATGGAAGAGGCCAATCTTGTTTTTTTTTAATGGTGAAATACTAATCACCTTGGACCTCTCTTCTGAGGCACCAAAATCAATTCACCATGAGAAAAGAAGATATGTGAAAATGTTGATTGTTCTTCTAAAAAGAAAGAAGCTAAAAGGAGTAAATTAGAAAAGAAGCAAAATGAGTAAATTGGAACAATTGTGGAGGAGGAATTTGATTCTATGGAAAAATAATTGAAGAAAGAGAAAATAAATGTTTAAAAACTAATTTAAAACAATCAAGAGGAAACAATTGAAAATCGAGATTCTCAATTTCATGTTCAAACATGATGACTACGTAACTAAAATTTAAATTTCATCAATTTTCTTAACCACCAAATGTAATAGGATTAGGTTGCTCTATGAAATTAGTTGAAATGCGTGTAAATTGATCTATACACTCACATATAATAATAATAATTCAGTTTCCTTCAATTCTTTTATAAGTAAACTAGGTATTAATATATATTTTTTTAAATACATTGGAGTGGGGGATTCGAACCACAAACAAACCTCTTGGTCGTCAACACATACTTATGTCAGCTGAGCCAGTATGAACATAGGTATTAATATTTGTTAAATAGACATTAATGTTTGTTTAACCATTTTTTTTTACGTGAGTATGAACATAGTTCAACTTTAATTGACATGTATTTTTTTTTTTTTGTTATATTAAAAAAAATTAATTTATACCCTAAAACTTGAAAGTTATAACAATTAAAACCTCGAACTTTCATAATTGTATTAATTTACGCCTTCGCTAAATTTTGTTTAAAAAATGTTAGTTCTTAAGTGTGGAGAATTGTAGTTGTATCAATTGAATTCTTATTTTTTCATAAATGAATCAATTTATACAATCTATTTGAAAATCGATCCATTCTCAAACGTGTGTAGACTTCTTCAAATGTCGGATTAACGAAATGAGCGATTTCTCATCATCCATTATTTCTCTATTTTATCGCAAAAATGTTTTAAATTGATAAACTTCTCAGAGTTTTAATGGATATAATTATTAATTACAAAATTTAATTAATAACAACTTCAAAATTGAGAGAGAGAAATTGATTTTTGAAAAGAAATATATAGTTTACCTTTTTTCACAAAAATGTTTGACATTTGTACAAGACCAGTTTTTAGGACTGCGGCATGCCCATGCATGCACGACAAGCTATAAATGCTCTTCTTCTAGGTGGCAAAGAATACACCTTTAAAAATTGACATTGTCAATTTGAATTTCTCACCTACACAAATAAGCAAAATAATCAATTCTTTAAAATTATGTGATAATGAAACTCGTTATTTGTTGATTTAGTTGGAAATTTGTAAAAAGGGAAAAAAAAGTTGAAGTATTAACAATAGAAGTAAGGTAGAGACCCGAACTTCTAATATTTTGATCGAAAATATTATATCCAAAAGAGTACTTATATTGGCTAATAATAGCAAGTGTCTTCACAAAAGATTTCATCATTTGGATTTAATAAACAAAAGCTCTTTAGAGGTAGTTTTTAGCCTTAATAAGGATAGGGTCGATTTGACTGAAGTTACCTATTTCATTGAAGAAGCGATTTCCTTGATACACATGGCGGGGTCACTTTCTTCAATACACGAACAAAAGAGAAAATTACGTAGCACATAAGCCGGTTTCGAGAGCAATGGAGATGACGATGTCTGAGTCTGACTGATAGGAGGATCTTGTTCCCACCGATTTCGATTTTCTTTGTTCAGGAAGCCTAAAGAGCTTGACTCGTTAATTTTGGCTCTTAGCTTAAAAAAAACAGTCAATAATATATTTGATACATTGGTTGAAAAAGATAATTGAAAAACGCGGACAAGGGGCTACAAAACAGATAACGAAACGATATCATCAATTATTGAAATTCCAATTCCAACCACAAAATGAAAAAGAATAATCATCAATGAGAGCAAAAAAGAAAAAAACCCAAGTGGGTCTTTGAGAAGGGCATCATTTTCTTCAGCTTAAATGTCTGATTTTGATTTGTTTCCATTTCATTTCCCCTATCACAGACGGAAGACGAAGTGTCAAATAAGTTCCTGAAATGGAAATGAAGCCGTATCAGAAGCAATCGATGCAGTTACCAATAAGCAATTAATGAGGCCAAAGTGGGTGTGGACAGGTTTGTATGATAGACAATCTCTCTATTTCTTCTGTTTATACTTCAATTTTTACAATCACCCACCTCCCTAATTTCATATATGCATGCAACATTTGATTCAGGGAACTTACAGTCTCAAATCCGACTAGGGTTCTCAAGATTTTCTGCTCATTCAGTTGATTTAGAGACGAAAAATGGGTTCCTCTCTGTTTTCTTCTCCATTTGTCCATCCTCAGCTTCAGCAGATTGTGGCCAAGATGACTTTATTGGATACCCTATTGTTTTATGTCAGTATCTCTCTCTATACTCCTCTTTCTCTGTTGTAGGGGCGTGTTGGAGAGTAATTTTCAAATGGTTAAAACCATTTTATAATTAAAAACCTGTTTTAGTCAAATGGTTAAAACCATTTTATAATTAAAAACCTGTTTTAGGTGATTTTGAAGAGTACAAAAGTGATTTTACTCCTCTCAAACATGCACTAGGATTTTGGAACTTTTGGAACTGAATTTCATGTGGGTTTGTGGTTGATTTTGATAGGTAGTACATTTTGTGGACAAGTTTGGGTTGTGGCATAGGATGCCTGTGTTCATGGGGCTTGCTTATTTGGGGATTAGAAGGCACTTACACCAGCGGTATAATCTGCTGCATGTTGGAGCGATGTATGGCCAGAAGTATGATCATCAACAGTTCTGCTACAGGACGGCTGATGGAAGTTGCAATCACCCTTCTGATAGTTTGGTTGGTAGCCAGGGGACTTTCTTTGGCCGCAACATGCCTCCTTCAACTTCTCCTTATGGGGTATTCTTCAACTTTTGTGTGTGATTTTCACGTACCATTTGGTTTTGAGTATACAAATTGAAATAGCTTCTCTAGTATTGGGTCCGCAATGGTGTGTCCTTTGTAGACAGTAGGAGGAGGATCTCGATCATCTTTTGTGGGGTTGTCAGTTTGCTTACTCTCTTTGGAGTTGGTGCTTCGGTTTGTTTGGAGTTGTGTGGTTCGTAATAGGGATTGTCGTTCTATGATCGAGGTCCGAGGAGATCCCCTGTTTTTTGCTATCTTGTGGGGAGTGTGACTTAGGAGGAATAACAAAATTTAGGGGTGGAGAAGTCTTTGGAGGTGATGTGTGGGAGGTTGTGAGATTTAATGAAAGACGTCTGTTAATCAGACTTTTTGTAATTATCAGCTTGGGATTGGAGTAATTTCTTGTAGGTAGTTGATGACTCATTTTGTGGGGTTGTGTTTTGTATGCCTTGTACATTCTTTCATTTTTCTCAAAGAAAGCTTGGTTTATTACCAAAAGATAAAAAAAAAATTAGCTTCTCGGGTTGCCTTGTGGATTACGAAACGGTCCATGGACCGATGTCTTGATAAGAATTTATTAGAAGTCAGTCGGGTTGCCTTGTGGATTACGAAACGGTCCATGGACCGATGTCTTGATAAGCATTTCTTAGAAGTCAGTCATCAGAGTGATGGAAAATAGTACATTTATGATTTATGTGATGTTGTCTAATAGATGTTTGGTTGGTATATGCAATGAAGTACAGGTACTTGATCCTCATCCAACAGTGGTGGCCACAAAGCTATTGGAAAGGAAGAACTACATTGACAATGGCAAGCAATTCAACATGATAGCTTGCTCTTGGATACAGTTCATGATCCATGACTGGATTGATCATTTGGAGGATACCAAACAGGTAAACATGTGATCATATCTAGATAGATAGGTAAAACACACAATTTGTTAAATTTCAGTAACGATTCTGTGAACTTTAGTTGTCAACCTGAGCATAACTTAATTGGTCAAGATATTTATCCTCGATTAAAAGGTCAAAGGTTCTTATACCCATCCCCACATGTTAAACTTAAAATGTTAAATTATCAAAAATACCCCTGAACTATGAAAAATGTTTAAGAAATGCCCTCGCCGTTAACAACACATGTAATTCTGATGTGGACGGTCAAATTCTAACTTGTACTCGTGTGACATGAAAAAAATGAAAATGTGGACGTTTGAGGTGTTAAAAAAAGCATGAAAATTATATTTTATCGATTCAAAAGATTAGGGAAAAATTGATGGAAAATAGATTAGATGGCCACGTTTTCATGATTTTTTTAACACCTAAGATATCCACATTTTCATTTTTTTCATGTCACACAAGTGTTATATTTATCCGTCCACATAAAAAATTCCGTGTTTTTTTGTTAATGGTGACGGCATTTTTGAAAAGTTTTTCGTAGTTCAGTGGCATTTTTTAAACATTTTTCATAGTTCAGGGGTAGTTTTGATAATTTAACCAACTTAAAATTAAAAAAAAAAGGTTAAAGTGAACTTCGACCCAACAAAGTAACAAATTTTGAGTTTGAAGAAAAGGGTTAGTGACACTGATGCCTTAGAGTTCGTTGGACAGGTGGAACTTAGAGCTCCTGATGAAGTTGCAAATGGTTGTCCTTTGAAGTCATTCAAGTTCTTTAGGACCAAGGTGGTTTCAACAGATTCCCCTTACCTCAAGACAGGGACTCTAAACACGAGAACACCTTGGTGGTGAGTATTCTCGCTCTCTCATATTTCATATATGATTTATGAGTTGACCTACCTTTGAAATCGTGCTTTGATTGATGCTCGAAAAGGACTGTGTAAAAGTAATGGTAAATAAGATTTATACTTAAAAGAAGGTAATTTCAATTGAAATACGCGACTTCTGATGACTTTTGAGTAGGGATGGGAGTGTAATATATGGCAACGATGATGAGGGGATGAGGAGAGTAAGGGCATTCCAAGATGGAAAAATGAAGATCGCTGGAGATGGGCTTCTTGAGCATGATGACAAAGGCATTCCTATCTCTGGAGATGTTAGGAATTGCTGGGCTGGCTTTTCCCTTTTACAAGCCCTGTTTGTCAAGGAGCATAATGCTGTATGTGATATGCTAAAAGTAAGTTTAGCTTCTCACTCCATTGTCTATGACATAATAATTGTTCTTATGCACTTCAAAGAAACTCGAGATTTTAGTACTAACCCCTATAAACAGCCTACAATGATGCTGATATTGCTGCATCAAATACCCTTTTTTTCCCCAACTTTTGGTAGCTCTGCAGAAACACTCCTGATTGTGAAGTCCCATCATTGTTTCGTGGATCTATTTTGATTAGTAGAAACAGTACGATAGGTTTTGCTTAATAGACTAGAGATGCACTTGCTTTTCAGGAGCGTTATCAGGATTTTGACGATGAGCAGCTCTATCGGCATGCCAGATTGGTGACTTCAGCTGTAATTGCTAAAATCCACACCATTGATTGGACTGTGGAACTTTTAAAGACTGAAACTCTTCTAGCAGGAATGAGAATTAACTGGTAAGACAAGTGAGGAGACTTAAACAAGTCAATCTAGCTTAGATTCTCTAAGTGCTCTGAAAATCAGAGGTAAAGTTTCTTGGAGAGTGTCTTTTACAAAAGGTCTTCTTAGTGCCACATGCTTAGTTTCTTAATCTATACAGGTACGGATTTCTGGGAAAGAAGTTTAAGGACTCGTTTGGACACATCTGTGGACCGGTACTCAGTGGATTGGTTGGTCTAAAGAAGCCAAGAGATCATGGAACTCCATATTCACTAACAGAAGAGTTCGTAAGCGTCTACCGAATGCATTGTCTTCTGCCTGACAAATTAGTTATCAGGGACTTGAATTCCACCAACTCAGATTATAGTGACCCTCCTGTCATTGAAGAGTATCTCTTCTTTCCCTACACTCACTTATGCCTAGACACGTACTTGCAAAAGTTCATAAATATAGTTTCAGTCATGGAAACCAATTTCTTTCAAATTATTGGCAAAACTATCATCATGACATGAATATAAGAGATTGTCATTCAACAAATGATTCAAAATTCTATGATGGTCTCGTGAAGAAAATTGTGAGATGCAATCAATGATAACGAAAACTATTTGAAATCTCCACAATCCAGATCTTCCACAATCTAGATCTTAGATTCATAGGATTTCTTAATGATGACATCCATTTATTTGTTTGAAACTATATTTTGCATTATTTCAAATCAGGATGGACCTAAATCATGTCATAAATATCTTAAAAGCCAATTTAAGCTTGATTTAGAACATTCTACCTGTTCATGATTGGATAAGATATCCATTTTTCAGGGTGCCTATGGAGGAATTGGTGGGAAAAGAAGGTGAGAAAAGGCTAACAAAATTAGGGGTGGAGCAACTGTTAGTGTCGATGGGTCATCAAGCATGTGGAGCTCTCTCTCTCTGGAACTATCCATCATGGATGAGAAATCTTATTGCCCATGATGTCGACGGGGATGACAGACCAGATCCAGTCGACATGGCCGCCATGGAAAGTAAGACTCTTAGATTCGAGCAGGAAAGAAAAATGCTTTCCTTTTGTTTGTTTTGCTAGTTTTCGCCACTTATAATTGAGCTTTTTGGTGCTAATATCTAGATTATGTGATGATGATCAGTCTTCAGGGATAGAGAGAGGGGTGTTGCAAGATTCAACGAGTTTCGTAGGAATTTATTAATGATTCCCATAAGCAAATGGGAAGACTTGACAGATGATAAAGAAGTTGTGATTGCCCTCGAAGAGGTGTATGGAAATGATGTTGAGAAGCTGGATCTGCTTGTTGGATTACATGCTGAGAAGAAGATTAAAGGGTTTGCTATCAGTGAGACTGCCTTTTTCATTTTCCTCCTCATTGCTTCAAGGTATGCACTATGCTGTTTTCCACAATGATAAAATGCATAGTAGAGTAATGCAAAATCAAAAGAACATAAACAAAGATTTCGCGTAAAGTTAACTTATACTTTCTCAAATTTCAAAATGGAATATGTAAAAATAAAAGAGAGATGAGACGGTTATAGCTGTTCATTGGTATCAAACCTCGTTCGTGATGCTGATTTGCAGGAGGCTGGAGGCTGATCGTTTCTTTACGACAAATTTCAACTCGAAAACCTACACAGAGGAAGGCCTGGAATGGGTAAACAAGACTGAGACACTGAAGGATGTAATTGATAGGCATTTCCCTGATATGACAAAGAGATGGATGAAGTGTTCAAGTGCATTCTCTGTCTGGAACTCTTTGCCAAACCCAACAAACTACATTCCCCTGTATCTCAGACCAGCCACTTGAACAATTCCCATCTTTCACCTAACTTTTTCAAAATGGACATGCATAAAATGAATCTACTTCTTCCAGTATCCAAAAGTTAGCTCACAAGAAGATACAGACGGATATATTTGAAGGCAATTATATTTATATATACATATTGAGGTTGCATTTAAATGCTTTTCGCTGTTGATGTATAAAACTAAATGAAATATTTGTTCTGTAAACAGTTCAATGCAAAATCTGGAATGAGAGGTATCAAATGAGTAGCAGCAGCCTTTGATATCATTATTCATTACTCTGTTATATTGAGAAGGGTGATTCAAACCTATAATCAATCTCTTAGGGTAGGGTTTGGGACACCAACTTGGAGTGGAATGAGTTATTATAATTCATTCCATCCAACACCAATTCATTACTCTGTTATAAATTATATCCAACACCAATTCATCCTAAATATCAGAACAGTATTACATTCTTCGACCAAGCAGTTGAATAGTTAGTAACGAATAACAAGTAGATAAATGGACGTTATAAATATACTAAAAACAATATTTAAATAAATACAGCTTGCAGATTTGTTTATACATTTCAACACTTGGCATTATAAACAACAACGCACTCGCACAACAAAATATTCTAAAATTTAAACTCTCACTACCATCATAAACAGCGGCAAGAAGATAATGCAATTAAAAAATAATACAAAAGTGGGTCCATGAAAATCTTAACTTTTAAACTGAAAACCAAAAAGATCCCTCAACCATCAGCCACTGTGGCTCACTCAAATTCTTCAGGTCCTTACCAATAATTTATCTATCATACTTCAAAATCATCATTGAACTGTACAAAAAATCAACTTTGAACACCAACAACGAGAAAGCAAAACCAAGCTGCAACGAAGCTCAAAGCATCACCATTCTATCAAAATAACATGGTGTCTCAATGACCAAAAATGAGAAGCAGGCTCTTAAAATCCAACATTCTAGTCTACTATATGAAATTTAAGCTCACAAAAACAGAACCCAGCGATTCAAAATATTCACCTGAACGTCTCATTTCTGACATTCATATTCTCCCTTTATCCAGTAGATATCACTAAGGAATCAACTTCCAAACACGAACACAAGCATCCTCACCGGAGCTCACCACGCTGTGGTCATCTGTGAAGGCCAGTCCGTACACCCCACCCAAATGAGCTCCCTTCACTGTTAGACGATGGGATGCTGGCTTGTCAATTTCATATATGATGACACATGTATCTAATGAACCAGTCGCAACCTTGGTGTTATCAGGAGACCAAGCGAGGCAATTTATCCGAGCAGTGTGATACAACATATTCTTAACTTTCACCTGCAGGTAATAAGAAAACAAATACTGGTATAAGAAAAAACCACATTTCATCTAGTCTTCCATTCAACTACCCAGATTTCAAGCAGCCAACTATAAAACAATTTCAATCCAGAAACTTAGCTAAGTCATGCCAAGAAGTCAAAAGCAAGGTACGTTAGGAAGGTGATAAACTACCTCTCGGGATGCACGATCCCAGACGATAGCTTCTCGGTTGAGATCTCCTGATGCAAACATTGAAAGATCGGGGGAGTAGCGTATCACATTAACAGCTCCTCTGTGTTTCTCAAGGGTTGCTTCTTCAGTAAGGGAGTCTCCTGCAACGGAATAAATATGTAATTTACCATCTTGCCCACCTATAATAGCCTCATTTCCATCTGGTGCAAGTACAGATGCTGTCACGGTAAATCCAAGGTTGATGGTTGACACTATTTTTGAGCCACGCAGTAAGACAACTCCAGAATCAATTGAAACCAACGCAAGTTCAGGATAATGAGCAGCAAGGGTCAAGTCCTTTGGTTGACTTCCAACATCAATAGCCTCTGCCTCCCCACACTGACCATCCTTGATAGAAACTCTCCATACCTGGAAGTTTGAAAGAGAGAGAAAAAAGAACAATAAGGATTTAAACAAGTTGCATTTCAGAATGAATATGTGCCAGAAAAGTAGCAGAATAGGATGGAGAGTCCGCACACAGCCATAATTTTAATTTAAGTATTAGGCCTTCATTCAATAAGGAATAAACAAAAAGATAGAAGTTTTAACGCCTTCATTTATAATGCCCCAGTTTCTACCATTCCTAAGATGGGAAGAAGGAAAGAAACAAAAAGGGAAAATTGACAAACTTATTATGTATTGCTCAACTTAATGTAATCACCTTATTGTCAAAACCCGACGTAACAAGTTCATCTTCAAGAGCTGCAAAACATTTGATTTGAGAATTTTCTCTTCTTTGCAACCTGCCACTGTATCCAATACCTTGAATCCATTTAGTAATCAGCCCATCGTAGCTAGTAGATAATATAACTTTAGGGTCACTTTTAAGAACAACTAATGAAGTAACATTCTTCATATGTCCAGATAAGAGGACAGGGGATTTATCAAGATCACTAGCTGAAAACAAACTAATAGTTCCACCAAGAGAAACTGTGACAAGATGTTGATTCTGCCATAAACACCCAACTAGCATATCATCAACTCCACCTGAACCGGGAGAAGTCAAGGTTTTCTCTAACTTCCCATTACCATCATCAGAAATCTCCCAGACTTTTGCAGTCTTGTCGGCAGAGACAGTCAGCACCTAAAATATACGATCACAACTGAACATCAGTAGAGTTTACAGAAAATATAAAGGCCTGTTTGGTTGGTGATCTGAAAACAAGGGATTCAATAAAAAAAAACAAAGTTGTATTTCATGTTTTCAGATATGTGTTTGTAGCAGATTTAGAAATTGAATCTCAATTTAACTAATTCTTCCAAATGTTTGGAACCTCGGGATGTTTGGAACCTTTTTTTTGAGGTGTTCGGCGTCCAGTTTGCTAGGCACAGGCGCCTTAGAGAGATGATCGAGGAGTTCCTTCTCCATCCGCCATTTCGAGAGAAAGGAAAATTTTTGTGGCAGGCTGGGATCTGTGCGGTTTTATGGGATTTATGGGGGGAAAGAAACAACAGAACATTTAGAGGTTCGGAAAGGGACCCGAGTGCTATTTAGTCCCTTGTTAGATTTCAAGTTTCTTTGTGGGCATCGGTGACACGGCTTTTTTGTAATTACTCTATAGGTCTTTTATTACTTGATTGGACCCCTTTTGTCTAAGGGTTGTCCCTCGGGCTCTTCTTTTTTTGGACGCCCTTGTATTCTTTCATTTTTTTCTCAATGAAAGTTTGGTACCTTATAAAAAAAAAAAACTAATTCTTCCAAATGTGTTTGATAAGATTTTTATAAACCATAAAACTAGTAGTTGTTACCAACTAAACATTAGGTTGAATATAAACTATTATTAATTAATTTATGAACATATTTTATGTTATAAATTTTGTATAATTATTATTTTACAATATCATATAATTTATAATATATTATATTCAACATATTCAAATTTAACCAAAATGAATTGAGTTTATAACATGAAATACTATATTTATTCTCTCAATTCATACAGTTGTTTCTTATCAAAAAAAAAAAAAAAAACTATATTTATTCAAGTTTTTATCTTTTTAAATATAATTCAACATTTTAAAATTTCAAATTTAAAACTTGGATACACTCAAAACAAAAAAAATGTTGTTTTCCCTGATCGCATACCAAACACATATTCACTGGATTCAGTGAATCTGAAAACATAAAACATAATCGGGATTACCTACCAAACATGCCCTAAGTGACTAAAAGACAAAGCAAGGCAGAAAGAAAGAGCATAACATAAAATCCTGTGTATCACAAAATAACTGACACCAAAAAGAGAAATCTCAAATCTGAAGTTGTCTCGTTTAGAAAATGTCTCTACCGATTGCAAATGTCAGACAATGGCAAAAGGCATAATTTATTTTCCAAAAAATTATTATCTAAAAATTATAAATATTACAATTTACAAGAATAAGTACCATATTAGTGGTTAACATGAGACATGATTCTGCATTAATTGATTAATTTAACTAATAAGATGAACCTTATCAACTCAAGTAACATTACCTTCCAAAAGATTCTTAGTTGAAATAGACAAATT
Organism: Herpetospermum pedunculosum; assembly: GCA_028017165.1. NCBI lineage: Eukaryota > Viridiplantae > Streptophyta > Magnoliopsida > Cucurbitales > Cucurbitaceae > Herpetospermum > Herpetospermum pedunculosum. Next base: position 3,354,461 of record CM051530.1, read on the forward strand.
TAATAGCTATGGATGCAGAAATGAACCTGAGTCTCAATGCAATTAACCACTATGGGTTACCCTAGTAGTCAATAAACACCAATGTAAATAGTAAAGGGTTTAGAGGGAATAGGTTCAAGTCATGGTGGTCACCTGCCTAAAATTTAATATCCCACAATTGTTTTTGGTGACTAAATGTAGTAAGGTTAGGTTATGCAATTGTCCCATGAGAATAGTTGAGGTGCACGCAAACGGGCCCGGTCACTCTTGAATTAAATATATATATATATATATATATATATATATATATATATCAATACAATTGGAAGCACCATTTTTAGCACCACATGTTCACCAAGGAACTATAAGTTTCTTTATGGGCGTCGATGACGCAACTTTTTTGTAATTATTCTATAGGTCTCTTATTACTTGACTGGACTCCTTTTTTTATAAGGGGCCTCCTTGCAGGCTTATCTTTTTTTGGATGCCCTTCTATTCTTTCATTTTTTCTCAATGAAAGTTTGGTACCTTATAAAAAAAAATGTGTCTTTTTAATTATCATATATGACTGACTTATTTGCTAGTCCAAAGATAAGAAATCGGTGTAGTTTTGGATCTTGAGGTAGCCAGGTGAAGTTCCATGTACACAAACTAATATCCATAAGAAATAGTGTAAACACTTGACTAATAAAAGAGTTTGCTCTATGTTTTTGATAATTATCTAATAAAATGCACTCTCCTTCACAATGAGGTGTCCTTAAGATTTGGATATCGTGTAATCCCAATTCAAAGTCTAGTACTTTCAATTTACTTCCGACTTCACAATAGTTTCAAGAAAAATCCAGAATCTCTCCAATAATACAATGAAGGTTAGAAACTATCTTTCATACAGTTTGAGGATTTATCAATATTATAATCATACGATCAACAGAAAATCAAAAGAATAAATCTACACTAACCCGTTTTCCATCCGAACTCCAGCTGACAGCATAAATACTACCTTTGTGCCCATCATCAGAAGAGAGTTCTCCAATCTTATCCCCATTCTTCGCATCATATATTAAACCCTTCTTGTCAGAGCTCACAGTAATGAACTTGCTGCCATCTGGAGAGAACCTTAGACAGTTGACAAAATTTGAATGGTCCCTGAAGATAAACATACCAAAGGTTTTCATAGAGGGCTTTAATAATGGATTTAAAAAGAGACAAGAATTTTGAAGTTATAATGATAAAACCTCACGAAGAATAAACATATCACCTTACAAAGTAAACATAAAACATCTAAGAATAAAAATACAATATGCGTATTGGTCCAGTAGGGGGATGTGAAGAAAGTTGAGAGCATGTCTTGTAGGATTGGTCAAAATGTTCTAAACTAGCCTCAACACCCATGTTTACCCCCTAAGAAGAAAAAAAGAAAAAGAAAAAAAAAGGTCACCGGGTATCTTCCAAACATATTAGGATAAAATACTTCCTTGTTTCTTGATCAACTCCACCTCCACACTTAAGCTGCAGGGAAAAGTATCATTTTCAAAAATGTAATTTTTTGTGTTCAGCTTCCATTTATTTTAGCTCCTCACAGTTTTAACCCGACTTAAAATATTTTAACATTACATAATTGCAGAGAAGAAAAAGAAAAAGCATATATCTCAAGACTACAAGCCAAAAACACAACTCTAGAGACTAGCAACACAAAATTTCAAGCTTCAGATTACCATTGTCAGCATGAAGTTTCGAAAGTGACAGGCTCGATGCAATTGGAGTTCGTTATAATATCTTCTATCAACATGGAAGGAAAGTACTCACGGCATGCATTTCGAAAGAAAGAACAACTTACAAACCTGAGAGATAGCTTAAATCTAAATGGTGGTCCTTCATAAAAATTCACTAGGAAATCCTCTCCGCAGGTGGCAATGCGAAAGGGTCTCGTTGGCTTAAATCCACAGCTTAAAACCCTCCTAGAATGACCATCGAACTCGCCGACATTGGTGCCCGAATCCCACCTAATCATGATGTTATTCACAAAAAGTTAGCATTTCAAAAGGGAAAAAAGAAAGAAAGAAAGAATGAGACGAAAGCAATAATCAACACTTTCAATTCCTCGCAAGCTCTTCAATTTCTACAATAAATGAAACCTAACATAAGATCATGAATTCATTCCGTGGGCCAATTGAAAAAGAAGAAATATCGGACATGTACCGATATTCATAAGCAAAATTGGGAAGACTGATGATTAAGGAAATTTCAAAATTCAAGGAAACCTCCCAATTTCTCAAGAAAAGAAAAGGGAATGCGTATAATAATTGATCCAGAAGATTCTCAGAATTCAATTATTAGCTTCCTGCAGATTCACAGCAAAGAACCAGAAACAAAATACAAAAAAAAGAGGGAAAGAAACTCACATAAAAGCACGCACGAACGATTTCCCCTTCCCCTCACCACAAGCCACAATCCTCATTCCATCAGGAGACCATTGCACATCATCGATCCGGCCGGACAAAACCTTAAATTCGTTCTTGAGAACGTAGCCAGGATGGGTGCCCCAAATCCTCATAGTCCCGGAAACATCAGCAGATGCGATCCACTCGCCATTGGGCGAGTACCTAGCGACCGTGGCCGGATAACCGTGGTCGGCATAGACAGAGACCTCGAGAGGATTGTCGAGATTGAGGATCATGATGGATCGGCCATTGGTGTAGAGAATGGAATTGGTTTTGGGGTGGCCGGAGATCAAAATTCCTCGGCCACGCTCGGTGGATGGCACGCAGGCGTAGGTCTCAGAGAGCGCCGGAGTCGCCATGGTAAGAGAGATGAAGAAGATGATGAAAATGGCGAAAAGAGAAAGTCAATTTGAAGCTGATTGCATTTGTGAACTGTGGCCGTGAAGCGCACCAACAGGACGATAACGGTGATGAAAGAGCCGGTAAAGCCGACGGAGTCGCCGCGTTTTTTTTCCTTCCTTTTTTTATAAATTTATTTTCGGAAATACGTGGCGCTGATTTATTGGCTGGATCAATTTTTTTTTTTTGGACGGAATTAAGTGGTTAGAAAATTACAATTTTTTTTAAAAAATAGAAAATTACTTGTTTAAGTTTAACTAATCATCAATAATGGTTTAGTAATTAAAAAAAAAACTATTTTTTATGATTTATAAATATTTTATCAAACACATTATAAATAATTACAATTAATCTAATTGACAAATTTACTATAAAATACATTTCTAAAAAACATGAAATACGATACGAGTACGTTTTTATTGAATTTATTATTTTTAAATTTGTGTTTTGAAATAATCAACTAAACAAATCTTTAATTACAGTGTTTTGATGTATTATTTTTTTTTTTTTCTCATACTACTATTCTTATTACAATGTTTTATTGGGCTGGTTGCACAAATAGTAATCAGGCTCAAACTAATTGCAAATTTAGCAAACTTTAAAATGTTTTGCAAATATGGCAAAAAAAAAATTTGTTTCTATCATTGATAATTATTACTGACAAAAATTTGAGGTGATCAACGATAGACTTCCAGCCATAAGATATCAGCGATAGAATTTGTCATATCTGCAAATTTTTTAAAAACATGCTATACTTTTAATTATTTTATTCTAAATTGTTACAATTTTCCATGTTTTATTTTTATATACGAGTTAATTTTTTTTTCTTTTTTTTCAAATATAGGAGTCAACTTAACCTCATTTATTCCCTTTAAACTCATCAATATTTTCAAGATTCTTATTAGTATTATTATTATTATCCAAGGCTAGTTCAACCCATCATAATTTTTATTACCATTTATGTATTGTTTTACATTATAAAAGATACTGTTTCAATAAAATAATAATAATAATAATAAGACGTGTCATTAAATTGTTATTTTATTAACATAATTGAATAAATCAACCTCTCACTTGAAATATAAATAATTTTTTTAATGGGTGAATTGGATTTTTCTTGTAGATAAATTAGATTCAAACACCATTTTTTTTTACAAAGTGAAATTGAGTTAGGTTCATGTTGGCGTCAAATAACATTTGAATGAGATATACAATAATATATATATTTTTTAATACAAATAATAAATTGAGAAATTTAATACATTTAAGAATATAATTGAGAACTTTAGAAGATTAATGACCAAAGAATTACTTCAAACATTGGGATCATGGAATATATTTAGCCACAATTATATAAGGGCATGTTTGGGAGTGATTTTGACATGACCAAAATCAAAATTTTCATTGTCAAAATCACTTCCCTTTAAAATAAATATATTTAAAAGACAAAATTGATTTTAGCTACATTTAAAATTGATTATTAAAGCATTAGTTGATATGTGATTTTGGTTGAGGCGATGGATAGGGAATCACCACTCAAATTTGCTCTCATTCTATTCAACGGTGGAAATACAAATTTACCCTTTAGTAAATAGAGAAAAAAGTTGTGAACTAGATATGACGGGCAATGCCCGTCATTTTATATATCCCAACCCCAACCCATGTAGTGCGTTGGGTAAAATGTACCTAATCTGACGCATACAGTACATCGTTTTAGACTAATTTACCCGATGCATGGTGTCAGGTTCATCTTTTCCGACACCCTTTTTTCAATGCGCGTATGCGTCGAGAATGACTTTATCCAACGCATTTTGAGGCTTTTCCGACGCATTTTTGCATCGAAAAATCCTTGAATTGTTGTAGTGTTAATTACCAGGATACATGGTGGGAATTATCTTCTTTTCGAATTTGAGTGATAAATTTTGAAGGTTGGAATTCAAACATTGTTATCTAGGAGTAGGATGAGGCTTCGAGGGATATGATTAATGTAAGCAAGAAGAATCTTACTCCGAGCGACATAGGAAAACGAAAAAGCAATAAATTTTTGGAATTCTGTTGTCTTGAAGTATTATATGAAAAGATAAATTGGTTAGTCAATAATTAAATAAATGTTTAGTTAAATAATGTCTGTAATTAATGCCCTTTTAATAATTTAGCAATTCTAAAATCAATTTTGAAACCAAACATGCATTCTTTGAAAATCACTTCAACTAAACATGAAAATGATGGTATGAAAATCAATTTACAAAATTAATTATACTTAAATCACTAATTTAACAATCACTCCCAAACATACCCGGAGTGTTACCACTTTCTCCATGATATTTAAAATATTTTTTTTTTCTAGATTCAATGTGAAAAATATTACTCAAGTTAGAAGTGATATGTAGAAAATCAACTTTTCCATCCATTTTACAAACACTTCTAAAACTCAATTTGAAGTCCCTAATCTTGATACATAACAATTTTATATAAATTTTCATTTGATGTTTTCTTTTAATCCATGAGTGTCCAGACACTTACATGCTTCTCAACTATTGTCATCGAACAACCGACTCTACTATATTTAGATTTCAAGAAAATCGCAGTATATTAAATACTAGGTAAATATTATACTAAAAAATAAATCTCAGATAGATAACTACGCTAATTTGAATTATTTTCCTCTTAGTCCTTTATTATTTACTTAGTCCTTATTTACAACTAGATCTATGGTTAATTTTGATTAGATGTCACAAGCACACAAATTTCTAATAGAAGTTGATTTGACTTGGACCTATGCTCATTAATTCAATAATGGAATTATAATGAGTTAAACTACAAATTTGGTTGAATGATTTGGGTAAAGTTCTAATTTGGTAGATTTTAAAACTTTCAACTTAGTCTCCATAATTTGGGTTTTAATTTGAATTTAATCTCCTATGGTTTGAGGTTTTAATTTGGTTTTTTTTTTTTTTTTTTTTTTTTTTTAGTACATTGGGGTGGGAAGATTCGAACCACAGACCTCCGAGTCGTCAACACATACATATGTCAGCTGACTCATGCTCGCTTTGGCGAGAAAGTTGAAGTGACCATAAATTTACCCGAAACTGCAATTCAGCGGCCGACTTCGTATGGAAGCCATGAAAGCCTCTGCAGTTCACAGAATTAAAAGAGAGAAAGTTTTAATTTGGTCTCTATAGTTTGGTTTGTTCCTAAATTGTATTTTCTGTTGAGGATCCCACATCGTTGAGGGGGCATGTTGAGGATCCCACATCAGAAAGATGAAGGGACATCACTCATAATATAACACACATGGACTACTCGACATCACTCATAATATAACACACATGGGCTACTCCTCCTAACACCAATTGGTTTTAGAATGGAACCCTGCTTTTTAATACCGTCACTACCATCTTAACTCAAATAGAAAACTGCTACACAAGATTATTATTTTTGTCAATATGATAAATAAAGATAATTCGTATAATTCGTAAAGTTGGACTAAATCATAGGGACTACATTTAAATGCTTGAAATTTGACAAATTGAAACTAAGTCTACCTATAAGGATTAAATTAAAACTTTTTTCAAACTATTGGGACCAACCTTTAAACTTTGTGTGCTTAGTCCAATTACAACACTAAATGTTAGATTATACTCTTCTGAATTTCAAGTGATTTTTTTTATTCAAATGTATTTAATTAATGCGGAGAGGGATCGAAGATCTGACCTCTTGGTCATTAATTCATATTTTATGTCACTTGAGTTATTTTTTTTCAAGTTGACTGAATTTCGAGTGTTAATATCATTAACGAAAACACTAACGTAACATGAACGTGTATATGAGATAAGTTTTGCTCGACATATTGATATTTTGTTAATGTTATTGAAATTATTCAAAAATTCATAGACCAAAATAGAAACAATGTATAAAATATATAAGAACTAAATTATAATTTAATAAAATATTCCTTTTATATTATATAGAGACAGAAAAAAAAAATAACCCGTGAAAATATGCAAGCTATCTTATCTTATCTACATAATGCCACCAAACAAGTGACAGAAAATAATACAACAATGGCCTATCATCTATCAATGAGTCAATGACAAACCCAATAGGCCCTCTTTGCACATGCAAAATTTTGAAAAATTTCACAAAAAGAGCCAATTTCAAGGACCTAAGCATAAATATTACTTACCCAGAGGACACATCAGAAAAGAATCTTGCATTTTTCCAATCAACACAGAGAAAAGAGATCATTTCTGAAACCCCATGAATACAAAACAACAATCACAATGCACAAAAAACCTACACAAAAAAGGAAAAAAAATAATAATAATAAAGTCACAGTTACAAATTTCTAAGTGGAATCACTTCTATCTAACCTCATTGTGTAGAAACCAACATGATCAGTTTGTACAACAAAGCAAGCCAAACCAGGCCAAGATACAATGGTGCCTGAATGGGGTTTGAAACAGAACTGCCTGAGATCTCAGCCGAATCGACAGCCAGAGGCATTCCGTCGCTGCTGAGAGTACACGACCGAGGATCCGACCCGTCTTCGCTCATCATTTTAGCCCGAAGCACTGACGTAACAGTGTGAATATATGCCGTTCGGTTCTTGGCAAGAAGCCATGTTAGACCCATCAGCTGACACTCCTTGTGGTGCATTTTGGTGGTCCTGTTCTCTGTCTTGCTTGAATTCAAAGTTTCCTTGTTGTTGAGCTGCATTATGTTAATGTCTCAATTGCCAAATACATAATCATATATGTTTGGTGCATTAATTTATAGTGTTTTTCAACTAGTTGGAGCCACATCTAATCAAACAACAATCATCTAAATTCTAAACAAACAATCAAAAGAGTTCAAAACCTATTAGTTTGATTTGACACTGACCTTTCCAACTTTAATAATCAATGAATAGAACCCTCCAACAAGATTCTATAGCAGAATTTTTAAGGCTTATGCTATTTTCTTCTACCCATTTACAGCAATAAATTTGAACTCTAAATATGATACATGATTGATCAACATCAAATGAATTCACATGATGTTAAATGATATGATCTGCAGTTTTCACCAGCCAAACAGAGAATGCCACATGTCAAATAATTTGATCTTTATCAAGATCACATGAGTTTGTCCGGAGGCCGCCACAACGTTGGCCGCCATTTTTGCACCGTTGGATGTATGATAGAGAAATTGCACAAGTACTTCGATTTTGTATCTAATAGTTATGAGGGGCATATACATTTTAAGATCTATATCTGACCGTCTACGGTTTTAAAGAGAGCCACATTTTGTGGTAAATACTTCCCTAGAGTCACTACCAAGTGGCCCATTTCCATTTAGAATTTTTGTTTTCCCCTTTCAGATGATTCCTTCAAATTGAAACAATCCCAAGAAATTTCTCATCAAGATCATTGCTAGCACTTAAAGCATATTAGCATACTTTCTATAATGTTCTGATAAATCTTAGATGCAGAAAATAAAGTAGAATTAGAACATACTCAATCTTTTAATGACCTAGAAATGAAAGAACAAGCTCCAATTTAATGCAATGGTGTTAATTAGAGAGAGAGAGAGATGAGTAAAAAAATCTCACCTGATAAAGACTTTTCAAGCATTTGGAACAGCCACCAAGGCCTGGAAATCCATTGACATTGCCACTACTCAAGCAATTTCTCTCCAATTTCTCCACATTTCTATCTCCTTCAAGAATCCCATTTTGGTTCACTGAAAACGCCTCAGGGCAACTCAAAGGGTGCAATCGGATGCCGCAATAGCAATAAACCACATCGCAAGTCTCATTAGGTTTCATCAACTCGATTCCCCTTTGGTTCAAACCTTGATCCAAGTTACTAACGCAAGTTTCGGAGTCATCGGGCAAAAGGGGCAGGTCATACGACGGCGATGTGTGGCCCGCGGCGGAGCCAGCTCGAACGGCCCTCTGCAATGCGGTGGCAGAGTAAGCAGCGTAGAGCCAAGCAGCCAAGACCGGACAGCACCGACTACGGTGGAGCTGCCCGGAAACACCCCCTTTTGAAGGACCGCAAGCGGTCTTAATCCCATGGAAGAGCTCGTCGGGGAGGTCAAGCGGGCAACCCAGAACGTCGGATTGTTCCGGGAATGCCGGGATAGTCGCCGGCGGCGACTGGTTCACCTGAAATGGGCGGATTGTTAGTGGGTCTGGATGGGGAAGAGAGAAAAACGAGGGAAAAAGAGAGAAAGCGAGGGAAATTAGAAGAAAGATTCGTGGGGTTGAAGACATTGGTGAAAAGAATGAGATTTGAGGAGAGAAATTGAGTAGAGATTCAGATTGGAGTGAGATTTGTGGGTTTTGTGGGTAAATGAAAAAGGAAGCAAAGGGAAGAAGAAGAAGGAGAAGAACAAAAAGAGGGAGCAGAAAAGAAAAGGGAAGAGCTGACAAAGTTAGAGGCAATGAGAGAATTGGATGCCAATTGCAATGTTCTTCTTTTTCTCTTATACTTTTGAGATATCATATAATTGAATGAGTGAGTGGCTAACTTCTTTAGGGATAATTAAACAACCATGTAAGTAAAGTAAGAATTATTAAGTGATTCTTTGACCATCCCAAAAGAAAAAAAAAAGTATCTGTGAAGTATCAATCCAAGAAAGAAAGAAAAAGGTACCTAAAAATTGGGTTTTTAAGACGAGACTAGACCAGCTTCTAATGATATATTTGAATTTAGGGTATGACTTTGATACTACTTGTTACTACGTCGTTGATAATGAACCTCTTCATCTTTTTATAGCGGTGTTAGTGATATTGTTCACATCAGTTTTAACATGTATGACTTTGATTTTGATTTTACCTAAACTACTCATCAAAAGAAGGATGTTCACGGTGCGAGGTGCGAGGTGGGGACGAAGATAACTTTCTCATTCCTGTCACACCTCCCATCTAATTCTCCATCCCTACAAAATTTCTAGTTTAATTTTGTGGGGGATTCCATGAAAAATTATTTTGTGTTTGTGATTTTTTTTTTTTTTTTTTTTTTACTTTGATTAAATAGAATAATTTTTTATTAGACATTTTTTATTTAAATTGTTAATTTTCGTAAAATTTTCTTTTAAAGAGAACTTTCTTGAGCTTTCTTAAAAATAAAATAAAATTTTATAAAAAAATAAATTTAACTTTATTATATATAAATAAAAAACATATTCTTCGTCCCGTCCTTGTTTATCTGCGAATTTTTCTTTTCGTTTAGCTGCATAATAAAAATAGACCTCTCTAATTAAAATGATTTATTTCTAATCTCATACTTTTTTTTTCGCTAATTCAAATATAGTTCAATTAATTAAACACCTAGGCTATCCACGTATTTTTAGATAAGATGTTTTTTATTTCTATATGACGATCTTGTGGACATTGTTTGCATTTTTAGTAGAGACAAATTATGATGTTGATGAAATATTTTCTAAATAAATTGAAGATAGATACAAAATGTCATTTTCGATTTAAAGTATTTGTTGGGTGATATTAAAACCCCATTTTCTGTCTTTCAAAAAATAAAAAAAACATCTTGAGTTAAAATGTTGTGTAATTTATTTTTTTTGTCGCTCGTGTGCTAGTAAATGATGTCATACATAAATGGTGACACATTAAAATTCTTGCATTAATTATATATATGTATATTTAATATGGTCACATGTTTTGTTATTTCTTCGTACGTACACACTGCACAATAGTAAATTTTGGAGTCAAATAAATTTTATAACAGACCAATTTAAAGAGTTGTTTAAAAATTTGTCCAAAACTTTTAATTCTTTCATTAAAAAATAAAAGGTGTCTCGATAATTCAAAATAATAATAATAATAATAATAATAATAATAAAAAATAAAATCTGATTGGCCATTTAATTTTTAAAAATTATGTTTATTTTGGAAGTTTATTTTATTATTATTTTTTTTTTCTTGACATGTTTTTTGTTTTTTGTTTTTTTGCAACGGTATTTTAACTAATGATTGAACCCATGACCTTTTAGTCATAGACACAACCTTATGTCAATTGAATTAGGCTCGATTTGACTAAATGTGGGTCCAATTTGGACGATAATAATGCATTTAAATTCACACAAGAACAAGTTTTAAATCATTTATGGCCCGTGCGTGGTTTGTTGCACAAATGCAAGATCAATCAACCCCCACTCTGGGTTAGAGGTGATGCACTCACTCCCCCGTTGCACCAAGTGGTTGTTTGATAATTTTTTACAACATGTTGGGAGATTGAACCTAGGACCTCATGGTCACTTGACAATACATCGTAGATTTTTAAATTTGTTAAAGGAGTAGAAAAAGAAAAATAATTAATGAGAAATAGAAGTGGATATTTATTATTTTGGTATATGCAAGAAGGAAAAATATCATAATAAATCTGTCAATCATGGGAAATGATTAAGGTTGTTGTTGGAGATTGATTTGCTGAAATTGTCTTAAATAGATACCTCAATTTTCTATTAATTTGAGGATGCCAACAAGAGCATAGCTTAATGACAATATGTATCGCTTAGCGACCCTGAGTCTTAAGTTTCAATCTCCCACCCCAACATGTTGCCAAAAAAAAAAAAAAAAAAAAAAAAATTTTGAGGATCAATTGAATTAAAAGATTAATTAACAAATTTAATCTCTACGTCATATTTACTCTTGATTTATCAGACTTGTGAATTGTGAGTTGTCTGATCTTCGTGATGAATTTTCACCTTAACATTAATAATGTCCCGTTTGATAATCATATATTTTTTTTTTTTTTTAAATTGTGCTTATTTTCTCACTATTTTATAACCATCATCTTTCTTATGAAAACTTTAGAATTCTTTTAAAAAAAAAACATAATTAATTAATTTTTAAAAACACTTATAAAAGGTAATTTAGAAAACAAATGAATCTATAAGTGAAAGATATGTTTATAGGGTTAATTTAAAAAAACAAAAAATTAAGGTAGATAACTATTTGATTTTTGAAAATGAAGTCTATAAACACTACTCTCACATTATAACTTTATTTGTTTTGTTATCTATTTTCTACCAATGTTTTAAAAAATCAAGTTAATTTTTTTTAAAAAAAATTAGTTTTATTTTTTAAATTTGACTAAAAATTCAAATGCTACTCTAAAGAAGTGAAATACATACTAAAAAAAATTAAGAGAAAAAAAACTTAATTTTTTTTTTTTAAAAAAAAATAGTTATCAAACGAGGTCTAAATGATTATCAAACGAGATGTAAATATTTATCGAAGAGAGTTGTTATTTTTAAAGTCTCTATATTTCTAAAAATTACTATTACATTCACAACAACAATTTTTTAACATTAATTTTGGGAAAATTGTAACATATGTGAATTTAGAGTAAAATAATTAAAAATATAGCACTTTTTTAAAAAGATTGCAAATATGACAATTTCTATCATTGATAGTATAATCTATGGTTGATAAAAGTCTATTGCTGATAGTAGTCTATCACATCAGTTTTCTCACTGATAGTAATTTACCAGTGATAGTCATATATCAGCGATAGTAGTCTAATATATCAGCGAAAACAGTCTATCAGTGATAGTCACTAATTTTTTTTGTTATATTTGTAAAATGTTTTAAATTTGACTATTTTTGTCATTATTTTAGACTTGATTGCGGTTTATGCAACCAAAATTTGATGTGAACAAATTAAAAAAAAAAATGTTTGCAAAAGTAAACCTCGAATACTTTTAATATGTTGGTGTTTACTTGAAAAAGAAGTTGGGATAAAAAAAAAAAAAAAAAAAATGGGGATATTTTATGAAATAAATGAAGTAGAAAAGAAATAAAGTTATTAGGTTTGGAATTGGAATTGCATTTACATCATTTGCGGCTGAATATTAAAGCAATGAAAGCAATGAAAGCAATATCTCATTATTTATTTCACTTTATTTTCATTCCCTTTAAAATACCCCACCCACTTTGAAAGCTACATTTATATGGCTTAATCACATTGATTGGTTAAAACCCAAATAATCCTATTGTTTGATTGAAAAATCATAATCATAATTACCCATCTTTTTTTTTTTTTTTTTTTTTTTTTTTGGATAAAAGCACAAATGGATGGAGGTGCAATATTTTAAATTTACTTTTCAAATTTTTTTTTTACCTTGAAGTAATTCAATTTTAAATTTTATTAAAGTAAAATCAATACCCATAATTACGAATGTGAGTATAATTCAACTGACATAAAACATGTATTATTGACCAAGATGTAAGAAGTTTGAATCTTTCACCTTCATTTTCTTTTAAGATATGTGACGACTATAAGTATTATTGTTGTCGGACAAGACTATAAATATTGATTTTTTTCATAACGTTCAATATTTTTAGTCGGATTTAGTCAATTAAACATTTTGTTTATATGTCAAACGGAACATAGTTCATGTGTGATCAAGAGGTAAAAAGTTTGAATCTCCACCTAACTGTTGAACTAAAAATAGAAAAAAAACACTTTATTTTTACCTTTGTAATATGTGACTTAATTTCGAGAATTTTTTTAGTTAAATTTTATGTATTGTGTCTAGTTTTTTTTTACTTCTTTAACATTTTAAAAATTTATGAACCTATTAAACATAAAATTGAAAGTTGAGAGACCTAATTGATATTTTTAAATTTCGAAAACTTATTAGACACAAACATAAACGTTGAGACACTAACCTTATAAATTAACCAAATTAAAATTAACGAGTTACATTAAGACCACTTTTTTTTTTTTTAATGAATTTTCTTATTTTTTCTGTTTCAAACAATGAGTTTTCTTTTTCTTTCTCAAAGTGAGTTTTCTTTTTTTTTCAACAAAAAAATAAAAAAAATAAAAAAAATAAAAAATAAACAAATTGTTGGTATTGGATAAAAGATGAACATTGTGGAGAAAAGAGAGAAACACATTACTTTAGTGAAACACTTGAAAATGGGGTCGTTTTTCTTTTGTGAGAAAGAAACATAAATGAGTTAATAGAGAAGTGAAGAGATTGAAGCTTCAATGGCGAAAAACGAAGAAATAAGAGAGAATAAACTGAGGGAAGTGAAGATTCATGTTGAAAAATGAGTTCACGAATATCCACACGAGTAACGTTCGGACAACGAGTCTGCCACGAGTAACGCCCGAAAAATGAGTCAACACACGATTCAAGCGAAAAAGTATTATGGTAAATTCACAAATGATTACGTGCAAGTAAATATCATGATTACGTTTGAATTAATCTTAAGTAAACACTATAAAAAATAAATCGATTACGATTGAATCTTTAATTCATTACAATTGATTCATTACAATTGTTGGAGAAAATCCATTATAGAATGGTAAACATGACCTAAATGAGAAGGTAACAGGCCAACAAAACCTAAGTTAATCGACATAAAATATGAATTAGTGACCAAAAAGTAAGATAATGCTCAAATCTCTCTACCGCTCCCATATCGTAAAATAAAAAAATAAAAAAAATTATGAAGGTAAAAGTAAAAGTAAAGTGATATTTTTCTTTTTACCAATTTGTATTTACCCAAGCACGCCTTAGCAGTAAAAAGCTGCCAGCAGCAGCAACCACAAGAAGAAAAACACATAAATACTCTCTCTTTATCCTCTTTAAACACAAAATAAGAATAAGCAATTAGCACTCAGCACTGTCAAAGTTATAAAAGTTGCAGTTTCAGAGGTACAACAAAGTCTACACTTTATTGGCAAAAGAGAACCCTTTCTGCCCTTCCTCTTCCTCCACTATATACACTTCTTTCTTCTTTTTTTTTTTTTTTTTTTTTTTAAAAGGAAAAAAGTTTGTAATAGTGAAAAGGTAAATGGATTTGGCCCACCACATTCTTGTCATTATGTATCATTGCTATTGGGACTTTGGTTTGCTCCCACACCCACACCCCACCCATTTACCTTATTTACACCCAAACATCATTCAAAAGTAATCCTCCAATAATAATAAAAAAAAAATTAACTAACAAATTTAATCTCTAAGTCATATTTACTCTTGATTTAATCTCAAACTTTTTTTATTACGTCTATTATTTATTTGAATTGTGTACATCATACACAATTTCTATCTCGGTAATCACATCGTCAATCATATATGCTACGTGACAATTCCTAAATCGTAGAATATGTATACAAGTTCGGTCCCTGAAAAATAATAAATTTTTATTTTTATTAATATTACAAGTGACCTCAGCATGAAGTCATCGGTTTGACGCCACAGACCACCTCAACATGAGGTCATGGACCTGACGTCACGTTATCCCTCCTAAGGGCCTAGGGTAGACCTCTAGAGTTCAATTAGAAGGTCTATGGGATCCTCCTTCGGACTCTCCGGAGATCCCTGGTCGCACAACGATCGTCGCTCCCTAAAATCAGGACGATGAATGTCTGCTGATACTTCTACTTCGTATTACGGGCGACAGTACGACGATCCCTCTGAATCTGTCTAGGATTGAGGACTGTCTCATCCCCATGATAAGGATGAGTACATACTGACACCAACCGTCCCATCCATCCTCTTCTATATATATATTTAAGACCATCTCAACCGAGAGGTATGCAATTCACACTACTCATACTCTCACTTAACCGAGAGGTATGCAATTCACACTACTCATACTCCCACTCAACCGAGAGGTATGCAATTCACACTGTCCATACTCCCACCTAAGCTTAAAACTCTCTCTCTCTCTAACTTAAGCATCAGAGTAGAGTGGACACAACTTACTTAATCATCTGAAGTCCACCTCCAAGGAGTCCAAATCAATTAACATTATTGTTTTTTTTTTAAATAAATAAATATATTTTCATAAAAAATTTGGCATTTACTCTATGTTTTTAACCTTCCTTTCAATATCGTTTTATATTTTAGTAAAATCTTTATCCAAAGTATACCTATGGAGGAGTACATGCAATAAAAAAAAATATTATTTGATGTGATATAGCTATTTATAAATATAAACAAATGAATTTCATGATTTACCAAGGTTATTTTAATGATGTGGGATGTGACAAGTCTTACATTAGTTGAAAGATATGACAAATCATTTTGCATTTTTATTGATAGCATAAAAAATATAGGTGTTAAATTAAAATAAGGTTAAAAAGCAAAACTAAAAAATGCAACTTTATTGAAAGATAAGACACATTTCCTTACATATAAAATGTATCAAGTATATAACCTATGATTCCTCCTTTAAATTTCAATGATATTTCTTTGATGTTTGTCATATTTTAATATTAATGAGTTGGACTTATGTTGCAGAATAATTTTCTTTTTTTTAATAAGTAATGAAATAGGGCAAGATTTTAGTGAATCTAATGAGTGTCAGAGCTTAATCTTGCTTGGTTTGACTGTTAGTGAATTGTGGCCATGTGACTCTTGGAAATCTCATCTTTTTATGTTTTTTTTTAATGTTTTGATTAAGAGAAAAAAAGGGTACTTTTTATGTTTTATGTTTTTGTTTTTTAATATATAGTTTATTCTGTAATGTGTTCAGGAAGTACTATGTTGTTGGGTTCTATGTTTTTTTTTTAATGAAAGTATATATGCACACCCTACACAGATCCACTTGGTAAATATTTATAAAATATATTTGTTTAGAGTTCTTGAGATCATATGTTATAAAACAATTATCTATATGCACTGTTTTTTTTTCTTTTTTTGCAAGGTAATATATATTACGAAAAGCAAGCGAGGGAGGCCCCACAGTTCGGGGCCAAAACACTCAACAACGCAGAGCGAAGAAACAGAAAAAACTTAAAGAAACAAGTCTAACGGAGGAGCACTAATAGACATAGGAGACATCAAAACACTTAACCACGAGGCACACCTATAAGACAAGTCAGCCTGGGCACTAATAAGAACAGACTGGGGAGAACGATTCCTACTCCCGTGAACCCGGGAATTTCGCTCTCTCCAGACATGATAAATGGTTGCACACCAAGCAAGCCGTCAAACATGGTGTCTATGACGCGGTCACCCCGCCCATACTACAAATCCAAGATAACTCAGTGGAATCTATATGCACTATTTGTAAGTATATTCTTGGGTAGAAACTTTATTTAATGATGTTATTTTGTTGGTATCTCTTGGGACTTCTTGTTTCATTCTATATTGATTCAAACATTTTTTGACATAATATTGTATGAGTCTATCAACTCGACAAGAACATTTACAATCAAACTATCTTTTTAAAAAATATTGATATGATTATCATATCACATTCGAGTCACATGTCTTTCGTACTATAGGATAAGAAATTTATTCTCGAAAGTACATGCTTATATGTTCAATCATATATAGTTTGAGACATTTTGGCTCCAACATAATGTATTTTATTTACTTTATGATGGACCACCTCAACTCAAATGACAATATGACAAAACCAACTTGGTCTTATTACATTGTAGTGCCTTAATTTGGACTAAGGAGACATGTTCAGTTACAACGTTTTGAGACTCACTTCAATCGATCATTCTATTTAATTTCTTGAGTTTTAACTTGATCAAAAAAAGCTTCTTTTCCTAAACCCTAATTTTACCACCAAATAAACCTTTAATTTATAAGAAAACATCATGCAATTTATATACGAGACTTTTACAATCATTTGAAGTTATATACGTGCTTTACTCTTTAATTATCATTCAATTTATATTAAATGGCGATAAACAAAGTCATTTAAAAAAAATATAAAATAATTACACCTTTTTTTTACAATATGTAAAATTGAGAGATTAAACTTCTGATTTCTTGATCATTAATTCAGATGAGCACATTTATGTTTTTTTTAGTACATTGGGAGTGAGGGGATTCGAACCACAGATTTCTTAGTCGTCAACACATACATATGTCAGAGTCATGCTGGCTTTGGCTGAGCACATTTATGTTAGTTGTGGGTTTTAATATATGTTTAGTTTTTTTATATCAATTTTGTGGGGATGGATTCAAGACACTAATTATCAATTCTTGGAATGAATTAGTTATCTCCTACATGTATACAAAAGTTGAAATTAAGTTGGATTATTTTATAATATAACTAATACAAAATAATTGTTAAGGACTATATACGAACTTGGGAACCAAATATCTTGATAAAACTTTGGTTATTGTGTTATATATCTTTTTTTCTTAAGATATTCATAAAACAAAATAAATTTCATCCATAAACCTCATTTTTTTTAATACATTCTCTATATATAGATCTATGATCTCATAAAATACCAAAAGAGTTTAAATAGTTCAGTTAGTTTAAATGGTAGGTTAGAATACTGCTCTTTTACTATATAATATAATGTTCTTAAAAACAAAAATAAAATTGTAGGTTAAACTAAAAAAAAGAGATAAAATTAAAACTTTTAAATCCACGAAACCCATTTGAAGTTAAACCGAAATTAAGAGATTTTTTTTTTTTTTAGTTCAACAATATATAAGAGTGAAGGATTCAAACCAGTCTTACCTAGTTGAGTTATTCTCATGGTGACGACCAAAATTAAAAAAAAAAAAAGTATTATAAAATTGCGAGGTATTGCATAAATCAACTTCAAACGAATTATTATTGATGGTATTAATATTACAAGGGGAAAAAATTATTTGGTTGAATTTAAAATTGGGCTTGTTGCAGCAATCAAACCCAAAATAATGGCAAATTTAGTAAAATTTAAAACATTTTGCAAATATGACAAAAAAATCTATCACTACTAGACTGCTATCGTTGATATATGACTATGACTGATAGACTACTATAAGTCACTGACAAAATTCTATAAAAAACTGAGGTGATAGACTATTATCATAGACCCATACTATCGGGATAGAAATAGTCATATCTGCAATTTTTTTAAAAAAATGCTATATTTTTTATTATTTTACTCACATATATGTTACAATTTCTCCTTAAAATTTAACAAATTTAAGTACGAAAATCAATACTATATATATAAATGAAACCTTTTTGAAACTGAAGTGAACATTTCAGATAGCTTTCTCAAATGACTACAAGAACACTGATACAAATTCACGAAACATAAGCTTACACGAAATCAAACAGTATAAAAATTTGAAACAATACGTAGAAGTTCTTCTGAAATTAGTACATATATAATAACTGAACATGGCGATTGAACGACGTAGTTTCAAGTCTTTGACATGGTTCTGCCCGCCGCCGCCCAAGAGTATAATTCCGGCGGCAGAGTACTGTTGGTGATCAAGTTCTGTGGCACTCCATACAGATCGGAAACATCCAGGTGGTGGTGGCTCCGCCCATTTTGGCCGTAGTGTTGGCTCTGCATGGCGGCCGCCACTTCCTCGTCTTCCGATGGCAGGCGGTCGAATGTTGCGTTCATGAACGTCGCCGCCATGATCACGACGGGGCCGGAAGCAATGAGTGCGCCCACCACGACTCCGCCGACCACCTGCCCTTGCGCGCCAGCCAAGTAAATTGTCAGCCCGGCAATCCCCGACGGAGCTGGCGGTGGCAAGATCGATCCCAACAACGAAAGAATCTCGAAGCTGGATTAAGAATATGAATAAATAATTAAATTTACGGTAACCTATCAGTTTGAACTTCCAAGTTCGTAATAATATAAATTTACTTATCGTGTCGATGTTAAGAATATGAATAAAGATTAAATAATTTACCGGCCGTGGAGAGTGACAATGGCGCCGGAGGAGGCAGCCTGACGGAGCGTGACATTAGTGACGCACCCACTTCCGCTAAGAATGCAAACGCCGCGCTGCTTCCTCCGAGCGAAGTTGGAGAGGCTCTCATTGACATCACAGCCGGAGCTGACCTCGATGGCATGAGCTCGGAGAGCGTTGGCGCTATCTCGGGTAACAATAATGGGTGGTTTAGGTTTGTTTTTGGAGCCAGCCGGCCGCCCCCGAGGACGGCGGAGAGCTTGATCGCTCTCAGTCGCGACGGAAATGGGCGGCACGGCCTTGGGAGAAACAAGGGAAGGATCAAAGCAAGATCTTTGTTGATGATTAGCAATATTATTGCTACATTTTTCAGGTTCATGATCTGAAACTACAGAAGAAACTTTAGAAGAAAGTGAGTGAAGTGCCATATCTTGATCACCACCAGCCATTTGCATGAACACCTTAGCTTTAAAAAAAAAAACCCAAAAGAAAAAATGTAATCTTTTTGTGATGTGTTAATTAAACAGAAATTAGGGCATAATTTGAAGGAGAGGGAGATGAGGTTAAGTTAGAGAGATATCCCATTGGGTATATATGAAGAAAATTAGCAGAAAAAATAGTTCAAGGTTAGGAGGAGATTAAGTAAAACCAAATATAAAAAACATTGTTTAAGTTGTCTTAAGTATGTTTTTTGCTTTTCACTGCCTACCTCCCAACAGACTTGGTTCTTCATGTTAATTGTCTTAGCTCAAAATATATTAATTTTCTAATTTCAGAAAAATTAATAATACTTTTTTTTTTCTCTTTTTCAAGCAATATTATATTATGGTGTTGGTAGCATAGGCCTTAGGGACTTAGGGTTTTAGTGTAGTGAAGTATTTGAATAATTCATCTTAATTAAAAAGGGTTTATTGATAAAAAAAAACTTTAAATATAATTGATATAGCTAGATCATAGTTTACAATTGTTTAGAAGAATTGCTATAAAAAAAAAAAAAATTGTTTAGAAGAATCACTATTTGAAAGGAGATATGTAATCTTTTGATCAAACTAAGCCTGAAAGGATCATACTTGAGCAAAATCAGTCTAATACATATTATATATATAAAAATATAATTGAATAACTAATCTACTGTTTATTTGGGAGGAACTGGAATATCTCCACAATAGTATGCCGACTTTGTTTTTTGTTTCACCAAAAAATCTTCATTCCAATTGGAGATAATTGTCACCCATTATATACCCATAATCTTTCCCTTTTCTAGCGAATGTGAGATATTGTTTGTATCCTAACATTATAGTCGGTGATTAATTATAGGGTAAAAATCATTTTATACCCTTAAACTTTGGAGGTTGTATCAATTAAAACCTTAAACTAATGATTGTATCAATTTAAACCCTGAACTTTCACAATTGTATCAATTTACACCCTCACTTAGAAAAATGTTAGTTTTCACACGTGTGGAGACTTGTAGTTTATAAATTAAACCCCTAAACTTTCATACCATTGATTCACTTATAAAAGTTTAGGGGTTTAATTTCTAAAATTAGAAGTCTCCACGTGTTTAATTAACGTTTGAAAAATAAAATTCTAACAGAAGGTGTAAATTGATACACTTCTAAAAGTTCAGGGTTTAAATCGATACAATCATTAATTTAGGGTTTTAATTGATACAACCTTCAAAGTTTAAGGGTATAAATTGATTTTTTCCCTTAATTATAATAGTCTGTGAGTTATAATAGTCGTGAATAGTAAATATTATCAGTATGGTTACTTTATTGACGGTGGATTATAATAGTGGGTGGGCTAAATGTAGACTGAGTTATAATAACCAATTCATTAAACTTCAAATTGTTGTCCCAAAATAGGCACTTAATTTAATCGAAATAATATTATTAAAAATAATAATAATAATGATATAATACAAAGAGGGCATTTACGTAAATTCACGAAATGTTATACTACAATCGAAAGTATTGAGTGTTGAGCTGAATCACACAGAAGCACAATCGGCCGACGGGCTAATGCAAGCGCGCGGGAATTGCCGTTTGAGCCTTTTTCGCGGCAGCTCTTCACGAGCGATTCAAACTGATTCCATCGCTAACAAGCTTCGAGCTTCTTCAAATTCTTCTCCGTCAAAGAAAATATTGACCCAAAAACTCGAATCCCAAAACACTACTAACCCCACAATCACCGATCCCGATATCATCAAATGGAACAGGAAAATCACCGCCTTCATGCGCAGTGGCCAATGCGAGTCCGCGTTAAGCGTTTTCAATGGCATGCCTCGTCGGAGTACTATCACCTACAACGCCATGATATCTGGGTATTTGAGCAACAGCAAGTTTGATCGTGCACGGAAGATGTTTGAGAAAATGCCCCACCGAGATTTGATATCTTGGAATGTGATGCTTAGTGGGTTTGTGAAGAATGGGAATCTTAGTGCTGCCCGGGGTCTGTTTGATCAGATGCCTGAGAAGGATGTTGTTTCTTGGAATGCTATGTTGTCTGGGTATGCTCAGAATGGGTATGTGGAGGAGGCTAGGAAGATATTTGATGAAATGTTGGATAAGAATGAGATTTCGTGGAATGGGTTGCTGGCGGCGTATGTTCAGAATGGGAGGATTGAGGATGCTAGAAGATTGTTCGATTCGAAAATGGATTGGGAGATTGTTTCTTGGAATTGTTTGATGGGTGGGTATGTGAAGAAAAAGAGGCTAGATGATGCGAGGAGTCTTTTTGACCGTATGCCAGTTAGAGATAATATCTCTTGGAATACAATGATTACAGGGTATGCTCAGAATGGACTGCTTTCAGAAGCTAGGAGATTATTTGAGGAGTTACCAATTCGAGATGTGTTTGCTTGGACAGCCATGGTATCTGGTTATGTGCAGAACGGGATGTTGGATGAAGCAACGAGATTTTTTGAAGAAATGCCTGAAAAGAATGAAGTTTCATGGAATGCAATGATTGCAGGGTATGTGCAGAGCCAGCAAATGGACAGGGCGAGGGAATTGTTTGATCAAATGCCTTCCCGGAATGTTAGTTCTTGGAATACAATGGTTACTGGGTATGCTCAGAGTGGCAATATTGATCAAGCCAGGATTTTGTTTGATGAGATGCCTCAACGTGACTGTATATCATGGGCAGCTATGATTGCGGGTTATGCCCAAAGTGGCCAGAGTGAAGAGGCTTTGCTACTCTTTACTATGATGAAAAGAAATGGAGGAAAGTTGAATAGGTCTTCATTAACATGTGCTTTGAGCTCGTGCGCGGAGATTGCTGCTTTTGAGTTAGGGAAGCAACTTCATGGACGACTAGTTAAGGCAGGATTCCAAACTGGATATTATGTGGGAAATGCACTTCTAGCCATGTATTGCAAATGTGGAAGTATAGAAGAGGCATTTGATGTATTTGAAGATATAACAGAGAAGGATATTGTCTCCTGGAACACATTGATTGCAGGCTATGCAAGGCATGGATTTGGTAAAGAGGCTTTAGCTGTTTTCGAGTCAATGAAGATGACAATCAAACCTGATGATGTCACATTGGTATGGAAGTTATCTAAGAATTTGATATTTTGTTTAATTTGGTCTTCATGTTGTAACAAATAGAGCCGCACTGGCATCAATTTATTAATTTATTTATGGGTATCAGGAAAGAAAAACTAGGAATAGAAAAGGAAGAAAATAGTAAACATGCATTTTAGTTTACTACTCACATGAAGGCTCCTGAAAGATTGATGAAACTTGATTTTGAAAGCTAAAGGAAGAAACCAAGTCTTTTAGTCTGAGTGCAGCAACCTGTTAGACTCCCTTAGCTTGCTGATAATCAACCATAGTTACGACCTGCAAAGATAATTTGCCTGAATAAAACACTAAAACAACCATCGAATGAGTTGTACTCTCAACATTTTAGGTCAAAAAATTCAGGAACTACTTGATGTTCCCTTTGTTCTCTCATCTTTTAACACGTAACCTTCTGATTTTTTTATCTAATTTCTATCTATTTTGTCAAACATTTTAGGTTGGTGTTCTATCTGCTTGTAGCCATACTGGCTTAGTAGATAAAGGCATGGAATATTTTAATTCAATGTATCAGAACTACGGTATAACAGCAAATTCCAAACATTACACTTGCATGATTGATCTACTTGGTCGTGCGGGTCGGCTAGATGAGGCTCTGAATTTAATGAGGAACATGCCATTTTACCCAGATGCAGCAACTTGGGGTGCTTTACTTGGTGCTAGCCGAATTCATGGTGACACAAAATTAGGTGAGAAGGCTGCTGGGATTATTTTTGAGATGGAGCCTGATAATTCAGGAATGTATGTTCTTCTCTCAAATTTATATGCAGCTTCAGGGAGATGGAATGAAGTTCGTGAGATGAGATTGAAAATGAGAGACAAAGGAGTGAAGAAAGTACCTGGATATAGTTGGCTGGAAGTACAAAACAAGATTCACATATTCAGTGTTGGAGATTGTTCACACCCAGAAACAGAGAGGATATATGCTTATTTAGAAGAGTTGGATCTAGAATTGAAGAAGGATGGGTTTGTTTCTTCTACTAAATTGGTGCTACATGATGTGGAAGAGGAGGAGAAGGAACACATGCTCAAGTATCATAGTGAAAAATTAGCAGTTGCATTTGGGATTCTGTCTATACCATCTGGGAGACCAATTCGAGTGATTAAAAACTTGCGGGTGTGTGAAGACTGTCACAATGCCATCAAACACATATCCAAGATTGCAAAAAGACAGATAATCTTGAGGGATTCTAATCGCTTTCACCACTTTAGTGAAGGTTCATGTTCTTGTGGAGATTATTGGTGACATTTCTTAACACCACCTTCTTTTTGCCAATATGGTCATTCAACTAAGATGATTAGAAATTGAAGAATTAGCAAATGATTAAACCATGAACTTCTATCCGGAAGGATTTCAAGAGTGGGGTGAACTTTTGGATCAGATTTTTCAAAGATACCTCTCGTGCCACGAAAAATATTGATCCTTGTTATTGGTATCGAGTGCAGTCTCATGGGATCATTTTTAGGAATACAAGTGTCAAAGAACCAAATATTTGGAAACGAGAAGAAGGTTAGTGAATATTAGGGAGGAAAGAAAAGAACAACTGCATCAGAAGATACAACTTCTACTAGATTGTGCTACTGCTATTGGTGATTCGGAAGACACAGGCATATTGTTTTTGGAATTTGAAGTCTTCGGTTTTCGTCGCGTCGAGAAGTGCATACTACTTGGAATTAGTAATGCTAAAATTGTATTTTGGCGTCGTCTTTGCTGTGCCAAATCTCCTGTAAGTTACTAAGGATTGTCAAAGCTTAATCTTGGTTTTTGAGATGACTAATTGGTGATATTGTCTAACTGCATCATCATTTATTGATCTTCCATTTTGCAGAACTATGGGAGGAGGCTCAGTCTTAGGCCAATAATTTTCAACATGAACGAACGAGTGATTGAAGCTCAATGATTGTTTGTTGCTGGTCCTTCATGTTTAGCAGCAAGCTTCATTTCACTCGACAGGAAGATGAGGTAATGTTTCCTCCAATGAACTAGCCCCGGCCCCATCTTTTTCTATTTAATTTGCCTTAAAGGAGCTGTGGTTGATGGGCTCGACCCAAAAAAGATGTTGCTCTGAATGCTGTTCTTTTCTCCTTGAATAGACTTCTACCACCTGTTTGCATACAACAGTACAACAGTCCAAGTTTGGTTGAAACAGAAATAAAAAAAATAAGGGATTGAATGGAAATATGTTTATTTCATATTTTCATATTTTCATATATATATGTTTGTGGTAGATAGCAGATTTAGAAATTGTATAGCAACAACCATTTCATCCGGCATGCGTATTTTTGATTTTCCAATGGATTTACCGTATTCTGGGCCGGAGCAATGAACCTATTCGAAGTGGCTCAATTTAACTAATTATTTAAATTGTGTTTGATAAGATTTTTATAAACCATCAAATTAGTTGTACATCGTTAGACTAAATATTAGGTTGAATATAAATTATTATTAATTAATTTATTAATACATTTTATATTATATATTTTGTATAATTATTATTTTACAATATTATAATTTATAATATTTATGCATATTTTAATTTAACAAAAATGGATAGAGTTTATAACATGAAATATTATATCTATTCAAAAAATATTTTAAAATTTAAAATTTGGATACAATGGAAACAAAAAAAATGTTGTTTTTTCAGAATCTAACAGAATTTAGATTGCAAACCAAATGCATATTCGCTGGACTCAATGAATCTGAAAATAAGAAACAAAATTTGGATGACATGCCAAACAAGTTCTTAATTTAGACTAAGTTTGGTAAAACATTCTTCTAAAATAGTTATGTAGTCAACAAGAGCATAGCTCAACTGAGATGATATATCGATTGGTGACTATGAGATTTAGGTTCAATCCCCCACTCTTACATGTTATCAAAAAAAAAAATAATAATAATAATTATGTACTTCATCCAAAAACATTTTAAGGGTATGTTTGGAAGTGATTTTGAAATAGTTAAAAACATTTTTGGCAAGTTCAAAATTACTCTCAAACATGTTTTTAATCCAAAAATCAATTATTCTAGTGTAGATGGTAGGGTTCTAATATTTCTCAATTTCTCAATTTCTCAATTTCATAACCCTCCTTATGAATGTTGTCAGAAAGAGCATATTAGCATATGCTTTGTTGAGTTCATTTATAATGAGAAGATTCTAAATTACTTTTCTCTGCAACTTATGTCAAAGGCTGTGTTTAGGTCTGTCTATAGCAGTTGTGTCGAGGTGGAACGAAAAGAAAAATATTTTTTGACAACATACGGGATGAGAGATTTGAACCTCTCACTACTTTTGGATCATTAGTTCATACATTATTAATTTTAATATAACCAGAAAAATGGTTACTCCTGATTTGGATGACAATTTGAATGAAGGTACAATATTAATTTGAACATAGCCAGAAAATTTATCTGAATGAAGGTACAATATTCATATTTCATCATTGAGTTACAAGCTTGTGAAATGGAGCTAAAAGCCAAACAAGGGGATTTGTGATATATAAATCCAATGCCTGTTTCCTCTCCAACGTTGGTATATTCATGCTACATGAGGTAAACAACAACCTGAAAGGGCCCTTCTCGGTAATACAAAAAAATTATACAGTAAAGTTAAGCATGAAATAATGGGAGGAAACCTACTGGCTACTGTTAGCTTTCTATACCTGACTTGAGAAACTTTGCTACACTTTGCCTTTGTAGACAACATGTCCTTCAGGAAAAATATGCAAAACGAGCAGCCCCGCGCTTTCTGTCACTCTCTCGATGAAAATACAAGGTATGAAATATCAAGTATGCAAGGCTGAAACTTTGTGAGACAACCCGTCAATTGCCTCGTCGTTGGTCTCCGTAATCGGTTCCTCCTGCCAATCATCAATGAGAATTGAGAACAAACATCAAAACGACTTCTTTCGTATATTTGCATTGCATTCTCCCTTTTAGTCGTACAAGTAATGAAACAAAATTATGAAGAAAACAGAACCTCCCAAATTCTCAAAACAAAACAAACTTCATACCTCTGGGTCTTTTTTTGGTTTAACACCTATACATTTAGAGGCACTAATGCTGGCACTCTTCAACAGGCTACGGGCACTGTAATTCGGCTTGTTTAGTCCATTTTGTTCGTTAACGTTTGCATTCTCCGAACCATCCCCTTGCGACCTTGGGGGACTGTCAAGAGATGTAGCAATATATGCACCATTTCTTCCTTCTAAATCATTGTGCTGTGCATCATCCTCATCTTTGGGTACAAAAACTCTTTCCCTGGAAAAGTATAACACTATTAAAAGCCTATATATTCACATATCTTCTGACTAGATGTGAGGTTTCTTCTTCCTCCCTTCTGATTATCCTTTCTCAACATAATTATATTGTTTCTTTTTCCAAAGAAGAGGATGATAAAGATTTTAAATCTTACCTGGGCAATGAAGCATGCTGTCTTTGAAGCGGTGGAGTACTTTTTTCACCCTTGCCATAATGTTCCTCTAGATGTGCAAACTGGCGTTTGAAGCGATCAACACCACTGAGTATATGAAGGGAAAATAAGGGTCATTAAATATAATGATAAGTCTTCACACATGTTTCAACTAATTCACAATGACTTCTATAAGTTGAATCCAAAAATTCATTCCATGTATTATATTGACGAGATAGTATGAAATACACATATATATACAAACAAAATAGAAGTACGAAACGAACCCAAAATAATATGTTTTCAACCTTCACACTAGAGCTTTGACTTGGAATGAATATATTTCTTATAAACCTTTGAATTTTCCCAAAAGGTTAACAAGGATAATGTAGTAAGAATATTATATCATGAAAATGGATTTTCACCTTGGGTACATGAAACTAGTTTGTTCTCCACTGCGGAGATATTCCTGCAGCATCTGAGGATGATACTCCAAGATCTGTTTACGTCAAACAAAAGGATCAATGAAGTAACTAGTTAAAGAATCAAGTAACTAGTTAAAGAATCAGGCATTCAAATTTAGGGCAGACCTCTCGATAAATTAATTCTCTAACATCATCTTTTGTCAACTTTCTTCTCTCAAATTCAAACTCAAGTTTAGAAATTGCTTGTGTTGATGGTTCCCGATCCACGTTGGCCAAACCATGAAAGTAAGGATCGGCTAATGCCTGAATACATGATACAGAACATTATAAAAAATAAGTCACTTTATACAAGTTTCTAAACAATAGACCTGGTAATCTTAACTTCATTTACCTCTTCGGCTGTAGGACGGTCTTTGGGATCAAATGCAAGCAGGCGCTGAAGCAAGCGGAGAGCCAAGGGATCGGCATTGGGGAACTTTTGTGTGAGAGGAACAGGCTGCTTTCTCCTCATGTTACTAAGGTATCTTCTTGCCTTTTCATTTCGAATCTGTAAATATAATGGAAAGGTTTCTATGAATAAACATTGTCAAATGGATCCTCAAAAAGAGTTGAATTCTTGATGTCTCTATTGTTTGGTGAACTCCTGAGTTGATTACTTTTATCATTATTCATTACAGTTCATGGTTTGCAGAATTACATTCAAGATAGACAAGGTGGAAATTTAAAAAACCTTCAAAAACAAAGAAAGCAGAAAATCAAAATATGAGAACATTGGGATCTTATAACAAACCCTAGCAGTGGACTCAGCAGAAGGAGTGCCAAGCACATCAGTCATCAGATCCAATTGGTGCACCACATTTTTCCCAGGAAACAGTGGCTTTCCAGTGAGCATTTCCGCAAATATGCATCCAATGCTCCAAATATCAATTGCAGGAGTGTACTGAAAAAAGAACATAAACACCAGTCTACATTAACAGGTCAAGTCAGAAATGAATGCTCACTTGACAAACTTATTATGGCTTTGCTTACACACCAAATGGCTATATCAGTTAAATCCCAAAAGCATATCCAAATTACCCAAGGGACAATATTAAGCAGCTACCAAATATTTTGTCCAACCATCCTCAATTATTTTTACTTCCCAGTCTATATAGGAGATTTGAATGTAGAAAATAGGTTCTTAACTTCTTACAATAGCAGCAAGCCACATAAAGGCCAATGTAGGTCAAGACGAATTGCACTTGAGATATAAATGAAGGCAAAAATACAAACTGTGCATCTAAACAAATTGCCCACATACACAATGTAAAAAAAGAAGAAAAAAAGATGCCCCCTTCCCCTCTAACAATGCAAACAAAAAATTCAAGCCTCAACCATGCGCATGCAGATCAATATTTTTTAGACTGAAAATAAGAAAACAGATACCCCCTCCCCTCCAACAAAACACATACACCCAAGAGGGTCAAGAAGTCAGTAATTTTTTTTGGAGAGAGAGAGGGAGAGAAGAGAAATGCCCATGCATCATGGTCAATTCTAAGCTTAATAAAAACATCAGATAATCATTTGACAAAGCCTGCTCAACCACAAGAATAGAGTAATCAAAGTGCAAATCAACTTACTTTTGAGAAAAAAGAGCCACAAAGTTCAGGAGCACGATACCACCGAGTCGCAACATAGTCCTTTAGAAAGAAAAAGAAGACAAAAGAAATGAAAAATAACGAGAGAAATTTAAAGAAATTAAAAATGTCAAAGTTTCCACGATCAATCTTACAGTCCAGAAAATAGCAGATGGAGCATCATTAAATGATACACGAGCAAGGCCAAAATCACATATTTTCAGTTTGCAGTCAGCATTAGCTAAAATGTTTTTGGGCTTTAAATCACGATGAAATACATTTGCTGGAAAAAGAAAAGGAAAAATTGATAAGTTAATTGGAAAAACAACCAAGTTCATAGCAAATGATGGGAGACCACCAACCTGTATGTATATATTTCAGACCACGAAGAAGCTGGTACAAGAAAAACTGATGGTGCTCAGGAGTGAGATCATCGTTGGCCTTAATTACTTGGTGAAGGTCAGATTCCATCAATTCAAAAACAACATAAATATCTCTGAATTCTCTCCGTGAAGGAGGAAGCATAATGTGCTTTATTTCTACTATATCCGGATGACGGAGCAACCGTAGGAGTTTAATTTCTCTTAAAATTCTGGTGGCATCAGAAACATGCTCAAAAACATCATTAATTTTCTTAATTGCGACCTTTTCATCATTATGGGTATCAATGGCAGAACCGACGACCCCGTAGCTTCCTTTACCAATTATTTCTTGAACCTGATATCTGCTGGCCTCTCCATATTCTGTGAAAAAATCTGTTTCCAACCCACCCTATACAACATTCAAAGAGCATTATAGGAAAATCAAATATAACATAAGATCAAAAGATTTTACATGAAATTAAGATTTGGAAGTTATTGCTTCACATTTGAAATGCCTATATATTAGAGAAAGAACTCAGCAATAAAGATGCTAAAGGTCTCACAATTGCCATTTTTTTTTTTTTTGGTAGGAAACCGAACTTTCATTCAGAAGAATGAAATAACATACAAAAAACAAACCCAACAAAAAGAGTCCCGATAAAACTACGAAAAGGGACTCCAATCCAACAAAATCAAACTAAGACCATAATTACAAAAAGGCCTAGTGACTCACGCCCACAAAGAGGAATTAAACCCTAGCCACCTCACAAACGCCGTCACAAGACCGATCCACATCTCTAAAAATACTATTGTTTCTCTCCATCCAAACCCCCCAGCCCCCACAAAATAGCAAAAAAACTAGCATGCCACAACTTTGCCTTTATCCCAATTGCGAATGGCCCAAATATATTAACAATCCCACCATTCTTTATATAAAAATCAAGAATCCCATAGTTGAAGCCTCAATTTGCCCCAGCAAAAGCTAAATTTCTTCTTCACAGTGAATGAATATAGAGGAAGTTTCGAAAAACTTATTTCAAGGCTGAATACTCTTGGAATTAAAACATGAAAAAATCCTTGTTAACTTAACAAAATCCTACAACTAATTACTTGCCAGTTTAGCATACAACAGTTGATCACATATTTGATTTGAATGCATATATCTACTGAAATACCGATACAACTCAACTAAGAATTCTCTTTTCTTTTTTTAAAAAAATAATTAAGAATAGGGAGCATTCCACAAGTAGTCCAAAAAGGAATCAATTGCATTCATGTATATGCATTCAAGGGAGGAGAAGAAAGTCAACACAAGAATTGTAAGAAATTATTTCTCAAACATGAAACAAACTTCTTTAGAAAAGATATTTAGTAGACACATAGAAAATAATTGACTATACTGGTAATTGATTGAGAAAGAAGACATGGACAAGGGAGTATGGGGACTCTTATCCCTTAAAATATGGAACAACAACAGAAGGATACAAGAAGCAAGGACAGCTCAGTTGCAAGATACAAGACAACAGTGATGGAGACTTCAAATAATTCCAAGAACCCAGTTGTTGGTAAAACAATAGATTTAAAATACCACAGAACATTTTCTCACCTATTGTTCAAAAAATAAAATTAGAAGTCAAGGTGGACATCTTTTTTTAAAAAAAGTTTCGGTGGTGAAAGTGGGGCAATTTTTGATAGGACAAAGTTCCTAATTTCTCAAATGCTGAAGAATCACCATCTTCTCAAATTGAACAGTTCCCACAATTCCAATCAAGTCGATGGAATAGGTAATCCACGATTATCAACCAACAAACAAAACCCCACGTCAAGAAAAGAAAGACAAAGTTTCAAACAGCAACAATCATTTCGCATTGCTTTCCAATCCAAAAGTTCACCGCGCTCAATCTTTCCGGCATGTAAAACAATTCTCAGGAATCCCCCAATCATAAAACAAACGCAAAAGGTAATACGAACCAACAACAACACAAAGATCAAACAAGGAAAATCAAATCAAATCAAATCAAATCAAATCCATCCATAACCTAAATCAAAAGAACACACAAAAAGACAAATCTCTAGATCGAGAAAACGAAGAACCAGGAAGAAGAAATACCTTCTTGTGGGAATCCATAACAGCAGGAGGAAGAGGAATAGGAAGAGGAGGAGGAGGAGGAGCTCTCAATGGATTGATCCGCTTAGGAACTTTGATGAGCTTCAATGCAGAGTAATCAAGATCGTCTTCGTCGTCGTCCTCCTCCTCAGGCAATTGTTCCTCAAGAATCCCTTCTCCCCCAAGTTGAGGTTGCTTCCGTAGAGGTTTGCGTTTGTGGGCAATGGATGATTGAGCGCGTAAACCGCTACTCAACAATTGTCCACCATTTTCGCCATAATCGAACTGGGTATTATTAGGGTAATTGAGATTAGAATCAGAATCGGAATTACGACCAAAATTAGAATTAGAGGTTGAAGAAGAAGAAGAAGAAGTACGACGTTGAAACCAGCGACGAACACCGTCCACGAGAGTTCCACTCCCCATAAAAACAAAAAAAAACACACACAAATTGATCAGAAAAATTCGGGTTTTGATTGAAAATTACAGCCACTCGATTCCAGCTTCCAGCATTGAAATGCTACCAAAAAAAAAAATTGATCTTTGTCTCTAAGATCTCGCTGGCTCTGCCATCTATATTATGCAAATATTTCACTGTTTCTTTTCTTCTTCTTCTTTCTCTCTCTTTTGCTTTTCTTTCAATAATGAAAAGGCTATGGACAAATTTTTTGTACAACTTGCAAATCTTGACTCTTAATCCATACTATTTTCATTATTTTATTCACTTTCTCTTTTTTTTTTAGTCAATTTAGTGGGGAAAATTTGAATTTCTGATATTGAATTGGATGTATATGGCTTAACTAGTTAGTTATGTTTAGGTTGACATCTTTATATCGTAACTATGTTTAGGTTGACATCTTTATATCGTAACTAGCTAGTTATGTTCAAGTTGACATTGAATCGTATATGTCTTAACCAGTTAGTTATGTTCAGGTTAACATTTTTATGTCTTAACTAATTAATTACGTTCAAGTTTACATTTTTAATTTGAACATAGTTAAATGCACAAGACAGTTGCTATATTTTTTAGGGTCGAAAGTTTGATTCTCTACCTAGTTAGTTAAACCTTACCAATCATTTATGTTTTTACGAGTTAATATTATATATTGTTATTAGTGCAAGTTATTACTATTACCAATCATTTATGTTTTTACGAGTTAATATTATATATTGTTATTAGGGCAAGTTATTACTATATGTGACACTTTTTTTTGTTTATGTAATAGTGATGTGGTGTGGCGTTTTATATTTAGTGTTATGTATTAGTTAATGATATTAAGTTTGAGTAAAAAATAGAAAGTAAAGGGAAAAAAATATTTTTTATCCATAAACTTGTCATGTCATTGTGTATCAATTTTTATTTTAAAATTTCAATTTCATTCAATGGCACCCCAAACTTAGATAAGTGTTGCAAATTTTACTCTTTCTTTGATAAGTTTTCGTTTAAAAAATCATTCAAAAAAGTATTCTCTTATACTTTTAATGAATTATTGAACATATGTATAGTATAAACTTGAAAACATTTTGAAGGGAAGTAATGTTGTAGCTCAATTTTGTGAGTTTTGGCAAAGTTATTCTTTGTGCATTAATCAAACTTAGATTTGTACAAAAACTTGGTATTATTGAAGTTAATGAGTTTACAAAGATTTTGACATTGTTTTTTTTTTTGTTAAAATTAGTGGGTGAATTAGCAAAAATTGAATTGAGAGTAGAAATTGCAACAATAAATTAAGTTTAGGGTCTAATTCGATAAAATTTTAAATTTATAGTGAAAAAATTATTGTTAATGTGCTATTTAGTTGTTAATATGTTATTCAGTTGAAGTTCTTAAAATCAACATTTGTAACTAAATTTTAGAAATTATTAAGAAAAGTGAAAAAGTCTCCTAAACATCTTTACTTTAGGACTTTGAATTTGTCAATCTTGGTGTACTTCTGTCCTTTTAACTTTTCAACCCTTTGTGATCTTATTTCTACTTTTTTAGAAAACATTTTAAAAATGATATATTGGAGGAAATGTTCCAATGAGTGTTGTACTATTCCAATTAATATTGAAACACACACCATAGTTTTTAGATTAAGAACACAACCAAAAATAAATGATAATAGTAGGAAATAGAATCCCACTATTGTAGTACGAAATTTTTCTTAAAATGATGTCATGTCATTAAGTTAAAAATGTGTAATATGATAGGAATAATAAAGAACTTACAAATAATAAATTGAATTCAAATCATGATCACTTACTTAAGATTTAATATCCTACAAATTATATGTTTGTCGCAAGTTGGATTGAACACGGATACAATTATATTTATATCCCTCAACTCATGAAACTATGCTCGATCAACTTGACTAAGAAAATCAAACTAAACGTGTGTGAGATAAAAAAAAAAAAATTAAAACGAACATAATTCAATTGATGTTAATGCATTATAACTTCGATAAAAAAAAAAATAGAGATTGAAATCTCTACTCCTAGAAAAACATAATTACGTAACAAAAAAAAAATATAAGAATCTTTTTACTCATAATTCAATTGATTTGATGTTAATGGATTATATATCTTTTTTTTTTTTAACAGAGATTTGGGTTTTAAATATGGGAATGATGGGTTGGAAGAATTTGATTAAAGAAATAATGAATTGATGAATTGGAGCTTGATAGAAGGATGCCGTAAGACTTTTACACAATATTTTAATTATAATAATTAATAAAGATTAAACAACTAATTGGTATTGTAGATGTGTCGACATGATATGTCATGTCTCATTAGTCATTAGCTTTCCACGTGATCTAATCTATCTAATTTCTTAATTAGACTAAGCATCCACAACTCACATGCCCCACATATTTAATGAGTAAGAATCAATCATTTTCTATTTATTTCATGGAAAAAAAAACAATTTATACACTTAAATTTATTTTATAATTGTATCTATTAAATTTTTCAACTTTTATAATTGAATCAATTTACACTTTTTCATATATATAGAAATTTATAATTGTATCAATTAAATTCTAAATCTTCATACGATTGAATCACTTATTAAAATTTAGGAGTTTAATTACTATAATTATAAGTCTCTGCACGTTTAAATTGATACACTTGTAGAAGTTCAAGATTTTAATTGAAATAACCACCCAAATTTAAGAATATAAATTGAATTTTGCCCAAAAATAAAAGAATAGATCTATGAGCTCTAAAAGGGTGAGTTGAAAAATAGGATAGAAGAAAGACAAATTTGATATTGAATAAGAGAACATCATTTTAGACTAATAATTGAGAGACTAATAATTGAGAGTTGAAAGATCAGATGAGCATCTCTAATCTAATTTCATATATGTTAATCCGACCATCTATTTTTTAAAATAATGAATAAATAAATGTAAATGATATCCTTTCGCTATATTTTACATTTACTTTAACCGTACACGAAGTAATGAAAATGAAAAGAGCAAGATAGTTTTTGTTTTTACTATTTTGGTTTCATAATAATAACAAGATAACAATAGAACTATCTAATCTTACCATTTCTTACTTTTTATACGTGAGTGTCTAATGCCAACTTGCATGCATCTCGACTATTCTCACGAAACGACGGTTCAACCTTACTACATTTGATTAGCAAGTAAATTCGTAAGATATTAAATCTTAGGTAGGTGACCACCACGACTTGAACTCATTTATTTCTCCTAATTCCTTTATTATTTACAAGTCTCTTATTGGCCACCAGACCAGACCAGGTTGGTTCTAGTCTTCCCCTTTCTAAAATAGAAAATAGAAGTAAAAGCAAGTTTTAAATTTCGAGTAGAATGCAAAACCAAAGTTTGAAAATGGATAGCAATTGATTGCTAAAGGGGCGTAAAGGCTACCTGATAAGCTACAATGAATAAGAAAAAGAAGAATACCAAAATGGTTGGTCTAGTGGTCATGAATAATTTCTTACAAGTTTCTTTGGCAACCAAATATTGCAGGGTCAGATGGTTGTCCCGTGAAATTAGTCAAGGTAAAAGCTAAGCCCTCGGGACATCTATAATTCTACTGAAATGCTACCAAATTGTTAAATCGCCTACAGTCAACCGCAACTTTGCATTCGAGAAAACTAAGAGTTGAAAAAATATGAGATGTATATTAATAGCATAAACTTAAGAAAAGAGAGGCATCTATCTGTTTGTGGTTTCAAGATATCAGAGGGAAAAAAAAAAAAATCACATGTTTAAAGAGGCATTGATGTTTTCCAAGGAAATAACAGCACCAGATTTTATCTCTGTGTCTACTTGAGAATGCGACATGAGAATATAAAGTACCCATAAGTGAAGGCATACAAGGTAAACTACTGACCATAATTTAGCTGTCGGATTTCTCCTTATAAACACCATGCCTGCTACATATATTGCATCCAGCTGCTGGATCAAGGATCCTAGGTGTTTCTTGCCGGAGTGGATCTTGTCCTCTAACATCGGTCTCAGTTTCGAACCTGAAAGTTCCCATGTTCCGGACTCCAAGTCCCTCGCATTCACCATTGATTTGCCTTCTTCTAGCTGCCTCGTCACGGCCTGCAAGACGCAAGAAGTTATTTAGTACCTGTTAAGTTAATTCCTGCTTTGTAGCAGATGTTAGAATGGCTTTAGGATGCCAAATACCTCAATTCTGAAGAGAAGGGTTGCTTTCTCTGAAGACAGTGCCTCCACCTAATTCAAAAATATAATTCCAACAGTTAGTTCTCAACACATTGGACTACCTCCTGTTTAATAATCTGATAGGGGGAGAATAGAAGGGAATAATAATAAAAGAGACCTCTATTGAATATAGATATGATCTCAACAAATAAAGATTAACAGTCATTCTTAAACTGCCTACAACAGCAGAGTAGAGCCTTATTAAGAAACCTCTAACGAATATTAAAGGATAGATCAAAATTATGATAAGAGTCACCACAATATGCAATATTCCACAGACGTTCCCCATAATGTGAGATCATATATTAATTAGTTGATCATACTAATCTTGCAGAATCAGTCATATCATGAAAAAGAAAAGTTCATCTTGGCTGAAAGGAGCAGTCTTTTGAAAGATTTTTTTTCATAACATTATTTTCCTTGCTTTGTCTTGGTGTAAACAGTCTTTCTTAATCTTATAGTTATGCTTCACTTTTGTCCAATTGGAGAATTTTATTGTACCTCTTGTCCAATTGGAGAATTTTATTGTACCTCTGGATTGGGGCTCTTTTCCCCTCACTTTCGTAATTTCATACATCAATGAGATTGTTTCTTATAGGAACACGAGCATCATTCTTTATGGAAAATGGTAATTTCCAACATACATGGCTATGACTTATTTGAGTGGCACACTATAGGGTATTCAAATTTCAGCCTCCGAAGCCCATGGAAAAGTATCTCAGGATGCTGGAAATCAGTGGAAAATTTTGCTTCTTTCTCAATAGGGAGCGGTTCCAGAATATCGTTTTGGCACGACACTTGGTGGTGAAATCCCAATGAAATTAGGCTTCCCAAGTCTATTCAAGATGTACTCTCTCCCAAATGGATCAATTTTGATCTTATGGGACCCGATTCATAAAGTTTGGAACTTGACATTTCGAAGACTACTCAAAGAAGAGAAAATTTCAGACTTTACAAGGCTCCTAGTGTTTCCCAAGTTGATTCCAGAGTTGACTCAAGGAAGTGGAAGTTAGAAGAATTAGGAGGATTTTTTCTGTCAAACAAGCTGAATGTCTCTTGCCCTTTGCCGACAGATTCATTTTCAGCATTATGGAAGTCAAAGAGTCCAAAGCGAATCAGTATTCTCTCATGGATATTAGTGAGCAGCAGCCTTAATACAATAGAGATTCTTCAGCAAAAATTGCGTAATCTGAATTTGCAGCCCTCTTTATGTTTCCTATGTCGAGCTAACGTGGAATCATTGCAACATCTCCTATTTGACTGCACATTTTCTCAAACATGTTGGTTTAAACTCCCAAGTGAATTTAATCTTCATTGGGCTTTCTCCTCAAATGCTTCTCCCTCCTCGGCCGCTTTTGCTTTGGATAAATGGGGTCAAGGCTCTACTATCGGAATTATGGTTGAAAAGAAACTCAAGAATTTTCAAAGAAGTTCAAAAATCTTGGATTGT
Organism: Herpetospermum pedunculosum; assembly: GCA_028017165.1. NCBI lineage: Eukaryota > Viridiplantae > Streptophyta > Magnoliopsida > Cucurbitales > Cucurbitaceae > Herpetospermum > Herpetospermum pedunculosum. The sequence continues at coordinate 3,392,565 of CM051530.1, forward strand.
TCGGTATGAATCAGCTCATCTCAAAGCCTCCCTTTGGTGTTCTCTCTCAAGCCTCTTCAAAGATTTCTCCTTGCAAGATATCAACTTATTTTGGAACGCTTTTAATTTTCCCTTTTAGTAACATGCTCTACTTTATATCATTGTATTTTATCGCTTTTATTTAACTCCTCTGTGGAGTTTGTTTCCTTTGAGCAATAGTCTCCTTTCATTAAATCAATGAAATGGTTTGTTTCTTGTTAAAAAAAAATGAGATTGTTTCTTATATAGGTATATATCTGCCAACATGAGCATAGCTCAACCGGCATATTGTATAGACTAGTGACCGAGAGGTCACGAGTTCGATCTCCCACCCCCACTTGTTGTCAAAAAAAAATAAAGGTATATATCAAGGGCAAGGGCTGATGCTGGCTTTTACAATCTTTTTCTATTAATGCCAGATAGGCTTTTTGTAATTAGATGAAGATAAGATTCGAGACGAGGAATCCATAACATCAAACGAGAATAAAAAAGCGACATAACGCATTCTTTAGATGTTCAGTGTGTTCTTGATATCTAGAGCTGCAAGTTAAGGAAGCCTGCCACATATCTGCTCGTGGTTCTTGATGTCTATACTAACCTAGAAATTAATAACACGATCAGAATATCTTTCATACCATGTAGAGTTTCAATTGTAGAGAGATGGAGATAGCATCGAACTCAATTCATAAAAGTGGAGAACTGGAATTTAAAATTTAGATGGAGAACATTGAAAGACAAACCTGAGCTTGCTTCTGAATTAAATGGTCAGTCATCTGGCCAAGCCTTTTCTTGAGTTCAACTTCAACTTCAGTTGGTTCCTCCATCTCTTTTCTCATCAACTCTATGTTTTCTTCCAACTTTTCCCCCTGTGATTTACAAATAAGACAAGACGATTATTATGAGAAAATTATTTTCTTTTCAATGCCTCAAGATACACATTTATACAATTGAATGATTAGAAAATGTAAATATTATAATACAGCTTTAAGAGGTACATAAACCGACGCTAAATTATTGGACTTTGAAAAAACTTTCCAGTCCCAAAATGTGCCCATTCCCCCATAATTATTCACTTGACAATTGGCAAATGCCAATAGATGGTAAGACAATGATGCGCCCACAACTATGCAAATTCATCTAGAACTGCATCCACCAATCCAAAAGGACGGACAAATAAGAAGCTTACTAATATGTAAATTGGCTATTTATGAAAACGGGGGTTCATATTGTGAATAAAGAGGCACAGTTAAATGAATATATTTTTTTTTATAAGAAACAATTTTATAGATGTATGAAATTTACGGTTAAATGAATATCAATCTGAAAAAAGAACGAGAAAGGATACAAAATGATGCTAAGGAACTCATACCCTGATTTTAACTTTCTAAACTAATATTTTTTGCCTATCAGTTAGAAAGGAGAGGAGGTCCTGTTGATAAGGGGAATCAAAAGAACATCTGAATGTATTTATAAAGTACACATGTAGTAGAATCATGCATTGGAAGAAAAATAATAATCTGAGATTTTCAGTTCTATTACTAGAAAAGCTAACCTTCTCCTGCAATTGGAGGACTTTGTCAGTGATGAGAGAGTACTCTGCCTCAAGAATCTCCAATTCAAATTCAATTCCTTTAAAAGCCAACTACAACATTTTGCAGTACAAGCTATCAGAAAAGACAAATGATCTCAGAGAGGTCATAATGTGTATCACTTGGTGGAAGGGGAGGGGGAAAGAAGAAGAAGAAGAAGAAGAAAGAAACCACTACAAGAGCACTGGTACAATTACAAACAAGTAAATTCTTACTGGTTTTGTCGATGTTCCAGCTTGATGAGAGCTTGCAATCCTCCTCCTCAGTTCTACAACAAAGAAAGAGCTTTCAAGAACTATTAACACAGAACACTTCAATATTGACCATACCAATATTTTCTATGATAATCCAAGTTCTATAGAAACATATCTACGATTGACATGGAATATCTTATATGATAATCCAAACTATAAACAAACATGTCCATAATCCACATGAATGCTCAAGTCACATGCCAATTTTATGACTAAATATATTATGATAATATAACCATATCTTATATAATAATTCAAACTATATACAAGCATGTCCATGATCCACATGGATGCTCTAGCGTGCAAATTTTATGACCATATATATTGTTACAGAAAAACCTATCAGATTATCGAATTAGATTTAAGTGCATTTTGACCTACCATTACAAATATGATCAGGGCTATGAAACAGAACTTTCACCAAATGAAGTTAGATAGTTCTGCCATCAGTAAAGAATGTTGATTTCTTCGTTGCTTATAGCCTACAAACCAATGAGCATACCAATTCTAAATCATTATCCATGATGAGAAGTGAGAACCTCGGTCAATGCAACACTGATGAAACTTTTAGTCAACTTTTTTCCACGGCAAATTGGCTTCCAAGGATTGGAACTTCATTTATCAATGCTTTGGTCTAGCTTGGTGGCCTCCCAAAATGTAGAAGGCAGGCTTCAAGAATTTCTCTCAGATAATTGGTTTAAAAATAAAACTAGTGGTTTGTGGTCAAATGCTAGTAGGGTTCTCCTTTGACCTCTTTGGGAAGAAAGGCATTCCAGAATTTTTTCTGATAATTCTTTCATTAATTTTTGTGATCGTGTAGAATTTACAGTCTCTAATTAGATTAGAATGCTCCACACTATTAAAGCCCTCCTAGAGGGAATGGGTTCAATCCTTGGTAGTCCCCTAAGAATTAATTTCCTACAGATTTCCTTGACAACCAAATGTTGTAGGGTCGGGTGGTTGTTCCGTGAGATTAGTCGAGTTGCGCGTAAGCTGGCCCGGACAATCACGGATATTAAAAAAAAAAAAAACACTTGTAAGTAGTAATATTCCTACTTTTCTCATCAATTTAGATTGAAGACCTTTGGTTTGATTCTTCCGATTTGGCATAGGGACTCCCTATAGGTTGTTTTTGTTTGGCTAATTAATCCATGTCCTTGGTTTCTTATGAAATAAACAAATAAAAAACTATCCATGATGAGAATCATTTTGTGAAGTACTGACATGCAGTCAGATTAAACATACCATAGACAGCTACTAATACTGCAACTTACCATTTCCAACTAATATTTGTTAGGAACAACGTGCAGTCAAGAAGGCTCATCAAGGACTCTCAAATAACAATGCCCATATGTTTTTAACATTCAAAGAATTTGAGTTCCTATCCTACCATCTGTACTTGTAGTTCATGTTTTTTTAATCTTTCTGTAATTCTGTGAAAGAAGAGAACTGGAGTTTTCACAGAAGAAGAACCCAAAATCTGATGTGGTGAATTGGCAACTACAGAATCGGCAATTTCAGAAAAATCAAATTCCAAATAGAACACTCAATTTGAATTAAGTAGGCAATCAAAATTAGCATCCATCTTTCAGGACCTTAATAATTCATGCAACAAGCTCTTTGTTCTCAAAATCTGAAGAGGGTTTCTTCTCACATCAATAGTAAGGCCAATTTGTACGGAATGAAATTTGTACCTTCATGAGTTGTTTCTTTCAATTCAATCTGCTGTCGAAGTCCTGCAACCCGATTACCCTGGTCCAAGAAGATGAAACATAAAGCTTCATTGTTCTCATCCACTAATTATTTGTAGAGTAAGAACTAGAGGAACAAATATTGCATTTGTCCATTAGTTTACAGAAATGCTACAAAGTTCAAGCAAGAAAGGTAGGCTGGCTATTAAACATGAAATTGCAGAACAAGTCATCTGTAGCAATATTTAGAAATCCAAATCATAAGAATGTTGTTTTGCAGTCATCATTAGTCTTCAATGAAAAAAGACCAAAAAGGGAAATAGAACAAAACCCATGTAACTAAAAATTGTAATTTGATCGCTAGGCATACTGTACTTCTTTAAAATAATAATAATAATAATAATAATAATAAAAATACGCTAAAGTAACCTCAAATCTGGGTACAAAGGTAGAAAAATCAATTAAGATTCAATAATGGCAAGCACCATTGATTTGTAAATGCATTAACAATGACTTTTTAATACGTCTATTATATCTTCACTAATGGAAGTTATGGGTAGTAGTCTTTTTCCATCATTCTGTATTTTTGATAAATAAATTAGTCGAATGGAAATGATCTATTTTTATAAGCTAGATCATTATAACTACTACATATCTCAAGGGGGATTCAACTTTTTATGTGTTAATTATGTGTTAGATTGGGTAAACTTTTTATGCTATATGATAGGCTGGTTAAGTTCAAAGGGGATTCATGGCTAATAAGAGCTAACCAACATGAAAATAAACATGTCTTCCAACACATCAATATAGTACCCTATATGCCCCAACCAACCCTCATCATAATTTTTTTTTTTTTTTTTTTTTTTTTTGAAAAGAAACAACCCTCATCGTAATTCGTACCTCTAACTCAAGATTCCATTGTACAGAAGCAAGGGTTCTTGCAAGATCGGCATTTTCAGTCTGCAAACCACATATTACTTTAGTAATGATAAAAAAAAAATGCTCGTGGAATATTCTTCAAAAAGGTGAAAGATTTATTGCCAAAAGCACTAGGAAAACCACATGGACAAAACGAACTTCAAAAAAAGACATCTATTATGTGTTGATTACCTCAAGCTTGGCCATTATTGCAAGGGCTTCTCTACGGGTTTCACTGTGCTTCTGCTTCTCAAGCTCAACAGCCTCCATTGTTTCCATCATACATGTCTGCAGCTCTGAAGCCTGAATTTCAAAAATATATGAATGTGCATTATAAAATAAAATCCATATTCCACACACCAGTATGTGGGTATTGTTCATAATCCATTCAAGACAGAGTACAAAATATGAAAAATGTATCTAACAGAGATTAAAAGCCTCAAGATAGTTGCCTCATAAATGGGCAGCCTTCTCAACTAACCACCTAAATGGCAGAAGGTAGGCAGGCAGACTAAAGGCCAATTGGAATATTGTATTTTCATCCCAATTTAGGATATATAAATACGTTTGGTAAAATTATGCTTATTATTAATCATATTTCAATTGGGATGTTGGAATCCAGAGTTCCTTTGTCACTAATATAGGATTACGTTGTGAACCTTAATTTCATTTTGGATAAATTATGAATATAAGCAAGCCAGACTACTCATATTTAATCTTCCTCTCTCTACTTCTCCATTTTTACCTTTCTCAATAACTGTGCGTGTTTAAATCTGTTAGCTTAAGCACATTTCTATATCCTAATTCCATCTTCTTCTTTTTTATGTCCTAGTTCCATCTTCGCTAGCATAAAACAGTTTTTAATTAAAAAAATGGAACAGAAATTCAATTTTTCATCTTCCTTCCTCCAAAGGGTCCAAATACTGTTTCCAGAGAATGCCTCACAGTTGGTTGAGTCACCATAAATGGATTGATTAGAGAAGGGATATCAAAAGGAAATAAAACTTAAAGCAGCTTCAAATGCCCTGATTGAATGACTTAAAATAGAGCCAACTGATTTACACAATGCTTGGGAAGGAGCTGATTATCATAGACATATATTATAGTTTTAAAATGTTGAAAAGGCATCTGAAATTGGGAATTGAAGTATATCTCTTTTAGAATACAAGTGGATTGGAAGTCTTCCTAGCGATTGTTTCAAGTTCATGATTTTTTTTATTTATAAGAAAAACACTTATGTAGTATCCTGGCTTTTCTTTTCTTTTTGGTAGAATATAACCATAATGTCAAATTTTACATTGAGCAGATTCACACAGAAAATTGATGATCAAACTAATGCTAAAATTCACAAGAAGAAACCACACAATTTACCTCTACTGCTTGCTTTCTTGCTCGATCCTCCAGTATTTTTTCCAGGCTCTGCTTCTCACCCTCCAGCCTAGCAACCAAGTCTTCATGTTCTTTAATAGCCTCCATGGCTTTGGCTGCTGCTTTCTCAGCCAGAATTTTCTGCCTCCTCCTTTTCAATTCTTCCCTCTCACGTTCAAGTTCAGAATCAGAAGCTGAACCTGAGTCTGACTCTGAACCAGAACTCCCATCACTAGTTGAAGAGCCTGTCCACTCTTTTCTTACATCGTCAGATATAGAACTATGAGAAACTTCATCTGATTTATGCTTCCCAGAAACACGACTTCCTTGATGATTTTGAGCATCCTTTGTAATGTTATTCGTACCAGATATCCTTTTAGCTTGATCTGTATCCACTACTATTTCTGAGGACTGACCATTTCGTATTGCTAGCACAGAATCCTCTGAAGAAAAACCCTTAGAATCAAAATTCCCACCAATTTCTTTTTTTTCCACACTTTTTGCTTCAACTAAAATATTGCCTCCAGCCTCTTTCTTATCCAATTCTCGACCTTCAGAATGTGTAACATTCCTGTCGTTTTTCAGATCAACTCTTGAATTTTTCCCCAACGAAACTGAAATATTAGATTCTTCCACATCACTTGCATTCCTGTTTAATTTCTTTGTTTCCCCAACGGACTTGTTACTTTTACTGCTGTTCTTAGTTTTCTTGAAATCAGGCACCGACATATTTGAACCTGCATTACTTGGTCTACGACTGTCTCTCTTCACACCACGAGTTGAAGATGCTCCATTACTGCGGGTTGCAACCGAAGTTGAAGGTTGATTAGGTGTACCGAGCAGTTCAGTCCAGTCACTATCCGTAAGGGTAGGTGATTTCGAGGAGGGCGAGGGTTTTGATGAGGCAGAAATCACATTATCCTGGCTTCTGCTTACATTCAAACTTAAATCACCGCGCATTTTACCATGATAATCGTTGTCTACTTGGTTCTTCTTCTTGAGCTGATCCTTCAAAGGCAAAATATCTCCAGTTTTTCCAGCGGCTTCCAAATTATCCACATCTGGAGGCCTTTCGCCCTTTTTAAGCGACTCCGCCGCTTGCTGATCGATCTGAATCATCCATTCACATAAAAATAAACAAAACCAACCTCAAAAAAGGAAAACAAATCAAAAACATACATCCACATGCAGATAAATTAAACTACAGTACCAATACAATAATGCGCAGCTCTCGATTCTCCAGAAATCAAAACACACACATGAATTCGGATCTACAAATTTCGAAAGAAGACGGAAGAAAAAGAAAATTCGAATATCCGAGCAAACTCTCGGAAATCAAACCGTAAGAACAAAAAGAAGGAGAATTCACCTGCTGGAGAATGCTCTCGGCCGCTTTGAGCTTGGAGGAGATCCAATTAGCCATGATCCAAATCCACGATTCAGCTTCCTCGTTGAGGAATTGAAATCAGAGGAGAAAACTTAGTCAACTGTGATTGACATTCATAAAATTAATTTTGCAAAGCAATTTTGTTGAGGATTTCGATTGAGAGAGAGGTCGCACTCGCCGTTGCAGAGAATTGGAGGAAGAAGGACGATAGAGGGCTATTGTGACATGTAGGTTACGGTAGAAGGTAACACGTGGATTGCTGAACAAGTTTCTGCGTGGGTCCCAGGTTTTAAGTCACGAAGATTGGAGGACGATCAGTGGTCTGTCACGCATGAGTGACAACAATACTGTAACCGACGCACCTCGTTAATTTGGGCATCAAAGTTTTAGGGTCAAATATATTTTAATCGCTGATTGGTTTAGGGCGCTCGGTGGGTTTATAATACTTTAGGAATCCTAAATACTATTGAAGTCGGTGCAATTATTTTATTGACGATGAGTTATAATAGTGGGTGGATCAAACGTGGACGAATTTATAATAATTCAGTCCACTCAACTTCGAGTTATGCCTCAAACACTCATTTAGTGTTTATTTGGTCTTTTATGTTTGAAAATAGACATTTTTTTTCATATTGAGTGTTCAGGTCAGTTTACGTGCATCTCGACTAATCTCACGAGATAATATACTACAACATTTGGTTGTCAAGAAAATTTATTTTTCTAGGTATGTGGTCACCATGGATTGAACGCATTCTCTCAAATTACTTTATTATTCTCAGGACTCTTATTGACTTAATTCAGGATGGTTGTTTCATAATATACATTTTAGTTCGGACGTTTGAAAATGTAGGGTGGGAATCGAACTATCGACCTTTTGAGATGACAATGGGTGTCTCATCCACTAAGTTATGCACGGATCGACCTTTTGAAGTGTTGTTTGGTTACTTTGATTTTTTAGTTATAACAATATGTGGGGTGTGGAAATTCTTTTATAGTTCACCAATTGGGGAGTAGAGATCGAACAATTGACTTGGTGGTAATTAGTGTTTTATCTGGTAAGATGTGTTCAAATTTGCGTTGGTGAAAGATTTGAACTTCTTACCTCTTGATCGATGATATATACCTTAATCATAACTATTTTTAGATTGACAGTTATTGTGTTATTCATATATTGTTCAAAGTTGTAGTTTTCACTCATAAAATTATGGAGGGACGGACAAAACTAGGATTGTTGCAATGATATCTTTGAACTTTCAATTTGATCGATCACACTTTTTCTTTTTGTTCAACAACACCTGGGATTGGGGATTTAAACATTTTGGTCAAAGATATATATTTTAACTATATGAATTATGTTCAAGTTGACATTGTTGAGGATCCCACATCGAAAGTATGAAGGGATCTCACTCACAATATAACATACATGAGTTACTCCTTCTGTCACCAATTGGTTTTAGGATGAAACCCATGATGTCTAATACACATCAACCACAATTCTAAATTTACAAGATTGTTGTAGTTAAGCCCTTTACATATTACATAATGCACAAACCATTATTGATTATAGAAAATATTATAATCAAAAAATATATGTTGTAATCAACTCGTCAAAGTATATATTTGTTACAATTATTTAATCCAACATTTCCTAATTCTATAAAATTTAGCCGATTTAATTGTAACAAATACTATAGTTTCAAATTTTGATTAGAACAATATTTATAGTTACTTTGTGCCAACATGAGCATAACTCAACTTAGTAAGGTATGTATTCTATTAAATTGAGTTATGTTTAAGTTGACACTTATGTGTTATTTTCAAATTTTTTTTTTTTCGTGGCTAATTTTGCCATAGAAGTTAAAAGATTATCATAAGACAGATTTTTATACAATATTTAAAGACTATAAGAATAAAATATTTATGTATTAAAAGAAAACTTAAACCAAAATATAAGTTAAACTCACTATTTATAACTAAATTTTCATAGAGAACAACAATAGGAATCATGTTTGGTTGGAGTTACTTCATGACTACTAACAATCTCTTTTCCATTTGGAAAAACAACAAGCTTTTCAATATTTTTAGGCAAATCCAAGCGCTTTTGGGAAGCAATTGCATGGATCCTACTAACCATTTCAAGAAATGCCTCTTCCACATTCACATTATCCAAGGCCGAAGTTTCCATGAAAAACAAGTCTTCCGACTCCGCTAAACATCGTCCTTCTTCCTCTTGCACTTCTCGAGAGTGACTCAAATCACATTTGTTTCCTACTAGAATGATGACCATCTCTAAATTTCCAAAATCTCTCAACTCTCGCAACCACTTCTTCACGTTCTTAAATGTAGCTACTCGAGTTATGTCGTACACAAGCAATGCTCCTAATGCTCCTCGATAATAAGAACTTGTAATTGCCCTAAATCTGTATATATCGTAATTAAATTTAGATTAGAAATTATATTTCGTCTTTTTTAAGTTTTTTTTTTCAATATTTATGATAGTAGATGTGGAATGAAAAGAAAACAAACCACAATTTTTTTTGGATATATTTTTAGATAACAAAGACTAAATCTAAAACAAATGAAAACACAGAAAAATACATTTAGTTATGAATTGTTTGGGAGACTAAATGAGTTATTATAGTTCGTGGTTATAATAATTTATGGATTATAATAGTTGTGAATAGTAAATATTATTGAAATCAATATAATTACTTTATTGACTGTGAGATATAAAAATCGGTGGTCAAACGTAGACTGGGTTATAATAACTCAGTTCACCCAACTCCAAGTTGATGCTCCAAACATCCCAAACTTTGTAGTAATTTAGTATAGAATATGTTTATTTTTTTATTTTTCTTTCCTATCGAGCCCATCTTTAAAAACTATATAAAAACAAATGTCGCTTTCTAGTATTTGTTATAAATTATATATATATATAATATTAAGATGTCAGAACTATTTTTGAGAAAAAAAAAACAAAAAAGATAGAATAATAATATCATTAACAAATTGGGCGTATATCAAGACAATAGATAATATAGTTTATACAAAATATAATTCAAATTATTAAAACGGTTCTGTCTTTTCAGAAAAAAAAAAAAAAAAAAAACTCCTTTATAAACTTGTCGCCTTTTCGGAACATGCGGCCTTCTTTGCGGACGAATAATAAAGTATTTTTTTCTTAATGTCTTTTTACCGAACAATTTTTTACGTGTCAAATCATCATTGGACTAATAAAAGAAAAGAAAAAACTGTTGGGCAATCAATTAATTTTTCTTTTTGCAAAGGAGGCAATCAATTAGTCACACTAAAAAAGCATTATTAAAAAAAATAAAAATAAAATAATAATACTTTTTTTTAATGTCTAAATATTAATGTTTAAATGTTAACAATATAGCTCAATTCAATTCACGCAGAGATGTTGTTATTAAAAATATATATATTCAGTTTAAAGTACTTAAAAAAAATGTTTAATATTTTTTTTTTTTTAGTCCAACCATTGCACGGTGAAGATCGAACAATCGACTCTTGAAATAGTAAGTGATATCTTGATTTTTTAAATTATACTCACAAATATTAAAGTTTAATTTTGCGAATAAAAAAAGTTAAAAAAAGAAAAGAAAAAAGATCTTGTGCACAAGTTCTAAACTACTAATACTATTTATAAAATATAGGCATCGGTTAGATTTTGATCACTCGTTGGATTTTTTTTTTTTTTAACAAATGTCTAAGTTTCTAACTAAACACATTAAACATTCAGATAAATTACAAATGAAAAAAGTTACTATTTAAAAAAAAATAAAAAATCAAAGTAAATAAAATATCCATATAATTAATTTGTTAAAAGTTAAACCACAATCTTTCACGCCTTTAAAAGAGAAATAAAAGAGAAACACATGGGACAATATGTCAAATCGAGTATAACTAAATTGACCTAAAGTTGTGTTATTGATTAAGAGATTATGAGTTAATCCTCGTGTTAATTAAAATACCTTTGGAAAAAAAAACACATGGGCCAATATATAAGCAATATTTGATGGAAGTGAAGAACACCAAAGTTTCTAACTTGTTTTTATGCATGTATATTGTATCGTGTGTATTTTATAATTAAAAAATATATATTGTATTGATGTCATCAGCACTATCCATCGCGTGAAAAGTCTGTAATACCTTTTGTTCGCGATTCTAAAAAAAACGAGATTTTTTTCTTCCTAGAAAGTAATGACCATCACGATTCTCCCTCTCAACAATTCGTAGAGAGAAAATCGCGATATGGAGAATCACAAATTTCTTAGAAGGGTTGAGCGCGAGAGTACTACAAACTTTTCACGGAGGGAGGGAAATTATTGATCACGAAAAGAACAAAAATAAAATGTTTCAAAAGATCGAGTCATTTGACATTAAGATTTAGAGTCATCCGTACAAACTCTCACTTAACTTTAACTTCATGTGTTGAATATTAATTTTGAAATCACACAACCCTAAAAAATAGACTAAAATTTATGAAAAGATTAGTAGTGCTAGCCTTCCCTCTCGTGAACTCAAATTTTATATGATAATTTGGTAGGATACTAGGAAAAGATGGATTAATCAATAGCTTAGAATAAAGGTCCAAATAATAATTATCATAAGTTCCAAAAAAAAATCATATTGAATTTGAGGCACTATTCTCTTTCTGTCAAATTTTAATTTGGGGACATATCTTCAATCAATCACTAGAGGACAAGTTTCATTTTTCTTTTTAGGTTCAAGGGTCCCTCCAAAAAGATCAATTTTTTCTCTCCTTTTCATCCAAAACTTTGACCTAGTAGGTTTGATCATTATTAGGGTTTTAAAATCAGAGAGGAATATTTACGAACCTAGGTAGGATGATTCAAAATTCCCATAAATATTTCATTTAAAAAAAAAAAAAAATATATTTATAAAAATATTGAAATGAATAATAGATGTTAATATGAGCATAACTCAATGACATAAAATATTTATCCTTAATCAAGAAATCTAAAGTTGCCAACAAGAGCATAGCTCAACGGCATAATGTATCACCTAGTGACCATGAGGTCCTAGGTTCAATCCCCCACCCCAACATGTTGTCCAAAACAAAAAAAAAAAAAAAAAAATCTAAAGTTTGAATCCTCAAGTCACATATTATTGAACCAAAAATAATAATAATAAGTCTTTAAGTAGAAAAATACTATTTATTATTTATAATCTATTTGCAAAATTAAATTAGTGTATTTATGAAATAATTCCAAATATCTATTATAATTAAAAAATATATATATTAAGGTTTAACTTCATCATTCCAATTAATAAAAAATAATACATGCACACGGTACAAACTCAACCAACTAACAAAGACTACGATTTAGAGTATCGTCGTTTAAAAGTATAAACAAAAGACCATTATATTTATCAAATCGAATATAATTAGGTCGATAAATAAACCAAACATCTATGAAATAGTTGCATGCTTGAATAATATGGTCGAATCCTCATTATATATTAGTGAATCAATACAAAATAACGCTCTTATTTGACCACGTGACTTCTAAATTTAAATTGGGGAAGGGTATGATTTTTTATAGTTCAACAAATTTGGGAGGACCTAACCATCCATTTTTTGAATGTTAATGGATATCTTATTCATTAAGTTATATAATTTGAAAACCATTTTTAAAACACAAAATTAGTCATGATTAAATAATTGACCGACCTAATACTTCACTTACCACACAAACCAAATTTAAAAAAACAAAAGTTAATTACTAGTTAACCTAAGATTTTTTATATTAATGATGTACTTTAAATAAATTATTACAAAAATAAAGTAGTTACAAAATTAGGGTACCTAAATCGTGTATCATAGACATGAGTTTGCTAAATAGTGTCCATAATGCACGATTTAAGGGTTAATTCGTGTCTGATGGACACGATGTAGGGATATCTAGTGTACCATGGACACGATTTCTATGTAAATCGGGTACCATAGAAAGAAGTTATAACCACCTCAATTGTTTAAAAATTTGAATAAATTTGAATATATAATCAAAATCGTGTATCATGTACTCAAGTTGCTTACACAACTCGTGTACATGTTACACGAGTTCCATTAAAACTCGTGTTCATTGTATACGAGTTACGTCATAAATCGTGTACCATGGACACAATTTAAGAAACTTCGTGTTCATGGTACACGGATTTAGGTACTCTAATTTTGTAAATATTTTCAAAACTAACTTATTTCGGTAATAATTTATTTATAGTATATTATTAATATAAAAAATCCGTTAACCTGCCCTAGTTTTGAAAGAAGGAAAAAAAAACACTCAAATTTCTGTAGCTGTGTTCTTAAAGTTAATAAAAAATCAGATAAGAAGCGAAAAAAACGGGTTTAATTTAGAATCATCTAAATTCTAAACAACTTTTTCATTGATTTTTCTGTTTATTCTCGTGATCTTAATTATCTGATGATTGAGGGAAAAGCGATAAAAAGAAGAAGAAGAAGAAGAAGAAGAAGAAGAAGAGTGACCTTTCTTGGCCGGCGGTGTCCCAGATTTGGATTTTGATGAGCTTATCGGCGATCTTGATATTCCGGTAAGCGAATTCGACGCCGATTGTCGGCTTTGAGTCTAATCGGAACTCGGCTCTGGCGAAACGAGAGAGGAGATTCGATTTTCCGACGGCGGAATCGCCCGTCAGAACCGCCTTGAACAGATAATCGCAGTCTTCGTCGAACGAATCCGCCATTTCTCTGTTTCTTTCTCTGCAGAAAACAGAGAGGAGACGGTTCTTAAAACTGCAAACTAATAATGCATTTTCTAATTGTTTTATTTCGGCATATATTGTTTATGTTTCTTTATTGCTTTATTATTTTGTTTTTTTCTTTCCTTTATAACTTATAACTTTAAAAACTTTCCTCAAAAGCATAGTTTAATTGACAAGAATTTTCAAATTTAAATTATCTTCTCTACATGTTATAAAAAAAAACGCTCAAATATACAAATTTAAACATTCGATTTCGAGAATGTTGAATTCTCATGACATATTTGTTGTTCATTGAACTTTTAAAATTTATTTGGTCACGTTGAATAATGATTTTGAAATGATTAAAATCGTTTTTATCATGTTGAAAATTAATATCAAACAAATCTATAATCATTTGAAATTAATTTAATATTTTGTTTTACATTTTTATACTCGATTTTCATACCATCATAATTACTCAATATGTTTTCAACGTGATTTTGAACACGGGAAAAATAATGTTAACTATTTCAAAATCACTCACAAACATACCAACATATTTATAAATTGTAAATTTATTATACATTAAAATATAAATTTAGAGACAACCTTTAAAGTTTATGAACAAATTTATAATTTTTAATGTATTTATTAGACATATTTAAATAAATTTGGAAGGTTAAGAATCAATTTGCAATTTTTTATTTTATTTTTAGACAATCTATTTCAATTCTCTTGTAAACTCTTAAATAACTCAATTTGTTTGATTAAACAAGCCAGAGTGAACAAACATTGATGATGAAACAATATTATTAAAAGTGTTAAAGCATAGCTCAGCTGGCATATGTATGACTTGATGACCAAGAGGTCTGTGGTTCGAATCCCCCACCCCAATGTATTAAAAAAAAAATATATATTATTAAAAGTATATATATACAAATTACAACATTTATTTAATTCTATAACTCAATTTGATAAAATAAAATAAAAATGGATAGAAATTGATCCATTTGTCAAATTTGTATATATATATAATTATTTTTTTTCCCTTTATTTGGTTGTTTCGTTTGAGTGTAGTCGCATGTGAACAAACATTGATGATGAAACAACATAATGGATCGGGATGAATTTTTATTTTAATTTTATTTCCAAAAATATTATTTTTATTTTCCAAAAATATTATTAAAAGGGATCTGACCTCTCGGTGTCATTAACAAAGAAGGTGGCCCATAGCCTCCTGTCTCTCTCTCTTCAAACATTATCTCTTTGCTTTCTTCCCAATCTAAATTTCGTCACCATGATTATGATTTTGATTTTTTTTTTATTGTTTTACTAAAATATCAAATCGTTTGTTTTAATTCATTTTTTTTTAAGTTCAACTATGTGTATAGTGAAAGTTTCAAACGTCACATTTTTTTTTTTTAGAGACAAATATATAATGTTTTAACCCGTTAAATTATATTTAAGTGTTGCTTGTTTTGTTTTAAATCTTAAACTTTACATGTTGGAAGTTAAACGTAGATGCTTCCTTAAGAGTGGATTCGAGACGGACGGATCTTGGGTGGGTCGTGCGGGACCACCAAAGTTTTGTCATGCTCTCAGTGGCCAGTTTGATATAAAAATCTTAGAGGCTATGACATTGGTTGAAGGCGTGAAGACGATCTCTTCCTACTCGTCTCCTAACAAGTATCCAATTGAAGTTGAGTCTGATTGCTTGGAAGTGTATAATATTTTCAATGGAATTGGAGTGGACCTCACCCCAATTACTTTTTTCATTCGAGAAGCTTTGGACCTGAAAAAGGCAACTGGAGTAATATATTTTGCTCATGTGCCTAGCCTGGATAATGTTTTGGCACATCAGATTGCCTCTAGCGCTTCTGTGTCATTTCTAACGGCTCAGTGGGAGGATCTTGTTCCCTCGAGCTTTTTATTGTTTTGTGAGTCTGGTAGCCTTAAGGGTTCTTTTTCCTAGTTGAGCTTTAGCTCTAAAAAAAAAAAAAAAAAAAAAAAAAAAAAAAAAAAAAAAAGTTACAAAAGTTAATGTATTTTGTTAATTTATTTGATTGTTTCTTTTAAAAAATATATATATATATTTTGATTGTTTATTTTTTAAAATATATATATATATATATATATTTGATTGTTTAATGTCAACTATAGCGACAAGTGTTTGAAATTATCTATAATGGAAAGAAAGGGTGTTTTTAAAGTAGATATAAATTTTGTTAAGTAACTAATCCAATAACTAAATGACATCTTATGTTTATATAAGAAAGTGATGTTTTTTCTAAAGTTTATGAGTTATAATAGAATTTGAGAATATCTTAAGAACTCACTACAAAATATTTAAAAGACAATATAAATAATAAGCACGATAGGCTATAGAAGAAAAAACAAAAGTGAACCAAATTATTACAATGGGGCAAATTAGAGAAATGTTTAAAAACAATATCAGTTAATGATATATCTAATGTGTTACATTAACTCAAGAGTTTGAGTGGATGACTTAAAATTTTGTACAAAATCAACAAGTGGTTGCTAAAGAAGAGAATGATGATTTACTACTAGAAACATGAGAATAAATGACAGGTGAGACAAACCTTAATTAAGTAAATGAAGAAGAAAAATTGTCTTCTTCGATTTATGACAGGTTTTTGCGAGAAAAAAAAAAATCCAGATTTTCAAACTTAATGACAATTTTGTAATGTCCTCAATCGAGGACAATTTTACAAAGTCTTAAGTCGTTTACATTTATTACCTATCATTAGTTTGAACATTTCAAATTTTTCTTTATAAATTGATCATTTATGGGTTGTTTGGGCCCCCAACATGGGTGGAGTGGGGTGGGCTTAAATAACCCACCCCACGTTTGGGGCACCGAGTTATTAAACCCGGGTTGGGGGTTATTGTAACCCCCAACTTGCTACCGTGTTTACGGTAGAAGTTCTGTATTATTTTTTTTTCTTTTTTTTGTTGACCGATTTTTTTTCCACCAAATTTATCGATTTTTCCTCTCTTTGTTAGTTTGTTTGTTTTTTTTTTCTTTTTTTAACTCAATTTACCGATTTTTCCTCTTTTGTCTTCATCACCTCACCATTACTTATCTTCGATTTCATCTAAAATTTATCTCTCCATCGACAACGCTGAAGCCTCTTGTAGTAGATTATTTGTAATTTCCTAAATAATATTTATTTTTTTAACTTTTAAAAAATTAATATGTATACATTTAACTATACAATACAAAAAAAAAAAAAAAAAAAAAAAAAAAAAAAAAAAAAACCATAAACACATATTTCAAACTCCATGTTAAAGAAAATTGTATTCTAAACTCAGACTAAACAACTCTGCACCCCAAACACATACTTACTAAACCCAGACTATACAACTCTGCAACCAAACACAGACTATTATAACCCACCAACTATAATAACTCACCCTGCGCCTCAAACACCCCCTTAAGTGTTACTATGAAATAGCAAAAAGACCTTATGAACCTACATATTTATAAGCTTCAACATTAATTAATTAATTTTCATTTATTAATTCTAGATCACTTCAGTACAGGCTTAGAGTTACACTCTTATGCACTGAAAGACAAGTTATGTCCATGGATATAACCATTACACGAAAGTCGATCATTCATGAGTTGTTCGTAATTATAGTTGGGTCAAAAATTCGTTTTACCCCTGTAATTACATCTTACACCTTAAATACCACTAATTCTCTAATGAACAATTTGTTTATGATCCAACCATAAACTAAGTCTCCCTGCCAACAAGAACATAGCTCAAGTGACATAATCTAAGGACTAGTGACCATGAGGTCTTAGGTTCCATCCCTCACCCCAACATGTTGTAAAAAAAAAAAAAAAAAAAATCAAGTTCCCCTTGGGCCAACGAGAGGGTGAGACCCCATTGTTCAAGTATCGAAATCAACACTTAATGAATCTACTTTCCTTGAAGGAGTGAATCTCATCTTTTAAAACTTATGTTCTCAACTCCCTATTTGGTAAAGTCCCAAAATGGTAGACTTATTGAATCGACTATAAAAATCATTTTCCCCCATACAAATCAAAAGACGAGCTCTCACAAACAGGAGTTCATAACTCACTCATGATTAAAATCGAGTCACATATGATAATCCTGTGAAATATTAATTTTCTCAAATAACGGATTTATAAAGAAATATTATATATTTTGTGGTTCGGTCTTATACAAATTTATTGTATAGGATACCTCCACTCACATGTTTCTACATGAATGATTTGGATCAAATCATTTGTAACAATTACAAAGTGGGTCGTATCAATAACCTTACCAGGATAAAAACACTCAAACTTATCCATAAATGTACAAGATTACACTAATAACCTTAATTTTTTTTATATATAACCGAATAATTATTAATTAATTACGAGTCGTTAGGGCATAAATCTCAATAATCTCTCATTTGCACTAAAGTCGGTGAAACATGTATCCTAGGTCATATACTCTACACCCAACAATTCAGTTGATTTATGACTAAATTCGATCGGTCGGTTTCGTGTACGCATACTCATTCCTTGGGAAGAGGAAGTGTAAAACATGATGGTTCCTCTTTCCATGTATTTTAAAGACACAAAAAATCATTACTTTCCGATGTATTTTAAAGACACAAAAAAATTATTACTTTTACTATTTTTAATTTCTTTCTCTTGCCTTTTTCGATTTTTTCTTCTCCTCCCTCGTATGTCTTCTTCCTCATTTCTTCATGAGCAAAAGTCTTGCACGCATCGCCTAGATCGTCTCCCTCTTCCTCCTTTGCATCAAAGTTGCCGTCGTGATCTCTTGCAATCGCCTTTCTTTGTCAGGATGACGTCATAGTCGCCGCCTTTGCCTCAATTTCAATTTACTTTTTTTTTTAAACAAAAAGACAGTTGTGCGTCGAAACCGACCAACCAAATCTATCGATCGGCCGGTGTGAGGAGCTGGAAAAAAAGTCGATTTATAATATTTAAAAAATCGAAATGGTCGGTTCAACGTCGATTTGGACGAAAAATCGACTCCGACCGACCGATGCTTACCTCTAATATATAAGATATACTGTAAATTTATATTTTTCTACATTATGTTAAATTACATTAGTACACAAATTTAAGTATTTTTATAATATTTATGTTTCGATATATAAACTGTATTAACATAATGTACTATATTTTTAATTTTAATGCTCTTGTATCTACATTTAAATTATGTGATTATTATAATATATATACCTGATATTTATAATATGGTATGTACTGATTTAATTCTGGTATGCATCATTTATGGTGGCAAGTGAAACGATGTAGCCAACATGAGCATGGTTCAACCGACATATTGTATAGACTAGTGACCAATAGGTCACGGGTTCGACCCCCCACCCTCACATGTTGTTAAAAAAAAAAAGTGGAACGATGTAGATATTTACGTAGACTACCATGTTTCAGAGATAATGATGGAACCAAGAATGTCGTTCCTGCATTTGATGGTCACTATAACGACAAAGCTGAATGAGTTGTACAAAGCTGAATGAGTTGTTTGCATTTGATGGTCACTATAACGACAAAGCTGAATGAGTTGTTTGGGGGCGCTCAGAGAATTGTAATATTATGTGAATAGTAAATATTATTGAGACACTCCAATTACTTTATTTACTTTGGACTTAAATAATTGGTGGTCAAACGTCGACTAAGTTATAATAACCTACTCCACCTAGCTCCAAGTTATTGCCCCAAACACCCTCATGAAATGTTAGGTAATTTTGATTACCCATATGTATTTGATAGCTTAAGAACACCATCTTTTATAAATAAGGGTCAATTGTTGGATGGCACAGATGTTACTATATCCTGCGGTTTCTCACTGGTAAGAGGTTATAGGAACAATCTATGAGTCATCTTAGATAATATGTATGTTGTTGCTTTAAATATCAGTTGTTTACAATCCGAGGGTCGATTTCATCATACCTTTGATGTTGGTAAAATATCAGTTGATTTTCACATTACAAAATTACATGTTTAGTGGGAACAAATATTTACCGAATGTATTGCATTCCATTGCACTTAGAGACAATTTTCAATACAACTGTAAAATCCCACAAATAGTTGCTGGTTGTGAGATGTCTTGTTGAGTTTTGTCAATGGTTCATGCATGCTTGTCGATATGTACATCATAACAGTGAGACGTGGACAGTAAAAAAGTACATGTTCTACTAACGTTGTATTGGATGATCACAAACAAACAAATTGCTATGTTATTAATTAATGTATAACGAACAATATAAACATTAATGCTAATGAATTAAGTACTCCAAAATAAACTATTTCTAATACTATGAATGAACATGACATTCACATTAATTACAAAAAAAAAACACGGTGTGCTGAAAATTTTGCCATAAATGAAATCAGATGACTCGTGCTGATTCGTGCTCAACAATCTCATCCCTTTCATATATGATTAAGATGAAAATTTCAGATATTATTCTTTATTTCCCGAAACTTAAAAACCATACTCCCATATTGTAAAATTCATGGTATATTTTTTATATGTCGATGACGACATGAGATTTCAATACCTTTTCATGTCGTATTTTGCGCCTATTACTGGATAGAAGTACTGGTAATCAATTATCTATGTTGATGATACTCATTCGAAGAACAAATTACTTTAATCCCAGCTTGTACTTTGGATGTTAATGATCAAATATTCTCATTGTGTTATTCAATTAATAAATACTCTACATTACAATATATATAATAAATACTTGGTATGTCAAACCAAGCATAGCTCAATTGGCATAAGGTTGTGTCCGTGACTAAGAGGTCATAAGTTTAATCCTCACCGTTGAAAAAAAATAAATGCCAAACTTTTCCTCTTTATTATTTCATACATACTATTCTATTTCATAAATACAATTTATTCTTTCATAAATGCTTGCTTATAGTTTTCTTTAATCTCCAAACTTTTTAAAGTTTTTTTCACCTTTCCAAACATTTTCGAATCATCTTTGAACCCAGATGATTCGAGAATGGGTCACCGGTATTCTACCTATAACAACACCCAAACAATTTTCTCTCACTTAAAGAGTAAGACTAACAACTCACGCTTTTTATACATGTAATTTTATACCATATAACATAACATTATCGTGTTTTAGTGTAAGGACAATGTCATTTCCAAGAGGACTCATTTACGAGCTCATGTAACGGTGCAAGCTCTCTTCTTGCACTACAAAGCATACTAAATGCCTCTAGCATTGATATGCCCATGACTTCAAACATCTTATACCTTAAGTTAACTCCTCCGGATAGTTTCCAAACCAATCTTCTAAATCAGCTTTGATTGGACAACGACTAGGCTTTAACTTGTAGCAAGCCTACTTCACAATGCTCCACCATTCATAAAATTGATAGCAATTCAATAAATCATAAAAATTTGAAACAATTGATAGAGGCGATACCAAGCATAATTAAGTGGATATGAAAAGGCACTAATTACCATGCAAAAGCTCGATGGTTCCGATTTCGATCTTTTAACCCTGCAAAGAGAAAAGAAAAAAATAACCATGGATAAAATGAAGCACAAAAAACTAAGTGGTAGTCTAGCCCATTCTTACCCCAAAATAATTGAGTTGGCCCCAAAGCCCATCAAAGAGAAATACTGGGCTGAAAAAAGAGAAGGTAGAAAATGACCCAAGAAACAGAGGAAAGAGACCAAAATGAGGGACGCAAAATGAGAGTACGCGTGAAGGACAAAATGCAAGATAATGAGTAATGGTGACCCAGATTTGGAGGACTCTAAAAACCTTCTCGACGCAAAATCTTTGTTCTGTCCTAAAAATTGCTTTATTCTCTCTTTGCGTTGAGAATGAAGAAGAAGAACAACGACGACAACCATCACCAAATTTTTACTCTCTGTCTCAAAAAACTCCATAAACAACAATCACCCCTAGGAGTGTACAAATGACCCGTGGACTACCCAACCCAAATTGTAAGGGTTGAATTGATTTGTTTTTTTTTGAAAAACTGAATTTTTGAATTGGTTCGCGGGTTGACAATTTTTTTTGGCTCGGTTGAACCCGAATTGATATATTAAAAAAAAACATATGAATTAGTATTCACATCCTTCGAAAAGAAAAAAAAAAAAAAAAAAAAACTCACAACGAATTGAAATCGAGAAAACCTAAATTCCTTTCTTCTCTCGCCGGTCGCCAACAGGCCGCACGCCGCACGCCGCAGCTCCCTCCTCTCTCCTCTCTCATCTCGCCTCTCATCGTCGTCGTAGCTTTTCCTTTTCTTTTTTCATCGCAAACCAACCGGAGCTTTTCCGGCCACCGTTTCTTGTTCATCCGAGGTAAAATAATTATTTTCAAGTTTTGTTGGTTTAGGTAGATGTTTATTGTTTTGACTGGAAGTTATTTTCAATCGTTAGGGTTTGGCTTCTGCACTATTTATTTTCGTGGTGGTTACGAAATCCCCCGCTCTCTCAGTCGATTCTCTCGTCCGGCCGTCGCTCGCTTCTCATCTCCGAGGTATTCCTCAATTCTTTATTTGATTTTTTTTTCTTTCAGTTTTTCAATGGCTATGAGCTATGATATGAGCATTCTGTATTAGTCTATTCCTTATTTTTCAAATCAAAGTTTGAACATTTTTCCATCCTTGAACATCTAAGCCAGCTCGGCCATTTTGATCCGGCTCCCTTCTTTCTAGATTAAGATGCTAACCATTTTTTTCCCTATATATACTGTATTTTGTGTAGCTGTGCTATTTTGATATGAGCTGTATTTTTGTTTGAACATATAAACCAGCTCGGCCATTTTGAACCTGTATTTTTGTTTGAATTACTGTATTCGCTGACCCTGGGAACTTTTTAATATTTGATATTTCAGTTTTATGAGATTTTAATTATTAGTTGCAATGTATTTGTATTTGTGGAATGTGGATAACCATAGTATTTCAAATAATTAATAAAATTATTAAAAAAATAAAAACAATCCGGTGACCCAATCCAACCCGAAAATAGAAGGGTTGGGTTGACTCGTATGCTGGGTTGGGTTGGGTTTTTTACCCCACCAATCCGAAATTTCGGGTTGGGTCAAAAAAACCCTTCCAACCCAACCCAAGTACACCCCTAATCGCCACCAGCAAGATCCAAAGCCGCCCTCTTTCACATACAATACTATGCTCTTCACCAACACCAGGTACCTCTTTCCAATTAGTTTTTTCTTTTATTTTCTTTTCATTTCTTCCATGTTCTTTTGTTTTTTCTAGATTATGTTTATTTCTTGAGAATTTGTGCGAAAAGGGAAATGGAGTTTCGGAGGCTAATGCTGATGCATTGCCTTCTTCTTCTCTTCAAATGCTTAGCTCCTTAATTACATTTGTTTTTTCACTTTCCCGTTTTCCTACTCTACCGTTTTGTTTTCTCAACCTTCGGACATAGAAGCGTAATGATTCAGGAATTATTTTTTTACTTACTGTCTTTCCTTGGAGTACGAGGACTAACCTTCTATCTTGAAGAATTTCATTGCAAAAATCTTGATTTCATAAAGTTGAGCTTGATTTCCCCCCTTGGAATCTTAGTTCCACGTAATTGAAGTCATATGTGGGTTTGGACGTACAAGTTTCTGAGGTAGGAGTTGGACTACGAGCCAAACCTGAGCTGAGCTTATGGTTAGGCATTTCTAATTCCTGTCGAGACTCGTCCCCCTTGTTTTACAATGTAATGTTCTCAAATAATGGGTTTCGATTTAAAAAAAAAGTTGGAACACGAAATTTCGTGGTAGGATTACACTTATTGTTAATACGTATGTTCCGTTTTTCAATTACAAACCCACTAAATGTTACCTTGAACATTTTTTTGGTGTTTGTTTTAAATAATGGGATTTAATGTTTATCTACAGTTGAAGTGATTTTTTTAGTACAACAAATGAGGTATGAGGATTTGAACCTCTGACCTCAAGGGAGGTAAGGTAGTACATGCCAATTACCATTGAGCTATGCTTTGGCTACTGTTCAAGAGATTTACAATTATTTTTATGGTGATATATTGATATCTTCCAATTTCATTGCAAAAACTTGGGTAGTACTGAATGACTATTTTGCTCTCCATTATGTGTAGTGAGAATTGACATTATGAATACTGAAGAGAGAGGGAACAAATTGGTTGGTAACATGTGTTGTTACACACACACAAAAAAAAAAAAAAAACATGTGTTGTTACACTTTAGGATTCAATGCATTTGATGATTAGTATGTAACGACCCCAAATTTTAGACCTAACAAGGCATGTTACTAGAATCGACCTTTAACTTTTATTTGATACTAAAAGTAATGCTTCGAGAATTTCGGCAGCAAACGACGTATTTACAAAAAAACCCACCCATCTACCTATCACCTGAAATAGTTAGTGGACATGCAATAGCGCACACAGTTAATCAAAGGAGGACATCCTAAAGCTTTCCACGCAACACTCACAACCCATGAAACTAACTCAGCATGGAAGAAAACATCCAACCTTATTAACCTTTTCAGAACAATTCCATCTACAGAATAAATCTAACATAATCTTATTAACACGTCAATGCTAACCTCAACCAAAACAGAGACGATGTAAATTATTAACTTTAGCCAAAATTCACAATGCCAAAAGAATAAAGAATAAATAATAAAGGTACGATGTCCGACAATAAAAAAAACCTAGAGCAACTTGACATGACCGAGCTAAGCTCAACAAAACTAAAAATAAGAACCTAGCTAATGGTATCCCTTTCTCACGTCTCCTCGTCTGCATCACCACATTCGTAATACTCTCCATCACCTGCAAAATCTGTTAGTGGGTCAATACTTGACGTGTATTGAGTAAGTAGCTCCCACTTGAGGAGCCATCAACCAACATACACAAACAAGCCACAACATGTTTTTCGCAACCAAGTTTATTCACCTGAGTCATACACAAACAACAATATAAGCGCACATAAACAATGCATAATCAACTCTTGTCGTGCCCATGCAACTCGACTCTAGCTTCACAAGCTCTCTTAGATTCTACTGAGTTCTCTAAGTCCACTCTCGAACTCCACTGAGTTCTCTCAAACTCAACTCGTGGCCCTCACAAGCCCTCTTAGACTAACTCCTTCGAGTCACATCGACCCCTAGCCATTTACCCAGGGCCTCAACAATTTTATACAGCGCTCAACGTTCGATCCTTGACCATTTATACCCAAGGCCTCAGATTGTTGCATCGCCCCTCGACCATTTTTACCCAAGGCGCACCGATGACTTTACAACTCACTCAAACCACTGATGGTCCTCACAAGACCTCCGAGACTTACTCCTTCGAGTCACATCGACCCCTGACCAGTTATATCCAGGGCCCCGACACTTCTCTACGACGTTCAACGTTCGACCCTTGACCATTTTTACCCAAGGCGCACCGATGATTGTACAACTCACTCAAACCATTCATGGCCCTCACAAGCCCTCCGAGACTTACTCCTTCGAGTCACATCGACCCCTGACCATTTATACCCAGGGCCCCGACACTTCTTTACGACGCTCAATGTTCGACCCTTGTCCATTTTTACCCAAGGCCTCGAATTGTTGCATCGCCCCTTGACCATTTTTACCCGAGGCACATCGATGACTTTGCAACGTATTGACCCTTCCCTCGACGCTCAATACTTGCTTTCCAATAACGGTGACATATCACCCCTCGACCATTTTTACCCGAGGTGCACTGATACTCACCCAACTTTCCTGTAACCACAAGTTACCCCATGTGACATACCACCCCTCGATCATTTTTACTCGAGGCGCACTGATATTCACTCAACCTTCCTTGTAACCACAAGTTACACTATTTTCTCACAGTCTCACCAGGGTACATGAGTCCTACATCATGCACCTACACCATGTTCACACCTGAGATACATAAACACACACAACCTGCTCACAACAAACATCACATGCTCATTCACACAACATGTCATACATCAAATCATCCACACACTATGTTTACACCAAGAACATCACAATTGCTACCACAACATCCACAACATGCTCATCACACAATTAGAGATGTCCATTTGCCCCGCCCCGCCCCGCCCCGCCCCGAATGGGACGGGGAATCCCCGATTACACGGGGAATGAGGTAGGGAGCGAGGATTTTTTTTTTGCCCCATTAGCTAAACGGGGCGGGGACGGGTAATATCATACCCACCCTGCCCTGTTTACCCGCCCTGCCCCGTATACTTTTATATACATACATATATATACTATTCATAAAAAAAAAAAACTACACACTCTTTTTTTGGTCTAAAAAAACACACATCTTACCAATAGAGTTCCAAAAAAACACACATCTTACAAATAAAGTTTATTGAATTAAATATATATAATATTAATCAACTTAACAAATAACAAAACTTTAAAAAAAATGGATAAGAATAAATTAAAAAGTAAATTACCCGCGGGGAATATCCGTTACCCGCCCCGTCCCTGCAAAATTAAACGGGGAATTTCGCGGGGATGGGTAATGAAATGGGGGACGGGGACAGAGGCGGGGAAGACATTACCCGACCCCGCCCCGCCCCATGAACATCTCTACACACAATTCAGCAACACTAAGCACTCAATAGTGCTATGTCCTATCAGAGAAAACATATTCAACAACACACAAATATTGCTAAGCACTCATGTGCTCTTAACAAAGAACATATCCAAAGTACACAAAATTGCTAAGCACTCAGAAGTGCTTAGTCTTATTAGAGTAAATATATTCCAATACACAATGTTGCTAAGCACTCAGATGTGCTTAGTCTTATCAGAGACAATATAATAGCATAATGCAATTCATACATTTCATAACATATATACAAATATTTAAACATACAACGTGCTACATACAATACACGAACTCAACAGGTAGAAGCCACTTACCGATTGATCCTAAAATAATCCAAGAGATCCCAGGATAGTTCGACGCCTACTTAGGACGCTCCGAATCGAACCTAAGCTACAAAGATAAATCTCATCAGTTAGGGACCAATTTACAGCACTTTAACTAGCCTTAAAAGGGTTTAAATGAATCTTTACCGCTTGAAATTCACATAAACCGACTCGAATCTAACTGGTGGGTAAATGGGGAGTGTTTGGAATGATTTGGAGCTGCAAACATAAGATTTCTACCCGTTAGGACTTAAATTACAGCACATATAAAACCAAGTAAAAGGATTAACATGCGTTGGTACCTACTGTCTTACCCAAAAGTAGTCGAATGTGCCTTGGTTGCTGTCCGATGAAGCCTAAACTGCAAATTTGAAGCCGTTAGAGAATGGGTAATTCAAATCTAGCATTGATTAAGCTTGGGTCATTGGCGAAACTTACCAAAGAGATGTAAAATGCCACTGATTTGACGGGAAATGCGCGGGGAGGTCACACCTATATAGAAAGGAGTGATTCAAGGGTTTTCAAGTCTAAAAGAGTGCGGAATTGGAAAAGGAACTCACCGTCGAAGATCGTTGCCAACAATCGCTGAAATTCGACGCAAAAAATGCCGCTCAAGGGTGTGCTCGTGTTCGTCGCTACGAATCTGGACCACTCGTACACCAACGCTTGTTGCAAAGAAAAAGTTGTGCAGGGATGGACGTCGGGATCACGTCTCTGAGGCCTATCGTTCGGATTGCTGGCGAGGATCGCCGGAGAGAAGATCCTTCGCTTGCAGGTGCTCGCGCTGCCAACACCACCGAAGAACAAAAGGTTGCTCGCTCTTGGTGGTCATCGAAATCGACTGCCGTCTGCTCGTGCGTGCTCGGCGAATGCCGAAGAAGAGGGAAAAAGCACCGCTGGTCGCCACCACACCGCGGCCCGAACACGCCGCCGCTCGTCGAAGATCGTTGATGGAGGAAGCTGATTGAAGAGCGTCGCTTGCCAGAGGTGGATGAAGAAGACGTTGCTTGCTCTGCTGTCAGAGTCGTTGGCCGAAGGAGGAGGTTGCGTTGTGCGCCGGAGGAGGAGAAAACGAGAGTAAGGGAGAGAGATGGGCGGTGGGGAGGAAATGAAAGTGAAGGAAGAGAATTATTTAGGTTTTCTTCTCTTCCTCCTTTCTTTTATTTTTTACTTACCAAAATCCTTTATTTTCATAAAACAAAATTCAACTTAACCTCTTTTGACCAATTAAAAAATCTTTCCTTTCTCCATTTAAAACACTTTTAAATTCAAAACTCATCTCTTTTCTCAATAAGTAGTACAATTTATTTAACTTGAGGGACTAAACTCAAATGCTAATTTGCCAAAATTAGAACCCATGGCGTTACATAGTACCTTAGACATTCCTTCTTTAGATGGTTCTGATAAGGTATTTAATAAAATTATGATCAAAACCTTGGATTCCTCAGAATACATTGACTTTGCCCTAGTGTCTTTATTTAAATCTTTTATCTTTTGTTCGATGAGATAGAAGTTGTACATCCATCGTTTTGCATGTTCTTTTTGCCCCGCTTTTTATTAATCATTCAGTGTTGCATGATATGACTATGGGGCTAACTGCAGAGGTATGCGAGTTTGTTGTGAGTTACCTTTTATTCCTTTTAGTAATCCCATCTATCTATCAAATCTATCAAAATAGAAGTAATGTCAATAATAGTGATAATAGCGCATGCTGTTTTCTGTACCAAAGGGGACTGAATGTAGTTTTGAGTTTTTGTAAGTTGTGTCTAGATTTCCATTCCTTAATACATTGTTTCCAATTTTACTTGTATATTACGAAATGAATTTTTTCGTGCACAATTTAATGATATATTTATATGTTCAATATATTATTATTTATTTTCTATAATTTCGTTTGTTGAACTTCATTTTTTCTGTTTTATTCTATCTTAATGAAAATAAATTTTTAGGCAGGTATTATAAAGAATTTCAAGAATTAATAATGGTCATATGAATTTGCTGGGAGTATACTTTTTAACCTATCTCAGAATTAGCAATTCTGATACGTTCAGTTCATAAAATTAGGTTCTAGACTGATGGAAGGCCACTTCCTACTCCATGGCATTTGCAGAAGTTGAAAAAAGTAACTCCAGCGCAGCATCCTGCTTATATAGCTAATGAGAATTTGAAAACGGTATCAGAAAAGTAAGGAAAAGTTCATGAAGAAGAGGACAATTGAAACAACCCTCCGAAGTGTTCATCAGGAAAAGTTTGTGACTACCTTCATTATATAGTACATTAGAACTGGTGTTTTAATTTCATTCACACACCTGTTGCCAAGCACTTCCAAAATGATTGAGTAGGAAGTGGCCTTTCAGTCTCCAGAAGTGATAAGCAATAATCTACATTATCTTAGTGGTTTATTCTTTGGCCTTAAAGTTTGAGCAACCTCTAGTTGATGTAAGCAGGAATAGGAGTACTCAAACTGGAGATTAGTTGAATTCTTAGGGGACAATATGGAAGCAAGAGATGAATATACAGAATCAAGACCTAATAATAATGCTGAAGCCGTACAAGAAGCCAAGGCCAGTGTTGAAGTTGAAGTGCTAACTTGTTTTTCAAATGAGCAAATGCACTCAGTTCCTGACTATCAGGAATTGGGAATAACTCCAGAATGTACCAGCAAAACTGGCGGTCCAGATGAAGAAAAACCAGGGGTCCGGCAGAATATGGAAGAAGAGATTAAGGAACCAGAAAAACCAGGGGTTCAGCAGAATATGGAAGAAGAGAATAAGGAACCAGAAAATCCAGGGGTCCAGCAGAATATGGAGGAAGAGAATAAGGAACTTTGTTCGGGAGATATGCTTAGTGAGGTATCAGAAAAAAATGATCGGACTATCTCTAACCTTGCTGATAATGATCAAGTTGAAGCTGACAATTTATTATCCAGTGATAAAGATACTGAAAATTTAATATTACCTATTGAAGTGGAGACAACGACTCTTCTTAATGAGTGCTCGGAACTTCCACCTGAAGATGTCAACAAAAATTATATCGAACAGATGAACCCTCCTATCGAAGATTTAACCCAAAGTACTTCTATCCAAAATTTAGAAACAGTCCCCAGTAATTCCCGACCATTGGGTTGCAATGATAAGAGAATTTTGAAATCAAAGAAGAAAAATTGTATGTTAAGGTCCCTTGCAAGTACTGACAGAGTTTTGCGTTCAAGGACCCAAGAGAAAGCAAAAGCTCCTGAACCAAGTAATGACTTGAATAATTTTACTGCTGAAGAGGGAAAAAGGAAGAAGAAGACGGGAAATATAAAAGGAAAGGGAGCAAGAGTTGATGAGTTTTCATCTATCAGGAATCATTTGAGATATTTAGTGAACCGCATCAAATATGAACTGTGCTTGATTGAAGCTTATTCTAGTGAAGGCTGGAAAGGGTTCAGGTTTGTATTTTCCCCTTTAGTCTTACATTGACTGCGTCCTGATACTTTCTTGTATTACTTCGTCTTTGATGATTTTGATAGATGGTCATTGACTCATTGTGTACACGCATCCATTGATTCTATTTCTGTGGTATTTGTTTAATTTGAATTGCTCCCCTTCAAGTTCTTGTTAGATTTGCATACAGTGCATTGTGAATGAAACAAAGAATTAAAAAATAAAGGTAGGATAATGAATCTCCTCCATAAAGCTATCCAAACACCAAATTTAAAAGCTTGTTACAGGTCTCTACCCCATGGTTGAGAGTGGATCTGGTTAAAAGCTTGTTACAGGTTTACAGCCTTATGTAGTTACCCTTATTGTTTCATTTTTAGCAACTATTACTTACAAGTGCTCACGCTGTCTTCTTCGATGCTTTCAAGATTTATGACTTTAACCAAGTCAGACTTCTAGAACTCCTACCTACAAATAGCTTTAATTATAATAAACCTAAAAGTCAAATCTATTGTTAATTCATTCTGATATGAAGTGGATGGCAATTTTTATGCACCATATGTTTGGATCAATATTGAAGTTATTGTTATAATTTGATATTTGTTTCAGTCATTAATGATTCCTATGATTAATTATCTTTTCATTTCATCTATCATAATGGATCGTAATGAAATGCATGGCATCTGCTGATCATTACTATAACCATGCAGTTCAGATAAAGTGAAGCCCGAAAAGGAACTTCAACGGGCATCAAATGAAATAATGCGACGCAAATTGAAAATAAGAGATCTATTTCAACGTATTGATGCACTTTGTGCCGAAGGGAGGTTTTCTGAATCCTTATTTGATTCTGAAGGACAGATAGACAGTGAGGATGTAAGGGGATATTTTTATAAATTTAATTTTTACTAAATGTTATTTTTTTTATTCATTCTGCATAAATTTTGGCTCTATTAAAACGTCTACATTTTGTGACAAATGACTTCATTGTGAACTTCTGACCTTGCATCAGATATTCTGTGCAAAATGTGGATCCAAAGAACCGTCACTTGAGAATGACATCATACTATGTGATGGTGTTTGTGATCGTGGGTTCCATCAGTTCTGTTTAGAACCACCTTTGCTAAATACAGACAGTAATATTCCCACTGCCAACTAGAAATTAAAAGGTCGATTTGTGTTTCTCATGTAAATTTCATTCATGCTCCCTTCTTTCCTCTCACAGTTCCGCCGGATGATGAGGGATGGCTATGCCCTGGATGTGATTGCAAAGATGACTGCATGGATCTGCTTAATGAATTTGAAGGATCAAATCTTTCTATTACTGATGGCTGGGAGGTAATTAAAATTTTGCAACATATATTCGAACGGTGCTTTTTTGGTTGTTTGTTATTTAGTTATCTTCCTCTAACTGTGCAGAAGGTCTATCCTGAGGCTGCTGCAGCAGCTGTTGGACGAAACTCTGATCACGCCTTGGGTCTTCCTTCAGATGATTCTGAAGATGGTGATTATGATCCTGATGTTCCAGATACTATTGATAAGGACAAGGACGATGAATCAAGTTCTGATGAATCGAGTTCTGATCAATCAAGTTCTGATCAATCTGGGTATGCTTCTGCTTCTGAGGAATTAGAGGCTCCACCCAATGATGACCAGTACTTAGGTCTCCCTTCCGATGACTCGGAGGATGATGACTTTGATCCCAGTGCTCCAGAACTTGATGAAGGTGTTAGACAACAAAGTTCAAGTTCTGATTTTTCATCTGATTCTGAGGATCTAGCTGCACTTGACGATAACCGGTCTTCTAAAGATGATAACCATGTGTCTTCTTCATTAAATAATACTATGTCTATGAAAAACTCAAATGGGCAAAGCTCTGGATGCGGTCTTAGCAAGAGTGCACTACATGATGAGTTATCAAGTCTGCTAGAGTCAGGTCTTGATAAGGATGGTCTTGAACCTGTTTCGGGAGGACGACAGGTGGAACGATTAGATTACAAAAAGCTCCATGATGTGAGTATTCTCTTATAATCACAATACATTATATTCTTATAAAAGAAAAAATTATATTGCTATTTGCCAATTTATTCTTTGAAGTATATTGGTGACTCTCCCTCAACATTATGAAAACATAGTTTTTTTTTACAAGAAACAAAAACCATTTATTGATAATATGTAATGGAGTACATAGATCCTATCGAGAAACAAAACAAAACCCCCTCAACAGAATGAGAGGTCGACAAGCGAGAAATACAAAAAAGGGAAACAAAAAGATGAATTTCAAACGCAATGGTTGAGAGGTTTCTTTCACTTTGCTCAAAAAGTCGGTCTTTTCAGGGGTGGAGGCTCAAGGGTACTAGTTTTTTGTTGGCGCGTGGGTAAGTTGAATTTCAAACGCAATTGGTGAATCTTTGCCGGCGCATGGGGTTGACTTCACCGGAGGATTTTTCACATGGATTCCGGCCGTGAAGCTAATGAAAGATTGAGCAACAAAAAAGGGATCAATGTGAACCAAAAAAGACGATGAAGTTGCTGTTTTGATAAGAATCGTTGCGGGGAGGAAGCCCATTTGATTTTCTTTAACTTTTATACATACCTCCATCATGTCCATTCGGGCAAGGGTCTTGTTGGTTGTTTCCAAGTTACCTCCACAACCATTTCTGATTTTAGACAATGTATCAATGGACCATAAATACATTGGTATGTTTCTGATTTTGATCCATCCACCATATATGGACCAACCTTTGTTTTTGCAGAGAATGGTGCCTTGTTCCCTATCTAGGACAAATAGGAGAGCCCTATCCGGCTGTAAAGGGCTGATGAAACTTGAATTTGTGATATCAAGTTGGATATAGCTTTTAAAATTTCATGCCAATCATCATGAAAGTGTTCCCGGTAGATGATAACAACTTTTTTCGGGTAGAAATCAGCAAGCTCATACTTGAAGCTCATACTTGAAGGAGGTCTTTTTTGGAGCTCTCTTGCTTTGTGGTGCAACTGTTGGGATTTTGGTTGGGTTTAAAGGCGAAAATGTATGCGGAGCTTTCAAAACATCTTTATAAGATAGATTGCTGTTAATGGCTAGATGTTGGTGGCTGTTGAAGGCTTTAAGAAGAGAGAGAACTTTTCAAACCAGATTTATTGTTTCCCACAGGGACAATGATCTTATTCAAACCCCCATTAGCTCCAAGTTTCACAATTTTGGCACAATGTCCCTTCCGAGTGTTTAGTTTTTCTACCCATAGGTCATAAGTATCAAGTCGGCTTTTCTCGAAGTATTTCTGGTTAAGGAGGGACAGTGAGGAGCTCAGTGAACCGAGTGACAAGCCAAATGTGGGATTTCTTGTTGAGGGAATGTGTGAAGGACCTTTCTTTCGTAGCTTTTGTTAGGGAGAAACTTCCACCCCTTGTTATGAAGAAAGTTTTTCGATCTATGGTAATTTTTGTGACAAGAAACAAGAAAATTCATTGAGAAAATGAAAAGAGACTAACGCTCAAAACAAACAAACTCCACAAGGGAGGAAAATAAAGCAAAAGCTAAGAATAAAATTACAAAGGAACCCGTTGAGATTAATATCTCGCAAAGATAAGTTTACAAAGGACTTAGAGAGAGAACACCAAGAGGAATCTTTCAGATGAGCCGCTTCATAACAATCGAGCCAAGGTCGACTTTTTTTCTGGAAAACCCTTTGATTTTTTTTTTTTTGATGTATGGTAATAGTGTGGTGGGTGACTGTCCATGGCCGGAGAAGGGTAGCTAAATGGTGGAGGGGCATTTGGGCGGGTAGAGGTGGGTTGGGGAGGACTGGAGGGGGGAGAGAGAAGTGAGAGAAAAGAGAGTATGTTGGAAGTTTTAAATTTGAAACACATCTACATTATGAAAACATAGTTGATTGACCATATGTCTTTTATTTATTATTATTTTTTTTAAAGAATATAACATTACATATGTGGGGTGGGAGTTCAAATCTTTGATAGGGAAGGTTACTAATGTCTTAATCAGTTAAATCAAGCAGGTTAACAATATACCTCTTATTTTGATTATTTATCGTGGTAGAAAGACATTCCTTCTCTGACAGTAGTATTTATAGTAATCTATATATGATTAAAAAAGGGAATCACATTTTTTGGTCCTTCAACTTTTAACTTTAGTTTGCTTGCAAATTTTACAATTTAAACCACAAATTTTCAGAAATAGTTCAAAATATTCCGTGCCTTAGATTTTTTGTTAGCTAACAAATGAAAAGTTGACTAAGACACTTCTTAAATTACTTTTATAATATTAGTTACACACACTGATGTGGTGCTACAAAATTCATTATATATATAATTCCTTGTTTGGCACAAGAAATAATATACTACTTTCTAAATGGTCCTTGAGCTCTTTTGACCTATATTGACTAACGATAAGATGATTTGGTGGTTAAATTGTTAACTGTACTGGGTAATTTTGCAATAATATATTCGTTTAATAGTATCTTTTTAGTGATGGACATGTGAGTTGACAATTTTCTCTCGTTTTTCTTCTTTCTTTTTTCCCTCTCCCTTTTTTCTCCAGTGAATTTTGTCGGTGACGGCAGCGCCGTCGTTCGCTCTTCTCTCTCCTTTCCCTCTCTTTCTTCTCTTCCTCCTCTGCAAATATTCGTTACTGTTCCCATTGTTGGGAGTCATCGTCAATAAATGCGAGCCTAGATCTGAAATAACGAAGGGGAAGCTTCCCCTTCGTTTCTGAACAAATCTGGCATGAAGGGAAAGTCCCCTTTTGTTCTCCAGGGATTATGGCTATGGCAGTAGATGCGGCGAAGGACTGAGAGAAGAGCGGGTAACAATGGATCTCCATCGTTGCCAATAAAGGAGAAGAGGGGAATGGAAAGAAGAGAGAAAAACTATTATTAAATTAATATATTTTCAAAGCACCCAGTACAGTCGGCAATTTAACTACTAAATCATCTTATTGTTAGTCAACTAACCGTCAAAAGAGCTTCGGAATCACTTAGAACCATTTTCCAAACTTTAAAGACTAAAAATGGCTTCCCTTTTAAAATTCTAGGGACCAAATAGACAATAACTCCAAACTTTAGGAACAAAAAATGTATTTTGCCATTATTAATATTATTAAAAAAAATATTTTAAAAAATGCCAAGCTTTCTCTTGCTAAAAGAAATAAATAAACCTATTTTTTTTGAAAACTTATGAGGTCAATTAGACTTAGAAAAGGGTAATTTGCCTTTAAAAAATAATAATTTGTAATGCAATTTTTTTTAGTTTTCATATTGGACATCAGTCAATATTCCCTTTCTTTGGTTGCAACGAGTTAATTTTTATTATTATTTAGGGTTTTTTTTCATAAACTTGATATTCTACAGAGCAGAAAATAGAGAGATTTGTGTTCCATGCTTTTTTAGTTTCAGTATGAGAGTACGTTCCATGCGTTTTGCCAGATTGTAGAATGGGAAATCAGTAGTAAATGGTTTCTCATTCTTTTCTCCTCTTGTAATTTGTAAATTATTTTTTAGTTACTTTTATTATTTGTTCTTTGTCAAAAAAAATAAAATCAAGTTGTCATGTCCCCATTCAAGATGTGTTTATTTAACTTTAGTACAACATATTTATGTGTCTTGTGTGAATAAAAGGAATGTACTTCTGCATTAAATGTTTTATAAGACGAAGTCTAGATATTCAACATGGCTCTTGCTTGGTTTTAGATTAAATGAGTTGATGAATTCCTATTAGTTTATACTATTTCCCTATTACATTATTGAAGGAGACATATGGGAATGTTCCTACCGACTCAAGCGATGATGACACATTCGGGAGTATTTCTATGGATTCAAGTGAGGATGGAGGTTGGGGTAGTAGTACAAGGAAGAGAAGTCCTAAAAGATTGTCAAAAAATGGATCTAGTGATGATTTGAATAATGTAAAAACTAAACGCAGTTCTAAGAGGAGAACTCATCAAGAGCCAGCTGCTGAAAATATGAATAATTCTGCGACTAAAACTCCTGAAGACACTGTGAAATCTAGTTTATCTGTTAGACGAACCACATCAGCATCACATAGAAGACTCGGTGAATCTGCATTGGAGGTAATTTTTCTTCTTTTTCACTCTCTTATTTTATTTCTCGCCCTTCTCTTGTTGGGGTTGGGAAATAAGGTTTTATTGAGAGATTTCTCTATTGATACTCTTGCAACCTTATTTAAGAATGCATACTGGTGCTTAAAGACTATACTATAGTTGTTTCAAAATTTATTATTAAAATAAACGTGTCATTCTAAAAATTGACTCTGGATCCAGGAGTGGTCTGAATAATTGCTGAGACAGTCAAAGAGTTTTCTTCTGTCTGTCTTACATCTCTCTCCCATGAAAATTGAATTAAACTTCAGGTCGAATCCTGTCTTGTGAATTCACACTCTCATTAAGCCAGTTATATATAAGAAATTCGACTGTCACATGTTAATTTAAATTAAAATGTTATTCCTTTTTGTACTTGAAATAAGATTTTCTTGATTATTGCGAATAATGAGCATTTAGCTTTCTTTATGATGTCCCCTGGATCTTCTCTTCTTTTTTCTTTGCAACTGGTAGTCACAATTTTGAGCTATTTATTTGAAGAAATACACTGTTGGTTTCAACTCAGATGCTGTCTATAAGTTATCAGCTTCCCTGATATTGTTAGTTAGATTAGTTGTCATTTATCAATACCCTTCATCGTCTCTAGGTCTTTCGATAATTTATTGCAAAATATAAAACATCGGTACAATTTCCATAGAATTACAAAACTAGTTAGCTATGAGTTAGAGGGACAAACAGCTAGGATGAAAAGAAGGCAAGCAGGTCTTTGTTTCTCTGTTGTGGGAAACAAAATGTAGTATGAACTCTGAAATATCAAACTTTTTTTATCTGCAGGTCCAACTTTTTAATGGGGCAGAATATAATACTAATTATTAATTTAATGCCATTTCTTGTTCCTAATATTGTTACAAATGTTCCAGGGACTTCTTGCATCATTCCAAGAAAATCAGTATCCTGAACGAGCTACAAAGGAGAGTTTGGCACAAGAACTAGGGCTCACTCTGAAGCAGGTTATGCCATTGGGTTTCTTAGAAGGTTTAGCTAACATTTTATTCTAGCGAAAGACTTTACTTATTCCATTTTCAGGTTAGCAAATGGTTTGAGAACACACGTTGGAGCACACGCCATCCCTCAAGTGTGGAAGCTAATAAAGCAAAGAGAGCTTCAAGAACGGGGATTCAATCATCTCAGACAAGTGGAAAACTGCCCAAGCGTGTGCAAGAATCTGGTGTATGTTTCAGAGAGACCGATAGCAATGGTGCTCAACATCAAGAATCAGCAGAGGCAAATACTGTTGTGGCCCTCCCATGTCAGAGTGAAGAAATCGGGGCTGACAAATTGGGGATTAAAAAAACTAAAAGACCAGAATCTTCTCCTGCAAAATCCAGAAAACGGAAGGGTAGGTCAGATCACGCGGTATCACGTTCAAAGGACAGAAAGGAGTCACAAAAGCCTCCTGCCAAGTCACCAAAAGTTAATGAAATCCAAACAGCAGATAGGGTTAAGACAAGGAGGAGGCGATCCCTTTAGATTATGAAGTTTCGATCGTTCAAATTATTGGGCCATTTACCCTCTTCCAAGGAACACATTAGATCAGATGCGGGCATTGTTTGAAGGGAGGTAATTCCAAGAACAATCCCAATTTTGTGTAGTTCTTTGTGATCACATTAAAAGTCCTCTTTCTAATCCCTCACACATACATGCTTAGGTCTTAGTTACTTAAAATCTAGAGCTTGTTGTTATATATTTATTTTTATTTTCACATGAATGCTCTCATCAGACCCTTCTCTTGATATGTGTTAAACAACTAGTAGCTTGCTATCCATGTAGTTGCAGAGATTGTTCTGTTAAACAACTTGGCTTTGTTCAGTTTGAGTTCACATTTGATTCGGCTATCCATGTAGTTGCAGAGATTGTTCTGTTATGAAACAACTTGGCTTTGTTCAGTTTGAGTTCACATTTGATTCATTTCAGCTAGCAGTAGTCCATTGCTTCAATGCTCTGCAGTCTGCAGGGCTATCTTTGATTTTTGGAAGCCATGCTAACTTGAACAAAAAGAAGTCAAACAAATAGAAGATAGTTACATAGCATCCTTCTGCCTGAGAATCCTTCTCGACGGGCACGGGGGCAAGCTTTGCTGCAGCTGCAGATAGATCACTTG
This sequence comes from Herpetospermum pedunculosum, assembly GCA_028017165.1. NCBI lineage: Eukaryota > Viridiplantae > Streptophyta > Magnoliopsida > Cucurbitales > Cucurbitaceae > Herpetospermum > Herpetospermum pedunculosum. The sequence continues at coordinate 3,431,166 of CM051530.1, forward strand.
TGGATGCAACATTGCTCTCAAGTCTATTTTAGTCATTGATTTTGGCTTTTGAAATGTTTTACAATTAATCCTGTTGTGAAATGTGGACTTTAGGTTCTGCAAAATGGAAATGTTGACATTATTGTCGAATTGAACGAACGCAGTCCTATCTCCTGCACTTGGGGTCCTAAGTTTATCAATTTGAATGAGAAAATTATGTCAACGACTCAAATTTGATATCAAATTCCTTCCATGTTGATGCCTGATGGCAGGGGTGGCTATTAGTCGGTCGGTGTCGGTTTTGGGCGAAAATTGGCGACGACCACCGATGTCTGTTCGGAGGTAGCTGGTGACGATCAATCACACGGTTGGTCGGTCGTTTATGATCGATTTCTGCAACTCTAGCAAACTAGAAAGAAAAAAAAAACAGTAAAAAAATGGAAAAGGAAAAAAAAAAAAAATTCCAGACGAAAAGAAAAAAGAGAGAAAAAATAGAAAAGAAGATGAAGAAGGTAAGAATTAAAAAGTTGAAAGAAAAAAAAAAGGGATGAAGAAGATACGAACTAAAAAGTTTGAAGAAAGGTAGAAGATGAGAGAAGATGAAAAACAAAAAGTAAAAAAAGAACAAATTGTAATAATAAAGTCCTTCGGGAAGAGGAATGATCTTCTTCTCCAAGGAGCTATTGCAATTTTCAAGGGAGAGAGAGGATGGGCCAAAGAGCTATTGCAATTCTCAAGAGGGAGAAGATCGTGATGGGCCAAAGAGCTACTGCAATTCTCGGTTCGATCAAATCGATTTTTGATTTATTTGTGGCTACCCCTACTTGATGGAGCTTACTTCCAAGCTTTTGGATGTTGTCATCCTCAAAATCACTTTGAAGCTGTAGCTTAGTGATTGTAGTTTGGCTTTGAGAAGAAAAGCTTCAGTATTGGATAAATACCTTGGAAGCTAGCAACCCTAGGCCTCTTATATACAGTTGTAAAATAATCATTTAGCTACAGGACAAAATAAGAAGAAGGTACAACAGACAAAAAACGTGGAGGAAAACTATTGGAGAGAAAATAACAACCAAAAGATCTAGAGGCTTCTTCCACCTAAGGCTCCATGTCATCTGCTGAGTCACTGTCATGTAATTCTTCCTTAATATCCCTCCTCAAACGAGAGAGGAGATTGACGAGACCGAGTTTGGAGCGAAGATACGAGAATTGGGTGTGCGAGAGCGGTTTGGTTAGACAATCCGCAAGTTGTTCAACAGATGGCACATAGCGAACAACAAGACGTTTGTTGAGGACTTAATCTCGAACATAATGTACATTGATTTCAATGTGCTTGGTTCGAGCATGGAAGACATGATTCGAAGCTAGATCTCCAGCACTTGTATTGTCACACCAAAGAAGAGGTGTAGATGAAGGAAACCCAATTTCTTCAAGTAGTTGCCGAATCCAAGTCACTTCAGCTGAGGCATGGGCAAGAGCTCGGTACTCTGATTCGGTACTTGAGCGAGCGACAACCACCTGTTTCTTGGATGACCACGAAATAAGAGTCGGACCAAGAAATATGCAATACGCAGCTACAGACTTCCGGTCATCAATATTAGCTGCCCAAGCAACATCAGAAAAGGTAGTGATAGAGAGTTGAGTGCTAGGCTGTATAAGAAGTCCGTAGGAAGCAGTACCTTTAAGATAACGAATGACTCTTTTGACGGCCTGCCAGTATAGATCAGTGGGAGCCTTGAGAAATTGACTGAGTTTATTTATAATAAACGCAATGTCCGGGCGAGTATTTGTGAGGTATTGAAGAGCTCCTATGGTGCTGCGATAGATGAACGGATCCGAGAGTAAGAGCCATCATTGAGGGAAAAATATTTACCAGTGACTGTAGGGGAAGGGCACGATTTGGAGTGTTGAAGCTGTAATGTGTTCAGAAGATCATGAATATACTTGGACTGATTTAAAAGAATATCCGACGATACATATATAGTTGACTTGAATACCCAAAAAGTAGTTGAGTTTGCCGAGATTCTTCAAGGCAAATTTGGAGTTGAGAAGACAGGTAAATTGAGTGAGGAATTCTTGATTATTGCCCGTAAGAATGACATCGTCAAAGTATAGAAGAAGTAACACAGTGATTGAGCCCTTTCGGTAGAAGAAGAGAGATGCATCTGATTTATTGGCAGAGAAGCCACAACTTGAAAGGAAGTGTTTGAACTCATCATTCCAAGCACGTGGGGCCTGTTTTAAGCCATAAAGTGCCTTGTGAAGTTCGCATACATGATCAGGACGAGATGGATCTTCAAAACCAGGAGGTTGAGTCATGAAGACAACTTCCTTTAGAGTGCCATTCAAAAAGGCGTTGTTGAAGTCCAACTGACGAAGAGACCATCATTTGGAGATGGCAAGAAACAACACAATTCAAATGGTAGAAGATTTTACAACAGGACTGAAAGTTTCAAAGTAATCGATACCAGAGTGTTGATGAAAACCCTTGGCGACCAGACGAGCTTTGTATCTTTGAATGGAGCCATTGACATCTTGCTTCAGTCGAAATACCCATCTGCAACCTACAACATTTTGATGGGCAGAAGGAGGAATTAGGGACCATGTCTGATTTTGGCGAAAAGCTGTCATTTCATCATTCATGGCAGAGCGCCATTGAGGAGTGGCAAGGGCAACCGAAACCTTGGTTGGCTCTGTGACAGACCAGTCAATCGGAGTAGTAAGAACCTAGGCTTTGGGCCGAAAAATTCCTGCTTTGCTTCGAGTAATCATGTGATGATCATTAGCCGCAAGGGAGGGGGCTGGTGGAATCGGAATCGGGAGTTCAGGGGAGAGGGGAAGGGGTGAGGAGAGCCTCGGTGAGGAAATATGGGGAATCTGGGTAGTAGGGCTTGGCGAAGAGTTTTGGGGAATTCGGGAAATAGGGCTGGGCGAAGAATTTTGGGGAAATCGGGGAAGAGAGCTTGGTTGGGAAACAATATTATGAGGTAGTGGAGATGTCGTCACTGGGTTTGGAGAGGGTACGAGAGTTTGGGGTTTAGGGTGTGGGTTTAGTAAGATTGAAGTATTTAGGGAATTGTGGGCCAAATGAGTGAAGAATGGATGGGCTAGGTGACACGGCTGGTTCTTGTGTTGTAAGTGGGCCAAAGCTAGAAGAGAAGGGAAAATGGTCCTCATTAAAACGTACACTCCGGATAATGAGAATTTGGCCCGATCTCATCAAGCATAGATACCCCTTATGATGGGAAGATGGCCCAAGATAGACGCACTGTTCCGAGTGCTGATCAAACTTGTGATTTTTGTAGGGCCGTAGATTCGGATAACACGCACAGCCAAAAACGCGTAAGTTGGAGAACTCCAATTGTTGACGAAGAAGAAAGTTCAGAGGTGAACGATCCTTCAGGGTAGGTGATGGCATTCCATTGATGAGCAAAGTGGCTGTTTGAAAAGCAAACCACCAGAACTTAAGAGGCATGAATTCCTGAGCAAGAAGTGTAAGCCCTGTTTCTACAATATGCCGATGCTTTCTTTCACCCCTTCCGTTCTAGGCAGACGTGTACGGACAAGAAAACCGAGCAATAATCCCAAGAGTCTTGCACATTTGAGCGATGGGTTTGTATTCTCCACCATTATCCATTTGCATTGTTTTAATCGATTTTCGAAACTGAGTATGAACAAATGCCTGAAACTCTTGGAATGCAATTTGGGCATCACTTTTCTGCTTCAATGGAAATAGCCATGTGAATCTACTGTAATCATCAATAAACAAGATATAGTATCGGAAACCATCAGAGGATAAAACAGGGGCTGGTCCACATAAATCAGTGTGCACAAGGTCAAACGGAGCTGAAACATGAGACTGAGAGTTATGATAAGGAAGAGTATGCATTTTGCCAAACTGACATGCCTCACAAAATTTGAGTTCATCCTTCAAAGAGACACGAAAATTACAATTACGAATAATTTGATCCAAAATTTTGACAGACGAGTGCCCTAAACGGTTGTGAAGAAGAGACTTTGTCAATACAACATTTGCTTGGAAAGTAGAGGGTAAAAAAGTTGAGTATACAACTGGAGAAAGCAAGGCGGGCAAACATCTAACATCAGACTTGGGTGAATCAGCTACTGAGTCCTTATTTATCAACAGCCCTGGTGAAACAATCTGATAAAGGCCATCTTTAAGTGTGCCCCTCAGTCGTTCCGCCCCCGTAACCTTGTCCTTGATCACACAAAAATTAGAGTGAAATTCAACATATATGTCATTGTCTCGAGTTAGCTTGGAGACACTAACCAAATTTTTTGCTATGGAGGGAACACACAGAACATCAGTTAGTTGTAACGAGCCATGATTAACAGAGATAAAAGAAGTGCCCAAGTGAGAGATAGATAATTTGTTACCGTTACCAACAATTACAGACTCAGTACCTGTGTAATCAGATTTATTGGCTAGATATCCTAGATTGGCTGTGACATGACTCGATGCTCTAGTGTCAGCATACCAATGTGGATCAAGAACAATTTTAGGATGTGCAACGACATAGTTGGTGACTAAGGCAGTAGGTTGGGGGCGATAGCCCTGATTAAAGGACGAGGGCATAGAGGTTTGTCCCTGTGGGAGCTGATTCTCCCGTTAATGAGTGTTTCGTGGATTGTTAACCTTAGGAAGAAAACGAGAAAAACATATTGCAGCACTGTGCCCAATTTTTCCACATACATGACACTGTGTTTGTCTATGGCTTGAACCATTATTCCACCGCCCACGTCCCATGCCACCCCGACCACCTCGTTGACTGAAGGCAGAGGTATTAATGGAGTGTTGAGAATTTGATGTAGGGGACTGATTAGTCATAGAAACCGCAAATTCTCATGCAAACAATCAATCAATCTAAGAATCATATCTTTGAATGGATAATAAACAATCAATCTAAGCATTCAATTAATTAAAACATCAAAACTAAAAGGCTACATCAATCCCCAAGATAAATGAGTTTAGCCAAACATATTCAATATTATAAAATCTAAACTCAAAATTAAACTCATAACGAAACTACAAATAAAAAGGGAAGAAGAAATAAAACTAGTGTCGATTCCACGTTCCCGCTGTAATCGCCACGATCCCGAGCATGTAATTGCCTTCTTTTTGCTCCCAAAAATCTCCTCTAACTCTTAAAATTATGTATTTTCGAAATTGGGAATAACTCTCCAAATTGGCTCCCTGAAAACTTCTCAAGAATATGTATTTATAAGATAATTTAGGGTCAAAATCGTTCAAGCAAATTTGGGGCTACAATCAGCTGAGGCGCACCACCATGGGCTCTGATGTAGGTGCGGAGGTTGAAATTCCATCAGAATTGGGCTGGGCTTTATTGAAAATATAATATATCGCTGGTATAATCATCAAGTTACATGGTTGGTTGAGTTGGTTGAGTGTTGGGTAATGAACTTTGTGCGTGCCATGGCCTAAGTTCGAATTTGGGTGGCTGCATATTTACATTTTATTTTAATTTCAAGCGTCTAGACGCTGTCCCCTCGAGTTTTTGGCTGATTTTCTTCATCCTCTTCAATTGGGACCCCATTTTTGCATCCTATTAGCTTATTTTTCATCATAAATCTTCTAAAAGCTCCGGTTTGCTCCAAATGTTCGATATCTATAAGATAATCAAATATAAACGTGAAATTAACCGTGTAAGTCTTTAAACTAGTATAAAATAGGTCCTAAAGATAGCTCATTTTGTGAGCTATCAGTATTAATGGAGTGTTGAGAATTTGATGTAGGGGACTGATTAGTCATAGAGCTGGAGCCACCTGAGAAGTTGCCAGAACTATGGCCTATTTTGAACCATGTTGACAGAGGAGGTGGAGCCATTGTTCAGAGATAGTCCTGTTAAACCAGATTTGAGGGCCACCTGATATTCCAACCTTTTTTCATAGAAAAGTAGATCTGCTTGCATTTCTGACCAACTGATATTGGCTCTTCCTTGGATCATAATGACTACTGGATTGTAGTCTTCGTCGAGCCCGGACAAGACCTGAGAGATAAGATCACTAGAAGACAATGGGCTTCCAGCAAGAGTCATTCCACCTGAGTATTTTTTCATTGTAACAAGGTACTCACACATTTTTAACGAACCTTTTCTTATTTGCTGAAACAGGCGCTTGAGATAATCAATTTCTGCTCGAGAGTGAATCCCAAAAAGTTCTTGAACAACAACCCACATATCTTTGGTTGTGTAGAAATCCATTACTTGCATAGCAATGTCTGGAGACATGGAATTGTAGAGCCATCCAAGAAGGAGCTGGTCAATCGTAACCCATTTGCTATACTCTGAATTCAACGTTCGTGTAGCTGCAAGAGGTTCACTGAAGCTTATTTTGACAGCAACTTCTGGTGAAGCAACACTCGAGCCTTCATCTGAATCTTCTATGGGAGCTGGTGTTACTGAGATGAGCAGAAACTGCTCAGGACACTGATCATCTCCAGAGAGGTGACCTTCCAGCTGGTAACTCCGGAGGATAGGCCAGGCAAGATTTTGCCAAAGAAGAAAATTGGTCCTGTCAAGCTTGATAGATGTAATTTGGTTAAGAAGCTGGTTGAGAGGAGGTCCAGAGAAGCTACCAGGGTTGGGGCTTGAAGATGAGGTAAAAAAAAGGAAAGCTCTGATTAGTATTAGCCATGGCAAGAGCTCTGATACCAAGTTTGGCTTTGAGAAGAAAGGAATTAAGAGAGCAGAGCTTCAGTATTGGGTAAATACCCTTTCTGTATATTATTCCTCTTGAATGAATGATTGGAGGCTAGCAACCTTAGGCCTCTTATATACAGTTGTAAAAGAATCATTTAGCTACAGGACAAAATAAGAAGAAGGTACAACAGACCAAAAACGTGGAGGAAAACTTTTTTTTTTTTTTTTTTTTGATAGCAAAGGAGACTAGTAGATTACGCAATAGTTATGCCCAATGGGCTACAAGAAGAAGAATCTGAAAGCAAAATACTAGACAACCAGTCTGGGGGGCTTAAATCCCAAACAGAACAACCCCCTGCAGACAAAGCATAACCCGCCAAATTATGAGCCACTTTGTTAGTCGCTCGCGGGCTAAAGAACGGTCCCCTCACACCACACTGAGGCATCAACAACTTAATCTCTTCCACCAAAACACCCTGAGGAGCCAAAGCCAGGCCATTTGAGTGCAAAGCTCGAACCAAAATCTGGGCATCCAAATCCACACAAATATTTGACAAACCCAAAGACACTGCAAGTTGCAGCCCTTTGAGCAAAGCCAAAGCTTCAGCAGACAAAACGTCAATCAGACCCTCCGCAACCTCCGCTTGCGCCACAATCAGCTTACCTCCCGCATCCCGAATCACCATCCCCAGACCCGACCGTCGCATGGATTTAGAAACTGCAGCATCAGTATTAAGCTTAAGCATGCCCATGATCGGCGCTGCCCAAACCTGTGTAAGCGGGCCCCCGCTCACCCTTTGCTCCCCTACTAATCCACCATCACCCAATTCTCGCGACTGGTCCAACTCCCATAGGTAAGACCTGATCTTCTCCAAACGATCATCCACGTTGGGAATGACTCTACCCAGATTGACTGCATTTCGATCAATCCATATAAACCAACATGTCACAAAAAAAAGACTAGCCAACTCCATACTCAGATGTACCGCCACCCACACACACATATCTTGGATTGAAGGGAGCAAACCCTGTTGTACACTCACCACAGGGATAAAAGAGGACCAAATAGCTTTTGCCCTCTTACACGAAAAAAACGTATGCCATGTTGTCTCTCTTTCTCGCTTACAGTTAACACACCAAGGATGAATAGGGACTCGTCTCTTACATAGATTATCATTTGTTGGAAGTATATTATGAAAAAGACGCCACATAAAAACCTTAATTTTATTTGGTATGGGAGCCTTCCATGGCCTATTCCACCAAAGCGCCAACCTTCCTGGTTCAGAGCAAGAGGCCTCCTCCTTATCAGAGATAAAGAGCTTATATGCGCTTTTTGTAGAAAAAACACCATCTTTACTAAAATGCCAAAGCCAGCTGTCCTTTATATGTGAACGACAAATCGGAACTGCAAACACTTGGTCCACATCCACTTCCCAAAGGACCTCTCGAACCTTCCCTTCGTCCCACCGACCTTCCCCCGTCAGAAGCTCACAAACTCGCATATCAACATTATCCGAAGAGGGATGCGTGATCAACTTGAAAGAGTGTTCTCTCGGCACCCACGGGTCACCAAAAACTTTTGTTTCCTCCCCATTCCCAATCCTTTTTCGCACTCCCTTTGCAAGGAGCTCACGCCCCCACAACAGACTACGCCAAACAAAAGATGGTTTCCACCCTAATTCCGCTTCCAACACCGAGGAATCACGAAAATATCTCCCTTTGTACACCTGAGCCACCAACGAGTTAGGGGTCTGCAAAATACGCCAAACCTGTTTAGCCAGTAATGCCTGATTAAATCCTTCCAAACTTCTAAACCCCAAACCTCCCTTTTCCTTTGACCAACACACTCGATCCCATGCTTTCCAATGGATCTTCTTATGAAGGGTAGATGATCCCCACCAGAACCTAGCAAAGCATCTGGTCAATTCATCACATACATTCTTTGGAATCCTGACACAAGACATTGTATAAGTCGGAATAGATTGTGCCACAGCCTTTATAAGAACTTCCTTTCCCCCTACAGAGAAAAGCCTCCCCTTCCAACCTGCTAGAACTTTTTGCACTCTTTCATGAAGAAAATTCAGGTCCATTTTCTTATTACGCGAAAAATGAGACGGGAGGCCTAAATAACGCCCCATATTCTCCACCACCCGGACTTGTAACAGCCCGCTTAACGAACTGCGTAAAGGGATTGGAACATTTGGACTAAACAACATTGAACATTTGGAGAAATTGACACTTTGACCAGAAGCCTTTGCATACATATCAAGGGCCCGCTGAACAGACAAACATTCCTCCTGGTTGGCTTTGCAAAAAATAAGGCTGTCATCAGCAAAGAAGAGATGTGAAATTTTTGGGCACCTACGCGCAACCTGGCACCCCGATATCTCCCTACGGTCCATAGCCGACGAGAGCAAAGAGGACAATCCTTCCGTGCACAAAAGAAAGAGATACGGAGACAGCGGGTCACCTTGTCTCAACCCTCGTTGTGGCCTGAAAAAACCTGTCGACTGCCCATTTATAAGGAGAGAGAAGCTCACAGTGGATATACAGTCCATAACTAAATCAATCCAGGTTGCAGCAAACCCGAGTTTAATCAACACCCTTCTCAGGAAAGACCATTCTACCCTGTCATAAGCCTTGCTCATATCCAACTTTAGAGCCACAAGCCCATATCCCTTTTGTCGCCTATTCATAATGTGGTGTATACATTCATAACTCACCAGGATATTGTCGGAGATCAATCTACCTGGTACAAAAGCACTTTGGAACTCAGAGATTACCATTGGTAGAACCCGTTTCAGCCTATTTGACACCACCTTTGTTATGAGCTTGTAACAAACGTTGCACAAACTGATAGGACGAAAATCCGCCACCTCAACTGGCTGCTTCTTCTTTGGTATCAACGCAATATTTGTATGATTAAACTTCCTTACTGAGGCCCCCGCATTTAGCACATTTAAACAAGTAGCCACTGTTTTATCCTTGGTGATTCCCCAGTATTTCTGAAAAAATAAAGCCGGGAATCCATCGGGTCCCGGAGCCTTCGTCGGAGCCATCTGAAACAACGCTTCCCGCACCTCCATCTCAGAATAAGGGGCCGTCAAAAAATCATTCATCTCCCTAGACACCTTACAAGGGATGGACTGAATAACATCTTCAATTTCGCCCTCAGTTGGAAAAGACGAGCTGAACAAACTTTCAAAATAGCCCAGAAAAACCTCATTCATCGCCGCATCCTCTGACACCCATTGCCCTTGGGATCCTTTAATCTGGCTGATATGATTCCTTTCTTTTCGGAGAGAAGCTTTTCGATGAAACCACTTTGTGTTCTGATCTCCCCACTTAAGCCAACTTTCGCGGGAACGTTGCTTCCAATAAACTTCTTCAGCCAACAAAGCTTTCTCTAATCTTCGCTCAATTCTGCGAATCTCGCCAAAATCAGAACCCTCCTCCCTATCATACTCACATTGCAACAAAGCTCGTTGCGTATCAATCTCCTTGTAGAAATCTTTTTTCTTCAACCTTCCCCACTCCTGGAGGCCCTTACTACATCTGTTCAATGAGTCTCGAAAAGATCGTTCCACCGAGTCACCTAAGCCACCCTGCCCATCAGCCTCAGACCAGAAAGTATTAACTTGATCCCCACAATCCGGATCCAAAGTCCACATTTCCTCAAAACGAAAGTTGTGCACCCAGCTGGCAGCCGACCTTCTAGGTAACTGAATCTGAAGCTCAACACAAATAGGCCTATGATCTGAAGCGTACCAGTCCAAATGACTCACCCGTGTCCGACCAAATAACTTCTCAAAATTCGAATTTCCCAAAAACCGATCAAGGCGTTTTAGAATTACCCCACCTTCCTGCCACCTATTTGACCAGGTGAAAGCACGCCCCAGAAAACCCAAATCCCTCAGGCACACCTCCTGAATCATCTCCCGAAACATTTCCATCGACCGAGTGTGAGTAGTCGCCCCCCCTTTCTTCTCTTTCGCCCACAAACATTCATTTAAATCTCCTCCCACTAACCAGGGTGAATCGTCATCGTTAGCAAGGCGACGAATAAGTTCACAAGTTAATCGCTTATTCTGACTTTCAGGACAACCATAAATACCCGAAAAACGCCATTTTAAACCACGCCAGACAATACTACAATCTATATGATTTAACGAGAAAGATCGTACCTCCACCGACACCTCTTTCCGCCAGAGGAGACAGAGACCCCCACTGTTACCATTACTTTCCACCGTCAAACAACCAGCAAAATTCAACGCCACACGTACCTCCTCCATCCTGCCTGTACCACACTTCGTTTCAGACAAGAAAACCATACCAGGATTGTTAAGACGAACAACATCTTTCAGGTCTCTGAACGTCCTCGGGTTTCCCAGTCCCCGGACGTTCCAACAAATAATTTTCATTGCGACCGGCGAGACTGATCCACAGTCTCCGCCGATAAAAGGTCAAACTCCAGAGCTGTAAATGGCCTTCCCTTCTTTGCCAACCTAGCTTCAGGACACTCCTCAACCCCCTTTCGCTTTCCACCCAGGACGGGCTCAGACCCACTACATTCCCCAGTTTTCCTACCTGCCCCCTCCCATTTACGATACCTTCTCCCGATAGTAGACAAACTCCTTCCTCCCTGAATCGCTGCTTCCACTTCCATCTCTGAACTAGAGTTATTTCCCACAGACCCCCTCACCAGCTCCTCCCCCACTGACCCCTCCAAGACCGGCCCAATAGCCCTCACATCCCCCAACATAACTACTCGTTCCACACTCCCTAAAACCACCTTCTCCCTCAACCCCTCACTTGCCCCGGCCCCATAAACATTCTCCATCTCCCCTTTGCCCAACCCGGGGATAGAAATCCCTACCCTCCCCTCAGACTCTTCCACTCCATTCCCTACCAATGTGGTGTCCCGCTTTGGAAGCTCCCCCTCGCCCTCCCCAACCTCTTTCGAACCAGGGGTAATTGTGGTGCCCTGCTCTCGACGCCAACTAGCCTGATCGCTCCTCCCCCGACCTCCCCATCTGTCAAAACGCCCCCCCCTCCCTCGAAACCGACTGCCCCAAAACCCATCCCCACTACTCCCATCCTCCCAAGAACCCACCACCGACTTCTTCAAAATGGTTGCTCGCATCCAATCTCCATATTGATGAAGCCCTGTCATTGAGGCATCGTTACTCTCCTGCAGACACTCCCGATGAGGGTGTCCTAGTATCCCGCAATTAAAACACAAGTCGGACAATTTTTCATAAAGAATGGGACACCATACAGACCTACCCTCAATTGTTCTGAATTTCTGACCTCTCCGCAGTGGCTTGGTAACGTCGATACTGACCCTCATTCTCATGTACGGACCAGTCCAACTGTTTAAATCGTCGCACTCAATCTCCTCGACATTACCAATGAGCTTCCCTGCCAACTCTGCCATCTCACGGGTCATACAATTTGCCGGAACATTGTGGATTTGAATCCAGAAAGAAGCCCTTCTAAAATCCAAATCAAATAACTGCTGAGAAGCCGCCGGCGACACCATAAGAATCAACGATCGATCGAAGGTCCAAGGGCCCTCCTTCAAAACCCTTACCTTCTCCGCCTCTGTGCAAAAATAAACATAAAAAATATTTTCGTCTGCCATCTCGATTCGGGTATTTGCGTGGACCTTCCATACAGCCTTCATAACTGAGCGGAACGATTCCGCATTGGCTTTTTTGCTTGATAACAATTTTGCAACTATGCATCTCTGAATATTGGCTGACGACCACAACAGATTCGAATTCGACGCCGCAATCTCAATTTCCTCACTCTCAGTCAGAGTGAAACGTTCCCACCGGCGGGACAAATCTTCCATCGTTCCAAACCGCACCACAGTAAACAAAAAACAAATTGGAACTCCCCAAAGGGGTCGACGAAAAATCTCGTCCCACAGCCGCTTCACAAATAATAGCAAAAACCCAGTAGAACTCCCCGAAGGGATCGACAAAAATTGCCCCACAGCCGCTTCACAAATAATAGCAAAAACCCAACAGAGTACTAAAATTATACTCAACCCCCCTAAAAAACCCAACCTCTGCTCGGCCAAAACCCCCAAAAAATAGCTCTGTCACACAAACCCCAAACCACACCAATGACTGTAATCAGGCAGTATCAATCGCCCCGAAATCTCCAATCGCTTCACTCCCAACAAGCCCAAAACGCCCCAAACCGTCAAAGCAGAGGAAAAACGCAAACCTGTGAAAAAGAAATATCCACACTGAGCCTCCCACTGCGTTGGTCCTCCGAAAACAGCCTCCTAGGTCCCGTCGTCAAACTCTGAAAACTCGCCGTCGTCCGCCTATCCTCCAGCCCTAGCCGTCGCGAAATAAACCCAGCCCTAGCCGCCGCAAGATGAAATAAAACCAGCCCTCAGAAGGAGGGAGCACCCTCATGTCGAGAGAGAGAAGCCCATCGCTTGCAGTTTTGATGCAACGTGGAGGAAAACTATTGGAGAGAAAATAACAACCAAAAGATCTAGAAGCTTCTTCCACCTAAGGCTCCATGTCATCGGCTGAGTCACTGCTATGTAATTCTTCCTTAATAATTGTAAGAACCCTAGTTAGGGGTATATAGGCAAGAATAATATGATATTAGAAATGACATAAGAGTAATTAGTTAGGAAGTTAGTTTGGGCATTTCCTTATAATAGAATGAGTTGGGAAAAGGGAAGGTAGGCAATTGTCGAATGAATTAGGGTTTGAGATAGTTCTGAAGAGGGAGGGCACAAGTACCTCAAAACACTTGTTTACACTTGTATTTTCTTTATTTTCACATTGCAGTATATCATAGTTCTGAATTCTGGTTAGGTGGTATCCTAACCGCGACCTGTGATTGAGCATTGAAATGTAAACGAAACATTTCTCCCAAATGGAAAACCACAGGAAGAGATGACAGAAGCAAGAACCTTAAAGTTTCAAATAATTATATTGATCTGTTTTTCTTCTCCCTTACAGCCTCTACTCAGTTTGTTGTAATTTATATACTCTATACCCCATAGTTAAATCAAATCAGACCTCTTATGTTTCAAGTTCAACAAGTAGAAGAAATGTAACATTAATGATGCATTTTCTGGTTTCACATAGGATTCTTAGCACTTTCCCTAAAGTTAGTACTTGATATATGAAGAAGTTACTCAACACTAGGAATGAAGAAGTAGACTCCATAGTGAAGATTCAGTTCGAGCGTGAACGGTTCCATTGGTGGCTCTTGGAGAATTTGATGTTGCATGAAGCGGAAGCTTCCTGGCCACATCAAGTCCATGGCATCATCCCCCAACATGAAAGGTGCCCATGAGCCAGTTTTGACATCATTAAATCTTGCTACTATTGCAGTATCTTCCCTGCCTGATTTGTGCACAAGTGATTATAATAGTCATTGGACCAAACATAAACTGAGTTATAATAACACAGTCTACCCAACTTCAAGTTGGTGCTCCAAACGCTTGTGATCTAACCATTGAATTATGGATTGGCAGACCAAGCAGAGTCATCATTCTCTGGGCCTTGGAGCCTTCATCTCTCTCTTGTGCATTTTGATGACCTCCTTGTTACTATAGATTTGAATAACAAAGAATAAAAACGCAAAAGAGAATCGACACAGAATTTACGTGGTTCACTGACGTTGTGTTAGCTACGTCTACGGACAGAGAGAACAATTGTATTACGAATATGATAGAATTACAACAATGACAAACTTGGGGGCTACTCAAGTCGGGAGAAGATTTATATATGACACTCTTTTAATGACTTACTAGCTAAAGCCAAAAAACTCAAATTGGATTTTTTTTAAGGGCGTTGCCTCTATGACCACCAGCGAAACCTCCGTACCGAATCATTCAAAGCGGGTTATAGCAGATTCAAAGAATTCCAACACTACTAATGCCTAGTGCCTGTGAACTGTAGGATACTCTCTTACAGAAGTTGCATGAAAAGGTCTTGGCTGAAGAAGATGCAGATCTTTGTGATTCAGTTAAAAGCTGTTTGTTGCACCTAAGCTCAAGCTCAAGCTCAAGCTCAAGCTCAGCCACTCCAAAGCAGCAGCACCATCAGGTTGATCTATTGCTTATATAGACAGACTGATTTCAATAAACATATTATAAGCATTATATGTAAAATAGCATTTTTTCATGTTTTTACACTTCAAATTTTCTGCTATTTATCCACAATCTTTTACTTTACTTTGGTCATTAAACTCAATTTTATTCATTATGTACAAATCTATAATTCAAAATAATTTTGTTTCTATTTTGACACTATTGTGTTGTTGAATTTTGATGTTGACAAAACAAACACAAACACAAACCATATGCATGTAACATGTTGGATAAACTTTTATTTGTTAGATAGCTCACATAAAAACATCATGTGAAAGAATATTAAATTGAGTTGTACCATATAAATTTGGTCCTTGTGTAAGTACCACATATTTAACTTCATTTTTTTTTAATAGTTCTAACAAACATGTCTAATTATTATATTAACAGTGTAATACAACATTGTTGTCATAGAAACGAATATTTAAATAAAACTTTAAACTCTTAATTTCTATGCTAATTGATATTTTTATCTTAAAATAAAAAAGAATAATAATAACGTGGAGAATGACAATTGATGAACCAAAATAAAGTTGAGACGTGGAAGTCCCTTTTTTGTCCCTTGCATTGTCTTTTCACTTCAGGTACCAACCCAACATCCCCCATCTCTAAATTATTAAACAAATACACTCCAACATATCTAATAATCATCAATCAAATTACCAATTCAAAAAATTAAAATAAAAAACAATAAAAAATCAAATTACAAAGTAATAAAAGTTATGAATGATATATAACGAGGTTCCGTGACGGGACAAAGATGACATAAAATATATACTTTTAATTTGAGTAAGAGATTAGAGATTCGAATCTTCATCTCACATATTATAAAAAAAAAAAATTAATTAGTAACTAACTTAAACATCGGAGTATAGTGGGTCGAGCCTCACATCGATGCAAGTACCGCTTACTCTTTGACCTCGGACTACACTGTTGTGCTGCAATCCGATGCTCTGTCAGAGGGAAGTCCAAATTCTTGCATCAACATATTTAATATACTAGACTCCAGTTCCATATCACTCGTAAATGATGTTGTTGTGGTTGACAAAGGAAAGGAGGGTAGTACACATATACTCCAAAGTTTAGAAAAAAATATTCCCACAATAAGTATATAGGAGAAGAAGGATGAGACGGTCGACGTCGTTCCGTACTCTTCCTCAACATGGCGAATGGACGACCCTTGATCCTGGACGGATTTATGGGGATTGTCGTATAGCTACCCGCAATCAGGAGTAAAAATGTCAGTGGACTCTCCTCGTCCTGATTTTAGGGCCGATCATAGCGATATTCGTTATCTCAAGACTGACTGCGGGCGGATTTTGCTGGTCCTCTGACCCGACTTCTGGTGGTTGGCCCTAAATCCTCTGGGGACAGGGACAAATTTACCTTAGGTTCAGGGGGGCTCAAGCCCCTCTCAATTATGACAACATAATTAATTTGTATATATAATTGGTGGCAAATTTTTTAAAATAATGTCTTGGTTTAGTCGTAAATGTATGTCTAGCCCTCCTAGCTACCTTAGTTCGAGTTTTAGTTGCCCCATTTTTTGTTGTTAATTTAATTTTATTTTAGTCCCCATGACATCACGGTGACGTTGACCCGCAACAAAATATTTAAGAAGAAATTCACAATTTGAAAGAAAATAGTAGGTATTACGGGAGTGCTACAATTTTTTTTTTCTTAAAGTTGACGTATCTTATTGAAATTATGCATACAATTATTCTAAAGAAAAAAAGTAATAATGTACATAATAAGTATGAGCTCATTTTTAATTAATGTCATGGTACATTTTGGTTGAATCATATATATAAAAAAAAGGTAGTAAAATGTATGTAGTTATTAAAATATAAATAAATGAATAATATATTTACAGTTATTTTGCTTGGTATTTTTAGATAATATATTTAATCTATGGTCTTTTTCAGTCTTTTATTCTAGTTGGGCTCTTGGGTAAGGGAGAATTTTCTCATCAAAATTGAAAATAGCCTCATCACAAAAAGGACAAATCTCCTACGTCCCATCCCATCTACACAGAATAAATTCTCATAAAATATGACATTTTTCTTTAAAAAATAAAAAACATTCTGCATTTCATTTGTTTAATTCTAGTTTAACCACAATTTTTTCTGTCTTTGGATTAGAGGATTAATGTCTTGATGGGTTGACTTATACTCACCCGGGCAATTTTTTTTTTCGTTTCATAAATCACTAAAAAAAAATTGTAATTTAGAGTAAAATAATTAAAAATATGACATTTTTTTTTAAATTTTGCGAATATGAAAATTTCTATTGATAGTATGGTCTATCGCTGATAGAAGTTTATCGATAGTAATCTTTTTTATAAAATTTTGTCAGTGATAATAGTCTATCACGAATAGAAGTCTATCAGTAATAATCATAAAGTCTATTAGGATTAGCCACTTTTGACGACGACGAGGAATGAAGCTTTACAGGAGAAAAAAAAATTACTTCATATAAAGTTGTTGTTTTTTTTTTTTTTTTTTTTTTTTTTTTTTTTTTTTTTTTTTTTTTTTTTTTTTTTTTTTTTTTTTTTTTTTTTTTTTTAAGGTTAAGTTACCATGAGTCAAATTTACATTTTTTTTAAAAATATATTTTTTTTCAAAAGAAAGAAGAATTCATTTAAGGCTGTTTTGGATTGCGTTTAAAGACGTTAAAAGCCATCTCGAAATAATTTTAACATTTTTTTTTTTTTATGTTTGGTAAATTTCTTAAATAGTTTAAATAAAATTATTTTTTAATTTAGTTGATTTACGAAAGCTATTAATAGTATCTTTTGGATTTAGCTTCTCTAAAAATCTAGTTTAACTGATTAATTTTTTTTTTTTCTTTTTTATCAATTATTCACAATTTAACTAATCTTATTATTATTATTATTTTAAAATTTAATTGGATGCTTTTTAATTATTTTTCTTACTCATTTTTTTTTAAACTAAAGTTAGATTTTGTTTTTCACACTTTATATATCAATTTTTTTTTTATATATATATAGTCGTTTATAAAATTATTTAGAGTAAACAAAATATAATTTTTAATTTAAATTATATAAAAATTTATATAATTACCTTATAAATTTAAATATTAATACACATTCATACTTAATTATTGAAATCAATATAACTATTTCATAAAAGTTTAGTAGTAATTTACCATACACTATAACCATATTTTTCCGGTTTAAATATGAAATTTACCAAACACTAATTAACTTTATGCTACCACTAATTTTTCTAAAAGCACAGCTGACAACAATTATTTTAAAAGCTACCGCAATTCCAAACTAAGCTTAAGGGTGTTTTGGACACCAACTTGGAGTTTGAGACTAAGTTATTATAACTTAGTCCATGTTTGCCACACCGACTATTATGACCTACCGTCAATAAAATAATTGCATTGAGTTCAATAGTATTTACTATTCACAAAATAATATAACTCACAAACTATTATAATCTCCGACTATTTTAATTAACTCTCAATGTCTCAAACACCCCTCAATTTCTAGGTAGAAGGGAAATGAGGAAGGGAGGGAGAGAGAGTTAGGATGAATTTAATTTCTTACTCTTATATAAATTTGGATGGTTTCATTGATACATGAGTTGAAGATTTGAATTTTTGACATTTTGATCGAGAATACAATATTTTGACGTCAAAATGAGCCTATCTTAATAGTAATTGACATCCATTCGCTATACTCAAATAAATAAATAAATAAAATAAAATATCTTAACTAGTTGAGTTATATTATACCAACAAAATTTATAGATGTAATTTTTTCACTTAAAAGTTTGAGAATGCAATTGCAACCAACAACTCCTATTGGATTTTTTTTTTATTATTAAAACCATTGTCAAAATAATTTCTTTACTATAAAAAAATATACCTCATAAGGTAAAATCAAGGTTAAATATTCAATATGCTAATAACCTTCGAGTAGATTTCAATTATTCCCCTCAATTTTTAAGTTTAAAAAATTTAAAAACAATCTAGACGTAAATATTACGGTGACTAATAAAATAGATTACGGTAACTAATAAAATAGATGTACACGTGACATTTTATAATTATGTTCTAAACTTTATGGTAGGTAGGAGAAGTAAATGTCAATTAATGCACTATTTGACATTATCTAAAACTTCGTGTGATTATAAAAAAATTATTAAATGCGACCGTTACATTGTGGCTTTCCTCCTCTAAATCTTTTTTTTAGTTTCAACAATTGCAGGGGTGAGGGTTCGAGTCCGACCTAAAAAAAAATGAGTGCATGTCAATTAACCGTTGAACTATGCTCACTTTGACGCCTAGCTTGGCAGGCCTAGAACGGAGTTCGATCCTACACTAGGTCACTAATGATCAAGAAAGGAGTCATATGATAAACACCACCTACTATATTGTATAGCTCGACATAATATACGACCTAATGATTAAGAGGGAGTTTGATTCCGCACAAGACATATGTTGCCTTAAAGTTATATAATTATTTTATGGACCATTAGTCCTAATAATATGTATTCCATTAATAGAATGTTTGACTCTTGTTGATTTGTATTAAAAAGGGGGAAAAAATGAAGTGAAAGTGAGAATGCACATTATGAAATGATTCCGGGAACAATGGCGTCGGAATCTGAGAGAAGAAAGATGAACCAAAACGAAGCAGGAGGCAGGAGAGTTGAACTGAAATTAAAGATGAGCGCATCAATGGCGGGAAGAACAGAATTAGCAGATCCGGAATTTCATGTTACATTCAGAAGAAAAAGAAAAACAACAACCACTTGGATGGATGGATACATGAATACAATACATCGAGATTCAGATTCAGATGATTAAGTAGAAACAGAGAAATCAAAGGATAGAAATCGACTTCGTTTACCTCTTCACGCCGCGGCTAATTTTACTACCAACTTACGGATACCTAGGGCTAGGGCTAGGGTTCGACGGCGGCGTCGGCGTCGGAACTTCCATTCTGATTTGCCGCGTTCGAATTAGCGGTCATCATCTTCCTAAACTCTTCGAAATTAACATTTCCATCGCCATCGGAATCGACGGAGCGGATCATCCTTTGACAGTCCTCCATGGAGCAACTGATTCCGAGGCGATTGAGGACGAGATGGAGCTCAGAGTGAGAGATTAGGCCGTTGTGATCCTGATCGTAGAGGTCGAAGGCGTCACGAAGCTCCGTGGTTCCGGCATCACCGGTGGCCATCGGTTCCTTGCAGAAGGCGGCGAATTCGTCGAGGTTGATGAAGCCGTCCTTATCGACGTCGAGATCCTCCATGACGGAGCGGAGTTCTTCGTAAGGGACGGCGGAGCCTAAGGACTTGAGGACGGAATCGAGCTCGGAGATGGAGATCTGGCCGTCGCCATTCGCATCGAAGCGGTCGAAAACCTTGCGGAGTTCCTCGTTGTCGTGGAGGAAGGACTTGGGCTTCGGCTTGGAGATATGGTCGGCGCCGGAGTTTGAGACGGGAATCGGGTTGGGGTCGGTGGCCATTTTCAAAGCTCAAATTTTGAGAAATTTAATTTCAATTTTGATTTTGATTTGTGTTGAAGAAATTGTGAAGGGGATTGGGTATTTATAGGGGAAATCTGAGATTTGGGAGTTGAAATCCGACGGCCGTCTGTCTCTCCTAATTTTTCTCTTTTTTTTTAGATGCGGTCTTGTCCTTTCCATGGTCAAGGAAAATCAGCCCTCCAAATTTTATTTATTTTTATTCGCTTTTTTCCTTTTTCTTTTTCTTTAAATTTATTAATATATATATTTATATATTTAAAGATTTTGTATTCTAGTTCAAAAACCAACTAATTTGTAAAAGCCGACATCATATTTAGGGAGGTGACCACCATGATTTGAATTTATTTTCATGAGGTCAATTTTTTTTATACCAAACACACTTCTAATTCTTATAAATATGAGTATTAAATTTGTGTCGACACATCAAAATTTCTATATATTTCATGAGTTTAACATCGACATAAAGAGTGAATCGAGATTTCAGACACAATATTTGTTGCGGGCCACCTCAGCATGACGTCAAGCTCGTGATGTTACCTTACCTCTCAGAGGATTTAGGGACAATCTGAGAAATCCAGACAAAGAACATGGGAGATTAGCCCCCGACCCATCCGGATATCCCAGATCTCACCCTGATCAAACCACGAAATCAAGGCGAGGAGAGTCTGCTAACACCTCTGCCTTTGATCGCGGGCGGCAGTACGACAATCCCCTTAAATCTGTCAAGATTGGGGTCGTCCTTTCGCTATGATCAAAAGAAGTACGGGCTGACAACAAACGAAATATAGTGGGCCGAGTCTCACACTGGTGCAAGTTAATTCCTCTTACTTTTTGCAGGTCGTCTTCGGATCACACCGTGCTATCATCCGAAGCTTCAGTACAAAATCTTGTCTCAACAATAAAATTTAACTTATTTAAGAATGGTGAAATATTGATTTATTAATTTAAATATTTTATAATTTATGGCGAATTTTGTTTTGATTTTGAATTTTCACAAATATATTAATGTATTAATTATCACTAAATTTGTTCTTATTAATTACTTACTTTTTTATTGTATACTTGAACTTAAGCAAATACTTTTTTTGGTGGCTATTTTAATTTTGGTATTGTAATAACAAGAATCTTCAACTACCAATATATTTTTGTATTTGATAATTGAACTTAATAAGAGTAGTTTAGAACATATAAGTTTATGTAATATCATGCAAAATCTATTTGAAATTTAATAGCAAGAAACAAACTAATTAAGATGGGTTTTTTTCTTTCTAAAAAACAAAATAAATTAATACAAATGGAGTTGAAAATTTTGAACCTTACGAACAAACTAAATTGGTAGATTGTATCAAACCAAAATTGTAAATTGTATTTTTTTTTAATTAAAATGCAAATTGTAATCAATTGCTAGTCTATATATATATATAGAGGGCTGGTTGCACAAATAACAATGAGGCCCAAACTAATGCTAAATTTAGCAAACTTTAAAATGTTTTGCAAATATGGCAAAAAAATTCGTTTCTATTACTGATAGACTTTATTATATCACTGATAGACTTCTATCAGTAATAGACTATTATTATTGATAGACTATTATCAGTGACAAAAATCTATAAAAAGTTGAGGTGATCAGCGATAGACTTCTATCAGCCATAAGATATCAGCGATAGAAATTGTCATATTCACAACATTTTTAAAAACAAGCTATATTTTTAATTATCTTATTATAAATTGATATCTGTTATAATTTTCCTAAATAATAAATTAAGTAGAAAAAGTTAAATGCAAATGCCCATCTAAAAGAAAAGGTTAAATGCAAATAACAATAATACCCTTTTTTTTTAAACCTATAATAGAAGAAATTCCCTTTTTCTTATTATTTTAGGTTTGAATCTAGATATATTAACCACTAAATATATGTTTTAATCTAAAATATTTAAGTTTTTTTAAAAAATAAATAAATTAGTCTTAATGATTTTAAAATTTTAATTTGTACATTTATGTTTTAAAATTTTTCAATTATATAATTTTTTTTTTGGTTGGTAATATTAAAACTGACTAATAATAGATTTAGTAGCTCATGTATGTTATATTGGTCTCCTCTTGAAATCCTCACCATGTTCCCTCATGATGGTGTCTCTTTGGGTTGTGCTTCGTCTTAAAATCAATTGGTGATAGGAGGAATAATCATTCATATTTTTGATGTGGGATCCTCAACCGTCAACATGCTCTTCATGATGGATGCTCTTCATGATAGTGTCTCTTTGGATTGAGATTCGTGGGCTCTAATACCATACTAGACATCATGAATTTCATCTTAAAATCAATTGGGGATAGAAAGAGTAGTCCATGTATGTTATATTGTGACTAAAGTCTTTTTATCTTTTCCACGTGAGATTCTCAATAATCACGTTTTACTTTTTAAGTTAACAAATTTTAAAATGAAAATTAATATCTCTTCCAAATTTTTTAGAAGTTGGAAGGATAGTTTTAAAACAACATAATAAAGAAAAAAACAAAAAAAAAAAAAAAGAAAGAAGAAGAATAATATTAAATTAAAAAAAAAAATATATATATTAATAAATAGAGGCCGCGTGGGGATCAAACGCGTATTTTAAGAACGCGTTTTTTACACTTCAACACAAAAGCGCTTTTACTTTCTCTTTTCAACCTCATTTTCATTCCGACACTTGTACTTGTAACTTTTGGATTCCAAAAAAAAAAAAACAAATTATTTAAAAAATCCGCTACAATGTAGTTATCTCTTTAATACCGGTTGAGCGTATATTAAGAAGTATGCATGTTTTCTGTAGTACATTTGCATTTTCTCTCTTACACATTCAATATGTCGTGCCGAATTGTTCTTTATGGTGGCAAATTCTTCGAATAATTTATCCATATCTCAACTTGTTTTTTCTTTCTTTAAATTACAAGTTTAGTATATTAACTTTCAAATTTTGTTTAATAGACCACAAAACTTTAAATAGTGTTTATAAAATTCTTAAACCTTCAATTTTTAGTCTAATAAGTTCTTCAATTTTAAAACTATCAAATAGATCCTTGAACTTTCGATATTGTGTTTAATATATCCTTAATATGTTTGATATTTTTTTTTTAAAATGAATGGATCTATTAAATATAAAATTATTATTATTTTTTTTTTTGTCTAATAATAACTTAAACTTTTAATTTTTGTATCTAATAAGTTTCTGAATTTAAAAAAATATTAAATATGTTAGAAACTATTTGACATAAAATTAAATATTCAAAGACCGACACAAAATTAAAAGTTTATTGGATTTTTTTTTTTATAATGTAGTTTAAATTCAAAGTTTTAGACCAACTAGCAGCGAAGTTCTACTCTTAATTAAAAAGGTAATGAAAGATAATAACTTGATAATTTTTTTTTTTTTTGGGGTGTAATTTTCTTTCAGCCTCTTGTTTTCTAATAGTGAAAAGACGAAACTTGATTCATTAATAATACTCCATCGATGGAAAGTTTGAAACAATTTTTATAGTCCATGTAAAATCATTTTTTTTGTTTTTGGTTCTTGCAAAAGTAAAACTTAAATTCAAATTTTCAACCAATTTTTTTTTTTTAAAATATTTAATTAATGCAGAATGAAATTGAACTTCTAACCTTTTAGTCAAAAGTCTAATTTGATGTCAATTGAACTATGTTCGATTTGACATTTTTACTCACTTTTATAAGTGTGTGGACGGAGAGAGTTTTCACAATATTAATAGAAACAATGATATATGTGGTGAAAGAAAAAGCGTGTGAAGAGAAATAAATGCAAAGGCCAAAGAGGAGAAAGAAAAAAAAGTATACAAGGATATAAATTAAAATAAGAGAATATTTAAGTAAGAAATTGGTGAAAACGTGTGTTTCTACAAACATGAAATAATGTGAAAAAAATATGTTAACCTAAATGTAGCACAACTAAGGATAAAAATATTAGATATGTCGATAATATCCCGTAAATCGAAGGGTTCGATATAGATATTAAGGATTAATTGATATCTCCAATATCTTTTATAAATACCTGTAAAACATTAGAAATATCATCTATTAAACTTATAGATATATATACTAATAACAAAATCTATAACTTAGTTTTGAAGTAAAATAAATTTAATTATTAATTTAAATAAGTTTTTTAAGAAAATTGATTTACAGACCGTCGATATCGATATTTCATCGATATATCCATGAATATATTCGTAAAATTGAACTCCGGATATGGATATAACGAAGTTTTTTTCATCATAGTGATGATATATTTTTTTTTTTAGTACATTAAGTGGGGGATTCGAACCACATACCTCTTGGTCAACACATACATATGACCGCTGAGACATGCTCGCTTTGGCTTAAAATGGTGTAACACGAAGACTTCCCAAGTGATCACCCAATTTAGTACGGTTCTTGCCCAACACGCTTGCGAAGTTCTAATGGGATCCGCATTAGTGTGGGTATGATCGCACCCATCTTTATTTGTATTTACACTTTTTAATAAGATATATTTTTTTTTTTTTTTTTTTTTTGCCAGATATTTATGTTTTGATTTTACGTTTAGATTTGTCAAAGGAATCTAGAAAATACATTTTACTTTTTGAATTTCTTATTTGTTTGGTTTCAAACATTAGAAAATAAATGGCTTTGAATAATTTTTAATAAAAGGAATCCAAGTCGTAATTCAAAGGTATAATTCTGATTTTAAAAAAAGAAAAAAAAAAGTACAAATCAGATAATGTTTTATATTCAAAGGTATAATTCTGAATTTAAAAAAAGAAAAGAAAAAGTACAAATCAGATAATGTTTTATCATTGTTTCTTTTACGTGGGCAAACCGTGTCTTAATAGATTTTATTTTACTTTATGAGCCATCACACTTTTCATGGGGTTCCGAAGAATGACCCCATTTTTTTTTTAAAAAAATATTATTTATAAAAATTCAGTCTACCCTTCACTCACTCCATCTCACGATCACAATTTTCATCTCCCTCTTATCACGATTCTCACTCCCTCGATTTTCTTTCTTCATCTCTCCTTCTCCTGTCGTTTTTCGTCCTTTGGCCATAGCCTCCGATGACAACACCAACACAACGACAAAAAGAGTAGCAACGATGTAACCATAGTTAGGATGAGGAGCGGTGAATCCGACCGACTTATCGGTTATGAAATCGAATTGAAACTCACAAAAAAATTCAAAATTTTCACCTCTATAAACACATGGGAGAGAAGAAGCCTCTCTTTTGCCAACTTTCTCGCTCCACAACCCTCGCGACAGTCGTTGGTTGTCGCTGATTCTTCCGATTCAAGTTCAATTTCTTCGTCACCATTGTCTCAAACGCTTCGAAGAATTTACAATGATCTCGAAGAGATTGACGACAATTTGAGAACCAACTATCGAAAAGGAGAGAGTAAGAATCGTCGTGATAAGAGAGATGGAGTGAGGGGAGGGTATACTAGACTTTTCACGCGTAGATGAGATCAACAAAAAAAATCATAAAAGAATGCATTTTAAAGCGTTAAGTCAATTCACATTACGCCCCTAAAAGATCATCCGCGGAAATAAAAAAAAAAAAGAAACTTTTCATTTTGTCTTTGCCTATAAAAAAAAAAACTCATTTAATAATGGTTGTGTTTTTAAAAATCATATTTAAAAAAATATTTATACCTATTTCTTTTAGTTTTCTAATTTTGGCTATGATTTCAAGACCATATTTAAAATAAAAATTAAACAAAGAAAAAACATTATCAGACAAGTCCAGTAGTTTTAAACTTTCTTCTGGTTTTGGTCAGAATATTTTCTGAAAGTGAAAACAAAACAAACTACTTTATTTAATTTTAAGAAAAAACGAAACAGTTACCAAACAAAATTTGTCAACCATATTTTGCATTTCCCCTCTTAAAATAAGTTATGAAGATAACAATTACACATGTTTTTATATTATTCAGTTTGTAAAAAAACCAAAAAAAACAAATTACAAATTAAAAACAACAAAAAATGGAATTTATATTATTCAGTTTGTAAAATAGATGAGAAACAAAAAGGAAAAAAAAAAACCCACTTCAGAAAAGTCATGGATGAATGCTTCCTTTTCCTTTTCAACAGCATCAAGTTCCCTTTGAAGAACACTCATGAACTGCAACAACAAGAACAAAACTCAACATAACTTCTTAACATGAATTTCAGCTTAGGAGATTTGATATTTCCAATAACTTATGCAAAAAACCTGATCGGTTCGATCCTCGGCAACGACGTTCTTGAAACCAGCATCCTCAAGCATCTGTTCGTAAGAATTATAGCCTAATTATCAGAATTTAAAGATTATTTTTTCAATTCAGTCCTAGATGTTTAAAGTGTTCTAAGTTTCTTAAGCTTTATGGTGATCTAATTCATTTTCTAAATTTGAGTAACTCACTCTCATATCATATAAGTTTATCATCAACTAGCCAATCGCGTAACTCGTTAAGTTATATAAACTCAATTGATAGGTTATGAGTTGGAATCTCCACCTGCTACACACTCTTAAATAAATAAATAATAATGAAAAAAAAAAGAATATCACCAAGTAAGCTTAATATCTAGCGAGTATGTTTTCACAATATACGAGGTGATAAATTCTAATCTATGACATCTTAGAACTGTATCTGGAGAGTATATAAGGGGTTTTTGCATTAATCTTAATTTCAAATGACCCGATTTTTTAAAACACATGTTTTTTTGACCTTCTCTCGAGATCAGCAAGCCTCCTCTAGTTATTTGTATACTTCGCTGACCACGATCGCGAGGGAGACGGCTATAGTGCCCTCGTGTAGTGCTGATGACATCAGCAAAGGAGCAAAAAACATGCGATTTTTAGGGGAGTCAAAAAATATTGCGACCCCCGAGGGGGTCATCTGTGCAAAAATCTCAAATATATAAACATTTATTTAAAGACAAAATTGATAACGAAGTAAATCGAACAAGTATTTGAGTACTACGGGATTATGGATACTAATTTCATTTATTACATGTCACGTCAACATCTTTTAAAAATAACGTGGAATCTACCAGCATTAGAAAAATATTTATAAAGACAAAAACTTAGGAAGTATGATCCTCTCGTAGTACTAAAAAATTTCTCGAAGTTAATCTATGGCGGGTGAAAAATAACCTGGTCGTAGGATTCGACATCGTGTAAATCATATCCTCTCTGCTTGATATACTCTGAAAATTCAGGGGAAGGATCGCCACTACTTTTACAGTAATCAGTTATCAGAATCTTTCCCCCAGGCTTCAACCATTTGTAAAATGATCTGAACAACGCTGGTTTATTCTGAAATGAAAAACAAAATCACTCACTTTCATTTTCATTTTTCATCTTCTCAAAGATAGAGATAATAGATATTACTTGAATATGTAGAATTGTGTCTCTGTTGTAAACAACATCAAATGTGTTATCTGGGTACACTTTCTTTGTACAATCCGCAACTTCGAATTCAACCGCGCATTTGAGTCTAATAGCGCGTTCTAGAGCGAGCGAGATCATGTTAATGGAGAGGTTGATTCCGACGACCTCGACATCGAAATTCTCCGCCATGTAAAAAATCTCCTCCCCCAATTCCACACCCCACATCCAGGACTCTTTGTCCTAGTTTCAGTTCCAGTTTTCCTACAAATTCTCTTTCGTCGTCTCTGTTCATGATATATGTCATGTTAAATTAAATTTATTGTAATTATCAGCTTAAGTTTTTGGGTTGATAGATTATTTAACAATATCAGTTTACCGAGTCCGCCGGTGCTGACGAAGCCAGGTCCGAAGACGCGCTCGTAGCGGAGAATGCCGCTGCATTTGTATTGAACTGTGTCTAGGAAGCGTTGGAATCCTCTATCATGGTTTGAACTCTTTTTCTTCTGCCATATCCAGCAAATCTGCGAAAAAATCACTAACAAATTTGTTCGAGACCGACGAATTAAAAAACGAGGAAACGTAGAACAGAGAGATGATTTGGAACCTGATTTTGATTCTTCTTGTTTCTAGCATAAGCTCCGATGCATTTGTAGCCGACGAGGGAGAGCTCGTAGCAATCCCCAGCTTCATCTTGCATATGGCATTCCTTGAACACCTGTAACCAAATATAGGAGTGTTTTAATTAGAAAGATTTCTATAAAAATGTTTAAAAAAATACATTTTTTTTTGTAGTCAATACAAATAGACCCTATCTTAGCATAATTCAAAATCCCAACTTATTGTTGAGCTAAAAGAAAGATATAATTTTTTTTCTTCTTTTTTTTTGAAAGGAGAAAGATATAATTTCATAAAATTAAAAGCATAGGATTAAAATTTAAAAGTTATAGTTAAATGTTGGATGTAGTGTTACCTTTGTGTAGAATCTAGGCTCTCGGTAGTGGGTGGGGTTGTATTTTCAAAGAAAATGCAAGACAAAATTATCAAAATTATGCATAAAATTCAGTCCACAGAACAAAAAAGCTAATGAATTGATGAAAATGAATCACTACCCAATCAGATTATATTATGAAAAGAGGTCGATGTGATTGTGATTGCACCCTTTTTAATCTTTTTCCTTTTTGCAAGAACTTTTGTATATCTTTCATCTTTAACAAACCCAAGCTATGGTAAAGATCCTCGGTGAGAAAATGATAGTCCAAAGTGGTGGAAAGCTTTACCTGATCACTTGGTAAACCACTAGGCAAAAGCAAGCTGTCTCCGAACTTTCATTGCATTGCCATCACCTTTATAACAAATCCTTATCTACGAATCACAAAAGCAAAACGAATTAATGCACAAATGTCATCAGACAAATATTCTCCATAAGATTTCATACACACTAGCATATACCATGGTATATGTGTCCGTTCTTTATTTAAAACTCAAGAACACAGTTGTATAACTTATAGAACAGATCCTGCTCAAGTAAGAAACCACAGCGAACATTAGTAATATAAATCATGAATGTGAAAATTAGAACAATGAAACATGTTCTTCAGAATTGTTTTCAGATTTTGTTCCAAGTCCACACTAGCAATTAATTGAGGCTTACAACTGAAACCTGAATGTCATGGCAGGGAACAGATAAGTCTATGTAGAATACAACAAGCCTCAACACAGGAGCGGAAAATGCATTCAGCCATGTTTTGGAAGGTCTTTGTTCCTGTCAGCTTTCATGGTTATGAAATCACGTTAAACACATGGTTCATTTACTAAGCGGAAAAGCAAGATGGCTCTAGAATAGAATCGCGGGATTGGATGTTTTGGACGTGTGATCTCTGCGCGGAACAACCGAGTTTTTACGACTATCCAAACATCAATTTAAATTACATTTGTAAATCTCTCTCCAAGTATGTCTGGTCCAAGCCATTTCTAGGTTGATTAGTTAAATCCTTGGGACGTGATTGTGTCATCTGACTTTGATGTAATTTGTGAAGAATCCTCCAGGTTACGGCATCAGGGGATAGCCCATTCTTTCTCATCTCTGTGACCAGTTGATATGCTTCTCCTTTTAATCCCAACTTACACGCAGTATTGATCACAATATTGTAGCAGAAGATATTTGGAGAAACCCCAGAATCCGCTAGTTCATACAGGAAATGGCAAGCTTTATTAAATTCTCCGGCGTGGCAAAGCCCTTTCAGAATAGCGGAATAAACAAAATTATCATGAATTTTTGACGGCCAGACTATATCTTTCCAGAATCTCTTAGCTTCTTCAAGTTTATTGGAATCACCTAATCCATCAATTATCACAGCATAAGTAGTACTATCAGCTAGGACGCCATTACTAACCATTCTGTCAAAGGTATCCATAGCTTGGTTTGCCTGTTGAAGTTTGAACAAACCTCGAATAGTAGCATTATACGTAACAACACCCGGCACAATGCCTTTTTCGGGCATTACCTTATATAATATATCAAAAGATTCGCGGATCCTCCCAACATTCAGTAAGCCACATATAATAGTTGTGAAGGTCACATAATCAGGGGCACAAAATTTACCAATCATCATATCGTTTATTACCTTTAGAGCTTCTTCAATGCTTCCAACCTTGCAAAATCCCTTGATGACTGTATTGAGGGTAATAACATCAGGTTGACAATTGGTTTGAAGCATTACAACAAGCGTATTTAAAAGCTCAGTTGAGTTATTTGTAAGGCAGACAGCTCTCAAGTATATGTTGTAAATTCTAGTTCTGTCCACACCTTCCTTATCTATCATTAATTGAAGAACTTCCTTAGCCTTTTGGATGTCTATTTCTTGGCAAAGACCTTCTACAAGAACCTTATATGTATGTTCAGATGGGGAATACCCAAATTCAATTCCTTCTACTAACAACTGATAAGCCCGCATGCAATTTCCTTCCTTGCAAAGCCCATGGATAATAGAATTATACGATAGTAAACCAGGATTAAACCCTTTCTTCCTCATTATATATACGATTCTCGAGGCCCCATGATGTCTTTTAGCCTTACAAAGTGAATCAATCATCTGCCCATAAGCAAATTCCTCGGGCAAACTCTGCTCCTGAGGCATAGTTTCTGCAATGAAAAACACCTCGTGGAAAGAACCCGCTTGGCACAAAGAATCAACAAGATGGGCAAAAGCTGCACTGTTCACAGAGGGATTTCTTTCTCCCTTCATCTTCTCCCAAATCTTGCACATCAACGCCTTCCCGGTTTCTAAATCCCGATTGTAAAGAAACCCATGAATTAAAACACTGTATGTAAGTGAATTAGGCTCCACATCATTCTCAGGCATTTCATCAAACAGTGTCTGGGCAGCAGACATATTCTCAACACGGCAATATCCATCAATCAATGTAGTATAGGAAACAACATTTGGACAATGTCCTCTACTCTTCATATCATACAAAACCCTATGAGCTACATTCGGTAGTGAAAACGAACAAAACTGATCAATCAAGCGATTATAATTCACTATAGAAGGAACAAACTCAGGCTTAGCATCAAACAAACAAACAAGCAAGCGCAAAGTGCAATACGGAGATCGATAATCAAGCAAACGAGCAATAAGAACATTACACGCCCGTTCATCCGGCACGCACCGAGAAGCAACAGAGAGCATAAATCGGCAGTGCGCTTCATGGAAGCGGCGGGCATCACAGAGGCCATGAATTATGCTACCGAGATTGAGAGGGTGCAATTGGTAGCTGTGAAGGCGGAGGGCGTCGAGTAGCCGAAGCGCTTCATCGACGTTTCGATCCTTGGAACAGAGACCGTGAATCTTCTTCGTCCAGTAGGAGATGTCGGCGACGCTCTCTTCCGGTGCCCACTCTCGGCCGTCCGATCCGATTTCTGGCGGATGGCGGTGGAAATTGGCACTTCTGGTAAAGAGGATCGAGAGCGGTGGCGCAATGGAGAGGATTTTGGGGGAAATTTTGATCGAGAGCGATCGATAGGCCGCGGGAAACATTGCATCCACATTCTTGTGAGGGTTGAAGCTTTAAAATTCGCGGCAAACTTTCGCTTTAAAACGAGGGTTTTTTTTTTTTTCTTTTTTTTTCTTTTTTTTTTTTTAATTTTTTATTATTATTATTATTAGCTTGCTGTCTGAGCTAAAGTATCTTTTGAAACGGAGCTAGTGTTGTCATGATTTGATTGACTAATATTTAAATCATTTTTAAATAATAAAGCCCTTTACTTGGTTTTTTTTCTGTAACTTTCATTTTCTTATTCCAGCAAATTAATAATTTCTCTTACTTTCTCTCTCTTCATTTTTCTTCACTCCAAACTTCAAGGCCATAAAATTTCAATTGGGGTTATTTGAAATTTGTAGGGTTGATTGTGTGTTATATAGGCATAAATTTTTAAGTGGATTTTTAGAGGAAGTGAAGGAAAGAGTGAGAAATTTCACGGTTGGATTCATGTTGGTAAAGGGAAAAGTCTATTGGATTTTATTTTTTTTAAGAAAAATACAAAAAAAAAAATGGTAACAAAAAATATTTTATTTGTTGAGATATTTGTTAGAGTATTGCAAATTGTTCACACGGAGATTTCTACGAAGGAAATTTAGACACGTGTAAATGAATTTGAATTTGTATGTATCAGTGCGAATTACAATCTCTAATGTTTGGTCCTCTGATTCTCTCTCTTAAATGTAAATGTATCTCGAGGGTTTCAATCTCTAATGTTTGATCCTTTGATTCTCTCTCTTAAATGTAAATGTATCTCGAGGGTTTCACAGCTTGTTCTCGATGTTGAAGGGTTTCACAGCTTGTTCTCGATGTTGGATTTGTTTCGAGGACTTCGCAGCTTGTTCTCGATGTTGAAGGGTTTCACAGCTTGTTCTCGATGTTGAACTTCGCAGCTTGTTCTCGATGTTGGATTTGTTTCGAGGACTTCGCAGCTTGTTCTCGATGTTGGATGATCGTTCCGTCTTCCAAGGATTGAGTGAGTCTTCGTTGCTTGAGAATTCTCTCTGAGCTCTTAGAAGTAGAAATTTTCTGAACCTTGCAAATGAAAATGAGCTCTCTATTTATAGAATTCTGATGGGCATGGGCCTAGATCCAATGGGCTTGGGCTTGGATCCAATGGGCTTGGACCCAATGGGCTTGGTTCAAATGAGCTTTTGAATTTTGAGCCCAATAGGCTTGAACTTTGGGCCAAATTGTCTTTTGAATATCTTTTCTAAACCAAACCGATTTCGAGCTCAATTACGGTGTGATCGAATTTGCTTGGTCAAGTTTATCTGATCCACCGGCCGTGATGAAGACACGTGGTGACCGTTGAGGCCGAAATTTCTCCGTCAACACAAATCTTACTGCCTTAAAAAATAGTTAACCAAAAAAAATGAAAAAAAAAAATTATTGTAGAGAAAGGGAGAGAGAGTGAGAGATGAAATTGAAAACAAAGGTCATGACACATGGAAGTGGAGGAAAGAGAGAGAAAATAGGAGTAGTGACGAAGAAGAAAGGGAAAGTTATGGAGAAAAAAATCTAAGTAAAAAAAGTTTTTTTTATTTAAAAAATAATATAAATATTCAGGCAATCAAATCGTGACACGTGTTGGGCTGCAAAAGATACTTGTACCCCGACTATAAACAAGTTTTACTAACGGTGACCACTTGCTGTACAATATGGTTGATGAACTATGCTATGTTGACCATTGAACTTAGATATTTCATTCCAACCATCTAAAAAATTCAATTCAATCATTAATATCAACATCGGTATCTCTATTCTATCGTAATTCGTATTTGATGAATGGTAGCATAGTTGATCAAAATATCACTTAGAAAAAGAAAAAAAAAAATCTAATGTATAAATTTAGTCTTCAAAACTTTCAAATTGTGAATCAAATAGATCCCTGAACTTTAAAAAGTATGAATACGTGAGGATCCGATTTTTTTTTTTTGAAAAAAAAGAAAAATAATTGGTTTTAGAAAAGGAAAAAAAATAATAAAAAGTAATAAAAGAAATTGGTGTTATGAAAAAGAAAAGAAAAGAATTGGAGGAGGTTGTTTTGTAGGCGTACACGTGTGGTTTGTGGTGGGTTTATGGTTGGACACGTGGTTTAAAATTGTTGAGGTGGATTTGTTAGGAGGAAGAAAAGGAATGCGTGAAAGAGAAGAAGGGGAGGTTTTAACGGTTGATTCAGAAATTTGAAGGTTGAAGATTAGAAGTGAATATTGGTAAGTTTTTTTCTCTCAAGAAAATAAGGGGTATGGATTTGTCTTCATTTTCTTTGGCTTTTGAATCTACTAACATTTTAACTATATATGATATTAAAATTTTAACTATGTTATTATTTGATTACATAGAATTTGACGAAATGGAAGAGTGATTGAGTTTGAAAGCTTGAGAATTAGAAGAAAAAGAGCTTGCAATATCTAAAAGAATTCCTCAAAGTGAAGTAAAAGGAAAAAGAAAGTTAGAGTGAGGGGTTTGTGATGAAGATGAGGAAGAAGAAGGAGGGGTCTATGAGAAATAAATGAAGAGAGAGAGAGAGTTATAAAAACAACCAAACTTGGTGGGAAAACCCTAAAATTAGGGGAACAAGAAATGAGGAGGGATAGATAATTGTTTGTAGGGATGGCAACCGGGTCGGTCCCGTTCCCCGTTTCGAGAAGTCGGGGTCGGAGAATTCCCGTTCGGGGATCGGGTGGCCGCAGGAAAAAATCTCCGTTTTTTTACTTTTTTTTTAAATAAAAAATAAACAACAATGAATATATTAAAATTGTGTTTCATTTCTTGTTAAAATTAGGACAATAACTTAATTTTTTTTAAAATAATATATAAAATATTACTATTTTATATAAATATATATATATATATATATATATATATATATTATATATTTTAAAAAAAAATTAATAAAAACTCTCTATCCCGTCCCCGACTGGGGACCCGAATAAAATCTATGATTTGACCCCGTACTCGGTGAAATTGGGGATTCCCCGACTCCGCGAGAAATTTTTCCATCCCTAATTGTTTGAGGTAGACATTCACCTTTTAGATGAATTGAGAATTAGGGAGAGAGTGGGTGCTTTGGTATAAAATGTATTCAAGTATGGTCACATCAAATGTGAGAGATTTGACTTAAGTTGGAGAGACTTTCATTTTGAGTAAGTAGTTCACTTGAGATGGAGATGGCAAATTTGTGGACAAATAATATTATTTTATTTTGGGAGAAGGAAATAGCTTATGAGAAAAGTGAGAATAGGGTGTTTTTAGTTTGTGACTAATAGATAAATGATACTTTGGTAATAAATGGATGAAATGAGAAATGTGAAATTTGGTTTTAGTTGAGGGTGTGGGATTGGGTAAATTGGAGTTTTATTGGTGCTAAAGTCTTCTAAATTACACACGGTTTGAAGATTGATGTTGATTTAGTTATATTGGAATCTCAGGTGGATCATGTATTGGAATATCTTGCAATCCAAGGGGTTATCGACAGTGTAGTGAGTGGTTAATTTACGAAATATATTCATTATTTAATTATTATTATGGAATTTCAGGATAAATTATATTATGTGTGAGTTAGAGAAATTGAGTTCGAGATTTCCTGAACTTGTTATTAGATCTTGTGAAATTGTTAAGAGTTTCCAGTGTTGTTAGTGTTGTTGATGTTTTTAACTGGAATTGTCTTCGGATAAATATTTGAGATATTTGATGAATGTTTGAGGGCTCATAAATGTTGTATTAATTATTTGAGAAATCAGAGATATTTTTATGTTATTTGAGAAACGAGAGGTGTTTTATGAAATGTTGTTTTCATAAAGAGAATTGTTTTAGAGTGATTTGAGAACTTAGATAGTTTTATGCCGAGAATGAGTTTCAAACCACTAGATTAATGTACCCATGGTGATTACCTGTATGTTCTGTGGACGTGTTCCGTAGTATACCAGAGATTAGAGAGGTTTTTGTGACCCACTCTAACACATACGTAGGCTTTGGGTCGTGTGTTAGGGTGCTTAGCCCATTGGGGGCAGTTTTTCGTGCACGTATGACAGAGACTCTGCTATGTATCTAGAGATTACTCGGGTACATAGTATGACAAAGATTGCTCTGCTGTGCGTATTGAGATTACTCTACGCCAGTATGACCAGAGACGGGGTATATATTTGGTGATGAATTTTACAAACTTGTGTTTAATATTTCGAGAGTTATTGTTATAGAAAAATTTTACTAGCCTCTGTTGGGAATTTAAATGTTGTTAAAATAGATTTTTCCATGTATTATTCATCCAGAGTTGACTAAATTATTCGTGATGTACGTTGGTTTCACATAGTTTTGAATTATTGTTGTTTAATTAAAGAGTTTTCTTGAAATTAGTTATTCTACTATTAATGTACACCACCTACTGCACTTTTTAGCTCATTCTTTATCTTTATGTTTCCAACAGGTTGCTCTTGAGTTTCAACTAGAGATAGTAGTCGAGATCAACATCTGCCACCAGTCGATCTCACCGAGTTAATGCATATCATCCACTGTATGTAAGAGAGTTATCTTTTCCGCGTGATTTTTATTTGGACGAAGTTTAAGTTATAAACTAAAGAGAGACTTGACAATAGAATTCATTGCACTCTCGGGGTCTGTTGTCATCACATCTCGTCCTAGGTTCGGTAGAGTAATCTGGGATGGGGTGTGACATAATAGATCCTTAAATTTTTAATTTTGTGTCTAATAGATTATTGATTTTAAAAAGTGTCTAATAAGTCTCTAAAGCCTCGGTTTGGTAACCATTTCGTTTTTTGTTTTATGTTTTTGAAATTTAGGTTTGTTTTTTCCCAATTTATTTACTATGATTTTTACTTTTTTAAAGAAACATTTGGATTCTTAACCAAATTCAAAAAAACAAAACTATTTTTTTTTTGTTTTCAAAATTGTGCCTGTTTTTTTAAACGAGTTGATGAAAGTAGATGACAAAACAAAAAACTATGAAAATAATATTTATAAGCTTAATTTTTAAAAACAAAAAATCAAAGGGTTATTGAACAATGCCTAAACTTTTGATTTTGTGTCTAATAAGTCTCAAACTTTCAATTTTGTGTCTAATAAGTGCTTGACCTATTTTACATTTTTTTAAATTCATGAATATATTGAACAAGAAATTGAAAGCTTAAATTAACGTTCTAATAAAAAATTCAATTTCATGTTTAATAGATTCGTTAATTTATGAAAATGTTGAATAAGTTTATGGGACCTATTAGATAGGAAATTTTGTGAGGATGAGGGATTAAATGGGGGGCGGGATGATGATGAGGAAGTTATTACCCTACCGGGCGAAAGTTTAAACTATTAAGTCTCTACCAATATAAAATCTTGTTAAGGTTAAAAAAAAAAATACTTATTACTATTTAATTAGTTTTTTACATATATAAATCAATAATATCAATAATTTGCGATCAAAGTGAGTATATCTTAACGATAATTGACAGGTACTACATCTCATGAGGCCGGAGGTTAAATTCTCATCACGTAGTTAAACTTAAAAAAATGAATAGTTCGCGTAAGAAGCAAATGTGTTCATAAACTATGGGTCTTTAGGGACGTTTAACCAGTTTTTAATGATACATTAAATTTCGTCCTCGCGACGCAATCAAAGTTATTCACTAAAAGTATACTTTGAACGACAAGTATAGGTGTCGCTAAAGGAGAACTTTTAGGGACGCGGACTCATCACTAAAAGTCCAGTTTTACCAACGCACATTTGAATTTACAAGTATAGGTGTGGTAGACACCATACCAGTATTTTCTAATCTTTATCTTGCAGGTGATCTCGTCTCTCGAAATCTACAAATTTTATCGTTGATGTTGTCACATCAACGACATTTCTTGTCTAAATTTTGTTATCAACAATTTTGATACCTTAAAATTTGTAGCGATTTAATACTTATTAGGTAAAATGTTGTTAAGGGAAAATTAATTATAAAAAAAAAAAAAAAAAACAATAAAGAAGTATTTAAAACTGAACTTAAGAAGGGTAATAAATGGTTAAAGAGTGGAAAGTTTTGTAGCAGAAACCGATGAGAAAAACAAAAGAAATAGGGTTAGAGAGGATTGAAAGGGTAGGGTTTAGGCATTAGGCTCTCTAACCAAAACGAGTTGAGTTGAGACACGACTCAGTGACTCGAAAACCGAGTCATGCTGTAATTTTAATTATTGTATTATAATAATATAATATGGTAATGTCTAAAAAAACCAGTAACTCCAAGGTCATCCACACCAAACAGGACAAAGATTCTGAAACGACATATCTAGTTCATATATGTTTTTTTTTTTAATTCTTTCTCACTTTCATTTTTCCTTTTACTATATTTACTATTTTTCCCCCAACCAGTTTGTTTTTGTTTTTTTTAATGGAGAAATAACTGGTGGATGTATATATCTTTTTGTTTGTTTAAAACTACGAGAAGAAACCTTGATTTAAAAAAAGATAATCAATCTTGTATCACTACAAAAACTACGAGAAGAAACCTTGATTTAAAAAAAGATAATCAATCTTGTATCACTACAAGAAAACATAGTTATTGCAGAAGTTTTTTTGAGCTATAGCAGCGGTTTTAAACTGCTGCAACACTTTTTGCAACGCTTGAGAAATCCCTGGTTAAACCAGTGTTGTAAGGGATCTAGCTACACTTTTTAAAGTACTGGAATGACTTCTCACAACCGTTGCAATAATACACATCATATTACAACATTTTTGAAATAAATAGCAACAGTTTCTTATTTCTTTGGGCTTTAAATTTTTTAAATAATTTTTTTTATTTGGGCTTCGCCAATTGTCCAAAAAAAAATGAACACCCTATTGCAACACATTTTAAAATCGCACAAGAAAATCGTTGCAATACATATATTTTGCAACAATTTTTTATTTGTTTCTAGAAATTGTTGCGATTTTATTAAATTTTGCAGCACTTTCTAAACCGTTGTAAAAAAATTGTTGCAATAAACTAATTTTCTTGTAGTGTATCTACTAAACTATGCTCGAATTGATATCAAAATATACGTCCAATGGTTTTTAAAAAGTCAACTTGAAAGAAACATTTACATATTCATTGACTTTTGTTTTTATTGATTATCATTTAGGTTATTTGTTTGTTTACACTTTTCGTAAGTAATCGTGTTTTAGTCTACGAACAAAGTAATGCATACTCTAATAATTCAAAGTGTCAATATTATAATTTCAAAAAAGAAAAGAAAAAATTGGATATTATGGTTAGTATTGTAGAGATACATGAAGTTACTCATTACATCTGAGTTTTCAATTTTGTATCTAAAACATACTAGACACAAAATTAAAAGTTCAGAGATCAAACAGATACAAAACTTGTTAATTTTGAAATATACACATACCGATGCAAAAAGATACGGATAGGGATGGGACGGCGGTTGTGATAATAATGTAATAAATAGGTAAAGGGATAGTTTAATTTTAGGCAATGGGAAGAAAGAAAGAAGGTGAGATTAGGAGAAGATTAGTTGATGATTGGGGTATGATTAGGGAGAGAAAGAGAGAGAAAAGAGGAGATTTATATAAATAATAATAATGTGTGGGGAAGGATTATTTGGCAGAATGTTGGAAAGAGGTCCATAGAAATGAATATTTGGGATTCCAAGTCTCACTCAAGACATTCGTACATAATGGTATGTGAGATATCATGGAGGCAGCTCTAGCTGTGCACACATCTCTCAGTAGAGAGTGAAAGCTCAGAGAGGCAGTTGGAATGGAGAATTAAGTGTGAAAGCCACTTGACAAAGGATGAAAAATTAATGACAAGAGACAACCACACACATATATATGTAATAATGTAGTGATAGTTTGAGAGAGGAAAAATTAGGGTTCGATTATTGACTCGGTCCCTATGGTTTAAACACGGTTTCAATTTGGGTCGATGCGGTTTTATATGTTTTTTTTGTTGGGATGTCTTAAATTTGTTATCCGGCGCTACGGATGACCAAACATGAAACGATACAGCTGTGTTTTCTGTTTTGGGTCTTGTTTAAGTCTATTCTGTTTAGGTCATTAGAAGGGTACCATATATAAACTTTGTAATGACTTTTGTCCTAAAAAATCTATAACCTTTGTACTCTCTCCCAAAAGATAATACAATTGTTTTCTCCCTACCTCTAAACGTAGTTAACACACTGTTAATCATGAACAACGTACATCTGTGTGGTTGTTTTTCATTTATTCTTTGTTCGTAGATTTGTTTCTGACATAGCATATTTTTATTCCTATGGTTTTGCGGGCTTAGTTTCAAAATTTGGTTATCGTGGTTTTAGCAAATTTATTTTTGTTCATGTGTTATG
This sequence comes from Herpetospermum pedunculosum, assembly GCA_028017165.1. Classification (NCBI taxonomy): domain Eukaryota; kingdom Viridiplantae; phylum Streptophyta; class Magnoliopsida; order Cucurbitales; family Cucurbitaceae; genus Herpetospermum; species Herpetospermum pedunculosum. The sequence continues at coordinate 3,471,261 of CM051530.1, forward strand.
GGTAGGATCCGCCTAAGGTATCACGTGGATCACACACACAACTAATCTCTAACAAGACTTCCAAGGAGAAGGCTAAGTCGAGGAGGTACGAACGAAGCAGACAAGGCAAACAATCTACCGAGCTCAGTCCTACCCAAGTCGAGGTATGGGTCGTCCGTCCCTCTTCCCTAACTCTTGTTGCCAATCATGACAATAGAATAGTAAGAAAATGTATAAATTAGAAGAGATCTATCTCACATAGAGGTACACAATAATACTACTTTAACTCTCGACACCACTTCAATCTAAATATTTACTTAAACATTAAAATGTGTCGGAGAGAACACCGTCTACGTCTACCTTTACTCTAATAACTGAGCCAATAAAATTTGAAAATACAAAATTTAAATTCTCCCCTACATTCGACATTAATTGAGGCCCACAAATAATTTATGGAATTTTTGGAAGAGAGGGGGAGAGAAAAAGGGTAAAAACAAAAAGAAAGAGTGAGAGTATGATGAAGCTTATGATAATCTTCATCATCTCGTCATGTCATTTTCACTCTCTTATCCCCAAAACCCCTTCTTCCAGAATTCCACGCTTCCCTTTAATACTTTTTCACCTCTTTTTCTTTTCAATTTCTCTCTCTAGTCCCCACCTAGTCAACTTCATAACCATTTATAAATAAAGATTTAACTGAAAATGATTTGTTTCAAAGCGATTTTCGTATAACTATTTTACGGTGTTACGTTAAATCAATAACAAAGAATAAGTAAGCGCAGAAGAAGAATGACACAGATTTACGTAGTTCACTAACGTCGTGTTAGCTACGTCCACGAGCAGAAGAGAGAGCAGTATTATTACGAAATAGGAGAGATTACAAATGAACATATAGGGGCTGTTGAAGTCATTAGAAGATTTATATATAACACAATTTCTAATGACCTAATACAAAATGAGCCAAAACCCAAAACAGATAAGTAAAAACTCAAATCAGCGAGACCTCGTACTAACTAGTCGTAGAAGGTCTCATAACAGATTCAAGGCATTCCAACATACGATTTGTTTTAAATAATTTTCTAAGTACTTAAAACCGTGTTTGAACTTGATTTTGAATGGTTAAGACATGTTCGCGGGAATGCTTTTGAACCTAACAAAAGTGTGATTTTAACCGTTTCAAAAGTAATACATTATTTTGTTCTCTCTCTGCTTTGTGATGTTCTATTGATCAATCCCTATCTCTTAATGTCTGCAACTTCAAATTACACTTTTCCAATACCCCATTTTATTTTTTGGCTTCTTATGTACAAACCCATTTCTCCACTTTTTAACCCTATAAAATTAACCACTTTATTCTCTTCCCTTTTGTTCCCATTGCATTCTACTTTTTCTCCTTAGCTGTGTGAGTTTCAATTCCCAAAACCATTCCCTTCATACCCATTTCATCTAAAGTCCCAAAGTCCCAAGAAACATTGAAAAGATTGGTTTTTTCATTGAACTAAAGGCTGAAAGTTACCAACTTTATTTATTATTTCTTCCTCTTAGAGTTTCTTTAGCATGTGGACTTTGGGATATGATGATGATGGTGGAGAATTTTGCTCCTCTGAGCCCTTTCATGGCGGTCGCAAGCTTCGACCTCTCGTACCTCGGCCATTGCCTTCGCTTCGTGTTAATGGCACCAACTTCTCTTCCCAATATTACCATCTGGGTATGTATTCATTCTTCCCTTTTCTCCTCTTTCATAATTCAAATATGGTGTCTATTTTCATTGTTTTTTAGATGTTGTAATAAGTTTGCTAATTAAATTCACCTTCCAACCAAAAATTTAAGTCGAGAGGTTATATTTATTGAGTTTAATTGCAAGTCGGGTGGAGAATTGACCTTTTAGTTGAAGATATAAATATCTTAATCAATTGAGTTGTACTTCGGTTAGAATCCCTATATCATTCTTAATGAATATTAATAATCTCCTATTAGAGTTTCGGATCTTCTTCTAGAACAACCTAGTTAAAAATTCTTTATTTTTAGAAAGAAAATTTATGAAGTGTATTTCGAACAATTATTAGGGTTAGTAGATATTAGAACCTCGACATGTTCATCGAACACATATGTTCGATTGGTTATTAGGGTTTGAACCGTCATTATAAGGATTAATTTTGAATCATGAGTTATTATGATTTTTACATTCATAGTCTTATACTCGACCAGCCGAGGAATGTTTTTTTAATCTATCGATTTAAGTTTTTGAGTTGAGTGATAATTTGATCGAATATCAATTTTTTTTTTTTTTTTTGAGTTGCAGCTAATTTTTTGAATGAGGAAAGCAAAAGAGAGTTGTTGTTGAAAAATGAAAATAGTACATCTTGTCCACCAGTAGTAGTGAGCTCATCAAGATGGAATCCGACGGTGGAGCAGTTGAGAATTCTGGAGGAACTTTACCGGCGGGGGACTCGAACGCCGTCCGCCGACCAAATCCAACACATCACCGCCCAGCTCCGCCGCTACGGCAAAATAGAAGGCAAAAACGTCTTCTATTGGTTTCAAAATCACAAGGCTAGAGAGCGCCAAAAACGACGACGTCAAACTGCCGCTGAAGAAACCAAATATTCAGGTAAACAAAAAAACAAAAACAAAAAAGTATATATTTTTGTTTTTCCTTTTCTATTCTGATTGCCGTTTGAAAAAAAAAATAAAAATAAAAAAATTGAATTCTTTTTGTGTTGGTTTTTGTCAACATAGGGGCAGAAAAAAGGTACGAAATTGAACAGAGAAAGACGAATTGCAGCTGGCTAAGCCCAACAACACCACCCTCTAAAATCTGCACTGCCTCACTTTCACAGGTCTCTCTCTCTAATTTCTTTACATCCAATTACCAAAACCAAAAAATAAAACAAACCCATTTCCTATTTTCAAAAACCCATATGGAATTTTTAAACTTTCAAAAAAAAAATAAAAATTATACTATACAAAATCTAACTTTAGGGTTCGGTTCAATTATGTTCTTGAACTCTTAAAAGTTTCATTTGTCGCTATAAAGAAAACATTTGAGAGTTCGAGGAAAGTAACTGACAATTAATGTATAAAAATTAGAAGACATATATATAAGGGTTTAGATATATAACATCATTTATCATTCAATTTGAATGATATAGAAGATTAAAATCATTGGTTCTATTCATTTTAACTCAAAAGATATTGTTGTAATTATTTACAACATCATTCACGTAATCAATTTTTAAACATAAAATATCTTGTTAATTTACGTAAATGATAATTTAAATGATATGTCTGAGTATGTTTAACAATTTTTACACATTAGTCACGGCATCCATCATATTATCTTAGGAAAATTGCATCAGGTATCAATTTAGAGTAAAATAATTAAAAATATAACATTTTTTTAAAACATTTTCAAATATGACAATTTTTATGACCGATAGCCTTCTAGGAGTGACTATTAGTGATAGTTATGGATATACTTCTATTTTTTATAGATTTTTTTTTAACTATATTTTGCTATATTTATCATTATTTTGGGTCTCCAGTTCTATATTTTAACGAAAAAGCTATTCAAGATTTTTTTTTATGAAACAATTTCAATGTTGTAAAGTTAAAACTAAACATTTTAAAGTGGGTTAGGACAAAATAGAAAGCCAGCTGCAAAAAGAATTGTTTCAAAACCTTTTAGAACAAAAACTCATTAGTTACATGATTAGTGTATCTATGAAACATGAAAGTTTCCCCAAAAAACATGAAACTTTTTTTATGTGTGTGTGTTGTGTTTGTAGGGTTTTGATTAAATATAGAAAAGAAAAAAGTTAGTTTGATTTAGTTGTGGGTGGCAATGGAAATGGATTTATTGGGAAATGAAAAGAGGGGCCCAAAAGCTGCTGCATTTCTTACCTTCTGTCTGGTCAGAGAGAAAGAGAGATCTTTGGGGTTTGTGCTCATAATATTCTATCTCCTACTCCTAAACTTAGCCCTATTTCCTCTCAAAAAAACCTTCTCATTTATTTGTTCTTTACACAATTAATTCTTTCCTTTCCTCTCCTCTTCCCCATATCTATCTTTAAAACCCATTTGGGTTTTGTTTTTAGGGTTCTTTTAGTCTTTCTAGTTCTATGTGTTTTAGTCCCGTCATCTTAAAACCCTAAAAGTATGAATACTTCTCTTAAAACCCTAAAAGTATGAATACTTCTTTCATTTATTGCATGTCACGTCGGCATCTTTTTCAAAATAATATAGGGTCTACTAGCATTAAAAGAACCATTTATTAAGAAAAAATCAAAGGGAGTATTATATTTTACACTAATTAGTAGGATACATATACTCGTGAATTTCACTAATAGTTTTGAGTCATTTCAAATGCACCACATTAGAAAGTCGGTTGATTATCTTATTAACTAATGTGTGTCCGGCAAGTTTTTTCCTTCTTCAAACGGAATAGATGGGGAAATGGTCATTTATTAAATTAAACCTACACATGCATTTTTCGAGTTACGAGTGTTGCGAGTGAGTCTCACATTGATTAAGAAAGATAAGAATATCGTAAATAAATAAGAGACAACATCTTCATTGTAATGAGACATTTTGGATGGAACCAAAAGTAAAAGTGACGAGGGATTAGTTGATAAGTGGATGTTTGTTGTCTCTAACAACGGAGATTATGGTTTCTAAAATGTCATCTCTTTACTCGAAAATTCTATTGGTTTCCTTTAGCTTTTATCTAACTAAACTTAAAGTTCTTGTGAATCACAATGATTTTTTTTAAAACTGTATAAAGTGTATATTTTTAATTTTTTTAAAAAATATAACTAAGGATATATATGACACAGTATATTAAAGAATGATATGTAAACATTTATATTATCCAATGGACAAAACAATGAGAGTAGAATCTTCCCCATGCAGGAATATGCAAAATCTGAGAGAAGAAGAAAAGTAGTAGAATTGGAATTAGAAGAAGAACAAGAAAGAAGAGATGGGACATGGAACAATAGCACAGTGAATTGTCAACTCATAAACCCTACAAGGAAGACCCAACATCTAAACGATGTCGTCATTGACGACGACGACTACGACAACGGTAGCGTGGAATATTCTGAAACGATGACGCTTCAGCTGTTTCCTCTCCGCAGTGCTAAGTTATGCAAATACGACGGAGAGAGAGAGGGACGACTAGATGATCGACTGGAGATCGTGTCGGATTCAGACATGATCAAAAGCTCCACATTTTCTCCCAGTTGTAGTTTCCAGTTCTTTGAGTTTCTTCCACTCAGAAACTGATTTCAATTTCTTCTCCATGTTGTTTTTTGACTTATTTTGTTACCCTATAGGAATGGAAGAGATCAGAGGTGTTCTAATTTGTGCTTTTGTTTTTCGCCTAAGGTTTTAAATATTGATCTCGATAGAAATATCACGCCTAAATTATAGAAATTAAGAATAGACTAACCTAATTAGGGACGTGAAAATGTGACATGTAATGATACATCATGTCAGTTGATCGATGCTCCTGTTGACAAATATTTAATAAGTTCATTAACCTTATCTCTATTTTTTTTAATAAAAAAGTTGTGTGGTACACCTCTTTACATTTTAATTTTATGTTCAATAAGTCTCAAGTCATGATTCTACTAAATACAAAATTAAAAGTTTAGGTGTCAGTTTGATAACTATTTGATGTTTTTATTTTTTATTTTTGAAAACTAAGTCTATAAATATTACTTTGGGCTGGTTGCACAAACAACAACCAAGCTCAAAATAATTGCAAATTTAGCAAAGTTTAAAAACTTTTGCAAATATGACAAAAAACCAGTGACTATCACTGATAGACTTTATGACTATTACTGATAGATTTTATGACTACTACTGATAGACTCACTTCTATCATAGACTATTATCACTGACAAAATTCTATAAAAAAGACTAATATCAGCGATAGACTTCTATCAGCGATAAACTTCTATCCGCGATAAACCATACTATCAGTGATAGAAATTACCATATCCGCACAATTTTAAAAAAAGTGTTATATTTTTAATTATTTTACTCTAAATTGACATCTGTTACAATTTTCCTATTACTTTCACGGAGGAGTTTTCTTGTTTTGTTATCTACATTTTACAAATGTTTTAAAAAATTGCTAAATTTTGAAAATTTGAAAAGAAACAAATATATATTTCAAATTTAATTAAAATTTCTAATGTTTCTTTTTTAAAATAATAATAAATACAAAAACATTGAGAAAAAAAACATAATTTTCAAAAAAAAAAAAAATAATAATAATAATAATAATAATAATTGGTTAATGAAACTTGGACTTAGAGACTTATTAGATAAAAATAAAAACAATAAAAATTGAAAGTCCATAAATCTTACCCTTAAATACAAGATTGAAAGTTAATTAAAAAATTTAAGATATGTGTAGGGTAACGAATTGTAGAGAGTTAGAGTTAATAAGTCTGAAATTATTTAGCACGAGAAGTTACTTAGTTTGAAGAGTTTGGAAGTCGGTATATGTTTGGGATGTAGAATTGTTTAGTTTGTTCTGAAGTTTGTTGTGTTTGAGGCAAAGAGTTATTAAATTTGGAGTTGAGTTTATTTGAGCTCTTTTCCTATTTAGAGTGTTTTTTCTACAAACTTTCAAAATTTTCAAAGTTCCATTGATAGATCAGACTTATTCTGATCAATTTTAATAAGGATTTTTTTTTTCTTCTTAATTTTATCTATTCTTTACAAATTTCTTTGAAGAGATAATTTTGAGCATAATACCTCACATTATTATATCGAAAAACACATATAGTTTTACCCTGACCCATGTGTGAAACAGACCATTTTCCGCCTCCACCCGCTTAAACTCGTCATTTCATTCAAATCCACACATATTTTAGCTGTTTTTTTTGTACAATTTTTTTCGATAATTTTTTCTATTTTCATTATTAAGGACTTCTTCTAATAAATTTTAAGAGTGTGGTTTTTATTTTTTATTTTATATATCATTCACAAATTTCTTTGAGGATAACAAAAATAATTTTGACAACAATACTTTACATTCATTTTTCAATATCATTATTCATTTTTTTTAGATAGTTTTGAAATAAAAGATAGTAGTACATTTGTGTTAAATATTATATAGGATTTTAATCCATTAATTTAAACGAATCTAAATAAGTTGATGTTTTTATAATTTCTCTGGATACCTTTTATTTTAGTCTTTTACACATTTTGATTAATAAGTTTATGGAGTCGATTTTTTTTTTTTTCTAAGTTCAACAACTCTTTAACTTAAGGCAACTCTGTGCGCCAAACCATCCTTTAATGCACAACTCTCGTCTTTTTCCAATTCGTACCTATTATTCTGAAGTAATATTTGTTTTCGACAACATGTTGGGCGGATTGAACTTAAAACCTCATGGTCACTAGACGATACACATCATGTCGTTGGGTTATGCTCTTGTTGGCTATTATGAAATAATAGAAATAAGGATTATTTATTATTAAGTCTACCATGAATGTGGAATTCATGAACATAAATGAAAATGTTAATTCATGGAGGGGAAAATGGGTTGTTGGTATTAATGGAATATTGCAGATTTCAGAGATGTCAAAGGTGACAGAGAGAAAGGGATATGGAGTTTTATTTTTGTTTATGTAATGACAAAAATGGATTCCGCCATGTGCATCGATCTTCGAGACAGACAGATGCAGAAATGTCTGTAATGCCCAAGAAGATGAAACAGATGACGTTACATTTTGACGTTCAAACAATTTCATGCTCTAAAATCAAATCACTCTCAAAATAATTACTTCAATTCTTTCCTTTTTGTTTTTACTTCCTTTTTTTAGTATATTTTAAGGATATTATTCCATTTCTGTTTCAGAGGGACAAAATTTTATCTCTCTCTAATAATTTCTGTTTCAAAATTATTAGATATAGATTGAAAATCTCTATGACCATCATAATCCATCCATTATCCATACAAATTCTTAATATGTTTTATAAATTCTGTCTAATATATTTAAAAGCATTATTAAACGTGTTACTATCAAATCGAATAACAAAGAATAAAAGCGCAAAAGAGAATCGACATTTGGTTTGTTGTGTTAGCTACGTCTACGGGCATAAGAGAGTACAAAATTGTATTACGAATAAGAGAAAATTACAACGATGATAGACTAAAGGACGACTGAAGTCATTAGAATGTTTATATATGACACTCTTCTAATGACCTAATACATAATGGGTCAAAGTCCAAAACAAAAAGTAAAACTCAAATAAGATTTTTTCTTTAGGGGTGAGAACCAGTTGTAGCGAGTCGTACTAGATTCAAGACATTCCAACAAATATTATTAGGAGTACAAACAATATTCCACATTGGCTAGATAAGAGAAAAATCACGAGTATATAAGAAGAGATAACTATCTTTAATGGTATGAGAACTTTTGGACGAAACCAAAAACAAATTCAGGAGGGATAGACCAAAGTGGACAATATCATATTGTGGAGCTTTCTGGTTCCGTGTCAGTAACAAAACAATTGGTTTACATGTCAAAATGAGTAGAGCTTAGGGTGATTGTACCTACTTAATCGAATACGATGTTTGTTTAAAACAAAACGAGCATAGTTACAAAATATATATATATATATATTCAAAATTATAAAACAATACAAACAATACAAACAATTTAAAAAATTAAAATGTAATAAAACACATTCAATACATTTTCTCTATTGTAAATCATCCCTAACAATTTTAAATGCTTTGTACTTGGTATTTACTATAAATTCAATGTAGGCATTTATTGCCAATTAAAACACGACAATGTTTGAAAAACTTCTGCTTCAATTTGAATAGCAGACTGTATTCAAAATCTCAGTCCTTGAAAAAAAAAAATATATATATATATAAATCTCTGATCAGGAAAGTAAGACTGACTTTGACTAATTGAGCGATATTTAGGTTGACAACTAACTTCTAAAGCATGTTATATCTATTTAACAGATCGTATAAAAAAGATCGAGGCTACGGAAATATGAACCTGCAAAAGCTCATCTTACACAACCATGTACTCCGTCTTTTGAGGTCGGAAGTTCAAATCTCACTAGTCCTATCCGTTAAAATAATAAATAAAAAAACATAGAATTATACATAGCACTAGCTCCCATTGATATTGAGTTAAATTATTGAAAGGGAGAAAATTGTATAGCAGCAATCAGAATTCAGTTCATTATAACCTTCCTGTATAAGAACAGTTCAAAATAATCATGGATAAATGTGCCCTTTTGCTCTTCAACGGCTTTGAGTTCATGTTGCAGAACTTGTATGAACTGAAGGAAGAATGAAAGTATGAATTAGAACTTAGAACATTCTAGTCAATTTAAGGCTTGTTTGGAATGACTTTTTAAGTGCTTAAAAACACTTTTTAAAATATTTAGAAAGTCATTTCAAAGAGGCCCTTACAGAGTTTCTTTTCATGTCATGTGGTCATAATGTCGGCAAGAGATGCAGAATTCAGACCTGGTTCGTGCGGTCCTCCGAAACGACTCCAGAAACCAGCATCCTCAATCATCTAATGAAAATAAAAAAGAAAGAAACAAGTTAATATGTCGAAAAACGCAGCGAAAACACCCCAAAAAATTATACAAAATAAACTGCATTGGAGAACCTGACCATAGGTTTTTACATCATGCAGATCATACCCTCTTTGCTTGATGTACTCAGCAAAATCGGGCAACGAGGTTCCAGCATTTTTGCAATAATCAGTTAATAAAAAGTTTTCCTTCTGGCTTCAGCCACTTGTAGAATGATCTGAACAGAGCAGGTTTGTCCTGAAACATGTTTTAAGTGGCTTTAGAAGTCCTAAAATTCTAAGGGATATGAACATCAAATGTATGATCCGGATATGTTTTCTTGGTACAATCAGCAACTTCAAATTCAACGGAACATTCGTATCCAATGGCACGCTCGAGAGCTAGAGAGATTATATTGACGGAGAGATCGATGCCTACAACCTCGACATTGAAGTTTCCTGCCATATAAAAGTCTGCTCCTCCAATGCCCCAACCAACATCAAGAACCCTCTTGCCAGGCTTGAGGTCCAACTTGGCTACTTCTTCTTTTGTTGTATCTGATCAAACACAAAGAATCACTTACACAAATGAGGATTGTAGAGCTTTCTCGAGCGAATCAACTATGATCTCTTGCAATCGAATAGCAGAGTTTAAGTAGTAAAATATTTTGAATTCCTTAAAATGTTATACAACGAGTCATACTCGTACCTAAACCTCGAGGGCTGACAAATCCATGTCCAAAAACACACTCGTATCGCAGTTTGCCGCGACTCTTGTATTGAACCGTGCCTAAGAATAGTTGGAAGCCTCTGTCATTGTCTGAACAAACTTTTTGCCATATCCAGCAAATCTATAGCATGAAACATGGAACAATGTCAATCTTTTTTCAAGAAAGAAAGTTCCATTGAGAAGATGAAATTACAAAGAAGCAACCTGTTAGGCCCCCAATTGTTAATACTTACAGGAGGGGTAATAAGTGTAATAGACATTAGGCTGATGGTTAGGGGGATCGTGGTTGCTTTGTCGTACGCTTGGCTAGGGTAGTCTGTTGCCTTGGTGTTTAAGAATTATTTTGTGTTGTTGTCTTTTATGCTTTTCGATGTTAATAGAACGGTGGTTCTAGGGCTGAGAGAGATTACCAACACTCTCGAAATTGTGGGGTGATTCCTTATTATTTTGATATTGTAATCGTCTTATTTTTCAATATATAATATCACTGATAAGAGGTATTTTTACAAAACCATGGAGTTAACGGATAATACTCTAGTTGGTAGCCAAGATAATTAAAGATATGAATGAACATAGGCATAGACATAGGGATAATTCTCCAGTTGGTAGCCAAGATAATTAAAGATAAGAATGAACATAGACATAGACGATGGTCGATGGTCGTTTACCTGATTTTGACTCTTCTTGTTCCTCAAATAAGCTCCAGTGGGTTTGCAGCCAAAAAGAGAAAGTTCAAAAACATTTCTAGAATCATCTTCAGCATAACACTCTTTAAAAACCTAGAAAGTAGTTAAGTTAGATAAAGAAAAGTGTGTATTTTGCAAATCTAATTTGCAACAAGTCTTGATGGAAGAGTAGCAGCTAATAGATGCTATAATGTTCCGAATAGTGTTCTTAAAAGCGCAAAAATCATTCAAGGGCTTAAGTGCGGGGCGCAAACAAAAACTTAAAAAGGCAAACCTTTGAATAAAATCTTGGTTCTCTATTGTGGGACAAGTTGTGAAGAAAATATAACCTCCAACCTTCAACCATTTCATCATCCTTTCTGCCACAATTTTTACCTGAAGTCCCTATACCAATCTACTTTGTTGAGAAGCTAAAATAGAAGGAAACACAGACTACAGAATTACTAACAAAACAGAAGCTGCTACAACGATGCCAAGAACTCGAATGTCATCGTACTCTATTAGAGATGATTACCTTCAAAACAATATTTTAGATAATATGCAGATCCAAGAGATGAATGCATATTGACCAAACTGAAAAATTGATCAGGGCAGTTAAAACAAAATGATAACACGTTAGCTTAGTATTAACTACCAATTTAATCCACTGCAGCGTGATCAGCTAGCTTAAATCTCTTCACCTTTAAATCGTCGATCCATCCGCCCGTTCCATATCGCTAGTTGTTAAGCATATTCAATTCTACCTAAAAGTTCTTGTATATCAGGATCTTTTTTACTTCTAACCGATGTTGGACTATGTTCGTGTACAATAACAATAGATTGTTCATAACCATGGCTCCATCAATGCTAAACTAAGAGTTAAAAGATGAACAAGAAGAAAGACTGTTTTTACCTATTCATCAGATAAATACATGGAGCAGCCAATTTGAGAAGATCAAATCCAGAGTCTTCAGAAATATCCGTTTCTGGGGAAATCACATCAGCACATACAAACTTGACATTCTTATGATGCCCATTCATGCTTTCATTCTGCAAAAGTAAAACAACAACTAAGGGCATGTTTCACTTTTGTCATATTCAAAATCACTCCAAAACATGCAATTTAATCATTCAAAACCATTTCAACACTTTAAACGCGATTTACATACCAGCAAAATTGATTTCGAGACTAAAGGCATATTTTAGAGTGATTTTGACCAGATCACTCCCAAACATGTCCTAAGATATCGATAAGAAAAACCATAGGTCTTGGTTTCATTTGGAATAAACTGGAAGAATGCGAGTTTGGTCTAGTTTACAATATTAATTAAAAGTTTGATACGTGATTTAGTTTGCCTAAAATGAATTTAGGAAAAGTTGATGGAAAGTGATTGATGAGAAAATAGTAGTAAAAAGGCTATCAACAAAATCAAGTCAAGAACATGAAGAATTCAAGAATGAAGTAAAAAGGCTATCAACAAAATCAAGTCAAGAATATGAAGAATTCAAGAATGAAGCAAAAACCATCTCGAAGCTTCAACAAAAGAATCTCATCAAGCTCTTAAGGATAAGAAAAGCTCATGATCTATGAATACATGGTAAATAATCAAAGCTTCTCATTCATTTTCATGGAGGAAGAATCGACAGAGAGAAGAAGAAGAAGAAGAAACGTCTTCCACTAAGAGTAATTTTGATTTCTTTTTTTTTAAAGTCAAGTGTACTAATGGAATTTTAACGTTTTCAATCCAAAACTTAACGGTAAGGGTATTTTTGAACGTTTATGAAAGATCATGAAAGTTCATGCATATTAGAAACGAGAACCGTTAGTTTAGGGGTATTTTCTATAATTTAGCCTAATTGAATCAAAGAAGTTTTATAAAATAAAAAATCTTCATCTCCATTCAACTTTTTGTGAAGTGAGAGTATAAAGTAAATGGATTCATCAATTATTGGAGTGGGTGTCCAACTCCAATAATGATTGGAGAGAAAATATGGGGCTTATTTGGAAGACTATTACCACTCGAGCAACATCTGTTTTTATTGCCAACATGAGCATAGCTAAATTGACATAATGTATGAATTAGTGACCAAGAGATCAGAGGTTCGAATTCTCCATCCTACATATTGGCAAAAAGAAAAAACATCTCTAAATATAACTCAATTTAGGGAATAGGACAACTTTTATTATTGCACATAACTCAACTCAGTGGATAAGACAATTATTATCATCTTTTAAGGACGATTGTTTCGATGGAGTTGGTGAATAAGAAAGGAGTAATTACAATAATAAAGGTAGTTGAGTTGGTGGTGATCCGTTAGGTTTGTGGGCAATGAACAATCCCCATTTCTGCTCTCCAGACCAACACCTGATCATCTTTGCCTTCCACCCTCCAACAATATCATTGTAATCTTCCTGCATTTTTATTCAAAAAAAAAAAAATGGAATCTATATTATTCAATTGTAAAATAGATGAAAAAGAAAAAAAGGAAGATCAGAAAAAGAACCCACTTCAGAAAAGTCATGGATGAATACTTCCTTTTCCTTTTCAACAGCGTCCAGTTCCCTTTGAAGAACACTCATGAACTGCAACAACAAGAACAAAACTCAACATAAGTTTTTAATAATTTCAGCTTAGGAGATTTGATATTTCCAATAAATTATGCAAAAACCTGATCAGTTCGATCCTCGGCAACGACGTCCTTGAAACCAGCATCCTCAAGCATCTGTTCGTAAGAAGCAGAGCCTAATTATCAGAATTTATGGATTCTTTTTTCAATTCAGTCCTTAATGTTTCAAGTGTTCCAAGTTTGTTAATTAAGTTTTACAAAATTCTAACATACTAAAAGCTTTAAGGTGACTTAGTTCTTCTTCTAAATTTTAGTAACTCAGTATCATATCATATAATTTATATCAACTAGCTATCGCGCAACTGGTTAAGATATATAACCTATTTCAAATCTTCACTCCTATATATTGTTAAACTAAAAAAGAAAAAAAAAATGATCACCAACTAAGTTTAACATCTAGGGAGTATATACACATATATTTAAAGATGATATTGAAGTTAACCAGGAAACTTTATGGCACTGCGGGAGTTCTATTTATTGCATGTCACGTCAGCATCTTTTCAAAATAATGTGGAATCCACCAGCATTAGAAAAATATTTATAGTACTCCGGTAGTACTAGAAATTTTTCCAAAGTTAATCTATAGTGGGTGAAAAGTAACCTGGCCGTAGGATTTGACATCGTGCAAATCATATCCTCTCTGCTTGATATACTCTGCAAATTCAGGGGAAGGATCGCCACTACTTTTACAGTAATCAGTAATCAAAACCTTGCCCCCAGGCTTCAGCCATTTGTAAAACGATCTAAACAACGCAGGTTTATCCTGAAATGAAAACACACCCCCTTTCACTTTCACTTTCCTTTTCTCAAACAAACACAGATAAAAAAACAAAGAGATAATAGAAATTACTTGAATATGTAAAATGGTGTCTCGGCTGTAAACGACATCAAATGTGTTATCTGGGTACACTTTCTTTGTACAATCAACGACTTCAAACTCAACAGTGCATTTGAGCCCAATAGCGCGTTCTAGAGCGAGCGAGATCATGTTAACGGAGAGGTCAATTCCAACGACCTCGACGTCAAAATTCTCCGCCATGTAAAAATCTCCTCCTCCAATTCCACAACCCACATCCAGAACTCTCTGCCCTGGTTTAAGCTCCAGTTTTCCTACAAATTCTTTTGTCGTCTCTGTTCATGATATATAGTTCAATTCAATTCAGACAGTTTTCTCAATTTTCTCGATCAGATTTTTTCTCAACTAGCATATTAAATGATGAATGATTTAGCAGTTTACCGAGTCCGCCGGTGCTGACGAAGCCTGGTCCGAAGACACGCTCGTACCGGAGAATGCCGCTGCATTTGTATTGAACTGTGTCTAGGAAGCGTTGGAATCCTTTATCATCGTTCGAACTCTTCTTCTTCTGCCATACCCAGCATATCTGCAAAATTCAAACATATTTTTTATCCTTATGGTTCGAGACGTACGAATTGGGAAAATAAGGAAACACAGAACAGAGAGATGATATGGAACCTCATTCTGATTCTTCTTGTTCCTGGCATAAGCGCCGATGCATTTGTAGCCAATGAGGGAGAGCTCGTAACAATCTCCAGCTTCATCTTGCATATGGCATTCCTTGAACACCTGCACCACAGCTTCACAAATTAACCCCAATCCAACAAATCAAAGGATGTAACAAATTGTTTGGAAAAAAAGAAGAAGATGTTTATAAATTCTTGGGAACGAATCAATTTTGACACTAACTAATGTGTCAATTTTCACCGTAATTTCAACAAAGAGGTGAGGTAAAAATCATTTAAGGGTTCAAGCGTGAGGCGCAAAGAAACACTTATAAAGGCAAACCTTTGAATAAAATCTTGGTTCCCTATAGTGGGACGAGTTGTGCTTTTCATCAGAATTTTCGGAATGTTGGAAACAAGACTCTCTGAAGAAAATATAACCTCCAACCTTCAACCATTTGATCATCCTTTCTGCCATAACTTTTACCTGCAATCCACATACCAAAATTGTAGGAAACACAGACTATAGAATTACTAACAAAACAGAAGCTGCTACAATGACACCAAGGACACGAATGTTATCGTACTATATTAGAAATGATTACCATCAAAACCATATTTCAGATAATATGCAGATCCAAGAGATGGATGCATATTGACCAAACTGAACAATTGAATCAGGGCAGTTAAAACAAAACGATAACAAGTTAGCTTTGTATCAACTAACAATTTAACCCACTGCAGAGTGATCGGCTAGCTTTAATCTCTTCACCTTTAAACATGTTAAGTGCAAAAAACGAATGTGAATATTACTAGAAAGCAACAAGAGAAATCGAGGAATCTCATATGCTGATTTCTTTTGGCTTGTGCATCTACTTTTAAACTAACATGTGCTGACTCTTGTCACATTGGTGGGGGTAATTCAAAACTAATAATACCCAATGAATCTCACAATCTACAAATAAAGGACCATCAACAGTCTACTCTTCAAATAAAGGACCACCAAGCCATGCCTCTCCTCAAATTGTCGATCCATCCGCCCGTCCCATATCTCTAGTGGTTAAAATATATTCAATTCTACCTAAAAGTTTTTGTATCAATCGAGATGTTCTCCTTGTACACCAAGATCTTTCTCACTTCTAACCCAATGTTGGACTAGGTTTCCCAATATGACTCCATCAATACTAAAGTAAGAGGAAATGATGAACAAGAAGAAAGAATTTGTTTACCTCTTCATCAGATAAATACATGAGCAGCCAATTTGAGAATATCAAATCCAGAGATTCTTCAGAAATATCCAGTTCTGGGGAAGTCACATCAGCACATACAAACTTGACATTCTTATGATGGCCATTGATACTTTCATTCTGCAAAAGTAAAACAACAACTAAGAAAAATGAAGAAGAAAAAACCATAGGGCTTGGTTGCATTTTGAAAACTACCTTCTTAATCACATCTTCAATGAAATCAACAGCGAGAACGTGTGCCGCTCTTTGAACTAACTCCGCCGTGAAACGGCCAATGCCAGCTCCAAGTTCCGCCACCGTCTTCCCCTCGTACGGAGGAAGAAGCGAAATCACCTGCAGAATTCAGAGAGAGGGAGAGAGGAATTGGAATTTCAATTCGAAATTTGAAGTTAGAGTGAGTGAATGAGTTACTTACTTCAGCCCTTTCTTCCGAGTCAAGTTGAGAGGAATCTGACTCGATGATCAAATCTGCAGAATGCTCCATCCAAAACTTCTTCTGTCTCTCACGTTCTTCCCCTAAATTACAGTTTCACAACCATCAGAAGAATCATCTCTGTATAAGGATTCAAATGGAAAGCGAAATCAAAGAAAGAAGAATCTGTGAATTAACTTACGGTGAGGAGCAGTAGATTTAGCGAGGGACGCCATTGTTGAAGAATTGAGATTACAGAAGAATGCTACTATTGATATTTGGGGAAGAAAGAGAAATGGAGGGAAAGAATAAAGGATCGATGCCTTTACCGATAACTTTATTTTCATGTTCATAAAATCGTTCAATTTTTAAGTTCATAATACACGTGAATTTTAAAAATATATATAATAATAATAATAATTTAAAATAGTGAGTGCTTCTTGCTCGAATTCTCAGGCTAGGGTCGGTCCGCTGTGGTATTCCACCAACTACCATTAATAACTCAATCGAGAAAATCATTACTCTAAATAGAATAAAAAATTATTTCAACTTTTCGTCATTCAAAACAGATGTGCAACCGATACGTTAATAACTCAATCGGTTAAGACATATATTTGTTGAATTTATTTTAAATTTAATATAATTATTAATGTGGTTCATATACATTATTTCATATTTAATATGTTAAGCACCATATTATTGGACTAATTAATTAAAAAATAATTTCTTTAAATTAACTGACAAAGTATCGGTGTATATAATAAAGATGAAATCTTAGAGATTGGTCGTCTTTCTGCCTCATTGTGTAGAACTCTTCCTCCCTTCAAAATATCTAATCAAAATCTAAAAGAAAACTAACGAGAGAAACACAATTTTTATCAAATCAATTTCATAGATCAAGGTATGTTATTCTAATTTATATTATTATGTCAAACTGAACATAAATTCAATTGGCATAAGGTTGTATTCTTAACTAGGAGGTCAGAGGATCAATCTCCGCATTAATTAAATATATTATTAAAAAAATAATATCTTCGTTTATTGAATTATTATACCGTTTTATTGTATAATCATATAAAATAAAGTTTACAATATTTTCAATTAAAAAATTTGACTAATCCTCTCTTCTATGTTCAACTAAAAGTAAAAAACACTTTGTTATCTTCGACCAAAAAGAGAGGTTTGAATCATATTAAAAAAAAAACATTATACACATTGTTTTTTTTGTTTGTTTTTTTGGAAAAGTACACTGTTCAATTATTCGGTATTGATTTTTTTTCGCTTTTTTACGAATATATATATTATATTCTTTGACAATGATGTTATGTCTCAATTATTTTGTAGTCTGTTTGTTTTTTTTTTTTTTTTTTTCAATTGAGATATAAACTTCATAAGTTATTTATAATCAAGGTTATATGTAAAGCATTTTTGTTGGAGCAAAATAAAGAAAATTAAGGAACAAAAGAAATAACTTGATTAATCTTTGCCAACAAAAGTGTTATTTCCTCAAGACATATTTATTTCTTTAATTGTGTGTTTAAAGTGTTACAAACAATTGTCTTTCAAGCCAAACCGAGCATAGCTCAATTGGCATAGGGTTGAGCCGGTGACCAAAAGGTCATGGTTCAATCCCCGCATTACTCACGTTTTCAAAAAAAAAAAAATAATAATAAATAAATAAATTACTCACTTTAACCATTGTGATCAGACTCAATTAAATGTTAAACATAATGTGGTAATAGTTGAGAGAATATATATATATATATATATTTATTTTTACATGTTCACAAAAAGAATTGTGGTTCCTAACAAAATTATGAAAATTAAATTTATTATAATTCAAATGTGAAGCAATATTTCAAAATTTAGTTGAATAGTTTTTTTTTTTTTTTTTTTTTTTTTTGACAACAAATTTAGTTGAATAGTTTAGTTATGATTAATAAAATCTAATATAGTAAACTTAAGACATGTTCTTATACTCTATAATCTTATATAAATATTCTTGTGATAAAAAAGATCAAAATTTAACCATCTAACTTGCTTGCAAAAAAATTCAGGATTTGGGCTAAATTCTAATGAAGTTGATCAAAATTAGTATAATAATTAAAAATCCAAATATTACGGTGGTTTGATAACCATTTGATTTTTAATTTTTTGTTTTTGAAAAATTAAGTCTATAAACAATACAGTCCACATATAAATTCCTAATTTTCATCTTAAAATAAAAAAAATATTAAAATTCTTAACCAAATTCCAAAAACAAAACTAATTCTAAAATTTGGCTTGAATTTTAAAAACACTTATTAATTATAAATAACTCAACAAAAGAATGAGTTTTTGCACATATGGTTCCCTCACGAGTCTTAATGTCAAATGATTTAATTTTTGAAAACTCGTGTTTTTTTACTTTCTCTCGTGATTAGCAAGCTCCCTCAAGTCATTCGTATCATCGCGAGAGAGACGGCTATAGTGTCTTTGTGCTCAACGTAGTGCTTATGACGTCAGCAAAGGAGAAAAAACATGAATTTTCGAGGGGGAGTCAAAAAACAGTGCGACCCCTCCAATGGAGGATCATCTGTACAAATATCCACGACTCCTATATAGATGAATGTATTGTTATAGGCTTAATTTTTAAAAATAAAAAATTAAACGGTTATTAAATATAATGGCCTACACCATTATAATTAAAGGAGATGTGTAAAAATAAGTGAAGAAAACAAATCAAGCTAAATAGAATGAAAGAGGTTGAATTTAAACAATTTTTTTTTTTTTGTTTTGTTTTGTTATGATGTTATTGTTCATTTGGGCCACTCTAAAGTTTGCCTAAATTGAAATAACTTTCCGGCTTACCTAATATGTTGCTATAGTTTGAAAAATTACTCATCTCGTATTCTTTATGAAATTAATTTTGTTTTTTAAATAGATGATATAATAAATTAAATTTATGAGAGGGAACATAAACATAATTCAATCGAGAAGTAGAGTTTTAAATCATCTCCTCTACAAGAGCATAGCTCACGACATGATGTATTACCTAGTGATCAACAGGTCCTAGGTTCAATCATCCACTCCAACATGTTGTCACATTAAGTTTTTTTCTCTTTCTTTGGGTTTTATATAAATGACCCATTTCTTAAAAAAAAATGTTTTTATGCTTTTTTCGAGTGACCATCCTAATTGGGACGACCACTAAGAATCAAGATTTTCTCTCTCCTAAATCCAAGTCCCATTGAACCAAGTTGTAACGCCAAAACAAAGAAGAAGAAAAGGGAAAAATTAATGAATCTCGACCAACTTCGGCCTAGAAGGCTAGGAGTGGGCTAGTTGGTGGTTCAAAGAAGATAATGTAAAGGAGAAGAGGTCTGGAACCACGATAGGCTGGGCGATAACTATAGGAGACAGTGATAAGAGATCGTTTATATATATAAAGTCCAAAATATTTTGAGTCGTTATTTTTTTTTTTTTTTTATAAACATGGGGAATTGAATCTAGGACGATACATCATGTCAGTTGAGTTATGTTCTTCTTAGCATGGTTTCATCTTCATTTAACTGTGAACATTTAACTTACTGTGAAGTGACATGAAAATGTGTGGTGCTTATTTGGAAGATTGTTACCACTTAGCAACATCTATTTTTATTATTGCAACATTTTTTAATTTAATATTTTTTTATTATTATTTGAAATTTTTGGGACAATTTGTTGGGTGGTTCAACCTCTAACATTATGCCATTAGTTCATACATTATATTTAAGCTAGGCTGCTATTGCATTACTACATAAATCATAGCAATCTGAATATAACTTAGATAAGACAATTATTATTATTGAACCGAACTCGACTCAGTGGATAAGACAATTATTATCATCTTTGAATACGATTGCTTCGATGGAGTTGGTGATCATTTAGGTTTGTGGGCAATGAACAATCCCCATTTCTGCTCTCCAGACCAACACCTGTTCATCTTTGCCTTCCACCCTCCAACAATATCATTGTAATCTTCCTGCATTGTTATTTGCAAAAAAAACCAAAAACAACAAATTACAAATTAAAAACAACAAAAAATGGAATTTATATTATTCAGTTTGTAAAATAGATGAGAAACAAAAAGGAAAAAAAAAAAAAAAACCCACTTCAGAAAAGTCATGGATGAATGCTTCCTTTTCCTTTTCAACAGCATCCAGTTCCCTTTGAAGAACACTCATGAACTGCAACAACAAGAACAAAACTCAACATAACTTCTTAACAATTTCAGCTTAGGAGATCTGATATTTCCAATAAATTATGCAAAAACCTGATCGGTTCGATCCTCGGCAACGACGTTCTTGAAACCAGCGTCCTCAAGCATCTGTTCGTAAGAATTATAGCCTAATTATCAGAATTTATGGATTCTTTTTTCAATTCAGTCCTAGATGTTTAAAGTGTTCTAAGTTTCTTAAGCTTTACAATGATCTAATTCATTTTCTAAATTTGAGTAATTCACTCTCATATCATATAATTTTATCATCAACTAGTCAATCGTGTAACTCTTAAGTTATATAAACTCAATTGATAGGTTATGAGTTCGAATCTCCACCTGCTACATACTCTTAAATAAATAATAATGAAAAAAAAAAGTTTATCACCAAGTAAACTTAATATCTAGGGATTTTCACAATATACCGGGTGGAAAATTCTAATCTATAACATTTTAGAACTGTATCTAGAGAGTATATAAGGAGTTTTTGTACAGATGACCCTCCCTCGAGGGTTTTAATGTCAAATGACCCGATTTTTTAAAATACATGTTTTTTGACCTTTTCTCGTGATTAGCAAGCCTTCTCAAGTTATTTGTATACTTCGCAGAGCACGATCACGAGAGGGACGACTATAGTGCCCACGTGTAGTGCTGATGACATCAGCAAATGGGCAAAAAACATGTGTTTTACATTGCGACCCCCGAGGGAATCGTCTGTGCAAATATCTCAAATATATAAATATTTATTTAAAGACAAAAATAATAACGATGTTAATCGAACAAGTATTTGGGTACTACGGGATTATGGATACTAATTTCATTTATTGCATGTCACGTCAACATTTTTTTAAAATAAGGTGGAATCTACTAGCATTAGAAAAATATTTATAAAGATAAAATTTAGGAAGTATGATACTCTCGTAGTACTAAAAATTTCTCGAAGTTAATCTATGGCGGGTGAAAATTAACCTGGCCGTAGGATTCGACATCGTGTAAATCATATCCTCTCTGCTTGATATACTCTGAAAATTCAGGGGAAGGATCGCCACTACTTTTACAGTAATCAGTTATCAGAATCTTTCCCCCAGGCTTCAGCCATTTGTAAAATGATCTGAACAACGCAGGTTTATCCTGAAATGAAAAACAAAATCACTTTCACTTTCACTTTCATTTTCATCTTCTCAAAGATAGAGATAATAGAAATTACTTGAATATGTAGAATTGTGTCTCTGCTTTAAACAACATCAAATGTGTTATCTGGGTACACTTTCTTTGTACAATCCGCAACTTCGAATTCAACCGCGCATTTGAGTCCAATAGCGCGTTCTAGAGCGAGTGAGATCATGTTAATGGAGAGGTCGATTCCGACGACCTCGACGTCGAAATTCTCCGCCATGTAAAAATCTCCTCCCCCAATCCCACACCCCACATCCAGGACTCGCTGTCCTGGTTTCAGCTCCAGTTTTCCTACAAATTCTTTCGTCGTCTCTGTTCATGATATATGTCATGTTAAATTAAATTTATCGTAACTGTCGACTTAAGTTTTTGGGTTGATAGATAATTTAACAATATTAGTTTACCGAGTCCGCCGGTGCTGACGAAGCCAGGTCCGAAGACGCGCTCGTAGCGGAGAATGCCGCTGCATTTGTATTGAACTGTGTCTAGGAAGCGTTGGAATCCTCTATCATCGTTTGAACTCTTTTTCTTTTGCCATATCCAGCAGATCTGCGAAAAAATCACTAACAAATTTGTTGGAGACCGACGAATTAAAAAGGAGGAAACGTAGAACAGAGAGATGATTTGGAACCTGATTTTGATTCTTCTTGTTTCTAGCATAAGCCCCGATGCACTTGTAGCCGACGAGGGAGAGCTCGTAGCAATCCCCAGCTTCATCTTGCATATGGCATTCCTTGAACACCTGCACCACAGCTCTAGATTAACCCCCTATGGATAAAAATACTTTGACAAAGCATAATTCAAAATCCCTACTTATTGTTGAGCTAAAAGAAAGATATAATTTCATAAAATTAAAAGCATAGGATTAAAGTTTAAAAGTTATAGTTAAACGTTGCATATGGCATTCCTTAAACACCTGCACCACAGTTCTAGATTAACCCCTATGGATAAAAATACTTTGACCAAACATATGAGTGTTTTAATTAGAAAGATTTGTATAAAAATGTTTAAACAAATACATAATTCAAAATCCCAACTTATTGTTGAGCGCCAAACCGAGCATAGCTCAATTGGCATAGGGTTGTGCCGGTGACCAAAAGGTCATGGGTTCAATCCCCGCATTTATTAAACTACCGTTGCAAAAAAAAAAAAAAAAAAAAAATAATTTATTGTTGACCTAAAAGAAAGATATAATTTCATAAAATTAAAAGCATAGGATTAAAGTTTAAAAGTTATAGTTAAACGTTGGATGTAGTGTTACCTTTGTGTAGAATCTAGGCTCTCGGTAGTGGGTGGGGTTGTATTTTCGTTTACAGTCGCCGGATTGATGGAAACAGGATTCTCTGAAGAAAATATGACCCCCAACTCTCAACCATTTTACCATTCTTTCTGACAAATTCTTCACCTGCAAATTTCAAACACAAAAATCTTACCCAAAAAAATAAAATTAAAAAAAATAAAATAAAATACGAATGAAGTTAGAGTCCATGTATGTTATATTGTGAGTGAGTCTCATTTTTTGATCGAATACCCGTTTGAGTTGTCTGGGCTTCGTGGACTCTGATAACATAGTAGACATCGTGAAGTTCCATCCTAAAACTAATTGGTGATAGGAGGAGTAACTCATGTATGTTATATTATGAGTGGGGTCTCTTCATCTTTTCGATGTGGAATCCTCAACACTTTTTCATGTCAAATAAGTATTTTCATCTTTTTCATGCTTTTTTTTAACTCCTCAAAGTCCATATTTTCATCTTTTTCATGTCACATAAATATAAGTTAGAATTTGACTGTCTACATCAGAATTACATGTGTGGTTAACGGTGACCGGTTGAAGACATTTTTTTATGCATTTGAAAGTTGAGGAATAATTTTTTGATAATTTAACCTAATTTTATTTATTTATTTAATTTTTTATACACGTAAAAAGATCTTCAAAACACACCCATAAAAAGAAATGTAATAAATTATTGTCATTAACTTTTAGTTGATTTTGATTAAGACCAAAGTTATCTAGATATTAAGTTGATGAGAAAGACAGTTTAACCACTTCATTTCTTAAAGTCATACCTCTTATAAACTAAATTAAAAAATAATTCACGAATCAATTAATAAATAAATGACACCTAATTCAATTATATAAATTTGATTCCTCAACTTTGAAAGTAATTTCTTTTATAAAATTATAAATTTGATTCCTCAATTTTCAAAATTGTGTCAATAGCTTTTGAAACTTTAAATATGCATCAAACAATTTTTACCTGCAATTAACAAAAAAAAAAAAAAAAATATATATATATATATATATATATATAAACTTAAATGTCAAAATAATAAATATCATTATTCACTAACATAGCTCGAGAATTAAAGCATCATTCTCTCGAATTTAAAAGTTGAAATTCTATCTCTATTTATTGTGCTAAAATATGTATGCATAGTGAATTTAACTTGAAGTCTGAGTAGTTAAAATATATAAACTGAATAGTAGATGGTTTTTTTTTTGGTAAAGTTATTTTAATTAATGTAGGTATTAATTCATGACTTTTTAGTCAAAGCACAATAATTGAGCTATGTTCGATTTGTCAATGGTAAATACTTTGAATTTACCTCTATATCAGATAAATACATGAGCAGCCAATTGGAGAAGATTAAATCCACTGAATTTTCGGAAATATTGAGCTTTGGAGAAGTTACATCAGCGCACATGAACTTTACATTTTTGTGGTGCCCATTAATGCTTTCATTCTGCATACACCAACCAATAAGGTTAAAAGCATACTTTAATTGACATAAAATTATTTCATCTAATCCGTATCTTTTCAATTCAAGTTGTATTTAGGAGATAAAGAATTGAAATTTTAGTTTTTTTTGTTAAAATATTATTTTAGTATTTATATTTTGAGTCATATTTCATTTGAGTTCTTATACTTTTAAACCGACAGATCTATCATTTTAGTATTTATATTTTGAGCCTCATTTCATTTGAGTCCTTGTATTTTTTTTACGTGAGTGTCTGGGTTAACTTACACGCACCTCGACTAATCTCACTTGATAGACCGTCTGACCCTAGAACATTTGGTTGATAAGGAAACCTATAGGAAATTAATTTCTAGGTAAGTGGTCACTAAAGATTGAACTCATCCACTCTAAGAAGGCTTTAAAGTCTCAAGTGACCCTTCATAACAACTGGTCAACCCATGATGGTTGAGTTCTTGTACTTTTTAATTAGTGGCGGATCCAGAATTTTTAGTCATGAGTGACTAAAATAAAATTAACCACAAAATTATAGTGTTGGGACTTGAACCAGGGTAGTGAGATAATTTTAAAATTTTTACCAGAAACCATATAAAAATTAAATATGTTGTCATAGTTGAGGGGGCTCGAACCCCTGGACCTAAGATAAATCCACCCCTGTTTCAAACGATCAATTTTAGTTTTGTACTTTCAATAAAAATTAAAATTAGTTTCCACGTTTTTTTTTTGTATTAAAATATCATTTTGGTCTTTGCCTTTAATTTTAGTAGACCATATAACTTATATAAATCTTAAAATTAGTCTTCACTATTAGTTTTACTTTTATCAACTTTTTCCCCAAAAAAAAAAAAAAAAAAAAAAAAAATTGGTTAACATTCTCTATAAATTCTGAAAACATATTTCCATCATATTTTTTTACATTAAAATTATTATTTTGATTTAACCAATTTGGATAAAAAAAAAAAAAAAAAACTTTATTAAAAGCACAAAAACTAAAATTGGAGATGGATTAAAATTTAAAAATGTAATTTTAAGGAAGAAACAATTAAAGAAAAAAAAAGGTAAAAATGAGTTGTAAATAAAAGTTGAGATTACCTTGTTGATGACGGTCTGGATGAAATCCAATGCAAGAACCTGGGCGGCCTTTTCCGCTAAGTCGCCGGTGAAACGACCAATGCCGGCTCCAAGTTCCAGCACCGACTTTCCTTCATACGCCGGAAGCAGAGAAAGTACCTGCAAAACCCCTCAAATTCAAATTCAAATGAAATTCAAATGAAATTCAATTTGAGTTGAATTTCATTACTTCAGGCCTTTCTTCTTTGTCGAGATCGGAGGCGTTGGAATCGAGCAGCATCGCCTCCACCGTCAGTCCGGCGGAATGCTCCGTCCAGAATTTCTTTTGAATTAATCGCTCCTCGCCTGCCAAAACAAACCTTAATATTATTATTACAACTAATTCATTTCACTGATCAATCACAACAAATTAATTAAATTAACAAAAACTCCACACCATTGGAAGCCGGAGCCGGAGCCGGAGTAGCCATTTCAGCCTAATTTCGTTGCCTTTCAGTTCTTGCAGCTTTTTATAGAGAGGAAGATGACCAAATTTGTCCATCTGCTGCCCAAACGACGACGTCCAATCCCATCTCATAAATGTATTAAACAAATTACAATTTACACACACAATTATAAATCTATAATAATAATTATTTTTTTTTTTTACCCTGACCTAAAATAAACTAGGAGATTTAATTACTCACAATTATGTCTTAGAGTTATTTTATTTATTTTTTTAAAAAAATGTTCATTTTTAGTTAAGAATTTAAAAAATGAGAGAGAGAAAAAACTTAGAGATATACAGAAATGGTACGTAGAGACGACAAAAAAAAAATGAAAAAAATGATATAAACAATTTAGAAAGAGAAAAAAAAAATAGTTTCGGTATTTTAATTAATACAGTGATTGAACTCATGAATACAACCTTATATCAATTAAGATTGAAAAAAAAAAATTATAGTTAAAAAAATAGAGATTATAAAACTTGAGTGACAAAAAAAAAATTAGAGAAAACAGAAAAAAGTAAGAAAAATAATGATGGAGCAACACAAAATTTAGAAGAGGGCAATATTAACTTTTCACAATTTTATGATAAAATAGTGAAATAGGAGGATTTATTATTATTATTATTATTATTATTAATTTAAAATAATAGTATTTTAAAAATAGAATGTCACTACCATCACTTACCAACAATCACTTTTTGAGAATCACCTCCCAAATAATTGATCGGGAATCTCCTAAATAAGTTTTGATTCTTTCAAAATGACTTATCTATGATTGTCCAACATCACTATTTTTTAATAGAAGTGATTTTGTGTATGTAGAACTAATTTTGACTATTTCAAAATCACTCACAAACATGTCTTTATTTGTGAGTGCACAATAATTTCGAACACTATTTTTTCGTTGCAATATGTGAAGTGGAGGATTCAAACCTCTAAATTTTTGGTACATATTTTATGCATGTCGTCAAAAAAAAAAATGATAACGTGTTGTTTTTATAAGTTTGTAACGCAATAAATAAATAAAAAGATGCAACAAATAATATGATAATGATTTATTAAGAATTGTCAAAATGAACATAATTCAATCGGTTTATGAATCATGAATAAGAGGTCTCAAGTTCAAATCTTTCTCCCAACACATAATAAAACATGTGTGATACGATAATGACCGATAACATAATAGTTGATTTCTAAGGTTTTAAACAAATCTCTATTTGTAAACTATTTTTTTTTAATTCAATTCAATAAGTAGGGTCGAAGGACTCGAATCTTTGATATCATTAAAAAAGAATAAATGAGTACATGACAATTATTGTTGAATTATGTTTAAATTGACGGAAAGTTATACATTTTTTAAAACATATATTAAAATTAAGTTACATAAGGAATTTTTTTCTTTTTTCTTTTTTTCTTTTGTAAACACGTTTGTCAGTATATTTTTGGGAAAATGCAAATGTTGAAAGAAAAAAAAGACCAAAGGAGATGTGGGGATGGGGGCGTCCACTGACTAGTGAAATAATCAATCCCTTTATAAGAAGAGTCCCACACTTGAATTCTATAATAATTACAAAATAATAATAATAATAATAAAACCTTAGATTTTTTTTAATGTACCTAAAAGAAAATTGTGGTTGGAGAAAAGGTTTTGAAAAGTATCTAATTGTAGTCACAAAACAAATCAAAGAAGACAACCTATTTTAATATATATGCTTTGAACCAGAATGCCAGAATGCCAGTCGGATGTAGATTTGAAAATTATATTTTAGGTATTTTTTTCAAATTTTCTTTTATGCATTTAATAGTGTAAAACTGTCAATCATATGATTCCGATGTTCGAATCTCTTTACTCTAAGTTGAACTCAAAAAAAAAAAAAAAAAAAAAAAAAAAAAAAAAAAAAAAAAAAAAAAAAAAAAACTTTGGAACAATGTCAAATTTTTTGGTCATTTTATAGCTATTTTTTATTTTTTATTTTTTTATTTTTTATTAGGTTTATAAGAAATCTTTCTAAAATTGTTTATCAAATTTGAAAACATATTGGAGTCATATCTCTCAAATGGCCCTTTGCGATGCGAGGGGACGATAATAAGGTAAGAGTTGATGGGGAGAGTTCTTATATTATTTTCTTGAATTAATTAATTTAGCTTTATAGAGAATGATTTATTGAGTATAAATCTTTTGATAATTGGCACAAATTACTTTATAAACTATGTGGTTAATTATTATAATTCTACCCACAAACTTTAACAATCATCAAAATTAGTCCAGGTCATAATTAAGTTAAGACTTTAATATGCAACTACACATAAAATATAATAAGAAAAATATTTATTCACACAATATATATTTTAGAAGACCATCACGTGCACCATCCTCAACATAAACATAGCCCAAGGGACATAATTTATGACTTAAGAGGTCACATTCCATTCCTCCTATCTAAAAAAAAAAAAATCCACCATCTGACCATCATATTTATGTAAAGAAACTAGCTCGGTTTGACAAAAACAACAACACACAAGCAAAGAAATAAGATGATGGGTTATCTTTTTTTGACTGGGGTGGGGGATTGAACTAGAACCTGATAGTCACGGGTGGTCACCTACTATTGTGCAAAATTAGGTACTGGAGTGGGGGATTGAACTAGACCTCATAGTCACGGTGCACCAAGAAGGCAGGATTGAACTCTCACTCTCTACTATCTTAAACAGAGCACTCACCCACTACACACCAAGTGATTGTTCGATAAAATTTGAGCAGTAATAATGCATTTAAATTCCTATATAGATGCGTAGTTGTTTGCTCAGGTACAGGATCAATCAACCTCAAAGTTATCTAGGTGTGTTAAGGTTATCTAGGTGTGTTACTAAGGCAAGATCGAACTCCCACTTTCGGTTATATTAGGCCGAGCCCTCACCCATGGATTTAGAAAAATATCTAAATATAGTTTTAATAAATTTAAATTTAACTTAAATTTTAAGTTTTACTTTAATAAAATTTAATAGTGGTAGAGAATCTTAAACATACTTTGTTGTTTGTTTGTTTTTTTAGTTGATTGAAAGAGAATCTTCAAAATCAAAATTTAATTATTTAATTTAAAAAATGATTCGAACCACAGACCTCTTGGTCATCAAATCTTACATATGCCAGCTGAGCTATGCTCGCTTTGGCCAATCAAATAAGAGTTAAATGTCAACATCAAATCAAATAGAGCTCAATTCAGATACCTCATCGAATAGAGCTCAATTCACATAAAGATAATTTTTCGACCATAACATCAGAGATTTAAATCTTTTTTATTAATTATTTTTTAGAAAAATAGAAAGTGACCGAACAACCAATAACTGATTGCCATGTGGAGTGGATGTGAGTCCACTAGTGTTGTTGACGTGTCTTTTCTTTCTTTTTATTTATTTATTTATTTTGCGTCAACCAAATAATTATTATTAGAATAATAATGGAGCTCAAGATTCAAGTTGGATTCTCCATTGACGTTTCTCTTTTTTTCTTAATAATTCGAATCTGGTCGTTATAACGTCACTATTATGTTTTTATTCGTGGTGTATTTTTTTTTTATAAACGATGTGGTGTGTTTGATATTAAGTTATTAACTAATTTGCTAACAAGAGGACAATTCAAATGTATTCCTTAGTGACCACGAGGTCCTAAGTTCATTTTTAATTCTTAGAGGTCCTAAGTTCATTTTTAATTCTTAGAGGGCGTTTGGGAGTTGGAATTGTTTAGTCGTTTTTTTTTTTTTTTTTTTGACAATTTGTAAGGAGATTCGAACTTGAAACCTCTTATTCATAGTTCATACTGCCGGTTGAGCTATGCTCATATTAACTTGTTTAGTCTCAAGAATTGTTTAGTCTGGAGAGTTTTGAAGTATGTATGTTTGGGACAAAGAGTTGTTTAGTCTAGAGTTCTGAATTTTGTGGTGTGTTTAGAATAAGGAGTTGTTAAACTTGAAATTCTGAAGTCTAAGTTTATTTTAGTTGTTTTCTTATACACAATTTTTTTCTACAAACTTTCAAAATTTGATTATCAAGGAATTATTTCAATTCCAATAAATTTATTTTATCTATCATTTACAAATTTCTTTGAAGACAACAAATATAATTTTGAGCATAATACCTCACATTATTTGTTCACATTGATTATCAAATATATATATCCATTTTTGTTAGGAGTCGTCTTTAATTTTATGAATTTTAAGATTGAGATGTTTTTGTTTTTACTAATGTAGGTATATTTTACAAACTTCTTTTAAGAAAAAATAATAAAAAAAAAACAACAACACATCAGTATAGTCTTACCGTGACCCATGTGTCAAACACATATTTCTCCGCCTCCACCCTCTTAAACTCGTAATTCCATCAGAATCCATTACACTTAGAAACCAGCATCTCACCAATGACGGTTTATTTTAGCTATTTTTTTGTACAAATTTTTCTATATTTTTTCATATTTTCATTGTTAAAGACTTCTTCCAATAAATTTTAAGAATGCAATTTTTGCTTTTTATTTTATGTATCATTTACAAATTTCTTTGAAGATTAACAAAAATAATTTTGACCACAATACTTCACATCCTTTTTTCAATATCACTCCCACTAATTATTCATTTTATTTGGATATACTGTGTTAAATATTAGAATTTGAAAGATTTTAATCTATTAATTTAAACTGATCCAAATAAGCTCATGTTTTTATTTTTCTCCATTTTGAATTTGGTTTAAGTGTCAATTTTGATTTAACAACCTCATTTATATTTAAAATAATAAAAATAGGTTGAATTGCATTTTTAGTCATTTTTACACATTTTTGTTTAAATTATGTTTATTTTTTAATATTGTGGGAGGGAGGAATCGAAGAGACAGAAATGTGTTACCTCGAAAAATGGGACAAACTTGAATAGTAATTACTGTAGAAGTTTGGGGAGTTCAACCGTAATTACTGTTGAAATTTGAGGAATTGATATTTTTTATCCGAGTTCAACAAGCTCGTGGGTCAAACGGGGAGTTAACACTTCTCCCCAACTCCTCTTGCATGAGTATATTAGTTAATACTTCTCTCCCAAACGGAGAGTTCAACAAGTCCGTGGGCCAAACGGAGAATTAATATATTAGTTATTTATTATTTATTAATATGAGTATAGTTCAACATAATATGATCAAGAAGTCAAATATTTGAACTCCTTTTATATGTTGTTAATTTTTATTTTTTAATTATTTGGTTAATTTTTATTTTTTTGTTAAGTTCTTAAAACTTCAGCTTTAAAAGAAATAGTTATATACTACTTTTTTTCTTTAAGTATATTTAGAAAATAAAAAGATATTTTCTCTTTTAACCTTTCTATCTTTAATGTATGCTTGCTTTTATAAGTTTTGTTTCTTATTTCGAGGCTATCTCGTCTAAATGTTTTTGTCTCTATTGAATAGGGAACTAGACGAAATAAATAAAAAGACAATTGAGTGAGACCTTTCAACAATTGATAAAGATAATACTCTATATTTATTGCTTCAACAAGATGTAAGAGTGAGGATTCAAAGTCGAGTATATGGGGGCGTTTGGTCCCATCTTGAATTCAGAACTCTGAGAATCAGAACCCTAGAAATCAGAAAACGGTGTTTCGAGTGCAGTGTTGAGAAGCCTGAAAATCAGAAAATAGTGTTTGGGGTACAAATCACTTTAAATTATTTATTGGTATATTAGTAAAAATGCTAAGTAGTCAACTAGATTTCTTCCTACTAAACTTTAATAGTATCGAGCAGTGTCATATGCATGTACCAATATGTTTTATTTTATTTTATGTCAGTTAAATTATATTTTTTTTACAACATGTTGGGGTGGGGGATTGAACTTAGGACTTCATAGTCACTAGGCGATACATCATGTCGTTGAGCTAGGCTCTTGTTGGCCAGTTAAATTATGTTTATGTTAACATATGAACCAATATGTTGATATTTTTTTTTTTTTTTTTGTTTGACGTTTTATAATTTTTAGTCTTTCGAGGAGGAAAAAAAATCATAATGGTAAGAGTTGAGATTGCTCCGCACTTTGTCTATAACAAAACAACACATCTATAACAAAACAACACATTATTATTAAAATTAATTTAAAAAAATTAATAAATAAATAATTAAAGAAAACAACACAATGTGGGTGTTGGCTTAGTTGTCATTTTCGGTCATAAATTTTCTTTCATCTATTTTTAGTTCAACTTAAAGTGGAGGTTCGAATTTCAGACCTTCAGAATCCAGATATCTGCATCTCAATTATTTCTTGAATTTTGAGAGAAAAAATATTTTATTTTATTTTATTTAAATATCAAATAAAGTAAAATGTGTGGTTACAAAAAAATTATTCCATCCATTGTTGGGTTTTATAGTTGTTAGAAAAAGAAAAGGAAATGATAATTATGGGAGTGGGAAGGAGGAGCCACTCTCAATAATTTTTCACTACAAGACATATTGAAAACTTTAGGGGATTTTATATTGCATCCCTACAAGGCTACACTCCAAATATCAATTAAATTATTTGTGGCACAAAGATCAATGATGTACAATCAAATGCCTACCCATTCAAAGATGAGACTTAAAAAAAACCCATTAAAAGATTTGGTATTTATTCCTCTATGAGATTTTAAAAAAGACACTTTAGTTTTAGTTTTAGTTTTAAGGTTAAATTTTTTTTAAAAAAATTGTTTTATGTTACCAGTGTTAACAAAGTTTTATATTAATAAAGAAGTGATTGAACCATGATATAAAAGTGAGACAATAATCTCTATTAATTTGAGATTTTTTTTATGAAACCAAAAGCAAAACAGGAGAATTTAGGTTCAAAATAAACAAAAATATCATATCAATTTAGAAATAGGTGGATCATCTTTTAATTTTTATGATCACACTCTCTCTCATTTTCTCCCTCCTTTAACTTTGTCATTGTTGATTTTTTTTGGAATAAAGGGATGGACCCTAGTTTAGAAACAAATTAATGAAATTCCTTCCTTTGTTTAGAGAAGAATGAAGTTATTTCAAATTTGCAACATCCATGTATTTGAACGAGAAACGATCATTCGTTTCACATCTAGAATAAGGAACAAAATCTTCAACAATTGTGTTCGCCCCAAACCCGATTTCGGGACTACGTCCAGTCTTCTGAAACAACTTAGGTTCTACTATAATGGAGATTACAATGTCTTTCAAGCTCGCACTACAAAACTCACCTAAATAACCCAATTCGAACTATTTGTACCACAACCCGATATCGAGATAAACAACAAAGAAAAATAACCAACCCAAAAGAAAAATACACACGGTATTTCTCTCAAATTTGCTCACTGTCGCAAAAAAAAAAAAACACTAACAAAATCCAATTCTGCTCAATAAATTGTTAAGTCGCAATACACTTCAAAATTTATGTGCCCAACGTGGGGAATTGCAGAATCTGACCTCAAAGGTAAAAGGTTGGCCAAAATTGACCTCAAATTGAAATTTTATCCTTTCTAACCTCAAATTGACAGCGGGTGGGATTGTAGCTTTTTTAAATGAGATGAAATTCCTATTTTACCCCCTTATTTTACCCCTTGAAAAGACATCTCTCATCTCTCCTCTTCGTATTCTGCACATTTTTCTCCTTTTCTTCTCTCTCCTCTTTTTTTCTTTCCTTTACTCCTCTCTGTCTTCTGGTTGAGACCCGACCTTTTGGACTCTACAGACTTGCATCTTACCGTTTTCGAAAACCAAATCTCAACATTTTTTTTGGTTAATCGGAAGGAAAAAGTTACGAGACGATGTGTTGTACATTTTTTTTAGATTTTTTTATTTTTATTTTTTATTATCGTCTTATTTGTTTAGACAATAATGAGATTTGTTTACACGATTATTTGTTTACACAATTATGTTGTAGTTTTTTTTTTTTTAATTATCATCGTGTTATTTGTTTTATTTACCCGTGAATAACAAGATCGTGTTATTTGAATAACACGATCGTGTTATTTGAATAACACGATCGTGTATCTTTTTTTCTTTTATTTATTTATTATCTGAATTACACGATTGTGATATTGAATTACACAATCGTGATACACGATCTTGATATTGAATTACATAGATTTTTTATTTTTTTTAATCGTGATGGAATGAAATCAGATTAGGAAAGATTTGATTTAAATCTTAAATCTGTAAAAAAAAATAGCAAGTCGGTTGTTTCAGTTGGAGAAAAATTCGTCATTCATAAACTTTGGAGAGAAGTATAGAGAGGAGAGAGAGAAATTTGTTTTTTGAAGCTAGGGGTAGAAAAGAATTTTCACGACCATCTGAAAATGAAGCTGTCAATTTGAGGTCAGAAACATTAAAATTTCAATTTGAGGTCAATTTTAAAAAACTTTTTATGTTTGAGGTCAGATTCTCCAATTCCTCAAGTTAAGTGCACACCAAATAACTAAATGCCAAAACACATTTAAATCTACATGAGTTGCCAAATTAACCTAAATTAAATGGGCCTGGCAAGATTTTGGCCCAAAGCTTATATATATATATACTTTTTCATTGAGTTTTGCCTCTATAAAACCTAACATTTATTGGACGGGATAAAGAAAAAGTTTAGTCATACAAAAATAAATATTAAATTTATATATTTTTTTTAAATCAGCCAATGAAGACATCATTTTTTTCATTAATCAACTACCAGTAATCGACCGAAAGTTGCCGGTGGTAACAGGGGCGGAGACACATGGGGTCAGGGGGCACGTGCCCCCCTCGAGTTTTTAGTTTTATAAATTTATATATAAAAGTTTGAAAAATATAACTAGATTTTAACTATTT
The DNA here is from genome assembly GCA_028017165.1 of Herpetospermum pedunculosum. Taxonomy (NCBI): domain Eukaryota; kingdom Viridiplantae; phylum Streptophyta; class Magnoliopsida; order Cucurbitales; family Cucurbitaceae; genus Herpetospermum; species Herpetospermum pedunculosum. The sequence continues at coordinate 3,506,514 of CM051530.1, forward strand.
GTATTTATGAAATCGAAAAATGTCACAAAATTATGCTTTGGTGAGATGGTAAGGGGCACGGAATTTTAGTAAATTGTTTGCTATGGCCAGCTCTCCAAATGGTTTTTTCTTTATTTTGTTTTTCAGTTGTTAAATTATTTTAGATTTAACAAAAACAAAAAAACTGAATTTTATTTTAAGATTTTAAATCTTATAAATTATTTTAGATTCTAAAAAATAAAAATTAATTTAGTTTTGAAAAAAAGATAAATACTTCAAAGTTTATTATTTAATCTCATTAATTATATATATATTTATTTATTTATTTAAGTAGAGAATTCTAAAATGGTTTATTATTATTAAATGTTTAAAATTACTTTATATAAATATTAAATCTTCTAAAAAAAAATTATATATAAATATTTAAAATTTTATTTACATGAAAATTACTCTTTCAATTTTTAAATTTGTATTTAATAGATTCGTGAAGTTTAAACAGTTTAATAGGTCTTAGACATTTAATTTTTTTTCCAGTAAAAATCAACTATTGAGGACTCAATTACACTTCAAAATTTTAATTTTGTATCTAATAAATACGTTATTATTGCAAAACCGAGTATAGCTCAATTGGTATAAAGTTGTGCTCGGACTAAGAGGTCGACAGTTTAAGGATCCATTAGATTCAAAATTGAAAGCTTTAGAGTGTTTTACCCACATTTTAAAGTTCAAGGACAATATATATAGACATAAATCGAAATTTTCATAGACTAAACTTCAGTTAATCCTATTGAAATTGTGCCCCTCCTGACAAAAACTCCTGGATCCGCCCCTGGGTGGTAGTCTTCGTTAGAGGTCAGCCGAAGTTTTCGCTGGAGGTCTCAACAATTGTCGTTGCCGGAGGTCGACAGAAGTCGCTGTCGATGGCCGGTTGAAAGTGTCGCCGGTGATCGCCGGAGGTGGTTGTCGCCAGAGGTCGGTCGAAATTTTCACCGAAAGTCATTGTCGGAGAACGACGACGGTGGTCGGAGTTGATCACCGGAAGTCGCCGGCGACGGTGTCGAAGGAGGTGTGCGGCAACACCCATAGGTGGAGAAAATTTAGAGAGATGAGGGTATTTTGATAATTTTAATATACTATGAAAATTTTATGAAGACATTCAATTAAACACAAAAAAAAAAAAAAAAATCATTTTTTTTCTAAAAGTTTTTTTTTTTGCAACGGTAGTTTAATTAATGCGGGAATTGAACCCATGACCTTTTGGTCACCAGCACAACCCTATGCCAATTGAGCTATGCTCGATTTGGCAAAATATTTGTCTTTTTTAATCTTTTAATTAATGCGAGGATTGAACCCATGACCTCATAATCACAGGCACAACCTCAGTTAAATATTTTAAATCATTCATGCCCCGTTTGCACGGTGCAGAATCAATCAACCCCCACTCTGGGCTATCTAGATGATGCGCTCACTCACCCGTTGCACCAAGTGGTTATTTGATAATTTTTATGAAAATCTGCCCTGGGGCAGAATCGAACCCCCACTCTCTGCTATCTTAGGCGGAGCGCTCACCCACTGCACCAAGTGATTGTTCCATTTTTTTTATTTTTTTTTATTTTATTTTTTTATTTTTTTTTTTTTTTAAAAGTTAATACCAAGTCTTTACCTAATATGTTAAATCGAGCATAGGTCATTTGACATAAGGCTGTGCCCTTGATTAAAAGGCTCATGAGTTTAATCCTCGCATTAATTAAAATACTTTTGCAAAAAAATAAAAATTTATTCTTCAATAAATCATTTTGACTAGTTGCCATCACCACATTTTTTTCAAAAATTAAACACTTAGGCCCAATAACCATTTCATTTTTCGTTTTTTATTTTTGAAAATTAAGCCTATAAATCATATATCTACATGTGAATTCTTACAATAACTTTCATTCTTGTTAAGGAAACATTACAATTCTTAGCCAAATTCTAAAAACAAAAATATTTTTTTGAAAGCTTTTTTTTTTCAATTTTTTTCTTGAATTTTGGAAACACTTGAAAAGATAGATAACACAATCAAGAAATTTATATGTGAATGTATTGTTTATAGGTTTAATTGTTAAAAATCAAGTGGTTATCAAACGGGGCCTTAGGAATGCAAACCAAAGACACCGTATATTTGCACATCACATTCTTGACTCCTAGTTTAAAGTGCAATTCAAATTTAAGGTAAAATTTGATATTTTCCTTTATGATCAATGAATTACCGATTGATGTGGCTTTTACATTTTTGTTATATTTATAATTATTTTTGAACCATTTGACAAATTCAAAATACATTTGCAATTATCTCTCTATATATGATATATCTAACTAGCAGCTAACAAGAGCATAACTTATCGACTAGTGACTATGAAGGTTTTAGGTTCAATCTCTCCTATGTTGTCAAAATATATATATATATATATATATATATATTTCTAACTAACAAAACTACCCACATTTTGGTGTTCTCCTTTAATAATGTCTCGTGAGCTATTGGGCAAACTTTAATATTAGAACAACAATAGAAGGCCATGGGCTTAGAGAATAAATGGGCCCATAGAGCAGCCATTCCACGGGTTCTTTTGTATTTTTTTTTTTGTATTTTTTTTTTTTTTTTTTTTTTTGATTTAAAATTCACCCATATCACTTTATTTTTGCCAAAATAATAATAATAATAATAGTAATAAAAATAATATAAACAAGAAAGATAAAATCATCAACCTTAACATAGCTTAATCAATTAAGATATATATCATGGACCAAAATGTCAAAAATTCAAATTCACACTCTCGTATATTGAATTAAAAAAATAAAAATAAACTCGGGAGCCTATCATATCCATTGTATAATAATAATATTTTTTTTTCAAACAATAATTTTCAAAATGATAAGTTATATATTAATTTGATTGCATGATATCACTTATTAATTAATTTGATATATACGGATGATTTGTCAACTTGAACATAGTTCAACTAAACTCCGGAGATTATCTTAATTTTTTATTTATTTAATATTAATCTACAAATTTTTATAAAGTAGTTCTCCAAATAATAAAAAAAATGATAGGAACTAAATAAATAAATTAATTAAAAATAAATATAAACAAACCACTCAAACAAGCCTTTATTATTATTGATTTTTATTTTTATTTTTTTAGGAATTCAATTATAAATTATAAAGATACAAACATTTAAAAAATGTTTCTCATTTAAAAAAAAATATAAAAAATAACAATGAAATTAAAATATAAAAAATAACAATGAAATTAAATCACCAGTAACCAAAAGTCTAATCTCCTGGATGGATTATAAATGGCAGGTAGCTAAAAGGGAAATACATTCGTCCTACAAATATCTATGAATTATTATTATTATATATCATTAATGAATAGTTTAGTTATAAGATATTCTACTTTATTTAAATATTACATTTCCTCGTGCTTAAAAGAAAAAAAAAAAACCCTTTGAATTTGAGAGAAAAAGATAAAGAAAATAAAAAAAAGGATTTCGAGAAACCAAACAAATCAAATAAGTTAAAAATAATGCAAAGTTCCAAATCCCATCTCTTAAAATATATATATATATATATATATATTTTAATGTAATGTAAATCACATTATATAAGTGGGCACAAACTATATTATTTAATGTCAAATTAGAGAAGAGAATTTGAATCTCTGACTTTTAGGTCACTAGTTCTTACATTTTTTTTTTTTTTTTTTTTTTTTTTTTTTTTTTTTTTTTTTTTTTTTTTTTTTTTTTTTTTGAACATAAGATCTCATAGTCAATAGTTGATACATCATGTTCAATTGAACTATGCTTTAGAATATATCAAATAAATATTCTAATAATTTTGTATTTGATTGTGACAAATTATTTATAATCTCTTTATCAATTCTTAAAATAAAAGAAATCAATTCGAGTATTATCAATAGTAAAATTAATTTATCATTGAGAAGAAAAATATAAAAATGTAATGTTTTAATACTCATAATTTATTATTTTAACATTATTCAAAAAAAAAAAAAAAAAATACTCATAATTTGAATATAAATGGTTGATTTTCTTTTAGAAAAAAAAAACTCATAAACTAATGTGAATAGTGATGTTAACACACCTTTTTATGTTATGGAATGATGTTTAAGAAGGAAGACATTTATAAAATTCCATTACTTTACCAAAAGGTGATTAGATGTTATAAATATTTTAGTCTAAAAAGATGTGGTACTAAAAAATAACATATGATATGACTTTCTAGGTGCTAAGACATCTCAATTTTATATATAGTAAAAAGTAATTAATGGATCAAATTGGATCTCATTCACACAATTGTTTTTTTTTTTTTTTTTTTTTTTTTTTTAACATTTTAATTATTTCTTAATATAATATTAAAATATTTTGATACTATACATTTAATTTTCTATATATTTTGGTATTGTAATGTTATGATTTTAAAGTTTAATTTCTTCCTAATGTTTTCAAGAGGAGTTAAAAGATATTTGATATTGATGATGATTGTTTCTATTATAATATGGTCCAACTACAATTTTTTTTTTTTTTTTTTTTTTTTTTTTTTTTTTTTTTTTTTTAACTCATATTTGATGCTAGTAGAGTTATGCTCACCTTGATATGATTGACTTTAATAAATTAAAAGAATTTGAGATTAAAGTGAATAATGTTCAAAGCTTTGGCCTTTTAGTCGATGTTATTATAATGCTTTAACCATGACGAGAATAGATTGAAATGTGTTTTCAAAGCGCACCTTTTATATCGTTATTAATATTTTAACATTTTTTAAAATTTTAAATGGATTGATGTGAGATTTGGACTTCTTACTTTAAGATTAATAATGTCTTAATTAGTTGATTCGTGATCAGATTAGCAACATGAACTTTTTTTTTTTTTTTAATACTAAAGCAAAAAAAAAAAAACTAACCAGAAAGCGACAAAGAAAGTTGTTTGTCCTTTTCAACAAGCAACATTAACCCGAAAGGAAAGGTAGAGTATCATCTCTGCGTACAATCTTCGGACAATGCTCATCGAGAAATTCCATCTGCAACGTTGTTTTGGGATCGTCGTATATATTGAAAGACCTGAACATCCATCGCCACTGCCAGGCTAAGCACCTTACTGGTGACCGATTTAATATTCGTCAGGTTCTCCTCTTCACGATTTAGGAGACGAACCACACCAAGGCAATCAGATTGCACCGTGACTTCCTATTTATTCTTTCTTCAACTGCCTTCATCTCTGTCACTTGCGCATCGCATAGACGGTCAACCAAAAACTAGATTGTCGGATTAATGGATTGCGTAGACATAAAGATAAAATCATATAAAAATATTAGGAAGATTACTAGCACTTTAATTACAAGTACTAAAATATATATAGCGATTACACTAATTATTTGATTGAAAACACACTCTCTTTCTCTCTTTTCTAAATTAACAGACGAAAACAATGTTTGAAAAGTATTTTTAGAACTCCTGTAAAAAATTAAAAAAAAACCTCAATTGTATAATTTTGAAAATATATCAATTTCATCTCCAAACTATCCAGGATTTTTTATATTAATAATGTACTTTAAATAACTTATTATAGAAATATGGTAGTTTTGAAAGTATTTACAAAACTAGGGTACCTAAATCGTGTCTATGATACACAATTTAGGGAGTAACTCGTGTCCATGGTACACGATTTAGAGAGTAACTCGTGTACCATGGACACGATTTACATGACGTGTCAACCTAAGTTGTGTAATATGTACACGAGTTACCCCTAAATCGTGTACCATGGACACGAGTTATCCCTAAGTCGTGTACCATGGACACGAGTTACATGTGACGTGGCAGATCATAACTCGTGTCCATGGTACACGAGTTACCTCTAAATCGTGTACCATGGACACGAGTTATCCTGAAATCGTGTCCATGGTACACGAGTTACCCTTAAATTGTGTACCATGGACACGATTTATACACGATTTAGGTACCTTAATTTTGTAAATACTTGGAAAGCTACCCTATTTTTGTAATAATTTATTTAAAGTACATTATTAAAATAAAAAATCTAACTATCCATATACATTTACCTTAAACTGCCCTTTTAACATATAATTTTGTGGATGAAACATTTATTGTGATCTAAAAGATCAATAATTTAATATGTTTTTAAGTTAATGGTCTAATATTGATGAAAACAAACAAATAATTGATAAATTTTGCTAAATTCAATAGTTTTATTTAGAGCATTATAGAGAAGACAAATATTCAAATTTACCATCAATAAGAAAGATCATCCGACCAATTTAGATTTATTTATTTTTTTTGAAAAAATTGACCAATTTAGTTAGTTGAAGTTGGTATTAACAAGATTATTTTTTACGACATAAACATAATTCAACATATGTAAATGTGAACTAATGATCAAAATGTCAGAAATTTGGCACAAAGATGAGAAGATTTCCAATACTACGACCTTTATGTTCACACTATATTTTTGTTTTTATACATAACACTTTAGTGTTGGTGGATCCCACATTATTTTTAAAATGATGATGTAGTCGACAATAAACAGAAGAAGTATCCATACCTCATAGTATCATACGCTTTTTCGAAACGGTAAGTATCTATGTTGGAAAATGGGAGAATTTCAATTGCTCCCATAATATATACTCCTTTCGTGTGAATTTCTCTTAACAAATAATATTTTAATATTTTTAAATTATACATCAATTTTTAAATGTTGCTGACAATAAATAGAAACGTAATATATCTATATTATTTGTAGTATAGAAAATTTTATTGTTGATAAACATAGAGAAAAAATGTTAATCTGAATATAACTCAGCCGATGAAGATATATATATATATGTCATCCCGATAAAAAAAATTGAGGGTTTCGAGATAGTCGAGACTAAAAAAGTTAGGCAAAAAGAGAAGAAGATAGGAAAAAAATGGAGAGATGAGAAAGGCACATAGAATTGTGAAGCAAACGGCCGACCCAACAAAAGTTAGTGGGAAGCACACTTCACCAATTTCCCATTAGACTCATAAATATTTATTAATCAAATTCGATGATGATAGGACTGACCACACATATTGCCCTCTCTTTTTAAAAATAACTTTAAAATTAAATTATAAATTTAATTTCTAAATTTTTAATTTTAATATTAAAATCTTTAATAAATCATTCCACCTTTAATTTTGTAATTTTTTAATTAATGTGTCCTAAACTTGTTGTCTAATAAATTTTTGAGGTTTTAATTTTTTTAAATTATTTAATAATTACTCCATTCGATATAAAATTAAATTTTATGTTTAATGAAATTTTACAATTTTAATTTTATATTTAGTAGATTTGTGAATTTTTTAAAATTTATTGAATATTTTTTAAAATTAAAAAACTTAATCAACATAAAATTGAAAATTTAATATTTTGTTTTAGATATTTTTTAAAGTTCACGACCAAACAAAGACAAACCTAAAAGTTGATATACCAAACTTATAATTTAACCTAATTTTTAATTAATTAATTATTATCGTTTCTTTACAATCTAGTCTTTGAGCTGAATAGGGATCAAACCAATATAAAAATTGACACTTTATCTCGTAAATCGTTATAAATATTAAATTATAAAGACTACATCGATACAAATTTGAAAATATCGAACTAAATTGTTACATAGGCTAAAAAACAATTGAACTAAATTGTTACATAGGCGAAAAGGCAAAAGTGTTTATTAATTGAATATGAATATAACATATATTTTAAATAAATTTTGGCGTAAATAGATAAACGGTGAGTTTGTAATTTAAATATATTTTATGACATATTTAATAATTATTTGGGTTTTAATTTTTTTTTTTTTTTTTTTGATAATTTTTAAAAATTAAATTTATAAACATTCTCACCTATGAATTTCTTTATTTTATTATCAACTTTCTAATCAAGGTTTTCAAAATTCAAAACTCCTATGTGGTTTTGATGCTTTTGCACTTGAATAAGGAATAAAGGATGTTATATATATATATTTTGATATTTTTTAATAGAATAATTTTTTTACCATGTTATTCATTCACTAGCCTCATCAAACAAACAAATTTATTTGGATATTTCAAAATGAGCATAACTCAACGTTAATTGACATGTACTATACCTTACTTGAGTTCGAAAGTTTAAATCCACATATTTTCATTTGTTGTAAAAAAAAACTTTATTTGAACATAGATAGCATTTTTATTAATAGTATCATTGCATTTACCTTTGCAAAAAAATTAAATATATATATATATATATATAGTGTCATGGCATTGCATTGCATTTATCTACGCACAATTGAGAAAAAAAAAAAAAAAAAAAAAAAACTAAAAAAATTATCCATGTTTTGAACACAAAATTATACATATCTGGTTTGGTTATAATTCAATAAATTATAGAATATTATCTTATACGGATAATTGGTCATGTTCTCTTTATTTAATTATTTTTTTTAATAGAGAATACAACGGATAACAAAAAAAAAAAAAAAAAAAATCTAATTATAATTTATAACCAAATAATTACTGGATATTATATTTAAAAAATTAAACAATTTCTAATTATTCTTATAATACTTTTTTTTATATAATATATGTGAGGGGTGAGATTCAAACTTATAACCTCTAGATCGAAAATATATATTTTATGTCATTTAAGCTATGCTCTCCTTAATCACTCTTATAATTATATCATTAAAAATAAACCATTTGTGATCATTTCTAAAAAAAAAATAATAATAAATAGAAGCCAAAGAAAAAAACAAAAGGGTTGACTACCAAAATTTGTAGATGAAAATGGAAAGACACGATGACTCCAACCAAAAATTGCTCCTAATTTCTAAACAAGAATATATTCTTCACTGAATGAGAATCCTCAGCTGTTTTTTTTTTTCTCCTTTCTAAAAGAAGATAGGAATTGTGGAACAAAATTCAAAGTTAATCAAATGCAATGGAGAGGCATCTTCACCCCAATCCATCATTCTTTTTCCTTCTAAACATTTCTTCCTGCTCTTATTCTTTTGTGCTATAAATTGAAAATTCTTTTGTGCTATAAATTGAAAAAAAAAAAAAAATGCCTCTCAATTCTCACCCTTCCCACGCCACCCCCTTGACCTCTTTAATCTTTTTTTTTTTTAAGCCAACGAGACTAGAACATATAATAAAGGTGTGAATAGGTGAATACGATACCATAAAGAGGAACTCCCATAATATAACTTATAATATTAGAAAATGAAGTGCAAGTATAGCCACAAGAGGAAGCAGTTTTACCTATCATATACAAAATTAGGTAAAACACAAAATTAAAAGTTAACAAACTTATGAGAGACTTTTTTAAAGTCAAATGACTTATTATACATAACTATCAAAATTGAAAATTGTAGACTTGTAATTTAACTTATTTTTGTTCATATAACTTAATGAGAAGCGACACATTTTGTTACGGGCCACCTCAACGTGAAGTGACAGCTGACGTCACGACAGTCTCGAGCCCCGAGCTGATCATTAAAGCGCCACGGAGGTGGGTGACCGACCGACCCTTCGAACACCCACGATCTCGGGCCACTCCCATACCGACTGTTGCCATGTCGTCAGCACCCCGACATTGGGCAGATGAGTGAATCGATGGGACACTCTTGTCTTGTCCAGCAAGGCAGTGGTACAACAGTCCTCTCTGTCTGCAGTGGTACAACAGTCCTCTCCAATCCGCCTAGGATCGGGGAATCAAAGATTCTCATCACGAGGACGGGTACGGACGGACAATGGACCACGCCTCATCGTCGAAAATCCCGGATCCTCATGATGGAGGATAGACAGGTCGACTCGACCGACCCACAGTCTCCTGCCTATAAGACATGCCCTTAGGGTATGCCCGAGGTACACAATTCTACACAATCTTATTCCACCGCTCCTACTTACGCCTCAGACCTCTCTGACTTAAGCATCAGAGCCTTGTGGGCCTAGCCCCACACCGGTGCAAGTTTACACTTCCATTCCTCCTTCAGGTACCTTATCCCACAGCCGACGACTGCCTACGGCAGAGCACACGGAGGTTCGGGGAAGTCCAAAATCCTGCATCAACACATTTGATTCGTTTATTTTAGGTGAACATGTGAGGGTGGAGATTCAGACCAACTCTAATATTTTGGTTGAAAATGTAATTTTTAACTAGTTAGGTTATACTCCGGTTAAAAAAAATTGAATCGTAAATGCATTCATAAAGAATAAAGAATAAATTTTTGGATCTTTGTTTATGGTTGTTTTGAATATGAGTTGATTTTAAAGTCTGTATATATTGAAAGATAAATGTGCAATTGGTGGAATATCAATTGAATTTAGCTACAATTGGTGTGAGATTGTCCAAAACTCAAATGCATGATTTTTCTCAATCAAAATTATATCTTCTTGGAAACTTCTCTCTAACATGACGTGGAGGAATAAAAAAAAACAATTTCTTTAACTTGGTTTGTCTATTTAGTTGCAAAAATAATTAGGTATGTGTAAGAGTAAACTCGCGTGTGTATGTTGTCTTTTCAAGATATCAAATTGCGCAAGAGAGATTTTAATTTGACAGGAATATTTTAAATCAATTTGATTTTACAAAATTGATTTTACAAGTTGACGCATCTCAACTTAAGCTATCTATAATTTTAATTCATCCAATTATGTAGGTTAGGAACCGACCTCATTACAATGAGAAGATATTTTCCCTTACTTATATACTTATGATTTTTCTCTTTCTGTCTACCTTCAAATAGTCATGTATTCGTGTTTAGACTCGACCATTATCACTTTTAACCAAGTTCACTCTTCATCAAAACATACTCCTGTCGGATAAACTCATATCAACCATGATTATGTCATCGAGGCACACTCACATGACTAAGTCAGGGAGCAGATGAACTAGAACAAAAAGTTCTTTTCCGATGATATTCTTTCAAAATTTGTATGCATATTCAATTCGTTGAGCGTCAAGAGGTAAGTCATTGATTCTTTAGCTAACAACTCTTTTTATCATAAGAAACAACTTAATTTATTTTCGAAATCATTGCATAATAATTGATATTTTAAGGTAAGAAAAACTAAGGTTTGAGCAATGAAAGGATAAAGAATGATAAACATAATATTCCTGACAATATTTGAGTTTCATTTGTAAAAAAAAGTGAAAAAAATAAATTAGACTTGTTTTCTAAAGAATTTAATCTTAATTAAAATATGACATTGTAAATTTTTAATTACAAAGATATCAAATTTTCAAGATGAATCAATAAAATTTTCAAATTGATTAATGTCATCAAATCTTCATAGATTTTTAACTACATAAAGATGTCACCTTTATTTATTTATTTATATATATAAAAATTTAGACCTACCAAACTCTTGGAGGGAAAAAGGAAACAAAATATTTTAATTTAGAACAAGAAGAAATTAAGATAAAAAGCATGAAGGAGAAAGGACTGTAGAAAAAAGTTCTTGAATAAAAGAGAGACATGAATAAACTCTCTTTTTACACATAATTATTCTTCGTCGTCGTTGGACCCGAGCATCATAAATCACTCACATTCTATATATCCTTTTCAAAGAACAATAATTCATAGGGAGAAAGAAAAATGTACAATGTTTAAGAATGTTGTACAAAGCACAAACATAAACATCTTATGTCCAGAAAAAAAAAAAAAAAAAAAAAAAAAGCACAAACATAAACATAGAATGAAAAGAAAAACTGTAAAAAAAAAAAGGTATTCCATGTAAGTAATAAAGAAGGTTGAGATTGAAGAAGGAAAAAAAAGTGTAAAAAGGAATTGGAAGGAAAAAAAAAAAAGCTTTTGAAAGTGTGGGAATTGTCCCCTAAATATTCCAAAAAGATCCATATTATAATTAAATTTTGATGGCTCCTCCTCTCGTAATTTAGGAGGGAGGGGTAGATTTTGAAACAAATTAGAGAAATAAGGTTGTTTTAAAACAAATTAGAAAAATGGATCGTTTTTTTTTGTCTTTATTAGAGTGCGCAGGTTGAGAACGCGCACTCTAACCCGGTCAAAAATTTGTTCGACACGTGGCCCAATCATATGGCGCCACGTGTTTTTGTTGGCCCTCCCTAAATTTTTTTTTTCTTTTTTTAATTTTTTTTTTCTTTTTTTTAATTTGATTAATTTATTTTAAATATTCATATATATATAGGGAAATTGTAGTAAATGACAATTTAAGACTTATTGTTTGCAAATATAGCATGTTTTTAAAAATTTTGCAGATATAGCAATTTCTATCGCTGATATTTTATGACTGATAGAAGTCTATCGCTGATCACCTCAGCTTTTTATAGATTTTTGTCAGTGATAATAGTCTATCAGAGATAATAGTCTATCACTGATAGAAGTCTATCAGTGATATAATAAAGTCTATCAGTGATAGAAACGGGTTTTTTTGCCATATTTGCAAAACATTTTAAAGTTTGCTAAATTTGCAATTAGTTTGGGCCTGATTGCTATTTGTGCAACCAGCCCTATATATATATATATATATATTTCTTTTTTTATTTATCATCTAATCAATATTATCATTATTTACAACTAATCGATATCTAATATCAATCATTATTATTAATTATAGAAATAAATAATCAAAACTAAATTACAAATAAACTTCTAACCATTTTTATAACTTTATATATAACTATCTCATACTATCTCGTAATCAAAACTAAATTACAAAACAAATTAATGTTCAAAATATCAATCATCATATTATTGGTTGAATTTTGTATTTTGTTACCAAATGCTAAATTATATATATATATTCTAATGATTTTCATTTCAATCTATAAAAAAAATTAGTGATTTTAAAAAGAAAAAAAAAATTAAGAATAAATTAACATGTTTAAAAAATGAAAAGTTAAAAAAAAATAAACAACAATATTAAACAATAAATTAACGAAACGTTGAAATGATTTTTATAAATAAACAATTTTTTAAAAAAATATACTTATATACTTAAAATAATTATATACCATGACATTTGAACGTTTAAGATCTAAAATAAGATAAATATACTTAAAATAAATTAGTATGGTCAAATATTTTATAAAGAAACAAAAAAAAATTATTTAGGAGTAGATAAATGGTTTTAGAATATAGACAAATATAAATCACATATTCTAAAAACATTAGAAAAGTCATTTTGTTTTGTTAATTTATTGTTTTAATATTGTTGTTTATTTTTTAAAATATGTTCACTTATTTTTTTTTTTTATTATTATTATTCTTAAAATTATCGATTTCTTTTGGATTCAAATAACATTAAAAATCATATATATAGTTAGCATTTGATAACAAAAATTAACAAACAATATAATGATTGATATTAGATATCGATTAGTTGTAAATAATGATAATAATGATTAGATGATAAATAAAAAAAAAAGTATATATATATATATATATATATATATATATATATAAAGATTTAAAATAAATTAATCAAATTAAAAAAAATTGAAGAGAAAAAAAAGAAAGAAAAATTTAGGGAGGGCCAACAGAAACACGTGGCGCCATATGATTGGTTTTGACCGAGTTGGAGTGTGCGTTCTCAACCTGCGTACTTTAATAAAGACAAAAAATAATTTGTTTTAAAACAACCTTATTTCTCTAATTTGTTTCAAAATCTACCCCTCTCTCCTAAATTACCCCTCCTCCTCTCTCTCTTTATATATATATATATATATTTATTTTTTTTCTATTTTTTAAAGCTTATATTCAATTTTATTTAATTATACTGAAAAAAAATCATTTAATTAAAATATATTTATCGTCTTTATTTTTAATTTAATTCCTAATTAAAAATACTTTAATTTAATAAGTTTCAAATTCGATCCAAATTTTATCATTGTTTTTTGAGTTAAAAATAATTTAAAAAAGAGAGAGAAAATCTGCTACAATTTTTTTTTTTTTTTTTTTGTTTGTTTGTACGTGGAGGGTGTGGGATTTGAACCACAGAGATCGTCAACACATACATATGTTAGCTTAGCTGAGGCATGCTCGCTTTGACTGCTACAAATTTATTAAACGTATAATACATGTATGTAAATGGTTTAAAAAATTGAATTCTTGCTAAACGTCCGAGCATAGCTCAATTGTCATAAGGTTGTGTCTCACACTATGTGGTCATGGTTCAATCCTCACATTAATTAAATACTTTTGAAAAAAAATTGAATTCAAAATTAGCATACAAATGGACATTTAATTCAATATTGATTTATACAATGGATACACATTTTACTAAATGAATAAAAAAAAATATCCCTTCATATCGATTTCACACTTCTTTCTCTTTCGTTTTCTCTTTTCCGAATTTTGCACAACACTCATGAAAGAAAGTACAAGAAGACAATGACAAAAAAAACAAAACAAAAGGAAAGAAAAGAAACATTTATGTAAAACAAATTGGCTACAAACATGATTATACAATTTTACTAGAAAATACAACTTGATGGAAGGGAAAAAAAAAATCTCAAATCTCTTAATCTCGTAATCCCTTTCCCAATTCTCTCTCCTTTTGGTTAATAATTTTGTTATAATTCTTATCCCCCTTTTCCATTTGCTTTATAAATGAACTCTTCAAATCTTTGATGCCTAACCATATAAACTTTTCACAACCCCAACAAAATGTAGTAGACCAATGTTATAGGCAATGCAATCAGCATCCCAAATATCACACTGCAAACAAAAGTGACCATATAAACGTTAACATAAAAAAGGTTATAGATTCGAAACTCCACTCCTAGACATGTGAAAAATCGTTGTTAAGGTCGAGAAAAAGGTAAAACTTACGCCGTGCTCAAAATATCAGGGTGTACGTTGTACTCCTTTGCAAACACAAACGGCACGATCCCTTGAGGAAGAGCGGCCTGGTACAAAAGTAAATTTATTCGAAAGGGTTAGACTCAAAGTTGACGATGAATATTACGTCGTGGAAATACGAGAAAAAAGAGACCTGAACAATGGCAACATGCAAGAGAACACCTCTGAGACCAACAGCAATTGAAGCAGCTGCCATGACAGCAGGGCCTGTAAGGAATCTAACAGCCATGGCAAAAGTTGCTATGGAATTTCCACATGCTATGATTCTTGGTTGCAAAGCCATGAACAGACCTATCACCAACAATCAAAACCAAAAACATTAATCTCTTTCAAATACTTTTCACCCGCCAATAAGAGCATAGTTCAACGGTATGATGTATAGCCTAGTGACCATGAGGATCCTAGGTTCAATCTCTCACCCTAACATGTTGTCAAAAAAAAAAATACTTTTAACCCGAATTTGGTTAAATTAATTTTTTTTAAGAGGCTATAAGTTTAAATCTTTAACAAATAAGAGCATAGTTTAACAGCATGATGTATAAAATTCTATGTTCAATCCCCCACCCCAACATGTTGTAAAAAAAAAAAAAAAAAAACTTCACTCACATAATATTCTTTTTATAAAAACTACGGTAGTTTTTATCCGGTTTGATAACAATTAGGTTCTTGAAAATTAAGCTTATAAATACTACTTTCATCTAAGAGTTTCTTATTTTGTTATCATCTACTTTGTGCAAATGTTTTCAAAGTTCAAGTCCAAGTTTTGAAAACTAAAAAAAAATAAGTAATTTTTGAAAGTTTGTTGAAAATTTGTTTTTGTTTTCTGAATTTGGTTAAGAATTCAAATGTTTGGTTGATAAGGAAGAAAACTTATAGTAAAGAAATTGTGAGAAATCAAACACAATTATCAAAAATTAAAAACAAAAAAGTAAGACTCTTTAATAACTGTTTGTTTTTTGAAAATTGTGCTTATTTTCTTAAAACTTCCGTTCAATGATTTTCATCTTTCTTGAGTAAAGATTTGTATTTTTTATCAAATTTCAAAAAAAAAAATCATTTTTTTAAAAAAACTACTTTTTGTTAGCTTTCAAATTTTGGCCTGAATTTTGAAAATAGTTGTTAGAAGAAGATAACAAAACAAAGAAGTCCATAAGTGAAAGTAGTGTTTATAAGCTTAATTTTCAAAAAGCAAATGGTTATCAAAGAGGACCTAAGTGGTTATCAAACGAGATCTTAAGAAGTTTTCGTACCGAGACTGAACATGGCCATGCCGAGACCAGCATCGGAGAGTATGGAGATGGATTGTGCTACAATGGCAGGCATTTCAACATGCCACCTACAAAAAAAAAAAAAAAAACATTTGGTAAAGTAAAAAAAACACCAACCCAAAGAAAAAGAGCCCAATTTTTATTTATTTTGAATTGAAAAAGTACCTGAATGAAACAAGAGACCAAGTGAGGCCAATCAAGCTAGAATAAGTATTGGGATTTCTGATAAGTTTTCTCCATACCATTATCAGAATCAACCTTGTCATTACACTTGCTGGTGGCATTGTCTTTGACAACACTCCATTATTATTCCCTCCTTTCTCTCCTTCTATTTCATGACGGTTGTTGCTGCTGTTCATCCCTTTGTTTCCAAAGCTGAACTCCTCTTTCTCCACGTCTTCTCCCGTGTTCTGTCTCGTTCCACTCTCCGCTGCAAAATCGGACTCGTTAAATCACCACCCGACTCAAAAGCTTAAACAAATGGATTAAAGTATATTTAGTCTTTATATATGGATTCTTAATTCTCTCTCTCACTCGTAGGTTTGAAAATGAGTACAAAACTTTGTCTAAACAATCACGTTATAAAAGTCTAAATATTAAATAATATTAAATATTTGGTTCTGATACGATGTAAAAAAACTTATATATGTATTCTTAGCACTATATCTCTTATTAGTGGAGAATTACGTGTAGAGGAGCTAGAAGCTTATATAGAAATTCAAACTTAAACATTTTACTTCGATACCATGTTAAATCTCACTCAAAACTAAGAAAAAAAGCATGCTTACTATTCTTAACGCCCCTCTAACACTTGTGAACTTTGAAAATTAGTACAAAACCTAACAAGTAGACAAATGAAACGAAAAAGAAAAAGATTAAGGGAGTGTTTGGGGCACTAACCGTCTACGTTTGACCCACCGACTATTATAATTCACCATCAATAAAGTAACTATGTTAGACTTAGCATTTACTATTTCACAACTATTATAACTCACAGACCATCGACTATAATAACTGGCTCAGTGTTCCAAATGTCTCATAAATCACTCAGTGGCCCAAATGGTTCATAAAGAAGTCAAAACGAGCATGACTCAGCTGACATATGTATGTATTGACTAGCAATAGGTCTGTGGTTCGAATCCCCACCCCCAATGTACTAAAAAAAATGGCTCATAAAGAAGTTCGAATCTAAGACTTCTTGTCGCTTTAAATCACTATTAAACCCAAAATCTCGTGATGGTTGAGACGAGAGGAAGAAGAGAAAAGAACATAACCCATGAATTAAAAACCATTGTTTTTAGAGGTAAAGTTGAAAAAAGAACAAACCTTTAGCAGGAGAAACAGCCAATTTAACTTCTTTATGATCATGAGAACCTCCATAATCATGGCCTCCAAATACATCAGAAACAGGGGAAGCACTTGAACTCCAAACGAACATATGAAGATCTTTATTGTTATTATTGTTACCCTCATCGGACTTGTACTGACCGGCCTGCCCGTTCGCCGTCGATCTCTTGCCCGCAGCCGCATTTCTCGATCCCGTCGGCGAAAACATCCCCATGTTCGGAGCAGGGTAATGCGGCAGCGCTGGCGGTGTCGGATTCCCATTGTAGTAAAATCTCGCCGTACTCTTCCCTCCTCCGCCGCCGTGATTCTCCTCCTCATAATTCGATGGCCGCGGCGTTGGCCCCCTCGATGCCGCCGTCCCCGCCGCCGCGCCACCGCCCATCATTGAGTAAAAGTCAGTGTGGTTAAAACTCGACCCTCTCGGCGTTGGATTTCTCGACGACTGCAGCGAATAAATCTCGGCGTTGGTGAGATTCGACGGCCGGGGGGTCGTCGACGACAGCCCCTGTGACCGGCGGGAGAAAATATCCGACCGAGAGGCGTTGGACCGTCTGACGGTGACGTGGAGCTTGCCGTCATCTTTGATCTCCGCCTCTGTTTCCAGTACTTGCCGGCCGTCGAGTGAAACGACGTCGGATTCGACGTGGATCGAGACGATGGAAGCTGCCGTGTCGGGAAATTGCTCGGAGATTAAGTTTCTAGCTCCTCTGAATTCAAACAGGAAGAGCATTAAAGTGTACCAAATTATGCATTGAAGAACGACGATTTGAACCATCAAGCTGCCGGAAAAGTCGCCGTACATTCCTTTGAGCAGAGGAATTCCCATAACCAGAGTGTTGGGCAGAGTCGAAAGTGAAAACAGAGTAATTGTCCACTCCAAACACCCCCTCCGGCTCACCTGTTAAAATAGAAAATTAAATTCAATTTATCATAATTCATCGACTTAAACTTTTTAATTTTACGATATCACAACAGGATATCTTAGGTTCGAATTTTTCATTTACTGTCATCCATCAACTTAAACTGTTAAGTTCCTAAGAACATGAGGTCGTGTTTTAAGCTTTTGGGTTTAGTGGTAATTTGAATTACCTTCGTCCAGATGCCGAGCACCACCAGAACGATAATTTTCTGGAGGGTGTCGGCGGCGATGAAGCGGAAGTTCATGGTGTAGGGGTTATTAGAGGCGATGAAGTGAAACGAGAGAAGGGGAACAGCAAAGAGGGCGACAAAGCGGTTGATACCGGAGCACTGATCGGGGGTGAAGATCTTCCACCATTTGACGGAACCGTAAGCTAATATCATGGCGACGTAGAGCGGCACGACGGCGGTCATGACATGGTAAAAGTCTAATAATGTAATCATGTTGAAATAACTTTGAATATCAGAGGAAAACAGAGGAAATTCAATGAAGAAGAAGTAGAAAGGAAGAGTTTTTGGTGTTGTGGGGATGAATAAAAAAGGTAGTGAAATGGGAAAGCATGTGCTTTTTTTAAAACTAGTTTCTGAGAGAGAGAAAAAAAGAAAAGTGTTTGTAAGGAAGATTGATATGGTTTTGGAGGGTTTTATGGAAGCTTTTTTAAAACAAAAGTCTTCTTCTTTTTTTTTTTAGATTCTAAGAAAATACCTAAAAGAAAAAAATTGACATGTGATTATATTTGTTCAAATGAGAGGATTGGCAAAGGGTTTTTTTTTTTTTTTTTTTTTTTTTTTTTTTTTTTTAACAATATGTTGGGATGGGGATTGAACCTAAACTTCATGATCACTAGATAATACTCGTTGAATTATGCTTTTGTTGTCGTTGACAAAGGGTAGGCCTCAAACTCATCCGGAGTTGGAGAATGAAAAAAAAACACTTTCTCAGCAAACTCGGATAAATGTGACAGGACTAAGAATTAGATGTAGTTTTACGAAAAAAAAAATCATACTACAACTTGTTACCTTCAAATTTAGCACAAAATTTGATAAAGTTACGAATTTGAATATTTGACCACGAGAGAAGAAGTAGATACTAATTACTGTTGAGTTATGCTCATGTTGATACATAATATACTTCTAATACCATATTAAATCTTTATTTAAATTCAATAACTTAAATTTATAATCTAAGACATGTCTAGTTAGACTTTGTCAATCAAGTTGTCATTATTAAACTCATATCTAATTATCATATATTCGTATATCCTAACCCTATATACAGATCTAACGACCATGATGCGACAAAGTATGTAATATTTATTTCGGAGATGAAAAACAAAGAAGTTCTTTTTTAATACAAAAGTGAGTGTGAAATCTAAATCGATATTATGAATTAGTTAGACTTTATCGATCGAGATGTCAATGTCGATGTCGATGTCGAGCGACCCGAGGATAAGGAGAAGGGTTAGAATGGGCTTAAAAAAGGGGGAGAGAAGAGTGAGTGGTGGAAGCACTGTTGTTGGGCACGCGAGGAGGTTAAGTAGGAAATGGTAATTAGTGGAGGAAGAAGGAAACATGAGCATGAAGGAAACCAAACCAAACCAACAATGTTTTAAAATGGACCCCAAATTCTCCACTCCCAAACCAAACCGTACAATCAACCACTTTCAACCAATCAATTTTTTTTCCCTTTCAAAAGAAATCTCATTTCTAATTTCATGCATGCCCTAATCATATCATTAAAAAAAATATATATATATTCTCGTCACCAAAACTTTAATATGAATTTCGATTAATTTGAATATAGTTCAACTAGTTAAGATATATGTTCTCGATCAAAATATCATAGGTTTGAATCTCCCACCTCAGTTGTTGTTGAACTAATCATATCATTCATTTGTTTTTTCTATTGTGGTCACCAAAACCCTAATTTCAGTGTCGATTAACTTAAATATAGTTCAACTAGTTAAGATATATGCTCTGGATCAAAATGTCAGAGGTTTGAATCATCTACTCTAGTTGTTGTTAAACTTAAAAAAAACATCGATATGAGTATATATAGTTTAATTGATCGAGATATTAATATTAACTTCATTTAATTAGTGATATGTTTGAATCTCTCTCTGTGTTTGAATTGTAATTCGAATTTTAACTCATGTTTTCTTTTATGATCGACTCATTTTTCGTACATAATTTGGATGTGTAAACCTTATAAATCATACCTACGTTATAAAATAATATCTATTGTTGGCTTATGATCATTATTTCATACTAAATAGAAAATTTTGACATTATTGGATATATTGATGGTTAAGAAGAAATATAAAAATGTCATCATGTAGGATCAAATGTCCAAAATGTTATTAGAAATATCAGTAAGTAATAGAAATACAAAATACATTAATACTAATAATGATTTATACCATAAAAAATAATGATGATGTTTTATAGCTTAAGATATCTTAAGATTCTTTTTTTATTTATTACAATATTTGTTAATATATTAGTGATACATTAATATTTAATTTTATTTGTTTGTAATGTTCGGAGATCAAAAGTAAGAACTATCCAGAATTGACCTAATAATGACGAAATATTTTAAAATTATTAATTAATGTCTTCTTAAAGAAATATTTTATTAAAAATATTCATGTATTAACACCTGTAATTATTAATAAATAATGATTCTAGACTATTCAACATTTTCGTTTCTATAAATTTGGGAGTTTGGGATTTTTTTTCGATGTTAACAATTCCAAATTTGCATGCAATCGTTGAGGAGGTTTTCTATATTTTTATAATTAGTAAATTGACATATATATGAAATATTGCAATTATAAATTTTATGCTCAACTAATAATGAATCTTTAATTATTTTGTCAATTTTCATTATCCATATGAGTGCATGTAAGAAATGACATAAAGCTATGACATCATATTATGTTATTTCTTATTTTGAACAAATACACCATAATTTATAATTTTATAGCTTTATACAATTTTCATTTGTACTCTCTTCATTTGTACTCGCTCTAAAATCAGTAACAAGATTTGTTTCTTTTCTTCATATGAATAGAGAGCATAATCAAATAACTCATCTTCTTGCTTCGAAAGTCATGATTGGAGAAGTTTCTGTCTGGTAGGAGGATCTTATATTCCTATCGATGTTATTTCTTTCATTTCATTTGGTCCTTGAAACTTCGTTCTTTATTTTTAGTTGTTACTACACTAACTAAAAAAAATTCTTCATTTGTGATAGTCACAATTTTTTGAAATTTAAGCTTTAATGGATGATAGTGCACTACTAGAAATCAGGACTATGATACAAATAAAAACTGTCATCCGAACACATTTTTTCAGTCGTTATAGTCCCTACCTTTTTTACTCTATAGATGACACAAATAAAATCTAAAAAGTGTTAAAAAAAATTAAAATACAATTCAATGGAGATGGCAATATTTCCATAAATTACAAGTGCATAACTTGTAATAAAATCTAAAAAGTGAAGACCCCATTAAAGTTGATTTATCCATAAAGTTGGGTTTTTTTTTTTTTTTTTCTCCTAAATTTTTAAATATTATATTATATTCTTTTACAATAACCTTTAAAAAGTTCCTATGGAGGCAAAGTTAAGCTATAAACCCTAGCCAATTAACCTCAAATAGATCTTCTTTTAAAGAAAAAGAATAAAGTTTTGGATTTGGATTTGGATGAGGTAAATCAAAAGGCAAGTTTGGTTTGAAAATTATCTACTTCTAATTAAGGTTGTCTGTCCTTTTCTCTTGAGTCAATACAATAAAAACTATAGTCTATAATTAATTTTGTAAAGTTTTTGAGTTTTTAGGACAAGTTTCACTTTCATATAGATATATACAAGGCAAAGAAGTGAAATTTGACTATGACAATTCAAGATATTAGTTTTTTTTTAAAGAAAAAAATATTAATAAGCCATGTGTCATGTTTTTATTCGTAGGTGTGATTTTCTAATAATTAACTTAAACAAAAAAGATATTCAATGAAAAAACATTTTGATACAAAAATAAAATTATATATGAATATTTGTGGATGATTTATACAAATTTTATGTAGAGCAAGTTAGAATAACACAAATATGAAATTTATGTGCTTGAATTTTCATATTTATTTTATCTTAATTTCTCTACTTTTGATTTAGATTTTTCATAAATACTTATTCATCGATGTTTAAATTTTTGTATTACACATTATTTATTAAAGTGAACATCGCTCAATGATAATTGACATGTACTTATTGTCTTGGTCGGAAGTTCAAATTCGCTTAACATCCATATTTGTTGTACTTAAAAAAAAATGTATTACATTTTTAACAAAAAAAAAAAAAAAACTTTTAATCACTAATTTCCCAACTTTGATAAAATTCAATAAATGTAACTTTAAAACCGAAACGTATAATTGTTTCCCGCATATGGTTAAATTTGGGCATAATTTGCTAACATGAGCATAGTTCAATCGACATAAAGTATAATTATTGATCAAGAGGTCAAAAGTTCGATTCTTCATGCCACATATTTAGTTAAACGAGCATAATTCCCCCCTATCGTAAAAAAGAAAATAAGAAGAAAAAAAAACTAAACAATTATCTTGTGCAATAAGAACTAGATGGAATTTATATAAAATTTACGGAAACAATAAAATATTTAAAAATATATGAGTCAAAATAAAATAAATACAAAAATATAAACACATTTGAAAAAAAAAAAAAAAAAAATAGCCAATATGAGTACTAGTATAGAGTGCTTCTTTAATTTATAGTCTTTGATTTAGGTTAATATTCTAATTACTTTGTAGTTTACAACTTCTAAGTAAATTAAAATATTCATTAAACTCAAAACAATTATTGTTTTGATGTGTAATATACAATATCTATCATCTTTGCAGCATGGGTTGTAATTTTACTACACTTTTTATTTTATTTTTTTTTGGAGGATTTTTAACTATATATATACTTTTAAGTTGGGTTCCAAAGAAAATAGGTATTTGATAAAATGTTTTCCAAATTGTATTCTACTACTCCTAAATACTTGAGAGACTAAATCTAGAATTTATTAAATTTTGAGGGATTGATATATAATTTTTTTTAAAAAAGAAATAAAGAAATAAATTACAAATGAGAGTAGACTTGATAATTTAAAACTATGGTTTAACCTAACTTATAGATAGATGATAGATTCACAATTTTCTTAATCTTCGAGACCTTCAAACAAAATTGAGAAAAAAATTTAGTAGTACTACTACGTGAGTATGGATACTTGATACTTCGTCCATTCATTGTCTGCTATGTCAACGTTCTTTTAAATAATATTTACAAAGTAAAAATCATAGCGTGAAGTAAACAAGAAAGTGTGGTATTCCGATAGTAATGAAAATTTTACAAAACAAAGTATGTTTTAGCATGAAGTCCAATAGAGATGCATTTTAACTTGAAGTTTGTTTGTTTTCTATTCTTCTTCTAACTCAACAAGAGATAATTAGTTTACCATTTTAGTAAATAAAATTTTCAAAGAGATTGAAAAGTTTAAGTTTAGATTAAACAAATAAAGAAAAACTTTGAGTTGAGATGTAACCGATAGCTTTAAATTAATTGTACTTCCGAACATTGTGTCATTAAAGGAACAAGGGACAAATCTCCAATAAATACTATCTTCTATGTCTTAACTCGGTTGAGTTATGCTGAGATTGATTTCTTCTAACTTTTATTATTATTATTATTTCTTCTTTTTAAATCAAATTTACAATTTCTTTGTTTTTATCCATATAATACCAAACACAACTTAGACAGAGATCATCAACATAACTCAAGTTCATTAAGGTTGGCAAACACAGATGAGCAATTCAAACAACTTATTTAAGATATTCATCAGAAACCGAAATCGAAATCGAAATTGAAGGCCGAAGTCAAAGCCAAAGACTACATCCTTACATAACATGCATGCTATACAGTCAAGTGTCGTATAGACTGACTAAGATACATAAAATCATAAGAATGATAGAATTACTATACAAACTTCTTGAAAAATGAAAATCATGGAGGTGGAATGAGCGGTAACCTCTAGCTAGCAGGGATGATGCTGATAAACCAAATCTTCTTTTAGCCTTTGGGGTGTGGAAGCTCGATCCACTGCAACTGGATTTCGACTTCCCCACATTCGACGTCTTTCAATCTAAGATAGATATCTTGGATTACTTTACCATCTTTCCAGACGATACAACTCTCTTCAGCGAAACAGTTCTGTCTGCACGGTAGCATTCGTGTGATTGTAGTTCCACTGGGAAGATCGTCCAAGTTCATATTCAGAGCTTCCATAAATGATTTGATATCAAACTCAGCATGTCCCATTTTATCATCCTTAGAAAATGTGTCGTGATCGTAAACAGTCTGTAACCAGTACAAAGATGAGTTTAGAAAAGAAATGCAAAGTAAGAAACACATGGTACCAAATCTACCGATAAAGAATGTAATGGAAGCTAATTTTTGTTTGGCACCAAGACAAATGACATTAAAATAGCTTCGATCAAAGTTGAAGTACTAGAAATGTCAAACTAAGCGAAAGAAAAAGGTCAACCACCCATAATACAATAAGATAAAACGGCATTTTCAACACCCTTGATTCTTTTCTTCTCTAGAAGCCTTGATTAACAGTTCTTCATATTCACAAACATGAAGAGTACCACAGATACTAGGAATTGAGTTTTTGAAAATGTCAAGCTTTCTTTCATACTATGATTATGTGCCACAGATACTATGAAGATAACTCATTTCATTAACTGTTTTCTCTTCAAACAAGGACTGTACAAAAAGTTTTACAACAGCGCGACAAAAAACAATCCACATGAAGCAAATCTCCTTATACAAACTCTGAAAGTAAAATTTCCAAAGTCTATTTAACATTGTGAGAGTTAGCGATCCGGTGGTTGTCCTTGTCAATATAAAAGTAATCATGACAGCATAAGCTACCAAAGTATGGCGTTCGTGGAAGACTAAAAAATTATCACTTATAACTGGAAAAGAATGCACTAATCCACAGGGCAAAAGAGCTTAACATGGATTAGCAATTGCAATTTCTATGAATTGGTCAACAATAAGAACACATTCAGCTTTATAACTCTGTAAGTATATTATCTACATGGGAATTATTTAAAAAGCATTCCAGATTGATGGCAGAGCAACATATCAAATATTATATCATTTTGACCGAGAAAATATGCATTCATGGATCACCACTACAAATCCAATTCCAGAAGTATAAGAAAACTCAAATGATTTAACAAATCTCTCTCATGATGTGTTTGAAGGAGACCAGAGGAAGAAATGGTACCACCATAACAATTGAACAAGCGTTTTCTACTTTATTTATTTGATAAAAACATATAGAATAAATAAGTAATAAAGAAAGATTACCAGCTTAATTGGAGTATTCGGGTCACTGACAGAAAGAGTTAGATCTTCATTCCATTCAGGATTGACATCCTTCTTTATCACCCGAGTTTTCAATTTCTAAATTCAGAGTTCACAAGAACAAAAGTATTAAGCAGCAGCAATACATGAAAATTAATTCTCTTTTCCTTATAAGAAACAAAAACTAAGATGTACAAATCATGATGGCAACCAAGATTTCACATCGTCAAATGAGCATAGCTGTCAAATGAGCATAGCTCGGTGGTAATTGACATGTACTCCTCTTTTGAGGTTAGAGGTTCTATAAAAAAACCAACATTATTTTTTTTTACAACATGTGGGGTGGGGGATTCGAACATCTGACCCCTTGATATTCATAGGTCAGTTGAGCTATGCTCGTGTTGGCCAGTGTCTCATTGTTCTAACACCATAATTCATTGGATCATTGAAACCTTCAAAGGAATTGATTGATCTGCCTAAAAAATCACAATCCATTACTACAATTTCTCATGATGTTTGTACATTGTAACGAGACTTTAATTGCCAGGAATTTAATTCATCTCATTCCTCAGAAAAAGACTCGCATTAAACTCCCAAATTCCCATATATGTACGAGGATCCAAAAGTTGAAAAACCTGCAAACGAATTTAATAAGCCTTCCTTCTCGAGTGCGCCATAATTGCAGCCTCGCACATTTCAAAGAATTCGTCCACAAAAACCATCCAAACATTCGCGTCATTCTCCAATTCATACCAAACAACTACCAATCCAGCCTCAAATTAAACCAATTACTAATCATTACTCCTTCCTGACAAAGCACACTCAAACAAACAAACAGTTTTTCACGATCTTGCAGCATTTCTAAAGGAGGTAAAGAAAGAAAACATGGAATTCGAAGACGATGATGATTCATGAATAATGAAAGAAAAGAGAAGAGAGAAAGACGTACTTGTTTTCCCATCTTGACGACAACATAAGGATCGCTGCTACGAACATCACGAACAGCAAGATTGACGCCACGAATGATTCGAATACGGAGAAGTCCGAGAAGATTCTCCATTAGCGTTAGCGCCAACCGGCCACCGCTCGTCGGTGAATAATGTGAATCCGGCAGAGTTCTTTTGCTCCCTCATATTTATATGTACCAAATAAATTAATTTAGAATATATTTTTTAAAACATGAGCAAATTCCGTGGGACCCAGAGGCTACCGATCCTTTCTTGAATCGGTCTTTTTTGCCTTTTTTTTATTAATATTATTTGTTATTTTTCTTTGCCACACGACTAATATTTTAATAAAAAATTAATTTAGTGGTTCCAGGTGAGAGATCACTGACCAAAAGATCCGGTTGTAGGTTGCGGAAATTGGTTGAGGGCTTGCAAAACGAGGTCGTTTTTCTTTTTTGTTTTTAATTTTTTTTTCTTTCTAATTCCAATTTATTTATTTATTTTGGTTAATAGGAAATTTGAAACCTACGGGTGGAGAACCTATACTTTAAGTTCAGGTTGGCTGTCAAACCGAACATAGTTCAATTGACATAAGGCTATGTTTTTTATTAAGAGGTCAAGAGTTCCATTCTACATTAATTAAATAACTTTGCAAAAAAAAATTGAAATTAGTTTTTTAATTCTATCTTCGGATTATATGTATCAACATTTTAGCGAACTTAATTAGTTGAATTATGTTCAATTTTATTAATTTAAGGAGAAAATATTTCAAACTATCTCATCATTGTTAAAGTTAACTTAACTAGTTGAATTATGTTCAATTTTATTAATTTAACGGAAAAATATTTCAAACTATCTATCTCTTGTGACCAATTGTTTGTTTGATCGGTTTAAGGAAAAAAATTATAAATGTTAAGTATGAGCTTTCCTCTTTATGTTTGGTTTTTTTTTTCATTTCATTTCTAATGTCTAAAAGTTTCAATTTATGATTTTTTATATTTTAACATTTTTTAATTTAGTTTCATCGTCATTAGAATAAAATATCATAATATTTAGTAAATCAACGAAAATTTAGATGAAGAAAAATATCATGAAAATTTCTAAATTTTCCTATGAATTTCTAAAATATGGTAGAAATTGTAAGTTTTATTCTCTTAAATAACATTTTTCCCCAAAAAAATGTTATTACATATGGGATTAATTTTTCTTTTTTTTAATAATAGAGATAAAATTAAAATATCAAAATATTAGAGATTAAAAGATGTTTAACTAAAAGTATAAGGGAGGGTGTCAAGTGATAGGGATAATTTTAACATTTCGTATACATGATTGTTCTGATAAAATAGTTATAAACCAAGATTTTTTTTTTGTTCGAAAAAATTGAATTTAATTTTTATTTAATTTTTAAATATGGTACGTAAGACAACAATTTTAGATGTTGAAATTTGAAAAACAATGCTAAGTAGTTTTTTTAGCATCATTATATTGTCAATGTCACGAGAAGAAAGTTAGCTCGACTCGTAAGATGATGACATGACATTCTTATGTGGTCAATTTATAACCTAGTACGGTTTGACATGGTTATGTCATGTGATCTCTATTCTCTCTTTTTTCTCTCATCTCTTTTTTTAGGGATGTTTAGGGTCTGGGCGGGGTGACTTTTCCGTCCCCACCCCAATTTAATTTATCCTCACAAAATTCTTCATTTAATTTTTTTGGGATCGAAGCATGAATTCTTTACGAGAATTATTCCTCATTTATGATTTTTTATATTAAATAAAATAGAATTTAACTTGCTTGAGTCAACTTCAGTATAACTAGGTTAAAACATCATACTCTTGATCAAAATGTTAGATGTTTGAATAATTCTTATGTCCACATATTATTGAACTAACAATATATTCAATTTCTCGATTTGGTATAACATTAGCAAAGTTATACAAAATTTATTATAACTCCTAACTATAACTTAGTAGTTAAGACATCTATAACTAGTTTATGAGACTAGTCATGCGGCCTATTTATTTATTCCCTTTTTGGGAAAAAATCAATTTATACCCCTAAACTTTGAGGGTTGTATCAATTAAAATCCTAAACTAACGATTGTATCAATTTAAACCCTGAACTATCATAAGTGTATCAATTTACACCTTATGTTAGATTTTATTTGAATTTAAACGGGTGGAGACTTATGATTTTAACAATTAAACCTATAAACTTTCATAAATGAACCTTCTGTTAGATTTTATTTGAATTTAAACGGGTGGAGACTTATGATTTTAACAATTAAACCTATAAACTTTCATAAATGAATCAATTCTATGAAAGTTTAAGAATTTAATTAATAAATTACAAGTCTCCACACATGTAAAAGCTTACATTTTTATACTAGAAGGTGTAAATTGATACACTTATGAAAGTTTAGGGTTTAAATTGATACAATTGTTAGTTTAGGGTTTTAATTGATACAACCCTCAAAGTTTAGGGGTATAAACTGATTTTTTCCCTTTTTTTTTTTTATATCTATTTATGTATATTAACTTTAAAAAAAACGGCTTCTTTTAACTCTAAATTTATGCTAAATAATTGTATTGATGGTGTCTCTCTATTTTGCAGGACAATTCAGATTCTCGATATGTCGTTGGAGCTCCGTATCTTCGTTGTTATTGCATCTTCGGTATTGATCCTCTGCACTGGTCGCTCGATGCTAGTAGCGGAACTAGACACTTCTGAACATCTTGATGTTGCTTGTGTATCGATCTTCAGGAGTATAGCAGGGAAAATGCCCAATTTCCCTATCGTGTGCTCTCCAGAAGACGCTCACCGATAGTACCCCACCAACATACTCTTTCAAGTTGATCTTGGACGTAGCTGTTATCGAGTTTTATGTGGGTATGAGCTCGATTGTCAGGAACTCATCTGGTGAAACTATATTAACAATATTTTTTTTTAACGAGATGCACGATTTTGTTGAACTTGCAAAAGATCTTGTCATTTATAATAATTGTTCCAAGGCCCTCGAAGCAGGTATTTACCCACTTTGGATTGATGTAGAGTTTTTTATTCTATGAAAGTTGTCTGACCGTTACTCAGATGAGATACAAGAGCCTTCGTGGGTGCTTTACAAATTCAACAACGGAGTGGTTACATTTGTGAGTTCTTTCTCATTAATAGAAAGACCAACTCCAATACTCATACGTTGACTTGTCACGCTCGCGACAAGCATTCTGAAATTTGGGTTGAAAAACACCTCTTTATGAGTTATGAGTGACTACGAAAAAATGCTTAGTAAAAATGGGCCTTATTTGTACCGGGCCGGATCCGGCCCAGCCCAATGCATTGCCAAACTGCAGCGTCGAAACTTGCCGGGAAAGCAAAGAAACGAGACCGTAACAAATCCAAATGGATCATCGTCTTCCAAATCCGCTTCGAACTTCAAATTCCCGCGCTTCCTCCTCTGCAATCGGCGGCCGTTCGATTTCAAAGCTCCAAAAATGGAACCATGGGAAGCCCTTGATCTCGACTACTCCGACGTTCGCTCTCTCCTCCGCCCTCTGAAGCGCCACCGTAGCCCCCAACCCCTCTCCGCCGCCGCCACCACTTCCACTCTCTCTCTGCCGCTTCTTGAATCCTGCTCTCTCCCCCCTTCCCAGTCCCAATCCCAATCTTATAACCACCGATCGCAGTCGAATTTCTCTTCTCAGAGTCCAATTTGTCGATCCCAACGGATTCCCACTGAATTAGAGGCCCCGTGTCCGTCCGGTACGTCTTCGAGTCTCATTCCTGGCCCTGCCGGAGCGGTTCAAGCGGCAATGCAGCGTAGAACCCGCGGTGATAACTGCTTCTATGGCGGCGATGAAGAACCCGTTCCTACTCAGGAGTATATAAGGAGAGTTATCGAAAATGGTGATGAAGAGGACGATGATTTCAATGGCCCTCTGTGGCTTCGCGCTCTGGATTTCGTCCGCGGTCTAGGTTCTTTTTCTCTGTTCTGTTTGTTTATTGATTTGTGGAGCGTGGAATTGTTGGATTTAATTCAAGGGTTTTTGTAGGTGCGATGGAAGGTAATGGAGTAGTGTCTGCAATTCCTTTGAATTCAATCAAGAATGGCTTTAATGCTGAGAAAGTTGCTCTGGTAATTTTCATTCAAACCCTTATTTTCGATTTTCTGGCGCGAAAAAATTGTGGGAAGCTTGACAAATCAAATTCCTGACCTTAGCTACAGTTCCATATTGCTAACATTTCTTCACTCTACCCTTATTTTCGATTATTGCTAACATTTCTTCACTCTAGCTTCTTGTAATTGCAAAAATTCAATTAGGGTTTCGTATTTTCTGCTAATGTTATTCGTGTGTCTGCCTTGTTAGGTTGTTGCCATTATCAAATCTTGTTCCTCAAATGGTCTGGGTGGTATGATGGTAACTTTGAAGGTTAGATTTCTGGGTATACTTGTCCCAGAAATTAGCATTCTAAAATATCAGTATTCTGTGGATACTAAAATGTGCATGAACTTCTGATAACAGGATCCAACAGGTACAATCGAGGCTAGCATCCACCATAGAGTCATTTCCGAAGGAATTTTTGGGAAGGACTTATCTGTTGGTGCAGTTTTAATATTGCAGAAGGTTTGATTTCATTATTTCCAGCACTTGGGTTTCTTTGATGATTGTGTTGGATTCATTATCTTATTTCACTTTTGTGAACTAGAGTTACAGCTGCTGTCCTCAATGCTCATCTCATCTGCATTTATTCTCCAGGTTACCGTGTTCTCCCCGACTCGCTTTGTACATGTGCTCAATGTAACATCAACCAATGTTATCAAAGTATGTTTTGCTTTAAGAATGCACATATAGTTAGTAAGCCATCATACTTAGGAACAACTTATTCTGTTTCTAGCCATGGATTCACGTCTACACACTTTTCCTACGTGAAAAATGAAGTTCTGAAAGAAAAAAAGGAATCATTTCTAGATTTCTGGACAAAAGAGATTTTTGTTTTTACACTAATTGCATTCTCTTTCTGTTGCATCAAGCAACGATCTCACGGCATCTGTTGTGACAATTCACAAGAGTTTAACAAATTATTTGTGAGTTCCTTCGCTTGGACATATGTGATTGGACAGCCTATATGCATGCGCATAATGATTATATTAAAGAAAAGTTTGACTCCTAGTTTGTTTGACATCTAAAGCGCTATTGGTCTCTGACAAATTTTATCTGTTGGTTTATAAGTATGTACGTTTTCATATTTGTAGATCTTGCAGGAAAGAAAGTTTTGAGTGGTAATATTTACTAATTAGTCTTGTCAACAATTGGTGATCATTTGCTTATTTGAATACAGAGTTAGATAGCTGCTGTTGTTCTGTGGAATTCTGCACCTTGCCATTATCAGCTAGCATGCTGGCCTGTAGGAAAAGAAAAACAAAATTGTTTGTAGAAGTTCAATTCCTGTTGAAGCCATTCTCTTTACCTTTTAATTAGATGCCATGACATAAACTCAGCTTGCGTATTAGTATAACCATATAGTTAAGACATGGTGTCTCTAATCCTACTAGATAATGTACTAGATTCCTTTAATGAAATTACTGTAAGGTCAAAACTTTCTGGGTTCACTTCTAGGTCTTCAGAAAACTAATTATGGCCGTAGGAAATATGGATGTAATGAAGATGTATGGTTGCAGTCTTGCAGAACAGTATGGCCAACTCTCTTGAAAACTATGTTGTTTTTCTCTTTTTTTTTCTTCATGATTTACATTCACAAGTTATACAACTGGGGGGCATACACTTCTTCGTCACTTTTTGCTTATGCTTTATCCCGTAGGTCATCTCCAAGAACAGTGGACCTCCTACCAAGCACAATAATCCTACTGCAATCAGACGGCCTGATTCTAGAACTGGAGGTCGACAATATTTTTCATCCAAATTTCTTTTTTTGTCTAAAGCCAAGTTGATTATGTCCTAGTGGTTTTACCAGGAAAACAGGGTTTTTTTCTTCTCATTTTCAAATTTTCAATTATTCTCCTTTCACTGTGTAGAAACCCATGGAGAAGTACACATGCCAGAGAAGAATTTTGATGTGTCACGTGAAACGACTCAAAATATCATGAACAATCTGAAGCAAAATTCTAAATTGAGAGGGAGTGGACTTAGTGATTCACAAATAGACAAAGGAAATGCTGCATCATCTAGCAACTCCAAATGGCATCAAACTGTGGTCGAGAACGATGGGGCAATGAAGGATTCGGGTATGTCCAAAGGAACCTCAAGTTTGGGTATTAACACACTCCTTGTTGATCGAGATCGAGATCAGGAAACAGGGCCGGATGAGCATATCAACCATTGTATGGGTACAGATACAGGAGAACTGTCACAAGCCAAAGGGAATGATGCTGCATCCAACACTAGTCAAGTCCCAAATAATCAAGAAGCTGAAACAATCAATGAAATGAAGAAGACAGTGACACAAACACAAGGACCATTACTCCCACAATGGACAGATGAGCAGTTGGATGAGCTCTTTGTATTCGACTGAGTTAAATGTAGAATTTTGAACTTTATTGCCCTGTTCGCCCTCGATGCATTTTTCTCGTCCTGCAGTCCTCAACTTTGGTTGTTTTGTAGAGATGCTGCAAGTACTCGGGCACACGTTTGTCTTTGGATCTTCAATCTGTTTCGATGAAGTAGTATCTGACTAATATGACAAATATTTTACAGTAGTTTTACTTGGGGAGTTTTGAGGGGGAGAGATTAGAGAGTTTGGAAGTGCTGAATGAGGAAGGAATTGAATTAATAGATTTTCTTGGCTGTCAAAATAAAAATAGAAAAACATACAATAAAAGTGGAATCACAGTATAAAGAATCCAATTAAATATCAGATTTGTCTAAAAAGTGAAGATTATTTCACATATGTGAGATATTAAAGCCTATAAAAGTCGATCATCAATATAATCAATATCAACCTAAGCATAATTAAATTGGTTAAAAAATGTTCTCGATCAAGAGGTCATAGATTTATCTCCACCCGCCCATATTTTTGAACGGGGCCAATCATCCACACGATAACTTTAATGCCAATTAATGCTACTTGCGCTATAGAATACACTAGGCCAGAGGAGAACTCTCCAAAAATATTTAACTTGTACTCACCAATCACCATAATAGTATTGAAATCATTTTTCAGCTCAGCTAGAACTACAATCCGCATTGAGAAATGTTGGTCGAGACAAAATTGGATTACATAGCTTTCGCAAACAATAACCACTGTTTCTACGCTCCTAATCAAATCAAAATACAAAAATCACGGGGATGACATTATTCGCTCCAAATGCGCTCTCAAATATTCCCAACAGCAAGAACAGTTGTCATGGGGCCGTCACTAAATATTTGTCTAAATGGCAGCGAGTCCCGCCAGACGAGCGATTCTTCGGTCCAAAAAGATTGCTTATCACTGAATCAACTTGTGAATAGCTTTCTTAATCTGTCTGCAGATATTGATGCTCTTTTGTTTGTTGGTTCAAGAACAAGGGCATAACTGAAATCTGCAGGAAATATTGCCATCAAAACAATGATCAGGGAAGAATACATTAACAAATGATAGTTTGATTTGCATCAGAAATGAAGTTACCAGTCAGAAAGAGAATTTGTAGCCAAGAAAAGTGTGATGCAAATGACATTTGGATTTAATCAAACGATTAAGTTTAGACAAAACTCAGCATCACAAACACCTTTTTCAGATAAGAATTCTGTTGGGATGCTTTTTATAAATTAGCCCCCAACAATTAATCATCTGTTCTAGGCTTCTAGCATAAGACGTTATGATATTCTAATATGAACTCATCAATGCTTATGCGATCTAAAAGAAAATGTGTGAGAGATTTGGCAGAATTCACTCAGGAAGCCATAAAAATAATACAGTGAAACAATAAAAAACAGCTTACCTTCAATTGCTTCCTTGTAAAAGCCAAGCATCTCTCTCGCTGTACCCCTTCGTAAATAGGATTTAACATTCTGGAAGATGGAAAGATTGGGAAATGTTAAAGCAAATTATGGAAGCATTGTTGAACTCAAATGCTAATCTCATTGAAATGAGGTCAAATGGAGTTTTTCTTTTTTGAAGAACTCGCTATTATTTACTATGAAAGCAGAACAGAATGTACAGATGAGCAAATTACAGACCAAAAAGATGTTTCAAAGGTTTCTGATTAATCATAAGGAATAAACAAACAAATGGAAGACCATTTAAAATCTAATTCACAGCATAAGAGTTTACTACACGAATCACCTTTTTATCCAGGTCAATAGCTTTACTGCAATCTTCCTCTGCTTGGTGAAACCTGAAAGGACATGAAGGAAAGAAAGAAACGATCATAAACCTATAGGTAAATGGTTTAGAGATTAGACAAAAAAATAAATAAATTAGGAGTATGAATATACCGTCCAAGCTCTAAATATGCTGCAGCCCTATTACTGTAATAAGTAGCATTTCTGCCGTTAAGTTTGATGGCTTCGGTATAACAACCAATAGCCTTCTCCCACTGTTTTTCTTTGTATGCTTGATTTCCCTGGTATTCCAAAGTACACATGAATGTGCCCAATTAAAAATTGAGCTAAGAATTATTGCCCTAACAAAAGTATTTGCAGTCATCATAAGATTTATTGACAACTGAGGATAAATAGGATGTTGTATAACAAACTCTACAGTGAAATCAAGATCCTTGTGAACAATGTTTAGCAATATGGCAAGTTCATGCCACTAAGTTAACCGAGAAAGATAGATGGGGTTGTGCAGAACAAGCAGCAAATACAAAGCTAATGGTTATGCTGATTGTATCAAAATTGCTATTTATACTATTTGATGAAACAATTGAAAATATTTATGTAACCTCATCACAGTCAATTTAACATGACAGCAAGGAGGTCATCATATATGTTACAGTCAGTCTGCAACTAGGGGTCAAAAGGTTAGTTGAATATAAATTACTAAACACTAATTTGATTACGATGAACAGTTGGTGATAGACACATTCATATAAAATTCAATTCTTATACGTCTTAAACCCACGGAAAGTAGTTGATTCTAAACCAGTAAGAGAGAGAGAGAGAGAGAGAGAGAGATGATTCAGAGCAGTCTTCAAAACATTTGTAACATGAATTTCATCATTAAAACATCCAACAATCCTGGTAAAAGAGGAGATAGAATGAACGGTTATAAGAGGTCACACAACTGCAGAAAGAATCTACATCAGAAATGAACAGGTTGCATGAGTAAATGAAGCCGAAGAGGAGGAAGATTTGTTCCCATAAAAAATAGTCTAAAGAGCTCCAGAAACCTTAAGGCCAAAAAGAAAAGGTGATTTATAAAAAGTATAAAAGTTAAAAATACCTTTTCTTTTGCAATCTCAGCCGATTGTTCTTGGCTAACAGCATTCTTTGAGAATTTGGATTTGGAAGCAGCCTCAGCCTCCTCTTGTAAAGACTTATGCATGGTCTGCACAGTATCTAGTAAAAAGCGATCTGCCCCATGCCTGGCTAAGAAGGACACCGATACAGGACATTTATCATGAAATCCCAGTGGTAAGGTGACCTGAAATTAGGCAAACATAGATCACAATGGCGAGAAATTTGCCACGAAAAAACAAATCTAACTCCAAAACAAAATGCAAGCAATCGCCTCTTATCAAAGAAAAAAAGAAGAAGAAGAAGAAGAAGAGAAGAAGCAGGAAGAGAGAAGGAAGAGACTTGCCTGACAGCAACCCGATATACTAGCAATGCTCAATGAACTAAATACACGACTCCGGTACTCTTCTGAAAAAATCTCCTTCCCACCAAGTTTTGGAGGAGGATCAGCAGTGGTGGGGATGACTAGAATTCCATCATCCTAAGCAAAGTGACAAATTTATGCAAAATCAAGCTAATCAATGAACTTGAAATGTAGTCTCAAAGAATATTGGGGTGGGAACAATACCAACAAAAGAAGTAACTAGGAAATATACCTTCAATATCATTGAAAACATCAAAGGAGAATTAAGATCGTAATATAAAGTAAAAAAATTGACTAGGTGGGTTGAAAAATTAAAGTATAGGACACATAAATTTTCTATCTTTAACTAGAGTTGTTCAACTATGCTCTCTTAATCACATTGCAAAAGCTACAACCTGCAGATAAATTCTAAATCAACGGCATTTTAAATGGATGAACTTTGAGGAATAATGAAGTTTTATTTTAGTCTCAAAACTTAGGAAAAAATTACATCTTTCCTATTGATTTCTAAATAGCTGCTAACCCTGCAAGCATGAAGCTATCACATAATAGATTTATTTAATTCCGATGTTAAAATTAACAAAACAGCAAATAAGAAGAATGGTGTCCCAGCTGGTAAAAAAATCCATTTATCAACTCAATTTAAGCTAAATGCAATAATGTTAAACTAAAGCACTTTCATAAACATTACCTTCAAAAGAGAATTAATAGCCATACGGGTTTCATTTCTAACAGACTTGAAGTTTTCAATTATTGTATCTGATGTCTCCAACTTCTCATTTAATTGCTCCGTTAAAGAAGGATCCAAATCTGGCTTCACCGAGTCAATCCATTCCCCATGATTGCTTTTGAACTCAATCCTGTTAGAGATATGTTTGTGATAAGTTGGACCACAAGACTTCCACAAATGGTATAAGATCAAGGAAAATAAGGGGGGAAAACATTCTTCCAATAATACACAGGATTTGAAGAAGACTGGTGCTTGAGAATGGCACAACAAAAGGCAAGGTTCTTCAGTATCTGTTTGCCCCATGTATCTTAAAGTAACATCAGGTAAGTTAATCCAACGTTAATAAAGGTTGCAGTCACACCTTTCAAGAGTCTGCATCACATTGGCCAGCACTCTAATTGAAGAAGAATTCAGATTGCCATTTGTCTGTTTCCCAGTTAACTCTTTCAATTTTGGAACTTTAGAAC
Source organism: Herpetospermum pedunculosum (assembly GCA_028017165.1). NCBI lineage: Eukaryota > Viridiplantae > Streptophyta > Magnoliopsida > Cucurbitales > Cucurbitaceae > Herpetospermum > Herpetospermum pedunculosum. Next base: position 3,544,283 of record CM051530.1, read on the forward strand.
TCAAATAGCTTCCAAGATTTCCGTGCTTCAATACTTGTCCTAATGAATAATATTGTGTTAAGAGTGACACAAGAAATGAAAATTAGATTCTTTGGGAAATTAAAGAGAGATTCGCAAATAACTAATTACAAAGGGCATAAAGAAGAACATACTGCCAAAAACGTTCTCGGTTGATTTAGTCACCGCCTGAGTAACCCTGTCAACAGGCATCTTCAGTAGTTGAAAGCAATCATCAGCTATAATAATTTGTCTAGGATTGCGTTGAACCGCATATGGAAGTTGCAAAAGCACATGGCCAACACGACGCAGGACATTAGGATCCTTAGCAAACAATCCTGCCATAGTACAATAGAAGCCCAAACAAAATGTCACCAAACAAGTTTTATAAGAGGAGGGAAACAAGATGCCCAACCCGGAACCAAAAGACAAATTGGAGATAACGGTAAAAGCTCCATATCTTACGAAATGAAAAGCAATGAAAAGTTAAGCATCTTTCTAATAATTAATGACAGTTGAGAGGTACATGCATCAGGAATTAATGGTTCCATAAATGATAAAACTAATACTAATAGTAAACTTGTGAAAGAATTCCAAAACCAAAGGAATACTTAATCTGTGCACAAAATCATCTAAATTTACTGTTCTTTTTAGCACAACTTCTTCCAACAGTACAACTAAAAGTACGAGTATTACCAAACATCTTGTCAGTAAAAAATGATTCCATCAAAAAGAAAAATGGATGCAAGGAAAAAAAAAAAACACACACACACACAAGAGGCACTCCAAATCTTAACAAGTATTCCCTCTATGGCTCTATTGCTAAATGAAAAATGATGATCCTTTCTAATAGAATATCACAAAGCAGCAACGAATTGAATTTGGCTTTAAATTTAACAGCCCAGAACTTTCTCTAATGACCATCTAAGAGAACAGAACTGCTTAGATTCCAAAGAATGACCATGATCTTAATTCTTACATTCCAAAGAATTTGCCCTTCCAAAAAGGGCAACTTTTGCTCATCCAAAAGAACCAAGCTGCTTAATTTCTAAACCTGCAAGCCTTGTGCACACTGCATGTAGGGGAAGAATTCATTCCATGTAAAAGGCATCACATTTCAATGCGAGGTTCTTTAATTTATTAAAAATTCGTAATAAAATGGATTCCAGGCCATTTTCCACATAAAAGTTTCCCATTTTTCTCAATGGTAGACAAAGACCTACCGTTCTTTTTTGTTTTATAGGAAACAAAAACAATTTCATTGATCTATGAAAGAGTGTTACAAATTCATCCTATTATGATAATTACAAAAAACACCTCCATTGATTATAGAGGGTGGTAAGATCATAAATACAAAAAGGAGAGTATAACTTGCTCCAGGATATTGCTAATAATGTCGTCGACTCGATGAATCTCTGAGTTTCTTTGGAAGAGTCTCTAAAGATTCGAGCGTTTCTCTCGTTCCAAAAATTCCAAAATAAAGCACGGATAAAATTAAGCCATAGGATCTTCTTTGCTTTCTTGAAAGGGTGACCCATAAGAAGAATGTAGAGCAATGAGATCATATTATCTGGTCTAGGAAAAGACCATCCGAATGCATCAAAGAGGAAGATCCAAAACTTTTCAACATATGTGCATTGGCTGAAAATGTGGATTTGTGATTCATCACTTGCTAAATACAAATGACAACAATTTGGGAATATGACAACAATTTGGGGATAGGAAGTGCTTTGGAAGCCTCTTTTGTAGCTTATCATGAGTGTTTATACACGAATGACTAAGTTCCCAATTGAAGAATTTCACCTTTTTCGGATATCTTCCAGCCCATATAGTCTTATAAAGGGCAGAATGTTCACACAATCCCATCGATGATAAAGCTTCAGCCATCGAATTAGTTGAAAAAATACTGTTTGTTTCAAGATTCCATAACCAAGTGAACATTCTGCAGAATGTTCAAAGACCTACAGTTCTTGCAGAACGAAGTAATCACAAATCTATCTTGACCAAAAAGTAAATAGAATGGCTCATGAATCTAAGTGAGATCACCTATAATAGCAAGAGAACAAGCATGTGAAAATGTTGAAGTACGTACCAACAGTGTCAAGACTTGTCGATACAGGTATGATTCCAACTTGGGAAACAGATCCATGTGAAGGTCGAAACCCTAAAATGCCACAAAAGCTAGCAGGTATTCTCACGTCACCAACAGTATCAATACCTGCAAGTTATAAGTCAGAAAATATGTCACAAGACCAATATAAATATAGGAATAACTACTGAAATTTGAAAGCCTACTGAAATTTGAAAAGTCACGCATAACAACATACATTCTCACAGTTTCTGAACATGCCAAAACTCCGAAGTTTATGTGATTAAGTCTTTCACTTTTTTAATAAACCTATATATATTCTTTACAAAAAAAATATGCATATAGTAATCAAATAAATATGCCAAAATAATACATGGAACTTTTGAAAAATAGATAAAATGAATAATAAAGGAAAGGAAAGATGTGATGCTAAAGTCAACAAATAATCAACTTGGCAACCTACAATGACATTTGATGGGGAAAACCCCTCAATAGAATTTCAACAATTTTCAGTTCAGTCATCGTCTACATTTCTTATAGGGGAAATTTTTGGGTAGTGTATGTGAACGTGCCTATAGTGGTGATGCACTTGCCTCCAGAATGGGTGAAAAACCTGTTCGGCAGAGATTGAGACGTAAAAGAATTGGCTGGATACACAGGATTTAAGAAACTCACCCAAAGAGAAGTCGACAAGACTAGCAGCTACTGCAACGGCAGCTCCACTGGACGACCCACCAGGAACTCTAGATTGTGCTGAAGGATTTGTGGGCGTGTCATAATGCCTGTTTTCTCCACTGATGCTGAGGTTAAGATTAAATATAACTAAATAAATATTCCTAGATTGAAAATCATACAATTCTCTATCATCAGAATGAAGAATTAAATGAGGAGCAGGTAATAGAGTAGTATTTCTCAAAATTACTGTAAACTAGTAAAAATATGGTTTTGACTCTAAACTAAATGAAAAGCTCCTCTTGACAACATACTGAAGGACACCCAACCAAATTCAAGAGTATGCTCACTCACTGCTTGAAAGGAGTTAAGAGAACCCGGAAAGTTTTTTGTTTCTGGATCCAAAAATCTAATGAACTTTCATTTCAACCCCTATGAAGTAAAATTGAAACACACAACAATTTAAGAAAAATATTTACCTCATTGACAATTCATTGGTAACAGTTTTTCCAATGCAAGTAGCTCCTCCTTCAACAAGAGCAGAAATTATTGGAGATGTACGAGAAGCTGCATCATGTGTTCTTGCCCAGTCTGGATGACCAAACCCAGTCACATGTCCTTCAATTTCAAATCTGGTTATTACCATATATAAAACCCTTCACTTTAGGAACCAACTAGAAAAGGCTCATATATAGAGAATGAAAGTGTAATCATGAATCCATCACAAAACGTTATAGACAATTAGTTATTATATTCTTTTTTTTTTTATTGTGGAACTAAATTTAAAGAACAATTAACAGGAAAGCAAAAAACAAAAGGGAGCCTACAAAAACAAAACAAAAATGAGCTCCAACCATTGAGAAAAAATATAATTTTTTTTTATAACATTGAGAAAAAAATATAATAATAATAACTGCAAAACAAACAAACAAAAAGTTTGGACATAGAAACCCAAACAGAGTAATTGAAATGAGTCTCACACCTCCTCCCGAAGGCCTCAAAAACTTAAAAATCCCATAGCCAAATATTCCATAATTGTCAGACAGTGTCTTGACAATTATCTATTAATATTATCATATTCCAGTAACAAAAAACAGATTAATTCCAAACTTCAAACAACTTTTATTGGATTCTCACGGCAGTTAGAGAACATATTAATACGATATATACCATATAGATTGGAAAATTTATCCTCATTGAAACAAAAATGATCATAAATGTCGAGAAACACAAGTTTTTTTTCATCTAGATTCACTAAACTTTCTTCTTCCTAAATCCAAAATGCAAATATAATGAGGAAATGGAGGAATTCCACTCCAATAAACGAAATGCAAATATAATGAGGAAATGGAGGAATTCCACTCCATTAAACGAAATGCAAATCACTCAACTCATCACAAACTAATCAACGACGCTAAATTTTCTGATCAAGATAAAATCAAGAAGCGTTTTCCTTTTCCTTCAACTTGATTAGCACCTCCACTCTCGCAAACAGGTACGTTAAAGAAAATCCAAGCAAAACAAAAAATGAAATACTGAGAAGCATACACGTCGGAAACGGCGAAGGTGAGGCCGGTCAGAGGATGAGGAGCTTTGGGAGGAGCAGGCTGAGGCGGAGGAAGTAGCTGAAGCTTCTGGATAAACGCTCCAAAGTCATCTCTAATCGCTTTCTTAAGCTTTTTCGTCATCAACAGGATTCCGGCCAAACCCAATCCTAACAGGACCCAAAGGTTGGCAGAATTGGACGCCATGAATGCTCGGAAGGAAGGTGATGGAAACCCTAGGAGGTTGGCTTCCGATTCAGCGAAAGGGTTTTAGAGGCAGAGCGAAAGAGAGAAGATAACGATTGGAGGTAAGGGGGGAGGGAGGGAGGGATATGGTGGGAGGCTTTTCTTCTTCCTCTATCAATTTTGGATTTTGGGGTTTGAGCCATAGTTTCATTTTATATTTTTCAACATAAATTAAACCAATCTTTTCAACAAAATTAAATAAATAAATAAATAATAATAATTAAAGCAATTATGAAAAAGTCTTAAATGAGTATGGTTTAGAATTATTTTATTTAAATTTTGATAATCCCATATACTCGACATCGAGATAATATATGTCAATTATTTAGATGCTGACTTCAGCAACGAACTATTTTTTTTTGGCTTAAAGTCGAAGTAAGTTTAGTCTATCTAATTTAGAACATTTTATGAATTTTTAATTATGTCTAAATTTTATGCTATATTTATCTTTAATATTTGTTTTTATTAGTGAAATGAGGACATAACATGTTTGTTTCGCTGATGTGATATATTTTTTTTAGTACAAAAATGGGATTGAGAGATTTAAAACGACCTCATAAAGATTAGTACATGTATCGTCATTTTAGCTCCTTGACTTGATATCTTGTTAGATAATTTTTAAAGTTTGCATGATGTGACATTAAACAAACTACTAGATATGTGACAAAAATAATAGAGGAAAGAGACATCAAGCTCAAGATAAAACTTTCAAGTCACCATTTAAATGGTAAATCAAAACATAGCTTTTAGTTGCTAACTTTTTCTTTACTTTTCGAGTACATTAAATGAGGCATAGAGATTTGAATTACAACTAAGTTATGTTTACATTGATTTTTAGATGCTAATGTCTCTTCATAAATGGTAAACTCCGATATTTTTCTCCCCAAGCCCATAAGGGTATTTTATTTTATTTTTAAAAAAGATTGAATTATATCCCCTTAAGCAGGAAGTACGAGGGAAATTAAAACTTCAATTTTGCTGTGCGCAATATGCATAACAAACCTATTTCCTAAACCAAAAATCCATACACTGTACTTCACATTTGTGTATCATAAGTTCATAACCAATAAGATATAGTTTCATATTTAACCGTCAACAAAAGTATAGCTTAACGACATGATGTAGTTTCATATTTAACCGTCAACAAAAGTATAGCTTAACGACATGATGTATCGTTAGTGACCATGAGATCCTAGGTTAAATCCCCCACTCTAACATATTGTCAAAATAACAAAAAGTTACATATCTAACCATAGTTATCATTACAACTATGGTTCCATTTTTTTTTAAATAATTTAAAAATTCAAACCTATGACCTATAAAATAAAAGAGACCACAAAATATTTAATAAATTATTATCTATCCACATCACCAGTACATATTTATGAACAACCATTGAGACTAAAACACAAGGGCTGGGGTGATTGGAGAGTTTCAAACTTCCCAATTTGCCTACTCCAGTGAGAAAAATCTACTTTCCAAAGCAACTGATAATCTTGAGTTCTGTATTCCAATTTCTGAGTCTCCCTCACGAAATGCCAAGTTTTCTCAACAATCTCATCTTAGGGCTGGTCTGGAATGACTTTTTTTAAACACTTAGAAAGTCATTCGAAACAGGTCCGTAAACAGAAAAAAAAAAAAAAACAAAAAACAACGTATTCTTTTTATTACTTTAATATTTTTGACACCATTTCTCATGGTAACAATGATAGTTTCACAAAAAAATCAATTGGAATATCAAAATTTGCATGTATAGATCTTGTGTACCCACAAAGAGAAATAATCTAGTGAACACAAAAAAGTGATTTTTCCAGGGTAACCAACGCCCAGAAAATGAGATTTGACGACAGAAGAGAGATTAGGATTTGATCCTGGAGGAGTCTCCAACATTGGTCTCCATTCTAGTGTACCATTCACCAATACGTGTGTGTTCCACCATGTCTTTACCAGACCTCAAGTAACGGATGGGTCTTAACACCCCAAACACCGCAAGATCAGCTAGATTAGGTTTTGAGCCTCCTATAAACGCAAAACAAGAACTATTGAACTTCATCTCATAAAGAAAAATACTGACAGAACTTCTCATACAGAAGGTTGTGAACCATTAAGACCCATTTGAAAACCATTTGGTTTTTTATAGTTGGTTTTGAAAATTAAGCATATAAACACTAGCTAAATTTTGAAAACTAAAAAAATATGATTTTTTAAAACTTGTTTTTGTTTTTGGAATTAGGATTAGAATTCTAATGTTTACTCAAAAAAGATGAAAACCATTATTAAGAAACGGTGAGAAAACAAGCACAATTTTCAAAAATAAAAAAACTAAATGGTTATTAAACGGGGCCTGGACTTTTCTTTTTAAAAAGTTTTTTTCTTCTTTTTAAAAGAGACGAGTTTAACAACAACGTGTTTCCCATTTTTGGTAGGAAAATGGCCAGGCAAATAAGGGGCAGTGTTATTATTTTCTTTTTTTCCTTCTTTTTATTGATTTTAACAAGAAGATGAAGATGTTGTGGCCTATAGCAATCAATCAATGCTGTGGGGGGACACGGTTAGAGTTTTTTAAAAAAAACAGAGTCATGTTGAAGGCAGAGTTTTTTGAGACTGCAATAGCACCAACATCAAAAGTTTTTTTTTTTTTAAAGTCGGTGTAACAATTCATATCGCATACAAACGCATCCTGAGAAAAAAAAAAAAACTAGAGAACGTGTTTCTGTGGCTTATGTTAGTGCGTGCGTATAAAAGACAGTTCAAAGTACATACCTAGGAAGTCCCGTCCATCCAAAGCATCTACCCACGTTTCTGCTGCTTCATACAATGCTGCACGCTCATCGGTAATATTATATTTCTTCTTCAATTTCTTTGACACGAAATACATAGCGGCGGCTCCAGCATACTTTACAGTAATTTTTTCAGCAAAGCCAAAATTACCTAAGAATAGGATTGACAAGAGAAGCCGATGAATGAAATACATAGCTTAACAAACTCAATATTCACTAAGTTTATTTTCAATCGCGATCCAAAACTGAATAAAATCAATGACCCTGAGCTGATATTGACAAGATCCAAAATAAAAATAAAGTAACAATGAGAATGGGAATCAAATCCTAATTGAACTCTCAAACCAAGAGTTTAGTGTCCAAACATAATAAGAAACTAGTTACAGTAAAAATTGATGTCCAAATAAACGAAAATTTCTAAATTTCCCTTGCATCACATGGAAAACGTTAAGGTGTAAAGTAAAGTCTAACTAAAGTGGACTCCAATAAAATGCCAACGAAAAATCCTCAATCCACATTAAGATATGTTTGTTAAGCAGAACATTTCAGTCAAAAATCCATGATTTGGTCATACCATTACTAGCAATGTAGTCAAATGATTCAAGGGCCTCAGAAGTATTTCGATATATGTTTGGTGATAAGACATGTACCAAGTGATTATCTACCCATCTGCACCAATAACCATGAAGCACATAAAGTTAAACAAATGAAAAGCATCACAAGCCAAAGGTTTCATACAAATAATGACTAAGAATTCAATTATCATAAAAAAAAAAAGACCAAATATGCTGAAAAAAAAAGAATTATTATCAGAAATGGACTCGCAGGGTACTAAAAAGTATGCAATATGGATCAAGGAATAATCAACATGCATCTGGTTTAAGCTTAAGCTTACAGATGGAAGTGTGCCCAATAGCACAACAAGAAGCAGAACGTACGTAGCCTTTGCTCTTCTATCACAATTTTTCAAAATATTTACACTTTAAATAATATAAAATAATTTCACACCTGGTGTATCTATAATCAAGTATACGATCATAAAGATCATAAGTGGCCGGACCTGATAGACAATCATCAATCCCCATTCCCTTCCCCTACCCCTTAAATAAAAACTTCACATGTAAAATTTAATTGCATGGAAATGTGATAGTGTTCTATATTCAAAGTATTTAAGGAACAAGAATTAGAAATAGAGATTCTCTAAGTAAAAACCTACCGACGCCACTTTGTCTCTTCATCATCTTCAGAGACAGAAGAAGCATTCTTATCCGACAAAACCTTGTGGCTCAACTGATCGATAATGGCTGCAGTAACGCGCGTGCCAGGAGTTAGTCTATACATAACATGAAAATTGAATATGGTAGTAAAATAATTTACTTGACAAAACTGAGATTTTCTATTTCAAATATACAAAAGAACATTCAGAATAATGAAATAGTACCTGACGAGTCAACCATCTGTTCACCATCAACCACCAATATTGGCACCTTCTTATAATCCGACCATTTAATTTCTTTCTTACTAAACGGATTGACCTCGACAACTTTGTACGGTATATCATAGTAGTCAAGAAAAGCTGAGATTGAAAGTGAAACATCGTCATAAAGTGCACAAGAGCATAAAACCACATGGAGGGATTTGAAAAGTACAATTATGGCCATAGCGAATTTGCAACTTTTGGTAAAAAGGCTAAACCCTAAATATAGTGGAAACCACATATAATTTGCTTTACTTTTACAGTCTCACAATGTTTATGAAAATAAGTAGATTAAAAAATTACAAGACTTCATTGGATTCGGATCAAATAAAACCCTTCAATCCAAATGTTGCCTGGAGAAGTTCAATATCAGATACATACTGATACACTTACCATAGTCTTCATGGACAATTCAGCTCTCCTTACCCAGTCTAACAAAACAAGTAATCCTAAATTCATTCATATTGTAGCCAAAAGGTAAAAGAGAGGATGATGGGTCAATCTGAAGCAGAAGAAATCCGCAATCGGGTAGCAGGAATGGCTTTATATTACATTTGTGCAGGGAAGCTTTTGGAAATCTAGTTCCGCAAGCTAACCCTTATAAGGTGGGAACGGAAAATAATATCACAATTGGTTATTCTGCTTTCCCTAATACGCTTAATTGAGATCCACCAAGTTTCCCCCGCGGCATAAAAGTAAATAAACCTAACGCAATCACCAATCCAAAAATCCCTCACAACAAAATCAATCAAAAGATTGAGATCAGATTAAGAAGTTCACCTTTAACTTTATTACAAAACGGACACGCTTCGTACTGATAGAGCACAACTTCCTTGGGAACCAATTCCTGACGCAAGGGCTCCTTGGCATAAACCTCCTCGGAAATGGAAACAGCAGCGGCTAGAGAAGCAGCAACCCCAACAACGCCGAACAACGCAGCTCGGGAAGAGCCACCGGTGAGGGAATCGAGGAGAGAGGAGAACCACCGGCGGTGGGTATGGGAATCGCCGGCGGTGGCGGAAGTGAAGAGGACGGCTTGGAGAAGACGGTGATTGGAGATGGCGGAGGAGGGAAGGGTGCCATGAGAGGTGCAGATTGAGCGGGAGAGGAAGGATGAAGCGATGGAGGAGGACCTTCGCATCTTCTCGGACGGGGAAAGGAAGCTCGGGGAACAGATCTTTGAAGAAGAAGAAGAAGAGAGATTCAGAGTGGGTTTACGTTTTTTAGGGGTTTACGTGGGGGTTCTGCTCGCCAGTGCCAATGGGGATCTGTGACTTGACTCCGTCAAAACTCACGCTTCTCTTCTTACAGCCGGATTTTTTTTTTTTAATTATTATTATTATTTATGCCAACGTAAATTTTATTGACATCTACTATTTCTCTCGTTAACAGCATGTGAAAGTAAAACAGTATTCTCGCACTCCGCCTCCCTCCTCATTATAGGTCGGTTCTTCTCCCTATATGTCTATGACATAACCATCGGGGAAAACCACTCCTTCAAGCTTGCGATCCCGCTCTAGCTTCCTCCATCACGAATTGTTTGCTGCGTTGTGTAATCTATTTGTGGTCGTTTTAGATTTGTTCGTGGTTGCCAATAGTGGAGCTACAGTTGTCGAAGAACGAGTTGTAGGGAGCGGCTGACGTGAGTGAAGGAGGGGAAGAATAAGATGACAAATTAGGGTTTGAGTTTTTTTTTTTTTTTTTTTTTTTTTTTTTTTTTTTTTTTTTGGTACTCAAATCTCTTTCTCTCATCTTCTCTATTCATGCTCTCTTCTCCTCGAGATCTCGCTCGCTCTCCTCTCATGTTTTTAACTTAGGGCAATGTGGTAATTCCACTAGATGATGTGTTATTCATGATTATTTTCAAAATTTATGTCATATTTCAATTGAGCCAAAAAAATTGATCATATGTGCAACCCTTTCAACTTTGAAATTGTATCCATTAAAACCACAAACTAATTCAATTTAAACAATAAACATTCAACCAATTTAGACAATCCGTTGAACTAAACAAATCCTACCAAATAGTTAACTTGAGTATAACTACTAATTAAAGCGTGTACCCTCCACTAAGAGGATCGAATCTTCCGCCTCACATGTTGAGCATTTTTTTTTTGTACCAAAGTATCAAGAAAAATTACCACGTAATTATTTCTTAATAAATAAAGAAAAACGGAGAAAACAAAAAGATTAACAAATTGAAATTTTAAGTGATGCAACCTTTAAACTCAATAAACTCCGATGTTACAATTTTTTGTTTTTTTAGTACAACACAAATGGAGGCGAAAATTGAACCTCCGACTTCACGGGAGGTAGTCCGTGCAGGTAGCAATTTAATCTCTTGCATCTTGTTTGAAACAATTTAATTTTTATATTTTTAAATTTGTAGGAATTTAATCATCTTTCAAATTGTTTTTTTTTTTTTTTAAACATGTGTGGGTGAGAGATTGAACCAAAAACCTTATAATCATTAGTTATAACAGTTTTGCTATGCTCTTGTTGTCTTATTTTACTTTAAAACTATTTATTTTGAATGTTAAAGTTTGATTGGTGGTAAAAATTACAATAATTATTAATGTTCAAAGATAAATTAAAAATCTGTTTCAAAAAAAAGATAAATTAAAAATCTAGGTTAAAAATGGACACACGTGACCAAAATCAAAGTAAAAATGGATATTACAAAAAAAAAAAAAAAAAAAAAAAAAAAAAAAACCTTTTATCGTGTATGCCATCTTCCTAAAACCCATTTGCAGATAAAACACCTTATGGCTAAAACCCTTCTCGTTTCATTCTGAAATCCTCCACAAGCAATCATGTCAGCTCCAAAATTCCTTCACTTCGGCACTGCAATCTCCCGAACAACATCCAGAGCTCTATCGCCACTCCTCTTCCCCAGAAGATTCCCGCCAAAGCTCATATCCTTCATCAACTGCAGCTCTTCTACTGCGCTTGATTCCGTCGGCAGCGTCGGTGGCGGAGTCGATGCTCCTCAACCACACCCCAGCCTCATTCACCACCCCTGGCCTGAATGGGTTTCCTTCGTCGATGGCCTGAAGACCAAAGGTTACTTGATCGAACCTCCTTCAGAAGACGCAAACGGAGACGGGAGCGGTGGCGATGCAGCTACGCCTTCCGATATTGATTACAGCGACATGAACGTGTTGAAGGATCCTTGCCTCAACTTTGCGCGCGATCGCTACGATATTTTCAAGTGAGTTTTTTTTGTATTACAGATTGATGTTTTTGAGAATTGTGGACTAGAAATTGGACTTGATATTGAAATGGGACGGTTGCATTTTTTGGGAATGGATTGTTTATACCCCTAAAAGTACTCTAGTGGTGAACTTTGGGATTTTGTGGATACACCCCTGAGGCGAGTTAAAGCCAATCTGGGGATTTTTTGTTATCTCTAGAGCTGGCGTTGGAGTGGGGTGAGCCTCTGGAGATTAATGGGACAGGTCATGAACACAATGCAAAGAGTTTTTTTTTTAGTTCAACAATTGCGGAGATTGAACATGGATGCCTTATCACTAAGCTATGCTCGGATTGACACAATGCAAAGGAGTGAGCCCGACACTGGTTATAAAAAGAAAAATGGTTATTTGTCTATTGTGTAGTTTTGAGGTTTGTGTGCACCCGATTTCACTAATGCAAGCAATTCTAGTCGCTAAAACACATCTTGATACAGAGAGCTCTGTTTTGTACTTTGCATACACGAAGGCTAGTGCATAGTTCGAGTTTAATTGTCCAAGTTTATCATTGGAAGTGGACATATTCCATTTTTCCGCAAATTAGACTTCTACTGATTGTTTGATTATTATTTATTCCGCAATTTTTTCTGTAATCGGGCATGTGTTTGTTCACACAGCTGATCTCTGTATCTGCCATTCCACATGTGACTGGAAACTCGTAAATCTGCAAGGTTCCATTTCTCAAAAATAAGAATATTTGGAAGTAATTTGATCTCTCTACTCTTGTTAAACTTACCGTGAACTGAAAGAATTTCATGGCCCTTATAGTTTAAGGTTCCAGATTCCAATTCCTGCCTAGCCTATCCTATCCTGGTTGTTATAGGGAGGGAAGTTGCAGTGTCTTTGTTCCACTTGGATTACTTAGTATGATGTTGAGTAGCGCCCTTGTTTTAGAGGGACGTACGTTTCTCAAGGCTTGATTTTTTTTTTTTTTTTGAACCAGAGCATGATTAGAATCCGTCACTTTTTTCTGTGTGCAGGTCATTGTCCACAGATGATATTCAAACGGTTGTGAAGGGTGGATGTCCCAATCTCTTCCGGAAAGTTGTTAATTCAGCTAAAAGGTTGAGGGCTTATGTGCAACTAGATGAAGGGGACGTATGTAGTCTCACTTAAATATCGTAATTATTTTGCCATAATATATATTTCCTTGCACCATGGGCTGGGTTGACTCTTTTAACGTTGTCTAGTTTGGGTGGGGAACTGACTAAATTCAAGCATATGTCACAAGGCTTGTATTTCATTTCAATATATCTATTTTGTACAGGTTTGTAGTACTTGCAACCTTCGAGGCTCATGTGATAGAGCTTATGTTATTTTAAAGGAAACTGAAGCAACTGCAAGGACTGTGGATATAGCTCGATTATTGTTGACCTATGCATTGGATCCACTTGTTTTGTCTGGAGGGGACAGACCTTTGGGTAGAGAGCATGTTGAAGTCTCTGTGAGGAAATTGCTTTCTGAGCTATTTGAACTGAGTAAAAAACCCATTGATGCAGCAGCGGTGAAGGCTGATACAAAATCACCCTCAAGAAAAGAAAAACCATCAAAATTTTCAAATGATGCCTTATCTAAAGATGTTGAGATGAAGAGAGGAGATTGGATGTGTACAAAGTAAGTTAGATCTGAAGTCTAACTTCATTACTTCTCTGAACTACTTTTCTATTAGCTTGAATTTCTATGTTTTTTTATGTGAAAAACAAAGGTATATTGGGTACTATTGTTAGGGGCTGTGCTTTGAATTAGGAGCTAGAAAGCAGGTACAAAGCTACTTTAGCTTGACTAGTTTTCTCGTTATTTTATTCTTAACGAAATCTCTCTCCTAGAAACAAAACAGGTCTAAATGATTAATTTTTTTAAGAAAGGAAAAGTAAACCCGCCCAATACACTGCACAAAACAAGAGAAATAAGCATTTTCTGAAGCTCTTTCAAGGACGAGGAATTTATTAATTACAACCTGTTTTAAAAGACGGATTTTCTTCACGTGTTTCATCTTATCTTTAAGCTTTACATCTTTGTATCTGATGAGAAATGGACGAGACCCGAAATCCTCTTCATTTAACATTTGATACTGTTTAAAAAAACATTTTTTTAATTTCTTTTTTCAGGTGCAATTTTTTGAATTTTTCGAGAAACAGAAGATGTTTAAAATGTAGTGAAGATGGTCCTAAAAGAGTTCATGCAAATGATATCGAAATGAAGAGTGGAGATTGGACCTGTCCAGAGTAAGAACTTGCTCACAAACAATTCTTTGGTTTTTAAAGATTTGTACTTCCCTACTGAGCTTGTTAATAAACTTGGTGATATTCTTATGAGTTTAAGGCAATAAATATAAATTATTATCGTGCAAATGATCTCTTGTAGGTGTGTGTATGTGTATTAATATTGGAAATATTGATTGATTGAACAATAGTTTCCTTAGCCTATAACCACTGTTGCAAGAGTTTTAAGTATAGCTTATGGTGTTCTAATACGATGATAAGTTATTTTTTTGAATAAGAAACGATTTCATTGATGAATGAAAAAAAAGAGCAAAAGCTCAAGCAATACGATGATAAGTTATATAAGAGGACTTTAGCTCATCTTTCTGAAAACAAGACAGATTATCTTGATTTTCAATGATTCTTGTAAAACCATCACATACATCCATGGTTAAACTCTTACATATTCCAATGGGTGTTTAGGTGTAACTTTATGAACTTCTCAAGAAATATTCACTGCTTAAAGTGCAAAACAGAGGGGCCGAAGAAGATTGTTGACGATGAAATTGAAATGAAGAAGGGAGATTGGGTCTGCTCGCAGTAAGTTCATTACTTATCCTCTATATCTGTCACTTCATCAATAATGGTCTAGTTTTCAATTACAGTAGGTGCATTCACAAAAGGTAGACGGTAGACTGTTTTTCTTAAATTTAGGAGAATAATAATCTCTTATTAGACATGTGGAATCCTAGGTCTTCTTATATAGGAGAAAGACCTAATACAATAAGGAAAGTAAAAGACCTAATACAATAAGGAAAGTAAAAGATCTAATATAATAAGGAAAATTAAAATAAAGTCAATAAAGACTAAATATTAATTAATATCTACATAATTATAAATACTAGAATTTCTAACACTCCCCCTCAAGCTGGTTTAAAGATGTCTTCCATAGCCAGTTTGTCAATCAATTTATCGAATTGCTTCTTCGGAAGCCCCTTAGTTAGTACATCAGCAATTTGCTCTGTCGTCGGAAGATAAGGAATACATATTGCACCTGTATCAATCTTTTCTTTAATAAAATGTTTGTCAACCTCAATATGTTTAGTTCTATCATGTAGAACTGGATTATGCGCTATAGATATGGCAGCCTTATTATCACAATAAATTTGTATAGGTTTAGTCTGAGAAAACTTCAGTTCTTCTAGTATCCTTTTGATCCATATGCCTTCACAAATACCATGCGCTAAAGCTCTAAACTCTGCTTCAGCGCTACTCCTGGCCACTACATTTTGTTTTTTACTTCTCCAAGTAACCAGGTTCCCACCAACAAAAGAACAATAACCAGAAGTAGATCTTCTATCTGTAATACTTCCTGCCCAATCTGCATCAGTATAAACTTCTACTTGGGAGTGATTATGTTTTTGGAATAAAATACCTTTTCCAGGAGTCCCTTTTAGATACCTCAAAATTCTGTAAACAGCATCAAAATGAGTTGGTCCTGGTGCATGCATAAACTGACTTACCATGCTTACGGCATATGCAATATCAGGGCGTGTATGAGATAGATAAATTAATCTTCCAACAAGTCTCTGGTACCGTTCCTTGTTCTTTATTTCTTCTACTTTTGCTACTTCTAGCTTAAGATTAGGTTCAACAGGAGTTTCTGCTACCTTGCAACCAAGTAATCCGGTATCCTTGAGTAAGTCGAGGACATACTTTTTTTGATTAACAAAGATACCTTTCCTCGATCTTGCAAATTCCATCCCTAAAAAATATTTCAGTGGTCCCAGGTCCTTGATCTGAAACTCACTTGCAAGATTTTTCTTGAGATCAACTAGACCAACTTCATCATCACCTGTGAGAATAATATCATCTACATAGACAATCAAAATTGAGATTTTATTATTCTCAGAGTGTTTATAAAATATAGTATGATCTGCTTGACTTTGAAGAAATCCATAGCTACACACAACTTTTCCAAAACGCTCAAACCAAGCTCTCGGAGACTGTTTAAGACCATAAAGGGTTTTCTTTAATTTGCAAATTTTACTCCACCCGAATTCTTTTTCAAAACCTGGTGGTAAGCTCATAAAAACCTCCTCCTCAAGATCGCCATTTAGAAAGGCATTTTTCACGTCGAGTTGATAAAGAGGCCAATCTGAATTTACTGCAAGAGACAAAAGAACTCTAATAGAGTTGATTTTAGCAACAGGGGCAAACGTTTCCTCATAATCAATCCCATATGTTTGAGTGAAACCTTTAGCTACCAGTCTGGCCTTATATCTCTCAATACTACCATCTGCATTACATTTTATGGTGAACACCCATTTACAGCCCACTGATTTCTTATTTTTTGGCAATTCTACTATTTCCCAAGTCCCATTTTGTTTTAGAGCATTCATCTCCTCCATAACTGCTACTTTCCAAATTGGATCTTCTAAGGCCTCATGTATATTCCTTGGAACAAACAAGTCATCTATCCTAGAAGTGAAAACTTTATGACTATTTGACAAATTTTGATATGACATGTAATTTGCAATAGGATATTTGGTACAAGTTCGAATACCTTTTCTAATGGCTATGGGAACATCAAGATCAGACACAATTGGCAAAGTATTTTGAATAATTGAAGAAGTAGGAACGAAGGAAGGATTACCAAGATTTTCAGTTTCATTCGTCGGAGTCTCAGATTGGCTCTGCGAAGGATCAACTATCTGGTCTTGGTTACTCTGATTGAATTTTCTTCTAGTATAAAACTGTAACTCGGGAACTTGATCAATATGATCATTTTGTAGTATTTCTCCCCCTGATTGAGAAGATTCTATACTTGGCATCGAAGGACTAGTAACATCAGGAAAAATAAGACTAGGAAGACAAGTAGAAACATCCCAGAAGTTATCTTCCAAAATTGCTTTCTCCCCCTGAAGAGAACTTTGGGTAAAATATGGTTGATTTTCTAAAAAAGACACATCCATGCTAACAAAAAGTTTTTTTGTCTGAGGATCAAAACACTTATAACCTTTTTTATTTGAAGAGTAACCCAAGAAAATACATTTAACAGCTCTATGATCAAGTTTTGATCGAAAGTGACTAGGTATATGAACATAAGTAGTACACCCAAAAACTTTGAGAGGTAAATCAGAATATATGCGAGATGTTGGAAAAATATGTTTAAAGCAGTCAAGTGGAGTTTTAAAATTCAAGATCTTACTAGGCATCCTATTTATTAGATAAGTAGCCGTGAGAACTGCTTCACCCCATAAATATTTTGGAACATGCATGGAACACATTATAGCCCGAGCTACTTCAAGTAAATGCCTATTTTTCCTTTCAGCAATCCCATTCTGCTGAGGAGTATCCCGACAAGTAGACTGATGAACAATACCTTTATCTTTCAAAAAATCACCAAAAACTTCATTAAAGTACTCTGTTCCATTATCAGAGTGTAAAATACAAATTTTGGTTTGAAATTGGGTTTCAATCATATTGTAAAAACTTTTAAAAATATCTTTCACCTCAGATTTTTTTTCCATTAAAAAAACCCAAGATAGACGAGTATGATCATCAATAAAAGTCACAAACCACCTTTTTCCACTATGAGTCCTAATTTTAGAAGCACCCCAAACATCACTATGAATTAAATAAAAAGGTTTGGAAGCTTTGTAAGGTTTTGGTAAATATGTGGAACGATGATTTTTTGCAAAAATGCAACTTTCACAATTAAAAGAGGAACAATCAATTCCCTTAAATAAGTTTGGAAATAAATGTTTGAGATAAGGAAAACTTGGATGTCCTAGTCTATGATGCCAAATCATAATTTGTTCATTAACAGGAAGAGAACTAATACTACTGAGACCCTGAGTTATTTTATTGCTAAAAGAACCTTCACTAAAGTAGTAGAGGCCATCAAACATCCTAGCAGTGCCAATCGTCTTCTCCGATTCCTGATCCTGAAAAACACAGTGAGACTCAAAGAATATAACACGACAGTTAGAGTCTCTAGAAAGTTTCGAGACAGATAAAAGGTTACAGGCTAATTTTGGAACATGGAGGACAGACTGGAGGGAGATATTTTCAGTCAATTTAATAGTTCATTTTCCTGCAATAGAAGAAAAACTGCCATCTGCAATTCGAATCTTTTCATTAGAATACGAAGGAGAGTATGAGTCAAAAAAATGAGAAGAACTAGTCATATGATCCGAAGCTCCGGAATCAATAATCCACGGAGAAGAAGTGTGACTAGAGAAAACTTGAGGATAACTCTCTGTTTGTGCCAATGAAACACAAGAATTATTAGATGATAAATTGGTTGGTAGCAATTTAAAGATTTGATGAATTTGCTCATTTGCCATTGTATCAAATCGTGAGTTAATGGGAAATAATAAATATAAACCAAAATTGAACCAAACCAAGCAAATAACCACCGAACCTGACCGAATATTGCAGTAAACCAAACCAAATTGGATCGGTTCACAAACCCAACTTCATCTTCATCGCGTGAACAAAAAAGTGGGTGTAGAAGTGTGCTTGCGACAACGGCGACTAGGGTTCCGGCCGTGGTGAAAGTGGCGGCTAGGATTTTAAAGAGCTAGGGTTTCCTGCTCTGATACCATCTTAAATTTAGGAGAATAATAATCTCTTATTAGACATGTGGAATCCTAGGTCTTCTTATATAGGAGAAAGACCTAATACAATAAGGAAAGTAAAAGATCTAATATAATAAGGAAAATTAAAATAAAGTCAATAAAGACTAAATATTAATTAATATCTACATAATTATAAATACTAGAATTTCTAACAGTTTTATTTCATGTTTGTCTGCTAGACTTGCTCAATAATGTAATAATCGTGTCGAGATATTGGATCTGATGCTAATTCTAGTACCTAGCCTCAGGAGAGAAAGTGGTCAGAGGTCAAACAGATGCCGATACCAACCTACTCTGATTTCTATTTTGGAAAAATGATTTTCTTTCCTCTCTATGAACTGACTGACAAACTGATTGATTGGTCGGTTAATTTTTTGAGAAGGTTTGGTTGGTCAGTTGGATTGACATCGACAGTTTTTGGGTAAAAAGTACGCACTATGTGTAACAAGAGAAATTTGACAATAAGCAGAACTATGTCAAAATTTCCCCCTCTATTGAGGGTCATTTTTATATAAATTTAAATAAGGAAAATGATGATGCTTAATTTATAAGTTTATTATTTCTATGTGATTGGTTAGTTGGATCGGAGTGTTTCGAACCCTCTAACCGGAAAAATGATTCAATGAGACTGTCGCAATGTGACTATCTCTTTAAAACCATTGGATGTAGATCTTAAAATGTGTATGCCCTTAATAACCATTGGATACAAAATTGAAGTATTTTTCCTCTGTCTTTCTCTTACATCCAACGGTTCAAAACTGTCAACCAAATTGTGGTGGCCTCTTCAAATAATTTCTCCTCTATCCAACGAACCAATGCCAGTTTGGTCCGTTTCAATTGATTTGACCAGTTTTCTGCTTCTTAATTTAACCCCTACATGCCTAGCCTATACTTAGAAGTTGAAACTTATATCCGACAGGCTTTCATGTCTGTTCTGATTGTGCAACTTTCATGTTAATCTCATCTAGTTTTCTGTGAAATCTGTTTCCTGTTTGACAATGCTGTTCCCTGCTGGTGCATTTACCCTACAGATGCACATTCATGAACTTTGCTAGTAACAAGAAATGTTTGCGTTGCCGAGAACATCGTCCAAAGAGGGAGCTTAATCCGGGAGAATGGGAATGCCCCTCGTAAGCGCTCTTTCATACCCTACATGTTTTAGTTTTAGTTTGCAGTTAAACCTTTTCCAATTTACCAAAACATTTGCCTTCTGTAGATGTGACTTTTTGAATTACAAAAGGAACATGAGCTGCCACAAGTGCAATGTTGAGCGCCCTAAACAAAAAATAAGTGCAGAGTATGAGGAGCAACTATGGGAGTCACCCAGGGAAAGATAAAGTAAGTCCAAGGCCAACAAATTGATTAAATTTTGGAATGTTTGGTGATTGAGTTATTTTTCGATTAATTGTATTGTTTTTTTTATGGCATTATTTGTTTTGGCTATTAGTATTTTAATTTTCTGTTTCTCTTTTCAATTCCAAAGGATATTTATTTACTGTATGAGTTGTTGACCTACCAACTAGTCTAGTAGAAATGAAGGTTTTACCCTTGTCTTTTTGGTGCGATCAACTTCCTCTCCCCTTCTCTCTCCAGCAACTATCAGCGAATTGTTATTTATTATTATTTTTTTCCATTGTGAAATGTTTTTGATAAATTGTACTGGGTGACAATTTAGGGTAAATAATTATAAATATAGCACTTTTTAAAAACATTTGCAAATATGACAATTTTTATCAGTGATAGCTACTGATACGCTCATATTTTTATAGAATTTTGTCAATAACTATCACTGATAGCGGTCTATCAGTGATATACAGATATTTTTTTGCCATATTTGCAAAATATTTTATATTTTGCTATATTTGCCATTATTTTGTGCCTGATTCCTATCCCAATGTTTTTTTTGGAGAAGAGATGTTTGACTTACCATGTTAGCTAAGGGGCAATTATGTCAAAATGCCATTTATTGGACTTGCATGTTCAAGACTTACCAAGCATCCAAAGATGTATTTTGGAATCTTATTCCAAAAATCTCATAAACCAAAGACAAGGTTAGTTTAAGTGATAATTTGTTAACGTCAAATAATTTCAATAAGGTCAAGAGATTCCTAAGGTCTAAGCCCTTAGTAATTGGTACGCAACAAGGTTAGTTTAAGCGACGGTTCAAACCATCAAATATTTTCAATAAGGTCAAGAGATTCCTAAGGTCTAAAACGAGAGGATGTTGACAATGATGGTCCTAAAAGGAGAGATCTCTAGGTAAAGGCAAGGTCAAGCCACACTTGGGATTTTATACCATCTGCAATCCTAAAAGAATATGATGCTTCAGAATCACGCAAGAAAGTGAAAGAATTTTAGAGGGTTTTTTTCTCCAAACAACCTCATCCACTTATAGTTAACTTCTTGGTAAAACAAGAACAACCAAATAAAAGATATGGTAAAGAACCTCATTCATTTAGGAAATACTTAACTATTTTGTGCTAACACAAAAACTGGAAATGAACCTTATTGTCACAATTATTCTTAGAAACTCAAGCCACTATTAAACTGAAAACTCAAATAGCATGGTGTGCTGGTACTTCTCACCCGGTTGAACAACAACAGATGGGAAGTTGGGTTGGTTCACTGCGTTGGGGAATCCTTGTGTCTCCAAACAGAGACCGGCATGCTTACCGTAAACGGCGCCTCCTTTGCCAACAACGCCGTTGACATAGTTGCCAGTGTAAAACTGCACTCCAGGGACATTGGTCCACAAGTCCAGGACCCTGCCGCTCGATGGTTCCTTCACTTTAGCAACATGCTTCAAACCCGATTTCTCGTCTCCACAGTCGAGCACAAAATTGTGGTCGTATCCCATGCCAACCTCATGAATAGAGCTACCTATCTTCTTTCCGGCAGTGAAATCGAAGGGGGTGCCTTTGACGGCCATGATTTCTCCGGTTGGGACCGTGTTCTCATCAACTGGAGTAACATGGTTTGCCCAAAGTTGAATTGTATGGTTGAGAACATCGCCAGAGTTGTGCCCACCTAGGTTCCAGTAGGTGTGCTGAGCCAAGTTGATTATGGTGGCCTTGTTTTCAGGAACTGCTTCCATATCAAGCCTCATTGTTGTTTTTGAAGTGAGTGTGTATGTTGCAGTAACAGAGACAGCTCCTGGGTAACCTGTTTCCAGTGGAAAAATTGCTCGTACGTAAATCATTTCGGTGAACGGAAACGAGTGAAGATGAACATTAGATTACCTTCCTCTCCATCAGCACTATGATACTTAAAGGTGATCGATGGATTCTCGCCCTTTTTCTGTTCGCTCACCTGCCACACTTTCTTGTCAAATCCTTTGTGCCCACCTGAAAAAAGGAGGAGTGTTTTAGACTACTCCTAAAGATGATATCAGAAGCGAAGAAGACCAAAAGCTTCTTCCATATACTTAGAGGTTACTCATCACCTCAAAATGTAACATATTTGAAGAAGATACTTCAACTTTTTAAAGAACAAAACTAATATGAACCTGATCAACAACCAAGATTTCCACCAAGGTCGACAAGAATTAAGGGGGAAAACCCCATGTTCGAACGAAAAATTGAAATAACAAATGGAAAACTATAAATTCAATGAATGTTGTGAAATTTCAGATCAAAGAATGAATTCACAGCAGATTCAGGTCATTATATGAGTAAAATATAAGGTTTCTTCAGAATTCTCAGCAATTCAAAACCTCTGAGTATCTGCAACATGCAAGTCCATTAGAAAAGGAACAGTCAATTTCCAATTCCTTACCATGGAGAGTGTTTGGAGGTTTGTTAATAGGCAAAGAGTATTCTTCTCCATTGAGTTTAAACTTCCCATCCTTGATTCTGTTCGCAACCCGACCAACAATGCAGCCAAAATAAGGAGCAAGGCCTTTCTGTTCATATTCACAAACATAACGAAATACAGTTCAATTCCCACAATCGCAATTTTCAGAAAAAATGCAGGCCATTTCATCACCCCTAAAATGCAGAACAATTTGAATTGAATCGCGGATATCCAACAATCAAAACTCAAATAGATCACCAGAAAAAGTGAAAAAACTTACCAGATACGGATCGAGAGAGTCAAATCCAAGAACAACATCAGCCGATTTCCCTTCAAAGTTCAATAAATCCCACGATCAGCAAGATTACGAAAGAAAACCCCAAAAAACTGAATGGAAAAAGAAAAAAAAAAGCAAATACAAAATGTTTGTTACCATCTTTGTCTGGAACAGAGAGAGAAGTGATGGTGCAACCAAGGTTGGAAACGAGAACCTGCATGGTTCCATTGTTGAGCTCGAAAAGCTCTGGCATCTGGGTCTGATCCGCCATTGAAATTTCTTTGAGAGAGAGAAGAAAGAGAGAGAAAAAAAGGATATTGATAAGTTTGAAATGGTAGAGTAGTAATAAATCTACAGCTGAGATAATGACGTTACAATCCCCTAGAATCATGCCAAATTCGGTTATTTTTTTTTTTCATTTTAAAATAATTATTATGGTGTAAATTTAAGGAAGCCAAAAGAAAAACAACCAAATGACAGTGAAAAGTTCTGATTGTTTCAATCTGGAATTAGGGTTTATGCGAAAGAGAAAAGAGAGTGAAATGATGTTGCAGAGTTGTGTTTATGTAAGGCATCAATGGCGGAGAAGAATGTGCTGAAGTGTGTAGATTTCTGTGTCGTTTGAACTGAGGAAGAAGAAGACATGTACTCTAATGGATTATAATATTGCTCATTTAAAACCATGTCTATAATAAAAATGGAAAGAAAAAACAATTGTTAATCACTTTTCAACCTCAATATAACATGTAATCATCAAGAATGAAATGTCGATGTCCATATTTTATGAAAATGAAAATATTTATTATTTTGTTTTCTTCTCTCGAGAGCGTCCGGGCTGGCTTACGCAGCTCGACTAATCTTACGAGACGGACCATCTGACCCTACAACATTTGGCTCCGTAGGAAATTAATTTGTGAGTAGGTGGCCGACCACATTTGACTACCGAGGAAACCCGTAGGAAATTAATTCCTAACTAGGTGGCCACATTTGACTGCCAAAGGTAGAAAATTAATTCCTATGAAAATGAAAATGTGAAGTTTTTTTTTTTTTTTTTTTTTTTTTGGTAAAAATATTTTATTTAATGCGAGAATTGAGCCCATGACCTTTGTCAATTGAGCTAAGCTCGGTTTCATAGTCCTTCAAGATTTCATGATAGATTTTTTCTCATTGATAATCAAAACTGAATCATAATTTAAGAGCTTTATCACCAAACTTCCTAATTGTCTAATTGTGACATTTTTATTCCCCTTGCTCAAGGATTTAGGCAGAGGTCTCCTCTTGAATGTTGAAAGGATTGGTTTGTGCATGTGATTTATTTTCTGTTTGGAATTGGAATGGGATATTTTGCTTCACCTTTTCAAATTCAGAGGTAGATCAAATCTTTTCCAGTTTCCAGCACCTCTCATATTCATCCCCAACCAAAATGTACTTTTACAGAATTTCTACAGCATAAATATGGAGAGTGTAGTTTAAAAATAAATAAAAGTACTTCTTTTGTTATTAGACAAATCCAATGGAGAAACTACTGACATTTTGGCTCTCATTTCTTTAATTGGTGTGGTTTTTGATCGGGAAGAAAAGAAATTTGGTGGTGGGGCTTCAATCCTGTTGGTGGATTTTCGTGTAACTTATTCTTTTAGAGCTTATTTAATTCTTCCTCGGTCGACGAGTCGATTTTTCCTATTATGTGGAAGATGAAAATCTCAAAGAAAGTTTAATTCTTTGTTTGGCAAGTCATCCATGAAAAGGTTAACACTTTAAATCGTCTGCCGAGAAAGAGATCTACTTTATGATTAACCCTATTTGTTGCATTTGTTGTCGGAGGGCAAGGAAAACCTGGATCATTTGTTTTAGAGCTGCGACTTTGTGGAGGCTATTTGGAACCTCTTTTTTGAGGAGTTAATTTCCAAGTTCCTTCTCTATCCGTCATTTCGGGAGAAAGAGAAGTTTTGTGGCAAGTTGGGGTTTGTGTGGTTCTTTTGCCTATTTCAGGGACTGAGAGAGAGCCTAGTGTCCTATATGGTATTTCACCAGAGATCTTCATTTCTTTGTGGGTGTCAGTTATATGGTTGTTTTGTAATGATATAATTGTTTTGTAATTATCCGATAGATCTTATTTTGTTGATTGGATTTATTTTTCGAACATCTCACGGGCATGTATTCTTTCATTTTTTTCTCAATGAAAATTCAGTTTTTTATTAAAAAAAAAATGATTAGACAAATCCAACAACAAATGTCCAGTCCACTTCTTATGAAGAGGAGAAAACCATCCACCATTCCCTGGAAATTGAGTATATACATGTTTTAATTGAGTATATATTATATAGCACATGGTTAACAAAAATGTCTTAAAATATAAACAAAATAGATGAAATTGTTATTGTACAGACTAGCTAAGTTTTATAGCCGGTTTCAATAAGGGAAATTGACAGATATAATGCTTTAAAGTGTGTACTAACAAAACAAATTGGTAAATAAGAGGGTTGGATATAGATATTAAAGATTAATGAATATTTTCGATATCTTTTATAAATACCCATAAACATAAAAAAAAAAAAAAAAAAAAAAAAAATATCATCTATTAATTTGAATATAAAACTAGATACTAATAACAAAATCTATAACTTAGTTTGAGAGTAAGAAAAATTTAATTATTAATTTAAATATATTTTTAAAAAAAATGATTTATAGAAATATCTATGGATATTGATATTTTATCGATATATAATCTGTAAAATTGAAATCCCGATATCAAAATGACTCAATTGTCATAAGATATCTAACTATTTTTTATAATTGTGTAGTTAAAAACTTAAAACCTGCTATACTTCTTACAGACCATTTCTACTTGCCCTAAAATAAACTACAACTTTACTTTGCCCCCAAGGAAAACACACTAGAATGTTCAAGCTTTGTTTGTATGGTCAAACAAACAAAAGTAATATGGAAGAGGAAAGGAAAGCATAATCCTTGCATCCCAAGTAACACAACCAACCAACTAGCATTAAAACTTTCAAATTTGTTTGCATATAGAAAGCAAGTCAATTAGTTTCTCTCACCCTCTTTCTTCTTCTACTTCTTGGATAGATCCTCAAGTTTGCTAGTGTTCTTTTTTTATAACCCGTCAAGAAGAACCATTCCAGTGCACCACAAGCAGCATCAACAATGGTGTCCCTCACCCTACAGAAGCGGCTGGCTGCAAGCAGTCTCGATTGTGGCAAACGTCGGGTATGGCTCGATCCCAATGAGACCATCAACATCTCCTTAGCAAATTCTAGTAAGAACAACAAGCTTTTGTAGAATTATCTTTTGTTTTTTTTTTTTTGGTTTGCTTAGGTGTGCATAAGCATGTTAAAGAGAAAAAAAGTAAAGGTTTAGCCAACATGAATAATCGATTTAACCACACATACAGATTTAACAAATGACTGAACAATGAATCCTTCTTTAGTTTCAGGAATCTGATATTGACAATTCAAGTAGCAAACTAGTATCTAAACGAATAAAAAAAATATAACTAGAAATAACTTATCACTGGCAGGAATGAGCATTAGAAAGCTCATAAAAGATGGCTTGATCATCAGAAGGTTGGCGAAGATCCACTCGAAATCCCGATCTCGACACACCCGTGAAGAAAAAACGAGAGGACGACACTCTGGGTATGGGAAACGAAGAGGAACGAAGGAAGCAAGGTTACCCACAAAGCTGCTATGGATGAGAAGAATGAGGGTCCTCAGAAGATTACTGCGAAAATACAGAGAATGTGAGAAGATAGATAAGCATATTTATCATCAAATGTACATTAGAGTGAAGGGAAACGTTTACAAAAACAAGCGTGTGCTCATGGAAAACATTCACAAGGTGAAAGCTGAAAAAGCATCAGAAAAAACACTTTCTATTCAGCTAGAGGCAAAGAAAGCAACAAATAGTAAAGCAACGATGTATTTGATTAGATCATAAGTGCTGTAAAGTGCATAATTTTCCTTTTAGTTTTTGACAACATCATATGTATTTGTATATTTCTCACGAGTTTTATATTGTAATGTTTGTTATTAAAGATAACTTTAGGCTACTTTTTATTTTTCATAGCATGTCAGAAGAATTTGAAAAAGTATTGTAGAGAAAAAGTAAGATGATCAGTTTAAAATCAAGTAAAAGAGAGTTGTAGATAACCAATTTATTAACTATATGTTATACAGTATGTAGCTTAAATGTTCGGTTTAAATAGAAGGGAGAAGCATCATACTGCAACTCAGAATGCTTTTCCTGCAGAACCAAATACATGCATCTTCTCTGCAATCACAGCTTTCATGGATTCTTTGGCTGATTCCATCACGTGAACTAAATCTTTGCTGGGGCTATTCAGCGAATCCAAGTAAGCCTTCCGAACCTCAGTGTTTACGTTGAACTTTCTCACTCCATTCTCGATGCAAGCCTGTTCGTGCAATCGAAGTAATTCATATTAATTTAGTTAACCACCTCAAAATCTTAATCTTGACGAGAAATTGATGCAAAGAGAGACAAGCCTTACAGGTTTATTTCTTTTAAGAAATAAAATTTGACATGAATTCATAGTACGCAAAATAAGTATAATGTTTTACAAATTATTTCCATTTTTACGACTCCAGCAAAAGGCCAATAGGATTTTGATAGAAAACATCAAAACATCAAGAACCTGAGTATGCCTCAGCTATTTTAACTGTTCCATTCGAAAAAAAAGAAAAGGACCCGTTAAATTACCAATCAACCCAAAAGTTTTAGGTGTTAGAATATGGTAAATTTATTATATCAATATTTTTAACATCCCCTCACTTGTGGGCTTGAAAATTTGTAGAAGGCCCAACAAGTGGAATTCAATATTAATTGGAGAGGAAATGACATTACAGGTTCCAACTCAAGACCTCTTGTTCTGATACCATGTTAAATCACCAATCAACCAAAAAACTTAAACTGATGGGTTATAGTAAATTTGATTATTTTAATATTTGAACAAGACCAAAAGTTCGTACCTTAATCAGGTTCTCTGGCAAACCAGAAGCTCCGTGCAGCACCAGGAAGACTCCTTTTTTTGAGCTCAAAGCATGCAAGTCCTTGTTAAAGAATTTATCCGAATCAGTCCAGCTTATATATAAAATTATGCTGGTTTAGAGTCCAATGACTCGAGGTTCAAATAAGAAAAATCTAATTAAACAATAATTATTTGGCCTTATGGCACTAATTTCATTTTTCAGCCATTCGTCCAAAACCTGGGGGAGACATCTTTCAATGTGCCAAAATTCAGTTAGTGTTCATGAACAAGCAAAGTAACCTAAAATCTCTCATTGTAACATTAGCATAGATTGGAGACGACATACATTTTCAACTAACAATGACTTGAATATAAATATTTATATACTAAACCTTGAGCAGATCGAGTCTGAGATTCGGGCCACTTGCTGGATATTTGCCATGGACATTACCGATGCACACTGCTAGAGCATCTATACCAGTCTCCTCAATAAACTGCTGAGCCTGAATTGTTTGATACTGGTATAAATTTTATATGCTAAGCTAAAGAAGACCTTTCTATAAAACAGAACGAGAAGTAACCTGGGAAACATCGGTCAGCCTTGCTTCATAATCTTCAACAGTCAAGTCATCTTCTGTTCCTGATAATCTTCCAAGTTCAGCTTCCACTAGCATGTTCTTTGATTGAGCCAAGGAAGATATGAACTTTGTGTAGGCAATATTTTCCTTAAATGGAAGATGTGAACCATCTGCCATTACTGAATCAAAGCCCTAATAGGGTGCAAATAAGAACCAAATAAGTAAACTTTTTGACATTAGTTATTGATACGAAATTAAACGGTCTGTGCTGAAATCTTATTTAAATAGCCAGTAAACATACCAATTCAACAGCTTCTAACAGATCTTGCATTGAATTTCCGTGATCAAAGTGAACAGTAATTGGTACCTACAGATATCACGTTTTAGGTTGTGTTTACTATTCTACATAATCTATTCTATCTCCCCTTCCTTTTGTGAAGGACCGTCACTTACACTGGCTCGTTCAGCAGCAGCAATACAGCATGAAACCAAAGAGAGCCCTCCTTGCTTTAAGGCACCTGGATGGATCTGGAAATTTGAAGATTTTGTGATTTTTTTAACAATAAGAGCAAGGAACATGATTTATTCATCATGTTTTAGAAACAGGATCTAACACTATCTGTAGAAAGATTAAAGGGTTTTGTTAATAAAAAACAAACAGGAGAATAATCTGGAAAAATTCTATTGAAAAAGGAACAAATATGCAATCATGAAAGCAACATTTTTTTTTTGGCAAAGGTCATTATAGCAACGAAGAAAGTTAAGCTGACTTGAGCATATTGTCAGGGTACCAATGGGGAATTAGGAGAAACGTTAGTAGGATATTAGGGAGGGCATATGGGTAATTAGTTAGGGAGATTGTTAGAGTATTTGGTTCTAAATAGAGGGAGGGGATGAGAGTAAGGTAGGGAATTATTTAGTAGTTTCTAGGGCTTGAGAGAGTTTCTCAAGAGAGGAGGGTGCAAGTACCTCGAATTACTTGCTTATCTTGTAGTTTGGTTATCTTTACATTTCAATATATTGTAGATCGGAGTTCTAGTAAGGTGATACCCTTACACATATCTTTTAGAACTTTTGAAGGTCAATATGCTATTTCTCTATCTTTATCCAAAATAGAAACGGAAGTAACTGACTGGATCATAAAACGAATGTTATTAAAATATTCACGATCCTGCACGATATGCCCATAACTCAGCCATGGCCATGGGTGGGAATGTTTTATTCTTCAAACTACATGGTACTTTACCTGTAATATGGCAGGACTCTGTTGTTCTTCAGCAGCAGCAACAACGGCCTGAACTCCTTCCAAATTATAGACATTGAACGCTCCTACTGCATAACCACCTCGTTCTGCACTCTTCATTTGGAATGACATATTTCAGAAATTTAGGGACTATTACTAGCGAATTTAAAATTAAATTACACTTACAAGAAGAATCTCTTTTGAAGAGGAAAGTCTGGCAGGAAGAGCCCAAGAACTGACTACTTCTGCTAGTGCTTCACCGTTGCCAACATTACCTAAGTAAAACGTAATCCAAAATAATCAGATCATAATCGAGTAATTAAAAATTGGAAAGTCTAAGAAAAAGAGAGAAGTTAGCTTGAAAAGTAATCCATTTAAATTTACCTGGGAAAACAATGTATGGAACTCCAGGATGTCTACTTTCATGGCCTAGTTGCCACAAGGGAACCCCAGAAAGGGCCTGTCCAATTATCCTAGCACATTTTGCTCCAAGAGCCTTTGTAGCAATGTCTGATGAGGTAATTCCACCCTGAATTAAGTACACAGATAAATTGATAAAAAAATTGTCTTGCCTTTGGAATTTTGGATCTGCAAGATAATTTTGTACTCTAGCCCAGTTTTTAAGTGGCCATAAAAATGAAAGACCGAAGACATGTACATGACAAAATGACATATTAAAAAATACGCGATCTAATTTGTTTGATAGGCTGGTTTCGTTTGGGAATCCATGAGCGGTAGGTGCTCCTCGGTAAATGTGTATTAAGCGTGAGGCTCAAAGCAAATATTTTATTTGCAATCATTAGTTTTGTTACAATTAGAAGATGTTAATATTATGAAAATCGGGACATATTTCACATTATCTTAAATGATGAACGGTGAGCACAAAGTTCAACAACAAAATTTTCAGGTCGAGAATAGGATTCTGATCTAAACATTCAAGCATCTAGTACTTGAATGATCCCAGTTTCAGGTGACAAATATGCTAAATCAACTCAACCACGCATGATAAGCTTAAACTGCAAAACCAATTGTATAATTTTATACTCCTGCAGCACGCACATACTTTGGTGTTTGGAGTCACTCATGTAATAACAACCGACATATTCAGCATGAAGGAAAAAGAGAGTAAAGAAACTTGGTTATTTGGTACCTTTGCAAGGATGTAGCGAGGTTTTGTAGTTATTCGTTGAACTATTTCCACTAGTGCAGAACTTACTTTGACATTGATTTCTAAACTCTCCAAGGGACCTAATCAAAATCCTCCAAGATGTTACATACCAATATAAAGTATGCTAGAAGTATGTGTTTAACTATAACGGTATCATATGTTAAGCTATATAAAAGTTAGAAAGGCTAACCTTTTCCCGTGATAAGTTCTCGACTAGTCATAATTAGAGTATCTTTGTGAGCCCTGAGATAAATATCTGCAAATATAGCTGCTTTTCTAATTTCCTCCTCCCTCTCTTCCTCTGAACTCATGGAAAGTTTAGCAGCAGAAACCTGTTGGAGAAGAAGGAAAGTAGACACAAATATAAAAGATGAACAAAATCATAAATGCAAAAGAATTTAGTCTTCACCAGTAATTGAAAGCCAAAAGGAATGACAAAAACAGTTGGTAATGCTTTGGTAAGAATGTCAGTTATGTGACAACAAAAGGTGGAAAACAAGACCAATTTCCAACTCCTCTCTGTATAAGGTGGCAAACAAGACCAATTTAGTCTTCACCAGTTGTTGCCCCCGCATAGCAGTATCCTAATCGGATTCACTGTCTGTTGCAGAACTTCTCCAAGATCGGCAACTAAATGGACTTCTACCTCTAAGCTATGATTCCTAGTCAATAGTATACCCTTCCAAGATACATCTTTAAATTTCTCGTAATACTTGAAATTGCACTCGCATTATTCTCTGTGAGAAAATCTTTGACCAACTCTGACGAGAAGTATTATATAAAGCACAATATGAGATAGGATCTATCAAGATATCTACTTGAACTTTTATATTCTTTTCATCCATCAATTAACTTAAAAGTTTGTTTCAAACGCACTAAATTGTTCCCATAAATCTGACCAACATTTTTAGGCATCCATAATACTTTAAGAAACATCCATAATACATTTGTTGGATCTTGCTACTACCATCCCTGAAAAAGTATTTGACGTCACCCGTGTTTTATTTATTATTTATAATTATTATTATTTTTTAAGTTCAAAAACATGTGGAGAAAGAGATTGATCAACATAAATGAGGCACATAAAAACCCATATTCAATTGCATAATTGTCAGCTCACCTCTATACATCTTAAAAATGGGCCACATCGCAACTTCAGCTCTTGGACCTATGACATCATGAGTTGAGTGTAGATAAGTGAAAAATATTAACACTACAGTTAGAGAAAAATAGTAACACTATAATGTAAGGGAATTTAAAGTCGTTGATTCTACCTGTTTAGTTGTTTTTGGAACATATGAACCCACAATTATAAGACCACCATTTCTTTCTTTCTCAATTCCAACGTCCTTTGGCAAAAGAGGAGCAATTGGAGTGATCCCAATCCTAGCTGATACGAAACTAGCAGCAGTTCGGCACAAGAAATTCTTGCCCTTCATTTCTGCCTGCCAAGTAAAAAATAATCTGATGAGGATTTTCAGTAACCAGATATCAATATTAGGTAAGTTTAGAGGAAATTTACCTCGATCATTCCAGCTGCAAACACAGCCATATCCCTTTCACTAGCGGCATTAACTATACATGTCATTCCCTGTTTTAGAAAAACCACGTAAGGCAGGTTATGTCATACCAAAAAAAGAAGAGTACACAAAAAAAGAACAATTATTGTTAATGACTAGATTGTGGACCATAGGAAATAGATTCCTAAGTAAACAGTTAGGAAGCCGGCCCTCCGAAAAATCTATCTCCACCCAACATCAGACCCTAAAAACAAAAAAAAACTTTTCAAGCTGACAGTGTTTGGCAATAAAGGAAAACAAGGGACTACATTTGGCTTTCTTAAGGTAGATTCTCTCATTTCCATCTACGATGGAGTTTATTCTTTCTATCCAATATCCTTGAAGCTTCCATACATCTATGATTTCAGGATAAAGTGGATTGAAGGTGTTGAAAAGAAAGTTAATTAATAAATCAACAAGAAATATTAAACGAGCCAAGAAAATGAACATTCTATTCAAGTATATTGTGGAACATGGGTATTTTAAAGAAATTAAATTTACTCTGGTTTATCAACTTAAGTTTTTGGGTTCAATAGTTTAACATGGTATCATAGCAATAAATTCTGTGTTCAAACCCACTCATATCCTTTCCTCTCCAATTATATTGATAATCACTTATCGGGCCTTGTGCTAATTTCCAAACCTACGAGTAAAGGAGAGTGTTAAGAAATTAAATTTATCATTAACTTAAGATTTTGGGTTCAATGGTGATTTAATAGGGATATTGTACCTTCTCTAAGCTGCATAGGTGCTCACAAACAGCATCTGGGCCACCCTTTCTTAGAAGTTGAATAGAAATAGAAGCAACAGTGTTGGCTTGTATGCGCCCAACTGTTTTCTCTTCGACCCACTATTATTCAGAAGAAGGGAAAAAACACTTAAGAAATCACTACACTAGTTTTTTATTTACAGCACAATATAATAACGAACCTCACGAAGATTTGAAGATCTATAACCAAAAGTAGCATCTCTTGCGAACTCAGTGTCCCCAGCGGGGATAAGCCTACATACATGATCATACCATACAAGGTTAAGCTCAATAAGCCACCATGAATAATCAAACTATAGAGTAAAGGAAAAGAATGTTACTCATCAGAATCTGCAACATAGTGTATATCGTCAACAGTGTAACGACCTCCTTGGAAAAAGAATGGGCAGATGATCCATGCATCAACTACACCTAACACTGAAATAGCAGCATCGGCTTCCTAGACAAATCAGACTTTCTCATGTTAGAACAATTAAATTCTGACTCAACAGTGCCAGCTAGCAATTGAGATAATACCGAAGCCACTCTGCATACCTCAGGAAAATGACCTCGCAAGGTTGAATCACCTCTCAAAACTACCGTGTAGTCACTATGCTTGACGCACTCAGATGCAGCACGTAAATTAGTGCAGATTTGTTCAACTAATGCCCCAGCCTGTAAAGATTGTAACATACTCAGTACTATAACTGAAGATATTAGTTACACTAGAAAAACTACATTGTAATAGTTCGGAAACAAGTAGCACTGGGGGGGAGGAATTTCTACCTTTTCAGAACTCAGTGACCTGGAGTTAGTCAATATGAAAAAGCATTTGGGTTTTTTACGAAATTGATCAATAAGTGAATCAAGGGTCCTGCAAAGATCACCTGAAAATTAAATCGCTTGGAATTTACCTACACTAGAGGCAAACATAGATTCTTCAGATTAAACAAGCTTGGAGTTCACAACAGCTTACATAAACAATAAATTCGTTTTATATGAAGCTGGCTGATACATTGCTAAACAACTGTTCCACAAAGCCATAAAAGTGATTTAGAAAGAATGAAGCTCACCATTCAGTTAAAACATCAATATCATGAACAGTTTGAGTTCCCGTTGGATCATCATCCAGCACAACCAAAATTTTTGAATTTCTTTCATTTAGTTGTTGAATATCAGCAATTGGATCTTGCGGCCATTCAGGTGGAAGAGACCCCAATACAACTTCTTTCTTAAGAGTGGGAGTTTTTCCTTTAACCTTGACACCTGTAAGTGTCTCATAAACCTATGGCATCAAATGGAACTCAGTTAGACCATATATAGCAACATAAATGATGGCTAATTATCTTTTGTTAAATTCATTAAAATAATCTGATTTCCTAAACACTCTCTGGATATAATTAGGACTAGCTGTCCCATTTTTTTTTTTTTTTTGAAGAGAAACAGGACTAGCTGTCCCATTCGTCCTTAGAAATATGCTTTTCAGTGAAAACAAACTGCGGCATGACTTCTCCATACCTTTACTACACCGGCATCATCTTGACGACCCCAGCCCGCAGCAGAACCTTAAATACATCAAACTAATTGAAATAAATATAAAGATACCAACCTAAATTATTATGCCAATGCAACAGGACCTTCACAGTTTTCAATAAAATATTTAAAAAAAAAAAAAAAAAACCTTTTCTCCCTTCGTTTACTGTTTAATAAAACCGAGCAAAAGGCTGCTGAATTGGCCTAATTTTTCGTTTGTCAGATTTATAAAACCCTATCTAGGTTTTCAAGTGTCTCATTATCTTGTATCATGTATGTTCTAATTGAATAAAAAAGATACAAAAGTAACAAAATAGCAATGAATGGCCACGTTATACCACACCTGCCAGAAACAATTGATGTGCAGCCACGGATAAGTGTAGAGGAACTTTATGGGATGAACATTCCCGAGAAACAATGCCCTGTAGATTATTAGTTTATTATATAGAGATAGAGATAATCGGTATAAAAATTTCTTCTTTTACAGTCATCAATGGATCTTTCGTGCTGACCAGGTCCTTCACAAAGATGTCAAGTGCAGAGTATGGTGTATAATCATCGTCCAGCATATGTGGAACTCGGTTTTCAAACATCCTGCAAGTGCACGGGAGTAGAAGAATCTTTTTACTATACAGTAAATGGATGGCAAAACGTTAAGCATTGAAGTCTATTGTTGGAGGCGGCCAACTCTGCCAGAATGTTAATATTTAAGATTGACAGTATAGCTTCTCATGATCCCAGGGGTATGATTGCTTTTCTACTATTTATTAGACCAAGTTGTTAAGAAGAATAGAGATGCAAACATGCAATGACAGGAATATATAACATGGAAGTTTTTTTTTTTTTTTTTTTTTTGGTTTGTTTGTTTGTAAGAAACTAACCTTTCATTGAGAAACATGAAAGAATACAAGAGCATACAAAAATCAAGTCCTCCAACAAATTACAAGAAATGACTCCAACCCAACAAGATCACACCAAGACTATAATCACAAAAAGGTTTAGTGACCGAAGCCCACAAGGAGGCGTTAAATCTAACCACCTCTCAACCTCATCACAAGAACGCTTCGTCTCACAAAAGATTCTATTATTCCTCTCAAGCCTCACCCCCCAGAAGATAGCAAAGAAACTCGCTTGCCACAACAAAATAAGCCATTTCTTCCGAAAAGGCGAGCCCAGGAGCACCTCCTCAATCAAAGCAACACTTTTATCATTCCAGACCCAACAAATGCTGAAAGCCTCTAGCCAAAGGGACTGGACAAACTGACCCATAACATGGAAGTGCTTTAATTTCTCATCAGTCCCCATGTTTGTTCAGATTTTCAATCTAGTTAGTCATTGTCATTGTTTGTATGTTATCAAGACATTTCAAGTCAATATCAACAATCGACTATTAACTCTAGGAATCAGACGTCCCATCCAAAAAGTAATAACGGTTCTTATCTTCTTTTTTTCTTCTTTTCTTCTTCTTAAAAAAAAATCAGGGTGTTTTGTTACTTACCATAGATGATGATGTAACCTGCAGTCTCTAGCCTAATACTAAAATGAAAAAAAAACTATTTTAATTTGTTTACCAAATGCAATTGCATGTTCAGTTCTGCTAGAATCAGGCTGTAGTTAAGCTTCTCTTATAAAAAAAAATTCCCGTAGATTACAATGCACTTACAAGAACATACGTCTGTCAATGTTAGATGTGGGAATGTAGTAGATGGCTTTAGATTCAATTTTCTAAATAATGCTTACATCTGAAAAGGCAGGCTATGTGCCATTCTGGAATATCAGACAAAAATGCCCTTGGAAGGTGGAAAAACTGAACAGTAATTAGACATTGTTAAGATAAAGATGTACCAGGATGTTCCCTGGCTATTTAGGATGACGTCAAATAAAATTCTTGTATTGAGACCTAGTCGAGCTCCAAATGCCATTGCCTCTGCGCCCGATGCTATATGAACTCCAGCAAGCAATTGATTCACCATTTTCACACCACTATAACAGAGTATTTGAAAAATAGAGGTCAGGGTAAGCATTACTCAGAGAAACTACACAACTACATAAATAGAATAAAATTGAAGGCTCTGGTTAGCAGCCCAACAATCACATAAATGTGAGTTGATCAATTCTTGGAATATTGAAATACCTTCCAGCCCCACAAACTCCTTTGATAACATAAAGCTTCTCACTTAAGGCTGTTAACAAGTAAAAACCAAATATAGGCATGTCATCTTCTAATATCTGGAAACAAAACATGCCACAGAATGCTTATAGTACTTTTCTGTTTCATTACCTGAGAGGACTGAACCAGCACTCCTAAGAGCTTCATTTGTCCCAGAAGCCATTATCTGAATTGAACAAAAATAGCTATCGTCACTTTTGAGGTAAGGAAACCCAAAATTGAAAGGAACTGGAGTTATTTGAGAGGTAGAAAGCACACCGTAAGGGCTCCCTTTGAGGCCCTTTGAACACCACCAGAAACAGGAGCATCAACCAATTTCAAATTCTTGCCCTCGTCTTACATATTAAAAAAATGATGTTAGTTCAGTCACTGAATGAGTATCAAAGTTCAGCTGAATTTTTTTAAATATGCTTAAGTAGACATCTACGTCACGGAAGTACTTTAGAAAGAATTAATATTGAATAGTGATTTAAAGAATGATGTTAGATTGTTAGTTCAATCATTGAATGAGTATTGAGCATTCAATGCTCAGCTGAAATTTTTGAATCGTGCTTAAGTAGACATATACATCATGGAAATACTTCATAAAGACTTAATTTGAATAGGGATTTAAAACATTGCACAGTGAGTTAGAAAGACTTAAGTTGACATATACAAAATTTCTCGCCAATTGCATAGTGATTTAAAACACTCGTTACTGTCTCTTAACAAGGACTTTTATCTGCAAAATATTGAGTAAATTCCACACCATTTCTAGGACATACATACTTCCCAAGCGTTGTTCTAGTTGGCTCACATATCCAGGAGAAACTGTAGATGATAGAATAATCGAAGCTCCATATGGAAGAGCTATCAAACACAAGGAAAATATGGAATTAGTATCAGCTTAATAAAAGAAATGGTATGCTGAGAAGTAAGTGTACCAGAGATAGCCCCAGCTTCTCCATACAGAACGCTCTCCACTTGTGCTTCATTTGTCACCATAATTACGAGCACTTCAACATCTGAAAAAAGATTTTTTTCAGGTAAGGAGGAAAAATGTCTCTTTCAAAAATTACATGGCCAAAACTTGGAAATATATGTTAGTTTTTATTTTCCCTTTGTCTTTCTTCAGCAGAACTGCTTATCCTAATTCATCACTGTAAATATTAATTGTCTAGGCTATGCAATTTTATGTCTTAAGAATAGTAAAAATGGAGTATGTTCAACATTGATCTTCCATTAAGAGTTTCTTCACCTTTACTAACTTCTGCAGGCGAGTTTCCAATCAAGCCACCAGCATCAGCCAATTTAGTTAGGGTTGGTTTAAACACCTACAATGAAGAAAAGGTTTATTTCAGCTTCTTTTTTTATAAATGAACTACCAAAGTCATTCTTGAAATAATTAATTAAACCAATAAAAAATTGGAAAAGATATTACATCATAACCAATCACACAAAAATCTGATCTGATAAGGTGAGTTGCCATGCCAAATCCCATCGCACCAAGACCAATGAAACCCACTCGCTTAACAGTACTTGATTTAGAAGTTATTTCATTTGCTAGTTGCTCAGGGCTGTATTTTTCTGTATTTGCTGCATCTGAAATATTTACGCCATATGCGCTTTTCCAAACCTGACACGCAGATTTTCTCAACAATTAGATGGCAGTTTAAAATAATGTCCCACCTTGAATAGGCATCTAAATTGAGAAATAGCACGATTTGAAATACCAAAATTTCCTATTTCACATTTTAACAATAATTCTAACTAAATCACATAAGAAGCTCCATGTGAAAAAGTAACCTGTTCTAACAAGCCATCGTCATCTCCATAGCCGTGAGAAGAACCTGAAAAGGAAATGAGCGAAGGTGATAGGGGAAAACCGGATTGCTACACATTGAGATAACCTCAAATATAGGAGTTATTTTAGAGTTGCATGGTGTGTTTACCAAGCATAAGTTGCTGATGAGTAACTGCCAGGAGTGGAAGAGGAAAAGTATGCGACTTAGCCTTATCCATGACAATCCCCTTCAGCACGAAAGATACCATTAGTTATGCTAAATAAATTAACTTAATTGATCTCGAGTACAATAATATTAATGATTACTAGTATGTAATAATCACAAGTACAATGCACTATCTCATCTATGACCATTCTTCTTTAACAAAATGACTGAAAGGTCCAAGAGAAATAAGAGAAATTTTGATGATCCCTATGGATGATTTTGAACTTTGTGATTTTTCGAAATGCACTGCAGTTTTTAACGATTACAAAGATCACTAATTCAGTCATGGACCATTATAATAAAAAGATAGTTGATGATAAACACAATAAAAGCTAGACGGCCTGCATGATATCTTACCAAAATTTGACCAAAAGTTCTCAAAAACTGTGGTCTAATATCACCCTTTAACAAGTGGGGAACATGATTCTTGAAAACCCTGCAAATGTCCACCCACCCAAAAGAATGATACTATTAAAGCATGGATAAGAAGATTATAAACAAATAAATAACATTGTTTATCAATTAAAACAACAATTTCATGCCACATTATTTTGATTTAAAAAAAAATCATGGGCTGAACGAGGTACATCTTGTTTGGTTTCACCACTATTGGAGATTGGACATGTATTAAATCTTTCTTTTAAATCATAAAAAGATTAATAAGGAGCGTGAATACTGTGGGAGTTCCAGAACTCATTAAAGAAGGTATAGACCCCACACTTACCAATCTTCATGATTAAACAGCCCAAAATTTTCTACTTAGCAAGAGATGAAGGATATAATCATATAATATATATGTTTGTGTGTGTTGTGTCTAGTACTGGAAAATTGTCTTATAGAAACTAGATTTAATATTGAACTGAAAAGATAATGCCATACATATATTTCAATGGACCATCATCCACCAAAGATGCTAAAGCTCTTGTCCAGATCTAAATATTCAATTAACCATAAGTTAGCTGCACTTAAACAGGGAATTAAAATTTTAAATTTCTCTTTAGTGCACTTCAAATATTCTCTCTATAGTACTTTGACCAAGAATAATAAATAATCAGGCAACTATGAAGAGCTCACCATGAATTCCCAGCAGCATTTGAAATAATGTCGTAGATTATCCAGGGGTGAATTCCAGCTTTAACGCCCAGGGAAATAGCTTCCAGCGAAGCCACAAAATGAATTCCTTTGAGGAGCTCAATTACCATACTTGTTTTACTGCAATGTGCATAAAAGCAGCAAATTCTTCAAGAAGTTTGAATTTTACATAATCATCAATGGAAAAAAAGTGATCCTAATTATGCATGGAAATGTTCCAACAAACAAAAGATACCTTCCAGCATCAACTTCACCTTCAAAAACGAAAAGCTTACCACACATATCTGCAAGCACAATAATTTACAATAGTTGATATCAAGACATGGTAAAAGTCAAAGGAACAAAGGTTTTGCATGCAAACATTATACTGAGAATGAACCTACCTGATAGAAAAGCTCGAGCTCTAGAAATTGCAGCTGCCCTCCCAGAGGTTACCGTCTGGACAGTTAATAAAAAATCAGTTTCTATGCAAAGGTGAAGAAAATACCAATATCCAATTCTAAGCAACAAAAACAAAGAAAAAATAAATGCTATATGACATAACAACTACCATGAGCTGACCATCCAGAGCTTCAGAAACACCCTTAAAGACATATGCTTCAACAAGATTGGGTATCTCGTAATCAACTGCAGAAAAGGGGAAGTGACCGTCACAAAGGTATAAATCAAATGACATGTAAATGCAAGTAACGTTTCTCAAAGAAGGTACTTAGAAAATTAGCCCCGAAATTATAATATATGAACAAGAAATGTCTACCACTATAGACGCTATTTTTCATTTCTTTTTAAGTTTTTGCTAGATCTTTTTCCTATTACTCGAACACCCTCCCTTCCTTGGATCTCTACCGTTTTGAACATGAAGTGCCAGAAAATAAAGTTCCTGTAGATGACAGGAAAAAAAAATTGTTCCAATGCTAGAGAACATAATGTTGCAAACAGTCTCTGCAACAGTACATCTTTAAGGTGCCAATATACATTTGTTTGATAGTTGGTAAAATATATATATATAATAAAATTTCAACTCTGTCAGCCTAACCAAAAAAATAAAAATAAAATAATCCATTTAATAAACATATTCCATCATCAAAGTACTGAGAAAGTCAGGGTGAAATTGCCTGTAAAAAGCTTTTCCAAGTTCTGGACATCATTTCCCAGTAGAGTTGAACGGACAAGGACGACAACAACATCCTTGTGCAACCCTGCCAATCAACAAAGTTAAATAATTCATATAATCATTAATGATATATCAATCTAATATTTACTCAAAATTCTTAATATTATTAAAATCATGGCAAGAAGTTTCAAATAAACCTCTGAGAGCATCACCAAAAGATGAATAATTTATTAGATTGGAATGACCGTTCAATACAAGCAATGCCGCAACATCTGCAAGGAAACAAAGAATCAAATAAGAAATAAAAGTGTCAGAGTCCATCCTAAGATATTTTTTGAAAAGCTTTTTTTTTTTTTTTTTTTTTTTTGAAAAGCAAGCAGTAAGATATATGACTATTTAATACAAGCAAAGCCACCTCTTCTAGTTATATGTCAAATTGAAAGATATATGATGATTCAATATAAAGCACAGAGAAGCACTTTCTCAATAACTCGAACAAGAATTAGCTTTCAGGAATTAGATCACTAAAACTTTTGTTCTATTTAAAACAAGAGTTAAATGATATCATTGAAGTTGCTCTACATATTTCTCCTTAAAAAATTTCTTCTTCGTTGATACTTCCAGCCTCTTCTCTGGTATCCATTTTCTCAATATCTCGATGAAGAGTTAGCTTTTAGGAGTGACTATTGCCAGAAATGATTTCTACTAAGGCACAGACGGCCTAGCGTCTGAATGCCAATGAAGTAAATGACTAAGATGAATGCCAATGAACTAATTTTTAATCAATAAGACACTAGTTAATATTAAACATGAATGCCAATGAACTAAATGATTAAGATCCAGCTCCAAACCCAAGTTAAACCATTCAATCTAGTCAAACCAAGGAAGGTAGCGCATTCAAAGTTTTAATATTGAAATAGAATAGAAATCAACTTAACCAAGCAAACAGTTTACCTTCCCCTGCCTCTATAATACTGGCACAGCTTATTCCCCCTAACTTCAAAAATTTATCTATCAAGGCCTGATTTATCTGCAGACAGAATAATTGCAGTTAACATGAACTTTTCGCCACTATTTGAATACAATACTGAAAGCTAACAAAAAACATAGAAAATAAATATGGAGGAATATCTGCAGAATCAAATATGCTATTTCTCAGAGGGGGGGGGGGGGGGGGGGGGGGGGGGGGTTAACAGGAAAACATTACATTTACAGATTAAAAAATGAAGAATTTGTTCCCAGATCATCTTTGAATTTTCTTAGTGATGATTTTTTCAAATGCAGCTGACTTCCCAAACTAAACACAATTTAAAAAGGTGAAACAAAATTAAACACAGTTACATCCTTCCAAATCCACCCGAAACATGCCTTTAATCCTCCTTCCAAATTAAACACAATTTTGAAATGCATGCATTTGGGAGTGATTTTGAAATGGCTAATATCACTTTTGTCATGTTCAAAATCAACCCTAAACATGTCTTTAATCCTTCTAACTTAACTTTATGTTTGATTTTACACTTTTAAAAGTAATTTTCATATTAATTTTTGAACTATTAATACATGTTTCGGAGTGATTTTGAGTATTCATAAAAGTGATTTCATTTCAAAATCACTCCCAAACATGCCGTGTGAGAAACGTAGATTCTTCTTTGAGCTTTCATTTTCCATTACACGTTCAACGTTCAAGATCAATTCGATAATACCATAACATAACCATCAAAATTCCAGAACGGCTCTATTTTAACATCATGCTTTTCCACTCAACAAATTCAAATTGTAACAAAGGCGATTGAATTGAATACACAACTCTAGGCACTAACTTGGAGTTGGGTGGGTTGGGTTACGTTGCCCCGACGTCAATAAAGTAAGTATACTGACTTCAATAGTATTTACTAGTATACTATTATAAACACCGAATATAATAACTCAACTCAACGCCCCAAACAGCCTAAGGATATTGAAATTTGAAACCATTCGCTTCGTTCTTGACTCAAACTAAACATTGGATCACAATCGATAACCAGAAGTATCTATGTCTATTGAACAACAGAATTCCAAATCGGAAGAGGAAAGAAGATGATGATCGTGTAAGTACCTCATAAGCTTTGACTCTGTAACCGCTACGGATTAGTGAAGAAGCCAATTCGAGGGTCAAGTCGTCCAAGCCAACAAATCCAACGAACGCCATTGATGAGCGCGTTGAGATAGCAGTCTGCAGCTCTCACTCACCTGAAGAGTCTCTGTGATTCTTCCAGCAGTTGAGAATGAGATACCAGAAATCAGCACGAGTGAGAACACATGGAGTTTTGAAGATAAAATAATAATAAAATTTGTGTTTTGATCTTCAATTTTATGAATGCTTGCGTGTTGTTGACTAGGAATGCTCATCGACATCAAAGAGCAATTTAATGAGCGTGGTATGAAACTTTCGTACCACTGTGTTCAAATAAATGATATATGGCGAAATAATTTTAAAAAATAATATATTTAATAGAGTCGGCCTAATCAAATAAATAATATATGGCGAAATAATTTTAAAAAATAATATATTTAATAGAGTCGGCCTAGTCAAATAATTATTTCGTCACGTGAAAAAATTTCATACCGATGTACTAGAAATTCTCCTGTTTAGGCATTTCTGGTTTCAGCGCCTCAAAATTTGAAATTGAAAATATATTATGCCCATTTTCATTATTATTATTATTGCCTAAATTATCAAAATATCCGTAGAAGTAGTGCTAGGATTTAATTGTTGATGGAGACACTCAATTTTATTAAAATGTCTGATGAAAATAATAAATATTTATGGAAGGTTTTTTAAAATAATTTTAAAAAAATATATATTAAAATTAATAAATAAATATTTTATATTTTTAAATAAGTTAAAATACACCTATTATAATATTTTATTTACGTTAGGTTACATTTTGTTATTTTTCATTTAATATTTCATCGATTTTGTACGGTATGATGAAAATGTCGATTCACCCCTCATGTCGATGTTGAACTTATGAATATGTGGAAATATCGATATAAATGTCGACATGTCGATGAAAATTTAATATCATGGTGCCAACGAGGGTATTTTTTTTTTTTTTATAACATGTTGGTGTGAAGGATAGAACCTATGACTTCTTCGTCACTAGTCGATACATCATCATGTCAATTGAGTTATGTTCTTGTTGTCAAGTTTTTCATTGTTTAGAGGATTCTTAAAACTCGTAAAAGTTCGTTAGTAATTTTGTCGATATTTTTTAAATGGAACTCATAATTCAAGTATTTTTTATAATTTTTTTTTTTTTTTAATTAAGTTTTAAAACACTACTTCCAATTTTTATTTTTTTTGTTTTTAATCTACTTTTTACTAATATTTTAAAATCATAGATTTTGGTTAAGAATTCAAATATTTGAAAACTAAAAATTTATTGTAATAAATTGGGAGACATCGGTTTGGCACGGTGGATCGTCGATTATACTACTATTTGAATAATAATAAGGGTGTGCTTGGTTTAGATTCCT
The DNA here is from genome assembly GCA_028017165.1 of Herpetospermum pedunculosum. Taxonomy (NCBI): domain Eukaryota; kingdom Viridiplantae; phylum Streptophyta; class Magnoliopsida; order Cucurbitales; family Cucurbitaceae; genus Herpetospermum; species Herpetospermum pedunculosum. The sequence goes on from CM051530.1 coordinate 3,588,972, forward strand.
AATAGTTGTTTGGTTTGAGAATTTGGAGATGTCAGAGAATAAAAGATGGATGAGAATGATATGTTTGTAAATAAGATTGCTGAAAATAGAAGATGTATGTGTTTTGTCGTGCATGAGAATGACAGCAAATATTTATGAAAATAGATGTTAAATCGGTATTTTGTATGAATATGATTTTTATTACATTATAATATGAATAAATTATTATATAAATTATTATTTATTTTATATTAATATTATAAAAATGCATTTTATATTAGTTACGTCTAATTATTAAATTATTTTTATATAATTAAATTTCATAACATTCCATTCAATTTGGTTAACTAATATTTTTATTTAGTTTTTATTAATTAATGAAAACTAATTCACATCAATTAAGTTTAATTTGGTAAATTGATTTTAAACTGTATTACCCTTATTTAATTGATTTTATTTATTGTATTTACTCTTTCTCCTTCGCACAAATGGCTATTTGTGCAATCAACCCCTATGTAGATGAACGTCATAGCTGTAACGAGAAGTAGCAACCTATGCGATAGTTGAGCCAGAATCACATAACAAGTTATGCGATAGCTATGCGGTTCTAGTGCATATACTTAAATAATATAAATAAAAAAACCGTACAAACTTTTAAGGGAAGGTGTAAAAAAAAAAAAGTTGTGATTTTTAAATTTAATAAATTAGGCTAAACATAAAATAAATAAAAAATATATATATATGAAACAATGCATTTAAAAAGAGAAGAATAAAAAAAAAGTTGAAAGTCATGGCATTTGAAGAAGAGTAAAACTTGTTTGTTTTTTTTTTTTTTTCGCATATTTTTAATTAAAGCGAGGATTGAACCGAGTCGACACAACCTTATGCCAAAGTTGGGAATAAACCCTTGTTGGTTGTCTGAGCTATATGGCATGATTGACTAATATTTAAACCATTTTTAAATAATAAAAAAAAAATTCGTTTACTTGGTTTTTGTCCGTAAGTTTCATTTTCTTATTCCACCAAATTAACAACTTCTCCTACTTTCTCTCTCTTCCTTTCTTTGCACTCCAAATTTCACGGCCATGAAATTACAATTGAGGTTATTTGAAATTTGGTGTATTATATAGACATAAATTTTCAAATGAGTTTTTAGAGAAAATGAAGGAAAGAGTGAGAAATTTCACGATTGGATTCATCTCAGGTTGGTAAAGGATTTTATTTTTTTTAAGAAAAAAATAAATAGTTATTGTAGAGAAAGTAAGAGTGATGAGTGAGAGATAAATTGAAAACAAAAGTCATGACAGATGGAAAGTGGAGGAAAGAGAGAGAAAATAGGAGAAGTTGTTTATCGAAGAAGAAAGAGAAAGTTACGGAAGAAAAAAAATCTAAATAAACGACGTGGAGTTTTTTTATTTAAAAAATAATATAAATATTCAGTCCATCAAATCATGACACGTGAACTGCAAAAGATATTTATAGCTCAGACTGTAAGCAAGTTTTACTCTTTTAAACAAATTAGTGAAATAGAAGGGCATAAAAATAGGCAAATAAAAAATGATGGCCGAGAATAAGTTATTTTCTTCCGTCAAACATGAACATAGGCATAGAAAATGATTCTCGATGCCCATTCCAATGACATTAAAACAAATTGCCCTTAGAGATTGGTGCAAAAGTGAAGGTATCTACAATTCTATATACCATGGGGAGGAAAAAAGAACTTAAATTACATCCACTCATCACTTCCGAAAAAAAGAAGAAGAAAAAAAAAATCCAATGTTTTATTATATCTACCGATTCACGAAGCAAAAATGCCACCAAATTATTCGTAATTTAATTTCCGATCGCGATCGTCTCTTCAAATTGTCTATGTGCACGAAGTTTCAACAATGGTTTCGAGCGCCGGCTTCCACGATCTCTGTTTCGACATCAATCTCTGCACCACCGGCTTCGAACTAATTCGATTACTAATCTCTCGATCGCCCTCCGCCGATTTCAACCGATTCACATCCGACTGAAAATTACAGAGTTCACTGATCAAAACCGGGAAGATCCTCCCAAATCCGTTCGAATTTCCGTGTTTCAGAGCCTTCGTAGCGATGTAAGTGAGAGAATTCATTTCTTCGATCGTTAACACAGAGTATAGGAGATCCATCGGAAGTAGAAAGTACAATCGGCGGAATTCGAGATCTTCGTCCGGCAAAAGGCCTTGAATCCGGTGGCTGACTTTGAGATCTCCGGAATCGCAGAGGAATTTGCCGGAATGTTCGATCATTAGTTCGGCGGCCTTCACTGGCTTCGTGTAGCTCTGTAATTTTCCGTCTAGTGTTAAGACCTTCGCGACGCCATTGGAGGCCATTGAAGGCGCACAGGAAGCTGAGTTCCCCATGGAGAGAGCTTGTTTGGCAAAAGTGGAAAAATGATAATGGAATCTCTCTCACCAGTGCTTGAATTTATGTATGAATACGACAGAGAGAGAGAAAAAAATACTTTTTTTTTCAATTTTCTTGTTAAATTATCAATTCCATATTTTGAATTGTTTATTTATTTATGTTAAATTATATAAAATACTCCCAAATTTGACTAGATTTCAATTATGTCTAAATTTTAAATTTTAAAGTTGTTCATTAAAGTAACATTTGAGACATAAATTAAATGTCGAGTTGATGTTTAAAAATTGGAAGGAATATACGACATTATTTACTACTCAATTTCAGCTATATAAAAGATTAAAATCGTTGTTACCATTCATTTCAACCCCAAATATATTAGTGACATCATTTACACTTCTTTCATAGATTAAAAATTTTCATTAACACATCAATTTACAGAAATGATGTATATGATGTCTCGTATGTCTTCTAATTCTTACCTATCAACTATCGCATGATTCACGTCAATTTTCATTCGTTATTTTAATAGAAAAAATCTCAAAGGGGTGTTGTATTTTTTTTAAAAAAAAATCAAAGTTCAAGAATTAAAATGAAAATTTTCAAAGTCTATAATTAAAATCTACCACAAAATTTTAAGATATTTTAATTGTATAATTTAACCGTTTATTTATTATGCTTTGTTTTACTATATGCCGAGTAACATTTTAATAAGGGGTTGTTTGGGCCCAACATAGGTGAGGTGGGGTGGATTTAAATAACTCACCCCACGTTTGAGGCACAGGTTTAGGAAGTGGGTGTTTGGAGTTATTATAACCCTCACTTGCTACAATAACCCATTGTAGCATTCAGTTATTTATTTATTTTTTCCACTCAATTTGCGGATTTTTTTTTCCACTCAATTTGTCGATTTTTCCTCTCTTTCTTTGTCTTCCTCACCTCACGATTGCTTATCTTCGATTTCATCCCAAATTTCTCTCTCACGGACAACGTGAAGCCTCTTATAGTGAATTATTTGTGATTTCCTAAATAATATTTATTCTTTTAAGTTTTAAAAAAATAATATGTAATATACATTTAACTATACAATACAACAAATAGTTGTAAAAAAAAATAAACTACCATAAATACATCTTTCAAATTCAAAAACTGTATATCTCAAACACAGACTTCCTAAACTCAGACTAAACAACTATGCACTCCAAACACAGACTTACTAAATTCAGACTATACAATCTTGCACCCCAAACACAAACTATAATAACCCACCATGCGCCCCATCGCCCCCTAAAAGTGTTCGCATAATAGTATTTAACATAAATTTTGGATGATATGTCTTTACTCTATTTAAAGTAACATTTAAATATAAGTATTGACGTAATAATTCTAATAGTCCATATGATATATATGTGATTATCTTGCAATGAATTACAAGCCGATGCAATTATAAATGAATTAGATACATATAGGTATATGGTTAGATGAAATTAGATTTACAGGTTGGAATTATGGTCTATGCTCTTGTCAAAATTGTCATATCACGTCATCTCTTTGTCTAAATTTCTTTTAATTTTGGAGTAATACCATTAATGTAACATTAATGATTTCATAAAAAAAAAAACAAAAAAAATTAATTAACATTAATGACACAAAGACTAAAAATAAGTATATTTTTTTACTTAAAAAAAATATTTTAAAAAAAGTACATTTCTTTATGACGGGAAACAGTTAATTTTTTAAAAACTCTAGACTAAAAAAAAATACAATGTTTAAAAATATATTTGTTAATAATATATTTTAAGCAGCGTCACTCCCCCACATCTATAAAATAATAATAATAAATAATGGATTATCATCATTATTTTATTCAAATAATCTTTTATCTGTAATTATATATATATTTTTTTTCTTCAATGTTGAGTTATTATAATTCACACTTATAAAATAAGTATGCTAACTTCAATAGAATTTACTATTCATGATTATAATAGAATTTATTATTCACGATTATTATAATTCAAAGACTATTATAATAATCACCGACTATAATAATTCACTCCGCGCTCCCAACAATTTTTAAACTTTTTAAAAAATTAACTTTTTTTTTCAACAAATTGATAATGTGGCTTCAATTATATCTATTAACAAATGTTATATACGGTTTTAAAAAGGTGCTAACATAAGCATGAATTTAAGCCATATAAATTGATGGAATGAGACATTACTGACTAGAGATAAATATTAAGTGACAAAATAAAATGAACTATTCTTTTAAATGAAATACTAAAGTAGGGATCACAAGGACAAACATAGAAATTTAGAGTCGTAAAACAAAATTATTTATTTAATACTATTATATTTTAAAGCAATGGGGGGTTTGGAAATAAATTTGACAAGATTCTGGTGCACCTAATTTGGCAGAAGAAAGCAAGAAATTTGGTGCGGCGAAGGGAAAAGTGTCGGCAGGATAAACAAGAAAAATTGAGAGAGATAATAAATAGTGTTGAATCAGAATATATCAAAATTTAAAATATGGATGTGAACTATTTTTTTAATAAAATATCAATATTTATGAGGGAAATGGTAACATATAACAATTTAGGATAAAATAATTAAAAATATAGTATTTTTTTAAAAAAAATTGCGGATATGACAATTTCTATCACGAATAGTATGGTCTAGGTTTATCGCATAGAAGTCTATCGCATAGAAGTCTATCAATTTTTTATAAAATTTTGTCAGTGATATAGTAGTTTATCACGGATAGAAGTCTATCCGTGATAGTCATATATCAACGATAGAGTCTATCGGTGATAGCCACTGATTTTTTTGTCATATTTGCAAAATGTTTTAAACTTTGCTAAATTTATAATTATTTTGAGCTTGATTGTTGTTTGTGGAACCAACTCTATTTATGAATATTTATGAAAATATATTACAAAATATATATATTCAAATTAATAAATAAGTGAAAATTAAAAATATATTCAAATTAATAAATAAATAGTTTACACTATGTAAATGAGTTAGAATACTTATTATCAATATTATACTCACATGGGTTATAATTTATTGCTATTTTTGTTAAAGTTTTATCGATTTTTGGACGGTGTAATGAAAATGTCGATTCATTTTTATGTCGATGTCGAACTCATGGACATGTGAAAATTTAGACATGTTAACAAAAAATTAATACATTAGTCATTCATTATCTTTATTTTATTTTTAATTAAAAAAAATAGCATAACTTTGAGTATGTGTATTTACATATGTAAATGAGCATGATTTTGAACTACATAAAATTAGAAACGAGCGCAATGAAAGCATAACTAAATTAACCTGATGTAAGAACTAGTGACCAAAATATTTTAATATCGATGTCCCTCTCACATGAAAAAAAAAAAAAAAAAAAAAAAAAAGGGTTAGAAACGAGGATTATGAAAAATTTAGAGGGAGCAAAATAAAATAAAGTTAAAAGTTGGGAGTAAGATGATATTTAAATTTTTATATTGTTTATACTTTATATAAATAATTGTAAGAAGTGAGAAGAGTGAGTGTTATGTGTTGATAATAAAGACACGGCAGCCAACTAATGATTGGGAATGGCAAAATTTGATTCGATTTACTTGCCATTCGCAATCACCTAACTCTCCATGCTGCAAATTTATATATATAATATATTATTATCGCCATAAACAAACAGCTGCCTTTAAACGAAAAGTACTTTGGTCCACTCTGGCTTTCAAAAGTGCTTTGGCTCTATCTAGTATCTATCACACCGAAATTGCTTTTGTTGTTTTTGTTGTTTGTTGCTTGTTGTTCATAGTTCATGCCCCCTCTCCCCTTTTTTAACAGAATCACAGCGAATGTTTTTGTATTTCATGATTAGAGGCGTTTTGTATTTTTCAGTTATGAGTTAACACTCAAATTTTGGAGAGTTTATTGGTTAGGTTTGATTGAAACGGAACAAAATGGTGTTGCTTAGTCGGTGTAGATTGACGGATTGGTTAGTTATCAGTTAGTTAAAAGTAGTGATCGATATGACAGTTAGTACATTTTTTTAGTTCAACGATTGCGTGGTGGTGATCAAACCATCGATCATTGGAATGATAATTGATGTCTTAATATATCTACTGCTATGCTCGAATTAGATGATGACGATTCATTGCGGTAGTGAGAAATAGTCTTTTTGATAGACCGAAAATTTAAAGAGAGATAGAGGTATTTAAAATTATATCGTTTTGCATCAAAAAGTAAAATATATACGTGTGATTATTTTAAATGAAATGAAACAATCATAAAATTTAATTGAACCCTAATGATATTTCACCATTGCAACACACATTATTGACTTCGTTTTACGTTTACATTTCATAATCATACACATAACCTTCGCTCTAAACCTCTAAGTCATAGTTGTCTTTTATTGTCTTCATACTTGTTCATTTGTCATTCTTAACGAGTAAAACAAACAAACAAAAAAATTGGCTTGATCCAAATTTCGACGATTGAAGGATCGAGTTAATTTGTATTCGACAAAAACTATTAACTTTCAAGTCCGTGAAATCTATGGAGGTGATTTTGGAGAAACTTATTCCAGGAATTTCCGGTACAATATATCTAACGATTTTATGCAGTTTTTTATGCATGAGAGAAACAAATAATAATAGTTTTTAAAATTGATATGAACCTAAACCGACCAACATGTACGTTACTCTGACTTTCAGATCGCCTGAAAATCCTGTTTTTTGTTTTTCAACAAAACAAAACAAAAAACCCCATTTGATTAGAAATTTGAGGAAACTTTGTATCGGCTAATTAACACTAAATCCTAGTTCGATAATCATTTGGTTTTTTATTTTTTAATTTTAAAAATTAAGCTTGTAAACACACTTTCACGTTATGAGCTTGTAAACTCGGAACTTTACAGTCGCAAAAAGAAGAAGAAAAATGAAGATTGTAGTCATTACTGCTACATCTTAAGTTGTGTGCTCATCGTTCATACTCTGCAAGCTCGCCCTACGGAGTTTCATATTTCTCCAAATTCGACGGAATCTCCAAAATCAGAGGTATGCATTTGTATGATAAGTCTCACCCAATCGATATTTACAAGGAAGAAGTTACCAGAGACATGATGATTGTGGTCTTCATAATGACGACCACCATATTCAGTCTCATTAGCACCAACAATAGCAGCAGACTCATCAGCAACACCAAATGATGTTCGACGATAGCAGCAGTGGTGAGGATCATGAAGTCAAGGCGTCGAAGAAGCAAGCGGAGACTTGGGTGTAAGAAATCGTCTCAAACCAGAAAATCGGTCCGACCCGATATCTTGATGTTCGGTTATCAGTTTAAACCAAATTGATCCAAACTTTTAAGTTTTAACCCTAATCCAACCCCTTTTAAGTTCACATTTGATTTTTAGCCTCCAACAACAGTTTGTTCATCTTCATTAGTCTCTCTCGCCTATTCTCTTTCGCTCGTCCCCCCTCTATTTCGAAAACGTCAGCCGCTAATCTTTCGATTGTTCGCCACCGTTCGTTGTTTACCATTGGATTTAATGTGGTTAACTATTTGAAGTTTTTTTTCTTTCCATTTTATCTTTTGAATTTTAACGCCAACCAATCACCATCGCATCCTTCAGTCACCATTCTTCTTGCTCGATTTGTATTTTGCTCTTTTCTTTGTTTTCTTCTCCTAATTTTCCTTTCGGATTTTGTTATTTTATCTTTTAGAACAACTCTTTGAAGAAATCACGAGATTGTGTTTAATCCGAGCTCCAAATTTAACTAAGAGCTTTGATGAGGAGTGAAATTTGTGAATAAAAGTTTAGAACTTGAAGCTTACCGTGTTAGCTTTCTTTTTCAAAATTTTTGCATATTTGAGTAAAAATACATCAATCTTTGAAAGCATACTGTTCAAAAGACGATGTGCAAGCCACAGATGTACATCATCTTTTGAGAAGACGATATGTGTGCCTATAAAAATATTATCTTTTCAAAAGATGACGTGCATTCTACGCCGATGCAAATCGTCTTTTGAAAAGATGATCTATGTTTGTGTGAGAATATTGTGTTTTGCTACAAATTTTTTTTTTTTAAATAATTTGAAACATGTAATATTTTTATTTAAAAAATAAATAAAATAAAATTTACAATATTTAAAAAAAGAAAAAAACAAACAAACTTGCCTAAACTCTCAACTTTAATTAAGGTAGTTGAATTTGAATAAATATGTATTACACGTAGATATAATTATTTAAAAAATTGATGTGAACCACCGAATAATTGGAATCCACTAGTGGACAAAATTTTGTTTGGAAGAAAATAATCAAAGCCAACTCTAACTAAAATGGTTGCTGGTTTTGCAAGATATGGGATAATGGTCAACCAGTTTATGGTAATTAATTATTAATTATATACATAACATTGCACTTAAATAATACTTTAAACCGTAATAATAAAAAATATATAATAATAATACTTTAAAAATATGAAGAAAACGGCGTTTTTCTTTTTTTGTAGCTGGTGGGTGTAATGTATGTAACAGACTTTCGACTCTAGATTCAAAGTCTCCATTGTCCTTTCTCTTGTGAACATTATTAGAATTTTAGAAACTAGTTGTAATATATATATATATATATATATATATATATATATATATTCCTAATAAATACATAGAGGAATTAATCCCAGTTTTTGGTCTCTTTTATTTTACATGAGATACATTTTTGGTTTTCGGTAGTCGAAGACCGAACACCCTTCTGAAATATGTCTCAGCATACATATCCCTCTATCTCGTCACATATATAGAAGTTGAAACCTAAAGAATTCGATTTCAATTTTTTAATTTTCTTGTCTCCCCATTCTAGCCAATCTTCTTTAGATCGTTGTTTCCAATACATTTCCTCCTCCTTTAACAGAAGCTCTAAATCTTGCTCCGCTGCCCGAGACTATTTTCGCCAATTCGGGCCCTGCTCAAGGTTAAGAGCCTCAATCTGCTATTCTTTTCTGGCAATCGCCCCCTTACTTGACCCTTTTAAACGCTCTTTATTCCACTTCAATAGTTCCTTGGGACACTTAGCTTGGGTAACCTGACAGTTAACTCCATTCCTTATGCCCCTGAGAGCAAAATTCTCTGAATTATCCCACGACAACCCTCAAACTTAACCCACCCTGGCTCAAAACGAACATTCTTTCTAGTGAATTTGTCCCTATCTCTCTTTCCTTGAAGCTCCCAAGAAGCCAAACATCGGTCGATGATCTAATACTGATGTACTTAAATGATGGACGGATTCCCTTGATGCTTTAGTCAGAAACTCTGTGCTAGCAAAGAAGCGATCCAACCGTTCCCCCCGTTGAATCATCATCCATCAAATTTTTGTACCAAGTAAACTCATCTCCATAGAAACCCAAGTCTTGAAGTTCACATAAGTAAACAACGTCCCGAAAGTTCTGCATTAAAACCTGTCGTCTCGGTGCCCCTCCTCGCTTATCATTGTCAGACACTATTTCATTGAAACCCCCTCCGTCGATCCACGAAATCGAAGTAACCTGAAACAGTCTTTCAAGCAACTTCCATGATTCTTCCTGTTTCGCTTCCTCTAGGTTACCATAAAATCCCATAAAACGCCAGCGCTTCTGTCCTTCGACTATATAAACATCGATGTGACCTGTTGAGAATGACATAAGGTGGACATCCAGATCTGAGGACCATAGTAGCATAAGACCCCCACTATTTTCATTGCTAGGTACACTAATACAATTTCTCAAACCAATCTCTCTCTTCACTTGTTCATCCTTGTTATGCCTACATTTAGTTTCCATAATGAAAACTAAATCGGGGTGATGTTTCGACACTACCTTGCGTAGTGCCCTTAATGTTCGAGGGTTCTCCAAACCTCGAACATTCCAGCTTAGAGTTTTCATTGTGCTCGGCGGGGCTGCTTTGCAGCCTCCACCGATGTTGCAGATAATTTTTCCAACTGTGAAACATTCATTCTCTTCGCCGACGTCTCTAGATAGAGATGTCCATGGGGCGGGGCGGGGTCGGGTAATGCCTTCCCCGCCCCCGTCCCCGTCCCCCATTTCATGACCCGTCCCCGCGAAATTCCCCGTTTAATTTCGCGGGGACGGGGCGGGTATTCCCCGCGGGGAATTCGCGGGTAACGGGTATTCCCCGCGGGTAATTTTCCCCGCGAATAATTTAATTTTTTAATTTATTCTTATCCACTTTTTTAAGTTTTGCTATTTGTTAAGTTGATTAATATTATATATATTTAATTTCATAAACTTTATTGGTAAGATTTGTATTTTTTTGGAACTTTATTGGTAAAATGTATATTTTTTTAGATAAAAAAAGAAGTGTGTAGTTAATTTTTTGATGAATAATGTATATACGTATATATATATAAAAAGTATACGGGGCGGGGCGGGTAAACAGGGCAAAAAAAATTCCCCGCTCCCTGCCCCATTCTCCGTGTAATCGGGGATTCCCCGTCCTATTCGGGGTGGGGCGGGGCAAATGGACATCTCTATCTCTAGAGCTGAATCAGGCCCATGGTACACCTCCGAGACTTGTCTTTTTAATACCTTATTATTGGGATTGAACTCAAATAATTATCCTTGTTTTTGGGCCCAATTGCTTCCTTCAGCCCATTCTCATTAAACCCATCCGCCACAGCCTCCTCACATTTCTTTTCAATTAGACAAACCCATTCCAATTGGGCCACGATTCCAGTCTTCACAATTCTTTGCATTTAAATGAGCATTGACATTAGCCAGGCCCATTGCATTTGGCCCATGGTTGAAGTCTCCTGCATTTACTCCCTTATCATCAGATGCCAAAAAAACCGCCTCAGCCATTGAAGGCGTAATCGGAAATTTGTTTGATTTCGGAAGATCCCTTGAGATCCGGCACTCCATTAATGGCAACCTTCACCTCCAAATCGTCCGTTACACCCCGGCTTACCTCACCTCCGTTTGGCCGCTCCAACGCCGTCTCCGCCATGTTCTTATCACCGACGTCTTGTTCCTCAGGTAAGTTCTCTATCTCCCTTTTTTGGTACCCTACCCTCCGACCGCCACCACCACCATTCTGTACTAGAATTTCTTCCTCCATTTTTTTTTTTATCTTCTGGGTTTATTATTTTTCACCTTGCCCAATTCTGAAACAGTTTATCACTCCAACTGACTTAGATAAACAAAGAAGAAGAATTATCAAAAGTGCTCCAATTGGTAGCTACATAAGTAACTATATCTAGAAATGCTTCAAAACCTCTAAGGTAATAATTGATAATCCTTCTATTTCAATACTTTTTCCTTGTTCTTAATGCACCATTAAGAAAACAAATGGATGAAGGGTAACTTTTTGCACATTGTCCTTTGCTTTCTACCGAAATTTCTTCCTAAAATTGACTTTTTCGACCACTTTTAGCCTTAAAAATGAGATATTGGCTCTTTCTTATGAATTTCCATGGGCTACTAGAGCTTAGCATTTTGATTGAAGGGTGATGGCCTGATACTATATTTACTTTTTTTAAGTCGCTATTTTATTAGTTATATTTTTGGAGTGTTATGATTTCTTCTGCCCAAACTGGAAAAAAATGTCTATAGTGTAATTTTATTAGACGACTAAAACAAGCACTTTTGCAAGGTTATTTAGGGCATGTTTGGGAATGATGGGTGAAATAGTGATTTTAGAAGAAGAGATTTATTATCTATATTGATTACAATTGATTTTGTAAAATTGATTTTCATAATAATCATTTTTAAGTTTGGTTTAGAGTGATTTTCATATAATCAAAAGTGATTTTGAATTATTATGTTTGGTTTCAAAGTAATTCTAGAATTATTAAATTACTTAAAAGTAAATTATATTTAAAAAATTATTTAACTAAGCAATTATTTAATTATTTACTAAACAATTATTTAATTATTTACTAATCGATTATTAAGCAATATAGATAATAAACATCAAGTTAGAATATCCAATTTGACCCATATTTAAAAAAAAAAATTAATAAATATCAGTGCATTACAAATTTCAATAGTATTATATATATATATATTACAAAATTGAAAAATTGAAAATTAAACTAATATTAAAAAAATGAAAAGCAAAAATAAACGGTAGAAGTTGATCCGTGAATCTGGGAAAAATTGAAAAATAAGATAATATTACATAAAAACGCTGGAGTACAAGGTAAAAATTTAAGTTTGATTCCCTTTAACCAATGAAGCAACCTCGAGTTTGTTTTAATAATTGAACATTATATTAATATCACTATTTATTGAATTTTTTATATTATTTAAAATAATAGCCATTTTTAAAACAAAATCTCACAATCACTCACTAAAAATCACTAAAAAATTACCTCTCAAGTGATTGACCGGGAATCACTAAAAGTGATTTTCAATTCTTCCAAAATCACTTTTATACCATTGCCATACATCACTATTTTGAAATATAATTGATTTTGGGTATGAAATATAATTGATTTTGGTACTTTCAAAAAGTCGATTGTGACCAGTTAAGTTGATCTGCAAACTGCCATAGGAAGTCCATTCAATTATCATATGATTGCTATATCTTTTTCTTCAGATAGAGGAACTAGTCGAAGGTTGTCAAAAAAGGAACTTCTCGATTTCCCAAGGAAAGGATTCGTTGCCACAAGGAAAGTTGTCCTCACTGTCCCTAGGGACAGTAGCTCTTCAAACTCAAGCAGCAGCAAAGACGATCCTACAAATCAATCCGAGGCAAGACAGTCATGGTTTTTCTTTTCTGCATTCCAATGAATCTTCTTTTTACTATTTTTATGGGAGCAGTCATGTATTATATATATTATCTGCTTCTTGAGTAGACTGTGAATGCATTTATAGAATGCTTATCAGAGAAGATTTCAGCTGATTTTTGTACCTACAAACACAACAGTGCAATGATATTTTCCCTCTTTTGGGGTGGGGGTGAGACATGTTTTAGTGGGAATCGATGTAGAAATTTTAGTTAGTATTCTAAAAAAAAAACTTGATTGTAGAAGTGGAAAGAGTACTTGTATAAATCATGATGATAAAGGAGAGATTTTATTGGCTAATGGCTCGAGGATATAATGGCTTAAGTTACATTTGCCAGTTTCCTTTGCATGTGCATGTCCGTAAATAAGTGAAGTAGCTGCCAACAAGAGCATAGCTCAACGGCATGATGTACCGCCTAGTGACCATGAAGTCCTAGGTTCAATCCCCCACCCCGACATGTTGTAAAAAATAAAAAATAAGTGCAGTAGCTTTTATGTTATCATAGAGCAGGATCAGTTGAGGACTTGGACATAGTTTAAACGAAAAGCATTTCCAATGAATGGTAGATGAAAGGCATTGTCTGAGATGACTTTTTTATGTCCTTATGTGCTTTACCATTGTATTATAAAATATTACTAACCAGCTCAGAGGGTTTATGCCTATCACCAGAGATTCAAAATGTTTGGTTTTGCATTAATCTCGATTTCAAATGTTTGGTTTCACATTAATCTGATCTAACCTTATAGTTATCCTGATCCATATCATTGAGGATTATCAGTAATCACAAATGAGTTCTATTTCACAATTTTTTTTTTGTTTTTTTGTTGCAGAAAACACCTTTTGGGTACTCGAGGAAGGATGTTATATTAATTGGATTGGGTGTCACAGTTCTTGGATTTGGGTTGAAAAGTGGATTAGAGCAGGTAAGATATTTCACTTTCCTTTAATAACGGATTGTTCCTCCGAATCGCTTGTTTATGTGTTTATAGAATTCCAAGGGGGAACTTTCTCCCCCTCTCTTATAAACTGGGGAGAAAAACTTTGCAGTTGCTCTCTTTTATTCTTTTTTAGTTTTTTCCAACGTTATTAATCCAAAAAGATCATCAATTACCATTGTACTTCTTGTTGTGTGATATGCTCTTCAAATTAGTGGAGGTGCTTTTTGTAATAGCTCTTTGATAGGTCTTATGTTGTATGTAACACATTTCATATTATCAATGTGGTTTCTGATTCCTATAAAAAAAAATAAAAAAAATTCATGCTGTTCACTCTGTTTTTTTTTGTTTTTGATTGTTTTGAGTAAAACAAATGGGGTATTGGAATTTGATCCTCCAACCTCAAGAGAGGTAGTACATGTCAATTACCGCTGAACTAAGCTCACCTTTTCTGTTCACTCTTTGTTGTTGGTCTAATGTGCAATGTTTTTTTTCCCCTGCCCTGGTGTCTTGTGCAGTTTGCTGGGTATGATCCTATGCAAGCAGGAAACGTCGTTCAGCTTGTACTGGTTTTGGGTTTAACCCTTGGATGGATTTCCACGTACATGTTCAGAGTTTCAAACAAGGATATGACATATGCTCAACAACTACGTGACTATGAAGACAAAGTCATGCAGGTATGGTGTGATATAACACGATGAAGCCTTTTAGGGAGGAGTACTCCCGACTCAAAATCATCATGTTTGAGAGTGATTTAAAAACACGTTTGAAAAAAGTTTAAACCATTGGTAGAAGGCTTCTGACAGAAGTACCGGTAAGTGTTAGATTAGTAAGAGTGTAAGAAACAAATATTAAAATGATTTGTCACACTCACGATTATAGTGTAATATAACACAATGAAGCTTTTCGCTCAAAATCATCATGTTTGAGAGTGATCTAAAAGCACGTTTGAAAAAGTTAAAACCATTGGTAGACGGCTTCTGATAGAAGTACCGGTAAGTGTTGGATTAGTAAGAGTGTAGAAGAAACAAACATTAAAATGATTTGTCACACTCACGATTATAGTGTAATTTAACACAATGAAGCTTTTCGCTCAAAATCATCATGTTTGAGAGTGATCTAAAAGCACGTTTGAAAAAAGTTAAAACCATTGGTAGAATGCTTTTGGCACAGATACCGGGAAGTGTTGGACTAGTAAGAGTGTAAAAGAACCAAAGATTAAAATGATTTGTCACGTGATTAAAGTTCTCTTTTGCTCCTGAATGAAGATTAAAGATTGTCGTGACAGTTTTGTTTTAATTTTCCAATAACTTTCGTACCGACCTCGCTATCAATTCACTGTCTGTAGAAACGCCTGGAGAGCCTTACAGAAGCAGAGCTAGTAGCATTGCTCGAACAAGTCGAGGAAGAGAAGAGCCAATCAGCTAGCGGCGAACAGGTTAATTGAAGTCATTTGGAGCAAGCCCTTGTGCATATGGTATTCTATATGGGCAGTGTAGTATTAGTTTCTGTTGCTTAAATTATACATTTTAGATAGCTGTATGAAAATACATAATCATTAATACATAAGTTGCACTGTACTCTGTTCTTTCAGGGAATTGAATCAAAAGATTCAAAACTACCTGGTGACGATTCTTCCATCTTAAATAGATATAGGAAACTGAAATTGTAATCAGAGATGTAAAGCCTTGAGAAATAAGGATTAAACTTTAACATGTGGGGTGGGTGATCGAATCCGTGACCTCTTGATCACTGAGGTCATTAGTCTATACAATATGTCGGTTGACCCTACTATGCTTATGTTAACAAATTTATGATTAAATATTAAATTTTAAACTTAGTAACTAAGTTTGGGCTTTGAAAAATAATTTTGGATGGCCTACAAAGGGTATTAAAAAAAAAAAAAAAAAATCTCAACTTGGTTGCGTATGGGCGATTGACTTTAGTTTAATTGGTTATCTTATAACAAAAAATAGTTTTATTAGTTGGTTAAAGGAATAGGGTATGTTAAATTGTTAACAAGTTGAGTTAAAAAAACAACAATTATTGATGAAACCGTTTTTAGAGGAGACAAAATGAAAGAGTTGGGGGAAAGAAAGAAAGTCATTTTGAAAGTTCTTCATATTTCTTGGAGTAATATTTACAATAAGTTGTTAATGATATTTGGAGTGAGATTTACCATAACTCGTTTGTTTTTATCTAGTTTAAATGTTTGTTTGCATAAATTTATTATATATTTTTTATTTAGTTCAACCCGAGATGAAAAATTTGAATTTATAATCAGTTGGTTGTGAACATATATTTTAACTAGTCGAGTTTCAAGTTGACACATATTTTTATTATTTTGTTTAGAAAGTAATAGTTTTTAAATATATTTTATTAGTTTATTGCTAAATATAGTTTTAATAGTCAAATGAATGTTCACCCTTTTATTAATATTGCTCAATTGCGAACATGAACATGACTTAGACCTGAAATATTAATGATCAAAAAATCATATGTTATCTACCACCTCACAAATTGTAGAAAATAGAAAGAATAAAATTATATTTAGTAGATTATAGAATAAATATAATTATTATTAATCAATGACCCAGATGCTTTCACATCAGGCTTTTTTTTAATTTATTTAGTTCATATCCACATTATCACATAAGGGTTTCGTCCGATGAAAAACCTCAATTATCATTATTATTAAAGTAGGAAAAAAAAACCTGAATGATTATTATAATTATTTTTTCCGGTATAATGACAAAAAAATCTCTCTCACGTAACGACCCGGTCCCGGACGACTCTTCTCCGCTAAGGAATTTTCATAATGAACGGTTCAACCACGTAAATCAGCCGCCATTTAACCGGCCTGGTTGAACCGGGTACGGTTCCCTCCGCCGCCTCGGGGGATTACAGGCCCACTGCATGTTCGCCACGTGTCCCATTTTGCCACGTCATGTTTATTAATCATTATTATTTTTTTTTTTTTTTTTTCATATTACACCAGATATTTTATTTTGGTTCAATACCAACAAAATCTTACCTTCCCCTGAATAAAGTTTTAAAAAAAAGAGAAAAGGATAAGAAAAAATTACCGGTTTCAGAAGGAAAAAAAAAA
This sequence comes from Herpetospermum pedunculosum, assembly GCA_028017165.1. Lineage (NCBI taxonomy): Eukaryota > Viridiplantae > Streptophyta > Magnoliopsida > Cucurbitales > Cucurbitaceae > Herpetospermum > Herpetospermum pedunculosum. The sequence goes on from CM051530.1 coordinate 3,606,181, forward strand.
AAAAAAAAACTAAATTATTAAAAATATTAAAAAAAAAAATTTGCTATTTGTTTTAAAAAATACAATTATCCTCTAAAACAAATTGAAGTATTATCGTGAAACTTTCTGTCATTATTTCATAATCAGCGTTTAAGATTGAATTTCCATACGTTAAAAATGATTATGAGATAACTTTAATCTTTTTTAGTGTCCGGTAAAATATATTATAAATTACAGAGGAAATCAAATTTTCAACCACGTTGTGTAAAATCAGTTAATGGTAGTTTTTGAGATTCACGTCCCAACAAATTTGAAATCTCTTCTAACTAATTCTTAAAAATTTCAATTTTATCCTTAATTTATCATATTCTAACTCTTCAAAATTTCAATTTTATCTCTAAAAATTTGAAATTTACCAAACACTTATTTGATTCGTATTACAATGATTTTTCTAAAAATACATTTGACACATCAATTATTTTAAAAACAATTCTAAACTAATCCTTAATGTAGTCAAACATCTCCATTATTTTCACATCATCTTCATTGTTGTCACATCGTTTTAAGTCACTCTGCATTATTTTAGGTCACTATTATGCCAATTTTTCTTACAACAATCTAATAAATTTCAACTTCCATAGTAGTGTTGTATTGTTAAAAAAAAAAATAATAATATTGCAACTTTTCGACGAAGAATATGATATTTTTGAAATAGAGGTAAAAATTCGGAATTTCGGAGTATTTTGTTTGATAATTTAGCAAAATAAAAATAATAGTAATAATTATCGATCGGATCCGATGCTCACACCTGTCGTCTTCTTCGGACGAATTGAATTTATAAATTTGTTTTTGTTTTTACATTTTTTTTTTTTTTTTTCCCTTTTCACTCGATCTCTCTCTGTGTGGAGATGCCATGGCCGTTTCACTCTGTAACATTTTTCTCTATGAAAAACTTACTCGGATGAATCTCTCGCTCTTTCTTCCAGTTTTTCTCTTCAGTAATTTCTCTCTCTAGATTTTCGTTTTCATTTCTTGCTTTCCAATTCGTTCCATTCATTTCGGAATACAAACGTCTATGGTTGCTACATGGAATCCAGTTCGTATCAACGATGATAGAAGAACCCTAATTCCGCCATTGAGATGGCAATTGTGACCGGAGATCGCTATTTGGAGAAGCTGGTGAAGTTTGTGGAAGAACAGGCCGATCCTCTCATCGAAGGAAGTTTGGTGTTGAAATTAAATCCGGCGGGATTGCACTACGTGCAGTCGAGATTGGAGGCTTTACATGAACTCGAAAGTCTTTTAACCGGAGCTCCAGTTGACTACCTTCGAGCTTATGTCTCCGACCTCGGCGACCACCGCGCGCTTGAGCAGCTCCGACGAATTCTCAGGCTGCTCACATCTCTAAAGGTCGTTTCGGTGCTTCCACAACCGTTGCGAGACCCGACGCCGCTGTCTTTGTTGCCGTTTGGACGTTTGAAGGTTTTGGAGCTCAGAGGATGCGATTTGTCGACCTCGGCGGCCAGAGGCTTGCTGGAGTTGAGGCAAACCTTGGAGAAGATCATTTGTCACGATTCTACCGTACGTATTGAACTAATTGCTGCCTGAAAGATCGAGGATATGCGTTTGTAATGGTACTTTTAACTTCTTTTCTCATGAAGTCTATTGAGTTTTTCTAATACGGCATTTGTTTTCTTAAATTGTTTAGGATGCTCTGCGGCATCTGTTTGCAAGTAGGATTGTTGAGGTTAAGAACTCTCCGCAATGGAACCGATTGTCATTTGTTTCGTGCGCGTGCAATGGCTTAGTTCTCATGGATGAGTCTTTGCAACTTCTACCTGCTGTTGAAACCCTTGATCTGAGCCGAAATAAGTTTGCAAAAGTGGACAATCTCCGCAAGTGTGTGAAACTGAAACATTTGGATCTTGGTTTTAATCATCTAAGGACAGTTGCCTCTTTTACTGAGGTATGTACTTCAAATAATGTTCTTCTCTAGGCCACTTTGTGTACTTCCTTTATAATGTTTTGGAAGAAAGTATGCTGGTTTTTGAAAAAAAATATTTGGGTGCAAATTAGTTCCTTATTGCCATATGTAGCTTCTGTATTTGATACTCGACTGTTCTTTATGGTTCTGAGAATCCATTATTTTCTGGACCAAATCTTGTATCATATTTTGTTAGATTCTAAATTCTTCTGTTTTAAGTTAGCAAGAAAGTAGGAAAGGTTACCTCCATCAAAAACGAAAGAAACTTTGCTATGTTCCTTGCTGCTAAACGTATACTTTTCATTAAGCATACCATGACTTATAAAGTAAGTTTAAGAATACTGAGAATGAAGTTATTTTGATGGTTTCTATACAATATTGTTTCTAAACAATCAAATTTATGAAATAACTACAAAACCTTTCATGAAAACAAACAATCTTGCCTGATTTAACAATTATAGTCACAGAACTTGCCACTTTACTGTGGTCAATCACCGTTATTAATAGTTCACCAGAGCGGGCTTTTTCCTTCCTAGAAGTAAACTACCTTACTGTTGTTGTTTGTTAAGATTTCTTATGAGTTGCGAAGATAGAGAAAAGCTATTGTTCACTTCATTCTTTTTGAGTGCTAGCAGTATCTAACTTGTCAGGTGATTATTCTGAGATTTGAACCCAATGTCTATATTTCAAGCATTATGTTGTGGTTGGCTTGAATAACTGAATCTATTGTATGCATGGTAACAAGATGACTACAAAATTCCCTTCTTGGATGTGTTGAGAGCTTCTTTTTGTATGTTTTAATGTCTTTGAATTATCTGTTTATAGCATTTGGTGAATATTTGTGGTTTTGATTCTTTATATTATGACCTTACATTGGATTTACTGGTTTATTTTAAATTTTAATGGATTTTTTACCCCCCAATATGTAGTGTTAATTAATTAATTACTGATTTATCGGGGGATCTTGATTTGCTTTCGACCTCAATTGCAAAAAGTTATCATTATTTTTATTCAGAACGAATGTGAAACTCTACTTTGAAGCTTTTGAGTTCAAAACATTATCTTTTCTGCTTCAAGTTGTTGTTTTAGGTGTAGTTTCGGACCCATACACGAATATTGTTGGAAAATGCAGGTCCCTTCGCGTATAATTAAACTTGTTTTGAGGAACAATGCTCTAACTACATTGCGTGGGATTGAGAATTTGAAGTCACTTGAAGGACTTGACGTGTCCTACAATATAATTTCCAATTTTTCAGAGCTGGAGTTCCTTGTGGATATTACATCTTTACAGAATTTATGGCTAGAGGGCAATCCCTTATGTTGTACACGGTGGTACAGAGCAAATGTGTTCAGCCTTTTCTCTCATCCAGATAACGTTGGTTTTTTTTTTCCTATATCCATATTTTTCTTTTCTTTTTATTTCATTTATGAAATTTTATTGTCATTAATTTTTAAGAATTTGATTTCGAGAAGTATGAGAAAGGTGCATTGCATGCAACTAAAAAATGTTAGTTATTTAGCCATCTTAGTGCGATATTGTTTCTTTTGTTTATGGTTTATTAGCTGAAGTTAGATGACAAGGAAATCTGCAAAGAGGAATATTGGAAGAGGAAAATTATCATTGCTAGCAGGCAGAAGCGACCTGCAAGTTTTGGATTTTATTCCCCAGCAAAAGATGGTGTTCAAGGAGAGGGGAGCATAAACAGGAAGAAGGTAGGTGGTTACTTATAATGAAAGATAGACCATTGCATGTTGCTTTTGAATCAGAAAGTGCTATATTAGCGTAGAAGTTCTCGCGAAGAGAAGTTATCTTAACTATGGTGTACCCTTGCACAAATGCTTATAGAAGTTGCATTTAAATATTTATTTCTAACTTTCTAAGCTACAAAATTGAGCATGTTGAGAACAATACATTTTAAGCATAAAATGTTTTGGAACTTGTTTTATTAAACTGCTTAGTTTTTGAAAATGCTCGAATACAAACTTGTTGAAAAATATTTGTGATATCACTTTAGTTGCAGTTGGTTGTGTAAGAACACTAGATTTTTTTTTTTTTTGAGTAGTTAAGTGGATTATATGAAGTAAACAAGCATTTTCTAATGTTTTGGGACTTGGGAGAAATAAAGTAAATAAAAATCATTGGGTTCGTCCCCTGGAATAGTAGACTTGAGACAAAAAAAAATTACTCTTTCTCCCTAGGTGTTTCAAGTATGCCCTCAACTGATGGGTTTTTGTTTTTTTTAATAATTGTATTTAATTAAATTCTCAGTTTAACTTGAATAGTGGAATGTCATATAAAAGAAAATGAATTTTAGGTTAAGCACGGTATGAAAATGAAGGATAGGGATTCCTTTGCGCGTTATTCTTTTTTTGAGAAGAAACAAATTCATTGATGAATGAAAGGAGCATAAGCTCGAGCACCAATAGGTGAATTACAAGAAAGAAATCCAATTAGCAATCAAATAAGATAGACTGAAACTGGAAAATGGAGGTTTACATTTACACCAATATAACGCATTGAACACGATACTGTCCATAAACCTATCGAAAGATGAGAAAACATCCTGGAAAATACGAGCATTCCGTTCGCCCCACATGAACCAAAGGAACACTCTATTGATTGCCAACCAGATGGTCTTCCCGTCACCACGAAAAGGAACACTCTATTGATTGCGCGTTATTCTGTCACATCACAATAGCATAGGGATGCCATATTAATGAAATATCAGTTTCTTATTTAAAAAATGCATGGGGATGACCTTTTTATAAGTGAGGAAAATAAGTTGTTTAAAGAGAGATCCTTATTTACAATTCACCAGTATACGTAATGCCATTTTGGAAAGTGATGATTAATTATATTGGTGTAAATGTAAATTACCTTTTTCCAATTTCAGTATTTCTTATCTGACTTACAATTGGAGGTCTTTCTTGTAATCACCTTTGGGTGCTCGAGCTTTTGCTCTTTTCATTTATCAATGAATTTGTTTCTACTCAAAAAAAAAAAAAAAAAAAAAAATGATTAATTATATTAATATTTTGCAACGTTCATTTTCTTCCATATTTCAATGGTTTTTTGGATTTAAACCTGAATTTCTTATTTTTCAATGTTCACCTTAATCCTTTATGTTGCGAATAATACAATTTTTTGTTATTGTTTTGCAGAGAACAGTTTCTCGAATTGCTTCGATTCATAGTGAAGAAGAGAGTACTTATTTCTGTTCTGATCAGGAGTCTGTATGCTGTGATAATGATACTCATGGCAGAGCGGAAGCAACATTATCTGATAATGAAGTTGAAGTAGTAGATTTGATGAAGAAAATTGAATTTATGAAGAAAGAGCGTTCTGCACTTTGGCTGCGAGAGTTTGACGACTGGATGGATCACGCTCCTTCAAATATTGTTAAGGGCAATATCAAAAGGGCTGTTTTGCACCCTGGGAAAGAAAATTATATGAAAAGTAGGAAAACTCGACAGCATGCTGGTGAGAGCTCAAGATATAAATCAGAGTCTATACAGGCATCAGGAGATGAAAGTAGTACAAATTTTGTGGAGTCGGATAATTCCTTTGTAGACATGCCTAGTGATTTGACTACCTCCAATTTCTTTGGACTGAATGGATCACTGGGGAATGTCGTTGAGGTGCCCCTATCAACACATAGATTGGATCTTAAAAACGGTCACCTTAGTTCTTCATTTGAAGGAATAGGTAGTCCATCCACGCAAATGAAGAGCTTATATCCTTTGTATAATAGGTCCCAGGGAGGTCAGGCGAAGGTTGAAGATGTTAGTATGTCACCATTGGATGTCATTGATAATATATCCGAGTCTCACTCATCCTCAGCGTTCCATGGATCACCACCCCATTATCAAGAGGATATTCTTCACCGTCGACATAACTTAATGGAAGAGATTTTGCAATTATCTGCAGAGTCATATTCAGTTCCTTCCTCGGATAGCTATTCCAGCAATAGTGAGGATGATATCTTTCCCTTTGGACCATTAATGCCAGAAATTGTTCAACCTGCAGATGGTAAGTGTCTGCATGGAAGTGCTGAAGGTCAGTTGTCATTACATCATGGTAAAGACGGTACTTCTAAACAGTGCCATGAATTTCATCTGGTGGGAGAAAATGGCACGTGCCTTTTTGATTCATCTGTTGATGAAACTTGTAGGATGCAGAAGTCTGTTTGTCAAGGCTACAGTGTGCAGTTTCCAAGCCATGTTGTTCCTGCCGATGCTCATGCCTATGGAACCGATCATTCAATCCAATATGAGAACAGTAAGCAGAGGAATAGAGAAAGCAAGAAAAAAATGAAAAAAAGAGTTGTTTTATTGTCAGGACATACTGTAGTTGGAATGAAAGACAGGCACAAAAAGAGAAGTTGTGATCCGAGTGTTTATGGAGCTGATATGGGAACTGAACTAGAAAATGAAGAATTTATTGAAAACTATTTCAATTTAAATATTGCGGATTCTGAAGCTCATGAAACTTGTCGGCAGTATCTCAAATGCATCTGTATACTCGATTCTGAGCTAGTCTACAGGTAGGTTATTTCTTAATTCCTGTGGAAATATTTTTCTATGATCCCATGTTTCTTATCCACAAAAGAAAAAAGAAAGAACGGAGACACAATTGCTTACTTGCTAGGCCTTTGCCAGCACTTTCTCATGAGTTTTTATTTGGTTTTTCCCCTTGTACCATGTTCGTAGTTTCTGGACCCATTCCTCCTCCTCCTCCTGTTTAATTTATACGACTTGATTTAAATAGAAGTTTAGATTATAAACCATCTCTTTCTTTATCTATGTCTTGTCTAGAGTAGTGGAATTCTCTTAGATTTAGCATCATCCACTTGGAAAAAGCGGAAGAAAAAAGACGGGGGAATAATGACAGTATTATTTCAAGATTATTGATTTAAGGCAGGCACCTCACAATTGAGTGGCATGATTTTCTGTCGGATGGTCAAATCATGGCTATTGGGGTTTAATTTCTCTGCAAGCAGTTTCAGTGACCATTTTCTTCTAGTTTATACCCAATGCAAGTGAGGGCATATTGGTTGTTTTAGATGTTGAGCTTTCCCAAAAGTTTTACCAATTGGTTAGCAAATAATTAAGTTACATCATTTTTTTAAAAATTCTCCTGTCTGTATGACTCTTGCACTTAATTTTGATGAGGTTCAACGTGGGTGATTTTGGAAATAGTGAGGAAATAATGATAAAGATACTTAAACTGAGGAGTCTACTTTAGTATGATGTTAAATTATCACTAATGCTATGCTAATTTGGCCATTTAGATTAGCTTTCTATGTAAACCAAATCCATCTGTGATAATAAATAATTAATTGTTTGAGTTATTTTCAAAAAAAAATTGTTTGAGTTGTATTAATTTATCCTGAGTATCGTTTGCTTGACATCGCTTACATTCAAAATTGCAGAAAAGTGGTACTTTTACTGAGCAGTAAAAACAAGTTGTATGTACTTGTTGTTCGAGCTGCTGGAGATGGTTCAGGTTGGCTTTTAATTCATTGTGCATATTTCAAATAGGTTCTTCTGCGTATTGGTTACTCGGGGAACCTCTTGAGTTTCTTAGTTCTTTCTTTATTGTTGTAGATGATTGCTAACTACAGTTTATCTGCCTCATAGGAGCCATGCTTATCTTATCGGATTGTCACAGCGTGGAAGATATTAAAGAGGTCTTTGTTGGCCTGGGACTTCAGGTTGTGAGGTTAGTGATATTTAGATAAATTCGGTGATTGTGGATAGCTCACATCAATTGAAACTTTCTTCTTCTTTTTAATTGATATAGGGTTTGCATGGAGAGAAGCATAAAATATGTGTTTGTAACTAGATGCATTGAGAAATCAAGACAATTACTTTGTATGTTGCAAGTATCTGACATTGGTACACCTAGAGACAAGAGCTTCTTAAGAAGGTAATCTTCCCATAACTTATAACAAGTTTATTGTGATTCTGTATGTACATGCATTATTATATCTTACATGCATGAAAATGGTGTGCATATTGATTTGGATGTCTGAGGACACAACACATATCAGCCTTACGTGGCTTTTAGTGATTATATCTTACATGCATGAAAATGGTGTGCATATTGATTTGGATGTCTGAGGACACAACACATATCAGCCTTACGTGGCTTTTAGTGATTATGCATGACCCCACATGTATGCTTACTCACACTGCCACTTTTGGATCTGTACTATCTTTCTTTATTGTAGTAGACTTATGTTTTGGATATTTATATGGCAGTTTGGAGCAGGTCCAGGTTGAATTGTTTGAAAAACAAATATGTGGAGGTGCAAAAGCTAACTTACTTCAATATTCTATGGTGCTTTTTTGTTGCAGTGAGATACAAGGTAAGCTAGTGCTCATCTCACGTACTCTCTTTGTTCATTCCCGTAGTATAATTGATGTAAATGTATAGAATCATGCTATTTATTCTTAATACGCAATGCCTTTGAGGATAGCAGGAAAATAAATGGAACTTGATTGTTTGTGCTTTAATGAATGATCCTTCAAGGTGACAAGGATCTGGCTTGCTTTAAAAATTGGAATTAAAATATATCATATAATATAATTCGTGACTACAAGGAAGCATATGATATGTCCCAACATAGAATTTGTGATTAGAAGTAGATGTATATGGATTTTTCCTCCCTAGAGAACTTGGGTGGATGGATGGGTTTTGCAGTTCCTTGTTTCAAAAAAAAAAACTTTTGTCGACTCTGTTTCTTGTTTCTAATTAGATATAATTTTTTGCGTTTTATGTTCAACAAAAGTGTCTTGAAATATTGAAATTTTCTTTTGATATGCAGGAGAATTGTGGCATTCTCGTTCGGTACTTATTTTTGAAGGGCATTTACTTGTATGCATTGAGGACTTAATGCAATTCGGTTCTTTCTCGATTGAAGGCTCATTACCTCCATATTTTGCACTTGATTCATGTTGCTTGATAGCCGACATACTTGAGATGGTAATTTTCTGTAATTCATTGATTATGCCTGTTTTATGTCTAAACAAAACTTGTCTTCCGAACTTATTCTTTTTGTGCTTTCTTGATCATTAACTATGACCATGAAATAAGTTCCGTTGCTTAATTTGTGATGTAACAAGACTATTGAAAGAGAGAATGGGAAGGAATTATTTGAAATATTAGTGCCGAGGAAGAGAAGGCCAAGGAGGATTTAGTCTGTAATGGCACGTATTGACGTGTGTTGTTGGATGCACAAATATGGAGAAAAGAAAGAGACTTCATGGCTGGGATTTGGCTAAAATTAAAATTGAAGAGCAGGCGTTTACTTGATATTTAGAATCTGGCATTTGTCCATTAAACTTCACACTTCATATGGAATTAGGCTATCGGCTTGTTCTTTGTATGAACTTTATTCCAGTCGAAGGAGATGGCATGATGATTTTAGCCATAAAAGTTTAGGTTTGGGATAGTTGTTTTCACGACCTTATAAATTTCAGGAAACGTATTTTTTATGAGACTTAGGTAGCAGTTCGCTCCTTATTTTTTATCCTATCACGTCCAAACTGTTCTCATAGACGTAAACAAGAAATTATCCTCTTGTATATTCTTTACGTTATTTGAAAGAAAAAAAATCATTAGCCATCTTTCTTAAGGCTCTTGTAAGATGTTATTAAATATGAACTTTATCAACAGGTTGTTGAAGTGAAGGGGGCGTTGTGCGTGACTTTATCTTTAGAATTTGCGTCATCAGAGTTCTCCTTAATCCCCAAATCCGACGAGGAGGTCGCTTCCATCAAGAAGAATGAGATCTCATCACCGTGTTCTCTGAAATGGAAGTTCAAATGGTTCTGTAAAGAGAATCTACTTAATTTCGTTGCACTGGCAAAGGCAATCCACCTGGGAAGTAAGGAGTCCTCCTTGCCTGTAAGATACTTATCATGATTGGGGGGAGGCTGGAGAAAAAGGTACATAGGCAATGGTTCTTCATGTTTTTAGGTTCTGATTCAATTCATTCTTTTATTGCTCTAGTGTGTTGAGTGCATTCTTTTTAGTTTGTGATCTTTGGATTACTAAATATTCTATCATGTACATATTTTGTACAGTGTATAACACTATAGGAAGCCAAAATTCTTTATTTCCAGCGTGTTCTTTTTAGAGGGTTATAGGGTGCCTGTTTCCTTGATGAAACTGCTGAATTCAACACTGATCATGAATTGAATTTGTACAAGTGTTAAAGGTAGTATTCCCTTAAAAATAACAAGAGATAATAAAGAATGACGAAAAATCCAGGTATAAGGGTTAAGGAGGTAGTATTCCCTCGCCCCCATCTTGACATGGATTGAATTTGTTATTTTTAGCTTAAATTATGTCATTTAGAGTTAAGTTCAATTACATTCATGAACTTTAGATTTATACTTCTATATAATAATTATAGGAAATGTACTCTGCACCTCAGTTTATTCTTCTTTTCTGACATTATTAACCGAAGATTAACATGACATGCTCATTAAGATCAATGGTAAATTTACCCGTGTGTATGTATAGACTGGGATGAACACGGTGGCCTGTATTATTACTGGTCCACTCAAAATAAAAATGAAAAACAGGCTGCAGGTCTTGTTTGTTCGATATAGCTAGCTGGAAGGAGCCAGTTTCGGCCTTTGGGCGAGTCTGTAAATTAGGTTTCTTCTCCGTCCAGTCTGACTTGTAGCCTCTGTATGCATATTATATAATATATACACATTCATGTCCCCCATAGCTTGACGAGTAGAGGAAGTTGTCTTCGGAGTTTCAATACTGTTTTCAATGAATGATCTAGTTGATTAGGCTTTGATTCCACTGTTTTCTTTCTTTCTTAATCGTTGGTCTGGTTTCAATTCTTGTTAAAAGGTAATCAGCTAGCGTCACTGATGCGCTTTGCTTATGTGATTGCGCCATCAGCCCTTTTCGTTGCCAATATTGGACTCGAGTTTATGTAACTTTCAGCTGCCGTCTCACCCTCTCTTTCTTGTTCTTTCTTTTGGTCCATTTTTATTGTATTTCATGGGTTTGTCTGAGGTGCATGGAGTTTGGTTATGATTGAAAATTTGAACGTATGCTGATCTGAAAGTTTTCGAGTTATGCTCATATGGCATAAAATATGTACCTTCAATAGGTAAGAGGTTCAAATTCTCCATCCTACATATTGTGAAATGTGTGGGTCTGTTTAGTACTAATACAGGAATATTAATGGGAATCGGAGTTTATCAGATGAATTGATTTGATTATATTCGGATTATGGGGCGGTGAGTTCATATATTCTAAATTGGACAGGAATTGGATTTCCTCCAAGTTCTAAGAATAGAATCAGTGGAAATAGTGAAAAATTTATGTAATGCAATGCTGTGCTTGTATTTTAATTCCCAAGTACTGTCCTCTCCAATGGCAGCCAACACCATTCCTTTGGTTGGCCCTCTCCAAAATATTCTGCTCTTTTTCTCTGAGAGGGGTCTTTCACTTGGGAGCAGAAAATTGAAGGAAAAGAATAGGAATTTGCCTTTGTTATTACTTATTAGTGGGTGTTTGACACCTACACAATGGATAAAAGGAATTAGATTTCACAAATCTTTTATCCCTGCAATCCCAAATCTAGGATCTTGTCTATTAATCCTATTTTCCTCTACTTTTTACCTTTTATTTGTTTAAACAAATGTCCTTGTAATTGCTAGCCAACGCATAGTTCAATTTTGGTCTTAGGTTCAATTCTTTCTCTAAAAGAGTTTTCATTCTAATATGGTGTTAGAATCGGGAAGAAAGTTCTTTTTTAGTACATTGGGTAGGGAGATTTTAAGAAACATAATAGATGTCGGTAATATTTGTTGTTGTGCTATATTCATTTTGACATAAAAATAAAAATAAATATGTTCATTTTGACGTGAAAAATGAGGACCATGATAATATGAAATGTTGGACTTTTTCACAAAAAAAATGTAAGTGCATCCATAATGTAAATTTTGAAAGCATTTGAGAGTAAATGTATCAAAATTGACATTTTAGAGATTGCGAGTATATGGATCAAAGTGGTATTTATACATTTCTTTAAAATATAAATTATGCAAATCTTTTCATTTTCATATTTCGGACATTATATACTTCATTGTCATGTATTTGAATGTATTTTTCTGGTACTGAACACAAACCTTCTACTTCGTCTGGAGCACTCGGTAATGAACGTAAAATTTGTCGGAATATGCAAGTCTCTTTAAATTTTGTGGAAGATTATTCCAGTAATTGCGTGTACATTGTGAATCACTATTCCTAAAAGTTGAATTCTAATTTGTGATTTTTTTTAATTTTTTTGCATAAAGTGTATAAGGGAGGATACTATTGACATATTCTTTATCACTGTCAGAATATGACTTATATACAAAGTTATATGAGATCTTGTATTTGTGCTGTTTTGTAAAATAATTTTTCATGGGACAAGTTTGCTATTATTTAGGTTAGTTTCGTTATAAACTTACAAGTTCTTCATAAAAAAAAAATTTAAAATTTAAAAATAAAAATCCCAATAATGATAGAGTTGCATTTGACTCTCAAAGTTTGAGTAATTGAGTAACATGTGGCATAAAAGTAGAGTTGATTGATGGTGGTAGTTTTTTTTTTTTTTTTAATTCAACAACATTAACTGTATGTATTCAAACATTCAAAACATATTTGGTTGACAGTATAATGTTGTAATTGTAATTCAATTATATTTGTTCGATGGTATAATCTCTTAATCAGTTGAATTATTCATATTGGTATGAATAATGGTAATTAGCCACTTCATTTTCAAATAATAGTATGTGAGACATATTCTTGATGATGGTATATTTTTTTCCTTGTTTGAGCTGTAATTTTGTAATAAAAGGACCCTTTCAAATGTGATGTAGTCAACTTCCTTTTTGTTCCTTATGTCATCCTTTTTTTCTTTTTCTTTTTTTATTTTTAGGTAGCTATTTTTACTGCTATAATATTGAAAATAATGTACATGCAATGCAATCTTAGTGAGATATCAAAGATAAGATAAAAGAAAAGCTACGATATTTTTCAACTTTAAAATTAATAATTTTTTTTGTATTAAAAAAAAATGCATTGGATGACCCGGGGCAAAAAAAGGCAAGCATGAGGCATTGAGGCATTGAGGCAGATCTTATTCACAAATCAACCTCTTTTAAACTTGCAAGGCATGAAACATGCTTTTACATTCTTTACACTATTTTTTTCCTTCTTTGTTTAATCTAAACTACTTGACATGACCATAGTTTTCATTACCCTCTAATTCTTCAACAAAGAGCTGAAGAACAAAAAAAAATCAAAATAAAAAAAAATTAAAAAAAAAACTCTCTTTTGGTCATGCTCTTAAACTTGCGTGGAGCTTAATTCTATTTGCTTATATTAACCTATTGAAAGAGATTTAAAATTTACTAAGCATAACAATTGGCATAAGCATAAAGTTGTTTCTTTCACTATCAAGGGTTTAATCTCTTCACTGTGCATTAATTAAATACCAAATCGATTATGATTAAGAGGGCGGGGTTCAATCCCCCCACCTCGCATTAATTGAATCTTAAAATTATACCATAATTTACTTGCTTAAAAGTAGAAGGGAGTACACGTGGAATAATATGAATAACTATTTAGTTTTTAGTTTCGGAACATTGTGTTTGTTTTCTTATAATTTTTTAAAAAATGATTTTTATCTTTCTTGAGAAAATATTGTTAAAAAAAAAAAAGGTAAAAAATAATTTTTAAACACATAAAGACTTATAATTTTAGCAATTAAACCTCTAAACTTTTATAAGTGAATCAATTATATGAAAGTTTAGGGGTTTAATTGATAAATTATTAGTCTCTACACCTGTGAAAACTATTTTTTTTTTTTTAAAAAAAAAAAAAAAATTAGGACGTAATCATGTAGATAAGGAACTCCAAGTAGTAATATTTATAGACTTAACTTTTAAGAAACTAAAATTTAAAAATCAAACAAATGGGGCCTAAATTGAGCTAATCAATTAGCTTCCATTGATGATTTAGAGGGGAGAGTATATGAAGAATAATCTCCCAAAAGAGAGAAGATTCCACAAGCAGCAGCCTAATTAAATCAAATGGCAACCAAATTTATTTTTTGAAAAGATCATTATTAATCAATAATAAAAATAATAATAATCACACATCAAAGTAAAGCAAGGAGTTTCTTCCATTTATTTACACACAAATTGCACGTTTTAGAATTCTTAAAAAAAAATTGCACGTTCGTATTACTAAATTTTCCATCGAGATTTCAGAATCACATGAAAAAAAAAAATGAGTTAGAACGTACATCAAAAAAAAAAAAAAAAAAAAAAAATCTTTCAACATTTTTTTTTTTTAGAATAAAATTTAGTCGTCGTGTCTCTCTCTTTGAGAAGAACTCCTCCAAAACCCGGTCTGAGTGAACCGGCCCCACATTTCCTCTTCTAACTGCATAAAATCTTCGCCATTTGCCACGTCATCCATAATTTTGTGGGCCTCAAAAGCTTCAAGAACGGGCCCCACCGATCCTTCATGAGAGGCCGCCTTCCGTTGCTGAATCAGATACTTCTTCTTCATTCTCCGGTGTCGTTTTCTCTTATTCAGCGCCTTCCGGCAGAGTCCCGCCGGCATCCTGTACACAGCAAAGATAACGATGTTCAACACCGTCCATGGACAGCAGCAGAAAATCGCCGTACATTCCGCCGCGGAACCGCCGGCTACTTCCGAGAAATGGCGTCTCTCTTGCCGCGCATCGATTTTCTCGTCTTTCAGTGACGATTGATGGCGGATCCCCGAAGATCGGAGGAGGAGCTTCCTAGCCATATTATGAGAAAACAAAAAGAAAAGAAGAAAAAACAAATTTGGTGATTTATCAGAGGTGGAAATGATCGATGAAAGGGCGTTCCATCCGCGATTGGGATTTCAATCGATATCGAGACGCATTTCGGAGGAGAAAGCGAAACGAAGAAACAGAGAGTGAATCCACCGTGTGCGGCGGTGGGGGTGGGGGGGAATTAAAGCGAGTGAAGAAGAGGAAGAGGGGGAGGAGAAGATAAAAAGGAAATTTGTGAGCGAAGAAAACGGGGAAAATTGATGGATTGTTACTTGTTTAGAGAGAGAGAAAAAATAGGATTATTGCTGCGGCCATTGTTGTTCAGATTGAAGATCCAACCAACGAACCAACGAAGAAGAAACAGAAATCAAAGGAAGGATTTTAATTTACTAAGAAAAGAAAATTTGCTCTGTGGCTATGGCTATATATCATCAAACAAACTCCCGATTGTCTCGATTTTCCAGTGTTTGGCCTAAAAAATAATATATATATATATATATATTTTCATTATTAATCTATTCGTATTTTTTTTATTCTTTTTTGGGTTAAATTATAAAAAATACACCTCAACTATATATGAGTTTTGGGTAAAATTATTAATCTAACTCATATTTGTATGATATAAAAAAAATGAAACCTGGACGTTGGATGTGTTAAAAATTGATGAAGACTCTATTTTATCGATTTAAAACACCAACGTCAAACAAAACTATGAATGTATTTCAATTTTTCCACCTCATGCAAGTACAAGTTAAAATTTAACCATTCATATCAAAATTTTGTGTGTATTGTTAATGATGCAGACGGTTTTTTAAATGTTTTTCATAGCTCATGAGTATTTTAAAAACTTTTAAAAGTTTATGGTTATTTTTTAAATGAAATTCATAGATCAAAGGTATTTTTTTTTTTTTTTTTCTATTTCCAATAGTTATAAGTATCTTGGTCCATTTGATCATAGCTTGGTAGATAAAACATTAATTATCATGGTTCCATCTCCCAACCTTTGATGGTTAAACTATTTTATTTTTTTTTAAGTATTTTGATTATATTATGTTTGGTTAAATTATCATTTTAATTCTCAAACTTTTAGAGAAAAATAAATATTGAATGTTATTGTCATAAAATGGTTGTCCTTAGTTAATGATGTTGGTTCAAATTTCGTATGTCATCTAATAATTGTCGATCTCTCATAGGGTTTTTGTAAGGATGACCCACCCCTCGAGGATCGTGAGGTTTTTTTACCCGATTTTTGAAGACTTATGTTTTTTTTACCTTCTCTCGTGATAAGCAAGTGCACAAAATCTGTAGTACCATTCACTGAGCACGATCACGAACAGACAACTATGGTGCTCTCGTGCTAAGCGAAAGGATACGAATGACTTTTCACCGGGGGGAGGACACTTGCTTATCAAGAGAGAAGGTAAAAAAACATAAATTTTCTAGGGAATGTCAAAAAAAAATTACGCTCCCCGAGGGGTGGGTCATCCGTACAAAACCCCCTCATATATTAGACCAACTTTTGGAAGGAAAAAAAAAAGTCAAAGTCAACCTGGCTCAGCTAGCATATGTATGTGTTGAGGATCGAGACAGATTTGGTTCAAATTCCCTACCCATTGTATTAAAAAAAAAAAAAGTTTTTTAAACAAAAACAAATTTTAATAAATAAAAATAACTTAAAAAAAGTTGGATTTTTTTTCATAGTTATTTATTACAATTATTAAAAATATTTTGAATGAATGTAAATAATTTTAAATACCAAATGTCAAATTAAGCCATAAAAATTTTAAGCAATGAGGAGAAACTTCAAAATGAAGCAAACAGAAGGTAAGGATGATATGTAATAATATATTCTGCACCAACAATTTGGAAGTTGAATTTGATTTGATATTTGGATTCATAGCCAAATAAGAAGAATAGGGCATATAATACTTTTATTTAGTGGAGAGCCAATTCACTCATTAAAATAGACATCACTCATCGTGATTGGGCCTCAAATAATTCCATGGTTCTAGATGCCTTGATTAATTTTTTTTTATATGGTTTCATTTAACTCGTGTTACATTTTAAAGATTATAGACATCGACAAGTTAGAGTATATACGTTTGGTGAAGATGAAGACGTTTTGGAAGTGGGTCTTTTTGTTACCGAAATACTTCGGCGGGATGCCTCTCATATAACCTTTTATTTCGCTCATATTTCTAGGTCCCATAATCGAGTCGTCCATGTTTTGACTCGTCGTTCTAGTGCGAAAGGGATGTCGATGGAGTGAGGAGGAAGTCCACCTGAGTGGCTTTCCGAAACTCTATCTTTTGACCTCTCGTCGTTTTAAGTTTATATTTCTGATTAAAAAAAAAAAAGTGTTTAATTACATATCACAAAATATTTGAATTATATACGTGATTGAGTAGTCTGACATTAGTGTCTCATCTTATAGGTTGTAAGTTCGAATCTTATCTCTTATTTGTAATGTAATATTGTCAAATTAATTTTTACTATACGTTAAAATTTTGAAATCATAAACTTGTCACATCACGACGTTGTCTGAGAAAAAAAATGACTCAATGAAACTATATAATAAAAATTTGGGTAGGCCAAAATCCAACTAAATCTCATATTAAATTGGTAATTTTTTTGATAACTCGTTTCTTTCGTTTGTCGTTTTTTTTTTTGTTTTTTTTTTGTTCTATTTTTTAATAAAGAACAGTAAAATGTGTTTGATTATGGTTTCTTGTTTTTTTTATTAAAAAAATAAAAACATGTTGGTAATCATTTCCATTTCACGTTCTCTAAAGTTTTGAATTAGAAAGGTCAAATCTTATATTTTAAAACTAAATATCCAAAATTTTATGTTATAATCATTTTTAAATATTTGTAAAAAAAAAAATATTACCAGATACTTTTATTTCTAAAAAAAATGACAACAAACAATATGAACCATAAACATAAACCTAATACAAATGACTTATAAGGATCTTAATAATGGATGCTACTGTTTAGATTCAGAGGTTTTATGTGGATTAGAATTTCTAAAACTCATCGTTGTGAAAAAATTCAACAATAAATAATAAAAACTCGAGAATCAACACAAAATTTACGTGATTCATTAATGTTGTGTTAGCTACGTCCACAGATAGACAGAATAAAATTTACGTGATTCATTATTGTTGTGTTAGCTATGTCCACAAATAAGAAAAATAGTAGTTTGTATTACGAATCAGAGAGATTAAAAAATTACAAACAATAAGGCGGCATAAGTTATTGAAAAAGTTTATATAGGATACATATCTAATGATCTAATACATAATGGATCAAACCCAATATAAATACATAAAGGTAAAACTCAAACCAAATTTTGGTTCGAGACCGTTGCCCCCATACCCCATCCGAGCGTTTCGCTTCTGGACTTCGTACCGAACCGATCGTAGCGAGTTATAACAGATCCAAAACATTTCAACATCCATATTCTAGTTTTGTTTGACATCATTTTTTTATTTTTTTTATTTTGCCATAACTAACACTAATTGAAGAAAATTATCTATTATTTCCTATAAGATCATATGTTTCAAATCTTGTCTATCATTCCTACCTTTGTTTTAATAATAATAATAAAAAATTAATTTTTTTTTAAAAAAAAAAAAGTACATTTGAGAGTTCAAAATTTAAAATGTAAATCGTACTCAAACGGTCTAAAGAACTAAAACCATTGAATCCTCTTAAGAAATCCTGACCGTCGATCGTCTGATCTTAACTCGTCTTCCACTTTCCCTCTCTTTTCGAAGATCCCTCATTTTCAAATTTTGTTCGAATCACTGCCCCGCTCTGCTCTGCTCTGTTCTCTCTCTTTCTCACAGCAGCCTTCTTCTCCAATTTCTTCTGCAAGAAGAGATTCCACAAGCAATGCCGTTCATATCGGACACCGCCAGTGCAATCAAGAGCCGATTCGGGTTTCACGACCATACATCGACCAGTGCCAATCCTCCACGGGCTTCACCGGATTTTCCTAAATCGGCGATCAAGGAGAGTGCCGCTCAGACTTCGGCTATACGGAGTATTGCCGATTTCAACGATGAAGATGATGCAGTCGGTGATGTTGCTGGATCGTCTGGCCAGATCTTTGAGCTTCGTGAAGATCCATCGTTCTGGAAGGATCACAATGTGCAGGTAACTTTCGGATTGTTTTATGTAGATTTGATTGATACCAGAAGTAAGCTGCAAAATAGTTCAATTGTGGTTCAGCTGATTCTTATTTTCGTAGATGAGATTAGGAAATCTTTGAGATCTGCAACTGGTAGAAATTATTTTTATTTTAACATGTTCAATAAACTGCGGTGATGATAGTTATGTCGAGATTAACTCTGAAATTTCATTGACTTTTCTGTTCAAACTTCAAAGTAATCATCAAGATTTTCGGCTGTTAAACACTCACTTTACACGGCTAATTTACATTTGGAAGTTTGACCTAACTCATATATCCTATCAGAGTATTTGGAACTTATTGGTTCTCAGAATTAAGAATTGATGTTAGGTCTGGGTGGATGAGGAGTTAGCATTAGCTTCTAGTGTTACTTAGTCCTTGTATGTTGCGTTTTAAGGGTTTATAACCCCGCTTATGAATACAGGTGATCATAAGGATTCGCCCACTTAGTAGTTCAGAAGTATCTTTGCAAGGCTATGGAAAATGCGTCAAGCAAGAGAGCTGTCAGACTGTTACATGGACAGGGCATCCTGAATCGCGCTTTACGTTTGATATAGTTGCAGATGAGAATGTCAGCCAGGTAGTTTTTTTTCCCATCGATTACGTTCTTTCATTGCACTTTCTGTTCAATTGGACTTAATTTAGCGGTGTAACAGGAGAATCTTTTCAAAGTGGCTGGATTACCCATGGTGGATAACTGTGTGGGAGGCTACAACAGTTGCATGTTTGCATATGGCCAAGTAAGACGTTCGAACTTTCCTTGTTGATTCTGCATATTGGGTAAAGGTTCTAGAATTTTCTTTTGAAGAAAGTTTTTGGAGATTTTGTGTACCACAGTAACATATAAAATAGATGATATTCATATAGTTCCTGGATTCTGGTGTGACTCATGGTGGATGTTATTTGAGTACAATCGTTTTTGTGAGCATATATTTTTCCAATTTGTGGTTCAAACTTCAATGATTCGAATTTTTATGTCTAGACTGGAAGTGGAAAGACTCACACCATGCTTGGAGATATTGAGGGAGGTACACGAAGACATAGTGTCAACTGTGGGATGACACCTAGAGTATTTGAATACTTATTCACGAGAATCCAAAAGGTGTGCATCTCTTTACTATGCTTTATTCAGCATTGAGGAAAGTTTCCTTGCTGATGCCAATCCCTTTTAGCAGTTATATTGTACAATTATTTGTAAGATTTTTGGGTAACAGTACTTAATTCGATTATTGTATTTTAGGAAAAAGAGGCCCGCAAAGATGAGAAGCTGAAGTACACTTGTAGATGCTCATTCCTGGAAATATATAATGAGCAGATACTTGATCTACTGGACCCATCAACTAACAACTTACAGGTAAGAGTAATATTTTGTAAGTTTTGTTTTGTTTCTATAAAAAAGAAAGCTTTAGTAACCTGTAACTGAACTGTGATACTTTTGGAAGAATAAATGGAATCACAGAGCGAAAACAAAATCTTTAACTTTCTTAAATATGATGTTATTTGTTCAATTTTATCAAGAGATCCTTTTCAAAGTGTAATAGAATCAAAATGATTATGAATAGGAATAGCCTTAATCAGCAACATTCCCCCCCCCCCCCCCCCCCCCCCCACACACACACACCATTTTTCCTCCTTTTGAATAATGAAATTATTGGATGAATAATGCAATTTTCCTATTACCCCTTTATATTAATCAATTTGGTTTGGATTTGGAATATCAATTTTTATTTTTTAATACGTTACAGATTAGAGAAGACAGTAAGAAAGGAGTTTATGTAGAGAACCTCAAAGAGATAGAAGTTACAAGTGCTCGAGATGTTCTTCAGCAACTTATTCAGGTATGTTCTGAATGGCATTTCAAAAGCTCTGCAGGATTGAAATCAATTTTTCTACGACTATTGACACTCTTAAGCCTTTTCGGACCATTCAATATTCATGCATGCTCATCAGTATAAAAGGTTCAGGAGATTACGGGATAGATATAGTTTGCTAACTTTTATTGTGAAATTAAAAATGAAAGTTAACTATGATTTCAGGGTGCTGCAAACAGAAAGGTGGCATCCACCAATATGAATCGTGCTAGCAGTCGTTCCCATAGTGTATTTACATGCATCATTGAAAGTAAGGTAAATTTCAACATTCACTTTTTATGGAGAGAAGTTTATAACCCTTTTAAATATAAAACCCTTTTTATTGCTTCCATTTTAAGATTATTGACGGTAAATTAAATATTCTCTAGTGGGATTCCCAAGGCGTAACTCACCATCGTTTTGCTCGACTTAATCTTGTTGATTTGGCCGGATCAGAAAGGTAAATTATCCATCTTACCGACTTGTCAAGCTTTAATCTCCTCCTTCCGCCCCATTCCACTATGCTACTTTTGCAAATGAAGTAATTAACAAGAAGACAATGCAGTTCAAGAAGCTAGACATTAATTTTTTTTAACATTTTTCACCCTGTTGTCATATTATCTTCATTGTTGTTTTTGCTTGAATGTCTTGAAAAGATAACAAAGAAAACATATGTGCTTCATCTTTATGAATAATTGAAGTATCTTATTTTAAAAAAAAAACTATTGAGCCAACATGAGCATAGATCTAATCCTCACCCCCACATTTGTTGTACTAAAAAAAAATATTGATTAGTTTCACCATGCGTTCGAGATTTTTATTCTTGAGCTTTATAAATGGATCCTAACCAGGCAGAAGAGTTCTGGAGCTGAAGGTGAACGTCTTAAGGAAGCAACTAATATCAACAAATCTCTTTCTACATTAGGGTATGCCTTTAACCCTTATCTTTAATTTGTAAACTCGTAGCAACCAGAATAATTTTCTAAGCTCAAGTATTTTGGTTATGGAACGTGTAAACCTACAGGCTTGTGATAATGAACCTAGTGAACATGTCCAATGGGAAGTCACTTCACGTACCTTACAGGGATTCCAAGCTTACATTTCTGCTTCAGGTATTGAAATTTAGTTTGTTATGTCAACGAAATTTTATCACATTACTAAAGTTAAGCAACTTAACTTCTTTGAATTTCATTAAAAAAGTGACGAGTACAATATAATGTTCTTTTATTCGTAGCAACTAAAATATTTTTTGTGCACTAAAAGGTGCTCGGGTTTATTTGGCATACAGTTTTGCCTGAATTTGTGCTGTAATTTAGATACCTTGCAACAAGTTTGAAGCTGAACTAATATTTACATGTTTTAGAATAGTTTGTGTACAACCAGTGTAATTTTTGTTTTTTTGCCTTTTTGTAGTCTTACTGCAACTTATTGGTTGTTTTATGAACTTGTATTGTATCAGGATTCTCTGGGAGGAAATGCAAAAACGATCATAATTGCAAATATCAGTCCTTCAAGCTGGTTAGTGAATTGAATTGCTATTGTACCAATTCCCACTTAATCACGTGGATACATTTTTTTTGGGTTCAGGTTTTTTCTTTCTGTATTATTCTCTCTTTTTCCTTTTCTTTTCGTATGCAATCATATTGAATACTTTTTCCATTACGCTTGTCTGAATCTTTTAAAACTTTGTTTTGGGTCCTTGCAGCTGTTCTTTGGAGACGCTAAGCACGTTGAAGTTTGCACAACGTGCTAAATTTATAAAGAACAATGTATGTTTTGTAGTCTCATTTGTATCCTTTCTTTTCTCTGCTTATTGAAGGAAGAGTGCACATAGTAGACAACATGAGCTCGCCATCCACTAGATATTTATTGAATACCTTCGAACCTTGAAGTGATGTTAACAACAGTTTTCTTCCGTGCTCATCATAAAATATGTGCTTTTACTCAGGCAATTGTGAACGAAGATGCTTCAGGAGATGTAATTGCCATGAGGCTACAGATTCAACAACTTAAGGTACCAAGTTGCTTCAGGAGATGTAATTGCCTTTGAACTTGGCTTGTATTCTTTCATCCAGCTTGTTACATTTTCTACATGAATCTGGAACTACATATGAATTAACAGCAACTTAGGGTTTTAAAAAATTTGTGTTGTTCGGGTTATTGCTAGTACTTACACACTCGTGCAATTTTCAGAAAGAAGTTTCCAGGTTACGGGGTTTAGGTGGTGGAGGAGGAGATGATCAAAATAACGACAGTTTAGCAGTAAGCTTTCCGGGATCTCCAGGAACCTTAAAATGGGAAGGACTTCATGGATCAATGAGTCCTTTTACAACTGGTAAAAGGATGTCTCAGGTATTGACCTTTACCTCTTAAGCTGGAGGAAATTATTATGAAATTACTTATTTGTTATTAATTTTGATGTATTTCAGAGAAGAGACTATGAAGTTGCCCTTGTTGGGGCCTTTAGGAGAGAAAAGGATAAGGACACGGCGTTGCAAGCATTGGCTAATGAAACTCAGGCAGCTATGCAACTGGTACGTTAACCAAAGTATTGCTGCTTCCTGGTTCATGGCTGCGCAGCACACTTCCACATATAATTATTCTTGTCATTAATGAAGAATTTAGATAATGATGGAAGTTGGAAGAAAGACATGGAGATTGGCATTTGCTTTCATAGAAGATAATCTAGTTTCTCATTGCTGACAATTCTTGTTTGGTATGATTAGGCCAAGCAAAGAGAGGATGAAATACAAGGTCTTAAAATGAGACTACGGTTTCGAGAAGCAGGAATAAAAAGGTTGGAAGCAGTTGCTTCTGGAAAGATCTCTGCAGAAACGCACTTTCTAAAAGAAAAAGAGGAACATTTGAAGGAAATTGAGGTTTTGAAAAATCAGGTTGATCGGAACCAAGAGGTGACCAGATTTGCTATGGAAAACCTGCGTTTGAAGGAAGAAATTAGAAGGCAGGTTCTTTCTAACAGCTTCAGCCATCTTTCTCCGCATGGCTATTTTCTTCTCTAGTACACTAAAGAAGCTTACTATAATTCAGGATCATATGGAATTATTTCAAATATAAGAAATATGTATAATTTTCTTGTCAACTGTCACTCAAAAGTGGGACTGATCTTGAATTTTGAGACGAGATTTATATTTTAGAAAATATATACGATATTTCTGCATCATCAGTAATCTTCCTTGTTATTTCCTTATCTAAGCTGCATTAATCTACAGGTTGAAGTCATTTTATGAAGAGGGCGAACGGGAGATGGTGCATGAACAGATCATGGTATTGGAAAGCAAGGTAAAAAAAAGTTAACAAGGAATCCTCATATAATTTTTTACTTCAGAATTTATGATAAAAAGGTTTTTTATCAATGAAATCGTTTCACTTCTAAAAAAAAATATATATATTTTAGCTTCTCATGAAACTATGTTTCTTGCAAGCAAACCTACAGTTACTGGAAGCACTTGATTGGAAACTTATGCATGAACCAGATCCCTCGTCAATCCAGGTACTTCTACAAAAAAAAAAAAAAAAAAAAAAAAAAATCTGAATTTTATGGTGAATTGTCATCAAATGAAATTTATTGTCAAACCCTTAATCTTCTATATGTAAATGGCTATACTGCAGAAAGGAAATTCTGACATGATAGCAGATGTCGATGACGAAAACTTTCTTATTACCAATCAGGTTAGATCGAGTTATTTTCATACTTTTTTCTTCCAATAGGAGAGTGCTCCTACTTTACTAGAAGAATCGAACAAAAATGAGATTACTTCAACCTTGATGAAATTTGAGCATAGTTAAGTTTATGATTGATTGTGAACGCTGAAATTAATCCTTTTTCTTTTTCATTTTTTCTTAATATTGATTGATTGCTGAAATCTGTTTCATTTGCAATAAGCCTTTCATCAATTTGAAAATTTAAATGTACAGAATTACTTTTATATGGGGAGAACAAAACATTGGGGCATTAATTAATAGTCATATAACCATTTGCGCACTTTTTTTTTACAACATGCGGGGTGGGGGATTCGAACCTCTGACCTCTTAGTCAATAGTTCATACATTATGTCAGTTGAGCTATACTCATGTTGACTATAAATTTTATTCCTCACGCATTATTTACTCGAGGTTTTCACGGTTCTCTGCTCATCTTTCTAATTTAGGGGCGTGGATCACCATGGAGATCTTCAATTAACGAGGAGAATGAATTCCTTCGCATGCAGGTGGTAAACTTTGTACAATATGGGTGCAATATAGAATAAAAGCTTAATTCTGTATCTCAACTATATTCTACTTGATTGCTGTCTATTTAGAGTTCGATGATGTCGATATTATTGTTTTAGGCCATTCATAACCAAGACGAATTGGATACACTTCGCAAGGGACTTGAATTATGCGTTGAAGAAAAGGAGAAGTTGGAAAGGTAATATTATATGCTCTGTGACATGTAATAAGAGTTTTGAACAGCTACAATGGTCCGTTTAACTGTTAATATGAAACTTAGTTTGTGAATGGTTTCTGTTTCCTACAATGGTCCGTTTAACTATGAATGGTTTCTATTTCCTATAAAAATAAAGTTTGTGAGATGGTGTTCTTCTGCAGCTCTGTTGTGTTCTTTTTTCTATGCTGGTTCATGGTTCACAAGTTGAACTTTTATGATAGCAACTAAATGCATCTGATCTTGCAGGCGTGTCGATGAATTGGTAGAAAAACTCGAGACTAAGGTGTATACTGGACCTATGGATGGAGCTAATCAAGTTGAGCTTCCTTTGGCATCAAATGACATGCCCACCATCAATTTTAGCGACCAAATGGAGTTGAAGACAATGGTTGACGCTATTGCTGCTGTTAGCCAAAGAGAAGCAAATGCTCATGAAACAGTAATAGCCTTGTCTAAAGAGAATGATGAACTGCGGATGAAGCTAAGAATTTTAATAGAGGATAACAATAAACTCATCGAACTTTATGAAACAGCAGCTTCGGAATGCAAGTACGGAAATGTAAATCAAGTTGAAACTGCACAGAATGATGCTAAAGTGATCGAAATTTCCAATGAAAAAGAGGCTCATGAGAAAGCAGTTGAGAGGCTACAGCAACAGCTAGTGGAAATGCACGAGGAAAGTGATAAGTTAATGAGTTTGTATGAAGGGGCAATGCAAGAGAAAAATGAGCTCAAAAAGATGCTTTCTTCTCTAGAACGCACTAAAGTTGACACCAGAGGGGAATCTGATTGTATTGAGAAGTTTGTTGAAGTTGATGAAGGGATGAAGAAGGCATGCGTTGAACTTGTCAACTCCAATGAAGCACAAAATTTGGTCTGTCAATCTGTACCGCCTGAAATAGAAATGCTCGATGAAGGGGGCGAGAACGATGAGTCCATTCTAAGCCTGGAAAATTCTATTGAAGAAATAAATGATGGTCTTGTTGCAGATGAATTATTATGTTCACACACAAACGTTGATGTGAAGGGAGGGAGTGTGATGGATGAAGCAGACGAGTTAGTTAAAGAGAAAGGTATGTCGAATTTCGACAATGCAGGACAGATGCATGTTGAAACTCAGATGGAAATTGACCCACGAGCTCTTATTGTAGAAATGTTACCAGAAGATTTAAGTATAATTAGAAAGAAGCTCGAAAGCGTGGATGAACGCCTTTCAGAATCAACCAGAACTGTCACTGTTTTAAGTTCACTTGAGAAGATGATATTCGAGGCCGACAAACTCTCAAAACAGGTTGAAGTTGTGGAAGATGAAGTTCAGTTAAAGCAGAAGGAGGTTGAATCCTTTAAACTCGTCTTATCAAGAAAGCAAGAAAGCAGAGATCTTGCACAGAGCAAGTTTTGTGCTCTGAGATACTCTCTCACCAACTTTTCTTCTTCGATATTTTATTTCGAGCAACGAGAAACAAGGGCAAGAGCAAGGGCAGATGCTTCAAAGTCTTATTTGGACCAGAGGAAAAACGAGTTGGCCTTCCTTCAAGCACGTAAAGAAGAAATCGAGAGTCGATGTGTAAAGATTCAACAATCTGAAGTGGAAGTGAGGAGCAACCTTGCAAGCTTAAAATCTAAATTAGATGAAGAAAGTCAAAAACAGGAAAATGACAAGGTCCTCTTTGCAATAGATAATGTCGAAAAACCCGATCCCCAACCAAAGAACTGGCAATTCGCTGGTCGAGCCACAGACTTACTCAAGTCTGCAGAAGAGAAAACTAAGTTGCAAAATGAGTTGAAGCTAGCTAAAGAAAAACTTGGGGTCATAAGAAAGGAACTCGAAGATTTGACAAGGAAGTCTAGGAAGGTTGATAGCGATATCGAAGCTGTTCAGTTGGAGCTACAGAAAGCTTCAAGGTCTGTCGACGAGATGGAAGTCGCCGTGCAAGGAGTAATCAACGAGAAGGAGACACTTTTGGAAATGAGGAATGCTGGAATGACAGAATTTGAAAACATTGTTTTGGAGTACCAAGAATGCCTATTTGCAGCAAATCTGAAGGAGGCAGAGATAAGAATTTTGGAAGAAGACTTGCAGATGGAGCTTAAAAGGATGGATGAATTGGTAGCCGCAAAATCTGTAGCCATCCGAAAAACGACCCAATTATTAGAAGATAACAGGCGTAACTCGTGCTTCTTATCAGAAAAAATGGAAGAAGAGTTGAAAAGCATTCACTCTTCGGTTATGGAGGCAAAATTATTGTTAGGAGAGGGAAATCTACATCACAGTTAAGTTTTTCATTTAACTGTTGCCACAATTTTCTGTATATGTGCAGTTGAAGATGATTATGCTGATTATGCCTTTTATTGATTGTCATCACCCTTTTTTAAAATTTGTTTTCAATAAACTATTCTAAATATGTTTGTTGAGATAACGAATATCCCCTGATTTAGTTGATTCTTATCCCATTTTTTCATCTTATAGGAAAGCTAATTTAGGTAGAACATGAAAAAATCGACACCCCTCAAATGAAGAAGAAACTATTATGGACTCGTTGATTTTAAACAATTGAATCATTGCCCTGAGTGAGTTGTAATATAATGTCATAAATTACATTGCAAGTGGAGAAAACTTATCACTCAAAGGTTCAAAGCCGTCTGGAATATCCAGAACCCCCACATTTTTTGCAGAATATCAATCCTGCAAAGAAATCGAAAACTCGAATTAGATAGAAGTACTTGATTATTCAAAAACATTGCTTACAAGAAACCAATACGTGGAGAACAAAAAAGAGGAGAAAATTTGAACCCTAAAAACCCTACAAATAATGTAAAATTTGATTTCAGTTTTGACTATTTTTCAAAATGGACCTCTCAGAACGTACATTTAGAAGGATTTCCCTAATAGCATCTCTTTGAACTTAAGTTTCAAATTGATAATGGAAACTTTCTTCGATAGAGTAGATGGGCAGCTTGATCTAGCCATTTTGGTAAGGTTAAATTATCAAAAATACTCTTGAACTATGAAAAAAGTTTAAAAAATGTCTTCATTTACAACACACCTGAAATTCTGATGTGGACGGTTAAATTCTAACTTGTACTTTTTTGACATGGAAAAAATGAAAATGTGGACGTCTGAGGTGTTAAAAAAAAGCATGAAAATCCTATTTTATCGATTCAAAAGATTAGGCCAAAATCGGTGGAAAGTAGATAAGTTATCCACGTTTCCATGATTTTTTTAACACCTCATACGTCCACATTTTCCTTTTTTCCATGTCACACAATTACAAGTTAGAATTTAACCGTCCACATCAGAATTTCATGTTTTTTTGTTAATGGTGATGGCATTTCTAAACCGTTTTTCATAGTTCAGGAGTATTTTTGATAATTTAGCATTTTGGTAATAAAAACTAAAATTAGGATTTTATACATATACGATCTAAAAGCAGATAAAATAAGATCAATATACAGAAAATTATTAGTCACCAGTTAGAAAGGAACAACATAAATGAACATCTCTTCAGTTTTTTTCCCAACACCCAACATATTGTAGGACACAGGCTGGTCATCGGTTGTGTCGTAGAGATTTCAATCAACAAACTATAACAAAGAATGCTTGATGTAATTTGAAAGTATAAGAAGATAAGTAAATACCTGCACCCTTACACACTTTGCAGTCAACTAATCCTGACTGTTGCTGCATCTTACCATTGTCACAGAAGACACACTTTGTGCCACCTGCACATTGATGTTAGCCAATTTTTTTAGTAATGAGATGTTTAAGAAATCTTTTGATACAAAAGCTTTCATTCATCGAAAATTAGCCTTGCAGAATACCAACTATATCAAGTAGCAGTTAATAGCTAATTCTATATTCTACAAATTCCACTCATTCATGATCATTAGGGGGTGTTTGGGGCACCAACTTAGAGTTGGGTGGACTGACTGAGTTATAACTCAGTTCACGTTTGGCCCACCGACTATTATAACTCACCGTCAATATAGTAACTACACTGAATTCAATAGTATTTAATATTCATAGACTATTATAACCACCGACTATTTTAACTCACTTAGCATCCCAAACAACTCCTAGGAGTCTATAGTTACATAATCAAAATGCAATTGAACCTTGTTAAAGTTCCAGGATGAAATATATCTATATGTGAAGGACAAGTAATGTCCTCTCTCCCACACTTGACACTCTGTTTGCTAGTCTAAGGTTAACTTTGAGTTCAACGATCTGGAGTAGAAAATTGAACTTCTAACCTTTTGGTTTAGGATATATGCCTTAACCAGTTAGCTATGTTGAGGTTAACTTAGTCTAAGGTTAACTTTAAACCAACTAAACAAAAAAATTGGAAAACTGAATACAGAGTATAGATTGGTTCAATGGGCAGTTAACAACCACTTCATATGTTAAAGACTATGAATATGATTATAAGATTGCTTCCTCTGGATTAATCCCAACATATGTACCCTTATTTGATGCATCCAAAACTGCAATGTTCAATGAGCAGTTGAAAGCAGGGTCTTTTTGTGTTGTAAAACCATTCAATCAATAAATAAAGTCAATGCTAGGAGAAGACCAAAACAGTAATGTAGTAATAACTTCATATTGAAGCCCTTAATATTTGAGTTCAACAATTGCAGGGTTAAGCATCGAACCTCCTACCTCAAATGAATGAGTATATGTTAGTTAACCCTCCGACCTCAAATGAAGGAGTATATGCCCTTAACGAGTTATGCTCACTTTGGCTATTGAATCCCTTAATATTGAGTTATGCTCACTTTGGATATTGAGTTCAACAATTGCAGGGTGGACGATCGAACATCCGACCTCAAATGAAGTAGTATATGTCAGTTAATGTTGAGTTATGCTCACTTTGACTATTGAATTCAATAATTACAGGGTGGAGGATCGAACCTCCGACCTCAAATGAAGTAGTAAATGTCAGTTAGTGTTGAGTTATGCTCACTTTGACTATTGAATTCAACAATTACAGGGTGGAGGATTGAACCTCCGACCTCAAATGAAGTAGTATATGTCAGTTAATGTTGAGTTATGCTCACTTTGGCTATTGAATTCAACAATTCCAGGGTGGAGTATCGAACCTCCGACCTCAAATGAAGTAGTAAATGTCAGTTAATGTTGAGTTATGCTCACTTTGACTATTGAATTCAACAATTACAGGGTGGAGGATTGAACCTCCGACCTCAAATGAAGTAGTAAATGTCAGTTAATGTTGAGTTATGCTCACTTTGACTATTGAATTCAATAATTACAGGGTGGAGGATGGAACCTCCGACCTCAAATGAAGTAGTAAATGTCAGTTAATGTTGAGTTATGCTCACTTTGACTATTGAATTCAACAATTACAGGGTGGAGGATCGAAACTCTAACCTCAAATGAAGTAGTATATGTCAGTTAACGTTGAGTTATGCTCACTTTGGCTATTGAATTCAACAATTACAGAGTGGAGGATCGAAACTCTAACCTCAAATGAAGTAGTATATGTGAGAAGTAGTATATGTTAGTTAACGTTGAGTTATGCTCACCAAGCGCTTAATCTTGGTACGTCATAATTCATGGCTAAGTAACTTTTGGTAGTATGATGGGTAACATCTGACCACTAAATTGGTTAAATTGAAAATTTGAGAATCTAAAATGCAAGTCTGAAAGAAACTATAGTTACCATTTCCAGCACAACGCTCACAAGGCACAGGACCACCCTGCAAAACCCAAACCATAAGCTTCACGAGAAAGCCCTAACAGAGGTCATAAACATTACATAAGAGGAGAGAGAGAGAGAGAGAGAGGTGAAAGAAGCGACACCTTAAGACCAAGGAAGAGGGAGAGAGAAATGGCAACCAAAACACTGGAAGTAGCAAGAAAAGTTTGGGTGTCCAATGGCGCGTCGAAGGAATTGAAGAGCAAAACGGGATGGATTACAGAGGCGATTGGGTGAATCGCTGCGGTGGAAGAAGTGGTTGTAGCGGAAGCACAAGAACAGCAGTACAGTAGAGGAGCTTCGGGTTTTAGCAATGGAAGCTGTGGGAGAACGGGAAGTGCGGCGGCCGTAGAAGGTAGCGCAAACATGGATGGAAATGGAAATGGAAGAAAGAGATTGTTGTTGTCAGTCTCAGAAGCGATTTTGGGTACGAAAGTGGAACCAGTTGAATTGGCGAGCGGATGAGGATCGTTTGCAATGCCAGTTCCTAATTGTGAATCAAAAAGGATAATCGTCCCTTCATAACTGATTTTTCTCTATGGTCTATACTTTATGATATTTTATTTATTTGCCTAAATTATAATAATAATTATTAATAAAAAAAAAAAACTCCAATTTTCATTTGTTTCCAAAATATTCTTATGCTTTCCAAATAATTTAAAAAAATGTTTAAAAAAGATTATAAAACTTTCGTAACATTTAAAGGGTCAAATTAATAAATAGGACTCTATAGTTTCAATTTGATCCTTTTGCAATATTAATGTTCACTGTAATTTTTGTTATTGTTATTATTATTATTATTATTTATTTTTAAGTACACAACAACATAACCAAAACAGTTACTTACATAAGCATTTCAAAATTAATATTGATGGTAGAAATTTGTTGATTTCAAAAATTACAATATTACTCTCTCCCTTTTATAAGTGTTGCTTTTGTATAAAGGATATGTATATTTTTTTTTAAATAAATGACAAAGTTAAGTTGTATTTTTTATATTTAGTATTTATATTTTTACATAAAGCATGACCATATTATGGCTCGTACTGGCATATTGGGTAACCGGTCATGTCTCCACAATAGGTAAGCGAAAATCTTTGTTAGGGGTCGTTTGGCCCACGGAGTTGGGAGGAGTGGAGTTGTGGGGAGTAAACTTACTCCCCGTTTGGCCCAAGAAGTTGTTTAACTCGGACAAAAAATATCAACTCCCCAGACTTCTACAGTAATTACTATTCAACTCTCCTTCATTTCCCTCTCTTTATCTCTCTTCCTTTTACAATATTTTTTAATTATTTAAAAAAACATAATTTAAACAAAATGTGTAAAATGACTAAAAATGCAATTCAACCTATTTTTTATTTTAAATATAAATTAAGTTGTTGGATTAAAATTAAAATTGGTACTTAAACAAAATTTAAAATGTAGTATTCAAGAAGAAATAAAAATATAGCTTATTTGGATTCACTTAGATTAATGGATTAAAATCTTTCAAATTCACATGTAATAGTTAATCGACTATTGTACGACTATTTGTTTTATTTCAAAACGATTCAAATAAAATGAATAATTAATGTGAATGATATTGAAAAAAGAAGGTGAAGTATGGTAGTCAAAGTTATTTTGGTTATCTTCGAATAAATTTGTAAAGGATACATAAAATAAAAAAAACACAAAAATCGTATTCTTAAAATTTATTGGAAGAAATTCTTTATAATAAAATATGAAAAATTATAGAAAATAGGTTCTAGGTGTAGTGCATATAAAATTACGAGTTTAAGTGGGTGGAAGCGAGGAAGAACGTGTTTGACACATAGATATGTTTATGTTTATGTGTTATGTTTATGTTTATGTGTTGTTTTTTTTTTCTTTAGAGAAATTTGTAAAATTTACTTACACTAAAAAAAAAAAAAATATCACTTTTAAAATTCATAAAATTAAAAAAAATTAAAGATTGAGTCTTTAAAAAAATAATAATAAATATATATTATTGATAATTAAGGTAAGAGAGATTAAAAAATTAATGTGAGGTATTGTGTTCAAAAATTACTTTTTGTTATCTCCAAAGAAATTTGGAAAGTAGATAAAATAAAAATAAATCATTGCATTGTTAGAATTTATTAGGAAAAGTCCTTAATAAGGAAAATTAGAAAGTTTGTAGAAAAAAAAATTGTGTCGAAAAAACTAGTAAAATAAACTCAGATTTCAAAACTTGAGGTTCAACAACTCATTGTAAAAAAAAATATGGAAAATTATAGAAAAAAAATTGTACAAAAAAATAGCTAAAATAAATCATCATTGTTCAGATACTGATTTACGTGGAGTGGATTTAGACGGGAGGCGAAGAAAGATATGTTTGACACATGAATAGACTATACTTATGGGTAGACAATCTTATAATTCATAAAATTAAAGATGAGTCCTAACAAAAATATATATATATATATATTTGATAATCAATGTAAAAAAATAATGTCAAATATTGTGCTCAAAATTATTTTTGTTGTCTTCAAAGAAATTTGTCGATGATAGATAAAATAAAAATAAAATATTTCATTTTTAGAATTTATTGGAATTGGAAGAAGTTCTTAATAAGAACATTTTGAAAGTTTGTAGAAAAAAATTGTGCAGAAGAAAGCAGCTAAAATAAACTCAGTTTTCAGAACTCCAGACTAAACAACTCCCTGCTCCAAACACACCACAGACTTCAGAACTCCAGACTAAACAACTCCCCGCCCCAAACAGACATACCTCAGAACTCCCCAGACTAAACAACTCTCCAGACTAAACAACTCCAGACAAAACAACTCTAACTCCCCCAACTCCTTGGGCCAAACGCCCCCTTAGTGGTCAAATCGTTTGCCTCATTAAAAAAAAAAACTTAGTTGGACATTTGACACAAAAAAAAATTGGAGTAGTTATTTTGGAGAGTTTTAAAGTATGTATTTGGAGCAATGAGTTATTTAGTATGAAGTTCTTAAATATGGTTATAAAGTCTGAGTTTATTATAGCTGTTTTTTTTTTATCGTTTTTTTTTTCTCTATAAATTTTCAAAATTTCATTAGTAAGGACCAATAAATTATAAAAATGTTTTTTTTTAAAAAAAAAGTTATCTATCATTTACAAATTTGTTCGGAAACAACAAAAATAATTATGAGCACAATAATTCATATTCACATTCTTTTTTAAATATTGTTCACATTGATGATTCATTTTATTTGAGAGCTCCTTAATAACATATCCAAATAAATTTAAAAATTTCGATGTTTTTATTTCTCTTAATTTTATAAAGACTATGTTTTGGAAGTAGCATAATTCAATTTTACGAAAAAAAAAATTAAATATCATTTTTTTAATTAAAATGAACAGGAAAAAAAAAAGTTAGATTCATGCAATAACCTAACTTGTCTTCCATGAGACATCTACAAAGCAATTGGTCTTATTAACATTAATAAGAACGATGTCGAAAAAATGATTTTGTTATCAATTAATAACCGAAATCAATATAATATACAAGTGATTTCAAGCTCAGGAAAACAGCTTTTTCGTCTACCGCACCCATTTGTATTATTACAATCATGCTAACCGATATGCAATTGACTGAACAAGACATATGTGCGGGCAGGACGACTTTGCTTAAGACCAGAATGCTACCCCGGCTCGAACTCAAGAACGAAACTCAAGTCATTGTTCATTCTCGTTCATGCTTGCTATAACAATTCCTTACGAGAGGCTACTAGACTTGTCTAAAAGAAGAAAAGATGCACGAGCCACTCTTTTTCTCATATACGCTATTTTAATCTCGTGATTTGAATTGAAGGCATATTCCCTGCCTATGCACTTGCCTTTACTTCCTATATTAGCCTATTGATATTATTTTTACAAATATATATATATATATATATATATATATATATATATATATATATATATATAATTTTACAAAATAATTGAATGAAACCATTTCCCGATACACCACACAAAGAATCATGTGAATGTAACAATAGCTCTTGATTATTCATACTTCATAACATCATTGAGCATTTTACATTAAAAAAATTAAAATAAAATAATGATTCTTCAATTTCTTTGTCATTTTCAGAAAAATACCCAAAATTCAGAAGCAATTATAGAAACAACTCAACAACAAAAATGCCTCTTAATCTTAAACCTCAATTTCATAGCAATTGAAGTCAAAGATCCACCTCCACTATCGAAATCCCCAATCAGGAAATCTAAACCACCAAAAATTAAAGAGGTAAGCTGAAGGAAAAGAAGTGAAGAACTATAAGCAGGGTTGAAGAATTCATGTCGGAGAGAGAATCAATTTCAAAATTAATCACCAAATCAAAATCAAAATCAAAAGTGTGAGGATGAACTAAAAAATCTCTCAATCATCCTCATCCCAACGGCAGACAACGACCATTGAAAAATCATCGCCGATGAACTTTCGCCGACTGTCTCCTTCTGCACATAAATCCAAGTTAGAATGTTGTTGTCGACATCCTTTGCCTTTGCCGCCGCTTGCGACTTCTTCTGCGTCAAGTCATCCGTCGGAAAAATAGTGCCTCTTCCCTACCGAGTTTCTTCCAACAATGATCAACTGTCGCTCGAGAATCTATTGTCATCTTGTGCCGCTGCTGTCGCCGGAACAAGGCGTTCACAGGCGATAACAAAAATGGAGGGGGAAGAAGGAGGCGAGATAGGAAGAGAAAGAGAGACAACGAGGGAGGGAGGGGAGGCCATTTCGAGTTGAAGGGAGAGAAGTGAGAGAGGAAGGGGAAACGTCACAAAGGCGTGAGCAAAGCGATTTTATTTGAATTTTTTTTAGGTTGGACTTCAATCGTATTCCGAATAGCTGGGGCCAAAAACTCCTGAGTTAAATTACTCGCGGGCTAAACAGGGAGTGAACTTCATATGTCCACTCCCCCAACTCTTACTCTCCTCTCCAGGCCAATCGACCTTTAAGAATTAGGATTCATCTGGCACATGAATTCCTAACCTTTTAAGATAGTCATCCTACTTCGAACAGAATCTCGTGAATTGACTTTACCAAGATACTGCAATTTTTTATTTTCAAGGACATCTCTGTTAGAATTTTGAATATGTAATCGAATTTGACAGAATTTTGAATATATAATCGAATTTGAGTTAGTTAGGCCCCGTTTGATAACCATTTGGTTTTTTATTTTTTTAAATTAAGCCTATAAACAATACATTTACATATGAATTGTTTGGTTGTGTTATCTATCTTTTGTAGTGTTTCCAAAATCCAAGCAAAAAAAATGGAAACAAAACAAAAAAAAACTTTCAAGAATTTGCTTTTGTTTTTGGAATTTGGCTAAAAGTTGTAATGTTTCCTTAACAAAAATAAAAGTTATTGTAGGATTTCACACGTGGATGTATGATTTATAGGCTTAATTTTCAAAAACCAAAAACTAAAAACCAAATGGTTATCAAATGGGGCCTTAATGTTTTTAAATTTTAGATTTCAAATACTGTTTTTTTTTTAAAACTAACCATTGTTATTTACGAATTTTGTACACCAATAGTAAAGAGGCTACTGACCACAAAACGAGTGACGAGAATGACAAGTCCGAACACCCTATGGTCGAGTACCTTCTAAACCTTCTCTATTTTGGCTCTTTGTTTGACGTCAAGTCTCATAGCGATTTCACTTCCACAATGCTTACGAGAACGCACAAGAGGAATTGTTGTCTCACATACGTTTATGTCACCGACGATGCTATCAATCTTCTCACTGAGAGGGATTCGAATTTGATTTCAATTTCGATTTGATTTTTAAGAAAGCGATGGAAGGCGAAGATCCAATTCTCATTGACTCTGTTTTGCTGGTATAACAAGGGTTTTTACCCAAGCACGTGAGTTTCACGTGCATGCTAGGTATGATCAAGCTAATGTAGGGTAGGGTAGAGTTAAATTTTATTTGATTGGTTAGGGCTTGTTTGGTAGACAATCTCGATTTCGCTTTATGTTTTTAGATTCACTCGGTTCAACGAATAATTGTTTGATATGCAATCTAAATTATGTTTTTAAAAATTATTTTCGAATTTTGTGATCTAAACCATATAAATTATGAAAACAACATTTTCTTTGTTTTTAGTGTATCCAAATTTTGATTTGCCATTTTAAAATACATTATTAAATTATATTTAAAATAATAAAAACTTAAATAAATACGACTAATCTTACCAAAAAAAAAAAAAAAAAAATAATAATAATACTTTGTCACGTTCTTCAGGAGCGCAACGCAGCGTTTAGTAAGAGCACAAAATTAAAGTTGCGGTCTCGCGGGATAGATTTTTGGGGTTCCGACACATGCTAATAGGCTACGGCTTCATAACGGTACGAAACGACATGTCGTAAAATAATTAATTCGTGAGTATAAACAAAAGTTAGGAAAACCCTAGCAACCCACCACCAGGCTGAAAACTGCCAAGTTTGCTCCAGTTCTTCAATTAGGGCTTACGAGATTGCAGTTCGATTCAGTTTTGCATTCGGCAAGATGGGGAGGAGAGACAAGCAGCCGAAGAAGTTCAAATTCGAGGACGACGAAGACGAACTTCATCTTCACGGTGTGAAAGCATCGGCGGCGGCTTCGAAATCTCCCAATTCGGTTAACAGTGACGACGACGACGAGGCCAATGAAGATCTTAGCATCAAGATTGTTCAGAAGGCTATGCAATTGCGCTCCGGAAAGTTGCTCGCCCTTGCCGATGATAGTGAGGATGGTAACTGTGGTGATGTTGCTGGCGTTGGAGCAATTGAATTGCTTTCATCGTCTTTGGAGGATGATGACGCTGGTGCTGGAACTAGCGGAGCCAGCGCTGATGGTATCGCCACTGCTTCTGAGGTGCGAGAGTTGGGGAGTAAGAAGACAGTGAAGAAGAGGAAGAAGAAAGTTAAGAAACTGGCAACTGGAGAGCACGATGTGAGTATTTTGCTACTTTTGCTTTAGTTTTTTTGGAAGAATCTAGTGGGAGGGAATGGGTTCTAGTAGGATTTGTTTATCTTTTATTACATTGCCATAAAGAAATATTGAACTTGGTCTAAGAGTGCTCATTTAACCAAAAAGCTGTGTAGTAATGGAATTTTCGCCTGCTTTTGTGATTGGGAGCAAAATATCTGATAATATAACACTAGTTTCCAAAGTATAAATCGTCTAGAGCTTCGCATTTCTCATTGTATTGCTGCTTTCTTTCATTTTAGGTGGTTGTCACAGAAGGAGAGAAGATCGAGACAATTGGAATAATAGATCAAATTGAGTCCGTGGAACCAAACTCTACTGAGACAATTGGAATAATAGATGAAGTTGAGCCCGTGGAACCAAACTCTACTGAGATAACTGATAATAACGTGTTTAGGAAGCTTCTTGTGAGTCCCTTTTAACTGCTCTGAACTACCCATTAAGGAAAAATTAATGTTTGTGGAGGCTTAGTTTTGTTTCTCTCATATATTATTCTACCAGCGTGGACCAAGATACTTTGATCCTCCAGAT
Source organism: Herpetospermum pedunculosum (assembly GCA_028017165.1). Classification (NCBI taxonomy): domain Eukaryota; kingdom Viridiplantae; phylum Streptophyta; class Magnoliopsida; order Cucurbitales; family Cucurbitaceae; genus Herpetospermum; species Herpetospermum pedunculosum. The sequence goes on from CM051530.1 coordinate 3,644,726, forward strand.
AGTTGGGGAACGTGCTATAACTGTGGTGAGGAAGGTCATAATGCTGTGAAGTGCACATCAGTTAAACGAAAGAGACCATGTTTTGTATGTGGAAGTCTGGAGCACAATGCAAAGAGTTGCTTAAAGGTCAGTAAGAAATCATACAAAATCGATCTGTATCTTACTTCCCTTCGTTTTTATTTTCTTACAGCTATCCTAGATGGTTCTCACTTGTCAAATAAAGGGGGGTCCATAGTTGGTCAAACAAGTAATAAATAATGTTAATATCGTTTGAATGTTGAGGTCATGGGTCAGGTCCCGTTGGTTGAAATTGACATTAGGATTTCATTGCCACGTTCAAGTTCCTCACAAGGTAGATGGCGAGTGTAGTGAAAAAATTCTCTTAAATGGAGATGTGCTGCTCTCAATGTATACGTATGTCTATGCATACTTTTTAATGAAAATTAGAAATTATACTCTTTATCCAATATCTTTTGTAACTGAGGTAATTTTTTTATTTTTTATTTTTAACTCTTTATCCAATATCTTTTGTAACTGAGGTATTTTTTTTCTTTTTAATATCTTCATCGTCTTTGAGATTGAAATTCCCATTCATAATTAAGAGACTAGACTAGTATATGTTGTATGGCTTTCCTATGTGAGTAATTTATACACATTCTATCAGTATTCTATTCACAATCAACCCGAGTGTCACTTGGTGTTGTAATTTTTTCTTCTAACACGTTCTCCTGTTTCTTGCTCATTTAGATTTCTTGAAAATTGAAAACCTTCTTCTTACTATTTTTAGGCACGATACTGCTTTATTTGCAAGAAAGGTGGGCATCGTTCAAAAGACTGTCCAGAGAAGCACAAGAATGTTTCTTCAAGCTCAATAATATGTTTGAAATGTGGAGATCCTGGGCATGATATGTTTTCTTGTCAAAACCTTTATCCCGATGACGATCTTAAGGTCTTCTTCTACTTCATTGTTTGTAATTTGTATTGTAGTGTACTTTCTTGCTTATTTTCCAGAAGTTGGTTTGCTTGGCATGCTGTATCATTTTTCTCAACTGACTTGTAAAACCTTTTTTTTCCAGATCATACAATGCTACATTTGTAAGGATTTTGGTCATTTATGTTGCGTGAATTCCACCAGCGATACCTCAATAGGCATTTCTTGCTATAAATGTGGACAGACTGGACATACTGGTCTGGTAAGTCTTCTATGCTCATATCTTACTGTATACGATGTTCACACGATACATATACAGTTATATCACCTTTATTTCCATTTGAGACTCTCTTGTTTTGTTTATGTCTTAATGTTATATGCAACTGTCCACTTGTTTTGCTCTCATGCCAGTTGGCAGTAGCCATCAGCAAATCATAACTCCAGTTCTGAATTTTACTGATTCTTGAGCACTGAAAAGTTTTAGATTCCTGGACTTGTATAATGGCAGTGTATTTTCTTATACTAATCAAATAATTGAGATAAACGAGATGCTAATATTTGCTTGTAATTATAGAGTTCAATGTTTAGTGAGTCATCATGTGAAAATGTAGGTGAGGGTCAATATTGGCAGGGTCTATAGTGTTGCTTTCACTTTGTATTGCTAGATGTCTCAGTACATGTGAGATGTCATTGGTATCTTATGTTATCACCAAATTTTTGAAAATAAACTGAATGTTTGCAAATTCAACTTAAAATGATTAAACTTTGTCCGAGTCATATGCAACCAGCAGCCCACAGGTAGCATTGATTGGTGGGTTAGATCTTGTGGGTGAAGCTTTACTATAGGCAACTTTTATGCCTGACAGCATCACCTTTTCTGATTTTCGCCTATGTGGGAATTGGAACTACAACTGTGAACACATCAATTCATCTAGCTCTCTTTCTCTTTTCTCATCTCATGTGTGTTTTTTTTCTCTCTCACCCCTTTTTTCATGTTTATCACTCTCCTTGTGGCACGGTACATTGTCATTTTCTTTTCTCAATCTCTGTCATCTCTGTTTTGTCTTTCATTTTCCTCTAACTTATTTCCAGAAACGTAACTTTTCATTGAAAAAATGTAAAGAGACTAATGCTCAAAAGATTCAACTCCACAAGGGAGTGAAAGAGGAACATAAACAAGAAATAAAAAGGATTCACGCAACATAAATGAATATTATTTATATCTATTGAAATACACACGAGTTCTATAATCATGTAAGAATGAATATGAACTCTCTGTCTGAGGCCTGATTTGGATTCCAAGAAATGCACAAGGTCTATTAATGGATATAGTATACATATTTATTCTCATTAATAATAAATTAGAGAAAAATATCTTCCCAATCATTATCGCACCTTGCTTGTGAGGATGGGATATTTAAGTACAGGAAGGAACTTTTAGTCACTTGAACCTTGTTTGTTGACAAGAGAGCTCATTCCTTTTAAATTGAAGTTCCTTGCTTCTGAGTTTATTGCACATGGATGATTAATTTTTTGTGCTGTGTATGTGAAATTACAGGCATGCTCGAGATTACGTGGGGAAGCCTCTAGTGCTGCATCACCTAGCTCATGCTATAGATGTGGTGAAGAAGGTCATTTTGCCCGTGAGTGCACAAGTTCCACCAAGGTAGATAAAGAGCTTATATATCAGCCTGTTTTTTTAGGGAAAAATCAGGAGGAGAAAATGTTCATTTTATTATGCATTTACTTATATTTCCTGTCGAAATGTGGTTCTAAACTTGTACTTTATGGAGCTTGCTCAGAGTGGCAAAAGGAATCTTGAGGAAGTTTCTGGTGCTGCAACGCCTAGTTCGTGCTATAGATGTGGTGAAGGAGGGCATTTTGCCCGTGAGTGCACGAGTTCCACCAAGGTAGATAAAGAGCTTACATATCAGCCTGTTTTATTAGGGAAAAATTAGTAGAAAATGTTCATTTTGTTACGCACTTATATTTCCTGTCCAAATGTGATTCTAAACTTGTACTTTATGGAGCTTGCTCAGGGAGGCAAGAGGAATCTTGAGGAAGCCTCTGGTGCTGCAACACCTAGCTCATGTTATAGATGTGGTGAAGGAGGGCATTTTGCCCGGGAGTGCCCAAGTTCGACCAAGGTAGATAAAAGAGCTTACATATCGGTCTTTTTTATTCGGGAAAATTAAGGAGAAAATGTTCATTTTGTTATGCATTTACTTATATTTCTTGTCGAAATGTGATCCTGAACTTGTACTTTATGGAGCTTGCTCAGGGTGGCAAGAGGAATCTCGAGGAAGCCTCTGGTGCTGCAACACCTAGCTCATGCTATAGATGTGGTGAAGGAGGTCATTTTGCCCGTGAGTGCACAAGTTCCACCAAGGTAGACAAAAAGAGCTTACATATTGGTCTGTTTTATTAGGGAAAAAGTTCATTCTGTTATGCATATACTTGTATTTCCTGTCGAAATGTGATTCTAAACTTTTTTACTTCATGGATCTTGCCTCAGGGTGGCAAGAGGAATCGTGAGTTATCAAACCCAAATTTCAGGTCACAGATAGAAGAAACGAATCATATGGGGTCAAAATCTACACCTCATGAATTTGCAAAGGATCATAATAAGAAGAAAAGGATAAACCATGAAGAAAATTACACTATCTTGCCTAGGAAGTCAGGACAAAAGGGTCGCTGGATGATGGAAGATCCTGATCCTGGTAACTTCTCCAATGGCCCATTCATGAGAAATAATTGGAATTCTCCTGTTACACCATCTCGGTGGGATCATAATTACTATACGGAATATACCGGTCACTATGGAAGCCCTCAAGTTTCCGGTCGCTATGCAAGCCCTCAATCCTCCAGTCACTATGAATCTTCCGGTCACTATGCAAGTCCTCAATCTTTCACAAAGAGGCGTGCGTTACATCCAGGAACTCCAATGTCATTAGGATCCAATATAGCTCCTCAGAACAGATTCCCGGCATCTAGATTTGGGGGCCTTAGCAATGAAGGAAGGAGGAATAGCTATGGATGGTGGTAGGAAGTCTTAATTGATTTGAATGATTGGTAGTTGTTGGAAAATTTATTGCTCAAAGTTTTGTTCTTTTGTTTTTAGTGGTTCCATTGCAGAATCTGAGATCATTGTAAGTTATTGCTTCATTTGTAATAGTACCAGATTAACAGTTGGCTGACAGGTTTCTTCATTTTAGTTTATAAATTTAAACATCTATTAATTTCTCTGAATCATTGGTTTTTGGTTCCATTGCATGATCCATAATTTTTCTTTCTTGTGAACTATTGGAGAACACACTGTTGAATACTCTGTAATGGTTGTGGTTGTTTAGCGATAAAATTATGTTGGTTAGCCTAGCCATGTATAGTGAGTATACCTGTCGATTCTCTATTCGGGATTCGATCATATTATTATCAGAAAAGTTCAAATATAAAGAGCTTACATATCGCCATTGGCCAGGAGTTTTATGGAACATCAGATTGAAAATTGCAACCGTTATCAGGTAAAATATTAGTTTGAACTTGATTAGTGTGAGATTTTGATTGTTTTCAAATTGTTGAAATTCTGAGTTTGATTTAATCACCTTATCATTCTGTTCCAATTCAGATGGAGCAGGCTCAAGACTCTTCTGCATTGTTATGGCTGTTGAAGATCTGAATGTGAATGGCTTCTTTATCTGTTATTTATTCTTGGCTTCTCCCCTGGCTCTTCGTTTGTTTCTTATAGTTGATTGATTGAACTGATAGAAAGAGTTTATTTTAAGTAGCACTCCGGTGATTTAAAATTTGCCATTAAAAGTTATAGATTTGTTTTTTTATTTATTTAAGAAACCGAGATTTTTCGGTTATAGTTAATTTTTGGATAAGAAACTCAAAGTTACAATTCCTTTTTTTGATAACATGCGAGGTGTGGTATTGTGTTTTTTTGGACCTCTTAGTCATACCATATGTCGGTTGATTTATGCTCATGTTGACACTCGATACATATTCGATCGAGAATAGGGAACTAATAATATAGAAGCCACTCAGATTTATTTTGAGTTGAGTACGAACTTTTGAGGTTAGACTGGATATTTATGCAAAGTGAAAAAAGGATTTGGATGTATGATCAATTTTCTTCAAAGGGAAAGGTTCAATGTGTTTTTAGTTTTTTCAGTCAGATAGCTTTCAACTACATTAATTATAAGTTAAGAGGTTGGTATCGAGTAGGTTAAGAGCATATAAATTATAACTATTTTAGATCATTGCGACATTGAAAAAAGAAATTATTTGAAGACGTCGCTCCACTTAAATTTGTATTTAATGGTTATCTGGAGTATGCAAATTTTTGAATCTACATCCAACATTATTAAGAGACAACATAATGTCGACTTCATTGAATAAATAGTGATAATTTATTGGTTTAACTATGTTGAGTTTAAATAGTTAGGTTACCTACTTAAAACAATGTACAAATATTTCATACTTGGTAATTTTTGTACTTAAACCAAAGACAAAAATCTTTCACTAAAATGACCATGAATTCAAATGATATCTAATCATTATTTATTAGTAGATTGATCCATTAAATTTTTTTATCTTAATTAATTCACATATAATATGCCACACTTGTATCACATTCAAAAAAAGAAAGAAAAAAGTCAACTTGATCTATTCGTTAAGGCTTCGATCTAGATGTTTCAAATTTCAAACTCCACAATAGGGCGACTTAGTGGTCACCAAGGACCTTGAGACTATTTGTCACACCCCGTCCCAAATTCCCTTCCGAACCTAGGGCGAGTTGTGACGACAACAGACCCCGAGAGTGCAATGGAATCTATTGTCAAGTCTCTCTCTAGTTTATAACTTAAACTTCGTCCAAATATAAATTTATTCATCCATTGTCTTTCTCTTACCTATCACAAAACCCTATTGCTCATCTCCTGAGTGACTAGTCTCTCCAATTATTTCTTTATCTACTATGCTTTGCCTACCAGTATCTCATTGAGTTTCAATTTCTCCTATCCATAAGATCACCCACCCCGACTCGTGTTCTACTCACAATGCAATGCATATCACCCACGACGTTAACTAACATGCACTTACTACTCATGTCCAACAAAATCTTCATGCTCTGATACCAAAATGTCACACTCCGTCCCAAATTCCATTGCACTCTCGGGGTCTGTTGTCGTCACAACTCGACCTAGGTTCAGAAGAGAATTTGGGACGAGGTGTGACACTATTAATAAGCTGAATTATATATATAAAAAAATACCCATTAAACTTTGTCATTTGTTTTAAAAAATATTTATATTCTTTCGAAAATTGTAATATTACCTTCGACTTTTTATAAACGTTTCAAAATTGACCGTCGAGTATAAATTCTTTAAAACGTTGAATGAAAAAGTCGACGTTGAGAATCTCGTTATCGCCACGTCGTTCGTCTAACATTGTACGAATTTCTAAGGAAGATCAAGATTAATATTGCAACTTTTGAAAGGTTAGTTTTTGAAACAAATGTCTAATTTTTTTTAATTTTTTTTTATAATTTAGCCTAATTAATATTTAATATTGTTTCCTCCCTTAATAGCTATTGGATAAGGACAAAACATAGTTTATTGTTTCTAAAGTAACTTATTGTACAAAAAGATGCAAAATGGTACAAACATTTTAGTGTATTTTAAACTTTGTCATCATGTTTCATTTTTAATAAAGAGACCTCTTCTTTTAGATTTATATTTGGTTCATGTTTTGGTGGTAAGCATTTTATAGTGGTTGTTTAGTTTGCTTCTTTCTTTTGGGTGTTGAACTTTATTGGAATAGGTCAATTGTTAGGCCACATGAGAATTGCTTTCTCCAATATAACTTCTCAAAATCATCTCAAACAAGTGTTCATTTTGGTTAATTGTTTTTTTTTCCTTTTACTCTCATCAAAGCTCCTCATTTTTCATTAGGGTTTTTTTTTTTGGCATCATTTGAGGCATTTGACACAAAATCAAATCTCTTTCCACAAGCATTGCAATTTGCAAAGATGAAGTCCAAAGGTTAAATCCTCATTTCTCATCAAGTTATCATTTCCCAATCTCTTTCTCTTCCACAGTCTTTGTTGAAGTCATTCTGAAATATTCCTTCATCCAAAAAGTTCACTAATGAATCATAAGCATTCAAATTAGTTGTAACACTGATTTCTACTATCTCATTGTTTTTGGTTTGTTGATCTTGGATTCTTGTTGTCTCATCTCAATTATCCATTTCTAATTCAAATTCCCTTTCCTTCACTGGTTTCTACCATAATTGTGAAAACCCTAATTTCCTTTTCCATTTTTCTGTCTCAATTTTGATCTTTTTCAGTTGGGTTTTGTACTGGGATGACTATTTGAACTTCTTTTCGTTATCTTTGATTGATTGTTGCAGTTTCTCTTTGAACCCAGTTGTGTAAGAGCTTCTTTTTCGTAATGGAACCCTGCATTTCAGTAGGGTTTCTCCCAAATTCAAACTGAGTTGATTAGGGAACGAACATGATTACTTGTTTTCTTGAATGGTTTTGAATACGCCGTTTTTTCATCATAAGTTGTTTGTGCATTGCTGTTTACGCAATGTCGGACGATATGCTGCTTCATTTCTCCTCCAATTCATCTAACCAATCGGACCAGTCTTTGCCGACGAAAATGGCGAAGCTCGAAGCTCGTATGGTCGGGAAGACCTCGTCCACCCAGCCGCCTGCTCAGTTGCAGCAGTCAACGAGGACCTCTGTCTCATCTGCTGTGAAATTTGTCGCCTCTGAAAATTTGATCGAGCCCTCCACTTCGAGTGATTCTGATGAGGGCGTAAGTTCCATTTAAGATCCATGTGCAACTTGTGTTTATTCCGCTTTGTTTCTGTATCTTGAGAATTGAGTTTTAGTTGGTTATTGAGATTGCTGCTGATTAAACACCCTGCCATTCTAATTTTTCCTTTTGGATTTGACTGGAGTTTGGCTTGAGAAATGAGAATGCACAAACCCACAGCTAGAATGATGATATGTTCTATTACCCGTAGTACTTTTGTGTGCATGGTCTTTGTTTTTGGACGTTGATAATTTTGGATGATTTAAGAGAGATTCATTTTAGTCTTAGACTATCATTGTAGTGCTTTTGGCTGGCCTATGAACTTGAACGTCCTCATTTACGATCTATATCCATTTATTTACTTTCTTTGATAACCAAGAGTCAGGTGTACACTATGACTTAAAACCAGATTTCCACTGTCCCAAACCCTTTAAATGGTTTACTAGGAATAAAAAAGGTGAAAATAGCTTGTTTTCTAGTTACCATTTACATTTGCATTAATCGCTTAAAACATGGTCTGATTAACTTCAAGCTGAGAATTTCTATTAGCTCCAACATACCATAGTTTCTTTTCCTATGTTTTTTTTCCCTCTGTATTTGCAAGGTTAGTTTGTATAAATCAATAAGAATGATGAATGATAGTACTTCGAATAGAAGTTACTTATTAGTAAAATAAAAGAACTGCAGTTCCTACTGTATGAGTTGAGCAGAATATCCTCCATTTGCGGTGGCTCATCCTTTATATATATTAGCTTGCAATAGAGTAATAATTATAAGAATGTTGTTGTTTTAGGTTGGATGTTTATTTAGTTGTTCACAATGCGTACACTTCATTAAACACACACATTACATACTTAGGAGCTCAATAACTGTAAATGAGTCCGAAGTAGATATCTCTCTCTCAATTCTCACCAAAAAAAAACTTATTATGAATGAGGTTATTGTGAGTAACAATATGCTTATTGCCTAATGCCTATTGAAAGAGTCTTCATTGTTTGAAAGTTTAATTAATGGTAAGTTGAAAGTTCCGTTGCAAGATCATGTAATTTTTTCCTTTTGAAAGACTCTTCATGTTTACTTATTGCCTGTTGTTCTACATTTTTCAAACACTTTCTTTCTTTTAGGTGGAGGATACCTTATTCTCAGTCAATTTTTATTATTTAAAATTTGCTGCATTGTTTACCATAGAAAATTGAACATCGAAAGATTATCTATTCTGAATTTGATGGTATTGTATTTGTTCATTGTATGTTAGACTGGGGATGGATTCCTAATTCAAGCCAACACTCAGAAGCGCCGGAAACTTCAAGAGGCCAATAACTCAACCCTTTCTGAACGTGTTGAGGTAGTTCTTATATTTTGGTTATGGTTTGGAATAACTATTGCTATTGTTTGAATATGATAGACAATCCCTAAACCCTAATTTCATAGTATAATATTAAATTATTAATTGATCATTAATGTTTTATATTCCAATCACTGCATCAAACCTTGTCTTCTTTCTTGAGCACTTAACTGACCGTGATTTGCCTTCTCCTTCTCCTTCTTGTTCCTTTTTCTTTTTTTTTTCTCTCCCTTTTCTTTCGATTTTCTTAGTCTTGTTGACCTGAAAGTTGTTTTTTGGCATCCATCATCATGATATTTCATTTCTCTTTGGAATTCTATTTTTTACCAATAATAAGAACCACAACAACGCTTTTTTGAGCGAACGGATGACAACACTTTAAAAGGCATTTCAGGCTGTGGAAGATGGAAGGCAAAACGTGGTGGAATCCATAGAGACCAAAAAGAATGTGGATGTAAATAGGAAAAAGCAAGGTAGAGGGAGAGGACAATCCCTCTCGAGTAGAGGTCGTGGGTCAAGAGTTAATGATCAGATGAAATCACAAATTTCCCTCTCAACAGTTCCACCTACAAATGGTCAAAACGACAGTTTATACCTTAAGGTAAGGTCTGACATGAACCCATTCTAATTCTATTAGTCAATTCAGTTATGTTGTCTATGCTTTAATTGAACAATTTTGTGTTGTTTAATTCTTTATGATGGATTGACCATTTAGTTAAAGTTATTTATTTGGTTGAAAGATGGTCTCCAAAATCTCTCTCTCTCTCCCTCTTATATATATATATTATGTATTTTTGAAAGGAAACAGAGAACATTTCATTGATAAAATGAAAGTATACAAAAGAGCTCTTATATATATATATTATGTAATCATTTCTATGAGATATTAGCCAATTGGAGAGCTTTATTTTGAAACTCCTTTTCTTGTTGGGCATCTTGCCCTTTTCTGTATGTTTCATTTATTAATGAAATTTTGTTTCTTATAAAATAGAAAGAAAGAAAGAAAAGGTGGTCTTGAAACTATTTTCTTTGCTACACTTTGTATAATTTTGGTGGAGATTCTCGTTCAAGTTTTGGTAATAGATGATGTTTGTGAAACCGTGATCCTGCTTTTCCACAAGGTTTTAGGTGTCATACTGGGAATATAAAGGTCCTTTGAATTTGTTAGTAAGTGATGTTATGTGCATTTCTTAGGAAGGTAGACATCTTCTCCATACTTGCTTAGATTACTTTAAAATGGAGAATGGGCAAGGATAGTGTGATTAGACAATGGATATCCCTATCATGGGCAAGGAATTCATCTTTAATGTCTCCCACTCAGACCCAATGTGTCCACTAATCAGATGGATGCTTGTACTACAAGCAAGAAGTCTACATGAAGGCAGTGTAGCAGGAATTGGAGGAAAATACACCAACTCAGGAAGATGATGAAGAAGTAATGGCTGTTATGTTGAAGGGGATGAAGGGAAGCATTTGTCTTATATATTTCTCAACAAAACTCATTATTCAGAATCAGGACTTGTTGCAGCAAGAACAATACAGTTTATGAGATGATTTTAGAGGTGGTAGTAGAGAGATGTTTCATCTTTTCTTGCTAAATCCCTCAAGTCAACCTATGGCCCCTTGTCCGAAAGCTTCTGGGACCAAATTAAAATTTATGCTTCTACATAGTGCACTCTTTCCAATCTTTTTTGTAACTAGGATCTTGTGCATATAGCCACCGATTGGCCTTCTTTTTTTGTAACCTCTTGGTTGTTTGGGGATACCTCATTCCCCTATTTTGTATGGGTTTCTTCTTCCATACAAGTTTAAGTTTCGCATAAAAAAAAATAAAATACTATGACCCCTTATCCTTCCTTACCCACACAAGATTGCGTGGGTTGGAAAAAGAGTTTAGCCCCTTGTTGATGAGGTGTTTGCTGTTACATTACCTATTGGAAAGGTCTAGATCGATGAAGTCTTTTCCTATATGGCATAGTGTAGGGATATGTTTGGGTTGGTTCAACATCAATTTTTTCTGTTAGTTTAAAGGTAAATTAAAAAGTTAGCTTAAATAACAGACTTTGTAATAATTGACCGCCTGAAACTGGCAAAACCAACAAGAATTGACCAATATTTTCTATCTTTAAAAGAAGTTGCCTCATTACCAGGCAAGTTCTAGAAAGTATGAAATCCTCAATAAGCAGCTACAAGATTTCTTAGGCAAGGAATGCCATAAGATTAAGCATGGACCCTTGTATAGCACCTTCATTTTCTACCTGAAAGAAAGATGATACCTGAGCCATTGATAAAATTACTGTAGTGCAATTCTATTAATTCATAGGCCTGACTGGAAAGTCCTGTTTTCTATCAAGAAAAAAACGTTGGTTAATTAATAGTCAATCTCTGGTTTTGCAGGATGGGATGTGTAAAGAGCAGCTTCGGGTAGATAATCGCTCTCCAATGGAGGTATGGCTTTTGTTATATGTGCATGGAAGCGTTGTCTAATACAGATAGGCCAACATAATTTTTTTTTTGGATAGGAATATATGCTCATGTAGAATTCCTATGGAGTCTGAATCGAAACTGAGTGCAAAAAAGAATTTATATGCCTATGTAACTGGGTGGTCTGGAACCTTTGAGAATAAGATTCAACGTGCTTTCTCAACCTACAATTTGTTGACTTGTGAAGTGTTGTTTTGTTTCTAATGAAAAGTGTATCTCCAGTTTGTTGAATGGAAAAAGGTTTTTTTTTTATGTGAAATATCTTGCCTTGGTGCCAACTGCCAATCTATTTTTCTTGTTTGTATTAAATAGGAAGAGTTGGTATCTTTACGAGCAAAAGTTGCTTCATTGGAGGAGGACTTGCGAAAATCACGTCAGGAGTCTTCTGAATATCAAAATCTTTACCATGAATTAGAGAAGGTACATAGATCATGTCCAAGATAGTCAAAAACCTATTTGCACAGAATATGTTTTCCTTGTGGACTTTGTACATGCATGCATTTGGTATTCTAAAATGTTCTTATTTTTTTATTCTTTTTTGGACTATTTTAAAATGTTTTCATCAACAAGTTTGTTCTCATGCGAGACATTTTTGAAACTCTCTCTTATGTTTATTATTATTATCTTCTCTCTTTGATCATGATTTATGCAGGAGTTGAAGGAGATCAAAGAATACGAACAGCAAATGAAGCCTAAGGTTTGTTTTTAGCAAGGAATTAATATCTTTTCTGCGAGGTTTTTTTTTTATAAAAATCTAACCGTGTATAAAATCCAGTTTAGGAAGCCACGGTATCCTAAAGTCAGAAAGTCCACAGGGACTACAAGAATGCTCTCCAATTGGCCTTCATCTCAGAAAGATACCAATTAAAAAAAATCCTTAGCCCAAGCATTCCATCTAGGAGCTAGGACTCATTTGCTAAGACTTCATCTACATCTCTATACTCTTCCTGGGGGTTTTCTAATACATAGAAGTCTCTTTGCTCGAGTGAGAGCTCTTGTGTATACTTTCATTCTATCAATGAAATAGTTACTGTTTCCTTTCAAAAAAAAAAAAAAAAAAAAACTACCATTAACCACTCTAGTATCTATGCCCCACTAGTAACTTCATGCCACCCCACTCTCACAGTCACTGCTTGCCTTTCTTGCACAATTTATATATGGCCTACAACCTTATCTTACTTTATGGTTGCCATTTTCTGACCATCAAGGTTTGTTTACTCCCTAGGGAGGTCGTTAACCATGAAACCTAGTTGATTGCTTCTTGATAATGTTATCAAGATTTTTCTTATTGTTCTCCTTTTGATGTTTGTGAAGAGGTAAATAGAATATGCTTTCATTCAAACCTTTCTTGTCCTAGTGTGGTAGATTTAAAATGCCATCATCAAGATTTTTCTTATTCCTCATAGACATAGTTTTGCCCTTAACTATTTCATCCTTCTTGTTGTGGGTTTTATTGAAATTACAGAGAACGAAAGTTCTATCCGATTTGCTGATATCTGTTTCAAAGGCTGAGAGACAGGAAGCAAGGATGAAAGTTCGACAAGACTCCTTGAGACTCGGCAATGTGGGTGTAATCAGGTTAGTTTTTTCATAATCTACTTGTAATAGGTCATTGTCACATTATATTTTGCCTTTGCTCGGTAAGGGACAATGTAATATGTGAGCAAAGGAAGAGACGGGTGTACCAAATCAGGATTTAAATCCTCTCTTCTTCACCCTACTTTATCAATTATGTTCTAATTCTTGCCCTCTGAACATGCCATGCTAATGGACGAGATTTGTGGCACTTAAGCTATGGGTTTGGAATTTTGACTGAAATTTGTGACCTTTCTGCATCTGTATTCACAAGGAAAATGTTCTATTGTTAAAGCAAACATGGGGATGATGTGGAATCTTCTCAACCCTTATGTTCTGTTGCACTAAAATGGGGATACGCAGTTCTCAAATAGTTCTTCATTCTTATTTTAAACTTCTTCATTGAAACTCGTCAAATGTTGAATAACATTCTGGAAATTAAGTGGATGTGTTTGGTTAATTTTTTTTTTTTTTCTAAAAAAAAAAAACTATTTTGGGAACTAATTTTTAAAGAACTGTTTTCTATTTTGTTTTACTTTCAAAATAGGTCTGTAAACGTTTTCTTCTTGCGTTTTCACTTATTTTTCTATATATTAATTTAAAATACAATAAATGATTATATATGAATTTTTAACTTAGAAACTATTAAAAAATGCATGTAAATAACAAAATATTGTTACTGTTTTTTCTCTGTGGTTCTGGTTGTTTTAAATATTAACTTGCCAAATAAGTTTTCTGCATCAAAAAACGTTTTTTTTTTTTAAAAAAAAAATCCCAATAAACTTCAAGATATCTTGAGAAGTTTGACTGCATGTCATGGTCATAAGATCTTAGTCCAGTCCTAAATGAAAACTATTATGGGTTTTGGATTTGGATTTTTCAGTCAAATTTTTGGCCTCTTGCAATCACATTCCCTTTTAAATTTTATTCAAGGAAACAACTGAATGCATTCTTGTATGGATATCAGAGCTGGGACAGTCATATCTGAAACATGGGAGGATGGACAAGCATTGAAAGATCTAAATGCTCATCTTGTACGTCATCTTTCTACTTTTGTTATAACTAATATGGAAAGCAAATTTGAATTTGTTTCAAATTACCTAGTAGGTTCTCGTTTTTCTTACTATTTGCAAATTATGGTGCAGTTATATCGTACTTCTTGTGATCTTTGTTGTGGATAAAATATTCTCATGAGCAAAGAAAATAATTTTTTACTGTCTGTTCACTAATTTGGTGAATAGTATCTTTTTACTGTCTGTTCACTAATTTTTTTTAGTTTTTTTATAAGAGACGAAACTAATTTTTTTGTTCTCATGTACTAGTTTGTGTATTTTTGTTTTAGTTTTCTCAACATGGAGTTATTCTTATAAGTTGTACATTTAGTTCATTGGTTCATTGCAAATAATCTTCCTACTTTTCAGAAACAATTACTAGAAACCAAGGAGGCCATTGAACGACAGCGCAAGTCCTTGAAGAAACGACAGTCGGGTAAGTTCCCCCCCCCCCCCGATTCAATAACTTTTGCACCAATAATACTCTGGATCTTATTTATCCTATACATGCATTGCATAAAAAGTTCAATGGCTGTACTGAACATTCTCAATTTTTAAATGGTACTTTTTTTTTCCTTCAAAACTTAATAGACCTCTTTCTCTCTCACCTTCACGTCCTCCTGTATTCTGACATCAAGCATAGGAAACACTATCTTGCTACAAGGTTTTTTGAAATTTAAGATATGAATATTTGCTTCGTGCCTAAAATTCTTAATTCAGCCATCTAGAAGTGACTGTTCTTTCTATTTTTAAAGACAAAGGTGACGGGACCGATGCTGAACCAGGAGCCCAAGAAGAGGAAAGTTTCATTCAGGATGAGATCTACAAATCCCGTCTAGCAAGCATCAAGCGAGTTAGTTCCTTTGTCATGTCTTGTTGTTTCTTTAATTGTAAAACATTTGTTTTGTTTCTTTTTACTGTTTTCGCTTTCTCTCCCTCGTGGAGTTTGTATCCTTTGAGCATTAGTCTCTTTTCATTTCATCGATGAAAAGTTTCGTTTCTTGTTCAAAAAAAAATTGTAGAACATTTGTAATTTTACATATCAAATTTGCTTCGACATATCTATCTTATCATAATTTGTGAACTCTGTGTAGGAAGAGGAAACTATTCTACGTGAAAGGGACCGCTATGAAATCGATAAAGGAAGGCTTATACGTGAAATGAAGCGGATACGAGATGAGGATGGTTCTCGTTTCAACAATTTTCAGATTCTAAATCACAGATATGCCCTTTTAAACCTTCTTGGGAAAGGAGGATTTAGTGAGGTTTACAAGGTCAGAATTTTGTACTGCATCATTATTTCTTGACATTCTCTCCAAAAAATTGTCTGAGGCTTAAATTGCTGGGCGAAAACAAGACTGTCTTTGCCTACATTTGGCAACTGTAAGGATATACCTTTTTGCAGTGATTTTGAAGTAAGAACTTTCCAGCAGGCTTATGACTTGGTAGAGCATAGATATGTCGCATGTAAGCTGCATGGGTTGAATGCTCAGTGGAGTGAAGAGAAGAAGCAAAGTTATATAAGGCATGCAATTAGGGAGTACAATATCCACAAAACATTGGTTCATAATCACATTGTTCGGCTATGGGACATTTTCGAGATTGATCAAAATACATTCTGTACAGTCTTAGAATATTGTAGCGGTACATCTCTATTTTACCATTTTATTATTCTGAAGCACTTTTCATTTTGTCTGAGGAAGCCAGTTGAAATATTCTGCTCTGAACATAAATAAATTTGATTGTTATTTTCTTGTACAATATGTTGATGCAGGATTTTGTCAGACTATGCATAGCACAATCTATTTTTCCTTTTTATCTTCATAGCACAACCCTAAACCCCTTCATATGAAAAAACATGATTTTTGCTTTTCATCTCGCATTATCAGTCGCACATTTTTTTTTCCTCCAGGGAAGGATCTTGATGCTGTTCTCAAGTCAACACCAATATTGCCTGAGAAAGAAGCCAGGATTATCATTGTTCAGATATTTCATGGCCTTGTTTACTTAAACAAAAGGACACAAAAAATTATCCATTATGACCTAAAACCTGGTAACGTTCTATTTGATGAACTAGGTGTTGCAAAAGTGACAGATTTTGGTCTCAGTAAAATAGTTGAGGACAATGTTGGATCACAGGGTATGGAACTTACATCGCAGGGTGCTGGAACATATTGGTAAATGTCTAACTTTAGTGCATACTTTTTTGGCTTTTGATATGTTTCAACATTTATCGTCCTGCTCAGAGTATTGAATATGCTGTGACTTTTGCAAGTTGAGTAGACTAGTTTGTTTGCTAGGTATATCAACTTTTTCTTTTCCCCCCTCCTTTCTAGTGGACTTCTGTTTCTAAATGATGTAAACGGTTGTTGACTAACTTTTTAAGGAAGCATTGCATTTTATGGAGAAAATATGGTGAAATAATGTTTATCTTTTGGATTTTAGATCTTTGTACAACTTTCCTTCCTCATAACGCCCAAATGTATATCTCAGTCAGTAATTTCTTTTGGCATTTGTAGGTATTTACCTCCCGAATGCTTTGAGCTCAGCAAGACACCTTTGATATCATCCAAGGTTGGTTGTTCTATTGTTTATTTTCTCTGCCGGATTCTTGTTTAGGTTATTATATTGTCGTGCTCATTCCTATTCCTATCTAGTTGGATACATTTCAAATTTTGAGTTATCCTAAATGAAACCGATGTCAAATTTTGAGTTATTCCCCACAAGTCGCCCACCAGGTTTTCAAATATATACAAAGAACTCCATCCAGAAGCTAGAAAATAGGCCAACTCCACATCATTTTTTTTTTTTTAAATTTCAGTTTCTCTCGAGCGAGTCTTCCAAATATATCTGTAGTTCTGTTGATCCAGAAAATTTATCTTGAGAGTTCCATACCTCATTGCCATTTGTGCAGACAAGTGAAGTTAGTATGCACTGCCTTGTTTTTTCTGAGTTTGAGTCTTCTATGACCTGCCACCTTCTGAAAACAGGTTGATGTCTGGTCAGCGGGTGTACTCCTATATCAAATACTCTTTGGCAGACGTCCGTTTGGGCATGATCAGACACAAGAAAGGATACTTCGTGAAGACACAATTATAAAAGCCCGTAAAGTTGATTTCCCTACTCGACCAGCTGTCTCAAATGAGGCGAAGGTGAGCTGTAGTCTGGTTTGCATTTGCTCAATTCCCTTCAACATATGTATTTTTTTGTTCTTAATAACACAATCGTTCGTGATATATACCTTGGCCATCCATATCTTGAAAAGTTAACGCCTCCTACATATTTTTTCCTATGTTATAATGTCGAGATTTGTAGCAGTGAAACAATGGTTTTATATTAACGTTATGCAGGATTTTATACGGCGTTGTTTGACATATAACCAAGTGGATAGACCCGACGTTTTGACGGTTGCTCAAGATCCATACCTAACATATTCAAAGAAGTAGTTATGTGGCAAAAGTATGCACCTTGGAGGTCCACACAACAGGGAATTGAACAAGTTGTGTCTTTCAACAGCAAGCAAAGAAAGTATAGTAACTCATGGAAATTGTAAACACAACAAATGGCTGGGTCTGCCACTCTTAAGGGTGGGTTGATCAGAGGGGTCCTTTTGAGTGACTTGTGAATTGTCCTATCTCCAAACAATTGGAGGGAGGTTTGACAAAGTTTGTAGTTTGGAAACTTGCCCTTTGGATGAAGGGTAGGGTACCTACAATTCTTGTGGTTCAGTGTTCTGGAAATGGGCTAGATGCCCCTAAAATGGGGAGAAATGAGGGAAGTTTTGCTTTTCTTTTGTTTGCCCATTTTTTCCCTTTCGGAAAATGATTGATTTTGATGTATTAAATGTTTTCTTTAGTTCATATGGCATTGGTATTATCTTTTGCCAATAGTTACATAAACCAGATTTCTACAAAGGTTTCATGTAGATATGGAACTCTCAAGAATGAAAAGTTCCTATTTTTCTCCTTCTTTTTTTTTTTTTTTTTTTTTTTTTTTTTTTTTTTTATATATATATATAAATTACATTGAATTCAAATATACAACTCATAAAAGTGTAGTACCTAAAACTAAATTGTTCATTTTTTTTTTCCTCTCAAATTTTGAGACTACCTAAACCTAGGCTGTTTTTTTTTTTTTTTTAATATTGTAATTTTCGAAACTATTTATAAAAATATTGCATGTTTCAAACTATTTTTAAAAATATTGTAGTTTTTTATTCAAAATCGTTTTTTAAAAGTCGATTTCCTTTGGGAGCAAAAGACGATATTTTTCTACGAGGATGTAAATCGTTTTTTGAAAAAAAAAGACGATCTTCTTCTAGGTCCACACATTGTCTTTTCAATGAGCATATGTGTGGGCCTAGAAGAAGATTGTCTTTTGAAAAGACGATCTTCATTCTCGTGGAACATGATCATCGCCTTTTGAAAAGACGATTTTTGTTCGCGTGGGAAGATCGTCCTTTGGAAAAGACGATCTTGAATAAAAACTTCAAATTTTTTAAAAATAGTTTGAAACATGCAATATTTTTATAATTTTTTTTTTTAAAATTACAATATTAAAAAAAAAACAGCCAACCTAATTACTCAAATTGGTATTTCTTCTCGAGACTAAGATGGTTTAACTTGAAAGTTTCCTTTTAAATAAAAATAGTTAATATTTAAAATTTTAATGTTGTAGATCACTTAAGATTGGATTATGAAGTTCATTTTAAGGAAAAAAAAAATTGTGAAGTTCATTTTATTTACTTAATATTATTATTATTTGAATTTATGATTTGCTCACATGGTCGAATTCTAGTTGTTTACATTTGTAAGCTTGAAGAGTCATTTTTTTCGAGGGTAACATTCGCACGATTTGCAAATAATTAATAAAGATGAAGGTAAAATGTACTCTTAATGAAATATGTGTGAAAAATTAACCTAAAGTTATTAGAACAAAAAGAAAAAAAAAGTAAAGTTTAAAGTAATAAAAACATGATATGAAATATAATATTTAATGAACATTATCAAAGTAGCCTACCACCCATACCATAGGATAAAAATGGGTTCCCCAATGGAAAAGGACATTAGGTTTCAGAAAAAGGGAAAAGGACAACATTACTATACATAGAGCTTGTCGGCCACGCAGGTTGTCTCCCAACGGCTACCAAATTTGAATGCCTTGGCCATATGGACAAATTTCCTATATTTCTATATTAAAATATTAAAATAAACAAGGGGATTCATTTTCATATCTATACTATATTTATTCGATTGTAATTAATAAGGTGATACAATTAACATATTTATTTTTAAGAATAAATTACATTTTTGTTCTAAGAGTTTGGTAGCATTTGAATTTCTAAGGTTTCAAACTTAACGATTTTATTTGCATTTAGTACTTCTCGTCAGTTTTTTCGTTAATCATTAACAGGTTCTTGTGATTAAAAGGTGGCGTGACACTATTTTTTTGTCAACTGACATGATGTATGCACTAATGACTAAAAAGTCCTAGGTTCGATCCCCCACCCCTACATGTTGTCGAAAAAAAAAAACGGGCGTGTCACTATTTTTTATTATAAAAAAAACATTTTATTTTTATTTTTTTCATGATTAATTTTTTTTTTTAAAAAAAAAAAAAATCTTTTGTTCCCTCACTTGCTTCTCCCTCCCCCTCTTCCTCCAAACAGCGAATGTTGTCGCCATCATCCTCGAACATGTCCGTCATCTTCACAGGACTCGCTCCCCTGAGTTGCTCGACCTCAAGACCTCTAATAATGTTAGGTTGCTCAAAGAGTCCGACTTTGGATCTGACCTCGTAATCAGAGCCATTGATATGGGTATTTGGCCAGAATTCGGAGTTTCGAGGATGGTGGAAAGATGAACGAGACTGTTAGTTAACTCAAAGCTACAAGTCTATTTTTAGCAAATTACTATATTTGAAGTTAGTGGGGTAAGTGTTGATATATTTAGACTTAGTGGAGTAAGTGGCTTTTTTTGTGGAGTTAGAGTTAGTGGAGTTAGTGGCTGTTTTTATGGAGTTAACTAAGCTATTTTAGCATTTAGAAAGTGTATTTAAGATCAGATTTTATTGAATGAAAATGTAGTAGTTGCATTCCCATTTCTCTTCTCTCTTAGAAACAACAGTGGTATCAGAGCTGAATTCTTAAGGGGCCTGTGAGTGAGAGTTAGTAAGATATCCCTTAGAGAAACCGAGTGATACACTTTTGAGAATTGAGTGAGATGGAGTCAGGATCAAGCGGTCTTTCTTCACTGGTTCCACCAGTGTTAGATGACGAAAACTACCAAGCATGGGCTATCAGAATGCAAGCCTACATGGAGGCTTGTGATTATTGGGAAGCAGTTGAGAGCGACTATGAGGTTGCTGCACTTACCGATAATTCAACAATCAACCAGATCAAGACTCACAAGGAGAGAGTCACTAGGAAGGCAAAGGCTAGAGCTTGCCTATATGCAGCTGTGTCTTCGTCCATATTCAACAGAATTATGGCTTTGAAGTCAGCAAAGGCGATCTGGGACTTCCTCAAAGGTGAGTATGAAGGTGACGAGAGGATCAAAGGTATGAAAGTGTTGAACTTGGTGAGGGAATTCGAGAGAATGCAAATGAAGGAGTCTGAGTCCATTAAAGAATACTCAGACAAGTTGATTGCGATTGCCGACAAGGCAAGAGCATTAGGAACTGATTTATCTGACAATAGATTGGTTCAGAAAATTCTGGTTTCAGTTCCTGAGAAGTATGAAGCAACCATTGCTTCCTTAGAAAATACCAAAGACCTCTCTGAACTCAAGGTGATAGAGTTAGTAAGTGCTTTACAAGCACAAGAGCAGAGGAGGTTGATGAGGCAAGAAGGAAGCATTGAGGGGGCACTGAAAGTCAGAATGCAGCAGGGAGAAGGTGAAAGAGAGAAGAAGTGGCGAGGGAGAAAGGATATTGGCAGCAGTAGCTCAGATTATGCTGTAAAGGATGATGGAAGTGCAAGTTTCAGCAAGGTCAGTGCATGCAAGCACTGTGGGAAACATAATCATCCACACTTCAGATGCTGGAGAAGGCCAGATGTGAAGTGTAGAAGGTGTCATTCAATGGGGCACATTGAGAGATTCTGTAAAGGATCTCAACAGCAAGGAGGAGCACATGCTGCAGTACAACAAGAAGGAGATCAACTTTTTGTGGCTACCTGTTTCTCATCAGTCACTCAATGTGACAGTTGGTTGGTTGATAGTGGGTGTACCAATCACATGACAGGTGACAAGGAGTTGTTCAAGGACCTTGACAAGTCATTCAAGTCAAGGGTGAAGATAGGGAATGGGGAGTATCTAGAAGTGAAGGGGAAGGGCACAGTGTCAATAGAGAGTTGTGCAGGAACCAAGTTGATTACTGAAGTGCTCCTAGTTCCAGAGATTGATCAAAACTTGTTAAGTGTTGGTCAACTAGTAGAGAAGGGATTCAAAGTGTTATTTGAAGAAGGAAAGTGTCTTATTTTCGATTCCAATGGGAATAAGTTATTTAAAATAAAAATGCAGCACAAGTGTTTCTTATTGGATCCACTCGAGAAGGAACAAATAGATTTCAAGTGTCAAGTGAGTGACACTGAGCTATGGCACAAGAGGTTGGGGCATTTTCATCAGAAGGGGTTGCAGTATTTGCAGAAGAATGAGATGGCAGTTGGAGTACCAGTTCTGGAGGAGCTGAAAGCAAACTGCAAAGCTTGTTTGACAGGGAAGCAAACGAGGCTGCCATTCAAGAAGTCAATTTGGAAAGCAACAGAGAAGTTGCAGCTCATCCACACCGACTTGTGTGGACCTCAACCAACTCTCCCACTCAATGGTAGCAGGTATTTCATTATCTTTATTGATGATTATACCAGAATGTGTTGGATTTACTTCATGAAGCATAAGTCTGAAGTAGCTGAAGTGTTTCTGAAGTTTAAAAGATGGGTTGAGAATCAGAGTGGTTGTCAGATTCAGGTGGTGAGGTCCGATAACGAGACTGAATACACGTCACAAAGGTTCAATTCCTTTTGGGAAGAAGCTGGAAGAGAGCCTCAGCTCACTGTTCCATATACTCCACAACAAAATGGAGTTAGTGAGAGGAGGAACAGGAGTATTATGGAGATGACAAGATGCATGTTGCATGAAAAGAACTTGTCAAAGGAGTTTTCGGCTGAAGCAGCAAACACATCAGTTTTTTTATTGAACAGACTACCTACAAGGGTATTGGAGAAGAAGACACCCTATGAAGTTTGGTTTAATACTAAACCAAAACTGAAAAATTTGAAGGTGTTTGGTTGTTTGTGTTTTTCTCATGTTCTACAGGTGAAGAGAGACAAGTTGAGTGAAAAGGCAAAACAAAGAATCTTTGTAGGCTACACCATGATGTCCAAGGCATACAAGATCTATCAACCTCACAAAAAGAAGATGGTGATTAGTAGGTGTTATGGGCGGAAAATTAAAATTCAAAATAGGCCTAACCCATCTCGGCCCAATAGCACCGATTCCGAAGTTAACCGGAAGCCCAAGTCAGCGTGAAAGAGTGGGCCGACCCGAGGATCAGCCCACACACCCCCGCCGCGCGCGCAAGCCCAAGCCCAAGGGAAAGGGCTGACCTGAGGGGCGGGTCAGCCCACGAAGCACTCCATCGCACGCGCGCCCAAGGAGAAAGGGCTGACCCGAGGCGCGGGTCAGCCCAAGGCGCTCCAACGCGCGCGCCCAACGCCGCGCGCACGCCCCAGGACAGGGGCTGACCCGAGGCGCGGGTCAGCCCACGCGTATCCTGCCGCGCGCGCCCCCCGCCGAGCGCGCCCGCCAAGGAAAAAGGGCTGACCCGAGGCGCGGGTCAGCCCACGCGTGCCCTGCCGCGCGCGCCCCCCGCCGCGCACGCACGCCCAAGAAAAAGGGCTGACCCGAGGCGCGGGTCAGCCCACGCGCGCCCTGCCGCGCGCGCCACCGCCACGCGCGCACGCCCAAGGAAAAGGGCTGACCCGAGGCGCGGGTCAGCCCACGCGTGCCCTGCCGCGCGCGCCCCCCGCCGCGCGCGTACACCCAAGAAAAAGGGCTGACCCGAGGCGCGGGTCAGCCCACGCGTGCCCTGCCGCGCGCGCCCCCCCGCCGCGCACGCACGCCCAAGAAAAAGGGCTGACCCGAGGCGCGGGTCAGCCCACGCGTGCCCTGCCGCGCGCGCCACCGCCACGCGCGCACGCCCAAGGAAAAGGGCTGACCCGAGGCGCGGGTCAGCCCACAATATCACGCCGCGCGCACCCCCTGCCGCGCGCGCCCCATCCCGCGCGCGCTCCTCGCCACACGCGTCCTACGCCGCGCGCGCTCCTCGCCACACGGGTCCCGCGCCGCGCGCGCTCCTCGCCACACGCGTCCCGCACCGCGCGCGCTCCTCGCCACACGCGTCCCGCGCCGCGCGCGCTCCTCGCCACACGCGTCCCACGCCGCGCGCGCCCCTCGCCACACGCATCCCACACCGCGCGCGCCCCTTGCCGCATGCGCCCCTCGTGGAAGCGCAACAATGGCCCGGGTGGCGTGGCACCGACCGACGGATGACCCCTGGGCGCCTCGTAGAAACGTCGTTCTGCATCTCCTCCCGTCCCACCATGCAAAGAAAGATAATAGACTTATGAATCTCACAGCAAGGGACTTATCCTGGCATCAACGTCGCCACATCAGTGAAGGGCTGACCAGCGGGTCAGCCCATGGCCGCGACAACGGACGGATACTCGTATCAGCATCGACACGCCAACGAAGGGCTGACCAACAGGTCAACCCATGGCCACGACAACGGACTGATCCTCGTATCAGCATCGACATGCCAACGAAGGGCTGACCAGCAGGTCCGCCCATGGCTTAATGGAGGATTGATCCTCGCATCAACCCCAAACCGCCAACTCAGCCTCATCATCGGGCCCGAAGCCCAAAGGCCGGCCCAAGCCCAGCCCAAGCCCGATCCAAGCCCGGCCCATGGTCAACGGTTGACCGGCCCGGCCCAGCCCAGCCCTTTCATTCATCGGATTGGATATGGATCTATTTTTTTTTAATTGGATCGGCCCATGGGCCGGCCCGTTCGAGCCGTATTTGGATCGACTCGTTGGGCCGGCCCAAAGGCCCGATCCAATATAATAATTTATTATATATAAATTATAATAATAATAATATAGAAAAAAATGAAAAATATCATCATTATAATAACATTATGTTATTATTTATTTGCATGCTCATTTCAATTATCATTTTTTTTAGATTAAATTTATACAAGTTGTATAAATTATCTTGTGTGTTCAATGAGATTGAGAAGAAAAAAAATGAGTGGCAAAAGAAAGAAAAATAATATATTATGAAAAAGAAGATTAAATAAATGTGTACTTTAGTAGGAGGGGAAGGGATGGAGAGATAGTTGAAAATGCATACATTATCCAAAAACTATCATATTTTTGTCCCACATCGAAAGTTTTGAGTTTGGAGGAGATTTATTTTCTATAAATAAGTTTTAATCTTATACAAAATTTATATTTAAAAATAAAGTTTTTATTTAAAGGGTCAACCCAAGCCCGGCCCAAAGGGCCGATCTAGGCCCGATCCAATTTTGACCCATTGAGTTTGGCCCATGGATTGGGCTATGGACCTATGTTTTAGGGGTCGGGCTGGCCCAAGCCCGGCCCAAACAGTGGCTTAGGCCCAAAGGGCTTGGGCCTGGGCCAAGCTTGGGCCTTTGATTCTTTGGGCCGGGCCGGCCCGGCCCGGCCCAATGATGAGGCTGACCGCCAACATAAGAGTTGTCCAGCAGGACAACCCATGGCCTCTGGAGGACTGATCCTCGCATCAGCCCCACAGCCAATAAAGGTTGACCAGCAGGTCAACCTAACGGCTCGACGGTGGATTGAGCCTCGTCTCAACCCCTAAAGTGAACCGACGACGCTCCCCGAATGGTTGGAATAGTAACGGAATTCTCATAAATCGTAACGGCCATAATGCCATAAATCGGGTAAATTGATTACGTCGTTTCGGTTACACTACGACCTACTATAAGTAAAGGAAACGACAGAAGATAAAGGTATGCACTATTTGGCGAATAAAATACTATTATTCCAAACATTCCCTAGATCTTAGAGCTAACTTGATCGTCGGAGTGTCTGTGGCACAATGCCACACCGGCGTTAAATCACTTTGTTGTTGTCTTGCAGATCCGTTCATACACGAATACAAATTCACCGTTGGCACCAAAATCGGTATCAACAGTAGGGATGTTCAATTCTTTGATGATGAGAAGTGGGACTGGACAAAAGAAGAAGAGGTGAAGCAACAAGAAGTTTCTCTAGATACTGATGGACTGGTTGATGATGGACCAGTTAGAGGGACTAGACTGCTGAGTGAGGTATATGAGAGAAGTAGTGTGTAGGTGTGTTAGAAGCAAGCTAAATGTTTGCAGCATTTGAGTTAGGAGGAGTATGTTAGTTAACTCAAAGCTACAAGTCTATTTTTAGCAAATTACTATATTTGAAGTTAGTGGGGTAAGTGTTGATATATTTAGACTTAGTGGAGTAAGTGGCTTTTTTTTGTGGAGTTAGAGTTAGTGGAGTTAGTGGCTGTTTTTATGGAGTTAACTAAGCTATTTTAGCATTTAGAAAGTGTATTTAAGATCAGATTTTATTGAATGAAAATGTAGTAGTTGCATTCCCATTTCTCTTCTCTCTTAGAAACAACAGAGACCACTGAGTTCCGCTCATTGGGGCTCGATTTTTCTGCAGTGGGTATGAACATGCAACTTTGGGCATAAAAAAATCACTAAGTTATCGTGAGCGAAAGGGGGCACATATCTGGTGGGAGGCGGTGCAAATTTGGGGGAGATCTGATGTGTCAGGCAGGTGGTACGTCGAGGACGACGACATGCGAATCTGGAGCAGACAAAGAGTTTAGGCACGACGCGACGCGACAGAGATGGGCACACATGAGCGGAGGCAGAGGTGCACGAGCTGTGCGCAACGAATATGGGCAGGCTGAAGGTGTGCGCGACATACATAGGTCCACGAACAGGGTCTGAGCGGCGGAGGTTGTGCACGACGACGAATCTGAGCGCGAATAGGGATTTGCACAATCAAATATGAAGCATCCGAAGGTGGTGCGGCGACGGGTGACGGTGGTGGCTGTCTAGAGGAAGAAGAAGATGGAAGGATGAGAGGGACACATACGTACAAGTTAGAATTTAATCGTTCACTTTGGAATTTTGTGTGTTGTTACCTGTAGGCATTTTTTAAATATATTTCATAGTTCAGGGGTAATTTTGAAACTTTTGAAACTTTAAGGGTATTTTTGACACATTTTTCATAGCTCAGGGGTATTTTGAAGCTTTTGAAAGTTTAGAGGTATTTTGAAACATAACCCGTAGTTTAGGGGTAATTTTGATAATTTAACCTTTTTTTTGGGTTATAAAATGAAATTTAAAATGTTAAAATTGACTTATAATTTTATTTTAGTTCAACAATTGAAAATGGTGATCGTAGAGATCCATTCATCTTTGAGACGATAATTTGTGCTTTTATCCACTAAGCTATATTTGAACTGGTCAAAGGCCCTTTGCTTTGAGTTATGCTCCACGTATGCAAGATTATGTGGGGTTTTGTAGGTAATAAGAAGAAAATACATTGCGACCATAACTCAATTCACATAAAATTGTACTCCAACCCTGCATTAATTAAAATACCTTTGCAAAAAAAAAAAAAAAAAATGCATTGGCGTTGTTGGCCTCAACTTTGTAAAATGAAGGAAGATGACAGTCTCAAGTTCAAAAAATATTTTCAAACAAGTGATGTTGGCTAAACAAAGTTGGAGAATTATCAAGCGACCAAATAGTCTTCTCTATAAGGTACTTCGAGGTAAGTATTTCAAAACTGAATTTTTTTATGAATGTTGGTTTGGGTCATGATCCTTCTTAGGCTTGGCGAAACATATAGGAGATGGTAAGACACTTCAAATCTCGACGGGTCCTTGGATCCATAGAGATGGAAATATGCACTCACATGTTTGTGCCCATCTTTCTTAAGGATAACATTCTCTATAAGGTGCTTCGAGGTAAGTATTTCAAAACTGATTTCTTTTTTTATGAATGTTGGTTTGGGTCATGATCCTTCTTATGCTTGAAGAAACATATAGGAGATGGTAAGACACTTCAAATCTCGACGGGTCCTTGGATCCATAGAGATGGAAATATGCACTCACATGTTTGTGCCCATCTTTCTTAAGGATCACAATGTGAGTTCTCTTATTGCCGAAGGAGGATGCTGATAAGGACAACGGAAATATCTCCACATTAGTATGATATTGTCCACTTTAGGCCAACACGCTCATGGCTTTACTTTTGGTTTAACCCAAAAGGCCAATGAGCCTCCCCTCGAACAAAGATCTACTCTTCCTATCTTCTTGATAGGGCTACTCCTTCTATCAATCTACCCGACTTGATAAAGTTATACTTCTTGCTTGTCACTCACTCCTTCTATCAATCTACCCGACTTGATAAAGTTATACTTCTTGCTTGTCACTCAAGCACTTTCCACATGATAAGGACAACGAAACTCCAATGTCCACATTAGTATGATATTGTCCACTTTGGGCCTAAACCCTCATGACTTTACTTTTGGTTTAACCCAAAAGGCCTCATACCAATGTAGATAATTGTCCTCACTTATATACCATGGATCAATCTCTTTCCTAACCAATGTGAGACTTTGTTAGCACTCCTAACAGATGCTGGAAGGAGGCTCTCATCAGATGCTCTTTTCAACCCGGCGATAATGCAGACACCATTGTACAAATCACTTTGCATCCGCTAGGAGCATGAAGATGAAATCATTTGGGATCTGAAAAAAAAAAAGAATGATTTTTCTCAATTAAAAGTGCTTATTTTTTAGGAATGAAGCAGCCAATATGGAGGTCTCCAGGATGGAAAACTTTTTGGAAGGCAAACGCCCCACCAAAAATAAAAAAAATGTTGCTGGTAAATATATCATGATCTCATCCCTAACCAAAATTAATTTGGCCCGAAAAAGTTTCCAAACTGATCTCTTGTGTTTTTTTTTGTAGGCACCATGAGGATTATTCGACCCACCTCGGGTGAAAATGTAAGGTAAAGAATGATATATGACATTATTTTCTCCTAATGTTGATACTCTTTGTGATGACAGGACAAGGGTTGAACCACCAAGACCATTGTGATTGAAGAAGTTAAAGTTTTGTTACAAATCTTCTCAACAACAACTCCACTGACCTTACAAAGGTAACTTTTTTCATCGAAGAAGTTAAAGTTTTGGCACAAATACTTGGTGATATCTCTTACAATCATACACTTCGCTGCAACAATGGACTGACTCACTCTCTTACTTACAAAGCTATGTAGTTTGAACAATTTTCTTCTATTTTTGAAAAATTTTCACCCCACGTGGTTTAGTGATCTAGTTTCGAAAAATTTACAAATTTGATATTCTTGTTTATTTCTTTATTCTAAAAAGAAAACATTATTCAACCCCAACTGTAACGTGATAAGGTTTGATTTTCCACGTGGGAAGGTGTGATTAGTTAATTGAGTGTGCAAGGTTTAGAGACAAATGGCAGTGTTATGTTATGCGTGCCACTTTTCTTCATTCACCTAATTCTACATTTTGTTCACAACCTCTCAATTTCACTCTCCATACCAATCAATCAATCCACCCATGCAATTCTTCTTTCTTGAAAACTGCAATTTTCTCACTTTTTTTTTTTGTCTTCATTTGCTTTCTAAATTTTCAATTTTTAGTTATAAAAAACAAGTTGTCAAAGCGAGGATGAGGATGATTCAGCTGACATATGTATGTGTTGATGACTAAGAGGTCTGTAGTTCGAATCCACCCCCACATCTCTAATGTACTAAAAAAGAAAAATGTCTCGTCGAACATGATTCAACGGTCATTAACGTATATTCATCCTCTTAAAATTAAAACTTCAAATCTCATTACCTTAGTGTACTAAAAGAAGTAATAAATAAATAAATTTTTACATAAAAGTTTGTCATTCTATTTTGTTTAATTACCTACTTCTTTTTACCATTTTCTGTTACGTCATGCCAAATGCCAAATGAGTTTGATTTAGATTTTTTTTCACTTTTAAACTTACTTTTATATTAAAAAAATACATATTTTGTGTCATTTATTTAAATTATAATTTAAAATTTAAAGACTAATTAATTTATTACTAATTTAGAGATTGAATATATACAATTAGCATAGCAGAAAAAAACAAAGAGTAAAGTTTGGCACCAAACTGCCACAAAAAAATGTGTCCCAATAAAATTTTGACACGTGTTTAAAAAAAAAAAGAAAAAACATCAAGTCATGGGTGTTGCACAAGGCCCCACTGGAATGACGTTGTCATCGGTCCAAGGGCGTGGGACCTTCGCCTCTGCTGCTCGAGGTGCCAAAATTCGAGTTCGCGTGCGCGTGTTAGTCTTTATTGGAGAAGAAGATGTCGCCGGAGAGCGGACATCGCCGTTCGCATTGTCGCCGGAAAAGAAGAAGATGGACAGTGAAGAGCCTTGAGTGGCTGACCAAAAGAAGTAATGAGGAAGAAGACAAATATGTGGGTCTAAAGTTTTTCTATTGATGTTTTTTTTAATCATCATTTTAAAAATAACGGGAGGATCTACCAACATTAAAAAAAAAACAATTAAGATAAAATCACAATGGGAACAAAAATAAGGTATTTAATTAAAAAAATTGGGCAATGCTACATTCTTAAAAGAATAAATATTATCAAATTTCGTGATTTCATAATTTAATTTTGATATTTTAGATTTTTGAGTACTCATAAAGAAAAGCACTTTTTATTAAAAAAAAAAAAAGCACTTTTCTTTGAAATTTGAACTAATGGATAAGAAGATGAATAAAATAATAGTAAAAGTTAGTATAAAAGTCTCCCACGTACTCCATCTTCGTATCCGTGGGATTCCCATTTCTCACTGTCAGACAGAATTATTCTGCCTTTTTCCTCTTTCATTCGCTCATTTCTGCAGCTCCCTCTCCTCCCATTTTCACTTTCTTCTGTAAGAATCAATCTTCTTTCCCTTTTGTTCATCTTTTTCTTCTTGTTTTTCTCATTTCATTGCTCTTTGTTCTTCATCAATTGCTCTGTGGCACTGCATTTCCCTACACCCACTTAACATTTTTGCTTGAAAAGCCAATTTGTAGTGTGTTCTGTTGTTGTTGTTGTTGTTTTTGGATTTTACTTTCTTGGAATCAGATTTTGCCATTGTTTGTAACTCAATAATACTCTGTTTTATGAATCATCAGATCAGATATTGAGCAGCTCGAGTTTCAGAGCTCAAAATGATGCGGTTCTTAAAACCCTTCATGGGATTTTGGATGCTGTTTTGCTGCCTGGCCGTTGTTACAGATGCAACTTACCTGAAATACAAAGATCCTAAGCGGCCATTGGGTGCTAGAATCAGAGATCTTATGGGTCGGATGACTTTGGAAGAAAAAATTGGCCAAATGGTTCAGATTGAACGGAAAGTTGCATCCCCGGATGTCATGAAGAACTACTTCATTGGTATTATCTCATTCAGCTTTCTAAAATTGATTCCTCAATTTGGCTATAACTAGATTGTGTGTGTTTATAATGTATACGTTTCAGTAAGTGGTATTGTGATGTATGTATGTATTATACTGTATTTTGATTATGGAAGATGAAGAGTGATGATGGTGGGTTTGGATTGGACAGGGAGTGTACTGAGCGGAGGAGGCAGTGTACCGGCGGAGAAAGCAACGGCAGAAACTTGGGTGAATATGGTGAATGAGATCCAAAAGGGGTCTTTGGCTACCCGTCTTGGGATCCCTATGATTTATGGGATTGATGCTGTTCATGGTCACAATAATGTGTACAATGCCACTATCTTTCCTCATAATGTTGGTCTTGGAGTTACCAGGCAAGTAAAGTAGTCTAGAAGCAGAGCATTTCCTTCCTCAGTCTTTTGTATGTTTATGATTTGATAATCTTGTATTATACTGATGGAAGGTTAAGATTTAGGCAGGATTAACTGTTGGTTTCTTGAATCTGAACTTATAATCCAAAATTTTGTTAGTGGACAATTTGCAGATTCATGATGTGGCTTGCTTATGAGTTTTACCTTTCACGTCAGGGATCCGGAACTTCTTAGGCGGATCGGAGAGGCCACAGCACTTGAAGTGAGAGCAACTGGAATTCCTTACGCTTTTGCTCCGTGTATTGCGGTAATGTAACACTTTGAATCATTTTCTTCAAGGAGCAAATGAAATATTCTTACAATTTCTTCACCGAAGTGTCCTTAGTTACAGATTTTTCCTTCTGTTTTTTGGGTGTTGTGCAGGTGTGCAGAGATCCTAGATGGGGCCGATGCTACGAGAGCTATAGTGAAGATCATAAGATTGTTCAACAAATGACTGAGATTATACCTGGATTGCAAGGAGCAATTCCTTTTAATTCGCGAAAAGGGATTCCTTTTGTTGCAGGAAAGTAAGATCCCTTTGCATAACTTTTTAACTTTACTACGGTTGTCATTTTGTTCAACAGGAGTGAATTGATGCCATAGGTCCATGATATGCTTTTTATTTGAAGTTTCTGTTTCCTATAGTAAAAGTGCACATGTAGTTTCTATAGTTTCAAATTTAAATATTTTCTTAGCTTGTTCAGTGTCACCTTATTCAGTGATTGGATGAGTAGATGGCTTAATATCATTTCCCCTACAAACTTGCCAGCAAATATTCTTGTACAGTCCTTGGATGAGTAGGCTTGGGTTCATTATCATTTCCTCACATGCTTATTAGCAATAAAGCTAATAGTTTAAACAGCTTTGTGTTTGGTTTTTTTTTAATCTATGCTCAAAAGTTGAGGCTAGAAAAGGAATCAAATTCTATGGTCTTTTAACTGATACTTTCTCTCTCTCTCTCTCTCTCTCTCTCTCTCTCTCTCTCTCTTTCTCTCTCCCCCCAACAACAGAGCTTTTAATGTTCTTGAATTGATTGATAAAATATCTCTGTGGACCATGTGGTCCTCTATAATATCATTGCTTATAAATGGTAAAGAAACAAGTTGGGTTCTTCATTTAGTAGTCCCTTCTTACTGATTACATATGGATCTCTCTAGTGAAATGCTCATTGATAATGATTTCCATTCCCCTCTCCTGCTTAATCTTAGCTGTCTCACATGATGTGAATACTTCATTTGACCATCCCCACCCTCTTTTTGGCATTCTTCGGTCTTATCAGACGAGAGGTTTTGTGGACTGTGCCTGTAAATGACTGTTAAACAAAATCCAGATCTCATAGGCATTTGGAAGTTAAAGCTAAATTTCCTTACGGTACACTGATATATCAATGCTGATCTATAATATCTGAAAACTCCTGCTCAAATTTATTGAAGACCGTCCTTTTTTCCCCCACTTGTCCCATATTATTAAACTTTTATACTAGCTTACTCTTCTTAAAAGAAGCAGAGAAATGAAGGGAATATGATATTGATTATTTTTACAAAAAGTAATTATGATAATGAAAAATAGAGGGTTTGTAGATTGATGTAATATATGCTAGTATAAACTTTTTTCAGATTAAAAGAAAAATGAAATAAAAGTAACTGAGATTTTCCATCTCACACTTTGGTGTAGAAATGAACCAAGTGGGTGGGTCCCACCTTACCTCACCCATAACTTCTCTTCATAATTTTTTTACTCTTTCTCTGTATTGTTTTGTTCATGTTTGGTTGTCTTTTTAAATGCTAGCTCATGATTTGACTGGCCTATGCAAGAGTCAGCCAAAATCTAGTGATTCAAATGAATTAATTTGGATATATTGCATTAACCACTTTTCTATTTTCTACTTATTTCACTGTAGACAAAAAGTTGCTGCCTGTGCTAAGCACTTTGTAGGAGATGGTGGCACAACCAAGGGCATCGATGAAAATAACACTGTGGTTAACTATAAAGATTTGCTTAGCATTCACATGCCTGCATATTATAACTCGATAAACAAGGGAGTTGCAACAGTAATGATATCTTACTCGAGCTGGAATGGATTGAGAATGCACGCCAATCATGATCTTGTCACTGGCTACCTCAAAAACAAGCTCAGGTTCAAGGTATTGAAAGAAATTAGATAACTCAAGTGAGAGTCTTATACTAGTATACTAAAATAGACCGTGGGCGATCGTACAAGCACCGATTGAATGTTCTTTTGTTCTGTAGGGTTTTGTCATATCCGATTGGCAAGGGATTGACAGGATCACCTCTCCTCCTCATGCTAATTATTCATACTCAGTTCAAGTTGGAGTTAATGCTGGAATTGACATGGTAAGTCAAATGTCAGCTTTGATTTGGAACATGTAACACACCTATCATACATTTCCCTGTTTATGGAAGATTAATGGTTGTAATTAAGTTCAATCTGCCTCAATCTGACCCATATGATTATTATGTTCTTAATGTCTTTAAAAAGAGTTACAATTTTCCATTTTGTTTCGTGATGCAGGTCATGGTTCCAGAAAACTACACAGAGTTCATCGACGAACTCACTCGCCAGGTGAAGAATAATATCACTCCAATGAGCAGGATCAATGATGCTGTTCAGAGGGTATTAAGAATTAAATTTCTTATGGGTCTCTTCGAGAATCCATTAGCAGATAACAGCCTAGCCAACCAACTCGGGAGCAAGGTTTGCCACTTATTTTGATGCAGATAGTTGGAAAATGATTAGCTGAAGTTTTGGTTTTGGTGACTGAAACTAAAATGTTGGCCCTTCAACAGGAACATAGAGAATTGGCAAGGGAGGCTGTAAGAAAATCGCTTGTGTTATTGAAGAACGGTCCCTCTGTCGATAAGCCATTGCTTCCGCTTCCTAAAAAAGCTGCAAAGATCTTAGTTGCAGGGACTCACGCCGACAACTTGGGCTATCAATGTGGAGGCTGGACGATCACATGGCAGGGTCAGAGCGGCAATGATCTCACTAGTGGTAAGCTTTCACTGTTATTTCTGGATAAAGAAGAAACCAAGAAGATAATTTTTTAACTGCTCTTTTATGACATGGAATTAATCCCATAACTACTTACATACATATAAACAAAGTTCTTGTCTGTTCATCTGTGACAATATACGAGAACTGTGATTGCCATTGCCGATAGTAGTGTAGATTCTTATACTCAGCAAATTTTTTGAACAGGTACCACCATCCTCAATGCTGTAAAGAATACGGTCGATCCTGCGACTCAGGTAGTGTACAACGAGAACCCAGATGCGAGCTTTGTCAAATCGAACGAGTTCTCATATGCCATTGTTGTTGTGGGAGAGCCTCCATATGCTGAAACGTTTGGCGACAGCTTGAATCTCACCATTTCTGAACCCGGTCCAAGCACCATAAGAAATGTGTGCAGCAATGTGAAATGTGTCGTTGTCGTCGTCTCCGGTCGCCCTGTTGTGATGCAGCCTTATGTTGGAATAGCCAATGCCCTTGTGGCAGCTTGGCTTCCAGGAACAGAAGGCCAAGGTGTAGCTGACCTTCTGTTTGGTGACTATGGATTCACCGGGAAGCTTGCTCGAACATGGTTCAAGACGGTTGATCAACTCCCAATGAATGTCGAGGATTCACATTATGATCCACTCTTTCCATTTGGATTTGGTTTGACAACTAAACCAAACAAGTACTAGAAAAAATAACATTTTAGAAAACTTTAAGAATATTTGTCATCTTCTTACCTATATGAAAAGAGAGTATTTTTCATTTGAAGGATATGATGAGGATATTTACAAAGCCTCTTAGTCTTGTTAAGCATTTGTAATACTCCTTTTAATCTCTTATTGGAAATTATTTTCCATTCAGTATATATTGGTGTTGAGTCTTGACTGTCTCAAATTTAAAGAAAGAAATAAAAATAATAAAAAATGAACAATTAACCAGTAATTTGTAGGATAATAAGCTTAATCTAGTCCACCAAACTCCAAGTTGGTGTCCCAAATACCCTCTTAGAATGTTTAGTCCCTAATCTATTAGGAAATTATTTATTGATTCATGTTTTTTAATACAATAAATGAGGTATGGAGATTTGAACCTTCAACCTCACGAGAAGGAGTATATGTTAAATACCGTTGAACTATGCTCACTTTGACATAAATACTAGTGTATTTGAATACGTATTTAAGCATTTTTTAAAAATATTTTTTATATCTTAAATTTTGTAAGAGGTACTTTAAAATTAATCTATTTTTCTAAAATGTATAAAATAAAAAAAAAAATCTTTTGAACTCTTAAGCACTTATACTATACTCATTTTATATTATTAACTTTTCTAAGGTGTTATAGAAAGAGTTATTTTTTTCAAAACTATTCCAAACATACTATTAGATTACACTTAAAACTGTAAATTCTTATTAGTGTTTAAATCTTCATTTTCCCCAACGTCCATGAAAAAAAAAACAGCAAGTTTACAGAACATAAATAGCTAACTAATCCTTATTCCAACCAAATTTTATCCCAAAGAAAAAAAAACTAATCCTACCAAACTTAATGCAAGTTATAGACTGCAACAAAAGACATTAGAACACTCCCAATCCACAATTTTCCATCTTTTTCCTCAACCTCACTTGCTGCTTTCACAACTTTCCCCTCGCTGTCCTCTAGTATCTGCAAAATCTTCCCTTCTGGGCTGTACTTCACAATCACTGCATGAGGCCACCCGCCGATGTGAGCCAGGAACTGCAATTTTACCGATATTGGAAGCTTCAGCAGATATTTCCTCAGTCTCGGATATTCAGCTTCCAAACTGGCGAATATAGAACGTCGAGCATGGATTGCCACCCAAAATTCACCCTTGTCGTTTGTTCGGATGTTGTCGGGAAATCCAGGAAGAATGGCGAAGAGCTCGGTTGTTCCAGCTTTCTCGCCCTTCAACCAATACTTGTGTAATCTAGATCAATGATCGAAACGAGATTAATGAGCGAATATGGCTTGGATGCTAACGTAGTGAATGGGTTGAATATAAAGAGAGCATGTTTGTAGGAAGCTTTTGTAAAGCATCAAACATAGATCATTGGAGTTTTTTTTTTTTTTTTTTTTGGGATATTTGTGAGTGTTTAGGCCAGTTTACGCGCACCTCGGCTAATTTCACAGGACAACCGTCTGACCCTACTACATTTGGTTGTCAAGGAAACTCGTACGATATTAAATCTTAAGTAGGTGACCACCATGATTTGAACGCATTCCCTCTAAGTCTTTATTATTCCCAAGGTGGTTGTTAGATCGGTGTTCTTTCCATCTTATGAACGAAATGCATGGACCTCTATAGATTAATGTGGAACTGCAGTAATAAATCTTGATGAAAAGCTTAAAGAGGAATTTAGAATTGTAAAGAGTTTCACCTTCCTTTCGACCCTTCGCAGAAGACAAAGAACGAACCGTCCTTGCTTAGAGACACGCCATTCGGAAAATAAACATCTCTCACAAGCACAGTGGTTTCTCCCGTAGCAGCATTATATTTCAAAACTCTCCCGGTGCTTTCAGCAGAAAAAACTACTTGCAAGAAGTTCCTGCACAAGAACTATAGGTATTGGAACCATTATATAGAAGGTTTCTTCCTCCAGAGTTCAGAGCTTTTCGCCATAAACATTCAAAGGACTGCTTACTATGAATGCATCCATGGTATTTTGGTAATCATCAAGAGAAAATCACCATGGCTTACCTTCTGTGGTACTTGGTGCTGCTATCTGTAAAGTATACATTCCCTTCGTCATCAAGGTCTAGATCATTAGTAAACTTGAATGACACTCCTTCTGCTTCAGTTGAAAGAGATGTTGCTAGACCCCCTTCAGGTCCGACCTTCATCAACCCAAAGTAAGCATCTGCAATATATAAATCGTCTGTTTTCTTGTCAAACCGGAGACCCAAAGGACGGCCACAGATGTGCTCGTTCTTCGAATAACTAAAGATTGATGGTTTAGGATCACAAATCTCCGACCTGGAACCACATGGAAATAAATTAGTATGCATCAGCAGCATCTAAAAACAAATGCCTTGAAAAAGAAAACAATGGATTAGTAATTAGAAAACATCAAAATCAGACTATGCTGCAAACATATTTTGGTATAGAATATAAAAGACAGATGTATGAAGCAGTTTGAAGGACAAAAACTGAAAGGACATTTGAATAAATTATAGAGAGAGAGAGCAGACTTTGGCAAAAGAGCCAAAACGGGAGATATTCAATCGCATATTCTACTTACTTAAAAGGAAAAGACAACGAATTCTTCAACTATAAGATAACATCCTGTTGGAATGCCTTGAATCTGTTATGAGACCCTCTACGACTGGTTGGTAGGGGTCTCGTTGTTTTGGGCTTTGACCCATTTTGTATTAGGTCAGCTGCCATATATAAACTTTCTAATGACTTCAGCCGCCCCTATCTGTTCATTTGTAATTCTCTCCTACTTCGTAATAATACTGCTCTCCCTTCTGCCCGTGGACGTAGCTAACACGACGTTAATGAACCACGTAAATCCGTGTCGTTGTTCTTCTGCGCTTACTTATTTCTTTGTTATTGATTTATCGTAACACATCCGAATGAAATTTCAACCACATCTACACTACCAAACTTTCTCAATTCTACACTGACATGAAGCCCTAGGATAATAATTCACAAACAGATTCATCAAAAGAAGAAGAAAAGAACATTACCTATTAGGCGAAGTATAAGCAAAATCAGTCCAGGACTCGCCATTCCAGAACAGTACTCTACCATCAGCAACGCCAGTGTACGGCCCGCGCCCAAGAGAATCGAACGCCACACTCTCAGGGCCCTGAACTTGATCTCTAAACATGATCGTTGACTTCTGCAACAAGTTCTCGCTATCTCTCTCCGTCGGCATTTGAGACCGCGGAGACAATTCGACATAGTAGGTCTCAAAGTCAGGGAAGTTGGCGATTGCACTGTACTTGAAGGGATCGGTTGCACAATACAGAGCCATTAGGAAGAAGATGGCGGCGACGATAGCGGTCCGGGAAACGGAAGAGTGATTGTTCTCCGTCCGGCGCCCCATGTCCGGCGAAATCGAGAAATTGAACTGGTAGGAACTGGTTTGGTTGGTAGTTGATGGAATGAATGTTTGAGTTATGGAGACGAGAGAAGTCCATGGATATTTATTGCTTTCGAATCCAAACGAAAACGGTAAAGGATAGGTTGAAATGTCGTTTGCCCAACATTTTTAAAACGGTATGTTTAGCATTGCTTTGTTTTCGTTGCGGTTTAAAATTGTTCCATTTCTTACTTTGTTTTTTTTCCATTTTTTTTTTTTTTTTTTTTTTTTTGTAACTTAATATATTTATGTAATAATGAAAATATTTTGTAAATAATATATAACGTTGTTTCTTTTATGAAAGTTGGTTGTAAGTTTGGAATTACCCAAATAGACAAAATTGAAAACTGTGTGAGAAAAATGTACATTTAAATACAATAGATTTACAAAATCACACTTACATATTTGTTGTGTTAACTTAATTTAGAATCATGATTAATTCGATGGAGATAATAATAGTATGAATTAAATAAATACATATATTAAAAAACAAGTTGTTAATTTCAAAGAGGGATTTCTTTATAAACAATATTTTTTTACAATTTAATGGTAAATTATTAGTTGATGTCGGATTGATGCATAATTTTGTTATTTGCAAGGAAATTTCTCTTGATAGTGCAACGTACACAACTGTCCATGAGAAAACACGTGTTGAGGAAGATAAATTTCAACATTCATAATTGTTTGTCTTGTGCTTTGTTAATGGTCATTGCAAAACATAACCGAAGAGGGAATTGCTTCCTCTTGAACTTAAATGGATATCCCTCGTCATTAGGTAGACTTAATGGAATTCGTGGGATGAAAACTTGTATCCCAACATGATCTCCCATAACTATTTCGGCGTGTATGATTATTTCTTCCAAATGAGCGACAAACCATTCTTGTTCCATTACATAGTCCATTGGAAGAGTCCAAATTTCTCAGCAACATAATTTGACAATTAACCTTTAGCATAAGTTTATATGGCGGTATTCCAGTTGGTAGTAAAGAATTCAAGAACTCCTCCTTGTAATAAGCGTTTGTGTCATCCATTGCTTGGTCAAAGCTGGTGAATGTTCTACTTAATCCAGGAAAAAGGTCAATCAACGTTTCGTTTAAACTGTCAACATGTTCATTTGTAGTGGCCAAAATAGCTCTATTTGTTACATAGTTTGCCGATTAAGCATGAAGTTCGAGATCCGGATATATTTTGGTTATGAATTCCATTTGCGAATCATTTTTCAGAATTCATGACTACCATTTCCTCAAGTAAGGTAATGATATCATCCTTAAGGGTAAGTTCTTTTCTGTCCCCAACTCTCAAAATAAAATCTGCAAATGTTTTGTCATTCAATGCTCTCATATTTTTTTATAGTTGA
Organism: Herpetospermum pedunculosum; assembly: GCA_028017165.1. Lineage (NCBI taxonomy): Eukaryota > Viridiplantae > Streptophyta > Magnoliopsida > Cucurbitales > Cucurbitaceae > Herpetospermum > Herpetospermum pedunculosum. The sequence goes on from CM051530.1 coordinate 3,684,406, forward strand.
AATATGTGCATTTTATCCCAAATATATGATTTTCTCAAGCTAACTGCAACTGTTTATTGTCTAGTTCCTTTTGAAAGCACAGGTAGCAGTACTTGACGAATGTCACCTCCAAAGACTATCACTTTTCCACCAAACGGTTGAGGACAATCCATTATGTCTCTGAATGTTCTATCAACCGATTCAATTGTATACTTTTTTGCCATTGAAGCTTCGTCCCATATTATTAATTTTGTCTTTCAGATTAATTCAGCTCTTGCACTTTGTTTTGATATATTGCACATTGTTGTTTCATTTGCTTCCAAAGGAATGTTGAACCTTGAATGAGCTGTTCGGCCACCTGGCAAAATTGATGCTACTACATCAGATGATGTAGTTGTCAAAGCTATCATTCCTTGTGATCTAAGTGTAGCTAAAAGTGCTCGATATAAAAACGTCTTTCCAGTTCCACCAGGACGATCTATGAAGAAGGTTGCACTTTTGTTTGCAATAATTGCTTTGGTAATCTCATCAAAAGCATTTGTTTGTTCCTTGTTCAATTCTGAAGATGCTTGGATATCTTCCTCATCTATTGTAATAGATTCTTCATCCACTATGTCCTTGTTGCAAATGTTGACATGACCATAAATTTCTTCATCAATTTCAGGGAGATCAAATTGTCCAACATGTTTACCCATGGACTCTAAAAAATAATTCAAGTCTTTAAGGACTATTTGAATTTGTTGTTCAATTGTCAAATTAACGTCTGATTTGTAATCCTCAGACATCGACTCTCAATAAAGATTCCATAAAATTCTAATTTTTGTTGGCTCGCAATATACCAGTCAAGTAGCAAAAAGTCTTTGAAATGCATATGGCATCTAAATAACCGCAGCTTCATCCAAGCAATCTTTTAAACTTTTATCAGATTCAAGTAACCCTCTCTTTTGGGCTGACTCTTTGAACGTTGTATATTGTTTTCCTTCAACTGTAAGCAAATCTCAGAAAGATGTTGGACCTATAACATGGTTCAGCAAGAGCCTTAGGTAATACCTTTCTCCTTCAATTGGATTTGCTCCATTGATTCTAGATATGACAAATCATCTTTTACGGGCATTCTTTTGTACTTCTATCTCATACATAGTACTCTGGAAAGTCTCTAATATAAAGGAATTTTCGAGAATCTTCATGTATTTGACACATACTGAAAAATTGTGTCCATTTTTTAGAAGCATATTCAAATCCAATAAGTCGTTGTAGATTCCGATTCTCCCAATATGAAACGAATTGTTGATTTGGAAGATGCAATTGTAGATTTATAACTAATGGCTACATTTCATTCAATTTAAATTAAAAAAATCCTCCATAGTGCTTTTGGTGCCGAAACCCATCGTGCATTTTGAAGTCTTGGTATCTCATTCACAACTATGTCTTCATCATCATTTCTAATTGAAACTCATGGCCTTTATAGATATATTTGTAAAGATATTTGACGGTCTTTATTGCTGAACAAATTTCAACATTAATATGACAATTATATCTAGCAAGAAGATATGGATTATATGGAGCAACCCAAGGATTATCTAAGATGACATTCCTTATATTGATTTGAAAATGAAATAAATGTAGTATAAATTTATACAATATTTTAAATTTTAATAAATAGAATTATAAAAAATAAATGTTTGAAATAAGACACTTAACTTGGGTTCCATCATTTCGTCTTTGATATATTGGGTATTGAAGTGAGCTTGTCGAGGCCCGTCAAATACAATTTGTAATTACCGATCAACGAATTAAAACAATAAATGAGAGGTTTTTTGGATTGCATGTTAATCTAATGAATTAAAACAAACAATTAAAGATAGAGAGAAAATTAAAAAAATAGACAAGAGATTACTTTGTCGATTTAGAGATTGTCGGACTACTTAATGGATTTTGTTCATCGATTATCCCAATAAAAATACAATTTCTTAACTAAAAGCCTAAACGACTTAACTGGAACAACCATGAAAAGTCTCTAAGGTCCTCTCATGCAATTAATCTGACAAATCATTGTAATTAACTCTAAACTAGTCAATTAGCTGGGCACGATAGCGTTCCATGCTAACCAACTAACAACTTTAAGCGCATGGATTAATTATAATGTTAATTAAATTGATCAGATTCAATTAAACATTTTTCTATTCCTAAAGTCTGTTATACGCACCATGTTAACTATGAAAAAACCATAATATTAACACTAGTCATAACCTGACCCATCTTGCTACTACAATTAAGCATGCAATTTATGACAATTACGGATCACAAATTACAAACATAACATATATGAACAATTAATATTTAATTGATTAAGCTGTCACATTAACCAATACTAATTGCACATGAAATAAACAAAGAATAGAAAACAATGAACCAAGAAATCAAATTGCACCTTAATACCAAAAATCTCACAAAAACGTTTATCCCGACAAACCTCTAAATCAGCATCACAAGCTTAGCCGAACATCGCCAAGACGATCTCGACTACAAAGCACAATAAAATCTCTAAACAGAGGAAAATGGAGAAATGATGATGGTGTGTGTTGGTGTGTAGTGTAAAGTGTTGGTCTTTCCCTTTTATAGTAGAAGAAATATGCAACTCTATTAAAAATAAACTTGTGGTTTGGAGATGGCTTGACGACGACTTCTTCATGGACACGTGTAGGAAATGACTTCTTCCTGGATCAATCAGGAGCTGCCACGTGTTGTGAGCGGATGGTTGAAGTAAAAATATAATAAATAATTACATTTTCGAACTCTGGCTCAAAAAGTAGTATAATAAATCTTTCACCACCAGACCAAGCATCCAAATTTGAATAATAAACGATTTTTTATCTTTATTGTACTATCTGTCGGCTCGGTTTGTTGATATTATACTTTAAAACTCTTGCTTTAATTAGCTCTTATTTAATGTAATTGTCTCATTCACCTCTGAATGCTCGATTCCTGCAAAACATATGATTAAACACATTAATTTTAATCAACTACCAAGAATTAAAGATTATAAAATAACACTTTTGGAGTGCTATCATGTATGCATCTGTTCCTTGCATAATTTTCAAACTATATGGTCTTGGATAGTTGAACGTGCATTTCCCATTAATCATACATGGACTATTCTTTTTCAAGTCTCTGCATGGTCCGTGTATCATGTGTTTGATCACTAACTCATATGGAGAATAGGGTGTGCATGTTTATTAGGAATTTCAACACATACGTAGTTATCATATCGATCTGTTGTTATCTTCTGGGCATTTTGGAAAATAATCAAAATATGTGCATGTGGTAATCCTCTCTTTTGAAATTCCATGACATATACAAATGCTGCCACCTTTCCAAATATTTGTTTTTTGAAAAGTTGATCTTTAAGATCTTGGAGTTTTGCTCTAAAGATTCGAGAAGTGAGATCCGGTCCATCGTCTTGTGGAAGTTGTCCTTGTAAAAGCTCGTCTCTTTTTTTTTTTCCAATCTGAATTGCATGTCATTGTAACGAAGAGATAGAGTTTTCCAAATTTTTGTACTAAGGCCATTGCATCCAAATATCTTCGCTGCATATCTCTAGGATCTCCAACAAAATATCCAGGTAGTACTATTCTTTTACCTACTTTATTACCTCTTGTTTCTCCAACATTAACAACATCTACCAAACCTTGGTACAACTCAGACCTAATATTAGATTGTTGTGTTCGAAAGTAATCTAATCTTGTTGTTTCAAGCTTTATGTACATATCAACAACATATTGTTGGAATAATCTTCGTACTAAGTGGAGAACTGGTTGAGTGTCTTGCCTTATTTGGAACTTGTAGCAATAGTACTCTCTACCAAATATTTTCTTTTGTTGTTTCTTTGATATACCTATCAATGAATTAAATGTAAAATATAAGTAACTTTAAGATTTTGGTTGGGGGAGAAAGAAGAATATGGAAAATGAATATCTTACCTTGACATTCTATTCTAATGATTTGGTCTGATGTTCCAAGTGTTGGAGTTTCTTGAGCATTATGGATGATTTGTGATTCTAGAGGATTTCATTTGCTTTCGTGCATCTTTCTATTTCTTGGTGCCATCCAGGTTCTCCTCGTGGTAATAATAAGGGATATTGGAGTGAGTCATAACAACTAAAATAATGTTTTATTCTATGTCGATTTCCATAACGTGCATGGACTACAATATCTCTTTCAAAAGGTGTATTTTCTTTGTTCCCTTCAATCCATATTGCAGCAACCTGATCTATAGTTGGTGTTTTATACACTCGTTGATCAACTTTGACATGACTTGCTATTTGTATACGGATATCTTCAAATGATGGAATGTTCTTTAAGGATCTAAATATCTAAGTGCATGAGTTATTCAGCAGGATGATCATTAACTTTGGAACAATATATTCATCGAGACTTCCATCGTCTAGTATATTGATTCTATTTCGCATTTCATTTTGGGTATCATAGAAATATAGCTGGAAGTATTGCGGATGATCCTCTGGTAAAAGTGCCGGAAGATCATGATATATTTGTCCTTGGGCTCTGAATGTGTAAACAACCTCCTTGATGAAGCTAAATTTTTGTCCAAGTTAACCCCAAAAGAAGTGAAAGAGAAAATACTATTGTATGCCCTTGTATTCTTTCTAAATGTCTCTCATTCTTCAAGGTTAGGTGTAAACAAATGAACCAATTCATCGCAATAAACAGTACTCAGAAGTTTTATTTGTCCATTGTAGCAACAAAATGTTGGTGTCTCAAATTCAAATCGTTTTGCATTGCAAAATACACATAGAGAAAAGAGCTTCAGTTCATGAATTAGGGCATGTTGATTATTTGAAATTAAATCAGTAAGAAAATGTAAAAACATATATTTTGTTGAAATTTGTGTATTATTCAAATAAAATTTAATAATAGTGATTGTATTTTTTTTAAAAAAACCTTTTGATTTGTGAAACCGTTGTAGTTTCATGAACTTCTTGTGCCACACATGTATTGTCCATATGCAAAGCTTTACCTACCATCTGTTAGCCTCCTTTTTTAGAAAATGTAAAAACATATATATTTTGTTGAAATTTGTGTATTATTCAAATAAAATTTAATAATAGTGATTGTATTTTTTAAAAAAAAAACTTTTTGATTTGTGAAACGAGTTGTTGTGGTTTCATGAACTTCTTGTGGAGTTGTTGTGGTTTCATGAATTTCTTGTGCCGCACATGTATTGTCCATATGCAAAGCTTTACTCTGAATCTGCTGCCTGAATTTTGTTTTTTAATTCTAGACCATTTTTAATTTTCTTTTAGACAGGTCTCCATACTTTTTCTTCTTCCTCTCATTTGTCGTTACTTTTTGTTTTCTTATGAGTTAGAATGATTTAGATACTCCATGTAATACATGTTATTTTTACAAAATCAATTTGTAGAAATTCACAATAATTTTGTCTAATAGTGTGAGTAAAAACTATTTTAAAATTTAAGCATTTTAATTTTTAGTATTTTAAATGTGAAAATTTTAATAATATTTTTTGCAATTGATAATACATATGGTTTTAATTCAAATGTATCACACATGAAATTAACAGTAGAAGTATATTTATCTTCTCGAAAAAAAAATAGAATTATTTATTATGAAATTTAAACTATTTAATTTTACAAGCATAATTATTGTAGGACATAATTGCACATGTATTTAAATCATGAATTATTTTAACTTTCTAAAATGCAATAACAGGCCTTGTTAATAGTTATGAGCTTATTCAAAATAAATTATCAAAAAATGTATTTAAATCATGAATTATTTTAACTTTCTAAAATGCAATAAGAGGTCTTGTTAATGGGTTATGAGCTTATTCAAAATAAATTATCAAAAAATATTTTTTTTTAAAAACCATGTGTTGCAAGGACCTAAAGCTATAGAAGAATAAAATAATTATAGGATTTTTTTTTTTTTTTTTTGACAACATGTTGGGATGAGGGATTGAATCTACGACCTCATGGTGTGGGCGATACATCGTGCTTATGCTCTTTTTGGCAAGTAATTATAGATTTTTTTTTTTTTTGCAATGGTATTTTTAATAAATGCGAGTCTTGAACCATGACCTCTTAGTCAAGGACAACCTTATAATTATAGGATTTGTAAATGAATTATGAGTGTATTCAATTACCCATTAAAAAAAAAAGTTTTATGGAACTAAAGCAACCACATGTAGTCAATTTCTTCATTTTTACTATTTATCATTGGTTTGACATCTATATTTTCAAAGGTTTATAATATTTAAACAATAGACAAAAAAAAAAAAAATGTGTTGTATGGACCTCATGCAACCACGTAAGTCTTTTTATTTATTTATTATTATTATTATTATTATTTCCATCATTGCAATCACATGTTTTGTAATATTAATTCATTTTATTTTTTAAATATTTCTAACGTTGCTTTTTGACATCTATCTTTTCGGTTTATAATATTTAAACAATAGACAAAAAAAAAAAAAAAAAAGTATGAGTTGTATGGATCTCATGCAACCAGCGTATGTCCACATTTTAACTATTTTAAACCTTGCAATCACATCTCCATCTAACTTTTTACTATCTCTATCAGTGCAATAACATCTATTTCTCTTCCTTTTTTGATTCTCAGATAAGCAAATAGCAAAAAAGAAACTAAAGAAAATCCCAAGTGTCTTTTAGAAGATGAATAAGAATAGAATGAGAGTTCATCAAACACAATAAAATTGAAGAAGAATAGGAATCAAATGAGAGTTTTCATCGAATACACACAAGGAAAAAGATGAAAGAAAAATCAAACATAAAAAATGATAATGAAAACGGTAAGTATTGCTTTAAATGGGTGTTATAAATTACTTCTGAAGTAGAAAAATTCAAATATTTTACCTTTTCTGGAAGAACTTTCAGCCGGTGTGTTGTTCATTGAAAAATTCAATATCTTGCTAAGTTTGAACGACAATGACATGAAATGTCGATTAAATAATTATGTTTTAGACAATTTATGAGAATATGTACGTGACATGAAATCAAATTATATGTTTATCATTCATTCAAGTCTAAAGATGAAATTTAAATTTAAATCGTGTGAGCTTACTTGCATATTTCTATTGCACATTATTCTTCAATAGATAGGAGTATGATTTTTTATTTTTCCTAGCACGAAGCTACACTGAACCATTATTTTTCATCTTGTGTGTTTTATATAAATGCGTTTTTAAAATTTGAGCAATTAATTTCGTATGATAGTAGTAAACAAATAGTATTTATTATTGTAATGGTGAATGCTATTTTTTATCTTAAACGTTTTATTTCATCATATATGTTTTATACATTGTGTTTTCAAATTTTTACCACTCAAATTTTTATGGTGTAAATAAATAGTATTTATTATAGCATTCAATTAAGATGATTCATGGTTAACACAATTAATGAATTTATTATTCTAGTGGTAAACTAATGGTTCATGTCTAGTGTGAAAGATGAATATTTTAGTGATAATAATTGTAATTTGGTCCATAGAAATAAAGTTATAGAAATTATTGGGTGTTTTTTTTTATATGGTAAATTTTAAAACTTTTTATAAAAATATTGTATATTTGAAGTATTTTTTAAAATAATGTTGTTTAATTCGTCTTTTCAAAATTCCACCTCTCCAACGGAGTAAAGGTCTTGCTACACGTGGATGAAGACTTCTTCTACAGATAGGAAAAAGTTCTTTTGCATTAAAAATATCGATATCTTTTTATACAGGTATTCAAAAATTTCGAAAAATATATTTTTAGAAAGCTAATAGAGGGAGCTTCAATTTGATGCATGGTTTCACTATTTTTGGAGTTGTGTATCAAAAGATAAAAATGTTGGACTATAGTTCTGCAAATTTCAGAATTGAAGATTCTTTTGAGTCGTGTGCATTCAAAAACTGATATCTTTTTACCCATATATTTGAAAAATTCGAAAAATATACGGTTGAAAAGCTAACACAGGGAGCTTCAATTTTATATTTGGTTTTACTATTTTTGATGTTGTGTATCAAAAGATAAATATCGTCGAATTTGAGCTACAGTTCTAAAAACTTCACTAAACCTCAGAACTGAAGATATGGCTGAAAACTTCAAAACTGTAGCTCAACTTCGACGATCTTTCCCTTTTGATACACAAATCAAAAAATAGTTAAACTAGGTATCACATTGGAGCTCTTTGTGCTAGCTTCTCAACCGTATATTTTTCGAAATTTTTGAATATATGGGTAAAAAGATATCGATTTTTTAATGCACACTACTCAAAAGAATCTTCAATTCTGAAATTTGCAGAACTATAGTCCAACTTCAATGATCTTTTATCTTTTGATACACAACTCCAAAAATAGTGAAACCAGGTATCAAAAAGCTCCCTCTGTTAGCTTTACAACCATACCTTTTTCAAATTTTTTGAATATTTGGGTAAAAAGATATTAATTTTTTTTAATGCAAAAGAACTTTTTTCGTATCTGCAGAAAAGACGATCTTCATCCACGTGTAGCAAGATCGTCTTTTCAAAAGATGACATTTGCTCGTGTGGAGAGGTCGTCTTTTGAAAAGACGACTTCCCCTTAAAACAACATTTTTTAAAAAAATACTTTTAAACATACAATATTTTTATAAAAAGTTTTAAAAATTACCATATAAAAAAAAACAGTCGAAATTCTTTCACAACTTAAGTTTAAAATGTCATTAAAATAAATGATGAGAGTTATATTGAAACTGTTTTTTTTTTTTTTTGTAAAGGATATATTGGAAGTGTTAATCAGATGGGTTTATGAATAATTTGATTAACATTGAGAAATGATTAAGGTTATATTGAAACTGAAAAATGAGAATTTCAATTTCAATTGAAAAAAAAAATAGCATTTAATTAGGATAAAAAAAAAGGGAGCAAAATGGGGAGAGAAATTGTTTGCACACTTAATTTGTGAGTTCTCAATGTACCATGGTTGAATATCACAATGAGTGTGAATTTGATAGTCTAAAATTAATTAAGTTATGAAAAAGTACGAGTTAAAGTAAAGTCTAAGTAGTTGAAATGTATTATATTAAACAATCATGCTTTGTTTAACTTCTCTACACTTTAATCTTCTGCACGACTTTGGTACTTTCTGAATTTCATAAGCAACAAACTGTCCTCTTCATCTGCTTCATTCCTTTTGTCCAATCTTTGGTGAGAGTCAAAGTTTGATAAATTCTTCCATGTTCCTTCTTCATCTAGTATTGCAATGAAGAAATTGAAAACCTGTTAGAATAAAATGAAAAAAAATATTTTAACGTATGTAAAAACATAATTGAATGTTCAATTACCTTTATGATTTTTGTAGAGTACTCAATAAACATCACATCCTATCAACATTTATGACGCTTCAAAAGTTGTTATTTGTGCATTTATTTGTCCATCTGAAGCTATAATTTTGAGCGTGTACTTTCTAATGAATGACACATATTTGTTGCACGGTGCTACAATATGACTCTATGTTATTGTCATTTGGATATATTATTTGAGAACATATTTTACATTTTTCAAACCACGGATTCTCTTTGTTAGTAATATTCACAATAGAAGCAATTACAGAACAATATGTAGCATCTATCAAACATTCCATTATATCTTGAATACTAACAACTTTTGCTTCTCGCATTCTTCTTGAAGGGGTAAAGTTGGACGTCTTTATATGCTCAAGTAAATGTTCCCTCCTACATAATAAGTAGTTCATATATGATTTGCCTATTAAATAAGAAAGATAAACATAATTATGAATTATCATACTGTAGGTCTCTAGAATAAGGAAGGTCGGGATCAATGAGAATAACACTTGTCATTGTTGTTGCAATGCTCATTTCTCCTAAAAACAACACCACATAGAAAAACCATGAATTATAAAAAAGTAAGTTTAGTAATGCTGTCTTTTTTTAAAATGAATAATATAACTTTGTCAATTAAAAAGTGACATATACCTTCATAGATCTCAACCTTCATATTGGTTGCAAAAATGACTGGTCTGTTTTGAATGTTTTCTTCTAACGTTGACCCTTCATTTTCGGCTAAATCTCCCCATAAGGTAAACTTTATTTTCTCCAAGCTATAGATTAAATAATTGGATTAGTACATGCTGGATAATATAAATAATACGAATTGAATACAAAATTTATATAAGTTATTACCTTTTATCTATTAGAAAAATGTCTCTCTTTATCATGCTCCTATTATTTGAATTTTTCAATTTGATCTCTGCTAATGATCTTACGGAGAAGACGATTCCTGTAAAATCTAGCAAAATAAAATGTGTTACATAAATCATGAAATTCAAACAATTTTAGAAATGAATAGGTAATGCAATTGTCATAATTCAATAAAAGTAAAAAGAAATAACAAAACAAAAAAAGTTATCTATTAGTTTTCACGTGTCAATAAATGTATTCATGATTGGAAATTCAATGAAATTGAAATCTAACTTATGTAAAGAAAAATGTTCAGGAATTTCTTCAATCTCCGATGATGGAGATAGACTGAGTTCAATTTCAGCATTTACATTGGAGTATTTTCTATTCACCGCCTTTACATTTCCATTTTGAACGAAATATGCTTTATTTTTTTCCATATTATTTCCTATCCTTTCAATAGATTCATTGAACATCACAACTCTTATTTGTGTCCCCTACAATTATATATGAATGTGTTAACATGTGCATGAACAAATAGAAAAAAATATAATTGAGTTGTTCAACATGTGTGAAAGTAGAATAATGTAGAAAATTTTACCTCTTCATCAATCAAAATGAACTTTAAGATCTTCAGGGTTTCATTCTTGCATGGTTGAATACTCCATTACCGAACAACGACTACTTTGATTTTACACATCTTTTGAAAATGTTTCCGTTCTCTGATTTCATCGATGAGGGAGTATGATGGAGCTAGTGACATTTTTTTTTTAATTGGTTGGATTTTTTCTGATGATTGGTTCGATAGGTGATAAAATTTATATATGCACTCATGTTTAAAAAGTTAACTGAAGATGAATAAATTAGGATAGTGGAATTGATGATTTATGAAGTAATTTGAAACTATAATGAAAGAAAGTTAATAATTGATTAGTATATTAAGAGTTATAAAAAAACTCAATTGCCCAATAAATATTGGAATATAAAATAAATGTAAAAATAAACCGTCTAGCCATAGAAAAATAGATACGAAAGAGAGAGAAATTTGAGCCCAAGGGAGAGAAATAGAGAGTGAAAGAGAGAGAAATTTGAGGAAACTCAAATCTGTCATTCGTCCGTTACAATTGAAACTTTTATTTTTTTTAATAATTGGTTGTCATTAAAATAAATGATAGAGTTATATTGTGAGTGTTAATCAATTGGGTTTACGAAGAATTGATTAGCATTAAAAAAAATGATTAAGGTTATATTGAAACTGAAAAATGAAAATATAAATTTTAATTGAAAAAATAATAGCATTTAATTAAGTTTAAAATTTCATTAAAATAAATGATGATGGTTATATTGAAACTGTTTTTTTAAAGGATATATTGAGAGTGTTAATCAATTGAGTTTACGAAAAATTGATTAACATTAAAAAAAAAAAAAAAAAAAATGATTAGGGATATTGAAATTGAAAAAAGATCAAAGTAAATTTCAATTGAAAAATATAAAAAATAGCATTTAATTAAGTTTAAAATTCTGAAACATTTGAAATTACATTTTTAGCTATAAGAATAAAATGATAGATAAGAAAAAAATGGACAAAATGGGAAGAGAAAGTTTCTTCCCTTCAACCCTTTTAGATATAGCAAAATTATATTTACATTGAAAGTTTGGGAGGCATCAATCACCATCCTTCTGCTAGTCGAATGTGAGTTGCTTGCATTGAAGGGGGAAAATTTCTAGTACATCCGTGGTATGGAAAAATTCCATACCACTGCCTTTAAAAAAATTACACGTGGCGAAATAATGGTTTAACGGGACCCACACTATTAAATATATTATTTTTTTAAACCATTTCGCCACGTGTCATCTTTTTAAAGGCAGTGGTATGGAGTTTTTCCATACCACGGATGTACTAGAAATTCTCCCCATTGAAGGCCCTTTGTGCACTTGAGTGCCTACAAAGTCACACATAAAAGAGTATGCATGAGGTTATTCATCTTCCAAAGTTTCTCCATCCTATGTGTACATGTGCCTAAAAATTCATATCACAAGACTTCATGCATAAAGTAGCTCTAAGGGCTCTCTATTCTATGTGCATAAATGTTTAGAAAATCATATCAAAAGACTTCATGCATAGAGTAGCTCCAATGGTTATTATCCTATGTGCCCAAGTGCCTAGAAAATCATATCAAATGACTTCATTATGGTAGCTCCAATAACTCTTATCATTTGTGCGCAAGTCAGCCTCATCTCATCGGGTCTGTGGCCCAAAGGTCGGCCCAAATCCAACTCAAGCTCGACCCAAAGTCAAAGTTTGACCGACCCGACTCGGTCCAGTCCAAACATTCATTGGATTGGATATTAATCATCTTTTTAAATAATGGGTTAGCCCATGGGCCGACCCGTTTGGGTCATGTTTGGATCGGCCCGTCGGACAGACCCAACGGGCTGAATCTTTGGACTAACCCATATATATATAAATCTATATACAATTCCTTATATATTATATATTATATGGTTATATATTAGAAAATTTAAAGTTCTTTATTTTTTTATTCTAAAATATATTTTTATACTATACATAATATAACTCATAATTAATAAAAAAAATATTAGAAGCCTACAAAAACAAATAAAAAATTTCTAAAATAATATAATACTAAAATAAAATTTGTAACATCAATAAAGTTAAAATAATATCATTCACCAATATCATAAAATAAAATTAAATAAAATTTTAATAAAATTTGGTTTAAAAAATCTAAAATATTTTATCAAAAAATAATTAAATAATTAATACTCAAGGAGCTAATCGAATGGGTCAACTAAATTCGCTCCAAGCTCGACCCAAATTTTGATCTAAGTCCAAAGGTTGGGTCATGAGCCTAGTAATTGGAGGACGGGTCGGGCCGGCCCAGGCCCAAACAGTGTCTTAGGCTCGCTGGGCTTGGGCCTATACTTCTTCGAGTCGGGTTGGGTCGGGCCGGCCAATGATGAGGCTGATGCGCAAGTGCCTAGCAAATCATGGGGAAATCAGAAGAATGTCTACAATAAATAACGTTTAATGAAAAATGTTTAAATACGTGTTTTCTTTACAAGGTATGTCTAGAGATTTTTTAGAAGCAAATTTGTTTGAGTTGGTTTCCTATTATACCCTTTTAAGATTTCATATTTTAAAAATTATTAGTTTTGAAATTAGTTTATTTTATTTTAAAATTTAATTAGTTTTAAGAGTTTATTTGGTGAGGTGGATATTTTCCGTACAAAGAAATCGAATTTATTTTTTTCCCGTTAAGTAACTTCTGGCGTATCTCTATGGGTTCCTCTGAGTAGAGTCGCCGCACACACCATCTGTCAGAGTATACGTTTGGGCACGCCCGTGGAGATATACTTCGAGTGGGGCCGCGCACACACACCTCTGGTAGAGGTATATATATGGACACACCACAAGAACATTCTTCAACCCGTGTAATCCCGATGTAATTGTAATTATATTTGAAATCTAATTTGAGTGAATTAGATTCAAGAAGTCTCATATAAGATAATTAAATTTGTGAATTTGGAAGAGAATTTTAAAGTCTCAAATTAATTTGGAGTTTTATTTAAAGTTCAAAAATTAGTTTGAAATCTAATTTGAGTGAATTAGATTCAAGCGGTCTCATATAAAATAATTAAATTTGTGAATTTGGAAGAGAATTTTAAAGTCTCAAAATAATTTGGAGTTTTATTTAAACTTCAAAAATTAGACGTGGAGATATACTTCGAGTGGGGTCGCGCACACACAACCTCTAGTAGGGGTATATATATGGACACACCACAAGAACATTCTCCAACCCGTGTAATCCCAAATGTAATTGTAATTGTATTTGAAATCTAATTTGAGTGAATTAGATTCAAGCGGTCTCATATAAGATAATTAAATTTGTGAATTTGGAAAAGAATTTTAAAGTCTCAAATCAATTTGGAGTTTTATTTAAAGTTTAAAAATTAGTTTAAAATCTAATTTGAGTGAATTAGATTCAAGCGATCTCATATAAAATAATTAAATTTGTGAATTTGGAAGAGAATTTTAAAGTCTCAAAATAATTTAGAGTTTTATTTAAACTCAGACATTAGAAAGAAGAGGAGAATATAAGCAGTTACAAACCTACTTTTTAGGCAATTTGAAAATAAAAGAAATTAGAAATAAAAAAAAAAAACAAAAAAATGAACCCTAATTTTGTCTTTCTCTCTCCCTCTTTATCGGTGTGCCCATCTCCCTTTGTTTTCAGCCATCACCCAACGTCTCCCCTCATCTTCTCAATTCGGCAACCTCCCTCTTTATCGATGTGCTCATCTCCCTTTGTTTCAGTCGTCACCCAACGCCTCCCCTCATCTTCTCAATATGGCAATTGTTATTCTCTAACGACCACACATTTGACCTCAATATTTCGACAAACGCCGACGAGTTCAAGAAATCGGAGAAGAAATGCGAGAGAGGAAAATGCTTACCAAGTAGGTTATGGAGAAACGACTTTGCGATAGAGGAATTGCGAGTCTAGGTCGGACGTACCCGTTTAATGCGTCGGTGGTTTAGTTTGAAGGATTTCGAAGTAGGTTATGGAGAAACGGAAGAACAACTTCGTTTTGGTTGCTTTTAGGGTGAACGTAGGCGCTTTTCGATTTTCCTTCGCTTCTGATTTTTGAAGAATGGAGTTCCAGATTTGGAGTTGGCGATTTTTGAAGAATGCGTTGGTTCAATTCTGCTTTTAGGGTCGAACGTAAGCGCGTTTTGGTTGCCGATTGAAGGTAGCATGTTCATAAATTTTCATCTACCCCATAAAAAATATTATACCCATTCCTTGGGAAGCAATACCTTATTTTTAAAATAAAGCAATTCCCCCTTCTTTAAGTTGTTGGCGTCCTTTATTATTAGTAATACACAGAACTTCCAAACTCATTTTCATCCCATTATTATTATGTGTGCACTGATGCACACACCCCACTGTTATTGCTAATTTGTACTGTCTGCAGCTGTACAAACGCCACAGCCCGCCCCAGTATTAGTTTGTGTGCAGTCATACACACACACCTTCATTAGGTGACTAGAACACTTCCTATAGGTATACACAGCCCCTTGTGGGTATTCTTTTTACTTTGTATGCAGACATACACACACCGCCACTAATAGATGTAATCTGCATGTATTACTTACTCAAGTATATAGACTCATTTATCATTTTTAACGTTATCTACACTATTGGGGGTGGGGTATAACCATGTATGGAAATTTGGATAAGTGTCATCCCTCTAATTTTTAACGGCTTCTCTCTACTTAATTAATCCTCTCTGTTAAATCCACGTCAAACTTTGTTTTCTCTCTCTTCCTAAACTTTGATATTTTAAAATATTCTATTTTTAATTCTCAAAATTAGGAGAAATTGACGAAGGGTAAATAAGTCCATTTGGTTCTAAAATCTCATACTAAATTTAGGTTTTAGACATAATTCAAAATAAAAAAGTGATTAGCCATTTTTCATGTTGGGTAGCTTAGTTGTAGACATTCCTCTAGTTTTCCCGCAAATCATATCAAAGAACTTCGTGCATAGGGTAGCTCCATGAACTCTCTATCTTATGTGCACGGAGTGTTTAGAAAATCAAATCAAATGACTTTATCCATAGGGTAGCAACAACAACTGGTGTGAAGGTGTTCAAACCTCTAGCCTCGTGAGAATGAGAAAAATGGCTATGCTAACTTTGACATATAGATAGAATATTTCTACTTTTTGCTTCTCCTTTTTCTTCCTCACCTCTTTCTTTTTCTTTTTCTTTTTTTAAATCGTGTTCCACGCCGTCTAAGGAAGAAAAAAAATCATTAAAGGTCGAGATTCACCTATTTTCGACCGAGATTTATCCATTTTCAATCGGGAACGTCAAAAGAAACAGATTGTAATTTTCCCAGATCTCGAGTTTCGATCGAGATCGCCACTAGGATAGAACAAATATATATATATAAAATTTTATTTTTGTTAAAAGAGTGCTATTATAAATAGGCAAAAACATTTTTTTTTTTGGAGCTATTTCAAGCGATTACCCTCTATATTCGTGATGAAACTTAAAATTATAAAGCTATCACCAATCCCATGTGGTTTCTCCTTAACTAGTTTAACTGACCGGTCTGATTAAGAGATGTTAAGTTTGATCTCGCACCCCACATATTGTTAAAAAAAAAAGAAAAAAATCAAATTACAAAAACAAAATAAATTATTATAATGCCATTAATTAAAAATCATATATTATTCTTTATGTTTTTTTTCTTTCTGTTTCTCATATAATAAATCATTACCTCTCACAGTTTTTTGATATCAGACCTATAATTCTGGTGTTATATAATAAGGACACAGTCATGAACAAGGAAAAAACAAACAAAAAAAGATCATGCATATCTTAACAAATGCTTCTTTTTTAGAGCAAAATATAAGGTATAAAATTAACTAAACTTTCCAGGGTGCCTAAGAAAACAAAAAACCAAATTAAAAAAAAAAAAAAAAAAAAGTTTAAACTAAGAAGGAAGGATTAGTATAATTATTGTGTAATATTAGTTTTAATTAATGCAGGTTAAATTACAAATTTAGTTTTTAAACTCTGAAATTATGTATATTTAGTCTCTAAACTTTTAAATTTTCAAAATTCACTCATAGTAGACACAAAATTGAAATTTATATCTAATAAATCAATTAACTTTTAAAAATTTCGAATTTGTCCGGGACACAAAATTGAAATTTTAGAGATTTATTAGACATTATTTAAAGTTTAAAGACGAAATAGATACAAACTTCGAATTTCAAGACTAAATTCGTAAATTCGTAAATTTAACCTAATAATGTATAAGGTGGAGAAGAGGACAAGGCAGAAAGAGACAATTTTGTAAGCCAACTGCCACAATAAGCGTTAAAATGTTGATAAATTAAGTACCTGATAACAGCACGTAGGGCATGATATGCATTTTGTTCTTATATTAACCTCCTTTCATTTAAATAACATCCAAGGGAGAAATGTCTTTTGTACTCAAATAAGCCTCTTATCTTATTTTTTTTCTAGAGAAAGAGAAAGAGAGATGTGGAAGCTGAAATTCTCGAGTGGATGGGAGACGAGTGACAACGATCATGTAGGAAGACAATATTGGGAATTCGACCCAAATCTCGAACCCTCTCAAGAAGAAAGGGCTCAATTAGAAAATGTTTGCAACGAATTCAACAAAAAACGTTTTCGAATCAAACAGAGCTCCGATCTTCTAATGAGACTTCAGGTTAGAATTACTATGGTCTCGTTTGATAATCAACTAGTTTTTAAAAATTAAGTCTATAAACACTACTTAACACGTTCCTTTATTTCATTATCTTCTTTTTACACGTATTTTTAAATCCACAAATCCGCAAATTTCGACTCTGATTATCCTATGAGACTTTTTTCCTTGAGAAGAAAGTGATGTGATAAGAACTTAAGTATGCTTAATTATTATGTGTTAGTTTTACTTTTTCCATTAATTAATTTGTTTAATCCCAAAATAAAATCAATTTTTTTCTTTATGTTTTTTCTCATATATTCTACAATGACAAATTTGAAATATTAGCCAACCGAAACATAATTTGGTGGAGATATTATAATTTCAACCAAAAAGTTAAAAGTCTCGATCTCTACTCCATATATTGTTGGACAAAAAAATATATAATAAAAATTAGACTTTTTGGTGTGAATGAATATATATGTCATAAATAACTTCCATTTTTTACATGTAATAATATTACTTTCTAATTTAAGTTGTATTATACTTCTTTTAAGATTTTTTTTTTTTTAATTTAACATGTGAGATGAAGATTCGAATCTTTAACATTTTGGTCGCAGATATAATGTTCTTAAACTAGTTAAAATTATGTTGAAGCTGACACCGAAGAATATTATCTCTAAAACTATACTACAATATTGAGATAGTTTTAGACAATATTTATTGCTTCTTAATCTTTATTTGTTTTCTTTCTTTAAGTAAATAGTTTGAACTCACAAACAATCATTTCAAAACTATGGTTATAACTTTATCTACAAAAAAAAAAGAAAAAAAAAACTATATGTTTATAAGTAGACCATTATACATTGTCCTGTCACATCACACATATTCTAGATCTTCATGTCAAATAGAGATATAGTTGTTGTAGTTAAAACGGTAAATTAAGTAATATAATTAAGGTGAAAATAGTCAATGCATTTTGGCTGCGTACTTTTTAATATTGTATTTTTTTGAAACTATTTATATAAATATAGCTAAAAAAAACAAATAGTATAGTGATTTTAAATTATGCACATCGTCTTTCTTTTGAAAAGATATGTGCATTCGCGTCAATATGATTTTTTTTTTAGTAGTGTGCATTTAAAAATCGATATCTTCTTATTCCGATATATAAAAAAATTCAAAAAAATATGATTTAAAAGCTAACACAGTAAACTTGAATTTGATACTTGGTTTCACAATTTTTTGAGTTGTATATCCAAAAATAAAAATCATCGAAATTGAGCTATGATTATGAAATTTGTAAACTATAGCCCAATTTCGATATTTTATCTTTTGATATACAAATCTAAAAATTGTGAAATTAGGTATCAAATTGATGCTCCTAGCTTTCCAACAATTTCTTTTTCAAAAATTTGCATGTTGTCAAACCGAGCATAACTCAATTGGCGTAAGGTTGTTACCATTAACTAAGAGGTCATAAATTCAATCTTTGTATTAATTAAAATATATGAAAAGACGATGTGTGTATTTGATTTAAAATAACTATTTTTTTTTTTTTTTGTATTTTTATAAATAGTTTTAAAAATTACAAATATTAAAAAAAAATGCCCATTTTGGCAACTTCTTTTCTTTATATTAATATGATTTTTCCTAAGTACGGAACATAATTAAAATAAAAATAAAAAATTGGGCAATAAGATGATTTGTTGTTATAATATGATTTTGGCATCCCCTTGTTTTGATTAAAAAGAAAAATTATGAGCTCATGATCCTTTTGAGAGAGAAAAAAAATACAATTCACACTCTCAACTTTCTACCTACTTTGATATTATATTAAGTTGTCCCTAGAATTAAAAAAATTTAAATTAATGGGTTAGAGTTATTGAGAGATTTTCATCTCTAGTATTTAAATTAATGGGTTAGAGTTATTGAGAGATTTTCATCTCTAATACTATATTTCGCGCTATCCACCTATAATATTAGATTAAGTTATCATTAGAATTAAAAATTAACAACTTATTTGGTAAACAAGAAATAAGAAATAAAAACTTGATTATATGTTGTTTTCAATTAAAATTTTACACCATTTTAAAAATGTTTAAAAAAAAAAACAAAAAACATGAACAAATATCAAAAATTTCTTTTTTATATAAAATTGAAAACAAGAAACAGGAAATGATAAATCAAAATGTTACCAAACAACCCCTAATTTTCTTACTATGATACATCCTACAATTAAGTTAATATATCATATACTTGTAAATTTAATCATTTAATATATTTTTAATATTTTTAGTTGAGAAAGACTAATGCAAATGAAGAGAATCTTCCGATTCAAATAAAAGTTGGAAGCGAAGATGAAATAAATGAGAAAGCAGTTGAAACAACGTTGAAAAGGGCAATCAAATTCTACTCAACTATGCAGACACAAGATGGCTTTTGGCCGGGGGACTATGGTGGCCCTTTGTTTCTTCTTCCTGGCCTGGTAATTATATTTTTTCATTTTTTTAGTTGGGATCGAACACCGACCTTTAAAAGGATAATTGGTGTCTTGTTCAATTACGCTTAAATTTACACTTATAGATTATTAAATCTCATTTTTTTTTTTTAGATTTTATAGAGAGAGGGTCACACCATTATTCTAACACTTTCAAAGTTGAGATTATTTTATTTTAGCATTTTAAAATATAACTATTTTCGTTTTTAAATTTTCAGAATTTTTATTTGTTAATCTATGAGATTTAAGAAAAAAAAAACCATTTTAATCTTTAATATTCTTTTTTCACCTAATAATTCTTCACACATTGAGACATACCTTGAAGTCATGCCCTCTATAATTTCTTAAAAACAAAATAATGATAAGCATCAAATGATTCGATTTCTTGAATTCAAATAATTAAAATAAACATTTTTTAAAATTTGGGACCAAAATGAAATTTTATATACTAAAATACACTTAAAAGAAAACAATTCTACTCATCAATTATTTTTCTCTTTATAATTGATTTTATTATAATTATTTCACTTTCCCCTTCATTTTTAAATTTGAACCTTTTGCGGCTCAATTCCATTTTATATTTGCAAATAATAGATTTTAAAAAATGGGCCCGGGATTTGATAACAATAAATTTATTTTTTATTTATTTATTATTATTTCTAGGTGTTCCATGCAATCTATTTTGAAAATGTTTGTAGGACTGGTTGCACAAACAACAATCATACCCAAAATAATTATAAATATAGCATAATTTAAAACATTTTGTAAATATTGTAAAAAATCAATGGCTATTACTGATATAAGCTATTGTTGATATATGGCTATTATCATTCATAAATTAAAATTCTATAAAAAAAAAAACTGAGGTGATAGACTACTATCAATAATGATAGAAATTGTCATATCTGTAAAAAATAATTAAAAAAATACTATATTTTTAATTATTTTACTCTAAATTGACACCGATTACAATTTTCGATGTTTTTATTCTTAAAAAAAATTAAGTTATTTGTTTACCAACAAGTTAAATTTCTCACTTTCTATAAACATGTTTGAAAAATGTTAACTAAATGATTTTAAATCTATATTTATACTATATTAAAATAAGAATTTCTTAAAAACATTTTAAAATCAAAATATCGTTTTAAATTTCAAGTAATTACATCAATCAAATATCATACGACAACAAGTGATAATTTAATTCAAATCAAATCAAATTTCATTTTAAATTAATTTTACTTCATAATATATTGTACTCAAATTATTATGCACATGCTGAAAAATTAGTACAATAAATTAATATCTTAAAATTATTTATTAATTTTACCAACATGAACGTAGTTTAACCTGTATAATATACTATTTAGTGTGTTTCAAAAAAAAAAATATACTATTTAGTGATGAAGACACGTTGAATCCCCATCTTACATGTAAAAAAAAAAATCATTTAGAATCTAGCTAAATATATAGATAGATAGATATATTACAAAATGTCAAAAGATAATTAATGTGGCATGCATGGTTTTTACTTTTTACAATCCAAAGATAAAAAAAATAATCAAATATGGTATTGCAAAACCTATTATTATTATTATTATTATTATTATTATTTTTATTTTATTTTTTTACAACAAACCTATAATTCTTAAAATTGTTATTATTATGATTTCAACAATTATGTAGTGATGAAAGTTTGAATTTTTATTTAGGATGGTGGAAGATATATATGTCTTAATTAGTTAGGTAAATTGACGATAAATGACATAATTGATAAATAATTGAATGAATTATTTATTTAAAAAATAATAATATTATAGTACTTGATGTTATAATAAAAGTATATTAAAGAGGCTATCAAACGTTGGACCATTTTTATATTTGAAATTATTGTTTTGTTTTCTCCGAACCTGTCCCCTCTCATCCTCCTCACCATAACCTCTACTTGCTAATTTATGTTGCCATCATCTTTTCAAATTGGATCACAACCAAATTTTAATTACTTTTATTTCATTTTCGCAAACGGTCCCCAAATTTCCTACCTTTAGTTTTTAGTCATTAAATTTTAGGCACTCGGTACGGATCATTGATTTGATATTTCTCGAATAAAAATAAAATAAAATCATTGTTTGATGTTGGCATTTTTATTTTTTTAATATAAAAAATAAAATAGGAGAATTTGTGAGAAAAAACACAAATCAATTATTACCGTTGAACTATCTTCACTTTGAAAAGAGACAATTTGGAGCGTTGAGTGAGTTATTATAGTCGGAGGTTATAATAGTTGAGAATAGTAAATACTATTGAAGTCGGTATAATTACTTTGTTGACTGTGGGTTATAATAGTCGGTGGGTCAAACGTAGACCGAGTTATAATAATTCAGTCCACACAACTCTAAGTTGGTGCCTAAAACACCCTCCTAAGTTGTTTGGAGCGCTGAGTGAGTTAAAATAATCGGTGGTTAGTCTGTTGTTATAATAGTTGAGAATAATAAATATTATTGAAGTCAGTATAGTTATTTTGTTGACTGTGGGTTATAATAGTCGATGGGCCAAACTTGGACTGTAATAACTCAATTCATTTGGTGTCTCAAACATTCTCTTAACTATCAAAGTTAGAAATATCTATATATAATTTTATAAATATCAATTTACAATATTATTAACACACAAAACAAAAGGTTGTTGAGAGAGAATAAAGTTGAAAGATGGTTGGTAGAAAAAACTCTACCAAAATAATTTGTGTTGTGGTTTTGGATTATTGAGATGATAAAATTATTTTGAGTTATTATTAATGAAAATTGAGAAATATAATTATTGTTTGATTTTTTTTATTGGTTAGGTGATTGGGTTAAGTGTAACGAAGGCCCTTGATGTAGTCCTCTCGTGCCACCATCGACAGGAGATGTGTCGCTACCTTTACAATCATCAAGTATTTGTTTCTTTTCACCATTCAAATTTTACTATTATATTTCCTTTCTTTAATCAAATATTATGTCCAAACTAACAAAAAAAAAAAATAATAATAATAATAATAAATCTTCATTTTTGGTTCACATTCCATAAAAAAAAAATGGTTAACATTTCTGAACAAATTAAATACTTCTTGTATGGTTGACTTATTATTTTATTAGCATATTTGAATACGTGAACATGTCCTTAATTATTACTTAACTCATGAAATCTTCTCATCAACAAAATTTGATATCTTTATAAAAAAAAAATTATTTCTTTTAAGTATGTGTGATATGTCTAAGTGGTATGTTGAAGTGTTCAAATATGTTAATAAAATAATAATTTAATGATACATTAGCTTGTAAACAAATTTTAACGATTTTTTTGTAGGACTAAATTGTTTTTTTTAAATACATTACCAATAAAATTAAGAATTTTAAATGATTAGAGTACATTTGATATACTTAGCCTCTTTTTTTTTGTATTAATTAGTGATAGTAGGACTTGATCATTGGAAAAATATTCCATTCATAAACAATTAAATTATTACTTTTCATACTTAAAATATATATATCATAATTGAAGTGTTAATTAAAGATGGAAAGGTTACACTCCATTTCCATTTGCATTAATTAAATATATTAAAAATTAAATATATATAGTTTAATTTTTTTTTAAAATATTTAATTAATGTAGAGATTGAATCATAGCCTCTCGAACAAGAGCTGTCTGTGAGATACGTCCAAAATAAATATTAGTAATAGTAAGATTATTTATTTAACCTAATTATTATCTTGTCTCTTTCTTCGATATTAATATAGGGTTTTGAGTTTTCAGAATGAAGATGGAGGGTGGGGATTGCATATAGAAGGGAACAGCACAATGCTATGTACAGCTCTATCGTACGTGACCCTCAGATTATTGGGAGAGGAAATGGACGGTCGTGATGGAGCCTTACGCGAAGCAAGAAGATGGATCCTTGATCGAGGTGGGGCCACCTCAATCCCATCTTGGGGAAAAGTTTGGCTCTCCGTAAGATTATCCGCATATTAATCACCTTAATACCATTTTGTTCTTCAACCGAAAAAAAAAAAAAAGTTAAATTATAAATTAAATTTTTAAAAATGTCATCTATTATACATCAAATTAAAAATTTAATTTTAAGCATGTTTCATTTCTATTAAATAAAAAATAAAAAATAAAAGTCAAATTAATAATATATTAGACAAGATTTATTAGACATAAAATTAAATAGTTATTAAACGGAACCTTAGAAATTTATTGGACACGAGTTTAAGAATCTATTAGACATTATTTAAAGTTTATGAACATAATAAACATAAAATTAAAAATTTAATAATTTATTGGACACTTTTTAAAATTTAATGACTTATTTAAATACAAATTTAAAAATTTAAAGATATATTATACAATTTTTTAAAGTTCACGAATCAAATAGGTAAAAAAAAAAAAAAAGTTTATGACTAAAACTTGTAATTAAAAAATAAATAAAAAATTAACTATACATTTATTAAAATTAAGTAATTTCATTTGGTATTTAGGTCATTGGTGTGTATGAGTGGGAAGGAAACAATCCACTTCCACCGGAGACATGGCTCTTGCCTTACTTTCTTCCGTTACATCCAGGTTTTTTTTTTCATCCTCTCTATTAAAAAAAACATTTCAGTTTGGTAACTAATTGAATTTTTAAGTTTTTAATTTTTTTTTACCTCATTCACAAGTTTTAAAAATAAAAAAATGGTTTTCAAAACTAATTTTTTTATTTCAAAATTTCAAATTCACACTCATTTTATTGAAATTGTCAACAAATTAGATATAGTTATTGAAATTATCTTCAAATTTTTATTTATTTATTAAAATTAAAATCAAATGGTATATTTTTTGCAATGAAAATTGTCATTAATATTATTAATATATTCTTTAAAAAAGAAAGATTATTAATATTTTGTTAGTATAAAAATATTAATAATGTAATATATTATAATTTTATTCAAATAGTTTTTTTTTTTTTTTTTTTTTTTTTACATTATAGACCTCTTGGTCATGAACACATACATGTGTCAGCTGAGTCATGCTCGCTTTGCCTCAAATAGTTTTTCTCTAGTATATTATATTTTAATATTATTGTGACGTTACACCAATATACCTATTCAGTCTACACAAATCAAAATATTTTATTTTCTTAATTTTAGGGATGATAACATCAACTAAAAGATTGTTTAATATATTAAACTATCACACAATAAATTCTTTTTATTGTAGAGAAAATCATTTTTTTCCTAAATTTTCAATTTCATAAAATAATTGAACTTTAATTAAATTGTGATAAATGTTGCAATTTTTACATTAGGATAAATTAACATTATTTTGAAGAAAAAAAAAATAGTAATTATCCAACAATTTTGAACTTTTCTTGTTTTCAAAATCAAAAAATCAAAGACATTTACCAAACAAGTTTGATTTTTCTATTTTTTTTAAAACGAAAACCAAAAATCAAAATTAAAAACAAAAAATTGAATGAATTATCAAATCCGCCTTATAATTTGTATTCGCGTCCCCGACCCCAAACAATCACATTAAGGAAATGAAGTTCATATATATTTAAAATAAAAGACAACGACTTTAATTTCTTCAAAATTATTATTTCATTAATGTTATTTTTTTAACATAATATTTATAATATTTTGTAATATTGAAGATTTTTTTAGTTCAATTTAGGGTTTAGGATTCGAACCTCAAACTTTATGGTCGAAGAAAACATCTCATATCAATTGAATTCTGTTCGGTTGAATGAAGAAAATATTATTAATACATAAGTTTCATGGGCAGGTAGAATGTGGTGTCATAGTCGAATGGTATATCTACCAATGTCATACTTATATGGAAAAAGATTCGTGGGACCAATTAGTCCCATCGTGATGAGCCTCCGACGGGAGCTTTACACATGCCCTTATCATATGGTTGATTGGAATCATTCTCGGAACTTGTGTGCTAAGGTATACCGTTCATTATATATGCTACCTCTAACTTACCTTTCTTAATAATAATTGTTATGATAGAATCAAATAATAAAGAATAAAAATGCAAAAGTGAATCAACACATAATTTATGTAGTTCACTAACAATATATTAACTATGTCTACGGAAGGAGGAGAACAATTGTATTACGAACACATAAGAGAATTACAACAATGACTGACTAGGGGGCGACTGAAGTCATTAGAAAATTTATATATGTCACATTTCTAATGACTTAATACATATAATGGGTCAAAGTCTAAAACAAATAGTAAAATTCAAATCCATTTTTTCCTGCGTTGTTCCTATATCTCCATCAGGGCGCTTCGCTCCTGGACCCCGTACCAAACTAGTCGTAGCGGATCATAATAGATTCAAGACATTCAAACATTGATTATCCCAACAATAAATTTAGGAAGTAATTTCAATAATTATTTTCGTCAAAATAGTAAAGTCCTATCCCTTGGCGAAAAGTACTTCACATGAATGAAGATATTAAAAGAAAAAAAAATGGATTGTAGGAGAGGGGTTACAATAAAAGTAGATTTTCAAGTGTTTAGTCTTATATACTGTTTTAATCAAATAATATTATATCTAACTACTCAGCTCATAACATGCAAACTAGGGATATTTGCACCCATGACTTCCTTCATAGTCTTATTATTTTTTGACCTCTATAAAAAATGCATGTTTTATGTCCCTTTGCTGACGTCATCAACACTAACTACGGTGAGCACGATCGCGAATGAGAAGTATGCAGTACCCTTTGTTGAGCATGAGAGCACTATAGTCATCTCCCTTGCGATCATGCTCAACGAATGATACAAATGACTTTTCACAAAGGGAGAGAGCTTGCTGATCACGAGAAAATGTCAAAAAACATGCGTTTAAACAAAATCGAGTCATTTAGCATTAAGATCTCCGAAGGGAGATCATCCGTACAAAAACCCCATGTAAACTATCATTTTAGAAGTTAATCGTTATAAGCAACATAAGTATATAGTTCAACTGGTTAAGACATATACATTCGATTGAGAGGTCAAAATGTTAGAATATTTTACCCCAGATGTTGTTTAAAAAAAAAAATGTTTATAAAAGAAAAATATGGGTGTGTGATTTTTCATAGGAGGATTTGTACACTCCACATTCCAAGATACAAGATATGTTGTGGTATTCAATTCACAAGTTTGGGGAACCATTTTTGAAGAAATGGCCTCTCTCAAAGCTTAGGCAAAAGGCTATTGACCTTGTGATTCAACACATCCATTATGAGGATGAAAACACTCACTATCTTTGCCTTGGACCTGTTAACAAGGTAAAGTTTTCTTCTTCTATTTCAGACATAAAAAAATCTCAACCATTTTTGTGTATGCAGAGGAAAATAAGTCATATGTATGTGTTCTTTTTGCAGGTTCTAAACATGGTGTGCTGTTGGGCTGAAGATCCAAACTCAGAAGCATTTAGAAGACACATCTCAAGAATCAAAGATTATCTTTGGCTAGCAGAGGATGGAATGAAAATGCAGGTTAATTACTAACTCCTTTCCCCCTATGCCTTGCTTTGTTAGGGTTCGTGAGCCCTAAAATTTTGTATGCATATTACTCACGAGTCTAATTCGAAAACCATTTGGTTTTTTGTTTTTGCAAAATAAACTAGTAAACATTGCTATTTTTACATGATGTTATTACAATTTATGTAGTTATTCCCAAATCTTAAATACTTTATTTAAGAACATACAGCGTGCTTGGACATAAGATCGAATTGATATTCAATCTGGCTAATGTCCAACACCTAGCTACCACTGAAATACTCAAGGTGCTCTCCTTACGTAAGTTAACAAAGTAAGGGCCCCCGCTGGCCATCGGGGACCGAGTGGTAAGGCCATGATCCGCAGGGGAACGAATCACTCATTCTTCCATTGGGGACAAGTGCACGAACGACAACTCCAAACGTCACACATTCATCGCCTACCTACCGTTTATGTGGCACCAACGAGAATGTCGACCGCGGTGGTATGATTGTCGGGCCCTCTCCTCGTTCCGCTCGTTGGCCTATTAGGTAGGATAGCAGTCTTCGGGCTTTGCCTGCCCTTTCTCATAAAGAATTCCGGCTTGGCCCGGGAAAGCGCTAGTCGCATATCAGTTGCGCTCTCAATATGCGGAATTTCCGTTGGATCTGATCTTTCGGGAAGCTTTTGGACCTAGCGAAAAGGACTTTCAGCCTTTGCGCAAGCAAGCAAAGTCGAAGTTTTGCCAGAAGCAAGACGAGGAAGCGGAGTTGTCGTATAAACGGTAGTTTCCCCCGACCTACTTTGATTCAAAAGAAAGGCGAAGGATTTTTTGGCAACAAGCAAACGTCTTTCTATCATAGTTGCAATGACTAACACAACGAACAAGATCTTAAAAAGAGAAATTATTCGAGGAGACTTGTATAATATGGCTAACGATTTTATATCGTTGAGTACATGAGAGAAATAAAAAAAAAATTATGATTTTACCATATGCATCCAAGGGTTTAGAGGGTGACACACAGGTCGCTATACATTATAGCGGTCATATATCAAATAATATTTGTTCTTACTTATAAACCCACGATATCACTTTTATAGTCCAACGCGTCGACATTTCTTAATCATTTCATGGACTATTTGTGTGTGTGTTTGGACAGGGATACAATGGGTCTCAATTATGGGACGTAGCTTTTGCAGTGCAAGCCATAGTTGCAACTAATCTGGTCGAAGAATATGGTTCAGTGCTTAAGAAAGCCCATGATTTTGTGAAAAACACACAAGTATATACAATATAATATATAGTATTTCATTATAATTAAGTTTTGATTAGTTTGAATTATATGATTGATTAACTTTGGTTATTTTAATAATGGAATTTAATTAGGTGAGGAGAAATGGGATTAGTGGAGATGCAAGTGATGTAAGGTACCGCCATATCTCAAAGGGTGGATGGCCCTTCTCAACTCCAGACAATGCTTGGCCTGTCTCTGACTGTACTTCTGAAGCTTTGAAGGTAATCTTTTACCTCTCTCAACTTCTTCATTGGATTTTTTCGAAACCCGTTTTCGAAAACGAAAACTAGTTATTTTTTTCCTTACTTTAAGAATCAGAATTGATTGATGACTCGTAAATGTTAATGTTACGACATGATTCGAGAAACACGAAAGGAAAATAAGTTGTGATTAAACTATCTTGGTTAGTGATCTGAGAATAAGAGATTAAATAAAAACACACTCGTATTTCATGTTTTTAATGTTTTCAAATATATGTTTTTGTAATAGATTTAGAAATTTGAGTTTTTAATGTTTTCAAATATGTGTTTATGATTTGAAAATAAAAAATTTGAAAATGGATTAAATAAAGACATAGATGTATTTCATGTTTTTGATATTTTTGTGTTTTGTAATTGATTTAAAAATTGGATCACAACTTAAAAAGTTGTTCAAAGTGTGTATTTAGTAATATTTTGAATTAAATATATGTTTGAGTATTAATATAAGATTAAATTGGTGGTTATTAAAAAAATATAAAAAATAAATAAATAAAAATAAATAAAAATAAATAAATTAATTAAATTGGTGGTAACCCATTTAGCTTAAGCTTAATATTTTTAAGTAACTCATATATATCTATTGTGAGGGAGGTTCCTTGCCTTTGTCGAATCTCACTTTTGGACTGAATATCGGTAGTGAGTGAGGTTCCTTTATCTTTCTAAGGCGTGATCCTTAACATGTCCTTCAAGATGGTGCCTCTGTCGAAACCTTAGAGGGTAAGAGAGAAAGTAATGGAGAATATTAAATTATGAGATATATGATATATGTGGTTCCATCTTAAAATCAATTGACAATAAGAGGAGTAACCAATATCTTATATTGTGAGTGAAGTTTCTTCATTTTTCTAATGTGGGATCTTCTACCGACATCAAAGCTTAACCTTAAAAAAGGTAATAGGTGACGTTATCTACGGATTGGCGAATAATTTTTGAACAAATTCTTAATATGTTTGGTTTTTGAAGAAAATATAGCCCTCTTTTAGATTCATAAATTTCAAACTTAGTGGATAAAATATGAGAAAATTTGTTGCAGGTAGCAATTCTGCTATCGCAAATGCCATCAACAATGGTGGGTGAGCCAATAGATGTAGACAAGTTATACGATGCTGTTAATCTAATTCTGTCACTTCAGGTGGGTAATTAATTAAATTTATAATCTATTTTAATAAATTTGAAAGAGAAAATTAAACATTAGAAATATACTATATGGTTTTCCAATACCTTAATTATAATAATAATCGTCAACTTGCAGAATTCTAACGGAGGATTTGCATCATATGAACTCACAAGATCCTATTCATGGTTGGAGGTATAGAAAGTTCTCAAATCCCACAAAATCATAGCTATTTTCAAATTTTAATACAAAGTTTTTTGGTGTTTAGATGTTCAATCCAGCTGAAATATTTGGAGATGTTATGATCGACTATCAGTAAGGACATGATTTTGTTTTGTTTATAGTACCTTTGTAAGGATATTTAGAAAAATTATTCGAAGAAGTCGCCACAATATGACCGACAGTTTTACACCGTTGAATATGTATGAGAGAAATTCCGGTGGTTATTAAAATTATTTTCGAATAATCTACATCCAACCGTTAATTAAGAGTGTGGCGGCTTCCTCGAATATAATTTTTATTTGCATATTTAGATTGAAAAAAAAATTAAAAGAGTTTATTGGTTATATTATTGAAGATATGTGGAGTGCACCTCAGCAGCAATTCAAGGACTTAAAGCATTCATGCAGCTACATCCAGGCTATCGCAAGAAAGAGATTCAAACATCCATTGCCAAAGCAGCAAATTTCATTGAAACCATTCAGCAGCCTGATGGATCATGGTTTGTCTTTCTTTTAACCTTTTAATTTCGAGCGTTTTACGTGTGTGTTCGTGTGTAATTAGTCGTCATGGTTTGTATCGATGTGTATTTTATCTTAAAAACTTATACGAAGCATATTTTGACATACCGAAAAGGATGAATAATTTCATTTATGTTTAAATGATGATTAGGTCATTCATGATAAAAAAAAAAAAACACGAAAAAGTAGCTTCTACAAAATAGTTATATCCAAACACATATCTTTAAGGATTTTTTTAAAACAATTCTCAAACAAGCCCTAATATTAATCCATTATTATCATTTTAATTATGGCTAATAATAAAATTCTAAAAATTTATATTTGACAAGTGTATTGACTCATGCATGAATTAGGTATGGATCATGGGGAATTTGCTATACATATGGGACATGGTTTGGGATAAAGGGTTTGGTTAGCTGTGGAAGGACCTATGATAATAGTAAAAGCATAAGAAAGGCAACTGAATTTCTTCTTTCAAAACAACTCAAATCTGGTGGTTGGGGAGAGAGCTACCTCTCAGCCCATCATAAGGTAATATTTTGGTCGATGATATAATGTCTTAACGAATTAAACGATTAAAGTAAGCGTGTAGTTCAATAGTAATTAATATATATTTCTTCTTTTGTCCACTTTAAATCTTCCGATCCCATATTTATTGTAGTAAAAAAAAAAAAAAATTGAGAAATATTGGAGTTTTCTTTCCAAATGACTTTATGAATTTAATTGGTTTATTTTGTCTTGCATTAATGGTGGAAAAAGGTATACACCAATCTGAAGGGCTGTAAATCACATATAGTCAACACTTCTTGGGCATTGTTGGCTCTCATTAAAGCTGGCCAGGTATTCTACCATTGATATTTTAGTTGAAGTGTAAATAAAATCATATGAATTTTGTGGACTAGAATCATTTCATCAATTATCGATGGGATAAATAATAATTAAGTTCAAAATAATTATAAATATAGTAAAATATAAAATATTTTATAAATATGATAAAAAAAAAAAAGTGATAATTACGAATAGACTGTTATCACTAATCGTCATTAATAAAATGACTATCACCGATAGACTACTATCAGAAATAGTTATTGACAAAATCCTATTAAAAAAATAGAAGTATATAGCAAATAGAATTTTAATTGTGTGTGTGGAAGTAGGCACAAAGAGACCCATCTCCTCTACATCGAGCAGCAATGGTGCTAATTAACTCGCAACTCGAGGATGGAGATTTTCCACAACAGGTCCTTTCTCTTTTCTCTCTCTTTTTATTGCCTTTTGGGGTTATTTAGTGGTTTAAATTGACAATTGAGGGCTTTTTTGTCCTCTCAAACGAACTTAAACAATAGCAAATATATCACATGATAAAAATATTTAGCAAAAATTACATAAATAATGTAAGAATTTGTATATCATGTACCCTCAATATTTTTATCGACATTTTCAAGATTTGACATTGACAGAAAGAGTAAATCAATATTTTCATTATATCGTACAAAATAAATGAAATATTAAAAAAAAACAACAAAATGTAACCAAATGTGAATGTAATATTATAATAAATGTATTTTAACTCATTTAAGAGTATAAAATATTTATTTATTAATTTTAATATTTTTTTAAAAAAATATATTTTTTAAAATCTTCTAGAAATATCTATCGACATCGACATTTTCATAAAATCAATTTTCGTCGACATCGACATTTAAATCCTTACATGTACGTTATATATAATGGTATATCAGATACATCATACCGTTGAACTATGTTTTTGTTGGCGTCAGTAATATACTTATGATATGTTATATTATAGATGATATATCATATTACCTAAATAGTATACATATGATATATTTTATCAAAATATGGTACAAAAATGATATATCGGATCAAACCGAGCATAACTCAATTGGTATAAGGTTGTGTCTTTAACTAAGAGATCATGAGTTCAATTATTACATTTATTAAAATATCTTTGTAAAAAAAAAAATATATATATCGACATATAGAAGGAAAAAATTGTCATATTTAAAATTACTTTTGTGTCTAATCACTATATAGTAACCAATTTTGCTATCCATTATATATATATATATTAATTTTTGTCCATAGTATTTAATTAATTTGGATGAATTTCCGTAGGAAATCATGGGAGTTTTCAACCAGAGTTGTATGATCAGTTACTCAGCCTACAGAAACATATTTCCCATATGGGCCCTTGGAGAGTATCGCATTAGGGTTTTGCAACCCCATGAGAAATGCTAGCTATATTTCTACATTACATGAATAAAAAATAAATGTATATATTAGTGTTTTATTATGTATACCGCCCATAAAGGTAAATTTTGCCAAATCGAGCATAGCTCAATTGGCATAAGGTTGTGCCCGTGACTAAGAAGTCATGGGTTCAATCCTCGCATTTATTAAAATACCGTTGCAAAAAAAAAACAAATAAAAAAAATTATGTAAGTTACTTTAATTAATTATCACATAAAATAGCGGAAAATACTTCTAATTAATTGATACTTTAATTTTACTTTTAATTAATTCAAGACGTTTTTGGGACAAGGAGCGAAGTTATTTAACTTAGAATTGGTTTTATTTCTGATGAGATAATTACTTTGAGGAGTTATTTAATATATGTGTTTGAAAGGTAGAGATGTTTAGTTCGAAATGGTATGAAGTTTGTGTTTGGGGTGCAAAATTTTTTAACTTAAAGTTATTGTTTGGATGCAGATTTATTTAACTTAGAGTTGTGACTGAACCACTTTATATTGGCTATATACATACTCTTGCTTCCGCAAATGTTACATATATAACTTGTGAATCGCTCTCCTAAATTCATTCACTTCTCTATAACATTCATACACGATGTGTAAATTCTTTGTTTACTATCAACGAATATATATCATATGTCAAATCGAGTATAGCTCAATTGAGCTAAGGTCGTACTCTTGACTAAGAGGTTAGGGGTTCAATCTCGCATTAATTAAATGTGTCCAAATAAATATGAATTATATTCATTACAAATGCAGCAACTTCGATCAAATTAATAGCAAAATTTTTTTTTTTTTTTTTTTTTTTTTTAGTACAATTAATAGCAAATTTAACACACCTTAAAATTTAAATGAAGGGAGATTATAAGAAATAACGATATAAATAGCCACATAATTTTAAGAAAAGAGACTGAATAGTTTCGAATTCCCAAACATGAAGAGTTGGCTTAAGGTATGGTATAAACATAAGATTCTTTATTATTATTTATTATTATTAGAGTATGCTTAATTTTCATAATTATTCATAAAATAAAACTTTCAAATTGGTGTTGAAATGAGTGGAAGAGAAAAAAATTAAGACGGAAGAAAATGATTATGATGTCAAAATTCATAAATTAAGCCTCAAACTAATGTGTAAGAATGCCTACTAGTTGAAGACTTATCAAGAAGTTGAAGATTTATCAGGTTCATTCGATAGTCCTAGAGACGGACTTCTCTCGGATTTGTTATTTATTCTAGGGAAAGGTTGAAGACTTATCAAAAGTTGGGGTGTTGGTAGCGGATTTGTGCTCTCGGTTTTGTCATCCGTTCAGGAGATGTTGTAGTTTCATCCGGCGCGAAGGGAATGAGATGACGCATCAGTTAGCAAAACTAGCTTTGACGTCGTCAGAATGTGGTTTGGTTGAAGGATTTTCCTTCTCAAATTGAGTCATTTATCTTGATTGATATTATTCTGGCTTAAGCTTTCTATTGAGCTTTGCTCTTAAAAAAAATACTTACTAGTTCCAACCATGCAAACATTATTAACCCAACCAATTAGAAACTAAACCAACTAAACATGCTAAAGCGAGCATAGCTTAGCTGACATATGTATGTCGTAACGACCAAGAGGTCTGTGGTTCGAATCCCCGCACCTCCAAATGTACTAAAAAAAAAAAAAAAAAACCCAACTAAACACGTGTATTTTAGTCCGGTGAATTAAAAATGGTGGTTGCCTCTAATTTATTTGGGTCATCTATCTAATTATCCTGAAGCAAGTGGACTTATTTAGGCCGGCATACGTTGATGGGCTGCACCATTTGGGCTTTTTCCTGTTGGACCAACGACATGGGCTTGCCCTTTCTCATCTGCTTCACTGCAACATCTAGGTGGATTTACAGTCTCGTCCCTGCTGCGACGGCGGCTGCAACTCCAACTGCAAAATAGTAAATACGGTTGTCGCCCGCTCAGGCAGGGCGGTGCAGTGCGGTGGTTATGATACCAAATCCGGTGGCCAGACTGGTATCACCATCAGGTGCCGGTTTCGGTTCTAAGATTCTGATGGAGAATCGAGCTCAGGACTATCTTCACTATAACCACACCGATCGCTGCAGAAATGCTAGATGGACTGCCAGGTTTTTCTTTCGTGCATCATTTACATTATCTATTGCTTTATTTGATTTGAAATTTTCCTCGTGGTACTTCGAATCAAGTGTTGTAGCTGCGAGAGCTTCGTATTTGGTTTTTGTAGTTATTCAATCTGAATCTGAGAAGGTAGTCAGTCAATCAAGCTGTTGTTAATGTTATGCTTTTGGCAGGGAAAGCTATGAACTCATGTATGGAAGGCCGTGGCAAGAAGTGCTTGATTTTTACTCTCATGCTGTTAATGGAAGATTCTCACTGTCCTCGTTGTTTGGAACTGAGGTGAGTCTCCAATATCTCAATGTTTTCTTTAAACTTCTTTCCTATCTCTTTATAATTCTTCCGTTTTTTGAAATGGAAGCAATGGAATTGTGAACTAGGATATGAATCTCCTCTCTCTCTCTCTTGTGATGCTAAGAGCAATCTTTATATATCTTAAGCTGCTTTCATCATAAGGTTGTAGTTGGATTGGTTTTTCCTGCATCTTGATATTGATATCTATGGTTACTTTCTTTTGCTTCATGAAATGCAATCCCAAGCGTAGTTAAAAACATTTACGAATCCTCCTCCTGCAACCTAAATAGTAGGGAAAATAGCGAGGATATTGTATTTGTAGTACAACTTCCCAGAGGTAAAGGGTTTAGAGGGAATAGGTTCAAAACATGGTGGTCAACTACCTAGGATTTAATATCTTTCTTGTCAGCCAAATGTGGTAGGGTCAGACGGTTGTCCTGTGCGGTTGTCCTGTGAGATTAGTCGAAGGGCGTGTAAGTTGGCCCGGGCGCTCACGGATATATATATATATAAAAAAAAAAAAAAAAAAAAAAAAATACAACTTCCTAAGGATTCAAATTTCTTTCTGTTCAGGTTTTCTAGTTCTTAAGATAATGGCTGTCATCTAAGACTGCCAATTGCTTTAACATTTTCCATTTTTCCTGTATATGTTCTAAATTTTACTTGGATTCTCAGTTCTAGAGATGATTTTTAATCAAATCCTTGCTATCAATTGTTACATTTGATTTGTTGATCACGCATGTGTTTTTTGAAAATCTTGTTTTACGAATTACATTGGTTGATTACAATTAGGAAAGAGGAGGATGCAAATTTTGTTCTTTAATTATCTTTCTGTACAAAACAAGAAGATATCATATCATTGATTTATTTATTGTATATAGTATTAATCCACAGACAGTTCATGATCATGATGATGCTGAGATCCAACCGATTTGCAACACTGCAGAGTTAAACAGTGCTTCAGTTAAAGATAAGACTGGGAGGTGGGCAAGGGCAAATTTTAAGATTGCTCTTTCCTACCATGGAAATTCTTTTGATGGGTGGCAAAGGCAGCCAGGCTTGAATACTGTTCAGGGGTAAGTTTGTTTCAGGAAAGTGTGAACCATATGCACAAGTAATATACACAATTGGGAGATTTGAAGCTAACGATGTTCTTTTCATTATAAAGTCTTTTAAATTGAAGAATTATTAAGTATTTGTAAGTTTTAGATAACGTTTAAGAAATTAGTACTAGAGATACAATTGGGGAATTGTTTTTATGGAGAATCGAGTTCTAGAGATACAATTGAAAATCTGTTGCCTCCATCGAGTTTTAGAGATACAATTGAAAATCCATTGCCTCCATTTCAAGTGAAACTTTCCTCTTGATGTCAATGTCCAAATTAGGTCAATCTACCTTGCTAATCTCACCTTTCCTGTATTGTATCTCCTTCTTCCAGTATAATAGCTTAAAGTAATATTTTGATATCTTTTGATGTATGAATAGTTCGATTTCAATCTAGAGGTTGAAAGCACTCCTGTTTATTAGAGGATTATACCTACTTGTATCATTTGGCAGCGTGGTAGAAAGATCTCTTGGGAAATTCGTAGATGAGAAGAAAGCTCAACAGCTGAAAGATAGATGCTTACCGATAGAAGGATGTGCCTTGGTTGCAGGGCGCACTGACAAAGGGGTGACAGCTATGCGACAATTTTGCTCATTCTGTATGTTAGATTTTGTAATCTTTGCAATCTTTGCTGACATGATTTTTTGCTTGTTTAGATATTTAATTCCTCAACTCTACTTGGACATCACAATACCAATAATTGAATTCAAGCTGAATCATGCTTCCTATGGTTTGAGTTCTGTAACATAAATTTATACTTGTATAGAAAAATGCAATTACAAGACTTCTTTGCCTTTGAAGTATGGGGATCTGAGTTTGGGTGCTTACCAACAAAGAAACAATGCCTTGCTCCTCAAGTGGTTGTGGCATTTTACCCAAGAAGATGGTGCTCTGTGGAAGAAGGTCATTGTTAGTATGTACGGGGTTAGCCCCCTCGGGTGGGTCTCTTTTCCTCCCAAAGGCAAGGCTAAAGGAGTCAGGATCTTTTCTTTAATTTCTTGAAGTTTAAAGCTTCTAAAGGAGTCAGGATCTCGTTTTGGTCCGGCGGATGGGCTGAGAATTTGTCTTTTGCTTCTCAGTTCCCAGATCTCTTTAGTTTGTCGATGGAACAAGAGGCTACTGTAGCTGATTGCTGGAACGACTCAACGAAAGACTGGGACCTTGGCTTTAGAAGAGGCCTTTTTGATTGAGAGATTCCCAATTGGATTAGTCTGGTGAACATGCTCGATGTTATCCACTTGGGTGCTGGGTGTGACAATGTGGAGTGGACCATTGATAAGTTCGGTGTTTTTTCCTCCAAGGCTACTGTCTTTAAGCTAACTGAAGCTGCCCCTGTTTTGAGGATTCCAATGGTGGATGCAATTTGGAAAGAAAATTATCCTAAGAAAGTTAAAGTCTTTCTTTTGCCTTTGAAGTATGGGGGTCAGAGTTTGGGTGCTTACCAACAAAGAAACAATGCCTTGCTCCTCAAGTGGTTGTGGCGTTTTACTCAAGAAGATGGTGCTTTGTGGAAGAAGGTCATTGTTAGTATGTACGAGGTTAGCCCCCTCGGGTGGGTCTCTCTTCCTCCCAAAGGCAGGGCTAAAGGTAGACCTTGGTTTGACATTGCTAAAAATAGCGATTTTTTCTTTAATTTCTTGAAGTTTAAAGCTTCTAAAGGAGACATGATCTCGTTTTGGGGACAGATGGGCTGAGAATTTATCTTTTGCTTCTCAGTTCCCAGATCTCTTTCGTTTGTCGATGGAACGACTCAACAAAAGACTAAGACCTTGGCTTTAGAAGAGGCCTTTTTGATTGGGAGATTCCCAATTGGATTAGTCTGGTGAACATGCTTGATGTTATCCACTTGGGTGCTGGGTGTGACAATGTGGAGTGAACCATTGATAAGTCTGGTGTTTTTTCCTCAAAGGCTGTCTTTAAGCTAACTGAGGTTGCCCCCGTTTTGAGGATTTCAATGGTGGATGCAATTTGGAAAGAAAATTATCCTAAGAAAGTTCAAGTCTTTCTTTGGTCTGTGGCTCATAGAGGCTTAAACACTCCGGAGAAGCTTTAAGCTAGATGTCCTAATTGGTTTCTTTCTCCCTTTATTTGTCACTTATGCCTTGGACTGCTGAGTCCCTTGATCACCTGTTCTTCATTGTCCGTTTTCTCAGAGAGCTTGATTTTGGGTATTTAAGGAGTTCGATTTACTCCTCTGCCTCCCTTTGAAGGTTGACGACTAGATGGTGGAATTACTTCGCGGGGGGAGGTTAAAAAATAGAAAGCAGGTGTTTTGGTCCTTGGCTGGTAGGGCTACCATGTGGAGTTTATGGTTAGAGAGAAACCAGAGAATTTTTTAAGATAAGGCTACTCATTTTTTGTCTTTTTGTAGTAATGTCTAACTCTTAGCTTTTTAGTGGTGTTTGAAACACAGAACATCTTTTGTAGTTATAGTTTGGCCATGATTCAAAACAACTGGAAAGCTTTGTTTTAGCTCGTCGGGAGGGGGTTTTTCTCCCCTGCCCTTAGGTTGTCTCCTTTTGGTTCTCTAACTGTTTATAATACTTACATTTGTTTCTTATCAAAAAAAAAAAAAATGCAATTACTATATATGAAGTATTTGAGTTATTGCTATCTTTTTCCTTCTTTGGTTTCAAATTTCCCTCGGAGGGAAACAATGTATCTCTTTCCGACTTCAACCACTTAATTATTATTATTATTTTCTATTTTAGAGAATCAATATCC
Source organism: Herpetospermum pedunculosum (assembly GCA_028017165.1). Lineage (NCBI taxonomy): Eukaryota > Viridiplantae > Streptophyta > Magnoliopsida > Cucurbitales > Cucurbitaceae > Herpetospermum > Herpetospermum pedunculosum. The sequence continues at coordinate 3,723,772 of CM051530.1, forward strand.
GATTAAAATCCCATCACTTGTAGATACTTGGCGCACAGATGTTAAACCTCAAGACATCGAAGATTCCATCAATAATGCATCTCCTGGAAAACTCAGAGCCTTATCTGTTTCTCAGGTAACATTTCAGGTTTTTGTATGGAAATGAATGTGGTGCCCCAGTGTCTATCTCTTTACTTGTATGACTTAGATGTCTCATATTTCTCGAAAAAACGATTCAATTGATGGGATTTGGTATGATACTTATGAGATCGATGAGATTGATATTCCAATCTTTCTTCTTCGAACGTATTGATTTGACCCCATAAGCGGGACTGCCACCCCATAGCATGTTGCCGCCAGAAGCAGAACCACATAGCTTTAATATTGTTGCAGAAATAACTTTAATTTACCTTTCTATTTTGCCTGTCTCTATCTTTCAGATACATCATACATGTAACTTCTCATATCACTTACTGCTGTAGGTGTCTCGTACCTTCCATCCAAACTTCTCTGCCAAATGGAGACGATATCTGTATATTTTTCCTCTGAATGATAGAGAGAACATGGAGCCAGATTTTACAATTCGGGAAGACGTAGAAAACTGTAGAGAAGAAGAAAATTGTGATAAAATAGAAGTCTTAAATGGTGAATGCAAGGATGAGATTTTGGATAATTTGGTCCTCAGTCAGGATGATGAGGAGCTTGTGTCAGCTGATAAGCCTCAGACATTTAGTATAAAGAGGGTTAACCTACTACTAAGGAAACTAGAAGGAAAATTATTGTCGTACAAGATGTTTGCACGTGACACCAAAGCATCAAGAAACGAGTGAGAATCATGAATTTAATTATTGGTATTTTTGGTAGTTATTCTAGCTTCTAGTTTGAGTATCATTATTCATTCTTTTTGTTTTTGTTTCAATAATCTCCTGCCCATAAAGACAATTGACATTTTCCTTCTTATTATGCTCATAAAATCTATCGACATTTTCCTTCTTATTTTGCTCATAAAAGCTATCGACATTTTCCTTCTTATTCGGTTAGTCAGTTTTAAATTCTTTTAGAAGCTATTTATAGGGAATATGAAAATGGATGAACCCTGTATGTATGCTCTTTTGTGGGATCTGTGGAACAGTGGTTTTTCTCTTTAAAATAAGGAAAAGGAGAGTTGGACAATGGAAAAGTTTAAGCATCAACATGATATTCTTTGGTCGAGCCCCAGTTTAATTATCCACCTCATGTAATTTGCTCTTCCTTGAACAGTTCTTTTAGGTCCTTCATTTGGTGGTTCTCTGGTTGTACTTCTCATCCTATCAAGTTCTTTTGAGAGAGAAATAAAAAAGATTTGATTTGTAGATATGATCAGGATAGCTAGTCTGAAGACTGACTTAACAAAGTTATACAGTTTTTTCGGTTGAGAACTTCTTGTTTGTCTCATCATGAGATTAATGTGCTTGTAGATATGATTAGGGTAGCTGGTCTTCAGACTGACTAAACAAAGTGAGTTATACAGTTTATCTGTCGAGAACTTTTTGTTTGTGTCAACATGAGATTAATATGCTTGCTTGTAGCTTTCTTTTTCTCAAATGTTTTCTTATTAGTGACAGGATGACATTCGGAACTTTCTGACATGTACTAATGGAAACTATCCTCCTTTTCAGAGGTCCACCTACGGAGTGTTTTGTATACCATGCCCGAGCAATGGAAGCTAGATTGCCATGCTTGGTATTTTTCTACTTGTGGTCCTCTTCATGCTCCCATCCTCCTTTTCTTTGATTATCTTTTTCCTTCTACACTTCTTGAAATCTATTTTCAGAGTTGTAACCGTAAAACATTATTCTATGCTCACTTACACTAAAAAAAGGAAGAAATATGTTACTTGAAATGTGTTTTCCTGGTTCAGAACATAGAGAACAGAAGATTAATCTATGGAAAAGTGAGTGTGAACCGTGGAGACAGAAGAAATTTGCTTTGACATTATGTCATCAACGCGAACTATTTTAAAGCAAACTAGTCCAAGCATGAGCTCGATTCAATGCAAATTAACATTGACAAGGATTTCCTTCTCTTCTGTTCTGTCAATATCTAAAATTGGACAATATTAGACAAATTCTGTTGATTTCTGATTTTTCGTCTCTAAATTTGAACCTGAACTTGGGAATGATGTCAACTTGATGTGAACTTTAAATAGAGAATGCGTAATTGTTTACTTGGACTAATCTGTTGTGGAGCCTACGCTGCAACAGATGCACAAGTTCAAATTATGTTCAAAAAGTCTGAAGCTACTTCAAATTTAGGGATCTGACCAAGTGGTGGTGTTGTATTGACAGGACAAAGGAGTAGGAAGAAGTGTTATGTGCGTTGAGCTGGTTGCTAATCGCTTCTTGCGGAAGGTATCATCTCCACGGTTACCTATGCTATAAAGATTATATTGTACCGAACGTAATATTGGCCTATTTAGATCACAACCTTTTCTCCAACTGCTCAAACTTGAGAGTTAACATCTTATATTTTAGCAAGGGAATTTCCCCTCAGTTTTAGCAATGTGATACAACCATAGGGCTCTTTTATGTTTAGATGACACTGATTATTATGTCTTCTATTGAATCCTTGTTCTTCAGAGCAGTTCAACCAAATTATAAAGTAATTATGATGTTTTAGAGAGGTGAAGCGGTCTTGTGATGATGTTTGGGAGTTGGCTAGGTCTAACACCTCTTTGGGGCATCAGTCGACCTTTTTGTAATTATGATTTTGGTTTGATTTTGTTGGATTGGAATCTAGGGTTCTGGGACTTGTGACTCCTTTTGTTGGATTTTTTTTTTTATTTATTTTTTTCATTATTCCTTTCAGTTTCTTACCCAAAAATAAATAAATTATAAAGGAATGTAATGATGGCCTTGCAGATGGTGCGGGTGCTTGTTGCCACAGCAATTAGAGAGGCCGCTGCTGGTGCTGCAGAGGATGCGTTACTAAAGCTGATGGATGCCACATGTCGACGTGCCACTGCTCCTCCTGCGCCTCCTGATGGCCTCAGTCTTGTTAATGTAGGCTATACAGAATTTGATCCACGAAATTGCTTCATTTTGAATGACTAACTTTTTTTTTCCCTTTTTTCCCATCAAAGCTGCATGGGCTATTACCCACCCTTTTGATTGGTGGTCTTATTACTGATTGGTATTGTTATTATTACCAAAATTTCTACAATTATTGATTTAGTGATTGAATTGTGTTAAGTAAAATGTCTGTCAGAGTTCGAAAGGAAGCAACTGCTCAAGAGGGATGGGCTGGAAATTTGAACCTCTTACGTTTCAACCTTGAGGGAAGTTACTCAGTTTACCCATTTGAGCTATATTTAAATTTTGCGTTCCATCTATTTGATTGAGGAAGTACACTTTCTGTCATATCCAATTCCCAATTGGAGAGCACAATTGAATTGTTTAGCGAAGTTGTTTTATTTAATGGTACAACTCTATGCCTTTTTACTACTGTATTCTATGATCTATCGCATGTTTGCTTACTTTAATGCTTTCTAGAATTAGATTTTTCTTTAAAAAAAATAGTAACAATCAATTTGAATCCCCAGTACCCAAGAATTTTTAGACATTTCCAGTCATGTATCCAACTTCCTAAGCATTGTTGAGTCAAAGCAAACATATTAAATTTCCATTCTACCTTCAAAACCTATACTTCTATTCATCGAAAAGCCCCATCTCCACTTCATCATCTTCGTCTTCAACCTGTCGCCCTTCAGCCAGAATTAATTAGGAAGTCATTTATATGTCTTCCCATTGAGGTCTCGCTGGTTGCTTGCTTTATAAGCTTTTTAGGTCACATGGTGAAATTGAGTTCATCAGATAACCCTCTTGAAGATCTAATATCAGCTTCACTGGCGTATGAAGAATAGAAATCTTCATCCCCATCTTTCTCTTTCAACTCCTCAATCTTATCCACAGCCTCTCGCAAATCCAGCCTCTTCTCAAAGTCGCTCTCGCAACATAATAATGCAATCCTCAGAAGCTTCATAATCTCCCCATCGCCGGTCTTGGTTGGCCCCATTTCCTTATCAAACACTTGGCTGTTCCATTCTTTTTCAGGAACAGATTTGACCCAGCTTGCCAAATCTTCCTCATCGCCGCTCTTTTTCTGATGCAGAAAGATGGCTGGGAATTTCCCTGTTAGAATCTCTAAGATCAGCAGCCCAAAGCTCCACACGTCTGTCTTCTTTGTGATTCGACCTTGCTGGGAGTACTCGGGGGATTTGTAGGCCACCATTAGCTCTTGGGCGTGCTCTAGGTTCACAACCGGGATCAGGCCGTAGTCCGAAAGAACGGGCTCGTTATTAGCCTTGAGAAGGACGTTTGAGGACTTGAGATGGCCGTGTGGGGTTATTAGACTTGGAAGCTCAGTGTAGAGATAGCGAAGACCCTTTGCAATGCCCTTGACGATCTTCAATCTTGCACCCCAATCCAGGGCTGGTTGACCCGCGGCTTTGTTCCCTATAAGAAGTGGACAAGAGAATCCAACTCAGCCAAATTTTGATGCAGGGACAGTTAATGGTATATTTAACGCTCCCCTTTTACTCCTGGACTCCATAGAAGTTTGAACATAGAACCTTCTATATTCTAATATCGTGTTAACTTACTTCAAAATCTAAAAGTTTAAGCCGATAGGTTATGGTATGTTTGATCTTTTCCGCACATTTTTAACACTTTACTTCACTTGTGCTTTACAGGAATTTGATGAAATGGCCTTTTGTTATGATATGGTGTTACATTACTTCTAAATCTAAAAGTTTAAGCCGATAGGTTATGGTATGCTTAATCTTTTATGCATATTCTTAGTCATTTTGATAGGTTATGGTATGCTTAATCTTTTATGCATATTCTTAGCTGACTTTAATGAGAAACGGCGTTGAATTGAATTGAAGGAATAGAGAAGGATAAATGTACCATGAAGTTGAACAGCCAAGCTACCCTTCTCAATAAAGTTTGTAATGAGAAGCTTCTCTTCCTTTTTGTAGTAGTAGGCCACAAGAGGAAGCAAATTGGGGTGTTTCAACCTTCCAATTCTCCTCATATGTTCTTGGAATTCCTCTCTATCCACATTGTTCATTTGCTTAAACCTCTTTACAACCATGACAGGTCCACTGCACAAGGCTGCTTTGTAAGAAGAACCAAAGCACCCACTTCCCAGGATTTCTGCAGAGGCTTTAAGCAGGTCTGTTAAATCAAACCTCTCTGAATCCTCTCTTACAAATGACAACTTAGCACTCTCGGGCACCCGTCTAACCGACCCGCTTCCATTGCTTGAGGCACGGTCCGGTGAATTCGCCCCGAGTCCAGGATTTACCTCACTGGAACATGGAGATTTGTTGTGGGCTGGATTCTCTTCAGTAGAAGGTGATTGGTTCCGACGGCCAAGGATGACTATTCCTGCACCAATGGCGAGTAGAGCCGCTGTCACAGCTATTGAAACCATAATGATGCTCGCAATTGATGGCATCTTTGAAGTGCTGCATTGTTTAGTAAGTGGCGCTCCACATAAACCTTCGATGCCTGCATATAGGAGAAATAGTTTTATCATAGGATTTCGAAATCATTCAAATGATTTTCCAATACTGAACATTTCAAAGTGGTCAACATGTGCTTCTTCTCTCCGTACCAAGAAAAGAAGTAAAGTGGCCAAGAGCAAAGCTCAACGCAATTGCATTTGTTTTTTTTTTTTTAAAAAAAAAAATCTTTTATATCCATGATTGTTTGGGCCAACTTATTACGCACACATCGACTAATCTCACAGGACCTACTACCTTTAGTTGTCAAGGAAACCAATAGAAAATTAATTACTAAGGTATGACCACCATGTATTGAACTCATTCCCTCTAAGTTTTCAAGGCTTTCAAGGACCACTAGACCAATCCACGATGGTTTTAATTGGCATTTACTCCTTCTGAAGTCGGAGGTTCAAAATCCCATACCCCACGTTTCGTTTTGTTGTTGCGACTCACCTGAAAAGGAGGATGGATCCATATGGCTGAGGCTAGGTGGGATTGGGCCAAGAAGTTGATCATTATTGGAGACATTAAAGGACTTCAAAGATTTCTGCTGGAAATTAGGAATTTGGCCAGAAAACTTGTTTCCTTCAAGCCTGAGTTCCAACAAGCGAGGCAAGTCAAGCAAGGACCAAGGAATCTGACCTTCCAATTGGTTCTGAGCCAAATAAATCTTCTTCAAAGACAACATGCTGGAAAAAACATCCCCACGAATGACCCCTGAGAAACGATTTTGAGACAAAAACAGAGTTTTCAATGCCCCAAGTCTCTTGATATCCGGCAAAGAGCCCTCAAAATTATTGTTCATAAGGCTAATTGTCCTTAAATAGGGCACCCCTTCGAGAGACTCAATGTCAATGTTGCCCTTGAGCCCCATGTTCTCAAGCTTCAATCCCCAAACATTTCCCTTCCCGCAAAGAACGCCGACCCAAATCGCCTTGTCGCCGGAGCAAGGGGAGGAGCCGGCGACGTCCCAACTGCTCAACGCATCATTGTTGCCGATTTCAAGAGACCCTTTGAACTTAAGAAGCGCTTCTGCATCCGTAGAAGCACCCCAACAAGGGACAATGAGCTCCAATGAAATGAAAATCAGAACGACGATGGTGGTGGTGATGGTGATGGCCGTCGGCGGCGGCGGAGATGGGCATGCCATGGTTCGAGATTTATGGAAATGCACGCGGCGGCGGCGGCGGCGTGCGCGCCCTAGGTTTCAGACGGTGAGGAGAAGGTTGTGTTGGTGTAATGGGGCTGAAGAAGAAGAAAGGGTGAAGGAAGGATGGAATCTTGATGGCATTGAAGAAAGAAAGAAAACAGAGAGAGAAAAGGGATGTGATTGTGTGTACGGAGGGGGCAAAAAAAAAAGAGCTAAGAATAGAATTCAAGAATTTGGAGAAAAGCCTAAGAGACAAAAAAAAAATAATTAAAAAAAAAAAAAAAAAAAAAAAAAAAACCTATACAAAATTGGGTGGCTTCAAAGTTGACCATTTCTTTCTTTTTCTTTCTTTCTCAAATATTTAGGCCTCTCTTTGTCTCAACTTTTGTCATGAGAACTATACGCCAAACCTTTGAAGGTGACAGATGAGATTGTCCCCTTTTTTCAGCTTTTTTTTTTCTTTTTTTTCTTCTCTCCCTTTTGTCATGGTTATTTATTTTGCATCATGACATACAATACAATATACAACTAATGGTTTCTTGACCAAAAAAAAAACAACATTTTTTTTCTTCATATGTTAATAGGTTCGACATTAACATGAGAGGTGTATCGACACATTTTCATTAGATGCTAAAAAAAATATCGATGAAACATAAAAAAGAAACAACAAAATGTCATTGATCTGAATATAATATAAATAATAAGTATTTTAATTAATTTAAAAGGTATAAATAAAAATTCTTCAAAAATATTCATCAACGTCGACATTTTATCTATATTTTTATCAATATTTTCGTTGGACCTTGGTTATGATATGAATTGGATTCTAATTCCAATTTATTAGTTTGAGTGTTTTTTTGCTTTCCTGTCTTCCTTTTGTGAGGAATGTAGGTTTTAGAGATTTACTCTTTCTATTAGATATATCATAGAAGTATGTTGGAACGTAATCCATTTTATCTTAAATCATCCGGTTTACTGATCATGAAAAGCCTCGTGAGATTAGTCGAGGTACGCGTAAGCTGACCTAAATACTCACATGTATCAAAACAAAATCTATTTTATCAACAAAATCTATTTTATCTTAATATTGACAAGTAAAATCAAAATTTGGTTTAATACTACTTGATTAATAGACTAAAAATAGCCATAGTAGTCGAGGTTTGTTATGAAAAATGGATAGAAAATTTATTTTTGCAAGGCTTTCCAACTGTAGATATTGTGAACCAAAGGTCCGGATTAGACTACCCAAAATAATAGCAAAACATCCTTTTTAGTGTGTTTGGTTTAGATTCTGTTTAATTTTTTTTTTGCAAAAAGTCATTTTTGAAATAAATTGAAGTGTTTGGCAACCATCCAAAATAAATTTTTTGATAATGAATTTTTGAAATAATGCATTTTGGATGAAACACTTGATATTAACTTTTGAAAAAAATATTTTTGGGTGTTTATTTGAAAAACCTACTTAATTCTCATATTGTATTAAAATTACCAAAATACCCTTACACTCTTCTTTTAAATTTTCTCCACCAACCACCGCCGCCCCTCACCGACCATCTCAGATCGCCGCCGACCACCGCCTCCAAACTCCGACCACCCGTCGCAGGCCACGACCTCCCCACTCCGGCCATCCGTCGCCCCGCTCCGGCCACCCGACCTCGACCACCGTCGCCGCCACTCGACCCCAACCACTGCCGTCGCTCGACCGCCGCTGCCACCAGATCCAGGCCACCGTCGCCACTATACCCGGACCACCACCGCCCCCGACCCCAACCACCGCCGCTCCAACCCGGCCACCCGACCCTGACCCCTACACCGATCCCGGCCACCGTCTCCCCAGCCTGGCCACCCGAACTCTGTCGCCCCAGCCTGGTCACCCGACCTCTGTCGCCCCGGCCCCGGACACCCGACCCCGACCCCGACCCTCGCCGCCCCAGCCACCCGACCACCTGACCTGACCCCGACACCGACCTCGACCCCCGCCGCCCCAGCCACCCGACCCGGACCCCGACCGCCTAACCCCGACCCTGACCACCGTCGACCCGACCTCGACCCCGACCGCCCGACCCCGACCTTGGCTCCGACACCGACCCCGACCCTAACCCTGGCTGCCTGACCCTGACCCCGACCTCGACCCTAAGCACCAGACCCCTACCCGACCCCGACCGCTAAACCCCGACCCCGACCATCAACAATAGTAAACCCTAAACCCTAAACCCTAAACGACAAATATAAATTTAAACTTATTAATTCATATTGTTTATTAATAATTGCCCCTTATAATAAATTTGACATTAAGAGAAACACTTTTAGTGTAGAACAAACCAAACACACTTGTCGATAAAAACACTTTTGAAAAAATGTAACCAAACACATGAGTGTTTTAATTATAAACATTTCTAGAAAAAAATGTTTTTAAAAAAATGCATTATTTGAAAAACATTTTTTTAGTAGTCAATCCAAACACACCCTTAAGGTTAAGGTGTCACTTCACTTCGTTCACAAGTTGAATCAGAGATTAATTTTAAGTCAACAAATACTTTAGGTTATATTTCATTAGAAATTTGAAAAAATCTTTTATCAAATCTTTTGATATCTAACGTGAGCATAGCTCAACAATTAAGCTGATCACTTCATTTCTTTGTCGAATTTTCATCTCACATTCATTAAACTAACACTTTAATCATTGCAAAACAACATCCTAGAAAAGTTAGATAAATGAGTGAGAATTGGCTAGAAACTTAGAAAGCATATTAGTCCAACTAAAAACATTTTTCATATTTGAGTATCTCTTCATTTATATATCACTTAAATTTCATCAATTTTCATTCGATTTTCTAACCAATAGAAAAATAAATTAGAAAATATCAAAAAATGAAAAGACTTTCTTTTCATTTGTGTGTTTTAGGGAAAATTTGTGGGGTAAATAAATGTCTGGATGATTGAAGGCGGACACATAAGTAACCAGACTTTTTAGATGTTGTCAAATTCAAGATAGTTCAATTGACATAAAGTTGTGTCATTGACTAAAATGTCAGAAGTTCAATTCCCCACCCAACATTAATTAAATACATTTGAAAAAAAAAAATGATTTTTTTAGATGTGAATTGTCTCTTCTGCCCTTTAAAGTTAGAAACTCAAACTTCCATAATTTCTCTCATTTTTTTTTTTGCACATATAGATTTCTGTTTCTTTTTATTTCTTCAAGTGAGAAACAGTACACTTTTGAAGTTTTGTCAAAATGTTGATTGAAGTGTAAGATCTGCCAGGCTTCATGAATTAGAAGAAGACATTTAGAATTTAACTATCAAATACTTATTGAAGATACACAGAAAAAAATGTTATGCAAATGAAGAGATTAACCTGCAAAGGCCAAATAAAGAGAAGTCTTTCTTATAGAGATTCAAGGATAAATAATGAATGGAGTGAGAGATAAGGTTTTGTTTTTTTGCAAGGACACTCATATCATTTTATCCTTACAAAAATCAACAAGTCAGACTAAAAAAGCTGCAAGACTGAGTTCCAAAGCAAGATAAAAGGCAAAGGCAGTACAGAATTACGTCTGCTTTTTACATAGATTTTACTTGACAGGTGAAGTCATTGATCTGAGTGTGAAAGATCTACTTTGATGAGAAACAAAATAAATGAATGGCCAAAGATGTGCTGTATGTCATCTGTCAGGGTGTGAAATTATGCTTTTCAAAAGTGAAGGCAAGGATGTGATTATGTTGACTCTTCAATTTTCGGGCAGGAAACAAGCATTGAGACAGAGAACAATGAAGACAGATCTAGCAAAAAGCAAAGTGCCGAGGCAGCAGTTAGAGGTTCTCCAAGCTCCCCTCCGCTGGTTAATGCATTGAAAGCTTCAGCTGAGCGAAATGCTGCTCGTTTTCACTTCCCTGGGCATAACGGAGGGCGAGCGGCACCATCATCATTTACTCAGCTCATTGGTCTTAAGCCATTTATGCATGATTTAACTCAAATTCCTGAGCTGGACGACCTTTTTCATCCAAGGGGTCCAGTTTAGAAGCAATGCAGGAAGCAGCAAAGATTTTTGGAGCATCAGATACATGGTTCCTTGTTGGAGGAACCACATGTTGGAATTCAAGCTGCAATTATGGCAACTTTGTTCCCCAGGAGAACATATCATTCTGCCAAGAAATTCCCATTTATCAGTCATATCTGGTTTAGTGTTATCTGGTGCAATACCTAGATACATCTTGCCCGAGTATGATTCCAATTGGGACATTGCTGGTGGAGTTACTCTGTCGCAGGTGAGTGCCGAACAATGGTTTCAACTTACTCTTACAAACATGTCATGTAGTTTGTAAAATTTCTCAATGGACTAATTTTATTTATTTTATATTTGTGAGTGTCCGCACCAGCTTACGCGCACCTCAACTAATCTCACCGGACAACCGCCTGACCTTACAACATTTGGTTTTATTTTATTTTATATATGTAAGTGTCCGCACCAGCTTACGCGCATCTCAACTAATATCACCGGACAACCGCCTGACCTTACAACATTTGGTTGCCAAAGAAACTCGTAGAAAATTACTACGTAGGTGGCCACCAAGGATTGAACTCATTCCCTCTAAGAGGGCTTTAATAGTCCTAAGGCCCTTCATGACCACTAGGTCAACCCTTGATGGTTTCTCAATGTACTAATGAGTAGTAGTATAAATCTTAGTAATACCACTTTATGAATCTAAATTCTTAAATATGACCCCGTTTAATAACTATTTGGTTTTTTGTTTTTTGTTTTTGAAAATTGTACTTATTTTCTCATCATTTCTTTACAATGGTTTTCATCTTTCCTAAGGAAAGATTAGAATTCTTAGCAAAATTCCAAAAACAAAAACAAGTTAATTAAAAAACTTTTTTTTTTCTAGTTTTCAAAACTTAAGCTTGGATTTTGAAAAAACTTGTAACAAGTAGGTAACAAAACAAGAAACCATAGGTGGAAGTAGTGTTTATAGGCTTAATTTTCAAAAACAAAAAACCAAATAGTTATCAAACATGGCCTTAATTTCCTATTTTCCTAGTTTCAATTTCCTATTTTCCTGGTTTCATGCAAGGAAAATTGAAAATGTGCACAAGGGTTCTAAAATGGATATGAAACGGGGCCGTATTTGCAAAAATCAAAAGCCAAAAACTGCCAAAAACTAAATGATGAATAACTTGCTAATCTAAAGTTTTCTTGTTCCACAGATAGATAAAGCAATCAAGGATTCAAAAATGGAGGGTCAAAAAGTATCTGCTGTCTTTGTTACTTCACCTACTTACTATGGAGTCTGCAGTGACCTGAGTGAGATTTCCCAGATGTGTCATTCTCGTGGAATTCCTTTGATTGTTGATGAGGGTCATGGGGCACACTTTGGATTTCAACCTCAACTACCTCATTCAGCACTCCAGCAAGGGGCTGATTTGGTTGCTCAATCCACCCACAAAGTTCTTTGCTCTCTTACTCAATCATCAATGTTGCACATGTCAGGGAATATTGTAGACAGAGAAAGAGTTTGTAGATGTCTGCAAACAGTTCAAAGCACTAGCCCCAGTTATCTACTTTTAGCATCATTAGATGCAGCCAGAGCTCAACTGAGTGATAATCCAGACAAAATTTTCAACAAAGCAATAGCTTTAGCTAATCAAGCAAAAAAACAATATAAAGAAAATTCCAGGTATATCTATCCTAGAATTTCCCATCTTCTCTAACTTCACCGCAATGGATCCATTGAGACTCACTGTTGGTTTCCAGCAACTTGATTTGCCCGGCTTTGAAGCAGATAGAATGCTATTTAAGAAGCATGACATTGTTTGTGAACTTTTTGGGACTCAATCCATTACTTACGTCATTAACCTTGGAACTTGTGAAAATGATATTCAGAGAATAGTATCAGGCATTGAAGATGTAAGTTTTTTTTTTTTAGATGAGAAACAGTTTCATTGATGAATGAAAAAAGGAGCATAAGCTCGAGCATTTGTTGGTGAAAGACTGACCAATTAGCAATCAAATAAGAAAGGCTAAAGGTGGAAAAAGGATGTGTACTTTTACACCAATACAATTCCTTGAAAATAATTAAATCCAGCAACTTATCAAAAGAAGAGTAAGAGTCTCGGAAGATACGAGCATTCCTCTCCCCCAAATGGACGAAAAGAAAACTCTATTGAAAGTCAACCATAAAATCCGTTTTTCATCACGGAAAGGATGGTGAACGAAGATGGTATCCAACAATAAATCATTGATACAATTCGGCAGCACCAAAAACCAATTGAAAGCTTTAAGGAATTGAAGGAAGAAGCAAACCAAGTGTTTCTACTCCCTTTCTGGACATCAAGATAAGCTTGAATCCTAGAGATGCTTTTTTTGCCTAAAAAAAGGAGGGAGAACATTAAAGAATGCGTGGGAAAGGTGTGTGGGGAGCTATTATCTCCGTACCCCCCAGCGATACCAGTAATCATCCCAGGTGAGGTCATAACTGAGGAAGTTTTGGAATATCTGCTGCATCTAAAAAGCAAAGGGGCCTCTATAAGTTGTGCATCTGATCCCCAACTCTCTTTACTTCTTGTATGCAATGTGTAGGAGAAAGTGCAAAATGACTTAAGAACGCAATACTTGGTTTGAGTCCTGATGGTTGGAGTAGTTTATAGCAGAATCATAATTTGCATTGTTTTTAGTATCTGTATTGCCAGGGAGGGAAGGGTATGAGGCTAACAGTAGCTGACAACTGACATCCTTGTGTGGGTTATGATGAAGGAAAATTCTTGGAGGGAATGAATCTGTAATGGTGACAATGAATCGGGAACCATTTAGGACATTTGGTCACATGACAGCGTATGGCTTTGATCTTTTCAACCTGGATGGAGGTCAATCGGATTGCAGATCTATTGTATATATTGTCATTACGATTTATCTTTAATCTCTACCATGTTTAGAACGATTTATCTTCTATCAAACTCTTTGACAGCTTGAGGTCAGGTCGGAGGTTCAAATTCGTATACCCCACATTTGTTGTACTAAAATAAAATAAAAAACTTTGACAGGTACTACGGATTTCCTTGGCAACCAAATGTTGTAAGATCAAGCGGTTGTCCCGTGAGATTAGTCGAGATACACGTAAACTGGTTTGGACACTAGGGAATATAAAAAAAAAAAACTTTGACAGCTAACATGAGTATAACTCGACTGCTAAGGTGCCACGTCATTCTCTTTGAGATTGGAGATTCAGATCTCCATCTCACATTTATTTTTTTGAAAAGGTACCAAGCTTTCATTGAGAAAGAATGAAAGAATACAAGGGCATACAAAAAAACAGCCCGGGAAGGGAACCCCATTATAAAAAGGGGCTCCAATCAAGCAAAATCAAGTTTAACGAATAATTACAAAATAACCGCGTCACCGACGCCCATAAAGAAACATGAAACCTAGCGAGAGACCAAACCCTAAAACGATCCGTCTCAACCCCTCTAAAGGTCCTACTGTTTCTTTCCCCCCACAAACCCCACAAGACAGCACACATCCCTGCTTGCCACAAAAACTTTCCTTTCTCGCGAAAAGGCGGATGGAGAAGGAACTCCTCGATCATCTCCCTAAGCTCTCTGGGTCTAGCCAACACAAGGCCAAACGCCTCCAAAAAAGAATCCCAAACAGCCCTAGCAAAAGCACAATTCCACAAGAGATGATCCAAGTCTTCCTCCGCCCTCCGACAAAGAATGCAACAAAAAGGGCCGACTAACCAGTTCGACCTCCTAACCAGCCTATCCAAGGTATTAACTCTGCCATGCACAACCTGCCAAATAAAAAACTGAACCTTCTTTGGAACTTTCACCTTCCAAAGGGCCGAGAACACCGACTCACCACCCGGGGAAGGGTCCAACAAAGAAAGAAAGCAAGAGCCGCAAGAGAAGCCCGAACCCGGACTAGGGATCCACACCCTACGATCCCTCCTCTCAGTCGAAAAACTCACCCCCTCAACCACAGAAAGAAGAGCCACCACCTCCGTCGTTTCCCTATTGGACAAAGCGCGACGAAACCCGAAGGAAAAAGAAGGGGAATTCCCCGAAAGATTAACAACGTCAGTCACAAAGTGATTTTTCTTATCAGACAAGTGAAAAAGACGGGGGAACAAAGAACAGAGGGGACGCTCACCCACCCACGTATCCTCCCAGAAGTAAGTATCCCCCCCCATTACCAACCGAACACCTCACGAAGCTAGAAAAGGAAGGGAACTCAAGGGAAATATCCTTCCACGGATTCCTGAAAGTGCTTTTAAAACCCTCTGAAACCCACTCAAAGGGGTGAGGGCCATACTTACTAGCGATGATCTTGTGCCACATGGTGTTAGACTCAACAGGGAACCGCCAAAGCCACTTGGCCAGAAGAGCTTTGTTGCGGAGCCTTAAGTTCCCCAGCTGCAAACCCCCAAGGCTAACCGGCTTCGTAATCGTATCCCACCCAACCAAATGCGAACCCCTTCCCTCCTCGACTCCTTCCCATAAAAAATCTCTCATCAGCTTTTCAATAGAATTGCAAACAGAACTTGGGGCTCTAAAAAGAGAGAAAATACACCGGAATACCACTCAAGACCGAACGAATAAGAGTTAATCTCCCTCCCTTCGAGAAGAAACTCTTCTTCCAATTGGAAAGCCTCTTACGAACTTTTTCAACCACCGGATCCCAAAAAGCAATGTTCCTTGACCTGTGTCCCAAAGGGAGACCGAGATAGGAGATAGGGAAGGAACCAACCTCACAACCCACCAGGGTCGCCCATCTAAGCATCTTATCTGAATCTCCGTTTAAGCCAATGATCTGACACTTGCTCCTATTGATCTTAAGGCCCGACATGGACTCAAAGAACTTCAAGATAAAATTCAGCGTAAGAAAAGACTCTTCCTTCCCCGCACAAAAGAAAACAGTGTCATCGGCAAACTGAAGATGCGATAAGGCCACCTTGTCCTTACCCACTTCAAAACCTTCCAAAATCCGCCCCTCCACCCCTTTGGAAATCAACCTACTAAGCACATCCACCACCAAAATAAAGAGAAAGGGGGACAAAGCATCTCCCTGGCGGAGACCCCGAGTAGCGCTAATTCTCCCCCTGGGCCTCCCATTGATGAGGATAGAGTACTTGACGGAACTGATACAAGACCAAATCCACGACCTCCACTTATACCCGAAACCCTTCTTAAGCATGATCTTATCAACAAACCGCCAATCAACGTGGTCGTAGGCCTTCTCAAAGTCAATCTTAAAAATCACCCCCTCAAGCTTCCTACCTCTGTAATCCTCAATAGCCTCATTAGCAATCAGGGCCTGATCAAGGATTTGCCGACCAGCAACGAAGGCCCCTTGGGCCTCAGAAATAGTGGACTGAAGAACCTTTTTCAATCTGTTGGCGAGGACCTTTGCAATAATTTTGTAAGCACTCGTGACCAGACTAATGGGTCTAAAATCCTTAATCTTCGTCGCTCCATCTTTCTTAGGGATAAGGCACACAAATGTTTCGTTCATAGATTTATCCAAAACACCATGGTCGTATAACTCCTTAAAAACCCGCTCCAAGTCACCTTTAACCCCATCCCAGTTATCTTGATAAAAGGCCATGGAAAAACCATCCGGCCCGGGCGCCTTATTCCTGTCACACTCGAAGACAACCTTCTTTATTTCCTCTAAAGTAAAGGGGGACTCCAATAAGTTCCTATCCTCTTCACAGATAGGACACCAGTCTATCCCCTCTACGAAAGGCTTGTCGACCACCTCCGGAGCATAGAGATTGGAAAAAAAGGACACAACCTCCTCCACAATCTTATCCTCCTCTCTAATCACCTCACCATCGTTCTTAACCAGGGAGCCAATGATTGAACTAAAAAAATCCGTTAACACAATAATCATTGCAAAACAACATCGGAGAAAAGCTAGATAAATGAGTGAAAATTGGCTAGAAACTTAGAAAGCATTTTAGTCCAACTAACTTCAAAACATTTTTCACATTTTAGTATCACTTAAATTTCCTCTCGTTTTTTGTTTGACTTTCTAACCAATGGAAAAATAAAGAACGAAAACAAAAAGATAATAAAATACCGAAATATGAAAGACTTTTCATGATCATTAAATCTTTCCGACAGTATAACATGTTCGGTGAATAAATGTCTGAATGATTGGAGGTCATGACGCAAGGGTAAGCCAACTACAAGACAAAGATATGAATGGAGTGGGAGATTGAGAGAGAAGGTTTTGTTTTTTTAAAAGCCCACTCATATCAACTCCAACAAATCTATAATAAACTAAAAAAGTGGTCCCAAAACTTTTTGAGCCCCTAAATTTTATACTATTTTTATCATTTCCTATGGCTTATCTTGAATGAAGACCAACTTCATACAAGTAGATCTTGTAAACAAATGACTTCTCCAGCTCTATCTTCCTCTATAAACCTTGTAAGTTCTCGAATTTCTCTCCATATATTTTGTGTATTTGGATAATGAATTTAACTCGAATCTGTAACTGAAAAGCTCTGGACAAGTTAGTCTTCTATTAATAACACTTGGCATTTTGAGTTCTGCAGACAAACCATTTTGGGTTTGGCAATAACTGCAGTTTGAAGCCACAGAGAAGACAATCATATTTCAATGTTCGTCAGGTCTGTGCAGTGTGCAGTTTTATTTTCATTCCGTTTGATCCATATCAAAGATAATGACCCGTGGTCCATATTAGGCCAACAGCTTTATTTGATTAATTTTATCCATGAATTGTTTATGCCCAACTTCAATCTGCTGGGGAGTACTAAATCTTGGAAAAGTTCCTACTAAAACTGACATTATACTAAAAGAAATCTAATCACTTGTTTTGTGTAGAATAGTAAACGTGCCCCAACTGTTGGAAGGTGGTTATATTATCTTTAAATTTTCACTTTTAGGTTTGAAATGTGGTCCTGAAATGTAGACCAAGGAAGATAAAAAATCACCATGAGTTGGCTCAGTAGTCAATAAGAGTCATGTAAATAATAAAGAGCTTGGAGGGAATAGGTTCAAGTCAAGGTGGTCACCTACCTAAGATTTAATATCCTACGAGTTACCTTGCAACCAAATGTTATAAGTTCAGGCGCCGAACGTTGACAAGTGGAAGTCGTTGATCTAAATGTGAAAGAACTACTAATCTGATGAGCAGAAAAAAAAGGATGGCAAATATGTGCTGTATGTAATTTGTCAAAGTGTGAAATTATGCTTTTCAAAAGTGAAGGCAAGGATGTGATTATGTTGACTCTTCAATTTTCGGGCAGGAAACAAGCATTGAGACAGAGAACAATGAAGACAGATCTAGCAAAAAGCAAAGTGCCGAGGCAGCAGTTAGAGGTTCTCCAAGCTCCCCTCCGCTGGTTAATGCATTGAAAGCTTCAGCTGAGCGAAATGCTGCTCGTTTTCACTTCCCTGGGCATAACGGAGGGCGAGCGGCACCATCATCATTTACTCAGCTCATTGGTCTTAAGCCATTTATGCATGATTTAACTCAAATTCCTGAGCTCGACGACCTTTTTCATCCAAAGGGTCCAGTTTTAGAAGCAATGCAGGAAGCAGCAAAGCTTTTTGGAGCATCAGAGACATGGTTCCTTGTTGGAGGAACCACATGTGGAATTCAAGCTGCAGTTATGGCAACTTGTTCCCCAGGAGAACATCTCATTCTGCCAAGAAATTCCCATTTATCAGTCATATCTGCTTTAGTGTTATCTGGTGCAATACCTAGATACGTCATGCCCGAATATGATTCCAATTGGGACATTGCTGGTGGGGTTACTCCATCGCAGGTGAGTAAAGAACAATGGTCTTCAATTTACTATTACAAACATGCCATGGAGTTAGTGTGTAAAATTTCTCAATGGACTAATGCTTAGCTAAGAAGCACAGACACTGACATGTGACAAGCGACACGGCACGACACGTTGGGGACACATTAATTTTTTTATTTTTATTTTTAAATATATATATATATATATATATATATATATATATATATATATATGTGTGCATATTTTGACATATGGTGAACATTTAATACTTTTAATGTAAAACCATATAAATTGATGGATAACTGAAAATTGGGCTTGGGTATTGGCTTTTCTCCTTAAATTGGCTCATAAAATTTTTGAACGTGTCTGAGGAGTGTCCCTGCGTGTTCCCCGCGTGTCAGAAAATAGAAAATATATTAAAAATTAGGACACGTCAGCTGGCGTGTCGGTGTCCGACACCGACACTTCGCCATTTTAAAAGTGTCAGTGCTTTATAGATGCTTAGTAGTAGTACAAATCTTAGTAATACCACTAATGTTTGGTTTTCTCACCATTTCCTTACGATGGTTTTGATCTTTCTTAAGGAAAGATTAGAATTCTTAGCCAAATTCCAAAAACAAAAACAAGTTTTGAAAAACTTTTTTTTTTAGTTTTCAAAACTTAGCTTGGATTTTGAAAACACCTGTAAAAGGTAGATAACAAAGCAAAGAACCCATAGGTGGAAGTAGTGTTTATAAGCTTAATTTTCAAAAACAAAAAATCAAATGGTTATCAAACGGGCCTAAATTTCCTGTTTTCTGGTTTCATACAAGGAAAATCGTAAATGTGCACGAGGATTCTAAAATGGATATGAAACGGAGCCTAAATTTTCAAAAATCAAAAGCCAAAAACCAAATGATAAATAACTTGCTAATCTAAAGTTTTCTCATTCCACAGATAGATAGAGCAATCAAGGATTCAAAAATGGAGGGTCAAAAAGTATCTGCTGTCTTTGTTACTTCACCTACTTACTATGGAGTCTGCAGTAACCTGAGTGAGATTTCTCAGATATGTCATTCTCATGGAATTCCCTTGATTGTTGATGAGGCTCATGGGGCACACTTTGGATTTCAACCTCAACTACCTCATTCAGCACTCCAGCAAGGGGCTGATTTGGTTGCTCAATCCACCCACAAAGTTCTTTGCTCTCTTACTCAATCATCAATGCTGCACATGTCAGGGAATATTGTAGACAGAGAAAGAGTTTGTAGATGTTTGCAAACAGTTCAAAGCACTAGCCCCAGTTATCTACTTTTAGCATCATTAGATGCAGCCAGAGCTCAACTAAGTGATAATCCAGACAAAATTTTCAACAAAGCAATAGCCTTAGCTAATCAAGCAAAAAACAATATAAAGAAAATTCCAGGTATATCTATCCTAGAATTTCCCATCTTCTCTAACTTCCCTGCAATTGATCCATTGAAACTCACTGTTGGTTTCCAGCAACTTGGTTTGCCCGGCTTTGAAGCAGATAGAATGCTATTCAAGAATCATGACATTGTTTGTGAACTTTTTGGGACCCAATCCATTACTTACGTCATTAACCTTGGAACTTGTGAAGATGATATTCAGAGACTCGTATCAGGCATTGAGGATGTAAGTTCTTTTGCATCCATTCTAGAAATTGAAGGAAGAAGCAAACCAAGTGTTTCTACTCCCTTTCTGGACATCAAAATCAGCTTGAATCCTAGAGATGCTTTTTTTGCAAAAAAAAGGAGGGAGAACATTAAAGAATGCGTGGGAAAGGTGTGTGGGGAGCTATTATCTCCGTACCCCCCAGCCATACCAGTAATCGTCCCAGGTGAGGTCATAACTGAGGAAGTTTTGGAATATCTGCTGCATCTAAAAAGCAAAGGAGCCTCTATAAGTGGTGCATCTGATCCCCAACTCTCTTCACTTCTTGTATGCAATGTGTAGGAGAAAATGCAAAATGACTTATGAACGCAATACTTGGTTTGAATCCTGATGGTTGGAGTAGTTTACACATTTCCTCTACTTTTGATCGTTTTATGGATTCAGTTCTTTCAAATGCTTTATTTGGTTGCAAAGGAAAACAATCGTTTATTCTTTACAGCTTTTCCTCTTTAATCTCCAATTGGAGAGCTTTCATTTAACTCACCAATAAGTGTTTCAATCAATGAAATTGTTTCTCTTTCTCAAAAATAAAAAAATAAACCCAATCCTACTCCTACATTTCTATAGTGATTCCAAATGTTATATACGTCGTATTCTTAAGCGTTCATCACTTGATGTCTAAGTTATGTTGAGGATTCCACGTCGGAAAGATGAAGAGACCTCACTCACAATATAACATACATGGGTTACTCCTCCTATCACCAATTGGTTTTAAGATGGAACTTCATGATGTCTAATAAGCTATATACTCAGAAACATTAAATAACATATACAAGTTAGCATGATAACATTGAAGCTCTCAAATATTTGTCTCGTGATCATGATTTTCAGTACAGAACATATAACGATAGCAAGAATGTTCAAACATAATCAATGATGCATCAAGAACTGCATATAAAATTACCACAATCTGTTCTTAATCAGTTCATATGCAAAATATCATCGATAACATTAGTAAAGGGAGTTCTACTATTCGACTACGAAATTAAAATGAATTCTAAGATATTGACTTACGATTCTTGTCAGTCTCGTCTCGTTTGGAAGATAATCGACTCCCAATGTATACTTTTTCAGCAAAGATTTGGGAAGAAATTGTCGGAGGGAAAACGAAGAACATTATTATTCGAGTGAAAGAAAAATCGCAGAAAATACCGAGTCGATCGAGCGTACACAAATGAGAGTTAATTAACCATTTTGATCGCTATTTTACTATTTTATTCCTAAACCATTTTTTATTATTATTTATTTACTTACAACCTGGCGGGGTTGGATTCAATCATTAATGTATTTAAATTGTTACTCATTAATGTATTTAAATTGTTACACAAATTCAGGATCGAATTCGAATCGAACCCCTACTCTAAACTATTGCAGGATCGAACTCTTACTCGGGACTATCTAGGCGATGCACTCACTTATTACTTCAAGTAGTTGTTTGATCACTTGTCATACATTATGGCAGTTGATATATGTCCATGTTGGCCTAAACTATCATATTAACTCTGTTGGTTTAGGGTTTGGGCCTTCAACTATGAATTGTGTTTCATTTTGGTCTAAGCTTCAAATTTGTTCCATTTTTGTCTCAAATCTTTCAAAATATTTATTATGCTCCATCAACTTCTAAAAAACTAACTATTTTGGTTCCTACTTATATCATTTTTCTATTTAATATTTGTTTCTTTTGTCCAATGTTTATCTTTTAACATAGGTGGCTTGAAATCATACTCATATTAACACACATTAATATTACACGTGTTAGTACAAATATTTGAAGCTTCATCAATAATTTATAGATAAAAATAATTATTAGACAAGCAAGCTGACCAATTAGCAGTCAATTGAGAAAAAGAGAAAAAGCGCAAGCACCTTATAGGTGATTACAAGAAAGCTGACCAATTAGCCGTCAATTGAGAAAAATTATAATTAAAAAAATGGTGTTTACATCTACACCAATACAAACCATTGAAAATGATTAAATCCATGACCCTTCCAAATAGAAAAAAAGAGTCCCAAAAAATTCGCCTATTCCACATGTTCTAAAATTCACGAATCTACTAGATCCTATTAGACTAAAATTCAATTTTACATTTAGGAGGTTGGTCATTTAAAAAAAAAAATGAATATGTCTAGTACCTATTGGTCACAAAATTGAAAGTCTAGGGACCTATTAGACATTTTTAAATTTAGGGGACCTATTAGATACAAAATTAAAAGTTCAGAGGCCTATCAGACAAGACTTAAAAGTTTAAGGACTAAACTTATAATTTAACCTAATATTTTTCTTCTAGAAAGTTTGTTAGTCCAACTAGCTTCAAATATTTCCGAACACTAAGAACTTTAAATTTTTGAAAAGTAAATTTGCCCCTAATACTACCCACAATATTAGAACTCTAAGCCGCCGAACATAGATCAATTTGTAGAATATATAACTCAAGGACAAATTTGTAGAACATTTCGAACAAATCTTGTTCTAGTAGTATGTACCACACAATCAAAGTATATATATATATATATATATATAGAACTCAAGGACAAATTTGTAGAACATTTCGAACAAATCTTGTTCCAGTAGTATGTACCACACAACCAAAGTATATATATATATATATATAGAACTCAATGACAAATTTGTAGAACATTTTCGAACAAATATTGTTCCAGTAGTATGTACCACACAATCAAAGTGTATATATTATATATATATAACTCGAGGACAAATTTGTAGAACATTTCGAACAAATCTTGTTCCAGTAGTATGTACCACATGATAAATTTGTAGAACCTTTCGAACAAATCTTGTTCTAGTAGTATGTACCACACAATAACCTTTCGAACAAATCTTGTTCCAGTAGTATGTACCACACAATCAAAGTATATATATATATAGAATTCAAGGACAAATTTGTAGATTTCGAACAAATCTTGTTCCAGTAATACTGTAGTATGTACCACACTATCAAAGTCCTAAGATGATTTCACCCATATATTAGGTGGAACTGAAAATTTGACCACAACTCATACAAACTATATTACAAATAGAGATTGGTTGCATTAACATGGCTTCCCCAGCTCTATCTTGCTCTGTAAACCTTGTAAGTTCTTGGCTAGCCCTCCATGAAATCTTGTGTTTATTGTATCTGTACAGCTCTGTGGTCCATTACTTAAACTTGAGTTTTGGGTTCTGCAGACAAACCATTTTGGATTTGCCCATAATTATTGGAGTTTGAGGTCACATAGAAGAAAATCACATTTCAAAGTTCGTCAGGTCAGTGCAGTTCTTTGTTTGGCTTCCAAGAAGACTTTGGGATCAAGATATATGTGTTCTTTTTTCCATCGTTTTCATTCTATTTGATTCTAATAAAAAACAAAATGAGGATAAAGATTTGAACATTCAATCTCAGACGAAGGAATAGATATCTTTAACTATTGAGTTAAACTCATGTTGGCATTCTAATTAAAGATGATGGCGGGCATCCAAGAATGATGTTTATGGCCAACTTCATTGCTGAAAGTTGGACATTTATTTACTGAGGCTCAAATTACAGGATTTAGTCTGCTTTTTACATGGATTTTACTTGCAGGTGAAATCATAGATCTTACATGGATTTTACTTGCAGGTGAAATCATAGATCAAAATGTGAAGGATCTAATTCTAATGTTTATATGATGAGCTCACAAGATGTGAAACTATGTTTTTCAAGAGTGTATTTATGTCTACTCTTCAATTTTCCTGCAGGAAACTAGCATTGTTGAGCCAAATAAAAATCAAAATAGGTCAAGCAAAAACCAAAATGGCAAGAAGGTAATCAGAGAGTCTCTAAGATCCCAGGAAGATAGTGACCCTCCTCTGATTAGAGCATTGAAAGCTTCAGCCGAAAAAAATACAGCTGATTTTCACTTTCCTGGACATAATAGAGGACGGGCAGCACCATCATCATTAACTCAGCTCATTGGTCTAGAACCATTTATGCATGATTTACCTCAGCTTCCAGAGCTCGACAACCTCTTTCGTCCCGAGGGCCCAATTTTAGAAGCACTGCAGCAAGCAGCTAAACATTTTGGAGCATCAGAAACATGGTTCCTCGTTGGAGGAACCACAAGTGGAATTCAAACTGCAATTATGGCAACTTGTTCCCCAGGCGAACATATAATTCTTCCTAGAAATTGTCATGCATCAGCTATATCTGCTTTGGTATTTTCTGGTGCAAAACCTATATACATCATGCCTGAGTATGATTCCTACTGGGACATCCCGGTGGGGTCACTCCATCACAGGTGAGCGAGGAACAGTGGTTCTAAACTTAAACCCATGATTAGAAGACCGTTCCACCTCTCTAAAATTCTATTGTCTCTCAATCCAAACCCCCCACAAAAATAACAGAAGGCTAGCATGCCACAAAACTTTGTCCTTATCCTAAAAAGGCGAGCTCAGAAGTTCCTCCTCAATCATGGCATAACAATCACCTTACGACGCCAAACTGAAAGTCTGAAACCAAACAAATTCAACCACCGAGCCCAAATGGAATGAACAAACTAACAACCGCTTCACAATTTTCAAAATAGACTAATTTTTACTGGTAGTGTGAATTTAGCAATACCACTTCACAATCTACGTTGCTCACTACTAAAATAAGTTTCATGTTTTTTTTTTTTGGTTTGATGTAAGAAAAGTAGTAAATGTAAGACACATCTAAAGCTTTTCTTATTGTCTAAACAAAATGAGGTTTTGAACTATTAGTCTAAACTTTTATTATTCCCCAGGTTGTTAGAGCAATCAAGGATTCAGAGATGGAAGGTCAAAAAGTATCTGCAGTTTTTGTTACTTCACCCACTTACCATGGCATCTGTAGTAACTTGAGTGAAATTTCCCAGATATGTCATTCTAAAGGGATTCCCTTAATTGTTGATGAGGCTCATGGGGCACACTTTGGGTTTCAACCTCAACTGCCTCATTCTGCACTCCAACAAGGGGCTGATTTGGTTGTTCAATCCACCCACAAAGTTCTCAGCTCTCTTACTCAGTCGTCGATGTTACACATGTCTGGGAATATTATAGACAGAGAAAGAGTTTGCAGATGCTTACAAGCACTTCAAACCACCAGCCCTAGTTATTTGCTTTTAGCATCATTAGATGCTGCCAGAGCTCAACTAAGTGATAATCCAGATAAGATTTTCAATAAAGCAATAGATCTAGCAAACCAAGCAAAACGCAAGATAAATAAAATTTCAGATATCTCTATCCTAGAATTCCCCATCTTCTCCAACTTCCAGGCTTTTGATCCATTGAGACTCACTATTGGTTTCCAGCAACTTGGTTTGTCCGGCTATGAAGCAGATGAAATACTACACAAGAATCATGGCATCATTTGTGAACTCATTGGTACGCAATCTATTACTTTAGTTGTTAACCTTGGAATATGTGAACATGATATTCAGAGGCTAGTGTCAGGCCTTGAGGATGTAAGCTCTTTTGCACCGATTCTAAGAACTAAAGGAAAAGGCAAACTTGATATAGAAAATGCACCCTTTACTGACATCAAAATCAGCATGAATCCTAGAGATGCTTTTTTTGCAAAAAAACGGAGACTGAGCATTAGCGAAAGCGTGGGAGAGGTGTGTGGAGAGCTAATATGTCCTTACCCACCAGGGATACCAGTAACAATCCCAGGTGAGGTTATAACTGAGAAAGTTCGAGATTTTCTGCTGCATCTAAAAAGCAAAGGTGCATGTATAACTGGTGCTTCTGATCCCCAACTCTCTTCACTTGTTGTATGCAATGTGTGGGAGAAAGAGCAAAATGACTCATGAAAATACTTGTTTCGATTCTGATGGTTGTAGTTTCTAGAAGAACAAAATAAACTTGCAGTTGCAATATTTCTGAGTATTTTCTACTAATCATTCACTCCTTCTTGGAGTAGAAAGGTAGCAGACCTCACCTATCTATATCTTTTAGTAGCCCATCAACAAATTCTGATTAGTGTGCAACGAGGAACACTTGTCACTTGATGGCGTCGTATTGGCGATTAAATGTTTCTTTTCTTATACGAAACAAAAATGAAAAAATCATTCATTAATATGATGAAATGAAATACAAAAGAAGTTCCTATTGGATAACTACTACAAAAAAACGAGATTAAATGTCTTTTGGAGTGTATATTTTCATTTCAGGTGTGCTTTATCCAAATTTCGAACTTTTTATGATTTTTGTTGAGTAAAATTTGGCTAGCCAAGTTTTAATTTTCAAAAGTTCATTTAGTTCAATTCACGTTAGTTGACAATGGATTCCTTTAGCCAGATGTGATTTATTGTCGACACGTCACGTCCTAAGTTGGTTAGGGTAATCTGTGACGGGGTATGTCATCAATATCCTACATATTTTGGTGATTTCAACTATTATGAGATGTCGTGCTTAATCACATCGTCCCGAAGCTACAAACTCAATAACATAACAGCACGAAGCTCCCAAATATTTGAATTATGATCATGATGCAGTACATAACAAATAACAATTCCATGAATTTATACATGTATACTTACCCTAATCACTACTCAGTTCATAAACTAATCCACATGTTATAGCAATCTAAATATCTAAAATAATATCAATAATCTGGATCAAAAATTACATCTGCAGGTGAAGTGGAAAAACAGGGAAAATTAACAAATTAAAGGTAGTCGCAGTTCTACTATTGGACTACGAAATCAAAATGAATTCTAAGATTTCTACTTACGATTCTTACCGGTCTCGTTTTGGAAGATAATCGACTCTCGATTTCAACTTTCAGCAGAAGAGAAAACGAAGATAACATCATCGGAGCCGGAGGGAAAGACACCCCGCGGGAAATACCAGACTGCGAAATCAGAGTTAACTTACCATTTCATCGCTAATTTACCATCTTACCCCCAAACTATTTTTTTTCCTTTTACCACATGCAAGGTGAGGATTCATTAATTTAATAAAAAAATTATTAAAAAAAAAAAAAAATCACCTTATTTAGTTAACTAAGTTTCGTTTAAAAAATACTCAAGTATAAAAAAAATCGTTTAAAAAATGCTCTAGTTAATAATATACCTGAAATTCTGACATGGATTATTAGATATTCAAATGTACGGGTGTGACATGAAAAAATAATGAAAACGTAAATATCTAAGGTGTTAAAAAATTCATGAAAACATGAACATTTTATTTATTCTTCATCGATTTTGTCGTAATTTTGTTCTATTGATAAAATGAAAAGAGTTACAAAAGATGGTCAAACCGAACATATCTCAATTGACATAAGGTTGTACTACCTTTGACCCCCACCAGATTTATGTTTTTTTTACCTTCTCTCGTGATAAGTAAGTTTTCTTCCCTTGTGAAAAGTCATTTGTACCCTTCGTTGAGCACGATGGCACTATAATTGTCTCCTCGTGATCGTGCTCAGCGAAGAGTAACAGACTTTGTGGGCTTGTTTATCACGAGAGGATCAAAAAACATAAGTTTTAAAAAATCCGGTAAAAAAATCTTACGCCCCAAAGGAGGTCATCCGTACAACACCTATACAAAAGATAATGGATTGGTTGCATAAATAACCATCATTCCCAAAATAATGACAAATATAGTAAAATATAAAATATTTTGTAAATATATAAAAAAAAAAAAATAATAATAATAATATATTTTTTTTAAAGGATAAATTGGTATCGCTGAAATGATTATGATTGATAAAATAGTTATTAGAATAGTCATGGACAAAATTTTATCAAAAAAATATAAATGTATCTAGAGGTATCAATATTACCGATAAAAATGGTCATATTTATAAATTTTTTAAAAAATATATTATTATTATTTTATTATTTTTAGAGATAATCCTGTCACTAGATAATTATAAAAAATACCTACATTACTTAAGGATGGTGGTCAGATTTTGTTTTATTCTATAATATTTTCAATTCGATTAAATAGGATTTTCATTTTTTTTTTTTTTATGTCACACTGAGTATAAATTAAAAGTTATCTGTTCATATCAAAATTTTGTATATATTATCAAAGGTGAATACATTTAAATGGAACTCATAGTCATAGCAATAGCAAGGTATTTTGTAAATACATTTCAAAGCGAGCATGGCTCAGCGGGCATATGTATGTGTTAACGACCACGAGGTCTGTAGTTCGAATCCCCCACCCCCAATGTACTCAAAAAAAAAATAAAAAAAATAGCAAGGTATTTTTTTATAATTGAGCATTAATTAAAAATAATAATAAAAATAATAAATAGTCTTCGTCTTTTTTCTTAACGATTCCTCTGGAGATAACTTGCCAAACTGAGGGCTTGCTCTGTTAGTTCAAGCAGAATCGCCATAGCCATCTAAGCTTCAGAATAAACTCGCCATTGATTCGATGAAGGAATTCATGGCGATAGCGTTCGGTGTTTCATACAAATAGATTTTACAATGATGATTTCCTCAGCTCTATCTTCCTCCATTAACCTGGTAAGCTCTTGCTCTCCCTCTACTCCATAGATGTTCTTTTTGATACGCATTAAGCATGTATTTGTGATTCTCTGAAGCTCGAGATCTACTAATGAAACTTGGAGTTTTCGTTCTGCAGAATCACCATTTTCGGTTTGACCACAATTGGAGTAGGACGCCGCAGAGAAGAAAGTCCTATTTTAGTGTTCGTCAGGTCTGTGTTGTCTGTCCTCCTTTGGGCTTCCGAGTATTCTTCGGGATTAAGATATCGTCACTTTTCTCGTGTTTAGGACATGTTTAGGATTGATTTTGAACAACCTCAAAACATGCATTTAAAATCAAGTTGATGGTACGTTAATCATGTTTAAAAGTGTAAAATCATACGTTGAAATGATTTTGAACGATTAAAGGCAGGTTTTGGAGTGATGTTGATTATGAAAAAAGTGATTTTAACCGTTTTAAAATCACTCACAAACATGTCATTTACTCTAATCGAAAATGACGTGGTTGCTCGATACTTAAACTATGGTCTGCCAAGAAGTATTTGATTTCTCTGATCCATGAGCTATGTTTCTACCTGACTTCATTGCTCAAGGTGAACATTTATTTATGGAGAATGTCTATTTTCAGCTGAAGCTCAATTTGATAGACTTATTTCCACCGGTAAAGTCAAGTCATCGTTCTAAATGCGATGGATCTATTTTAACCTGATAAGAAACAAAAATTGGATAGCAAAGGAGATATGTGAAATAATGTTTTTCAAGAGTGAAAGCATCATGCTATATATATATGTTAACTCTTTGATTTTCTTGCAGGAAACAAGCATTGTTGAGCCAAAGAACAATCAGGACAGGTCAAGCAAAAAACAAAATACCAAGACAGCAATTAGAGATTCTCCAATATCCCAGGAAGGTAGCCCCACTCCTCTAGTTAATGCATTGAAAGTCTCAGCTGAGCAAAATGCGGCACGTTTTCACTTTCCTGGGCATAATAGAGGGAGAGCAGCGCCTTCGTCATTTACTCGGCTCATTGGTCTAAAACCATTTATGCATGATTTACCCGAGCTTCCAGAGCTGGACAACCTCTTTTCTCCAGAGGGCCCAATTTTAGAAGCACAGGAGCAAGCAGCAAAACTTTTTGGAGCATCAGAAACATGGTTCCTTGTTGGAGGAACCACATGTGGAATTCAGGCTGCAATTATGGCAACTTGTTCCCCAGGAGAACATATCATTCTTCCAAGAAATTCCCATGTATCTGTCATATCTGCTTTGGTGTTATCTGGTGCAATACCCAAATACATCATGCCCGAGTATAACTCGAATTGGGACATAGCTGGTGGGGTTACTCCATCACAGGCAAGTGAGTAACAATGGTTTTCAACTTATGGATACAAACATTTCATGCAGGGTATAAAATTTCTCAATAGACTATTGCTTACTGCTAGTTATCTTAGCATTACCACTCACAATTTATAATGCTCACTACTACAAAAGATGCAAGTTTTTTTTTTTTTACAACAATTGGGAGTGGGGGATTCGAACGTCTAGAACTCTTGGTCAAGGGTACATACTTTATGTCAGTTGAGTTATGCTCATGTTGGTTTGATATAATATTAAATGCAGCAAGATTAAGCTTTCTATATTTTTGTAACCAAACATTAAGATTTACCAAGGAAAAACTTCCCTTATTTTTTTATTCTTTTCATATATTCGTGAATGTTTGGACCAGCTTGCACGCACCTTGACTAATCTCACCGGATAAATCAACCTTACTATATTTGGTTGTCAAGAAAACTCGTAGGATATTAAATCTTATGTAGGTGGCCACCATGGTTTGTGCACATTCCCTCTAAGCCTTTTATTATTCTCATGGCCCTTATTGACCACTAGGTCAACCCATGATGATTACCTTCCTCAAATTTTAAACCTTCAATCTTAATTAAGTTGATTAATACACTGTTCTGTAATTCTAAAGAGCGATTTTTTTTTATTATTTTACAGGTGGATAGAGCAATCAAGGATTTAGAAATGGAAGGCCAAAAAGCATCTGCAGTTTTTGTTACTTCACCTACTTATCATGGCATCTGCAGTAACATGAGTGAGATTTCCCAGATATGTCACTTTCATGGAATTCCCTTCATTGTTGATGAGGCTCATGGGGCACACTTTGGGTTTCATCCTCAGCTGCCTCATTCTGCACTCAAGCAAGGGGCTGATTTGGCTGCTCAATCCACTCACAAAGTTCTCTGCTCTCTTACTCAGTCATCAATGTTACACATGTCAGGGAATATTGTAGACAGAGAAAGAGTATGTAGATGTTTACAAACACTTCAAAGCACCAGCCCTAGTTATCTGCTTTTAGCATCATTGGATGCTGCCAGAGCTCAACTAAGTGATAATCCAGACAAGATTTTCAATAAAGCAATAGCTCTAGCAAATCAAGCAAAAAGCAAGATAAATAAGATTTCAGGTATCTCTATCCTCGAATTTCCCATGTTCTCTAACTTCCTTGCAATTGATCCATTGAGACTCACTATTGGTTTCCAACAACTTGGTTTATCTGGCTATGAAGCAGATGAAATACTATACAAGAATCATAACATCGTTTGTGAACTTGTTGAGAACCAATCAATTACATTTGTCATTAACCTAGGAACATGTGAAGATGATATTGAGAGACTAGTTTCAGGTATTAAGGATGTGAGCTCTTTTGCATCGATTCTGAGAATTGAAGGAGGAAGCAAACTCAGTGTTTCTGCACCCTTTCCTAACATCAAAATCAGTTTGAATCCTAGAGACGCCTTCTTTGTGAAAAAAAGGAGAGAGGACATTAAAGAATGTGTGGGAAAGGTGTGTGGGGAGCTAATATGTCCATACCCGCCCGGGATACCAGTAATGATCCCTGGTGAAGTTATATCTGAGGAAGTTCTGGATTATCTGTTGCATTTAAAAAGCAAAGGTGCCTCTATAAGTGGTGCATCTGATCCCCAACTATCTTCACTACTTGTGTGCAATGTGTAGGAGAGTGCAAAATGATTTTGAAGGGCCTGTTTGGAATGACTTACTAAGCAGTTGCAAACTCGTTCCAAACAGGTCTTAAGTCTGCTCGAGTTGGTTCTCGATGGTTGGAGTAATATGTAGCAGAAGAATATAAATTTGCAGTAGTGTTTCTGGATAATCTGTATCGATTGGAGGGCAAGGAATACTGCAAAGTCTTGTTGATATTCTTCTTGTGGGAGGTGATGAAGGAAAAATACGACAGGGGAATAAAGTGAAACTCCTGGTTTTAGGGGAATAAATCTTCTGGGAATGAAGTGAAACTCCTGGTTGTATCATAATGGTGACAGGCATTTAGGGCTATTCAAAATATGTTTGCTGCATGAAATGCCCATCTCTTCACCTTTTAGATGTTATAAATTTGCAATTACTGTACAATTTGCCTTTTCTTTGCCAAATTTTGGTCTTAGTTTTGATCTTGAACTAGCTTGTCGAGAAAGAATGTTTGTTTTGAATCAGATATCAATGGAAGAATAGTTCACTTACAGAATCAACCAGCACAGGCTGGTTTTACCCACATTTGTTGTACTCAAAAAATATATTTAGGTTTTCAGGTTCAAGTTCAATGTCATAAAAAGTTATTTCTTATTGTTTCAGACAACTGATCAACAGTCATCAGGTTTAAGTTAATGCCATAAAAAGTTATACGTGGTAACTAGTATGTACTGACCTTAGCAACAATGATTTCCAGTTCCTT
Source organism: Herpetospermum pedunculosum (assembly GCA_028017165.1). Lineage (NCBI taxonomy): Eukaryota > Viridiplantae > Streptophyta > Magnoliopsida > Cucurbitales > Cucurbitaceae > Herpetospermum > Herpetospermum pedunculosum. Next base: position 3,756,113 of record CM051530.1, read on the forward strand.
GGGTTTTACTGTTGACATTGAACATATCAGTAAAAACTAATGGATTGTTTAAATTTTGCAAATGTCAACGTATAGCCTAAAATGGATATCAAAAACCAGTATAATTTGTGAGAGCAGCAAACTAATAATAATAGCTTGAGATAAAGAAATTCACGTACAAGCTCAACCACACAAGCACTCGAACCAAATGCATTGGGCTAGAGCCCTTAATCCGCTGTGTAAAAGAGTCTTGACAATGACTAGTGCAAACAGATGAGAAAACCAAAAGAAACTTCTTTTAGAGTCTCCTAGAGTCTCCTTGGCACCTCAACTAATAACCGCTTAACCTTACTACATTTAATTGTCCGAGAAAACTTGTATATTTTTAAATCTTAAATAGGTTATGAATTGAACTCATCCTCTCTAAACTCTTTATTATTTTCAAGGCTCTTATTGACCACTAAGCCAAACCAAAAGAAACCCTCAAAACTACCTTAAGAACATCAAGAATCAACAAAGGGTTGAGATTGATGAGAAAACCAAAAGAAACTCTTTTTTTCTTTCTGTTTTTGATATCCGAGGAATGTTTGGGTCTGCTTGCAGGCACCTCAACTAATAACCGCTTAACCCTACTACATTTAGTTGTCCGTGAAAACTTGTATATTTTTAAATCTTAAATAGGTGGCCACCATGAATTGAACTCATCCTCTCTAAACTCCTTTATTATTTTCAAGGAGGCTATTATTGAGCAATAGGCAAAACCAAAAGAAACCCAAAAACTACCTTAAGAACATCAAGCATCAACAAAGGGTTGAGATTTGAGATTGATGCAGTAAAACTTTGAACAAATTACTTGGAAAGTAAGGTGCCTGTTCTATTAGCTATAGAAAATCAATACAAATGAATTGAAAGTAAACAAGTCAGAAGAAAAACAAATATAAACTCACTCATATAGCATTCCCCAATACTCAAATTATGAACAGCCAAAAAGAAGAGAAAAAAATCAACATGACCCGAACCCAAAGTGCAGTGGAAATGTGGTGTAGAAGCCAAGTTGGGTCTAGAATCACTCAAATTATGCTCAATCTTTGAGATTGAGGAAAGGTTTACATCATCAACAACTTTCTTCAGATTTCACACAAGTGAGAGATTTCATCGACTGAGAAGAAAAACCAAGACATACAGTTCTAGCTTCTAGTGGAAGGTGGTGTGTGTTTTGGCTTATCAGAACTCAAGAGATGACAGAGGCAAAATCCAATGAACAAAGAACAAAAAACCTAATTTAAAGACAAACCAGCTACAGAAATATCTCTGTTCTGAATCAGAGCTGGATAACACATGATGCTAAGAACAAGAACACTAACAGAAGCCCCACGCTCACATCAAGAAGAGTTATTGCAGTCAAAACTATTTCATGATCACAATTTAAAGGAAACATTTTACATAATTGAACATAATGAAAGATTATAGAATCAATCAAGTCATACAATGGTGATTAGAAAACCTTGATCACCATTGAGCAAGAAGGCAGGGAAAATAGCTACCACAAAATGGGCTTCTTGATAAAAAAAAAAAAAAACAGCCCTATCCCTCAAGTAGGCTTTATTGATGACACCGTCACTCAATTTCCCCAAATCATGAAGTATCAGATAGCAAAACTAAACCCTAAAACCATTAAATTATTTGAATAAAAAGAAAAATTCGCACCAATTTCATAGGGATAACTGATAAGGCGATAACATAACCAAATATTTCAGAAAAGTGCAAAATAGATCAACATTTTCGCTCAAATCATTACAAATCTTCTGTAGTTCAAGCATGCTAAGCACAAGCAGCGCAATATTATACCCAAAGCTAACTCTATACGCTAACTAACCACCAAAAACAAAAACAAAAAAATCCAGATAAAACAGAAACCCAAGACGGACCCATGAGAGAACGCGGTAAATCTCAGATCAGACGGGGCTGAGAAGTTGGGAGAGGAGAGGCTTTGGCTCAGAGTTCATGCCGATGATGATTACCAGAGGAATGAAGCCATAGTGGGTGACGACCTTGGCTTTCTTTACGGCCCAAGTAGTCCACTCCTTGAAGGCTTGGTTTAAAGATTTGTCTTCAGATGCCTTCGAGGAGCCCTTGGTGCTCTTGCCCTTGCTTTTCAGAGAAACCTTAGACGCCATTGCTACGAGAATTCGATCTCTGGTTCCTTCTTCTTCTTCTTCTTCTTGTTTTATTGCGGGATTGTACTCCATTTAAACCCTAATTACACCATACACGTGGACCGGTCTGGCCTGTGAGTTATTACCGGCTATAGCCAGTTCAATTTCAATCTTATTGTAAATTAAATTTATACCAAATTTTTTACTTTAGTTGCAACTTGCAATTCAACTCGAAAATAAATAATAAATAATAGGGTCACAATTTTTTTTTTCCAAAAAGTTATAGACAGAAATTTCTCAACTTAAAAAAGAATTAATCAATTAATTAAGTTCAACAATTACAAGATGAGAAGTCGAGGATATAATGTATGAATTATTGACCAAAAAAATCTAAGATAGATAGAATAAGAAACCAAAAAAATCTAAGGTAGATAGAATAAGAATCGAATCATCAACTTTTAAAATGATAATTGATGTTTTATTTAACAAAAATTAACCGTAATTTCTCTAACTTAAACCTTTATGTGGGAGTTGTTGTAACTTAAAATAGAATTTCTCTAACTTAAACCTTTATGTGGGAGTTGTTGTAACTTAAAATAGAGCAACTCCTTCTATTATTTATACATTTTTTATTGATCGCTTTAAATATAAATTATCAAATTAAAACATGACAATCATATACGCACATCATTCAAATTTAAATATTTTATTCAACAATAATACAATTCAGTACCCTAACTTGAAATACTCTTTAATAAATGAGTTACTTTATTTATAGGTTAAAAGTTGAAATTTTCATTATTTTCACTATTATTATTATTTATTTTCGTGATTGTCTAGGTCAACTTACAAGTAATCAACATACAACATTTGGCTGCCAAACAAACTCTAATGTTTTTTTTTTCCTTTAAATAAAAAATAGTTAATCCAGTTTTATCATCCCACCACAGAGATGCTATGCTCGGCACTATGGGAAAAAAATAGTTTCCTAAATACACATAAATTAAAACATTATAATCATAAACATCATTTAACATTAACACAATTTTCACTAACTTGAACATATTTCAACTACTATTCTTTGAGTAGTAACATTTTTAGAAAATACCTATCCAATCCACATTTTCACTCTACATAATACATATGATAAAGGTTTTTTTTTTTTTTTTTTTTTTTTTTTTGACAACATGTGGGCCTGTGGGGTGGAGATAGAACCTAGGACTTACTGGTCACTAGTCGAGTCGAATCATGTCAGTCGAGCTATGCTCTTGTTGGCTACATAATACATATGATTAGAACTTGCAATAAACAGTTCCAATTTATATTAGAGCACCTCCATACTTAACATCTCCAATTTTCTTAATCCCACTACTGCATAAAGAACCCTATTTAGCAAAACCATGATGGTCCCAAGCCAAAATCTACCACCAAACAAAGCCTTCAAACATACCTATTGCAAACAATTTACAGAACCCTCAATCAATACCTCTGCCTCACAATTAAACTTGGCAAAACTTGTGTTACTATATTTAACAAGGAAAAGCAACAATGCCCTATTTTCTAAACAAACAATATATAACCAACAATTTACCACCTATCATCTTGTATGAGTTTATAACCAATTGTCACAATAAAACTATGGCATTCTTGAGCCATATTAACAACTGGTGATAATCCAAGCACCCCATGTTCAGAAAAAGAAGAAAAACAAAAACAAAAATGGTCTATATTCATCATAAATTTGAAAGGCACACTGAAAGTACTCAGCATTCACAAAATGTCATAAAATACAGTGTAAACTTGCATAGCATCACTTCTACAACTTCAAAGAAAGATGCAATATTGTCCCAGAATCCAAATTGGCAGGGTTCAGTGTTCACACAGATAAGAAAGGTTTTATTACTCCAAGAAATTATTGCAGTGCCTGGTGCGGTGCTCAAAAAAACTTCCTGTAAGGTCTACCTGCATCCTCATCTTGCATATGCTGTCATCATAATGTTATAAACCAAGTTATATTTTAGAAGAAAGCTCGATAAAGAGTACACGCCGCACCTTGAAAATTACAGAATCGGAACCTCAATGATGAGAAGGAAAACTTATATAAATGAAGAATAACAAACAAAGATTAGATGCAAATTTGAATGGAAAAGAAACGAACATGAGAAAAATCACAGATGAACACATTTACAAGACAGGAGTCAGTCAGACCACCAACATGCACAAAATCGTATTTCTGCCGAATATCTCAGAAGCAAAACATGCTATAGACACAAAAGTTTTATTTCACCCAATGAATGTGCTATGAACAATGGAAGCATTTTTTTTTCGTTAGATAGTAAAGCAAATATCATCATGCGTGATCCTCCCAAAACACAAGGAACCATCTGGTAAGATCCCCTAGAAATCTAACGTTGCCAGATTGTTACTCGCCATCTACACATTATGCTAAAAAAGTAAAGAAGTTTATTTGGGAAAACTTTTTAGAGCATACTGCTGGAATGTTTGTCAAGAAAGAAATCATAGAATCTTCTAAAATAAGGAACTCTCCTACAATCATTTTTTGATGCTATAGTGAATATGTTTGTGACCTGATGTAAATGTTCTCCTCTTTTTCATTACTATAGTTTTACTTCCCTCCTCGCTAATTGGAGAAGTCTTTTGTAATCTCCATCCTTCCTAATTGGAGAAGTCTTTTGTAATCTCCCTATTGGGGTCTCCCCAAGTAATAACGGTAAAATCTTAATTTTTATTTAATTTCCACTAAACATCCAAACAAAAATGTTAATCGCATTTTTTAGAACATCAAATGTAGGGATGTAATCAAAGATTTGAACCTCCAACCTCAGGAAAATGAGTAGATGCCTTAACCGCTAGGCTAAGATTTAAGTTTTGCAACAAACAAACAAAAAATGAAAAGTTCAAAATCATTTCTAAGTTTTCAAATCACGTCATTTCTTATAATTTCTTAATTCCAAACTCGAGAAGAAATCTATCTTATCTCAACCCTTAAACTAAGAGGATTTTTTCCATCTCCCCCCTCCTTGACTATAGGGTCGGCCTTCCTATCACCCCTTTATTTGCACATTCTCTTTAGGAAATGGAAATCTTGATTAACATACAAAGGGCGATTCAATAGACAAGTAAACAAGTACCTACACAATAAACTGAAAAGCAAACTCAAATCTATTTTTTCAAAAGGGAAAGGATTGCCGATAAGGGGCTCGAAGGTAGTGTACCAATATTCACAAAAGGAAATAAAAAAAAACTTGTATTCTCCGACCCAGTATTAAATTCATAACCAACAGTTAAAACATGTGAATTCCAGGCCCTATGAACAAACAAAAAGAACAATTTCAACCCTAGAAATGAAATCAAGAGTTGCAAACACGGAAGAAATGGAAACCCTAGAAATGAACAGATTCAACCCGGATTGAAACACACGATGTGGATGGGAGTCAAGTCAACAGATCAAGAGACAAAAAGATCGAAACAATAAATTGAAGCACACACATACAAACGGAAGAAAAAAGATCAACAAAAGAGAAAAGAGAGAAATGATCTTACAAATTCTCTGACGATGCCTTTGTAAACGAGGAGGGGAATGGCGATGCCGAAGATACCAACAAGAGCAAAGTTGCGGCGAGTCCAGCGGAAGTTATGCTCAAGATTTTCTCTAACAGAACCCCAATCCTCGATGAATTTGTTCTTCTGAGCTTCCATTCCTCCGCCCATTGTTGCTCTGTTCGAATTTCTTCTCTTCTCTTCTCTTCTCTTCTCAATTTGCAAACTCGCTCGCTCTCTCTACAGTTTACCCTCGTCTGTCTCTTCACTTTGCCCTGTGGCGCGTCCACTCGAGGAATTTTCACCACCCTTCCTAAATTAAAAAATAAATAATAAATAAATAATCTTTTATAAATATATTATAAAATTACATTTTTACTTAAATTATAAATTTATAAGTTTAATTCTCTTTTTTCTTTTTTTGAAATTTTGAGTATAATTCTCAAGCACTTATTTTTTTCTCAAAATGAAAATTCAACCACTTTTGAACACTTCAACTTAAAAACATTTTAAATAGATCAAATAAATAGTAGACACAAAGTTCAAAAGTTTTATTAAAAAATTATAAATACATGATAATAAACACAACCCTAGAATCACCAAATTCATATTAAAATCTCGAGTGAAGATTTTGAATTATCGACATTTGATCCGATTGACTTAAAATATCTCATTTCAGATTCAGGATATTTTTATGTAAATTCCCATTATTTCTATTCTTCATAAATTTTATAAAATCAGAAACTGTCAAGACTCAAGTAAAACATTTTTTTTTTTTAATTAGTAATTCGAGTAAAATTATATTATCGAGGGAAACAAAACATGCAGTATAAATGCTGCCTCACTCAATATTTAAAATTGATCGGAAAAATAATATTATATATATATATATATATATATACCAAGACTCTTAAAATTGATCCTTGACATTTAATGCAATAACAATTAATTTATTAGGTTAGTGTATATCTTATTCTTAAATATATTAATGAAATTTAAGTAAAAAAAATTAAAATTGCAAATTCCTTAATTAAAATTCATTTCTAAATTCATTAGAGCTCGTCACTCTTTGTTGATGGGAATAATTTTCAATTTGCAATACATGAGGCTTCAACAGAGTATGTATGAAGGTTAAATATGGAATTTGATAAATCTATTCCAGTAATAAAAAAAATGTAGTCTATTTTCTAGTAATAGACCATAAACTATGCAAATTTAAATACAATACAGAGGTCTCTTTGGACACTGAAGAAATCCAGGCCTTGTTTCTAGCAGTCCATTCCAGGAGGGAAATCTTCTGTAAAAAAAATGGAGATTTTATATTAAAAATACAGCCAAAGTTGTAAATATAGAGGTGTTTGTAAAGTGGGGATGTCTCACATATCAAATATTTTGACAGTTTCTCTCACATCTGTGATCTGTGGAGTGAACTCCAGATTTTGGCACACTAGATATTGAAAGAAGCTGAATTGCCATGAAAGCAGTACCAAACCCCTTTCCGATCGACCGCTTCGAAGAGATTTGAAGGAACCGATAATAGAATCAGAAGCAAGAACAGCCACTACCCGGCGCCGAGTATTGTATAATGTTTCGATGAGTGAGAAATTGCGAAAAAACTTTTTAATAAGAACTCAAGAGAGCACAGAATTAGATTGCAATCTTGTCTGCACTTCAGCTAGGCAAGCTTCAAGATCCCTATATTCTTGGGTGTCTGAGAAGCTCACAGCCTGAAAATGAAGTAATGTAAGTTTATCTTTATAGGACTAGTCAATTTGCATGAGGTGTGTATTCATGAGAAATGGCAGTATGATCAGAAATTCAGGCAAGTACTTTCTGCAATCATCAATGGAAAAGGTAATGAATGCATCTTAAATAAAATTAGCTTGCCTGTTTTACAGTGTTCTTGAGGTGCATCTCGGCTGCGTATAGTTCTCGCTGACTATTCGTAGTGGATGATATTTGCATGTAGACCCTGCATAGTTCTAATGAAGCTTGTGCAAACTTTATGAACCTGTCCTTATCTTTCCAAAGATCGGAACCCTGAAAAGATCGAGTACGATTAGTCGATCCTAATGGTAATTTCTTGACATATGTATATGGAACCACACCAATGTCACAAGGACTCCTAAAGCTAATATGAAGATTCAGAGGGCTAATATAAGAAACATATGTACCAATGAAGTAAGACGGGAAGTCAAGGGCTCACTATTTCTAAGATTTCTTCTAAAGTTGTAGATTAGATCTCAGGTGACATCGCACAATGGAGACGAATTTAGAACGGGTGATATAACAAAGTGTAGGACCTGAGACGCCTCACAGATTAAAAGAGACGCCTAACTTACTTGCACATCCTCCTGAATATAAAATAGATTCTTCGGTTTCTAAAAGAGAAAATAGATTCTTCGGTTTCTAAAAGAGATGTAGACTTTAAGAATTAAAGACAACAAAGAACAATGGTCTTTCAAGAGCGATGACGAAAGGATGAAGATGTTGACTCGGTCGCCTACCACAAACCACATTGAATGGTACAAATTGTGTGGTAATGCACAAAACATGTTACATCAAGTCATAGAGTAAATGCGTAATATATCATTCAAGACACCCAAGGGAAAAAATGATTACAAAAGAGGGGTGACAGGGGGTTGGAAATTGGAATGCCTTTTGTCAGTAAGAAACGAGAACTTGAATCAACGCTTACTCCCCATAATTGAAAAAGGTATATGAGACGAATTACTAAATACAGTCAGAAATTAGTTGACGAGATGAACAGGAATTGTTACATCCATCTGATTATAAAGGCATTCGCCATTGTAAATTTCAAGCTTTTTAGTCCATACCTGATATGACCTAACTTGCTTTAGAAGGGCCTCAGAGCACATTGTGAAGTCTCCTTTAATTTTGTGCCACCTTGCATATATGCCCCATATATCTGCTCCAGTCCCACCTCGAACAATCTTAACAAGAAAAAGAAGGCGCAAACAAATAACAATTACATACCACCAAAGTGAGATCAATTGTAAGAACAGCAACGGAATTCGAAAAAAAAAATGAGCATATAACCGGTCAGTTGTACTCCTTGACTTGAGGTCAGAGATTCAAATCTACATACCCCACATTTGTATAACTAAAAAAACATATAACTCATCAATTGTGGACTTTGTTGAGGGAATTTATCACTATTTTTTTAAAATATCCGTGAGTGTCCGGGCCAACTTGAGCACACATCGACTATTCTTCCAGACAAGTATTTGGCCCTACTATATTTAATTGCCAAGAAAACTTGTAGGATATTAAATTTTAGATAGGTGGTTACCATGGCTTGAACTTATTCCCTCCAAACCCTTTTATTATTTCAATTTGTCCTTATTGAGACACAAAATTGAAAATTCAGTAATCTATTAGACACTTTTAAAGTTCAAAGGCCTACTAAACACAAAATTAAAAGTTTAGAGACCTAAGACACAAATCTGAAAGTTCATGGACTAAACTAGTAATTTAACCAAAAAATAAATATTGAAGCTAAAGCACCTCGGCATTTCAGAATTTAAGAGGAAAGCTTTTTTTTTTGTATACCTGACGCAGAACTTTTCCAATTAACTCGACCATATGATCAGTTTCCCCATGTTTTTCAACCACCGAGTCTGTTTCACGATGATGAGATTCAGAGTGGCTATTTGAAGCCCTCCTTTCTACCTCCTGCATGATTCTCTCCAACAATTCGGCATCAACTCTTTTATTTTTTGTCATATCTGTTACCTTCTGTACCGCTTCCAATGCCTTGAAAGAAAGAAAATCAGGAGCGATGATTAATTCATGCGACTGCTTTGCTACATAATAAAGAAATAATGTAATATTACCAGAAAAAATGAAATGGTCATGCATAATCAATAATATTTCTTAATCTTATTGGGGCTTGTTTTTTGTGCCTTTTTTTTTTCAGGTTGCTAACTTGTGCAAGAAGTTTTGATTTGACACATTTGTACTTTGTAGAAGACACCATTGTTTTCTCTTTGGAAGATATGGAAAGATGGAAAATCCCTTTTTCTTTGGGAATGAAGTGCAATGTGCAAAACAAAAAATGAGGTTTTATTTGAAACAAGAAACCTGAAAGCCCCAGAGGATATCAAACTCATGACATCTGGGGGTGGTTCAATCTAAAGCCTTTCCTATTATATCCAACCCACCTCGTGATGCAAGCAGCTTCAAATGAATACATCTAAAAGAATAGGAACAACAACAGGATAAACAAGCATACCTGGCCAATATTGCCCGTGTCCAAAGCAACGTGACTGAAGTTCTCCCACAATTGCCAACTATTTCGTCTGTCATGAAATTCACGTTTGGTCACTTAGAAATCACAATCTTAAATAAAGACTCAGAAAGCTATGCTCGTCAAATTTGATTGATATTAAATATCAAGAAATGTTTCAGAAAAAAGGTTAATAGATAAAGACGGAGAGACTGAACTTGAACTTCAAGGCTTCTTTGAACGCAATGAAGGCCTCTTTACTCCTTTTCTTGACCATATGCCTGCATCATATGTAAAGTGCATAGGCAACAAATTACACATAAAATTACGAATATGGAAAAACAGAGAAAATGATTACATAGAAGATTTTTTTTTTTTTTTTTTTGATATCCGTGAGTCCGGACCCACTTACGCGCACCTCAACTAATCTCACGGGATAACCGCCTGACCCTACAAAATTTGGTTGCCAAGAAACCCGTAGGAAATTAATTCCTAAGTAGGTGGCCACAAAAGATTGAACTTATTCCCTCTAGGAGGAGTTTAACAGTCTCAAGGTCCTTCACGACCACTAAGTCAACCCTTGAATGATTAAATAGAAGAATGAAGTAGAAGAAAAAGTCGGAAAAACGTACAAACAAGCAATATTGTTCCAAGCCTCCCCATTATCAGGATCAAGTTGAACCGCGCGAGTAAAACCATCAAGTGCCTTGTCAATATCCCTTGCCTGCATTTTTCAATAAATTATTTTAAAAAAGACTCGTCGAGGATTTTCAAAGACAAGTAAAATATGAGAAAAGTTAACATACTTATGAAAGAAACTAGTTTATAGGCTCTGTAATTTGCATGACAAGTTACCTTCAATGCAGCAGCACCAAGTGCAAACCAACCATCTGGATGCATAGAATTCAAGGCCATTGCAGACTCCCTAGGCAAGAATTATGTATTTGACATAAAGAAAATTAAATATAAACATAGAAACCATACAATGACTGAGAATAGAAGCTTCCAGCTGAGTAGCATAGCTATGACTGATAGGACCCTTAGCAGTTGAAATCATAATATCCATGGGAAAATCCAACAGAAAAAAGTTTTATACGTAGATAAAATTTTCAAGGAAAAGAACATAATACCCCTAACACAATCCATCACTCTGTCAATGAAGAAAATTAATGGACCAGATGTACAAAAAGTCAATGGTCTACAGTAAAACATACCATAGGATTTTAGAGGTTTCATAGTCCCCTCTGTTGTATGCACTACGAGCAAGAGATCGCTGTAAAATATAAGAACTAAACATCAAAACATGAAGCATACTCGGAAGACATTTATATAATGTAACTAAATCACCTTAGCTCGAGCTGATCTATTATTTGAAACTTCCAGGGCTTTCTCATAGCAGGCATCACTATTTGTAACATCGCCCAATGAGCACCTACAATTATAATTTTTTTATATGAAAGTGAGGATAATAGTTCGAATCCATGTTTTGCACCCCTAACCCCACCTCCCCAACCCAAAAAGATGATAAATAAATGTTACAATAATTAGTCAAGAAGGTATTTGACAATAACAAGCTAGAAAAGCTATTCTAACCAAAAAAAAAATAAACAACTAGACAATGAAGACTAATGAAACCGAAACGGAATCAACCAAAAAGGCAAGCTTAGAGAAAGACATGTAAATCAGTTACCAGAGTCTGGGATCATTGGGCATTTGAGAAAGTCGACTATTGATCAGATCTACAGCCGCTGCTTTCTTCTCTAATAAGCTGTTAATTTAATGAATTATCATGAGACTGTTACTGGGAAAAGAAGAATAAACATGAGATACAGGCGCAATTGATTATTGAAAACATAATCACCATACCGGTAACAGAAGATTAAATTATCCCACAACTCCAACTCCTCAAAAATTTTAACTGCCTCCCCAATCAAACCGCAGCTCACTAAAAGTTCGGCGTATTCTCTGAAAGTCAAATTGAGCACCATAAACTGACCAAGATGTAACAAGTTCGGCATAAACTGGGTATGAGGTGTTTGAAATGTAAAGACTTCACACTTTTATAGCAATCATGACAAAGGATGGAGTGTAAAAGACATACTTCCGCAAAGCAGGAAAAGTAGGAACGTAAACCCCGCAACAGAAATACATCCTTTGCGCCACTTCTGGATAACAATCATAAAATCCCTGAACCTGGAAGGAAGCAAGGAAAATTATTGATGAGAGAAATCACACTCAACATAATGAAGATGATCGATCTGACTTCTAGTGTACAGCAGAAAGAACATTATCGGAATAAAAAACTAAGAGGTAAAAAAACAAAGATAAATAATATGAAGCCCACATCGCCACTTCATCGTCATGGAGCCAAACTTTCTAAGAATAGTGGAAACAAAAGTTCAAGACTACAGACCACTTACAGAGTCAAGGTTCTAACAACAACAGGCGATTAAATGAGAAAATAACTTCAGTAGTAAATAAATCATATAATCAATTAATCAACAATAAGGTAAAGAAAAAGGTATATTTTGAGGAGACTGTGATGAAATTGGAGAAAAGATGCACCTCATACCAATTTTTCCATCATCACTAATGCACGCTCCTTTGTACGACTACGAGATGACTCCCATCGAACTCGCAAGATGTTGCAGAAAAACCTCACCTGAAAATGATTGAAAATATACATCAAAATTATTAAAATATTGAAAAGGTCAAGTGCAAAATTGGAATAAATCAATCAATTGAGAAGTTCCAAACATGTGAAAGGTCAATATTCAAGAATAATAGAAGATAGTTTCAAAAAAAAAAAAAAATAATAGAAGATAATGAAATTCTACAAACTGCATGCGGATAAAATTGAAAGATTACCAAGGTAAAACCAAGCAATGGTCTGACGAAAGCAACTAACCCTATATTTTCTAACAATAATGTAACAAAAGTAGATCTAGGTGCGGAAAGACATGGCTTCACAAGAAATCATTTGTTAACAAACATTTCAATTAAAAATGGAAGATACAAAAAAGACAAGGGGAAGTGTACCCAAACCCTGTTATTAAGCAGAAAGAAGATTCCAAGAGAAGCTCTCTAATGTATCAAGATCAAAATTCACAAACATGTTCCATGAAAAATGTAGTTAGGTAATGAAATGAGTTTGCTCTCACCATAAAGAATGATAAATGCTGAGTATCAATAGCTTCTATATATGGAGCCATATCCCACCCTGCATAAAAGAAAAATTGCTCAGAATATCACAAAAATGGAAAGTTGAGAGATCAATACTGTCTTTAAGTGAAGATAGCAAGCAACTAGAATGTAGGAAGTGAAATTGGTGTCTCTGAGTACACATGTACGACCCAAAATCATTTTATATTACCACAAATCTAGTTCAAACCTCAATCATTTTACTTAGAATTAAGACAATTTCCTACATAAGATCAAGAACTCACTTTGCATCTCATCAGATCGAGAACTCTTCTCAATTAGAAGGCATTTTGCCAAAATAGATGCCTGCTGAATTGCCCTGAGATTAGAAACAGTGGAACCACCATTCTGAATCCCATCTGCTTCAGTTCCAGACACGTTACCATTATTTAACAACTTTGGTGTCATCAATATGTCAGAGTTCTCGAAAGTTTTGGTTTGGGAAGGCAAATTATCCTTATCCATTGTAGAACCATCTGTCTGGTTCCCAGGGTCACCGTCTGTCGAGTCTGTATTGGCAACAAGCACCATTTGTGCCTTTGGTTCCACCTACAACAAAAGATTAACTTTAAGCTGAAAATGACCAAAATTTCAAGGAACCTCTAAATTGTATTTTTTAAGTTACTTACCTGATGTGAAGTACGAAAACCAAGAACACCCGTAACAGAAAGCTGAAGACCAGACTCCGCTTCAGCTGACTCAAAATGCTGCCTGCCAAATAACTATCTCGGTAAAAAATAAATTGAGCAAAAGGAAATGGCAGTTGTAACCAAAACATACTTTATTGCAAGTGGTTAGATTAACCCTTATAAATTTTGAATTATTCATGCATTGAACAATGATGCAAGTACGACAAAAAAAAAATCAAGTCAAGAATGTATGGGAATTAATGCAAGTAGTTTATCAAGGTTAGATCGTGCATTAATGAATAAGAGTATGAATTTAGGACGGTTTCTCGGGATATGTTAATTCTTGCCTGCATGAATCAACTCTTCCATAATAATATTCCATTATCCCAGCTTCCAAGCGAACCATGGAGACAATTGTTGAAGCCTCTCCTTCTTGTAAACTGGCACCCCAATAACTCTTTACGTTTTCCGGAATGCCAAAATCCAGTAAGACTTCATGCATAAGGACTTGCAAATGATCAAACAAAGAAGAAGACCGCTCATCTAAAATTCTCTGTTGAAAAAGTACGACTCTGGCAAGCCAGAAAGAAATGCTTTTCATCCCATACATTGAACTCGCATCTTCCTTGAATAGCACATCTTTTATCCTCGTGAGCAGAATCTTTGCAAACACTATATACTACAAGACACCAAGAAATGCTATCTCAAAACAACAGCAAGCGAAATACTGCAAGCAGATCATGACTGGAAATTTTCATACGAAATAAACAAACACACACATACACATGTACATGAATACATGCATCGTGCACGTGTGTATGCGTGTGTATATATCATATTGTATGCACGGTCAACCCAATACAACATTTCAGAAGTTTTTATTTTGAAAATGTACCTAACTTTCATTGAGAATAAATGAAATAATGTAGGACATACAAAAAAAAAAAAAAACAAGCCCACAAAAGGAAGCTAGAATTTGTCCGGCCGTACCTGAATATTAGTGAATTTACCAAATAAATGGGACCCGGTAGACATGAGCTGATCCCTCGCCCAATTATCCCACTCCACAAATTCTTCAATTTTGGGCTCTATGACTGCAATGGGAGATCTAGCAAATCCCTCTAATGGTCTAAAAAATTGCATACATACAAATAAAAGCATCAATTACGAAACAAAGACAAAAATAATGAAGTCCCATCATTCTAAATCTCCAAGATGAATGGCCGAAGAACCTCTACTTAGAATAAAATAAAAACTTAAAAAGGCGGGAAATCGTTATTTTGACTCACCCAGTCACGTTACACTGAGTAAACGCGAGAAACGACGCAATTGCAATACAAATCACGATCATCAGTCTACAGAACTTATCTTCCTCATTTCCAGATTCACTGAATATGAAATACTCAGCGCGGTCGAGCAACTCATTGTACACCCGCTCGGCGCACTCGGTCGAGTCAGTGAACTGACACGGCGACTGATTGACGAGTCCAAACACGAGCTGAGCAGCGTCGGAAGCAAGGGCTTTCCGGTAGTCGCCAGCTACAATAGAACTCACGAAGCTGTCAATAAGTTCGTGGAGATGATTGCGTGAAGTGTGATTTTGAGAAGCAGCGGGACAATCAGACGGCGGAGAAGAGAATGTGCAGCGGAGGAGACGGAGCTCGTGAGCTCGGAGAATCTCCGGTGGCGATTCCGACATGTTCGTCGGGTCTCAGGAAGTCCGATGTGCGAAATCGTTAGGGTTTAAACGGTGGCGCCACCGCGCGTAAGAATGGGAAGGGTTTAAGGTTTATGGAATAGAATCTGAATTTACCTATCAAACCCTAGACATATTTTTCCATTTTTCCATCCTTTCTTTACTTTTATTTTTTAATACAACGGAAATTTGTTTTGTTTTTAAAAGTATAGTCATAGATAAGTGGGTTTTCAAAAAATAATAAGAATAATAAATAAAATAAAATAAATGGAAAAAAAAAAAACAAGAGATAGTGGCTGAAAGTACTCTATTACCGGCAATGAATTTGTGGATAACAATTTTCGTGTTTGTTTTTTTGTTTTGTTTTTTTTTTTGGTGCAGATTATTGTATATTTATAAATACAATTTAAAATTAATCGGCTTTTTGCTTGTTCCATTAAACCCTTTTCTTTTTTTTTTTTTAAAATTTTTTTTAAAATTTTTTTTAAGGATTGAATTTCTTACTAGTGACATTGCTTTTGGAAGAGTAAAAATGGATTGTTGATAATTTTAACCTGTTGGTAAATCTGATTATTTATTAATTTATGTAAAAATAATTTTCAATTTACTCTTACGTTCAAAATCATACTAGCTTTTGAATTCTGTTTCCCTACAATTCTATCATATTCTCTAACTCTATTTTAAAATTTTAAAATTTATCTTTTAATTTTTTTTTTCCTTTCATGTTTATGTTATACAAACGAAATAAAAATCTCGATTTAAATTTTTTTAACAATTATTTTTTCTAAACATTTATCAAATAATTAAAATTGAACAGAGTTATTTGACATTTAAATCATATAAATTTAAAAACAATAAACTTATATATTAAACATCAATATAAATATAATTGAAATAATATGTCCACTTTAATAATTATATAATTTACAAAATGCTATAACATAATTTTTGAAGTTTAAAAATAGAATTTATCAAACACTAATTTACTTATTGTTACAGTTGATTTTTCTAAAAACAAAGTTAACTGCGATTATTTTAAAAGTTATCGTAATCTCAAACGGAGTTTTAGTCAAGACACAACTTTATGTTAATTGAATTATGTTCGATTTGAATAATCGATTTATTGTTGTTGTTAGGAAAAACATTTTTTTATAATAATATCCCTCAAATAAGAAAAGGTTAATAATACCTTAAACTTGATGGAATTTTTTTTTTAGGTATCTTACATTTGATTGGTTGAGTTTGCTTGTTGGTATGTTTTTTTTTAGGTAATTATTTAAAATTGTCTATTTTTTGTTTCCATCCATTATAACTAGCGGTTATTTTAATAAAAAAATCATTTGTTTGCCTTTTTCAGTGACAATCTTGTTAGACTGATATTTAAATCTTTTTTTTTTAAATAGTTACAAACATACCATAAACAATTATATATATATATATATATATATATATTTATTATTGTGAGAATTGAATTATTCAAAATATCCACAAGTTCGAAGTTAGTTTCAATTTCAATTATACATGTATGGTTTAAGAAAACTTCACTTTTACCTCAACACTGTAAACTTGTTTCAAATATGTCATTGTAATAAATTTATTGGAAAACAAAAAAAGTGATGCAATCTAATATGGTTGTTGAGTTATAAACCGAGTAATAATAAATGTGACTTTAAGAAAATGAAAGACATGACAAATATCATAACTGTCACAAGTATAAAGGATAGGTTAATTAAAAAATAAACAACAATTGTGATTTGAAAAGTAATAATTTGTTTAGTAGTTATTCGCTATCACCATATTTGTCATTCATTTTCTAAAAGTTACGTCTACCATTATTCCATTTACAAGTAAGTAGCTACGTGATAATATGTTTAACAACATATTTAGATCCATTTTAAAGATTCAATATATAAAAACTAACCTCAGAAGTGTCTTTTGAATACTTTAACAAATTATAAACCATTATTATTTGATCAAAATGGGGAAATATTACTCAACACATGTTAGGGAAAATATTACTCAACACATGTTAAAGCAAATTTAAAAATATTTTGTTTTTACTTTTTCTTGTTTTTATTGAATAATCATAAATACAAACTTAAAACGATGGAGTGTTAGAAGATAGAGTTTTGGAAAGTCACTCAGGTAGGTTTCCTCTCCACTCCATCGACATCTCCTCCGCACTAAAACGGCGAGACAAAACATGGACGGCTCAATTCTGAGACCTAGAAATATGAACAAAAGAAAAGATTACATGAGAGACAACTCGCTGAAGTATTTCGATAACAAAAAAACTCATTTGTGAAGGATCTTTCTCTTCACCTTTGATGAGTTTGATCACCCGTAACAATTAGATTTTACGTGGATGTGATCAAGACACGTTACAGGGATAGATTCAATACCCACATAAATAAAAAAAATAAAAAAAAAATTGGGAGAAAGAATATGCCAAATAAAATAGTAGTGGATGAGAAAAAAAGAAAGGTTGATTGATGCGGCTGACTAAGAGCATGTGGCGGTACACCTGGATTCCTTACCATTTGATTTGCTACAAATACCGACACCCTAAAATGACCCGCATACGCCAAAACATTTCCCTTTCATTATTTTCAACGTTTTTTTTTTTTTTTTTTTTTTTTTTATGTTAATTCTTTTTAATTAAAATCAACATAGTTAAACGATAATTCAATTCTTAAAATCATAAATTTAAATTTTTATTTCTCATATTTATTATAATAATAAAAAAATTAAATATCAATTTTGTCCTTAAAGTTTAATTTGAATTATTCTACTTTAAATCAAAATTATATTTAGTCTTGTTATTTATGGTAAAAAAATACACCATGTCTATATATATTTTAGAGATTTATAGTGAAAAAGGTAAAAAGTAATTAAAAAAATAGGAAACCAATAATAAACGAGCAAAATTCCAAATTACATAGATGAAAGGGTCGGTTGCACAAATAGCATGCCCAAACTAATTGCAAATTTAACAAACTTTAAAATGTTTTATAAATATGACAAAAAAAAAATTGGTTTCTATCACTGATAGACTTTATCATATCACTGATAGACTATTAATACTGACAAAAATCTATAAAAAACTGAGGTGATCAGCGATAGACTTCTATCAGCCATAAGATATCAGCGATAGAAATTGTCATATCCACAATTTTTTTAAAAACATGCTATATTTTTAATTATCATATTCTAAATTGACCTTTGTTACAATTTTTTTTTTAGATTAAAAGAGTATTTTAATATATATTTTTTTAACGGTTTTTTCTCTAATAAATTTCATTTTCTCCACTTGCTTATTACAATTTACACCTCACCCCTTCATTTATTGTTCTTCTTACTTTGTTTTCGCAATAATTCCGTATCATCACTATAGTGTTAAATTGTAAGTTTTGGTAGGTAAAACATTATATGGCCGGTACTAAAAAAAAAAAAAAAAATATATATATATATATATATATATATTTTTATTGTTGTCGATAAGAACCTAAAGTTCTATCCTCAATTCAACATGTTGTTATATATATATATTTATTTATTTATTTATTGTTGGTTTGCTTTTCAAAAAATTTGAATCTCTTATCTTTTAATCGAATGTACGATATTTTAATTAATTGAGTTATGTTTAATTAGTTTGTGCGTTTATTTTTTTAAAAAATTATTATTATTATTATTATTATTATTTTGATAAATTAAAAGAACCATAAAATAGTATAAAATAAATAAAAATAAATGGTGTTTGTCTTTCATGTAATAAAAAATGAGAACGAGACTAATCATTTTTTTTTAAATGAGATTAAATTTGGAGGGAGTCTCGCGTTTTATTTTCATCAGTAATTTTGGTGAACACAATAAATAAAATAGAGTGAGTCTACAATTTTGATTCCCCCTTAAATTGTAGCTACGTGTTTTCAAATTCAAATTTTTATTTTTTTAATACCTCCATTTTTTTATTTTTTTTTTGTGCGACGTGGCATTTAAAAAAAAAAACATTACCACCATGAATCATGTCATGATATGTTAGGAAGAAAAAAAATTGCTTAATCACGATATGGCGATATTGTCAAAAAAGAATAGGAAAAAATGAATATGTTGTCAATGACGAGTAATAAAAACAAATTATTATAATAATTATGAAGAAAAAGCAAAGGAAATCTTTTGTCATACGTCATAAAAGGAGTCTGGCAGCATCTATCTTTTTTTTTTTGAAAAGAAGGCAGCATCTATCTTTGACTTATTGTAAAAAAAATAAAAAATTATACCTAACTTTGAAAAGTTATGCTACTTTCATTTAATTTGATCTACGCAATAATTTCATTTATAAGTAATATAATTCAAGTTTGGGAAAAAGAATTTAGTACCATGATTGTGAAGTTAAATGTATGAAATTGGACCTCCATTAAATTTATTCTAGTATTTCATCACATATTTGTTAATTGCTACCTAATTATATTACCTATATATAATATATACAATATAATTTTCACATTTTTTATACGTCAAATTTGTCGATTAAATATACCAATTATGAAATTTAAGTACTTATATTATGTTATATATTTTATAAGTATTAAAAAATACATTATAAAATTGACTTATCGTGACAATTATGTGATAAAATATTTGAAAGTTGAAGATTGAACTATGGACCCTTGAGATGTTAATTAATGTTGTTGATGCGTGGATCTGGCAAGAGGTCGACATCTCGATCTTCAAATCATTATCTTTGTTGTCCGATGATCGACAATTCCTGTCTTCGAGTCCTCATCCTAGCCGATCCGACTTGCAAGGCAAATATGAGGATGAGTGTGATGTTGAACTAAACACGCTCTGATGTCAAAGTCAATGCAGTAGTTGGTGAGCACAATGAGTAGATGCATACCTTAAATGAAAAGTTACCCTTCGTATTTATATGAATTTTATCCTGACACGTGTGTCACTGTTACATGATGAGACGTATTTTATTTTTAGCTGCTCGGCTGCTCAGTCTTTAGATTATTGTCCGAGTAGCATCATGGACATTTCCTCTTTAAAAAAGTGAGTCACTTGGATTTTTTATTATTAGACTCGGTAGACATTTTTTTGAATCAACCCACAATAAGTGTCTTATTTAATAACTAATTATGATTGGATTGACCTACAATTTTAAACTACATTTTATTTGTATTTTTACATTTAATTGATACCATCATTGATAATTATTTTAAAATTTACAAAAATACAAATAACGAACACAAAAAGTAGCTCGACGCTCGTATTAATATAAAGTACTACAAACTCTAAAGTCAACTCAAAATAAGACACACAACACATCCAAATTGCTCGGAACATCAAATGTATTTTAAATCTTAGTTTAAAATCTCAAGCTTATAACAATTTAAATTCATGGGTTACAATGAGAAAAATAGTGACCCGTAATCACTTAGCTTAACCATTAAGCAAAGTGACCTGGAAATATCAAAAATGTAATATTCAATATACGTCCACAAAAATCGTGTTAAATACGGTGGCGACACGTGGACAGACTGGTATTAAAATAAAAAAAATGAATTTATATGATATAATAAATAAAATAATATAAGCATTTGTTTTACACGACAGAGTAGATGCCCCATCCCCAACCGCCTAAAGAAAACGCGGAGCTTTGAGGAATCACGTGAACGATGCTCAAAATTAGTCCAATTACAAAATTCTATATATATTATATATATTGCCATTTGTATCCTTGAATTTTGTCATTTATATAAAAATTACCCAAATATTTTTAAAAGTTAAAATATTACTCTTTAACCTTCCTTTAATGTTATCTTTAGAATAGAAAACTATTTGAATATGAGATGAAAAATCGACATGTTTAAACGTCATTTTTTTAAATTTAATTTTGACAAACTTCTTAATTTTGACAAACTTCTTAAAATATTACTCTTTAACTTTCCTTTAAATGTTTATCTTTAAGTAGAAAACTATTTAAATATTGAATAAAAAATCAACATGTTTAAATGTTATTTTTTTTAATTTAATTTTGCGTCTTAATTATCATCACATCGATTTTTTTTTTCAAAATTCTAATAAATTTTTGAAAGGTATAAAGGTTATGTTGAATTTTTTTAAAGGATAAAGTTCGGGTATATATATATATATATAAATAGCCTAATTTTTTTGTTGGGTTAACTAATATGCTAGTCCAAGCATTTTTTATTTTGATCTATATATTTCAAAACATTTTTTTTTTATTGAACCACCTCTTAGTCAATAACACAACTTTATTCCAATGGACTAATTTGATAATTATTTACAAATTTTAAACATTATTTCTACACCCAATAAACTCTTTAATACAAATTTATGGTTACATTAAAAAAAAAAATAAAGAAGGTGAAATTTCATGCTAAAATTACTATTGAAAAAAAAGAAAATAAAAGAATTAAAATAATCACTTTTTAAAAGCACAAAGACCAAAACAAACGTAATACATTGACTAAAATGAACAAAAGTGAAAAGTTGACAAAGATAAACCAAAGTGAAAAAAAATATTTAAATATGTCAACATGCATAATTCAACCGACATATGTATGAACTAGAAACTAAGAGGTCGAATCCTCGCACTTTAAGTAATTTTCTTTTTTTAAAGTATATATTTTAACCAAGGATTTAAATTTCGATGTCGACGGAAATATCGAAGTCTCAATTTTATAGAAATGTCTATGAAAATATCGATAAAATGTCGATGTCGATGGAAATTTCTGGAACATTTTTAAAAATATATATTTTTTAAAAAATATTAAATTTAATAAATAAATATTTTAATTAAAATATATTTATTATAATATAATATTATATTCACGATAAATTACACTTTGTTGTTGTTTTTAATATTTAATTATTTTGTACGGTAAGATAAAAATGTCGATTTCGAACTTATGGAATATGAAAATGTGACATGTGACGAAAATTTAATACCATGATTTTAATCAATATTTTTTAAAGTTGTTAGTGGAGGTTTATTTTAATTTTTCTTTGTTCGATTTATAAATATAAATTTGATTTTGTTATCATTTGATTTGTTTTTTATATTTGTTTTTGGAGTTCATCATCGTGAGATCTCATATCCCGTTCAGACAGGTGACAACAGCCGGATATTTTTGGGCGTTGTCCATCTTGGGAATTGCGAGCAAGAACGAACGAACGGAGAGAGCTCCTTTTCGTTCTTCTATTCTGAGCCGTCATCATCCAAGGGGAGACACAGAAAGAGGTCTCAGATTCACGATTTCTTTTTTTTTCTTCTTCTTCTTCTTTTGATCTTAAATGCATTTCTCTTTTCTTCAATTCTTCTTTTGTTTTTCTTAATTTTTGATCTGCTTTTCTGCTGATTCCCTGACGCATCTGAATCTATGACCTTCCATTTCCCTCCCTAGCGTTTATATGAAGCTTCCCAGGTTTTGTTGTGATTCTGATGTGTTTTCCCTCTTTTTATGCTGTTTCAG
This sequence comes from Herpetospermum pedunculosum, assembly GCA_028017165.1. Taxonomy (NCBI): domain Eukaryota; kingdom Viridiplantae; phylum Streptophyta; class Magnoliopsida; order Cucurbitales; family Cucurbitaceae; genus Herpetospermum; species Herpetospermum pedunculosum. Next base: position 3,779,086 of record CM051530.1, read on the forward strand.
ATTGGCTGCCGATTGGGTTTTCTTCAATTTTTAATGGGTGTTTTTGTATTAGATCCCACTGATTTCGATAACTTTTTGTTTTGCATTTGTGTTTATAACTCGTTCAGATTTGAATTCTGGGTTTTACTTCTAAACTTGTTTTGGTTTTATTTCTTTGATTTACGAGCTTAATTTGCTGACATTCGGACGAATCTGCATCATCATGTCATCAGAATATTGCATTTTATTCCCATATTTGATATTTCCTATGTTTTGGTTGGATGGTATCTCATTCCGTTCATATTTCCTTAATTATTCTATTTGGATTTAGAATTCGACTTGACAATGGTTTCTTTTGATTGCTAATTTGGTTCTTGCTGAAAATAAATAAATATATGCAATGCATCCCTTCTCAGAATAGGCTGTAATGATGATTTTCTCCTTGGCAGGTTGTAGGTTTTGTGTCTCCTCTTAGAAGCAAAAAGAGGCTAGAGACCTTAGAAGCAAATGGGGCCAATGGATTATGAAAGTAACAGTTGGATATGGGATGGTGTATGTTACTACCCACATTTGTTTGGGGGTTTAATGCTCACAGCAGCCTTGCTTGGATTTTCTACGAGTTATTTTAGTGGGATTGGAGTACCATCTTTGCCATTTTTCTGGTCTGATTTTGGGCTTTTCCAGAAAAGAAAGAGTGAGAAAAAGCGCATTCGGGTCTACATGGATGGGTGTTTTGATCTAATGCATTTTGGTCATGCCAATGCGTTGAGGCAAGCTAAGGGTTTGGGAGATGAGTTGGTGGTGGGTGTTGTAAGCGATGAAGAAATCATAGCGAATAAGGGTCCACCAGTGTTACCAATGGAAGAAAGGTATCCGCTGAAATCTTATTTATTTTGTTCTACCCATCTTCACTCCTTATGAATTCTAGCAAAGCATATAGAAGATTGCGCTCTACCTGCCAGTGGTAATCATGGGCAAGATACTAGATGATCAATAGGAATCACACTATGAATTTGTAGGTTGCCTTATTCTTCTTAGATATTTGGCATATTAGACCCTTTACTAAGAATGCTTGAGAATGGATTTTATTTTATTTTTTATTTTCTGTTCTTGGATTTTATTTTTTTAACTTTTTATAAGTTGCCTTGTGCGACCCACACTCCTGAAGTCACAAAATTTAGAATGTTTACAGAACTAGAGTTTTACCACGATAATTTGCTCAGTTTCTTCTAACCGACGACTCCTTTTAGGCTGGCTCTTGTTAGTGGTTTGAAGTGGGTGGATGAAGTTATTGCCAACGCCCCATATGCAATTACTGAGCAATTCATGAACAGACTCTTCAACGAGCATAAGATTGACTATATTATTCATGGAGACGATCCATGCCTACTTCCAGATGGAACTGATGCTTATGCCTTAGCTAAAAAAGCTGGCCGGTACAAGCAGATCAAGCGCACTGAAGGAGTCTCCAGCACCGATATCGTAGGTACTGTGTCTCTCAATCTTCTCTAAGCAGTTTTTGGTTGGTGCCTCTTTGGCATCCTCTCTCCTCTTGCTTTCCCCATTCGTCTCCTTGGTACATGTGTAGGTAATTATCACAAGAAGCATATTTTAAATTTGCTGGCATATTGAGCTCTAGAAATGTAACTTGGTTTTGCATTTTCTTATATTTCCTTCATTTGTAAATACTTTTAACCTATCATTAATTTCTTGATGTAGGTAGAATACTCTCTTCCATTAATGATGCTACGGATTCTGGAGATCATAATGCAACATCCCTGAATGAAGATTCTAAGAAAGGAAGTCCATCCCCTGGTGCCCTTTCTCATTTTCTACCAACATCACACCGTATTGTACAGTTTTCAAATGGAAGGGTATGGTTCTCTAGTGACCTAAACATTCTTGCAGCCTCATACAGGGTTTTTTGTATTCACCTATCTTGTCCATAAGGGTTTTTGTTGTGACGGAAAATGGAATAACATAATCAGTAATCTATGCATCTATTGAAATATTGATATTATATTTAGGTTTGAGAGGTAGATGATAGACCCCAGTTATTAATGTGTTAGGAGGAAACACGTGAGGGGGGAGAGATGAATATATTGTGTATATAGTGTGATGTATGGGTGGGCCCTTAATTGAGTTAGTAACTGATGAGGGTGGGAATCTAGAATTCTTTTGTGTAGGGAGAACTTATGCTTTTGCTTAGATTGTGATAGTTTGGTTGTTAGGGAGAGATAGGGAACTCTTTAAATGTCACTTAAGCTGTATTTGTGATAATCTTCTGAAATCTATGAGATTCTATCGTTTAGTTCGCATGATGTGGATCTACCTTTTATTTATTTATTTTTAATAACATCAAGTTTCTAATTGTAATCCAATGTTTGAAATTTATATTTTATATTTCATCTATTCACCTATCAAGAATTTGATAAGCGGGGTGACAGAAAAAGGCAATTCTTTGGTAGAAAAGGTTTGTAGACAACACTAAAATGCCCTAAAATGTTATTTGGGTAATATTTTAATAAGCAAATCACTTCTTAAAAGAGAATACAATGAAAGTGAGGGAGTCCATGCAATGTTTCCAAGTACGTGAATATAAGAACGTTTCGAGAAACCATTTTCAAGAAATTTGCATGCCAGACTCTAGTCCATATGTTAGTCTATCTATTATGTAAATTTCGGCTTTCCCAAAAAACAAGCTAGGATGATGCCTCTAAGAATTCATTCTTCCCGATTCTGTCTGTGTTTGGCCTCTGTATTAATCTATGTCCATGTCCTGTGAGCAAACATGATATTCTTTCCCTTCTTTGAGTTTTTCTTAGCTAGGGAGGTTTTATCACCCCTGCTTTATAGTAAATTCTGTTTTGCAGCCAATCCATTAATGCTAACAATTTATCATATCCAATGTCAGGGGCCTGGACCAAATGCTCGTATTGTGTACATTGATGGGGCTTTTGATCTTTTTCATGCAGGACACATTGAGGTATGATGCTTTACAGATTTTTCAATCTCTTCTCTATTCATCCCTCACTCCTGACTGCTTTTATGCTTAACTTAACCTTGGTTTGGTTTTTGATATTTCATGCTTATATATTATAACAATTCTTTGCTTTAAATTTTCAGTTCCAAAATGATTTGTGTTATGGAAACTAACCATTTTGAATCTGTATTTATGTGTTCATTTTGCATTGCACATGCATTGTAATTATTTCAATAGGCCTCAATTTAAAACTATAGGGTTTAGCTGGGAAATATGATGTCACTAGGACGCTGCTGTCAGAACTGTGCATAAGCTTTAAAAGTTCAGCTACGGCCCTAAAGGTTTATGACTCAAAGAGGTCACTTTTTTTGTTTGGAAACGAGAACCTTCACGATGAACTCATAAACATTGTGGAGGATTGATAGTGGCCATGTTACGCATGGGTGTGAGGCTTCCCTTTTTTATTAAAAAAAATATGTTGACAATGATTAAAAGACTGCAGGAGTATATCTTAAAATGATTGTCTTAGTTTCATTTTTGAAGGCAGGATTAGTTTGAGTAAGATCCAACAGGCTTAGTGTGCTTCATTTGACAGCTACAGATTTCATTATGAGCTTGTATGGGAATGTTAATGATCTCATGCCAATACATTTGCAACATTTTCTTTCTTTTAAAGTCGACAGTGGCAATTGAATATTCTTGCATTCTTTTCCCCCATTTCAATTCAATTCTGTATGATTTTGATTTGTGCTTTAGTGGCTAATTAGTAATAACAGAATAGTTTCTCAGGAATACCATTCTGTAATCTTATAAATTTTTTCTCCTTTCAGATTCTCAAGAGTGCTAGGCAGCTTGGAGACTTTTTACTAGTTGGCATACATAATGATCCGACTGTGAGGTACCTCATTTTCCTTCTTAAGATTTGACCTATTTGTACCTTTTCTATTAAGTTCCTGGTGTGTTTTCTCTTCTGGACGTTTTGAATACCTTTCCTCAGATTATAAATATGAACTTTTGCCTTTGATGTTATTGAGTTGGAAAGGTAGAAGTTAATAACTCATTGTCTCCCGCAGTAAACTCAGAGGGAAGCAATTTCCAATCATGCATTTACATGAACGTAGTCTCAGTGTTTTGGGTTGCCGGTACGTTGATGAGGTGATCATCGGTGCACCTTTGGAAATTACAAAAGACATGGTAAGTTGTGTGCTCTTGTTTTGGTTTTTCTTTAAACATAATATGAAAATTTCATCCTCATTGCATGCTGGAACCCCCCTTTTCTCCCTGCATGAGTGAGAAGCAAAGAAATGGATAGAATTTAAGACTTTTGTCTACATCGAGTGATTGCTTGTGAGAGTCATTGTCCTTTGAGCATAATCCGTGGAGGTTCTAATTACTGAAGAATTCTTTTGTTGGCAGATAACTACTTTCAATATATCTTTAGCTGTACATGGGACTGTTGCTGAAAACAACCCTTTTGCTGTAAGTATATAGCTATTTCTTACTGTAGATGAAATGAGTTTTTTTTTAAAACCTTTCTTTAAAGTTCATATTTACAAAACCATAACAAGATGTGATCGTCTATTTCAGGGCGACAGTGATCCGTATGCCGTTCCAAAGAGTATGGGGATTTTCAAGTTGCTTGAAAGCCCTAAAAACATTACCACTACTTCAATAGCCAAAAGGATAGTTGCCAATCACGATGCTTTTAAGGTACTCACTCTATGCTCCTCTCATTTCTTGAGCCTAAACTCCAAAAAGTTATCTCCTTTGCATTTTTATAGAAATTTGAACATGCTATTTATTTTTTTTTTTATCTGTGAGTGCCTGAGCTAGCTTACGCGCACCTTGACTAATTTCACGGAACAACCGCTTGACGTTACTACATTTGGTTGCCAAGAAAACTCTTAAGACATTAAATTCTAGGTAGGTGGCCGCCATAGATTGTGAACCCATTCCCTCTAAACTCATTCTTATCTTCAAGGCTCTTATTGACCGATGTAGTTAAATTTGAACATGTTATTTGTTGTCAATAAATAACACCTTTATAATTAGACACATGTAGCCAATAAGGGCCATGTAAATAATGAAGGCTTACACAAAATGAGTTCAAGCCATGATGACCACCTACACTCTGCATTCTAGATGTTTTAATCTAGGGTCAGACAGTTGTCTCGTGAGAATAGTTGAGGTGCGCACAAGCTGACCCAGACACTCTGCATTCTAGATGTTTTAATCTGACAATTGCTTAATCTGATGACTTTGTTGGACTTTTCCTGTCTGGTCTATCTATAATGCAGAAACGAAATGCCAAAAAAGTGGAAAGTGAGAAGAAATATTACGCAGAGAAGAAATACATATGTGGGGACTAAATGTTTTTGCTTTACAATTTACTGTTCGGCGATAGGAAGGGATTTACGCGGTTGTTGTAACTCGTTTCTGAAGATCTTCAGTACAGTTTTTTCCCATGAAGATAGGTTTAGAATATGAAAGGAGTTGCATCCTTTTCGAAGAATGGTTCAGCAGAATTTGACATGGCAGTTAACTTTGTAATTTGATTGTAGGCTATAACCTGCAGCTAGAATAGATAAAGTGGGACTCTAAAACTGTGAACTACACAATGATTTGTTATTATGCATGTAAACATCCAAATCGTATAGGTATCATCTTGTGCCTTTAATGGCATTGTTTTTTCTTTTTCTTTTTCTTTTCTTTTTCCAGGTAATGTAGGTGTTGTTGTGTATTGTTTTGAAAGCAGTAAAAGCTATATTTATTATTTGATTGCTATGGAATTAACATTCATTTCCCACAACTCTTATACTTTTTTGCTGCATATCAGATTTGTATTGGTCGTTTACATCTAAGTCTTGCATTATTATTATTATTGTGAGCATAACTCAACTGATATAAAATATATCACGAACATGACCAAGAGGTTAGTTCAATTTTTTCATTCCACCTTAATTAAATTCCTTTGAAAAAATAATAATAAAATCTTGCATCATCATTAGTATTCTTTTTGGAAGATTTTGAGTTATATACTTGTATCAACTTTATAAAGGCTCCACAGTCTCTTCAATTGCATACCAGTTAACTGGATTTTTGTAAAAAAAAAGACCCAAATCTATTAGGCCGAATAGATTTAGATCATTCTCACTTTTTTTTTTAGTTCAACAATACGAGAAGACCAAAAACTCATTTTACACAAAAAGAGATTGGTCGAAGGTATATACCTTAGTCAGTAAACTCAGGTTGACCTGAACTACAAAAAGATCGAGTTAACTTGTTTTAAAGTAAATTCTAAGAATAATGAGTTTTGGACATTTTGTGTGGAAAACTAAAGAAAGATGTAGCGATCTATATATATATATATATATTTAACAACATGTGAGGGTGAGTGATCGAACCTAGGACTTCATAATCACTAGTTTATACATCATATCAATTGAGTTATGCTCTTGTTGGTATCTATTTATTGATCTAAATATTGATCAACATGAACATAACTTGACATGTATTTCTTCTCTTAAAGTAGAAGTTCAAAATTTCATTCCTCACATTTTTTGTACCGAAAGAACGATATATATTGAGAATAAATCCTACTTTGTACTGCCACACACCATGCATTATCCTGTCTGCCACATTCACCCTATGTGCAGGGAGTTACAAATCACAGGAGATTTATAGCTTTATAAACAAATATATGATTGACACTTATCTATCTCAGGTATATATAATCATCTTTTTGTATTTAAAGTCAAAAGCTACTGTTACTATTAGCGTTATTAGTTAAGGACAAATGTCATTCATCTTTTTTGTGACACAATTATTGTTTTCTATATTCCTTCATAATCCCTAGCGCAGAATCAGTTTTGGATGACTGTGGTATGTGATTTCCTTTTTAAGATTGATCATCTATATTATGCTCAAAACCATTCATAGAAGAAACATTTCCCTCCATGCTACGACTCGATTTATATCACTAGATTTATATCAAAGATAACGTTAGTTGTAGAATGAAATTATTCTCCCCAAATCAAAAGACGTCAACATGAATATATCTAACCATAATTGACATCTATTTCTTCTCCCCCACATTTGTTATATTTAAAACAAAAAAAATCAAATCAAAAGACTACTTCTGTATTGGATTTCCATATGAAGCATTGTTAAAACTAACCATGAAGGGTTGACCTAGTGATCATGGAATGCCCTCTTAGAGAAAATGGGTACAATCCCGAGTGGTCACCTGACACCTACCTAAGAATTAATTTCCTGGATTAGACCATTTGTCCGTGAAATTAGTCCAAAAAAAAAAAAAAAATCCTAGGAACTAATTTCGTGAGTCAGACGGTATGTCCCATGAGATTAGTTGAGGTTCCCGTAGTTGGTCCGGACACTCACGAATTAAAAAAAATAAAATTAATTTTCTAAGTCAGGCGATCTGTTCTGTGAGATTAGTCGAGGTGCGGGTAAACTGGTCCGGACACTCACAGATTAAAAAAAAATCTAATAATTAATCTTTTTAGTCCGACCGTCTGTCCCATGAGATTAGTTGAGGTTCCCGTAGTTGGTCCGGACACTCACGAATTAAAAAAAATTAAATTAATTTTCTAAGTCAGGCGATCTGTTCTGTGAGATTAGTCGAGGTGCGGGTAAACTGGTCCGGACACTCACAGATTAAAAAAAAATCTAATAATTAATCTCTTTAGTCCGACCGCCTGTCCCATGAGATTAGTTGAGGTTCCCGTAGTTGGTCCGGACACTCACGAATTAAAAAAAATTAAATTAATTTTCTAAGTCAGGCAAAAAATTAAATTAATTTTCTAAGTCAGACAATCTGTTCTGTGAGATTAGTCGAGCTGCGGGTAAACTGGTCCGGACACTCACAGATTAAAAAAAAATCTAATAATTAATCTCTTTAGTCCGACCGTCTGTTTCATGAGATTAGTTGAGGTGCGCAAGCTAACCGGAACACTCGCGAGAAAGAGAGGGGAAAAAAAAAAAACATGATTTCTAAAATGGCAATAATTACTCAATTGAGCTATGCTCGATTTGGCTTAAAATTTGCCTTTATAGGCGGTATATAATGCTGTTAAATATTTTTTGGTTGTTCCTTGGATCTCTTTTTTGATGACAAATAAAAAGAAAAAGTAGGATATTTCCAATACACATGTTATGTAAATAGTGAGATATCTCTCTTAAAAGTTAATCCATCATGCTAAGGCAGGCTTTAAAAGTGATTATAAAAGAGAGTCTTTTTAGTGTTTAATAACAGATTATAAATCAATTTAAAAAAAAGTAACTTTTTTTCAATTAGGTTGATTTACCAATTTTTAGAAACTAATAATGAGTTCGGAATAGCTTTCGAAAAAAATGATTTTTTCATAAGTACCTTTAAAAGAATTAATAATTTAAAACATGTTCAAAATAACTTATTATTATTGAGAGATTTTAACTAATTAAAAGTGGTTTAAAAAAAAAACAAGTTCTCCTTTGAGTCTTTTTCCACCATTAAAATAACATTTATTCAAAACTGAAAGTATACCAAATAATTTAATGTCAAACCGACATAGTTCAATTGACACAACCTTGTGTCCTTAACTAAGAAGTCAATAGGTTCAACTCATCCCGCATTATTTAAAATACGAAAAAAAAATTAGTCTACATTTTATATCCAACTAGACAATAGAATATGAATCATCATATGAAATTAATTTATTATTATTATTTTTTTTTTATCGAAATGGAAGAAAGTCAGATAATGCCATCTCTCAAAATGACAAATGGAGAACTTCCTTTTATACAAAGTCGGATAAGGCTATCCCATTGTCATTCATCATCATCTCATCCAAGTTCAGAAACCATTCTCAAACAACACATATCATAAAGCAATTAGATAACTCTGATTCATTATAATCCAGCTAGGAAATTTTGTACATGAGCACCCTATGAGATCAAAAGATGGCATTCTTCAAAGATACCATCGTACGACCTATAAAACAGATCCCATGACGTTCGACACAGTTGTCCAACCTATAGAACAAATCCGATCGCATTTTGACTTTAGAACTCAAAGTCAGTTGTACAACCTATAGAACAGATAGAACTCAAAGTCACAGTTGTACAACCTATAGAACAAATCCGATCACATTCTTCCCTTCGAACTCAGAGTCAGTTGTACAACCTATCCAACAAATCCAATGCCATTCTTTACTTAGAAGTTAGAACTAAAAGACACGGTTGTACAACCTATAATACAGATCCTGTTCAAATAAGGTCGTAAGATGGCATTCTTCACTATGTACGTACCATCAACGAAACCATGATATGGGCGAGGACGTTTGTTGTGGCAGCTGTGGAATCATGCAGTGCTGTTGATGCCATTGATGTATAGCATTAGCTCCATCCATTCCACCAAATCCATAAGATGGTTGACTGCTTAAGTTGTCATCTTCAATGTCCATTGTTGAATCTCCAACTTCATCAGCTTCCATCAATTGTGGAGCCTCCTCTTGGGAGACATGCATGTTTGTGGGAGCAGGAACCTGCAGCCGCGGAACCCAAGGAACAACAGCCAGATTTTTGTTCTCATCAGTCCCCATTTCGTCATCATCCTCACCAAATTTCAGACGGCCATCATAACGATTTTCACGAAGAATTCCGCCTGATAATTGTCAGTTACATAGAGATAATCAGAATCAATCTTCATGGTCCATTTTGAGATCATAACTATAGGAACTTAACAATTACTCTCTGCCAAACAAGAATGGTTAAAACTTAGGTTTATTGCATGTTTGAGAGTGATTCTGAAATGTTTAAAATTACTTTTGTCGTGTTCAAAATCACTCCAAAACATCATTAATCATTCAAAATTAATTTAAGCCAGGTTCGGTAACTATTTGATTTTTGAAAGCTTAGCTTGCTTTCTCACCATTTCTTTACTATGGTTTCATTTTCTTAGGATGAGATATGAATTCCATACAAAAACAAAAACAAGTTTTTTAAAACTACTGTGGGCGAAAGTGGTGTTCAAAGACTTAAAAAAACCAAAAATCAAAAAACAAAAACCAAAAACCAAATAATAAATAACAAATGGTTATTCAAACAAAATGATTTTACACTTTTAAATGCTATTTTCTTACAAGATGAAAAACACTTTTCGGAATGAATTCGAACATTTAACCATTGAATTTCCAAACATTTAACCATTTCAAAATCAACCCAAACATGCAGGAGCTTTCTTAACAGAAGTTATTCCTCAATCCAATAACAGACAGTCCAATTTTTTTTGAGAATCCCAAACTTGGAAGCTAGATCATTTAAATGCAGGATTCAAAGATCGAAACGGAATCGAGAAAAATCAGTAGAAACTACGTTGAAATCAGTACTTACTCTTGAAGCCAGACAAAATGTCGGAATCAACAGAGACCGAAAGAGGAGAAGACTGCAAGAAAGGCGTATTCACAGGCTTAAACAGAACAATAGCCCTCTCTTGATTGTCGAAGAAATGACGACGATCTTCCATAGCACAAGCTGAAGCAGAAACTGAATCAGCATCCGGCAATTCCTCAATCCGCAGACCGTTGGCGTTCCCACCCACCACAAAGTTTTCCGGCGGTTCTTCTTCCTCTATAATAGGCGGCAAACCAACATCCTAGAGAAATAGAAGAAAATTGTAAGAAGAAAGCTCCAAAAACTCCATTGAAAGAGAAACAACAACAGCAAAGCAAAGAAAGTAAAGAAGTACCAGACGGCGGATCTTTCTGGCAGGTGAGGAGAGGGAGAAATCAGAGAACTCGTCGTTGAATTGATCGAGATCTTTTCTTTTCATCTTCATCTCCGATCGAAGAAAAACTTGTGTACCAAATCTGTACTACAATAAATACTCCACAGAAGTTGATTTTCCCACCGCAGAAAACAGAACCCTCGGTTGAAAAATCTGGTTCGATTGCTACCAAATTGGATGAAGCACAAATGGATTTGAAGGTTTATATAAACAGAGAGTCAAAGAGAAGGAGAAAAAACAGGAGAAATTATTATTGTTGAAGAACAAGAAGAAGCCCAATTTTCTGGCTGTCTCTAGAGAGCTCTGGAAAGCCCCACTGAAAGAGAAGATGAAGCCCAATTTTTTTCTTTTTTTTTAATAAAAACCTTTAAATTTTAGATTAATTATGGACGAAAGTTAGGGACCATTTAGAACTATTTCTCAACGATAAAAATGTTCATTTTGAAACTACATCAAACAAATAGACGTCAAACTCAAATTTGGAGGACTAAAAATATATTTTGTGTTTAAATTTTGGAGTTTTTTTATTTTTTAATTTTTTTTACAAATCTAGACATGAAATTAAAAATTTAGGTTTCATTAAACATAAAATTTAAATTTAATAGATTAATTATTATTATTATTTTTAAAATTTATTGAGACTTTTTTTATACAAAATTAGAAATTTAATGACTAATTATACAGAGGTTAGGAGCCTAGACATTTTAAAATTTTAGAGACCAAAGACACAAACTTCTAAGAGACTAAACTTGTAATTTAATGCCAAAGTGAGCATGGTTCAGTTGACATAGGTGTGTGTTGATGACCAAGAGGTGTGGTTCGAATCTCCCACCCCAATATAAAAATAAAAAAAATTATGAAAATAAATAAATTATGAAAATGAAAAAATATGGAGTTGATAGTCCAACCTACGATTTCTTAGTCACTAGCCCCATCATACTAATTGGGGGTTGATTTATGAAAATGAAAAAATAAATTAATGAAATTATTAATGTTATTAATGTTATTAAGTAATGAAACATAGAATTTATTGGTTTGATTTGAAAAAGAAATTGGTCATCTATGATTATTCCTTTAGCACAATAAGTTAAAGGATATTTTTTTTTTCTTCTTCTTCTTTGTGATATAAGTTCATAGCATAATTTATTGCTTAAATTTTTGGGTTAATTGGTGATTTAACATGGTATGAAAGCAGAATATCTTGTGTTCGAGTCTAATAATGTCATTTTGTCAAGATGAAGATAATTCAACTAACATAAAGTATGTATTCTCGAGTCTCAACTAATAGATCAAAAGTTCAAATTTGTCACCCATCCTAGCACATATTTTCAAAAAAAAAAAAAAGTTACACGAGAATTACAACCATCCCTATAATATAACCAAGAAAAATTAATATGTTATTTTTTATTTTTTTACAAAAGATCTAGTTTTTTAGATGAGTGATTTGTATTTGATTGTCAAAATAATTAGTAGAATATTAAATTTTAGAGGACAAATGCCATTTAAAATGAAAAAGAAAAAAGAAAAAAGAAATCCAATCGAATAGAAAAGGACAAAATTAAAATCCATCCCACTCATGAAAATCTTTAATCCTCGTCTCCACCTCATTCTAAAATTTAGAAAGTAAAGATTGAGGTGCATCGAGGATTCTCCACTCAAGAGCCAGGTTCCTCGTGGGAAAATAAAATGTGACTCATTTTTATTTTAATTATTTTTCAAAATAAAAAACAAATAATCACTCAAATATATCTTTTATTGAGAAGTAATTTATCAAAACCATCTCTTCTCTTCGCTTAAAGTAAGAAGTATTGTGAAATCAACTCCTTTCTGTATCACTATTTTTTTTCTTTTCATAAATTATAAGTTTTGTCTATATTAGAATCTCAAATAGGTTCTTGAAATTTTAATTTTGTGTCTAATCAATTCATGAACTTTTTAAAAGTATAAAAAATCGTCTTCGGTACATTAACCTTTTAGTTTCGTGTCCATCATGTATTGAATTTAAAAAAAAATATCGAAGAGATCAAAAACCCTATTAGACAAAATTAAAAGTTCAAAGAATTATTAGATATAAAATTAGAAATTACATTTTTTTTTTGAAGTAGTGACCTCTTAAAAACTTTTTAAAATTGAGACTTATTTGGCACAGACTTCAAAATTTAGGAGCTAAATTTGTAATTTAACCAATTTTTTTTCTTTCCAATAAATGTGCAAAAAAAAAAAACAAAAACCCACCGTAGCCGTCAACGATTTTTTTTTTTTTTTTTTTGACAACATGTTGGGGTGGAAGATTCAACCTAAAATCTCATGGTCAGTAGGCGATATATTATGTCATTGAGCTATGCTCTTGTTGCCGTCAACGACTCCTGAACATGCAAATAATAACAGTTCTTAAAGTTACTGTACTTTAAGAACACAAACTACAGCTCCTGAGCATACAGTACAAAATTACTCAAATTTACAAAACGAAAATCATTGGCAGCTTTGCAAGTTTACTATGTTCCAACCAAGTTTCTATTCAAGGATGAAGATCATATAAAATATAAAGAAATAAATATCACAGACATCCCACTGTGTGTATGTATATATAAAATATTCACATACACACATCAGAGGAAGAAATATTAAGGGAATATGGATATGAAGATAATCAGGTTGATGCATGTTTTTCTGGAGAGAGTAGAAGAATGATGGAAGAATAACTAAGCATTGGATAAAGATTGCCGTCAAGGAAGTGAGCATACTGTTGGATTACCACGTCTCTTTCAGGAAGGTCGCTCGAGAGGAAGTCGAATGGCGAAATCTTACCTGTGTCCACCAATGGTTCCCATCTGTATCCGGGCCTCTCGGGCAATGTCACAGTGATGGGTATATGATTGGCATTGAACGCGATGTAAATTTCTCCTTTTACTGAATCAACCTGGATGCAAGCCATTTCAAAATAAGAATCGATCCGAGTATACAACAACTGAGATGATCTCAACAAGTTGAAAAGCAATATTTGATATGTTAAGGTACGATGTTGGCAACTAAATGGAGAGTAGGGTACATGCAAACTGGCCCAGACACTCATGTATATCAAAAAAAAAGTATCGATGTTGGATACGGAAGAGTTAAGGACCAGAAAGATGAAATAAAGCTAATTTTGCCAACATGCCAGATTAGAAAAACAGAAGAAGAAGGATGGTTTGTAATTTGTATGACCAAATACTATTTGGAAAAGGGAAAGTACCAGTGTGAAGGCCACAAAGCGGCTTGCTTCAGACCAGTCTGGCTTTCCAGGATAATGACCATGCCATTGTAGTCTCTGAGCTGTTGGGAAATCATTTAAGCCAAGTGACTCACATTCACTGCAAGATCATGCAAAAAGGCATCGAGAAACGGGATAAGTTGTCATTTAGAACACCGAACTACACAAAACAAAATCAATTCAGAGAAGGAGGCCCTTACTGACGGAATGTGGTCATAAAACTGCAAAACCTATGGAAGTCAGAGGATGACTCTTCCATCTTATCCCAACGGAAATAATTGATCTGTAGCAAAGTTAGCAGCTCAGGTCAACTGAGTTGAATTTCAGCTCAACAACAAAGGTCAGAAAATAGGAAGATAAAGGAACTACATAGTTATCGTGGCAATACGTATTGTTGTTCCCCCCCTTTGTGTGACCATATTCGTCGCCCATATATATCATCGGGACGCCCTGATCAGATAAAAACAGTCAGAACAAAGTTTTAAGAACTAAATCAACAAATTGGACAGGAAAATTCTATTATACATGTTTTTAGACTTACTATTACAGTAGAGAGCAACTATGATGAAATAAATGTTGCTACTGGCTTAATATGCTACAATGTGGCCTGAGCATACAGGCTATGTATATGTAATCATATCATATACATATCGTTGTTTCTTATCATGTTAATTTTATATACCATGGTATCTTATCATCCTTGTGACATTCCTAACATAATCTTTTAAAGAAACATGTTAATTTTATATACCACGGTATCATCCGGATTTCCTACATATGAACAGCTGTTGGGATTCTAGCATGCAACCTTGATTAAAAAATTGAGGAAGAAAGCCAAAAATGATTGCCTTCAAGGGAAGTAAAATATCATTGCTGTAAACATCACAATATCGCATACACAGCTAAACTTTAATAAGTATTCTAGCTTATAATGGAATATCTGGCACATAACTAGAGCAATGTCTACCTAGAGAACAATGCTTGTACAAGTCTATGAAAGAAAATGCGATGTCCCTATAATCTGATTGACATATCCAGTATGATATGAGCAAGAAATTTTTGTGCATTAGTTTAATCAACGTAAGGAATATTATATCAGTGAATCTTACTTGGGAAACCATGAGGCAGACAAAGAAATTTCGCATCTGTCTTTTCCTCAATTTAATTACAGATATGCTAACAGACTCTCCCTCCTGTATAATATAAGAAACAGGTACATTAAAAAGGGAGGGGAAAAAATCACATTGCAAAATAATAATAATAATAAACAATACCCAAAAAAATCGAGTATCTACGCGACAGGCTCCAAAAAGGTATAAAAAGCTCTCAGGAGACACCCATATAGAAAGATTAATGCTCATCTGAATAAAACTTAGCAGCCTTTAATACTTATTTCAACCCATTAAACACTGAATAGTTAAGACTTTCAGGCAACAATACTCCTATTATCTCATGAAAATTTGATGCAAATATCTTTTTAGAAAAAAACAAACTTTGATGGTTCTTATTCTATAGATGACACCCGTGGAGTAATACAGCATATAGATTCAGTAAATTCAGAAATACATATGATGAGAAACTCTAGGTACCACCCTCACATTACTCCTGTCCTTCTCTCTCTCTCTCTCTGTTTTTTTTTTTTTGGATAAGCAAAATCAAACATATGAATGAAAACAAAGCATATACAAGATGGGGTCTGCGGTTTGAACATCCACCACACAATAGGTGGTTCTATCTTTCCACCTGCCTAAAAGAAATAAGATTTTCATTTAGATTGATAAAGTTACAGCAAAACAGGTAGCAACTTTTCATGGTTTACGGATGTCATCCATCCTGTTTCTTTTGGGATTTTCCTAATCTTGTTGGGTTGGAATTCTTCCTTATCTCCATTTTCTTTCTTTTGGAGTTCTTGGGGGTCAGTACTTTACTCCTTTCCTCCTTTCCCAGAGGGAGGTTTGTTATTATGTAATGATGGTAGTAACTTTTCACAAATTCAATGAAAAAGTTAAATTTCTTTTTAAAACAACAGCGAAATACATTGAAAGGAACAGAGAAAGACCCCAACAAGCCAATAGAAAGTCATTTCATCGTAGTTTGGGAAAAGCTAGTATATTTGCACTCAAAGTATTAATTCTTACTATGACCAGAATAACAAAACAAAAACATAGGTCAAGTACTAATTCTTCCTTCTAAAGTATTAACAAAAACCTAGATAAGTCAGCCTGATAAAAGTATATTCGCATGCTTAGTAAAATATCGTCAAGTGCCAGGTCCTCTCACTGCTGTAAACTGGCAAGGTGGCTGACATTCTTATTACCGACCTTCTCGTGTTCTTTTTTCAAGAATTCCCCTTGCCTATGGATCAAATTCAAAACTGATGATAATTGTTAGTTCAAATGCCATTAGTGGAGTCAGCAAGATAGTTCATATCTATTGCAGAGGAGTCCAACCAGATTTTGAAGCCATTGGTGGAGTTGAGCTTTAACCATTGGAACCAAACTCTTGTGTAGCTTGAGAGAGAGAGAGAGAGAGAGAGTTAAAAAAGGGCATTAAAGTGGTTTTCGGTTTGTTTGATACACTAACTAATGTATGCCTATTTTCAAAATTGAAGAAGGAACATGGAGACTAAGCCTATTTTCTTTTCTTTTGTTTATTTCAAAGGACTTGCATAATTTCTTTGAACTTCTATTAAAATCTTGATGCTCCCTATCTACTTTATATTTGTCTTTCAAGTGCTGGAAAATGCTTAAAAATGAAAAGATGTACCACCAAATGTCCATTGTTAATAAGATCCAATTATCTCATCTTACATACGACACCAACGATAATCTTACTAGATGCATACAACTGATTCCATACCTGTCCACAGTTCCAGCTATTATTATGATTTTCACCGTCATTGTTGTCTTCACCATTTGCTAAGTTATGTTTACTATTGTAAGTCACTAAATCAGCCAAAGTGAAACCATCGTGTGCACAAATAAAGTTGATACTATTCCATGGTTTCCTTCCTCCTCCCTGTAAAAACATTGTTAGATGGTCAGACTCAAAATACAAATGAGAAAACATTGTTTGGCTGATTTAGTGTTTAAATTCATGGTTTCTTTCCTCCTCCCTGTACCCATTACGCTGGTTTCTAATATTTCATGCCCCACAGGAAGTCTTGCGCCAAAGCAAACCTCCATTATGATGCCGCTATGAATTTGCAGTGCTTCTTTGTTTATTACTTCCAAATCCCGACTCTTTTTTTTCATTCTAGAAAATATATCCAAAGCTATTATGCTATTTCTATTTTCCTTCCCATAAAATGGTGACAGAGCCGGACTAAACTATCTGAAGAAAACAGTATATGACCAAAGACGAGGAAGAGAACTCTACGTAACCTGGTAAAGATTAGGGCTCCCACAAAGGCATTCAGCAAGAGCTCCAGAAAAGCCATCTGTGCCTTTGATGAACTGCCGGACAACGTCTCGATACTGAAATTGACCAAAAAAAAAAAGAAGTTGCGATCAAATATCATAAACAATATCAAACTATGCAAGTACATAACTAGAGGTTCTTATAGCACCCTGAGAATCGTTAAGACTTCTGAGAAATCCTAAAGTCACTTGGTTAATTGAAGATCCACCAAATTCCAGTCATTCTTATTTTTATATTTAGGCAAGGTGGCACTCTTTTACTTTTAACCTTCAATTTAATGGTTGTTTACTTGGTACTTGGTAGAGTAGACCTCTCAGTACTTTCGATCAAATCTTATAATGGAATAATAAACAAGAAGGAAAATAACTACGCAGACCTTCCCGTTCCATTCTGACCAAACACCCCAGTGAGGGAATGTGCCAACTTGGTAAAGGCCCCCAGCATCCCATGCTTCTGCAATGAGCTATTAAAAAGAGGAAAAGGAATAAGACTAATTCACAATGACACCAACAAAAGGAACTAATAGATCAATCAATCAGATGATGAGCATCAAATTCAATCAATACAAAAATCCTACCATGAGATCAGAAAGGAGACTCAATACTTTAAACCATGCCTTAAAGGAGGGCAAATTTCATTTACTCCACGTGCACAAAACATACAAAATAGAATGCCTGGGAGGAAAAACATACAATTCCTGGATATACCAAATGGAATCTGGGAAGAAACTGTCCTTAAACATTTTCCAGCCCCTAAAATCCTACCTCCTTAGCCCCGATTTCCACATTATTGGAAGCACTGCAGAGATCATCTTTGTTCACAGGAGCAAAAATACTCATTCAAACAGCTACACTAATGCACCTTTCTTCCAGATAGATAGGCTTGTTGTAACTCAAGATATTCATCCAATAACTGTCATGGTAAAGGACTAGAAATGTCGCTTTTGAAGGAAGAAAGAGAGTGTGATTCATATACTTCAAAATATATTGTCTCCTTCTTTCTAATCTTATCTTATCCAATTCAACCAAAACCACCAAAAAGGGAGTAGGATAGGGTACTTCTGTCTCCACCCAATAACAAAAATTACCTAAAAAATAGTATCAAGTTCTGAAAAAACGGCCACAACTCTTATTCGAGAGTTGATTGACAAGGTAAAAATGGGATAATATTATTCCCAACAAAGTATCAACGTCAGTAGAATTTTATTAACTCACAAATATATGCCATCCTCATATGGTATGTTGTAATAGGCGTAAGAATATGGATGATGATTTTTTGTTAAATAATTCTCTTCACTTCTAAGAGTATCTATACGAAAGAAAAATGATCTCACTGCACTTGAAGTTTTCTACATCATTATGACAGGAGAGAATTACGAAAAATCAAACTGAAGATGCAGCAACCTGCTCATTTATTAATCTCTAATGAGCTAGTACAGTTATTCAAAATTAAAGTTCAAACAGACAGTTGGTAGCACGTAGCAGATTATAAAAACAAGAAAACTATCTAGGTCATGTTTATAATTGTCCCTGAAGCAGACAATCAATTAGAAGAGAGGAGTTTAGAGTAAAGACCTTCACTCCTTGAAGTACTGGGTCATTACTTATCATGTCAATCAATGGAGGATTGCTCAGAGGAGAACCAGTTGTGAGTACGTCACCTTCAATTGGAATCCCGTACACATTCACTGCATCCCAGAGACTGTCCACAAAAGACGAAAAGGATGAATAATGAGACAAATATCCATACAAATATTAAGCATACAGACAGAAAGTTCAGCCAATAACCTGCTACCTCTGGTCATTATAGAAGCAAGATCAAAGCGAAACCCATCCACGTGCATTTCTGTCACCCAATATCTGTGGCCAAAGATGTGCATTTCAAAAACCAAAAAATTATTCTTGAATGCAGGATATGCAGAAAATCAAAGGGAAAAGTAAAGTACAAGTACAACAAGTGCACTTGTGCAGTGGTCAGTAGACATATTTCTTGAATAACAAAATTACTTCTAATGAGAAAAATCTTAAGAAGGTGAGAAAGATTAAAGGCATGAGCTTGTCATCTCAACACTCCTTGCATGAGGAGGGAGGAACTGAGGAGATGACCACAAAGGTAAAGCCGAAAGAGTTGATAGGCTAAACCAACAATAAGAAGCAATAATCTGGCAGGTAGCAGTTTTCCCTTTTTTTTCCTTTTTTTTTCCTTTTTTTTTTGTTGTGATAGGAAACAAAAGATAGCAGGACATTTCAAATTTAGAAAGCTGGACATGCACAATATCCTACTGATCATATTCAAAGGCATTCTTCTCCGTTATTAGGGCTCGTATGTTTTGTGTGAGTGTATTTTTGAGAGTCTAGTTTTGGTTTTATGGGGGCTGTCAATTTGCATACTCGATTTGGGACATATTCCTTTAGACTTTTGAAGTATGTTGGGCTTGTAATAGGTGATGTTGTTTGATGATGGAGAAGACCTCTTTCACTCACTGTTTCAAAACAAGGGAGAGGCTCTTTGGTTCGTAGGCGTTTTTTCTATTTTATGGAAGATCTAGCTCAAGGGAAATAGAAGAATTTTTTAGAGGAGTTGAGAGTCCATGGGAGTAGGTGTGGGCTATGACTGAGTTTAATACATGTCTCTACATATCTATTTATAAGCAGTTCTGCAATTCCTCTGTCTCCTTTTCTCAATAATTGAAGCTCTTTTTGTTTTTTGTTTGTTTGAGAAGGGAAACAATTTCATTAATAATTGAAGCTCTTTTTTTGTAATCTTAAATTTGATTCCTTGTACATACCCCTTTTACAGAGGGGATTCTCTCTCTCTTCTTTTTCTTTTTTCCTTTCTTTTATGCATTCCCAGTTTATATTCTTGTTTAGATTTGGTTTATTACGCTGTTACTTTGTTCAGTTTGCTGCAATTCTTTCTACAAGTAGACATCTAATCTTTCTTTCTCCTTTAGAAATACCTCTTTAATAAAAAAATTAAAAAAAATGTGGGAAAATCTGAATGCATAAGCATCATAAAAGAAGAAAATGCCAGAATCTCATTTCCCAAGAATCACTATCGGCAACGACCTTTAGAAATACCTCTTTTCATGTGTTTTAAAGCAATTGAAACCAACATGTGCAAAAAACATGGTATCCACGACTGTAGTATATCTACCTCAAGCAGTCCACAATGAATCTACGTACAGCTGGATGATTGCAGTTAAATGTGTTCCCACATCCCGAATAATTATAAAACTCTCCCTGAAAAACCATGGTTAAGATTTTATAAAATAATTGAAATAAAATAGATTTTTCAACATTAAAGTATTAAAAATCAAATAGAAAGAGAGAGAGAGAGAGAGGAAAAAGAAAAAAAAATGAAGAAGACTAAACTAAACCATACCCATCGCTTAACCTTCCATTTCACTTCTAGCACATGGGTAATATTATCCTACCGGTTTAAATTTAAAACAACCATCCAGTGTAAGTAAGAGATATTCTGAATGCTCAGGCTTTGTAATTTTAATCTACACATCACGGGCTTAAACGTATATAAAGAATTAGAACCAGTAGTTAGTTTCTAAACATTTCTCCATTCACCATTTTATTTCAGCAATGATCAACTCTAAAGAGAGAATTGGTCTTTTCTTTTCTTTTCAACAGTAGTGACATGCTTGGGTTTTCTATCCTCTAGGATAGCTTAAACAATAATAGATTGAAGGAAATTAGGGCCGACAATTAACCACAGTATAAGAGGAATTTGTGGTAAAAATATGTCTATAGATGTTTCAAGCAGTTGAAGACAACAAAAATCTCATATAGAAAAAATAACATAAATTTTGAGGAAAGCTGAATTAAGAGAGTTCAAAGACCATTCTTCCATCTTTTATTGATGCTACGTTAGTATCCACTGAATAAAATTAAAGGAAGGAAAATTAATAATCTTACAATACATACCATTGGTGCAAGCATGTAATACACATTATTATCAACACCTCTGAAAGAAAAAATCGGGCCATTTTCATTCCCCTCAGCCGTGTGATTAAAAACTACATCCATGATCACCTGATCAAAAAAGAAATGTCAACTAAAAAAGTGATAAATAAGTCATATTTCAAAAGTAACCACGGAATTATTTCATTCTTCCACCTCAATTCCACGTTTATGTGCTTCTCTAATGAGAAGCTTGAATTCATTTATAGCATCCTGGCCACAATTTCGTATGCCAGCAGAAGAGTATCGTATCATTGGTGAAAAGAAACTGACTGTTGAGTAACCCCAAAAGTTCATCCTGGACAAAAGAAAGGTCAAAATCTAGAAAGTTGGTATATGGATTCCATTGTACTTATTTATTCTTGAGGGGGCCATCACAAACCATCCAACATAAAACTAAATTCTCAAGTCATTGGAATAATTTTGGGTATAAAAGAGTATACAGCTTATTGCTCACAGCATACCTATTAAAACCAAGCAAAGCCATTACAATATAACAGATCTTCAAGAGTGGTGAGTTGTGCTCTTATAAAATAAAACTATACGTGTGAACTATAATAAGGAAATAAAAACGGTCCAAGGATCTCAGCCCTCTTCTTCAGAGGAAAATGTTAGGCCATGCATTAAACTATAGAAAAAATCTAAAAATTCTCCAAGATGCAGGTATCAAATTGTGTACTTATAGTCACCCAAGACAGAGTTGTAGCTGAAGTATTCCAACTCGTTGAATTCATGGCATGGCATTAATTCTATACAGTTGACCCCAAGTTCCTGAAAGTTGAAAATAATTAAAAAGAGTTGTGTCGTTAGGGGAGGATGGAGGGGCTGTATTACTTGTTAAAGATAGTAACATTTGAGGTAACAAACGTTCTAATTTGCATTTAGGAAAAAAAAAAATAAACGAAGAAATTATTAGGTTCAAAAGTTGAATGGAGTAATGGACAGAAACCCCCATCAGAAACAAAATGCAATATTTCACTAGGAGACTTAAGGGAATGCCAGCTTTGAAGCACTCTAGAACACTTCTCCAAACGGACAAAAGACTTGGTGGAATAAATTGCCCCCTCTAATTTGACATTATCATTAGTTTATTTTGGTTGAACAAGTAACAATTTTTTTCATTGAATAAATGAAAAGAGACTAATGCTCAAAAGATACAAACTCAGCAAGAAACATTATTATTAGTTTATTATTTTGCTAAACATAGAATTTTAATAGTAATTGAGTTGTTTGTAGACAATATTTGTTATCCATACTTGTAACCAAGAGTTTTTTTTTTATACATATATAGCAATGAGTTCTGGATTGTGCCAATCTCCTATAGAAGATAAAGTTACTTTAGTTTCTAATTAATAATTAATTAATTAAAACTATCTTCTTAACATTATGTTTAAGTTAGGAATATCAATATGAAAAGCAAAATGAAGAATGCATAAAAAACTGTTGTCCTCTGCTGACTCTAGCATTTACTTTTTTTAGATAAGAGCTACACAAATTGATTTTAAGAAAAAGGCACGCGCAGAAAGGGGTACAGAGAATTGAATTGTTGTTGAAGCACACTAGAACGTACCTTCAAGTAATCTAGCTTCTCCACTAGACCGAGATAGGTACCAGGAAATTCTAATTGACTCGATTCATGCCTGGTGAACCCCCGTACATGCATTTCATATGTTATAAGATCTTTCTGTGGGTGCTGCAGAGGTAAATCCCCTTCCCAATCAAACTGAAACATCGCATCAAATATATATTATATAAGTATGTTAGATGCCCTCAACATAGAAAGCAAATTACAATGAGATGGAACTGCACTGTCTTTCAAAAGCATTGATAGAAGGAGGCTACTTAACGTTCCTGAGGGCCCATTTAATAATCTTTCGTTCTCCTTTCTTATTATTGTTTTTATAAAAATAAGCTTATACGGTCTACGGAAAAGGCTTTCGTCTTGGAGAAAAGCTTTTTTTCTCTAAAATGGGGAAGGCTCACCTTATCTTTTTTTTTTCTTTTTTTTTTTTGATTGGAAGCTCACCTGAACTAATAGGTGTTCATTTTTTATTTTTTATTTTTTGGGTAAGAAACCAAGCTTTGATTAAGAAATAAGAGAAGTGAAAGAATGTACGAGAACATACAAAAAAAAACAAGCCCCAACAAAAGGAATCCAAACCTTACTACAGAAAAGGACAGTCCAAACGAACAAGATCAAGCTCATAATTACAAAAAGGCCTAGTGACCGAAGCTCACAAGGAGGCATTAAACCTGGTCAACTCCCACACCTCTTCACCTGATCTTTTGATCTAATTATTGTTCATTGATATTCCAAGGAAAGGTTGAAAAGGGTAATGAGAGACCTTTTGCAGGCAAGGGTTGAGGAGAAGGGAGGTGGGTGGTGGGTCACATTTGGTAAATTATGCCGAAACTTTGCAAGAAGATTGGTCTGGGAGATTGGGAACTTGGGGAATGAAATATTCCCCTCTTCAGTCCTTTCCAAATGGTTGTGTTGGTTCCTTTAGAACCTCAAGAATTATGTCATTGGGCAATCATTAGAAAGTATGGGACTCACTCCAACTGTTGGAACTCTGGTCAGGATCTATGGGCAACTTTAGGAACCCTTGGAAGTGATCTCTCAATGTCTTCTGGGCTTCTTGTTCTTTATCACCTTTCTTGTGGAGTTGGGGGTAGAGTTTAAATTTGGGAGGATGCTTGACTTCAAATGGATATCTCTAGTTGCAGTTTCCCCTTCTTATTTTGTATCCCTCTCCAAAATTCTCTAGTTTCCTCAACTATCTGATCAAGGGGAGAGTCTTCTCCTTTGCTATTCGTTTCTACAGACCCTCCTTGGTTAGCTAAAAGAGGTTTCCTCTTTTTGTTATTACTATAAGGGGTCTACTTGTATTTTGAAACTCTGGTTGTCGTAGGTAGGCCTTTAGTGCTTGGCATGCTTTGGGTTAGTATCACAGGAAAATTACTTATACTTAAAAAATTTAGCATGCTAGAGATTTCAAGCAAAGATTTGTTCAAAAAAAAAAATATTAGCAATAAAAGATTTATAAATCTCATCTTTTAAAAGAATATAATGCAATATATCCAAAATAAAGATCAAGTAGCACTGTAGCACTATATATACATACGCATAATGTGCATAAGTGGTTGAAACAAGGTTTCAAGGAGCAACCGGGATTTGTAATCTCTCACTTTTAGAACTATTTGTCACACTTCCTATGGAACTTAGCTCATTACCTAAGTGGTTCAACTTCCATTAATATAAGCTTACTAAACAAAATACAGAAATCTTAAAGAGAAAGAAGCCTAAATACACTTTCTACCTCTTCATTAACGGTGGGTACCATGCCGGCCATTTGGGGCCAACAACTGTCGTTGGGTCCCAAGGCACCAAACTCCCCTCTGCTAATAACAGCCTGAGAAAAGAAATAGGAAGTCAGCAACCCTCTACACACCCTCTGGTACAAATTACAATTATGCCACAGTAAGGAAATAATCCAACAAATAAATATGGGATAAACGTTGTCATCGTAAAATGAAGAGAAAAAGAAAATGATGAAAATACGAACTTTAGCATACGGATCTAACAAAATCCGAGAAGGGTCAAAGTAGCATCCTTCCTGAGGCGAAGATTTCCCATCAAATTTGTACCCATAAAGCATCTCGGTAAAATCTCCCTTCAAAAATACATGCCAGACATCCCCAGTTTTATTGGTTAAAGGATCAAGGGTGATCTCCAGGGTCACTCTATTCTGCACAAAGAAAATGGTAACCAATACCATCAGCTACAGTGAAGTAAACGATTCAGAGCAAACTAATTCAAAGATAACACTTACAGATAGAAACTTTCTGAACCATATGTATGTACCTCAAGAAAAATAAGAATTCCAGTATAACAATCAAGGGAAGGGAAAGGAACCATTAGAAAGACTAAGAAGACAGGAAGACAAAAGGAAAAAGAACAAAAAATTAAATAAAAACGCTATTCTTTTAGTTTGCTACTGATATAACCAAGTAACCATGTATTTTTAGACAACATGTGGGGTGGGGATCGAACCTAGGACATTTTTGTCACTAGTGCATACATTATGTCAATTGAGCTATGCTCTTGTTGGCAACCAAGTAACCATGTATAGAGTTCCATAAAATTAATACGATAGCAAAAGCTATCCAAGGCCATCATAAATTGAAGAAAAACTAAGAATGCACTTCTGATAATAATGTACTGAACAAAGGCAACATCGATTAAGATTCTCTGGAGGAAAAATAAAGCCAATAATGTACAAGACCTCAATTACTTACTATGCTATGAATTGGTGTAATTTAGTACACCCTTTTTTGTGATTATAGCTTATCATCTCTTACTATTAATTGTAGATGTTTTCTGTAACTTTTGTATACTTTCTATCCTTTCATTATATCAATGAAGTAATCTGTTTCCTAAAAAGAAAAAAAAAAATTACCTCCTGCAAATCAAGAAGATTGATCAAACACAGAGTAGCTGAAACCGCATTGCCAGAATAGATAGCGAAATTAATCCCGCCGTCTCGATTCGTGGCACCGAAAGGCATCGGAGTACCTTCAAACACTTCAAACCGATTCAAATTCAAAACCTCAACTTCTTCCGCCGTGGCGACTGAAGTCGCCACCTCCGCTCCACGATTCCTCGCTCTAGTCACAAACGCATTCATCCTTGAATGAATCAAATTAACATCCAAATCCAAATGGATATCACTTCTTCTCCGGCCTCGACCTACATCCTGCTTCGAATTCCGGCGTCGACATTCAGGAAAACTGAAGTTCGAATCACGCTGCAGAAAGGAAGAAGACGAAGACAATGATGCACTCCGAGTAAACAGCTCCATTTCCTCAAAGAATTGTCCTCATCGCCTGTAATCAAAGCTTAGCTGAGTGAAATGAATGAGGTCTAATATTCAAAGCGTTGGCGTCGTTAACAGTGAAAAGGAGCAAACAGGGAGCTCGTTGGTTCTGCCATGGCCGTTCTTTTCAGAGAAGTTGGGTCCACAGGTATCGTTCTCGTCCATGGACGGACGTGGGTAAGAAGAGAAGAGATGGAATGTGGCACCGTTGATTCGGCGTATTGAAATTTCTTCTTCGGGGGAATTTTTGAGTCCTCACTCTCCTCTCGCAAAATATCTCCAATTTATCCACTTTTCTTTCTGTTGCTCGACCTGGCATATATATAATGAATGATAAATGAAAAGTAGAAAAAGTAAATAAAAAGAGTGAAACGAATGATTCTTGTGTCAAGAAAAAATGGTCAATTATTATTTATTTAAAAAAAAAAAAAAAAAATTATAGATTAATCTTTCAGATTTATATTTAATAAAAAAAAATTATCCCTTTTCACGACCATAAAACTATATTATTTGTTACCTCCTAACAATATTAGGGTGGGAGATTCGAATATTTTATGATGATACCCGTATTAATCAGTTGAATTATTTTTATCATGGTTTGCAGCATCCTGCACCTAAGGGAGCGTTCTTAAAGCCATATTTGAGTCGTTTTGACCCGTTGGGTATAGCTATCAAGTTTGTGTGTTGTTGTGTTTCATTTTCGGTTGATGAAGAGAAAATTGACAATCATTTCTCTTTGTTGTTGGTCACAATATAATCAACAAAAAGTTGTAATTTTTTTTTTTCTTTCTTTTTTTTTTAGAACAAATAAAAACTTCGTTGACTAATAGAAATGTTCGTTGGGCTACAAGGATTTAGATCCAGATCAATCAACTTTGTGAGCCAGAGCGGCCTGTTACTAAACCAGACCTCAGACATAACATTGGTTAAAGCCCAATTTACAATATTGTGGGCCACACCATTTATCTTTCTTAAGATGAATTAAATGCAACATTCAAAGAAAGACTTCATTTCATTTTCTATTTCCCGTGGCACAAAAAGTTGTAGTTTATTCACATGAATATATGAATACTTTTTTCATTTATTGCCTTTTATGTTAACCTCTTTTTAAAAATGTTGTGGGTTCACTAGGATTAAAAAAAGTATTTATAAAATCAACCACGTACTTGTGTTGAGTTTTTGTTACTACTTACACATGACACATGAGCATATATTAATTATCTAAACTAATGATCCGAGAGGTTAGAGGTTCGATATATTTACATATGAATAACCATTGTTATTTAAGAAAAAAACATATGAACCAAATAAAAAATGTCACTAAAGTAAATTAACAAGAGGTACTTTGGTGATCATAAGAGACCACATCAATCAAATTACTTACAATGAGTAGTTGGTTCATTTATCGATATAAATTATTGGGATTGTTTTTTTTTTTTTTGCAACAGTATTTTAATTAATGCTAGGATTGAACTCATGATCTCTTAGCCACGGGTACAATCTTATGCTAATTGAGTATGCTCGGTTTGATAATTATTGGGATTGTTTGTCAATTTGAAAGTTAAATAAATAATGCATTGACCATCTCAAATGTCGGTGGATCAATCCTTCACCTTGCATTTATCCATGCGAGGTGCAGGTCCTTTTTCGTCTCTACAAAATAAAAATATGTTCTCATTTCAAATATGGAAAAAATGGATAAACTTTACATAATTTTTTAAAGATTTCACATTGAACAAGATGTTTTACAAAATGAGAAAGAAATTTTATTTTTGCCTCTAAAGTTGACAAGACATTAGAGATGTCACGTGTGCGTGCTTTTAATACAAAATGAGAGTGTTTTTCAAAAAAAAAAAAAAAAAAAAAAAAATACAAAATGAGAGTGGGTGACAAAGTTATAGTTCCTGACGGTTTTATGGAAAACTTGATTTTCATTTAAACCAGTGAGTTTTTTCAAATATATTTACATGAGAAAAAAACTACATTTCAACAAAATGTCAAGATATATATGCATATGTCAACTGAGTCATGTCCGTTTTAACGTCAAAATTACGATATTTATTTAAGTCTGTTGTATTATAAAATTTAAAGTCTTATGTGGATAATGAGTATTTATTATTAAGTTTAGTGGTATAATTATAACGAGGTATTCAAGATTTAAACCTCCAACCCTCGGATACCTCCTATGAAGTTGGAGGTTCAATTTCATTTTCGAATTTGTTGAACCTAAAAAATAAAAAATAAAAAACTTTGAAACTGTTATAAGTCAATAACACTAACTCTAACAAAGAATGACCTAGACTTTCTTGGGCTGTTTTTAAATAATATTGTACTTTTTCAAATTTTTTATAAAAATATTGTAAGTTGGAAACTATTTTTAAAAATAATGTTGTTTTAAAGGTAGGTCGTCTTTTGAAAAGACGACTTCTACACGTGGATGAAGGTCGTCTTTTATGGCTCCACATGGATGAAGGTATTTTCCGACCTTCATCTCGGCATTTACGTTTCTTTTATTAAAAAATTGATATTTTTTTAATCAGATATTCAATATTTAAAAAAAAAATGTATGGTTGGAAAGCTAACAGGGAGAGCTTCAATTTGATACCTGGTTTCACTCTTTTTTTGAGTTGTGTATCAAAAGATAAAGACTAATGAAGTTGAACTATAGTTTTGCAAATTTCATAAACTGACGATTCTTTGAGAAGTGCATTCAAAAATTGATATTTTTTTACTGGGTACTGTTGGAAAACTAACACATAAAGCTTCAATTTGATACCTGGTTTCACTATTTTTGAAGTTGTGTATCAAAAGTTAAGGCTATGTTTTTTTTAAAAAAAATAATTGAATATGTTAGCGTGCTAATGACACAAAGTTAAGGATATGTTTTAAATAATGCTTATGAACTTTGTTCTTTGTTTAAAAAATATCTCATATGTTTTCAAAAGTTACAATATTACCCTTTATCTCTTATAAATCTTTCGAAACTACTCTTGAACATAAATTTATTGGAATGTTGGACGAAAAGTCGACCTGGCAAAACACAATTATTTCATACTTAATACAATCATATAAACAAATGTCCTAGTTAACGTCACGTCATTTCAAATCACTGCCACACATTAACTTGAAATGACGTGAAAGTTTTTATCTATTATAATGAACAATTTTGAAACGTTGTCCCTCTCCAACAAAAAAAAAATATCAATGAAGAACTAGTTAAATTATAAGTTTTATTTCTAACTTTTAAAGTTTTTATCTAATAGATCAATAAACTATAAAATGTAGAATAATTCTAGTATTTTAACCGATGCGACATTTACAAAATGAATGAATTTATTAAGCACAAAATTAAAAGAATATGATCACATTAGACACAAAATTCAATTGTTTGTATAATAAAGTTGATAATTTTTAAAAATATTAAATGTGTCAACGAGCTACTAGACATAAAATTAAGGCTAAGTTTAAAAATATATTCCCGAACTTTGTTTTTTGTTTAAAAAATACTCATATTATCTCAAAAGTTACAATATTACTTTTGATATTTTATAAACAGTTTAAGACTATTCTTGGAGTGGAGTTTATCGTTACAATGTTCGACGAGAAATCGACGTGGCATGGTAGGTGTCGTACTTGTAATCATACTCACGCCGTTTCAAGTTACTTTCACAATAATTTTTTTATCCACCATTTTAATAGATTTATATTTTCCGATCAGTAAACGTTTATAAATAGTCAACAGTAATATTAAACTTTTGAAATCAAATACAAAATTAAGGAGTATTTTTCTTCCAATATTTTAACTTAAAATTAAATGTGGTAAGTATCTACTATGCTTACAAATTTAACTTTTTTGCTCACATTAGATACAAGCCTTTCAGTTCAGTTCAGTGACAAAAATTCAACTTAACCAATCAAATTTTAGATAACTTCCAAACATCATCACAATGATCTGTAATTTTTATTTTTATTTTTTTGAAAGAGACAAAATCTGGAATTAAATATTTATTAAGTTAAAAAAAAGTCAGATGTAATGAATTATTTACGCGGCAATAGAAATTAGAAAACAGTTAAAATATTGAATTATTTACGCGGCAATAGAATCTAGAAAACAGTTAAAATATAATAATGTCCCTATATTTATTTTTACAAAGATATCTAATTACTGGAAGAATATTATTCCATGATAACTTTATGGCAATTGAGTTCACGTATTATTTTATTTTATTATTTTTTTTTCTTTTCATCTCTACTATTTTTTAAAAATTTGTGTAATATGTTTACATGGTCTTAAAAATGATTATAGGACACAACTTTATAGGACACAACCTCAAGTCAATTGATCGGTTTGATATTATGTAACTATATATATATATATTTTTAAGAATTAATCTCTACTATATATACATATTTTAATTTTGTAATATGTTTACATGGTCTTAAAAATGATTATTATTTAATTAACTTCAATAAAAAATAAAAATAGAGAATAATTTTAATTGTATTAAAAGTACAATTACTAAAATAAACAATTTATTTTATACAATAGGATGTCGAATGAGGATTGAACTTGAAATGTACACATTATTTATAGTTCATTATGTTTGAGTTATTATGCCCGCTAAAATAGAAATTTAAAATTGAACAAAACTAAAATTAAAGACATTAAAATGATATTTAAAAAAAGAAAAAAAGAAAAAAGAAAAAAGAACTGGCAAAACAGGGGTAAAATTCTACAAACCGAGTCAAAGCGATCGATAGGCAATAGAATTACAAATAACCAAACGATCCTCCATGTCTACGCTGTGGAGAAGGCGATAGGAAAATCACCAGACAAGACGTTTGATCTGATCCTGTCGCCATCTCCATTACCATTGCTCTAGATTTCTCCATCTTCACTCTTCATTCCTCTAAGAAACCTCAGAATTTTCTGCATTGGCTGGTCTACATACACGACGAATCGCGTCGGCAATTGTTTGGGCATTGCACAGCATGGGGAAGCCGTCCTGGCCTTCGGAGGAAGAGGTAATTCTTTCAACCTCGTATTGAATTTGCAATGCGGTTTCTTGAATCTCTTTCGCATTGTTCTTGTGTGGATTTCGTTGCTTTCTGGATTGTTCTTCTGTTGTTATTGTTATACACTTATACTAGACGTGTTTTCTTGGATATGTTGATTTTGATTCACTTAGTATATTCCGTCATGGATCCGTGGATTATTGGTTAGCTCAATATGGTGATGGAATGGGAGATTGTTCCTTACATGAATCTTAGTCTCTTGTGATTTTATATTGGATCTCTACTGGTTCATTTGTAATTGATCTGTTTGGTTGTTTTAGTTAAATGGAATCAAGACAATTGTTTCGGAAATGTCGAAGAGAAGCATGGCGGATGTTCGCATAGTTGTCTCTCCGTATCGCATTTGTCCACTGGGAGCTCACATTGATCACCAGGTTAGTCCGACATGATGTATTTTAAAAATTTGCACCCTGTCTCGTTGAAGTTTTCAGTTTTTAGCTTTATATTAGTAAATAATGGAGTTGATTTCACGTTCTGGAACTTGTTTCGAAGATAACAACGAAGTTCTTTTGAACTATTCTGTTGGTTGCTAGGGTGGGAATGTTTCAGCGATGACAATAAATAAGGGAGTGCTTTTAGGATTTGTTCCTTCTGCCGATGCTCAGGTAATGATTGTGCAATTATAAAATTCTGTGTAGCCATTTGAATTACATAGTTCTGAATCTCAAATGAGAGACTAGGAGCAATTTTTTATTTATTTATATATATATATATATAAAGAATGTAGTATTACTATAGAATTCAGAGTGGCTCATAATCACGTACTCACATATGGGTTTACTTCCGTGTTATGTTCGACTTATTTTAAGTTTAAATATTTCGGTTTATACCTGCATATGGTTGCACCTGCTAGGTGCAGTCATAGGGAACATCATTAACAGAGATTTCTAAGGGAAAACGTGTGAAGTTTTGAAATTTGATTATAAAACCTGCAAAGGTAATTAAAAGCATAGATCCCATTGACTGTTATGTTTTGCATGGAAGGTGATGATCCACCACTGCATATGCATCTTGAAAGAAATTGTTCTTCACTCAATTTCTAAGAACACGTTTACTGACTAGGACTCCTTGTTACTTGTTAGACTTGATAGTTGGTGAAAGCACACGATAACCAGGTTATTGATGCTTTATAGTAGCACCGTTAAGATGGTCTGAAATGCCGGCTGTTTTCGAATTGTCGTAAATAGACTATGGTGTTTCAGCTATTTCAAATCCTACCTCAAGGCAATTTAAGATCAAGTTTTTTTAAGATCAATTTTTAGTTAATCTGATCTTGCCATCTACCTGATCAGTGATCGTGGTAACTCGTAAGTACTAGAAGATATTTAGATTTTATAAGTTAGGGATCCTTAGATTTTAGAACTCAGCTCCTTTGCTTAGTACCAAAGTGTAAAATTGTACTACTCTTGTGTATGTTGGGTACACGAGAGGGCCATCCTCCAAGGAAAACAAGAGTACGAAGAAAATTAATCAAAGTAAAAGAAAGTTAGTAGAAATTGATGAATGAAAAGAAGGAGAGTAAACTCCGAGCACCTATAGGTGAATTACATAAAAATTCTCCAACAAAGGATCTTGAAATGCTTTAAGTCAAAAATATCAAAGATATCTATAAAGTTAGATGTGTTTCCCATTTGTTTCAAAAGACCTAAAGGTTTTGATCAATGATATATTGGCTTCATGGACCACTATAAAATGACATTGGTTGGTACAATCACAAGTTCTTTTTGTTTTATGATGTTTATGCTCACATATACTTGCATGTGTATGTATTGTATATGTAATTATAAATTGTAAAGCTGGAGAATCGATTATAAGGAAAAATGAACTGCGATACCTGTTACTTTTGGTCTAAATGGATGTTTAAAATCATGGTTGTTATGTATATTGCTAGTATTTTAATTTCTTGGGTTTTTCAACTCCAGCTTTTACACTTTATCTGCACATGGAAATATTAATCTCTACCTGTTTATATTTCTTCACAAATGATCTAATATGCAAGAATGGCATATTTTATCTCGAAACCCAAGTTTACGTACTATTCAGATGTAAAGTAATATTTGGAGCTCTTGTAGGTTGTACTCCGTTCGGGTCAGTTCAAAGGAGATGTTAATTTCAGGTGTCGTATACTCTAATTTTGTTTTTCTTCCATATCTTATAACTTTTGTGGAAGCATGCATCAATTAAAACCCTAGTAATAGTTTTGTCATTAATAGGTGCAAACTGTAGGCTTTTCATTCCTGCATTCATGTAAACAAGTCATCACCACAAGATTGCCTATAGGCTGAGATGAGATAATCCTGTACCTGTTTCTTATAGAAAAAAAAAAATCCTAGTACCATGCAATATCGAATGGAAAGCTTCTAATGCTGCTGTGATTGTGCATTTTCTGTGAAACAGCTCAAAGAAGCCAATTCATGTTTAGTAGGAATAACTTAATCACTAACTTAACGAGGCTGTCTCAAAGAAAGTTTCTACTGCTACTGTAGTTTGTTCAACTCTTTCTAACTATTTCTGCTTAGGTGGAAGCTGTCTTCTTCTTGGATCTTATTGCTTGCTTTTATTATATCACTTCATAGCTTAGAGTACAAAGGTGATGTGGTAGGATTGGGATAAATTGGGGTATAGATTTCATTCTATAGCTTAGATACCCCAATTTATCCCAATCCCACTAAATCTATCTTTTTATTTTTGTTTGTTAAGAAACAAATTTCTTTTTTTTTTTGAGAAGGGAAACAATTTCATTGATAGATGAAATGGGGGAGAAAACTCCAAACACCCATAGGTGGATTACATAAAGACCCTCCAATTGGAGGTTAATGAAGGTAAACTATAATGAGAGAAAGGCGCACATCCTTTAATACATAGGAGAGCATGACAAAGAACAGAATCTAAAAAACGATCAAAAGTAGACAATTTGTCACTAAAAATTCTTGCATTTCGCTCCCTCCAAAGAAGCCAAAAGAAAGATCGGATAAAGCCAAGCCATAGTGTTTTCTTTGCGCCCCTGAAGGGATTACCAACCAAAACAGCAGCAAGTAAATCGTAAATATTAAGAGGCAGCGGCAGAGACCAATGAAAAACCTCCAAAATAAAATCCCAAAAACCAGAAGCAAAAGCGCAATGGGCAAACAAATGGCCAGGAGTTTCAGCATTGGAGGTACACATACAGCACCATGAAGGAGAGATATAGGAGTAAGGCATTCGCCGTTGAAGTCGATCCGCCGTGTTGATCGCACCATGACTAAGTTCCCAAAGAAAGATTTTTATCTTCTTGGGATAAGCATCTTTCCAAATCATTGTGGATAGATCCTTTTTCAAAGGATCTTCAACCCCCACTAATGCTTCCATAAGAGATTTAACCGAAAAATAATTCGAAGCGTCCAAAGGCCAAATCCAACGATCTTTATCTGTCCGAAGCCGAATCGGAGAAAGAATGTGAGATAAAGATGCCCATTCCACCGCTTCTCTATCATTGAGGTTGCGACGAAGAGATAAATTCCAAGCTTGAGTTGATAGTACCCAAGCATCGACAATCGTGCTATTGGAATGAGAAGTAAGGCGAAAAAGCCGAGGGAAAGCCAATGAGAGAAGGCCACATTCCAACCATGAATCAAACCAAAAAGATGTAGAGGCACCATTGCCAAGCAATCGCTTAGCCCGACTAGCCACCAAATCCAAAGTCTGACAAATGAATCGCCAGGGGGATTTAAGAGAGCCTGAATGTATTGGTTGTGGCCAATTAAAAGTAGTAGCAGAAGAGTAATACTTAGCTGATATAAATTTGCGCCAAAGACTGTCTTCCTCTGTGATGTAACGCCAAATCCATTTTGCCAATAGAGCCAAATTTCGATTGCGGAAATTGCCAATACCGAGACCTCCCATAAGTTTAGGAAGCTGGGTAGTCTCCCACTTAACATTGTGCATACCACCAGGATCCCGAGAACCTTCCCAAAAGAAATCGCGAACCAATTTATCCAGAGCATCAAATATTTTCACAGGCAAATGGAACAGAGATAAATAATAAGTCGGTAAATTAGCCAACGTTGCTTGAATCAGAGTGTGTCGTCCACCCTTGGAGATGAAGGCATACTTCCAATTATGCAGTTTATGCTGCATTCGTTCTATAACAGGCTGCCAAAAAGAAACAGATTTCGAGTTTCCACCCAAAGGAAGGCAAGAAGGCAAAATCAAAGGAACATAAGAATTGTAGGTTAAGAAACAAATTTCTTTGAAATGTAAAATTACAAAAGAAGGCAAGAAGCCCAAATCAAAGGAGTTATAGATTTCATTCTATCCTAACCCTAATCCTACTACATCATCCTACTACATCAATCTATCTCTCCCCAAAAAAATTCGTCCTCAAGTTATAAAAAAAGAATAAAATTATCAAGCCGCTTCTTTCGTTGGTTTGAAAAAAATTCCACTGAAAATATTTTTTTCTTCATCATTCTCAAAGCACTATTCGAGAAAACCTCGATAGAAATCTGGAAAAGATTTTTTTTTTTGAAAAGGTATTGAACTTTCATTGAGAATAAATGAAAGAATACAAGGGCATACAAAAAAAAAAAAAAAACAGCCCCAAGTAAGGAAGGCTATAAGAAGAGACTCCAATCCACAAGAATAACGTTAAAGGAATAATTGCGTCATCGATGCCCACAAAGAAACATGGAATCTGCTAAGGGACCAGACAACCCACAAGTTTGTCTCAACCCTCTAAAAGTCCTATTGTTTCTTTCACCCCACAATCCCTACAAAATAGCACACACACTCGCTTGCCAAAGAAAATTTTCTTTCTCTTGAAACGGCGGATGGAGAAGGAACTCCTCGATCATCATCCTAAGATCCCTGAGTCTCGCCAACTGGATGCCGAACACCTCAAGAAACATATCCCAAACGGATCGAGCATAAACACAGTTCTACAGGATGTGATCCAAGTCTTTCTCTGCCCTCTGACAAAGGATGCAACAAGACGGGCCCACAAGGGAGAACGAACTCCTCGCAAGCCGATCTAATGTATTAACCCTACCATGTATAACCTGCCAAGTAAAAAACAAAACCTTCTTTGGAACCTTCACCTACCAAAGGGTCGAAAAAACCGACTCACCACCCGGGGAGGTGGCCAACAACCAAAGAACCCACAAATATCGGGTGAAATCGCGCAAGAAACCTCCATAGAATCACGAAATCGTGTGCGTAGATGAAGATGTGAAATTCGCACGTGAAGAAAAAGAAGCAAGCAAAAACGAAGGGAAGAGAAACATAAAAGCAAGCGAAAACGAAGAGGTGTTGCGAAACCCGCGCAAAGATCATGTGCAAAACCCTAAGCGAAGATGAAGACGTGTGCAAAAAGGATGGCAAGTCACACAAAGAAGATGTGATCGACAAAAGTATTTGTGGGTTGTTTTTCGACCCGATACTCGTGCGACCCATTTCCTCTAAGGTTTCATGATCGATGTGGGGATATAGGTGTGTTCTTGAATAATTTTATGGCTCTGAACTCCCTTGTGCGGTGAAATTTCATTCTTGAAGATTCTTTTCTTGTTTCTTGAAAAGAGACTACTCTGAAAGGTATCCTCCTGTAAATAAATGTGTAAGAGAATACTTTGAAAGGTACCCTCTTGTAAATAAATGTGGGGTGTTGAACATGAAGCAAAACTCACAAAGCTCCCTCTTGTGATCAGCGTCAACAAAAGTTGTTTGGTCTTCCACCGGCGGCAACCAACGTTGGCCCAGACGGTTGCTCTGATTGATGTAGTCTAAGAGGATA
Source organism: Herpetospermum pedunculosum (assembly GCA_028017165.1). Lineage (NCBI taxonomy): Eukaryota > Viridiplantae > Streptophyta > Magnoliopsida > Cucurbitales > Cucurbitaceae > Herpetospermum > Herpetospermum pedunculosum. Next base: position 3,816,198 of record CM051530.1, read on the forward strand.
AAAAGAGAATTCTTTCCAAGAATCAATCAAATCTTTGTTATTAATAAAAACTTATGAATACAAGAAGACAATTTTCTATTTATAGAGAATTGAAAAACAAACTAATCTTTATCCTAATTAACCAAGGAAACTAATCCCAATCCCAATTAACCAAGAAAACTAATCCTAATCCTAATTAATCCCAATCTCAATTAACCAAGAAAACTAAGCCAGAAAAGGATTTAACTCTTTTTCATTAATGGAATTGTTTCTTATTCAAAAAAATTAATCAAGGATTTAACTAAGATACCCCAATTTATCCTAATCCTACTACATCAAAAGGGGATTAAAATTATATGTATAAGATTCCAACTTGTAAGTTCCTTTTCCTTTCTAAACTAGAATTGTTTGTTATTTTGTATTTTCCCTAAAATTTTGCGAGAAATCAAAATCACGCTTGCTTGTTTGTCTGTGTTTGGACTTCCTGTTGATATTAGCCTACTTTTTCACAGAGGTTTCCAAATGCATACTTTTCTTGCACACTGCTGCTATACATGTTATCCTGTAATAACCATTCATTGACTTGTAATGTGGAAACTGTAGAGTTGATGAAAACCAGAATCCAAACCATACTAGTAACAAGAAGGAAGGGGCTAATGCAAATGGTCATGCTAAATTGCAAGAGGAAAGTAACTGGGGAAGGTATGCTAGAGGAGCAGTATATGCACTACAAAAGAAAGAACATCGTCTTTTTCAGGTTAGCGACTTTTCTTTGTTTTGGAGTTTTTTTTTTGATAAGAAACAATTTCATTGATGTATGAAATATTCAAAATAGAGCAAGATCCATGGTGATAATAGAAAGCTTTCTTAGTTGATTAAATGGGAAGCATAAGTATAGGAAGCAAACAGTTTAGAACTTTTACACCAAAAAATAGCCTAATAAATGATAGGATCAAAGAACACATCAAAAGAGTGTTTCCTTCCAAAGAATCCAAAAGTAAGTGCGAGTAATGTGCATCCATAATGAGTCCTTGACATTCTTGGAAGGGTGACCCAACAATACAGTACTAAGAAGTGTCTTAAAATCTCTAGGGATAACCCATGCAGGGGAAAGGGCCAATTACGACGTACGTCTTTGGAGAACATCTTTGGTGTTGATGCCTTTACGAGATAATTTCCATAAGAAGAATTTGATATTTTTTGGTTATTTATCCTTCCAAATAACTTTCACCAATGATGATTCCAAGAGTTTTGTGCTATCAGTCACATCAGAGAGTAAAGATTTTGTAGAGAAAATGCCATTAGGTGCAAGGGTTCATTTCCAAGAGTCATCAGTTTTAGAAAGGACAATCAGAAGATCCAGGCCAAGATCATCCCATTCCATTGCCTCGTCGTCCTTCAAATTTCTCCCCAATCTAAGATCCCAAAAACTATGGCTGGAGTTCCAAATGTTTTTAACTTTGACCTCCTTACAACGTGTAAGCCTATAGAGGAGGGGGTGATGTGTAGCCAAGGGAGAGTTTGTTACCCAAGGATCAAGCCAGAAAAGGGTAGATGCTTCATTTCCAACTTGAACTTGGTGGCAGATTCTGTTGATGACAAGATCTTGATGTTTAACAATGAACTTCCATGGACCTTTAGCAGTGGCTAATGTAGCCCAATTGAGGTGGGAGTTGGATCCATATTTCTCTTTATTAAGTTTCCTCCATAGTGCCTCTTTTTCAGAGTTGTATCACCATATCCATTTTGCTAGGAGAGCCCTATTTTTGTCTTTCATGGAGTAGAGAATGTTTTCTCATCTGTCAAGGTGCTGATCTCTATGCCAAAGGTAATTTTTAAAAGGTCTTTCCATTTCCTAAGCTACCTTGCAAGGCAACTTAAATAAGGAAAGAAAGTATGTAGGTAGGTTCGATATTGTGGCTTGGAGGAGTGTTAGCCTTCCTTCTTTGGAGGCAAATGTAGAACCCCATGTCGCAAGTCTTCTCTCAATTTTCTCAATAATTGGGGTCCAAAAGGAAAGGGATCTAGATGAGCCATTGACTTATTGAGAGGGAGTCCCAAGTAAGAATGAATTTGGCCAGTTGCCCATTTTACAACTGTATCTAATAGTAGATTCCTCAACAATATCTTGATCAACATCAATACCAATAATCTTAAGGGGCGTTTGGCCCCTTGTTTTGGAATCAGAACCCTGAGGGGTTTGTCTGGCTGGTTCTGAATCCTGGGAATCAAAAAACTTTGTTTGGGGTGCAGGGTTGGAAAGCCTCGGAATCAGAAACCAGTGTTTGGGGTGCAGTGTTCTGAACTCCGGGTTGAACACTTTCTTTTTCTTTTTCTTTTTTATTATTTCGTTTCTTCTCTTTTTTCCTATTATTTTTTAGTGGTTGTTTTGTGAATTGAAAAACTCCTTATGTAACATGAGGCAAAGTTCTTTTGAGACTTAAAAATGAAACATTTAATTTATGTTAAGTCTAAGAATAAGAAATTGTTACCAACACTCAAAACGCTGTTTACCATTAACAAAAGGGAAAACATAACATGACAATATCAAAATCATGAGTTTAAACATGAAGATACAAAGTCTAGAAATAAGATACATAAAGCATAAAATATCATTTTCGTAATTTGTACTCACCAAAAAAGTTTATGAAATAAGATGGAAAAATATACTTTTTTACAATTAAAAAAAACAACAAAAAATAATAATTATAAGAGAAAAAAAAAGTTACAAGCACAACATTAATTTGTGTAATACGGTTGAAAAAGATATATAACAAAAAAAACAGTAGAGAGAAAAAAAAATTACAAAGAAAACCTTAGTTCGAATATAACGTACATTTCAATAATTCACTGATGAAAATTTTGTAATAGTATTGACATATATTCATATTAGAAAGTAGTAAAAAAAAGATGAGTTATTATCAAGAATAACCTTCTTGGCAAATAAATTATTAACACTGACGTTGTTTTTTGCCACTGTCATTTTTAGCTTTTCTCGGTCCGATCCTGGTCAGGATCGGGCACCAAAATTAAAATCTAGTTGCTAGGATCTGAGTTTTTATTTTTAATGTAAAAAAAAGAAGAAGTAAATCTTGGTGCCCGATCCTGGCCAGGATTGCACTGGGAAGGGGATGAAAACCCCGACCCATGGGTTTGAGTTTGAAAACCATGGTTTTCAAAGCCATCCATCCAAACGTGGGCTTGGCTTCAAAAGCCAAACCCACCCAAACACAAAACAGGAGGCCAAACGCCCCTGAATGTTTCCATAGTTTCAGCTTTGGTGAGCAATCGGCTAAAACTGTCCATAATCATGATAAATAGGAAGAGAGATCAAGGATCCCCTTGGCGAAGGCCTCGAGGGGCCATTGGTAAGAGTGGAGTAATTTGGAGAGGAGATACAACCTCTAATCCATGTTCTCCATTTGTGACCAAAGCATTTAGAGATAAGGTTTTTTTCAAGGTAATCTCAATTCATCAATAAGTTTGTTGGCCATGAGCGAACCATCAAGGATTTGTCTTCCTTTAACAAAGGCCGTTTGATTCTTAGTAATGGTGGATGAAAGAACCTTTTTAAGCCGTTCAGAGAGAACCCAAGCAATGATTTTGTAGAGGCACGTAGTGAGGCTAATAGGTCGATAATCAAATACTGTTCGAGCATCAATTTTCTTAGAGATCAAGTAGACGCAAGTTTCATTTAATCTGACTTTGATGATCCCATTTGAAAAAACATCATGGAACCCTCTCATACTATCGTCTTTGAGGATGTTCCAACATTTTTTAAAGAATTCAACGGTGAAACCATCGGGGCCAGGAGATTTTTCAGTGCCCAGGAGTTTTACAGCCTTCCAAACCTCAGTTTCCGTGAATTCAACTTCCAATTCAACGAAGACAGTTCTATCAATGGGATTCCACTCGATGTCCTGAGGGAAGGCTGTCAAATTTCCTTTCTTCATGTATAAATCAGTATAGAAATTGATGAATTTGGCAACTATATCATCTTCCTGTAAGCTTCTTCAACGAGTCAATAAAATTTTCATAATAGTATTTTTCCTCTTCAATCTACTTTTTTTCAGTTCTTTGTGTGCAGCCGAAGACAATATTTTAGCTTTCATTAACTTCCTTTGGGTGTGTTGATTCATGGAGATGGGCCCACATTCCTCCCTCGAATCAATGATAGAGATTTCAGTCAACAATTGGTTCATTTTAGTAGTAATACACCCGAAAACCTCTTTATTCCAAGTTTTGAGGATAGCCTTCAAACCTTTGAGTTTAAAGATGAAATCATGGCCGGGCCCACCTCTAAGGGGGTATTCTTCCACCAATATTCAACCATAGGCAAGAAGGAAAGGAAAATGGTTTGAGGAGAGGGCCCCCATTTATAATAACCCATGGAGAGGATAAGAGGAAAATGGTTTGAGGTCGGACGGTCAACACATTTCACACTAGCATTAGCAAACTTTTGTAATACTCCTTCGGTGGATAAAAATCTATCAATCAATGTCATCGTTGGTGGATTCGTCAAATGTATTTACCATGAAATCTCTTCGGCTGGATTTGGGAGCTACAACTGATCCTCATTCTAGTAGTCTTTATAAGGTGATCTGGTCAGATTCCTATCCTAACAAGATAAAGGTTTTTCTGTGGGTGCTTAGCCTTGGTGCTATTAACATAGCTTATCGTCTCCAACGACGTATGCCTTTTATGCACCCTTCTCCATCTATTTGCATTATGTGCTACGCAAATTCGGAAGATTCGGTCCATCTTTTTCTACACTGTTCGTTCGCCTCTAGATTTTGGGCTATGCTCCTTGAATCTTTTGATTGGTCTTTGGTTTTACCGAACAATATTCTTGACTCTATGGTCTCCATTTTTGTGGGGGATAAGAAGACTCTTTGGCTTGCTCTTAATAGAGTTTTCTTTTGGTTCCTTTGGGGTGATAGAAAAGAAATGAGCGTCTTTTTCAGGATAACTTCTCATCATTTGATAGGTTTACAAAATCGGTTCTTTTTCTTGCTTTGTTGGTGTAAATGTAAACACTCCTTTTCCAATTATAGCCTTTCGTATTTAATTACAAATTGGAAAGCTTTCATGTAACTTACCTTTGGGTATTAGGAGTTTCTCTTTTTTTTTTCATTTATCAATGAAATTGTTTCTCTTAAAAAAAAGTCATCGTTGGTGGAGTTCGATTGTTAGACCAAGTAAAATGACCGTTAGTCAATGGCAAATCAAGAAGGTCCAAGCCACTGATGAATTGGTTAAATAACTTCATGTTGCGAGTAATTTACACCATTGGATTTCTCATGTGCCCATCGAGTCATGTTGAAATCTCCCGCCAACAACTAGTTATCATGGCAGGGACAATTTATGTCATATAATTCTTGCCAAAAAAGAGGTCTTTCTCTGTAATTTGTAGGACCGTATATACATGTGATTCAAAGTTGATAACCATCAGCAAAAAAGAGGTCATTTTTAATGCTTTGTATTGGTGTAAATGTAAACGCCATTTTACCAATTATAGTTTTTATCAATTGACCGCTAATTGGTCAGCTTTCTTGTAATTCACCAATAGGTGCTTGAGCATTTGCTCTTTTTTTTTCATTCATCAATGAAATCGTTTCTTATTCTAAAAAAATCAGCAAGAGTCTAAAGGAGAGATAGTGTACAAACCTTTGGTGATAAAAGAGGCAGTAATGGGAAGTTTAATGAATCAATTGAAGGCTTCGTTGTTTTGGAGTTCATAACTAGTTTTTGATGAACCCAGTTAACAAGTTAGTGCCAAATAGTATATACAATGGCACGATGCATAGGGTTTGCATTCATCAAATGATTAGTTTGTTTTAGACCAATTAGAGGTCATTTTTAATGCTTTGTATTGGTGTAAATGTAAACACCCTTTTACCAATTATAGTTTTTTTCAATTGACCGCTAATTGGTCAACTTTCTTGTAATTCACCAATCTGCTTGAGCATTTGCTCTTTTTTTTTTCATTCATCAATGAAATCGTTTCTTATTGTAAAAAAATCAGCAAGAGTCTAAAGGAGAGATAGTGTACAAACCTTTGGTGATAAAAGAGGTAGTAATGGGAAGTTTAATGAATCAATTGAAGGCTTCGTTGTTTTGGAGTTCATAACTAGTTTTTGATGAACCCAGTTAACATTAATGAATCGATTGAAGGCTTCGTTGTTTTGGAGTTCATAACTAGTTTTTGATGAACCCAGTTAGCAAGTTAGTGCCAAATAGTATATACAATTGCACGATGCATAGGGTTTGCATTCATCGAATGATTAGTTTGTTTTAGACCAATTAGAAGCCAAAGTATTTCAGCTTTAGAATGTCTAGGGTTTTAGATAAATCAGGATGATGTCACCTTACCTTTACGTAAGTGTTTTAGACTAGTATCATATACCATGCTCTGCTTATCCTTCATTCAGTTTCCACTTACTTCAGTAGGTTGTACCATGCTGCAAAGGGCTGTCCAGCTACAATAAATTCCTTTTTTGTTGCCTTAAAATCCTCAATCTCTCAATCATTTGTTAGGCATATAGGTTAGTTTCATTGGATCGCTAATATAACTGCTTTGTTGGCTGGAATCCTGACTATGAGTGGGGAGTTTGTAAACATTGGGGTTGGAGGGTATATTAAAAAATGAAAAGTTAAAAAAAAATTATTTCTCTTTGAGGTGGATATAAATAAGCTTTAAACTCGTGAGGGAGCTAAAATATTTCTGAGATCTTTTATTGCAATGTTGCAGGGTATAATAGGATATATTTGTGGTTCTGAGGGTCTTGACAGTTCAGGCCTCAGCTCTTCTGCAGCTGTAAGTATGTGTTTTTTTTCTTCATTCTTCCAAGTCTCCTTTTGCATTCTGACAGCTGTAAAGTTGGTCGATTGTTAATAGGATAAAATTACTTCGTAAATATTTTTTTTAGGATCTAGACTTGATAGATTCATTCTTTCAGAAGCCAGCAAATTAGATTGACACAAATGATTTAGCCAAAAAGAAAGAAGACCATTGTTTTTTTTGGCCCATTTATGGGGACTCCTCTCTATGTTTGAATTTTTTATTCTACACAATTAAGGCTATGGTGTGGATATTTTTTTTGCTCCCTAGTGAATGTATCCCAGACCCACAACTTTGTTTACTTTTGCATGAACAATTTTTTGTGGAAGGAGTCCACTTTTGTCATTTCCAAATGTCGCTCACTAGAAATAACATGATTTATGCACGCAAAAAGAAGAAATGAAAAGATTAGGAGAGCTAGTGAATCTCTTTTTAGTACAGGCTAAATAGTTATTAACGAATACATATATTACACTAGTTGAACTTTACGCACATGGCATGGGTGTGATATTTTTAAATGATCTTATTCGATAATTTTTTTTTTTTATATACATTTGGATAACCATTCTCACTTTCAAGAACGGAATAAGTTTAAAAAATGAGTATATGTGAATGGGAGAATTGGATGATTGCAAGAAAGTACATAGTTCACAAAAGTTAAAATAAAGTTGTAGAGTGAATGGGAGAATTGGATATCACGCTCTATAGTGCAGATTAGTGTAGATATGTATTAGACTTGACTGTAAAAATAAAGTACACAAAACTGGATGTTTTTCCCCTATTTTATTCTTGGAACGCTGCATTGCTAATTCCGATGCTCGTATGATTATACGTGATGCCTCGGTTTCAATAACTAAGTTTTAATATCTGTAGTTTATGGTTGACAGGTTGGATTGGCTTGCTTGTTAGCACTGGAAAATGCTAATAATTTAACAATATCTCCCACAGAAAATATCGAATATGATAGGTAGGTAGCTTGATTTCTTGATTATATTTCTGCTGCATATACTCAATTGGTTTGTCTGAGATTACAATGCTGCTACTTTACATGTTCAGATTAACCATGCAAACGAAATTAGATTGAAGCTGGTTTTATAATTTTTTTATTTTTTATTTTGATAAGAAACCTGCTGTATAGATTAAGACAAAAGGGGAACAAAACAGCCTAAGGGCTGGGGGAAGAGAGCCTCCCCCACCCAAGAAAAGCTACTTACAAAAAGCCTTCCAATCAAGGAGGATCAAAGAGAAAGGGTAATTACAAAAGAATTTACTACTTTTATAATAATGGAGCTAAAAATTTGGAAATTTGATTCCAGGTGTTATAAAGGCAGTTATATTATTTCTACACATCCTTTCTATAGATCTTCTATCATGCACTCTTCCATTCAGGGATAGAGTTAGCTTTCAATTTTTAATTCGTTGACACAAAACTTGAATTTAGATTTAATTTGTTTCAAGTGCATGCTTCATTTTGAAATCACCTTGTGTAGTGGCAACAACAGGCCCCATCGCCTATCAGCCTATGCATCTACATTCAGCCTGCCAATCTCATAAACGTAGTTGTCAATACCAATTGATAATTTAATACCGATAAGTAATCTCATGAATTTAGGGTAAGGTAGTAGATCAACTGTTAATGTCCAGACATTTGATATGAGACATTTTTTTGGAGATGGTGGAATGCATGGGGTGATACTATTTGGGTTAGTTTGGTATCACTTTAGGAAGAATCAGCTGCATCAAAAATTGGTCAAGTGATTTATTGTGGTGATGTAGTTTTTTAGAAAATGTAATGGTGATATTATTTTTTTTTGCTAATTTGAGAAAAAAATATTCAATAAAGATTTTATTAACAAAGAGATTGATTATTAAAAAATTTACGAATCAACCCTTGAGTTGCTTCTCAAATTTATTATTAAATGAAGAAGCCTTACTTACAAATCAATACGAGATGGTTAAAATAATTATTTGCCTTTAAGAAATTCAAAAGCATTACTACATGCGGCTAAATGTGTATGCATGCTTGATGTAATTATATACGCATGTTTTATATGTTGTTTTTCCCTTGTAATGTAGGCTAATTGAAAATGGATACTTGGGTGTGAGAAATGGCATACTGGACCAATCAGCAATATTACTTTCAAGCTATGGTTGTCTATTGCACATGAACTGCAAGGTAGTGAATTGATCCTCTACTGTCGTGTTTTAGAAAATATCTTATAGTAAAATACGGAAGATTTTGATTTGATTAACCATTTTATCATTGTGCATCTAACTACCCAAAAAGGAACCATATGTGTATTGAAAATATATATTTATCTATACTAAGCAAGGATTGTTTTCTGTGAGCTTATTAGCTTGTCGGGAGTATTTTTCATGTTCTTCCATTTTGTTTACTTTTCATATGTATCCAAAGGCAAAAAGCTTTGCTTCTTGTATGTATAAAAGAGACACCATTATGGGGTTGCACGATCAAAATTAATGTAAGTGCTGACATCTAGACCCCTTCTATAAAAACTTACCGCTAAACAAAGGAGTAGACAATATTTGGTTTACAGCTTATATTTAGCTTTCTGGGTTATTGTTGTCTTCTTTTGGGTAGCCTTTCTTCCCATTCTACCTCTAATCAGTCTTGACAATGATGAATTAGGCATCTCACCTTTACTCTTTTTGGCTTTGACTATTCTTTACAATTGAGCGTGCAGAATGTATACCCCTCGTGTTAATACGTGTTTCTCCAGCAACTTCCGAGTTTCTTCTAATAAATGCAGTTTGATGTTGGTTGTTCATCTATTTCATCTCAATCCTTTTACTGTACTGGCTTTGAGTGTTTGGATATATATATATATCCAAAATTTTGGCTTGTCACATGGTTTATCCTTATAATTGTGACCATAATTCGTTTCATGATTTTTTATTTGACATGTGAAGACTAAGGATTTCAAGCTTATACGCCCACTAGATATGGAAAGAAGTCTAAAATCTGAGACGCAAAAGGAATACCAAATTTTATTAGCATTTTCAGGGTTGAAGGAGGCTCTGACAAATAACCCTGGGTATAATCACCGCGTTGCAGAGTGTCAAGAGGCTGCGAAAATTCTTTTGAAGTAAGATTTACACCTCTCTTGCTGACTGGACCTTCCTATTTGAATGGGTTTTAAAAATACTTATTTCTTCATATCAGAACATCTTTCTTCTGTGTTTTAGAACCGTTCCACGTTTGAGGTTTTACGTTTTAGTAGAGTTTGAGATTATGAAGTTTAGCTCCTAATGCTTGATGTTGAGATAGGAAATAGTACAATCAAAGAACATATCTAATTGAGTTTTACTATTTCTCAAGTGTCTTGAAACATTCATTTATATAAAAGGAGAAACCTTTAGAATGATAGAGTCATAGAGGACGATAAATTGGGACAAATAAAATGAACTGCCTGCATTATTTTAAGCAACTCTTTTTGACTGAGTCAGAAAGGGGAGCTTAAGGGTGGCCTCAGTCTTGTAGTGACAATATACATAGAGAACCAGATAATCTAGTACAAGGTTGCAGCTGAAAGACTGATCTAAATATGAGTCTGCGAGAACATTGGAAGAAGTAAATAGGAAGAGGAATATTGATTTGCAAGTGAATCTTATACCTACAAAGGAGAAGCTATAAGAGCAACGGAAGTAAGGGCTCGGATTCGTGGGAACACTTGTGAATTCCTTACCTTGCATGTATAAACAGGTCTATGTTTTATCATATAAGAATCTGAGATCTAAATGTATGAAGGGTTTCTTCTCTCTTTTTGAAAATATTACATCTCATATGGGGTGGGAAATTCGAACCTACCACCTCTTAAAGAAGGTAAAAAAACCTCAACCACCTGGCTATGCTTATGTTGGCTTCTTTTCTCTCTTTTTGCGTGTTAAATGAGCATTATATTAAGTCTGTTAACTGTTTAAGGGACAAACTGGATTTATTACTCTTCCTTTTCACTCTATAGTGCGTCTGGCAATTCTCATGTGGAGCCACTCCTTTGTAATGGCAAGTATTTCGGCAGACCTTTTGAAGTTTGATTTTTTGTTTTGATTATTTTTTAATCCTCGTTTGACGACTTTGGTTTTTATTTCCTTTCTGAATTTTGTCTTCTTATCAGTTGAACAGGAAGCTTATGAAGCTCATAAGGTAATGTCATTTTAATATTAATGTAAGAGAGAATTAATCAGTCTTGTCATCTACCTTCTACAACTAGAATTTCTGCATTTGTGAATGTTGGTGTGTTAATTAGGGAAATATATTCTAGTCAAATAGTAAGCTTCAAAGTTATGCATATAAAATTTTAATTGATTTATTAATGCATTATTGCAAAATTTGGCCTGCCTGGATTTGCATAAGTTACGAAACCGTGAAAAACTGAAAAATAGAATTAATGAGCACAGCTATACCCATCGTGTAAAACTACAAGCAAATTATTATCTCTAAAATCTGGTTGTTGGAGGTGATGAGATCAGGGAAAAAAAGGAGAAAAAGATCATTGTGTTAGTCTGTTAGACTTAGACGTGATGCTTTTTGAGGAAACTTGGCTTCAAGATTATAAAATTAGCGTATTTGGTGCACTCTCTTGTAAAAATAGATGTTACGGTAGAAATGAAGTTAATATTATCTCCCTCATTCTGTTAATGTGACTTCAAACATTTCTCTCTATATTCTACATTAAGAGATGAAATTAAGGAAGTACAGGTCTTCTGGTATCAGGTGAGGTTAAAACTGAGACTTAGTTCTGCCTAAAGTCAGCACTCAACTGCTTCAACTACTTCTTTTGTGAACGAAACCTCGTTTAGTTTTCATTGTTTCTTCTGCCATATTATTTCAGCCCCACCACCAATTTCTTTTACTTTCATTTATGACATGGTCCTATCCCGTGAGATTAGTCGAGGTGCGCCTAAACTGACCCAAACACTCACAGATAAAAAAAAAAAAAATGGTCCTATCCCAGGTTTTCAGTAAATAGAAATGGCCAGTGTTTTAAAAGGCGCAAGGCGCACAATAAAGCGTGGGCTTTATTTTGCAAGGCGCACAATAAAGCGTGGGCTTTATTTTGCAAGGCGCACAATAAAGCGCGGGCTTTATTTTGCAAGGCGCACTTTGTATAGAAAAAAAATATAAAAATATAAAGAAGAGATAGCACGGTTGAAGTGGAAATATGAAAAAAAAACCTTGAGGATTAGTTGGAATGCCTTGAATCTGTTATGACCCGTTACGACTGGTTCTAACGCCCGCCTTTTTAAGATTAGTTGAAAAAGCCCTTGCGTCTTAGGGCATAAATGGTGGGATTAATGGGAAGGCGCGCCTTTTAAAACACTAGAAATGGCTGTAATATAATCAATTTGGGCGCGCCTTTTAAAACGCTAGAAATGGCTGTAATATAATCGATTTGATTTCTATGTATTTGGGTATTGAATCATTTTTTTGTTTGAAAACAGTATTGAATCAATTTTTTTTTTTAAACATAGTATTGAATTAATTTTTAATGGAAAAGAAATCTGGAATGCTAATTTATTTGATGTTGATGGAACTGTAATACCTGGTCAACTTCATTTCTTTTTCTTGTTTATGGACTTGTTATATTTCAGTTCATGTATTCCAATTTCAAACTAACCCAACTCCACCATATATCCTTGTTTAGATTTTATTTTTGTAATTTTTTCTTAAATTTCACCTCATTCGCATTTTCCTGTACAGTCCAAGCTAGAAACAAACTTGGCAAAAAGAGCAGAGCATTATTTCTCAGAAAACTCGCGGGTCTTACAAGGTACTCTTTCATAGACGTTCTTGTTTGCAAAACCATTCTTCTTTTCCTTTATACAAGTACCAGTTTTCCCCCCCCCCCCCCAGTTGTAGTCAATAGTCATGTAGTGGACTTTAACAGAATTATAATATAATGGTTATTTTAGGACTCGAAGCTTGGGCTTCAGGAAGGTTGGAAGACTTTGGAAAACTCATTGCGGCTTCTGGTCGAAGTTCAATTGTAAACTACGAATGTGGTATGCCTTGACTTTCGTATATCAACTTATTAAGAACCTTCCTTGGGCATGCCTCTTTCCTGCTCTCCTCGGTCCATCTTAAAATTATAATTGGTAACTTTGAGTGCTTTTTAGTAATACGATACGTTGTGAAGAGAGCGTACAATTATATCATTTCTGTCACAGCTATCTTTTCTATGCGTGAAAGTTCTAATAAGTGCTACTTCTAACTGCATGCTGTATCCGAAAGTCCCCTTCTTTTATTAACACATTTAATGAAATAACTCCATAATATTTCATTAACTACGTTATTCTGTCTACTCCTAGTTTCTCCATATTACCGATGTTGTACTGAATTATGCAAACATGTCTTCTTTTTACATTTTAGTCAACAAATATTTATTATTCCTCCTATGCCTTGCATCATAAGCATCCCTACTTTTTGTTTTGTTTTTTTTATAATTATTTTATTTTTTTTTGGTAAGAAACCAAACTTTCATTGAGAAAAATGAAATAAAGGTCGTACAAAAAAAAGTCCAATAAAAGGAGACCCAAAACTATAAGAAGGGCTCCAATCCAACAAAATCAAACCAAGACCATAATTACAAAAATGCCTAGTGACCGACGCCCACAAAGAGGTACTAAACCTAGCCACCTCTCGAGTCCCGAATATCATCACAAGAACGCTCCACCTCTCTAAAAATTCTATTGTTTCTCTCCAACCAACCCCTACAAAATAGCAAAAATACTAGCATGCCACAAAATTTTGTCTTTCTCCCGAAAGGCGAACCCAAGAACACCTCCTCAATCATAGCATAACAATCACCCATCCCTACTAATGGTTCCAGCTCGTTGGGTTGGATAAATTCCAGATTTTCCCATTGGATTTGTAAATACCGAACGATAGTGATTTCACAATTCTTTGTTTGAACCGCACAACTTTGGCTTGGCATTGTTGCAAGAATACTTGATTGCTTCAATTTGTTTTGCACTGAAAAATTATATCAACAGCAAAAAACTATAACACCACATATGATTTTCCTCGAAGGTGCGGAGCCACTTGTTCAACTATATGAGATCCTCTTGAGAGCACCTGGAGTATGTGGAGCGCGATTCAGTGGTGCTGGATTTAGAGGTTGTTGTCTTGCTTTCGTTGATGCAGACTGTGCTGCTGAAGCTGTAGAATTCGTGCGTACAGAGTATCTCAAGGCGCAGCCAGAGCTGGCAGGACATATAAACCCAAAGACAGCCGTGTTGATATGTGAGCCAGGCGATTGTGCTCATATCATTTGAGTACCTCCTCCTACAGCCTACTTCTCCAGTATTGATTGGTTTCATTCTTTAATCTTTTTATACTAAAGATTGCATTTTGGTCATTGATTTGTGGCTCCACATGACATCTCACAAACATCTTTTTCGAAAAAGGTACCGAACTTTCATTGAGAATAAATGAAAGAATAAAAGGGCATACAAAAAACAAGCCCAGAAGAGGGTACCGAAGTTTCACTGAGACATCTCACATGCAAGGAGGGACATATTGTATATTCTTTTATAACGTTGTACATGCAATATTCTTGTACCCAAAACAATTGCATGCTTGGAAATGCAGTTTACTATAAAAGAAAGAGTAATGGATGTTATATGAACCAGGAGTATAGTGTTTGGAAGATACCAGGATTTGGATGATCTGCTCACTGCCCGCAGAAAGATTCCATCTGAAAGTGATACCAAATCGATAAATTTGGTCGAAATGTGACTGCAATAAACTGGTATGTCTTTAAGACTTTTAGCTTCATCTATGTTAACGGTAGAGAAGATTTTGTTTTATAAGGAAGGATTGATATCTTTGTCGGTATCAAATTTTTGGTTGAATTACAACTTTAGTTCAACTTAAGTTTGTCTCTTAAGTTTATGTCTATGTCTATTTGACCTCTGAACTTTAAAAGGTGTTGATCCTTAAACTTTCAATTTTTAATTTTGTGTCCATAGGTAATTGAACTTTAAAAATGTCTAATAGGTCTATGAAGTTCAATTTTGTATCTACTTGATCTTTGACATATTTGATTTTTTTTAAAAATTAAATGATTTATTAGATATAAAATTGAATTTTTCAGTCTAATGAGACCCTAATTTTTCAATTTTGTGTCCAGTGACCTATTAGACATAAAATTGGAACTTGAAAGATCTATTAGAATTTTTTTAAAGTTTATAGAGAGTTGGACACAAAATTGAAAGTTCAAGAACCTGTTAGACACTTTTTAAAGTTTAGGAATCAAATGAACACAAATTTAATAGTTTAGAGACTAAACTATCAAATTTATGACCTATTAGACATAAAATTTAAAAGAAACGTTTTAAAGTTCAAAGACTTTTGGACACAAAATTGAAAGTTCAGGAACCTGTTAGACACTTTTTAAAGTTCAGGGACCAAATGAACATAAATTTGATAGTTTAGAGACTAAACTTGTAATTTAACCAAAGTTTTTTCAATCGAGAATAAAAATTAAATTCACGTAGATAAAAGTTTATGGTTGTTTGGGGTACTGATTTGAAGTTGGGTGAATTGTGTTATTATAACTCAATTTATGTTTGGCCATGGACTATTATAATCCTAAGTCTCTGAACTTTAAAAAATTTATAATAGATCTTTTAAATTTAAATTTTATGCCTAATAGGTCATAAATTTGATAGTTTAGTCTCTAATCTATTAAATTTGTACCCCAAACAAGTCCATAAGATTCAAGGGAGAAAATAGATTTGTTGCTCATGAGAAAGTTAAAAGGCAGAAAGGAGATGATAAAAAGACGAGGAAGTTGAGAATCTTTCCGGATTTAGGCAAGAAATGAAAGTTGATTAATCAGTCCATTACATTTCTTTTGCAAATGGTGTTAAAGAGTAATCAAATCAGTAGGGAATTTCAATCATAGCACTAAAGATGATGCCTCCAATTTGGCGAACATCACTGAACCAGTCTCGAAAGTGGTGAATAAAGTAAAGGCGGCTTAGCACTAAAGATTATGCCTCTCATCTTTTACAACATAGAATGTCGTTTCCAAATATTGTGGTTCTTTAATTCATTTCCCATAAGTCAATTTAATTGTTGAGAGAGAAGATGACATCTCCTAAAGATAATATTGAGCTCCTCTTCATATTATCCAAGTTATTTTTATAGCACTTTTGTTATGATAATAAATTCATGAGTGTGAGAAAATAAATACAATTTTAAAATATCAAATGATTATTAAATGGAACTTAGTAGTTGAAATTAGATAGATAAATGATCTTAAATGATAAAGTTATTGTGGCGTTAATTTAACATTGTGGTGTTTGAGATTCAAACATCTCACCTTCTTTTAGGATAATGCATAGGGCTCGTGGTACCTGTTGCCCACTCTTCCTCCTCTGCTTTGAGAACCGTGTGAACGGAGAGTAGGCAGAAGGGAAAGAGGTCCTCATATGGAGTCGCACACTTACTTAAGCTGTGCGGGAGACTATAATGTATGATATTTTAATTAGTTGATTTTTTTTCAAATTGACAAATAAAAAATATTATGATAATATTAAAAATATGATGTGGCATCTTTCTTTATGTGGCTAATTTTAAATGATACAACAAAATTTATTATAGTTAACTAGTTCATTGCTACTTTTTCTTTCCTCTCTAAAAATTTATATTTCTTTGTCCTACTAGGAATAGGAGCTAGGTTTACCCTATCTCCTTCCTCTGCTCTTTTTCTCTCTATCTTTTCCAACCAAACCTTTATATTTTGTTTTAGTGATGTTCGATCAAAAGATTCCAATCTCACCCTATTGTTAAAAAAAAATGTTTAACTGACATAAAATATATATCTTCGACCAACCAAAAGGTTCCAATCTCACCCTACATATTGTTAAAAAAAAAAGAAAAAAAAAGTCGGATCTGCTGACTTAATGACAAATAACTAATAATATTGGCAAAGTTATAGAAGTGAAATCTTTGGGTAACTATGACAATTTCCATGATCTTCCACCATGCATACTAAAACTTTTCAGCCTTCCAAAGATCATAACAACAATGAGAATGAATTTTCCCTTTCCACTCCATCTTCCAGAAAATCCATACCATGCATCTTTGCAAGAGCTATCTGGTTTAAGTTGTCTTTTGCAGCTATACCCAGTTGAGAAGCCAACATTACCATATGCGCTGCAAGTTCGATAATACACATCACATTAGTTTTTTTATAATTCAACAATTGCAGGGTGAGATGAAACTATCGACCTTTAGGATGGTAATTATTGCCTTATATCCTCTGAACTATGCTCAGATTGACGACATGAGCTAGTTTAACTCATGCTAATTTAGTCCAAACATTTCTTAATCCATTGTGCTAATTTAACTCATAAACACTCATAATGTAAATTAATCAAACATATTTCGAATTTGAGTAGTTAAAATTGAGCATGGACTTTTTAAGTAGGGCAAGAAGAAAATAATTGACTTGAAACTTAATTAATTACCTGATCACTTCAAGGGTGATGTTGAGCACTGTAAAGTTGAGAGGATCATCTCTTAGCTTTTCTTTCTCTGTGATGCATATGAGAATGATGAAAGTGGCCAAATAAGAGAGTTGTGAGAGTGTCAAGAATTCCACTAAGTGTTGTCTTTTGCTCTTCCCATTTGGCATTATTAAACCTATCTCTTTATTGCTTATTGGTAAAAAAGTAGTGTATGGAGGGAGATACCTGAAGAAGGCCACCAAAAAATAAATTTAATATACAGGTATGGGGCTCCAACGATACGAGATTATCCGGCCAAACTCTTTAGTCAAACTAACCAACATTCGTTAACCTCAGAGACTCCACTAAAGTCCAAGGGTTGCACTCTCCTCACCGTAGATATATTTCTGTCCTCTTGATATAACCATCATCGGTAAGTCGATCATTCACAGGTCGTTCGTAATTACAGCTGGGTCAAAATAACCGTTTTATCCCCGTAATTACATCTTGTTCCTATTAAGTCCCACTGATCCTCTAATGAACTATTGGTTTGTGGTCCAACCACTAAACCGATTGGTATGTGATCTCATCACTATACCAAGTCCCTTTCGGGCCAATGAGAAGGTGAGATCCCTAGTTCAAGATCCGGAGTCAACACTTAAGGGAACAACCTCTCTCCTAATCCCTCAAGGTGGGTAGAAGTGAATTCCATCTCGCACGACTATGTTCCCAGCTATCTGACCTCTGAATTCAAAATTCTGATATTTTTATCGTTTAAAGTTGATTTTTTTCATTTTTATTTTAAACAAGTTTGGATTCGAAACTCTGACCTCTGGATCAGTTTCGAAACTGATGTCTTGATGGTTTAAAGTTGATTTTTTTTTCATTTTTATTCCAAACATCCACCATTTCCATATATGAAAGTTTATTTTTGCTTTAGAGCTATTCATTCCTATATTCTATTTACACAAATAGTGATGAATGGGAAAAATCCAAAATCAAGTGGGTTCAAAAGAACAAATTCAAGCTCTCTCACTCTCTTAAAAAAAATAAAATTGTCACTTTCATTTACCAAATACCCATTATCTCTACTCTCAATCAATATTTTGTATAATTAATCTCCTAATTAAAGTGAGAGTTTTATTTGAAGCACTAAAATGCTTATCTATTTTACCACCATATATCCACACATGGCCTAGTTGCATCCTACTAGCTAATTTTATTGCATAGCATTCACAAATTTTTCAGGCCAATGACATTACAACACTAGGATTAGTGGAATAAGAACAAATATGACAGATGATTAGATACAACATATAGCTTTATTTGATGAAAACGTCAGTAGCTAGTAGCTACTAAATATACCTAAAATAAAAAAAATATTTAGCTACGTGGACATTTTAATATTTAACTTTTTAAGCTAAGAACATATCTCAATTAAATGCTCCTTATCTTTTATCTTTTAACTGTCTATTAAATAGGATTAGATGCTCATTTTTTTTCCCACTATTTTGACTATGTGCTATGTGACACAACATATAGTTCTAAGATTCTTCTTAATAGTAAATATGTGACACAACATATAGTTATAAGATTTTTTTTAATAATAAAAAAACCTCTAGGTTTAAATATATATATAGATATTTTTATGACATTTAAACTGTATATATATATGCTTAAGTTGACATTCTATTATATTAATTGGAGCATAACATATTATACTTATAATTACAATAAAGGAGTTTGACTCACTAGATAAACTAGTGCAACTTTAAAGTTAAGAAGTGAGCCTAAATTAAGGTTTTTTTTTTTTTTTTTTTTTTTTTAATCTTGAGTTTTAAGTTTAAAATTGTTAACTTCACATCTACATAAATCCATGCACTAACTCTTTCTCTAATTGGGAGGAGTGCATAAAACTATGGTACATAAATTAAAGCCCATGAAACCTATATTTTATTGTATATATATACTAGGATTTTATAAATTATAAACACACAAATCAAATTTAGGATTGATAATATGAGAGCATAGCTTCACTTTAAGGTTTTAAATCCTCTCCTTCCACATGTTCTTAAAAAAAAAAAAAAAAAAAAAAAAAACTTAGGATTTGTACAACCTACTATTTTTGTACAATCCAAATGAAGATTATATTATATCCAAATTTCTTTATTCCAAACTTTATGTCAAGTGTTTAAAACTAACCTCTTACAAATGTCACAAATGTTGCAACCTAACTTTTCACATGTGGCAACTCAACTTTTTAAAGTTTTTAAGGTTATGAGTAAAACTAAAACTTAGTTTAAATTCTATTAATTGTCCTACCTTGAATCTTTTTGACTCGAATAATCTTGTCTAAATTAAAATGGTGGGATTTGGGGGCAGTGCCGCCGAAGTTTACCGTATTTCGACTTTTACTTTATGTATTCTACTCCGTGTCTTATCTTAGCCCATTATGTAGTAGACCAGTAGAAGAAATGATGCCATATATATATAAACCTTTTAATGATTTATCTCTCCCTTGATTTATAATCTATACTCTTTCCTAATTTAAATACAATTTTTCTCTCTACCGGGTACCAAGTAAATCTATGTGCTGATTACGTTTTAGTCTTCGTTTTAATATATATATATTTTTTTGGATTCCCCTAGCTTTTTGAACTTGCTTATTCCTTTTAATTTTTTTTTTTTTTTTTTTTGACAACATGTTCGGGTGGAAGATTGAACCTAGGACCCCTCAGGGTGATACATCATGCGCTGCGCTATTCTGTTGTTGGCTTATTCCTCATAATTCACAATTGTCAACAATAATACCAATATCAAAATCAACTAAAAGAGATGAAGGAATTAAAGGAAGACTCACATCATGACAACAAAGACCACCAAGATCGCCGGCGAGATCACCGATATGTCCACCACCGATTCTCCGGTATGTCTTGAGTTCGTGACCTGAAAAAGTGATCCCACAAACTTCTGGTACGAATTCAGTCCATCCCAAATTCCACCGGAGTTGTTCCATTCCAACGAGCAAAAGATGATCAACTGCAAAACTATGAATCCCACCGCCGTGCCGGCCAACCACCCACACCGGAGCCCCGACAAGAGATGAGAATAGCCCATCTCCGAGTGGTTCTTCAATATGTATCTCAACTCCTTCTTCCCCGTCACCTTCGCCGCCGCCATTATCACCAACCGGAGACCGACCGGATATAAGCAGCCTCCGAGGAGCACCTGTCAAGAATATGGTAATTTTCATGTCAACAAAATTGTATTATAAGAACTCCCTGCTTACAAATGATTGTAATGTCATTTACTTCTCAATTATTCAATATTTAATTTTTTTTATTAATTTTAAAAATTCTAGGATCTATAAGTATTTTTTTTTACATCAAATGCATGTAATGTGAGGATGAGGATTAAACTTCCGACCTCGTGAGAACATACATATTTTCATTGGTTTTACTCTGATATTCACCGGTTGTGCGGGTTTCAACCCACACACTCTAATAAAGATAAAAAAATCACTCATTTTTTCGAAATTGTTTCAAAACTACCCTTATTTTCTAATTTATATTAAAAGAGTAAAACTTAGTTGCAGGACTACAACTATCTTTTGCAGCCAAGTCACGTGACAGATTTTGATTGACTAAGTATTATGTTATTATTTTTAATTAAAAAATCATATTTAATGCGTCACGTCACTTCAACTTTTTTTTCCTCTTTCTCCTTTCAATTTTCGATTTTGGTCTTCCGTATTCAATCCTCTCCAATATCTTTTTTTTTATCAAATCCTATGACAATTTTTAATAATAATAATAATAATAAGATCTATAACCTCACATTTGAAAATGTTTACTAAAATTTGGCAGTAGCAAATCATCCATAAAAAAAAATCCTGCTACAATTTTTAATAATAATAATATCTAAAACCTCACCATTGTTAACATCCTATGACATTTTTTTAATAAAATTCCTCTTTCCTCTTCTATCTAATTTCGGTTTTCATTTCAAGTTTTCAACTCTATTTCACTTCATTTATCATAAAAATAAATAATTAACTATTACCTTTCTAAAATTCTGCAATAAAATTCTTCTTTAAATATTTACTAAGATTTGATAGTAACAAATGATAAAAAGAGATACCGGAGAGAATTGAGGAGAGAAGGGCAAAATTGAAAATTGAAAGTTATGAAAAAGTGGAAAAAATGAAAGAAAAAAAAGTGACATGAGACATTAAATATAATTTTTTAATTAAAAAACTAACATAAAACCTGGCTAATCAAATTCTAGCATGTTGCTCGGCTGCAAAAGATAGTTGTACCGTGCAACTAAGTTTTACTCATATTAAAAATAACCCCTCTCCTAATAACGCTCATTTAACGTACCAGAGCAATGAGTATGAACAAAAGGCCGGAGTTGTTGTTGAAGACGATCATATTTTCATTCGTGGGTATGAATCCACAGTTGGTAAAAGTAGAAACCGTAGAGAAAATTGAAAAAGTAAGGAAGTTGATGCCTTTCCTTTGAAGCACTTTTTTTGCATGGGGGACCATAATGATGTAAATGAAGATCAAACAAGAACCAAAAACATTCGTCGCCAAAAGATATCCGATCACCACTCGACCCAAAAACTTCACACATAATTTTGAGATACTTAACTCATCGATGACGATCGTCGTCGTCGACCCACTTTCTAACTCGAGCGAGTCAATGGGCCGACCAGAACCGACATCGTTTTTGAACCGCCGGGCGAGTTGGAACCCGACGGCGGAGACGAAGACTTCGCCGCCGAGGAACATGAGGGTGGTGATGATGAGGAGTTGGAGGTTAGAGAAAACTTCCATTTCAACGACCGACATGCTCGAAACGGTGACGGCGGAGACGGAAGTGAAGAAAATGTCGAGGTCATTTGGGGAGGAGGTTCTAGTTTTGGTGAGCTTTAGAGCTCCGAAGCCAAAGAGAGAGAGGGTTATGAAATGGAAGAGGTGAGACAAGAAGGGATTGGCGGCCGACAGCGGCAACCGGAGAGACGACGGAGATCGGAGGAAGTAGAGATTTAAGTTCTTCATTTTGGGGGTTCTGCTGCCGTGGTTGGGAGATTTCCGATCGGGGGAAGAAGGAGAGAGTGGAGTGTAGGGGTTTATAAAGAGGAAATTTGGTTGGTGTGATTTTGATTTTTTTTATTCTGATTTTCATATGTACTGTTTACTTTTATTTTTTAATTTTGAGTTTAAAATGTGAGGGAAAGTTTCCAAGATGATATATACTTACTTTATTTGATTTACGTCCGAATTTGTAAAATATATATATATATATTTTTTTACAACAGGTGGAGTAGGAGATTGAACTCGTAATCTCTTGATCACTAGTTTATACAATTTAACTATGCTCGTTGATGCAAAATATATTTATTTACAAAAGTGGACAAAATTAACTGAAAATACATTAACTGTTACAAAAAATCAATAACAAAGAACAAATAAGCGCAAAAGAAATCGACACAGATTTACGTGATTCACTAACGTCGTGTTAGTTACGTCCATGGACGGAAGAGAGAGCAATACTATTACAAAATAAGAGAGAATTACAAAATGACAGATAAGGAGCGGCTGAAGTCATTAAAATATTTATATGACCTAATACAAAATGAGTCAAAATCTAAAACTAATAAATAAAACTCAAACTAGACCTAGCACCGAATCGTAAAGGGTTCTAACAGATTCAAGACATTATAACATTAGCTATATTATATATGGGCTAGAATGAACCAAAACAACTAATCAAAATAGAAAACTTTTGGTGAGTGGTTGACGCAATTATTAATTTTTTTTTTTTTTTTAATAAGTTAGCGCAATTGCTTGTGAGTGGATTGTCTTAACGTTTTGGATAATACTCTGCCAAGGTTATATATGTTTTTTATTTTTTATTTTTTATTTTTTCGCGATGAATAAAATATGTTTTTTTTAGCGAGGTATGGAGAGTTAAACCTCTAATTTGATGGAGACAATACATGTCATTTATTACTGAATTATACTCACTTAACTGAAATTATACTCACTTTTGAAGTATTTATTATCTTTTTCAAATTAAAGATTCGATTTCTTAGTTTGCATACTTTATGAACTAAATAAAATATATAATA
The DNA here is from genome assembly GCA_028017165.1 of Herpetospermum pedunculosum. Classification (NCBI taxonomy): domain Eukaryota; kingdom Viridiplantae; phylum Streptophyta; class Magnoliopsida; order Cucurbitales; family Cucurbitaceae; genus Herpetospermum; species Herpetospermum pedunculosum. The sequence goes on from CM051530.1 coordinate 3,839,636, forward strand.
TCCATCATTTCCTTAGTTTGATTAGTAAATTGAAAATGTTTTCAAAAGGTGGTTACGAAAACAAAGAAAACATATGGGTGAAAGTTACGTAAAACCTAAAATTTCCAAAATAGAAAACAAAAAACAAAGGTTTCGTTTATAGCCACTCTAATTTTGAGAACTTGATTGTTTTATTACAATGATTTTTATTTTTATTAAGAAAATATTAAGAATTTTAGTCAAATTTCAAAAATTATTTTATTTTAGTTTTCAAAATTGTTTATAAAATATAGATAATAAAACAAAAGAATCCATAAGTAGGAGTAGCGTTGTCAACAAGAGCATAACTCAACAGCATGATGTATTTACCGGGGACCTTATGAAACATATGGTTTAAATTATTTAGTTTGGTTTTTATTTCTCTCTTAATATTTTGAACGTTTCAAATTTTTGGTCTTTGTTTTTTTGGAATCATTTTTTAGTTTTTAATTAGCAATTTGAAATTTAAAAAATGTTGGGATTGAACTACGGTAGATGTATTTTGTATAATTTAGTCAATTACAGTTGTAAATTTAGATAAAGATAGAGAATGGCATTTAAACAAAGAAAATTCGAATTCTATTTTATCCAAATCTAATTAGCTAAACGTGCTTGTTTTCTTTTCTTCAGACTACATTTTAAGTTTAAAATATATGAATATAATATTTGTGAATATCAAGTTCTAAATCTATAAAATTTATGAGAAAGAAATTGAAGAAATTAGAGAAATAGCTGGAGAGAATAGTATTTAAAAAGTGGGAATTGGAGTTATGCTTTTTATTCGAATTTAACTATCTAAATGTGGTTCTAAATAAGTGAGCATAACTCCGACCGTAATTGATATGCACTATTCTTTTGAGGTGGGAGGTTCAAATCCCTATACCTCTAGTTGTACTAAGGTCATGTTTACCACACGATAATAGATTTTCCCCAACAACAATTGTAATGAATCGATGAATTAAAGCTTGAGTTTACCATAATACTCTTTCGCTTTAATCGTGTACTGTTGACTCGTTGTAACGTTAAAGTAATGAATTTCTCTTTTTTCTCCACAATTTGTTATCTTTTATCCAATACCATAATACGCTTTAATCTGTACTGCGATGAGACGTGAAATGATTTGTTGAAAGAAAAAGAAAATTCACTTCTTGAAAGAGAAAGAAAAATAAAACCTATTGCTTGAAAGAGAAAAAAAAATAAGAAAACCCATTTTTTTAAAGAAAAAAAAAATTCATTTCTAACGTATGGGTGGCGGCGGACCGAAGTGAGGTGGGCAACGATGACAACGAGATTGGCTGGAGTGAGGTGGGCGACGACGAAGTTGGCCGGAGGAGGGGAGAAGAAGAGAGGAAGAAGAAGGTGAAGGAGATGATCAAAAGAAACTCATTTCTAACGTATGGGCGACGACGACAACGAGATTGCTGGCTGGAATGAGGTGGGCGGGAACGAGGTTGGCCGGAGGAGGGGAGAAAAAGAGAGGAAGAAGAAGGTGAAGAAAATGGTCATGACGTCTTTGCATTTCAAGGAAAAGAGAGAATTGAGCAAACATGAAAAAAAATAAACAAAAAAAATGGATGTGACCCATGGTAGAGGTACTTTGGGTGTACTCCAATCTCAAGCTGTCGAGGCTTGCCAAAATAAATTTATAAAACCCGTAGTTTTTAGCTTTGCAGCTAGCGGTAACGGGGTCGAACCACAAAGAAAGAATAAGAATTGAAATTACTTGTTTGAGATGCAATTAAGTTGATTGGAAGATTGTCACAAAACAAGGAGGTTTTTAATCATGCAAATTGAGCTGAAAATGCGTTAACGGAAAAATACGAATGAGATTGAAAAGTGTTGGATTTCGGGGATTTCAGGACTTTGCTAAGCATAATAATGTTCATCATTTAATTCTAAAGTATGGCTATCAATATTACATGCACGTGAACGGTTTGCCCGGGAACCCTAAAGCAACCGGCTTCATAATAATTAATTAGAACTTCGCAATCCTAACTAAACAGTGTTCGCAATCAAATTAGAGTGATCAGCCCCAAATTAACCCCAAACAGTCACTAGCGCTCCACGACGAACGTTCAATTATACATCCTAAATGTTAACTGACTACCCGACAACCCTAAAGTAATCAACATTCAGCATGAATAACACGATGCTTCGATTTGTTCTATTGTTCTGTGTTACTAAGTCGACAAGGAGAGGCACGACATCGCTAGTCTATAACAATAACACATGCTAGAAAGCGAGATTGTCCGTCTAGAAATCTAACGTATGCATAGATTAAGCAAGAACAAATAAATGCATACAATAAATCAAGCCAAAACAGAACCAAGATGCATAATTATCAAAACATTAAGGCTTAGCAAAAATCCCTAATCGGTCTCAAATCCTACACGTTTACCTTAGCCGACCATGGAGAAATTGAGCACAATAGCATCCATGGAAGCCTTGGCCATCATCCCAAGCAAAATATAAAAAAAAGCTTAAAAAACGCCTAACAATAGCGGAAAATCGAGAGAAAACAACAGAGAAGATGATGAAAAATCGTCCTTACAACCTATATAATCCGTCGTAGCGTCGCGACGCTGCGACCTAAAAATCTCAGCGCGCGCATCGCGATGGCGTCGAGACGCTAGGCCAGCGTCTCGACGCTGCCCCGATAAATTTCAGTGCGCGCCTCTTTAGAGCGTCTCGACGCCGGGCAACGTTAAGCAGCGTCTCGACGCTTGCTCTCGGGTTTGGGGCTGGAAAATTGCCTTTGCATGGCAATTTTCTCCAAATCTTCCTTGTTGAACCTCCCCATCTCCCGATGCAATTTCGGAGTGCTAAAACAGCTTCCTTAGCCACGAAACGCATCCAATTGGCACCATGAGCTCTATGCCGCAAAACTCCTATAAACAAGACAAATTAAACAATTAATCACGACTTATAGCTAGAGTTAGGGAGTGATAATTAGCTCCAAAATGGAGTTATCATCCCATGTAATAATAAATAGTAATCTAATTGAGCATCTCCCATGTGGTAGAGAAATGCGAGATTACATATTTTGAGATGAGATCCACACTTTAATTATGTTGATTTTGGTAAACTAAACGTCATCGTAATCGATGTGGATCCCACACCATTCGAATTATCATTGATTAATGGCATTTGTAGGGAAGTAAACGTACCTAATTTTTTTTAAATGTGCTCGAATAACTAATAATAATAATATTATTATTATGTATATAAATAAAATTAAAATGATAAAAAAAAAACGTGTTATAAATAATTAAAATAAACCCTCGTCAAAATCAGAAGGAAGAGTATAAAGGTAAATGTATGAGGAATAAGAATAACTAAATTAAAGGGACGAGACAAGACCTAATTGGATCCATTTTTTTTTTTTTTTTTTTTTTTAAAGGGAGGCATCAAACCTTGAGAGAGATGTTATATATAATTTTTAAAAAATTTCAACTTATACTCGTGATATTAAATTTTCGTCGACATGTCGATATTTCCATCGACATTTTCATATATTCCTAGGTTCGACATCGACATGAAGGGTGAATCAACATTTCTATCGTACCGTACAAAATCAATGAAATATTAAAAAAACAACAACAAAATAGAACCTAACGCGAATATAATATTATAATAAATATATTTTAACTCATTTAAAAGTGTATAATGTTAATTTATTAATTAAATTAAATTTTTTAATAATTTTTTTTTCCACATCACCTTTCCATTAAGATTTAAGTGAAAAATTGACAAAGACAAAAAAAAAAAAAAAAAAAAAAAAAAAAAAAAAAAAAAAAAAAAAACATCCACACACGAAATGTAAAACAAAAAAAAAAAGTTGAATTTAAAATTTTAGAGACTCAAATGCTACAAAATCCAAACTTCAGGAACCAAAAAATGTAATTTACCCTTAAAAAAATGTTAAAATATTAGGATCTAAACTATTGAAGTATTTAAATAAGGACTGGTTGCACAAATAGTAATCAGACCCAAACTAATTGCAAAATTAACAAACTTTAAAATGTTTTGCAAATATGGCAAAAAAATCCGTTTTTATCACTGATAGACTTTATTATATCATAGACTTCTATCAGTGATAGACTATTATCTCTGATAGACTATTATCACTGACAAAAATCTATAAAAAGCTGAGGTGATCAGCGATAGACTTCTATCAGTCATAAGATATCAGCGATAAACTTCTATCAGTCATAAGATATCCACGATAGAAATTGCTATATCCGCAAAATTTTTAAAAACATGCGCAAACAATAAGTCTTAAATTGTCATTTACTACAATTTTCCTTTAAATAATATGGACTAAATTGAATAAACACAAAAACATTAGAGATTAAAAATAAATATTTGACCTCTTATTTTATTTTATTTTAAACTTACATTTAACCTCTTATTTATATATTTAAGATCTTCATTTTAATTGATTTGAGGTGATTTTCATTTCTCAATGTAAAAGAATTCCTAGCTTATTTTATTATTATTTTTTAAAAAAATCATAGCTTATTTCTTTTATTTGTTTTTGATGAAAATCTTAGCATATTTAAAATGGGACGATGCGATGCGAGGAGTATAAAAAAGATGAAATGTTTCGTAGAAGTATCAACTTAAATTTTAAGTTGGAAATTCCTATTAAAATGCAAGTGTGTGCTAAAACTCTTTGTATTCCTTTGATAATCTTTTATTTTTTTTTCGATGATTTCTCATTAGAATATGATGTATTTATACAACCCTAATCTCTCAAAAGCATATAAAAAAACTAACTGAATACTAACTAAACTCTAACTAGTTTTCTAATATGATAATTTCCTAATAAGCTCAATTGACATAAATTTATACCCATGACTAATAGATCATGAGTTCAATCATCGCATTAATTAAAATATCGTGTTTACCAAACTAATTATAGTTGAGGTTATGAGTTCAATTCTCGCATTAATTAAAATACCGTTGCAAAAATAAATCTACACGAAAATATAATGATAGAATTAGTACTTTGTCAATTATTCATATGTCGTTAGTGAAAATTCATGAAAGTTTGGATTCATTTCAAAATATAGATTAGTTCTTTTTTTTTCTTCATTTTATTTTTATTATTATTTTAAAAAAAAAAAAATTCAGCGATTGTGAGGAGTGGAAGATCGAGAGTGAACCTTCAACTTTTAAAATAATAATTAATATTTTATCTATTAAATTAAGTTGAGAGATTAAATTAAGATCATAATGCAAGATTATAATAATTATATTATATGGTAATTGTAATCTATTAATTAAATGATGGGGTCATGTCCACTTCTTATATAACAACACACTCTTCAAATCAATACTACTACAAAGTGCCCATCCTCTCTCAACATATAAATAACAACAACAAATAAACATATATTATTAATAAAATAAACAGAAGATAGAAAATAAAAAGGTTAACCCTTCTCAAAAAAAAAAAAAAAAAAAAAAAAAACCAAAAAAAATCTCAATCCTTTTCCTTTTATTTGTGGAATTGTCTTATTTAAGATAAAATTCAATTTTATATCTAATAAATCGACTAATTTTATTTTAAAATGATATTTTAAATTTAATAAAAATTTATTAGTTGGTTGCATAAATAACAATAAAAAATAACAAAAAAAAAAATATAACAAAATATAAAACCAAAAAATTAGTGATAGTCACACATAAACTGTTATCGCTGATAGCTAGACATTGATAAAATGACTATTACTGATAGACTATCAGCAATAGTCATAGACAAAATTTTATTAAAAAAAATAGAAGTGTACCGGTAACTATCATTGATAGTCATTGATCGACAATATATTAGTGTCTAAAAAAAATGTCATATTTGTAAATCTTTTTTAAAAAATGTTATATTTACAATTATTTTACCTTAAATTGACACCTAGTGTAATTTTTTGAAATCTATTTGATACAAAATTAAAAATTTAGAAATTTATTATATATTTTTAAACTTCAGAGATCTATTAAACACAAAATTAGAAGTTCGATGATTTATTGAACATTTTTTAATGTCCATGGACTTCTTAGACATAAACTTAAAAGTTGAGGGATTAATTATAATTTAACCTTATATTTTTATAATTACTATAATTGTTACAAACTTAAATGGTTCAGGGACTAAATGTTAGTCCAAAAAGTGTTTTTTTTTTAACCAAAATCTATTTACTATATAATTTTTCTACTAAATAGGCCTAATATTTTTCATTTGATTAACTGTATTAGCTAATTATATTACAATTTAAAATTAGATAAAAATAGGAGAAAATGAATGGAGTTTTCGAGTGGGTATAAGAGACAATTTGTGAGATTTAACTCAAAATAGAAAAAAGAAAAGAAAAATGAACCAGCCACTAAATTAGTAGTCAACCTGAACCTAACTAATAATACAATTATTAACAATTTTTTTTTAAAATTCTCAATTTGGTTATAAATAATCATTAAAGTTTTTAATTTTACCCTTAATAGATTAAAAAACCCCAAATTAAGTTATTTCCTAAAAAATTTATTAACATAAATTTATTTTGTAAGAAAAACTATTAACAGAAATTTATATATTGTTAAATTATTATTTTATTAACATATGTTTCAACACAAATATTTTACTTGAATGCTACTGATTAACAGATTAACACCAATTCATTCATGGACAAAATTTTATTCGCCTAATTTCGTTGATATCGAATTCTGGATCGATGGTGAATTTATATAAAAGTGGAAATCGATCAAATGCCCTACAAAACAAAAAAATTGTGGACTGATGTGGTACTAAGTTACTTACACTCCGACGCTCAAGTTAGTATCATATTTGTGAATGACTTAGACAAAAAACTAGGATTATTTTGGACGTACATCCTTCGTCTCACCTTCTTCCGTTATTTATAGGGAGGTCTCGTAGTGTAATTAATTTGAGATCGTGTGATATCCGAGATTTTTGGGATACTTCAATAATCAGGAGAGTGAGAGGAAAGACGTCAGACTAGGCTCGAGGTTGGAATCACCGACTCGTGAGAGTCGAGCTCCCTTCCAGGCTAGGGTTGGGTACGGTTCAAGGGTCGATCTCAAGGGCTTTAGATGACATTTCTTTCTCTTTCTAATTTTCATCCATTCATTTGGTAGTATTTCATATAATCAAGTTTTATCATTAACTTATTTTAACATTCTATCATAAATGAAGAACTATATCGAAAAATATTAATACATAAAAGACTAAAATAGAAAAGAAAAAACATGGAGACTAAAACATGTATACCGCTAAGAAACCGTGTGACGAGCCACGACAACCCTTTTTTTCCTCTCTCTCTCTTTCATTCTCTTCTTTATAAATCACAAAACCTTTGTTTACCCAAAAAAAACCACAACTTCTTTTGAAGTTGTAAACAAAATTCAGAACCTCTTCGAGAAAAACTAGAAACACCCACAAAACAAAAGAATGAGGCATTTTCAGGCCAAGAAAAACTTGGTTTTTCTCTTGCTCGCCATTGTGTTCATGCCTACTCGTGGCCTCGAGAATACCGTTCAGCCCATCCATAATACCCCAATCAATACGGTTCTTCTTCCAAATTTTCTCTTTTTCTTATTATTATTCTATCTCTTCTTTATTAATTTGGTTTTTTTTTTATCAAACGGAGGTTGAACCTCCGACCTTGAGAGAAAAAGAATATGTCAATTAACGCTGAGTTATTTTTGATTTCTTGATTTGGTTTTGTAGAATAAAAATTGCAGCAGACGATGCGAATCCGAATTTTGTACGGTGCCTCCACTTTTGAGATATGGAAAATATTGTGGGCTTTTGTATAGTGGATGCCCTGGAGAACCCCCTTGCGATGATTTGGATGCTTGTTGTATGAAGCATGATGCCTGTGTTGTCGCCAAGAACAGTGAGTTCTCTTTCTTTTTCTCTTTTTATTTTCAGTTATACGATACTTGTTCACACACGAGTCAATAGAAATAAATCATTTGAGAATCGAGTTGATATAATATGGCTGACGATCCTCCTATCTTGTTGTTCTTGGATGATCAACCACCGTTTTTAGAAGCGGTTGTTAATGTGGCATTCTCATTGAATAACTTTTCTCGATGAATGGGAGGTTTTCTAAGATGTGGATTAGTTTTAATGGTCTATTTCCATGATTTTCCATAGATAAATGTGGATTCCATTAAATTTTTTAAGATAAAATCATAAAAAAATACACCTAAACTTTGTGTTTGTTTAAAATATATTTATATTCTTTCAAAAGTTGCAATATTATTATTATTATTCACGATCTTTCATAAAAATTTCAAAACAATTACTATTGAGGAGAAATATGTTAGATGTTGAATGAAAAGTCGACATAGCGGTGCTTGGAAAGTTTTTTTTTTCAGTCGGGATTCCTCAATTTCCTGCCCAGGTCGTCTTTAATTTGTTGTTTCTCGGTCGCGGTCTTGGCCGGGATCGTCACCTGAAAGGAGCAAGGAAACATTTTTTTTTTTTTTTAAATGGATCATTTATATAAGCCCAAAACATTTTTGGATAATTTTCAACAATTAAATAATAGGCCAAAGTATTGTACCTTTCAAACATGTTTTACACCAAAAACACAGCCACTTTGTATCTTGCAGCTTCTATTTAGTTTATATTATTAAAGTGTTGGTATAATTTTGATGTGACATGTTTATATTAATAAGTTTTGGCATAATTAGTATGATTTGATAGATAATGGACATGTCACCACATTGTGTTTTGTTTATAGAAGTATGATTCAAAGATTAGGGTTGTAATTGAAACTTTTTAGAATTTGAGAGATGGGGGAGAAATTTGGAGATTGAAGTTAGGGAATATAAATTCATAAAGTAATGGTTAAATTATAAGTTTAGGCTCTAAACCTTTAAATTTTGTGTTTAATTTTTTTTTTTTTTTTTTTTTTTTTTTAATTTTAAAAAATGTCTAATATGACATTGAACTTATCTCTTAGTCAAACATACAACTTTATGTCAATTGAGTTATGTTGGGTTTGATTACTTATTTAGTCTTTAAACTTTTAAAATATCATGTCAACATGTGAGCATAACATTCAAAATATCTATAATTTTTTTTTTTTTTATCGAAATTAATCATTTTGGATGTTGTCTTTATTTCACTTTTAACTAATAGATAACGTAGTTTCGATGGTGTGTATAGTGTTGACATGAACTAGTATTAAGTGAGCAAATATTATAGCACAATATAATATTAAGGACTAAAATAGACATTTTCAAAGTTTAAAAATTAAAATTGTCATTTTGTAAAAAACTTAGATACTTATAGAGATTTTGAATGTTGAAGAACAAAATCATGTTAACATGAGCATAACTCAGATATAAGTGTGAACATAATTATAAAATTTTAGTTAATATATCTGCTACTACTTTTTTTTTCCTTTTTTTCGTTTCCTTTTAGTTTTCTCTTCTTCCTTCTTTTTTTTTTCTTTTCTTCCCTTCTTTTTCTCCATTTTTTTTTCTCTCTCTTTTTAGTTCTCCTTAGTTTCAGATCTGAAACAAAGGTGGACTTCTTCCTTTCAAATCTGTGAAAAAGAAAAAGAAGAACGTGATGAAAAAAATCTTAGATCTGAACTGACGTTTTAGATTTGAAATGAAGAAACCCACCTCTAAAACAAAGGAGAACGAAAAAAAAAGAAAAAAAGGAGAAAAAAAAGAGAGAAGAAAATAAAGAAGAGGAAGAAGAAGAGAAAACTGAAAAAAGAAAAAAAAACAAGTAGTCGCCAATGGTTGCGACGACATCGGTGACAGTGACTGGCAACAACGCCGACAACCATAGATGATGGAGGAAGAAGGATATTAGATGAGGAAGAAAGAAGGAAGGAGAACTAAGAAGAAAAAAAGAGAATATTTTTTTAATTAAAAAAAAGTGGTCACACCAGCTTCTGTTAGATAATTAACGACCAAAATGCTACCAAATACAAACCTAAAATTATTGAGTTTAAAATCTTAAAGACCTAAATGCTATCAAACCCAAACCTTAAGGACTAAAAATATAATTTGCCCTAACTAACAAACTAAGTAAAACAAAACCAAACAACTAATAATGATTAAAACAATAATGGGAACAACCAACTCAAAAAATAATAATAATAAACAATAACAACTAGAACATAGTTCAACTGATTTGAGCATTATATCATTGACTTCAATGTTAGGAGCGTGGGGATTAGGGTGATGAATTCAAACTCAGATCTTTTGATGGATGATATAGGCCTTAACCAGTTAAGTTTGCTCAGATTTACAAATATTATAAAGTTAGAGAAATGAGTATGATACGACTACTTTTTTGGTCTAATAAGATTATTAGTTACTAGCTTGATGATCATTCGAACATATAGCTAACAAATAAGATATTAATTATCAATCCAAATGTCGATGGTTCGAATTTCCACCTCCCTAAAATGAACGAGGTTGATTTTATAGTTCTCAAAAACAATAGTTTGTGCATGCATGTATAAAATGGTTGAGGTGTGTATTTGGGTTGCATGCAGATGACTATCTAAGCCAAGAATGCACCCAAAGCTTAATGAATTGCTTGGAGAAGTTCAAAAGATCAGAAGTAGCTCCTTTTGAAGGAAACAAATGCCAAGTTCATGAAGTCATTGATGTCATCTCCTTTGTCATGGATGCTGCCCTTATTGCAGCCAGAATTTTTCGCCAGGCCTAGCTTACTGCTTACATACCCTTCCAATTCTTTTTCCTTTATTTTATTTATTTTATTTTTTCCCTATTGTAATTGATCCATTCATTTCCCCTATTTGTTCTCTTCCTTTCTTTTTTAATTTATAAATTTTATATCAAACGTAATTTTAATCTTTATCGTGACAAGTTTTGTGAATTGAATCTAGAATAATGTATGCAATAACAACACATGAATTTATATTCTAACTCATATGTAACTGAGTTTATTATTTAGTAACTTATTTTGGCTTCAAACAAAAAAAAAAAAAAAAGTAACTTATTTAGAAATATTATTAATATTTATATTAAGTAGAATAAACAAGATTTATTAACAACAAGCTTAATAAATCAAAAATAATAACAAATGTTTGTTACGTCACCAACACCGTTGAGTTTATTACTTTGTAATTGAGTTCAATATGTATGTGATTCAAACATCTTACCTATTAGATCAAGAGTGTATGTCTTCAATAGGTGAACTATATATATTCAAGTTTATCACCGCAAGCTCTTCCAAGTTTCAACCCACCTTCTTCCCATTTTCCCTCTCCTCGGAATTATAGGGCCAAGCAATGGCGGAGGCAAATCCACGACGCTTAGAGCTCTGAATCGGCTGTGGGAACCGCCGGGAGAAACAATGTAAGAAAATAGATTTTTTTTTTTTTTTTTTTGAATGGTCTAGAGCATGGTATTAAATTTTTATCGACATTTCTACATATCCATAGGTTCAACATCAATATGAGAGGTGAATCGACATTTCTATCATATCGTACAAAATCGATGAAATATTAAAAAGAAGCTTAAAAAGAATTGATATAGTTACTATCTATACTAATAAGATGTATATTTTTTTTTTCAGTGGCTCAATCATAAAAACTACTCCAAAGTTAAGCGTACTTAACTTGAACATTTTGAAAGAATGGGGATTGATTTAGGGTTTAAAGTTTAGGTTGACAATATTTTGAAACTTAAAAATCACACCTAAACCAGTTAAAATTTGTGACCAACTTGCATTTGTTTAAAATAAATAAATATTTCCTTTTTATCCTTTAGCCTCATTTTCTTCGTAAAAGATTCTTTTGGAACTTCCTTGTCGGCACACGAGAAAGAATGGAAGATAATTCTCTTTTTCTATAGGGAGAGATTTGTCATTGAAAGTTGTCCAATAAGTTTCAAAATGAATCATATGATGACATTATAAATAAAATATTGACAAGACATCAATAACACGTCATTTTTAATTCACCTATCATTTTAAAGGAAAAAAAAATTGATGGTTCTAATTTTTTTTTTTTTTATTTATTTTAAATTTCAATTTAATCCATATAATTTTAAAATTTTCTGGCTAAAAAATAGTTAAATGAAATTAAAATCGAGAGATTAGAACAAACAAAGCCGTTCGGCTCCCACCGCGCACTCCGAGTGATGCAGCTAAATCAAAGTGGGATGGAAGATTGAACCTAAAACCTCTTAGTTCGATACATCATGTCAATTAAACTATATTATGTCAATTAAGCTATGGTCTAGGCTAATTCAATTAGTTAAAACATCGAACCTAAAACCTTTTAGTTCGATACATCATGTCAATTAAGTTATGCTCTAGACTAATTCAATTAGTTAAAACATTAAAAAAAAAAAAAAAAAAAAAATCGAAACTTTAAATCTAATTTGGTTAAACTAAAAGAATTTGCAATAAACTAATATTTTCTCTTAATGGATGTACTTGGCTAACTATGTTGCAACGAAATAAATTAGGGAAAAAATCAGTTTATACCCCTAAACTTTGAGGGTTGTATCAATTAAAACCCTAAACTAACGATCATATCAATTTAAACCCTAAACTTTCATAAGTGTATCAATTTACACCTTCTATTAGAACTAATTTGAAAAAAAATCCATTTAAACGAGTGAAAATTTATAATTTTAACAATTAAACTCATAAACTTTCATAATTGAATCAATTGTATGAAAGTTTAGGGATTTAATTGATCAATTACAAATCTCCACACGTGTGAAAACTAACATTTTTCTAATGGAGGGTGTAAATTGATACACTTATGAAAGTTCAGGGTTTAAATTGATACAATTGAAAGTTTAGGGTTTTAATTGATACAACCCTCAAAGTTTAGGGGTATAAATTGATTTTTTCCCAATAAATTAATAGCGAATTTAAACATAATTGAGACATATATTGATATCTTTTCTTATGGATAAAAAATGTCAAATTAATAGTCTAATTAAAGAAGAAAAAAATCAGACCGAGCATAGCTCAATTGACATAAAATTGTGTCACTAACTAAGAAGTCAAGAGTTTAATTCCTCACTTTCCATTAATTAAATACCTTTTTGCAAAAAAAAAATGCTAAATATATATAATATTCCTAATATAATTTTGAAAAAAAAATCTTTTTGTCTTTAGGTTTTGAGCATAGTTTCTATTTGGTCCATAAGTTTCAAAATGTTACATTTTTACATCCAATTTTGAGTTTGGTTTTTATTTAGTCCCTCAATTTTTAAAGGTTACATTTTTAATCTCTGGGTTTTGAGTTTAGTTTCTTTGTCCTTAGGTTTTGAGCCTAGTTTCTATTTGGTCCATAAGTTTTAAAATGTTACATTTTTACCATTCAATTTTGAATTTGGTTTCTACTTAGTCCTACCTGAATTTTTAAATGTTACATTTTTATCTCTGAATTTTGAGTTTAGTTTACATTTGATCCATAAATTTCGAGATCTTACACTCAAAACTTAGAGACCAAAAGAGTATATTTTTTCCTATATTTCTTTTAATTTTATTTTGTTATGTAAGTTTATCACCAATAAATTTTAACATTGACTAATAGTAAGACTAAATTAAAAATGTTTATTCTTGAAGAGTTGAATTAGAAAAATTAAACAATACAAACAAAATCGAAAGAAGAAAGAAGAAAAAGTTAACTTAAGCATAAGTTAATATATTATATCTTCAACCAAAATGTCACAAATTCAAATATCATCCCCACATTGAAATAAAAAAAAAAAAATTGGAAGAAGAAAAAGACAGTAAAAGAAAGTGTTGAAACACCTTGAATCTATTATCTAGCTCTACAAATGACTTAGAATGAGAGTCGCTGACATTTTGTATCTGAGCTTTTACTATTTTGTGTCTCATTAGAAAAGTGTCATCAATAGACTTTCTAATAACTTATGGTCCCTTAAACTGTAATCTCTCTTAAACTATAATACAAATGTGTTTTCTCTCTTTTATTAGTAGATGTAACTAATACATTATTAGTAAACCACGTAAATATATATATATTTTTTTTTGGAGAATTGTATAATTGACCCAGTATTTTGGGTGGATTGTCAAAATGACGTGGATCTAAAAAAAGGCAGACCTTTGACATCATCATTTTTTTTATAATATTATTTTCTAGCTCTAGTTGTGGGCTGGTCTCACTCTAGCTCTAGCTTCATTTTAGATCTGAAGTTTTTTTCAAATTCGAGACTAGCTCGCAGCTAGAGCGAGACCAGCCCGCAACTAGAGCTAGAAAATAATATTTAAAAAATGATGATGTCAGCAAAGGTCAATTTGACTTATTTTTCAGATTCGGGTCAGTTTGACAAACGGACAAAAATAGGGATCGGTCCTACAATTTTCCCTATTCTTTTGTCGTTTTTATTCTTTGTTTGTCGATCTTATTAGGGTTTGTCATTAAAAAAAAAAAAAAAAAAAAAACGGAAAATAGATTTTAATTTATTGATTGATTTTTGATCACGAGGGAAGAAGGAGAGCCACGAAGGCCACGATTGGCCTTACACGCCAATCTCTCATCTATCTTTCAATCAAATTGGCAAACGTTTCCAAAAAACGGTGTCACGAGCCACTATAAACCAAAAGCACTTTTCTTTTACCCAAAAACCCACCATTTCTTTTCAATTTGTAACCAAAATTCTGAGCCTTTCCGAGAAAAACGAGAGCGACCCACCAAAAAAAAAATGAACTTCAACTTAGCTCTTCTTCTCTTGCTCGCCATTGCCTTTGTTCCGACTACTCATGGCCTCAACATCGGCGTTCAGGCCCTCGATGCTTCAATCACTATGGTTCTTCTTCTTCCAAACTTGTTTTTTTAATCTACGCCAATTACTGTTGAGTTATGCTCGTGTTCGTGTTCGTGTTCGTGTTGATTATTGATTTGATTTTGTAGAGTAAAGACTGCAGTAGGAAATGCGAGTCGGAGTTTTGTTCGGTGCCTCCACTTTTGAGATATGGGAAATATTGTGGGCTTTTGTATAGTGGCTGCCCCGGAGAACGCCCTTGCGATGGCTTGGATGCTTGCTGTATGAAGCATGATGCCTGTGTTGCTGCCAAGAACAGTCAGTTCTCTCTCTCTCTCTTTTTCTATTCCCAACAATACTTATCTACACACGAGTCAATTGCTAAATTATTTAACGAGTTAGGTAGACAATCTTATACCGTTAGATTAGATATAGGAAATGTTAGGCGTCGAAGATAGATTTTGGACGGTTATTATTTTAGGACCACTTATAATGGAATAATTTTGTTGAATAACTTTTTGGGGTTAACGGAACTTTTTGTATCTGTCTTAATCAGTTGAGCTATATTCGAAACTAATTTTTTTTTTTTTTATGTGTTTCGATGTCAAAATTGAAAAGTGTGGATCCCATTAAGATTTTTTTAGGGGCTAAGAAAAGAATAAACCACATCAAACAGCAATAATAAGATTATGAGCTATTATTGGGTAGGCAAATGGCAAGTATTGTTCCTTTCAAACATGCTTTTTTACACCCAAATTATGTACCACACTTTGGTATAACTTTGTCAATTTTGATGTGAAAGAGAGTTTGATAGCTAATGAAAACATGTCACACCAAGTGTTTTCGTGGTCGGTAGTAGGAATTTGTACGACTATGATTCAAAGATTAGAGATGTAATTAAAATTCTTTCGGATTTGAGGAATGAGAAGATATGATGATTGGATTTGAGGAATGAGAAGATATGATGATTGAAGTTAGAGAATAAATTTATACTTGAAAAAAATTTGGGTGTAGTCGGGATTACATTCATCTTTTTTGCAGTTCATCCAGTTGTCTAACCATAGTTTGCCACGTGACAAAGATTTTTTTTTTTCAAAATTTTTTAAGGTTTTTTTACTATGTGATTTGAGTGGGCTGCAAAAAGATGGGTGTAATCCAAATCTTATCCTTTATAAGAGTAAAACTTGCTTACAGCCCGGGCTACAAGTATCTTTTGCAGCCCAACACCTGTCACGATTTGATTTGCTGAATATTTATATTATTTTTTAAATAAAAAAAACTCTTCACGCCCGTTTACTTAGATTTTTTTCTTCAGTAACTTTCTCTTTCTTCTTCGTTACATAAACAACTTCTCCTATCTTCTTTCTCTTTCTTCCATTTCTATCTGCCATGACCTTTGTTTTCAATTTCATCTCTCACTCTCTCTTCCTTACTCTACAATAAGTATTTTTTTTTTTTTTTTAACTATTTTTTTGTTAAATAATGAAAATTGATTCAAACACAATATGTGGCAAAATTGTGTCCATAGGATTTGCTTGGAGATCAAGGAACATTTAGGGCCATTAGATCTTACACTTCATCCAAAGTCAAGTAGGTGGCACAATTGTGGCCATAGGATTTGCTTGGAGATTAAGGAAGATTTATGGCCACTAGATCCTACACTTCATCCAAAGCCAATATGTGGCAAAATTATGGCCATACAAGTTGCTTGGAAATCAAGGCTCTTTGGACTATAAATAGGTGGAGCACCATTGTTGGCATATCATCCCAAAACTTCCAAAGTGAGTGTGAGATAAAAATAGAAAGTGAGTTTCTTCTTATGGGAGAGTTTGTACTTCCACCATAAGAGAGAAAAGTTGTAACTTCTATTTTTATAGTGGAATTCTTCTATCCTTGCCCGTGGTTTTTACCCTAATTTGTTTAGGGGTTTTCCACGTAAAATCATCGTGTGCTATTCCTTCTCTTCTTCTTCGTTATTATTGATCTCAATCTATTGTAGGTGCGATCTTGATCCATTAAGTCTCGTTCCAATTACAACAAGTGGTATCAGAGCCAAATTTTGGGTGTTAATATCTACTTATCGTATGCTCTGTGGTTACCACTAAGTGGATCCTCCACATCAGAAAATAAGTTAGATATTTTTCACCCTTATTGAAAGGAACGAAGATTGTTTGTCGTTCTTGAGAGAAGTAATGGCGGCAAAGTTCGAGATTGAGAAGTTCAACGGGACCAATTTCTCGTTATGGAAGTTGAAGATGAAGGCTATCTTGAGAAAAGATAATTGCCTTGCAGCCATCAATGAAAGGCCGGCGGAAATCACAGATGACAATAAGTGGAACGAGATGGACGGGAATGCTATTGCAAATCTTCATCTAGCACTTGCAGATAAAGTATTGTCAAGCATAGAGGAGAAGACAACCGCAAAGGAAATTTGGGATCATCTCACAAAATTGTACGAGGCCAAGTCACTTCACAACAAGATTTTCCTTAAGAGGAAACTCTATACTCTTCGGATGTCAGAATCTACTTCAATGACAGAGCACATGAACACGTTGAATACTCTATTTTCTCAACTCACATCATTGGGTCATAAAATAGAGCCAAATGAACGTGCTGAACTTCTACTTCAAAGTCTTCCTGATTCGTATGATCAACTTGTCATCAACCTGACAAATAATGTTCTCACCGACTATCTAAACTTTGATGATATTGGAGCTGCTGCCTTGGAAGAGGAAAATCGGCGCAAGAACAAAGAAGATAAGTTGGCAAGCTCACAACAAGCAGAAGCTCTGGCGGTGACAAGAGGCAGATCAACGGAACGTGGCTCAAGTGGGAGCCAAAATCAAGGAAGGTCAAAATCAAAAAGTAAAAAGAACATGAAGTGCTATCATTGTGGCAAGAAGGGTCATCTGAAAAAGGATTGTTGGAATCTCAACAAGAAAGATTCCAATCCTCAAGGAAATGTAGCAAGCATCTCAAATGAAGATCGTGTCTTGTCTTGTGAAGCAGCGACAACTTTTGAAGGCAGGAAAAGTTTTGCTGATGTATGGTTCATCGACTCAGGAGCCACTTATCACATGACTCCTCGACGAGAATGGTTTCATCATTATGAACCAGTCTCTCAAGGATCTGTGTTCAGCTGTAGTGACCATGCCTTGAAGATTGTCGGTATTGGAACTATTAAGTTGAAGTTCCACGATAATACAATTCGTACAATTCAACAAGTGCGACATGTAGAGGGCCTGAAAAAGAACTTGCTCTCATTAGGTCAACTCGATGACCTAGATTGCAAAGTCGTAGTTGAGAAAGGAATCATGAAGGTGATTCGAGGTGCGCTTGTACTTATGAAGGGAGAAAAGGTGGATACAAACTTGTACATGTTGGAGGGAGAAACTCTGCAAGGAGGAGAAGCATCAGTTGCCTCAAGTAGCCCAAGTGAAAAATTGTCAATGATGTGGCATCAGAAACTTGGACATATGTCCGAACAAGGAATAAAAGTTCTTGCAGAGCAAAATCTACTCTCAGGACTCACTAAGGTGTCTCTACCCTTTTGTGAGCATTGTGTTACAAGTAAGCAACATCGATTAAAGTTCAACACATCAAATTCTAGAAGTAAAAATATTCTAGAATTGGTTCACTCTGATGTATGGCAAGCACCAGTTATATCCTTGGGAGGAGCAAGGTACTTTGTATCCTTTATAGACGACTACTCCAGAAGGTGTTGGGTGTATCCTATCAAGAAGAAGGCAGATGTGTGTTCAGTCTTCAAAGTATTCAAAGCGCAAATAGAACTTCAAACTGGTAAGAAGATGAAGTGTTTACGGACAGATAATGGAGGAGAATATACAAGCAATGAGTTTGCAGAATTCTGCAATCGGGAAGGTATTAAAAGGCAGTTCACTACTGCTTACACTCCTCAGCAAAATGGAGTGGCAGAGCGGATGAACAGAACCTTGTTAGAGAGAACAAGAGCAATGTTAGGAGCTGCAGACTTAGATAAAACTTTCTGGGCAGAAGCAGTCAATACCGCCTGTTATGTAGTGAATCGTGCTCCATCAACTGCAATTGAGTTGAAGACACCAATGCAGATGTGGACTGGCAAGCCAGCTGATTATTCAAACCTCCATATATTCGGAAGTCCGGTGTACGTGATGTACAATGCCCAAGAAACTACAAAGTTGGATCCAAAATCCAGGAAATGTTTGTTCTTGGGGTATGCTGATGGTGTGAAGGGGTATCGCCTGTGGGATCCCACTGCCCACAAGGTTATCATTAGCAGGGATGTGATCTTTATGGAAGATAAGAAACAAATAGCATATGATAGCACCATAAATGAAAGCTCAGAGGATACAACAACAGTACACGTGGAGAAAGAATCTGAAGACAACTCTTCGGAAGCTGAACCAATGCACGAGATCCAAGAAACAGTTGAGTCACAAGTACCAGAGACTCGTCGATCTGGTAGGATGACAAAACCACCAAGTTGGCAATCTGATTATATTATGGAGAGCAACGTTGCATATTGTCTTCTAACCGAGGATGGAGAGCCATCAACCCTCCAAGAGGCAATGACTAGTTCAGATGTTGCTCAGTGGATGACAGCAATGCAGGAAGAGATAGAAGCTCTTCATAAGAACAAGACTTGGGAACTTGTAACTCTACCACAAGGGAGAAAACCCATTGGTAACAAATGGGTGTATAAGATCAAGCGCAACAACGATGATCAAGTGGAACGATATCGTGCAAGATTGGTGGTAAAAGGATACGCTCAGAAAGAAGGTATTGACTTTAATGAAATCTTTTCTCCAGTAGTTCGACTTACCACTGTCAGAGTAGTCCTTGCAATGTGTGCTACATTTGATTTAGAATTGGAGCAGTTAGATGTTAAAACTGCTTTTCTCCATGGAGATCTTGAAGAAGAAATATATATGCTCCAACCAGAAGGTTTTGAAGTAAAAGGAAAAGAGAACTTGGTTTGCAGGTTAAACAAATCTCTGTACGGTCTCAAACAGGCGCCGAGGTGTTGGTACAAGAGATTTGATTCCTTCATCATGAGCCTTGAATACAACAGACTTAATGCAGACCCTTGTGCATATGTCAAGAGGTTTGGTGATAAAGACTTCATTGTCTTGCTGTTGTATGTTGACGACATGTTGGTAGCAGGCCCCAACAAAGATCGTATCAAAGAATTGAAGGCACAGTTGGCTAGGGAGTTTGAAATGAAGGACTTGGGACCAGCAAACAAGATTCTGGGGATGCAAATTCACCGAGACAGAAATAATAGGAAGATTTGGCTATCACAGAAAAATTATTTGAAGAAGGTCTTACGACGCTTCAACATGCAAAATTGTAAGTCAATGTCTACCCCTCTTCCTGTTAATTTCAAGTTATCCTCTAGTATGAGCCCTAGCAGTGAAGCAGAGAGGATGGAGATGTCTCGAGTACCGTATGCATCAGTAGTGGGAAGTTTAATGTTCGCCATGATATGTAC
This sequence comes from Herpetospermum pedunculosum, assembly GCA_028017165.1. Lineage (NCBI taxonomy): Eukaryota > Viridiplantae > Streptophyta > Magnoliopsida > Cucurbitales > Cucurbitaceae > Herpetospermum > Herpetospermum pedunculosum. The sequence continues at coordinate 3,859,914 of CM051530.1, forward strand.
CAGACCAGACATTGCACATGCAGTGGGAGTAGTTAGTCGGTATATGGCGAATCCTGGTCGAGAGCATTGGAATGCTGCTAAAAGGATCCTTAGATACATTAAAGGGTCCATAGATGTTGCATTGTGTTATGGAGGATCAGACTTTATTGTTCGAGGATATGTTGATTCAGATTATGCAGGTGATCTTGATAAAAGCAAATCCACCACCGGATATGTGTTCACTCTTGCTAGCGGAGCTGTAAGTTGGGCTTCAAAACTGCAGTCAGTTGTGGCTACGTCAACAACAGAAGCAGAGTATATTGCGGCTACACAAGCTAGTAAAGAAGCGATATGGTTGAAAATGCTATTGGATGAACTCGGGCATGAACACGAGAATATTTCTTTGTTTTGCGACAGTCAGAGTGCCTTGTATCTTGCAAAGAATCCAGCTTTTCATTCCAAGTCAAAACATATTCGAGTGCAATATCACTTCGTTCGTGAGAAAGTGGAGGAAGGAACAGTGGATATGCGTAAAGTTCAGACAAAAGAAAACCTAGCAGATTACCTGACAAAGGCAGTCAATGCGGACAAGTTCAATTGGTGTCGATCCTCGAATGGCCTAGCAGAAACATAAGCAACGTGAAGCTGGCAAGGTAGAAAGAAGAGTGTGGAGATGTGATTGATTATCAATCAAATCTCCAAGTGGGAGATTGTTAAATAATGAAAATTGATTCAAACACAATATGTGGCAAAATTGTGTCCATAGGATTTGCTTGGAGATCAAGGAACATTTAGGGCCATTAGATCTTACACTTCATCCAAAGTCAAGTAGGTGGCACAATTGTGGCCATAGGATTTGCTTGGAGATTAAGGAAGATTTATGGCCACTAGATCCTACACTTCATCCAAAGCCAATATGTGGCAAAATTATGGCCATACAAGTTGCTTGGAAATCAAGGCTCTTTGGACTATAAATAGGTGGAGCACCATTGTTGGCATATCATCCCAAAACTTCCAAAGTGAGTGTGAGATAAAAATAGAAAGTGAGTTTCTTCTTATGGGAGAGTTTGTACTTCCACCATAAGAGAGAAAAGTTGTAACTTCTATTTTTATAGTGGAATTCTTCTATCCTTGCCCGTGGTTTTTACCCTAATTTGTTTAGGGGTTTTCCACGTAAAATCATCGTGTGCTATTCCTTCTCTTCTTCTTCGTTATTATTGATCTCAATCTATTGTAGGTGCGATCTTGATCCATTAAGTCTCGTTCCAATTACAACATTTTTAACGCAGTAAGATTTGCAATACTCTAAACGATATCTCTAGACAAATAAAACAAAAATTGTTATCATTTTTTTTTTTGGGATTTTTTCTTATAAAAAATAAAATCCAATTTACCTTCCCCTTTACCAACCTCAATGAATCCATATCCAACCGTGAAATTTCTCACTCTTTCCTTCACTTCCTCTAAAACCCACTTGAAAATTTATGTCTATATAACACACAATCAATCCTGCAAATTTCAAATAACTCCAATTGAAATTTCATGGCCTTGAAATTGGAGTGTAGAGAAATGAAGAGAGAGAAAGTAAAAAAAGTTGTTAATTTGCTGGAATAAGAAAAGAAAAGTTAGTCACAGTAAACGGCGTGAAAGATTTTTTTCTAATTTAAAAATGATTTAAATATTAGCCAATCAAATCATGAGAGGTGGCTGGACTGCAAAAGATACTTGTAGCCCAGGCAGCAACCAAGTTTTACTCCCTTTATAATTTAATCTTGATAATTTATGTTGTTTTGTCCAATCAATAATTTTGAAGTTAGGTTGTTTGATGAGAAGGCTAGATTGTCTCTTTGTTTTGAGTGAACCAATAAACCTCACATGGAAAGGTGGCTATGGAGGCTATCTTTAGCCTTACTTTATAATTAATTAAATGAAGTCTATTCATTAAAAGAAAACAGGTCATTTCATGCTATAATAATTTTCATTTTTAATTTTTTAATGTTGAATAGAATTAGCAAACCTAAATATAATTCAATTGGTTAAAGTATAAATCTTCGACCAAGAAGTTTGATATTCGAATTCTTCACCCACATGTTTAAAACGAATGTTCGTAGAATTCAGTGAAGCCTAAATTAAAATTGGGACTTGTTATGTGTATTAATGTATTGATATGTACATGTATTAGAATCACATATGTTATCACTTACCTCACCTTCCTAAACTTTTTTTAGTTGAACAACAGGTAGATGAACCTTTAACCTCTCTGTCAAAGACATATGCATTTAGCTTGACCAGTCGATAGTCATTCTATACTAAACTTAAATGTTATAGGGTCGTTGGTTAGAAAAGAATCTTATAAGATTATTGGCCCAAAAATCATGGTGGTCACATTCCTAAGATTTAATATCTTCTGTGTTTCTTTAGCAACCAAATATAGTTGGATTATATTAGTTGTTCTGTGAGGTTATTCAAGATATGCACAAATGGGTCCGAACACTCGCAAATATTAAAAAAAAAAAAAAAAACTACTAAACACATTGGCTCGCTGTATTATTTTGAAGCATTTACTATTGGAAAATTGTAACATATGTCAATTTAGAGTAAAATAATTAAAAATATAGCACTTTTTTAATTTTTTTTTGCAGATATGACAATTTATATTACTAATAGTATGATCTATCGTCGATAGAAGTCTATCACTGATAGTAGTCTATCACCCTAACTTTTTATAGAATTTTAGTCCATCAATGATAATAGTCTATCACTTATAGTAGTCTATCACTGATAGTCATATATGACTGATAGCTTATATCACTCATTTTTTTTGTCATATTTGCAAAAAGTTATAAATTTTACTAAATTTACAATTATTTTAGATATGATTGTTGTTTGTGCAACCAACACTTTACTATTTAAGTCGTCATGAAAACATTACTATTTCTTTTCCGGAGTTTCTTCATTGTTATATATTTTGATACAAAATCCATCTATGCCATACAAACACAAGTATTAAAATTAAGGAGTGTTTTTTTTCTTTTTTTTTTACAATATTTTGTTTTTTTTTTTTAAATATTTGTTCTCAACAACGTTGTAATGCATGTGAAATCACCATTCATATAATCTTATGATTTTGGATGGAAAAAATAACAATCTCAAATATTCTCCTAAAACATAAGTCATTTGTAAAAACAAAAACTACTTTCGAAAAGAAAAAAAAAAACAGTAAATCAAACATGTTTTCGATACGAGACGTAACATTGTGTACGTCTAAACGGTCGGGGTGTGTGTTTGGGATGCAGATGACTATCTAAGCCAAGAGTGCAGCCAAAGCTTCTTGAGTTGCATGGAGAACTTCAAGAGATCAAAATCAGCTCCTTTCAAAGGAAACAATTGCCAAATTAATGAAGTGGTTGATGTCATCTCCTTTGTCATGGAAGCTGCCCTTGTTGCAGGCAGAGTTTTTCACAAGCCCTAGCTGCTTATAAGATATCCTTCCATTTTTTCTCCTTTCTCTATCTCTTTAATGTTCTTGTTTGGCATAGAACATACCAATGCCAATCAAATATGAATTTTTCTCCTTTTTATTGACTCGAATCCTATATATTGATAAGTCTCTAATTACTTTTAAATGTTTGGTTTTATAGTTTAAAACGTGTTCACTTTGAGCCAAAACCCTCATGGTTTTTGTTAGGGAAAACCGAACCTCCACAATGATATGATATTGTCCACTTTGGGCCGAAACCCGCATGGCTTTGCTTTTGGTCACCCAAAAGGCCTCATATCAATGGAGAATATTGTCCCTTCTTATATACCATGATCTTCCCCTAATGTTAACCGATGTGGGACTTTGGTCGCACTCCAACAATGGGACTTTGGTCGCACTCCAACAATCCTCCCCTCAAATCGTCATATTTATCCGTCTAGCTCTTATCTAGGGCAAAACTCCTTCAACTGGGCCGAAAACCATCGCCTTTCCGATAAAGCCCAAACCACGGATCTACTATTGGGAGATTCCTTTATTCGATACTCAGGATTTTTACCAACATGATTAAGGGCATGGCTCTGATACCACTTGTTAAGGAAATCGGACCTCCACAATGATATGATATTGTCCACTTTGGGCCGAAAACCACATGGCTTTGCTTTTGGTCACCCAAAAGGCCTCATATCAATGGAGAATATTGTCCCTTCTTATATACCATGATCTTCCCCTAATTTTAACCGATGTGGGACTTTGGTCGCACTCCAACAGTTTTGTTTTTAGTTTCACCCAAAAGGCTTCATATACCAATTAGAGATAATTGTCACCTATTATATACGCATGATCTTTTCCTTTTTCTAGCCAATGTGGAATATTGTTTGTATCTAACATTTATCGTGACTGAATTTGTGTATTGAACTTAGGAGAATATATACGTACAATAACACCGTGAATTTCTATCCTAAGTCATATGTTTTTACTATTTAGTACCTTATATTTAGAAATAGAGGGAGATCAATATTTTTTTTTTATCAAGTAGAATAGACTAGATTTATAAAGTAGAACAAACCTTGATAAAGAAAAAACAATAAAACATTATTGTCCCATCACCATTTTATTTGTTGTGTCGTTTGCCATTATTGATGGAATGATGCCCATAATGATTAACCTAAGAGTAAAAGTATCCAAAATTTAAGGATTGTTTTTAGTACCACATTGCGGGAAGAATTGAACCTTTAACTTAAGGTAGGTAATTAGTGCTTTAATCAGAAGTTATATTAGGATTGAAAAAATAAAATAAAATAAGTAAATTACTAATTTAGTCTTTAGGATTTAGATTCAATTTCGATTGTATTCATTTGAAAAGTTTCAATTTAGTTCTTTCGATTTGAGTATAGTTTTAATTTTGTCTTTTATGATTTGGTTAAACCACACATTTTTTTACTTTGTTAAAAATCCATAATACAACTAGTCACACAAATAGAAAATGTGTTACGTATTCAATAATCAATAAAGTAATAGTATCCTTGAACTTTTTGAAAAGTTTAACAATACTATAAGATTCAGTATTAAAAAAAACAATACTAAAGAATCAAATTGAATGAACTAAAAAAATTAAATTAAAACTTTTAAAACACATTGTCGTCTTACTTTTGAAGACTAACACCGGTGGCAATTTTCATCGTCGCACTCGTTCAACCTGAATTCAGACGCAACTGTTATCGATACTTCCGTGAATTTAGGATCGATCATTAGGAACTCATATAGAGAAAGACGATGTTATGCTTACAGTAACGGTCCTCCACGACATGAACAAATCAATCGAACTTGGCTAAAACTTTTGCTCTCTATGATAGCAGCTCCAAAGTCATCGAAGTAGATCTTCATCTCCTTTGGGCTGAAGTCGATTAATTGATTCTATGGAAGTTAATGACTAGCAAAGAACGATATTTAAATGAAATACAAGGTTTTATTGATGTTGTTCGAACACATCACCGCCTTCCTCTCAAACTTCCTCCTTCTTAATAAAAAGTGGGTTGCTTACACTTTAGTTTGCCATGCTGCTACAAGCATTCAAAGTTTTGAGTTGAAGAACATTCATCATCATGAGTGACTACAATATAACAGTTCTACGAGACCTCTCAATTTCTTTGATTTGCTTATGTTTTGGTGGTTCAAAAAAATCAAAACTTTTAAAATCTAACAATCAATTGTATTTAAACTAAAACCACAACTTCAAAATTTATAATTTAGGGAAAATAAATGAGAATAAAAAGTTCACATCTTAGAGGGGTCAAAACAAATGGAGAACAATTATACTTTAAACAAATTAAAAAAGAAATTAAAATCTCCGTGAAGAACAAAAAAAAAAAAAAAAAACTTCTTCTTCTTCATGTGCTTATATAATTCTCCATAAAAGTTTTGACATTATTCCAAAAGACAATCTCAAAACAAAAACACACGTCGTTGTTGTAAACCACTCACAATTCTCAATTGCAAAGAAAATTATCAAATTTCATTTCAAAATTTCAACTGGTACCGGCTTTATTCAGTTCCATCTTCATCTGAATCGACGCCATTATTTCACCACCGTCAAGCTCTTTCTTTCAAGCTTCAACCCACCGTTCCGTTCAACAGAATGATTCCAGATACTCTTAATCCGGCCGACGACTCCTCCGACGCTATCCGTAAGTTCTTCAACTTTCGATTTACTTCGATTAATTGCTCTATTCACCAAATCTTATCGGTGATTGGAAATTTGGTGTTGATTTACAGGCGATCGGCTTCGAGAGCATCTACTGGTGGTGAACGAGGAAATTGAAAACGGAGGAGTTGACGATCATGTCAAGATTCGGATACGTAATTTGACGAAATTCTCGGATGGAGTGGAGAATCCGATTCTGAGAGGAATTAGTGTGGATATACCTAAGGGGAAGATCGTCGGAATTATAGGGCCGAGCGGCGGCGGCAAATCCACGACGCTTAGGGCTCTCAATCGGCTGTGGGAGCCGCCGGCGGAGACCGTGTTTTTGGACGGCCACGATATCGTCGATCTCGATGTTCTAGGTCTTCGCCGGAAAGTCGGGATGCTCTTCCAAATTCCTGTTTTATTTGAAGGTGCGCCGTTTTTCCCTCTCGTTTCTTCATGCCTAGGGTTTCGTTTGTTCGATCGGAAATTTTGGGAAATTCCTGGAGAATTGAAGGGGGAAATATAAGCAAAAAGTCTGATTAATCATAGCATTCATGATTCAAGTTCATCATCAGGGGTTAATTTGCAAGATATTTTTGGTCATATGAGAAAGAATTTGAAATGATTTTCTGATCCAATCTTCAAAACTTTGGCTGCTGCAAATATGATTTGTTAGTCCATTTTCAAAACAGATATTCGAATGTATTTTCCTTATTCAGGTACTGTTGCTGATAATATAAGATACGGACCACAGTTAAGGGGAAAGAAGCTGAGTGATGATGAAGTTCATAAGTTACTCAGTCTAGCGGATCTCGACTCGTCGTTCTTTAGCAAGATTGGTTCTGAACTATCCGTGGGGCAAGCTCAACGAGTCGCCCTTGCTCGAACCTTAGCGAATGCGCCTGAGGTATTTACTTTACCTGCATTCACTGAATCATATTACAGCATTTCTTCTCTTAGATTTTGCAAGTGAATTTGAGGAAATGTGAATGAATTATAGCTGAGTGGATATGAAATTTCGATAGTCGGGCGGGCGGGAGATTGTGCAGTTGGGGTCGAGGTCAGGTTGGTATGGAACCAAATCGTCTGCTCCCCCGATGAAGGAATTGGAATGACATTTGTGTTTGATTGTGTATGAATGTAGTTTAGCAATGGATCCAAATGTTTTGGATCAACTTGTGTGTTGTGTTAGTATTGTTGATGATGGGATCTCTACTCTACTCTACTCTACTCTGCTGAAGGTGTTATTGTTAGACGAGCCAACAAGCGCATTGGATCCTATCTCGACCGAAAACATCGAGGATGTGTTGGTGAAGCTGAAGAAGAAATGGGGATTGACAATCGTAATGGTTTCCCATAGCATCAAACAAATCCAGCGAATTGCAGACGTAGTCTGCCTGCTGGTGAACGGCGAGATCGTCGAAATCCTACCGCCCGACAAGCTCTCCGAAGCAAAGCACCCGATGGCCCTCAAGTTTCTCGAACTCAGCTCTTGAAACAAGCCCTCAAGTTTCTCTCCTTCCTATGTTTGTAGTAGCTCTTAAGAAGTCGATTAATAAACGATGTTCTATTATTAGTGCTATGTGCACTTTTCTCATAACTGTTAGATGTATGTTTTCGGATCTCAATTCTCGACTTTGAACACGAGAAGTCGAGATTGAGCATTGGGATGAAGGAAAAGGGAGGAGTGAAATAGTGAAAATTGTAGAAAGAAAAGGACAGAGGGAGAGGCTGAGTTTGGCGTCGGCAAACTGAACCAACAGGGACGCGGGGGGACCGATCCAATGGTCTGCTCTGTTGCACGCAGGCTCCCAACATCAGTCACGTGCTCAGCTACCTCCCGGCCCCACATTCACTTCTACCACGTCATCATCCCCCCTCTCTACAGTGTATATTTGTTCTCTCCCGTTTAAAAAAAAAAAAAAATAATAATAATAATAGTTTTTAATTAAATTACAATTTTAGTGACTCGGGTTTATGTCTATTTAGTCTCTCTAAACTTTTAAAATTGTCTTATAGGTTTTTAACTGTTAAATTCTATGTTTTATAGGTCTCTATCCATTCAATTTTGTGTTTAGTAGGTCCTTGACATATTAAAAAAAATTAAAAAAATTAATTGATAATTGATCTATTAGATATAAAATTGAACTTTATGTCTAAGATTCTAAAATTTCAACTTTATGTTTAATAAATTCGTAAATTTTTTAAAATATCGAATAGGTCATTAACTTGCAGATACAAAATTGAAAAATATAGGGATCTATTGGATACAAAATTAAAAATTTAAAAATTAAGACACTTTTTAAAGTTTAGGAATCTAATGAATATAAAATTGAAGTTTAAAAACTTATTAGACAAAAGCATAGCTTCAACTGACATGATGTATCACTTCCCCACCCTAACATGTTGTCAAAAAAAAAATTAAATCTTTAAGGACGTATTAGATATTTGTTAAAGTTCATTAACTAAATAAATATAAAAATTTAAGGATTAAACTTAGGGCTGGTTGCACAAACAACAATCAAGTCAAAATAATTGCATGACTATCACTTGATAGATTAAAATTTTATAAATAAAATGAGGTGATAGACTACTATCAGCGATAGACAATACTATCGATAATAAAAATTGTCATATCTAATTTTTTTTTTTTAAAAGTGTTATATTTTTAATTATTTTACTCTAAATTGAAATCGATTACCGTTAACCTTAAACTTAATAATTTTTTAGAATAGGTAATTAATTATAAATTAATAATGTAAACAGCTTTTGTGTTTGTTTTTGTTTGGGTTGTTTTGTTTTTTTGCATGATCTCTTCAAATCACATCCATTCCCAAATCCGAATCTTTCTTCCTTCCTAAAATAAAAAATAATAATAATAATAAACTATTTTTGTAGTCTAAATATAAAACAAAAGACAATAATTAAAATTTAAAATTCCTATTTGCTCCCCCACCCCTTCCTCCTTCTAACTCATTCCTCTGTTTCATTCAGACATGGGCGCCCTTCCCAATTCCTTCTCCTTCTTCATCTTCTCTCTGATTTTCCTTTTCTCCGTCGTCCCTCCGCCCGTCGCCGCTGCCGACGGAGCTCCGGACCTCCTCCTTCCTCACCCATTTCCTCATCAGGCCTTAGAGGAAACTGTTTTCATTGCTTCTCCGCCTCCGTTGTCCTCTGCTCCTCCTCCGGAGGAGAAACCCATCTACTCTCCATTCCGGCCGAGCATGGCGGTGGTGGTCGGCGTTCTTACCACCACTTTCTCCATCACATTCCTTCTCCTTCTCTACGCCAAACACTGCAAGCGTGGGAATGCGGTGGTGGTCGGATACTCGAGACACCCAAATTTGAATTTGGGCATACCGAGCTTCTCGACGAGGAAGAACTCTGGCATCGACCAGTCGGTAATCGAATCGCTTCCGATATTCCGATTCGGGTCGTTGAGCGGGCAGAAGGACGGCCTGGAATGCGCCGTTTGCCTCAACAAATTCGAGCCAACGGAGATTCTCAGACTCCTCCCTAAATGCAAACATGCCTTCCATGTCGAATGCGTCGATACTTGGCTCGACGCTCACTCCACTTGCCCGCTCTGCCGCTACCGAGTCGACCCAGAGGACGTCTTATTAATCGAAGACGTCAATATATTCCTCCACCCCCCGCCGCCTCCGCCACCACCGCCGCCGCGGGATTCGAATTCGAAGGATGTAGTGTTGAACATAGAACAGGGGAGAAGAAACAGCAAGGCCGGATCAGGGAGAGTCGCCGGCAGAGTCGCTGCCGGCAGAGTCTCCGGCAGACACTCGTCTGTTGGGGAGAAGCGAACCGGTGAGTCCAGTAACCAGGATCCAGCATTGTTGAGACGGTCACTCGACAGTAAGAGAAGCGAAGCAGTGGCAGTCGGGTGCTTCGATCGGCACCGGAAGGACGGGTTACTCTTGCCGGAAGAGAAAACAAATCAAACCCAGATTCAGATTCAGAATCAGAACAGATTTGAGCACCGGATCATAGTATCACCGAGGATGCCGGTGAGGGTGCAGGGGCAGGGGCAGGGGCAGCAGAGATGGAGCAATGTAGAAGCGTCGGATCTGCTGTATCTACGGTCGGAATTGATAATCTCTGACAGCCGCAGATTTTCCGTAGCTTCATTACCACCGGAATTAAAGAGACAGCGACGGATGGGGATGATAGGGAAGCAGGCCGGAAAAGGGACCGGCTTGATGATGATGAAGATGGCAGATGTGTAATAAATAACAGTGTCAGATTCAGAATTCACGGACCCAACCCAATTCTCCCACCAGCTTCTAGAACAGAGCAACAACCAAAAAAAAACAATTACAAATTTCTCAACCAACCCATCATCGGCGAAAAGGACAGGTGAACGGCAACGGCGGCTACGGCGGCGGCGGTGGGGGGGATGGGACAAAAGGGGAGGAGGGGAAAGTGGATCTTGAAAGGGAAATGGAGAGCAAGGGAATTTAATGGATGGGATGAGAAGGGATTTTGATTATATATGTTAAAAAAAAAAAAAGTAGATTTTTTTTTTTTTTTTTTTTTTTTAAGGAAAATAGTGTGTAGGAATAACGAACCTAGGTTTATTTTTTATTTGGTTCCATACCATTTGTTCCAACTTTTAGGTCTATGATGTTTGTATTGTGCTATGTGATATGATATCATAGGCTTTTGCTTTGAGTTCAGCAAGTTTCTTATTTACTTTTACTTTTTCTTAAAAGTAACTTCATATCATATTCTAAAGAATTCTCTCTTGGTGTCAAAGCGAGTCTAACTCGGTACATGTATCTGTTGACGATCAAGAAGTTTATGTTTCGAATCTCGCACCTCCAATGTACTCAAAAAAAAGAAAAAAGAAAAAAAGTTCTCTCTTGGTTACCTTACCCTTCTAGTGACATGAGTCAATCTTTTGTTTTCTTCTATATATTCTTCTTCATTTCTCTCTCTACTTTTGAAGTTTAGGAACTGAATTAATGTAATGTAATAATCTTTAGAAGTTAGTTATGGTATGATTAGAAAACAAAAGATTATGTGCTCAACTTGAACATAATTCAACTAATTCAGTGGATAAATTATTGATTATCATCTCAAAAGTTGATAGTTTAATCATGATTTAATATTGCCAACATGAGCTTAACTCAACCAACATATTGTATGGACTAGTAACCAAGAGGTCACGGGTTCGCCTCGACTGCATCCAACCCCAATACTCTTATTCCTTCCACTCCCACAGTTTGAGAATGATTTTGAAGTTGTTAAAACGACTTTTGTTTTACATATCATCAACATGATTTTGCGGGCAGTTCATCCAATTTAGTTATAATAATATCATCTATCCAACCCTAAATTGTTGTTCCAAATACCTTTGATAAGTAATTTTCAACGTGAAAAAAGTGATTATTGATGCTAAAAAAAAAGTGATTTAATAACATTTTCAGATCAAAATCTGATCCATGTGAGGGGCCATGGACGGAGAAAGTAAAAGAGAGAGAAGTGCGATGGAGAGAGAGAGAAAGTGACAGAACGGGGTGGAAACAGAAAATGTGATTGGGGGATAAAAAGGGAAGGAAAAAAAAAACCTTAATAAAAACTGGGTTATAAATTATATAATTTTTTTTTTCGAGTTGAACATTAGGGTGTGCCCGAGGGATCTGAACTTCTCGTTCTTTAGTACAACAAGAAAAAGGTATAGAAATTCAAACCTCGAACTTCAAGAAATATATAATGTCGATTACCGTCGAGCTATGTTTACTTTGACAAACCTCTTGATCGAAAGTATATGCCTAAATAAGTTCAGATATCCTCCTATTATTATTTTAAAATGTAAGTTAGAAGAACGGTTACTTTTAGCCCCTATTATCAATTAGGTCTCATAAATTTATTGAATTCTAATAAGTTTCTTAATTTTTATTTTGATATTTGATAGATTTTTAAAAAAATTATTTTATTTCTAATAAATGTTTTATTCTCATGAACTATTAATAACCTATAAGCAATCAGACCCACTTGGATGAAGCTCTCATAAGGAGAAGCTTAATAATCCATAAGCAATCAGACTCAACCTCAACTATATTTACTGTGTAAAGTATAATTCCTATTCATGTATTCAATATGGTAAACCAAAAAAATTCGAATTGTGAACATATTAAACACATAATTAAAAGTTTATGAAATTATTAAACACAGATTAAAAGTTTAGAAATCTATCACCATTTTATAAGGTTCACATACTTATTAGATAAATACAATACTAAAATTTTCAAGAACTAAAATTATAATTTAAATTTAAATTTAGTAATTTAGTTCCTACTTAATTACTCTACTCCATCATCTTTTAACTTCAATTTGAGGAAATTAAAAGATAATTTCTTAAATTTCATGGAAATTTAAATTTAGTAATTTAGTTCCTACTTAATTACTCTACTCCATCATCTTTTAACTTCAATTTGAGGAAATTAAAAGATAATTTCTTAAATTTCATGGAAATTTAAATTTAGTAATTTAGTTCCTACTTAATTACTCTACTCCATCATCTTTTAACTTCAATTTGAGAAAATTAAAAGATAATTTCTTAAATTTCATGGAATAAAGTGTCAACAATAAAATTTGGTAGTGGTTATGAAAATAGTTGATGGTGTTTATAAAGTGTCAATAATAAAATTTGGTAGTGAATATGAAAATAGTTGATGGGATAAAACACCAATTATCATCTCAAATATCTCTTTCGATATGTGATATGTAAGACAACGATTTAAACGTTTTGATTGAAGGTATATCTATTTATACTAATTGAATTACGCTCAAGTTGGCATAAGAAAAAAGTTTACGAATTAAAGTATTATATTAAAATTTTGTGGCTACTCTTCGAGCATAAGTTAGTCAAACATCAATTATCATTTCAAATGTTTCGATGATATTTGAGAGAAAAGATTTAAATTTCGGTATGAACTTTTTTTTTTTTTTTTTTTTGAAAATGTATTTTAATTAATGCAGGAGTTGAACCTCTGACCTCCTGCCTCTTAGTCAAGAAGACAATTTTATGTCAATTGAGCTAGGCTCACTTTGACAAAAACAAAGTTTGTTATTGAATGAAAGAAATGTGTATATATGTCTTTTTTTTTTTTTTTTAATTTGGGCGGTAATAATGCATTTAAATTCCTGTTCCGTGCTTGGTTGTGTAGGACCAATCAATCCCCACTAGGCAATCTAGGTGTGTTACCCGTTGCAGATGCAGGATAAATTATTTTTAAATCGTTCATGTCCCATGCGTGATCAATCAACCCCACTCTGGACAATCTAGGTGTGTTACCGGGCAACTTTCCTGTCCTGGTTGCTTGCACACGTGTAGGATCAATCAATCCCTACTGCGCTCACTCACCCATTGTTGCATTAAGTGGTTGATAGTTTTTTTTTGAAAAATTTGTTCTGGGCAGAATCGAAACCCACTCTATGGTATCTTAGGCCAACGATGACAAGTGGTTGTTGGATTGAGTTATGGCCGAGTTTAAGTATAAAAAAAAACAAAAATTAAATAAATAATAATTGTTTCTATAGTTAGAGGAGAGTCGTTAATCGTTAGCGCTCTATTTCAGATTTCGGAATTCCAAATAAAGCCAAAGAAATGTTATGCGCTATGGCGATCGACAGCTTCTCTTTGAGAAAATCGGCGGCCGGAATTGAGGCTGAGAAGCCCTGTAATCACGAGCCGTCTTCCACCTCCAGCCGCTTTCAATCGAAATCGAAATTTCCTTTAGTTTCACAGACCAAATCTCCGAAGCTTCACATCGATTTTCATTCCAAGCCACTCATCAGGCTCAATATACTCCCGTTTGTGCGAGTTCGCCGCTCCGTTTTCGCCCTCTTTGACTGGTTAGTGCCATTATACAATTTCTCTTTCTCCCCTCATTTTTATGTATTTTCCATCAAATTGAAAACTTAATCGAATCTTTCAGAACTTACCGAAGAACATAGGTTATGATTTTTGGTGATTGTATTGTTGTAGCATTAGTGACTGATGATAACTTTCACTCCAGGGATTCTTGGAGATGGGTTGCTCAAATCACATCCTATTACTTGTTCTTTCTTTGTTTAGTTGCGCAAGCCCACGATTATCCATCTCCTTCTATTAGATTTCCTTGTGAAGATGTTAACGAGTACTATGCTAATGTAGCACGGTTAACAGGCGAACCTCTCAAAAGTAAGCTAAATTCAATCGTTGCTGAACATCATTCCTTGTCCTACAAAGAGGTAGCTTTTATTTTTGGTTCGATTACAAGTTTAGTCACTCAACTTTCAAGTTTGTGTTTGAAAGTCTCAAGTCTAAAAAGTGTCTAGTAAGTTTCGAACATTCAATTTTTTGTGTAATACGTCCTTGACATTTTCGAAATTCTTTAAAATTAATTGATTTCTTAGATATAAAATTGAAGTTTGTGTCTATTAGGAGTTAGGACCCTAAAGTTTCGATTTTGTGTTTAGTAGGTTCATGAATTTTAAAATCTATCTAATTGGTGAAGACATCCGGGACACAAAATTGAAAATTCAAGGACTGTTTGACACAAAATTGAAAGCTTAAAGACTTACTAGACATCTTTTTTAAGTTTAGGGATTCAACTTGTAATTTAACCTATATTTTTTTATGACGAACTTCTAGCTGCAGCTTGACTGCTTCCTCTTCTAGCTCGTCTAATATGTTGATTAGGCATCTAATGCTCAGCTAAGAGGATTTGATGAACAGGTCTGGGATGCCATCAAGATTCTTGATGCTGCTGATGTGGACAAACCAGAAGCCTCATCAGCAATGTAATCCTATATTACAGCTGAAACCACTTCAATTTTATTTGGTTTGTAATTTCCGTTCATACAAATCTAACTATTTCATGAAAACATAACGTTTCCCATTTTGGTGAAGCGGGCATTTAAATGACTTGTATCTTAATATTCTACCTCTACATAGTTGATGAATTCTACCTCAATATTCATTGTCAACTTTTACCACAGAGTCGAGATTTACTCGCAAAGGATTGTGTCAAAGTCGCTAGCAGGGAAACCTGAGGGTTGGAATAGTAAGTTCTTTAGCAAACTAGTTTTTGAAATTACTATGTCAAATATCTAAACACCTTTATATCATGTCTTTCACTTCGATCTCCTGCTCTAGAGCTTTCAGTTTAAGTAGCTTTCTTAGCAATTTGAGTAAAAGATGAATGTATGACTATTACATACTTTATTGTAGAAGATAGAACAACAGCAGCTTTTATTGATGAAGAGTTATTTCTCCTTCTTCTGTCCATCTTGTTATTCAGGGGAGCATTTGTGGCCTCGTTCTTATGGGCTCAGAAGAGGCCCATCCTTGACCGATTTGCAGAATATCCATCCAGCAGATACAAATGGTAATTTGAGAATTTTCTACTCTGGCAACGAGTCGATGAAATTAGTTCGATATTAGTAACTAATTAAAATTTGTGCAGTGAATTCCTCCCGGGGAAACAAATATTTTGGAGAATGTCAAGTTAACTCCCCAAAATGTTTGAAGCCAGCCTACAAAGAAGCGGCTTCTGATACTGAAACCGACAAGGAAAAATGGGCACCACCTAAGCGCGTAAGACTTTTGTTAAACTTTGGCAATCTTGAAGTCGGATTATTTCTTCCCCAGGAAAAATTAGTATAGATTTAAAGCATTCATTTGAATATCTTTTTTATCATATATTCTTACTTGTGGCTAGTTATTTGGATTAGGAAATAGAAAATCTGCACTGTTATCCTTGAACCTGAGAAGCCTCTAAATAAATACGTATATCACTTTCCTAATTTTTCTGGGTCAGAAATATAGCTATGGTTAAATTTAGAAGGAAGTGGTTACTTGAATTTTCTTTTCTTATATATGATGATTTCCTTATCTGAAATGGTTTTAAGTGGCAGGTTAGAGGAGATATAGCAAGGGCAATAATGTATATGGCAGTCTGTTATGGGTTTCACCTTTCTGATTCTCCAAACAAGGGTAGGTTTCAAGAAAAGAAAAGAAAAGAAAAAGAAAGCAGTAATAGCTAATGTGCAATGCAATCATTTATGTACTGCTTCAATCATGTATGCACATTTCAAAAAATGCATTGGTGCATGTACAGATATTCTTTAGCCTCGTGCAGTAATTTAATAATCTTTTCTTTTTCCCTGTGTTTCAAATTTCGAAATTATCATAATAAGAGCAATGTTTGAGGAGAATAGGATACTAGGAAGATAAGCATGAGATATTGGAGAGGGAAGAACACAGAAGATTAGGAATGAGGGAGAAGTACTCTTCTGGATGGTGGGATTAGCGATGTTGAATGAAAGTTAGTTAGTGTTGCTAGAGGCTTCTTGGAGATGCTTACATGTGGGATGTTTTCAGTTCTTTCTGTTGTGTTAAGTTGATTAAGTACTGGATGGAAATTTTAATAAAATTTAATGTTGTTACTCAGGAGTAGGTGATGGGGTTGTGTTCTTCTCTCTCGTGGATTAGTGGGATGGGGCTTGAAACCATGGTTATCCAGGAATAAAAATTTGTATCTTTTTTCTTAATAGATATAAAAATGATTGTTCAGATTTTAATAGGTTTCATCCATCTTCTGTAGGAAATAAGGAGATGGGCCTAGTTTCCACATTGTTAAAGTGGAATGTGGCTGATCCGCCGTCAAGAGAAGAGAAGTTGAGAAATGACAGAATATGCAAGTTTTATCAGCACAATAGAAATCCGTTTGTCGATAATCCAGAATACGCTGATCTAATTTGGAAGCAAATTTCTCCAACTCGTGAAAGCTCAAAGTTCCTTAAGGGAAAGCAATGATCAATATGTGTGTGCCATAACCACAAGGTGAGAGTTTCTTAGGAGGAGATATTTTTTTGTCCTCAGTGATCTCCATTTTTTCTCGGCTTATTGAAAGAGGAAATCATGAAAGTAACAATGCATAATATGAGATTTTGGTTTATATTTATTCACAATGAAATATGTATAATATAATGCTTTGTGGAAATTATAGCTCTTAATGAATACACAGAAGTTATATTAGGCCCTAGGGTAGATTTAATCTTTTTAATCTATCGTTAATGTTCCTTCTGATACGTGGATTTAGATATTAATTTGGTTCTAGTATAAAATGATGGTGGAAAATAATACTACAAGAATTTGCGTTTAGAACTTCTACTATAATACTATCATGTCAATTCATCTTTAAAGTTTAACTCAAAAGCTTAAGCTATTAAGGTAAGGGAAAAAATTCAATCCATTTTTCTTTTCTGAAGCTAGTTTTTTCTTCTTACATCTTCATTCATCTAAAGCTTCATTAGCCACCAAAATCAGATCTACCATCTATCTTTCAGCAACATACGCAACATTAGTTTAAGATATGAGATAACACCCTTTTTAGCTTTTACAGAAATAATAGTTGGAATGTTTTGTTGATGCTGGAATTAACATTGCCCTTATGGAAAAAAATCCTGAAAAACGCCTTGTGCTTTACCAGTGAAAGAAGCTCCTGAAGATTTCTCTTTTAAGTCATCTTTCAACATTGAAATCACCACGAAGATGCCAACAGCCTGAGCAAAGGCCGTAAATACCCCAAAGCCAGAACAACCAGTAATAACCAGGAGCCACCAAGAAACCCATAATCAAAGACTGGTCTACAAAAAGGAACCTTCCATCATCTCTAAATCGTAAAAGGATGGCCCATTCTATGGTAGAATAAGAATATTTCCAGATATACCCACCCACCTCATATAGAGATGGCCAAGAAATAATTTGATCCTCTGACATTCTACTTCTACCCATCACTATTCTTCGACCTACACCAGCCTATATGCTCAATTCTACCCTTGAGAAAAGTTGAGGGGTGGGGGTATGTGAATTTCCAACTATTTTCAATTGAACAAATATTGGAGTTTGACCTGGGAAATAAGACCTGTATAATCGCATAACCTAAGAAGGAAAAAATTCTCCTCTAATTAAGCTATGGACTGTGTAGAATATATATTATAACATATTCTTCGGAAAAATGGAAAAAAAGTTCTTCATTATGTTCATTTAAAAATTGGAATTCTCACGGGACAACTGTTTGATGACTTTATTACATTTGGTTGCCAAAGAAACTCGTAGGATATGAAATTCTAGACAGGTGGCTACCATGATTTGAACTCATTCTCTCCAAGCACTTGACAATTTGCATGACCCTTATTGACCACTAGGCTCAACCTACAATGGTTTACCTCGGGATGATTGAGGGCGCTGAGTGGGTTAAAATAGTTTGTGGGTTATAAATGTTTGTGAATAGTAAATACTATTGAAGTCAGTGTTGTTACTTTATTGACTGTGGGTTATAATAGTCGGTGGGTCAAACGTAGACTGAGTTATAATAACTCAGTCCACCAAACTCCAAGTTGGTGCCCCAAACACCCCTTTAAAGTCTATTTAAGTCTAGAAATCTAAAACAAATATTCATAATCAAGAATCTGTATGGAGACCTCTATCTCTTCTTCGAGAAATTAGAATGCACTATCTCAAGATGGAATGTTGAGTTGATGTAGTAAAGCCTTTTATTACTACGATTGCAGTAACATGTAAACAATTGAAATGCAAGATTAGTAGAAAAGGAGAGAATTGTATTTATCTTTTTAGTGAGAATAATCTAAGTAACTTACTATAATGGTCCTCATGAAAATTGAGACACCAATGTCCTGTTGACATAAAAAAGGAAGACTAAGTTAAAACTATATGATAGTTTAAAAATAATGATATTTGGTTCAATTTCTCCAATATATAAAAATGCAATGGCTTGGAAGTCAAAGAGCAAGTTTCGTTTCCATGACAAAGTTGGCATTGGCATTGCCTTCACTGTAATGGAGAAGGAGTGGCATCTGCATAACTAGTCAACGAGAGATCTCTGTTCTTTCTATGCCTTCTTTCCAAGAAAGCTGGTTTTAAAGGCGTTTGAACGATTTCAAATTTGTATGTTAGCATGGCAACAATCTCAGACATTGCAGGTCTCAGATTGCCGTGAGGCTGAAGGCATAACAAAGCAACCTGAATCGCATGTGCTACATCCTTCTCCACATATCCATCATTCTTCATCTTTGGATCCACAAGTTCGGTTAGGGCAGACCTCTCATATAGTTTCCATGCCTGTATATTAGTATCATGAAATAGTCATATCTGAATGCATTAGAAATTGATAAATACAGGACAATAGTTGTAGGATTTTATGCATACATATTCAGGAAGATACTGCATTTCGGTTGGTAAAGAAAGATTTGTGTTCTTTCTGCCACTGATGATTTCAAGCACAAGAACTCCAAAACTGTATACATCTGCCTTCTCTGACAGTTCTCCCCTAATTGCATATTCTGGTGCTGTGTAACCTCTGAACAAATGAAGGGCATGTGATAAAGCTATAACTTATAAGTAAGTGAAATTAAATTATGTAGCCAGTGATCTGTAAGATGTGCCTCACAGTAAGTGAAATTAAAGGGAAGGCTTACAGTGTTCCAGCAAATGTAGTGCTTAGGTAAGCTTGATCATCAGGGAAGAACCTGGCCAGCCCAAAATCACCAATCTTTGGTTGAAATTTGTCATCAAGAAGAATGTTGCTTGCTTTGATGTCTCGGTGAATAATTCTTAGATGGGAATCCTCATGTAGATACTGCAACCCTTTGGCAATGCCTCTGATAATCTTTAATCTGGCGTTCCAGTTGAGGAATTGGTCGCTTCCCCCTGTGTTGTATGAATTGTGATATAAGACATTATTGCATTGGAAGGTAAGGGGCAAGGAAGATCACATCAGATAGAGATCGAAAATTAGTACTACCATATATTATGAGATCCAAACTCCTTTTCTCCATGTATTCATACACGAGTAGCCGTTGAGGCCCATCTGAGCAACAACCAAGCAGGCGAACAAGGTTCTTGTGTTGGATGCTTGTTATTAGTCTGACCTCTGATAGAAATTCTGGTTCTCCTTGTTGGGATTTGTTAAGTGATAGTTTCTTAATTGCAACCAATCTTCCCTCTTCTAGCGTTCCCTATAAAGATAAGTCCCCCTTCAATCCTAAGTTAAGTTTCTAAAGAATAGAACACTTTGATCTTTTGCCCAAATTATATCATAAATTCTGGCATGTCGTGGACTTTAATTGACCTTTATCTGTGAATTACATTCAATTCATTTTATGCATTTAATCCCATCAACTGGATCAGCATTTATATATATGCTAAATAAATTTAGACCCTTTTCATATGATGCAAATGTAGCAGGAACAAATTCTCATGCATCGATTATTCTAGTGAATGAAGCTCATACCAGATAGACGGGTCCAAATCCTCCCTGGCCTAGAAGATTTGTCGGATTAAAATTCTTTGTTGCCTTTTTCAGTGTGTGAAAGTCGAAATAACTTAATGAGTGGAGGTTCTCGCTTAACAAATCTGCTGATGCTGCAAACATGAGATCAAAGCATTTACTTTTTGCTATTTTATAACCATTACTAGTTTCTTTTGATCTTGCAATTAACTCTTATTACCTTGAGTTGATCCAGTTTGTATTAATAGTTTCACCACCTTATTCGGTTTGAGAGATTTCCTAAAGATCAATATGAGAATCAACAATATTACCAGCACAGCTAGCATCCCAAGGAAAAAGAAGAAAAGTGGAGCATGTAGCAGAGATGAAGAGCTCTTCATCTGATCTTGAGAGGTTCCTGGAACAACAGCAGGTAAATTTTGTTGGTTTCAAAATGAAAATGAATCACTGTGAACATTACTAGAAAGAGAAACAGCTCCTACAAGGTTAAATTTCTTGCCAAGACAAAGGGAAAAGTTAATGTTCAGTTCCATATCTGGTATGAATAACTGTCAGAATCAGTGTGGAGTTTATAGTTACCTTCGAGTATTCGGCGAGACATCCCGCAGTTGGCCTGCAAAACATAAAGGAAGAAGCTTGCAACCAAATATTCAATTCAGGTTTCTCCCTTCTCTGTTTTATTGCCTTTGCTTTTCTGGTTGGAAGTGAAGCTGATAATTGAACTGTGCTGAAAATGCTTGAGTTGGACAGATGATGACACAAAACCAACATAGTTTTTCACGAAAGAGGTAAAACGAGTGGTGGAAGTGTGAAATTCCCTCGGATATTACAAATTCTCTTTTGGGTCCTATGGCAGTTGGCCTCCTGATAGAAATATCCATTTTTTTTTTGTGTGTAAAAGTTATCATCGTGAGTTGGTCTAGTGGTCAACGAGGGTCTTGAAGATAATAAAAAGATTTAGAGGGAATGAGTTCAAACCATAGTGGCCACCCTAAGATTTTTTATTTTACAAGTTTGTTTGGTAACCAAATGTAGTAGGGTGAGACAGTTGTTCCGTGAGATTAGTCGAGGTACGCACAAGTTGGCTCGGACACTCACAAATATCTTTTTTTTTTTTTGGTAAAAATGGATAAAAGCAGGGACAGGGACGTTTGTCTGTGGTCTTGGACATTAACCCTTGTGATAGTGAAACCTTGTTATGATATCCATCCAGACACACATGGAGTTTGTTGTTGTCAACAACAGCTAATTGAAAACAACAAGAAATGTGTTAACTGTACGGCTTTCTTCTTTGTCTTTCTTTCTTGTTGTTATGCTTGTACTAGAGATATCAACAAATGACCTCAATATTCACACCCCTTCAGTTTTATGATGAGAAAAGTAATTTCGACATTACATATATAATAGCTTTTTCTCTAGGATGTTGTATTATATATTATAAGAAGATGGTTTTTTTTTTTGTGTACGGAGATTTAAACTTCCAATCTCAAGAAAATGAATAAATGTCAATTACTATTGTGCTATACTATGTTGACGAAGAAGAAGCGCTTCAAATCGCGCTTCAAATCTACATATTATAGTATTTTCTTTGACATTAATGGATTTATAGTTAGATTAATAATATATATATTATTGAGTGAAAATATATCTTGAATTCAAATAAAGAAAGAAAGGGAAAAATAGAGGTGGGACAGAGAGCTGGTGGTGATTCGGTGAATGCATTGACAGAAAGCAAAAGAGAATGAGTCAAGAAAAATGCAGAATTCCAAAGGCTTTGCTTTGACCAATCGTTTTGATGTTTGGGAAGGGAAAAAGAAGTCAACATACATGTCAAATCCAACATTGTTAAAGAAGAATTCAACCGTGGGTTACACTTCATTTCTTAATCATAATTTTTTTTTTTTTTTTTTTTTTTTTTTTTTTTTTTTTTTTAAAACGTCAATCCCAATTAGTTAACCAAAAAAACACAAACCAAATCATCACCAAATGATTCTCTCTTTCTCTGATCTCATTGTGTTCATGTTGTGTTCACTAAAACCAAAGATGTATTGTACACCTGGTTTGTCATTTTTCCCCTTAGGATCTTGAGAGTCTGAAAATTGTTTTTTTTTTATAACACATATATATGTCAGTCATACTCGTTTTGATTTTTTTTTTTAATATCATAGCGAATGTTGGAAAAGTTGAGAAATTTTTTAGTACGGAGAGTATGAATATTCTCTTTATTTATTGTCTGTCATGTCTACCAACATTATAAAATGTTTAGGAGTGTTTGAGACACCAATTTAGAGTTTTTTTTTTTTTTTTTGAAAACATGTTGGGGGATTGAACCTAAGACCTCACTAAACGCTCCAAAGAGTTCTATAGTGTGAACATAAAGAGTATGATACAACTCACTAAGCGCTTCAAACAGTTACATGGTGTGAACATAAAGAATATGACACTCTGTAGTATTAGCCCTAGCCGAAGCTTAAGGGGTGTTTGGACCACCGACTTGGAGTTGGGTGAGTTATTATAACATAGTCTACGTTTGGTCCACCGACTATTATAATCCATAATCAATAAAGTAACTATAATGACTTCAAATATAGTATCTACTATTCATAACTACGTATTATAACTCACAGACTATTATAATCACCGACTATAATAACACTAAACGCTCCAAATACCACTTCAGACTCAACCAACACAAAACTCAGGGAGTGAAAAAAAAAAGGTTCAAAATGTTGAGAGAGAGTAAATGGGAAAAGTAAGTTTTTATTGGAAAGTAGTTTGGGAAATTGAATGCACACTGTCCACAGTTGGTTTGTCAGCTGCTACAAAAACACAGCCCACTATTCAATTCCCTTGCTGTTCACCAAGTTAGAATTCCTAATCTTTTTTCTTTTTCTTTTTCTTTTCCATTCTGACCCATTTCAATTCAATGCCCTTTCCCAAATCTGGGATATGCGTATCATATTGGTGGGATTTCATTTTCCTTTCTTATTTCTCTCTATTTCATATTTTCTTTCTCCTTAAAGCATCCATCTGCCTAATTAACTTATTGCTATGAACTTCAATTGGAAAACCTAATTCAATTTCATCAAAGTTGATGGGTTGCTTTCGCCCATTCCCTTCAACCTCTCAACCCATTCAAGTTATTACTGTTAATGTGTAATGGGTTTATACAACCCTCGGGATCGATGATATGTCTTAAACTAGTTGAGTTATGTGTTCAGGTTGTTTAAAACTTTAAACTTTATATAGAAGCATTTAACTTTTTACTCTTTTTTGTTGTAAAGTTTGAGCCTTTTACATTTGGAACAAAAAAAGATCAAATGGGTTGGGAAGAGCTTTTGATTTCACTTACACAAAATGAACAAAAATTAGGATATATCAACAAAAGAAAGAACAAAAACTCATGAAAAGCAAAACAAAGCTTAAGACATACACAAAAGAAATTAAACATCAGCTAGCATCAACAGCAAACAATAATGATCTGATGTGATCTCAGTCTTTTCTACTTATTGTGAAGTGGGTTAGGGCCAGTAGGAACAACCCTTTTCTCCTCAGAACTTGTGCCATTATTGATCATCTTCTCATAGCTTGAGAAGAAGCACTCACAACAATAGTGGTTCTTTGACTTGCACCTGTTGCTGGTCTCCAGTGTAGTCGTCATGTTGTTGTCTCTGGTACCGTCGTGAGCCAAAAACATCTTCCGAGCTTCAACGACGGAGCCAATGCAGACGAAAACCGAAAGCCAAAGCACCAAAATACTCCCATGAGCTAGTCTCATTGCACCACTCATTTAAAAAAATGATGATTTGGGAATCATGTGAAAGGTGAAGACCCACAAAATCAAAAAGAGGATGAGAATATACTTGAGAAAAACAGGTCTTCTCTAAGGGAAGTAGAAAACAAAACAAACAAAAAAAACAAGAGAATGAAGAATTTATAGTTGAAAAGTGACTTGTGAAGGAAGAGAAAGGCAAAAGGAATTGGAGAAATGAGAGAGAAGGGAAGAAGGGGAAGGAGTAGAGAAGAGAGTGAAGAACATTAATTATTTAAGTTAATGTTGTATACCAATTGGTGGAAGAAGTGAATTAAACAGCAAAACAACTTTTTTTACTTTGTTTTTGATACATCAAAATCGCTCTCTGTGATCCAAAAAACCCCATTCTTCCACCAACTCTCATTAATTGCCAATTGGATGAAATATCATAAACAAAATTAAAACAAGACAAGGATTTGTAATTGGGAACTGTAACAAAACCCCATAACACAACATTCTGTTCTTCTGTTCTTGTATATATAAAAACCAACCCACAACCCTAACCACATATCACATATATATATATATATATATATATATTTTCAAAAGGAGATAGGGGGAGAAGTTGAAGTAGGTATGTCATATTTGAAAGAAAAAAACCCCATCAATTTCCTAAACTCTGAACCCTTCAAATAACTCAACTGGTTAAATTTTCGTCGACATTTCTACACATGCAGAGGTTCGACATCGACACGAGGGATGAATCCATATTTTCATCCTACCGTACAAAATCGATAAAATATTTAAAAAAACAACAAAATGTAAACCTTGAATATAATATTATAATAAATATATTTTAACTCATTTAAGAGTGAGAAATGTTTATTTATTAATTTGAACATTTTTAAAAAATATATATTTTTAAACATCTTCCAGAAATATTCAAACATTTTCATAAGATTAAGACTTTGATATTTCCGTCGACCCCGACATTTAAATCTTAAACTCTAAACTCTTAACTTAAGGCATATATCCTCGACCAAAAAGGTCAAATGTTCGAACTTAGAGACTAAACTGAAATTCTAATTTTTCAAAATTAGATTTCATAAACAGATAAGTCCAATTAATCTAGAACTAAACTGAAAGAAGTTGTTTGGAATGCCTTTGAATCAATTTGATCGACTACGAATGACTTAGTATCGGGGTCTCGCCTTAACTGATCATTATGTATTAGGTCATTAAGAAGGGTGACATAACAATAAATCTTCTAATGACTCCAGCTCCTAATTTGAAATTTGTAATATCTCCTAAACGTAATATAATTGTCTCTCTCTTCTACTGGTTGATGTAGCTAACACAATATTACTGAACCACGTAAATTTTGTGTTGATTATCACTATTTTCTTTGTTTGTCGAATTATGTCATAACAGAGGTTTAGAGACATTTTAACCATAAAATAACCTAATTTTTAAAACGTGAGACATTTCATATACTTTCGACCAAGATGGTTAGATGTTCGAATCTCCCTCTCCAAATGTGTCTGGGAAAGAAAAAAAAAACTTCAACTCCTTTGAATAACCAGTGAGTTTTATGAAGAAAGTTTTTATGTTCAATGAAGGATCTCCACGTGCTCCCAAAGGGGGGCATGTGCCATTAAAAGCTGACATTTAGAGAAAAGAGAAGAGAAATTGCAGAGGAAAGCTTGGGGGAGACGTTCATGGAGTTAATGAACAAAAATTTAAGTTTTTTTTTTTTTTTTTTTTTTTTTTTTTTAGTTGCATTAATAGTGTTAGTTGTTTTATGTCTCGCCGTCCGGTAGGCTTAGCCGGAATCATGAAAATATCAGAACTTTGTCTTTGCATTTTGAATCAAAGAGGGTTGTGTTTTTCTGTCGGGAAAAGGGTTTTTTTTTAATGATTACAAAAACTTGAAATTGTATGTTATAATTAAGAAATCATAAGACAAGTCCAACATTATATATGTATATAGCAACTTAAATAGTACAATTGTTTTTTAAATTATAACCATTTCTTTTTTTTTTCTTTCTTTTCTTTTTTTATAAAAAAAATTGTTTTTTTCTTTAGGAAAAATATGAGTGAGAAGAAAGAAGTTTCAAATTGGAACTAGCAAAGTTTAATTGTGAAGTACTCTAATCTTACTTGTGTATATGTGACACTTAGAAGTTAAAATTTGAGACGGGAGCATTTAAAGTAGTCCTCAAACTTTATACTTATCAACTCTTTAAGATAAGATCGTCATCAAACTTTATACTTATCAACTCTTTAAGATAAGATCGTCAATGTAGACTCTAGGTTAACTTTTCGTTTGAACCCGTTAAAAATACTTGATCATCCACACCTAGGTCACCGGTAAATTGTATCAAATTCCCTTGAACAAATCATTTGAACCGTCGGTTGCTAGATCATCTCTTTCATTGGAAACCACTTTTTTGACGCTTAAGTTTTATCTGAATCGAACCTTTTCATTTATCCAACAAAAGTCATCATCAAAACATGTGGAATCACCCAACAACCGACAGTTCGAAAGATTTGTTCGAGGGAATTAAAGTCGATTGTCCAGAAACTCATGGATGATCACGTGCTTTTAACAAATTCAAACGAAAAGTTAACATATGGTCTACATTGCAACACTTATGCAAGTTTGTGGTTCATTTTGATAAAATTGAAAGTTCAAGATTAAAATTATTACAACCACTAAATTTATGGTCTAAATTATTTTTCCTCTATTTTTTTTAGAATGGTTATGTGACAAAAATATAACTTTATTAATTTTCTTAACGTAACCTAAATGAAAAACTCTCTTTTCAACTCTCGTTGTAATCTCATCTCTTTTCTCTCAACGTAAAAAAATTTGAGAGGAATTAAGGAGAGCGACGGTTGGAGAAGGGAGCACCGAAAGATGTCGAGAGAGTGAACAAAGATCTTTTTTGTCGCATCAACACACTAAAATCATTTTAAAATGTCCATTGAAAACTAGGAACCAAATTATTGATCTATAATATAAGTAATAACTCAAACGAGAAATTATTTGAAAAGCAATGTAAGAGAGAGAAATTGTAATAAAGACTTCAATTTTGTATCTAAAAGTTATTAGAAGCATACAAATTTTAAGAATTTCGGCGATTTTAAAGAGGTCACCTCACTCCTTATTGAATAATTTATTGTTCCTAGATGGATTTTTAAACCTTATCAGAGTAAGAGTCAACAAGAACACTCAACAACACACATAATGTGATCATGAGATCCTAGGTTTAATTCTCTATCTCCAACATGTTGTAAAAAAAAAAAACAAATTATCAAAATAAGCATATATATATATATATATATATATATATATAACTTAGTGTAATAATGACATGTATATTTTACCTTGAGGTTGGAATCCCATCATCCACTTGTTGTTGAATTGAATTAAAAAAAAAAAAAAAAAAAAAAAAAAAAAAAAAAAAATTGAAGACCTTTCAACCTTCAATTTATTATTATTATTATTTTTTTTTATTTTTTTTGTGAAAAAAACCTTGAATTTTTTTTAGTAAAACCTCAAAGAATTTGATTATGGTTTCCTTTTTGTTGAAACATAGTGTGTTATTTTCCACATTCCTCCATTAATTTATCCCAAAAACTCAAAATTAAATTAAGTTAATTAAGACTAGAGCCACTTGGCTACTTGCATATGCTGTTATAAAGGGTGGTCTAGAGATCATAATTTCTCTTTTCATTAATTAATTATTTCCACAAAAAGACAAATAATTAATTAATGGAACTTAGCTCCATTTGAGGCTGCAAAATTATTAAAATCCTACCAAGCTCTCAATTTGAGAGAGATAGAGAGGCTTAGGGTTTGAGTTACAAAGAACACAAAAATGAGCTAGGGTTGCTATAATTTTCTTCTCAATTATTTATTACTAATGTTCATAACTTTTCTTTTTTAAGATATATTTAGTGACATAATGATTTATTTTGATTTGATGAAGAAAAAAAAAACGTCAAATCGAGCATAGAACATAAGATTGATCTAAAACAAATTGGCATAAGATTGTGCGGTTATAGAATTACAAGAGAAAATTTATTTTAAAATAAATAAATAAAATAATAATAATAATCATATTTCTTGATGATTTAAGAAAGAATCAAGAATTGAATTTTTACTTACTAAATAGAAACATTATGTCACTAAAGTGATGATGTTATATTTTTCAACAAATCAATTAATATTAAAATAAAAAAGTAATTAGAAAAAGAAAAAAAAAACTCATAAAATATTAGGTCAAAGTTAAGTCTGATTTTTTTTTTTTTAATTTTTCGTTAGTAGTATTCGGACAAGCTTACGCGCATCTCGACTAATCTCACGAGATAGATCGTTTGTGACCCTGCAATATTTAGCTGGATTGAACTCATTTCTTTTGAGAGAACATTAATAGTCTCCAGATCTTTTTTATGACCACAAGATCAAATTCTTAATATTCAAATTTTGATTCAATCAAGTAATTTCAATTATTTATTTTAAATAAATCGATGAAATTAGTTGAGATTGAATCATAATTTGGGCATAAGAAAAAAATAAGACTTTTCTCTACAACCCTTCCAAATGAGTTTGGTGGTAATAAATGAAGCCAAGTCGCTTTAATTCTTTTGTGGATGCAATCATTTAAAATCAAAGAAAAATATCGGTCCCTAAAACCCAAAAAGTCTTTTGTTTATTAGCTCTATACAAATAGAGTAAGCTAAATAATTCCCACAATTAACTTTATAGATGGAAAATATTCACTTTATATTATTTAACTTATCACCAATGATTCAATCTATAATAAATCCTAGCTAATTTTATTGATTTAAATTTTAAGTTTTCTAAAAATTTGCAAACACTAACCTAATTCAACTCACATGGTGTATCACTGCTGATTAAAATATCATTGGTTCATTTCCTCCCCAACATATTAAAAAAAAAAAAAAAAATGATAATACTTTTATTCTGGTTGATATGTTTGGGTATGCGTCTTGGTTGAGAGTTCTTGTTGCCTTCGTCTCGTTAGTGTCTTTTCTTAGGACTTATTCTCATGATTGTTTTACTCCATCTTGATTTTTTGTTTGCTTCTTTGTATCTTTTTTTTTTACAACATGTTGGAGATGGGGGATTGAACCTAGGACCTCTTGTTCACTAGGCAATACATCATGTCGTTAAGTTATGCTTTTTTTTACTCTAGAATTATCCTATACTACTTAAGCAAGAAAAAAAAAACCTAATTTATTATGCAAATGGTGTGTACAATACAAAGAAAGGTCTAAGAAGAAGAAAAAGAGAAGATGTTCTCGTGAAAGAGAAATGACTAAAAGAAACCAACGATTCTCTCTTCTTAAACAACCTATAGCCTCCACACTTGATCAACATTTTGATAGATTATCCAACCCCGAGCAATCTTAGTTATTGGTGGGGGTTCGGTCCGTTAGCAGGTCTTTGTTAGTCATTCAGATAGTTACTGGCGTTTTTTTAGCTATGCATTACACACCTCATGTGGATCTAGCTTTCAACCGCGTAGAACACGTTATGAGAGATGTTGAAGGGGGTTGGTTGCTCCGTTATATGCATGCTAATGGAGTAAGTATGTTTCTCATTGTGGTTCACCTTCATATTTTTCGTGGTCTATATCATGCGAGTTATAGCAGTCCTAGGGAATTTGTTCGGTGTCTCGGAGTTGTAATCTTCCTATTAATGATTGTGACAACTTTTACAGGATACGTACGACCTTGGGGTCAAATGAGCTTTTGGGGAGCAACTGTAATTACAAGCTTAACTAGCGCCATACCCGTAGTAGGGGATGAAAATTTCACACCAAACTTTTCAAATAAAGTGAGGGTTTGGAATAATATAATGTTTTGATGTAATTGAAGAGAAGACTACATTTGAAAAGTCACAGTCAATAACGACCTTCCAAGAAATATATTATGCAAATAGTGGAGCAAATGATGAGACCAATATTTTTTATCAACTAATTATTTTAAATATTTAGAGAGATAAAGCCTAATTTTATTTAATTATTATATGTGGTAAACAAGTATATATACAAGAAATCCCTCCCACAAATTAATTTCATAGCCTAGGCAATATTGAATTTAATGACTTCCATAATTGATGTAAAATAAAATGACACTTTAATTATTTGTTTAATATATAGAACACAATTCATCTGATTTTGGTAATTAATTATGATATTACTCAAATAATTGACATCATAATTTTTTATCCCCTCGAGTTTGATACTTTTATATTATGTCAGTGTATTATTTTGCACAACCTATGAATATTCCAACAAAAATAAACATGTGACATAATTTGTTTATTGCATTATAAGTTTATTTCATGAATTTTATACATCTATTTGCCTATATATCAATTTATTACAAGATAGGTTCAATCTCAACGGGTAAGTTTTAAAGTATAACACATTGCTCGATTTGCACTTCATTAAGACGAACAAGTTAGCTTGAAAGATTAACGAGAAAGAAAATTTTTCTAGAGCTTCATATTTCTAGTCTATTTAGAACGATTTTTATTACATTTAGGCTTTGTTTAGGATTACGTTTTGAGGACGGTAATTCCGATATAATTTTAACCATTTTTTAGGTTTGGTAAAACTGATTATTAAATCATTTAAATAAAAGCACTTTTTTTTATTTACGTTCATTTCCAAAAGCTATTAATACATTAATAGTAGCTTTTGGATTTAGTTCTCATAAAATTCTCGTGGAACTAACCAATTTTTTTTTTGAAAAAAAATATCTTTTCTTATATTGTCTAGAAATTATTCACAATTTAACTAATCTCATCTTATCATTTTTTTTTTTTAATTTTTTGTTTTTTAATTGCTGTTATCATTTTTTTTATTTAAACTAAAATTAGATTTTGATTTCCACATTTTTTTTATATATCAATTTTTTATATAATTTATAAAATTATTTAGAGTAAACAAAATATAATATTTTTAATTATTTTATTTTAAATTGACATCTGTTACAATTTTCCTAAATTTTTTTGTTAGAGTTAAATATTAATACAAACTCATACTTAATTATTGAAATAGATTTATAGTAGTAATTTACCAAACATTAATGAAAGATTGGGGTGTGATTGATAGTAAAACCATTTATTTCAAGAAGGGCAAAATTATGAGAGAGACATATAGTAGAGATTCGACCTTTGGACATCATGGGGTTCTATCCTAAAAAACTGTTAGTCCAGGTCTCCCTCAGAGATATATCATATTAGACCTCATGAAGTTCCATCCTAAAACCAATTGGTGTTAGGAGGAGTAGCTCGTGTATGTTATATTGTGAGTGAGGTCTCTTCATCTTTCCGATGTGGGATCCTCAACATATATATATTATTACCTTCTGCAACTTGCAATATTTTACATCATATATACAACAAATTTATGATATTGTTGGAATGTCTTGAATCTGTTATCAAATTATTCAAATAAACTTCAAAAAGTCAATTTGACGGTAGTTATGAACTCGATAATAGGGATTAACCAATGAATATCTAATGGGCATTTTAATTGTCATAAAGTATTAACAAGTAACTAGGAAGTTCTAGCCAAAGCGAGCATGGTTTGGCATATGTATGTGTTGACGACCCTCAATGTACTTAAAAAAAAAAATAAAAAAAAAAAAAAAAAAATAAATAAATAAATAAATTAGGAACTTCTAAGTTGAATCTCCCCCTCCAAGTTTCCACTAAAAAAAATAAAAATACACTTTAATTATTTCCAATGGGTCTATTTATTTATTTTTATGATTTTCTTTGAGAAAAAAATATTTTTACAATTTGGAAGAGCTGATTGGCGATGATTACAAGGAATAATGTATATATATATATACACATATAATTTGTTGACATTATATATTTGGTCAAAGATTATGTGCTTAAAATTCAAAAGGCTTTTACTATACCAACCCAAAAGAAAATTCCATAATCTCAAATTTATATGAAAAACAAATTCTTTTTACTTTTAATAATAGTAACACTAATAATAATAATAATAATAATATACACCACCAAAAAAGTCCAACTTTGATTTAAAAGTTCCCATTATCAAAATTATATGTTTCAAACTTTCAATTTAGAAGAAAAAAAAAACTACAATTATGGTTTATTTGAGACCACATAGGTAGAGGAAAAAAAAAAAATAGAGATAATGCTCCAAAATTGTCCTTTCCATGAAAATACTTACATAAAATCTGGTCCAAAATTATTCAAATGCCATGAAAAATTATATTGAACAATAAACCAAAACACACTCTACACTAATTACTTAATTAGAGAGAGAAAGAGATAGAAATTTGTGTAAATTGTAAAAGTTGAACTCTTTTATTCAACCACTATAATTGTACTCAAATTAAATGAAGACTAGGGGGCCAAAAGCATTTTTTGTTAGCTCTCATAACCCTAAAAAATAAATACTTCCTACTTAATTACTTTCCTCTCCAAATTCATTCTTATATTTAATTCAATTTAATTTACAATTCAAAAAAAAAAAAAAAAAACCCACAACAAAGATCAAATTTTTTCAAAGTTTCCATTAAAACCCATCAATTTTTCCTTTCCATATAACATAATTTGATGATTCATATAATCTAAAAAGGCTGTATATTATTATTGAATTGAATTATTCTTTTTGCTGTACTAAAACACACAGCCGAAAAAAACTGCATTATTCAAACTATTGTGGCGGAGAATGGGCCTCCACGGCGGCGTTGGCGGCGGCTGTCCTGGTAATTTTGTCGCATGAAGGGCAAATTGTGAGCGTCGCCGCCTTAGGTAGCTGAATATACAACTGTGAAGCTCCAAGTTTTATGGATCTTAATTCATGCAACTCTTTCTTCAACCTTCGATTCTCTTCATTCAGCCTTTCGCAACATTTCTTCAAAAACTCGCAATCTACTTCCGTTTGCTTCAACTTCGTCCTGTCCCATCAATAACACTTTTTAATAGGATATCAAATTAAGACGAGAACTACGCTATAATTTTTTTTTATTTTTCGGAAGAAATAATGTTATCAAATTTACCTTGCACGTCTGTTTTGAAACCAAACTTCCACTTGTCGAGTTTTGAGGTTTAATTGTTGGGCAAGTGTCTGCTTTTGAGCCTGCAAATCCATGCAAAAAATTCATAAAAATTCATAAAAATTAAAAAAGATCAATTTTTTGATAATAAATCGAAATGGGTATTTCTAAAAAAAAAATAAAAAAAAAAAAACTCACCGGATTCAAAGTGGTGTGAAGTTTGAAGCTTTCTTCGAGCAAAGTGGACTGTTCTTTAGAAAGCCTAAGCTTTTTTCTGTGTCTTTCTGTTTCTGAGCGACTAATGGCATTGTTGTAATTATTAATATTATCAGTATTGGAAGAGTGATCTCTTCTTCCAAAGGATGAATCTTGGGATGTTTCTTCATTGCTTCTGATTGATCTCTTCTTGAAATGATCACTTGAATTAATGGCTTCTAATTCCTCTTTTGGAATGAGAGTGAAAGAGAGATGATGATGATCAGAGAAAAATTTGGGATTTTTGTTGATTTTTTGCATCTTTTTTGGGACATATTCACCAAATCCCAATCCAAGGCCAAGCCTAATGTTGCAGAGCTCATCTTGATCTCCCATGGCAGATTTAGAGAGAGAGAGATGAGGAAATTTGGTGAAGAAGAAAAATGGGATTATATTATTTATTAAGAGAGAATTGGAGGAGAGGTTTCAAGTTGATTAATAAAGTTATGATGATCATAAGTTTGTGTTTTTTTGGGGTTTTAATAATTATTATTATTGGGTTTATTAATAAATTTAAAATAAATAAATAAATAAAAAGTAATGACTTTTTAAAGAGAGAGAAATTAGGAATGAGAATATAAGAATTTTTTGAAAGAGTAAAGGCATCATGCGTTAGAACTCTGACTCCTAAGACGAAACCAAAATCTTCCTTGAATGCATTTGGACCCATATCCTTGTTTGACTTTTTTTTATATAAAAAAAAAAAAAAAAATTATTTATATTTATTTTCAAAAAATTATAACAAATGTGAATTTACAGTAAAATAATTAAAAATATAGCATTTTTTTAAAAATATTGCGGATATGACAATTTCTATCACTAGTCAATCGTGCTGATAGACTCAGTTTTTTTTATAGAATTTTGTCAGTAATAGTAGTCTATCAGTAATAGTCATATATCAATAGAGTCTATTTTTGTCATATTTGCAAAATGTTTTAAACTTTGCTAAATTTGTTGTAGGCCTTGTTTGTTCAACCAAATCCTTTATTTTTTTTTATTTTTTTATTTTTTTATTTTTTTTTTATTTTTTATTTTTGATGTTTTTAATCATTCTCTTTTTTTTTTTTATGTTTTTAATCATTTACATTTTTGTGATTTGAGCATTTCCAATGCACCTTTCACGCTATAAAACTCTAGGAATAATGGGTTTTTCTCTCTTTATCATCAATTAAAGTTTTTTGCATTTCTATAATATATCTTGTTTTTGAAAATGTTACAAAAGGTAAAAAGAAGAAGAATCAAATATATGATTTTGTTTTTGAAATATATAAAGTTAAAAAAAATTAAAGACTCATAATAATTGTATAATCAAAATGATGAATAAATTACCATAGAGTTTAAGTTATGTAACAATAAATTATATTACCATCGAGTTTAAGTTATGTAAGAATGTTAATTTTATTCAATAACGGCAAAAAAAAGTTTATTTCGTTTCAAACGTTAAATGATCGATATTTGTCAAGTCATCATCATATAAAATGATGAAAATTAAACAAAGTGATGAAACGTATATGATTTAGACTCGTAAAATGGATAGAAAAAATGAGTTTTTTGAGAAAAAAAAAGTTGAGTTTGTTGAAGTCATGATTTCACATTAAAAGAAGAGGGAGTTTCTCCAATTGATTTGTGAGAGCGTTTCCACATTATTGGGTTTGAAGAGAAGAAAGAGTTTTCAACAGTTTAAAAAATGTAAGAAGAAAAAACTGCCAAATTTATGAGTTTTTTTTTGTTTTGTTTTGTTTTGACTAAATCAGTCTTTTTTCTTCCTTTGAAACTGACTTTTAATTATAACTTTTGATGCATTTTGTTTTAGATTATTGGATTTTCAACTTTCAACTCCAAATTAACATTGGTTTCTTAGAGAGAAGCCACTTCTTCTTCCTTTTTTTCTTTTATTTTTTTCTTTGTTTTCATATTTGAAATTTCTTTTTCCAATGATTATATATAGCTCATTATAATGCTTGCATTTCCCTAGACATGTTTGCTAAAATACATATCTAATTAAATTTGGAGTATAATGTATTTTGGTCACTCAAATTTAAGATTAATGTCTATTTAGACAACGTTTGAGATTTAGTTTCTATTTAAGTTGCGTTTGACATCATTTTGCAAACCTGGAAACTTAAATGTCTCTTTTGAAACTTTAGGGATCAAATAGACATCAATCTTTAACACGAGGGACCAAAAATGCATTTTGCCCTTAAATTTTAAAGAAAAGTAAAACATTTGTGTGTTTTTTACTTTTTTTTATTGAGATGATTGCATAAATAGCCATCAGACCCAAAATAATGGTAAATTTAGCCCAATATAAAATATTTTACAAATATGGTAAAAAATGAGTGAGAGTCAGGTTATTGTCACTAATAGACTACTATCCGTAATAGGTATTGGCAAAATTCTATAAAAAAAAAATAGAATTATATCAAGTATAAAAATTGTCATGTTTACAAATCTTTTTAAAAATGCTATATTTTAAATTATTGGAAAATTGTAACCGATGTTAATTTTAGAGAAATAATTAAAAATATACCACTTTTTTTAAAAAAATTGCAGATATGACAATTTTTATTACTGATAGTATGGTTTATCGCTGATAGACTCAGTTTTTTATAGAAGATTATGAGTGATAGAAGATTATCACTAATAGAAGTCTATCAGTGATAGTCAATATATCAACGATAGAGTCTATCGGTGATAACCACTGATTTTTTTTGTCATATTTGTAAAATGTTTTAAACTTTGCTAAATTTGCAATTATTTTGGGCATGATTGTTGTTTGTGCCACCGGCCCTTAATTATTTTACCCTAAATTGGTTGAGGCTTGCAATTTTTTTATTTATTTTATAATTTTATTATTATAATTTTTTTAGTATATATATAACTCCTAGAAATTTTTTGTTTTACGTAAATGTGTGATTGTCAAAATTGTGAAACTTATAGAATCATAGAATAGTCTCAATTAAATTTCATATTAAAAGAGAGGAATTTGATGGAGACCCAAAAATAAAGAAAATAGAAGTCAACATATCTCAGTGTGTGGTTGAAAGTTCAATATTTTATGTGAGGATAGAAATGGATTATATAATAGGTAACCATTTTATGTTTTTTTTTTTTTTAATATAAAAGATATGATATTGATTTTGTATTTCCATCTAATTCTACTTAATTTTATTTGATTTTGTTTTTTTAGATAAAAAATATGTAAGAGTAGAATCTAACCAGTTGAGCTATTATTAAGACATGTTTACAAATGATTTTGAAAAATAAGTTTTGACATATTTAAAATCATTCCAAATCATGCATTCAATCATTCAAAATAATTTTGATATTTGATTTTACGCCTTTAAATGAGATTTCATACCATCAAAATTTATTTTGAATAAATAATAATAGATGTGTTTGAGGTGTGATTTTAACCATTATTTCAAAATCACACTGAAACATATTCATTGACAACTTGTGATATATATATATATATAAAAGATACTTCATTGATGAGAGAGAAGAATACAAAAGAGAGACTAGAAAAGTCTCCAATTAAACGTTATATAGAAAAATATCATAATTACAAAATAACTTCCAAACACTTGATGCGGTATTGATGAGTAATATATATGTCTTAATCAAGTTAGTTATATTTAAGTTCGCAATTGATACGGTATTGAAAAGTCTTTCCAAAGCGAGCATGCTCAGTTGACATGTGTTGACGACCAAAAGATCTGTGGTTCGAATCTCCCCACTCAAGATACAAAATATATATATATATATATAAATGTTGCAATTGATACATATTTTATATTCAAATTAATTAATGAATGTGTTTTAATTATCAATTTTGTTGCCGCAAGAATCTTAGTCTTTTGGTCATGAATATAATTTTTTTTTATTCGTGAATATCCAAACTTGTGTGCACTTTGACTAATTTTAACAGGCAAGACGTCAAGATTATTATAATTTATTAACTAGTTGAGTTAGGTTAAGTTTATAATTTTTAAGAAAATTTATATATATATATATATATATATATGCAAAAATACACAAAATTAGCACAATTGAGCCGACATTCTTAAAAAAACACACAAATATCCAACATTCTTAATCATTTTATGTCGAAGCATCTCAATTTTACACGAGTACATCAAAACTCATTAAAAATGTGTCAAATCAAAGTGTAACTTAATGGTAAACATATTATTTATATAGTCACTAAAATTTAAAAGTCGGATCCCAAAATGGTAACTCAAAAAAGAAAAGTTATGTAAAAAAAATAATAATATAATGGAATAATGAAATGCCTTTATTAAATCCATATATTTAAAATGATTCTCTCTTCCATAATTTTATTATCGTTTATTGTTAATTTGACTTATAAAATATTCTTTATTTTGAGAGTCTTAAAACCAACAAAAAGGAATCGATTAAGATTTGCAATAGAATGAAAAGTTGGAGAGTAAAAATGTTGAGAGATAAAATGGCCCAAAATGGAATAATATGTATTTATATTAAAAAAAAAAAAAATGTTTATGTTTAGTTCTTCAACTATGATTTCTAGACATCAATTATTATTCGTTCTAATCACAATACTAAATTATAACAAATAGAATATTCAAGATAATGCTATAGTAAAAAAAAAAGCTAGTGAAAGCGAAGACACTACAAATAATAACTAACGATATTGAGCATAACTTTAATTAGCAAGCATAGCATATTCTCTAAATCTAATAAAAAAGTACAATAAAAAAAAATCAATTTTCAAAATTTTGTATATATGTGTAAATTTGGTTTAGTAAAATATTTAGTGGGATTTTTATTTTTTTTAACAACTATGGTTTATTTTTCAGACATTAATTATTCGTTCTAATCACAATTGTATAAATTATAAAAATAGAATATCTAAAATAATGCTGGTAAAAAAACTAGTAAAAGCGAAGACGCTATAGATAACAACTAGTCTTCAACATAACTTTAGTTAATAAAAAAATTAACTCAAATTCTGCTTTAAAAAATTTCAAATTTGGTTTAAGCCATCAATATTAATGGAATTTTTGTTTTTTTAAGATATTTAATTAATGCGAAATGAGGATTGAACATCTGACCTCTTAGTAAAAGGTATAAGTTTATATCAATCAATTAAGCTATGTTCGATTTGGCACTCTCAAATTTTTTTGTGCATGAAAACTAATTTATAACAAAATGTATATAATCTTCATCATCAAATACTATATATATATATATATATATTACTTTTTAAAAGTTAAATTCGTTAATCATGTAGATAAGGACATTATAGGTATAATTAAAATTAAGGGATAAGTTTAAATCTATAAAATTCCGTTGGTCAAATTTAAAATCAGAATCTATTATAAGGGTTGAGATTTGATAATATTTGTAACTTTTTAGGGTTATTTTCAACAAAAAAACGTGATAATTAAATTTAGATCATTGGAAGCTTACCGTTTAATGGCCATTCTCATTCTCTTTTTCTTTTTCCTTTTCTTTTTTATATTGCATTCTTTTTATTTGTAAAAAATAATAATATATATATATATATATATATATAGATGATAAGGATGTTAAAGTCATGTCAACTAAAATTCGAATATTTGTCGAAAATAATTTGTTGGCCTCCAAAAAGTATTATCTGTGTCCATATCTATTCCGACCATTTTGTTTGAGGTGAAATATTCTTTTTAAAAAAACACAAAATGATGAACAAACTAGTTTTCATTTTACCTTATAATGCAAAAATCTTAAGATCCTATACAAAAATAGATACATATATATATTATTTTTAACACAAAAGCTGCTAAGTATTTTTTTTGTTTTCTTTTTCAAACCGAGCATAGTTCAATTAGCATAAAGATGTGACATCGATCATGAGGTCTGAGGTTCGACTTCCCTCACCGTTAAATTCATCTTTACTCAAAAGTAGTGTACATTTTTTTTTTAATTTCCAACTCCAACTCCCTTTGTAATAGATTTACATTTTTCCTGCTTAAAAAATTAATAAATAATAAGGCTAAATTTAAAAAAAAAAAAAAAAAAAAAAAATACCAATCAATTTTACCATGTATTTCAAAAACACCCATGTCGTTTTAAAAGTTGCAATATTATCCTTGATCTTTCATAAACGTTTCAAAAATATTTTTGGAATAGAAAAATCGTTAGAATATTGGACGAAAAATTGTCGTTCTTTCATACTTAATCCAAGCAAGCGTCATAGTCACCATCATGTCGATTTTCCGTCTAAAATTTTAACGAATTTCTACTCCAGAATTATTTTTGAAACGTTTATGAAAGATGAAAGATAATATTGCAACTTTTGAAATGATAGGATATTTTTTATACAAAGGACAAACTTGAAGAGTATTTTTTTTTTATGTATAATTCAGCATAAATAAATAAAAATTACACAATCATTTTAAAATGGAAAATAATAATTAAAAATGATATTTTATCATAAACATCACATTTAACTTAAGATTCCAACACCAAAGTTCTAAAAGCCTATATTGATACCACCTACAACCAAAAACACCCATGCCTTCGTTGTTAATGTCAATTGAAATATTTATTTTCTTTTCTTTTTTCCTCCCTTTTTTTCTTCAATTTTTATTGTGATTTACAAACTTAATTTGTTTTTTTTAGTTCAACTCGGGTAAGAAAATTCGAACCTCCAACCTCAAATTCGAACTTCCAACCTCAAAGAGAAAGAATTATCATTAAACTATTGCTATGCGCATTTGATTTTGATTTGATAGCTAGTTAATTAAAAAAAAAAATACTATTATCAGTAGTCAATTCACCTCAATTCCCCTTTTCTTACAATGACTGTAATGTTTTAGTATATTATTTCTTTAATTTTTTTAAAGTTTGAATTTTATTCTTATTCCTTTACTATACTTTCATTCTGTCTCCGTACTTTCGACCTTTTATTCTAGTCTATACTTCTTGCATTAAAAAAATATTTTTTATCATTTTCATATTTCTTTTAATGAATTATTTAATCAGCTCTTTACATAGATAAGCATTTTATAAACTCTAATTACACAAATGTCGCCAACAATAACATAGCTCAACGGCATGATATATGAGGTCCTAGGTTCAATCCCCTACCCCAACATGTTGTCAAAAAAAAAAAAAAAAAAAAAATACACAAATGTCAATCCTTTAGTTTAGTTTCAACTTTGTCATCAACTTGACTAAGGTAAGCTCAACAAAGAATTGAAATGACCTAATATTGGGTTTAGTTGTAATTCCAATTAATTAATTAAAAATATTAAAAAATATAATTGATTGTTTATGAAATTTTATATATATATAAAAAAATCCATAATATTTCAAATTTTGATTGAAATTTTTGAAAAATGGCGAATAAGATAAATATGAAAAAAGTTAAAGCAAAAAAATATATATATTTTAATAAAAAAATATAAATAATTCAAATTTTATTTAATAAAAATAAATATACATTAAATGAAAATCTAAACCCGAAATATAAAATACAAAAAAAATTACAAAATTATTTGAAATTTTCAAAAATAGGAAATTTAAAGCCGTAGAAAGAAGTAAAATCAAATATTTCAAGATTTATTAGATTATAGTATATAAACAGAGTATATATATTGAATTATAATATATAAACGAAGTATATATATATATATTGAAAAAATTAAAATATTTCAAGATATACATTTCCGCAGGAAAATTGTTGCTCACAATAAAATGTAAATAAAAAAAAAAATAGTATACATTAAAACAGAATATAAAATTTATCATAATATTTTAAATTTTGATTGAAATTTTTGAAAAATGAGAATAAGATAAATATGGAAAAAGTAATTAAAGAAAAAAAAAAGTATTGACGAATAATATAAAAATAATATAAATAATTCAAATTTTATTTAATAAAAAATATACCTTAAATCACAATCTAAACATTAAATATAAAATACACAAAAATTTTAAAAAAATATAATGAACAATATAAATAATTTAAATTTTGGGCTAGTTGCACAAATAGCAATCAGGCCCAAACTAATTGCAAATTTAGCAAACTTTAAAATGTTTTGCAAATATGGCAAAAAAACCCGTTTCTATCACTGATAGATTTTATTATATCACTAATAGACTTCTGATAGACTTCTATCAGTGATAGACTATTATCTCTGATAGACTATTATCACTGACAAAAATCTATAAAAAGCTGAGGTGATCAGCGATAGACTTCTATCAGTCATAAGATATCAGCGATAGAAATTGCTATATCCGCAAAATTTTTAAAAACATGCTATATTTGCAAACAATAAGTCTTAAATTGTCATTTACTACAATTTCCCTTAAATTTTATTTAATAAAAAATATACACAAATATTTAAAAAAAATGTTTGAAAATTTTAAAAATTGAGAGGCGTTTTAGGAATTTTAAAAAAAAAAGTCAAAGTCAAACCGTGCACACAAAAAAAAAAAAAAAAAAAAAAACCATAATATTTCAATTTATGAAATATAGGGTTAAAAAATCATCTTTTATGATAATTCCTCTTGTTTAAAAGAAACCCAACTAGGCATATATTTTGTTCATTTAATATGCGAAGCAAAGCATAGTCTGTATGCTCGATTTCAAAAAATATTCAAGTTTTATGTTAAACAATTAATGAAAAAATAACATGGGAAAAAGTTTAGAGACGGGACAAAAAAATCACAAAATAACATCAAAACTAAGAGGAAAAGTAGGTTTTAAACCTTAATTTTTACCTGAGGTCATTTATGCAATCAACCATTTTTCTAGCCCATTCTATAATCCATTCCAAACAATCCCCAAAACTCTTCCATCAAAATTTAGAACCCGTTACCATTAGTACATCGTTGAATAGAAATACGGAACGCCAATCTTACACGAAACTGTCGATATCTATTTATTATCAGATAAGTCTTGTCGTTGGAGTAAGAAATTAGAATTATCATTCACAAAAGCATGGAAAATTAAATTTCCAGATCTGAACTACTCACATTCATAGAAAGAAAACAAAAGGAAGTCATGTCATGAAACACTTAAATCAGCTGATTAATTCACATTACCACTTCCCTTTCAAATCATTAGTCACAGGGAATCTCCAGTGTAGCCATCGGTGATGTTAATCAACCAATAATCAATCATGTTCAAAAGCTGTAAATGCATACCTCTTTCAGCAGCTTCATACATTTATTGCATACAGCACCAGAATGCAATTGCCAACCATCTGCAGCAAAAATCACCAAGCCTTCAGATACTTTTTACAAGCTTTACAACCTGGGCAGATAGATCTCACATATCAGAACATAAGTCGAAACAGTTTCGACCAAAAAATTGGGTATAACTTGAAAAGGACCAATAATTCATACCAGAAATGTACAGGATCCCCCCTTATCAGATGGGAATCCAAATATACCACTTGGGTAAAAAAAAAAAGGTTGAATTATCAAAAATACCACTAAACTATGGGGGATTGGTTTTAATTATACCCTCGAACTTAGTTTTTTCAAAACAACCCTTGTAGGCTTTTGTTGTCCGTTAAATTCATAGACGAAAAAGTTTGTGTTTGCTTATGTGAAAAATCTAAACACATGACATCTGTGAACCATACATGTTATCGTCTTCCTCCCTTCAACCCCACGCCCCTAATTTTTTGTTCTTTCGTTTATGATTTTTTTCCTAACCCTAACTCAAATTTACTTCATGTATGTGTTTATTTGTTCACATAAGCAACAAATAAGCAGACACAAACTTTTCCGTCCATGAATTAAATGACAAAAGCCTTCAAGGATTGTTGTGAAACAAACTGCAAATTTCAAGTGTTAAAATGAAATTTTTCAAAGTTCAGGCGTATAATTGGAACTAACCCCATAGTTCAGGGGTATTTTTTATAATTTAACCCCAAAAAATGATCTAGGAGTTTTGTTTCTCTTCTAAAAAAAAATGATCTAGGAGTGAAAAGATGATTTTTTTTTCCTTTTTTCTATCGGGAAGAAAATGCAGGTTTTTTTCCTTTCTAGAAAAGGGCATCCTAGCATCTATTACTCTGAAACTGACAGGATAAGAGAGAGGGAGAGAAAGAGTCAAAGGGTAAAAAGAACCAAATGAGAGGTCCTTAATGAGGACAAAACAGGGGTGAACAATTTGGCCATGAGTGGTTCTGTTTGGCATGGAACAAACACGTGAAATTTTAACATCAGTGAAGTCGGTCGAAAGAAAGAGTTCAAATGGCTTGAAGATGGAGGGTAGTTATCTGGATTCTTGGTTGGTATTGGGTCTATTT
Organism: Herpetospermum pedunculosum; assembly: GCA_028017165.1. Taxonomy (NCBI): domain Eukaryota; kingdom Viridiplantae; phylum Streptophyta; class Magnoliopsida; order Cucurbitales; family Cucurbitaceae; genus Herpetospermum; species Herpetospermum pedunculosum. The sequence goes on from CM051530.1 coordinate 3,903,766, forward strand.
CACTTTGAATTAGCAACAAAATCACAAGCATGGGCTAGTCTTTGTCTCCCTTCAGCCATGGACCAATAATTGATTCTCTCTCTCGTTCTCTCTCCCTCTCTCTCCAACTCACCTAAGGAGTATATGCATAAAAAGCTCCCTCTATATATTGCTGCAAACCCATCTCTTTCCATCCCAAGATAACTTGTTCTTTATTTTTAGCAGATAAAGTTAGGAAATGAGATCCTCACATTTTATTTTCTTTTGCCTTCTCTTTACTTTCTTCTATCTTCTTTCAGTGGATCCTTTTCATTCTGCACCTCAACTTTTCGCCACTGAAGAAAGACCTGCAAGAAAGTACCTTAGGACATCATTTTCCAATCCCCAATCTGGATACCACAGAGTCAACTTCAAGGTAAGCTAAATAAATAGTAACTTCTTTTTTTTCTTTTTCTTTTTTTGAGTCTTACGAGTAACTTTTGACAATGGATTCCATCACTCACCCTTACCATGCGCCTTCTGATATTCCCTTATTTGTGATTATGGATGTGCCCAAATGCAGGTTCAGGAAGAAGAGTTCAGTAGACCGTCTGCAGAAGAAATTTTCTCCAACACAGCTGAATATGAAGAAAGTCTCAACAGTTTGGGTGAACTTGTCTACCACACCGATTATCATGGAGTGACGACGCATCCAAATCCAACGCCCAAACATCCATAGCCATAGGCTACATATCAACTTTTAAGATGAAGTGAACTATTCATACATGTACTGCACTACATTTACATTTAGACTTTTTTTTGTTTTACAATCTATCAAATGCTAGTTTTTTTCATGCTACAATTATATATAAGGTACAGCCTTGCCCCAAATCAGCACCCGGCAATAAGCTCTTTAGCCTCTTAAATTTTCAAATACCAGAGAATCATTGCAGGTAAGTCGAGTTAGGCGCTTACTTGAGCCTGCAACTTGCCAAAATATATGTGAACCCGAATTACTTGAAATAGGAAATGTAATTAGGAAAGAACCAGACACATTAGATCACTCATAATTCAATGCAAAGAAATCATTCCTGTCATATATTGACTTCTGACCTTTCTATACCTCTCGAGCAACTTTTTATAGCACTCCACAGCATTCTCAAATTGCACTTCACTACAAAATCTGGACTTTACCTCCACAAATGTAGTTTCTACCTTCTCTCTATGATTAACACAAGTAGATAATAGATCTCTGATACCAATTGAAGGCATAGTCCACTTATCTTTTTTGATGCTTTCTTTTCCATCTACGTTAAGAATCCCAAGCCATCTCATCCGATGGAAGGGGTCTTCATTTTTCTCAACTGCAATTTCTATACTAGCAAGCACTTCCAAGAATTTTGACTCTCTACTGATTTTATCAATCAATCTGCTGAAAATAGCCTTCTGGTTCGGGTCAAGTCTATTATTGGAATCTGAAGGCATCGAAATTGCTGCAACCAAGCAAGCCTTTCGAAAATTATGATCAGAGACACTGATGGACCAAATTGCAAAGTGCAACAGCTCTACACACATAGTCCCAAACAAAGTATCACATTGCTTTGGGTTATCATTCCAACAATAGAGAGCAGAATGAACAAATCCTTCCCACCTGAGGTAGGACAAAAAGATCAGAATAAAGTAAATAAAAGATAAAATTAGACTAGTCAATTTACTAAAATAATTGAGAATTTTAAATTTCAAGAAACTCTATCCAAGTTACAGAATCTAGACTTCAAACAATGTGCTAAATATAGAGAGCTAAGAGATATCAATGTTCATTGACACATTCACCTACTCCATACTAGATTTAAAAACTAATCATTCTACCAACCTAAGCCAACTACAGTTTCAGAAAAATGTCAAAGAACCAAGTAAAAAATTTGGCATGTAGATACAATAATAACTATGTAAAATGCACTTGTGAACTCAACTACCATAAATCTTTGCGCAACCTAGAACTAGCAATGCAATAATTACAACTAATTTTAGGATTTTACAAGGATAGTGATCTATGATAACAATTAGCTTTGACATGAACACAAAAATCATAAAATAGCCCGAACATAAACTATTGTAATAATATATTACTTTCTTGGCTAAAAATCATCGTCGTACAGAACTTAATGATCATATGAAGGTTCTCACTATAAGACACTTCTATAAGCACAATAGCTGTCTGATTAAGTCCCATGGGGTCCACAAATTCAAAGTCCAATTTTAGAAAAACGGATAATCCAACATGCATTATGGGCATTTGTGCACAAAGAACCATCATCAATGCAAGGAACACCTGCTTTTCCAGAAGCATTGGGTCCAAAAAGTTGCTTGTGTCCCATGGAAACGTGTCAAGGTTCCATACTTTACTAAAAGGATGCTGGTCACAGCACATGACTTGTTCCTGAATTGTCAGACTGTAAAATATATTGGTCTATCAAAAAAATAAAAAACCTTAAAAATATATTTGGAAATTTTATTTATCCTATTTGCCTCAAATTTAAAACTTGAGATACAAATAAGAAACATTTTATTTTGAAACAAATTCTCAGAATTAGTGATGTAATTATACAATAGTGAAGATAATTCAGCCACCACTCACTGAGCTTCTGATTTCAAGAGGGAAAGACTACTAATTCTTTACAAGAATGCAAAGGCCACCCCTTGAGTCAAACGAAGACCAGTTCATACATTGACAATCAGCCAATTTAACATATGGACAACAACCATTGTTACTGGAAATACGTATTCATACAAAAGCTTCAAGTATCAGGATGGGATGTATATGTAATCGGATATGCTTATCAATAATTAACATGACATTATCACTAAGGAGAGCACTGCAGCTAATTATATTAAAGAAATAGCGGCACATACATGATACCACAGAACAGATGAAAAGGTGATAGTATTGTCAGTGTTAGGTGTAATCAACGTAATTACTAAGCATTCATCGCTATGTATATAGACATATTTTCATTCTTACTCATTTCTATGTCATATCCTCAATCCTATAAAAATGACAAGTGATTGATCTCTGATGGTTATAATGACCTAAAATTGTTTAACCTTCAAAACTCCATGCTAGTCATAGTCTGACTTTTATGACATTGTCATTTATATAAGCCCTAGAAATATCATACCTTTTAATATTCACCAAATCTGAAACTACAGATGACCTCACAACCTTAGTAGATTTACAAACAAAAAAGTAAAATAAAATAAAGTAACAGAAGAAAGAGTGAGAACTTGCGAGGATTCCAATTTCAAGAGATTTTGAATTTAATGACCAAAAAACTATTTAGGGAATACCTCAAAAACAATTTTTTTTTAACAAGAAGCGAAACTTTTCATTGATGAAATGAAAAGAGACTAACGCTCAAAAGGCACAAACTCCACAAAGGAGTGAAAGTGAAAACAGTAAAAGAAGCAATAAATAGGGACAAATAAGAAAAGAATTCAACAAACAAACAAGAAAAAACCAGGAGCCTCAAGGAACAAAAAAACAGCAATAGAGTCAGCAACCAATTGCCTGCCAAAGATAAAACTCCAACTGATCCATTGAATTTGAAGAGGCAAGCAACAACACCTCAATAACTATTTTGAATTGAAAGACCTCTCAAGTAAGTCTAGGAACCTTAGTTAAATACAACCAATCCTCTTAGTTACTCATAAATTTTTATACGTCCATTCAGGAAAACGTCTTCCCATTTGTCATTATAACATCTCAAAAACTATTATCCATCAACTTCTTCATATTATAGTTACACTACATGAACTCGTGAAGTCAACTGCAATAGACCACAAGAAAGCATAACCAATTGAAGTCATATAAAATTTAAACAGAAGTTCCCATTTACTTACTCAAAAGGAGGTTCGACCTCAATGCCAAAGGTAAGGTGTAGGGAAGACCCATCGGGATCATCATTTTCTGTACGAGCCTCGTGAAGAAATCCTCTAGGAATATACAATACATCACCTTCCCTTAATAAAAACTGTCTTCCAACAGCCAATGGACTCTCAACCTCTGAACAATGTGGGAGCTCGTGAGCATCATACAAGCGGGGTAACAAAATCTTTGGTGGATTAAAAACTGTCCACTGTTTGCTTCCAGCAAGCTGGCATACAAACACACAATGATCATCAAAATGACGAATCAAACCCTGAGAACCTGGAGGTGTCAAGTACATATTAGCCCCTACAGATGGTTGACCAAACAGAGATGCTAAAGTATTTGCAATAGCAGCAATCTTCTCATACCGAAATTCCATGCCACGCAGAGCAATTGTATAACCCTCTCTAAAAGCTTCTTCACATTTTAGTGCATCATTTAACTTTAAGAAATGAGGACCCTTTATGCAGCATGCCTCAAAATTCTTCTGAAAGAAATGTGTCTCTTGTTTCAAACACTCATCTGTTCTCAGGACCCGTATATCTTGCTGATAAATTAGAGGAAATCCCAATTCATTTCTCACCTCCTCTAAGAAATTATGTATGTCTAGTTCATCTGAGGCAATAGGATTACAAGAAACCAATCTTCCAAGCATTGGTGTAATAAAGGAATGAATTGTTTCAATTGAGGCAACAGATCCCACAAATGATCCGATAATATCAGCTTCTTCATTTATGGTTCTTGAGGATTTCTGCATGAGCAATGGTGAAGTTTCCCAGTGGTTTAGCATGAAATCTTCAAAGTTTGACCCACTTAAACCCAATAAAGCTTTAACCTCCTTCACCGGAAAAACTCTGCTAACTTGATCGGTACTTATGGAAAGCCTAAAAATACTCGCGGCCAAATCATTGGTGCTAATGTTGCTCATATCAAATTGCTCCTTCCAGCTGCACTCAATTTTGTTAATTTGAATCATTTTCTTACGCACTTCTATCCATTGATTCTTCAAAAATGCCAAGAACGTTTTCAAGCAGTGGCGTGGTATCTCTTCCAAATGCTTGAAATGGCAAGTATTAATGAGAACTATAGCTGCATTTAGAATTAATATTGAAAGCTCATCTCCTTTAAATCCTGCCTTCAGGATTGCAGAATTTTCATCATTTACAGTGCCTATGGAAACTGATATCTCTGAAGAGACTGAAACCTGCAGAAATGCAGATCTAGTAGGTATTAAGTCCAGTTATCCAAGAAAATTCCCTGAACTTATATAGATGTTAACTGAATTCAAACCACAAACTACCACACCACCAACTGGTAATAGAGGAGCACAAAAAGGTCTTTCAGTCATACCCTTTTTTCCCATACGTTCGTTAAAAAATGCAAAGACGCAGGGCACAAAATAAAAATGAAGAAAATAATTAAACTCATAGACAAACAAACCCATTGCACCATATCAGAATTAGAGTCAAAATCAATGAGTACTTACATAAGACGCTCAATAGCAGAGACCTCCACCAAGCTCTGCCGGCCAAACGAAGTGGTAGACAAGTCCAGAACAGCATTACAAGAAGCCAACGCAACCCTTCTCTTCGAACACGCCAAGGCCGAGATCAAAGCCCTAACAACCCCATAATCCGAAGCGATCACTTCATTCATGCGGAGCGAGAGAAGCGAAGCAGCACCCACAATCTCAGCAGCACGAGAAGCAACTCCTGAGGCCCTGCAATCAAACAAATTGAGAATCAACGGAAGAGTTGAATATTGAAGGGCAAGTAAAAGAATATGGAAAGAGATGGGTTACTCGGAAAGGATGAGGAGAGGAAGGAGAGAGAGAATGGGAGGAGGAAGAGTTTGGAGAGGGTGTGGAGATTGAGGAAGAACGGCGAAATGGAGGTCGGCCAAGCATTTGGGAATGATGGAGGCAGAGAAGGGATTGCGAGGGCGGGAGACGGCGGCGAGAAGAAGAGGGAAAGTGGTATTGACATCGAAGTTGGATTGGGAATTGGAGTGTCTCTTTCGTTTGGTTTGGCTATGGCTACCAAGCTTCTTCTGCTGCTCCATTAACGATCACTGTGAATGTAAGAACTGCGAATTCCTTTAGGCACAGAGTGTATAGTCTTTATATATACGAACACCATCTCGCGCGCAGCTTAGATTGATTTTTTTTTTTTTTTTTTTTGAAAACTATTTATCTTTATGATTTAGTTCTTATAATTTGAGGTTTATTTTCAATTTAGTTAATGTAGTTTTAAAATTTTCTAACATTTTTTTTTTTTTTTTAGAACTTGTGGGGTGAGAGGAATCTAACCTATGATCTCTTAGTCACTCGTATACACCGATTGAACTATGTTCATGTTGACTCAATTTTGTTTTTATGACTTGGTCAAATTTCACAAATCACCCACGTGGACAACTTTTTTTCATATGTGGGGCTAAGAATTTGAGTTTCTACTCTATTGGAAGATTATAATGGTTTAATAATCTTAATCATTTGCGTTATGTTAAGTTAGTTGTGACAATTTTCTATTTTAGTAATCGAGTCGAAGGTATTTTTTTCTTATTGTTTTTATAAGATTAGTAGAAGGTTTTGTAGTTTAGAATCGAGTAAAAACAATTTGATAGATTATACAAGATGCCCCTTTAACTTTGTCCTTTGTTTCAAAAATATACTTATTCTTTCAAAAGTTACAATATTACGATTGATTTTTCATAAAGATTTTAAAACAACCATTAAAGTAGAAATTTGTTAGATGTGGTGGTGGCGAAGACACTTGTCTAGATTAAGTATGAAAGAACGCCACGTCGACTTTAGCCTTAAATCAAACTGAATATTGAAAACTTATTATGTAGTTCAACTTAGAATTTTGACGTTATATATATATATATATATATATATATATATATATATATATATAACAAAACTATAATTTTTTACTATTGATTCATGTTCAATATTCAATTTATCAATTGGCATAATGTATAAATTATTGATCAAAGAGGTCAGAGATTCAAATCTCTCACCTCACATGTTGTCAAAAAAAAAAATTAGACTTATCAATCTTTCATTTTTCAATTGACATTTTTATGATGCTAATCTTGGAAAGGAAAACATGGTTACTTTTGATTTTTTAGTACACCAAATGTTGAGTATGGAGATTTGAACCTTGTTATCAAGAAAATAAGTATATGTCAATTACCATTAAGTTATACTCATGTTGGCAACTAACATTTATTATTTACTAGCCTCGAGTATGATATCAAATAATAGCTCAAGTGGATCAACCAGAGTCTTTCTGGTTATCAATCGATTGAGGTTCCGGGAATGAGAGTATGAATTTGACATTTCCCATTTCAAAAATTAAAGGAAATACATTTAAAGTAAATTGATATTAAACCAACTTACTATTTAGAAAAATAAAATGGTTAAAGCCAATTTTATTAGCATTAAAAAAAATAGTAAAGTAAACTATACGTTTTAAAATCATGCATAGTTTACTTTCAACCATGTCTCGAAAGAGAATGGAAACTTTTTTAACATTTATATCTTAGATTGCAAAAATGAGAACAAAAAGTTCTTTTGTTGGGTGGGGAACTAGCAAAAGAGAGAGAAACAAATCTCTTGTAAAAACGAGTGAAGGTTAACCTAAGCATACCTCACCTAGTTAAGATATATACTCTGGACCAAGAGGTCAGAGATTCGAATCTCCGACCCCACATGTTATCGAACTCAAAAAGCCAACTCACCAAAAGAAGCTCGCTTTACGTTAGACACTAAAATAGGACTTCGATTAGATGCGAGTATCCAATCCTACCACAAACTATCCAATTTGTCCTAACTAAATAAACTCAATCTATCAATTAAAGTTCTATTGTGTGGGACGAAGGTAGCAAGTGGCCTTCTCACCTCCTTCAGAGTTCAAACAATGGATTTTTTTGAAGGAATAGACTTTCTAGGGGCAGCTAGAAGGAAAACCAGTCTAGAAAATGAAGTGGCCTATAGGATCCAAATTAAGCTATCGTAACTAGAGGGGCAAAAGGCATTCAATCTATTAACTAAACTTCGAAAACCCCCTTACAAGAATGCATTTGATACCCCTATTTCCAAGACAAAATAGTACCTGTAGTATTTAACTATCATCAATTTATCCTCCACATTAAGAGATACAATTAAGCAGCTCATTCAAGCCAAATATACTCTATATGTGCAGAGATATCTGCTTACAATTGAAGGTTTGATTTCAGAGGTCGGCTTTATCCTATTCCTTGATGCCCAGGAGTTTACCCAACTCTCCACTCTCATATGCATCAACAGTATCTGGAAACCAGGGTTTCAATGAGTTAAAAGTACTTTGGAGAAAGAATATATTACAAACAATAAGTTGCCAAAAGAAGAGTCAATTACCATCTGATCCACCTATGTGTTTTCCATCTATGAATACTTGAGGTACAGTGCGCCTTCCAACAAGTGCACTAAGAGCATCTTGAATGGCACTGCCATCATCTGTGTGATACAGATTCAAATTCTATGAATAGGTAACTTTTAAGTTATAAGTAATAGAACAGTCCATGGAAGTAACACTGGATATAAAGAGAAATGGAAACAAGAGCTAGATATATGTCTAATGATAACAATTTTGATTAGGGAATTCATCCAAAGCTTGAATTCTCCTCACCCTAAAAGAAAAGAAAGAAAAAACTAAACAAAACAAAACAAAGAACCTGCATACAAACTAAGAAAGATAACAGAAGATTTTGAAGAATACACTACACAATATTACACAATATTTATTGAGGAGGTGCTCGTGGATTCGCTTTTTCGTGAGAAGGGCACGATTTTGTGGCAGGCTAATTTCTGTCATTTTGTGGGTGATTTGAATTGAGAAAAACAACAAGATCTTTAGAAAGAAGAAGAGGTCTCGTGACGAGATCTGGGAGGTGGTTAGGTTTTATGTCTCTTTGTGGTTGTCGGTCAGTAGGCATTGTTGTAATTATGGTCTTGGTTTGATCTCGTTGGATTGGAGTCCATTTTTGTAGTTTGTTTGGGACTTTTGATTCTCTCATTTTTATCAATGAAAGCTCGATTTCTTACCCCCATAAAAAAAACGCGCTATACAAGATAACAAGCTGACCCATTTTAAAAAAAAATAAAAATTCACAACTAATTGGTCATACTCTTGCATACCCTTTCTCCCTAGTTTTTCTCTTTTTCCTCTACCATCTCCCACTCTTTGGCCCCCTCTCTTTAACCCTCAAAAAACACATAAATTAGAAGGAATTACCTTTCAAGAAAACACAGATAGAGGCTGAGAATTTTAGCCGAAGAGAGTAAAAGGTCCCCAAACAAAACTCTTAGTTTCGAATTTGCAAAGCATTTAACAAAAAGGATCATGTCACGGGACCTGATACATAAAGATTGCAGTTGCAGGTAATCATCAATTTGAGAGGCTCGAGGCAATACCAACCATAGATTCTCCAACTTGTTACAATTTTGTTGTTCTTATTTCTAAATTTCTCTAAAGTTTTTGTTTCGATCATTAACTAGATAGTCCCTTTGAATAATGATGCTGAATCAGAAAATAACAAAAAAATGGATAACTAAAGAGAAAGGTAAGCCATCTAGTATGCCCAAATCAACAACTGTAATATCACATTCCAACATTTTCATAGCGTGGAGTGAATAAGCCAGAACAAGATTCTCATATAAAATTGACTGGAATCTAGATAATACCGGCAGAAGCGAGAACAGAAGACATGAAGTAAAGGAAGGAGCTCAAGAGCAAGAAACAAGCATATTCAATTTCAATCAGATTTAAGCCAAATTCTGCAGTAAATACACAGGGAGAGAACAAGAAGAATGCAAAGGAATTAAGCAAGTACCTCTTTGATCCAGCTCAACAACATGAGGAACTTTGCGCAAATCCTTGAAAACAGCTTTCGCCGTTTCACAATACCTAAATCGCACAATGAAGAATAATTAACAACAAGAATTTCAACGAATCGAATTCTTCATTGAAAGAAGAAGCGGGAAATCCGCCTTAATTCATTCATGAATCCTCGATCTGCAAGTCTGGATAAACGAAAGAAGAGAAGAAAGAGTATGGAGAATGAAAATACGGGCAATAGGACTTGGAGAAGATGACGGACTGGTGCGAGGAGATGGTGTTCTTGACGAAGAGTGATTCTGGGGAAGATGAAGCCATGACGCGTACTGTAGCTGTTGATACCGTCGACATCATCCTCATACTCACCGTCGTCACTGCCGCCATCGATGCAACTTCCGGACTGCAACTAACCTTTTCTCGATAAGGCTGCAACCATCGGCAATTAACTCATAATTTTTTGTTTTTTTTAATCTTTTTAGAACTCTCCAATATGTCGAATTATTTATTTATTTATTTTAATTCAACTCGAGCATAAATAACATTTAACTTATATATCGTTGTTCGAGAGGTAGGAGATTCAATCTATTTATCTTATATATTGTTAAACTAAAAAAAAATTAAAATTCAGTAGATAATACATTAATTACTATTCAAAGGTCGATGGATTCATCTTCACGCTGCACAACTTGGAGGTAAGGAGATTCGAACTTTGGACCTCGAATGTTAATTAAATTATGATCGATTTTGGCAGATTTTGAATTTTTTAGATAATAGTAATATTGTAAAATTAACCTATCATATAGTCACTTCTAGGGAAATGAGGGTATTTTCAAAAAGTAGTTCTTTGTAGGTTCATGGTTGATTGATTTGATTTTCCCTTTTCAAAAATCAAAGGAAATATAAAATTGATGGGAGCACCATTTCATTTTTTTGAAGCTAAATAATTAGTCACAATATCTTCAATCTATTTACATTAAAAATAATTCTTGAGTTCTTACTTACGTTTTTTAAATATAAATATCTCTCCCTTTTTTTCTTTTCTTTTTTAATTTAAAGTTCAGATTTTAAAATATTTTAAAATGTGGATTAATTGACATTAAACTCTTTATAGAAAATATAATAAAATGGTTAATGGCAAAAGTTTTTTGGGCTGATTGCACAAATAGCATGCTCAAAATAATTGCAATTTTAGCAAAGTTTAAAACCTTTTGTAAATATGGCAAAAAATAAGACTTTATGACTATTACTGATAGAAAGTGATAGACTTCTATCACTGATAGACTATTATATATACTTCTATCAACGATAATTTTTTATCAATAAACCATACTATCAGTATAGAAATTGTCATATCCGCAAAAAAATGCTATATTTTTAATTATTTTATTCTAAATTGACGTCTATTACAATTTTTCCAAATTTTTTTAGTATTTAATTTTAACCTATTAAAATAATTAAAAAAATAATAATAACATTAGGTACTCATCTACTTTTGAGATGGTAATTAAATTTACGTCTTAAAAACATCCATATCATATCTTATATTTAAAAAACAAAAACTTCATTTTTGGGACAAAAACTTCATTTTTGGGAGAGAACTAGCAAAAAGGAATGCCTTGCACAACTGCAACAAAGCTGCAGTATGTCAAGGTATGTCAAGGGTACTAGAATGGAATTTTTTTTTTTTTTTTTTTGAACAATACTAGAATGGAAATTCGATTGGATGCAATCCCACTGCAAACTATTCAATTTGTCCTCTCCTAACCATAGAAAATCGATCTATTAATTAAGTTCGACGGTAACGCACGAGACTAACATGATAGAAGTTCTTTTTCACCTCCTTCAGACCACGAGTTGTACGAAGAAAAAGACTTTCCAAGTCAAGTAGATGTGGAAGAAAAATCGCCAAAGCGAGCATAGCTCAGCGGGCATATGTATGTGTTAACGACCAAGAGGTCTGTGGTTCGAATCCCCCCACCCCAATGTACTCAAAAAAAAAAAAAAAAAAAAGATGTGGAAGAAAAATCAGTCTAGAAAATGAAGGACTTGTTTGGAATAACACATTTTTTTGTATTTAGAAATATATTTTTAAGCATTTAGAAAGTCATTTCAAATATGTCCAAAGTGACCTACGGGATCCAATAAAGCAAGCGTAACTAGAGAGGCAAAAGTTGTTCAATCTATTGACTAAAGTTCAAAAACCTCCTTACAAGAATAGCATTGTTATAACTGGTAAGAGAGAAAGCCTTTGATATCCCAATATCCGAAACAACTTATCTTCCACATTAAGAGTTAAAATTGAAGAACTGATTCAAAGCAAAATATACTCTGTTAAGTGCTGCAAAGATCTCTGCTTACAATTGAAGGTTTGAATTCAAAGATCGGCTCCATGCTCTTCCTTAATGCCCAGGAGTTTAGCCAACTTTCCACTCTCAAATGCTTCAACAGTATCTGAAAATCAGTGTTTCAATGAGTTAGAAGTACTTTGGAGAAAGAATATATTGCAGACAATAAGTTGCCAAAGAAGAGCCAATTATTACCATCTGATCCACCTATGTGTTTTCCATCTATGAACACTTGAGGTACAGTGCGCCTTCCAACGATTGCACCAAGGGCATCTTGAATGGCACTGCCATCATCTGTGCGATACAGTTCCAAATTCTATGAATAATTAACTTTTAGGTAATAAGCAATAGAACATCGTTGATATAAATATATATGGAAACAAGAGCTAGATATATGTCTATCCGTGAGTGTCCGGGTCAGCTTATGCGCACCTCGACTAATCTCACGGGACAACAGTCTGACCCTACTACATTTGGTTGCTAAGAAAACTTTTAGGATATTAAATCCTAGGTAGGTGGCCACCATGGTTTAAACTCCTTCCCTCTAAGCCTTTTATTATTCTCAAGGCCCTTATTGACCCCACTAGGCCAATCCATGATGGCTACATTTTGCAAGTTGGTTTAGGGAATTCATCCAAAGTTTGAATTCTCATTTCACCCCACCCTAGTCGAAAAGGGAAACAAAACAAAACAAAGAACCTTCATATCAACTAAGAAAGATAAAACGAAGAAGATTTTGAACAACAAAAATACATATCAGCCCATTATCTAAACTTTTTCTCAGTAAACAGACATTTCAAGCAACAACTAATCGGACATAATCTTGCACACCATTTCCCCCTTTTATTGCTGTTTTCTTCCTTCCTCTACGATTTCCCACTCTTAACTCTCAAAAGAACACATAAATTAAAAGGAATTGCCTTCCAAAAGAACCCACTTCTTAATCCATTGTTTGGGGGGGGATCTGAGAGTGTGATTGTGATTAAGTAGAGTAATTTGAATGATTTGAGAATGCGTGGATAGGCTGAGAACTTTAGGTGAATACAAAAGCCGATCTCAAACAATCATGTTAGTTTCGAATTTGGAAAGCATTTCACAGAGCATCATGTCACAAGACCTAATACATAAAAAATTGCAGTTGCAGTAGTCACCATTTCGAGAGGCTAGATGCCAAACTAAGCACAGATTCTCTAACTACTCCGTTACAATTATGTTGACCAGATCGTTCTTTTAAATACGAGTCATCAGAAAAGAAAGGAGAAGAGAAGCAGAAGAAGTTTCCAATCGTGAGAAGAATAAAATAACAAAAAGGAAAAGGACGGCGAAAGAGAAGGGCAAGCCATTAAATTAACAAGCTGCAAAAATCTCAAGCATGCCCATATCAACTGTAATATTACACTCCAATATTGAACAATATTATCATATAAAATTGACCGCAATCTAGATATACTGCATTCTCAGTTTCAATCAGATTTCAGCCAGATTTTGCAGTAAATAAGGGTGGTGTTATAGTTAATTTTCATAAACAGAACGAGAAAAAGGCAGATTATGCAAGTACCTCTTTGATCCAGCTCAACAACATAAGGAACTTTGTGCAATTCCTTGAAAACAGCTTTTGCCCTTCTACAATACCTGCATTGAACAAAGACAACAATCAACAACGCGAATTTCAAAAGTTCGAATTCATTCATCAATCCTGGATCTGCTTCCAATTGTAGAGCAACAATATTTAAAGTAATTGAAAACATGGCCAGAGCGGGTTAAGAACAGAACAAAACAACGAGAGTCGAATTGAAGAAATGAGACGAATAGATCCACATTCGGAGCTGAATAAAGCGATTAAATGAAGAAAGAGAAAGGAGAATGGAAAATACGGGCAATAGGACTTGGAGAAGATGACGATCTGATGCGAGGCGATGGTGTTCTTGACAAAGCGTGATTCAGGGGAAGAAGAAGCCCCGCACAAAGACGCTACGGCCACGGCGCACACCATAGCTGCTGATACCGTCAGCATCCTCCTCATACTCACCGTCACTGCCATTGATCCGGATTCCGGACTGCAACTGACCTTTTTCCGATCAAGTTTCTGCGATTGGCGATGAATCGCTTGTAAAGAAAATTACTGAAATTCAGAATCCTTTGTAATATTCAGACGTCTTATAACACCTTTTACTTTGCAAGTAAATATGGGATAAAATATCATTTTAGTCCCTACATTCTCGACTAATTTCATTTTATTTTAGTCCCTGTATTCTCGACTAATTTCATTTTATTTTAGTCGCGTATCAGATTTAGTCTTATTTTTTGGTTGGTTGCACAAACATAAATGAGACCCAAAATAATTGTTTGCACAAACAGAAATGAGTCCCAAAATAATTGTAAATCACATAAAGATCTTTATTTTAAGGAAGGGGCAAACCCCTGAAGGTCTTCCACATTCACATTGCTTGCTCACACGAGGTGGGAAGAAGGCTTCTGGCACGCTGATTGTGGAAGTTTGTAACAACTTTTGACCGAATACAAACCTTGTATGTCGTCGTGCCATAAAAAATGATCTTGGTGATAAGGGAAACAAAGGGGGTGTGCATAATGGTTTCCACATCCTCTGGAAGGAAATGATCCACCATTTTCACTGCATTCCAATGTCCTTCCTCCAATAGTTCATTAACAATTGCGTTTATCAGTGGTCTATGAGGAGAAAGGATAATTACCGTTACCTACTCACCATCGTCCCACATTGACCGCCAACTCTCGTCATTAAAGGATACCTCTCCACATATAGGAAGGGCGTGAACCCAGGGCAGAAGCGAGGAAACTAGTTGAAGGGAAGTATTTCACTTTTAGGGTTTATGCGAGTAAAGAGTTAGACATGTATTTGATACGTCATGTATGTTTAGCCAACAGGGCCTGGCTAAACAGATGAATGTCTTTGAAACTCATACATTCCCTATCCTTTGAAGCTTTCATTCTTTTCCAACTAACCCTGTGTATCTTAATTCCGAACGGCTCCAAAAATTTGTCACTGTCATCAACTTATTCAGTTCATTGCAATCATTGCAAGTTCTAAGGGAGAGCTTGAAACATGTGAGAGTGTATGTTAGGATGGCTTGTGCCACTACTTTAGAGTTAAGTTATGTTCATGTTAGCATTGAGATAAAATAAACATAAAATTGTGGTGAGCTTGAATTGAGACTTTTGTACGTATTACCTAAAAAATGTGTTGTTTTGTCTATTTGACTTGATTTTTCAAAAGATTGATTTCTAACACTTTGCCAGCATCAACAAATATTTGTTTTAATATTTTTTAGTATGGCTCTTGTTTGGGTTGGTTTGGTTCTCGTTCAGACTCTCAATTTTTTCTCTTTCTCTCGCTCAACTCTCTATTTTTTCACTCGCTTTCGCTTCTTCTTTTTCTTTATTATTCGTCGATAAACATAGTGGAGTTGCTAGCATGATCTCAGCCATCTACCCATCTACTTTAGATCTGAAATTTTTTTCATATCTGAACAAATTTTCAACGGTGCATCGTCGACAATAAGAGAGTCGCCATCGATGCGTCGACAAGAGGAGAGACACCGACGGTGGAAAAGTGTAAAGATGAAAATGCATGGAGCTGAGAGGGAGGCAAGAGAGAGGGATAAGAAAAAGGAGGTAAGAAGAGAAAAAAAAAATATAAAGATCTATTAGAGTTATCTCTAATAAGTCCAAAAATTAAACATGTAATTTAACTAAAATATTATTAATATCTTAAAGTTTATTTTAACTATGGTCACCAATAATTGAATATTCATACCTCGATTTATAAATTATAATTTCAAATTCATTTATCCTTACTAAAAACAAAATATATCAATTAGTTTGTTTATGCATATTTCCAAAATCATTTTCGGATATTCCGAGGGTTTTCAAAATCACACCAAACAATTTTATATATACATGGAGCTTTTGTCATGTGGGAGTGGGACGCACAAAAAAAAACAGCATATATATAAGGTGCCTGTTATATTAAACAAAAAAAATCCAATGCAACTGTGTATATTCAACATACAAAATCATATGAAAACCAAAATTGACACTATACCTCTACCAACAAGTGGACTCTAAGCAAAGCAAGCATCCCCCACATGACAAAATTCACTTTCACCTTATTAAACCCCACAAATTATTTGTCTGAACAGACCTTGGTGCAAAGATGAAGATCAAAAGTTGAAATCGAAACAGTCCAGGTCATATATTGAGGTCTCTAAACAATCACTAAAGGAAAAAGAGATGTGATCAAACGATGAACAACTAGGATGTGAGCACAGAAACTTGCATCGAAATCGAAACAGTCCAGGTCGTATATTAAGGTCTCTAAACAATCACTAAAAGAAAAGATACGTGATCAAACGAATGTGAGTGTAGAAGATGCTATCCATTAAACAAAGTACAATAACTCATTGGTCTAGCTCCATACACCGAAAATGTATACGACTCGTAGTAATTTACCGCAGCACGAGACCTTTAAAGCACCAAAACTCCATGTATACCCATGGATTAAAAGTGAGATACTTGTAATCTACTAATAAATGCTCAACTAGTACTACCTAATCTATTTGAAACTGAATTCAATGTTCTGAGATCACCATACAGATATTGTTTACTTCTTTGTAAAAACAAAAGAGAGAAATTTGTGTTCATATACTGTTGCACTTGTCATTGATGAACAGGAAGTGGACAGTGGAAACAAAATGCCAAAGAATATCAAATAACTACATTTAAATTTCGATGAAAACCCTTTTCAAGTTCAAATTCATCTGTTGCATCAAATTTGTACTAAGTTGAATGAATGGTTTCAGAAAGACCTGCCCACCACTAAGAAATACTCAACTTCAACTACCTTCCAGATGCCTCTAAACATGGGGGGATAACATATAATCGAAACAATGATGACAATTCCATGTGAGTACTAAGTTTGATTGACAATGCCACAAAACTAATCCATTAACTGGGAAAAGGAATAGTTAGATTGTTTTGATATGACCCAATTCAACGAACAGAGCTTCGACCTCGAAATGAACCACTCCCAATATTTTTGGTACAGATCTTTTATGAAACTCCTCATCACATTGAACTAGCAGATAGCCTACAAAAGGATTAAACACAGAGGCAAGAGAATAGGTTATGTCCAACACACAAATGGAGACTTGATCAGGAAACACTCAATATCAACCATGTGGAATGATAGGAAAAGGGTGTGCTTCATTCTCACTATCATCAAGAAGGAAATGTCCATGCTATGCTCTAGTTATTTGAACAGCACGTGCTATGGTCTAGTTATTTGAACAGCACGTCCAATAAACGTTCAAAGCTTTCATATATGAAATGAGTAAAAGGGAAAAGCGCACAATGTAACCGTATATGATCTACATACTCTTCCTACTTGAAATAAATAATGCACTAATGAGGGTGTGAGAAGTGTCTCCATCAAATGGGAGCTATAAGGCTAAGAATGAAGGGGAAATATGGTATCAGAAGTTCCACTATCAAGAATCCCTAAAAAGTGATCCTAAAGATGAAAAAATCCTACAAGCTAAAGCCATCAAGGAGAATTTATAGACGATTAATTTATATAATCGAAGGTAGAACTAAAGGAGACGGGTTATTTTCCTCTTCCTCTGGACAACATTTTTTTGGCAGAAGAAAACCAGCAAAACAAAGCACTAAACCATTATTCTTGTACTAGCAAAAATATATATCCAGAGAATAGCTAAACAACCAGCATGTAGGCCTGCTGCATAGAGAATAATGGATGGGAAATCTTGCCAAACAAGATTAATGGTGATTTCTAGGCAACTGATATCCTGAATGAGTTTGTGTTAGTCTTGTCCTACAAAGGACGCATTATGGATATTTGGTCAATCTTTTTGGGGAAAAAACAGGTAAAATATCATAAAAGGGGAAAGAAAAACAGTAATGGTTTAGGTTCTCAATCTATTACAATACCTAACTGCAACTGCATACTCCATGCTGGCTCTTTTAGCACCTTCATGCTCAAGATAAAGCCCAAAGTTCCACCCAGCCCTGGGGTTTCTAACCAGCAAGAACATCAGTATACAAAATAAGATGTTAGTATAAAGAACTTGAACTAGCTTCCCAATGTCAGACATATTGCTTCGTTCACTATTTTTTAAGTGAGGATGTTTGTCCCCATTCATCTCAGCTCACCTCAGGGTCATCCGTAGGATAGCTAGATTTCCAAAGTATTTCATTCTAGTACAAATCAGAAAATAATAGAACACAAATAATCTAGAAACGTCCAGTTTAAAGAAATAACGTCTATTTGCACAATAAATGAGTAACTGAAGAATAAGAATGTTTCCCGAGGACACAAATTACTCAGAGTCTAACTTCCAATCTCTTATGAAGAATCTAACTTTGGCTTCTAATTACCACTACCTTCATACTCTTTTCATACCGAAAAGTTCTGTCACGAAAACAAAAGGCTTCTCGCAAATCTGCATATTACTCTACAAAGTGTCTCGACAACCAAGAAAATAAACACAATAAATACTAATCTCATTCATCAACTGATACGGGGGTCAAGCAAAGGGCTGCAACAAACTGACATCACTCTGTACGCAGGGTATAAGATATAAGAAAAGGGCTAGATGTACATGTATCAACTAATTTCCAGAGGACAGATACATAGAAACATGAAGAAAAAATCCAGTGGAAAACCTCTTCAATATTTCCAAGGGCTAGGTAATTCCTGGAGAGACTTGAACCGGGCTAGCTAATTCAATTCTTTATTTTTTCAAATGATAAACTCCCAATGTGTTCAAATCAACAAACAAACTAGAGCAAAAAGTAACGAAACTTCGGATTATATAGATAAAAGATTCAATTATGCTCTGAAATTTAGTACATTTATATAAAGGCCTTCATTGAATCCATTGTGTGACCGACCACTACGAAATAAAAACTAAAAAAAAAAAAGAAAAAGAAAAAGAAGAACTATCTTGATATGATAATGCACAACGCAAACCCACATAGAATCCTTCACCCTTCACCGGCAGTAAACGGATACAGTGTTATTAGTATTGAAAAGAGGAGCGGGAGGGGAGAACAACATAGACATTGAAGAAATCTGAAGAAGAAAATCTGTACAAGTGTAGAGAAGAAGTTGGAACTTGGAGAATTTAGACAGGGGGAATGTTGGAGAAGGAGAAGCCCTTGTAACCCTTGTAAGCATAGTAAGCAATCCGCGTGTAATAGAAGCCCGGAATAAACAAGAGACCTCCCAACAACGAGAAGAACACCCCTGAAAATTTTCAAGAACAGAACATAAATTAGGGTAAAATTACAACAGAAACACAAAGAAGGCAAGAAAAAAGTACCGTGAGCGCGATCACCGCCGACTCGATTACTGGCCATGATGATACCAACGACGATTCCAAGCATGCCAAAAACGAGAAGAGAAATGGCGAGAGCGATCTCCTTGACAGGGGGACGATTGTTGACGGTGAACGGAGAATCCATCATAATGTCCTCGTCTGTAATCGAAAACGCATGGTCAACATACGCCATCTTTCTCTGTAACTACCGGAGATCTAGGGTTTAAGGAAGAAGAAGGTGTTGGAGCTTCGATCTGCAGATGAATAGTATCGGATTTGGTGAAGAAGGCGGCGGCGGTGGCGGCGGTGGCGACGATGGTGGAATTTTGATTGTGAAGCAAAGAGAAGCTCTCGGGCTGGTTTTGACTCTTGAGAGGAGGTGGAGTGAAAAGAAAGGCAAAAACTTCCACGTCAGCGTAAGGAAAGTAAAAGTTTTATCTTAAATTCTTAATTAATGACACAAGAAATATTAAATTGAAGTTTAAGATTTAGATTTGTTATTATTTAATTATTTATTTTTTGTTTGTTTAATAATATTTGATCCGTTCAATATATTGCTGCAGAAAAAGATCTGATCCTAATAACGTTAATGAAAGAGTTTAAGATTACATTCCATTTTAATTAACTAGAAAAATTGTTGAGTTTAATTTAAATTTTAAATCCCCCTCCATTTTTTTTTTATTTTTTTTTGGTTTGTTTGTTTTCTATTTTAATGTTATTATTTTGAAATAACAATTTAAGAGAAAAGTAATGGAAATTATCTTTTTGATGGGAGAAATTATAAATTATAGCGGATGTGATTTTAGAGTAAAATAATAAAAAAAATATAACACTTTTTTTAAAAAAATTGCATATATGGTAATTTCTTGTTGATAAATTCAGTTTTTTTTATAGAATTTTGTGAGTGATAATCCGTGATAGAAGTCGATAGTCATCAACATAGCCTGATTTTTTGCCATTTTTACAAAATGTTTTAAATTTTGCTAAATTTGTAATTATTTTGGACTGTTTTTTGTGCAACCAACCCGGGATGTAAATTATAATTGACATGATAATTTTAAAAACAAAATAGTTGAAAATGACTCTTTTCACCGTTAAATCTAACTATATCTATATCTTTTATAAGGTTGTACTTTCCAAATATATATATATATATATATATATTAAAGGTTTTTTTTTTTTTAATCAATAAAAATTTAGAATTTGATTTATATGGTTTTGAAAATTTTAATTTAATTTGTATGAATGGTTTAAACTTAAAAATCAATCATAAAACTATTGTTATTAATTAATCACTTAAAATTTCATTATTTTTCAAATCCTGAATTAGCTACGAAGAGAATAATTATGTATCTTATAATTAGTGTGATGCATTTTGTCAATGTCAGATATCTTCGGCATGTCTTTCAAAATAATGATTTTGAGTTGACGGCATTTTTTTTATTACAATAACTTTCACTTTACAAAAAAAAAAAAAAAAAAAAAAAAAAAAAAAAAAAAAAAAGAGGTCAAAATCTTTTAAAACTCAATAGGTTTTACAAATCTAAGATTATCACAAAATTAAGCATAGAATTGAGGAATGGAATAATTCTCTAATTACTCATAAGTTTCATCACAAGAGTTCACACCATACTTGTGTTTCATAATCCATTCAATGCACGTGAAATTATTTTTTAAATATTTGATTCTTCATGTGAGTCTATATTTTCTTTAAACATATTAAATTATATTAAAAAGTGAAAATTACAAAGACTTATGCAAATTAAAAGATGAAGATTTTAATATTTATCTAAAATTAAAAGTAAAATTTGATGAAAGTTTGCGGTAGAAATTGACTTATAAACTTATAAGTACTAATTTATTATCACAAAAATAGAAAATGTATCGCATAACTTCATCTTTATATTTTATTGTCTCCTAATCAAAACTTCTTAAATCGTTGATTCAATAACACGACCCAATGATTAAGACATTAGTTCATTCTCTTAAAGTTGAAGTTATTAAAATCTTCACTCCTACATGTGTTGAACTAAAAAAGGGGTCTAACCAAATTTCGATATCCACCCATTGCTCAAAATAGGAAGAACATAATTGAAGGCAATCAAATCCTAATGTGGCTTGTTCTCGAGACAACTTCCTAGTACGTATACTACATTATCCTAACCAATATATATATATATATATATATATATATATATATATATATATATATATATATATATTTATGTAATAGCGTTGACCTGTTTCCAACTTATAATATTGTGGACCTCGTTTTTGTTTTGCTTGATATCGAGAATTAGAAGAAAATGATGTTGAATTTCAAAATTTTAAAAAATGGAGATTAGTTGAGTTGGGCAAGTTCACTCAGACACTCACAAATAATAAAAAAAAAAATCTAAAGTTTAGGACGGAATTTATAAAATTAAAATTTTAGAGGGACAAAATAGATAAAAATATCAAAATTTTGGGACTAAATTTGTAATTTAACATTTGAGAAAAATGAAAAGAAATCAAAAGAAAATAACTACCTTCATTTTTCCATATATTTAATTATATATTAAAAAAAGAAAAAAAAAACTTGAACCTTTTCTTTCTTTCCCCACTCATTTTCTCTCTCTCGCTCCCCAGGGGCTATTCTCTCTGCCGTTACCGGTTGCCGTTCGCCGGAAAACCCTCTTCTTCCTCTTCATATCTCCCTCACTACTGAAACCTCACGCCGCCACGGAGATTTCTGTGTGCTTAGAGAGGTTAGTTCTAAGTCCTACTTGTCAATGTGCTCTTAATTTGATCTGTTTGAAATATCAAAACCAATCGCTGCTGCAATTGTTTCTCGGAATTGAAATGAAAAACAGAAAACAATATTGGAAATGGATCTCGATTCAAGTTCGATTTTTCTCACTCCCATCCCTATGCGATTATTCCTTCTTCCCCTTGATCCTATGCCGTTTACTGAGTTCATTGCTTTAGATTTAAAGCCTAACTTGCAAGCAATTAGAGCGTGTAATGTTGAATTTCTTGAACATGAATTAGTTTATCGGGGAGCTCCTTTGTGATTTGGCTAAGATAAGAATTGATGATGGATCTCGATTTTGCACTTCCGAATCCTGTGCTTCTTTATCCTGATTATTAATAGAGGCATATTGTTATTGCAATTCCTTACAGTGTTTTAATTTTTTGCTTGACTCGATGTGGTTGTTGAATAAATTGCAATGTTACTTTTCTCTTGATTATGTAGGATTATCTTCCTCTTTTCTGAATGGGTTTAAGTAAAAATGAAATCAATTTGAAGCGGCTGCTGGCAACTGCCCCTCATCAGAAGGATCAAGCTAAACTTATACATGTACGTCTAGATGATCAAGTGAAATTTCTAATTGTTTTGATTTTCAGTCATGTAAAAGTGATCTGAAGATCATTATGCATTTTGGGCAAACTATTTTTAGTATTGTATGAATTATTTTTTATAAGAAGTATTATATCAATTAGTTTTCGGATTTTGCTTTTAAAAGTTTTGGTAACACCATGGTGGCCACCTACCTTAGATTTAATATCATACGAGTTTCCTTGTCAACCAAATGTAGTAGGATCAGACGGTTGTCCCGTGAGATTAGTCGAGGTGCGCGCTAGCTGGCCGGACTCTCACGGATATATAAAAAAAAGAAAAAAAAAAGAAAAGAAAAAGTTATGGTAACATATTATTGGTGCACTTCTTGCAGTATGTGACTACTCTAAGAGAACAGTTGGAGCAACTTGCAGAAGAGAAAACACCGGAAGGCTTATCAAGGTTGGTCTGCTTCATTCCTCACTTTCCCATTGCTTCTAGTATCAGTCCACCATATATATTTTTTAGACGGTTTTTCATTACTTTTTACTCTCTATTTGCACGAGGTTAGATTTAACCTCATTGAACATAAACTGATCTTGGAGACTGTTATGGTAAATGTCTTTTTTGATATTTCCTAATCTTGTCCCCTGTACTAAGTGATGTTAGTTTCTTTGTGCAGAGTTTCAAAGGCTTTGCTTGGTGATTATTCAGAGAAGATAGAGACCATTGCTTCAAAATTAGCTGGTCCTTTGGTACATATACACGAGTTTGGTTGCTTTATTGTTGTTCTCTGTTAGATTTTGAGATTATGGAACTTCTTGACATCAAAATTGTCTATTTTAATCAGTTTTTGTGTTTTTTTTTTTTTTTTATATATTTTAAATGCAGGTCAATTGAATTTCTTTATTACCCGTATAAATTTTGAAGTCTTGAAGTTGAATAGTTTCTGTTGTACTTCTTGTATTAGTTCTTTCTGCGTTTTGATAGAAGTTAATTTATTCAAGCTATTGACCCCTTAAGATGGGTGTAAGTTTTTCTCTTTTTTCTTGGCATTTTAAAGAATCTTTCACGTAAAAAATATTGCAAAAAATGCTCTCAATTCGATTATACTTGTTTACAACTTACCATATAACATGTCTGACTTCACATTATTTCAATCGTCTGGTGTTTTGGTAGCAATATTACTCTAGGTCTAGCTTTTGCTTGAATTGTTTGTGTATATGTAAAGGATAATGTTAATTGCTCACTTCATCTTTGATGGTTTGTGTTGGTTGTGAGTTGTCGCATATTTTCTTCCAAATCAAATGTAGATGCTACCATCTCTGGAGCTTCATTTCTTGTGCTTGCTTGTGGTGCAGTTTTGTCTCTTTTATTTAATGATTTGGTCAACTTGCAGCCTGATTTGGAAGAGTCTTCTGAGCCCTCTACAAGTACTTCTGTAGCAGAAGAAAAAATAAACACCCCTTCATCTCCTGGACTAAGAAGGAGATTTCAGTGAGTGGTTCTTGTTAGAATTTATGTGACACTGAGTCGTTGTTGGAGTTTTTATCAACCCATGTTATTATATCATTGGGCAGGCCTTCCTCTGTTGTGGACGACAGATCTCATGGCACCATCAAAGAAGACTCGTCAGCATCTGTCAAGTTGGATGCTGCAGCAATATCCCATATCGAGAAACACAGGTATCAACGCTGGTAGTTTTAAGTATTTCTGATAAACCTTTTTTTTCCACTTACAGCTTACAATGTTATATGGTGAATTTTATGTAAGGGTATTAAATTAAAGACAATAGACTCTACAAAAAGAAACGTAGTACCCCTTGCTCGTTGGAGAATATATGAACTATTTAAAGCTGTTTTTTTTGGGATGATCTGTTGCCATATTTCATTTTTTTTTCAAGAACAATACTCTGTTGCAGCTTATGTAAAGGTTGAAGCTCAGTTATATGAAGGAAACTGTTTCTATTTCATAAATTCGTTAGAAAAATATGTTTGGGGCGATCTTGGTCCCTTATATATGGATCCAGAAAAAGTGTGGTTTTGAATTTCATTGGAGGGTAGGGGCTAAGTTCATTGGAAAAAACAGATTACAAGGCAGGATCAGATAAGAAACCAATCAAAGAAAAAACCCTATACTTGATGGCTATACCAAGATAAAAAAAAATTCATAAGGGAGATTTGAAGTACTGATGAAGTATCTACAATTTTTCGATAATACTTGAATGAAATAGAAAATCAAGGCTAGATAATGTGGGTACTGGAATTAATTGGAGAAAAGAAAAAGAAGAAAAAATAGATAATGAAGAAACACTAGCTTCAGCTGCTTGATTGCTCATTCCTGTCTAACTGGTTTGTTGTCATTACTTTCCTTCTGCTTGTAGTCTGTCATGAAAACCTTTATTTATTCACTATAATAGGAGGCTTCAAGAGGACTTGACGGATGAAATGGTTGGGTTAGCGAAGCAACTGAAAGAGAGCAGTCTGATAATGAGCAAATCTTTGGAGAACACTGAAAAGGTATATATTCACTACTAATCATTCATTGTGGACGTAGGAGAAAGTGGAGGATTTTATGCCTCTGGTTTCTTTAAAATGCACACAAACACTATAAAAATCATAACACAAAATTCTACACTTTTCTCCATACTCAAAGCGTGCTTTGAGAAATTCTCGCTTTTCAGTGTGAATTAGCTGCTTTAGAAAAAATATATTTCATAGAATCAAAGGTTTTATGTTTCACTTTCAGGAACTAACATCCAGAGGGTTCTGCTCTTGAAATGTGTATTAAATCTAACACTAGCATTAGCATAGCGAAGTTTATTAGAGCTCCATGAAGGGCCAAATCTTGACTAAGGCTGTAAGTCCTTGTTAAAGGCGTTCTTCCAAAATCATACCGCCATAATCCCCTACTTCAACTTCTGGGAAATTGACCTTTCATCATAAGATTAGAAGTTGAAGAATACAAATGAAAGTTTTCTTGTATTCTCTTATTTGCACCTGTGCTTCCAAGGCAATTATTTCTTTTTTGGTATCCGTGAGTGTCTGGGCCAGCTTGCGCACACCTTGACTAATCTCACGGGACAACTGTCTGACCATACTACATTTGGTTGACAAAAAAACTTGTAGGATATTAAATTCTAGGTAGGTGACTGTCATGGTTTCAACCCAAATCGAACTTTTAGATCTTAATGGAAGCTTTTGGGGAGAATTGGAGCAGGGGGCGGGGGTCAACATAGCCTTGACATAAATTTAGGACCCTCTAGGTGGTAAATTTGAGAGATGGTCTTTTAATCCTTTCATCTTTATCATATTGGTTGGTGTTTCAAGTAGATATACTGTTTGGAAATGGCCATGAATTACTCACTTGGGTCTATTGCATGATTCAATCATAAAGGAGAGCATAATCTTAGCCAGCATTTTGTGGACCTGTTACTTTAACACTGTAGTCCTTCTTTTCAGCAAGTTGTACTCTCTATTTTGTCTATAGTTGATTTGCTTTCAATGAATAATTGTATTTTTGTTGGCAAAAGTAGTTTTTGCTTGGGAGTATCTTTTCAGAATGCCAAAGATTACCATTGCAGTCAGTGATAGTAACAGTGGCACCAATTCATTCCTGCATATTACTTTTCGTCTACTTCGATGTAGCAGTAAACTTGATCATTGTCTTGATGCAGATACTAGATTCCACAGAAAAGGCCGTTGAGGATAGCTTGGCCACCACTGGCCGTGTCAACAAACGTGCTGTCGAGATTTACTCGGAGAGCTCGAAAACTTCATGCTTCACATGGTTGGCGATCTTCGTAATGACCTGTGTTTTCGTAATGGTTGTGCTTCTCATTCGAGTCACTTGAAATACCAGGAACCAATCTGCATTCTAGGAATAGGTTCAAGCATTCTTGAATTTTGTATACTAACTTTCAAGGAAAAGGAAAGCTAGAATTGATGTTGAGAATTTATATAGAAGCTTTTTATTTTTTAATACTGTCACCAATTAGTTAGCAATGGTGTAGGTGTTTCAAAATTTGCAGTTTGGCATATTTAATATTTAGTTGCAATTTGAGAAATTGTTAGAAATAGCCTCTGATTTACATGTACAAATTTTTCAATTTTACAGACAATTCCAAAATTGTCTTATGCATATATATTGTTATATTGTTCACTAGAAGTACCTTGATGTAGATAAGTAGATTTGGTGGTGTTTTAAGTTTAAACTTTTTGCTTCATTTTTTTGTTTTTTTTTTTATATATATATATAAAGGATACGATAGCAAGCCCCTCCCCGGCGGAGAGCCTCCTGGACATGGGGGCGCCGGCCAACCATCTACTCTCGAAATTCATATTGATCAATCGATCTCTGCGTCCTGCCAGTTCGCTGAGTAGACTAACTCTATCGAGGGGCAACAAAGGCTATAGAACTATTACTGCCAAAAAACAAGGGACCTACTTCTCATCCTAAGAGTTAACAGGTATGAAAGAGTTTACCTCTGTCTCTTCGAGTTTCAACTACTAAATTGCACTTCTGTCATTCAATCATAGAATTCATTCTAGTCAAGTTGAAAAAGACTTATGTCATTCAATCATAGAATTCATTCTAGTCAAGTTGAAAAAGCTCTGGTAAGCTAGCGACCTCTTCTTTATCAAAGTCGACGTTTCTCGCTTGTTAGTCCGACCTTTTGGAATATTTGAAGAAGTGTAGGCAAGTTTGGAATAAATATATATATATTTCTTTCTTTCTTGTCTTATAGATTTTGGTTTCAAATTTTAAGTTTATATTATTTTTTGATTTTTTTACGATACATATTCTTTCACATTTCAATCTCTTTTTACAAGGGATAATTCAGTTTTTTCTTGGTTATTCACTGATTTGGCCTCACATATGATTTTGCCCCAATTTTCAGTTTAATAATAGTTTCAAAAGTAGGGCATACTTTCAATAAATTTTCTCAGAAAATAAGGTATATATGTTTGTTGATGAAACTGGTCGGGGCAGCCGGGTTTTTTTTTGGTCAAATTATCTGTCCCCAAAAAAAAAAAACTGAGTTGATTTCAAATAAATTATATGGTATTTTTGTATAATATTTTGAAAAATTAGGCAATTCTTGTTGATTTGTTAATTGATAAGAGGTTTGTATTCCACTTAATTAGTCTATTTACATAAAGAATAATTGAGTTTCAATATCTCATGATCTAGCTAATACGTAGTATATTACTACTACTAAATTAGAAGTTAAAAAAAAAAAAAAAAAACTCAAGTGTTATTTATTAGTATATAAAGTTAATTAATCAACACAAACGTTTTTTAGTTCTTAATTCTTGTCAAACTTTTTTCATGGGTTTTTTTTTTTTTTGTTTTGAGGCTACTTTTTCCATGGGTTCCTCAAAGATCAATGATAATATATATAAGATTAACTAATTAATTAATAAAAATAGTAGTATAAATGGCATCAATGATCATTTTAAAGCTGCAAAATAAGTGCAATGAATGAAGCTATAGACCAAAATCAGAAAAATGGGGACAAATCTACAAATTTACAGACTTTCACTCCCAAGATTTGAGGAGGAAGAAGAAGAAGACATGAATAGTAATTATTAGGTTGTTCCTCATCTTTTCCTTCTCTAATTAAATTTGTGTCCAAAATCCAAATATCTCACTTGTGTTTTGCCTTTACACCTCACTGTTCTTTTGTTTTAATCCAAAAAAGAAAAAACCTTAAACTTTATTTATGTCACCATTATCATTAAAGAGAGAGATAATATTACTTTCAAATATTTGTCAAATTGACAGTGAAGAAGAGTACTTAGCCTCACATGCCCACACACACCTTCCAGCTTGTTGAAGATACCTTTTTTTCCCCTCTCTCTAGTGGCTCATAGTGGCCAATCTCCGAGCATATTTCATTTTACGTACCAATTATCATCTCAAAGAGCGATGTCGATCTCACCCCTACAATTATGTTGAACTCAAAAAAAGAAAAGAAAAAGAAATGAGCTTGTAAGGGTGAAGATCTATAGTGTATCTCTATTAGCAGGAGATTACCTTTCAATTGTCAACCTGAACATAACTCAATTGATTACGACGTTATTAATCTCAACTACTTCAGAAAAAAAAAAAAAAAAAAAACCTTCTTAACGAAAACTAAAAGCAAAGTCTTACGATATAATATTCATGCATCTATCATGCGGATAGTAAAGTGTGGTTAAGACATTTTTACTTCATTGACTTTGGTGATAAGTTCGAATCTCCGCTTTTATATATAATTTAATATTCCAAAAAGAAAAAAAAAATGAGAAACAAAATTGTGGAGGCTTAGACTCAAAGTAGACACGATATCATATATTGATCAAATTATCTTGATAGGAGCTAATAATTAACTTAGCATCGCTCAACTGGTTAAAATATTATATCAACAATAAAAAGAAAAAGTCACTCAGAGTCAATCTCCTATCGGTCCTGTCACCTTGCACGAGATTCTACAACCGAAACTACTGTTAGTTTAACAAGAAAAATTAAGAATTTGAAAAGAGTTAATAATGGAGAGAAAGAGTCGAATTACAATGGTTGATTCTGAATTTGTTGAGTTATACACACGTACACTCATGTTAATCAATAAAAAAGATTTTGAACAAATTAAGAAAAAACAAAGCATAAATGAATAATAATAATTAGTAGTACAAAGATGATGAAGAAATGGGTGTGATCTTGTTGGAGGGAAATTGAAGGTCAAGTACAAAGACAGAATTGAGATCTTGAGGAGCTTCAAAGAATGGCTGTGGCAGAAACTTCAATTTTCTTCGAGGAGGCCGAGGTTTCTTAGGCGCGGGTGGACACTCCATGCTCGGTTTCAGGCGGCTGCCGGCCGCGGTCGGCGTCCGACATTGATCGTGTTCTTGTTCTTGTTCTTGTTCTTGTTGTTGAATGTCTCTTTTTTCTTTGGAGAGTTGAAGTGATAATGTTGTTGTTGATCTTAAGGGAGTAAGAGGGCGGAATTCTTCAAGAACTTCCATACCCATATTGCAGAAACTCAAATAATGGACTGTAATTCCAAGTGGTTTTAATGGCGAAAGCTTGATGAGAGAGAGAAGAAAGCGTGGTGAGGCAATTGAGATGGTGATGATGATGAGAGGTTCTGAAAGAGAGAGAGATATATGAGAGAGATGAAAGAAAAGAGAGAACGTGGGTGGGGGCGATCATAATTCGGTGGGAAGTGTTTTTTTTAGGTTTAACCAAAAGAGGTGGGGTTTTGAGAGAGACTCGAACTTAAACTTCGATTTTCGAGATCATAGTTTTTACTCATGTCGGGTGAGAAATTATTTGAGTAAGCCGCTACGAATAGATGTGAGAGAGAAACAACAAACATACTTCCAATTTTGTATCTAACGATTATTAGGAGGTATGGAGATATTCGAATCTATATTGTACGATTATTAAGAGGTAGCCACATTGTGACCGTCTCATTAAATAATTTTTTCATGTTTTGACTTGTTGAGCTATGAGACCCACTTAAGATATAGGTAAACGAGAACAAATTAATCAATAAGGTCGTCATAATGTGGTTCCCTCTTTAAAACCGTCAAATGTAATACATCTTAAAATTTGATACAAAATCAAAGTACTTTTGTAATTTTTCTCTCATACATCTAACGGTGTAAAATCGTCAGTCACATTGTGTGGCAGCCTAATCCTCAAATAATTTCTCGTAAACGATGAGATTCTTTTTTTAGTCTGAACTATATGTTTAAATGGTTGAAGTAAAACAATCTAACGAAATACAAGAATGAGAGTCTGCAACTTAACAAGGACGACTGTCTGATGCAACTTAACAAGGACGACTGTAAGGACAAAACATTGCAGGCGCAAAGTGTGATAGGTTGTTGTAGGGAGCATATACAACCATATAAGCAGGAGAAGACAAATCTCGCACAATGTAAAAATTAATTAGGAGAGCTTGAGTCATTTGATATGAAAGTGTGGAAGGCCTTTTCCTTATTAGAAAATGTCATGTGAAGTAAAGAAAAGTAAAATTCAATGAATAGAACCCGAGTCAACAATATGAAAAACAACTCAAAAACTTAAGTTGATGGGACAAGTGATTATTAAATATTGATTAGAAAGAAAATGACACTAAGATATCAACACAACACCTTCTACTTTGATACCGAGTTAAACTATTATTGAACTCACAAACTTACGTTGATAAATCATCATAAATTATTCTTAAGTGTACCATGCATACAAAAATATAATGTTAATAGTATTATTAATGATTAAACTACATTGCAATTTTAAACTTCTAGTTTAATATATAACGACGTTTAACATGATATCAGAGCCAATATTCTTATGACGAAGGAAAGAGAATAGAGTGTGAAAAGAAACAAAAGATAAGAAAGAAAATATGGAAGAGAAGGAAATGAAATGGAAGGGAAAAGCCAAAGAGCAGCCTTTAAACTCACTGACACATTCATTAAATGAAGGGTTTGTTCATCTGCTTGTCTGCATTATACTTCTTCCATCTTCTTCTTTTCTTTTCTTTTATGTTATCTTTTCAGTCAACTTTTAATTTCTCTCTTCACTCTTAACATTTCTTTTATTATATTTGTGTATGTAAAAAGTTGGAGAGTTTTGTCCACTTCATAAGTGAAGAATGGGCAGTGGGCTGTGGGGATGCCCTTCTTCCCTTCTTTGTTTTCTACTTATGTTTGGCTTTATTCCCAATTTCAAGGGGGAAGACATAAGGTCAATTTGGCAAGTACTCTTCTTCAACAAATCTATCAATTTCACTATTATTTCCACTTGTTTTTTTCTTTTCTTTACTCAACTTAAGCTCATCATAATCTCTCTATTACATTTTTATAGCAAATATCTTACAACATATAGTAAATACTTTTTCTTTCTTTCCCAAATCTCACATTTTTATAGCAAATATTTTAATGAGCTACTCTTCCTATCACCAATTGATTTTAAGGATGAAACAATATGTTGTCTAATATGGTATCAGAGTCCACGAAACCCAAACGGGTATTCGGTCCAAGAATGAGATCCGACTCAAGATGGTGAACCCAAAACTTCCATCTTGAGAGGGCATATTGAGGATCTTACATCGAAAAGATGAAGAGACATCACTCACAATATAACATATATGGGTTACTCCTCCTATCACCAATTGGTTTTAGGATGAAACCACATGTTGCCTAATACTCGTATCATATGTCATTTAATTTTTTAGTTGTTGGTTAGACTTGACATGAGATAAGACTGATACAAGAATTTTGGTTGCATTTAATGGTATGTGCCAATATGTGTTATGCACAACTGTAGTGACATCATATAAGTACTCGCAAACTCATTAAAATTATGCAATGTGATTGTCACAATTGTAGTTGTCTCCTTGAAATTCTTGGATGTGCATGGTAAAAAAAAAAAAGGTACATTAATTTCTCTCATACCTCGACCACATTGTTTCAACAAACTCCTCGAATAATTTCTCGCAACTAAAAACTAGGACTACTAGCCACACCCTTAGACGACGTCTAGATTTTGATATTTGATTAGAAGATCGAGCATCTAGAACAAAGTATGGAAATTCACAAAGCCAAAAATCGGGTTAACTTAAACACTAATATAATATTCACAAACTTAATTAGAAATATAATTGAGATCTTGTTAATTAATCACAATCACAAGAGAATTTGGGGACCCACGATTGGAAGAACACATGATGTTCTTGCTTGGAATGTCTTTATACAACCAAATTAAAGTGTAGTTTGTTTCTTAATTGAAAAGGGGATTTGAGATCCAAATCAATTAATCTAATAACTAATTAAACAATAAGCAGTTTTCAAGACAAAAGCTGCTTAGATAACATGTTCCATATGAGCCTTGTTCTTTTATAAAACAAAAGTATACAACAAAGTATAAAGTCAAATTTTACACAATTTTGAAAAAATAAACTCATGTAAATTTTGAAATCATTACAAATTCACTCTTTATACTTTCAACAAAAATTATTTCCACATAGTTTTGTTAATAATAAAAAGAATCTCAAATTCTCTAATATATATTTTTCAACACCTTGATGACGTGTGGATCAAAAAAAAAAATCTTTAGAAATCGGTGATCTCAAAAAATGCAAGTTCTTTTTATGGTCTATATTAGATAGAAGCATCAACACAACATATAGAATTCAGATATGTCACCCCAAAACCTCTCTCCAGTCTAATTGGTGCCCTCTTTGTCAATCGAGCTCAGTGGATATTGACCATATTTTCATACATTGCAGCTTCATACAGACCATTTGGAGTAACATCAACCCTTACAACATTATTCTTGTGGCTCATTTCAACAAAGAGGAAGCCTGATGTGACTTTGTTATGAGTTATAACAAGCTTCTCCGAAGAATATTCTCTTCCATAAAATACTGGTGGCATCTCTCTGGTGCGTTTAGAAAGAAATGAACAACATAATTTTCAACAACTTTGTTCGTAGCTTGCAATCGACTTGGAATGATATTGTTGTGTGTTTACGGCCTCTTGGTCGAAAAAAATCTCATCTTTTTTCTAGCTACGAAATCTTCAATATCGCTCTAAATTGGAAGGTTATTATGTAATTGATTCCGGCGTTGGTATGTTTCTGATCACATGCATAATGAAGTAATCATTTTTCAAAAAATTACAATCGATATAAAACGTGACTCTATATATATATTCTTATAATTAACTATTAGATGCACAAGAAAGGGATATACATTACAAAATATTTTTGACCATAAGTATCAAGGATATTCACGAGAGTGGAAACTTGCATATTGTTTGTTGTCGAATATTTAAAATAATAATTTCTTCATTATTGATGCCACAAAAACCCTACAAGATTGAGCTAATTTGAGGTTGTTTTCCTTTTCTCTAACCAAATATATGTTTTTGAGATCTTTGTCTGAAACCTCTTCCTTTTGTCTGAATAATGAGACCCTTAGGATTTTCTCTGCAACAAAAATAAGAAGAAAAATCACATTTTGATAATATAATTTAGGTTAAAGTTAGGTTATAAAGTAATGTCACAAGTCAAATTGAGATCTTGAGTAATAAAAGCCTTGAAGCTTTTTTTTTCTTCTTTAATTAAGTTGATAATTCTTTGTCCACTGAAATTTGAAGGGTAGAAATTAGTTAATATGTCAGCAAATTTAGTAACATATGATAATGTTCTCTTCAAGTCTTTCTCAAAGATGAGAATCCTATGTGATTGAAAAAGAAAGAAACTAAATTAACTTTATGAGAGAGAGAGAAAAAAAGGTTAAAATATTTTGGTTTTCATACAATTTTAGGCTGCATTTGGGATATTTGGTCGGAGAGTTGGAAGTGATTAAGAAAAAAATCTTTTTGTTTGGTAAATCAAATTATTTTAAAATCACTTCTGTATAACACGTTCATTTTACACCTTCCTAAAAATCTGTTTTTACCTAGCTTTTAGATTCTGTGACAATCACTTCTTCGCAAATTTTTAAATCTTTTTAAAATTAAGAATTATTTTATATATCTAGTATATTTTTTCTATCACCAAATTTATTTTATAATTTTTTATATTAATAAATCAAATGCAAATATTTTTTTTTAAAATAATATCATATTGTTTTTTTCTTAAAAAGAATTATACCAATTTTTTATAGTAGGTCTATTTTAGTCTAGCTAAATCACAATAATTTAATATTTATTTACCAAACACATTAACCAGTTAAGTCTACCACTAAAATTTACCAAACATTAAAATTTACCAAACATTCTGATTTTTTTTTTTTAAGTAACCATCTTCAAACGGAGCCTTAGTCTATGTACCTCTAAATGTCTAATTTTAGCCCTTATACTTTCAATAAACCTTAAAATCGGTCTCTACGGTTAGTTTATTCCTAACTTTTCTATATATAAAAAAAAAATAGTCTCTATTAATTTTCTCTCTATATATTTTGAAAATATGATCAAGTAGTTTCTTGAATGAAAATTATTGAGATTATTTAACCAATTTTGATTTAAAAAAACTTTCAAACTAATATTATTGTAGAGTCTAATTTTAAGTTTTATTTGGAAGTATTAACACTAAAATGGAATGGAGATTGACCACAATGATATTTTAACTCGAAAAAAAAAAAATAAAAAAAACTAGTGGGCCAAGAGAGGGAGAAAACAAAGATATATTATTTACAAAAATACATGCAATAATCTTTATACACAATAATATTATGTTGAATAGAAAGATGAAGATAGAGTTGAGGGAGACCCTTAAAGCATCCTATGAAACTTGTCTATTTCAATATTAAAAACCAACCTTTTTTTAGGGGGATTTTTTTTTTACTTTTTTTTTTCTGTTTAAATTATTTAAAATTTTGTTTGTTGTTTTGCAAAACTAGTCACATGGGGTTTCCCACATGCAATTCCAATATATCCTCACAAGTCTTCTTCCTTCTAATTTCTATGTTTTTTTTGTCATTTTTAATATTGCAAATTTAGATTCATTCAACTTCATAAAAAATTATCAAAACCCTAATTTAAAGTTGCCATCTTTTTTCTGTAAAACTACTGTGTTTGGAAAAATATATGTATAATCATGAACAGTAAACAAAAGAGAGACTTCACTAAAAAGTTTTTTTTTTTTTTTTTTTTTTAAAAAAAAAAGTCTCATTATGAGTTTATAAGTAATTATTATGGGTGTTTTTTTTAATTTCAAATTTTGGCGGGTAATATATTGTCAATCATTTATTTTATTGTTTAAAGCCTTTTTTTAATTAATGGAACTAATACTTTGAAAAGAAATATTAATGGAACTAATCAAATGTCATGAACTTTTGTCGGGTGTGGTGTGTGGGTCATTTTGGATATATATAATTTGCATAAAAAAAATGGATATATTAATGGAAAATTTCAATTAGGTTTTTTTTTTTTTTTTTTTTTTTTGATAGCATGTTTTTCCTAATCTTTTCATTTCGTAAATTTTCCACCTAACAAAGAGAATGTCGATAGGTTATGTTTGGTTAAGAAATATTGTCCCGAGCTAATAAGAGCATAGTTTAACTAGCATGATGTATGCACTAGTGATCAAAAAGTCTTAGGTTGGTCCCCACCCATACATAATGTAAAGAAAAAAAAATTCATCTTGATTGTCTCGTTGTAGTAGAATCATCCTAAAAGAATGTAACAATATTATGATGTTGATTCAAGTGAGGTCTCTTCTCATTTTTTGTTATATGTGTGTGGTGATCTCCCATTATATGGATGGATGTTTGATTGATGTCGTTTTTTGCAATCAATAAATGTCACGTGTCATCATTAAGGTCATTTGATCGAACACGTCTAGCCGAACAAATTGGACCATATGACAATTGAGCTCAAGATCTAAAGGGTCCAAAAGCTATTTAAACGCCAGTTTGACCCAAAGCCTAAAGAATTAGACTCAAAGCCAACAAAGTTCAAATAAAAAAATCTAAGCTTAAAATCTATCAAGGTCAAAACTCACTATGTGTCCAGGGAAAAGCTTAGAGAAGTTTTCTTCATAAATTACAAATTTTACTCCCAAGAGTTCAGGGATAATTCAGAACCAAAGAAAACTTCCTGAATTTTTTTTAAGACTAAACATTCCTCGAAGATCGAAGATTTAAGAGATAAATTGAAGATTCAACTTCGAGAATACACGTCTTAACCCTCAAGTAAATTATACGCACGAGAGAGAATCAGAAAATCATACCTGAGATTGCATACAGTTATATATAAATCAATACAAATTCGAATTCATTATCCGTATTAAATTTTGATTGTCGAAATCACCTGTGAATCACAAGTATTTTTAGGATTGCAGATCCCTTTGAACTTAAATTAATGTATAAATTAGTTAGAACATTTAAATTACCTTCAACCCTATTTAATTTTAATGTATTATTGTAAATTGTGATGTTGTTCACAAATATATTGTATGTTTATATATACCATAGACTAAATTCTATTTGATTGTTAACTTTCATAATCTTAGTCCTTTTTTTTTAATTTCAATACATTTGCAACATTCAGTAATGCAAATACGTGGTACTTAATTGATAGATAATGTGTGAATGAAAAATGTCTCGAAAAATTTATGTTTGCTTTCACCATCTTCCTCAAAAGATAATAATACACGGTGTTCAACATTGACATCCATATGAATACCTTGTGCTCAAAGAATACAAATTTTTGCGGCGTGAGAAACAATCACGTCATTTGGACCCTAAACACAATATCGAGAATGGGACTTTGGTTTCGAAACTCAAATCAAAGATAACAAGAGAAATATTCATTTTTAATGAGCAGATTTGAAAAAAGTCCGAACATCTTTTTTTTTTTTGAAAAAATAGTCAAATACTAGAATTTAAAACCATGTTTGAGACTAAAATATTTTTTCAAAACCCTAAATCCTAAAATCGTAAATTACAAACTCTACAGGTAAATTTTTATTTCAGGTCATTTAAAAAAAAAAATCTTTGTTTGAACTTTTTTTCATAGTGGACGTTTCGAACCATTTCCCTCCGAATCAATGGCTCAATTTAAAAGCCCATAACTCCTTAAGCCCAAGAAGGCCCTCTTTATCAGTTATCACGCATGTGACTTGTGACTGCAAGGGAATAAATAAATAATTGTTTTTAATATTTTAGCATTTTCAAAATCACTTTTAAATATATATGAAAAATATCATGATTTTTTTTAAAAAATACTTTGAAGTTTGGTGTTTAAAGTGATTTTTAAATAATTTTAACCGTTTTTTTATTTGGTAAATCTAATTTTATATTAATTTAAGGGTCCGTTTGAGATTGGAGTGGAACAAAAAAAAAATCAATTTTAAAAAAATCTTAACTGTTTGTTGTTTGGTAAAATAATTTTTTTTTAAATTTATATAAAATCACTTTCTAAATTTTTTGATTTTGGAATCTCTCAGCTTTAGCTTTTAGTTTCCTCTGGCTCACTTTTTATTAAAATATTTTCTTTACCACTTTTATCCTTCTACATCCTTCTTTTTTCATGCAACTAAAGTTTTATATGAACAACCAATTACATAAGAGCAATATTATTTCGCAGTTTTTTTTTTTTTTTTTTTTTTTTTTTTTTTTTTTTTTTTTTTTTTTTTTTTTTTTTTTTTTTTTTTTTGTGTAGGTGTTTAGCCATAATTTTCTTCTTACATAATTTGAATGGAAAAGTAGAAACAAAAGAAGAAGAGAAAATCCTCACTCAAAATTTGTTTTAGATTCTATTTAATGTGACAAATTTTTTTACTAGCCTTTTATCATATAAATCTGAAGAAATATCAAAATATTATTACTAATTTAAACTATAAAAATTATAAATAATTAAATTATAATCATTTATATATTAAATATTAACATATAAATAATTATTCTCTAAAAAAACATGTAAATAACTAAAATAACATGCCTATTTTTGGTCTTTTCTGTCCAGCCACAACAATTTTGTTTGAACTCACCAAACGCTCTCATGTGCTTCTAGATTGAAATTTACCAAATCCTAATCAGCTTCCTAACAGCGGATTTTTTTAAAAGCAAAATTGACAACAATTATTTTAAATACAAATTTATTTGATTCTTCAAAATATTATCGTTAGGTGCAATATAAAATTCAGTGATTGTAACCAAATTCAGGAAATAGCATAAATTTTTGAAGCGTTAAAAATGAGTATTAGAGGTGTACACGAATAAGTTGGGTTGGAGGGAATTTTTGGACCAACCTAAAATTTTGAGTTTGTTGGGTGTTATCCGAAAAAATTAGATAAGATTCACAACCCAACTCAACTATCTATCTTCGGGTTGGGTCGCTGGGTTGTTGAACGTTTTATTTTTTATTTTTTTAAAAAAGAAAAAAAACCAGAACATATCTCACACTGTATTTGAACGACGACGATCAGAGAAACCGACCGACAACAACGATGAGATTTCAACGTGGGCGACGACAACAACAGGGTGAGAGAGTATGAGAGAAAAGACATTTGAACATTTTTGGGCGACGACGACGTCAAGAGATGGTTGCGGCGTTTTGAAGAAGAGGTTGCGTGGAGTGAAAGATGAGAGATGAGAGAGGGACGCAGAAGTGACTCCCCCATTAGGATTTCAACACAAATTACATTTATATTTATATATATTTAAACAAAATATATGAGTTCGATTCCATTCAGAGTTGAACCGAGCCAAAATAATTTCAACCCCACAAATGGAACCGAAAATTTAGTTTTGCAACAAAATAACTCAACCCAAACCGAAAAAATTTCTAATCCAACCCAACCCTTATCGTTTTTGTGGTTTGGGTTGTTCGGGTTATTTATTTGTACACTCCTAATGACTATAGATAATTATGAGAGAACTCACACACATGATGATGCTTTTATCTATGTTCGGATTGGTCGATAATTTTTTTTCTTTTTCTTTTTATTACCACGTGCGAGAATGGAAGATTCAACATCTTAACTCCCGACGACTAGTTCATACAATATGTGTTGGTTGGGCCGAGAAAACTAAAACAAGATCTAAACTTAAAAATATTATCGCAAGAATATATATATATATATATATATGAAGTTTGATATTTAATTAAATCTAAAAATGAAAAAGTTTGGGAAATGTTGAATCATATTCCACACGGTTTTTGTGGCATGTAGAGTGAGAACGACGACCAAGAATCTCCCAATGGCCGACAAATAAACAAGAAAATCACTGCATTCCATTTTTTAATTGAAAAATCAATTTTGTGATTATAAATATTAGGAAACTAATTACCTATTTAATTATTATACAAGATCCAAATCTCCTCACAAATTTTTTGTCTTGTAAATTTTTTAAAATCTCGATTGAACTACAATGTCGGTAGATGTAACCTACACATTTTAGTTTTTATCATTTATGATTTTTTGGAGTGCATTTCTAAACTTAAAATACTAACGTGACATTATATCAAATAATTTGATGAATAATCATAATATTGCAGTTATTTGGATAATCAATACGAGGATAGTTCAATTGGTTAAGACATCTATCATAGATTAAGAGGTTTTAGAGGTTCAAATCTTCATCTCCACTTATTGTTGAACTCGAAAAAAAAAATGTTACGATGGATAAATTTGATTCGAATCAACTATTGAGTTCCATTTGATTTTAATTTTTTTTTTTTTTTTTTTTTTTTTTGTTACCTTTCTCATTGTTTTTTTTTTTTTTTTAATATTTATCTTGTTTACCCAAATAACTATTAGCATGTAATTAAGTCAACAAATAGCCAACATAAGCATTGTTCAAATATTCATACCCATGATGGGTGGTATGACAGGACAAAAAGAAAAATACTATTTATGTTCCTAAATTTTGGAGGTTGTATCACTTTGCACCCTCCATTAGGTTTGGTTTGGAAAAATATCGTGGAAGACTTATAATTGTATCAATTAAACTCCTAAAATTTTATAAACCAATCAATTTAAACTACCAGGTAGGATTTCCTTTGAAAATAGTCTATTCATTACATGTGAGAATTTATGCATGGATGATTTTCAAATGTCTAAATTGATTCTATTCATCGATTTTAATCAGAATGTAAATTGAAATTACGATTAGTTCAAAGTCATAATTTTTTTTTTTTTTGAGTACATTGGGGGTGGGAGATTCGAACCACAGACCTCTTGGTCATGAACACATACATGTGCCAGTTGAGTCATGCTCGCTTTGGCAGTTCAAAGTCATAATTGATAAAACTTTTAAAGTTCACACTAAATTGATTTTTTTTTCAAAGATTAAAAAAGTCAACAAATCTACAATAAATATATGTTAAAATGATAGCTAGAAGGAAATAAAATGAATGGTTTCTTTTCCTTTTAGTAAACTTATAAAAAGAAAAAATTATAGTGCATGAACTTTTCCATACACATAGAAAGCATTGTAACATAAAGACTCCAATAGTGGAAAACAAAAATAACACTATTATGTAGTTTCCAAATTAATTCCAACCATATATTATTTTTTTATTATTAAATAAAAAAATTTAAGTAGAAGTCCAATCATGTGGGACCTCTATTGACGGTCAAATTAGCTTTAAGAAAATATAATACAAAAAAAAAAAAAAAAAAAAAACTAATTTTATCAAAATTACATCAATACCCTTCCACCTTCGAGAGATTCGAACGCGATTAATTGTATATTTCCTTTGACTTTTAATAAAGCCGATCGCTTCGTATTCTCCGAGGCTAGTTTTGACTTTGTTAATATTTGACTTTTCATTATATTAAGAAAAAACTATAGAGTCACAGGTATCTTCAAGAAACAGCGTGACAGCTCAATCGGCAGCGTTGATCCCCCGACAAGTTCATCTTTTCAACTCTTTTGGCAGACGAAGCTCACGCTACCATTGGTGGTGACCGTAGCCTGCGGGTGACGGTGATCGCCGTCGTAAGTTACGAGGAGCATCGCCGGATCGTCACGAGCTCTTTCCACTTTTTTCCTCGCCGGACATCCTTTGACGGTGCTGCATCTATAATATCCTCTGCAAAATTAATTCCATAAACACAAAATTAATAATTATCCTCATTATTTGACTTTTACAATATATATATATATATATATATATATATTCAATCTTAAAAAATAAAAATTTCGGCCTATTATACATATTTTTTTTTAAATTGCAAATTTCAATTTTTATACTACATGTAGAATTCGATACTTTTTTTTTCTAAAGAAATTTAATTAACTGCAGGGTGGGGATCAAATTTATGACTTCTCAGTCAAGTACCTAACTTTATACCAATTTCGATTTCTCAGAATACGATGATTTGAACCAACAAAATTCAATTTTGTACTTTTAATTTAGACTTTGTTTCAATTTAATCTTTATACTTGGGTTAAATTTCATTAATGGTCTCTAAATTATATTTTATCAACTAAGTGAAACTCCAATTGATAGAGCGATATACGCAGCGAAAGCGATTTTGGATCGATGATACTCTAATTTCATTGGACCAGGTACTAGCACATGTGTCGGGCACCCCCAAATTCGGAAATGACGTAAAGCTAGTTTACGTCATTTCAGAATTTGGGGGTGCTCTGATAACAATTGATGGAGCGATATATGCAGCGAAAGATTTTGGATCGATGATACTCTAATTTCATTGGATCGGGTACTAGCACATGTGTCGGGCACCCCCAAATTCAGAAAGGGCGTAAAATTAGTTTACGGCATTTCAGAATTTGGGGTGCAAACAAAAATAGTTTTTTTTTTTTTTTTGAGTTAAAAAATTGTAGAAATGGTTCAAATTAGCTATGCTCATGTCCACAAGAATACGAATATGGTTAAAATTTTAATTTTTTTTTTTTTTAAACAAACTAGCTTCATTAACCAATTCTTTG
Source organism: Herpetospermum pedunculosum (assembly GCA_028017165.1). Classification (NCBI taxonomy): domain Eukaryota; kingdom Viridiplantae; phylum Streptophyta; class Magnoliopsida; order Cucurbitales; family Cucurbitaceae; genus Herpetospermum; species Herpetospermum pedunculosum. The sequence goes on from CM051530.1 coordinate 3,945,979, forward strand.
TGAATTTATCTTAATTAATTTTTGAGTGTAAATTAATCTTAAAATTGAAAAAAAAAAAAAAAAAAAAAGAATTTACCTAGGATAGGGAGAGCCTTTGATGGGCTTTTGTCCGTACTTTCTCCAAGAATATTCATCGGAAGGTATATCGGCAATCTTAGAACTGATCGCCGGAACTCGTACAGTCTCCTTCACTCCCGATTTCCTAAAACAAAATCAAACCCAATTCAAATCAACAAAAACCCATTTCGAAAAACAAAATTTCAGAATTCAGAACTCAGAAATTTCCAATCCGTACCTTCGCTTCGCACAGTGACAGGGCTTGGAAGAAACCTTGCAACCAAATCGAGATCCATCCTCGCACTTCCTCTTCGACGACAGCGGCGGCTTACCGGAGGAAACCGCCGCCGCGGGTGGAGTAAAGAGTGAGAGACCAATCTTCCCGTTGGAAACGCTGCCGTCGCCGGTAATCGTGGACATGAAAGACGACGTCGTAGTGGACTCAGTCGGAGCCTTAGAATCGGGGAATTTCGCGACGGGAGTGAAATTAGGTTTGGCAAAATCGATCTTCGGGGTTCGATTTGGGGAATCGAGGGAATTTAGGACGGGATTAGGGGAATCGGAAACAGAGGACGGTCCGCGGCGGAAGCGAGCGTGGCCGGTTCGATTCAATAGAGAAATCACTCGCTTGAATTTGGAGACGGTGAAATCGGTGGCGTTAGAGCAATCGATCAGATTAGGGCTTTGACTTTGAGAGGCTTGTTTGGAAAAGAGGCGGATTAGATTCTCCATACTCTGTAAACCAGCGGCGGCGGCTTCTTGAATGGCGGTTTTATGATCGTCTCTGTTCGCCGGAAACGCCGCGAGATCGACCGCCATGGATTAGGAAGATGATCGGAATCTCAGAGAGAATTAAGAGAGAGAGAGAAGTTAGAGATGAAGGGGAGAAAAGGGGGTTTTATAAAAAGAAATGAGAGAAGAAGAAAGTCAATGGATGTTTCGTCAACTCTTATGACAATGGAAATTGTTGAATGGAAAATTTATGAGTGTTTTCATTTATTAATGGAGTGGAAGACAGAGAAGATAAAAAAAAAAAAAAAAAAAAAAAAAAAAAAAAAAAAAAAAAAAAAGTCACACCTCCAATTATTTAGGTTTAATTATAAATTCGGTCAACTTTTAATTTTATATCTAATAGATCTTATCTATTAATTTTATGTCTAATAAATCTCTGAGTTTACAATATTATAGGTATTAAGTCATTCGTCTATCATAAGTCATAAATTTTTTAAAATTCACAATTCTATTAGTGACAAAATTTAAAATTTAAGATCCTATTAAACATAAAGTTCAATTTTATATCTAGGGGATCGGTCGATTTTTTTTAAAAAAAATTGAATATGTCAATGACCTATTGAATACATAATTGAAAGATTAGATATTTATTAGACATTTTTTAGAGTTACCTATGACTTATAAGACACAGAATTTAAAGTTTATGGACAAATAGACATAAACTTAGAAGTTGAATAACTAAATTTTAATTTATAATTTAACCCTTTTTTTTTTTAAATAACTAATTGATTACTTTTAATTCTACTAGAAGTTTGATTTCTTGAACTTATAGGATTAGTTTAATAATGGTTGTGTTGTGTCTACTCAACTAATGTATTTTAAAAAGTTTTAATTTTTTAATAGGTGTTTTTTAAGTTTTAAATTAGGTGTTTCATAAGTTTTTACCATTTGAACGATATTGGGTTATCTCATGTTTTAGTAAAAGGTATTTATCTTAACCAGTTGAGTTATACTCGTGTTTTTAGGGTTTAGGCATGTTTGTTTTAACGAAGGCAAAAAAAAAAAAAGTTCAAAGTTGAAAGTAACCATCAACAAAGTGAAAAAACATGGAAAATTTTCATATGCAAGAATTTAGATTAGGTAAAACTTTTAATTTGTAGGAAATTTGAGCATTTTAATGTTGTAAATGGTGTTATAGAAGAATAAAATCAGCAAGGATAAAAGTTAGTTAGAAGAACTTTTATTCATTTTTTTTTTTTTACATGTTGAGGTGGGGAATTAAACCTAAAACCTCATGGTTACTAATCAATATGGTTGAGTTATGTTCTTGTTGGCTTCTATTCATCATATTTACAACAACAAAGAATTGAAATATTTCATTTCGTTAAAATTAGTTTGAAATCATTTTAATGAACTTCAAAATTAATGATAAAGACCTTAATCTATTTTTTTTTATATTTTTTCAATAAGATATGGGATGGTGAATCGAAGTTATGATCTTTTGGTTTAGGATACAATATATTCTTTGAGTTCAATTTTTTTTTTTTCTGACAACATATGAGTTGAGATTCGAACTTGAGACATTTTGTTCATAGTTCATATATGTCGGTTGAATTATGTTTAAAATTGCAAAAAAAATAAAAAAAAAAATGTATTTTTTTTTTTATTATTGGGATAATTATGAAAATAGCACTTATTAGAAGGGTGACTAAATAATAATAAATAAATAAAAGGTGGTGATAGTGGGTGGTTCCCAACAAAGGAAAAGCAGGTAAGAAAAACCAATAAACTTGTCTACAAAGAAACTTGGTCTTTAAACAAATGGTATCAAAAGTCAACTCTCACTTTTTTTTTTTCTTTTTTTTTTTTTTTAATTTCCTAAAAATTAAATTCATATTTTTTAATTATTCCTTTTTTGACATCATTATTAATTCCCCAGATTAAAGTCAAGCTGTGCAGGCCAAGCCATCGAAAATAGAAACTTCTTGTTTTAATTTGGTCAACATTGACAATTGGCAAAGTCGAGGGGTTTCCTTTTTTATTTTTAATTAATTAATTGTTTTTATTATTTAATTATTTTGTTTTACTTTTTCGAGGTTGGAATTGTTGTTGGTTTGCTTCTAGACGAAGCTTGAAATTTTGACTCGAGAGTAAATGGAGATTTTCCATTTTTGGAAATACATTCCCCTAGGTCTTGCTAAAAAAAGGAAATACAATTCTTTTCCATTTGTGGATAATTTATAATCAGCAAACATTTTAGTTAGACATCAAAATCTATGACTTTTATGTGTTTCGACGATAAATTTGTAATAAAAAATCGATGACAGCGTTTCTAACTTTCGAGTTGGAGACCTGAGTGGCGCACACCCCATAGAGAAAAGTCTCACCTCGCCCTCGGCCTCTCTAGTTGAAGTCGAAGTGTCCAAATTCGACCACGACCTAATTTTGACTCTTTCTCGAACCACATTATTTTTAGTGGTTATGTTTTGGGCCTGAGTTTTCGTTGTTCATGAGCATGACTGTCGTTTGACCCATTTTTCCTTGATTTCATCCCTGATTTCATTTCCTTTATTTTGTATTTGTCCCTTACATCTAAAATTGTTCATAACAATTATCACTCAACACATAATTCAGTAGTTAAAATATATCTGGTCATATATTAGAAATATCTCTATCTAGTAGTTAATTGTCTTTTTCTTTTTAGTTCAACGACCGATGTAGTGGGGGATTCGAATCTCTGACCCCTCCTATAGAAGGCATATTCCTAAGCTAGTAGAGTTATGCTCGTGTCAGCAAAAAAGTCAAAGATTTGAATTCTCCACCCTACATGTTGTCAAATATATATATACCCATGAATTATCTTCTTACAAATGACAAGTCATATAATTTAACCTTCATTGTTTATATAGTTAATTTTTTAGTACTTCAACTTTGAGTATTGTGTCTAATAAATTACTAAAAATTAAAAATATATTATTTCTACATTTTTAATTTTGTGTCATATAAGATTTTTTTTATTAATAAATAAATAAATAGGCCCTTAAATTTTAAAAATTATTTCATATATAAACTTATTAGATACAAAATAAAAATTTAGAATTATTCATTAGACATCGGTATGAAAGTTAAACTAAACTTACCATTTTACCTTATTTATAATATAATAAGGGAAATTGTAACATATGTCAATTTAGAATAAGATAATTAAAAATATAGCATGACAATTTCTATCGCTGATATCTTATGACTGATAGAAGTCTATCGCTGATCACCTCAGCTTTTTATAGATTTTTGTCCGTGATAATAGTCTATCAGTGATAGAAACGAATTTTTTTGCCATATTTGCAAAACATTTTAAAGTTTGTTAAATTTATAATTAGTTTGAGTCTGATTGGTATTTGTGCAACCGTCCATATAATAGAACAAATTTCTATTTTTGTTATTTGTTTATTTAATTTAATTTTTATCTCAAATCTATTATAAATGTTCATTGTAAGCCATTTCATTTATGTTTCTTATTTTATTTATTTATTGCAGGTGAAAAAAAAAAAAAAAAAAAAAAAAAAAAAAAAAAAAAAAAAAAAAAAAAAAAAAAGTGTGCGTTTTGCATAAAGGAGATGACTTTACATCGCATGCACATATTCTTAATGATTAAGTTCAAAGAGCACTAAGGGAATCCACCAAGAAACTATACAAAATTAAAAACAACTAATTAAACTTTATATTATATTAAACACAATTTGCCAAATGCCAACAAAATCAAATTAATAATTAATTTCCACATTTCATCTTATAAAAATAACAGCTCAAATGAAAAAGACTCACAAATTTATCACTCGTGTTTGAATTCATCTACTTCAATTGCCTTTAATTAGTAATTACCAAGAAAATATTTAAAAAAAAAAAAAAATCTTATTTAAATAATAGAGATCTGTTTTCTAAAGTCAATGTAAATTGTTTATTCAGGTTTATCTTTGTAGGATCCAAAGTTGCATTAATATATTAAATCAAGTGGTTTTTTATTTATTTATCTCATTAATTAATTGCATGGAAGTTAACGAACAATATGTGCAAATTATTGCATCAAAAAAAAAAAAAAAAAAAAAAAAAAATATGTGCAAATTACCAATCGTTTGGCCAAATTGTTGAAGAAACAAATTTAATACATTAAAGAGGAATTGATTGAGTTTGTAGCTATAATTTCCTATTCATTCATTATTAAATTGATGACTTTTTTTTGTTTTAATTATTAAATTAAAAGTTGAATTAATTAGACTTAGATGCCTATAATTTTAGAATTTCATTTGTGTAATTTGTCAGTTGGAGCACACATTATCATCTTAAAAAATAGATGGTTGGATCTTCCATCTCTACAAAACCCAAAAAAAAAAAAAAAAAAAAACTAAACTTTTTTAAATTTAAATTATACCCAACCAAATTTTATGTTATTAACACCTAGTTCATTTGGCAATTTTTCTGATCATACTAACTTGACCAAGATTTATCTAATCAACACAATTAATTTGGTTGTAGTTGGTGTTAAAAAAAAAAAAAACTAATTAAGGTCTCATTTGAAATTATTTAAGATTGACTTCATATATCATTCTCTCCTACTCAAATCTCTTTTCCTCAAATATTTTAATTATATCATAAACCATGTTTTCAAATCAAATTTTTTTTATAAATGTAATTCGAAAGATTCAAAATTCATATTTTTTTTTTGAAGAGGTATATATTATTAAAAGCAAGCAGGGGACCCCACAGCCCGGGAACAAGGCACACAAGAACACGAAAAAGAGAACCGAGAGATCACATCAAGAAAACAAATCCCAAGGAGGATCACTAATAGACATCGGGGCCGATGGCACCCGTAACCAAGAGGCACACCTATGAGCCAAATCAGCCTGGGCATTGATAAGCACAGCCTGAGGGGATCGAGAACTAGCACCATGAACACGATAGTTACGCTCTCTCCAGATATGGTAGATAGAAGCACACCAAGCAAGCCTCCAGACATGAAACGCCTACGAGAGACGCTCCGTCCCATGCAACATATCCAGGACAACTCACTAGGTCAATCAGCTACACGACGAGAGAAGCGCCCCCACCGAAGAAGCCCCGTCCACACCTGCTTACTGAAAGGACATTCGAAGAAAAGATAATCTCTTGTCTCTAAGGCATCGTCGCACAAAACACACCCTGCTGGAATCAAGGAGTCCTAGGCATGGAGCCGGACCCTAGTATATAACCGGTCCCGGACCGCCAACCACGCAATAAAGGAGTGGCGAGGAATGTTACCTTCGAACCATAACATATTCGCCCACCTCACCACATCCCGACGAGGACGAAGAGTCTCCCAGGCACTAGCCACTGAGAAGACATCAGACCTACCAGGGTCCCAGATAACTCGATCAGGTTGTTCCATATTAGGGACAACTGCAAGAACCAGAGGAAGCAATTCTTCCATTTCCCAAGTCATACGAGGTCATTGCCAAGATCCATCTGGGAGGAGGAAATTAGACACAGAAGCAGAATTAGTGCTCTCCACAACACTACCCACCCCCTCCTCAAACCAAAAAGCAATAAGATCCCCTGGTAGCCAAGAATCCGCCCAAATTGATAGTTTGGGTGCAACTATTTTTTCTATTTTTTTTTTTTTTACTATTATAGAAATATTTCTCTTAATATTTTAACAAATAATTTAGAATAAATAAAATCTAAACTTAAATTGAATGGTTATGAAACTTTTAAAAATTTATGCAAAACTTAATAGCATGCTCTAGTCATTATAACTAAATTATAATATATTTATATCAATTTTTCTTTTTTTTCCTCTAGATCAACTTAACTTAACCAATTGAAGTAGGTTTAAAATATATATTTTTTTTTATTTAAAATTAAAATTTTCATCATTTTTTTTTCTTCTTTTAAAAACACAATAACACAAGTTATTTTAATAACTAGCCAAAGTGACTATAGTTCAACACTAATTGACTTATACTATTTCTCATGAGATCAAAGGTCTAATATCTTATTTTTTATTTTTTATTCTATATATATATATATTTTAACGAGTACGATAATCTCGAACCAAACCTAGAGAGAACGTGATTAAATTTAAAAATGAAGGTAAAGAGAAAAGAGAAAGGATGGGGACCGCGGATTAGGTGAAACTGTTGAGCTACTCCATATGTTTGGTTGACATGTGAAGGATTTGAAACCATATGTTAAAATTTTAAAATAAAGTTTTAAAAGCACATGGAAAGCAGCTACTCAAACCGTTGACACAAACAAAACCTAGACCAGATATTTCCACTTTCTAAACTTCAATTTTTTTTATTTTTTTTTTCATTTTTATTATTATTTATATATTTATATTGCTGTCCACACCTTTGGCTCTGAATTAGGTTTTAATTATTAAAATCTTAGTTGACAATACTGTCATCTAATTAGGTTTCCTTATTCTATTTATATCAATTTCAAAGTCAACTTATTCTTTTTTTCTTCACATTATTTTTATTTTTTAATTTAAGCATATAATGGTTCTAAGATTATTTTTTTTCGTACCAAAGTCAACATCGTCTCACAGTAATTGACATATACTTTTTTTCGTGGTCGAAAGTTGACTTTTTAAAAAGATTAATGATGAAATTAAAAACTATATATTAACATAAATATTAGAGGTAAAATTATATAGTTACATTGTTGTTAGTTAAAAGAGAATCTGTAACAAATATCTTTAGAGTAAAATAATTAAAAATATAGCAATTTTTTAAAAAAAATTGCATATATGACAATTTCGATAATATGGTCTATAGTTGATAGTAGTCTATCACCACATTTTTTTTTTTAATTTTTTTTTTTAATTTTTTTTTTAAGTCTAATAGTATGATAACCACTTTTTGTCATATTTGCTAATCACGAAACTAAATATTTTTTTTTTTTTTACAAAAGAGAATCTAATCCACATAACTTATTAAGAAAAAAATGGAGAATTATTAAAAATGAAGTGTTTAAAAAAAAAAAAATAATGGTACTAAATATTAAAGTATGCTTTTTGTATAATTATATTCTCCATTAATACTGAATGCTGTTAGTTTAAATCCTGAAAGCATATTTTATCTTGTTAAAAGTCAATTATCGAATCATGTTTAAGTAGAAAAATCTAATTTCGTGACTTTGTGGAAAAAGAAAATCCCAAACTTTTGATTTGATTAAAAAGTTTATAATTTTAAAATGTATGTATATCAACAAATGATTCTATATTATGGAGGTATTTTGACGACTCTTTTTTTCTTTAGAATAATTATTACTTTTTCTTTTCAATTTTTTTAAAAATCTTGTTATGATCCTAATTTAAAGAAATTTGTCCTATTTTTAAAATGTTATAAATTTATTTAGTTAATATAATCTTATTATGGGCTGGTTGCACAAATAGCAATCAGGCCCAAACTAATTGCAAATTTAGCAAACTTTAAAATGTTTTACAAATATACCAAAAAAAACTCGTTTCTATCACTGATAGATTTTATTATATCACTGATAGACTATTATCACTGACAAAAATCTATAAAAAGCTGAGGTGATCAGCGATAGACTTCTATCAGTCGTAAGATATCAGCGATAGAAATTCAAAATTTTTAAAAACATGCTATATTTGCAAACAATAAGTCTTAAATTGTCATTTACTACAATTTCCCATCTTATTATACACATTTTCCCTAATTAATTCTTATCTAAATACAATTATTCATTAATCTCTGTTTTAAGCTTTTTTTTTTTTTTTTTTTGACAAAATTTCTCCACTTGTGCTATATATCGAGCCAATCTCTTTTGCATAGACCTTTTTACTATATTCTCTATTTTGTTTTTAATAGCATAATTTATAAAAATAAATTATAAATCACACGGTTTTTACTTTAGCCCGTTTAATTAAGCATTACTTAACGGATTTCAACCTATAACCTTCGTAAAAGTAATAGATATTAATTGCAGTTGAGTTATGCTCAATTTGACATAAATGTCAAAAATTTGAAGTCATGAACATCTTTTTTTTTTTAATATATATATATATATATATATATATATATATATATATATGTTCTTTTACTATTTTTTTAATGCATTTTTGTTGTAGTCATATTTTAGTAATTAAGAGTATTTTTCAGTTTATTCGGCATTGTTTTTTAGTTCAACACTTGTGAAAGTGAGAATTTTATTTAGTGACCTCTTGGTCAAGAACAATGTCTTAACTAGTATAAATTATCTGGAAAAGCCGCCTCATTGTGGCTCTTCTCCAAAATTTTGGCACGTGTATTTATTAATATAACCATAAAAAAGAAAAAGAAAAAAGAAAAGAGTTGTCACGGTGGACGAAACTTTCCGGTCCTTACAATGCCAAACTTCAACCTCAATTGGGGACGAAACTTCACGTCGACGTCGCCGACGCCGACAAGATTCTCGGCATTGGACTCAGTAGTCAGTAACTTCCTCACCGTCGAAGAGGACCAGTTGATGGTCGGGGGTCGTTGGAAACAATAGCAATCAGGCTAAGAACCGCATGGTCTGGTCCTCCTCGACGACGAGGAATTTTATAGAGTTCAACGTCGAGAATCTTGTCAACATCGACGCCATTTCGTCCCTAATTGAGGTTGAAATTTAGCGTCTTAGGATCATAAAGTTAAGTCCACCGTGAGATTTTTTTTTTTTTTTTAACAGTTATATTAAGAAAAAAAAACACGTGACAAAATATTAGGGAGAGTCACAAAGAGATTTTGGCACTATAATAATTGCGTTGAGCTATGTTCAAGTTAGGTGATTCGATTGAATTTTAAGATTAGTTTGTTAATATTTTTATGAATTGAAGCTTGTAAATAATGGTTTGAATATCATGCTATTAACCTATTCCTACTTTACCCATAAATGAATTGAGAATTCAAAAGTCAAATCTTTTGAAAGTTAAAAAAAATAAAAGATTGGACTTAATAAGATGCCATTTAATCTTCCAAAACATTGTTTTGAACAACAATTTTCTAACAGAGAAATGTCAGAATTAAATTGTGTGATTAGCACCTAATATCCTAATCTATTTGTAAATCTAGTAAGATTAAAAAATTAAATTATACATTCTAATAAAAAAAATTAACTTTTTGAACATTAATGTGATTGAAATGCTCAAGGATATGCCTTGGGCTTTTATTTAATGGGCCTTCCCACTTCATTGAATCCATTTGGATCGAGCGGGAAATTTAAGAATTTTAAAAAAATGAGTAATATATTAAACATAAGAAAGAACAAACTTGTAATTATGATATTTAACCAATAAAAAGATAGTAATAATAAAGAAAGCTGATTGTTTTTTTTTTTTTTGCAACGGTATTTTAATAAATGCGAGGATTGAACTCATGATCTTTTAGTCACGGACACAACCTTATGCCAATTGCTGTAAGCTCCTTGGATTAAGAAATTATGAGCTTATGTGATGTTACTTTTTAGTTAAGTGACCACTATGATTTATATCCATGACTTCAAAAACATTTAAATTTACAATTAGCGCCTCTGATTTAGCTAGGCCAACCTAAAAAATTGAATGATCTAGAAGATTTATCTCGGAGTTCAGTTCTCCTTGAAAGGACTGTTTCAATCTCGATAAATATTAGAGATGAATTTATTTTGGAAAAAAGAAGCATAAAGGAGGTCCTAAGTTAGCTTAACAACTCAATCAACATTTTCTTTTTAAACAAATAGGATTCGACTTACAGGGGTATCTTGGGAATATGACATTGGAGCATAGGGCAAAAAAGGAGAAAAAAATTTGGACCATTTCTCGATTTGTGCGTGTCATCCTTGCGCAGGGGCCATGCTAATCTTCTCTGTATCGTTCCAATTTTATCGGATGTCCCCGAAGGGACAAACATTATGCTTCCACTTTGTAATATATAAAGGATATCTGATTGATGTTCCTAACCGATGTGGGATTTCTCTAAGAAAAGCACTATTGAATAAAGGCAGACTATACTGTACCCACATGGAATGAGCAGTTAAATTAGAAAAAATTTCAAATTAAACAAAACCCACAAAGATTCAAGTGAACAAACTGGTATTTCATAATAGCACAGAATTTACAAGAAAGAAGAAATTTGAAAGAATCAACTCAAAATAATTTTCTAATGGAACCGATTCCATAAATTTTCTGGAAAAGGAGAAAATGTGGGTAAGTAATCATTATTTAATATCTTTTCTAACAATTTAGCCTTTCATATTTTAAAAGGTGTAAAATGTGTAGAACAAACGGGTAAGGAGGAGAGGAGAAAGGTGTCTGGGCCCTGAACCCAACCCGAAAACGAGCAGGGAATAACAGGGACAACTCGACACTGGAAGCTTTGATGAGACTCTTTTTGCCAGCACACGACCATAAGCTGTCTTTGCTTATTTCCTTACTTAGCTACCCTTGAATGGCTTGGTACGCGCTTCCAGTCCAGTCGCCTCCTCGAAGTGGCTTGTCAACCACGCTTTCCCTCCCTCAAAACAATGCTCCTCACCAAAAGCCCTTCCTTCGCAAGGAGCTGAATGAGAAGAAACTCTCATGTCCGGTTCTGTAGTAGAGATGGAATTCCATCAACCTTTTTTTATTATTTCAATAAGGAGGATTTCCCTAATTAAAGGAGTTGCTTGCATTCTAGAAGCGATAACACTTGATTTTATTTGGATTTAAGATAGCGGTTGGATCCACTTCTAAAATCATCAATAATTGATATATACTACTTTTGAGGCACGATAACTCAAATTTGTGATAATAAAAGAAAAATTGTAATGATTTATGTTGGTCCTACCTAATGATGATAGTTTTGTAGAGAGGGAAAGAGTGAAGAAAGAGGTAATGAGAGGAGATAAATGAAGGAAAGAAAAAGGATTTCATTTCTACTAATTAAACTCATCTGTGAGAAGACAAGACAGAGACAAAGACATGTCCTTTCTGTAAGGCTCAATGCCAACATCATCTACTCTGTCCCATGTGCTGCTCTTTCTTTCAACTTCCAAACCAAAACCAAATCAAACTGTACTTTCCACACCCACCACAGATTTCCACTTCCAAACTCGTCTGTCATTTTCTCCATAATAATGCACAATCATCCCTGCTTTCAGTTGAATTCGTGCATGTTTGAAATGACGGTTTAATTACAGCTTAAAAAGTCTTTCCGAACAGGCGCTTCATCTTCAACTTTTTCATCTCAATAGAAAGAGCTGCCAGAACTTCAAAATTTAATATACAAGCTTTGTTGTTGCACAAGAATGAAGCAAAATGCAATGGCTTCCCTTCAATATATATTTCGACTCTACATTGTATAGTTAACAGTTTAAACCACTCTACAAGTAAAAAAAAACTAGCAAGACAATTAGAGAAGATTATGAAGCACAAAATTGCTTTCCGGATCCTCACACTAACAAATTACTAAGCAGTCTACTCATATTAACATGCATATATCCCTAATCTCTAACTGCTGAAAAATGAAAGAGTTAGCTCAAAATGAATCAATGAAACCGCCTGCCAAGGCCAAGTATCAACAGATATCCTTTAATTTCGTGCCATTGAAATTGTTCATCTCCTACCTCAAACGGACTCCTCCCCTAACTTCTCGTCATGAGTGCTTCCATTTTCCTTGCTAAGCTTAGATTTCGGAAAAGAGGACGCTTGTTTAGATGTTTTGGTTTGTTGCTGTCTCAAGTTAAGGTAGGTATAAACCGACATGCCCATTATAGCAGTGAATGCGCCAAATATACTAGTTTTGCCGGGATCGGCATTAAAGAGATAGTAGTTCCCGAGAAGAATGACGCAGGTTTTAAACTGTCCGAGTACGACATGGCTGACAGCAGAGGTAGCCCTGTAGATTTCATGAAACTAAAAATTATTAGAAGCAGAGATCATATATACCTCAAAGTACTGAAATTTGGGTGTTCATCAGGTTAGTAAACATATATCCTACCAATTTTTAGAATAAAACTGAAACGTAAATAACAAATTTCCAATGCATCAAAACTATGCTTTTAGTTAAGATGAAAAAAAAAAGTTGGATCATATACAAATTATATCAACAAGTAATACTCAACATTCAATATTTCCATCTTAAAGTTAAGGCAATTGAATTATTATTATTGTTAGAATAGTATTGTAAATATATTAGTTGTAATGTCCTTTACTGTCTTTTCCCCCCTTTCCCTAATTAGGTTAACCTTGTACATTGACATATATATATCTCTCTAATGAATAGAATACAGCATTCTGATTCTCTCAAACCCTTAGCATTTACATGGTATCAGAGCTAGGGTTTTAGAAATTTTTTTTGCCGTTAGGGTTTTTCAAGTGGGGGTAGGTTGACGTTTGGGTCTTCATTTAGAGTGACCGTTTGTCAACACCACCCACTTCAGCAGCTGCGCCGCCGTCAGGAGAGGAGAATCGCCGTCGCCGTCCGTCAGAAGGAGCCGCGCGTGAAGCCCACGCGCCGCCGACAGGTTCTGCCTCCGCCGCCACGCGCCGGCGCGTGAGGGCGCGTGCGCCGCCCGTTCTCGCTTCCGCCGCCTGGGTTCGTCTCGCAACGTGGTTTCCAGCCTGTCTGTGTATGTAGGTTTGACAAAATCTACTCGGTTTGCCTCTGGTTTGTTGTTTTCCCTCGGTTTGGGTTTGTTTTTCGAGTTTTTCAGTTCTGTTTTTTCTGTGTTATGGGTGATAAGACAACCGTAGTTATGTCCGGCGTGATACCGATGGTTTCGAAGGTTACAGAAGACAAGTTGAATGGGTCTAACTACTATGCATGGCGATCGAACGTTCGTCATTATATTCGGAGTATTGAGATGGAGGATCACTTGACTAAACCACCACCAACGGATGACAGCAAGAAGACTTGGTTGAGGGACGATTCTAGAATGATCCTACAAATCAAGAATTCGATTGAGAAAGAGGTTGTTGGGCTCGTGAATCACTGCGAATCGGTCAAAGAACTAATGGAATACTTGGAATTTCTCTATTCTGGGAAAGATAACCTCAACAGAATATTTGAAGTGTGTAAGACCCTCTTTCAACCTGCTCAGAGTGGAAAATCTCTTTTGAGTTATTTTATGGAATGCAAACGGAATTGTGCTGAATTTAGCACTTTGTTGCCCGTGGGTCCTGATGTCAAGGTTCAAACTACCCAACGCGACAAATTGTTCATCATGAGTTTCTTAGTTGGTCTTGATCCTCAATATGATATGGCAAAAGATCAAGTTCTTTCTAGTTCAGATGTCTCCTCGTTGGAAGCTGCTTTTACTCGTATACTTCGTACAGAAAAGTCCGCACCTTTGGTCCCACCATCTGAGTCGAACAGTGCTTTCGTTGGGCATACCAATGAGCATAGAGGTAATCGACGGGCAGGAAACAACTTCTCTAGAGGATATCCTTCTACTACTCAGAAATCTAATTCTGGAGATGTTGTTTGCTATTATTGTCGTAAGCCCGGTCATGTGGTAAAAGATTGCAGAAAACTCTTGTATAAGAACCAGAGTCAGAGTCAGGATCAGAGGGGTCAATCTGCCCATGTTGCATCTACTCCTGATAACCCTGAAAAGCCCTTCACGATTTCTCAGTCAGAGTTTGCTAAATTTCAACAGTATCAAGAGTCATTGACGGCATCATCTTCTACTCCTATTACTGCCATCGCCGAGACAGGTAACACATCTAAATGTCTTCTTTCCTCCTCTTCGAAATGGGTCATTGACTCTGGCGCTACAGATCATATGACAGGTAATCCTAGTTTATTCTCTCATTTTTCTCCATCTACATCTTTGCCTAATGTTACTATAGCCGATGGAACCACTACTCCTGTTTTAGGATCGGGCACAGTCAATCTTACCAAAACAATGTCCCTATCCTCTGTTTTAAGTTTACCACAGTTCTCCTTCAATTTGATTTCTGTCAGTAAACTCACTCATGATCTTAATTGTTGTGTCTTATTCTTTCCTGATCATTGCTTATTTCAGGATCTTTTGACGAAGAGGACTATTGGTAGAGGGCGTAAATCTGGAGGTCTCTACATCTTTGAACCACATATACCTACTGCCGTCACATGCTCTAGAGTGTTTTCCCCTTTTGAAGAACATTGTCGTTTGGGTCATCCGTCTATTTCAGTTTTGAAGCGTCTTCGTCCTCAATTTAGTCATTTGTCTTCTTTAGATTGTGAGTCATGTCAGTTTGCTAAGTTTCATCGTGTGAGTTTGTATCCGAGAGTCGATAAACGAGCTAGTGCTCCGTTTGAGTTAGTTCACTCTGATGTTTGGGGTCCATGTCCTATCGAGTCCAAGGGAAAGTTTCGATATTTTGTTACCTTTGTTGACGATTATTCTCGTGTAACTTGGTTATATTTAATGAAAAGTCGTTCTGAGTTGCTTTCTCATTTTTGTAACTTCCATGCTGAAATTAGAACGCAATTTAGCGGTTCTCTTAAAATCCTACGGAGTGATAATGCTAAGGAATATTTCTCTCATGCTCTTGGATCTTATTTAGGTGCACATGGTATTCTTCATCAATCCTCATGTGTCGATACTCCATCTCAAAATGGGGTTGCAGAACGAAAGAATCGTCATCTCCTCGAAACAGCACGAGCCTTAATGTTTCAGATGCACGTTCCAAAACATTTCTGGGCTGATGCTGTTTCGACGGCTTGTTTCTTGATCAATCGCATGCCTTCTTCTCTTCTTAAGGGTGAGATACCTTATCGTACTTTGTGTCCTAAACAACCATCGTTTTCTCTTACACCAAAAGTATTTGGGTGTACTTGTTTTGTTCGGGATGTTCGACCCCATCTCACCAAATTGGATCCAAAGTCATTAAAATGTATCTTTCTTGGATATTCTCGTGTTCAAAAAGGGTATCGGTGTTATTGTCCTAGTCTTGATAGGTATTTGGTTTCTCCTGATGTCACGTTCTTTGAAGATTCGTCTTTCTTCCCCTTGCCTTCCAATAAGAGTCGGGGGGAGCATACGAAGGATGATGATGAGTTCCTTATATATACCATTGTGTCTTCTTGTGAGACACGTAACGAATCATCTTCCTTTGTCCCTGTCTCTACTCACCCACCTTTGACTCAGGTTTACTCTCGTCGACAACCAGGTACAGTTATACGCCCTTTATCAGAGGCTTCTTCGTCATTGGATCCAGGTGCAAGCGATGATCGTCCCATTGCCCTTCGTAAAGGTACGCGCCAGTGCACTTACCCTATCTCATCTTTTGTGTCATATAACCATTTGTCTTCTCCTACATGCTCTTTCATTGCATCTATAGAGTCTTTATCTAGTCCTAAATCTGTTCGTGAAGCTTTGTCTCATTCTGGTTGGCGCGCTGCAATGGTGGAGGAGATGAATGCCTTAGATGACAATGGTACTTGGGATTTAGTGTCTCTTCCTGCAGGAAAGAGGCCTATTGGTTGTAAATGGGTATTTGCAGTTAAAGTCAATCCCGATGGGTCTGTCGCTCGGTTGAAAGCTCGTCTGGTGGCTAAAGGCTACGCACAAACGTATGGCATTGATTATTCTGATACTTTTTCTCCAGTTGCTAAAATGGCGTCTGTTAGGTTATTCATTGCGTTAGCATCAACTCATCATTGGCCCTTGCATCAACTTGATATTAAAAATGCATTTCTTCATGGTGATCTTCAAGAAGAGGTGTATATGGAGCAACCGCCGGGATTTGTTGCTCAGGGGGAGAATGGAAAGGTATGTCGCCTTCGAAAATCCTTGTACGGTTTAAAGCAGAGTCCACGAGCATGGTTTGGAAAATTTAGCACGGTAGTTGAAGACTTTGGAATGAAGAAAAGCAAGTCAGATCATTCAGTCTTTTATAAACGATCTGAGAGGGGTTTCATCTTGTTAGTCGTATATGTTGATGATATTGTTATTACTGGTGATGACTCATTGGGTATTCAATCTCTCAAGACTTTTCTCCACAGTCAATTCCATACAAAAGATTTGGGAATGTTGAAATACTTTCTTGGAATTGAGGTAATAAGAAGCAAGAAGGGAATTATGTTATCACAGAGAAAATATGTACTTGACTTGTTGGCTGAAACAGGGAAATTAGGGGCTAAGCCATGCAGTACCCCAATGATGCCCAATTCACAGCTCACAAGAGAGGGCGAATTGCTGAAAGATCCTGAAAGATATAGAAGGTTGGTGGGAAAACTAAATTACCTTACAGTAACTCGACCAGACATAGCCTATTCAGTGAGTATTGTGAGTCAGTATATGTCTTCCCCTACAGTTGACCATTGGGCTGCATTAGAACAAATTCTGTGTTATTTGAAAGCTGCCCCTGGACGTGGTTTAGTATATAAAGATTATGGTCATACTAACATTGAATGTTTCACCGATGCTGATTGGGCAGGATCTAAGGAAGATAGGAGATCTACTTCAGGCTATTGTGTATTTGTTGGTGGTAATTTGGTTTCTTGGAAGAGTAAGAAACAGAATGTGGTGTCACGTTCTAGTGCTGAGTCAGAGTATAGAGCAATGGCACAATCTGTATGTGAATTAGTGTGGATATATCAACTTCTCATTGAATTGGGATTTGATATCACAACACCGACTAAATTATGGTGCGATAATCAAGCAGCTCTTCACATCGCATCCAATCCAGTATTTCATGAGCGAACTAAACACATTGAAGTAGACTGTCACTTTGTACGTGAGAAGATACAGCAAGGCCTGATATCCACAGGATACATCAAGACTGGAGAGCAGTTAGGAGATATCTTCACAAAAGCATTAAATGGAGCACGCATAGATTACCTTTGTAACAAGTTGGGCATGATAAACATATTTGCTCCAACTTGAGGGGGAGTGTTAGAATAGTATTGTAAATATATTAGTTGTAATGTCCTTTACTGTCTTTTCCCCCCTTTCCCTAATTAGGTTAACCTTGTACATTGACATATATATATCTCTCTAATGAATAGAATACAGCATTCTGATTCTCTCAAACCCTTAGCATTTACAATTATCTTCACGCATTTAATCATTTAATAGCAGCAATTGAAAGACATATTTTCTGTATGGAAGATATGCAATAATTTACAAAGGGAACTTTAGAATTCACCATATAACCCTTTCAAACATATTAATATTCATGTTTTCATGATCTCAAACATACGAAAAATCATCCAACCTCACTGCTCACATAGATACAAGATGAACAAACTACGTACATAGAATTTAAACCCCGTCTCAGAGAAAATTTTCAGCATAATAGAAGATCATACAGCCAGCTTAGGTAATCGGAAAATAATTAACCTCAGAAACATGGAAACCAATCTATGATACTGGATCTATAGTTCCAGTCCTAAACAAAAGGACTTCAATAGAATAGACTGAGTAGTTCATAGGGAAAAAATTAAAGCCCCGATAACCATTTGGTTTTTTATTTTTGAAAATTAAGTTTATAAACACTACTTCTACCTATTGTTTTTTTGTTTTGTTATCTACTTTTTACATCTATTTTCAAAATTCAAGCTAAGTTTTGAAAACTAAAAAAAAGTAGCTTTTAAAAACTTGTTTTTGGAATTTGGAATTTGGCTATGAATTCAAATTCTTACTTAAGAAATATGGAAATCATTGTATGAGATTGTAAGAAAACAAGCACAGTTTTCAAAAGACCAAAAACCAAAAATCAAATGGTTATCAAATGGGGCCTAAACCATCACATAGCATTGAATTTCAATAAGTGACCAATGGCCAACAAGCTTACGATCATATGCAAAGTTCACTTGAATCCAGGAGGGATGCAGAAGGATAGGCTTCTTAAACTAGATTTTGCCAGTTAGGTTGTTATTACAAGACAACAACACATTTATTTTTCAAAGAAATAAACATACAAACAACTTGATTGAAGTGTTCGTTTGTAACTGCATATATGACACAATTCTGCACCTTATCACAAACAGCGCATCTAACAGGATATATAAAGCTAAAAAAATGTCAGAATATATTGACCAAGCATGTTGCTTGATGAAAAACGTTGCATGAGATTTCACGTACCCGAGTGCCAAGGCACCAGACCACTGAAGCAAGAAGCCGAGAATTGCTGAGAGCAGAATAGCCAGTGTACTATTGTAGCTCCAATTGAAAGATAAAGCACCAGGCGGGTCTAAGAAAGGTATTAAAGCAACAAAACCGCACAATGTAATAGGTGTTGTCTTCCACATTAACCTATGACAAAATTTCAAGTTCAGATTCAATCCATTGTTGGTATGTAACATGAAAAAGAGGATGAGATAAATGATATAATGCAGGACGGGTATTTAACATACGCCATGGCTGTCCAATTCTCCTGCTGTTGCAGACTGGACCAAAGAATTTTATTAACTGCACTAGGAATAATCCATGCCAAAGCAATACAAGCACCAAAGAGATGAAACTGCAGATCAGTCACCGTAGCCACAGCAACACCAACAGATACCACTACAAGTGCTAGGACCTTGGCAACAAAGAGAAGATTTATCAGAATTCAGAATAAAGCTAATAGTATATCAATGCATAACATAAACCATTAAGCAATATCATCCAAAAAAACGCTCAATACATCTGAAGCTACCAGAATGATTACAGCAGACGCATATTTTGGAATCCTGAACTGTTTTAACTGTAAGGAGAGAGGAAAAATCCTTTGCCCTTGTCAGTAATTTGAATGGGGAAGACTGTTTAAGGAAAAATGATTTTCCCTTATCTTTTTTTTTTAGAAGAAACAAATTCATTGATAAATGAAAAGAGCAAAAGCTCGAGCACCCAAAGGTGATTACAAGAAAGACCTCCAATTGTAAGTCAGATAAGAAATATTGAATGATTTTCCCTTATCAGTAGTTTGAATGGGAAAGAATGTTTAAGGGAGGTGACTGGCACATAATTTCAAAGTTGTTCTCATCCTCATATTACCCCTATTCTTTGTTCTCCATGCCTTTGCAAACAAGATACATAATTATCTCTACGACTCTGCCCCTTTTTATTTAGTATTTTTTTTTCATAAATCCACAAAACTATAGTAAAATGGTCAATATTAAAAGCATTAATTTGAATAGATAGCATACAGAATATATTAGCATTTAATGTTAAAAATCTGGACATCAGTCCATTTCATTTAAATGAATTCTTTAACGCGCCACCCCTTACAATCAAAAGACTGCCTTGTCATCATGGAAAAGATCAATGTTAAAAAAATGTTATATTATTGACTCGATCACAGAACTTCACCTCCAATCCCAACTTCAACTGCACAATTGCATTTGAACTTGCAATTTATTATTAAAAAAAGAAAATTAAAAAAAAAAAGGAATAACTTTCCAATATATACATGCAAAGCCCTCGATTTCCTAGACCTTTCCCCATTACAAAATCCCCTCCGGGCCCATGAGGAGTTGGGTCTGCCTGGTTTGATTAAATTTCAGTGACCCAGCAAGACATAGATTAAGAAAATGCTATATAGATCTTTCCTTCATGGACGAGTGAACATTGAACCGTCAAGATATAACTCAACCAGGAGTTTAGCATCGATAGAGCTTTGAAATGGAATTGAATATCTTCTTCTTTTGCATAGAGATCAAAAAGAATAGGACTCCAAGCTTCAAGACATGATACCGTAAATTTAAAAAGTTAAATACTAGTCCTTGATAAATTAAATTCCAATAAGGAGGATTTCCCTAATTCAGATGTATGTGCAGGCCCAAATTTTGCGTTTATAGATTATGCTACTGTAATAGGAAAATCGTGGTAGCTTTCAAGAGAGTATACAAAAAATTTAGTATAAAAGGGGATTGGTTTACCTTGGAGAAAGAAACTTTCTTTCCATATAATATAAATTCTGCCAATACAATTGACGGAGTTACAGCAATCTTTGCCATCTGATAAAAACCCACACTGGAGAATTGATTTTAGCATTCAGAATGTCAAAAACAATATATCAAGGAAAAGAAGATTGTTGACTCTCACCTATTATACTTCAAGCTCACGTTTGCAAGCCCTGTAGATAGGGACATAACTAAACCAAGCATAATGAGAGTAGATGAACGGGTGGTCTTGGATAGAGGAGAGGCAGGAAGGATAGAGAAAAAGTTGAAAATAGCCATCAATATCCAGCTAATGAAATAGTGAATGAAACTGAGAAATATAGGAAATGTAAAGCCAACAGTCTTAAGCACCTGGAGACACAGACGAAGAAAAAAGCCACCAGAGTTACCAGCTGGAAAGATGACAATCCAATGAATTTAAGCTAAAACATCCACATTAGATAGGCATCGGAATACCAACCAATTTGTTCATGAAAATAATACTAACTGCAACGAAGAAATTGAAGGTAAGAGCAACAGCAGGACCACAAGAACGTTGCTGCTGACGCTTGGCACCTTCCGGGGAGCGAAATTTGCTAAATAATGATCCTCGCAAATCCTCCAGAGATCTTCCTGATATTACAAATTTGACCAACAATGTGAGTTGGAAAGTAAAACAAAACAAAGATTTCATGATTGAAGAACCTTCATTTAGTTAAGATGACTGATTTCATCTTATATTATACAACACAAATGATTGACTTCCTAAATTCAACTATTACCACTAAAAACTAATTCCATCAAATGGTATCTTCAAAAGGATGAGTAATTGTAAGACAGAGTAATCTATCAAAACATTAATAAAAGCCAACCTGAGCAGAACTCAACTAGTTAAACCATATACCTTCGATCAAGAGGTCAGAGGTTCTAACCCCTCCACCTCACATGCTAGTGAACTCAAAAAAAAAGAAATCAAAATAGTAATAAAGCAACTTCCTCGACCCTCGTTAAAGACATGAACCAACTATAAGCATACAATAGAAGGGAGAAAACAAAACAATGTGAGGATCTTTCACTCATTCTGAAGAGTACAAGAATCAATGCCCATTGTCTTGGCACATGCAACTACTTAAATACTACAAAAGTGAAGATAAATAGATAATGAAGAGGATTCCATAGAGGGCAACCAGTTTTAATAATTCCACATTGCTACAAATCACAAAACAGAGCAATAGACCCTAACTTAGCGGCTCCTGAGTACTCAAAAACAAAATGGCTAAGAAAAACCCAGATCTGATTCACTACAAACGCATTAGCAGAAGCACAATGGCAACTAAAAAAAGAACCCCAAGTTCGCTAAATGCATTTTAGTATAAAATGGAGTACCAAAGCCCCTGGCCAGTTTGATCAAAGGCACAAAGCCCTTCATGGGAAGCGAGAAAGAGACGGAGAGCGCCGCTTGGGGAAGTGGTTATTGTACTTCTAATTTAAGCAAATCTCTCAACTGGGGCTTTCTAGTTTCTACATTAGAAATTTAAAACGGTCTAACTACACGAAGTTGGATGAACATAAGAATCCAATGTGGAGCGAAAAAGAAGGGGAAATCCGCAACAAGAAGAAAAGAAAACACCCAAATTCAAACAAACAATAGAGATAAAGAAGGAAGAGAAAGAAAGAAAATACCCCTTTGGCCGGCATCGCTATCCTTGCGCTTGAGAATCTTGCGAACACCCTTTTTGAATAAGAATTTGAACATCGCGAAACACAGCCAATACTCGCTGCTAAGCTCTGAATCTCTCTGTGTCAGTGGTAGGGATGAAGAAGAAGAGATATGAAGATGAAGAGCAAATGGGTATAGAGACAAAAGCAGAGTTGGAAAGAAAGAAGCGAAAAAGCAGAAATTGGGAAAAGGGTGGAAACAAACCAGTGAAGTGAATGAGTGAGTGAAAGAGACAGACAAGTGGAGGGGAAAGAGAAGAGCGTTAATGGCGGAAAATGGAAACAGTTTGTCTGAGAGATACACGGAGAAATTCACGCGCCTTCACTTTCGCCATTGCAATTGCCGGACAATTCTTCACCACCACCACCCCCACTCTCTTTCAAACTTTTTTCCATCATCATCATTTTTTTTTTTTTTTTTTTCTCGCTATTTTAATTAATGTCAAGATTGAACCCAACCCTCTTAGTCAGTCACAACCTTATGTCAATTGAACTACTCGGTTTCTTTTTTTTTAATATGTTGGAGTGGGAGATTGAACTAAAACTTCGTGATCACTTGGCATTTTTTAACATGTTGGAGTGGGAGATACTTCGTGATCACTAGGCAATACATCATGCCGTTAAGCTATGCTCTTGTTGCCAACTTTTTTGTATGTTGAAAAAAAAAAAATAATAATAAACCCTAAATAAAATCCCTTAAAGAAAAAGGTCAAAATAAGAGATCTTTCCCAATAAACCTCATACCACTGCAGCAAATCTCAACCTGCCACGAAAACTTTTATTTCTCGTAGACAGATAGAGAAAGAACTCATCGATCATCTCTCTAAATCATTGGTAGTTGTGCCTACCTAATTGGAGGGTCCATAACAAATGATTCAGGTCTTCATTTTTGTCCACCTGCCTCCGACAGATAATACACGGAAAAAAAAAAAAAAAAAAAAAAAAACTAACTCGTTAGTGGAAAAAATATTAAGTAAACTCTAAAATAATGAGTTACACCAAAAATCCTCAACAGTGTTAGGGGTCTAAAATCGAACATCATTCCTACCCGAACAAATAAGAAAAACAAAAGGGGGAGGGTATCCTCTTGCGGCAACCCTCCCGTAGCGAAAATCCAACCTCTAGGTCACCTCCATTTAAATTCAAAACTTTCCTTCTCAATAATCTTATCCAAGAAGTTTCAATCTCGTGGTCGTAGGCCTTTTCGAAGTCAAACTTGAAGATGACTCTTTATTTATTAAAATCATTTTTTTATGCCTCGTTTCATAATCATTTGATTTTAGTTTTTTTTTTTTTTTTTAAATAATCCATAAAAAACTATTATCACTTCTGGGTTACTTTGTTTTCTTATGGTATAATTTGTTAGATAAGGTCATCTATTATATCTTTGAAAAAATGTTGGTAGTTTCATCTCTCACTTTACTTAAACTAAACAAATAAAATTGAAATTTTGTGAATAACATGCTTAAATGTTGAAGAAATCTCTCAAGGGTGAGTTTGGTAGGTTATTGGAAAACAATAAAACATAAATATGAAAATAAAGGATTCTTTTATTTCATGTTTAAGTGATTTAGGCTCCGTTTGTCATTGCGTTTGAAAGAGTTAAAAGTGATTAAAAATAAATTTTAATCGTTTTTTGTGTTTGGTAAAACAAATTATTTTATAATTCGTTAAAATCAATTTTGCATGACACGTTTATTTTGCACAGCTTTCAAAAGCTGTTATTTGTAGTTTTTAGTATAACAATCACTTTTTTAACAAATTTTCAAATCTTTCTAAAATTAAAAATTATTTTATATATTTAGTATCTATTTTCCACCACCAAATCTTATTTTATAATTTTTAAATTAATAAATTAAATGCAAATATTTTTTTAAAAATAATACTTTACTGTTTTTTTTCTTAAAAAAATTAATACAATTTTTTTATAATATGTCTATTTCAGTGATTATAGTTAAATTACAACAATTTAATACTTATTTACCAAACACGATAACCAACTTATTTAACTCTACAACTAAAATTTACCAAACACTAATTTGATTCATTAAACAGCTGATTTTTTTAAAAGCAAAGTTGGAAGCAATTATTTTAAAAGCTACCGCAATCCCAAACGGAGCCTTAGTATCTAAGGGTAGATTTGGACATTTTGAGAATCATCCTCAATTTTGTTTCATTCAGGTTAGTTGTGTTATGCTCTTGTTGAAGAAAAAAAAAATTGCTCGTTTTTAGATACACATATTCAAATCACGTATTTTAGCTAAATAAGTATAGCTCAACCGACATAAAATACGTGTTAACAACTAAGAAGTTTGTGGATTGAACCTTTCATCTCATATTGTACTAAACAAGAGACATACTTTATAATCTATTGGTCAAAAATAAATAAAATATCATTTTTTTATTTATGCATATTCAATTATTGTTCACTCTAGTTCATATATTTTATGCTTTTGTTCATTTTATTCTACGCACGTTTGCAATGCTCATTTTGATCATTGTACTTTCATATTTTATCTGATTTAACTTTTGGTTTATTTATTAATAATTGATATTAAAAAAAATCACAATTCCAACACAAAAATAAAATTCATAAGTTAATATGAACATAGCTCAGTCGACATCAGAATTATGAGCAAGATGTCTCAAGTTTGAATGATAGGTCTCTGAAGTTTAAAATGTATTTAATAAGTCTTTAAATTTTAAATTTTATGTCTATAATTTTATAAGCTTGTTTTCGATTTTGTGTCTAAAATGTCATTGACTCATTCAACATTTTTTGAAATTCATAAACCTATTGGACACAACATCGAAAGTTTGAAGTCCTAATAGACACGATATTTAATGTTATGTTTAATAGATTGTTAATTTTAAAAAAATGTCGAATATGACTTGAATGTATCATACACAAAATTAAAAGTTGATTAACCTATTAATTTTTTTTTTTAAGTTTAAAAACCGAGTTTAGTCCTAATTTAACTAAAAGGTTATTTATCAAACTATTTTACAAAATAGGATCTTCTTCAATTATGCTAAATTTACAATTACGAAAAGTAAGAGTTACATTTCAACACAATCCCTCATCCTCGTGATCAAAATCGCAGCAAAGCAAAAACAACACACCAAATTCCACAGCGGAGGAACTTCGAATCCACTCCGGCCGAAAAAATGCCTCCCAAATCCGAATCCTCCTCTCAGATCTCTTCCGCCGCCGCATCGGCAGATTCTCCGATCTCCTCCATCGACCCCATTTTCCACATCCTCCGCATTCTCCCCTTTTCCTTCCTCCGTCCGCCGCGCCTCCGCCTCAAGCTTCCGACCTTGACCCTCCCCTCTCCGATGACCGTCTACGCCCTCGTTCTCCTCACTTACTTCATGGTCGTCTCCGGCTTCATCTACGATGTCATCGTCGAGCCTCCCGGCATCGGATCCATCCAGGACCCGGCGACCGGATCCGTCCGACCCGTGGTTTTTCTTCAGGGTCGCGTCAATGGCCAGTACATCATTGAGGGTCTCTCTTCTGGGTTCATGTTCGTACTGGGTGGTGTCGGAATTGTGCTCATGGACCTTGCCCTCGATCGGAATCGCGCCAAGAGCGTCAAGGTTTCGTATGCGGCTGCTGGGATTTCATCTGTTGTTATCTCCTATGTTATGAGTATGCTTTTCATTCGTATTAAGATCCCTGCATACCTTCGTTGATATATAGCAGAGAAATTTAGGATCTACGTCGAATTACTTTAAATTCCCCTTTGTCTCGAGGAATGGAGGAACTTCTTTTTTGCAGATTTTGACATTGTTAATGTTAATGAACTAGGCTTTTGTTATGTGTTTCTTATTTAAGAGGAAAAATCTGTCTGAATCATTTCCTTGGTTGTTTATTCTGCTTTGATTGGTTGAGCTCTTCTACGTTGAATCAATGATTGTTCAATTACTTAATATGCTGTTGTGAAAATTTAATTGTGTGTGCATTATGAACACATTACACCGAGGTTTTTCTATGCATATCACTGATAAACTGCTAAGTGAAGCATCTTGTTCTGTAGGCTCTTTCCAGCTCCCCCAGCTTGTTGAACTTGTCATTTCACTGGATTTATATTTATCTATGAACTTGTCTCTTTGATAATGTATTCCTATGACCTCTTTGAAGGATATGAACCAAACATTTTGCTGTATAACTGGGACTAATGATGGTTTAAAGTCGTTGTCTTTTTTATTGTTTGATGCTGCTGCCCATGTTGATCTTGTTGGTTAGGTAATTGACTTTTTACCAGTATGATCTCCCATTAGCATTAAATAATTAGAAATGAATGCCTGTAGTTAAGAATTGCCTAATACTTTTTGTCAGATATGAAGAGTAAGCAAGTTCTTTCAAAGCCTTGTTCTGCAATCAATAATATTGAATAATCGGGGATGACATAAATCTCTACTGACTTAATGGATAATTTGGATTATATGCTGTATAAGTGATGTCTTTTGTTTTTAGAAGGGAATCGATTTCATTGATAAATGGAAAGGGGGAGAGAAAACTCCCAAGCACCTATGCTGTATAAGTGATGTCTTAACCATATTTAACTCTTCCTTGATTTAAAGAAATGATGTACATCACTAGATCATGTAAATGACATCTTGACCACGGTGAAAGATTATGTTGGCAATATAATTTGTATCTGTACCATGATCAAAGCCCTGCACAGTGCCCTTTTTGTAACCCCTGTTTAGGATTTGGGAGGGTGATGTCTCATCATCTCGAACCTCTTTCTGGTATTATGAATAAATTTCTCTCGTTTGTCTCTTATCAAAATGCTCCAAATATGTCATAGTTTTAGGTTGTAGCAATGTGGGGGTTGCTGCATTTTGAATTTCTGTCAACGGGGAGTGTATGTGTGTGCGTGTGTGTGTTTTGATTCAGCCAAATGTTTCAGTGAAGAGTGTTGAGTTACATTATTTGCCGGTGCGAATGCTTGCAGTTTGATTATGGACTGGTTCTGCAACAATATATTGCTCATTACCTAGAGTTGTATGCATGCTATTGTGTTGAGTTTTCATTTCTACTTCTTGAATTGGATAACATGACTTGGATTAACCAGATAGTTTCAAATGTATGCAGAGATCACTAATGGTATTTGCAAGCTAAGTTTGAACTCTAGGATTCCTCTTGGTTCACTAGTCAGCCAGCCATGTGTTTTTGTCTGATTCTCTTTTCATGTGTGTTTTGGATTTTAATAATTGGTGTAAATGAAAACTGAGTCAGTTGGTAGTTTTGTTTTTGGTTTAGTTACTCTGTTTTCTAAGCAAAATGTGTCTGCTGGTTTGGGATTCTGGTTGTGGCTCTCTCTCCCTCTCTTTGAACAATATCATGAAATCACATTTTGAATAATTTGCATTATATTATATTACAAGTTTAATTCTTGAAATTGTGTGTCTAATAGGTGTGTGTGTCTAATAGGTGTCTGGTTTTTTATTTTTTATTTTTTATTTTAATTCTTTTGGTGTTGAACATGTGGGGTGTGAATTTGAACTTCCGACCTTATCCAGTTACCTCTACTCGGTTGACGAGTCCCTAATTTTTTATTTTGTGTTTTATGAGTTATTGACCTATTGAACACTTTTCAAAATTAATAAATCTATTAAATACATTTTCCAATGTTGGTGCTTTTCAAATTAGTTTATATTGTTTAGAAAGTTTCACTGTCTTAAAATTTTGAAGTTGAAGAGATGATACATTTTTTTTAGGATCAATCACTCTCTTAAACTTTAAAATTTTACAATTAAACCATTAAGGGGGCGTTTGGCCCAAGGAGTTGGGGGGAGTTGGAGTTGTTTTGTCTGGAGTTGTCTGGGGAGTTGTTTAGTCTGGGGAGTTTTGAGGTATGTCTGTTTGGGGCAGGGAGTTGTTTAGTCTGGAGTTCTGAAGTCTGTGGTGTGTTTGGAGCAGGGAGTTGTTTAGTCTGGAGTTGTGAAATCTGAGTTTATTTTAGCTGTTTTTTTCTGCACAATTTTTTTCTACAAACTTTCAAAATTTTCTTATTACAGAGTTTTTTCAATTCCAATAAATTCTAAAAATGAAATATTTTATTTTTATTTTATCTATCCTTGACAAATTTCTTTGAAGACAACAAAAATAATTTTGAGCACAATATTTGACATTATTTTTTCACATTGATTATAAAAAATATATATATATATATATATAGATATATTTTGTTAGGACTCATCTTTAATTTTATGAATTATAAGATTGTCTACCTATAAGTATAGTCTATTCATGTGTCAAACACATCTTTCTCCGCCTCCCATCTAAATTCACTCCACAACAATGATGGTTTATTTTAGGTTATTTTTTTTTGTACAATTTTTTTCTATAATTTTCCATATTTTTTTGACAGGGAGTTGTTGAACCTAAAGGTTTGAACTCTGAGTTTATTTTACTAGTTTTTTTAAGACACAATTTTTTTTTTCTACAAACTTTATAATTTTTCTTATTAAGGACTTTTCATAATAAATTCTAACGTTGCAATTTTTTTTTTTTATTTTATCTACTTTCCAAATTTCTTTGGAGATAACAAAAAATAATTTTGAACACAATATCTCACATTAATTTTTTAATCTCTCCCACCTTGGTTATCAATAATATATATTTATTATTATTTTTTAAAGACTTAATCTTTATTTTTTTTTTAATTTTATGAATTTTAAAAGTGTTTTTTTTTTTTAGTGTAAGTATATTTTACAAATTTCTCTCAAGAAGAAAGAAAAGAAAAAACAACACATAAACATATCTATGTGTCAAACACGTTCTTCCTCACTTCCACCCACTTAAACTCGTAATTTCATATGCACTACACCTAGAACCTATTTTCTATAATTTTTCATATTTTTATTATCAAGAACTTCTTCCAATAAATTTTAAGAATACGGTTTTTGTGTTTTTTATTTTATGTATCGTTTACAAATTTATTCGAAGATAACCAGAATAACTTTGACTACCATACTTCACCTTCTTTTTTCAATATCACTCACATTAATTATTCATTTTATTTGGATCGTTTTGAAATAAAACAAATAGTCGCACAATAGTCGATTAACTATTACATGTGAATTTGAAAGATTTTAATCCATTAATCTAAGTGAATCCAAATAAGCTATATTTTTATTTCTTCTTGAATACTACATTTTAAATTTTGTTTAAGTACCAATTTTAATTTTAATTCAACAACTTAATTTATATTTAAAATAAAAAATAAGTTAAATTGCATTTTTAATCATTTTACACCTTTTGTTTAAATTATGTTTTTTTTTTAAATAATTAAAAAATATTGTAAAAGGAAGAGAGAGAAAGAGAAGAAAATGAAAGAGAGTTGAATAGTGATTACTGTAGAAGTCTGGGGAGTTGAATAGTAATTACTGTAGAAGTCTGGGGAGTTGATATTTTTTGTCCGAGTTAAACAACTCCTTGGGCCAAACGGGGAGTAAGTTTACTCCCCACAACTCCACTCCTCCCAACTCCGTGGGCCAAACAGCCCCTAAATGTTTAAAATGCAATGATTACTTTTGAATTATAAAGTTTGTTATAATTCAAACCGTTGAATAGTTACACCTTAGTCCACAAAATTTAACTGAATAAAAATTGAAAATTGTATTATATTAACCATTAAAAATTTGGTTTTCTTATATGATGGTGAGTTGCCATGTCAATATAATAAAACCAAAATTTTTTATATAAAGAATTTGAGTTTGTAACAATCTTATAGTTGATTTTGATTGGAACAAACCTTATCATTTAGGGTTGGTTAGTTCATTTTGCAATCTTCAAAAGCTAATTGTAAGTTGTGATGAAATTGAATTTTTGAGTGTGTGGATGTAATCATCCTTATAACTCATTGGTTGTTTTTGCAAATTTTTCTCAAACAAATATTGTTCAGTCAATCCAAATTTTTTGGTCAAAGATATATATATTTCAATCAGGTCGATGATACATCTTTACCGTTGAGATATGTTTACTTTGACACCAACAAAATGCAAACGAACAAGCATTATGATTAATTAAAACAACGTTCCCAATAGTCAATACTCCAAAGAGATGCAAAATGTTGTCTTTGCAATACAAACAAACATTACCAATCAAGCACATATCCCTACTTCCAACCCTGTTTTTATGCTACCCTATAACTATAATAACAACACTTATTGCCCACCAGCTTACCTATATACAACATCTTATTACTTATGTGAGAAGTTTTTGCTTTCTCACTTTGAGAATGAATGTCGAGGCGAGAACAAGCGGCGTGGTGAGAACATCCCCATGTACCTCGGTGATGCCATACCGTCGATCGATCGATACTCTGGCATGATGAACCCTTCTTTCTCCTCTCGGCTCGCCCCATTGCCTCTACTGTTGAAAGTTCCATACTTGACCAATTTTCCCACCCATGACCTCTTCTTCTGCGAGCCTCTATGCACTCCATTCATCTTATCGCTCAAGTACATCCTCACAGCGTCTAATCCCTGCTCGATCACCTCGGGCGGGGGAGAAGCGAGAGGGTTGCCTTCGACGTTGAGCTTCTTAATATTCTTGAGGCAACCAACGGAGTCCGGGAGGGAGGTGATCTTGTTGTAGCTGACGTCGAGCTCGACGAGGGAGATGAGGAGGCCAATGGAATAAGGGAGAGTTTGGAGGAATTGGAAGTTTTGACTTACGTTGAGGACTTGGAGGTTGATGAGATTCTCGAGGTCGTCGGGGAGAGATCGGAGGCAGTTGAGGTGCGTGTCGAGCACGCGTAGGTCGGTCAAATGGGAGAGCGAGTGGGGGAGGAAGGCAAGCTTGTTGGAGTTGACTGAAAGCTTCTTGAGATTGGTCAACTCAAAGCCTATGGTGTCTGGAAGTCTGGTAAGTTGGTTGAAGTTGGCATTCAGCTCTTCCAAAGATCTGTCACCCATGTACACGTGGCATGCTTTAGTTACAATTCCAAGAATTTCAACACTAAAAACTTAATAGACTAAAATTACCATTAATTTAGCCCTTATCATTTATGTTGAATATCCCATTTGATTCTATACAGTATGGTTAAATTCCGTGGATATGTTACTAGAGTATAGCTTAATGGTATGATGTATTAAAAAAAATATATATATATTATAGAAAAAAAAATAATATGATATTATTTTTTAAAAAATATTTACATTTGATTTATTAATTTAAAAAATTATAAAATAAATTGAGTGGAGGAAAAAATATACTAAATATATAAAATAATTCTTAATTTTAAAAAGATTTAAAAATTTGTGGAGAAGTTGATTGTCACATAATCTAAAACTTAGGAAAAAACAGATTTTTAAAAAGGTGTAAAATGAATGTGGAGAAGTGATTTTAAAATAATTTGATTTACCAAACACAAAAAGCAGTTAAGATTTGTCCCACTCTCAAATGCAATTCCAATGCAGTCTAAATTTGGTTGGTAATGGAAGTCGTCGAATATATTTTATATTAATTTAAAATTTTATAAAAATATATTTTAGTGCACTATACAGAAATCTAAACAACAATAATTCAAGTGGATTTTAAACTTTGTAGAAGTTAATTAAAATAAAATAAAATAAAAAAACATAAAGAGAAAAACAAAAATTATAAAATTATTGGTCAATATTTGTAATATTTTTTTATTTTTTTATTTTTTTAAAATATATATTTGTAATATTAGATAGGAGGAAAACTACAAAGATGGTGAAATAAAATAAATGGTTACAATATGAGGCCCATGTTATAAGAAAATAAAAAATAAAGGGCGGCAACCAAAGTCTTAAAATAAATAATAATAATAATAAAAAAAGTGGTTCTTTGGAAAGGAAAATGAAAACTAGGTATTGATATTAAATTTTTGGGAATAATGGAATTATTATTGATGTTATAATTTAATTTAATTTTTAAAAAGATGTTATAAATTATCATATTGGAAAAGGTTGCGTAATAAATAAAAAGAAAGAATTATTTTGGTAGACTTAGTCTTGGGTCTTTGTCGTTTTTAATAAATTAAAAATGAGCAATAAATGGCATTTCTTTCCCCCACACATCCAACGATGCTAATTCAATTGCATGCAAAATTTATAAATGCATTCATAAATTTCTTGACACTTGGAAAAAAAACACACATAATATTTCTCTCTCTTCAATTAATTTTAGGTCATATTTTCTAAACAACAATCAAAATTAAACTCTTATCTCAAATCACTTCAAGAAATCATTTCAATCAATATCTCATTATTCTATTATAATAATAATATAAAATAGAATAATTACAAATATAATATATTTTTAAAATATTTATAAATATGATATTTTTTTATAGAGAAATTAAAATTATCATATTTACAAATATTTTTAAAATGTTCTATATTTGTAATTATTCTATTTTAAATTGATGCCTACTTTTAAGTATAAATGGTTAATATAATGCCGACTAAAGAAAACGAAAGAGTGATAAATTATTTCACTCTTGAAAATTTAAAAATTACATTAATTGATATATACGTCATTCTTTGAAGTTGAAGGTTAAAATCTTGCACTAATTATTATACTAAAAAATATTTAATTTTATTATTGTTATCAAACTCGCTTGAAAAGTGAAATGTTGTTTTGTCTTTTATATATATATATATATATATATATTAGTGTACGAAAAAAAAACAAAGGATTAAAATGGTGATTAGTTGGCTCAATCACGGGTGATCATCTTTAACAAGTAATCAATGATTAATTAATAGAGTTTTATTTTTTGTTGGAAAAAAAAATAGAGTTTTATTTTTGTGTTGATTCATGAACTTTGGCTCTTTTGTTTCATTATTTTATGTTTGTGATAAAAGATTTTCAGAAAGCAACCCCAATCATATATTAACTATTTTATTTTTAATTATATTGTATAATAAATTTCAACTTCTTTTACTTGAAATATGGAATTTAATTAATTTACTTGTATTGTCATTTGTCAATACAAAAAAATAATAATAATAATTTACTTGCCGGCATACGCATTTGATGTCATGCATGATTTTAAGGATTATAGATAATGTTCTTTGTTTTTGTTTTTTGTTTTTTGACTTCAAAATTTTGAAATTATTTTTATAACAACATTTTATATTTGATGTTTTAAAGTTATTAAAGAGAGAAAGAAATCCAAAAGTAAATATAGGGGGAAAAGGAAGTTTTAATCAAGTATTTCAAACTTTGCTCGATAATAAATTCGTTTTTTATTTTTATTTTTATTTGTTTTTAGACCGTTGTTGTGTTTAATAATTAATTCAGTTTTTTTTTTTATTTTTAATCGTTTTTTATAATTTAAAAAAAAAATCGAAAAAAAAATAAATTAAAAATGTGCTTCCCTATATTATTTTTTATTATTATTATTTTTACACTCAACCTTACTTTTTAAAATATTCTTTAAAAAAACACGCTTGTAAAATAAGTTAAATTATATAAAATAAAGTTGGTTGCATAAAAAACCATCGGACCCAAAACAATGACAAATATAACAAAATTTAAAACATTTTACAAATATGACAAAAAAAATGATAGATTACTATTAGTGATAGTCACTGACAAAATTTTATAAAAAACTGTGGTGATAGACTATTATCAGTAATATAAATGGTCATATTTGCATTTTTTTTTTTTAAAACGCTATATTTTTAATTATTTTACTATAAAATTGACATCGGTTACAATTTTCTTATAAAATATTCTTGAACTTTGAGAAAGATTTCAATTATATCCTTTAAATTTTGAAAAATTTCATTTTAACCCTTGAACTTTGAATTAATTGTTTAAAAAATTATCCTTACAAAAAAAAAATTATATATATAATAATAATAATAATAATAATAATAATATTTTTTGGACAATAATATTCAACCTT
Source organism: Herpetospermum pedunculosum (assembly GCA_028017165.1). NCBI lineage: Eukaryota > Viridiplantae > Streptophyta > Magnoliopsida > Cucurbitales > Cucurbitaceae > Herpetospermum > Herpetospermum pedunculosum. The sequence goes on from CM051530.1 coordinate 3,980,234, forward strand.
GAAAATAATTTGAGTCCGTTTTAACTCGTATATTAAATAAAATAATATTATAAAAATAGTTTGCTATTGATTTGATAGAAAACATAAAATAAAATAAAAATTACCAAACGTTTTTTTTTTCTTTTTGTTTAGAAAACCAAAAACAATTATACACAAGTTGTTTTTTTTTTTTTAATTAAACAAGCCCTAAAATATTGAAATGTAACGTTTATATTTTAAAAGCAAACAAAAACAGGAAAAATAAAGAAATATATTTGATATTTAGAAAGAAAATAAGAAAAGAACAAAAAAAAGATAATTAAGAATTGGAAGAGAAAAGAAGAAAGAAACAAATTCTGGTTTGGGGTTTTGTTGTGATGTGTCAGATAACTGAAAATAAAACCCATTAATTATCAAAACAATACACCATATTCATTCATATACGCCGTCGTTTGCTTTGATAACCTCCTCTATTTATTTCTCATTTTCTTTTCTTTTTTTACTTACTTTTCTTATAATCTTATCTTTTAATTAATTTATAAACAAGTGATGAAAAAAAAAAAAAAAAAAATGGGGTTGTTAGTTGACTTTGATAAACTAATATATTTTCTATTGTAACCTTAATATTATAAAAGGTAGGATTTGATAACTAAATATAAATTTTTGATTGAGAATTCAAATGTATTTGTTCGAAATGATGAAAATCACACCACAATTTTCAAAGTTTAAAAACTGAAAAATCCAATAATTATCGTATGTGGAGGACTAAACATTTGAATTTAGATAGAGTGTGAAATTACCTGCAATTTTCGATGGTGGAGGGAAGAGAGACAATGAGATTACCGGAGACATTGAGAATTTTGAGCTTTGAGAGACAACCGATAGAGTTTGGTAGAGATTTAAGTTGATTTGAATGCACATCAAAAGTCACCAAGTTCAATAGTCGAGCCGTTAGTGATTCTGGTATTACCTTCAAAATGAAAAAAAAAAAAAAAACCTTAATTATTATAATATATCTTTTTCGAATATAACAAATGTGAGATATGAGAATTTGAACCTTCAACCTCAAATAAAGAAGTACAGGTCAATTTTATCGTTGAAGAATCCTTTATTGCATAACAATTAGTAAAATCAAACCTCATAGACTAAAACGTAATAGATAAGACTTAGAGAAGCGCGCCTAACACCAAGTCAAAAAATAAGGCAAAGGGAAAAATAAATGCAAATGTTGACTAAAGGGGATGAAGGTGTGGCTATCAAAGGAAGAGTAAAAGAAACGTAGAATGCAACAACAACGCATGAAACAAACAAACATTACACATAGAATTTACAAAAAAATCGTTCACCTGTCCTTATCAACAAAAACATTTCTTCAAAAAAAAAAAAAAAAAAAAAACCAAACTAAATTCATATATTATAGCAAGCGTCAAGAGGAGCATATTGCTGAACAATAATTCTCGCTCGTTACTTTAAGATTGTTGTTAGAGAGATCGAAGCAAGTGTCAACATGAACATAATTAAACGTGTAATTCTGGTTACCTGAAGATTGTTGCTCGAGAGATCGAGATGAGAAATAGAGGCGAGATTGAGAGTGGGATTCGGGAGAGAATCAAGAGATAAGCCACTCAAATCCAAATCCACCATTTTCGAGAGATCTACTTCGTTACTATTATTATTACTACTCTTTCTCCATTTGTGTTGTTGTTGCTGCTGCTTTTGATGCTGATAATTCTGTCTTTCGTACATCATTTTTTTCTATGAATTTGCCCAAAAGAGCGAAGAACAAAGAAAGAACAAAAAAAAGTGTTTTTTGTTTTTGTTTTTTTTGTTTTTGGTTTAGTGAATGAAAGAGAGGAAGAGAAGAATATAAATAAGGAAGAAAGATTAAGAAGGGAAGGACGTACGGAGGAGGAAACTCTGGTACACCAAGGACAAATCACTCAACTTTTTATTTATTTATTATTATTATTATTTTATGGTTAAATTATAAATTTAGATTTAAATTCATAAACTTTTAAAATTAAATTTATTCGTTGAGCTTTCAAATATTTTTAAATTGAAATATTAAAGTTCAATTAAACATAAATTCCAATCTTATATATTTAATAGAGCAATTCAATTATAATTTTTTTGAATTTGACAGAGACCTAAATATTCGATATAAAATTGAAAGTTTGATAATTTAATAGATAAAAAATTGAAAGTTGAAAAAACTTATTAGACATTCTTGAAAGTTCAACGACCAAATAAACATAAACTCAAAGTTCATATACTAAATTTAGGGTATTTTCACACATGATCCTCCTTGGGTTCGCTAATGTTTTTGGACCTGGCCTCGAAAATAATATTTTTTGTCCTTTTGTTGATGTCATCATACCTTCGCTTTGCTGAGCACGAACACCATCGCGAGGAAAAAGCCTGTAATACCATTTGCTGAGCACGAGTATACTATAATCGCTCCTTCGCAGTCGTGCTCAACGAAATGTATTAACTGACTTTTTCCTCGCGATCGCTCTCAGCAAATATGTACTCGTACTCTCAGCAAGATGAGAAAAAAAAAACATGTGTTTTCAAAAATTGGATCAATTAACAATACCGCACCCAAAGGGGTCATCTATCAAAATACTCTTACTAAACTTGTAATTTAATTTATTCATTTATTTTTTAATTTTAATTCAATAGAATAATTGTGTAGGCCTTTCTTTACTCGCCCAACTTGACAAAGTCAACCCATTGGCTACGATTTTTTTTTTTTTTTTTTTTTTTTGGGTACAAATTCCAATCTTTTTTTTTTAGTACAAATTCCAATCTCCACTGCTGCTATCTTTAAGGAAAAATTTCATTACTTTTATTCTTAATTACTCCAAATTATTATTTTTTTTTTTTGAGGGATTGAATTACCAATTTGGTCGATCTTATTTGGCTTTGATGTCTATTATCTCTATATTATTCTTTTTTAGTTCAATAATTAAGGTTGAGGGATTCGAACCTCTCATCTTCGTCGAAACAAATATTTATGTCAATTGAGTTATACATTTATTTATTTTAATTTAACTACATGTGATGAACACGATAATTTGAGGATATATGTCTTAACCGATATGTTATGGTTGTCTTAAAACTTTCAATTTAATTTTATAGTTTGGTTAAACATTAAAAATAAAAAAATGGTTTAAATCTCATTTTGGTTCCTAAACTTTTAAGCTTGTTCAATTTTAGCCTATGAACTTTTATGTCGGTTTCATTCTTATATAATACTTGTCACTAACTTATGTGTGACTTGAAATCATGTTCATATTAACATGCCAACATACTTAAAGCTACAACGTTAATTTGTTAAAAATAAAAATAAGAACCAAAATAGTTCATGATAACTAAAATAGTCATTTTAAAAGTTCGGGAATAAAAAAAAAAAAAATGAGAGTTCGGGGACCAAAACAAACATTTTGAAAGTCGTTTAGGAACCAAAATCCAACAAATCTGAAACATTATGAACCAAAAAATAGAATTTCAATTAGAAAATTACACCATTGTGAGCATAACTTGGTTGATAAGACTATTACCATTCTTATACTTTCTCATCCCACATTTGTTGATCTAAAGAAGAAAAAAAAGTCAAAATAGGTTTTTAGATTATTTTTTTTTAGTACCAGTGGAGTATAAAGATTTTTGAACTTTCGACCTCAAGAGAAATCGTACATGCCCATTACCGTTGAGTTGTGCTGATATTGACAAATTTAAATATAATTTGTAAGGTTTAACCAATCTATATATCAAATTTAAACTAATCTATAACCATGAAACTAAAATTGAAAGTTTTAAAAATCAGATTCAACCTAATCTTAAAATAAACACCAAATAGGTAATTTAATTAATTAAAAATAGAAATTTATGAGCCAAACCATATATTAGTCAAATAATTTTATTCCCCAATTACAACCAATATACATTTCAAAACTTTACTGTTCTAATTATTTTACCTAATCAGCAATTTATTTTATTTTATTTTTAAATCAACATTTCACTAATATTGAAATTTATTATATAGTATTTATGACAATTTCGACAATATCCCATCAAATGCTCGTGTACAATTTTCATTTCTAACACCTCTTTTTGGTTCAGTCATGTATTTGTTTATTAAATGCATTGAAGCTAAAAATCGAAAAATGATATATATTCTCTTGTTTTCGATATGTTATCATGCCTATGTTTTTATTATTTATTGTTTGCACTATCTAATCATTAGAGTCACATTCTTTTTTATATAGTCACATGTATCTTTTTATATATATATATATATATATATATTTTAAAAAAAAATTTAAACATGGGATATTCCGACTTTTGATCTTTTAGTCATATAACGTCTTAATGAAGGTCGAGCAACAAGAATAAACAGGAGTCGTCCTATCTGTCTAAAAATTTTCTCGAAGACTTTCTAATATTATAAAAATAAGGTTGCCATAATATACTCGAGTTTACAATTTAAATCTTATTTTAATTCTCTCATTTTCATACTTCAATTAAATTTATAAAACACGTTTTATTTTTAATCATTAACTTCATTAAAAACATTTACCGAAAGTTATTATTGACGTATGAATAATATATATATATATATTAAAAGATAAACAAAGACATCAATAATTTAAATGCCGATGTCCACAAAAATATCAAGATCTCAATTTGATAAAAATATCGATAAAATGTCGAAATCTATGAATATTTCTAAAATATTTGTAAAAATATATATATTTAAATTAATAAATAAACATTTTACACTTTTAATAGAGTTCAAATATATTTGTTATAATATTTATTCATGTTAGGTTACCTTCTGTTATTTTTTATTCATCTCTCGTGTCGAAGTCCAACTTACGAAAATATATGGATATTTCAACCCAAAAAAAAAAAAAAATATGAACTAAATTTTCGAAAACATTTAAATTCAAATATTATAAATGTGAAGGAGAATGTCATCTACAATTATGAGCACTAATTTGAAATAATAGTTTCTTTATATATATTACATCTTAAACGTGGAAGGATCTATAATAGACAGGTGGATACATGTGCTTAATCACTTGAATTGAAGTTTTATATACATTGAAATATTATATGTAAATTAAAATAAAATAAAATTCCAATTTTTATGTCAACGGCCAAGATTTTTCTATATCATGGAAAAGAAATCCAAATGCAATTATGCCCGAGGGTTAGATAGAGTAATTGAAATAATGAAGATTGTTGAATTATAATGCCAATTAAGATAATTAAAACTTGCATTAGGATTGAAATAATAACCCATAATTATTGGATTACATAGAGTCAACCATTTAAATTGAAAAAACAAAAGGATTTGGTGCAACTAATTAATATTTTATTAAAATTGGTACTCTAGGTACGGTTCTAAGCACCAACTATAATTTATATAATATAAATTTCAAATTCAATTGGTCAATTTGGGTAAGGAACGTTGAATTATAATCATATTAAATAAAATAATTTTGTAATTTTTTTTAGTTCAACAAAATATAAGGTGAGAAGATTCAAATATTCACAACCTTATGTGAATTGAGTTATGCACGGTTTGACACTAATTTTAATTTATAACTTAATAAGCATCATAATTTACAACTCGACAATATCTTTAATTATAGAGCCAACTCATAGTACAAACAAACTCTTCTTAAATAAATCTCCATGTATAGATAAATGTTTTTTTTTTAAAAAAATTGTTGGTTGAGTTTTGGAGAATTTGTATGAAAAGGAATATTTTTAAAGTCAAAACAAAACCACATGTTCATCTAACAAAATCAATTGAAAATAATAATAATAATAATAATGAAAAAAAAAAAATTAGAAGAATGCTAGATTTGGGCCGCCCACAGTATCAAATGGACCGGCGTATCTGTATCAACCGGTTTGACAATCTTGTGATTTGACGAAAAAGTCCATTCAGTTCTTTTTATTTTCCTTCCCGTGATGCCCCTTTATTTTATCTAAATTCAAATATGGCCCCGACAATGCGCAGGGGCCAAAAGCCAACATATATTTCCAAATTTCCCGCAAGGCCGCAACAAATATGGAATTTAACTATGTTGTTTATTTATTTTATTTTATTTTATTTAAAGAAATTATATTTAGTTTGGTCTTCCAATTTTTATCTAATATCCTTTAGAAAAAGAAAAGAAAAAAAACCTTATTGAAGTCGTACATCTTAAAATCAAGAATGCATACGTGTATATATTCCATTGGGTCCTGAATTTAAAGATTTGCATTGTTTTTGTCTCAACATTTTTAAAAGTTTGGTACTAAATAAGTATTTTAGTGCTTACTGTTTTTTTTTCTTTTTTATATATAACATATACAAAGTGCATATATTGTAGGATTAAAATCAATGATTAAAAGCCAAAGCGAACATAGCTCAGCTGACATATGTATGATTTGATGACCAAGAGGTCTGTGGTTGGAATCCTTCCACCCCAATGTACTCAAAAAAAAAAAAAAATCAATGATTAAAATCGATGTCAAACCTGTTGGTGCACGAATTTAGACCTCTCTCTTTTCGTCGTGCTCTGCCGCGTGACGATGTCCGTCGGTCGAGATGTGTACACAAGAAAGAAGGTAAAATTACATCTGTGTCGGACTGAACCCACAAGGCTCTGATACTTAAGTTAAAAAGGTCTGGGCATAAGTAAGAACGGTAGTGTGTAGAGGGTTGGATAGAATTACCCGTTATTGTATTGCGTTGCGTTGTATCGCGTGTCCTCCTTCCCTCCTGGAACAAAGGGGTATTTATAGGCGACGGGGTGGGAAGAGATCCCCGTGTGGCTCGGCTAGCTTTGTCATCACGCCAATTCCTGAGCCGAAGTGGGGAGGAGCGGACCGACCGGAGTCGACCGCTCTCCTTGTCATGATGGTGATAACCGTCGTCCACCGACTCCCAAGGGAATTGGGGGCGCTGTTGTCCTGTCCTTCGTCAGGTAAGTCAGGGATGTCCCTTCGATCACATCTCACGCTGGTCGAGTGGCGGCCTGACAACAACAGATCCTTGTGTGGGCTGCTAAGCTCGGACCCTCAGAGACTCTAGGGTCGCCCCCTAGAGTGATGATTTGCTTGATGCGGGCGGTGTGGCCTCGACTTCCTGGGAGAGCGCGTCGTGATGTCAGTGGCTGACCTCATGCTGAGGTAGCCTGTAACAAAACCGAATATAGTTCAATTAGCATAAAGTTGTACCTTTGACTAAAATGTCAAAAATTTGATTACTTTTTAAAGTTGGAAGACTAAAGTATATATTTTCAAAGTCCATAAACTAAACTAGCTACTTTTTTTCAAGTTATAGATTAAAATAAATATTTTGAATATTTAAAGAATAAAATATCTCGTTTTTGTTTAGGAAAAACGATAAAGAATTACAAAAACAAATTTCGTGACACTAGAATACTAAACCATTAAAGGCCTCATTATTTATCATAGAATTTACTACCTCCAACAATCAAAATTCACAACAATATCATGTTGCATTAACGAAGGGAACATTAATAAATGTTTTTTTTTTACAACATGTTGGGGGTGGAGAATTGAACCTAGGATCTCATGGTCATACATCATGTCGTTGAGCTTCTTATTGGCTAAAAAATCCTTCTATAATGACCCTAGTTTTCAGGATCTTAATTACACATTGGCTGTAATCCAATGTTTAGATAATTTAATGACATAAAACAAGTAATGCAATTGGACAAACTATTTATGACATGCTTATTGAATTTGATATGACATTAGACTTAAGAGAGTAAAACAATTAGACAAAATAAAAGTAGATGGACATAAGAGAGTAAGACATTTAAACTATATATTCCAATTAAAAAAAAAATTGAAAATTATATTTATGTAACCTTTTATTTCAATGGAAGCAGCAAGAGAGTTTTCAAAGTCTTGAAATTTGACTTGGCCTAGTGGTCATAAAGGGCCTTGGGACTTCAATGCCCTCTAAGAGGGAATGGGTTCAATCCTTGGTGGCCACCTACCTAGGAATTAATTTCCTAAATTTCCTACGGGTTTCCTTGGCAGCCAAATGTCACGGATAAACAAAAAAAAAAAAAAAAAAAAAAAAAAAAAAAAAAAATCTTGAAATTTGAAATTTGACAATGAACAAAAATACAAAATAATGATCAGCACAAAAATGGGAAAACCAAATCACATGTGTGTGCATAAATCCTACAAATTTTAGATGCATTCACATTTTAACATATATTTATTTTGGACTTTAGTAAAAAAAAATCAAAATTGGCAATTATAAATATTTAATAAATCCCTTTAATATTTATTATTATTTTCTTTCACCCCCATTTCCTTGCTTCCCCACTATTTGCAAAAGATATAGCATTTTTTAATTATATTTTGGATTTTTTTTTTCTGCTAACCTCACCTTTTTTTAATTAAATTTTTAAAAACATTTTTTTTTTAATTTTCAAAACTTAACTTAAATTTTTGAAAGCACTCTTAAAAATTATAATAAAACAAATAAACCTATAATTAAAAGTAATGTTTTTTATGTTTTATGTTGTTAGTTTTTCATTTTTAAAAAACAAAAACCATATATATTCTATAACTATTTATTTATTTTTAAAAAATAAAAAAATCAAACTTGTTTGTTTATTTTTTTTCAGCTGGTTTAAAAATAGAAAATCATACAATTTCAACCCCACTCTAGGCTGGGCTAGGTGATTTTATGAAAATTGGGCTGGGCTAGGTGATTTGATGAAAATCACCCGTTGCACCAAGTAGTTCTTTGATAATTTTTACTCTGGGTTGGGCTAGATGATTTTCTGTTTCAACCCCACTCTGGGCTGGGCTAGGTGATTTTATGAAAATCACTCGTTGCACCAAGTAGTTGTTTGATAATTTTTATGAAAATCTGGCCAGGGCAAAATCGAACCCCCACTCGATTTTTTTTTTTTTAAAAATCCTTCACAGTTTTTTTTAGTTTAAAAAAAACAAAAAATGTTTGGTTTAAAAAAAACAAATTTTGGTTAAAAAAAAATATATATATATTGTAGGGAAAACGAATTTTGGTTTAAAAAAACAAAAACATAAACTTGCTTTCAATTTTTTATTTTTTTTAGTTTTCAAATTTCATTCACATATTTAGAAACGTTTTCAAAATTTTAAAAATCAAAAGCTGAATTAATTATCAAACACTCCTATTTTAAAAAAAAAATAATAAACAAAATTGTTATCCAATAGATGTTTAGAAAGTCAATCTCAGACCCGATAGAGAATTGAAGAAGACGAAAGAATTAAGTCAATTCTCTATATTTTCTATATTCAATAATGAAGAGATTACATCCTATTTAATTAAATGAAACCTTAGGAGTTAGGATTTCATCCTAATTAGACAATATAATACACGTGACCTCCTAGTCATGGACGCAACCTTATGTCAATTGAGTTATGCTCTTGACAATATTTTAAAATATTGTAGATTATTGTCCATTCAAAACCGATTTATAAAATTTTGATTATCCTCATCCGAAAAATATATATTCAATCTTTATTATCATCCATCATTATTGCAACTTAGGATAACACATCTAATTTTCACTATTCACATTCATTTTAGACCATGCAATAACAAATGACAAGTAGTTAATATATATCTCCTCATTTTTGACAACATTTTTCATATTACAAAAATGATAATTAGTGGTAGATAAACACCAAAGTGTCATCCATTTACAACAAGTGTTTTCAATGATGATTATAAGCAGGGGCGGATCCAGGATTTTTTGTCAGGAGGGGCACAATTCCAATAGGGTTAACGGTAAGTTTAGTCTTTGAAATTTTCGATTTATGTCTATATAGTTCTTAATCTTTAAAATGTGTTCTAAAACTTTCAATTTTAAGTCTAATAGATCCTTAAACTTTTAATTTTGTATCTAATAAAGACATATTAGAAAAAAATAACGTATTTTTATTTTTTACAAACATATTTAATTAATGTAAGAGTCGAACCCCTGATCTCTTAGTCATTGACATATTTAATTAATTTATGTCAATTGAGTTATGTTCGGTTTGAAAATAATAATGTGTTTATTAGATACAAAATTAAAACTTTCAAGTGTAATTGAGTTCTCAAAAGTTGATTTTTACTCGACAAAAAATTAAATGTCTATATTAGATACAAAATTATAGTTAATAAATTTAATTGAGTCATCAAAAGTTGTTTTTTATTAGGAAAAAAAAATTAAATGTCTAACACCTATTATTTAGAAAATTAAATTTAATAAATCTAAACCGTTTAAACAATCTATTAAAAACAAATTTAAAAATTGAAAGACTAAACTTATAATTCTCTACTCATATAAATATAATTTTAAATATTTAAACAATCTATTAAAAATAAATTTAAAAATTGAAAGACTAAACTTGTAGTTTCCTATTCATATAAATATAATTTTAAATATTTGTATATAATTTGTTTTTAGAAGAAAATTCTCTATTAATATAAACATAATTTTAAATATTTGTATATAATTTATAAGTATTAAAATTTAACATATGTTTTTTTAACAAAATGATAAACAAAATAAAAAAAAAAAACAAAAGTTGGGGTTGGCACTAGAGGGCTCGAACAACAAAATAAAAAAAAACAAAAGTTGGCGTTTGGCACTAGAGAGCTCGAACCCAGGACTCCTTCACGAAGGAAGGTTGAAATTTGTGCCCCTTGCCAACAAACCAATCAATAATTTTACTTTAATTTTCGATTTTGAATATACTAATAGACAAACTGTAGGCATATTTTTCAAAATTTTATATACAAATATTTAAAAGTAATAATTTGAGGGGGGGCACGTGCCCCCCTGGCCCCCGTGTAGCTCCGCCCCTGATTATAAGTCAAGTTTATTATAGTTAATGAATTAACACCATACATTTTTATCAATAAAATAAGAGGTGTTAGTGGTATTTATACACTTTAATTAAATTAACTTCATTAATTATCTGATATGAAAAAGAAAATAAAATATTATGTGATATGCATTTGAAGATTTAAGATTGGACTACTTGTGTAATCACCAACTTACAAGGAAAGATAGTGAGCTTTTATTGATTTTTAAACAATAACAAAATTGTATAATTTTCAAACAAATTAAAAATTTGACGTGGAATTTATTTTATTAGTCAACGATAATATAATAATTAATGATGCTAATTATGATGGAATATAAGAGCTAGCCACCCGGCGCATATCAACGCTATAATTGGACGGTTCTGATGTACGGTTCAATTTTTTATTTTTTTTCGACCACGGAACATTTTTCTAATTCTTAAATTAAATTGATGAATTTATCACAACAAAGTATATTTTATTTTTAAAAAGTAACTTTAAATTGATCCTAGTAACTATTTGGACTCGACTTAAAAAAATGTTATTTGAAAAAAAATTAAAAATTAAAAAAATGTCGAATAAATTCTTAAATTTTTAATTTTGTGTGTTATCTAATAAATTTATGAAGTTTCAATTTTGTATCTTGCATATTAAAAAAAAAAAAAAAAAAAAAAATTACCAATCTCTTTCGTACAAAATTGAATTTTATGTCTAATTGGATCTTAAACTTTCATTTTTTGTGTCCAGTAGAAGAAGATTTATTTTTTTAAAAAAATTAAGGATCTATTGAACACAAAATTAAAAGTTTAAAGACCTATTAAACATTTTTTGAAATTCAATGACCTATTGAACACATAATTTGTGGTATTTGAAGTTTGAACGGATGATTCTCTCTTCGGGAGGCATAATTTTTTTATTTTTTTTCTTCAAAATTTATGTTTCTTTTTTACATTTTCGTGATAAGTCGTATCATTTGCTTTGCACGATGACATTATAGTTGTCTTCGCGCATGATCGTGCTCAGTGAAAGGTACTACAAACTTTGTGCACTTGCTTATCACGAGAGAAGATAAAAAAGCATAAGTTTTAAAAAATCAATTTATAAAATTTTACGGACCTCGAAGGGAGGATCATCCATACAAGTACCCACATAATTTGAGGTTGAGATACCTATTAGATACTTTTAAAAATTTAAAGATCAAATAGATAAGACTGAAGTTCTAATTAAACTAAAAAAAAAAAAAAAAAAAAAAAAAAAAACATTGATGTTGTTTCGTCCATTTTTATGGATAATTCACATTTTGTAAACAACCTTTGGTCACAAACAATTTTTTTAGGCCATGATAAATCGATAATGATGTGACTAATACACTACTAGATGCATAAAAGATAATTTTAAAATTGTATTTCTAATATGCATTCAACAATTATAAATGAATATATAATTGTAGTTAGACGACAATCATATTGTGATGGACACATTAAATAATTTTTCTTCGTGATGGTTTAGTCTATATATTAAAAATGTCTTTCTTAATTAAAATCGATGTTTATCGAACTTGTTCATTTGTTTTTTGGTATAACATCGCATCATAATTAAGTGATGAGATTTCAAACGTTGCAATCACACACCCATCATAGTTTTAAATGAATAGTTGCTCAAATTGAATGTTTAAATATGAGATTGGAACAATCACTCTCATTTCATTTTACAAAATTATATTTCAAAAAATAGTCCATATATGTTATGAAATAATTTACTCAACAACAATCTTATTGTAACAAATAATTTAATTACCAACCCATTAATATAACTAAACAGTTTAAATATCGAGTTGCGTTGAATTGCTAGTTACTTGAACTCTTTTTGAAAGGCTAATTAGAGGGGTATGGTGAAGGGAGCTACGAGGAGGGAAGACTGTGAGCACGTGAATTGGTCGCCTCCCCCGCGGGAAAAGTATAAGGTTAATGTGGATGTTAGTTTTGTAGCTTCCGACGCTATGGTAGGAGTGGGGGTCGTGGTGCGCGACTTTCAGGATCAGGTAATGTTGGCGGTTGTTGCATGGGTTCCCAATGTTCACAGTGTATTGATGGCCGAAAGTTTGGCGGCGTTCGAGGGTCTCATATTGGCGTGGGAGGCGGGTTTGAGCTCGATTATCTTAGAAATAGACTCCTTTCAGTTGTGCAGTTTGTTTGAGAGGGTCAGTGAGAATGTGACGGAAATTGGTATGGTAGTAGCGGACGCGTGTATGAGGTTCCTTCGTGCTTTCAGGGAGCGTTGTTGCTTCATTCATAAAGAGGGAAATGTGATTGCACATGAGTTAGCGCAGGCTAGGGGTCTTCGACAGCGGGTGATTTGGGTGGAGGATGTCCCTCCTGACATTGATCTTTTTGTTTACGTGATTTGATCGTGGTCTACTTTATATTTACTTTTGCTTTTCAAAAAAAAAAATTATGCAAACAAAAAAAATTGCCATTCAAATATTTGATTCAAACATTAATGTTTATATTTAAAACAAATTTGTATTAAAGATGGATTATCAACTTATTAATCGCATTAATTAATAGAAGACCCACACTACTAACTAATGTAGAAATATTGACTTGCGTACTTCAATTTTCACATGCAAAGTTGAATAAAGGGATTTTGAGATGGGATCCCCACTTTGACTATGTTTGCATATTTGGGTAAACATCATCAAACGTAATAGATGTGGATCCCTATCCCGCTATGTTTGGAGGGAGTTAAACGTGACCTAATTGGCTTGTAATAGGTAGTTAAAGTGGCTTTTCTGAAGAGTACTTTTGAATATGAAGGTTGATAAGTTAATCACAAAATGCTACTTTAACTAATTTTTACAAACCAACCTAATAATTCAAAAAGTTTTGGTTTTTATAAAATTTTAAACTCGATTCCAAAAAAAAAAAAAAAAAAAATTAACTCAATTTAATTTATAATATGGCGACATTAACGAAGCATATCCATAATTTCCATAAAACAAATTCAATGATAAACAGTGTTCTTACAATCGTCATACAATCAAGATTGATCGTTCGGTTCGGCCAAAGAGGAATTATCGAAGAAGAACTGTAGAAAACGATTTGGTGTTGCAGAGAAGCTTGAGGATTGTTTCAATGGCGACGTTAACGAATCATATATCTACTCACTTCTTCCAACCTCCTAGCATCAACTTGAATTCGTGCAATCATCGTTCTCCTACCCGAATCTCGGCGGCTTTCTCCTCTCGAAACCCCGATTCTCACTTCATCGAAGCTCAGAAACTCGTCGATGAATTCGACCCTGAAATTCCCTTGGAGAAGGCCGTCACTCCACCCAGCTCGTGGTACACTGACCCTTCATTTTTCGCTCTCGAGCTCGATCGTGTCTTCTGCAGAGGATGGCAGGCCGTAGGTTCGTTTCCATCTCTAAATTCTTGTGGTTGTTGTTGTTCTTCTTATTTTGCGGATTTATTTAATTGTATCTGCAAAAATTGGAGATTAATTGTTAGATTTCAATGTTACTGCAATTTGCGACCTATGGCTGACTATAATTGGAGTTCCCCAATTCTAAATCTCTCCCAGCCAAGTTGTCTTTAGAACTTGAAAAAGGAAAAGCAAAGATTAGGAGAAGGCCCTTCCTGTGGGGTTTAGGGTGACTTTTGAGCTGACATTTTTACATTTTCTTCCATTTTGTGTTAAGAGTTACTCAACCAGATAACCATTGGGTGGGTTGGCCTATTGGTCAATAAGAGACCTGCAATAATAAAGGGTGTAAAGGGAATGAGTTCAAGTCGTGATTGGCCACCTATCTAGAATTTAATATTCAATAGTTTATTTGAAAGTCAAATATAGTAGAGAGTCAGACGACTGTCTTGTTAGAATAGTCGAGTTGCACGCAAACTACCCAGATATTTCAGATATCAAAAGGAAAAAAAGAAAACAAGAAGGAAAGTTATAATCTGTGGCAAATAGTTTCTGCCTTCCATTAACTGAGAACTTAGAAGTTCTTGCTGTTTGACAGAGTAATTCTTTATGGGGTTTCGCATGCACTCAAAGAAGGCCAATCCCATTGAAATTATGTACTCTTGTTTGCTTTACAGCTAATGCAATATGTTCCTTCTTTTTGTTTTTTTACCTCTTTAGATTATAACTCTGACAATATTAATGCATGGATCATCAACTTCTTGTGCCATTGGCTTGTCAGGATATGTTGAACAGTTAAAAGATCCCCATGAGTTTTTCACAGGCAGGTGTGATTAATTGTCAGCTACCATTTATTACTGATAGTATAAAATCTAAAGAGCACTAATAAAACTATTTCAAATACCAGAATTTTGAATATATTTCCCACAGGGTACCAAATATGGAGTTGAGTCAGTTGACATCTTTAATGCATTGAGTCTAAGATATGGGATGCTTGAGATGAGTGTTCTTCCCTGCCATAGCTTGTCCATGAAATTTGGTGGGTCTTTGTCTCCTTGACCAGGGCAGGTTGGGAAATGTAGAGTTCGTGGTGTGCAAAGATAATAACAGGAAGGTTCGTGCATTTCACAATGTCTGCCGCCATCATGCCTCACTTCTTGCGTCTGGAAGTGGGAAAAAGTCATGCTTTGTATGTCCATATCATGTGAGTTCACATACCTATCTTCTTGTAGGTTCCTTGGGATTTTGTTTTTGTTCTTGTTGACCACATTAAGGTATTAGTCCACAACTTTAACTTCCTCTTGAAAGAAAACGGTAGTTTGCATTGAAGAAAAAAAGAGATCATAGTTAAAGGTGGAAATGACATCAGACCATATCAGGTCAATGCATTGGACATATCCTAGTTCTGCTCTGATCTTATAAAAAAAAATTAAATGTAATTAGGATGTAAGATTATCTATATGTATTGAACGGCCTCATTCCATATTTTATGCAGGGATGGACATATGGGTTGGATGGAGTACTGCTTAAGGCGACTAGAATAGATGGAATACAGAACTTTGATGTAAATGTATGTGATTATATCATTGTGATAGCAGTTCCCGATACCATTTTAATATAATATTTCTGATGATTGGTTAATTTATTTAATGATATGGAAATTAGGATTTTGGGCTCATACCATTACCGGTAGCTACATGGGGACCTTTTGTTCTTCTCAATCTGGATGAAAAATTATCATCTGAGCTGGATGTTGATGAAGATAAAGTGGCACATGAATGGCTTGGAAGCTCTGCAGATGTGCTGAGATTGAATGGAGTTGATGCTTCTTTAAGTTATGTTTGTCGACGTGAATACACCATTGAATGTAATTGGAAGGTAAAGTAAAGTCCTTGCATCCTTCTAGAAAAATGGTCATATTACTGTTACCGTACTTTGCTCAAGAGTTGAAGTTTCTTTGAAAAAATAAAAACAAAGGGACAAAAAAGATCAATAGTTCTTAGGATGAGTGCGTCCCATCCTACGAGTTTCTTTGACAACTAAATGTAGTAGGGTCAGACAGTTGTCTCGTGAGATTAGTTGAGGTGCACGTAAGCTGACTTGCACACTCACAGATATCAAAATAAAAAAATAGTTATGAGGATGAGTGCGTCCCATCTAAGGATGAGGAACACTTGTCTGTGCATCCTTTCCTCTTTCGAGCTATGAATGCTCTCCATTTGTAAGAGCTATGAATGCTCTCCATTTGTAAGAATCATTTGGCGTCTCCAATCTTGGAAATCATCATATTCAAAATCAGGGGAAATTTTCTTCCATAATCCTTATGGGTTTTGGTAATATGCTTTATTGGTCTTTTTGCAGGTTTTTTGTGACAACTACTTAGACGGAGGATATCACGTTCCCTATGCCCATAAAGGGCTCGCATCAAATCTCAAGCTCGAGTCTTATTCTACAGAAGTACGTTGACAGTTTATTTCAAATTTATTAACAACTACTGTTATGACATTATACTTTCATGCAATTTGCTCTTTTAGGATCTGTTTAGTTTAGTATTTAAGCTACTGTTCTGTTTTCATCTAAGGTCATAGGACCTTTCATATGAAATAAAAATGCATATTGCAGTCACCGTTCGCTGTTAATTATCAATGTCGTGCGACTATAACTTGTGATGTAGATATTTGAATCTGTTAGCATTCAAAGTTGTAAGGGTGGGGGAGAATCAAAAGGCGATGATTACGGTCGACTTGGACCCGAAGCACTTTATGCTTTTATATACCCAAACTTCATGATAAATAGGTAGTTCCTGGCTACTTCAACATAGCGGGCTCATTGGCTCTTTATCTTTTTAGTTGTTCTGTTGAGATAAATCTCATCAATTTTGGGTTCTATGATAGGTATGGACCTTGGATGGACACTAATCTAGTACTCCCACTTGGACCTCGAAAATGTCTAGTGGTTTTTGATTATTTTCTTGAAGCTCCTTTTAAGGTAATTTCGAGTCTTTGGCCTCCTGATGGATATGCAATAAGTCATTTCTGTGTGTGCACGAGTTCTCACTCCTGTTCTTGATTTATTAAAAGGACTGCTCAGTTAACACGAAAACTCTGCAAAAACCGAGCTTTTGTGTTACATGATTTTCAGTTCATTCAGGTTTTTACTTTTCTCTTCTTTGATTTCACCTACAGAATGACAACTCTTTTATACAAACTAGTTTAGAAGACAGTGAAAGTGTGCAGGTACTACAAACAAATCCACCCATTTTCCAACTTCGTGTTTGTTGTGTTTAATTCAATTGTTCTTCTCTTACACATTGGTCCAAATAATTTTCAGAATGAAGACATTGTTCTGTGTGAAGGTGTTCAAAAGGGCCTCGAGTCACCCGCCTACAAGTTTGGCCGATACGCTCCTTCGGTCGAGAATGCCATGCACCATTTCCATCGTCTACTTCATCTTAACCTCACCAAATAACTGTTCTGCAAACACCTTAGATATATGAATTTGTACTCATATTTCAGGTCCCTTTTCTCATCTTTTTTTTCTTCAGTTTTGCTCTCAATATGTGATTACACTGATATCTGATATGAGGGGGGGCTTCTCTTGTAAATTGCAATTCTGGTTGTTGTGTGAATAAGAAGTTTCTGAATTGCCAACATGATCATACAACTAGCATAAAATATGTAGGGTCGAGGTCAGAGGTTCGAGTCTCCCACTCTACATATTGTCATAAAAGAAAAGTTATTCGATTGACCCGGAAGGCCGTAATGCACATGTCAATTAATATCTTACCTGTTAGAGACTAATCTATAATCTGTATATAAATTAAGATTCTACAACCCATAATTTGAGTTGCTAATATTTTGATTATACAGATTAAGATTCTACAACCCATAATTTGAGTTGCTAATATTTTGATTGTTTGAGCAATGTAGGTTGGCATAGATGTGAAGAATATATATTTTGCATATTCAAAATATATTCAAAATAGTTGAGAATGTATTTCAACCATAGTTGTTAAGGCGTGTTTGTGATTGATTTTGAAATGTTAAAAATCACTCCAAAACATATATTTAATCATTCAAAATTATTTTAATGTTTGATTTTACACTCTAAAACACGGTTACATACCATCTAAATTAATTTTAAATGATTAAATGCATGTTTTGAAATAATTTTGAATATGACAAAAGTGATTCTAATCATTTTAAAATCACTCACAAACATATCCTTAAACTTGTTCGAACATGCTATTACTACTCTTAAAATGACATGTCTAAACTTAAAAGTTTAAAAGTAGTTTTTTTCGTTCTACAAATGTGGTAGTAGGGAACGAGTCTCCGATTTAAAAGTGGTACCCTCCTTTGCTAAAGTGATCATAACAACAAAACGCACTCCTTTGCTAAAGTGATCATAACAACAAAACGAAACTCCATACGAGACACGTATTTGTTGTACTAAAAATAAAAATAAAATGGTATGCTGTTTTTTTTTTTTTTTTGAAACAATGGTATGCTGTCTTTTGTGTCCACAAAACAGTACATCAAAATATTTTAATTAAGTATAAGTGTATAACCAAGTATAAGTGTATAACTAATTATTTAAAAGACATTTCATTTTAAACAGTCAAATTCTATATTAAAAATATGTTAAATTATAAGTTTATTGAATTATGTCTCGTGTTTGATAGATATCGATAAGCAAGCGATTTATGTTTAATAGGTTTTTTAATTTTTCAATTTCGTGTTTAATAGGTATTTAACTTAGTGGACATTTTTTTAAAAATTATGAACGTAGACATAAAATTAGAAGTTTATTAGAAACAATTTAAAATTTTATCTAATATATTCACCAATTTTAAAATTGTTAAATATGTTTGAGACTTAATACACCATTAAAGTGTGAGACCAATAAAAAATAAAAAATAAAAAAAAAGAGCTTAGATATTTATTAGACATAAATTCATAAACTAATTTGTAATTAAAAAAAAAATCCATAAAATAACATAAACAAACTTTATTCACTTGCCTTATGTGTTTTTTATTTTACAACATAAACATAACTTAAATAACTTAAATGAGACATATGCTCTCAACCAAGAGATTAGAAGTTCAATTCTCTAACCTCATGTATTGTTAAACTATATATGTATATATATAATGACTTAATCAATTGTGTTATGCGCCAATTTAAGCATAACTCAATTGACTAAGATATATTGCCCTCGAATAAAGAGGTTAGAGGTTCGAACTCCTAAAGTCTTGGTCAATGTTCATACTTTATGTCAATTGAGTTATATTCATGTTGGCTTGTCAACTCATAATGTTTTTTTTTTTTTAGTACCAAATCAGAACAAGCAAAATTAAACCATAGAAAAAAGGCTCAATAGCATGAGTTGGAATATCATGATCTAGTGCCCGGAGAACCCATGAAGGACCCTCCTCGAGCCAAACTTCATTGTGCTAAAAATGTCGAGAATGAGTAGCCAAAACGTGAGCCGCCTTGTTTCCATCGCGCGGAGAGAGAGAGATTTTTGTAATAGATAGAGAAGCACATAAACCTTGAATTTCTTCGACAATGATTTGTACTTCATTTTGATGACAATCATTTTCAATGATGAGATTATGAACTAGTAAAGAACCCGTCTCAACACAAAGGGAAACAACCTCATCTCTATGGCTAAGTGAATTCCTTCACGAATAGCCAACTCGACAATTGATGTTGTCCTGAATAAAAGCTGAAACTTTTCTGCTGCGAGGAGTCAACTCATAATGTTAATATTACCTATAAAATTTATTTTATATTTGGGTAGGTTAGGGGAGGTGAGACGAGGTAATCCGTTGGCGAATGTATTCGAGTAGAAATGATTTCAAATGTGAGATTTTATAAAATCGAAAATTTTAATTTTATAAAATTTGTTGTTTGAATGTGAATTGAGCTAGGTTGGATTTCGTAACATATATATTATTTTTTTTTGAAAAGTAATAATAACATATTTTAATATCAAATAATAATGTGAATTACATATTATATTTATTTCTTTCCTCTCTCTTAAAAAAGAAAAAAAAAAAAATCTAAGCCTTCGTGTTAAGTTTAACCATCGTATTCATAGCTTTAGCTTCTGTTATTTTTCTAAAACCCTATTTCACGTTCAGTCCCCTTCTCTCCCATTACCAGCTACTGCACGCCGCCGCCGCCGCCGCTCCTGCCCGACGCAGTCTCGGCGGCTACCACGCCGCACGCTGCACAATCAGCATCCAGACGAACTCGTCGTACGCTGCACTTGTTTCAATGGTATGTTATAGTACCTAGAAATTCTGCTTCAGTCTGCGTATGTCCGGAACCCTAATCAGCTCTATAAGTCCTTCTCTTCTCGCATTCAAACCTCGCCAAGTTCTTCTCTCCCACCACGCTATGAAGCAAAACACTCAAACCCCCAAGTCTGCCGATGAACGCGTGTCCCTAGACCCCGAGCAGAGGACTCTTCTTCTTCACGCCGTTGCCTTCTATTTGGACCGCAATGGCTTCTCCAAAGCCCTCAAGAAGTTCCGTTCAGAAGCGCAGATTGAGGTTCGCACTTCTAACCTTTTTCTTCTCAGACCTTCTATTTCAAATTGCAATCAATTAAATGTTGATATTTGGTGTTCTTTAACTGTAATTTAACTTGGTTCTCTAGCGTCGATTCTTATTCTCTCACAACGTATTTCGTTTCACAATTTCTGTTTCTGTTGCTATTCGTGCAGAAGGATTCTTCAAAGGATTTCTTGCTTAGTCTTGAAGAAATGTGCCACGAGCATTTAAAGAAATGGTAGGATCAGATCTTCTCTCAATTCTTGTCTGTTGAGCTTAGAATAGTCTGTTTAATGTTGTTTAAGAAAATTAAATTAAATGATTGCAAGTAGCCTATTGTTTGATCTTTTTTTTTCAAATTTTTATTACTATTTTTCCTCTTTGTTTATTTGAGCAACCCAGTTCTGAATAAGTATCGACTGCTACATCATGCTTTTACATGTTAATGTATGTGTATCATGGATGTTAAAGATCACTTATTTTCGACGCAATTGCTGGTTCTGCTGAGCATTAAGATCAGTGTTCCCCATTGTGTTTCATCATAGATGTCCCTAAATCATTGTATCTATGTTTGAAGTGATGGTATTATTGACCTTGATAATTGTCTAGACTTTGATATTCCATCGTCATGCCGCATCTTGTTTCTTTCCTTTTCTATTGGTGTCTTTTGCCCCAATGTTAGTAGATCTAGTAATTAATTCATTTATCTAACTTAAAATTCTAATATGCAGTAGTCAAGCCATTGAAAATCAAAATAAACCAGGTATCCTCATATTGTCTATGTTCTTTAAATTTATTAATACAACATGAAAGGATTGATTTTAATTGCACATATCTTGTCATTTTGTGATGGATTTGATCTAGTAATTGAAGAAACGGTGAAGGAGGTTGCCGATGATAGGGTTCATGAAGCACAAGAGGAGCCTACAAAGAAGTCCAAAGATAAAAAGAGAACGAAAAAGAATGCAGTTCCTGAAACACATGTTGACACTGCAGAAAAGGAGAAATCAGAATCTGTCCATGTGGAGAATTTGAAAACTTCCAAGGGCACAGAACCTTCAGAAGACACTACCGGCCAGGAGGAGGCAGGAAAGAAATCTAAGGATAAAAAGAAAAAGAAGAACAAAGAGAAGTTAGAGTCTGTTGCTATAATTTCCGATGATGCCACTGTTTCAATAGATTCTCAAGCTGTAGACTCTATTGGATTGAATGGTGATGTCACCACTCTTGAAGAAAAGGTGGTCAAATCCAAAACTAAGAAGAAAAAGGATTGTCGACATTTAAGTGATGAAAATAAAAACCAGCTAAATGATGGTACCAAGACATCACATGAAGACGATCACAATGACAATTCTAAGAAAAGGAAAAGGTTGGCTTCTGAAGATAATGACAGTCATACCGTTGAAGAGAAAGAAACTGAAGATGTCAAACGTAGAAAATTAGAAGGCTCAAAAGAATGCAATGATGGAGCTCAGCAGACAAATGAGTATGTTGAAAAAACTGCCGAGAAAACTTCTACAAAAAAAGCTCTGAAGAAACTTTCAAATGGCTCAACTGAGGTATGTTTATATTGTCATCACGTAGAAGTCAAATTTCTTCATCCACGCCTACGCTAATATTTGATGATATAACTATTTTGAGACAATATAATATGCTATATACAGAAGATATAGAGGTTCTATCTTCAATCCTTTCAATATTAAACTAGACTTTTGTCGATTTAAAGGGATTGCATCTGCGTTAAGGGGATAGCGACCCTCCAAAGAGGTGAAAAACAAAATGAACTCGTTAACTCCATGAGCATGCAAAATATCACACAGATTGCAGCACTTCTGCTCCTAGATTTCTTCTCTCTTTTAGTGGTGCCTATTTTTTAATTGCATACGGAAAGCATTTTGTGATTCTAGTAGGAGAAAGAAAAACCGAAATGTTAATTTGAATAGAATTTAGTTAGAAACCAGTGAATTCTACAAATTATAATTGTAGCCAAAGACCATTGAACACGAGGCTTGTGGGATCAATGTTTAAAATTTTAATCCTTCCCTTAAGCATAAGCTCAGAGGTCCATTTTATTCACACTTAATAGAAAATCGTTTGTACTGATAGATTGTATAATTGCAGCCAAAGACCATCAATGCATTTCAAAGGGTGAAAGTAGAGGCTGTGACATTTGCTGATGAGAAACTTGCAGACAATTCTTATTGGGCGAAGGTGTGATTTGCTGCTTAATGTTGGCCTTTTGGCCGCTGTCTTTTCACTAGGATCTTTTGTTTCTTATTTCTAATCTACCATACTCTGGGCAGGGAGGGGCCGAGATTGGGTATGGTGCAAAAGCTCAAGAAGTTCTTGGGCAAGTTAGAGGAAGGTATTTTTCCATGAGTTTTTTTCTCTTTTCATTTCTACTCAACTTTTACCATGTTTCTTTTAGTTCTAGTTTATATTTTGACTATGGTGTTTGGTAAGTCGATCCTGCCTATGTTTAAATTCCGACAAGCGATAGAGAAGAGTGTTGGAGGTGTTATTTGATTCTATAATTAAAAATATTTGAATGAAAGAAACACCTGTGGTCTTACAAAAGATGTTTGTTTTGTACATAGCTGCATTGGTTGTTTGGTTAAAAACATTTTCTAAACTCTCGACTCTATATTTTGAGAGCGAAAGAGAATATTGCTTTAATATAGAGTGTCTTCATCTGGGCATAGCTCAGTAGATAAGACATCAATTATCATTCCAAAGATCTATGTTTCGATCTCCCACCCCTACAATTGTTGAACTAAAAGAATACAGAGTTTCTTCACAATACCACACACGTGCGGGGAGCGATTTTCATTATATTATCTGGTTTAGAAAATGGGCTTCTTGAATCTAATTTGCTTATTTCTCAGGGATTTTCGACATGAAAAGACCAAGAAGAAGCGTGGGTCATACCGAGGCGGAGTGATCGATCTTCAATCTCACTCAGTAAAGTTCAATTACTCTGATGAAGATTGATGACCATATTAATGGATTCATGATTCTTGTTCTGATCAAATCATGTTGGAAGTTTCCATTTGATGAAAATTTTTGGTTGTATGTTCCATAGAAACTAGAAAGGATTGATGTCTTAGATTTATCATCATTTATTGAAGGAAGTCCATCCAAAAAGTGGGCAATGCCTCATCGATTTTGAACTTATATAATATATTTTCTACTATTGTAATCAGTAGAGCATCTGCGATTGATTCTTGTAGGAAACATAATCAAATTATCTACTCCTATTTGAAATTGATTGTCGGCCTTTGAAATTCGTCAACAAAATATATTTTCTTTTAAAGTAAAGATGAAAATTAGAAAATTATAAGGTATATATCGCGTACACGTGATATTATTTAGGAATAAGTACATAGATAACCCTTAAATTAGGACCAATCTTCATTTATAGTCCATTCTTTTTTTTCACAAATGATAAATAATCCTATAGTTTTTTTTAAAAAAAAACAGGGTCAACTAATCTTACAAAAAAGAGAAAAAAAACACTTAATGAAAATCCTAAAGATACCCTAAAACCTAAGGAGAGATAAACCCAACAAGAGCATAAAGGTAATAAAATATACAACAAATCTAAAAATGTAAATTTTCAAATATTTATGCATTTATGAAAATATGATCCTAAATCTATCCATTTAACATCATTTTTTTTTTTAATATTTACAATTGTTTTTTTTAGTATATACAATTGTTAGGTGTAATTTTGGACTTAAGAGAGGCCAAAAGGGACGAAGAAATTAGAGATGAAGTCAAGATAAAATGGGCCCGACAACAATCAACTATGTGAACGACAGAATCCTGAGTCTTTAACATAAACCTGGAAGCAATTAGGCCCGAGGATAGAGTCAAACTAAGCCATATTGGGCCTTAGCCAACTTGGTCACGAGCACTAACCTAGTCGGAGATGAGTTTTTTTTTATGGGGCGTGACACATGTCCCGACCCAAAAGTTCATGGTGGATTTGTTTCCCTCATACCTAATTCAAACGGGAAATAAGAAACCATAGGTTAACCCCGTATAAGTATCTTATTTTAACATATTCAAACTAAGTTTGTCCTCGTACTCTGAACTTTTGTGAGTAGAAAGTTTTTTATATTTCCCACACAACCTCTTTCTCCCAAATTACAAATTTACTAAAATGCACATAAAGGTCAAGTGAGATTTTACTTGACCATTTTTTTTTTTTTTTGCATCAACAATTGTATAGAAATTTAAGATTGTTATCGGTTATTTAATCTAAAACAATACCATTTAAAAAGTTACATAATAAATTTTTATACATTAGTTGTCAAGTCAATATGCCGTCCAATTTTTACACATTAAATATTACATCAATTTTCATATTATTTTTTTAAAAAAATTAAAAGGGTATTTTCTAGAACAAATTTTAAATTTCAAGAGTAAAAATGTAACATTTCAAAGTCTAGCCCCTTAATTAAAATCTACCCCAAGTTTATAGGTCTTTTGTCTCTATATATAAGTATAAATGCATAGTTTAACCTAACAATAATAGCCAACAAGAGTATGATATGATTTTTGCCAAAAAAAAATATATATATATATTCAAGTGACATGAGGGATAGACCAATAACTTATAGGTTCGACGATGGTCCACAAATGGAAAACCCCAAAGTTCTCAAACTTTAAACTCAATACAATCCATCAATTAGAAAAGAGACCAAAAAAAATGGTTTTGGGGCAATAATTAGAAAGAACAAGGAGAAATTATGCTTACAGTTGCTAGGCCAATCGATCGGGTCTTGGAAGTAGACGTGGTGGAAGCAGTGGTGGTGAGAGATGGCCTCAAGGTTGTGCTTGAGATGGGCATTGATCGGTTGGAGGTGGATACATACTCTCCTCGGGTGGTTCAAGAGTTGAACAACCCAAAGGAGAACTACTCACCAAAGGAGAACTACTCAGAGTTAGCGATGAAATCAAATGTTTGGCTCTTCGTCTACTCTACTACTCGTTTTGGTGGTGCAATTGCTCGAAAAATCGGCTGGCGCACGTGGTGGTGGGTCTGACGATGGCGTCGCCTCTCGAACGAATGTGGAAGGAAAAAGAAGTTTCATTCGAGGTGTGCGAAGTTTACGAAGAAGAAACTTCTCCTATTGAGCCTCGATTCTCTTTATGAGGTATGGGCTTCAAATTTTGTTTTTTTGTTTTTAGTAAGATTATCTTCTAATTAAAAAAATAATATTAATAATAAGTGTTAGGGTCGGTTCCTCACCTAACAGGTTGTTAAAAAAAATTAATTTGAAATAGACCGCAAGTTAAAAAAAAAAAAAAAAAAAGAAAAAAAAACTTTCGATTAAAAAAAAGAAAGAATTAATGAACTTAAAATTTATTCTGACGGCGGAGATTAACTTAAATAGGGTAGACGATTGTGAGCCGATGAAAGACACGAAACAAAGGAAGCTTACAAAACCCTAAAGCCATCTATTATACCTCTCCTTCTCTGCACGAGCTCCGCAGCCGCGATCCCAACTTTGAACTCAAGAAAATGTATGCTCCATCTCTTCTTCCTTCTTCATGTTCATCTCGATTTTGCTACTGATTATCGTTGTTTATTGCACTATAGAAAGTATTGAGTTCTTCCAGCTTTTGAAATCTATCTATTTCATGTTTTCATAGCATCTGTAGTGACCGTGAAAGAATTTCCGAGATGCGTAATGATTTTTTTTTTGGAAGAATGATACTGATGTTTTAATCTCTTATTGTTCTGCGATTTGTGTTTGTTTTTGATTTCGAAGTGTTGGGATTTTGATCTCACTGTATTTACTTTCTGTATGCTGCTCTGTTGTTTAGAGACATGAGTGCGGAAGGAGTGAAGGGAGGCCCGGTTGTTCCCGAGTCTGTGTTGAAGAAGCGGAAGAGGAACGAGGAATGGGCTCTTACTGAGAAGAAAAGTTTCGAGGCTGCGAAGAAGAAGAATGCTGAGAACAGAACGTTGATCTTCAACAGGGCTAAACTCTATGCTAAGGAGTATGATGAGCAGCAGAAGGAGTTGATTCGCCTTAAGCGCGAGGCTAAACTCAAGGGAGGATTTTATGTCGACCCTGAAGCCAAACTTCTGTTTATCATCAGGATCCGAGGGTGAGTTATATGGTGCGAAATTAGTTTGTTTTGGATTGCTTGAATCGTTGTTTTGTAAGTGTTTTGATTGTGTTTTTGGATTTTCAGTATCAACGCTATTGACCCTAAGACTAAGAAGATTCTTCAGCTTCTGCGTTTGAGACAGGTAACATATTAATCTATTGATTTCATATCACTTGGATTGAATTTAGACGATATCTTGAATCGATTTGCTTTGTCTTTGTTTTAATTTCAATTATATCTTACAAAAAATGAAAACTTGATGTATAATTTTTTTACTATCGTTACTTTCTATCTTTTGCATTTACTGTTTCCATTCAATCTATGGAAGTGATTTACTAATTACTTGTAGAAGTGGATCTAGCCCTGACCATTTTTCCTGACAGAGTTCTTGTAAAGTTTCTTAGTTCGGCAAATTAGTTTAGTAGGATTACGAATATGAAAGAACTAATGGGTTCTCCCTGTTTTTGTAATTTCATACCCGTTAGAAACATATACTTGTTTTCATTCCTGGTCATACTTCTGTAATCGAACCATTCATTTTGGTAGTCTACTTAAATGCCATTGTCACTCAATGTTTAAGCCTTTGATTATATTCATCTGTGTTGTTGATTTTTGAACAACTCTGCTTGTCGTATAACAATACATTGTTTAGACGAAACATGATTGTCATTGTTATTTTATATTGGTTCAAATATACTAAGGAATGTTTTCTGGAGTATACTTGTAATTAAAAACCATGAGGTTGATTTTGTTGGAAATGTATTCCTTGCAACAATTTTGCATTGTTTCATACCTCACTCCTCTATTACCAACCCTGCAGATCTTCAATGGTGTCTTTTTGAAAGTGAACAAGGCAACATTGAATATGTTGCACAGAGTGGAGCCTTATGTCACTTATGGGTATGTTTCTATTGCATTTCTGCTCTCATCTGCCCTTTTGTTTCTTCTAGAGTTTAGAATTATCTCATCTTGGTTTTCTGAACTGATACTTTCAGATATCCCAATTTGAAGAGCGTTAAGGAACTGATTTACAAGAGAGGCTATGGAAAACTCAACAAGCGAAGAACTGCTTTGACTGACAACTCCATCGTAGAGCAGGTTTGTAGCTTGAAACCAATATCATATTCTGTTGTTTCAACTACAAGTTTGTCCATAATCTTCCATCTTTTCTAACTTGTGTGTGATGTTTTTTTCCAGGCTCTTGGGAAGTTCGATATTCTTTGCACAGAAGACCTCATCCATGAGATTTTGACCGTGGGACCCCATTTTAAGGAGGCAAACAATTTCCTTTGGCCATTCAAGCTGAAAGCTCCTCTGGGCGGTTTGAAGAAGAAAAGAAACCACTATGTCGAAGGAGGTGACGCTGGAAACCGCGAAAACTTCATCAATGAGCTAATCAGAAGGATGAATTAAGATACTTTTTGTGTTGTTTTTCTCAAAGTTTCTTCTGGGCGCTGGGAAAATTCTCCTAATAGGTTTGTCATTTCAAGTATCGTTTTTGGAATCAGAATGTTTTTGCTATTTCATTAGTGTACGTTTATTTTTGGGATATTTATCTTTGAGAATGGTTTAAATTTTGCTCATATTAATTAGACAATCTTCTAAAATTTTGGCGTTGCCCTTTTATATTAAATTTTGGTGTTCCATTCTTGTGTGAGTTTTAAAAAAATTCTATATTGCATAAAGATGAAATCCATATCTTATAATCCTTCGGCATTGACCAAAGCCTCTAGCCACTCGATTTACCAAGGACGCGAGATGCACCTCTGTCCGGCCTGAAGAAGGGTGCCAGTCCAGTGATGAAGAACCCAACCAATGTCGCCCCTTTGATGCGTTGGGTTCCAACTTGCGTCACATGATAGTTTCCATATGCCATCCGGTGGTCGTTTCCATCTTCGCAGCTCCATCTGACTTTGGGTATTTGAGATCTGCACCCCATTGTAAGTGTTTTCTGCTTCATTTGCCCCCATCTGAGTCGAAGTTAAAAACTCGTCAATGTATTTCGAAATTTGAGTCTGAAGAGTCTCCGAATTATTTGTTGTTCTCTTGTGCTTTATGTTGTTTCGGTGATTCCATATTTGCCAGCATATGATTAAGCTTCGTTCAAGATAGTCATCATCCTCTCGACTTGAGATCTCCTTTTTCCATAACCATTCACAGTAGTCCGCTACTTGCCACAAGTTCCTGTTCAAATTAAAAAACTCATCAAGATTAGAGAAAAACTTTGGCCATAATCCTTTTGTGAATTTGCATTCCCAAAAAAGATGAGCGGCGACTCAGCCTTTTTCCTGCCCAAGTAACAAGTAGGAGTTAAGATCTATCCCTTTTTTTTCTTTTTCCTGCATTCACAGTCCGCTACCTGCCACCTATGCAATATTGGATTGAATCTTTCAATTAAAAAAATATTTGTATTAATTGATTTAATTAAAAAATATTACTTTTAAAGGTGGTGAATATTGGGCTTGTTCCACCATCTACCTATGTCTCCCCCTCCACTCAAAAAAGAATTTGTATACTATATTATTCAGTTTGTTTGATAGTTATTTTAGTCCTCTTCCTGATTTATTTACATTGTACCACAATAAACTTTTTTCATTTCTATATAACAATATAATATTATTATACTTAAAAAAAAATAAAAAAAAATATTAAAACATGTTTCTAATTTTTAAATATGTATTTTTAGATAAAGTAATCTAATTATAATTACTACTGTAAAAAGTGTTTAATTATAAATTTATTTAATGTTTTGTTCCACAATTAAAAAAAAAAAAGTTAAAAGATGAGCAATTAGATGGCTAAAAAGTCTAGAGAGATACAAACATTTTAGAGTGTAAAATAAAAGTTAAAAGGATAGGAGCACACCAAATTTAAAAATAAGTTAGAGAGAGATTAAAAATATTCATGGCTATTTGGAGTGTTGGATTAATTATTATAATTAGTAGTTATAATAGTTGTGAATAATAAATACGAAATTCATATAGTTATGTAAATTATAATAGTCGGTGGGCCAAACGTAGACTCAAATATAATAAAATTCAAAATTTCTTGGTTGGAATGCCTTAAATCTGTTATGAACCTCTAATTGGTACGGGGATCAGCAAGTCGGGGTACAGGAGCTAAGCGCCCCGGTGGAGGTATGGGGGCAACGCTCCTAAAGAAAAAAAATCTTATTTGAATTTTTACTTATGTGTTTTGGATTTTGACCCATTTTGTATTAGGTCATTAGAAGGGTGACATATATGAACCTTCTAATGACTTCAGTCGCCCCTATATGTTCATTTGTAATCTCTCCTATTTCGTAATAATATTGCTTTTCATTCTGTCCGTGGACGTAGTTAACACGACGTTAGTGAACCACGTAAATCTGTGTCTTCATTCTGTCCGTGGACGTAGTTAACACGACGTTAGTGAACCACGTAAATCTGTGTCGTTTTCTTTTGTGCTTACTTGTTTTTTGTTATTGATTTATCGTAACACTCTTCCTCTCCATCTGTCCTAACTTTTAAGTGTTTAATTTTTAAAATAAGTTATTTTAAAAAAAAATTAAAAAAAAACTTCTTAGAGAGTTTTGGAAATAAATCATGTGAATCATTTTAATATTATCTTTTAGAAAACTGTTTTTTTTTAAAAAAAAAAAAACATTTAGAATCTTCCTAATTTTCAAATTAAAATACCCTTACATTACTTCCTCTAAAATTTTCTCTACCATTGATTATTGTCAACGACTACTACTGTCCACTGTCTGTCGACGACCACCGCCTCCGACCTCCAATAATATCACTTTTGATTGACCACCGATGACGACTACTTTCGCTCCGCCGACCTCCGACAACTACCGACGACCACCACCACTCTTACTCAAATATGATATGGAACACTTAATTAAATCCGTATTAATTTATTTTGACAAACACCTTTTACTTTAATTTAAATAGTTGAAATGAAATAAAAAGTAGAGTTCAAACTTTATACAAGATAAGGAAGCAAATGAAAAAGAAAAAGCTCTCCAATCTACAATTAAAGAAAAGAAGGAAAAATCAGAAATTTAATCCATCAGCTCCAATATCAAATTTGCAACTAGTAGTCCAACCGTGTGACTAAATTCCAACGAGATTTGCAAAGCCCTAGCCGATTGGGCTGATGGGCAAGGTGCGACGACAATTTAGGGATTAGGGCACGTACAACGGGTAGAGATTGTGGAATATTTTAATCTATTTTAAAACATTTTATTTTTTGCTTAATATTTTTTAAAATTATTTTTTCAATATATTTTTTAAAATTATTTTTTCAATTTATCTTGCCAAGTAATTATACGAAATAAACATATCATCCTATCCTATCTATGTGAGTACATAACAGTCCCGACAACATTATGTTAAGTTAAAATTAAGTCAGAAATCATTTAGAATTATTTTACAAATATATGAGACTAAAGTGCATATTTTAAAACGTAAGAGACTAAATAAACATCAACTCCAAACCTCGGACAATTGACTTACTCTCTGCCTACAAAGTTATGGAGGGGTAAATTCTTTTTGTTTTTTAGATTCTTACCATTGGTAATTTAGTGACGATCTTGTTGTGAAAGACTTAAATGTTGTTATAGCTCGTACATTATTTTTTTTTCTAAAACTTTGAGAGAGAGTGAGAGAAAAAAAAAGTGAGAGAGATCAAATAAAATTTATCTACCGTTGATTATTGTAAGAAAAAACAAGAAGTTAGAGAGAGGGATAAAATAATGTGTAACATTTTTTTTTTTTTTAAGGTGAAAATAAGAGGTTAGAGTGAACCTAATTCAACTAACATAGAGAGTCAATGAAATTTGAATAAACCACCTCCTAATTGTACTTAAAAAAAAATGTGAAAGTAAGAGGACTTATAATATTTTGAAATTTATAGTTAGTAGTCATTTTAAAAACTAATTTCTTATTAATATTTGATTAAAATTCACTCGAGGAGCACATTTTAAATGATTTAGGTTCAAGCATTCACATTTTAAAACGAAGATTTTAGTCATGTCAAAACCACTCTCAACCATACTTCTACTTTTATATATATATATATATATAAATAAGACATGCATGAGAGTGATTTTAAACATAAATAAGTCTGAGCCTTTGATTCTTTGGATCAGGCTGGCCCGGCCCAGCCCATTGATGAGGCTGAATTATAACTCTCAATTAATTAAAATGCCAATAATAATTCATTTTTTGTTTAGAAGGTCATTGATTAGAGCTCACCATTCTTTATTGTACTAAAAAAAAAGATTGAAGTTCACATAAAATAAACACTGCTAAAATAAAATAATTTATAAATTATTCATGAAAAGATTCGTGGTTTAAATTCTTTTTTTAAGAGAGTTTGAGTTCAATGTTCAACGTCTTAGGGTAGTTTTGTCCAAACACATGGTAAATATTATTCTAAATATAGAAATTAGCTATTTTTAAACAATCATACGTATCCTTCTCTTAAAAAAAAAAATAATATTAATAATAACTCTTAGGTTGGTCCCCATGAAAATGTTAAATGAAATACACCACAAGTAAAAAAAAAAAAAAAAAAAACTTTCGATTAAAAAAAAGAATTAAAGAACTTAAAACTTATTCGGACGGCCGAGATTAACTTAAATAGGGTAGACGATTGTGAGCCGTCGAAAGACACGAAACAAAGGAAGCTTACAAAACCCTAAAGCCATCTATTATACCTCTCCTTCTCTGCACTACGAGCTCCGCAGCCGCGATCCCAACTTTGAACATCTCAAGAAAATGTATGCTCCATCTCTTCTTCCTTCTTCATGTTCATCTCGATTTTGCTACTGATTATCGTTGTTTATTGCACTATAGAAAGTATTGAGTTCTTCCAGCTTTTGAAATCTATCTATTTCATGTTTTCATAGCATCTGTAGTGACCGTGAAAGAATTTCCGAGATGCGTAATGATTTTTTTTTTGGAAGAATGATACTGATGTTTTAATCTCTTATTGTTCTGCGATTTGTGTTTGTTTTTGATTTCGAAGTGTTGGGATTTTGATCTCACTGTATTTACTTTCTGTATGCTGCTCTGTTGTTTAGAGACATGAGTGCGGAAGGAGTGAAGGGAGGCCCGGTTGTTCCCGAGTCTGTGTTGAAGAAGCGGAAGAGGAACGAGGAATGGGCTCTTACTGAGAAGAAAAGTTTCGAGGCTGCGAAGAAGAAGAATGCTGAGAACAGAACGTTGATCTTCAACAGGGCTAAACTCTATGCTAAGGAGTATGATGAGCAGCAGAAGGAGTTGATTCGCCTTAAGCGCGAGGCTAAACTCAAGGGAGGATTTTATGTCGACCCTGAAGCCAAACTTCTGTTTATCATCAGGATCCGAGGGTGAGTTATATGGTGCGAAATTAGTTTGTTTTGGATTGCTTGAATCGTTGTTTTGTAAGTGTTTTGATTGTGTTTTTGGATTTTCAGTATCAACGCTATTGACCCTAAGACTAAGAAGATTCTTCAGCTTCTGCGTTTGAGACAGGTAACATATTAATCTATTGATTTCATATCACTTGGATTGAATTTAGACGATATCTTGAATTGATTTGCTTTGTCTTTGTTTTAATTTCAATTATATCTTACAAAAAATGAAAACTTGATGTATAATTTTTTTACTATCGTTACTTTCTATCTTTTGCATTTACTGTTTCCATTCAATCTATGGAAGTGATTTACTAATTACTTGTAGAAGTGGATCTAGCCCTGACCATTTTTCCTGACAGAGTTCTTGTAAAGTTTCTTAGTTCGGCAAATTAGTTTAGTAGGATTACGAATATGAAAGAACTAATGGGTTCTCCCTGTTTTTGTAATTTCATACCCGTTAGAAACATATACTTGTTTTCATTCCTGGTCATACTTCTGTAATCGAACCATTCATTTTGGTAGTCTACTTAAATGCCATTGTCACTCAATGTTTAAGCCTTTGATTATATTCATCTGTGTTGTTGATTTTTGAACAACTCTGCTTGTCGTATAACAATACATTGTTTAGACGAAACATGATTGTCATTGTTATTTTATATTGGTTCAAATATACTAAGGAATGTTTTCTGGAGTATACTTGTAATTAAAAACCATGAGGTTGATTTTGTTGGAAATGTATTCCTTGCAACAATTTTGCATTGTTTCATACCTCACTCCTCTATTACCAACCCTGCAGATCTTCAATGGTGTCTTTTTGAAAGTGAACAAGGCAACATTGAATATGTTGCACAGAGTGGAGCCTTATGTCACTTATGGGTATGTTTCTATTGCATTTCTGCTCTCATCTGCCCTTTTGTTTCTTCTAGAGTTTAGAATTATCTCATCTTGGTTTTCTGAACTGATACTTTCAGATATCCCAATTTGAAGAGCGTTAAGGAACTGATTTACAAGAGAGGCTATGGAAAACTCAACAAGCGAAGAACTGCTTTGACTGACAACTCCATCGTAGAGCAGGTTTGTAGCTTGAAACCAATATCATATTCTGTTGTTTCAACTACAAGTTTGTCCATAATCTTCCATCTTTTCTAACTTGTGTGTGATGTTTTTTTCCAGGCTCTTGGGAAGTTCGATATTCTTTGCACAGAAGACCTCATCCATGAGATTTTGACCGTGGGACCCCATTTTAAGGAGGCAAACAATTTCCTTTGGCCATTCAAGCTGAAAGCTCCTCTGGGCGGTTTGAAGAAGAAAAGAAACCACTATGTCGAAGGAGGTGACGCTGGAAACCGCGAAAACTTCATCAATGAGCTAATCAGAAGGATGAATTAAGATACTTTTTGTGTTAATAATAAAAAAAAAAAAAATAGCATGCCTAAAACTTTGTAATGTTTCTTTGTTCTTCAATTGTTTACTTAATCTTTCGAATGTTTAATTTCATCTTAATGTATTGAACTTCTCAATTGAGTTCTGATTCTCACATAATATTTAAAATAATTGAAAATGATAATGAGTGTTACAAACTTAGTGTTATAATACATTTTATTTTATATTTTAATTGGATGAATTAGATACAACACTTACTATCATAAAATTATTCATTATGACTTGATATAACAGTAACTTATTGACCAAAATTATTCATTATCATAAAAAAATAAAATTTAGTTGGTGATTGTAAAGATGCATGGGAAATAAAATTGAAAAATAAAAAGTGAGTTTAACCAAAATTAGTTGACATTTTCATACCTCAAATATAAAAAAGAAATAAAATTAAAACCAAGGAATTAAAACATATATAAGATTTATGTAATTTTGAAATTTTAAAACTAGTTTTTCAACATAAACCTCGTTGAATTGATATAATGTAATGTATGAATTAGTAATTAAAAAAGTAAATATTTGAGTCTCCACCACTCCATATTTTTAAAAGCTTAAAAAATATATATATATATATATATATACAAACACCAACATTAACAAACTAAGCTCTTGGACTTCCAACAAAGAATAAATGAAATAAATCAGTGGGAACATGATCCACTCACCGATCAGAAACGACCAATGTCATGATTTTATAAGCTAGTTGATGTTAAGCGATGATTGTCCCGTTTGTTCATATGTTTGAAGACAACGATTCTCATTCTTTCAGCGAGATCACTTATTCAATGAAATGGGTAACCTTAGTAAAATTGGCCCTCGATGACAGCTATAGTGTCCAATCGGCCCACAAGAAATCTGCAGCCTTCCAACTTTACTATCCCTTTGTTCTTAAAACTAGTTTTTATTGTTAGTTTGAAGTTAATTTTAAAAATTTAAACAAATAAGTTAGTATGCTTCCAAATTGTGTAGGAAAAATGCTAATAACTATCTTTTTAGAAATTTAATAATTAACTAGCCATAGGTTCATGGTATTAAATTTTCGTTGATATATCGACATTTTTCACATATCCATAAGTTCGATATCGACACGAGAAGTGAATCAATATTTTCATCATATCATACAAAATCGATCAAATACTAAAAAAAATAACACAAAAATATAATTTCGAGTGAATATAATATTATAATAAGTACCTCATATAAAATATTTTTTAAAAACTTTTCATCCACACCGATATTTAATCGTATACTACAGAGCCACGTGTAACGCACGTGTAATGCACTGGTTTGCCCTGGAAAAAGGCTAGAGATGGCGTGTACACGTGTGCCGAACTCTGCTGTTAAAATCGCAGTTTAGAAGCGGTAAGAGGTGGATAGACATGGAGGCGAATCATGAAAAACGGAAGCAACAATCCCAATCGGAATCGGAATCGGAATCACGATCTAAATCCATCAACGGCGGCAGAGAAAATGAAACGATGGATCCGACGACGAAGCTCTTGATTCGTCAAGCAATCGTTGGCGGCGTATCGGAGGGTGACGGCGGCAAAGATGCCTCCGATGTACTGGCCTTCTCCAGATCGGTTAATAAAACCGACTCTTCTCTCGAATGAATACAAGTAATGTGTGATTTGTGAATATTGCTAAATCTGTTTCCTTCATTTCTTTTTTTTTTTGCAACGGTAGTTTAATTAATGCGGGGATTGAACCTATGACCTTTTGGTCACCGGCACAACCCTATGCCAATTGAGCTGTCGGTTTGGCTGTTTCCTTCATTTCTTATAAACTTATAAACCTATGATATGTGTCTACCTGTTTTAAAAATGCATATTTTTCTTAACCTTGCTGTAAAGTAAAAAATCAGCAAATATTTTGGTCGATTATAGTATTTTTGTACTCAGCAAAGGATATTTAAGACTTTTGAATTTTCTTTTGATGATAACCGTGCTCAACAAAACATAGCCCTAATACATTAAGGTGTATCTATCCAAAGTAGTTTATATTTCTATTAATTTGCATACTAAAATGTAGATTAGGTTTGACATTTCTTTAATACAAATACATTTTATTCTAATGAAAAAATTCGGAGAAAAAATTGAGAAAGAAAATCATTCTGTTTTGTCAGAATCGTTGAAATGCCTAAATTATAAAAAATATTGGCTGTTTTTTAATAATAATAATGTATTTTTTTAAATTTTTTTATAAAAATATTGTAGGTTTAGAATTACTTTTAAAAATAATTCTCTTTTAAAGGAAAAAAGACAACCTCTACGCGAGCAAAGGTCGTCTTTTGAAAAGACGATCTTGTTCCACGTGGTTGAAGATCGTCTTTTGATCTTCTTCGGCTGAAAAGATGGTTTTCTTCGCCATGTACGTTCTTTCATTAAGAAATTGATATTTTTTTATCTAGATATTCAAAAATTTTAAAAAAAGTATGGTGGTAAAACTAACAAAGAGAACTTGAGTTATGAAGATTCTTTTGAGGGAAAGATTGTTTTGAGGGGTGCATTCAAAAATTGATATTTTTGTACCCATGTGTTCAAATTTTTTGAAAAAGGTACAGTTGAAAAGCTACACAGAGAGCTTCAGTTACAGTTGAAAAAGCTACACAGAGAGCTTCAGTTACAGTTGAAAAGCTAACACAGATAGCTTCAGTTTCATACCTGGTTTCACTCTTTTTAGAGTTGTGTATCAAAAGATACCGATCGTCCAAGTTTAGCTACAGTTTTGAAGTTTTCATCCATAACACAGTAAACAATTTTAAGACTTTTTTTAATTCATGAAAAAAGTTTATATTCATTCAAAATTGACATTTTTCATTTCTAATTGAACACAACATGTAGCTTATTCACAATTTTTAACCATGTGCTTGAAAAGTACTACTTTCGAGTTTTGGAAATTTACGGTTTAGGGAACGAGTTTTAAAGTGTTTTTCTTACGAATTTTGGTCCTAAAGCTATGAGGCTGTAGGTTAATGAAACTCCTAAACACAATATTGAAAAAAGAAAGTGAAAAATGTACTTATTAAAAAAATGATCAAAATGATAGTTTTTCGACCAAAATTGGTTGACTATAGTAAACGATTTTTTGACTTTTTTTAATTCACGAAAAAAGTTTATATTCATTCAAAATTGGCATTCCTCACTTCTTATTGAATCAATCATGTAGCTTATTCACGGTTTTTAACCATGTGCTTGAAAAGTACTTTTCGGATTTTTGAAATTTACGGTTTAAGAAACGAGTTTTTAAAGTGTTTTTTCTACGGATTTTGGTCCTAAAGCTATGGAGATGTAGGTTAATGAAGCTCTAAAACACAATATTGAAAAAAGAAAGGAAAAAATGTGCTCATTAAAAAAATTACCAAAATGATCGTTTTTGGACCAAAATTGGTAGACTATAGTAAACCATTTTTGGACTTTTTTTAATTCACGAAAAAAGTTTATATTCATTCAAAATTGACATTACGCACTTCTTATTGAATCAAACATGTAGCTTATTCGCGGGTTTCAACCATGTGCTTTAAAAGTACTACTTTCGTGTTTTTGGAAATTTACGGTTTAGGGAACGAGTTTTAAGGTGTTTTTCTTACGGATTTTGGTCGTAAAGCTATGGGGCTGTAGGTTAATGAAGCTCCTAAACACAACATTGAAAAAAAAAAGTGAAAAATGTACTGATTAAAAAATGACCAAAATGATTGTTTTTGGACCAAAATTGGTAGACTATAAACCATTTTTGGACTTTTTTTAATTTACGAAAAAAGTTTATATTCATTCAAAACTGTCATTCCTCACTTCTTATTGAACCAAGCTTGTAGCTTATTCACGGTTTTCAACCATGTGCTTGAAAAGTACTACTTTCGATTTTTGGAAATTTACGGTTTAGAGAACGAGTTTTAAGGTGTTTTTCTTACAGATTTTTGTCCTAAATCTATGGTGCTGTAGGTTAATGAAGCTTCTAAACACAATATTGAAAAAAGAAAGTGAAAAATGTACTCATTAAAAAATGACCAAAATGATCGTTTTTCGACCAAAATTGGTTGACTATAGTAAACATTTTTTTGACTTTTTTTTAATTCACGAAAAAAGTTTATATTCATTCAAAATTGACATTCCTCATTTCTTATTGAACCAAGCATGTAACTTATTCTCGGTTTTCAACCATGTGCTTGAAAAGTATTACTTTCGGGTTTTGGAAATTTACGGTTTAGGGAACGAGTTTTAAGGTATTTTTCTTACGGATTTTGGTAGTAACGCTATGGGGCTGTAGGTTAATGAAGCTCCTAAACAACACATTGAAAAAAGAAAGTGAAAAATGTACTCATTAAAAAATGACCAAAATGATTGTTTTTTTACCAAAATTGGTGGACTATAGTAAACAATTTTTGGACTTTTTTTTATTTACGAAAAAAGTTTATATTCATTCAAAACTGTCATTCCTCACTTCTTATTGAACCAAACTTGTAGCTTATTCACGATTTTCAACGATGTGCTGGAAAAGTACTACTTTCGATTTTTGAAAATTTACGGTTTAGGGAACGAGTTTTAAGGTGTTTTTCTTACAGATTTTGGTCCTAAAGCTATGAGGCTGTAGGTTAATGAAGCTCCTAAACACAATATTGAAAAAATAAAGTGAAAAATGTACTCATTAAAAAATGACCAAAATGATCGTTTTTCGACCAAAATAGGTTGACTATAGTAAACGATTTTTGGACTTTTTTTAATTCCCGAAAAAAGTTTATATTCATTCAAAATTGACATTCCTCATTTCTTATTGAACCAAGCATGTAGCTTATTCTCGGTTTTCAACCATGTGCTTGAAAAGTACTACTTTCGGGTTTTGAAAATAAACGGTTTAGGGAACGAGTTTTAAGGTGTTTTTCTTACGGATTTTGGTCGTAAAGCTATGAGGCTATAGGTTAATGAAGCTCCTAAACACAACATTGAAAAAAGAAAGTGAAAAATGTACTCATTCAAAAATGACCAAAATGATTGTTTTTGGACAGAAATTAGTGGACTATAGTACACCATTTTTGGACTTTTTTTAATTTACGAAAAAAGTTTATATTCATTCAAAACTGTCATTCCTCACTTTTTATTGAACCAAGCTTGTAGCTTATTCACGGTTTTCAACCATGTGCTTGAAAAGTACTACTTTTGGGTTTTTGGAAATTTACGGTTTAGACAACGAGTTTTAAGGTATTTTTCTTACAAATTTTGGTCCTAAAGCTATGAGGTGGTAGGTTAATGAAGCTCCTAAACACAATATTGAAAATAGAAAGTAAAAAATGTACTCATTAAAAAATGACCAAAATAATCGTTTTTCGACCAAAATTGGTTGAATATAGTAATCAATTTTTGGACTTTTTTTAATTCACGAAAAAAGTTTATATTCATTCAAAATTGACATTCCTCATTTCTTATTGAACCAAGCATGTATCTTATTCTCGGTTTTCAACCATGTGCTTGAATAGTACTACTTTCGGATTTTGGAAATTTACGGTTTAGGGAACGAGTTTTAAGGTGTTTTTCTTACAGATTTTTGTCCTAGAGCTATGGGGCTGTAGGTTAATTAAGCTCCTAAATACAATATTGAAAAAATAAATTGAAAAATGTACTCATTAAAAAATGACCAAAATTGGTTGAATATAGTAAACGATTTTTGGACTTTTTTTAATTAACGAAAAAAGTTTATATTCATTCAAAACTAACATTCCTCACTTCTTATTGAACCAAGCTTGTAGCTTATTCACGGTTTTGTTGTCCGAAATCGCAAGTGCACGAATCGTTCCAAGTAATATAGTAGTGTAAGTATGATTATCGTTCTCCACAGAGAATGAAAGTTACTAATTACCAGAATTCTAAACCTTAGTTTTATCTGAGCAATCAATTATCTGAGTTGTACGAAAATTAAATATGCTATTGACTTGAGTAATTAAAATGATGCAGAAAACTAAACGAAACAATTATGCTTGTGTAGATGATAGAGGTTCTAGAGCAAAGATTTCATCGTTGTCTCATCCTATTCCTTATTAATTTCTAGTTATAAACGCTTGACCCTATGATTGTTGACAAGTTCTACTCGGAAGACTTGTTACTCTCTCTCGAGTAATAACAATATTCATTAAAATGACAATTGCCTATATCTCTATGACAATCAGAACACTTCAACTATTAAGACTGTAGAACTAAATCATGCCACAAAACCTACAAGGATATGTCTATCTCTCATATAAGTTAGGGAAAATAATTAAGGTTCGTCAACGAGAATTGTCTATCGACTTCAACGCATTGATAAAATTTCACACTAAGACTGGCCAAATCCTAACATGTACTTAGTAAGCATATAAGAATTTTCACAATCGAACAAGGAATCAAGCTCTAAACTATTGATCAATAAGAAATAGAATTCAACAACGACTACATCAATACTCTAGATAGAAAAGTTAGTTCATGGAGAAAATCTCAACAATATTCATGTTCGGAAGCATAATCGTTACAAGAGAAATGAAGGAAGAAATAGATGAAAAGAAACGAGCCACGATGAATCCTCGATCTCCCTAGCGTAGCTCTCGCTTCGTTTGGATACTCGGATATCAAGATCTGCTCTCTCCGCTCTCTTTCGTCACTTCGTTCCTCGTCCACGCTCTGCCCTGGTTCCAAATAGTAACCGACCCCCTTATAAATTTAGGTCAATTTCCGTCGCAGCGCCTAGGCGCTCAGTTACAGCGCCTCAGCGCTAGGAAGGATCACCGCTTCAGACTTCGTAGCGCCTAGGCGCTGAAAGGCAGCGCCTCGGCGCCAGGGGGATTGCAGCTTCAGCCTTCGTAGCGCCTAGGCGCTGAGCGGCAGCGCCTCGGCGCTATACCTTCTGCCCAATTTTTACGTTTGGGCGCCTAGGCGCTGAAAGGTAGCGCCTCGGCGCTATCGCTTCTGCATTCTTCATCTGATCAGCGCCTAGGCGCTACAACTACTGTCCATTTCTTCTCATCGGCGCCTAGGCGCCGTAAGGCAGCGCCTAGGCGCCGTAAGGCAGCGCCTAGGCGCTAGGCCTTTTCCATCAATTTCCAGCTGCTTTTGCCCTCCTTTTCACTCTTATTTCCGATCTTCATCCAACTTCCTTCTTTCTTCACCTACACGCAAAATAAGCAACAATTAGATAGAAACAAGAGATAAAACGTCTTCTTACTCAATTAAAACTCTAAAAACACCTTGCTTTAATACGTCAAAGTATCACTTAACAGGTTTTCAACCATGTGCTTGAAAAGTACTTCTTTCGGGTTTTGGAAATTTACGATTAAAGGAACGAGTTTTAAAGTGTTTTTCTTACGGATTTTGGTCCTAAAGATATGGGGCTTTAGGTTAATGAAGCTCCTGAACACAATATTGAAAAAAGAAAGTGAAAAATGTACTCATTAAAAAATGACCAAAATGATCGTTTTTTTTGACAAAAATTGGTTGACTATAGTATACGATTTTTTGACTTTTTTTAATTCCCAAAAGAAGTTTATATTCATTCAAAATTAAATTCCTCAATTCTTATTGAACCAAGCATGTAGCTTATTAGTTTCTGTTGCTATCAAAAAAAAAAAAAAAACATGTAGCTTATTCAGGGTTTTTAACTATGTGCTTGAAATGCACTACTTTCGGGTTTTGGAAATTTACGATTTATGAAACGAGTTTTAAGGTGTTTTTCTTACGGATTTTGGTCCTAAAGCTATGGAGCTGTAGGTTAATGAATCCCCTAAACACAATATTGAAAAAAGAAAGTAAAAAATGTACTCATTAAAAAATGACAAAAATGATTGTTTTTGCACCAAAATTGGTTGATTATAGTAAACGATTTTTGGACTTTTTTTAATTCACGAAAAAAGTTTATATTCATTCAAAATTGACATTCATCACTTCTTATTGAACCAGGCTTGTAGCTTATTCATAATTTTTAACCATGTGCTTGAAAAGTACTCCTTTCAGGTTTTAGAATTTTACGGTTTAATGAAGCTCCTAAACACAATATTGAAAAAAGAAAGTGAAAAATGTACTCATTACAAAATGACAAAAATGATCGTTTTTCGACCAAAATTTGTTGACTATAGTAAACGATTTTTGGACTTTTTTTAATTCACGAAAATTTTTTATATTCATTCAAAATTGACATTCCTCACTTCTTATTGAACTAAGCGTGTAGCTTATTCACGGTTTTC
Source organism: Herpetospermum pedunculosum (assembly GCA_028017165.1). Lineage (NCBI taxonomy): Eukaryota > Viridiplantae > Streptophyta > Magnoliopsida > Cucurbitales > Cucurbitaceae > Herpetospermum > Herpetospermum pedunculosum. The sequence continues at coordinate 4,023,247 of CM051530.1, forward strand.
AACCATGTGCTTGAAAAGTACTACTTTCGGTTTTTGGAATTTTACGGTGTAGGGAACGAGTTTTAAGGTGTTTTTCTTACGGATTTTGGTCATTAAGCTATGGGGATGTAGGTTAATGAAGCTCCCAACACTAAATTGAAAAAATAAAGTGAAAAATGTACTCATTAAAAAATGACCAAAATGATCGTTTTTCGACCAAAATTGGTTGACTATATAGTAAACGATTTTTGAACTTTTTTTAATTCACGAAAAAAGTTTATATTCATTCAAAATTGACATTCCTCACTTCTTTTTGAACCAAGAATGTAGCTTGTTCACGGTTTTTAACCATGTGCTTGAAAAGTACTACTCTCGAGTTTTGGAATTTTACCGTTTAGGGACTGAGTTTTAAGGTATTTTTCTTATGGATTTTGGTCCTAAAGCTATTGGGTTGTAGGTTAATGAAGCTCCTAAACACAATATTGAAAAAATAAAGTGAAAAATGTACTCATTAAAAAATTACCAAAATGATCGTTTTTGGACCAAAATTGGTGGACTATAGTAAACCATTTTTGGACTTTTTTTAATTCACGAAAAAAGTTTATATTCATTCAAAATTGACATTCCTCACTTCTTATTGAACCAAGAATGTAGCTTCTTCACGGTTTTTAACCATGTGCTTGAAAAATACTACTTTCGGATTTTGGAAAAGACGATCAGTATATTTTGATACACAACTCAAAAAATAATGAAACCAAATATCAAATTAAAGTTCTTTGTGTTAGCTTTCCAACCGTACTCTTTTCGAAGTTTCGAAGTTTTTTAATAATTGAGTAAGAAGATATCAATTTTTGAATTCACTTAATCTTCCAAATTTGAAGAACTATAGTCCAACTTCAATAATCTTTATCTTTTGATACACAACTCCAAAAATAGTGAAACTAGGTATCAAATTGAAGCTCACTCTATTAACTTTTCAACCATATATTTTTTTAAATTGTTGAATATCCGGATAAAAAGATATCAATATTTTAATGAAAGGAAGTAGATGCCGAAGAAAATAGTCTTTTGAAAAGACGATCTTTATCCACGTGGAGCAAGATCGTCTTTCCAAAAGACGACCTTTGCTGTCGTGTAGAGATCGTCTTTTAAAGACGATCTCCCTTTAAAACAACATTATTTTTAAAAATAGTTTCAAACTTATAATATTTTTATAAAAAAATTAAAAAAAAGTACATTATTATTAAAAAAAACAGCCAAAAATATTTGTAAACTATAAAAATAAATGTTTCGAATTTGATCGATTTAAATAATCAGCAAATAGGCGCATTTTTTTTTTTTTTTTTTTAATGAAAGTAGAAATTAGACCAGGGATGGGAGATATAATTAATTAATATTGTTTTCAATATAAGATAAAGATCTTATTAAAAAATAATTTAACTTAATAATGTAGTGATGGGCAATTTTTTTTAAAAAAATAAATAACTGATGGGACGGGGATTAAATGTTTGGGCAAATACTACGAGACAACCAACACACGATGAAATCAAACTTTATAATGACCGCTATTTTAGCTACAACCATCAAACATTATCCCTAATTGTTGTCATTATATTAATCATATTTCTTCAAAATTTTCATCATTATTATGTTAATTATTTCTTTAAAAAAATAAAAAAGCGCAAGAATGCATTTTGTTTGAATTTTAAAAATTAATTTTAAAATTGATTGTAGATAATTAAACCAAGGTAGTTGTCTAATTTTAAAGTAATTTTAAAGTAGTATTGTTTGATGAATTTCTTTAATTTGTATAACTAAGGTGTGCCGGCAAAAACAAACAAAGATAATAGTCTAATACTGGTATGTTGTTAACCACAAAGAACTCCAACGAGGATCAAATTAGTAACCAAGGTGTAATTTATGAATTTAAAGATCTTTAATTTGTAAGAACTAAGGTGTGCCTTCAAAACAAACGAATGTGATATTCTAGCACCAGTATGATGCTGACTATAAAGGATTCCGACAACGATTAGAGTTTAGAGAATAGAGCGTGTGTGATTTTCCAGCTTACCTTTTCCTTCGTCGTTCTTCTATATTTGATGGATGAGAACATAACGAATTCAACGTCGTTAGGCCGACCACCTTTGACTTCTTGGATTTCTCTGAAGTTGATTGGGCTTTGGGCCTAGTAGATAATTTCACTCTACTTGACACCATTAATATAATGTCACGTGGGTAGATGATAATCATTTATGAGTTTGACTCCTTAATAGAGTTAGGTAGAATTAGTGTATCAAATTTAACTATGTAGGTGAGATAAATCATCCTTATGTGTAATCTACGTGTTCGACTAAGATGGTTTAGTGAGACTTTCACAATAGCCCGACCCACCATAAGTTAGATTTTGGTCATTCCTATAACCTATCTATCATAGAAATTATGCCACTACGATGTTATATTCATCTTTTAACATGTTTTTATCAAGTGTATATATGACACATATATTTAAGTCTCTGACTATGATGCGCAAGTAAGTAATTATTCTTTTCCAAGAACCATAAATTTCTTGAGGTATATTAATTATTATTTGTCTAACTTTAGAAGATAGTGTGTTTAATTATTGTCAACATGAACATAATTCAATTGATTTAGACACGATCAAGATGTCAAATATTCGAATGTTCATTCTACACAGGAGCGGACCGTACAAGGGACTAGGGGGGCCCATGCCCCCCACCCCCGATTTTTTTTTTTTTTTAATTTTTTTTTTATATATGTAGGTAAAAATATTACTTTAGAATATTTTGTTTTGATATTATATATATTGGCCCCCATAAATTAATGAAAATTGCATTGTGCTCTGATGGTTAGAAGACATGTTTTGCACCATAAATGCATGAGTTCAAAATCTATTGGAGTCACAATTTATACTTTTATATTATTTTATCAAATCTTAAATTTAATTCTTATTATTAGTTTATTTATAAATTTTAAAAACATATATTACACATTATATAGTTTAGGGATCTAATAGACTCAAGCTTTAAACTTTATGTACTAAATTCGTAATTTTTTTTTTCTAATTAATAAGACATCGAGATGAGCTAAATTTTATGATGATATTAATATTATTTGAACTTAGTCAACTTTTGATTCACTTACATATTCTTATCACCAATAATATATTTTTTTAAAGGTCAAGATAACGAACGAGTGAAAATTCAAACGATTTTTTTTTGTGATAATTTTTTTAATTTATATTTACATAAAAGAAAAAAAAAATTGGTCCCCAAACATCAATGTCCGGATCAACCTCTTATTCTACATATAATTTATAATTTTCTCATACTCTTATTTAATATTTTAAAATATGAAGGTCGAACAAATGTAGGTTAAGTTTAGGTTAGTCAAGTTTGTAATGACAAATGAGCAAATAACCACAAAGCCTATAATATTTTACTCAATAATTCAATTTTTTTTAGTAGACAAGAGGATTTGAAATAAAGTTTTGATTGATTTTACATATTCTCATTTAAATGATGATAAGGAAACAAAATTTCTTCATAGCATGAAGCTTCGTTGAATCCCTCAAACACACCCCAATCACAGAAACCACTGTATTAAAAGTATATAATATAAAATTTATAAAGTCATTGATGTGATGTGACAATAACATAATAATAATACTAAATTTTGATTTTATAATTTAAAAAACATATGATTTCACACGGTTGTTTAGAAAAAAGAAAAATAAAGAAATGACCCTGATTTGACATACTGTACTCTACATCGGTTTCCAACTGGCCCAAGCTTACCCGCCTGCCCTTTATATATTTTTTTTTATTTTAATAAATATAAAATTTATATAACCTCGAATTAAAAAAAAAAACATGACTTGCTTTTATAGTTGTCACCGACAAAATTCTATAAACAATTGAAGTGAGACTGAGACTACTATCCGAGATAGATCATAATATTAGTAAACTTTTATCCGAGATAGACCATAATATTGAATTCAAATGTTGTGGTAACCACATTTTTAATATTAGTAAACTTTTATCCGAGATAGACCATAATATTGAATTCAAATGTTGTGGTAACCACATTTTTTTTGCAACGGTATTTTAATTAATACGAGGATTGAACCCATGACCTCTTAGTTAAGAGCACAACCTTATGTCAATTGAACTATGCTCATAAAATTCGATACTTTTATAAATGTATTAATTTACACCTGTTATAAAAATATTAGTTTTTATATGTGAAAGAAATTGAAATTTATTGATTAAACGCCTAAATTTTTATACGGTTGATTCATTTGTATAAATATTAATACACTTTGAAAGTTTAGGGACATAAAATAAGATTGAACTACTGACTTTATAGTCAAGAACACAACTTTATGTCAATTGAGCTAGGCTCGATTTGAAATAAAAAAAAATAGTTAGAAATACATGAGTGAGATAATGGATGACATGTAACTTTTGGAAATATGTGCAAGACAAAACAATTGACCCTCGAAAACAACATGATAAACAAATAAAATATTGTTGACATGTTACGGTCCAAGTAAATGTTGATGTGCCCAAATTCATTATCCTTTTCTTTATCTTTGACCAAAATCCACGTGGAACAAAAATTACACGTGTTAATTTCTTGATTGAATTAACTTTTGCTAATACGATACTCATCAAACCCTACTTGGCAAGCGTTTCTTACCTTTAAAATATATTTTCATATATATATATATATTTATTTTTTTAATAAAGAATCCTACTAAAAAAAAATCATAAATACAAATCTTAATACAAATCTTTGGAGTAGAGAATTCCAGGTCGAAAAAATGAACGGACTTCACTCACAATATAACATACATGAGCTACTTCTCCTATCACCAATCATTTTGTTTTTGTTGATGAAGAAAAATAATAATTATTAGGTGAATATTTAATATTTTAACCAATCATCATAATCACGTTGTATTAAACTTTTATTTATTTATTTTGAGGATTTCGTATTATTTTAATAAATTAGCATTTAGACTTTTTCTCGTACACAGTTCAAGCCTACACGCGTTCCTTACTTTCCAGTTTACACCTTACCGTGTGCCGTCTATTTAATCATTATTTTTATATTGTCAAAAAAAAAAATAATAATAATTATTTTTATAATTCACTTCTTTTCTCTTTTTTTTTCTTTCAAATTTACATAAAATTTTAAAAACCAGAAAGAATTGCTTTTAAATAACGTTTTTTTTTCTTTCTAAAATCATTTTAAGAAATAAACCCAAAAAAAAAAAAAAAAAAAAAATTGATAGTTCAATATAACTTTTGGAACCAAATCAAACTACTTTTCAAGAATCTCAAAAAACAAGCCACATAAATAAAATAAAATGTCACAAGTACAACTTTTTTTTTTTGGGGGCATTTCAAAAGGTAGGGGGAAGAAAGAAGAAAAAGACAATTACCTTCGTTTTGAAATGGAAAAAAAAAATTATATAAAAAAGTTCAATAATATTTTTTTTTATCTTTAATTTATCCATTAAATTTTATAATTTACATGTCATATTTATAATTTTGTCACTACATTTAAGAATATACAACCCTTCCACTTGATTTTTTTTTTTGTTTTTTTGGAGCATTAAGTGAGCTAAAATAGTCGGTGAGTCAAACGTTGACTGAGTTATAATAATTATGTGAGTCAAACGTTGACTGAGTTATAATAATTATGTTCACCCAACTCGTGCCCCAAACTTCAAAACATTAGTCTCAACACCTTCGCATCAACTCAAAGTGAAAATTTGAACGGAATACCTTATAGTCAAACATCACAAGATAAGATAACTTGTTCCTATCTCAACACTCCACAAATTATATGATGGAACTCACATTAGCTAAGCATGTCTTGTTTGTCCAACTACTTTAAACTTTTAATTCTAAAACATCTATCTTTGTTCTAAAGTGACCGACATTACATTCAATAATTTTTTTGAAATGTAATCATAAACATTGTATTAAAAAAATTCTCACTTTAAACAATTTTTTAAAGTGTAGATAAACCAAAGACAAAAATACCCAAACTAAAAATAGAATCTAAATCAATAATATTATAAGTAAATAGATTTGATTGAATATGACATTACAAGTTCAGGATTCATATGTTAAGTTGAAGGAATATTTCATTACAAAATGAGATTCAAACATCATTTATTCGTTACCAACTCACTTGGTTGGCAAGAGAAAGAGATTTTGAACTTTGGAATTGTGTTCAGTTCAGATTCGTATCAATGAATCCAATTTAATTAAACTTACACCAATCTAACTTTATTTAATACTATCTATCCAATATTTAATTGGTATATAGAATCCTCTCCTACATAAAATAAATAAATAAAATATTGGTACGGCCTACTTTGACCTCGCGTCACCCGCTGACATCACACCCGCTCTCCAAGGAACGAGAGTACCGTACTTGGCCTCGAACGAATCGTCCCCTGGGGGCCGACTCCGGAGCCTCGATGAATGAAGTTCACCAAAGCTGGCTTAAGACAAGTTGGCATCACGTCACTCCTCGAGTGGTACGAGATGTGATTGACAAGACAACCTGCCATGACAAGTTGTCATCACGTCACTCCTCGAGTGGTACGAGATGTGATTGACAAGACAACCTGCCACGACTGACGAAAAGGTGGCACAACAGGCGTCCTCGACCCTCTTGTGAATCGGAGAACAACACAGTTGCCGCAATCATGACAAAGCGCGGTCCAGACGTTCGTCCGGGTCCGCGTCCCCACGCTCTGGTCCAGGCGTTCGTCCGAGTCCGCATTCCCACGCCCCGGTCCAGGCGTTCGTCCGAGTCCGCGTCCCCACGCCCCGGTCCAGGCGTTCGTCCGAGTCCGCGTCCCCACGCCCCGGTCCAGGCGTTCGTCCGAGTCCGCGTCCCCACGCCCCGGTCCAGGCGTTCGTCCGAGTCCGCGTCCCCACGCCCCGGTCCAGGCGTTCGTCCGAGTCCGCGTCCCCACGCCCCGGTCCAGGCGTTCGTCCGAGTCCGCGTTCCCACACCAAGGATCGAAAATGTGGGTAACTCATACCCTAAACTCTCTCTCTACTCCTACTAATGCTCGGATCTCTCTAACTTAAGCATCAGAGGCCCATGGACCCCACGGGTGCAAGTTTCCTTTCCCCTCCGTGTACCGGTCCAAGGCACGCTCAGCGGAACACGACGGAAATGGGAAGTCCAAAATTCAACATCAACAAATATTAAATTATAAATTTAGGTGTTAAACTTTATGTCTTAAGATTTATATCTATTTGCACTCTAAATTTAAAAATATCTAATAAATTTTGTAATTTAATCATAATCTTAAAAGTTGTAATTTAAGGAATAGATTAAAAAAAAAAACTCTCTATTTACCATTTTAAAAAATCGGGATATTCTAGAATATTCGACCAGGCAGCACCGAAATCGAAGATAAAATGGCATGCAATTGCAAATTAAGAACAATAAGGATCATAAATATTTAAAATAATATAAACGAAAAATAAATAAAGGGGGAGAAAACCCCCTGGAGAGGCCGAAGAGAAGTCTTCCTCAATCTACAGTTTTCCAATACACTGTACACAAAAGCCAAAAACAAAAACAAAAACAACAAGAAGATTAGATGCATCTAATTCGAGTCAGATCCAAATCCAGATCCTGATCCCGTTTCACCAAAACATCAATTAGAAGCAGCGGATCGATCGATCGTCGATTCGAAGAAAACCGAGACCTAATTTATCCAGATTATACTCCTACTTCTACTTCTCTACCAGTGGCACAATTCCAGACGACGAGAGCAGAGAGTACAGAGATACTTCCTCTTGATCTTCAGGCAGAGAGGGAGAAAACAGAGCTTCCATCGCCTTTCCACATCAACGGCGTACACTTTCCCTTGACAGAACGGGCAAGTTCCTGGCGCTTGTTGCCTTCCGAGCTCTCGCTCTTTCTCGTCCCAAACGCAGGCCAGCCACATTCTTTTCCGATCTCTCTGTGTTGCTTCTACGGCGGCGAGAGGAGCTGTTGCGGCGGAGCGATCTTGGCCGGAAAGTGAGAAAAGAAAAAAGGGTAAAAAGAAAAGTGTGAAACGCGAGGGGCGCTTTTTTAGTTTTAATAAAAAATCAGAGGTGCAAGCTGCTATTTATAGTGAGAGAAATGAGTGCGAAAGATATTGCTTTTTCGATTCTTTTATTTGTTTTTATTTTATTGTTGATTTTTCACTTTTTTTTTTCTTGAATATATAGCTCGATTCTTAAATTCTATTTTTTTTGTTTTTTTTAAGATCAAATAAATTAAGATAGTCCGTGATTACAATAGTGCTATAATAACCTGTAAAGTTAGATGTTGTTGAAGTCGATGTAGTAATTCATTTACGGTCAGTTATAATAGTCGGTGGTCGAAACTGTGGACTATATTATAATTTAGTCCACCCATGACCCAACTCTAAGTTGGTGTCCAAACATTCTCCCTCTTTTTAAATTTATTTTAGGTTAAATTTGGATTTTTCCATGTGTCAATTTAGTTCATAAATTTTATAAATGGTTTGTTAGACTTCTAAATTTTAAAAAATGTCTAGTAAGTCTTTAAACTTTCAATGTTATATTCTGTTACGGGTCACCTCAACATGATGTCATGTTATTTCCCCTAAGGATCTAGGTTCGATCCTAAAGTCCGATTAGAGGACCCGCGAGATCCTCCTCCGATCAGTCCAGAGATCCCTGATCGACCCCCCAAGGACGAGAAGAGTCTGCTGACATCTTTGTCGCTGGTTGCGGGTTGCGGTACGACAATCCCTACAAATTCGTCTAGGACCAGGGTCGTCTCATCTTCATGACAAAGGAGAGTACGAACCTAGCCGATCATCCCATTCTTCATTTCCTATATATATGGAAGTCCACTCTCTATTTGAAGGTACGCAATTCACACAACTAACACTCGCCTTAAGTTTAGAACTCTTCACTGACTTAAGGGGTCAAGCTCCAAACCGGTGCAAGTTTGATCTCATTATTTGCAAGTCGGCCTCAAATCAAACCATCTTGCAACAATCTGAACCCCAACTCTCAAGAGTCCAGATTCTTGCATCAACATATTCAATAGATCTCTAAATTTATAATTTTGTGTCTAACAAGTCCTTCATTCATTCAATCTCTTTAAAAAAAATAATGAGCATATTAGATACGAAATTGAAAGTTTAAAATCCGACATAAATTGTAATTTTATATCTAATAAATCAATCCATTTTTTAGATTTAAAAAATGTAGACTTTTTGAAAATAAAGTTCAGGAACTTATGAGATACTTTAAAAGTTTATAATCAAATAGACACAAACTTAAACAATTAGATTTTTTTTCTTTGTTTCGTTGATAATTTGTGAAGTAGAAGATTCGAATCATATCATATCGTTTTTAGGTGGACTAACTTGTTAACCATTAATTTTTAATAGAACAAGATTTGTAATTAATTCTAGGTGATAGTCTTCATAATAATCATTGGACTCTGCACAAAAAATTAAACAAACAATTAATTTAATTAGTTGAGTTGTCAATGGAAGATCGAGACTATTTTTGCATCTCTTTTAAAAAAAAATATAGACATTATATTAATTTAATTTTATAAAATGACTCGTGTGTAGATTTAAATATTTATCAGTCTAAACATGTGTATCATATTCAATTTTTCATCATTCATTTATAATCAAATAGTTGAAAGAAACATCCATCAAAAAAAAAAAAAAAATAATAAATTGAAAATACAATCATTTTAATTCCATAAAATAAATAATTTGCTGAACACACGTTTTTAACATCGCCATTCTTTTAAACTTTTTGCTGAAAGTGCTTTTTTCTTTGGAAAATAATAATAATAATAATAATTTTGAGCCAGTGTATCAAAACTCAAAAGTTTACTTTTAATTTTATCAAATTGTGCCCAAAATCTGAAAGTGTTTGCAATCTTCACTTTAAATTTGACAAAGTATTCTAATTTTTATTCCTGATATATTTTTTTTTTTTTTAAACATCTTTAAAAATGTATTTTCATATGCTTTCAATGAATTATAAAATATATATGAATGGTAGTGGAAATTAAACATATGGTAAAAATTACAACATTAATATAAATTTAGGGTCAAATTTGATGGAATTGAAAGTTTACAGCGGAACAAGTTTATAAGTAAATATTTATTTTGTTTTTTCACTTAAATGAAACTCTTTTAAGAAAACAGATTGTCCCAGTAATGTTAGCCAAAGTACATACTTTCTCCAATAAGTTTCCAAACAACCCTAATTATTAAACAGAATATAAAATAATTTTTTTTTTTTTTTTTTTTTTTTTTTTTAAATATAACATAATAGAAATTGCTTTTTTGTTCTTCTTTTAGTTCACACATATTGAAATTATAACTTTACTTGAATTGCATCCATATACTTTTTTTTATATCAAATTTCAGTCTTTAATTGTTGTTATGGCAATTTTTTTCCCTAAATAATAATTAGTGGCATTTTTATATAATTAGCATCAGGGAGATGAAATATGTTATTCCTTTTTTTTTTTCACTTTGGAAATAGATAAACCGAAAAGTCACGGCAATTCATCTAGGTTAGGCTAATTTCTAAATTATAATAGTGATCGAAATCTCCGAACTCAATAATATAATACATGTCAATTACTTGTTGAATTGTGTCACTTGACTTAATTTAAATCATTTTATAAAGATAAAATAATAGCATTTTTCAATAATTACCTCGTTTATAATATGTTCCATGATTACTAAATGAGATTCAATAATTACTTAAACATATTATTAATAGTATATGTTAAGTCAAGTCACTAACATATGTCAAAGGGAAGATAGATCCTTGACATGTATATTCTTTCTCTAAAAGTTGGAAGTCCGATCTCACACCACACAATTGTTTAGTTCAAAAAAAAAAAAAAAAAAAATATCAATATATTTGCAAGCAAATAATAACACCTCTTTATTTATTTATTTAAAAAAATAAAAAAAATTAAAGTTATTACATTTTATTCCTAAAAATTATATTTGATTGTATTAAATTAAAAATGTTTTTGAAATAAGTTTTGCTAGGATTGTTTTTAGTTTCTTTTTTTTTATACCGAATAAACATTAATTAAGAGGTTGTTTGAGATATTGAGTGAATTAAAATAATTGGTGATTATAATAGTTTGTGGAGTATAATAGTTGTGAATAGTAAATACTATTAAAGTCAATACAATTATTTTATTGACTTACTTTATTGATGGTGAGTTATAATTGTCGACCAAATGTAGATTGAGTTATAATAACTCAGTCCACCTAACTCGAAGTTAGTGCCTCAAACATCCCATGATGTTTGTTTATATCTCATTTTAATCCTCGACTGTATGACTTATTTTATTTTGGTCCTTAAAATTTTAAAATATATGTTTTAGCACATGGACATTAAAAAAACCAATCAAATTTTATGGACATTAGAAAAAATAATAAAATTTTATCTTTAATCTATTTTTTTTTTAACAAATTGATAACGTTGACTTCAAATATGCATTAATGTGAGGGACTTCTGGATTTTTCTTTTAATCTAATCTAATTTTTCTTCTAACAAATTGGAACATTTTTGTTATTTGCAGGAACTTCTGATGATGTTTGGGATTGGATGGATGTTAACCTTATCAGAGATGACTTGGCGAAAACGATTATTACCTTATGGTGTATTTGGGATTACAAAAATAATGTTGTCAGGGTGAACGTTGCTCCTCCCTTAGTTGATGTCTGAGTTGTTATGAGGTCTGTTAGCAGGTACTGGGAGGAGCTACATGAGTTAGTTGGAGGGTGTGAGACGAAGACAAGATTAGAGAACCGGGTGAGTAGTCAGGTCGAGAGGGAGCCGCCACCGCCAAACTGTTGGAAGTTGAACACTAATGCCCCTTGGAGGGAGGAAAGGAACAGGGGCACCCCATCGGTTGGGTGATTCGTGACTCCCGAGGATCTCCTATTTGTGTCGGTTACAAAATCTTCCATTGAAAGTGGCCCATTAAGGCTTTAAAAGGCGAGGCTATTCTCGTCGGTTTGAGATCAGTCAGCCGTTGTGAGTTGCCTGAGTTCTGTCATCTTTTCGTTGAGTCGAATTCGGCGGAGGTTGTTGGAGCTTTGAAGTGCCCGGGGCTTGAAATTACGGAGACCAAAAATATCCTTGAAGGGATTTCAAACGAAGTCTCGAAGATTGGTTGTGTGTCTTTTGATTATTGTAATATTGCTTGTAACTTTGTTGCTCAATGTTTAGCGCGGGTTGCACTTGAGAACTCTTTTGTTTTACCTTGTTCTTCTTCATCTATAGAAGGATAATAGGTTTTCTTTTGGCGTTCGGAGTTTTCGAACTGGGTTGCCTCTTCTCTCTTTGAGGCTAGTTGTTGTCTGAGTGTTAGTTTTTAATGCAGTTGGTTTTTTTAAAAAAAAGAATAAAAAAATGTGAGCATGTTGAAGAGGAGTTTTTTATAAGTAAATATTAAGTGACAAAATAATGTATCAATGACTAAAATAGGCACTTTTTCAAAGTTACTGAATTAAAATATACATTTTGAAAGTCAGTGGACCAAAACGATATCTTTAAGTTGAAGAACTATGTTATTAAGTAAAAATGGACTAACAAAAAAGGTTGAATATAAAGTCGGTCTAGACTCGTACTAACCAAAGCAAGTAAGAGATCGGCCCACAACAGACTAACTTATGGCTCAAACTGGTCATGGAAAAGTTTTATGCGTGGTCCAAATGTTGATTGCACAGGGTTGACCCAAGGCACCTAGGCTAAGGTCGGCCTTATGCCCCATGGGCCAAAGGAATCAGGATGAATCAAGAGGAGTCTTCCTAGGTCAACCCTAAAATTTTTCTACGTCAACTCTAATATGGTGTACTCACTCACACCTAAAACTTGCTACTACTAAACTTCAATACTGACTTAAGCATGAGAGTTAGTGTGACAGACACTATATTTGTGTTTTTCTAATCTTTATTTTGCAGGTCATCTCGTCTCTCAAGTCTACAAATTCTACAATTAAGTTAAGCGGAAGTATATTATTTTGCCTAAATTAAGACATCAACAAATTGGAAACAAATTTAAAAGTTATGGAATTAAAATTGGGATTGAAAGCTTATAATTTTTTAAAATGAATTATAACTAGGTTGAAAAATTAGAAAGAAAAAAGAAACGTAGTTGATTTTTGTTTTATTATTTCAAAAGTCACGTGAAGGTGAAACCAACTAAAATAATGAATTTATAGGTTTGTTCCTCAACTCCAATCCAAAATTTGAAAAGTAAAATTCATAAAAAGAAAATAAAAATTGCATGACTGAAATTGGAATAGTGTACAAATTAGAACAATAAAATAAAAGTAACTGCAAAAAGTTGTTTTTTCTAGAAAAGAAAAAAGGGAAGAAAAAAACAAAATTGCAACAGATTCGTTACGTGGCGTCGCTGTCAGACGGGAATTTCCACGTAGACGCGAGTAAATCCACGTCACGCCTTGCCATAAAAACAAGAAGCGTAACCTTCTAGGATTTTAGAGCCTCTTTACCAACTCGGCAATCTGTTGGAAAATGACTTCTATTATTTATTTATTTATTTATTTATTTTGTATTTTTCTATTTTATTTTTATGTGAAAATAAAAGGAAAAATAATTATTATTCTGTTTCCTAAATGCCACTTGTGAGTTGTCTACAGAGAGTTCGCCAGGTCAGTTGCCATTTAGAAAAAAACGACAATTTATTATTTTTATTTTTTTAAATGAGAAAATGTATTGAGAAATTTGTATGAACACCTTATTTTCCTCCGTTTTTCAAAATAATTCAAATTTAAAAAGTAAGACAAATTGACATTCTAATAACATTATCACTCACTTATTTTGTTAATATTATTTTTCTTGTTCTAACTCCATTTCAGATATGAAAAATTTCAAGACTTAAAACATTTTAGATTTAGAAAATTTTAAATTTTTTACATTTTTCAGATCTGAAAAAATTATAGTTCTCGAATCGTCACGGAAGAATTGTTGTCTTATTGATGAAAGCCGTCATCGGAGAGTCGTCGACGATAGGTAAATAGGAAGAAGAAAAAACGTATAGAAGTGAGAGAAAAAAAATGTAGGAAAAATAAAATAAGTTTAGAGAAGAGATAGTGGGAAAGCGAGAAAGCTAAAAAATCAGCCACACAAATATTAAAAAAATGGATGATAATGTAAGCAATAATCAATTTGGCTTATTTTTAAAATTCGAGTTATTTTGATTGAAAATTTTCAAAATGTATTATTGTTTGCTTGTTTTGAGAATGATTTTGAAATGATTAAAATCATCAATGTCATATTTAAAATCACTTCAAAATATATGTTTAATAATTTAAAATCAATTTTGATGGTATAAAACTTATATTTAAAAGTCAAATCAAGCATAGTTCAATTGACATAAGGTTGTGTTCTTAACTAAGAGATCAGAGATTTCATCCCCGCATTAATTAAATATCTTTGAAAAAAAAAAAAAATAATAATAATTTTAACTGTCTAAGTTGTAAATTGGATACTTGTTTGAGTAAAAATGTCATTTTACCTATGCAATATTGGATTGGATCTTTCAATTAAAAAAATATTTGTATTAATTGATTTAATTAAAAAATATTACTTTTAAAAGTGGTGAATATTGGGCTTGTTCCACCATCTACCTATTGTCTCCCCCTCCACTCAAAATGTATACTATATTATTCAGTTTGTTTGATAGTTATTTTAGTCCTCTTCCTGATTTATTTACATTGTACCACAATAAACTTTTTTCATTTCTATATAACAATATAATATTATTATATTTTAAAAAAATAAAAAATTATATTAAAACATGTTTCTAATTTTAAAATATGTATTTTTAGATAAAGTAATCTAATTATAATTACTACGGTAAAAAGTGTTTAATTATAAATTTATTTAATGTTTTGTTCCACAATTAAAAAAAAAAAGTTAAAAGATGGAGCAATTAGATGGCTAAAAAGTCTAGAGAGATGAGTGGGAAAATAAAAGTTAAAAGGATAGGAGTACACAAAATTTTAAAATAAGTTAGAGAGAGACTAAAAATATTTATGACTATTTGGAGTGTTGGGTTAATTATTATAATCGGTAGTTATAATTATTTGTAGGTTATAATAGTTGTGAATAATAAATACGAAACTCATATAATTACGATTGTGAAGCCAAACGTAGACTCAAATATAATAAAGTTCAAAATCTCTTGGTTGGAATGCCTTAAATCTGTTATGAACCTCTACGACTGGTTGGTACGGGAATCAGCGAGTCGGGGTCCGGGACTAAGCGCCCTGGTGGAGGTATGGGGGCAACGCTCCTAAAGGAAAAATCTTATTTGAATTTTTACTTATTTATTTTGGATTTTGACCCATTTTGTATTAGGTCATTAGAAGGGTGACATATATAAACCTTCTAATGACTTCAGTGGCCCCTATATCTTCATTTGTAATCTCTCCTATTTCGTAATAATATTGCTATTCATTCTGTCCGTGGACGTAGTTAACACGACGTTAGTGAACCACGTAAATCTGTGTCGTTTTTTTTGTGCTTACTTGTTTTTTTTTTGTTATTGATTTATCGTAACACTCTTCCTCTCCATCTGCCCTAACTTTTAAGTGTTTAATTTTTAAAATAAGTTATTTTAAAAAAAAAAAAAAAAAAAACTTCTTAGAGAGTTTTGGAAATAAATCATGTGAATCATTTTAATATTATCTTTTAGAAAACTGTTTTTTTTTTTTTTAAAACATTTAGAATCCTTCCTAATTTTCAAATTAAAATACCCTTACATTACTTCCTCTAAAATTTTCTCCACCATTGATTATTGTCAACGACTACTATTGTCCACTGTCGACGACCACCGCCTCCGACCTCCAATAATATCACTTTCGATTGACCACCGATGACGACTACTTTTGCTCCGCCGACCTCCGACAACTACCGACGACCACCACCACTCTTACTCAGATATGATATGGAGCACTTAATTAAATCCGTATTAATTTATTTTGATAAACACCTTTTACTTTAATTTAAATAGTTGAAATGAAATAAAAAGTAGAGTTCAAACTTTATACAAGATAAGGAAGCAAATGAAAAAAAAAAAGCTCTCCAATCTACAATTAAAGAAAAGAAGGAAAAATCAGAAATTTAATCCATCAGCTCCAATATCAAATTTGCAACTAGTAGTCCATGTGACTAAATTCCAACCAGATTTGCAAAGCGATTGGGCTGATGGGCGACGAGGTGCGACGACAATTTAGGGATTAGGGCACGTACAACGGGTAGAGATTGTGGAATATTTTAATCTATTTTAAACCATTTTATTTTTTGCTTAATATTTTTTAAAATTATTTTTTCAATTTATCTTGCCAAGTAATTATATAAAATAGACATATCATCCTATCCTATCCATGTGAGTACATAACAGTTCCGAGAACATTATGTTAAGTTAAAATTAAGTCAGAAATCATTTACAAACATGTGGGACTAAAGTGCATATTTTAAAACGTAAGAGACTAAATAGACATCAACTCCAAACCTCGGACAATTGACTTACTCTCTGCCTACAAAATTATGGAGGGGTAAATTCTTTTTGTTTTTTAGATTCTTACCATTGGTAATTTAGTGACCATCTTGTTGTGAAAGACTTAAATGTTGTTATAGCTGGTACATTATTTTTTTTTCTAAAACTTTGAGAGAGAGTGAGAGAAAAAAAAAAGTGAGAGAGATCAAATAAAATTTATGTAGGTTGATTATTGTAAGAAAAAACAAGAAGTTAGAGAGAGGGATAAAATAATGTGTAACAATTTTTTTTTTTTTTTTTAAGGTAAAAATAAGAGGTTAGAGTGAACCTAATTCAACTAACATAGAGAGTCCATGAAATTTGAATAAGCCACCTCCTAATTGTACTTAAAAAAAAATGCGAAAGTAGGAAGACTTATAATATTTTGAAATTTATAGTTAGTAGTCATTTTAAAAACTAATTTCTTATTAATATTTGATTAAAATTCACTCGGAGCACATTTTAAATGATTTAGGTTCAAACATTCACATTTTAAAATGGAAGTGATTTTAGTCATGTCAAAACCACTCTCAACCATACTTCTACTTTTTTTATATATATATATATATATATATATATATATAAATAAGACATGCATGAGAGTGATTTTAAACATAAATAAGTCTGAGCCTTTGATTCTTTGGGTCTGCTCGGCCCAGGTCAATGATGAGGCTGAATTATAACTCAATTAGTTAAGATGCCAATAATAATTCATTTTTTTAGAAGGTCATTGGTTAGAACTCACTATTCTTTATTGTATTAAAAATAGATTGAATTTCACATCAAATAAACACTACTAAAATAATTTATAAATTATTCACTAAAAAATCAGAGTTTTAAATTTTTCATCCTGGATATTGTAAATATATATATATTATTTTATGTCCTAATTATTATTATTATTTTTGTTGGACAAGATTGAAGAGTTAAAAATTATGGGTTGAATTATTACCTAGAAAGAAATTTATTATTATGTACTAAAAAACATATATATTATTATTATTAATAATAATAAGATAGTACAAAAATTCACATGTTCACATATAAATAATAAATTCATATATATACCATCGTTTTTGAAAAAAAAGAAATATATATATATATATATATATATATATATATATATATATATATATATATATAGGTGGTAGGCCTGCTCCTCTTCGTCATAGCCCTTATCCATCCGTCATAAATAGACGCCCGCAAGAATCAAGATTGTACAAACACCCACCAACAAATTTCAAGTCAATAATTTTTCAAAAAAAAAAAAAAAAAAAAAAATTCAAGTCAATAAATTAGTTGTAAGAATATAATAAAAATCAATATATTACTATATTAAAAAGAAAAAAAGAGCAGTTATTTATAATTTATATGAAAAAATACTGCTAAAACACATATGAGTTTCTTTGATAAACTTTGTTTTTGTATTTTTGTCTTAGGTTTTTCATTAGAATAGGATGAATTTATACAACCCTAAACTCCCAAAACATATAGGAAAACTAACTAAATGCTAACTAAACACTAACTAGTTTCCTAATCCGGTAATTCCCTAATACCCTCCCTCAAGTTGGAGCATGAATGGTCACAAATGTCCAACTTGAAAATAGAGTGGGAATAAGATACAATATTATAAAAAAAAATTGCAGCCTCCGAACGCGGGTCGGTGTTGCAAACTTCAGGTCGATGCGCATTGCATCTTCAATTTTCCAAGAGCCTCCAAACATGGGTTGGTGCTCCAATCTTCAGGTCGATGTCAATCATGACATCTTTCAATTTCTGCGGGCTTCGCATCATCGCTTGACCACGCAATATTTGGAAAAAAATCTGCGAGCTTCCGAACGCGGGCCGGTGCTCCACAAATCAAATTCCAGAGTTGTTGAAGGAGAGGACGAAGAATTTCCACCTCAGTGTTCCCTTCAGTAAATCGAAGGAGAGGTTTTCGCCTCAGTGTTCCCTTCATTCATCATCGTCGAACACACCATCATGTGTGCTAGATTGAGTCACCAAAGACCCAATTTTTTTTTTTTTTTTTTTTTTCATTTCGGACAGCACAACACAGCCATTTTTTTTTTTTTTTTTTTTTTTTTTTTTTTTTTTTTTTTTTTTTTTTTTTTCGGACAACCAGTGTCAAGAAAAAAAAAAATAATAATAATAATAATAATACTAAACACTAACTAGTTTCCTAATCCGGTAATTCCCTAATAAATACGATGTCAATTGTCAATAATATTGGCTTTGCTTCATCATAAAATAATAAAAAAAAAAATTACCCATAATGCATGTGCATTAAAAAGCAAACAAAAACAGATTCTTTGTTTGTGATTTGTAAACGTCAAAGCTTACGTTTCACCTTCTCTTCCACAATTTTTCTTCTTAATAAATTAAACTAGATGGGTATTTTAAAAAAATATAAATAATTAGGTTTCGATGTTAAGAAATGATGGAGCTAAATGAAGAAGACAAATTTTTTTTTAGTAAAATAGTCAAACAAAACAATATTGTAGTAACTACATGTTGGAACTAAGAAATTCTAGGTTTAATCCAAATTCATCCCACTTATTTAAAAAAACAATATAGTAAAATAATTTATTTTACTTTTATTTTTTTTCCATTTCAAAATTTCTATATATTAAGTTCAAAAAATGATCAAACAACCATTTGATGCAACGAGTGAGTGAGCGCATCACCTAGATAGTCCAGAGGTTCAATCTTGTTTAGTGCAGACTTTTAAAATAATTTATCAAACAACTACTTGACTTAGATAGCCTAGAGTGGAGTTGATCGATCCTGCACATGTGCAAATAACCACACACGGGTGCATGAATTTAAATGTGTATCCTTGACTAAAAGCATGTTTGAGAGTGATTTTGAAATGACCAAAATCACTTTTTTAAATTTTCATACTTTGATTATATATATTTAAGTAGTTAATTATATAATGGTTTATTACAATTTCATTATTTGATTATATATATTTAGATAGTTAATTCTATTAAATTTTATAAATTAATATAAATATTATATATATTAATATTTTTTAAATTATATTTACATGAATATTAAATTATATTTAATATAAGGGAGAGGAAAAAAATAAGAAAAAAATAATTCTGTAAAGAAAAAAAATTATTTAGTTATATATATAATTTTTTTTCATTAATTACTTAGTAAATAGTTCAATGTCAAAATAATAACAATAATAATTTCTCAAATATAATTTAATTTTAAAATCACTTCCAACCAAACATTAATTATTTAAAATCACTTTTATTATATCAAAATCATTCAATCCAAACATTAAAATGTTTGTATAAAAATAAATTTTACAAAATCAATTGTTATTAAATCTCTTATTTTAAAATCAATAATTCAATCATCACTCTCAAACATGTCTTAAGAGGTCGAGGGTTCAATTTCCGTATTAATTAAATACTTTTTGTAAAAAAAAGTATTTTTTAAAAAAAAACATTAGTTCATAATGGAGCCTTTTATTTTTCTCTATCTTAAATTATTGTTTAATATAAAATTTAGCCAATTTGAATAATAACTTGGTAAAGAAGTTTTTTGACCTAATATATACATCCATACATATATTGATTTTTTTTTCATAATAATATAAAATTAAAAAGAAATGCTTCCAAAATTGAAGTTGAAAATGAACCAGGACCCATTCAAGAGTGACATTTATAAATGGGTGATTTTGAACCGACAATAAATTGGCAACTAAAATGATGTAGAGATCAATTGATTATTTGATTATTCCAAGCATTATTATTTTGCACGTTGGATTATTATTTTGCACGTTGGAATGTGTTTGTAATTTGTATGAATCACAATAACTCAAACTCCAACCTACAATTTTTTATTATTTATTTATTTATTATTTTTTTTTTATTTTTTTTTTTGTGAAATCCAGCATTCACCTAAAGAGGATGAGAAAAGAGATCAAGCAAAAGCAACTAGAAGCAATCTCAACTGTCGAAGACGTGACCTCCTGAAGGGCAGTGGAAATTAAATGTCGATGCTTCCTGGAATGCATCCAAAAAGAGGGGCGCAATTGTGTGGGTCCTTCGAAATTCGACGGGAGCTCTCATTTTGCCGGTTGTCGCTCGTCTCGAGAGGATTGGGCAACATGTGTGCTTGAGGCTCAAGCAATCAATGTGGGTATCAAGTCTATCCCAATTTATGGATGACTCCCAGTTCTGATTGAGTCATATTGCTTACAAGTAATTAAACTCATCAAAGGAGAAGAAGATGACCTCACCGAGGTAGGTTTGCTCGTTGCCGAAATCAAACATCAAGCGTTCCAGCAGGATATTGTTTCCTTTGACCATGTACCGCGCTCCCAAAATGGAGCTGCAAATTTTTTGGCTTGTCATTCTAGTGCTGAAGGTCTGTCAAATGAATGGGGAGAGAGCCCACCTGAGTGGCCCGATGCTCTCCCGATGGATTCTCGAGCTCTCTAATTTTATTATGTTACATTCTGTATACAAAAAAAAAAAAATAAATAAACTCAAACTCCAATATTTTCCAATTCATTTTCTCGTTTTATAATATTCATATCCTAATCATTGCCATTTTTTTAGTAATAAAATTTTCGAAAAAAATAAATTATAAAGATAAAATTAGTGGAGATGAGTATAAATTTATGTGAGCAATAAATAAATAAATATATATAAGAGAATGGATAAATAATGTTGAGGCAAACCAAAACCACCTCATAAAAACTGGTTGGATCGAAGTAGCTCGAACATTCTCCATCCGCCTACCAACTTTCTTCTTTCTTTTACAAAAGATAAGATTATTATCTCATTCGACTCTAAAAGAGCCTTAGAAAGGTTGACAAAACTAGAAAAACCATGTACTACACATATAAATTACTTTGAATAGACTTATATTATGTTCTTCTTTTTTCTTTTTAAAATTTGATAATTTATCCATAACTTATATATGTATCTATTAAGCCGTGTGAATTCAAAAGAAACTACTAAATAAAATGATCAACAATAGTCAATCTCAATTGATCGAAGTCATATGTTTTCGATATAGAGGAAACAAAACCCAAAAATAATAAGACAATTTATTCAATATGATTACCTCTTAATAACCGTAGATCAAAAAATATGTCTGCTTTCTAATAATCATTGGATAAAAAAGCGAATTACAGTAATTACTATGACAATTTATCTATGACACACTCAATAATGCAAAATTGACAGTCACATCGTATCTATTTCTTCAAACAACCTCTCAAATAAGTTAACCAATTAAAAAGATAAAATGAGATACATAAAAAGTTACACGAATACTTAACTCAACTCTATAGATGATGTTAGTGGAATTTAATATGCCTAAAAACTTCTTGAAATATTAAAACAAAAAAGAAAAAAAACTCATGGAAGGTATTTCTTTCTCATGGATTACCCATTGAGAAGAAGAAGAAGAAGGGAAAAAAAAAAAAAAAAAAAACCAATAATAAGATAAAAAAAAAAAACTGAAAAAAAGTTACAGAAAGGACATTTTGGACATTTTCCTTCTGGTTTGAATGGATCAGTTGAAGAAGAAGCCCTAATGGCGATTCAGTCCATGAAAGAAAGCCTTATGATTTGGGGCAATGATGAGCCCATAAACCCATTTTCAATGGCGCCATCATCTTCCTTCCCGCCCAAGCTCAGCCTCACGTCGGCGCCTTCTTCCCCGCCAAATCCCACGCCACGCAAGCTCGTTTCGAAGATCTCCCTCAGCCATTTCTCGAACACGCTGTTAGCGAACGAATCGGATTTTGATGAAATCGCTTCCAATACTCTCTCTTCCACGCTGAAATTCGCCAGTTTCTGCGATCCGAAGAAGACCCCTTCGAATGATCGGATGATCTTCGACTTGAACGATTCTCTCTGCTCTCTTCTTGATGATGGTGTTTGGTTGAAAACGAAGCGGTTCTGAATCGACTCGAGGAATTGCTTCTCGATTTGGTGGTTGTTTGGTGCGGATTCTGGATCGCCGTCCACAGGTATGATGTTCTCTGTTTTTTCTACTGGTTCTTCGTCTTCGTCGGCTTTGAGGTTTAGGTCCAGTTTGTTTGAGCTTGATTGCCTCGATAGGCTTCCGTTGATTTTCACTGTTTCGATGGTGTTTAGGTTTGCATCTTCTTCCTCTTCTTTGATTGTTCTTTGATGCTTTGTGTTGTTTGGGGATTCCCATTCTGCTCTTCGCTTCTGGTCTAAACTGAGCGCTCCAAACCCAGAATTGATAGCGATATTCAGTGTCATTGGGATTATGGAATCTGTATCCTTATACTTTCTTTCACCTCTGGTCAAAATGAATATGAATTGGCGAGTATTTCCACCTTCTATTTCTTCGAATTTTCCACTCTGGAATCTGTCTGCTAGGAACTTCATGAATTGAGTATCTGCCTGATCGATGTCTTCGACTAAGATTACTAGTTTTTCTTGTGTTTTCATGGCGTTTTCGAGGACTTCAGAAGGTGGGGTTGCCTCATTGTAACCTCTCGCATTTAGCTTGAAGAGTAGTTCAGTAGACCCAAAAATTGATTCCGCAATTGCTCGAGCTAACCTTCTCTTGCCAATCTGGTCATTCCCTTCGATCATTATCCAAGTCAATTCTTCATTTGTTGATTTGAAACTAACTAGTGCTTCAGCTACTGATGGAATAGTTTCTGATTGCCAAGGCACGTTCTCTTGCAATGATTTGCTTAGATGATCTCCTTGTGTCATTCCTTCACTCTTCTTCGAAATTGCCAATATCTTTGGATTTTTGAACAGAGAATCGCCTAGAGAGAGAGAAATGTTTAGTTCCTTATTATCTTCTTCTATGTTCTTGAGATAGTCCAAGCTTGGTGCTGCATCATGGTGTTTATGCTTTTCACTGTCGAAATTGAATTCAGTTATGCAGGATTGTTGCCGCCTAAACTTAAGCATCTGATTTGAACTTCGTGACAGTTTCACTGCCGGTTCGGTGAAGCAGATTGTATTTGAATCTTGGAAGATGTTGTTGCTGGTCGAAAATGGATGTGGCCAAGTACTGAGGAAGTTACTTCCACTGGAGCTTTCATTGTTGTGCAATGTGGACTTCTCTTGACTCTGAGGACACAAAAAAGTAAACCATGTTGAGATGTTAAATTAAGACCAATCGTTCAAGCGGTTTTTGGTTAAGATCATAAAAACTAAAGCCAAAAATTGCAAATCAAAACTGATCACAATGTTATAACTTCTTGAATAAGATGTTACATAGAAACTAATACGAATAAGTTATCATCCAATGTCTAGCAGAGACCTTTCTCCAATTTTGAGAAAATGGATATCTATAAAGGCCTGGATCCCATGATTTTAGTGGGTTTATGTGAGTAGGTTCTTGCCCAAAAGAAAGATTAAACCAACTTAAAAAATCAGTCAAAACCAAAACTGAATCAACCAACATTTGTTAAACAAATTGATCCGACCTACTCAATTCGATTGGTTTTCTCTACATGACATTTGACCTATCAGTTTAGTTCTTCATGAAAGAGATTGGTTCTATATTTGTACCTTAAGATGGGATAGTTGGGAGCTGAAGGGCTGCAGCCAGGAAGGCAACTCTTTCTGCTGGCTTGATTTTAATTGCTGAGCTTCCTTATCATGATTGGAAGAGCAGTCGCAGCAAGTGAGCTTGTCTTGGGCCTCTTTACCAATGCTGAATGGCTTTGTTTCCCACACTTGTGATGGGTTCTGGGAGAAAGGCATCCTCGAGCCATGAAGACTGCAAAACAGGCAAGATCATTGTCTCATGAGGCTATGTTTATGCTTCAAGTAGGTATGGCTTTATGGAATTATCCATTTAAAATATGTTTGCACAAAAATGAAGATTTACAACTTGTTTAAAAGGTAACACTCATTCATTATCTTACTCTGCCTATTTATTTGTTATAATCTATGCACTAATATACACAACGATACACATGACTTGTAGAAAATTATGGCGTGTTTGGAATGACTTGCTTAAAAATACTTTTTTAAGCACTTCGAAAATCATTTCACACAGACCCCGAGTCTGTTTAGAAGATTTTTCATCCATTTTCTGATTATCTTTAGATGAAGCACAGGTGAAGGGGAGTCGAAGTCATGGCTACAATGTAAATGTTATTCCAACGCCGACCTATTGCCAATCTCAGAGGACATGACTACTAGTGATCCGATAAAATAACTATCCATTATGATATCATAACAAACGAATCATTTTCAAACAAAAACTTCAGAAAATCCAAAAGGAGCCTTCATAAATGAGAGAGAAATACATACCTGAAACTGTGGAGGCTTAAGCCAAGTGCTCCATCCGAGGGAACAGGAACTGCTTGAAGATCCCACCGAGTCTCAAGAGTTGGCTGTCTCATTTGACATCTCATGTAAGTCTGATAACTTGCTGTTCCCACTAGCCACAACTTTGTGCAAGAAATGTTGTGGAAAGATATTAGCCTCGCAATTTCTTCAATTACGTGATCGATTTGGCTGTAACCAGAAGCTTCTTTGTTAGAAAAACTACTTTCCTCTCTTTCTCTATCAATTGTTTCAACCATCCATTTTAAGTCTCCTGTATATATTATGGCTCCCCACCCTCTCGATGCAAGGGAGTCAATGTTCCTTCTCAACTCTGCCACCTTCATTTCAACGTCTTCCCTTTTCATAGAGCTCAAGGAATCAGGGGATAGCAAAAATTCAATAAATTTGGTTGATTTTAGTTCATTTGGAACCTCTCCTCTCGCTACTCTCCCCATAAGCTCTGAAATTACACCTTCAATAATTGTTATGGAATCACCAATTATGACAGTGTTCTTTCTCTTCCTTCCAAGTAGTGCCTCAAATACCAACTTGATATCTAGCTTTAAAGAAGAAGCAGATTCAGCAATAACATTAGTGCTGGATACTCTCTTTTGTGGGGAAAAGGGAAGTGGGTTTTGCTCAGAAGAGCGAGTCAAGAATTGATTCTGCCAAAAATCCCCTGGATTAAAAATCATGTTATCTCTTTGATCAGAATGATGATCAGTTCGAGAAGGAGAAGAAGGAGAAGAGAAGATGCCACCAGAGCTACCATAACAGTGAAAAAGTGAGGAAACAGAGGAATCCTCTAAGTTACTCTTGACAAGAGTACTGGAAAATCCAGCCTCTCTCATAACCCTACTGACACTTGGGTCATCCAAAATGGAGATTATAAGCTGCTCCAATTCTACCTTAATGGCTAAAACTGGCTGATGTTGTTGTTGTTGCTGCTGCTGCTGCTGCTCTAGGCAGCCCCTTCTCTGGTTTGCCTGAGCTCTTTTGAGTGCTGCAATGAGTGCATTGGAGAGAGAAGGTTGGCCATGGAAAAGAGGACCAGGTGTAGTTGGAAGTCTATTGAGAGCCACATTGAAACAAAGCTCAAGAGCTCTGCAATGGAGAGGATGTGAAGTTTGATGTGGCTGAGACTTTAGACATGCCTGCCTCAAGAGGCTGCTACTCCTTGAGCTGAACAAAGTAACAGCCACATGGAGAGGAGTGAGCTGAGCATGGCCTCTCCTTCTAGCCAAGCTCAGAGATTGCTTCAGCACGGAAGCAGCCTCCGGTGTGAAGGTCTGATTCGCTGCACAACCCCCCGATCGCATCACTTACCCGAAATCCCACCCCCACCAAGTTACCCTTGAGCAAAGAAAAGAAAGAAAAGCAAAAAAGAGGTTCCTTTCCTTCCTTCCTTCCTTTTTCTTTCTTTAGTTCAGTGAACTATCTCAAATTTGCAGAAGCTTTCTTAAAGCTGGCCTTCTTCTTCTCTCCCTCAGCAGAAAAATGGACCTTCCAATAACCTTGAGTTGATGTTGAGTTGAGAGTGAGTTTAAGTACTTGAAATATGTTAGGCTTTAGAAAGATGAGAATGGACCAAATGCTATTCTTTTTATACTAACTTCTCTATGTTTTGTTTTGGTATGAAATTTCTTCTATTTTGGCTTCTCTCTCTCCCTCTCTCTCCCCCTTTTAGCCTGTCTTTCTCTTCCATCTCACTCATTTCTTTAACTTACCTCTCTCCTATTCTCCTGTTATTTTTCCCACTTTTCCAAGTTACTTTTATTTTTTAACTACAATTTCACAATCAACCACCTTATTGAAAAATGATGTACTAACCGACAAAAAAAACTTAACACTTAATTAATCCTAATATCTTTTGTTTTAAACATCAGAAACTTACATAGTTTATGAAGAAAACAAACGTGTAAAGAATCAATCATGGAATTAATTAAAATGAAAAGTAAAATATTGGAAGAAAAAAAATAAAAATAATAATATTTGCATTATTATGTCAGAGGAATCAAAATGTGATGATTGTATGTGATTAATGATCAAGTACTTTATGATATGCTGCAAATTCTTTTGGTTCAAATTAATGAATATTTGATCAGAAGGGGTCCATGGAAATATGGTATTCACATTCATAAGAGCTTTATTGTGACAGAGAGAGATTAGAGTTTGAATTTTTACACATCAGCCTTTGAAAGAAGGAAGGAAAAACAGCAGGAATTCAAAAGAGGTACTACTAAAGCCTTAAAGGTGGAAGGGATATTTTTCCAATTTTTTAGAGCAATAAAAGATTTTTTTTTTTTTTTTTTTTTTTTTTGAGTGTGTGCTTTTCTTTCTTTCTTTCACTTTTTCACTTTGATTCAATGTTTAATTATCAATGTGTTCTTTATATGTAATAAAAGATGCAGAATGTTGGAATGTTGTCGAGAAAGAGCAAATAAAGGGCATTGCGTCTTACCAAATATTCTAGTAGAGTAGTGAACACACCATTTTATTCCTCCCCACCCCATACAACTATATCCTAAAACCCCTCTCTCACTCCTACCCTACTCGGCCTCTCTCTAGAAATTCAAACGACCAATGACTTAACCGATCTCGAGGATCGTTTATATCGCTTTAAATTGTTTCGATATGTTTTTTTCACAAACAACTTCATAGCTACACCTACACATGAACTTTTCTTTTCAATATTCGTGGTATCAGTCTCCCCATGTCACTACACAATGGGGAGGTGTTGGGGACATCAACTAAGAGTTGGGTGGACTGAGTTATTATAATTCAGTCTACGTTTGACTCACCGACTATTATAACCCACAATAGTATTTACTATTCACATCTGCAGCGCCCCAAAAGTCTTTCATAGCTTTCAACTAGGAGGGTCAAACTTGGACTTTGAAATTATTCCAAATAGTCCAAGTTCTTACTAACATTGATGTTCTTTTTAAGATATTCAAATCACTAACCCATTTATTGATATAAAGAAGAGAATGAAATCAAAGAAGAATCTCTCAAAGAAAAGAACAAAAAAGAAAAAAAGAACAGCAACCCATTTCCATTAAGACAAGATTCAAACATTATCAACACTTTGTTTTTGAAAATTATATGCAAAGGAAGGAAGAGCAAAACTCAGAAGGCCACTTTTGGGTCAAAAGTGAATTAGCTTATGGCTTCCAAAAATTGGGTCTCCAAGAACCTACACTTTAATCTCTGTCACCATATTCAAGCTTTCACTTTCATAGTCAAACTCATAAATTTCCTCCCCCATTAATCCCCATGCAAAAACCTTAGCTTTGTATTAATAATGTTAACTTTATCGATACACTTTGGATCCTCCAACATCGTGACGCACAACTACTACATTCCTCGTTTCGTTTGAGAACTTGGTTCGATGTTTTCCTCGACCTTTTTCTTGTCAACTTACATTTTGAAATGTCTCGACTTTTTTAAAGTGGGTTTGTGTTTACCCTTAATATGAAGAAGCTAGAAAAGAAGAGTAATATTATTGTGTTTGAATGACAAGAATTTTACAAATCATTGGAACATGATATTAGGGTTTTAAGAAAAGAAAACAAAAAATACAAAAGTTGTTGGTTGAGAAATCATTGGAACATTATACTGAAAATTTAGAGAAAACAGTGTTATTATTAATTGATTTCCTCTGCCTACAAGAAAAGTATCAAATTTCCCTTTTAAATTTGATGATCCAATGACAGATGATGGAGTCCAAGGTTGTTCAATCTTATTTCTTTCTGAAAATATTAATGATTTGGTCTGCATTTAACACAACAGATTGTCAACATAAAAAGGAAACAACATTAATCAAAAGTTATTAACTGTATGTTTATATACATTTGGAAAAATCCATACTAACTTGTCCAAAACAGATTTCACATCCCAATGCCAATATTTTTTTTTTTTTTTTTTTTTTCTGGTTAAGAACAATAATTTTGATGAATAAATCTTTTTAAATAGTGAAAATTTCAATTTTTACCCCAATTTTATCTTTAAACTTTCATTTTCTTGAATTTAAATAATAAACTTAAATCTTCAAAACTAAATTTGACAATTACTCATGAACTACCTAATAAATCAAAAAGACTAGATTATGTGAAGGAAATGCTCAGACCCATTTAAGAAAATAGTCAAAAAGTAGCTACAAAATTGAGTAGATAAAAAAAAAAAAAATCCAATTATTTACAACTTCGACATAATTAGAAATGTACTAAGGTTAAATTAAAAACTTCTCTTTAAGAAGTGTGAAACCAAGCATAGCTCAATTGACATGAGGTTGTGGTCTAACAGATGTCTAAACTTTCGATTTTGTGTTTAATATAATAGAGTTTTGTGTGTAATAGGAGCTTAGACTTTTAATTTTTTTTATTCAATAGATCCGTGAATTTTAAAAAATATATATGGAATAGCTCAATTACTTATTAGGATCTATTCAAGATGAAAATGAAAATTGAAAGGACTTATTAGACATAAACCTTAAAATTCAGACACTAAACTTATAATTTAGCTTCATTTAACTATAAAGAAATTCATAACTAGTAAAAATGTTTTTTTTTTTAAATAATTAAAACTTAATTAATTGAGAGTATTGATTGACATCTTACCACTTATAAAATTTAAAGGTTAAAGACTATCTACATAAGTGGTAAAAATTGTAGTTCACACTTATGTGTATTTAAATTGCTGGAACCCCGGTTCTAGACTATCTAGGTTAACCCGTTGTATCAAGTGATTGTTTTAGGTTAACCCGTTGTACCAATAATTTTGATGTGTTATATAGTAAACTTGATAATAGGTGAATAAATTTAAAAAAAAAAATTAGTTGTTGAAATGTAGATGTGAATGTGAAGGGGATTTATATATAGAAGTAGAACAACAAATTCTTGAAAATAGAAAGTGGGAGGAAAAGCATTTGATGCTGAAAGAAAGGAAATAAATTCTCTTTTTACTACTACCATTTGACTGTCAGGTTGAAGAAAAAAGTTTCAATGTTTTTTTTTTTTTTTTTTTTTTTTTTTTGAAGAAATAAAAGTTTTTTCAATGTTGTTCATCATTAATGTCTTATAAAGATTTAAAGTATGCAAATATACACACTATATATGTCACCAACTTATATTTCAACAACATAATAATGATGATGATAATATTAGTAATAATAGTAATAATTTTCTAAATATCTCACTTTTTTTTCTACATTTAATCCCAAATATACTTTTACCATTTATAAAACTGTCATTAATTTAGGGCTAAATATATCAAACCATCCTTAATTTTTCACTTTTGTACTTAATCTCTTCAAATTTTCAATTAAATCCTTTAGTAGAAAAATATGTTAATAAAAAATTAATGTCGCCATTCAACTATTGATCTCTAAGCATTTAATCGCCCCCACCAAATACTTCAAATTGTTGTTGAAAAGAGGAGAGCATGGCTCAACCCGAAACAAAACCCTTAAAGCTATCAAACTCGCAAAAAGATAAAAAGTTCGAGAGAACAAGATCCTGAGCGGTTAGATAAGCAACTGAAGCATTAGAGAGCCAATACATTATCTAGCTGATTTACATCAGCAAATGATAACAACCACCCAATATAAAGAAATAAGTAATATATATATATATATAGGGAAATTGTAGTAAATGACAATTTAAGACTTATTGTTTGCAAATATAGCATGTTTTTAAAAATTTTGCGGATATAGCAATTTCTATCGCTGATATCTTATGACTGATAGAAGTCTATCGCTGATCACCTCAGCTTTTTATAGATTTTTGTCAGTGATAATAGTCTATCAGTGATAATAGTCTATCACTGATAGAAGTCTATCAGCGATATAATAAAGTCTATCAGTGATAGAAACGGGTTTTTTTGCCATATTTGCAAAACATTTTAAAGTTTGCTAAATTTGCAATTAGTTTGGGCCTGATTGCTATTTGTGCAACCAGCCCTATATATATATATATATATATGCTTCGTTTTGAAAAGAAGGCATTTTTTTAATAAAAATGATGAAAATTGGAATTAAATTTTACGAAGATTTAGGTGGTAGGGTATTAGGATTTAAAATTTAGGGTTTGGATGAAAACGTCATTTTAGATTCTAGAATTTGACTATTTTTCAAACAAAAAAACATATTTGACCTTTCTTTTAAATGTCAAATAAAAATGGTTCTTTGTCGAGTTGTTCGACTTACAAAAAATTATATTTAATTTGGTATGCAATTTGGACATGCAACTAAGAAGAAATAAAACTTGTAGATGAGTGGATTTCAAATTTTGTTTATCAGCACGTTAGATTATAAATGTGAAAGTGGCTTGCGAGTGATATATAAGTGGGTTATTACGAAGAATAACTTTCTTACCAAATAATTAATCAACACTAACCACTATCAGTTTTAGCATTTGTAGGTGCAAGGGTCAGGATTGAGCGAGATTCTTTTTTTTCAATTTTTTTTTAAACTTCAAATTTGGGTATCTTTATAGAGAAATATTTCTTAAAACAATGTCGAAAATATTTGGGTATGTAACCTATTTCATACGCTTTTTTCGTTATAAAATATTATTAAAAAAACAACAATGAGAATTTTTAAGGATGATCAAGAGGATATGAATTTGTTAAGATCTGGTCAAGATTTGCAACCAGATTTCCATTTAAAAAAAAAAAAAATCGATTCGGAGTGTTGCGGAGTTTATAACTCTTTTTTATTTTTTAATTCTTGTTTTTTTTTTTTAAATCTTGATCTTGAATTTATTAAATATTGGACTTTGAGGGGGAGAATGTCACCTGCGAATGTATAGTTATGTGTATTTGTCGCACATGAAAGAGTATATGCATTTTAAAATGATGAATCTCTGTATGCAGTGAGTAAATAATGAAAAATGATTTTTTTCAAGAAGTGGCCAAAATCCTCTCTAATTGCTACTTTATTCTTATATTCTTCATATTCTTGATATTCTAATTTTTATTTTTTTTTTAATCTAAATCTAGGAAATATCCCATCACACAAATTTGAATAATCAAAGATAAAGATATCAATAGTGTTTTAATCAATTTTTGTTTGTTTTAAATGAAAATTTCGTTGCAAATCTTAGCCAAATCTTGACAAATTCATATCATCATCCTTAAAAATTCTCATTGTTGTTTTTGAAGAATATTTTATAACGAAAAAAACGTATGAAATATTAATTGATGTTACTTTGAAAGATACTCAAATATTTTCGACATTGTTTTAAGAAATATTTCTATATAAAGATACTCAAATTTGAAGTTTAAAAAAAATAATTGAAAAAAAAGAATCTCGCCCGATCCTGGCCTATTGTACCTAAAAATGCTAAAATTGATAGTGGCAAAAAAACAAGATTAGTATTGATAAATTGTTTGGTGAGGAGATTATTATTTATTAAGATTATCATACGAATCACTAATTGATGTGTTATTCTTTGTCGTACTTATTTTTACTCTTTGGAGTTATTATTTTTTAAGGTTGAACACTCCATGATGATCAATTTTACTAAAATTTCATGGTATTCCAAAAGCTCGGAATATTGGTCCTGATAACCTCTAAGTTTATTATCTTTTCTCTACAAATAATGTTTATTTCTTCAATTCGTTTTAAAAAAAACAAAGATTTTGTGCACTAAGTTTTTGATATTCAGCAATCGTGGTAAAAAAATCCATTTCAGAGGTAGATCAACCGCGACTCCTTCGAAAAAAAAATTGTATCATTCACATACCGATACTTGCTTCGAATAAATCATATATTAGGATAAGAGCAAAAAAAAAAAAAAAAAAAAAAAAAAAAAAAAAAAAAAAAAAAAAAAGGGAGAAAAATGATTATGGGTGTAAAATTTTGAATCTAGAAAAGAATTTAAGTTCATTGATGAGAACATAATCTTTGACATTAAAATTAGTGTTTATGAAAATATGGGAAGAAGAATATTCAAATGATAGAAATTAAGCTTTATTAAAGTAATGGCACTAATTTTAAAAAAATAGAAAGAAATATATTTAAATAGAAATATAATCTTTAAGGAAAATATAAAAAAGAACATCCACATAAAAAGATCGATCGCCAGCAGCCTCTATGGATCTCTCTGGCTCACCTTTTCAAGTAACCTTTGGATTCGCACTGCAAAACCCATCACTTTTGATCACCAAAGATTCTAAATTTTTCTTTTTTTTAATCTTTTTTTTTTTAATCTAAAAAAAAAAGAAATTGAAGGCAGCTTTCATCAGTTTCAAATTCTTTTATATCTACTCTCTGTATCAACTTTTCACTTTTGCATGGGAATTTTAGGGCTTACCTACCTCCTAGAGGATGATCGTTTTCATCATTATGTTCCGTCCTCTATTCCTCTTTTCGGAACCCTTTATATTTATTTTAGAGATAATTGTACAAATCATCCCTGTACTACGAGATTTGTTACAATCATACCCTTGAATTTCTAATTTGATCGATTGTACTTTGTTAAGTGCTACAATCAACTCTTTCGTTGTTAAATTACCTTTTAATTGGAATTTCATGACTTCACATAGTGTGACTCACACGTGAATAGGAAATAATTTCTTCAATTGTACTTTGTTAAGGGCTGCAATCAACTCTTTCGTTGTTAAATTACCTTTTAATTGGAATTTCATGGCTTCACATAGTGTGACTCACACGTGAATGGGAAATAATTTCTCTCGATGCGACAACTCTGATAATGTTTCATAGTGTTTATTTCACGAACCTTTAAAAGAAATTGGGGCTGGACGAGGAAAAACTTCTTCTATATGTTTTTTCTTTTTCTTTCGTTCTAAAACGTAAAACTTTTTCTTTTCTTTACCAGATATGTCAATCAATGACAAGTTTGTCATTTTCTATTCACGTTTGAGTCACACATGTGAACCCGTGAAGTCAAAATTAAACGTAATTTACCGACGAAGGAATTAACAAAGTAAAGGAGGATTGATGAAATTAAAAATTATAATTTTCTCTTTATTTTAAATGCTTTTCTTTTTCTAACATCAAGGTTCTTTTCTTCTCCAAATAAATAAATAAATTAATTAAACAATATAAAAATTTACTGCCGGCACATGGAAATTTGCTATTTAACTTCATAAAGATACGACAGTTGAAGAAAAACAATTTAAGAAAAACTTTCAAGTGAGCTATAGATCTGTGCTTTTGAATAAAACACCTTCAGGCTTCAGTTATTTATTAGCACGTTTTTTCAAAATACTTTAATTAGCTTTTATGTGCTTTTGAAAATTTTCTACTTTTCAATTCATAGTCAAATGAAATGGTAAAATTTGAAAAGCATTTTCAACCCCTCAAAAGCGTTTTTAGTCTTGAAAGCATTCTCAAATGCAACTTTGAATAAAACCAAGCAACAAATCCAACCAATCTCCAATGAGGTTTAATCATTCTGAGTAATAAAATAAAGCATACATTAAAGTTACTATTCACTCCACATTTTTAAATTATAGAACTAAAATCCAAGCATTTTATTTTGGAATATTGAAGAACACTAATCTCTAGACTAATAATAATACAAGAATCAAGCATTCTAACAAAGATCTTGTTCAATACAAACATGGTTGGTTTGGGATTCAAAACAAGTGTTATTGAGGTTGTTGTTCATGTTCCCACAGAATTTGTTCGTCGATCTTGGTCAGCTTTTCGTCGTCTAGTCGTTTCCACGTCCTGATCCTCTCGACTCCCATCCAACTCTTCTTGCCCTTTCCAAGTTCTGCTACGATAACCCGGCCTCTCCTTGACCACCCGGGCCTCCCGTAACCATGATATCCAAATCCTCCGCCATAACAAAACCATATGCCATCAAGATTCCCGCAGAAATCATTGGTGTGGTCATGACCCATGAACACAGCTTTCACATCTCCCATGGCGACTAAGTTCTGTAGAACTCCTGAATTCACTGAAGAACATGCCACGCCCTCCTGAAATTGGCCGACGATCTTTTTATAGAAAAGATCCGGAATTTCTGGGATCGGTATATGGAAAAACGTCATGGCTGGAGGCTTCCCTTGGGGGAAAAGATCCTGATTTGTGCCCTGTTAGTGTGTGACCTGCAACATGTTAATGAAATCTAAATCTAGGAAATATCCCATCTGGGAATTGCAATAAATACCATAACCAACATCTTTTTTCATGCTTCTCAGAGATAAATAAATATATAAAACAAGACAAATTTGAATAATCAAAGATAAGATACCAATAGTGTTTTAATTTGGTTACAGGTTACGTTTTCCAGATAAAACATTCTAAAACTATTCTACTATACCTGAAATCTTTGAGAAACATCTCTGAGCCACTGAAGTTGGGATTCCTGAATCCATCCATACGTTTGGGCTCCTTGCACCATAACTCTATCTCCACTGTCCAGAAAGTAAAGATTGAGGACGCTGGAATTTGCCGAAGGCGAACCCAGAGCACCGTATACATTAATATCATAATTCCCAAATCCATCGATGTTTCGTATCATCTGATTTCCATTTGATGGAAAGTTGCTGACTGGTGGATTGATTTGTGATACTGAATAATCCATGAGGGAAATGAGAGACATTAACTCTTCTCGAGTCATTGTAGACTCTTGGTCGTGATTTCCCAAAATTGCCGCCCATGGAACTTGATGTTCAATAACAGGACCGAAAGCTCTAAACAAGGATTCGGCAGCATCATTAGTGCTTGGCCCAAATATGTTGTCACCTGGTCAGGGACCTAAGTTAGATTCGTTGCACACGACGGCAGTACATACTACTCATTTATGGAAAGAGTTTCATATAATTATAATCCAAAAGAGTAAGAAGCCAAGCACTAGAGTTACACAATGGACCAAAAATGGGAATTTCTTGAAGAAAATTTGGATCAGACTCACTAAATAATTGGTTCGACCAAAATAACCAAGGTTAAAATATAAGTTCAGCCAAGTTTTCACAGAGAGACGTTAACATACATACAATGAACAAACGTAGTACTATATTAGAGACATAGTATTGCATTCTGGTTGGGCAACCTGATTCTGGGACAACCAGCCTACCCTACCTCCCAAGTATCTCACAGATTAAATCCCCTTTTCAACTGTAATTATTATGCTGTGCATCTCACAGCCCAGTTAACACTCCTTCCCAATAAATGGCTACCCTAAACCCTAGAGCTTCCACAAAATATCCATATAGTAAAGTGTTAGGTATCCAAGTATACCTGCAAATAACAACAATATACCAGCACACACAAGTATTGCAAGGAAATGTATCGCCTATATATTGATAGTTCTTCAATATATAGTGATCTCTATTATATATTTATTTGTAAGCAACCAAAAGATATTAGGGTTTTCCAACTCTTCAAGAAGATGGAAAACTCTCCCACAGACCAATGTCTATACCAAATGAAAACCTAACTTCCTTATCAAGCACTCCTCTCTAAATAACAGCCAAAAACAATCTCAATGGTCCCCACTCTCTAACAAACTTTGTCTCCCCATAACTAACATCATGTCTACTCAGAATTACCCTTTTTACCCCTCCTAGAGTATGTTTGTACAATCGGAGGTCTCACATTACCCCCTGGGGTCAAATACACCTTGTCCTCAAGGTGGAAGTCCGGGAACTGTTCTTTGATAAACGGAGTTGATTCCCACGTCGCATCACAAGCTTGCAGCCCTTGCCACTGAATTAACCATTCATCGCAATCATCCTCAGTATTCCAGCGAATGCCCAGCACAGATATGGGTTCAGCCTTCCACTCATAGTCTTCAGTCAGTAGGGGCGGTCTGCTTTGCACCATCACATTCATGCCTTTGTCCTTCTTTAGCTGTGATACATGGAAAACGTTATGAATCAACGTACCTTGGGGCAACTCCAAGCGGTATGCGACTGTCCCAATGCGTTCCATCACCTTGTAAGGCCCAAAGTATTTGGGTGTTAGTTTCTCACACCTTTTCTTCGCTAGGGATCGTTGGCGATATGGTCGAATCTTCAAATAAACCATGTCTCCTATTGCAAATTCCACATCCCTTCTTTTCTTATCCGCCTGTTTTTTCATTCTATCTTGTGCGTTGCGTAGATGATCCTTAAGAAGCAGCAAGGCACGATATCTTTCCAACAATTGTTGTTCCAAGCCAACGTGTCATTCGTGGTCTTACGATCCCCATATGAGATGATGGATGGTGGTTGTCTTCCGTACACAATGTGAAAAGGGGTGGATCGGGTGGATGCATGAAATGTGGTATTATACCAATATTCCGCCCATGAAAGCCATTTCTTCCATTTCTTCGGTTGTTCGCTACAAAAGCAACGCAAATATGTCTCGACACATTTGTTCACGATCTCCGATTGCCCATCAGTCTGAGGATGGAATGCTGTGCTTCTGCATAGTTGTGTCCCTTGGATTTTAAACATCTCGTTCCAAAAATGGCTGACAAATATCTTGTCGCGGTCAGACACAATCGACCTAGGGAACCCATGAAGGCGGACTATTTCTTTCACAAAGACTTGAGCTATATCCTTGGCAGAGAAAGGGTGTTTGAGAGCGATAAAGTGTCCATACTTACTTAATCTATCCACAACTACGAGGATCGAGTTGAAGTCGGCTGACTTGGGCAGTCCCTCGATGAAATCCATGGCAATATCATCCCATATTCTATCCGGAATTGGAAGAGGTTGCAACAACCCGGCTGGAACCACAAATTCAGATTTGTTTCTTTGACAGATTGCACATTTGGCTACATATTGCTGAACATCCGTTTTCATTCCTTACCAATACAATTCCCCTGTCAACCTTTTATATGTGCGAAGAAAACCCGAGTGTCCTCCAATGACTGAATCATGAAACGTATGTAAAATAGTGGGGATAAGGGAAGACTTACTTGATATCACCATCCTTCCTTTATAACGTAGTTGTTCTTTGTCCAAGGAGTATTTCGGATAACTCAGCGAGTCGATTTTGAGCTCATCAATGATTGTCTTGAGGGTGCAATCACTTTCAACCTCAGCTTGGATTACATCAACATCAATAATCGCAGGGGCAGACAATGTACACAACTCCACTATAGGTGGCATTCTTGACAATGCATCAGCTGCCTTATTCAGTAATCCGGGATGATATTTAATCTCAAAATCGTAAACCAGCAGCTTAGTGAGCCATTTCTGATATTCTGGTTGTACCTCTCGTTGTTCCAACAAGCTTCGTAGAGATCTTTGGTCCGTGAGGACTGTAAATTTCTGACCCAACAGGTATGTGCGCCACCTTTGAACAGATAGTTAGGTATCCAAGTATCCTAACCTGCAAATAATAACAATATACCAGCACACACAAGTATTGCAAGGAAATGTATCACCTATATATTGATAGTTCTTCAATATATAGTGATCTCTATTCTATATTTACTTTGTAAGCAACCAAAAGATATTAGGGTTTTCCAACTCTTCAAGAAGATGGAAAACTCTCCCAGAGACCAATGTCTATACCAAATGAAAACCTAACTTCCTTACCAAGCACTCCTTTCTAAATAAGAGCCAAAAACAATCTCAATGGTACCCACTCTCTAACAAACTTTGTCTCCCCATAACTAACATCATGTCCACTCAGAATTACCCTTTTTACCCCTCCTAGAGTTTTGTACAATCGGAGGTCTCACATAAAGTTCGAGAATTTCAGAAAAAAACAGCATTATTTCCAAACAATGATTGGCAATATCACTCCAAAGAGGTCGGTAAAGGATAAATGAGATCTACCCTTCATAGGCTGGTATAATTTGGTGATGATAATATATAATTTCTTAAACCAAATTGTGGCCAAAAGAAAAACAAAAATTATATTTAATGATAACCTTTACATTTA
This sequence comes from Herpetospermum pedunculosum, assembly GCA_028017165.1. NCBI lineage: Eukaryota > Viridiplantae > Streptophyta > Magnoliopsida > Cucurbitales > Cucurbitaceae > Herpetospermum > Herpetospermum pedunculosum. Next base: position 4,062,048 of record CM051530.1, read on the forward strand.
AAAGTAGCTGGGGAACTAAAAATATCTAGAATAAGTTAGAATTGTTAAACAGTTGATGGAATATACTACCGATGTGATTGGATGGGCTAGATCATGGGCAGGAATAAGGATTTGGTACATCAGATACCTTAACAGACTTTGGCATACCTAATTAAACTTTATAGACCTTCAAGCTCTTGAATTTTCTGGCTCAAGTTTGATGCCATTGGATCAATGCCCTGTCATCCCTTTACAAAGGTATCGAGACTTATTGCAATGTTTAACTAAAATTAACCCCCCAACTATTCCTATTCTCCAAATTTTGATAAAAAATCTGCAACGCATCATGAAAGCAATACTTCTCACTTTAGCTGCTGCTACATAGCTTCATTTTTTTTTTGCAGAGAATATTCCTTATCTTCACCCTCCAAATTATACATTCACCCTTTTATTTAATGAATTGACTCTTACCCATCCAAAAGAAACAATAACTTTTTCTTTCCAACAAAATGCCAATCCAACTCTCTTTCATCCTATTATAATTCTGAGACAAGAAGACCCTAATTTCAAATGACAACCAAGCACAGCCATCATTAAATAAATGCATCATCAGTTTGCATAAACAAGAGCATTTGGTAACAAAAGAAATATGGATGACCAACCTATATAACAATAGTTGATTTTTGTATGAATCAAACCTTGTAGAAACGCCAGTTCTTCAATATGAACTTAAATCATCCACAATTACAATAAATTGAAACCAAAAAACAGAATTTACAGAACCAGAAAATACAGACTACACCATTTATACAAAAGCCAGCAAGATGATACTAAAGAGAACTTCAACATAAAGAAAAAAAATTAAAGAATAAAAAAGGACCAAAAATTGAATACAACAGCAGGGTTAAAAAAACAACCTGTAAATGCAATGAAATCAGGATTTTCAGCATCGATCATTCTCTTGAAAAACCTGCTGGTATTAAGATCCGAACAGTGTTCGAATTCGAAATCCAGCACATCCCGGCACCGCGTGTTAACTCCATTCGCAAAATGCATATCGGCGACCTTACAACCAGAAAAAAAGAAACCCCATCAGAATGAGCTCGAAATTGAATTGAAAAGTGAAACAGAATGATGCAGACCTGTAGAATCTTGAAGGTACCATCGGAACGAAAGCGAAGAGGAAGATCCGGGCTCCTCTTGATGCGAACAGTTTCAAATCCTACAAGTAACTTCTGGAAAACGAGAGAATGTAGGAGGAATGTAATCGAAAAGAGAAATCCAAGATAGAGAATGGAATGCTTCCATTTCTCTGCAACAAATTCCATTGATTTCCAGTGGAGGAAGAGAACTACGAAGTTCAAACTGATTCATAGGTTTTGGATCACTGTACTGTTTCGATTCCTTTTGAAGATTCAACCGAAAGAGATGGAAGTTAATACAGAAAATTATTTATACAAATGAATAATAGTCGTTGGGCTTCGTTGAGATACTATACAGGCCCATTAGGCCCAACCCATCTACACAAAACTTGTACATGGGCCTGGTAAAGTGGGCCCAGTCCATTTCAAGCCACTAGACCTCCAATTTTGGGTATTAGGTATAATTTTTTTTTAATACAGGGTGAATATCCAAATATTTGGCCTTTTAGATGAATATATAATCTTTAATGATGGAGCTATGTTCTAAGGTTGTTATAATCCGTCAAAGTGAGTATAAGTTAGCGGTAATTGACATAAACTTCTTCATTTGAAGTTCTTGAAAATTCAAATCTCCATACATCTCGAAAAAAAATGTTTATTAAATAGTAATTTTCGACCAATCACTAATTGTTACGTTGTTATTCATAAATTAATGTCAAACTTACATTTGAAATTTGTCAACATGTGTTCCAAGTTAAATTTTAATATAAAATTGATAAATCCAAAATAATATTCATCTAAAAAGTTATTAAGAAACCCAAATTCAAATCGTTGAGTCCATAATTTAAAATTGAAATAAAATATGTAATGTGCTTTCCTTATTTTACCTTAAAAGAATATATTTGGTAAAGTCACTAGTTCCCTTATTTTACCTTAAAAGAATATATTTGGTAAAGTCACTGGTTTGATGAAAGAGATTTGAGGACTAATTTTAAAGTTGAATTAATTAGAGGAGAGACAATTAGTTTCACCTTAAAAGAATATATTTGGCTAGAAAGAGACAATTAGTTTGATGAAAATTTGAAAAAAAAAAAAAAAAATTAATATAAATACAAATTCAATTACCGTATTAAATATATTTAAAAAAATTGTGTGAACAATTTTATAATCCGAATTCATGATGGTCTCAATTTGATTATTATTATTTTTTGGATTTGATTGAATTTGTTCGAATGTCATATGTCACATTGAAAACCCATTTATTGTGGCGTACGTATATAGACAACGTGCTACCTGGAAAGCTGCAATTTAATAAAATCATATACTTTATATAAATACTTATTAATTATGTCTTAGATTAATCATTATGTCGTCATTTACATGGTTTAATAATATAATAAGCTTCATATAATATTAATTTAAGAATGATATAGCATAAATATGAACTAGTAATTATGAAATATTAAGTTACTTATAAAATGAAAAAAAAAAAAAAAAATTATCACTTTTTTTTTAGTTTCTCTCATATCTATTATAATTTTTCTGATTTACTGTTTATTTTTTTAGTTTCTCTCATATATATTATTATTTGTTTGATTTATTAGTCTAAAAGTGTCGTAATTTTGTCTTACTTCAATGACATGATGTATGTATCGATTAAAAGATTTTACGTTTAATCTCTATCCACTCAAGTTAAAAAAAAAAAAAAAAAAAAAAAAAAAAAAAAAATTGACAGATATTTTGATATTTTATAATTTTTGTTTTTATTATTATTCAACCATAGCACAATGAGAGATTAAATCATTTTTTTTTTAAATAGTAATTTAATTTTGTCCACCGAGTTAATGCTCAAATGGCGTATATATATATTAATAACATCTAGAGTCAAAGATCCAATTTAAAATTTCTTAGTCTGTTTTTATTATTATTATTATTATTATTATTATTATTATTATATTTTATTCTCACTCGAAAAGTTGTGAAAAAAATTGACAAGCATTAAATTGAGTCAAATGTATATATTTGATAAATTTGGAATTAAAAAAAAAAAAAAAAAAAAAACTTTAATTAGGATAAAAACAAAAATTATTTTTCGGTGGTGGAGGGGAGAGTCGCAGGTTAGTTTTAAAAATAAGTTTTTTTTAAAAAAAAAAAACATGAGTTACAATTATAGTCTATGAATTTTGATAGTTCAAGTTTATTTAGTCTTAAAAAAAAAAGTAAAAAATCTATTTAATAATGATAAGAAATGAGTCTACTTAATCTATAAATTAAAAATGTCAAAGCGAGCATAGCTCAGTTGACATATGTATGAGTTGACGACTACGAGGTCTGTGGTTTGAATCTCCCTATCCCTAATGTACTAAAAAAAAAATCTATAAATTAAAAATGTTTCAATTACCATTACATTTTTTTTTTTATTTAACAATAGTTAACGTCAAACTTGTTATTTAAACGTTAATGTGACATGTTGATAGAATTAGTAAATGATGATTTTGTACCGTATTATTAAAAAATAATTGAATAAGATCAAGGAAAATGAGTTGCAGCAAATATAACCAAATCGTCAAATAAAAAAATCCAACCAAAATTCAAACATACTTGCTGAAAAGCAAATCACACTGTAATTTTAATTCACATTATGATTATGTATTTTAGAATTAATACATGAAAGATTAAAGTTTACAATTAGTTTAAGGAGTTTGAACAAAAGACAAATAATACTCCAAATGGTTTTAAAAGAACCATAAAAAAAAAAAAGCAAATGTATTCGTGGTTGGATTCATGATTACACAAGATTTTAATTTTTTACTCCTCGAAGAAATCACGTTTCAAATTTCTACCTTTATTTCTATGTGGAGAATGAGAAAAATATCCTAATATTCATCAAAAGCATAAACCATAACCTCCTCCAAAATTGAAAGCTTTAGTAATTGTATTTCGACCCATCATCAAAAGACAAATAATAAAGTCAGAGGTGCACGGACAACGTCTTAGAGTTCAGGCACGACGAATCTGGGCAGGCGGAAGGTATGCGCGGCAGGCAGAGGTGCACGGACAACGTCTTAGCGGTGGAGGTTGTGCATAGCGACAAATTTGAGCACGAATACGTCTTGCACGAACAGATCGAAAGTAGACTAAGGCTAAATGTGCACAGATCTGGGAGATTTTTCTTCGAAAGTAGACTAAGGCGTTGGATCTGAACAAGTAGATCAACGAGAGAGTCAATCGGCGGCGACAGAGACTAAAGGAATAAGAAGATAGAAGGTTAAGGGAGAAAGACGAGGGAGAGAGAGAGAAAGAAAGAGAAAAAAATGTGTGTTTTTTTTAAAAATTAATAATTAAAAAATATATTTTTTAATAAAAATATGTGTCACGTCAGATTTTTATTAGACTTACTTTAATCGAAAAATTAAGGGAGGGACAAAAAAAAAACGTACAAAATTCAAATCTAAGTAAAATTGTTGAGTTTGAAAGTTTAGTCACCTAAATACTACCAAACTCCAACCTTAGAAACCAACCATATAATTCTTCCTATTTTTATTTTTATATATTTTAGTACGCTTAATAGTTTGGAGAATTGTAAGAGATGTCAATTTAGAATAAAATAATTAAAAATATAAACTGTGCGTATAAATGTGACTGAAGTTGATGATATTCCACAAACTTCTTCTTACCATCCTATGCAGACAAGGTCAAAGAGTGGTATTTATAAACCAAAACAACTGGATCATTACTTTTATCAAATAGAGTGTGTTCAAGAGAACCATAATATTGAACCACACTCAGTTCTTGAAGCTTTGAGTTCAACACAGTGGAAAGAAGCTATGGAATTTGAAATGAAGGCTTTGACAAAAACAACACATGGACACTTGTACCTTATTCCACAAACTATAATTTGGTCGGTTGTAAATGGGTCTTTAAAGTGAAACGAAACTCTGATGACAGTGTGCAAAAGAATAAAGCAAGACTCGTCGCAAAGGAGTTTCATCAAAATCTCGGTATTGACTACACCGAGACATTTAGTCCAGTTGTTAAATCATATACTATTAGAATTATCCTTACACTTGCAATGTCTAAGGATTGGAGAGTTAGACAACTTGATGTGAACAATGCCTTTTTGAATGGTTACCTTGAAGAAACAGTATTTATGGTGCAACCTCAGTTCAGTTTTAATAAAGTATTGAACTTTCAGACCTAATTTATATTTTGATACAACTAATCCAAATTCTAAGTGAGAGCAATCAGCATGCCTTTACTTCAAGAATTGTAATTACTTGCTCCAACTAAACAGTAAATGTTGGGTTGATCGAATGGTGAATGAGAAACAAATTGAGTTATTGCGATTCAAAAAATTGAATATACACTCTTTACTATTCTAATAAGAAATTAAAAATTAACAAACCGATCATAGTATGTTTTTGACTAAGAGTTATTGATTCAATTCTCGCATTAATTAAATATATTTTACAAAAAAAAATTATGGATTCAATTCTCGCATTAATTAAATACATTTTACAAAAAAAAATTAAAATTAAAAGGTATTTTAAGTAATGCAGAAAATGAGTTATGCTCGGTTTGACATTAACTCAATGGCTTAATAAGAAGGAGAAAAATAAATGACTTTTTTCATTATATATTATTTTTTAAGGTTTATTTGGTTTTTAAAATTTTAAACTTTTAAGATGTATATTTCAAAATTTAAATGTTTAATTTTGGTTTAATCATTATTATACCTTCAATCTTTGCCCTACTTTTATTAAAATCAATCTTAACTTAATTAGTTTATTATAGACTTCAATATATACCTACGTCAAAAATTAATTTTTTTTTTTTTAAAATAGCAGGTGAGATTTTCAAATTTTTGAACTCTTGATAATTCATACATTATATCCTAAATTTGACCCATGTGAACATTATGTAAGCATGTTTTTTTTTTTTTTTCATGTTTTTTATTATTTAATTTTTATTTGAATGAATAAATGATGTAGTTTTTAGAGCAAATAAAACTATTATTATTTTTTAAAATACTTTTAAAAAAAAAAATTAATTCCAAACTTGACAAATATTATCAATTCAATTTTTAAACCCACATTGCCAGTGTGAATATAACTCACAACTACATCATTTAATCCTCACCATCTCTTCTCTATCTCATTCTTTAGAATATAACTCACAAAATAATGATTGGGGAAAATTTGGGTGGAAATCTAAAACACCATCTTTGAAATTAGAATATATAAGTAGTTTTTTTTTTTTTTTTTTTTGCTTTTGCATGAGTTTAAATTAAATTAAATTAAATTCAGTTAAATTTTTTTTTTTGACAACATGTTGGGGGTGGGGATTGAACCTAGGACTTCATGGTCACTAGGCGATACATCATGCCGTTGAACTATGTTCTTGTTGGCAAATTCAGTTAAATTAATGAAGGGTTAACTTAACAGTTCTTACCACCAAAATCTCTAGACAATACATATGAGGAATAGTCCCAACACCTTTTTTTTTGGCATTGTGAGATAATAAAGAATTGTTAGAGCCCAAATTCCTAATAATCATAACTTAAGCGGTTTGTGTAACAAGAATAACTGGACTATTCAGGAATATTGAGACTGATTTTTTTATCGTAGCTCTAATGAGGACATTGAACGAGCAATGACATTGGTGGGTGGAATTTGGTAGATTAGGAACCAAATAAATCTTCCAAAACTTACAAGTGACAAACCACTACATCAACTCTAAGCTTGACGTTTTCACTTCTCAGATTTCAAACTCACTTGATGACCATCATAGCCATAACAGAGGGAAATGCATAGTACCGACCATTTCAGCAGCTTCGGTTGGTGTTGCCAGAGATGACTGGCTCCCCCGGTGGCAGACCAACTGAAACTCAACGTCGATGCTTCAGTCAGCACCTCCAGACATAGAGTTGGCATGGGATGGGCTCTACGGGGTTATAACGGATGCGTCTAGTTGACTGGTTGTAGTGCGATTGCTGGATGCAGAGAGGTCAATGTCCTTGAGGCGATGGCGGTCATCGAAGGTTTGAAAGTGGTGATAGCTACATGGCCAAATAGGAGTGAGAGGCAAATTGAGGTTGAATCAGACTATCTTGAAGTTTGTCTTCTCTTGAATGAATCTAGGGTCAATCTCATATAAGTTACTCATTACATTGATGAGGCGCTTGCTCTAAAATCAGCATCTGAAATTGTTTCTTTTCTCCATACGAATAGAGGACGAAATTGAATGACCCATTTTCTTGCTTCGAAGGCCATGACTGGAGAAATTTCTGTCTGGTGGAAGGATCTTATTCCTACCAGTGTTATTACTTTTCTTTCTTTTGGTATAGTGTCGTAAAGAACAAGTCAAGGATATGTGTCTCACATTGGATTGAAAAAAAAAACTTTATCTTAGAAATGACAACTTTTTTTCAAACTTGCACATGAACAACGTGAGGTAATGGTAATCGTCGGATTTCTCATATCTTTCTAATTTATTTTCTCTCTTTAATTTTACTTGATAATTATATCAATTTTAATCCTAAACTTTAGATTTGATTAAATTTAGTTAAATATTACAATTTTAATCATGAAATATTTAAACTTATGGTATGGTAGGTTTTCGTTCAAAGAATTGTTGAAGAAAATATTTTCATGTGCAAGAGAGTTAGTTTTAAGATCAAGACAAAATGACAATTAATTTTATTTTTTGTTTTTTGAGTTAAAATTTATAAGTGTCGGACAAAGCTTTTTACATGTCAATTTTATTATAATTAGTGCAGTGAATTAGTAAAAAGTAGATAGGTAGTAAAACTTAGAAATTTTATCAAAATTTAAGGCTCATTTTTTATGAAATTAAAAATTTAGGGTTAAAATTGATACAAATTTTTAAATTTATGGATAAAAATTATTTTTTTCTTAAAAAAAATTAATAAAACGTCAATAAACAACACTAACAAATAAGTCAAATCTCATAATAATTATTATGGCTTTTAAAATTATATGGTTTGTCAATAAGAACCTATCATTTGCAACAAAAATGCATTTTTGGTCTCCTAGGTTTGAGTTAGAGTTCTATTTGGTTTCCGAAGTTTCAAAACATACACTTTAGTCTCCATATTTGCTAAATCATTTTAAATGGTCTGTAACTTAACTCTAACTTAACGGAAGGTTGAGTGGACCGTTAAATACTGACATAACTTAGATGACAAACCAATTTCCTTTAATTACATGACAATTTAATTGAAAAAAGTAATAAAAATAATAAAATTAAAAGGCTAATTAGTTATTTTAAATTCATTCTTTCTCTCCTCTCATACGTGTCCTAGCTACCTTAGATTACCAACATTCTTCTTCAACAACTCCTCGATCACTCGTCGACCTCTGTCAGCCCGTCTTGTTGTCGTTCGTCGTCCCCCGTCAACAACCGCTTACCCTTTCATCGCCCGCCAATCGTATGAATCTAAAAGCACCCCAAAAAAAAAAAATCATCATCAATAAATTTTTACAGCAGAACTAACCATGGCACATGATAATTTGGAGATCAAGCCAGCCATTGATGTTGGGATGTTCTGCAGCAAATTAGACTAAAGTTTTGAGATAGGAGATTTAAATCTTCAAACATTTACATTTGTTCATATTCATCGTATTAAAAAAAATAGTGTTTTTTTGTTGGTTTGTTTCTACTTTTTACCACATTGACCAAATTAGAATAAAGTTTTGGGATAAATTTAGAAAGAATGTTTCAAAAGAATTAAAAAAAATTGAAAAAATAGGAGCAAGGCCACGACGTGTTCATCAATGTGCCGTAAAGGAAATTGGCCCCACCTCCACCGCCCAAATTTGTTACGACTTACGAGACAACCTTAATTAATTGTAACAAAATAAATATATGACGTCATAGTACGATAAAAAGAGACATACCAATAACAATAAGTCAATAACTACCTTTGGAAAACATAAATTTGTTCGTCGAATAAAAAACGAAAAGTTCACAATAATTTATTAGCGAAACTAGATATCAAATTGAAGCTTTTTAACCGTATTTTTTTCGAAATTTTTTAATATCTGGATAAAAAGATGTCAATTTTTTAATGCACTCCTCAAAACAATCTGCAGTTCTAAAATTTGAAGAACTATAATTCAACTTCGATGGTCTCTATATTTTGATACACGACTCCAAAAATAGTGAAACCACATATCAAATTGAAGCTTTCGCTGTTAGCTTTCCAACCATACGTTTTTTGAAAATTTTGAATATCTGAATAAAAAGATATCGATTTTTTAATAAAAGAAGTACATACCGATGGAGGTCGTCTCCATCCATGTGGAGCGAGGTCGTCTTTGCCATCCATGTGGAGCAAGGTGGTCTTTTCAAAAGACGATTTTTGCTTACGTCTGGAGGCCGTCTTTTGACGACCTCTTCAATATTTTTATAAATAGTTTCAAACTTACAATATTTTTATAATAAATTTTAAAAAATAGCCTTTTTTTTATATAGTATTCCAATTTTTATGTCAAATTCCTATTTTAATTTGGACAATTTTTTTAATTTTTCACATTTATTTATACATTTTTACGTAATTCTTCATTTATTATTTTTTTATTTTTTTATTTTTATCTTATTAGACTTGACCAATAAATATTGTTGGTAGACCGCTATCAATATTTATCAATGAAGATATCTACTATTGATAAACATCCATCAAAAATATGTATCTATCATTAATAGATATAAATTGTCAAGAACATAAATTTTTGTCATTAGCATACACTTTATTCTTTAAAATTGTAAGTTACATTTTGTATTCACATTTGTACTTACTAAATAATAATAATAATAAAAAAAAATCAATAATAAATGAAAAAAAATAGGGAAAAAATCAATTTATACTCCTAAACTTTGAGGGTTATATCAATTAAAACCCTAAACTTTCAATTGTATCAATTTAAACCCTGAACTTTCATAAGTGTATCAATTTACACCCTCCATTAGAAAAAATGTTAGTTTTCATACGTGTGGAGACTTGTAATTGATCAATTAAACCCCTAAACTTTCATACAATTGATTCAATTATGAAAGTTTATGAGTTTAATTGTTAAAATTATAAGTTTAAATGATTTTTTTTTCAAATAAGTTCTAATAGAAGGTGTAAATTGATACACTTATGAAAGTTCAGGGTTTAAATTGATATGATCTTTAGTTTAGGGTTTTCATTGGGTGGGTTTGGTCTTTTTTTTCTTCTTTTTTTTTTTATATGTTTCAATCTTGTATTTTATATTAATATCTATCGTTTCCTATTTTTATAAAAAATGTTCAAATTTTTTATAAAAATTAGACTATAATTACTTTCAAACTCTTCTATTTTTAAATATTAGAATTTAAAAAATAAAAAATCAAAAGAATAATTGATTAGATTATATTTTATTTCTTTGTGCATTTTTTTCATTAATCACATTTCTCTTCTCATTAAAATAGTCTCCCTCCTCACAACGACATCTAAATTTTTTTCTCTCCTCATTAAAATTGTACTCTCCCTCTTCACAACTAAACCTAAATTTGTTTTCTCTCTGCAATATATGAAATATATAAGATGAATATATATATAAAATATATATTTTTAGATAAAAAAATACGTAATATCTATAAGTATATATGGAATATAAAAATCATTTATACTCATATATATGGTAAAAATATATAAAAGATACATATATTTTCTAAAAATAAATACATAATATCTATAATTATATATACAATAAATATAATTTCTATAAGTATATAGGGTGAGTATATATAAAACTAAATATAATTTCTAAAAAATAAATACATATTTTATATATATATGTGTGTGTGTGGCAGAAGTTCTATGAGAAATATATAGGGTTGGTTGCATAAATAGCAATCAGGTTCAAATTAATTGTAAATTTAGCAAACTTTAAAATGTTTTGCAAATATGGCAAAAAAATCTGTTTCTATCACTGATAAACTTTATCATATCACTGATAGACTATTATACAAAAATCTATAAAAAGCTGAGTTGATCAGCGATGAACTTCTCTCAGTCATAAGATATCAGCGATAGAAATTGTCATATCCGCAAATTTTTTAAAAACATGCTATATTTTTAATTATCTTATTCTAAATTGACATTTGTTACAATTTCTCAATATATATATATATATATATATATATGTGTGTGGGGCAGAAGTTCTATGGTTCTCACTGTTTTACAAAAACATTTTGATTTTTTAGTTAAATTTAAAAAATAAAAACCAATTTTAAAAATATGGATATAAAGTATATAACAAAATATATAAAGTAGGGTTTATTGTATACTTAATTTTCAAAAACTCGTTTAATAACCATTTCATTTTTAGTTTTTAATTTTTTTATTCTTAATATTTATACTTATTTTTTCTTAATTTATTTGAGTTTCATTTTTTTTTTTTTGAGAAACAATTAAATTCTTAGTTAAATTCTAAAAATAAACTTACTTTTTTGAAAACTACGTTTTTTAGTTTTCAAAATTGACTTGAATTTAAAAAACATGAGTAGAAAGTAGATAACAAAACAAAGAAAGTTATAAAGTGAAAATAATGTTTATATATAGACTTAATTTTCAAAAACTAAAAAATAAAAAATCAAATAGTTATGAACAAATAGTTATGAATCCGAATCCAAATGATTATGAAACGCAAGTTAATGTAATTCAACCCACATAGTAAAAATATAATTTGTTCATTGTATCTAACATAACCCACAACTAGATTTGGCATCAATAGTGTAGAAGAAATACAAAATTAAAATATCTCTTCCATGGACAAAAAAAAAAAAAAAAAAAGAAAAAAAAAAAACTTTAAATTGGTATATGTGATAAAACAACGGCAAGCGTTTTTGTCCTAAAATAAAAAACAAAACAAGAGTAGCCGTTTTTTGAACAACATCTAGAATTGTTACATTCCCATTTAATATTCTCAATTACATGAAATAATTATTTGCATTTTCCTTTTTTAGGTTGACTTTTTATAGCTTCTAAAAAGTCACTTTCTACTCCTTCTTTATTTAGTAATAAAAATAAAAAATTGGACCACATTTGAAATTATGTTATTTTCACACACACGAGGGTCGAATGGGCTTAATCATGCATGTTGTCTCAACCACGTGATATATATATATATATATATATATTGGGTAGCTTATTAATTTATTATAATTTAGCCTCTATTTTTTGAATTAATATAATGGGAAAGATAATGTTGGCAAATAATATACTTTTTATTGTCTTATTTTTTTATGGGAATCCTTATTATAGTACCCTGTATTCCGAGCCACCCTCCCAAATATTTTGCTATATGCCCTTAAAATATATAAATTAAATATGATATAAATTATAATTTCCTTTAATGCAAAGAGAATGTATTGTAGCCAAAGATTTAAACGTTGATGTCTACGAAAAGATCGACGTCTCAATTATATGGAAATGTTGATGAAAATATCGAAAAAATGTTGATGTCAATAAATATTTTTTTTGAAGATTTAAAATAATTTTTTTAAAAAAAATATATATTTAAATTAATAAATTAACATTTTGTACTCTTAAATGAAAGAGTTAAAATATATTTATTATAATATTATATTTACGTTAGGTTATATTTTATCATTGTTTTTTTTAATATTTCATTAATTTTGTAGGGCATGATGGAAATGTACATCAATTTACTCTTCATGTCGATGTCGATAACTTATGGATATTTAAAAATATCGATGAAAATGTGGACATGTCGACAAAAATTTAATACTATATGTAGTTCCGTGGCATATTGCAAGGTAGCTTTTCTCATCTTTCAAATCCTCTTAGGATAAAAAATCATTGGCAACAATTTTTTCCTTTATATAAAAAAAAAAAAACGTAGTTTTCTTTTTAGATCTATATTTTTTTAATAAGTAAAAATCATATTTATTTTGATAAGAATTCATATTTTTTTTTTTGGTTAGATTTTTTTTATATATAAAAAAAAATGTTGAAATCTCATTTTTTAATACTTCAAAAATTATTTTATTTTAATTAATTTTAAATGTCTAAATTTACTTCTTACACTTTCAACAAAACTTACAAAATTAATCTCTACTATTAATTTATTTATTAATCTTTTAAAAAATAATTTACTATATAATTAAATTGAGTTATGCTCAATTGACATAAAGTTGTGTCATTAACTAAGAGATCATGAGTTCAATTCTCATCTTAATTAAAATATCTTTGTAAAAAAAAATCATCATAAACAGAACACTACCTATTTTTTTTTCTTTTCGATAACATGTGGGGAGTAGACTAAACTGCCAACAAGAACACTAGCTATTTTTTCTTTTCTTTTCAATAACATGTTGGGAGAGATAATCGAACTTAAGACCTCTAGTTCATAGTTCATACATCATGTCGATTGAGACAATAATAACACTAGCTATTTGTTGGATCTTTTTTTTTCGATAACATGTGGGGAGAGAGAATCGAACTTAAGACCTCTAACTCATAATTCATATATCATGTCGATTGAATTATGTTCATGCATGTCAGCATTTTTCGTTGGATGGTTGAAGCAACTTTCAAACGACTTATAAACTATAAGATAAGTTTTTAATGACTAAAGATAGATAGGTGAATAGGTAGAATTTGTGTAACTAGAATAATGTAACACATTTAGCTAAGGGTACGTAATTAAGTATGTCATCTGATATTATTGTCATGTGATGTGTCCAAAGTTTTGTTCAAAGGGTACATGATTCTCCCGACATTTATTTATCATTATTTTTTAATAAATATCATTGTCATTTACAAGATGTATGGAAGAATATTATAATGTGTCATGTACCTAAATATTTTGAGTTCAAAATGGCATCATTTAGCAATAATTAATATGTATTTTTTTTCTTTAAATTTAGATATTGTCTAATTATATTGATAGATTTGTCAATAGACATAATTCAACTGACATAATAAGTATAAATTAATGACAAAGATATTAAATGTTTGATCTCTTTGCATTAATTAAATATATTTACAATAAAAAAAAAAAATAAGTATAATGATACATATCATTTGAAATTATAAGAAAAATGTGTTGGTGTTAAAAATTAGTTCATAATTAAAGTTTTATTCAATAACTATTTGATTTTTAATTTTTTTTTTACACCCAAAGCTAAAAATAATAGTAAAAAAACGTGAAGAAACGTGAACAATTTTCAAAAGTAAAAAAACTACACAAAATTATGGATTTAAATGTCGATGTCGACGAAAATATCGAGGTCTCAATTTTGTGAAAAATGTCGATAGAAATATCGATAAAATGTCGATATCGATGGATATTTCTAGAAGATTTTTAAAAATATATTTTTTTAAAAAAATATTAAAATTAATAAATAAATATTTTACACGTTTAAATGAGTTAAAATACATTTATTCTAATAATTATATTCACCTTAGGTTACATTTTGTTTTTTTTTTTTAAATATTTTATCGATTTTGTACGGTATGATAGAAATGTCGATTCACCTCTCATGTCGATATCGAACCTATAGATATGTGGAAATGTCGATGAAAATATCAACATGTCGATGAAAATTTTAATTGGTTAATATAATATAAGAAACAATGTAAAATTAAGTGTAATTAAATTAATTATGTAAATAATTAATTATCAAAATTAAGATCTAGTTGACACATATTTATCCTCTTCCACTACTCTATTTCTCTGTCACCCAATTTTTTTTTTTTTTTTTTTTTTCTATATCTCATATGAAATAGAGAAAAAAAAAATGAATGTTGCAAATTCACAATGGATTTTAATTTATCAAATATAAATTGAATGATTGGGATTTTTTGTAAGTTCCACATTTGAATGCAAATGTGACTTTGGGGTCCCCTTCCCATGTTCCACATAATGAAATACTTTCTTAATCAACTTTTTGACTTTTTTTTTTCTTTTTTTTTTTTTTCTTTTTCAAAATTATATATTGTGTGGAGGGCAAGAAAATGATGAATAGGGACAATTAAAACAAAGGCCACCCTTATATAGTTTGATTGAGGGAGGGAGAGACTTGACATTTTGTCAATATATAAACTTTCAAACACAAAAGCTTTAGCTCACATTGAAAATTGAAATTAATTTTTACATTTTTTAAATGTAATCCACATCCATTATTATACATTATTATATATAATATAAATGTAACCAATCTCTAAGTTTGAGTTTAATTTTAAGATTAAATTATAAATATAGTTATTGCTCAATTTTTTTTTTTTTTTTATTATTATTATTATTATGTTTGTGTCTAATTTATCTCTAAAATTTAAAAAGTGTTTGTAGATGTCTAAACTTTTGATTTTGTGTCTAATAGATCCATATCATATTCAACATAGATCCATATCATATTCAACCTTTCTTTTAAAATTGCCGAATATAGTAAACATAAAATTGAATTTAAGTTCGTGGATTTTTTTAAATGTTGAATATGTCAATGATCTATTAGACATAAAATAGAACTTTAGGAGATTTATTCAACACAAAATTGAAAAAAATTAGAGACTTATTATATACAAAATTAAAAATTCAAAGACTTATTAGACACTTTTAAAGTTTAGGAACATATTTAACACAACCATAAAAGATCAGTAACCTGGGCTTATAATTGAACTTTAGTTTAAATTTTACTCATATCGTTTCAAAAGTCTTACTTCTATCGTTTTGACCTTTAAAATTTATTTAAATATGTCAACAATTTTACTATTTAACCAATGATAAAATTATTGAACAATTTTACTATTTAACCAATGATGAAATTTAGGTAAAAATGTTAAACATGACATTTAAAAAATGAATAAATGTGGTGAGTATTGATGACCACAAGACAATCACTTTTTGAACTAAGTTTGTTGTGTTCATTCTTTTAAACGACCTATGCACACTAGTTATAATTATGTTAGTTTTTGTCACTCATTATAGTGATAAAATTGTTTAGAAACATTTGATTCAATTTTAAATTTTTTTATAATATTAGACATGAGTTTTTTTTTTTTTTTAAGCAAGACATGAAACTTTTTAAACGATAGATAATAATTGAAACTAACTTCCAACTCTCATTGTATGTTGATCCTGATCGTAGTCTTTCGGTCCATAGTGATTCTGATTTTTTAGTGTGCATTTTTGGTAGAGCACCTTGTCATTCCCACAGACGACGTCAAATGTTGATATGTCCAAACCCTGACCTGACCACACGTACGTTCAACGAGATTTTCAGGATGAAGTGACCTACAAAACTAAGGAAACTACACACCGGTGTGAGACTAGTCGCACACAACCCGATAGTCAGAAAACGAAGAAGAATGGTTCAATAAGCCGGTGTGAGACTAGCCGCACACAACCCGATAGTCAGAAAACGAAGAAGAATGGTTCAATAAGCTTTATGATTAAAGAAATGAGAACTCAATTTGGACCTACCTCCACTGGAGTCATAATGTGATATATTCATGGATTGACTTAATTAATGTTTTCCCTTTTTTCCTTGAAACTGGACCAGAAGAGGTTGAACTAGACTCCCACGAGTTTACCTAACTATAAGCATCTTTGAAATGTGCTTAGAAGGAAATTGAGTCACCTCAATCGAGGTGGCCAAATGGACTTTTGGTACTCCATTTGGTCACCTTGGTTTGACTTCATTAACTTTTCTATTAAAATTAGTGTGTGAATTTAACCATAATTTAATATAAGGTAAAAGTCCGTTTAAGTTTGAGGTTCAATTTAACAATATCTTCACGGAGGTGTGTTTGTTATACTAAAAAAAAAAAAAAAAAAATATGAAGATGAATAGTAACTTACGTACGAAGTTGAAAGATAAAAATGAATATATTCCCCCAAATTTTAATCACATCAAAAAGTTAAAATCATTTAAACATTCATAATTCCAAACAAAAATTAGCAAACGCAAAAAGCCTCTTTATTCTTTTTCGGCGATTCGATTGCGTTGATGAGGAGTCTGCTATGGGGATGAGGTAAGCCGATGACGTAATAATTAGGAGAATTGGAATGAAGATGACGACTTAAAGTAGAGCCCTTAGCTGTTATTTGCAATTGATTCGATGCCTTAATTCTCCTTCAATTTCATTTTCTACTACCTTCAACTTTATTATTTTTTTTTCTCTTTTTTTAAAAAAATGAACTATTTTTTAAAGTTTAATCGTGTCTGATTTAGTGATGTGGTTGTCACAACGTCGACACGGAACACCGATCATATTGCAGAGGTGATTGATCACCTTTAAAAAAAAATTGTCTACCCTACGAATCCAGAAATTAAGTTCGAGAATCACTAGGGTATAGAAAGGATATTAACACACCAACAACACTAATTTAAAAAAAAAAAAAAATAATAAAATAAAATAAAATGATTACCATATTTTATTCATTTTTATTAAGAGGTCTTTATTTTGAGAAAAAATGAAAAGTTTTATTAAAAAAATGTTTGAGTTATCTTATCACTTTAAAAATAAAGCAATTTGATACTGTGGGTGAGGTTATGCCCATTTATTAATTATCATAGTTATGACTCATGTGAAACCTTTAAAAGATTTTTTATTATTTTTTTATTTTTTTTATCTATTTTTTTTATTTTTTAGAGAAAAACAAAACAAATTGTAATTTCAAAATAAATTTTCTAAACTAATTAAAATTCATTTGAAAAATCAAAATCAAAATTAAATTTAAAATGCAGCGAAAATTCTAAAATATTTGGTCTTCTACCTAATAAAATTGATTTGAAATTTAATTTTATAAGTTTAGATCTTATTTGACGGAATATCTAACTCATCATCTCTTAGTTGTTAGCACAATTTTATGAGTTATGTTCAGTTAGCTGAAAATCAACATTTTTTTTTAAAGTATTTAATTAAATGCGGGGAATCAACTCTAACTTCTTTTTCAATCTACTTTCACAAATTTGAAAGCAATGGTAAAAATTCGAATGCAATGGTAAAAAATCTATATCTTAGACCGGGTTTAATTTCAAAAATAAGTTTCAAAGAACCTTTATTCTAAAGTGCTTTTAATTTCTAAATCAATTCCAATCCAATTAAAATCATTTTAAACCAAGACTATCCAAATTAAATTTTCAATTAACTTCAGATTTTATTTTATTTTTCAATTTTTGAACACAGTCAAGTTGGACTAAGCACTGGTTTCTACAAGTTCTCTTGTGTATCCTTGAAGTGTTGAAAATGGTAGACAACCTATTTGGGAGATGTAGAAGATTTTTTTTATTAATCAAAGAAATGAAATAGATCTAATTCGACCAAACTTCGACCTTAAATTAAGGTTGAGTTCAATTTAACTAAATGAAACAAACATAATTTGATACAAGACTTTGACATCTAATTTAGAATTGAGTTAAATTTAATCAACAAAAATATATATATATATATAATAATAATAATAATAATAATAATAAAACAGGCTAAATTTGGGATTTTTTTTATATTAATAATGTACTTTAAATAACTAATTATAGAAATATGGTAGTTTTGAAAAATATTTACAAAACTAGGGTACTTAAATCGTGTACCATGGACATGATTTCTCTAAATCGTGTCCATGGTACACAATTTAGGGAGTAACTCGTGTCAATCTAAGTTGTGTAATATGTACACAAGTTACCCTTAAATCGTGTACCATGGACACGAGTTACATGTGACGTGGCAGATCATAACTCGTGTCCATGATACACGTTTCGTAAATAATTTGCAAACTACCCTATTTTTATAATAATTTATTTAAAATACATTATTAATATAAAAAATAACTTAGATAATTTTGCAAATATGCTTTAGAATTTTTTTATTTTATTTTAAAAACTTTTTAAAATAAATTCTGTCTGAAACCCACTGTTAGTCTCTATTACCATTATCTGGGTAGATTTTCCTACTTCATATTAACAATAAAATTGATTTTAAATTTGATTTAAGGCATTTAAAAAATACAAGAAAATGGAAAAAGTCTTGGAAGTACAATATCAAAATGCTTAAACTTTTTTTTGAAAGCTTTAGACGACGGTTCAAATCAGAGGATTTATTTGTAATCTGGTGCTTACACTTTTGTCTTTGCAAAAAAAGAAAAATAATAGGGCATCACCCAACAACCGGGAGCCACGTGTAAAATACCAGAAAATCAAATCAAATCAGAATCTGCCATTTTTATAATTATCAGAGTCCGAAGGTACTATTTCATTTGCGGCGTTACATAAAATACAATTTATAATTATATCTGCTCACCCTCTGTTAAGGGAGGTTAACCGAGCGGAGTCGGGTAATGTCTTTTCTGTCTCCGTCATCTCTTTCATTGTTCGTCCCTCTAAAATTCTCCATTTAATTTAGTGGGTACTAAGAAAGTATTACAGCTTGAGAAATCGGTATTCCCAACAAATAATTTTGTTAGTTAACTCAAAGCTACAAGTCTATTTTTAGTCAATTACTATATTTGAAGTTAGTGGGGTAAGTGTTGATATGTTTAGACTTAGTGGAGTAAGTGGCTATTTTTGTGGAGTTAGAGTTAGTGGAGTTAGTGGCTGTTTTTATGGAGTTAACTAAGCTATTTTAGCATTTAGGAAGTGTATTTAAACTCAGATTTTATTGAATGAAAATGTAGTAGTTGCATTCCCATTTCTCTTCTCTCTTAGAAACAACAGTGGTATCAGAGCTAAAATTCTTAAGGGGCCTGTGAGTGAGAGTTAGTGAGATATCCCTTAGAGAAACCGAGTGATACACTTTGAGATTTGAGTGAGATGGAATCAGGATCGAGCAGTCTTTCTTCACTGGCTCCACCAGTGTTTGATGGAGAAAACTACCAAGCATGGGCTATCAGAATGCAAGCCTACATGGAGGCTTGTGATTATTGGGAAGCAGTTGAGAGCGACTATGAGGTTGCTGCACTTACCGATAATTCAACAATCAACCAGATCAAGACTCACAAGGAGAGGGTCACCAGGAAGGCAAAAGCTAGAGCTTGCCTATATGCAGCTGTGTCTTCATCCATATTCAACAGAATTATGGCCTTGAAGTCAGCAAAGGAGATCTGGGACTTCCTCAAAGGTGAGTATGAAGGTGATGAGAGGATCAAGGGCATGAAAGTGTTGAACTTGGTGAGGGAATTCGAGAGAATGCAAATGAAGGATTCTGAGTCCATTAAAGAATACTCAGACAAGTTGATTGCGATTGCCGACAAGGCAAGAGCATTAGGAACTGATTTATCTGACAATAGATTGGTTCAGAAAATTCTGGTTTCAGTTCCTGAGAAATATGAAGCAACCATTGCTTCCTTAGAAAATACCAAAGACCTCTCTAAACTCAAGGTGATAGAGTTAGTAAGTGCTTTGCAAGCACAAGAGCAGAGGAGGTTGATGAGGCAAGAAGGAAGCATTGAGGGGGCACTGAAAGTCAGAATGCAACAAGGAGAAGGTGGAAGAGTGAAGAAGTGGAGAGGGAGAAAGGAAAGTGGCAGCAATAGCTCAGATTATGCTGTAAAGGATGATGGAAGTGCAGGTTTCAGCAAGGGCAGTGCATGCAAGCACTGTGGGAAACATAATCATCCACACTTCAGATGTTGGAGAAGGCCAGATGTGAAGTGTAGAAGGTGTCATTCAATGGGGCACATTGAGAGATTCTGTAAGGGATCTCAACAGCAAGGAGGAGCACATGCTGCAGTACAACAAGAAGAAGATCGACTTTTTGTGGCTACCTGTTTCTCATCAGTCACTCAATGTGACAGTTGGTTGGTTGATAGTGGGTGTACCAATCACATGACAGGTGACAAGGAGTTGTTCAAGGACCTTGACAAGTCATTCAAGTCAAGGGTGAAGATAGGAAATGGTGAGTATCTAGAAGTGAAGGGGAAGGGCACAGTGTCAATAGAGAGCTGTGTAGGAACCAAGTTGATTACTGAAGTGCTCCTAGTTCCTGAGATTGATCAAAACTTATTAAGTGTTGGTCAACTAGTAGAGAAGGGATTCAAAGTATTATTTGAAGAAGGAAAGTGTCTTATTCTCGATTCCAATGGGAATAAGTTGTTCAAAATAAAAATGCAGCACAAGTGTTTCTTATTGGATCCACTCGAGAAGGAACAAATAGCTTTCAAGTGTCAAGTGAGTGACACTGAGCTATGGCACAAGAGGTTGGGGCATTTTCATCAGAAGGGGTTGCAGTATTTGCAGAAGAATGAGATGGCAGTTGGAGTACCAGTTCTGTTGGAGATGAAAACAAAAGGCAAAGCTTGTTTGACAGGGAAGCAAACAAGGTTGCCATTCAAGAAGTCAATTTGGAAAGCAAAAGAGAAGTTGCAGCTCATCCACACCGACTTGTGTAGACCTCAACCAACTCTTTCACTCAATGGTAGCAGGTATTTCATTATCTTTATTGATGATTATACCAGAATGTGTTGGATTTACTTCATGAAGCATAAGTCTGAAGTAGCTGAAGTGTTTCTGAAGTTTAAAAGATGGGTTGAGAATCAGAGTGGTTGTCAGATTCAGGTGGTGAGGTCCGATAACGGGACTGAATACACGTCACAAAGGTTCAATTTCTTCTGTGAAGAAACTGGAATAGAGCATCAGCTCACTGCTCCATATACTCCACAACAAAACGGAGTCAGTGAGAGGAAGAACAGGAGTATTATGGAGATGACAAGATGCATGTTGCATGAGAAGAACTTGTCAAAGGAGTTTTGGGCTGAAGCAGCAAACACATCAGTTTTTTTATTGAATAGACTACCTACAAGGGTATTGGAGAAGAAGACACCCTATGAAGTTTGGTTTAATACTAAACCAAAACTGAAAAATTTGAAGGTGTTTGGTTGTTTGTGTTTTTCTCATGTTCTACAGGTGAAGAGAGACAAGTTGAGTGAAAAGGCAAAACAAAGAATCTTTGTAGGCTACACCATGATGTCCAAAGCATACAAGATCTATCAACCTCACAAAAAGAAGATGGTGATTAGTAGGGATGTTCAATTCTTTGATGATGAGAAGTGAGACTCGACAAAAGAAGAAGAGGTGAAGCAACAAGAAGTTTCTCTGGATACTGATGGACTAGTTGATGATGGACCAGTTAGAGGGACTAGACTGCTGAGTGAGGTATATGAGAGAAAGAGTGTGTAGCTGTGTTAGAAGCAAGCTAAATGTTTGCAGCATTTGAGTTAGGAGGAGTATGTTAGTTAACTCAAAGCTACAAGTCTATTTTTAGTCAATTACTATATTTGAAGTTAGTGGGGTAAGTGTTGATATGTTTAGACTTAGTGGAGTAAGTGGCTATTTTTGTGGAGTTAGAGTTAGTGGAGTTAGTGGCTGTTTTTATGGAGTTAACTAAGCTATTTTAGCATTTAGGAAGTGTATTTAAACTCAGATTTTATTGAATGAAAATGTAGTAGTTGCATTCCCATTTCTCTTCTCTCTTAGAAACAACAAATTTAATTTTTTAATTTATTCTTGATCAATATTTTTTTTAAGTTTTGTTATTTGTTAAGTTGATTAATATTATATATATTTAATTTAATAAAATTTATTGTTAAAGGGTATGTTATTACTCGTCCCTGTCCCGTTTAGGTAACGGGACAAACAAAAATTCCCGCTTCCTGCCTCAATCCCCGTGTAATCAGGGATTATCTGTTCCATTTGGGGCGGGGTGGAGAAAATTGACATCTCTACCTCTTTCTATATAAATGCTACGTGCAATGCAATCATTTAGGGTCGTTTGACCCACGAAGTTGGGGGAGTCGAGTTGGAGAGTAATTTTACTCCTCGTTTGGTCCACGAAGTTGTTGTATTCAGGTAAAAATAATCAACTTTCTGAACTTCAATAGTCATTACTATTGAACTCCTCAAAGTTCAACAATAGTTACTATTGAAGTCGGTCACATTCTTCGAGACAACACATTTCTCTTTCATTCTCTCTCACGATATTTTTAATTATTTAAAAAACGTAATTTAAACAAAATGTGTAAAATTAATGACTAAAAATACAATTGAACCTGTTTTTATTATTTTAAATATAAATTAGGTTGTTCATTCTAAATTGGTACTTAAACAAACTTTAAAATATAATATTCCTACAATGGACATGATTAAAAACATCAGCTTATTTGGATTCGTTTAAATTTATGGATTAAAATCTTTTAAATTCACAGACTCTCTTTTATTTCAAAACAATCCAAATAAAATGAATAATTAATGTGAGTGATATTGAAAAAAGAATGTGAACTATTGTAGTCAAAACTATTTTTGTTATCCTAAAAAAAATTGTGGAGGATACATAAAATAAAAAGCAAAAATCGCATTCTTAAAATTTAGGAGGGTGGAGGCGGAGAAAAATGTGTTTGACACATACGTGGTAAGACTATACTTATGTTGTTCTTCTTTTTCTTTAAAGAAATTTGTAAAATATACCTACATTAATAAAAACAAAAAAAATCTCAATCTTAGAATTTATAAAATTAAAGACCAATCTAACAAAAATTGGTATATATATATTATAAACAATGTGAGAGATATTGAAAAAATAATATGAGGTATGATGCTCAAAATTATTTAAAAAACAGCTAAAATAAATTCAGATTTCAAAATTTCAGATTCAACAATTCTCTGCTCCAAACACACAGGCTTCCTAACTCTCCACGCTTCAGAACTCCAGGTTCAACAATTCAAACACATAGGCTTCCTAACTCTCCACGCTCCCTTAATATCTGACGTTCGCTCTATGTGGAAGACGTATCATAGTATTTTTTTTTAGTTCAACATTAAGTGGAAGGATTCGAACTTTGAACCTCATGGTCGAAAGTACGCCGTTATGTTAATTGAGTTATACTCGATTTGACTTTGACAGAGTGTGTTATGGTATAATGTATGAAATAATAGTCAAGAAATCACATGTTTAAACCTTCTCCTCCACATCTTAGTAAAAAAATCAAAAAACAAAATCCACCTAACCTGTTTTTTTCTATTTTCTAGGCAATATTAATATAATTAGTGAGGTAGAAAATAACCGTCTGAATTAAAAATTGGACAATAATTGAAGCTTAAATTTTGTAGAATATTATAAATAACATAGTAGAGCCAACAATTTTCATAGAGTGGAAACAAAATCTAAAGTATTGTTTTAACCTTTATATAATAGGTGCTAATATGGGTACTCATCGGTTCGGTCGACATCGATTTTAGGCAAAAATCGACATTGACCACTGACATGTCGATTTCTATCGCTTTGGGAGAGATACACGCGGATCCGCGGATCGACCAACCATGCGATGGGTCTGTCAATTTTCATATTTTTGGTAAAAAAAAAAAAAGAATAAAAAGAAAAAACAAATCAAAAGAGGGAGAAGAAAAATAAAATAAAAAAATGAAGAAATATATTATCGAGAATGAAAGAGACATGCAAGGGAGAGAGAAAATAAAAATTAGAGTAGAGGGAGCGGGAGAAAAAAAAAATTATGATTTTTTTGTTTTGTTTTTAAGTACAACATGAGGCAAGCTAATGAGTTGAGTTATACTTAATTTAATTTGTGATTTTAAAAATTTATTAAAAAAAAATAAGAAGGTTGTGTGAATCAAGAGATTCAAATTTAACTTGAATACCAAAAAGTTTGATCGGTTAGTTGAAATTGTGATTTTCGACCACTCGGATAAACTAAAAGTCATTTTTTATTTCACGAAAAGTTGACCTTGACCGAACAACTCTCTAAATTAACTGATGTCGGTTCGATCGGTTTGTCCACCCCTATGTGCCAATATGAGCCTCAACCTCATCATCGAGCCTGAATCCCAAAGACCGGCCCAAACCTGATTCAAGTCTAGCCCATGGTCAACGGTAGACCGGGCCGACCCGACCCAATCCTTTCATGATTGAATTGGATATGAATATGTTTTTCTTTTAATTGAATCTGCTCATGAATTAATCGGTTTGAGCTGTATTTTGATCAAATGCTCCTACTATTGTCCCATATTGGAAGTTTTTTGGATGAAGAGAGATTCATCCTCTATAAATAAAGTTTCAATCCAATTTTAATTTTATATTTAAAAATAACTTTTATTCATAAAGTCAAATTCAAACTCGATCGGAAAGATCAATTTAAATTCGATCCAATTTTAGTCCATTAGGTAGACCTATGGACCCAGACGGGATGCTAAGTGATAATCGACTTTTACTAGGTTGGGTCCACCACACACCACATTTGTACTAAAAAAGGTTCTATAATATGTTTCAATTTTGACCAAAAAAAAAAAAAAATTAAAATTTTAACCAATCTCTCACTTCACAGACTTGAAGGAGATTCCTTTAAAAAAAAATGGCAATAGTTTTAAAAAATAATATTTTTAATAGAGTGTGTCCAGTTAAACAAGTATTTCGCCACGTGTCATTTTTTTTTAAAGGCAATGGTATAGAAAAATTTCATACCCCATGTATTAGAAATTCTCCCATCTGGACGGTTGAGATCTTTCCAAGAAACATGAAGACTTCACAGTTCACACACGCGGGTGTTAGAATTGATGTGACCCACAGGTGACTATAGCGTCCCTCTTTTTCTCTGTATATATAAAATCCACAAACGAAAAGTTCCATATATCTGATACCAACAGCATAAATTACAATTTTATTTCATATAAAAAAAAAAAAAAATCAAATCAGAAAATCTTCCTCTCCGTCGAAGCAAGAATCGGAGAACGACGTCGCCGCCGCCTAACATGGACGGTATGGGAGACGATTGCTTGAATTACTTGGGGGATAGCATGTTCGTACAAAGCGAAAGGTCTATTTTCTCTCTATTTCTCTTTGGCTTTTGAAAATGTTGATCTGCGGAAGTGGAATTTGACTCCATAGTTTTGATGAATACAGAAGTTGGGGATTCGATTTCGACGAGCCGGTTTCTGGTTACTACGATTCCAGTTCGCCGGAGGGATTTCTCTCGTCGTCGGCGGCTTCGAAGAACATCGTATCGGAGAGGAATAGGAGGAGGAAGCTCAACGAGAGGCTTTTCGCACTTCGATCGGTCGTTCCCAATATCACCAAGGTTAGGTCAATTTTCCGGTGTTCCATTTTTATAATTAGTTACTTAATTAATACTTAGGGTTTCTTTGGATTCTCTTCTAAATCTTTAATTTTTCAAAAAACTCATCGGTAATCCTCCCTAATTTTCCAACTGTGTTAAAATTACTAAATTACCCTTGCACTGTCACTTTAAATTTTCCCCACTGTTGCCGGTGACTACCGGCTAAACTCCGGCCGACTTCCATTAACCACCTCCGGCCACCTATCTCCAGCTACCACTCCCCGTGACCATCTCCGGCGACCACCACCACTCTCACTCTGTCACCCAACTTATTAATTCACGTTGTTTATTAATAGTTATGGTGTATACTAATTTGACATTAGGAGAAACACACGTCGAAGCAAATCAAACAAACTTTTAGGCTCCGTTTGATAACCATTTCTTTTTTTAGAACCAACCATGGGAGTGTTTTAATTATATAGAACTTGAAAAACATTTTTTTAGTAGTCGATCCAAACAAACCGTTAGTAGCCGTAATTTTGGAGTTCTGGATTTTGAAATTGATGGATGGAGAAATGGAATGAGAACAGATGGATAAGGCTTCCATTATAAAAGATGCAATCGATTACATCCAAAATCTGCACGAGCAAGACAGGAGGATTCAAGCTGAAATTTATGAGCTGGAATCGGGAAAATTGAAGAAGATTCCAGAGTATGATGGATTGTTGATCGGATCAAAGAGGAAGAAAACCGAGAAGAAGTTCAGCTATGATTATTCTCCTGCTTTAAGAACTTCTTCTTCCCCCATTGAAGTGCTGAATGTAAGCTTCTTCTTAATCTCTTAAATCTCTGTTTAAGAAAGTTTTAGGAAATGAATTTGATTAGAGATTTTGAAATGTGAATTATTGCAGTTGAGTGTAACATATATGGGGGAAAGAACAATGGTGGTGAGCATGAGTTGCTGTAAACGAGCAGATTCAATGGTTAAATTGTGTGAAGTTTTTGAATCATTGAAGCTCAAGATCATTACTGCTAACATTACTGCTGTTTCTGGAAGGCTTTTGAAAACTCTCTTCATTGAGGTAATTCCCACTCCCTTTCTCCACAAATTATTCAATGTTATCGAGGTAGTTCTTAATTTGTCTGTTCTTAATAACCACTAACCACCGGATACAAAATCAAAATATTTAAGCTGTCACCCACATGGTGGGTATTTCTTCTGATTTTAGTGCCCGAAGTATTTTGTTCAAATGGTTTAACTATGACCTCGTTTGATAGTCATTTTGTTTAAATTTTAGGCTTTTTCTCTTAATTTCTTTACCATTAGTTTCAGTTTCTAACTGTGCGAAACTGTCACCCACATGTCGGGTTTCTCTTCTGGTTTTAGTGCCTGAAGTATTTTTTTCAAATGGTTTAACTATGACTTTGTTTGATAACCATTTCGTTTAAAATTTAGGCTTTTTTTTTCCCTAATTTCTTTACTATTAGTTTCAGTTTCTAACAGTGCGAAACTGCCACCCACATGTCGGGTTTCTCTTCTGATTTTAGTGTCAAAAGTATTTTGTTCAAATGGCTTAACTATGTTGTTTGATTTTGGAAAAAATTACTAGGAAATTGGGTTTGTTTCTTTCAAAATATATGAAAAACTTTTTTTTTTTTTTTTTTTTTTTTTTTTTTTTTAATGTCGTTCACTTTAAGAGCATAGCTTAACGACACGATGTATCGCCTAGTGACCATGACGTCCTAAGCTCAATACCCACCCCAATATATTGTTAAAAAAAAAAAAAAAAACATGTCGTTATCTTTAAACAGTTATGTGCTGTCTCGTTTACACGGTGCTTTGAATTGACAATGTGCTTTAATGTTATTCTCTCTTATTTTCACGTTTTTTTTACTGCTTTACGTTTTTTTTAATGTTTTTTTATTACAATTTAAAATATATATATATTTGCAAATAGTAATTGTTTTCTTTTTCCGCGGGCGGATAAAGAAATTGTGTCCTTATGTTTGGATATTTTTTCTTTTCCCCCATTACGAATAATTCCAAAATTGTATGATTACTGAGTAGAAATAAATTATAGGGCAAAATGCACTTTTTGGTCTTCCAGGTTTGAGTTTGATGTCTGTCCCTAAAGTTTTAAAATATACACTTTAGTCTCCAAATTTGCAAAATGATTCTAAATGATCCTTGACTTACTATTTGGTCCCTAAAGTTTTAAAATATACACTTTAGTCCCTCAAATTTGCAAAATGATTCTAAATGGTCCCTGACTTAACTTTAACTTAACGAAATGTTGACTAGACCATTATGTGCTGACGTGTATGAAATGACATGTCTATTTTATTTTATTACGGCAAAATTAATTAAAAACAAATTATTAATTAGGTAGAAGTTAAATATACTTTAAACCAATTTTAACTTTTATTTAATTAATAATTTATTTTTTTAATTAGGACAAAATGTACTTTTGGTCCCTTAGGTTTGAACTTAATTATATTTTACCACACCATCCACTCCCCATTGCTGAATATAGAAACAATCTCTGAATTGCATACAAAATTTTAAACCAAAATTATTTGTTTCATAACTTTCTAAACCATCTCTTAAATTCTTAATCATCTATGACACTTACTCCATTTCAAAAAAAGGAAAAAAAAAAAAATGACAATTGGCTCAGAAAATACACAGGGAAGAGTCAAAATTAATGGGGAAAAAGAACAACTTGAAATTTAGTCTCGTTTGATAATTATTTTTTTTTTATTTTTTTTAAAATTGTGTTTCTTTTATCAACTTTTTTAACCTCTTTCATAAGAAAGCATGAGAATTCTTGGCTAAATTTCAAACAAAAAATTCTCAGTAGAATGAGTGTTTATAAGTTTAATTTTTAAAAATTAAATGGGTACCCAACGGATGAGTGTTTATAAGTTTAATTTTTAAAAATTAAATGGGTACCCAACGGATAACTTTCATTGAAATACTAAATACAGGAGATGTAGAAGAAAAAAACAGGACAAAATAGGGCATAAGCTGAGTTTGGTTTGGTTTTGAATGGAGAAAGGTGGGGGAAGGAAGGTTGAAGGAATCTTTGAATAATGAGAAAGGGAAGAAAGTGGAAGATCCACTTGTGTCTGTGTGATATGCAATTTTGGGAATGAGAAAGAATTGACATCATTCACCCAACATCTTGGGAACAAATGTCTCTTGCTTTTATCCCTTTCATGATTGTGCTTTCAATTATATATGCCATTTTCCACATTCAGCCAAGTATCTCAAGTCTTTTTCTGAAGTTATTTGCCTATCTTAAGTTCACACCTCTCTCCTATTTATCTATTTTTCACTTTAAAACACTTTTTAAGCACTTAAAAATTCATTTCTGGTTGGAGTTACTACTACAAAACACAAGTAGTATCTTGTAACAATTTAGATATACTTCTCACCTTACCTTGTAACTAGCTCACTTTTTTATTGGTTTATTTATTAGGGAAATGAAGTTCAAAACTAGTTTGTTGGTTGAACTCAATACAAAAGAATGGTTACAGCCGATTTGATGACCTTTTTTCACCAAAAGTATTGCTATCTTGCAACAATTTTCTTCCTCAATTAGTAATGTTCTTAAAATATGAAGGCTACAAACATTTCAACAAATGGGTGCTCCTGCTTTAACTTGATATAACTAGCTTTAGCTTTTCCCTTTTTTTTTGTAGAAAGCAAAAAAGACAAACAAGGAAGAGAATAATTAATAATAATTGATGTTTATTATTATTAATTGGGACTTGGCTTGAGTACTCACCATATAAAAAATAAAGTAGCAGCTAACTTTTGGTCGTCAACATATACATATATACATATATATGCTGAGCTATGCTACGAGTTCACTCTTAAATCTTGAATCTGGAAGAATAATAATAATTCAAACCTCTCTAATAAAAGTTGCCCTTTTTTCTGGAATTGCAGGCTGAGCAAGAGGATAGAGAATACTTGAAGATTAAAATAGAAACAGCAATTGCAGGTCTTAATGATCCACACCCCCACGAGTATCTGATCCCACAACCACACATAAGAGAGATCCAAGAAAATCAATCTCGAGCTTTTTAGATCGTAGTTTTCCATTTTCCTCTTTCTTCGGGTTGGGGTTTGTCATGTCACAAAAATAGTTTTCCTTGATGAAAGAGTTCTTCCTTTCCTTTTGGGGGTTCAGAGGATTTTTTTCTTGGTACAAGAAGAAAATCAAATGTGTAGGAATTGTAGTGTCTTTGTGTAAAATCGCACATGTCAAATAGTTGAGAGCATCTACAAAATAAAGATTGCTCGAGTTTTTCTATATTCTGGAAATCTCGATCTTTTTAGATGGGAGTTTTCCATTTTGCTCTTTCTTGGGGTTGGGGTTTTGATGAAAGAGTTCTTCCTTTCCTTTCGGGGGTTCAGAGGATTTTTTTTTCTTGGTCCAAGAAGAAAATCAAATGTGTAGGAATTGTAGTGTCTTGGTGTAAAATCGCACATATCGAATAGTTGGGAGCATCTACAAAATAAAGATTGCTCAAGTTTTTCTATATTCTGGATCTGGGTAGCCTAGTAGTAATTATTCTATTGCCACGTCGAGATTGCAATATCCAATTCTCGACATTCTTGTGAAAAAGAAAAATGATCTATTCGACCAAGCATGTGAAAAGATATTGAAATGAGTCGACGTACCTCTGGAATGAACTGAGCTGAACTGAGCGAGCTCCTTCTGTGGTTTCACTCTCATGTACAAAGTAACCATCTAAGGATAACAGGTACGGAAAATTGAAAAAGAACATGGAAAATTAGTAGTGAAGGGCAGTCAAAATGACAATCGAGTATTGAGAACATGGGTCTGATTCCCATGTTCATAAATCAGACACATTTTCGAAGAATAAGTATGGAAAAGACAGAAAGTTGTGATCATATTTATATTTTCCCTTTAATCTATGGGTGGGAGCTGTGGGAGGGTACAGTTACACGGAGAAAATCGCTACTAATTTCTTCTCGTGTTAAGAAACAATTGTATCGAAAAAGAAAAAAAAATCCCCTAGTGTAAGACTTTGAAACCTAGGAATAAAAAGGAACTATCATTCAAAGATAATTTTCCCAACCAAAAACAATCTACCTGCCCTTCCAAGTTGTTTAGACCACTACAATCACCATTCCTAAGTTTTCTACACCACAGATGTGCTTCAACTCAGAGACATAGAACTAAGGTAGCTTACAAGTTTCAACATAAGCTCCTCAATGAGCGTCGGATTTCCTTAGTCGTTGAAATCTCTCATTCTTGAACATATAAGGAACTGTGATGCAAAAAGTTCTAATGAACCATTCAAGTTATAAAATTGCAATAAGACCAATAAAGTGTACATATATATGTATATAAACCATGCAAGTTTATGACTTTTAGCATGCTACCTCCGTGGAGCACATGAATTACATACCACAGTAGCAGAATATCTTTAGGAATCACCAGCCATACTTGGCTTGTGTTTCAGCCTTTGTTAGAAGACCCCTCGAACGCCTCTCCGCTAATTCTGTCTCTTTCTGCTTCATATCATAATATAACGAAGTAATTTGGTGCTTTCTCTTGTGCAACTTTGAAGGCTTTCCTTTCGTTGAGGCAGGCTACAGAAAAAGAGATGGACAAACATATTAGTTAGTGTTTTCAAAGCACAATGCACACTTTAAGGCGACAAGTTTCGTAATTGCCTCAAGGCGAGATGCGACAAAAATGTGTCACCTCAGTGAAGCGAGGCACACTTAATAAAATGATAAATAAATAATATGTATATATATATGAAGTATTGGTAAAACCATTTACTAAGTAACTTAAATAATTGAAAAGAAAATATATATAAGCATTTAAATACATAGTAAAAAAATCAATTTGTAAAGAACAATCTAACAAAATAAGACCTAACGAAGTCCACAACAACACATTGAACCTAATAAAAATCCATACATCCTTTCAAGCACTCTAAAAACTCTATCATTATTCATTCCTCACCCCAAGGCCCAAAGAAGTAAACAATAGTAATTAGATAAAAGATCATAACAAATTTATTGCCTGAATTTTAAAAAAAAACAGTTTAAATAGATATAGCACTAACTACAAAGAATTATAATTAGTATTATTGTCATCTGGCAATTTACTACGAGTCTTTCAGATGGCAATTTTACTACCAAGCATGCATGTGAGTGCTAATAACTTGCTCTACACTAGTACTTCTTTAGTGCAGCATGAAAATGTTAAAAGGGGGAAAGTCATATGAGACGGTTGAAGCTGCACACAGACAGGTTCCACGATTTTTCTTCTCTTTTTTTCTTCAACTTTGATTCTTCTTCTTCATCTTCTTAATTCTTGAACAAACAAAAAATCTAAGATTAATACTAAATAGTAATTAGGTTCTCGCCTCCACGCATAGCGAAAGTGCAGAAAGGCGCCACCAAGCGAGCGCCTGGTTGAAGTTGCTCGCCTTGGCCACCTTCAAGGCGCAACGACCCCAGGTCGCCTCACCTCTCACCATAGCTGCGCGCCTGGGGCCGTCTTGGAAACACTGATATCAGTGCAACGGAGAAATAAAAATATGAAATATAGGACCTCAATACGCCTTGCACAAAACTCTCATATTTAGCCATCATTTGGTTGATATAATTTTTTTAAAAGCATCAGCACTTGAATGCAAATTTCAGCTCTAATAGATATTTGATTCCAATGTGGAGTTATCCTCGGATGACAACATGAAACTGTCATACAGAGACTTCACAAACAAAGATTATGAAGTGCTCCACCTCTCAAACGTCTTGCCCCAATGCTCCATATACACATATTAACACTCCCAAAGCCTCACAAACTGGAGTATTGGGCTCGATAAGTTATTATATAGCTCATCGTATAACAACCAAACTCCAAAGATTAGTGATTCAACATTCTAAAAATCTTTTATTATTTATTTAGGAAATTAATTGATACAAAAAGAATTACGGAGGAGGAAAGTCATTCCCAAACCAAAGAAGATTGCAGAAGCCTCTTCCATTTGGCACAATGAGAGCTGCACCAATCTACTCGTGATTGGTGGACAGTGTTAGGACTCCAAATGTAATTACTTACAAGAGGGGTAAGAAAGGGAATCCCAACCGACAGTTGGGTAGGTGGGACGTGTTTGTACAGTTTGGGGAGCAGGTCTGGTATTTAGGTGTTTGTTGAAGGAGTCTGTCTTTTATCGTTATTTTGATTTGTGTTTCTCGGGTAGGAGAGGTTACCAGCTCTCTCGGTAAAGGCTGGGTGTTTTTTCCTCTAGCCATCCAGATTCGTGGCCATGGTTGCTGGACTCAACCGACACCTATTTTTGCAGTTCTACCAGCCAACATTTGCAAAGTGGTAAGGGAAGACAAATACCCCAAAAAGGTCGAGATCTTTATTTGGGAAATCCCAATGTAGAGCATCAACACACAAGACAAATATCAGATAAAGAAATCTAGAGTTCCCCTCTCCCCCAACTGGTGCCCTGTTTGCAAACAAGATTCAGAATCCAAAGACCACCTTACCGCGATCTATTTGCTTCTACATTTTGGAGGCTCATGTTTGATGCATTTGGTCGTGCCTAGTTCTAGACACTGATATAGCCACTAGCATTTACTCTCTCATGCTGTTCCACCCCTTAAAAAGAGGGTAAAAGTTATTTGGCTTAATCTCATTGGCAGTTTTTTATGGACCACATGATTGGAGAGAAACAAGATGGAACTTAATGCTGCAACTTAGATAATGAACTAAGATCCTACATTTACATTCTTCATCTCATCTTAGATAATGCTGCAACTTAATGCAAGCTCAACAATATCTATTGTAATCCCCCACCCAGTGTTTTAAAAGGCGCAAGGCGCACTAAGGCGCAAAGACCCTCTGGAGCCTAGGCGCAAGGCGCACAATAAAGCGCGGGCTTTATTTTGCGAGGAGCACTTTGTATAGAAAAAAAAATATAAAAATTATAAAGAAGAGATAGCATGGTTGAAGTGAAAATATGAAAAAAAAACTTTAGGATTAGTTGGAATGCCTTGAATCTATTATGACCCTCTACGACTGGTCGGTACGGGGGTCTCGCTGATTTTGGTTACTTCAAATTTTTTTTTAATAGTTGAAAAAATCCCTTGCGCCTTAGGGCATAAACGTCCCAGGTGCGCGCCTGGGCGCTTCTTTTAAAACACTGCCCCCACCATCCTCGACTCCTCCCCCTTAACCTTAGGAAGGCTTTCCTTCATTTTTTTTTTATATCCGTGAGTGTCCGATGTCAGCTTACGCGCACCTCGACTAATCTCATGGGACAACCGCCTGACCCTACAACATTTGGTTGCCAAGAGAACCCGTAGGAAATTAATTCCTAAGTAGGTGACCACCAAGGATTGAACTCATTCCCTCTAGAGGGCTTTAATAGTCTCAAGACCCTTCATTGACCACTAGACCAACCCTTGATAGTTTAAAGGCTTTCCTTCAGTTTTTGTACAACGTTACTTTAATGAAATCTTATTTCGCCCTCAAAGAGGTAATCACAAAAATGACTATATCATTTACATCTAGTAAGCGCAACAAAAATCTCCACTTCTATATCTTTTTGTTCATTGATGTTCTCCCAAACGACGAAGAAAGCTTTAAAATCTCCACTTTTGTATCTTCTTTCATTGATGAAGTTCTTCCAAAATGCCTCAAAAGAAATTTCTTCTCCCAAAGAGACCAAAGAAAGGCTCTTGATAAAGTAAGCCAGATTAATCTTTGCATTCCTTACTGGGAGGTTTTCCTCTTTATATTTCACTTATAATCAAAATATTTCATTTATATCATGACTGTCCAAGCTAGCTTGCACGTAGTTCAACTAATCTCACAATACAATTGTATAACTTAACCTTCCAACATTTAGTTGTAGAATTTTAATATCCAAGATAGGAGGCCACCTACCATTGCATTTGAACCCATAACCCCAAATATTTATGCATACAAATCGGATCCAAATAAAAGCTTTCCCAAACCAACCCCACTGTAGCCAAAAATCCCACAAAAAGGCTTTCCCAAACCAAGACTCAACCTATCACAAAAAACCCTACCCTAATTACTCATTCTGCCCTCCTAAATACTCACTCCTTACAGCCCCCTCCTCCACCGAATTTACTCACAAAAATCCCCCCTTTGCTCAAACCTATCATCATCAACAATAGGAAATCATCCTTGGTTATTGGAACCATCCATTCTACCAATTCGGATAAGATCTTAAATGATTCCGATGACCTCTTTTCATCTCCTTGCTGCCAATCTAACGAGGACTCGCCCTCTATTAGAAATGCTTCCAAAGAGATTTTTGTTTTCTCCCCCACAACTATAACTAATCTTTTTGATGAATCCTTTGAATCAATCGAAGATGAGTTCCCATTAGCGATAACCCCGATTGCCATGGATCCCCCTCAATCATTATTAGTCCACCAATCCCCTGATTTTGGCTTCAAGCACACTGCACAAAAGCCTTCCAGAAGAAATTGAAGAAATTCCTACAGAAGAGGACATTACACACTACCTTGCAATTGTGTTACCATGGCTCATTAAAAGAAGTATGAGTATAATGTCTTTACCTATTCTAAGTAAACAGAAGAAGATGACAAACAACAAGAAGCAACGTAACTGGGAAAAAGGAGTTATTGAATCTCAATTTAGGTATCAATTATGGTAAAATCATATCCTGCCGAAATTATTTATCTGAAGGGTCGAAACACCCCAATTGATTGATTTCTACATCATTTTGGCCCGTTTAGGCCCTCTTGATCGTTGTATTGACAAGTTTCTACAGATTTCCGGCCTTTTTGGTCGGCCCACTTTGGTCACTTTCGACACTACAGACTCCCACCCTATGTGATTTGTTTGTTTTTTGGGCTCCTGTTTGAGCTTGTTCCTCTTCTTATCTTCGGAAGAGCGCTTTTGTAACTCTTTACATATTATCAATGAAAGGTTACCGTTTCTTATAAAAAAAACAAATCCAAATAAAAGCTCAATGGAATGGTGATCTTACCATCTTAGAGCCACATAACATAAATATCCAATGCTATAGCATGACTCTAATGTTTCATTAGATGGCATATTTAATCTTATATATTAAGAACCATGGTGCATGTGAAATTTTATCATTAAACCAAGGGCATAGACTTGCTGATGTAAAATTCAAAAAAGACCCAGAGATGAATTATATTGTAATTATATATACTAGAAAACCTCATTGTATGTTATCTTGCCATGAAGCTACAAGTGACATACCTGGTGAGAAGGACCAAAAGCAATTCCAGTTAACTTGACCTGGTCCTGCCTCGGCCGATTCTTAATCAATTCATCCTGCTTCACCTCGACAATTTCTGACGGAATCTCATTTCTTCTTCTCTTCTCAGGTATTCTAACAGCAATTTCAGTGTCCACCATTGCGGGCTGACCAGCAGGGTCCGCCCCATATTGCGTATAATCACCATAGTTACCATAACTCTCATAACTTCCATAGTTACCACCAGCGTTACTTGCACTAGAGACAGATTGTGCTTCACCAACCACATTTTGATCAACACTATAGTGGTAATTCCCATAACTATTATAACTTGCAGAATTCCATGCATTCTGTTCTGTACCCAAATTGTAAGTTGCAGCATTCTCATAGTTCTCCCTATGATTAGCAACATTCTGCTCAACACCTGAACTGTAATTTACAATACCGTCGCAGTTTTCAGTACTGTGATCAATTTTTTGAGTGCTACCTGAATCATTCACTACCTTAGAATCATCAGAAGACGAGACTAGCACATTTGTCTCGAGAATCGACCTTCGCCCTAAGCCTGAGCTCGAAATAACTCCCAACCTTGCCGAATTCCTGGGTGCTGGAATGCTTGACAAGAACGACGTCACAGTAGGGGTTTGGAACGAGGATTGGGATGCCTTTCGGCGCCTTCTTTCCTCTTCTTCATCATCATCGTCGTCTTCTTCATCCAATTTCAGCAAAGAAGAATTAACAGGTGGCTTAAATATAACGACCCTTTTCGGCTTGGACGACTCCGAGGACGAAGGATTTGATTTAGGGTTCGGCAACTTCAGCGAATTAGGTTGTGGAAGAGAAGAAAACATAGCTACCGATTTCGTGAGATTCCCGTCGCCATCACCATCAAAACGAGAACTAGACCTCGAAGTCGAAGAGTTCGAAGGGTTCTCCTTGGGCCGTGGAAGGGAAGAGAAGAGAGAGGAAGGTTTAATTGAAGCGGCGCCAGATTTAGATGCCGAGAGCGAATCTCGTTCCTCCAGGTCTTCGTTCTTATCATCTTTGAAAAAACCAGTGGGCAGAGAAGGCTGGGAGGATTGTTTGGGCTGAGGAAGGGATTGGAAGAGGGAGGAAGATTTGGGCGGGGGAAGAGAGGAGAAGAATGATGAGCTTCTGGAGAAGGAGGGTTCCGAGGAGGAGGATCTCTGAGGCGTGTTGGCTGACGACGGTGGTTGCGGCGGCGGCGGCGGTTGTTGGTGGTGCTCTTCTTCGTCGTCGGAGGAGGCGTAGCTGGCTAACAGTGAGTCCATGAGAGAGAAACGGCGAGGTTTTGGAAGCGGGGAATGGAGGCAATTTGCAGTAGCGGCGCGCTTTTTGTGTGGAGAATGATTATCTGGTCGACTAAATTAATTCTGCTCTTTTTTTTCTTTAATCCTTATATCTTTTCAAAAAAAAAAAAAAAAAAAAAAAAAATCCATTATTTGTATTTTTACCATTTTTTTTAAATAATAATTTATTTGGTCACACAACCATAGTTCAATTCATATGCACTAGCGACTAGGAGGTCAACGTTATTGGGAGGATTTGTGAATCCTTATTGCTTGTAATAAAACTTTCCAAGACCCACCCTTTAACTCGGTTGAAAGATATAAATTGAACAAGTATGGTCACCCTCTATTGAGATGAACTAATTGAGATTATTCGATAAAAATCGTGGTAGAGTTGTTTATGAATGTCTACGTGGTGGACTTAGTTTTACTAAAGATGATGAAAACGTGAATTCGCAACCATTTATACGTTGGAGAGACCGTTTCTTATTTTAAGAGGTCGGAAGTTTGAATCTATATCATGCATGTTGCCAAAAAAAAAAGGAAGTATTTTCTTGCGCATGTTGTCAAAAAAAAAGAAAAGTTTTTTCCTTTGGTAGAAATATTTAGGTTCAATTACGAGTTTAGTCTTGTAACTTTCATAATGGTATCTTTTTGGTACTTCAGTTTTTTAAAATGTCTAATAGATGAACTTTAAATTTGGTATGTAATAGATCGATCAACTTTCAATTTTATGTAGAATAAATCTCTACCGTATTAAAAAATAATTTATAATTGATGTTTTAGATATAAAATTAAATTTTATGTTTAATGGAACCCTGACATTTCAATTATATGTTGATTTGTGATGGGAGAGAAAACAAAGAGGGTCCATCGAGGACGAGGTGTCCCAAATGCATGCAAAAATCTCTAGCAAGGTTGAAGATTCAGATCTATATTTAGCAGACTATTTTGGACTACTTTGTTTAGGACAAAATCCAAGCACGTAATAGTACTTTATACTATAAGACTTGCTATTACTAGAAGTATGGGAGGAAATATGTCATGGGATTTAATATGCAAAATTGTGTTCCATAAACTCTTGTTATTTTATGTCTTGAATAGGGAAAACAACACAAGAGAGGAGTCGAGACAATGATTAGGATGGACGCTAAATGATGCAACATTATTCATTGCTCCCAAATGTTTAGGATCGAAGTCGATACAATGGAGAATATTAACTCAACAATACCATTGGGAAGCTCATCCAAATTTATGTTCTTGCTTGCTAATCTTTTGCTTCCTTTTCCGCTTCTTCTTCATCATCTTCATATCCTCCCAAACTATAACACAAAAATTACTTCATCAAATCAAATCCAACAGTTTGTGGCTAATCTAGCTTATAAAGGAGATTCGAATGTTTGCCGTTGAACCAGGTCGCCGGAGACGGACCATTGTCGACTGTAACGTTGCAGGACATGGCAATTGTGTACCCGTGAGAGGAAAACAG
The DNA here is from genome assembly GCA_028017165.1 of Herpetospermum pedunculosum. Classification (NCBI taxonomy): domain Eukaryota; kingdom Viridiplantae; phylum Streptophyta; class Magnoliopsida; order Cucurbitales; family Cucurbitaceae; genus Herpetospermum; species Herpetospermum pedunculosum. The sequence continues at coordinate 4,101,334 of CM051530.1, forward strand.
AGAAACATATAAAATTCTTCCAATTACGATGCCTCAGGGCAAATCTTAAAGAGAATCTCCCTCTTTAGAATTTTTTATTTTTTTATTTTTTTGACGAGAGACAGGATTGAATTTGGTTGACAAAACCCTCCAGTTGTTGCGACCGGTGTAGGGAGGTGGGCAGCGGCGCCAGCAAGGTTGACTGGAAGAGGGGAGAAGAAGAGAGGAAGAAGAATGGTGATTTTGGTTTATTTTTTACATATGACAAATTGCCCTCTCTACATTACTCAAATTGAACCTCAAGCGATGATTGCAACACTCATCAAACTTTAGAGGTGTGATTGATCAAATTGAAAGTTCAGGAGTTGATTGCAACACTTATCAAACTTTAGGAGATGTAATTAATGAAATTGAAAGTTCAAAAGGTTAATTGTAACAAATCTCATAGTTCATAGCCTAAAAAAACTTATGCTTTTAGGAAGAAAAAATACCATATTTAAGACCACTAAAAAAACTCACAATCACCTGAACAACTGAGGGCAACATCAATCAATTCATTTGTACAATCAAAGAGCAAATAACTCAGTTTAGAAGCTCAACTCGTTATACTTATAAATACGGAACACTCCAAACTAATCAAGATGCAATATAATTATTTTCACTTACATCCACATCGAATAGTTTATAAAGAGCAAAGAATGTTGTTCCAGGCTCCAGCCAACTCCTTCAAATAATCTCATTACTCCACAATTTTACATTCTACTGTTGATCCTACAAAATACTGATCAAAATGTCGAGCCGTTGAATCCGAAGTACGAGCGCTGGAAATGATCAGGTTGGATGGGTTAATCAACAGGCTATCCGTATTGAAAATTGTTATCGTGCAAACATATCACAGTTGATGGCATACAAAATGTGGTAGAATGGATGGAATTGTTTTTCTTCTATACCAAATATGACTAATTTGTCAAATTATCTATCTGCAGATGGAGAAAAAATAAAGGGAAAGAAACTAGTTCGAACAGAGAATGGTAGATGTTATGTGATGGAGGGATGCAGTGCAGCAACTTAAAAGAGTTTGGCTAATCACTACTTAAGTTAATATTCTTTTATATATATTCTTAATACTCCCTTTTATCTTGTGAGTTCAGCCATGAGTGCAAAACTCAACAAGTGCTTGTCAATATTAATTAGAGAATAGGGGTTGGAATTCAAATAAAACATTTTCTACTTTAGAAACATTCATATGTGTTATAGACAACCAAAGAACCAAGAGAAGACAGCCTTGGAGTAGGGGAGAAAAAGGCTCGGGCCCTCTCCCATAGAGCTAAGACAAAGCTTTCCAATTGTGTTGAATCCGGGACAAGCTATAATTACAAAAAAAGTTCTTGTGTTTCAAACACTACCAAGAAGCTAAGAGTTGGATGTTACTACAAAAATACTCAAAATGAGTAACTTTGTCTTGCAAAATTCTCTGGTTTCTCTCTAACCATAGACTCCACATGGTGGCTCTACCAGTCAAAGACCAAAGCACCTGTTTTTTGTTTCTGAACCTCCCACCATGAAGCATCTCCACCAACTGATCCTCAACCCTCAGAGGGAGACAAAAGAGTGAATCAAACTCCTTAAAAACTCAATACCAAGCTCTCTGAGCAAACGAGCAGTGAAAGACAGGTGATCTAGGGATTCTGCTTCTGGTTTCTCTCCAACCATAGACTCAAAAGGAGTCGAGTAACTTTGTCTTAAAAAATTCTCTGATTTTTCTCTAACCATAGACTCCACATGGTGGCCCTACCAGCCAAAGACCAAAGCACCTGCTCTCTACTCTAATGTCATGTCAAACTAACCAAAAAAAACTCCTAGCTTTGGGGGTTTTAGTGGCGATTTAACAAGGAATACGTCACATTGTGGCAAAAGACAAATCAACAGAGGTCACATTCTTCACAAAAATCCAGCCAAAGGGAGTATCTATATGAAGAAGTATCGACTATTGAACTTAATAATTGTACAGACTTTCACATCATGAAGTTTTGAACAGACAACTTCGGAAAATATCCAATACTCGAATAGCCAACTTTCTCTGGTCTGGTATTTCAGGAGAGAACATTTTCAATAGGAAGATGTAAGTTCAAAAATTGCAACTCCTAAATTATCACTAAAACAATTTTAATTAAATTATTACTAAACCAAAGAGGTTTGAACATAGTATCTCCTCCTAAATTATCACTAAACACCAAAACTTAAGGTGGTAAGTTAGGGTATTCTTTTCTTTTATACACGATTAGGATACATTTATATTATAAATACTCTTCTTACATGTGAGCTAGAATATTAATTTAATTTATGGAGCTCAATGTGTGAACTATATGTATGATTTGAGAGGAGGTGGTTTTGTGAAATGGTGTTGTGAGGATTCAAACACATATCTACTACTTTGATACCATTTTTTTTTATATCCGTGAGTGTCCAGGCCAACTTACGCGCACCTCTACTAATCTCACCGGACAACCATCTAACCTTACAACATTTGGTTGTCAAAGAAATCCGTAGGAAATTAATTCTCAAGTAGGTGACCATCATGGATTGAACTCATTTCCTCTAAGCACTTTATTATTCCGATGGCCCTTATTGAACATTAAGCCAACCCATGATGGTTACTTTGATACCATATAAACTACCACTAATCCTAGCTATTCAGCCTTTAAAACATAATCTCAGTGAACGACGTGAAAAACTTACCTGGGCGTCATAAAATTTGATATAGAAACGGGAGCTATCAATATAGAGCTTAGTCTGAATGATCTCAGCAATTGTTGAGCTAAGTTTTCCATTCACGCTTGGTCCAAGGCCTCCGATAGAGATCAATTCTCCATACGCGGCTGGCTCTTCCGTGCCAGCAAATACGATTGGGGTGCCACCATTCAGCAAGATCATCACATACTGAACCATTGAAGCAGAAAAATGTAAGTTCATGCCCTTGCATTTGAACAAACATGCTTCCATCATGTGTATATAAAAAAATCGTTTAAATTACAAATTTTGTCGCTATAGTTTGAAGAAAGTTAGAATTTAGTATCTATGGCTTTAAAAGTTACCTATGGTTTGAAGAAAGTGGTTGATAAATTTTCATAAATACTCTCTACCATTAGAAGTTGAGTATGGCAGGAACCTCCCTTAGTGGCATGAACCCAAGATCATAAACCTGAAAGGTACTCAATCCATTAGTGGCTTTTCTAACGGTAGGAACTATCTATGAGTTTTATCAAATCATAGGGACAAAATTTGAACTTTTAAAGCTATTGGTACTAAATTCTAACCTTCTTCAAACTATAGGGACAAAATTTGTAACACCCAAATAACGCTACCCTACTTATCATCATTAAAGAACTTCTTCGATCAAACAATCAAAATCAAATTCAAATTCAAGTCAGCTATCAATCTAGCAGTGGAAAATCTCAACTCAAGAACTTGAAATGACTTCCACGTTCTAAGAGTAATTTCGTCGAACATCATGTGGGCATGTTCAGAATTGTAAATAAGCACACCCAATACAAGCAAGACACTGTAGTTTAACAAATGGTAGAGCTGAGGAGCGATGAAGAAGAAACAGAGAACTTAACAGATTCCGGCTTCCCAAGAATTTTAGAAACGGATTTCGATGCGTCCTTGAGTATGTCAGCGGCCACGACGGTGTCGACTGGGATATTTGTGTACAAATTCAGAGTCGGCATTTTTTTACTGATGCTGCTAATGGGGATGATCCAATTTAGCTTGAAGGTTCTCTAACGGCGAAGCAGCAATGGCTTCTGTTCTGTGCAGAGAAAAGTGGGAATGGCAATGGGTGGCTTTCAGGGAGACTGCAGATAAATGGAGGGACAGAGCCTAACGTAATCTGATCTCAATCCACTGTTGACTCGCGTCTACAAGGAGGGACAGAGATTAAGCTTATTTGTATATTTATTATTTGACAAAAAAAAAAATGAATTAAAACCTTAAATTAATGAACGTATGTGAAAATTTATAATTTATCACTGAACTTTATTGATTCATTTCTAGGTTGAAATTGAATCGTTAGTTTAGAGTTTTAATTGAATACAACCTTTAAGGATATAAATTGATTTTTTCTCCTATTATTATTATTTTTTTTTTTTAAGTTTATTTATTATTATTGTTACTTTTATTTATTGATGAGGTTTTTTTTAAGCCTTAAAATACCATTTTTTGCCCATGTAATTTGGATAAAGTATAAATCTTAGAATTAGTGTTTGAAGTTAACTTTTATCTAAATTTGTTAAATACTATTAATAATAGGAATTGTGTTGGAATATGTAGGTAGGGGTGATATCGGTTCGGTTTTCTTCGATTTTGGGCCAAACCGAGAACCGAACCAAAAATATCGGTTTTGTCAAATGTAGAACCGAACCGATGTCCAATAAAGTGTATAACCGATTGGTTCGGTTATTTGTCGGTTTAAACATTTTTTTTAGAAATGTTTCTAATTAAAGAAACCCACATTTTCTTAAAAGTGTTTTTATAGTGTGTTTGTTTTGCTCTACTAGTAGTGTTTCTTTTAATGTAAAATTACTTTAAAAGGCAATTATTAATAAACCATATGAATTAATAACTTTAAATATATATATTTTTCAATTGAAATAACAAATTAAGCTTAACTCAATTGGCATAAGATGATGCCTGTAATTAAGAGGATGGGATTCAATCCCTCCATTAGTAAATATTTTTCCAAAAAAAAAAAAAAAATTATGAGTATGAATGATTTTAGTGTCATTAGAGAATTTAAGAGTTTTAATTCAAAGAATGACTTTCAAATCACTAGATTTATGTACCCATGTTGATTAACCGTGTGCTATGTGGATGTGTTTCCATAGCAATATCAGAGATAGTGAGGTCGGTAGACCCACACTAACATATCAGAGAAAGAGAGTTCTGCGTGTACGTACGATAGAGTCTCTGCTATGTATCTGGAGATTACTCGATACATAGTATGATAGAGATTGCTCTGCTGGGCATATTGAGATTACTCTACGCCAGTATGACCAGAGATTGGGTACATATTTGGTGATGTTTTATTTTGTTTACAAACTTGTGTTTATGTTTTCAAGAGCTATTGTTACAGGTTTCTCTACGATTTTACTAGCCTATGATGGGAATTTAAATGTTGTTAAATAGATTGCTCGGTGTATTACTCGTCCAGAGTTTACTAAATTGTTCGTGATTTGCATTGGTCTAACAGAGGTTTGATTTAGTGTTGTTTGTGAAAAGAGTTGTTTCTTTAAAGCTATATTCTTATTACAGTACCAATCACTAGGCTTTTTAGCTCATTCTTTTATGTTTATTTTTCCACCAGGATTGCTTTTGAGTTTCACTAAGAGATAGTCGGGATTAACATTTGCCACTCGCCTCATCAAGTCAATGCATATCATCTACTATATGTAAAGAGTGTAACTTTTGTTGCGTGGTTTATATTTGAACGAATTTTAAGTTATAAACTAGAGAGAGATTTGACAATAGATTTCATTGCACTCTCGGAGTCTGTTGTCATCACAGCTCTTTTCAAGTGATGTTTCCATGAGGGGGAGAAAAATGTGTTGCACTATTTTTTTCCTTGACTATGGTTTTATCCCATTGAGTTTTCCTAGCAACGTTTTTAATGAGGCGGTTATTAAAGTATATATGAATAATGTACTATTTTTCCTTCACTAGGTTTTTGTCCCATTGGGTTTTTCCTAATAAGATTTTAACGGGGCATATATTCTATATACTATGAACATCTAAGGGGAGTGTTATGAATATTTATATAGATGTCCATATATATAAGGTATCCTGATCTTATCTCGTCTATGATCTTCTCCCTAATCTTCTCTCATCTTCTACATATGTTGTAAACCCTATAAATAGTGGTCGTTGTGACCTTTGATTGAAACGACTTAATAGAGAATACATTGACTCTCTACTTTCTCCTTCTTCCTACTTTGTTGATATTCTATTGTTTCACAACAATTTGTTGATTTATTTTTAATTTTCATTCATTTTTCTTCATTTCCTCAATCTATTTTCTATCCTACCATCGCTGCCATAACACCACATCATCGTCGTTAGACAACAAAACAAATTTTTCAGTCGCTGGTCTCTAACCATCCTCGAACAACAAAACAGATTTATTCATATGTAGTTCTTCAATTGTCTTCCCTAATGTATCATAATTTTTTTTTGTATATATTATATAATATATCACACACACATATATATATATTTCATTGTCTACCGCAAATATACGATTAATGATACTATATATATATATATATATATGATATTGAAGATTGCTCATATGGTATATATTGATATTGTATACAACCTGCAGTATATTACTTAATATGATATATGATACTATATTGAAGATTGCTCATACTATACATATATGATATTGTATACTATATATATATATATGATATGTATCTTCATTTTTCTTGTTTGAAAAAGAAGACGGCGGTGCCCGACTTAAAAACTATGTTCGGTGGCGAAAAAGGACCAAAGATGATAACCCTAACCTACTAACGACGGAAACAGACCAGATACAAAAATGAAACCCGATGGTTCAACTATAACTCGTCGACGGTGAAAACGTACCGGAGATGAACGAGACGACGCTCTGAGTACAAGACATTAGGGATGGCAACGGGGCAGGGCGGGGTCGGGGATGCACTCCCCATCCCCGCCCCGTTTCGAGAAGTCGGGGTCCGGGTCGGGGAATCCCCGTAGGAAAAAAATCCCCGTTTTTTTTTAAAATAAATAAATAAATATCAATAAATATATTAAAATTATGTATTATTTCTTGTTAAAATTAGTATTATTATTGTTTTATTTATTTAAAACTAATTATAAAAAAAATATTTAACATTTTTATTATAAATATATTAAAAAACTATTATATTACGAAATTAATTAAAATATTAAAAATATATATATATCTAGATATATATAAATATAAACGAACCGTAACTTAATTATTTTTAAAAATAATATATATAATATTACTATTTTATATAAATATAATATATATTATATATATTTTTTAAAAAAATAATAAAATCTATTCGAGACGGGTTCGGGGCTGGGGACCCGAATAAAATCTCCGGTTTGATCCTGTACCCGGACAAATCGGGGATTCCCGACCTGGAGGGAATTTTGTCATCCCTACGGGACATGCGTTAGCATTGATCAGAAAGTTAAATCTACTAATTATCTCATTCTCTAATATTAGACCTATTAATTATCTCATTTTTTAATATTAGACCAACCAACATGAATAAAATTAAAAATATATATATATTTTTTTTGAAAAATCCTCCCACCTTCACTTGCACCATAGCCGCCGTTAGAGACTACGCCCAAACTCCAACGATGACTTCAACAACTAACTCAGACAATGACTCTGACGATCCCGTCGAGGGTGGTCGACCAATCATAGTATTTTAAATATAAATTTGAATGTATATTAGTTTGCAGTGTTTAATAGTCATCATGCTAGTAAATCATCATTATTAGAAAAAAAAAATGTAATCAATCAAACATATGAATTTTTAATTATACAGTTTTTGTAAAAAATGTTTAAAAGAAAATACATTTTAGAAAAACACTTTTTGATAATATGCTCAAGTTGTATACTACTGTGCACTTATATCCACTTATGCATTCCTCGTTTGCTTGGCATCAACCCAGTTTAAAAACCACATCAACTCATTATGACAAACTAGCAATCACATTCACAATCTTCACTATTAAAATAAAAGTATAAGAACTAAATTAAAATCCTTCAAAGTATGGGATAAAAAATGACAATTTAACTTGCAACCTCTTTTTCTTTTGATTATTAAGAAAAAATGGGAAACAAATCAGAGCAATGGTGATGATTACCAATTCAATTCTTAAATGTCATTCGACCAAACGTTAAGGCATTATGATGGTGTAGTTCCTAACAAATCATACATCTTTGACAAAATGAACATAACTTAACTTACATAAAACATGTACCTTGTACCAAGAGATCGGATGTTCGAATATCCCACCTCACATATCGTAAAAAAAAAAAAAAAAAAAAAAAAAATCATACATCCTTTCTTATGTAGAACAGTGCAGAATTGGCAAATCATCAATGTTCTAGCAACACAAAAACCCATAAAGAATAGCACAAAAATTTCAAGCAGTTTGGAAAATATTGCAACTACGAACTGAGATTGATCTTCAGGCACTTGAAATGGAAAACAATTTATCAGTTAATTTATACATACATAAGGAAGAGTTCTTATTGTGGCTGTGCATAGATTTTATAGGACAAGGGTGGAGGGAACAACAAGATCCTGACAATTCACCTCAATTAAATAACAAGCTGGTGAATTTGGAGATCCTAAAGTAATCAGTCCAAAAACAACGAAGCATAAACAACCATTAGTTTGGGGAGAGGAGGGTGCAGAGTGGAGGGCTTTAAATAGACAGGGTAGACGAGACGAAGCAAATGGAAGTGAATTCCACAGCGAAACCATCTGTAGAGCATCTCATTTCTCTCCGACCTCTAGTCACCGTAACTTTCCCCTCTATTCGGTCTCTCGAATCTCCGACAACCATCTAAATATCCTACACAGGCAAATCTTATAAATTTACCTACCCAACTGCATTAGTGCATGAGGTGAGAGGTTCATCTTTCTCAATCCTCGCGCTGGTCTGAGTTATTTGTGTTTGTTGGCGCCTTCACCTCAAGCTCCAACTCCACCTCATTTGAGGTTTCCAACTCGATATCTACGGGAGCCAATCGAGCTGTTCCAGAAATAGACTCTACATTCAAGTAAAATTTTCATCATATTATGAATATAAATAGTATGAAAATAGGCACATGTATAGAAATTGTAAGAGAACCTTAATGGTCTGCAAATAAGACCAGTTTTTAAGGTGAATTATTATTAATCAATCTAACTGCCTAGACGGGTGTAAATATTTGCATTCCAATCCCCATCACCAAATGAAAATATTTGTACTTATTTTTTCATTCATCAATGAAATTGTTAAATAAGCGATAAGCATAAATCACTTTGCATGCTTAATGATGAACTCCTTGACTTACATTCTTGTAATTATTGCATGAGGCTTGCCGCTGGGAATACTTTTCTTATTTTAACAGAGAAACAAACTTTCATTGAGATAAGAGGAAGGAATACACGGGGACAATACAAGCCCAAGCCCAAAAAAAAAAAAAAAACCAAGACAAAAAGTTAACAAACTACACAATTACAAAAAATGGAAAGCGATTATTCAGAGTATAGGACTGGTAGCCAACAGAAACTCCCTTCATAAAGCAAATTTGAACTTGGATTCATTTAATATAACATATCCTTATGTTGATCACTATGTTTAACCAATTAAAGTTACGATTTTCAAGCTCCAATCAATTCCAATATTTGTAAGTTAGGCAACAATACTGAATGCATTGTCCATTCAGGAACATCCAGTCAAATTGGAATAATACAGACGATTAGCATGGCCCGGCGCAATGATAGCACAAATTGAGAAATGGTTGAAGCAATACTTAATGCATTTATAGAATAAAAAGAAAAAGAAAAAAGAAAAAATAACGAAAAAGAAAAGAATACTATCCTACACCTTATCCTTATCAACCTCTTAGTCTCACTGCAAGAATTTTGCATTTCTCAGGCCAGATAAACCATGAAATAGTCATAACTAGACTAAACCAAATGGCTATGCCAATGCACACAATTATCATTATGACTATGTGGCTCGGATCTCAACCAGCCACCTGAATAAGGTCTGATAACAAGAAATAGAGAAACTGGAATTAGACAAAGAGGAAGAGACAGTGAAAGGAAACAGATCTAGAAGTTGGAGGTTAGAGCAAATGACCAGGGGTTTCTTACTCTCTATAATGACTCGGAACATTTCGCAATCTTACAGAAAAAAGGAAGGATAAATAAAGAAAAATGCAGCAAAGTGAAGGCCTGTTCTACTTCTATTAATACTTGTAAACCTTCTATATGTATAATTAGAATAGTCTGCACAGTTTAATAATGCCTGCTGAATTGCAATCTAAATGTCATCAAAAGCACTACCCTCAGTCATCTGGAATTTCAAGTGAATCTTCACAACTCAAAACTACAAAATCATGTAAATAGTAACCAGTTGACATAAACTATAAACATATCATACAGTATTCTCTCACATATTTTACATCCTGAGTGCAACTGCAAAGTATGATTCTTAATTAAAGATTAGCTCAAATGTCAAGAAAATAAGATATTACATTATCAAGACTTTTCGACATTGCCACTCCTCTTATTGTTCACATTTACTTAATAAAATAGAATGACTCTGGAACCTAAACAACCAAAGTTTTTAAGGCCAACTAGCTATTGCTTTATAAAACCTAAAAGAAATGAGTGTCCAGGCACTATACAAATTCATGAGTGTCCGGCCAATTCATGTATACAATTGACTCCGCTATTTCCTAATTGGTACAATCCAAATTAGATCGTCCGAAATAATCAAATGAATCTATATAAGCATCATCCAAATTCATATGCATAATGCACCCTACAAAGCAGTAACATTTACTAACAAAAATATGTAAAATTTACAACTTCAATTCAGACGAACATCAGACAATTCTATCACTATGAAATAAGGGCAAATAACACAAATTCCCAGAACCACAAAATCTTCAGTCGGTTCATCCCAACCTTAAACAGAAATCAATCAGAAAACATAACGCGATCGGGAAAAGTATAGACAAAAATCATATATACCTTTAGCGAAAAAATCCAAGCAGGGCCAACCACGGGCGTTATCAAGAGAAGGAGATTCCTCCTTGGTGAGCGGTTCAGCCAATTTATCGAACAGGTCGAGCACCTTGCGTGGTTTGGTGCGACGAGGAGGAACCCAAAACGACGAACCGGGAACAAACGGAAGCCAATCGGGAGTAGATCGCTCGACGATAATCTTCTGTACAAAGTCGTCCAGCTTCCTAATAGCAAGAACCTCAGAATCAGCCGCGAAAGAGGACGATTCGAGGTCAATTTCAATGAATTTGACCTTGCCGGAACGTGTAGAGCGGTTCCGATGACCGAGGGCAAAGGAAGAAGAAGAAGAAGAAGAAGAAATCAACAGCGATAATTTGAGAGGCGAAGATTGCAACTTGGAGGAGATGAAGGATTGCGAAAGAGAGAGAATTCGGGCCATGCGAAGAAACCAGAGGAAATTTGAGTTCTTTTTAGCTATGGGTGTGAGAACCAACCTCGAGATTTCACGATGAGTAATTGAAAAAATAAAAAATTCTTTTTTGGGACGATTTATCTGCCATTTATACATGTTTTTTTTTCTAAAATTATTTGGATAATTAATTAAATTCTCGTAAATTGCGCCAGATATTGACGGTGTGTGTGGAGTCGTGGGAGTATAATGATAATTAAAATAGAAATTTGAGTTTTTTATATGTCAAAATTAGAAATTCTCATCCTCCTCCAAAAAAAAAAAAAATAAAAAAATAAAAAAAAATAAAAAAAAATAAAAAAAAATAAAAAAAATAAAAAAAAAACCCTTTTATTCTAAAAAATAAATAAGTAAATAGAATGCCTATTTTCATTTATTTTCTTCAATAATACATTCTTATTTGGGCTGGTTGCACAAATAACAATCAGGCCTAAACTAATTGCAAATTTAGCAAACTTTAAAATGTTTTGCAAATATGGCAAAAAAACCCGTTTCTATCACTGATAGACTTTATTATATCACTGATAGACTTCTATCAGTGATAGACTATTATCACTGATAGACTATTATCACTGACAAAAATCTATAAAAAGCTGAGGTGATCAGCGATAAACTTCTATCAGTCATAAGATATCAGCGATAGAAATTGCTATATCCGCAAAATTTTTAAAAACATGCTATATTTGCAAACAATAAGTCTTAAATTGTCATTTACTACAATTTCCCTTCTTATTTCTTATATTAATAAATGGAATAAATAAAAAAAAACTTAATTTTTGGGGAAATGGTAGTAAATGACAATTTAAGACTTATTGTTTGCAAATATAACATATTTTTAAAATTTTTGCGGATATAGCAATTTCTATCGCTGATATCTTATGACTGATAGAAGTCTATCGCTGATCACCTCAGCTTTTTATAGATTTTTGTCAGTGATAATAGTCTATCAGAGATAATAGTCTATCACTGATAGAAGTCTATCAGTGATATAATAAAGTCTATCAGTGATAGAAACGGGTTTTTTTTGCCATATTTGCAAAACATTTTAAAATTTGCTAAATTTGCAATTAGTTTGGGTCTCATTGCTATTTGTGCAACCAGCCCTAATTTTTGTGCTATTTGTTCTAACATATAAAAATGAATATTTAGTCCAATAAATAAAAAACATAATTCAATGCATATATGATCGATTAATTTAGAGGTTTAAATTTTCACATCTTATTGACCAAAACATTAAAGAATAACAAAAAAAAAAAATATATGATCATGAGCATAACTATTCATTCAGTCGAGATAAAATGTTTTAATCTCCATATTTCGTATTTGTTATCTTAGAAAAACAAGCAAAAAAAAAAAAAACATCTAATATATATGAATAGTTGAAGCAAACCGTGAGGAAGAGTCGCTTAACCTAATTGTCGGTTTTCGACATTTGAATAAATATTGGTTCGGTTCATGTCAAAATATTATAAAATATCAATAAAATCGATCCGAATGAACTCAAATATTTTAATTATTGCGAGGATTGAACCCATGACCTCTTAATCATGGGCACAACCTTATGACAATTGAACTATGCTCAGTTTGACAAAAAAATTGTCTTTTATGGGCGGTATATAATGCAGTTAAATCCCCGTTTGCACGGTGCAAGATCAATCAACCCCTACTCTGAGCTAGATGATGCGCTCACCCACTTGGTTGTTCGATATATTAGAGTAAGTTACAACATACTTAAAAATAATATAATTACAAGATATATTATATAATTGATAATTTAATCCTTGATCTAATATAATTGACCGAAGTTCATTGCACACGCGTACGATCAAAATTAGTCAAATTAAAAAGTCTTGAGCCAATCAGCAACGAACACTTGTTAAAGTCCAGACCGTTCAATCCAGGAAGTGGGGCTAAATTACTAAACGGCCACGATTGAAATACAATCCATTCTAATGCAACCAAATGGGAATCACTGTAGGATCTTCTTTCGTCTGCACAAACGACTTGTTTCGATCCCGATCTTGAATTTTAGGGTTAGGGTTTGGCTTTGGCTTTGGCTTACTCTGCAAATCGAGGCAACAGAGATGGCATTGAAGCAATTCTTCTCTGAAATCAAGGGCTTGAAGGTCAAGGAGCTGCCTGGCTACGTGAAGCCGATGCTCTCCATTGATTCTGCGAAGAAGGCAATTGAGAGAAGTCTCGACAATTACAACGCTAAGTATATTCAGACTGGTTCTATTGATCCTCTCCTCCATGTCTGCTTTGGCGGTATGATCTTTTCTTACCTCGTTGCGCTTCCTGAGGAACGGCGCCACCTCGAACATCAGCAACACGCCAAAGAGCATGGCGGCCACTGATGGAATCTCTATCTTTTGAGGTACGGGTTTTAATTTAGAGAATTTGTGTTAGCATTGGTTTTGAGTAATTAGACCAAGTCGTGCTATATGTGTTTGGGTTTTCTTGGTTTGATCGATTAGGGTTCAATTCATCATGCATCTATTGAAATGTGTATTTGTGTTTCGAATTTTATCCGATCGGTGGATTCTGGTTTTGCACATAGTCAACCCGGACAATTGTTTTAAATATGCTGTATTTTGTCAATACTGGTGCTCAAATGATTTTTTTCCTCTTCTTTTTCTTTCTGTTATTGTGCATAATGAATATTGTTTCCGTCGGATCTTTTAGTTTTACGAGAGCATTCGGCGCATGATACTTGTGTACCGATTTTTTTGATCGTTAGACCTTCCATGGGTCTAGCTCATTTGGGTTGAACTATTTGGATTTGGAGATAAGGGATCTAAAGTCAAGTATGCGTTATTCTACTCCGCTTGAAGCAACTATTTTGATATAAAGGACTCATCCCCTTTATTAGTTTTGATTTTCTTCTCTACTCCTTGATCACGTGGTCAAAAGTTCGAGTAAAAAAAACATAATCTTTACTACTTATGTATTTGGCTTTTACAAACTCATAGGCTTGCAGGCTTGATTCTTTTGGAAGAGTATGATAAGAAGTACCTAGAGGAAACCTAAGGTAGCAAAATATGATAAGAAAGAGTATGAGAGGCTGTAATAGAGTGTTTGAAAGAGTATGATAAGAAGTACCTAGATGAAACCTAAGGTAGCAAAATATTCATGCTAGTTGTTTGTAGTACGGGTTACTTCCAGAATTTGAATCTCCTTTCTTGCATTATTTGCAAATAACTGAATATGGATGAATAGTCTAATGCAACACGAATTTTTTTTTTTTATTATTTTTTTTTTATAGAAAACAGTAACCCTTCATTGATATGATGAAATGAGATACAATAGAGAGATCCATCTAAGGACTAATACATAAAACACCTCCCTTGTTAGCGAGGGATGATAGATCGACAATACAAAAAGGGAGAATATAAACTCCACGAAAAAGCTAATAATGAAGGAGAAAGAACTTATGTCTCGAGATTTGTCCATGAAGATGCTAGAGATTCTTTCCATCCATGAAATCCAAAACAAACCCGAACAAAATAAGTCCAAAGCCCTTGTCCTTTTTATAAGGGTGATCCAAAATGATGAGAGAGATAAGGGATAGAATATCACCAAGTGAAGGAAAGTCCCATCCGATTGATGCTTGAAGGAATTTCCAGAAAAATGGAGCAAAAGGGCAGTCACTGAATGTGTATAGGATAATCAGCAATAGATAGGCACATGTGGCAACAATCACGATCATTTAAGATGGCATGACCCTTCAGATAAATAGCTAATGGAACGTGATTATGGGCTTGTATTGATCAATCCTCATCCTCATTTAGGGCTTAGAGGGAATGATTTCAAATCATGATGGCCACCTACCTAGGATTTAATATCCTACAAGTTTTCTTGGCAACCAAATGTAGTAGGGTTAGGTGGTTGTCCCGTGAGATTAGTGAGGTGCAAGTTGACATAGACACTCACGAATATAAAAAAATATTGGCCAATCCTCATCCAATGCAACTTGCTTTTTACTGGGGTCTAGTAGACGCTATGTATTGTAACAACCT
This sequence comes from Herpetospermum pedunculosum, assembly GCA_028017165.1. NCBI lineage: Eukaryota > Viridiplantae > Streptophyta > Magnoliopsida > Cucurbitales > Cucurbitaceae > Herpetospermum > Herpetospermum pedunculosum. The sequence goes on from CM051530.1 coordinate 4,116,621, forward strand.
CTCCTTGGCTGAAAAACACAAGACGTATGCCTGTTCCTACTTCCTATCATAATTGTATACACAGGTTTTTGAATTATTTGTATACTTATGCATGAAACTGTATAGTAAACTTGTGTATCTTTCTATGCTGGAGATGAGTCTCACTCTCACATATATTCCTTAACTTAACTTCCTTTTCTTTATTCGTTTTTGTTATTTTTGCAGGGTCAAGGTGCCTCAAAGGTGTTTCTGGTCAATAATTTGTTTCTCGAATGTTTTTGTATCTTGGTTCTTACTGGCTTAAACTTGTAATTGTTTTCTTTTACACATGGTGCCAGAGGAAATAAACAAGACATTTTGTGAGTTTTTAACCATGTATGGCAACCATCTTTGAGTCACAATACAAATTCATGGTTGTTTTGTTTACTTTTTTTGCACATGATATTGCCCTATTCCTTAGGTCAGTTCTTTGTCAAAGGCCTAGAATGCCATTGCTTCTCGGCTTTCAAATGCAAATTGACGTATTTCATTTCTTCAGGTTGCTAAAAGTTATCTCAAAGAATGCAATGATAATACCCTCTCTGATTCAGTTAAGCAGCCAATTTCTAAAGTTAATAAAAATGCTTATGTTGTCGACATTTTAACATAATCTGCAAAAGTCATTTGAAACTTGAAAATGATTTAAGTCAATAAATTAAAGATTTAATTCTTTTTTGGTTCAAAATTAATACTCTATAACCATCATGAATTGGTAGGCCATGAAGGTCCTTAGACTATTAAAATCTTTTTAGAGGGAATGAATTTGATATTTGGTGGGCGCTTATTTAGGAATTAATTTTTTATGAGTTTCTTTGCCCTACAAATGTTGTAGGGTCATACTATGCATTTACTTAATAAAATTAGGCGAGGTGTGCGTAAGCTAGCTTGGCCACTGATGAATATCAAAAAATGTGTCTAAAAACCACTGATGAATATCAAAAAATGTGTCTAAAAACTTTACTCAGTGTTTTTTAATGAAGTTGTCAACGTGATTAGGCGAGGTGTGTGTAAACTGGCCCAATCACTCACATTTTAGATTAATTTTTTTTCCTGCTAAAATTTCCTGCTAAAATATTTAATTAATGGGGAATGAGAATTGAACAGGGGTGGAGGATTCACTCACATGAATAGGGCGGGGGATTGAACCCTTAGGCGAGTACCAGTCACTCACAAATTATTTTATTTATTTATTTTGCTAAATATTTAATTAATGCCAAGAAATTGAAAATTTTAATGATTGTACAACTAATTCCAGTCTTAATAGATTAGATTTCGCGTCATGGATGGTTATTGTGGAGAGAGAAAGTAAGCAAATAGAGAGTTTTTTTTTTACAACATGTTGGAGTCGAGAATTGAACCTAAGACTTCATAGTCGAACCAATTTGCAATTATTTTATTTATTTATTATTATTATTTTTTATAGCGTGTATGAACTCTCTAATCTGGAAATGTACTGGTCAAATGAAATAAACAAATTGTCAACACCACATAACATATAATAGTAACCAAGAGGTAACCACATTAAAAAAAATGCATTATCAAGTTTGTACTAAATGTTAATTATATTTGATTTTAAGATTGATAAAATTAATGTGACTTAAAAAAAAAAAGATTCGTAAAATTAATGAGTTACATTTTCTCGTCTCTAACTCCCATTTTTTTTTTTTCTGTTTATATATATATAAAATTTTATGTGGAATAGATTTCGAGTCTGCTTAGCCGCACCTACATATTTATAAATAATATGGGATCAAATATATATATATATATATATATATATATTCTTAGAAGGCAAGCCAAAGCGAGCATAGCTCAGCTGGCATATGTATGAGTTGACGACCACGAGGTCTGTGGTTCGAATCCCCCCATCCCCAATGTACTCAAAAAAAAAAAAATAGAAGGCAATACCCAAAATTTATCTAAGTTAATTTGATCTAAAATTAAAAAATAAAATAAAAAATAAAGTCAAGTTGATGAAATAATGAGAGGAATTGGAAGCACTCCTCATTGAAGATTACTTCAATTTAAACTAGAAATTTCCACATGTTAGCATTCGACAAATCGTTGAATAATCACTTTTATTTCCACAAACATTTGGATCAATCAATCATTCTCAGAACTGATTGGAACATTGAATCCTTTCATTACAGAGTCTACAGAGAGAAGTAAGCTTGAGTTTGATTATCTACAAATCCAGAGTATTGCAATTGCAATTGCTTATGGTATCTGTTTATGCCGATTCAATTCCGGCCAGAGTTTCCAACTTCAGAGATCACCGGCAGAAGAAACACAGAGCGGTGACCGTTGGCCACTGATAAATGTAGCATAAACCCCAAGCATCTGCTGTAAATTATGACTGTTAGATCATTCAATTTGAAGATCCCCTTCGTTTTTTCCAATCTCCTCGAGCTACAGGTACGCTTCTTTTCTTGGATTTCTTTCCATAATGTGATTTTCGATTTCTAGTCGTATTATCGGAGGTTTACCTCATTTTTTTTAAAGATTTATTGGGGATTTTGGCCAAATTAGCATCTGGGTATCTGTTGAATTGGTCTATTACGGATCATGAGTGATTTGATCTATTAGATTGTTTTTAGGGTCTTCCATTAGCCATATTGATGAATGAATGATGATCATTGATGATAGATTCTTTAAACAAGTTTCTCCATTTTCCCTAATTTATTTGGAAGTATTGAATTTCTATTGTGGAGATCAATGTAGTTCTTCTTCTTCTTCAAGAACTCACTACCTTTAGATTCTGTAAACACGTTGGTTGATAATATGGTATTTTTCTGTGAAGATGCACTAGGAAGTTTGATTCATGTTTTGTGGATTTGTGCCGTGGTACCTTATCTTACTACCTGGAGATTTATATTGCTTAGGTTAATTATATTTATATGTGAGCATTTGTTCGGATTTCGGCCTAATCAAGCTTCTGGTGTCTGTTGAGTTGGCATATTAAGGATCACAGGTGGCTTGATCTTCAGATATCTTTTCATGGTTGTTCATTAGCCATTTTGGTGATTATCGATGATAATTTCTTTTAACAAGTGACTCTTTTTCTCCTAATATATTTGAAAGTGCTAATTTTCTAATGCAGAGATTAACGTAATTTTTATTCAAGATCTTACTACCTTAACTCATGTTGGTTGTTATTTGTCAGTATGCCATTTTCAAATTGCACAGGGGAACTCGATTTCAGATTTTGCTTAGACTGAGTTATATGTGCTCTATTTTTCTTTTGCTTTACATCCTCTCATTTATTAACTCTCCATATTTATGCCGTAAAGATTGACCTGTTCCATAGTTCCATGTGTAGGTACACTTGAAGCCACAGTTATTGGTTTTATTGTGCAAATTCTATGTGAAAAGACATTGGGGATGAATATGAGAGGTGCTGGAAGGGGATTGACCCAGAAGGAATCTGGGAAATGTTCTCACTCCATGCTGGAAACTGGATCAGAGTTGATCTTACCTCTGAAGTTGAAAAGGTGTAGCAAAATATCCCATTCCAAACAGAAAAAATCAAGAACAAAATCACATGCACAGCCAATTAGTTCAACATTCAAGAGGAGACCTCTTCCTAAATCCTTGAGCAAGGGGAATAAAAATGTGACAATTAGACAACTGGCTGGTAAAAAAATTCTGCTAAAAAAACTTGATACAAAATCGTCCAAGGAGTTACTTTTGTCAAAGCTTCAAGGTGGAAAATCCCTGCCATCAACTAATAGGAAAGGGAATGCAGAAAAGGTTGAGCCGGTGGCCAAGATAAACCAACAAAGGAAAAGGAGGAAGAACAAAGGAAAAAAGGAAGAAGTGGAGTTCGATGAAGCTTCTCGCCTAAAGAGGAGAACAAGATACCTTATAATTAAAATGAAGCTAGAGCAGAACCTTATCGATGCTTACTCTGGAGAAGGTTGGAAAGGCCAGAGGTAAAAAGTATTATTTCAACATGTCACAGTATTTAATTTAGTTGTGTATTTATTTTCACGTCTTTATAATGGTTGATTCGATGTTTCTTCACCTTTTTGAATGAAGTGGGGGAGGAGGAATGGTGGGAGTTTGGTCAGAAAGTTTTTTCTTTCTAACACTTCTTCTCCTCTTTTTTTTTTTTTTTTTTTAATATTTTTTTTCCTTCTCTAATAGGAAGTTTCCTGGGAAAGCTCTTAAATTATGATTCAGTGTTACAATGATAGAAAATCTATCTGAGAAAGAGAAAAATTAGCAAGGATCATGAAAGTTTGGAAGAATTGATGATATTTGGAATTAATAGGAGCTGGTTATAGTTATTAGCTTCGGATTTTTAATTTGTCCCTTTGTAATAGGATGTCATCCTCTTTTAAAAGAAACAATAAGTGGCATTGGACAATGAATTTTTCAATAAAGGTCATGGAGATTTTATCTTCCTAAGCCAGCAGCCTAGGAACTTGCAGAAGTTATTACCTTTTTGCTGAAATGAGAAGGGGATATAATTGCAAACATTCTTATAACAGATGATTAGCTAGCCAAATTTAGCCTATGCTCCCAAAATTTAGAGATCATTTTTGTATCTCATCAAAAGCCTTCTGTTTATTTCTTTCCAGATTTCCATTGAACTACCACACAAATAGAAAATTGAAGAAGTGGGCTATTGTTTTTACCTTCTTCCTCGAATACGGAATATAATGGATCTGCAACTGCTATTCTATTAACGTATTACATCGTAAATGTCACATATACTCTGCATTCGTTCAATTAGCAGCAGCATCAAAGATTACAAAAGTGTGATATAATACTCCCCTTTTCTTTTACTTTAAATTATCCATGAATAAAATATTTTACAAATTCAGATAGTAAAGTTCTTTTAGAAGCTGAATCCTTTGTATTGAAAGTAGAAAATGGTCTGACCATTTGTTGCTGTGTGGTTTTTTTTCCTGGCATAACCATTTCCTACAGTCGAGAAAAAATTAAGCCTGAAAAGGAACTTCAGAGAGCCAAGAAGCAGATATTGAAGTGCAAACTTGGAATCCGTGATGCTATTCGCCAGCTGGGTTTGCTTGGTTCAGTAGGATGCATGGAAGACTCTGTTATTGGTCCTGATGGATCTGTCTACCACGAACATGTAAATAGTGCAGTTAAAAGTATTCTATGCTGAGCTAATTACATCTGACAAATAGTTCTTGTGGATCTTTTCTTAATCACATTAATTAGAGAACTATATTGACCTGAATCATATTGGGTATAGAGTTTTACATCATAGATGAGAGTCTGGAAGTAACGAACTCTGCTATTTCCTATTGCTCATTTCAACTTTTTAAACGACTTTTAGATTTGAGGTTATTGGTTGATGACTTTTATCTGGTATTTTCTACCTTGCTTCTTTGACTGGGCAATATGTGAACTGTGAAGGAAAGTTTGAATGCTTGGTTTAAAAGACCAACTACTTTGGCATTTATTTTCTTACAATGAATCGATTATGCATAGCCAGTAAAACTTAGGATGCATTAAGCTTGTATTTGAAGTTCTATTGCATTGAAGTATATTTTCTTTTCTCTAGATATTCTGTGCAAAATGCAAGTTAGGTGAAGCTTTTCCAGACAATGACATTATACTTTGCGATGGGACATGCAACTGTGCTTTTCACCAAAAATGTCTGGATCCACCATTAGACACGAAAAATAGTAAGTTTAGCTCGTATTATATTCCTGAATTTGCAAACTGGGCTTTGATCTTGTAGCTTATGACATTGACTCCTGCAATCATTTATAGTTCCTCCAGGAGACCAGGGTTGGTTTTGCAAATTCTGTGTGTGCAAGATGGAAATATTGGAAGGAATGAATGCACATCTTGGTACTCGGTTCTCATCGAACATTAATTGGGAGGTTAGTTTCTTTGAAGTCTTCTAACTCAGTTTTCCATCTTTGTTTTAATGTTAAAATTCATTCCTTCCCGTAATTTCTGATATTTGTATCAAAATCAGTTGTAATCATAAAATCTAACCCTTCTTGGTATAGGACGTTTTCAAAGAAGAAGCTGCTTTCCCAGATGGTGGAAATGCATCGCTTAATCATGAGGAAGATTGGCCCTCAGATGATTCTGAAGATGATGACTATGATCCAGATAAGAAGGAGAATGGCTATGACAACCTAAGTGGGGAAGAAAATGATAAGCATGTTTTGGAGGAGTCGAGTAGTTCAACCAGCTTGAGTTGGTCTTTAGATGGCGAGGATTTAACGGATAGAGATGGTATTGGATGTGAAGAACACTTTGGTGCTGGTTGCAGCATAGTTTCTGATGGATCCAATGAAGAGGGTATCACATGTAGCCGTCGGCAGCGACAGGCTGTTGATTATAAAAAGTTATTTGTCGTAAGTTTCTCGGCATTTTTATACAAGTTTTAGTTACTTCATTTCTTCCAAGTCTAGAAAGTAATATTCTCTGAGTGCTCAACGAGCAACATTGAACATTTTGCTTGACCTTGCCTGTTATGTTAATCTATTATAAAGACATAAAAAAATATATGGTAGTCAGGATTGTATAAAGTTTGAGCCGGGGTGTAATAGAAAAATATAAATCAGAATTTTTTTGTATATTACTTCAAATCATAGGTCCTGTGCTTGTAAATTTCTCTAGTCAATTATAAAATTTCTTGGCAGTTCTCTTTTTGAGTAAGAATCAGATAGAATTCATTGCTCACAATAATTTGTATTTTTTTTTGGGAAAAAAGGAAGTTAGGAATCATCCCTTTCAAGGGTTCTGTGAGAGGCAAGGCGTCATTGTGATCAATGAATAGATACAACAGGAGTTGCCTAAGAATTACAAAGGAGGCGTCCATTTTTAAAATTTCCTTTTTTAGTTACAAGCACTGTTCACTTTCAAATTCTTCTGTAATCTATTCTCCCTCTGTATCTAACTCAAATTTTGGGATCCATTTTTTGAACTATGTACATGGAAATTATTAGCTTGTGTATGTTACTTTTCATCTCATTGACGAAAAGTTCTGTTTTAGTTGGGGGGAAAAAAGGACGAGGTTCTGTTGTGGTAAATAATGTCATGTGGAATCCTCCGGAATCAATTTTAAGGATATCTTCAATAAATATTTATAGTTGAGGTTGTTATTCCTTTCCTTTCAGGAAATGTTTGGAAAGGATGCTCCAGCACAAGAAGAACAAGTTAGTGAAGATGAAGATTGGGGACCTGCAAAAAGAAGACGAAGAGAAAAGGAATGTGATGCTGCAAGTACTCTTATGTCCCTTTGTGAAAGCGAAAAAAAGAGTCAAGACATTGACATGGAAGCAGAGAAAAAGCTTCTCAATTCGCGAAGTAGATCATTTTTCAGAATTCCTCTTTATGCAGTCGAGGTAATGATTAATCGTACCGTGTGTCTAGTTTTCCATATGAAATTTGAAGGAGCGCTTCTACCTCCACATTAACATGTTATCTACTTTGTGAACCTTACCAGAAACTTCGCCAAGTGTTTGCTGATAATGAACTTCCCTCTAAAGAAGTCAAGGAGAACCTTTCAAAAGAATTGGGTCTTGATGCTGAAAAGGTAACAACAATCCTATAAGTTATCAAATACTGGAAAATGTTCTTTTTAAGAGTGATGTTAGCCATACTACTTAATGCTAATATAAATTCAATTGAAGGCATTGCTGAGAATTTGTTTTTCACTTGACGGTTAAATAATGGTATAATTGTTTCGTGCAAATTGTATCTTCTAGATGTGACTTGATTTCCATAGAGAATCAGGTTGGTTGGTTTGATTGCATTTTCATTTATATCTTTATTTTTGTTTCGTTACATATTCATATTTTTAAGTTTGTCATTGAGTATATGTCCTGACTTTCAGGTCAGCAAATGGTTCAAGAATGCACGATATTCTGCACTAAGAACTCGAAAGGTGAAATTGGTGTCTTTGTGGCTCTGTTAGGCCCCGTTCGATGACCATTTGGTTTTTGAAAATTAAGTTTATAAACACTACTTTATCTTGGTTTTGCTCTCTACATCCTACCATGAAAATCCAAGCCAAGTTTTTGAAAATTTGTTTTTATTTTTGGAATTTATTAAGAACTCAAATATTTCTTTAAGAAATTGAGAATCCACTGTAAAGATATTGGGAGAAAATTTCAAAAACAGAAAACTAAAAACGAAATGGTTATTAAATGGGGTCTTAGCATTCCTAATCTTCTCACAAGATTATTGTCTGCAAACAATGAACACTTTGATCTCTTTAGAAGCAGTTTTTTAAACTAGACCAAAAAAAATAGAAAGAAAAAAGAAAAAAAAAAGGGCTTTTTAGTTTTACCAGCTTTGTGCCTGCATAAGACTGATACTCTGATCCTCATATTCTATTCTTCTGCATAACAGGCAGAGGGAGCAACACAATCTCATAGTTCTAATAAGACTTCCGAGGAGTCCAGATTAGCAGATCCAAAGGAAATGACTGAGAATCGTCTTTCATCAGAGGACGCACCAATAAAAGAACTGCAGTTGAAGTTGCACAATAGTCATTACAAGAAAAAGCAGCACAGAAAATCATTACTTGTATCTTCCAACAATAACAAGGTATCGTTTGCCCATAATCCAGTATATTTTTTTTATTGCTGTGTCTAATGCTTCCTGATAAAATATAATCAAAGATAAAACAGCATCGAGAGAAATTCCTATTCAGATGTGTTAAAAATTGTTTTCAGAAAGAAAATGCATTAGAAAAACGTGTAAAATATAAGGTTTATTCTTGTTTGAAAATCTGTTTGGATTTTGGAAGGACATTGTTTCCCCATTGTTTTACGACTTTTAGCTTTTCATTTTAGAGGCATTCATATGATAGAACTGTTTTTGGTTTTTAATTAAATTTGAAACATTGCCAACAAGAGCATAGCTCAACGGCATGATGTATTACCTAGTGACCATGAGGTCCTAGGTTCAATCCCCCACCCCAACATGTTGTCAAAAAAATTAAATTTGAAACATTAAAATATTTTTCTGGTTTCAGAAAGTAGTTTTCGACGAACTAAGAAACCATGTTTGGAATAGTAGACACCTGTTTCTATGAACCTCTGAAACACGAGTTTTTGTGTTTCCATAATCTGCATATTGTGGATTCCGCAAGAATTCCTGATTTATTATCGCCTTTGTAATCATCTTCTTCTTACCCAGTATTCTATTCTATTATTTCTTTTTGGCATGTTACTTTAACTGATATTTCTCTGTTTCTTTTTGGCATGTTACTTTAACTGATAACTGATATTTCTAATAGATCCCTATGGACTTTAAAAATATCTAATGTCTCTAAATTTTCAAATTAAAAGTTTAAGAACCCATTAGACACCATTTTTTTTTTCTCGGGACAGACCCATTAGACACCATTTAAAGTTCTGGGGCCAAATAAACACAAATTTAAAAGTCCAGAGACCTATTAGACAATTTTTTCAAGTTTAGGAACCAAGTAGACACAAAACTGAAAGTTGATAGAATAAACTTATAATTTAACCTTTAATGAGGGAATAGTGATATATTTTGATGACTTTTTATCATATCTAAAACCTGAACTCTGCCTAACTTGGGTATGCTTATTTGCTTTTTTCCAGGAGGCTTTTGATTTTGGTGATGACATAAGCTTGAAGAATCTCCTAAAGAATAGAAAAACAAAGGTAAAGAAGAGGGTTAACTTTGTAGCTAGAGGTGGAAGTCAAGAAGCAGAAGTGGAGATGGAGAGACTGTGTAAAATTAAGGGTAGATTAGAGATAATGAAGCAAACATTACTTAGACTATCAAATAAGAAAAATGATGGTTCACACATGTTTGAACAATCTATTGTATATGTTCCTGTGGCAGTGTTAAAGGAAAAGGTTTGATTCTGTGCACTGATTTTGATTCTTTTCCCCCCACCAAATTCATATTCAAAGGTGAGATCTTATGATATAGCTTAAATATGCGTTTTTTTGTTTTTAAACTTTCAATGCTGTTACAGGTTCCCACATTGCACATGAAGGATGTATTCACTTGAACGTTTCTTCGGTTAGACTTGCAATCATTTTATGATGTAAATCTTAACTTTTGAGTTGGATATTTAGAGCCTGTTTGAAATAACTTTCCAAGTGCTTAAAACACTTTATCTGCATATATCAGATAAAAAAAAAGCACTTAGAAAGTCTTTTAAAACAGACTTCCAGTGCTCAAAATCTCAATTCCTTCTCTACTTCAACGTAATAATCTGCAGCTGAATTTTGGATGGATTATCTTTTTTACACGAGAAAAAAACAAGTATTCGGTATTATTATTATATAGTACGAGCATTTTTTTTCTTTTTCCTTTTGGTTCGTAATGTACATCTGAAACATTATAACATTCGTAATGGAACAAGATTATTTTCGACTATCTCTTAACAATCAGTTGTCAGAAATCAAAAGTGCATATATACTCCATTCTTTTTATTTTCTTCTCTTCTTTTTCCTTGATAACAAACTCATTAGATTATAAAAGAAAAATTGCAAATTTCAGTTATCAATCCAAAAATACATATGCAATTCATACCACCAATAGAGTCACATAAAATATAAAACCTTTATACAATTTTTTTCTTAGGAGCATAGCGCTTACTTGCAATTGACATATACTTCTTCCTTTGATTCAAATTCACATAACCCACCTTGTACTAAACTGAAATGAAAATAATGAAATATGGAAATCAATAAACAAATACAGTACCTTCAATACTTGCTATATTAGCAATGCCCCATGTTGAGGTTCCAACTGAGGGGCACAAAATTGGCTTGCTATTTAAATATTCTCAATTGTTTGCATATTACAAGGAACTCTCAAGTATTGTAACAAGTTTAACAGCAATATCATGAGAAGCAAACTATACTTGTAAAAATCTAAGAGGCCCTTCAACCTGTTCTACTCTGACAAAGGATGAAAGTAAGGTATTTGCAAAGCATAATAATCATATTCTTATCATAATTAAAACAGAAGCCTCTCTTTCTTTTTTCCTGGATTTTTCTTTTGGGGGAGAAAGGCTTCTCCAATTAGGAATTTTGCAGATATCAAATTAAATCAACTCCCACATCTGAAGATATAAAACTCAATCATTCTATATATATATATATATTAATACCATTGATTTACATTTTTTTTTTACAAAGAACCGAACTTTCATTGAGAAAAAAAATGAAAAAATACAAGGACATCCAAAAAAGAGAATCAAACCCACAAAAAGGAGCCCCACTAAAAAAAAAAAAGGACTCCAATCATGCAAAATAAAACCTACCGGATAATTACAAAACAACTGCGTCACCAACGTCCAAAAAAAACAAACAACCTACTGAGGCAAAGAAACCTACTAAGAGACACCATGCAATATCATTAATTCATATAACATATGCAATAATAATCGGAAAGACATATAAATCAAATGTGATCATAAATTTAAATCAATGAATAAGTAGATTGCATAATAATGGAAAATCTAAAACTTAATGTTAGTTCTGATCTTTTGTCTACACCCAAGTTTTCACTCCGACCATATTATCTTCTTTCACTTTATTAAGTTTTTAAGTTAATAGCATCAAATTATCTTCACTAAATTAATTATCTTTTACATTCAATTTACACCCGCAAGGGAAAATATCTATGGACCTAGACAAATAAAATAAAATAATATAATTAATTAATTAATTAATTATACCTACTACCATACACATTTTTCCCACAACTAAATAATGAAATTCTCTATTCTAATAGTTGTTTTTAGGAACATTACAAATTCAAGTGGGACATCAAACAGCCACAATCCAATAATTTTTCATCCCCTTGTTCTCATTTCTTTCTCTCCCTCTCATTACTTACACTAATCTCTCCTGCAATTATCCAAACGGAAAAGAGAGACAATCTAGCATTCTCTAGTTCCCATACTTCTGCTGTCAAAATCATATCCCAAAGCCCACGAAACTATACTTCTTTTCTAGGTAGGAACGGATTCGAAATAAACGATGTCGTGAAAGTACTCTACTAGTTATCAGTGTTCAATCAAACTTCAGTAAAGAAATCAGATACAGAACTGTAAAAGATCTTGAACTATTCCAATTTCATTTCTCTACTCCTCACCAACAAAAAACAATTTCCATTTACCCACTTTTCTCTTGACAGACGTTCTCCAAGAGAAAACGAGACAAAAAAAAAAAGGTCATCAGAAGACGGTAAATGGCTCACACATCATATTTAGTCCTTCATTTGCAACATACAAGATATTACTATTACAATGCTTCTTAAAGTAGAGAATGAGACTCAATGAATGACTTGATTTTGTAAGAGATATGGAATTATGGACTCTTGAATACTATCAAGCAGTTCTCACCATATCAAGTTTTGTGTTCTGTATCCTCTGTAAGGTTCTGCACATCACTTCTGCTCTTGGTCTCATCCAACTTCCGTCTTTTGGAAGCTAACCGAGGCCTCAACTACAAAGCCAGAGAGAGAGAAGAATTAACATTACCAGAACCAAACGTACGAAAGATGGGAAAAAATGTGGATGTAACTTTCAGAAATTACAAAAGATTATGTTAGGAATATTTGTAGGGAAATATTAGGAATATTGTTAGGATGTTAGAAAAAGCATCAGTCATTAACTAAGGAGTGTATTAATGGAAAGGTTACATATAGAGTAGGCTGGAAGGGTTTTAGTCAGGTGGATTTTGGAAGAGAACTAAGCCTCTTTAATGCTTAGTACCCTTGAAATTTTCTTTATAGTACTATATATTTTCACTTTCTTGATTCCAAATCCCTTGTTCCGGTTCGGTTTCTATCAATAATTTTCTCAGGGAGGAGATGAGATAGATCCGAATAGCCAAGGTGGACTAGATGAATGTAGGAGACTGAGACTCCAACACTGCTTATTTCCACATCATTGCAAATGACCGTAGGAAGACAAATATCATTTGCTGGAACTCGGGGATGGGAGAAGTTTGTTAAGAAAAGAGAAGATAGGAGGGATGGTTGAGTTCTATAGAAATCTTTTCGAGAAGAATCCTCCTCCATGGTACACTTTCGATAATTTTTTATTGACGTCAACTCCATCGGAACGAAGGATTATAGACTAATCAATCTGGATTTGCCTTATAAGATCATAGCAAACTATTGGCTGCGAAACCAAACTCCAAAGCAGGTGATTCATTTGAATATTTCAGGATACCAATTTGCTTAGTTAACAAGAAATATGTTACATGATTTTAATAGCTAATAAAGCAGTTGATGACTTGAGAATAGAAAGCAAGAGAGCAAGATGGTGTGGTTGTCAAAATTGATTTAAAGAAGGCATATTGCCATATAGATTGGGATTTCCCAACTCAACTGTTGGTTGGGCTCCCAGAAATTTTTAGTGATTATTAATGGAACATCACGAGGGAAAATTAAAAGCCTACAAAGAACAAAACAAGGAGGCCCAATGTGTATAAAGGGATTTTTCGGACGTGTACAAAAACATACTGATATTTCCAAGTTTTCTACAAGAAAAAAAGAGAAAAATACAAGATAAACTAAAAAAATCTACACAAAAAGCACATCTATTGTAAAGACTAGTATGCGAGAGAAATAACAATACCATCTCAATGTACTTCAATTGTTTTAAAACTTGACCTGTTTCCAATTCCTGCAATTTTGTATAAGGAACTGCTTTAATACTATGAAGGAGCATCCAAGATTTCACAATGGCCTCTTGAAAATAATGCGAATTCCTAAAAGAACGTTGTGTCTGCAGAAGAACTGTGCAGAAAAGATCAAAAGAAGAGAGACCCAGTAATGAGGTCATTTCACCTGAGTTACAGCACAATCAGCATGTGTTGGATCCCAGAGGATAGAGCAGAAGCATTCCCAGTCATCAGTTTGTACTTCAAAAAGAGGAGCCCTACGATGCCAAGTTTAAAATGAAAAATAAAATGTAACTCATGATTTGGCATGTTCAATATTTTTTTGACATCATGTGAGGCGGGGGATCGAACCCGTGACCTCTTGATCACTAGTCTATACAATATGCCGGTTGAGCTATGCACTATGCTCATATTAGCGTTGGCGGCATGTTCAATATTAAAATAAAAAAAATCAAAAAAATCAAAATCAAAATCATGAACAACAATCAAATAACGGTGAAAAAAAACCCAACGTAGATCAGGATTCTATCCCATAACTTAGAACTCATTATGATGACAACAAGCTCCTTCGGGGGCATCCAATTATGACGACAACAACAAAATAAACATTAGCATGAATAAAGTTGATTTCCTGGCAAACTTCTAAACAAATTAATTTAAACAATCAGCTACAAGAAGAACATAATAAACATAATCAACAAAAAGGATAAGAACTTTCATCTTTTGTAAAAGAAGGAAAGGAAGTCCTGGAAAATAAACAGGATATTAATCCTGCCTCTATTTGACATTCAATAATATTTGCTAATAACTTCTGTTTTTTATCTCAAAGTTCCATGGAACAAAGTTGAGCAGAAACAAGTGTGTTAATGTAATGGCAATCGAGATCATGTTGAAGAAATTTTAAGTTCTGAAATGTAAACAAGACATCATTTTCCTTACCTGCGCCACTTGCCACATATGGCTCCATTACCACCACCCACTCCATCTATAACTTGTTGACATTGAAGCCAATTTCCAATAGTGCTCAATCTACAAGGTTTATTGGTACTCTGCTCCTATTATTTTGTTGGTCGGGAAGTAGAAAGCCACGTCACTATTTTTTTTTATTGATTTACAAACTGTACTGAATAAAAATTAACACAAGCAAATCGATGCCTTACATGCATAAGAAAAGATTCTGAAGGATCCATTTCCAGTGGCTCACCGATGGCATCAGCATCACTACATAAGCCCAAAAGAAATATATGCTTTAAAGAAAAAGAAAAAATGTGACCTCGAAATTTATAAATAAGTGGAGCATCCTAGAGTTGCACATTTTCTCCTTATCATGTCAAGTAAAGGTTCTACTGTAAGCAATGTTTTTGTTAACTTTTCAGGTTCAAGATAGCTTATGCAACTATGCACCTCAACTGATCTCACATTACTAATTTTCCAACTAATAACTAATGTAAGAACAAAATACACCAAAAAGAAGTATCTTGGGTAGGTAAACATAGACTTAAACCACCTGAAAAACATGTAATTTTACATCTATTTACTATAACTAATGTAAAGACTCACAAATTGTATAAGTAATGAGACTAACTCTGGTACCAACAAGACCTCCAATTGTATGTGAAAAAGGAAAATAACAAAAACCTATACTTCTTCAGCCTAGCTTGGACGCAAGAAAAATTACAACAGAAAGGTATGGAATAAAAGATAAACGCAATCTCTGAACGATCCTAGATGCACCACTTCATATCAAGGTTAGTTTTGTTCTACAATCCTGGCCTCTACAATACTCAAAATCCAGAAATCCCACAGTAGACAGTAGACACCATATACCCCTAAACTTTTTTTTTCTTTTTTCTTTTTATGATAAAGAACCAAACTTCCATTACACGGGCATCTAAACAAACCAAGCCTACAAAAGGGAACCTCACTAAAGAAAGGAGCATCAATCAAGTAAAATAAAGCCTAAAGAATAATTACAAAACAACCGCGTCACTGACATCCAAAGAGAAACATAGAACCTAATAAGGACTCACACATCACTAGGGTCCCTTTCAACCCCTCAGCCTCTAAAGGTTCTATTATTTCTCTCACCCCACAAGACAACACAAACCCCCACCTGCCACAAAAACTTCCCTTTCTACCTAAATGGCGGATGGAGAAGGAACTCCTCGATCATCTCCTGCAAACCTCTGTGTCTAACAAACTGAAAGTCAAACACCTCAAAAAAGAGGTTCCCAACCCCTAAACTTGCAGCTGCAAGATTAATATTTTGACTGAACAAACTCAATAAAGAACTATCATCTTTTTCTTGAACTTTAATATGGTCCACTATGCTAAACATGTCAAAAAGTAAAACAATGAAAAAGAATACATCTTGGTATATATTATTGGAAACAAACTAATATCAATAAAAAAGAACACAACAAAAAAGTCCAGAGGTAAGATATTTTCAACCTTATAATTACAAAACATTGTAAATAGGAGTATGAAAAGAGAAATAAAATAAAGAAAAAAGGGAGATCCATTGTCCCCTTTCCTTTTTACTCTCCCGGGCGATTCCTTCAGTAAACTTGTTCATTATTGCTGTGAGAAAAAAATCTTGAGGCTGCAAGTAGGGGGGGGGGGGGGGTTAAGGGACACTCACCTTCAGTACGCGGATGATACTATTATCTTTTGTCCAGCCAGAAGAAAATGGTTAACTAATTGGTGGAAAATAATCACCCTTTTTCTCTGCTGCTCGGGGTTGAAATTAAATACCTCCAAAACCTCCATTATTGGTATTAATGTGGCTTCGGAAGATATGGCAGCTTTGGTGTCTAGATTTGGGTGTAGAGAGGAATCTTTTCCTTTCAACTATCTGGGCTTCCCCCTCGGTGGTACCATAGGTCTCTTTCCTTTTGGGACCCTCTGATTGATAAATTCTGTCAAAAGCTGGATAAGTAGAAATCATTGATCGTCTGACTTCGGCGCATTTTGTTCTTAATAGCCTCCCAGTTTATTACTTCTCCCTTCTTAAAGCTCCAGTAGGGGTTATCATGAAGATGGAGACTTTGGTGATGAACTTTTTCTGGGATAATTGTGAGTTCAATGCGAGTAATCATCTGATTAATTGGGGGAAGACTTTGTTGCCTATGAAGTACGGGGGTCTGAGTCTGGGTGCTTTCCAACAAAGAAACAACGCCTTGCTCCTCAAGTGGTTGTCACGTTTTACTCAAGAAGATGGTGCTCTGTGGAAGAAGTTTATTGTTAGCATGTATGGGGTTAGCCCCCATGGGTGGGTCTCTCTTCCTCCCAAAGGCAGGGCTAAAGGTAGACCTTGGATTGATATCGCAAAAAATAGTGATCTCTTCTTTAACTTCTTAAAGTTTAAAGCTTCGAAAGGAGATAGGATCTCATTTTGGTCCGACAAATGGGGTGGGAATTTGTCTTTCGCTTCTCAGTTCCCAGATCTCTTTAGTTTTTCGATGAAACAAGAAGCTACTGTAGCTGATTGTTGGAATGACTTGACGAAAGATTGGGACCTTGACTTTAGAAGAGGCCTTTTTGATTGGGAGATTCCCAATTGGATCAGTTGGGTGGACATGCTCGATGTTATCCACTTGGGTGCTGGGTGTGACAATGTGGAGTGGACCATTGATAAGTCCGGTACTTTTTCCTCCAAGGCTACTGTCTATAAGCTAACTGAGGTTGCTCCCGCTTTGAGGATACCAATGGTGGATGCAATTTGGAAAGAAAATTATCCTAAGAAAGTTGAAGTCTTTCGTTGGTTTGTGGATTATAGAGGCTTAAACACTCGGGAGAAGCTTCAAGCTAGATGTCCTAATTGGCCTCTTTCCCCTTCTATTTTCCATTTATGCCTTAAGGTTGCTGAGTCCCATGATCACTTGTTCCTTCACTGGCCGTTTGCTCAGAGAGCTTGGTTTTGGGTTTTTAAGGAGTTTGATTTACTCCTCTGCCTCCCTTTGAGGGTTGACGACTGGATTGTGGAATTACTTCGTAGGGGGAGGTTCAAAAACAGAAAGGAGGTGATTTGGTCCTTAGTTGGTAGGGCTACCATGTGGAGCTTATGGTTAGAGAGAAACAAGAGAATTTTTTAAGATAAAGCTACTCATTTTTTGTCTTTTTGTAGCAATGTTCAGCTCTTAGCTTCTTAGTGGTGTTTGAAACACAAGAACACTTGTCCATGATTCAAAACAACTGAAAAGCTTTGTTTTAGTTCGCCGGGAGAGGGTTTTTTCTCCCCTTGCCCTTAGGTTGTCTCCTTTTGGTTCCCTCACTGTTTATAATACATACGTTTGTTTCTTATCAAAAAAAAAAAAAAAAAAAGGACAAGGAATCCCCCAAAGAACCAAAGAAATTTACAAAAACGGGTCCCAATTGGCAAAAAAATAAAATAAAAATTTGAGCTTACTAATTTTTTGATACAGTGCACCTGCACAATCAAACCTAAGCACCAGGAATCTTCCACAGTAGCAAAAATGTCCTGGAAAACCCTTTGTTTTTTTTTTATAAGAGATAACTAGTACAAATCGAATTTAAACTATGTATACAAAGAGAAGAATAAAGTTTGCACCAGGTAGCAACTCCAAAAAAAAAATCTTATCCCATAAAAAAGAAGTGAAATTTTCTTCATTTTGAAAGATTATACTGTTTATTTCATTCCAAAAGGTCCAAAAAAAAACACTCCTATAATATTCAGGTTTTGGATTTGTCTTTAAGCAGATGTCTGCTGAGAAAGAGGGGAAGGGAGAAGGTTTTGAGTATCTCTACAAATCAAGGCTGGCCATCCAAAAAAGTCGGGGTGAATCCAAACAGTGTTTTAAAAAGCTCATTGAGTTGTGCGCCTAGGCACAAGGCCTGGCCTCTGGGCCTCGCTTCTTGAAGCGAGTCTCCCTTAATGAAGCTCGCTCGAGACACGTGCCTCATGCCTGACTTCCTACCTTTTTTTTAAATAAAATTCTAAAGAGTTGGCTTTGAGATTCATTTTACTTTTCACACTTAAAGCAGTAGCTTGGAGAGAGCAATATCAGATTTTTTTTCTTATTTAATTTAAGTCATGCATATTGATGTCATACAATACAATAGGAGCTCCTAAATGAAGATTTTCAAGAAAAAAAATCTGATATTGCTTTAGGTTGGATAGATCCTACTAAAAATCCACTTAAATTATGAAGGTGGTCTCGAAACTGTTGGAGTTGGGTGGATTAGGTATTGAGAACCTGAGACACAGAATGAAGCTTTGTTCGCTAAGTGGTTATGGCAGATCTCTTGGAACCTGCCTTGTGGCACAAGGTTACAGTCAACATATATGGTCTGCACCCTTTCGAATGGGTGGTAGCCTATGGGGTTAGGGGCTCCTCTAAATGTCCTTGGAATGATATTTCGTCAGGTTTTCCTCTTTTTCTGGCATTTTCTTAAATGGTCTATTGGGGATGGTTCAAAGGTCTACTTTTGAGAAGATTGGTGGGTGGGAGATAAAGCTTTTTGTTCTTTGTTTCCTCAATTGTACCATCTTTCTGACAAGAGGTTGCACTCTATGGCCTCTTCTCTAGACTCAACTTCGTCATTTTCTTCGTCTTTTTTGGGATTCAGCCGTTCTTTGACGGATAAGAAAGTTGTTGATGTGGCGGCCCTACTTTTGTTGATAGGTGACTCTTTTATGAGTTCGAGGAGGAGGGACTTTCGTGTTTGGTCCCCCGATCCTTCAGGGGGGGTTCTCTCCCAAATCCTTTTTCCACATGCTTTATGTCCCTTCTCCCTCTCTCAATGCTTCTGCTTTCCCCTGTCTTTGGAAAGTTAAGATTCCCAAAAGGCAATGTTTTAAAAGGCTTAAGGCGGCCTCGAGGCGTTTTCACATGGAGAGGCGAGGCGTAAGCCTCGTTTTAAAATAAAATATATATATTTAAATTAAAAAACATACAATTTTATATATTCAAAATTATAACAAGAATAAGAAAAGAAAAAACAGAAGAGAATGGAAAAGGAAAATAATAATCTAAATTCAAAAGAAAACAGAAGAAAAAAAAATTGAACAAATGAAAAAATAAGTAAAGTAAGAGAGAATAATAAAACTCATTGGAAACAAATAAAAACAAAAAGAAAACAAGTTTAAAGAAAGGAAAAATAATAAAACTCACCTCCTCGTTGTGTTGTTGTGAAAGAGTTACACTTACACCTTGTTGGTGCATATTTTTATGTTTATTTTAAGGCCACCAATTAAACTTCCTATGCTTTTCAGTTTTCAGTGCAATTTTTTTTTGATAAGTATGATTTTTTTGTTTTTTTAAGGCCACCGATTGAATTTCAAAGACATTTGGGCCCATGGCCCACCCCACCATGACCACCAATATGCAAGAAGCTTACGCCTCATGCCTCAGAGGCGTTTGCATAGAGGCGTAAGCCTCTCTCAACAGAGGCGTAAGCCTCTTTTTATACCTTCAAGGCGTAAGTCTTGAGGCATCATAGTACCGCCTCACCTCGAGGCGGGCCTCAAGGCGTAAGCCTCGAACGATTTTTAAAACACTGCCAAAAACGTCAATATTTTGCGTGGCAGGTTCTTCATATGAAAGTTAATACCCAAGACCATGTTCTGAAGCACTCTTCCTTTGTGATCGCTCACAATGGTGCTCTCTTTTTCACCGAGCGGCGGAGGATTTGGATTCATATTTTGGGCGATTATCACACCTTGGCAGTTTGGGAGGGTTGTTGAGCCTCTTTCGAATCATTTGGGTTCGGAATAGAGGCAATTGTTCTATGATCGTGGAGGATTGGGTTAAGGGCAGAGTCCTATGACATACGCGTATCTTTGCTAATTTTTGGGGTTTGTGGCTAGAAGGAATAGTAGAATTTTTAGGGGTGTGGAGAGACCTACGAGTGAGGTTTGGGATATTGTGCATTTTAATACCTCGTTGTGGGCGTTGGTCGCTCTGTTGTTCTATAATTATCAGTTAAGTCTTGTTCTTTGGATTGAACTCCTTTTCTTAGTTAGAGTCGGATGCCTTTTTGGTGGGGCTGGTTTTTTTGTACGCTCGTGTATAATCTTTCATTTTTCTCCATGAAAGTTGGTTTCTCCCTAAAAACCGTAGTTACAAAGGTCCAGAAATCAGTATTGAACCTAGCCAAGACCCAACCTCACCCCAAAACTCTCCATGCCTGTAAAAAGTTCCCTATTTCTTTTGAGTTCGACAATTGCAGAGGTGGGGGATCGAACTATCAACCTTTGGGATGGTAATTGGTGTCTTATACACTGAGTTATGCTCGAATTAACAAAAAAAAAATAATAATAAATAAATAAATCATATTTCTCTCCTGCTAAATATTCCATAAGACCCAAAGAGCCATTTTATAAGTTCCCATCCTTTCATGAAAGCATTATGATTGATAGGGATTGCCATAGCCTATGGGCAACAACTACTTCAACCTTTCACTAATACTTTTGATGTAATTTTAGGACCTCAGTTGTTTTTCCCCAGGTTAAATGCATTTTTTCCCTTAATAAAAAACCATCCATTCCCCTATAATGCTTACCTAACAAATCCATTTATTCCATGTTTGCATGATATATAATTAAAGAAAATAACATACTTAGAAATCGGGTCAGACCAATCCGGAACTTCTGCTTGAAAACCTTTGCCAATTCGAACACCTGTTGTATATGGTTCTGTGTCCCTTAACATTGATGCTATGGAATTTGATTCACCCTTGGAGGATCCATTTCTACTCGAGATGTTTGCCAATTTCTTTGTAATTGTTTCCTTCAAAATTTTATGCCTCTTCTTCAAACATGAATTGCAATACCACTCATCATTTAACACTTTCTTCATGCGATGATTGCAACAAGAGACGTGAAATGCATCTTCACAATGATCACAAATTAACATCTTCAAGACTGATTCTGAATAGCCACAAGTTTTGCACAATCGAGAACAATTATTGTCGCTTCTAAAATCACTTTCTTCCTCAGGACCATGAGCCATAGAAGAAAGAAGCCCATTGCTTCTAAGGATAGAGATGCATAGATCTCTTCCTGATATATCCTCGACCACCTCCATAACTCGAATACTAGAAGAGGAGCACTCACCTGCGTCATCCACTTCAACCTTCAAGGAAGTTGAAACAAGCTCCATGTTTGACTTTGATGAGGAGCAGCTATCATTTATGCTGTCCACCTCCAAACTTTTTTGCAGGTTATTATTAAGTGTTTCATCAGAACCATGCCCTTCCCTAATGGTACAACCATTCGATTCTAGTTCTGAAACACGAGTTTTTCCATCATAAACATGAAGAGGAGGGACAACATTTCTAACAATTTCACTCTTGTGGTTATGTCGAGAAGCTTCTACTTGCTCTTTGTCTTCTACCAAATGGCCATCGCAACTAATCAAAGAAATACAATCTGTCCCATTTGCCAACAACCTGGAATCAGAATTGCCTCGAACTTTCTTTCTCCTATATACTACATTAGATTTTGAACCTTCAGGCATCATAGTAACAGTTGATATCTGGGAAAATGCCCTTGAAAAAATTAAGCAACTCAAGCCACCATCGTTCTTCTTTTCCTCTATAATTGGTCCAGCTTTTCTGCAGCCATCATGAGAGAATTCATCACAATGAAGGCACATCTGTGAATTTCAAGAGCAATCACAACATAAGATATTACGTAGAGGTAGAACTAAAAGAAGATTTGCTCGAGTGGTGGAGCATATCCGATCATCTATCTAGCATCAGGATATTCTCTCGCACAGACAAAACACAACATCCTTAAGAAATTGAACTGTGGATCACATATAATCCATCAACAGGGTCTCAAGGAATTCTTCTAGTTTTCTTAAAAAAGAAGAAAACGAATTATATCTCCATTACTGGGTCAATCTGGAAGCCCTACAAACTGAAATAGCCAATCTGTCTATTCAACTCCAAAACATTTAACCCTAAATTTCCATACTCAACAAATAACAACCGCCCATCCAACTTCACATTATCGAGCAACTTGGAAAACAAATATTATGCAAATTTATGCCATCCTCCCACAGAACCTTCTAGTTTAAATCTAAACCCATGAAACAAAAAAGTAGCCTACGGCATGTAATTCTCAAGTTTCCATCGACTGACTACCACAACCACAACCACACCAGAAAAATCTACCATAACAGAGCATTTCATGATAATCTCTCTTGAGTTGGGCATTTTACATACTCTAAAACTGCTAAAGAATCTATCCAATCACAAAATGAAGTTTGTAAACAAGCAACCTGCAAAAAAAAGTTCACGATTCTTAAAGTAGAGAGGAGAAGATTAAACTAACCAAAAGAAGAACACAATCTGCCAGTTCTTCTGAATGATCAATCAACCCAGTTGTGAAAATGAAAATGAAAATGGTTTATCACTCAGAATCCCAGATTCATCTATTTTCAAAATTTATGCGTTTTTATTACCCATTTTTCTTTTATATTTCAGAGAAAAGACAACGTCCGTGTTTTTGCACTCAATTTGATTCATTCGGGTGCTTCTCTTACGATCACTACGATATAAACTACTTTTCAATTTGCTTATTGGACTACTTTTCGTTTGTGAAATACCAAGTGTTGCAATGATAATCAAAAAGAAAAAATCAGGACCAAAAATAATTGACAGCTATAATCTCTTGGGTTTTTGTACGGGTGGACAAACCATATGAGAATTGAAAAAATGATTCATTGTAACAAAGACAACAAAATGGAAGACTTCCTAGGGCTTAATAGCTCCGGTGGTTAAGGTATTTAATCATTAATTAAAAAGTTAGAGGTTCGAATCTCTACTCTACATATTGTTGACATTGAATAAGAAATTAGACCTCTCTTTTATTGATAAATAAGTAAAATTATAAAAGTTGAACCACCAAATAATAGAAAATGTACGTCGATAGATGAATGATACAGATCGATCAAGGTTATATTAAAACTAACATGTAATGACCTTCTTTGGCGATCATCGATTTGTTTGTACGATCAATTAGCCAACATCAGAGTAGATAACACACCAGGGGTCAAATTATTTCGAGTAAACCTCTCACCTCGCATGTTGTTGAACTCAAAAAGTATATATACATTTGAGTAACGTGATAGTGTTGTCGATAATGGGACATAAAAGCAATACTCGATTTCATCAACAATTTGGTCTAGTCTATGTGAGAAACTTTTGAATATGCAAGTTGTGTCAACACAAATGACTTCTTTCTATATTGTTATAAGAGACTTATTGTCAATCAATCTCTGAGCATAACTGTCTGGATAAAGCACCAATTAACATTTCAAATGCCGATTACTCAAGTCAAGTCATTGTTAAACTCATAAGAGACTTACCTTGATATATTTATCTATGTAAAGATAAAATGATCTGAAAATTTTCGTTTGACACTGATTTTTTTTTTTTTATTATTATTATTACAATCACAATGAAATAGAAGTTTGAACTAGAGACCTTATAGAAGTAAATATACTTCCCCGTTGAACTACACTCATATTGATTGTTTGAAAGTGATTTAATTTATGATTTCATCGTAACTACATTTAATTGATTAATCACACGCACAACAATTCCATTAAGGTTTTTCTCTACAAGATAGATACCTTGTCAGAAATTTCTTCAACACTAAAATTTCTTCAAATCAATACAGCTATATCTCTCAAAGCTATGACACTTGAATATCAACTTATGATCACATTCAAATAGTAATGAGTAATGACAACCTTGTTTTGCGTTCCATTCAATATAACTACTAATAGAAGAACATGCAGAAAAGAATGAAAAATGTAAGCAAACCTTCCAGATGGAAGAAAATGAATGGCAGTCCCCAAAGAGCAATGATAAAGCAAGTTCCCACCACGCCCTTCAAGCATTGTGTGCAGCAAAGACAATGCACAAGCTTTGCAGTTGGCGGCCAATTGCTCTGTCCCTTGGCTAAAAAAACAACACTTCCATCAAGTTTCCTCTCCAATGGCTTCATTTGAGGTTTCGCACACCATCGTTTTTGTGTCCAAGCTAGTTTACGCACACCTCGACTAATCTCACAGGACAATCGTCTGACCTTACTACATTTAGTTGCCAAGAAAACTCATAAGATATTAAGTCCTAGATAAGTGACCACCATGATTTAAACTCATTCTCTCTAAATCATTTATTATTTTCAATGTCCTTATTGACTACTAGGCCAACCCATGATGGTTAGTTTTACCCACCATAGTTTTGCATAATGCTTCCAACAAAGTAGCATTGGACAACAATAGAATAGTCTCTCCTCTAACTTTATGCTATCATACTGCAGTAGAAGTGTTTCCTCTGGCCTTTTCTTTCTCTTCAATTTTCTCTCATTTCTCAAACATCAACATCTCCAATCACTACTCTCACTCTACCAATTTGATTTTCCAGCAAAGGCATTTGATTCGAGGAATAGTTTTTGTTCAATGCTAAAAAATGAGTCATAGATGTAAAGAATTTAATTACAATCTGAGAGAACATTTTAATCAACATAAAAAATATATAGGAGCAGTTCAGGTAGCAGTTCCAATGACCTTGAGGGTTCCAAAAACTGATATTGTTTGAGACAAGAACTAAATGAGGATTCAAATCCATCCATAAGAAGCCTTTGCCGGAGTCAAAAGCTCTTTTCATTGTTAACGTAGGTTTTGACCGGAACGGTATCGTGACCAAAAGTAACCTCACTCAATTCAACAGCCTCTCATTGACCTGCCTGATGGTGAACGAGGAGCCTGTGAGGTTTTGGAGCTGCAACAGAACACCACCACTATCAATCAAACCTCTAAGATGTAATACATTTTCTCATAGTCTCTCGATCCAAAGGACAAAAAATCTGACAAATGGATTACACCAACAAAATAAGCGGTCTCTTTGGAAGATACAATGTGCAATACACGAGCAAATCATGCAGATCAGATTACCAAAATAATTTAGCGTACCATTGGGATTCCCCTGTTCGGAAAAACTTCTAAAAACTACGAAAAAGAGCAACTTTCTGATGCCATTATTCCTGCAGTGCATTTGAACCCCCTTCCTTGCCCATTACCACTATCATAACAAATTAAAGAGATTTAGGCCATAACAAAGAAGAGTAATACAGAAATAAATAAAGAAAAAGACTAGAAAGAATGTGAAAGGATTTCCTTCACATTTATATTTTTTTTTAAAAGGAATCAGTGACAATTTCATTGATAAAATGAAAATGTGTTACAAAGGATAACTTCTCAATACAAATTACAAATTTCCTTCACATTTATAAACCTTCAGTGTCAGGAACATATGAACTAACCTTTTCTTTACGTAGGAGGATAGTGCAAAATGTAAATAATGCTGGATGAATTTAGGTTCTCTTAATACTTAACCTATTATTAACATGGGAAACAAAGCTTTCTACATAATAATAGCCCAAGGCTGAAATGGAAGATGACATGATCATTGCGGAGAAATTGAGTTCTGTGGCCGTAACTAATAGCTATTTTCACTGCTTGGGCCAATTGAACAAAGTGTTAAGGGCACAAGTTGCTACCTTTGTGATTTGGCGAAAGGGTGGATATTTGATTCGACAAAGGTCGAAATTCAGCTCCCTCTGTTGTGGCTCAATAAAAGTTGAGAAGCCTCCACCGAACAATGCTACTTTATATTCATTACCTTGAGGACTTGGTTATATTCAAGTGTCAAGCTCTGTTAGGTAAAGAAATTCAATTAGTAAATGGATTGCTTTGTCTTTTTGCAAATTTCCTTCAGAAGCAAAGAGGTTGAAGTTTTGCTTGTTCCCCTCAGTCATTCTGCAAGATCGCTTTAGAAACAATATGAAATTTCATTTTTGCACTTGAACATAGGAGATGGGCACGAGCAGGATTTGGAAACACAAGCAGGAAAGGCGCACAAACATGGAGAGAAAAGCTTGCTTGCTCACGGGAGGCACTCCTTCTCCAGCTTTCAAGCTTTCGTTCCTACTTTGAACCGATTTTCAAGTAATATTTGTAGTCCGTCATTATTTCAGATATTTAGAGCCTTCTAACTTTTAGGGACAACTGTTGTGATAGAGAGTTCTTACTGATAAGGCCAAAATGATACATATCTAGGAGAAATTTAGAGAGCTTGTACTATCCCAATATTTTAGATCCAAAAGTCTACCTTTCTCCATACAATGTATCATCCTCTATGACCCCCCAGCGGAAAGTTATTCAATGTGGCTGCCACATTCTGGCTGCTACCCTTTAAACCGTTTGATGTATGGTGAAACTATAATTTAGCTTCTCTCTCCTATATTCAACGATATAAAATCGTCAGCCACATTGTATCAGCCTCATCGAATTATTTCTCCCCCAACACTCGAGCCGTAACACTACAGTGAAAGATCAAAATGTATCGTCACGTTGAGGAGAGATATGCAAATAAATATTGGACTTAGTAGGTTAAGGTTTATAGAGACAGCATGATATAACACTCGTAAACTTCTACTAGATCAAGTTAACGAGATTGTCTCACTAATGGGTCGGTCACATCAGTTCAGATAAGTTAGTGTGAAATGAATCAAGTCAATCTCCAATTTTAAATCTATGGCAGGCTGTCGTTCATTAAATACCTAATATGTGTAAATGGGGGTCAGATATTCTGTAAGAATTTGAGAATTGTTGTCCAATGCTTCTATTGTGGCTTTGGGTTTCTATGTCTTTTATACAATCTTCATCAGAAAATTATTCTATACAGTCTATTCCTCTTCTTTTATTCATTTTTTAACATACGTTTGAGTTCATTACTTGAAGTTTGGAGTGGATTCTTGTACAGGCCCTTTTTTTAGTTACTAGCTTACCCCACAGCAGATCTTGCCGGCAAGAATGGAAAAAATAGACAATAGCTTACCTTACAGCCACTTCAAGGCTGTAAAAAAAAAAAAAAAAAAAAAAAAAAAGGCTGTTCAGTGCGAGCTACATGGAAAAAATATTGAGTTACTATTAGAGATAAATAAATCTGACGCCATTAAGACAAACATTTAAGTTTGATGAGAATCTAAAGGGTCTAGAAGAAGCTTTCAGTTGAAACAAAACAAGTAGAACCCTCTCATCTAAGTTCCAAAGCTGATATGAACGCAGTCCTTCACCGAAATATGACAATAGTTACTCAAAATACGGCTTCCTGATGGATTTCTTTACATACAAAGTTAGTTTGTAATTATAGCCTCCTCGTGATTATGAATGACTCGAAGGCTCTTTTGGTTTAGCTCGGAGGTTATCTCTACCCCGGGCCTTTGTTTGTTCCTGGTTCTCTTTTGGGATATTCTTCATTGATGTTTCTTATCCAAAACAAAAGAAAAAACAGTAGTCACGATGATCCAGACTTGGTCTTCAACAAAATTTCAGCCTCCTCAACCCCACATACTGTTTTTTCATTCCCATGATCCCAACCTTCACAAAAATGTATGATTTAAAAAGTCCAATAATTCTAAGGATGCCAGCACGGGAGAGAAACATCAAACAATTCAATCAACTACGGTCGCCGGCATTCATTTGCAAGTATTTCTAATAAGATCAGAACAGTACAACAAGAGTATTGCAGCATCTCAGAGACATTAGAGAGTAACGATTGAGATCCTCATGCATATGAATTAATGTTCATGGAAACGTAGAAATTCAATAAAAAAAAAAAAATCATCTTGCGCACTACCATAAGTCTATTCACCTGCTGAATTGCAAGCTCCATAAACCCAACAGTATTGGAAGAACAATCCGCGCCGGAAGAATCCATCTAAAACTACGAAATAGGTTGTGAAAAGGAAGCAAGATTTATAATTGCAATGAGTAACCTCGTAATATGTTCAAATTACAATTTAATCCTTGAAGTTTGCGTCCGTACTTGTTCATTTATATCTAAATTAATTTAGTGGATTTAAAATTGAAATTTTAGGATTTTCACTAGCAGATTATGAATTGCAACATTCTTCTAACTTTTCAATTTAGTGTTTGTTCATATGAATTAATTCATCCTAACGTTATCTACCCTCCACTTTTTTCTCTTAAAATCGACTATATGGTATAATTGAATATAAATTAATATACTAGCATATGGTAAGAATATCTAATTAATTATATATATATATATATATATATATATATATTTTTTTTTTTTTTTTTTTTTTTTTGTATGTTTATGTAAATAAAAAAATCAAAAATCAAAAATATAAGATTTAATTAGACATAAACAAATATATATGTGTATAATTATATGATTTATAATACAATATATATTCATAAACTATAATGAATTTCTTCTCAAATAAACAAAGTTAATATATATATATATATATATATTTTAATAGATGGGTGGGAGAGTAATAAAAATTTACTAAAAATGTTAACATGGTGGATTGTATAAATACATGTAATTAATTATTCAAATATATTTTAACAATTAGATTAAGATATGCATTAAATATCCTATGTGCTATTTTAATAGAATGGAGAGCTATTTTAATAGAAAGGAGAGGAAGGAAAATCGACTTAAAAAAAGCTAAAGGAATATCGACTAAAAAGGCTAACATGGAGGGTTGTATAAATATTTATTTTTTTTGCAACGATATTTTAATTCATGCGACATTTTAGTCACAAACACAAATGTGAATTGTGTTATGTTCGATTTGACATGATGCGCTATTTTAATAAAATGGAGATGAAGAAAAGTCGATTAAATAAGCTAACATGAAACTATGAGATTTATAAATAATTTAAAATAAATAAATATATATATAATTAATTAATAGGGTGAAACATCGTTAAAAAAAATCATAATAGCTCTATAGTTTAATATGGGTCATTGACGCCAACAAGAACATAGTTCAACGACATAATGTATAGGTTCAATCATTCATCCTAACATGTTGTAATATATATATATATATATGAGTCATTAACAAGAATAATCTTCTTGGCAAATTTCTTAAGAATACTAAAAAAAAATCTAAGATCGTGGTTGTGTGATTCTAGTCAAGATAAATTTGTAAAGAGATGTGAAAGCTTAAAATAAACGTGCTTATAAAAATGTTTAATTAATACTTCAAAGTCTATCTAAAATTCATAGTCCATCATTCTTCTCATTGTTTTTTCAAGAATATTCTTTTTGCAAATTTTTTATAAGACTACAAAAAAAATCTCAGATCGTGGTTGTGTGATTCTAGTCAAGATTCAGATTAAAAATAAATAAATAAATAAATAATTGATAGAGAAAAAAAAAATAAAGAACAAAATTTGTAAACAAATGTGAAAGCTTAAAATAAACGTGCTTATAAAAATGTTTAATTAATGTCTATCTAAAATTTCTAGTCGATCATTCTTCTCATTGTTTTTTTGGAAGAATATTTTATAATGAAAAACATATGAAACAATATTTATCGATGATACTTTGAAAAATATCTCAAATATTTTCCAAAAAAGTATTTATCTATATCTAGCACTTTTGATCTAATACAATTAAAAAAAAGTACTCAAATCGGCAGTAACTACGACACATTCCATGTGTATAAGATGTTAAGTCTTTAAAACACATGACTATTCAATAAGAGACCGGAATGCATTACAATTTGGGATGAATATAACATTGTATACAAATACCCTCTAACCATATTTACAAAAACCTTGAAGATAGTGGGACATAGTATACACGGCTATACAACTTTCGTTTGGATTTTGTACTTCAGATGCATAAGGGTGATGTATATAACAGCAGATACAAGACAAACATACATGAGGGTGTTGTACAAACTAGTATGTACACGGAAAGACATACATGATGGTGATGTATATAACAACAGATACAGAATATATCACCCAATCATACATAATTAATCTCTATATGCCTAACGTCGACAATGAAAGTACACAACATCTCAATGCACTACTCTCGTGGTATATATACTATGGTTTACTAGGATATGTATACGATGAAAGAGGTATATGACAACAAATACAAGGGATACAATCCAACTTTTCAGGAGTGAACTGCACCCTTGTCCCTTTTGTCTACCTTTTCTTTTTTCGTTTATTGTCTGACGACTCTAAGGGCGTCTCACACAGATTCTCCGTTCATATAGAACAACAAATAAATTTGTGTAAATACAAATATAAGGGGAGAAATGTCAATATGAATGACTTTAAATAAAGATACATACATCCCTTGATTCACCATTTTTCCTAGACTCCCGCTATTTCTTTTTCTCCTTTGTCTTCGGCCTACCCCTTCGGGTGACCTTTCTCGTTTCACGCCCTTGTTGGGTTGCGGAGGTCTTTTGTCTCATGTTTCATTGCACTCGTTACTTCGGGTAGCAAATTCTTAAGGTGTATACTTCAAATTACAGCCACAATACATTCGAATAGAGGATTTAACACTACATATTAACATACTGAATGAACATAAGAGTAATAGTCTAATATGTAGTACCTCGACGTTGTCATCCACCTGAATCGGTGATGTTTGCTTTTTCATTTTTTTGATCGGCATTACACCGACAACTTTCAACCTCTCACTCGCCCTTTTCATCTACAAAAACTAATACTAAATATGGTGATACAAAAAATCGGGATTAAATAAATCAAAATTCCTAAAAATCAGTCAATTAAATAATTAAACAAAGAAGGGATAACAAACAAAATCCCTAAAAAATCAGGATTTATTCAAAACACAAATCTCAACAATAGTATATCGTTCATTCATTCAATCGTACCGTGAGTTTCGATGTTCGATTTGCACGTTTCGATGTTCGATTTGCACCGTGGTTTGGATAGAGATTCGCGAACTCACAGTGGTTGCCCAATTTTTCTGTTGCGCAATTTTTCTGTTGCGCACGGTGGAAATCCGATTAGTGGTGGACAAACAATATCTAGCTTGCGTCGATGAGAATAAAAGTCTAAATCTGGTAAGGATATCGAGGGTTGACGTCGGGTTGTGGTTTGGATAGAGATTCGCGAACTCACAGTGGTTGCCCAATTTTTCTGTTGCGCACGGTGGAAATCCGATTAGTGGTGGACAAACAATATCTAGCTTGCGTCGATGAGAATAAAAGTCTAAATCTGGTAAGGATATCGAGGGTTGACGTCGGGTTGCTTGAGGTAGTCCAGATCTAAGGCCGACCGAAATCAAAGTGGCAATCAGTAGCGTTTTCGAGGTTTGACGTCGACGAGAATCGAAGTGAGTAGCAGGAGGTTACGTTGCTAGAGGGACACCATTTTGTTTGAATCGTCAACACCACCATTTTTCCCTCATGAAATGAGCATTACTGTTTTGCGCAGATTGTCAATGTTCGGCATAAAACTGGTACTTTTTTTGGACTTCATTGTCGTGTTCGTCGAGTTAGTGTA
Organism: Herpetospermum pedunculosum; assembly: GCA_028017165.1. Taxonomy (NCBI): domain Eukaryota; kingdom Viridiplantae; phylum Streptophyta; class Magnoliopsida; order Cucurbitales; family Cucurbitaceae; genus Herpetospermum; species Herpetospermum pedunculosum. Next base: position 4,148,629 of record CM051530.1, read on the forward strand.
TATTAAAAAATATAAGGACAAGGAGTGAAATGTCCTATTTGTTCATCGAGTCAGTGTATACTAGGAAATACAAAGAGTGTTAGGTCTTATTTTTGTTCGTCGAGTCAGTATATGCGGGGAAATACAAGGAGTGGAAAATTCGGTTTTTGTTTCATTCAAAATTTTCAACTATTTACTAATGTTACTTTTTTTTTTCCGACTAATTTCTCTCTCATAAAATCAACCATTTTTTTACTTGATTAAATTTTTGAACGGTTAAATCTCATAGGATATTTAAGTAGTTTAAATAGTTTACCGTTGTTAGTTATATTTCATTAATTTTAATTTTAAGAGATTAGTTATTTTTCAAAAATCTCGGATCTCGACAGAATTGTACCTAGAAATACTAAAGTTGATAAATTATTTGAGATGAAGGTTATTCTCGATAATAACCCATTTAAATACCTATTCCAACATTTTTTTTTTTATTTAAATACCTATTCCAACATTTTTTAAAAAAATTCTATTTTTAAGTATTCAGATCTTCGATTGCATGAGAATCTTCTCCCTCGGATCTCCCGAGTACAGCTTTGACACAACGCTAATCTAAAATCTCAGTTTAATTTCAAAATTAAAAACCATCTTCTAAAATCTAGGGCTCAAAATCAAAATTCTCTAGTTTTTTTTTTTGAAGAATTAGTTGGATCTGAAGCTTCCTCTGTCTCCTTCTCCGGCGGGACTATCCTCCAATTTTCGCAGTCGCTCCGGAAAAAAACTAGTTATGGAAGTTCTGAGTAAGAGGAGGATTACCATGAACATAAATTCGAGCCTTCCAAAACATATTATTCAGGTAATATTCTCTAAACTCCCGATCCCCAATTTGCCCATTTGTAGACTCGTCTCTAAATCTTGGAATGACCTGATTTTAAATCAAGCTTCAACTCGTAGAATCATTCCAGAATCTTTCTTTTTCGATACGCTTGGGATACCCGGGAAGATGCAGTTGCAGTGTGTCTACTTTGACCCCAAATATCTGGGAGGGATGAGTTTTCTTGGCTCATTACCTTTTCAGATTGATTGGTCGGATATAATGTTTATCAATTCCTGCAATGGACTGCTGTTTGTTTATAATTTTGGCCGTATGCAGGGGCGGATCCAGACATTGATGTTTGGGGGGCCAAAAAATTAGAGTATATAAATATTAAAAACAGATCGCCAAAAATCCAGAGGATCGAATTCTCACTCTCAAGTTATGTTAACATTCAAAAAAAGTTATAAACATATGTGAGTGTATCAAAGACTTACGGACTAGGTTTAAATAAACTTAATACCATCCTATAATTTTTCTCATCTCTATATTAAAAAAAAAAAAAAAAAAAAAATTGAGTCCCTAAGCTTTAAAAAAATTTTAATGCATCCCTATAACTTTCAATTTTGTTTCTAATGAATTCCTAGATTTTAAAAAATGTCAAATAAATACAAAGATATATTATATTTAAACTTGAAAATTTGAGGACCAATTAAATACAAAATTGAAAGTTAAAAAATATATTGAACCCTTTTTGAAGTTGGTGATCTATTAACCACAAAGTTCAAAGATTTATTAGACATTTTTAAAAAAATTATTAAAAAAAAAACACAATATAACATGAATTTATTTATTTATATATTTTTAAATATCAATTTCTTTTTAAAAAAATATACATATATGGAAGGAAATGTAAAGCAAATAAATTATTGTTATGGTTGAGTTTCGAACTCAAGCACAACAAAATATAAATCATGCACAATGACCACTGTAGCAGAATAAGATTTTGTTAATTTGAGGGGGCCAAAATGTATTTAATAACAACAGTATATATTTAAGGCATTATTTTTGCCTACGAGTATAAGAAAATCAAAAATTTTGGGGGGGCCGTGGCCCCCCCTAGTCCCTTCAGAGGTCCGCCCCTGGCCGTATGGTTGATGGTGTGGTCACTGATGGTGTTGGCATATTAAATCCGATGACAAATGAGTACATCAGAATTATAGGCAGAGATGATGAAACTTTTCCTAGCCTCACAAGTAATTCTTACTATTACGGATTAGGTTTTAGCCTTAAGACAAAGCGCTACAAAATAGCCAGAGTTTCCATCTACACGAGGAAATTCAGTCCACTGTGTTTTGATATTCTCACATTTGGTGGAAGCAAGAGCAACCAATGGAGATGTATCGGTCCGGTGCCGATTGAGATTCAAAATGACAGCGTTTACTTCAATGGAGCTCTTTATTGGATTGGTTTAGACGAACAAAATGTGTATGCCATATGTCGTTTGGATGTCGAAAACGAGAAAACCGAAACGACTTCTCTAAAAGAGGTTGTTGGCATCGCCAGACGGGTGACGATTCGGACATTTAATGGCAGTGTATATGCAACTTTTTTTTCCCTCTGCTCATGCTTTAACATTGAAGTGTGGAGGATGCAAAATTATGGATGTGAAGATTCATGGAGGAAAGAATTTGTTGTTAATGACTTACCAAAAGATTGGGTGTGGGCAAACATGGATCTCTCCTTTAGCCTCGTCAAATGCTATGAAGATGGACACATCTTGTGTCTTGTGAATGGAAGATCTTTTATTTTGTATAATCCAAAGTTTGGGAGTATCAAGACATTGATTCAATTGAAGCAAGACGCACAATTTTCAAGTTTTTGTGAGTTAGATTCCTTTCATTTTGGTTCTCTCCAAAACATTTTGGCTTGAGGAGATGGATGATTGGGGCAACATTGCTGACTTTCAAGGTTATTTATTTTAAATTTCATCTTTTTGTTCTTTTAATTTATACATTTCTGTTCTCTTTTCATAAATATTCAAATTTAGATTAAATTTAAATTAAGTTTCTTTACTATCAAGATTTCATTTCTTTGTAATGCAAATAATTTGTCAACTACTTTTTAAAGTTTGGTTGCATTTTTAGGTTCTTAAGGACATGTTTGGGAGTGATTTTGGAACACCAAAATCACTTTTATTTCAAAATGAGTAAAACTTAGTTGCAGGCTGGGCTACAACCATCTTTTGCAACCCAACCACGTGGCAAATTTTGATTGACCAATTATTATTTTATTATTTTTAATTAAAAAAATCATATTTAATGCGTTAGGTGACGGGAGAATTTATAGAATTTATAGTACATCCGTGGTATAGAAAATCTTCATACCACTGCCTTTAAATGACTGTCACGTGGTGAAAGGTTAACTAAAGATGGTTTAGCTGGGACCCACTTTTTTAAATTTATTATTTTCTCCTACTAAAAAAAATTAATAAATACATTATTTATTTAAATTCTCTCTCCTCGTTTTTTATTAATTTTTTTTTTTCTTTTCTTTGACTCTTTGCATTCTCAATTTTTTTTTTTTTTTTTAATATTATTCAACTTCTTCATTGATATTTAAAATATATTCAAAACTTTATTTTTCTTCATCTTCGCCGTTAAGCTAATTTTTCTGGTTAGATTTGGAGAAGGTTTATGTTCTATTTTTTTTTTTCTTTTTTAATATTATTCAACTTCTTCATTGATATTTAAAATATATTCAAAACTTTATTTTTCTTCATCTTCACCGTTAAACTAATTTTCAAGTTAGATTTGGAGAAGGTTTATGTTCTACATCCATTTAGATTTGGAGGGTAAATTAGTTTAACGGTGAAGATGAAGAAAAATAAAGTTTTGAATATATTTTAAATATCAATGAAGAAGTTGAATAATATTAAAAAAAAAAAAAAAAATTGAGAATGCAAAGAGTCAAAGAAAAGAAAAAAAAATAATAAAAAACGAGGAGAGAGAATTTAAATAAATAATGTATTTATTAATTTTTTTAGTAGGAGAAAATAATGAATTTAAAAAAGTGGGTCCAGCTAAACCAGTTAAGTTAAATAACTTTTCACCACGTGACAGTCATTTAAAGGCGGTATGGAGATTTTTCCTACCACGGATGTACTAGAAATTCTCCCAGCCGTGGCTTTTAATTTCCGATTTTGCCCTTCTCTATTCAATCCTCTCCAATATCTCTTTTTTATCAATGATTTGAAATTTTTTACTAAGATTTGAAAATAGCAAATTATAGATAAAAAAAATCGTGTGACAATTTTTAAAATAGCAAATCATCCATAAAAAAAATCCTTAATAATAATAATAATATCTAAAACCTCACCATTGTCCAACATCCTATGACATTTTTTTAATAAATTCTTCTTTTCTCTTGTATCTAATTTCTTTGTTCATTTTAAGTTTTCAACTCAATTTCACTTCATTTATCATAAAATAAATAATTAACTATTACCTTTCTAAAATTCTGCAATAAAATTCATCTTTCCTCCTCTATCTAATTTCTTTGTTCATTTCAAGTTTCAACTCAATTTCACTTCATTTATCATAGAATAAATAATTAACTATTACCTTTCTAAAATTCTGCCAATTTTCGCTATGCTATTAAGCATATGGAGAGATTAAGAAATGTTTACTAAGATTTGACAGTAGCAAATCATCCATAAAAAGAGATACTAGAAAGAATTGAGGAGAGAAGGAAAAATTGGAAATCGAGAGTTATGGGGAAGTGGAAAAATGAGACCAATCAAATTCTGGCAATCAAATTCTGGCATGTTGCTGGGCTGCAAAAGATAGTTGTAGCCCAGCCTGTAACTAAGTTTTACTCTTTCAAAATTGTGATGTTTGGCAAAAGTTGATTAGTGATTTTTGAATAATCCAAAATCATTTTGCATTTTTAGGCTCTCAAGTCATCTTCTCTCTATTGATTCTGAAAGAATCATTTGGCTTCTGGGTTTTGTGGTTGATGTTCTAATACTGTAGTAGCATTGGTTTATCGTCAAACCCGACTCTTGTTGTCTAACAATTGCATTATTTTAACAAATTTCAGCATTATTATGATTAGGAAGAGTTTTTTTTTTTTTTTTTTTAAAAAAGAATGAATTTCATTAATAGTATGAAATTATAATAGAAGGGGGTGTCTCCGAAGATTACAAAAGACCTCTCCAATTAGAAAGGAGAGTATCAAAGGATTCAAATGCTGCGACATAAATTTAATGACAACAATGTAGAAAACATTTGATGGTAGGAGCTCGTTCCCTCGCAGTAGTGCGCTCGCCTTTGCATATGGCAAAGGCGGAAGAATGCGTCTTTGCGGAAGAAGGCGACCAAAGGCGCGAGGCGAGTGCCTGGTTGAAGACCATCGACCAGACTATGTCAGAGGCGCAAGCTGCTGAAAACGCCTCGCTTGGGTGTGCCTTTGCTGAAAACGCCTCGATTGGGTGTGCCTTAGGTGCTCGCCTTGAAAACACTGCTTCTTGTAGAATTTCACTCTTTTGTAGACAATAGTCAACTGGAGCAGAACTTAGTGGATAAGACATTGATTATTATTTTAGGGGTTGTTTATGCCGTTGGGTGAGTTATTATATAGTTTGCGATTATAATAGTTGTGAATAGTAAATACTATTGAAGTCATTATAGTTATTTTTTTACTATGGGTTATTAAAATAGTGGGTGGGTCAAACGTGGATTGAATTATAATAATTTAGTCTACCCAACTTCAAGTTGGTGCTCCAAACACCCATCAAAGATCATGTTTTGATCAGCCGACAATTGTTGAATTAAAAAAGAAAAATTAATGAGATGGAGATTCATTACTTGGATCGAGACGATCCATTATGTACTAGTAAATCAGTGCTGCAGAAAGAGGTTGGGAAAGGGGAGACCACTTTAGAAATAGTATGTTTCGGATGTAATCGTGAAGCTATAAAATCATATAGAAATGTTCTAAATTGGTATTAACTGTAAATTAGCTCTATATATACACATCATTTACTTCATTCGATAGGACTATTCGATGAGTTTATTTGTTTTGTGATCTACCTTCTAAACATATGTTTTAAAAATTCAAGTCGAATTTTAAAAATTAAAAAAATAGTTTTTGAAAACTAGCTAATTTAAACGTTTCTTTATGAGAGGTGAAAACCAAAGTAAGGAACTATCGTTATCAAACAATATATAAAAGATTTATAACTATTTGAAAAGTTCTAGCTTTAACCTTCATCCTTAATTTAGTGACCAAAATCAAGCCGGGTACGTTTTGACCAAACCAAGCTGCTAAATAGATGTCCATGGGGCGGGGCGGGGTCGGTATTCTTCGAGTAATTTTTCACCGCGAATAATTTATTTTTTTAATTTATTTTTAACTCATATTTTTTAAGTTTTGTTATTTGTTTGGGAGATTAATATTATATATATTTAATTTAATAAACTTTATTGACATGTGTTATTTTTTTTTTTAAACCAAAGGTAAAGGAGAGGTTTTTGTACGGATGACCCACCCCTTAGGAGCCGCGAGGCCTTTTAACCCAGTTTTTTAAAACTTATGTTTTTTGACTTTCTCGGGTGATAAGGAAATGCAGAAAGTCATTCGTACCCTTCGCTTATCACGAGAAGATCACAGTTGTCTCCTCGTGATAAGCGAAGGGTACAAATGACTTTTTGCACTTCCTTATCACGAGAGAAGGTAAAAAAAACATAAGTTTTCGCGATGAAGGTTAAAAAACCTCGCGCCCCCGAGGGATGGGTCATCCGTACAAAAACCCCAGGTAAGAGAGTTGTAGTTTTTTTTTTTTTTTTTTTTTATGAAAATATTATACATATATGTATTATGTATATATATATATAACTCCGCCTGATTCAAATAACTTCGTCTGATTCATCCGCCCGATCCCAAAGCACACGTACCTTTGGAATTTTCAACGCCTTTGTAACGAGAGATTTACTCGATAAAGGAGAAAGAATATCATTGCAAAGCACATAGTGCCCGCACTTTTAACCTTAAACATTATTTTTATTATCTATCTTAACCTTAAACATTATTTTATTATCTATCTTGTGGCTTGAGGATGGACAACGAATTTTCATAAGCTCTTTCACTTGGCCTTAACATTGTTAGTGTTTGACAGGTGACGTCCTAATAAGTTTGGATGTCACACCAAGCCTAGCGTGGAAGAACTTTTAACCTTAAACATTCTTTTTAATATCTATCTTATGGCTCGAGGATGGACAACTAGATGTTTAAAATGCGATCCGCCAAATCGTCACAGAAATGTCGTGGAATTTATCATTATTAATATTTTTATATTTGTTTTTTTTTTTTTGCAACGGTATTTTAATTAAAGCGAGGATTGAACCCATGGTCACGGGCACAACCTTATGCCAATTGAGTTTTGCTCGGTTTGGCTTTAAAATTTGCCTTTATAGGCGGTATATAATGCAGTTAAATATTTTAAATCATCCATGCCCCGTTTGCACGGTGCAGGATCAATCAACCCCCACTCTGGGCTATCTAGGTGATGCGCTCACTCACCCGTTGCACCAAGTGGTTGTTTGATAATTTTTTAAGAAAATCTGCCCTAGGGCAGAATCGAACCCCACTCGCTATGATAGGCGGAGCGCTTTTTATATTTGTTTAAGGAATATATTACAGATATTTGTTCTTTAATATATATATATATATAGAGGTATTTGTGAAAATTGTTTTTTGTTTTATTTATTGTTTCCATCTCTATTTTTTCAGATCACAAGGGGTCACCCGTTCTACAAATCTGTAAATCTCTCACCGGAGACAGCCACAACCACAAGAATCGCGTATTCCAGTCCTCCGCCGCTCACCGTTCTTGTAAGATCGTTGGCATTTTCTGATTTCTCCAAACAAATCTCAGATGGAGAATCGGAGAAGCAAGAGGATTCGCATGAACATAAATTGGAGGCTTCCACAACATATTATCGAGGTAATATTCTCTAAACTACCTCTCATCAATTTGCTCGTTTGCAGGATCGTCTGTAAATCTTGGAATGATCTGATTGTAAATCAAGCTTCAGCTCGTAAAATCATTCCAGACACATTCTTTCTGGATGTTCATGGTGGTATACCCAAGAAGATGCAGTGTATCGACTTTGATTCGATGGGAGAGATGAGTTTTGTTGCCTCATTTGCTTATCAGGCTGATTCCTCCATAATCGTGTTTATCAATTCCTGCAATGGACTACTCTTAATTTTAAAATATGAGACTACTGTCAATGTTGGCCTTGTCAATCTTGGCATATTAAATCCGATGACGAATGAGTTCATCAAACTCACCGGAGGCAACCATTTATACAGAGATGATGATCATTTTGTTAGGGTCACAATTCATTCATACGTTTATGGATTAGGTTTTAGCCCTAAAACAAAGCTCTACAAAGCAGCCAGAGTTTCTAAGGACGAGAAACAATCCAGTCAGAATTTTGATATTTTCACCTTTGGAAGCAACAAGAACCAATGGAGATTATGTATCGGTTCTGTGCCGTTTTGTATTCGGAGGGATGGTGTTTACTTCAACGGAGCTCTGTATTGGATTGGTATAGACGGAAAAAACGAGTATGTCATATGTCGTTTGGATGTCGAAAACGAACAAATTCAAACAACTTTTCTCAAAGAAGTTGGCCCTTCTAGATGGGAGAGCATTCAGACCTTTAATGGCAGTGTTTATGTAATCTTTCATTTCTTGTACCCATGCTATAAGATTGTAGTGTGGAGGTTGCATCAAAATTATGGAAGGGGAGATTCGTGGACGAAAGAATTTGTTATTAATGACGTACCAAAAGATTGGGTGTTGCCAAGATTGAATCTCATCTTTGACCTCATCAAATGCTATGAAGATGGACATATCTTGTGTCTTCTGAATCAAAGCTCTTTTATTTTGTATAATCCAAAGTTTGGGAGTATCAAGACATTGTTTCAATTGAAGCCAGGCTCAAGATTTACAAGTTTTTGTGAGGTAGATTCCCTTCATTTTGGTTCTCTCCAAAACATTTTGGCCGGATAAGATGTAAACAAGCTGTGGACGAAGTTGTAGTGCAAGAAGATATAACACACCAGTGGGTCTCTGCTCAGAGTTGTGAGTTAATTCGGGATGCTCGAGGGGACCTGGCCGGTGGTAGCACAGGCTCAAGTGTTGTGGATGTCTTGTTTGTGGCTATGCTCAAGGCTTGCTAACTCCCATGGACTTGTCGAATTTGATGTCATGTCTTGGTAAGAGCTTTGAACTCCAATGGGCTCCTTGTGGAGTCGTGCTAGATTAAACTTATGATGACTCAGGTTGGCGTTTTCTTTTAGCCCGAGATCTACTAACAAATTAAAGTGGCTCATAATCTAGTGGGACACGCTTTGTCGTCGTGGGAGATTTTTGTTTTGTTTAGGAATCGAGCCCTCCTATTTGGTTATCTAGTACGTTGCTTTCGGATTGTTCTTATGGTAGCCCAACGAACATTTTGATTTCTTAATAATATTGGTTCCGTTTGTATTAAAAAAAAAAATACAAACAAACATTTAGCTCTCGAAAATATTGAAAATACAATATTATATGGAAAATTGTAACGGATGACAATTTAAAATAAAATAATTAAAAATATAGCATGTTTTTCAAATTTTTGCGGATATGACAATTTCTATCGCTGATATCTTATGGCTGATAGAAGTCTATGCTGATCACCTCAGTTTTTTATAGATTTTTGTTAGAAGTCTATCAGTGATATGATAAAGTAGCCTATCAGTGATAAAAAACGGATTTTTTTGCCATATTTGCAATTAGTTTGGGCATGATTGTTATTTGTGCAACCAACCCATATTATATTTTTCTTTTTTATTATCTTAAAAGGTGCAACAGAATTTTGACTATAACTCATAATTTGTTCGTATCTTTCTCCTGAACATTTTCTTAATGGAATAAAAATAATCATTAAAATAACTAAATATATTTACTTTGAAATTCATATGTATCCGTATAGTTTGATGTGGTACTTGTGTGAGGGTTATGTGATTTGATGAAGAAGCTTTAGTACATTTTTTTTCTCACATTGTTATTATAAACTATTGATTAGTTTAAAAGTATTTGATATTATTGTCAAAGATTTTACAAAGAAACAAATCTTTTTTATTTATTCATCAATAAATTAAATGATTTTAAAATATAAACAAATATAAAAATATAAATTTCTTAAAGGTAAAAATAATAGACAAAGATAAAGATAAAATGAAGAAAAGAAAATGAGAGAGAAAAAAAACGAATTGACATGTGACAACATAAGGCCACAAGGTCGTCTAACAAGGAGTTGAAGTTTCTAGCTTCCTCTTAGTTAAATAAAACTGATATGTTTATAATTATGGATTATGGAAATAGAGACAATATGGGGTTATTGTCAACGATAATCTCCTTTAACAAACTTTTTTTTATCAAGATTAACACATTTTTCAAGGCCGGAGAATTTTTTTTATCAAGATTAACACTATTTTATTTTTCAAGGATAGTGCTGACAAACTTTTTATCAAGACTAACACTATTTTAGCGCAATTCTCATTTTTTAGCATTTTTGGGTGCAATTCTGGACAGGATCGAGCAAGATTCCCACTTACAAAAATCTGAAATCTTGCGATCTTAACCAGGATTGCAACCTAGTTTTTTTTTTTTTTTTTCAAATTGACATTTTTTTTTTAATTTATAGAGAAAAAAAAGTCTACAAGGAATTTGAAATTAAAAAATAATAATAATAATCATCGTATGGTCATGTTGCAATCTTGAGATTTTTTTTTACTATCTGAATCTTCTGAAATTTTCTTAATAAACAAGTCCGATAAAACGTCATGATGAAATAATTGGTTAACATATGTGAAAATTTAGAGTAAACGTACTTATGTTAGTACATTGGGGATGGGGGATACGAACATCAACACATACATATGTCAGTTGAGTCATGCTCGCTCTAGCTAAACATTATTTATTGCTCGAAAAACATTTAAAATATTTTCGACATTTTTTAGGAAAAAAATCTTAAAAAAAAACTAATCTAATCTAATCTCGATTGCAATCCTTGCCAAGATTGCAAAAAAAAAAAAAATTACTTCGACAATATAAAAATATATATATATATATATATATATATATTTATTTTATAAAAAGTAGGAATCTCAGGATTGCATCTAAAATAGAAGTGCCCTAAGAGGGTGTCAAAAGTTTGCCAATGAGGCTATTTTTGACAATAACCCAAGATGTGATCTTGAAGGAAATAACATATTTGCAATTCCCTAAAAATTAAAAAGGTTTTTTTTTTTTTTTTTTTTTATTAGTTTACATATTTCAAACCACATACCTCTTGATCGTCAAGATATACATATGCCCGCTGAGCTATGCTCGCTTTGGCTAAAAAGGTATTATAGTCCTAAAATATTTTTTCAAGAATTCTTACTTTAAATATATATTTTGTGTTTTCTTTTACAACATGTGGGATGGGTATTGAACTTAGAATCTGTTGATCACTGGTCAATACATGTAAGTTTAGTTATGATCTAACGTTATTATTTTGTGTTAGATTCTCATATATGCAATTGCTCGTGTATTTATATTTTTTTTTATAGAAAAATATATATTTATATTAGGTACCTAATAATAGATTTTTTTTAATAGATATTTGTGATTTTTTTTTCTCTATTTATTGTTTCCAACCCTATTTTTTTTAATAGATATTTGTGATTTTTTTTTTCTCTATTTATTGTTTCCAACCCTATTTTTTCAGTTCTCATATGCAGCCGCAAGATCATTTATATCTGATTTGTTTGAGAAGCATAATTCCTCAGCATTCAATGATTTCGAATTTCTTATTTGATTTGCTCGACCATTTATTATCTCCCAAAATCAAGTGTGTAAATTGGCCTTCAGACTTATAATTATTCTTCCCTTCTACAGTTTCGTTTGTGTTACAAGTCAATCAAAGATGGAGATGATCATTACTATGGACATAAATTTGAGGCTTCCACCACATATTATTCAGGTAATATTATTCTCTAAACTCCCGATCGTCAATTTGCTCGTGTGCAGACTCGTGTGTAAATCTTGGAATGATCTGGTTTTAAATGAAGCTTCTTCAACCATTCCACACCCTTCCTTTTTCTGTACGCTTGATCACAAGCTGCGTTCTATTGATTTTGACAGAAAATATTTGGAAGGGATGAGTTTTGTTGCCACACTTCCTTCTCAGCCTTATGATGAGTTGAAGCACTTTATTATGACTTCATGCAATGGACTGCTCTTGATTTTAAAATTTGGTCGTGTCGATAAGCTTGTTACTTATCACGTTGCCATATTAAATCCGATGACGAATGAGTACATCAAACTTCCCGGGGCGGACCATTCATACGAAGAGGATGGAACTCTACGTCGTCCAAAGACTTATCTCTATTACGGATTTGGTTTTAGTCCTAAGACAAAGCGCTACAAAATAGTCAGAGTTTACCGCGACCTTAAAAAATTCACTCACAATTTTGATATTTTCACATTTGGTGAGAGCGACGACCAATGGAGACGGATCTATTCACTTCCTTTTGTGATTCAAAATCAAGGTGTTTACTTCAACGGAGCTCTGTATTGGATTGGTATAGACAAAAGAAATTGTGGGTATGAGTATGTCATATGTCGTTTGGATGTTGAAGAGGAGACAATTGAAACTATTTTTCTTTCGGAAATTCTCCCTTCCACACAGGTGTCCATTCAATCATTTAATGACGGTGTTTATGCGACTTTTTTTTACACGTATCCATGTTATAATGTTGAAGTGTGGAGGATGCAAAATTATGGACGGGAAGATTCATGGATAAGAGAATTTGTTATTAACGATGTACCAAAAGATTGGGTGGCCGTGCAGGCCGTGCCTTCGACGGTGGCCTTCCTTAAACTCATCAAATGCTATGAAGATGGAGAGATCTTGTGTATTGTCAATAATAAATCTTCTATTTTGTATAATCCAAAGTATGGGAAGATCAAGACATTCAATCAATTATTTGAGCAACAATTTACAAGTGTTTATCAGGTGGATTCCTTCCATCTTGGATCACTCCAAAAGATTTTGGCCGGAGATGATGGATGATCGACGAACATATTGGTTAGTTTGATGGGTTTTTTTTTTTTTTTTTTTAAATGATATTTTTTTTTATCATTTTATGTTTTTCTAGATTAAATTTGAATTTAGTTTCTGCACTATAGTATTTTGTGTTTAAAGTGTCTAATATGGTATAGAGTCCACGAAGTCGGTCCAAAAATGGGATCCAACTTAAGATGGTGAACCCAAAGAGCACCATCTTGAGGGGCATGTTGAACATCCTACATCGAAAAAATGATAGAACCCCATAGAACCCCATAGTTTTGGTTTAGATCCCATTTTTGGACAGAATACTCGTTTGGGCTTCGTGGGCTCTAATATCATATTAGACATCATGAGTTTATCCTAAAATCAATTGGTGATAAGAGAAAGCTCACGTATGTTATATTGTGAGTGAGGTTCTTCATTTTTCCCTCCATAATTTTTCAAGATTTAATCTCTTTGTAAGTTAAGTAATGTGTCGAACACATTTTTAAATCCGGTTGCTTTTTTAGTTATGTTCTTAGAATTTTTGTTCATTCAGAGGTAATATCAACTCTGATCCAGTTTGAACTTAATCGAATATTCGTTATTAATAAGAAATTAAACCTTCTTCATTTTTCCACATATATGCATGCATATAGGCTAGAGACACACGAGCTAAAGGATCCTTCTTTTTCATAAAAAAAAAATGGAAAAATTATTCGAGGAGTTTGAAGCAATGAGATCTAAATTTTGGTTTAGAGGCAATTATATTTTGATAGTCACATTGAATAATATTTTTTGGGTTAAATAACATTTTTTTATCTCTATAACTTTCTATAACTTTTGGAGAAGTAATAATTTAATTCTAAGAAATTTAGCTGGTAACGATTTAAGGCTCCTTCCCTTTTTCTCGCTCCCCGAAAAAGCGATATAGAGGTAAAGAGCCGTAAGCGCGGTGGGGGGTGACAGAGAGGACGTGCTCATACTATATGAGGACTTCGAGATCAAATAGAATATATTTCTTTCGAGACCTCGTGAGTTTATCAACCACTCACAAGACCACCGAGATCTTCAACTTAGCTCCCGACATTCTCGCTTCCGCTTCGTCCACCACTGCTCCCTTGTGAGGTCCACTGTACTTTTGCTTTGACCCCAAAAGAGCGTTGGAGAATACTACGATCTATAGATTCTCATCGATAGATAATCGTTCCAAGCGTGCTTTTATTATACGTTAGACGATGCCACCTCCAGCGGTGCTATAAAAAATAGTGTTATATGTGTTATCAGAGCCGACTTACGAAACTATTAGTAAAGCGCTAAAACCATATAGTGTTATATGTGTTATCAAAGTCGACTTACGAAACTATTAGTAAAGCGCTATAACCATTTTGGTTTTTAGTTTTTATGTAAATGCAAAAAATGTTTGATTATTAATTTTTATTTTATGTTTTCTAGGAAATGAATAGCAAATTTTATTTTATTTTATGTTTTATGTTTTTTTTTTCTCAAATTACAAATATTATTTTTCTTATTACTTAACAAATAATCTAGGGTAGACAAAATATAAGTTTTAATGATATAACATTTCAAACAACTATTTAAAAAAAATTATAAATTATCAACAAAATGAATTATGCAAATTTTTATACAGCATCTATTTTAGTCATTATAGCTAAATCAGGATTTGTTTGATAATCATTTCAGTTTTTGTTTTTTATGTTTTATATTTTATGTTTTTTAGTTTTTGGTTTTTAATTTTTAAAAACAAAAATCTTATATATTTGATAACTGATTTCGTTTTCTATTTTTTTTAAAAAAAAAATTAACTTATTTGATAACTGTTTTTTGTTTTAGTTTTTTTTTTCTAAACGAAAGAAGAAAAAAAAAGTATAATCAATTTTTATTTTTGTTTATTTTATGTTTTCTATAAATGAATAGAAAACTATTTTTAGAATATTATTTTATTGAATTCGAAATTCAGGTTAAAATGAAATTCATCGAACCCTCACCCTACGCTATCTCAGGCACTTGTTGCATCAATCAAAGTGACTGTTTTATAAATTCTTGGCCCTAAGGCAAGATCGAACCCCACCCTCGACTATCTTAGCCAGAGTGTTAACCCACTCCACCAAGTGGTTGTTCGATAAAAAAATTGGGCAGTAATAATGCATTTAAATTCCTACAATTCTTGGCCCTAAGGCAAGATCGAACCCCACCCTCGACTATCTTAGCTAGAGTGTTAACCCACTCCACCAGGTGGTTGTTCGATAAAAAAATTGGGGAGTAATAATGCATTTAAATTCCTACACAGGTGTGTGATGCATTTAAATTCCTACAATTCTTGGCCCTAAGGCAAGATCGAACCCCACCCTCGACTATCTTAGCCAGAGTGTTAACCCACTCCACCAGGTGGTTGTTCGATAAAAAATTGGGGAGTAATAATGCATTTAAATTCCTACACAGGTGTGTGGTTGATTGCACAGGTGCAGGTCAAAACCCTCACTCCTCACTCTAGGCTATCTAGGTGTGTTACCCGTTGCACTGAGTGATTATTTGATAAATTGTTTTAACACTCTAGGCTATCTAGGTGTGTTACCCGTTGCACTAAGTAGTTATTTGATAAATTGTTTTAAAAGTTTGCATTAAGCAGGATCGAACTCCCACTCTGAGTTATCTAGGTGATGCGCTCACTCACTCGTTGCACCAAATAGTTGTTTGATAATTTTCGAAATTCGAAATTCATGTCCTTAAGGCAGGATCGAACCCCCTCTCCCGACTATCTTATGCAGAATAGTCTTTTTTTAAAGATCCGAGGCAGAGTAGTTGAGTGTTACATTTGAGTAGAAGAACAATACATAAAACGATAAAAAGAAAAATATTTTTTTTTTAAAAGCAATGGTAATAATTAGAGGGGTATAATAATATGGGAAAATTGCACCTGATTTCAATTTAGGGTAAAATAATTGTAATTAAATATTACACTTTTTTAACAAATTTGCAAATATGAAATTTTTTATCGGTGATAGTCATCGAATCCATCACTATAGTGATAACTATTAATACACTCCTATTTTTTTTATAAAATTTTGTCAATAACTATTACTGATAGTTGTCTATCATTGATAGTCACTTTATCAATGAGTATCCAGATTGCCATATTTACAAAATAGTTGCTATTTATGTCACCAACCCAATAATATACGTAGTTTATATTCTCCATAATCGAGGTAGATAAAACTCTCGATATATACATAAAAATTTATAGGGTTTAGCTAACTGGACAATTTTTTTTTTTTTTTTTTTTGTATATAGAACATCGTATTTTTGTAGCCCTTATATTAAATAAATCGATATCATACACCGTGGTTTATTATAGCTTAGTAATCGATGGAGTAAATTTCAAGTTTAGTCTCTCAAAATTTTAATTTCATATTTGTGCTTTGTGCCTATTTGATCCATAAATTCAAAAAATGTCTAATAGATTTCTAAATTTTCAATTTTGTATGTAATAGCTAGGTATCTCGACTTTAAAAATGTCAATAGATCCCTCCCTTGCATTACTTAATTTGAATATTTCATCATCACATTTCTAAAAATTCATTTAGGCCCGACATAAAATTATGGATCTAAACCACTCCTTATTAAACTTTTGGGTAGGGAATAGGGATGACAACGAGGCGGGTGGGGTCGGGATGCAGTCCCCATCCCCATTCCCATTCCCATGGAGATTTTTCATCTTCATCCATGTTCCATTCCCCATTTCGAGGAATCGGGATGGAAATCTCGTGGGAAAAAATCTCTAATTTTCATTTTATTTTTAATTAAAAAATTAATAAATATATTAAGATTGTATATTTTTTTTACGTTAAAGTTAGCATTATTAGCATTATTATTTTTATTTGTTTATTTAAATAACTAATTAAAAAAAATATTTAACATTTTTATTATAAATTTAAAAGAAAGGAAAAAAATATATAAACTAACCCATAGTTTACGGTAAATGGGTTAACACGTAGACATTAGAGATGTCCATTTAACTTGTCCCACTCCGATCCTATAGGGATCCGCCCTGAATGGGGCGGAGAATCCCGATACCAGAGAAATGAAGCGAGCATGATTTTTTTTTGTCTCGTTAGTTAAACGGGGCGGGGATGGGTAATAGTACCCGCCTCACCCTGTATAATTATATATATAATATATTCACAAAAAAAAAAAAAAAAACCACCTCCTCATTTCTCAGTCTATAAAAACTTTATTGAATTAAATATATGTAATATTAATTAACTTAATAAATAACCAAACTTAACAAAAAAAAAAAAAAAAAAAAAAAATCCCGATAAATATTCGATCCCCGTGAAATTAAACATAGAATTTCGAAGGAACTAATAATGGAATGAGGGACGGAGAAGGCATTACCCGACTCCACCTCGCCCTCGACATCTCTAGTAGACATTTGATCATGAAAATGTAGACATATCCATTTTCCACCGTTTTGTCCTAGTTTTATTCTATCCACCGATTTTGTCCTTTTGTTGTATTCTCTAGTATTTAGAATTGATAAAATAGAATTTTTATGATTTTTTAACACTTTAGATATGTGCGTTTTCATTTTTTTCTTATCGTTTAAAATTTAATTGTTGACATTAAAATTATGTGTTATTATCTCACATTTTTTAAGAATTTTATAGTTGAAGGGTATTTTTAAAACTTTTGAAAAAATCAGTATTATTTTTTATAATTTAGCCAAAGAAAGAAAAAAAAAATGATTTCAGAGATTCGAACGTGGCGCACTTCAATTGGCGAAGACACGAAAGTCGAAGAATAAAAGCATTTGCCTATTTCTCCCTCCATCTCAAAGAATACAATAGGATTGTCAATTGTGAGTTTAATTTCTATCTTAGTTGAAGAGAGAGTGTGATCAAGAAGAATTTGGAATTTGGAATTTGGAATTTGATTTGATTTGATAGACTTCCAATGGCGGAAGCGATCCCTTCAAGCTCTCAATCTTCTTCTGCTCTGAAATGGCAGGATGACGATCTTGAATACACCCAGGTTTTTTTTTGTTTTTTTTTGTATTTAGGTTTCTTTTATTCGAATTCGCTTTAGTTCCACCCGAGAATTTCAATTTCAGGCGACTTTTCCCCTTTCTGGTTGTGTTTAATGTTTAATGTAGGTTTCTTCTTAATGTTCTTCCTTAGGGTTTCGCTTCACCTTCTTAATTGACCTGCTATGTATGTGGTTTTATGTATTGTAATCTATTGGATTAGCTTTTAAATTGAATATGGGAAACATGTCAATTTTCTATAGAAATTACATGCTTGCAATTTAGAGGGAAGAGTTTTTAAGAGTATGAATTACTTGAAATTGGGTATGGACAAATCCCGAAAGCTTGGGGAAACATTTGAATGTTGATAATAAGATGAGTTTGGTGAGTCTTGTAGAATTTTTTTGAAGGGTTGGAGCGAATTGAGTTATCAATTTTTTAGGAGTTTACTGTTAAGTAGGAGTTGTTTAGGAATGTTCTGAAATCATCAAGACAGTTCGTTGTTTGCACAGAAATATTTATGCCTTCAATTTTCTCTAGAGAGGATCGACTCGACCACCTAACACTGTTGTTTTGGATAAATTGCTGCCAAATATTGAACACAACCTCTTTTTTTTGAAAAAGAAACAATTTCATTGATAGTATGAAATTACAATAGAAAGGGATGTCTCCCAAGATTACAAAAGACCTCTCCAATTAGAAAGGAGGGTATCAAAGCTATAGTGATGGAAGAGGGGGGATCGTTTCGACCAAAGCGCAACCGTATTGACAATAGCTTCGAAGAACCTAAAATAAGAAGATTCTTTTTCTTGAAAAATTCGCTTGTTCCGCTCTTGCCAAATGGCCCAACAAAAAGCCCTTGTGAAATTCTCCCACAAAATCTTCTTCTTCTTTTTGAAAGGATGACCTCCAAGGATGAGAGCTAGAAAGAGTTTTGGCTCTTCCGGAAATGCCGTTAGCCAATTGAAGGATGCTAAAATATCGTTCCAAAACAAACGAGCAAATTTGCAAGATATCAATAAATGGCTTTGAGATTCTGAATGGTTTTTGCAAATATTGAACACAACCTCATGAAGCTCAACCTCTGTTAATAGGGACTTTTGGTTCAGTTTGTTGCAGCCATCAGTCCAAGCAAGAACTTTTCTTTGGTACAACGAAAAAAAATGATGCTGAGCTAGGAAGAGAATAACTATTATGGGAGAACTTATTAATTTGTCGAAAATAATTGATACAGCAGTAAACTAATTTATTGTATGGAAGGCCTACTAACATAAAGGCATAACCTGTAAACTCTAGTGCAACTAACCGTATGAGGTTGTGACAACAAGTTTAAATACATGTGGTTCTGTTGAAACTTTATTGCATTGGCTTGTGACATGGTGCTATTTAAAATTTTAACATATGTAATCAAAAAGTGTTTTCTTGATTTCTGAATTTGAAGAAACTGCTCATGCAAATATGTATTTTAATTTCTGATTAATGTTTTTTACTTGGAGAGACATTATTCTTTCTGAATTCTTTATCTTGATTTCAGGTTCCTAAATTTTCGAGTTTCCCCACTTTTCCATATAGTGATGTGCAAATGATTCCAATCATGTATCCTGCACTTATTCCTGGATCAGCTCCTTTGGAAAATCAAAATCGTGGAGCTGGTATTTATGCGGTTCCTACTTTTCCATCAACGGGGGGGCCCATTATTGGAATGTCATCTCACAATCTTACTCCTTTGACTTACAGCATACCCACGTCAGTATCTCTATCATTATTCTATAAAATGATTTAAAATAAATAATTTATAGAATGACATTTGATGTTTCAATAGGGATTTGAATCATTTGATTGAGCCAAATATATTGGCATTGATTTCGTTTTGATTCAATGAATTAGTTACAAGGTACCTAGGCATTTAAGATGTCTGTTAATCTCCCTTACTACAGAGCAGTCTTACTAGCTTTTGCTTTACATTTAACTGCTAGCCTTCTAGCTTACGGGATCGGGACTCCTCTGTATAACTCCCTTCTCTCTAACAGACTTGCAATTTGTCTCTGTTATAATACGACTTATTGACCTCTACTCCTGTGTACGTTTAACAACTACCGTACATAAGTAAGATGAATCAAAGGGCTTGACATTCTTCCCATTCCTATCTCTTGCCTAGGTGTTCACCTTGTCCTCAAAGAGAAAATAGGGGAACTGTTATATCAGCAATCAAATTATAAGCCTTGCAAGTAGCCTCTTCTATTGATTGTTCTTTCTGATGAATTATGAGTTCAAAATCTCCCAAGGACGGGTGAGATGAGGGATGGAGACCTAGTATTATCAAATGGATCAGCTTAAGTTGTTCCATCTCTTGAGTTTGGAGGGTAATTGACAGGGCTGAGAAGTACTCTCTTGATCAAATTTTAGTTGTGAGACCTGGAAGATTGGGTGGATGGCAGCATCTTGGGGAAGTTGTTATCTTTAGGTTGATCAACTACTGTAATTAAGAAATCTTATGAATGTGCTCTACGACTAGAAAGGGTCCATAATATCTAGGAGACAGCTTCTCATTGACTGGTCCTTCTTGTGTGCATAAATGAAACGAAGGGGGGCTTGTAGCATTATTCCTATCAGGCTCTTAGGTACAAAAACTAATGGGCTTACCAGAAAAGAAGCGGAGAAAGTTTGTACTTCCTTAACTTCTCTGTTCAAACAGGCTCTAAGAGTAATTTCTTTGCTGGCTAGAGATGGTATGGTAATGTGTTTTCTTCCATATATTCCAAGCTTTCTGTGTTTTTGAGTTATGTGATCAGAATGGTCTGGCAAGAAATAAGAAATATTGACGACCCTAACTTATCGATGGATTTGGTTTCCTATTCTTATGGTTAACACTATTGCAGTGGATGGGATCCCTTTTTAGAAATTTAACTATTTGGTCTTAGAATTCCCTCTACGTCTTCTATTCCACTTTTACATACTGGATTAATCCTTATCATTGGACAATTAAAAAGCTTCTGCTCCAATTTTGAGTGATGTTTTTCATGTAAATTTCATGTGTCCCATTCAATCTACTTTTACGATGATCTTGAGTCTCAACAACTTTTAATGAAGACGTTTTTTTGTCTTCATATTTCGATATAATGTTCAGGAACAACACATCATATATCATTTTGAATGTCAACCTCCCATCTCTTCTCACCAACAAAAAGGTGTGATGAGTTGAGACTTGTCGACTTCTTTCATCTGTAATTTTCAAGTAGCTAGTTTTCAGTGCGAGGATTTATTTACTTAGAACCAGAGATTTTTTTAAGTGTGTTGAGATATATTTTATTTTTAACTGTAGTAGATCTGATACCAGTAATAGAACAAGTCCTGAGGGTGGCACAGCAGTTGAGGAGAATGGGCGAGTAGAAGGACAACAACAGCAGCAACAGCAGCAACCAGCACCTCAAAGACAAGTTAGAAGATTTCAAATTGCAATACAGATTGATTTGTTGCTCATATTGAAGCTCGCTGCTGTAATTTTTCTTGTTCATCAAGATGGTTCAAGACAAAGGCTTATTGTTCTGGTGATTTGTGCTTCAATAGTCTATCTGTAAGCATTCATATTCTTTAACTATTACTAGTTCCTTATTTGCATGGATACTGGTTATATGTGTAGCAATTACTAGCTGTCCATAAGTATTCTGTAAAATTTCTAATAAACATAACATAAAATTGCCGACCATTTGCTTCTATACCCTTTAATAGGTTACGGTATTTACTTAATGGAAGTGTATGACTAATCTTGTTATAAATATTATATGCTCTTTTCCCAATTGACATTTCTTGTCGTCATAACTATGACGTTATGTATTAAGCTGATCCTCTCTTGGATATGTCACAGATACCAAACTGGAGCGCTTACACCATTGATACGATGGCTTTCACAAGGCATGCAAAGGGCGGCTGCACCCCCCCATCCCCCGAGACCGAATGCTCCGGGAGCTCCTCCAGCTGCAAGGCAAGAGGCTCAGAATGCGGTTTTGGCAGGTACCTATTTGCTCAATATCATATTTCAAAACTGAGTAATGCAGGTGTTCACAACGAGGTCTTGAGCGAAGTATGAGCAAAGGAAAGAAGCCTCTTAGGACTTGTTTGATAGCGTTTCATGTTTCCTGTTCTATTGCAAGATTTGATTAACAATGGTTTTTTGAATCACAATTGGCTCTTTTTCAATCAATCTGTAGAGGGACAACCGGGGGCAGAGGCCGAGAACCAACCTGGAAATGAAGGGAACAGAGCTGTTGAAAATGAGAATGTGGCAGAAGCTGGTGCTGGAAATGGTGGTCTCAACTGGTGGGGAGTGGTGAAGGAAATCCAGATGATAGTCTTTGGCTTTATTACCTCCCTTCTCCCAGGCTTCCATAACCACATGGACTAGAACATTTACTGAAACCTCATGAACCAATCTGAAGCTGAAAACGATTTTTTATTTTTGCTACTTTTTTTCCCTTTGAACAAACAACTTACAAAGATAAAGTATGTTGAACGCATCTGTTTGTAATTTGTATAGACTTAAACAACGGAATTTAACAGTCATGTATTATGGGTTTAGCTTCATGTTAAATGGATATTTTTGTCTTTTTCTTTTCCTCCCTGAATGTTTTAAGTTGGATAAATTATTTTTTAGTTCCATAGAATTCGTTAAATAGTTTTTCTTCTAAACTCTAAAGGTACAATTTTATGTTAATTGTGCTGGATTTGGCGAATCTATGTGGTTGTTTTTTAAATTAAAATAATATATACAAATAATAGATTTTGATCCTTGAGATTTGGGAGGGTGAGAAGTTTTTTTATTTTATTAATTTTAAAAATTCACTATTTATTAGATCCGGTTAATTGAGGGACCAAAATAACAATAACATTTTTTAAGCTTAGGAGATTTAATTGTCTAATTTTGAAATTTAGAGACTAAAAGAATCATTTACCATTTTAAGTTTGCTGACTATTCATGAACTTAAAAAAAAAATGTTGTCGTATAGATCCCTAACTTCATAAATGCCTTTAAATTAATATTATTATTATTATTGTTTTTTTTTTTTTAAGAAAACCAACCATGAATAATTATAAAATTAGTTATCCATTTTTTTAAAATTAAAGAATTAAATAGACGCGAACTTGAAAGTTTATAAATAAACATATAATTTAACTATGTTTTTTTTATCATTGAACGACTGTTGAGTAATTTAAAGTAGGTAGGTGACCAGATAAGAGGACATTAATAGTTTGAATAACGGTTGAGTAATTCATCAAAATTAATTCCTAAGTAGATAGGTGACAACCAAGGATTGAATTTATTCCTGATAAGAGGACTCAGAGGACATCAATAGTGACAACCAAGGATTGAATTTATTCCTGATAAGAAGACTCAGAGGACATCAATAGTTCCAAAGCGACCACTAAACCTTTCATGACCACTAAACCTAAACCTCTCATTATAACAGAGAATTTATCCATTTTCCTTGCTCTCTCTCTTTCTTTTTTTTTTTTCCTTGCTCTCTATCTTTTTTTTCATTTTCCTTCTTCAGCAAAGCAAATTTGACCTTCTAATTTGCACAACTTTCCTTGAATTTCAAATCCAAATGTATTTTCACAATTCATATTCATTTTTATTGAGGTCAAATATTTATTTTTATTGACGTCAAAATTGACCCAATAATTATGAAGGATTTTGAGACTATTAAAATAATCGAGAAAATGAGTTCCTACTAATTTTCTTGGCAGCTCAGACACTCAAGAAAAAAAGAAAAGAAAAAAAAAAATCATTGAAACGATGTTTACAGAATTGTTTGCTCAAAGTTTAGTCTCGAGGAAAAATGGTCATAATATATATACTGTTAATTAAACTTGTCGACGTGAAAATTTAAACTTTTGATCCAAAATATAATTTAAACTTTTGATCCAGAATATATAACTGTTGAGCAATCGTTGGCAAATAATACTACAAAATTATTAGAAATAAATTTACCTTTTTTCCAATCTATAGATAACTGTTTTTTTTATAGGACAATCTATAGATAACTTTTTTTTGACAACATGTGGAATGGGAGATTAAACCTATGACCTCTTAGTAGTCGATACATCATACATCATGTCATGCCAGTTGAACTATGCTCTTGTTGACACAATCTATAGATAACTTAATCGGCCAAAACATTGACAGCTTCATTTAAAGATTATAGATTCAAGTTTATGTATATTAATGTATATTAAATGTTGTGAGTATCAACATCATAACAATTGCAGATCAAGTTTGTAAGTTTGATCGCAGATTAGAGAGTGATGGGGAGTGGGGAAGGCCAACAACGAAAAGAAAGAAACATAATCCTCTAACTTGATATGAGTAGCCGAATTGAGGGTTGCAGCGTATACGAATTTGCATACAGAAACTCAATTATCTCAAAATTCGAACTTCTACAAAACATGACAAATGACTAATCTCAACATAAACAAGACTCGGAGATTAACTCACCAAAAAGCCATATTGATCGTTGAGGATACTCATCAGGTGGCCAAATCAATACTTGCGGCTGGACAAGCTTGTATCACGCGTCTCCCACGACGGTCGACTTTCTTTTGATATATCACTTCTTATTGCTCGTTCGATAGGTTTAACGACAAAGAGATACTATAGACAAGCCAAAAAGAGAAGCAAACATATAGACTCAGTCCATGAATCGTTAATCGTTAAGAGGAAAAAGTAAAATTATAGAATCATTTAAGTTCCAGATGCATACTTGGAGTGCAAAAATAAAGGGAATCAGCAACTTCCCCCTCTGATTGGGGTTTGGGCCCTCGATCAACTTCTTATCAACAAAAATAGACTTACTTCCATCCAACACAACTTTGGTGATTGTCTCAACCAAGTGAGGAATCCAAGAAATCCCATTTGGAAGAATCTATTGAGAAAAAGAACAGTCAAACCATTAATTCGAAAACATTCTAATGAGGATTTTTAAGAAGAAAGAAAGAGAGAGGTAGAACCTTTTCATCTTTCTCGTTCTTGTTGCACCGTCCACTGTTCTCAACTAAAACAACTGGAATATTCGACGCCTAGAAGGTATAGAATTTAGATAAATATTTTTTATCATTCAATGAGCAACAAATAACTAAACGTAAGCTTTTGTTGAACAAAAGGATGACATGGATTTCATCTTATTCCATAATTCTGAGAGATTTTACTCAAAGAAAGATCAAAGACTTTCATGTCATTGTTATAACACAATGTAATTATTTTTTACTTTTTTTTTTATATCCGTGAGTTGTCCGGGCCAGCTTACACGCACCTAGACTAATCTCACGGGACAACCGCCTGACCCTACAACATTTGGTTGACAAGGAAACTCATAAAAAATTAATTCCTAGGTAGGTGGTCACCAAAGATTGAACTCATTCCCTCTAGGAGGGCTTTAATAGTCTCAAGGCCCTTCATGACCACTAAGTCAACTCTTGATGGTTACACATAAGTAATTCAAAAGCTAACTACCAAAAATCCTTGAATATAAGTAATCAATCACAGAACAGTTGCATGTTTTAAGCATGTCAACAACAAAATAGCTCACTTTAAATTTTCCAGTCCCCCACCGCTCCAAAAATGGAAGCAAAAAAGTATTTAAAAGAAAAATGAAGACATGACCTAAAAATTGACGGTCATGCAATTCTGCTATTTACAAACGTTTAATTTTCAATTCTTGATGTTTCCTTTTCACAACCCTTTCAAATTGTTTTTGTTAAGGAAAGATATAATGTGATGAAATGAGTACTATCAACTAAAAATCTGTTTTTTTAGTTCAACAAGGGTGGTGATTCAAACCACTTAACCAGTTGAATTAAGTTGAATTATGCTTAGGTTATCAACTAAAAATCTGTTCACAGACATATAGGCACACATATAAAAGCTGCACAAAAAACAAAATGGAACTCAAGATATGCTGACAATGGCTAACAAAAATGGCAAAAGCCACCTGAATATCATTTTTGTTGAACGAGGCACCCGATCGGACTGTTTTCAGTAGAGCTTCCGATCTTCTGGAGAAAAACTCCTCATATGGTAATCCATCTGGTGGGGAAAATTGAGCATGAGTGAGGACGACCAAAGCCCTATTCCATATTGCTTTACCGAAGCTGTCTGTTATGGCCTTAATAACCTGTTTTTCCAAGTTATCTACTCTATATGCATCCAAGCGGTCCACATAGAGAAGAATATCTATGGTCTTATTCAAAAGAAATCTGCTCACCAAACCCCAAAAAAGAAGGATAAAGATATACAGGTAGGATAAGAATCTATCTAACAAAAAAATTAACCTGAAATTAAAAAAAAAAAATAGAACTTACCGTTTTATGATCTCAAGTGCCTGGTCATTGATATAACCTCCTTCTATGATGCCAGGTGTATCAATGACGTTTAACGTAAATCCAGCCCTCGAGCGAGAAACCATCACAGGCCTTGGCACTTCTGACTATAAACATTTCATTTCTTAAATCAAATGGTGTACCTTCTTTACACTTGAATCAACCAAAATACAAGTGAAATGAATTTCTAATGAGTACCTGAAAAGGACTAACAGATACAGCCCTTTCGCCAATAATGGAATTCACGGTGGATGACTTTCCAACACCACCTTTTCCCATTACAAGTATCGTCAAGGTACTGACATTCTGTAGAAAGATATCAAAAGTCAATGAATCCTTGGAGCTTGTGGGAAAATGCAGTGCAGATAAAGCTCAAATGGAAAAATAGATCATGTAGATATGGATATTGTGATCACGACATATGGGTAATAATGAATATAAGACCTCCTGCTTCAGTTTTCCCAGCAACTCAAGTAATTTGTCTTGTGTAGCCATTGCAAAGTTGTTAATCCCAATCCACTCACGGACAACCTGGGATGCCATGAAGATGTGCGTACCTGTCATATAATTTGATGTAACAAAATACAAAATACTTGCATTAGTCCTCGCTCAGAAAGAGACTCCAAGAAGAGGAAGCAAATTTGACTATCAATTTGTATGTGTATATGTATGTATGTGTGTGTGCCCCTCATAATTCCCATGAAGTTAATGTCAACTATAATGTGGCACTCAGTTCTTAAAGAAAGTCAAATAAGTATTGTGCTTATACCCAGAGAACCCCCTTTTTCTTTTTCCAATGCAAGAATATGAGTGAACCTTATCCATGAAACCTAATGCAAAATCAAAAGAACGTCCAAATTTAAAATACAAGAGACCATACAAAACAACTACATGACTGCATATTAACTTTCACAAGTGACAGACGAAGAGAAGTCATTCTTCAATAATTCAGCAATATAAAATGACCCCAGGAAAATCAAGCTAAAGCTGCATGATAAGTCAAATAGGTAACAAATTAATCCACCCTTAATGATTTTATCGGTGCATTAAGTCGAATACATGCTTGTTCAATGCCAGCAACCAATTCAAAAAGATAATATCCAAGAATCTAATGTTTAGGAAAATAGGGAAACTTTGTTCCATTTCTAAGATTACATATACGAGCAAGAAATCTTCACATGCAAAGATGTAAGGCCTAAATTTACATCACTAATTGCCCACAATTTAGACCAGAATCATAAGAGACAAAGTTACATGATTCCCACACCAGCCTTAACCCTAAACTTAAGAGATACTATGAATTCTCCGTAACCCCCTCATTTCTGGGATAACAGAGCAGATTATTGAAAAATTAAAGCAGGGTAAACAAATAAAACACTAAAACTGCATTGGGAAAAAACGAATTGCAAAAAATCGCATTGTTAGAAAATGAAACAATAAATCAGGCTGAAACTTAACGAAAAGCCATAATTGCCATGAATTGAGATACAAAGAGAGAAAGTTACCTAATTCCGGAGAGTGAAGAGGCGGAAGAGGAGACCGGACGGTGGCCGGAAGAAACGAAGGAATATATCAGTTGCAGAAGAGAGGAAGAGGAAGAGGAAATGTTGAGAGGGGCTTATCTGTAGAGTTTTAAAACCCTAAAAAAAGCAATTTAGCTTTCTCTCTCGGTCTCGGCTTCGCTCTCTGCTTGTTTTGTTCTCTTATCGCTATCTGAGATCACCTCCTTCCTTCTCTCTCTAAAACCTTCTTTTCTTTCTTCTCTCTCCTTTATCTCACCAACTCAAACAATATTATTATTGTTTTTTTTATTAAGTACAAATTTGGGGCAAACTTTCAGTCTCGAGAAAGTGAATATGTCAATAATCGTAAAGTTATGGTCATTTTGACATTTGTTTTATATATTGTATTGTCTCGTTACATTTTTATGTTATGTACAACAATAATTTTTATGTTATGTTATGTCAATTTGAATATAGTTCAACTAGTCAAAACATATTTCATCCATTGAAAGATTATAGTTTTGAATTCATTATCTCACATGTTGTTGGACCAAAAAAAAATCAACTCAACACAACGGATTAAAATGTATATCATATGATTTGACCAAAATATCATAGGTTCAAATTTTCACCTCACATATTGGTTCAACTAAAAAAAAAAAGTATTCATATTAATTTGATTCATATATATTAGGTGGTTGGAATTCAACGTGGCACTACTTGTAGATGTTACTCACAGATTGGTTTTGTTGTGGATAAAATAATCATATATAAAAGACTGGATCGGAGACGGTTCAGTCGAACCAGACCCAATGCAATAGGGAAGGTCATCTCGACCTCCGACGATAAAGAATTGAAACAAGCACGGGCCCAACACATCGAAGAAGGGCTCGACATAAGATTGGTCGGGGACTTGGCCCATAAAACAACTAAAGAGTCAAGTCCCCAAGAGAAAGACTAGGTCGACCATTGGTCGGTCCAGGCCGGAGGGGGCAAGTCCAATGTCGATCACCCCTCGGTAAAAGAGAGTCTAGCCCATTAGAAAATAGTCAGGACTGGACTCCCGAACAACGGGCATTCATGCCCGGAAGAGGACCACTCGGTCAGCCCTAGGTCGAGCGCTCTTTGGCCCTCATGACGAGCCTAAACCAATTCAGACTCTATCTTTTTTTTCTTTTTTTTTTTTTGAGTAAAATTCAGACTCTATCTACTCCTACGGGGGAAGCGAAGTCTAAAGGGGCCTAGTTGATCCATTTTCCTAAGCGTTTTAAGAAAAGGGAAAGACCTAGATCATGTCGCCATAACATCAGAATGAAGTAAGTCAATTCCAATCCTAGAATTCTATAGTCAATTGTCTCACTACTGAATTTGGCATTGGGGCTTGTTTACTTTATTTTGCAGGTCCCCTTCGTTCCGAAAATTACAAATTTACCGTTGAATCCACGTGAGAAGCAAGTGTCGTCCACCGTGTAAAATTTGGCATCCGTAGGTTTTAAACCTTTTTGTTTCCAAAGTTGTAGGTTTTAATAATCATTTATATTTAAATTGTAATACTAAAAAAAAACTAGATTTATAGATATATAAGAATGAACACCGATTAAGGAAACAATTAAGTTCTTCACGAGCCATAATCAAGTAGAAAGGAGATTGGGTCTATCAATTAAGTTCTTCACGTGCTATAATCAAGTAGAAGGGAGATTGAGTCTATTTGAAAGTGTGAGAGCTATTGTTGGAACACTTCACTTCGGTATGGGTAATTTCTAAAATGGTGTGATATTGTCTACTTTGAGCACAATATTTTATTATTTTGTCTTTTGATCTCTCAAAAGACTCTTATTAATATAGACAATTGTGTTTTACTTATATACTTATGATTTAGCTAATGTCAAATTTTGGTTGTATTTCTAACACCCAAAATGTAACGTTTGATTATATTTTTTGATTTTTTTTTGTTACTTCAATAATTACAGTGACAGATGATCAAATCATCGACCTTTGAGAGAATGATAATAGATATTTTATCAAGTTAGCTTTATTCAAATTTGTTTTAGTATATATTTTTTTTTTTAATACAACAAATGGAGGTATGGAAGATTGAATTTTGAACTTAAAATAAGATAATACATGTAAATTATTATTGAGTTATGCTCATTTTAATTAGCTATACTCGGATTGACTACTATATGTGTCGAATTAGTATGATAGTCTTTGCGAATGATTTATGAAAAATTGGGCATTTCCACTAGAGAAGATGTTGAGAAAGTTACCAAGCGAGGTCCCTTATATTGATGATTTGACGATGATCCATATTGGGCTGTCTATTGGGCTTTTCAATAATGCCTCAAATTTATATAAGAGAACAAAATGTACTAAAAAGATTTTTTTTTTTTTTTTTTTTGATAACTAGAAAAAAATGTACTAATATATGATTTGTTTACTGTATTGTATTTTTAAAAGATACGTTATAACTAATTTCCTTAAAACTACAAAATACTAATCCTGCAAACTAATTTCTTTAAAACTATAAAATACTAAATTGAAGATCTTGAGACGACAAACTAATTTCTTTTAAAACTATAAAATACTAAATTGAAGATCTTGACTAATGATAATAAATTGAGTTTTTTATGAACAATAATCAATATTATGTCACCTTACAAACAAATATGAAATACATGAAACTGGGTAAATAGGGGAATACATTCAAGATATTATTTGATTCAAACGAGATTGTTTTTTTATTTTTACTAAAGATCAAAAACAAAATACTAAGAAAGGCTAAAAAATTATTTGATTAAAGATAGAAAATAAAATGGAAAGATATAAATAGTAAAGTATCAAGAAAATTATTCTTTAAGGTTGCATCGTCAACTGATATAGTTGGAAAATAATGTTTCCCTGCGTGGATAGAGTAAGAAAGGGACATGAAAAAGTATTTGAACCTTCCATCGTCGTATAATTGTTGGGATGTATATGTGCCTCCAAACACGCAAGTAGCGGGGATGCAAGTACAACGTATTTAAAATTGTATCTGTAACACGGACAACGTATTTAAATACAAATGAAAAGTGCACTACCTGGATTATTCTGGATTAAGGTAGCTGAGAACGCAGGAATGAAGGCGTAAGAATCTTCAGGGGTGTCTGCAAGAATGAGGACGTAAGAATCTTCAGAGGTGTCTCTCATGGAATTCAGAGCAAGTTCGCGACCCCTCCAGACTTTGTCGTAACTGATGTTGACGCCGTGTTTCTTATGTAAATATACAATTTTTTGAAGGTCATCATTGCTTTGAAATACAGAGTTCTCAGTGAAAGACAAACAGGAAGACATGGATAAAAAAACGAGAGAACTCATAATTGTGACCTCTTTCTGATTGCACTGACTTGATACTTGGTTTGAAGACATTGGGACGTCCACATCCTTATCTTCACTTATTCTGATTAAACTCGATTGGTTTGAACCGTTTCTATATATTGTCAACTAGGTGATAACTTGGTTTCCAGAAAAGGAGAGTTTTGTACGAATAGAGTCATTGAGGTGCAGTAGGGTCAAATTTGTTGGGACATGTATATTTGCAACATTGAAATCATGATACCGACAGTTCTCATCCCATCTTCCACCGTACAAAATTGTTATTTGTTGAGCAAGCATCTAAATTGGAAATGATAAATGAATTAAAGGAGGAATCCATTGAAGAACAAAAAAATCAAGATATAGGGATGTAAAATAGGAAGATGTTTGATCGGCAAGCACAATGAGAGGTCTGATTAGGGAGGAATTTCCGATGGCGTTTTTTTAATCGAACTTTCACTATCTACTATCTTAGGCAGCGCTCACCCACTGCACCAAGTGGTTGTTCAATGGGGGTTTAAGTGTTCACAAATACATCATATTATTTTTGTTATAAAACACTCTGGAGTGTTTGGAGCACCGACTTAGGGTTGGGTGGACCGGATTACAGTCCATATTTGGTCCACCGACTATTATTAACCACAATCAATAAAGTAATATAATGACTTCAATAATATTTATTATTCACCAAAGCGAGCATGACTCAGCTGATATATGTATGTGTTGACGACTAAGAGGTCTGTGGTTCGAATTCTCCACTTTTAATGTACTAAAAGAAATATATATTTATTATTCTCATACTATTATAATTCACAATGTACTAAAAGAAATATATATTTATTATTCTCATACTATTATAATTCACATAATTACCTTCCAATTAAACTTGATTTGACAGAATCAATGGATGAAACGCAAAATAACAAGTTAAAATATTTGACTTACTTAGAAAGGATAAAGCCCAACTAACAAAATAAAATAAAGAGAATAAAACAGGTGTGGAGGTGGTCATCCGTGATTTCAGAGGGAACTTGGTAACTGCCTCCTCAGTTTGCATCGTGGGGAAGCTTGACCCGTTGTCAGCTGAGTCATTGGCTCTTCTCCATGGTTTGAAATTGACGGCGAGTAAGGGCATTTATAATATGTGGGTCGAGTCTGATGCACAAGTTTTGGTGAAGGCTATTCAATCCCATGATTTGCAATTGTCTCCTCAAGGGGTTGTGCTTGCTGAGATTAGAGATTGGATGAGTGCCCTTCAGATTAAAGGCCTGACGTACATCCCGAGAACAATAAATCAGGTAGCTCATAATGTGGCAGCTCAAACTTTTATCCTTGGTGGTTCTTCATCTTGGGAGGACCCTATTCCAAACTGGCTTCAAGTTATTCTATTGTCTGATTGTAGTCTCTGTAATTCTTATCGACTTTCGGGCCTCATTTCTTGATTAATGAATGTTGCTTGTTTCAAAAAAAAAAAAAAAAAAAAAAAAAAAAAAAAAACAAAATAAAATAAAGAGTAGTATGAAAATGTTGAGGGATTAAGAATTCAAATTTGTCCACCAAGGAAGGTTATTAATTAGTGCCTTCATCAATTAAACTAGATTCAAATTATCACACACATTTTTTTCTTTTATTAACTTGTTTGGATATTCACATCTTTTCTATAGCAACATTTTTTTTTAAAATTAATTAACTTGTTAGATATCAAATTGAATTTTGTTTATAATAGAACTTTAAACTTTTAATTTTGTATCCAATAAATTTGTAAATTTGGAAAAATGTCGAATATGTCAAAAAACTAACAAATACAAAATTGAAAGCTAATTTAAGAAGGCGCATGAGCTTTAAAGAGCAGAATGACCCAATTTTCTTTCGAAGATCTGCCGTCCACAACTTTCATCTCTCCAACTGAATTTCTTATGATCCACGCGATGGTCCTTCGATTGAGAGAAGCACTCTACGAGGCGTCACAGTTGATCTTCCAACCCCCAAGAAGAAGGGAATTCCACCGCAGAATCTCTAAGACTGCCGGCTGAATCGAAGTATGACAGTTTGAATTTTGTTTTACCTTAAACTCGTTGATGTTGAATATTATTGTATTGTTATTTGTTATTATTATTTTGGTTGGGATGGAGATGGGTCTACTATTAAATATGAATATTAATGTCAGAAGCCACGCGTGACATCCATTGCATGGGCTCCTTCCAAATTCACATGGCATTACGACTTTATAATAATAATATTACTCATAGAATGTGACGCCTATAGTCCCAATCTTTACGTCGTCTAATCCATATCAATTTAGGGTTTGCTTGGATTTGACTCCTCTTATAGTCCCAATGTCTAATCTAATCAATTTAGAGTGTGCTTCAATTAACTTAATACATGTTTATTTTTTTTAAATTATAAATCATTTGAGTTTAAAAGAAAAAAAATGTTTTTTTCTTTGTGTTTAATTGAAATTTCACTCTAATTATCATGGTATGTTAAAAATATCAAAATATTCCTACACTACTTTCTTTAAATTTTCTCCATCAATGGTTGTTGTCGGGGACCACCATCGCCTACCGTCGACGACCATCTCTGACAATTTTCGGTGACTACCTCCGGCCACCGCGTCGATCCCTGGCGATGATCGTCGCCGACCTCTGACAACTACTGACAACCACCACTACTCTTACCCTGTCACCACCATCCACAATATTCAACCTCGCTCAATTTTTAAAATACAAATTTAAACTTATTAGTTTATATTGTTTATTAATAGTTGTTATTTATAGTAATTTGGGAAAAAACACTTTTAATATAGAGTCAACCAAACAAATTTGTGGATAAAAATATTTTTGAGAAAATATAACCAACCTATGAAAAATGTTTAAAAAAATACATTATTGAAAAACATTTTTAGTAGTCAATCCCCTAACAAACTTTTAGTTCTAGCCACATATGAAAAATGTTTAAAAAAATACATTTTTTTAAAACATTTTTAGTAGTCAATCCAAACACAAACATACCTTTAGTTCTAGCCACCCATTTTGCCAACAAATTAACATAAGATTCATAAATAGTTCTGCATAGATTGCTCATGGCACTTGCATTTTTCTTAAGATTGAAAATTTGATATCGTTATCAACTTGAACATAATTCAATGGGTTAAAATATATATCTTCGGAGTTTAAATGTTTGAATTCCTCCACCCACCTTCATATATCATTATTGTTGAACTAAAAAAAATATTGATCCAGTCATACCCATATACTTCGAATTAAAAAGAAGATAAAGGAAAACATATGTTTCATACCATACAAGGATTAAAATATTCGTCGATGTATCCGTAAATCGAAAGGTTCAAAATCTTTTATATACATGTACAACTTGACTTATTAAAATATTATGCATTTGTTCTAAAGTTTAGATATTCGAATCTTTTATCTCTTATATTAAAGTTGACTGCATATTCTAATCTAATTCAAATATTTTACATTATAGTTAGATTGAACCTATAAATTAGACAAATAAACCAACATTTAGCATGATTCAACCAGCGATCAAGAGTTCAGAAGTTTGAATCACCCACATATACGAAAATGGACAGACATACTATATTTATATAATATCGAATAGAACAATGAATCTGGAAAGTTTTCAAACTCAATCCAATCAAAATTGTGAGACCTTATTAAAAAAAGTCATAGGTCGGAATATAATGAAGGAAGCTCAATCCAATCCAACTAACTAGTGAGACCGTATTAAATAGCAATCATGATAAGCTAGCTTGACCCCTTCTACAGGTTGCAAGCCCAGTGGTTCGATCTAATTAAAAAATGGTTGGGACTTTGGTCAGAACCCAATCCCCATTGACCATTAATATCCAGCTGCGAACCCCACCTAACTCATTTACCTTAAACCGTCTTACAAAAGCTAGAGAATTTCGGGAGAATTTCTAGTATTCGGTGGTATGAAGTTTTTAAATGAATGACACCTCTCCGCGAAATAGTTGTTTGACTGGAATCCACTCTATTAAATATATTATTTCTTTTAACTATTTCGACACGTGTCATTCATTTAGAAGTCGTGGTATGAAAAAACTCCATACCACACTAATGCATTTAGAAATTCTCTCGAGAATTTCTAATACATTTGTAGTATGAAGTTTTCCATACCATTGTGTTTTATTCATTGTCACGTGACAGTTCTTTTAAAATAAAAAATACGAGAATTTTAGGTGAAACTCACCAATTTTTTAAATAATTAATTTTTCTCTCTTTCATTCTTTTTATCTAATTGATACTTGATGTGTTCCACTTTTTTTTTAAAAAAATCATAGATTTACACAAGATAAATTTTTATATCTTTGGAGAAAGACATAGAGAGAGACGCCATTGTTACTGGAAAAAAAATGGAGTGAACTGATTCTCCGTGATTTCGCCGATTCTGCCAATGTCAAAATTGAGTTAACCTAAAAATTAATACTCGTTTTGATTTTATCTCTTTTCGTCGAAATCATTAGAAGATGGTTGTTTTAAAATTTTGATTTTATTGTTTTAAACGCAGGAGAGAAGACAAAAGAAAGGGAAGAGAGAGGAAGATGAAAGGAAAAAAAAAAAAAAGACGTAGGAAAATGAAGTTTGTTAATTAAAAGATGATGATTTGATTTTGATATTTGGATAAAAAAAGACGTAGGAAAATGGAGTTTGTTAATTAAAAAATGATGATTAGATTCATAGATAATCTCCTCTTAATCACAAACACAACTTTATGTTGAATTTGTATCAATTTTGTTTATTTTGATTGACTCATGAATATGATTATCCATGCTTGTTACGTTGGTGACACTGAGTTTTTATTATTTGAGCTCAGAAGATGAGTTTTTTTCCCTCAGACATTAATGTTTGGCTGAATTAGTCAGAGAAATCTAGTTTGCTGAATTAATCGGTGTCAGAAGGAGAAGAAGGATTTATTACTTTCCCTATTTCCACGGCATTTTATTTTCGAACGACGTACGTAATATATAAATTAATGGTCGAGAGATCGAGAGAATTTCTAGTACATCGATGGTATGAAATTTTTCCATACTACTGCCTTTAAAAAGAATGACACGTGGCAAAATAGGTTTAAAAAAAAATACATTTAATAGAGTGAGTCTTAGTCAAACAACTATTTTGTCACGTGTCATTCCTTTAAAGTAGTGGTATGAAAAAACTTCATACCACCAATGTTCTAGAAATTCTCCCTCCACAGATCAAACGTTTACTTTCTCATATGTTGTTAGAAAAAAAAAAATAACAATAAATTTGAACATCTAACTTTTTTTTATGGAGTATATAAAATTTATGTCAATTCAACTATATTGATGTTTATTAAAACTCTAAATTAATAAGAGTATCCATTAAAACCCTAAACTAATAATAGTATGAATTAAAACATTAACTTTCATAAATATATTAATTTACATCTTCTATTAGATTTCATTTGAAAAATGTGTGTAGATTTATAATTGTGACAATTAAATCCAATTTTCATAAGTGAATCAATTGTATAAAAAAATTGGGCGGTAATAATGGTTTATAAATCATATAAATACTAAGCATTGTGTCAGCCACTAAACAAGGTGAATGCTTTATTAAAATTTGAGTGATAATAATGATTTTAAATAATAGTTTCTACTAATTGTGGGATCAAACTTTCAATCATGAGGTACTAAAGGAGTGTACTAAACAACTAAATTTGAGTGATAATAATGATTTTAAATAATAGTTTCTACTAATTGTGGGATCAAACTTTCAATCATGAGGTACTAAGGAGTGTACTAAACAACTGAATTAGGTGAGTGTTTGATAAAAATTTGAGCCGTAGTAAAAGTCTTAAAAAACAGTTTATGTATGATTGCAAGATCCAACTCGAATATGACTCGATTTTAGGTGTGGTCTTTCTTTGGCTATACATATATATAATTTCACAAAAAAACTGTCCAAGGCTAATTCTCGTGGATTTTTCATCACAATAACTATGATGATAATTATGATGGAGAAAATGCCAATTAAAATTGAATGACTTTTCTTTTCTGTAAAGATCTCGATGACCCTGAATGAGAAGTGATTTTTTTTACGGTCTTGACCTGAGAAAAGTGATCTCTGAAACCGAAAGCTTGTCGACTGAAAAGTGACCAATTAGGTCCGTAGCAGCTTTTAGAGGTGCTCTCTTCTCTACTCCTAGACATAAGAGAGAGCGGGAGGTGCAGAAGTGAAAGGAATAGAGGTAGCTATCACAATAAGAGACCTGGACGATTATCCTTACCCTCCGTAACTTACGAGTTTACGTTCATCCCTGATCTCACGGATAAGTATATACAATATTTTTCCTTTATGAGAAGAAATGTGAACAAAGTTGACTACTTGTACAGCTCTCGTTCTTGGATTAATAAATTCTTCTAATAAAAAACTAATTATTTATTTTTCTGAAAGGTGACCCAAGTCTCTCTATTGAACAATGATTTTTTTCAATACTTTTTTCTCCCTAATTTCAAATACTATCTGATTATCAAGACTTATTTTCAATTTCAGCATGTATAAATGCAAAGTAATTAAAATAATGTAAAGCAAAAGAGTGTCATTTTGAACATATTTTAATCAATGAACAAATTTAATCTTGATTAACTAATCATTAAGTTCATAACTACTTTTTTATATAAAGAATCTTCTTTCCAAAAAGAAATGTGAACAAAATAAACTTATTATATATGATTTGCTTATTGAGAATAGTCAATATATTAAAGAATAGAGTAAAAAAAAACACATCTAAAAGAAGAATTATGCCCATCAAATTAATATTTTCACATTATGGGTCAAAATATATATATATTTTTTTTCAATTCACATTAGACACAAATGGGTAAATACTAATTTTATATAAGTCATCCCTTATAATTTATGTTGGGAGAATATCTTTAATTTTCTACCATTTTTATCATGATATGAGTATGTTTAATTTCTTTGAGAATTTGTGTATGTATATATATGAATATATACATAAAACTTTGACTTGAGCCTATGAAGTTTGAAATCTGAAAATTTTGAATTTTTGTTGTGATGTGCTTTTGAGACATGTTGAGACATGTTTATGATTTTTTTTTTCCTTTAAAAAGAATGTTTAAGATTTGTTAAATAAGTTAAATTATGTAAAAGCAAGCATACCTCAGCTGACACATGTATATACCTCAGCTGACACATGTATATCTTGATGACCAAAGAGTCTGTGGTTCAAATTCTCTCACTCCAATGTACTAAAAATAAAAAATAAAAAATAAATAAATTGTCATAAGCATGAATTTGTATTACATTAAAGTAATGTCATTTATTGGATAAATAATAAATTCACGATCACTCAAAAAAGAATCAGATTTGGATTTTTTTCATTGACTTTAACTCATTATGTATTAGGTCATTAAAAATGTATGATATATAAACATTCTAAGAACTTCTATCACCCTTTTAATCTGTAATCTGTAATTTATTTCTCCTCTTTCGTAATACAAATTGTTCTCTCATTTTATGCCTGTGAATGTAGCTAAACACAATGTTAGTGAGCCACATAAACTCTATGTCGATTTTTGTTTTATTCTTTGTTATTCGAATTTTGTCCTAACAAATTTGTTGACCTCTCATTTTTTATAACGATTTCGTTTTTTAGTTTTCTAATTTTATAAATTGTGTATGCTTCCCACAAATTATTTGACATTTTTTTTCTTAATTTAATTTTTTTTTTAATTCTTAGTCAATTTAAAAAAAAAAATGAAAAATATTTTTTTTAGTTTTAAAAATTTGGCATTTAGATTTTGAAAACAAAATTTAAAAATAGACAACAAAATAAATAAACACAAGTTAAATGTACATAATTTATTTGAGAAGACTATCTCATAATGTGGTTGATCGTTTTGACTCGTTGGATTATGAGAGAGAAAATGTAAAAATATTTTGATTTTTTATCCCATGATTATTACGGGTAAGATATATCATAAGATCTAGATCCGACATTGTGGTCGCCTCCTTGAATAATTTTTCGTAAACGTGGTGTTTATAAGCTTGTGACTCATTTGAAAATCATTTGGTTTTTAATTTTTAAACTTAGGTTTGTTTTCTCCTAATTTCTTACAATAATTTTCACCCTTTTTAAGAAAACATTTAAACTCTCAGAAAAATTCTTAAAACAAAAACTACATTCTTTTCTTTTTTAAGCATGAATTTATAGGAATAGTGCTTATAAGCTTAGTTTAAAAAAAAAATCCAATGATTTTCAAGCGGCATCAAACGGTGGAGATAATCTAAATATAATTCAACCCATAAATTCAAGTTTCAAATTCTCACCAATGTTTTTTGTTGTACCAAAAAAAAAAAACAATCAAGGTCTAACTCTAACTCAATGATTAAGGTATCAAAGTGTTTTGTGTAGATCCAAAATTTGAATCTTTTAACACATTTTCAATTTTACAATATTGTATTCTAAAAAAGAAAGAAATAAAGAATGGAAAAGGAAGAAATATGATCGACAAGTGGTCAAATATGATTGGCTTATTTTCAACGACTGTTCTTGAGGGGTTGTCGGCAGCGGTCCAAATAGTCAAATGGGATAGGCTCCGGCGCCGGCGCCGACAACCTCTAGCAATGTGAGAGTGAGACTGCTTCAAATTGTTCGAAAAGACGAAGCAAAGTTATATTGCACGCGTAATTGGGCATTTCCACAAGTACGCAACTTTTACTTTTACACAAAACTTCACATTCATGTAGACTTTTATATCTTCAACTTTTCACATCTAAATTACAAATTTTATAAGTCAAATTTGTTGATGCACGAATTTTTCAAGCAACAGTGAATTTGTATTATCTTCGGGATGAATGGACCTGCAAAACAAAGTAAAGATACTCTGATGCCAAAGTAGTATGAGCAATGATTCACTAGAGTATTTAAGAATAGAATTAACCTACCTCCTTCCGGCTATTCTGGCCGTATTTATAGTGTTGGTCTAGGTCTTTCCCTTTTCCTACTAGATTTAGGAAAAGAGATTGACTGACCCTCTTGGACTACGCTTACCCCTCCCCGTAGGAGTTGATAGAGCCTGAAAACCCTAGGCCTGCCATGAGGGTCGAAGAGTGCTCTACCTGGATCTGACTGAGCACACCTCTTCGAACTTGAAGATCTATTTGGGCTGACCAATGGTCGAAATTGGGCCCAGATGACCACTCCTCATTTTGGGCTGAGAAGTGGCGAAATATCGGGCTTGAATGACCACTCCTCATTTTTGGGCTGAGGAGCGGTGCACATCGGACCTAAATGACCACTCCTCATTTTGGGCTTTGGAGTGGTTGGCTTTTGAGATTCGGTCCGAATGAATCGACTTTCGGTTCGGTCTTTTACATGTGATTATTTTATCCACAACAAAATTAATATTTTATCAATTCAACTTTTAAAATGTGTTTAATATATAATAAGTTCTTAAGCATATATAATGTCATTAAGAAGATAAGAGAGTATTTTAAACGAGTGAGAAGGCAGGGTACCCGAGCTCTTGTCAATTGATTTTGAGTAGCTTTATCGAGATCATAAGTAAATTGTGCAAAGGCTTTTAATTCGACAAATTGAGCTAATTTTAATTTTGATTTGCCGGTTACCTGTTTTATGACTTTAATTTGAATCGCATATCCATTACTTTTTAGACAAAAATACCCACATTAATAATTAAATATGTCATTGAATTTTAAAAATATTGAAATAACAAGAGATGAATTAGAATTTTTTTAAGAGTTTATGGAAGTACAAGTGAACCATGTAAATGTCAAGTGGGTAATATTATACTTAAATTACTATTATTTATTATTATTATTTTTTTTTTGGTTGACAATATATACTTTAAATTACAATGGAGTAAATAAATAGTAAAATTGATGTAGGCTTAAATGCAAGAAGTAGGTTTGGCAGAGGGTATATGTGTAAAAAAAAAAGGTTAATTTATTGTCCTCGTTCTACCCCAAATTACTAGATTGGCAATCTGCAAGATTTATGACAAGTCCATGTTGAGGTCTTGATGAGAAGATAATAAATTGTAAAATATATTAAATATGTGCTATTTTTTCCCCCTCCGATAAGACAGTAATGACATACAAGGTCAGATATATTTATTTATTTATTTGATTAATTTTTTTTTTAACATTTAAGGGAGCGTTTGGGGCGCAAGATAAGTTATTATAGTTGGTGGGTTATAATAATTTGTAGGTTATAATAGTGTGTGTTTGGGGTGCATAGTTGTATAGTCTGGGTTTAGTAAGTCTGTGTTTGGGGTGCAGAGTTGTTTAATATGTGTTTAAAATACAATTTTCTTTAACATGAAGTTTGAAATATGTGTTTATGTTAGTTTATTTTTTTTCTACAACTTTTTGTTGTATTTGTATAGTTAAATGTATATTACATATTAATTTTTTAAAAGTTAAAAAAATAAATATTATTTAGGAAATCACACATAATCGACCATAAGAGGCTGGGTGGAGAGAGAAATTTGGGATGAAATGGAAGATAAAAAATCGTGAGGTGAGGAAGACAAAGAAAGAGGAAAAATCCGTAAATTGGGTGAAAAAAAGAAAAATAATAATAATTAAAAAAAAACAAAGAGAGAGAAAAAATCGACAAATTTGATGGAAAAATAAAACAGTAAAAATGGGGTGAAAAAAATAAAATAAATAAAAATACTGTAGCACTGATAACAAAACGGGGTTATAATAACACGGCCCAACATATATAGTTGAAGCTCCAAACATGGGTGGGCTATTTAAGCCCACCCCACCCCACCCACTTGGAGGCCAAACAACCCCTAAATTTGTATCTATTTGATGGTGAACTTAAAAAAAATGTCTAATAGATTTATAAACTTTCAATTTTATGTTTAATAGACTTTGAATTTTAAAAAATCTAAACTTTAAGTTTTGTGTTTAATAAATTTGTGACATATTAACAAAATTTAAAATTGATTCATATATTAGATATACAATTGAATTTTATGTCTAATAATACTTTAAACTTTCAATTTAGTGTCTAGTAGATTCGTGAATTTTAAAAATGTGAAATATGTGAGTGATTTATTGGACACAATTTTAATTTATTAAACACAAAATTAAAAGTAACGGATTTTTTACACATTTTTAAAATTTAAAGATCTATTGAGCACAAAAGTGAAAGTTCAAAGACTTATAAACACCTTATAAGTTCAAGTACAAATAGACCTAAACTCTTTTTTTTTAATTAATGTCTAGTAAACCAATAAATACTAGTTTTTTTCTTTTTCTTTTTGACGCAATAAATACTAGTTAGTCTAAGTAATTTATAGGATTTAAATCTGTCCAACCTTTTTTTTCTCTTGAGATTACATTGAAGAGTTAAATTATTATAAAAAATAATAAAGTTTGGCTACTTAATTTTGTGGTCTACTATAGATTAGAAAACTATGTTTACTTCCCTATTTTTTTTTTGTGTAGTTTTTAGTATAATCAATTTTTTTTCATATTAAATATTTTTTTGGGTATCTTTGGAATTATATCCAAAGTTTTTTTTTTTTTTTTTCAAAAAAAAAAATTACTAAAAGTTTATTTGAGCAATTTTTTTTTAATTAGAAAAAAGTTTTCCCTTATTTCTTTTATGTTTTTGCCAACCAACAAATTTAGACGATAACAAAATATTTTAAATAGTTGACTCCTTAATTATTTTATTTTATTGTAATAAAGAGTTATTTAAATAATAGGTTTTGAAATAAATAACTAATTTTCTACTTTACCAACATTAGGGATAAGATGATAACCAATATATAATTATACTCTAATTAATTTGAACAAAAAAACATTCATCAATTTATGGCTCATTAATAATGATTTTAAAATATTGTTGACAAAAATGAATGTTTTTAAAAGAATATTTAAAAATATGGCTCATTTAATAGTTTGTTTTAAAATAGGGTAGATTTATAAGGAAAACAAATTTATCCTAAGACAAATTGTCCTTAAAAGGAAGAAAAAAAGAAGAAGACAACTTATCCTTCCCTAGAAAGTAAAATCTAAATACAAGTAATTTCTCTTCATTATTTATTGCTTTGATTTTATCGAGTCCCACTCTAGGAAGAAAAATGCTCCTAAATTCACCATCACAATGTAGAAAATAATATATATTTAATTTATTTTAAGTTACATGATAAGAGTTAAAATATTTTTGAAGATTTGACCAAATTAAAATTAAATTAAAAATTTAAAAATCATAGGTACTAAATTTAAATAAAAATCAAATTATAGAAACTAAATAATTTTTTTTAAAAAAATATAGACCAAATTAAAACTATGTCCAAATCATACCAACAAAAAAGGTTGCACACCAAACTCAAAATAATTGCAAATTTAACAAAGTTTAAAACATTTTATAAATATGACAAAAAATCAGTGGCTATCACCTATCGTTGATTATGACTATCACGGATAGACTTCTATCAGTGATAAACTTCTGAAAAAATTCTATAAAAAAACTGAGTCTATAGCGATAGACTTCTATCAACGATAAATCATACTATGAGGAATAGAAATTGTCATATCTACAATTTTTTTAAAAAAATATTATATTTTTAATTATTCTACTTTAACCTCTCTTACAATTTCCTAACCAAAAAAAAAATTGTAATTTAAATGGAATCGGTTGAGATAACTTAAAAAGTAGTTGTTTAAAAAGAAAAGAAAAAAAACTTATATAAAAAAAACAAAAAGATAAGAAAGAAAAAGATAAGAAAGAAAATCATTTTCATTCAGATTCTAAAAATACTCTTGATAATATCTCTCTTCGAGGTCCTTCGTAATCGTAACTAAATTCCAAAAATTGCATATTTAAAATTTGGTTAAATTACGTATTTCATTTATGAACTTTTTTTTTTTTTTGAATACATTTCATTTATGAACTTGTATGTTTGTGTATAATATATTTTGGAACTTTTAAAAAATACTTTGGAAAAAAATGAAGGTACTTTTAAACTTTAGAGGTTGTATCAATTAAACTCTAAATTAATAATGATATCAATTTAAACCCGAAACTTTCATAAGTATATCAATTTACACCTCTTGTTAAGATTTTATTTTAAAAATCTTAATTTAAACACGTGGAGACTTATAATTTTAACAATTAAACTCTTAAAACTTCCATAAATGAATTAATTGTATGAAAGTTTAGGAATTTAATTGATAAATTATAAAAAAAGGGTGTAAA
Organism: Herpetospermum pedunculosum; assembly: GCA_028017165.1. Taxonomy (NCBI): domain Eukaryota; kingdom Viridiplantae; phylum Streptophyta; class Magnoliopsida; order Cucurbitales; family Cucurbitaceae; genus Herpetospermum; species Herpetospermum pedunculosum. The sequence continues at coordinate 4,193,110 of CM051530.1, forward strand.
TTGATATACTTATGAAAGTTTAAGGTTTAAATTGATATAATCATTAGTTTAGAGTTTTAACTTATAGAATCTAAATTAATTTTTAACTAAATATTTAATAGGTGAAGTGGAGAATTCAAACTTCTGACGTTCTTGTTACTAGTTCGAACATTCTCGTTTAAACAATGTTGATATTTAGGTTTGTGAACTTTAATATATATGAAATAATTCTATTTTTTTAAATTAATAAATTTATTAATTATAAAATTGAATATTAAGTTTAATTTCTCAATAAATTTGTGAATTTTAAAAACGTTGAATATATTGTACAAAACAAAATTTTCGTGACAAGTTGAAATTTAAGTTAAAAAAAAAAAAAAATGGTGTCGCAATAAATAGAATAATTTGGCAACACACCACCGCGCATTTGTAATTTTGTACTGTTCCCTTCCCTTACGTCTCATTGGACAAACGGCCTTTTAAAATCAACCCAAAATTCTTATTCTCCTACGACGAAGAACCTCTCACTTTTCTCCTTCTCTTTCTCTCTCGATTTTCACCTCAACAAACTCCTCTTTCTTCTTCTCTTAATTCGCTCCAAGAATCTACACTTCCTCTCCCTTCTCCGGCTCCGGCGACTCCTCAGCCACCGCCGATCATCACCGATTCCATGGTATGTACCTCTATCTACATGTTAATTCTGCGATTTTTTCCGTCTATCGATTCTGGATCGATCTTCGCCGTTTTTACAAAATTTCTCTCTCTTTTTTCTCTCGTTTTCCAAATCAATTGCGGTTTTCCGGCCGCTTTAACCGGAATCTTGGATTTATCGTTTCTCTGATTGAATCGCCGTCTTTCGCGGCATTGGGAAGTTCACGCGGCCGGCTCCTTTTTCTTTTCCCCCTTTTACATTATTATAATCTACTCTCAACGTTTTCAATTTAGGTTTTGTTTACTTAACTTCGACGATTATTCGTTTTTTTTTTTTTTTTTTTTTTTTTTAATTTTAGACTTAAAATGAAATTTATTATTAGCTTTACGATTAATTTTTTTTATAGCATATTCCGTGGAATTTGGAAATAGTGCATTGTGTATGCATATACTTAGACTTTAACTTGCATATATTTATGCACCATAGTTTTTTTTTTTTATATAATATATGAGCTAAGTGATTCAACTTCGGACTTTTTGGTTACTAGTGCATACATCATGTCTTATGTTCGTATTGGTAATGTATGAGGCGAGAGATTTGAAGTTCAAACATTTTGTTTTTAGTTAATACATAATTCTAAGTTTAATATTTTGAATTCTCAATTTTAGTGTTATTGAACTAAAGAAAAAAATTATAACAAATTTAAATATAATTTAGTGAACATGGCATCTATTTAGGATCAATTTAAATATAATTAGTAGATTAATCATATTAGATGTGTCTTAATTTTCTAAGACATCCATTATTTTTCTTAAAGTACTGAACAAAGGAAAATAAAATATAAATATTTCATGTCCTATATCTTGGAAAAGATAAAAGTAAGCACATGTCTCTATAATTTATGGAAAGAGGTGTCTTGTTTATTTATTTATTTATGTTGAAAGAGGATTTTATTTATTTATTTACTATTTATGGAAATATGTGTCTTACACAATTATGTTAAGAGAGGATGAAATATGTCAAAACGAACATAACTCAACAATTATGTTAAGAGAGGATGAAATATGTCAAAACGAACATAACTCAACTGATATGGGTGTGTCTTGAATTTTTTATTTTTTTAATGTTACATTATATGTGTATCAATTAATATAACGTGAAAGTACAAATGTAATTATTGAGTTATGCTTAAAAATTTTAAAGAAAAAAACTTTTAAACATAATTAGTATAAACGTCTCTTAGTGAAAGTACAAATGTAATTATTGAGTTATGCTTGAAAATTTTAAAGAAAAAAACTTTTAAACATAATTAGTATAAATGTTTTATGGGGAGATATTTTTCTCACAATTTATAATAAGTTTAACTTTATAAAAAATAAAATTGAGTTTGTATAATAAGTGTTTGAATTGTAAATGTATAGGTTATAAAAATGTGAGATTTATTTATCTATTTTTTTAAATTTATTTAGTTCAACAAGCTTACTTTATATATAAGATTTTTAGTCTAAACTATATTCTAATAGGCCAGATATTTTTGAATTAGTACTTAGTACTAATAACTCATTGGTTATTAGTCTAAACTATATTCTAATAGGTCGATATGAAAAGTGATTTCTATAAACTTGAGTAAAAACACTTTTTCTTGTGATATACATAAAGAGAATAATTAAAGACCGAATTATATTTTAAAAGATAAAAACTTTAATAAATATAGTATTTCAGATTATAAACTTAATTTATTTTTATTAAATTAAAACATGTATAATGTAATATATTATAAAATAATAATTATACAAAATCTATAACATAAAATAGGTTATTTTGAAAATCGAAAATACAACTTTGTTTTCATTGAATATTTGGTTTAAATTTCTATTTTTTAGACCCTAATTAAAAAAAATATCCACTAGTTTTATTTGTTTACTATAGAAATATCCATAGTTTACTTCATATCCTTTGGATCTCACTCAGCTTTGCCTTTGGTTGAATTAAGATAATACAAAAGACAACCACTCTCTTGTACAAATTTACAATGAACTAGCCGTTCTGCAAGGACTCCACGTGACCTGCCTTATGGATCACAAAGAAAACTTTACAAATCCATTTATTTAATGCCACGTGGATATATTTTTCAATTATATTCTTAATTTTGTTTTTAAAATATAACCAAAAATATTCTCAAGCTACAATTATATTCACAATTTTAATCTTGGAGTTGCACGGTTTTGTTTCTTCCCAATTTTATTTAACATTCAATCGTCTAATACTAAATATCTTAATTTAGTAAAAGGATTTTTTTTTTTTTTTTTTTTTTTTTTTTTTTTGAGTTCTAAGGTACTAGGAAATTGGAATAGCTGAACTCTTTAGGAATTATATTTTGATTTTGATTTTATAAATAAATTATTCCCTTTAAATTGATTTTTTATTTATTTTTTTATTTTAAAAATTCTTCCCATCTTAGATAAATCCGGTTAGCTATGAGCCTATGAGATGGTGACTGAATTGACAAAATAAACATCTTCATTTTAGATTTGACAAAATAAACATCTTCATTTTTATAACAATTAATGTTTTGACTTTTCAACATCCTTGAGTTTTCGGAAAGTAAAAATTGACACCATTCATTATTTTATCTTCGAGGCGTGTGGTATTATAAATTTAAGTCTGATTGATAACAATTTATTTATTATTATTTTTTTTCTTCAAATTTAATTTAAATTTTGGAAAACATTTTTTTTTAAAGTAGGTAACAAATCAAATTCAATGAAAATAATAACTTAATTTTCAATTTTCAAAATCCAAAAATCAAATATCGATTATCAAAAGAGACTTTAGTACTTGGTACTTGCTTCTTAGCTTTTAATAACTAAGCATGATTATGAGATTTTTGTTTTTAAACTAAAATTTTAATTTTTAAAGATATTTTAAAATTTTAACCAATTTAAAAAGAAAAAAAAACTAATTTGGAACTTTCAAAATTTGGGTAGACTACTAAAAATATTATCAAAAGTAGGTTGTAATGTGATTGAAATTTATTACTATAGCAAGCATGGTTTTTCTAAAAACAAAAATGGTTTTCATAGGGTGGGTGACCCCAATAATTAAAATCTGTTGACTATTTCACAAATAATAGTACATATTTTTCATTATTTCTTTAAAACATTACATTATCTATCGTTGCTAGGCACAATCATCGAATTTTTATGTATATTATTTATTATATCTATTTTTATTTGTACAATGAAATGAGAGATTTAACAATCGACCCCAATTGATATGGGACCAAGTTAGATGCCTTACCCTAGATCAATATTGGACAATTTCTTTTTTTGCATTCTTTATTTAGTTATAAAAATTAGACATTTTTTTTTTAAAAAAATTATAACAAATGTCAATTTAAAGTAAAATAATTAAAAATATAGTACTTTTTTAAATTTTTTTGCAGGTATGGCAATCACTGATAGTATGGTTCTCTTTTAATGTTTTGTTTATATATATTTAAAAATATATAAATTTCATTCTTAAAAATAATTAAGACCTATTTTTTTTTTTTTAAGAGTTATATTATTTTAGTCATTGTAATTTAAATATTTAAATTTAGTATTTTCATACTTTAAAAAAATTTATTAACTCTTAGTATTAATTTATTTATTAACATTTTCAAAAATAATTTAGACTATATTAAACTTCCTTTTATAAATTTTGTAAACAAACATGTTATATTGGGTTTTTTTTTTAATAATTTTTTTTTAAGAAAATGTCTAATAAATCTTTGAACTTTTATTTTTGTGTTTAATAGACCACGAATTTCAAAAAGAGTTCAATATATTTTTTAACTTTCAATTTTGTATTTAATTGGTTCTGAAATTTTCAAGTTTAAGTCTAATATATCCTTATATTTATTTGACATTTTTTAAAATCTAGGAATTCATTAGAAACAAAATTGAAAGTATAGGGATGCATTAAAGACTTCTTAGAGTTTAGAGACTCAATTTTTTTTTTTTTTTTTTTTATGAGCAAAATTATATGATGGTATTAAGTTTATTTAAACTTAGTCCGTAGGTCTTTGATACACTCACTTATGTTTATACTTTTTCTTAATGTCAACATAGTGAATTCGAACCTCTGTATTTTTGGCGATCTTTTTTTAATATTTATATACTCTAATTTTTTGGCCCCCCAAACATCCATGTCTGGATCCGCCCCTGTTTATTAGTATTTTTTTTATAGAATTTTGTCAGTGATAATAGTCTATCTGGTTTATCGTTGATAGAAGTCTATCGCTGATAGTAGTTTTTTTTATAGAATTTTGTCAGTGATAGAGTCAGTAATAGTCATAAAGTCGATCAGTGATAGCTACTGATTTTTTGTCATATTTGCAAAATGTTTTAAACTTTGCTAAATTTATAATTATTTTAGGCAAATTCCAATTTTTTTTTTTCTATATATATATATAAAATTATTCGTGCTAAAAAAAAAATAAATCCTTCCAACTACTTTTTCTAAACGATCAAAGGAGCCGCACGTGGGAAATGTTTTTTATTTTTTTATTTTTAGAAGAAATGTTTTTATTTAAGAAAGCAATTTGAGTGATTAAAATAGCGGAAATTGAATAGGGTGCGGGAGAGGACACGGAAAGGGAGGTGAGAAGAATTACTCTAACGAAACCGGTTTCTTTGGAGGGAGGATCAGATGCGGCCGATTACAGAGCTCCTAACTTGCTCCAACGCATCCTAAGCCTCTTTAAAGATGTACGGCCTGGATCTGATCTATCTAACCTCAAGGTATTTTATTTCCTTGTAATTTAAAATTAAATTATCATTTTAGTGTTTATTTTATTAATTTATTTCTAACTAATATATTTGACTATTTAGTGTTTATTTTATTAATATTTATTATAAAAATGATGCAAATTTATGGTGTGTGTAAAATTCAGGTGCCTCCACAGTTCAACATGCCAAAATCACAACTTCAATGTTATGGTGAATCAGTGTATTGCTTCAATGAAGATATGTTAAGGAAATGCAACAATGGGAAGAACCCAATAGACAGATTTGTAGCTGTGGTAGCATGGAACATTTCTACTCTTCGTCCTCTAACTTTTGGTATTTCTCCTTTCAACCCAATTCTTGGGGAGACTCATCATGCTACATCAGGCTCCCTAAATGTTCTACTTGAGCAGGTATTTCTTACTTAATCATCCCCACCATCTTCTCTCCCTCTCTCTACTCTGTAGTCTGTACTTACTCTTTGTTTGGAAATTTGTGTCAGATTTCACATCATCCACCAGTGACTGCCCTCCATGCTACTGATCAAAAGGAAAACCTGGAAATGATATGGTGTCAGCAGCCTATGGCCAAATTCTATGGTAACTAAAATCTCTGTTTTTTTTTTTTTTTTTTTTTTTTTATACTGTCTAAGCCAAGCTTACGCGCACCTCGACTATTCTCACGAGACAACCGTCTGACCGTACTATATTGTGTTTGGGTTCTACTGTTATTAGTCTCCTTTGTGTGCTTGTATAGTTCTTGTGTGTATGAGGATATTATAAAATCTCCGTTTATCATTTCTTTCTTTTTTATATCCACGAGTGTCTAGGTTAGCTTACGCGTACTTCGACTATTCTCATGGGACAACCGTTTGACCCTACTATATTTGGTTGAAAAAGAAACTCGTGGGATATTAAGTCTTAGGTAGGTGACCTGACCACCAATGACTTGAACCCATTATCTCTAAGCCGTTTATTATTTTCATGACCTTTATTGACCCACTAAGCTAGGTTCTAAAATCTCCATTTTTAATTTATTTTATTTAATATCTGGGAGTGTCTGGGTCAATTTGCGCACACCTCGACTATTCTCGTTGAACAACCGCTTGACCTATTTTGTTGACAAGAAAACTCATAGGATATTAAGTTCTAGGTAGGTGACCACCAATGACTTGTACTCATCCCGTCTAAGCCTTTTATTATTTTTATGGCCCTTACTGACCACTAGACGAACTCAAAGGTGGTTCTGAAATCTCTATTTATCTTGAATATAGTAGATGACATCAGAGGCAAATACAACTTAGCAGCAAGACCCAATGCCCTTAAAGAGTCCTCAATGTGCTTGTATAATCCTTCTGAGTTTGTATGGGGATATAAGTTATTTGCTAGATGTACTCTTGTCTTTGCACAACAAAATATTTGAATTTGAGTCTAAAGGAGATCAACCAACTTTTGTAGGTACATCTGTGGAGGTGGAAGTAAGTGGGAAGAGAGAGCTGAAACTTTCAAATCATAGAGAAACTTATGTTATGAATGCTCCAAATTTGATGTTCAAATTCCTTCCAAAACCTGGGGCCGAATGGAGTGGTAATATCAGAATTGCATGCCAAGACAGTGGTCTTGAAGCTGAGTTACGTTGTAAAGGTCTTTCTTTCTTTGGATTTGGAGGAAATGCTAGATCCATCAAAGGAAAGATTTTAGATAGCTTCTCATCAAAGCCTCTTTACGAGGTCAATGGTCAATGGGACAGGTATTTTTCGACATCTCAATTTGGAATCATCACTACTTTTCTACTTTCTCAGAACATATCTTTTGGTTTCGAATCTTTTGTTAGTTTATAACCGCAAAGAACAATTGAACCTATATATATTTCCACAATGGTATGATATTGTCCACTTTGGGCATAGTTTTCGTGGTTTTGCTTTTGGTTTCACCCAAAAAAAACTTCGTACCATTGAGACATAGTTGTCCTAACTTATATACTCACTAGTGAGACTTTGTTTGTATTCACAACAATCATCTCTTCGAACAAAGTACTTCGATGACACTTTGTTCGAGGGGAGATAAGAATTGTTGGGAATACAAATAGAACTAAAGAAACTATTCTTTTCTTTTCCTTTCGTATGCATTAGCATTACTTATCCTTTCATCATTGGGATCACAATTCAGAATCAAACTGTTCAAAGAATTCTATATGGCATATTTCCAGAATCACATTCACAAAGATGTAAACAAACACCAAATATGGCTACTAATTTCCTCTAAACTCATTCAACTTATATTGCAGAACTGTCACGGTGAAAAACATCGAGAGCGGTGAAGTTGCAGTCATATACAATGCAAATGAAAACATTTGGAGACTTAAAACTCCCACAGTTCAAGACCTAAGGGTATAAACCGTTTGAAATGACTTTTTAAGTGCTTTTGAAAACATACCTGATTGTGAGTTGAACATGTTGTATTGAACAGAGTGTGTTGGGAAGTGAATCAGCAGTTCTATGGAGTGAAGTGAGCGAAGGCATTCTGAATGAAGACTGGGAGGGTGCAAAAAGAGCAAAGAGAGTCCTAGAGGACAAACAAAGGGAGATTACAAGAGAAATGACAAGCAGAGGTGAGACTTGGGTTCCTAAGCATTTTACTTTTTCTCATACTAAAGAAGGTGGGTGGGACTGCACACCTATCCAAAAATCAGTCCCTCCAGCCCCCATTGTTGTACCCAAATAACATATCCCCCCTTCCTCTCAATTGTTTTTGTACAATAACACAACATCATTAATTTGTTGTAATGTAACTGTTATTAAGGAGTTATATATTGACCCAAAAAAAAAAAAAAAAAAAAAAATGCCGTGGTCGCCAGGCCACCTACCTGAGATTTAATATCATATGAATTTTCTTGACCCTGACATTCACGGTAACAATTTAGTCATACTTTTAAATTTGTAGTAATTTAGTCCTTGAACTTTCGTATTAAACAATTTAGTTCTTAAATTTATTACACATGTAGATCAAAAAATTGATAACGGATCAAATGTGTTTATAATTATTCAAAAGAAAGATGTGTTTATAAACTACAAAAACTAAGTCATTACCTCATAAAAATTGATACTTAATTTTGATAAAAAAAATTCAAAGTAGAGACTTTTAAAATAATTATTGTCAACTTTGCTCTTAGAAAAATCAGCTGTAGCCAAGGATGAAAATATCAATATTTCAATTTTACGGATATATTCATGAATATATCAATATCGATGGATATTTTTGTAAATCAATTTTTTTAAAAAAATATATTTAAATTCATAATTAAGTTATTTTTGCTTTCAAACTAAGTCATAGAGGTTGTTATTAGTATCTAGATTCATATTAAAAGTAAAAGTACTGGATGATATTTTTTATGTTTTATGAATATTTATAAAAGATATGAGACATATCCATTAACCCTTAATATCTATATCGAACCTTCCGATATGTTCAGTTGAGGTGGGTTCATCCTTGGTTGTAGTATGAAGTTAATTAGTGTTGGATAAATTTTATATTTAAACATGAAAAAGTCAATTATAATATTTGTTAAATTACTACTAAATTGTTCATACGGATCAAAATATACTTGTATTAATATTTAACTTCAAAACTCTATTAAGATAATTGCATAATTTTTTTTATAATTTAAATTAAAAATTATAACAATTGACGCAATCTAATTTTAGTTTAAATAAATAAATAAAAAGAATAATAAACGAGTTGATGAACTAACCCCCACATCAACTGAACATTATGAAGGAAATTTGTAAAATCTTGAATGAAGTCAGTCGCCGAGAAGTTGACAATCAATCCTGCGGAAGAACACTCTCATTTGTTGAAGATCAAAAGCCACATTATAGTTCTGTTGAGCCAAGATCCCAATCACAGACAGATTCATCAACTCAGAATTACTCGGCAAGATCGCCAAACAGAACCGATCGCCACCGTGCTGCCGGAACAAACTCCCAGATTCCAGTACCAAATCCGCACCGCCGGCGAAATGAAACGTCACCGGCGGAAACCCAATCAGATCTCGACTCACAACTCCTCTGAAACACAGCCCTTCAAATCTCCTCTTCGTCGGGATCCGTTCCAGCAAACCCTCCATCAAATCGAGAATCTCATCGTACAGCGCTTCAAATCCGCCATTGGCGAGCTTGGTGTAGGTCATTCCGGAGTCGATTAGAACTCCGCCGCGGCCATCCCACGTCATTTTGAAGGCGTTTGGGTGGATTTTGAGCGGCATTGTACCGATGGTAATGGATTGTAAAGTGAGATAGTAATGGCCGGAGTGGATCTGGAGAGGGGTGGAATCGCCTTCGATGTAGGCGCCGTCGCCGAAGACGAGGTGGTTGTGAGAGTAGAAAGGATCGGTGATGTCGCCGATGCAATAGGAGAATTTGTTGCCTAATTGAGTGGCCATGGTTATGTGGGGATATCCGCCGAGTCCGAAGACGCCATTGTAGCTGTCGTCTCTGTTGGTTTTGGTGTTCATATAGCCACACCCAAATGTTAAATTGCTCTTTCTGATTTTGCCTGTTAGATGATGATGATGATGATGAGTGAATCGTGAGTTTGATTAGTGTTCTTAATCGAAGTTCAGTGTCATTACAAAGGTTTAGCTCCTTAAGACATTACACTTTTCATATTTCAATTGGCTAAGACATCATAATTAGAGGTACAAGTGTTTCACTAACGCGGTGTTGGCTATGACACATTAGAAGGTTTATATATCAAAGCCCAAAACAAATAGTAAAACTAAAATCAGATTTTTTAAAGCCCAAAACAAATAGTAAAACTAAAATCAGATTTTTTGGGGTGTTGCCCATCTGTGCACCGTAACTCGGGTCATAACAGATTCAAGGCGCCGTAACTCGGGTCATAACAGATTTAAGGCATCGTAACTCGGGTCATAACAGATTTAAGTCATTCCAACAGATATGTGGTTTCGTTAAGACTTTCGATATTTCAAAGTGGTTAAGATATTATACAATCCAAAGCATGTGGAAGAAAGGTTTACACCAATATAATCTTTGGTTTGTAATCTATTTTTTCAATTTTTTTTTTTTTTTTTTTTTTGAAGTTCAAGCCAAACTTTGAAAAAAAAAAAAAAAAAAAAAGTAGTTCCTAAGAACTTTTTGTTCTTTGAAATTTTGTTGAAAGTCCAATGTGTTTTAAGAAATGTGAAAGATATGCTAAAGAAGTTGGATGGAAGAAACCATAATTTTAAGGTTAAATTATAAATTTAGTTTCTAAATTTTCAGGTATCTATTTAGTATCCTAACTTTTAAAAAGTCTATAAATTTTCACTTTCGTATCTAATAGTTCCTTACATATTTTTAAAAAAATAATTGATCGTAACTTAACTTTCTTCTGTGTCGAGTAAATCTGTTTGAATTTAAAAAAATGTTGAATGAGTAAAAAACTTTTAGTTAAATTATTAGAGACACAATTGAACATTAAGGAACCTATTAAACACTTTTAAACGTTCAAGGACTAAACTTATAATTTAATCTAATTTAGTTAAATTATAAAAATACTCATCAACTTGAGGGTAAGTTTCAAACTTTCAATTATGCTACTAAACTTTGAAATTTTTTATTTTTATCTCTAAACCTTGATGTTTGTTTCAAAATATCCTTTACGAGTTTTTTTCGTTAAAATAAGATAGAAAATGACACAATGGTTAATATATGATATTATTTACAACATTGTGATTGTGTAAAAGTTGATTGTTTAAATGTTTTTAATGGTATCTTTTGAAATTAAAAAAAAAATGGTAACCATGATTTTAATATGCTATATACTAATAAATAATATCACATACCCCTCCTAATTTTTACACCAAGTTGCCACATCATCTTTCATCCTTTATTTTTATAGAAAAAATATGTTTTTTGCCACAAAGTTGTTCCAACAACTAAACCTAATTGTTGTGTTATCAGACAATTTTAAGAATGGCATTTGAAAACGTCATGGGAAGTGAAAGCTAAAAGTTACTTTTTTAAAAATCTTAAAGAGAAACTACCTTCATCGGATGTCTCAAAGAGAAGTGATTCCTTAGCAAGAATTCCTTCTGAGGTATCCCCACCAAGATACCTCAACTTGTACTCAGCTTGTTTAAAACCATTGCATTTGTAACCACTAATGTAGTTATAGCCAGGAAAGCCACAACCCAATATTTTGAAGCTTGTTGATTTCAAAGGATCAAACCATGAGTTGGATTGCCTAAAACAGTTGATACAGGGCAAACATTGCACCCACAAGAGGGAGCTACCAGTGTCAACCACTACAAGCTGTGCCACGGGTGGTGAACCGATGGACAAATTAACGAGAAACCCGCTGCCTCGATTGAAAGGGATGAGATTTGACCGAGCCTCGTTACCAACAGAGTTCAATTCTTTAATCTTGGACTCAAGATAAGCGAAGCGTTCAATTGAACTTGTCTCCTCTCTCTTGGATCGATCTTCGACTGTCTCGTTTGGGTCATAGAGTGGATGTAGATAGGAGTTGCGATGGATGAGCTTGGTCGCCAAACGCGGAGGCTTTGTCGAGATTATGGCTGTTGACAAATACAATGCCAAGGTTAGGAAAGGTAAAATATGATGCAGAGAAACTAACAGAATCACCATGTTGAATCTGATGTTTTGCAATGGAGAATGAAACCATGTTGGTTTCTCAAATCAGTTGTATGCATAATAAATATCAGGGAAAAGACATGTAGAACCAGAAAGACTAGCAGGTAAAAGATTGGGGGAGAAATATTAAAGTATCAGTTCATAACAAGGTCATGTGCAAAGGAAGATGAAGATTATAGAAACTGATTCATAGATGAAATGTGAAGATCTAAAATATAAGCATCAAATGAATCCTGAAGATATTCAAATCACAGAGGGAAAAATGCTGCATAAATTGAAAAAAAAAAAGACTATTGAAAAGACTCACATAGCATAAGGTTGGTTGACTTTGCAGGTAAAGGGATTGGTTCATCTGTGAAAGCGCCCGATGAACCCGATCGTCAGTTTCTAATGAACTGGAAGCATAGCAGGGAAATGTTCTGGACTTCTCAAGTTAACAGACCACATAATGCAATTAGTCCATTTCCAAACTTTCTAATTGAAGTACCGCACAGAAATATGATACTTGAAACTCAAAAGATAATATATTTGTAAAAAATTGATTCAGATCCTCAAGTTTACAAAATATTACTACAAGATCTGTGGAAATACACTCTTCCTTCAAAATCGTCTGTTCTTCTATTCTCTTAAAAAAAAAAAGGGATAATATATCACACATCCCTAAGGAAGCAACACCAACTTGTTAGCTTCCTTCAATATCAGATTACAACAGGCACTCAGCAAGCAGCTTGATGCACTCGAAAATGGTGATTGGTCACATTAAAACCTCCCCAAGGCCAGGAATTTACAACCTAGAACTGAATTATAAAGACCAGATACAACAAAAAACTGGGAAGTTATTGATGCAGCCAAAGAATCTGAAACTTTAAAAATAAAAGTAAACATAAAAACCTAACTCAAATTGTTGTATAGTTGGAGAAAAGATACAGCAACTTATCCAGAGCTTGAGGATAGAACTTTCTTGCAAATAGGTAACATGGCCGCTGCAAACCATTCCACATGCAAGGCCACCTTTGTACTTCTTTCTGTAGATGCCCCACAAAAACAACAATTAGATCAAGATATCAACAAAGTTTCATTCTGATAACTGAACCTGAACGAACATACCTTCTTGTCACTTGTTACATGCACACTCACATCCATCGACTGCAAAGATAGCACCATTAAAAATAATCAACATCCACAACACATTTCCCTTTTAAATCACCTTACCATATGGTAGGGCTATATCATAAGGGGCGAGTAGATGACAAACTGCAATAGGTAAGAAAGATGACTGGAAAAGGCTAACATTATGGAAGCTTCACTTATGAAAATTGGTAAGTGAAAATATTGACATAATAAATAAATCATAGCTCAACTGACGTAAAAATCATGTGCCCTCGACCATAAGGTCTGAGGTTCGAATCTCCCCACCCCCACTTATGTTGAACTCAAAAAACAGAAAAACAATCATACCGTAATATTCTGCAAAAGCTCGGAGGTAATATCCTCTGCTCTATATGATTTTGGATGCCACTTTCTTTCAGACCAATCAACATACGTTACTGACCAATTTGCAATTCCAGTAGGATCAATCATCTAAAGGATGTAGAAAGGGGAATTTTTTTTAGTAAGAAATGCGGGAAATGCTCTGTGGTAAGATGTGTCCGGAGAAACTCTTACATTGAAAAAGGTTGGCAAGTAGTGCTCATCAGCTATGCAATGGTGCCCTTCTAAACCTGGCTGTGGATGAGAATATACATATCAATACACAAGTAGAGAGTTTTGAAAGCGCAAGATCTTGACAGAAAAATGGAACTGGTTGGACATAAAAGAAGTAACATAAAACCTCAAACCCAATAAATGGTTGTCAGTAGGATAAGTGTTTGCAGACTTGTGAGCACTCAGAAAGGGATTGACACGAGTGTACCAGGACATATCAATGATATGAAAGAGAAAATATAAAAGATTCTCAAATTCTACTCCTCTTTTTTTATAGGTAATTTTTTTTTGATAAGAAACTTACGTAAGTATTATAAACAGTGAGAGAATCAAAAGGAGACAACCTAAGGGCGAGGGGAGAAAAACCCCCTCCCGGCGAACTAAAACAAAGCTTTCCAGTTGTTTTGAATCATGGACAAGCTATAATTACGAAAGAAGTTCTTGTGATTCAAACACCACCAAGAAGCTAAGAGTTGAACATTGCTACAAAAATACAAAAAAGGAGTAGCCTTATCTTCAAAAATTCTCTGGTTTCTCTCTAACCATAAGCTCCACATGATAGCCCTACCGGCCAAGGACCAAATCACCTGCTTTCTATTTTTGAACCTCCCCCTACGAAGTAATTCCACCATCCAGTCGTCAATCCTCAAAGGGAGGCAGAGGAATAAATCAAACTCCTTAAAAATCCAAAACCAAACTCTCTGAGCAAACGGGCAGTGAAGGAACAGGTGGTCGAGAGACTCAGCCGCCCCAAGGCATAAGTGGCAAATAGAGGGGGAAAGAGGCCAATTTGGACATTTGGCTTGAAGCTTCTCCTGAGTGTTTAAGCCTCTGTGGGCCACAGACCAAAGAAAGACTTTAACTTTCTTAGGATAATTTTCTTTCCAAATTGCATCCACCATAGGAATCCTCAACGCAGGAGCGGCCTCAGTTAGCTTAAAGACCGTAGCCTTGGAGGAAAAGACACCTGACTTATCAATGGTCCACTCCACGTTGTCACACCCAGCACCCAAGTGGATAACATCAAGCATGTCCACCAAACTGATCCAACTGGGAATCTCCCAATCAAAAAGGCCTCTTCTAAAGCCAAGGTCCCAATCTTTCGTCAAATCATTCCAACAATCGACTACCGTAGCTTCTTGTTTCATCGACAAACTAAAGAGATCTGGGAACTGAGAAGCGAAAGACAAATTCCCAGCCCATCTATCGGACCAAAACGAGATCCTATCTCCTTTAGAAGCTTTAAACTTCAAGAATTTAAAGAAAAGATCGCTATTTTTTGCAATATCAAACCAAGGTCTACCTTTAGCCCTGCCTTTGGGAGGAAGAGAGACCCACCCGTGGGGACTAACCCCGTACATACTAACAATCACCTTCTTCCACAAAGCACCATCTTCTTGGGTAAAACGCCACAACCACTTGAGGAGCAAGGCATTATTTCTTTGTTGGAAAGCACCCAAACTCAGACCCCCATACTTCAAAGGCAACGAAGTCTTCCCCCAATTAACCAGATGATTACTCGCTTTAAACTCACCGTTATCCCAGAAAAAGTTCCTCACCAAAGTCTCCATCTTCTTGATAACTCCGACTGGGGCTTTAAGAAGAGAGAAGTAGTAAATCGGGAGGCTATTTAGAACAGAATGCGCCAAAGTCAGACGACCTCCTTTGGAGATGGTTAGCGATTTCCACTTATCCAGCTTTTGACAGAATTTATCAATCAGAGGGTCCCAAAAAGAAAGGGACCTGTGGTTACCACCGAGAGGGAAACCCAGATAGTTGAAAGGGAAAGACTCCTCTCTACATCCCAATCTAGACACAAAAGCTGCCATATCTTCTGAAGCCACATTAATACCGATAATAGAGGTTTTGGAGGTATTTAATTTCAACCCCGAGCAACAGAGAAAAAGGGTGATGATTTTCCACCAATTAATTAACCATTTTCTTCTGGCTGGACAAAAGATAATAGTATCGTCCGCGTACTGAAGGTGAGTGACCCTCAAACCCCCTTTTCCCGCAGCAACACCCCTCAAGATTCTTTTCTCACAACAATAATGAACAAGTCTACTGAAGGAATCACCCAGAAGAGTAAAAAGAAAAGGGGACAAAGGATCTCCCTGTCTAAGGCCCCTCTTAGCCACGATTTTCCCCCTAGGTCTACCATTTATGAAAATGGAAAAGTTTGCAGAAGAGAGGCAGCCCCTGATCCATCTCCTCCATCTAGAACCGAAGCCTTTCCTAGCAAGAATGAAGTCCAAATAGGACCAGTCAACCATATCGTAAGCCTTTTCGTAGTCCAGCTTAAGCACAATTCCTTTGTTACCTCTGGAAGAACAGTTCCCCACGATCTCAGCAGCCACCAACACCGCATCAAGAATCTGCCTGCCCTCCACAAAAGCAGCTTGGGAGTTGTCAATGGTCGAAGGAAGCACTTTCTTAAGCCTATCTGCCAGCACCTTAGAAATAATCTTATAAAGCGAAGTGATCAGGCTAATCGGCCTAAAATCCCCAACTTTATTCGCCCTTAACTTTTTCGGGATCAAGCAAATATAAGTTTCGTTTGTGCGGTTGTTAATGATCCCCTTTTAAAAAAAATCTTGGAACACCTTTACTAAATCAAATTTCAAGATGTTCCACGACTTTTTAAAAAATTCGTTTGTGAAGCCATCAGGCCCGGGAGACTTAAGATTGCCCAAGTTGCAGATCGCCCTATAGATCTCATCTTCCTCGAAAGGAGACTCAAGAGAGTTCGACAACTCCGACTGAAGAGGGGACCACTGCACATTCTCTACCTCCATTCTACGCCCCTCAGGCTGAGCATAAAGATTAGAGAAAAACAACAAAACTTCCTCTTCGATCTCTTTATCATTTGTGAGGAGAATGTCGTTCTGAGATTCAAGGACCGAAATCACCTTCTTACTCTTCTTCGAAGAGGCCCATCTGTGGAAAAAGTTTGAATTCTCATCTCCCTCGTTTAACCATTTAAGTTTACATTTTTGGGCCCATAACCTATGTTCTTTAAGAACAATCTCCAAGAGCTCAGCCTTCAAAACAACTCTCTGTCTGTTTTTCACAGTCCCCAAATACCCCTGCTCTTCAGCCTTATCAATCTCATCAATTTTATCCTGCAGAGCTCTCTTGCGATCTGAGATAATGCCAAAAGTTTCCTTGTTCCATCTAATCAAATTGAATTTGAGGCATTTCAATTTCTCCATAAAAGCATACCCCGGCCACCCTACCACATTGAGGGAGGACCACCAGGCTTCTATCTGAGGGAGGAAATCCGGGTGATCAAGCCACACGTTCTCAAACCGAAAGGGGGAGGGGCCCCAATTCTGACTACCCAACAAAAGCAGCAACGGAAAATGATCTGACGTGGGGCGAGAAAGCTTCTGAAGAGAAACTTCTTTAAAAGTCGTCTCCCAATTCTGAGTAAGTAAGACTCTATCAATTCTGGTAGCCGTGGGGGAGTCGCAGCCGTTAGACCAGGTGAATAAACCGTTCTTGAGAGGCACATCCATAAGCATTGATTTCAAAATAAAATCATTGAACACCCTCATACTTCTAGTGATTCTACCCCCTCTCGACTTCTCTCTAACCCATCTAACCACATTGAAATCACCTGCCAAGCACCAACTGTTCGAACACAAACTATACAACCCTTCGAGCTCGGCCCAGAACAAGTCTCGATTGTGAGAGGAAGAAGGGCCATAAACCCCTGTTAACCAACCACTAAAGCAGTCATTAAAACAGAAAGAGATGGAAATGGTGAACTGACCTACGAAGGAATCTTTCACTTTAATCACATCCTCTTTCCACAGAATAATCGACCCCCCTGCCGAGCCCACCGCATCGAGAGCCACCCACCTTTTTTATAGGTAACAAAAACCATTCATTGATATGATGAAATGGGTTACACAAATTCTACTCCTAATAAAGGTCAAACCCAAAGAAAATTGAGTAGACATTAGATCCCAGATATGTAGTTTGGTTAGGAGGAATCGTCTGCATATTTGTGAGCAATGGGCAAGGGCTATATAATCAAAAGGGAATTTTCTCAGGATGTACAGGAAAATGAGGAGTATGAATATTTCAACGTATCTTCTAAAGAATGTGTCTGTGTGTGAGAGAGAGAGCATTATAATATATCCCTAAGATGTAAAAAAATGTGTAAAAGAAAACTACACACATTGAAGACCTAAGTTTACAATCACCTGGCAGTAATCTCGAAATTTGGAGTAATAAAGATTGTCAGCCAAAACTATTAAAGCATGCTGCCGTTTCATTGTGAACCACTGCAGAAAATAAAGAAAATTGAGCTTAAACTTACAAGCTATATCGTTAATTGTCACATGTGCACATGGAAGAAATATCTAAGCCTTAAAGTCAAAGATGCCAAAAAAATAGGCAGATGCATAAACCATTAAATCCTTTTCCTTTGTGCCGTAGAGAAAAAAATTGTAAGAGTAAATCAGAGAGTTCAATTCACACCAAGACATAGCAAGGAAAACAACACTACAAAAAAAAAATACCCATTAAATCCTTTTCCTTTGTGCCGTAGAGATCCTATGGTTCCTTTCAATCCATACCGAAAACAAAAAAGCATGAACAAAGTTCTTCCAAAGAAGCTCATTTTTTTCCTTAAGGTGGCCCAAAAGGAGATCAATGCATCATGAAGTCTAACCCATCAAACCCAATCTAAGCCTTTAAGTTTTGCAGACATTTCAAATGACTAAAAATAATCAAAAGAAAACTATTAAATTTTCAAATAGTTACAGTGGCAACCCAGACAAGCACATAAGTTAACGGAAGAACCCAAGTACTTAATTCTTTCCGTCAGCTTCCAAAATATCTATCTATATATATATATATAGCAGCAGCATGAAACTAATCAAATTTGAGGAAAGTTGGATGAATGATCGAAATTTCCAGTGTACCTGTGCACCTTTTCTAAAGTGTTTCACCTCCACTTCCGGTAACATGTGCTCTGAAAACCTGCCATTTCCATGTGGACCAGGATCCTTAAAGCTGAGAAGATAATTGTATCTATTAGAAATATTCAACAAACAAATCAATATGCTGCATTAATAGTCTGAATAATTCTAGGAGTCGTGTGTGTATATTTTCTCACAGAGAATTCAGGAGTAATAGCTATTCCACGTAAGTGGCAAGTCATAAGGAAATGAACACATGAAGGTATATAACTCACCAGTCTACAAAACTTATATTTGAATGCATCAGATACTTGTAGATATAGTCAAAACTATACAAAGGCACACAACTGCAAAATAAAAGGAACATAAACTTGAGGCTAAGAACTTAATACAACTCATGAAAAAATAATGAAAAAAAACTGAGATTTCAGTCACCTTTCAGAAAGTAAAACAAAATGGTAATTATTTGGATCTTTTAGAGCACTTGCCAACAATCTTCTCTCCGCATCAACCATGGTAATTTTACCCCACGCCACCTGCAATAGTTATCAATAAAGTGTCCAATTATTTACATTCTCATCTGAAAGGGGCTTCAGAAAAAGGATAAGTTGCATATAACAAGGCAAGAATGATCCAGATGACATGGTCACATGAGTGAAATTTAACATCAGACTAGCATATAGAGAGATTGGGGATGTCATTCTGACACCAACTAGACTAATAGCTCTCTTTTAGTTTTTTAAGCATAACTTAAGACACCTGATCACTATGAATATCCCGATTCAAGAAGTATCTGCTGACATGAGTTGGTTTCTCCTTAGATGCATGGACATAAACGGTGAATTTTCCTTCATGACCCTGCCAAAAGATGAGTCAGATTCCGGTAAAAAAAAATCAGTGTGGATAACATTTAAAAAAGTAATGGATTCACAATGAAAGAATAACAAGCCAATGTTAAAACAACTGATTCCCCTTCTTTCAAACAAATTTCCCGCTTTTAGCCAATGTTATAACAAGCCTTGATTTTTTTTTTTTTTTTTTTTGGTAAGAAACCGAACTTTCATTGAGAATAATGAAAAAATAGAAGGGCATACAAAAAAAAGTTTGCATGGAAATAAAGAAGAAACAACTTAGATCAGAAAAAAGCAAAAACTTACATGGAAAAATTTGTCCCACAGCTTCTCAAACGGCAAAGATCCAGGAGTCAAAAACATAAATGCTATCTTTGGAGTTTTTGATGGTACAATAGGTGTATTCAAAATTTCTCGAATAACAACATGAGAAGCAATCTCTTCATCAGTATGTTCTCTTGCAGGAGCAGGTGGAAGCCAGCCCGTAATGACCTTACAACCTCTAGAAGAAAAAATGTAACAGGCACTATTACTTTGAGGTGGATACATGTATGCACAGATAAGGAAGACAATGATGAAGGAAACCAAGATGATAATCCACATAGGCTTCTTCATGTGAGTACGATGGCGATGCCCGGGAAAACTATGCATATCACGGGGACACCATGCCTGAGTTGTCTTCATCTTCAACAAAATGTACTACAGCTGTATTTCTAAACGATTTGCATTGTGATTCCTATCTACCAACATACACTTCTCCAATGAGAATCTGTAAATTGACTAACTGATGAAGGAAATCTGCAATTTGATAGCATACACAGAACTTCGTCATAAGTTATAAAGAATTGTCTGATTGGCTTAAATGGAACTCAAAAGTATCATAATTCAACCCCCCTGTACACTGATAGAAACTTTTACAATAAGTTACTTTCCAACAATCATTGCAACAAGACTATGTAATAATGATTTTAAAGAACAGTTTCTGCACAATTGCAGAATCGAACTCCGTCCTATCGAAAATCATTGCAACAAGACTATGCAAAAACTTATACATGATAAAAGAATGGTACATTCAAAGCATCCCAACAACTAAAACCAATCTATACAACGAACAACACTTGGGTAATCTACATTTCACACAAAAGTCAGACCAACCCAACGCCTATATAGGTTAAAATTAGACGTACCCAAGCCTACAAATGACAAGAATAACAACAATAATACAAAAAAAAAAAAAAAAACGGTATGAATTCAAATCAAAAGCAGTAGTCAACTCACGGAGGAGGAAAATCATAATAACAATTAAAGAAGAGAAAATGTAGAGTCAAGATTCGTCTGGAAGAAAACTAGCAATTGATAAAAGAAAAACGGAATCGGAATCGGAATCGGAATCCAAACACTACAAAAAAAAAAAAAACGAAATGATACTTACAGAATGGTTGAGTAATACAGGTCGGGTTTCAAGATCCAAATCATGAATGAAAAATGGAAGAAAAAAGAAGAATCATGAATTGTAAGATGATTTCTTGGATTTCCATTTCCATGTGAGAAACGCTTCGTTGTCGTCGTTCCTCCTTCCTTCTCTCTCTTCTCTCAGGAAGATGAAAAATGGAGCCGACCCTGACCCTCACCCTTCATGGAGTAGGCGTAGAAATGGCTTCCACTTTCAAATCCAAAGCATTTTTCAGAACGACGTTTTTTTATTTTATTTTATTACTATATATATCAAATCCTTCGAATTATTATTATTTTGACTAAATTATAAGAAATATACTATAAAAAACTATGTCAAATATACCCTTAAACTATGGAAAACGTTTCTAAAATGTCTTATGAACGGTTAAATTCGCACTTGTATTGATATGATAAAGAAAAAAAAAAATGTAGACGTCTCAAGAATTAAAAAAAATTATGAAAATGTGGACGGTCTCATGTGTTAAAAAAATCATGAAAATGTCGACGTTAAAAAAAATCATGATAATGTAGACATCTGATCTACTCTCTACCGATTTTGCCATAGTTTTGTTATATTCTCTAATCTTTTGAATCGATAAAATAAGATTTTCTTCGTGTAGGTTTTCTTTTATCACATGTCACACAAGTACATGTTAGAATTTAACCGTTCACATTAAAAATTTGTGTGTTGTACTGACATTTCTCAATTATTATTATTATTTTTAGTGATGTTTTTTAAACTTGTGAAAGTCTAGGGATATTTTTAAAACGTTTTTCAATCGATAAGATATGATTTTCGTTTAATACTTAAGACATCTACGTTCTATTTTTTCCATGTCACACGGATAAAGTTAGAATTTAATCATTCATATTAAAACTTTGTGTGTTGTTAACTGTGAGAGCATTTTTTTTAAACGTTTTTTTTTATAGTTGATAGGTGTTTTTAATTTTTTTTAATGTGTAGGGATAATTTTGAAACATTTTTTCATAGTTGGGGATTTTTTTCAATATTCCACTTTTCGGCAAAACTATGCCCACACTCCGCGCGTTATTTATTTAAATGGAAAGTAAGTAAATTATCCACCATAAATAGAATTTAACAACTCAGATTAAATTTATGGTCATTATTACAATATTTACAAGCACTGAATTATCCACCATAAATATATTTTATCAAAAAAAAAAGAGTGGGAGAGTTATATCTGATTAACTTTAAATCATTGGAATGAAAAGTAATTATAAATTTTAATACACAATCTAGATAAATTATATTTATAATTGGAGTGCTTTTTACTCCTATTCAATTATTTAAATTTAACCCATAAAATTTTAAGATAGTTTATGAAATTATTATGAATTATAAATTCAATTCTGAAAACTTTGTGCATTACATCTATTTAGTTCTTTTAACTTTCGGATATTTTAATTGTTAATTGTTTCTAACGTTTTTTAGTCATTGTCTTTGATACTATTAACAGTGTTGATCTAATATAGTTTTTTTTTTTTTTTTTTTTTTAAATAAGTTGATCTAATATAGTTAGATTCAAAAGAAGCAATTTTTTTTTTCGAGGAACACAATAAGCAATTAATAATACGAGAATTGACATGTTTGAGTAGTCATTATTTTGTTTATTGCATGGATTGGTAGGAATTGATTTGTACAATGTGAAAATAAAATTTTAATTTTGAAAAGGAAATATTTTCTGTAGTGATGATTTTTGCCAACAAGTTTAGCTTTTCAGTGAGTCCCACATTTTTGTTGCATTATATTGATGTGAATATGTGATTTAATATAGCTTTTCTAGGATGTGGATTTCCCTATCCTAAATTTTAAAGTATTTCTATATGCTTTTAATTAACGAATATGATATAGATCAATTCTTAAGTAAATAATTTATAGACTTCCTAAAAATATTTAATTAATGCAGAGTAAATGGATCGAACTTCTTACCTCTTAACCATTAGTTCACACTTATGTCAGTTGAGTGATGTTCAAGTTGACAAACGTGAAAACACTAATAAATAAACAAATTTAAAATTAAGATTTTTTTTTTTTTTTTTTTTTTTATTATTCTAACCTATTTGAACGATTATACCATAAAGAAAAAAAAAATCATTACTTAATCTAAATAAGCTAACAAACAAAAAATCATGAGTTAAAGTTTAGTAATTCAATCTGCACGACTCATGCTTTTTGCATGCACGAGTGCTCCATTCACATTTTGGACCCTCACTAATTGATGTATCGCCTAATGACAATGAGGTCCTAAGTTCAATCTCCAACCCCAACATGTTAAAAAAAAAAAAAAATTAACTATAAAATATGTACCATTGATTAAGAGGTTAGAAATTTGAAGTTGTAAAAAGAAAATTGAGGCAATTCATAGTTCTCAATTTTGTAGAACGTGAAATGTGTATTTGAGAATGCTTTAAGAAAAAAATTAGTTTTTTTCCATCCAAATTACTTCTATTATAAATACTTTAATAATAATAATTAAAAAAAGAAGAAGAAGAGATATTTAGTAATGATATACTTTAATTGATACTTAAACTCAATTAACTTAACAAATAATCTAATTGAGTATGCACAAGTTCTTGTAAATTTGTAATTGAGTTATTTTGTTTTATTATTTCAATCTCAAAGGTAGCAAAATTTAATATCGTGCACTACTCTACATGGGAAGCATATGACGTAAATAATCTCGAAGTTCCAAATTTATATGTAATATTTAACGACATTGAAATTGAGTTGCTTCAAAATGAAAGAGACATTTGCATGGTCGATTGCAAAGTATTGAAGTGCAAGATATCAAAGTAATGAGTCAATCTTAACAAATCTTAACATAGCTCATCTTGTTAAGGCATTATATTTGATACTAATTAAGCTTATCTGGTTAAGGAATTATATTTTATACTAATTAAGGTTAACTCAAGATTAATAAATTTCATCAGTTTTTCTATAAGGAAGGGACAACTCACAATTTTGATCATTTAAGGGTAGATATTAAGCCACTGCCATACTTGAGATTTTTTCCTTTCCAATAGCTGAGATAAGATCAACATCAGAATGTAAGACTGATTACTAATCGAACTGAAAGGAAACAGGAGGCTGCAACTTCAGATCATTGATTAAAATGGTACAATTAAGGCTCGTTTGATAACCATTTGGTTTTTAATTTTTAATTTTTGAAAATTAAGTCTATAAATCATACATCCACATGTGAATTCCTACAATGGCTTTCAACTTTGTTAAGGAAACATTACAACTCTTAGCCAAATTCTAAAAACAAAAGCAAATTTTTGAAAGTTTTTTTTTTTTTTTTTGTTCCCAAATTTTGACTTGGATTTTGGAAACACTTCAAAAAAATAGATAACAAAGAATTCATATGTGAATGTATTGTTTATAGGCTTAATTCTCAAAAACCAAAAACCAAATGGTTATCAAACGGGACCTTAGATTTTGGTTTTTGATTTTTAAAAATTAAGCCTATAAATATTACTTCCACACTTATGGACTCCTTTGTTTTGTTATATACATTTTACAAGTGTTTTCAAAATCCAAACAAAATTTTGAAAACGGACAAAGTAGTTTCTAAAAACTTGTTTTGATTTTTAGAATTTGACCAAAAATTAAAATGTTAAAAGATGAAGCCCATTGTAAATAAATGATGGAAAAACAAATATAATTTTTAAAAATCAAATAGTTATCGAACGGGGCTAAAAACACGAGAGAAACAAACCTTTTGATATGCTTTATTTGCCAACAGTCCTCCACTTTCATTCCAAAGTGACTGCAAAAAAGAGATAAAAAAAAATAGTTCTTAATTGAGTTATTCTCATAATAACTCTCAACTTGGGAAGATTTTTCAACTGTAATTACAATAAAAGATGCAAGCCACCAACAGTAGGATTAGTAAATGAACATATCTCTTCTTTTAGTGCAGAAATACGCCTAAACAGAAATTCAGGCTCAACTATTATAACCAGGCAGCAGACTTATCAAATTACCTGAGGATAAGTTAAACAATCAGCAAGCCAGAGAGAATTCCAACCTCCATAAACCTAATTGTTAATGTTAGTTAACATGCACATTACGTTAAACACTAAACTATGTACCATTAAAATTTGAATCAATATTTAAACTGTACTTCATCACATAAAAGTTATAGAATAAGAAAACTATGGTAGACTATTTATGGGAGGTCAACACTTCTCTTTCTTGGTGGAATTTGCAAAGCAAACTTAACATTCACACGAGGTCCACAGTAATCTAAGGGCATGTTTGGAAAGTGATTTTAAAAGGATTAAAATCATTTTTGTCATATTCAAAATCAATCTGAAACATGTCTTAAATAATTTAAAATCAATTTTGATCGTATGAAAATCATGTTTAAAAGTGAAAAACCAAACATTAAATTGATTTTGAATAATTAAAGATATGTTTCGGAGTAATTTTGAATATGAAAAAAGTGATTTTAGTCATTTTAAAATCACTCCCAAACATGCCTAAGTCTTATAGCAAGCGAGCAAACATCCATACTTTATGAAGGTATGATGCTGCAAAGTTAATGATCTTTTGAAATGCACCGGCAACAATTTTCTGGTACAGCTCCAGGGCAAGTTGTGCATTCTCCAGCCAGCCGCGTTTTCCTACCATCGCCATTTGATTGATGTATGGCTTGGTAAATTCTTTAGTTTCCTGTAACATCAACCAAATTCATCAATGGTACAATAGTGCAACAAAAGCAAATTATTTCACCTCATCTCATGTTCACACCTGAAAAACCTGAAAGGCTTGGGGCACTGCATAATTCTTGAGTTTGTAGTACGTATCAACTGTTTTGGCAGCAAAACATCGAGCATGGGATTCCAAATAGGATGCAAACACCAACCATTGTTCTGACAAATTTGGAATCCATTCCTTCACGTGATTAAACAGAACAATTAGAAAAGTAACCATAGTAGTATGAGCTCATATTATAACAAATCAAAAACTTTTAACACAAAATTTTAAAAATAGAAAAACTTAGGTCGTGTTGATTTTGATTTTTTGATTTTTCAAAATTAAGCTTATAAACACTACTTTCTCTTTCTCGGTGGAACTCGCAAAGCAAACTTTACATTCATACAAGGTCCACAGTATTCTAAGGGCAGGTTTATGAGTGATTTTGAAATGATTAAAATTATTTTTGTCATATTCAAAATCACTCTCAAACATGCTTTTAATATTTTTAAATCAAGTATGAAAATCGTGTTTAAAAGTGTAAAACCAAACATTAAATTGATTTTGAATAATTAAAGACATGTTTCGAAGTGATTTTGAACATTAAAAAAGTTATTTTAGTCATTTAAAAATTACTCTCAAACATGCCAAGTCTTATAATAAGCGAGCAAACAATACCGGGTGAAGGTATGAAGCTGCAAAGTTAATGATCTTTTGATATGCGCCGGCAACGGTTTTCTGGTACAGCTCCAGGGCAAGTTGTGCATACTCCAGCCAGCGGAGTTTTCCTACTGTCGCCATTTGATCTGCGTATGGCCTGGTAAATATTTTAGTTTCCTGTACCAACGTCAACCAAAGTCATAAATGGAACAGTAGTCGAACAGAAGCAAACTAATTCACCTCATCACATGTTTACACCTGAAAAACCTGAAAAGCTTGAGGCACTGCATAATTCTTGAGTTTGTAGTACATATCAACTATTTTGGCAGCAAAACATCGAACATGGGGTTCTAAATAGGATGTAAACACCAACCAGTGTTCTGACAAAATTGGAATCCATTCCTTCATGTGATAAAACATAACAATTAGAAAAGTAACAAAAGTAGAATGAGCTCATATTTATAACAAAACAAAAACTTTAAACACAATATTTAAAAAGTAGAAAAACTTGGGTCCTGTCACCTCATGTTCACACCTGAAAAACTTTGTAGAACATATCAACTATTTTGGCAACAAAACATCGAACGTGGGGTTCCAAATAGGATGTAAAGACCAACCATTGTTCTGAAAAAATTGCAATCCATTCCTTCATGTGATTAAACAGAACAAAAGTAACCAAAGTAGTATGAGGCCATATTTATAACAAATCAAAAACTTTTAACACAAAATTTAAAAAATAGAAAAACTTAGGTCCTGTCACCTCATCTCATGTTCACACCTGAAAAACCTGAAAAGCTTTGTAGAACATATCAACTGTTTTGGCAGCAAAACATCGAACATGGGGTTCTAAATAGGATGTATACACCAACCATTGTTCTGAAAAAATTGCAATCCATTCCTTCATGTGATTAAACAAAACAATTAGAAAAGTAACTAAAATAGTATGGGCTCATATTTATAACAAAACAAAAACTTTTAACACAAAATTTAAAAAATAGAAAAACTTAGGTCTTGTCAACTCATCTTATGTTCACACCTGAAAAACCTGAAAAGCTTTGTAGAACATATCAATTGTTTTGGCAGCCAAACATTGAACATGAGGCTCCAAATAAGATGTAAACAACAACCATTGTTCTGAAAAATTTGCAATCCATTCCTTCATGTGATTAAACAGAACAATTAGAAAAGTAACCAAAGTAGTATGAGCTCATATTTATAACAATTCAAAATCTTTTAGAACAAAATTTTAAAAATAGAAATACTTAGGTCCTGTCACCTCATCTCATTTTCACACCTGAAAAACCTGAAAAGCTTTGTATAACATATCAACTGTTTTGGCAGCAAAACATCGAACATGGGGTTCTAAATAGGATGTATACACCAACCATTGTTCTGAAAATTTTGCAATCCATTCCTTCATGTGATTAAACAGAACAATTAGAAAAGTAACCAAAGTAGTATGAGCTCATATTTATAACAAATCAAAAGCTTTTAACACAAAACTTTAAAAATAGAAAAACTTTGGTCGTGTCACCTCATCTCATGTTCACACCTGAAAAACCTGAAAAGCTCTGTAGAAAATATCAACTGTTTTGGCAGCAAAATATCGAACATGGGGTTCCAAATAGGATGTAAACACCAACCATTGTTCTAACAAATTTGCAATCCATCCCTTCATGTGATTAAACAGAACAATTAGAAAAGTAACCAAAGTAGTATGAGCTCATATTATAACAAATCAAAAACTTTTAACACAATTTTAAAAATAGAAAAACTTAGGTCATGAACCATTTGGTTTTTTCGTTTTTCAAAATTTAGCTTATAAACAATGTTTTCTCTTATGAGTTTCTTTGTTTTATCATCTACTTTCTACCAATGTTTTAAAAAACCAAGCCTAGTTTTGAAAACTGAAACAAATAGTTTTTAAATACTTGTTTTCTTATTTTTGGAACTTGACTTAGAATTCAAATGTTTTTTTAAGAAATGAGAAAACTATAGTAAAAAAAAAGGGAGAATACAAGCCTAAATTTAAAAAACTGAATACTTAAAACAAAATGGTTATGAAACAGGGCCTTAGGTCTATGCAATGTGATCGTAGGCATCAAAATAAGAGACCTAACAACAACGCCTGATTATTGAAAAACTCAGATGTAAGATGTTAGCTGCAACATAGGACAGAAGGTCAAAAGATAGTAATACAATTGGAATTAACTTTAAATCCAAAGATTAAATGAATTTGGAGTGCTCTTTAGGAGTATGAGTAGTCTCAACATTAAATATGACAGGAACTTGAATCATTTGACCAGTTAAAAATGGAGATCCACGACATCACTAAAGTGTGTCAATAACCCTAAGTCTGCATATCTAATATAAATGCAGAAAGAAGCACTTGGAATAGCGTTGTTCGGTTTTATCATTTCAATCTCAAGGGCAGAATTTTTTTGGATTATGGATTGCTTCGTATTGTAAGACACATGATGTACGTAATGTAGGAAATCCTAACCCATATGGAATAGAATAACTCTAATGTCATTGGATCTTGGTTTCTTCAACATGAAAAGTCGTCTACAATTTTTTTTTCTTTTTAATATCCATAAGTGTCCGAGTCAGCTTACACGCACCTCACTAATCTCACCGGACAACCGTCTGACCCTACAACGTTTGGTTGCCTAGAAAACCCGTAGGAAATACGTCTAAAGAAGGAAAAATAGATAAAAAGTGCTGACAAGAAAGTCATGATGCTATGTCGTGTAATGATCACAAATGATAGAGCATTTTGAAGAAAAATATAACATCACAACCTTGTCTGATTTCTCTTGAATGAATTTTTCCATCTGTGAGTGATCTTTCTTTCTCGATTCATAGTCTCTCTCTTCAATCTTTGATTCTTCAAAAAAAAAACTACAAAAATCAGAGAAATGGACTAACTCACTTCAAGAAATTGAACAGAACAGAACATAAATTAAACATAATTTTTCCAAGTTGAACAATGAACCGTAAACAAACATCCTCACCGAAAGGAAAAACAAAAGCGCATTTCACGAGTAACAGTTTGCTGAATTTTGAAAGCGAACCAAAAGGGTTTCCTCTTTCTCCCACACTTACAAGAAAACAAAAATGAAACGAAGAGGAAGTAATGACGCAAAACTGACCAAGAAATGAGATCCTAGCCTTCAGCAGCTCAAGCTCCGACGATAAATGCAAGGCGTCGAGTTCTTCAAGCGAAGGATCTGCAGAAACTGTGGTTGAAATGAGAATCCAGAAGAAAATAGAGAGCCGGAACCCTAGCGAGAGCTTAAGAACCGCCATTGAAGAACGAAACCACGACCACTGAACGACGTCGGACGAGTATGGCGGTGGCGGGTGGAGTGGAGTCGGTTTCACGCTTGGTTCCCCTATTTCAAATTTTCAATTGGCGTTTTTTTTCTCTTTTTTTTTTTTTAAATAGAGAAACTACAAATTAACCCTTGTAATTTCGGGTAATAATAATTTAGCCCACACTTTTAATTTGTTAGGGCCAAAAGTATAATTAATTTCTTCCACTAATTCAACTTTTCAAAGTAGATTAAATACACTATGTTTGAATGACCTAAAATAAAATATGTTCCATATTATAACCTTAATAATACTTTACACTTCCTCAATCCGAATATATCTCAATTTATATATTTATCTCAATTCATTTATATATTTATCAATTAAAAAGAAATAGTGTGTACAATTACTACTACATTATACTTATAATTACTATTCATATTAAAAAAAATACATATTTATAAATATTCTAAGAAAAAACATAGCTAATCACTCAAATTTTCCTAACATATGTTGGAGTTGACAATGGTGTCAATACTAAATAAAGTATTTAATTAGGGAACACAATTTTATTTGAAACAATTTTATTTTGTTGTGAGAATAAAAAAAATCAACAAAAAGATGCTTATTGTTTAATATAATTTTAAATTTTTTTTTAGCATATTCTCACAATTGACCCATTTTCTAAAATAAGTTAATTTTTTTTTTTTGACAAATATATTTAATTAATGCAGAGTAGAAGATAATAAACCTCCTTAGTTCACACTTATAACAGTTGAATTATGCTAATGTTGATTAGATTGTTTTTGTTTTCTTCCCTAAACCAACTAAAATGGTTATGTGATCATTTATTTCAATACATTGCTCAATCATAATTTAAAAAAACAAAAGGTTCAACCAATCAATTAAAGATTAGTGCATAGCTCAACTGATTAAGGCATATGTTTTTTATCGAGGGTCATATGATATTTGAATCCCTCACTCCATATGTCTCACACAATTGTTCAAAAAAAACTAAAATTTACCATATACACTAGATTTGGGTATTTTGAACCCAATGACAATTTTTTTTTTTTTTTTTACAAAAATAATTAATTAATGTGGAGTGAGAGAATCGAACTCTGACATGTTGGTCAGAAATTTATAGTTTATGTCAGTTGAGTTATGCTCATATTGACAATTATGATAATTTTGCAGATACCAAAACACCAAAGGACGGAAATGAATGATAAGCATTAGTAATTAATATTAAAACCCATGGTAGATATTTATAGGCAAAAAAGAGTGAAAAGAGGAAACATGAGCCAAGGATAACTTCCCAATAAGATTGAAAATAATGTGAATTAAAATGAATTTGCATCTTTAAACAAAAATAGGCAAGTCATCCTTGGCTCATACTTACTCTCCAACTCCAACTCAGAAATTTCAAACAAATATAATTTCTTTCTTTATATTGCATTGCAAATTTTGAAGTGATCACAAAATGCCCTTTCTCCTTTGCTTTATTTATAGGCAGTTGAAAAGTGTAGAATATTTCAAAAGACTCAGCATCTCAATCTCTCATTATATTCTTCATTATCTTATCTCATAATTCAACCTTCCCTCAAATATCCACCCACTCCCACAATTTTATTGGTTTAAATACTATTTTAAATGTTTTGAATTTGGTATGATCCGTTATGACTGGTTCGATACCAAATATTTTAAAATGTTCATATTAATTATTATTATTATTATTATTATTATTATTTTTTTTTTGAAAGTATGTGTTCCTCATTCGTTGTATTTCTTTCCATAACATTAATAATTTAAGGAATTGCAAAATAAAAAACATTAATAATTTAGAGTTGTTGGAATCTTTGTTGTAGGGATGGGCGAAAGGGGAATTTGTTCTTTGCATTTTTGGGTTGGGAGATAAGAGATTCATTGGAGTTATGGACTTGTGGCCAAGACTATTAGTTTACTTCTTAAATGTTATACGTATTAAATTGGTAAATTGTAACAGATCTCAATTTAGAGTAAAATAATTAAAAATATAGTACTTTTTTTAAAAAATTGCGAATATAGTAATTTCTATCACTAATAATATGGTCTATCGCTGATGAACTCAGTTTTTTATAAAATTTTGTTAGTGATAGTAGTCTATCAGTGATAGTAGTCTATGAGTGATAGAAATCTATCACTGATAAAAGTCTATCAGTGATGATAGTTATATATCAACGATAGAGTCTATCGGTGATAGCTACTGATTTTTTGCTATATTTGCAAAATGTTTTAAACTTTGCTAAATTTACAATTATTTTGGGCCTGTTTGTGGAATCAACTCTATTTAATTTATATTTTTAACATATTTATTTATTGAAGTCAACCATTCGAAGATATGAATTTATGACTTTAATAAATGAGAGAGATGTGTTTTAGTGAGGTTGGTTTATACTTAATATTATACTTTGAAACAAAACAAAAAACAAAATTCTTAATCATATCCAATTTGTTATCAATAACTAGTAGAGTCATGCTTTGGACTCTCATATATCTTACTCTATATATTATTCTATCTTTACATCATTAAATCTTTCTTCTCTCTCTTCTGCCTTTGTTAAATTACTCAAAACTTTTTTGTTATTTTCATTTGTTAATTTGATTGATTATCATTAAAGTTGAGTAATTCATGATCATTTTTCTTTAAACTCGTATTACTATTAAATAAAATCTATCCATTTTAATGATAATAGTAGGAGATTGAATTTAAAAATAATAATAATAATAATAATTATTGGGATAAGGGGAATAAACACACATGATGTACTTTTTGCTTATTGACAACTTGGCCAATAGCTATATTTTGACTTCCAAGGAAGAGGGGAGGGTACAATCTCACAAGAATAAGAATTATTGGGTTGACATTTGTGATTGAGACCAACCCTACATTCAAGAAGCTTCCTCCAATAGGAAAAAAATCAATCAAGTTTTTTCAATACAAAAATAATCATTAAATTATTGTTGTTAAAATCCATCCATATATGTAACTTTAAGCATGAAATTATACACTAAATAATGAAGCAAACAATAATCTTTGTTACAATTGAAACTCGAACATAATTATATAGTATTTTTTTTTAATAATATATGGAGTGAGAGAATCAAACCTCTGACTTTTAAATCAAGTTTACATATTTTATGCATATTAAATCATACTTATATTGACAAACATAATTTTATTGTATAAACTAATTCAAAATTTTAGTTTAATTATATACTCAATAATATAGCTTGGTTTCAACATTAAATGGTTGAAGAATTAGTACTATAAAGAAATATGAATCAGCTCAAAATATAGTTTAACATAAAATTTGGGTTAAACATATGTTTTTTTTACATATGTTTAAGCTATTTTTTATTTATTTTATCTCTATTATTTAAAAAGTTTTAATTTAGTTCTTTATGTATTAATATTTTTTTTATTTACTCTCTCATTATTAACAAGATATACTTGTACAGATGACCTTATTTCGGGGTCTTAATGTTTTTTGACTTTACTTTGGAAATGCATGTTTTTTGTCTATTTGTTGTCTTCATCCACACTACGTTGAACACGATCACGAGGGAAAAGTTTGTAGTACCCTTCGTTGAGTACAAGAGCACTATAGTCATCTTTCTCGCGATTGTGCTCAGTGAAGGGTACGAATGACTTTTCACAGAGAAATGGGACTTGTTGATCACGAGAGTAGGTAAAAAAACAAAAAACCATATCATTTGACATTAAGATCTCGAAGGGGGGTCATATGTGCAAAAATCCTCTATTGACAAATGTTATAATTGGTTGATGATTAAACTTACATGACATAATATACCTAATGAGTTGGTAGAAATTTAAATAAGAAAAAATGCAAATATGACAAAAATGAGTGATAGTCATTGATAGACTGATAACCATTTATAAAATTCTATAAAAAAATCAATAATAAAAATTGTCATATTTGTAAATCTTTTATAGAATGGTATATTCGCTAAATAAAAATCCTAAATTGATCTATGATGCAATTTTTCATAAATAAAAGTAGGCTAGAATTTCAAGAATTATTTTTCTAGCGGTTGATATAAGATAATACTAGTAGTATGGGTGGCCATTGGTCGGGGTCGGTTTTGGGGGAAAACCGGCCCTGAAACCGTAAAAAAAATTGTCAGCCGACCAACGGGTCGGTCGGTTTTTTATTTATTATTTTTTATAATCAGAATAAATTTAATAATTTATAATTTATATTTATATTTTTAAATTATTATAATTATAATTTTTTCCTTTTTTTTAATTATGTTTTTTTAAAATAACTTTTGTTTTTGTTTTGAAGTCAAAAAAAATTTAAAATTTAAAGTTTAAATTTTATATTTTATTTAATTTAGTTTTTATTTTTACTTTAATAATAATAATAATAATAATAATACTTTTTTATTTATTTTTAATCAGAATAAAATTTAAGTGTTGGTCGGTCGGTCGGTTCTCGACCGCCTGATGATGGCCGAAAACCGACCACCCGACGTCGGTTCGGTCGATTTCGGTCGATCGGATCGGTTTTCGGTTTGATGTTGGCCACCCTAACTAGTAGATAAACTCTTTTTTTTTTTTCTAAAACTATAGTCAATAAAACTATTATCAAACATGTTTTAATTTTAAGACATTCTCTTTTATTAAAATTATTTTGCTGATTTTGTTGTTAAGGATATAAGTTTAAACTTTCATGTAACAAGTTTATTTTTTTTTGTAACGATATTTTAATTAATGACACAACTTAATGAGACAACTTTATGACAATTGAGCTATGCTCGACTTGACATGTAACAAGTTTCTTCATAATTAATTTCCATTCGTGAATTTTCTATCATCAAATTAAGATGTATAAATTTGAAATGAAAAACCTAAAAGATAAGAGGAAAAAAGAAACTAGTGGTCAAGCGATGATGCTCACAGATTTTTTTCCAGATATTGCGTGGTCAAGCGATGATGCGAAGCCCGCAAAAATTTAAAGGTGTCATGTTGGCATCGACTTGAAGATTGGAGCTCCAACCCGCGTTTGGAGGCTCCTGAAAAATTGAAGATGCAATGCGCATCGACCTGAAGTCTGCAACACCGACCCGCGTTCGGAGGCTGCAAATTTCTTTTTATCATAATATTGTATTTTATTCCCACTTTATTTTCAAGTTGGGCATTTGTGTCCATTCATGCTCCAACTTGAGGGAGGGTATTAGGGAATTACCCGATTAAGAAACTAGTTAGTGTTTAGTTAGCATTTAGTTAGTTTTCCTATATGTTTTGGGAGTTTAGAGTTGTATAAATACATCCTATTCTAATGAAAAACCTAAGACAAAATCAAAGATTATCAAGAAACACATTGTGTTTTAGCATTTTTGTTGAGTGTATATATATCCTTATACAGATGACTTGTCTTTCTTTAATATTATTTCAAGAGAAGTAATTTTAAGGTTTATTTCGACCATTTTTTTATTATTATTATTTCACACTTATTATTTATGGGTTTTAATTTTTTCCCCCATGTTCACGTGATTTTCTTTTGTATTTCTTAAACATGTTACAGAATTGTTATATATCTCAAATATTAAGAGTTGAATAATTTTGTCAATTGGTATCTTAAAATAGCCTCTATCAAAACCTCTTCCAAGTGCCCTTTGTAATTTTTAAAATTAAAACCGAAATCGTTTAGACCCCGTTTAATAACTATTTAATTTAAAAA
Organism: Herpetospermum pedunculosum; assembly: GCA_028017165.1. Lineage (NCBI taxonomy): Eukaryota > Viridiplantae > Streptophyta > Magnoliopsida > Cucurbitales > Cucurbitaceae > Herpetospermum > Herpetospermum pedunculosum. Next base: position 4,228,551 of record CM051530.1, read on the forward strand.
AAAAAAAAAAATTAAGCTTATTAACCCTACTTTTATATATAGTTTCATTATTTTGTTATTTACTTCTTTTCTTACTGGCGTCTTTAAAATCCAACTCATATTTTAGAAACTAAAAAAAAGCAGTTTTTAAAAATTTGTTTATGTTTTTTAAATTTGACTAAAAATTCAAATGCTTCCTTAAGAAATATGAAAATCATTCTAAATAAATTTGAGAAAATCAAGCACAATTTTCAAAACCAAAACATAAAAAATAAAATTAAAATGTTTTTAATTATTATTATTATTTATTTTTTTTTTGGATAAAAGGAGAGCTTATGCTCAACCTGAAACAAAGCCCTAAAGGCTACCAGATTCCGCCTATGCACATGAGCAAATGATATAATTCAAGTTTCCTCTTTCAATTCCAATGCATCTCGGATTAAAAAGACAACTGAGGTGAAGTCTACTCTTATGTCATTGAGGAGGTTACTGACTTCCAGACAACCAGTCTTCGCTTCAATCGGATACTTGTCACGAGGCGAGAATGAGGATATTGTTTTTAAACCTTTTACCGTAGCCATAGCTTCTAAAAAATTTATAGGCCACTTAAAGCACGACAACTTGCCAACTTTTGACTGAGCCTTGGTGGTCCCGAACGACGCACCCAAAATTATTATTATGAAAATCTAGATTCCATATAGTTTTCGTTGTTGATTTTGACCAAAATTAGAACCAAATCAAAGTTATATATGCATACTTTTAATATTCAAAGCTTTCTTGGAAACTAAAGTCTTCCTCAATCAAATAGTAAAAATATACCCAGAAAGTTTAAATCATCAATTGTTTGTAATTTTCTTTTACTTCACAAGTTAGAACTAAATTATTGATCACAAAATACAATAATAAAGAGAACAACACCGAAAGTTATGGACTTACGTCCGATCTTCTCCAACTGCACCTATAATGATATTACAAGAAGCCATCAACAATATCTATTAACTTTCAAGTATCACAACTTGATAACTTGAAAATAACAACGAAGAAAAACCGCTTAATAGAAAATTTTCTATTCTCTCACAAAGCTCATTCTACAAGAATTACAATCAAAAAAAAAAAAAAAAAAAAAAAACAGCCACACCCAAGGTTGATTCTTCTTAATTATTGTTGATGAAATGAATGTACAATTTCAATTTTTGTTTTGAGCCCTTTTATAAAAGAAAAAACAATAATTGCCCATTTCATTTTTTTTTTTTTTTTTTTTTTGCCAATCAAATGCCAACCTTCTAATTAACCAATAAAAACATGGTTTAAATAGGTTGATTTGGTCTTGACTCCACTTTTTCTAACAAGATATGTTGAAAATGATCGAGAAATGAAGCATGAGAAAGATGGAGAGGGAACAAGAGCCGAAGAAGACCGTGCCGGCAGAAAGACGGTTGTTATAGTCGGTCGGCAAGTCATTCTTGGCTCATGTTCCACTCACTATCTCTTCATGCATTATTCTTCCATCTCAAATAATTGTCATCTCTTTCTATCCAACATGTGTTTACAAAATTTGTAGGTAGAAAGTGATTGTTACGCATAAGATCGAGTTGTTGAGTAGTTGATGTCTTGAATGTTAAATAAGGCTACTATATATCTATAATTAAAAATATGCTCCGATTAAGCTAGGGAAAGATATGTTGAAAATGATCGAGAAATGAAGCATGAGAAAGATGGAGAGGAAACAAGAGCCGAAGAAGACCGTGCCGACGAAAATACGGTTGTCATAAGTCTGCCGGCAAGTCATTCTTGGCTCATGTACCACTCACTATCTCTTATGCATTATTACTTCGATCTAAAATAATTCATACCTTACAACTTCTATTCACCTATATGTTTACAGGTTTCGTGGATAAAGGGGTCATTATTTATAGGTTCCAAACGGAAGTTGAATGGAATCTGATTTGTTTTATTAGGGTTTTCAATGATGCCATAAAGATTTGTTTAAAAAAAATGTGATAACCATAAAAAACAAGTGGCAGACAATTGGTTTTGAAAAATCTAATTTTTTATTTAAAAAAAATAAGCTTACAAATATTACTTTCATCTCAATCCCAATTTCTTTGTTATCTATAATCTTTATATTTTAGGTTTCATTCAATTTTAGTTTATGTACTTTCAAATATGTAATTTGTTGAAATTCCTTGAATCTGTTATGAGACCCTCTACGACTGGTTGGTACGGGTCAGGGGCGGAGCGCCCTGGTGGGGGTATGGTGGGGGTATGGGGACAACGCCCCTAAAGGAAAAATCTGATTTGGGTTTTTACTTATCTGTTTTGGACTTTGACCCATTTTGAATTAGGTCATTAGAAGGGTGCTATATATAAACCCTTATCTGTTCATTTGTAATTTAGGTTTTTACTTATCTGTTTTGGGTTTTGGCCCATTTTGTATTAGGTCATTAGAGGGGTGCTATATATAAACCTAATGACTTTCAGCTGCCCCTTATCTGTTCATTTGTAATCTCTCTTACGTAATAATACTGGTCTGCCTCTTATCTGTTCATTTGTAATCTCTCTTACGTAATAATACTTGTCTCCCTTATGCCCGTGGATGTAGCTAACACGACGTTAGACTAAAATTGAATGAGAAAATTAAAATAGTATTTTAACCATATTGTTTAAAATAATGAACAGAATTAGAAGTGAGCAAAATTTGTCAACTGCGTACGGAGTTAGAATTGTGTTTTGAGCAGAGTCCATGAAGAATCTAATCCATGGAGAACAAATTTCAAAGCCATCAGATTCAGATTCCGATTTCGATTACCATTATAATGCAAATTGGAAGAGGAAAAAGGAATTTCCCATCATCTTGCATTCCGAATAATTAAATTACCTCATCAACAGCGCCACCATTCAAACACAGATTCTCAATATGCATCCACACTCATATGGTCTGTGGATTTCAACGAAGACGACTTGCTCAACCGTCTCACGTGCTCCGTCAATGTGGAGTATGACGATTTGAACCTACAATCACAAGAAAGAGTAAATTACCGGTACGAGAATCTACTTTTATTTTAAAAACGGTGAGAATGAACATATGTTTTAAAAAGTGATTTTAATAGATCCATTCCCAATTAGTTTTACCAAACACACAAAACGGTGAGATAAAACGGTTACAATCTCAAACGCAGTCTTAGTTAAAAAAAAAAAAAAAGTAAATTTGAAAATACCTGCATTTTGATTGTGGGAAAGTGTAAAAGGGCATTTGGCTTTTATCTGATAGATTTTGCTATGGGTTGTTGAAAAGGGAGGCTAGTGATTTCTTTCTAGAGATAAAAATTGGATATGAACAATTGCTTCATATTCATACACTAGTAACTAGTAATGATTCTTTCTCTCATGACATTGACATCATTTACCATTGCCTTATTCTGAAGACAAATAATATCATGAGAAAGCATAGTTACACAAGTTCACCAGAAATTATCAAAACTGGCTACAACCTATTCTATAATAATCTCATTTAAGCCTCCTCGGACTGCCGTTCTGATATCGCCGTGCTTCCTACAGCACTCTTTCGTGTAGCTCTTACAGCATCCACCATATTCTCTCTTCTCCAAAACTGCGCAAGATTTGCCAATTTTGAGTTGGGAGCTTCCCCTTCTGCAGCTTTTACAGTTGTTTGTCTCTCTGTTTTCCAAAGCCTTACAAGTGTTGGCAGGTTTTGGGTTTGAATGGTCTGCTTCGAGCTCGATATTTATGGCATTGTCGATTGCTCCACCGTAATCTGAATCTCCATTTGATGCCTTACAATGAGGATGAACCCCTTCATTTTGAAGACTCGAATGAGTATTGCAATGGTGTTGTTTCATCTTGTGGTGCATATTCGCTTGAGCACATCCATCTATCATTTCAACCCTTTTCCTGCATTCATCTTCTGTGCACACGCTTATTGATTTTGATTTACAAGGTCCAGTGCAATTCTTCCCGTGCTTTTCCTGGGATTCCAAGACAAATTTGGAAGTGTCGAAGCTTCCTTGGAGGAGTTCTAGACTGCCTTCAGGCGCGTGTTGCCTCTCAGTTGAGTCCACACATTTCGTTTTCCCACATGGACTCGAATCGCATATTTCAGAATGACACATTGGATGAGATAAAGAAACCTTCTGAGCGTTATTTTGTGAGCAACAACCATTACCAATATGATGATCAGGACTGGATGAGTGGCTGTCATCCAAATCACATTTAGGAGTTTGGATTTGGATGTCATGATCGTGTTGAGCAAATTGGCTATTATGTGTGCAGCATTCACTATCATGGAGCTCAACACTGCCTGCAGATCCATCAAGGCTTGCGGGTGAGCTTGTGCACTTGATTTTCTCACATGAATTTGATGCACAGTTCTGAGACGAGCAAAACTCTTGTGTATTCTTTGGAGAGCAATATTCGTCCTCCGCATGATGATTGGCGCACAAAAAATGGGCATGATGGTCATGTTCATATTTGTCCTCAACATGATGATCAGCCCACAAAAAATGGGCATGATTGTCATGTTCATCAGGCTGGTTGTTATGGACGCAATGTCCATGTTCAAAGGGTTTTACACTGCCTGCAGAATCATCTACTTTAGAACTTGAGTCCAGGAGTTTACTTTTCTTGCATGAACTCAAATTTTTCATTCCGGAATCACACTTCTGAGCTGAGCAACCATCATGAATTTTCTTGAGAGAGTCGCAGTCCTCGTGCTCATGATAATGGTGACGGTGATGGTGATGATGACTAGAAGAGTGGGAACTGTCATTGTTGCACCCGTGATCATGGGTGTGACCATGTTCACAGGGTTTTACACTGCCTGCAGAATCATCTACCTTAGAACTTGAGTCCACGAGTTTACTTTTCTTGCACGAACTCGATTTTTTCATCCTGGAATCACACTTGGAAGCACAGTTCTGAGGTAAACAACCATCCTGAGTTTTCTTGAGAGAGCCGCAGTCCTCATGCTCGTGATGATGGTGACGACGGCGACAACTACTAGAAGAGTGGGAACTGGCATTGCTGCACCCGTGGTCATGGGTGTGACCACCATGTTCATCTGAATGGCTACTATCATGACAACATTTATGTTTGGAGGAACAGTGAGTAGCAGAAAACTTGCCAACTTTTTTCCCTTTGTGTCCGACAGTTCCTCGCAGCAGGAGCATACTGTTGAGGATAACTAGCACACATGCACCAACATCAGCAAGAACTGCTGCCCAGATAAGTGGATGACCGCCAAATGCCAGGCCGAGTATAGCAGTCCTAGGAGCGACCGACAGAATCACATTTTCAATTACTTTCCTATTAGCTCTTCTTGCAAGTCGAATGGCTTTTGGAATTTTCCTGATGTCATTAGTCATTAGAATTACATCTCCAGTTTCTATTGCGAGGGCTGAACCTGAGATTCCCATTGATATGCCAATATCAGCCGTAGCCAAAGCAGGGGCGTCGTTTAAGCCATCTCCAATCATGGCTGTTGGTCCCTCCCTTTTGAATTCATTGATGAGTCTTGTCTTGTCTTCAGGTAAAAGTTCTGCATGGACTGTTTGTAAAGCCTTTCCCAACTGCACATAGGATCAGTGAAGCACTTATGAACTCTTACCTGATAACTGATTTTTGGCCTTTTACATATGACAACAAGGGCCATTACTTGTTCTGAATAAATTTCCATCCAAGTTTGGATTTTAAACTAGTAAATGCTAAAGGATTGAGCAGGATAATAATTCAATATAACCAGTACCGCTCAAATAGGTTTGCTTAATAATGATCATGAACCGAAAGCGTATCCAAAGCATACAACAAAACAAATCGATACGTTCAGCTAAGATTTCTTGAGGGATCAAAAGACTGAGTTCTAAACTTCATTGCAGAATGAAAAATCTATATGCTAATGTTGCATATGGAAAGCAGGGGATAGAATGCTTACTTCCTTTTGTGCTTGCAAGGCTGCTGCAGAACTGTCTCCGGTGAGCATGGTGGTTTTTATACCGAGAGATCGGAGCTCCTCCATGGCCTCCTTAGCTCCGGTTCTGCAAGAATCAGATAGACTAAAGATTCCAGCTACAGTAGTCCCACAGAATATGTATCCAACAGTCCTTCCATCTTTTGCTTCATCATTGATCTCTGGGACTGAAAATATTTACATTCACCAGTAAGGATGATAGCAAAAAAACAACGGTGCACGTTTGTTCTCCACCGAAACAGAAAACTCAAGAACTTTCTTATGTTATTTATGAAGCATTTGTATGAAGTGAAAAATCCAACCTGTTGTGCAGTTGGCTCTTGTAGCAATTTTTGGATTTCCGATATAGATGTCTTTCCCATCAATTCTCCCGTAAACACCTTCTCCAGGAAAATTTTGAAAGTCATCCACATTTTCAGGTTTGGGATCAATGGATAGTGATCTTCCATGGTCAACAAGTGCAGCTGCCATTGGATGACTAGACTTGCTCTCAATGCTTGACACCCTTGGAAGGGAGAAGGCAAAGGTTGACACAAAAATCATTAGCTTCTAGAAACTGCAAACCCTTCAAAATAGAAGGACATCTCTCCAATCTTCAACAAAACTGGACGAAAAACCATTAGTTTTGCACTTACCAGTATAGCAATGTGTCTAAACTTATATTGTCCTTATCAAGAGCTTGAAATTCAGTCACCATAAATTCACCTCTTGTTATTGTCCCAGTTTTATCAAAGGCCATGATCTTAATTTTGCCAAGAGTTTCAAGGCAGTCACCTCCTTTGATTAAAAGACCAGAGGTTGCTGCCTTAGTAAGTGCACAGAAAGATGCAACAGGTGTAGAAAGGATGAGTGCACAGGGACACGCGCTTACTAACACAACCAGGGCCAAGTGAAGCCAATGGCTGCGATTAGGAAGTCTCAAAGCAAGTGGAATCACCGCTATGCAAGTTGATATGATTATAACAGCTGGATATTAGAACAATCGGTGTCAATATCAAAGGTGAGAAGTGGTTTGTGCTAAAGTTAACCTTCACAAACCTTAGGTTGATAGTTCTTAATACTTAAGTTAATTCATGAATCAATAAAGTGACTATTAATATTAGTTGGGAAGAAGTGACATTCCAAGAGTTCAAATACAGATCTCCCTGACTCTAATATCATAAGTATAAGTATAACTACTAAACCTAAGAACTTGAGCCAATAAGTTAGGATGTCATTTTTTACTTAGTCTTAACACATTTAAAACTATAAGATCCCAAGTGACGCAGGAATTACTTGTAGTTGTAAATGCATAAGTGACCACTAGATTACTTTTCTTTTTCCCTCCATAAGTTAGCATTGAGAATTTCTTGACGAGCAACAGATCAAACGAATAAAATTACCAGCCATGTCTCTCACAGTACAATATTCAAACAGTTGGTGGGCACACCTGGTGTATAAAATTTAGCACATTTGTCAATGAACCTTTGAGTTCTAGACTTATTGTTCTGGGCCTCTTCAACCAGCTTAGCCATTTTAGCCACCACACAGTCTTCAGCAATTGCAGTAGTCTTCACAGTAACATAGCCTGAATAGAAAAGAACCCACAATCAAAAGCTTCCCAAACTTTCCAAAGCAGAAAAGAAATCTTCAAAGAGAGAGAGAAAGATTACCATTGACATTAATAGTACCAGCCCAAACAGTGGAATCCTTTAGTTTGGGAACGGGGAAAGATTCACCAGTAAGCGTTTTCTCATCCACTTCACAATTTCCTTCCACAACGATTCCATCGATGGGAATGTCTTCACCGGCCTTCACGGCCAATAGAGTCCCCAATTTGACATCGCCGGCGCCGACAACTTCGCCGGTGTCGGCTAGAACCGCTTTCTGAGGGGTGATGCTTAGAAGGGACGACATGACCGCGTTGGCCTAAGCACATTTTAGCAGGATCCGTAATTTGGAAATTTGAATGCTCACAATGAACTAAAAATTCAAGCTACTTGAAGCCATTCGCCAGTATTTTAGAGAGAGAGAAACCTTGTAGCTGGCCCTGGACTCGAGCCATTCAGCGATTGTGAAGAGGAAGACAATGGTGGCCGCTTCCAAATAATCCTTCATCACGATTGTCCCGATCACTGTCATAATTTAAACAGCATTGCTTAAAAAAAAATCACTCTTTAACATTAAATTTGTCAGCTGGTATCAATTTTCACCCTAAACTTTAAATTTCATCAAATTGAACTCTAGATTTAGGTTAAATGTTACAATTTCTACCCTCTTTTCAACTTCCGCTAATTCCCCCACTAGTTTTAACAAAAAAAAAATAATTGTAAAACTCTCCATAAAAACATCTATTTTGGGGCGATTATTTGATCCATTTCAACATTTTAACTGATTTCAAATGAATTATGTTGTTTCTTACTACTTGAAACAAAATGATTTGAAGTTCAAATAGTAAAGAATTTAACTTATTATTCTTTCTAACTTCCTGGATGGCAAATGAAGAGTAAATCAATTAAAATTGAAGAAAGTTGAAAATCACCTGCAATTAAAGCAAGAATGTTGATGTCGATTCTGAGATTGCGAACGGCGGCGAAGCTTTTGAGGGCAATTGGCCAGATTCCGGCGGCGACGGCGGCCAAAGCCACCCATCGGAAAATAGGATTCACAAATGTGAAAAGCGAAAGCAGCAGCAACAGCCCACTCGCCACCGCGTAGGGACTCGGCCATCTTTTCCGGTGATCTTTCTGATCTCCGTACGCTCTAACGTTCGCTTCCAACCTCGCTTGGTTTAGGGCTTTAACTGTCACATTTCCCAATACCAACCCAAAAAAAAAAATGGTGAAAATTATTTATTTTTTTTTTTATATATTTATTTTTTAACACCACTATGATACAAAGGATGGAAATAATATTTTCTAATTATTAGTTGATACATTATGAATTTTATTTTATTGGCAACATTATGAATTTTATTGACCACATTTTCAAGCAGATACTTTTTAAAATTGATTAACCTATTAAATACAAATAAAAAAATTGTGACTAAATTTATAATTTAAGCCTTATTAAAAAAAAAATGTCAAATACATTAAATTTTCGATTTAGGTTTAATAAGTATATTACATACTTGACAATTTTAAAAATCAATCCATCTTTTATTTTTCATGGACTATCAGACAAAATTAAATTTTATGATTAACAAGATACTAAATTTTTTATTTTTTACATAAAAAAGTCTGTAAAATTTTAAAAACGTTGAATAGATCAAAATTTTATTATACACAAAATTAAAAGTTCAAGGATCATCTAGACACTAAATTAAATTTTTGGGATCTATTATACATCCATAAAACTTATTAGATATATATTCAAAAAAGTTTAATGACTAAATTTATAATTTAATTCATAATTAAACTATATTACTTTCTTGGTCAAAAGTTGTAATTTCCATGCCTCATACTCAAAATTAAATATTTAAATGGTTAAAAGAACAAAAAAAAAAAAAAAAAAAAATGTAAATATTTATTTTCTAATTTTTATAAAATTCTAATTAAGTCTTTGAATTTTAAAACGTACTTCTCTTTTTAAGAATTTTGAAACGTACTTCTATATTTAAACGGTGATTAATCTTATTAATAAAATATTGACTTATTATGTCTATTAAATAAACTCTGGTGAAGTTAATTTAATCTAATAAATAATTAGAAAAGATCATTAATTGATGTTCTTTTTTATACGACAAAAATCACACCTCCTCCTAAAATATACTCTTTTTACCGTAAATATATATGTTGTAATATATATTTATTTATATTGATGAGAGAAAAGGAAATGACGTGGAAAAAGAAACATTATTCTCCTTTAAAGAAAGAATTTCCACGTCATCAATCACTTAAACCGAATATATAAGGCTGGACCCACCGTATTGATCTTACACGTCATCTTTATTAATTGGGACCCACTTCCATCTTTTCCTCCTCTCCCTAGGATCCCAACTAACAAATTCTCATTTATAAAACAAATGGCAACAATTTTATCACAAGTTTGGTAGTTTGTTAAATGTTAAACCATTTTTTTTTATTATTATTATTAAAAAAAAAAAACGTTCCCCATTTTTTAGCACTTTATGATGTAATTCATAAATATTAAAAAAAATCTTAATCATTTAAGAATTATATATAATCAAATCGAGTGTGGCTCAATTAAAATAAAGTTGTAAGAGGTCATAGATTCAATTATCGCATTAATTAAAAAAATGATGAATATATATTTAAGATAATTAGATAATTTGAGTATCAAATTTTTTTAATCCTATCTTCATCACTAGAATGTAAATTTATCAATTGAATTTTATTATAATTGGCATTTTATTTTCATTTTTATAGAAAAAATTGTCCATACATAATACATCCATGATATAAGATCTCTAATTAGACTATTTGTATACGTAATTTTTTATTCATCATGCTCCATTTTTTATAACAAATGGAATCAAGTATATAAATATTTATCACGACATAGAGAGTTCTATCGTGCATGTCTGTTATCATTAAGTTATACTCACTCTAACGAACAAGAAAAAATCTTCACAATATTATATATTAAAAAAAATATAAAAACAATGAGCATAGCATCTACTTTTTTTTAAAAAGAAGTATTTTAATTTTCACTACACATTTATCAAATTGAACCTAGTTTATTAAATAAACACTCATCTTTAATGATAATACTTCGATCTCTGCTCCTGTAATTGTTAAACTAAAAATATCGCGAAATCACACATTTATTTTTAATGTAATATTGGAAAAGAAAATGTATATTTTTAAAATTTGATGTAGAGAGAGAAATAACATACCAATTTGAGCTTGAGAAACAAGGAGGTTATCATGAACAACAATAACAGTTCTTGTGGCAACAATCACACTAATCTCTTTAATTCCTTCAATCTCCTTCAATATATTCTCAATCATAGGAATTTCCGAAGAACAACAAATTCCCAACACATCAAAGTAACTTCTCTGCAACCCACCACCACCATTCTTTCCGGCCTCCGTCGTCGCCGCCGCCGCATTCTCTTCTCGGGCCGCCATAATCTCCTCCTCCCCTCTCGATATTATTCAAACCCCTGCAAAATCCAACTTTCAGAAGAATCAAAACCATATAATAATACTAATAATAATAATAATCGCAGAAATTTTGTAACGCCTATGGTAGGTGGTTCCGTGCAAGCAAATTAAAATTAAAAGAAGAAGAAAAAAAGGGTGTTAGATAAAGAAGGAAGAACCTCGTGTTTGCTTATACTTTTGTGTGTTTCGTGTGGAAGATTGATATGAAATGCTATTGAAAGAGAATGGGGAAAACCTTAAAATAATGAAGGAATTAAGCTTGTGGGATGGCTTTTTATAAAGAGAGATTGGTATGGATGTTGGTGGAAAAAAAATGTCACTTTTATAAATAGAGGAGTTTGACAAATGGGTTTAGGAAATTTTACTATGAGATGAGATCGATTTGAGGTCGGGATATTCTATGTTAGAATGCCTTGAATCTGTTATGACCTTCTATGGTTGGTTCGGTACAGGAGTCAGTGAGTCGGAGTATGGGGGCAACGCAAAATATAATTTGGATTTTACTTATTTGTTTTAATCTTTTACTCATTTTGTATTAGGTCGGTGTCATATATAAACATTATAATGACTTCAGTCATCTCTGGTCTCTAATTTGTAATTCTCTCATATCTGTAATAATATCGTTCTCTCCCTTCTGGTCATGGACGTAGCTAACACGACGTTAATAAATTACGTAAATCTATATCGATCTTTCTTCCAAGTTTATTTTGTTCTTTGTTATTCGATTATTTTATTTTATGAGAATTATTAACGAAAAAGTTAACCTATCGAATTATCGTTAAGTTTTTGATGAGTAGGAGAGAATAATTTAGAGATTTTTTTTTCTTTTAAAAAGTGAATAATGGGCATTGGTGTCAAACTTTTAACCGTGGTTAGAGAATTTGTCACAAGAGAAATTTTGTTCAATCTTTTATCCTTGTTTATCTGTAATTTTCACTATTTTTACTTTTAAAGATTCGGAACTGATTTACAAAAATTAAATGTATTAGAATGCTTGACTCTTGTTTAATATAGCATGGAGATAAGATAAATTTATATTAGATAAGTGATGACCGTAAAATTTGAACTCATCTCTTCAAAGTTTCGTGTATTTTATTTTCACATGAATTAGGTTATAATTTAAATTTTTAGGTTTGTGTTTATTTGGTCTTTAAACTTTTAAAAATATGTCGTAGATCTCGATATTTTCAATTTTGTGTCTAATATATTCTTAAACTTTAAATTTTGTCTCCTAATAAGTCTATATAAACTTTGAATTTTAATTTTTTATCTAATAGGGTCTCTCACATACTAATTTTTTTAAAAAGTTAATTGATAGTTGATCTATTAGATATAAAATTTTATTTTATGTCTAATTAAACCTTAAAATTTCATTTCTGTATTTAGTAGACCTGTTAAATAAAATGTCAAATAAGTCAATGACCTATTACATATATAATTAAAAAATTTAGGTATTTATTGGACACAAAATTGAGAGTTTAAGGACGATCTATTAGACGTTTTTTAAAGTCTAAGAAAACTTAATGAACATAAAATTGAAAGTTTAAAAATTGATTACGCATTTGTTAAATTTAGAGATGGACACAAAATTGGAAGTAGAGCACCATACACTTTTACAAATTCAGAGATTAAATAGACACAAACTTAAAATTTCAAACACTAAACTTAGAATTTAACCTAAATAAATTAATTGATTATAGTTTGTATTTTTTTTTTTTTTTAAAGAAAAAGTTGGTGAAAGTGAATGAGGTATGTATAACGTATAAATGATAAAAGGTGTTTTTTTTTTTTTTTTTATTGCATTCTTCCAAACTAATTATGAGAAGATGGCATGTTTCAAACAATTTTTAAAAATATAGTCGTTTTTATTGAAGATTGTCTTTTGCTCAACAAGTTTTCAAAAGACTATTTTCATCCACGAAAAGGACTTTGTAACAAGTTTTCAAGTTTTCAAAATCGATGGTTGGAAATTTAACACGAATAGCTTCAATTTGATATTGGTTTCACTATTTTTTAAGTTGTACATTGAAAGATAAAGATCATCGAACTTGTACTATGGTTCTGCAAATTTCAGAATCGTAACTCAACTTTGATGATTTTTATCTCTCGATATACAACTTAAAAATAGTGAAACTAGATATCAAATTGAAGGTCTGTTTGATTTAGATTTCTAAGTGTTTAATTTTTGCAAAAAAATGATTTTGAAATAAATTGAAGTCTTTGGCAACAATCCAAAATGAATTTTTGGAGAATGGGTTTTTGAAATAATACATTTTGGATGAAACACTTGATATTAACTTTTGTAATTGTAATTTTAATAAATTGAAGTGTTTGGCAAAATCCAAAATTAATACAGTATGCCAAAGCGAGCATGGCTCAGCTGGCACATGTATGTGTTCATGACCAAGAGGTCTGTGGTTCGAATCCCCCCACCCCCAATGTACTCAAAAAAAAAAAAATTAATACAGTATTAAAATTACAAAAATACTCTCACACTACTCTTTTAAATTTTCTCCACCAACCAACCTCCTTCGACCACCGCCGCCCCTCACTGACCATCTTCGATCGTTGTCGGCCACCGCCTCCCCACTCCGGCCATTTGTCGCCCCGCTCTAACCACCCGACCCCGGCCACCGCCGCCGCTACCCGACCCCGACCGTCGTTGCCACCCAATTCGGGCCACCGTCGCCACTCGACCCAGGCCACCGCTGACCCGGACCACCACCGCCACCGCCGCCCCAGCCTGGCCACCCGACCCCGACCCTCACCCCTACACCGATCCCGGCCGCCCGACCCCGACCCCGACCTCGACCCCAACCCTGACCCCCACCTCGACCCCGACCCTGACCCCGACCCCGGCCACGGCCACCGCCGCCCCAACCCGGGCACCCAACCTCTGCCGCCCCGGCCCCGAACCCGACCCCGACCCTACCACTATCGGCCCGGACCAGACCACCGCCGGCCCCCGACCCGACCACCCGACCCCGACCGTCGCTACCACTCGACTTAGGCCACCGCCGACCCGGACCACCACCGCCACCGCCGCCCCGCTTCGGCCACCCGACCCCAACCTCGACCTCGACCCCGACCCCGACCCCTATCCCGACCCCGACCCCGACCCTGACCCCGACCCCGACACTAACCCCAGCCTCGACCACCGCCGCCCAACCCGGTCACCCAACCTTTGCCGCCCCGGCTCCGGCCACCCAACCCCGACCCTACCACTGTCGGCCCGGACCAGACCACCGTCGGCCCCCGACCCGACCACCTGACCCCGACCTGAGCCACCCGACCTCTGCCGCCCGACCCCGACCCCCACCGCCCCTGCGACCCGACCCCGACCTAGGCCACTAGACCTCTGCCGCTCCGGCCCCGGCTACCCGACCCCGACTCCCGTCGCCCCAACCACCAGACCCCGACCCCCGCCGCCCCAGCCACCCGACCTCGACTCTACCACCGCCGGCCCGGACTCGGCCACCCGACCCCGACCACCTCCGGTCCGACCACCCGACCCCTACCCAGACCCTGACCCCGACACCGACCACCCGACCCTTACCCCGACACCGACCCCGACCACCGCCGGCCCCCGACCCTGACCACCGCCGGCCCGACCCCGACACCTACCCCGACCGCCCGACCCCGACCCCGACCCCGACCCTAACCCTGGCTGCTCGACCCCGAACCTGATCCCAGCTGCTCGAACCCGACCCCGACCTCGAGCTCGACCCCTTCCCCAACCTTGACCCCAAGCCCGACCCGAGCCCCAACCCCGACCCTGAGCCCAGGCTCAGCCCCGACCCTAGTCGCCCGACCTTGACCCCGACCTTAACCCCAACCCCGACCTTGGCCCCGACACTGACCCTAACCCTGGTTGCTCGACCCCGAACCTGACTCCGACTGCCCAAACCCGACCCCGACTCTGACCCCGACCCCGAGCCCAGCCTCGGCCCTGACCCCGACCATTGTCGGCCCCCGACCCGGCCACCCAACCCCGACCCCGACCCCTGCCGCCCGAACTTGGCCCCGACCCTAACCCTGGTTGCCCGACCCTAACCTCGGTTGCCCGAACCCGACCCCGACCCCGACCACCCGTCCCCGACCATCAACAATAGTAAATCCTAAACCCTAAACGAAAAATATAAATTTAAACTTATTAATTCATATTGTTTATTAATAATTGTCCCTTATAGTAATTTGACATTAAGAGAAACATTTTTATTGTAGAGCAAACCAAACACACTTGTAGATAAAAACACTTCTGAGAAAATGTAACCAAACACATAGTGTTTTAATTATAAACATTTCTAAAAAAAATACATTGTTTGAAAAACATTTTTTTAGTAGTCAATCCAAACACACTGAAGCTCTTTGTGTTAGCTTTTCAGTCATACATTTTTCGAAATTTTTACATGTTTGAGTAAAAAGATATCGATATTTGAATGCACATTATTCAAAAAAAAAAATATTCTAAAAGATAGGTGGATATACATCGTCTTTTCTAAAAACGATATTATTTTGCGTGGATGTACAAAGAACGATGTGGACTCGCGTAAGAATATCATTTTTTAAATTTAATAAAACCGTCAATATTTTTAAAAATAATTTCAAACATGTCATCTTTTTATAAAACAAAAATTAAAAAATAATAACAAAACGCCATGATAAAACGGACCATTTATCCGTAAAAGGATGAAAGGGAATTGGAATCCACGTGGCCATCCACACAAACACATTTATTATGCGTGTCGAGTTGAGTTAATTAATTACTAATATTAGCCTCACTTACGAGATTTCTTTTTAAAGTTGATAATTTATTATTATTTTACATGTTTAGCCTCTTTAGAAAGGAAAAAAAAAAGCATATTAAAAGTTAAAACATTCTCTTTTTCTTTTTTTCTTTTCTTAAAACTTCTTTCTTTATATCTACAATGATTGTACTTTATTTAAAAAAATTAATCTTCACATCAAATTAAATATTTTTTAAAAAATAATGGTTTAGAAATCAAAAAACTCAAAATTTACCGAAAAAAAAAAAAATCACCTTCTTGAACCGTTTCCTTGCATTAATTTTGATCTGGGTGACTTTCTATTTCAGTTTTTAACTTCCTCCAAGGGATTAATGCCTAACTTTAGCTCATATTTTGGCAACCCCAAATTGTTGCTAAAAATATGATTCAAACTGAATGATTTTGACAAGTCACTTAAACTATTAGATTTTTCCAAACAATTTGAAAAAAAATACAATTTCATATTCTAAATTTATATTTATATTTATTCAAAATATGATTCAAACTGAAATGAGCATTATTAGTCCTAATTTAACAAAACTAATTTAAGGATTATTGATAGCGTTTGGTGAGTTAAAATAGTTTGTGAACAGTAAATATTATTAAAGTCAGTGTAGTTACTTTATTATGGTGAGTTATAATAGTCGATGGGTCAAAGGTATAGTTATGATAACTCAGTCCACTAACTCCAAGTTGGTGTCCAAACACCCGATGTTTGAGTTATTATAGTCGGTGGTTATAATAGTCTGTGAATAGTAAATATTATTGATGACGTATAGTTATTTTATTGACCGTAAATTATAATACTTGGTAGATCAAACGTGAAGTGAGTTATTAATTCAATCCATCTAACTTCAAATTGGTGAGTTATTAATTCAAGATACCACTACTTAAAGTGTGGGGTCGTAGGTTAATCCCAATTTGAGAAAGAAGAAAAAAAAGACAGATTTAAAACATATAGTTGTATTTTTTTTGTTTTTGAGATACACATGATTGTGAAATCGAGGTTGCATGTGCACCACGTTCTGAAAAATCACAATATGTTTTCCAGGGAGGATATGGAACAAAATATTAAATTAGCATAAGCATATAAAAGGAAAATCAAAGATTTGTTTTAGTTTTTGTCCAAAGTTCAAACACAAAAAGATGGAACAAAATGTAGTGTGTGTATATTCACCTTAGTTTTCCACCCACCATAATCTTTATAAACATTTTTCTTGCAAATAATAATAATAATCTTTATAAACATTTTTCTTCAAATAATAATACGTCTGAGTTTAACTTAACATAATTAACATAATTTGATATGTACTATTTTTTTTAGGATCAACCGTCACATCTTCATTTATTGTACTAAAAAAAAATATACATTTTCTCATATACATGTCATCCACCAAAAAAAAAAAAAAATTAATAACAATAATTTATGAAATACCACAAAACAAAGTGAAAAGGACCCTTTAGTTCCTTGTTATAAATAATGCACTTACACCCAATAATATATATAGTTGGTTGCACAAACAACAGACCCAAAATAATTACAAATTTAATAGAATTTAAAACATTTTGCAAATATGTCAAAAAACCAGTGTTTTATCGTTCATATATGACTATCACTGATAGACTTTTCACTGACAAAATTCTATAAAAAAAAGACTATTATTAGCGATAGACTTCTATCCGCGATAGATCATACTATCAGTGATAGAAATTGTCATATCCACAATTTTTTTTAAAAAAAATACTATATTTTTAATTATTTTACTCTAAATTGAAATCGGTTACAATTTTTCTATATAGGACTAAAAAACTAACATAATTCTAATAGGATGGGTAGAGGAATAGAAACACGTATATAATTCTTGAATAAAAGTCGATTTAGAAAGACATGGTAAAAATATAGTGTGACTTTAAATTAGCATTTTCCTCTCTTACATATGAATTTTCATCTCCATGAATCAAATTGCTAGCAAAAGCCTATTCTTATGACATATATCATATAACGTATCACTTTTTGGAAAGTTAGCGCTGTCCAAAAAATTTACTATTTGGTACCAGCTTTTGACTAAAATTGATTTACCAGCTTTTGACTCCATTGACAATAAATTTTGGCTTTTGTCTTGATTAAAATGAGGACGATAACCTAGAGCAACAATATTTGATTGTTACGTTAAATTAGGGTGTGTTTGAATCCACTACTAAAAAAATATATATATTTTTTAAAACATTTTTTTTTAAATGTTTATAATTAAAACACTCCTACCCTAGGTTATATTTTTTTCAAAAATATTTTTATCTACAAGTATGTGTTTCTTCCAATGTCAAATTACCATAAATGACAATTATTAATAAAGAATATAAATTAATAATTTTAAAAATTATGACAAACGTTTACTATTAGAAGATCTATGTGAGAGAGAATATTAAAATCAAAATAGATCACAAAACAAAATGTATTTCTCCAATATATTCAAAAGTGATCAAGCAAGGCCTTTATATAAACAGGCCTAGCAAATACTAAGTTAAAACAATATTACAACCAACCAGCCCAAACTACAATCAGTTGTAACTTAATTACCTAAAGCCCAACAAATTCAAAAACAGAAATAACAAATCCCAAATAGCTCTAATGAGCCCTCTTAATATTTACTATTGTCGATGGTCGATGACAGAGTAAGAGGGATGGTGGTCTTCATTAGTTGTTGAAAGTCACTGGAGACTGATTGGAGTTTCGTTGGGTGGATGTCGCTGGAGACCAATCGGAGTTTCATCGGGGTGGCTTTCGTTTGAGATCGATCGAAGTTTCGCTGGAAGTGTTGTTGATGATCGGCCAGAGGTGGTCACTGGAGGTCGTCGGAGATCGACGACGGTGGACAGAGGTGGTCGTCGGAGATCGCGATGGTGGCCGGAGGAGGTTGTTAAAGATCGGAGGTAGTCGTCGGAGAGTAGCGGCGCTGGCTGTAGGAGGTCGTCGGAGATCAGAGGCAATGACCGGAGAGGTGGCCAGAGATGGCCTGTGGCGACGTTATCGGAGGAGGTGGCCGGCAACAATAGTGGGTGGAGAAGAAAATTGAAAGGAGTAGTGTGAATGTATTTTGGTAATTTTAATACATTATGAAATTCAGGTAGGTTTTTCAATTAAAGACCAAAAAAATATTTTTTTGTAAAAACTAATAGCGACTATTTCCCCAAAATGAATTATTTCCAAGATTCATTCTCAAATAACTCATTTTGGGTGGTTGTGAAAGCCCTCAATTTATTCTAAAATGACTTTTTTCAAAAATTAAACGTTTAGAATATGTATTTATGTGAGTTGAAACCCCACAATTTATTCTCACTCTCTTTGACATGAAATATAAATTTCCTACTTTAAATCTAAAAAATTGAAACAATTATTTTTCAATACTTAACTAATTGAAGATTATTTGTAATTTTTAGATTAATGGAGGCTTCAACTATGTATATCTTAGCCAACAAGAGTATAACTCAATTGATATGATATATGAACTAGTGACGATGAGGTTCTAGGTTTAATTTCCCACTCTAACTGTTGTTAAAAAAAAAAAAAAAAAAAAAAAACTATGTATATCTTAAAAATTGGTGGCAATAATGGATACATAGTGGGTAGAAGGAATGGGAGGGGTCTTACATGTGCAACTTTGTCCATTGAATAACCCTCCAATTTTGGACTACAAACAAAAGAAAGAGTAGGCACCTCTTTAATTTATTTTAGATGTGACCTAAGTCCTATAAATTTTAAAATATTTTTGTGTAAAAAACTAAAAGAAAGATAGAAAAAAAAAAAAAAAAAAAAAAGGGAAAAAGAAAAAAGAGAACCATTTTGAGTGAATGATGACTATGCAAAAGGAGTAAGATGTCCTAAAAGAGACCAATAAGAGTCTCATAGAGATGAAATTTTAAGTGCTTTTTTTTCCATTCAAAATCTTATCCCACAAAAAGAAAAGGAAAGAGTATTTTTCTTTCTTTCTCTCATATAGTGAGAGAATTAGGTATGAATCTTATGGAAAACATATATTTTATTCAATTTCTTTTTGGTCTACTATCCCTTTTATAATAATATGTTTATTCTATATAGATTGAAAAGAAACATTTATAACTATAATGATTCAATCCATTTTTGTTGGTCTATTGTTTTTGAATAATAGAAAAATATTAAAGCGGATAGAAGATTAGAGCACTCATGTGTATTTACGAAGACAATTTTGACCAATTTTTCAATGAATATTGAGTCAGCTTCTCATTATTATAAAAGATTATGCACAAATTTGATTAAACAACTAACTTTCCTCGTTTGATTTTTACTTAGTAGAAAATGATTTTTAGAAATCTTGATGGATTCCATTGAACATTAGTGATATAGTGTATCATTGGATACATCTTTGTTCATTGAACTGTGCTTGAATTGACTTATAGATAAGAACATTACACTACACTACCACAAAATATAATATAAAAAATAAATCTATTAGAAGTTTTTATATAACATTGTCGCAACGTATTTCAAGTATCACAAAATATAATATAAAAAATTAATCTATTAGAAATTTTTATATAACATTGTCGCAATGTATTTCAAGTATCACTGAGACATTGTTGATTAAATATTTTTCTAAAAATAAAAAAATAAATAAATAAAAACTATTGACTACATAAGACATAACAAAAAAAAAAATGAAAAGTACTCTTAATTATAAAAAATACTTTCACTATTTCAATAGCTAAATGTTTAACCCACACTTGAGTTTGGAATATATATATGTTTTTAAATGGTACTTATTATATAAGCATAAGGAAGGAAGAATAAAAATATATATTTTCTTTTATCACTTTTTAGAAATTTCCAAACCACTTTTAATTGTAATTTTTAAAACCACTTTTAATTATAAAACGATTAAAACAAAAAACAAAATATTTTTAGTCATCTAGCAATTAATTAATGTGAGGATTGAACTCATGACCTCTCAATCACGAACTCAATCTTATGACAATTGAGCTATGCTCGGTTTAACATCTATAAACACTTAACATCATACCACTACACAACAAATATTGAAAATAATTACATTATTTAATAGTACTCTTACAAAACGCTCTTAGATCAAAGTTTAAAGATACGGACGTGAACTTTGTAAAAAAATTAGGTGACAATTTTTTTTTTTTTTTTTTTTGGCGCACAAACTTTCATATATATATATATATTTGCACAATTCTTACAAATAATTAGGTTTGCTTAATAGATTAATCAACTCATCAACTTTATTTTTTCTAAAAAAGGAGAGAGCGTGTGCAAAGGCGGTGGTACCAATCAATTATGAATATGATGGAAACATTATTTTCATATCATCAATACATTATTGTTTTTTTTTTCAAAAAATAAATAAATAATATATTGTTTATTATATTCAACACCAACTTTCAAATTCACAACCATTACCTAAATCATCAATATATTTTAATAGGAACTCTCTTTTCACAATTATATAACTTTTGACCTATAAAATACCACATTATTTCCCATGACGTCATTGTTTTTTTTTTTTTTTATGAATTCAATAATATGCATCAAATTGTTGGCATAATGTCAAAATCATCCCTTTTGGCCCGACCAATTCTTTAATTAAGATGTTCATATTCGATTAATTGCCTGTATGGTTCCGAGGAAACATATTAACTTTTTTCAAACATATTTATTAAGTTATACATATTTATAAGTCAAAGAAGTTTTACATTTTATATTATTACAAATTTAAATTATATTAAAAAAAAAATTATATATAAAGTTTCATTTTATCATTCATGTATATATATAAGTAATTTAGAAAGATATCTCGCTTGGTTTACAAAAATATATTGAATTTAAAAAGAAATATACGTTAGAGAAAATTTCTCGTATTCTAGTAGTATGAAAGAATTTCTCATATTTCTCATATTTCATACATTATAATATGTTATATAGCAATATTTCATACGTTATAATATGTCATATCAACAATATTTAAGAATAATGTAGGATTTATAAAATAAAACTATACCTCTATTAATTATATATCTAAATATTAAAAGAAATATTAGGTTTAAATATGTGATTTTCACACCCCCAATTGGCTCAAGCTAAAAGACATAAGGAATTTGCCAAAGCCAAGAGATTGGATTTTAAGTGGCAAAGGCAAGTGGGGTTTAGTGCCTTTTGAATTATGAAGTTTAATTATTAGTTTTTAATATTTGGGATGACAAAAAAATAAAATAAAATAACTTTAGTTTTATCACATTCACAAAAATTACCCTAAAATTTTAAATGTTTGTTATTATATTTAATATTTTAATATATAATATTCCAAATTGGACAATGGGGCCCAAAGAAATTCTAGAATATAGTGATAAGAGGCCCAAGTTTCAAGCCCATGATTGGTCAATTACAATTAGATTTTCAATTTTCTGCTCATTACTAAGGCCCACTAAAATCTTCCTCCATTTTCTTAAAAAAAAAAAAAAAACAAATCTTCCCCCACATAGTTTTTTTTTTTTTATTTATGTTTTATGCCCTTAACTTATATAAAATAAAATTAGGTTAAAAAATATTTTTATCCAACTTTCTCATTCAAGTAACAATTTAGTTCCTATACTTTCAAATTCGTAATACTTTAATAGGTAGCAATTTACATTCAAAAAAAAAAAAAAATGTAATAATTTAATATTTTTACTTTAAATTTGTAACAATTTAATTTTTATCATAAAAAATTTCATCAAAATTAAGTGTTGATTTTTATTATACAACGACTTAAGTTTTGTAGTTTATAAACACATTTGATTTCTAATCAGTAATTAAAATATCGATCTACATAAATTTTAACAATATTTTTTACGAAGACTAAATCATAACGAATTTTAAAGTATATGAACTAAGTTAAGTGCTAAAGTTCGAGGACGGTATTATTTTATTATAAAATGAAAAATAATATTTTGTTGGCTTTTCGAGACAACAAAAGGATGAGAAGATTTATGGACAACATGTAGTGCCATTTTCCCATTCAAAATATAATGCTGCATGATTCAGACACATGATCTTCAATGTTTCTTATCACAAACTTACAAAATAGGAAAGAATTTTTTTTTTTTTTTTCCTTTTTTTTTTATTAAATATATGTCGGTTAAATTATAAATTTAGATCATAAACTTTCAGTTTATTTTACCTATTTGAGCACTAAACATTAAAAAGATGTCTATTATATCTTTCAACTTTTAGCTTTGTCTAGGTTCCTAAATTTTAAAAATTCTAATAAATCCTTGAATTTTCAATTTTGTATTTAATAAATCACTGACATATTAAAAAAATAAATTAACTGATTTATTTTATATAAAATTGAATTTTATGTCTAATATGACATTAAACTTTCACTTTCGAATTTAGTAGATTCGTGAATTTTAAAAAGTATTGAATAGGCGAATGACTTATTAATAGACACAAAATTGAAAAATTAATGATCTATTACACACAAACTTAAAAATTTAGAGACTTATTAGACATTTTAAACAAATAAAAAAAAAAAAAAAAATTGAGCGAAACAATTTTTAAAGTTTAAAGAACAAATAGTCACAAAACCGAAAGTTAATGAATTAAACTTGTAATTTAATCATATATGTTTTACCTATGTTTGATTTTTTTTTTTAATCTATTACTTGTTGTATGATTTTTTTTTTTAATTTAATTCTTTTTCTTAAAAAAATATATATTAATTACAATATTAAAACTTGTTCGTGATAAAATTTATATAACATAATACTTAGTTATTGGAATTTTATGGAATGAAATAGGTTTTATTCTACAAATTTCTAATAAGTTGCATAAATTTTAATACTTTTTTCTTATGTGTCTAAATTTTAAACTTTACTAAGCATAATGAATTAATTTATTACCGGTCTTTTTTTTCTTTTAACATATTTATCAATAAAAATAGTATGACTAAAAATTGTTACATTAAAAAGATTAAGTTCAAACTTTTTAAATAATAAAAATTTAAATTTAAAAAATATATATATTGTTTAGTTTTTTTTTTTTTTTAGTACATTGAAATAGGAATTGGAACACAAATTTCTTGAGAGATGGTTAACACATACATATACCAACTAGGCTCGTTTTGAGTTGTTTAATTTTTTCTTTCTAAAATAAAATGTCTTCTTTATAGTCTTTCCTCTCTCGTTCTCCATTTAAATCAATCATTCTTTTCTTTTTCTACTTTTCCACTTGCATTAAATTTTCCAATCATGAGGCGTTAAAAAGAACTCCACTTCATATAAAGAGGGAATAAAACATTAGAGTTTGTTTGATTTTTTTTTTTTTTTTTTTTTTTTTTTTTTTTTTTTCATAATAATGATAATAATAATAATGGCTATAAAGATTATAACGGTAATTTATAATTAACGATAACATAACTCAATTGGTACATCATGTATGAACAAGTGATTATGAAGTCATAAGTTCGATAATGATAATTTGTAACCAACAATAACATAGTTCAATTGATACAATGTACGAACAAGTGATTATGAGGTCCGAGGTTCGATAATGATAATTTGTAACCAACAATAACATAGTTCAATTGGTACAATGTACGAACAAGTGATTATGGAGGTCATAGGTTCGATAATGATAATTTGTAACCAACAATAGCATAGCATAGCATCGGTACGATGTATGGACAAGTGATTATGAGGTCCTAGATTCGATCTACACCTACGTGTTGTCAATTTTTTTTTTATATATATATATGATAATTTTTAATAACTAGAAGGACTAACTTATAAATTTCTTAAAAATAATACTGGTATAAAATGTGATTGGGACTTATGTTTTGTGGGTATTATTGACTTTGTGGTCAATTCTATGATATTTCATCATTTTTTTTTTTTTTTTTTTTTTTTTTGCAACGGTAGTTTAATTAATGCGGGGATTGAACCCATGACCTTTTGGCCACCGGCTCAACCCTATGCCAATTGAGCTATGCTCGATTTAACTTTTTTTTTTCTTTTTTTGAAAAAGCATTTCCTCATTATTAAACAACAAAATGATGATGTTACTTTTTTCTTCCTTTTCTAATGCCTTTTCAATTCGTTGAAGAGACTCTGGTGTTTTCCTTATTCTCGAAGCTTCAAAGTCAATGAGATTTTAAAATAATAATAATAATAATAATAATAATAACCCCACATTAATAACATAATATAAAACTTTGATTTATTTCTATTAAACTAAACATATTATGGGAGCCAAACCTAAGCTGCTAAGCATATAACCCTATTAAACTAAACGTATTATGAGGAAACTAATCCATAATAATGGATTGTATTATGAGGAAACTAATCCATAATAATGGATTTAAAGAGGTTGACTTCGATTCACACTATCTATAATTTAATCTCCTACAAATTTTCTTAACAATTAAATATAGTAAGATGAAACCGTACTTGTCCCATAAGATTAGTAGAAGTATACGCAAACACAAACACTACAAATATTATAAAAAACATATTATGGGAACAATTTATCCATTAAAAACTATATATATATATATATATATATATATATATATATATATATATATATATTTGAACTCTTATTTATTGGTAAGGAGGTATGTTATATTTATTTAAAAAATAGGTTAATGACAAGTTTAATTTTGAATTTTCAATTTTTTATCAATTGTCTATAAATTTTAGGTCCTTCCATTTTCAATTTTTTATCCCTTAGGTCCATGAAGTTTAAAAAAATGTTTAACTGGAACATTCTTAATTTTTTTTTTTTTTTTTTTTAGAACTAAGTTCTTAAACGTTTAATTATGTGTCTATTAGGTCTTTGACTTATTCATAATATTTTTTTTATAATTGACGGGCCTAGTAGATACAAAATTAAAAGTTTTGAGTCTCATTATACATAAATTTAAATTTTATATATAATAGATCAAATAATTTGTTAACCAAGGGATAAATAAGGGCATAACTAACATGATGTAGGGAGGAGAAAGGGAGAGGGATACACGCCAACAAAAGCAAGTGAGAGGGAGAGGGAGAGGAAAAAGAGGAGAGAACGAAAAATAAATATGTTTTTTTTTAAAGAATTTTAATAATTAAAAATATGTGTCACGCATTCTAACCTAAAATTTGATGATGTCAAAGTGAGCATTTGGCTCAGCTGACGACTAGGATGTTTGTGGTTCGAATCTCCCACCACCATTAGTGTAACTTTTTCTACTTTTTACTAGTTTTTTAAAAACTTTTTTTAAAATTTGACTAAGAATTCAAATGCTTCCTTAGGAAATATGAAAATCATTGTAAATAAATTTGAGAAAACCAAGCACAATTTTCAAAATTCAAAAATAAAAAACAAAATGGTTACCAAACATTTTTTTGTTTTGATATTCGTGAGCGTCCGAGTCAGCTTACGCGCACCTCGACTAATCTCACCAGATAAACCGTTGTCCAAGAAACCCGTATGAAATTAATTACTAGATAGATGACTACGAAAAATTGAACTCATTCCCTCTAAGAAGGTTTTAATAATCTCAAACTATAAATTAAAAGTTTAGAGTTATTATATATAAATTTCAATTTTTTTTATAATTGACGGACTCAGTAGATACAAAATTAAAAAATTTAAAGTCTCATTATACATACATAAATTATGGAAATTGTACGTAAATAAGATTATATCTTGTTAATAGATTTTTTTTTAATTCTAGCTATTCTTCATACTTCCATTTTTAAAAATTTTGTTTTGATCATGCTTTTATAAGTATTTAATTTTAAAAAGTAAATTATTAAAATTTACAACCCAAAAAAATAAAGATACATGCATAAATAGGGTTCTTAAGGTTAGTTCTTGAAAAAAAAAGAAAACAAAAGGCAAGAAGACAAGATCATTGGGCTTAATTTTTACACTTTGTAAAAAACCTGCAAGTGCAGAGTTATTGAAACAAATCAACAAATGGAAGCAGTGCTTTAGAATCCAACAAAGTATGGAAGAAGAGCTCTTGAAAATTTTATGAAAGCAAACACTTTTGTACCAAAGACAACAACTTCTCTTCCATTTAAAATATGTTGATGTCAACTACTAAAATGTTTGGCCAAAGTGAAAAAAGGAAGAAAAAGTTATCTTCGTCAAAGTGCTACTGGTTTTGTCATCACTTCCAAAAATGTAGGTTGAGATTATGAATCTTCATTCACTATAATCGTAGCCTTCATCATCATCATCATCCAGCTCCACTTCACCATCATCACCTCTGCCCATGAGGGTGAGAAAAAGTAGAACTGCCATTAGCTGTGCGCCTACAAAATACTTAGCTCTCCTTTTAAATGTCTTCTCCTCGTTCGTCTTCTCTTTCTTTGGCTTGGTCTTCGGCTTCGAGCCTGATGAATAATGCATCAAATATATTGAGAATATATTTCAAATCTTTTTTCTTAGAGCAGTTGAAAG
This sequence comes from Herpetospermum pedunculosum, assembly GCA_028017165.1. Taxonomy (NCBI): domain Eukaryota; kingdom Viridiplantae; phylum Streptophyta; class Magnoliopsida; order Cucurbitales; family Cucurbitaceae; genus Herpetospermum; species Herpetospermum pedunculosum. The sequence goes on from CM051530.1 coordinate 4,255,893, forward strand.
TAATTTCTTGTTTTTTTTTATAGGAGACGGTAACCATTCATTGAATATATGGAATGGAATACAAAAAACAACTCCACTTTTGTGAGGGTAGATAAACTATAATTACAAAAGGAGGGAGACAGTTTGCACCAAGAAAGTAGAGAGGTAGAATCAATAAAAGATGCAATGTCTTGAGCCTTATCCATGAAATAGCGCAGTTGAAAGTAATTTCAGACCAGTAGTTTCTACCATCTTATTAAGAAGCATAGAGGTCTATGCAACTTAATTAGTCGATCAATGCCCAGAAACTTGAAATAGAAATATTTTTCCCATTTTTTTTTTTTGAATAGGACAAAAAAATTCATTGAAAAGATGAAAAGAGACTAATGCACAAAATACAAACAAACTTCAAAAAGGAGAGAAAGAAAGCAACAACAAACCAAATAAGGATAAGATCTTGAGAAGATTAGAAAGAGAACACCGGTGGAAGCTTTTGGGTGAGATGTTTCATAATCATAACAATCCAACCAAAGACAACTCTTGTTTCGGAACAAACTCTCCCAACAAACAGCCACGAAGGGGTAGGAAAAAGAAAAATGTAAGATGCATCAAAGTCTCATCACTTCCTTTTTAGGACATTATTTCAACGACTGAAGATTTCAAGATTTCACAAGTTGAATAAAAAGAAGGCTACGACAAAGGTAGAATTTACCATTGCAAAAAATGTACATAAAATCTCGGTCCCATCGTCTTGAGGTAACAATATGACTAAGAAGAGTATAGTGCCCATTCAGTAGGACTATAGCTAATGTGGGTTTAGATTGGTGAATGGGTATGATGTGCTCGGTGAGATATCATCTTAGAAAAGTGGGAAAAAAGGATTTGTCAAAATATAGGCAACTATCTTCTTCATTCCACATTACAATCCTCACCACAAAAGAAGAAAGAGAAGGGTAATAGCAATGCCAGAAACAACAACAACATAAGTATAATAACCAATCGTTCTAAAGTGAGCTCTTATGCACATGCAACCCATGGCAAAGAACTACAAAGACAGATTAACAAATGAAGACCATAGAATATCTCTAAAACGAATTAAGGAGTAAGGACTATTTAAAATGCTTTAGCAATATATATAACATCATGGTTCAATAAACTAATTTCATCAAGTGTAAAGAAAAAACATTAATAAGTATAATTTTTTTTTTTTGAAAAGTGATAATAAGTATAAAAATAAATCTGACAGTCGAAACATCTTACTCCAATTATAAGGACCCCTTCTTGGTGTTGATGATGAAGCCCCTGCACTGGAACGTGCAGAAGAAGATGATGGTGATGATGATGTACCAACTTCTGCCAACTCGGTTATATACTTCTCAGCATATCGTATGAGATTACTATGCTCTAAAAGTTTACTACGAAGCACTGACGTTTCCTAAAAAATAGATAATATCAACAAGGCCAGAGTGAGAACTCCATTTCAATTGAGAATAAAAGAAAGAAAGCAATGTTTGGAATAATGAATTGTAAATCATACAAAGATAACGGTCCACTGAGCAGGATATCTTAATAAGATAACAGCGAAAACTAATGCAATAAGAAATCAATTTATTAATATTTTTCACTGAATAAGACAATTAATTAATGAAAGACACGATTCAAAAGTAGGAAAGACAAATATAGCCACCATATCAATAAGAAATCATTTTATGTTTTATAAACATATTATACATTGTATACATTTTTAATATGCTCATTTTCTCTTAAATCCTAACAATGCTAATTCCTCTTCATAGCTATACATGATTGCACAAAAGTAATAATAATAACCGTATCAACGAATATGCTAAGGATCCATCTAAATAAATGTGAATAAAAATAAAGAAAAAGTTATTGATGTAAATTAGATAGAAAAAAACACGACAAACTGCAATAAACTTTTTTACGACCTGCATTTCTCTCAAGTTAAGAAAGTAGTTTGCTACTATTCCTGAACGGTTAACATTTCAAAAGAAACAACCAAATAATGATCCAAAGATAACTCACAGGTAGTACTTGAAGAGTAAATAGTAGATGCCCTAGAACAAGTGCATCTAAACTAGATGGCCTGCAATATGACAAAGTGATGCATCATCAAATTATTAGGATGGTGAAAGAAGTATATAATATACAACAAGATATCCAGAGCTCAAGAGATATACCTATTCTCAAATAAAAAATTCTGCTCTCCTAACCTAGTTGACAAAGCTCCATAAGCAAGATTTGCATTTCTATAAATCTGTCAGTGTCAGCCAATAAATGGAATGAATTTGTGATATCAAGAAAGATTAAGTAATAAGGAAAAGAAGATGGATGAGAGCGCATATGCAAGTTTAAGCAACCACAAACATGAAAAGCAACAGCCAAAGTGAGCACTGAGTTCAGTGTTAATTGGCATATACTCCTTCCCTTGAGGTCCGAGGTTCAAATACTCATACCCCATATTGGTTGTACTAAAAAAAGAACACAAAAAGCAATAACAGATTAATGACCTGCTCTTCTCTTCGCTCAGCATTTCCTTTGTGAATCCCAAGTTGGAGCTTCACAGAGTACAGTTTCTTTAAAAACAAAATCTTCCCAATCGGCCAGGGAAGATCAGAATAATAGACCCTTTGAGCTGAACCACCATCAGTTCCCAACCAAAGCTCGTACATGACTGCATCTGCAAGCCAAGAACTAACCATAGATTTTGCAGATATCCATTCTGGAACCGAGAGAAACTCGGAGTCGAGATCAAGAATACCATCCTGTCTTAAACACTCAATGACTCCGCCCCTTTCGTTATTGTAGGCCACATAATTACCAGATTCAACATAAGGAATTATATCTGCCAAGAAATTAAAAAAAAAAACACAGAAATTGACTAGAATTATTTCATTCAACTAGCAAAAAAGGAAAGAAAGCATAGAGAGATGGGAGATTACCAGACTCGGGATAGACGAGATTGAAATCGGAGTGAAAAGGAAGATTGGCCAATTTAAGATAGAGATAAACGGGCAAGCAATCGGGACAGGCAGTGGGCAAACCGAAGCACGGTTTCCTCACAACGAGAGTCAAAGCTTCATCTCCTCTTCCACTCATTTGCTGGACGAACTCTGCAACAAAACTCTAAATTAGGGTTCAGCTTGAAGGGTTTTATGTTCTTCTAAGCAAAAAAGGTTGCGGCAGATAGGTGGGTCGCCGTCGCACGGTCGGAATCAGAATCTGATAAAATCGGGAGAGAAAAATGGGTGAAGAGAGAGAGATATATATATATATATATATATATATATATATATTACTGCAGTGGTTTGAAAACGATCCGTTCGCTGTGGGTTGATCAAACTAGCATGACGACGACGAGTTGGTGTGTGCGGCAAAAGTAAAAACGGAAATTTCAATTAAAAAATGGATATTTGTACCCATAACCTTAATAGTTCACTATTTTTTTTTCATGAGAAGGTAACAAATTTCAATTAAAAAATGGAGCGTGCACAAAACCAAAATCGAGAACAAGCAAAATAGCATTAAAAAAAGATAGTTGAGAATGTCGTTAAATGGTCAATTTAACTAATTTCTGTATTTCGGGTCATTCTCTCAAACGACCTAAAATTTAAGGTCATCCGTACAAATATCTAGAGAAGTCCATTTGTCCCGCCCCGCCCCGCCTCGAATGGGACGAAAAATTCCCGATTACACTAGGAATGGAGTAGGGTGCGGGAATTTTTTTTGCCCCATTAGCTAAACGGGGCGGGAACGGATAATAGCATACCCGCCCCGCCCCGAATACCCGCCCTGTCCCGTAACTTCTCTTTCACACTTATCTTTTGCCAAACAAAGCATTTATTGTTCGCTGAAATTGAGAAGTAAAAAAATGAAGAAGAGGAGCTAAATTATTTAAATGTGAACCATAAAGATCTAACTTTAAACGTCAACTTAATATTTTCTTCTTCCTCAAGTTACTCTAATATTTTAAGTTAAGAAATCTGTAGAGATGAGAGGTTGAACCCGTAATCTCTTGGTCACCAATCTATATACAATATATCAATTAAGCTATGCTCATGTTAGCAAAATTGAGCCATTTTTTTTCTCTTGAAATTGACTTGCAAGGAATTGCTCACATTCTAAATATTAAATTCCTTAAGAGAACAAATATTGAGTTAATTAGAACCACAATGGTGTTTGTTTTTAAATATACGTGAGTATCCGGACAAACTTACGGGCACCTCGACTACTCTCACGAGACTAACCGCTTGATCCTACAACAATTGACTGTCAAAGACATTCGTAGAAAATTAATAACTAAGAAATTAATAATCTCAAGACTCTTGGATGGTTGAATTGAATCACAATGATATTTGAAGATTTAAACCTACATAAACATTAGTTTCTTTCTCAAACTTTACACTGAACAAATCTCGAAAGTGTATACTACATATGAATAATAATCAGATTACATTAAATAACATAGATTAAGAGAAAATTCACAACTTTGTGTCAAAATTGGAGGGCCGAAGAAGAGATTATTCTGAAGTTGTACAAATTAGAGGAACATAGCATCTTTTACTTTTGGCTGTTTCTGTCCTTCAGCAAAGCTTGGTGATGGCAGTTAAAAGTGGGGTTTAGCAAAATATAAACACGTTTTTCTCTGATTTCGCCATCCTTTTTGCTGGCTCAGTTCCAACTATTCTCTCCAGCTAACATGAAATGGATAACAGGTTAGTATAACAGAACAAGGGGGGAAGGGTAGAACGGTAATTCAAAGCCAGTCAAGTACTTTTATATTCCAACGACAATATTTAGCAGTTTAGGCTCCGTTTGATTACCATTTGATTTTTTTAAAATTGTACTTGTTTTCACACCATTTCTTTTCGATGGTTTCCATATTTCTTAAGAAAATATTAGAATTCTTAACAAAATTCCAAAAACAAGTTTATATAAATTACTTTTTTTAGTTTTCAAAACTTAGCATGGATTTTAAAAATACTTGTAAAAGGTAGATATATAAAAAAAAACTCATAGGTGGAAGTAGTGTTTATAGACTTAATTTTTAATAACCAAATGGTTATCAAACAAGGCCTCAAAAATTTTTTTTAGTATCTTATTAATCCTAACATATAGAACTACAAAACAATTGAAACAAAAAACTTGGACAAGTTCCCATTTTAGTACAAGTTCATCAAAAATACCGTGAATCACAAGAGTTGAGAACTATCATACAAAGTTGTAAGTTCTCTATGTTTATTTAAGGGCAAAAACCAATTTATACCCTTAAACTTTAAACTTAGGGGTTGTATCAATTAAAATCCTAAACTAATAATTGAATCAATTAAAACCTTGAACTTCCATAAGATAAGTGAATCAATTTACACCATCCATTTAAAAAAAAATAGTTTTCACACTTGTAGAGACTTATAATTGTACCAATTAAACTCGTTAACTTTCATAACACTTATGAAAGTTTAGGGGTTTATTTGCTACAATTACAAGTCTCTACACGTTTAAATTAACGTTTTAAAAAAAGAATCTAACAGATGGTGTAAATTGATACACTTATGAAAGTTCAGAGTTTTAATTGATACAATCCCAAAGTTTAGAGGTATAAATTTATGTTTGCCCTTTGTTTATTCATGGATTTAGACTTCCTTTTTTCTCTTTTATACCAGGAAGGAATACTCGAAGTTCTCTTACTGTTTATTCTTCATGTGAATCTTAAAACTAATAAAAATAAAAGGAAGAGGGATCACATTGTAATTATCAGTAATAAATGGAAGTTCTTAACATCAACCCAAACAAGTTCTAATACAACAGCTCAGAAACACTTACCCGGAGATGATCGAAAGGAGAAAATAGAGCTCTGCATGTCAGGTTCTCGGATCCATCAAGCATATTTACAATCTGAAGAGTAGAGGTGGGGATGTCATAATGAACTCATATGTGGAACATTAATATTAATAATTAGTTCAGTAGACCATCATCATCATGTTCATGTTTACCTCAGGGTAAAACTCTTTCCTCTCCGGCAAGGAATACATTATTAAGCTTTGTATGCCACGAATCTAAGACCAAGAACAAAATAGCATGGTCAAGGATAGCAGTTTGTATGACCAAGGACTACAAGTTCAAGAAATCAATCATTTTGAATAGTCGGATAAGCATGATTAATGAATGAAATTCAGTTTCTTACATAATACGTTTATATACAAACGTAATACAAGAGTTATTTCAAAATTTAACATCTCTGAGAATATAAACGGAGAGGGAGAAATGTTTCTTTCTCCATAGGTGACAGGTTCAAAAAGGGGGAGATTATTCACAGGCAATCAGCGTAGCATGAGTGGAAACGAAAGATCAGCTGTTTTTTTTTTAAAACGGACACTAATGAAGGCGAAATTGAGCTTTTGAGAAAAGTACATAGCCTTATAAATAACCTTATATCTGTGATAAAAATGAGCTCTCTCTGTGTATAACATGATCTTCCGCTTTCCCTCAAAAAACCAATTTCGGGCACGTGAGATATCACTTTGCTTTGTATACCTAAAGAAGAAAACGAGATCGTTATGCATGATAATACAAGCAATAGAGTATGCGGCCAATAGAAATTTAAATTAATAAATGTATGCATCAGTTAATAAGTAAAGTGATGGCTTCTTACTCCCCAAGGAGACAGAATGAAGCATTCTGTGCCTTCAAAAAGTTTCGAATTCGGACAAACTCAAAGTAAGAACTAATGAATAGCATGACTCCACCCTGAGTGCAAAATTCCACAGGTAAGATGAGGCAAAAAAATATAGATAAGACTCCGACAATCTCATAAAGTAGACAAATCTTTCAACATCTAAAAAATCATCATTAGTAAACTATTGTTACCTGACTAGATTCGTTTATCTTTGGAAACACCTGAAGAAGAAAACTCATCAGATCAATAATAAAGATATTTAATCTCACTTCTGCTAACTTTTTCCCAGAAAGTTCTATCTTTGACTTTACATTCACTTAAATTGACCAAGACAAATCCTCTAACAACTAACACAGTAATTATTATTTGAGATCAAAATTGATCAAAATCAACCGGATAAATAAGAACCTTACAGAAATAAAAATAACATCTCCGTGATACTAGATTTTAAGCACATTAAACTACTCATATATATATATATATATATATATATATATATATATATATATATATTCTATTTTTGGCCTAACATCATTCATCATTCTGAACATCAAGAAAAGATTTATAACTATTTCAAAGCATTAGGGCTTGAGAGCTATCTCAAGAAAGGGAGGGTTCAAGTACCTCAAACACTTGGTTTATCTTGTATTTTTGTTTATGATTTACATTACAATATAGTTGGGTTCTATCGATTGGTAACAAAGTTGTTCAAGAAAAATCAATTAATTAATTTGGGCTGGATTTACACAAAATGTGGCTAAGGCCCCATTACTTTCCAAGTTTAAAAAGGAGGCAGAGGGAGTTTTGGGCCAGATTCTCTTTGTTTTCAAACCCAATACCTGACCCATTTTGTCAAGATCAAACAGGTTGCTTAATGGGCTGGGCTGGAGTTGAGAGAACTTACTGAAGCCCATGTGTTTTCAAAGAAGGAAGAGTTGGAAAAATAAGTTGAGGCTCGCTTACTTTCCACACCGCTATTGTCCACCGCCACTCATAGCATAGAATCCATCAACACACAGCTCCAGCTCGGTTTTAATTTTTTATTTTTGCAAGGCTGAGTTTCATTATGTTACGGCAGTTTTCAAATTTGTACGTCGAACACTTGGTTTATCTTGTAATTTCGGTTATGTTTTACATTACAATATACTTGGGTTCTATCACACTGTATGAACAATCATCTTTAAATTAGTGCAGGGGAGGCCAGCGCCACACTAAAAGCCAGAATAAAATGAAGGCCTTGCCAGACTAAAATACAAGAAACAAACCTTCTTGGAAAAGTACTCGAGACGAGCATCATCAACATCAGCTATAGAGTCTGCATCAAATCTTTCGTACACCTGAAACAAATGTATACATACAAGAAAAGTACCCAACATGAGCTTCATGAACATCAGCTTTCTTGTTGTTTGACTACATATTAAAAATTTAAAACATGCTTGAAACAACTTTAAGGTGCTTTTGTAGGAAGCGTTTAGTATTCTTTCTAAAGTTCTTAATGAAAAGTTATTTCACTTAAAAATTATCATGAGAAGATACCACCATAATATTCAATACTGCAAAAGGAGCAAGGAAAAGAAAAGGCATGACGAAGTAGACAAACCTGGCGGACTTGGAGCACCACTTTTGGAAGAATGCCTTTGTATTCACATAACAACTTCACCTACAACGTCACGTTGAACATTGAGGATATATAATAAATAGAGATGAAGCCATACTAAGTTAAAGAGAATCAGTAAAAAAAATGATCGCTCGCCTTAAGAAATGAATGCCCTTCTCCAGCTAGCTAATATTTTACGAGTGAGCAAATGATGTCTTATCATTTTTATGTTTCAATTCAAGATGACTATTTAAGAAAATATTTATATTCAATTGGAAGGAGAAATTAAAATAAAATAAAATATAAAATAAAAATATGCTTATAAGAGCAAGAAGTCAAACAGGAAACTCGCATGCTTAACCATTGTAGAAAGATTCATAAAGTAGGAATGAAAGAAATTCTAAACAAAACCAACGAGTCCAAGTATAATTAGGAAAGCAACATCGACACCTAGGTAATAGGATAAACATGCATTTTCTGACATGCACAAGCATCAAATTTTCAGAGCGAAATTTAAAAATATAATTCAGATTTGACATGAAAAGAGCATTTTCTATCCGGGTATCCAATAATCAATTAAGAATTAAAGAAAAAAAATTGATAAGAGATAGAAATGAAGTTTCTGCGTTACAATAATGTAAAAGGAAAAAAGAAGCACCTTCCCTTGGAAGTTGTTGCAGCAGCGATTGAAAAGCCCATTTATATCTAGTAAAAAAAAAGGGTGTGGAAAAAAATTAAAATACTTCATCGCAATCATTAAGATCTGATCAGAAAACTACGAAATTTCCCCTTAAGAGCAAAATGTAAAAACACCATTTTGGGATAATTGCACAGTATGTTGTGGTCCTGTAATGCAATTGTATTTGCAGATACCATTATTGGATCCAATACATTTTTTTTCTTCTTAAATTTCCTATTAATGATTACTTATTCGTGTTACTATTTTATTGTTACCTTTTATCTTTTGCCAAAAAAAAAAACTGACCCCTACCAAACTCATAATTGGTAATTGATATATTTTCCTAAAAATGTGAATTATTATTATTATTATTATTTTGACAAGAAACAACACTTATGGGAGGACACGAGTCACTCTAGTCGCAATAACATTGCGAAATTACACCTTGTATGGTTTAAAAAGAATTGTTTATGCATGGTTCGACAATTTACATCGCAGAACCCTCTTGTGCTCAAGTGATATCTAATCAAAGACCCCACTGTTGCAATTATGTTGAGCCATATTGGTCTGTATTTCCCGAAAGCAAACCCCAATTTTGACATATAGTAAAAAAATATTAAGTTTTGAACCCACCAAGAGTATTCTCACTCACATAGTATACAGCATTAAACCGAGTTAGAAAACGACTTAAAAACCCAAAATTAATTTGGAGCTTCAAGAAATTGAGCTAGACATGAATTGGATTGTAAACAAACAAAACAACAGGTAGAGATACCTTACCTGAGTTTGAGTGAGAACCCAGAACTATTGACTGCCTATAGAACCTCGCCTGTTCATCAAGATACCTACAATATGAAAGTGATTTTATACATTTAGATAATGGGATAAAATTTTCAATCGATGTATACCTAATGAAATCACGTTGAGTAAAATAATGTGATGGGTGAACGGAAATCCAGGAACCCTACCCAAGGAACCTTAAAACTACAAACAATTCCAAAAACACTGCACACTATAAAAGACCAAAGAAAAAAAAAATTACAGTATTTGTTTCAATTTCCAAAGCAATCCTCAAAGTTTATAAATGAAAATAGGAATGAAACGTAAAATTATGGAAAACTTGCTTACAAAAATAATAAAGAGAAGAGAAAAAAAGAAGAAAATGTTATTGAGTGGACTACATTTTTTCCCCAAGGGGATATACATCTGAACAAAGATAATCTGGAACATACCACGGCCTTATCCGCATCACATCAGTTCCATGTTGCTTCGATGGTATCTTATTCATGTGTTCAATAACAGTGCTCACATGGGACCAGTTCTAGTTTCATTAAAGAGAGCTCCAGGTTATTACGCAGCATAAAGCCTATAAACAAAGTTTCTAATTTAGTAGCAAAGCAAAGCAAAGTACCTGCATTGCTATAATATCTGCATGGTCAATGATTAGGACCTGTTCATATGAAGCACAATCTTCGTATAAGCGACATATGCATAAAAGGTAAAGATGAGCTCTAAAAGAATATGCTTGTAGCACAGAAATAATACCTCAATGGAAGAAAGATAATCGACATCTTTCTCCTTGTTCATCTCTATTTCACCAAGTTTCTGACAAGAAGTGTCATATCATTGCACATTAGGTCCAAATATGCTAATGTACAAACCAGCGATAAATATCTATGAGAAATTAATTCTAGGGCTATGAAAAAAGTAAAAATAAAAACGAGTAATGCATATTTATAGCTGGTTTGAACATTTCAAAATTTAATTTTGAAATGAGTAATGCATATCCATTTTCTTTTCACTGCAAATATTTGAAACTAAGCAGATTCTTGGATTATGAGCCAGAATATCATTATCGTGAAAAGGATTTCAAATTCATAATACTACAAATAATCAAAGTATGAGAATATATCCTCACTCATAGTGGAACACATAAATTTTTGGGGTAAAGAAATGCTTCTTAAAGTTAACGAAGAAAATAACTCACTGTAATCAGACCAAGGGGAGAAGCAACAATTATGTCCGATGAATAGAAATCACTGAACAACTTAATGCTCTTCCTACAAAACAATTGACACAAATAAGCTGAAAAAATAAATTTATTTTGATAGGATGGGAAAAAAAAATTATTAATAAACAATTTACAATTCCAAATGATGCAAAGAGAAATGATTTAAGCCAGAAACAGTATAAACAAAAAAATGTTTAAGCATATCAATGTTGCGAACATTTTTTATTTTTTTGGAAATCAAAACTGCAGACTATTTAAATTTAAAAAAAAAACAAAAAAAAATGATAAACATATAATCAATTATTGAGAAAAGAGAGTAAAAAGCCTATAGCACTTTCTGATCATATGTAAAATAAACATTTCATGAAGCTACTATATTAAAAAGTCACGAGACTTCTTCTCTGCCAAAAAAATGAATTTGAATAGAACTATAATGCATGTATCACCTGGTGAACTTGATACCGATCATAAATAGATCCTCATTATTCCCACCAAAGAGTGCTTGAAAGTCAGAAGGTTTTGAAGATTTTTGAGAGCCGGAACTCTGGTCATTAATAGATAATTCAACCATATCTTCGTTCTTCCCAACATCTCCATTTCCAAAATCTTTGTATAGACGGTCAAGATGCTCCACTGTAACCTAAAAATCAAACGCAAAGGTTAAAAATGGAGTTAGGTGTCTTGCCTATCTGAACACTCAATTGTTTCCTTCAACTTTTGGGTGTTCTTCATTGCTAAGCATGTAGTGCAATTTGTGTTGCAGGTTTATTCTGACTAGTATGAATGAAAACTAAGCAGATTCCTTTAAACTTCATTTACATGTGTCCACAAAGGTGCGCATGAATGAAAACGACCTATTTGGTATCAAAGGTGAATGAAATGAAGAAATACTGTGACAAATATATATTCACATCCCCAACACATGTCCAATATGACTCAAATGATATAAACAGCCTTTTCCACATATATTTATGATTATTGCCAACTACTACAACAATCTTGACATAGATATGGATATCTAATCTGAGGAAGTAGAGCAACGCAAGTAGATGCCTTCAAAGTCAGTTACATATTACGTTCCAGAAAATAACCTAGCACATGTGTCCTGGAGAGGTTACACTAAGGAACCAACCAAAATCATGTGAGCATTGAATGTAGTAGCAATGTGCTAAAAATGCAAGGGAAAGCTAGTACTTCAAGTTATGTAGTCCATTCATCACAAACATAATCCTTTCGTTAAAAGAATTGTATACCTTGTTTGCTGACGGGGAGAGATGAATCAGCCTTTTAATTACACGAAGTGCAATGCTCGCAAGGGGCAATAAAATCAAAACCTGAAACAGATCATTGCAACAAAGAATTCAACTATTTTTTTTTTTTTTTTTTGATAAGGTACCAAACTTTCATTGAGTAAAAAATGAAAGAATACAAGGGCATCCAAAAAAAGAAGAGCCCGAGGGACAACCCTTAAAGAAAAGGGGTCCAATCAAGTAATAAAAGACCTATAGAGTAATTACAAAAAAGCCGCGTCACCGACGCCCATAAAGAAACTTGAAATCTAACAAGGGACCAAACAGCATTTGGGTCCCTTTCTGAACCTCTAAAAGTTCTGTTGTTCCTTTCCCCCCATAAACCCCATAAGACCGCACAGATCCCAGCCTGCCACAGGAAATTTCCTTCTTCCCGAAAAGGCGGATGGAGAAGGAACTCCTCGATCATCTCTCTAAGGCGGATGGAGAATTCAACTATTTTTTTTTTTGACAAAGCAAACAAAACTCTTAAAAACCCTCTGATTTCTCTCTAACCATATGCTCCATAAAACAGGAAAATGAAGACCAAAAATAAAGTGAAATAGTAGTCACGAAGAAATGCATTAGGTAGCCACGATCAGTTCTAAAAGGACTCAAGTTAAATTGGCATAAACTCATCATCTTTTCATTTATGGGGTGAAACGGATAAAATAGAAAATTTAGAAAGAAAATAGATAAGACTGCTTCCAAGTCCTAAAGAAAAATTCATGAGATAAGGAGGGCCAAAAACAATTAATTGGAGACACTCAAAGCCTTTTCAGTATTGCATATAAAAAGAATATGAAGAGGGGCTACTGTTACAACCTTTGGACGAGTAAATCCACGATCAAGAAATTTATCTGCACTAAGAATCTCAGCACAGTCTTGATGCTTGGCCACTTTTGAATCATTCTTCGATATGAGGTCTCTAGTTTTGAAAACATGATTCAACTGCAAAACATATTTTTCCTGGAATCATTCACCAGAACAAACAAATATTCTAAATGATTTACCATAAGGAGAGTGATAGAGGCATGCACGCACAGAATGCATAATATATGAATCCATGATACTTGAGTCTTCTTCAAGACCTTTCAAATAAAAGGGTTTCTTGTTGCAGTACTGTATATCCCGGTAGCTGTTGCCTGAAAGAAAACTAGAAGGATAAGCAATATATATGCATGTGCACGCGCACACACAAACAAACAATTACGAGAGTAATCCACAAACACAAATATTTCACCACTCTTGACAGCCAAACCTACTCATTTTAGCAATCGAGCAAAATTTATACCTCCATACATCAATAACCTTATCTAGCAAAATTCAACGAGTATACATGACCATTATATGCATATATATACCCAAAAAAACAAAAAAGAAAACTCACAAAGGGAAAAGAAAAATCTTTGCCTCGATGAATGAAAGTCAGTGCCTCCAGATGTCTTGTACACATTCAACCAGTGCTCATATAACCTTAGCTTAAGATCGTAATTACTAGATTTAATGTCTAGATCCTGAAATATAATCATTACAAATATTTAACATTAAACAATCATAAGAAGAACTTGAGGATTTAAAATTTTGATTATGATGAAAGATGAGATGACAAAAATAAATCAGATTGCAAAAACTCTATGGATAATTTTTTTTTTGAAAAGGAATCGGTGACAATTTCATTGATAAAATGAAAAGGTGTTACAAAGGACATCTTCTCAATATAAATTACAAAAAAAAACTCTATGGATAATAAAATACCTTTAAAAGGCACTCTCCGGTCCCCGACCACTTGCAGTTTGACATCCCTACAGCAGGAACTGCCCATGTATATTTCCATTTCATTTTAAGGAAACTCTCAACCTCTTCATTAGACAATTTGTGCTCCATGTGTTTGTTAAAAGAACTGCATAAATGGAAGTATAAGCAATAAATCATATGACTATGATCCCTATGACCACGTGGATTCTTTAATCCTTAATTTTCTTTTTCCAAGAAACAATTATAATAAGAGATTAAAAGGCCACAACCACACTCTTCAAACCAACATCCTTTCAGTTACCTCTCAATCAAAAACACCCAAGAAAAATTGTCCTCATCTAGTCGCCAAGATTTAACAATCCAACCCAACACCAATGAGTTGAGTTGGGATAATAAGTCTTATGAAATTGATTTGGGTAGAACCAAAATAACTTGAAATCACCAATTAAAAAAAATATTGCATTTTACTGGTGGTAAAGCATTCGAATTCGTATTTCCTTTCACTGAGTGCCTCTTTTGACTTTTCCCCCTTCACAAAATTTTACGAACATTTGACTTAGAACTTTTAAATATTATAATATGTAATTCTTGTATTAAATTTTATATATCAGAATAGGCAAATAAGCTCAAAGTATTGGTGGTTTACCAACTTTCTAATGTTTTCTAAAATAAACGACTAAACCAACTCAGCCAAGGTTGAGTTGGATAGAGTCCATAATCTAACTATGAGTCATGGAGATTAGGCAAATTTCCAGCCCGAACATTAGGAATTTTCCAAAACTCCACCCAACCCAATCAACCAACAACCTAAATTTAGAATTAAAAAAAACTCTGTATTATATAGTTTAATAACCAAACAAGTAACTATAATCGTTATATCATTGACTTCATGGTTCCAATTTAAGAAAGGGTACATTGGATATTTGAAGAGAAATCTGTAACATGAGATAATATCTCAAAAGTAAAAGGACATGATTTATATGATACACCATAAAATTATGGGCTAACCTAGTTCTCTCTGATGTAGAAGGGACACTATGAGAACCAACTTCAAGTTCATTCTCCTGATCTGTGTCAGAGCTATCAGCATCATCTTCAGTTTCAATGTCTAGCACTGGCTCAGACATATTGTTCCCCAGAGATGGACTTCCATGGGACTCATCATCAGTCACTACAATATGGAGAGTTTATATAAATGAAAATAAAAGCAACAATTTACTATGGGATGAGTCCAAAAGATAATATAAAAAATAAACTCAGGTTATATAAGTTCCATTAAAAAAAGATGATAAAAACAATGCTCAAATCCTAAACAAAAAAGACTAGTGAGAACTAATAAAGAAAGTTTTTTTGACATTAAATTTCTATTATCTTTTTTTTTCAAGGAACCATTTTCTAAGAAGAATAAAATGTTACAAAACTAGGCCGTACAAAAGCAGAGGTTCACATAAATGTACCTTCTTCTTCCTCTTCCTCCTCCTCCTCCTCCTCCTCCTCCTCTTCCTCCTCCTCCTCCTCCAATGCACTAGAAGATTCAGAACAGTCATCCTCATCATCCTCTGTGTCACTTTTTCCTTCTTCTTGTCTTTGTCTAGGGAAAAACATGGACAAGGCAAAGCAGAGTAGAGTAAGTTCAAATTTAAGCCTTAGGGCAACTGTAACTTAAGTCTCTTGACTACTTGCAAAAAGAAATAATACAAAATATTATTTTTAGTTATAATGGAATTTTATTGGAAGTGAAATTTAAAAAATTCCAGAAGATAATTAGTACAAAAGGAAATATTCTGTTGTCCAATAACTTCTCTTTGTTTTTTTTTTTTTTTTTTGACAACATGTGGGATGGGGGATTCGAACCTCTAACCTCATGATCACTAATTCGTACATTATGTCAGTAGAGCTATGCAAGGGTTGTTATCCAATAACTTGTATATTCAGCAAACATGTCACTCATGATAATTTATAGACATAATATATCCTCTAATACACATTTAACCACTGAAATTAAAAGATTTTTTAAATAAGCACCGGGATAAATTTTGATATTTCCTCTTGTAACCGCCTAGCTTCTAGTTTTTACTTTTTAATGCAAGATTAGTAATTGGCCCAACTTTTACTAGAGGCTTTCTCTAAATGGCAAGCATCGTGATAGAAACATGGACAGTTCAATAATAAATAACACATATGCATGGAATGTAACCCTCAACAAATGGTAACACTATTTAACTCATAATTGTGACAAACTAAACTAACTAATCAAGGTATAAAACACAATTGGATAAACTAAAGCTTGTAAAAAAAAAATTAAAATTAGAATAAATCACATACAATAGCATTTATTTTATTTTTAATAATAATAAATCATAATCAAAATCCAGTTAATGAATACTACCTTTTCATACATGAAGCAGCAACAACCTTATTACATGATTGTAATTGCATTAGCAAATTATCATAATTTGATTGCTCTTTGAAAACTTCAAGTTCCTCGGCCTCATTGACTTCTGCAGAGAAATTCACCATAATTGTCCAAACAAAAGAAGATAGAAAGAGAAAGGGAAAAATCAAGAATCCTCACCTCGTTTACGAACTAATTGCTTCACCATTAGAATATTGATGAATATTTTCTATGGAAGAAAACAAAAAACAAAAGAGGCTCAGCTTCTATATTTTGTTACATAAAATCAAAATTTGCAAGCAAGGATTAACTTAGAATAACTGACTAATTAATTAATTTATTTTTATATCCATCACAATTGGGGGTGTTCACGCTTCGGTTTTGGCCGAAACCGGTGACCGAACCGAGAACCTCGGTTCTCAGATGTCTGAAAGCGAAAAAATCGAAACTTCCTCGGTTTCGATTCCATTCGGTTCGGTTTTTAACCGACTTTTACCTTTTTTGCAAACCGCGCGAGGGCAACGGCGAGTGAACGAATACTAAGGGAGAGAGAGATGAGCGGATTTGCAGTGGCGGTGGCGGTGGCTGTAGGTGGCCGTGAGAGCGCGAGGGGCGACGGCGGTAGGTGTCTGGCGAATGCGGCAAGAGGAAGGGAGAGAGTTGAGGGAGATGAGTGAGGTTGACGGCAAAAGTGTCCAGAAAAAACAGTCCATAGGAAAGACCCATTAAAAATAAAGAAAACTCACCTCAAATAGGAATCGACGGCGACGGCGGCGTTGTGAGAGGGAGATTCGACGGCGACGGCGACGGCGACGGCGTTGGGAGGAAGAGGCGAACTGTGAAGACTGAAGAAGATGAAGCTCGACTGAAGAAGATGAAGCTCGACTAAAGAAGACGAAGCTCTCTGTTTGCGTGAAGAATAGAAAACGAAGGAGACGAAGGCGACAATGAGGTTAAGTCACTTAACCCTAACATTGTCGGTTTCGGTTTATTGAAGAACCGAACCGAACATAATCGATTTGGGTCGAAGTATCCTTAAACATCCCTAAACCCGAACCGATTCGGTTCGGTTTATTACACCCCTAGACGGCAGGGATGTCAATCTAGGTTAGATAATTAGAACATTTCGGGTTTTGGGCTTTCTAGGTTATTGACACAAATAAGGCTTGGGCTTTAGTTTTTAAAAGATTAATAAATTGGGCTAACAATTCTTTACCAAAGGACTTGGATTCGGTTTTTAAAGAGTCAAATCGTAGACCGAACCAAAAATCTCGATTTTTTAAAAGACTAAACCGAGAACATCATTTTTATAATAACCGGACCAAATTGATATTTTTGGTTCGGTTTGGCTTGATTTGTCGGTTTGATTCGGTTTTTGCACACTCTTATTTAGGAGTGTTCAATTAATTTCACGAGACAACAGTCTTCTCCTACTACATTTATTTGGTTGCAAAGAAAACTCTTAGAGGTTGTTTGGATCGTTGAGTGAGTTATTATAGTCGATGGTTATAATAGTTTGTGGGTTATAATAGGTGTGAATAGTAAATACTATTGAAGTCATTATAGTTACTTTATTAACTATAAGTTAATAATAGTCGGTGGGTCAAACGTAGACTGAGTTATAATAACTCAGTCCACCTAACTCCAAGTTGGTGTCCCATTAAAAGATCAGCGTAGCATGAGTGGAAACGAAAGATCAATTTAAAAAAAAAAACGGATTCTAATGTCGGCGCAATTGAGAAAAGTACATAGCCTTGTAAATAATCTTATATTTGTGATAAAAAATGAACTATCTTTGTGTATAACATGATATTCCGCTTTCCCTAAAAAAAACCAATTTCGCACACGTGATATCACTTTGGTTTGTATACTTAAAAGAACAAAATTAATTGTTAGGCATGATAATACAAACAAAATAAGTATGCGACCAATAGAAATTTAAATCAATAAATGTATGCATGAGTTAATAAGTAAAGCGATGGCTTCTTACTCCCAAGAAGACAAAATGAGGCATTATGCACCTTCAAAAAGTTTCGAATTCGAACAAACTCAAAGTAATAACTAATGAATCGCATGACTCCACCCTTTGATGCAAAATTCCACGGGTAAGATGAGGCAAAAAAAAAAAAATATATAGATAAGACTTCGACAATCTCACAAGTAAACAAATCTTTCAACGTCTACAAAATCATCATTAGTAAACTATTGTTACCTGACTAGATTCATTTATCTTTGAAATCACATGAAGAAGAAAATCATTTTAAATCATCGGATACATAATACATATATTTAATTTCAGTTCGACTAATTTTTGTCCCGAAAGTTCTATCTTCGACTTTACATTTGCTTAAATTCATCGAGTCGTCCTCTAACAACCAACTTAAGTAATTATAATTTGAGATCAAAATTGATCAAAATCAACCCGATAAATAAGAACCTTAAAGAAATAAAATCAACATCTGTGTGATACTAGATTTTTAAGCACATTAAACTTCTGGTAAAGATTTATAACTATTTCAAAAGCTCTTACCATTACATGAATGATCGTATTTAAAAGGCCAACACCACACTAAAAGCCACAATCTAAATCAAGCCCCATATTTTTCGACCAAACCAAGCTCAACACCTTTCTTTATTAATATACTCCGTTAATTAATTACGAGACTTTAAGACATAAATTACAACAATATCAATATATTCTATTGATTGAAATTAACATCCAGCAATATACACCAACAAGAACATAACTCATTTGACATGATGTATGGATGACCAAAAGATCTTAAGTTTGATCTTCCAACCCCACATGTTGAGAAAAAAAAAACACCAAGCAATCTACGAACCACAACGTTGCATATAACACCCAACAATTTATTTTTTATTTTTTGATAAAATGTGGAAGTGGAAAATTGAACCTAAGACCTTTTAGTTATACATGTTAGTTGAGCCATTGAGTTATGCTCTTGTTGGCACCGAGCAATCTAATTAAAGACACAAAAGATGATTTATTGTGTCTCAAACAAATATAATCCAACAATAAATTACTGTCCCTTTATCTCTTCACAATCAGTGTCTAATAGCCTTCCATCATTCTTGAAAAAAACATTCATATTGTCTATTTATTTATTTTTTTTAATGAAAATTAGTATTTTTATTTTAGCAATTTCGATAAAATTAACTTTAAACTATGAATAACTAATAATTTTAAGATTGATTACAAATATAAATACTAAAACTATATATTTGAAAATACACTACCAAAATAAAATTGATCCCAAAATAAAATTGATTTTTAAAATGATAAAGTGTGTTTTTTTAGTTAAAAAACATGTATGAATGAGTGATTAACCCTTAAATTTAAACTTTTCGATTAATCCTTAAATTTATATTTCTTATTAAGAGTATATATTTTAACGATTCAAACTATATATATTTTGTTTTATTACAAAACTACCCTCACATTGCAGGTATATTTTTTATTAAAAAAAAATTTATAAGTCGATACGCATGAACTATGAATTTACTATAACAACAAAAACTTTAAATTATTGGTTCGTCTAAAAAAACATAAAAAAAACATGAAATTAATTAATAGACTTACTAATGTTTTTTTTTTTTTTTTTTTTTTAAAGAGCTTTACCAATGATTTATGTTGAATGAATTGGTAAAATGCGACGTTTAGTTTATGAACTTTAAAAGTTGGTCTCGAATAGATCTCTTATTTTAAAAATTTGTTCAAAAAGTATAAACATTCAATTTTGTGTTTAACATCTCTCAAATTTGAAAGTATTATCAATTAACTTTAAATTTTGTGTCTTATGCATTTCTCTCCTATTAAACAATCTTTACAACTTAATGGATCTTGTAGACAACACTTTAAAAACCATTAATATGATCAACTTGAATTGTGAATTGTGTAATTCTAATATGACTTGAAGTTTTAATGTTGTGACACATAGGTCCGTGAACTTTAAAAACGGTTGAACCTATTAGAAACTTATTAAACTTTATTACATTTATGAACACATTAATAAAAAAAACCATTCGACTTTATTACATTTATGAACATATTAATAAAAAACAACTGGTTGTGTCTAACCGTTAGAATATGTAGACTTTAAAAAAAAAAAAACAGTTAGGATATCTAGCTTTTACCCTTGCCAATTTTTTTTTTTTTTTTTTTTACTGAAGTAACGAAAACAAAAAGAAAGCCAAGTTACAAGGGAACGGCCACAGAGGCCATTTCTTCTTCGTACATAGCTTCAACAGCGGTTGGAATTTCCTCCATCCAGACGCCATCGGCAACACCATCAACGACCAACTTCGCCAGTGCATGGGCCAAGAAATTTCTCCCTCTTGGACAGAAATTGAACTTGCAAAGTTCAAAGGAGAGAACCAGATCAATTTGTTAGCAAGGGCATTATCGATGAATGTGTGTGAGTGCCCTAACTATGGAAATCAATGATATGGCTCTCTCCTTGTCAAATGGTTCAATACATACTCTTAATTGAAAAACTAAAAGTCAAAATATATTATAGTTCTTTGATCCATTTGCACGAAATACATTGACTAAACAATCATTTGGTTATACTATTTTGGGCTTTGCTCTAATTGCATTGATAGGTGAGGCTTACCGGTAACATAAAACAGACAATTTAATCTTTTGAAAAGATTGCTCTGGAACTCTTTTAGAAAATACTTAATCATTTTTTTTTTAAATTTATTTATTATCAAACCCCAACTTAAATGAAATAAGTGCATGTGCCAATTACGATTGAGCTAAGTTCACATTGTCAAAATATTTATCATATGAATCTATGACCATATGTATAGTTTTTATGTCGTTTTGGAATCTCTCCTTTCACCATCAAAAAGTTGGGATTTTTTCTAAACAAAAAGAGGGTAGGGACTATCACCATGAAAGTGTCATATGATTTGAAACTAGTATTTATTTGACTTCATTAAAGCAGTAGCAAAGCCATCAAATTTGATGACAAAATATTAGATTTGAATTTGATATATATATATATATATATCATATTCAAATCCGACACGGTTCAACAAATAATTGTAATTATTACTTAGGATATTAACAAAATAAAACTTTTATTATACATGGCTAGTAATAGTTGACATAAGTTTAAATCTCCATACTCTTGTTTAGCCGTTTTTTTTTATCATTTACGGTATCGTCACGAATTAAAATATACATTAAGAAAAAAAAAAAAAAAAAAGAGATTTTATTATTAAAAGAAAAAACAGTCCAATTATTTTAATTTAGTAATTATATTATGGTGGAAGTTTTGAGAAGTCTCTGTATTTGAAAATTCAACAATAAATAAATCCTACCATATTTGAAGAGAATCTTCCACAGTTTCTGAAAAAAAGGTAATTACTTTGGTGCTGGAACTGTACTGTCAAGCGTTAACATAACATAAGCAAATTGAATTAGCATTAAGCATACCCAATTAGACTAATGGATTTGAAAACTGATTCAAACCCCCAAAAAGCAAAGGAAAAAAAAACAGAGGAGAGAGAGAGAATTGCTTCCTATCGCAAAGCCCCACCGTAGGCTTTTTGGCGGTGTGCTTGAAATAATGGACGGTGACCGACCTTTCTCTCTCTCTTTCTTAGCAGCCAATCCTCACAGAGCGGAAATCAGCCAACCCATTTGCCAATTTCAATCCCATCACCAACCGATTTCATCCCTTTTCATGCTTTAATTTCTTTGTTTTCTTTTCCCATTTCAAATGCAGAACAAATAAACCAACAAACAACGGATTTCTCAGGTACCCATCTGGATATTTCATGTTTTTCAACCTTTTTCTTCTGTTTGATGGTTTTTGTTTGTGTGTTTTTCACTACCATACTGTTCATTTCATCTAATTTCACCCTTTACTGTTGTAATTTGTAACTTTGAGATGGGATTAATTGGGTTGAGAATTAAAAGTAATCCTCTTTTCTTCCCTCATTGATTAGAAAACAGATTTTTCCCCCTCAAAATTCATTCGAGTAATGTGGGTTTACCTGTGGAAAAGGCTAATCCTTGTTAATTTATCTTGTGGGGTGGCTTTCTTTTTTGTTGTTGTAGTTAGTGATATGCACGCCTGTCCTTAATCATTCCCTCCATATTCTCTCTCTGAATTTGTTATTCCTATTATTTATTCTTCTTCTTCTTCAGACCCGCTTTTCTCTGTTTGTCCTCGCCTTCTTCCTCTCTTGTCCGTTCTCTCTACTGGGTTGTGAAGATTGTACAAATTCCATAAGCTTCTACAAGCTAGGATTGGATCTGGGTGCTTGTTCTTTTCCCTGTTATTCATCTCCTTGACGTTTTGTTCAACCAGGTATTTCTATATTTTGGCTTTATCATCCTGTTCTCTATCTTATGCATTAACTCTGTTTATCCATTCGTTTTTCTTCCAAAAGTTATGCATTGGAGTTTCTTAATCAGCTTTTCATTTCCCTAAATCCAACAAGACATTCCCTGTTCACTTGCTTTGTTCCTTGTACCATTGGCTTCGTGGAATATGCTTGTCATAAATAGTTAAAGTATATAGTCTTTTCTTTCCTGAGCCTGAAGATTTGATTAATAAAATGTTTGCTCCGTTATGGTATATATCAAATTGAGGTAATGAATTGTCTAATTGCTGACTGCATAATTGACCGGATATTCATGCTCCAAAGAGCACGTTCAGGTTCCATGGATTTGAATTTCGAATTTTGGACACTGGGTAGATCTTACCATGTACTGTTGAGAATTGTATATATGCATGTCGCCTGTTATTTTTCTGGGCATAACAGATTCATTTCCAACCTCTGAGTGTTTGAGTCTCACGGTCACGTCTTTGTATAAGTAATTGACATATTAGCTCTATTGCTTATTGGTTTTCCTCAACTCTAATTAAAGGACTATCGGATATTTGTTGATTTTGTATATTTATATTATGTATCCCTATCCGTCCGGACCGTCCCAATGTATTTTGTGCTTGTAAGGTGCAAGCTTTACATTCCGTGAGGTTGGATTGTAAAGTAGTTGGATTATTCTTTCAACTGCAGTATTGATAGGGCATTATTCTCAAAAGCGTCCTTGGCACGTCTGCTTTCATTAAACATTATTTTTCCTAATGCAATTGAAGTTTTTGGTTTTAAAAAAGAATATTCCATGTATTGTTTTGGTGAATAATGATGATATAATTTGCTGAAGGAGATTTTTTTTTTCTCCCCATAGACTTCATTTAATCTTCCAACAGTTTGCTCTCAACCGGTTTAATGTTTCTAAGATTTTTAAAAAGGAGTTCTATTACTACTTAAAATCCTTTGTACTGATTATCATTTACTTTGGGAGAAATTGTTTAATTAGTTCATGTAATGTCTTATTTAAACTAAACCATACTACACAAAAGGTCTTATGCTTGAGAACATGTATGCTTACATTCACAAGTAGGAGGAATATTTTCTACACGAGAAATTATGAGAAAGGAGAGAGGAAAAGATTATAAGTTTTTCCTATGCTGAATAGTTTACCTCATTATGATTGATAGAGTGAACTAGGCGAGTAGTCTAGGATTTTGTAGATGCTGGTTTGCCATGCATCAATTGAAGAAGTCTCTGTGAAAGCATGATATAGAGCGCGTAGGTTTAGTTGGATGGTACGTTCTTATTTGTCCAAAAGAGGAATGGAAGAAAATTAGGCAAGCTCTATTCTTTGAAATGACGTTTGCTGCAATTTGGAAAGAAACTGGTGGTGTGAGTGAAGAGGGAGAATATTATGGGATAGAGCAAGAGAAAGGAGGAGATGCATTAGGGACCCAACTCTTTGAAACACACTAACATTTAATTCTAGATTTGGTTATTTGTTACTGTTTACACCAATAGGAAGAAAAAAAACTCTCTTCACAGTGAGACAAGTAGAATTGTCTCATGACTTTAATCAACCTTTTGGGGTTGGTTTTGTCTGTATTCTTTAATTTTTAGTCAATAGTCGCAGAGAACTGAATGTCAAATCTAATTTTATGTTGCTTATCCCACGAGCAAGTCCTTGCTACTTCAAAATGTATTTTGCATTTTCTGCCTCTCTTTTAAAATTAAGTTACTTTAACATCATTGTTGAATTGATTGTAATTGTTTATACCTTAACAGTTCTGCAACTAATGTCACTTGTGATAAGATTCTAACTTGTCTCAATTTAATGATCTGTTACATTTGAGATTACTTCACAATAACTTTGTCCCCAAAATGGGTAGGTAACAACAGTAGTGCGAATATAACATGGCTGTCTCCATGAGAGATTTGGATCAAGCTTTTCAGGGCGCGGGCCAGAAAGCGTATCCTTACTTGATGTGACTTGGCATATTTATTATTGGTACTTTTATGGTTTATATTTTCTAGTAAATCAAGTTTATGAGGTAAAGATTTTTCCTATGGTAATTGATAACATTTTCCAATATACCAAGTTTACAAGGTTAAGAAAATTAACAAAAAATTATCAATAACCATCGATAAAATCAATTTCATTAATTTCTTTATTGTATGATTTATTACAATTACTTCATCTCTTGCATTTGGAAGTTTCTATTTTATTTTCCTTGACAATACATAGCGGGCTTGAAGTATGGCGCATCGAGAATTTCCGTCCTGTTCTTGTACCAAAAACATCTCACGGCAAATTTTTCATGGGAGATTCCTATGTAGTCCTGAAGGCAAGTTGTTTTGGTTTTGTCTTTTACCACGTGCTTTTGTAATTTCATCTTCCTGGTGCTCTGACAAGATTTGGCTTGACAATAATTTTTTATTTTAATAGGTGTCCTTAATCTAACATATCGCAGAACATTTTTTATTTTTTATTTTCATGTTTCTTTATGGGCGTCGGTGACGCGGTTATTTTGTAATTATTCGTTAAACTTGATTTTGCTTGATTGGAGCCCCTTTTTATAATGGGGTTCCCCTCTCGGGCTTGTTTTTTTGTATGTCCTTGTATTCTTTCATTTTTTCTCAATGAAAGCTTGGTACCAAAAACATATCGCAGAACATTATTTTATGATAAATAAGGCGGCACTCAATCTTTCTGTACCGGATGCAGTAGATGTGCTTCCTTTATGACCATATCAAAATGTTAACTTCTCATGTCTTCTTTTGGTCTATAGTTTTTCAATTAGTTATCACGTGATCTGTCTCCCAGTGCATCCAATTTGATGAAGATTAGATGCTAAAAGGATGAAGGGAAGAGAATGGAAGTGCCTATTTAGAAATCGTAGCAAGAGATAGGATTTAGTTGCATTATTGACTTTATTGATCTGTTGTAGGCTTTTAGCAGACCTGAATTTGAGGACTTAAAGCCTATTACAGTTATCCCCATTCTGTTTGTCATTTAAAATGTATTATCCCTTTGTGTTCCATCTTATAAGGAATTGCAATCATTTTGATGAAGTAACTGCAATGCAACCTGCTATGACCATTAAAAGAAGAGAAACAAAACCTTTTGCTCTTGGTACCTCTAATGATTCCTGTATATTATGTATTCTTTGCAGACCTCATCCTTAAAAAGTGGTGCTTTGCGGCATGATATTCATTATTGGCTTGGTAAGGATACCACTCAGGTAAGCTCTAATCATTCCGTTCTTGTCTGGAAGTTATCTCTTGGTTTCCAAATTTAATTTTTAAGACCTATCAATTTAGGATGAAGCTGGTACTGCAGCCATCAAAACCGTTGAATTGGATGCAGCCCTTGGAGGACGTGCTGTTCAGTACCGTGAAGTGCAAGGTCATGAGACAGAGAAGTTCTTATCATATTTTAAACCATGCATTATACCGCAAGAAGGTGGAGCTTCATCTGGGTTCAAACATGTAGAGGCTGAAGAACACCAGACTCGGTTGTATGTTTGCAAAGGAAAACGTGTTGTTCATGTCAAAGAGGCAAGTCTAACCTTAGATATGCAAGCTGATAAGGAATTAGCTTCACGTTTTTTTCTTTTCTTTTCTTTATTCCATTTGCTAAGTTGTTCATTCCGGTGGCAGGTTGCTTTTGTTCGATCTTCACTTAACCATGATGATATTTTCATTCTTGATACCAAGTCTAAAATATTCCAATTTAATGGTTCCAACTCATCCATTCAAGAGAGGGCCAAAGCATTGGAAGTAGTTCAATACATTAAAGATACGTATCATGATGGAAAATGTGAGGTAGCCGCCATTGGTAAGTAACACGGAAATTTAGTAGTCATGCGTTTTCTTTCTTTTTTGTTTATTTCATTTATTATTATTTTTTTTAATAACAAGTTTAATTTCCTATGTTTGAAAGCTCATAGTTTCTATATTATTATGTCACTAATAATCCAGTCATGTCTATTGTCATACAGAGGATGGCAAATTGATGGCAAATGTTGAAACTGGGGAATTTTGGGGTTTATTTGGTGGTTTTGCTCCACTTCCAAGAAAAGTAAACAGTGAAAGTGATAAGACGGTTGATTCGCATCCAACTAAACTACTATGGTAATATGTTACCCATTTTGTTTTCTTATGATTCATGAGAAATCATGACCTTATCTTGTCACTAGTTACTTGCTACATTTTCAGTTAATCCCTTCAAAATAATGAATAAATTTTGGTGGAATATAATCACATTTGCTTCCAAGTTCTATAAATCTTGCTCATTTCAGTGTTTTATTCAACTAATTATTGATGTAGTTCTGATAGTAGTATGTATGTCTTTGAAGTGTTGAGAAGGGTAATGGAGAACCTGTCGAGGCTGATTCTTTAACTAGAGAGCTGTTAGACACGAATAAATGTTACATTCTAGATAGCGGGACAGAAGTTTTTATATGGATGGGAAGAACTACCTCTCTTGATGTAAGGAAAAGTGCCAGCAGGGCTGCAGAAGTAATTCCCTAGACCTCCCTAGTTGATTGATGTAAGTTTATTTGAGGACTTGATATTCTTATAAGTTATATCTCTCCTTGTTGTTAACAGGAACTAGTTAGTGGTCCTGATCGTCCACAATCACATATGATGCGTGTGATTGAAGGCTTTGAACCTATAATATTTCGAGCGAAGTTTGATTCATGGCCTGAAACAGCTGCTGTAGCTGTGTCCGAGGATGGTAGAGGCAAGGTTGCAGGTTAGTAAGTGAAGAAAGTCTCTGATTCATGGTTCTTTCAGTAAATCTTTTGATTTTCATTTTGGGTTCATTTCCCCTGTTGTTTTTATTGTATTGTTGACACTTATCTTGTTATTGTGCGACGTTCTCATTTTTTTTTTTTGGTTATCTTTTAGCACTTTTGAAACGCCAAGGACTTAATGTGAAGGGTCTTCTGAAAGCTGATCCCGTAAAAGAGGAACCTCAACCTTACATTGACTGTACAGGAAATCTACAGGTAAAGTTTCTAAAACAATCTAAAGTTGGCTCTGTTTTTTTTTTTTTTTTTTTAAGATAAGCTTCTGCAGTTGCCTACCTTCACAGACTTCTCTTAGGGGAATCTAATTCTAAAAAGTATTTGACATTCTTCTCTTCTTCATAAGGTTCTATGAACCATTCTGCAAACGATGATACAATAAATAATGATATGGCATAAAGAAGTAACAGACAACATGGGATGTATGAAATAAATTAATATTTGATTCACAATCAGTTTGAATGTAGGAAGACAAACATAATGACTGGATGTCTAGGGAAAGTCATTGGAAACTAACCAGCAATTTATTGATTAATAGACACGTGATTCAAAAAGTTGGTCTATTTTATTCTGCATCAGGATGTGTTCTAATATGAAATAAGTTGGTATTTCTATAGCTGTCCTTGACATAGAGATGCCTGTAAATATGGTTAGAAAATTACTAGCCTATTAATAATCAGCATAAATGATTTAGCTAATGATGTCAACTCCCTAATTTTACAGGTCTGGCGTGTCAGTGGCCAGGAAAAGCTTCTACTTTCTGACTCTGATCAGTCCAAATTTTACACTGGAGATTGCTACATTTTCCAATATTCATATGCGGGAGACGACAAGGACGAATATCTCGTTGGAACGTGGTTTGGGAAACAGAGTGTTGAGGTAGTTATCTTTTTCATCTCCAATTCCTTACAGCCACCACCTCAACACCCGTGTGGACAAATTAAAATGAATCATATCAAACTAGGAATAGTGATGTTTCGATTATGTCGTGTTTGAAGCATAAAAAGATTTTTTGTGGCGTGTCCGGGTTTGATTCTATGTATGTATTATTTAATTTTTGAGGAATATCTTATAAGTGCATTTCTTTCTTTTGAAATAGGAAGAAAGAGCTTCTGCTCTATCGATGACCAGCAAGACGGTGGCATCACTGAAGTTCCTGCCTGTCCAGGTAGCTTCCACTAGTTAAATTTTCTGCTAAATAAAGGTTAAATACATTTACTCTTAACTTCTTTGCTGTCTCTAATTGAGGATATCATCTTTATTTCGAATTGCTAGGCTCGTATTTATGAAGGATATGAACCAATCCAGTTCTATTCAATTTTCCAAAGCTTTATCGTTTTTAAGGTATGTGTGGGTAACTTGATGGAAATGCCTATAATTGTATTATATTAAATCTTTGTTTCTTGAGATAAAAAATTTATGTTGAATTATTTCCTGAAGTCGACTGATTATTTATTATTATTTTTTTTTATTTTTTTTGCAGGGTGGCTTGAGTGATGGATACAAGAACTACATTACAGAAAATGAAATTCCAGACGTGACGAATTCTGAAGACGTTGTTGCATTGTTTCGAGTCCAGGGCTCTGGCCCTGAGAATATGCAAGCAATTCAAGTTGAAGCAGTACGTTTCTCTAGCCCCATGGTGTTGCAGTTTCGTACTGTGCATACTTCACGCTAATATACACATTATTGTTTTTTCTTCTTTTGTTCCCATCAGGTCGGATCCTCTTTGAATTCCTCTTATTGTTACATTTTACATAGTGGCTCTACTGTTTTTACTTGGTGTGGAAATCTTATCACCACAGATGCCCAGGAACTTGTTGAGAGATTTCTCGATGTGATAAAGGTGATAGTTATCCCTTTTCCCAATTATAGTTTTTCTCAATTAACTGCTAATTGGTCAGTTTTTTTGTAATTCACCTTTAAGTGCTCGAGCTTTTGCTCTTTTTTCATTCATCAATGAAATCGTTTCTTATCCAAAAAAATAAAGGTGATAGTTATATGTTCTTATGAACACAATATTAATGGATGGTTGAGTTACTATTTAGAATATGTAAATCATATGTTGTTAGTTAAAGGATTTTGGGGAAATAGTCTCCCTGTGTCAAAGGCAAATGTGTTCGGATATAAACTTGATGATCTCTGGAAATTTCTTCTCATATAATTCCCAATTTTCTGCAGCCGGACTGTCAATCCAAGCCGCACAAGGAAGGCACAGAGTCTGAACTATTTTGGGATTTGTTGGGAGGAAAAGTGGAATACCCTAGTCAGAAAATTGCACGGACTAATGAGAGTGATCCACACTTATTTTCTTGCACTTATTCAAAAGGTGTGTAAACTTGCATTTCAAATGTAAAATTTACTATACTCTTTCATCATTAAAAGTTTAATTTTGTTCATGGCATTGATTTCGCTGCGGAAATGGTGGCATCTTGCAGAAAATTTGAAGGTATTCTCTTCTTATCTAGTTCTTGTAATCTTTTCGATAAACAAACTTAAACTGGTGTTCTTAATATCCTGTTTGAAAAAGAAGTAATGCATCAAAGTTCATGTGTTCTGTGCTGTATATGGTCAAGGGCCAATGCCTTTTGTTTCAGTTCAGACTTCAGCATGGTTATATATGCTGTAAGGGCATTTTACAAGCAGTTATTTCCAAAGTCTTTTCTTAAACTTTATGTTATTGCAGGTTGCTGAGATATACAACTTTGGCCAAGATGATCTTATGACAGAAGATATCGACATTCTTAGTTGTCATTCTGAGATCTTTGTTTGGGTTGGTCAACAACTTGACCCCAAGATTAAAGTGCATGCTTTAAAAATTGGCGAGGTACGTTTCATCGCGGTCCATCATGAGAATTCCTTCCGTCTGCTAATCATCAGGAGATTGAATCTTTACTAAAAATTTCAGGCCATCATTTACTCCTTGTGTCTGCTGTAATGTCTTTTACTTGTAGTTTTCTGGGCATATCTTCTTATTTTCGGTTTTTTCGAATTCTTGACAGGAATTTATTGAGATTGATTTTCTTCTTGAAAAATTATCACGCGAAACTCCGATATATATTGTCATAGAAGGAAACGAGCCACCTTTTTTCACACGTTTCTTCTCGTGGGATTCTGCAAAAACTGGAGTAAGAATTTTATGCTAATTAAGTACAATTATCTATCTATATTCCAAAACTCTTACAATAATCTGATTTCTTATTTTATTTGGATTTTCTTTGTTTCTTTTACTTATTTGAATACAGATGCACGGGAATTCGTTTCAGAGAAAGTTTGCATTAATCAGAAATGGCGGTACTCCTGCTGTAGATGTTGTAAGTGATTTTCTGATTCTCCTATCCTTTTATTCAGTCACTTTTGAGATTTAACTACTGGCTCTCAAACAATATTTTTTTTAAATTAGTTAATTGAATAAATTTATATTGAGCTCTTGGGATTAATGATAATTAATACAATATTACGAGAAGTCCTTAAACAACACATCTCCCATCTTGAAAAATGATATTTGAGAAGGCTTATCAGCTACTATATGGTTAGAAATTTTTACTCTGGGTCGTTAGCATTCTTTTTTTATGGCTCCATGACCTGTAATCAGAAACCGAAGCGGAGAGCACCCGCTATGTATGGAGGGAGGTCCAGTAGTGTGCCAGACAAATCACAGCGCTCAAGGAGTGTGTCGTTTAGTCCCGATCGAGTCCGTGTGAGAGGAAGGTCGCCCGCTTTCAATGCATTAGCTGCAAACTTTGAGAACCCGAATGCTAGAAATCTATCTACTCCTCCACCAATGCTTGGAAGATTATACCCGAAATCTGTCACTCCTGATTCATCAAGGCTGGCTTTTAAAAATGCAGCCATAGCAGCACTTAGTGCAAGTTTCGAACAACCACGACATGCTCGAGAAACTCTTATACCTCGCTCTTTGAAGGGTACGAGTTCATCTAAGTTTCACCATAGTTTGTTTACAACCATCTCAGTTTCCTCTAATTGAATTGAATTGGTTTTCTTTTGTGTTTCTTAAGGGAGCCTAGGTGGCTCCGACCCGAAACCAGAGTCGGACAATGAGAACTCCATGAGCAACAGACTAGGATCTCTTACTATAGAGGAAGATGTGAAGGAGGGTGAAGTTGAAGATGAGGAAGGTCTCACAGTACATCCGTACGAATCCCTTACAATATCGTCAAGTAATCCAGCTCCAGGCATCGACGTGACGAAGCGAGAGGTAATCAATCAATTATTCGTCGATTAAACCATGTGATGAAAAAACTAACAATACCTTCTTCAATCAACGTCGAGTCCTGATGTGCGAAATTTGAAACGTGCAGGCATACCTGTCATCGACGGAGTTCAGGGAGAAATTTGCAATGACAAGGGATACTTTCTATAAGCAACCAAAATGGAAGCAGAACAAACTTAAAATGGCCGTGAATATGTTCTAGATCTCCTTGCTAACAATGCCTTTGATTGCTCGTCTTCGAGTTTTGGTTGCCGGTAGCGGTCTTCCTTAGTTGCAACAATATCGGTTCGTTTTCTTTGGCGTGTTCTATAAATCGTTACTAATCGATTGCAGTAATACCGTTCTTCCGCAGCTGTGCAACTCAGAGTTCTTAATGGAGAGCATCAGTGCATTTTAAGCTGTTTCTGCTCCCAAACAAACTCAGAGATGTTCTTTAAGTGGTTTGAATGTGTCTAGCTTTCACTAGCAGCTGAGTTAGTTGTGTGATATATTCTTTCAAAATTGGTTTGATGTGAGCAATTTTTGTTTTTCTTATCTAATTCTTTTTTTTTTATTGGGTTTTGTTATTTATTTATTTTTATTTTTAAAAAGGAGAGAGATATAGCAATTACCATTAGTTGTATTGATTGATCATTGAGGATGGAACCATGTACAGCATTGTAAAAACCAGTCCTCTCAATTTTGTTCATTTTTAAAATAAAAAAATGTGTGATTTATTATTATTATTATTATTATTTTTTTTTTTTTATTTTTTTTTTATATTACTTTCCTCAAGTATATGACTGTGTTATGTTTTGTTATAAGTGTTTATAAGTTTTAAATAATTATTAATTATTAAATTTTTCCGAAAGAATTATTTTGCTTTTTTAATAACTGTATAATGCTTTGGAAAATTGTAACGGATGTCAATTAGAGTAAAATAATTAAAAATATAGCATTTTTTTAATTTTTTTTTTACAAATATGACAATTTCTATATATTAGTCTATCACCTCAATTTTTATAGAATTTTGTCAGTGACTATCACTGATAGTACCGTTGATAGTCATATATCAACGACATCCATTGATTTTGTTGTCATATTTGCAAAATATTTTAAATTTTGCTAAATTTTGGGTCTCATTGCTATTTGTGCAACGAGTCCTAAAACTTTCTTTAAAATGTATTGGATAAATTTGAGCCTTTTAGGTGATTTTTTTTAAAAAAAAAACTGTTGTATGTATATTATCATATAGTTCAACTGATCTATCAAAAGTTTGAATCTTTCCCCTCAAATAAAAAAAATTATAAAAAATAGAATAACTAATATCATAATAGTCACTTGATAAGAAACTATTTTCTTGATTTTTTTAAAGTGTTCTATATATTTTAAAGGGCTGGTTGCAGAAACAACAATCAGGCCCAATGACTATTACTGATGGACTTTATGACTATTACTGATAGACTTTTATTGATGGACTTCTATTACTGATAGACTATTATCACTACAAAATTCTATAAAAAAGGCTACTATCAGCGATAGGCTTCTTTCAACGATAAACTATACTATCAGTGATAGAAATTGCTATATCCGTAATTTTTTTTAAAAAGTGCTATATTTTTAATTATTTTACTCTAAATTGTTACAATTTCCCTAACATCAACTATATTTAAATTATATACAGAAATATTTTTTTAACCTTAATAAAGGTGGAAATGTAGCTATTAAAAGCTAATAATTTTTTCAAACGGTAAAGTTATTAAAGACTAAAATATGAAACTTATAAGAATTGGAACTTAAAAATTATAATAATAATATAAATAAATAAACATATAAGAATTGTGGGAGTAAAATTAGGTTTAAATTCTGCTTAGTGTTGTTCATCTTGTTGATTTTAATGAATTTTTATATTGCATATATATATTTTTTTTTGACAACATGTAAGGAAGGAGATTCGAACTTGAGACCTCTGGCGGATAGTTCATACATTATGCCGGTAAATTAGGTAATAGACGATATATTTTATGTTTTAGGGTATTTATAAAAGATATCAAAGACCTATCCATTAAACTTTAATATCTATATTGAACCCTCTAATTTACGAGTATATCGACGACGGATATTTTCATCCTTGCTTACGCCAAATCGATTACAATATTAAAAGTTTTCCACACGGTACTTAAAAGTTCAATAAAAAAAGTATATTTTGGCAAAGTTTTATAATATAAATTTGACATTTAAATAAAGATGGGAATCTAGATAATGGGTTATTATGAAGAATAACTTCCTTACCAAACAATTTATCAACACTAACCTCATTTTTTACCATTATCAATTTTAGCATTTGTCGGTGCAATCCTGGCTGAGATTCTTTTTTTTTTTTTTCAGTTTTTTTTTTTTTTTTTAAACTTCAAATTTAGGTATCTTTATAGAGAAATATTTCTTAAAACAATCGAAAATATTTGGGTATCTTTCAAAGTAACATTAATAAGTAATATTTCATACGCTTTTTTCTTCGTTATAAAATATTCTTAAAAAACAACAATGAGAATTTTTAAGGATGATCGGATATGAATTTGTCAAGATCTGGCCAAGATTTGCAACTCCATTTAAAAAAAACAAAAAACGATTAAAACACTATTGATACTCACCCTGAAAGTCCAATATTTAAAAAAACAACAAGAATTAGAAAATAAAAAATAGTTATAAACTGACTGGCATGGCGGTCCGCAACACCGTTTGGAGCTTGATTCTCTCCGTTCATTAGGAATCTCGTTCTCCCCGTTCTCTTCGTTCACGTTCGCATTAGGAATCTGTTCTCCCACGTTCGCATTTGGATTATTATTTAAAATAATGTCAAAAATATTTGGGGTATCTTTGGAAGCACCATAAAAAATAAATCTGAGTTATAATCCATCTTGGCCAAACCAGGATCACAAGATATGAGATTTTTGTTTAAATTGTTTTTTTGTTTTTTTTTAAATGGAAATCTTGTTGCAAATCTTGGCCAGATCTTGACAAATTCATATCCTCTTGATCATACTTAAAAAATTTCATTGTTGTTTTTTAAGAATATTTTATAACGAAAAAAAACGTATGAAATATATATATATATATTTTTTTTTTGAAAAGAGAATTTATTATTAACATCAGCTGCCACAAGGGAGGGCAGAAAATAAGTTGCCACAAGGGCTTACAGAGACATAGTCAACACTAGCTAAATTGGCTAACCAAAGGGGAAAAACATCCTCCCAAATGACAGAATCAGAAGAAGAAGAAGCAAAAGAGGCAATAGCATCAGCCAAGAACGACTAACATGAAAAGCAGAAAAATACTCAAATTTAGCAAGCAGAGCTTTGGAGTCATCAACCCAAACTCCTATTTCATTGTTGAAGGCTGAATCACAAGATAGAGCATTGATGGCCAATAAGGAATCAGACTCGATCACCACCTTTCGAAGACCACGATCAAAAGCTAGAAACAAACCTTCCCTTATTGCAGCTAATTCAACGTGGAGGGGGCTTTGGAAAAAGCCTCCTTTAATAGCTTGAGCAACCACAATAGAACCCTTCGGATCACGAATAACAATCCCGATGCCAGAATTTTGTAAGTGAGAAGACCAAGAGCCATCAGTGTTAATTTTGAACCAACCCAAACAAGGGGCATTCCAATGAAGAGGGGGAACTTGCTGGTAGATAGAAGAACTAGAAGCCTTAATAGAGAAAGACTTAGTAACATCATCAATATAATTCGAGATCCAACTAATTTTATAGTTCAGCTGTAATAGAGTCTGATTATGAACTGCAAGGTTCCTGTCATTCCAGATGGCCCAACAGATGACACAAATAATCAAAAGCTCTTGCTTACTCACCAGAGAAATCCAAAAAAACCAATGATCAATCAGAGGTAGATGTAAGAACTTTTCATCAAAAATAGAAGGGAGAAAAGCTTACCATATAGCCTTCGCACGAGAACAGTAGAGAAGAGCATGGGTAATGGATTCATCTTTCTTTTTGCACAAGGGACAAAAGGTGTTACATTCAATCCCCCTTTGCTTT
Organism: Herpetospermum pedunculosum; assembly: GCA_028017165.1. NCBI lineage: Eukaryota > Viridiplantae > Streptophyta > Magnoliopsida > Cucurbitales > Cucurbitaceae > Herpetospermum > Herpetospermum pedunculosum. Next base: position 4,291,737 of record CM051530.1, read on the forward strand.
AATCTCAAATAGGAAGGAATGAAGCCTTTTAAAGCCTTCCACATAAAGATCTTGATCTTAATGTGAAGTTTGAGAGCCCATAGGGATTGCCAAGCTTTAGAAGATACTGAAATATCAGAAGAACTTGAAGAAAAAAGTAGTGAAGTAGCCAGCCGATAACCACTTTTAACATTGTAAATCCCATTTTTAGAGTAGTGCCAAACCCAATGGTCTTGACTAGGCAGTCTACTTAACGGAATAGAGCGAATAAAGGAAATATCATCTTCATGAAATAGGCTCTCCAAGAGAGGAGCATTCCAAGATCTATTTTGGGTAATTAAACTGTCGACCATAATGTTCAGGGGATAATGAGGCTGATGAATAATAGTAAAATTTGGTTCTCTAGGAACCCATTTATCTTGGAAAGCCGAGATGCTATCACCTTTGCTAACTTGGTATCTGATTCCATGAGAGAGAAGATCTCTGCCCCACATAACACTTCTCCAAAAAAAAGAAGGAGAATTGCCAAGGCTAGCCGAGAGAAAATCTGTCTTGGGATAGTATTTAGCTTTAATCAACCGAGCAGAGAGGCTTGAGGGATTAGCCAAAAATTTCCATGCTTGCTTAGCAAGAAGAGCTTGATTGAAGGTTTCTATGTCTTTAAAATTAAGACCTCCAGCTTCTCTTGTCTTACACAAAAGATCCCAACGACTCCAGTGAATTTTCCTCGAATGATCAGTGGAACCCCACCAGAACCGAGAGATAGCCTTTGTGATGTCCTTGCAAATTCTCTTAGGAAATCGGAAGCAACTCATAACATATGTTGGAACGGCTTGAGCAACACTTTTGATCAAAATTTCCTTGCCTCCAACAGAAAGCATATTAGATTTCCAACCACGAACAACCTTCCAAACCTTGTCTGAAACATAACTAAGATCAACTCCTCGTCGTCGTGAAAAACTTGAAGGAACTCCAAGATAACGACCCAAATTCTTAACAAGCTTGACTCCAAGTAAGCTCTGAAGGCATACCTGGAAATTTTTACACACATTAGGAGAAAACATCAAGGCAGATTTAGCAAAGTTTATAGATTGTCCAGAAGCATTCTCATAATCAAGAAGAATAGATTTAACTAAGGAAATATCAGCAATTGAAGCTTTAAAAAAGAAGAGGCTGTCATCCGCAAATAGGAGATGAGAAATAGGGGGAGCAGAACGGGCTATGGAAACACCAGACAAGAGATTAATAGAGTGAGCATGAAGAAGAGATTGAGATAAACCTTCAGAACAAATTAAAAAAAGATAAGGAGATAAAGGGTCACATTGACGCAAACCTCTTGAAGGAGTAATATTGCCTCTAGCAACACCATTAAGAATGAGAGAAAAAGAAACAGAGGAAATACATTTCATGATCAAAGAAATCCAGCAAGAACTAAATCCCATTTTATGCATAATATTTTCTAAAAAAGACCATTCAACCCTATCAAACGCTTTAGACATGTCCAATTTAAGAGCAGCCAATCCTTTAGAACCAGATCTCCTATTCTTAATGAAATTGATACATTCATGTGAAATAATAATATTATCAGAAATAGCACGAGAAGGGATAAAAGCCGATTGAAAGGGAGAAATAATAGAAATAAGTTTGTAAGAGACATTGCATAGGCTAATCGGTCTAAAATCAGAAACAAGAGTAGGATGCTTAATCTTTGGAATCAAAGCTATGTTAGTGTGATTCAAGGCATTAATAGGGGCACCATTATTAAGAATATTAAGACAGTTAGAAACAATTATGTTACCCACAGTAGGCCAAAATTTTTGGTAAAACAGAGCAGGAAAACCATCCGGCCCAGGGGCTTTTGTTGGAAACATCTGTTTGAGAGCACATTCAATCTCCGCCCTTGTAAAAGGAGCACCCAGGGAGCAGTTCATCTCATCTGTGACAACCTTTTGGACTTTAGAAAGAACTCTGTCCATCACTGCAAGGCTAGGAGAAGAAGAAGTAAACAAAGTAGAAAAATGGTTAATAAAAGAATTTTCAATATCACTAGGATTATCCACCCACTGATTGGAATTATCAAAAATTCCTTTGATCTGATTCTTCTTTTTTCTCAACGAAGCTTTTTTATGAAACCACTTGGTGTTGCGATTTTGATCTGATTCTTCTTTTTTCTCAACGAAGCTTTTTTATGAAACCACTTGGTGTTGCGATCTCCCCATTTAAGCCACTCTTCACGAGATCTTTGCTTCAAAAAAATTTCTTCCTCATTGAGAAGATCATCAAGCTTATTCTCAATAAGACTAATTTTGTAAAAGTCGGGTGAAGAGGAATCATTATAGGCTAATTGAAGGGCATTTTTGCAATCATTAATTCTGAATTTAATAGAATTAGAAATAGAAGAGCCTCATGATCTTAACCTAGAAGAGACTTTATTAAGGACACCAGGGAGATTAGTTGGACAATTGGAAAAAGAGGAATGAGTAGGAAGAGATTGAAAGACAGAAGAGATGATTGACTGACACTGCTCATGATTAACCCAATGCTCCTCGAATTTAAAGGAGTGACCACGAGGATGAGAGAATCTAGGAGGAAGATTAATGCTTAAAAGAAGTTCAATAGGTCTGTGATCAGAGAGAGACCAGTCCAAATGAGAGTTAATCATAAGATGAAAAAGATCATCAAAGGCAGAGTTAGCAAGAAACCGATCCAATCTTTCAAAGGTGGGCCTACGATGCTTCCAACGATTAGTCCAAGTAAAAATGTTACCTTTGAACCCCAAATCCAATAAATGACAATCATCCACTGCCTTTCGGAAGGAGGAAATAAGATTTGGGTCCTTTGGGATTCCACCCCTTTTTTCAGAATTGGAAAGGATTTCGTTCAGATCCCCACCAACCAACCAAGCAGAGTCATCAGAGTTGTGTAGGCGTCTTAGAAGATCCCAAGACAAATGACGTTTAGAAGGTTCAGGTTGACCATAGAAACCAGTGAATCTCCAGAGTTTAGAATTTCAACGAATTGAAGAGTCAATATAATACTTTGAGCTGGAACGAATAGAAAGATCAACTTCATCCTTCCAGATAAGGCAGAGGCCACCACCAGAACCTTCATTAGAAACTGAGAAGAAACTATGATAACCGAGAGTAGTTTTTAGTTTACACATCGCCTGAGAATCGCTACGAGTTTCCGAGAGGAAAACAACTTGCGGATTGCGAAGGCTCAAAACCTCCTTGACTGCACGGAATGTCCTTGGATTACCTAATCCTTGGACATTCCAACAAATGATCTTCATAAGGAGTGGCGGGGCTGTTCACCAGCCACCGCTGAAATATGAGTAGTTATATCAGGACAAGAATGAACTTCAGAATCAGGGTCAATTAATTTTGGTTTTTTTGGATCAATAACAGAAGGGGATACAATAGGCTTCCTCTTTTGACCCAAATAAGGTAAATTAATATCCAAGGGTGGGGAGGCCTTGTGAGAAAGCTTTTTCCCTTATTTCCGGCCTGAAGGGATAGGGGAGGATTGGCTGTCGAAGGTGAAGGGAGGGGAATTAGGAGGGAGAGAGGAAAAAGGCAAAGAAAAGAGAAAGTCAGGAATAGGTGGGCCAAGAGGGGAGGGAGGAGGAGGATTAGCCGGGGAAGGAGTAGGTTGAGAGGAAGAAGGGATGTTTTTCAAAGAGGAGGACTGAACGGGTTTAAAAATACCTGAAGATTTAAGTGAAGTGGAAGAGGAGAAGTTCTGGAATCTTAGCCAAGGACCGTAGAGCAAGTTCTTGGGAATACAGACTGATGGATCAGAATAGGCAGCCTCACAATCTTTAACCACATGTCCGATTAGGCCACAAAAGTAACAAAAATCAGGCAACCGTTCGTACCTGATTGCAAACCAACTTCCTGGCTTCAAATTGTCAAGGTTAAGTTTGATCCCCCTCCTAATAGGTTTTGTAATATCTAAAGAAACACGAACTCTGAGACTAGGGCCCCAACACCTTCCCAGAGCATCCTCTTCAACATCAATAAAAAGACCAATGCCATTGGCTAGAGTTAAAGCTGTAGATCTTGTTCTGTAGGCTAAAGGGAGATCAAGAAAATGAACCCAAATTTGAATATTTGAAAAAATCATCTCAGAAGGCTTGATAAGAGGGTTGGGACGAACCAAGATTAACAAATTTTTATCGAAAATCCACGGGCCAGAGTTGAGGACCCGATTTAGATCTGTCAATTTTAGAAAAGTGAAGATAAACAAATTCTTTGAAAGGTTATGAACTGACAGCGAGGAATCAAGATTCCAAATCTTCCTAAAAGAACTTTGCATGGTGTCGTTGGTTATAAACCTAGGGCAAAGAAGTTTGCCAATTAGGTTAAAATCCAAATCTGTATTCAGGGGAGGAGAAAGGTTAGGGTTAAGAGAGATTACTGTGCTTTCTTCCTCAGCGGTTAGGGACATTTTCCCTAAATTTGCACTCAAAGCTTCTTCATCCATGGGGGAAGAACTACCAAGAACCACATAGAAGGAAAGAGGAATGGCGGAAAACGGCACCAAGATGAACAAACAGCAACAAGGCGAGAGGTGCAGCACAACGGCGAAGGAGACACACCAAAAGGGGGAAGAACACTCAGATCAGAGGAGAAAAACTTTCACACCATGGAGAGAAAAACGGAGGATAGGGAAGTTCCGATTTGCAAGTTCTAAAATTTAAACGTATGAAATATTACTGTTACTTTGAAGAATCTCGGTGCCCAGGATTGCACCGAGAAATGCTAAAATTGATAGTGAGAAAAAAAGAAGTTAATGTTGATAAATTGTTTGGTAAGGAGGTTATTTTTCATAATAATCTCTAGATAATCTATTAATAAAGGTTTATGAAGCGTAGAATTAAGAAAATAATAACATTTAAAATTGATAAGTTGAGATAGTAAAATATAAAATTAGATAATAAATTTGGAAAGAAAATATATTAGGTTAGTATGAGATAATAAGAAGTAGCACAGAACGATATTTAAACAGTAATTGTAAGATTGATTAAAAATAACCGTAATTAGTTGAAGAAAATATATTAGGTTAGTATAAGATAAGATAATAAGAAGTAGCACAACGATATTTAAACTGTAATTGTAAGATTGATTAAAAATAACCGTAAATTAGTTGAAGAAACTATAGGTTAATGTAGTCCTGGTTGCTTGGAATTATAGCTCTTAAATCGGAATAGCCTGTGAGTGAGAGTGATTTTCTCTTATAAAAATGTGATATTCCGATGATTATTCAGATTGAGATCATATAATGAAGCCAATCGAGATAGGTGAATCGTCGTCTTCTTCCTCTTCTACGGCGGATTCTTCCTCTAACGCCGCCGCAGTCGCCGCCTCCGCCTCTCCTATTGGCAGCGTCGAATTTACAACTGATAGTAATGGTTTAGAGAAGGTCATTCTCCGTGGCCCCCGTCGTAGTTCTGCTGAGGTCCGTAATTAATTCTTTAATTAATCATTTTTCATTTTAGGGTTTCAATTAATTCACAAATTATTTTAGGTTGAAGATCGAGTTCTTGCATGCTTCTTTCTCTTGTTTGAATCTGGCATTATATTATTGCAATAATCGAGTTCTTAATTCAAGAATAATCATTTCTTTTTCTTTCCTAATTTATATTCAAGAATTCAACATTTGCAATTATTAGTGTAATTATTAGTGTAATTAATGTGTTAATTTTGGTGGCTAGGTGTTTTTGTATGGAGCTCAGGTGATATCATGGAAGAATAAATTGGGAGAGGAATTGCTTTTTGTCAGCACAAAGGTAAATTATTATCAGGTTTCGTTTGATAACAATTTCGTTATCAATTATTATTAAAAATCAAATGATTATCAAACGAGGCTTAAATAAATAATTCAATGGAATGACAGGCTGTGTTTGCACCTCCAAAGCCGATTCGCGGGGGAATTCCAATATGTTTTCCTCAAGTAAGTAGTTATTAAAAATAATTTGCATTAATAGTGGTTTAGGGTTTAAGAAAAAAAGTGAATAATTATTATTACAGTTTCTGAACAATGGAATGATCGAGCGACATGGATTCGTGAGGACAAGATTCTGGAGAATCGATTTGGATCCGCCTCCTCTCCCAACCGCTGCCCCTTGCAGCTCTTCCATCGATTTGATTCTCGACGAGCAAGATCGATGGACATGGCCTCACAAGTAAGTAACTAATTATAATTAACATCAAAGTTCAAGAACCTAATAGATACAAACAAACATGTACGAGAACTTAACTTATTCATTATATATATATGCAGATATGAATTTCGTCATAGGGTTGCTTTGGGGTACGAGGGGGAATTGCGATTGACGTCGCGCATCAGAAACATAAGGCCGGATGGCAAGCCCTTTTCCTTTACTTTTGCTTATCATCCCTATTTGTTTGTTTCCGATATAAGGTAACGTTTTCTCCCGAACACACTTTTTTAAGCACTTGAAAAGTTAATATTGTATGTGATCTTCATGAATTGGCATGCATGCATGCAGTGAAGTGCGTGTGGAGGGAGTGGAAACGCTCAACTATCTTGACCACTTGCGGGAGAAGGAGCGAGTTACTGAACAAGCCGATGCTATAACTTTTGAATCTGAGGTTGCTTGATTAATTTAATTAATTACTCATCAACTTTCTTAATCCATTTCTTTAATTAATTACTATAAATATTAATTATAAAATGTGATCACATGTGTTTAATTAGGTGGACAAGGTGTATATATTCACCCCAACAAAGATAGCAATTTTGGATCACGAGAGAAAGAAAACCATTGAGCTGCGGAAAGATGGCCTTTTAGATTGCAGTAATTAACAATAATTTCATTTTTAATTTTGATTAATAATGCATATTATTATGATCATATATTAATTAAAAATGATAATATAGTTGTGTGGAATCCTTGGGACAAGAAGTCAAAGGCTATAGAAGACTTTGGAAACCAAGATTACAAACGAATGGTTTGTGTGGGAGCTGCTGCCATTGAGAATTATATCACACTCAAACCTGGAGAAGAGTGGAAAGGAAGAATGGAGCTCAATTTCGTTCCTTCTAGCTATGTTAGCGGCCAACTCGATCCCCAAAAAGCCCTCATGGGAGGCTGTTGATCGATCATCCACTAACACGCTCTCTCGGTTAGTTTTACAAACACATTTTTAAGCACTTCAAAAGTCGTATATTCTAAACCTGGCTCGGAGAATTTTAGCCATTTCTTTAACCCTAACTTGTTTTAAGTAGTTTTTGATGTTACTATTTCATTTCTTGATAGAATTCTTTGTTGTATTTGCAGATGATGATTCATTTTCTCTCCCTTTCTTTTTACTCCTTCACATTGTAGATGAAATTGAAGCCAAATTACAAAATATGGGTGAAGGCAAGTTTTGAGATTTTTTTTGTGGAGAAAAATTAAGGTCAAATACAATCAACAACTTTTAGGATTTCTTATCTGTTTCTTTTAAGAAAGTAATAATAAAGATGAAAAAAAAAAATCCAATGACAAAACTTTTTTTTTTTTTTTTTTTTTTTAATGGCCAAAAGAACATATATAAAATAGATATGGAAAGTAAAAAGTATAATTAATGCATCATTTTTTTTTTTTAATGACGGGTTGCACAAACAACAATTAGATATAGCAAAAAAATCAGTAACTATCATCGATTGTTGATATATGACTATCGCTAATAGACTTCTATTGACAAAATTCTATAAAAAAAAATAAAAAACTGACAAAATTCTATAAAAAAAAAAAAAAAAAAATTAAGTCTACCGAAGATAGACCATACTATCAGATAGAAATTGTAATATAAAAAATTATTATATTTTTAATTATTTTACTTTAAATTGTTAATTTTTTATTTTTTTATTTAATGCCACATCAGCATTTTCATATAATAATAGTAATAAGAAGAATATTTATCTTAGTTTAATTTAAGGAAACACAAAATCATTTAGAAAAACTTATATATAGAGACTGAACTCGGAAATGTAATTATTTTCCTATTAGTGACTTGTCAGTCCCAACTTGCAACTTTGCTTAAAATATTCTCACTTTGGTCTTATAATTTCAATTTGATATTTTCTACCCTCAGAAAATGGAAAATACTAAAATAGTGTTTATACATCGAAAAATTAAACCGACAAAAAGAGCATAGGTCAACAACATGATGTATCTCCCCAGTGACTATGAGATCCTAAATTCAATCTAAAAAAAAAATTAAAAAATCAAACAATCAAACGGTTATCAAATATAATTACTTACGAACCTTAATAAATGTAATGGACGCGCTGGACTATGCTGGTTTTGGCCGAAATAGTTGAGAGTTGAAGGTAAATAAAAAAAGGTTGAGGTGGGGGGAAATGGACAATGACATTGCAGAAGACAAAATGGGTTACGTACGGAGGAGCACGCACGTTGAGTAGTGATGGCATTAACTAACTTTAAGCATCATCATCATATCATCTCTATTTCTGGTCAAAGAAGCAACTTTTTTCTTTCTCAGCTGCTTCTGTTTGTATTGCTATACAGCAAAGTGCTTATACTTATAGCTTTCTCTTCAAACAAACTCAGTACTAAAGCTGCAACACTTACACTGCTGCAGAGATAATGTTGTAGCATTTTTTTGTTCTGTTTGTCCCACTTGATTTGCATCTGTGAATGACACTGTTGCTTTCATTGCCTGAATTTGGAATTCTATGTTTCCTCTCTCTCTTTCTCTCTCTTTCTTTTAATTTTGAATTGTAGCCTACGTGAATATAGGTAGTAAAAATTATCCTCAATGTAACGCTTCAGATCCAGGATTCGAAATTCGAATTCGGCACTTGAATGGCTCCGTCATTCCTTTGCGACCTGACCATGCTACCCACAAACCAATACTGATCTTTTCAGCAGGTTTTGTCCTCACTCACATGCTTCTAAGAAAATTAATAGGAGCATTCCTCCGAGTCAAACACGTTTAACTTCGAAGTTCTTATAATTGAGCCACTAAAAAGGGTACCTTGTTGGTATTATAAGTAGTAACTATCGATTTTTTAAGTCTTTCTTAACCATATACTTGCATATCTTCAGGATTCCTCTCATTCAGATGTTGTCTCGATTCATTTATGTACTCCTCTTCCACTCGGGCGTCACACTATCTAGCTGGACGAAGTAAAAAAAAAAATGAAACAGCCAATTATATATATACTAAAGTCAAATGGGCATCTCAATAACATCCTTTTTTCTTATTAGAAGAATCTGAATTGGAGAAAATGTGTTAATAATGTGAACCTGTTTTCTTTTTTTAATGCAAAACTACTTGAGCTTTAAACTTTGGAAAAGCCAATGTGGCCGTTTAGTTTCCTGATTATCACAAGTTGCACTTGAGCTGCTCATTGGGTCACTGCATTCTTGATGATCTCCTCTTTCTGATTTCAATGAATCATCAATCTCTCTTCTTCTTGATCTACTCTTCTTCTTCCTCAGACTACCACCAATACTTAGACTTAGCTCAACATCACTTCCTTCTTCTTCTTCTTCTATGTTCTTGACAATCGCTTGCCCGTCTTCGTCGACCGTGCTAACTCCGGTCGACATGTCCGTAGTCTCCTCTGCAGCAGCAGTAGCAGGCCTTTCAAGATCAAACCCTCTTGACATTATTCTCATGTTGTCTCCAGAACAGCTTCCACTTCTCTCTCTAGTAGTACTGATGCTAATTGGATCATTATTATCTCTCAAGCTGCTTGAAGATTGAAGATTCAAAATCAGCTTCCCTCCAGTGCTCTGCTGCTTATTGAACTGCAAATGGTTAATTCCTATTGAACTTCCCCATAATGAGTTTTGCTTGCTTTCTTCCATCAGCCTCTTCTGGACACTGTACACCCTATGGAGTTCCTTCACCTGCAAAAACATTATTCACTCTCTGTTAAATCATCAATCAACCCAAAAGTTTAATTATATCAATACTCTTAAATCACCCTCACTCGTGGAATGCCCAACAAGTTAAAATCGATACTAATTGGGGGAGAAAATTCTATTCTAGGGACTCGAACACAAACACAGAACCTCCTGCTTTTGATACCATTGTTAAATCACCAATCAACCCAAAAGCGCACCTAAACTGATACACTAGCACTCCCTTATGCATTTGATTTTAACAAAATAAAACAGAAACTTGAGAAGAGAATTCTATCAGTTATTTACCTGATTCTTGAAGACATTTTCATGGAGCTGCATTGTGTTTCTAATGGCATCAACATCTCCTTTTTGCAGCATCTTGTTAACTGCTTCTTGGAAGTTGTCAACTCCACTACTCATGGCAGCAGATGTTGTTGTATACAAGAATTTAATGTCCTGCAAATTATGCTGCCACTCATTCACTCTTTGAACTGTGAATAAAAATGTGTTGTTGTTGTTGCTGCTGCTGCTGCTGCTGTGGGCAGAAGTGGCTAGAGGATTGAAAGTGGGTTCAAGTCTTGTTCCCATGCCTGAAACCAAATGGGTATCAAAGAAAGATTTTAGACACAAAAGTCATTATCTTTGACAATTAAGCACAAAGCTTTTCCACAAGTGGGGTGGGTGTGGGAATTGTGTACAGCCACTCACATATTTAGATGAAGATAGAGTCTAGTTGACCAATTTTCCACTGTCTAATGCAAAATTTAAGCATGCATCAAGGAAGAGAGATCTACTACTTGTAATAGAGGACCCAATTATACTAATAAATACATCAGAAATTATATATATACTTTGCTTCTTGATTGATACCATCATCAATTTCTTCAGTGGTCCCTGAAATTATATTATAGGCTAGGCTGAGTAGTCTAGACTCTAGAAGAAAAGGGATTTTATGGTTTGTTGATCTTGGAAAAGCATAATCAAACAGTGAAGAAACAATGCAGAAAGAAGTGGGATTTCAACATAAAAAAAAAACTGTCCACTTCCTCTTGTTTCTTCCTCCTACCTCTTTGAATTGTCCTTCCCATGATCTATTTTGATGAATTTCTCAGAAAGGTTAACAGAAAGAAAACAGAAAACATCCAGAGAGATCACAGAGTTTGTTCTGTCTTGAAATTGGAGGACTTTTAAGTACAACCTTGAAAAGGTAAAGGCTAAGCAAACTGCTATATATCTGTGCATAAAATCACTGATATTGAGCAAAATCCCAGAAAGAATCAAACAAAACCATCCTAAAACAAACAACTCTGCAGCAAAAGTAGAAACAGAAGAGAAAGAATTGAAGTAAAATGAAGAAATGATTGACCTGAAGTAGAAAGAGGCAGGATGAGGATGATATTGATTGTTTCTTATGAGACTCATTGAAAATCTCCAGCCTTCCTCATGAGCCAAAGCTTTGATTCAATTCCTTCCTCAATCAATATAATGTCTCAATCTTTTGATTTGGTTTGGTTTAGTTTGAGGAAGAAACAATAAAAAGAAAAACACCCATCTGACTATAAAATTATAATCCTTACTGTTAATAATTCAGGTTTGACAGGCTGTGAAGAAGAAAGCTGGTTTGGAATGTGTTCTATAAAATTATATAAAGACAGACAGAGAGAGAGAATTGTAAAGTATAGTATAAATATTGTATTTTCTATATATATGAGGCTGGACTTTGAATGTATTGTTGGGGTTTTTGTACGGATGACCCACCCCTCGGGGGCCGCGAGGTTTTTTAACCCTCATCGCGAAAACTTATGTTTTTTGACTTTCTCGTGATAAGGAAGTGCACAAAGTCATTCGTATCCTTCGCTTATCACGAGGAGATCACAGTTGTCTCCTCGTGATCGTGATAAGCGAAGGATACGAATGATTTTGTGCAGTTCTTTATCACGAGAGAAAGTAAAAAAACATAAGTTTTCGCGATGAGGGTTAAAAAAACTCGCAGCCCCCGAGGAGTGGGTCGTCCGTACAAAAATCCGATGTATTGTTGTATCTTTGAGGAAGATCAAAGAAAAAAGAAAAGAAAAGAGGGGGCCACAAAAGTTTACATAATAAAAACAAATGACAGTCCTAAACATAAGCCAGTGTGTATGCATGCCTGTGAACAAGATATTCCAGACAGCTCTTGGAACCTTTCAACATATATGCATGAATGCTGGAAAGTTTATGCTTTTTTTTTTTTTTTTTTCTTCTAATTTTCTTCAAACTAATTCTTATTCTTTTTTTCCCCTTTTTATTTTATTGACACTAAAAAATTCCAATGTGTTGTTCTCCATTAAATTATTCACTTATATCAACTCCCATGATTTGGATTGAATCACTGTACTCAAAGAAAGCTTTAGCAGCTGTTTGAAGCGTTCAGTGGGTTATAATAGTTGTGAATAGTAAATACTATTGAAGTCAGTATAGTTGTTTTATTGATTTTGGGTTATAATAGTCGGGAGGTCAAACGTAGACTGTCCGTCCACCATCTTCAAGTTGGTGTCTAAATGTCCGCTTAATTTCTATATTTATCATTTTGATTCACTTAATTATATATTAATATACATTTTAATTTCTCTTTCCTACTGTTTAAATTGTACCATATTCTTCACTTGTGAAAAATATCTAGACAATTTGAGGTGGGGGAGAAGAGAGAGAGAGAGAAAAAGAAACAAAGTTTTGAACATTTCTCTCTGTCTAGTAATAATATATTTGAAAAGCTATGATTTTTTTTTTTCTTCTTCTTTTTGGGCAAATTCTCACATGTCCTTCAAGAGTTTAAGTTGAGAGTTATGATTACACTTTTGAGAGGCTTTCAATTTTCATTCTCTCTCTTAAAAGAAAGAGAATAAAAAAAACAAAACATATATATATATATATATATATATATATATATATATATATATATATATATATATTTTGTTTGAAAAGATGGAATTGTTATAATTTTAGAAAAAATGTTATTATGATTTATCCGACAGGTACTCGTTTTTTTTAAGTCGGAAGTTCAAATTTTTATGTCAAACCGAACATAGTTCATTTGACATAAGATTGTGTCATTGACTAAGAGGTCATAGGTTTCCTCGCATTAATTAAATATTTTTTTTTTTAAAAAAAAAATCAAATTCGTATACCTCATAGTTAAAGATTTGAGATTGGAAAATGGAAATTTCCTCACATCGCTTTCCTTTGAAAGCTACATAAAATATCTCTAACCTAAGAAAATCCATTTTCCCCAAATCACATGCACATGCCTTACTACTCTCTCTTCATTTTTATTTTTAAAAATTATATAATATATGAATGTTTTTTTTTTCCTACTCCATTTTTATATGTTGGCGTGCTTGATTTTTTCATTTACTTGTTTGGTATCCGTTCACACAATATATTATGATCATGTATCGGTGTTTGGGACACTAACTTAAAATTTGGTGGATCGAGTTATTATAACTTCGTCTATATGTTTGACCCACCGTCTACTATCATCAACTATACCGTGCCCTAAACAGCTTTCGAGAGTTTTTTTGTTTGTTTTTTTTGTTTTTACTAGTTGTTGGGTTAACAAGTTAATTGATTTAAAGGGCAGTTCATTGCTCAAAATCTTCTCAATCTAATAATACTTCTTTGTCTTTCATGGCTTACCGAATCGGACGTCCATAGGGCGACAGGCTGCTTGGCAACATTCCGAGCACAACGAAGTTCATGTTGCGCGTTCAAGACGCCTTCAGCCCCACCCCACCATGCTCGTTCCCCCGTTGGCCGCTTCTGGGCGTCCGATGCCCGCCCGCGCATTGTGGTTGGAGTGTGGCGGTGTAAGGACGTGTTATATAGTTATGTTAAAATTACTATAAAAAGTTTTGAGAATATTTATAGTTGCATTGCTCAAGTTTTGATGGTATCATACAAAGTAGATAAATTAAAAAATAGTTATTTTTTTAGAAAGGTGTGATGAGGTTGGTGGAAATTTTGAATGGGAAATTACCAATTGTATGATAGATTCTATTTCTTAAAAAAGAATGACAATGTAATAAAAGAGAGGAGAAAAGGAAAAAACAAAAGAAAAATTGATGGGATTGAAAATATATATAAAACTTTATTCTTAATACAATTTGGTTAGTCCCTTTCAAGAAGTGCTACAATAAATATTCTCCCTTTTTCTAAACAAATTAAGTTTAAATTAAGTATCTTATTCCTCCTATTATATCTATATTTTTATTATTGAGAGAACTAAAGTTTGATTCCAAAATCCAGGTTGTTTCCTCTCTTGGCCGTCATCATTGCCACATTTGTTTGAAGAAAAGTGAAGTGATTATCACACAAATAAAGAAAAATAGTTTTATTTTATAATCTCTCCTACAAAAATTAAGGTAATAAAGATGAAGAAAAATTATTTGTTTCACTTTGTCATGCGTCACCAACAAGAGCATAGTTCAATGACATGATGTATTTTTGTCATGAAATCAATTTTTTTTTTTTACAACGTGTGGAGATGATGGATCAAACCTAAGACGTTTTAGTCACTAATGCATTATTTTTTAACCTATTCTATTTGGTTTTTATGTAGTTTTAAATTTTCAAATTTACTCTCTCATAAATATATATAATAACTTATGTGTTTTTTTTTAGCATAACAAATGTAGGGTATATGATAAAATCCTAAATATTTTTTTTAAAAAATCCTAAATATTTGTTTTTTAAAAGTCCTAAATATATATTTTTTTTAAATCCTAAATATTTTATTCACTGAATATATAAGTAAATTTGTATGTTATTTATATGTTGCATTAACTCTCATTAAAATTTTGATTCAAAAAAAAAAACTCTCATTAAAATTAAATAACATTAACGTTTTAGAATTAAAATAAATCATGGCAAAATAAAAATAAAAAAATAAAAAAAAAATCCTAACCGAATTTTAAATTCTTGTGATTGATAAAAATGCTCACACAAACTTTAAAACAAAACATAAAATTGTTCTCAAATCTTAAAAAAAAAAATTGAACTTAGCTCAGTTGTCTAAGGTGTAAGGTGGTGTCCTTACTCTCGTATTTAATTAAAATATCGTTGCAAAAAAAGAAATGAAATCTTAGATTTTTAAATTATTATTTTTAGTTTCTTATAAATATATATATGATCTTTCACTTTAAAAAAAAAACATATAAGTAGTTTAACTATTGAAATAATGCATTTCATCATGCTCTTATTCGCGAAAAAATTATGAATTGATAATTAATAAGAATTGTATGATATCATTGTATTAAGTATTCTTTATAAAAGAAGATGTATTAATAATTATAATTAATTAAGGTCTTATCTCAAATGATATTTTAATGTCCCTTGTGATATGCATGGTGGTTGGCTATGCATATGGGTTGTCCATGTGAGTTATGCACATGCCATATTTTCCCATTGACCCTTAACGAGAAGCAATTAATGTATTTTAATGGCAATTACTTTAGATAATTATCACCAAACTGGTTGCTTTTGCACAATTAATCATACTTAACATTACATCATAATATTGACGTTATGTATTTGTAATACACAATTTTTATCATTATCTTATCTCATTTGTATGCTTCTCTCTAATTTTATAATAATTCTGTCCATTATTGTTTTTTTTTTTATTACAATCAATATAGAATTAGGAGAGATTTGAACCTTTGATGTCAACTACGTATACAAGTTATTATATTTGTTAGTTGTTTATAAAAATAAACAAAAATTAAATAATTAAATACAAATGTCAATTTAGAGTAAAATAATTAAAAATATAGTACCTTTTAAAAAAATATTGCAAATATGACAATTTCTATCACTGATAGTAATCTATCATCTCAATTTTTTATAAAATTTTGTTAGTGACTATCACTGATAGTAGTCTATTAGTGATAGTTACTGATTTTTTTGCCATATTTGCAAAATATTTTTAAATTTTGCTAAATTTGTCATTATTTTGGGTCTGATTGTTGTTTGTGTAACCATCCCTAAATAAATTTTAGTATGGATATTTTTTTAGTTATGTTTATATATATATATATATATATATTTTTTTTTTTAATTTATGGAGTGTAGTAATCTGTCCATGTTATTTTAGCCATCAAATCAAAGGTGGGAGATAAAAGTCAAGAGAGTTTTAAAAAAAGAAGAAGAGAAAAACAAGGAAGAAAAGTGATGTAGAGATAGAATTTGAGTGAATTAACACATATCATGTCTAAGACGAGAGTTCAATTTATATGAACATGTTCGGATCCGACAATCTAATCTTGCATAGAAGATTCATACATACAACAAGATTTTTGCATGTAACGATTTAACTTTCTCATTAATCTTTGATGTAGATAGCTCGATCATAGAATGATTCGTAATGATTTTGAATTTGATTAAAAGATCTATATGTTAAATATGTAATTTAAAATTAGACTAAAGAGATTCTCCCAGAAAAAAAGAACAATATTTCAACCATACAACATATTAGTATGAGACCTTGAGAAAATCTAATTAAAGGAGGCTTGATAAATGTACATGGACGATGTATATCAATGGGTTCATCGCATATTGAATTGTCTATTGATATAAATTATAATTAAAATTGGTTGGTACATTATTCAATATAATGTTTTGGAAACCACCTAATTAAATTTGATATTCACATTCTTCCAACTATTGTCCTATGCTATATACATACATATATAAATATTTAAGTGATGTGAAAGGCAACTTAGCCTTATCCCTTTGAATTCATACCCCAAAAATAAAATCCAATTGACTAGTATACAAATCCTCAATTTCTACTAACATTTTCAATGTATATTTATTGATTTTGTTTAATTAACTCATTACTATTAAAAAAAATTATTCAAATTTATTAACATTAGGATTGTTTTTTTTTTCACAATATGTAGAGCGGGAGATTGAACTTTTTTTTATTCGAACCTTAGACCCTAAGGGTCGAGTGCACATCTTTAATCTTTATATCAATTGAATTATGATCGGTTGACTTAACGTTTGACCTCTTGATAATTATGTCGTTGGTTGAGTTTTTTTTTTTTTTTTACAATATGTTGGGGGAGGATTGAACCTAGGACCTCATGGATACATCATGCCTTATGTTGATTATGAACCTATATTAGTTGAGTTATACTCACATTCGCCACTAGTATTGATTGATTACACTTAAAAATAGATGAATTATTATAACAACATTGAGATATCTCATATACTCTAATTGTATCTACAATTATTTCTCTAATATTTATTATAGTTGTGCTAGATTTGGGAACAACCAAAAAATAATAAAAATAAGTGAATTAAATTTTGGCTAGGTGGCAATAAATGGATGGAAGTTAGAGTGGGAGAGTGAGGGGGGACTAATTTAGAGGTGCCACTTGTTGAAATGGGGATGGAGAAACACAAATGTATTAATAAAAAAATCTAACTTTTTTTATTATTATTTACTTTTGTTCCACTCCAAGTCATCTCCTTAGTTATGCCACATTTCATCCCACTAACTACCACTCTATTTCACCAAAAAAAAAAAAAAAAAAATACCTTATATGAAGAAACAATAATTGCCATTTTAATGCATACTCTAAATTTCTAAAGTAGTCCCCTTATAGTATATAAATAATAATTGATGAAAATAATATTTTTCAATTCTTTTTAAGATAATAAATAAAAAGTGGACAAACGCTTTTTATTTTCTTCTTCTCTCCAAAGCATAGTTGAATTAATTAATAAAATACTTATCACGTTAAAGATTAGAGGCCTCTCATCCTCTTGTTGAACTTAAGAAAACAGTCATATATGAAGAAAAATATTTGTTGAAGATCTCACATTGGAAAGATGAAGAGACATCACTCACAATATAAGATACATGAGTTATTTCCTCTCATCGTCAATTGGTTTTAAGATGGAACTTCATGATATCTAATATGGTATAAGAGTCCATGAAACTCAAATGGGTATTCGGCACCATGTTCTTCTACCCTATTTTCGAATAGATTTTTAAAATTCCAAAGATAAGTTGGAATGGATTAGTAGAAAAAAAAAAGGAGAAATAGTTACATTTTGAAGTGGTGGAGAGGGACATAGATGAGAGAATGTGTTTGAGAGAGGAAATCTTAGGAAAGAAAGACAAAAGTGGTGGGAAAAAGAAAAAGAAAAAGAAAAAGAAAGGAAATAATAATAATAATAATAATAATAATGAGCAAATAAATAAATAAATTATTTATTTTCAAAAAGAAAAAAGAAAAAAAAGAAAGAGGACAATATCTACAAGGAAGCATTATAAGTGGGCAGTGAATTGGATTAGAAAGAAGCACGCTTTGTAGCCTAAGCAAGGCACATCCCCTTAACCTTTGTG
The DNA here is from genome assembly GCA_028017165.1 of Herpetospermum pedunculosum. Taxonomy (NCBI): domain Eukaryota; kingdom Viridiplantae; phylum Streptophyta; class Magnoliopsida; order Cucurbitales; family Cucurbitaceae; genus Herpetospermum; species Herpetospermum pedunculosum. The sequence continues at coordinate 4,310,000 of CM051530.1, forward strand.
GGCCCCACTCTCTCTCTCTCCAATTATCATTTCTTTTTTTCTTTTCTTTTTTCTTTTTTTCTTTTCTTTTTTCTTTTTTCTTTTTTTCCTTCATCCTTATCTCGCTAAGATTCCCTTTACCTAATTTTTTTCTTTTCTTTTGGGTAAATTTTGTTCTAGAAGAAATATATATATATATATATTAAATTTCCCAATTTTTTTTTTCAATGGAGGAAAAATGTTATATTTAGGAATTAGGAGGGCTTGGAAAAAAAAGGAGAGAGGGAGAGGGTGTGAATTGCAAATGAGTGAGCAAGTAGGACAAAAAAAATGTTAGATAGATTTATAATGGGTTAGGAATCATACTTTTATTAAAGAAAAATATGACTTCTAGTGTACAACTACTACTTCTACACCACTCAATTTTTTTGTTTTTTTTTTTGTTTTTTACTTTTCTTGAAAATTCAAAAAAAATTATTATTAAAAATGATGTGTTTTTTAACTTGAAAATTGTTATGATGTGAAATAAAATTGCGGCTATTGATTTAATAATTATATGGTAGTGTACTAATATTCATCATTGTAAATTACGAATATGAAATGAAATATGAACCTAGTTGTTGTAATAGCATTTATGAATTGTCTTGATTATTCATCTACCTTCCACCTTGACTATTTATTTAACTCAATTCGTACTTAAATATATAATATATAAAAATCTTTAATAATGTGAAGATTTTAAAAAAATGTATATATATAAAGTAAAGATGTTCAAGAAGATGTTTTTATCAAAGTTGATTGGACAACTTGTATATAGTTCCAATTTTACCAAAGGATTGAATACGATCAATATTCTTAAAATGATAGGTCAGTTTGATATTGAATTTGATAAAAGAATTAAGCTAAGTTAACCTCATTAGTTTACCATCCCAAATTAATATTGTCAAATTTAATACTTAGAAAGAAAAAGAAAATAAATATGAGACTCCTGATACTGAAATTTGGTATTGACTGTAAAGTTGATTTGATTGGTGGAACAAGTTTCACCTTGCAACACTTAAAAGGAAAGAGAGTAAGCTAGGACTGACGAGGAGCTTTCTATACCGACTCGCTCAAGTTAGCTCTAGAGAGAGAAACGGAGAGAACGAGAATTGAATATGGAAAGTCTATGAATTATGAAATTTGAATAATATAATTTACTTACCAATTATACTTGTGTCCTTTTCTTTATATAGGGATCCTTTAGGACTGTTCGAGAACCATAAAATATCATTAGGAGAGGTCTTTATGATTCTTGTAACTCTCGGTCATTACAAAGATCGTGTAACAGCCTTAAGTAGGCGTTTTCTTCAACTGACGAAGTTGAACCGACTCCGGAGAGGGAGTCGGTATCTTTTTCCTTTCGGTCGACCCGACCCCACGAGGGGGTCAGTCTTCATGATTGGTCGAGGGGCTCGACTCCTTCGTTGCTTGAGGAGTTGGGGTCGAGCCGACCTGTGTGGTCAACTTTTCTGTTGTTTCCTTCTTTTTCTCGACTTCTCCTCCTTGACCATACTTTATTCTTAAATTGATTTTTGTGTTAGTATCTTGAGATTTTATCCATAACAACCCCTATAATTTAAATACAATGGAATCAAATAGCTTTAAGGCCATCAATAATGAAACCTTTTTCCATTTTAATAAAGCTTGAAATTAGATCATAGAGATATCATAGTTTTTCTTCTCAAACTTCTTTAGGGAAAAAAGGTATTAAAGAAAAACTAAAAGATTATCTTTATAAACATTTGGATAAAAATGGTGTTGTTGGCATGCAATGTCATATACCTCAAAAAGTTTTATTTTTGTTCCTTTTTTTTTTTCCCTTTCATTCATGTATTAGGGAAACCAATGGGAAGCATACTTAGTGCTACCTTTTCCTAGGGATTAAGTAAAGAAAGTAACAATATTATTTTGGATTATTATTATTATTATTATTATTATTATTATTATGCTTTTTTTTAGGTTTATGATGTGACCCAAAACCTCTAGCAATATATACTTTGAGTTAGATCCACCATCTTTTAATTTATTTTTTTATAATTTGAAAAGAATAAAGTTTTATGATACAAAACAAGTTAAATCCAATTTTTCATATTTTAAAAAATATCTCTATAATAGTAAAATTTCAATTTGTTAATTATTTAACTATTAATGAACATTACTAAATATAATAAAAAAAATTATGTGACGTTGATGATGTTAATAAGATTTTTTTTTTCAACACATCTATTAACTATATGAATTGACGTTTGCACTAATAAGTTAAAATATAAGAATGTATATAATTTATTTGTTGAATTGAAATAAATATTTTTCGATCTTATTCATATTATTCAAAGCTAAAAAAATAAATTTAAACACTGTGTTCAGAATAGAAGTTTCTTTTTCTAACATATCCTTGTCGAATAAATAATTATTTTGTCAAATTATTTATTAAGGAATTTAGAGACTAGGAAAAAATTGATATATATATATATATATATATATATAATAAATACTTTTCAAAAGTTTTGGAGAGTGGGGGAGAGGGGACCATATAAAACATGTCATGTGATTTTTTTTATTTTTTTTTATTTTTCAACAATTTGTTTTGACATTGAATGCAAAAGTTTCTAGACAATTTCAATCACTTTAAAATACTAGGAATTGTCTACTTGTGAGATGGAGAGAATATCTAAAGTATTTTGTTTTAAATTTATATCCAAGTATAAATTTTCAGTATATTGAGAAGAAAAAAAATTAATATCTTTACATTGAGATATATTAAGAGATCGAGAAATCAAATTATCAACTAATCAATTACATAAATTTAAAGTTATAACAAAAGAAAATATTCGATGAATTTTTAAGTGAGATATAAATTATTCAATGTGACTGACACTTTCTTAATTGTTAGATGTATAATCGAGAGATATTTGTAATTTTATTTTTCAACCATATTTAAATGAATTTTAAAAATTGGGAGCCAATTAGAATAATTGGTAAGTAAGTGACACGTGTCAATCACCCCATCCAAGGAAGTGGGAGAGGGGGAAATGATTCTTTTCTTATTAAAGGTTATGTTTTATTTATTTATTTTTTATTTTTTTTTAATAAGAAAAGGTTATGTTTTATTATCCATAAATTAAAATGAGATCTAATTGTCCACTTTGTGATATGACATGTTTGGGTTGTTGATTCTTTGAAAGCCAGACCATTCACTTCACTGCTAGCTGCTGATTCAACAACCAATTTTTAGGATGAAAAACAAGGACTTTTTAAGTGCTTTCCATAAATTAGGTTGCATGAATTTTATTTTATATTATAAATTTAGTGAAAACTTTTTATTTTTTATTTATTTTGTAAGTATATTTAGGGTGGGGATTCAAACTACAGACTTATTCGTCGTCAACACATACACAACTGAGTCATGCTCGCTTTGACAGGAAACTCTTAGATTTGAATTTAATATATATTTTTGTACTTTCAAAAATATTTAATATGGTATGTTCTATTCTGGTCTCTAAATTTTTAAAATGTTCATTTTGAATTTCTAAACTTTTAAAGTCGTTCTATTTTAGTCATTAAACTTTTAAAATGTCTATTTTAGTAATTGAAAGATAATTTGTTTGGTTATCTTAATACATTATTTTACCATCTAATCTTGAAGTCTTGAACACTTGTGATTTGAATAAATGCCCACGTTAATATGTTATTATAGATACTCGAAGCCATATCGTCAAATGTTAAAAGAAAAAAAATTAAAAAAAAAATTAAAATTGTTATTTTTATAAGTTTAAGGACTAAAATAGGTATTTTAAATGTTAGAGTAAAATGAAACAAAACCAAAAATCTGAAATCAAACGAGTACTTGAAAGTTTAGAGACCAAAATATAATTTAACCCTAAAATCCATCTACTAGAAGGAGAGATTAAATGTGCAAAATTGAAGAGTTGAAGTTGGTAGGGAATATATTTATCCTTTGTCTCTCCTCATTCCTCTATGTTAGGAAATCAAGATGGGTTTGAAGAATCTCTATCCTTGGATTATATTGGATTGGATTTTAAGAATTTTATTTTATAAACGCTTAAATAGATATCGGTAAATATTTCATTATGAATAGAAAAATGGGACCGGATGTCAATTGAGACTAAAATAATTTAAAATTTATAATGTAAAATAAAATTAAAGATATAATATTTTTTTAAAAAAATTAATAACAGATCAATGATACGTATCAATATACTTATATATATTTTTTTATAGAATTTTGTTAAATGATTATCACTTATAAATCTATCCGTGATAGACCTGTCAATGACTATCATAAATAACAATCTAGGAGTGATTATGAATGATTTTTGTAATATTTGTAAAATATTTTATATTTAATTATATTTGTCATTATTTATTTTTTTATTTTTTATTTTTTGTGTGGGTGTGGTGGCTATTTATCCAACCAACTCTTAAAAGTATTTAAAATTATAGACAAATAATAATTTATTATTTATTTGAAATAATTTTATCAACTATTTAAGTTTTTTATTTATCACGTAATGAAAAGGGTATTCAAATTTAACTTAATAATTACAAAAGTTGGCATGTCCGTTTTTTTGTATCCTAGAAAAATCCAGATTTTTTATTTTCCATTCTCCAATTTTATTTTTTAAAAAAAAGAACAAAGCACCGAGTTTTTCTCCTCTTGTACTCAATCTATCCTATTTATCAAGATATTACGAAAATGAAAGGTTTTTTTAAAAAAAAAAAATGTAATGTCATTTATATCAGGATATAGTCTATGCAAATAATTGAAAACAAAAAAGACAAGACTTTATAGAGTAGATCAAAAGAAAGGGACATTTAATTTTATATTTTCTGGAAAAGTTTTAAATAACATAAAATAAAAATTAAGCTAATTGAAAATTAAAAAAGTAACCCATATGAAAAAGGAAAAATTAAATTCTTTAGCGTACTGATGAGAGGAAAGTTCCAACAACAAATCGGCAATTTTGTAAATAAATTAAAGCTCTTTTTTTTTATCCCAAAAAAAAAAAAGGAAATTGATGGATCAATTTTGGTTCCTCGTTCATTGCATCAGATTCGAGGTATGACTTCCCAATCAATCAGGACAAATTTAAAAAAGAAAAATAAATTAATATTATTATTTTTAATTTTATTTAAAATTTGACCAATAAAAAACAGAAAGCATGGGGAAATGGGACCAGAGGAATCTCTCAAATTTTTATTTTTTATTTTTTATTTACTTTTTACTTTTTTAATTTTTTAATTTTTTGAGTTGGGATTGGGACGAAAGCAAAGCTTATCACTTCTGGATCCAATATCTCATCCTCCATTTTCTTACAATATCCTCTCCACACACGTTGTCTTAATGTTTTTTTTAATTCCCTCAATTATTGCATTTTTTTATTCCTTTTCTTTTTTTTTTTAAGCCTGATTTTCAAGGATTTTTTTTATATATATAAAAATAATGTAGTTTTAATAGTAATTATAGCGGATATCGACTAAAATAATTAGAGATATAACAACTCTTTAAAAAATTTGCAAATATGATAAATTTTTAATTTTTTTTTTATTTCCTTATTACTCTTAATAAATAAAAAAATAAAAAAATGAGTTATCTTCAATCGACGTTCGCTATGCATTGAAGTGTCCCAGGTTTAAGGTTTAGGATTTAGGATTTGGAAATTTTCTGCGTTCACTATGCATTGGAGTATCATGTTAGGGTTTAGGGTTCAGGGGTTTTAGTTTAGGATTTAGGGATTTTAATCAGTGATTTTAGGATGTTTGGGTTTTTTTTATTCTTTTACATGGATTATATTTTTCTTTTCTTTTCTTTTTTTCTGCTATATTTGCAAAATGTTTTACAATTTGCTATAATTGCAAATAGTTTGGGCTTGATTACTATCATGTAATCAGCCCTATAGAAATATGATAGTTCTGAAAGTATTTGTAAGAGTAGGGTAGTTAAATCGTGTATCAGGACTTTCATTTCTAAGGTAACTTGTCGATTTTCAGGGTAAATCGTATATCATGGACACAATTTATATGGTAATTGAGATGGCAAATGTGGGGTACACGATATACCTTGAAAATTATGTTCATGGTATGCGATTTAACTATCTTACTTTTTGCAAATACTTCCGGAATTTCTATACTTTTTAAAACTAAAATTAAAAAAAAAATGATTTTGAATTTATTTAGTTTTTGGGTAACATTAAAAAAATGATGTGATCCTTAGAAGTTGGTGATTGAATCTGTGGAACATGGGAAGACAAAGGTTATGGTTGGTCATTATCAGGTTAGAGGAGACACAAAATCTCAACTTGATACCATTTGCTCTCACAAGATCTCTTTGCTTCATGGGAAAAATTATAAAATATATATATATATATATATATATATATATTTAAGAAAATGCAAGTTTGCCATCTGTTGCCTGAGATTATTTATTTATTTATTTTTTTTTAAAAAAAATCAATATTATTGTGACTGTGAGGTGTTGGGATCTTAAATCCAAGTACAAAGTTTTGAAGTTGTAGGATGTGGGCAATGTGCTTGTCTCAAATCATTCTTTAGGTTAATATCTTATTATTTATCAATGTTTTGTTTTGGTTTTGTTCTTCATCTCTTGAAAATAATATTTTTTTATTTTAGGAAGAATGAAGAATTTGTTGGGCTCATGGGTTGAATATCATAATAGGCCTTTTGCTTTGGGCTCCTTAAATGGATTGTATCTATATACTTGGAAGAAAAAAAACTAGGTTGGAATTCAAACCTCCACTCTATAATAGCTTACTAATATCCCGATCAATTTTTGTGGAGAGATTTGAATCTTTGACCTCTCGGTTGAGAACATATACATTAATGTTGAGTTATGCACAAGTGGACTTTAACTTGGAAAAGTTTCAAGTACTACGAGAGTTACTATAGTATGGATACTCCTTTCATTTATTGTCTGTCACGTCAGCATCATTTTAAAAATGATGTAAGATGTAAGGTCCACCGACATTAAAAAGATATTTATAAAGACAAAATCATAGTGTGAACAAATACTCGTGTCCTTTTAACTTACATTGAAATTATAAAAAAGGTAGTTGTTTTCATTTCAATAAGAACAAAAGAGAATGAATATCATTGCATACTTCTCATTCTCATCATCTTCAATAAGATACTTGATTTCCATTGCATTAACCAAACACACTCAAGAGAGAAAGTAAGAAGCAAAAGCATAAACCAAAAACTTGGGAAGAAAAAGAAAGGTCAAAGCAAAACATGACCTCATTCTTATGATAATCAAATCTACATAAGTGGAAAAAGGTTCAAAGCAGAGAACAAGTTCTTCTCAGCCTTTATCTTCCTTATCTTCTTCTCTTTCTGCCACAATTTTTATGGCAGTTTTTACACTGTATAATGTTGTTGGATTGTATCAATATCCAGTCCTTTCAATTTCACTACTGATTCAACATGACCCTTCAAAGTATTGAGCTCTCGAAGCCTATAATAAAACCACAACAAAAATGTTATAGATCATCAATGAAGTTATTGTGTACATTCTTTATGTTAGTATAATGTCTCTTGTGTTACCTAGCAATCTCTGCTCGTCTCTTGGCCTGCTCGGCGATTTCCGAAAGCTCTCTGTAGCTACTCTTTTCAAGGAATATACTGGATTTTTCTGGGGCTGGTTGGAGACCATGTAAAGTCCTTTGAGTTGCAGCCCATTGAGCTTCTCTTTCCCCCTTTCCGTAGTCTTTCTTCGTCGTAAAGGCGGTCTGGTTTTAAAAAGCGAAAACATAGTAGCAATTGAGTACAGTTAAGAAAGTGTTTTTAAACATTTGGAAAGTCATTTCAAACAGGCTTAAGTTATCGTCAGGTAAATGGTTGTGGATAACTTAAAAGTTAAAACTATACCTTGTTGTCTATTAAGTTAAGCCAAGCCTTGCCACTTAAGATATAGCGGATTGCAAACTTGATAAAATCTAATGGAATGTAGAAAATAACACTATAGATCCAAACTACACCAGCCCATCCCCATCCAGCTCCTTTTATCTTTGCAAATTCCCAATTTGCATATACTGCTATGAGTGTTGCAACCTGCAATCCAAACAATCATTTTTAAAAGAATGGATTACCAATATAATGTTGTATGCACTAACAATTTCCTCTCCTTACCAGTTGTGCAATAACGAAAGCACCCATCAGTAGCAAGCCAGGTCGTTCGACGTAGGACCAGCTGCGAGATCGAGTCACAAATATCAAAGCCTGGCTGACAATACTCACTTGTAGGTATAGAGCAGCCATCATTTCTTTAGGACTGTCCTTGATAGATCTTACACCAAATTTCTCCTGCATTGTACCATCATTTGATCAATAATAGAGACTAAAAGCGGGAGCGGGGCAAGCGGGGGCGGTTTTGAAAAGAATCTTACTGGGAAGAAGTCTGTCTCTTTCATTATCCAGAAGAATACGACAGTCATCAATGCCAAGTAACCTCCAAGCATAACACCAGTTGCAAATATCTCTTTCAATTTCCAGCTATCAGGTAATGGAGATGGCTTCACTCTATCCTTTGAGATCGTCATGATTGTACCTGTACGAGTAACGATTTTGAGAGATTAGTAAACAAACTACAGGGATAAGTATCAAATTTGCATTGAACAAAAGAATACTAACCATCATTTAGAATGGCAATGATCAAAACCATGAATGGAGAGAAGTCGAACTTCCATATAAGGGCAATAAGCAAGAAACCAAACTGTTTGTTGACAATTAATAGCAAAAATTCATCAACTTAAAGATCCATTATATAGATAGGATAAAAATGTATGTTTTTTTTACATACCACAATACGTATTGTGATTGAAACTGCATAAATCTGCAAAAAGAGGGGGGGAAAAGTGAATTGGTTAGATACAATCACAAGAGAAAAATGGTTAATAAAATGTATGTTTTTTTTATGGAAGACTGACTGTGTAGTTCTTCATTCTCTGGAAAATAGCTCTACTTGTAAGGACAGCACTGATGATAACACTCAAGCCTGGCTCTGTGAGAACAATATCAGAAGCACCTCTAGCAGCATCGGTAGCATCAGCAACTGCAATTCCAATGTCGGCCTTCTTCAGTGCAGGAGCATCGTTCACACCGTCTCCGGTCATTCCACAAATATGTTTCCTCTCCTGCAACTTCTTCACGATCTCATACTTGTGCTCTAAAACATTCACAAATATGTTTCATGGTTATACAAATTAAATGAAACTTTCAGTAAGTAGTGATTGAAGATCAATCTCACCTGGAAAAACTCCAGCAAACCCATCTGCCTTTTCAATTAACTCTTCTACAGGGAGGCCTGCAATGCTTTCATCCTTGTGTTGTCCAAGTAATGATGCAGAAGGGTACATGTTAGTCCCCATTCCGAGTCTTCGACCGGTCTCTTTCGCAATGGCTAGCTGATCACCTAGATTGAACATGGAACAATTGAGAGATAAGAGACAAAATAAGCAAAGAAACAAGAATGTGAGATAGTTGAATTTACCTGTAATCATCTTGACATTGACACCTAGATTGAGAGCTCTTTTGATGGTTTCTCCACTGTCATGCCTTGGAGGATCAAATAGAGGCAATAAACCAACAAACTGCCATGGACTTCCTGGACTTTCTTTTCTTTTCTCAGGTACTTCCTGAAGCAATGTTACAAAACACAACGATTAGAAAATTGTCTTCCCCAAATTAAGTTTGATTCAGATTCATTGAACATGATTATAACCTGTCTTCCGACCGCCAATGAGCGAAGGCCGCGTTCAGCAAATTTGTCGATAACAGCATGAGCCTTCTTCTTGACATCCTCCTTGCAGTTGCAAAGCGTTAAGATCTGTATGCACAAATTCATTATAAGAAGACAACATTTGAGGATCTTCAATGAAACAAACCAATAGGAAAGTTAAGAGTACCTGCTCTGGTGCACCTTTGCTTGCTCGATGCCAATTATCATTCGAATCAATGTAAGTTAATGCAGTTCTCTTATCCACAGGATTGAATGGGAGGAAGTGCACTTCTCTAATGCTTGCTCGTGCCTACATCATTACGATCATGTCAAATACCGAGGGTAAATATCATTATATATACTGAAGCAACCAATAGTATTCAGGAAGAAGAAGAAAAGCCTACCTCCTTAGGATCAGCTAGCATTCCTACAATAGCAGCATCAATTGCATCTTGATTTTCGATTCGAGAAGCCCTTGCAGCAAGCAATATGACATGCTGTTTATCCACACCCTTAGCAAAAACCTCAACCAAATTTATATCAACACTAAGCTTGTTTAGAGTCAATGTTCCTGTTTTATCACTGCAAAGGACATCCATCCCAGCCAACTCTTCAATGGCAGTCATACGCTTGGTGATGGCGCCTTGTTGGGATAGCTTGTGAGATCCAATAGCCATTGTCACAGACAGGACAGTCGGCATGGCAATCGGTATTCCACCGATCAAGAGAACGAGAAGATTGTCGATTCCATCGCGGTATTTCCGGCGTTGAATTGGGTACATGACAATGATCTCAATCAGCATTCCTAGAGCAATGGAACAAATACAGAAATTCCCAATTGCTGTGAGCACCTTTTGGAAGTGGCCAACTTGGTGGGTGCTGTCTACAAGATGTGCTGCTTTTCCAAAGAAGGTATGGACACCAGTGGCAATGACAACAGCTTCAATTTCTCCTTGTTTGCAAGTGGAACCAGAGAAGATTTCATCTCCAGGATGTTTGGTAACAGGAAGTGATTCTCCAGTCAATGCAGATTGATCAACTTTCAAAGGATCGCCCTCGAGAAGCCGAGCATCAGCAGGGATAATATCTCCCAACTTTACACTAACAATATCTCCTGGAACCAAAATTGCAGCATCCTGCTCACTCCATTTGCCATCCCTCAGCACCTGCAAATTCATCAAATACGTCTTAACCCATCAACTTAAATTTTTTGGTTTAGTGACGATTTAACATGGTATTAGAACATATGGCAAGGAGTTCGTTCGAACCCCTGTAATGTCATTCTACAAATTTTCAAGCCTACAAGTGTGGTGGAGTGTTTTAAGTATTGATATAATTAAATTTACCATAACCCACCAGCTTAAACTTTTGGGTTTAGTGATGATTTAACATGGTATCAGAACAGGAAGTCAAGAGTTCATTCGAACTTCCGTAATGTCAAGCCCACAAGTGAGGGGAGTGTTATAAAACTCGAGGATAAAGTGTTGAAGCAGTGAAACATATTTCCAAGACACACCTTAGTTTTAGGGGCAAGGCCAGCCATGAGAGCAGCAGCAGCATTACCAGCATTATTTTCCTCAATGAAACTGATAGTTGAGTTGATGACCAATAAACATATAATTCCCACAAAGTCTTCCCAATCTGGTGGCTTTCCACCACCATTTGCCAAAGCAATTGCCATAATTGCTGCAGCTTCCATAACCCATGACAGAGGATTCCACATGAACCCCAAAAACTTTAGTATTTTGCTTTCCTGATCACACAGTCAATTAAGCAAATCATTAAGATTAAGATTAAGATTAATTAAATTACATTATTTGATCATTATAGTCAACAAGAACATACCTTTTTCTCTTCTAATTTGTTGGGACCGAATAATTGGAGTCTGTTTTCTCCCTCCTGAGTTGACAGACCTTCGGGTCCACATTTCAATTGTTCAAACACTTCCGCAATTGGTACTTTCTCCTGTAATTGCATTTAAACGTGAGAAATTGTAACAAATATCAATTTAGAGTAAAATAATTAAAAATATACCACTTTTTTAAAAAAATTGCGGATGTCAAATTCTATATTGAATTTTTTCAGTAATAATAGTCATCAGTGATAGGAGTCTATCAATAATAGTCATAAAGTCTATCAGTAATAGTAAAAAAGTCTATAGTGATAATTACTGATTTTTTTGTCATATTTGTAAAAGGTTTTAAACTTTGCTAAATTTGTAATTATTTTTGGCATGATTGCTATTTCTGCAATCAGCCCTTTAAATATGACATTATTTAATTTATTCTCATCCATATTAACTAAAATTGTGTATAATGTTCTTCGTTTATCCGTTTGATAACCATTTGATTTTTTAAAAATTAAACCTATAAACTTTTATTTTACTACCTTGCTTTGTTTTATTATCTATTTTGTAGCATTGTTTTCAAAATCTAAACTAGATTTTGAAAACTAAAAAAAGATTGTTTTTAGAAAGTAGTTTTCGTTTTTTAAATTTGGCTAGCTAATGTTTTTTTTTTTAAAAATGAGAATCACTATTAAAAAAGATGAGATTAACAAACACAATTTTTTTTAAAAAAAAATCAAATAGTTATTAAAAGAGTCATTAATTGTTAATGGGTTGTCAACAAAAATATAGTTAACCGACATAATGTATGAACTATGAGCTAAAAGTCTCAGGTTCATATCCCTTTTCCTATGTTGTAAAAAAAAAAAAAAAAAAAAAAAATTATTGACAATACGTGGGATGTGAGAATCAATCTTCTAACATTTTAGTCATTAATTTGTACATTATGTCAGAGTTACGTTCATGTTAATTTTTCTTCTTACTCATTGGATAATAATAATTATAAATGGAAAACAAGATGTTTGCTTTATAATTATTTAATTATTTTGGTACATATTGTAAATAAATTATGAGAAAGGCAAAGTCAAAGTGTTTCCCCAATTGAATAAAAAGGTTGTATTTGGAACCGGGAAGCTGGAACAGGCACATACGGTACACAGGGTTATATGTATTATGTATATCCTTCTTCAGGAACACAATTTAGATTTCCAAAGGATATTAAATATAAATAATAAGACATGGGAGGGCAAAAGAGGAAAAAAAATAGTCAACCCATAATTGTATTAATTTTTAGATAAATTATAAGTATCATTCTCAACTTTCAAATTTGTGTCGAGGATTTCACATCCGTAAAATGAAAGTACCTCACTCACAATATAAGATACATGAATTATTCTTCTCATTAACGATTGGTTTTAAGTTGAAATCCATTTCTTTTAATAATATGTATATAAAATATCTCTAAATTTTAAGGGGCGTGTGAAGAAATAGCAACGTGAACTGGACTTTTTTTCTTTTTTTTTTGTTCTTCGCGCCATTTTTTTTTGGTTGGAAAAAAAAAAAAAAACAAATAACGATTTTCATATACTTTCAAGTTTCATGCATGCATGAAATATAATAGGATGACGATGATATAGGATGCTTTTATTTCAACCTTTCAATAATTTCAAATTTAATTCAAAAAAAATTTAGAACTAATTCAAATTCTCTAGAGTCTTGAGAATCAAGACAAGAAAAACCAATTAATCAAGGTTTCGATAATCAATTTTTTTCAAAAAAAAAAAAAAATTAAACTTATAAACACTCTTTTTCAGTTTCCACCTATATTTTTTTTTAGTTATCTTCTTGTTTTTCATTTAGAATGAGATGTATATATACAACATAAAGTCTAAACCTAATTTTCAAAATACATATGGCGGAATAAGATAAATGCTAATTAAACACTATATATTTATTAACATAGATAATTCTCTAATATTCTCACTGAAGTTGGAGTATGAAGAATCACGTATGCTCAACTTGAAAATAAGGTGAGAATAAGATAAAAAAATTATAGAGAAAAAAATCTGCCGCCTCTAAAACGCGAGTCTATATATTCAACTTTATTCTCTAAGTTATCTATTTTTACCCGTGTTTTTGAAATCCAAGTTAAATTTTGAAAAAAAAAAAAAACAACTTTCCCTTAAGAAAACTTCTTTAAAAAAAAAAACACCAAAGTGCTGCAAAGTGGTGAAAATAAAAGAAATCTCGAATACAGAATGAAAGATGCGCAATCACTTGAAACTAAAAGCACTTTCTAAATTAGTAATGTATGAATCTGACTTTAAAATTTGAAGAAAAATAGAGGGAAGAAAGATACGAACATACCAGGTCAACAGTTTCATTCTTGATCTCTTCGAGACTGAGTTTTCCGGCCATATTTTTCTTAATCTCCGATGATCGAGATTTTTTCTTCTAATTCAGTGCTTAATTAAGAAACACGAATTTAATTAATAAAGTGAAATTAAGAGAAAGAAAAGTAGGGATTGAAATTTATGGAGCTTCTGATTTTTTTTCTCACACTCTGCTTCTCCTTTTATACAAATATAATACGGCTACTCACATTTCCCAATCTTTTTTTTTTTTTTTTTTTTTAGTCCAAACGGTTGAAGCTTCAGTGGCACTTGGAAAACTGATATTTTTTTTTAATTGTTTAGACTTTTTAATATTATATTGGTTTATTATTTTGGCTCCAAAAAAAATTGTCCCTTATCTTAATTTTTCTTTTAACAAATTAATAACGTGACGAGTGATGTCAACATGTATTTAACTATATACGTTGAAGACGAGTAATAGGTAAGTAAATATTAAGTGACAACATAATATATCATGAATGGAAATTGTTACTTTTCGAAAATTTTGAAACAAAAATGATTAAATTTTTTAACTTCAAATAGTGTGAAATAGATATTTTGAAAATTTAGGAACTAAAATAAAACAAACCTAAAACAAGAAATTTGTATTTAAACTTATTATATTTTAATTTCTTCCTTTTAAAATGTTATGGTTTATTTTTCGTTGGTCATTTTAAAATAAAATTTTGTCCTTATGTATGTTCAAATATATATGTAGGAAAGTGTCATTTATTTGGACAAAGGATCTTTTGCCTGCAAATAAAAGGTCGACGCGGTCTCTGTCCGTTGCACTGATGATTCATGACGGGCGTCGGAGAAGTGACCAAAGTGAGTGAGGATTAGAGTGTGAGAGTGTCTTATCTCTCTAGCGTTCTTAATTGAATTTTCTTAATAAATTCGTTTTCTTCAAAGTATTTGGTTATTCCCTAATTTTGGTATACCATATATATCCTTGAATTTCAATTGAATTGAATTTAGATTTGATGCCCTCATGTCTATCAATTTTGACCCTAAACTTGACCGGTTGTATCAATTTCAACACTAAACTTTCAATTTCATCAATTTAAACCTTAAATTTGAATAAATGTATCCATTTATACATTCGATTAAGTTTTCGTTTCAATCACCGATAAAAATCTCACATGTTCATGAAATTACGAACCCAAAGTCAAGTTTTATTTTTTTATTTTTTTAAAAGAATAACAAACAAATATCCATCATAAACCAAAACATGTGAAAAAATAATTTACGGTGTTTGAAACAAAAATATGATTGATGGTATAAATTGATACACGTATCCAATCTTTGAGGTTTAAAAGGATGAAATTAAAATTTTAGAGGGCTAATATTGATGCAATGTTAAATTTATGGTCAAAATTGATTTTTTTTTTCAAAAAAAAATATAAAAGTCTCCTCTCTACTTCAACTTTATTCTCTATGTTATCTTACAAAAAAAAAAAAAAAAAAAAAAAAAACTTTAATTCTGTATGTAGATATCTACTCTAGTAACAAAATAAATACCAAAAAGAATAGAGCTTATTATACCTCTGGTAAGCAATGAATCCTTCCTACTAACTAAAGTTCTATATCACTTAAACTTTGACATTTGTTGTTTAAAAAAATATATACTTCTCTACTTCAATTTGATTTTTCTTCTCTATCTACATATATTTACTATACTATTGCTAACCAAATAAATACTACAAGAATAATACTTATCTGTCCATCGATAATTAATTAGTACGAATATTCCTACTAACTATTACTTAAATTTTAATACCTTCTTTCTAATTTTTCTATATATTTTTCTCTTCTATTTATAAGAACGCAAAGTTAGTCGTATATTATTTATCAATCCACAGGTAAATTGTATATTAATCAAAATACATGTCATTTATACAAAACGATTAAAAGTGTCTTATTCAATGTCCCATGATTAAAATACAATACATACACCGATGAAAAATTCAGAAAGTTGAACACAAAACAAATAGGGCTGGTTGCACAAATAGCAATCAGGCCCAAACTAATTGCAAATTTAGCAAACTTTAAAATGTTTTGCAAATATGGCAAAAAAACCCGTTTCTATCACTGATAGACTTTATTATATCACTGATAGACTTCTATCAGTGATAGACTATTATCTCTGAAAGACTATTATCACTGACAAAAATCTATAAAAAGCTGAGGTGATCAGCGATAGACTTCTATCAGTCATAAGATATCAGCGATAGAAATTGCTATATCCGCAAAATTTTTAAAAACATGCTATATTTGCAAACAATAAGTCTTAAATTGTCATTTACTACAATTTCCCAAACAAATATGCAAAGTTAAAATAAAATTTAAACTAAAAATATAGTTGAACTATCGTTATAATTTTGTACATTTTTATTTATTTGTTTTTTTATAATTTATTTTTATGTTCGGACATTTTAGAATAATTTCAACTTGCTTTTTGTTTCTCAAATTAGAGATAATGAATAGTAATAATATTGGAGAATGTTGAGGATCTCACATCGAAAAAATAAACGAAGCTCACTCACAAAATAACATACATGAGTTACTCTTCCTATTACCAATTGGTTTTAGAATGAAACTCTATGATATCTAGCTAATATGATATCAGAGCCCACGAAGCCCAAACGGGTATTCCATAAAAAAATGGGATCCGACTCAAGATGGTGAACCCAAAGAGACACCGTCTGGATCATGTTGAGGATCCCACATCGAAAAGATGAAGGGAACTCGAGAATACAATAATCATTTTTTTTTTTCTATTTTAAGAAAGCATCAAATTGATTTTAAAAATAATTTAGGGAAGAAGTGCGAAAAACAACCTGTTTGCAAAATTAAAAAACTTAGAGTACGTGCAGCGTGATCGAATGACAACAGGTAAGGCATGTCCAGGGCTTTTCTAGTTCTATTTCTTCTTAGGGATTTGTCAACTCAACAAATAATTGTTTTCAAAATTATAATTAAAAAATCAGCAATTAAACATTGCTAATTATATTAATTCCCTGGGGAAAAGTAATGAATTATTGAGGTTTATCTCTGTTATACTTGTGCCCATGATATGTTTAAAAATCAACTTAGCCAATCACACTTTATTCATTTTATTTTTATTTTTGAATGATTTTCATTTTAGTCTTTTATACTTTTATTTCCAAGTTATTTTGGTATCTTAACTTTTATAAGAAATATTTTAATTTCTAAACTTTTTAGTCTTTTATAATAAAATAAAATACAATGTTATTTCACCAGCTGCTATATTTTTTTTTTTTTTTTTTTTTTTTTTTTTTTAAGAAAATTAGTTGATTTGGATTTGGTAGCATCTAGGTCTCAAAGTTTGAAACTCAAAATTTTTATTCTTGAACCTAGATGGAGTTCGAACCAGGCAACGTCCTCTTCGTGTGACTCCAGTGGCGATGCGAACTTGATCGGCGACATCATCCTCAACGAACGACGATAGTGGGCTTCGAACATAATCCAGCGAGTTGAACGAACACGGCAACAATATTTTTATTTATACTTGATTTTTTTAAAAGGGAATGAGAAGAGGAAAACAAAAAAGAAAAATATATATATAGTCACTGGAGGCTGACGATGATCATGGAGGAAGGAGAAGGAAGAAGGAAGAGTGAAAAATAAATAAATAAATAATTAAAAATATGTGTCACCTCAACTTCGATAAAGAATTTAACAAAAAAAAATTGACAGTAAAAAAAAAAAAAATACACCAAATACAAATTTTAAAAGTAAAATTGTTGAGTTTGAATTTTTATGAACTTAAATATTATCAAAGTCAAATTTGAGGATGATTAACATAATTATTTCTTGATTTTTATATAATATTTTAGGAGAAATTGAGAATCCAGTGATAAATCGGTTGAGTCTTATTATTTATTTATATTGAGGAAGTGACTGATTAATATTAAACGGAAAAAAATGAATTAAATGACAATTCATTCAATGTTTGAACTAAAAAACAAAACAATACAAACAAATATTTATAGTCTTAATTTTAGTTTTCTATTGATGAATTAAATAGTCTTCACCCAACCTCATTAATTATTATTAATTATTATAATACTTAGGGAAGTTAGATTGAATGTATGTATTTAAAACGATTTATGTAATTAATTTTACTCAATTATTACTATACAAAAATATCATTTTCAATTCATTGCGTTGGTCGTGATCGCACCACAAATCATCAAACATGACTCATGATTTAAGTATAACATTTCTAAATTTATTTCCAACTCTTAAGTAAAATTTAGCATTAGATAATACTTTATTTTTTTTTTAAATAATAATAATAAATGAGAGAGGCACACTTTCTTAACAATTAACTATTTTTAAATTATATAATTTTATTAGGCTGGTTATATAAATAATAATATTTAAAATAATGACAAATATAACAAAATATAAAATATTTTATAAATATGACAAAAAAAAAACTAGTGATAGTCACGGATGATAGACTGTTATCACTTATAGTCATTGATAAAATGATTATCACGGATAAACTACTATTAGCGAGAGTGATTGACAAAATTCTATAAAAATTGTTATATTAGTAATTTTTTTAAAAAAATATTATATTTATAATTATTTTATCCTAAATTGAGATATGATATAATTTTTCGAGAGAAATTGGTAACAGATGTCAATTTAGAGTAAAATAATTAAAAATATATCATTTTTTAAAAAAAAATGCAGATATGGCAATTTCTATCACTGATAGTATGGTCTATCACTGATAGAAGTCTATCGCTGATAGTAGTATTTTTTATAGAATTTTGTCAGTGATAATAGTCTATTGGTGATAGAAGTCTATTCCTAATAGAAGTCTATCAGTAAGTGATAATAGTCTATCAGTGATAGAAGTCAATCTCTGATAGAAGTCTATCAGTAATAGAAGTCAATCTCTGATAGAAGTCTATCAGTAGTAGTCATAAAGTCTATCAGTGATAGTCACTGATTTTTTGCCATATTTGTAAAAAGTTTTAAACTTTGCTAAATTTATAATTATTTTTGACATGATTGTTGTTGGTGCAACCAACCCATTTTTTTAATTTTATTGTCGGGAGTGAATTAGTTCAAAATAATAATGCAACTATTTAAATCAAATTATATATATATAAAAAATATATATATTTAAATGAAAGTCAGCTAAAAAAAATGATTGAGAAGTTTTAAAGTATTTAATATCTTTATTTATTGAAAAGTTGACATTAAAAAATTAATTGAGTTGTAAATAGGTTGCCTAACTTAAGAAGATAGATAATCACGAATGTCAATTTCAGTAGCATTGACTTGACTTTAATTTTCAAGATAAAACAATAATTTAATTAGAACTTAGTACATAAATTAATTAAAATGCACAATTTTGTTTTTCTTTCCTTTTATTTTCTAGTACATTAAAATGCACAAGTTGTGCCTTTAACGCATGCAACTTTTCTTGCATGGTGATGTGTCATTTTATTTTATTTAAATAATAAGTAGAAGTTTTTGAGTCCGAAATTGAGAGTGAATTGCGAGACAAAAAATAATTTTGAAATCAATGGCGTGAAAAGTTAGCCATATTTATTTATTTTTTATTATTATTTTTTTTGCTAAGTCATATCTTCGTTGTATTCATAGCTTGACACAAGTTGTATGCTTTCTTTTTTCTATTTTCTTCACTGTTCTTTTTATTATTTAAGAAATTGCACTCGGTAAAATAATTACAAATAAAAAAAACATTTTTTACTATTTTGTTCTTGATAAAAAAAAAAATTAATTATTATTTAGCTTAACAAATATAGGAATGAAAGATGGAATTTAAAATCAAACCGAGTATATTTCAATTGACATAAAATTGTGTTATTAATTGAAAAGTTAGGGGTGTTGGAAAAAAAACTTCTCACTTCTACCAAAAAATAAGCAGAAAATAATTGTGAAATTAAGAGAGAGCAATACAAAAAGAAAACACAAAAATGTACTTCAAAACTTCAAAACTAGAGAAAAACCACTCCACAAAGAACTTCCACTATGTAAAAAATTGTTACAATCACACATAAATCTCTCCTGATCTCAATTACAAAACACTATCTTCAAAGCTAATTTGCACCAGTCATAGAATATAATAGAGAATTCAACTCGAGTTAGCACACCAAATTTCTAACTGGAATAATTAAAAATCAAAGCATAAACTCCTTGCACGTGACTTACTTGAATCTTTCTCATGTGGGAGAACTACTTTCTTATATATATTGCCAAAAATTCTATCAGGGGTTTGATCTTCACCCATATTAATAGGGGTTTGATCTTCACCCACATTAATTAAATTTATTTACCAACAACAAAACACAAAAACAAACAAACAAACCAAAAAAAAAAAAAAAAAGTATTTGAGGATCAAATTTGAACTACACCTTTCTATGCACTATTTTATTTATTTCTCCGACTTTTTTTCATGTTAAGTAGAAAAGTATATGTATGAGATGTTGTGTTTAAAATCTACCAACCTTTTTAAATTTTGATTTTGGTAGAAAATTGTTACAATAATATTTTTTTTGACCGATTAATAATAATTTTAGGGTTTGTTTGGTATGTGTTCACACGAGATTTCGAACGAAGGATGGAAATTCGACACGTGTAAATGAAATTTGAATTGTATTTAATTGTATGTATCAGTGCGTAGTGGATTACAATCTCTAATATTTATCCTCTGATTCTTTCTCTCTCAAATGTAAATATATCTCGAGGGCTTCGCAGCTTGTTCTCGATGTTGGATTTGTTTCGAGGGCTTCGCAGCTTGTTCTCGATGTTGGATTTGTATCGAGGGCTTTACAGCTTGTTCTCGATGTTGGATTTGTTTCGAGGGCTTTGCACCTTGTTCTCGATGTTGAATTTGGATCGAGGGCTTCGTAGCTTGTTCTCGATGTTGGATTTGTATCGAGGGCTTCTCGATGTTGGATTTGTATCGAGGGCTTTACAACTTGTTCTCGATGTTGGATTTGTTTCGAGGGCTTTGCACCTTGTTCTCGATGTTGAATTTGGATCGAGGGCTTCGTAGCTTGTTCTCGATGTTGGATTTGTATCGAGGGCTTTACAGCTTGTTCTCGATGTTGGATTTGTTTCGAGGGCTTTGCACCTTGTTCTCGATGTTGGATGATCGTTCAGTCTTCCAAGGATTCAGGGAGTCTTCGTTGCTTGGAAATTCTCTCTGAGCTCTTAGGAGTAGAAATTTTCTGAACCTTGAAAATGAAGAATGAGCTCTCTATTTATAGAGTTCTCATGGGCCTGGTGGGCTTGGGCCTAGATCCAATGGGCTTGGGTCCAATGGACTTTTGGGTTCTGGGCCCAATGAATTTTTGGGCTTTGGGCCAAATTGCCATTTAAATAACTTTTTAGCCCGATTCGATTTCGAGCCCAATTGAGCTATGACCGAATTTGCTCGGTTAAGTTTATTCGATCCGCCGGCCAAGATGAAGACACGTGGCGACCGCTGATTGGTCGAAATTTCTCGGTCAATAGTATTATCGTTTATGTTTTCATATTTGAGTTTAGAATATGCATTTGATTTGATTTTTTAAAATTGTTTACAGATTTTGTGATCCAAATAGTACATTTTTAAAAAAATAACTTTTTTTTTTTTTTTTTTTTTTATATCTAAATTTGAATTTTGAAATTCTAAAATGCAGAATTATATTTAAAAATAAAAAAATAAAAAAAAAATAGTATTTTAGATTATAAACTCAATTAATTTTTATTAAATTAAAATATGTATAATATAATATATTATTACTGGTGAGAATGAGGGTGAAGATATAGACCAGTATTCATGAATATTGGTGGGAATACAAGTACACCGATAAAAATCACTTCCCTTCCCTGATTGTTCTTATAAAAATCTTTAAGTAATGGGCCTCTTGGCCCAGGAAACACTGCTGGACTTACAAAATCGAAAGGCCCATTATTAAATAGAATACAAAGGATAAAAGCTCATTTATCTCTATTTTGCAAATTTTACTTAAATCTTATTAATATTTACAGTAAATGTCAATAAGATAACCACACCTAAAAATGGGCAGATTATCAGAGAAGAAGAAAAAACAGAATATTCAAATTGGGGTGTTTGAACAACAAATTAGAGTTAGATGGACTAATTTACGTTTGGCTTGACTATTATAATTCATAGTCAATAAAATAACTATAATTACTTCATTATAGTTGGGTGAACTGAATTATTATAACTTAGTCTATGTTTGACCCACCGACTATTATAAATCATAGTCAATAAAGTAATTATAATGATTTTAACAGTATTTACTATTCACAACTATTATAATCACTGACTATAACAACCCACTAAGAACCTCAAACACCCACTAAATGTACCATATGTAAAGACAAGGATTGAACTTTGACTTATTGGTCACTAATTTATACAATATACTGATTCAAGTAGATTTACGTTGGTCATTCATCAAACTCAATCATACTAATTTCTAACGTCTTGATTTTCTCACATGCTTTTAAATATATGGTATTCAAATAAAGTTTACACGTTAGTCGAACTAATCATCGTGAATAAAAATATATATTTTTTTCACTTCAATTTTATAATCTCTTCCCAAATTATTTTCCTTTTTCTTTTTTGAGATCATCTTTTCAAATTAAATTGTTATTACCTTACTTGATGGTTTTTATTTTAACTTTAGATTCACCGTTTATAATTTTGTTTATGGCTTATTTTATGTACGATTATAAAAAAAAAACATTTTTTTTTAATAATATGTGGGGTGAGAGCTATGTTTATGTTGAAATACAATCTTCATTTGAGCAATAAATAATAGATCAAAAGAGAGAAAATAAAATAATTAATAAGCGAAGGAGACATGTTTACTTCTCTTGATTTAAACGAGCTACCCGAGGTTTGTCTTTACACTATTTTACTTCTCTCATTTTTTTTTTTTTTTTTTTGGGGGGGGGGGGTCTTTAACATAACACAATGTGTCTTTTACAGGATTACAAGATGATCAAGAAGTTGTTAATGAAGAAGCAGTTGTGAACTGTATTTTACTTCTCTCGTTTTTATTACAAGATGATCAAGAAGTTGTTAATGAAGAAGCAGTTGTGAACTGTGTACCTGAGAAGGAAGAAGGTTGGCGTCGACAGATCCTGCAGGATTTAAACGTCTCGTGGTCTGTCTTTATACTATGTTTTACTTCTCTCGATTTCAACTATTTTTTTCTCCAACATAGCACACCGTGTCTTTTGCAAGATGATCAAGAAGTTGTGAATGAAAAATAATTGTGATGCATGTCCCTGAGATGGAAGAAGGTCGACGTTGACAGTTCTTGCAGGATTTAAACGAGCTACCTTGGATATGTCTTTATACTCTGTTTTACTTCTTTCGATTTCATTTTTTTTTCTCTAATACAACACAATGTGTCTTTCACAAGATGATCAAGAAGTTGTGAATAAAGAAACGATTATGAATCGTGTCCCTGAGATGGAAGAAGGTCGGCACCGACAGATCCTGCAGGATTTAAACAAGCTACTCGAAGTCTGTCTTTATACTTGTTTTACTTCTCTCAATTTCAATTTTTTTTATCTCCTTATAACATAAACACAATGTGTCTTTCGGAGGATGATCAATAAGTTGTGAATGAAGAAGTGATTGTAAGCCGTGTCCCTTAGATGGAATAAGGTTGGCACCGACAGGTCCTACAAGATTTAAACGAGCTACACGATGTCTGTCTTTATACTTTGTATAAGCGGGGAGGAGATCAACGGTTTCACAAGGGAGGAGATCAACGTTTTCACCAGAGAGGAGCCGTCAGAACAAATGTAGCACTTTCCACACCTTCTACTATTTATTTGTCTGGATAGGTTGACGTAATGTTTATGATGAACATCTAATCTTTTAGACATTTTTTGTTGTAATTTTTGCTATGAAATCGAGTGTGGTTAATGGTTGGGTGGGTTGTTTGGAAAATACGGTGGACGAAGAAGAAACTTCATGGTGGTCATTACACCGTTGATGTTGCCGTCTTCGACCGCCGTCCCTTGTTTCCTGGCTTCTCGAAAACATCTAACGATTCATTTAAGGTTCTGATAGCAATTGACGCAACAAATTTAAGATTATGCCAAATTCATGGTGAAACAAAAAATATATATATTTCTAGGTTTGAGAAAAAACTATTTTAAGAACAATATTTTATATTCATAATATGATAAAAAAACTGCGTTAGATTACAATATTCAAAATAGGTTATTTATAGACGGACAACAAAACAATCAAATAATTAATTAAATCTAAAATATTAACTAAGAACTAATTAATCTAAATTAACAACTAAACTAATAATCTAACACTTCATCCTATATCGTTGGCCAATGGAGAATTTTGTTTGTATCTAACACTTTATACTTATTATACTTAGAAATAATGAAGACTTTGTTTTCGACTTGTTTGTAATTTGTATGTCGGTGTGCTGACATTAAAGATAACCATCCATTTATCAATGCAATTAAGTTGTGGTCACCATTAAGCAATGCCAAAATATTATTTTTCCTGGATGAATTGATAACGAAAAAATAGACACAAATAATGCATTCAAATTTAGGCTATCTATGCAATATGATCACCCGTTGCACCAAATGGTTGTTTGATGCATAAAGTTTTGATACAAGACTATAATCATGATTTACAATAACTAATTAACATGTTACTCGTGCTATATGTCCTCATTAACACCTAAAGTATCAAATTACTTGTAAATAATTCGGGGATCGAAGAAACAACACACCATCTATCGGTCTAGTACAAAAGCTGAATTTCGTTGCTTGGCCTAACGTTGCTTTAGAACTGATTTGGCTCTCTTCTCTGTTTAAAGAAATCTACCAAAATCTCCAATCTTGTGGTGGGATAACTTGGGGCAGTAGACTTAAGTGCAAATCCAATTTTAAATTATCGAACAAAACATGTAGAGCTAGACATCTATTTTGTTCGCGATCTTGTACCAAACTTAGTGTTTTTCATCTCTCCGCTCCGGCTCGAGTTGCTGACATTTTTACCAAGCCATTGTCTGTCCGCTCTTCGCTCTAAACTTCATGTTTTTGACGCTACATACATCGACTTAAAGGGATATTAAGATAGCTGATTGAGTATGTGAGATTTTGTTTTAATCGAGGCAGTAATAGTATAATTTAACTAAAATAAATTATAGAAGGTCAAATCCGAAGTTTTAGTGAAGGCGAGGGGCAAATTAGGAGAAGAAGAGTGAGAAGAAAGACAAAGATCCAACCAGTTAACACACTGAACTCGGGTTGCGTGCGATCCGTTCGAACACTGTCAGTGGCCAAAAATCAAAATTAAAGGTAAGTTAAAGCAAAATTCCCCCTTCAAACTTTCTCTGCAACTCCAAAAAGCTCCCCTTCTTCGATTTCCCTTCCTACAACAATGCCTATCAATAGCGAATCTACGCCGCCTCCGTTGATCGGAAAAATTGGCCCCTACACCGTCTTCATGACCCCTCCGGCGACTCCTTCTCCGGCCTCTCAGCCTCAGCCGCTCTTCGACTCCCCTAAGAAGGTCTTTCACCCGCCTCCGGTTCAGCCTCCGCCTCACCAGTTCGATAAGTCTGTTTCTGTTGCCGATTTGCCTAATGGGAACGCCTCCGTCTCTGGATTCTTCAGAAATGCCGTCTCTAAAGTGCAGAATGGTAATTCTTTTTATCCCATCTTCTGTTCTGTTCTGGAAAATGGCTTTCTGCTTTCAGTTTCTTTACTTATTTGAGCATTGTTTTTAGCCCTATTGCTTGATATGTAATTAGACCAGGATTCTCATGGAAGACTCGTTCATATATGAATGCTAGTTCTTCTCTCTGTATTATCTTCTGGGTTTCTTCTAAAATTTGATGGAGGATCTCTTTTGTTTAAGCTCCACTTTAGTTTGTGCTAATTTGTTAGTAAGAATTCTGTTCTTGTTTGGGAAATTGGGGGAAAGAAGAGAACAAAAAACTAAAGAAAATTAGTGGTGAACTTTTGCTTCATAATTCAAATATTGTCTGCCTTGTAGTTATTTTTGTACATAATCAAAACAAAAAGGTTTTGGTTCAATTTTGCAGCACATTCAAGCTTGGATGACCATTTGGCACGCTGGTTCGGGTTAAATCAATCAAAGTACCAGTGGGCACTGGATGATTATTATGAGAGCAAGGGAATGGTATGCATCTGGTCTAATTTATTAGTAGTATAATTACATGTTCTTGTGTATTGTTTTCTGAAATTTAGTGTTGTTATCTCCCCTAATTCTCGGACATTCGTCCTTAATCTTACCATTGATTGTCCATTCCACTTATCCTTTCTCATTCATAGTTTTGGCCTGTTCAAAATTGAAATAATAATAATAATAATAATTGGTTGAAACTACATACACGAAGTAACATTGAAGCAAACTTGCACTACTTTTATATGAAGTAACTTCGAAGTCAAGTGTCTCTCTAACTTGTTCTATATTTCCATTTAGTTTCATTGAATACGGGTTAACTAGTGGAACTTATCTCTCTCTTTTTCTTAAAATAAGAAACCTAACTTTTCACTGAGAAATATGAAAGATGTACAAGGGCATACACTAGTGGAAGTTATCTGCTTTCCACTCTTGTTTCGCTGAGAAAGAAAAGTAGAATGAAGAAGCTAACTGTGTTTCAGATGTGTGATCGAAGTTAACCATAACCCATATGCTTCTGTAGAGTAAAGGGAAACAATAAGATGGACATTTCTTGCTTGCCTTTGGTGAATGCTGGTGTTTGAATAAGAACCATGTAATTAAACCCCAGACTTCAAGATTAAGTATTCTCTTCAGTTATTTAGTTCTTTTCTAAATGTAGTTATAACAGGAAACTATAAACCTATGATTTGGTTCATTTTTTTGCATTTTATTTTCATTGGTTATGATTATATGTTTCATAGTTTAGAGAAAATCTTAACAAACCATCAAAGCTTGTACTACACAATTCCAAATTGGGCTTTCAATTCAGTGGTCAGTCATTTAGGGTTTTAGATTCTGGTCTGCACCATTATATTCTCAACTCTAAAAGAATTTCACACACATTCATACACAACCGTAAACCTCTCTTAGATTGAACTTCCAGCGTCCAGTAGTTACGTAGAAAGTTGACTCAATTTCAGCTCTTAACACGAGACCAACCGCTGTCTAAAATTGTTGAAGCAACATTGTTTAGTTTTGATGAATACTTAATTGGTAGATTCGTAATTGGAGTGAGATGGATAAATATCATAAACCACGACAACCACTAACCTAGGATTTGAGTTTACTTTACAACCAAATTTAGTAGGGTCAGATGATTGTACCATAAGATTTGTTGAGGTGGCACTAGTTAGCATGGACACTCTTGGATATTAGGAAAGAAACAAATAAAATCACAAACTTTGAAATATTTTTTAAATCTTGGGCTGTTTCAAACCAATCTCATTAAGAATCTATTGACTTCATATTGCTTGTTTACAACAAGCTTTGAAAAATAAAGAACGTTATAAGCAGTTTTGGAAACATGACGACATTAAGGATTAAGGCCTGTTTGGAATGGACTTTCTAGGTGCTTAAAAAAGTATTTTAAGCATTTAGAAAGTCATTCCAAACAAGCTCTATCTAATTTTAATAAAAAATTCAAATGTTTTCCATCAATGAAGAGTTCTAACAGATTATACTTTTCATGTTAAGAGTTCTTTTTCAGGTTACTTCAATGCAGTCTTTTAGTAATAAAATGAAGCTAATTTTGATTTGAGTAACTAGCAAAACAAGGGTTTTTGTGTCTTCTGTTCAATAGTTTGACTGGATTATGATCGATATCGTCATAAATCCAAAATGAAACGAGCATGTGTATTTAATTCTATATAGATTTCAACTTTTTATGTCTGTACATATATGTATATGAGTTCTTGAGTTTTAGCAATTTTCTCTTGCTGTAGGAAAATGGGGACATGAAAGCAAAGGAACCGTCGAGCAAAGCCCAGAGCGTGTAACAGGTGCTAATTTTTTTTACAATGTGCAAAGTAAAGCCCCTCACTAACTTCTTCATGCTAACATGTTTGGTTTGATTTTGTTTTGATATCACCTTTTGTTTGCTTCCAGAATCAAAATTATTCTATGTTTGTAGGAACTCCCCATCTTTGGACAGTAGAGAAACTATTTATACCTATTTATGCAATGGCCGAAGTGGATCTGATTGTTTATAAAATGCTGATGAAGTGGTCAGCCATCTTGGAATGTGATTCCATCTACTGTATACGAAAATCGACAGAATTTGGTCGTATTGTAGTTGTGTTTAGCCATGTAATGTTTGGTCGTGTTGTAGTTGTGTTTAGCCATGTAATGCTATGTATCGTCTGTCTTCTTTTAAAGCTGAACCTTTGGCTTATGTATTTTGAGCTACCTTTTTGGTTTATTTGTGTCATTGTAGTGAAAGCCATGTTTGGTTACATCCAAGTCATTTGAGATTTCATCAAATAGGCAAATACTATCTTAAAATTTTCCATAGTCAGTTGTTATCATAGTTTATAGAAATGATGGATTGCCATTAAAATATGGCAGTGGAAATACCTTTTATACAGTGGCATCACTTTCCTTTTATGGACAATAATTGAATCGTGGATTGTTGGGTATCTTAAGATGGAGAATGCAGGTTGATTTATGCATTTTGCAGTACATGAAAGATTCGGTAACATCTCAGCTCAGTGTTTGGTTGAGGATGTCTCGTCGATCTGACCTTCAAGTCAGTATCCGAACACCGATGTGTTGTTGGGATGTGTTGTTGTGTCCAACACGCTATGATGATTAAGTTAGTACCGAGGTCGAAGTAATAAAGTTGAGCACAAGGTGGTAGTTGCATACCTTTAATGAGAGATTAACTCTTGTAAGTCAGTATCCGAACACCGATGTGTTGTTGTGTCCAACACGTTCTGATGATTAAGTTAGTACTGAGGTCAAAGTAAGAAAGTTGAGCATAAGGCCAAACTGAGCATGGCTCAGCGGGCATATGTATGTCTTAACGACCACGAAGTCTGTGGTTCGAATCCCCCCACCCCCAATGTATTCAAAAAAAAAAAAAAAAAAAAATGTTGAACATAAGATAGTTGCATACCTTTAATGAAAGATTAACTCTTGTATTATAATCACGTGTGTCAGATCCGGCCCTTCTCGGCTCGGCAGTCAGACAATCCCTCAACCATTTCCTCTTTAGGAAGAGCTGAGCTATTTGGGCCTCAAAGGGCCGCTAGGCCCACTGGACTATTTAAATTATAGAGAAATTCCCTTTCAGAACTTAATTTCATTAGTAAAATTAAAGTATAAAATTAAAATATAAAATTTATATTAAACTTTGATATTTATTTAATTTTAAAAAATGAAATAATTAATGAAAAACATTAATAATTACAAATGAATTAAAGAAATAAGAGGGATAAAATATGAAGTTTTCACCATTAAATTTAAACTTATTAATAAAAATTAATTCAGCCCAACTTTAAATTGGAAGAATCTTTTAAATGTTTATTTTGAGGGTATATTATGAAAAAAAGTCAAAAGAAATGAAAAATGACCAAAATTGAAATAAAAATTTATTTATGTGTAGAATTTAAAATTTGAAGGAGTATTTTAGTGCAAGACATCGTTTTAGATTATAATATTTCATCATTTAAAACACAAACATATTCCTCTTGTTATCCCAACAAAGGAGGTTACATATATGACAAACTAATATACAATAATAGTAAATTTAACTCAATTTAAAAGTATTTGTAAATATGGTACAATTTATCCATGATTAAAGTTTATTGTCGATAAACTATAAAACAAATTGTCATATTTACCGTTGTTTTCTAAATATACTATATTTACAAATAAAGAAAAAAAAGGTGAAATATCCATCCCTCCTTAAAAATAACATATATTAATAGAAAAAAACAATAAACTAACCACTATTATTATTATGTTTGAGTCCAACTAACGATTGTTGTAAAAAAAAAAAAAAAAAAAAGTCCAACTAACGAATTTTTCATAAAATGATATATAGAGAAAAAAAAGGAAAAAGGAAAAAGAAAAAGAAGTAGAAGAAAATAATAATTCATAAAACAAATAAATAAAAAAAAACAATTATTAATAAAACAATAATTTAAAATCGTCATATAGAATTGAGGGTTTATTTTGTAAATTTGAAAAAGAAGGCATCGTTGCACAGAAACTTAACATCAACGGCGGCTGAAGAAAACAGAGGTTTAACAACAGTCGCTTTAGGGCTTTGGCGGAGGAAACATCGCTTGGAGGAGTCGCCATACTTGCAGCTTCTCTCTCTCTCTCTCCCTACAATGATTACCGGCGGGAAGAGCTACGTTTCAGCACCTCCAGCTTTCTCCAATGACGCCAAGTGGCTTCTCGTCTGCACGGCCAACTCCGTCTCTATTTTCAGCGCCTCCACTGGCTTGCAGGTGAATGCCTTCTTCTTCGTTGCCTCTCTACTCAAATTTCTATGCTATATATCCATTCTTCTAACACTCCATTTGTTTTGGCCACTTCTGCTTCAGATTGCTTCATTGGAGGGTCACAAGGCCTTGGTAACATCGGTCACCGTCGTGCCGGCGTCTAGTCCTGCAAGTAAGATCTTGTGCTTCTGTTGGACCACCTCACTCGATGGAACTATTTGCTATTGGGATTTCTCGGTGCCGGAGCTCATGAAGACCGTGGATATTCGGCTACCGGTTTACTC
This sequence comes from Herpetospermum pedunculosum, assembly GCA_028017165.1. Lineage (NCBI taxonomy): Eukaryota > Viridiplantae > Streptophyta > Magnoliopsida > Cucurbitales > Cucurbitaceae > Herpetospermum > Herpetospermum pedunculosum. The sequence continues at coordinate 4,340,801 of CM051530.1, forward strand.
CATGGTTAGATAGTTCTTTTTTTTTCTGCCAAGTCTCAGTGTTGCGTTACGAAAAATGGTTTATGAAAAAGCACTTAAATCTAGGTTTTTGAAATTATTTAGTGCATTATTAACTGCTTCTCGGGGAGCGATTTTTTCAACTTTCCCTTTTCATTATGCAACAGTGCTACCAGTTGTTATCGTTAGACTTTAGACTTCGTGAAATTAGAAGGTAATGAAACTTGTTTTAGAGACAGTTTTTCTAATCCTAATTATCTTATGGGAGGTAATGATATTCGCTTACCAATATTTCATGTCGCTCATGATATGGAATATTTTAGGGACAGTTTTCACCTAATTTCTTATGGGAAGTTGGAACAAGTAATGGAACTTCGTTTAATGTAAACTTTGGTTCTTTAGTTGGCGTTTGTTCTAAAAATAGAGGTGGAACATAGAATCAATATGTAGTTAAATGAAGTGGGACATGGAATGGTAATATCAGTTCAAGGAAGTGGAGCATGGAACAATGATGTGTGTGTTGCATAATACTCTGTTTTGCAACTTAGTATGTTGGTTCTTTGAGTTACTAAATAGTTTATTTTGCATGCTTTCTTTTCCTCAGGTCATCCCTTCTTTGTTAGGCCATCTGCTGGAGAGGGATGCAAAATCTCGGGATCTGTTTGCTTATGTATCAGTTGAAAACATAAAAGTGAAGGATAACAAGCCGGTGCCTGTGAAAGGACAAATCCTTAAGTGTAACTTGACCAAGTCTCGCTTGGCTGCTGGGGTCGTTTTAGCTGAGGTGCGATTGACTATGATTCTTTTCATTATCCCTAATTCTTTCGTAGTTGCTTATTTGGAAACAAATATTTATTCACTCAAATATTATGTTTTGTATGTGTTACTTTATATGTTTAAGTTCAAGGCTATTGGCTCGGGAAGTATCGAGGCAAATATGATAGGGATGGGTGTTTGTCCTGTGAAATCAATTTAGGTGTGCATATAATATATTGGTCTGAACATTCATAACTATATATGGGGTGTAAAACATAGTGGTCGTGCATAAATTTCTAGAGTTCTATGGATGTTTTGTAAAGGTTTTGAAACTATATTAACACATTATTACTTCGCTTGCTGCTTGGAGTCATGAATGATAATGTGTTCCCACTTTTCAGACTCAACAGCCTGAGTGTATAACTATTAGCTCGTCAGGGAGGTTCTTTGGCATCCGAAATAAGCGCAAAATCCATGTATGGAAAGTGCCAGAAGCAGAGTCTGAAACTTTAGGGGCTAAAAGAATTACTCTGCATCACACAAAAGACTTGACGGTTCTTGCATTTCACCCAACCCAAAGAATGGTAGCTGCAGGTGATGTGACTGGGAGAATTTTAATATGGAGGGGATTTGGTAATCAGACATTTCCTGTTTCCGGTAAAGAAGCTGGAAAAAAATCTTTTGACGGTGATGAAGACAAACCAGGAGTAAGAGGAGATGATGATGCTGATTCTTGCTCCACACGGCACTGGCATCCTGCTGAAGTGATTGTTCTCTCCTTTTCCTCTGATGGGGCATATCTTTATTCAGGTAAAACATTAGCAAATAACAATTGCGAATGGGAATACATCCTAGAACTTTTAATAGAAAATGTGATTTTAATTACAAGTTTGACAATGAGATCTTTGGAGGAGGTTTGGGAGACTAGTAGATTTAATACCTCTGTGTGGCCTTCTTGTAGCTTGAGGAATTCATTTTGTTGGGCTGTTTTTTTTTTATGCCCTTGTACATTTTTTCATTTTTCTCAATGAAAGCTCGATTTCTCGAAAAAAGAAAAGAAAAAGAAATTACATGTTTGCCAATGACTTATCAAGGGTAGCAATTGGAAGGTCCGGAAAGATTTGAATAATTTTCTGGACTTCTTGCATGAGATGGGCCACTATGATACTATGCTATTGGCTATATGTAGTGGATGCAGTTGCATGGGTTGATGATGTTACAATTTGCTTCACATGAACATAGAGGAGAATAAAATGTACTGCATGTTCATGTTCTTTAGGGGTGGCATGTAGTAATTTAGCAAGTCTTCAATTGATCACTACCATCTTCCTCCCTTTGATATCCATGTGATGATCTAGAATTAATTTTATTAGACATATTACTCTTAATGTCAATATTCTTATCTGCCTACAATGGTTGCTTATTACTTCCTATCTATTAGATTTGATCTTCATGACTCTTAAATCTTAATTTAGGTGGGAAAGAGGGCGTTCTTGTGGTTTGGCAACTTGACACAGAGAAGAAAAAATACCTGCCACGAATTGGATCACCACTATTGTATTTTACTGATTCTCCCGACCCTCTGCTTGCCTCTGTAAGTAGATCGTTTATTTTCACAACCAAGCATGTTTTACCGTAGTTTTTGCTGTCCATTTGTTTAAAACTGAAACTAGGTTTTCAGGTATCTTGTGCAGACAATCAAATTCATTTACTGAAAATGCCATCGATGGAAATCCTGAAGTCCATATCTGGGATCAAGGTTTGTTTCAGCAATCTTTTCACAAATTTTCTCTTTTTATTGAAGTGGCCTTGATAGTTTATATTGTGTGTGGCTAACAAATGTTAGAATGAATGAGACCGTTTGAGTAAGAGATGGACTATGCCACCTTGACCTTGCATGTCATGGAGATATGTTTGGGAGAATGGTATACACTCTAGAATCCCTCGGATAGAAAAGCTATATAAAATTATTTTTTCAAGTCTGGGTCTTTATGTAAAAACAATTGTTTTTTCTAAATTTTCATCTTATCAGCATTTTCTCAGTATAGTATGTAATTTTCATGCACGTTATGGTTTTTTATGTCCAATAATTTGGCCCATGCTATAAGAACGTAGCTTTCCTGGTTCACTGGTGTCTTATATATAATGACAGTATCAATATTTATGTCATGCTGGCTTGAAGTAGGTTCAGGAAATCTTTTCGCTCTTCTATCAGGTTTGTTAGATATATTTATGTTATTGCCTTATTCTCTCACTGCTTTTCTAGCATATAAAGTTTGTTGATTGCACAGCTTTATCTAATTTCAACTCTTACCCACTATCTATTAGTCTTATTAGAAAATAATGGCTATATATTTTTTTTTGTCTATAAATGTTCTTCAAGCCTTATTCTACTGCAACTTCTTGTGTTGCATTCTTTTCAGCTTCCTTGTTCATTTCCGGATGCCTGTCAAGGCTCTAATAATGGATTTGCCTTCGATCAAGATGGTGGTCTAGTTGCCCTTCGTTCAGAAAACTATAGCATTCAGTTCTACAGTTTGTTTGATGACTGTGGCATTTGTGAGGTGAGAATGTACTGATTACTTGATTGACTTATGAACTGGACTGGGGTAATAACACGTACTTGTTTGTATCCCTTTTGTGATGTGGCTTTTATTCTAGTTTGACATGGGTGTCATTAGGGCATGATATGTCCTAACATGCTTTCTTAGACCACAAAGGCTCTTTTTATTAGGTTGTTGTTCTAGTGTCTCTAAATCACATTTTCATTAAGACGAACAGAAGTATAAAAAAGCTCCCATCTAATGAAGCCCAAAGCAATTAAATTCACGCTGATCCACCAATGCCAAAGACGACTCAGAAAGACCCCAGTTACCAAAGCCTGAAAGGGAGGGGAAGAAAAATATAGAGGAAGAGAATTATCAACACAGTTTGGAAAATATATTCTCTCTTTTAGAAAGTGTTATCTTAGTGTTTTTTGCACCCTTGTTTACAAAAATGAGGAGTCACCTAATTAACAGCACCTTTGATATTAGTGCCGTTGTGTACAGAGTTTTGACTTCAAATGTTGTAGGTATTGAACAGGATGGATCTTTTAACATAGATATGTTTATACACGGCTTCATGTTTAAACACATATTCAGAACTTATAGTATTCAGTTTTTGTCTCAGTATTTTAGAAGTGAATCTAAATCTTAACTGGTTTATAATGTTATCAGGTTCAAATTTGTGAGAGGAACCATCAACCCGGTGAAGAGCTCACTGTATGTGAACTTATAAGTTGGTGTCTTTTTATGGAAATAATCTGTAGGAATTATGTGTCTGATCATGGTCTAACGAGTTATCATTATGCTTGAATATTGCGGCTACAGGTTGTTGTGACTATAGTGTCTCTCTCCCTAGATGGCTCTTTAATGAGTACTGCTGAAGTTAGAAGTCCTGAGGGTGGAATTGGAGGTTTCATTTGTCTCAAGTTTTGGGATTCAGAGTTGGAAAACAAAAAGTTTAGTCTGTCAACCGTTGTATATGAGCCACACAGGTTTGTTTTTTTGTCCTTTTATGAAACCATAGTGAAAGTTTATTTCAAAGATATTGAAGTTAATAACTGGCTAGTACTACTTAATGCTGGTAAGACGGTAAGAGTTAAGTTCTTGTGATCATAATTTCACATCACTTGTTTTTATGCTGGATGTAGAAATTGCTGTTTCCATATTTAATCTGAATGAAAAATTGCACTGCCATTTGACAGGGATGCTGGTATTTCTGCTCTCACTTTCCACCCTAATCGCCGTATGGCTGTCAGTACATCATATGGTGGAGACTTCAAGGTACTGTTGGAAAAAAAAGATAATTTCATACAAAAGTATTTTCTACAATGAAGTTCACTTTATTTTATTTTCATACAAAAGTATTTTCTACAATGAAGTTCACTTTATTTTATTTTTATTTGTATGTTTAGATATGGGTTTGCAACGATGGACGCCAGAACGTTCAGGGAGAGCGAAGTTCCAGTTGGATGTGCCATTCAGTTGGGTCTTACAAGTATGCAGCTGATTCATTTCTTTCAAATTTTTTTAAGGGTACTAATAGGGATTTATGAAGAAGATTAGTAGGATATTAGTAATTGGATAAGGAGTTTGTTAGGGTTTTTATTATAATAGAGGGATGGAGATGCAAGCAAGGTAGGCAATTGTTTAGAGAATTCTAGGACTTGAGAGAGTTTCTCAAGAGAGGAGGGTTCAAGTACCTTGAGTCACTTATTTATCTGTAGTTTGGTTATCTTTACATTTTAATATATTGTAGATCGAGATTCTAGTAAGGTTTTACCCATACAATTTTCTGCTTAGGTTTTTTGTTTGCTGAATGGTGGGGGAAAATTTCAATTGGACAAAATGAAAATAGAGATTGGGGCTCTTCTTTCCTCTCTTTTTTTTTTTTTTTTTTTTTTTTTTGTTTGTTTGTTTGTTTGTTAACTTCATATATTAATGAAATTGTTTCTTATAAAAAAAAAAATGGTGGGGGAAAACTTTCTTTTACTTATTTGTTAAAATGTAGGCTTAGGTTGGATTTAGAAATTGTTTTCTTCCTTAAAAAATTTCAAAATTGTAAAGTTACTCTGGTGTTTGAAAGTGATGGTTTGTTGTTCCTTTTCCAATTCTCATGTAAGATTCTGCTTTTACAGAAAGAAGTCGATGACTGCTGCCACATTTTCTGCCGATGGTTCTGTTTTGGCCGTTGCTGCAGAAACTGTCATTACATTATGGGACCCTGAGCAAAATATCCTCGTTGCTGTAATTGGAGAGACTCTTACGGTACATTAATTTTCCTCGTAGTTGCCTATATTTCCATTAAAATAACAAAGTGAATCCCAAAAAGGAAGAACCGGTAAATTTTCCATAGTCCAGCTGGTATTTCAATTTGAAGAAAATTTAGCATGCCTCTTTTCTACATGAATGGTTGTGCTTAATTTCTTTTAAAAGCCCAAAAAGATGAATTCATGATGTGGTTTTCTGTTATTTTCATAATGTGGTAAGTATGTAATGTTATTTGGTGGTGGGTCTGAAGCTTCTCTTGATCTTAAGTCTCACGAAAGCTTGAATAGTATTTGAACAATAAAATTTCAAAAAAAAAAAAAAAACTTTCTTAGTTAATTAGAAAAGAAAGAAAACGGAAGTAAAACAGTTGATATGCTCTGCCAAGTTATTAACTTGAAAAATTCTCTCCTTTGATGTTATTGTCTGCATTCATCTCTCTCATTAATTCAAGTTTTTACAATTTTGACAGCCAATTGTGAATCTTTCCTTTGCTGGAGACTCTGAGTTCCTTATATCTGTGTCACAAGGTTCAAGACCACAACTGTCTGTCTGGAGTGTGTCGAAACTGTCAATATCTTGGTCATACAAACTTCATGTAGAAGGTTTGATACTCTCCTTTTACTTTTTAAGTATTGACTTATAATTCAACTTGAACATGGTTGATTGATTCACTTCTTTAACTAGCTAAAACAGCAGAAGACTAATTTCACAAATTAGCAAGGGGGAAAAATGATCACTAAAATTCCTTGATGAAGATGGGATGCTAATAATGTTAAAACGACATGTTTTAATTTTTGTTGTATGTTAACTAGTCCCAACTCCAAAGGCTGTTTTAACCGTCTGTAATGAGTGAAAGGCTATTTTGTCTTTTTAAGAATTCAAATCGATTATCTAGTGACAGCTAATCGACTAACTGCGAGCTATTGGGACTATAAACATGCTGGTTTGATGGTAGTCATGACTTGGTCGGGTTTATTTTTTTTGTTTATTAGTTCTATTAATTTTTCTCTTTCAAGTTATTTTTTAATTATTTATTTATTTCCTGTTTGTTATTAACTCTAACAAGAGTGGATATAGAGCTTCTAGGATGGGGTGGGGACAGGAGTGGAACAGATTTTTGCCTTTCGGCCGTAACTTTTTACTGATTGAATGGAATTTCTGTTTTCCCATAAAATTATTATTTTTTTAAGAAAAGAGGGAAAGTATTAGGGTCTTGATTAATGAAAACACGTTTCTTTCAGTTAGCTCCTTTATTGGAATGTTAATCATCTCATGAACTATTAGCTTTTATCTAAATAAAAATTAAAAATCCATTTTTGTCTATGGTTAGAGGCCATTTGAGCTATCACCATAGAATTTATTTCAATCTTGGCTCAGAGTCCATGATTTCCTTCTACAGCTATGGCCTGTTCTGGGGATATGTCTTCTTTTGCTGTACTTGCCCTTATCCCTGAATCTGTACAATTACAATTTAACGAGTCATCATTCCAAGGGAGAGATGGAGTGATATTGCATTTTAATGCTAATGATCCTGTTCCCCAGAGTACCTGGTCTGTTAGGAAGGTATGGTATACTTTCTACCTATTTTTTTTCTTTCCCTTTCTTTGATTAATTATCACTTATTTATAATTAATTATCAAATTGTGTTGATGTTCCCGCAGGCTCAGGGAGGAGGTCTTTCTTTTCTTCAATCCGAAAAATCTTATAATATTTCAGATGAGAATTTTGGCCATCCATGGCTTGTCTATATCAATGGTGACCACGAGTATACTGTATTTGACCCATCTGGCAAGGAAGCACAAGAGCTTAGTTTGACCAAGCGGGGGAGTCATCTCGCCCTTGAAGAAACAGGAGGTACATTATTCTCACACTATTTTCTATTTTAATCGTATCTTTTTTTGAGATGAGAAACATATTTCATTGATGTATGAAATATCGGAGTATACACCCCAAAATGTTCTTCAATTTGAGATTAATGAAGGAAGACTATAATCAATAAAAGTGTGTTTACCTTTGAATTCCTTATATTTTTTTTGGCTCGAAAGTAAATTTTGTTCAAATTGGGATTACAAACTAGCTTTTCTTTTTGTCAATGCGTTATTACTTATTACTGGCTATGACTGTAAAGGAGATCTCTTGTGCCATTTCCATTCTTGTGGTTTGCATAGGTGGATTAATTTTCAAATTTATTAATTGAAAGTACTTTTTTTTTTTTCGGGTGGAGGATTCAAACCTCCGACCTCTTGGTCAGTAGTTCGTACAATATGCTAGTTGAACTATGCTCATTTTGGGAACAAGTATTTTATTTTCCTGTTTATTTCTTGGGTTTTTTTTCTTGGAACTCCACATTTTATCCCAATGGTTTGCAGATTTGATTTTTACTCCAATCATTTTTGTTGAAAAATCATGTCAATCCAAGGGTTATTAATCTGGCAAGTTACTACAGGGAAATTTGGATATCAAGCTATCTATGGAGAACTACCAAAATTTGAATCAAAGATGGACCAGACCTTGTCTGCCCCATCTGTTCCATCACAGAGGCCTTGGGAGACCATCTTCAGTGGCTCATCACATGAATTTCCACCTCTCAGTAAGCTTTGTTCAGCATTTTTAGAATCATTATTGGAGAGGAGGACCGTTGCTGCCGAGTAATTTCGAGTTAGGTATATCTTATTAACTGAGACATGTCACATTGTATGCTTCTTGAGTTCCTGGATTTGACTCAATCGGGACAATCCGAAGATGGAATCGGTTGGCATCGAAACAGAAGCTTTTGATTTCCCGATTTCTATTTGAGTTTACAACATGAATAGGCTGTCTTCATGGTGCAACCAATCCGAAGGATGCATCTTTTCGGGCTTACGCCGAAGATTTTCTAAAGAAAAGATTGGACTTGCTTCCAAAAGAGAAGAAGAAACATCGGAAAGTTTTGTTAGGTAGTTCAGTTTTGAGGGTGTAATTTGGATTTTGAAAGAAATAATTAGAAAATTTTGTATCATATGATGAGTTATGTTTTCAATATGGGAATCATATCCTACAGTTATATATTATATAGTGGTAATGTTAACTATTTAATTGAACATTATTCCAATACAATTTATTTTTACATATGTTTATGTGGTTGACTTGGAGCAATTAAAAAAAATAATTGAAGGAAAAGTTGGAACCTTAATAATCAGTGAGTCATCAAAACCCACTTTTAAAAATCATGTAGTAGTTTAACTTAGTACACTAATTGAAACAAAATTTCCACTATTTTGGAAAGTGCAATTTTTTGTTTATTTTATTATTTATGTTGTTATGTAGCCGTTGAACCAGCCGCCCTCTAAAGTATTTTTAGGTTAAACAACTCCCATGTCTTTCATTTCATTTCTAAAAGATCTTTCTTCTTCCCCACTTTTTCAATTGGAATCTATTTTATTTAATTGTAGGGAAAAACAAAGAATTAAATCAAATTGTTGAAGATTAAGGGAAATTAAGGTTTGTAATGACTTTAATCTAATTCTTAAATAAATCATCAAACACATACTTAAAAGACATTTGTTTAACTGTTGGGAGAGAGTTTGAAAAACTGGTGTTTGAGGTGCTGAGTGAGTTATTATAGTCGGTGAGGTATAATAGTTGGTGGGTTATAAATTTATAATAGTCGGCGAATAGTAAATACTATTAAAGTCAATTTAGTTACTTTATTGACTGTCAGTGGGTCAAACGTGGACTAAGTTATAATAACTCAGTCCACTCAACTCGTATAATGTATATTTAGATTTGTGTATCCAATATTTGAATGGTACGTGATAACAACTTGTCTAATTGTCAAACCGAGCATAACTCAATTGACATAAGGTTGTGTCCTTGACTAAGAGGTCATGGATTCAATCTCCGCAATAATTAAATACCTTTACAAAACAAAAACAACAACTTGTATAATGTATATTTAGATTTAGAGTTTGTGATTCGTAGGAATAAATATTATAATTTGAGAGTAGATTTTAGAAATCGAAATCATGTATTATTTATGGGTTGATTGCATAAACAACAATGAAGCCCAAAATAATGGCAAATATAGCAAAATTTAAAACATTTTGTAAATATGTCAAAAAATCAGTGACTATATAGACTAGTATCAGTGATAGTCACTAACAAACTTTTATAAAAAACTGAGGGGATAGATTACTATCAACTATACACTACTATTAATGATAGAAATTTCCATATTTGGAATTTTTTTTTTTAAAAAAATGCTATATTTTTAATTATTTTACTTTAAATTGACATAATTTTCCATTATTTTTTAGTGCATTAATTATTTATTTAACAATGTATATTGTATTAAATCTTGAATTAACCTCCCACACACTGTGTATGAAATGTTGAATGTCAATAATTGAAAATTTTGATATTTTGAATAAGATCAAAGAAGGGAGAATCTTTATTCATTTTCTCTAATAAAAAAGCACATTATTCAGCAAGTATTGGCTTGTGAGTTGTGACTATAGCTAATCATAAACTGCCATTTGATTACAATTCCACATAAAAGTGCAACAACTAAAAAAACATTTTAAAAATCCCTCCTTTTAAGTAATTATATAAAAGCAAGGTTTTTGTAAGTGTATTTAATACAATATAGAAAAAGAAAAGAAAAAGAAAAAAAAAGGTATCAAAATCTTTGTCCACAAATAACTTGAGGCCATAACCATCCAACTTTGGAGCTGCTTTTTCTTTATTTAATAAATACTAGGGCTATCCTTATCATGCCACCTCCATCCCTTACATTTTTTTTTTTTTTTTTTTTTTTTTTTTTTTTTTTTTTTTTTTTTTTGGTAATTTAAATTTCTTTAATTTATATATGTGAGAAGTCTCTATATTAGCTACATTTGGTAATACATCACACTCCCAATTTTGAAACATTTTAATTAAATTCATTTGGATGATTTAGCATCAACTCAACTGGGACAGTTTTTGATTTTGACACCCCAATTTAATTTTAGTTAAATTGTTGAGTTGAAAACAATTTAGTAAGAGCTAAAAATATGAATTGACAGGTCATAATGAATTTGATTTGTTTCTCTATTGTTATTAGTGAACATTTTTTTAATTGTGCTATTATGTGTCAATAATTCAATGAGTATGTTAATTAATAGGCAAAATGTACTTTTGGTTCCCCAAGTTTAAGTTTGATGTCTATTTGGTCTCTGAAGTTTTAAAAGATACACTTTAGTCTCTCAAGTTTGCAAAATGATTCTAAATGATCCGGACTTAACTTTAACTTAACGGAATGCTGACTGGACCGTTATGTGTTGACGTGTATGGGATGACATGTCTATTTTATTTGATTACTTGGCAAAATTAATTAAAAAAAACTATTAATTAGGTAGAAGTTTAATATATTTTAAACCAATTTTAGCTTCTACTTAATTAATAGTTTATTTTTTTTAATTAATTTTACCAAGTAATCATATAAAATAGACATGTCATTCCATACACGTCGGCACGTAACGATCCAGTCAACATTCCGTTAGGTTAAAGTTAAGTGAAGAACCATTTAGAACTATTTTGCAAACTTGAGGGACCAAATAGACATCCAGCTCAAACTTGGAACCAAAAGTGCATTTTGCCCTTAATTAATTTACTAAACGATCATATAACAATATAACAACGAGTACTGAGATTAATAGCAAAACTGAGTGTTATTTAAGAGACCATATCTTATAAAATATTTGTCAAAAGTGAGCGTGCCGGAGTGGTTATCGGGCATGACTAGAAATCATGTGGGTTTTGCCCGCGCAGGTTCGAATCCTGCCGCCCACGTATTGATATAATATTTTGACATATTTCATGCGAGTGTTATTGAAACATAACTCAATCTTGGTGGGAGTAAATTATGTGTTCTTGACTAAGAGTTCAATCCTCGCATTGCAAAAAAAAAAAAAACAATGAGTACTGAGAAAGAAATTGATTAAACATTAATATGATCTCAACTTGAATGGATAGGCCTTAATTAGAACCTAATTAGTTATAATATTATATATTTAATTAAGGTGCAAGGTAGAATAAATTATATAATGAATAAAAAAACAAAGAAAATCATAACTCCATCTCATGTAGAAGAAGCAAACAAATTTAGAATTCTCAAATTGTGTAAAAGTGGGGTCCTAAACCTAATGCTCACAAGAATAACAGTACATTTGATCTTTTTTATGATTTGGATCCAAAATTATAATTTTTTTTTTCTTTTCAAAATTTAAGAATCCTAGCCAATAATGTGAAAAATGTACTTGTTCTATGAACCCCACCCTCAATTATTAATGGAAAGCCCACAATTTCATCCACAATTTTGTTGTTTTCATCTATCCATTTCTATGATTTCTATAAAAGGTTCAATTTTTAAAGATTTGAATTATTTATAGTAGGACTAAAAACACTTGAGAAGGTATATTTTAAGAACAAAAATTCATTATTGACAAACTTCAATCTCGTAATCGTTCCACCTAGGAATGCGTTCGAATAACGTTCACAAGTCGTGTCGGGTCGGATTGATTCGTCAAAATTAACCATTTCTAAATGATAAGTTGGCATTATTAGCAGTTCAATCTAGCTTCATATGTACACAAATTTACTGTCTATATTGTGTGGTTTGGACATTGTTTAATCAAACTTCAAGCACTGGCCCTACATTGAATTGTGGGGACTGAAGGAGAAGGAACTGTCCCATTCATATTCCAAGTCCTCAAAGCCCCAAAAATCATCCTTCTCTTCTGCTTCTTCCTCTGGCATTGTCCATCTCTCGGTATCGACATACCGGTCCTCCATGATGTCGAGTACCTGTCAATTTCAAAAACAGACCATTCTGCTTAGCTTCACCTTCGCTGGCACTACCACGAAAAAGGTTATCACATTTAAATCTGCTATGATTGCGTCGGGGGAGGGGAGGGGGACAAAGGAAGGGGAGGCCATTCAATTTCCTATGGTTATGATAACTTAAATTCGTGTATGAAAATCTCGAAACCAAATGGACCGAGCTAACGTGACAAAACTATAATGATTAGCCTAACGAAAAACGTTGTTTTGTTTGTTTTTTTGGCTGCTTAGAGATCACATTCACTAAATGAACAATTGAAAGAGAGAGAATGTGGGAGAAAGTCAAGATCATATACTCTTCATTAATGTGATTTTAGGCAATCTTTTATTAAGCCAGTTGCCAACATTTAATCACATGTGTGGTTGCCATATTCTGTTTTTTTCTTCTTTCTTAACCTAGAAATTGAAGTTAGGTAGGATAGTTGAAACATTGCTTGGGGTAATTTCATTTCTAAGAAAGCTACCCACTTGATTTTTCTTCAAAATCATCACTACAAGGAAACTAATTTTTGCTGTGACCTTAAAAAGATCAAATCATCCAAGAATCTACAATCCACTACATAATTTGAATACAAGTAATCTAGAAGAGTCCAAAAGAGAAATTCTAATTATAACATCTAACTACTTCTCTTTCGGGACGATATAATATAGCGATTCCGACATTATCTAGAGTAGGATGATGCACTTGATGTTGATTATAGAGCTATGATTAGAAAGCTTTTTATGACTATAATACAAAAAAGACAAGCTTGCAAATAAAGATTATTCTTGCAAGGAGTTTGATTCCATAAGAGAGTTGATAATAGATGCAAGGATAGAGTTAGCTACCTCGGTCATGGTGGGTCGCCACAACGAAGACTCTCGGATGCATAGAGAAGCTGCAAGGGAGAATCTTTTCAACTGTGTAAGGTCGTAGGCCCCCCCGAGTCGTGGATCAACCAGCTTTTCATACTCTCCTCGGTTTAATATCGGTTTGGCCTGCGTTTGTTTAGAATTAGTAACTGATTGAAGCAGCACAACCACATGGCCAAACATGTCAAATTATCAACAACTTGGTATAGTTTAACTCTTGAAGAAACCAACCACTGTTCTAACAAACAAGAAAAATGCGAATGGATATTCTCTATCAACAAAAGGCGAAAACGATCGCTGATCGCTGATCACTAACCGTTCGAAAATCGAAAGAAAAAGAGAAACAAGGAATTGTTTTGAAAGAAATGTCAAAGACTCACAACCAATAACCATTTTCTTTATTGAATCAAAGAGTTTGATTGAGAAACAAGCCAAGGAAATGATTCTTCTTTCTTGAGGATGAACTTATAATATATATAAAATGAAAACTTGATTCACAAAACAACAAGCAAGAAATGGAAAGTGAGAAATATATTTGATCAAATAATTTAGCATACCCAGCTGTGTAAGCTTTGGTGAGACCCATCAACAGGCTTTCTTCCAGAGATTACTTCTAAAAGAAACACTCCAAAAGCAAATACATCTGTCTTCTCATCTACAATCCCATGCATATAATATTCTGGGGCCAAGTGCCTGCAAATAATCAAAACCCTTTTATAAAAACTTCAAATTTTCTAAATAATTTCATCCAAAAAAGTCAAAAGCTTGCTAATTACCCAAAGGTCCCTTCAATAGGAGCAATTGAATGATGAGACCACTGAGTTGGGAGCCATTTAGCCAACCCAAAATCTGATATCTATGAAACCAAAAACCAAAAACACATCAGAAAACTAAAAAAAAAACAGACAAAAACAAGAACAATCGATGAAAATGACAAACCAGAGGCTCAAAATCAGCAGTCAAGAGAATATTTGAAGACTTAATGTCTCTATGAATAATCCTCCTCTGGCAATCCTTGTGTAAGTAATGGAGTCCTCTGGCTGTCCCAATCGCTATCTTGAACCTTGTTTTCCAATCAATTGAACCCAAATTATCATCTGCAAAACCAGGAATTTCAAAATTGAAGCTCATTTTCAAATGGGGTTGTGAAAAAAACAATCTTTTTTTCTTTTCTTTTGTTTTTGGGTTACCATGGAGAAGAGAAGCCACAGAGCCTCTTGAAGAGAAGTGAAAAATGAGATAAAGGCCATTATCAATACAGCAACCTAAAAGAGACACAACATTAGGATGTTGAACATGCCCAATTGTCCCAATTTCTGTAAGAAATTCCTTTTCTTTCCTCTCATCAGTGGAAGTTTTTGTGAGTCTTTTCACAGCAATTTCTTCACCATCGTTTAAAATGCCTTTATAAACCTCTGCATATCCTCCTTTTCCGACCAAGTTGTCTAAAACCCACATAGAAAAACAGAGTCTTTATATAATGTAATTGAAAACAACACAAAAAAAAGGTTCCTTTTTTGGGGTTATATTATACCTGAGCTGAATCCATCGGTGGCTTCAAAAATTTGTTGAAAAGAGAAGCATTTCCAAAAGGGTCTTGGAGAATGTTGATTGGGGAGAATGCAGGAATCTGGAAGTGGGGATTCGTCTCCTAAACTACGTCGTTTGAGAGAGAAGAGGCGTCTGAAGCTGTTGGTTCTTATGTACTTCATTGTTGGTCTGAGTTCATACAAAAACACAAACAACAACAAGAAGAAGAAACAGAAACAGAAGAAGAAAACAGAAACAGAGGGAGAAATGGGTGTGTTTGGGGGTTGAGAAAAAATTGAATTTAAGAAGAAAGAAAGAAGAAGAAGAAGAAGAAGAAGAGTGGATGCAATGGTGTATCGTAGTTGATGGAGAGTTAGTATATGTTAGTGAGTACGTGTGGGGCTCTCCATCATTTTTAGTTTTTACAATTATACTTTTTAGTTTTTACAATTATACTTTTTAGTTTTTAGAAACCTTTGTCTCTTCTGCCTCACCTTTTTTTATTCATATTCTTAATCATGCCACTAATTAGTTTAGCTTTCTAATTTTTTTTTTAAAACAATTTGGTACTTATCATCACTAATTCAACCTATCTCATTGTATATTTATATTTTTTTAAATTTAAGAATAGATGAGGTAGAGATTCAAACATTTGTCTACTTGATTGATGATATATGTCTTCACTGGTGATTAGTTGAGTTATGTTGACGTTTTAATAAGACAAGTACTACTATTTTAAAGTTGTGATCTTTGCTTTGTAATTGTTGAACACTAACAAAACAAAATAGTTGAGAACTTATCTCAATTGCATCTATTTAGTGCTTGAGTTTAGTTTGGAGGTGAGATTAAACCTTCAATCTTAGATAAGGTACAAGTGTTTTAACGGCTCATCTATACAATATTTGTTATTTATTTTTTTTTTTTTCATTTTTAAATTTATAAAAAAAGAGATGAGAGGAGAGAATAATGAATAAAGATCTTCCCAAGGTTGGATAATAACACTTGAGTTTAGGGTTTTGGGTGAGCGCATCGCGTAGATAGCCTGAGAGTGTTCGATCGTGCACTTGTGCAAAAATTTAAATGCATTATTACCGTCTAAATTTTATCAAACAATCAGGGTTCAATTCCTACCTTAATTAAATACCTTTGCAAAAAAAAAAAAGTGACATATATAGAGGAGATTAGATTGTTTAATGCTTAGATAAACTCTTTATTGGATCTAAACTCAAAACAGAGTTTTTAGATAGTTTTTTTTTATAAAAATATATATATATATATATATATATATATAGATTATTCGACATTACTATGCTATGATTCATAGTTTAATGCTTAGATAAACTCTTTATTGGATCTAAACTCAAAACAGAGTTTTTAGATAGTTTTTTTTTATAAAAATATATATATATATATATATATATATATATAGATTATTCGACATTACTATGCTATGATTCATAAAATTTATTTCAATTTTAATTATATTTGCTCCATCATTTCTAATCGACATCTCATAACGAGTTGAGTATCATAAATTGATGTTGATGCAATAGCATGAATTAAAGAATAAACATAATTTAAAATTGAAGGCATAATTGTCTAAACTACATTATTTTATATATATATATATATATATAATGGTCATATATAATTGAACCTTAAAAGGGTATAATTTTGCATAAATATATGTATATGAAACAAAATGATGTGAACATTTGAAGACTTAAAACCATAGTACTTAAACCTTGAAGATATATACAATATTTAATGAAAAAACATGTTTAATTTTGTGTAGATTAATAAGATTCAGATCAGCCCATATGCCTCATGTTTTTTGATTTAAGACTAAACTTGGAAGTTCGTAAATGATCCCTTTTGACCATTATTTACTCCACATCACATGGATGTTTCTGATTTTGAGAAACATTAACAAATTGTTTAGATCCTTAAAATAGGGCTCATATTCAATGTCTTTTTTTATGAAAATATGGATGGGAGAGTATTAAATTCAATTGATTTTTGTAAAAACAAAACTTTAATAAAAAAAATCCAAAAAATAACTAGGGAATATGCATTGTTTGGGATGCCTTGAATCTGTTTTCACTCTCTACGATTCGGTACGAGGTCTCGTTGTCCAGTCAGGGTTTAATGATTTCAGCCACCTTCTATCTGTCATTTTGTAATTCTCTCATATTTCGTCATAATATTGCTCTCTTCTGCTCCGTGGATGTAGTTAACACGAAGTTAGTGAACCACGTTAAATCTGTGTCGTTTTCTTTTGCGCTTATTTGTTATTTGTTATTGATTTATCGTAACATGTATTTTGAGCATAATCCCATTGTATTATATATTGGAAAATAATATACTATTTTTTTTTAATCACAACATCATATTCAAATTAATTTAAAATGTTCACTTTTGAGAATTAGGTTTTTAAAGGCATTAGTTTTATATAAGAATCAAGCCATCAAATTTTCATGGTAGAATAATATATTGAAAAAAAAAGTCATAATTCTCTTTGTGCTCATATATGTATACACTCATATTAAATACACAAAATGGTGGATGCTATTTTATTTATTTTTTATTTTTTTTTTGGTGCGACAATAATTGTACATTCTAACTAATTTTTCTTTTAATTCAATATCAATTATTAAACATTAATTACACTAAACAAATACACATATACTATAATAAAAGTGGATTTAACAATTTTTGTACCATTTAATTAAATCGTCAAATCGAACATAGTTTATTGACATAAAGTTGTGTCTTTGACTAAGAGGTCACGAAAAATCGAAAATTATAATTAATATATGATGATAAAAAGGTAGAGAAAATGATGTTTTTCTCACCCACCAACAAAGATAAAGTTAGCATTCACCCATTTAAAATGAATGCTACTTATTTATACGTACAAACCTAATTTCATTTTCAACCCATCAAGAAAAAGGAAGTGACAACTTTTTTTCTGTTTTTTCACGAGCTCATCACACATGCATCCTTCACTTTTTTTTTTCCCTACTCTATATTAATTTTCCAATCAACTCAATCAATCAACAAGATAAAGATATTTCACCTAAATTAATTAATCATACGTGATACGTAGTATAACAAATGCATGCAAATTAAATCTCCTCTTGTAGTCTTGTATATATTCAATTTCAATTATCATCGTGTTAAAGATGAGTGCAAACATAATTCAAATTAATTTCCCTTTATTAATTTTCTAATTTAGAGAAATGTAGCTTGGTAGCTTATTGACATGATTATGAAGAATTTTACGATTAGTGGGATAATTCGTAGGTTAGCGATTTACTATTTATAACTTTTTTATTCTCAAATAAAGTTTCTTGAAATGGAAATGCTAGAGGCGGCTCGTCCTTCGGATAGAATCTGGGTTCTCTTGGCCTTGGCCTAACCATCACTTTGGGACCGTTAACCGCCCATCTTTTGAGTCCATTTTTTTGTCGCAGTTGTTGGTTGGGTTCTCTTAGTCTTGGACTAACCATCACTCCACGACCGTTAACCGCCCATCTTTTGAGTCCATTCTTGTCGCAGTTGTTGGTTTGTTGTACTATTCTGTACTGTTATTCCCTGCTCGTTTTCGGGTTGGGTAAGGTTTTCAATTCAAAGTATAGAGTTCAATATTGAAGCACTTGATCCTTCGTGTAATTTCTCTATTGTTTCCGCACTTTGTTTTCTTCGTTTTTGTTACAGTTCGTCTTATCAATAGTAGTAGAAAATTAAATTATCTTAATCTAATTAGTTGGGGGCAACAACATGTCTTTCTATACTTTCACAATAATATAATATTATTCACTTTAGTTCCAAGTCGTAATTGCTCTAATACCACTTGTTAGTAAGGGGCGGTAGATCACTCTTATATTTTTATCTAAAAAGTATTTCATATCAATAGAGATATTATTGTCTATTTATATACCATAAATCTTTTTCTAATCTACTCAAAATGTGAGACTTTGATCTCATTCCAATAAAGTATAATAGTTTAACTTGACACCATACGTATTTCTAAAATTCGACTTTCAAATTTTATATAAACGATAGAGTGAGTTAGTCTAGTGATCTCACATTAAAACACGTGAAAAAGGTGATTAGTTCTTAGGAAAATAATTTTGAATTTGATAGTGACACTATCTACTTAAAATATTAAAATATTCTAATTACGAGTTTCATGACAACGAAACATTGTAGGATCATACGTACGTTTATCCCGTGCAACAATCAATACGACTAATCCCTCTATATTTAGTTATGCACTTACCATCTCCTAAAAAACAAAAATTGAGAGAGAGATGTGAGCATGAAGGAGAAATAAAAAGCATGCATGTGGAGATGGGGTAGGGGTTGAGCTGCCCTTGTTTTCCCGATTCTCGGTGTACCATGCTTTTGCCATACACATACAAATTTCAATACACCCCCTTTCCAACTTTTTTATTCTTTCTTCCTCCTATTTTAATTATATATTATACACCTACCCCTTCATAAAAAAAAAAAAAAATCCTTGCCTAACTTTCATGTGACTTGAGTAGAATTTGTAGGTCGAGAAAAATGTGACCTATAAGACAAAGAATGAAAAAACATTAGTGTGATGTCTGCTACGGTGTTTCTCATCCTTAAGTTAGTATCAAAATTCTAGTAGTAGCAGACTTTTAAGAGTTTCGTTGACCAAAATAAACTTACTTTCTCATTGGTGTGAGATGATATTGGATGTCTTTCCTTTACCTCCGAGATCATCTAAGAGGGATGATTTGAACTTGTGGGGATGGGATCGACCTTGACATGAACGACCCTCGACTTGTGGATTTTTTTTCCACGAAAGTTCCTTCGTTTGATGGGGTCAACCTCTGTATGACCGATCCTTGATCTGTGGGCTTTTGGCCCACGAGAGTCCCTTTTCAAGGTCCTCTAATTGGAGCCCTGGACTTTGACATGTCCCACTTGGGAGGTCTCAGCCTCGGCCTTGGCCTTGGTCCCTTGGGCCAACCTTGCACATCTTAGATCTTTTCTAAGGTCAGTTTAGGCCTTGAGATTATCTGTGGAGGTAGATTTCCTCCTCTGGACTATGGTTCGCCATAACCATGTTTCAGTGGCGTCTTTCTTATTGTAACCCATTTTAACCAATAACAGTTATTATTATTATTTTCTTTCCAATAAAATCAATCAACGTAGATAGCTAAGAAAATAAGGTGAATGCAGCATGTTGGAAAAAAAAGTTCGAATGTTTCAAATATTGCAAAAATGTCCATCCTCTTAAAGTTGTTTACCTATATTTACTTCTAATATTTCAAAATTTGTACAATTTTATCCTCCAACGAAAATTCATGTATAATTTATCTGGCTTTTATGACTTTTAGTCTCTCTCAATTGGTTTTGAAAATTTTAAATATTGAAAAAATTGTAATAAAAAACCTCATCTTTTCTTTTTTAAAACCTGTTTTATAATTTCCTGACCAATAAAGCAAGAGAATTTCACTAATTCAGCCATATTGATCGTTTCGGCCCAAATTAAACTGATCTGCCGAATTCTAAAAGCCCATTTATCTGAGCAAAAAAGGCCCAATGGGTAGTACCCAGCTACGGCCCATAAACAAAGTGAAGGCCCATTTCATCACAAGAGAACCAACTTCATCCTCCTCCTCCGGCTGCAGCCTGAAGCGCCTTTTCCCGCTCATCGCAAAACCCCAAATCCGATAGCTAATTCCTTCACTCGGAGCTTTCCTCGCAGTATCGGAGATATTCACCATGGTCGACCGTGAACGAGATCGAGACAGAGGCCGCGACAGAGATAAAGATCGTGACCGTGATAGATTCAAGGATCGTGAGCGAGACCGTGACCACCGAGAACGTGATCGGGACCGGGAACGGCGTAGGGATCGAGAAGACCGTGACCGTGACCGGGACCGTGGCCGGATTAAAAGATCTCACACTCCTGACCGCCCCAGATCCCGCCACACTCGCTCTCGCACTCGCTCGCGGTCTCTTTCCCGTTCCCCTGAGGACCGGTCCATTCGCCGCCGTCATCGTTCGCCCTCCCCGGAACATGCTCGGAAGCGTCATCGCCGGGATGCGACTGCGGACGATGAAAAGGAGAGGCAGAAAGCAGTGTCTGATTTCGTTGATGGGATTGCGAAGGAACAGCACAAGCAGAAGAAAAGTAAAGATGGCGGAGAAGTAGTGGAGGAGGAGGCCATGGCTGATGAGGATGAAGTTGAGATGATGAGGAAATTAGGTATTCCGGTGGGTTTCGATTCCACGAAGGGCAAGCCTGTCGCTGGTGCTGATGTGAGTGGGGTTAGGGCTGTGACCAAGAGGCAGCCAAGGCAGTACATGAATCGTCGTGGTGGGTTCAATCGGCCATTGCCGGCCGAGCGGAGCCGGTAGCTAATTCATATTCTAGGTCACCGAGGTTAGTCAATTGTAGTATCATTTCTCAGAGTTTTTATTTCTTTGGTGAACACAGTCTTCTTATGATGATTTGGGATTTTTAAGCTCCGCGTGTAATTTCAAAACAAATTTAATTATTGGGGTTGATTAGTACTTATAACTGTTGCAGCAATTGAATTGAATATGTAAACCATATAGCTCAGGTATCTGCTGTGGTCCGTCGGGGGGTTGATCATTTAGGACCGGTTTGGAACGACTTTTTAAGTGCTTCAAAAAATGTTTGTAAGTGCAAAAGAATAATAGTTTAAAGCACTTAGAAAGTCCTTTCAAACAAGACCTTATGCATTCAGTTAGAGCAGAACAGAAGTGAACTTAATTTTGAGTCAAATTGTAGGTGATGGAATGGAAAAGGATCATCTTTAGATCTGTACTGTTTTATCAAAATAGTTTCATCTCAGTTGAATGGTGACATTTTGCTCCCTTCTCTTCAACTTTCGTTAGAAACTACTGGAAGTTTGATTGAAATTCAACACAAGTGGTATATATACAAGTGACTGTCCTAGACAGGATTGAAAAAAAAAAAGGATTCAAAATTATTAGGGAATCTTTGCCTCACGGATTAGATTTGTGTAGCTCGATTTGTAACTTAGAGTTGAAGATAGGGTCATACATTTTCTAATATTATCAAAGTGAATTTGCAAGGACCCCCAAATTTTATTGAACATATTTTGGCATTTAGATTTTGAAGTTATTTATTTCAGAATAATGAATGCAGTTAAGGAAATGTTGTGACTTGTGATGTGATGTACTTGTTTCAAATGCAACTTCATAACATTTAGATGTGTCGAAGGGATGAAGCTCCTCATATCAAAATATGGATCCTATATTGAACTTATGTGTATGTTTGATGGACACATCAATTTCTTACGTGAGTTAGTTTGTTTATGGCTAGTATTAGCCAACAGTTGATGGAAGTTCAGAAATGATGAATTTAGGTACATTGTTAGACTTTTTGATGTATGAAATAGGATTTAGAGTTGTTGGCTGAAACTTATAAGGATGGTAAAATATGAAACTGAGTATAGCTCTCACTTGCTTTCAGTGCAGCAACCAAGATTGACATTTTTCCGGAGATCATTGAGCATGGAGATGCATTGCAGATCAAACTATTGTGATGTGCTCAAGCATATTCTGGTAAAAAAATATTGTTACTGGATGTGTTTCTGCTTAATCTGAAGTTTCTGATATAGCCCAAATACTAGGCTCAAAGTTATCATGAGGGAGAACCGCTTTGTGTAGGCAGAGATTTACTTTCCAACTTTTGGAGTTTCTCTTGCTCAGAGTACATTTACTTATTTAGGTGTAGTAACTAATCCCTCCCCAACCTTACCCTAAAGAAAAGAGGTGATTGCTGAGAAATACTCTCTGCAACCCGAGAACACACAAAAGGCGTGCCCCAAGAGTAGCTAATCAGAATAAATAAATACTCTTTGCAAAGTGTACACCACCAGGCAGCAAAAAACTAAAGCTAGGTAGCCATTCCTTCCCAATTTTGTTCTTCTTCCCTACAAAAATTATACTTTTTCGTTCTAACTAGAGCTTCTAAATTAGTATCCTAACCTCCAAAATCTTGTGTTCATGTCCATGAAGCAATTGCTTTTGTTTTTCCTCTTCACTCAAGTGGAATGCGCAAGTGGTACTCTCTCAAATTTCAGAGGCTCTCCAACAATATATATGGATTACATTGGCAGTGGAAAAATAAGTGAATTTGATTTTCTCTTCCAGCAAAATAGAGCATGTAGGAACACAACACCAAGTCTCCCCCCCTTGTGCGTGACATCACACATGGCACCATCCTTGTGCGTTCTCCGTGTGACTTGAACACGCATTAGTGTTAATAAGGAAAAGGGAACCTTGATTGTCGTAGTAAAGTTGGTTGGTATAGATGTTCCTAAAGGTAGCTGTTTTGAAAATAGTGATTTAGAGGTAAGTTTGCCTGATAGCAGTTAATTCTCAAATTTGCTTGTCATATCATTGTTGGATTCTATGAAAATAGTAACTGTGCAATTCTGTATTATCATTTTATTGTCATTACAGCTTGTTTTTATAAAGTTACTTGTACTTTCTTAGTTAAATTTTGTGAAGAAGCTAGTTATTTTTGGCTTTGCAGGGTGTTTGGTTTACTATGCTTCACTGGAGAGCTTCCCAGATGAAGTCTTTGGACGGCTCTATAAGTCAGTTAGTCTGTATGTAAGATTGTATTCATGAAACCTTGTAAGTCATGTTCGAGTTAATTGAAACTCTGAAGACATTGTTCGAATTTCGAACTAGCTAGGGATATATTTTGTCCCATTGTAGAAATTGGAGGACTTTTGCTGTTGCTTTAGTTCTAGTAATACTACGAGTCGCTACATTTATTTTTGGTATTCACTGTGTCGATGTCATATTTGTTCAGGACGTAATACTACGAGTGTGTTTTGGACTCGTCATTAGTAAGAGGATTCTTTGCATCCAAACACAGGCAGTTTCCTTCCACATTGTTCAATCTGTCCTGTCTTTTGGTAGTTATTCCTTTAAACTTGCCTCAATTTCTATATTTCGTAGTCAATCGTTTAGTCCTGAACAAATATGTTGTGACATTTCTTTCGTAACTAACTCTTCTTTACATATTTATTGTGGCTATTATTTCTCTCTAATTATTTAATGACTATAGTCATTAGAAGAATAAAAAACAATCCTTCATTACTATACCAAATGATGTCAACTTGTTCACCATTAACTCTGTTAAAAGTGGTAGGCTATAAAAATAAAATAAAAAAAACCCAATTTGTACATTTAATAAAAAAAAAAAAGGGCTTATTTTCAATGTTATGTTTTACAAATGTTCATTTTCTTTAAAATAAAATACGGGCTTTAGCTTGGCTTGGCTCTAATTTTTATTCTATTTTTACCCTTAAATTTTCTGAACATTTTTCTATTTATTATATATTTATAATTTATTTTTTCATAATTATAATATTCATTAAAGCTATATATATTTTTTTCATAATTAAACTAGTGAAACATTATTTTTTTTATTTCATAACATTTATCTTTATATACATACACTAATAAAAATCTAACTAGAAAAAGGTAATAAATATTAGATATCATGGGGTTTTATCTTAAAATCAATTGGTAATAAGAGAAGTAACGCATGTATCTTATATTGTGAGTGAGGTCTCTACATTTTTTCCAATGTGGGATCCTAAACATGCCCCTTAAGATGATGTCTCTTTGAGTTCACCATTCTTGGGTCGGATCCCATTTTTAGACATACCATGTTTGATATCATGACGTTCCATCTTAAAACCAATTGACAATGAGAGGAGGAACTCGAGTTTGAAGATGAAACTCTATGATATCTAATATGGTATCAGAGCTCACGAAGCTCAAACGTGTATTCGGTTCAAAATTGGGATTCGACCCGAAAATGGTGAACCCGAAGAGGCACCATCTTGAGGGGGCATGTTGAGGATCCCACATTGGAAAGACCCAACTAGAAAGCGATTCTTGCTTAGGTTTAGGAATCCTTAAAAAGCTTAGGTCAATACTCTACAAAGAGTAGGTGTGGTTGCAACCAATCATTCGATTTAGGACACTAGCTACCATTTTTTTGGATTTGTGACGGGAGGCAGGAAACTTCGATCTATACCACAAGCTTAAGACGAGACTTGGGAGACAGCGAGCATAGTTTACGGAGCGGGAGTCATAGTTCCAATAATGAAGGAATTAGAATTGTTGGCGGCCGTGAAGGATACAAAGCATTTAGATGAGACCCCAAGAGACAAGGCTCGTTCCCTAGCATGCTTTGGATGATGTCGGGGTCTGATTCCCTTGACCCACCCCAAAATCGAGTTTTTATTCAAATCCCGACTCAACATCTCACCATGCTTGTACCACAAACACTCATTATCCCTTACCAACCACTTTCCATCTACAATCTCGATAAAGTCCCTTGGAATTCAGAAAGAAAAAAAAATACGTTTCAATTTGAATTATATACCTCATGTTATTAAGTATACCGCACATTTATGAAATATAAACATTGAATGAAACAATAATATATACCGTATATTATTAAAATTATCTCACAATTATTAAATATAAACGTGAAATGAAACAAATATATAAAAATAGACATAATATAGACATACTGTTGTAAAAGTAGGGGAAAAAGAAAAGAAGAAAAAATCCTAAGTTATTTCTTCTCTTTCTTCATCCCACTCTCTCGCTCGACTAGACGCTCCCTATCCCTCATTCTAGACTTCTGGCACCAAGCTTCTGCAACTTATGGCAACGATGAAGCTTCCTAGAACGGACCAGATCTGCGTCGGTGGAAGGACGTGGAGGAGTCAACAACGAAGTTTTCCCGTTGTTTGCCGAAAATAGTCGGAGGAGGGAGAAGTTCTTGTTTGGGTTGAAGAACACACACCAATAAGGCCTTCGAAATATCTCATTTTCTTAACGGTGTCTTGTTTATATTTATTTTTGACAACATGTTGGGGTGGAGGATTGAACCAAGAACCTCATGGTCACGATACATCATGTCGTTGCTATGCTCTTATTGGTTGTCTTGTTTATATTAATTGTGTACTAAAATAACAAAATAATATCTTTAGATTTTTCACGCAATTGTCTTCCTTTTTTTATTATTATCCCTGGTAAGTGGTATGTGTAATGTAATTAGGTCATGGTTTAGAATTTAATTTGCACATCTTTTTCCTTTGAACGAAGTTTCTTTTTTTGTGCTGATGAAGAATGATAACGATGATTTAGAATTTTTAGGTTTTAATTTTATAGTTCAAAAAAAAAAAAAGAAAAAAAAAGGGTAATTTTCGCTTGCTTAGCATTGACAAAATATTTTTAGAAAAAATAGGTATATTATGTAAATTTGGGCTTCAAATAGGCTAGGCTAGTTTTATAAGTAACCTTATTTTGGTTGGCATTATAGATCACAAATTAGAGTGGTGCACCGGAAGCATGGTGAGCCCATAACCCACAGGTCTCAAGATTGAAACCTGGCTTTGATAGGTCTAACTTCAAACGATTTTATTTTTTTGTGCGAATAAACTTAATGAGAAAATAAGTAAATTAAAATTCAGGGTAGTTTTCGCTGGCTTAGCACAAAATATTATTAGAAAAAATAGATATATTATGTAAAATTGGGCTTCAAATAGGCTAGTTTTATAAGTAACCTTATTTTGGTTGACATTATAGATCACAAATCAGAGTGGCGCAGCGGAAGGGTGGTGGGCCCATAATCCACAGGTCCCAGGATCGAAACTTGGCCTTGAGAAGGCAATACCCTTAACCCATACGTCTCATGGCTTATATACACCGGGTATATATCATGAATTATTTTAATGGTTTGTGTTTTCTGATATAAACATGGTATATATCAGAGTTTATTTATGTATTAGAGTGTATATACTACGGTATATATCAGAGTATTATTAATAGTTGTAGTTTATGTGACTGTTTCAGATATAAATTCAGGCATCATTTTGCTATATCATTTTTTTGTGTGTATATAGTCATTATAACTGTATCCGTTCTGTTTTTAATAAATCTCTCAAATTTTAATTATAACCAATATCTTATTGCCATGGATAAAGGTTGAGATTATCATATATTAACATTCGCACCGTTATAACTGTATGTAGTTGGGTTAATCTAAATTAAAGTTTTCATATTGACAATTTTTTTAGAAAAAATAGGCATATATGTAAAATTGGGCTTCAAATAGGCTAGGTTTTTAAGTGATTTTATTTTAGTCGGGTTTATAAATCACAAATCAGAGTGGCGCAGCGGAAGCGTGGTGGGCCCATAACCCACAGGTCCCAAGATCGAAACCTGGCTCTGATAAGGCAATGTTGTTCAAAGTTTTTTTAGTAGCGGAAGCTTGGTGGACCCTTAACCCATAGGTCTCGGGCCTATATACACCGGGTATATATCATGAATTTTTTTAATGGTTTGTGTTTTCTGATATAAACATGGTATATATCAGGGTTTATTTATGTATATACTACGATATATATCAGAGTATTATTAATAGTTATAGTTTATGTGATTGTTTCAGATATAAATCCAGACATCATTTTGCTATATCATTTTTTTGTGTGTATATAGTCATTATAACTGTATCCGTTCTCTTTTTAATAAATCTCTCAAATTTTAATTATAACCAATATCTTATTGCCATGGATAAAGGTTGAGATTATCATATATTAACATTGGCACTGTTATAACTGTATGTAGTTGGGTTAATCTAAATTAAAGTTTTCATATTGACAATTGTTTTAGAAAAAATAGGCATATATGTAAAATTGGGCTTCAAATAGGCTAGGTTTTTAAGTAATTTTATTTCAGTTGGTAATATAAATTACAAATCAGAGTGGCGCAGCGGAAGCGTGGTGGGCCCATAACCCACAGGTCCCAGGATCGAAACCTGGCTCTGATAAGGTAAAATACTTAACCCATAGGTCTCAGGGCCTATATATATCATGAATTGTTTTTTAATGGTTTGTGTTTTCTGATATAAACATGGTATATATCAGAGTTTATTTATGTATTAGAGTGTATATACTACGGTATATATATATATCAGAGTATTATTAATAGTTGTAGTTTATGTGAGTGTTTCAGATATAAATTCAGATATCATTTTGCTATATCATTTTTTTGTGTGTATATAGTTATTATAACTGTATCCGTTCTGTTTTTAATAAATCTCTCAAATTTTAATTATAACCAATATCTTACTGCCATGGATAAAGGTTGAGATTATCATATATTAACATTGGCACCGTTATAACTGTATGTAGTTGGGTTAATCTAAATTAAAGTTTTCATATTGACAATTGTTTTAGAAAAAATAGGCATGTATGTAAAATTGGGCTTCAAATAGGCTAGGTTTTTAAGTAATTGTATTTTAGTCGGGTTTATAAATCACAAATCAGAGTGGCGCAGCGGAAGCGTGGTGGGCCCATAACCCACAGGTCCCAGGATCGAAACCTGGCTCTGATAAGGCAATGTTCAAAGTTTTTTTAGTAGCGGAAGCTTGGTGGACCCTTAACCCATAGGTCTCGGGGCCTATATACACCGGGTATATATCATGAATTTTTTTAATGGTTTGTGTTTTCTTATATAAACATGGTATATATCAGGGTTTATTTATGTATATACTACGGTATATATCAGAGTATTATTAATAGTTGTAGTTTATGTGATTGTTTCAGATATAAATCCAGACATCATTTTGCTATATCATTTTTTTGTGTGTATATAGTCATTATAACTGTATTCGTTCTATTTTTAATAAATCTCTCAAATTTTAATTATAACCAATATCTTATTGCCATGGATAAAGGTTGAGATTATCATATATTAACATTGGCACCGTTATAACTGTATGTAGTTGGGTTAATCTAAATTAAAGTTTTCATATTGACAATTGTTTTAGAAAAAATAGGCATATATGTAAAATTGGGCTTCAAATAGGCTAGCTTTTTAAGTAATTGTATTTTAGTTGGTTTTATAAATCACAAATCAGAGTGGCGCAGCAGAAGCGTGGTGGGCCCATAACCCACAGGTCCTTGGATCAAAACTTGGCTTTGATAAGGCAATGTTGTACAAAGGTTTTTTAGTAGCGGAAGCTTGAGGGCCTATATATACATCGGGTATTTATCATGAATTTTTTTAATGGTTTGTATTTTCTGATATAAACATGGTATATATCAGGGTTTATTTATGTATTAGAGTGTATATACTACGATATATATCAGAGTATTATTAATAGTTGTAGTTTATGTGACTGTTTCAGATATAAATTCAGACATCATTTTGCTATATCATTTTTTTGTGTGTATATAGTCATTATAACTGTATCCGTTCTGTTTTTAATAAATCTCTCAAATTTTAATTATAACCAATATCTTATTGTCATGGATAAAGGTTGAGATTATCATATATTAACATTGGCACCATTATAACGGTATGTAGTTGGGTTAATCTAAATTAAAGTTTTCATATTGATCTTGAACTTTTTAAACCATTCGCGTAACTAGATTCAATTTTGTGTATTTGTGAAGTTTCGACGTATGAAATTGGGAAATACAATCAAAAGCGATTTAGACTGACTCAGTTTGAGAGAGAGAGAGCACAAAACATTATTTATTTATTTATTTATTTTTAGTTTGACCTCAATGACAGAAGTACATGTCAATTATCAAAACATTGATAAATAAGGAGTTGAAGCATAAACATCTATGGACACAAAAATGCTAAATTATTTTAACCGTTTAAATATTACAACAAAGTATATATATGAATTTGAAGTTTTGAACCATCTTGTTGGTTGGTACAAGAACACTACTAGAGAAACGAGAGCTCTAACTAATGACTACATCTGTATTATATAAATTACACAAACAAAATAATAATCCTTAATATGAGCTCCAACTCTTTTGGTACATTAACCAAATCAACTAATAGAAAGGGGTTGATTGCAACAATTAATAAATTTTAGAGGATGATTGATCAAATTAAAAATTCATGGGTGATTCAGGAGTGGTTCGTGGAATTTCCCATAATTTTATAAACTTTATGTTGACGAATGAGTTTCAAGCCTCGCATCGGGGTGACGTTTTCTTCTTTTTCTCTTTCTTTTTCTCTTTATTGAAACTTTGAATAGATAGATAGTAACAAATCAATATTTGTCTTTCACTCTAAGATACGTGAAAAAGTTAGTACAAAAGACAATTTTTGAAGCTTTTGTTCATCTTTTTGAATAGTTTGAGATCCACAGTGACTGAGAGTTTTGAGATTTTTCATCCTTCGTTCAATCTCAATTCAAGCAATGATTTAGAACTCAGATTCTTTACTTGTAGCCAACATGAACCTGCTTGCCTGGGTCCATTGCACACTTAAATGGTTAACAATGTACATTAATCATAATCATGTTGAGAAGACACTCAAAACCCCACAAACAAGTTTCATAAATTAATTGCTAAATGGGATCAATGAGTGAGTAAGAATGTTAAATCATACTCGTCTACAAATCTGTTCGAAAATGTTAAAAATGGCGAATGTGGATGACATGTTATCATCATAAGAATGCTAAATAGAGCTCAGATGATGCCCAATTCAAAAAAAAAGAGAGAAAATGTATCTAAAGAATTCCAATCTAGGACTTGTTAAATTTGTTGCTTTTTGAGATCATCGATCAATGCCAAAGCTTCATGCAGAATCCAGCAGGCACAGAACATGTTTTCTTGCTTGAAATGCATTCTGAAAAGGTATCCATAAGTTGCTCGGCAAGAGCTGATGGATCTTCGATGAAGTTATCGACAAAAGCCTTCACAATCCTAACTTCCTGTGTTGTAGCTCTCAAGCTGTACCAGGTTAAGAATTTTTGTCTGAAGTTCTGCTCTATGTGTCCCTCGCATTCTAGCCATCTAATCAATTTTACATAATACTCAAAATCCTTATCTGAAATACCATTTGCCGTACAATTAGCATCTTGCCTCTCTGCTGCACTTCTCTTCTTAGATGTGCTGCCATGTCGGAGTTCCTCTCCTCCGGACCCATTTTCTCGATCCTTGGCACTGGACTTCAATCGTCCACTCCTTCCAAGAACATCCTTTAGTATTTCCATCTTGCAAGGAGTAACTGGCAATCCAGCCTCAGAGCTGCTAACAAATGGTGTGCATTTAGTTCCTTCTTGAATGACAGAATTTGACCCGTTATTGATGCTTGTATCTTCAATGATATGGACCTCAGAGGAATGTCTGTCTTCAAGTTTTGGAACATTGGGATCAGGCAGCATGCCACTTTTCTTTGTAACGTGTTCCTCATCCGACAAAGAAACAGAATCTTTTGCTGTTCCCCCTCCACCAACATCGTTGCAGTTTATTGCATCCTTAGACAGGTTAGCGATAACGATCTTGTTAGAATCCTTGCAATAAGAAAGATAGCTCTCTGTTCGACTATCAGTCTGGTCGCTGCAAGGCATTACATTGTTTGTTTCATCTTCTACTGAAGAAGGATTAGAGAGCTCACTGAAGTTGGTCACCGGACTCTGACTTCGTTCGATCACCAAGCAGCCTGGGTCATCCTCCCGAGCACTAGCAGTTGAGACCTGAACTTCACACATCTCCAAATCTCCTGTCTCATCAAAGGAAATGGCTTTGAAATAATATTCTGAAGATCGGGTTAGTCCTCGGACGACAAACCTCATATAGGGTTGACACAAGGTGCAAGTTGGCTCTATAGGGTAATCTATTTCACATGCCTTTCGATGCCATAGCCTGTAACCAACAGTTTTTCCAGAAGAAAAATCTTCAGTACCCAAAACCACTGTAATGTATGTTGCATCAACATCTTCGAACCTTATGAAGTTTGTATCTGCAATATTGACTAAAGACTGGTTACCGATTTCTGTTTTTTTTTTTTACCTTAAATGAAACACTTCACAAAATACAACACAAATATCAGTTCTACTATCAATTTTTAATCCCATTGTACTGTGGAAGAGAGTAAAATCTATAAGCAATCAATTCAAAAAAAGTTATCTTACATGCTAAATTTCTTCTAGTGTAGCTTCGCAAGAACACGAAGAGGCCATATAGAGGCTACTCCCGAATTATAGTAGAAAGAAACTGAGATGAGTAAAAAAAATAGGTGCCTTACATAAAATAAATTACCTTGTACCATGGAACTTGGCAATTGATGCAAGATCTTCTTGGAGAGCAAGGAGTCCAGTGTATCAATGGCTAACGTGCAGAGTTTCTGAACATCTGGTCCGGAAGAAAGCCTATTCACTATGCCTCTGCCCGTACCAACCGGTACACCAGTCAAAGGACCCACTTCAGCTTCAAGATCCTTCACAGCCTCTTCCACAATCTGATAAACAGCTTGATACTTTTCACCTTCACTCAAAAGCTTTTTGCTTAAAGAGATGCGGTAACACAATATATCCACCCTTCTGGTTTCCTTTGCCTTCATCAATTGTTTTCTCCAACACCTAAAGAAATTAATCTGAGTGCCATTCATGATGTAGTAAAGACTAAATATTCAAGGGAGTTTAATGCAGTACGGCAAAAAATAATATTGAAATATCTGGGGTTGTTGCAAGACTTTGAACAGAATTCGTGACCTACAACATTAATAGCGTTTCATAAATTCAGGGCTACAATTTGAGAGATCTGGAACGAGAAAATGAAATAGTGCTTGAAGCCGTGAACATAAAAATAAGGATTTAGAACATGTCTTGAGTGTTTTATGGTTCAATCTGAGACCTCTTCATGGTCCACGATCACAGACAACTATTATAGCTTACATGATTTCTTATCCTTGTAAGTTAGATAGGTTTACATAATTCCAATTCACTTTTGAGAGCGGTTGAAAGTCAAGTCTTCCTTGCTTTTGCATCGATGTTCTCATTTTGACAGAAATGAAATATGATATCATCTGCTTCATTCTCCCGAAAGTGGTGTCTTCTTTGCAATAGTAATGTAGAAGACCAGCATTACATCTTCGTTCACTGCAGTTTGTCTCAAACTTATGGTGTAGAAATTTAAATTTGACCCTTTATGATTTGCAGTAGCATGACTAAGACCCTATGAGTCGAAAAATTGCGACGTTGGGATGGGAGATTTGGATGGGAAGAGAAAAAGGGATGGATGAAGGGATGTCTAACGGATGCAAGACATGCAGCATCCTAGCTTTTTTCTAACTTCTAGATAGCGTACCCTTTATAAAAGTTTTTCTAACTATTCTTCTTTCTATTCTTTTTTATTTTTTAAGTTCAGTCCAATCATTGAACTCTTTAGTAATCTCATTTGGGTTGGACTGGTTGGTCTTTGAGGAGAGGACTTCTTGTTGCATTCTCCAACTGGTATGAGATCAAATTCCCATACCCCAGAATGACTATCAGGCTCTAAATAGTTCAAAAACTGTCATGATTGACGTTAGATATTATCTGGGTAAGGTGAAACTCCATTACAAACTCAATGTGCCTGCAAGTTTGTATGGATAATGGCCTAAAACAAAGTCAAAGTCCAATATATTATGGACAAAACAAAATTAAATTCTTAACTTGAATCTTCTACAGCCAGGAAAACGAAGCAACAATCAGCAGCACCTTCAATTCTTCAAGATAATGAGAATCACACCTCTCATGTCCAAATTAAAAAGGAAAAACCTACAACAATCTTTACCGCCCCGAAGGTTTGCTGTCCTATTTGACTCAATCCATCAATGACCTAATCACTTGAGCCTCAAATATTTTATTCTGGAAGTAGTAAAATAATTTTCTTAAAAAAATATATTTTCTTTAAAATAATTGTTTAACTATTTTTAATAAGAAAAAAGATTAACTTTTAGATTGATGATTACAGCAGCATGGATATTTCAAAAGCTTCACCATGTGATGGCAGATTCAGTATCGACTTAGGATGAATCAAAATCAATAGCTTTGCACCTTCAATAAAGATCAAACAAATAAGAGGCGAACTTTTTGAAATCCTTTCAAATTCAATGAGCATCTATATAAAATTAAAAAATTTAAAGGTCAGAGTAATTACCCAAGCAAGTCATTGACTTTTCCACAAGATACACAATAAAAAGTCCCTTCAATTCCAGCCTGCCGTCCTTTAGAAATTCCAGATTTTTCATGCTTCAATGCACATTCAATATGGCATGACATACCACATGAAGTGCCTTGAAATGGTGGATCAGAGCTGCAACTTAACCATAGACTGGGATCCTTATTATCATCATACTGATAACAGATGCAGCATGAACACCTCTTGCAAAATTTATCACCTTGATTTAAGGTAGCTTTGCAAGCCGAATTTCTGCAGTACACTGCAAAATTTGAGTCACTCCTAGTGTTACTGGTTGGAATACTGTTAGCAGAAACAGGTAGCCGCGATGGCTGATCAATTTTTCTTTGCCTTTTGGTAATCTTTGGAGAAACACAGGGAGAAGACTGACTGTCAAGGTCTGTTACATCGTCAGTTGACCCTGATTTCTTTTCACTAACAATTTTCAGAAGGTTCTCAACTATTTTCAGTTTTGTTAATCCAGTATATTTCCTCTCTTTTCCCATTTCTGCACACAGGATCTCTAAAATCTCATGACGACTCCACGACTGAAGCAGTTCAGAAGCATGTGGATGATCTGATATTTCATAGACCAAATTTCTTTTCTCCTCCATACTCATCTTACTGCATTTTGATGGATCAAGAGTAGCTCCTAGTACCAACATAGATGAGGGTAATGTACATCAGAGTTAAGAAAAATCAAACAGAAAATCAAACGACAAAAAGGGTACCAGGTGCTGTCCAGTTTGAGTTGAACATGCATGGATTCGTATTACTAATTTGAGATGAATCATACCAATTCAAATTCATTAATTAAAATAATCTATTTACTTATATATAGATAGCGCATTTAATTTCCACTCGATAACATTTTTAGAAGATAATTGCTTCAAATCCTTGGATTATTATTTTCCATAAAACAAGATATCACATTGAACTTGTGAGAAAACATATACATGGATCCTGTAGATACTATAATTTACACTATTTTGTGCAAAACTGTAAACAAATGACTCGAGCATCCTGAAGTTAACCCAACCTAAGTTAAGTACTATACTACATGGTTGAATTGGGTGAGGTTGAGTCCAAAACACAACCCATTTCTAAAACCTCCTATGATTAAAAGTCAACAATATGCATTTCAAATATAATGAACAGTTCTCATGCAATTACTGACTGCTCGCCAAATTAATCTTCCAAGTTCCAAGAAGCGTAAATACTCAGAGAACTAACCATGGAAAGCTATTCAACTGTTAAAGAGAAGAGGAGAGAAAGGATGAGAATGAGTAGAACTGGAGAACTCCGCGACATGATTGTCAAAGAGATCATCCAGACCAGACTACGCCCATCAGCAATTTACAAACTTAATTATACTCCATAAATTCAAGAAGCCAAAATTTTGAAATAGCTGCCACAAATTTCTGAATATAACGTCATTATTAAATGTGGTCTCAGAAGCTCCACATAAATGCGTATAAAACCAACAGCGAATTCAACCAAAACCACTAAAACCTCACTACCACAATTTACAGGTCGGGGATATGGAAGTCCATGAAGAAGAACAACAAAAACACATTCCAATTCCAACAGAATAAGTAAAAAGGCGATTAAAAATTAAACTACAAAGCTAGAAGAATAAGAATCTAGCCGCCAGATATAAAAATCGATGTCAAAAGGAAGGAGGAAATAAAACAGGAATAGAAAATGAAAAAACAAGAGGATTAAGCGGATTACCCTCAGACGAAGAATCGGAAGGCATATTGAAGAAGAAGCAGGCAGTGATTCCAGCACATTAGCACGAAGAGCGAACAAATAAGGACCTGCAAGCATGAAATCTGGAAAGATAATAAACAAACAAACCGGCGAAGCGGAGGGGAAAATCCGACGATGAAGGGAAAAAAACAGTACCGATAAATAGCGGGAAATTGAGCGTAGATGAAGAAGGAATCCATGGATTGAAGGTTGGGGAGAGGAGATTGGTGGAGATGAAGGAGTATGAGGCACCTATGGCGTCGTAGCGTTGTTGAGAGAGAAGAAAGAAGTCTGTGATTCGATGAAATCAAATGAATGAAAGAGAAAGAGAATAATAAGCGCTTCTTTCTTTCTCTCTCTTTTTTGGTTATTAAAAACCATTACGAATGCGGCTGCTTCTGCTTCTGCTTCTGCTCCTGCTGCATGATTTGTTTTGTCCTCTCCCTTCCTTTCTCTTCCTTTTCCTTTTCTTTCTTAGTTTATTCATTTCAATTTCAACTTTAAATCTTCTCTTCATTTCTCAACTCATCACATTATTTTATTTCCCTTCTTCAATTTTAGTATTACTTTTTCTTTTAATTCTTAAACTTTTTTTTTTTTTAACATTTTTATTATTATTATGTGCATTAATCTCCTCAAGTTGTTGTGTATTTGATTTCAATTCAATCGACTTTGGAGTTAAATGATAAAATGGCTAATCGACAAGTTCTCGAGTGAGTAAATTTTTTCGACGTTGATTCTTTTTCAAGGCTTTTGAACGTGAACAACAACGATCGATGGATGCCTCATGACGGTGACTCTCTCAAACTAAATATGAATTATAGATCTTTCGACATTGTGGGATTTGGTGAAACCATGCTAGTAACTAATCAGCGTGTTCAAAAGTTGTCCGGACCTGTGGAACTCGATGATGTTGTTGCTCTCCTAGTTGGTATTAAGATAACTCTTACGGCGATACTTCAATCATTGTGGGTCGAAACTGATTCGTTAATTCTTTGGAAGTTCTTGAAGGGAAGGACATTTTTAACAATGAAATGTGAATTATAGTTGATGAAATTTGTGCCTATCATCAACAAGAGCTCGTGAGAGGTTTCATTTTTGCTCTTAAAAGTTGCAACACATTCACTCATAATCTGGCTAGTCACGCAAGGAAGACCAAAACTGTTGGTTTTTTAGGTAGTAGAACACATTTTTGTGGGTGTTATGTGTTGAGGATCTCACATCGGAAAGATGAAGGGACCTCACTCACCATTTTGAGGATCTCACATTTTGAGGATCCCACATCTGAAAGATGAAGAGACCTCACTCCACATACACGAGTTACTCTTCCTATCACTAATTGGTTTTAGGATATAACGGCATGATATCTAATATTTTAAACCTTAAAAATTGATTTTTTAATTAAGGCAGTTGCATCTAGATTAAATTTTGACCTTTTTTTTTATCTCCATCTGAAAAGGTTGTTATTGTAGGTGCCTTATGAGGGATGGGGCCAAATTCAGATTCAAAACCAATAATTAACAACACATTTATTGTAATAAATGCCGATGTTTATATATATATATATATCTCCAAGTTGAGTTAGGTTATTTATTGTCAAAAAAAAAGGTTAGATTATTTGTAATTTTTAAAAGGGCCTCCCGTAAATAAAAGGCCTATTAATTGTTTTTCTTCTTTTTTTAATGGGCTCCACCACCTTTTCCACTCCTTTTCTATCTTCTCAATCAACTTACATCGATTAATAATTGTCTAAAAATGACAAATAAAACAACAAAATGATAGGAATCATATCAAATAAATTTTTTAGTGCAACAAATATGGGTGGAGCTTGAATCTCCAATCCGATTCAATCCAAGTGAATGAGCTTAATGGTTTGAATTATGTTAGTGTTAAAAATAATTAGTTATTTTTCTATAACATTATAAAAAATTAAAAAAAATAGTATCACATGATTTTTTTTTTAATAGAATGGATATCGAGGTAGGACAAGAACTAAAAAAAAAAAAAAAGACATTGAGGTGGGTTCCAACCATTTTAAAGTGTGTTTGGATTGACTTTTCAAATGTTTAATTTTTAAAAAAAATTAATAATTTTAGTAAAAATTGTGGAGTTGACAACCACTCAAAATGAGTTTTAGAAATAAGTCAGTGAAAATACTTAATACCAACTTTAAAAGAAAGAGTTTTTTTAGTGTTTAATTGAGAATCTTCTCAAATTTTTTTAGTATAGGAAAATCACCAAAATACTCTTACACTATCCCTTTCAATTCTCAAAACTTCTATTATGGTTGTCGCCGACGAAGACCATTACCGCCGACCACTACCTCTGATTGATTACTATTGTCTGTGATTTCCAGCTGATCACCACCGCCACTCATCGACGACTATTACCGTCCTCACTCTGTCGCCGATCACCGACAATAGTCAATGTCAGTCATATATAGTGTTTTAAATATAAACTTCAATTTATTAATTCATATTATTTATTAATAGTCGTATTTTATAGTAATTTGACATTAAGTAGTAGAAACATTTTTTTAGCGGATGATAAATCAAATAAATTTGTGTATAAAAATATTTTTAAAAATATATAACTAAATATATATATGAGAGTTATATTTATAAACATTTCTAAAAAAAAAAAAATGCATTATTGAAAATTACACACTTTTTTTTAGTTGTCCATCCAAACCGCCCTCTTGTCTTTGATCAACGATCCTATTTCTTGACTTTGGGGAATTTGGGTGGGTTCCAGAGTGCTTTAGGAAAAAAAAAAAAAACTTATTATTTTTTCCTTTTTTTCTCTTTTTAACTACGTTTATAATTTAAAAAATAATTAAATATTAATAAAAATAAAAATAAAAATAAAATGGTTTGAAGTTTTCTTTTTCGCTCAATAATATGTAGGGTGAGTTGGCAATTTTTTGTTTTTTTTAAATTAACGTTTCGAACAAAAAAAAAATTAATCATTAATTTCATTAAAAAAAATAGTTAAAAAATTTAACTAACTATTTTTTAAAAAAAAACTTTTAACTAACTATTAATCGTCAATAAACAAAAATATAATATTTAAAAGTCTATGAAAATTTAATTAGACCCAAGTATTGTAGAATATTTTTAAAAGTGGAATACAGAATTTACACACACAAAAAAGAAAAAAAAAAACTTTTAGAAAATAAAAGGGGGAAAAGTGGATAGGAAAATATGCATGAAAATATGGTGAAGATTTTATTGTTTTTAAAAAACCCATTTGGTGAATGATAGTGCCCCCCATGGCATGCCTAGTTGCCTATAATTGCCCTGTGACAGTGCCACTCTTATTGGACCAACCATTATAGTTATTATAGTTGGTAGGTTTATTGCTTTCATGCAACACAAATATGATTCATTCAAATATACATAACAATTTTTTCCTCCTTTTTATTTTATTCTTTTAAGGGAGACTTGGAAAATCAAATATTTTAAATTGTCCTTTCATTTTCCATAAGAGGTAATATTCTTTCATATTTTTTCAAAAGTTGTTGGTAGAAGATTTTGGATTTTCTTGAACTTTCGTATGCTCGGTTGCGGGCGGTCTCCGACAAAGTAGTAGAGTACCTACATAGAGAAGAGAAGGAAAAACTTGCACCGGTGTGGGACTAGGCTCACGAGGCTCCGATGCTTAAGTTAGAGATGTTTGAGCATAAGTAGGAGTAGTAGAGTGAGTTTGCGTAGAGTCACGCGTAATTCTGTACATCTTCCCTCCTTGAACATGAGGGGTATTTATAGGCGGTGAGGAGGGAGTATTCCCTGAACGGTTTTGCTGGCCCACCATCATGTGAGTCCTCGAACCGGGGTGAGGAGATACAAACCGACCGGAGTCGACCCGCGTGCCTCACCATGATGAGGGTAACCGTGGTCCCCCAATTTCTGAAGGGATTGGAGGCGCTGTTGTACCACAGTTCCATCAGGTGATCAGTCAGGATGTCTTGTCGATCACTTTTCACGCTGATCGAGAGGCAGTCTGGCAACAACGGATCCTCGGAGTCCTGGGGTCGGCCCCAAATCGTCGATTCGTCCGACGTTGGTGTCGTGACCTCGAATATTTCTTGAAGAAGCGGATCGTGACGTCAACGACTGACCTCATACTGAGGTAGCCCGTAACAATAGCTATAACTTATAATATGGTGGTAGCTATTATATAAAAGGTACCTCTGATGAGAATCAGTTCGATAATATTTTCATTTTTCATTTTTCTATTTCGAAAATCATATTTATATTTTTAGAAATATATTTCTTTGCTTTTAATAATCTTAATCGAATTTATAATTTAATTGTTTATATATCAAGAACTGTAGCTATGGGAACAAGCGGATGAGTTGGCCGGCAAGATTCATTGTATATTATAATCTGAAAATTTTGGAATTATTAGAACAAAGTCCTCCATAGTAGGGTTTTTCCAAACTCCCAAACTTGGTCAATAATAGTAGACAATTGTATCAAGGAGATGGGCATCTCAGCGGAACCTACCCATGGGCACTCAACAGTGACGATGACAGATGTGCCAGATGCAGTAGCCCGACGGTGGCGTTGTTCTCCTCTCGATCTTTGGAAACTAAATTGTGATGGTTCTTAGAATGCTATCGAAGAATCGTAGTGCAATAGCGTGGATAATTCGTGACAGGTCAGGTCAGGTGTTGTTATATCGGTCGGGTGTCGATTCTCTTGGAAAGAATAGTCGGTCAGTGTTTTTGAGGCGCAAACGATTTGTGCGGGCATAAAATCTATTTTTCGATGCTACCCTTGGCAAATTCAAGTTGAGTGTCTATCTGTCTTCACGTCGTCAAGCTCATAAAGGGAGAAGAGGAAAATATTTCTAAAGTGAGGATTTTTATGGTCGTAATTCTTAGGCATACTGTTCCTGGTGTAACCTTTTTCTTTGATCATATTTTTCAGTCTCAGAATCGAGTTGCTCATGTTTTTGGTTCGTCACTCTAGTGATAAGGTTTTAAGGTTTAGGGTTTGTGGGAGGAAGTCCTCCTAATTGGCTTTCTAAAATTCGGTGAAGAGATCGAACCTCTGACATCTTGGTCATTAGTTCATATTTTATGCAATAGTAATACAAAGATGCTTTGAGTTATTGCAAGGGGTTGTTTGATCTAAATATTTTTTTTAGTGTTTTTTCTTATTCCTAGTTTTATATATTTATTTTGTACATGAAAGTAAGGGATTGAACCTAAGATTTTTTTTAGTGAAAATTCAATACATAGTTTTTTCTTTTTTTTGCAAAAATATTTAATTAATGTGGGGGGAATTGAACCTCTAACCTCTTAGTCAAGGGCAAACTTTATGTCAATTAAGTTATGTTCGATTTGACTAGTAAGTTAATGACATAACTTTATGTCAATTGAGTTATATTTGATTTGACTAGTCGATATGTAGTTGATATATTGTTCTTGTTACAACATAATCAAAAACTAAATGTACTATAACCCTATAATTTTTATTTTAATTGCTAAATTTAATGGCAATATAATAATAATAATAAATAAAATTGCCTAAATTTTTTTTAGTGAGTTGCCTAAGATAATAATGAACCCAACCTTGCAATACAAATTATAATTTGCGACTGTTTTACTATATCCGTTACCCTCAGTATAATAAATTTAGAATCGATGAAAAATGAATATAATAGGTAAAACAATAAAATTTAGACTCGAGAAGACTTAGACAAATTTGGTGATTTTTCTACCCATAAAAGGTATTTGAATCATACCATAGATTAAACCGTTGAAAGAAAAGTCGTCCGCAGATCTTCAATGTATATAAGAGAAATAGTTCACAAATTATAAATGTCAGTCTCTAATTATTCGATTATGCTAGTTGAACTATGTTGTTGTTGATAATTATAAATGTTTTCATGTATATAAGAAATAGTTCACAAATTACTAATAAAACTATGTGGTTGCATTTAATTCTCAATGAAAAGAGTCTAGTTAGATGTGGAGAGTAGAATATTTTAGGTTAAATCTTAAGTTGAACTCCAAACTTTCAAATTATTTGTGTTGAATAGGTTTTTCTAAACTTTTAAAAGTGTGTATTATAAGTCTCTATACTCTTAATATTGTGTTTGATAAATTTATGTTGGAGTTCTATTAGACACAAATGTAGAGATGTAAGATAAAACTTATTTACGAATACGAACTATATTCAGATTTAGCCTCCAAACTACATTTTGAATTTTAATACTTTATGTACATTATGAGTAGAATCAGAGGTCTATGGGCCCATAATCCATATATGCTCCTAGCTTCTTGAAGCCACATGAACCGCACATGAGACGAAGTCCTCGTCGAGAGACTCATCTAAGGTGGACCAAGTCGAAGAGGTGCAATTAAAGAGGACAAGACATATACGGTTGCTGAGCTCAGTGTCAACCGAGAATTTAGGCATGCACCACTTCTATCTCCTTAATTCTTATTACGAAAATATATATGTAATATTGTCTTAACTAATTTAATATATATGTAATATTTTCTTAACTAATTTAGCTCGAAACTATTTTGATTTGAACATTAATTTAAGTATCAGAGCATCTTGGACACAACACTACGTAATCAGTAAGTTAAATTGATATTAATATTAAGTTGAGTTGGGTAAATGAGGGGTATGTGCATGGGATACTGAAACTATATATAGATTGGTATGAATTAAGAAAAGGAAAAGGTTGAAAGCGACAATTGCATAACAGTAGCATGAGAGTTGGAGATAAGGTGGGGGAAAAGAGACTTTCAGTTTTGGGTGCCCACAATTAATAAATATATTTAAAGGAGGTGGGTAACAGTGTCGCGTCACGAACTACAATTAGAGTCCGTTTGATAACGTTCTCGTTTCTTATTTCTTGTATTTTAAGAATTAGAAATATAAACATGTTTCTACTTTTGTTTCTTATGTTTTTTTTAAACACACTTGTTTGATAATTATTTCTTGTTTCTTGTTTATTTTGTATATTTTAAGACTCATTATTTCTCCTCTTTAATTTTAAAATAAAATTATTTTTTATTTTTTATTTTTATTTTATTTTTCCAATTTGAAAATTTGGATTAAATATACCATTTTGAGGTTCCAATCTATACCTTATATGTTTTTTTTTTACATCATGTAGGGTGGTAAATCGGACTCGTGACCTCTTAGTCACTAGTTTGTACAATATTCTGGTTGAATTAAGTTCATGTTGACCTACATGTTGTAAATTTAATAAAATTAATTAATTAATATTGTTTGTATTAAAATTGTACACCTTTTGATATTTTTATCACTTGTCAGTTTTAGTAATTAATTTTAAGAATTTCTTACATCAAAAAAAAAAAAAAGTTCTTCAATTTTTGGAAACACCTTAATTCAGTTTGATTAAGACATAAATATTATTAAGAAGTCAGAGATTCGATCTCCCATCTCCATAGTTGTTGAACTAAAAAATTAATAAAAAATAATTTGAATCAATTAAACGAAATTGGGATGAGGAGGGATGTAGAATTTATTCTAATGAAGTACTCCATTTTCTTGAAAATGATGGAGGGGAAAAATTTCTTCCTTCTTCCTTCTTGGTCCCATTTCAAATAAGGATTGTTTGTCTTATTGGAAAAATGATCGTCTCGATACGACATGATGAAGATACATATAAACTCTCTCTTTCTCTCGTGATTGTCTTATGAAACCCTAAACATAATTAATTACTTGGAATTTAGCCGTTGGTGACACGCCTAAATAAGTAACATATACAAGTTAGACTGGGTGCAGGGCGGCACGTGATGTTGTAACTGGATCAATTAATAAATCCTTAATGCACTAAAACAAATTAATTAGTATCTAATATAAAGATCATTAGGCAGAGTTGTCAAATGAGGTGTTTGAAGTGAATGGACTAAGTTATTATAACTCAGTCCACGTTTAACTCACAGTCAATAAAATAATTATACTGACTTTAATAATATTTATTATTCACAGACTATTATAACCATATACTATAATAACTCAGTCAACTCCTTAAACTGTTTCTTCTTTTGACTATTCCTTGATGTCACAAAAGTAATGAGCATTTACCAAAAATATCCAAGTTTATTACGAGTTCATTTATTCACATATATAATATATAGGTCAAATTACAAATTTAGTCATAAACTTTGAAGTTGGTATCTATTTGGTCTATAAATTTTTTAAATTATAAATTTCGTCTTTAAACTTTCGTTTTTTTTTTTTGTTTTGTAAAATTCACGAACACAAAATTAAAATTTTAATGTACCATCAACATATAATTTAATTTTATATCTAATAGATCAATTGGGTTTTTTTTATTTTTTCAGAGATTTATTAGACACGAAATTAAAAATTCATGAACCTATTAGACATTTTTTAAAGTTTGGAAACCAAATAGACACAAATCTCAAAATTATGAGACTAAACTTGTAATTTAACCTAATATATATTATATATAAATATGACCATTTTTTTTTTATTTCTTTTAGTTTTTACATTTTGTAAATAAAGAAAATAACTTAGGCTTTTTATTTTTTAACTTTTTAGTACTACAAATGTCATAAGGATTTGAACTTCCAGACTTGAAAAGATAGGCATGGGTTGGATATAATTAATAAATATCAATTAAAGATAAGTTATATTTAGGCATGGGTTGGATATAATTAATTTATTTGTAGTCATATTTTTAAAGAAAAAGTTTGTTTCAAATAATTATGTTCAAATAATTAAACTTTTAAAATTGTCAATCCATGTATAATTAAGTGGAGGAAACACTTTTAATTATATATATATATAAAAGAATTTAAATCTCCAACTTCAAAGAAAGAAGTACATGTAAATTAACGTTGAACTCACACTTTAACAATACTTATAATTACCATCTACTAAATTTAAATTTGAATTTATCGCCCTCACATATATGTTAAACTAAAAATAAATAAATAAATACTTAAAATCATTAGCAACAACCATCTAGGTAAGTTGAAATCTAACGCCCATACCTATATTTTTGTATTCTTACAATATACAATACCTTAA
Organism: Herpetospermum pedunculosum; assembly: GCA_028017165.1. Taxonomy (NCBI): domain Eukaryota; kingdom Viridiplantae; phylum Streptophyta; class Magnoliopsida; order Cucurbitales; family Cucurbitaceae; genus Herpetospermum; species Herpetospermum pedunculosum. The sequence continues at coordinate 4,385,468 of CM051530.1, forward strand.
CCCACACTACTTTTTTTTTTTTTTTGACAACATGTGGGGAGGGGGATTCGAACTTGAGACATCTCGCTCATAGTTCATACATTATGCCGGTTGAACTATGCTCATGTTGGCCTTAACCCACACTACTAAAATACTTGAAACCAACAATAAATCAAACATAAAATCTAAACTCAAAAAATATATAAACATAAAATCTAAACTCAAAAATTATAATGATATATATATAAATAAATAAATAAAGCTTAGCTATACTATAAAGCATATCGAAAAAAAAATCAGAAGAACCAATACTAGTCTCTCTTCCATCAACAAAAAAAAAATATTAATAAGGTTAAGGGCAACTTCAGCCTCACATCACCTGCTGATGTTATAACTGCACTCCAAAGAGTGGGGGCCACCGCCCCCGAATCCAGAAGATTCATCCACCGAAGGCCGACCCCAGAGCTTCGGTAGGCAACGCTTACCACAGCTGACCAAAAATAGCCGATGTCATTCTTCGGTTAGCACGAGATGTGACTGACGCGACAGCTTGTCCTGACTGACATAAGAAGCGGCGCTGCAGGCGCCCCCAACCTTCTTGAGAATTTGGGGACGACGGGCACCGCAACCATCACCAGGCGCGTGTTTAAACCCCGATTGACCCGCGTCGCCCGCTCCGGTCCAGGCGTTCATCCGAAGGCCAACGAACCGGATAGCCGTGAGGATTTCTCCTCCACTATAAATACTCCTCCTGTTTAACAGGAAAATAGGAGGTAACTCTACTTGAACACCCTCTAACTACTCCTACCTACGCTCAGACTTCTCTCACTTAGGCATCGAAGACCCGTGGGCCAAGCCCACCGGTGCAAGATGATGCTCTCTCTCCTCTTGCAGGTACACCACCGTCCGTCCGACAACTGTAGACGACAGAAGCAACAGAGGAACCCTGCGGTCCAAAATCTTGCATCAACAAATAACTAGTTTAAATACTACGAATTTTTTAACAACTAAATTTGGTGACATTAGTGAAGGTAATGTAAATTTCGTACACTCACAAATATTTAAAAATAGTGTATTAAATACAATAAAATTAAGAATCTAAAAATTAAAATTGACAGTGAAATCGAGCATAACTCAATTGACATCAAGTTGTGTTCATGGCTAAGAGATTATGATTCAATCTCTACATTAAATTTATTTATTTTTTTAATTTTTTTAAGTAAATTCATTAAAATATCTTTTAAAAAAAAAATGACTCGGATGATGTCCTAAGATTGATTGAAAGAAAAATTCTCCACTCCACTTGGAAAGGGCGATATTATATAACATTTGAGAGTGGAATATAATTATAGGCTTTTTTTTTTATTTATTTATTTTTGAAATTCAATTATGGTTGGAGTCCAAACAAAAATTTAGTGGGAGAATTATTATATCCTACGTGGTCCAAAGCTGCAACCAATAGCGGCCTCAAAAACTAACTTTACTTATTATTCACTTATTCCATCTCATATATAATTTGTTGTTTTCTTTCCTTTTGGGAAATATTTAAAACCAAAATCCTTCTCCTTTTATATCCCCATATCCCCCAAATAAGAAACAAAATAAAATAAATGCTACTATTTATTTTGTACCACTTTATTCCGTATCAATATATATTTCTTCTACTATCTCTTATATATTCCATAATCCATTCCCATCAATATATTTATTTTTCTAGTCTAATATGTAACGGGAGGTCTACAAATGATAAAGACATTATTACCAAGAGATAGAGTAGACCAAAAGAAAAAAATATTAGTGACAAATTAGTTAGGTTTGAAATGTTAGGAGGGAACACGAAAACTATATTGTATAATGAGGAGTTGGTGACGTGAAATGTGTAAAGAGAGAAGTTAAAAAGAAAATATGTGTGCAAAGCAATTAGGAAAAGAAACTACATCGAGATTATGAACAAGGTGGTTTAAGAAGAAAAAAAAAAGATAAAATAATTATAAGATCTTTTTATTTTATGGACAATGAATGAAGTAACCCAGGAAGATTGGAGGTTCATCTATCTTTTCGAAATTCTCAACATATATTTTTTTAAAATATGCTTCTAAAATTGGGGTTATAGACAATTTAAAGTATGTTTTTAAGCATTTCAAAAATATTGTAGTGTATTTTTAAATGTGTCAAATAATTTTATGTTTAATATAGACTACGGAACTTTAAAAAGTATCTAACATATCTCTAAATCTTCAATTTTGTATCTAATCAATAATTTTTAAATTTTTGAAAATTTATGTACTAATCATCGTAAAATTTAAAGTTTAGAATTTGATTGACAAATAATTTTAATTTTGTAGATAAAAGATTCTTTTAAATTTAAAAAATATTCAATAATATATCAATAATTTATTAGATCTAAAATTATTATTATTTTTTTTTTAATACATTGAAAGTATGGGAATTCGAACCATAAATATCTTGATAATCAACACATACATATATTAGTTGAGTCATGCTCTAACATTAAAAATTTGCTTAAATTTTGGAAGAGTTGTTGGGAATATTTTTAAATGTTGAAATATCTATCACTTCTAAAAGTTTAGAAACTGAAAAAAAAAAAAAAAAAAAAAAAAAAAAAAAAAAAAAAAAAACTGTAATTTAAACTTTTGTGGAAAATAAATAAATAAATAATAATAATAATATATGTTTTTCCAGTAATTATTAATCGAACGAAACAAAAGATTGATAATTGAGTGCAATACACGCCAACTATTTTACTGGGGAATTAAAAAGAAATAAAAAAGAATCTCGAAAACGATGCCTATTTCTATTAGGTCTTTTATTAATTATTAATTATTATTTATTTTTTTGGTAAGCTAGTTTATGAAAACGTTGCTCCATTCCTTCGCAAAAAAAAAAAAGCAAGTTGCTCCATTAAGCCTTTACTTCATAAGGTGGACTAGTTATTGAAGTCTTCTTAAAATACTTTAAATTAGAATGTAGTGAACATATTTTATATTTGTTTTTAAATTACTCTAATTCTTTTATTTATTTTAGTGGATCATCCCATTATTAATAATCAAACTAGAGTTTTCATTGATTTTAAAATTATACACTTGTCTATTGGTAACCAACATGTGAAAAATTCATAATTAGTTATTTTTCTTTCGTATGTTACATATGATAAAATTTAAGTAATTTTATTCCTTGTTAATCAGATTCAAAATTTCAAATAAGAAAGTTAATTAACAAGAAAATAATTCAACTGACTCGATGAATTGTAACTAAAAGGTCCTATGTTCGTTCACTTCTACCTATTGTAAAGAAAAAAAAAATTCTCTATTTTTTTTTATTTTGAAAATTGAATATGAATTTTTTTTATTAACCAACCACAATTTGAATATCTAATTCAATGTATGTTCAAAATTTTAAATGATATTTCATCGATATAGAAAAGTTGGCAATAACATTATTTTCCACTCATTAATTTTGTGATGGGGAGAGGACTTTTAGAATTAAAGATTGTAAACGTGGGTTGGTCAACTTTGGGAAAATTATAAGCCGTGTTTGGCAGAAATCTTTATTATTTTATTTCTTACTAATCACCTAATTTCCTTTGAATTCTCTTAAAAAAAAAAAAAAAAAAAAAAAAAAAAAACCTTTGAATTCTTCAAACATTCAACAAAGAAAGAATCTTCTTTTCACACCCAGAAAAATAAGCTTACAATATCAAATTCTTCAATGATTTCTCATTTGAACCCTCTTTCCCCCTTGAAACTTGTAATCTTTCGAAGAAAGGTTCATTTAAAGTAGTATACACAAAGAAAATTATGAAAAAGAAAAAAAAAATTAGTTCTTTTAATAGTATATCTAAATTGGATTGATGTACATCAAATTTTGATTATTTACTAATCATTATTCTTACTTACCATCAAATTGTTTGGAGTGTGATTATGACACTATCAATCTGATCATAATTGAACTAATTATGACATATATCATCAACTAAAAGGTCAAAGGTTCAAATCCTCTCGCTACACATGTTGTTGAACTATTAAAAAAAAAAAAGTTAGAATTTACTATATTAATTAACCTTAAAATATAAATTATCCATTTATATCGTGAATTTTCATCCTTTCAAAACAAAACATAAAGATAGTTGACACGTCCAACTAAAGCATAACTCGGTAGCTTAAACTAAATCTTTCCTATGTTTTTATAGCGAAATATTCTTAAAAAAAAAAAAAGGAATTGCCATTAACATTTGAGATGTGATTAGACATGCGATAGAATTTGGGCCTATTAAAGCCCATTCATCTATATCTTGTTTGAGTTGGATAGCCCGAAGGCAGGAAGGCCTGGCCCAGTATATGTTATACTGTGGGCTGGTAATTAGCTAGCCTGAGCGTTGACCGAAGCCCACTAAACAATGTATAAACTAGGCCCTATCCAATTGATTTTTTTACGGGCCCATAAAATCAAGACCATAGGCCCAATTGATCTTTCCCAAACACACTAAAATTACATATGCAGGCCGATTCTTTGGGAGGGAGAATTCAAACTTTTACCCACTCCATCTAGTTAATAACTTATGTCAGTTGAATTACGTTCATGATAAGATTAAATTTTTTCATTTACAGAACAAAATAAAAATGATATATTGAGTCACGGGCTCAAAGAAAGAGGTATAAATCAATTAGGGCTCACTTTAAAAAAAAATAGAAATAATTTAATATATTAAATTCTCCGTTTAGGTTTAAGTTTAAGGGTTGGTTGCACAAACAGCAATCAGGCCCAAAATAATGGTAAATTTAGCCAAATTTAAAACATTTTACAAATATGACAAAAAATCAGTGACTATCACTAATAAATTGTTATCGTTGATATATGACTATTACTAATAGACTACTATCAACGATAGACCATACCATCAACGATAAAAATTCAAAAAAATACTATATTTTTAATTATTTTATTTTAAATTGTCCTAGGTTTAATCTACGTTTTTATTATTTATCTAAGTATGTTGATATATTTAATGTGAGCATGTAATTATTAGGTTTTAACCGGATGTGAACAGCACGCATGGGCAAGATGACAGTGGTCAGATAGCACGTGCGGCCTCATTGCCACATCATTATTATAATAAGTTAATAACTCCAACAACCAACAATAAAAATCTTGGTAAAAGAACAAAAATCGAGAAACTAGGAAATCATTACACCATATATTTACCTAGTTAAAAAAAATTCAACTTATTCAATGGGACCACTAGTGATTGATTGATGTGTCCCATGTGTTTACCATTTACCAATTAAATTAAGATTAAATTATCAATTTTAACCTTATAATTTAGACTTAATTTTAATAGTCCTCTAAAGTTTTATAATTACCTTGTAGTTTATTTAAATCTTATATATGTTGTATAATCACTCAAAACCCCATTATTTTTTCTCTAATTTTTACTTGCCTTTAAACCCTAATATAATTCATATAGAAAACCATGCATGCATCTACTACTCATGGGGCACATAACAACATGATCAACTTGTGAGATTTAAGGTAAACTACCAAAGTAAATTGAAAGTTCTTGATTATTACAACAATTTGCAATTAAAGTTCAAACAATAAAATTAAGTTCAAACAATAAGAGTCAACTTTTAACCGAGCTTTTCTTTCAAGTTCAACCATAGGAAGGTAGAGATTAAAATATTTAACTCTTAAGATATATGTATAATATTTTAATTAATAGTCTAATTCTTAGGCTGTGCTTTTAAACTAAACTTGAATGATATACTTTGAAATTGTTAATTCAATTTTGATTTTTTTTTTATTCAATAATAATGTAGGATGGAGATTCAAACATTTAAACTTTTAATTATAATTTTAATATTTTAATTAGTTCGTTTAGATTTTAAATTCAAATATGATTTAATAATATATTTATTTATTATCTCAATAAATCAATGTACTCAAAGGTTGTCTTAAAAAAAAAAAAACAAAAAAAAATAATGTACTCAAGGTTGTCCTTCAATGTTTGTGCATATTATTTAATTGTAAAATTATAACCAAAATTACATCCATCTTGTTATATTCATTTTTATAATATCAACTTATACCTCTGACCATTGCAGGTTAAATCAATTAAAATTCTAAACTCTTACTTGTGTGTAATTATTTAGATAATTTGGTTCTTATTCATAACTATTTTAACTCAAATCTATTTAAAACGAACTCAAAATTACTTAAATAAACTTTTTTTTTCCTAACTTCTATCAAAATACGTAGCATTCTTCTTAAATAATTAAAAAAAAAATAGAGAAACAATAGAAGTTGAAAAATCGTTCATATTAATAAGGTGGCCGACAGTGGCCAGCGTGGGGCGAAAGTGGTCGTAGGAGGTGGTCAGAGTGAGGCGGCGATGGTCGGAGGCAGTCGCCGGAGTGGTGTGGTAGTCGGAGGAGGTTGGGTGGAGAAAATTTAAAAGAGTAATGTGGGAGGTATTTTAGTAATTTTAATACAATATGAAAATTAGGTAGATTTTTAAATTAAACACCCAAAATTATTTTTTTTAAAAGTTAATATTAAGTGTTTCATTCAAAATGCATTATTTCAAAAACTGATTTTTAAAAAATTCATTTTGGGCACAACCTCAATTTATTGTGAAATGATTTTTTTTAAAAAATAAACATTTAGTAATCTAAATCAAGTTAATGAAGTTTATGGTGTAAATTGATTTTTAGTCGTAAGAATATATGGGTGAATATTTAATTTAATTTAATAGGCAAAATGCAAATCCGTAGTCAAAGCAAAACGACGAGAGAAAAAGGGGAATAATATAAAAAGAAAAAGGTAAAGATGGTAATAATAATAATAATAATAATAATAGAAAAGGAAGAAGAAGAAGTAGGGAAGAGGAGTATTGTGGCCGACAGAAATTGTTTTGTATGTAAAACAAAAGAGCCTCTCAATCCCACCTCTCTTTTAAAAGCATATATTATAAATTATATATTTCAAAAAATGAAAAGAAAAAAAAAAAAAAAAAAAGTGTCATCTTTTTGCAGCATAGTAATTACATTTGACTAAGATTGCTTTTGTTGTCAAAATGTAGCTTTTTTCAGAAAATTGCCAAGTGCCCAACGACATGTCACACTCTCCCCTCTTTTTTTTTTTTTTTTTTCCTATTCTTATATGCAATTTACAATATTTTAGATTCTATTTTTCATCTTCCTTTTATGCTCCATTTTTTTTCTTTCTAAAAAGAGTATAATTTAATTTTTAAAGTTTACATATCTTACATTTTTCCCACCTACCCACCTATACCAGTTTATGAAAGCCACGTGTGTTTGTGAAATTTTATTTTATTTTATTAGTTTAATAAATATGGGTGAGAATCCAATCATTAATTTTGAGACCATAATTACATGCATCTTATCTACTAAATCATGCTCAAATTAACTTAATAATTAATTCATCAAGTATGAATAATGGTATAGAAAAAGTTAGGACATAAAGGACAAATTCGAAATACCGAAAGTAAGAGCTAAAGATTAAGAAGTCGAGACAGATACAGACCCAACATCAACTATATACTTAAGAACGACAGACATAAATCCAAAACAAGAAGGAAACTCAGGACCCAAATAGGTCTTGGAGAAGAAAAGGAATCAAGCCTAAAGCCCAATTCCCCAACTTCGACCTCGACGAGAGGTCGTGATCGAGAAATAAGGAATTGATTTAGTCCAATTTCCGCCTCTACGTCAGTATGAGGTCGAGGGGGTTGATCCAATGATGAAGGGGGTAGGCCTCACGTGCCCTAGTCTAGCCAGAGACTCAAATTTCTCCCCTGAAATCTGGATAGGAGGAGGAGGAGAAGGAAAGAACCTTAGGACATGGCCATATAAATACTCCAACCTAATTCATTCAAAGTAAGTCAAATTCTATACTAGAAATATTTCGGAGAAGGAAAGAACCTTAGGACATGACCATATAAATACTCCAACCTAATTCATTCAAAGTAAGTCAAATTCTATACTAGAAATATTTCTAACTTTCACACTCAAACTTTCGATCTAATTTAGGCATCAGAGCGTGCGTGGCTACCACCATATCGGTGGGCGGTGTTCATCGTTCTCTGTTTTGCAGGTGATCTCGCTCTCCATCAAATAATTATCTTACAGTTGGTGACATCAACATATAATAATTTAAAAAATAATTATAGATTTTTTTTTTTGCAGCAGTAGTTTAATTAATGCGGAGATTGAACCTATGACCTTTTGGTCACCGGCTCAACCCTATGCCAATTGAGCTAGGCTCGGTTTGACAATAATTATAGATTTTACACATACTACAATAGACTTTTCGTTGGAGTATATATATATATATAAAAGTTCATTGACTATAGTGGTAGAAAATCTTGTGATAGTCACCATTTAATTAGGGCTATGATACTCAATACATTATATAATACTCAATACATTATATATTATGTTTTTTCTTTTTCTTTTTTTGTTCCTCCTTAAATAGATAGAATTGTTCAGTTTAGATCTAAGTCAGCTGCTTAGTTGAAGAAATATTTAAAAACTATTCAATTCTTCTCCTTCTTTGGTATTTAAATTTATATAATTAATGAACTCAAATAATTTTATTTTTTCTTCTACATTATTATGCCTAGAATTTTTCATGATTGTTTAGGGATATATATATATATATATATTATTAGGCTAATAATATTAAAACATCCAATTTATTAATTATAAAAGAAGAGAGAATTAATATAATATTATGAACGAGACAGTCACATGATTAAGAATAATAAGCAAAAGCCCTCACACTGATTAATTGATTATTATATGCACTTAGTCCCACAAGGATACGATTACCTTTTTACCCATACAAGGATCCAATAAATTATTATAATATATATAGGTTTAAATCTTATTTTTCTTATGTATTTTTGGATTTTGTCCATCTTGATTCATATATTCCAATACATTATTAGCGTACTCTAAGCTTGTCTTTTTCAATCATTGTACTTTCAAAACATTGATCATGTAGTTATATTGTTTGGTTCATTTGTTTTTATTTATTTATTAGTTTTACCTAAAAACATTTCCATTGCAATTTTAACCCAACAACATTGTCTAATTTTTCTAAAATATTCTCTTAACCTTTATATTAAAATAATTTTATTATTGTGCACAAAATTTGTGTACATATTTTACCATAAACTAAAAAAAAGTATAGAAACTAAAATTCACCTAAGTTTAACTTCGGTAGTCAACATCGACATGTAAGTTTAAATTTGTACTTGTACTAAAAAAAATTCTAAAAATATAATGACTACTATAATAGATTATATGAAGATTTAAACTTCTAACCTTAAAGAAATGAGTACTGGTGAAAATAGAATTTAAACGATAATATTTAGTCCCAAAGTGGATAGCTTGATCGAAGCCTGATTGGAAAGTGCATGATAAAGGCATAATTTTTTTTTAGTTTAAAAATAAATGAGAGATTGTTAATTAAAATTGTGAAAGCAAAGCAATAATAATAATGGTAAAAAAAATCGAAAGCCAAAGGTGGTGGAAAAAGATAAGAGAAGAAGGAGAATTAGAATGAGAAGTAATGTAATATTTATCCGCCGAAAGGTACAAAAGGACATATATCCATCATCTAAATTCTAATCACATTATTATTCTATTTATATTTCTCTAAAAACAAATAACAAAAAAACCAGACCACAAAAGCTCCTAGTTTTTTAATTAATTCAAAACTCTCTCTCTCTCGAGTATGAAGTGTCCAAAAGTGAGTCAATAAAAACATAGTTTAATTGACATGTAACAACTAGTGACTAAAAGATTTTAGGTTCGATTCTCACCCTCACATGTTATAAAAAAAATATATGTCAAATTGAGCATAGCTCAATTATCTTGATTAAGAGGTCATGAGTTCTATTTAAGGACAAAGAATCCAGACATCTCCATAATGATATGATATTGTCCACTTTTTTCAACAACTCTCATGATTTTTTCCTTTTCTAGCCAATGTGGGATATTCTTTGTATCCTAACAATCCTCCCCTCAAACAAAGTACCATACTTAAGCCTATTTTGTTCCCAACAAAGTACCACGAACCTCCCCACAGATAGGTCCTTGAGCAACCCGGAAAGCTCAACCACGACCCTCAAATAGTCATCATCCAAATTACACTTGAGCAACCCGCAAAGCTCAACCACAGATTCACTATAACTCAAATTATGACAATGTCATTGGGAGACTCATCAATATCTTTATTCGACACCCGAGAAATTTTTACAAATTACGTAGCTAAGTCAGGAACAAAGTTCTGATACCACTTATTAAGGACAAGGAACCCAGACATCTCCACAAAGGTATGATATTGCCCACTTTGGATCGAAAATACCTAAAAGGCTTCATACCATTGGAGATAATTGTACACTTAAACTTATTTTGTTCCCAACACGTTCAATCCGAGTATTAATTACTTTGAAAAAAAATTCCAAAAGAGACACCTTTAAAAGGGTACCCAAAAAAGAGAGAAAATTATAACTATTAAAAAAAAAAGAAAAAAAAAAGTGAAGAGAGAGTTACTTTTAGTATGGTCAAGGAGGGTGTAGTGATAAACTGAGAAAAAGAAAAAGGGTTGGCTTGACCTTCTTTTTAAGTGTGTGTTTTGAATATATATGTGGGTGAATTATGATCAGTCATTTTTTTGCTTTTTGTTTCTCTTCCTTTTTCTTTTATTTTTTTAATATTTGTTCCTTAATTTATGCCTTTTGCCTCTCACTTAGAACAAAGGACAAAAAAATAACACCAAAAAGATCATTATCTCCCTAGCTACATATATATATATATATAGGAGAAGGAAAGTATCTATGATTCAACTATTCATAATATTTATGTCATTCTTATATAGCTTAGAGAGATTTGTTTTGGGAACTTGGCTTTTAACTCTACTTTGCATCTAAAATATATTTATGCTTGCCTAAAAGAAGTTACAACTACTTTTTTAAACAAGTATATGTCTTCTTTTGTATCTTTTTCTAAATTATTTTCTATAAATATTTGATTTCATTCTATTCTTTAGCCATATAATTTCTTTATTTGAACTACTTTCTCTCACAAATATCTCTCTTCAATCCACTTTTTTCAAATTGCATTACTATTCTAGTCATGACTAGCATCCCTCGACATATTTTCTCTCACTAACTTCTCTATGCCGACACACGTTCTTTGTTGTTTTGATTTTTCTCATATTATGAAATTTTCAATCCTCTAAATATTTGTTAAATAGTAAATTATGATAACAGTACGTAAAATAGGGTTGATTGCATAAACAACAATCAAACCCAAAATAATGGCAAAAATAACAAAATTTAAAATATTTTACAAATATAGAAAAAAAATTAGTGACTATCACTGATAGACTGCTATCGTTGGTATATTAGACTATCATAAATATATCTGTTAACTAGTAAATATTAATCATCTTTTTTTTTTTTTTTTTTCTTACAAAGCATTAATCTATAAAAGGGTCTTCTAATTACATAAAAAATGGTGAAGATTAAGTATACATTTTGAAGCTACCCTAATGATCTATCGTTGACGTTTCATATGATATCTAAAGATCGTAAATTCAAAATTCTTACAATGTCACATAGTTACTTTCAAATTTAATATTTAGTGGTTGGTGCCCTTCTTGGATCGGGGGATAATTTTTAACTGATCAAAAGAGCTTTTCAATTGATTCTAATTGCAATTAGCTTTCTTTTATACAATGTTTGCATAAATTATCAAATCTTCTCTCTTTAATTAATATATGCCATTGTAAATCTTCACATGCAAAAAAATGCATTATTTTTTACAAACAATATAAAATGAAGGAGAAAAAAAAAAGGTGGTATTGTTGTACAGAAAGGTACATTGGGTCTGATATATTATATTAATTGAAAAGAATCTAATAAACATGAAAAGTAACTTCACTAACACCTCTCTATACAACTTCCAACTCCACACCAACTCCCCAAAAGCATGCAAAACTGGACCTCTCTCTGATTTTTTTTTTTTTTTTTTTTTTTTTTTTTAATTTCACTTGTGTTCTTCAAAACACTCCAAATTATCAAAATAAACGAATTTTTTATATTAATAATGTAGTTTAAATAAATTATTACAGATATAGGTTAGTTTTCAAAGTATTTACAAAATTAGTAGTACCTAAATTGTGTACCATGGACACGAGTTTGAACTCGTGTCCATGGTACACGGTTTATGGCGTAACTCGTGTATCATAAACACGATTTTCATGACGTTTCAACTGCTGATGAGGATGGCTTACGACACATGTTACCACGTTAGATGAAATTCATGTACCATGTACACGAATTTTGTAAGCAACTCGCGTACATGGTACACGAGTTTGGTTATATATATTCAAATTTTGAAGCAAGCGAGGTGGTCATAACTCGTGTCCACGATTTAAATAGAAATTGTGTCCATGGTACACGAGTTACCCCTTACATCGTGTCTAATGGACCGAGTTAACCCCTAAATCGTGTACCATAGACACAATTTAACAAATTCGTATTCATGATACACGATTTAGGTACCCTAGTTTTATAAATACTTTGAAAACTACCATATTTCTGTAATAATTTATTTAAACTACATTATTAATATAAAAAGTACAAAATAAACAAATATTTAACATCTTATTTACAAGAATCTAAACAAGAAGAAAGGTTACACTGAAAAAAGACCATTTTTTTTAGAATTTTCCCCCATAATAACGACAAAATATTGTCAGTGACCTACTGTAAAGAAAATGCATATTAAAAACAAATAACAAAAAACAAAACATAGTCTAAAAATAAAAATAAAAAAGTCAGTACAATTTCATTACTACAGTCAGCTTGCTAGCTACTATATTATGTAGGCTATTCCTAAAATGTCAGTCCACGTCTAGATATATTTTTTTTTTTTGTCTACTATTTTAAAGTTGGATCCTTCGTCAAAACCCACCAGCTGTTTTTCGTAGTAAATGCAAATATCAGACCTTTTTCAACATTTTTCATTCTATTCCAAATATTGGCGTATGAAAAAGACTTGGTTTTGCATGATGAGCTTCGAATCCCCTCATTGATTGCCCAATCTCAATGCTTATGCCGCTGCTTAATGCAATTTGTGTCGTTGCATATTGTTGTTGTTGCTCGACGTAAACACCGCCGTCGTATACGCCGCCTTCGTTAAGCGGTGAACCGCTCGAAGCTAGGTCGGTGATGGCGGGAAACATTGTGGATCCGGTGTTTGAAGATTGTTGGAACATTGTCATTGGCGACGACGACGACGGTGGAATGTTGTCGGGTTTGGGGAGGTTTGTGTTGAAGGCGCCGGGGTTGTAGCCGAGGATGGACCAATATTGATCGGATGGGTCTTGTTTGATGGGCATTGTGAAGCTAAGAGTGGAGGAGTTATTGTTGGGATGCGACGACATGAAAGTCGCGGTGGAGGACGCTGGAGAATGGTGGATATAGCGATCTTCGGTCGATCGGTCGGTGGTGGTGGAGTCGGAGATGGTTTTAGATTTGGCGCCCGACATCCCTCCGATGGGGAGGTTGCTGTTGGCAATGCTCTTTACGTCGTAGCGGCTGATGTCGAAGTTGGTCACCGCGTTGAGGCCTCTGAATTTGATGGCTGCAATATCATAGGCCTCGGCTGCTTCTTCTTGAGTGCCTATGATAACAATGTTAAATCATTACTAAATCTAATAACTTAATAATGAAATACTAAATCATTTGAATTAATTACTATACATTTAATAATATTTACATAATCTGTCAAAAATAATGAAATTGAAATAGAATTAATAAGAGAGCTCACTGAATGTTCCAAGGTAGAGATCTTTATTGCCAGCAACCCTTCCGATTCTTGCTTGCCATCTGCCATGTTGGTGGTGCCTGAACAAAACGATGTCGTTTTTAATAAACACATTTTTCTTCTTCTAGAGATCAGAAATGGCCCAAAAAAAAAAAAAAAAAAAAAAAAAAAAAAAAAAAAAAAAACCCAAATGGATTAATACCTTGTTACACCTCTGTAAATAGAAGCTCCTCTAGAAAAACCGCTGCTTTTCCTATTGACATAAAGAAAAATATGTAATTTTGAACATATTCAATTAATTAAGGGTTAATTATTTTAAATGTTTACAAGTTAATATTAATACCTTCTTAATGAAGCAACAAATTCTTGTCTGGTCATGTTCTTCATATCCTCCAGCTCTTTTTCATACTCCGACACCTTTTTTTAGAAATAAAAAATACAGTTTAAAAAAACATTATGTAAAAAAAAAAAGAAAAAAAAAAAAGGGAGAAAATAAAGAAATAGAAACCCACCGGAAAGTTGGTGGTGGTGGTCGGACCCCAATATTTGAGAGCGGCAAGATCATAAGCTCTAGCTGCTTTTTCTTCTTTATCATAACCACCTAATCACAAAAAGCAAATTAATAATTATAATCAATGAATGAAGGTTAAAATAAAATAAAATAAATTCAAATTCAAATTCAAATTCATTCAGAATAAATCTTTAAAGAGAATCTTTGCACTGTGCAAACCCAGACAGACGCACTGTCTGATCTGTGTTCTTTTTGATGACTCAATCATACATTTCTATAAATAATCAAAGACAATATTTTTTTTAATATATTAATATATAAATTCAAAAAAAAAAAAAAAAAAAAAAAAACTCACCCAAATAAACTGAGGAGAAATGAACATATCCATGGCAGCAACGATCAATCCACGTCCGATCAGCAAAACAAGACGAAAAAAAAAAAAGACCCAAATCAGAATCTTTCCATAAAGATGATGAATTTATCAATTAAAAAAAACCCTAATTTATTCAAGTTAGAGTAAAAAACAGAGTTTTTATTTGTTGAGGTCAAAAAGAAAAGAGAGGGTTTTGAACATAAATGTGGTTGTTTTATTATTATTCCACATTTGGAAACCCTAAAAACAATTTTTTGGGTTCGTCCAGAAGAACAAAAGTAATCATTAATATTAATAATAATAAATAAATAATAAAAAAAAAAACCTTGTCTTCCTTTTCTACTCTGACCCTCTCTTCTGCAACTGTTATCCCATAAATGAGCTTCATATCGACCAGTCCATCTATGCCTGAACAAAAAATAACAATTAAATTACATCTTAATATAAGAGCTGGTTACACAAATAGCAATCAGGTCCAAACTAATTACAAATTTAGCAAACTTTAAAATGTTTTGTAAATATGACAAAAAAAAAATATGTTTCTATCACTATAAACTTTATCATATTACTGATAGACTTCTATGAGTGATAGACTATTATACTGACAAAAATCTATAAAAAAACTGAGGTGATCAGCCATAAACTTCTATCAGCCATAAGATATCGATAGAAATTGTCATATTCGCAAAAATTTTAAAAACATGCTATATTTTTAATTATCTTATTCTAAATTCATTACCATTTTTCTTAATATAATTTATACAAAACCCTAAATAAAAAAAAAAAAACATGTTTTTTTGTTACCTTGTAACGCCGCGGTAGATGGAGGTGCGTTGGCCAAAAGTATCGACGGCCTTCTTAGGAGGTGGCGGTGGGGAATCGGGTTGAGGAGGAGGAGGAGGAGGAGGCGGCGGCGCGTGGAGATGGTGAATCTGATATTGTTCGGGCAAGTGGGTTGTTGGGGGTCCACGGAGAAAAGTAGCCGCTATGGTTTTGAGATCGGAATCGAAAATGTGAGGCGGAGTTTGGTGGGCAGAGAAGTGAAAGGGAGGCGGTGGCTGCGGCGGAGGAGTGGTTGTTGCTGCTGCTCCCCGGAGAAAGTCCTCGAGCTTGGGGGCGGAGTAGATAGATAAATCATGTGTATGATTAGGATGGAAAAGAGAGAGAGAGTTTGGATTGTTGTTAGAGAGAGAGAAAGGCAACCAATTTTGAGAGTTCATGTCTGTTTTTTTGGGAATTATGAAAGAGAGAAAAAGAAAGGAGCTTTGGAAATAGGAAAAATGGAAGAAGATTGTTGAGTTGTTGACAACGTAACAGAAAATTGAAAAGGAATGGTTTTTGGTTTGAAGGCTTCTCCAAAATCACACAGATATAGAGGAGGAAGAAAGACTCAGTTTTTGCACCATTATCGAGGTCTTTTCTTTCTTTCTTTTTATTTTAATTCAGAACTAAAGTTAAAGTTAAAGTCACCCTCCAATTTTACTACCTACTCAATTCTAATTAATCAAAATGTCTTTTCAATGCTTCAATTCTTTTTAAATCTTCTTCCATCTATCAACATTCAACTTTTATTTGTGGTGATAACAACAAACTAAGTGAATTCAAGCATAAGTCATCCAAGATTTTGTCACTCACCAAACAATAATAATTAATAATGAAGAACTTCTCTAGTTTAGTTCAACAATACTTCTCTCATAACTAATTAAAGTTCAGGTTTGGTTTGAATTATTTTTAAATTTGTATTTAAAACACTCTGATTTGTGATTGACAACTTAACTACCGTTGTGGTGGTCAGCGATAGGACTAAGGGAGTGGGCGCCATTCATCAAGAATATGCAATGTAATTAGTGGTGGTGATCATAATAAAAGTGACGATAGTGACGATGCTTTTCGTATATTATAAAAAATCGAGAGATTTCTAATTAAACACTCAAACTCTCATTTATTTTTTTAATTTGATTCCAAGTGTTTTACTCAAAATGATTTATTTTTAAAAAAATTCATTGCTGGTCACACTACAAATCTTGTAAATTATTTTTTTTTTAAAAAAATTAAACTCTTGAGAAGTAAATTTTACCTTCTTTCTAATCACTTCAAAAAATCCAATACCTCTTTCTATATATATATTTATTGTCTCATTTCCATTTTTCCTCTCTTATTTGTCATAAAAAAAAAATAGAAGGAAGGGTGAATTGTTTGTATAGGCAAAAAAAAAAAAAATAGAGTTTTTTTTTTTTTTTTTTTTTGGTGAGTTATGAACTTTATCCAAAATTAAATTATAATTGTTTTAGTCTAAGGATGATATTGGATAACTATTTAATTTTTTATTTTTAGTTTTTGAAAATTAAGCCTATAAACAATATATTTCTGTATGAATTTTTTTTTAGTTGTGTTACCCTATCTTTTTAAATATTTTTACTTTTATTTCTGGAATTTAATTAAGACTTATAATCTTTTCTTAATAAAAATAAAATTCATGGTAGGAATTGATGTATAAATATATTGCTTATAGACTTAATTTACAAAAATTAAAAATTAAATAGTTATAAAAAAATAAAATAATAATAATAATAAAATAAAATAAATTAGACGATCCTTTTACTACTGCAACTACAATTTCATTTTTGATTATCTTAAAAATGAAAGAATTTTACTCGTTCAGAATTAAAAAAAATATATATATATATAGTAAGATGGGTTAGATTTATGGAGACGTATGAATAGAATATGATATGATATGATGTCTCTCTTTATTGGATTTATCTGAATTAATTTAGAGAAATAATAAATACATAGAGAGAAAGCCAAGTGGAAGAGTATGATGGGATCACAAAACGGTGTACCTATTTTTTTAATAAATTGACCAAACCCAATAAAAACATTTACTTTATTGAAAATTAAAAAAAAAAAAAAAAAAAAAAAATGGGCAGAATGGGAAGAATGTAATGTGTGTATGAAAGTGGGGAAACAAGACTGTGGAACAGGGGACAACCTCTCACCCATTTTCCTTCATTTCTCATTTCTTCAACTCTTCTTATTATTCTTCTTTTACTTCAATTATAAATTTACTCCAAATAAAATAAAATTTATTTTTAAGACTCTATTTAATAATTATTTTATTTTTTTATTTTTTATTTTTAAAATTAAGTCTATAAAAATTACTTTTACTTATACTGAAAAATCTAATAATACTTGTTTTGATTTTTGAAATTTAACTAAGAATTTGAATATTTTTTCGAAAAAGATGAAAAAGTTTGGAAGAAAAAACTAGCATAATTTTCAATAACTAAAAAATTAAATAGTTATTGTTACAATAGAATCGAACAACAAACAATAAAAACACAAAAAAGAATAATTTACGTGGTTCTCTGGTGTTGTGTTAACTACGTTTACGAACAGAAGGGAGAGAACAATTGTATTACGAATGAGAGAGAATTACAACAATGATAGACTAAGAGACAACATAAGTCATTAAAAAATTTATATATGACATTTTTTTAATGATAAAATTTTATTCAAGGTCAAAATTGACATTCCAACCGTTATTAGAAAAAAACAAAAAATAATACTTATTTTTTATTTTTGAAATTTAACTAAGATTTTTTTTTTTCTCTTTTGAAAATGAAAAAAAAAATAAGCATAATTTTCAATAACTAAAAAACTAAATAGTAATTGATACGATAGAATCGAACAACAAAAAATAAAAGTGCAAAAAAAAATCGATATAAAATTTACATAGTTCACTAGTGTTGTGTTAGTTACGTCCACGAACATGAAAGAGAGAACAATTGTATTACGAATAAGAAAAAATTACAGATTAGGAGACGACAAAAATCATTGAAAAGTTTCTATATAACATCATTTTAACGATAAAATTTGGTTCAAGACATTATTTAAAAATAAATAAATAAATGAATAAATAAAAGTTTGAACTTTTTGTTTTAGTTTGTTTTTTAATTTAGAGAGAGTTTTAGAAGTGTTTTGACTCACTCGTTCGCATAAGACAATTCCCGCCTCTTCCTTTCTCTTTTTTATTTCCCTTTCTTCTCCTCAAATAGTCAAATATTTCAACTTTCACTTTATAAAATATAGGTGTACCATTATTACATTATTATTCAATTTAATAAAATATTTTACATGTTGTTTACTTAAAAACTAACACAAAAATAAAATAGAATATATTTAGAAAATGACTATGATGCTAAATAAGATTTAAATTTCAACATTTTGTATAATCAAATTCCTATTTAAAAATGGATTTGAATTCTTCTCATATCTATGAAATACTGTTAAAAAGAATGGTTAGAAAAACATTAGTAATTGGGATAATATTAAATTTAGAAAAATGATAATTGAGACTGTAGTTGATAAATACATATCTGACTTCTAATTCATTGGGGTCCAACTTTGATAGCTATGTAGAATGGGCGTGTAGGTCATTATAACAAAATAATATTTTCAAAAATGACACCACCACCATTTCTCCCCTAACTAATTTTGCATTACAATTAAACTACAAAATAATTTAACATTCATAACTATTTACTTGGTGGGAAAAAAATAAGTGATAGATGTGATTTGGTAATGGCATCCACATGACTGCATGTTACCCCGTCGACACGTGTACAAAATTAAGTCAAAACTTCGATCTATATATTAATTAATGCTAAGGGAAGAGTTGTGTGCATTTGAACCGAAGACCTCATAGTCCCTAGTACATACATCCTCAGTTGAGTTATGCCTTGTTGGCTCTAATAGATAATCTTAAATTTAATGTTTAATAGATTTGATACCATTGATTTTGTTCACTAAATGCTTAAATCGGTTTCAATTCATCTTATAACCGATTAAATGATACAAATAGCATGCATAACAAGTGAAAGTTTAATTAATCATGAAGTTATCTTCGCTAAAAATATTCTCAATTTTTTTTTTAAGGTAATCAATTCCTTCTTTCTTTGCCAAAGCGAACATGACTCAGCTGACATATGTACGTGTTTAACGACCAATAGATCTGTAGTTCGAATTTCCCACCCCTAATTTACTAAAAAAAAAAAAAAACCATTGTTCCCTTTGTTTGAGTAGTTCCTATATTCTACTATCCATACATATTTGATTTAAGATTTTAATTTTTTCATGTTTCAATAATATAATAATGGAGTTAAGGTCCAAATATAGAAGGAATTTTTAATGCGAACTCTAACAATAATATTAAAGTCAAATGAGTATAACTCAACAGTAATTGACATGTATTCACTTTTTTAAGTTCATAGAGACTTGATAGACACAAACTTACACCTATGTTATTGAACTAATAGGTGCTGAGACATTTCGTAACTCTATTAAAAACTTCTTTAAATATAGAAATTTAATAAATACTACGCCCTTCAAAGTTAATTTTATATCATGAATAATTAATTATACTAAATGTTTTTTTTTGCAACAATATTTTAATAAATGCGAGGATTGAACCCATGACCTCTCAGTCACGGGCACAACCTTATGCCAATTAAGCTATGCTCGGTTTGGCAATTATACTAAATGTTATTCAATCATATAGAGCAATTTTTTTTATTATTATTATTAATTTATGACTTAAACCCATTCGTAGAATTAAAAAATAATATCGTGGGACTTAATTAATGACAAAAAAATCAAAGGTTTCATCCTCACCTCACATTAATTAAATATTTTTTAAAAAAATATTGTGAGTCATATGAATTAAATTACAAGTGCCCAAATAAACATAACTCAACCGACATAACATACAATTTAATGACTAAAATATCACACTCAACCGACCTAACATACAACTTAATGACTAAAATATCATATTTTCCATTCACTCCATTTCATATGTTGTCCCAAAAAAAAATAAAAAAAAATAAATAAATAAATAAAGACTAGAGGTATATTTTAACGTCTAGATTGCTCCAATTTACTTCATACATGACATCTAAGGTTGAAGTGACAGACAAAAACTGACAGGAATTCACTCAATAACTTAAAAGATAATCTTTTTTTTTCTTTTTTCTACATGTTAAAAGCTATTAAACAATCTCAAAACTACCAAAATTCTAGATGTGATGAAATCAAATAAAAAGATAAATATATCAATCATTTATCTAAAATCCATAGTAAATATAAAGTAATCATTGCTCTAATTCAACAATCATTAGTTATAATAATAGCATGAAGCATGATATAATATTAGTAGTATATAAATCATTATAAATAATATAATATATTATAAGGCTTAAATGATATCATTATGCTCTAACAAAGATACCCAATCTCACACCTGTGCTAATTGCTAAGTAGAAGCCTATAGGTTAGTGAACATGAGGGAATTTTCACTGTGAAGAATCAAAATTATAATTGAAGATAATAACACATACAAGATTGGCCGACATGGTTTTATTTTTTAAATGGAGCATCAATATTATATACGATGATATTTTTTTTATTTTTAGTAAAAAATAACAAGTAAGATCTGAAACGTGGAGACAAAACTAAATGATTCACCACAGAATAATGGTTTATCTAAAAGAAGAAAGATGCATAAAATGATTAAAGAATTGGGAAGACCTATCCCTTGAATATATTCGATGCTAAATTATCAAAAATACTCTTAAATTAGGATTTCGTTTCAAAAATATCTCTAAACTATGAAAAACACATGTCAAAAATGTAGAACCTCACACGTAAAATTACATGAACGATTAAATTTTAACTTGTATTTGTGTGATATGAAAAAAATAAAAATATTGATGTTTGAGTTGGTAAAAGTTCAAAAGGTCTTTATTTTATCTATTCAAAAGATTGAACAAAAAGTGGGACAAAATCAGTGGAAAATAGATAAGAGGTTCTCGTTTTCATAATTTTTAACATTTCTTCACATTTTTCATTTTTTTCATGTCACACAGATACGAGTAATTGTCTACATCATAATTTCGTGTATTATTAAGATTGGACTTAATTTAGATATATTTTGAGTATTTTCTTTTTAATAATTTAACCTAAATTGAATAATGTGAAGAGTTGAAATGGACGGAAGGGGATTAAATGGAGAGGGTGTCTTTTAGTGTAATATACCAAAAAGGAATAGAAATAGGAAAAAGGGCATTGGCAGAGAGTTCGGCGGGTCAGTGTTTGAATTTGCTTTCTCATTATTAATAATGTGAACTTGAAGAGATAATAAAATAATAATGTCTTTAACTCTTAGGGTCAAAAATAAGTATTTAAAAGTTATGGGGATTTTGTGGATGGAATGATTCTTCACGTTAGCAGCTTCTTATCTATTTATCATACATTTTCACATGTCTTTTTAATCTATTTTATTCCATGTTTTTTGTAATAGAATATTAATCATTATCTACACATTTTTGTTTTCTTACTTTAGTTATTTCTACATACAACTTTATGTGCTAGGTGGGGCTCCATTGAATGAATTTGGATTCTAAACCATCTTATTAATTACAATTTACTCAGGGGTAGGCTTCATAATAAACCCCTTCAACTTTTATCATCCTTATCTTATCTCTTCAGATAACTTAGAAATATCAACTTTCATAATTTTCTTTATCTTTGGATTCCATATTTTCCAAAAACAAAAACAAAAAAAATAAGTCTTTTGAGTCACAACCTCCATCTTTCTTCCTTGTATCAAATTTTGGTTGAGATTTTATTGTTTTTTATTGTTTATAAATGTGATTAAAAGAAGAAAAAAAAATTCAAATCCACCTATAACATGTTTAGAACACTAACTTAGAGTTGAATGGACTGGATTACTATAACACAGTCTACGTTTGACTCACAAATTATTTAAGTTCAGAATAAATAAACTACATTCACTTCACTAGACTATTATAACTACGAACTATCTCAACAAGCCATGTTGGGACACAAAATCCACATCTGCAGGCTGCACCCAGCACTGTATTAATGCATTCCAAATATGTTGTACAATAGAAACAAATGTCATAATAAAAGTGTTTGGAGCACCAACTTAGAGTTGGATGAACCAGATTATTATAACTCAGTCTACGTTTGACCCACTAATTATTTAAGTTTAGGGTAAATAAAGTAACTACACTAACTTCAATAGTATTTATTATTCACAGACTATTTAAATTCACTCAACGTCCCAAACTGTCCCTAAGAGTTTCAATCTGTCATGGTTGGGGAACTTTTGTTCTCATTTATCCTATTTTTGTTCGCAGGCAAGTTACATTTGACTACATAGATTTTCCCCAACTTAAACCACAGATGAAAAGAAAGAACGACATGAAATAAACTTGTCTTCAAGCTTCGATTCATTAGTTACACCATAATAGAGATGTCAACCGTTGGCGGTTGATTTGAAGTGGTAATCATCAGTTGTTGAATAGATTAGGCCTTCCTCTTCTAGATTTTTCATCGCCGGCCTGCAAAATAATAAGCAAAATGGTATATTAAGTTAATCCTACTTGCAAGATAAGTGTTGCTGTCAAGTAGAGGTGAGATGAAGATAGTAATATACATGAGCTTCTCGAGTGGAACTTTAAGATTTTGAGCAAGGACATCACGGTGTGCGCCCCTCTCATTACTGAACATAAGAAAAGTAAACATATAGATTTCAGTAGTTAATTAAAACTAAGAAATCGATAAGCAGGGAAAGAAAATAGTGAGCGAGCATTCCACGGTCCATCGTGACAATCACGAACATAACTTCTGCATCATTCAACATAATACATTTTACACTATAGATTGTTGCTTATTAAAACAATAGATCTCATCTAGGAACAACCTTTTCAATGGTGTACCCATCCTATTCTTAATTAGATATTCTACTACTCTACTCCATAAAAAGGAAAAACCATTCACAACAGATCTCATCTAGGAACAACCTTTTCAATCGAGGCTAGAGTGATTTCAGGATCCTAATAAGTATTAATAAACAATTCGCCAAGCTATGGAAGTCGAGTCTCCACTCAAGAAGTCAGTAATCTATTCATGAAAAAGAGAAAAACAGAACCATCAAGGGTTGACCTTTGTGGCCATGAAGAGCCTTATGACTAGAGGGAATGGGTTCAATCCTTAGTGGCCACCTCCTAAGAATTAATTTGCTACGGATTTTTTTGGCAGCCAAATGTGTAGGGTCAGGCGGTTGTCTCGTGAAATTAGTCGAGGTGCGTAAATGCTGACCCGGACACTCACGGATATAAAAAAGAGAAAAACAGAAGAAGAAGAAAAGAAAAAAAAAGGCATTCATCAGTCACAAAAACCAAAAAATAAGAGGAAAAAACTTAGAAAATAATCTCCTTCCATAACTATGCATCTTACAAGATTACAAATTCGAGACCATCAAACATGGAAATAAAAGTGGGGAATGTGAAACGAAAAAGATTTGCATCATTGTTAAAAGGTACTCACTCGCATGAAGGAAGTTGCAAAAAATCTAAGATCCTCTGCTCAAGGCTCTTCCAACCATCACCACCACCTGCTTGACCAGAATACTGAAAAAAAAATTATCAGAAGGATGTATAAACAAACCGTAGCTCATCATTTGTGAATTGAACCAGGATCTTACTTGATTTGAAATGGGAGCTTGATATCCTTTCATAGGCGTAGTATTAGATAAATTTGACATCGCTGGCTGAGTAGACATACTGCTACTTGGTTGTTTCTATCAGCACAATATAAACAACAACCCAAAAGGAGCAGGAAAAACAATAAATATTACTTTTCAGCGAATCAAGATATCAACTTAAATTTGAAACGGCTCGATTAATACCCGTAATCTAGTGTTGTAAAAATGAACATATATGCATTCGATGAAGTGATTTGTGATCTCGTTATAGTCGGTCACAGGCCTGGAAACCAAATATGTTACATCAAAATCCCCACACGGCAATATTATAGAAATCAAGTGCACAAGTTACAGAGAACAAGCACCACCATTTTCATGTGGTGGAAAAGGGACTGCTCATGAAATGATTAAGTTACAAAATAATCAAAGTTTAAACAATAGAAAATTCATAATTAAATTTTCATTTAAGAATGTGCGTCATCTCAATCCAATTGCTAAAAATATAACATAAACTCATCCAATATAGTTTAAGAACTCCATTGATGCAGTTTAGGCACTCACAACTCAAATCCCTCTGAAATAACAAAACCAAGAGATCCCAAAAAGAACTAACGGAAAACTATAATATACCTGATAGAAAAGACATTCAAAGTTCTTTTACCCTGGAAGCTTTTTAAGTGGCCATGGACCCGGACATACATGCCATCCCTGAAGCACAAGAATTTTAAATGACATGAGCTTAAAGGGGGTAAATTAAAGAGATGACTCGATGCATCACTTAGTCCATATAAGCAAGAGTAGTCCCCCAAATGATCCAAACCCCTCAAGATTTAGTTTCAGGTTAAACTGTAAAAATAATCCAGAGGAGCCACAAGAGATCTTTCAATGAATGATAATTGCAACTTGATGGAGATTTTAAGGAGGTGAACATGATTCTAGCCAGCCATTTCTCTTCCTTTATATTCCAAAATTAATGTCATGATACACATAGAAAGACTGATTAGTCCATACCAAACCGATAATTCACATTTCAGGAGAGTAAAAGAGCTGAAAATAGAATCCAAAACATGTTCAGGCCAGGCAACAAGTTATAGGTTCAATCTACTAGTTGACAAACACCTGTTCAATAGAAACAAAGATAATCATGTCCTGATTAGAAATCATTTTTTAAAATAAATGATATATAATGGGAACCTGATGATATATATATATAGAGAGAGGTACACTCCATTTTCCATCAAGTATATCTCAACATGTCTGTGTACTCGTGTTCCAAAATAGGTACACTCCATTTTCCATTGAACTAAGATGATCGTGTCCTGATTAGAAATCATTTGTCTACAACATGTCGTGTTCAAAGTTCCATCCTAATTGACAACAGATTCTAGGCAACGCTGAAAAACCAATCATGGAAATTATAACAGCACAAAAAGTAATACAATTTTCAGGGAATATTTTAAATGTTATAAGATAGGGTAGAAAGAACATTACAATATTCCCTCAACTTCATTTGAATCTGCAGCTTCATTGACCCTATAGACACATCAAACAAAATCAATATCAACAAGGGAAGCAACTTTCCTTATCCATCTTGTGTGTGTGTGGGTGGGGGGGAGAGAACAAACCATTTGCTACAGTCAATCCGTCCAGTGCCATCGTCCAGTGCAAAAGTCACATCAGTAATTCTTCCTGCTCTGTTGCGCACCATCCCTACAAGCTTAACCTGAACATAATGCAGCTCGACAAGCAACTCAATGCATAAAAATAAACAAAACATAAAAATTCAATAACTAACATTGTTAACATCAACGCCATCAATAACAAAATTTGATTTATCATCACTAGACAGAAATGCGTCGTTTATCTGCTTCACTGTTAATGGAAGCAATGCCTGGACATCTCGATTCTGCAAATTAGACACAAAAATATAAGACTGCATGGGGTCAATAATAAACTTTCTAAGGGAGTTACAAAAGGTGAAAACATGTGAATCCAAGAATTTTCACCATTTAAATAACTCACGACATAAAAGGAACAATAATCCTTTGATATTTTTCCAATAGAAGAAGAAAAACAAATTCAACTTAATTTTCCCAAGAACAGTAGGAGCAAAACTACCATTATACCAACCATACTTCAATTATATGAACCAGACGTCAAATAGCAGAAGATACATGAATTATTACCCCCCTAATTAGCAATCAAATTACGAATCATTTCAAATTGCTGGAACGATTTCAGTCAGAAAAAATACGTTAAACCGCATGTAACAAATACAGACAGCTTAGACTAGTAATCCATACAGAAAGAAAAGGAATCTGAAAGAGAGCTAATATTATATATCGAGATAGAACGTACTTTCGCCGGAGAGAAGGAATGATCAGGGGCCGGGGTGGTCTGAGATGGCATGAATCCGCCACCGGAGAAGGCGGCGTTGCCGTCGAATTGACTTCCATACATCCTTCTTCCACAGTGACGCTACAAGCGAAGAATATTCATGGATGAACCAAATTTAAAAAAATCAGATTCTTATGATGAACAAAATGAAGAAAGACTTTCAAGAAAGCGAAGAATAAGAACCTTACCTGGCCGGCGTTTATGGAGTTTAGTGCGAAGGGTTGGATCCGACGCGGCGTTGGAAGATGGAGATGGTCGTCGGCGGTGTTGGGAGAGGGATAGTCGACGGCGAACCAGAGTGAGTGAGACTTGTGAAAGAGTGAGAGAGGGCAGCGGAATAATCCGACCCTAACATTTTCTTCGGTGTCCGTTAATCGTGCAACCGAACCGATTGTCGAATATTCTAAAATATCACTAAACCGAACCGACTTGGTTCGATTCGATATGGTTCTTTTAGGATTTCAAGACTAAAATTGGAGTATTAATTTTTTTAATTCACACACAAATGTATATTCACAAAACATTCATATTTCCCTACTTTTTATTTGACCAATTAGGTACACATTCAAGTTTTTTTTTTTTTTTTTTTTTTTTTTTTTTTTGATAAAACGTACCTCATTCAAGTTATTCAACTACGTGCTTGAAATCATATGTTTACAATTTTGGAAATTTATGGTTTAGGATTGAGTTTTAAGTTATTTTTTTAAGGCTTATGTGTTAGATTTATTGGACAAATATATATATAAAATGTGTTTGGGCTATTTTTTATTTGGAACTCAATAAAAATAAGGTGATCATTACAGTATTTATTATTTTTTATTGAGTAAGTTACATAATTAATATAATTAATGGTATGGAAGTTATGTGTAGAAACCGTCAAATTTATTTATTATTTATGATGGTTAAATAATAAATAAATAACAAAAATATAAAGGGTTGTGGTTCCCCGATTCATAAGTGATAAGTTTTCATTTCTCATTAACCTCCATCGTTAGAGAGAGAAGGGTGAAAACCGCTTGTAGAATTGGAAGAGCAAACCCAATTCAAAGATCTTCTTCATCATGAATCCAGGTACGCTTCCGCTTATTTAATCAACTCATGAACATAGAGATTCATGTATTAGGTTTGTGATTCATGCATGTTAGATATTATCAATCTATAAGATTATAAACCTAAAAGAAATCTAACAAGTTAGAATCATGAATTTAGGAATAAAGAAATTTTACAATTGGTATCAGAGCCAATCTCTATGTTAATATGTTGATATTAAGATTAAGATTTTCATGATATAAGATTATGATTACGATTAAGATTTTTATAATCGTATAAGATTTTCATGATATTGAGATTAAGATTTACAGAAAAATATTAAAAGTTTTAGGGTTTGATTGAGTTTTTCTAGATAATTATCGTAAATAAAATAATTAAGAACTTAAGGAATTAAGAATTTAATTAATAAATTCAATAAAGTTTTTTTTTAGATTTAAGGAGTTTATTATTTTAAACCAATCAATTGAAACAACATATTAATTACCAAAGTAGTTTATCTTGTGAATGTTGATTCGGTATGGATTTTAAATGATAAGTACGTCTGTAATTCATGCGGATATTATATCGGTCCAAAGAAAGATTAATATTGTCGGGCCGAATTACAGAAGTACCTGTGATGATAAATATGTGACGATTATTCGGTTCCATGTGAACAATAATTCAATCCAAAGATAGAATTATTGTTTGACAGGATTTATTGTCAGTATTTGATCATTGCACAAAAATATCACTTACAAGTTAATATTTCTGTCCAAAGACTAAATATTAATGTTGTGCTAGATATTTTTTTTTTTTTTTTTTTATGATGGAAAAATATCAATGTGAATTTATTAATCAAGATGTAAAAATGTGTTCATAGTATTCTTTTGTTTTAATTTCAGTTAATGCTTCCGCATCTACAATATCTGCCAATGTCAATTCTATTCCTATACTGAATGGAAATAACTTTAAAGATTGGAAAGAAAATGTTTTGATTATTCTCGGGTGTATGGATCTAGACCTTGCGCTTCGGATTGATCGACCCACTATTACGGATCAAGGTACCCTTGTTGAAAAACAGGACCTTGAAAAATGGGAAAGATCAAATCGCATGTGATGAACGTCATTTATGTCATGTTTTTACCCTTTAAAGCATACTCATTAATTAACTTTTTGAGTTGAATTAAAGATAATTGTGCATGTAATTGATAAGAAAAGAATAAAAATAGGAAAGTCACATGCTCAAGATCGTTTTGTCATTATGAAGCAATTAAGAGGGTAAAAGAGTCATTTTTTATAAGAATTAATGTTGTTTTAATTATTTTCAGGAAAACTGTATTCTGCTTCAGCTTGTGGCCACAGAGTTTCAGCTTGTGGCCACAGAGTTTCAGCTTGTGGCCACAGAGAAGTCACAGAGTGTGCATAATCCAGCTTGTGGCCACATAAGAGGCCACAGAGTGCAGTTGACTGGTCAAACGAATTGGTTGAGATATTTTGTCAAAGATCTTCCAAAAGATTCAGCCAACCTACTCCCTATTTGACCTAACAAACATTCCCAAAGATTTCTCCCTCATTTTAGCAACCTCCAAACAAACCCCAAGGCCTATAAAAGGCACCTCAAGCCTTCATTCAAATTATCGATAATTTCTTTACAACAATCAATCTCCACATAGTCGATCAACCTTCTTTCTCTCTCGAAGAACTCACCCAAATTTCCGAAATTCCAAACAAGAGCGGACCACTCCTCTGTAATAGTTCTACTTCAGCCAGCTCCGAAAGGAAGGTGCTGCGAGGATTCGATTTGCATTGACGACGTGAATCGAGCGAGTAGAGACCCTTCATTCGTTGTCCATGAGTTCGAGAGAGAGAAAGTTGGAAAATTTCCAGATTTACTTTCTATTTAATTCTGCACATTTTCTATTTACATTTTGTTTTTATTTCGCATTTATTTCCGTTCTTAACTTTACATGCAAAATTACCATTTTACCCTTTTAGCAACTTTCGCATTTATAATTTAATTTTCAGTTCAAAACCTTTGTTATTCCAATTCTGTCCTTTATTTATTATTTACATTCTGTTTTTATTCCATTTTCATTTTATCTTTAATTTTCGAGTAAAATTACCATTTTACCCTTTTAGCAATTTTTGTACTTATGCATTATTTTTCAATGAAGTATTTTAGTCTAGTTCTCATTATGAGCTAAGTTTTCCTAAGGGATTCAATTATGTGAATGCCCGTTAAGAAATGAGCTAGCTTGACAGCTGTAAATTACGGTTTTACCCCTTATGCCTTATGTGGTTCGTCCTTTACTGAATATATGCAAAAATGTTATATTAATTTGATCACTTAATTAGCATGAAATGTTAATGTCGATACTGGACAGGTCGGGCAATTAACGGCTCTCGTAAAGGTGATATAGCAGAAAAACCTAGGAATAGGATTTCGTCGATTGTCCTTGATGACTGGGGCAAAAGACTATAGGATCAATAGGATTGCATACTTAACCATCTAAGATCACATTATCCACTGGACCGTGAGTATAATGGCTTAGACTCCTAAAGGTACTTGCAAAGAGGCTGAATAGGAGACGAATCTGATCCAAAAGCATAAGGTACTATGTGGTGACTCTGTGGTCACAGGCTGTCAAGTAAACTCAACTTAGGGCTGCAACATGATTGGATCCCTGTTTTTATTATTTCTTTTCAACCCAAAACCAACCAAACATTATCAACTTATTTTTGTTACTTTTCATTGCATTCGGAGAACAATTCTTTCTAAAACTAAATTCTTCAACAGTCTCTTGGGATACGATACTTGGAATACTTTCCATTTTATTACTTGATTGACAGTGTATACTTGCACTTGACCATATATCTATTGCAGGTTATTGAACCAAATAAAACACACACGTTTTGGTCCATCAGCATGTGTCTAATGATCATTAAGCGAGGAATTCCAGAAACGTTTAGGGGTGATATCTCTGAAGTCACTAATGCTAAGGGAATTCATTGAGGAAATTGAGAAACGTTTTGCAAAAAACGATAAGGCTGAAACAAGCACGCTTCTTGCGAGCTTGACCTCAATGAAGTATAAGGGAAAAGGAAACATAAAGGAGTACATAATGGAAATGTCTCACCTTGCTTCAAAACTAAAAGCACTAAAGTTAGAGCTTTCTGATGAACTGCTCGTGCATTTGGTTTTGATCTCTCTTCCTGCACAATTTAATCAATTTAAGGTCAGCTATAACTGTCAGAAGGAGAAATGGACTCTTAATGAGCTCATTTCATACTGTGTGCAAGAAGAAGAGAGATTGAAGCAAGATCGGACTGAAAGTGCTCATTTGGCTCCAGGAAGTAATTTCAGAGATAAAAGGAATAAAAGGAAGAACCCTAAAGAAGCTGCAGGTGGTCCCGTGCAAAAGAAACAACAAACTAAAGAAAATGAGGAATTTAGTTGTTTCTTTTGTCGGCAATCCACACACTTGAAGAGGGACTGTACCAAATATCACGCATGGCGTGCAAAGAAAGGTGAATCTCTTACTTTAGTTTGCTCTGAGGTTAATTTAACTTCAGTACCGAGTCACACTTGGTGGGTAGATTCTGGTGCTACTACTCACATTAGTGTTTCTATGCAGGGTTGCCTGAGCTGCCGAAAGCCAAGTGATGATGAAAGATTCATTTTTGTGGGCGATGGCAAATCAGTTGAAGTCGAGGCTATTGGGAATTTTAGATTATTATTAAGAACTGGTTTTTATTTGGATTTGAAAGACACTTTTGTTGTACCGTCTTTTAGACGGAATTTGGTTTCTATTTCTGTTTTGGACAAATTTGGTTATTGTTGTTCATTTGGAAATTGTCAGTTTAGTCTTTCTTTAAATTCAAGTATTATTGCAACTGGTTCTTTGTCGGTTTATGATAATCTATATTTACTTGATACAATTGCCTCATATAATGAAACCTTGCATACAAGTACTCGCGGTACTAAAAGAAAATTAACAAATGAAAATTCTGCATCAATTTGGCACAAGCGTTTAGGTCATATATCTAAACACAGAATTGAAAGGCTTGTAAGTGATGGAATTCTTGATTCTCTTGATTTTTCCAATTTTGAGGTTTGTATTGGATGTATTAAGGGAAAGCAAACAAATGTAAAGAAATTGGGTGCCAACAGAACTACAGACGTCTTAGAACTCATTCATACTGATATTTGTGGGCCATTCCCTACGGCTTCTTGGAATGGTCAACGATATTTTATTTTGTTCATAGACGATTATTCAAGATATGGCTACCTTTATCTCATTAGTGAGAAGTCCCAAGCACTGGACGTGTTTAAGGCATACAAAGCTGAAGTAGAAAATCAGCTTGGTAAAAGAATTAAAGCTGTCAGATCTGACCGTGGTGGTGACTACTATGGTCGATATGATGGATCAGGAGAACAACGTCCAGGACCATTTGCTAAATTCCTAGAGGAATGTGGAATTGTACCTCAATACACTATGCCAGGTTCTCCTCGCATGAATGGTGTATCTAAGAGACGAAACAGAACTCTTAAAGATATGGTAAGAAACATGATTTCTCATTCTACTTTACCGGAATCTCTCTGGGGAGAAGCAATAAAGACTGCAGCATATATTCTTAATAGAGTTCCAACTAAAGCAACAACTAAAACTCCTTATGAGCTTTGGACCGGTAAAAAGCCAGTCCTAAAGCATTTTCATATTTGGGGATGTCCAGCAGAGGCAAGACCTTATAAGCCTAATGAAAAGAAATTGGACTCCAAAACAGTTAGTTGTTACTTTATTGGATATTCTGAGAAATCAAGGGGTTATAAGTTTTTTGTTCCCACGAACAGAACTATTTTTTAGACGGGAAATGCGGTGTTCTTTGAGGATATTGAGTTTGAGGGGAGAAATACTAAGGAAATTGTATTTGAAGAGGAATTTGTTCAAATTCCTACAATTGCTACTGATGATAATCATGAATTTATTTATGATATTAATCAAGAAGCAATTCCAGAACTTCAAGACAATAATACAAATCTTCCCATTGAAAATGAGGTAAACATTCCTGAAGAACAAACTCAACAACCTCAAGAACAAATGTCATTACGGAGATCCACGAGAGAAAGGAGAAATGCTATTTCGGATGACTATATTGTATTTCTCCAAGAACATGAGGATAGCGTTGAAATGATGGAAGATGATCCTATCAACTTACATCAAACAATGCATAGTTCTACTCATAAATGGATTATTGTCATGAATGAAGAAATTAAGTCTATGGAAGACAATGACGTTTGGGATCTAATCTCATTACCTGAAGGTGCGAAACCTATTGGTTGTAAATGGATATTTAAAACCAAAAGGGATTCAAAGGGTGATGTAGAAAGATATAAGGCACGTCTTGTTGCAAAGGGTTTCACTCAGAGGGAAGGTATTGATTTTACAGAAACCTTTTCCCCTGTTTTGACAAAGGACTCTTTTAGGACGATCATGACATTAGTGGCGCATTTTGATCTTGAGCTACACCAAATGGATGTTAAGACTGCGTTTCTAAATGGCAACATTGATGAAACAATTTTTATGAATCAACCAGAAAATTTTGTGGTGGGAGATCCAAACAAAATGGTTTGTAAACTAAAGAAATCCATATATGGTCTCAAGCAAGCTTCTCGTCAATGGTATCACAAATTTCATGAAATTATTATCTCATTTGGTTTTGAGAGTAATTTAATTGATGATTGTGTATACCACAAATTCAGTGGGAGCAGACATATTTTTCTGATTTTATATGTTGATGATATATTGCTCGCTAGCAATGATACAGGCTTACTGCATGAAACTAAAAGATTTCTTTCAACTAAGTTTGAAATGAAAGATCTTGGTGAGGCCTCTTTTGTATTAGGAATTCAGATACATCGAGATCGTTCTCGAGGTATACTTGGATTATCACAAAAGAGTTACATTGAAAATGTACTAAAAAGATATGGCATGCAGGATTGTAAATCAGGAAATACCCCCGTTGTTAAAGGAGACAAATTTTGTCTTCAACAATGTCCTAAGAATGATCTTGAAGTTAAAGAAATGCAGAAAATTCCTTATGCATCTGCAGTAGGAAGTTTGATGTATGCACAAGTATGTACTCGACCAGATTTGGCATACATTGTCGGAATGTTGGGCAGATATCTGAGTAACCCTGGTATGGATCATTGGGTAGCTGTCAAGCGGGTTATGCGTTATTTGAAAAGAACTAAAGACTACATGCTCACATATAAGAAATCGGACCAACTGGAAATCGTTGGATATTCGGATTCAGATTTTGCTGGATGCCAAGACAGTCGGAGATCCACTTCAGGTTATATCTTTATGCTTGCTGGAGGAGCAATCTCATGGAAAAGTGTTAAACAAACACTCATTGCTTCTTCCACTATGGCCGCTGAATTTATAGCATGTCATGAGGCATCCAATCATGGAATGTGGCTGCAGAATTTTGTCACTAGGCTAAAGATTGTGAAAGGAATTGAAAGACCACTAAAGTTATTCTGTGACAATAAATCAGCAGTCATGTATTCGAACAACAATAGGAGTTCAACTAAGTCAAAACACATTGACATCAAGTTCCTAGTTGTTAAAGAAAGAGTTCAGAGTGGTCATTTATATATAGAACATATTGGTACAAACTCTATGATTGCGGATCCGTTAACTAAGGGACTACCACCCAAGGTCTTTTTGGAGCATACTGCTCAAATGGGTGTTATGTTATTTGAAGATATTCAGATTTAGTGGGAGTTTGTTTCTATATATATGTATGTTATACAGACTTATTGATTACTGCAGTTTATGGATAATAAAGAATTTTGTTACACTCTGTTTATGGAAAATTTTGATCTCATTAGGGACCAGTTAGAAGTTGACATGATGGATCACATTGGATGTCATTTCTATGCTACACATCCGTACTATGATCTATGTCATTTAATTATATTGATATTCGTGATCATTGATGGGTTGAATTACGAACTAATGTAATTAAACCGCTTTGGTTCAATGTTGATATGATTAATGGACGAGATTGATTTGGAGTAACTTTAAATTATGATAGCCACATTATTTGCGCATAAAGATGAACACATGTAATTATATATATTGTCCAAGTGGGAGATTGTTAGATTTATTGGACAAATATATATATAAAATGTGTTTGAGCTATTTTTTATTTGGAACTCAATAAAAATAAGGTGATCATTACAGTATTTATTATTTTTTATTGAGTAAGTTACATAATTAATATAATTAATGGTATGGAAGTTATGTGTAGAAACCGTCAAATTTATTTATTATTTATGATGGTTAAATAATAAATAAATAACAAAAATATAAAGGGTTGTGGTTCCCCGATTCATAAGTGATAAGTTTTCATTTCTCATTAACCTCCATCGTTAGAGAGAGAAGGGTGAAAATCGCTTGTAGAATTGGAAGAGCACAAACCCAATTCAAAGATCTTCTTCATCATGAATCCAGGTACGCTTCCGCTTATTTAATCAACTCATGAACATAGAGATTCATGTATTAGGTTTGTGATTCATGCATGTTAGATATTATCAATCTATAGGATTATAGATTAAAGCCTAAAAGAAATCTAACAAGTTAGAATCATGAACTTAGGAATAAAGAAATTTTACATTATGGTCCTAAAGCTTTGGAGATGTAGGTTAATGAACCTCCCAAACCATACATTAAAAGAAGATAAGGAAAGATGTATTCATAAAAAAATGACCAAAATGACTATTTTTACAAAAATTAGGGAGTATAGTAAACAATTTTTTCAAATTTTTTAATTCAACCACGTGCTTGAAATCACCTCGTTTAGAATTTTGAAATTTTACGGTTTATGGATCGAGTTTAAGGTAATTTTCTTAAGAATTATGGTCCTAAAGCTTTGTGGATGTAGGTTAATGAACCTCCAAAACTATACCTTGAAAAAAGAAAATGAAAAATGTACTCATAAAAAAATGACAAAAATGATCATTTTGAGACTAAAATTTGAAGACTATAGTAAACGATTTTTTCACATTTTTTTTAATTCACAAAAACAAGTATATATACATAAACAATTTACATCCCACACCTTTTATTTGACCAAGCATGTACCTAATTCTAGCTATTCAACCACGTGCTTGAAATCACCTAGTTTAAGATTTTGGGAATTTACGGTTTCAGGATCGAGTTTTAAGGTAATTTTCTTAAGGCTTATGGTCTTAAAGCTTTGGGGGATGTAGGTTAATGAACCTCTGAAACCATACATTGAAAAAAGAAAAGGAAAAATGTACTCATAAAAAAATGACCAAAATGACCGTTTTGAGACCAAAATTGGAGGATTATAGTAAACGATGTTTTCAAATTTTTTTAATTTACAAAAAAAATGTATATTCATAAAAAATTCACATTCCCCAATTTTTAATTGAACAAGCATATGCTTACTTAATAGTTATTCAACCATGTCCTTGAAATCACCTCGTTTAGGGTTTTGGGAATTTCCGGTATAGGGATCGAGTTTTAAAGTATTTTTCTTAAGGCTTATGGTCCTAAAGCTTTGGGATGTAGGTTAATGAACCTCCAAACCATATATTGAAATAAGATAAGGGAAAATGTAATTTTAAAAAAATGATCTCGTTTTAGACCAAAGGACTATAATAAACTATTTATTCAAAAAAAAAAAAACAAATGACAAAAAAAAAATTGTATTCATAAAACATTCACATTCCTCACTTTTTAATTGAACAAGCATGTACCTAATTATAGTTATTTAACCATGCTTGAAATAACCTCATTTATGATTATGAAAATTTGTGGTTTAGGAATGGAGTTTTAGGTGTTTTTTCTTAAGGCTTATGGTCCTTAAAGCTTTGGAGATATAGGTTAATGAACCTCCGAAACCATACATTGAAATAAGAAGGAAAAATGTACTCATAAAAAATGACAAAAATAACTCTTTCAGACAAAAATGGGAGGACTATAGTAAACAATTTTTTCAATTTTTTTTTTTTAAATCACAAACAAAATGTATATTGATAAAAACATTCACATTTTCCACTTTTTATTTGAACCCAATGATCTACTTAATTACAGTTATTCAACCAAGTGCTTGAAATCACCTCGTTTAGGGTTTTGGGAATTTTCGATTTAGGGATCGACTCTGAATGTAATTTTCTTAAGGTTTATGGTCCTAAAGATTTGCGAATGTAAGTTAATAAACCTCCCAAACTATACATTAAAAAAAGAAAAAACGAATTAAAAAATAGTTACCATACCTGTTTGAGTTTTTATTTTTAAAAAATTAAAAACCAAAAACTCTTTACCATGTATGTTTTTTAATTTGTTTTTTAAAAATAAATTAAAGAACAAAATACGGTTACGACCCTAAATTATTGTAAACTAAATTGTTACTTTATTTGAGGGAGAGTAATTTGATTTTGAGTCTTTTTTTTAATATTCTATATTTTAAAACTATTTATAAAAATATACCAAAAAATAAATTATTTTTAAAATTATTGATGTTTGGATGACTTGTATATTTAAGTATACTTACAACTTCAAAAAGAATAAAATCGTATTTTTCGATATACTTACCAGCTTCAAAATTTAAATGTTGTTGTATATTGCAATATTTTATAAATAATTTGTTTTTTTTTTTGGTAGATTTTTATAAATAATTTTGAAAAAAAAAAAAACTCTGATTTTGCACCATAATAATAATATCATCAATATAATATAATATATATTTATATATATAAAAATATAAAAAGTGACATAACTCAACAATAATTGATACTTCTCCTTTATTCTCCGAGTTTATAAAAAAAGTGACCAATATATATGAGTTTGTGAAGACTTTAATTTTTTTTTTTTTTTTTTTTTTTTTTTTTTTTTTTTTTGATAAATGTGAAGACTTTAACTTCAACCTTCAGAAGAGTTAGATGTGAATTAATTAACAATATTAGATTTACAAAATTGATTGATTTTAAACTTTTGATAAGTATTTTAGTTTTGAAATTTATGATCCTTTTCTATCAATTGTATTTAATTATAGTTTCTACTTTTCTTAAATAAAAGTTTAAATGTTTAGTCAAATTTTGAAAATATAAAAAGCCTCATTTTTCCTAAAACATATTAACGTGGATCTTGGTAATTATTTAGTTTTTGTTGTTTATAAAAAAGTAAGCTTATAAATACCCATTATTTTTAATCAATCGCTTTACACATAATGATAATAATAATTTTAGAGCTTCTTTTAAAGGGTAATTTGATCACAATTGGAATGATCAATTCAAGAGGATTCTAAGCTAAAACAAAGAAAATGATGGATTTAATTA
The DNA here is from genome assembly GCA_028017165.1 of Herpetospermum pedunculosum. NCBI lineage: Eukaryota > Viridiplantae > Streptophyta > Magnoliopsida > Cucurbitales > Cucurbitaceae > Herpetospermum > Herpetospermum pedunculosum. The sequence goes on from CM051530.1 coordinate 4,423,583, forward strand.
AGAGATCTCGGTAAGCTGGTGAATATTAAATCCGAATTAAAAAAAAATTAAACTAAAATCCAACCGTAAAAAATTAATTAATAAAATTAAATTCAACAATAAAAACCCTAAATCTAACCTAATCAAACCTGATACTCAATCCAACTACAAATGTTTAAAATTTAAGCTCAATATATTGAGAAAATCGAAATTTTAAATCTAAATTTCAGATCAAACACAAAAAATACTCACCTGGTGGACAAAAGTTCCCAATTGAAAAATCTAAATTAATCACACATTATTCCGAAGCTTATGAAATTGAAATTTCATTCATATACAAAAAAAAAAAAAAAAAAAATATGCACAAAAATCACCCCAGGAGAAAGTTTCCAGTAGAAAAATCTAAATTAATGACATAAATACATTATTTTGAAGCTTATGAAATGAAAATAGGTAACATAAAAATTACCCAAAAAAACAAAGAAAGTGAATTAGAATTCAAAAGGCCCACCTTATGAAGCCTTTGGCCAGGCTACCGAGTTTAGATCGCCGTCGGCCGTAGCCATTTCCATTCGATGTCGACGAAGACGCCGAGGAAGAACTGGAAGACAAAGAGGAAGAAATACAAGACGAAGACGACGACGACTCGTCGGTTGATTTTCTACATAATTCACTCTGATCACGATCGACATGTCGTCTCGATCCAAATGCTCCGTTTTTCTTAGCGACGATTACATGCCTTACTTTTCTCTTCGGCTTTTTCCAAAACCAAACCTTGACAGCCTCCTGCTTGGGGACTACCACGTCAGGACTTTCGGAGAGGTCTTCGTCGGATTCGGACGGCGGCGGGAGGTCTGCCGGCGGGGGAATTTCGGAGGGTTGATCTTTGGGCTGCCCGGGCTGCGCTTCCCAATTGAAGGGGATTTGGCCCGGCCGCCGACAGGACGGGAGACCGCGGGCAGATCGGCCGAATGAGGAGTTTCTAGACAGGATTTTGCTCGCAAAGAATTCATTTGATTGGAGTAATGAAAATGGTTTTTCAGAAAGATGAAGATGATCATCTTTTGTTTTTGCCATCACTTTTTTTTTTTTCTTCTGTGTGTTTATGAATTTTGAAAATTTTGAAAGTAAATTGAGGCTAAATAAGGGAGGGAGTTTAGGGTTTAAATGGAAAGTGAGTAAAGTCATTCAGATATCAGTTAAGATTGTTAAGGAAATTTGTATTTCACTTTTTTATAATCCCTCAAATATCTCCCCTTTGATTTACCTCCTAATTTGAAAATTTACAAATTCTTTTTTTAAAAAAAATTGACCTTTTAATCATTTTTGTTTTTAAGTATTCTAATTTTGTAATCATTTTCCTTCTTTTGGTTTTAACTTATAATCATAATTTGTTTTTTGACCTAGGGCTTCATGAGTTTAACTCATTTTTAGGATTAGGTTGAATTGGCCTAACTCAATCAACCATACTTGTTAGATCGGTTTAATTATAAGTTTAGTTTTAACTTTTTTTGTATTTAAATGGTATAATAATTTGTAGTTAGATTTTTGTCCATAAACTTTAAAAGTATCTAATAAATCATTGAGTTGATTTTTTTTTTTAGAAAGACACAAATGTGATTATCTTTTACAATTGGAAGTAGATTTAAAATTTTGCATGCCCTCTAGTAACCACATGGGATACCACAATTTAAATGTCAATGTGAGCATATATTTCGTGGTAATTGACATATACTACATTTTCATAAGGTCGGAGATTAAAAAAAATAAAAAAATCATGAGATACCATAATTGAAATACTTTTGCCGTTCCTCTCTCATACATACAACTGAGTATACCTCTAATCTAACAACGGTCTAAATTCTTATACTCCTATTTGTTGTAGTTATAAAAAAGAAAAATCGAGAAAAAAAAAGAGAGAAGGAAATTTGCATCCTCATTTTCTTAATTACCTTCCTCATTTCATTCTCCATAAATGGTATGATTTAATTGAATGTTTATATAAGGAAAAATAATAATGAGCTTGCCATGAGTTTATTTAAGAAAGTCCTCCTAAACTTTAAAAAAAAAAACACCAAAATTATACCAAGAAAAGGTAGATTTTATAAAAACAATATCTTCTTAATACCTATCGATATGTTGGAGGATCGTAGAAAAATTTATTTATTTATTTACAAAATCTACGTAACAAACGAAGGAAAATAAATGAAATTAAACTCGCCTTCCAATACCAATTTTAGTGGGGTTGATCCTCCACCGACCGCATCCCAATCGCCACCTACCGGAAGATTCCGCCGCCGGCAACGACAAAGAAGACGAAGATGACGAGGAGGAAGAAGATTTAGGTTTGCATGGAGATTCCATAAACTCACAGTGGGACCCACAAGACCCAAATCTCGGAGGATCATCATCCGACGGACAAGAATGCTTCTTGGAGTTGGACGACCGCTTCCTCCACCGTCCAAACAACACAAACAGCGGCTGTTTATTCTGAACTTTCACCGGCTTCTGCAGGCCAAGGCTGAGCGCGGCCGGTGGCGGACTGATCGGCGGAGGAACGGCCACCGTGTGCGGAGGAGTCTTGGGTGTCCCCGGTTGCATCTCCCACTGAAACGGCACCCCTTCGGTGGTCCTCCGGTAGTACAAACGAGAGGAACGATTCATAGATGAATTTCTGGATGGGAAATTATCCAAAGGCAGCACAAATTCAACTTCATCTAATTTCTCCTCCTTCATAATTAATCAAACTAACTCAACATCTCCAAATTTAGATTCATATATATATATATTGAGATCAGTTTGTGATGTGATGGGGGTGTGAGGAAAGTTTAGGATGTGGGATAATGGAGAGTGAAATGGGGGATTAATATGAGATTAGGGAGTTGATTAATTTGTACATAAACTTTAGGTTAAAATATCTAATCTAATCTTTTTGGTTTATTGGTTGTGTTGTAATCGTGACATTCGGGAGTTTATACCTTTTTTTTTTTTTTTTTTTTGGTTGAAAAGCAAATAAAGTCTTTAAGATGTGTTTTTCATTTATTTTATTATTTTCTTTTTTTCTTTTCTTCTTATGCGTTAAGTAAAATATAGTGGTCATTGTTGAGGGGCAGAGGTAGCCTTCTTGGCTTTACATTGCCAATTACCTAACCCTTAAGACTTGCTACCTAACTTTGCTTCCTTTTTACATTTTCTCCCCTCTCTTCCTTCTTCATTTTGTGCAATATATGTTGGATATACATAAGTGAAGACAATCACTTATGTATAGTTATAAATAAATTTATTAATTTGTCAATCTGAAAGTAACTCAACTGGTTAAGACATATATCATCGACCAAAAGTTATAAGTTTAAATCTAACTCCTTGTCCTTATGTTGTTGAACTAAAAAAAATTACTAGTATACTAATTTATAATTTCAAATATTTGAATATCTTTTTGTTGAGTTTGCAATAAAACCAATGTGATGAAGTTGTTTTTGTTGTGGGTGAAATTATCGATAGTCCTAGGCCCGCGGAAGGACCGAAGGCCTAGGACATAACACACATAAAGCGAGAAATATAGGACCCGAAGTGGTTTAAGATAGACCCTCGCGGGAGTCGACATGGCTAAGTCAAAACCGACTCCCATAGGGATCAGCCGAACCAAGACAAGGCCAACTCCTAAAGGGGTCGACGGACAGGAATCGGGTCGGTCAAAATGCGTAAGAAACTACCCTTCCATGGTTTGTTACGCAACAATAATGTATCATCAGTTTTGTAAGGAGTAATAAACACACCATTAATACCCGAAACAACTCATTAAGAGCTCCAACAATTCTATACAACAATGTGTCTATATAAGACGGTGCTCGCAAGGGGAAAAAGGGTAAGTTATTCAAAATCTAGAGAGTCCTTCCCGTATTCACTCAATGCCTTCCTTCACTGACTTGTTCGTCGGAACCTGTGTGGTTAGCACCACATCGGTGCAAGACATCATCTCTATCCTGACATGTAGGTTTCATACTCTGCCAAGATACAAATTCACTCTTGGCCAAACTCAAGTATATCAACCGTTTTTTTCTATTTTTAGATAAATGACAAACTTAAATATAAATCAACTAATTAAGATTACTAATAATCTCACTTATAAATCAAATATTTGAATTCTCCAACACATATCTATAATGTAATATTCTTTTTTTTTAGATAACTTCGAGATCATAAAAGTACAAAAAGGAGACTCATTGTTAAAATGATAATTATAATGGGTAGCAAAATTGATTATCATATTTGCAAATATATGTCACACAAATAAATAATTTGTAAATATGACTATTTTCAAAAAAAATTGGGATCTATCACTAGTAGGCCATTTTTATAGTCTATCAACGTGATAAACCTATATCACGAAGACTATTTTTTTTTATAGTTTATTAGTGATGAACTTCTATCATGATCACCCTACTTTTATTATTGATATACCATTTATATAGTAATTTTGTGTCATATTTAAAAATACTTGTAGATGGTGTTAAATTGTGATTATTAAAACTAAATAAAAAAAAAAAAAAAAAAAAAAAAAAAAAAAGTGGCATTATACTTTCTCTTTTATTTATTTAAAAAAAAAAACGAGTGACATTATTCTATATGGTCATATTTAATTTTTTTTTAATTCCAACTACTCCTTGATTTATAGTTTTGTCGAATAAAGTCTCTCTCTCTTGCTCTTTTTGAACCATAATAACCACTTCATGAGAAACACCATCATTGTTTGGATTCTTCTTTTGTACTCTTCCATTTGAATCCTTATTCCATTTCCATTTTAATATAATTAATAAAATCCATCATATATTATCATATATCATAACCTCGTCTCTTTCTCTGTCATTAGGTGTGACATTTCCGAATTTTATTTTTATTTAATTGTTTACTTCTCAACAAGCTTCAGCTTAACAAATATTTTTCTCTTTTTCATTGCAAAGTTACCCATTTGCTATATTATTTTAGCTTACATATATTAGAGGCGGCTAGACCAATTGGTGATTAAACTAAAATAATAAAGAAAATAAAAAGTTATATTAAAGTTTCATTAATTTAGTAGACTTTAACTAGCTTTGACCTAATTCTTCTCGTACCGTGTGCAATATGATTTGACTATGTTAAGTAGTTAACCAAAACAACATGCAAAAAGGTACCTTGCCTTCTGTTTCAAGGGATGATCCGATCTTTGTAAAACAATAATGATTTTTGTGAACAAAATTTTCCTATTAAATAATGCTATTTAATATGTTACAGAAGAGAAAATTCAATTTTTACTTGCTATCAACTAGCATTATTTAATAGGAAAAAAAAAAAGAGAAAATTAAATTTCTTTCTAAAATGTTTAATATTAAGTAGTAAATGTATTGAAAAAGTTGACCTTTAGAGATAATGTTGATATAGAAATATAGTCAACAATCTATTTATGATTTTAGAGGGATTGAAATGTATATGCAAAATAAATTAAAGGAGAGTCTATTTGTGATTTTGAAGGGATTGAAATGTATCTCGAAAAAATAAAGGAGAAGGCGAGATCTAAGAATCGGTGTGGTATTAGCTACAAGATTTTCGACCACCAAGTTAGAAAGGAATGAGCTCAAGTATATGAAAAGAGTATCTCAATATTGATTTTTTCTTATCCCATCTTCCTTCTATGAACCTCTCTTCAGGTAGATCTTGTCGTATATGGTCGTTGGAGTCTTTAATGGTCTGTTTCAAGTACTTAAGTATGTGTCTATTACTTTTCATTGAATCGTCGACACATTATTGTTGCTTAACCGAGTTAGGAGGTCGGTTTTCTACATATGTTTCGGTCGTCCCTCGTAGATGTCGACGGTCTTCACTTTTGAGCCGATCCTATAGGGTTGACCTTTCTTCATTTGGTCAACCCCTATTGAGGTCAGTTTGGTCGCCTTGGACGGACTCCTATAGGAGTTGTCTTGGTCTCAGCTTGGTCAATTGGCCTCCATATAGTCGGTCTAATTTACTTCACACCAACTTCTCTCAATCAACTTCAACATCATCCTAATTATATAAATAACTCAATTGGTTAAACTATTTTATATTTGTGTTAAAAGTTAGATATTCAAATCTCTATATCCGTTCCACATTATTATATAAAATAAATGTGCATAGTTGCATAGGGTGTCAGTCTAGCACAAAATGGATAAAGTGTATAGAATATTTCTATTTTCTGAATTGAACATTATTATTTTATTTTTTTTAAAAAAAAAATTGTAAGTTGAAGGTGGGCTTTTAGATGAAAACGCCGGAATTCAAGGCCGATCCTTTTAAGAGACCTCTTGTAGACCGGGCCTTGTGAATTTTAACGATTAATGGGCTTAACTCCAATACTTTACCCTCCTGATTTCGCAACTAGTGGTAGCATCCTTGAGGGAGAAGATGACGGTATTAAAATCGATAGATGTTTTTTTTTTTTTTTTAAAGTTGATTTCTCCTCCAAGATTTTATTCTTTCCCTCTCTTCTAATCCATTTCAAAAATTAAAAATTAAAAAATGGTACAAAATACACTTAAAAAATCATAAGAATAAAAAAAAAATAGACAAACTTCACTTACCAAAACAATGTTAAAAAAAACAAGGAAAATATGCTAGTCATTGGAATTACACGTTACTTGCATACATACGAAGGCAACAAAAAAAACATAACATGCTGTAAACAGTGACAAAAAAAAATTGGAGGAAAAAAAACATAACATATTGTAAATAGAGTCCACCCGTATTACAATTAGACAAACTACATGTATTACAGATTCTCAAAAAGAAAATAAAGCAGGGATGAAAATGAAATTACACTCCATTTGTAATTTTGCAAAGTGCATAAAATTTCGCAAATAAATTTTACAGGTAGTTGAAATTTCGCAAATTGTATTTACAAATTTCGCAAATTGAAATTATACGTACTTGCAATTGTATAATTTTGCGAATTGTAATTGTTTTGAAAAACCAACACCAATACATTAGAAAGAAAAAAACATTTAAATAAAACCTGACGAAGCTTATGTAGAGGTCAAAGTTTCGATGAACGACGGAACAATAATACAAAGCGCTTCGAGCACCCATTAAAAATTTTACCCACAACCTAAACCTCTACCATTATTTTTTTTTTATCATGTTTAGAAATTTTATCAATCACCTTGGCTATAATCTCCTTCTCTTTTCAGCTCCCAAATCACGAGCTTCGACCACCCATTGAAAATGTTACCCACAACCTAGACCTCCACCATTAATTTTTTGATCATGTTTAGACATTTTATCAATCACCTTGGCTATAATCTCATTCTCTTTTCAGCTCTCAAATCACGAGCTCCGACCACCTATTGAAAATGTTACCCACAACCTAGACCTCCACCATTAATGTTTTTGATCTTCAAGTCATGTTTAGACATTTTATCAATAACCTGGGCTATAATCTTTCTCTTTTGAGCTCTCAAATCACGATTTCTCATCTCCCATCTTCAAGGAATGAAATTTAAGACCATCTAAAAAATCCACACAACCAACTTCTTTGAAATTAAGGACCATCTAAAAAATTATCTCCCAAATCACGATTTTCCATCTCCCATCTCTCAAATCACACGATTTTCCAACAAAATTCATCTAAAATATGGCTGATATTGTACTGAAAATCAAAAAACTTCATCCCCTGAATCATGATGCCAGGAAGACTCATTTGAGTGTGAAGACCAGGTGTTTGAGGAGGAGAAGAGTTGTAAACTTTATTTTCACTGACGCAGAAAGTGAGAATACAAACAATCTTGAGTGAGGAAGAAAGTGAGAATACAAGCAATCTTGCCTGAGGAGTTTTAAACCCAACTTTATTTTCACTGACGCATAAAGTGAGAATAAAGATTTTTTTTAGGAATGGTTATTATGGAGGTAAAATGGGAAGGAAAATGTTAGGAGAGATAAAAATTTTAAAAAATGGACACCGAACCTAATTTTTTTTAAAAAAAGTACATTTGTTGAAATGGGGCCACAAAAAAGAGACATTTACTATGATTTCCCCCAAAAAGTAATACTTGATTGTTAGGCTACAACCTAACTCTGTCTCCCAAGACCTGACTCAACCATAGGGTGTCACGTGTCGATTTTTTTTAAAAAAAATATATATTTTCTCCCTAAATTTATAATTTAATATTTAGGGTCTAAAGTTTAATATTTAGAGTTTATGATTTAATGCTAACAAGAGCATAACTCAACTAGCACGATGTATCGTGATTATGAGATCTTAGGTTCAATTCTCACCCCGTATATTATAAAAAAAATATATATATATATTATGATTTAATATTTTATATTTTGAGTTTAGTATCTAGAGAAAACTTTAAAATCTAAACCCTAAACTATACTTCTTAAATACTAGAACTTAAATTTTAAAGTCTAAAATTAAATTCTAACCATAAACTTAAATAGGATGAAAAACATATTCTAAAAATAAAATAAAAAATCTTTAAAAAAGTCTTTGACACATGGTTGCCACGTGTTGGCAGTTTATTAGCCCAACCACCAGCCAAATAGGTATAAATGGCCAAAAAATTTGGCATCATTCATTTTTTTTTTTTTTTTTTTTTTTTTTTTTTTTTTTTTTTTTTTTTTTTTTTTTTTTTTTTTTTTTGGGTTAAATGTTCAAAATTAGAATCATATTTTAAAGTTTAGGATTTATAGAAGGTATTTTAATCTATAACATTATTTTAGATTATAGTATTTAACTATTTTTTAAATAAAAAATTAGTGATATTTTTTAAAATTGTCAATTAAAAAGGATTATTTATCTCATTTTCCGATTACGACACTAATTAGTAATTATTGTACATTTTTTTTTGGGGTTAAAAATAAGATTTCATGGTAGTTATATTTTGTTATCTATTTTTAAATATGTTTTTAAAATTGAAGCAAGATTTAGATTTAAAAAAAAAAAAAAAAAAAAAAAAAAAAAAAAAAAAAAAAAAAAAAAAAAAAAAAAGGGAATAACTCATAGTCATTATTGTTTTTGAAAATTAGTTAAGAATTAAAAAAGTTTTGAGAGTTTGAAAAGAAAAAGCAAGGAAAAGAATTAGGTATTGAAGAGGGTGGGAATGAGACCTAAGATTGTTATAAGTTATTTCATCACCAGCTGTTTTTTTGGACAAAAGTTAACCATACATTATTTATTTGTTTAGTTTTAATAAATGAAAATAGTTGGGATTGGTTAGGAATCTGGTTTTAAGGCATGCAACGTTTCTCTATTAATTACTCCACCTCAACACCTACAACCCCATACAAACACCATGGAAAATAATTGGGATTTAAATCTTATTTTCATTCATAAAGTTTTTAAATATCTATTTTAATTCTTATTTTCTTTAATTTTAACCAATTAATAACATAGTTTCAACATAGTGTATACTAATTTGTTAACAGCAACATATCATATAGATGCAAAAGCGAGCATAGCTCTCAGCTGGTTTGAATCTTTCACCCCAATATACTCAAATATATATATATAGATACAAATTACATGATTTAAAATAGAGTATTAAAAAAGTAAATTTCGAAAAGAAAAAAAATAGACACTTTAAAAATTGGAGAGACCAAAATATAGAACAAAGATAATTAGGGTTTGACTTTTAAAAAAGTAAATGTCAACTGAGGAAATGAATGAGAGAGGAGTTGTTGGGAGTTATAATTTTAATAGGGTTGGCATTGAAGAATGATTATTTGAGAGACCATTTCAAATGGTATTGCCTTGGGCAGCAGAAGTAGGTCTAACTCCTACTCGGATAAATTGTTTTTTCGATCTTTAAAGATTGGAAGGTTTGAACTTTTGATTTATTATTAGTTGATCGGATAGTACATATTTTATGTCAGTTGAACTGACCTATATTCAAAGACTAAGTGACAGCGATATTGTCCCTATTTTGAAAATCTGCAAATTGACTAATTTCTCCGTGTGTTGTTGGTTTGGTTGTTGCCATTTGGCATTTACCAACCCACTTTGCCCCCACCAACTCCCAACCATAGTAGTGGCCAAAATTCTCTCGTCCTCACAATTTGACGCTCGCCGCTCTCAACCACAAATTAGTAGATTTACATTTTTTTTAACATTTTTCCTAAACTTGGTCGTTAAGAAATTATTTATACACTATTTTATTGTTGGTTGGGTAACTAGACTTTCTAAAATATCAACTTTACTATATACATGAATGTCATAAACCTCAATAAATAATTAAAATCTTTATTTCAAAAACAAATATGATACTAATACATAAATGTTCAAAATATCTTAAACCAACTTAAAACATATTTGTCAAAGCGAGTCTGGCTCAGCTGGCATATGTGACATATGTATGTATTGACGACCAAGAGATCTATAGTTTGAATCCTTCCACCCCAATGTAAAATAATAATAATAATATGTCTAAGATTTATTGGATACAAAATTTAAAGTTAATGAAATGTACTAAACATTATTAAAATTTAAAATTCAAAGACGATTTACTAAACATAAACATTATTAAAATTTAAAATTTAAAGATTTACTAAACATAAAATTAAAGTTGAAAGACATATAAGACGAAAATTTAGGGAGGTTCGGAGCACCACGCTAAAGAATAAAAAATGATGCCTCCATTACCATTCGACCAATAGAGAATTTTAATATTTTTTTCTTAATTGGTATATACAAATATATAAATTAATTAATTTGAGGGGGAACACGTGTCTCTGGACCCAACGTGGCTCCGTTCCTGACTGGGGTCAAGCTATTCAAATACATGCAACATGACTGACTGAAACTTTAATTAGTGGGACCTAAATCTGATTGTTATGTTATGGTCATCCGAGTGAACAATTGATTCAATCTTGCAATAAGTTCTCTCAACTACTCGGTATAATAGACTTCTCTGGATACTTACCCCTATTGATGGTTAATTAGCATCATATCAGAGCCTCAGTCTACTAGATACCATACATGATTGAAAGGGGTAATTGTCACTAGACTAATATGACTGGTATATATAACATGCAATAAATGAGGTCCACAACATACATGGTCAACATGATAACAATATGACATCCTCGTAACTCCATTCATACATTTCTCTTCTAACATCATCATAAGAATATTTTACTTAACATACATGAGCTTTTAGAGCTACATACATAAATTCATTCAACATTCATATAGAATTCCATTCAACATCTTAACAAATATCATAAAATTTTCAAACTAGCTCGAAGGCTAGCCAGCAGTAAGATCACTTACCTTAAAGCGAAGCCCAACAGATTATTAAAATTGCTTACAAAAGCTCTTGGTCTCAACCTACAACCATTTTCAGCACCTAGTACTACTTTTTAGACTCAAAAGTGTGTTGTAAAATCTGCCTAAAAGGTTCAATAGAGATTACCTACGAATTCAAGCTTTGTTACCCATCGAAAACTCGCTACAGAGTCGTTATTCCTTGTTGGGCAACGTGCTCAAATGTGCAAAAACACGATTTCAACACTAGAATGAGACGGGTATTGAATCTTGAAGCCGAAAGAAACGTTTGTGGACTACAAAATCGGAGTAGAAAGGGATTGCGGTCAGAATCAATACTCAGACAAACAAGACAAGAGATCGTCGGAGGAGGAATAGTTTACCCGCTGCCAAGGAAGTGTCGTCGATGCCACCCACGTCGCGCTGTCGTCGGAGACGAAGCCAAGTGAACGTTGCTGCTCAAACACCGTCAGAAAGCCTGCTGCTCGCAACACTGCTGGAACCGCTGAAGACCACGCCGCCGTCGCTGGAACACTGAAGATAGCACCATCGGAAGTCACGTTGGAGGGGAAAAAAGGTGTGTGTGGTGGTGACGAACGGGGAAGAAGAGAAGTGCAACGAGAGATTTGATGAAGAAGAAGACTGCGTGTGGAGTGTTGGAATTCATTTAACCATTTTTTTAAAAACTAATTAACCTTTGTTTGACTAAGTCAAACAATTAACCCTAACCGTTTTTTAAGCCCAAATTTTCATGACACTTTCACTTAAATTGATCTTCGAGCTCAATAACACAAAATATGTAAATTACTCTTACTTGGAGTTCGAGTTGTCACACTTGGAATGTCTTGACTCTGTTTAACCCGCTATGAATCGGTCGATAAGGGTATCACTAACCGGATTTTACCATTTAGTATCTGAATTGGGCTTTGACCCATTATGTATTAGATCATTATAAGGGTGAATTTTGCCGCCCCTTAAGTTTGTAGTATGTAATCTCTCTCAATTCATAATTCAGTTGTTTCTCCCTTCTACTCGTGAACATAACTAACACAACGTTAGTGAATCACGTAAAACTCTATGTTGATTCTTGCTTTATTTTTTGTTGTTTGAATTTTGTCATAACATTTATTTCGGCGAGCTAATTTTAATTTTCAATTTTATTATTTAGTTCCATGTTATTGTGATCATAAACTTAAATGATTATTGTAATTGATACAAGCTAAGTTAAAATATTGTAGGTCTACAACTTATAAATGATACAAAATCCAACTTATACATACTTAAAATCATATTGGTTATGAAAAAAAAAAAAAAACTGAACCTAATCATATAATTAAATAGATGAAGTGCTCAAATTTAGCAATAAAATGTCTAAATTTAACTAAACATTTTAACACAATTGGAATATCCAATACGAATATGAAAATAGTCTAGTCCAACCAAACGAGAGCATTTTTTTGCATTTTTTTTTCTTATTAATTGTGGGTACAAAATTTACAACTTATTAAGTGCGTGAGTATAATGTCAAAATGTCAAATTGAACATCGATAAAAGATGTGCTTTCGACTAGTAAGTCTGAGGTCCGAATCTCTGAATAGTACTAAAAATAAAATATAATGTGAAAACCGTTTCATTTAACTATTATATTGTTAATAAGCGTGTAAGTATTAAACCGACTCATTAAATGAATACTTTAGACATGTAAAGTTACATCAACACCACGATATTTTGTATCTTAGATAACAATTTGATTGTTTTATTATTGAGAGTTAAGTCTAATTTATAAGTACTATTTATCTTTTCTTAATAATCAAAAGGGAAAAAAAATACTAGTCAATTTAAAAAACAAAAAATACATACTTTTAGTCGTTTTTGGGGAGAGGGAATCAATTTTGAGTTGAGGGTTAATTTTTGTTTTTAAGAATTATAAAAATTATACCATTAAATAAGCATTATTTAAAAATAGAATAGAAAAGAAAAACAAATGTTATTAAATGTTAATTCAAAAGTTTCATGGAGTAGTCAAATGACGATATGAATTTGATTATGCTGTCAATTTTGAATGATTGGTTGACTATTTTTTATTTTTATTTTTATTTTTTGAGGCTATATTGGTTAACTTAGTAGCACATTTAATTGGAAAAAATTAAAAGTAGGAAAAAAAATGTTAAAAAAAAAAGATAATCAAATCAAATGAAAGCTCAGAAAACCGTGGGCGTATAAGAGGAAGTGGGATAGATTTGTTAATTAAATTAAAGGGTTGGTTGCACAAATAACAATCAGGCCCAAACTAATTGCAAAATTAGCAAACTTTAAAATGTTTTGCAAATATGGCAAAAAAAAATCTGTTTCTATCACGGATAGACTTTATTATATCACTGATAGACTTCTATCAGTGATAGACTATTATCTCTGATAGACTATTATCACTGACAAAAATCTATAAAAAGCTGAGGTGATCAGCGATAGACTTCTATCAGTCATAAGATATCAGCGATAGAAATTGCTATATCCGCAAAATTTTAAAAACATGCTATATTTGCAAACAATAAGTCTTAAATTGTCATTTACTACAATTTCTTTAAATTAAATCCTAAATTTGAAATTCATCAAATATAAATATTTATTTTAAATATTTAGAATTAGTGTAGGAAATTTTAGGAGTTATTCTAAATCTTAAATTTATCCTACCTTAAACTCTAAAAGAGGTAATTTTCTTTTTATCATACCTTAAACTCTAAAAGAGGTAAATTTAATAAGAAAAAAGTATTCTTTAAAAAAGAAAAAAAAATGAAAGTTATATATTGAAAAAAGAAAAAAATGAAAAACTACCTTAACACTAGTGACTTATGGTTGGGCCACCTCAAATTGCAAAACTATAGCGTAAATTATTCACTATCTTTTTAACACGGGATTTTTTATAAAATTATTTTTGTTTGTTAAATTACTTATAGTGACTCAACTTTTAAGTTTTTATCCAATAAATTCTTAAACTTTCAAAATTAGTAATAAATTATTGAATTTTAAAAAATATTTAATAAATTCTTAAATTTTTAATTTTATATCTATTGATTAAGTTTTTAATTGTTTAATAGGTTTTTGGTCTATTTAATATTTTTTAAAATTCATTAACTGAATACAAAATTTAATTTTATGTCTACTAAATTCTTAATTTTTTTTTTATTGTAGAAACATAAGATACAAAATTAAAAGTTTAAGAACTTATTTGATATCTTTAAAATTTGTTCAATATTTTAAAGTTTGGAAACAGGGGCGGAGCTACATGGGGGCCGGGGGGGCACGTGCCCCCCCTCAAATTATTAGTTTTAAATATTTGTATATAAAATTTTGAAAAATATACCTACATGTTCTCTATTTGTATATCAAAAATCGGAAATTATAGTAAAACTAGTGTCTGGTTCGTTGGCAAGGGGCACGGATTTCAACGTTGTTTCTTGATGTTGTCCTGAGTTCGAGCTCTCTTGCCAACTTTTGTGCACTTTTTGTTTTCTTTTTTATTTTTTTAACAATAAGTGTTGAAAAAAAACATATTTTAAATTTTATTACTTAATATATTTAGTAGAGAATTTTAAAATAGTTTATTATTATTTTTAAATTAATATTACTTTATAAAAATATTATATCTTCAAAAAAAAAAAAATTATATACAAATATTAAAATTATATTTATATGAATAGAGAATTCTCTTCTAAAAATAAATTATATACAAATATTTAAAATTATATTTATATGAATAGAAAATTACAAGTCTTATCTAATAGGTCTTAGACATTTATTTTTTTGTCCAGTAAAAATCAACTATTGAGAACTCAATTACACTTGAAATTTTTAATTTTGTATCTAATAAATACATTATTATTTTCAAACCGAACATAACTCAATTGACATAAAACTGTGTCCTTGACTAAGAGATCAGGGGTTCGACTCATGCATTAATTAAATATTTTTGTAAAAAATAAAAAGAAATATGTTATTTTTTTCTAATGTGTCTTTATTAGATACAAAATTAAAAATTTAAGGATATTAGACTCAAATTTGAAAGTTTTATAGGGTTTTACACACATTTTAAAGTTCAAGAACTATATAGACATAAATCGAAAATTTTAAAGACTAAACTTGCAGTTAACCCTAGTGGAATTGTGCCCCTCCTGACAAAAAATCCTGGATCCGCCCCTGTTTGGAAACATGTGCGACACAAAATTAAAAGAATACAAATTTCAAATGAATTTTTTTTAAAAAAATCTAAAATGGATAAGCACATGTTACACGTATGTTTTTGTTTTTTGTTTTGCTATTTCTTCTCTCTTTATCTTCCACTATAAAGATAAGAAATAAAAAAAAAAAAAATAGAGATTAAATATATATTTTTGAAAGTTTAAAACTAAAATAAAATGAATCTAAACATTTTAGAATAATATGAACCTTTTAAAAATTAAAATTTCTATTATTTTATTTTGCAGCGATAAATGGACGTAGTTGACAATTGACATTAACATGTATTAATTGTTGGGAATTTGAAGATAAATAACGACAAAACTTTCCTACTCATTCGACAGCAGAGATTTGCTGCTTCCCACTTTTATATATTTGATTTGACCGTCATTTCTATTTTTATATAAAAAATGTTAATAAGTTTGTGTACTTTAAAATATTAAACCAGTTCACTTCTCAATTTGGTATCTAACAAAATCCTAAATTTCAAAAGGTTAAAAAGTTTTTTTTTTTAATAAATTTATGAAGTTTAAAAATGTTATCCCTAATTTTTTTTTTAATATATATATTATAATATATATATAAATTCCTAAACTTTCAATTTTATATCTAATAAGTCATTAAATTTTTATTTTCACGTCTAATAAATTATTTTTTAAAATTTACGAATTTATTTAACACAAAATTTAAGTTTAATGATTTTTAATCAATATCACATTTATTTAAAAAAAAATGTTGAAAAAAAAAAAAAAAAACCTATTAGATATAAATTGAAACTTGAAGTAGTTATTAGACACAAAATTGAAAATACAAAAACATACTTTTTCAAGTTCAGAAAACTATTAGACACAAACATAAAAAAATTAGACACAAAATTGAAAATACAAAAACATATTTTTTCAAGTTCAGAAAACTATTAGACACAAACATAAAAAAAAAAAAAAACTAGATCAGGTAACCATTTGACTTTTTTATTTTTTATTTTTAAAAATTAAGTTTATAAACACTACATTTTGTCATCTATCTATTATTACAAGTGTTTTCAAAATCCAAGTCAGGTTTTGAAAGAAAAAAAATAGTGTTTAAATGTTTGTTTTTCTTTTGAAAATTAGCTAAGCGTTGAAATGTTACCTTAAAAATGATGAAAACCATTGTAATAGTGAGAATTACATGTGATTCGTTGAGACATAAATTTCTCTCACTTTTTTTTTTGAAAAAAAAATCATATACATCAGATTTAAAATTAGATAACAAATTCAAAACATTTCAACATGATTGGAAAAGAAATTGGGAGATGGTACAAACCAACAATACTAATACAATCAGATTTTCTTAGATTTACGTGAAGAATACAAACATGTTGGATTTGTTGGATTCCTTAGATTAATGTTGGCTATGTTCCGTTTTGAAAAGTTATAAGGACAAATTAATCTTCTTACTAGTGATGAACTCGTTAGATTAGTGTTGGCTCTGTTTAATTTTGAAAAGTTATAAGAATAAATTAATCTTTTTTATGAGATAAGGATAAATTAATTTAGTTTATTCTTTTTATGAGTTATAAACATAGCATCGTAGTAATTAATTGACATGTATTTATTTTCTGAAGATTGAAAGTTTAAATTTCTTTCTACTCTCATTTGAAGAAAAAAAAAAATACAAGCTTATTACCTCATTCATATTTAATGAAGAGACTTGTTTAAATGTGTGATAGATATTGGTTGAAGTCTATCTCATGAGAGTGCTATAAAATAATCTTTTCATGTTAAATTACCAACTTAGTTTATAACTTTTATGGACTAACTTCAAAATGTGTTTAATAAATTCTTAAGTTTTTAATTTTATATCAAGGTATATCTAATCTATTTGACATTTTTTTTTAATTAAAAAATTTATTTGACAATTTTTTTTTTTTTTTGAGTCTAATAGGATCATCATCTCTCATTTTATATCTAATAATTAATTTCACGAATTTTAAAAAGTATCGATCTATTAGACATAAAATTGATGGTTCAATGACTTATATATATGAGACATAAACAAATTTAAAATTTAAAAATTTATTAGATACAAAATTGACAATTTAAAATTTTATTAGATATCTTTTAAAGATCAATGACTTATTAGATAGGCAACACAAACTTAGCTCAATCGATATGTTGCATGGTGTGAAGATGAGGCACAAGGACAAATTAGCCTTAGGTTGTTGAGTGGTTAGAAAGGAAGAGTGATTTGTGGTAGGAATCTAAAAGTACATCTAAAGAAGAATGCTACTCATATGGCTACCAACCAAGGAAAAATATGAGAGCTTTTTGATGAACAAGAAAAACAATATTGATCCTTTCTATTTTGGTTAATATAAATGGTTTTTTAGTTTTTTATCAAAATTTTAGTACAAGATACTACGTTCAATGGATGTTGTAAAGTATTGTCGTAGTTCTACATTAAAGATATGAACAATCATTTGGTGTAATGGGGAGAACACTCTGCCTAAAATAGTCCAGAGTGAAATTCGATCGTGCCTTAAGACAGGAACTTCAAAAATTACCAAACAATCGAAAATTGATTTTGTCAAATCAAACATAGCTTAATTAACATAAATTATGTTTTTTACTAGAGGTCATGATTCAATACCCGCATCAATTAAAATACTTTAAAAAAAAC
Source organism: Herpetospermum pedunculosum (assembly GCA_028017165.1). Lineage (NCBI taxonomy): Eukaryota > Viridiplantae > Streptophyta > Magnoliopsida > Cucurbitales > Cucurbitaceae > Herpetospermum > Herpetospermum pedunculosum. Next base: position 4,441,734 of record CM051530.1, read on the forward strand.
AAAAAAAAAACTTTGGATTAAAGAACTTTTGTTGTACATATAATTTGTGTTAAAAAATTATCACTTTTAACAGTCTTGTTATTTTTTTAAAAAAAAATCTAAAAATCTAAATAGACATTTTGAAAGCACTACAACTAAAATAGTCATAAATTAAGGTTTTGTTTGGATTGACTACTAAAAAAATGTTTGAAAATTATGATCGACGTTGACTATTATCGATGATCGATGACGGGATAAGAGTGGTGGTGGTCATCGGTAGTTATCGGAGGTCGACGGAAGTCACCGTTGGTGGCCAGCCGAAGGTGTCGTCGTCGCAGGAGGTCTCCAATGATCGGGCAGAGGTGCTCGTCGTCGGAGGTCGATTGGAGTACGTCGCCAAAGGTCGACCAGAATTTTCGTCGGAGGTCGGCGAGGGTGGTCGTCGTCGGAGGAGATGACTAACAACATTCATGAGTGGAGAAAATTTAGAAAGGAGTGTGAGGAAGGTAATTCAGTAATTTTAATATACTATGAAAATTATAGAGAATTCTTTTAACAACAATCATGTGGTTGCCAAACATCATAATTTTAACATACTATGAAAGGTATTTTGATAATTTTAACAACAATCATGTGGTTGCCAAACATCAGAATTTTTTAAAAAAAATTAAACACTTAATAAGGCAATTCAAACCCACCTTAAAGTTTAAAGTATGACGAAAATGTAGGTTTTAAATCAAATAACTACAATAATCCAAAGATTAAGATACTGGAAAATTAATTGAAAAATGTTTGTTCTCTCAATAGAGATTCTTCAAATCTGTCGTTCTTAGAAAATAAATTTCAACAATGTCATATTTGATAATTTGTATTTTATTCCTTTTATTATTATTACTTTTTTCTTTTATAGAATGATGTATTTCAATTCACGTTTTTTCATGTTTTTGTTTCTTGGAAGATGCTACATACAAAGTCTTCGAAACTGCCATGTTGATGCACGTGAAAGATTTAAATCTGTGCTATAAAAAATGAAAACAATAATAATAATAATCGAGACATGTTGTCTAATGTCATTGGGATGAACATGAAAGTGATAATAACTGCATGAACTTCAACTGCTTACTCGGAAATAACTTATTTTCAGACATCATAAACATTTTTTTTGTGTTATTTATTTTATTTTTAGCCTAGCTTATTAAATTTAAAAATAACAACTATTTTTTTTTTACACTTATCATCAAAAGTTGTACCAATTTTTTATTTATATATAAAATTTATATAATTAAGTATATAATTATATTGAATTATAGCTAAATAATACTTATTATTAATTATTTAATTTATTATTGTGCTAAAATACTAAAGTATAACTTGAATTTAATTTTATGAGATTTATACTTAATTAATTAATTATATTTAAAAATAAATTAATCAATTAAAATGTACTATTAAATAAAATCAATTTAATATATTAATTAATCAAAAATAATTTAGACAAATGATTTAGTTTTTTTTTTTTAAAAGAGATTTTAGAATTAATTTACTAATTAAATTTAATTGATTTTTATTAATTAATAAAAAATAAAAAACTAATAAGATTAAATTTTTGAATGTTATAAAATTTAATAATATAGAAATAATTTAATAATTACAACGAGTTGGTATACGCATTTTTAGAATATTAATACAAAATAAGTAATAACTTAAATGTTATAAAATTTAATAATTAGAGTGAGTTGATATATGCATTTTTAAAATATTAATATAAAATAAATAATAACTTAAGAAAAATTGTTATAGATGTCAATTTAGAGTAAAATAATTGAAAATATAGTATTTTTAATTATTTTTTTTTGCATATATGATAATTTTTATCACTGATGGTATGGTCTATCGCCGATACAAGTCTATCGTTAATAATAGTATTTTTTATAAAATTTTGTTAGTGATAATAATAGAAGTCTATCGTCATAAATTTTGCTAAATTTGCAATTATTTTAGGTCTGATTGCTGTTTGTGCCTCATAACTTAAATTAATTTATATTATTTATTTAGAATTTTATTTGATTATATGATAGATATTTATTTGTTACTTTTTAAAATAATAACCAAATCATTTAGGAAACTGCTGTGTGGCTGTGCTTCAACTAGAAAATGATGCAAATAAAAGGAACGTAGATTTATATTTAGTTATTTTTTAAAATTATGGAAATAATAATTGGAGGTAGAGGAAAAAGGGATTTATATTGAAGTTTTAACCACGTGAAACACGAGGATTTTTTTTTTTTTTAAACAACACGAGGAACTTTCGGAAGATTAATAATAAATAGAGAGCTCGGACAGTGCCCATTGCACATTATTTTTCATAATATGTTTGAAATTTAATATCCATCCAAATTTGGTTATTTTATGTTTAATTTTATTTTAAGGATACATCTTTCAGACATGATTGTCCTTAGTCCCTAATAGTCAAATATAAATCCATACTTGCTTGATGATGCTTTTTTTCCCCTAATAACAATACCTTTTGTTTATTGGTCTTTGTTTTAGAAATTTGTTAAAATTTGTAGTCAAAATTTAATATTGAAATTTTATTTTTTAGTTTTAACAATATTTTGAGGAAAGAATTCGAATTTTTAACTTCTTAGTGGAAGATATATATGCCTGATGATTTGAGATATTGAAATTTAGTTAACATTTCATAAAATATATATATTTTTAAAAAAAAAACTTTTCAATCATAGAAATAAATATTGAACCACGACATTTTAAAAGTATATTTAATAATATATTAAAACTAGTTTAAACTTTTAAAAAATGACTGGTTGCACAAATAACAATCAGACCCAAACTAATTGTAAATTTAGCAAACTTTAAAATATTTTGTAAATATGACAAAAAAAATCTGTTTCTATCCCCCATAGACTTTATCATATCACTGATAGACTATTATCACTGACAAAAATGTATAAAAATGTGAGGTGGTCAGCGATAGACTTTTATCAGTCATAAAATATCAGCGATAGAAATTGTCATATCCGCAAATTTTTTAAAAATATGTTATATTTTTAATTATCTTATTCTAAATTGACATCTGTGACAATTTTTCTTTAAAAAATTAGATTGGTTTTTTTTTCTATGGAAAAAGGTTAATTATTTTAATTTAGTATACACATGTATAGATATATATGTCTTTCAGGGCAATGTTTTGGTGTACAAATCATCATAGATATGAGGTCCACATATGCCTAACTTGTTATTTAAGGAAAAACCTATTATTTTATTTAAAACTATTATTTAAAATTTGGTTACGTCTATTTAAAATGCCACAACAATTTTTAAATTATTATATTTTAGTTGATTTATGTTTTTATCCCGTACATTCATTTTTTTTTATTCAAATGAATAAGAGGTTGAAATGAGGATCCAAACTTTGGTTAGTAATTTTTTTTAGTTCAACAATAATAATACATATGTATTATATACATTCGAGTCTCTAACTTAATGGTCGAGAATATATATATATATTATTAACTATTTGAGTCATATCCGGTTAAGTTGGTAAGAAAATTTATTAATATTTTAATCAGTTAAATTATATTAAAAATTAAAGGAAGTCTTTTACTTTATTGTTAGTAAGTTCATGATGATGTTTGAAGTTTGTTTTAATAATGGTACGTTTTATTTAGTGTTTTGGTTCTAAAAATTTATTAAAATTGTATGTTGAAATTTGAACATTTCAAAAAATATAAAAGAAAAAAAGTACCACCGAAATAACTAATTATTAGTATTTTTAATTCAACTATAGGTGAAGTGGCGCATTCAAATGACTTCTTGCGTGCACATATATATTTTATGTTAGTTGATGTATGTTCATGTGGACAATTATAAAAAAACCTACCCAACCATATTTGATGTTTTAAAAGTATATTCAATGATAGGTACTCAACTAGTTTTTTTTTTTTTTTTTTTTTTTTTAATATATATATATATATAATATACAAAAATATGTATGGCTTTCAATGCAATGTTTGGTGTAAAAATCACCAAATATATGCCAACTTATTATCGAGGGAAGCAACAAATTTTACCTTGAAAGGGTGATAATGCATTATTTTTTATCTTAACTTTTCAATTACCTTTTTTTGATAGGGGACTTGCTATTTTTATCTTTCAAAGCAATATGTGTACAACTTTATGGATTGTTGGGGGAAAGGAGTTGCACGGAGTTAAGAGTTAATAAGTTTAAATTTGTTTAGTTTTAGGAGTTAGTTAGTTTGAAGAGTTTTGAAGTCTGTTTGTTTATGGTGCCGTTGTTTAATGTGGAGTTCTCAAATTTATGTTGTGTTTATTTATATTTAAAATAATAAAAATAGGTTGAATTGCATTTTTAGTTCTTTTACCCAATTGGTTTAAATTACGTTTTTTTTTAATAATTAAAAATATCGTGGAAGAGAGAGAAATGTGTTACCTTGCAAAATAGCCACACTTCAATAATAATTACCATTGAAGTATGTGAAGTTGATATTTTCAAACTGAGTTCAACAACTCCGTAGACCGAGAGTAAGCTCACTTCTCCAATTTCATAGACCAAACGACCCTTAGAGATAAAAAAAAAAAAAAAAAAAAAACCATAATTCAATTTTTGTTGAAATTTATGAGTTTGGATAGATTTATTCAATGATTGATATTGTGAATTGATTAGGTTTATTCCTATTAAATGTTTGTTTGCTTTATTTATTTATTGAAATCAAGGAGTATCGATAGTTTTTTACTTTGTTTTCATTAAAATCAGTAGAAGATGATAAACAAAATGTAAAATTTTATAGATGTCTAAGTTTGTCGATTGAAACTTTATTTTTTTAGTTAAACAATATGTGAGGATGATGATTCAAACTTTTTTTAATATTCAAGTTGAAGCGATAACGTCTTAATTAACTAGTCTAATCTTGCCTATGTTTCCTATTAAATTATATTTTGGTTTTATAATATATTTTTTTTTGGGAAAAATGCTTTTTTGGTCCCGAGGTTTGAGTTTGATGTCTATTTGGTTTCTGAAGTTTTAAAATATACACTTTAGTGTCCCAAGTTTACAAAATGATTCTAAATGGTCCTTGACTTAACTTTAACTTAACGGAATGTTGACTAAACCCTTATGTGCTGATGTATGGGATGACATGTCTATTATTTTTTTATTATTTGACAAAATTAATTAAAAAAAAACTACTAATTAGGTAGAAGTTAGGGCTGGTTGCACAAACAACAATCCAACCCAAAATAATTGCAAATTTAGCAAAGTTTAAAACCTTTTGCAAATATGCCAAAAAAATTAGTGGCTATCACAGATAAACTTTATGACTATTACTATAGACTTCTATTAGTGATAGGCTATTATCACTCACAAAATTCTATAAAAAAAACTACTATCAGCGATAGACTTCTATCAACGATAAACTTCTATCCGCGATAAACCATACTATCAGAGATAAAAATTGCCCAATTTTTTTTAAAAAAGTGCTATATTTTTAATTATTTTACTCTAAATTGACATCTGTTACAATTTCTCTAGAAATTAAATATATTTTAAATCAATTTTAGCTTCAACTTAATTAATAGTTTATGTTTTTAATTAATTTTACCAAGTAATCAAATAAAATAGACATGTCATCCCATACACGTAACAGTCCAATCAACATTCCGTTAGGTTAAAGTTAAGTTAAGGACCATTTACAAATATTTTGCAAATTTGGAAGACTAAAGTGTATCTTTTGAAACTTCATGGACCAAATAAATATTAAATTCAAATTTGGAGGACCAAAAATGCATTTTGCCCTATAATTTTTTATTTTGATTTTTTTCTTTTTATATTTCATCATATACTTCAACCTATCCATAATCTTTCAATTTTTTTTGGTTTAAAATTATAACATATATAACATTATAAAAACATAATTCAATAAGTATTTTTTATTTTATTTTTTGACGTACAATAAATGAATGAAATTGAGGAATATCAATTATCGTTAAATTATGTTGTTACACGTAAAAAAAAAAAAAAAATAGATCATATTTACAGTGATGCGACAAAACCATGAAACATTATCGTGATGAACTATATTTGGCCCTATTTTTTTTGTGTGTTGGCCTAAAAGAAACTTCAGTTAACTTTCTTTTGCCCTTTTTGTGCTGGCTAAAAACCTTCCGTTTCAAAAAAAGTGGAATTGATTCCACATGCGTTGAACCAATTATTATATAATATATATAATTTATTTGAATCAAAAAGGGAAATCTTCTTAAAAAATAAAAAAAGAAAAAAGAAAAAGAAAATCAGAAATGTGGAGGGAAGGGCGGTTGTGTTAACCATGGTTAAAAGTATGGTGTTAGGTGGGTTTGACTGGTCGGGTTTGGTAGGCGTTGGTTCGTTCACGCGCTTCTTTGCCCTCCCAATATAAACACACCCTTCCCCGAAAACCTCTCTTTCTCAACGCCACCGCACAGCCACCTCTTCCTCCGCTACCGCCTCTTTCCTCCGCCGCCGTGCAGCGGAGTTACCGCATACATTTTGCAGTTCTAACAGCTTCTCAAATTCTTAACCGGATTCCGGTGGTCTATTTCCTTGGCTACTCGGCCATAATCCTCTCTGCGCCACCGGATTCCAGGTTTAGTTGCGGATTCCACCATGCAATCGGAATCGAGTTCTATGAAAGCTTCTCCATTCGAGTTCGTGTCGGCCATAATTAAGGGAAGGATGAACCCGTCTAATTCTTCATTTCAATCGACTGGCGAGGTTGCCTCAGTTATCTTCGAGAATCGCGAGCTGGTTGCGATCTTAACCACCTCGATCGCCGTCATGATTGGCTGCTTCGTTGTTCTCGTGTGGCGAAGATCCGGCAATCGGAAAGTTAAGACCATCGAGCTTCCTAAGCCGTTGATTATGAAGGAGCCGGAATCCGACGTTGACGACGGCAAGAAGAAGGTTACGATCTTCTTCGGGACGCAGACAGGCACCGCCGAAGGATTTGCAAAGGTTTGCAAATTCTCGTTAATTTGTTTGTTTTGTTAATAATTGTTGGTTCAATTGCTTACGGATGACTCCGATTGTTCTTAGGCTCTATCTGATGAGGCGAAAGCACGGTACGAGAAGGCCAATTTTAGAGTTGTTGATTTGGTAAGCTTCTTTTTCTTATCTTGTGTCTGAATTGTTGTTGTAGGATGACTTTTTGGTACATTCTGGTTTACGTTGACGAACTATGGTGCTGACATTTTGAGTTGGACCTTATTTCTCAGGATGATTATGCTGCTGACGACGATGATTACGAAAAGAAATTGAAGAAAGAGTCTGTCGCTGTCTTCTTCCTGGCAACGTGAGTTTCAGCATCCTGTTTTTTTTATTTGGAATCATGGTTTTGAGTTCAAGATTTAAGTCTGTTTTCTAGTTTCTTCTAGTGGTTAATTGGTGAGGAATGCAGGTATGGCGATGGAGAGCCCACTGATAATGCAGCAAGATTCTATAAATGGTTCACTGAGGTAAAATTTCTTTGGCCATATTTGATTTTGTGCAGACGACTAGAATTGTTTTTCTGATTTAAACATACATGTTTATAGGGGAAAGAGAGAGGCGAGTGGCTTCAGAACCTCAATTATGCAGTCTTCGGCCTCGGCAACAGACAATATGAGCATTTTAATAAGGTTTCATTGATTCCTTCCAAATTCCTAGGGGTTGATAGTTGATTATTGATTACTGCATTGTGTCTGATTCAAATTCAAAGATGTTAACTAGATTCATCTTTTTTGTTGTGACTAACAGATTGCAAAAGTGGCAGATGAGCTGCTTGAGACTCAGGGTATACTCTTGCCTTCTTCCTGATGTTAATTTCTTAGGAAACCATAATGATAAGAATTCTTGAGAACATATTTAAGCTTTAGCGAAGATTAATGTTTCTTTGAAGATAGTTTTGTAAGTTTATTACGCTTGCCAACACAATTATTTATCTTGTTTGCAGGAGGCAAGCGCCTAGTTAAAGTTGGTCTTGGAGATGATGATCAGTGCATAGAGGATGACTTCTCTGCTTGGTATAAAGAAAGTGATTTGTTTACTGAAGTTTGTTAAAGAAGATCGTCCACTCATACTTTCGTTATTTGCTACTTTTTTTAGGCGAGAATCATTGTGGCCTGAATTGGATCAGTTGCTTCGGGATGAGGATGGTGCAACAACAGTGACCACGCCTTACACAGCTGCCATATCAGAATATCGAGTTGTGTTCCATGATCTTGCAGATGTAGCTGCTGAGGACAAGAACTGGATGAATGCAAATGGTCATGCTGTACACGATGCTCAACATCCATTCAGGTTGTGAGAATTTGATGTAATGAGTTTTAAGTTTTAATTTGCACCACCTTGCCCCCCTCTGGAAATTTTAAAAATAAGGGAAATAAGTAGAAAAAAATCTAACTTTTTCGTTTGATTGCATGAAGATCTAACGTGGTTGTGAGGAAGGAGCTCCATATGTCTGAATCGGATCGTTCTTGTACTCATCTAGAGTTTGATATTTCCGGGTCTGCACTCAAGTAAGTAGCCTCAACTGGTGTTTATGAGTTACTTTGGTGATTCTTTTTTATTTATTTTATATGTATTAATTCTATTGATTTACCCAAATCATATGGGGTAGGTTGCATAGAATGAAATATACATTCAGTTGGGAGAAATGAAAGATAGAGTTTAGTTAAGATAGGATTTTTCTATACATCTGTACTATAATTTATTAGCATCACACCGACCTTTAACATCTGTTCTCTTTCTCAGATATGAAACAGGGGACCACGTTGGTGTTTACTGTGAAAATTTAACTGAGACTGTGGATGAGGCACTAAACTTATTGGGTTTGTCTCCCGAAACGTATTTCTCCATACATACTGATAACGAGGATGGCACTCCACTAGGTGGAAGTTCTTTACCACCTCCTTTTCCATCCTGCACCCTCAGAACAGCATTGACTCGATACGCAGATCTCTTGAATTCACCCAAGAAGGTATTTTTTGGAATTATTGCTTCATGCTTCTGGATCATTGGCAAATCTATCTGTCGATTGAGGTGATTAATCTGGTCTTACTGTATGCATTTTCAGTCAGCATTGCTCGCACTAGCAGCGCACGCTTCAAATCCTGTAGAGGCCGACCGATTAAGATATCTTGCATCACCTGCTGGGAAGGTAGTGATTTTAACACGGATATATCGAAAGAAAAAATTGGTTACCTTTCTGCTTCTCTAATCTCACCCATTTATTTATTTTGTTAAAATTGTTTAGGATGAATATTCCCAGTCTGTGGTTGGTAGCCAGAAAAGCCTGCTTGAGGTCATGGCTGAATTTCCTTCCGCCAAACCCCCACTTGGTGTCTTCTTTGCAGCTGTTGCACCACGCTTGCAGCCTCGATTCTACTCCATTTCATCATCTCCAAGGTACTTACAAGTTCCTTACCTTCTCCTTTAGCATTTTGTGTTGTCTATTGAAATTTCCTTAGACAGGTATGGTATAACACACAAGAGAATTTTGGGTGATTAGAGCGAAGGCATTTGAAGTGTTATGTCTATTTTCATTACATAAATGAAGGTTTGCACTGTGCATGGTATAGAAGTTCTTACTTGCCTCTGGTTGGTTAGAAAATACAAAAATTAAAAACTTTCTGCTGTTTGGGCAAAGCACATTGTTAAGATAAGTCACAAGGAAGGGAATATAAGTTAGGATTTTAGGGGGAGTTGATGGGAATAAGATTTGATAGCTGTACAGTGAGAAATTTGATGTTTTGGTGGAAAGATTCAGGAAAGAATACCACTTCTCATACATAGTTCTTGACAAGGCATTCTACTGCACATCACATCTTTCTATCACCTATGTATCTCTCTTTTCATCTCTCTCTCCTCATCTCTTAAATATTCTCTTTTCTGACAAGTTGTTGATTTCTGTATTTTGTGCATTTAACAGGATGGCTCCATCTAGAATTCATGTTACTTGTGCTTTAGTCTATGACAAAATGCCAACAGGACGTATTCATAGAGGAATTTGCTCAACTTGGATGAAGGTATGCTTAATTTATTTCTTGCTTTCATCTTCGTGTGCAAAGATGAATCTGATATAATCCCGAGAAGCTGTAATTTTTCAGAGGGTTGTACAATATTAGATGAATAGCAACAGTTCCTGATTAATTAGAGTTTCTGAGCATCTTCAGGTGTCTATCATGTAAAGGATTCATGTTAAACTTGAGACATTATGGATCATATTATCTTTTCCTACAATAGCCGGCCATTTTTCGGTTTAATATGCTAAGAAGTGAAGGTTCCCCACTTAGAAATTTGTGTAGGGTGATTTTTTTTTGGAAGCAAATATAGCGTGATTTCTGACCTTATTTGATTTGCATTTATTCTTTTCCCGATGACTGAGCTTGAAGGAGCTTTATATTCTGACTGTATATTTGTTCATCACTTTTCTCATTTGGTTCAGATAATATTTAGTGATTGTAGCTTATATTATAGGTCACCTCCTTCTTACTTCGAGAATTTAATAAAAAAATTGCATTCTTCAGAATTCTGTGCCCACGGAGAAAAGCCAGGATTGCAGTTGGGCTCCAATTTTTGTGAGGCAATCAAATTTCAAGCTTCCTGCAGATAGTAAAGTGCCTATTATCATGGTTGGTCCAGGAACTGGATTGGCTCCTTTCAGAGGTTTCTTACAGGTTTCTACTCACAAACTTGCCTTTCGAGTCCCGTCTTACTTCTACTTGACTTTTGCGCTTCTAGATAGTAAACAAGTTGGATTATTTTATCTTCAGGAAAGATTAGCTTTGAAAGAATCTGGAGTAGAATTGGGGCCTTCCATGTTGTTCTTTGGATGCAGAAACCGTAGAATGGTATGCCAAGTTCTCAGATTCAAGCTTGTATTCCTGCTGTTGAAGAAATATATAGTTGTTTATTTAAGAATTTTCAAACTAATTCATTTTGCCTCTGCTTTTGAAGGATTATATATACGAGGATGAGCTGAACAACTATGGCGAGACTGGTGCTCTCTCCGAGTTGGTTATCGCCTTCTCACGAGAAGGGCCAACAAAGGACTACGTGCAGCATAAAATGGCAGAGAAGGTGAAAAGATAATCTTAACAAGGGTATAATACCCTATATGATTCAGGATTCATTGAAGAAGATATTTAAAGCCCTTTTTTTCCCTTTAAATATGCAGGCTTCAGACATCTGGAGTTTGATATCACAAGGTGCTTACTTATATGTATGTGGTGATGCAAAGGGCATGGCTAGGGACGTCCACCGAACTCTCCATACTATCGTACAAGAGCAGGTATTTTCAAGAGTCTCTTGTCAACCTGAGCATAGCTCAACTGGTTAAAGCATATATCTTCGACCAAGAGTTCAAATTGTCCCGAAGTTTGTGACTATAATATCGCTGTTGGTCTATTCGCTAACTACTACGGTTGCTGTATATCAATTTCAGGGATCTCTTGACAGCTCAAAAGCTGAGAGCATGGTGAAGAATCTTCAAACGAGCGGAAGGTATCTGCGTGATGTGTGGTAATAACTCCACCCATGTGATCTCCAGAGGCACATTGCTGAATATTTAATAATAATAATAATAAAAAAAAGTAAATCTGGTTGAATGAATGAATGAATTATTATTGAGACGGCTGTTTCCAATTTGAGTCCCTTTGCCAACCGCGTCTTCTCAGCATGGCAGAGGTTATGATATTCTCTTCTTTTTCTTTTTCTCTCCCATTTTGATCCACAGCTCATATTAAGGATTATTCTTTTGTTCGTGTAATTTATAGAATACAGAACTAGTCGTTAGTTAGAGCTCTCGTTTCCCTAGTGTTCTTGTACCAACCAACAAGATGGTTCAAGACTTCAAATTCATACATACTCTGCTGTAATATTAAACAGATGAAATAATTTAGAATTTTTGTGTCCATAGTTGTTTCTGATTCAGCTCCTATGTATGTATGTATCAATGAAATGCCTTATTGCTCTTCTCTTTCTCTCTCTCTCAAACTGGCACGTCTTTCTAAATCGCTTCGATTGCCGGAATCGATAGTTAAGCATATGGCTTAAAAAGTTTGAGATCAACATGAATACTAAAATAAATAAACATTAACCACAGCTACATGCGGGTTTTAATGGTGCCAATGTTATATTGTTATTATTTGATAATCTCTACTTAGTTACAAATTTGAGAGATTTATTAAAACAGATATACTTCGGATTTTAATTGATACAACTCTCAATGTAAATATCACCGTTTCGGTCTTGGAATTTATGAAGCTAAATAAAATAATAATTGATGTTGCAAAAGGTAACTTTTTCACTCTATATTTCATAAATTTCATTAGACTTAGAAATATTGAGCCACCTAACTTTTGCTTTTTTAAAATTTCTAAAATGTCCTTTAATTTTCAAACAATTTTTGTGTATTTTATTTTTCATGATAAAATTTGAATTATTTATATTGTTTTTTTTCTTTTTGCTTTAATTAATTTTTTTCTATATTTATATTATTTTTTTCAAAATTTTCAATCAAAATTTTAATATTATGACAAATTTTATATTTCATGTTTTAATGTTTTTTTTTTTTTTTTTTTTTGATTTAATGATTTTTTTTCATATTTATCTTATTTTTACATTTTTTTTCTCTAATCGCACAAAATGCTGCTAGGACAAAAATTGAAACAAAGCCATGAACCATGTTTTGATCTTGTGGGTTATGGGCGGTTATGGGCCCACCACTTCCTTATCGTCTGAAATTTATATAGAATCAAACAAAATATAAATTAATGCTACAAGATTTCTTGACCTCGTACAATAATATTAGTAGGAAAAAAATTGGAGAAAAGTTGAAACAACTTCATTATCAATCAAGGAATGTAGGTTATGAGTCCACCATGTGCTTTCGTTCCATCACTTTGTCCTATAAATTCAAAACAAAATAATAATTAATGTTTGCAAGACCTCTCGACCTCATACAATAATATTAGTAGAAAAAAATAGGACAAAAGGTGAAATAACTGTGTTATTAGGGTCAGAGCTCGTAAGGTTTTGATCCTGAGACCTGTGGATTATGGCTCCACCCAATAATATTAGTAGAAAAAAATAGGACAAAAGGTGAAATAACTGTGTTATTAGGGTCAGAGCTCGTAAGGCTTTGATCGTGGGACCTGTGGATTATGGCTCCACCTTCCGCTGCGCCACTCTGATATTTGCTATATAAAATCAAACAAAATACAAACTGATGCTAGAAGATCTCTTTACCTCAAAACTTCATCAATAATATTAGTAGGAAAAAAATAGAAAACAACTCAGGTCAATTATGGGTCCACCACACTTCCGCTGCGCCACTCTGATATCTGATATTTGCTATATAAAATCAAACAAAATACAAATGGTTGCTACAAGATCTTTTGACCTCAAAACTCCATCAATAATATTAGTAGGAAAAAAATAGAAAACAACTTTATTATGAGAGTTAGGTTTCGATCTTGGGACTTGTAGATGTAGATTATGGACTAACCACGCTTCTGCTGCGCCACTCTAATATTTACTATATAAAATCAAACAAAAAACAAATGGTTGCTACAAGATCTTTTGACCTCAAAACTTCATCCATAATATTAGTAGGAAAAAAATAGGAAAACAACTCAGGCCAAGATCCAGGTATCTACCCGAGAGTTATGGGCCCACCATGCTTACGTTGCTACTCTAATGTCTGATCTATAATTTCAAACAAAATAATAATTAATGTTGCAAGACGTCTGATCTATAATTTCAAACAAAATAATAATTAATGTTGCAAGACCTCTGGACCTCGTACAATAATATTAGTAGGAAAAAAATAGTTACATACAATAATATTAGTAGGAAAAAAATAGGACAAGTTAAAATAACTTCGTTAACTTGTGGGTCATGGGTCCACCACGCTTCTGGGACCTGTGGGTTATGGGCAACAACTCAAGCCATTTATGGGCCCACCACGCTTCCGCTGTGCCACTATGATATTTGCTATATAAAATCAAACAAAAAAAATGGTTGCTACAAGATCTCTTGACCTCAGTTATGGGCCCACCACGCTTCCGTTGCGCCACTATGATATTTGCTATATAAAATCAAACAAAATACAAATGGTTGCTATAAGATCTTTTGACCTCAAAAAAATAGAAAACGATCCAAAACAACATTATTTCACGCTTCCGCTATTAGTAGGAAAAATATAGAAAACAACATTATTATAGCCATGTTTCGATTTTGGGTCCTGTGGGTTATGAGCCCACCACGCTTCCGCTACGCCACTCTAATATGTGCTATATAAAATCAAACCAAAAAACAAATGGTTGCTACAAGATCTCTTGACCTCAAAACTTCATCAATAATATTAGTAGGAAAAAAATAGGAAAATAATTCAAGCCAGCTTAGATCCAGGTTTCTACCCGAGAGTTATGGGCCCACCATGCTTACGCTAGGTTATGGGCCCACCACGCTTCCGTGTTATGGGTCCACCACGCTTCCGCTACACCGCTCTAATATTTATTATATAAAATCAAACAAAATACAAATGGAGCAACTACAAGAATAACTAAAACGAGACTATGCGATGAAAAATAGCTAAACTAATTATTGTGTTGAAAAATAGCTAACTCCTATAATTAGAAACTTCTCTAGAATGTAGTTGGACGAAACTACCCTTGAGCCTTCAGTCATTTAAGTGTGGAACTACCTGCAAAAAAGGAGAGATCACATAGAATTAAATGAAAAACAAAAAAATGACAAAAAAAGAGAGATTTAATCCCATAGAATTAAATGAAAAAAAAAAAAAGGTGAACGTTAGACGATTGAACTCAAACCCACTACAAAAAATGAAGATTTATTTCGAGAGAAAATGAAGGGGAAAATTCATAAAGAATCCGGGAGAAAAATAAAGATTTATTTGAAGAGAATCATGTAAAAAATAATAAAAAATTAAGATATGGTCAAACCAAGATAACAACCACCAATTAAATCGAAACAGGTAAACAAAATTCAATAAAATCTAATATGGAATATTAATTCAAATTAATTTTTAAACTAAAATTTTCATAGACGGTTGTGACAAAAATTATAATAACGATGCTCTCGATAATTTCTAATGTGTATATATTCGAAGTTACATGTACATATAAGTATATCATATGAAGTATATGTGTAAATATACAAAACCATTAATTGGTGAACGTACATGTAAGTATAACATAGCCCGTAAGAAAATTATATAAGCAATTAAATTTTGATGTTTATAAAAACTAAAATGTTCATAGACGGTTGTAAGAAAATTATAAAAATGACACTCTCGATAACTTCTAGTGTGAGTATATATTCGTAGTTACATCTATAACAACATACATGTAAGTATATCATATGAAGTATATGCGTGTATATACACCATAAACCATTACTCTGTGAGCATTGAACAAATGATACTAAAAAATTAAAAATGTTCATAGACGGTTGTAAGAAAATTATAAAAATGAGGGTCCTCGATAACTTCTAGTGTGGGTATATATTCGTAGTTACATTTATAACAATGTACACGTAAGTATATCATATGAAGTATATGCGTGTATATACACCATAAACCATTAATCCGTGACCATTGAACAAATGATACTAAAAAATATTAAAATTGGTATGCATGTTGAGTTTACCCGGGAAAACGTTCAATCAATTGTATCATTACCTGCAACATTGAATTAGGAGATTTGCAAATTTTTCCTCCTCCAAATCGATTTGAAACAGCCATCGATTCTCAACTTTGAAACTCATTACCTTGAAAAAAAACTATCTACCTCAACCTTTTACATCGTTGAACGCTTGAATTTGGCTGAAAATTTCGACTCCCAAAATGACGTATTTTCGAAGCGAGTAAGGATCTTAGTCTCTCTCCACTCTCGTCTCTATACATTGTCTTCGTTTCAACTTTGGAAAGAAAAAAAAATGAACCCATTTTTTTCAAAATACATGAATTTGTTAGTGAGATAAATTTGTATTTTTTTTTTGCTCTTAAACATTTTCAAATCTAAGTTGTTGAGATTTTTTCTTTTCTTCAAAATTCATGGATCTGGTTGTTAGGAACTTTTTCTTCAAAAAAACGGATAAATGAATCTAATTGTTAGAAATTAAAATAAATATAAAAAAAATTTAAAATTATTAATTAGGTCGGTTGTCTGTAAATAAACGTATATATCAGGGGTATAATTGGGATGAAATTTTTTAACTTCATTCTCTAAAATTGTGATAGTCATGGGTCCACCACGCTTCTGGGACCTGTGGGTTATGGGCCCACCACGCTTCTGGGACCTGTGGGTTATGGGCCCACCACGCTTCTGGGACCTGTGGGTTATGGGCCCACCACGCTTACGCTGCGCCTCTGATATTTGGTATATAAAATCAAACAAAATACAAATTGATGTTACAATATCTCCTGAACTCAAAACTACAAAATACAAATTGATGTTACAAGATCTCTTGACCTCAAAACTTCATCAATAATATTAGTAGGAAAAAAATAGAAAACAACTCAGGCCAGTTATAGAAAAAAATAGAAAACAACATTATTATCAGAGCCAGGTTTCGATCCTGGGACCTGTGGGTTATGGGCCCACCATGCGGTATAAGATCTTCTGACCTCAAAACTACAAAATATAAATTAAACAACATTATTATCGAAGCCGCTGCGTCATTCTGATATTTGTTATATTAAATCAAACCAAAAACAAATGGTTGCTACAAGATTGCTTGACCTCAAAACAAACTCAGGCCAGCTCAATCCAGGTTTCTACCCGAGAGTTATGGGCCTACCATGCTTACGCTAGGTTATGGGCCCACCACGCTTCCAAAATAGGACAAAAGTTGAAATAACTTCATTATTCGATCTTGAAACATGTGGGTCAAACAAAATACAAATTGATGCTACAAGATCTTAGGTTTCAATCCGGGGACCTGTGGATTATGGGCCCACCACGCTTCCGCTAAGCCACTTTGATATTTGTTATATTAAATCAAACAAAAAACAAATGGTTGCTACAAGATTGCTTATCAATAATATTAGTAGGAAAAAAATAGGAAAACAACATTATTATCAGAGCCAGGTTTCGATCCTGAGACCTGTAGGTTATGGGCCCACCACGCTTCCGCTGCACCACTCTGATATTTGTTATATTAAATCAAACCAAAATTAAATGGTTGCTATAAGATTGCTTATCCAGGTTTCTACCCGAGAGTTATGGGCCTACCATGCTTACGCTAGGTTATGGGCCCACCACGCTTCCAAAATAGGACAAAAGTTGAAATAACTTCGTTATTCGATCTTGAAACATGTGGGTCATGGGTCCACTACGCTTCCGCTGCGCCTCTGATATTTGTTATATATAAAATCAAACAAAATACAAATTGATGCTACAAGATCTCTTTACCTCAAAACTTCATCAATAATATTAGTAGGAAAAAAATAGAAAACAACTCAGGCCAGTTATAGGCCCACCACGCAAAAAATAGAAAACGATCCAAAACAACATTATTATTAGAGTAAAATCAAACAAAGTACAAATTGATGCTACAAGATCTCTTGACCTTAAAACTTCATCAATAATATTAGTAGGAAAAAAATATAAAACAACATTATTATCAGAGCCAGGTTTCAATCCTAAGACTTATGGGTTATGGGCCCATTATGCTTCCGCTGAGCCACTCTGATATTTACTATATAAAATCAAAACAAAAACAAATGGTTGCTACAAGATCGCTTGACCTCAAAACTCCATCAATAATATTAGTAGGAAAAAAATAGGAAAACAACTCAGGCCAGCTCGGATCCAGGTTTCTATTTGAGAGTTATGAGCCCACCATGCTTACGTCACTCTCATGTTTGATCTATAATTTCAAACAAAATAATAATTAATGTTGCAAGACCTACAATAATATTAGTAGGAAAAAAATAGAACAAAATAAAACAATCATGAGACATGTAGGTTATGGGCCCATCACCCTTCCGCTATAATATTAGTAGGAAAAAAATAGAAAACAACATTATTATTAGAGCCAAGTTTTGATCTTGGGATCTGTGGGTTATGGGCCCAATATGCTTCCGCTCCGCCACTCTGATATATACTATATAAAATCAAACCAAAAACATATGGTTGCTACAAGATCTCTTGACCTCAAAACTTCATCAATAATATTAGTGGGAAAAAAATAGGAAAACAACTCAGGCCAGCTCAGATCTAACAATTAATGTTGCAAGACCTCAAAAAATAAAACAAAAGTAAAACAACATTATGATCAAAGCTAAGTATCGATCTTGGGACGAGATCAGAATCAAACAAAATACAAATTGATGCTATAAGATATCTTGACCTCGTGCAATAATATTAGTAGAAAAAAAATAGAACAAAAGTTGAAATAACTTCGTTATTCGATCCTGAAACCTGTGGGTCATGGGTCATGGGTCCACCACGCTTCTGGTACCTGTGGGTTATGGGCCCACCACGCTTCCGCTGCGCCTCTTATATTTGCTATATAAAATCAAACAAAATACAAATTGATGCTACAAGATCTCTTGACCTCAAAACTTCATCAATAATATTAGTAGGAAAAAAATAGAAAACAGGCCAGTACCCACTACAAGATCTCTTGACCTCAAAAAAATAGAAAACGATCCAAAACAACATTCTTATAAAAGCCACCCTGTGGGTTATAGACTCGCCACAGTTACGCTGCGCCACTCTGATATTTACTATATAAAATCAAACAAAGAACAAATGGTTGCTACAAGATCTCTTGACCTAAAAACTTGATTGATATTAGTAGGAAAAAAAAATAGGAAAACAACTCATGCCACGCTGCCACTCTGATGTTTGGTCTATAATTTCAAACAAAATAATAATTAATGTTGAAAGACTTCTGAACTGTACAATAATATTAGTAGGAAAAAAAAATCGTTACATACAATAATATTAATAGTAAAAAAATAGAACAAAAGTAAAAAAACATTATGATCAACGCTTCAGGTACGCCACTCTAATATTTATTATATAGAATCAAACAAAATACAAATTGATGCTATAAGATATCTTGACCTCGTGCAATAATATTAGTAGGAAAAAAAATAGGACAAAAGTTGAAATAACTCGATCCTGAAACCTGTGGGTCATGGGTCGACCACGCTTCTGGGACCTGTGGGTTATGGGCCCACCACGCTTCCGCTCCGCCTCTGATATTTGCTATATAAAATCAAATAAAATACAAATTGATGCTACAAGGTCTCTTGACCTCAAAACTTCATCAATAATATTAGTAGGAAAAAATAGGGAAACAACTTGAAACAAATTTAACTAATCCTAGGACCCTAGGGTTATATGAGCCCACCATAGGGTTATGAGCCCACCATGATGTTAAAAACAACTTTATTATCAAAGTCAGGTTTCGATCCTAAGACTTGTGGGTTATAGGTCCACCACGCTTTCGTTGTGCAACTGATGTTTTGTTATATAGAATCAAAAATACAAATTGTCAAATTGTTGCTACAAGATCTCACCTCAAAACTTCGTCAATAATAGTAGGAAAATAAGAAACTTACAAATCTCTTCCTAAGGTTTAATAACTCCATTATCAGAGCCAGATTTCGATCATGAAACCTGTGGGTTATGGGCCCACCACGCTTCAATAATATTAGTAGAAAAAAAATAGGAAAACAACTTAAGTTAGCTCAGATCTAGGTTTCGACCTGCCAAATTTCAATTTGATACCTTTGTGTTAAAGCAACTTTACCTAGGTTCCATCTTTGGACATGTGGGTTATGGGCCTACCACGCTTTCGCTATGTAGAATCAAAAAATGCTACAAGATCTCTTGACCAATAGTACTAGTAGGAAAAAAATAGGAAACTTCATCAATAATACTAGGACCACGCATCCTTCCAATGTTTGATCTATGAAATCAAACAATAAAATAAAAATCTATTCCTAAGTTAAAATAACTCTGCTAGGACCACGCATCATTATGATGTTTGATCTATGAAATCAAACAACAAAATAAAAATCTCTTCCTAAGTTAAAATTGATGCTACAAGATCTCTTGACCTCAAAACTTCATCAATAATATTAGTAGGAAAACAATAGGAAAACAACTTAGGTCAGGTCAAATCCACAAGGTTTCAAGTTACTTAGGCCAGCTCAAATCCACTAGGTTTCAATCCGGTTTCAAGTTACTTAGGTCAGCTCAAATCCACTAGGTTTCAATCTGGTTTCAAGTTACTTAGGCCAGCTCGCTCAAATCCACTAGGTTTCAATTTACTTAGCCCGCTCAAATCCACTAGGTTAGGTTTCAAGTTACTTAGGCCGGCTCAAATCCACTAGGTTTCAACAAAGTTACTTAGGCCAACTCAAATCCACTAGTCACGTAGGATTCAAAGCACTAGGTTAGGTTTCAAGTTACTTAGGCCCGCTCAAATCCACTAGGTTTCAAGTTACTAACTTAGGTCAGCTCAAATCCACTAGTCACGTAGGATTCGAAGATCCAGGTTCGACTGGCCAACCAGATGTTTGTTATATAGAATCAAAAATACAAATTGATGCTACAATCTCTCTTAACCTAAGTTCGTCAATAATACTAGTAGAAAAAAAAATAGGAAACTTCATCAATAATAATACTAGGACCACGCAAAAAATAGGAAACTTCATCAATAATAATACTAGGACCACGCTTCCACTCCACCATTGTGATGTTTGATCTATGAAACCAAACAAAAAAATACAAATCGTGGGTTTTGGGTCCACCACGCTTCTGTTGCACCACTCTATGTTTAATATATGAAATCAAACAAAATACAAATGGAAAATTAACCTCGATATCAGTGTCATGTTTAAATCTTGAGACTTGTGGGTTATAGGTCCACCATGCTCGCTTCAAAAATAGGACAAAAGTTAAAGCAACTCCATTATCAGAGGTTATGGGCCCACCATATTTCCGCTGTGCTACTTTGATGTTTATTATATAAAATCAAACAAAATACAAATTGATGCTGCAAAATCTCTTCAACTTAGACCAGCTCACTATCGATTCAAAGTTGATGGGACAAGATAACCAAGCTTCAGCTAACAACTTAGAACTTAGGCCAACTCATTATCAAAATAATAACTAATGTTGCAAGACCTGGTTATCAGAGTCAAGTTTTGATCATGGGATCAGGATATCTTCCTTGAAACCAAACAAAATACAAATTGATGCACCTCTTGACCTCATACAATAATAATAGTAGGAAAAAATAGGACAAAAGTTTAAATAACAGAGCCAAATTTCGATCCTTGGACTTGTGGGTTATGGTCCCACCATGCGCCACTCTGGTGTGATGTTTGATATATGAAATCAAACAAAATACAAATGGAAAATTAACCTCGATATCAGTGTCATGTTTAAATCTTGAGACTTGTGGGTTATAGGTCCACCATGCTCGCTTCAAAAATAGGACAAAAGTTAAAGCAACTCCATTATCAGAGGTTATGGGCCACCATATTTCCGTTGTGCTACTTTGATGTTTATTATATAAAATCAAACAAAATACAAATTGATGCTGCAAAATCTCTTCAACTTAGACCAGCTCACTATCGATTCAAAGTTGATGGGACAAGATAACCAAGCTTCAGCTAACAACTTAGGCCAACTCATTATCAAAATAATAACTAATGTTGCAAGACCTCGTTATCAGAGTCAAGTTTTGATCATGGGATCAGGATATCTTCCTTGAAACCAAACAAAATACAAATTGATGCACCTCTTGACCTCATACAATAATAATAGTAGGAAAAAATAGGACAAAAGTTTAAATAACAGAGCCAAATTTCGATCCTTGGACTTGTGGGTTATGGACCCACCATGCGCCACTCTGGTGTGATGTTTGATATATGAAATCAAACAAAATACAAATGGAAAATTAACCTCGATATCAGTGTCATGTTTAAATCTTGAGACTTGTGGGTTATAGGTCCACCATGCTCGCTTCAAAAATAGGACAAAAGTTAAAGCAACTCCATTATCAGAGGTTATGGGCCCACCATATTTCCGCTGTGCTACTTTGATGTTTATTATATAAAATCAAACAAAATACAAATTGATGCTGCAAAATCTCTTCAACTTAGACCAGCTCACTATCGATTCAAAGTTGATGGGACAAGATAACCAAGCTTCAGCTAACAACTTAGGCCAACTCATTATCAAAATAATAACTAATGTTGCAAGACCTCGTTATCAGAGTCAAGTTTTGATCATGGGATCAGGATATCTTCCTTGAAACCAAACAAAATACAAATTGATGCACCTCTTGACCTCATACAATAATAATAGTAGGAAAAAATAGGATAAAAGTTAAAACAACCTTGATATCAGGGTCAAGTTTCGATCTTGAGACCCATGGGTTATGGGCCCACCACACTTCCATTAGGTCAGTCTAATGTTTAATCTATGAAATGAAACAAAATACAAATTAATGTTGCAAAATCTCTTTCATACAATAATACTAGTAGAAAAAAAATAGTAAAGTCGAGCAACTTCGTTATCAGAGCCATATTTCGATCGTGGGACTTGTGGGTTATGAACCGACATGATTCTGCTGCGCCACTCTGATTTGTGATCTATAAAGCCAAACAAAATAGTAATTGATGATTTAAGACCTCTTGGTCTCAAAACTTGGTCAATAATACTAAGTAAGGAAAAACATGGGACAATAACTAGACATGTGGGTTATGGTTCCACCACTCTGA
This sequence comes from Herpetospermum pedunculosum, assembly GCA_028017165.1. Classification (NCBI taxonomy): domain Eukaryota; kingdom Viridiplantae; phylum Streptophyta; class Magnoliopsida; order Cucurbitales; family Cucurbitaceae; genus Herpetospermum; species Herpetospermum pedunculosum. The sequence continues at coordinate 4,464,542 of CM051530.1, forward strand.
TTTATGATCTTTAAAATCAAACAAAATAATAATTGAGCTTCAAAATCTTTTGGCCTCAAAACTACATAAAATAATATTAGTAGGAAAAAAATAGGACAACAATTGAGGCTACTTCGTTATCCGAGCCAAGTATCGATCTTGGAGACCTGTGGGTTATGTGCACACCACACTTCTAGTATTATTAGTAGAGGAAAAAAATAGAAGAATTGCAAGACCTCTCAGGCTCGAAACTTCATACACTAATAATATTGGTAGGGAAAAAATAGGACAATAGTTTAACCATTGACTTGTGGGTTATGGGTCCACCACCACGACACTCTATGTTTGACCTTTCCAGGCAAACAACATGTTGGAAGACCTTTTGACTTCAAAACTTCATACACAACATGTTGGAAGACCTTTTGACTTCAAAACTTCATACAATAATATTAATAGGGAAAAAATAGGATAATAGTTGAAGCCACTTCATTATCTAAGCCAAGTTTCAATCTTGGGATATGTGAGTTATTGGTAGGGTTTAGTGGCGGATCTAGAAATTTAAGTGAGGAGGGGCTAAAATAAAATTAACCACGGGCTAAAATAAAATTAACCACAAAAATGACAAAGTTGGGGCTTGAACCTGGGTGGTGAAAGGGGGCTAAACATGCATTTACCACTAAGCTCAAAGGCAATTTTAAAAAATTTGCCACAGATTATATACAAATTAAGTAAGTTGTCATAGTTGAGGGGGGGCTCAAGCCCCCTCTGGGCCTAAGGTAAATCCGCCCCTGGGGTTTAGGACTTAGGATGTAGGGTTTAGTATTTGGGGTCTGGAGGAGTATTTTAGTACATACATCGTTTTAGATTCTAGTATTTGACCATTTTTCAAATAAAAAATATATTTTTAGCCAAGTTTTGATTTTAAGACCTGCTAGTTATGGGTTCTAGTATTTGACCATTTTTCAAATAAAAAATATGAGTTATGGGTCCACAGGCATGAGATATGGTACGTGGGTTAAGGCCACTACGTTTCTCCTATGCCACTCTGATTTTATATATGGTTGACAAATCTCAACGAGTAGGCCAAAATCGCGTATTTTAGCCGTTGGTTTTGCAGTTGCGCTATGTGGATAGTTTTGTTTTATGGAATGGGGTTGAAGGCTAAATGCAGGCTGCTTTGTTAGCTAGAAGAAACTTAGGGGTTGTTTGGGCCTCCAACATGGGTGGGGTGGGGTGGGGTGGGCTTAAATAACCCACCCCACGTTTTGGGGCACAGGTTTAGGAAGTGGGTGATTGGGGTTATTATAACCCTCATTTGCTACAGTAACCCACTGTAGCAGTCAGTGGGTTATCGTTTTTTTTTTTTTTTTTTTTAATTTTTTATAACACCCATTTTTTATTTCATCCCATCCCAAATTTCTCTCTCCACGGACAAGGAAGCCTTTGTAGTGAATTATTTGTGATTTCCTAAATAATATTTATTTTTTTAAGTTTTAAAAAATTAATATGTAATATACATTTAACTATACAATACAACAAAAAGTTGTAAAAAAAAATAAACTACCAATTGTATCTCAAACACAGACTAAACAACTCTGCACTCCAAATACAGACTTACTAAATCCAGACTATACAACTCTGCACCCCAAACACAGACTATTATAACCCACCAACTATAATAACCCACCATGCGCCCCAAACGCCCCTTAGAATTTAGAATTTAAAAGCAACCCAACTTCCTCCAACCACCATGCTCCCTTCCCTTTCGACAGACAACATCTTTGATGTTTCTTTTTGTTGGGGCTAACTGGAGTGAGAAGGAAAAGATATTCCATTGCCTTTTAGATTAAAAGAAATAATAAGTCGAGGGAAAATAGAGGTAGTTTAATATATGAATGACTAGACCAAAATAATAATAATAATTATGAGATGGTTCTCCTTGATTTATTTAAGATATAACAAAATTTCTGATAAACAATTGCAATAATTGAGCACAAGTGCCAAATGAATTGAAAGATTTATAATTGTTAAATTTTGAAATCCAATTGTCAAAGTTGAAAAGAAGAGAAACTGCAACGTAACATTGTGGTTTCATTTCCATTAATAGGAATTGATAATCTTAAGTTCATATTTTGGCAAGAAAGGTCAATCAAACTAATAACCTGATAGAAACCTCTCTCTTGAAATAATCTTATGCATTAAACATTGTACTAAAATAATACATTTGTCAACATGAGCATAGCTAACCCGACATAAAACATTTACTTTCGACCAAGAAGTCAGAAGTTCAAATTACTCACCCCACATATTGTCAAAAAAAGAAAAAATTATACGTTTGTAATCGAGGCCTTAGCTTTCTGAATCTTCAAAAGGAGGCAGACCCCATTCCCTGGGGTTGAAATCCAAGAGTGAACTCAATACCTGGTTTGCATCACTATGATAAGAACTATCCAACCTTGGATCTGGAACCATAATTACCTTCCTGCTTGGCAATGGCAACACAAGTTTTCAGCGACAGTTACAATAACCAAAATTGTTCCAGTCAAATTATAATTCTATTTTCTATACCTTCCTACTTCCAATTTTAGTTCTTGTGCTTTTGTAAACATATTGATTTAGTCTGAGTCATAAGTTCAAACTAAAAGACGACTAAAAGACAAAATGTCATTACGCAAATGCTTATTGGTAAATGTCATATACATATGAAAGTTGAGGTGGCTTTGTGTCAAATCCTGATTTGTCAACAAGAGCATAGTTCAATGGCATGATGTACCACCTAGTGATTAAGAGGTCCTAGATTCAATCCCCCACCTCTACATGTTGTCAAAAAAAAAAAAAAAAAAAATCTTACATGATTTGCCAACAAGAGCATAGCAAAATGTCATTACGCAAATGCTTATTGGTAAATGTCATATAATAGCATACATATGAAAGTTGAGGTGGCTCTACGTCAAATCCTACATGATTTGCCAACAAGAGCATAGCTCAATGGCATGGTGTATCACCTAGTGACTAAGAGGTCCTAGGTTCAATCCCCCACCCCTACATGTTGTCAAAAAAAAAAAAAATATCCTACATGATTTCATGTCAGATTCTAATTAAAAGTTAGACTAAATTGATACATTTACAAGAATACAAAGAAGTAAGAACTAAATGAATATAAAGACAATTATCAAAAGTAGAAGAGTAGAAGAGTAGAAGGTCTAGAAGTATAATTTAATCAATCATCGACTATATTTGTTTTCCCAGTAAACCTGTAAGGCTATAATGGATTTCTGAAACTAAGATCTACTCCGAAAGAAATTGATATTTGAGTTCAGACAATGATATCATGATTACGAAAGATATTTGAGTTTCAAACTAAGGAACCCCATTTTGTTAATACAGAATATGCAAAGCTAAAAACATTGGTAAAATGTTAGAATGTGTAGTTATTGGATAGTTTTTTTTTTTTTTTTTTTTTGACAACATGTGAGGTGGAAGATTCAAACCTCTGATCTCCTGGTCACTAGTTTATACATTATGTCGGTTGAGCTATGCTCATGTTGGCAGTTATTGGATAGTTATTGAGTAGTTATTATATTTAAAAGTTTGTACAGGGAGCTGTAACTCCTTGGGTTAGTTATGTTTGTATTATGTAGATTAAAGGGGTGAGTTTTATTTTGGAAGTCACTTGGTAATGTTGGGAGAGAAAGTTGACCCTCTCGAATTGGTCAATGAGTGAAAAAATCTTTGGCAAGAGTGCAACAAACATTGGGAGAAATGTCAAAACAGTGTGAGGATTTCAATCGCAAAAGAGTGGAAAGAGAACAAAAAGATAGGCAAGTTGGAGAAAACAAAGTGCAGTGAAAACAAAAGAGATCAAGAAACACCTGATTGGATCAAGAATGACCAGAAAAATTGCCCAAAAATTATCGAGTAAGCGGAGTTGGAGAGTGGCTGGCTGGAAGACATCGATCTTATGTGAGGGAACCTCTGAAAACGCGAGGAAAAACTGATCGAGAAATTCTGAAAGTGTAGTCGTGCAAGGAAAACTTGGGCGAAGACAAGAAGACATTCAAAAGTGGGATGGCCGAAAGGTAGAGAACGAAGAGGATGGTGGAAAGGACGACTACGACGATGGAAACTTCACAAGGAGAATGAAGTAGAAATCGATTGTAAAAGGAAGAAAGAAATCTGGTCGGGGCAGTAAGTATCATTTTTTTTTTTTTAATTTTATAAAAGGTACCGTAAGTATCAATGATCCACCATAAAATTAATATGAAAAAGTGATATACTTCATATTGAAAAACTATGGTGGGTGAATAGTGCCAAAGATTAAAATTTGCTCAATTGTAAACGAGAGGTGTTGTAGAGGCTATTGAGGCGAAGTTTAATCAAATTTCCTGGTGTTGGCATTTGACACTTACGATGGTATAGAGGCCACACACCCTTTCAAGTTGAAAGTTGAACATTTTGTCAAAATGCTAAACTCTTAAAGACATGAGTAAGAACTTTAAATTCCGAAACTTACATTCCCGCATTTTTAGCTGCACGAACACCTGCTGGTGCATCTTCGAAAACAAGGGTTCTTTGTGGATCCACGGGAGCATCCTGTTTCAAAAATGTGGCATAGACATCATCAAATTGTAGCCAGGAAAAAAAAAAAAAAAAAAAAAAGAGAAGCATATGTATGCCAGTAAATGAAAGAGTGAACAAAGAGTTTAGTTCGAAGTTACCTCAAATCTTTTAGCAGCTGCAAGAAATATATCCGGAGATGGTTTTCCTTGTTTAACCTCTGGATCATCACCAAGAACAATGTGATGCATCAACTTAAAAAGTTCACCATGTCTTTGTGTTTTTAATTCAAAATGACGTCTATGAGATCTGTTGAAAATTATCAGATAAATAATGGTAAGAGATAAAAACACTATAAAAAAAGAGTTCGGGAACTAGGATTTGTATAAGAATGGCTGAAATTCATGATATGAAAAGCTAGGCCAAAGCAATGAACTATCATATAAATTAGTTATACCCAGTTGCCAAGCCAAATGGTACTCCTTTTGCATGAAGATGTCTGATCAACCGGTTAGCTCCTACAATAAATAGGAAAAATGGAGGTAACTAAAAGTCTAAAAGCAATTTATGATAATAAAAAAATATTAATTTAAACACCAACCAATCAACCACTAGCTAGTGTGTAGAAAGAGAACATCGAAATTTCAGAGCAGGTGAGCTAGTGAGCGAATTTGAGATAAGCTCTGAAGTTTGTCAGGTGACTAAGAAAGTGGGTGGAGTGTCTATAAGCTAAGCACCAAGTTTCCATGTGTGGGAGACCTGACTCTCTCATGTCCCTAGTCTCGCCTTAAAAGTAGAAGATGCTGTATTCAACATCTGAGAGTACCGGAGAATGTTAACATATATGCAAAAATGATGAGATTTGCTGGTCTAAGAGACCTAGATGGATTCTCCGTTCATTGTTCCTTTTTTTCCTTTTTGGTAATATTCAACTATCTACTCTATTGAAATATATTTTCTCTTTCCTATCACAGCTTCAAGTTAGGTACATAACCAAAGTGAATCTTCTATCGTTTTTAGCTGAAACACAACCAGAGCGCTTGTTATCTTGTTATACGTCTTCATGCCTGAGAAAAAGGATTATTACTTGGAGGTAGGGACATAGATGCCGAACAAAGTTGACCTCTATCTATCGTCATAGAAGCAATTCCTAGGAAAGATTATGGTTCTCAGGTATCTAATCAATTAATCACCTAAATTGAGGAAGCTTGAGCGGAAATGAAAGGGTAGGGTGAGGGATAAGGGGAGAAGTCTCTAAATTGAAGGTTTTGCTGTGGCACCTCAATTTCGGCCTTTCACCACTAGGGGCATGCTGGAGGAAGAAGACAACCAAACATGACCAATCTGCAGCAAGTCTACATCTCATTCCATTTCTATTTTCAATATGGAGGAACTGCCTCTTTCTCCAGGAAAACTTACACCTAAAAGGTAACAAACTTGTAAAGACTCTGTTTCAATTGGCAAATCCTACCCTTCCCTCATTCTTCCAAGTATAATTTCCCTTTGGCTGGGAAGACAGAAGAAGTTCACAACTCAGTCCTAACTAACTACAATACATGGAGAATTATCTAATAAAACTTTTCTCAATGAGTAGCTGTCTCCATTGATTTCCTTACTGTTTACCATGAAAATTGCCTCGCAACAAAAGGTACTAGCGAACGGTGTACTTTATCTATGTATCCTTTTTCAAATATAGACAGAATTGATAGAAAGAATTTGAATCCCTTGTAAGGACATCATTTTCATTTTTCATTCACAACATTGTGGAAGCTTGCTTCGGCAAATCTGACATAAAATTGATCACCAGCATCAACCATTCTCACAAGTGCTAATACTAACCTGGCATAAGCTCACTTTTCGAAAACAAACTTCGCAGCATGTCCTCTCTTTCCACAAGAAAATCCTCCGCACTAAGAGAATCACTAATCCCACTCTCTTCAACAAAGACCCGAGCAGCTTCTATAGCTTTCATACCCATCATCTTTGCCTTAAGTGACCATTCAAAAGTTTTATTATACCTTGCCAGTATTTTCTCTTGTACTTCAGTGTAAAACCCCTCAGTATCTGCAGCAGAATTGTTACCAATTAGTTCACGAATTTGTAACAAAAAAGTATCTTTAGATCTAGGAGAAAAGTTTAAACAAAATCTCCCCATTGCCGAATAGTAGATTGAACTGAAAACAAGTACATCAGAATGATATACCGACCAGATATTCAAGGCCCAATCCATTAAAGTGGCGATCAAATCACAATTTCAAATTTGAGCAAAACTTAGCTGGTAGAATGCAGGATAAATGTTATAGAAACCAATACCGAATCAAAAAACAAAACATTCTTAACAAGCAGCAGTGAACAATGTGAAAACATGATTAGCAGATCCAGAAGATACAAAGGGAAATGAAAATCATAATAACGAGTGCGTGAAGAAATGGAAGAGAATATGATCAAGGAATTTACCCAATAACAGGCCGTCCATATCGAAGATAATGTGCGTGATGGATCCTCTGGAAGTAGCGTCGGAGGAGAGATTCGCCATTGAAACTGTTGTTGCAGAGGGATTTGGGAAGTGGAAGGGAGAAGATTGAAGAATTTTGGATTTTGGGTAGCGTATGAAGTTTTGGAAAAGTCTATTGGGAGAAGAGGGGCTCTGCAAAAGTTGAAGCATCGCACGTAATTTTTTTTTTTTTTTTTTTTTTTTTTTTTGAAGATTAATATTTATTTAAGGAAAATTGTTAGAGACGTGAATTTAGAGTAAATAATAAAAAATATAGCACTTTTTTTTTCAAAATTTTGAACAATTTTTATCTTAATATCCTCTATCATATCAAGTAATAGTCATATATCAACAATAGCTTCGATAGTCACTGATTTATTGTCATATTTGTAAAATGTTTTAAATTTTGTTAAATTTGTAAAATGTTTTAAATTTTGTTAAATTTGTAATTATTTTAGATATGATTGTTGTTTGTGCAACCAACCATTTATTTAATTAAGGTAACGGAATCTCTAAATTTAAATTACAAATATGGCCCACCAACTCAAACTCAAAGAAAATAGTACTTTTAAAATTGTTTGTAAATATAACAGGGAGAAAAGTCTACATATTACTACAAGAATCCCTAACATTGATTTGTATGGTTACGAAGGTTGATATACCAAAGATATATTGGTCAATTTTTCTTACTAAATTGTTGTTGTGCTTTATAGATTTTAGTTTAAATGTTTGTTCTTCTATAACGAGCATCTTGATTACTCTATTTTCAGCATCTTGATTACTGTTGGGATTAAAAGTAGCGATATATAATTAAATGCGGAAGAAACTAAATATATCTCAACCTTCCACTTCACAGGTTAGAATCCAAAAGTCAATCAGTCACAAAATACAATAATAAAAGATAACAGAAAGAGATAACAACACCGAGAGATATACTGGTTCGCCCCGATCTCGGGACTACGTCCAGTCTTCTGCAACTGCAGGTTCTACTATAATGGAGATTACAATTGGTCTCTCAAGCACGCGCTACAAAACTCTCTCAAATAGCCAACTAGAACTATTTGCTTCCAAGTACCACAACCCAATAGCTTGAGATAAACAAAGAAGAGAAACCCTCAATCTAAATAAAAATACACAATGTATATGTTCTTCTCAATTTTCTCACAGCCGCACAAAAGAAAAATTAACACCAAAAAAATTCCTCTCAATTTTGTTATGCCGCAATATATAAGTCCTACACTATTCCCTTTTCACTTTTGACCAAAGTCAAAAAATGCTAGTATATATATATATGGCTGCTGACCTAATTAACTTCAGCCCATAATGGGCTTAAGCCCAATTTGGTTGTGCCTTCGTAATGGTTTTTGTGCGTCATTGGCTGATGAGTTTTTCTTCAAACAAAATTGGAACTTCAATTTGACACCATATCTTAACAATCTCCCACTTGGAGACAAATTGATGACTTTGCCTCCCACTACAACGAACTGATCATCTTGGTAAACTCCAAGGCCTAACTCCCACTACAACTGTTATTTCTGATCTTCTTGGCAAACTCCAAGGTTCAACAAAAAAAAACCTGTAAAACAACAAACTAACAAAACAGACAACTATCAGAAAAATAATTGTAGCTCATCTGTGCTCGCCCCGAGGTATGGGCTCGCTACGTGGAACTGTCCCCCAGACATAAAGAACAGTCACGTACTCCCACTTCAGCTAAGTGGTAACAACTGACATCTTCTTCGATCCTGAACACCTGTTCTTGAAAAAGATATATTCTGCAATTGACTTGACTCCTTTATTCAAGTCTGCTGCCAAGCTAGAGACTAAACCTTTGACCATAACAACTGTCTTGGCCTTACACTTTGATGCCCTTACTCGCCTAGGCAACTTCATCAATTCATTCGAATGTCTGACAATTGAGGATTGACGATAGCCATCATCTTTCTCTCTTGGACTTCCCAATTGTTTCTGAACTGACGGATCTTGATCTAACTGATCGAAATTGGCTATCATTGTTGTTGGTTCAACTGTACCTCTACACTTACCATCTACAGCTTTAACTGGCATCCACTGTCTCTTTGATCTTTTGGCAACACTAAACTGACATCTATATAGTGTGGAATTTTTGTGGCCAACTGCCACTACCTGGGATCTTAACTTGAGTTTACACTGGCGACTGCCAAACTCAGAACTGTAACCCTCATCCTCCAACTTGCCAATAGAGATGAGATTCATTTTCATCCCAGGCACAAACCTGACATTGCGCAACACCAGAACACTGCCACATATTGACTTCAGACTAACATCCCCAATCCCACAAGTCTTGGAGACTCTACCATCACTCATTCTCACTAGACCATGATGTCCATCTGTGAATAATGTGAACAAATTTCTATCTGAAGCTATGTGAACTGACGTTGCACTGTCTACAACCCATTCAGATGAGTGGTTACTACTCTCTATGCTACTCTCAACACAGACATAGGCATCATCAACTATGTTTACATCATGATCCTCTTTTAGTTTCCTACACTGACTTTTATAGTGACCTTTCTTGTGGCAGTAAAAGCATTCTACCTCCTTATTCCTATGACTCCACTTTTTCCTATTGCTATTCAATTTATTATCTTCATAATCAATTTTGTCTTTACCCTTAGTTAAAGCTAAAGTTGATCCTACAGTAGATTCTTTACTACTCCCCTTCCTACGAATTTCCTCAGCTATAGCTAAATCACAAACCCCTGAAAATTTCAGAGTGTTATCTCCAGTCGAATTAGACACTGTTGTCTTCATCGTTTCTCAACTATCAGGTAAAGACATTAATAATTGAATAGCATACACTTCATCAGTAAATGCTATCTTGACAGACTTCAACTGATTAACTAAAGTGGTAACTTCATTAATATAGGAATTAACTGATGAATTTTCAATCATTTGCATGTTGAAAAATTTCTTAAGTAGATATACTTTACTATTGGCAGACTGTTTCTCATACCTGTTTGTAAGCGATTCCATTAGCTTGATTGCAGTAGTCTCGTTGGCTACAAGACTAGCCACATCCATCGACATACACATCCTTATATTTGCAACTGCTTGTTCATCCATATCCAACCAATCTCCATCTGACATCCCTTCTGGTCTCTCCTTCACTGCCTTGTGCACTTTCTTGCAGGTTAGGAAATCTTTGATTTGCATCTTCCAATAACCAAAATTTTCCCCATCAAATTTTGTGACTCCCTCGAAACTTTTTGGATTCGTCGCTCCCATGATTCCTGAACCAAAAGCTTTGATACCACTTGTTGGGATTAAAAATAGCGAGATATAATTAAATGCGGAAGAAACTGAATATATCTCAACCTCCCACTTCACAGGTTAGAATCCAAAAGCCAATCAGTCACAAAATACAATAATAAAAGATAAGGGAAAGAGATAACAACACCGAGAGATATACTGGTTCGCCCCAATCTCGGGACTACGTCCAGTCTTCTGCAACTGCAGGTTCTACTATAATGGAGATTACAATTGGTCTTTCAAGCTCGCGCTACAAAACTCTCTCAAATAGTCAACTAGAACTATTTGCTTCCAAGTACCACAACCCGATAGCTTGGGAGAAACAAAGAAGAGAAACCCTCAATCTAAATAAAAATACACAATGTATATGTTCTTCTCAATTTTCTCACGCACAAAAGAAAAATTAACACCAAAAAAATTCCTCTCAATTTTGTTCTGCGGCAATATATAAGTCCTACACTATTCCCTTTTTCACTTTTGACCAAAGTCAAAAAATGCTAGTATATATATATGGGTGCTGACCTAATTAACTTAAGCCCATAATGGGCTTAAGCCCAATTTGGTTGTGCCTTCATAATGACTTTATGACTTTTGTGCGTCATTGATGAGTTTTTCTTCAAACAAAATTGGAACTTCAATTTGACACCATATCTTAACAATTACTCCATTTTGTTTTGTAGTAATGTTGAATGTTCTTTTTTACTACCATCTTTAGATTCACATGTCAACTCGTACTATATTTGTCTCTTTTCGAATTGTACTTAATTTATTTTGTTTAACTTTCTTTTATAATTACAATAAACGTAGAGTATGTGGATTCAAACCTTCAACCTCAAATGAAAATGTTATGTAGGAATTATCGTTGAGCTACACTGCTAATCAATATTAATATCTTATAAATTAAATATTTATTGAAAAACAAATTAAACCATGCATGTTTTGTTTTTTTATGAACTTTTTTTTAGTCTATTAATAAATCAAGACGTAGGGGAAATAGCCTAAATTTAACTTAGAAAGACAATTTATGATGTGGCATGCCAACCAAATGTAATATTTTGATTGATTATTCAAAAAAAAAAAAAATAATTTATACATATTTTAGCACTGTATCAATTAAAACTCTAAATCAATGTCAAACTAAGTATAACTCAATTGACATAAGATTGTCTTCTTGACTAAGAGGTCATGAGTTCACTCACATTAATTAAATATCAATAAATATATCATTTTACCCCTTTAAAAGTTTAGGAGTATAAATACAACTAATTAGTCCACGTATTAGTTAGTATTTTGAATTCAATTAAACTAGAATATAAGTAAGATTATATTTTTATTTAAAAAATATAATTTCAAAGTTATACCGATAGGATACACTCATTTTTTTTATTTCTCAGAATTCGTGTTTAGTGAACTAATTAGTGCAGTTGATTATATTTATTAACAAATCTCATTTTCTGATTGTCTACGCCATCAGAAATTCCACCCTAATCAAACTCACAAACTACAACCTTCATCACCCGTTCAATCAAACATGTTCCAAGAATAAAATCAAACATCTTCCAAGAATAAAAGATATTTTACATTCCCTAACTCTTGATTGTTTGTTCTCCCATGGATTTTAACTTTAATCTGATTTCAACTTCGCACCGTCAAATCAAGCAAGAAGTCCTTGGTTCTTCAATGTATGAGAATGATGATTTATGGATAATTCGTAAGTATCTTAACAAACACTAATATTCCATTGACATTGTGAAGGACAACCATAGTCAAGCAACAACAGTTATGGTAGGTGAGTGCGTAAAATCCAGCCTTAGGATGAACGAAAATGTTCATCTTCGGCCTAAGAACATTATTAAATACATGAGAAAAAAACACGACGTCAACATTAGTTACAACAAAGTCGAGTCGCGAACTTTCTTTGTTGCCTTAATCCAGAATAATCCAGTTAGGACATTATAATCCAGGTAGGTTTATCCCGGTGAGTCATTTTCTTCTATATTTAAATACGTTGTCTATCCAAGTAGGGCATTATAATCCAAGTAGGGCATTATAATCCAGGTAGGGCATTTTATCCAGCTAGGTTTATCCCGGTAGGGCTTGTTCCCTATGTATTTAAATACATGTTACAGATACGCTGTACATGCACATATACAACCCAACAATTGGACGATGAGAAAAGTTTGTTGGTTGCATACTATAATTGTTCATTAAAAAAATCTCATTATTTTGCAGTCCTCAATTTAATATTTTAATTTTTCAGTTTGTGATTTTATTTTGCATAATCCTCAATTTAGGAAAATTAGTTATAACGTATGTTTAAAAAAATAAAGTAACCAAATTAGATTGTTTGGGGTTAACTAACCGATTTCATGCATCATTCTCATAATTATTATAGGATAATTCGAAATTTGCTTAATATAGCTTCCAAAAATTTAAACACCAATCAAAACTGATAATTAATCATGGATATTTATCTCGTTAAAAAAACTGATCGGTTACTTTAGTAAAACATCCTTACATTAGATCAGGTCCAAGTTACTGTATTACGGCCCAAAATTCTTGTTGAGCCCAAATGGACAGTAGCAAATTTACCATGTCCCTGTGTTTTTGCACTTCAAATGTGTATATTTTTTTTAATATAGGTTGTGTTAAATGACTGTTTGAAAATCAATTCAATATAAATAAAAAATATAATTATTAAAATGTTATAAAACCGAACATAGTTCAATTGATATATTGTGCATTTTTTTTTTTGAAAGGATATATTGTGCATTGGATTCAAAGGTCATGAATTTAATTCTTACATTAATTAAATACTTTTGAAAAAAAATGTAAGATAAATCAATCACATTTATTTAAAATTTAAAATTTAAAAAAAAAATCGCATCCTAAAATTTCATATATTAATTAAGATCTAGTTCAACAAATAAGGAGGTGAATTAGTTTCTATATTAATTAAGATGTAGATGAAAGAGGTGAGAATTTAACTCTCAACCTTTAAGAATGTGAATAATATTTTGATAAATTAAGCTATATTCAAGTTTATTTATTTATATATATGATTTTACCATACAAAAATATAATTATAAATTAAACTATTTAGACACTAAACGAAAAGATTTATTGACATGGAGCAAATCATATCATTTATTCTGAAAATTAAACCATACAAAGATAGTGTTTTTAAAAATTTAAATTCATGAAAATGGTGAACTGATTTTTTTTTTGTTTGAAAAAAGAGCCAGAACAATAATGATTTAAAATTAGATTAAAAAATAAAATTTTATGTTACTTTAAAGAAATTGGGTGACATGTGTAAACTAGAAGGAAAGCAAACTTGATTGTTTATTTACTCTCATTTAACTGCTATTGTAATCAATGGGTTGAACCTCACCAGTCAGCAACTTTTAGTTTGACTAATTCCTCTTATTTTGTGGCACTCACCACATGTGGCCAAATGCTATTGGCTATCACTATAAGCAATACTTGACAGTTGACAGCAGTCAACCTTTTTTTAAGTACAATTAATAATTTTATGATTATATTATTCCTCACATACAATTCCATTAGAATAATTTCATATGATGTATTTATTATAAACCACAAAGTCTAGATTTTTCATTATAGTCAACAACCTAACCTGCGTAGGAAAGTACCAACTCATTTTTAGTTCAACAATTACCACAGCGAACATCAATGTTTGAAATGTTAATTTGTAACTTATGAAATATATTCAAATTGACATAAAAGTAAATATAGCCCAATATTATAATATCGGATAAGAATATGAAAAATTATAACATATGTCAATTTAAAGTAAAATAATTAAAAATATAGTATTTTTTAATTTTTTTTTTTTTTTTTTTTTTGTAGATATGACAATTTCTATCAATAGTCTATCGCTGATAGTAAGTCTATCACTTCAGTTTTTTTATAGAATTTTAGTCTATCAGATAGTAGTCTATCAGTGATAGTCATATATCAATGATAACTTCTATTAGTGACTGATTTTTTTGCCATATTTGCAAAATGTTTTAAATTTTGCTAAATTTACAATTATTTTGGGCTTGATTGTTGTTTAGGCAACCAAGCAACCAACCCTAAAAATATTTCATAATCTAAAATAAATATATATATATATAATAAATAAATTAATGTTGTTGTTTCCTTAAATTAAAATTAGGAAAAAAAATTAGATCCTAAACTTAGCAGATTTTAACAGTGAACTTCCAGTTTCATCAAATTGAACACCAAATTTGCATAAGTGTTGCAATGTAGACCCTAAGTTAACTTTTTTTTTTAATCAAGTATGCAATTATCCACATGGATCTCCGACAAATCGACTATAATTTTCTCGGACAAATCCTCTGAATTGTCGGTTGCTCAATTGTATCCTTCATCGGTAACCACTTCTTAGACACTTTCGTTTTATCATAATTTAGTCTTTTTATTTACCCAACAAAAATCATCATAAAAACATTGGAACCACTCAACTCCTCAAATTTTAAAAACTGGAATACAGAATGTGAGAGGAGATTTGAAGGAATAACAAAGGTTGTCCGGTAATCGAGTTTTTTGAAGATTATTCTTCTAAGTAGATGAGTTCTTCTTTGGAGCTCGAATGAAGAAAATGTTGAGATCGAGGAAAAATGAAATTTATTTTAGTGTAACGGCAATATAACAAAGTGTGAGGCCGAGATTGCAAGTTTGATTAAAGAAATTGAAAAAATTGATTTGATGAACTAAGTGGTTTCATAGATTTTGATGATGATTTTTGTTGGGTAAATGAAGATGCTCGATTCGAATAAAACGTAAGCGTCGAAGAAGTGATTCCCAATGAAAGAGAAAATTGAGCAACCAACGATTTAAAGGATTTGTTCGAGGGAATTGTAGTCGATTTGCCAGAGACCCATGTGAATGATCACGTGTTTTTAACCCATTCAAACTAAAGGTTAACATATGGTCTACATTGTAACACTTATGCAAATTTTGAGTTACTCTGATGAAATTAAAAATTTAGGGTTAAAATTGGCACAAACCTCAACTTACTAAGTTAAGGGTTTAAATTATTTATTTTTTTTCTTCTTCTTAAAATTAATATCATTAAAGAATCAAATGGAGAGAAAAATTTATTGATTTATTTATTGTATTGTATCTATCTAATCATATTTTTTTATATAAAATCTAAAGATAAATTTTGTTCAGACAATATAAACCTTTTTCGATCTTAAAAACAAATTACAAAGAATAATTTTAACAAAGAACAATATACTTAGATTTCAAAATTAATTTTCAGTACCCTTCAAAACTACTTTTATTTTTTAATTCTTATATTCGTTTGAATAATTTTCAAATCATAGCTTCTTCCTGATCTATTATTTTTCTTAATTTTAGTAAGCATGACACGATTGCTACCAAGTTTAATTAATTTTTTTTTTCAACAGTAATAAACTAAAACAAAACGAGAAGGAAACACTAAAAAATATATTAGAAATAACAATGAAAATCACTCACTAGAACAAATAAAAAATATAATAGAAATAACAAAGAAAGTCACTCACTAGAACAAATCAAAAGGGGAAGTTTAATTAAATGTTGCGAAAAGGTCAAATAACATCACGTAAAGATATTACATGGAATTAATATTAAGATGCCCCAAAATTCTTCAAAATGCATTAAATGAAAGGTCATTTTTCTCCTTAGCAAGTGTTTTAATTTCATTTTCTTCCTTCATCTTCTAGAAAAATGAAAAATTCATTATGTCCATACCAACAAGAATAACTTAAATATATTATAACTCAGTTTACATTTAACCTACCGATTATTATAATCCACAGTCAATAATAGTATTTATTATTTACAACTATTATAACCACCACCGACTATAATAACTCACTCAGCGTCTCAAACAATCTATTTAAAGCTGTTTGGGGACGTTAAATGAGTTATTATAGTCGGTACTTATAATAGTTGGTGAATCATAATAGTCTCTGAATATTAATAGTAAATATTGTTGAAATCAGTATACTTACTTTAATGATTGTGAGTTATAATGATCCGTAGGTAGAAGAGTGAGTTATAATAACTCAGTACATTTAATTCAATTATTTTTGTTTTCTTCCAAATTTGTAGAAGCCATCGATACCGGAGGCTTTACTTTTAGTGGCTCGAATGACAAGTTTGGACAAAACCAAACTTCAATATTGGGTAACCTCCAATTCTATCTTTACTTTTCCTTTTTCGTCTTTTGAAGTATTTTTTTATTTTACAGTATAGTTTATAAAAAATAAGGATTTTTTATATTTTAATAAATTATATATTGAAATAATTTTCTTACTCGTACTTTTTTTCGTCTAGAAGAGTGTTGTCCCATATATTTTTCCATTCTTGTTTTTCACGAAATTTGCAAAGAGAGGGATGACGCGATACTTTATTCCTTTTTTGGGAAGTGTTTACAAGTATAAAAACATCTCAATTTAACTACAATTGAAGAACACTCTCAAATTGAAAGTTTTATGTTCATCTTATCGATGTCAAAATGTCTCTTAAAAAAATAAATGTTTTAATTTCATGTTTCTCGAGCCATTAATTTTTAAAATGTCTATTTTAATAACTAAATTTTAAAAAAAAGTAGAAAAATTGAGCATCTGACATCTTGATTATTAGTTCGTACTTTATGTTAGCCCGTTAAACTATTTAACAAAAAAAAAAAAAAAATTACCATTATAAAAAGATAATCATATTAGTTTTTGAAGTTTCAAAAGTTTTATTATCTAATTTTTTTAAATCAAAATTTATATTATCTATTAATCCTTAAAAATTAATATATTTGCTATTTTATCATTTAAAATATGTTAAACTTTTAAACTTATGTAGCATTAATAAATATTTATGTTAAGGAGGTTAATATATACATTTAAATTCATGTCTAGCCAACATAAACATAGTTCAAATACTAGCGAATTTGAACTAAAAAAATAAAAAAACTCAAAACAAATTATGAAAAAACTAAAAAAATAGCACAAAATTAATATATATGATTTTTTTTTCAAAAGTATTTTAATTAATGAGATTGAACTAGCTCTAAGTCAAATCAGACAATTGAGCTATACTTCGTTTGACTATATATATATATATAATACAAATTACCATACAAGTAAATAATGGACATAAAGTTGAGTTTGAAAAAAAAGAAAAGGAAAAGATATTTCCGAAATAACCTTTAAAAAGAAAATTTGTTGATATTTTGGGTCCCAAAATCCAAATATTAAATGCAAGAGCATTGATATCATCTCTCTCAATTTGTCTATATATCATTTTCGTCTTCTCTCAAACTTACATAATTCCAAACTCAGCCTTTTTCTTCCCTTATCTAATTCCTTCCACAGAATGTTAATGGAGGACGACACCAATCCCTTAACCTCACAACGCCAACGAGAAGACGACGACGACGACGAAGACGAAGCTGTGGAATCCCTCTCCTTCTCCGATCTCCCAATCGACAATGAAAAATCCGACGATCATACTTTGGAAAGCTTCCGCAAGAATCCACGAAGATCCTCCTCCGAGCCTCTCGATCTCTTCGAATTCTTCACCGCTGGATTCATCACCTCTGAAATATCTCCGGCTGAGGATTTGATCTTCTGCGGCAGATTGCTTCCTCTCAACGATCACTACTCTCCGCTTACTTCCGAGAAGAATTTCTGGAAGGAGGAGAGCCGAAAGCAGTCTGGATTTCGAAAACGCTCCGAGTCATTGTCTGGATTGCAGAGCTCTGTTTCTCGATCCAACAGTACGAAGATTAATCTCAAGCGGAATAGCAGATCGCTCGATTACCGCAAGCTCTATCGCCAAGCGAATTCTAGTTTCTCTCCGACGGCTGAAACCGATCGTAATTGTTCGATCAAGAGCGGATTGAAACCTGATCCGTTGAACAACAAAAAGGCGTCGTCGTCGTCGAAGCCGCGGTGGTACCTGTTGATGTTCGGAATGGTGAAGTTTCCGGCGGAGATGGAACTCAGCGACATTAAGAGCAGACAAGTCCGCCGCAGTTCGTCCTCACTTTTTCCGGCAAGTGAAAACAAAGGTAAATTTCAGTGCAATCGGAGCTCCGGCGAGGCGACTTGGAAGATTCTCCGGGCGCTTAGTTGCAAGAACGACGCTAGTGTAGATGTAACGGCGTCGTTAACTGCGTAAGTTATGTGTCACGTGGATTGCACGTGACTGGCAGTTACAATTAGTACTATAATGCCCTCGTGATGCTGTGACATTCCAGTACCGCGAGAAGGTTAGTTTGGGAATTTAAAAGTAAAATGCAAAAAGTATTATATGCTTCACGTCGAAGGGAGGGTAGTGTACAGTGGCGGAGCATGGTTGATTATGGTGGGGTCTCTTAGAAATCTTTTTAATTTTAATTTTAATTTTGTTGGTTTGGTTAGTTGGTGACAAAGAGATGAATGAGAATCACGGGAATCCCGACTATGACATATGGAATCATAATTATATTTATTAGAATTCTGTGATATATTATATAGTTTTTGAATCGATATTTTTCTACTAGAAGTTTGGTTTTTCTTAGTAAATGCAACTTCACCTTGAAAACGATCGAACACAAGTTATGGCTTTCTCTATTTATTATTCTTTTATTTGTCGTTGGATTCAGGTAATATGAAATGAAGGGCATTTTATTATTAAAATATGATTCTTTTCATGTTTCCATCATTGCACAGTGGCATGTTTTATTCAAGTTGTCCCCCTTCTTTTTTTTCTTTTTTTTTACCTTGGTGGATGCTCTTCATCATATATTTTTTAATATGTATATTTGAGTGATGCAACTTTATTTATACTACTACCACATTTAACCAACAATACTTTGATTTACAGAAGAAAAAGGAAAAAAAAAAATCTTAAATTACTCTTCACGACCTAGCCATAACTCAACTAGTTAAGATATGTTATCCATCTTTTTACACTAATATTCTTTCATTAAGACAAAGCGAGTATGGCTCGGTGGTTATATGTATGTGTCGACGACGGAGAGGTCTATGGTTCGAATCCCTCTGCCACCAATGTACTTAAAAAAAAAATGATTCAACAAACATTTTTTGCCCATGTACTTTATGTTTTACTAGTCACTCGAGATAACTATTTTCATTAATGGTGGTTGTTCAAGTTCAAACACATTTTCAAATCTACCTACATTTTCTCTTTACTAATATCTTCTTATATGTACTCAAACCAAATTTAAACGCGTTGATTTGTCCTATTGTCAATTCTAAATTTTGAAAATGACAATTATTTATTTTCAATAGACATTTAGTAATTAATGCACCGAATTCTATCAAAATTCTGCCGGCCAGAGAGTTGAGTGACCATTTGGAAAGTCCTAGTGTGTTGCATTTGCACCTTTAAGAAACTTCTTAAAAAAAAAAAAAAAAAAAAATTGCATCAATTTGATTACTTTATCAAATTTATTCTTAATGTAAAAAATATATAGTTAAACTAGTAATATACACAAAATCATAAAGTGTTGACCTAATAGTTAATAAGAGTCTTGAAAATAATAAATGATTTACAGAGAATGAGTTCAAATCATGGTATCAGTGACCACCTACCTAAGATAATAATATTTTGCGAGTTTACTTGACAACCAAGTATAGTAAAGTCAGACACTTGTTTCATGAGATTAATCGAGGTGCGCGTGACCTAACCGGACACTCACGGATAATTTTTTTTTTGGTAATATACACAAATTTTTTTATAAAGAAAGTTATGTTGTATCATCTTGATGTTTTAATGACGCATCTCTCCCTCTTTTTCAAAACAAACTTTCCATTTAACATGATTTACCAGAAGCGAGTAGTATTGAGTAAGCTTCCTCCTCCATTATAATGGTTTTCAAAGCTGTTCAATTTTGTCAAAAAAAAGTGGCCTCTTGGTGTAAGTGTAACTTATATGTTGGCAAAGATTCATGATTACAGGCCAACATATTTCATCCACGCCGATTATAATGTCAACTAGACAACATGATAATGTGAATACTGAAATTAAAAATGTATTGAAGCGTATGTATAAAGGAATTTTATGGTCCTCACTCTTAAACAAATCATTTCTTCCATATATTATGATACCCATAAAATCATGGATTCATTCAGGCTGATGGAAACAATAATCATTCACTTAGATAGCCTACTTTATATGTGCAATCATGCAGTCATTCTACATCACATATCTAAGAATGTGCTTTTGGATGATCAGATTCTAATGAAATCCAGTCAAATTTGCAGTAAAATAGAATCCAATTCATGTTATCACAAACAATTAGGCTATCTACCAATAAGGAAACCACAAAGAACAAAGCAGAGATTACAAATAACTTGACAGAGAGGAAATAGATATTATACCAGAAATAGTGCTGAGATTAGATCATATTGAAACGAAACATGAATGATGCAGACTCATATGAAGAAAGTGATACCTAATATTAGTTTAGTTAGTATCGAACAATTTCATTATGCCCTCATCTGGCTAGATATCTCACATTTCGTGCAATGGAAATACTGCAGAACATCATAATCAAGAGAATGCTTTTCTTTTCCAGTTTGATGTTTTACTTTTAGTACCTTTGGTTTTCAAGTTCCCAAAATCTACAGGTCCAATGTGCAAGTCCAGTTGGAGTCAATAATTTTTCATTGACGATTGTCAGTGAAATTTTAATAGTTATCTAAGCACATTAGATTAAATTCGTAAATCTCGAAATCTCTATTCTTTTTTATATCCGTGAGTGTCCGGACCAGCTTATGCGCACCTCGACTAATCTGACGGGACAGACCGTCTTAATCTGACGGGACAGACTGTCTTACCCTACAATATTTAGTTGCCAAGAAAACCCGTAGGAAATTAATTCCTAGGTAGGTGACCACAAGGATTGAACCCATTCCCTCAAAGAGGGCATTAATAGTCTCAAGGCCTTTCATGACCACTAGGTCAACCCTTGATGATTAATCTCGAAATCTCTATTAATTTCAACCTTACAAGTTATACCGAAAAGTTAAACCCTTGATGATTAATCTCAAAATCTCTATTAATTTCAACCTTACAAGTTATACCGAAAAGTTAACAGGTAAAAAAAAAAGAACAAGATTGGTCAAGAGAACAAAGAACTCTCGCTTAACTACATATTTTTTATATCCGTGAGTGTCCGAGCCAGCTTGCGGCACTTCAACTAATCTCATGGAACAACTGTCTGACCCTACTACATTTAGTTACCAAGAAAACCAATAGTGAAGGTGGTCCCTCTGGTTAGAACCAATTCCCTCTAAACTTTTTGTTATTTTCAAGACTCTTTTTCACCATTAGGTCATCCCATGTTGATTCTCGCTTAACTACATGAAAGCTTTGACTATTGCCTTCTCTAAAAAAAGGGCAAAACATCAATCAACCAACCAACCAATGCGATGAGAAAGATGCAAGTACTAGTAGCAGCTTAGGAGAGATCCATTTGCGTGTCATCTTTCCTCGTTTTCTTATCATAATCATGAGACTAAATAGTTGGATGTCGAAGATGGGGCAAATCTAGGCAAATACTTTAGTGCTTGCACCCTTTAAATTTACTGCTTGAAAAGATGAAAGTAATTGAGGTGATGGTTTTAATAACATAAATGGTAAATAGACAAATCTGAAGGGTGAAATAGATTAAAGAACGGTAATAGAGCATTTTGCTTTCCACAAGAATAACACTGAAGAAAGTACAGAAGAGACCTCCATGACCTCTGTGGATTAAAACCAAAGTTTAAATTAATTATCAGGCTTCAGCTTATGATAACTTGAACCTAGAGGGGCACAAAGTCTTTTGTCCCAGGAAAGGAATTGTACACAAGGAGGAATAGCAGTAGTTAGGTCCATAAAACAATAAATATTCTTTCTTTTTTCTTACATATAAGAAGGGTGGGGAGACACAATTAAGAGAGTACAATCTTTCAAATGTCTAGCGAGCGGAACTAAAGATTAAATCCAAAGTTTAACAATCAACATATACTAGCAAAAAACCTAAGGTAATATTCAAAACCTTCATCAGTTAGATAACAATAGACATGCAGGAACTGATAGAAAACGATCGTTGAAAGTATTACTGATAAATTTCAACATCTCTACAATTTGCAAGAAGCTACTAGCCTCCTACATAAGTTTCTTGTGACAGGTCAAGCATAGTTCATTGATGAAGCCCAAAGAATTCAGTAATATACAATCATATTATACCCGGAAAAACAAAATCATATGTTCATAAATGAAATCAATGGAAAAATGATAGACAAGTTTCACGAACCCCAAATCTAAAATACAAGCTAAGCCGGTACAAACAAACCTAAAACACATACCTCACTGAAAATACGAGGAAAGAAAAATAAATCCATCTGTAAGGAAAAATACCTTTAAAGGCTTCAATTGCATGTATAGACTCCAGACTCAAACTTGTGCTCTGTCTCGTAGAAGTCCGTCTTACCCTCAGTAGCCGGCCGTAAAGAAATCCCAGATAGTGATCTATAACTCAGAACTGAGAATTTCACATAACCAACCACTTCAAGTGCTTCTCCTTCATCTTCCTCGTTCTGATCCACAGGCATCCTTGCCTTCAATCGACCAGGAGAACCCTTCAAAGGAATCTCTGGAATGTGCCATTTTAATTCTTTTTCGGACCTATTCAATACAGCTTTTGGAGTTACCTTTAACAATGAAGGATCAACCGGTAGTTTTAGAGTAAAAGTCACATCTTTCAAAGGTAATGGCAAATCAGGATTCACAGCGTATTGAATCATCACAGAAAGTAAAGTCCCGCTATGACGTTGTATGAGTCGAACTCTCAAAGGCAATGGGGTTAATCTAGGTAGCAAACTATACTTGATTATGGGGATAGGTTCATTTGAAGGCGCTGTTCGCACGTGAAACATTCCATTTCCAAGACTACTAACACGAGAACCCTGCATGACAAATCGCTTAACTGGAGCTGTTTCCTCAACACGAAATGAAAACTCTGTTTCTTTGTCATCCGAAGTTTTAAGTGGCAAAGTTTTCAAATATATAACTCCCATCATTCCTACTCTTGCCAATAGTGATTCTCTGAACTCTGCACTAATCTGTTCTATGATATACATTTCGGGACCCTTCATTTCAGTTTTGGTCACCAAGTTTTCAAGTGGCGTTCCCGTACCACTAGCATCAGCAACAGCCGGTTTCGTTCCAGCACTTCCGGTCTGCAAGAATTCCAACCCACCAAGGCCTTCTGATTTTTTAACCTTTTCAGAACCCACGAACTCAGATGGATCCAATCCTCCACCCCAAGCATCACTGAAGCCCTCAAAAGTTTCTTCCATTGTAGCTTGATCAGTACTGAATTCTATACCACCATAGTTTCCTTCAAATCCTTCAACACCAATATGTGTTGATTGGGTGGCCGCCGCAGGTGGCAATGTTGTCACCTCAAGACCCGCCAACACCATAGTCAAATCCGTCGCAGAAGGGTCCTTAATCTTCTTGAACCCACTCACGAGCTCTTCAGGCTTGTTAATCATGTCGCTTGCCGCAAATGGATCCTGCTCCGCGGCAGGCTCCTCAGTCTTCTGCTGCTGCTGCTGCTGCTGATCCTGTTGCTCATTCACACTCTGAGTGACAGGAGCAAGACTTGATGCTATTTCATCCCCAGCTTCGAGAGTCTCCGCGGGCAACTCAAACCGTGCATTTGAAAATGCATCCACATTGGCTTGATGCTCAATCGAGTGAACCTCCATGGAATTCCAATTATCACCACCACGAATCTTATTTTCCGTATCGAGAGCGGAATGAACCATCTTCGCAAGACCATCGCCGTGCATCGAAGCGAGCATTGCCGCAAGCCGGATACTACTGACACCCCTAAGAACAATATCCAACGCCATGTAAATCTCGGCGTATTTCCGGCTAAGCTTCTCCGGCGTGACATCAACACCACGACAGGCCGTAACAATGACGCTGACGGCTTGGTTTACAATATGGATACAGTCAAAGACATTAACAGAATTATCTTGATCGGCAGTGGTGATGCCGAGGACATAGATACCATTGACGAGGCGATAGACAACCCGGTAGCGGCTCTCCACACCGACGATAACTTGACCATTAGAGGCGGCCAAAGGATCATCACCAAGGGAGGCGATAGAATCGGCGAGCGAGGAATCATCGCCAAGGACGGTGGATGCGTGGTGGCTCTGGTGCTTGGTGGCAGCGAAAGCCAATCGCGTCTGGCGGAAAGCGGTTAGAGCAACTAGCGCTCGCGGGGGAGGGAACCATTCGCGAGTTTGAAGGAGGATATCAGATCCATTAGCAGGTTGCAGAGCAAGGGCTAAGCAGGACATGGTGGAATGATGGATCCAGATCTGATTACGACTGATCCAAAGCTTTTAAGGGGGATTGGAATCTCTGGTTCTAGGGTTTTGGGATTGAATTTGTGAAGAGAAATGAAATTGAGGACATACTTGAATTGCAGCTTCTTCAAGCTTGTTGAATCTTGACTGCGACGGCGAGAGGAAGAGAGATCGCAGTTGGCGCCGGAGATCGATCGGTGAGGACTCGGAAATGGAAACTCAGAGTTGGATTTGACGACGGATTTCGATTTGGGCTTCTGAACTCGAATTTGAGCTGATGGGCTACAATATAACCTCAAAATATATTCCAAGGATTGCAATTGATGAACTAAAAAATAAAATAACTAACTTATATTTAATCAAGATATATCAATTATTAAATTAATCAATATGTAATTATATTTCGTTACTTTTATTAATTTTCTGAGATGGAAGATTCAAAATTTTGAGATTTTGATTAATAGTTCATACATTATATGTCAGTTGAGCTATATTGTTATTAACGATTATTATAATTAGTTGATATATGTTAATATGAACCTATAATTTATTTAATAAAAATCAAGATGCATTCTCTGTCTCACTCCACGTTGTTTAATTAAAACTAATGTATAATGTATGATATATGAATATATATATAGAGAGAGTTTAGGTATATTGGTGATTTTTTTTTAGTTCAAAAATTATAATTTTTTTTTTCTTTTTTTTTTACATATGGGACACGAGATTGAAGTTTTGAACTGCTAAGGTTATAATAAATATGTTGTCATTAATTTCCTTAATCATTTACTTGTTTATAAATTCTTAAACCATCTTTGGTTGGCAATGAAAAATAAGGGATCGATGGTCCATTTGTTTTTAGAAATAGAAAAAGGTTGGTTGCACAGGCTCAAAATAATTACAAATTTAGTAAAATTTAAAATATTTTGTAAATATGACAAAAACCAGTGGCTATCACTGATAGACTAGTAAAATTTAAAATATTTTGTAAATATGGCAAAAATCAATAGATAGACTATATCGTTGATATATGACTATCAAACAAAATTCTATAAAAAACTGAAACAAAATTCTATAAAAAACTGAGATGATAGACTAATATCAGTGATAGACTTCTATCAGCGAACAAAATTGTCATATTTACAAAAAAAAATTAAAAAAATTAAAAAAATATTATATTTTTAATTATTTTACTCTAAATTCACATTTGTTACCATAGAAAAACTATGCCTTTTAAATTTTATTTGAGAAATATATAACATGAGAACTTAATTGAATTTGAAAGTAGTTATATAAAAATAGTCTTCTAAAGAAATAATTTCATCAAAAATAGTCTTCTAAAAATAGTCTCCTTATAACGAAATTATATTTGAAGAGATGATTTTGAAAAGACAATCATCAAACTTTGATTCCCCAAATATTCTGTAGAGAATGAATGAGAAACGACAGACCCAATACACAAGCACAATGCTATTATATAAGAGATTCTTTTGCAGCTTATGTTTTAAACACTGCAGATTGAATACATATTGTGAGACTACAATATCTATATAATTATATCCTAATTCTTGTTGCGTTTTCACTTTTTGATAGCAACAAAAATATACTTGGCCTGCTTCAATCCTCTGGAAATACCTTCATTTCTCCAGCGCTTTGAGATCTATATCTGTTGTAATCGCTGCATTTCAAAGAAAAATCCATTTCAGAAGTGTCCCAAACAGTATACAACTCTACAACTCCCGAGAGACTGACCAAAAGTAATCAACCAATATCTAACATATACAAAATGAACATAGCTCAGCAGTAATTGACATGTAGTTCTTCACTTGAAATCGAAGGTTCAAATCCCCAAAAACTCACTATACTCTAAAAAAAGAACAACGCAGTTTCTTTCGAAGGAAAAGACGAGCATAACACAAGTGGTAGTTGACAGCGGAGGCTCTGGATCACATTTTAATTCTCACGAACAACGTTTATTATTCGGAGTTCATGAGTTCAAAGTATGATGACCAAAATATTGATGACCACCTATCTAGAGTATTGAATATTTTAAATTTATAAAACATGAAATGTTACAACGTCGAATCGTAATTAGTAGAGGCATGCTCAAGTTAACCTGAACTCTACCATTTGAAGAAATACAATTAATATGAAGTCACCATATTTTTGCTTCCCGAAAAGAAGACAAAGAACTCAATTGATCTTCTAGTAATAAGTTCTTACACTCAGACCAACAAATAACTCAATTTGTTTACAAAAATAAAATGCATACCAAACACATAATAAATAGTAAATAGTCAAATTTGGAGGATTAAATTATAAGATCAAAATACTTTGATTTAAACTTTCTTGCAACGGAAAAACGAAAGAAGGAAGATAATAAACATTTTACAAGTTAAGACCCCGTTTAATAACCATTTAGTTTTTTATTTTTGAAAATTGTGTTTGTTTCCCCACCATTTGTTTACAATGACTTTCATCTTTCTTAAGGAAATATTAGAATATCTATCCAAATTTCAAAAACAAAAAACAACTTTTTTTAGTTTTCAAAACTTAGCTTGAATTTTAAAAACACTTGTAAAAGGTAGATAACAAAACAAAGGAACCCATAGGTGGAATTATTGGTTATAGGCTTAATTTTCAAAAACAAAAAACCAAATGGTTATCAACGGGGCCTAAAATTAAACCTTTCAAAATTTCAAGAAAGGGGAGAATATTATTAGTCTTGCAAAAAAATGAGTTTGATTTCTGATTGGAACCAACAAGAAAAAGTTGATGGGAAAGATTTCTGAAAAAAAACCCATTTTAAGAACATATTGCTCGCAAATACCATTAACTTCTTAGTGGGGACCCTAAAATCCTTTCCAAGAGAGTTAAAACAAACCCGTATCTTGTTTTCGCTTCTTCCTTCAGTAACAAGATTCATCCTGTTTAAGAAAACAGAAGTATAAACTTGTGATATACTGATAGTCATCCCTTGATGGCACCATTAAACTTCTAGGCAAATCCCCTAATGGTGGTAACTGATAATGCAAGGTCGGATCGTATACCAACTCAAAGCTTTAGTTCGCGTTTGCAAATTCAAATAATGAGACAAATATTTAAACAGAAAGAATTAGGTACCTTCTATATTGTAGATGTCTCTTACAGGAGTGTCAAGTTGAGTAAAGTACAAAAGGCACTGCACAAGGAGAGGGGAAAAAAAAGGCAGATAAGAAAAATACCACAACAGAGCACAAAAATTTGCCCAGACAACTACGAGTTTTTATGGAGACATTTTAACAAAGAATAATATAAGAATTCTCTGACGGGCTCTATCTACAAAAGAGTTTAAAGGTAAATACGAGACACATAAAACTTTCAACTCACCAAAACCAGAAAAAGAAGAAAAACAGTCAACCACTTGGGCAAGTATTCAAGGTGAGTTCGTCTGAATTTTTTCTTAAAAAAATGGGTTACTAGTTGGTAATAAAGTCAAATGGCTAGGAAAATAGCAAAGTTGATGCTGGCAGAACTGTCCTCTAATCTTTCAGGTAATTCTTTTAAACTTTTTTTTTTTCTTTTTTTTAATAAGAAACAATTTCATTGATGATATGAAATTGTAAAAGAGGGGCAAAGCTCCAACCCGAAAGAGTTACATAAAAACTCTCCAATTGGAGTAGAGAGAATTATAGCTATAGTATCAAAAAAACTATGAAAGGAAAGCTCCTTATCTTGGAGAATTCTTTTAAACTTTCTCAAACTGCACAAAGTTAAGATTGAAAGTTTCATAATTACCATCCACTATGAACTCTGCTGATTCCCCCAAATATAAGTGAATTATCCTACATGAACTTAGAAATATTCTACCATGATATCAAAATGTATCGCACTAAAAATGATCTGAAATTTATTTAGGTCACATTAACAGGATTTTTATTAGATGCATGGGAATTTGACTCCCATATCTGAAGCATGAAAAAAACGATCTAGTAAGATATCATGATGTCCTGAGTACGAGAGAACTCCACACATTTCTCGCAAGGTTTTTCTCACAGAAATTATGCAAGTTAAAAGTGTATATGCTTATTAACAGTATCCTTTTATCAGCACTGTTGCAAGCCGGATATTGCTGACAACCCTTAGACTCTCGACTTTCCAAATGCATGTTTTAGCTTATAAGGAACTTACCCAATAAAAAAATAGTTAACATCAGAGCAAGTGTAAGTTGAACTGAGCAACCACGCTGCAGATTCCTTGAACTCTGGAATTGTCTGCGAACCAAAAACCTAGAAAAGAGCTAGCAAAACCAAAATATGAAATATATGTTAGAAATTACCCAATCACAATCACAGTCAAATAAAATGCATGGGTGTTATTCCTAACGTTGAAACAATAGGAGCATTTACTTTTCATGCTTGTAAAAGCTCATTATTTAGTATTACTTTCCATCATTTTAAAAGTTCAATATTACTTTTCCAAATGCAAGAAATACCCTACCTGATTGCATACATGACCAGCAACCTTTGCTGGAAGAAACTCCCGTCCAGTTTGCTTCCAGAGGATTGTTCTGGATCCTTTTTCTTTAGGTGAGGCCTCAATAGTTGGCATTGGGTTTCTCCGTTCATCCTCATCAGGAATAACAATTGTCAAAGCATCAAAGTTTGGTGAACTCCACACTCTCCTAGTATTGGTTGTCCTTTCTGTATGGCATACAACATCATCCCTTGCAAGTGAAATTGCAACATCCTGAAGTTCCACGACAAACTGTGCATTTTGAATTCCTTCAACTTTATTAGCAGTATCTAAGCTGCTCTGATTACTGCTAGCTTCTCGTCTTTTACTACAAGTCTCATGAATAGATTCTTCAAAAGAAGGTACAGATTCCAAATTTTCATCTTTCGGACCTCGAATAGTAGGGGTTGTCCCAGAGAGAAATGCAGCTAAATCGTCACATTCTTCCTCATTAAGATTTACCCATTTAAGGGGTTGCTTGCCTTCCTTAACAACATACTCGTGTAATGATGCCTCAACACAGAATATCTGGTTTTCAATAGCATCAATGAATTTTCTATGTCTTTCCAGCTTAGTATCATCACCATGTTTTCCATAGCTCAACCGGACAGCCTTCTCAAACTCTTCCAGCTAAACTTGCATCCACAATTGACATGTATAAGTATTAATGCAAAAGAGTTCAAAGACTAAGGAAGAAAACCAAGCAGAGAATATTAGAGATTAAGAAATAAAATGCTGAAGAATATGAGAGCAGATGAACCTAGGAAAAATAAATTTGTGTCATAGTCGTCAACAAACGAGGTAGGATTGTCTGAGACACTCTACTTAGGAAACACAACTACTTTGGAAATAAAAATGAAGTAACTACATACAGAATACTAATCACCTGCCATTTGGCTATTCCCAAAGCAGTTCGCAACTCCCTGGTGTATTCATCCAAATCATCTACCTTTAACCTGGCTTTTCTCTCTCTCAACCATGTCCTATATGTGGATTCCAATCTGACATTTAGATAAAAGAAACATGAGAAACTTCAAAACCATCAGATTTTGATCTTACTAAAAAGCAGAAGTATTTAACATTATTATGATATAACTATATCTAACAAAAAGGACAACCAGTATTAGACAAATTATCGACAAGAGAGTTAAAAAATGAAAAAAGAAAATATAAAATCCAAAAGCGCAGATAGAAATAAAGTTATTGCTATTAATAGTTATTTGAGCAGGAGTCGGTGGCGAGATTTTTATACACATACATGAGAAACTTTCATTAAGACAAATGAAAGAATACAAAGAAGACCAAAAAAGTCCATCCAAAGTGGATATTACATAAAAGAACCCTTTGTAATCAAAAGTAATTGATAGTTACAAAACAAATTTGAATTAAGAACCCAAAAGGTATGCTAAGTCCCAAATATTATCCCACAACTTATCATGTCCTACAAATGTTCTCCTACCCCTCTACAGCCAAACAAACCACAGAACATCAAAGAAGCTGTTCCTCCATCATTTTGCAGATCTCAATCTCTGTACTACATACAAACATGACAGTACCAAGATGTAATACGCATTACAGAAACAGTAAGAACAAATCTGCAACATATCCAATTGCTTAAACTATTTCACATCATCTTTCCCCTTTCCATCCTCCCCCTCTAACGTTTTGAGCTGATGAAATATCATAGTCAAATTATCAAGTTTTCTTAAACTAGTTTACATCTTCTTTCCCATTTCCCTTTTACACTTCCTGTCTTTCACCCTCTCGACAACATAACGAACAACGATTTCAAGGTATAACCATAAACCAATAAAATCAAAACAAAACCAGTGCCCAAAAAAATACAGTTTGAAGAATTATTAGAACAAAAGTGAGGAAACCCAAAGAAAGTTATGGTGGAAGGAACGCGTAGTTTAAAAGCCAAGACCATTAATAAACTCTTCACATCGTCGAAAGGGAAAAACCCAATATCCAGAATCAATTATTATCATACACCCACGTGATACCAAAGCAAAAAACGGAGAATTTCACGCATTCAAAAGCAAATTGCAGAAAGGAAAAATTAAAAGACAAAAACCAATACAGAACTCACGTGTCAGCCGATTCTTGCACCTCCTCGGCGGCGGAAAAGAAAGCATCCTTCTGCCACAGATCAAAACTACGTGCAAGCAACATCTCAACCCGCGGTACCAATCACTCGAAGATCGTAGCTCGTTCTATGCGCTGAATCGACCAATCAATCAGCAATTGAAAAACTTCCAGGGATGAATGAATCGCAGTGCTCAAAACGAATAAAAAGAAGAAGCAAACTCGTATGATTCACTCTCTTTCCCTCTTCTCTGCTAACCAAATAAGCAGAGAATTGAGAGAAAGAAAGAGAGATGTAAAATCGATTCCGTGTTCCTCTTTCACCTTCTTCTTCCCTTTCCTTCCTTCCTTCTTTCCTTCCTTCCTTCCCACCTTATTTGCAGAAGTTGCAAGTTTAAATCCCCTACATTTCGTCACACCGATATTCTTTGTCTTCCATGACGTGTAAGCTTCTAATTGGTTAAATATTTGTTGATCTTCTGGTAACCGTTAGATCAACTCGGTGGGGTGTAGTCTAAATCCACCTGTAAAATGTAACATCAAACATGGCGTCGGTTCGGGCAGTTTCCGGTCAGGCGGTCACCTATTTTGACCGACCCATTTAAAGAATAAGTGGGCCCAGCCCAATAGGCAATAACTACCTTTAATTATATTAAACTAATTATCATTATCAAGTTAATAAAATAATTTAGATTTTCTTTATTTGTGCGACTAATGTCATGAGGTTCGGTAATGAGTAATTATTTAATTTATTTTTTCATTTAATAATTACGGAAAAAGGAAGCAAACACAAACAAATTAAAAATAAATAAATAAATGCTATATGACTATGAGTATATGACTGACTCGTAAAAGACTTAAATAATGAATATCATTAATATATATTATATGGAGTTGAAAATAATATTTTTGACTAAAAGGTACAAAGACTACAATTTTGTTTTTTCTTGTTATTTCAACGTCAACTTTTCTCCGAGCATCTCATTCCTTCTTAATTTTAAAATTAAAATCACTCTCAAGTCACTTAACTTTAATTTATTAAAAGAATATATCCTATATTTTCTTTTTACTGATTTTTCCCCTTTTATATCACACATATTATCTCAATCTCAATTCAATATTAAAGTCTAGCTATTTATTTAATTATAGTTTAGATTTTGTTTTTCTTTTGATCTTCGTTTGTTCATCCTACCTCATTCAACTATAATTCATGATCAATTAAGATATCAAATTGAATTCATAATTTTTTTTTTCCATTTTTTTTTTAAGTACATATGAAAATATGGAGCATATATTCAATAAAATTGAAAGATTAAAAGTATTTATGAGGTGGTATGAGCATGTTGAAGGTTTTGTGGACTCTCTTGTTCCAAAGTTAATCATTATATTGAAGTTTTTCTTTTCTTTCCGAGTACAACAAATACGGAGATGGAGTTTGAACTTCTGACCTCATGAAAGTTACACGTCAATTACCGTTGAACTATACTTACTTTGACACTATATTAAAGTTTTTGCTTCTCACTAATTTTATTAAAGTATTGTTTTTTTTTTTAAGAAAAAAAATTATATATATATATATAGTAGCACTTGATTTATTCCAGAGTGGAGGTTGATTGATTTGACACTTGTGCAAACAACCACAGACAGAGTATCAAACAACCACTTGGTGCAACAGGTAACACCTAGATAGTTCAGAGTGGGGTTGATTGATCATGCACCTCTGCAAACAACCACGCACGAGTATCAAACAACCACTTGATGCAACAGGTAACACCTAGATAACTCAGGGTGTGGGTTGATTGATTCTGCACCTGTGCAAACAATCATGCATGGAGTAAAAATTTAAATGCATTATTATCGCCAATTTTTTTTTACCCAAATGTATCAATTTTAACTCTAAACTTTCAATTTCGTTTCATGCTCGCATTAATTAAAATACTAATACGTTGGAAGAAGAAAAGAAGAAAAAAAAAAGATTTTTCCAGCCCAAGCCCAAAATTTTGGGATTCAAGTTCCCTTCCCAAATTGAGAGTTGGGCCTGGTTGGGCTGAGTAGAATGATGATACCTGGAAATCAACCACAAATTTTTATATTATAGCCGTATTAAAAAAAAATATATATATATATATATATATATTTAATATAAAACATTTTTATAAGTGTATTCCTCTTAATTTAAAAAATATATATATATACATATATATATATCTTAGAATTATGCTTCATTAACACCTTTAATTAAATATATTTTTTTTAACAACATGTGAAGGATGAATGATTGAACCTAAAAACTCTTAATCACAAGTTGATAATATCAGTTAAGTTATGCTCTTGTTGACATCTTTAGTCGAATACTAATATCATGGTATAACATTTTAAATATGGTAAAAAAAAATAATGAAGATTTTGAGCTGAAAAGAGGTAATTAATACCACTATAATGTTCCCTTCTTAGAAAAAAGAAGAAGAAAAATTCAAATTCTGGAATATGCTTTTACCAATTTGTGTCCAAATTTAAATATTGACTTTTGGAAGTTTATATTATATATAAACAAATTTCCCACTTGGGTTTCCTTTAACAATCATATAATATATATGTCCAAATTATGCTTCTCAGGATTATTTATTTTAAAACTTTAATTTAAAATCTGAGATTCTAAAAATGGGCAGTGTCCAGTGCAGTCAATTGTGAGCAATAAAATAAATAATCTAAACAGAAACTGTCCAAATTCATACCTATATTTTTCTTTAACTGAATGCCACTTTGCAACTAGCACATACCATTATCAACTTTATTATTATTAATTAATAATGCAATTTGGTGTTGGGATTAGATTAGCCTCTAATAAGATGCTCACTGCTGTCTCTAAATACATATTTTTGCATGAAGAAGCTTTCTTTGGTTCGCACTAATAAGTTAGCATTGGAACTATTTGGGTTTCAGTTTGGTTTGTACTTGCCAAATTCTCATTTTGATTTTCCAACTTTCATTGATTTAATTAGAAATACATAAAATTATAACGATTTCATTTTTACTTAGTTTTCTAATGGGTCTCCTCCTAATTTGTTTACTATGATTTTTTTTTTTTTTTTTTTTTTAAGAAATGTTTGACTTTTTAATCAAATTTCAAAGAGAGAGACAAATTTTTAAAAATTATTCTTTTAGTATTCAAAATTTTACGTGCTTTTTTAAAAACATGGAAAGTATATAGTGTTAGTCGAAAATGGTTAGAAATGGAATTGTTGTGCCGTGAATTACACTGTCTTGAAAGTTGAAAGCAATTGTGGCACGACCTCAGTGTGAATCGTCTGTTGCCGGTTGCTCCCCAAGGTTAACGCAACACCCCTCACTGACATCCACTCGTCAGGTAGGGATTGAACAGAAGATAAAACTTGTTGCTCAGAATTTATTTTGAGGAAATAGAAGAAGAAGAAGGGATATGAAGAAGATGTTTTTGAATGATTTCAACTCTCCCAACCTTCCCCCTTTTATATAGAACACAAATTGGAGGTTTCAAAGAGAATTTAACCTGGAAATTAAATTCAGATGAGGGGTTTCAAAAGAAGTTTAAAAAAGATCATCCTTTTGGGGGTGACCAAAAGCAAAGCCATGAGGGTCATGCCCAAAGTGGACAATATCATTACAATGTGGATCACTACAAGAATATAGGGTTTTACCGACGCACAAAAACGTCGGAATAAGTCTACAAACGCGTCGGCAAAGACATTCCCGACGAAAATAATTTCGTCGGGAGGATCGTCGGCATATCTGCGTCGGGAAAGCCTTTCCCGACGCCAAAACACACCGCGTCGGGAATATTACTTTTTCCGACGCCATTGCATGCGTCGAGAAAGATGATTTTTGCCGACGCCACTACGCGTCGTCGGCAAAAAATACCTTTACCGACGAAATGGGAAAGTGTCACTTTTGCCGACGTCAAATTAATGGCGTCGGCAAAAGTACTCTTTACCGACGCTGGTTTTGTTAGCGTCGGTAAATCTCTTTTTTTAAAAAAAAAATAAAAATCTCAATTATTCTATTTCAATTTCATTATAATCCAATTTTTGCTACCTATAAACAATTGTGTATGCAATAATAATGGAAAACACAATTTATTGAATCAAATTTATGTTCTCACAATTCATTCCTTTGTATAAAGTTTAAGGTTTCATTAAAATAAGAACTACAACACAAATATTGACAATTTTTTTTTTAAAAAAACCTAAGTAAGGTAAGAATAAAACTTCATGCTTGGCCGCTTTATATCATCATAATCTTGGAAAGTAGCCTTTGTTACATGGACTCCGTTCCAAAACACCTAAAAAAATCAAACCAATAACAATCTTATCATGAAAAAGAATACAAAGTTCATTGAACTAAGAAAAACAAAGCAACTTATAAATTTATCGAAAACTTGAACATAATTACATCAAAACTTAACTATCTTATCAAAACTTGTAAGTATTAAAATCCCTTAAACATAACCAAAGTATCTAAACTTATCAACAATTCTTCCATTTTTAAAACGAAAACATTTCATTCATTAACCCGTCGTTCCGTCACTCAATCACTCTCCAACAAAACCTTTCAACTTCACAAACTCAAACTAAAGCGAAAACATGAACATAATTACATCAAAACTTAACTAGTAAGTATTAAAATCCCTTGAACATAACCAAATTATCTAAACTTCTCAACATTTCATCCATTTTCAAAACGAAATATTAAAATCCTTTAAACATACCAAATTATCTAAACTTATCAATAATTCTTCCATTTTCAAAACGAAACCTTCCATTTTCAAAACCAAGTTTTAAAATCCTTTTTAAACCTAACCAAATTAGCTAAAACTTAAATCTCATCACAACAACCACTCTTTCAATTCATGTACATTCAGCTAGAGCTATAGTTCTCTACAAAAAAATAAAAAATAAATAAAAACAAGCTCAAAATGCTTAAGCAATAAGAGTACCTCTCAATTGTTGAATCCTTCTCCAAAAGGCAATTACAAAAACTCACTTACTAACCAAACTTTACCTAAATGTACTCGACCTACTAACCACAAACTTTACAAAATTTTATAAAGTGCACAAAAATTCACTTAAACATAAATCCAGCCTATCGTAAGTCTCCCATGACCCTCTCCATAAACTCACAACCAATAATACTTTTAAACTCCGAACTAATCATTCATATTGCATACAAATATGAAATGTACTCAACCTAATATATCTCATAGTCATAGATCAACACCACAAAGTTTACCTAAATGTACTCGACCTACTAACCACAAACTTAATCCATACAATATTTTGCTACCATAGCTGCAGGATAGCAAAATCTATTCGGTTTTATTACGAGAGGGAGATAGTTCATACCTCGTTTGATGTTTATGGTCCTGAACTCATTCCTTTAACGTATCATGATTGAGTGCCCAACACCATCTTAGTTATCTGTGTATCAAGTAGTTCTTCTTAATATCAATATCAATCTCATAATCAAATCCTAAACATTAAAAAAAAATATCAAACTCATAATCAAATCCCTAAATTGTATCCTCTTCATTTCAAGTTCTTCTTAATTTCAAGTTCTTCTTCCCTTCCAGTTCTTCTTCATAAACATTTGAAGTTCTTCTCAATCAACAAAATTAATCAAGAACAAATCAGAACTCATCTCACTTGGACCAAGACCGTAATAAGACACTCACTTTATAGTAATGATATAAACTAGAGCGATCATGAAGAGGTAACAAAAACTATAATATCCCTAACATCTTAGACAATTCGAACAAGTAATTCGGTTGTTGTAAGCATAAACTCCTCGGACCCATGAGAGAATTATCAAAAACTTGATATTCAGTTAAGCAACTATTAGATACACAACTCATTTGACCAAAAACTTGTTTGTAAGTTCCCAAACAGAATAATCATAAGTAAAACTAAGATTAGTTTAACATTTTGTAGCTAGCATTCACAAATTAAGCCCTAAAAAGTAAACCCTAACAACAACTTAATTGAAATAGCATTAGAAAAGGGAAATAATCATTGAAGAACACATCTAGCAAAGAACAAAAAAATGTATATCGAGGGAATACCGTATTTGAGAGAAGACAAACACTCGTAGGAGAACAAAAAAAAGTAGACGGCGCCGACGGTAGTGGAAAGGAGGGAGGAGACGGCGGAGGCGGTAATGGAGAGACGGAGGAGACGACGACGACGGTATTGTGGAAATGAGGGAGGAGCCGGCGCCGAAGGGCGCTTTCATTTGAGGGAGAGGGGGCGATTTTTGGGCGCTTAGGGCAGAGAAAAATGAAGAAGAAGACAGAGAACAAATGAAGAAGAAGAAATCGGGGCACAGGGTTTTTTTATTTTCAGACCTTTACCGACGCGTTATCAAACGCGTCGGCAACAGCCTTATTTACCGACGCCGTTTATTACCGCGTCGGCAATTGTCATTATGTACCGACGCCTTTATGGACCGCGTCGGTATATTTACATAATTAATTATTCATTATTAATATTTACCGACGCAGTCCAAAAAGGCGTCGGTAAAGGTCGCCAATTGTCGACGGGGTTATGGACCGCGTGGGCAATTGATTACATTTGCCGACGCCATGTTTGACCGCGTCGGTAATAGTTATATTTACCGACGCGGTCCAAAAGTGCGTCGGTAAAGATCGGCAATTGCCGACGGGGTTATGGACCGCGTGGGCAATTGATTACATTTGCCGACGCGAAGTTTGACCGCGTCGGTAATAGTTGCATTTGCCGACGCAATGTTCGACCACGTCGGTAAATATAACTTTTACCGACGCGGTCCCTTAGACGTCGGCAATGCTTACAATTACCGACGTAATGTACAGCGTCGGTAATTGTTGGCGTCGGTAAAGCCATTATTTGTTGTAGTGGATGTTAATTGTCCCTAACAAGGGGTATCAGAGTCATGCCCCTTACCTAATCAGTGTCGGTGTGCCTCGATGACATAATCATGGTTGATCTCGTGGTCGAACTTAATTATCCGACAGGGGTATGCTTTCATGAAGAGTGGCCTGGTTAAAGGTGATAATGTTCGAGTTTAAATACGGATAGATGACTATTTGAGGAGAGGCTTTGTGATCCTTCGTTTGAGGGGATGCCACATTGGTTAGGAAAGGGGAAGATCTTGGGTATATAAGTAAGGGACAACATCTCCCTTATAACGAGGCCTTTTGGGTGACCAAAATCAAAGTCGGTCATGCCCAAAGTGGACAATATCATTACAATGTGAATGTTAGTTGTCCCTAACAGGGTGTAAAATAATTTTTGTCCAAAAATTAAAGTTGAAAAGTAAATAAGCGTCAAATGTTGATTTGTCTAGTAATGAGTTCAAATCATAAATTAATCATACACTTAAATTCAAAGTTTACAAAAAAAAAAAAAAAAATATATCAAATTAAATGTGTACCTATGAAGATAGTTCAATTGATATAATGTATGAACTATTGACTAAGAAGTCAGACGTTCGAATACTCCACCCTACGTTGTGAAAAAAAATATATCAAATCAAATTTTATAAAGTTAATCGATGTCTATGAGATAAGTCTCGATGAACTTAAATTGATAAGGACAATCACGAATTATAAAAACAATCCCTCATATATTTAGACCTTTTATTGATGGTATCTTATAAAGGTATTCATTTTAGATATCATAAACAGTACTTATTTTTGACATTATTTGGCATGTAAGTATATGGTTTTGTGGTTTACATGAATTGTTTCAAATCTTTTTACTCGTGGGGTGGGGACTGTGGATGTCACATTCGAACCCACTCGAGAATATAAAACTTTATTCTAAGAATTGATTTACTTCATTCAAACATTGAACTATGTACGGAGCCAATCAATGAGCATATCAATATCCATTAGAATCTTAATTAACCAAATGGATGGTGCAAACTGCAAGTAACATATAATGGATAAGAAGAAGGGCCAATTTTGATGGGTGATGTTAGGCTGTGGGTTTCTGTCAACCGCAGGTGGGGTTAGCAAGAGGGAGAGAAGAAAATAAATGGGTTGAATTAATAATAGGGCATAATTCAATGAAGAATGGGTTTGGATGTTTAGAAAAAGCAAATTGGCCTTAATAATAATAATGGTGGGTCTTTCAATGGAAACTCACTCTAACAAGTCAGTGGCTCATAAAGTTCTTCTTTTTTCTTTCTCATTTCTACGTGTTCGTGTTGGATTAATCACAAGAAACAGCGGTCTAATTCTACAACATTTAATTTAATTGTTAAAAAAATTAATTCTCTTGAGTAGGTGTTGGGAGTGCGACCAAATTCCTATATTAGTTGGAACAGAGAAAGATCATGGATATATAAGGAGTGACAACATTGTTATGAGGTCTTTTAGGTAGAACCAACAACAAAGTGACGAGAGTTTAGACTCAAAGTGAACAATATCATACTAATGTGAAGATATGTGGAGTTACGTTGTTCC
Source organism: Herpetospermum pedunculosum (assembly GCA_028017165.1). Taxonomy (NCBI): domain Eukaryota; kingdom Viridiplantae; phylum Streptophyta; class Magnoliopsida; order Cucurbitales; family Cucurbitaceae; genus Herpetospermum; species Herpetospermum pedunculosum. Next base: position 4,504,320 of record CM051530.1, read on the forward strand.
TAGCAAGTGTATCAGAGTCATGCCTCTAAATTAGTCGTGTCGGTAGAATCATCGAGTGCCGAACAAAAATATAATGAGTCTGGTAAGCCTCAAAGACGTAATCATTGGGTGGAGATCCATGGTCGAGCTCTATCGAACTGACAGTGTGCTCCGATAAAGGAGTTGACCTAGATAAGAGCTAGACAAATATATGACTATTTAGGAGTGCGACTAAAGTCCTACCTTTGTTAGGAGTGAGAAATATCATAGGTATATAAGGAGAGACAACATTCTCTATTGATATGAGACATTTTGGAACCAAGCAAAGCTATCCGGGTTTAGGCTCAAAGTGGACAATATCATCCTTTTAGGAGGGCTTTAATAGTCTCAAGGTAATTGAACACATTCTTTTTAGGAGAGTTTTAATAGTCTGAAAGTTGACCGTGACTACTGGATCAACTCTTGATGATTGGAAGAGATAAATTACAAAAATATTTTAATTTTGTATAGAATGGATTAAGAAAAAATAAATTTTATGATCTACATTGGAACAAACCGGATTAGGTTTTTTTTTTGAAGGATAATCTTAGGGCAGCCAGACAATGTGTAAACTTTGAATTATCATTCTGATTCATAAAATCCTCTTCTTCTTCTTTCTTTTTTTCTTTGTTTGTACGGATTTTCTGAATTTTTTATTAGATGTGATATGTGGCTTCTAAGGCTGATAAGAGATCAATGCTTGTCCCCCTTGCTTGCCTTCTCTATTCTTTTTTTTTCTTCTTCGGTTTAATCATGATGGTTTTTGTCTTTTGGTGACCTATCCGATTTCATAACATATTTCTCTATCCAAATTTTCTTCTCCTTCCTTATTATTATTATTATTTATTAGTTAAGTTATAAGTTTAGTCTATTAATTTTAAGGTTTGAAACCTGAAGTTTCAAAATTATAAATTTATTATTTCATCTTTCAAATTTTTTAAATTTTAAATTTATAATCTTAGGGAATGTTTGGGGCGCATGGTGGATTATTATAGTTTGTGGGTTATAATAGTGTGTGTTTGGGGTGCAAGGTTGTATAGTCTAGATTTAGTAAGTCTGGAATGCAGAGTTGTTTAGTCTGAGTTTAGGAAGTCTGTGTTTAGAATATGATAGCTCACAAAATGAGCTATCTTTATAGTTTTTTTATCGCTAGTTGACCGTGTAAATGAGCATTTTAATGTTGATTATCTTTTATCTTATAAGAATTGAGCCATTGGAGCTAAATGGAGCTAAATGGAGCATTATTGAGGATTAGGATGAGAAGTGATCCAAATTGGGTGATTGGAGATGAAGTCCAAACCAGAATTCCCGAGGGCAGAGCGTCTCGACGCTGCCTCAAGCATCTCGACGCTTGAATAATGTTTTCAAGCCAAGAATCCCGCAGCAGTAGCGTCGAGACGCTACGGAATGTCTTCCAGCGTAATTTCCGTTCGTAGCGTCGAGACACTGTGCCTAGCGTCTCGACGCTGGCTTTCCAAATTGGGAAGATATTATTTTCGGGACAGCGTTGAGACGCTGCCCCTAGGGTCTCGACGCTGTCATGATTTTCACTATAAATAGACCCTTTTCCAGACGACCTAAGGACGAATTTTCAGAGAGAAAAAACCTTATTTTCGAGATTGTTACACTTGGGAGAGTAGAAGAACGAGGCTTGAAGCGGAGGAAGAGATTTCGAAGCAAAGGCTCGTAGACCAGACGTCGGGAACGGAAAACGGCACGACATTAAGTTTATTTCTCCCTTGTCTTAGAACATTGTTTATAGATTTCTTATTGTTTAAGATGTTTTTAGTATTGAACATGTGTAGCTAAACTTATTATCTTGGGGATTGATGTAGCATTTTAGTTTTGATGTTTTAATTAATTGAATGTTTAGATTGATTGCTTATTGTCCATTCGTGCTTTTACTTTCTTAATGCTTATAATCTTTTGGCCAAGGATTGAATGTCTTCATGGTTTAAATTATGCTTGAAAGAAAATAATTTAGACTAGATCTTAATTGCATGACTAAGAATAGTTCTAACATCGGAATGATTAGGCTATCTTAGAAGTTGTTTTAAAGAAGAGTTTTTAATGTCTTGCATGTCTTTAAAAACTAGATTGAACAATTAGTTTTATTACATTGCATGAGACCAATTGCGCTCGTAAGAGTCAATTGTTATTTTTGTTCTTCTAGACTTATGGAAATTTGCATGAATAATCTAGGCATTTGATTGATTGAAGCGTCAATCTAATTGGTGAAATCACATCCCTAAGATACTTCTCTCGTGATTTGTTTAATTCGTCACTTTATTGTTTGTTTTTGAAATTGTTGTCACAACCCACTTTGCATCTTATTTCTCTAGATAAAATTAAACACTATTATTCGGGGTACTTAAGTAAGCTAGAAATCCAATCCTGAGGACGATATTCATAATTATTTACATTTTATTACTTGACCTGTACACTTGCGGTTTTGCACTGCATTAAAAGTGCGCAACAGAATACATTTTTTTTTTAACACGGAGTTTGAAATATGTGTTTATGATAGTTTATTTTTTTTCTACAATTTTTTGTTGTATTGTATAGTTAAATGTATATTACATATTAATTTTTTAAAAGTTAAAAAAATAAATATTATTTAGGAAATTACAAATAATCTACCCGAGAGGCTTAATTTGGGAAGAAATAGAAGATAAGGAATCGTGAGATGATGAAGACAAAGAGAGAGGAAAAATCGATAAATTAGGTTAAACAAAGAAAAAAAAATAAAGAGAAGAAAAATTGATAAATTGGGTGGGCAAAAAAATCCACCAACGAAGTGAAAAAAAAAAAAAAAAAAAAAAACTGTAGCAAGTTGGGGGTTATACTACCCCAACCCGGGTTTAATAACTCGGTGCCCCAAACGTGGGGTGAGTTATTTAAACCCACCCCACCCCACCCATGTTGATGGCCCAAACAACCCCTTAGTAGCTATTAGACACAAAATTAAAATTTTAAAATTTTAATAGACATAGAATTTAAATTTATATTTAATAAATCAATTAATTTCTAATTTTTTTAAATTTGTCAAGAATGTATGAGATACAAAATTGATAGTTGGGGGTGTTGGGTGGAAGGAGTTGTTGGAGAAGGGGTTGGGAGAGAAGTTAACTCTCTGTTTGGCCCACACACTTATTAAACTCGGATAAAAAATATCAACTCCCCACACTTCTACATTACTTACTATTCAAGTCTGTCCCGTTTTTCAAGGCAACACATTTCTCTCTTTTTCTCTCTCTTCCTCCCCACGGTATTTTTAATTATTTAAAAAAAACGCAATTTAAACCAAATGTGTAAGAGAACTAAAAATGCAATTCAACCTATTTTTATTATTTTAAATATAAATTAGATTGTTCAATCAAAATTGATACTTAAACCAAAGTCGAAATGTAGTATTCTTACAATGGACAGAAATAAAATATCAAGTTATTTGGATCCGTTACAGGATTAAAATCTTTCAAATTCAAACGTAATATTTAACTCATTATTGTACAACTCTCTTTTATTTCAAAACTATCCAAATAAAATGAATAATTAATGTGAGTGATATTGAAAAAAGAATGTGAAGTATTGTGGTCAAAATTATTTTTATTCTCTTCAAAGAAATTTAAAGAAATTTGTGAAGGATACATAAAATAAAATATAAAAATCGCATTCTTAAAATTTATTGGAAGAAGTCCTTAATAATGAAAATATGGAAAATTATAGAAAAAATTGTACAAAAAAATAGCTAAAATAAACTGTCATTGCTGAGATACTGGTTTTCGGGTGTAGTGGATTCAGATGGATGACGAGTTTAAGAGGGTGAAGACGGAGAAAGATGTGTTTGACACATAGGCGAGGGTATTATACTTATGTGTTGTTCTTTTTTTTTTCGAGTTTGTAAAATATACCTACATTAATAAAATCAAAAAAATCTCAATCTTATAATTCATAAAATTAAAGATGAATCCTACCAAAAAAAAAAAAAAATGAATATATATTTTTGATAATCAATATGAAAAAAATGATGTGAAATATTGTTCTCAAAATTATTCTTGTTGTTTCAAAGAAATTTGTAAATGATAGATAAAATAAAAATAAAAAAATTCATCATTTTTAGAATTTATTGGAATTTGGAGAAATCCTTACTAAGAAAATTCAAGTCTGTCCCGTTTTTCAAGGCAACACATTTCTCTCTTTTTCTCTCTCTTCCTCCCCACGGTATTTTTAATTATTTAAAAAAAACGCAATTTAAACCAAATGTGTAAGAGAACTAAAAATGCAATTCAACCTATTTTTATTATTTTAAATATAAATTAGATTGTTCAATCAAAATTGATACTTAAACCAAAGTCGAAATGTAGTATTCTTACAATGGACAGAAATAAAATATCAAGTTATTTGGATCCGTTACAGGATTAAAATCTTTCAAATTCAAACGTAATATTTAACTCATTATTGTACAACTCTCTTTTATTTCAAAACTATCCAAATAAAATGAATAATTAATGTGAGTGATATTGAAAAAAGAATGTGAAGTATTGTGGTCAAAATTATTTTTGTTCTCTTCAAAGAAATTTAAAGAAATTTGTGAAGGATACATAAAATAAAATATAAAAATCGCATTCTTAAAATTTATTGGAAGAAGTCCTTAATAATGAAAATATGGAAAATTATAGGAAAAATTGTACAAAAAAATAGCTAAAATAAACTGTCATTGCTGAGATACTGGTTTTAGTGTAGTGGATTCAGATGGATGACGAGTTTAAGAGGGTGAAGACGGAGAAAGATGTGTTTGACACATAGCTTTTTTTTCGAGTTTGTAAAATATACCTACATTAATAAAAACAAAAAAATCTCAATCTTAGAATTCATAAAATTAAAGATGAATCCTACCAAAAAAAAAAAAAAAAATGAATATATATTTTTGATAATTAATATGAAAAAAATGATGTGAAATATTGTTCTCAAAATTATTCTTGTTGTTTCAAAGAAATTTGTAAATGATAGATAAAATAAAAATAAAAAAATTCATCATTTTTAGAATTTATTGGAATTTTATTGGAATTTGGAGAAGTCCTTACTAAGAAAATTTGAAAGTTTGTAGAAAATAATGGTGCAGAAGAAAAAAGCAGCTAAAATAAACTCAAACTTCAAAATTCCAGGTTCAACAACTCTCTACTCCAAATACACCACAAAGTTCAGAACTCCAGACTAAATAACTCCCTGTCCCAAATGTCCCAAACACACAAACTTCATAACTCTCCAGACTAAACAACTTCGACTCTTTTAGGTCAAACGCCTAAATGGACACAAACTTCCAATTTCAACTTTTTCAATTTATTTATTTATTTATTTATTCACAATATTGCAACTCAAACCAATTAGATGTCTCCATTATTTATATTAATGATTTATTTTGAAGGATAACAAGTATAAGATTTATATTTGGTTAATCTCTCAAATTTGTCTAATTAACTACCAAATCATGTCACCTATATCAAATTTCAAGAAATGGGGTTGTCATATATGCACGTAATGTAAAATATTTGCCTAGTAGGAATTCACTATATATACAACATAATCTTCCATCATGATTCGAATAATTAATTGGAAAATATTCCACGTGTAATATATTTAGAAATATTGCTGGAGTACTAAAAGAATATGAAAACTTATATATACAAGCTGAATGGTCCTAATCCTACATGAAAAAAATAGAAAAATACAACTTTGTAAAAATGTTACTTTTTATTCATTATTTTATTTGTGGAAAATAGAACATTATTATGGAGGGATTCTAAACTACATATTATTCATTACTTAAAATTTTCAATTAAATAATTTAACTATATGCAATTCGAATGGTCCTAAGCCTATATGATAAAAATATATGATTATTTTTTAGAATAGTGAAAGCTATAATAAAAATATAGTGGTAACCCTGCAAAGATGCTCCAACCATCTAGACCCTAAATTAGAGAGGTTGGGAGCTTCATGAAGTGACTATAAAAAACGCAAAAATAGTAAATAATCTTATAAATATTTTTAAAATAGTGTAAAATATTTAAAAATATAACATTTTTTTAAAAAATATATAAATATGATAATTTCTATCATTGATAGTTTATTGCGGATAGTAGTCTATCACCTAGATTTTTTATAGAATTTTGTTAGTGACTATCACTATAGTAAGTTTTATACGCGGGTGAAATTTACGTTTTAATAATTTTAAAACCATGGAATTCAACACTATTGTGATCTTTAAAGATGAAAAATATGAAATTCGAGCATGGATAATCGAATATGTGGCCCTTCCTTGATTAGAAGTCTCTTGCAATTCTAATAGGTTTATCTTTAATTAAAAGAATGAAGAATTTACACATCGAGTCAATATAATTATAATAAGTTTAAAGATTTAATCAAAATGTTAGGAATTTACATGTCGAGTCAAATCTTCTTCAAAGGATTAATATGATAAATGAAGATAACAATGTTTTTAAATAAGGTAAGCGTTTGGAGATGACGAGTATATTTTTTTTAATCTAATTTTTCTATCACGAATTTGTTAAAATTTTGTCATAGATAAACGATAACAGTTCATCAGTGATAGTCACTGAATTTTTTGTCATATTTGTAAAATATTTTAAATTTTGTTACATTATTTTGGATATAATTGTAGTTATATAATTAAGTGGTTGAATACGTATATCTCATCTTAATTGAATGAATTAAGAGAAATAACGATGAGATTAATATTATGAAATCAATATTCTCTTTTAAAAGTTGAGTGATAAAATGATAAGGCGGTGTTGGATTGCAAAAAGTTAAATATTAAATAAATAAATAAAAAGTTAGAAAATAGGGAGAAAGGAAAACTATGACATTTTTTTTTTTTTTTTGAAAAGTAAATTATTGTCAATATTAATAAGAAAATGAAAATGGGGGGAAAATTAGTAAAGGCGAAAGAAAGAATATGGCTTTTGGGAAATATAAATTAATATGCTTTTTGAAAAATAAAAAAAATAAAAAATTCACATGGAAAAGACAGAAAAAAGGCAGAGATGAGTCAGCAGTCAGTTGTCACCACGTAGGCCAAAGATCTACTCAACTCAACCCATCAAATCTTTTCTTTTCTCATACCTCAATGTCAAAATCAACACCTAAGAATTTTAAAATTTAAATTTAAATTAAAATAATAATAATAATAATTTTTCAACTTTTTCTCATTATAAGTTATGTCTTCTTATAAGTGCCCCTTTTTCGGCATCTAAATCCACTTTTTTCCTTATACAAAATCTGCCTCTCTTTTTTTTCAACCCAATAAGAAAAAAAAAAAAAAAAAAAAAAATCTTTGTTTCTTCTTTATTTACTATATTACCCCTCTCTCCAATCTTATCCATTCACACAGCCATGTTTACATCATTCTCTTTACATTTTCTTTTTATTCTAATTTCTTCTTTATTAGTTATTGTGTAAAACCTTGAAGAAAAATAGTGACATGTGATCATGAAAGTACAAAATTATTATTTTAATTCTAAACTTTTAAAAATCTATTTTAATTCATCAGCTTTTAAAAACAATCATTTTAAATATTAGACTCTCAATTAGTGAAAACAAATGAAAATATAATTTTAAGTGTATTAATCTTTCAACGTACATATAAAACTACATAGGGTCTTATTGTTTTTCAACCTTCCTTAAGCTCTTTGGTTGGCACCATCAACACTACGTTGAGCATAATTGTCAAAAAAAAAAACATGTAATACTTTTGACTGAGCACTAGGACACTATAATTGTCTCTCTTACAATCATGTTTAGCAAAGAATATGAATGATTTTTCACATAAGAAGAGGACTTGTTGATCGCTAGAAAATGTCAAAAAAAAAAACATGCCTTTCACAAACTGAAGAGTCATCTATACAAAATTCTCCACCCACATAAGTAGGATATTGAGTGCCACAAAAGATTTAAATAAAATAATAATAATCGACCAAAATGACCAAAAATAGGATATTGTTAGCTCAAAATTGGTATGCATGATATGACAAATACAAAGTTGAAAGAATTTTTTTTTTTTAATTATTTAAAAAAATAAGTCACTCGTGATATTAAATTAACACCAAAAAGTACAATAATAAGTGTTGGATTACCAAGTGAAACCAAATTTCAACTTGAAACATGTCTATTCTTCTATTTGTACTATTATTTAAAATAAAAAAAAAAAAAAAAAAAAAAAAAGAACCAACTACAAATTGACAAGCAGACAAAAGGGATGTGGAAAATAACTCTAACAATTATCAAATCATCAAAACTTCACTAAAAGGAATTATAGTGAAAAGACACTAATAGCATTTCAATTTCCTTTCTTTTTTTTCCCCACAAAATCAAACCACCAATTACCTATGATTTCATATTGCCAAACACCAAACATGAAAAAATAAAAAATAAAAAGGTTTTTCATTTTCTCTAACAAACAAAATAATAATTATCCAACAAAACATAGCTTAATTAACATACAATTATGTGGTCAGAGGTTCAATCTCTTACCCCACATCAATTTTTTTTAGTATATTGGGACGAAGAATTTGAACCACAGACCTCTTGGTCATCAAGACATACATTGGGACGAAGAATTTGAACCACAGACCTCTTGGTCATCAAGACATACATATGTCCTCTGAACCATGCTCGATTTGCCTCTTATCCCACATCAATTAAATATCTTTGTAATAAAAAATAAATAAAACAATTGAGCCAAGATGATTCATATCAATTATTTATTCCGAGGCCTCAATCATTATGGATTAGCCCAATAATTAAACATCAAATTGTTAATTCAATTTTTTTAAAATCACAACTTAAAATTATCCTAACCAACTGTCTATCTAGTGAGAATAATTTGTAACATGGATTTGTTTTTATAAGATATATATAAAAAAAAATCAACACTTATTCTCAATCATATGGGCACAAATTACAAAAGAGTATAAATTATTGAGACCCCCACTTCTCACATATGCATTGGGATCCATGTGTTAAATCACAAACTTCCAATGCCTTTTCATTTGGGGTCCTTAGTGCCAAATTACACAAACCATATTAAAATCCCTCAAAATTAGTCATATCATATAACAAAAACATATATCAAAATTGCATTATATATATAACCAATCAACCATACAAAATGATGATGCAATATGGAATTTCATTATTTTAATAATAATGATGATAGATCTTTTAACATGTTAATTAGGATTGGATCCAAAATCATTTCCTAATAGATCTTGATTTTCTCTCCATAGTAAGAATTTTTCCTCTTTTTTTTACCTTTTAACTTCAGTCATTTACCCACCCATGACCATGAGAGCAAACAGTAAAAAAAAAGAGGAAAAAGAAAGTGAATTTTTTACCATTTTTATTTGTTTTCTTTTTCATCATCTTCTTCATCATCATCCTCTGTTTCTTTGCTGCAATCTTCTTCAATTTCAGACCCTTCTTTTGGACTATCCAAAGTTCTCTTCTCCTGTTCTTCTTCTTCTTCTTCCTCTAAACCCATTTCCTTTTTCCTCATTCCTCCATTTTTTTCATTCTTCTCTGCTCTTGATTTCAATGTCTCTAACAACTCTGCAACTGCTCTGTTTTTACAGCGACGGTTCTTGATCAGAAGCTCACTCACATCCGCCGGCGTCATCTTCGCCTTCTCGATAACCTCTTCAATTTCACTCAAAACACCACAATCGATTTCACCCTCTTCGTAATTCAAGTAATTCTTCAGAAGTATCTTCAATGCTGAAAAAGAACAGTAACTCATGAAAATGTGCATATCCATTCTCCCACTTCGTAACAATGCCGGATCGAGCTTCTCAATGTGATTCGTCGTGAATACGAAAATCCTCTCACTTCCACAGCAAGACCACAATCCATCGGTAAAATTCAGCAACCCAGAAAGCGTAATCGAACTGCCACCACCGCTATCGTCGCCAGTAATCGAACCGTACCCACCACCGCCGCCGCCACCGCATCGGAAATCAGGCAAATCGTAGTAGTTTCTCGGCCCGGAACTCTTCTTCTTTCGATCGGTGAGATTGATGGAGCAGTCAATATCCTCGATGACGATGATCGATTTGGAAGTTGTTTTCATGAGGAGTTTCCGGAGTTCAGAATTGTTGTGAACTTCAGTGAGTTCGAGATCGTAAATGTCGTAACCGAGGAAATTGGCCATGGCGGCGATCATACTGGATTTCCCAGTTCCGGGAGGGCCGTATAAGAGATAACCTCTTTTCCAGGCCCGGCCTGTCTGTTGGTAAAAACTTTGGCCGTTAGCGAAATCTCGAAGATCTTCCATAATCCGTTGCTTTTTGAGTGGGTCCATCGCCAATGTGTCAAAAGTACTCGGATGTTTAAACGGCACCGACTCCCATGGATGGCCTCTGGAATCCAACGACCCACCGCGCGAATTCGTATACAGAAGGCGCTCCTGATTTTTCCGGCGGATTTCCTCGGCTCTATCCATGAGGAAATCGAGATAGGAATCTAAAATGAGCGGCTTATCTTTCTTCTTCATCCGGAGAGTGAATCCCCTTTTCTCCTCGGGGAGAGGACGCCAGAGGTAACCCTGAGCTTGTCTTTGGGTGACGATGTGCTCCCATTGGACGGCGACGCCATTGAAGGAGTCGAGGATGCAGTCATTGTTGGCGAGGCCGAAGGTGATGGCACTGGAATTGAGGGCGCGCGTGAGGCTGAGTCGATTGCCGGAGATGGAGACGGAGGAGCTTAGGTAGAGCTGGACGGCGTTGTAGAGTTCGTTGGTGTTGACGCCGTCGATTTCGGTGATGTCGAAGAAGACGTAGGAGGAGAAGCAGCGGAAGAGTTGGTTGAAGAGTTTGAGGGCGGCGAAACGGAGCTCCGGCGGGAAGATGGATTGGAGGAGGGTTTGACAGAAGGCGAGAACGCCGAGAAGGGAGGCGAGAGAGGACCAGTATTCGTTCATGATGAGTGTGAAAGGTTGAAGAAGAGTTGAAGAAGAAGGGTAAATGGATATAGGGATTTTGCAGAAGGTTTTATAGAGGAAAAGGAAGGTGCAACAATGGAGGAGAGAGAAAGAGAGTGGGTGGAGGATGTGGGGAATTGGCTGGCAAAGAGAGGGAACTCGAACAAAGTACAGCAATGGAAGAGGGCAAAAACAAAAAGGGCTTTTGGAGTTTTGATCACACTTCGGGCCCCATTTTTTCTTTACTCATTTACACTCCAACTTTTTTTTTTCTTTTTTTTTTTAACTATACCACACATTATTATCATCATGAGGGTTTTGAATTAGTTTGCTAAAATCAACCCATAGCAAGGGGTTCTCTATACCATAGTTGAACGATAATTGACATATTTAGTAACGCTTGAGTATACAAATCTCTCTTTTCGGTAGCTTAATTATAAGAATTTCAAAGTTAATGGTGTTAATTTGGACACATATGTTCCGTGGCCTTTTAAAAAATTTCTTAACAAGCATGTGAGTGAAGACAGAGCATAATGAAATGACTTGTGGCCTCTCCACCAGAGTTGGGCACCGGGACCCTGGATGCGCGATCGGTTCCGACAGTCTTTTCTTCACCTTCTCTTCTCCGCATGATCCAGGCATTCAAGCTAGCAGATCAAATCATGGGACTCATCCCCAACATTGGGAGAGGCAAGTATTCACTCTCGTAAGCCGCTCAAGATAAATAAGTGACGTGATGGGGGTCGAACCATATGTCATATGTAGGAGGAGAATGTCAGGACGACTAGGTGCCAAATTTGGATTTCAAATTTTGGTCTTAGGGTGTTACAAATTTCAAATTTTGGTCTTAGGGTGTTACAAATTGTATTAGAGCATAATCTTTCACAGTACGATGTGGTTTAGGAAGAACCAAGATGGAAGTTGATGGGGCATGTGACACCCAAATAGAAAAAGATACATGAAATGAAATGACACCACATTTGAATGAGAAAAACTTTAAAGAATTTAATGTTACTATCTCTACTAAATGAATTGACACCACATTTGAATGAGAAATTTTTAAAAAAGTTTAATATTACTATCTTTTTCAATAACGTGCACATTTTCTTGCGTGTTTGACTATTGATATTATTTGAACTATGAACTTCAAAGAAAAGAGTATAATAAAGAAGACAAGATGATTAGAATAAAGAAAACAAAATTAAAGACGAATTATTACTTGATTATATATTTAACACCGTGTGTTTTAAATTTAAATTTGAATAATATGACAAGATAGGAATTTAAAAAAAAAAATCTCCAATTAACATCTTATGTCTTATCTCCATGACTTGATATTTGTAAATAAATAAATTAGAAAGTAGATATATGTGTAAATATTATAGTTAGAGAAGGTATTTGGTACTATTCGGGTTAAATGTAACAAAAGTTGAAGGAACAAAAATGTATTTTAATTTTCAGTGTTATAAATAAACATTTATGTCATCAACCAACATACTATAATTTTATCGAATAAATTTTATTATTAATATAAGATAGCTAATAAGTTAAAATATCAAATCAATTGTTAGCAAAACAAGCTTTTGTATATAATATTAAGACAGAATTCAGGAACCATACAGAAAAATCAAAATATTTATTAATAAATTCTATTCAAATATTATAATAGTTTAGTAATCCAATAATTGCAATAAGTTAAAAATAAATAATTCCTAAGAAATAAAAAATAAAACATTGAGCCATACAATGGATTAAAATAATGTTTTGTATGTATTAACACTTTTTTTTTCAAACCTAACTGAATGACATAAAATATTAACTAATGATCTATAAGTGAAATATTTAATTCTCCATCATGCATTAATTAAATACTTTTTAAAAAAAAATTAACCCTAAACTTATTCGGTTGTAATAATTTTAATTCTAAATTTTTAATTTCATCAAATTCAACCTCAAACTTGAATAAATGTTGCAATGTAGACTTTAAACTTTCAATTTCATTAAATTGTAAAGTTCAAACTTGCATAATTGTTGCAAATGTTGATCGTAGGTTAACTTTTGAACATGTTAAAAACACGAAATCTAATCTCCTTATTTATCCAACAAAAATTATCATAAACATAACAAATCACAAGTGATATCATATGCAAGTTTGAGTTCAATTTCATGAAATTCAAATTTTTTTGGTTAAAATTAATACAATCTACTAAATTTAAGGTCTAAATTTGTTTGTTTTTTTTTTTTTCATTACCTAGAGTGTTTAAATAATCAAAATATACCAAAATCGGGTGGAAAAGTTTAACAAACTTCCATTAAGTTCGCCATCAACGCCCTTTTAATTTTGAAATTAACATAAATTTGTTTTGATTAATATGGAGAAAATTCACGTATTATCATAAATTTATACATTGTTGCATAAAAATATAATTATAATAATATTGACTTTCAAACCTTTAAAAAAAGAAAAAATATTGACCTATAAAAATATTGTTCAATTGAATAATAAAACTTTTCTCAAGGTCTATCGTGGTCTTAGTTAATTCTCGAATAGCATCCAATTCCATATTTAATTTTTAATTAAATGTTGTAAATAGGAATATACCAACAAATTATATTGGTTCTATGATAAGTTGGTCTTTAAATATATTGATGAGTTCAGTGTGGCATAAAAATAAAAAAAATATAATAATATATTTAGCACACATTAAAATAATTATCATATACCAAATAGTAAATTAATGTCAAATCGAACCTAACTCAATTGACATATGTGCCTTTGACTTGGGTTCAATCCCCGCATTAATTAAACATCTCTACGGAAAAAAAAAAAAACAAATTAATATTTTCAATATCGACTATTAATTATATTCTTAAAATGAAGCGTAAAATAAAGGTAAATCCAATCATGTTCATGACCATATTTAAAAAAAAAAAATGTAACAGAAGTCAATTTAGAGTAAAATAATTAAAAATATAACATTTAAAAAAAAAATGCAAATATGACAATTTTTATCACTGATAGTAGTCTATTACCAAACTTTTTTTTTTTTTTTTTATAGAATTTTGTGAGTGACTATCACGGATAATAGTATATTAGTGATCGTCACTTATTTTTTTCTCCATATTTGTAAAATGTTTTAAATTTTGTTATATTTGCATTATTTCAGGCTTGATTGTTGTTTATGCAACTCATATTTTTAATTACTATATCTATTTCTATTGCTATCGTTGAAGTTTACCTTTACCACTGATATGAGTGTTTTGTTTTGTTTTTTTTAACAACATGTGGATGCACAAAATTAACTTTGACTCACACAATTGTTTATAAAAAAGAAAAAAAATTAACTATTAATTTTTATATATTTGAAACTCCAACAAAACATTAGATTTATGAGTAGTAATGAAATGGTGAAATTAAATATAGAAATGTAGGACTTGGATTTCCAACTATAATACAAAATCTATATGGCTTGTATTACACTTGGTTAAAAATCATTAATATATTGAAAATGTTCTTTGTGCACTAAGTCACTTTGGGAGAGAGAATGTTAGCTAAAGTTTTTTTTTATTTATTTTTATTTTTTAAAATTCTTTAAGGCCAGTGTAAGTTAGAGATTATATACAATAAATAATCAGCTCACTTTTGAAGCATTTGGGAAGGCTGAAGATTTAATCTTTACAAAGTCAAACGGGGTGTCTTTTGGCACCAATTATGTCTTAAACCATTTATTTAAAGCATTAATTTGGAATTTTGTCACTCTTCCTTACGCCCTTCTGAATTTTTATATCAATTAAAAGCATACGTTTTTTTACTTTTATTTGATAATATAAGATAGTGACATAATGTATGAATTATTGATAAGAGATTAGAGGTTCAATTACTCTACCCTATCATGTTGTAAAAAAACGCATTTTAATACACTCATTTTATGTTGATTGCTATTACATGACAACTATCAAATAAGAGAATCAAAATTTTTTTTTTTGTTAATCAAATAGTTACATATTTCTTATAATTGAATTTGGAGTAGTTATGAATGTTTCCAATTGTTTTTTTAGATTCTGTCACATGGAAAGTTATCCTTATGACCTTATGCGGATGAAATGCGGTTGACATAACAAATTCTTCATATACATAATATTTGTAAATTCAATATTTACAAATTGCTATAGACTTAATCTAAAAATTATTGTTTTATTAATAGTCTTAAGACGTGTTTTGAAGAAGAATTAATTGTCAGGTATAATTTTGAGGTGGCATAAATGATAAAACATTACAAAAAAAGAAAACAAAAAATACTTAATCAATATATAGGTTAATTTTGTTAAAAACAAGTTAATCAATATACAGCATTTTGTTTATTTTCCAAAAACTAAATTATATTACTAAACAATATTAAACAAAAACATTTTATAAAATCAACCATTCCTTCAAATATTGGTATCTAGAACTATAATAAGAAGTGAAGTCGAGTTGAAGATAGATTAATTAATCAATTAGTTAGAGAATGTCCTAGGTAAGAGAATCAAATAATTGTGTTTCAATTTTTAATATTTCAACATAAAGAAGGAAGAAAAAAAAAAAGATCAAATAATCAATATAATAAGAGAGTTATTAGAATGTAATTCCTACGATTTGATAAAACCTTATAGATAGTCCATACTTTAAAAGCGATTGATTAACGAATTAAGTATGTGGTAGTTAGCTACCATGTGACAAAAAAGTGATTGTTTGTATGGGTTAAGTAGTTGGTTGGATAAAAAACGAGTTGTCAATTTCTAAAGAAATCATGCTAAATTTTCAATTTCTACTATTTTTTAATCCAATCCACTACTTAATCCACATATAGCGGGCTTAAAACAAAAGTCCACTTCATTCAGACATGAATATCTAACTATCACATACTCAATGTATTTTTAAACTATTTATGAGATTTTATCAAACTCAAGGACACAATTCTAATATTTAAAATCATAAGGACGGGTCAAAGTGAGCATAGCTCTAATTTTATTACTTCTTATAAGATCGTTGGTTCAATTCTCCGTCCCGATATTTGGTATATTGAAACCAAAATTAAATTATAAGAAATCATCTAAACCAATTTTTTAATTTAATACAAAAAAGAAAAAAAAAAAACATATATAGAAACAAGATAATATATAAAATAAAATATTAGTTAAATTCATATATTTATTAAATAGAACGAATAGAAATAGAGAAATTATAGCAAATAGAAGCTAAAAGGGAATAATAATTATTTAAAAGAGGGTACGTCTAAAACGCCATGTGTGTGTTGGCGACCGAGACAGCCACGTGTAAGGCCCTAATCTGGTTGCCTTTGTTGTAAGCTTAATTAATTATAATTTAATTAAAAGAAATTAGGGTTAATTAAAACAAACAGTTAGGTACTATGGATTAAGATGAAGATTGATTAATTGGAAAGGTCCAACCAAACCACTACAGTGTTGCTACCCACGGTTCTTTTGCGTGCGATATTCTTCTTTTTAATTTAACCTAAGTTCCATTACCAATTTTAATTATTATTATTAATAACCAATGTGCTATTTAAATATTTTAATCTTGTGCCAACTTATTATATTTTTTTCTCTCTAACTTTTAAATATTTTATTTTTAAAAAACACCTGAGCATAGTTATTTAAAATCATTTATAGGATGAAATTTTGTTTACATGGACGATCTTTAAAAGCCTATTTATTAGGTCAAAAGTTGATTACTTACAAAAATGAGTTTATTCGGTCAATAAAACATGACAACAACTTAAAAACTTATTTTACAAAATTTAATTACTAAATTACAACAAACCCAATATATAATATTAAAGAATTTAAAAAGTAAAATGACAAGATAAGGCATACTATTGATCTAGATGTTAAATGTTCGAATCATCACCTCCACATGTTAAACTCAAAAGAGTTGATACCAAAATAACGTGAGTATGAAATGAAGAGACTTATAAACCTAAAATTATTACGAATTATTCGACTTACAAATTTAAGAGGTACATAACTTCAATTCTTAACATTGTGTGTAATAGATATTTAATTCTTGGATTTTTTTTTTTTTTTTTGAAGATACATGTAATTAATTAACTAGGAAAAAAATTCAAAGGATTACGAGATAAACAATCCAAAGAAAGTAAACTCAACAACCATAAGGTGGACAAACCACCCAATCACACGACCCAACATGGGTAAAAGCATGGCCGGCTAAACTATGAGCCACCTTATTCATAGATCGAGGAACAAAAACCAACCCTTTCACCATAAGAAAGAGCATCAACGCTCGAATTTCACCCAAAACAGTGCCTTGGGGGTAAATGAAAAAAATTATCATGAAGTGCCTTCACCACACTTTGAGCATCAAATTCTACCCAAAAACACGTGAGGTCCATGACGGCCGCCAATCTTGAAAGTGTTAATAGATCATAACTTGAGATATTTGCACAGATAACTCATCTCGAAGGTCTTATCATTTTTTGACCTCAGATCGAAAATATATATTTTTTGGCACTTTGCTGACATCATCAGCACGATAAACACGAATACAACTGCTAAGTAAAGGTATATAGTATCTTTAGCTAAACAAGATGGCACTAAGACCCTTAAAAGAAAATTATCCTTGCAAAAACTCGATCATATAAGGGTTCTACTTTTAAATATAAGAGACACAAGTCTCAAAGTTGAATAAGAATAAGAAAAGTTAATTGGTTAAACTCAAAATTGGGAAACAAAACATAGACAGAAGAGCCAATAGGCAGAAGCGCGTGAGAGAGAGAGAGAAATGTGGTTTATGCGTCTGGGAATGGATAACCTAACCACAGCAGTGTAAGTGTAGTGTAGAGTTGCAGCATTAGCTAATTACAGATTGCAGATTCTATCAATTTTATTTTTTGAATTTAATAAGAAAGAGAAGCTGAAGCTGAAGCTGAAGCTGACACACACAACACAACACCACAATATAACTGATTAGAATCAATCTCTATTATATTATGTCGTCACTTTTGTTTCTTCTGAGTTTAAATAATAATAATATTATTCACACAGAGCTCTGAGAAGTCAGACAGCTCTCTGTCCAAAGCAAAGATCCGAATCATTCATTTGGGTTCGGAGCCCTGACCCAAAATCCATCCAAAAAAATCTTTTTTTTTTTTTAAAATGCAAAAAAAGAGTATGGAAGAAGAAGTGTGAAATAGAACAGAGAAACCCTTTTTAGGGTTTAATTGTAAAAAGTAAAAAAGGCTTAGCTTTTACCCACCACACCACGTAAACCAATTCAATCAGATACACAAAATAACAAACCACACGTAAACCCACAAACAAACAGATGAAATGATAGCAAGAGGAGGGATACCAGGCGTTTTTTTTCTTTTCTTTTAATGTATTATTGAAAAAAACAAGAAGAATAGAGAATCTTTCTTCTGAATAACAAATAATGCATTCTCTCTCTATTAATGTTATTAGGAAGCAGAAGCAGAAGCAGAAGCAGAAGCAGGACAGAGCAGAGCAGTTGTGAATGGTCCTTCTTCCCTATTCTCTAGCTTCTTCCATACCTACACTGCACTACAACTACAACTACAACACACCCTCTCCTTTTCTCTCTCCAAACCCTTCATTCTCATATGTCTCCCTTTTATGAGAAGTTATTAGACTATGTTGGAATAATGTAAAACTTATATCCAATGGTTATTAGAAACGCTTAAATTTTGAATTCACTTTTTTATTTTACAACACGGGAAGGTGGAGAGGTGAATTCGAACTTGAGACATCTTGTTCATAGTTCATACATTATTCCTGTTGAAATATACTTATGTTTGTAGATTTTGAATTCATGTACTTGACAACCTTATATTCTAAAATAAAAGAACCAAGCAAAACCCAAAAATTGAGACTCATTAACTATTTTTATACTAAAAGTTGCTTTAAAAGAACTATATTAATCATTTCACTTATATACAATAATTTCAAATGTCCAAGCATCCTCAACCATACAAAATAACCAATATGAACTAACAATTTAGTGGTCAAGGTATCCATACTTTTTCTTAAACCCATATTCAAACTCCCACCTCAAAAAACGACTGAATTGTTTTAATTTTGGAATTAATCAATGAATTTCGACATATTTGAACCATGTGAAGTAAAATATTATTGGGTCTTCTTCATTTCGTGGGCAAACCGTTAAATAACAATATACTTTTTAATAATAAAAAAAATGCCATATATAATTTAACCCACCATACTATAAAGTTGGGAATGTCCATGAATGAAGCTGGAGACCAAGAAAAACAGCCATAGTGATGTGTCGAGGAGTGAACAATTATAGAGAGGAAGAAGCGAAAGAGGCCATTCAATGTTCACATTATTCCCGACACTATAAAATGAAATTTGAAAAATACAAGAATAATAATAATACAGAACCGAATGAAATTTCAAGAATTTGAAGAAACCTGAAGCTGGAGAGAACTGTCGGTCTCTTTAGCACTTATGCGATATCAAAATGAATGGCAAAATGGGCCTTGCAACCAAAATGTTGGTCCCTCAACACAATATCCTTTTTTTTTTTGTTACCAAAATTGGTTCCTCTAATCCTATTTATGCCTCGAAATAATATCTCATGAATACATGGAAGAAAATTTCCTCTTCCAAACACAATTTGAGAAATTCCATGATGAATATTTTGGGGAAAATCATAATGAGACCAAAGTTATGGATGTTCAATTCATTGAAATGATCTTGCTGGTTTCTTAGATCAAGGCTTCAGAGCAATGGCAAGGCCTACCTTGGGAGATGAATCAATAGCTTTCGAGTCGTATTCGGCCGACACAGTTACCAGGGATTTTGGCCTCCATTCTCGTTGGTAAAGCATAGCAACTTTTCCTTTATCGGAGAACCGTGTTTTTATAAGCGTAACTGGATCGAGAACATGAGAACTTCCGATGGTAAAGGAGTTTTCCAAGGTGGAGAACCTGTGAGTCATTTCAGCAGCTACCATAGTCTCGTTAAGGGGATTCAATGAATGAATATAAGATGCCTTCAGAGACTGTCCTTTGTCAGCTCTGCATTAACATTGATCAACTTTTAGTTCCAATGGCAAAAGCCAAATTCATGAGTTCCCAAGGATTAACTAGTTTGTTCACATACACTAGGAGAATCAATAAACAGAACTTACAGTATAAGAGCTGCAGAAAAGTCTGGCTTATTCAAGCTGATTCCAGCATTGTACTTTGTGAATGAAGCAGAAGTAGTATCAAATCCCACATCACCACCTAAACTCAAATTCTTACTACCAATTGCCGCTGAAAATTCCAAAAGTGGACTGGGGTGGAGACCAATACTGGAATCAATGGCTGCATGAGGATGGAAGTACTGAACATCCAGCTGCAATATGCAGTACACACATAAAGTCATTAGCATGAAAATTCCTGCTACCCCTTCCGTTTACAGTCAATAAATCAGATAATTCCAAGTACAGATCATATGCAGGATACTGTTGTGCTTCCCACAATTCCAAGATCTAACATTAAAAAGCTGCAACCATGTTGGCAGGGTAGCTATACCCCAGGTATTGTAGGATATGGTACTTTGAATCAATATGGTTCAGGACATATACACCTATAGCCACCTATAGCCATCGATTTCAGAAAAAGCATATTCCATGATACTCGTGTCAAGTTTTCCCAACATGTCCAAAGCACGTTTGGAAGTGAAAAATAAGAACACTATATCACACTAATTGAGTTTTTATAGACTGATACGTAAATGGAGCATTTCAATAATTACTCTGGGACTCAGGACACCAATGTTCTACTGGACCTCGTTACACCAGGACTACATGTAATGAAGGGCGTTTTCATCTAAAACCAATACTTTAGGCAACATTTCATAATCTTTATAGGTTTGGTTTTCATTTCCTAAAACACCAAATTGAAGAGTAACAATATTTATTAATAATGAAACAAAATACTTGCCCACTATTTATTTTTTGACACAAGTTTCAATTTGCATCGCTGCTTTTATAGTTAACTGGTTTATAACAATTGGTCAACTTTCAAATTATTTTAAAATATTTATTTCATGTAATAGTTAATTAACTAATTATTATATCTGAAAAGGACCAACTCATTATGTTTTGAAATTATAAGCATGGAGATGTAAAAACCTATTGTAGTCTAGGAGTTCATAGTGTTATAGAAGATACTGTTAATTTTCTTCATCTACATTATGGGAGATTGTCATTTTCTCAAATTTGAACATCCACAGTGATGATTTCTTTCTTTTGATTAAAAAAATATTCATACATTTCACGAACCTTGCCCGACTTGTGGTCAGGTATTCTGAAGCTTAACGTGGCCTTGGTAGTTGGTAAGATATCAGTCACAGTCACTTTTGTAGAAACCTGAAAAATGTTGAGTTCAGTAAAATATAGTTGCCTTTCGGCTTCGAACATAACAACTATTTTTCTTGAAAAGTATATCTAGGAAATTTAGCAAATTTAGCTCATAAAAGTTTATAAAATAGTCACAGGGACAGGATATTTTTCATTACATTTGAATACGTATCAATTTTCACATCCACTGTTGTCTTTCCACTCTTGTACAGGGTACTGATATCACCAATAAAAATTTGATCTCGCTTCAAACCTGTAGCAGTTAGTCCCTGCAATATGTAATTTAATTTGGGAAGATTAGACCAAATACAAGTTGGTTAAACAAAAGTTAAAATTGCATTTAGAAAGAAAGTCAACTCTTGTATACAAAAATATTATATTCCTTGGATTTTTTAGATGAATACTAATGAAAAGAAAACATCATATAGAACACTGCCATCCCCTCCGCTAGCGTAAAAGATCTAAAAGGTTAAATTGAAAAGAAGGAAAAATAAATTGAAATGGAGGAAAACAAAATAAATATAGAGGAATGAGAACAGATGGGCTAGAGGCCTATTTAGGAATGCCGTTCTAACATGTTTTCTGGCATAAATATTCAATTGGCACGTTATTTCCTGGATTTAGTTCTAAACAGAGAAAAAAAAGGCAAAAACATAATCTGACATGTCAAAGTGCTAAAGCAATTTTGTGAGAAGAAATTAGCAGTTAGGCCACAATAAACTAGTATTTTTTACATAAGATGCTCAGTTAACTTAATATCTATACATTTCAGATGCATAGGTGAAATCAGTAAACTACCATCAGCACAAACTCACAAAAAGAAGACATAGTCAAGTCAACCATAATAAAGACACTTCAACTTGAAAGTTACAAAGTTATGGAACATATGAATATCATTGGAAGAGTTAGACAGGATACTACATTTAAAGGATAAAAATATACGGGTACAAATAGGGAAGCCCATTTAATCACAAGAAAAAATCTAATGAATTTGAACCAATAATACCATTCCATCGGAGTTCGGTACCGACAGGGTAAACTTGTGATTGAAGTTGTAATCTTTAGTCAGGAGGTCTGCAAGGTCACCATCAAAGTGAAAGTAAGCTTTGGTATGTAAACTATGTCAAGCAAGACACAAGGATCTATGTTTCACATCAGATACAACTACAGCATATAATTATTATATTTTTAATTTTTTTTTTTATAAAAAACAGTTTTCACTTTGAAGAATGAAAGAATACACAAGGATATACAAAAAAAACAACCCATCAGCCAAAACAAAATCTAAACTAACCAAGCAAGAAAAAGAACCAATCCAAAATAAAAAGGCCTATATTTTTATTTTTTAAGAGAGAAACAGAAAAAAAGGCCTAATATTGATAATTACAAAACTCAAAACTCCCTAGAGACCAATGCCCAAAGAGGGACATTAAACCTAACAAGAGATTAAAGCATATAATTATGGCAAGTTGTACTTTTGACAATCTGTATATGAAGTAACTTTTAAAGAACAATATGTCCTCTTGGCCAGAGAGGAAAATAAACATGAAAACTTTGAAGCTAATATTTGTTGGTTCAGAACACATGGTATGGTGAGAGCTATTCCAATCTAGATGATGCAAAACACTTCAAAAGGGCAAAATTATCTTCCTCGTGACAAGAAAGCAAAAGTAATGGAGGATTTCTATGGATGTCGCTTCATTTAATATGCACAAAAGTTACAGACAGTGTCATAAAACAATGCACAAAGTCTGATAATTTTATATGTTTTTATTCTTATACAATGTACTAAAACACTACTCCCAGTAATATATAACAATGCAAATATCTTCCCACGCATTACTCAATCATCCACTCTGCCTATAAATAGTGTCCACCAACTGAAGTATCATCCACTTTCCATATCAGTATTTTTAAAAGAATGAGGATCATTACAGCGCAATAAAAGCATGAGTTGCAAAAAAACAAGGTTTTTTTCCCCCTCCTGTGATGCGCAACATAGAAAAATGCAAATAAAATTTAAATATATGAAAAGAAAGGTATTATGAATAATAAGATAATAAAAAGTTTAAGAAATTAGTGCTTTTAAAAGAGACTGAAGAGAAAATGAACCTTTTAAAGAATATTCCTTCGTTTCTTCCTAAAATATGTTTTATAAAAATAGAAAGGGGGCTTTAGGTGTGGGGTGCCTCAGCGCCCTTCATTAAGGGAACCTCGGGCGTGCTTTTTAAATCACTGTTCCATATATACATCAAAAGTCTTATTAGTTATTTATAACTCCAAACTGCAGACATAAATTGAAAGCAAACGTCTAAAACTAAAATCCATATAGACATTTCAATCAGTAGTATCACTATCACATAAAAGGTGTGAATTGTGTGATAGAGATTCTCAAAGCTGTAAACTGCATACTAAGAGACCTAGAGCCTATTCTGGGGCAATAAAGAAAATGTTATCTGAATATAGATCTTTGCACATTTGGCATCCCAATCATAGATATTTAAGCAGTTGTTCAGATAGCAGGTTTGGTATTTTTTAATTATTATCTTCAGAAATAATGTTTTTTAGTGTCATGACTCATGCGAGATGTTAAGAGCCACTAAAACATCTTTTTTGTGAATAGTATGAAAGGATACTCAAAGTCATTTAAACAAACCTCCTCTTAGGAAAAATAAAAAAATAAAGAAATAGAAACTAGTTGACTAAGCCTCTCAGATGCACTAGGAAAAATAGTTAAGGTATCTACCTCTGGCCTTCTTGCCAATATCTGAAAATGGTGCTGGAGAACTGCCCATGATTCCTCGGAATGGTCAAAGTTTAAAGTTCCTAGAAAACATATGTTAGGATACCAATACCAAGAAAACACAATGAAACACTAGATACTAAGCAATATCAAGGAAATACAATATAACAATAGCCATTCAAGAGGGCTATCTCTCACCAGAGTCCTATTATGGACAATCCACCAAAATCATTCACACCCTCTAAGATCCCTAACACATTCTATTTATAACCAAGGCACCCTTAGCGAATTACCACTATGCCCTTTACTAATAACATACTAAACTTCTCCAAATACCCCTAACAAGGGTTCTCACATTACCCCATTCTAAAAAGACACCTTGTCCTCAAGATGTGCTTACAAAACACAAATACAAAAAAAATGGGTAACGATCGAAAATTAACCCCCATTCTTAGCTTTGTGTGCAGCCAAGTATCATAAAACGTTTGAAGTTTCTTTATAATAGTGACACTTCCAAATACATTATTGGTCTTTTCTGAGATTTTGGAAAGCCATAATTGTTTTGTTTAAGCAATTCAAGGATGGATCATGCATCTAACATAAAAGTGCTGTAAGAACTTCCCTATAATGTTATTCCTTTGGTTTTCGTTTCTTTTCTCTTTTCGTTGTTTTTTGATGTTTTTCAGAACTTGATTTTATCGTGCTCCAGTTTGATCTTGAAAGATATCAACTAAATCGTCTGTGTATAGGTTTTGATCGAGGTTCGTTTGAGAGACGAGGAGCGTGTTGTTGAAAAGAAAGAGTCAATAGAGGATTCTAGATTTTCCAAGATTAGTGGATTTCATCCTTCAGTTGAATTTGTTCATTGGTGTTCTCTGTTAAAATGTTGAATATTGTTGTTTCCATCTCCATTACAAATTTTTGTTGTTATCTTATTCTTTGTAGAATCTTAAAGTACTATACCTCTATAAGGTAATTTGTGAGCCTGTAGATTGTGATGTGGTTATATTTGTATGTTCCATAATAAGAAAAATAGAGAAGTTGTGAGCTTCCGAGTTTGTTTGTTTGGTGGGATTTGAGATCTCCTTTTCTTGCTTTCATTGGTCTCATTCACCTACTAATTGTAAATTGAATATGGTATTACGGAACTTGAAGTTATTTTATGGCTTAGTTTTGAAATGTGTGCCTTGGCCACTTCTATTACATTACTGTATTTGATTTAATTTCTATTACATCTTATTACTCACATTCTGATCAAAACCTATACACAGACGACCACAGGCCAAATTTCAAAATGAAAGCAATGTTTAACAAATTCCTGCTAAGGAATGTTTAGCAAATAACTTAAAGACGAACTACAAGTATCAGTCATAATACTACATAGAAGAAATCTCTAATCCCTTCGGGCAGGGTATTTACTCAAAAGAGAAACGGATTGCAAAACCTAATCTGAGTCGAAGCCGCAAGAAAAGCATGCACATGATCCGCAAATAAATTAAAAAACATTCGATTGCAAACTTAAGAAGACGAGCCAGGAAGAGATGAACAGAAAACGAAGCATACCTGGTCGATGCCGCTAATCAGCGTTGAAAGTGAGCGATTCGTAGAGTCGACGACTTCGAACAACTGCGCTAGCTGCGAGAGTGCGAACAACGAAATGGAAAGAGGGGAGAAATGTAAATTGAGGAAATCGGGTCACGAGGAGATGTAACAGAGCCGCTCGCCGGCGGTGAATGAAACAGCAGAGAACGAGAGGGGGAGATGAAAATCGTGCCCTATTTCTTTCTTTTCTTTTGGTAAATTAAAATCCCAATGTTTACTCTCAGCGAAAAGTTTTAGACTTCGTTTGTATAAACTAATATGACTGAGTTATGTTAATTTTAGCACTATAAACTATTTCAATTTTTTTTTTTTTTTTTTTTTTTTTTTTTTTTTTTGTGATTTCTGTGACTATTCCGATCAGTTTAGTCCGACTTTACAATATTTGATCGTTGGCTAGATGACTTTATTAAACTCTTTCTTTTTAGGATTTTTAAAGTCTCAAAATCCTTTATGACCACTAGACCAACTTATTCATAATTTAACCTTCTTAATATTACTTATTACTTATTTCTATTAATTTACATATAATAAGAAGGCTATCGAAAAAAAAAAAAAAAAAATACATATAATAAGAATCATAAAACTGTTTAGATCTGTTAACAATTTGTTTTTTTATTTTTTGCTTTTTAAAATTAAGTTTATAAATACTACTTTCACTTATCATTTTCTTGGTTGAAAATTATTTTTATTACCTCAAAATGTGTCTTTAAAATTTTGATACCAAATTATAACTAATTTTTAATGTGTCTCGTTTGAGTTTAAAATTTTGATACCAAATTCTGATATCATGGTCCATCTCAAAATCAATTGATAATGATATCAAACGGATTTAGGAAATTAAGTCTATAAACACTACTATATTATTGAATTTCATCTCAAAATTAATTGATAATAATAGAAATAAATTATGTATTTTATAAAGTTTGTGATGTTCCTTCAATTTTTCAATGTGGGATGAAGATGGATTAGAAAATTATATTTGTAATAATAATTTTTATATAATTACATGTTTATGTTATTATTATTATTATTTTAGTTTAAAAACCTTTGACATTTAATTAAAAAAAAAAAACTTGACATTTTAATTGATAATATATATATATATATTTATTGGTTTGAATAAAACGAATGGAGTTATACTCCATAAATTTTATACAATTACATGTTTAACGTGGTATTGGGTCAGATGGCATGGGTGTGCTCAACTTTTTTTTTTTCATCAAAAAAAAAAAAAATTAAAAAAATAAATGATGCAGCGATTCTTGGTAAGATAGAAATGAGTTTATGGTAATTAGGAATTTCTTCCCAAAAGTGAGGAAAATACTCCTAATCTCATAATCTCAATGAAAAGTTTTTTTTTTTTTTTAAAAAAAGTCTCAATTAACAATCAAACTGTGCTATCTACTACCTTACAAGAAATAATAGAAAATGCAATTAAGTTCTAAATAGAAATACTCATTGTCATATTAATTAACTAAACTTAACAAGTTAACATAATTAATTAATCAAATAATATTAATTAAAACTAAGTGAAAACAAAATTAATTTATTCGTAATTGACAATGACATACACCACTTTTCATAAAGTCGAAGGTTCAATCTTCATCATCGTATTTGATGTATTAAAATAAAAAAAGATAAATTATATTTTTTGTCCTTAACGTTTGAATTTGGTAACATTTGAGTCTCTAAGGTTTAAAACTCAACATTTATTGTCCATGAAATTTATAATTGGTGCATTTTTTATCCCTCCATCAAATTTTCAGTTAAATCCTATCAGAAAGATGACGTGACAACTATTTTTTAATAAAAAAATATTTTAATTATTACAATTTAAAAAATATATATTAGTTATCTTCCTTCTCCCTCCCCTCAATCTTTCCTCTTCTTCCTCCAGTCACCTACCCATTGACAAAAAGTCGAGCCTCAATGAATTTGGGACAGCCTCCAATATCCAAGAACAAAGAATGTAGAGGAGAAGAAATGAGAGATTTTTTATTTTATTTTATTTTACTAATTTAAAATTTAAAAAATATTTATTAATAAAAAATAGTTAACACATCATCTTCCTGTTAAGTTTTATAAACCAAAAAAAAAAAAAAATTGAGGGAAGGACTAAAAAGCACCCAATGCAAACTTGGAAAACAAAAAATTATTGAATTTTAAACCCAAATACTACCAAACTTAAAATTAATAATAATAAAAAAAAATAATAAAAAAATAAAAAAAAACTAGTATTTTCTTCCAACATCACAAAAAACAGCGCATGCGTCATAAATTTCTACCATGCAGAGGACAACTTGCCTAATGCACCACATTGACACCCCTTAGGCTTCTACATTGTAGAGGCATATGATAATGACTATTCTAAGGTTTTCAAATTTTGCACAAGTTTGTCCAACTTGAAGCTATAATATTATTGGAATGATTATCGAAAGCCTTCAATCGAAAAGAAAAATATCGTTTTGAAAACAAACGTGAGCTTTATGTCATGTGTTACGACTTACGAGATTATCACATACGTAGTTTGGTCGACAATTTTCTCTATACTACTCGAAAAAGCAAATTTTGTGGAGCACACCTTCACTAATCACGCCTGATGTATCAAAGTCGTCGATGTTTGGCTAGAGGAACATCTCTATAGTCTGTTTAAGTCGTTATAAGTGAGTTTCCGTTCTTGCAATTTTGAAAAAAAAAATACTTTTACCAATTGACTTTGATTAATTTTGTTGATTTCAGATTATAAATAAGCAAGAAGACACGAGATAGAAATTTTCAAATGTAAGTTATGTTGTGGGTCACCTCGAGATGATGTCACACATGTGATGTCACCCTACCCCTAACAAGGTTCCTAGCATGACCCAAGAAGTCTAGGCAGAGGACAAGGTCGATTCGTCCCCCGACTAATCCGGTGGACTCACCAGCGTTTCGATCGAGTTGTGCGGCCTAAGTGTTGGGAGTCTGCTGACACCATCGCCCCCAATCACAAGCGGCGATAAGGCGATCTCCAGAAGTCAGTCGAGTATCAACATTTGCCCCCTCGCTATATTGAGGAGGCGTACGGTCCAAGCACGATCATCCCTTCCTACCCCTCTTATAAATATGAGCCTTCGTCTTTCACATTGAGTCACACAATTCACCGGACTTAAATTATACTTAAGCTCAAAACTCTATAGTTGAGTTAAGCATCAGAGTGTGTTGGACCTGACTCCACACTGGTGTAAATCACTCTTTCTTTTGCATGTAGTCAGATCATACTACTACGTGTCACATCTAAAATTCAACTAAAAGAAATTCGAAATCTTGTAGCAATAAATATATATATTAATTAAATTACAATCAAAACTGGTAGGAACCATTTTCAACAATCCTCGGTAATGCTAACCATTTTTTAATAACAATGGTTCCAAGATTATTTGCATATGATATGAAGAGTCAGCGGTTTTGCTTAGTTTGTGAAACAACTAAAATTAATTGCAAAGTGCAAAAGTGCCTAAATTACGAAACTTTTATTTGACCAAAGCACTTTCCCCATGTAAACGGTTCCAATACCACTTTTTCCTTTACTTTTTTTTTTTTAAAAAAAAACCCCACCAAATAACAATTTAAATATCACATTCTACAAATTAAATGGTATTTTTTTACAACACGAATTAAATGGTATGATACCTAATAAAAGTCAAAATTATGTTACGTTTGTAAAATAAAAAAATAAAATAATAAATTAAGAGTTGTAATATTTTTAAAAAATATATATTAAACTGTCGTATCTCTTTATCGTTTATTTTATTCATCAGTTTAAAAAATATAAGATTTTAAAAGATTTAATTCCTTATGATATTGAATTTGTTTTTTGCAACCGTAGATATTGAATTTGTTTAAAAAGAAAAACTATAACAAAGGGGAAATTATGTCGGTATAGCACAACATTCAATAGATTGTTAAGATTTTTTTTTTTTTTTTTAATCGAACATAGTTGAATTGATATAAAATTATGGACTCATCGTAGGTTAAGATAATTGGACAACCAAATCAATGAAAGTAGAATACAAAAACAATAAAAACTAGTAGGAACCATTTTCAACAATTCTCGTAATGCTAACCATTTTTAATACCAATACTTGCAACTTTAATTGCATAGGAAGGGTCAACGTTTTTGCTTAGTTTGTAAACAACTAATGTATGAATTTGGATAGAAATAATTTTAAAAATTAAATTTGATATTTTGTACCAAAATAATTTAAAATTATTGAAATTGATTTTTTTTTGTTTGGATACTTATAAAAAAAATAAAAGTAAAGTATAACATTTTATTGATGTCCTATAATTTTACTGTATCTCAATTATTTTGTTTCGTTAATTTATTTTGTTAAAATAAATAATAAAATAAATTATTTATTGATTTACATTTCTTCGGTGACCAATCCAAACAAAATATAAAATAAAAATTTAGGGAGACAAATTGAATAAATAAATAAAAGGAACCATAAATAAAGTACATATTATTCTAATTTTGAGGTTTCCCCCTCAAATGTTGTAAAACAAAGCAGAAGGTGGAAGATTTTTTGGGCTACTAAGGTTCTCCCAAAAGTCAAAATCTGCTGCTGTAAAGTTTACAACAACGTTATTCCTTGTAAGGTAAACCTTCTAAAGAAGGGGATTCAAACTGATAATTTATGTCTTTTTTGCAGAGAACCTGAGGAATCTGTTACACACATCTTCTGGCATTGTGAGGTATTGAGGGAAGTGTGGTTTTTTTGTTCCTCTCCTTACTTGGCTCGTTTGTGTGATAACAGGAATCATTGGACGATCCAGGAACACTGGGATTGGATCTTGGACCGTGGATCTCAAAAGGATGTGGAATGTACGATGATGCTGGTGTGGAGGATTTGGGAGGAAAGAAATCAATTGGTTTACAATAGCACAAGAGTGTTGGAGCTAAATGTGGTCTCCAACATTGTTAATTGCATTCTTCATCTCAAAGATTCTAAGCGGGGAGAATCAGAAGCTAGCGGTGGAAAGAGAAAATCATTTGCAAGTGTAGACGCGCATGACGAAGGTGCCCATGAGGGGTGGAGACCTCCACCCCGCAATATATGGAAGCTGAATGTGGATGCTTCCTTTAAAGTTGACTCTAGACGGGCTGGTCTCGGGTGGGTCGTTCGGGATCATCAAGGTTCTGTCAAACTAGCTGGTTGTCGATCTCTTGTTGGTCAGTTCGAGATTAAAATTTTAGAGTCTATGGCAATGGTAGAAGGATTAAAAGCGATCTCTTCCTACTCGTTTCCTGATAAGTGCCCGATCGTAGTTGAGACCGACTGTTTGGAGGTTTGTAACCTACTCAATGGCATTGGAGTTGATCTCACATCAGTTGTTTTTTTCATCCAAGAAATTTTAGACCTGAAAGAGGCTGCTGGAGTTCTTTCATTTGCTCATGTGAATCGGCAGGATAATGTCTGGGCTCATCAGATTGCTTATAAAGCTTCTGAGGCTTTGCTAACAGCTCAGTGGAGGATCCTGTTCCCTCGAGCTTTTACTCTTTTTGTGGGTTTGGTAGCTTCAGGGGCTCTGTTCCTGGTTGAGCTATGTTTATCCTTTTATCAAAAAAAAAAAAAAAAAAAAAGTACATATTATTCTCCTATAAATCAACAAATAAAAATAAAATGTTTAAGAATCCGAATAAAGCAAAAAAAAAAAAAAAAAAAAAACTAGTTAGAATAGAATTAAAAAGAATGAAATTAAAAAATATCAACGAGTGTAAGGATGTACAAATAAAAAAATAAAAAAAGAAGGAAAGAGAGATATTTGTGGGATTAAATTGAAAACATAATTTGTTAAGTTTGAAATTTTGTCGAATCCGACTAATTATTTGAAAATCTAGTTATTTAAAAATGATCTAAAAACAGACTAATATCATAAGAGTTGGAGCGGTTATTATAATCCGTGGTTATGATAGTTTATAATAATTGTGAATAATAAATAAAAATTAATTTAGTTATTTTTTACTAGTTCGTAGGTCAAATAAAGGTGTTTGTACACCAATTTAAAATTGAATGAACTGAGTTATTACAACATATTCAATGTTTGATCACCGAATTTTATAACTTACATTTAATAAATAAGTAGACTGATTTTAATAATATTTATTATTTGCCTACTAATAATTCATTAATTTAATAAATAATCATCCTGACATATTATTATAATTCATGAAATCCTCCCAAAATAGTGTTGTTTTTTATTGACCAAAGCACTTTCCACATGTAAATGCATCCGAGTGCTTCCAATACCACTTTTCCTTTACTTTCTTTTTTCTACTTCTCACGTTTTCCTACACTCATGCTTCATTTGCTTCTGCGAAGTTTCTGCCTTTTAATATGGAAAAAAGAATGCCTTAAAGAAACAACTAAATAACAATTTAAATATCTTCTACAAATTAAATGGTAAGATACCTAACAGATAGAAAAGTTTGGTATTATTATAATTTAATTTAGTGTGACGCATGAGCATATGAAAGTATAATTAAGAAACTTTTATAATTGAATTTTACCAATTTCCCAATGCTCCCTCTCTGCATCTCTTTCAAATGGAAGTTACGAAGCCCGACCGACGTCGTTTTGTTCTCTCTTCAATCTTCTTCATCTTCTTCCTCTGCGTTTTGGCCTCCATTAACGAAGCACGTTTCGACGCTCTCTTGAAGTTCGGCCGATGCTCCGTCGCCACTGCTTCTTCTTCCTTTACTTCCTCCCACGATAATCTCCTCCCTGTAAATTCTTCCTCTGCCTCCAACGATACCGATATTCGTATACTCATCGGCATTCTGACTCTTCCCGATCAGTACAATCGCCGCCACTTCCTCCGCCTTATTTACGGAACTCAATCCTTTTCCGGCGCTAAAATCGACGTCAAATTCGTCTTCTGCAATTTGACGAAAGAGGATCAGAAGATTCTCGTCGCATTGGAAATAATGCGGTACGACGACATCATAATCCTCAATTGCAAGGAGAACATGAACAAAGGCAAAACCTACACCTACTTCTCCAGCTTACCGGAGATCTTCAACAGCAGCGGCAGCGGCGGCGGCGGATCTAATCCGCCGTACCACTACGTGATGAAAACCGACGACGACACTTACATCAGGCTAAACAGCTT
This sequence comes from Herpetospermum pedunculosum, assembly GCA_028017165.1. Classification (NCBI taxonomy): domain Eukaryota; kingdom Viridiplantae; phylum Streptophyta; class Magnoliopsida; order Cucurbitales; family Cucurbitaceae; genus Herpetospermum; species Herpetospermum pedunculosum. The sequence goes on from CM051530.1 coordinate 4,537,236, forward strand.
GGTGGAATCACTCCGGCCACTTCCGAGAGAAGATCTGTACTACGGATATGTAATTCCTTGTCCGAGCATGGATCCGTTCGTGAATTACATGTCCGGAATGGGATACTTGATATCTTGGGACTTGGCGGAGTGGATCAGAGAATCGGAGATTCCTAAGGGGCATTTGGAAGGGCCAGAGGATAAAGTATTTGGAGAATGGATCAGAGATGGCCGTCGTGCGAAGAATCGATTCAATGCGAAGTGGTCGATGTACAATTATCCGGAGCCGCCGACGAGATGCACTCATGAGCTTTGGCCGGAGACGATCGCCGTTCATCTGTTGAAGAATCAGGAGAAATGGATTCGTACCTTGATGTATTTCAATGTCACTGCGAATTTGAAGCAATCGAAGTTGTACCATATTCCATAGGTGAATTCAATCAGCTGTTAATCTTAATTTTAATTTTTGCTTATTCTTTTCAAATTATACAGAAGAAGATTCTTCGGCGACTTATTGTAATTTATGGTTTTTTTTTTCACTAATGGATCAAAATATACCTTAAAATGAGGATGTATGCAAATGTTTTGATCATAATAATTGGTCCTACTTGTCAATGCGAGTGACATTAGGTTGTGCTCTTGAAGAAGTTGGTTCAATCCAGCATTAATTAAAATATTTGTCCAAAAAAAAAAAAAATTGGCCCTACTTACCATTAGTGAAGCCTAAAGTCCTAGGTTCAATTCTCATCCAATGTAAAAAAAAAAAAAAGACGAATCAGTGAATGCCCAATAAACTACGATCTCTACTATCACATAAGCAAGGCTGATAAGCCAATTTGAAAAGCAATCGGCCCAAACTGAAATTGAATCTTTGGACAAAGCCCAACCTCTGCAGTGTTGTCGGCCCAAAGAGAAATCAATTACTATTGATGATTCGATTCTCTATCTAGTTAAACTAAAAAACTATTTAGCACTACTTGTGATGAAAATGGTTACCAAGATTGTTTATTACCGTTCAATTTTTTTAGTGAAGAGTTCGATTTTTTCAAATGTTTGTGAAAGTGAGCATAACTTAAATCTCCATATCCCATTTCCGGTGTTAAGTGAGAAATTTCGGTCAATTTGTCGCTCATTAGACAAAATTAAAAACTAATAAAGCCCCGACCCCTGAGAACTCTATGAATAGAGAGTTCATCCGAAAATTTCATTAGACAAAATTGAAAACTAACAAAGCCCAAATTCAGATGTCTGGGTCCAAAAAGTCATTGATGTTCAAACTCCATGGAAATTCTATGAGTAGAGAGTTCATCCGAGAATAAGTTGTAAAGCACTCGAATAAATTGCACACCGAAGAGAGAGAATCAGTAATTCATTTACACGTACTAAATTGTTCAGAGTAAATTGCACAACTAAAAGAGAGATTTAGTAATTCATTTAGGTTTCTTGGTTTTCTTGTTTTTTTTTTTTGACAAAATGGGGGATTGAACCTCGATACATCATGCCAATTGTGGACTTTTTGGTTTTCTTGTTACACTAAGAATGTAATTTATTTTTTCTAGTCAATACTATTATTTTAATCATTAAACTCGACACCAACAAGAATATAGCTCAATGTTACTATGTATCCCTTAGTGATTGAGATCCTATGTTCAATTCCATATCCCCAACATGTTGTAAAAAAAAAAAAAAAAAAAATCATTAAGCTCGACCCTTTTTTTCTTAGATAGAAAACCTGGCCTTTGTAAGGATGAATAATACGCATAAGTGTAAATGTAAATATATATATATATATATATAGAGCAAAACTTAGTTGCTGGTACAAGTATTTTTTGCCGCCCAGCATGTGTCACAATTTAATTCACCTAAATTTATTATTTTTTAAAATAAAACATTAAGTTAGCTTTTAACGTGTTCTAATTGTTAAGTGTTTTTTTTTTATTTCTATTTTTTTTTCTTCTTTCTTTTCTTTTTCGAAGATTCAACTTTTTTTTATTTCTATTTTTTTTTATTTCTTTTCTTTTTCGAAGATTCAACCCCGCAGTTTGAATTTGAAGCGTCTTTTTTTTTCCTCTTTCTTCTTTCTTTTCTTTTTCAAAATTCTCCCTCAACAAGTTTGAATTTGAAGTACTTCTTTTTAGTTTTTTTTTTTTTTTTCGAAGCTAATCTCCCAGGTCGTTCGACGCAGGCAGAGGACAACGAATGTAAGAGTAAGAAAAAAAAAAAACAGCAGCAAAAGATGTTGAAACACTAGTGAGAAGAATAATACAAAATAGAATATTAAAGCTGCCTATAAAAGAAAAAGAAAAAAAAATGCTTCAAAAAACAAAAATTGAAAAGAAAGACGCTTCAAATTCAACACGTGAGGATGAATCTTCGAAAAACAAGAAGAAAAAAACAGAAATAAAAAAAAAACGCTTAACAATTGAAACGGAAGCTAACTGAATGTTTTATTTTTTTAAAAAAAATTTAATTTTGATGAATTAAATTGTAACACATGGGTGAGCTGCAAAAGATACTTGTAGCCCGACCTACAACTAAGTTTTGCTCATATATATATATATAACTTCCAACTCTCTTCTATTGGTTAAAAGAGTAAGAAAAAAAATACGGCTAAGTGTAATCTAAAAGAAATCTTCAAAATGTTTTTTTTTTTTTTTGGATTTCAAAATATTTATAACGAGATTGTGACTTCAATTTTTTATATGTTTGTACTAGGGATGGCAAAAAATTTCACGGGTCGAAAATCTCTAGTTTGATCGGATACGGGAATTTAATTCGGGTCTCCGACCTCGAACCCGCTCCGAATAGTTTTTATTATTATTTTTTAAAAAATATATATTATATTTATATAAAATAATAATATTTTATATATTCTTTTAAAAAAAAATTAAGTTACTGTAAATTTATATATATATTTGAATTAATTTCATAATATAATAATTCTTTTTTGATTAATTTTATAATAAAAATGTTAAATATTTTTTTTTATAATTAGTTTTAAATAAAAAATATTATTAATATCTTTATCAATATTTATTTAATTTATTTAAAAAAAATGTAAACGGGGAGTTTTTCTCCGCGGGATTCGATCTCCGAACGGAGATTCTTCGACCCCGACTTTTCGAAACAAGGAACGAGGCGGGGACGGGGATGAAAAATCTCTGCAGGACAGGGATGAAAAGTGCATCCCGACCCCGCCCTGTTGCTATCCCTAGTTTGTACCAATTTTTTTTTTTTTTTTTTTTTATGAAATATTTACTTAAATAACATAATATGTATATATAATTCTAAATATAACAATTGGCTCAGAAGTTCAATTATTATTTTTTTTTTAAAAAAAAAACAACAGAATCAAAATGCAATTCAAATTCAAATATAAGGTAAAATATAATAAACAAAAGTCAAATTTATGTTGCGTTTGTAAAATGAAATAAAAAACTATTAAATTTATGGAGAAATGGTAACAGATGTCAATTTAAAATAAGATAATTAAAAATATAGCATGTTTTTACAAAAAAAAAAAAAAAAAAAAAAAATGTGGATATGACAATTTCTATCGCTGATATCTTATGGATGATAGAAGATCACCTCAGCTTTTTATAGATTTTTGTCAGTGACTATCAGTAATATGATAAAGTTTATTAATGATAGAAACATATTTTTTTGCCATATTTACAAAAAAATTTGCTAAATTTATAATTAGTTTGGGCCTGATTGCTATTTGTGCAACCAGTCCAAATTTATGTTTGTTTCCTAATATTCTCATATTTCTCTTCATCATATTTATTTTATTAATCAAAACTAAGATCTCAAAAGATGGAATTGCACTAGTAATTAATTAATTATTATTATTATTATTATTATTTTTTTTTTAAGTAATTAGAACAACAAATGTGGAGTAAGAGGATTCAAACTTTCAATCCCAATTATTATTAAGTTATGGTCATGTTGGTCATGTTGTCCGTTTCTCTTAAAAATGAAAAATTATAACAAAAGACAAATTTTAGTTTTATAACTAAAAAAAGAAAACTGTAGCGGTGACTATTTCACTTTTCCTATTTACAAATGTGAAAAGAATTGCAATTATGACAAATTTGTATAGTTTATGAGCGATAAATTTCTATCACTAATAGATCATTTTTGGTGTATGAGTGATATACCTATATCTCTAATATTTAAGTTGAAGGCAGTAGTTACAATGTCTTATAACCGATTTTTTTTTTGAAATAGAAACACTTTTCGTTGCTCATTCAAAAAATTCAAAGAGTACCCGAGTTTGCATCCAAACATAAGACATACAATTTCCAAGGTGAGAAAAAACAGTCGATTCTCCCCGGCACAATTTGAAAAATCTAAACTTTTTTATTGTTGGTTCTAGGAACATAGCCGATCTTCTTAACATTTAATGAAGTCAGTAGAAAATTGATCACATCTACAATAGCCCTTTGAGGATAGGACCTTAAGGAAAAATCCTTAAGTGCTTTAACCAAACTCATTGAGTCAGAATCCACCCAAAGGTTACCGACTCCCAACACCGCCGCAAGCTACATCCCCGACAACAACGCTAGAGCTTTCGTCGAGAGGACGTCGAGCTTCAGTGGAATGAACTCTGTCTTCGCCACCACTAGCTGGCCACAGCCGTTGCGAATCGCCGCTCACAGCCCGACTTTGTAAGCAATAGGGCCGCATGAGACATCAACATTGAGCTTGATAAAGAGTTGGGCGTCAGAGGTTCCTACTTTGTTGTTGATCCCTCTATCATGCCAACAGGCCTAGCTCACTTCCAAGAGCTCCATCTTCGGAGAAGAAATGTCCTCTGCCAATCGCAAAAAGACTTCCCTGATAGTGATATGGGTCGAGGACAAGGTCCTCACATAAGGAACCAACTTCTCTCATGATCTCTTTGTCATTTTGAAAAGTAAGTAGGTATGTTCTCTCGTTTATCTATATTTCCCACATCTCCCACACCATGGTTGAATTGGGTTATGTCTTTGATTCAAATTGTTATTTGTGAGCAATATGTTATGAAATAGTTTGGTCGGGGTGGGCTGTTTTGCATATAGGAATCATACAGATCACATTCACATCTTCAGTACAGAACAACACTATCCAGCAGGGGTAATTCCATCTTCCATTTCTGTGATCAAATCACTAAACCTTCATGGTTGCAAACTCGGGTTGCACCAAAGTGATCAGTTTGAAGTTATGTTCTCTCGGAATCCATTGATCTTTATAAACTAAAGTGTCATTTCTCAAACCAGTTCTCTTCTAAAGCCCGAACTTTAAGAGACCTCAGCCCCAAACCAGACTTCTCCAGATATAAGAAGGTTTATACTCCAAAGATGTCTCTAAAACATTAGAAGAAGGGAAAATACTTCCTTTGAAAATGCGAGACACCATAGAGTTTGAGGGAGTTAGATCCTCCACACCTATTTAGTCTCATTAGAGCCCCATTGACCCCTTCTAAATTGCGGAAACCAAGACCCCCTTTTCTCTTTTTGAATGTACATTCGTACTTAATTCATTTAGTTTCCTAATTCATTCAGTGAATCTTCGAAAGAGAAGCGGACGATCCCAATCAGAATCTAACCATAAATCTTGTGAGGTCCGAAGGATTTGGACAAACGGACACACGACATAGTATAGGTGGATTTTTTTTTTTATTTTATTATTTTTTTATTTTTTTTATTTTAAGAATAACAAACAACATGACGTATTGAATGAATAATGAATAGAAATATTCCAATAGATCAAAATTGTACTCAACTTGCACATAATCATCCAATAATTGTTAACTTCAATAATTCCTCCAAACAACATGATTATGTTAATTAATAAACCCACCAATGCGACAAAGGATTTTTTTTCCTCATTCAATGTACATTACAAATAGACCGGTCAAATTAGATATATATATTTTTTTTTGAAAAAAAAAACCTTTGATTAATCAATAAATCAAATAAATACTATCGAAAGAATAAACATGTCAACATGAACATAGTCAACATGATGTTCTAATGATTAAAATGTCACATGTTCTATTCTCCTACCCATATGTGGTAAAAAAAATTAAATTATTGCACTATTTTGCATTATTCATGGACATTATTCACCAAAAAAAACATACAAGAATCGTTCAAAATTGAAAATGAATTTCCTTATCCCCACCGGCGATTTCATTTGGTTTGAATTTGTCATCCAATAATGAAAGCAAATGCGTGTTCTTCTTCTTGGGAGCCAAAAGATGAAAGCACACCATAATTGAATTGAATTTTACAGCAAAATTCAAAGACTCCAATTCAATCCCATTTGATTTTAGCTCCAAATTGAATCACCAACTGAAGGAATGAAGTCGAAATGAAATGAAATGAAATCAAGGAGAAATGATAAGCTGCTTAAAGCTATTCCCGCGGCAATATTGAAGCTCAAGCGAAACCTGGCGTTCAATCCTAAGCTGGCGGTAGAAATTAGAAATGAAAGCATCTGCTCGCTTGTCCACATCGTCTTCAGAAGCGTAGCTGGTTGTTCTTTGTAGCTGATCCCGCCCCGATCTCGACGAAACTGACTCATCTTCACATGATAAATATTGATCTTCGAAGCTACAATAGGCCTTCAATCCTGGCCGTTCGTTGAAGCTGAGCCGGAGACTTCTCGAAGAAGTCCGCCCCAACATCGCCGCCAAACGCCAGCTTTGGATGTTGAAGTTCATCATAAATTTCAGCTTCTTCACCGCCTTCCTCAGCCGACCCAATAAGCTAACCGCCGCCATTTAATTTCTTCGATCGCTTTGTTGTTGTTGTTTGAACGTTAAAATGATGGATAATTTTGGGGTATTTATAATAATGGTATTAGCCGCACCCAGCAATGGTGTGGATATTGGTGGGAAGTTTCTGTAGCAAATTTTGGAAACAAAGACAAAGCAATGCGTGTGGAACTCCAACACCGTGTTTTTTTTTTATGATCACAACTACGGTCAAAACTTTGATTCGGTCTTAATTTTATTTAAGGGTTTATGCTAAGTTTTTCAATTACCCATTTTACTCTTTAATTGCAGTTTTAATTCCACATCACAACTTTCACCAATTTTTATAAGAAATTAGGGTTCAACCCAGAAAAACTTTTTCTATATGAATTTGTAGTTGTGAAACTCAACTAAATACCGATAATTTGACAACCTGAGATTGCAACACTCAACAAATTAAAAGTGGTTGATCTATGTTAAAAAGTTAAAAGGATGATATTGAACAAAGTTGGTTTATGCAATTTTCTCTTTATTTTATTAATCAGTTTTATTATTATTCTTTTCATTATTGAAGATTCTAACGGATTTTTTTATGGACAGGAATTTTGTTATTTTTTATTTTTTTATTTATTATAAAAAATATGCTTGGAGAGTTTTGTTTATTAAAAATATTTTTGAACGGTAAAAAGTGTTTCAAAATGTTATGCAGTATTTTGGACCTTCAAATTCTTTTCTGTGCTCCGCAAGGTGTACCCTGGATAGGGACAAGTATTTATAGGTGATGACCAAGGGAAAGTGTTTCCCGTGCGGTCCGAGCACTTGGTCTCTTCGCGAGTGTTTAGACCGGGGCGAGGGGTGTAGACAAACCGGGGTTGGACTCACGCGCCTTGTCATCATTAGGGGAGCCGTCGTTCCCCGACTCCCAAGGGGGATTGGGGGCGGGGTGTAGACAAACCGGGGTTGGACTCACGCGCCTTGTCATCATTAGGGGAGCCGTCGTTCCCCGACTCCCAAGGGGGATTGGGGGCTGAGGTAGCCCGTAACAATGACAAATGTCTCAGCGAATTCTAATTATGTAGTATAATATTTTATCCCTCTAACTTTTTTTTCTTCTAATATTCTAAAATATATATATATTTCTATGAATTCAACTTTATCAATTATTTTAGGTTCTCGATAATATATTAACAGTTTTATACTAATTTCTATTTTGTTAATTCTAATTATGTAGTATAATATTTTATCCCTCTAACTTTTTTTTCTTCTAATATTCTAAAATATATATATATTTCTATGAATTCAACTTTATCAATTATTTTAGGTTCTCGATAATATATTAACAGTTTTATACTAATTTCTATTTTGTTTAACTATAAATTGTCTCAGCGAATTCTAAATACTAGTTTTTTCGTGTTTCCATTTAATATTTTAAATTTTTTTAATAAACATGTTTTCTTGGTTTTCAAGTCATACATATGCCAGCTGAGCTATGCTCGCTTTGGCGTGAAAAATGATACTTATAATTCACTATTATGTTAAATTTCAGTTTTATTTGTAAACGAATTTTAACGTGAGATAAAAAATGGTTGTTTAATTTTTTCCAATAAAAGAAAATAATGAAAAAAAAATTATTAGAAAGGAAGAGAATTTAATATGGTGGTACCCACTCAAAAACAATTTGTTAAGTTTAATTAACTACCTCGCCACGTTTCCTTTATTTAAAGGCAGTGGTATGGAAAAACTGGGAGAATTTCTAGTACATCCGTGGTATGGAGTTTTTCCATACCACTGCCTTTGAATGGATGACACGCGGCGAAATGATTTAAAAAAATAATATATTTAATAGAGTGGGTCTCAGTCAAACAACCATTTCGACACGTGTCATTAACTCCATACTACGGATGTACTAGAAATTCTCGTCGAAAAACTCCATACCACGTATGTACTAGAAATTCTCCCCTCAGACTCTAGAGTCAACACTCTGTCCAATAATGTCTTTTCCCCAACAATTATCTATTGTATCTCTCTTTGACTTTAATGAAGGGTGTGAGAGACTATCGACCTAACACTCTTTTATATTATCGATGAAATTGTTCTTGTTTCCTATAAAAAAATAAAATAAATCATAGATCACTTTTAGAAAAACACTTGGCCCTCACTCAATTGATCTAAAAAGTCCGAAAATCTAGAAATCAGAAAGCTATATTTTATTGTCATCTTGTTTATTGCTCTACTATCCACACAAAGACGCCAATAAACATATTTTTTTAGGAGCCAAACTTTGTAGGAAAACAAAGCTGTCTATGATTATTCTCAATATGATAAATAGCTAGCTCAATATAATTATTCTTTTCAACAAATCTGTCTATATATTCTTTTAAAAAACTGCCAATAGTTCTAAATTTATAGAATGTTTATATTCCCAGCAAGTTGCATTGGAACAGTTTAGGAAAAAAAAGAGTTCAAGATTCACAAAGCAATTAAAAAAAGTGTTTACGCATTCGGACATCCACGGGCAACACATGAACATGCTCCTGTGCACCTTCTTCCATCTCTCATACAGCCACAGTGATTCACCTCGCATTGTATGGTGCAACGGCATCGGGGAATATTATTAGGATAGACGGGAGCCAAGCTTGGTCTTGAGAACACATTGAACAACTAAGACTAGCAAGTTTGGGATGTCTATGGGAAACCTTGGCGCTTCAAAATGCTGCGGGTAGGGCGGTGTACACAAATTTGGCTTGGCATTTGCGGCGGAGTGGGTCCACGACGCTGGAAGCGCAACATAAAATTATGTCTTGGAGCGGGTCCTTGCAGTATAAAATTCTGTCTTGGAAAATTCTCATTCTGCTGCACTGATTATAAGGTTGTGTCCGTAACTATGAGGTCATGGGTTCAATCCCCGTTGCAAAAAAAAAAAAAAAAATATATGTCTTGGAGCCGGTCCTTGCAGTATAAAATTCTGGCTTGGCATGTCCATTTATTTAAAATAAATAAGATTTAATAAAATTATTAATTAAATTAAACTGACATGTTCTTGGAACTTCAAATTGTTGTAAAGTTCGACCGGATCTTCAATTGCTCTAATCCTAATATATAAAAAATACCAATATATTAAAGATTACTCAAAATATATATTTTAAAAATAAAGTACCTCTTTTATTTTATTTAATCTGAAAAGTCCTTTTCTTTTTATTTATACGGGCCGGGCCGGGCCTGGTCAGTACCTAGCCGGCTTTTTTTGTTCCAATGAATTGTAGATAAAATTATTTATTTGATTTGAAAACAAAAAATGTTTTTTGAAACAAATAAAATCGAAACAACAAGAACAAGAATCATAAGAAGAATTATTATTTGATTCCTATGATATAGAACAAGAAGATATAGAATCAAGGTGCCATTCGTTATTATTATTCTTTATTACTTTAACGGGAATAAAAAAACTTGTTATTTAGTTAATGAAAATGAGTCATTTTTACCTAATCTCATTAGTCCCCTCACGAAAATACGTCAACGCTAGAATTTTCATGATTTGATCCGATCTTTTTTTTACTTATTACTACGACTTATTTTGTCTTCGACAAAAGGTCCATTTATATACAATAATTGCATTGTAGCGGATATAGTTTAGTGGTAAAAGTGTGATTCGTTCTATTAATCCCTTAATTGTTAAGGGATCCTTCGGTTTTATTAATATGAATATTCGGAGCAAAAACTTTTTTTCTTAAAAGGATGAAATCTTTTACCTCTCATCGAGGAAAAATAGAAATTCTCGTGATTTGTATCGAAAAATAAGTTTGAAATTGAAAAAATTGGATCATGAAATTACGAAACATAATTTTATTGAATTTGGATCAATACTTCCAATTGAAGGAATAAGGGATCCATGGATAAATGTATAATTATTTCTAATTGTAACTAAATCTTCAATTTTCCCTTTGTATAGAGGAGATTGAAGCAAAACAAAATAGCTATTAAACAATGTTTTTGGTTTTACGTCGACATCGTTTTTTTAGCTCCGCGGAAACAAAATACTTTTCCTAAGGATTATTTTAAATAGAAATAGGGAACAAAATAAATAACTGGAAAGAATGTTATGATCTCCTTTTGTATAGGGATCATCTATAAAGCGGGTCCTTTTGAATGCATTCAGACGGAAAGGCTGACATATAGATGTTATGGGTGGCATTTTTTTTTTTTTTACATCTAGGAATTTATCATCTTACATAAAGGAGCCGAATGAAACCAAAGTTTTACAGTTTTGAATTAGAGACGTTCATTCAAAATGATGAATCAACGTCGACTATAACCCCTAGCCTTCCAAGTTAAGGATGCGGGTTCATTCCCGCTATCCGCTTATCTTAATATATATATTTTAATATATTCTAAATATAATAAATTATTTATTAATATTAATGAATATTTATTTCAAACTAAAATAATAATGGAATTAACTCAAATAACAATTTTCAATTTACTGAATTTTAAGTAATGTATTAATGCATCATTGAATTGAATACGCAATTTTCGGAATTATCACACATTTTTTTACGAACAAGAGAGGTTAAAATACGAAAAAAAAAAATTGGAATGAAAAGCGTCCATTATCTAATGGATAGGACAAAGGTCTTCTAAACCTTTGGTTATAGGTTCAAATCCTATTGAATGCAATTTTTTTTCCATATATTTATATATTTTTAAGGTATTTTGAATGATTTGAATAAGGGACGCTTATAGTTAATATAATAACTATTATTTATTAATATTAAATTAATTTTAATATTAACTATAATTGTAACTCTATTTTGAGATTTATTTATTTTATATAAATAAACGAATAATTCAATTCTGTTTTATTTGAGGATAAGATATTAGTTGAAAAGATATTCAAATTCGAAATATTAAGATATTTATGATTTTCTATTCTAAATAGATTATTAGAAATAATCGAATTTGAACTATATTTTTTATTATTTCTTAATTGTATTTACATTTAATTTGAATATTGATATATATTTCTATTTTATAGAAATATTATCTACTTTCTTTAATATATATATATATATATATATATATATATTTATGTTTAGTATTTTATAGAAAAAAAATTATAGAAAAAAACAAATATTATACCTAATAAATGAAAAGAATTAAATTATTTCATGTTTAAATTATAACATTTTTAAGTTCTAAAATTTATTTCGACTTTACTTGTTTTTTTTTATATTTGGTCTTTGAAATAGAAAACATTCCATCTATTCCTGAATACCTTCTTTCAAAAGGGCTTCTGCTTCATTGGTGAATGTCTTGGTGGAAGATATTATTTCTTGAAACTTAGGTAAGTACGTAACTCAATGAGAAATTTCCTTACTTGTCCAATTTCTAATGAATCAAGATAACCATTCGTTCCCGTACAAATAGTCATTATCTGTTCTTCTACCGTGGGAGGGGCTGATTGAGATTGTTTGAGCAACTCACGTAATCGTTGACCTCTTGCCAATTGATTCTGAGTAGCTTTATCGAGATCATAAGCAAATTGCGCAAAGGCTTCTAATTCGGCAAATTGAGCCAATTCCAATTTTGATTTGCCGGCTACTTGTTTCATGGCTTTAATTTGAGCTGCGGATCCTACTCTGGAGACGGAAATACCCACATTAATAGCGGGTCTGATTCCAACATTGAATAGATCGGCAGATAAGAATATTTGTCCATCGGTAATGGAAATTACATTAGTAGGAATATAAGCCGAAACATCTCCCGATTGGGTCTCAACTATTGGTAAAGCAGTCATACTTCCTTCACCTAAAGCAGAACTTGATTTAACGACTCTTTCCAAAAGGCGTGAATGCAAATAAAAAACATCCCCGGATAAGCTTCGCGGTCGGGCGGTCTTCGTAAAAGAAGAGACATTTGTCGATAAGCTTGTGCTTGTTTGGAAGGATCATCATAAATGATTGAAGTGTGTTGTTTTCTGTACATAAAATATCCAGCCAAAGCTGCTCCTGGGCAAGGTATTGTAATGTAGCCGGAGAATCCGCCGTTTCGGCTACTATAATAGTGTATTCCATTGCCCCCTTTCCTCTAAAGCATTCACTACTTGAGCTACAGAAGATGTTTTTTGACCAATAGCTACATAAACACATATTACATTTTGCCCTTGTTGATTCAGAATCGTATTTGTGGCTACTGCAGTTTTACCGGTCTGCCTGTCCCCAATAATTAATTCTTGCTGACCACGTCCGATAGGAATCATCGAATCAATAACAATAAGTCCTGTTTGAAGAGGCTCATATACGAAACGTCTCGAAATAATACCAGGAGCAGGGGATTCAATTAATCGAGATTCAGAAGCTGAAATTTCACCTCGACCATCAATAGGTTTAGCCAGGGCATTTATAACAAATAAGCCTCGCTTACGGGTATCTGAGCAATTCTTCCTGTTGCTTTTACAGAACTTTCCTCCTGTATCAGCAAACCATCACCCATTAATACAACACCAACATTATTTGATTCTAAATTTAGAGTTATGCCTATAGTACCCTCTTCAAATTCGACTAATTCACCTGCCATTACTTCATCAAGACCATAAATACGAGCAATGCCGTAGCCTACTTGAAGTAGGGTACCGGTATTTACAATTTTGACTTCTCTATTATATTGCTCAATACGTTCACGGATAATATTACTAATTTCATCTGCTCGAATGTAAAGCTCCTTGTAAGGCTTGTTGGAAAACCGGTTGTCGTACTTGATTAATCGCTCTTTGTTGTTCAAAACGAATAGTTTCATTTTTTATAATTTTCTAATTGTTCCAAACTTTCTAATTGTTCCAAACTTTTATAAGTTGAATTAATCAAATTCAATTTTTCTCGTTCTATCTCAGAGTATCCATTCACTCTAAACTGATCCGCTTCCATTTCGACTTTTTGTTAAGCGGGCCCGAGCTTTTTCAAGCTGTTCAATGGCCCCGTGAAGGTCTTCTAAATTTTGAATTGTTTTCGAGATCCTTTGTTTTCGATTATCTAATAAATCACTTAATGAAAGTAGATTGTCTTTCCATTCATTTCAAAACTTCGACGATCCCTTCGCGAACCAAACATGAATCTTTCGATTCATTTGGCTCTCACGCTCAATTATTGCAATTATTTCTTGCAAATTCCCGTATATCTTTTTGAATGTAATGAGCCTATCCTCTTTTCTTTATTCATATTCCAGAAAGAAAAAGAAAATTGATCATTAATCCAAGACCCGAATATTCGGAGGACTCTTCTGACTAAACAAACAATTGTCAGGAAAGTTGTTTCTTTTTTTTTCTTCAAATCCAAAGATTTTTTCTTACTTTATACATAACATAGGTCATCCATTCAGCATTGGATAAAAAAGAAAAAAATGAGGATGAAATCCTCGTTTTTCCAGTTTTTTTACAAAAAAAAAAAATTCTAATAAAATAATAAAAAACGGGGTTCAAATCATTTTATCGACATGAGTGTTCTATATCAAAAAAAAATTCCAACTATTTGAAACGATTTATGTATTAAAATAGTAGTAGAAAGAGTACCATGCTGCGTCCGGACTTCAAACGGTTTAGCTTTAACCATGTTAATGGTCCCACATTATTGGTTGATAGAGAATCAAAGTTGATTTACCAATGAATCACTGCTATGGTTCTTCAATATGATTTCTTCATTTTGTCAGAAGTAATTCGCGGGATCATGCACCTTTTCCTAGTTATAACGAGAAAAGTACAGTTGGTTGTATCCAACTTATTCTTGAAACAAACAACTCGCACACATTCCCTTTCCAAAAAAAATCAATACACCAAGCACTACGCTTAGATTTATTGGATTTGTTGCTAAAATATCGGTATTAAATCCGAAACTCTCGGCAGATAAATGAAAGAATCGGTTACATTTTTCATATGATCTCCTTTTATAGATAAAAATGATTATCTATTTCTTTCTATTTTTTTATTTTATTAATTTCCTATTTCTATTCGAAATAGAGTAAAAAAAAGTTCCATTCGAACTGAGAAAGGGAAGAAAGAAGGCGAGTCAATATGCTAATGCCTCGTCCTCAAATCAATCCTTCCCATAGGTAATCCTTCCTATAGGTTATTGTAAACGAAATGGAAATATTGAAAATGCATGAAGAAATCTTTAAAAAACTAAATGCATTCATAAACTAAATATTGAAATGCATGAAAAAATCTCTACCGACCTTCCTCAAGATTGGTAGACAGGTTCTTGGAACTTAAAATTGCTGTAAACTTACGATGCCTCCGACGGGTATTCTGTTGAACTGCCTTGGTAGAATTTTGTTCTGAAAAAGAAAATTAGAATTGAAACCAAAGTAAGTAGATGTTGAAATACAATAAGCATGCGCATCTATATTTGCTTCCAACTTTGTTTACTCCTCTATCGAATGTGAACCTAAACCTCAATTTAAATAAAATAAAAAATGGCCACAGTGATTCACCTCGCATTGTATGGTGTGGGGTCCAATACAAGCTCTAATAAAATTCCTATCAATATGAACGAAGAAAGAAATGACTAGCGAAGATTTGATCTCTTTCATATATACTTTTTAGCCACAGTGATTAGACACCACCGTGATTCACCTCGGCCACAGTGATTAGACACCACCGTGATTTGATCTCTTTCATATAATGACTAGCGAAGAAATGACTAGCACCTTCTTCCATCTCTCAGCCACCGTGATTCACCTCGCATTGTATGGTGCAACGGCAGCGGGGAATATTATTGGGATGAACGGGAGCCAAGCTTGGTCTTGAGAACACATTGAACAAGTGTTCTTCTGAGACTAGCAAGTTTGGGATGTCTATGGGAAACCTTGGCGCTTCAAAATGCTGCGGGTAGGGCGGAAAGGGTACACAAATTTAGCTTGGCATTTGCGGCGGAGTGGGTCCACGACGCTGTAAGCGCAGCATAAAATTCTGTCTTGGAGCGGGTACTTTGCAGTATAAAATTCTGTCTTGGAAAATTCTCATTCTGCTGCAGTGGTTATTGAGTATAGTATATATTTGTCAAATCGAGCATAGTTCAATTGGCATAAGGTTGTGCCCGTGAGTATGAGGTCATGGCTTCAATCCTCGCTTTAATTAAAATACCGTTGCAAAAAAAAAAAATATATGTCTTGGAGTCCTTTTCTTTTTATTTATACGGCCTGGCCTGGTCGGTACCTAGCCGGGCTTTTTTTGTTCCTATGAATCGTAGATAAAATTATTTATTTGATTTGAAAACAAAAAATGTTTTTGAAACAAATAAAATCGAAACAACAAGAACAAGAATCATAAGAAGAATTATTATTTGATTCCTATAATATAGAACAAGAAGATATAGAATCAAGGTGTCATTCGTTATTATTATTCTTTATTACTTTAACGGGAATAAAAAAACTTGTTATTTAGTTATTGAAAATGAGTCCTTTTTTCCTAATCTCATTAGTCCCCTGACGAAAATACGTCAACGGTAGAATTTTCATGATTCTTTTCTGATCCGATCTTTTTTTTACTTATTACTACGACTTATTTTGTCTTCGACAAAAGGTCCATTTATATACAATAATTGCATTGTAGCGGATATAGTTTAGTGGTAAAAGTGCGATTCGTTCTATTAATCCCTTAGGGGGCGTTTGGCCCCTGTTTGGGTGGGTTTGGCTTTAGAAGCCAAACCCATGTTTGGATGGATGTATTGGAAAGTCATGGGTTTAGGGTTCTTCAATTTTGTTTCTCTCTCTTCCGTCACATCAACAATTTTATCTCTCTCTTAATCCATTTGACACCAACACCAACAATTTTTTTTTTTAATCTCTTTTTCAATTTTGCTATCAATTTTTGCTATATGTCTATTCATTTTTCCTTTATATTATATATATATATATATATATTTTGTCCCATCTTATTCCATTAACTAACACTGTTAGTAAATTTTTTTTAGTTAAAATATTTTTTTTTTCTATTATGAAAAATGATATTATTTTCTAATGTTTTTTTTTACTACTTTCTAATATGAATATATTTTAATATTATTACAAAATTTCCATTAATAATAGGAAATTATTGGAATCTACATGATATCCGAACTAAGGTTTTTTTTCAATTTTTTCCCGTCTTTATTACTTGTTTATTTTATGTATTTTTTCAACTGTATTCTATAAATTAATGTTGTGTTTGTAACTTTTTTTTTCCTTTTATAATATATTTTTTAATTGGAATATACAAAATTTTCATCAATAATGTATTTTTTTTTCCTTTCTTCTATTTATTGTTTATTGTTTTTGTTGTTTTTGTTAAATGTTTATTTTTTAATATTTTATTAAAATATATCTTTTTCCATAAAACTTTTTTGATCAATAGTAAAATAACTTTTTTTTTCTTTTGTGTCACAGCCTAGCCCAACGATATGATATATTGCTTGACCATGAGCGTAATCCCAACATGTTGTAAAAACTTTTTTTCCTTTCCTTTTATTTTTTTGTTTTTCTTAATTTTTAAAAGGTATATTTTTTCATCATTTTTCATCAACTTTTTTTTGTACGAGTACAAAATATGAAAATTGTTCAATTTATTTTCTTATTCTTAGAATATAACATAAATTAAATGCTTCATTTTTAAGTTTCAAAAGAATTTTGCTCATGTTAGGTGAGGTTGGGTTTTACAATAATTCACCACTAGAAAATAAGGGTATAAAAGAGAAACAAAATAGTAAAAGGAAAAGGAAAAAAAAAAAAAAAAACTGTTCAACCCGGGGTTCAGAACACTGCACCCCAAACACTAGTTTCTGATTCCGAGGCTTCCTAACCCTGCACCCCAAACACAGTTTTTAGATTCTCAGGGTTTAGAACCCGCCCTGACAAACCCTCCAGGGTTCTGATTCCAAAACAGGGGGCCAAACGCCCCCTTAATAGTTAAGGGATCCTTCGGTTTTATTAATATGAATATTCGGAGCAAAAACTTTTTTTCTTGAAAGGATGAAATCCTTTATCTCTCGATGAAAAATTCGAGGAAAAATAGAAATTCTGGTGATTTGTATCCAAAAATAAGTTTGAAATTGAAAAAAATGGATCATGAAATTACTAAACATAATTTTATTGAATTGGATCAATACTTCCAATTGAAGGAATAAGGGATCCATGGATAAAGGTATAATTATTTCTAATCGTAACTTAAATCTTCAATTTTCCCTTTGTAGAAGGGAGATTGGAGCAAAACAAAATAGCTATTAAACAATGTCTTTGGTTTACTAGAGACGTCGGCATCGTCTTTTTTACCGCGGAAACAAAATACTTTTCCTAAGGATTATTTTAAATAGAAATAGGGAACGAAATAAATAACTAGAAAGATTGTTATGATCTCCTTTTGTATAGGGATCATCTATAAAGCGAGTCCTTTTGAATGACGGAATAGATGTTATGGGTGGCATTTTTTTTTTTTTTACATCTAGGAATTATACTAATTAAATAGTAAACTAATACTTATTACTTTTCCCACTCACCTTAATTTTCTCTCATGATCCCACCAGACATAATCCTAAAAAACCTTAGACACTACCTAAAGAGGTGGCACTAGCCTAAATAGGTGGCATCACCTTAATTTCAAAGATTTAAAACTAAATAAATTTGCACTAATTCTTAACACTCCCCCTTAGTGCAAATATACATCCAACTATGTCCCTTCCCTATACATTGAATATTGACCTCATCTTAATTTTAAATAAGTAAAAATAAAATGTTGCACTAATTTTTAACACTCCCCCTTAGTGCAAACATACGATCAACAACACCGAGTGCAGTCCTGAATTCTTCAAACTTGGATTTACCAAGCGCCTTGATAAATATATCAGCAACTTCAAGGATGGTTCCATAGGAGTAGTAATTGACTTTGACTCCTTCATGTCAAACCGAGTTAACAAAGTATTTGCATACGAGACAAAGTATCCACCTGACTTTTCAACCTTCAAGCCAAGAAAACGTCTCGCTTCACCCAAACTCTTCACTTCAAAACGAATAGACGAACCATCTCGAAAAACAGATTTTTCTCTTGTATTTGGATCCATACATCTCCATCTTTTTCTGTGAGTACCATATCCCACAAAAATACAACGCCTAGCCTTTGAAACATGAACATAACAAATTGGCCCAAAAACTCGAACATAACTCACATTGGGTTTACGAATTATGACGTGACAAGCTGACTGAATAGTTGCTGCCCAAAGCTCCTTTGGAAGATTCTTTGCATGCAGCCAAGACAAGCACATAGATGTAAGGCGTTGAATGCTATGCTGTTTGCAATATGTCTGAAATTGATTAGACATATATTCTCCCCCATTATCTGTGCGAAAACACTTTATCGGCAGCATAAATTCTTTCTCCACTACCTCCTTGAACTGGATAAACTTGGAGAAAGCCTCACTTTTAGCCTCCAAAAAATACACCCAAGTGAACCGAGTAAAATCGTCCACTATAACCATAACATAATGACAACCAGAATAATTTGGTATTTTCGTCGGCCCCATCAAATCTGAATGAACTAACTGCAATGCAACCGTAGCTCTATTATTTGAATTTGAGAAAGAAAGAAGATGTGATTTCCCAAATTGAGAACCAAGACAAACCACATCACGGCGAATTTCTTTAAAGATGGGAATACCACCAATAAGTTTCTTCATAGAAATTCTTTGCAACAATTGATAACCAACATGACCCGACCGAGCATGCCAAGGTGTTGCACTATCATTCTCACATGTCTTTTCAACATATGCATCAGTTGCAGACAAAACATTGAGGGAATCTTTCCTCATTCCCGTAAACAAAACATCAACATCAAATTGTTTAATATTAGAAACAATTTTCACATCATCTGGACCAAAGAAAACATACCTCCCAGAGTCGGCAATCTGAGAGACCGAGACCAAATTCTTCTTTAAACCCGGAATATGATAAACAACTTCCAGAGAAACACCATCGAGATTTGATGTATCATCCTTAACGTTAACTTGTCCTTCTTGAACAACAGGATGTATGGAATTATCAGTCGTCGCAATGACTCTTCTTCCTTGATGAACACATACATCAGAGAGAAGAGAAACATTTCCAGTTGAATGATGAGAACAACCAGAATCAATAATCCAATCCTCATTATAATCTATAGAAGCATTAACATGCAAATTATTTGGTTGATCAATAGCTTCAATTGATAAACAATGTTCTCAAGTAACTTGTTCAGGTTTGTTACTTTCCTGGACAACATTTGCTTCTGCTTCTTTGAGAATCACCCGACAATTTTGTCTAATATGGCCGAATTTTCCACAACGTTGACACACCACCTTTATCCAACAATCACGTTTGATGTGTCCCGGTGTGCCGCACCTAAAACATCTTTTTGAAGTGCCTTTGGACTGCCTTTCAATTTTGGAATCATTGTCGTCATTTGAATAAAGCTTTGGAGAAGAATGAACTCTTCCCTTGTCTTTTGCATAAATAACAGCCTCCACCTCTGAGTGAGTTTCCTTGTAGTTGCTAAACATTTGTTTCATCAATGCTTCCTGATTTGAAAGCAAATTCTCCAACTCAATGATAGAAGGTTGAGTTGCCCAACCTTGTATCGATGAAATAAATGGCATAAACTCCTTTCGCAGTCCACGAATAAGATAGCGACGCACACGAGCATCACTAATCGGATCATCCTTATCTAATTCTGAAATTTCAGAACATAAAGTTTTAATTTTCAGAAAATATTCTGAAACAGGCAAATTACCTTGAGTTCTTCCAGCAAGTTCGTTCTCCAAATATTGCAACCTCGTCGTGTTCTTTTGAGTGAACAACCTTTCAACTGTGTCCCACACTTTCTTTGGACAACTTACATCACGAACATGCTCAATGTACTCTTTGCCAATGGAAGTCCGCAAAGCAAATAAAGCTTTGCCACACTTGACCTTCCACTTTTCTTCGTGCCTCAGCATTCTCCAGAGTATCTTCTGGAATTTCTGCATCATCACCGGAAACAAGATCCCAAAGATCTTGCCCTTGTAGAAAAGCTTCCATACATAGCTTCCAATAGCTATAATTATCACCGGCAAGCTTGTCTACACAAACACTGTTTCCACCGTTCATCTTCAACGAGTATTTAAACTCAAACACTAAACAAAGAACCTTGAAGCTCTGATACCATGTAACAAAACGAAGATAACGAAAGTGTGGAAACAGGAGAGAAATGGCACAAAGGAAAGAATTGCTTCAATTGAATTCGATGATTTGAATTGAAAAGATTACAAGCTTTTATACTAATTAAATAGTAAACTAATACTTATTACTTTTCCCACTCACCTTAATTTTCTCTCATGATCCCACTAAGACATAATCCTAAAAAACCTTAGACACTACCTAAAGAGGTGGCACTAGCCTAAATAGGTGGCATCACCTTAATTTCAAAGATTTAAAACTAAATAAATTTGCACTAATTCTTAAAATCCCGAACCAAACATGAATCTTTCGATTCATTTGGCTGGTCAATTATTGCAATTATTTCTAGCAAATTCCCATATATATCTTTTTTGAATGTAATGAGCCTATCCTCTTTTCTTTATTCATATTCCAGAAAGAAAAAAAAATTGATCATTAACCCAAGACCCAAATATTCAGAGGACTCTCCTGACTAAACAAACAATTGTCAGCAAAGTTGATTCTTTTTTTTCTTCAAATCCAAAGATTTTTTCTTACTTTATACATAACATAGGTCATCGATTCAACATTGGATAAAAAAGAAAAAAATGAGGATGAAATCCTCGTTTTTTCAGTTTTTTTACAAAAAAAAAATCTAATAAAATAAGAAAAAAACGGGGTTCAAATCATTTTATCGACATGAGTGTTCTATATCGAAAAATATCCCAACTATTTGAAACGGTTTATGTATTAAAATAGTAGTAGAAAGAGTACCATGGTGCGTCCATACTTCAAACGGTTTTAGCTTTAACCATGTTAATGGTCCCACATTATTGGTTGATAGAGAATCAAAGTTGATTTACCAATGAATCACGAAATGCTATGGTTCTTCAATATGATTTCTTCATTTTGTCAGAAGTAATTCGCGGGATCATGCACCTTTTCCTAGTTATAACGAGAAAAGTACAGTTGGTTGTATCCAACTTATTCTTGAAATAAACAACTCGCACACATTCCCTTTCCAAAAAAAATCAATACACCAAGCACTAGATTTATTGGATTTGTTGCTAAAATATCGGTATTAAATTGGAAAGCAGATGTTCAGTAACCCAAAGAAATGAAAGAATCCGTTACATTTTTCATATGATCTCCTTTTATAGATAAAACTGATTATATATTTCTTTCTATTTTTTTATTTTATTAATTTCCTATTTCTATTTGAAATAGAGTAAAAAAAAAGTTTCATTCGAATTGAGGAAGGGAAGGAAGAAGGCGAGTCAATATGCTAATGCCTCATCCTCAAATCAATCCTTCTCATAGGTTATTGTAAACGAAATGGAAATATTGAAAATGCATGAAAAAATCTTTAAAAAACTAAATGCATTCATAAACTAAATATTGAAATGCATGAAAAAATCTCTACCGACCTTCCTCAAGATTGATATACAGGTTCTTGGAACTTAAAATTGCTGTAAACTTACGATGCCGACGGGTATTCTGTTGAACTGGCTTGGTAGAATTTTGTTCTGAAAAAGAAAATTAGAATTGAAACCAAAGTAAGTAGATGTTGAAATACAATAAGCATGCACATCTATATTTGCTTCCAACTTTGTTTACTCCTCTATCGAATGTGAACCTAAACCTCAATTTAAATAAAATTAAAAATGGCCATAACTTTAAAACCATGCATTACAAATTGTTGCAAACTTAAATTAAGATTAGATTGAAGATTCTAAAGATATTTTTTATGGTTTCTCATAAAAAAAGAAGATATTTTTTAATGTTATAAATAATGGTGAGTAGGTTTTACGTACTCTTTAACCTTTTGTTTTGACTTTTTTGAAAGGCCTATTGGCAAATAATTAATTTTCAGGTTCCATACATCCTTTAGTGTAGTTCTGTATTTTGAAAAATTGTTAGTTAGTTGATATTTATTCTTCATCTTCTAACCATTGTTGAAGTGCATATCTAAACCTTAATATGTTTTCATGAGTTCCTTCATCTTCTAACCTTGAGGCTAAAAATATGTGTCTTTCCTTAAGGCTTTCGCCTTTCAATCATTGATTCTTGTGAATTGTGATGATATTTAAACTTCCATTTGTTATTCTAATTGGTATATATGTGAAAAGCATAGCTGCATATTTGATCACCTAAGCCTCTTGTGAATTGTGATGATATTTAAACTTGTCTTTTACTCGTCAGCCTTGTCTTTAGTTTAGGTTATCTATTTCAATTTTTTTAATTCATATTCTATACATTTTGAACGTAAAAACCTTTAATCTTCAAGTTTTTGAAAATTAAGCATATAACCACTAAGTTTTTACATAGATGACCCCCTCGAAGGTTTTAATGCAAAAACTATTAACTACAACTAGTTTCACAACTTCGTCTTCTCCGACCATCAACACCGTCGTTCACCATCCTCGTTCGCCGTTCACCTTCGGTAATTAATCTGTTTTTTTTTCTTTTCTTTTTCGTACAAATATCTTTTTCATCAATGAACCATTTATTCATCAAAATTAAAAATCATGACTAGGTAAGGACCGGGTAAAGATGGATGAACGAATCTGGAAAAATACCCAGTCATATATGATTCCGGGTGAGAAAGGATCGGGTAATTTGACTGATTATTTTTTTAAATGTAGGTGATGGCCATGGTTGCAAATCCACAGATGAGAGAAGGAAGAAGGGAGGGAGAGGTTTTTTCTTCTTAAACTTAAGGGTCCAAACATACTTGTTTTAAAAAATAGAGTTTTTCATTCCAAAAGTAAATCTATGGGGTAAATTTGACCCTTTTAATCTATTAAACCATGTTTAAAATGATCTAGTCAACTTATGATACTAACTACCACTTCATAATTTTGTTAGGTTTAGTTATTAAATGTCATATTTTGTTGACAACATGTCGTGATGAATTGAACTTTTGATTTATGAATCATTAGTTTATATAATATGTTTGAATTATGTTTATGTGCAAAACACGCGTCACCTCTAAAATCTCAAAGTCTAAATACGTATTGAGTAACTTTCTCAAGAAACTCACAAATTTCAACACAAAAAAATAGCTATTATTTTAAACCCAGTCAATATATCAGTTCAGAAGAAAAAAAATGGTAAACTTACATGGGAAAGAATGAGCATCCAGTATAAACACAAAAAAAAACAAATATATTTTTATACATAATGAATTAGCGTTACAATATAAAGTTTATAAACTTCATATAATGGTAAACATACACATATCTAAATCTATATATATTGGCCTGAGAACTTTGAGTGATCTTCAAAAAGCATCTTCAGAGGAAGCAAAATTCTCAACAATCATCAACCCTAAAAAGCTCCTTGATCTCTTAAAAACTGCCAAAATACTTCAAATAATAATGTCAACATCAAACCTTAAAAAACAAAAACAAAAACAAAAACCATATCCTAATTCCTAATTCCTAAGTTAGAAAGTAATTAATTATACCTGGTTCAAAACAGCACTGAGGTCGTCATCCATTAATGAGCTGGTGTAGGAATTTCCCATATCAAATTGGATTTGAGAACATTGTCCTGAAAAAACACAACACACACCCAAATCATATATTTAAGTCTATTTAAAATTAAAGGATCATAAAAATATAAAATACTACTTAATTAATTAGTTAAATTTGATATAATACCTGCTGCAGTAGTAGTAGCATCATTTGGAATTGCACCAAAACTTTGAGTTGCTGAATCCAAACATTTACTTTCCAATAATGGATATTGTGGATAACTAGGACAAAATCCTAGGTATTGGTCAGATGGGTTTGAAATCAAATTATTGGATGGAAGATCCAACCATTTGAATTCAGGCACCGCAGAATATTGAGGGTTTTCATAATTTCCATGAAGTTGTTCCATTGATGATCTACTTATTGGAAATTTGTTTCGTCTTTGGTAGATTGTCGATGTTTTTGTCGAATTTCTATCATGGCTAACCCACTTTCCAACTCCACCTCCCTTTTTCTTCCTCGTCATATCTCTATGTTTCTGCAAATTAAATATAAGGACAATATTATTATATTATTCCCATAATTAACAAATTAATATAAGTTGATCATAATTTGACAAACCTGAAGATGACTTGCAATGTTTTCTCGTGACAAATTTGGATCGTTCATGAGCTTCAATATGTTATTTGGAACTCTCTCTGAAACGTAAATCAAATAAATAAATAAGAGAGTAAATTAATTAAGAAGAAATAATTAATAATAATTCTGAGTTACGTACCCTTTTCTCGCAATTGATTACAAGCTGCAAGAAACTTGTCGTGTAATTCCTTAGTCCAATTTACCCGAGCCTTCTTCTTAGAACAACCATTAATAATAATATTATTATTAACGTCATGATCATCTTGATTTATAATGTTCTTCTGATGATCACCATCGTAATCTTGATCTTCGTTGTAATTATGAGAAATAATGAATTTATTGTCTTCGGTAATAATAGGGTTTGATCTAATATTCCGAGACCTTTTGCGCAAAACGTGTTGCCAAATATTCTTCACTTCTTGTAATCTAAGGGGCTTGAGTAAATAAGCCTCGGCTCCTTCCATAACGCCCCTTTTCACCAGCTTCAAATCTTCATTTGCAGACACCACTGCAAATTATAATTAATTTAATTAGGGTTTAGGGAAATTAATGAAGCAAATTGAAATTGAAATCTGAGGAAGTTAAGACTTACTAATGACTGGAATGTCCATTTGGAGACGAATAAAGTGAAGGATTTTGAAGCCATTCATGTCATATCTTACAACATTTGTAATTATGATATCAAAATCTTGATTTTCATCCTCGAGTAGCCTTATTGCTTCATTGGCTTCCGTTGTTGCAGTTACTACAATTCGATTAATTAGGGTTTAGGGTTATGGGGTTTGATTAAAAATATAAACTTTATAATAAAGAATGAAATTAAAATAATACCTTTGTATTGACATTTGTGAAGAAGGTGAACGAGGTATTTGAGGCAAACAATATTGGCATCGATTGCAAGAACTTTCAAACCGATAGGAAATTGATCGTTTTCGACTGGTTCTTCTTGATTAATAATCTGATTGTTTTCTTCCATTATAATCGAAGTTGAACCCTAATTTGCTGCGGATTACTGGGATTTTGGGAAGATGAATTTAATGAAGAAAACGAAGACGAAGGAAAGACTTGGAGGAGGGGGTTGTTAGAGTAGAGTGTGGAACAGAAAAGGAAAATTATTTTGTAATTATTATGGAAATTTCGTTCATTAACAAAATATATATATGGAAAAAATAGGACTTTTTTTATTTTTGAAGAAGAAAAGTTTAATGTCTTCTGAGTTTCGCACATAAGGAAAGTAATTGTAAATAAGGAAAATAAGTTTAATTATTCCAACGCCTCTTGTCCTAATAATTGGGTTTTTTTTTCTTTAAAAAAACCATGATCACTATCCGTATGTGTTTGTTAGAAAATTAGATCAAATCTTAAAAACATACAGAACGATGGGCTTAAGAAATATTACTTTTTTTTAGTCCAACCATTTGAGTGTGGGGATTTGAATCATCACTTTGACAAATAATATATAATTAGTAATAAGTTGAACCCAAAATAAAAAGTGTATAATATAGGTGATTTGAATCAACTTAAGAAGTGATGACATCCATCAAAGTAAACGATGTGTTTTGAGAGGAAAAAATATTCAATGTTAATGTGTTTTAATAATTGTTGGATGTGTTCCAAAATTTGGATGCCCATAAATACAAGCGATTTTTGTACGAATGACCCTTATTTTCACCTGTAAATTGATTTTCTGTCGATATCATCATCAATTTTTTTAATATTTTTTTGACGAGTTTTCTAGCTTTTTCGCTTTACCTCTCTCTCCTATCCTATTTTCTTGTTCTTAAATTTTTTTCTCTCTCCTCTATCACGTTTTTTCTTCCTCCTATTCCCCCATTCAGTGACGACTCCCATCGACAATAACTTTATTCGAGAACCATAATTTTTTCAAATCTGATAATCTACAAAATCTAAAATTTTTGGATCGAAAATATTTCAGATCCGAAATGGACTAGAGCTAGAGTTAGAGTGAGTCCAAAGCCCGAGCACGAGCTAAAAAAATAATATTAAAAAAAAAGAAAAAATCTCTCTTCTCCTACACCGGGCTACAAGTATTTTTGCAGCCACGTGTCATGATTTAATTGACCGAATATTTATATCATTTTTTTTAAAAAAATCCTTCAAGCTGTCTACTTAGATTTTTTTTAGTAACTTTTCCTTCCTTCTTCGTCCAATAAACAACTTTTCCTGCCAAAGCGAGCATGGCTCAGCGGGCATATGTATATGTTGACGACCAAAAGGTCTGTGGTTCGAATCCCCCACCCCCAATGTACTAAAAAAAAATAACTTTTCCTATTTTCTCTTTCCTTCCTCCACTTTCATCTGCCATGATCTTTGTTTTCAATTTATTTCTCACTCTCTCTTCTTTTCTCTGCAATAAGTATGGTTTTTAGGTTAACCATTTTTTTTTGGTGATTTTTCTTAGAAAAATAAAATCCAACCGACCTTTTCCTTTACCAATCTCTCCCTCCACTTGGTCTAATTTCGTTGTTAGTGTAAATGTTTTGAAGAAATTGATTATTGAACCAGAAATTGAAGAATACTAATAGTAAAATTTCTCACTCTTTCCTTCACTTTTTCTAAAATCTCACTTGAAAATTTATGCCTATATAACACAAGCCATGCAAATTTCAAAACACCGAACTTAAAATTTTATGGCCTTGAAATTTGAAGTGCAGAGAAATGAAGAGTATGAGAGAGAAAATATGAGAAGTTAATTGAATGAAATAAAGAAAGAAGAATTACGAACAAAAATCAAGTAAATGGAGTGAATTTTTTTACGAACAAAAATCAAGTAAATGGAGTGAATTTTTTTTTTATTATTTAAAAATGGTTTAAATATTTAGTCAATCAAATCATGACAGGTGCCTGGACTACAAAAGATACTTGTATTGTAGCCCAAACCAGGTAAGTTTTACTCTTTCACAATTTTATGCTAATAATAGGAAGTAAACGCTAATATTTTTGAATAATGAAGGATGCATTTGCAAATAGTCATTGAAAATTGGGCATAAAATTACAAAACTCCATGAAGCCTCATATGAAGACAAAAGAATTTATAGTTGATAGAGTAAAATCTGTTTATTTAGTATAGGATACTGTCAGATTCAAACCATATTCATTTAACCTTTCTATAACAAACACAAATCTGAATTAATACCCACCCTTGTTTTCATGTACTTTGCCATTTGTTACGCGCCATATCTATATTTGCATCATATGTAAATTAGTATCATTTATATATAAAACACAACTAACTATGTGTATAAATTTTTCTCTCTAAAAAAAAAAAAAAAAACTATGTGTATAAATTTTAAGGATGTGACCCATCAAAGTCATCATAATTACGAGGTAATTTATTATAATAATTTTTTTTTAAAGATTTGATCCAAGAATATATTAAAAAATTAAATTAAATTGAAAAAATACCAGAACATGAAGAACTTTTATTTAGCCATAAATTAATAATAAAACTTACTTTCAAATTTTTATGATTGTGCTTGTGCAAATAACAATTCCCATTTCCCATATTTTTTTTTTTCAGATGTAATAATAAAAATTAAAAAGCCAGTATGGAATAAGCTTAAAATAACCCAAAAAAAAAAAAAAAGTGTGTCAAAATAAAAATATATTAGTAATTTTTGTTTATTTATAACAATGAAGTGTATATATACTTCACCAACTCCACAACTAGTTGCTATCTGCTTCTTAATATTTCTCTCATCATCTAAAACTTTACTTCAACCCAACCTAAATTAAATCAACCTCTCACCTTCTTTTCATTTTCATTCTTCTAATTCCTTCCATTTCAACTCTGCAGCAATCACCAATGGCGACGCCCGATCCGTCACCGGAATTCATATTCCGATCAAAACTGCCGGACATCTTCATCCCCAACCACCTCCCCTTGCACACATATTGCTTCGAAAAGATCTCCGAATTCAAACACCGTCCATGTCTAATCAACGCCGCCACCGGCGACACCCACACCTACGCCGAAGTCCACGCAACATCCCGGCGAGTCGCCGCCGGTCTCCACAAGCTCGGCATCGGAAAAGGCGACGTAATCATGCTCCTCCTCCAAAACAGCCCACAGTTCGTCCTAGCTTTCCTCGGCGCCTCCATTGTCGGTGCCGCCTCCACCACGGCGAACCCATTCTTCACACCACCGGAGATCGCAAAACAAGCAGCGTCCTCCGGCGCAAAGCTGATCATAACCCAAGCTGCATTCGCCGAGAAAGTGAAAAACCTCCGTCATGAAAACGGCGTGATCATCAAAGTCATATTCATCGACGACGACGGTGGGTCCCATTTTTCGGTTTTGACCGATCACGGAAAAGAAGAGGAAATAATAATCCCCGATGTGAAAATCAGTCCAAACGACGTCGTTGCGCTGCCTTATTCATCTGGGACCACAGGGTTACCAAAGGGAGTGATGCTGACTCATAAGGGATTGGTGACCAGCGTGGCGCAACAGGTGGACGGTGAGGATCCGCACCTCCACATCGGATGCAACGACGTCGTTTTGTGCGTGCTTCCTTTGTTTCACATATATTCGCTGAACTCGATCATGATGTGTTCGTTGCGAGTCGGAGCCGCGATTTTGATCGTACAGAAATTCGAAATGAATTCAATTGTGGAGTTGGTGCCGAAATATAAGGTGACGATAGCGCCGTTTGTGCCTCCGATTGTATTGGCGATTGCCAAGAGTCCGGCGGTGGAGGGTTCCGACATGTCGTCGATACGGATGGTGTTGTCGGGAGCGGCACCGCTGGGAAAGGATCTTGAAGATGCCTTTAGAGCCAAACTTCCACATGCCATACTCGGACAGGTAATACTAATTATTTAGGCCCGTTTGATAACCATTTGGTTTAACGGAGATTAGTAACAGGGATATGGAATGACGGAATCGGGGTCGGTGATGACGATGTCGTTGGCGTTTGCAAAAGAGAAGTTCGAAGTAAAATCGGGAGGTTGTGGGACATTGATGAGAAATTCAGAGATGAAGATCATAAATCCTCAAACGGGAGCTTCTCTTCCAAGGAATCAACCTGGGGAGATTTATGTTAGAAGTCCTCAGTTGATGAAAGGTACACAACTATTTTCCATCTTAATTATTGATATGATATTGGAATTTGTCTAATTCACACCCTAAATTTACTTTCTAATATTAAAAATAATAAGTTCAAAAATTTGTTGGGAATAAACTTAAAAAAAATTAAGATTAAATTGTTATTTTAATGAAAGTAAATATAACATATGAGGTGAGAGATTCAACAGTTTTTGGTCACTAGTCGCTATGATACTTTTAATCATATTAATTTATATTTAATAATTGCTGTCAATATATATACGATGAGTACACTTGATATATATATATATATATATGCATATATCTAGTAATTAATAAATCACATTACACATTTATGTTTTATAAACATAGAAATGAAATTCTGAAAATAAGTATGTGAAAAAAAAAACATTCGAAACAAAATAGAATTGAAGTTTAGTGTAGAGCTGAGACTCATTATGGAGATTAATGAAAATTAAATGACTATGATAGAAATATCGAAGTACATAAATTAAATTATCCTAAACTTTAAATTTTGAAATTAAAACTAGTATTTGAGTTAAAGAATTGTTGAGAAATGTGAACGAAATAGGTTTATATAATTAAATACAGAATTAGTTGAAGATAACAACAAATAAATATTAGTAAAAGAACGACATATTAACCAGTATTATAATTCTCCATTTTTAATTTAGTTAGTTCAATTTAATTATAGGTAAATTAATCATACATTCCAATAAACTATGTATACTTCAATCCGCATAATACATTCATGAATAATCAAGAGGTTAGAATCTCTAATTTTGCATGTTGTCAATAAAAAAAAAAATATATATATAATATTCAATTTTTTTTTAAGACATGTGAAGTACGTGATTCGAAATTTTGATTTATGGGTCAATAATACATATTTTATGTAACTCGAGTTATGCTCGACAAAATTGTTACCATATTTAACTTCATTTTTCATAATCATTTTAAACATGGTTTAATCAATAAAATACCTCTTAAAAAAAAATTATTTTATTTATTTTTTGAAGTGAAATGTTTTTTTTTAATTTTTTTTTAATAATATGTGAATATAGATAATCCAACATTTAACTTTTTAATCACTAAATCGTATATTAGTGGTATCATATGTATTGATGTATTAAAAAGGAAAATAATATATTTTACACGAAGCAAAAGATTTAGTTAATGGTTTACGGTGGAATTGGCAGCTGATGTCACTAATTAATGCCACTAACAAATGGCCGCCTAGCCATTCCAAAAGAAAGAGGTTACTAATTAATGTCGCCTAACCAAAGTAGTCATCCACGTCATTTCATTTGTTTGCATTTGAAAGCATCAATTTGGGCCCAACCCATATTTATTGGGCCTGATGGGCTCATTACCCAAGACCAAACCAAGTCCGATAAAGCCCAGCCCATGTTTTGATTGGTTGAACTGAACAGGATACCTCAACGACGAAGCGGCCACGAAGGGCATAATCGACGAAGACGGATGGCTGCACACCGGCGACATAGGTTTCGTCGACGACGACGACGAGGTCTTCATCGTCGATCGCCTCAAGGAACTGATCAAATACAAAGGCTTCCAGGTGGCGCCGGCGGAGTTGGAAGCTCTCCTGATTTCCCACAGTCACATCGCTGACGCTGCGGTTATACCGTACGTTAGCCTTCCCGAGTTGATTTAAGTTCTGCGTTTTCTTTTTACTAATTTTGTGACATTGCAGTATGAAAGATGAAGTTGCTGGAGAAGTTCCGGTTGCGTTCATTGTTCGATCCGACGGTTCCAACATCACCGAGGATGAAATTAAGCAATTCATCTCCAAACAGGTAAAACTTCCAATTTTGGTATTAGTTTAAAACCTTCAAGTTTGATATCTTATTAGGTTTTACCGATTGATAGAGATTTTAGCATCGATTTCACCCAAAAATTAGGTAACCTTCCTGTTATGATTTAACTCGTCGTAGGCCCCTGCCTTTTTCCTTTTCTGAACGTTTAACTTTGTCTATGCCTAACTTAAAATGTTGTGTCTATTTGATCAATCAACTTCAAAACTTCTAACAAGTGGTTAAACTCT
Source organism: Herpetospermum pedunculosum (assembly GCA_028017165.1). Classification (NCBI taxonomy): domain Eukaryota; kingdom Viridiplantae; phylum Streptophyta; class Magnoliopsida; order Cucurbitales; family Cucurbitaceae; genus Herpetospermum; species Herpetospermum pedunculosum. The sequence goes on from CM051530.1 coordinate 4,569,410, forward strand.
TAATTTTGTGATTGATTTCAACAGTTAAGCCATCAAAACACTTGTGCTTGCCTGAAATTAGCTCATTTGAGTGATGAATTAGAGTTTGTAGATACTTTTTAGGCTCAAAATTGAAAGTTTAAGGTGTAATTAATGATCAAATATTGTGATCTTTGAAAGTTCAGAACCCTAATAAACCAAACTTATAGTTTAAACTTATGCTCACTACCTTGAGGTCGGAGGTTCAAATCCCCCAACCCCATTTGTTGTACTAAAAAAAAGAAAAAAAACTTTAATCTTAATTGAAATCTCGAAGATTTACTACATGGATTGTAACTACTGAGGATGTGGGATGCAGGTTGTGTTTTATAAGAGGATTAATAGTGTCTTCTTCGTGGATTCCATTCCTAAAAGCCCTTCTGGAAAAATCTTGCGGAGACAACTTAGAGCTTTGCTCGCAGCCAGTATTCCAAATTAGACACCAAAAACCTCACAACTCCAAATAATTCAACTCTCCATCTCTCTCAAATGTGTGTATGTAAAATGGAGAGAAGGATCTTCTTTGTGGATTATGTTTATATAAAGTTCTGTTCAAAGTCTGCAAGGAAACAGCTCTGTAGTACAAAAGTAGCTGGTTTTCATACTTTATATATGTAATCAACAACAGTTTATGGAGAACTTTTTTTTTTTATGTAAGTTTTGATTTTTGTTATTAAGACATTAAAGTTCTGATGGACAAACAAAAGATAGACCCTCAGAGGTTGTAAAACACTAGTTATTTTGTGAACATCTCCTCCACATCATATAGCACAAGAATCTGCATAGTGAGTCAGTGACAGTCCAGATAAGAGTGCATTTCCTTTTCCAGAACATGGTTCAATGTTTAGGTCCATTGGTAGGCACATCGTAGTGGACCAAGTGTAAGAAATTAATTGGTATCAAATATATTGCCAACATCACCGTGACTCAACTACCATGAAGTATGAACTAATGACCAAGTGGTCAGACGTTTGATCCCTCACTCCGGATTAATTAAAGAAGTTTGATCCCTCACTCCGAATTAATTAAATACTTTTGCCAAATAAAAGTCTGTACATATTACTCAAATAAAAAAATTTAATAACCACATGCATATGAAAAGATAGATATCTTGATTTGGTGTGTAAAGTGATTATGCAACCGCACTTAGTATAGGGTAAAGAGGTTGTTACGTGAGATTAGTCGAGGTGTGCACAAGTTGGTCCAGACACTCACAAATAAAATAAAATAAAATAAATTGGAGGGCTAATTGCGCCCCATGATTACAGAACACAGTACTGTTCTGAGAATATCCAACATCTCTTTTGTGAGCAATCGGTATTTACATCTTCAAACAAGTTAATGCTCTTCATTTTTCTTTTTCTTTCCACGTCACACCCACCCACTTCTTCCTTCATTTGTTTGATAGCAACTGATGAGACGTTTGGAGCACCAACTTGGAGTTTGAGGACTGAGTTATTATAACTCAGTCTATGTTTGACTCACGAACTATTATAACCTAGTCAATAAAGTAACTATACCGATTTCAATAGTATTTACTATTCACAACTATTATAACCTACAAACTATTATAACCACCGTTTATAATCATCCACTCAGCATCCCAAACAACTCTCAAGTGTTAAAGAAGTCAACCATTAATATCTAATTTCAAAAGAGAGGATCATCACCAACGACCAATTTTCATTTAGTGTGATATGTATGAAGTAAAGCTAATTAGAGTATCTTAATCTATTTAGATGATTCTTAGAATGAAGCATTAGTAGACAAATAAAATTATTATGTTAGCAAGGGAGTGATATATATATTGAGCTCGTAAAGATATTTCACAATTCAAAGATTACTTTTGTAGTTAAAGAAGGAGAATGTTTTAGGATCATGGAAGCAATTGAGAAGAACTATAGATGGAACTGTGATAGTCACAGTAGTTTTTTTGAGTGGCTATCTTTTTATTTGGATTGATACATATTATAACTTTGAAATAGTACTTGTAACTGTTTATTAATAATAAGTTTATGTTGTGATGGTGGGATGTGGTTGAAATGCGAGATAAGTGCATATAAATGGAATACACAAAACACAACTGATGAAGAAGGAAATTATGATACCTATAAATCTACGAACGTGAGAAGTCTCAATCCAAAACACAAGAGCATGTTTGACACAACCTTATCTTTCTCAATGTGTGGATGATAAAGTGTAAATAGTTTCTCTTTTTAGGTGACTTCTAGGAGAGGTGTAGAAATGGTAGTCTCTGTACCTCGTTTAACATGGCCTTGCTGCCCTAAAGGGAGAATTTGTGTCCACTTACATGAACTGAGTTGTGAGTGGCGAAAACTCAGCATCCAAAAGCCGAGGTGTCGATTTCTGATGTCAATTCTTTGTTACCTTTTTTGTCTGCCACTCCCCACCATGGCTTTTGTCGTTGCCTGCTTTCTTTGTTTTTGATGAGACTAAAACTGAACATGGCCTATCATCCATCTTTTCTTTCTATATACACTTTCACAGCCGTTTTTATCTTCTTTGATTTTTGAAATCTTGTTCGGTCGAATTGTCAGGTTCAATTCATTTCCTAATGATACTCTTAATAAGACTACCTCAACCAATGATTAATCAACAGAAACATTTTCACAAACTTCCGATCTACTCCTTAAGAATTCAAAGTTTTATTATTTATTTTTGAAAAAAATAGTTTGTTAGAGGCGAAAAGAATAGAGGCTAGAGGAAAACCTTCAAATTGAGTACAATTGTAACGCCTTGAGTTCAAGAGTGATACATAAATAAACCAATGCCACATTTAAATGAAAGTGATCCTGAAGTCATAAAAACATGGTTATAAAAGCCTTAAAAAAATGATTATACTACCTATATCAACAAGATGCACCTTCTTTTTCGGTGGCTCAATCGTAGAAACTCCAAAGTTAAGCGTGCTGATTGGGTGACCTCCTGAGATCTTTTCTAAGATGCATGTGAGTGAAGACAAAACATGTTGAGAGGACCTGTGTTGGTTTGTGGGGATAGTCTTCACTCTTAGAAGCAATTTAAGATTATCAAGACAAAAGTAGATAACGTGGCCAGGTCGCAGTGGAATGCTGGGGCTATCAGGTGCTGAATCCAGATTCCGAATCCTGGGCCTGAAGCGTTACAACAATGGTTGATAAACCATAATTACAAAACAACTGAGATTTAATACACCATGAAGCCAAGTCGCAAGGGAATGTCGGGACCATCATGTGTCGAATCCAGATTCTGAATCCTAGGCCGGGGACGTTACAACAATGGTTGATAAACCATAATTACATAACAACTGAGATTTAATACACCACGAGGTAACACAAATAGTAATATCTTCCCATAATTGAAAATAAATTTAGAAGAATTATTGAAGACACTATTGTTTTGCTCAAACCAAGATGACTCCAAAAAGGTTGTTTCATAGAATAATTTTAGCATAAGTCAATGGTAATTCAGTACCACGTGAGAGGTCCAGACTAAGGGGCAAAGCTACGATCCAATCAGAATTACAGTTGAGGAAAATATGCTCTATGAATTCTTCATTTTTTATTGCAAAGAGAACACCAATTCAGATTTAAATTCATCTCTCGAAACGGATCTGCATTTTTTTCAGCTGTATCGAGGCTTCTATGCTTCACAGTTATATTATTTTAGTTTTGTGGTTAATTAGAATGATGGATATTGTAAATTGCAATATTGGGATACTTTAGGTGTGATTTTGAGATAGGACAAGGAAGGAAGGATATGTGGAAGGATGAGTTCCACACAAGTGGAAACAGGGTTTGAAAGCACATGGAATAGAATGGAGAGATACAGGGGAAGTACTTTTAGGGGGAGTGAATATTTGGTTATGATGAGCACACGGGGGAAAATCACTCTTTGCATTGCATGGGCCATGCAGCAGGCGAAGAGAAATGGGTGATGATCAGTTATGAAAGCAGCAGGAGCCAGGAGGAATATAATTAAAAGGAGCATCATTTTGGTTTTTAATGCCGCCAAACCATCCAATCCACTCACTTTCCTTAATGGATCCACCAATTTGTACCTTATAACCTCAATAGGTTGGAGAAAGTGGTAGCATGTGTTGGGGGAGAGCAGCCTTTCGATGCGGGAGATGACACTTCATAATCAAGTCACTCCAAAGCTTTTGAATTTTCAACACCCATTTTTCATCACCACCAATTAAAGTAATTTACAGAGGGAGAGATGGTTTTAAATGGATCATTTTAAACCACGTAACCACACTGTTTGCTTAATAGTTGTGGTGAAGTATTTGAGTGCCACAGTGTAAACTTTCCGAACATTGTAACCTAACTGCATATTATTCAACGAAACCGTCATAATGTGGTTGTATCATTCAAATCGTCAGATATAGATTTTAAAATCTGTCAACCCCTAATAATCATTGGATACAACAATTTTTCTCTCTTACATTCAACAGTGCAAAACTGCCCGTCACATTGTGACACTCTCCTCAAATAGTTAGGGAGAGGGTCTGCCGAACTTCATTACTGTGTACATATGATCTCAACTTTGCATTTTTCTTTGAAAAAAGATACTTCATTAGAGGTGAAAAGAGGAGAGGCTAGAGAATTTTTTTATAATTTTGTACAATGTTTGATAAACGATAATTATAAAACAACTAAGATTTAATACACCATGAAGGAGCACAAATAATAATATCTTCTCATAGCTGGAAGATAGAATCATTGAAAACTCTATTATTTTGCTCACACCAGATGTTTTAAAAGATGACTTCAAAAAAGTTGTTTCATAGAATATTTTTAGCAGATGTCATCGGTAAATCAACTTTGCATTTTTTCCATGTGAATGTGATCCCTTCGATATCTCTCCATTGATGCTTTGCTTTCTACTAGTTAATAAATGAATGTATTTCAGTGTAAATAATCACACACTCTCTCTAGGTTTGGTAAAGATCTTTTTTTATAAGCAGCCTGCAAATCGAAGTACTGAAGATGGGTATGTTAAATGAACTAGAAAGAAGCTTCATTTCACTTTCTAAGATTATATAGAGAAACCCCATTTAAAATTTTTAATCATCAAATAATTATTATAATTAGTGATGAGAAGGTGTCTAAAAATAGAATCTTTTAGAGTGAATTTGAAAATGGAGTGACCCGGATCATTGTACTTTGAATTAAGAGAGAAAGTACGAGGAAAAAGTACATAGCCACATATAATAATAATTCAATTCTAACATCATATCTTCCAATTTGATTTGTGTATAGCGGTTGGCTGCTCTAACTACAAGATCAAGCAGATTTCAGTAGAACACAGCACACTGAGAGCAAGGGAATTAGTGTTGGAGACCAAACTGACGAGGAATTAATTAAACATATAATGGTCTCTAAATCAGAACACATTACCGCAAACACCGCCCACCGCTACCAGATTATGATCCCTCAATCATTGTCTTAAACCACACATTTAATTATTTCTGGTTGTCCCCGATCATGCATGGATCAAATTACTATGTTATCTGTCTCAAATTATTACAGAGTTTATTTAATATGTGCGTCAGACATTCATTAGTTTATAGAGTTTGAGAGTAAAACCCATGTGCTTGGTTCAGTTTTTTTCTTTTTAGTTAAAAAATCATTCATATGGGTGAAATGGTTGAAAATTTAGAGAGAAAACAAAGTGTTTTATGTGAGGAATCAAATCGAAATATTTGGTGAAGATCTCACATCGAACAACAACACTCACAATATTAGACATCATGGATTACTCTTCCCTATCACCAATTGGTTTTAAGATGAAACCCATGATGTCTAATATGATATGAGCGTTAATGAAATTCAAATGGATATTCTGTTGCGGCGAGTAATTTTCTATAAAGTTGAAAAGAAATTAGCATAGCAGGCATTGGTGGGTAAGTTGTGTTTGGGCCCTACGCCTCATTGCATCATTGACGAGATGGAAAGATCCCATAAACACTTTATGAGGATATGCCATTTCGATGTGTTGTTCGGTTGGGTCTCATCACTTTTTTAATAAATCAATCAAATATGTTGTTGTCATTATTATTAATTGATTATATTATATGGTCATTTAAAAAAAAAAAAAAAAAAATCTTAGCTTCCCACGTCAAGTTCCGAGAGTGAATTACTACTTCACTCAATAAAGTATATAATATGGTACTAATTTCAAAACTATAATCCAAAAAAAAAAAAAAAAAACTTTATGATTAGTAGATAGAGTTTCATATAGTAAATCAAGATTCTTACAAATTTAATTTATAATTTTTTTTTTTTTTGGTAGGGTGTGAGATTTTTATATTTTATTATTATTATTATTATTTTTGGTTTCATACTTGCATGACCATTTTACATCAATTAAGTAGTTGAAATTAAAAAAAATTGAATGATATTACGAGTGTGTTAGCATATAATAAATGAATCATGAAAGTGGGTATATTTATATTTGAGATAACAAACTTTTTCACGAAATAATGAAGATCTACATGAAGAATTCAAAAGTAACAGGTTAAAGTAGCTTAAAGTTGTCGAAGATTTAAGTCTTTTACTTGTTGTATTTAATGCTAATCCTAATTTTCTTTAGTTGAGATAACGAATTCTATTTTGTTTTATTTATTTAAGAAAAGTAAGTAATTTTGGAATATGAAATTTAATTAATAGACAAAAGAATAATTTAAATTTAAATGAGAATGGTTTCTCTTTATAGTATCTAAATATTTGGAAAAAAGAATATAAATTAAGAAGTTAAATGCAAATGAAGACCAAACCACCCAAGTTTCCAATTAACTAAACTATTTCCATTTCTCAAAAAATATAAAAAAAAAATGTATTTGTCCCTAAATGCTTAGTGGTTGCTAATCAATTCCAAAGTACAAATTTAATATGTTGCTAATTGGAAAACGTACTTTATTAGACTGCTCAAATATTAAAGTCCTCTCTCTCTCTTTATATATATATAAATTTCCACGTGGCACAATGTTAGTAGTGGCCCTAATTCAATGAACCACAGGACAAATATTTAGGTTTGAATAAAGATATGATTGAATTATTTGATAAAAAAGAAAGTGAAAAGGGCGAGAAATGTGTAATGATGTTGCATGTTTGGTCTAGTCAAGCTGATTTATCTTCTTAATCATTTATTACTTAAATTAGAAGTTGGATTGACAATTTGTAATCTCTCAAGCCCTTGGTGATAAGGGTGTGAAAGTGTACGTTTTAAACAAATTTGTGGACTAATTTTACTGTGATTTGACCAAATAAGTTACCCACAGACCACATTCTCTATATTTAAACTTTATTGATTTTTAATTTTATGTTAAATTACAATTGTAGCCCTTGTTGTTAATTACGGTTTCCAATTCTACAAATTTGTCATTATTGTCCCTAGTAAGGACAAGAGACCTCCACATATCTCCACATTGTATGATATTGTTTACTTTAGACATAACCCTCATGATTTTGCTTTTGGTTCCACCAAAAAAGGAACCATACCAATGAAATGAAAAATGTTGTCCTTCCTTATATACCTTTTGGGCATAACCCTCCCTCCTCCTTATATACTCTTTGGGCATAACTCTCATGACTTTGTTTTTTAGTTACACCAAAATAGGTCTCATAACAATGAAGAATGTTGTCACTCCTTATATAGCACTTCCTCCCCTCAAACGAAGTACCAGCCTCCCATCAAATAGTCAAGTCATTTCTATCCGTCTAGCTCCCGAGGATTTATGACTACACCTTTGAGGCTCACCATATCTTTGTTCGGCACCCGAGGATTTATGACTACACCTTTGAGGCTCACCATATCTTTGTTCGGCACCCGAAGATTTATGACTACACCTTTGAGGCTCACCATATCTTTGTTCGGCACCCGAGGATTTCACCGACATGGTTAAGTTAGGGGCATGACTTCTAATACCAATTGATAAGGACATGGGACCTCCACATTAGTATGATATTGTCCACTTTGAGCATAACCCTCATAACTTTACTTTTGGTTCCACCCAAAAAAGCCTCATACCAATAGAGAATGTTGTCCCTCATTATATACCCATGATCTTTTCCTCTTCTAACCGATGTGGGACTTTGGTCGCACTCCTAACAGTCCCCGCTTTAATCAAAGCTTACTAATTACATAGTGATAAATAAGCTCTATACTGAGATCCGAGGTCGAATATAATGTCTCTCAATGTGACACCCGAGTATAAGAGGGACACACGAATAATTAACTGAAACTACATTCAACTGAGAGACTTAAAAAAAATGATGGTTACTATATATACCAAACAAGGTTTACTTTTTTTTTGTGTGGCTCAATCATAGGAACTCTAAAGTCAAACATGTCAAAAGAAACTGTGATGGTCTGTTGGGACAATCTTCATTCTCGCAAGCCATTATGTGTCGAATCATGTGCCTAAGGTGTTACACTCAAAGCATAACTCAACGGTAATTGACATGTAATCTTTTGAATTTTCTTGTTTCTACTACTTTTTGGTCCACTAAAGTCTACTCTTTTCTCCAATTATGACACTTCTCGTATTTCTCTTAATTGGAAAGCTTTTCTACAAGCTTCCGTTTGCTCCTTACATACATCAATAAAATATTTTATTTTCGAAAAATTAACATGTACTTTTTTTGATGTCGAAGATTCAATTTTCTCATACTTCACATTTGTTGTTGTTACGGACAACGAACATCCACATCCACATTGGTATGATATTGTCCACTTTGGGCATAAGCTCTCATGACCTTGTTTTTGGTTTCAAACAAAAGGCTTCCCATATGACAATGAAGAGGTTTGTCCCTTCTCACCAACCCCTCAAACCTTACCACAATGCCACGACCTTTCATCACAGGACACCCTCTCTCTGGTAAGCTTGCTCAACCACAAATAAACTATGACTACGAACATCCACATATCTCCACGTTGGTATGATATTGTCCATTTTGGACATAAACCTTCATGACTTTGCTTTGGTTTCACCCAAAAGGTCTTCCCCTTTCTTAATCAATGTGGGACTTTGGTCGCACTTCCGACAATTATACTAGAAAATAAATAAATATTAAGCTCTATACGACGAGACACTAAAATATGAGAAATGTGAATTCCTTCGAGTCAACTCTTAAATTATTATTTTGATTGAAAAAATATCGAAACAATATTTCAACTAATAATCCTATTTTAGAGTGCAATCAACAATTAGTATACTCTCTATGTTAGGAATACATATGAATAATTATAGTAATATGGACAAACATTTGCTAAAATTTAAGTTGAGACATAAAAATGAAATTAGACCCTTGTAAGGAGTTTAGATGTAAAATAATTGAGCAGAAAAACGTTTGAACACGATGATTATCATAATACCAAAATACAAAGTTGGGTGTGTTTGTTTATAGCATTTTGGCGATGCATGTGAGGGTAAGTTGGAAAGGAATGGAAGTAACTATTATTATTATTTTTTAATTTATAAAAATTTGAGTGCTGCCATTAGCAGAGCCGACAGGGCTTGGATCCCCACTGATTCTTTCCAACCCTCTTGTCTCTCTCTAATTCCAAAGGCCCATCCATTTTTAGTTGCACCAACAGTACTACAGAATCCTTTATTCTCATATAAACCCCTCACAAATTCTTCATTTTTCTACAAAACCCACTTCTCATTTCCATTTTTCTACAAAACCCACTTTTCATTTTCCATTTTCCTTCAAAACCCACTTCTCATTTTCAAATTTTCTTTCTGATATGGAGTTTAAACACCATCATCAACTCAACCTTGAGCTGGTTCTAGAACCCTCTAATAATTCATCTTCTTCCTCAGCTCCTGTTAGTCCAAATTGTGAGGCCAGAGTTTTCTCATGCAACTATTGCAAGAGGAAATTTTATAGCTCACAGGCTTTGGGAGGTCACCAAAATGCTCATAAATTGGAGAGGACCTTGGCCAAGAAGAGCAGAGAGATAAGGGCATACCAGCAAGGAGATAATGAGAGCAATAATATTATGATGAATTCAAGCCATTTGTGGAAAGTTGAGACACTAAGAACACCATCTCCTCTAGTGATTGGTCCACGTGGCGTTGATGGTGGCAGAGAGATAAGGGGTTTTCCAGCTGATCAAAATCATCATCATCATCATCAAGATGATATTGGCCATCTTGACTTGTCTTTAAGGCTGTGAATTTCTCTGTGTTTCATTTTTTATTTTACGTATAAATTTATATAAATGATTGAGATCTCACTAAGGAGAGTGATGGATTCAGAGTATTAATTATATGTTCCATTGAATTTCCCAAGTATATCATCATTGTGGGTTTCATCAAAACCAAGCCCGACATTGTTTCGTGGTTTTTTTTCTTTCTTTTTTCTTGTCCTTTTATATGTTTCTCTCTTCTTTATTTGCTGTAATTATGAAAAATATTTATCCACCGAGAACAAAAAATATTCCACGACTACTATTAAATTTTTGATAGATAGGAAGATGAACATGTGGGAATGGAGAGAGGAGAGATTTTTTTTTTGTGATGTGTTAGGATACAAGCAATATCCTACATTGGCTAGAAAAATGAAAGATTATGGGTATATAATGGGTGACAGTTGTCTCCAATTGGTACGATGCTTTTTGAGTGAAACCATAAACAAAGTCACGAGTGTTTAGGCCCAAAGTGGACAATATCATACCATTGTGGAGATGTCTGGTTCCGTTGTCCTTAATATGATGGTCAGCGAAATTTAATTATGTCCTTTTTTTTTTTTACAACAACAATTGATGGACGTGAGGATGGAAATTCGGACTTCAAAATAGATAGTGTATGTCAATTACTGCTGAGCTAAGCTCACTTTGAACATTTTCTTTCGTTTGTATGTTGTGGTTATGCATTTCAGCAATACATCTATAGATTGACCAATTGGAATGGTTTAATAGAACTAATTTAATAATTTAGTCATTGTAAGTTGCATTATGGAGGTTAATTATTATTAAAGACATTATTGAACACAGTTTTAGTGTTTCGATTCATGCTGCTAATTTTCATTGCATGCATGCAATATTATTAAGACTCAATCATAATTAGTACAAGATAATTTTTTTTTTTAGTACAATTTATGGTGGGAGATTCGAACCACAAAATCTCATAGTCGATAACAATAATTTTTATGTCAATTGAGCTATGCTCGATTTGACTTCATTTTAAAGTCAATTGATAATGAAATGAATATCTCACATATCTTAAAAGATTTGTGAGCCGTTTTATTTTTTCAATGTTGAATCTTCAATGGGAGATTTAAACATTTGACCTCTTGATCGAGAGTATATACTTTATGTCAGTTGAGCTATGCTCATGTTGACAACATAACAATGATGTTTTTATGTATTTAAAATGAATTGGTTGTAAATGACAAGTCTAAATTTGAAACACCTTTACTTGTGTAACTCATAAAGTTAGACACTCAACTAGATAAATATATTTTTATTTTATTTTATTTTTCAATTCTTTTGTTGTTCTATTCTAAACTTTCATAAAAATAACTCTTTTGAGATTTAAGCCCTGCAAATTTCAGGGCTTGAATCTTTGATTTTCATTTACACACAAGTACTTAAGTCAGGATGAATATATATACGGTAATGGGATTTTATTTTCTCATTATAGAATGTTTGTCCATTTGATTAAGACTTGAAAGAGAGAGAGGTAAATGAAACAATAGGCACACATTTTCTTTTTTTTGAAGAGAATATAACACATATTTCCCCTTCAAATTTAAGAAAAAATTGATGAAAGTTTTAATTTGCTCCCTGCTAACTCACATGCTTGCTAACTTAAATTTCATCATTTAATTAAAGTTAAAGTGATCTAATACGACTGACAATAGTATGTATATACGTTCAATTTAATCTTTATGAGTTGTTGATGCTTCAATTGTTATAAAGAAAGCATTAATGCTACTTTTCCTACTAAAATGCAAGACAATATTAAGTGAGGATCATGAAGTTGGGTAGATTTATAGATATATTTACTAAATGCATGGTTGTTGGATATAATTTAAAGGGCATAACTTTGAAAAAATGAAAAAAACCTTTACATGGGTGTATTTATAAACTTTATAAAGTCTTAGAAAAAAAGATACAAATGAAATAAAAAATATATATATATATATACACGTTTTCAATGGTTTTACTTTTGGTTTTCACTAAAGAATGTTTCCTACCAATAAAAATGTTGATATTCTCCTTGTAAGTGAGAAATAGGGTTTTTGGAATTTCTTCCCTCGCAAACCTCTTTGGACAGAGAAAATAATTGTTTGGGTCAATATATCTACTAGTTGGCACATTCCTTCTTCGATTGCGGGTAAGGATTGTATTTTTTGGTTTTCGGATAAAAAAATGTCATTTTTAGTGAAATCTATAAAATGGTTTATTTCTAGTGAAGTGCCCCATCTTTTATCATACAAAATTCACGGAATCTCTAGAAGATTCTTTACCCAACAGAGAAAATGTAAGCTCATGGAAGCTCGTCTTCCATCCATGTGTCTTAATCCAAATTAGTGTGTGTTTTGCAAAGAGAATGCAAAAACTATATTAATGGTATTTTTATCCATGGTTAGCTCTTTTAAATGATTCTAATATGTTATAAGATTTTATTTCTCAAAGCCTTGTTATGCCCGAGATAAATGTCAAACATATTATGTGGTGCAACATCTTTGGAACCATTTTATGGTAAGTTATGAGATGAGATTATCATCAATGCTGCATTAGAATGCTTTAAATCGAAGTTGTTTTTTAATTATGATACTTCTACTATAACGCTTAATTCGAAGATTTTCCTCTAGTCTCTCCTTTCTTCCTTACTTTTTTTTTTTTATTTGCACTTGAGACCTCTTGCTCATATTGACTCTCTTTTATACTATATTCTCTAATCAATAAAGTATCGTTTTTTTTTTTAAAGCATTCTCCTTGTCAAGTCCATGTGCAACTTTAGATCGCGAACATGGTTGATTAATTAACTTCTTTCAAGTTTACTTTTTAAAAATGGTTTAAACTTTCTATTTCTAATCTCACAATCAAAAGGTGTAAAGTATTGAATGTGGGGGATTACAATTTGTTGAGAAGAAAGAATGTCTATTATGAGCAAATCACATAACAACTCCAAATGAGAAGATCTTTCCTTTGAGAAACTCACTTTTACGAACCAATTAAAAACTTCCCAACTCCCTAAGCTCAAGAAGATGGAGCCACAACAAAGAAATGAAATGAACAATTTAATTGATTTGAGCTAAACAAAAGGCAGTCTGAGTTTAGACGTAAATTAATAATAATAACAAAGGGAGGGACCCAAATTTCCATTTTAGAGATGCCCAATGTTACTACCAAGCCATTAAAACCCCTCTTCTCCTAACCTACATTTTCTCCAAGCCTTCTTTCCTTATCAAAATCTTGATGTTAAATTTTCAACACTTCAATAATTGAAGTAACCAATGCCAAGTTTTCTAACAACTCATGTGTGCTTTTGTTTTTTTGTGTTTAATAGTCTATCTAAGTTTAATTCTCTCATTTCTTCAAACCCATCTCAATAACAATTTCGGAAACTTTGACTTTAACGATTCTTATCACTAATTTTTTTTTACTAATTATAATTTGGGGGAGGTGCAAAAAAAAAAACACATTACCGTCAAAACCTAATTCTTACCCGTAAAATCGAACTAAAACCACTCTGAAACGAAATAAGTCAATACGCTTTATATTTGGTGTATCAGACAAATGATGTACCAAATATTTAATATATTAGTGATAACTGATATATCTTATTTTTTTTGTGTATCAGTCACAACATATATTCCTTATATTTGATGTATCATTCTATCTGCCACAACCGATACACCAAATATAAGGTATATCAGTTGTGACTGATAGGGGTGTGCGCGGTACGATTTGGTTCGGTTTTTGAAAAAATCGACATAACCGAACCGAAACCTTTGATTTTGAAAGATTATAAACCAAAAATCGATGGTTCATCGATTTTATATTTAGAACTGAACCAATCGATTTCAGTTTTCTTCAGTTCGGTTTGGGTTTAAACCAATTTTTCTTTCTTTTCCAAATTAATTTGAATTCAGTTTTTATCTCTTTATAATTTTTTTAGTACATAATTTTTTTGTGTTTTAACAATTGCTCATACTGTTTTTTTTTTTTGCAACGGTAGTTTAATTAATGCGGGGATTGAACCCATGACCTTTTAGTCACCGGCTCAATCCTATGCCAATTGAGCTATGCTCGGTTTGGCATTGCTCATACTGTTTTTGTATGGCCTTTCTCTTTTTATCTCTTAATTTTATGACAAATAGTATGGTCTAAGACTCGAGAAAGATGGAATTAGATCTGAGGCAACATAAGAAAAAGTAGATTGAGAAAGGAGAGGCCATTAGAGGAAGAGCCATCGAAATCGAAAGTAAAAGAGGAGAGAATGGCTATACTACCATGAGCGACATCCACAAATAAAACGATTCTGAATAGTAAAGCAGTGGACAAGATTCGAACGACAGAACAATCCGTATTGACTACTCATACACCAAATATAAAGTATATCAGTCGTGATCGGTAAATGATACACCAAATATAAAGTATATAAGATGTGACTGATACACCGAATATAAGTTATATCAGTTGTGAAAAAAGGAAAAAATCAAATTTAGTCATATTTGTAAATAGCCTAATTTATTTGGTTACCCATAGCAATTCTCAAAAAAAAAAAAAAAAAAAAAAAAAAAAAAAAAAAAAAAAAAAATCTATTAATTACAATTTTATTCTAAAAAATAATAATAATTTACTCATTCAAATAATTTTGTGATGTCATTCCAAATATAGATAGAGTGAATAAAACAAGTATTACTTTAGACGGCTAAAATTCCGGACCCACATTTGTTTATCTGAAGGGTGAGTCATGGATGAGTTAGAAGAAGCCCAACCTTGGCCAAGCCATGCATTGGGCTCGCTCATCCTCTACATATTTAATTTATTCAACTTCAAAAATATAATAACAAGGATATAATATAAGGTATTCATATTGAATGCGTTTAAACTTATTATACAAAACTAATTTAGACTTAAGTATGATTAGAGGACTTGTTTAGTACATAAATGCATGAAAGTACTACTATGCATTTTCCATGCCTTGGTTGGTTCCATCTCCAACTCAAGTGTGAACACAAACTCTTCTTAGGATCTACACATTCAAACCCATAATTTTAATCAGATGGTTCATCATTTTTTGTTTTTTTTGGGTTATTCCTAGAAAATTTATTTGTGATAAAGAAGTTTAAAAATAGTACTACCAATCACCAAATGATTTATCATTTCAAATCTTTGATAAACTATACCAAAAAAAAACTTCTACATATTGGAGTAAGTTATAAAATTCATAAATTCGGGTACAACAAAACAAAAATTGAAATCAAAATGAACATAGCTCAACTGAAATAAAGTATAAACTAATAAGAGTTTCAATCCTCTCTCCCGGAGAAGAGATGAAAAAGTAGGAATATTTTATTAGAAAATGGACCTTTATTTATATATAAACTCAGTGTCATACTAGGTGGTTGATTTCTAGGGGAGCATTATCTTTCTGAGAAGATTTCAAAAATAGTAAATAAACAAAACAAAAAATGATAGGAAGAATTCAATAAATTATATCGAATATTATTTTAAAATTAGTAAACTGGCGTGACATTGTAATAATTTTACACATTATTTATCTAATGCATGTTATTATATAAATATACAGGGCAGTTGTTGTTAACATTCTTCATACAAATTAAAGCACTACGTAAAATCTTGCCTATATTCTCATCTGAATTATGTGGCTTTCAACCCAAGCATGACTTTTGGAAATGGAAAAAGGAATTGAAAGGGACTCCCAAAAATAATATTATAATTGAGTTCTATTCACATCCATTGCCCTATAAATATTCGAATCCCTTAAACCCTAAACACCAACAGCAACAACAAAAATAAACCAAGAAAAAGATTACAAAAATTCTCTTACAATTCCCTTTCCATGGCAGCCCTCCAAATCCATGGCACCGAAACCGAAATCTCCTCCGAGTTCCTCACAGCTCGAATCATCGACCTCCATGAAAGCATCTCGAAGCTCGAAACCCTAAGGCCGTGCAAGAAAGTAAACACCCTCTTCACCAACCTGGTCAACTTGTGCATTTTGCCCTCTTCAATAGATGTTTCGACATTGCCACCCCATATACAAGCCATTCGTGAGAGCCTCATAGTTCTCTGTGGCCGAGCCGAGGGCCTACTCGAGTTCGAATTCTCGACCTTGCTCACCAAAGTCCCCAAACCTCTCAACAATCTCACTCTATTTCCATATTACCACAACTACATCAAATTAGCCCACCTTGAGAACAAGATTTTGAATGACAATGGAGTTGTCCATCCAAAAAAGGTAGCCTTTGTCGGGTCGGGTCCTTTGCCTCTAACATCCATTATTTTGGCCATGCAGCACATGAAGAGCACGTATTTCGATAATTACGACGTCGACAGCGCGGCAAATGACGTGGCGAGAAAGATCGTGGCGTCGGATGCTGAGCTGGAGGGAAGAATGAAGTTTTGGACGAGGGATATTGTTGAGGTAGGAGAAGAGCTTGGGGGATATGATTGTGTGTTTTTGGCAGCTCTTGTGGGGATAAAGAAGGAAGATAAAGTGAAGATTTTAGGGCATTTGAGAAAGTATATGAAAGAAGGAGGAATTTTGGTTGTGAGAAGTGCTAAAGGAGCAAGAGGGTTTTTGTACCCTGTGGTTGAGTTTCATGATTTGGTTGGCTTTGAAGTTCTCACTATTTTTCATCCCACTGATGATGTTGTCAATTCGGTTCTCTTAGCTCGCAAGCCTATTATTATATGACTTTATTATTGTTGTTTTATGATTATTATAGTTTATTTACTCTATGTTGTTGTTTTTTAATTAATTATGTTTGAAGTGATTTTGTGTCGTATGTTTTTATTTTCAAGCTTTGATGTGTCTTGTGTACTTCATGCACGGAATTAATATTATTGAGTTTAATTTAAATTGAACTCTTTTCTTTTAACTATATGTATTGTGTCTCTTTTATATTAATAGAATTGACTTGTGTTATGGTTTTAAAATATATGATTAAAGTTGTCAAAGTGAGTATACTCCCTCTAAGTTCAAGGTTCAAATCTTTAATACCTCATCGTTGTAAAAAAAAAAAATATGAAGTTTGTGTAAGCATTTATTTGATTAATTATGAACAGAAAATCATGTTATCTAGTGTAAACGCCGCTAACTAATTTCAATTTAGAGTAAAATAATTAAAAATATAAATTTTTTTAATTTGTTTTTGCAAATATGACAATATCTATCATTGATATTATGGTCTATCACTGATACTAGTCTATACCACAGTTTTTTTTTATAGAATTTTGTAATGATAATCATGTATGATAACAGTCTATTAGTGATAACCACTGATTTTTTTTTTTGCCATATTTGCAAAATATTTTAAATTTGGCTAAATTTGCCATTATTTTGGATCTGATTGCTGTTTGTGCAACCAACCCTTTTAATAAATGTACCGGCAAAATAACAAATTTTTAGTTTTTTTTTCATTGATTTTATTCCTAAAGGTTATATATAAACTATCTGATGAATGCATTTCTGTATTAGCTTTCCGAATAAAAGTATATCGATTTTTTAATGCATGCGAGTCAAAAGATTCTTTTTATGGATGCACATCATAAGACAATGTGTGAGTTTGATTTAGAACAACTATATTTTTATAAAACAAATGCCTATTCTAGTACATAAAGTAAAATATCTATATATATCTCAAATACATCTTTCTATAACCTAATTATATAGTAGCTTGGATTGATGATATGGCATGGATTGAGCAGTTTCTTGAATATTATATTCTCCACAAGTCTTCAAAAATCAACTTTAGAGTAAGCAAATTTCTCAACATCAAACCAAAAAAGCTCCTTATCAACGTAACAAGGATAAATTATATATATGGATTTGAGAAGTGGTTAAATTAGGGGATGTTTAATTTACTAGGCAAGGTCGGGACGAAGATGACTTTCCTGTCCAGTCTCTTAAATGCGAGGATCGAATTTCTCGCCCGGAATTATTTTCAGTTTATTTTTTGTTTCGATCTCAATTGAATTAAACAATTCTTAAATTAAAATGGAAAAAATCTCCATTCAAGCCATCCCTTCAAATTGAAGCCAAAATGAAAAAAAGGTATATAATACAAAGTTGATATTTGAATAATCAACATTCAAGAGGAAGACCTAGAGGGAAACGGTTGATGTCGGTGCAGTAATCATAGAACATATATTTAGTCTGAGCCCATTTCATGCGTCGTTGGCTTACATGATCAAGGCTGGAGGAAGAGAGCCACGAGGCTGAACTTGAGCTACAATTGGAGTTCTGGCCATCGGACCACAAGCAACCATCGGTGCTTAGATTCTTGTACCATGCTCGGAACGGCGCTTTGGTCCAATCTATCTTCACCGCCCCGCCTCGTGTGGCCCAGCTGTCGGCGTTCCATAGGCTGGCGTATATCCTCATTGGCTGCCGGACTGGGAATGGACCTCCCTTTTCCTTCTTGTTCTTCAACTCTCTTATTGGAATCCCGTCAACGTACAGCCTGTCTCCAAACTCAATAATAAACACATTCACTTTCTATTCTTTTCTTGAATTTCCCTTTTGTTCATGAGATGGATTATATAATTAATTTATACCATTTTATTGAAAAAACAATCATAAAATTCGAAACTCCTAGTCGAGCTTCATCAAATCGAACTTCTGACTTTCTCGTCATTAGTTCACACTCATACCAATTGAGTTATACTCCGTTGAAGACAACTAAAAATATTTTGTTGTAGAAGTTAACCCAAACTAAAAGACTTGGACTCTTTTTAAAGTGAGAAAAAATCAATTTTTTATTTTTTACATCAAATTAAACTTGTGAAGTTATATATATATATAGTTTGACTCTCCAAATTTTTAATAAAGCCTCAAGTAAAAAATTCTTAAAACTCAAAATTTTCAATAAAAATCTAAGCTAGCACAAAATTAATCATGATTAATGCACAAAATCAATGATGAAATAAATCTTTCAAAACTCATACATTTCAATAAAAAAATTAATTATATATTGTCAATTTTCTTTGAAGTTTTATTAATTTCACACCAGATATATATGTTTTATATTCATTATATTTAGGAAAATTATAACAGATGTCAACTTAAAATAAGATCATTAAAAATATAGCATGTTTTTAACAATTTTGCGGATATGGCAATTTCTATCGCTGATATGTTATGACTGATAAAAGTTTATCGCTGATCACCTCAGCTTTTTATAGATTTTTGTTAGTGATAATAGTCTATCAATAATAATAGTCTACCACTGATAGAAGTCTATCAGTGATATGATAAAGTGTGAAACATTTTTTTTGCCATATTTACAAAACATTTTAAAGTTTGTTAAATTTGCAATTAGTTTGAGTCTGATTGTTATTTGTGCAACTAGCCCTTATATTTAATGCACGTAAATACTTATGATTTTTATATCTTCAACAACAAAAAAAAAAAAAAAAAAAAAAAGAAAAAAAAAAGTCTAGTAGAGTTTAAAAATATACAATTTTTTTTTTTCAAAAGTATTTAATTTTGAAGAATTGAACTTTTGAACTTTTGATCAGGATTCATACTTTATGTATGTTAAATGATGTTCATGTTGTCAAAAAAATCGATTAGTGGTTAAAGTTTGACGTGTTTGATGAAATCGAAGGCGTAAGGTATAAATTCATATATTTTGCTAAGTTACGAGTTGAAATTGATATATATTTGATTAAATTTGGAGATGTAAAACATGGTAATATTAGTAAATGAAAATGGTATAGGAAGGTATGTGTTTAGAGGTTTGATTTTACTCACACGATATGAAGAGGAGTCCAGAGAATGGTGTAGTTGTGAAAATCGGCTGTGGGATCAAACCAAAGAAAGAATTGGGTCTCTCTTTTGCCGACTCCATGGATGAACATGTTGGTCTGCAGAATGTAAGGATCTCCCTCCACTCTCCCCAAGAATTCCAAGTCTATTTCATCATGAAACTCCCCTGTAGACGAAACCTGTAATAATATAATCCTAAATAAACATCTTCAATTTCATCACACAATAAAAGAACTTTATGCAAATTGCACACTCACGTAAAATGCTGTGACAGTGCCAGCAGAGTTTCCAGGGAAAAGCTTGATTTGCAAATCAATCTTGGCAAACAGATATTCGTCTCGAGATCGGAATCCGGAGCCCGAGGTTTCGTCGAGAGCGACGGTTATGAGTTCGCCATTGTTGAGTATTTGAACTCTGTCGTCTCCCCATGTGTGGTCGATCTCCTTGTAGAAGTTGCTGGCAGAGGCCACCATTAAAGAGCTAAAGATCATCATAAGATAAACAAAGAACAGGTGAATATTTTGAAACTTTGAAGAACAAAAAGAAACTGCAAATGTCTGATCTTCCATGATTGGATTATTGATAGAAAGGCGAGTAGCAATTCAAGAGAGGACGAGGTTTATATTTTGATGACAATTATTGAATGTGTGTGTATTATATATTAATAACAATGTTGTGTTGTGGGTGCTGCGACCATGAACTAACAACGTGAGAGCCACACAACGTTGTATAATCAGAAAGCGTGTATAACTGCCACCCCATAGTCAAATTGCACCAATACAGTCTCAAAAATATATATATATATATTT
Organism: Herpetospermum pedunculosum; assembly: GCA_028017165.1. NCBI lineage: Eukaryota > Viridiplantae > Streptophyta > Magnoliopsida > Cucurbitales > Cucurbitaceae > Herpetospermum > Herpetospermum pedunculosum. The sequence goes on from CM051530.1 coordinate 4,590,224, forward strand.
CTAGATAAAAGAAACTTCATTAGAGAGATTGAAAGCCCCAATGGGCTACCGGGGATAAATCCGATTCTAGCAGCCAAGTTAGCCATGTTGGGCCACCACCTATCCAAATATTTGAGGTCTCACCCCCACAAAGCCCATCTAGCAAGATTATGGGCCACTCTATTTTGTTGTGTAGTTAATGGAACTACAAAATAAAAAAAAGGTAGGTAGAAGATGACTAATTTCTTCTAGAATCGTACCTATCGACAACTGAAAATGTTTATCCGAAGTGATGGCACCCACCAAAAATTGAGCGTCTTTTTTTATCTGAATGTTGGAGATGTTGTAATTTGCTGTCAGCTGAAGGTCGTGAAGGAGAGCCATGACTTCACTACAAGAGGATCAAGACGAGCATCCGGGTTTCAGATCTTGTCACAATGAGACTTTTCGATGCGTCGCAAATAACAACTTCAAATCATGAACGATGATGGCAAGTCGCGACATTGAGTTTGAAGGTGAGACCTGCAGGTGGGCTCCATCTCAACATATAGGAGCATTTAACGCAGTCGGTCTGGGGGAGACGAGGTTTACCTCCACCTGATACTTTAGAACTCAGTCGACTTTTGCTTCAACGGAGGGGATGGGATTTTGCAATTGCCAATTGTTACGGTCAGACCAAATCGCCCAACAAGTGATGCAAAATAACTCAGCATCTCGGTGATTCAACAACTTCTAGGTGTTAAATTAAAGTATCCGATATGGATAAATGGTTGTTGGTGAACAAACAAATCTGAAGAAAAAGCCGACGCCAAATAGTACAGGTTCGTTTACATTAAAAAAAGGTATGTTCTGCCGATTCACGCTTCTTTTCACATAACACACAACACATATGGATTGAAACTTTCTTGTTGCAGAGATAGGCAAAATATTGTGGAACGGCTTCCAGATGAAGATTTTAATTTTATTTGGGTTTTTCATACCCCACACAAACTTCCACCATTCCTTCAAATTTCTTGAATCGGTGAAAGAGGTCGCTAATTCATTGTGATAGTAGATTTTGTAGGCACTTTTAACGGTGAACAAACCATCATTTGTGTAATGTCAGTGTCATCCGTCCTTGCGACTCGATTTGCAAATAGAGATCTCTCCAGAGATGGAGAATGTTCTTTATGAGTGATTTCTCCGATACCAAGAATGTGTAAACATGTCCGCAACAAAATGAATGTCAATCACCTATTGGATTAACTGAGTGAAAATGATCCCATGTTCAGATGTCCAAAGTTTAGAAGAAATTGTAGTTAGTGTCGTTGAAAATCCTAATGAGAATGAAATCAAAGATGATACAATGCCATTGCAACGAATTACACGGAAGGAAGCATTCCTAACAACAATAACTTTTTACAATTTTTTTGTTGCAGTATAAGAAATCAACACTAAAACTTTTGGATCCAGCAAATCAAGTTAGAGATGAAATATACCTAGATTTAAATTTTATTAACAAAAAGAAAACATCAATAGAATCCTATTTTACCTAGTTGTTCTAGTTGTATTTGTTCAAAAATTATAAAATTATTAATTTTAAATTTTAAATATATATATATTTTATGTGCGGGTAACATGAAAGTGGGATTCAAATATCTGTCTCGTTTACAAACTTTATGAGGAATTGCAAAATGTGATCTAGAATCCAAAATGTTTGTCAAAATTGATCTCAAATTGAAATTTTATCTTTTCTGAACTCAAATTGATCGTTCATTTTGTAAAAATTGTTCTTCTTCAATCCTTTTCTTTTTCCAGTCTTCTTCTTTGGACTTCAGTCTTCCAATACAGAAACAGGTGACCTTCAGAAATTATCCCAACAACCTGTAGCATTTGCAAATAATGAAAGATTTACCAAAAAAAAAACTAGACGATCGGTTTGAACGTGAGACGATGGTGGGATTTGACATTTTTTTAGATGATCGTCGTATTCGTTTAGACGATCGATTTGTTTAAACGAACATGGGATGTGGTATTTGGATTTTTTTTTACGTGTATTTTTTTTTCGACTTAATTTCTTTTTTCAGCCATCACATTTTTTTTGGGTGATTGTGAGATTTGTTTAAACGATCTATTTGCTTAAACCATTATGGGATTTGAGATTTTTTTTTCGATCTGAATCTTTTTTTTTTTCAGCGATCACATTTAAATCTAATCTTTTTTAACCCGATTTGAATCTAATCTTTTTCGCATTTTTTAGGCGAAGAGTAAAAGAAGAATTTCACTTAACAGGTCAGAAATGAACAATGTCACAAGGTCAATTTTGGCAAACATTTTTAGATTCTAGGTCAAATTATGCAATTCCCCAACTTTATACCAATATGTGTAATTTTTATTTTTATATTTTGAAATCTTGGAAAATTTGAAAGCATTCCAAGAGCCGTAGCAAAGAGACAAAAGAAAAGAACAAACAAATTCAAACACCAAAAATTTAGAAGAACAATTCAACTCTCTCCATTTATTAATTCATCGATAAATATTATAATACGTTTTAGATTCAGAACTCGTGTGTATACAAATCGAATAAAAGAATCATAAATCAAAATAATTAAATACTTAGGCAGTGGCATTGCATTCGGCAGGCAGACCCTGAGGAAATCGCTTAGTATCGGTGCAATAGTTGTAAATCATGTAGTTCTTTTGAACCCAGTTCAATTTTCCTTGGCTGTCGGAATCCAGCTCCTGCGAGTACCACGATTTATTTTCCGACGTCGGCGACATGTTCGAGCCACAAGAAGACTGTCCCGACGACCAAATGCAGGCGTCTTCATTGAAATTTCTGTAAGATGCAGTGAATGGAGCCTGAGTCCAATCGGTCTTCACTAACCCACCTCTGGTCGCCCAGTCATCGGCGTTCCACAGACTGGATTGAAGCCTCATCGGCTGATTCTTGGGGAATCCAACGCCGATTGATTCCCTGTTCTTGAACTCTCTAATGGGTGTGCCGTCCACGTACAATCTGTAAAAATCAAAAAACAGAGGAATGTCAAATTTCAATTTCTAGTTGATGGGTTTGATTTGAATCATTTGATAATTGAAATTAGACTTACACAATGCGGTGGGGATTCCAAAGAATTGAATAGGTGTGGAAATCGGCAGTTGGATCGAACCAGAGATGGAACTGTTGCTCTCTGTTGCCTTTACCTTGGCTGAAGACATTAGTGTGAACAGTGTAAGGATCGCCGCTGAGATTGCCCAGAAACTCGAAATCGATTTCATCCCACGCTGACCCTTCTGATCGCAACTGCAGATTTTCACAAAAAGACACTGTAAGTGATCGATTGATGACATTTTATAAAAAAGGAAAAAAACAGGGGATGAGTTGGAATTGAATGAACATACGTAGTAGGCAGTGACAGTGCCAGCAGAGTTGCCAGAAACGAGCTTGATTTGCATATCGATCTTTCCAAACAAATACTGATTTGTTGATTGAAAGCCAGAGCCGGAAGGTTTGTCGAGGGAAAGAGTGAGAAGGTCGCCATTGTTGAGAATCTGAGCGCGGCCATCTCCCCAGGTAATGTCGGTTGATTGGTGGAAATTAGCAGCGGAAGAAGAAATGAGTAAAGAGAGGAAGAGAGCGGCTGAGAGAAGAGTAGAAGAAGATGCCATTATTGAGTTTGGGATGAGGAGAAGAAGAGGAGAATGGAAGATTTATATAGAAGGAAGAGATAGAGATGAGGAAGAAATGGAGAAGGTTCGTTCATTAGAATGGTTGCAGACAGCTGGGGAAGCTGAAGGATTGTTCTAAAGAGTAAAGCCTGCAACGCGGCCTCACTTTCTCACCACCAAATCTCCTTTATCATAATGGTGGCCTTGGTTGACTCACTTAACAACTAAATATCAAAAAGTAGGGAATAAACGTCTTTTTTTTTTCTCTCGAATTTAATTTAAACAAGCGTTTGAGTCTGAGTCACCGTTTTCTCTACTTTTTCATCTAACGTCCTAATTAAGAATTTAAATTTTCATGTCAACCGAAATATAGAGGTCTCAATTTTATGAACATATCGATAGATATTTCTGGAAAATTTTGAATAAAAAAAAAAATTATATATATATTTAAATTAATAAATATACCTTTTACACTTTTAAATAAATTAAAATTCGCTTGTTATAATATTAATATTCACATTAAGGTACATTTTGTTATTTTTTTTTAATATTTCATCGATTTTGTATGGTATGATAGAAATATCGATTCACTCCTCATGTCAATTTCGAACCTGTGGAAATATGAATATGTCCATGGAAATATCGACATGTCGACGGAAATTTAATATCACTTCTAACACATTTTTACTCCAGTGATAGTTTTTTTTTTTGTTTTAACACATTTTTATCTCCATGATAGTTTTAGTTTAGGAAAGGTGAAGGATAATATTATAACTTTTAAGACAGTCAAAATATTTTTTAAACAAATAAAAAGATTGTGCATATTTTTTTCTTCTTCATAATTTAGTCTAAAATTTATGTTAAAATACCATTTTGATTATAATACTTTGAGATTTATTCTATTAGTTATTGTATTCGTACATGTTCAAATTTAATTTTTGTACTCGAAATAAGTCTATTTTTTTTTAAAAAAAGAAACGTGATTTTAAAATAGTTAAAATCATGTTTGGCATGTTCAAAATCACTCCAAAACATGCCTATATAATCATCCAAAATAATTATATATGGAATGTAAATCAAGTTTAATGTTTAAATTTAAAGATTAAAATGGTTTAGAGTGATTTTAAATATTACAAAATTAATTTTAATTATTTCAAAATTATTCTCAAATATGTTAGGAGTGGGGTAATCTTCTCTTAGAATTTATTTTATCAAGTTAAAATAAAATAAACTCCAACTAAAATTGAAATGAAGACTAATTTTAAGATGGTATTAAAAAAAAACAATTTTAAGATTTAACGGAAGCATAGAAAATTAAAATTTTAACGCGTGAAAGTAAGGTAAATATAACAAATATTTGTGTGGAGTAAATAAAATATTATTGGTGGGATTTGCAGGATACAGCGTATGTCCGTAACGAGACAGCTGTGCCTTTGGTTCGTTTGTTCGCCGCATCTTCCCAAATTAGTTCACCGACTTATTTATCTTTTTTTATCTTTCTTTTTTTTATATTTTTTTTTTCAATTTCTTTTTTCAATAATAAAGTGATTTTGAAAAAGAGTGATATGAAAAAGCTCCATAACATAGATAATTCTCTCCCACCTCACTTCATTACATTACAATAATATTATTACTTGACATGTTTATGTGGCGGATCGGAGTCGAGCAATGTTTTCTCCACCCTCGCTCTATTATCGGGAGAATTTCTAGTACATCCGTGGTATGAAGTTTTTCCATACCACTGTCTTTTAAAAAAGGACACGTGGTAAAATGGTTTTAAAAAATAATATATTTAATAATGTGGGTCCCAGTTAAACAACCATTTTGTCACGGGTCCTTTTTTAAAAGGCAGTGGTATGAAAAAACTTCATACCACCGATGTACTAGAAATTCTCCCCTCTATTATCTATTTGCACAAAAACTTTCGTTTAATTTTGTGAGGATCAAGGCTAAAAGTTCCACGCAAATAATTCGTGAGGTCAAATTTTATCCATTTATTATTATTATTTTTAATTTTTTTTCAACCATTCTTTTTCAATTGCTAAGTTTAAAATTAGATCATTTAAATTCTAATAAAATTAATTTTCAAAATCATAACCATCCTAATTTCTAAAAGTTCAAAAAATAACATTATAAAAACAAAAATATTAATAAGTAAAAAAAAAAAAAAAAACTTTAATTTAAATAACATAGTATAACTTAAATATTAGCATCAAGTCTAATTTTAATATTACAATCAATAGTCTCAAATAATAAAATAAAATTTGTTAAGTTAATTAATATATATATATATATATATATATATATATATAAATAAATAAATAACAAAAAAATTATTTGAGGTGGGGACGGGTATGATATTACTCGTCCCCGCTCTGTTTAGTAAACGAGGTGAAAAATAATTTTTGTTTGTCTCTTTCTCGATATAAACAGAGATTTTCAACCCTGTTTAAGACGGATCTATTAAGGAAATTAATCGAGTCCAAATCAAGTCTATGACTAAATTAACCTACTACTTTAATACGTTAAGAATGGTGGCTTTTTATTGGTAATTGGCCAAATTTGAGATTGCAAGTTGCAATTGAGCCGTGGAGAGGGAGATTTTTCTATAAATAACAAACTTTGGTACCAAAATAAATAAAATAAAATTAATGTTGTGGGGTTTGGTTTTCATAAGTTAGAAAAAATGGTAACCGGATGATCTAGATAGCCTAGCACTACTAGAAAAATTGGAATAGATGACATGTGGGGCATCTGAAAATTAAGGAAGGGAAAAAAAAAAGTGTCATCTTCCGTTTGGGGCGCGTTTTTGGAGGGAAAAAACGGAGTTTTTCAAATTTCCGAAATTTAATGACAGTTTTCTAATGTCGTCAATCGATGACAGTTTTAAAATGTCCTAAATCGTTTACATTTATTAACTATCATTAATTTGTTTATGTTTTTTTACTCAAACGTTTTTTATTTATAAAACAAATTTGTAATTAAATTAAAATAGAAACTAAAAATATTCAGAAAAGAAATATAATTAATTTACAACTAAAAAATTAATTAATTAACAAATAACTTAAAATTGATGAAAAATGAGAAGAAAAAAAATGTGAAAAAATGGGGAATAAAAATTGTGAAAAAAAAAACACTCAAATTCTTCTATTGATTTGTAATATTCTCAAAATTTATAATTAATATATATATATATATATATATATATATATATATATATATATATATATATGAAATCCCTAATTTAGATCAGATTTCGCCATCCCTAATTTATATTAGGGATCCCTAACAAAAAAGAAGTTTTCATCGGATTGACAAACTGAAGTGAAATCGTCTCCCCTTTTCTCCCTTTGGCTCTGTCGACCACACCTCTGCTCGCCTCATCTATAAAGTTCAGAAAACTAATTTAAGTTTTATAAGTTTCTTTTTCATCTCTCGTCAAGTCGTCTCGCGCCAAACCCTTCGTCAAGTCGCCCGCTCCAAACCTCTCACCATCTCAGCTCCCTGCTCCACCTCCATCTCCCCTCTCAGTTGTCGTCGTCATCGGTCGTCGCTCTCATAAATACCCGAAAAATATAGAAATGATAAATAAAAAAAATGGGTTAAAGAATAACCCATTTTTTAAAATATCTCATAATTCATTGTTATTGTTATCGAACTAGTGGGTTAAGTGGTTTGATGGCTTAAAGGAATTGGGCTTAGGGTTGATTAAGTCAACTACGTATTTTTGTGTTGAGAAATAATTAAAATTATTAATAATAGTATTAATAAACTATTTAATTTAAATTAAAAAATAATTAAATAAACAAAATAAAAGAAGAAATTTCTTCTTCTTCTTCCGAGTGAAGTTAGCCGCCCCGTTTCAAAACTAGACTAATTTGGAATAAGATATGTCTCTAAGCTCTCTTTCCGTTAATTCTAAATTAATTGGATTTCCTTGTTTAAGAGTTATAATTTGGGAGATTAGAATTTAAGTTTAGTCCACAAAAATTTGAGAAATTATATTTTATAAACTTCGAGAAAAAAGACTAAGTGATTGGGTTATTATTAATATAATAATAATATTATTATTATTTGATAAAAGTTGTTTCCTAAAGTTGTTTCCTAAAGTTTAAAAAACTCAAGCCTATCTCGTAGTGACGGTTTTCTAAATTAAAGGGAATTTAGAAATTTTGGTTGGGCTTATGTTTGGAGAAATAGACTTTTTAATAAAAGAAGATTTAGAAATTTTGCTTGGGCTTGGAGAAATAGACTTTTTAATTTGTGATTAGGTTCTTAGTTGGGTTTGTTGTAAAAATAAATAAATAAATAAAGCAAACAACAAAGCCCTAGAAAAAAAACGTTGATTCTTCCCCTTCTCTTCCCCTACACCGCAACTCCCTCCCTCCGTCTTTCGATTTTTCAACCTCCAGCTTCAACGCCAACTCCCTCTCTCTCTCTCTCTTTCGATTTTTCAACCTCCAGCTTCAACGCCATCAACGCACAGTAGCCCAAACTCCCCCTCCCTTCGCATTTTCATCTCACGCCCACCATCCCCAAGCTTCCTCTCATTCATCTCCGCTCCGACCAACACCAGGCGACGCAAGCTCCGATCTTCGACGGCCGGCGCAGGGCGATCGATTCTTCAAGCGTTCGGCGGCGACTCACGCATTTCCTCATCACCTCGACGGATCCCGATCTGAGCACCTGCATCGAGCATCCCCAGCTGTTTGCGACGCCCTCACCCTCGCTCTTCTTTGTTTCGGCCAACAACCTCCCTCACGGTGACGTGCGACGGACGCCCTCACCCTCGCTCTTCTTTGTTTCGGCCAACAACCTCCCTCACGGTGACTGACGTGCGGGCAGCCCACGGGCAAGCCCAAATCAACAACAATTTCTCTTCCTTGGACGAATTTCCAGCACTGTTTTGGTGAGGTTTAAACTCAATTTTTGTCCATTAAATTCTAGATTTAGATTATCGGTTTCCTATTGACTTTGGATTTGAATAGGAAAAAGTGATTTTAACCAAAATCACTCTCAAATATGCTCATCCCTTTTGCCATAGTACAAACTTTAAATTTGAAGTGTCCGTGTTATTCATCCGAGAAGTATGTTTCTGGAAATTCGAAAAAAGAACCACATTTGTGGCATACTTTTTGTGCTATTGAAGAAGTGATAGAAAATTTAACTAATTATTTTCCTAATCTATAATGAATTGAAACTGGGGCTGCATGTTATATGCTGCATTTGTTAAACCATGATTTATTGTTAATGTGTGTTTGGTTGAGATGAGTTGTAGTTACTATGTTGTGCCTCTGAAAAGTAAAATCCATTGTTTTACTTTAGTTCGTTTGACCTTTAGTCTTGAATGTTTACCCACTCCTAGAGGACACTTTTCATATTTTGTTCTTCTCCCACCAATATATTGGTCACTCAATGATTTGGTTGGGTATGCTGGACAATCTTTTCAAGGAATATTGGTTTAGTAAACTACATTGGATCCATTATGGACAAATAGAAACTATGAAATTTCTAATTCTAATGTCTAATAGTAGAAATGGAATGGTTGATTTATGGATTATTTATTTCGTATTGAATTTTGCATACATTTTTCAACCACGGGATGCTTGAATCCAATAGATTACTTTTTAAGTGTAAGTATTGTTGTCATTTTATTATATCTATTATATTTCAGGTTTCAAGACAAACACATTCATTAAAACTCTCATGGAATGGGTATTGATCTTTTCCAAATGAACCAAGTTAGTAGATCGAACCATATATATGTTCATATTAGAACCAAGTTAGTTTCAAGATTGATGATGGACTAAAATAGAACCAAGTTAGTTTAGGAGCTAAAATAGAGATTTCTAAATTGAAAATGGAGTAAATCTAAAATAATTCATTATGGCATAAATTTCTATTCCTCTTTTCAATCCAATATATATGCTTTGTTTTGCTTTACTTATTCATTAGGATTTTTGTGATAGTTTATTCATCTTTCTTAAATCGAAAAAATTGAAAAATGACATGAAGAAATGGCATGCCAACTTTTGAAGAGGTTTGCATCTCATGTTGCATGATTCTATATTTCTATTTTACATGTGATTCTATATTTCTATTTAGATAAATGTTTTCTAAATGAGTCTTGTTATTGTTGTTTCTCTGTTTTCTAGATCATAGATCATAGATTTGGTGTTGATTCATTACAACATAAATATGGAGGTGGATTTCTCTTCTCGGTGATCTTTGATTCATTAGAACTACTTTCCGATCTGATCTTTCTAATAAGCCCATTTTTCATCTACAACATAAATATTTTTTTACTAAATTACCCTAGGTTGATATTGAATTCATAGACATAAATAACTCTTACCTTTTTCTTCTTATTCATAAAATGTCAATCTCAGGCACTTGGGTTTACTGATCTTGCCTCCTGAAAAAATGTAAAGGCCACTATCATTTGCCAAATTTGGATGAAATGAGAGTTGACTTTTAGCCAAGTTGCTTTTTAATAATTTCCCCTCCAGCCATCATAGAAATGCAGGTTGACTTTCCTACACAAAGAACAACTAGGAAAAACAAATATAGAAAAAAGGTCATAACTTTATTTATTTTGGTTATGAATGTTCTTAACCAGGTGCTAAAACTTCAACTCCATATCAAATTCAAGCTTTAGAGAAAACAAAAAAACCATCCAAATGAAATGGGAACATTCAAATTCGTATCAATGTTGTTTCTATTCTGCAACTTTACTCAACAATATTCAGCTCTTTCATTTGCTGTGCTGATACCAACATGAATTGTGGCCAACAGTGTTCGAGATCTCAGATCTCCAAAGCGGAAAACGATTTCAAGACAAATCTGAAGAATCTTTTGGATTCTCTTGCTGAAAATGGACCTATTCTCAAAGGGTTCTATAACACCTCAATTGAAGAGAATTCAAACCAAATTTTTGGTCTTGTTCAATGCAGAGGTGACATTTCTGCTCTCAACTGTGGTAGCTGCATCAAAAACTCCTCTGTTTTTGGTGTTTTATTATTTTGAGTTTTCACTAAAGTTCAAGAAAACAAATGAAATTAAACATATAAAACCACCATCAACTTCATAAACTTTTTATAAACTTCAGAATTCAGTTTGTACTTTGTTCCATGTTATGTTCTCTTCTCTACTATGCTATTTAATCACATTTTTTTTTGTCTGGTGATTGAGTTTTTTTTGTCTTCTTCTCCAATATTTACAGGTAAACATGTCTATATTCCCTTTTCCTTGTGAGAATTTTTCTTTGTTTTCTGTTTTCTTTGTATGATGAACCCAAGTTCTTTAAATTTTCATTTTTTTTCTAAGTTTGTTAGATTTTTTTAATAATTGCTGTTTCTGATCATTTTTCTTTGAATCTACTGGATGGTTTGGTTTTTGTCTTTAACTTTACACAGATCATTACTTTTATTCTATTGTCACGTAGTTTTTAAGAAGTGAGTTTATTTTTGTTTCTCGATTTGTTTGATTTCCTAGTTATTTCGATGGAGATTATTATTATTGTTAGCTACTTTTTATTCAATTTCTAAGCTTTAAATATGGTGAAGTGTGCGCCAAATTGATACTTAAGTAACTTTTTAAGCACTTTTAGACTATTTTGCACTTTTAGAATCAATTTAGACACTTTTTAGGTTCGTATGAGATTAAGAATGACACTTGTTAATATTTAGGCACTTGTTAGGTTCGTTTGAGATTAAAATAACACTTTGGTAACTTTGTAGGCATTTAAACAATGGCTTGTATTAAGAATGACACTTGTTAATTTTTTAGGCACTTATTGAGATTAAAATAACACTTGGTAACTTTGTAGGCATTTAAACAATGACTTGTTGATGAAGAGTTTCTAATTGTCCTGGATGTACGTAGAGTTTTTAATTGCTTGTTGATTAAGTTAGTATTATAGTTCAATATTGACTTGTTTTGATACTCTCATTTTTGTACTTTTATACTTGGGGAAGAGAGGGAATAAGAGAAGAGAGCAGTTTGGTTGAGATTATTCGTACACTAATATGTCTTCTTGAATATTTATTGCAGGAACTACAAAGAGATGTCAAAATATTTTCAAGCTAGAAGTCATATTGCAACAAATGATAGGCTTTTCTGTTGGGTTAGATAATATATATTCTATTATGTTATGCAACGTTTTAGTGTTAATATTGCAATATTTTTTGAGTATTGTAGTTATGATACATACGAATTAGTTTGTGTAAAAGTGTGATATTTTAATGATATATACAATTTATTTCAATGATATTACTTTTTGTGTCTTACTTAGTATTTTATTTTGGTTACATGTGTATTCATAGATATATCTCTTCATTAGTTTTATGGTTTTGGTGAACCATTATTAAAAGAAACAAAGGTTCATCAAGGTTATAAAATTTAATAATAATCACAAATATAAATATATTTAGATTTACGACAAAAAAAATTGTCATAGAAACATAATTTTTGACAAAAAAATCATGTCATTGAATTAATTTTGTTGACTCACAATAGTTGTCGTCTTAAATCTAATAGTGACTGTAAATATAAGTCATCAAAGCGTATAAAATTTATTGTCATCCACTCGGATTAGTTGACAAATATTTATTGTCATCAATTCAGATTATATGACAAATATTACATGTCATCAATTGCCATTAGATGACAAAAATTTCATGTCGTCAATTGTGATTAAATGACAAAATATGATACGAGTGGTCATTCAGTGACAATGTTTAAATGTCATAAAATAAGATCTCTTGACATAAAATAATTGTCATTAATCGTATTATGAAGACAAAAAAAAACTGTCACGAAACCATGAATGATGACAGTTTTCGGTTTGTGTCATCTATAGAGTAAAGAAGGCAGGGGCTATAACGACTGAAAAAAATTGTCATCTAAAGTCCTGATGACAGTTTTTATTTGTCATCATAGCCCCGATTTCTACTAGTGTAGACTTAGGTAGGTTGATTGATCATGCACCTGTGCAAACAACCACGCACGAGTTAGGAACTTTTAAAACAATTTATCAAACCACCACTTGGTGCAACGAGTAACACACCTAGATAGTTCAGAGTGGGGTTGATTGATCCTGCAGTGCAAACAACCACGCATGGGGCAGAGAGAGTAGGGGTTCGATTCTGCCTTAAGTAGAGCAACGGGTGAGGGAACGCATCACCTAGATAACCTAGAGTGAGGGTTGATTGATCTTGCACACGTGCAAACAAAACCACGCACGAGGCATGAAATTTTAAATTAAAATAATTTATCAAACAACCACTTGGTACAAATTTTTCAAAAACCACTTGATGCCATGTGTGAGCACTCTGCCTAACATAGTAGAGAGTGGGGGTTCAATTCTGCCTTAGGGCAAATTTTCAAAGGAGCGCATCACATAGATAGTCAGAGTGGGGGTAGTGGGGGTTGGTTGATCTTGCACCTGTGCAGGAGCGCATCACCTAGATAGCCAGAGTGGGTAAAGTGAGGGTTGATTGATATTGCACCTGTACAGGAACGCATCACCTAGATAGCCAAAGTGGGGGTTGATTGATCTTACACGCATCACCTGAGCCTAGATAGCCCAGAGTAGAGTGGGGGTTGATTGATCGTGCACCTGTGCAGGAGCGCATCACCTAGATAGCCAGAGTGGGTAGAGTGTGGGTTGATTGATCTTGCACCTGTGCAGGAGCGCATCACCTAGATAGCTAGAGTGGGGGTTGATTGTTAGAGTGATTCACCAGTCTTCTTGGAAGAAATCACTCTCGAGCGTTTATAAACTTTTATAATTTTCTCTCTAACATTTTAGTGGAATCTGCATCGGTGGCAGAGAACTAGACATAGCTCACATTTAGGTGAACCAATATATATAAATACGGTGTCAATATCTCTTCCGAACTTGATTTATTATCGTTCTTATTACTTAGAAACTTAGGTTGGTTTATCTATCCTTCTAAATTTTGGTTTCCAAAATTATTTATTTCGCTTTAGATTTGGAATCATGATCTGATATGAGATTTAGATAAAATATATATATATTGTCTGAATCTGGTGAAAAATTTGGATTGATTATATTTTTATCGAATTATTCCCTAATAGTATCCCGTAGGGTTGGGACGAGCAGATTAAATGGACATCTCTAATTATTACTATTTCTTATTACTAAAAAAATTTCTCAAGACACAGTCCATTGTCGATAATGTAAATTTCAAAATAATATTTTTTAGGTTTGTTTTCTAAACTTTAAAAAAATTGTATGATAGATCTCTAAACTTTTAATTTTATGTTTGATAGGTTCTGGAAGTTAACCAATGTTAAATATGTCTTTAAATTTTCAATTTTGTAATTAATAAATCTTTGACATATTTCATTTTAAAAAAAATTAATTTATATGGTAAATATAAAATGAAATTTTATGTAAAGCAAATCTTAAAATTTTAATTTTGTGTCTAATATAATAGTTTCGTGAATTTTAAAAAAATCATCAAATATATCAATGACCTATAAGATACAAAAGTAAAAATTCAATTACTCATTGGATACAAAATTGCAGGTTTAAGAACATGTTAAACACCTTTTAAAGTTCAGGAACCAATAGACATAAATATAAAATTAGTTCAAGAACTTATTAGGCGTTTTTTAAAATTCAGGGACCAAGACATAAACTTCCAAATAGACACAAACTCGATAGTTTAAGGATTCAACTTTGTAACTTAACAAAAATTAACTTAGTCCCTTTGTTATTTTCTTGTTTTTTTTCTTTCAAAAATTACCATTTAGTTCTTAGTCTTACCATTATTTTGCTTTTAATAAATGATAACATGGCCTTTGAGTATGTGTGTTAAGGTACCGGCATATATATATGTGTTAAGTTCTAACCACATTAATTGGTGGTCGTGAATACCAAGAGACTAGACCGAACATTAATTGGTGGAGTCTTGAGCTTATATCGTTTGGTTTGTCGTAGATGTCTGAGAATGATATTATTCAAGAGACTAGACCGAACATTAATTGGTGGAGTCTTGAGCTTATATCGTTTGATTTGTCGTAAATGTCTGAGAATGATATGTCCTGAAATAAGATTGTTGGAAAGAAAAGATGTTGTATTTAATTATGCATGGAAATGACATCATATATTTTTAAAAATAGATGTTATATTTCTATTTTGTGTAATTATTTGTAGGATTGTGAATTTTATTAAATTATAAATATAAATTAATAATTAAAGAAAATTAATTTTAATTAATTAATTTAAGTTTTTATTTATTTTATATTAGTATTCTAAAAATATATTTTATATTAATTATCTCTAATTATTAAATTATTTTTATATAATTAAATTTCATAACATTCAATTATTAGCTTTTATTTTTATTTAGTTTTCATTAATTAATGAAAATTAATTTACATAATTAAGTTTAATTAGGTAAATTGATTCTAACCTCTCTTAAAAAATTAATAAATCTAAATCTTCTTATCTAAGTTATTTTTGGTTAATTAATATATTAAATTAATTTTAGTTAGTAGTCAATTTTAATTGATTAGTTTATATCAAAATCAAAATATAGTTAATTAATTAACTATAAATCATGCCAAAGCGAGCATGACTCGGTTGACATATGTATGTGTTGACGACCAAGAGGTGTTCGAATCCCTCCATCTTCAATATACTAAAAAAAAAAAAACTATAAATCACATAAAATTTTAAATTTTAGTTATACTTTAGCAATGATCAATTGAATAATTAATAATAAGTGTTATTTAGCTACAATCTAATTAGTATAAACTTTATATATAAATTTTGTAATGAAAAGTTAAAAAAAAATATAGAATTTAAAAATAAATAGTTGTGATTTTAAAATTTAATAAACTAGGCTAAATATAAAATAAATAAAGCAAAAAAAAGATTAAACCAATTCATTTAAAAAGAGAAGAAAAAGAAAAAAAAAAATGAAAGTCATGGACATTGAACAAAGTCATGAAAATAGATGTGCATAAAAAGTCACTCAAACTATGCCGGAGAATAATTTATTTCCAAGAAAAGTGTTAAAGTTATGTTTCAAACATGAGCATGGTGATCTGAAAAGTCATGCCCACCTTTAAAGTCATCCAACCAAACGACCCCTAAAATGAAAGCACACCGTTTTGAGCAAAAACCTTGTGGGTGTACCTTTTGTTTTGACTCTCTTTAGAAGAAATATTAAGTGGGTGAATATTAGCAATAATAAACGATTGTTTTTTGTTTTTTTTTTTTTTTTTTTTTAAGTTCGTGATTTATAATAGACATTTCGAAAGTTAGAAGACTATCATCAAATAAACCTAAAAATTTATAAAGCAAAAATTGAATTTAAACCTATTCGTTGAAGTATTATGGAAATGTAAGTTAGCAATGAAATATTTTTAATGAATCCATTTGTTAGGGATATGACCAAAATTTTACATTGGCCAAATAAGAGGAAGATTATTCAGATATTATTTAGATATTATATACCTATAATATTAGGAAAGATATTATTGAGACTCTTCTCTAAGAGGTGCGTTCGGTGGCGGAGAGTTCCGACATTCGACAGTGACCATTATCGAGAGCTCGATGGTAAGTCTTCTCCAAGGGTGTAGTTCGTGGGAGAGTTCCGACGTTTAGCCGTGATCGAGATATCGATGGAGATGACCTAATTAGAATCTCACCTACCTTATTTTTAAGTTGGACATTTGTGAACTTTATGCTCCAATTTGAGGAAGAGTATTGAAATATTATCTACCTAAAATATTAGAAAGATATTATTATTCAAGTTGACCTAAAGGTATATATATATATATACACTATGGATTTCAAAGGAAGGAGTAGGTATGAAAGTCAGCAGTTGGATCAAACCAGAGATAGAATTGTTGCTTCCTATTAACCTTGTCCTTGTATATAATATTCGTATGTACAATATACGATTGGTCAGTCAAGATCCCTAAGAAGTCGAAGTCTATCTCATCCCATGATGATCCTTGTGAACACAATTACAAATCATAATATTAAAAAAAAAATAGTAATATTTAGAACATTGAGTGGATTAATAGATTGTAAATTATAATAGTACGTAAATAATAAATACTATTGAAATCATATTTTTCCGGACTAAAACTTGGAGTTGATGTTCTAACTTTTTAGTTAAAAAGATACTCATCAAATTAATTAGTAATTGTATAATATAAAAAATAAGTTAGGGCACATAATAAGCTGTGACTGTGCCTGCTGAGTTGCCAGTGAGAAGATTGCCATTGTCCATGATTTTTCCTCGACCATCTCCCCAAGTTACGTCCACTTCTTGGTAGAAGTTTCCAGCTGCCTCTGCCATTTTCACAAATCTCACCGGACAAGGAATAATTAACACAACATTCAAAAGTAGCATACTAGAGTGTAATTGGTTAGCTTTTTTGGGAAGAAAGCCATTTTTAAGGAATAATCTATAATTAATGAATTTAATTTGGGGTTTTGATGAAGATGGCAGTGCTGGATTTGCCAAAGGGATAGGTTTCGAGAGAATGTTAGAAAGCTCCATGAAATTTAAAATTTGGATGGCAAAAAAAAATACAACGTCCCCAAGAAGAAGGTCAAAACCATTTAAGAACTAATGGTTTTCATTTCAGGTAGGATTAATGATATGAATGTAGGAGTCTTAATAAAGTCACATCAACTATAAGTTGCTTTAAATTTGAAGTCAAGTTGCATTAAATATAATCAACTGACGTGCGTCTCAAACTTTATTTAATGCAAGTCACACATCAATTAATGAAACTATATTTCATACTACTTCAAGTGGAACTTCGTTTATACATGAGAAGTTACCAAAGTTTCCAAAGATGACCAAATAGACTTCAATCTCGAGTTTATGACTTTCCATAATGTAAATTTCAATTTTTAAAGTCTTTTTCATGATGTTTAGGTTACTTTTGTTAGTAGTTCATTGTGACATCAAGATTAGTGAGGTTAATACTTAAATATGTTTTAGTAGCTTAATTTAGATTATGTTTTGAAACCTATATAAAGTCATCTATGTTGTAACATAAAGAAAAAAAAAATGTAAATATTGTAAAAAAAAGTTATTGTGCTTTTTTAGTCCAGAGCTAAACAATTACCACTTGACTTACTTCAAATTCATTTGGGAGTTCATTTAATACAACTTAATTTTTTTTTCGTTGCAACTTGATTTTAAGTTTAAGGTGACTCGTAGTTTATATAATTTTATTGAGACTTAGCTACTTAATTCATATCAATTAAGCCGACAAAAGATGGTGGCAGCAGCTTTTCTTGGTGAAACAGTAATGTTAGTGCAGCACCATTTGGCAAATTCGTAGGTTTTCTCTTTAGGGTTTCCGACCCACGTCCGGATTTTGACCATGTGTTTTTCTTTGGGAAAAATAAGAATGTGGTTATCTTTTCTTTATTATAATTTATAAGGAGGAAGAGGAAACATGGGGCTTTGTCTCTAGTAGGCTTCTAGTGGATTATCTGACTGGCTGATGTGTTCTGTGCTGTACAAATGGGAATCATACTGCAATTTGGATGTATAGAATACCATTTTTAATTTGAAGTTATTCTGGAAAAAGCCACACGTCGCACATAAAGTAATGGTCCTAATTACAGGAAAAGAAAAGGTAAAAAAAAAATATATGTATATATATATATAGGTTAAAGTGTTTGAGAAGGTCGTATTTTATGGTCGGCGTGGCAATAGGCTTCGCTTCTACGACTGCCTCCAAAGGGGTTGTCCTCTCGATCGAGTTCGATTTCGGTTTATCTGGAGAAAATGTGCACAAATTTAACAGGAATACCTGCACCCGTAGCAGCCCTCTTCTGGTTACCTTAATCGGGGTGTTATAATTTTCTATTGTTTCAAAAAAGCATTGGCGATGTCATCTCAAGATTTCCTTCTTTGTCGCCAACGGAGAGTAAGCAAGCGACCGGTAGCTTCCGCACCCTTCCTGTGCCTGCTGAAATTAGATCTATACGAGAGTCAAGTCGTCCACGGAACCTTGCAACCTTGCAACCTTGCAGTTTCCGGTAACCGGCTGCATCGCCCCTTGTTTGGGGGATCTGTTGGGTCTTTTAAAAGAACTCCATCTGCAAGGCTTAAGTAGCGTGAAGCCCTAAATCCTTGATTTGGCCAAGTATATTATTTTATTTCACTTAGCCGGCCTCTCACATGACTTTCTGGACCGATGCTGCTGCTATGTTCCTTCGAAAAGTAGGCAATAGAACAATTAGCATTTTTGATGATATCATTCATTAAATTAATGCAAGGAGAAATAATATAGATGGAGAAAATTGATGGATTTTGAAGAGAATAAAGTTTTTTTTTTTATGCTAAAAATTTGGAAGATAATAATGTATTTAATTTTTGGTACAAATACAAGATCCAACCCCACACTGAAATAAAATAATGTTATATAAATTTGTTGTACAAACATAAATTTATAATTTATGCACCAATTAATCATTGAATAACTTTTTCAAAATTGATAAATCAACAGCAACAAAAAAAAATCTAGCTTCGGACTCTATTGAACACATATGAGAAATTTCTTTTTTAACTATATTTGAGGCGAGAGAACTTATAGAAGGGTTAAAATTGTCACATTTTTTTAAGTTTTAAGTTAATATTATAATAAGTATTTAAGTTTGAGGTAAAATTTGATAAAATTAAAATTTTAGACCAAAAATTGATATAAAAAAAATAATGGTTTAACTTTTGCTTAAAAATAAAAAAAATAATGTCAAGATTCAAACTCATGAAATTAGTAGGCACACAACCAAACTGCAACTTAAATTATATTGTTGTTTGTCAATTTATATATATATATATATATTTAAAAATTGTAAATTTTAATGTCCATGAAAAAGTAAATGGTTGGTCAAACCTCCAACTTGGAAGTGCTATATAATGTACCTTACCCCTGAATTTCTAATAAATTTATGTATTAAAAATAATAAAATTGGATTCAATAATTAGTGATTGTTTAGGATTACGATTAATCTCTCTCCCCCCATTTTGTGTTTGGTAATTATCTAGTTTAACCTACCTTGTTTCTAGCCTACCCTGATTCTAACCTTACTCTTAAACTTTTTTAATTATTATTATGTATCTCCTCTCTTTATTCCACTCAAAATTTTCAATTATTAATTTGTATTTCAACTTCTTTTTTTTCTCTATCATGATGATTCAAACCTTTTTTTTTATTTTTAATTATTATGTAGTTTTATGGTCTATTCCACGTCCTTATCCTCATCCTGACTCCAAACCATTTTATAAAGTTTTTATTATTTTATCCGAAACCGCAAACTCAATTTTGACCTAATTGAGCTTAAGATTTCTATTAAGATTAAGTTTACAGCCCTGGCTAAGTATCTTTTGCAGCCCGACACGTGTCACGATTTGATTTGCTGAATATTTATATTATTTTTTAAATAAAAAAAATTATTCACGCCGGTTTACTTAGATTTTTTTCTTCCGTAACTTTCTCTTTCTTTTTCGTCAGATAAACAACTTCTCCTATCTTTTCTCTCTTTCCTCCATTTCTATCTAACCTTTGTTTTCAATTTCATCTCTCACTCTCTCTTCCTTACTCTACAATAAGTATTTTTTTTTTTTTGTTAACTATTTTTTAAGGCAGCAAGATTTGCAATACTATCTCTAGACAAATAAAAAAAAATTGTTATCATTTTTTTTTTTTTAGATTTTTTCTTATAGAAAAGAAAATCTAATCTACCTTCCCTTTACCAACCTCAGATGAATCCATATCCAACCGTGAAATTTCCCACTTTTTCCTTCACTTCCTCTAAAACCCACTTGAAAATTTATTCTATATAACACACAATCAATCCTGCAAATTTCAAATAACCCCCATTGAAATTTCATGGCTTTGAAATTGGAGTGTAGAGAAATGAAGAGAGAGAAAATAGAAAAAGTTGTTAATTTGGTGGAATAAGAAAAGGAAAGTTACTCACAATAAACGGCGTGAAAGATTTTTTTATTATTTAAAAATGATTTAAATATTAGCCAATCAAATCATGAGAGGTGGTTGGGCTGCAAAAGATACTTGTAGCCCAGACAGCAACCAAGTTTTACTCTTAGCAATAAACTCTCTATTACCGAAATTATTTCATAGTTTTTCAGCGATAGTCTTTTATCACCCTTACACTATGAATGAAATATGTGTAGGGATTAAGGTGTTTTTGTTAGGAGTGCTAACAATTCAAAGTCCTACATTGGTTAGGGAAGAGACTGATCCATGGTATATAAGTGAGGACAATTATCTCCATTGGTATGAGACTTTTTTGGTGAAACCAAAAGCAAAGACATGCAGGTTTAGGTCCAAAGTGGACAATATCATACTAATGTAGAGATATGTGGAGTTCCGTTGTCCTTATCAATTGGTATCAGAGCCATGATACCTTAGTTATGTGAAAAGTTCCTCAGATTCCGAACAAAGGGGAATTAATGATGTTGTCATTGTGGATGAATCCCCGAATCGAACAAAAAGTGCTTGAGTAACAAGCAAGAAGCAAGTATAACTTTATCAAATCGGCTAGATTGATAGAAGAGAAGATAGGAAGAGTAGAAGTTATGCGGTTTAGGCTCACTCTATCAAGTCGGCTAGATTGATAGAAGAGAAGATATGAAGAGTAGAAGTCATGCGGTTTAAGTCCAAAGTGTTTTGTTTGAAACCAAAAGTAAAGTCATGCGGTTTAGGTCTAAAGTGAACAATATTATACTAATGTGGAATTATGTTGTCCTTTATTTTCTATAATTAAATTTCATTTGTCTTCTAAAACACTAAAACATTTTTTTTTTTGTTTTTTCTAAAGAAATTAAAAGGAACCGAATTATGATTTGGGTATGAATGAAATTAATTCAATTTGGAAATTTGAGTTCATATTTGTAAATATAAGCAGCAGATAAAGGAAATTATAATTAAGGAGAGAAGTTGATGGGGAATATGACAAAATTGACCGACAAATGTACGATGATCGAATCTTAGTTATTTATTCGGTGCATTTCATTACGCTGTCTTCTTTCATCAACCCCAACCGAATGCCGACCAATGCTTTATCCCAAGTCACGATTCCACGACTAAGGGACTGAGAATGAAAATGAGAGAATTATACATTTAAATTATAAATTCAAATTCCACTAATCAAACCAGAATGATCCATGCAGATGGATTCCTGCACCTGTCATCAATTCCAAGCTTACATATTTGACAGATCATCACTGGTGAAGCTTTAATGTAACCATTGTTTTTTTAATTAGGGTGCGGCGTTGATGGTGGAGAAATCCAAGAATTATTTTCTAAGATTATACATCTAATAATATAGTGTTACTGCAAGAAATCAATCTCGTCGTTAGTCGAATTTTCGTGGTTTTTGGTTGCAATCTCGAACAAATGATCTACAAGTAAAGAAGTCTCATACTCATGTGCTCCGATGCTTAAGTCATTTTGGGACTCTTTTAACAGCTAAGTTAATATTAAGATAAAGTAGTGTGAAATTTTTTGGATAAGATTGCATATTTTTTTATAAAAAATAGTGCTTCGTATTTATACTATTCTCTTTTCAACATGACGTTAGAGCCATTGGCTTGACGCGTCGACAAACACATTATCGATGATCGATTCAATTTTTAGTTTTCAATTATAGCCATAAGGGCTGCACAAGCCTAAGTCCGGCCTCTTCAACATGTTGGGCGTTGGGAGGCTCGTGACTCAAGAGTTGACTTTTAACCAAATCTATTACATAAAAGAGAAATTCTTCAAAATGTTATATTTTGAGAAATCAATTTCCTAAAATGACCAAAATTGAAATCAAATTTTATCTTATTTGTAGGATTTAGAAAAATATTTTAGTACAAGATATCGTTTTAAATGACTTAATAATAAGCTGCATATTGGACATTCCTCTCATTTTTTTCAACTACCACTTATGTTATGGTTGTCAATAGTGAATATTGAGTAATTTATACAGCTAACAAAATAACTAAAATATAACTAAAATATACTTTTCAGTTTTTCAAAATTTAGCTAGTTCTTTTTTTTTTTTTTTTACAATATGTTAGAGTGAGAATTTGAACCTAAGACCTTATATTGTGTTACATTATGTCATTGAAGCTATGTCATTGGCTTCATTTTCTTTTGTTTGAAAACAACTTTTAAATAATTTTAATTACAATATCATTACAAATGAACTTAAATAATGGTCAATCAGAATATAGCTTAGATGTATCGACTAGTGATTATGAAGTCTAAGGTTTAATTTCCACCAACATATGTTACAAACAAACAACAACCCAAAAAAAAAAAAACTTAAATAATGCCAACTTATGTAACATCTTTTTAAACTAATTTGTGTAATCGGTTAACTATGCATGCATATATACAAGAATGTGACCTTTCATGAAATATTATTTATAGTTTTGTTGAATCCCATGAAAAATAATTACATTGCAAACAACTAAAAATTATATTTTGGAGGTTGTAGAATTTGATACAGTAATGATATAATTGATTTATTTTTGGGTCTTAAATTAGCGACAAATACAGTTGAATGCAATTTGACATTGACATTCGAACTCATGAATGCTTCAACGCTTTTTTCACCGAAGGTTTTATAAATTTAAAATGGTTATTTACAATTCTTGGATCATGTATCTGTCTCGACTTTCTATAAAGTTTTTATGATAAAATTTTGCATAATATATCTTATTTAACTCGGTACTTAATTTAGTAAAAAGAAAAAAATAATCTTTTGATTACAAAATAACATTTTCAAAATGTTATAAAATATATAGAAGGCCTCGTTAACTTTTTACCTCAAATCTAAATTCAAGTTTAGTTGAATAGATAAGATATTATTAATTATTAATCTTAAAATTATATAATTCGACCTCCTACTTTATTATTATTAAATTAAAAAATAAAAAACTTTTACCACATCTTACTATGTTCAGGTTCAAATATTATATTATTGTGCTTATATTTGCTGTATTTAACTTTTTATTTTTTTCTCTGCTCTCTAATACCAAGCAAAATTCATCATAATTCTCTGCCTCTCTTATTATTTTTTTATTGTACATATATGATACAAAAATTTCAAATAGAAAAACCTAAAAAATTTCAAAATTTATAGATGGATGAATAATTATATTTTTTCAATATAATCCAACTAATTTAAATAATAGGAAGAAATAAAATCTCCCAATGTGAAAATATATTTTCATATTTTTCACTATCACAATATCGTAATATATTATTTTTTAAAGAAAATCAATTTATACCCTTAAACTGTGGAAGTTGTATCAATTAAAACCATAAACTAAAGATTATATCAATTTAAACTCTCAAGTTTCAAAACAATATCAATTTACACATTTTGTTAAAATTTTATTTTAAAAACGTTAATTTAAACACATAAAGACTTATAATTTTAGCAATGAAAAACACCTAAACTTTCATAAGTGAATCAATTATATGAAAGTTTAGAGGTTTAATTGATAAATTATAAGTCTCTCTACGTGTGAAAACTAATATTTTTCTAAGTGAGAGTATAAATTGATACATTTATGAAAGTTTAGAGTTTAAATTGATACAATCATTAGTTCAAAGTTTTAATTGGTATAACTTTAAAAAATTTAAGGTTATAAGTTGGTTTTTACCTTTATTTTTATTTATTTTTACATTTCGTGAGTGTTGTGCGTACTTTCATTAATCTTCACAAATTAGATCCTAATAATATTTAGCTGTCAAAATAATTGATAAAAAATTAATTTTTAAATAAATGACCATAAAAGAAATTAAACTCAATCGCAACGGAAAAAATTTAATAGCCTGAATTAATTTTTATTAATGGTTGACAAGTGGCAATCAAATCAAATAATTAATTTGATGACAGCTAATTTAGTGAAGATAACATCAATCCCAAACACATCGACAAGGACGTGCCCCATAACTTATTTGATCTTTCTTTATCTCATGGGGACTTGTGACATTGAAATTTCATACAATACTGTAAAAAACATTGTGAGATGATATCTTATTTATAAAATTTATTTGGCTCCACTAAAATATAATTGTTCTTGCAGATGCTGGGCGGACTTACGTGAGCTAAAGGGGACAATTTTTTTATTTTTTTTTAAAAATAATTTAATTAATGCGAGAATTGAACCCATGACCTTTTGATCACCGGCACAACCCTATGCCAATTGAGTTATACTCGATTTGACAAAAATTTACCTTTATAACGGTATATAATACAGTTAAATATTTTAAATCATTCATGCTCCGTTTACATGGTGCAGGATCAATCAACCCCACTTTGAATTATCTAGGGGCAATTTTAATATAGTGGCCTTACTCAATTTTTTCATTTAAATTTTTATATTTACATATATAATTGGATGTTTCTTTTTTAAATAATATTATTATTTTCAAAAAAAATTATAAAAATTTTAGATGTTTCAAACTATTTTTTAAAATATGATAGTTTTTATTGAAGAAGACGATCTTCACGCTAGCACCCATCGATTTTTTAAAAGACGATGTGCATCTACGTTATTCACCATAAAGAATAGTTTGCTTGCGTGAGAAAATTATATTTTCAAAAGACGATCAATATTTTTATAAATAATTTCAAAAATTACAATATTAAAAAAAAAACGTCAATTGAGGTTCATATAAGAGAAATAACATTTATGTTGGTCAAATCGAACTTAATTAATATGCACTTATTTTTTTGAGGTCCAAGATTTAATCATCATCTTCGATAATTATACATTTATTATGTTATGTTAGTGTTATTTTTAAGATTAAATGAACTTTTAATATATTGCAATTTTTTTTTTAATTTAGGAGTGTAGTTTCATTTTTAGTTTTAAAAAAATATATGCATATAACTACAAATATAATATATTTCATTTAAAAAAATATTATATTAATATTTTTTTAAAAAAATTATTTTAATTATTGTGGGAATTGAACTTATGATCTCTTAGTCAAGATCACAATCTTATATCAATATCAATTGAGCGATGCTCGAGACTATACTAATATCTTTCTTTTTTTTTTTTTTGGAGAAAACTATACTAATATCTTTTAGAACTTATAAATGGGTAGTTAACTTAAATAATGTGGAGCTAATATAAAATAACTTATGTTATAGTAATTGATGATTAATAATATAGATTTATTCTTTCTTCTTTCTATTGATGATTAATAATACAGATTTATTCTTTCTTCTTTTTATGAAAAATAATAATATAGATATTGATTAATCATGTACATATACCAATTACTAGTCAACTTTCGATAATTTTGCTAAAAATTTCTAAGCGGTTTCAATATGTCTGATGTATACAGAATTTCTATTTAATACCTTAATTATATTGTGAATCGATGGCTACAAACCTAAGATTAAAAAGAAAAAATTATTTGAAGACACTGAGACAAAATGTAGCCAACAATTTTGTAACATTAGATTGTTAGTTGTTGTGCCTTAAAATGACCACAACCTTGAAAGCAAATTTGGACGTCCACTCGTCAGAAAAGGATTGAAACCAAAAATAAAATTTTACTCGGACTTTCTGTAAAAAAACCATTGAAGAATAAGAAGATCCAAACGGAATTGAAATACAGAAAGTAAGCTCGTTTTTTAAGAACAACAAAAAATTCTCAAAACGTTAGATTTTTTAGAATTACGAAATCAAAAGAAACGAAAGTTACAAAAGCGTTTCATATCTCAAAACGGTTCACCATCAATATAAAACGGTAATTAAAAAAAAAAAAAAAATCACCCTAGCACGGTTTACCAAAACGAATAGATGGATAATGATATGAGTGGATAAAAGAGAAAGACCATTCCTCCACACTACCCATTTTGCAAGTTCTTAATGTGAGATAATTTTATTCTCCTCCATAGAGAGTTTACAATGGGCTAAAGCGACTACCGTTAGTCATTTTCAACATTAGATATATGAGAGATTTCAAAAATACTTTAATTTTATATCTAAATGATTATTAGGAATAGATAAATTTTAACATCGACACGACAATTTTAAAGAGATTACTACAATAGTTAATTTTTATTATATAATTATGATATTAATTAATATGTAAGGAGACAGTCCACTTTCTCCTTAATAAAGTAGTTAAGAAATAGGAAAAAGGTGGATGTAAAATTGTAGCATACCAAAAGAGCAAAGCCAGCTTGCAAGTAGCTATATAGGTAAGCGTATGAAAGGAAAAGGAAAATGACTTTTTGGGGGCCAATTTGCAATAAGTGTACTCACAACCAATGAATGGTTTAATTTCTTCTCTAATAATGCTTATTATTTTGTCCACTCATATTTAAATTCGAGTAGGTTTTGGAACACCAACACCACCATAAATCTAACACTCAAAACCTTTTCTTTTTTCACCTTATAAGATCTAACTTAAGTGAAAATGAAAGGAATCAATTTGTCACTCTCAAAGAATAATAAAAAATAAAAGAGAAATTGTGGCAGAGAAAAATGGTGTAGGAAATTATAATCTTTAGTGGAGGCCTACCAAACTCCTCGACCATAGTCATAGAGATATTTTCCATATGTTCTTCTTTGATGTCTGTCGTATTATTATTCTGATTAGACTACGGATTTGTTTTCTCGAGAGAAAAATAAAAATAATACAAAAAAGAATCTTCTGCTTGGCTGCTAAAATGTAAAGAAAACTAAATATAAACACATATATATATATATATATATATATATATATATATATATATATATATATGATGTTATGATAGAATGGAATAACAAAAAAACAAAAGCGCAAAACAAAATTGACACAGATTTACAGATTTACAGATTTACGGTGGTTCACTATATATATATATATGATGTTATGATAGAAGGGAATAACAAAGAACAAAAGTACAAAAAAAAAAAAAAAAATTTGATACAGATTTACGGTGGTTTGCTCTCGTCGTGTTAGCTACGTCCACGGACAGAAGGGAGAGAACAATATTATTACGAATAGAAGACAATTATAAATGACAAATTAGGGATGATTAAAGTCATTAAAATGTTTATATATGACACATAACCTAATACAAAATGGGTCAAACCCCAAAATAAATAGTAAAACTCAAATCAATTTTTTTCTTTAAAGGCGTTGTCTCCATACCCGGCCACCAGGACGCTTTGAGACCTCCATATCGAACCAGTCGTAGAGGGTCATAACAGATCAAGGGCATTCCAACATATGAAGGCATAGCTTGATAACCCTTTATCATTTGACATTCTCTTATTAGAGTTTTCATTTTTTTTTACCGTATGTGGAGTAAGAGATTGAACTTGTGACCTCTTGGTCACTAGTCTATACAATATAGCAGTTGACATACGCTCATGTTGACAGTTTTAATTTTTCTCAAACAAACATTTGATTTCTTAGTCGAATTAAAAATTAAAATTTTTAAAACTTAGTTTAGATTATGAAAATCGTTTTAAAATGTAGATAATAAATTAATGGAATCATAGATGAAAGTAGTGTTTATAAGCTACCAAACGTGACGTAAGTAATTATATGTGGTGTTTTTGTAGTGTGAATCCTATTTTTTTCAAATTTGGGTCGTGTGTTTTGTGTGTGTACGTGAATGGATGAGGATGAAGTTTGGTTGAGTAATAAATAATTGAAGCGTGTGGGAGGCGTCCATGATGCATCAGAAATATCTAAACTTTTTTCCTGTCATATTTATACCTTCAACAGTTCAGTTACTGCACCATTATTGAGTTAGATGTGGGTATAAATAAATAAATAAATTAGGGCTATCTAATTTGGGGCCCTTCTCTGACTTTGTCAACCACTTGCAATTAATTACAAAGCTAAGTAATCCTCTCATTTACCATTGAAACTGACCCTCATCAACCTTTTAGCCAATAAAGCACACATTTTTCAAAATTTTCAGAGAATTTAACTCGTACTTTTTTTAAAAAGTGCTGGTTGAAAAAGTACTTATCTAGAAGTGTGAATTGTGTGATTTTCATTTTGAATGAATGAAAAGTTTGGGATGAGGTCCCATTCACTTCATCTCTCTATAACTCCATCTCCATCTTTTTCTTTCAAAATGAAAAACCACACAATTAAAAAGGGAAATACAAATGTGGTATAAAATGAAAATTCAAACTCAAAAGTTATAAATTTAATTATATCAATACTAATGAGATTCATTATAAAGAGTTTGAACATAAAACATGCTCATGATACACGGTTAAATCATAAATTAAATTGATGGGTTACGATGAATTATGAATTTTTATTTTATTTTTTAGCTCAACTTGGGGTGGAAGATTCGAACATCAGTCCTCATAGTCGATGACACAACATTGTATCAATGAAACTAATTTTTTTTTTTTTGAAACCAACAAGTTCATTAATGAGAACCAAACTTGTCACTAGGGCTACAACAGAGTTAGAAAAACTACACACCAGGCGTGTAAGCCAAGCGAGAAAGAAATTCATCAACAAGGAAGGGATCCCTGCAAAAGCTAGACGAGCCAATTCATGCGCCATCACGTTCTAGCATCTAGGGAGAAAGGTGAACTCAATTTGCTCGAACAAGAGAAATATGGATTGGATTGCATATCTTCAATCCAATTATGGACTTCGCTATCGAAGGTCTCTCTCCTCTTAGTATCTGAACAACGGTATACCACTACTTTAGGGATCTCTAAGTCAATCTCGAGCCTTCCACAATTACCAGGGCTTCAACACAAATTAAAAAGTAGACATTCGAATGATGAACCATGCTCGGTTGGACAGTTTATTAAGATGAATTTAATCTTATATGAATATACCCTAGGATGTAATTGTAATTTAGTTAGAGGTGGGTAGGGTGTCATTTGTTTGAGATGTACATATGACAATCCAAAATTCAAAAATCCATGCACACCCATTCTCAATGCCATCTGTGTCCAGCTCTTACAACTTGACCCTCTCTGTTCTTATCCCCTTTATTTCCCCTTTGTATAAATAAATTTGCCCCCTCTCCACAAACTCCAACACACACAAACACAGACACTCATGGCTGCTGTTGTTGTTAGCAGTGGTTTGCCATCTCTGCT
The DNA here is from genome assembly GCA_028017165.1 of Herpetospermum pedunculosum. NCBI lineage: Eukaryota > Viridiplantae > Streptophyta > Magnoliopsida > Cucurbitales > Cucurbitaceae > Herpetospermum > Herpetospermum pedunculosum. The sequence continues at coordinate 4,619,989 of CM051530.1, forward strand.
ACTGTTTGTATTATCTCTCTCTGTTTCCTCTGTTTTGGGTGGAAACTTTAATCAGGATGTTGAGGTGAGTTGGGGGAATGGGCGTGGCAATATTCTAAACAACGGCGAGCTTCTGACTCTCTCTTTGGACCGTGGCTCGGGCTCTGGCTTTCAATCCAAGAATGTTTACCTGTTTGGTAAAATTGATATGCAGCTTAAACTTGTGCCTGGAAACTCTGCTGGCACTGTCACCACTTACTATGTATGCACTTTTATTACCATAATATTATTATTATTATTATTATTATTGTGTAGATGTGTTTAACTTTGATTTATTTTGTAGCTTAAATCGCAAGGGACGACGTGGGATGAGATAGACTTTGAATTCTTGGGGAATCTGAGTGGGGATCCTTATACTCTTCATACAAATGTTTATACACAAGGAAAGGGCGACAGAGAGCAACAATTTCATCTCTGGTTTGATCCCACTGCCGATTTCCATACCTACTCACTCCTCTGGAACCCACACCGGATCATGTAAGAACCAAACCAATCCAATCCGACCAACAACAAAAACAAAAATCAATTTTAAAATTTAGAAAAACAACATAGAATTACAAGCCATACTCGTTTAGATTTTTGTTTTCTATTTTTAAAATTTATGCATCTTTGTCTTTGTTTAGTACGTTTTACAGTTAGATTATCATATATTTTATATTGTGAGTAACGTAGCTTCATTTTTGTCATTACAATTTTAAAATATATATATTTTAAATCATTTTTTTCATTACAATTTTAATATATATATTTAAAAAATATATATATTTAAAGTTTTAGTCAAATTTAGTTTATTTAAACTCTCTCGTTGTTTTCTCATTTTTTTTATTTACCCATCATTCATTTTTTTTGTTTTAGTTTTAAAATATTAACTCTCTAGTTGTTTTCTCATTTTTTATTTACCCATCATTCCTTTTTTTGATTTAGTTTTAAAAAATTAGATTGTTTTCTTCGTTCTTTATTTTCTATTTTCATCCTTCTCAAGGAAACTTTTAAATTCTTGGTCGAAGTTAAAAAAACAAAAACTATTTTTTAAAAATTGTTTTTACAAATTTCATAGTAAAAAATAAATATAAAAGTAGACAACAAAAGAAAAAAAAAATTAATGACAAAAGTAACATTTATAGGCTTAATTTTCAAAAAAAAAAAAAAATAACCAACAAAAAATTATTAAATGAGACTTAATTTTTAAATTTTATTTTTGAAAACATTACTAAAAAAAATTATAAGAAAACAAAAAAATTCATTTATTCAAATAATAAAAATTAGAGAAAAAAATTAATTTATACCCTCAAATTTTGGAGGTTATATCAATTAAAACTCTAAACTAATTATTGTATTAATTTAAATCTTAAATTTTCATAAGTGTATCAATTTACACTTTAATTTTATTTTAAAAACGTTAGTTAAACACGTTGGAGACTTCTAATTTTAGAAATTAAACTCTTAAACTTTCAAAGTGGATCAATTGAATCAATTGTATGAAAGTTTACGAGTTTAATTGATAAATTACAAATTTTCACACGTGTGAAAACTAATTTTTTTTAAGAGGGTGTAAATTGATACAATTATAAAAGTTAAGGGTTTAAATTGATACCATCATTAGTTTAATAGTTTAAGATTTTAATTGATACTATCTCTAAAGTTTAAGGGTATAAGATGATTTTTACCCATGAAACGAGCCTAGTTTACAAATTAAAAACATTACTATAAACTTAATTTAAAAAAAAAAAAAAAATTAAATGTTTATCGAACTTAAGAAGATGTTTGATTATATATATATATTTTTGTTTTGTTGTTGTTCCAGCTTCTCGGTGGACGGCACACCCATCAGAGAGTTCAAGAACGAGGAATCCTCAGGCGTCCTGTTCCCAAAAAACCAACCAATGAGACTGTACTCGAGCCTATGGAACGCGGACGACTGGGCCACAAGAGGAGGGTTGGTGAAGACAGATTGGTCCAAAGCTCCGTTCACTGCCTCCTACAGAAACTTCAACGCCGACGTTTGTGTTTGGTCGGGCGGCGCATCATCCTGCTCCTCCGGCAAAGGGTGGCTGTCTGAAAATCTGGACATAACTCGACAACAGAGACTCAAATGGGTACAGAGGAATTACATGATTTACAATTACTGCACTGATGCCAAAAGATTCCCTCAAGGCTACCCTCCTGAATGTGCTCTCAACACTGCCGCCTAAATCTGCCGTACAAAATTTACTCATCATATAATTAATATAATTAAATTATTATTGTATATAGAACAAAATATATATATCTGGTTTTGCATGGCTATACGTCTGTGTGTTCTGTTTTTTGTTGCTTCCTCATCTTTTTACTCCCAATCCCGTTTGGGATGAAATCAATAATAATAATTGTGAGTTGTTCTTTTTGTTTTTATATATTTTAGCAACGAATAAAAGTTAATTTATCCAGACATTTGGGGAAATATATGTCAGAAGCAATACGAGATGTGTTGGGCATTTTAGGGTGCTAAATCTCCTCGCCGACACAAATTATTGCCAAAAGATGTTTGTATGGGCTTGTATTTTAGTGATTTATTATTCAACTAAAAAAATGGGAAATAAATGTTTTGTTAAATGTAATATTAAAGTTGAGCTATACACATTTAATTTTTTTTTATTATCATTATTATTTTTATTTTTATTTTTAGCTCTCTTCAATTTAAATATTTTTGGACCAAGAAGATCGAGCATAACTGAATGACATGATGTATCGTCTAGTGACCATGAGATCCTAGGTTCAATCTTCATATTCCAACATGTTGTCAAAAAAAAAAAAAAAATTAATATTTTTGACTGGCGTACTAGTTGTGAAAAATGTTAACATTTGTAGGAGGTTAAAAAATTCGTAAACATTCAATATATCGTCAACAAAGTTCAATCCTAGACGACCCAAACAATTGAATCGGCCCACTAGGGTAAAAGGCGGACCTGCGAACAATCGATGTCCAAAAGAGAGGGCTGACATGCGAGTCAGACCTCCCTCAAAATAGAGGGGTTGACCTGCAGATCAGCCCTTGCCTTAAAAGAGATGGATGAGTCGCAGTCAGCCCGAAAAGAAGGTTGACTCCCAGTCAATTACTCTTGAAGAAAATAAAGTCGACCTATGAGCCAAAACACGACATGACGAAAGACAAAGAAGGGTTGACCCGCTTGATCAGCCCATGGCTCGTCGACTATAAATGAAGGGCTGACCAACGGGTTTGTCTATGGCTCGATGGAGGATTTACCCTCGTGTCAACCCTTAATTGTCAATAAAGGGTTGACCAGCAAGTCAGCCCATGACCCCAATGGAGAATTGACCCTCGTGTAACCCCTAACTGCCAATGAATGGTTGGCCAGCATGTCAACTCATGGCCTATTGGAGGACGGATCCTCGTGTTGGCCCCTAAACGCCAATGAAGGGAGGGTCAACAGGTCAATCCATGGCTCGACGGAGGATTAACCGTCGTGTCAACCCCTACAGTAAACCTGTGCTTCAACATTACCAAAGTATTTGGACTTGGAGAGGATATCGAAAGAGAGAGTAGCTTGAACCGTTACGAAGAACAGAACCCTCTTGGATTATAATGGTTTGAACACACTTAATAGGGTATTTCATTATAATGTCGTTTCAGTTGCACTACAATCCACTACAAGTAGGAGAAACGACGGGAGAGAAATGTACGCTCAATTTTACGAACAAATTACTATTATTCAAACACTCAGAGTGTCTCGTGATTAACTTGATCATCGGAGTATTTATGACTCAGCGCCATATCGGTGCTAGTTCACTTTTTTTTTTTTTTTTTGACAGGTTGGATTGTTTCCAAATACAAATTTATTGTGTTAGATACCAAAATCAGTATCACCACTACCTCTAAACCTTGCTCTTAAATTTATATGACATTTTTTTCTTTCTAATGAAAGATTAGAGAGCTAAAATAGCATATGACGGAGAAGGATACAAACTAAATTGAAAAGGTGAAAATTTTTAAGATTGTCGTGAAAGTAATTTAAAATGAGATCTTTAGCTTGTCAAAAATCTTTCATGTCTTTCATTAAATATAAATGATAAGGTCTACGTTGGACGACTAATTTTGTCATGGAATCTTTCCTCCAAAAAAATAAAATAAAAAATACACATCGATTCATGGAGTCACGTGACTTCGACACGTGTCACCAATCTAGATATTTTTGGGGACTTGTCTAATTTACCAGCGGAGGAATTGGCGTTTTTCTAAAGTTTTTTTTTTGTATTGTTTTAATTTCCTAAAAATATTGAAAAAAATAATGATAATAATGTAATAAAAAGTACTAAAAAAGTACAGTATAGAGTACATAGCTTTTGGATCTATAGTTTGATAACAAACAAAGTATTTGAAAATAAACCAAACATATTTTTGAAGAAAAACTTGAAAGTTGGTAATTTTTGGGAAAAGTGATTTTAGAGTAATTCAAACATATAAATATTTTTAATAAAAGTGTTTTGAAAAACTAATTTTTAAAAAGGACTAAAAGTAAAAGTAGTATGGCTAGACAATTGGTTATGTATTAGAGACGCCGTATATATTGAGATCTACCCGTGCGTATATATCAGGATCTACCCGTGCGCATATATTGGGATCTACCTTTCTACCCGTAAATTTCGCTGTATATGGTTGTATATACTATGACTATATTTTCAAGTCAGCACTTTATTTTCTATATTAAGCTTTATGTTTCCTAGAATAAAGCTGTGGTTAGTCTTTCCTACAAAATACAAAATAGGAACTGTATATATACTCATGGCTTTGGTCATTCTCAATAACAGAAAATATCATAAAATTGTTGTGCAAAATTCTTTATGGTATCAGAGCCACTCCAAGACAGGAGACGGCGACGACCATTTTTTTTTTTATCATTTTTGAACGATTGAATGGTTGATCCTTCACCATAAAATACGACGATCGTCATCCCGATGGCAGGTAATGGAATCCTCAAACCTCTAGACTCCACATCACCATACTATCTTCATCCCTCTGACGGACCGCATATCACAATTTGACCTATTGTGTTATGCGGTGAGAATTATAACGAATGGGTTCGTTCAATGCGAAATAATTTTCGTGCGGAGAACAAACTCGGCTTTCTCGAAGGAAAGCTAACCAAACCAGCAGTAGGAACGCCAGAAGCATCTTTATGGGTACAGGTTGATTCCATTCTTGTGGGGTGGAATCATAATACCCTTGATCCAGTTCTACGCTCCTCTATTCCGCAACCAGACGATGTGAAAGATATCTGGAAAGATATCCGACAACGATTCTCGATAGGAAATGGTCCGAAAATTCATGAGTTAAAAACTCTTTTAGGTACGTGCAAACAGCGCGCAGGCAGCTTGTAGTCAATTACTACAACGAACTAAGAAAAATATGGGATGAACTTGCGGGATATTCGAGTGTTCCGACGTGCAATTGTGATGCTGCCACTTTTCTTGCTACAGAAAAGGAAAACGAAAAGGTACATGCACTTTATTTTCTATATTAAGTTTTCTGTTTTTTAGAATAAAACTGTGGTTAGTCTTCCCTACAAAATAGGAACTGTAAGACTGTATATATACTCATAGCTTTGACCATTCTAACATAAAATATCAAAAAACTGTTCCACAAAACTCTTTATTATGTTTTTGAGTTGATAACTTTTGTCCATTTAAAATGGTGAATAAAAACCACCATGTTGGATCGACTTAAAAAAAGACAAGCTCTCCAAAGTTTGAATTTTAGAAAAATGAAGGTCCACGTAGAACTTAGATGAGTATATATGTTAATATGATATATGATTCTGTAATCTTATGATAAAAAAAATGAAGTGATATAAGAAAGGATGATGCAGGATGGTCTGCATTTGATTTTGTTTGTGGTCCAGATGATAATGGTATGGTCATTTCATATACACGACACAGACGTTGATATATGAACCGAAGCTGCGGCGACTCCCAATTCCTCATCCTTTCACAAAACTAAAACTAAATTATTTGCAAAACAAACACCGACACAAAATTACACTATTGAATATGGTTCTACTTTAATGGCTTCCCTTCAAATCCTATGCTTTTATCCTATCCAGGAAACAACCAAAAAGGTGATGAACTTAACAACGACAAGTTTGCTTTCGAGGGGGACTGGTTGATATATAATAGATAAAGGCTAATCACATCACAAACATTAAACCCAATTACACTACATCAAATCAACACCGTCATTTTTTTTTTTTTTTACTTTCTCATCATCTAAATTGTATTTAGGGGTGGCTCCTTTTTTTTTTCTTTATTTATATATATATATATTTATTTTGCAAATTATTTAATTGATGTGAATTGTACTTTTTATTTTTATTTTTATATGACAAAGATATTTAAATAATGAAGACTAGAAAATTGAACATCTTGCCTCTTGTTTTTCATTTTTCTTTATGATAGTTGTTGATGCAGGAATCTAGACTCCTCGTAGATAGGCTTCGGATAGTCAACCAAGTTGCGTGGTCTGAGACTGACCTGCAAAGAGTCAGGAAACTTGCACTGGTGTGGGGCTGAATCTACTGTATTCCGATGCTTAAGTCAATACACAGAGTTCGAAGCTTAAGTGGAGTATGAGTGTTGTCAATTGCGTACCTTTCGATGAAGGTGGTCTTTGATATATATATAAGAGGAATGATGAGACGGTCGACGTTGGTCCGTATGCTTCCTCATCATGGGAATGAGATGGTCCCTGATCCTAGGACGAATTTGTAGTGATATTTGTACCGCCTCCCACAATCCGCAATAGGAGTGTCAGCGAATCTTCTTCGCTCTGGTTTGGAGGGATTGAATGTGATGGGGCCGGAGATCTCTAGTCTAATCAGAGGAAGATCTCACAGGTCCCTTGATCGGTCTCTCGGAGTCAGTCCAAAGTCTTCAAGAAATAAGCATTGAAATTAGTATTGGAAGTGCAATCAAAATTTCGTGGTTAGAAAATGAGAAGATGATAGATATATAAATGAGAAATAACAAATCTCAATTAAAATGAAGTATTTAAGATAGAATAAAAACAAAAATTACAATAACTCAAAACGAACGTGGATAATATCATATTTACGTGGAGATACGTTGTTTCTAACCATTAGAGAATTAGGGGTGAAATTTTTTTCTTTTTCTTTTTTTGGGTGGGTGGAGTTGAGGACCGACAATTCATTAATGATGATTGGAGTGTAAAAAGGAGAAAGAATGAAGAGTAATTAAATTAAATTAAAAGGGAGATGGGATATTGGGAAGTCAGAAGATAAGCACGAAGGAGGTTCGCAGTTCAATGATATGATCTGATATGATGAAGCGAAGCGGTCGCCGTCGGTGGCGGTGGTGCTTTTTAGAGTTTTTAGGTCATAAAACAATTTAGTAAAAGTGTGAAATTGGACCAATCAATATCTGAGATTTCGACATTGCCCACATCTCTTCGATAATGACTACTTCTGTTTTATATTCTTCAACCAGCTGTCTTCTCCTTCCATTCTTAACACCCACACAAATCTCTTTACTCATTTCTTTGTCTTTTTTTTTTTTTTTCTTTTCCATGTAAATTCTATTTTATTAATATATTTCTTTGAGTCTCATTTTTAAATCTACATAAATTTTTATCAACATGTCAATATTTTTACATATTCATAAGTTTGATATCGACATGTGAGTATTGAATCAACATTTCTATCACACCCTACAAAATTGATAAAATATTAAAAAAAACAACAACAAAATGTAACTTAATGTGAATATAATATTATAACAAATATATTTTAATTTATTTAAGAGTGCAAAATGTTTATTTATTAATTTAAAGAAAAATTATAAAAGATAGCAAAATAAATTAGGCTAATTAAAACTTTCGCTACACTTTGCAAAATTTCTAAAGATTGGATTTTTTTCGTTTTTTTATATTTCCAATTTACCCTTCTTAACATTTTTATTTGGTGTATCAGTTATATAAATTATTTACTTAATATTTGGTGTATCAGTTCTATAACTTTTAACTTCTATTCGGTGTATCAATTATACAACTGATCTACCTTTTATTTGATGTATCAGTGACACTTGATATACTTATATTTGGTGTATCAGCTTCTATTTGGTGTATCAGCTTCTATTTGATGTATTAATTATACAACTGATTTACCTTATATTTGATGTATCAGTTCTACGACTGGTTTACCTTATCTTTGGTGTACCAATGACAACTGATTTACTTTATATTTAGTGTATCAGTTATATAACTAACTTACCTTATATTTGATAACCCTTATATTTGGTGTATCAGTTATAAAACTGATTTAATTTATATTTGGTGTATGACTACTGATTTACCTTATATTTAGTGTATTTATCTTATATTTGATAACTCTTATATTTTGTGTATCAGTTATATTTGGTGTATCTTATAACTGATTTAGTTTATATTTGGTGTATCAGTTGTACAACTGATTTACCTCATATTTGATAACCCTTATATTTGGTGTATCAGTTATACAACTGATTTATCTTCTATTTAGTGTATCAGTGACACTTAATATACATTTGGTGTATAGTTGTACATCTGATTTACTTTATATTTTGTGTATCAATTGTACAACTGATTTACCTTATATTTGGTATATCAGTTGTACATCGGATTTACCTTCTATTGGGTGCATCAGTTTATACAATTGATTTACCTTCTATTAAGTGTATCAGTTGCCAAATCGAGCATAGCTCAATTGGCATAAGGTTGTGCCCGTGACCATGAAGTCATGGGTTCAATCCTCGCTTTAATTAAAATACCGTTGCAAAAAAAAAAAAGTGTATCAGTGACACTTGATATACCTGATAAACCCTAGATTTGGGTTCAGTTGTATAACTGATAACCGCAAAGTTATACAACTGAACCCAAAAAAAAGGTTGAGATTGCGGTTATCAGTTATACAACTGAACCCAAAAAAAAGGTTGAGATTGCGGTGGAAATATAAAAAATCAATTTTCAGAAAATCTTAACCGTTTTTGTTGTTTGGTAAAACAGATTTTTTTAAAATTTATATAAAATCACTTTCTAAATTCCTTCTAAATTCTTTGATTTTGAGAATCTAAAAATAGTAGCTTTAGCTTTTAACATTAATCTGAGTCTTTTCTATTAAAATATTTTTCTTGACCACATATATCCTTCCACATCCTTCCTTTTTTCATGCAACTAATTTCTCTTCTCAGTTCACACGAGTATTGGAAATAAGTTAAGTTTTATATGACAATTACATAAGAATATTAAGATTATTTCACAGTTTTTTTTAGCCATGATTTTCTTCTTAATTAGATGAAAAAGTAGAAACAGAAGAAGAAGAAAAAATGGTCACTCAAAATTTGTTTTAGATACAATTTCTTTTCCTAACTTTTTATCATATAAATTTGAAGGAATATCAAAATATTATTTCTAATTTAAACTATAAAAATTATAAATAATTAAATTATAATAATTCATATATATTAACATATAAATAATTATTCTCTACAAAACATATAAATAATTAATATAAATAACTAAAATAGTATGTCTATTTTGGTCTTTACTTTCAAGCCACAACAATTTTGTTTGAACTTACCAAACGCTATCATGTGCTTCTGAATTAAAATTTACCAAACACTAATCAGCTTCATATGACAGCTGATTTTTCTAAAAGCAAAGCTGAAAGCAATTATTTTAAAAGCTACCGCAATCCCAAACGGAGCCATGGTTGATATAAATGCCATTAGCCTAATTGTTTTTGCTATTTTTGGAACTCCCCCTAATTTAAATGTATTTTTTATTTTTTTTTATTTTTAAAAACCTTCCAAAAATATTTATGGACATCGACATTTTTATAAAATTGAGACCTCGATATTTTCGTCGACAGACATTTAAATCATTGTCAAAGATTAATTTGTTATATGACTTTAACTATTTTTCATATTCATAGGTTAAATTTACGAGTTTAGTCCATATACAAAGTATTTAATAGATTCATGAACTTTTTCTTTAGTGTCTAATATTCTTGTTATATTTAATATTTATTTAAAATTATTGAACCTAGACACATAATTGAATTTTGTATCCAATAAATTCAAAAAATTAAAAAAAAAAAAGGCGAATAAGTAAAGGATCTAGAAACAAAATTGAAAGTTCGAAGATTTATTAGCTACAAAATCGAAAGTTCTTATAATTATTAGAAACTTTAAACTACAAAATAAAGCTTAAGAATCTGTTCGAAACTTTTCAAAGTTCAAAAATCTATTTGACATAAACTTAAAAGTTTAGGAATTGTTCGTGGAATTTAATCTCATATTTATTCATCTAGGTGAAAACTCACCAAGATAAGTCAAGGCTCACAAGCCCAAGGCATATGAAATTCGACAAACAAAGAATAGAGCGATAATCAACACAGAAAATTATGTAGTTCACTAACAGTGAGTTAGCTACGTCCACGAGCAGAAATGATTGAACAATTGTATTACGTTTTGGGAGAGGTTATAGATTAAGGGGACATAAGTCATTAGAATGTTTATATATGACACTCTCCTAATGACATAATACATAATGGGCTAAGACAATATCTAATACAAATACAGAATAGTAAAAGCACATATACATTTAGTATGGTGTGACCTTCTGTACTGGGTCATTTGTAGTGGGTCATGACAGATTCAAAATATTCCAACAAATATTCACCTGACTTAAATTCTCTCACAGATAACAAATGTATGATATGCAACAAAAAAAACAAGTTTACCAGATGTACCCAGACTGTCATCATGCCTCAGAATGCCCCATAAAGGTCATCAATAGTTTATAACATTTAGTAAGTCCAAACAATGTTGGAACTTGCCATATGTGGAATCGGCTTGATGAACATATCAGTAGGATTATCACCAGTACTACCTACTTTCATCACCTTAACTCTCTTCTCATTTCTCTGAAAAATGATATCTCACATCTATGTGTTTAGTTCTTTCATGATGGACTTGATCCTTGTCTAGGCATATTGCACTCAAACTTTCATGATATACAATAGTCATGATGTAAACCAAGATCACCAACTAGCCTTTTCAATCATATTCCCTTTTTAAAAGCTTTTGTCAAGGTCATGTACACTTCAGTAGTAGACAAAGTAAATATAGACGTCATACTGTCAAAATCAAAATAATCATTCAATAAACACTCGATAGCATTTCCATAAACCAGACCAACATCAGACACACCTCTAAGGGAATGAAAAATCCTCTCAGCGAGACTTCCGTATTGGGTTATTCGTAGCAGATCATAACAAATTCAAAACATTCCAACAACTGACACGAGCATCCTAAGCGGCCGCAGGATTGAATCGAGGACACCTGACAAAATACCAAAAATGGGAAGAACTGGACTGAGGCAGGGCGAGTCAAGACACAAAATCTTCCCTCCGAAATTACGACCTGCTAATTGTACGACCCTGACACTAATGTCAAGTTGAACATTTATAAATATAGGGAATCATCTCTCACAAAAGGTATGCAATATCTTTCTGTTCTACTCGACTTCACTCTTAATTAAACATTGACTTAAGCATCATAGTGTTGGACACTTATCATACTAATGTAAGATCTTCCATTGCAGGACACAAAGGATTTAGAGCAATCCACACTCTCAACCCAACCACAAATCAGTTATTTCATATTAAAGAAAAAAACTTATTTGAAGTTTAAAAATTAAATCAAAATGTTTGAAAGATCAAAGATTGAAATATAAACCAAAAAATGATTTAGGCATCAAAAAATTTAATTTCATTGTTTTATATTTATAATATTTTGTCCATCAGATTCTTACCAATAATAAACCTTTCTAATGGGTTGATTTACTAAAATTACAAGTTATCTCGAGTTGGTTAAACTACTCGTTTGAGGATGAAATCATATATACATAGTAGCTAATAGAATTTCAATTTTGTGGGTTAGCCACGCCTATTTTGTCTATTTATTCAAAATTGAAATTGAGGGTAGATTAGATAAATGCATGCTGAATTTGAGGGTAAAAGTTTAGATGATATTTTTGCTTCAAAAATTGTAACCGTCAATTTAGAATAAAATAATTAAAAATATAGCATATTTTTAAAAATTTTGGAATATGGCAATTTCTATCGCTATATCTCATGGCGGATAGAAGTCTATCGCTGATCACCTCAACTTTTTATAGATTTTTGTCAGTGATAATTATCACTGATAGAAGTCTATGAGTGATATAATAAAGTCTATCGTGATAGAAATTGCTTTTTTTTTTTTTTTTGTTTGTAAAACATTTTAAAGTTTGCTAAATTTACAATTAGTTTGGCGTGATTGTTATTTGTGCAACCAATCCTTTTTGCTATATTATTATTTATTTATTTTCAATTGGAGGCAATTTCTGTATAATATTTTTGGATTGGACCAAAAATAAGAAAGAATAAGAAATGTTAGGAAGCCACCTAGTTTGGGAGTAGGGCCTACAAACTCACCCACTAAGCCACTTCACCAAACCCAAATGCTGCCACTGGCCCTACCCCCACCGCCTTCCTCCTCCCTTTACTTTGCACCATCTTATAATCAAACATTTTAATTTGTATCCCATACCTTAACCTTCTTTTTTTTCTTTTTTTTTATTCAAGATAGATATCTATCTTTAAAAGAAAAAATCCGTTAAGTAACATACACATAGACTGATCTTTTAGTCGAAAATATGTTTTAACCAGTTAAACTATGATCAAATTAATAGATATAGATATGTTCAAATTCAATCAATTATAGCATAAATATAAAATTGTCCACTTAACTTAGTTGTGATAAGATATATCTATTTATCCTAAAAGTATTGTAGGCATGAGAATCTTTCCCCTCCAACTATTTTTGTGATGTAGTTAAAATTTTGAAAAGATGTCACTTCAACCTTTCAACTTTGGCATGAATTTCAATTGGGTATAACTTTTTTGATAATTCGCATGTAGTTCCTCAATTGAGGTGGAAGGTTTTCGAATCTTCATATTTTTATTTATTGTACTAAAAAAAAAATTAAGAAAAAAATCAATTTAAATCCTTAAACTTTGGTGGTTGTATCAATTATTAAAACCCTAAACTAATGATGGTATCAATTTAAACCCTGAACTTTTAGAATTATATCAATTTACAACTTCGGTTAAAATTTTATTTTAAAAATGTTAACTTAAACAAGTAGAGACTTATAATTTTAGCAATTAAACCTCTAAAATTTCAAAAGTGAATCAATTATATGAAAGTTTAGGAGTTTAATTGATAAATTATAAGTCTACGCACGTGTGAAAACTAACATTTTTCTAAGATATGATGTAAATTGATATACTCATAAAAGTTCAGGGTTTAAATTGATATCATCGTTAGTTTAGGGTTTTAATTGATACAACCTCCAAAGTTTAAGGGTATAAATTGATTTTTAAACAAAAAAATTAACATGAATTTTAGATGGATCAACATTAAAATTTATCGGTCCGATTTTTAGTGATTGGAGATGAATAACTTATCTATCTTATAAAGAGTACGAGGTATTTTTTATCAACATTAAAATTTATCGGTCCGATATTTAGTGATTGGAGATGAATAACTTATCTATCTTATAAAGAGTACGGGGTATGTTCATATTTCCGAGGTGGGATATCAACATTGGCCTAAGAAAGTAGGGTAACTTTTGAAATATGAAAATGGAACATTTGGAAAAAGGGGCAGTTTTAGACCAAATGCAAAACCGCGTTGTGACAGTGCCACCAACAAAAAATAAGAAGAAAAAAATATTTGTTGGGATCCTTCCTCTGCTTTTTGCGTTTAAATCACCTTCCTCTTCTCTCTATAAATGACACACAAGATCCCATCATTCATTCATTCATTCATTCATTCGCCAACACAAAATGGCTTCCACAACTCTACTTGTGACCCTTCTTTTCTCAGCCTCCCTAATTGCTCTGTCTTCAGCTAACTTCAACCAAGATTTTCAAATCACTTGGGGAGATGGTCGAGCCAAGATTGTCAACAATGGTGAACTTCTCACTCTGTCATTGGACAAGGCCTCAGGCTCAGGCTTCCAGTCCCAGAACGAATACTTGTTTGGAAAGATTGATATGCAACTCAAGCTTGTTGCTGGAAACTCAGCTGGCACTGTCACAGCCTATTATGTAACTAAAGTCTACCTCTTTGATTATAAACTTGATGATTGTGTAATGATCTAATAATATCGTTTGGTTTTTGCAGTTGTCTTCAAAAGGCTCCACTTGGGATGAGATAGACTTCGAATTCTTGGGGAATCTGAGTGGTGATCCTTACACTCTTCACACCAATGTGTTTAGCCAAGGCAAAGGCAACAGAGAGCAACAGTTTCATCTTTGGTTTGATCCCACTGCTGATTTTCACACCTATTCCATTCTTTGGAATCCCAATCGCATTATGTTCGTACCCAACTTAATTATATTTTGAAGAGGCCACCACAATATGACTCTAGTTATTAGAGAAAAAAAACATGACAGTTATTAAGAGTCAACTATACTGTGACGACTTCATTGAATAATTTATTGTTTTTTAACTGATCTCTCTTCGTATGTTCACCCATTTCAGATTTTCTGTGGATGGAACTCCCATAAGAGAATTCAAGAACTGGGAAACGAAGGGCGTGGCGTTTCCGAAGAGCCAGGCGATGAGGATATACTCGAGCTTATGGAACGCGGACGACTGGGCGACGAGAGGAGGGGTGGTGAAGACGGACTGGACAAAGGCTCCTTTCACTGCTTCATACAGAAACTTCAAGGCGGAGGCCTGCGTTTGGACGTCGGGGGGCTCTTCTTGCAGCAGCCCCTCAGGCTCAGGCTCAGGCTCATGGCTGTCCCAAGAGACAATGGACACGGCTAGTCAAGAGAGGCTGAAATGGGTGCAGAAGAATTATATGATTTATAATTATTGTACGGACAACAAGAGGTTTCCTCAGGGCCTCCCTACAGAGTGCAACTTGCCTTAGACTTAGCACCAACAACACAACACTCTTTGTTCTTTTAGCTCCTTTGCCTTTTTGGGTTTGTCTTACGTTTTTATTTGATTGGTTTTCTTTTTTTGTTTTGTAATGTTCACTTGGTTTGCAATTATTTTCTTTTCTTTATATCTTCACTATAAATGTATAATAAAGTTCTCTCAATTATAGGGTTTGTTTCATTTTTGTGTAAACCAATTTATTACACTTAGGGTGTGTTTCCACTTTTTATTGACTTCGCAAATGTTTAATTTAAAAAAAAAAATGACAACCATTCAAAAATAACTTTTTAAAAAATGAATTTGAAAAATAAGTTATTTTGAGTGCAACACCCAAATACTCCTGCACTACCTTCACTTACACTATGGTGGTGGTCGCCCCCTCCCCCCATCGTAGGCGACTGAATTCAATTGACGCCACCTCACGTCAGTAACCACTCTGTTAGAGATGTCCACAGGGTGGGACGGGGTTGGGGATGACTTCTATGTCCCCGTCCTCGTCCTCTTTTAATTCATCGTTCCCACAAAAATTCTTGTTTAATTTCTTTGGAATTGAATTCTGCACGAAGAATTATTTTTCGTTTTTGAATGTTATTTTTTCTTTTCTATTTTTTTTTTTTTTTTTTTTTTGTAAGTTTGATTATATAAAATATATCGTGGTTGGAAATTTTCGATTTAAATTGTTACTTTTCCATGGAAAATTTTCATTTAAAGAGAAATTTCGTCAATTTTCTTAAATAAAATAAAATAATATTTTGTGAAAGTTCAAGTTTAATGTTTATTAATATATAAATAAATACATATATTAAAAAAGATAAGAGATCGGGGCAGAGACAGGTCTCCGTCCCTTTTAGCTCACTAAGATTTTTTTTCCCTCCACTCGCCTCATATTTCTCACCTAAATGGAGATTTTTCGCCTCACCTGTGGTGGTCGGCCGATCATAGTATTTTAAATACAATTTTGAAGATATTAGTTCATCATGTTTAATAGTCGTTCTTTATAGTAATTTGATCTAAAAGTAGAAGCATTTTGAGTGTAGAGAAAAATGGACCAACAAGAAACACCAAATACCTACATCAGCTTTAAGGAAGTAAGAAATTAACTCGCAAGAGTCTAACCCAAGGACCAAAATACGCAGGGTGGACCCAAGGTACCAAGGCTGAGGCTGGCCCTAAGAGGACATATTTGTTCAGGGTCCAATCAGAGGCCATGAAAGGAACCCTCATGAGCCAAAAGCCCAAAGACTATGGTCGACTAGGCCATGGCCAAACCTTATCGAGACGTCAGATTAGTCCTAATAATTCAAACCTATGAGGAAAAGGGAAGACTCCATAAATCATTATAAATACCACCTAACTCCAAAGAAAGAGTATGTTCATTTTGGACCACACACTAAAACCTAAAGCTTGCTATTACTAAACTCTGATATTGAATTAAGCATCAGAGCCACTGTGGCATGCATTGTTTTGCAGGTCATCTCGTCCCTCAAAGTCTACAAATTCTACCGTTGAAGTCACGTGAAGCGATTTTTCTGTCCGAAAATGCATTTTTGAAAAACATTTTTAAAAGAAAATGCATTTTTGAAAAACATTTTTTTTCCTCGCAATCCAAACGTATCGGCCCTAAATGAGATTTTTTTTTTTTTTTTTTTTTAGTTTTGAAACTAATTACAAAAATAGGTTGATAAATCATGTACCGTTGTCCACGATTTACCGAAATTATATACGACATCCATGACTTGCCTAACGGAGTTCATAGAAGACACATGAAGACTATGAATAATGTACACGAGTTCTAGCATAAGAAATTACCATATATGAAATGAGGAAGGAATACATGGAAGGAATTTAAACTTAGATCTCTTACCTTATAATATGTCCCAAAAATAGAGATAATGAGGTTACATTGTAGCTTGACTGTGTATTTTGATTTTAGCTCACAAAAACAAAATCAAAATTAGGTAGGTTTCCAAGTAAAGGGAAAACTAAACAAGTTATGCACCAATTTGTTTCCTTTTGGAAAACCTACCTGATTTTCTCCAAATTTACAAAATACTTCATATAAGACACTAATTATCATACAAACCATTTGATTCCACTTCAAAATTATTAAACTAAAAATAATAATAATAATTTGAGCATAGTTCAGATAAGACATTAATTATCATACAAATGTTGATCAAGTTTGATCTCACCTCAAAATTATTAAACTAAAAAAATAATAATAGCCAAATCGAGCATAGCTCAATTGACATAAGGTTGTGTCATTGATTAAGAAGTCGTGGGTTTAATCCTCACATTAATTAAAATACACTATACTTGTATAGTGAGTGTGAGCTCAATATTCTTGTCTAATATATATTAATATCTTATGATGACAGATATTTTGAAACTATAATAAGAAAGTTTAATCAGGAAGTTTTTAAAATTACAACCACCAAACTAAAACTAAACTTTTTTTTTTTCAAACAAATTAAAACTAAACTTAAACCATCAACTATGGAGACTAGTTTAATAATTTTTTTTTGAGTACATTGGGGGTGGGGGAATTTGAACCACAGACCTCTTGGTCGTCAACACATACATATGTCCGCTGAGCCAGGGGCGGATCCAGAAGTTTTTGTCAGGAGGGGCACAATTTCAATAGGGTTAACGAAAGTTTAGTCTATGAAAATTTCGATTCATGTCTATATATATATATATATATATATATATATATAGTGCTTGAACTTTAAAATGTGGGTAAAACACTCTAAAACTTTCAATTTTGAATCTAATAGATCCTTAAACTCTCGGCCTCTTAGTCAGGGGATTGAGTTATACTAGGTTTTGGAATAATAACATATTTATTAGATACAAAATTTAAATTTGCAAGTGTAATTGAGTCCTCAATAGTTGATTTTTACTGAAAAAAATTTAAATGCCTAAGACCAATTAGATACAAAATTAAAGTTAATGAATCTTTTAAATTTCACGAATCTATTAAACACAAATTTAAAAATTGAAAGAGTGTAATTCTCTATCCATATAAATAAAATTTAGAAGGTTTAATATTTATAGAAAAATAATAATAAACCATTTTTTTCAAAATTAAATTAATTTTTATTTTTTAGAATCTAAAATAATTTACAAGATTTAAAATCTTAATATAAAATTGTGTTTTTTTGTTTTTGTTAAATCTAAAATAATTTAATGAAAAACAAAATAAAGAAAAATAGTTGGCATTTAAGGGCTCGAACTCAAACTGTGGCAAGCAAACATACTAAAATTCCGTGCCCCTTACCACCTGACCATAGCATATTTTTGTAATATCTGCCGATTTCTTAAGTACAAATTATTAAACTGTAGTTATATTTTTCAAAATTTTACATATAAATTTATAAACCTAATAATTCGAGGGGGGGCACGTGCCCCCTGGCCCCCATGTGGCTCCGCCCTTGCGCTGAGCCATGCTCGCTTTGGCGACTAGTTTAATAATTTAATCTTACTAATCAAATTAAGAACCTAAAATAAAAACAACTCTTATTATTACTATTTATAATATAAATATATATATATATATATATATATATATATATATATATATGTGGGCTGTTTTTTTTTAATATTGTATTTTTTAAAACTTATTATAAAAATATTGTAACTTCCAAACTATTTATAAAAATATAACAATTTTAAATGGAGGTCGAAGACGACCTCCACATCTTGTTCCACGTGGATGAAGGTCGTCTTTTCAAAAGACGATCTTGCTCCACATGAGATCATCGTTATCTACCTCATTTTAATATTGTATTTTTTAAAACTTATTATAAAAATATTGTAACTTCCAAACTATTTATAAAAATATAACAATTTTAAATGGAGGTCGAAGACGACCTCCACATCTTGTTCCATGTGGATGAAGGTCGTCTTTTGAAAAGACGATCTTGCTCCACATGAGATCATCGTTATCTACCTCATTTATTAAAAAATTCATATCTTTTTAACCAGATATTCAAAATTTTCAAAAAAGATATGGTTGGAAAGCTAACAGCGAGAGCTTCAATTTGATACCTGGTTTCACTATTTTTAGAGTTGTGTATCAAAAGATAAAAACCATCGAAGTTAGACTATAACTCTGCAAAAATTTCAGAACGGAAGATTGTTTTGAGGAGTGCATTAAAAAATTGACATCTTTTTACCCAAATATTAAAAAAAATCGAAAATGGTATTGTTGGAAAGTTAAGCTTCAATTTGATACCCAGTTTCACTATTTTTTGAGTTGTGTATCAAAAGATATATATCGTCAAAGTTATGAAAACTTCACTAAACCCAAAACTGAAGATACGACTGAACGAAGTTAGACTATAACTCTGCAAAAATTTCAGAACGGAAGATTGTTTTGAGGAGTGCATTAAAAAATTGACATCTTTTTACCCAAATATTAAAAAAAATCGAAAATGGTATTGTTGGAAAGTTAAGCTTCAATTTGATACCCAGTTTCACTATTTTTTGAGTTGTGTATCAAAAGATATATATCGTCAAAGTTATGAAAACTTCACTAAACCCAAAACTGAAGATACGACTGAAAGCTTCAAAACTGTAGCTAAACTTCGACGATCTGTATCTTTTAATACACAACTCTACAAATAGTGAAACTAGATATCAAATTGAAGCTCTCTGTGTTAGCTTTTCAACCGTATCTTTTTAGAAATTTTTTAATATCTGAGTAAAAAGATATCAATTTTTTAATGCACTATTCAAAAGAATCTTCAGTTCTAAAATTTGCAGAATTATAGTAGTCCAACTTCGATGGTCTTTATCTTTTGATACACAACTCCAAAAATAGTGAAACCACATATCAAATTGAAGCTCTCGCTGTTAGCTTTACAACCATACCTTTTTTGAAAATTTTGAATATCTGGTTAAAAAGATATGAATTTTTTAATAAATGAAACGATGAAGGTCGTCTTTTCAAAAGACGACCTCCATCCAATGTGGAGCAAGATCGTCTTTTGAAAAGACGACCTTCATCCACGTGGAACCAGATGTGGAGGTCGTCTTTTCAAAAGATTAAAATTCCTATATTTTTATAAATAGTTTGAAAGTTACCATATTTTTATAATAAGTTTTAAAAAATACAATATTAAACAAAAACAGCCTATATATATGGGGTTAAAAATAAAAGTCTATTTAAACTTAATATAATTGTTATGGGTGAAATTAACACTCCCAAAATAAAGGTTGAAGAGGTTAGAAGTCCAATTCATAGAAATTGGCCCAAAAGAAAATAGATAAAATGAGATAAATTGAGTCGACTGAAGGAAAAGATGAGTTGATGACCCACTGACGGGTCGGGCCAAAGAAGACAAATTGTCGACCCACAAAAAGGGTCGACCAGCGCAACATGAGGCATGAGGTCGACGACCCCTCCCCCTCGGGCAGTTACACAGTCATTATTGGCGGGCCGTTACGAGATGGTCATCAATAGGCGACTTGAATGCTCAAAACGGTCCATAACAACCAAGATAAAAGGCAATAAAATGAGAAAGGAAAGAAGGAAAAAATGTCAAGTGATTTCCTACCACATTAGAGATTCTTTTCATATTCACTAAATTATTCTCAAATCTGACTTGATCATTAGAGCATGTGTGGTTAGCACCACACGGGTGCAAGACATTACCTCTATTATGTCGTGCAGGTCCATACTCAGTTCCGCCAAGATACAAATTCATAGACCAAATTTTGGGATCTAACAATACTATTAAATTAACATGTAAATAAACTTGATTAAATTATCAAAAATACTTTTAAACTATGAGTTTCGTTTAAAAAATACCTCTCAACTTTCAAAAGTTTAAAAAATACTCCTGAATTATGAAAAACATTTCAAAAATGGCCTCAACGTTAATAATGATGTGGACGGTTAAATTCTAACTTATACTTGTGTGACATGGAAAAAATGAAAATGTGAATGTCTAAGGTGTTAAAAAAAATCGTGAAAACGTAGACATCTGATATATTCTCCATCGATTTTTACTTAGTTTTGTTTTATTCCCTGATCTTTTGAATCGATAAAATATGATTTTTCAGGATTTTTTAATACCTCAAACGTATACATTTTTTTCATTTTTTTTCCACATCAAATAAGTACGAGAGTTAGAATTTAACCGCCCACATTAGAATTTAGTATGCATTGTTAACGTTGGGGTATTTTTAAAACGTTTTCCATAGTTTAAAGATATTTTAAAAAAAAAAAATCATAGTTCTGGGTATTTTTTAAACTTAGGAAAGTTCAAAAGCATTTTTTTTAAAACGAAACTCATAGTTTAGGGGTAATTTTGATAATTTAACCGCACAAAAAAAATTCAAAAACATAAAGAGATTTTAAACCATTTTTTAAATTAAAAATAACTAAAACTTTATTAATCTATAAAATTATGTTTTTGGTACACATCATACTTAAATTATACAATAAAACACATTTATACCCTCTCCAATATTAAATTATAAGTCACAAATTTAATTTGTCCTATAATTCAATATTTTTTTTTTTGCAACGGTATTTTAATTAATGCGAGGATTGAACTCATGACCTCTTAGTCACGAGTACAACCTTATGTCAATTGAGCTATGCTCGGTTTGACATATAATTCAATACTTTGACATGGTAAAAACTTGCCTACTAGCGAGTAGGAATTATTTTTTGATATGTGCATTTTTTCGTAGCTAAATACACCCTCTAGAAAGAATCAATAAGATATGGACTACCCTGTGATCAAATATTGTTACTTAACATTAGTAGTACACATCATACTTAAATTATAACAATAAAACACATTTATACCTCACCAATATTAAATTATAAATCATGGATTCCTCCGTCACCTAGGTGGTCTTAGTGTATCAAAACTATTTTTTACCGCGTGATTAGTTTTGTCCTCTTGTTCGATATGTTATTGGTAATGGTTTGTAGGTTCCACGTGAGGGTGGACCCATGGTTGTCGGGGGGGGGGGGGGGGGGGGGGGGGGGGGGGGTCTATTCTGCAGTGGTTTAGTGAGAGATGTTGGGAGTTCGATGCACGCCCATGTGTCTGATTTCATCATCCCTGATGGTACTTGACATTGGTCGTGTGTATCTAAGGAGATGGTGGAGCTTTCTATCTTGGTGCAGGCTATTGAGTTGTGTCATCATCGAGAGGATATGATTGTCTGGGAGCCTGGGTGTTCAGACAGGTTTTCGGTGGCTAGTGAGTGAGATGTATCGTGATTCTGTTTCCGTGGTCCATATTGCTATGATTTGGTGATAATATTCTTCGCCATTTGTTTATTGCTTGGATGGTCATTAAGGATCGGTTGTATACGCGAGATCGGCTTCACACCTAAGATCCTTCTATCATTATGAGTTGTTTGTTGTGTCTGGACTCAGTTGAGTCGTTGGTTGTTCATTGAGTCGCTTTGTGTGGGGCATGGGGTGTTGTTGTGGGGCCACTTCCAGTACTAGATTGCTTATTGACCTATTGAGTTGGAATGAATTTGTTGTATTAGTAGAGGTAAACAACGTCGGCGGCATGTCTGGAGGCTTGCTCGGTGTGCGACTATTTACAACATTTGGAAGGAACGAAATTGGCTTCATGGGGTTGGGCTTCGTTCTCCTCATGGTATCCTTCTTAGTATCCAGGTTGATATGTCTTATCGGTTTTCGACGTGGTTGGGAGGCTTGTCGCCTCCGAGCTCCATTAATGTTTCTCTTCGAGACTTGTTTTCGTGATTTCTTTTTTTGTTGGCTAGCTAGCTTTTGTGCTTTGTTGTTTGTTTCTTTTGCCTTCATTTCTGTGAGGTCACACTTTTAGTTTTAGTAATATATTACCATGCAAAAAAAAAAAAAACACAAATGAAGTATACACTAGACATGACAAACTAGACTAGAAAATTGAACTTCCTTGAAACTCGATATTTAAAATTATCACAAAAAGTAGGATATGATAAAGAAATATATATAATTTACTCTGTTTCAAAAAAAAAAATATATATATATATATATAATTTACAAATACCGATGGTTAAGTGAGGTACAGAATCCAGATGGTGCAATTGGTTTGAAAGAAAGGCGCCTTGGTCGCAGAACTTTGGTGGAGTAATCTTTCCACCCACCATTTTCGTCCATGGGTTTTATTTTCCTCTTATATTTATTTCAAACTAGTTGGTGCCCTTCTTCAAAGATACATATTCAGAAGTTAAATGCATAATAAATTAAATGTTGACACTATCCTTTGGTTAACTCAACTATATAATGGAAGAACAGAGTTGCAAGTGTTCATAGCAATCAGAACAATTATATTTATATGCATTATCAACAAACTAAAAATAACAAGGTTTATTCATTAGTCACTGAACCATCCTCTCACAAACTGATACAGTAATTGGAAACATTTCAAAGCAACAGAAAACTGTAGGGAATCCTTGATCCTAATCAATCAAACAACATTAAGAAAGGGTATAATATGAAATAAGAAATTTACCCAGTAATATTTTTTGGCCTACCAAAGGTAGATTGATCACAGGAAAACATCTTAAATAAAGTCACTAGCAAACAGAGTCACTGTACAGGAATCTGTACAAAAGTAGCTTCCGCTGTTAATATGTTGTTATACAGATACAAAGCACATCCTTTCGAGTTGATCCAGCGAGTCTCAAAGAGCATGAGTTGTCACTTGAAGAATTCCAGGATCTGCGGAATAGTGATGCAGTGAGTGAGGAGGCTCAATTAACAGCACCAACTAACCGAGTTCTATTCCTCATCCAACTCAACAATCTGTGCACGTCGCTCGGCTGCTTTCTTCCTGATGAAGAAGCCCCACCTCATTGCAGCTTTGATCTTCAACCAACCTACCACAGCTTTTCCAGAACGGTTGCGATCATCAAAATTTGGCATTGGCGAAGGCATGAATGATGGGAATGAAAAACCGTCATCATGGCCGTTAACAGACGCATGCCCTCCCATGCTAAACATTCGCAACAACTGTTGCATATCTTCATTTTCAAGCATTTCATGACTTCTCATACGAATCTCATCCTCTGAAAAGAAGTCGTCAACTCCCTTGTCTCTATTGTTTGACCAGTCGAATGGATTAAGATTAGATTCCTGAATAGAAGAACCAAGCGTCTGAAACCCTGAAGATGATGCTTGTGGAGGACCTAGAGCCAAACCAAAAGCATTATTGTCATTTTTTGTGATATGAACTTGGTTAGAATTGCCGATCAACTCGTTAGGAGTAAATGGAGAGTTGTCAAACTGTTGTCGAGAAGTTGAATTCACAAACTGAGGCTGGGTTGAATATCTTGTGACTGAATTATCATTATAACCTGAATTGCCAAATATAAATACAGAAAATAAAACAAAAATTATAGTTAGCCAAAAAACAGCAGTCATCAGTTCTAATAGATGAGGCAGTCCCTCAGAAAAAGAGACACATCGCAATTACAAGTGAACTAGGACCAAGAAAATTCATATTATCCAATATATGAAACCAAAAAAGACCATCACAAAACCACATAGACTCGTAGAAATTTGTGGGGGAACATTGGAGGGGAATCTCCAAACTACGATACAACAGCATGAAATGATCCCTCTACCTGCTAAGAGAATAAAATAATTCTTTTACCTGTATACAACAAAATTAATCCTGTGAAAACCAAAAGATCACAAGTTCATTTGCCTCTTTCACCAATATTATAAACTACTAATAAACTACAGTCTGACATAGTTTATCCATTTCCCAAGTGAGTTGAGGTCGATTAGTGAAGAGTTTCGAGAAATCTTGCCATATATTTGCCCGGACTCATTGTGTTAACCCTTACAAGTTCTCATAGAAATTTGCTCTAGATGGTTTTCACATGATTAACTCATTCACCTACTCATTACTAAAATTTGTTCTGAGCAAATTCCCATACTACTACTTTATTGATTCATATTCTTTGAAATCCATCTAGAACAAATTCCGAGCAAATTCCCATACTAAATGGTTTATGTTCCGAGAATATAAATCAATAAAGTAGTCAACGAGTTCAACTCCCTTCACTTGTTCATGAAGATGGAGCTTCAAATTTTTATGGAGACAATATGCCCACGCAAACAGTGAAAAATTAGTGTTTTTATGATTTCCTCTCACTAGTGGAACCTTAAGAACTAATATCTTCCTACACTACACCCAACTTAAAGGCACTGGACTCAAGGCTTTGCAAAACTAGTTTAACAGCTAGCAAGACTGTAGGCACTGCCTTTAAAGAAGTATTGTACACTTTTGATTTGACAAGCACAACACGAAGCCCCTCCCACAGAGAAATAATTATTAATAACGATCATAAATGCTACCATCCAAAAGCTTAATTACAATGATACAAGCGTGGTTACCTGCAACTGAGAGTCCTGAATCCACTACAGGCTGCTGAGGCTGAACTGGTACTGGCATGCGGGACAGTGACCCATGATCTAGAGTATTAGAAAGATCAAGATGACCTCCTTGAAATTCATTTCGGGATCCATTTGACTTCTTAAGCTGCTTAGAGCTCAAAAGTGACTTTCCATCGTATTCTACAACTTGATTCCAATTTTCATATGCTTTATTCACTAGTGTATCTACATAAACCTGCAAAGCGAAGATAATTTCTTAAACTATTTTTCAGGGAGAAAAGCTTTATGCAATTTATATGCTAAAGTCATTTGTTATACTACTGCTAAGGTAGAAAATCATTATGCAGCATAAATCCCCACCTTTCTTTGTCTAAACTTCTTCGCAAGGAGGAAAACAAAAAGACTATTATTACTAAAACCTAAAATCCTGAACCACCCATAATCCCTGAATAGCCAACATCTAAAATATAAATAAGTAAATCATAAATGAAACGCAAAAAACACCTACCTCTGATCTGATAATGGCAGGTTCGTTAGTTTCATGGGGTCATGGTACCCACTATAGGGATTCTTATTTTCTTTTGCAAACGCAACAACCTCAACAGATATAATACAATAATTCTAAGTTGCTATAGGAGGTAGTAATTAAGGGAAAAGATCCACCAGCATGGTGCGTTCTGAAAAGTAGCCTCCCTCAGACAGAAGAGGACAATTTATAGAATAATCATGCCAACTCTTAAACCAACAAGACTGAACTTCCTTTTTCATTCTTCAGTCAAGAAAGTAACCTTCACCAGGCAACACCAGCTAAACAATTTTTTTTCTCGAGAACAGAAATGGGAAACAACGAAACAGAGTAATGATCTTGCCAGCTCTTTACAAGCATTTTTCACATGTAAATTACATTCATAGAAGTACAACAAACGTTGGTTTTAAAATTACCTTCTGGCTATCAGATAGAGAATCGGCAGGAAAGTATTGTTCCCCTGTAATCAGACCATTGAGCTCATAGATATTGTTAAAAACAACACCAACATTTCTTGTTTCCTCTGGATAATAAATATACAGCTTCCCGCTCAGGACACATGTCTTAGCATGTTCTAAGAGAGCATCCCACATCTTATTTGACATACCACTTCCAAGGATCTACAAACAGGAAAATATTTAAGAAAGAGTTATGGATGATAAGAAATAAGAATAAAGTAAAGAGATGAGTGACAACACTTACACTCCGTAGTTTTTGAGAATCTCGAACCACCATTCGGAGAAAGTCTTCGACGGAGAATATTCCATTTTTGTTTAGCCGTTTGTGAAATGAACCATCCTTTCCAATCTTCTCCAATCTCCACACTTCATCATTTAATGCAGGTGGGTAATGTTTTTTATACACTGCCAAGTAAAACAAAGATTGAAGAAATTATTTACCCACCCCAATCTCCACACTTTTTTTGTTCCCCTCTTTCTATTAAATAAGGAAATAATTAAAAATGATAAAGCATGAACCTACGTTCTCCTCGATGATCTTTAACTGTAAAAGCTTCAGTTTTTGCTTCACGAATACGTACACCTTCACAAAATCCTGAAGTCACCTTTAACCCAAGTCTGAACTTTCTGCTCCTAATCCAACTTGAGTTATCAGTGAAGGTCAAATCCCCTAGTGTTCCAATACCATCCTTGAGGGTAACCTGAAGGTCACCAGTCAATAGAGGCCTCTTTCCTTCACGCTCTTTTACCACATGACTTTCAAATTCTTCCTCCGTCCAATCTTCATCATCTTCATTGTTAAAATCACCTTCAAGTACCACAATGTCCAATTTTGACAAGGCTACAGGTCCAGACGTTACTACATGGCCTGTGTTGGCATCAACCAGTACCACATGGATTGTTGCACCTTGTTCACCTTCCACTTTCCCTCCAGTGAACAGGGGAAGAGACAATCTAGACCTAAAGTGCAGTTGCAAGTTTCTTCCATCGGGACCTTCAATCCTTTTAGGAGAAGACCTGTGAGTATAAGTGTTAGAACATCATAGTAGACTGTACAGAGAAAAGGAGCTAATTCAGCATAATAAGAATAGAATTAATAGTTATTTCTCTACCTATAGAATGAATTTATTAACACAACTAAGTCATAATCACCAAGAAGGAAAATTAGAAAACAGACAGAGAACAGTGGGTGAGATATGGTGCGTGATAACGTGCCATGGATAATAGCATACGAGACTTCAGCACTAGAGTAAACACATAATTGGAGAAAAAATGAGAGTATAATCTCTCCAAGCATTCCTATAATTGAATGAGCAGTTCCCATGAAGACAGCGTTATCAGATTCCAAATAGTGGTTACAAACTTAGACATGGCTAAGATGCAGCACAACCTCATACCAAGCACATGTAGTTTCAAAAGTCAAAAGCATCCCACCATCGAAACATTGACAACATTATTATATTAACATATCAAACAATTTTTGTCAACAAAAGGTTATCATATTAGAACTATTAGCTCAGGTCGCATTTCAAACATAATGACTAGACCCACACAAACATAGAGAAAAGCATGCAACTGTGTACTAAATGATTTTGATTGAATCAAAACAGCTAACAGGAGATCAACTTTGCTTACAAAGCAGCAAGCTCCTGCAAATGGTGCATCAAAGGACAAGGACTTCAAAACATTAAAACTCTTGTAAATGTGATTCTATATATATATTAAGATTTTAAGCAATATCTAAAATGAAAATAAATGGTAGTGAAGAATAATCTAGAGATATTACAATATCTACGAGCTCGAATCAAAAAAAAATTATTGGAAATGTAAGAAAACCCATGGATTCATAGTTGACCTTCCAGAAACTCTAGCAGGACCTATCTTAGCCAAAGCACGTTCCACTTCCTCACTAACCTGTTTGACACCAGCAGCGGGCAACAGTCAGATACCATATGAACAGAAAAACTTGAAGAAGAATTGCAAAATATAGTTTTTGAGTGTGGAGTAACAATCATGAAGAAACAAAGGGGAAAGAGAAGATAGGATTGAATAAGAAAACCAGATAATAAAAACTAATAATTTACAAAAATTAACAGTAAGAAAGTGACGTATTGAAATAGAAGGAATATAAGCTTTAATGGAAATGGAAATCTGAACTTCAATTGTGTCATTAGTAGATTTAGCTAATCATAAAATGTTATTGTCACGCTTGAACACAATAAAATCACAGGGAGCCATGTCTATAAAAAAACATAAAAAAAAACATATTGGATGGCTATCAGTAACATCCTTAGCATCGCTGCAAGTAAACTAGATAGCTTATAAGGTGTTAACCAAGCAAACAACTACTTCCCAAGCGGAGGCGCAACTAAATACTACTCTCATTCAAGCAAGCTTACTATGTAGCCATAACAGAGTATAGAAATCATGTATCTTACCACTCTACGGAGTATTGGTTCCAATGAAGAGCAGAGCTTTTGTAAACTATCCACTTTCAGGGCTTCTACAATCACACTGCATAGTAATAAAGATCCATAAGAGCATCGATCATTTGTATTACATAACCTTTTATTGAGAATGAATTGAAATAATAGTGTGAATTAATCATAAATACAGAAACCATAATCAGAATAATCACGGTAATAAATCAAAGGTTCTTCCTTTTTGAAACCACAGTCTCAACTCTCATCAAGCAAACTAGTTTGTGAAAAAAAACATTTATGTTCTTATGCTGGTAGTCGGACGATGAAGCTGGTATTGACAACTAAGGAAATAAAAGTAAATAGATGGCCTAACAAGCGCAAGAATTCTGTAGTTTACAAGCTGGTATTGAATTTGACTATTACAATAAGTGAAGTAGACAAAGAAGCAGATAAAACTATTAATAGAAAGCTCAAAGCAATCCCCCTTTCCTTTATAGCCTCCAATTGAAGGTTTTCCAATGTCCAGAAATAGAAAAACCTCTAAGCAAGCAGCAGACTCCTCTCATCTACCTCATTACCATGACACATCTAACTAAAAGTCTAAGGCAGGGGAAGAAAACTCCAACATTTTTTTTCCCACAAAAAGTTACAGAATATCCTTGTCTTTTTAACAGATTTGCTAAAAATAGCAAATAAGGAAATATCACTCAAGCCAGCGGCTAGAAGCAAAATAATTTCAGCTGGCAAATACAAATTTAAACTCAGTGTGCAATCTTAACATCCTGAAGTGGGGTATGCAAATTTATATCTCACCGACATACAAAGTTATGTTTTCACTTTCTCGCCCCAACCTAAAATTAGTTTCAAAGGGGTAAGAAAAGAACCCCTCGATAAGATACGAGAACACAAGTGATCGAAAGTTGTAACAAGTAACAACTAACAAACACGTTCGTAAAGAAATCCAAAAATAAATGATATACCTAGCTAGAGCTGGTCGCTTTCGCTCTGGCAGCTCATCTTCTCCACCTTCCAAACCCCTTTTCTCCCTCATGGAGTTAGTCCTCTCCATATACCTCGTCTGCCTCTGCATCTCTAATCTCTAGAAGAAAGCTCGAACTTCCCAGATCTACTGCACACCAAAATCAGAACTTCATTCAAAATCAAGACGATTGATTGAAATCAAAAGCCGCCCACCAACAATCAAAGTGACACAACCTCAAAAATTCTTACAAAAACCCCAAAAATTCAAACGAGTACAAAATAAAAAAATCCGGAAATTTCCTAGAAATGATATTATACTTACTGTAGAAATTCTCGAGTCTCTTTTCCCTCCAAATTATTCAGATTAACCGGGAAAATCAAAAGGATAGTAAGTGAAACGATCCTAAAATCGATGGATAAACCAAAGAGAAGCGATTCTTGAGCTTTGAGAGAGAGCGATTAATTCGGGAACTTGTACTGCGCAGACTAATATCCTAAACTCTCAACCCTGAGTCTAAGCGCTCGAGATCAGGAATGATCACCTGCTTCGCGGTCCACGGTGATGTACTTTCTTGGTCCACTGATGTTTAAGAAAATAGTGAAACTTCCACGTGGCTTGATCGGGTGAAAGAATCTCATGAGGCGGCGAAGCAGTGGATTGTAGCTGTCTCGTCGTCCTCAGATCTGAGTTTCATTTTTGGTCGCCGCTTGCGATTGGGCCAAGGGGGAACTAAGTGCAATCTGGACCGTAGAATAATATCTAGGAAGTTCACTAGGTTGTATTTCTCCACATGGCCCACATGTCAAATACTTTTTTTTATTATTGGATAATCACGTTGTACATTGTTGAAGTTTTTTTGTGACATAATCTATATTACGTATATATTAGGATTTTAATCACTAAGTTATACTTGTACTTATCAAATTTTCTTTCTCTTCCAAATATAGTATTTTAGAAATAGTAAATTTATTCATTTAAAATAGTTAATTTTTCTTTTGGGTAAAATAAATATAGAATTGGAGCATTTTAACTTGATGTTAAGACAAGAAGTAAATGTAAGTAAATGTTAATACCGTTGTGTTGTATTCATGTTGTCACTTGTCATCCATACGCTTTTGTATTTAATGTATTTACATGTTATTAAGAGATAATTTATGAGAAGTACATAACGTCTTTTTATTAGTTCTTTTCATAATCCTTAAAATGTAAATGTAAGAGATAGATGAGAATGATGAAGAATGACTTTTTTTTTTTTTTTTTTATCTAACTACTTGAGATTTAAAAAAAAAAAAACATTATAAGGTGAATAAATATGTTTCCTCTTTGAAGGAGCCAATTAATATCCACCCGGACAATAAAAAAGTAGGTTCCACTATTCTTATAGTGTC
The DNA here is from genome assembly GCA_028017165.1 of Herpetospermum pedunculosum. NCBI lineage: Eukaryota > Viridiplantae > Streptophyta > Magnoliopsida > Cucurbitales > Cucurbitaceae > Herpetospermum > Herpetospermum pedunculosum. The sequence goes on from CM051530.1 coordinate 4,651,243, forward strand.
TATTCATTTACATTAAATTATACAAAATTAAGCATAAATTTTGAAATTTTGAGATGAGTTTCAATTAAACACTTTAAAAGGATCTGGATAATTAACCCTTAAACTAAAATTGTTAAAAAAAAAACATTACTTAGAAAGTTTTTTTTTTTTATGTTAAGATGATGGTTGAAATTGACGTGACAACTAATGTACCAAATTTTAATCAAACTTTTAGATTTAAACTTATTTGAACTTAATCCAATATTTTATGAATTATTTAAATTTGGAAAAATCATTTGAATGTTTCTTTTTTAATGTTGAAATGTTTTCCCACGCTAAGAAAAAAACATATTTATAATTTTAGTAGTTGTTTTTTTTTTTTTTTTTTTTTTGAAATAAATTTTAGTAGTTGTTGATGATTAACGGTGCATGCATTGCATGCTACCTCAGACTTAACTCATTCAACCAACCATTATGTCTCAAAGTATTTCTCATAGACAACTTCAATGGGTTGTTTGAGTGTTGAGTCATAGACAACTTCAATGAGTTATTTGAGTGTTGAGTGAGTTAAAATAGTCTGTGAATAGTAAATATTATTAAAGTCGATAAATAATTCCAAATGAGAGTGGCCTGTTGGAACCTCACTGTCTTTATTTAATCCAGGATGTGTGATATATATGTCATTATGAAGTGTGATCGAAATATTGAAATTCACGCTGGCGCATTAGTGGATCGAAAGAAATGTCTCACTCATAATTCAACTTTATTTATCCTAAATTTAATAAATTGGTAGGTCAAATATGGAATGGATTATAACAATTCACTCCACCCAAATTTTGGGATTGATCCTAGGACTAGACGATATATCATGTCGCTGAGTTATGCTCTTGTTGGTCACTCTCCCAATTTCAAAAGTTTCATCATCTCACTGTCGAGCAACTCACAAAACATACATAACTAATAACTAATTATTAAGCATTTTTTCTTAAAATAATTTTAATAAAAATATTCTTATATCCTACTTTTAGTTAAAAAAAAAATGTTTTGAATAACATTTTTGTTTTGTTACCGATGCATTCAAAATTAATTCTATTAAAATTATAAATATGTATTTTTCTTATTACATATTTTGATTTTTTTTTTTAATTCAATTCTCTTGGTATTTTTTTAAAAATTGGGTTTTAAAGAATTCAAGAACAAAAATGGCAAAGTTACAATTTAGTCTTATACTTTTGGTTGTAATAATTTAATTCGACTTTTAAATTTATAACGGTATAGTGCATAAATTTTAATAGGTAACCATTTAATCATTATACTTTAAATTTTGTAAATGATTTAGTCCTTGTCGCAAAAAATATTATTAAGATTTAATGTAATCATTTGGAATGTTAGGAATGTAATTATCAATGACTTTCCTATCCTAAATATCGACTAAAAAATTATCTGGATTATTAATTATGTTGATGAACTTTCTCGTTTTTTTTTGCTTCAGTTAGCCCTTTTTTTATTTCTAGCTCTTCAGGTTTGGTCTCTTGGGAAGCTCCGCCTGCAACATGGTTTAAATTGAATATTGATGGCGCTTGGCGTTCCTCTTCTTCCCCAGCAGGAGTAGGTTTGATTATTTGAGATTCTCCGGGCATGATTGTTGCAGCTCAATCCTTGACTCTTCCATTTCTATCCAGCCTTTTACATACAGAGTTGGAAGTTATTCTCCATGGTCTCTCTCGCGACTAAGTTGGGTATTCAACACTTAATGTTGGAATCTGATTCCAAGGTTGCTATTCACGGCTTGAACTCCAGCTTCTCTGCGATCAATGAATTGAGCACAATGATTCCAGACGTCTCTCCTCCATTTTTTCTTCATTTCTTCCGAATCATGTTCTTCGATTTTGTAATAAGTCTGCAAAAAAATATTTAATGGAACTTCTTACACATGTAAATTGATAAAAGTGATTAGCAACCAAATATGTTTGTAAACTACCCAACTAAAGTCGTTAGTAATGAAATTTGATACTTAATTTTAGTAATATTTATAGGATAGAGACTAAATTGTTATAAATTCGAAAGTATAGAGACTTAATTATATTACATGTTAAAATAATGTAGGGACTAAATTATTACAAGTTTGAAAATATATATGGACTAAATAGTTAAGAATAAACTAAATTGTTACCAATTATTTTTTAACTATTTTATATTTTGGAACAATTATATATATTTATATATAGTAATCTAAAATAAATATGACACAATTTTGACGTATGTTTCTTTACTTTACTAGTGTATATATATATATATATATATCCCAAACCCAAATTATCACTTTCCTCAAAATATTGACCAGAAATGGAAGAAGAAATGGGAACAGATAGCGAAGAAATTACAGATTTCTCGTCTCTGCCGGAAGGAGTAATAGCTAACATCTTGTCGCTGACGAGTCCATCCGATGCCTGCAGGTCGTCGGAAGTTTCCCGGATTTTCCATGCGGCGGCGCAGTCGGACATCGTGTGGGACAGATTCCTGCCTGCCGATTTGGACGATTTGATTTCTCGGAGGAAATCTATTGACCTGAATTTTGATCTGATTTCGACGTCGAAGAAGGAGATCTTTTTCTCCATTTGCGACAGCCCAATGCTAATTGACGACGGCAACAAGGTAAGCTTTCCGATTCCCCCAATTTCCCTAAATCGGTGGTGGCCGGAGTTGGATCGGTGGTCGGCTGAGACAACTCTTACTCTACTCCAGCCTTACCATCATCGGAAAGTCCCTTTCTTGTAATGATGCATGCCTTCCAAATTATTCTTGATCTAATAGAATCGGATTATTATTCACTTTAGAATTTAGATTTTACCTTTACATGTAATTTTAGAATATAACACACATCCCAAACCTCAAAACCCAATTTCATTATAAGTTTTCTCTTGAAGTAATCTTGGATTCCACAAAAAAAGACCGAAATTATCTTGGATTCCAACAAAAACTTTGCAATTTTCTTTTAAAAGCTTCACTTCATATGCATTTCAATGAATGTTTGATACCCAGAATCCTTTTTTTTCTTTGAACTTGTTATGTGTGAAATTTAAGAAACTTTTGATATCTTCTGGACCAAAGTTTCTCTTTTCATCCTCCATTTTTTCTTCTCATTGTAGTGCTTCAACTTTTTGTCTTTTAACATTTCATCAACAATTGGATAACAGTCAGGGACTCAGGTAACATCTTAAATTGGAATAAGGGCTCTAAACTTTCAGGTCCAGATCATTATTTGTTGTCCCCAGTTACTGAAGTAGGAATATTATTTAACTGTATAAACAGACTCTTAAAGAACGAAAAGTCACTGATAATTCATATCATATGTATATCTTTTATCACTGGTTGAATGAACGATGAGGTTCCATCTTGAAATCAATTGACAATCTTATAAAGATTGGGAGGAACAAAGGATGAAGTTGTTTTGCACTTTCTAAATTGAGTGGGTTGAATCATTGGTAAATTGCAGAGTTTTTCATTGGACAAATGGAGTGGAAAGAAATGTATAATGCTTGGAGCAAGGGAGCTTTCGATTGTTTGGAGTGAAAACTCTGTCTATTGGGCCTGGGAACATCATCCTCGTTCGAGGTTTGAAGTCTTCTTTGAGATTAATGTTTTTTTTTTTGTTCCCTTCCAATTCTAACACTCATGTGGATGTGAGAATCTCAGGTTTGAAGAGGTCGCTGTACTCCTGGATGTGTGGTGGCTTGAAATACGTGGAAGAATAAGTTGCAGAATGTTGTCTCCTAAAACCACTTATGCAGCTTACTTTGTGTTCAAGATGGGGGACGGTAAATATGGGTTCGATGTTGATTCTGCCGATGCCATGGTGGGAATTATTGGCACTGAAAGCCATCCCAAAAGTGTTTGTTTGGACCCTCATTTGGAGAACCGTCGTCGTCAGCGCCGCCGCCGCCGCCATGCACCATGGTTCATGAGCCATCCGTCTGGAAACATGTCAGGGTTAGAGCGGCCAAAGGAGAGACATGATCGTTGGTTTGAAATCGAGTTGGGAGAGTTTCAGAGTGGCGATGGAGATGATGAAGTTGAGATGTCTCTTATGGAGGTAAAGGGCAGTTCTCCCAAGAGTGGCCTTGTTGTTCAGGGGATTGAGATTAGGCCTAAACCCAGCACTGTTGTTTAGATCACTATATTGATTCAAGTCATCAGTGTAAAATAAACAACCTTGCTTTGTATATCCACAGGTTTGAAACAAAAAACTAAATGAATTTGAATGGAATTCTTACTATTTCCATTTATGTCACATCTCAAATATGAGAATGTGAGAGTGAAGAATTGGAATGGAGATCAAGTAGAAATGTTTTGACCATTTTGCTTAAGTAATTTTCTTCGGTTAAATTGCAAATTTCTGTTCTAAAAGTTTTGATTTAGTTTTCATAAATTTGAGCTTAGCTTCTATGTGGTTTTTGTGGTTCCAAAAGTTTTCAATTGTCCACAACTTGTAGAAATTGTTTGGTTGATTTTTTTTTTTTTTTTTTTTGGTTAACTTTTAAGTGAATTAGTATTTTTTAAAAGTTAACACCTATTATGTTAGACACAAATTTGTACTAAACTTATCATTTAACATTTTTGTTAATACCATGATGGCAGTCTGAAAGGAATGATTTGTGAATTTTCATTGAAGTGAACAAATGAAAACTTTCGAAAAACTTAGTAGAGACCAAGTTAAATTATAAGTTTAGTCGTTGAATTTTTAGTTTTGTTTTTGTTTGGTTTTTAAACTTTAAAAAAGTGTGGAAATTTATATGAGTGATCCGTTGTCAATGGAGTCGTCATCGGAAAGTTACTGACGATGGGTGAAAGAGCTAGAAAACAAGAGAGAGAGAGAAAGCGAGAGAGCTAGAAAACAACCGGACAAAATAATAAAAAAATTGGTGATGATATTAACAGATCAATTTGACTTGTTTTTAAAATTCGGGTTAGTCTGCAAAAATAAGTCTTTCGTACAAAAATCTCTAAAAAGTGTCTAATAAGTGTATTAACTTTCAAGTTTCTGTCTATTTGGTCACAAAATATCTATTATGTTCTTAAACTTTTACTTTTGTGTCGAATAGAACCTTGAATTTTTTATTTTGTGTCTAAAGTTCCTTCACCTATTCAATATCTACTAGACACGGAAATTTATATATCTACGAGAAACGGAGATACAAGTTTAGAATAACATTAGACATAAAATTCAATTTATATCTACTGGATGAATACAAAATCGGAACGATACAAGTTTAGAATAACATTAGACATAAAATTCAATTTATATCTACTGGATGAATACAAAATCGGAACTTAATACATCCGTAACTTTCAATTTTTAAAAACTAGAAAGAAAAGTAATTTTTACAACTTTAGTTTTTGAAATTTGGATAATAATTCAAAGGTTGAAAATGAAAACTATGAAATTTGATAAAACCCTAAAACCTGGACCCAATTTTCAAAAACAAAATACGAATGATTACGGAACAGAGTTAAATATGAAACAAGAGAAGAACTGTCGAGTAATATATACATCTGTGGCGTAAAGTATGAGTAAACCAGAGTATTCTTGAGATTGATGGACGAGCAAAATGAAAAGAGAAGGGGAACGGAGACGAAGGGCGAAGAAATTACTGATTTCTCTTCGCTACCGGAAGGAGTAATTGCTAACATCTTGTCACTGACGACTCCATCGGATGCATGCAGGTCATCGGCGGTTTCCCGGACTTTCCATGCGGCGGCCCAGTCAGATATCGTGTGGGAGAGGTTCCTTCCTTCCCATTTTGATGTTTTGATCTCTCCGATTAAACCTAATGATCTGGATTTTGATCCGATTTCGACTTCCAAGAAGGATATCTTTTTTTCACTTTGCGATTGCCCGCTGCTCATTGATGACGGCAAGAAGGTAACCTTTCCGATTCCCCCAATTTCTCTAAATTGAATGTGGCCGGCCGGGGTTGGATGAGTAGTCGCCAGACTCAACTCTTTCTCCGGCCATCGCCTTCCTTGTAATGTGTCATGCATGGATCATTCTAACAAGACCTTTTGAAGTTGTCTTTAAATTTCAGCTAGTGCTTGAACTTTTGATGTTTATAAAGTTGTAATTGATTTGATGGCTCTAAACTTTCAGACATCAATTTAGCCTCTACTTTTAACATACTCCCTTATCCTTCATTCGAAACTTAAAACTCATCAAAGGCGTTAGTGACTGGTAATTGAAATCCAAACACGATATGGTTGATAAACTTAACAAAGTATATCTCCCATGCGTTAGAGAAAATTATTTGATTGTATACATTACACACACTTATATCGTCTTATTCACGCCAAAGTGTGCTTAGCTCAATGATAATTGACATCTACTTACCTCAAGTTGAAATCACCCCACCCCATTTGTTGTACTAAAAAGTGTATATATATATATATCAGTCTTATTCACAAAGATTCAGAAAGCCACGAGTTCATTCTCATATGTATATCGTTTGTCACTTGTTGAATAAGTGATTTATGACATGTTTGAGAGTGATTCTGAAATGGTTAAAATCACTTTTGTCATATTCAAAACTACTCTGAACCGTCTTTAATAATTCAAAATCAATTTTGATGGTATGAAATCGCTTTTAAAAGTATAAAATCAAACACTAAATTGATTTTGAATGATTAAAGTCATGTTTTGAGATGATATTAAACATAACAAAAGTAAAATCACTCTCAAAATGCCCTTCGTTCTGCACTTTCTCTATGTATGCACATAAATTGACTAGGTTCAATTGTTGGTATGTACTATGTAGCAGAGCTTTTCATTGGACGTATGGAGTGGTAAGAAGTGCATAATGCTTGGAGCAAGGGATCTATCGATTGTTTGGAGTGATGCGTCTTTCTATTGGAATTGGGAGCCGCATCATGGATCGAGGTTTAAAATCTATGAGATTTCCTCGATGCTCAAAATCCCATTCTTTATCTTGTTTCTTTTCCCCTCAATTCTAACACTTGACCTTTTAATGTGGGCATGAGAAACAGGTTTGCAGAGGTAGCCGTGCTCCTCGAGGTGTGGTGGCTTGAAATACGTGGAAAGATAAGTTGCAGAATGTTGTCTCCTGCAACAACTTATGCAGCTTACTTTGTGTTTAAGATGAAGAGACGTAAATATTATGGATTCGATTTTGATCCTGTCAATGCCACGGTGGGAATCGTTGGTGGTGAATGTCGTACAAAGAATGTTTGTTTGGATCCTTACTTAGACAACCCTCGTTGGTTGCACCAACATGTACCATGGGCAGGGAGCAATCAGCCTGAAAACAACATGTCGGAGTTCGAGCAGCCAAGGACGAGATCCGATGGTTGGTTTGAAATCGAGTTGGGAGAGTTTCAAACTGATGGGGAAGATGATGAAGTTGAGTTCATTCTTAGGGAGGTCAATGGCAGTTCTCCCAAGAGTGGTCTTATTGTTCAGGGGACAGAGATCAGGCCTAAAATTGGCCATGCCTAGATGAACTCTTGAAACCTTTTTGTAGCCACTTTTAGTTCCATAAAAGTAAAGCCGAAAACCTTACTTTGTAATTTGTATATATAAAGTAGTTAAAAAAAAACTATGCACCTCCTCTTTTGCATGCCAAAAATCTGAAAATACTCTTCCCTGTTTGTGAAGTAGGCCAATGCTACATATATTATGGATAATTGCTCGAAATAGCACAAGAATATTTTTGCCTTTCATTAATAGCACTTTTTTTAACGAAATCGAAAAGAAGTTGGAGAGATACATATTCGATTTCCGCTTCCATTTAGGGGAGCATAGAAATGATTAGGGTGAAAATGGATATGAGTAGGGTGTAAATGGGTACGAGTATTGAAAAGGGTTATAAGAAAATTCTTTAATCTCGGTCTCGTTCCCAACCCAACTTATCACGGGGTATTTGTACTGACTCTTCCCTCGGGTCCGTGAGGATTTATAATTTAATTTTTGAAAACTTATGTTTTTTTTTACTTTTTGAAAATTTATGTTTTTTTTTTTACATTTTCTCGTGATAAACAAGTGCACAAAGTCTGTAGTACATTTCACTGAGCGCGATCACCAGCAAACAAGTATAATCGACCCGTTAATGTCCTTTTAGATTTTTAGTGGTCATGAGTACGTTGAGATCGACATCGACCAATTAATCAAAATGATTAGTTTTGAAGCAAAAACATAGTTTATGAGATATTTGTATGGATGAACCGAATTTTAAAAATTATTCTCCGTACAAACATCCGAACTGGAGAAGAAACGAGGACGAAGAAATGACCGATTTCTCTTCTCTGCCGGAAGGAGTAATAGCTAACATCTTGTCGCTCACTACTCCATTCGATGCCTGCAGGTCGTCGGCGGTTTCCCGGACTTTCCATGCGGCGGCGCTGTCCGATATCATGTGGGACAGATTCCTGCCTAACGATTTGGACGATTTGATTTCTCGGAGGAAACCCAGTGACCTGAATTTTGATCCGATTAGGAGTTCGAAGAAGGAGATCTTTTTTTCCCTTTGCAATAGCCCGCTGCTCATTGATGACGGCAAAAAGGTAAGCTTTCCGATTCCCTCAATTTCTCTAAATTGGTGGTGGCCGGAGTTGGATGAGTGGTCGGCAGAGACAATTCTTACTCCCATAAAAACTTTTGGAAGTTATCTTTAAAAAGGTTCACTTGCATCTCAATGAATGATTGATATCGAAAATCCATCTTTTTAATATTTGTTAGTATGTGAAGTTTAAGAAACTTTTGTTCCTCTGTACCAAAGTCTCGCTTTTCATCAAGAATTGGACAGACCTGTAACTTTTGATGTCTATAAAGTTGTCGTCCATTTCCTTTGAGAAAAATAAAAGAAAAGTTGCATATTATTTATTCTTAGGTTGAAATATACTTTAGTTTCTATGCTTTTAACTCGTTCTCAATTATCTTTTACATATTGAGCTTAAATGGGCAAGCAAATATTATCTGTGATATGGAAAAGTTGTTTGGGGGAATTAAGCTTTCGCTGACCCCAATTTTAGGTGCAGATCATTATTTGAAATCCCCACTTAGGAGTGTTTTGAGGTATAGATTATATAACTGTATATATACATTTGTGGTAGTTTGATTTCCAAAGAACAGAAAACCATTATGTTCATATGCATTATCTTTTGTCACTTGTTGAATCAGTGATTTAGTTGTTCTGCAGTTTCTCTTTGTATGCACATAAATTATGTGGGTTGTAGTTTTTTTTGTTTTTTTTTTTTTTTCAACACGTGGGGTGGAAGATTGAACCTAGAACCTCTTAGTCACTAGTCGATACATCATGTCAGTTGAGCTACACTTTTGTTGGCTGTTTTGTGGGGCTGTAGGAGAAAGAAACAAGAGGACTTTTAGAGGGTTGAGACGGATCTTTGTGTTGTTTAGTCCCTTACTATATTTTATGTTTCTTTATGGGCGCTGATGACAAGTTTGTTTTGTAATTATTTATTAAATATTATTTTGCTTGATTGGAGCCACTTCCTTTAATAGGGTTCCTCTTCTCTGCCTTTTTTTTTTGTATGCCATCTTATTCTTTCATTTATTCTCAATGAAAGTCCGGTACCTTTTCAAAAGAAAAAATTGAGCGGGTTGAATCATTGGTATGTAGCAGAGCTTTTCATTGGACAAAAAGAATGGTAAGAAATGCATAATGCTTGGAGCAAGGGAGCTCTCGATTCTTTTGGGCGATACCTCTATCTATTGGGCCTGGGAATCTCATCCTGAGTCAAGGTTTCAAGTCTAAACGATTGGCTCAAATCCCATTCTTTATCTCGTTTCTTTTCCTCCCAATTCTGATACATTGCCTGTTAATGTGGATGTGAGAATCAGGTTTGCAGAAGTACTTGTTATCCTCAAGGTTTGTTGGCTTGAAATACGTGGAAAGATAAGCAGTAGAATGTTGTCTCCTGCCACAACTTATGCAGCTTACTTCGTGTCCAGGACGAGGGAACGTCGATACTTTGGGTTCAACATAGATCCTGTTGATGCCATGGTGGGAATTGTTGGTTGTGAACACTATACGAAGAGCGTTTGTTTGGACCCTTATTTGGACGACCCTAATCAGCGACGCCGACGTGTACCACGGGCAGGAAGCGATAATCTACCTGCAAGCGACATGTCAGAGTTGGAGCAGCCTAGGGAGAGACATGATGGTTGGTTTGAAACCGAGTTGGGAGAGTTTCATAATGATGGTGGAGATGATGAAGTTGAGATCATTCTTAAAGAGGTTAAGTGTATTGATTCCAAGAATAGTCTGGTTCTACAGGGGATAGAGATTAGGCCTAAAATCATTAACCCTGCATAGATTAACTTATAAACTTCATCAAACCCATGTTATTATTTCAACCCAAAACCTTGCTTTATATATTATAGATATGGAGAACTTCAATAAACTATATAGTAAATTTCATTTTAATTGTTGCTATTTTTATTCAGCATCTCTTTCATACCAAAATCTAAAAATATTTTCTTCTCCTCTGGGAAGACAATTGAATAACTATACTCACAATTTTTATTTCTTTATAAAAAACATATACGCAGGTCGTTTAATTACAACATTTATCTAAGATTAAGTTAAAAATTATTGAAATTTGATGGTAAAAAATATTTTTTCCCTCAATTTTTGTTTTTGCAAGTAAATTAATTGATTTTTTTTAATAAAAAAAACGAGTATGCATCAGCATCACTAAAAAAGATTTTAAGTTATTATTATTTTCTAAATTTATTTTAAAAATAGAAGCAATTGCATGACAATATGATACAAAATAATAACAAATCTAGCACAATTTAAAAATATTTAAAAATGTAATAATATCAAATCTAGCACAATCTAAAAGTATTTACAAATGTGACACGTGATACAAGTTTATGGCCGGTAGATGTTGGGAAGATACCGAGAGATATAAATAAAATAACAACAAAATTATATCTCACCTTTTCACTTCCCAAGTTAGAAGCCAAATAAGTTATCGATCACAAAATACAATAATAAATAAAAGAGAAAGGAGAACAACACCGAAAGTTATATTGGTTCGCCCGATCTCGAGACTACAAAATTATATCTCACTATTAAGAATTATCTATCTTTGGAATTATGTTTATGCATTTATTTTATTACACGAGGATTTTAGGAAATTAGGGTTAGTTTAAATTGTATTTAAGCATCCAATTCTAATGAGAAAAAAAAGAGAAATACAAATATTATCAAGAGAAAAATACAGAAAATCAATGGGTTTTAGCACCTTCCCACTCCCCAGGTTAGAAGTCAAATAAGTCCACCTCCCAGATTAGAAGTCAAATAAGTCCACCTCCCAGATTAGAAGCCAAATAAGTTATCGATCACAAAATACAATAATAAATAAAAGGGAAACGAGAACAACACCGAAAGTTATACTGTTTCGCCCCGATCTTGGGACTATGTCCAGTCTTCTACAACTGCAGGTTCAACTATAATGGAGATTACAAGAAGTCTTCAACTCGACGCTACAAACTACTTTTAATAGCCCAACAATGACTATTGACTTCCAAGTATCACAACCCGATAGCTTGAGATTAGCAACGAAGAGAAATCCAACCCTAGTTATCTTACTCTCTGCTTATTGCCACAAACATACGAAGAAGCAGAGCTTTTCATTGGACAAATGGAGTGGTAAGAGATGCATAATGCTTGGAGCAAGGGATCTGTCAATTTATGGGAGTGATACCCGTGTCTGTTGGACTTGGGAACCTCGTCGTGAGTCGAGGTTTAAGTCTATGTGATTGCCTCAAATCTCCTTTCTCTTCTTTCTTTTCCTTCTACTTCTAATACTTTGTCCTTAAATCAGGTTTGCGGAGGTAGTTGTTCTCATCCATGTGTGTTGACTTGAAATTAGTGGAAAGATGAGTTGCAAAATGTTGTCTTCTGCAACAACTTATGCAGCTTACTTTGTGTTTAAGATGTTTGAAGATAGATATCATGGGTTCAATATAGTTCCTGCTGATGCCGCGGTGGGAATTGTTGGCGGTGAATGTTGCACGAATACGGTTTGTTTGGACCCTTATTTGGACAACTTTCGACAGAAGCGCCGGCGTTTAGGATGGATCGAAAGAAAGACGTATGGAAAAAACATGTCGAGGTTAGAGCGGCAGCCAAAGGAGAGACATGATGGTTGGTTTGAAATCGAGTTGGGAGAGTTTCATAACGATGGTGGAGATGATGAAGTTGAGATCAGTCTTAAGGAAGTTAATTGCAATCATTCCAAGGGTGGACTCATGGTTCAAGGGATAGAGATTAGGCTTAAAATCAGTCCCGCATGGATGAACTCTTGTAAACTTTATTAATGCAATGCTATGGATGGTGTTATTTTTTCATAAAAGGGATAACCAATCGCTTTTGACATAATCTATGTTTTTATCACATCTTCATAAGCAAGAATAAGAGTTCATTAGCCAACAAAAGCATAACTCAACTGACATGATGTATCGACTAGTGACTATGATATCCTAGGTTCAATCCCCACCCCTACATGTTGTCAAAAAAAATAAGAGCAAATTAGCACAATATAGATAGGTTTGACAAAACTTTAGTTCAAGCATCTTTTTTTAAAAATATACATATATTTTTAAAATTTCTAAGAAAAATGGATTTAATTAAAACATTTATTTGTTTGATTAAACTTTCTTAAATGTGGTTTTAATTACAAATTATTCTACAAATGAAAAATTATTATAAAGTGATTTTAAGGTCATTTCAAATCAATCATTTTTTTTTAGATATTCAATTTTAAGTGTTCTTTAAAAAAAAAATCAACTTGATTTCTTTAGAAGTAATTTTTATTGGTTACCAAATTTCAAATATTAGAAGAAAACAAACACTTGTAGCCAAAGCCATAGAATAGAAGGTTTGATTCAATTTACAATCAGATTTTAACAATTTTTATCACTAAGCATGCAATCTTAGTTTTTTAACCCATCAACTTTTCTAAATAATTCAAAATTTAATAGGTCAAGCAAAAACGAAAGAACAAACAACTAAATATAACAACAATGAAGGACAAGAGAGTAAAAAAGACACTAAAAGAATACGTATAGAGTGACCAAAAACGTCTAACAAAGTAATAACCATTGTTCTTTTGTCAACATGAGCTACAACATGCATAAAATATGAACTATTGGCCAAAAGGTCAAAGATTCGAATCTCCCACTCTGCAAAATATTCTTAAGAAAAAACATTTGTTGTCTTTTATGAATGACAGGATTTCAGGCTTTCCCTGGATTCGCTGATAAATTCATCCAGTCTGCTATGGAGTTTGATCAGTAATTGGATGCAGGTATCTGGTTTTGTGCAGGGTCCGCACATAAGGTATATGACACTGCCCAATGGCCTCATATAAATCCCATCTTCCTTGAGCTTTAATAGAAGAGATCTTGAATACAGGGATGCATACCTGTTCATAATCGATCAACTTCAGTAAACAACCCTCAAAATAATCTTCTTTATAAAGATTTCTCAGCAAGCAGAATTTCAGGTTTAATTTATCTTCTTATAAATCCCCTGTTATGCATTCAAAAAAATTTAAAAGAAAATTTGCCTTTGCTCGATGATCTACAAAATCCTACGATCTCTACGTCACAAAAATACAATTGGCAACCTTCATTTTGTTTGACCAAACTGGCAATCTTTAAAGAAACAGCTATCTCAATAAGCACATAACTTAGCCACGTATTTACATAGAGATGACATAAGTAAAATGCTATTGTGAAACTGGGGTAACACATTGACATAACAGTGGTAAAAGAAAAACTGAAGTTGATGAGGAGGTTCGAACGTACCCGGCATCAGAGCCATCTGCTTGAAGTTCTAAAGCAAAGAGTGTTCCTAATGCTACTACTCTCTTCACCGCAGGATGTAATGAGATCTCGTAAACCAATTTTTCATCCCATAACTGTAAGCGTTAAAGAACAAAGGAATCACAAAAGATATTATTTATTCAAAATATAACACGACTTTAAATGCATGTACAGAGTTCAAAATGATATAATATACAATCACTTCTCTTCAGGAGTATCATTTTCTTCTCCCTTCTCCCCTGTGGGTGATGTTATCCAAATCATTCTAGTCCTAAACTTTATAATCATTAAACAAATTCATGTGAAATTAATTGAACGGTCACTTGAGAACAAATGAAAAATATGATAGCACTTGCCTCCCTAAGCGATCTCCCTTCAGAATTGATATTTGGGTTTGTCTGAGGATTTTTAAACCATTTAATGGACTTAGCAGCAGCCGTGCAGCCCAAAGCATGAGCAGTATACGAGTGTCCGTGCAAAAGGGCCTCAAGCTATAAAAAGAAAATGAAAAAGGAGATTTAACCGTACAGAGCAAGCTCATTTCAAGTCTGATTAGAGAGTTTTAAGGAAATCCATGCAGTTCATAATTGCAATCCTACAAATCAACCATACAGAAGTCTGCAGATAAATTTTGATCGAGCACTGCTAGAACTAATTGGCAATTCATAAGAATGCTGCCTTGGGAAAAGTTAAAACAATCAAAATAAACTGGCATAAGATGATGTTCGTCTAATAGACACAGACGAGAAGAAAGAGACATTGTAGCTAACGATCATACCCCTAGCAGTAATTACCTTAGAGTCACCAATAAAGGATTCAAATACAGAGTTTGTAGCTAATGTAGTAGATAACGGAATAATTCCACCCGTCATCAGCTTTCCGAAGCAGGCTATATCTGGTACACAATGAAGTAGCTCTGCAGCAGTCTATAAGGAAACAATAGTTTGAATTACCACTTTAACGTTATTGGTTTCAGCTAGAAAATGAAATTTTATTACGATGAATGGCTAGGCTACAAACCTCACAACCCAAGCGCCAAAAACCAGTAAAAACCTCATCAAAAATGACAGGAATCTTTCGATTTTGGCATTCTTTCACAAGTACTCGTTGAAAGAGAGGATCCACCATATGCATTCCTCCAGCACCTTGTATTACTATATAACAATTCCCAGGACAGATGATAAAATAATTAGTTAAGGAAACGGCAGTCATTGTTAGTTAAGCTACTTAAGAGTGCGTAACCGAAATCATAAACACTCCACATATCAAAATCCTGGAGCATCAATGATGTAATTCCGTCGGAGGTACACAAGCTATTATATAAGACAAACTTTTTTCTCATCTGAACTAGCCTTAAAATAATTCTAAGCAACAAATTTCAAGAATCAACATTCTCAAAAGGAAAATGCAGAGGACTCCACAACTAGGACATGAAATTAACATCACCCATCCCCAACCCGTCTCATCTCTCCACAGAATAAACAAGTACAAATTGCAGAATCGCCAACATGGTTGATATTTACGATCGTGACATGCTCCATCTCATGGATTAGTAATCTGATAGGAAAACCATTCATTCCATTGTTATTTTTTTCAAATGAAAACTCCAACTGAAAAGGCATTCTCAAAATGATACAAAGGAAAAGATTTATGATGGTAATACTAATATCTTGGTTACCTGGTTCCATAATTAGTGCTCCAAGGAAAGATTTGGATTTTGAAGAATATGATAACTGTTGAGACAAATATGCTGAATAGATTCTAGCCAAATCTGAATGGTCCCTTTTCTCATCAAATACCTCATCACGTGAACAGAAAACTGACAGAAATAACATTATGTTAATAATACAAAAACAAGATATACTTTAATGGGGAAGGACTATATTCACTTACAACTTACAAGCACTCTCAAGCATCAAGGTCTCTGGCTGCAATCCAACTGGCAAGGAAGGATACCATTTACCTCTGTGCATATAAACTGTAGGAGGATCCAAAAAAACACCTCTTCCAGAATACCTGTTGTGATTATGCAAAAAGTGATATTAACAGGTTCCCAGGACTATACCTTCATCATTAAGATCTTTCGTGCATTGACAATAATCTTTTATTAAACAAATGAAAGTACAAGGCATGGGCTAAAAAAACAAAAACATGAAAAATGACTGAAAGCACAAGAACAGGAGGCTTTCACGCAATAAGAATCACTGATTAGACTCAAGGAAGGCACACAGAATACTTATTTTCTTTGTGCTAAGAGAACTACATGACTAGCTACATCAAAGTTGTTGGAAAATCCGATAAGTGACATCTAAGTTTTTTGGCCTGATTCAATAGCCAGTAATGCAGAGCTTTTTGTAATTCACCAATAGGTGTTTCAGAGTTTTTACTCACTTATTTCATTTTATCAATGAATTTTCTCTTCTCAAAAAAATAATTTTGAATCTTGGATCACATCATGTGTGATAAAATACATAGCAAATACTGGCACTTTTATTACGATTTTGTTTCTTTCATTATAGTTAATGAAATTTTAGTTTATTCTCCAAAAAAATAAATTAAAACAAATATTTTGAAATTCTTTGGGATGAACTAAACAACAATCATAGGTAGGTATACAAAAATCTATACCATGGTTGCTGCAGGAAGCCTGTATAACAAGAGGGTGCCTGTGCTTCCATAGCTCCTAATGTATCACCATGATATGATCCATTGAGAGCCAAGACCTGGAATAGTGACTCTTGGTAATTTCACCAATAAATTATAAGTTCTTTCAAAAAAGTTACACCGCAATTTCGTGCATGATTATAATTGTCAGCAACAGTCGATTAGCATGTGGAACAATGAATTTGTGTAGTAAGACCATGGGTAGCCAAGTAATAACTAGATATCTTGCATTCTCTGCTTAATTGATGATATAGATTATGGAGAAATAATGAGATTGGAAAGGGGTGTTTATTGCATTAATAAACCACTGAGAAGAAAAATGACGAATATAATCTCCTTTCTCCACAAAGGACAAACTTCCTCTACAATCAAGGAACTCTTGCACAAAAGGAAGGGCAACCTTCTTTGCAAGAAGTTTCTCCTTCTCTCTTAATACGGCAAGGGTATCTTTCCTCCACAGCTAACTAGTCCCCATCGGAAAACATAAGGGAGAAGGCATCCAAATGAAAAGAGTAGTTCAATGTTTTACACGAAGGTTATCCAAATGAAAAGAGTAGTTCAATGTTTTACACAAAGGTTATCTCAACATACTAGTGGATGTCCCAAAATAAAAATGATGGCAGCATAATCATTCACTGTCTGAATGTACTTGGCATATTGTGCTACCTATTAGAGATAGTTCCATTGTAACCATTTATTATTATGATTAGTTTATATTTCTGTTAAGTCTGTTGCACTATAAACTGTCAATTAGTTGTTTGTAAGCTCTATTTAAAGATAGTTCTCTGTACTCTTTTAATCAAGATGGATAGTACAGAAATTATCATAAACTTTCTCTCTCGTAGATTTGTTACCATAAGCTCAGTACGTTGCGCTTCTGCATTGCATTCTTGAGCATCATGGATTCCATGGTCAGAAGAAAACTTCCGAAAGGCCATCTTTATTGCAATTTCTATAGCAGTAGATCCATTATCTGAGAAATACACCCTAGAAGCCCAACCTGCAAAAAATGGAATCCTGGTGTAAAATAGAGGTGTATAAACTAGTTGAAACGTCTAACTTAAGCATATGTATAACTCAATTGGTCAAGGCATATACCCTCGACCAAGAGGTCAAAACTTTGAATCTCACATCCTCAAATGTTGTTTAACTCGAAAACTTGTTGAAACAATTTGAAAGTAAAATGAAGGAAAAGGTCAACGCATCCCTCCTCTGGAACTATAGCTTAGCATAACTTGCACCATACTTCCAGATTACAAAAGCCTCAAATCACTTCTTCAGTTAATAGTGATTCTTCATTCAATCCTTCTCACTTCCGTTTTATTTTATCAGTGGAGTAGACACTTATAACCGAAACCAAAAGTCAAAAAGCAAATGGGTTGACATTTCACACAACAACTACTCATGTGGTGTTTAGTACAACTGTACAACAAATAGATTAACTTCTTAGCTAGAAAATTTTTAGATGTGAAAACTTTTTCTGGAATCAAAGCTAATTCAGATAAGTTAAATTCAAACCTCTCATAGCCACTCATGACAACTTTTAAGCGTTATTTTCCCTTGATATACATGATAACCCAACTAAAAAAACCTATTCTAAGCAGAGAAAAATATGGAGGAAAAACCAATTCTGTTTTTTTTTTTTTAAGAAAAAGATAGATGGAAGAACTAATCCTTCTCTCTCATTCAACAACCTCTACCATTATTCTTTTTTCTCCTGCCTACTTTCTTATTTGTATCCACTGACTTTCGATAAGTTTTAAGGTAATTATTTTTTTTGAGAAGGGAAACAATTTCATTGATAAATGAAATGGAGGAGTAAACTCCGAGCACCCATAGGTGAATTACATAAATACTCTCCAATTGGAGGTTAACGAAGATAAACTATAATGAGAGAAAGGTGCACTTCCTTTACAACATAGAAGAGCATGACAAAGAACATATTCTAGAAAACGATCAAAAGTAGATGAAATGTCACGAAAAATCCGGGCATTTCTCTCTCTCCAAAGAAACCATAGGAAGGACCGAATAAAAGCAAGCCATAAGGTTTTCTTTGCTCCCCTGAAAAGATTACCCACCAGAACAGCAGCAAGTAAGTCATAAATGTTGTGAGGCAGCGGCAAAGACCAATGAAAAGCCTCCAAAATAAAGTCCCAAAAACGAGATGCAAAAGAACAATGTGCAAACAAATGGTCAGGTGTTTCAGCATTAGAGGCACACATACAACACCATGAAGGAGAGATGAGGAAATAAGGCATTCGCCGTTGAAGTTGATCCGCTGTGTTGACCGCACCAAGGCTAAGCTCCCAAAGAAAGATTTTTATCTTCTTGGGGTAAGCATCTTTCCAAATCATTGAGAAAATATCTTTTTTCAAAGGATCATCCACCCCAACTAAAGCCTCCATAAGAGATTTAACCGAAAACCGGTTCGATGAGTCCAAGGGCCAAATCCAAAGATCTTTACAAGTCCGAAGGCGAATTGGAGAAAGAAGATGAGATAAAGAAGCCCATTCAACCGCTTCTCTATCGTTAAGGTTGCGACGAAGAGATAAATTTCAGGCTTGTGTTGAAAGCATCCAAACATCAGCAACCATACTAGTTGGTTGAGAAGTAAGACGAAAAAGGCGAGGGAAGACCAAGGAGAGAGGGCCACAATCCAACCGGTAATTATAGCGGTCCATTTACAAGGTACAGTTATAATATGGAGCCAAGGACTTATTATTCGAGCATAGGATCTTTAAGTTTATCCTGGATGAGGTGATCGTGAAATATTTGAACTGGACAAATAATTAACCTTATGTGAACTCCATGGCCAACTATTTCAATTATCGGTACTTGATAAATAAATGAATCAAATTTTAGGCTGCGGAGTAGTACAGTAATTGGGAATCTGTAAAATCTAACATATAAGTGGTCAATATGGAGCATGCCTAAATATGTGCGCAGAATTTAGTAAATATATGACTATATGGAAAAATAGGTTAAAACAAAAAGGTAATCACCTTTTCCAACACCATCAAGCAAAAGCTCTGCACACTCCAAAGCTGGTTCATGCACATTTTCTGGAAACATTACATGCCCAAATCTTGCAGCAGCATAACCCACATCACTTGCTAGTTCAGTCTGAAAACACCTAAACAAAAGGTGCGTTAAAGCAAAATCATGGGGGTATGCTCATGCAATGAAATATAAGAATCCCAATATATATATTATATATATATATCATAAGAGCATAAAAGCACAGTATTTAACCATTTGAAGATTATGATCAAAGAAATGAAAAAGGTCAAGTATTTTAACAGAAACACCTTAAGGACATTGTGAATCTACAACGAATATCACTAGTGAAAAGTAAAAATGAATATTTAACAATCATAGGTTGGCCTAGTGGTCACTGGTCACTGTGGCCAGTGAAAAAAAATAGAGGGACTTAGAAAGAACGAGTTTAAAGAACGAGTTTAAACTCTATGGTGACCTACCTACTTAAGATACTAAAATCCTATGAGCTTTCTGACAATCAAATGTTGTAGGGTTGGCCAGTTGTTCCATAACCTTCCTGATTCCACTCTATTTGGAGCCACTATCTATTCCTATGACATACAAACTAGGTAATGATTAATATATACCCCTAAAAACTCTATCAATGTTGGTAGTTGTGAAAAGAGAAGGGAAGGTAAAAGGAAACAGGGATTGCGGTATATGTTTAATGGAGAGAGAAAACCCGCTTAAAAGGTTATCATTCTTGTGTTGGATAAGTTACTCGTTTTTCCATAATAGTTCTTGCTATTAAAGAGACCTATTGAATTGACTAGTTTCTTCTCCTTTTTTTATTTTAAAAATGAGAGACTAGCCAAAACTTCAAAACTAAATGAAACTAATAACGGTAACTGCAATAAGTTAAAATAATAATAATAATAAAAAATAACACTAACTGCGACAGCTAAAATGCATAGAGAAATAAAAGAAACAAGGATCAAGAATTGACCTGTAAGGCAGTATCAGGACCTTGTGTCCACCAACTGGCACATGCATCAAATTGTTGAGTCATAAATTCATTGCCCTGATCCTATATAGAACATGAAGTACAAACATAATATATTACTATAATTTTTTATGCTACGTGCCAATTAAGTATAAAAAATCATACATGTAGGCGGAATCAAGGTAATGTCAGTTTCAAGGTCAGCATATTAAAACAATTAAAAAACATGAAGTCAAAAGGGCAAAATAATACAGTATTTCAACAGGGATCTCTCAGACAAATTCAACTCCTAACAGATGTTACAATTTCTTCATAAAAAAAGACTGAGCACCGTGGAAAAAAAATTCAACATATAATATAAATACAGACATCCACATATGTGCACCTATATGCATGGAGAATCCAACTATATGCACGTAGAACCAAAAAAAACTCTGTAAAACTATATGCTGAAAATATATACATATATATCATTCAGTCATTCAGTAACAGAAATGCTGAGTGCACCTTGAAAACAGTGAAGTTCTCACCACAGCGAGAATCAATTACTGTAACAGCTTCTTCTGCCACAAGTTTATGCTGGGTGAATGGCCACCAAAAAATATCCATTGCCTTTTTTGGCATTTCCCGCAATCTGTTCATTCTTTCTGAATGAGCTGATAGCATTATTTCCTTCAGAGAATCAAATACGTTTCGAGAATTATCAAACCAATCCATCAGGTCGTCTGTTATATCAGCTGGAATGGGAGGTAGCACAAGAACTGGCACCCTAAAAGGAAAAGGTAAATGAACATGCCTCAAAGCTGAAATATAAAATGAAGTGAAAAAATTATAACCGTAGATGAGGAAAATATAGTTTATCAGGGAGAATAAAAATTAAATTTTGAACACGTAGATTCTCAAACTGAGCATAGCTCAACTGGCATAAAGCGCCATGTGCCTTCGACCAAGAGGTCAAAGATTAAAATCCCTCCATTTATTGTTGAATGCTTGTAGAGCCCTTCTAAAGAATATTTTCCTAGAGAGGAATGGTGGTCTTCGGAGATAAGTAGAGAGACGATTTTGAGTTTCTTGAGTTTATACATGTTACAGGCTTCCTCTTGGAGTTCTCTTGTGAAGTAACAATCAGAACAAGTACCACAATTTACCTATTTCGAAGATAAGAACTTAGGGGCACTTCATTTCCAAGGCCATTATCAGCAAAGATAATGGCAGCAACATCGTAACCTCGAAGTTTCAAAGTCTCATATGCTGAAATTGTTCCAGAAATACCACCCAGCTGACCATCACCAACAAGAAGGCAGGGCAAACGAAAAGGCCTGATAGAATGAAATCAAAATCTCAAATTCTGGATTCAAGTAAACTTAGACGCTATATACAACCCATGATTCAAATTCTCTGATAGAAAATGGTAAAATATATCACGAGTCATTCTTAATCATAATTGCTTACTCATTAAAAAGAGTTCATCTATGGATTTCAAATAAACATAGACTCATTCTTTATACTAGGTGGTACAATGATAGAATCTTATTATAGGCACCTGTATAAGTCACATTGAAGCGACCCAGAAGGGCCTGGACTAGCAACCCCACCGGCTGTCTCGACCAGACACATGGCTCTGGTATTTGCACCCTCAGTCTCGCCACTCGCTCCCAATCCAGTAGCCAAGCAACTCTGCAGCGACTGTAGCACAACGGCGTCGTCCACCGGCCCACTCTCCCTTTCAGCAGCCAAGTGCGGAGAAACTGCCTCTCTCCACGCGTACATGGTCTTACAGATTAGCCTCGAACCCAAACCCGATTCCTTTCCCACCAACCGTTGCTCTTCATACCGACCCAGGTCGCACATTGCCAATTCGCTGCCATCGACAATTCCGCAAGCGGAGAGAGAGGCGTTGAGAATATGGTCGGAAACGAGAAGAGAGAGGTGAGGTTGGCGGCGTCGGTAAATGGAGGATAGCTTGTGGAAGACGAAGCTGGAATCGGAATCGGAAGGGAAGCCGGTTTGGATGGGCTTGAGGTAGAGGAATTGGGAGGGAGAATCGGAGAGGAGAAAGGAGGAGGCGAGGCCGGCGGAAACTAAGGTTTTGCCAACGGAGGTGTTGGAGCCCCAAACAATGTAAGTGGGATGGGAGAGTGGGAGGTCGAGTGGAGGCGGAGGGACGGCGGCGGTGGAGAAGGATTTGAGGAGAAGGAAATGGCGGGAGTGTTGGAAGTTGCGGCGGAGACGAAGCATGATGGTGGAACAGAAGATAGTGGAGTGGATAAATTCAGCTGGTGGGTTGAAGTTATAGAGAAAGTAGGTTAGCCATTAGAACTTAGAAGTAGAGGAAGCTGAGTAATGAATTTGCATTAGTGCATTAGCAGCTCAGCTGTCCCACCAAAGCTTTGATTTTTCCGTCCATGGTGGCCAACCCTCCGTCCTCATCCTCCAGGCTCCAACTCCAATGGCGTCTGTAGCGCTGACAGGAAATAGATGCGTAAATTTGGGAAATGGTGAAATGAAAGTTTGGAAATTTGAGGTCCCTAATCGGAAAATAAGATTGATAGGGTTGAATAATATTTGTTATTTGTATCACATTTTTTTTTTCTTTTTCATATACAAGTTTATTGTTTTAATTAATGTAATGAGTCCCCAACACGAAAATAGTTCAGCCGGGAGGTTCGAGTTCGAGTTACTACAACCAACGTGTACATATCTCAATTGGCTTATGATCTCTTAACCAGAAGGTCAGCGAATCTAGCACTTTTTTTTTTTTTTTTTTGACAATATGTGAGGTGATGATTCGAACGCCTAATCTTCTGATCACTAATTCATGTTGGTTATTGCACCTTATATGTTGTTGAAGTACTAAAAAATACATATATAGTTACAAGTTTAGTCCTAAGCTTTTAAGTTTGTGTTTATTTGTTTTTTAAAAAGTGTCTAATAGATCAAACTTTCAATAGGTCTCTTAATTTTAAAAGGGGTTCAATAGGTGGGGGACTATTTTTTTTTTTTTTACAACATGTGGTGTGAGGAGATTCGAACCTCTAACTTTTTTACCGAAATTATAATACGTTATCAAGTTCGCTATGCTAAGGTTGGCGAGTAAAGTGAAACTAAAGTTGGAGACATTGCATTTTTAAAGCTGCAACATTCTTTATAGTTTTTTTGAATTCAACAAGTGGGGTGGAGAATTTGAATATTTGACCTCTTGATTGATGGTATATGTTTTAACGAGATATGAACATGAATTAACTAGTTAAGACAAACGTTGACCAATAACGTCAAATGTTTGAATCTCCCATCCAATTTGTTGAACTAAACAAAACAAAAACTAAAATACAATTATGAAATTTAGTATTGCATGGGATGATGGAGACGTTGAAATACCATTTTGGTCCATTTAAGTCTCATTTCATTTTAGTCTCGTATTTATTTTCAATAAACTTACACTTAATCCCTACTATTTTTTATTTATAATCCCTACTTTTAGTTTATTGTTAATTTTACTTAAAAAAAAAAAAAATAGTTTCTATTAACCATTTCTAAACGGTAGAGATAACATATTTATATCATGTTCTTACCTGAAAATTATTAGTATCGTTGAACTAATTTCCATAAAAAATAGCCAAAGCGAGCATAGCTCAGCTGACATATGTATGACTTAATGACCAAGAGGTCTGTGGTTCGAATCCCCCACCCCAATGTACTCAAAAAAAAATTTCCATAAAAAATAACTTCACAGTCATCAATAGATTTGAAAATACATGAACGAAAATGAATTCAGACTAAATGATACTTCAACCTAAATTATTTGTTTTCGAAAAAAAAAAGATGGAATGGAAATGTGTTTGTGATGCAGGGTCTCAAAGAACAATTGGGTCGAGGCATTGTAATGGGCCTATAATAGTAATCTTGGGCTATTGACATAGCCCTTTTCTACTATTTTTCCAAAAAAAACAAAAAAGTTATTTATTTTTGGTATAACAACAGAAATAGAAATGCTGTTTTTTTAATTTTTAATTGACAATTTTAAAAAAAATCTAAACAAATTTTTTATTTAAAAAATGGTCAAATACTAGAATCTAAAACAATAACAATGTACAAACTAAAATACCTCTTCAAACCCTATATACTAAACCTTAAAATCCTAAATCTTAAACCTTTCAAGATAAAATTTGATTTTTCAATAGATTTATTTTTTCAAAAAAGACCCTCGGAATGGACATTTAGAAGACTTTCTATTTATTTTATTTTTCTAATAGTTATTACATAATAATGGCTCAAACTACTATAAATTTACTAACAAAATACTTAACTAGCTAGCTAGACACATTTAGTAGAAGTTCCATTAACTAGATAAATTAGCTAACTTATAGTTAATTTATAACATGTTACTATGTTTATGTTTGATTTCTAATTAGATTCTCAATTTCTAGTAAACAATACTAATCTCTCTAATTTTTAATTCAATTTGAAACAATTTCGAGTAAATAATATCAAATGAGTAACATTATTCACATTTCCAATACCAATAGATTTTCATTTAAATTCCTAATAAGAAAAAAAAAAAAAAAAAGAGAGCTCGGTTCTTGAAAGCTAACATCTCTGTTACCTCAAAGTTCAGTGAAGAAACTTCCTAATTTGGAAAACAAAATAGTGAAGATAATACTAAATAAATACTCACTGAACTTCTCCATTGTTGGTGCAGATAGGGCTTCGTCGATGATATCCAAAATAAAGGGTTTGTTTTGGTTATTAAATTTATTAAAGGTCCTATATGTAAATATATATATTATTATTCCAACCACTCCTTCAATGTTGATAATATCAGAATCCATGCATATTATTATTTTTAATTAATCTCTTTTTCAAACCAGTTGACTTTGGGTTTTAGCAATTACAGATGTTCATGAATGGCTACCAAATCTTTCTCTCCATTCGCTACATCCATGGGGTCATACTCTGTGACAACATATATATATATATATATATATATATATCATTCTCCATCCTCCTCCACTTCACCTTGTCTTCAAGCTGTGCTCCTACGTGTAGTACCTTAATATTACACTGGACTTTCAAGTGCTTTTGGTATCAACGCAAACTAATGAGTTTCAACAAATCATAAATGTGGAAAAATCGATTAGTTCATTGAATATAACAAATATAGTAAAAATATAAAACATTTTGTAAATATGTCAAAAAATCAGTGATAATAGACTGATATCACTCACAACAACCATTGAAATGTATCCGTAGCTATCACTAATAGATCTTCTATTAGTGACTATTACAGATATAATTCTATATGTGACTATCCCTAATAAAAAATTGTCATATTTGTAATTTTTTAAAAAAATGTTATATTTGTAATTATTTTATATCCTACATGGACACCTAATGCAATTTTTCTTTCGGCCAATTCAATTCGTAAAACAAAAAAACAAAAGTAAAATTCCTTCATTAACTCAAATGACGGGTTCGTCAAAATGGGGACGACAATTGACATGTACTTATTCTCTTGAGTTTCGGGTTTAAATTTCTACACCTCACATTTACTTTTAAAAAAAGAAAAAAAAAACAGCTGAGTAAACTAATTGATTTTGAATTATTGTTGTTCTTTGACATTTATAATAAAAAGAAAAACCAAAAGTCAAGGCGTGTAGTAGTTAGAGATTATTATTATTAAAAAGGAAACAACTATTCACTAAATATTCTTTTTATAACTTTAAAAAAAATCTTTTTATAAAGAAATATGTTATTAAAAAAATGGTCCGCGGTAAAAGGGTTAATAACTCATATATATTTTGTTATAACAAACAATATAACTCGTATATCTTTAAATCAATGAACATTTATAATATTGTAAAGTTTTATATATAAAGTGCAAGGTTTTTTGGTTACCAAATTTTGAAGATAATCAAAAAAACGCGGAAAGAGTTCGAGTTCGACAATTGTTAGTTCTTCCGTCAAACCACCATTGCTCAATTGACATGAGGTTGCGTCATTGATCAAGATCTCATAAGTTTAATCATTGCATTAATTAAATATTTTTTAAAAAAATGTTAGATCTTACCAACTTTTTTTGAAAATGATACTTTATTGATGTATGTGAGAAACATACGAGCCTTACAGGAAGACAATCCAAATCAGAAATCGAACAAGAGAAGAGAAGAGACAACATTTCTAGTGTCTTATTGAAACATATAAAAACAAAAGTCGAAAGAAAGCAATCTGAACTAAAGAAAAACTAATAACTCTCACTTGAAAAGAGCAAAGAAAACTACATCTAATCATTTATTAATATTACTTTAATTTCTAAACTTAGGTATGTAGGTTTAAAGTTAACCCATTACTAATCTTATTTCAATGATGCCTTCTATTATTGCTCTTGAAAGATTTTTCTTTAAACTTTGTATATGTTTCTAACATACATCAATAACGTTTCTTTAATTTTATTAAAAAAAAAAAAAAAAAAAAAAAAAGGTATTATGCTATAGAAGCTTGTTCTTAGTCAAACTAATAGACCAATCCTTCTTTGTATTGACAATATATAAGTGTTTAGGGGATTGATTATCTTTAAAACAATAATTTAAGTCAATGATATCACGATAATAAGACTTTTGACCATTTTTTTTTTTTAATTTTTAACAAGGAAATTATTTCTTAACCCTTGGTTTGAATGACGCATTAAACATCAACTCAACTTCAAGCATTATACCAAAACAGTGCATATAATTATTAGCAAAACAGAAGGGTTGGTAGCACTACAACAAAGAAACTAAATTAAACTTGATTTTGTTTTGATGTGGGATGTTTGGACATGGATGTGAAATAATCTATAAGCCTAATTAGTCAACTTTAATCAACTTATGAATTAAAAGTTAGGACACAATTATAATGCCAGCAAACATTCCACATCCAATAATAAGTTTGTACGTAGTTGTTGTTTCTCTCTATCTCACACTTTCGTTTAGTTTTTTTTTTTTTTTTTTTTTTCTCGAATAAGAAATCATGAAATTAGATCTTATCTACAAAGAAACTTTTTATTTTAAACTCAAATTAGTCTTGAAATTAGATGGTCTAATTTGGTTGATGAAACCGAAAGGTCCAAGTCATTTGCCATAAGATTCTTTGTTTAGAGAGAAAGACAAGCAGAAGGATGTTGTGTTATTGCCCCTAATTAAATATCTCACTCAAATTGCTAACTTAATTATATAAATATTGAAAGAGTGTGAGTAGTTTATTAGGAATTTCGTGTTTTTTTGTTGGCTTTCGACTTGTAAT
Source organism: Herpetospermum pedunculosum (assembly GCA_028017165.1). Classification (NCBI taxonomy): domain Eukaryota; kingdom Viridiplantae; phylum Streptophyta; class Magnoliopsida; order Cucurbitales; family Cucurbitaceae; genus Herpetospermum; species Herpetospermum pedunculosum. The sequence goes on from CM051530.1 coordinate 4,679,013, forward strand.
TTTTATGTGGGTGCGGTTCCATTTTCTTATATTTTCTTAATTCCTAAAGTCATCGAGAGAAATATTTATTAAAATTAAAGAGAAAAACCTAGGTCAATGGGAGGCGTCACCATTATTTCAAAGCTTTGTAATATTAATTGCATTTTCCCTTCTTCCTCTCTCTAATTGAATCACAAATTGCAACTATCATAATACTTTTTTTTTTTTGTTAAGATGGTAAGAGTCTAGCATTAAGACCAAATCCACCATAGTTCAATTGTTCTTCTGTCTCTTCTTAAACTCTAAATCCTTGATTAAGAGGTCAGAGTTCAATTCCTTTCCAATCCCCCTTCTTAGATTTGATAACCATTTCTATTTTTTATTTTAAAAAAATCATAATTGTTTTATATTTTCTATTTTTTTAAAATATAAATCATATTTAGATAAATGTTTATGATTTTTTGTTTTATTAGAAAAAGTTAATTAAAAGATGTCAGAAAGACATAGTCACTAGTCGATAAATCATGTCAATTAAACTATGAGTTTCAAAAAAAAAATATATAATATTAGTTAGAGAAAAAAAAGAAAAGTCATTTTTTAAAGAAAGATAATATTAGTTAGAGAAATAAAGATAAAATAGAGAAAAAAAAAAGTAGAATTTTGCTGACTACTATACGTGGCTATAGATCGACATTAAAGTAATTTTTTTTATTATTATTATTTTAAAAATGCGTTCAATCTCTTTTTTTTCTGTTTTTTTTTTTAATATTTAACTTTCAATTTTTATTTTATTTTATTTTATATTTACTTTCTAAGCGAATTTAAAAAAGTAAAAATAAAAATGGAAACATTTAAAAAAAAAGAAAAATTGGCTCATTTATATTTGGGAAATTGTAGTAAATGACAATTTAAGACTTATTGTTTGCAAATATAGCATGTTTTTAAAAATTTTGCGGATATAGCAATTTCTATCGCTGATATCTTATGACTGATAGAAGTCTATCGCTGATCACCTCAACTTTTTATAGATTTTTGTCAGTGATAATAGTCTATCGGAGATAATAGTCTATCACTGATAGAAGTCTATCAGTGATATAATAAAGTCTATCAGTGATAGAAACGAGTTTTTTTGCCATATTTGCAAAACATTTTAAAGTTTGCTAAATTTGCAATTAGTTTGGGCCTGATTGCTATTTGTGCAACCAACCCTTTATATTTTTATATATAATATAATATAATAGATAAATAAACAAAGAAACAAAGCGGTGAAAATAGTACTTATAGATATTATTCTTTTTTTTTTTTGGTAAGATACTTGAGAAACATACACAACCTTAAAAAAAAGTTTTTCAATTCAAGCCATACAAGATGTTTCATAATTAGAGAAAATACTGAATTTTGAGGATCAGAAAGTCGCAACAATCCCACAACGTTCGATGACACGAATATACTTGTTGAAAATGTTGTCATTTATTTCTTTTCATATGGAATAAAGGAGATTGCGAAAATGTTTTGATGTACTTGCAAGAGGCTCTATAAAATGGTTATAAAATGTGTGTAAGTAAATGTTTTGATGGAGTTTTTGTACGGATGACGCACCCCTCATCCATCCTTCCGAGTGCGTGAAGTTTTTTAACTCAGTTTTTTAAAATTTATGTTTTTTTTATCTTCTCTCGTGATAAGGAAGTACACAAAGTCATTTGTACCCTTCGCTTATCCTGAGGAGATTACAGTTGTCTCCTCGTGATCGTGATAAGTGAAGGGTACGAATGACTTTGTGCATTTCCTTATCACGAGAAAGGGTCAAAAAAACATAAGTTTTCAAAAATTGGGTTAAAAAATCTCACGCACCCCGAGGGGTAGATCATCCGTATAAAAATCCCATGTTTTGATGGAGAATGTGCTTGTATTGGGAGTCATACAGGCTTCTTAAATCATGTCAAAGAAATGGAAGCTCCTCTCAACAGATCTCAGATAATGGCTGGCCATATGCCTGTTAACTCAGCCTGTAAACAAGTACAAGTTTCCCTTTGCTATACTTCATAATATGGAACATTTTGTAGGACAATGGAGACAAACGCACAGGATGGAGGAGAGCTTCTATTACTTACACCTCCCCATTACTAAATTAATATTAATTATTTCTTAATATATATTGAAAAGCTAAGGCTAAGTTTTTAATTATTGTGCTATGGCCCGTTGCTTCAATTGTTAAACATGCACGACCGAACTAATCCAAAAAGTAAGTGAGAGATTAGAGACTAATTCAGGGGTTGTAAAGGGGAGAGGTTGAGTAGAAGACTTTTTTGTACCAAAATCATAAATAAACAAATACAAATCAACCTATAAAGTCAGGGTCTTCTTCCTCCATTCTTTCAAAATTATTACAAAACCCTAACCCTAAATTTGCAGAGATGGGTCGAGCTCCATGTTGTGATAAAGCCAATGTCAAGAAAGGGCCATGGTCACCTGAAGAAGATGCAAAGCTTAAAGCTTATATTGAAGAGCATGGAACTGGAGGAAATTGGATTGCTCTTCCTCAAAAAATTGGTATATACCCATATATATCTCTCTACCTCTCTCAAAGTATACATATTTTTCTAAGGTTGTAAAAACTAAAAAGTATTGTTTTTGGCTGAAAATTGAAGGGCTCAAGAGATGTGGAAAGAGTTGTAGATTGAGATGGTTGAATTATCTGAGACCTAATATCAAACATGGTGGATTCTCCGAGGAAGAAGACAACATCATTTGTAACCTCTATATAAGCATTGGCAGCAGGTTTTTTTTCCTCTCCCTCCTTGTCGTGTACATTAAAATCAATGCACAAATTTCCAATACCTTCATCTTGAAACTTGGAGTCAACTTTTTTCTGAAATTGCCCATGTTACTAGAGCTGAATTGGTCTTGTCCTTTTTCTTTGTCCTTGATTCTCTACAATCTACAAGTTACAAGAATGGGTAACCAATCTTAATATATATATATATATTTGAGTTTTAGGGTTTTGAGAAAATTTCTAATACTATACTTTCTTTGTTCACGCTAGGATTTTGTCTTTAAAAATATTTGGTTAATACTGATGGATATATAACAGATCATTTTAAAAAGGTTGTTGATATGTCAGACAGTAAATGAAAGGATTATCCATATGTCAGACAAGTTCTCTCTTGGGTGTTTCCTTTTGTCGGAGGTTGATTGTCTTGGAATTCTATGGTGTCTTTTTAGGTGGTCTGTAATCGCTGCCCAGCTGCCTGGAAGAACTGACAACGACATAAAAAACTACTGGAACACAAGGCTGAAAAAGAAACTACTTGGGAAACGCAAACAATCAAACAATAATAATAATGGGATTTCACCTTCATCAAGCAGTAATGAAGACCCAAAAGAGGCTTTGAGTAACTCAGCTTTAGAAAGGCTTCAACTTCATATGCAACTTCAAGGCCTTCAAAATCCACTCTCTTTTTACACACACCCTCAGCTATGGCCCAAGCTCCACCCCATGCAGGAAAAACTTGTCCAAACCTTCCAAGCTCTCAACAATAATCAAATTCAAAACCCTAATTTTCTTAACCCTAATCTTCAAGCCACTCAACCACCTAAGGCAGCTGATAATTTCTTTCACCAGCCACAACCTAACACCAATTCTATCTCACTAATTCCTTATGAGATCCCAAATTCAGATCAATCATCTGTTGGGCATCATCAAGTTTCAAACTTTGAGCAAGTGGATGGATTTCTTAATGACAAGGCTGAGGGTTTCATGGCACAAACTGATGAACAAGTGGCTGAATTTGATTGCTTTAAGGAAGTGGGTGGTTCTTCTAAGGACAGCTTGGTCTGGTGGGCTACTCAGAATAATGACCATGATATGAGATCAGCATCTTCCTCTAATTCCTGGGATTCTACTTCTGTTCTTCAATCGGAATTGATGTTTCAAGATTTTGAGTTAGGGTACAATCTTTAGGGCACAATTGTTTTTATGTCATGTGTAGGGATCGAGAGAGATAAGGAATTAGTTGTTCATTTTGTCCTGTGTTCATAAGATGGATTTGCCTCCTCATGTCCCAAACTAAGAATCTATGTCGTCAGACGCTTTGTATATTTGTGTGAATAATGAAGTTTAATTCCGGATTTTCACCTCTTGGATCTTGCTGGATTCAAATCCCAAATTAATGCACTTCTTTATTTCTCTCTCTTTCTATATATATATATATATATATATATATATATATATATATATATATATTGCATTTCTTTTGAAATGTGACATGCCTAGGATTCAAACCAAGATTCGAAATCTAGATTCAAGACCTAATGGCTCCGACATTCCTCTACATCCTTTACAACCTAGTCACGCTAACCTATTTCTCTTCATTCTCGGAAGAAATTCTTAAATCCAAGGTAGGTCACGCCATGACTTGAAGCCTTGCATCTATTCCTTCTTAGCCTATTATTATTTATCTCGACCCTTATTGACCATTTAACCCAACTTATGGTAGTTTTTATTTGTAGTTATATTATACACAAACAAATTTCGAAATTTTGGAAAAAGACCGGACTTTTATGTTTCATTTTTTGGTTTTGTAATATATTTATATATTATTCTAATTCTTGGTTAAATTCACTATTAGAATTGAAACTTGGTCCATTTTAGTTCATAGTACTTTCAAATGTTGAAATTTAGTACTTATACTTGAATAAAACTTAAAATTAGTTTTTATTAACTTTTTCTAAAAATAAATTAAAACGAGTTTCTATAATCATTCCTCTAAGAAATTTGAAAAAAATATTCACATTTACATTGTATTTTTTGAAAGAAGATTATTGTTTTTATTTTGTCAAGCTAGTTTCATAAAAATTAACTTCAAACTTTAGGATGATACAAAATTTAAAATTTATTAAATGTACAAGAACTAAATTGAAATATTTGAAAGACTAAAATAAAATAAGTGACAAAAATAATATTTTAACTTAAAAATAATCATATAAATATGAAGTTCTTGTAACTGTTCCTTCACACATAAATAAATAAATAAATAAAAAAAAAAAAAAAAAAAAAATCTTAAAATTTGATTCATCAATGGTTGAACTAAAAACATATTAAATATAGACAGTAACTGAAAAGTTCAAATAGAATTTCATTTGAATTAAAAAAATATATAATTTATATTTTGAAGAACGAATGGAGATTTTCTGAAAATATATATATATATATATATATATATATATATATATATATATATATATATATATATTACTGGGGAAATTGTAGTAAATGACAATTTAAGACTTATTGTTTGCAAATATAACATGTTTTTAAAAATTTTGCGGATATAGCAATTTCTATCGCTGATATCTTATGACTGATAGAAGTCTATCGCTGATCACCTCAGCTTTTTATAGATTTTTGTCAGTGATAATAGTCTATCAGAGATAATAGTCTATCACTGATAGAAGTCTATCAGTGATATAATAAAGTCTATCAGTGATAGAAACGGGTTTTTTTGCCATATTTGCAAAACATTTTAAAGTTTGCTAATTTTGCAATTAGTTTGGGCCTGATTGCTATTTGTGCAACCAGCCCTATATTACTGTAATAGATTTTTATAAACTAAGTGGGTGAGGAGGAATTTCTAATTATGCCTAAGTTAGCTCAAAAATTTCCGAAAGGAAATGGTAACAGATGTCAATTTAGAGTAAAATAATTAAAAATATAACTGTTGACCGAAAAATTTCGGTCAATCAACGGTCGCCACGTGTCTTCATCATGGTAGGCGGATCGAATAAACTTAACCGAGCAAATTCAGTCATAGCTCAATTGGGCTCGACATCGAATCGGGTCAGAAAACTATTTAAATGACAATTTGGCTAAAAGCCCAAAAGTCCATTGAACCTAAGCCCATTGAATTCAAGCTCATTGGAGCCAGAACACAAAATGTCATTGGACCCAAGCCCATTGGATCCAAACCCAGACCCATTGGATCCAGGTCGAAGCTCATTAGGCCCATAAGAAACTCTATAAATAGAGAGTTCATTCTTCATTTGTAAGGTTCAGAAAATTTCTACTCCTAAGAGTTCAGAAAGAATTCTCAAACAACGAACAATCTCTGAATCCTTGGAAGACTGAATTGCAACATCGAGAACAAGCTACGAAGCCCTCGATCCAAATTCAACATCGAGAACAAGTTGCGAAACCCTCGATCCAAATTCTTCAACATCGAGAACAAGTTGCGAAACCCTCGATCCAAATTCAACATCGAGAACAAGCTGCGAAGCCCTCGATCCAAATTCAATATCGAGAACAAGCTACAAAGCCCTCGATCCAAATTCAACATCGAGAACAAGCTGCAAAGTCCTCGAAACAAACCCAACGTCGAGAACAAGCTGCATAAAGCCCTCGAAACAAACTCAACATCGAGAACAAGCTGCGAAGCCCTCGAGATACATTTACATTTGAGAGAGAAAGAATCAGAAGATAAACATTAGAGATTGTAATCCACTACGCACTGATACAGATACATACAATACAAATACAAATTCAAATTTTATTTACACGCGTCAAATTTCCATCCTTCGTTCGAAATCTCGTGTGAACAATAACATTTTTCTAAAACTTTTACAGATATGACAATTTCTATCACTGATAGTATGGTCTATCGCTGATATACTATCAATGATAGAAGCCTATAGTTGATAGTAATCTATCACTCAATTTTTTTTATAGAGATTTTTAGTCTATCAGTGATAGTAGTCTATGACTGAGAGTCATATATCAACGAAAACTTATATCAGTGATAGCCACTGATTTGTTTTTGCTATATTTGCAAAATATTTTAAATTTTACTAAATTTGCAATTAATTTTAACCGTATGGCTTAAATGCGACAATTATTCAGCTTCAATAAAAAAAAAATTATAATGTGTTGAACTTTTTCTTGAGGAAGATTATTCTCTTATAAATTCCATTTTAAAAGTCAATTTCAACATAATAAAATTAATTAAACTATTATAAAATATATAAAAAAAAGAAAAGAAAAAAAAAAGACACGGTTTTCAATCACCACACAACATATTGTTTTACAAGAAATGATTTTTCATTTGTTAATCGTTTATTTGTTTCTTAAATAATGCTGTTATTTCAATTACTTGAATGATTATTGACAAAACACAATGTGTTTCTTGATAATCTTAGGTTTTTGTCTTAGGTTTTTCATTAGAATAGGATGTATTTATACAACCCTAAACTCCCAAAACATATAGGAAAACTAATTAAATGTTTTTTTTTTTTTGCAACGGTAGTTTAATTAATGCGGGGATTGAACCCATGACCTTTTGGTCACCGGCTCAACCCTATGCCAATTGAGCTATGCTCGGTTTGACACTAACTAAATGTTAACTAAACACTAACTAGTTTTCTAATCCGGTAATTCCCTAATACCCTCCCTCAAGTTGGAGCATGAATGGTCACAAATGCCCAACTTGAAAACAAAGTGGGAATAAGATACAATATTATGGTAAAAAAAAATTTGCAGCCTCCGAACGCGGGTCGGTGTTGCAAGTTTCAGGTCGATGCGCATTGCATCTTCAATTTTCCAAGAGCCTCCAAACGCGGGTTGGTGCTTCCATCTTCAAGTAGATGCCATCATCGCTTGACCACGCAATATCTGAAAAAAAAATCTGCGAGCCTCCGAACGCGGGTCGGTGTTTCACAAATCAAATTCCATAGTTGTTGAAGGAGAGGACGAAGAATTTCCACCTCAGTGTTCCCTTCAGTAGATCGAAGGAGAGGTTTTCGCCTCAGTGTTCCCTTCATTCATCATCAAACACACGATCATGTGTGCTAGTTTGAGTCACCAAAACTCAATTTTTTTTTTTCATTTCGGACAGCAAACAGCCATCAGTTACTTTTTTTTTCATCTTCTTCTTTCTCTTTTCTTTTATTATCTATTTTCATCATATTTGAATGACAGAAATAAAAACATAGAAAAGAAATAGAGGTACAAACCACCTTCGTCGGAGCTCCTTCCGAGCTACGCCGGCGTTGCTGAACCACCAGCTCTTGACGACGACAACTACTTCACCTCCGACGAACGGCGAACAGAGGTGCGGCGGCGGCTGATTTAGATCTAGATCTGTTTTTTTTTTTTTCATTTCTTCTTCTTCTCTTGAAGAAGAATGTAGATTTTTTTTTTCATCTTCTTCTCTTGAAGAACACAAACTAGAACTCATACGAAATCAGAAAAAACCAGAGGAGGAATAAGGTTGGGCGGACTCACTTCACCATCGGAGGAATAAGGTTGGGCGGCGGCGAAATCGCCGCCGCCCTAGCGTTTCTGTATGATCGAATTTAAGATCGATGCTCTGATACCATGACAAAACACAATGTGTTTCTTGATAATCTTAGGTTTTTCATTAGAATAGGATGTATTTATACACCTTAAACTCCCAAAACATATAGGAAAACTAACTAAATGCTAACTAAATACTAACTAGTTTCCTAATCCAGTAATTCTCTAATAATTATAATGCAGTTACTTAAGATGGCGATAACTTAGAGTTAAGTTTATTTGATTTCCATCCTCGTGCTCTTTTTAAGTGAATTTTATCTACTAAGTAATATCATCATCATTATTTTTATTTTATTATAAAGTCTGTCATCATTTTGTTTCTAAGAAATGTAGAAAAATGGACAAAAACATCAATAATAATTAATTAATAAAAGCATATTTTTCTTTTTCTTGTATACTTAAATCAACATCTATTTCAATACTTACTAGTTCAACTACAGTCGAGTTTTGCAGTCCAATCCGTGACTCAATTGGTTAATGATGTCAAAACTACAGATCGAACTGGGATGTAGCCCAATTAACAACCAAGTATTACTCTAAATTAAAGATAACGAGAGAAGAGAGCATGTATTTAAGGAAATTTCATTAGAAAAGATAACTTGTCAACAACAGATTACATCAAAACCCAAACATCCCAACAACACTAGAAACCGATGTAACAAAGGAAGCAGCAGCAAATACAGGGCCAGCAACTGGAGCCAGAACTGGCGCCACCATCATCACCGCCGATGCCCCAGATGCCACTGCAGGAGCAACAACAGCCACCGTCTTCAACACTACTACAATAGCCGCCATTTTTTAAAACAACGCTCTTCCTCTTTTAAACTTGGATAATTTTACTTGCAGATACATAGAAGAAGGATGATCCTTCATATATATAGTAACCAAAATGAAATTATGCGCAGATTTTCCTATCTGCTTTTAAATTTACATTTAATTATGCGCAGACCTTCTTATCCGCAGTCTTTGGGAACCGAAGATATTCTTGGAAGTTGAAATTAATTTTACCAAACTAATTAATTAGACTTAATGCACATTTGTTAAAAGACAGCTGATCTAAACATATCTTTAATAATTCATTCCGATAAAAAAAAAAACATCTTTTCGGTTCATTTTCAATCTTACAAAAGTGATTTTAACTATTTTAATATCACGTTATTTGTTCGAGGACTAAGAATGAATCTCCTTCTTGAGTCCTAAATTGACTTGGGGGAGATAATCTCCACCAAACGGTTGAAATTCCTGGAAGAACTTCCATTGGATTCAGCAGCTTTATGAGCCAGAGCACGAAGAATTCCAACTTTCTCCCTCATCAATTTCCCCTCTTCATTACCCAAAACTTTTCCCAACGCCTTCAAAACGTCATTCTTGGTCACAGCGCCGCCGTCTAATCCGACGCCGATTCCCCACACATTCTCCACCGTCTTCACGTTCATCCTCTGGTCCCCCATAAACGGCTGTCCAATCATCGCCACGCCTCCACCAATGCTCTCCAATACAGAATTCCAACCGCCGTGCGTAACAAAAACCCCAACCGAAGAATGCTTCAGTATCTCCACCTGAGGGGCCCACGGAACGATTTTTCCTTTACCTTTTTCGAGAATCCCCTTCGGCAATTTCTCCTCTGCATTGCCTCTGAACGACCACAGAAATGGAACCCCTTTTTCCTGCAGGGCGTCTGCCAGCGCGGCGAGTACGTGCGGCGGTGGAGTTAGGAACCCGCCGAAGCTTATGTAGACGACGGAGTTGGGTGGGTGGTTGCCGAGCCAGGGTAAGCAGGCGTGGACGTCGGAGGACGGCGGCGGTGGGGAGATTATGTTGAATGGACCGATGTTGAGGTAATTTGGGAGTTTTGAGTTGAGTGCGTTGTGGATCTGTGGGTCTATTTCTTCGAATGAGTTGACGAGAACAGAGGTGGCTTGTGGAAGATGAAGACCCATTTTGTGAAGCATGTTTGGGAAGGGTGGGTCTAAGCTCGGGGACATGACTTCTTCAGGTAAATCAGCTACGCGCATTGCTGAGAATCCCGGTAAGAAATCGAGGGATGTCTCTTTGCTGCATCCTGTGGGCAAAATTAATCTTAATGATGATGAACTTACCACAATACAGAGTTTAGGAACAAATGAAATGCGTATATGTCTATATGATTCTTTATCATTAGCAGTTACCTCATGTTTGTTGTTTTTTCTCCTTGATTCCATCGTTAAATTCATGTGTATATACCATTTTTTTGTTAATTTGTATTTCATGTTATTTTCACACATGACCTCTTAGGGTGCTGTAATTGTAATGTCAGTTGACCCGCATATTTTTTTTATACTTTTGTTGAGCAGTTTGCTTACAACACTTTTGTTGAGCACAAACACACGCTTGCTTACAACGATGGCGAGGAAAAAAAATCTGTAATATTCGTCTGAGCACGATTGCGATGGACAACTACAGTATCTTCGTGTTCAGCAAAACGTATTACAGTCTTATTCTTTTTTTCCTCGCAAACGTGCTAGCAAAACAAAGTGCGGATGACAGTCACCAAAAGGACAAAAAAACATTATTTTCGAGGCAGACGGAACTCAAGGGAGTCATATGTGAAAATACCCCTAAATAAGAACTTATGACATTTTGGTTAAGGATAGTTGCTAATAAGTAATTATGATAATATCTTATAGGGTAAAAATACATTATTGGTATGTCTTCGAGTTTGAGGTTAAGTTTCTATTTTGTCCATAAATTTTAAAATGCAATCACTTTAGCCTCCAAAATTTAGAAAATAGTCCTAAATGATCCCAGAGTAAAGTTGATCATTAGTTTGTGGCCGAAGCCGGTCAACGCGAAATTCGCGACATTGTAACCATGTTGATCCTATTGATGGTTCTAATGACTATCGAGCACAATCACTTGTTGCCGCTTGGAGACTCTCAAGGTAGGAGGAGCAAAGAAAAAGTAGTATCATTTAAAATTAATAAAATGTGCTACATCCTTTTACTCACAATCAACTTCATTTCGAGACCATTTAGAAGGATTACTTTTTAAAATTGAAGGATCAAACAGAAACAGACCAAAAGTATATTTTATGTTGTCTTATAAATGATATTATGTTAATAATAGTGACAAATTCATAACTATATTGTAAAGTTGAATGTAAATTGATATCATATTTCTCCGAATATAACAATATAACTAAGCGTAAAAGAAGGCAATTACGAAAGTGCCACGTACCAGAAGATCTGACGTGTTCCCTAATGAGATCCGTATCAAGATGCATGAGCAGAGGACGAGGCCCGGACGTCCAAAGCGCCACCCACGGCACTTTCATTTCTGCACTCATTTCTCCCACAAACCAAAAGAACGCATCGCTAATCAAACACCCAATTTCCTCTCCGATCTCCTTCGCCGCCGCATCCATCCCCTTCTTAAACCTCTCCGACGCCCCCTTCAGGAACAGCTCAATCACCTCCACCTGCTTCCCCGGCTGGAACACGTAACCCTCCGGCAACCCATCGCCAACGTCACACCGCTTCACTCTGTCGATTGAAGTCGTGGTGGAGAAGATCGAAGCGTTGGATTTGGCAGTGCTGAGGAAGGAGAATCGGACGTCTGGTGCTGCCTCCGAGATCCTCCGTACGAGACTGAGAAGGGGCCCCGCGTGAGAGCCAAAAGGGAATGCCAAAACGGCGATGTGGTTTGTGGTGGCTTGCCGGCGATGGGATTGGGATGGCGGCATGATTATTATTGTGGACGGCGGTAGCAGTTAGTTAGGAAAGGTAATTCAGAGAGATTGATTTGGAAGTGAAGTCATATGAAAAGGATGATTATTAAAAAATAAAAAATAAAAAACGAAAAACAGAGAGAATAATGGAGTAGGTGTACAAATAAAGACGGTTGAAAATGAGTGAGCTAGCTTCCACCACGTCAACTTCCGAATTCCTTGCTTGTTTCTTCATCATCATAATGGGCCGACCACGATAATGGGCTGGACTCAAATTCATAACAATGTTGTCAAAATTGCATTGAATGTGGCGTGTATATAATATTTATAATTAAGTATAGTTAAGGGTATCATATATAATGTACATGTGCGTATATACCTCAAATTAAATCTTTGATCCATGAAATTTGGAACAATTAGTATTGAAATGATTACCTGAAACCATTACATGAACTCATCATCGGAGTCAACTTTCTGTTAAATATAGGTCCCTCGCAATAAACGTGAATATAATAGTAAATATATGTTGTATGATACAAGATATACATATATATCTATATTATATAAAAAGTACTGTGAGAATAAATTTTTTATGCACTTGCTAGATTCGTTTAAGATTAAGAATGACACTTGTTAATTTTTTAGACACTTTTAAACTATTTTGCACTTTTAGATTCACTTTAATCACTTGCTAGGTTCGTTTAAGAATGACACTTGACAACTTTTTAGGCACTTTTAAGCTATTTGTACTCTTAAATTCACTTTAGGCACTTGTTAGGTAGGTTAACAATGATACTTTGTAATTTTTTTCTGCACTTTTAGGTTATATTGCACTCTTATATTCACTTTAAGCACTTCTAGGTTCTTTGAGATTAAGAATTATATTTTGTAACTTTTTAGGCATTTTTAGGTTATTTTGCACTTTTAGATTCACTTTAGTCATTGATATGTTCATTTGAGGTTAAGAATGCCTCTTGATACTTTTTAGGTACTTGCTAAGTTCGTTTGAGGTTGAAAATGACACTTGGTAACTTTTTAGACCCTGACCAAGTTAATTTGAGGTTAGAAACGATACTTGTTAATTTTTTAGGTATTTTTAGGCTATTTTGCACTTCAGACACTTGGTAACTGTTTTGACACTTTTAGACTAATTTGTATTTTTAGATTCACTCTAGACACTTAGTAGGTTGGTTTGAGATGAAAAATGACACTTGGTAACTTAATTTCATTGGTTAATAGGCACATTCATAAGAAAATTGAGTGACACCAATCAGAACTTGGTATGACTATTTACAAGTTATTGTAGCCATATTGTTTGCTAATGATGATCAGTTGAATTTTAATCGGGAGTTGTTGATTTCGTTGTCAACGACTTTTTATTTTAGATTTTTATCAGTTGAATAATCCTCATTGTAGACGTGATTAGTTTGTGATTTGAATTTATGAATATAAAGCTATAATTTAGGATTATTAGTTTTGTTTGTGATACTCCATCTATTTTGATAGTTTTCCGTTAAATTTGGTTTCTTTGAAAGCATGACTTAGATCTTGATTTTGATGGAAATGGTATAATTTGGTCATAGTAATTTTAATCCATAAGCTAAATACCTCTATTGTTTAGCTGTACTTAATTTTGGCGTAAGTGTTTCTCTGTTTTGAAGTTGAAAATGAAAGAGAATTTTTGAAGTCTTTTTGACGTAAATTTCACTGCTTTTATGTGAATAATTTTTTTTTTAATGAATTGATGACGAAGATTGTCTGCCATTAAAACAAATCTTTAATGTCGGACATTTTTTCTTTGTGCATAAAAAAAACTTGGTAGCTCCTTTTGTTACAAAATGTCACGGGTTCCAATCATTCCTACCTATTACTTCTCCTCTCGGCAGTACCGAGGGATCTTTCCGTCGGTAAATTCCGCCATTAGTATTTTACATAAACCGTAAAAAAAAAAAAAAAAAAGTGGAATACCTACTTTATTCTAAAAATTATTGTCAATGAAACATTTGCCTCGAAAAGAATATTTTTTCCCGGAAGCAACATTATTTACATCGGAGTTGGGCTATCCTGACGGCTATAACCTGCTGCAAGACCTGGCGGCTTTTTTTTTTTTTTTGCGTTGGGGGTAAATATTTGCCTACGAAATCAATTTTTTTTCTTGACGCATACTTTTAGTTTCTATATAATATAGATTATAAACTTTTATTTTTTTATTTAAAAAAAAAAGAAAAAACTAGTGAATATAAAAATTGAAATGTAAGATGAAAAATGAAAGCTTAGGAATTTAGAATTGTTTTGGAAAACAAAAGAATAGTTGAGAGTGCATCTCCACTAATTAAGGGAAGCCCATCTGGCTGTCAAAGGATGTGACGTATAAGAGCAGCGTAGATTTCGCCATTAATGCCGACCACAGTAGCAATGCACATTTGACTGCTTCTACAATTTTCCACATTCTGACAATTTTATGTTTTTATTTTGAAATGACTATTTTTTTAAATAAACAATATTTACTTAATAATTTAACAACAAAAAATAATTTTATGAATTAAATTCTGTTTTTACTTTTAGTTTATGCCTTTTGGGTTTTTTTTGTGCTATATTTCAATTCAAGTAATCCATTTAATCCTTATTAAACAATTTCTTAACTTTATTTTGGATCCATACAAAAAAAAAAAAAAAAAAAAGGAAAAGAGTTATTAATATTTTTACTTAAAGGGAGAAAGAGAGAAACTTAACAAACTAACATAAATTGTGCTACATTTAAAAAGAAAAAAAAAAACTATGCTCAAATTTCAGATAATGAATTGGATATTTTATATTTGTAGTTATTGTATACTTGTATTACGGTCACCACTTGACGTCACTATCCACTTTGCCAAGAAGTCGAGGTCCTAACGCCATCAGTTGGCATCCCAACGACTTGGGGTCAACTCCCAAGTCTTTTCGGGATATGAACCTCTGGGTCATCCTTACAACCGTCGTTGTCACGCCGTCGCTCGATCAGAGTGATGAGCGTCCGATGGGACGTTCCTGTCCTATTTGACAGGACATGGACAACGGTACAAAGGTGCCCCCAATCCACCTGTGATCAAGGGGATCGATGGTTATCACCATGACAAAGCGTACGGATCGGTCGTAGACCATCCACACCTCCTCGCCTGACGTGAAGTGATATTAATGATGATAACTAGTACAGACTGACCACGATCGTCCGCTCCACGTTGCCTATAAATATTTCCGTGAGGATCTTCATTAGGTATGTGATTTCTACACTACACACTACACTCCTACTTAACACGAGAGCTCTCTCTGACTTAAGCATCAGAGTCATGTGGGGTCAGCCTCACACGGGTGCAAGTTCATCTTTTTTTCCTGTTCTGGTCGACCTCAGTTTCTGCGACGGCCAAGCAGGTCGAAAACATAACGAAAAAGGGAAGGTCCAAATTCTTGCGCCAACAACTTGTATACATTCAAAAGAGTTGGTGTGTATTTGTCATGCCATTTAAATGGCTTATATATATGACCGAAAATGTTTTTTTTTTTTTCCTTTCTTTCATTAAAATGTGTAGTGTTTTGTTAAAAAATTTAAAGAGTGATTTTAAGAATTAAAAGTTATTTGAGAAATTCTAAAATATATTTTAAAATAAAGAACACTTTGCTTTTAAATGAAGCATTTATCTGATTTTTTTAAGTAGTTTTACTTAAAAACATATTTCAAACGCATGGAAAACACTTAATTTGAATATTTTAAATTTAATCTACAAAATAATTAAATCCATACACTTCTAAATATTAATAACAGTTTTTTTGTGAGAAAATTTTCTCTTCATTATGGATGATGATACGTCACCCTCAATTTTTTTTCAATTTTAATTTTTTTAAAGTTGGTTTTTTTTTTTCTTTTTTTTTCTGTTTTTTAATAAATATATATTCAGATTTTTTTTTTATTTTAAAAAATTGCTTTTCCATGTGTTAGAATTTTAATTTATAAAATGGGCTGGTTGCACAAATAGCAATCAAACCCAAACTAATTGCAAATTTAGCAAACTTTAAAATGTTTTGCAAATATGGCAAAAAACCCCGTTTCTATCACTGATAGACTTTATTATATCACTGATAGACTTCTATCAGTGATAGACTATTATCTCTGATAGACTATTATCACTGACAAAAATCTATAAAAAGCTAAGGTGATCAGCGATAGACTTCTATCAGTCATAAGATATCAGCGATAGAAATTGCTATATCCGCAAAATTTTTAAAAACATGCTATATTTGCAAACAATAAGTCTTAAATTGTCATTTACTACAATTTTCCTTATAAAATTTAGGTTTCATAGAGTTTAAATTTGTTAAGATATATATATATATATATATATATATATTTGCAAATGTATTTATGGAAGATCAAATCTTTAACCTTTTGCCAAATCGAGCATAGCTCAATTGACATAAGGTTGTGTTCATGACTATGAGATCATGGGTTCAATCCTCGCTTTAATTAAAATATCGTTGCAAAAAAAAAAATCTTTAACCTCTCAATTAAAATCATACTAAATAATAGTTTTTAATTGATTTGTATGATTTGAATGGATGCAACTCAAAATAATATATTACACTTATCTTCTTGAAAATAGTTCACCCACTTAAATCTCTTATCCACTTGATGAAGAAAAAGATCTTCTTTTAAGCTGTCAACACTATTAAAAATACTTTAAAAATTTAGCTAAGATTTAAAAGTTTCAAAAGCTAAAAGCTTTATATGATCCTTTTTTTCCCATTTGCCAAAGAGAAAAAACAAAGTTGCTGATATTGACTGTACTATATATTTTAAGAACATGTTTATAAATCTAAAAAATTAAAGAAATATAGCATGTGAAAGGCTAAAATACACTTATCATCCTCAATCTATACTGTTTTTTAAGTTGTCTTTAAAACCTTTCCAAGCTTCTAAGTTTATCATATTGTTTTTTAAAATATATTTAGTTCTTACGTCTTTTAAACTATCTTGCTGACTAAAAATAATAATTTGTTAAATTTATAGTGTTTCGCGAAGTTTATGATTTTACCAAAAAAAAAAAAAAAAAAATCGGTAATTAAAAGTGGTTTGGAAAATAGAGAAAATATTTAACTATTTTTTAATGTTTATATAATAGAACTTTCACTTAAAAGTTAAAACTGCATTTTTCAAAAGATACTAAACACACGCTAAGATATAGATTTTGCCACGGCTAAATTATAAAAAATATTTATGAATTAATTAGGTCTCGTTTTAAAAATACTCATGAATTTTAAATTTTTTAAAAACACTTTAGAATAATGAAAAACGTTTAAAAAATACTCCTAACGTTGTAAAAGTTTCAAAAACTTTGAACTATCTGAAAAATATTTACAAAATACAATCATAATTAACATTCCACCAAATTCTAATGTGAACGGTTAAATTATAACGTGTACCCGAGTAACAGAAAAATGAAAATGTTGACGTTTGAATTGTTAAAAATTATAAAAATAATATTTTATCTATTCAAAAGATTAGGGAATAGAACAAAACTATGGTAAAATCAATAGAAAATAGATTAGATTTTTACGTTTTCATGATTTTTTTTAATACTTCAAATTTTTACATTTTCATTTTTTTTTCCGGTCACACAAATATAAATTAAATTTAATGCTTCACATCATAATTTCATGTATATTGTTACTATTGAAGGCATTTTTAAAACGTTTTTGACAGTTCACATATTATAGAATATTTTTTCACAGTTTAAAAGTATTTTTTAAAATTTTGAAAATTTCAAGAGTATTTTTTAATCGTTTTTGATTGTTGAAGAGTATTTTTAAATTTTTTAAAAGTTGAAGCAATTTTTAAAACAAAACTCATATTTAAAAGGTATAATTGCAAATGTATAGTTTATGAAGTCCAAATAAATGTTTCTGAGTTGGCAGAGAGGGCCATTAATTTCTGAACAATGACGTATCAGAGCGAGTTTACTACTTTTTAAATCAGAAGATTTAATGGCAGACTTTTGTTAGATGTAGCATCTAATTTTAATATTAATCAACAATGATTGAAATTGATCACAGTTTTATTTTAATAATCGTGATTTGATGGATTCTTTATGTTTAATCAACGACACACTATAATTTACTTTCTAATATGTCATTCTCGTCTATAATATCATCTCAATTTTTTTCAGCTTACGCGCACATCGAATAATTTTACGGAATAAACCGTCTGATCTTACAAAAAAAAATCCGTAAAAAATTAATTCTTAGTAGATGACCACCAAAGATTGATCTCATTTAATAGTCTCAAGACCTTCATGACCACTAGACATTTTGTTACGAGGAAAATGTTTTTTAAATAAATTAGAAAAATAGAGTTGTTTTGAAACAATTTAAAAGATTTTTTTTTTTAGGAGTGCGCGAGTTGAAGAGACGGACTCTCACCGGTCAATAATAGGGTAAACTGTTAAGAACGGCTAAGCAGACAATGGTTAAAATGTATCTATTTTAATTCTTAAACTTAGTTTTATTTTATTTTTTAAATTATTTTGATTTTTAGAAATTTAAAATATCTATCTTAACACCTCAATTTTCAAAGTTTTTTTTTTTTTTTTAGTTCTGGTTAATTATATTATTCTACCACCTAATTATGTTCAACTACTTAATATTCTTATCTAATTATTTGGTTTGAACGTGAATATATATACTCGAAATCATGTTATCTAATTGTTAAAATTAAAAGAATAAATACTTAAATTTACTTGCAACAAGAATATTTTTATTAGCCAAATCGAGCATAGCTCAATTGGCATAGGGTTGAGCCGGTGACCAAAAGGTCATGGGTTCAATTCCCGCATTAATTAAACTACCGTTGCAAAAAAAAAAAGAATATTTTTATTAACTATCATCAAAAGTTTGACAATAATGCATTCTTTCTTCCCATATTGTCGAAAAGATAAGCTATTAAATTCTTTTTATTGATATTTTTTTTTTTTTTTAAAAGATGTAAAACTTAGAAAGACGGTAGAAAGATTATAATGAAAAGTCGTACAAATTTAATAAGTAAGATGAGATTTTAAAAGTTGATGAAGTAATTAAATAAAACAAACCTTTTGAAGTCAAGGAAGTAAAATAAGATTTAATTTTCTTTTAAGAGGGTCAATAATTGAAAGTCGAACAATAATAATTTTATAAAAATAAGGAAAAAGATAAGCAATAATATAATATAATAGCAAAAAAGAAAGAAAAGAAAAAAGAAAGTGGTAATCATTATCGAACATGGGTGCCACCCCATAGTTGACACACAAGTTTCTTTCAGCCAACCACTCAGCTCCGAAGCCATTCCTTTATAAATATCATTAGCTTTCTCATAAATTAAAAACTGCCCAATCAAATTGAGCTCCAAGAGCTCAATCGGAGCAAAAAAATGCATGCATATCTTGTCATCCCCATCGCCATTCTCCTCCTCCTGAGCTCAACCGGGCAGGCCGCCGCCGTAGCTCCGGTGAGGTCCGACAAAATCCTGCAGAAGCAATTCCTGGGTCCTCACAATGCAGCTAGATACGCCCTCCGGTTGGCTCCATTAATTTGGGACCCGACATTAGTTCGCTACGCGCAGTCGTACGCCAACAAGCGCCTGGGGGATTGCGCCCTCATCCACTCGAACGGGCCGTACGGGGAAAACATCTTCTGGGGTAGCGGCAATGCGTGGACTCCGGCTCAGGCCGTCGCTGAGTGGGTGGCGGAGCGGAAATGGTACAACTATTGGTCCAATTCGTGCGTGGGAGGTGAACTTTGTGGGCATTATACTCAGATTGTGTGGCGGACCACTCGCCGGATTGGCTGCGCTAAAGTCACCTGTTACAATGGTAAAGGTGTCTTCATCACTTGCAATTATGACCCTCCTGGTAATTACATTGGGGAGAGACCTTATTAATTTTAATTTTATTATATCTCTTCAATATTTTTTTTAAGATCATATTTGAAGATAAGCACTTGATTAATTATTCTATTTTCTGGGTTTGGGTCTTAATTAATTTACCCTCCCGTTTTGTTGTCTGTATATTTGGAGTGAAATGGAAAATTTGTTTGTAAAAGTTGTTTTTCTTCATGTCTTTGTCAAATTTCACATGTAATTGATTGATTTTATGTGCTGTATCCCTAATATTTTTTTTTGTCCACGTCCTTTTCAAGGAGTGGTGTATACTTTTATACCCGTCCAAATAAATTTTACATTAATATTTATATCTATTATATTGTGAGTGAGGTTCCAGTGTATACTAGAAGTTTGTTCTAAAATGGAACTCCGTGTATGTTATATGGTGAGTGAGATCCTATATTAGATATCATGGAGTTACATCTTAAAATTAATTGGGGACACGAGGAGTAATCCATGTATGTTATATTGTGAGTGAGATCCTTTCATTTTTTCGATATGAGATCTTCAACATCTACGATTAAAATGTTAGAAATTTGAATCAACATTCTACCTGTAACTACGAAAAAATAATAATAATAATAATTATATTGTGATACTCTCATGTAGATTTTTTTTTGTTTTTTTTTTGTCCTTTTCAAATTATTGTAGTGGTGATGATTTTATTTTTTTAATAATTCATTACTAACCACATTTTTTTTTTGTGTGGACACAAAAGTACGAAAAAGTATTTATATCTTTATTTTGTGTTGATATTGTGAATGTCTACCACATTTATTTTTGTGTGAACAATCAAACTTAAATATATGGTATATCCACCCTTTCACAAAAAAAAAAAAAAAAGGTATATCCACGGATGAAATTGATCTACAAACTCAACATAAAAGTGGTTAATAATAACTTTAAGATTCTTAACCACTACTTAGGTGCACATAATCTATTATAAACTTTCCTACAACTTTTGAAGTTGAAAAATGACTGATATATATATAATATCTTAGTGACAATAATCAATATTAAAATTTATTTTTAATAAATATTCGAGTGTTGAAGATTTCATGTTGAAAAGACGAAGGGATCTCCTTCTTCATCAATTGATTTTAAAATAAAACCTCATCGTATCAACTTGAGTAGATTACACTTATTTTTTTAAAAAAATTTAATACAATTTAACGAAATTAATCATTGATAACATCAAAATAAACAATACAATAGTCCAAACAATTATAAATATTGGATACAATGATTTAAATCTGAAAATAAAAACAATAATTCAAATGATCTAATACTAGATATTCTATTAATTCTAGAATATCACATGACCCATGTCCTTCTACATGGACAAGTCAATTGTTTGTAATCTTATTATAAACTTGCTTCATAGCCAATAATTGTGTATTATAATAAAATAGCTTGTTTGTACACACATATATAGGCGATGATCAGATTTGGCAAAATTCAATTGATTTCAGTCTTAAGCTTACTTATTCATTTGTTGCAAAAAAACAAAATGTACAAGAATATAATATGATCAAGCATAGCATAAAAATACCAATATGAACATAATTCAACATTTTTTTTTTTTTTTTTTGAGTGTCGGGGTCAACTTACGCACACTCCGATTAATCTCACGAGACCGATGTTTGATCCTACAACATTTGAGTACCAATTTTGTTTGTAAAAAAATAATTTTCAAATAGATTATCAGTAAAGAACGGATTCATTTATAAAGATTTTAATAATTTCAAAATACTAAATTTAACATTAATTTTGTGAGGTACTCTTTCTTTTGACATGGAAAAGATTCAAATATCTATAATCCAGTTGTAATAATAATAATAAAAAAGATAGTGAAGTTAAAATAATAGAATTATACCGAGCAGTGCAGGTAGAATTATGAGTGTTAAGACAGTCAGAAATTCTGAACGTGGAAACATGCATCTGTCTCGGCTCATTTAAATTCCCAACTACTTTATTAGGCCTATCTATGCTCTCAACTGTGGGCTCCATTAAACCATTTAGATTCCCTTTTTTCAAATGGGCTTTAATTGGGTCCATTACTCAGTCCAATTCAGGCCCATCTCAATAATAGAGTTTCCATAATGTCTTTCAGATTATATATATTTTTTTTAAAACATATTTAATTAATGCACCAAGAAATTAAATGCCTTCATCATTAATTCATATTTTACCCCAGTTAGCCAGTTAAACTATATTTATATGAAAAATTGTAACAAATGTCAATTTAAAATAAAATAATTAAAAATATATCATTTTTTAAAAAAATTTGTGGATATGACAATTTCTATCCCTAATAGAAGTCTATCGCTGATAGACTCAGTTTTTTATAGAATTTTATCAGTCATAATAGTCTATAGAAGTGTATCAGTGATAATCATATATCAAGGATAGAGTCTATCAGTGATAGCTACTGATTCTTTTGCTATATTTGCAAAATATTTTAAACTTTGTTAAATTTGCAATTATTTTGGGTCGGATTGTTATTTGTGCAACCAACCCTATTTACATTGATACCTACTTAAAATAATAATAATAATAATAAAAAAAAAATTAAATCATCAAACATTATATAATATTCATAAATAGCCATAACCATTATATTAGTTCAGGTAAAAACTATTCATTCTCATGATTTTGTAGTTGTCTTCTTAATGAGTTGTGTTTGAAGAGATTAGTGTTTGAAGAGATTAGTACGTGAACGAATGTTCTTCAAATTAAGGGTCTCACTTTTATCTCTAGAACAATTAATCGAGTTGTTTATAATGTAGCAGTTTAGGCTTTCATCATTGGAGGTTGTTCCTTTTGAAAGAGTCTTATACCAAGTTGACTATAATTTTTGTTGCTTTTTGAATGTAGTCTTCGTAATTGTTGTAAGCCTACAAGCCTTATTTCTTGATCAATGAAAATTGTTTGTTGAAAAAAAAAAAAAAAAAAAAAGAAAAGAAAAGAAAAAAAAAAAAAAAAAGTAAGCAAACAACACAAGGTACTAGACAGTATTCTTTTTTTCAGTAAGATAAAAAAAATCCATATTTGCAAAAGTTCAATTTTCAAGTTGTTTGGGGAATATAAATGATATTTTTCATTATTATTCAGTCATTATTGACTATTATTATTACAATTATAATTCATTGACAAGTGAGACTTTAATAATATAGTGAAAGTAAATGTTTAATTGATTGTAGGGTCGTTAATGAATGCTAGCTTGACCAAGTCATGGATGAATTACCTAATTATTATTATTTTTAGTTGAATTAGAATTTTGTTTTAACACCATAAATATATAAGAGTATTGCAGAATCCAACTGTCTCTTTTTGTTTTTACCTTCTTGGAATTTATAACATTCAATAATATGTCATTTAATTAAACTATTTCCTAAATTTTTATAATATTTCAATGATATGTCATTTAATTAAACTATTTCCTAAAGATAACCATGTGAGCATATGTTTTTTTTTTTTTTTTTTTTTTTGAAACAATGTGAGCATGCATTATTATATTACACAAAAAGGCACAAAATCATAAATATTTTAACACACAATACTCCAATTATTTCACAAGACCAATACTAGACTACTGCACATTGATCAGTAGGGAGTTCATACTGACTCTCCTACATAATTTATTTATTAGATCCAATACATACTGGGTGATTTCAACAATACAAGTCAAGAAAAATATTAGCTAGTATTTTGACAAAATAAAAATGTTGAAATACCTTGAACGGATCCACTACGACTGGTTTGGTACGAGAGTGACATTGCCCGGTCAGTGATTCGGGATTCAGGAGCGAAAAGCGCCCTGGTGAAGGTATAGGAGCAACGTCTCTAAAAGAAAAATATAATTTAAGTTTTACTATTTGTTTTGGGCTTTGACTCACTATGTATTAAGTCATTAAGACAGTGTCATATATAAAACTTCTAATGAGTTCAACTGCCCCTAGTCTGTCATTGTTGTAATTCTCTCTTATTCGGAATACAATTGTTATATTCTTTCTGTTCATGGACATAACTAACACACAACGTTAATGAAACACGTAAATTCTGTGTCGATTCTTTTTCGCACATTTATTCTTTGTTATTCGATTATACCGTAACAAACATCATATATATACCCTAGCCAATAACATATGCAATTGATTTTTTGCAGCATAATAAATCAGGTGAATTAAAATGTAATAGATATCGACCAACAAAAATACACCACATATAAGAAAGTCGGTAGGATATCGATCCTATTGACGGGTGTGTAGGCAAGTACTATTATTTATCAAAGTTTATAATTCATTTCACAATTTTTTTTGTTAGGAAATGACAAAAGTAACCTTTAATAGGGTCGCTCGCCAATATAGTTGCCAGGAGGATCATAGTTACAAGTCATGAAGACATCCCCATCGTCGCAAACGACACGAGCGCAGCCGATCCTCTGAGTATTTCTCCAAACGATCTGCGTGTAATGGCCGCACATTTGGTCAGCCCGGCAGGTGTTGGTGGTGTATGTGTAGTACTTGACTTCGCTAGCCCACGCCGTGACCGCATCCAGCGGCCTCCACGCCGATCCGCTCCCCCAATAAATGTTCTCTCCCAGCTTGAAATCGTCTTCGGGGAAAGAGTGTTGCAGTTTACAATCCCCCTTCCTCTGCGCCGCCCACCACCTCGCGTACTTCTCCAGCTGGAAGTTCCATGCCAATGGCAGCTCAAATTTCGCCGCGCGAACCAGATTGTGCGCGAATAGAAACTCAATGGACTCGCTAATGCAACCCCAGCAGAGTTGCTTCGACACCCTGTAGATGGTTTCGTTGTCCAGCTGCTGGTTTTGCTTGTTGGTTTGCAGTTGCGCACCAGGTGTTTGAGAAAAGTTCTGTGAGAGAACTTGGGGCGTAATTGTAAGGAAGATCAGGAAGAGAAACAGAGCTAGCAGCTGGTTTTTCATTGTGATTGTTGTTGGTGGTGGTGGGGGCGCTGGCCGGCTGGGCTGGTGAGTATTGTTGCTTTGCTTAACTTTTCATATATTATATATACTGTGTGTTGTGTGTAGCGCAAGCAGCAATGGGCCACAGGCCACAGAGTGTGTGGTTTCAGTTTGTGAGCTGAATTGCTGTGGTTGGGTTTTGGTTTATGCATGGTGAATGTGATCACATTTTGTTCTCTCACAAGCACACACGTGTATGTAATATATATGGGCAATGAAGTACAATACAGTCTCGTGAATTAGGCTATGTGGTGCCCGTGATTCTCTCTTGTTTTTTCACGGGGACAAGATGCCTATCACAGTACATTCTACAACATACCACGTGGCAGAATTATTGTAGTTAAACTTTATGTTAACATTTTTGTTTTGGTTAAATTAAAATTATGAATTCAATGAAAAATATAAGTTGTATTTTATCTTTACAACATTTTCTAATATGTGTGTTATGGGTAACTTTGGACCTAATGAAATAGGTTAAGGGTTAAGGGTTAGGAGAAGACAAAAATATCTAAGATTGAGGTGGACCTAGACTCAAATAAGTTTTGGGTCGACTAACCATTGAGCCGACCAAACTCTATTTGCTTACCTTATCTTGGGCCCAATAGCCCAAAGGTTGAGTTAATAGATTTGAAATTTTTTTAAATCCCCCATCAACTCCATATAAATAGAAGATGATAACTCCATAGAAATGAGATATCAATGTAAAAAGTTGTTCAAATTGTGTATTATGTAATATATTTATAAACAAAAAAATATATAGTTGAAGCCAATATGAATATAGCTCAACTAGTTTAGACATATATCATCGATCAAGAGTTTGAATCCTTCCCATCTCATATGTTGTAAATGTTGAACTAAATAATAATAATAATAAAAAAATATAGTTGTAGTTACCAACTAAATATACCATTGAATCTCGACTATATTATGAACATATTCGATTTTATAAAACTTGTTTTTGTTTTTTAAATTTTGCTAAGAATTCGAATGTTTCCTTGAAAAAGATAAAAAAATCATTGAAGGAAATTGAGAGAAAATAAGCACAATTTTCAAAAACTTGTTGCCTAAAAAAAAAGTAGTTTTTGTTTTTAAAATTGGGCTAAAAATTCAAATATTTTTGAAAAAAGATAAAAGTTATTGAATATATATGAGATTGTGAGAAAACAACCACAATTTTCAAAAACAAAAAATAATCAAGTATTTATCAAACGTAGCTAAAAACTATTTTGGAAGACTCTACTCCCAAACTTTTAAATGGACCAAAATCAATATATGCAAATTTAGGACAAATGATTGGAACTCTTGAAGGATCTCCCCATTATCCATCTTAACTTTGTATGCATGGGGGTTTGGACCATTTGAAGCGACAAAAACATGATTATTTACAACGACATTGTCTCGAAGGTCCGTACAAAGTGTGAATGGATTTGAGATTATCTGAGTGACTATCAAAGAGTCAAAATGGGTCGTTTATCTCCACAATAAATAATTTTTCTCCCTATCCAATTAACTTCACCGTCGGTGATGAGGTGAAATTATATGTGGATGCACCTTGTAGAGAGACGTCGCACATTAAGAGCTATGACGTGCCCTTAAAACACCCAAATGGACCGTTACTGGAATTACACTAAGCTTTTAGTCCATTCAAATTCTTTGACAAACATTCTTAAACAACATATGTAGTAGAAGAAGCCCACACCACCATTACCGATATATTAAACCTAAAAAGATGTTCTCAATTAAGTTAGGAACACCACATCCTTAGAGGGAGGTTGTGTTATGATATTATTATTATTATTATTTTTTGAAACACACATCGTATAACAAATTAAAAGGAAACTGAGTTTCTATGAAAAGGCACCGGTGGGACAGGGCCCCCACTAAGTACAGAGGTATTAAAAATAAAAAGCCAATTAGGGAAAACTTCTCTCCATACGTTCGAAACATCATTCAAACTCGCCTTCGAAGCCAGCAGGTGTGCAACGTCATTGTGGGTTCCCCTGATATGCACAAAAGATTCGACATTTCGATCCTCAGCCAAAATTCGTATTTCCGCAGCAAAATCTTCCAACTCGGTGTGATCTTCAAACTCTGAATTTATCAGCTTCACAACTGTTAGGGCATCAAATTCCACCCTTATTTCTTGCGAACTCGATCTTTGAATGGCGGTTAGACCTACAGAAATGGCTAACGCTTCAAGCCATTCAATTTTCCAATTCAACAAGATGCATCTTTGCCCTGCCATGATCAGCCTGTCGGAACTACTTCAAAGAACCCATCTGATTCCCCCCCTTTTCAGTTGCGCATTCCATGAAGCATCACAAGATAATTTCCATAGGCCTGTTGGGGGACTGATCCATCGGTTTAACGCAGCTTCAGTACGGAAATTAATGGAAAAACCTTCCACAATGTTAGTATCAACACCCTCTGTAAATTCTGTTATATATTTTGATAGGTCTTCTGTAAATTTTGTTATATATTTTGATATGGTCTGCGGTAAAATATGGGCTGTTGGATTTTGTTGTGCATTACTTGCGAAATGTCCAGATTTGCCAACAGATGATTAAACATTTTGCAAGACAATCTTCATCGAGCTTGGTTTCGAGTTCCTTCCCTCCATAGCCAAGCACAATAGTCAGCTACACTCCACGCAAACCTGTTGATAACAAAAAGTTCATTAATATAGGGGATGTACTTTGGCCATATTCTCTTTGTGAATTTGCAATCCCAAAAGAGATGAATGGTTGTTTCTGTCTTTTTCCTGCACAAGTAACATATAGGGTAGAGATTCATCCCTTTTTTTTTTCTTTACAGATTTTCAAGCGTGGGGAGGCAGTTGTTATAAATTCTCCATCCACAAATTTTGATCTTTGTCGGCACCTTAGCATTCCAAACTCGTTTCCACATTGCTTCTTGGTGAGAGCTGGCCGAAGTTGATACCTCCCCGCTGTCTCGAATTTGCACCCCCAACCTATATGCACTCTTGACTGTGAACATGCCACATGCCACGCTTATCAAAATGCCATAGAATCTCATCTTCCCTTTTAGAGGAACCGATTGGGATATTAAGGATTGCTAGTGCATCTTCTGAAAGGAAGTTATCATGAATTAGTCTTTCATTCCATCTACCATGGCTAGTCATAAGATTAGCAACTGTATATTGGCTCATGAAACCAGGACAATGAAGTGGAGTACGAATGCCATCCCTTGGGATCCACGGATCCTTGGCCACATCAATCCCAATTCCATTGCCAATCTCCAACGATATCCTTTCTGGAAAAGCTCTCGACCCCATAAAATATTTTTCCAAGTGTAGGATGGGTTATTGCCAATATTTGCTTTGAGAAAGTGTCCCGTTTTGTAGTATCTTCCTCTTAGGACTTTGGCCAAAAGGCTATTAGGGAACTTGATCAACCTCCAACTTTGTTTTGCAAGCAAAGCCTAGTTGAAAATGTTTATGTCCCTAAATCTCATACTCCCTTTCTGTTTGTTTATACGGATGCGCTTCCAGCTTTGTCAAGCTGGTATTGTGTTATGATTTCAATCAAGTTGTTATTTTGTAATAAAATAAAATATAAAATAAAAATAATTACCATTTAATTGGAGTAAAGGGTATAACTAAGTTATCAAGGGATAAAATAGTGTGTGGTGAGAAATTTATATTTAATAAATGAGTGATTGTTCACGTTTTTAAAAAATAAACATATTGTTAAATTCACTTTTAAATTAATTATATGTTTTTTTCTTTTTTTTTGGTTGTTGTACAAATGATATTCTACCTTAAAAGGAGCAAATTCCCTTTCTTTCCAGGGAAGTTTGTTCATATTCCTCCACTAGTTGTTATCTTTGAAATGTGTCACATGTTTAAAGTACAAATTATTCTTGGAATATATAAATAATATCTTCATTTTACATAACATACTCTACCCATCCATTTGAGTGTATATAATTTATTAAACTAGGTACATTAGTACATATACATATACATTAACACATACACATACACATACACATACACATTGGCCTAAAAAAAATTATATGTGAAAGAATCACACAAAATATTTATCTGAGAAAATGAGAGTGGTTAGTTAAAAAAGTATATAGGTAAAAAAATAACACTTAAACAAATTTTCTTTTTTCGGACGGTATTTAAACTTAAAAGAGAAAAATGTTTTGTCAAAATAAAGAGAGATTAATTTTAAACCATAAGCTATATATATATACCAATAAAAAAAAACCTGTGAGAGAAAATGTAGATTTAAAAAAAAAAACTAAACATATATTTTACTACCTAATGTTTTGAATGTTTTTTCAATTTAGTTCTTATTGTTTTGAAAGTTTATTTAATCTCTTATTTATTAATATTTTTTTAGTTTAGTCTTTCACCGTGGGGAATCTAAAGTTTGTTTTCCAAAAAAAACTTGGAAGAAAAATGTGATAAGATATAAATTCCTTTTATTTATTAATATCTTTTTGTGAATCTTAAATTTGTTTGACAAAAAACTTGGAAGAAAAATGTGATCTAAGAGATAAATTTCTCTTAATTCTTCCTACATTTTTTTTTTAAACTAGTAAAAATTTAGAGTTTTATACCATTAGATTACCTTCCATATCCTCCCAGATTTGACCAATTAATCATGCTTTATGCTAGGAAAGTTTATCATAAATGCATTCTCAAAAATAAATTACATGACCAAACATAATTCAACATACTTCCACCAAAAGATTAAAACTTCAAATTTCATACCTAAAAATAAAAATGTTATTACATGACTAAATAATTTTTTTTTTTAATGGATAGCCATGACTCAAACACAAACAAAGTCCCTAAGATTATCATACTCACAAAACTAGAAAAAGCTCAAGGGAACAAGATCCTCCCACTAAGCCGTTAACAAATCCTCAGAAGCTCCGAAGGCAATTTGATGGGCCAAATCATTATGCTGCCCATTCACATGAACAAAAAAAACCACTCCAGTTGCCTCTTTCAGGTTCATCGCTTCATGCATGAAAAAAACAACTCTGGTGAGTCAACACTTATGTCATTGGGAAGGTTACTAACTTCCAAATAATCGGTCTCCGCCTCAATCGGACACTTACCAAGAAACGAGTAGGAAGAGATCGCTTTTAATCCTTCTATCATTGTTCTAGCCTCTAATATTTTAATTTCGAACTGATCGCTGAGAGCAGGACAGTCGGCCAATTTGACAGAATTTTGATAGTCCCGAACGACCCACCTAAGACCCACCCGATCGAAAGCAACTCTAAAAGAAACATCTACATTCCGGTTTCATGATGGTAGAGGAAGCTGAATGTGGAGGCGTATGTAACTAAAAGCGTAGGAATTAGGAAATATGAAATGAAAAAAATGAAAATGGTTAAGGGTAAAGGGTAAGACACTTACATATAACACAGACACGTGGGAAAATGGGATGAGTTTCATTGAGAAAACGAACTATTCGTAGCTTTCCGTCCAGTGATTCGCTCTGAGGGCGTCAGGTAGGAGGAGGAGTCTGGTCTGGGCATGATCGCGGCCAATACTCCTCTCCAGACCCCGCCATCGGGGCCTCTCCACGACCCTTCAACAACCACTCCCACCCGCCATTGCTTCCTTCGCTTTCCCCCCAATCCCTTCCCATATCCTGCTCTCCCCCTCTCTGACCACTCCCGGATGGACTTCGCCGGCACTTTCTTCCGCTCCCGCAGCCGCACTCAATCCCTCAAGGTGGAGGCTGATTTCCGCGGCGATGCTAAGGCGGCTCCCGCGCACCTCGTCATCATGGTCAATGGTCTAATTGGGAGGTACTCTCCTCTCTCCTTCAATGCACTTTCATTCTATTAGCTGTCGTAATGTTGCTCGTTTGATTTACCATGTTAATTTTTGATTTGGGTATCCATCGATCCTTCTTCTTTTTTCTTCATTTCTTCAGTGCTGCAGATTGGAGATTCGCGGCTGGGCAATTTGTGAAGCTGCTTCCGGATAAGGTTATCGTGCACTGTAAGCGCTTACTGTTCACCTGATCTTCTATTCGTTTTGTAGGTCTCCTTCATATGTTACCACTTATTGTAGAAGTTCAACGGGAGTCTGTATGCATTTTATGTGTGTTAGCAAACAATATCCCACATTGGCTAGATAATGAAGATCATGGGTATATAAAGGACAACTATCTCCGATGGCACGAACTCTTTTGGGTAAAACTAAAAGCAAAGCCACGAGGGCTATGCCCAAAGTGGACAATATCATACACAATGTCTGGATTCGTTGTCTTTAACAAGTGGTATTAGAGTCATGCCCCTAACTTAGCCATATCTGTAAATTTTTCGGGTGGCGACAAAGATATTGATGCACCTCCAATGACAATCATAATTAGTCACAGTGAATCCGTGGTTGAGCTTTGCTAGCTCAAGTGTAATTTGGTGGGATGACTACCTGAGGGTCGTGGTTGACCATTATAAGGTAATATGCTTAAGTGTAATACGGTCCTATCTGAGGGGAAACCGAGGTAGTACTTTGTTCAAGGGGAGGATTGTTGGGAACAAAATAGGCTAAGTGTGGTACTTTGTTTGATGGGAGAATTGTTAGGAGTACAAATAATATCTCACATTGGCTAGATAATGGAAAGATCATGGGTATATAAGGGGGACAACTATCTCCAATGGAATGAGGCCTTTTGGGTGAAACCAAAAGCAAAGCCAGGAGGGCTATGCCTAAAGTGGACAATATCATACCATTGTGTAGATGTCTGAGTTCGTTGCCCTTAACAATGAAGATTTTGTTATTATTTTTTTTTTTAATGAATTTACAATAATATAGTGTCTCACATTGGTAATTTACAATAATATAGTGGTACTTTGTTTGATCGGAGAATTGTTAGGAGTACAAATAATATCTCACATTGGCTAGATAATGGAAAGATCATGGGTATATAAGGGGGACAACTATCTCCAATGGAATGAGGCCTTTTGGGTGAAACCAAAAGCAAAGCCAGGAGGGCTATGCCTAAAGTGGACAATATCATACCATTGTGTAGATGTCTGAGTTAGTTGCCCTTAACAATGAAGATTTTGTTATTATTTTTTTTTTTAATGAATTTACAATAATATAGTGTCAAAAGCTTTTGACAAAATTGGGTTACGTTTAGTCAATACCAAGATAAATCGCATCATGGAAAGACTATTTTGGGCTGAGAGATAGTGATACTTTACCAAATGATCCATCTAACAGAAGATTTATCCTAAATTTGAAATGGTTTAGAAACTGATCCACCTTTAATATTTTTTTCAAAAACAACCTTGGATGTGCAAAAAATCATAAGCTGGGTTACCTCTGGGTGGTAAATCTGGAGAGAAATAGGGAGTGGATGGCGAAGCTGAATTAGTGTCAGTACTCAGTAGGGCGAATAGTATATCTATTAACTATAAGTGCAACTGTGCAGTTTTAGACGACAAAATTGAACACACCCCTTCAGTAAAAAAATTCAACTAAGACAAGTGTGTTTAAAATTATGATTTAGTAACTCCTTTTACTTTGTGTTTTCACTTAAAGATGTTTGTTGCTGATCCAAATTCTAATGCACATTTCTCTTTTTTTTTTTTTTTTTTTTCTTGACACCCTGACTTCAAGAATAGTCCTGGAGAAATTCATAGTGTTGAACCTTTTACCTTTATAATGTTGAACTTATTGGCTAGTGCATCGCATTAGAACTCCTTCATGTCGACCTCTTATGTGTACAGGTCAAATTAATTTCTTTGTTTTTAAAATAATTTTCTTGAGCAGGCAGTGAGTGTAACACTTCAAGATTAACATTTGATGGCGTTGACACAATGGGAGAAAGACTGGCTGAAGAGGTATCTTGGTTATATATATATGTATATATATGATCCATCTCAGAGAAGTTTATCAATAGCATCCCCATAGATATTTGGGTCCTCTCTAGAAAATTGATATTGTTGTTGAACTTTTAAAGCTCTCGAGGATCTTACTTCAAACAACGTCCAATGCAGGTGCTAGCTGTCATAAGACGTAGGCCAGAGGTGCAGAAAATCTCCTTTGTGGCCCACTCTTTAGGTGGGCTTGTCGCAAGGTATGCCGTTGGAAGGCTTTTTGATCATATCCCTAAATTGGAATCCTCAGGTGCTCCTGAAAGTTTCTCTGCTGAAGAGCAGAAGCAACATATTGGGCAATTCCATCATGCTAGAATTGCTGGATTGGAGCCTGTGAACTTCATAACAGTTGCAACTCCACATTTAGGTTCACGTGGAAATAAACAGGTGATTAAGCTATTTATTATATACACTTTAGACTACAGCAATCAGATCATCAAGCAGAAAGTTGAAAGAGTTGTTCACGAGTGTGCATTTTCCTTTCCATATTGCCTGTTAACCTTAACTTTCCATCTCTCACATTATTCATGAGGTTGTTAAGTAAACTTTAGCAGTACAGCAAACCAGTCATTAAGCAGAAAATTCAAAGTGTTGTTCATGTTCAGAGAGTGTGCATTCACTTTCCCACAGCATTGGGGCGGGGTAGAGAGAGGTTAGGTTGAGGTTGGATTTATCAATTGAAACATCTCATTTTTATGGCTTCTTCCTTTTGTTTCCTTAGTTTCCCGTTCTTTGTGGTCTTCCTTTCTTGGAGAGAAGAGCCTCTCAAACAGCACACTTAATTGCTGGGAGGTCTGGAAAGCATCTATTCCTCACTGATGATGATAATGATGGAAAACCTCCTCTTCTCCTTAGAATGGTTACTGACTCTGGAGATCTAAAGTTCATGTCAGTATTTACTTTTGTATAATAAATAATAATAGTAAGTTGCCTGTACTTCGTATGTTATTGGTGTTTGACTTTGTATATTGTCTTTGGACTTTTGTTGTTTAGCTCAGCATTACATGCGTTTAAACGTCGGGTGGCATATGCAAATGTGAATTATGATCATATCCTTTTACACTCGAGAGATCAGTAAGTGTTTCATCACTTGTTACATTGTGGTATATGCTTGAGATATTAATATATCATAAGCTTCCTGATCAGAAATTGTAGACAGCTCAGACAATATATGTGATTGTGAACCTAATAAAAATTCAGAGGCCAGAAAGTTACCTAATGCAGGAAAAGAATCATAATTTAATTATGTTAGCCTTCACTTATCATTAGATATGGTTGGGTGGAGAACATCATCTATTCGTCGTCAACATGAGCTCCCAAAGGTAAGGTTTGTCTATCAATTATTCTCCATTTATGTTTCTTAAGCCTTTTCTACAGGAAGATTAAACGCTTATTTTCTTCCTATTCTATAACCAGTTAAGTGTGCTTATGACAAATGACAAATACCCACATATTGTTTATGTGGAGCAATCAAGCCCTGGTGACGTCTGCAATAAAGCATCGCTGGTTATAGAACAAAAACTCGACTTAGAAGGTTACCTTCTCCCAGCTCCTGCTCTAGATTTCTCCATCTCTCTCTAATATCTCCTATATTTCTGTTTGTTATCTGATGTCTTGTTGTTAAACTATAATAGAAATGAATCTCTTTTGGTAAAAAGTTCAGAAAAGAAATTACACCACATTTTATTCCGTTAGAGAAGAAAATTCAAAATATCTACCAGTTTCTTAGAAATTTGGAGGAATAAGAAACTTTCAGATGACCTTTTGCCAATTTACATTTTTAAGTTGCCACTACCTTCGGAGATCTAAGTTTGTAGAAGAGTATGCTTTCTGAGTAGAAGAGAGACTAGAAATTAGCCAAATTAGGGGAGAACTGAATAGCATGCCACTGCTCTTGTCACCATGTATATTCTCATCTTGCCATCAGCTTCATTAATTTTGTATATGAAGTGAACTTGACCATCTTTACAATTTATCTTTGTGCCCAATTCTGAATTTCTCCTGTTTAGCCTTTCTTGTGGTTCAGATAGTTTTTTCTTATAATATGTAGAGGAGATGATTAGAGGTCTTAATCAAGTTCCTTGGACACGAGTGGATGTTAGCTTTCAGAAAAGCAGACAGAGATACATTGCTCACAGTACCATTCAGGCAAGTATAGAGAAGTAATTTCAAAGAAAAAACAAGTATTTATCTTAGTCTCTGATTTTTTTTTAAAAATTAACCATCTTGATTCCTGAACTTTCAAAAGGTCAATTTTAGTTTTTGAACTTTAAAAAAGAAATATTTTGGTTTTTGTTAGTATTTTGTTACTTAATATTCCCCCATTGTTAATACACATATTAGACACTTCACCTTATCCATGTGCTAAAATAGTTGATGACAACTTACGAGTTACGATAAGAACCAAAATGTTTCTTTTTTTAATATCAGGTCAAGGGACAAATAGACATTTTGAAAGTATAGAGACCGGAATAATCCTAAAAGTTTTACGACGACAATGAATCTTAAATTATTTTTCAGACCTACAGTATAAAGTATATAGTTTC
The DNA here is from genome assembly GCA_028017165.1 of Herpetospermum pedunculosum. Taxonomy (NCBI): domain Eukaryota; kingdom Viridiplantae; phylum Streptophyta; class Magnoliopsida; order Cucurbitales; family Cucurbitaceae; genus Herpetospermum; species Herpetospermum pedunculosum. The sequence continues at coordinate 4,714,404 of CM051530.1, forward strand.
CCATTTTAGATATGAACATAACTGACGTTTTAACAAACATTTGATGGCTTCAGGTAAAGAGCTATTGGTTGAATTCTGATGGTGCAGATGTGGTATTCCACATGATCGATAACTTTGTTTTATAAAATGAATCTCAAACTTGGGATGAGTGGTTTGCAGTGTAAGGGTGCACTTGTCTGCATTTCATGTAAATTTTTACCAGCAATATATAATATCATGTATTCTTTATAATATCTTCTTATACCTTACCTTACCTTATGATTGTTTCTAATATTTTGTGCTTCTTATTTTACCTTGTATTTTCTTTTGTATAAAAACACACTTTTTCTTTTTTTGGGATTTCCCTACCTTGAGGTATGCCCGGATTTTTTGGCACTTAAAATTATTTCATATATTGAGAGAGTGGAACTTTGAGATATCTTTTGTTGCCAAACGAGCTTTGTTGTCCATATGAGCATAGTTTAACAGACATAAAACATGTTATCTCGACCAAGAGGTTAGAGATTCGAATCTCTCCGCATATATCTGCTTTTGTGGAGTAACTTGTGTTGGTGTACCCTTTTTTCAATTCTAGGGATAAATGTCTTTTTAATTCAAGACATTTCATTTGGTACTTCAATTCAGAATCTTGTAATTAGTTTTTCGTCATGAGTTGTATTTTTTTTTAATTAATTTGATATTATTATTAGAATGCTGATGTGACCAAACAAAGTTATAATTTGATAATATTGTTTGAAATTACGGTAGCAAGAAAGAGAAAAAGAGAGGCAAAATCTGACTAACATGATATTTGTTTGTTCCGTTTGAATGAAACAAAATTCGAGTTTTATATATAACCAAATAAACAATATTTTAAATACAATCCAAACTCCAAAACCAAACTCTTTGTGAAACCAAGAAAATTAACGCAGGAGAATTGGAGGCATTTTTTTTTTTTTTTTTTTTAAATTTTTTTTTTAATATTGTAATTTTTAAACTATTTATAAAAATATAATTGTTTTAAATCAAGATTGACGTGCCCACGCGAGCACACATCGACAATTTTAGAATCGTAGCTCAACTTCGACGATCTTTATGTTTCGATATACAACTTAAAAAATGGAATAGTGACACTGGGATATCAAATTAAAGCTCTTTGAAATTTTTGTATATCATATTGTTTTGAAATTTGAATATATATATGTATATATATATATATTTTTTTTTTTCTGATAAACCCTACAAGCATAAATTATTAAAAATAAAATACTTAAAATGGTGATGAACCAATGAAATTCATGTGTCCATTCAAGTTTGAGAACAGTCAACAACTGAATGAATGCCAAGTTTCAGAAAGTATACCCAGCTTTGGTTAATGTCCTTATCCCCTTTTGGAACTGTTACTTAAAGAGATGAGCGCTGCTTGAATCCATCAAAAACTGTCCTTACAAATATGGAAATTATGAAGTTAGTTAACCCCTTTTCGCACATGGCTCACAGTCTCGAGCATCGGAGGGAACAGATAGAACCAAATCTCCGCTGTGATATAGACATCATCCCACCTGTAACCTCTTAGTCACTAAGTTCGCATATTATGTCGATTGAGCTACGTTCATGTTGACAATATGCTATTTAGTTAGAGATGGTTCGTCCTAACCTTCTACACAAATCTATAATATATAAATGGTCAAATTACATCCTTGTTTTCCAAACGGTCAAAATGTTATCTAACTAATTTGTCTTTATTATTATTATTTTTTTAGTTCAACTATATGGAGAGTGAATTCGAACTCCTGACTTCTTGGTCGAAGAAACATTCTCTATTTTAGTTCTAACTAATGAATCTAGGACCGTGTCTAATAAGTCTCTAAATTTTTTAATATTGGGTTTAGTAGGTTTTTAAAATAGCTATCTATTACAATATCCCTTTTTAAATTCTGCAAGGTGTCTAATAGGTCTATGAATTTTTTAATTTTATGTCCATTAAGTCTCAAGTTAATAATAATTCTTTAAATTTGAAGAGCTTATTAAATCTAATATTGAAACTTTAGAGACTAATTAAACATATATTTTTTTTAAAGTTTAGGGACTTATTGGGTACGATTCTGAAAGCTTAGGCCTCTTTAATAATATTTTCAGTTTTTGGTTTTTTTAGTTTTTTTTTTTTGGTTTTATAACTGTTTTTTGTTTTTGTTTTTAAAAAACAAAAAAGCTAAACTTGTTTGATAACTTTTTTTTATTTTTAGTTTTTAAAACAAAAATTACTTTTTTATTTTTAGTTTTTGAAAATAGAAGTTTAAAGTGGTTTGAATAGTTACTCATCTTTTTGTATTTTTCTATCAAATAAAAATTAAAATTTCTAAAATAATGTTAATCTATTAAAATGTAAGAATTACAACATTTATCTCAATATAATTAAGGTCCAATTATTTGATCAATTTAAAAATTTAGGATAGAATTGATTTTCTCTAAAATAAAAAAAAAATATGTGTCAATAGTTTAATATATTAGACCGATGCTTATCATCCCAAATTTAGAAAAATAAAATATTTTGATAAGTAAAGTGGTTAGTATATTGGTGTAACATGACAATAATATTAAAATATAATATATTAGAATTTTTTATTTGAATAAAACTATAATATAATATATTAATAATATTTTTATAGTTGAAAAAATATTAATAATAATTTTTTTAAAGACTTTTCCAATTCATTCATTTGGGACCAAATCAAAATATTGTGTAAAACATGGAGGATTTTTTTTTTTTTTTTTTTAGCAACTTTATTTCATTAAAACTTTCATGTCTTACGATAAATCAATAACAAAGAATAAGTAAGCGAAGAAGAACAACGACACAAATTTACGTGGTTCACTAACGTCGTGTTAGCTACATCCACGTGGGAGAACAATATTATTACGAAATAGGAGAGAATTACAAATGAATAGATAGGAGCGACCGAAGTCATTAAAAAGATTTATATATGACACCCTTCTAATGACCTAATACAAAATGAATCAAAGCCCAAAACAGATAAGTAAAAACTTAAATCAGATTTTTCCTCCGACTCGCTGACCCCGTACCAACCTGTCGTAGGAGTCTCATAACAGATTCAAGGCATTCCAACAATATCAAATAATGAGATATGCCTCACTCTCTTAATTTGATGTTTAGTTTTTTTTGACAACATGTTGGGGTGAGAGATTGAACCTAGGACCTCATGATCACTAGACGATACATCATATCGATGAGTTATACTCTTGTTGGTATTTGACGTTTAACTTTGGATTTCGAGATAATGTGATATGTTATAATATCAAAATTAATTAGTCAACATAAAGAAGTGTTGTCCATCGAAAAGTACGAAGTTTGAATTTTTCAAACTGAAAAAACAAAATTACCTCCAAACGAGGTGGTTGGCGTGAGCAGATTCTAGTACTATATTGGAGTTTGGGCCTCTAAAAAGTTAAGCTATGGTCCACTTTGACCAATTTTAGTACTATTTGAATTTTCATTTTTAGTAAAACCAGTGAACATTTTTTATTGGGAAATTGTAGTAAATGACCATTTAAGACTTATTGTTTGCAAATATAGCATGTTTTTAAAAAATTTGCGGATATAGCAATTTCTATCGCTGATATCTTATGACTGATAGAAGTCTATCGCTGATCACCTCAGTTTTTTATAGATTTTTGTCAGTGATAATAGTCTATCAGAGATAATAGTCTATCACTGATAGAAGTCTATCAGTGATATAATAAAGTCTATCAGTGATAGAAACGAGTTTTTTTGCCATATTTGCAAAACATTTTAAAGTTTGCTAAATTTGCAATTAGTTTGGGCCTGATTGCTATTTGTGCAACCAGCCCTTTTTTATTTATGTTTTTTTTTTTTTTTTTTTTTTGAAAAAACAGTGAATTTGTAAAGGGTAAAATAGATTTAAATGTGATGATTGATAGGTAGCAATTAGTCATAATTCAATAAATATGATGTAACACGCTTCCTAAACTCACGATAACGACAGCAATATGCATTGATCCCAACTTATATCGTACCATTATTTGGCAACTTTTTTGGTTTATCTCCACCACTCATCTTGGTATATAAAGCAAGATGTTCATATTGTTCATTGGGGGTGTTGTTTTATCTTTGTGGTACACTCAATTTCAATTTTTGTTGCTTCCATCTATAGCATGATGTTCAAATTTGTTACCACACCCAATTGGTCGAGAGAAAAAATCGGTTTGTTGAACCGTCGAGAAAGGATTTTTTGTCGTCGAAAAAAAACCTGTCGAAAAACACCAAAATTCTTGTAGTGTAACTCTAGCTTTTCGATCGAAGTTTGCAAACGTCACACTATATTGATGAAAAACTTTTAGAGGAGGTAACGTGTGCACTTTTTCTTTTTGAAAATCACAATTTAAATAAGAATTTTTGATGTCCATTATTTGAGATATGTAGGTCTGAGGTTCATCATCCCCAAATTATACTAAAAAAAACAATAAACAACTACAATTAGGTTTCGAAATATAGTTATTTTTTCAATTAAATAAAAAAAAAACCTCTTCATAATCCAATCGTTCCCATACTTTGGGATTATCCTTAACAACTAAAGTTTATATTTTTTCAATGACTCATTAGACTTTATTTTGATTTTATAGACTCAACGAAAATTTATTGTTCGCGTTTACGTAATAGAAGATGTACCAAATTCCATGTATATATATGTATCCTTAACAACTAAAGTTTATATTTTTTCAATGACTCATTAGACTTTATTTTGATTTTGTAGACTCAACGAAAATTTATTGTTCGCGTTTACGTAATAGAAGATGTACCAAATTCCATGTATATATATGTATATATATTATCAATCATAATCTTATATTACTAGAGTGAATTACAAACAAATAAGATCTTATATTACTAGAGTGAATTACAAACAAATAAGATGTAACAAGAAGTAAAAGGATTTGAGTATGTAACTATTAAGGACAATGAACCCAGACATTTCTACAATAATGATATGATATTGTTCATTTTAGACATACATAACTTTCATGACTTTGTTTTTGATTTCACTTAAAAGAATTCATAAGACCCCATGGTCACTAAGCGATACATCATACTGTTTAACTATACTTTTGTTGGCACCATATTTTATAAGATAAATTTAATAATATCGAGTACAATTATATATCAATTAACATACTAAGCGATACATCATGTCGTTAAGCTATGCTCTTGTTGACACCATGTTTCATGAGATAAATTTAATAATATCGAGTACAATTATATATCAATTAACATGACACCTCTTTTTCTAGAGATAAGAAAACGTCCCTACAAATTCAAATGAAATAGATCAAATCAGATATTGTAATAGTGATTTAAATTTCTACATTACCTTTTTGCTTTTATCTTTATCTTTAAAAAAAAAAAAAAAAAAAAAATTACATAACATATTAATATCATACTATTCCTTCTTTTTGTGACCCATGAAGCGTTTTCATGTCCCACACGCACAAGTAAAGACACTTTCTTGTACTTGTGCAGAAAAAAAATATTATTCACGTTTTTTCTTCTTCTCTTAATTTCTTGATTTTTTTTTTTTAAATTATTGTAAAGATATTTAATTAATGTAGGTCTGATCTTTTAGTCATTAGTTCACACTTATACCAATTGAACTAGATTCACATTCATCTAATACGGTTTGGATTTAATTACAATAATTTTATAAATTTGAAGCTATAATTGCAATGATTTCACATTGTAGGGGAATATATATATATATATATATATTTTTTTTTATATTGTTTTTAGTTCAAATGGTTTTAAAATTTAGGATTTTAATTATAACACCTCATTAGCATTAGTGGTTTGTGTAATTTTCAAATTCCAAACTAATGGAGTTACATGGGTAAGCTTTAGTTGCAATGATTTTATAAGTAAATTAAAAATAATTATTAAAATGACAGAGCATAATTCAACTTACATAGTGTATGGACTATTGATTGAGACGTGAAAGGTTTTAATTACTACCTTATTATAATTTTTTTTTTATTCTAATGATAAAGTCAAGATCAGTGTGATTAAAGCAATCTCATTAGTAAAATATAATAGTACATAGTCACATAAGGATAATTTCATTTGATAAAAAAATTAGTTGGTTTAAAATGCTGATTTTGAATGCAAATCCTTTCCAATGGACAACTTGTAAAATACATTACGTCTTTAATTGGTAATCCAAATTGGTAATCCAAATTATGTTAAATTATGTTTTATGTTTTTAGATTAGTCATGCAACTACAGTATACAATCTAGAATCTAATCTAGAATCTGTTTAGTATTTTTGAAAACAATTTTTAGGTTCTGCTATCAATTATAAAAATAACAATTTTTTCTTTTCTTTTATGTTTTTTACCTATACTTTGAATTTAAAATTTTAAAATATACAATTATATTTAAAATGATAAAAACTTGAATAAATAGAGTATTTCAAGTTATAAGCACAATTCATTTTTATTTAATTTAAATAGGTATAATATAATATATTATAAATTATATAATATTATAAAATAATAATTACACAAAATTTATATTTATTTATAATATAAAATATGTTCATAAATTAATTAATTATAGTTTATATTTAATCTAATATTTCGTTGGTAACTATAACTAGTCTTATGATTTATAAAAGTTTGATCAAACACATTTGGAAGGATAAGTTAAATTGAGATCCAATTTCTAATTTTGCTACAAAATACATATCTAAAAAACATGAAATACAACTTTGTTTTTATTAGTGAATACCTTGTTTTCAAATTTCTTTTTCCAGATCAACAATCAATCAGACCCTTAATAATTCTTTAACGAATTGAGTTAGAGTTGTTGATGCAAATTTCTGGGTTATCCTCCAGGTCGGCCTTAGAAGACCGACAAAGTATCTGAGTTGACCTGTAAAGAAAGAACAAGAATATTGCACTAGTGTGATACTCGACCCAACACGCTCTGATGCCTAACTTAGCAAAGAGGGTTGAGGGAAGCTGAGCTGAGTGGAGTTTAGGTAGGGTTTATTGCGTACCTAGCTCATTATGAAGGACGTAGCATAATATATGTAGTGTTTGAGGGCGTTGGTCGTCGTGTCGACTCCGTACACTCATTTCAAAATTTTGGGGAATTAACCGGCATATGCTTGGAGAATAATCTGTGGCCGTTGCGGGATTCGAGCATGGTGGGCGAGTTGGTGGCTGTCAGCGGGGTTTGTCGCTGGCTGGCGGTTTCGCCTGTTTCCCTAGGTCGAGGTCGATATCGCTGTGATTTCGCGATTAGCTGTCTTGGCAGCTCGATAGGGAGACCTAACGTATCTCTTTAATGGGTTTGATAACCCTGCCTCGAGAATTTGTATGGGCCTACTTTAGATATCGTTGCTGATTTTTACCCCTAACCAGAGTAAAATTTGGTATTATAATCAATGAAAATATGAGCAGACTTATATTTCTTCAAAATCATTCACTAAGGCCCCGTTTGATAACGCATTCAATTTTTGGTTTTTGATTTAAGATTTTTCTCAATTTTGTTTTGGGTTTTTAGTTTTTTTTAAATAAAAATCATATATGTTTGGTAACTGTTTTTTGTTTTCTGTTTTTAACAAATAGAAAACCAAACTTGTTTGATTACTGTTTTTGGTTTTTGGTTTTTGAAAACATAAAAGTTCAAAGTGGTTGGATAATTACCATTTGTTTTGTATTTTTATAAAAATAAAATTATTATTTTTTAAATAATATTAATTTATTAGAATGTTAAATTGTAAGATTTATCAAAATTTAATTAAGGTCCAATTATTCGATGAAATTGAAAATTAGGGTAAAAATAATTTTCCCGAAAATAAAAAAATATTATTTTGTTGATAGTTTAATATATTAGATAATCTTTAGTTGACGTTTATCAACCCTAAAGTCAAGAAAATGAAATATGTTAATTGTGTAAAGTTTTTTTTTGCAACGGAAATTGTGTAAAGTTAATAGTTATATTAGTAGCCAAACCGAGCATAACTCAATTGACATAAGTTTGTGCCCTTGACTATGAGGTCAAGGGTTCAATCCCCGCATTAATTAAATACCGTTGCAAAAAAAAATAGTTATATTAGTGTAACATCACAATAATATTAAAATATAATATACTAGAATTTTTTTATTTAAATAAAATTATAATATATTATATTAATACAATTTTTATATTAATAATATTAATCACAATTTCTTAATAAAAAAAAAATCCAATTTCAATAAATAAATAAACAAATTTCAATAATTATATTTAACTCGTTGACAATTTAAATAAAGTTGAGAAGAAAGAATTTTTTTTTTTGAAATTTTGAAAACAAAAATCTGTTTTTGAAAACTTTCTTTTTTGGTTTTTAATGTTGTTGGCGCAAGATTCTGGACTTCTCATTTTTTTCGCCGTGTTTCGTCGCCAGCATCGTCGTCGGAGCTGGAGACTTCTTCCACAAGAGAAGAGAATGAACTTGCACCGATGTGGGGCTAGGCCCACGAGACTTTGATGCTTAAGTCAGGTTGTGTACTAAGCATAAGTAGGAGTGGTAGTGCGCAGAGTTACGCATTATTACCTCCCCCTCTTCCTTGAACAAGAAGGGTATTTATTGGCGGCGTGAAGAGAGAGTTCCCTGGACGGTTCTGCTCGCCACTATCATGTGAGTCTTCGAATCAGAGTGAGGAGGTGTGGCGGACCGACTAGGATCTGTCCGTACACCTTGTCATGATAATGGTTACCGTCGTCCTCCAGTTTCCGAGAGACTTGGGGGCGCTGCTGTACGTCATCTCGTCAGGTGAGTCAGAGATATCTTATCAAATACTCTTCACGCTAATCGAGAGGCAACCTGACAACAACGGATCCTTAGGTGAGTGGTTAAGTACGGACCTTCGGAGCCCTGGGGTCGATCCCCAGGTCAAGAAATTGTCTGGTATTGGTGTCGTGCCCTCGACTTCTTGGAGAAGCGGGTCATGAGGTCAACGGCTGACCTCATGCTGAGGGTAGTCCGTAACAAATGTAAAAATGTTTTCAAAAACTTAAAAACCAAAAATCTAATTGGTTACCAAATATACTTGTTTTTTAAAAATCAAAACCAGAAATTGAATGTGTTATCAAACCGTTCTTAAATTGTTCCGTTTGTGTGTTTGTGTTTTTTTTTTTTTTTTTTTTTTTTAATAAGAACACATACACCACCCACATTAAATGAAGAGATCCATTATTAAGTCATTAATCTCAAAAGAAAAAATAACATTAAGTCGTTGAAAATTAAGAGGTCCATTCAAATTGGAGAAAAACAAGTTTTTTCTCCAATTTTTTTTTTTTTTAGGGTAGGATATTCATCCTTCTTATTTAACTCACATTAATAAAATATAGTCTAATTGACATAATGTACGACCTATAATTATGAGATCATATGTTTGATTCTCTCAATTTTTCCACACGTTGTCAAGAAAAATAAAAAAGAAAGAAGATAAGATATAGTTTTCGAATTAAGATCGAACTTGAATTTTTATTCCCACATAAGATATGGTCTTCTAATGGTCTTCTAATTAATTAAGGCGGTAGACTCAAATTTCTATCCCTATATTAGTTTATAACCAATTGAATTCAACAAATTGATAGTATGATGAACTCCAAGTTTATTATTTTCTTTTTCTGGTTTTTTGTCTTTTGTTTGATTACTGTTTTATTATTGCTCCAAGTTGTGTCTAATTGCTAATTTTTTATGGGTGAGTGTTATATGACAGAATCCGACAAACAAAGAATAAAACGCGATAATCAACCTGAGAACTTACATGATGTTAGCTACGTCCATAACAAATAGAAATGAGAAAATAATTGTATTACAGATTGAAAGAAATTATAGATTACAGATTATAAAATCGATCGAAATCATTAAAAGATTTATACATTACGCTCTTCTAATAACCTAATAAAAGCTCAAACAAATTTAATCCAACCAAACATACCAAAAGCATTCAAACAATAAGTATAACAAATTATGATAACCCAATTCATGATTATCATGGAGGCGCATAGATATGTTAAATAAAAGGAGTTCTAAGGAAGAATGATTTCAAATTCTTATTAAGTTAAAAAGTATGATGATCAAATTGATTAACACGTGAAAAGGTGCCAATTAAAATAGAATAAAACTTATTTATTTATATATATTTTTTTTTAGCTTGAAGTGTGAGGATTATATGCTAAAATATTTTACTGAGCGTATAAAAAAAATTAATTATTTATTAGTTTGGGATTTTAAGTAGAAAAAAATGGTTGTAATTCTACCCTAGTCATCATACCAATCCAATGGCATGCTATGAATATTCTTATCCAAAGGCATACATATGGCTATTTTTTATTTATTTTCAGTCACATGAAAAATCACCTTGTTTTAATCATTTTAAATGGAATCAAACAATTTTCTTTTTCTTTTTTGACAAATATGAGATCAGGAAATTGAACATATGACTTTTTAATCAATAGGTCATACCGTATATCAATTAAATTATGTTTATATTGTCACTATGTCATACAGTATACCAATTCAACTATGTTTATATTGTCATCGAACAAATTTATAGATCTTACTTTTTTTTAAAAAAAGAGAGATAACAAATTAAAATTTCAAATAATTATATATATATATATATATATGAAAAAAAAGAGAACAAAATTATCAGTTTTTTTTGTTTTCAATATAAACTAATACATAGATAAATAATTATTAACTTATATATATATATATATAAACTAATTCATGTAGTTGATTTCTTTCTTCAAAATAGATTATGGTTGAATTTTTAGAAATGTGTCGTTTATGCTTCATTTTGATAACGTATTCAGTTTTTAATTTTTAATTTTTAGATTTTTTGGTTTTTGATTTTGGTTTTCTATTTTTTAAAAACAAAAATCGTTTTTTTGGTTTATTTTTTTAGTTTTCTATTTTTTAAAAACAAAAATTTTGATAATTGTTTTTTATTTTCTGTTTAAAAAAAAAATAGAAAACCAAACTTGTTTAGCTTTTATATTTTTTAAAACACTTTTGATCTATTTTTAATTTTTAATTTTGTGTATCTAATTATAAGTATGTGTTAACGTCGTTGGTTTGGCTTTTATGCAATTGTCCTTATATATATATATATATATATTTTTTTTTTTCTTAACAATTAGTATCATTAATTAGTTGACAAGAAGTTATTTAGATATGAACCATACATTTCTAAGGAAAAGTACACACGTAAGCAGTAGGCGTGAGCCACATGGTTGACATTTTTTTTTTTTTTTTGTTGGGAGGGGAAGAGAAATCAATGTCAAGTACCCAAATTAAATTCGTAACAAAAATTATATAAAACCATATACTAGATCTTCTACAATCTACTGTATTATGTTTGTTTATATTGTTTTTTAACATGGGAGCTTCAGTACTAATATAATTTTAATTTAAACTAAAGTAGTAGTGTTTAAATGAATTGGGGAAGAGGCTAATGTTTGACACCTCTAAAGTGTAATCGCGTTTTTCTTTTTTGTAATTGTTCATTAAATTATAATTTATAACCATAATTGTTAAATATGCCATGTGAATCTCATGGCCAGCAAATAAATTAACTAACTCCGGTCCCCCACACGCTTTAAAAAAGCAATTAGTAAAGCACGAAATTAGGACGGCTCACACGTGCGAGTCTCACAAAATTAGGAAAACAAAATTTTAGAAACATTTTATTTTTCAAACGCATTTTACTCTTTAATTAATGGAGGAATTCATCAGCTCCTAATCAATGACTGACGCAATAATTGAGATATGTTGAATTTGACTCTGAAAAATACTTCAGTTAGCTACAGCAAGGATGAAAATAATCGGAGACTTCAATATAGATATTAAAGGGTAATGGATATATCCAATATCTTTTATAAATACTCCTAAAACATCAAAAATATCATATATTAAATTTAATATGAATCTAAATACTACTAACTAGATCTATAGCTTAGATTGAAAGTAAAATAACTTAAATATTAATTTAAATATATTTTTTTAAAAAAATTGATTTACAGAAATATTCATGGATATCGATATTTTATCGATATATCCATGGATATATCCGTAAAATTGTAAAATTGAAATGTCGATATCAACATGGATATCGATATTTTTATCCTTGGCTACAGCCCAAGTACAGTCACGTTTAAAAAAAATTAAAATATATATATATATATATATATATTTTTTTTTTTCTATTTAATTTTTTTTTTTCCGAGGATATGTTTTTCACCGGTGAAATTTAGGATTTAGAAATTTAATAAATTCTAAATACACAAAATTGTCAGTTTCAAAACCATTTGATTTTTTATTTTTGATTTTTAAAAATTAAGACTATAAACCACACATTCTCTTATGGATATTTTTTTTTGGTATAAAATTTGGAAACAAAAAGAAGAAGCTTTAAAAAATTTGCTTTTATTTTTTAAATTTGGCTAAGAGTTATAAAATTTGCAAAAATGAAAGTCAGTGTAGGAATTCATATATAGATGTATTGTTTATAGGTTTAATTTACAAAAATTAAAAACTAAAAACCAAATTATGAAGCCTAAATATTAAATTCAAACATATTTTAGAAAAAATAAAAAGGAGGGAAAAAAAATTAAAAATTAAATCTAAAAAAAAGAAAAAAAAAATTGCTTTAAGACGTGGCTGGGTACCAAGTATTTCTCAATTTCATTCTATTATAAAAGCCTGTCACAACTGCCTGTAAACATGCACAATTATTTCCATCTCATCTCCTGTATTTGTGTGGAAAAGCAAAGGAAACAGTTCGTGATTAAAATGTCTTCCCTTCTCAACAATAGTTTCCTAATTCCTCAGCTCCGATCATCTCATGATCCGAGTTGCCTCGCCTTCAAACTCGCCAAGTCTACTTGTAATTATAAGGTATAGTCTCATCTCTTTGCGAATATCAACATAGCTCACACGATGTATGAAGTATTGACTAAGAAGCCAAAAACTCGAATCCCCCAACAGTCTTTTTCTCTTTTTAATTACATACATATATGTTTGTGACATTAATTTTGTGTTTGATAATTTTAATGAACAGCTGAACAACGGAGTGGCTTGTTGTGGGGATGATGGGGCATTTGATGATCAGAGGCAATCAGTGGGAGTGAAAAAGATGACGGGTTTGAACTTCACGGGAGAGAAGCCATCCACTCCAATTCTGGACACCATAAACTATCCCAACCACATGAAAAATCTTTCCATTGAGGAGCTTCGAGAATTATCAGACGAGATTCGAGAAGAAATAGTGTACACGGTATCCAAGATTGGTGGCCACCTGAGTTCGAGCTTGGGTGTGGCGGAGCTCACGGTGGCACTTCACCATGTATTCACTGCTCCAGAAGATAAGATTATTTGGGATGTGGGTCATCAGGTAATTAAATGCTTTTCTTTCTGCTTTCAACCAATTCATTATTTCAGTACACAGATAAGCTTTTGAGTTGATTGATAATTTAGTACGCAACAAAATAACTAAAATGCAGGCGTATGCTCATAAGATGTTGACGGGTAGAAGGTCGAGAATGCATACGATCCGCCAACCGTTTGGCCTGGCTGGTTTTCCAAAAAGAGAGGAGAGTGTTTATGATGCATTCGGTGCAGGCCATAGTTGTACCAGCATTTCTGCTGGATTAGGTATTACATACAACTAACTATCATCTCTTCTCTCTCCATCGTCATTTTTTCTCAATATATGTACACATGTAAACTTCACCCAACCTTTAGACAAACATTTTAAAAACAACCAATTTAAAAACACTCAAAATTAACTAATTAACTAATTAAGTGTTGAGTATTCCACATCGAATGAATGGACCTTGCTTACAATTAGTTTTATGTGAGTAGGACAAAACATGCGGAGAAAGAAGTACAGTTGTATGTAATAATTCAATAGTAGTATGATGAGAGGGTTAAATTGGGTTGAGACATGGCCCACAAATAAGAATTGGTCAAAATTAACCTGGCTTCCCACGTGTTTTTTCAGGTATGGCTGTAGGAAGAGACATACTAGGAAAAAAGAACCACATAGTATCAGTGATAGGCGACGGAGCAATGACAGGAGGGATGGCCTACGAGGCACTCAACAACGCCGGTTACCTAGACTCAAATCTCATCATCATATTGAACGACAACCGGCAAGTTTCTTTGCCGACCGCCACCATCGACGGTCCCGCTGCCCCCGTCGGTGCTCTAAGTCAGGCCCTCACTAAGCTCGCAGCCAAGGGGTTGACGATGCAGATAGGTGGGCAGGCGCATGAAACTGCAGCCAAAGTAGAGCAGTGCGTGAGAGGATCCTCGTCGTTGTTCGAAGAACTTGGAATATATTACATTGGTCCGGTGGATGGGCATAACGTGGAAGATCTTGTGTACTTAATGAAGCAAGTTAAGGCTATGCCGGCGCCTGGTCCTGTTCTTATTCATGTTCTTACTCAGAAAGGCAAAGGTTATCCTCCAGCTGAGATTGCTGCCGACAAAATGCACGGTAAAAACCACCTACAAATCAAATATGGATTATTTATTTCAAAAGTGGATTTCAAGAAAACATATTGGTTCTTTTCATTTTTTTTTTTGAAAAAGGTTCTTTTTGTGCTTTGCCTTTTAATTTAGTTTAAATTATATATTTTGTCTTTACTCTTATACTTCTTTAATCATGATGTCCCATTTTATTTGAGAATATGACATAACAAAATAAATGAATAGTGTGAAAATAATGTTTATAGGTCTAATTTTTCTTATCATATATAATCTTTCAATTTAAAAATTTTTAAGGGTGAAAGTAAAAAGAAAATTTCAAAATATGTTTTATTTTTATATAATTTTTTTTTAATCCGAACAATTAAGAGAGTGTTGGATGTTGATATAATTAAATTTATCATGAGCTTAAACTTTTAGGTTGATTGATAATTTAACTTGATATCAAATAGAAGATTGTGGCATATCATTTCTTTGCCCTCTACTCTTTTACAAATTTGGGTCATTTCCATTGAATTCAATATTGATTTATGCTCGGGTCTTTTACAAATTTCTAAGCTTTTGGGTTCATTGGGTCTCCTTGTGGAGAAAATTTGAGAAGTAGAATATGATTGAAAAAAACAGAATTTAAAATGGTTAAAAGTTGGAAATTTGAGTAAGAGCAAAATGAGGGGTTTGGTTACAGGAGTGGTGAAATTCGATCCGAGGTCAGGGAAACAGATGAAGACGAAGACGGAAACTGCTTCGTACACGCAATACTTCGCAGATTCATTGATAGCAGAAGCAGAGAGAGACGACAAAATCATTGCTATTCATGCCGCCATGGGAGGTGGCACTGGTCTCAACTATTTCCAGAAACGATTTCCCACTCGTTGCTTTGACGTCGGAATCGCCGAACAACATGCTGTTACCTTTGCTGCTGGTCTCGCTGCCGAAGGCCTCAAGCCTTTTTGCGCCATTTACTCTTCTTTTCTTCAAAGAGCCTATGATCAGGTAATAAATCTAACTCCTCTCTCACTCAAATCCCAAGAAAAAATGAAAAAAATGATAAAATATACTCTTGGATGTATAAGAGAAATTAAAATTAAAATTGCAGTTTGAAAATGTTACGATAAATCACAAAGAAATAAGCAAGCGTAGAAGAACAACGACACAGATTTACGTGGTTCACTAACATCGTGTTAGCTACATCCACAGGCAGAGAGAACACTATTATTACGAAGTAAGAGAGAATTACAAATGAACAGATAGGACGACTGAAGTCGTTAAAAGATTTATATATGACACCCTTCTAATGACCTAATACAAAATGGGTCAACGCCTAAAACAGATAAGTAAAAACACAAATCAGATTTTTACTTTAGGGGCGTTGCCCCCATACCTCACCAGAGCGCTCCGCCTCCGTACCAACCAGTCGTAGAGGGTCTCATGTAAATTTTCAAACTCAGAGATAGAAAATTATAAAATTAAAATGATCCTAACCATAAACTTAAGTTGAGGGATGTTTAGCAAAAGGAAAATAGTTTTGACGATTTTGAAGTTGGATGAATGAAGTGTTTGGGGAAATGTGGTGCAGATAGCTCATGATGTAGATCTTCAAAAGCTTCCGGTGAGGTTTGCAATAGACAGGGCAGGGCTAGTGGGTGCAGATGGGCCGACCCATTGCGGAGCATTTGACACAACTTTCATGGCATGTTTACCAAATATGGTGGTAATGGCTCCATCAAACGAGACAGAGCTAATGCACATGGTCGCCACCGCCGCCGCCATCGACGATCGGCCGAGCTGCTTTAGGTACCCAAGAGGAAATGGCATTGGCTCTCTTCTTCCCCTTCACAACAAAGGCACTCCATTGGAGGTACGTACTCCCATATTCAAAACAAACTTCTATGCTTTAGTTTCTTTGTAATAAAATAACATACATAACAATAATAATACAGGTGGGGAAGGGAAGGATCTTAAGAGAAGGAAATAGAGTGGCGATTTTGGGATATGGAACAATAGTACAAAGTTGCATGGCGGCCGCCGAGGTGCTTCAACAGTACGGCATCGAAATAACGGTGGCGGATGCTCGATTTTGCAAGCCGCTCGACGGAGAATTGGTGAAGCAATTGGCAAGACAACATGAGATACTCCTCACTGTTGAAGAAGGATCTGTTGGAGGCTTTAGCTCTCATGTTTCCCACTTTCTCGGATTAAATGGATTGCTTGATGGGAAACTCAAGGTATTCAACAAACAAAAACAAAACATCTTTAATTTATAACAAGTGACAAAATTAGTTGTTATTAGACATCATCCGTTCCATCTTAAAACCAATTGGTTATAGGAGAAGTAGTCCATGTATGTTATATTGTGAGTGAGTTCCTTCATCTTTCCGATGTGGGATCCTCAAAAATTGTCATCGACACCATTTTTATAGTCTATATAGTCTGTTATTAGTAAAAATATGTTATATTTGAAAATAATTTTAGATTGGGCTAGATTTAGTATTAATTTGTGTTAGATTATGGTATGATGATGATTAGTTATGTGCAGTGGAGGGCAATGGTACTTCCTGATAGATACATCGAGCATGGATTACAGACGGGCCAAATCCAAGAAGCAGGGCTGAGTTGGAAGGATATAGCAGGCACTGTTTTATCACTTGTAGGAAAAGCCAAAGATAGCTTTCAACTCCTAAATTTATAGATAATATATATATATATATATATATATTATATTGTTCAACAATAATAATTAAATAGCGCCTTAGCTTGTTGATCGATTTGATTGGTTGTACTTGTAGTTGCTTTAATTTGTGTATATATAAATAAATAAAAATTTGTTTAGTAATATATTGCAAAAGTCTCAATTTACAAAGATAGAGGTTGTGTATTACTTGTAAGTTTGAAGAAAAAAAAAAATCTATGTTTTGTGTTTTTCAAGTTGGCTACGATTTCATAAATAACTTTTAAAATAAATCATATAAATTTGTTCTCCAAATTTATATATAAGTCAAAATAGTTGATACAATGTAAATGAATTCAAGTTGTTGTGGATAAAAATTGACATATAAAAATGATCGGACCAGAAGTTGGTTTCACTAAACTAGAGCCCTCCGAAAGAGAAATTCATCTCCCTCGGTCAGTCTTGGGCCTAACTAAACCCATGAAAGACCCATAAAAGAATCAACCCAAAAGGTTGAGGTCAAAACCGACCTCCAAGAAGATCCCTAAGCTTACAGTCTCAATCAGTGGCCCTGAACTAGACTTCTATGGGCCCAAAAGCCCATTAAAACGTGGTTAGTCTTGTCAAGGCCGACCCACCTACACATGATCAATTCGTCTCTCCTTAGGTTTGATCTAATAAGAGGAAAAATGAAAGACAACTAGAAATCACTATAAATATCATCTCACACCAAAGAGAAAGTAAATTCATTCTGGTGTACAAAGTCCCTAAAAGCTTGCTACTTGTCTATATTGACTTAAGCATTGGAGCCACTATGGCATGCACCACATCAAAATTTCTAATCTCTACCACACATCAAAATTTCTAATCTCTTTCGCATCCAACAATCAACAAATTCATAGTTAAAGCTACGTGAAAGTTTGACATTCTCTATCTCGGATTTTGGCATCGACACTACTTAATACAAAAGAATATGGTGAAAATATATATTTTTTAAAAATAAAATTAAAAATTATGGTCAATATATATGTTATTACATTTTAATTTTTGAATAATAATACATGACCATGATAAGCATCGAATTTCTAATACAGTACCAATTGCTATCGAGGAATGTCCTTTAATTCATACAAAAATCAAATATCTCACCCTCAATGAAGATAAACTATTTAATTTTAGTATCCGGCCAAGGAGTTATTTGCCAAGGAGTTGGGACTAGGAGAAGTTAACTCTCCGTTTGGTCCACGGAATTGTTGAACTCGGATAACAAATATAACTCTCCAGACTTTTATAGTAATTATTATTGAACTTCTCAAACTTCTACAACAATTACAAGTCTATCCCATTTTTCGAGGCAACACACATTTCCTTGTCTTCCTCTCTCTTCCTCCCACAATATTTTTAATTATTTAAAAAAAAACGTAATTTAAACGAAAGGTGTAAAATGACTAAAAATGTCATTCAACCTATTTTTATTATCTTAAATATAAATTAGGTTCTTCAATCAAAATTGATACTTAAACCAAATTCAAAATGTAGTATTTTTACCATAGAGATAAATAAAAACATCAGCTTATTTGGATCCGTTTAAATTAATGGATTAAAATCTTTCAAATTCACATATAATATTTAACCCAATATTGTACGACTTTCTTTTATTTCAAAACTATCCAAATAAAATGAATAATTAATGTGAATGATATTGAAACAAGAAGTATTCTGGTCAAAATTATTTTTGTTATCTTCAAAAAAAAAAATTGTGAAGTATATATAAAATAAAAAGCAAAAATCACATTCTTAAAATTCATTGAAAGAAGTCTTTAACAATGAAAATATGAAAAATTATAGAAAAAAGTACAAAAAAAAAAAATAGGGAAATTGTAATAGATGTCAATTTAGAATAAGGTAATTAAAAATATAGCATGTTTTTAAAAATTTTGCGGATATGGCAAATTCTATCGCTGATATCTTATGGCTGATAGAAGTCTATCGCTGATCACCTCAGCTTTTTATAGATTTTTGTCAGTGATAATAGTCTATCAGTGATAATAGTCTATCACTGATAATAGTCTATCACTGATAGAAGTCTATCAGTGATATGATAAAGTCTATCAGTGATAGAAACGCATTTTTTTGCCATATTTGCAAAACATTTTAAAGTTTGCTAAATTTGCAATTTGGGCCTGATTGCTATTTGTGCAACCAGCCCAAAAAAATAGCTAAAATAAACCAACATTGTTGAGATGCTGATTTACGATTTACGGGTGGAGTGAATTCAGATGGAATGACAAGCTATGGTAAAGGCAGATGTGTTTGACAATCTTATAATTCATAAAAATAAAATGAGTCCTAACAAAATATATATATATATATATATATATAATCCATGTGAAAAAATAATGTAAAGTATTGTGTTCAAAATTATTTTTGTTGTCTTAAAAAAAAAATTCAAATTTTTTTTTGTCAATGATAGATAAAATAAAAATAAAATATTTCATTTCTAGAATTTATTGGAATTGAAAGAAAAATCATTAATAAGAAAATTTTGAAAGTTTGTAGAAAAAGATTGTGCACAAGAAAACAACTAAAATAAATTCAGACTTCAGAACTTCACGTTCAACAACTCAGTATCTCAAACACACCACAAACTTCAGAACTCTTAGACTAAACAACTCCCTACCCCAAACATACATATTTCAGAACTTCTCAAACTAAACAACTTCAACTCCCTCAACTCCTTGAGCGAAACGCCCCCTTGAAAAACGGGCATATCTAGTAGTCTCATCAAATTAATAAGGACTTATTTAGTACATAGTTCAAATTCAATTTTATTATTTCAGATTTATCGAGTCTACAATCAATATACAATTGATATAAGATTGGGATGCAATCTGAATTATGTTTTCTAAAATTATTTACGGATGGTGTGATCTAGTGTATTTAGATTTTATATTTTAAAGGGTAGAATTACTTTTAAAAGGATAAACACTTTAATAAATATGTTTTTTTTTTCTTTTCAAATGAATAAATATAATATTTCAGGTTATAAACTCAATTCATTTTTGTTAAATTTAAATAGGCATAATATGATATATTATAAATTATATGCAAAATGTACTTTTGGTCCCCAGATTTGAGTTAGATGTTTATTTGGTCTCAGGAGTTTCAAAAGATACACTTTAACCCCTCATGTTTACTAAATGATTCTAAATGATCTCTAACTTAACTTTAACCTAACGGAATGTTGACTGAACCGTTAAGTGATGATGTGGATGAGATTAGAAGCTTATTGCATTTGATTACATGGCAATTAAATTTAAATAACAACCCCATTTTATATTCACAAAACCTTTCTTCCTCCCAACTCTTATGTGCCCTAGAAAATCAATTTGAAATTTCGATTCCTCGTCATCAATGTTCACTGAAATCGATTACATTTTTTTCTTTGAATTTCACCAAAATTTCTTTTATTCTTCCTCTCCATGTAAACATAGTAGCAACTCTCTCCCTACTAATCTTTTGGTATTTTTCAGTGCGGTGTTTGAACTTATTATTTAAATTTAATTGTCATGTAATCAAATGCAATAAGCTTTTAATCTCATCCATGTCATCTCTTAACGGTTGACTCAGCATTCCGTTAAATTAGGGATCATTTAGAATCATTTACTAAATTTGAGGGGCTAAATTGTATCTTTTGAAACTTCAGAGACCAAATAGACATTTAACTCAAACTTGGGAGACCAAAAATGCATTTTGCCCTAATTTATATTGACCATAATATTTAGTCGGTAACACACATTTTGGAGGATTAGTTGAATTGAGATCCAATTTTTAAATATGCTAACCAACACATGTCTAAAAACATGAAATACAAACTTTATTTTCATTGAATCTGGTTTTTAAATTTCTTTTTTCGTATCACCATTCACCAACCAAACAAATTCTAATTTGAAAAAGGAGAAGGGGACATTTCTAATAAAAAGAGAGCATTATCCATGTTTTTTATAACTCTACTAATATTTTGTTAAAATATTTAGAAATAACTTTCTAATGTAACATAAATTTTTTTTTTAAATTTTTTTTTTAAGAAGCACGAAAAGACAGAAAAAATAGAACAAAACTAAAGTTAAGCAATTAAAATGTCCTAGAGGACACTTGTTGACACTCATATTTGGGGAAGGACTTCGATTTATATCTCAAAGTATTTTGAGATTCTCGCGTATCACCAAATTAAATCATTTGTGGTCTGTTGCAGATCCAATTAATAAAAGAGAAACCTTGAGTTCAGTCTCCTCTTTGAAGGGAAGGGAGATCATGGACAAAAACCTGAATTTCGTTCATAAACTCGATTTTTCTTATTTAAAAGCCTCCAAAAAATCAATAAGTCTGTTTCGACCAAATAGGGTGAATGCCAATCTTTATGGCCTTTGAATTCCCCTCTAATAGAGTCATTGTCTGTAATGTTTCTCTCATAGAGAGGTAGGATTTCATCGCAAACATTGTCTCTCCTTTAAAGTTTTTGACAATTGCACCTAGCCCCACGTTAGAGCTTGTGATTGTTGCATCGAGGTTTAGTTATAGCCTCCCAAAAGAAGAGGCATTCACCCGGAGAAACTGAGATGCGGTTATCAGTTGTATGCACGATAGTTCTAACACCAACCGTGGGATCGGTGTGGGCTAAGTGGTAGTCATAACACTTCTGTCTTCAAGACTGATGGCTGCTCCATCTGAGACTCCTCATTTCTAATTGTCATCCAGCTCTTCTAACAAGTTTGTCGATCAAGCAACAGGGTCCAAAGCTATGAGTTTTTTTTTATAATAATAATTAAAAAAATAAAAATATAATTGTAGATCACAAAAAGTAATTTAAGAAAATGTGGATTGAAGACGAGAATACCCTTGATGAGTAGATCTGGGAGGTTATTTGTAGGAGTAAATTTGGAGTTTTTGGCATGGGCACAGAGAAAGCGACGAAAGAGACGTGGACAGCCACTTTGTAGGTTGGTCCATTACTTTTTCTCTCTTAATTACTAACCTTATCTACTTTCCAACTCTCAGTATTAACATTATTCAAAATTAAAAAGTAGGTGAGAAGATAAGATATAAATTAAAGGAAAAATGATTAGAAGGGTAAGTGGAACTAAAGGAATGATTAGAGGGGTAAGTTGAGGTAAACGACCAAGCAATTTTAATGTGATCCTCGGTTACCTAAAAATTATTTAATGAGACCACCACAATAATAGATGCAAATTTAAAATTTTGCACAATAAAATAACTACCGAATATAAATTTATTTTCTTATCTTTTGCAAAAGTAATATATTACTAAAGTAAAATGACGACGTCGCGTTCCGAGCCAACAAGTCACCAAAAAACAAAAACCCCAAAATGAGAAATACAAAAGAAACAAAGTGTTACGGGCTACATCAGCATGAGGTCAACACCTGGCATCACAGCCCACCTCATCAAGAGGTCGAGGTCCTGACGTCATCAAGAGACATCCCAGTGACTTGGGACCGACCCCTAGGACCCATTGGGATACGAGCCTCCAGACCACTTGGAGATCCGCTGTTGTCACGTCGCCTCTCGATCAGAGTGAGGAATATCCAATGGGACGTTCCTATCTCACTTGACGCGACATCGGTACAACATCGCTCCCAATCCACTCGATATTAGGGGATCGACGACCGTCATCATGAGAAAGAGTACGGACTGGCGCTGACCGTCCACACCTCCTCACCCGATTCGAGGATCCTCATGATGACGATTAGTACGGACCGACTACGATCGTCCACACTACGCTGCCTATAAATACCTCTAAGAGAATCTTCATTAGGTATGTGATTTTTATCCAACACAGTATACTCCAACTTACGCACAGAGCTCTCTCTAACTTAAGCATCGAAGTTCAGTGGGGTCAGCCCCACACTGATGCAAGTTATTCTCTCTCTTTCATGTGCAGGTCGATTTCAGATACAACGGCGGTAAGACTCGCCGAAAAGGAAGTTCGGATTCTTGCGCCAACCCAAAGTACAAAGTTTAACAATGAGCACTAGAACTACAACTCAACTTGAACACTTAACCAAGGCATTAAGATCGACATCGAAAAGGTAATGCAATATAGAATTGGCTCGATGTAAGACCATAGTTTGATTCAAGGTTGTTAGGAGTACCAAAGCAAGAGGTTCCACAATGAGACACAACTTATAGATAAAATGTAAAATTATTAGCTACATTGTGTAGTCTAATCATTTTACATGAGTAAAGCGAGGGTGAGAGCGATGGAAATAGGAAAGAGAAGTGAGGGAAATGCCCCGTAACGTAAGTCCAAGGAGAGATATGGTGCGTATCAATAAACGCGACGCGGTTTGGTGACCCCGTTGGTCTGCCACACCCGGCACGCTGACGGCGACTGTATTCTTATTTGAGACCACAAACTCCCATGCAATAGCCGCGAGGGGCAATCTGGTCCAACTAAATTTACACGCAATGGATGATCTCATTTTCATCCAGACCTGACTTGACCCGACAACCCAACCCCAACCCGTTTGTTAGTTATTTGCCTTCTCCTCCCATTGGATCTTGCCACCCTTTTCTTCTCTCCTGGCCATTGGTCAACGCCAACTATATTTCATTTTTAATTTTAATTCAATTTTGATTATAAACATATTAATAAAATGTGTCGTTTAGTGACATAGTTTTGGTACATTTTTTGTTCTACGTACTTTTACGTACATGCTTAACATGCATTTGAGTTAAAAACATATTGTAAAGCTTTTTCATTTAACATTTTTAAATGACTTTTACTTTATTTTAAAATAGGAAAATTGTAACAAATGTCAATTTAGAGTAAAATAAATAAAAATATAGCATTTTTTTTAAAAAAATTAATTACGGATATGACAATTTTTATAGTGTATCAGTGATAGTCATATATCAGCGATAGAGTCTATCGGTGATAGTCACTGATTTTTTTGTCATATTTACAAAATGTTTTAAATTTTGTTAAATTTGCAATTATTTTGGGTCTGATTGTTGTTTGTGCAACCAACCCTTTTGAGCCCAATTTAAAAACAATT
The DNA here is from genome assembly GCA_028017165.1 of Herpetospermum pedunculosum. Classification (NCBI taxonomy): domain Eukaryota; kingdom Viridiplantae; phylum Streptophyta; class Magnoliopsida; order Cucurbitales; family Cucurbitaceae; genus Herpetospermum; species Herpetospermum pedunculosum. The sequence goes on from CM051530.1 coordinate 4,738,711, forward strand.
TTGTGTGGAGTTAAATTCAAAACATACAATATCTTATCATTATAAAAAAATAGAAATATAAAATAGATTAAGAGGTGTGTTTACGTAGATGTTGGCATATACATTAGATTTTTTTTTTTTGCATATGCAATTGACAATGTAGTGGAAATATGCTTAAAACATTCATTCAGTATGAAGTCAAACCGAGCATAGCTCAATTGACATAAGGTTGTGTCCTTAACCAAGAGGTCATATAATTAAAATACTGTTGCAAAAAAAAAACATTCCGTATGAAATAAATTATCATCTAATATTCAATCTTTTTTTTATCCAAGTAACTAGTTACATAAAACTAAATTAAAACTTTCAATGATATATTTTGTTTATTAGGTTAGATTAAATATTCAATAATCTTAATGTAGTGAATTTAATATTAATTGAATGCCCCAAAATATACTTGATATAGGAGGAAATGTCCTTATTATGTATATTTTGACAACAAAGAATTAAGATGAAAGAGATTCTTTTTATTGAACATTAATTTCTCCTACAAATAAATGGCTGGGTCTAATGGTTGGGGGGGAAACAAGTAGGGAAGCAGCTTCTTTGGCCTAACTACATTACACATTTTTTGTTAATTGAGAATTTTTCATATGATAAAGGATTAATTATGAAAATAAATATTACCTTATTTGTATGCTTTACAAATATGTTAGGTTAAAGTTGGCGTGGTTGCAAATTTAAACTTATATAACTTACATTGTATTTAGATATGAAAAGATAGTGGAATCTGCGGTTTCCATTAACTCTTATTTATGTTCTACAAATTTTGCAAAAATTCAATGAATTTTCTCGATCTCCAGGACCTAACCTAGTGTTGTCTGTCCTTGTCAAGCCTATTTCCTTAAATGTAAATTACATTTTTTATTCAACTTTCGACTTTAATCTATGTTTAATTATTTCAATATTTTTGCCAACAACAGTATAGCTCAACGGCATGATGTATTGCCTAGTGACTATGAAGTCCTAGGTTCAATCCCCCACCCCAACATGTTGTCAAAAAAAAAAAAAAAAAATTATTTCAATATTTTTTAATGATCAATTTTCACCTTTAAACTTTTCAAATTGTTTTAACTTTGATTTAAACTTTTAATTTTATCATATTTGCGAACTAAGATTATAAATTGTTTATAATCTTAACTTTAAACTTTAAAAAATTGTTACAAATTCTACCGATAAATTTTTATTTGAAATTCGTTAAAAAATTATACTTTCACATATTTTCAATGAGTTATAAAACATATATATGGTACAAAATTAATAACAATTTAAAAAGAAGAAAGAATATTGGCGCTAAACTAATTTTGTTAATTTTTTTTTTTTGACAACATGCGGAGTGGGAGTCGAACATCTAACCTCTTGGCCAATAATTCATACATTATGTACGTATTTTGGAGTGTGAAATTCAAAATACCTCAATTTTTTTTTTCGGACAACACAACAGTACTATCGGGATCCCTCATAATTTTTTTTTTCCAGACAGCACAACAATAATGTCTTCCTTCCTCAAATCCACAACAGAGGCTAAAAAAATAATACATGTTGAATCTGTGTTGTGCGACGTAGCTCTTCTTGATCTCGAGGAGCCTATGTTCGTGGCACGTGCTGTGCTATTGAGGTGGCGTTGTACAACAAGCTCTCAACATCGACGATTCCTTCACCTCTGAAGAACGAGTGACGCTTCAAATCTCGACGAAATCAACATTGAAACCTTCGAAATTTGGACCACGAACGTGTACAGGGCATAAATCTTCATATCTGGAACGCCGACGAACTCGTGGGATGAACGAAAAACCATATCTGAACCTGACTAACTTCCAAATCTATGTGATTCCTACGTGCGGTTGGAAACGTGTCGGAGCAGCAGCTACCCTGCGACGATGGTTGTTGTTCATGAATCTGCAAAAGGACTTCAGATCTGGACATAATGCGTGTGACAGACCTTCAGATTTGGATTTTTGTTTTCAACTTCTTCTCTAGAGAAAAATAGGGACAAGGTAATAGAAACTGAGGAAAAAACGACAGAAGAAAAACGGGGAGGTTCAAATTTGGGCCACCGCCGCTCTAGATTTTTTTTTTTTTTTTTTTTTTTGAGTTACTTAGATCTTTGCTCTAATACCATAACAAATAATTATTTTCTCTCCCTTTATCATTTAGAATAGGTTGAATATATATAAAAGAGAGTTTCTAAATCTAATTTCATATTAAATATGGAATAAGATAAAATACATAAATATAAAGGGTTTGTTGCACAAACAACAATCAAACCCAAAATAATTGCAAATTTAACAAAGTTTAAAACCTTTTGCAAATATGGGAAAAAATCAGTGGCTATCACTGATAGACTTTAAGACTACTACGGATAGACTTTAGAACTATTACGGATAGACTTCTATCCGTGATAGACTTCTATTAGACTATTATGACTGACAAAATTCTATAAAAAAGACTACTATCAGTGATAGACTTCTATCAGCGATAAACTTCTATCCGCGATAGACCATAGTATCAGTGATAGAAATTGTCATATCCGCAATTTTTTAAAAAAATTGCTATATATTTAACTATTTTACTCTAAATTGATATTTGTTACAATTTTTTCTAAATATAAATATATATTTTACTAAGACAATAATTTCTAAGTTGAATATATAAAAGACATAAATATAATTTGGCTCTAATATCACTACAAATTCGTGCTTTTTTTATTGTTTTTTTTTTCCCCTAAATATAAATATATATTTTACTAAGACAATAATTTCTAAATTGAATATATAAAAGACATAAATATAATTTGGCTCTAATATCACTACAAATTCGTGCTTTTTTTATTGTTTTTTTTTTATCATTTAGAATAAATTGAATATATACAACTGAATTGGTAATCCTAATTTCCACACTTAATATATTTAACTAAGATACAAGTGATTTTTTTTTTTCAGGGGTCAAATTCAAAGTCTTAAGTCTCACACGGGTTATAGATCCAAATCGAGAATCTTAAAAAAATTCACTTAATATAGCATAACTTATAATAATCTTATTAGCTCAAAAGAACCTTACAATCTTTAATTCTTTGTGTGGAAATGAATATTTTTTTTAGAAAAATTATAAAGGTTAGCAAAATAAATGAAGTTAATTAAAAATTTAGCTACACTTTTTAGGGTTGGTAAATATAGCAAAATTTCTAAAAGTTAGATTTTTTTCGTTTTTTTATATTCCCAATTTATCCTTCTTAACATTTTTATTTGGTGTATCAGTTATACAACTGATTTAATATTTGGTGTCAATTGTATAATTTATTTACCTTTCTATTTGGTGTATCAATTATACAACTGATTTACCTTCTATTTGGTGTATCAGTAACACCTGATATACCTTATATTTGGTGTATAAGTTGTACGACTGATTTACCTTATATTTGGTATATCAATGACAATTGATTTACTTTATATTTAGATATTTAGTGTATCTCAGTTATATAACTGATTTACCTTATATTTGATAACCCTTATATTTGGGGTATCAATTATAAAATTGATTTAATTTATATTTGGTGTATCAGTTGTACGACTGATTTACCTTATATTTAGAGTATCAATGACAATTGATTTATCTTATATTTAGTGTATCAGTTATATAACTGATTCACCATATATTTGATAACTCTTATATTTGGTATATTAGTTATAAAACTGATTTAGTTTATATTTGGTGTATGACCTAATATTTGATAATCTTATATTTGGTGTATCAGTAATAAAACTGATTTACCTTATATTTGATGTATCAGTTGTACAATTGATTTACGGTGTATTAATTGTAAATCTGATTTACCTTATATGTGGTGTATCAGTTATACGATTGATTTACCTTCTATTTGGTGTATCAGTTGTACGACTGATTTACCTTATATTTGGAGTATCAATGACAATTGATTTATCTTATATTTAGTGTATCAGTTATATAACTGATTCACCATATATTTGATAACTCTTATATTTGGTATATTAGTTATAAAACTGATTTAGTTTATATTTGGTGTATGACCTAATATTTGATAATCTTATATTTGGTGTATCAGTAATAAAACTGATTTACCTTATATTTGATGTATCAGTTGTACAATTGATTTACGGTGTATTAATTGTAAATCTGATTTACCTTATATGTGGTGTATCAGTTATACGATTGATTTACCTTCTATTTAGTGTATCAGTGACACCTGATATACCTTATATTTGGTGTATCCGTTGTACAGCTGATTTACGTTAGATTTATTTGGTGTATCCGTTGTAAACTGATTTACGTTAGATTTGGTGTATCAGTTGTCCAACTGATTTACCTTAGGTGTCTTAGTTGTAGATCTGATTTCCTTCTATTGGGTGTATCAGTTATACAACTGATTTACCTTCTATTTGGTGTATCAGTGACATTGATATACCTTATATTTTGTACATCAGTTGTACAACCGATTTACCTTATATTTGGTATATAGTTGTACAACTGATTTACCTTACATTTGGTGTATCAATGACACATGATATACCTTATATTTGGTGTATCAATTGTATAACTAATTTACATTAGATTTGGTGTTTCAGTTGTAAAACTGATTTACCTTATATTTGGTGTATCAATTGTACATCTGATTTACCTTCTATTGGATGTATCTGCAGTTATACAACTGATTTACCTTCTATTCAGTGTATCAGTGACACACTTTATATACTTTATATTTTGTGTATCAGTTGTACAACTAATTTACCTTATATTTGGTATATCAGTTGTACAACTGATTTACCTTCTATTTGGTGTATCAGTTGTACAACTGATTTACCTTCTATTCGGTGTATCAGTGACACTTGATATACCTTATATTTAGTGTATTAGTTGTACAACTGATAAACTTTAGACTTGGTGTATCAGTTATACAACTCATTCACCTTATATGTGTTGTATAAATTAAGTGGAAAGTTAGATAGTTTATCATCCAAATAATCAAGAGCTACGGATGGATATCATGTTGTAATCTAAATTATCAAGATGATGTAATAAGTGAAAAAGGGAAACAACAAACAGTAATTGGACTTCACCTTCATTCAATTTCTAGACAAATAGTAAATTAAAACAAGAGTGATACATCCAAAAAAAAGTGAAAAACAAACAGTAATCAGGCTTCACCTTCGTTTAAAAACAAGAGTGAATCTAAAGTAGAGGTAATTTCAAAGAATTGTTACCTTATACTTGGTGAGTAGAACGCAACAACAAGAGTGAATGAATCGACGTTGAAGAGAGAGGAAAATCGCAATGATAAGAGAAATCTTAAAGGTTTCCGTAAAGTTACTTTTAGGTTTAACGCATGATTATACAAGTTGATTACTTTGAGAGAGAGGGTATTTTTGACATTTCCTTTATAAACGGGCTTCAATTTTTTCATTTCGGTTGAGCTTAAATATTTTGAATGTAAAAAGAATGGAAAAGTATATCAGATGTGTATCAGCAGAGGTGTATCAACATGCAATCATTTAAGTTAGTGATTAACATTTGATTACTTTGAAGTGTTAGGGGAGGGTACTTTTGACTTTTCAACTTTTCAACACGCGCGATTACCCTGATTTTTTGCTATATATGCAAAGACTAAACATAGTTGCTACAAATGCAATTAGCCTAATTGTTTTTGCTACTTTTGTAACTCCACCGTTTGGTAGAGAATTTAAATTTTGTTTTATGTTTTCAAATTTATTAAGTATAAGCGAATATGCATATTTGATATTGAATTTCTAATATTTTAAAATGAGAAAAGAAAAGAACAAGTCGTTTAAGTTGGATGTGCAAACTTCAAAGGAAATCAATGGAAAGAGCATAAAAAACCTTGTTTAGCCAAACCGAGCATAACTCAATTGGCATAAGGTTGTGCCCGTGACTAAGAAGTTATAGGTTCAATCCTCGCATTTATTAAAATACTGTTGCAAAAAAAAAAAACTGGTTTATTTTTAAGCATAAAATTACAAATCATTTATTTTAAAAAAAGACAAACTTATTTCTTCTAAACCATAAATTTTATATACAATTGAATTTCTAAATTATTTCATTACAATTATTAAAAAAAAAAGAAAAAAATATAAAAAAAAAAAGGTAAAAATACTATTTTAGTAAGGACATTGTATCTATTTTAGTTATGCTTCCAAATATCTAAATTTAGTTGATATATTTTTAATAAATCTAAAAATTAGTCTCTATATTAGTTTATGGTTAATTTTTTTTTTTTTTTTTTTTTTTTTTAAAATAGCATCTATATATTTTCTTGATATAAATTTTAGAAACATAATGTTGTTTTCTTGAATGGAAGTTTCAGAGTGAATGGCACAAACGTTTCTATTTCAGTGGATATGCTTCCAAATATCTAAATTTAGTCGGTATATTTTTAATAAATGTGAAAATTAGTTTCTATATTAGTTTATGGTTAATTTTTTATTTTTAAAAAATAGCATCTATATACTTTTCTTATATAAATTTTGAAAACATAATGTCTTTTTCTTGAATGAAAGTTTTCATGGTCGATGACACATTTTTATGTCAATTAAGCTATGTTCGATTTGACAATAAAAATTATTATTATTATTTTGTTAAGTTAGATAAAAGAATAATTGTAATAGGTGACAAAATTGGTTATCATATTTACAAATATGACAAATCTTAAGAACAACGAAAAAAAAATTATTTTAGAAACTCGCCCACCGTGGGGCTTGAGTACAAGGTTAAGAGTCTTGCGCTCTACCAACTGAGCTAGACGAGCACACATTTATCACTGCCAAAATAGGATATTCTATTTGCATGTTCTTAGCGGTGCAAGTTCAACATCGATATGCCGTTTTACTTTATATATATATATATATATATTCTATATTTTAATTTGATGAAATAAACCTCACCCATAAAATTAAAAGCTTATTCATCTTCACATGAATTAGTCTATAGTAACTTACTCCGACTTAAAATTGTATCGTTATAAAAAATTAATCTATTATTTAGTCAACGTGAAACTTTAATCGCATTCTCAATTATCAAATTGACAAACTTATAAAAACTACTACTTTTAAATGCATACATATCATTACTAAAAAAAAAAAAAAAAAAAAAATCACTAAATTGGAACTTTTGAGAAACTAGAAACTAAATTAAAGAAATATTGACATCATAAAAAGTATATTTAGGTTTGTTTTTTAAAAAAGCAAAAAATGGAGAGAGGAGAACCGGACCAGGCAGTAGGTATTGGGAAGACCGGGTTCCCTTGGTCGCCCGCTGCTTAGATACTAGATAGAAACCAAAACCACTAACTACTTTTTTCTGACTTTCCATGTACCGAAGAGCCAACAATGTTCTTGTGGCGGGTCCCACCTCCTCCAGTCACCCTCCAATTTTTTTTTTTTTTTTTTTATTATTTTTCGAGCAGATTATTTTGACTTAATTATTGTACGATTCTCTAAAATATCAATTCTGCCCTTTCCATCGCTTGGGTTTCCGAGCCTTTTATATTCATATCCAACTCGTTTCGACTTTTCGCGTCAATTAATTTATGCATGTTTTCTTTTTCTTCTTAATTAGATACTAATTGCCTGATAGTGTCGACATTACTACAGTTGTCTTCTACATCCGCGAAGCTCTGGACTTGAAGGACGCTGTTGGGGTGATCTCTTTCACCCATTCGCCTCGTATGACCAATGTTATGGCTCATCAATTAGCCTATAATGCGATGGAGGCTAATTTTTCGACTCAGTGGGAGGATCCTGTTCCCTCGAGTTTTCTCTTGTTTTTAGCTTCTGGTAGCCCATGGGGCTTTGTTGCTGTTTCTGTTTAATCTGTTATTTGTTTTCTCAAAAAAAAAAAAAAATACTTATTGCCTGCTAACTGCTGGTAATTCAAATTTAAAATAAACCAAACAAATAATTAGACAGTACACCTCATAGACCGACCAAAAAGTTTGGATCTACATTAACCTTAATTCCCATGATTAATTAAATATTTGAAAAATATGTTTTTTATTCTTAATTGAGTTTCAACCTCTTTCCAAAAATAGTCTCCGACTCTTTTATGGTACTACTTCTTTTACAAACACATTTGTCGGTAGAAGTAGTCGTGTCACAGGACTAGCTGATGAGTGACCTCATCTGATAGTCAACAACATTGCATTTGGTAACCGTTCTAGTCTGATCGGCTCGATGGACCAATTTCCAAGAGAGTAGCTGATGAGTGACCTCATTTGATAGTCGACATCACTTCATTTGGTAATCGTTCTAGTCTGATCGGCTCGATGGACCAATTTCAAGGTGTGGATTTTTCTTTGAAGGGTCAACCCTGAAGGAGTTAGGGGTCACCTAGCCGAAGAGTTGGTCATCTGGTCAAGGTGTAGTCAATAGGGTGTGGACATGATGGGCCCAATTCCACCAACTAATTTCACCCATAACAATGTTAATTTTCATATGAAAATTAAATTAATCAATAGAATCGTATCAATTATGCTTTTAAATTAAACATAACACTAAAACATGAAAAATATATAATAAATTGTCCAACAAGCACAAATATTTATATTTGAGTGTTTTTTTTTTTGTAAAAGTATTTAATTAATGCGAAGATTGAACCTCTGACTTCTTAGTCAATCACATAATCTTATGTCAATTGAGCTGCTCAGTTTGATAATTATATTTAATTGTTGATAAGATCATTTACACTTTGAAAATGACATTAAAATGGGAGTTAGATAATACAACCAAACCGAGCCATATTTTTCATGATTATGATAGATAGCTTTCTAAATAATTTAAAAAAAAAAAAAAATCTAATCTATTTAGCCAAATGTGTCGTTTTAATAAAGTTTCATATGAGATATGGATGTTTTTAATGTTTTTAATGAATCTTCATCATCAAACACATTCTAAGGTTTCATGCCTATTACGATTCTTCTTCTAATAAGAAATTTTGTTATCGGTAAAAGCTAACTCAAGGAAAGTTCACTCCAGCTCTTGATATGAGCATGTCGAGTCCACTGAAAGAAGACAATAGACTAATTAATCAAGCTGATCGAGACAGTTCATCACACAATAATAGTGAAATCGACCCTAAACAAGGAAAAAGACGAAACTGCTGGCCAGCGAAAAACTCGTTAACAACCGCCTATCTGCCCGTTACAGCTGCCCGAAATCTCGCGGACGACCGCTTTTATTTCTCCTAGTATACGCCGGTCAATTTCTCAAAATTTCGAAATTAATGTACGGAGTCGGAACGACGACCAATATATCCATAAACACTACAAATATGAAATCATATCCTTCGTAATGGGGTATGCAAAAATACATATGTTTAACTCCTGATCTTATGCTCAACTTTCAACATCTCTTACCTTGACTTAAGGATCAGAGTGTGTCTGGTCCAACTCCACACTGGTGCAAGTTAATCTCTCTTTGCATGTAAGATCCAGATCAAGCTGCTACATATCTCATTCGAAGTTCGACTTAAGAATGGTTCAAAATCTTGCATCAACAAATCTTATTTTCGAACTCCTCCTAAGATTTCATGCCTATTCACATAGCCTAATTCCTCCCGACTATTATTTCCATGGTGATCACTCAAATTTATTAATTTGTATCAAATTTGTATTATTTTCTGTTACATCACATTTTCTTCCTACTTAATTCTTAGATTTGTTCGGAAAACACCACATCAATCTTGATTAAACCGTTTGAATAATCTTTTGTTGTTATACAAACCCATTAAATATTAAAATTAAGGGAAAATTACAAAAAATTAAGGAAAAAAAAAAAAAAAAAACTTAGAAATTAGTGCAAGTTTGCAATTGAGCTCGAAGGTCTGTTTGCATTTAACTTTTTATTTTTGACAATTAGGCTTGGTTTCCTAACTTTTTTTTTAGAATGTTCTCCATCTTTTTCCAGTCAACATTTGAATTTTTAATTAAATTTTAAAAATCAAAACAAATTTTTAGAAACTATTTATTTTAGTTTTCAAACTTTTACTTAGATTTAACAAAGGAATCCATAGGTAGAAGTAATATTTATAAGGTTAATTTTCAAAAATCAAATGATTATCAAACGGGACTTTATATTTTTTATATCAATTTTTTAGTTTTCTTAAATCGAGATGTGGTAGCTCCACATCAATTTAAAATTTTATCGACTTTTCAATTGTTGTAGACTTAAAAAAAAGTGGGCTAAGCGGTAATAATTGGATGGTTTGATTATAATAATTTTATAATTTGTGCATTTTTCGATATAATAATTCTCAATTGGAAAATTTTGTAAATTTAAGATGATAATTGATTAAATTGAAACTTGAAAGTTAGTTTGAGATTATAATTGTAACCAGAGAAATTACCCGATGTCAATTTAAGGTAAAATAATTGTAAATATAATACATTTTTAAAAAGATTTACAACCGTTGTAACAATCCCATAAATAATTTTCTCAAATTCCTCTCAAATTTAAAACCTTACTTCAAGTGATATACAATTCAAATGTTTGAGTATATAATGAAGACAAAATAAAAAGAGAAATTGTAACAGATGTCAATTTAGAGTAAAATAATTAAAAATATATTACTTTTTAAAAAAATTGCAGATATGACAATTTCTATTACTGATAGTATGGTCTATCGTTGATAAAAGTTTATCGCTGATTGTAGTATTTTTTTATAAAATTTTGTCAGTGATAATAGTCTACTAGTGATAGAAGTCTATCAGTAATAGTCATAAAGTCTATTAGTGATAGCCACTAATTTTTTGCCATATTTGCAAAAGATTTTAAATTTTGCTAAACTTGCAATTTTTTTGAGCCGGATGACTGTTTGTGCAACCAACCCAATAAAAAATATGTTTTATAATTAATTTAATTTAATTTAATAATTAAATTAAATATCTATATCTATATATATATATATAAAATTATTTCTTATATAATCATCTAACACAAAATAATAATAAATTTAATATATAATTTAAAAAATATTTACAAATATAACATAATTTAGAAATTTGTCATTTTTTTTACAACAGGTGGAGTTGGAGAATGAATAATCTCTTTGTCACTAATTTATACGGGAGAATTTCTAGTACATCCGTGGTATGGAAAATCTACATACCACTGCCTTTAAATGATTGCCACGTAGTGAGAGATAATTTAACTTAACTAACAATGGTTTGGCTGGGACCCACTCTTTTAAATACATTATTTTCTCCTACTAACAAAAATTAATAAATACATTATTTATTTAAATTCTCTCTCCTCGTTTTTTATTAATATATATATATATTTTTGACTCTTTACATTCTCAATTTTTTTTTTCTTTTTTAATATTATTCAACTTCTTCATTGATATTTAAAATATATTCAAAACTTTATTTTTCTTCATCTTCACCTTTTAGCTAATTTTTCAGGTTGATTTGGAGAAGGTTTATTTTCTATATCCATTTTTTTCATTTTTTTCTTTGTTTTTCACTTCCTTTCTAATATTTTCTTTATTTTTTATTTTTTTTTTAAATGTAGAAAATATTTGAATTACATTTGGATATCTATTGGAGCAAATATTTAACTATGTTGCGTTTTAATATTTGTTTTTTTTTCTTATGAAGTTTGATTATGTATATTTTTTTTTTTTTTTTTGTTATTTTGAGTAGAGTTATTGTTAATTTTAGGTTTAATTGTTAATTTTGTTGCCGAATCAATGGTTAGCTCGGAAGAACTACATATGAATGAGTTTTCTCCCTAATTGAACATATAGATTACACTTTTTGTTTTATATATTGTAAAGTTAATTATTATAATTCATGTAGGTGATATTGACTTAATTTCTATTGGAGTAGACAACACTATTGAAGTAGAAAATGAAGCAGAGATAGAGAAAACAGTAGTTGTACCTTTTAGAATACAAACCTCCTATGAATACCGATGAAAATATTTAAGAATTTGATAGATAAGAAAACTTAAAATAATAGTGAAATACTCTACCAAAAAAAAAATAGTAGAAGTGGTTAGAAATAAAAAGTTAGAAGCGAAATTATCTACCAAAAAGAGAGACAAAATATTAAAAAAGAAAAAAAAATATTAATATAAAACGAGGAGAGAGAATTTAAATAAATAATGTATTTGTTAAATTTTTTTAGTAGGAAAAAATAATGTGTTTAAAAGAGTGGGTCCCAGCTAAACCATCGTTAGTTAAGTTAAATTACCTCTCATCACACGTGTCAGTTATTTAAAGGCAGTGGTATGGAGATTTTCCATACCACGGATGTACTAGAAATTCTCCCAATTTATACAAACGCTACTTAAGCTATGCTTATATTGGGAATAGAAATCCGCCTTATAAACAAGCATCTAAAATTTATTGTCCCTGAGTGATGACCGTTTTTTTAAAAAAATTGTGACATTTATAAATTAATTATCCTATAACTTTTGTTTGGTTTTAAAAGAAAGAATATGTAAAAGAAGTATTATTGGAGGGAGATCTATTTGAATCTATATCGTTATTCGTAATCGTCCCCAACGCAACGCCAATGGCAGCGCCAACTCGAGCTTGTCGCTCGGCCGGGGTCACCGTCCTCCATTGAAATCGTAAAACTCTGTCCACTTTCACACGTGGGCCCTACGTCGGCACAGACACAGACACACGACAACTACTAATCCTTCTCATCAATCTTCTTACTGAAATAAATAATAATATTATTTAATGTGGCAGAGAGCTCTCCACGTGGCGGTATACTACTCGTCTGCCTCCAGATTTCCTTCCACCAACTAGTCAGCTAGATTATAGATATAGATTGCAGAAAACACCCCCCCCCCCTAATATATCACATAGCAGAGCTTTCTTTGCTTGGCGGGAGACAGCCATCGCCCATCGCCAATCGCCAACCATGGGAATTGATTGTCAAAGTGTTGTGAAGGGCTTCCGTGGCGGATGGGGCGTCGTCGCTAAGCCATGCGACTCCTGCAAGACTGGGGCTGCCGCTGTCTACTGTCGTCCGGACTCTGCTTTCCTCTGTCTCAACTGCGACGCCAAAATTCACTGCGCTAATAAGCTCTCCTCTCGCCACGAGCGTGTCTGGATGTGCGAGGTCTGCGAACAAGCTCCCGCCGTCGTCATGTGTAAGGCCGATGCTGCCGCTCTCTGTGTCACGTGCGATGACGATATTCACTCCGCTAACCCATTGGCTCGTCGCCACGAGCGTGTCCCTGTCCAGCCTTTTTTTGACACGGCTGAGTCTGTCGTCAAATCCTCTTCCGTTCTCAATTTCCTCGTGCCCACTGACCCCAACTGCGACGCCGCCCACGAGGAGGTGGAGGTTGCCTCCTGGCTTTTATCCAACCCGACTTTCAACTCTAAGCTCGTTGACAGCCCTGAAATCAAGCCCCCTGTTGATCATTTGTTCTTCACCGAAATGGATTCTTTTATTGATTTTGATTACCCAAATCCAGTCAACAACCACACCGCAATTCACGACAGCGTCGTCCCCGTTCAGACGAAGCCACTCTCTACGCCGGCGATCAATCATACCCATGCCCATACCCACTCCCCGGAAAATTTCTACGATATCGATTTTTGCAGATCCAAGCTCAATTCATTCGGATATCAACCTCAATCCCTCAGCCACAGTGTAATTAACCCAACCCCAAATCAAAATTTTCAGATTTAATCCCAAAATTTCATTGTGAATTAAACTAATTGAGTTGTAATTGTTTGGACTCTTCAGGTTTCGTCTTGCTCCCTAGACGTCGGAGTAGTTCCAGAAGGGAATTCGATGTCGGAAATATCGTACCCGTTGGGTCAACCGGCGAGTAGCGGTGCAGATTCGGGTTTAGTGATGTCGAACCAGGCGACTCAATTGTGCGGAATGGATCGGGAGGCGAGAGTGTTGAGGTACAGAGAGAAGAGGAAGAATCGGAAGTTTGAGAAGACGATCCGGTACGCTTCAAGAAAAGCTTATGCGGAAACCCGACCCAGAATCAAAGGCCGGTTCGCCAAACGGACCGATACGTTATCGGAGGTTGATGAATTCTATGGATCCGCTGCGTCGTCTGTGTTCTTGCCGGACGCCCAATACGGCGTCGTTCCAACGTTTTGACTTTTGACCATGACTGACTGAACCAAACCGAACCGAAGCGACGGAATCCAGTGCTGCGTAGATTTATAATTCTTAATTGTGCGCTTTTAATAAATGAACGGTAGATTATGGCGAATTATGTGTTTAATCAATGTAAAAAAAAAATTAGTGTCTGATGGGCATGTGGCGGGGTTTTAGCCGTTGATTTGCAGGAGCATGGGTGTCACGTGGACATCTCTTATCTCTCAACGTACAAGATCGTTTACGCTATCACAACTTTGCTTGTTTTTTTCACCCTCATCTCCTTGCGAATATAACAGATTTGCCCTTCTTCTCTCTCTCCCAAATCTTTTTCTCCATTCCTATTCGCCAGATTCAATTAACTACTTTTTTTTCTTTTTCTTTATTTTATCTCATCTACTTTTTTATATTATTATTTAATTTAACCTTTTCAACAAAATTTGACGAAAAAAATCAATATGCTTTTTCCCCCCCCCCCCAACAAAAAAATAAAATAAATTAATTAATTGGAGAAGGTACCAATAATTTATCAATTTTGAGTTTTTCGGTCTCTGGTGATTGATCCTGGTCCATTTTATTTTCATGTAGAACCTCCCTTATTTTGATATCTCCAACAACTTAGAACTAGACTTTGATTTTGCATCGTTTGGACCCAAGTTCAGAGGAGTCTAATCCGTTCATTGATTGTTCAAATATCTTGGTTGAGAGCCAAACTGAATTGGTTTTCTGGTGCTTGACATGAAGTTTTGTTATTTGCTTCGTCTGTGCCTTCCTTTGAGGCTCGTTGTTTCTTTTGTTTCTTTGTGCCTTAATATTGGGTTGTGAGATCCTTCTTTTTACTTTAGCAATATATTATCTTTGCAAAAAAAAATATACTTTCCTCCCAAAGTCATAAGTTGGAATATTTTTCATTTAACATGTGGTTAACTCAAAAAAAGAAAAGAAATTAAAGTCATATAACTTTATGAATTAAATTAACTATTAAAATGATTCATTGATCTAATAATTGAATTGTTGACTTAAGAATATAGTTTTATAGGTAGCGAGTGGCGATTGGTGGGACGGATGCAATTGATTAAACTATAGTTGAATATAAAATAGGGAGATTGTGCATAATAATTATTACGATAAATCGAATAACAAAAAACAAAATAAACGCAGAAGAAAGATCGACAAATTTACGTGGTTCACTAAAATCGTGTTAGCTACGTCTATGGAAAGAAGGGAGAGAACAATATTATTACAGATAGAAGAGAATTACAAAATGACAGATTAAGGGTGGCTGAAATCATTAGAAGTTTTATATAATGTCGCTCTTCTAATGACTTAATTCAAAATGAGTCAAAGTCCAAAACGAATAAGCAAAATTCATACCGAATTTATCGTCGTAGAGAGTCATAACATATACAAAAGAATCTAAGAATAATATGATAGAGGGAGTTATTAATGGAGGAGTTTGTGGTAGAAAAATTGATGAGAAAATGGAGTGATGGGGTGAGCTGTTGTTTGTTTGACAGAGTTGTGTTCTGTTTGGATAAGTTTGGAAGAAAACAGAGTATCACGTGGAGTTTTAACTTTGTGGGAGTGGTAAAAAGGTTGTTTTTGCTCACGGGTTTGTAAAGAATGCTTTTACAAAATTTATAAAAAGTTTTAATAATTATTAGTATTTGGACCAATTTGTTGTTGATTTCCACTCAGCTTTTCTATAATGCGAATTGAAAGTTTTGCATCGGTTGACTCAATTCCCAATATGTATACAAGGGAGATATTGGAATGTTTTGGAAAAAACAAAGTTTGTAAAATTCGAGGAATATTTCTTTTTGATTCATCTTACCCGTACCAAGATGATGCCCACCACTACTATATTTTGATATTAGGGACAAAGATATTGGAATGGAACAACATATTTTAATTATTCAACACAAATTCAATTTAGATTCAGTACAAACAACCTCTTTTTTTCTCTTCTACTTCTTCTTTGAGATGGCTTGGGGCCACAGTAAGAATTGTTCACACCATAGATGTCGAGATTCAGAAACAAATTGTTGCGCCATAGAACAAAGTAAAATCATGGATAATATGAGATGATAATTTGTGTCTTATCCACCAATTTATGCTCGAAAATACCATATTATAAAAAAAAAAATCATGTGTATATAGACCTTTGAACCATGCTCGCTTTGGTAATATACGAAATTGTTGTCCGGTTCCGGATTCAAACTCAAGCCCATCAACATGCCAAAAACATCTTACACCACCAAACCATTCATCACATTTTTTTTTCAAAAAAAAGTTCTTTGTGTTAGTACCACACAAAGTACTACTTATAATGTCACATTGAAGTGGTTGATCTTCCTCTTCCTTTAGAAAAAGGAGAAAAATATGTATACAATGTCACATTGAATGATAAATGTGGCATTCATGATGTTAGTACCACACAAAGTACTACTTATAATTATCTAGGTAACGTTTGGCTCAAGAAATTGGAGGAAATTGATGTTGTTTAGTCTAGAATTGTTTAGTTTGGGGAGTTAATTAATTTGGAGAGTTTTGAAGTCGGTGTGTTTGAGGCAGAAAGTTGTTTAATCTAGAGTTTTGAAGTATGTGGTGTATTTAGGGTTTGGAGTTGTTGAACGTGAAGTTATGAAATATGAGTTTATTTTATCTGTTTTTTTCTGCTCCATTTTTTTCTAATGCAAATTTTTCTTTTTATTTTATCTATCATTTACAAATTTCTTTGAAGACAACAAAAATAATTTGTTGATTTTATGATTCCTGCAAATAGCCAGCACGTCGTATCAGAAAAATCAGTCGCTAATCCAACTGAATGTTGATGCGGAGTCGAAGTTTGTAGACTTGCGCGAAGCTCTATCTTTGCTAAAAGAGGGTACGAAGATTGAAACATCTTGCTATATTTCTTTGTTGCAAGAATGCATATAGATAGCAATTTTGCATAGCAATTTAGTTGTATCGAAGAAGATGCGATCTTCGAAAGATAGACGCAAAATCGCACATCGCGCATGCGCGATTGCACAAGCTACGCGATCACCCAATGCGATTTTGGGTTCATTCTTCCGAACAACGTATCTCTTTCGATACAATTCCATTTTAACTAAATGACCACTCGTTTTCATACATTTTTTCACATTCTTTACAACCATGCTTATAAACTAAGCAAAATATTGAAGTATCTTTAGTTTTAATCTCCGTAAAGTCGAAGGAATTTAATTTAAACTTTAAAATGTCATAACTTTGAATTCAGTTGACCAAATTGAAGGATTTTTTTTTGTTATTCTATGTAAATTTTCGAGTTCTACATGTTAGGAGATAGTTTGTTTGATCCTTCCATTGAAAAATGTCTATAACCGATTGTAGATGAACGACGACGAAGGCGTTGAAGATTGATGATTAGTGCTCAAAGATAATAAAAAAACCCACAAAAAAGAAAGAAAGAGAAAAAAAAATGGACTTTCTTAAGTAAATGGTAAAGAGGAAACTTTACACTTCAATAAGCCTCAGGTTAAAACATTAAAAATATCTAGAGACGGGTCAATTTTGTTAAAAATTTTGGCTGACAGGTTACTTTTTGCAATTTCTCCCCCAAAACTCCATAATTCGTATAAAATCAAATCTTAATGAATCAACACAATCTTAACGAATCAACACAATCTACTACTGAATAAATATTTCAAAATTAATAAATTTGGAGAAAAATATAGCTCTATAGCTTTCCTGGTAGGCCCATCAATTTCATACCAAGAGTTTAACAAAAAAAAGGTACAAATTGTACACAAGAATATATTTCCACAATTCTTCTAACATAAGCATAACACAAAGGTAAAAATGGTCATACTCAACCAAATAAAAGGTTCAATTAGTTGAAATCTAAACTGGTTGGAAGATTTAGGGCGTGTTTGGCCCAAGGAGTTATCTGACAAGGAGTTGGGAGGAGAAATTAACTCCTCGTTTGACCCACGGACTTGTTGAACTCGAATAAAAAATATCAACTCTCCCGGCTTCTACAGTAATTACTATTCAAGTCCGTCCCATTTTTCGAGGCAACACATTTCACTCTCTTCCTCTCTTTCTCTCCCATAATATTTTTAATTATTTAAAAAAATGCAATTTAAACTAAATGTGTAAAAGGACTAAAAATGCAATTCAACCTATTTTTATTATTTTAAATATAATTTAGGTTGTTCAATCAAATTAGGTACTTAAACCAAATTCAAAATGTCGTATTTTTACTATGAAATAAATAAAAACATCAGCTTATTTGGACCCGTTTAAATTAATGGATTAAAATCTTTTAAATTCACGTGTAATATTTAACACAATATTGTAGGACTTTCTTTTATTTCAAAACTATCCAAATAAAATGAATAATTAGTGATATTGAAAAAAGAATGTGAAGTATTGTGGTCAAAATTATTTTTGTTATCTTCTAAGAAATTTGCGAAGGATACATAAAATAAAAAACAAAAATCACATTCTTAAAATTTATTGAAATTTAATGAAAAAAAGGCTTTAACAATGAAAATATGAAAAATTATAGAAAAAAAATGTAAAAAAAAAAAATAGCTAAAATATTTTTTTTTTTTTTTTTTTTTGAGATGTTGATGTTGAGATGGAGTGAATTTAGATGGAATGACAAGTTTAAGAGGGTGGAGGAAGACGTGTTTGACACATGAGTAAACTATACTTATAGGTAGACAATCTTATAATTCATAAAATTAATTATGAGTACTAACAAAAAAAAAAAAAAAAGATATATATATTTTTGATAATCAATGTGAAAAAATAATGTGAAGTATTGTGCTCAAAATTATTTTTGTTGTCTTCAAAAAAAAATTGTCAAGATAGATAAAATAAAAAAAAAATATTTCATTTTTAGAATTTATTGGAATTGGAAGAAGTCCTTAATAAGAAAATTTTGAAAGTTTGTAGAAAAAAATTGTGTAGAAGAAAACAACTAAAATAAACTCACTAAACAACTCCATGCTCCAAATATACACAGACTTGGAACAAATCTCTGTCCCAAACAGGCATACTTCAAAACTTCCCAACTCCCAAACTAAACAAAGACAAAATAATTCCTTAGGCCAAACGCAGAGTAAATGTTGACCGCCCACAAAATTTTGTGTATAAATTGAATTTCGTTCTCTTATGTGCTTATAGATATAAATAAATTATAATGATGTGTATTATATATATATATATATTTTTTTTTTTGTGTTCTCCCTAAAATCTTTAAATTAACATAATATTAAAACATAATATTAAAGTAAGAACTGGAATTTTTAACGGGTATGATGTTTATGCATCTAATTGACAATTGACATACTCTTTTAAACGTCGAAGACTTGACATGTCAAACAAATTTAAGAGTGGAAGTGGAATATTTAATCATATATACAATTTGAATTATAAATAATTGTTATATGTAAAAAATAGGTTAATAAAAAAGATCAGACACCAACAAAAGCATAGCATAACTCAATTAGTATAATGTATGACAATTAGTATAATGTATGAATTAATGACTATGAGGTCCTAGGTTCAATCCACACTCTTACATGTTGTAAAAAAAATCAACTATTTAATTAAGTCAAACCGAACAAAAGTTCAATTGGGAGAAAGGAGAATCCACCTCCACCGATCAACCCAAGACCCAATTAGCTTTGGGAAAGTCCATAAAGATCAACCAAACCCTAAAATGAACGATGTTGGCCTAATGAACCAAGGTCGAGACCGACCCCTAAAAAAGAATATGCCAAAGCTCAGAGTCCAGGTAATTAAGAGGCCCTTGGATGAAACTTCTGTGGACCAACATCATTATGAGAGATAACTATAAATAACACATAACTATGAGGAGGAAGAAAGTTCATTATGGTCTTAAAGCTCCTAAATGCTTATTAGTACTATGATCCTGACTTAAGCATCGAAGTCATTGTGGCAGATACCACACCGATATTTTCTAATTTTTGTCCTTCAAAATCTAAAAATTCTATTGTTGAAGTCACGTAAGTGTAATGCAATTTTTCTTGCCCTAATTTTTTTTGAATCAATGTGTTGTTCTTTAGACCAAGAATCTAGATTTGTTTTTAATGTTCAACTAGCTTTATTTTTCTTCCATATGATGATAATATTTTATATTTTTAGATTCATTTTATGTTTTCAAATTTATATTGAGTTTAGGGATATGAGTTTTTAAATATGTATTTAAAAAATATTTTAAATTTTATGATCAAAATTCAAAAACATATTAAATTTTATGATCAAAATAGTACCAATTTTGAAAACGATAATTTAAGATTTGAGTGTATCTAAATTTTGAATTTAAAATTTTAAAATGCATAATTATATTAAAAGACATTAAAACTTTAATAAATATAACATTTCAAGTTATAAACTCGATTCATTTTTATTAAATTAAAATATGTATTATATAATATTTTATAAATTATATGCAATTGTAAAATTAATAATTTTATGATTTTTTTTTTTGACATATAATATGTTCATAGATTAATTAATAATAATTTATATATAACTTAATATTTAGCGGGGTAAACAATTAATTTGATGGTTTATAGATATATTATCAAACATATTTTAAATAATTATTTAAATTGAGATTTAATTTCTAAATTTGCGCAAACCTATATATAAAAATATGAAATATAATGTTTTAATTGATGTTTGTATTTAGTTTCTATTTTCAGATACCTTTCAAAAAAATATTTCTATTTTCAGATATTTTACCCAACAAGCCCTCGCATAACTTGACAGTTAAAAACCAGTCAGGAAGTCATAGGAGAACATTAGAGATGGTCATTTTCGGCAATCAGAAAAAAATGGTTTCCCTAAGCTGACCGTTTTTATGATGTAACCTTTCTCTTCTCACATGGATTTTTAGGTTCCGTTTGAGATTGCGGTAACTTTTAAAATAATTGCTTCCATTACTTTTAAAAAAATCAGCTGTTTGATTAATCAAATTAGTGTTTGGTAAATTTTAGTTGTAGACTGTTATCGTGTTTGGTAAATAAGTATTAAATTATTGTAATTTAACTATAATCACTAAAATAGACATTATAAAAAATTGTATAAATTGTTTTAAGAAAAAAATAGTAAAGTATTATTTTTAAAAAAAATATTTGCATTTGATTTATTAATTTAAAAATTATAAAATAAGATTTGATGGTGTGAAATAGATACTAGATATATAAAATAATTTTTAATTTTGGAAAGATTTAAAAATTTGTTAAAAAAGTGATTGTTAGAGAATCTAAAATTAAAGCTACCAATAACAGCTTTTGAAACCTGTGCAAAATGAACGTGTAATGCAAAATTGATTTTAACGAATTATAAAATAATTTGTTTTACCAAACACAAAAAAATTTATTTTTAATCGCTTCTAACTCTTTCAAACGCAACGCCAAATCGAGCCTTAATCTTCCAAAACAATATCCAGGCAGCCCAAAAGAGAGAAAGAGGGAAGATACTTCAAAATCAAACCAATTTGTTCCCTTGTTTCTTTGTTTTTTTCCCTATTAAAAGAACAAAAGAATGACCATTATTGGATTTAGATTTTTTAAATTCTCAAGTACATGTGTTTCAATAAATCAATAATAAAGAATAAATAAGCGCAAAAGAAATCGACACAAATTTACGTGGTTCAGTAACATCGTGTTAGGTACATCTACAAACATAAATGAGAGAATTACAAAATGACAGATAGAAGAGAGCTGAAGTCATCAGAAAGTTTATATATGACACATTTCTAATAACCTAATACAAAATGGGTCAAATCCCCAAATAAAAAAGTATCTCAATATGCTTCAAGGCATTCCAATAATATGCTTCTTTTACTTTTGATATTTATACTCCAATATTATGCTTCTTTTACTTTTGATATTTGTACTGTATTGTGATTTTTATCTCATTTCTTGTTAAATTTTTGTATCACATTTAATTGAGATTTCACTATAATGGTTGATTTAAACTTTCAAACAAGACCTCCTCATATATTTTTATAATGGTATGATATTGATCATTTTAAAAAATAACAAGAACATTATTTTTTCTTATGTATCATAACTTTTTCACAATTTTAATTGATGTAGGACTATGTTTATATTCTAAAAAACTGATCAAAAGAATCATTGATTCTCTACTTTAAATAATCATTATTAATTCATCCACTCTACTTAGAGAGTTTGTTATTATCTAGTTTGACTTATCTTCTCTTGAACCCATCATAAATTTGATAGAAGTTGTTACGGGCTACCTCCGCATGAGGTCACAAGCATGATGTCATGTTATTCTTCTCGAAGACCTATGGTCGATCCTTAGAGTCTGATCACGGGACCTGTCAGATCTTCCCCAGTCATTCTGGGGATCTCTAGCATCGCCATGATTGACCCCTACCCAAATCCGCCTAAGATCAGGGACCGTCTCATCTTCTTGATGAGGAAATGTGTACAGACCGACGTCGACCTTTCCATCCTTTCTCTCCTATAAATACAAAAGTCACTCTTTATTGAAAGATACACAATTCTCACTACTTACTCTCCGCTTAAGCTTAGAAGCTCTCTATTGACTTAGGCATAGGAGTACAGTGAGCCTAACCCCACATCGGAATAAATTTTCTTTTTTCTTGCAAGTCGACTTGAGACTCCTTATTTTTCATCTGAAACCTACTTTCAAAGAATCGAGATTCTTCAATCAACCAAAACCATAAATCACATTTGTGATAAGATGATTGAAGTTAACCACTATTTACCGCGGCCTTAACACAGTCCATAAATGAATGGTCAAAAGATTTATGAAATGGGATTATACGCAAAATGGAGGGAAAAAAAGTAAAGTGTAGAAAGTATAATAAAATGAAAAATGAAATTTAGGAGTGAAAATAGGAGGTAAAGAGTGTATTATATTATTATTATTATTATTTATTTTATATTTTGAAACAAGAGTGTATTTTATTATTAGGGAGGGGGTGGGGTTGTGGATAGAAAGGGACATGTGGCAAGTGGGATGATGTGGTAACTGGTAGGGCCTCCACCATGGTGTGAGTCACGTGCGGTGTGGTCCACTTGGCTGGCCGACATGTGACATCCTCGTGGTCCCATATGCAGTCCACGTTATCCACCATGGGAGCCCAGCCCAGCCCATAAATCCGGTGTGGGGTATGTCTTAATCAAGTCACCCCCTACCCCCATCAACATCTTCAAAATTCACTCAAAATTTTTTTTAAAAAAATAATAAATTTATGACTAAATTATATATATAAAAAAAAACCTAAACTATAAAGTTCGTTTACTCAACTTTCAAAAGCTATCAAACCGAGCATAACTCAATTGACATAAGATTGTGCCTGTGATTATTAGGTCATGAGTTCAATACTTGCTTTAATTAAAATATCGTTGCAAAAAAAAAAAAAAAAATTCCAAAAGCTTCAAAATATTTCTTTTATAAAAAATGTTTAAAAATAACCTTATGATTAACAACACCATATTTTTTTTTATTTTTTTTTTTATGGAAAAAATTAAAACGCAAACTTATGAGGTGTAAAAAAAATTATTTTATCGATTCAAAAGAAAAAACAAACAAAATTAAAGTAGAATTGGTGGAGAATAGATTCGATGTCCATATCACATAAATACAAGTTAAAATTTAATCGTCCACATAAATCAAATGCATTTTTTAAACTTTTGAAAGTTCAAATGTATTTTTGAAATGCAATCATAAGCGAGGAGTATATTTTTTTTTATAAATTAACCTAAATTTATATATACCAAAAGATATTGTATTATAATTGTTTTATCTTTAACAAGAGTTGCATATAATATATTATAGTTAAAACGAATAGTGACATGTGAAAACTTGAGATTTTTGTACGAATGATTCGGTATTTTTGTTTGATTGTCAAAATGACCCAAATTTTAAAAACGAGGCAAATTGACTTTCTGCTGACATCATCACCAATTGTTTTAATATTATTTCTTCTTGTTTTCTAGCTTCGCTCTCACTCTCTCCCTCTCTCTCCTAAGAACTTACCTTCTTCTCCCTACATTTCTTTTCTCTCAACTCCTCTCTACTATATCACCTTTTTGGGGAAACCAGAGGAATGTCTACAATTAAGCCACCCAACATGAAAAATGGCCAATCACTTTTTTATTTTGAATTATGTCTAAAGCCTAAATTTAGTATGAGATTTTAGAACCAAATGGACTTGCTTACCCTTGTCAATTTCTCCTAATTTTGAGAATTAAAAATAGAATATTTTAAAATATCAAAGTTTGAATTATGTCTAAAGCCTAAATTTAGTATGAGATTTTAGAACCAAATGGACTTGTTTACCCTTGTCAATTTCTCCTAATTTTGAGAATTAAAAATAGAATATTTTAAAATATCAAAGTTTGAATTATGTCTAAAGCCTAAATTTAGTATGAGATTTTAGAACCAAATGGACTTGTTTACCCTTGTCAATTTCTCCTAATTTTGAGAATTAAAAATAGAATATTTTAAAATATCAAAGTTTAGGAAGAGAGAGAAAACAGACTATTGACGTGGATTTAACAGAGAAGGTTAATTAAGTAGAGAGAAGCCGTTAAAAACCAGAGGGATGACACTTATCCAAATTTTCATACATGAGTATACACCACCCCCAATAGTGTAAATAACGTTAAAAATGAAAATGAGCCTATATACTTGAGTAAGTAATACAGGCAGATTGCATCCATCAGTGGCGGTGTGTGTGTCTGCATACGAAGTAAAAAGAATACCCACAAAGGGCTGTATATACCTATAGGTAGTGTTCTAGCCAACCAATGACGGCAATCCATCCGTGGCGGTGTGTGTGTCTGCATACGAAGTCAATAGTCATTGTTAGGCTATTGAGGGTAGTTTGTAGCGTTGAGTGTGAGGGCTTCTTGTAATCTCCATTATAGTTGAACCTGCAGTTGCAGAAGACTAGACGTAGTCCCGAGATCGGGGCGAACCAGTATAAATTATCGGTGTCGTTCTCTGTTTCCCTTATCTTCATTATTGTATTTTTGTGATCGATAACTTATTTGGTTCTAACCTGTGAAGTGGGAACGTGAGATATAATATTATTATTCCGCGTTATTTATATCTTGTGTATTTTTCCCAACAAGTGGTATCAGAGCTTTTGGTTCAGAAATCATGGGAGCGACGAATCCAAAGAGTTTCGAAGGAGTCACAAAATTTGATGGGGGAAATTTTGGTTATTGGAAGATGCAGATGAAGGATTTTTTAACCTGCAAGAAATTGCACAAGGCACTGAAGGAGAGACCGAAAGAGATGTCAGATGGAGATTGGGAGGACCTAGATGAACAAGCAGTTGCAAACATAAGAATGTGTTTGTCAATGGAAGTTGTTAGTCTTGTAGCCAACGAGACTACTACAATCAAGCTAATGGAAGCGCTTACAAACAGATGCGAGAAATCGTCTGCTAACAGTAAAGCATATCTTCTTAAGAAATTTTTTAACATGCAAATGGTTGAAGATGCATCTGTTAATTCCTATATCAATGAGGTTACCACTTTGATAAATCAGTTAGAGTCTGTTCAGATAAATTTTACTGATGAAGTGTATGCTATTCAGTTATTAATGTCTTTACCTGAAAGTTGGGAAACGATGAAGACAACTATGTCTAATTCGGTAGGGGAAAATATTCTGAAGTTTTCAGGGGTTTGTGATTTAGCTCTAGCTGAAGAAATTCGTAGAAAGAGTAGTGGCAGAGAGTCGTCTACTACAGGATCAACTTTAGCTTTAACTAAAGGTAAAGAAATTATTAATGAGCAAAGTAGACCGAGTAGCAATAGGAAGAAGTGGTGTCATAGGAATAAAAAGATAGAGTGCTTTTACTGTCGCAAAATATGTCACTATAAGAGTCAGTGTAGAAAGCTAAGAGAGGATCGAGAGGCAAACATAGTTGATGATGCGAATGTCTGTGTTGGAAGTGACACAAAGAGTTGTAGTAATTCATTTGAATGGATTCTAGACAGTGCAGCTACTACACACATGACTTCAAATAGAAATTTATTCACATCATTCATAGGTGGACATCATAGTCTAGCGAGAATGGGGGATGGTAGAGTCTCCAAAACCAGTGGGATTGGGGATATTAGTTTGAAGTCAGAATGTGGTAGTGTTCTAGTGCTGCATGATGTCAGGTTTGTGCCCAGTATTAAGATGAATCTCATCTCTACTAGCAAGTTGGCAGATAAAGGCTATAGAAGTGAGTTTGACTAGCCAGTGTAAACTCATACTAGGATCCCAGGTAGTGGCAGTTGGCCATAGAAATTCTACATTGTACAGATGTCAGTTGAATGTTGCCAAAGAGTGAAAGAGACGGTGGATGCCAATTAAAGCTACAGATGGTTGTTATAGAGGTGAGCCAGCAACACTGATAGCCAAGTTTGATCAGTTAGATCATGATCCTTCAATTCAGAAATAATTAGGCAGATCATAAGAGAAAGTTGATGGCTATTGTCAACCCCCAATTGTCAGACACTTGAACGAACTGAAGAAGTCGTTGAGGCGAGTGAAGGCATCGAACTGGATGGCCAGAGCCATTGCTAAGGTCAAAGAAAAGGTCTCTAGCTTGGCAGCAGGATTGAATAGAAAATTCAAGCCATTCTCAAAATATATCTTCTTCAAGAACAGTGATTCATGATTGAAGAAGATGTCAGTTGGTGCCACTTAGCTGAAGTAGGAGTACGTGTCTGTCTTTTTTGTCTAGGAGACAGATCCAAGTAGCTAGCCCATTCCTCAGGGCGAGCACAGATGCACTACAATTACTTTCTGATAGTTACCTATCTTTTGTAATTTTTGTTATTTTACAGGTTTTTTTTGTTGAACCTTGGAGTTTGCCAAGAATATCAGAAATAACTGTTGTTGTAGTGGGAGTTGAGCCTTGGAATTTGCCAAGATGATCATCTTTGATGCAGTAGGAGGCAAGATCGTTTTTGTCTTCAAGTGGGAGATTGTTAGGATAATGTGAAGCCCAAACAACTCCAAAAAGCCCACATTCTGTTAAGCCCAAATTAACCTCTTAACCTTTTCTAACTGGTTCAATTGAGAGGTGGATTCTAATTGGCTTAAATGTAGGCTTATGTTTCTATAAAAGAAGCTAAATTAAGTGTATGCACTTTCATCAATCAACGAAGGAAAAGTTAGCTTGGCCGTGGAGTTTCCATTTTTTGGAGTTGAAGAAAAACTAAGGTGAGTTTTCTTGTTTTAAAGCGGAAGAAAGTTCATGTGAACTTGGTGAGAGAAAATTAGAATTTATGTTGTGGGTTTGAGCGTTTTTCTTCGTTGTTGATCTCAAGCTATCGGGTTGTGATACTTGGAAGTCAATAGTCATTGTTAGGCTATAGAGGGTAGTTTGTAGCGTTGAGTGTGAGGGCTTCTTGTAATCTCCATTATAGTTGAACCTGTAGTTGCAGAAGACTGGACGTAGTCCCGAGATTGGGGCGAACCAGTATAAATTATCGGTGTCGTTCTTTGTTTCCCTTATCTTCATTATTGTATTTTTGTGATCGATAACTTATTTGGTTCTAACCTGTGAAGTGGGAACGTGAGATATAATACTGTTATTCCGCGTTATTTATATCTTGTGTATTTTTTCAACATTTTCTTCCTCCCACTCATTCATCAACGAAAACTCTCCTGTGACGATTCGAAGATCGAAATTTTTTCAGATCTGAAAAATCTTACAGATCTACAAAATTTAAAAATTTCAGATCTGGAAAATCTCAGGATCTGAAATGGAGCTAGAACGAGACCAACACGAGTTAGAGCGAGACCAGTTGAAAAAGAACTAGAGCGAGCAAAAATAATATTAAAAAAATAGATGATGATGTCAGCAGAAGATCAATTTAACTTGTTTTTAAAATTCGAATTATTTTAACGAACTGACGAAAATACCGAGCCATTCCTACAAAAACTCTCAAAAACTTTATTTCAATATATATATATATATATATATGAGAGGGGAGACAGAGAAATTATTTGTAGGATGAAGCATAGCATTGGGCAGTGAACAGGCAAAGGAATACTTGAAACAGGTCGGTCTTGGTTTGGCTGTATATGTCTTTGCTAAAGTGGGTCAAATCAAATCCATCATAAATCTGTGGCCCGTTTTAGGCAAAAGCCTGTTTACTTACCCATATGCCACTTTTTAAAACCCAAAATATATATATATATATATATATATATATTATATTATATAGGAAAATTGTAACAACTTAGAGTAAAATAATTAAAAATATGACTCTTTTTTAGAAAATTTGTGGATATGACAATTTCTATCGCTGATAGTATGGTCTATCGCGGATAGTAGTTTTTTTTATAGAAAAGTCTATCAGTAATAGTCAAAGTCTATCAAGTGATAGCCACTGATTTTTTTGCCATATATGAAAAAAGTTTTAAATTTTGCTAAATTTGCAATTATTTTGGGTCTGATTGCGGTTTGTGCAATCAACCCTATATCTATATATAGGGAATGGTTGATAAAATAAAATTGGGTATTCAAAATCACTTCCAAACAAATTTTGAAAATGTGAGAATCGCGTTTAAAATGCAAAATCATCTATCCAAATGATTTCAAATGATTAAAGACATATTTCAAAGTGTTTTTAACATGACAAATGTGATTTTCATAATTTCAAAATGAGTCCCAATTCCCAAACATACCATTTTTACTCCCATACTTGTCAAGTTGTATCAATTGTTTACCCTAAATTTTTAATTTTATTAAATTGAATCCTAAACTAGATAAATATACAATTTGATTTAATTCCTTCACTAAATTTTACAAAAAGCAAAGTAGAAAACTCTATAAACTAACTAATTTCAATAAAATCAAGTTTTTGCACGAAATTCAGTTTAATCAATACAGAAAATAACCATTTGAACAATCTTACCAAAATTTATAAATTTCAACCAAAATTTAGCTTTAATGTCGATTTTTTTTTTTTTTTTTGTAAATCTTATCAATTTTGTACTATACATATGTTTCAAAATTGATTCAATGCATACTTGAATAGTTTTTTTTATTGATTTGTCAAACAAAAACTAATGAGAGGGTTAAAACTACAACCATTTTTAAAGTTTAGAGTAACAATGCCAAACTTAAATACTAAAGGGAATAAGGGGAATAAATACAAAGGGGTAGGTAAGGTTTATTATTTAATTTTTGATTAAAATCTTCATAAACCATTAACATATGTCATATATCATCATTTAAATGACGTAGAAATCACTAAATTAATTGTACATAGTTTTTTTTTTGGACAACATGCGGGGTGACAGATTCGAACGTCTAACCTTTTGGTTACTAATTCGTACATTATGTCGTTTGAATTATGTTAATGTTGACCGTGGATATAAATTTATTACTCCCACGTTGCAATCAAAGATTATGATGATATATAGAGAATTCTAAACAAAAACATTAATTATAACCCTCTTCTTTTCTATGTATTCATGTATATATATTAAAAATGATATGCATCAATTAATTAACCTTAATTCCGTTGATATATGCTTACATTGTTCTTAAATTTAACCATGCAATCTCCAATTTTGACGGTGTTTATAAGGATGTTTCATCTTCTGTTCCTCAAGGGCACTAAAAACCCCATAATCAAAACTCTCTTGATCTCCACCTCCACGATGTAATTCCTTGCTAACCTGATCTTCATCAATATTAGATTTAACACTTGGAATACTCATTAACATCGGTTTGTTTTCACCATTATCAAGCATCAGCCCTTTCAAACATTCAACCACTTGTTTTATGTTTGGTCGTTTATCTGCTTCGTTCTGCACACACATGATTGCCAAATGCATTACTTGTTCGAATTGTTTCCAATTGAGTTGTCCCTTCAGCTTCCGGTCGGGTAAATCTTTGAATCTGTCTTTGTTTATTGTGTTGTTAACCCACTCCGAAATGGTTCTCTTTGCTCCGCCGGGGAGACGTTCGATCGGCTTCCTTCCGGTCATCAGCTCGAGCAACAGAATTCCATAACTGTAAACGTCACAACTCTCTGAAACTTTACCCCACATGGCATATTCGGGAGCAAGATATCCTAAGGTTCCTTTGACTCGAGTTGTCATGTGACTTACTCCCTCTGGTATTAGTTTTGCAAACCCAAAATCTGCTACGAGTGGCTCGAAATCTGAATCTAATAGGATGTTGCTGGCTTTGATATCTCTGTGGATTATGTGGGGTGTCACTTCTTGGTGCAAATACCTATACAGAACATGGTCAACTCAACATATTCTAATTAATAATTGAGTAAAACTTGCTTACTGCCTCCGCTACAAGTTTATTTTGCAGCCCAACATTTGTCACGATTGAATTGACTAAATATTTATATTATTTTTTAAATAAAAAAAAAAAATTCACGTTTACTTAGATTTTTTTCTTTTGTAACTTTCTCTTTCTTTTTCGTCAGATAAACAACTTATCCTATTTTCCCTCTCTTTCCTCCACTTCCATATCTGACATATGACTTTTGTTTTCAATTTCATCTCTCATTCTCTCTTCTTTCTCTACAGTAAGTATTTTTTTTTCTTTTTTTTGGTTAACTATCTTTTAAGGCAGTAAGATTTGCAATACTCTAAAGAATATCTGTCTACAAATAAAAAAAAATTTGTTACCATTTTGTTTTTGGAATTTTTCTTAAAAAAAAAAAATCCAATCGATCTTTCCCTTAGATGAATGAAATTTCTCACTATTTCCTTCATTTCCTCTAAAAATCCACTTGAAAATTTATGCCTATATAACTCCCAATCAGCCCTGCAAATTTCAAATAACTTCCATTGAAATTTCAATGCTTCTGCAAATTTCAAAGAACCCCAATTGAAATTTCATGGCCTTGAAGTTTGGAGGGCAGAGAAATGAAGAGAGAGAAAGTAAGAGAAATTGTTAATTTGCTGGAATAAGAAAAGGAAAGAAATTTTTTTTTTATTATTTAAAAATGGTTTAAATATTAGCCAAAACATGTGGCCGACTGCAAAAGATACTTGTAGGCCAGCAGCAAGTAAGTTTTACTCTTATTAATTTGTCTCTTTCTCTCAAGCTCTTTAATTTAAGTGAAAATGGTGAAGATACTTACAAAATGCCTTTGGCAGAGCCAAGAGCAATGTTCAATCTTCTTTTCCAATCCAAGTGAGCATCAGTGGCAAATTGGCCATGAAGATGAGAGAGCAAACTGAGATTTGGCATGTAATCATAAACAATAAGCCTCTGATCAGTCCCAACACAGTAACCTCTCAGACCCAACAAATTCTTATGCCTTAGCCTCGCAAGCACTTCCACTTCCACTGCAAACTCCATTTCTGCCTTATAGTTCATCGCTTTCAGCTTCTTCACCGCTATCTACACATTTTCAAAAACCAAATGATTATCAAACCCGACCCGCCTAACAAATCACAATTAATTCAAATTTACCTGAACCCCATCGCTTGTCTTTCCCCAGTAAACACTTCCAAATCCTCCTTCTCCAAGCTTGTTATCTTCATGGAAACCGTTGGTAGACACGTGCAATTCCTTGTATGTATACATCCGCCATGAACTGTTGCCTCCACCGAACCTTATCAACACACGTACACAATTAAACAAAATTCATCCAAAAAAAAAAAAAAAAAAAGTCACAACTAAACTAACCCTTGTTCTACTTTCTCAGAATGACAGCAGCTGAAAGACGATCCCATAATTTTGGTGTAATTAAGATTACAGCATGTTGGTTAGAGAAGAAGTTTGGTCTTAAAACGGAAGTAACAATGTTTGGGAGTTTGCCAGATGTGTAAATGTAATCACTAATCACTAATCACTAATCAAAGCCGACCTCGGCCGGCCGGCCTCTGTCGTCGATATGCCGTGTGGATGGCTACAGCTATACGTACTTCAACGGCTTTAACAATGACCATTTTTTATTTTTATTTATTTCCCTCAAATCATCCATAGATACACTACATTAATTTTTAATTAAGGGTTCTTCGTGTTTTCTTTGTAATTTAAATGATGATATATGAGCAGCCATATTTTTTAATTTCTTCCGAAAATCTAACTTTTAATTTTTAAATATTTAAATACACCTTGTATATTTTTTAATAGGCTATTAGATTTTCAACCACACGAGAACTTATGTTCTATAGGAGAAGTGTTTGAACTTGTCTAATATCTACTTGAACTATTCAAAAAAATAAAAAAAAATTATAAACCTAATATATACTAAATTGAAAGTTTAGGTCATATTTAGATACAAAAATGGTTGGGCTGAGTTAATTATTATAATCGGTCATTATAATAGTTTTGAATAGTACTATTGAAGTTAGTTATTTTATTGATGTGAATTATAATTGTTGGTGGGCCAAACCTAGACTGAGTTATAATAATTCATTTCATCCAACTCTAAATTGGTGCCTCGCACCTTAATTTATTATGAAAATTTTGAAATTAAAGACCGGTTTGGTTGGTGTGATTTGGAAATAAAAAATTAAAAAATAAGGGATTCAATGAAAACAAAGTTGTATTTCATTTTTTCCAAGGATGAAAATATCAATATCTATATTAACATCAATATCTATATTAACATCAATATTTCAATTTTGGATATACCGAAAAAATAGAGATATTATCAGGATATTTTTGTAAATCATTTTTTTTTAAAAAATATATTTAAATTTATAATTAAGTTTTTTTTTTTTTTTTTTTTTTTTTTTTTTTTTTTTTTTTAAGCTAAGTTATAGATGTTGTTATTAGTATCTAGATTCATATTAAAATTATGGGTAAAAATCAATTTATAGCCTTAAACTTTGGTGGTTGTATCAATTAAAACTCTCGACAATTTAATCCTTAAACTTTCATAACTGTATCAATTTACACGTACCTTCTGTTAGATTTTATTTGAAAAACGTCAATTTAAACACGACTTAAGTTTAGAGGTTTAATTGATAAATTATAAGTCTCCACACGTGTGAAAACTAACATTTTTTAAAAGAGGGTGTAAATTTATACACTTACGAAAGTTCATGGTTTAAATTGACACAATCGTTAGTTCATGGTTTTAATTGATACAACCTCTCAAGTTTAAGAGTATAAATTGATTTTTTCCCTAAACTTAATAGATGGTATTTTTTTTTTTTTTTTTTTTTTTAATGTTTTATGGGTATTTATAAAATACATGGAAGATACCCACCCTCTGTATCTATATTGAACCCTCCTCCGATTTACGGATATATAAAAATCAATATTTTCATCCTTGTTTTTGTTTTCAAATAAGTGTTTGGTAACATATTTAAAAATAGGATCTCAATTCAAAGTTTAAGGGTATAATAAGTGTTTGGTAGCAGATATATATATAATTAATTAATTAATTAATTGCAATTAGTCAAATACTTGGTGGGTTTTGGAATAATGAAAATGAATTCCTTTTCCTGAACGGTTTCGGGGATTCTCCAGCTTCTATAAATGAATTATTTTGTGTATAGTTAGCGCATAATTCTCTGGATGGTTAGTTTCAAATCTCATCGCAAGCAGCTTGAACTGAAGGAAGCGCGTAAATCAGGGCTTATTATGATCCTAAAACTCGGTCCATGCGCCAGGATCCTGTCCCGGATATTGATCACAAGCTGAATTGCTGTATAAGAACTATAGGTTTGTTAAGGAGAAGTTGAAGCTACAAAATAAGAATGCTATCGTTGAAAAATATGGGAATGCTGCTGCTGGGGATAAGCTGCCTCCGGAACTTTTATTCTATGACCACGGCCGGGAGATGGAGATGGAGATGGGTGTTCCCAAAAGTAAATACGAGGAAGATGTATTCATAAACAACCATACAAGCGTTTGGGGATCATGGTGGAAGGATCATAATTGGGGCTATAAATGTTGTAACCAAACTCTGCGGAACACCTACTGTATGTACTGGTGCTGCTGGAATTGAGGCGCACCAGCACCAGACTTAATCAACTCTAATATCACTGAAGATACACTAGCACCGACAACACAAAGCTGTCATATCCTTTTGATCGATGGTACATGTTTTCTATCACCTCCGAGTTTAAGAGAGATAATAAATGTCAATTACCGCTGAACTGAACTAAGCTCACTCTTGTCTATTTTATGTGATGTTCATGTTGCTACCATTTATGAACCTAATTTCATGTTTTTTTTTTTTTTTTTTTTAGAAAAAAGAATCGTAATTCTTCATGCTTCTTGTTTCTCTAGTTTTTTTAGAATGTTTTTAAAATTGTATAAAAAAAATTGAAACTGAAAAAAATGAAGTTTCTTATTTCTTATTCTTCTTTCTAGTTTTCGAAAAACATAAATAAAAATATTATTATATCATTTTGAATTATAAAATGAAAAATAGATATAAGATAAAAAAAAAATTAATATATTATTTTAAAAACTATTTTTTATGTAAAAAATTTACTTTTTAAATCTAAAAATTTAATAAAAATATTATTTATATTCATTAAACTCATTAAATCTAAAAAAACATAAAACAGAATTCAAATCACATATCAAACCTGAATTTCTTTTTACACATAAAATAGATAGGAAATGGTTATGAATGGAAAGTTTTGGATCCCAAATCCAAATATTGCACACAAAAAAATAACCATAAGAATAGCTAAATATTCTAACAAGGCTCGAATTTTATTGTGACGAAAATACCCCTAAAAAAGTTTTAGGCATACTAAATTAGTTATGTAAAAATCATGAATCACATTATGAATTAAAAAAATTAAAACGATGACTAGATAAAATAATACAATATATATTGAAAAACACGTCTAATAATTAGAATATATATATATATATATATATATATATATATATATATATATATTAGAAAATACATTTGTTGTGGTAGAGTCTAGATAAATATAAGCCTAATAATTAGTATATATATATATATATATATATATATATTATAAAATACACAATTCCAAATTATATATATGATAAATGACGATTTTAAAAGCAAGATAAACATGTGTTTTATTTTTACATTTGACTTTTGAAATTTGTTCGAAAAGATAAACGTGAGCCAATAACCGTATGGAAGTAGCCCATTAATTGAGGGAGCCCATCCAAAGCCCAAAGAGGCTTCCACTGGACATGTACTGGCCCAACCAACTCAATGTGGATCTTCCTTTCTTCGTTTTGTTTCATTTTAATTCTAATGAAGAAAGAGCATATAGACAAAATGTAATTACAGAATCCCCGAAAAACTTGTTGCGCACTTTTAATGCAGGTGCAAAACCGCAAGTGTACGGGTCAAGTAATAAAGTGTAAATGAATACGAATATCGTCCTCAGAACTGGCTTTCTAGTTCACTTAAGTACCCCAAATAATAGTGTTTAATTTTATCTAGAGAAATAAGATGGAAAGTGGGTTGTGACAACAATTTCAAAAACAAATAATAAAATAAAGTAACGAGTTAAACAATTCACGAGAGAAGTATCTTAGGGATGTGATTTCACCAAATAGATTGACGATTCAATCAATCAACTGCCTAGATTATTCATGCAAATTTTCATAAGTCTAGAAGGACACAAATAACAATTGCCTCTTCCGAGCACAATTGGTCTCATGCAATGTAATAAAACTAATTTTTCAATCTAGTTTTTAAAGACATGCAAGGCATTAAGAACTCTTCTTTAAAACAACTTCTAAGATAGCCTAATCATTCCCATGTTAGAACTATTCTTAGTCATGCAATTAAGATCTAGTCTAAATCATTCTCTTCCAAGCATAATTTAAACCATGACGACATACAACCTTTGGCCAAAAGATTATAAGCATTAAGAAAGTAAAAGCATGAATGAATAATAAACAATCAATCTAGCATTCAATTAATTAAAACGTCAAAACTAAGGGCTACATCAATCCCCAAGATAATAAGTTTAGCTACTCATGTTCAAAACTACAAACATATCAAATAATGAGTAATTCATCAACAAAGTTCTAAGAAAAGGAAGAGATAAACTCAATATCGTGCCGTTCTCCGTTCCCGGCTTGTGATCTACAATCTCTTGCTTCTGAATCTCTTCCTTAGCTTCAATCCTCGTTCCTCTCCTCTCCAAAATGTCAAAATCTCGAAAACTAGGGCTTTTTCTCTCTAAAATTCGATCCTTAAGTCGGTTGGAAAAAGACTTATTTATAGCATAAAATCGTGACAGCGTCGAGACCCTAGGGGCAGCGTCTCGACGCTGTCCCGAAAAGATATTCTTCCTTAAATGGCACGCCAGCGTCGAGACGCTAGGCACAGCGTCTCGACGCTACGGACGGAAATAACGCTGAACGGCTATCCGTAGCGTCGCGACGCTACGGGTAGCGTCTCGACGCTACTGCTGCGGGATTCTTGGCTTGAGCTTCCTCTTCAAGTCACCCAATTTGATCATTTCTCTTCTTAATCCTCACTAATGCTCCATTTAGCTCCATTTAGCTCAATTCCTATAATATAAAAGATAATCAACATTAAAGTGCTCATTTACACGATAAACTAGCGGTAAAAAGGCTATAAAGATAGCACACTTTGTGAGCTATCAAGAATCACCCCCACCCCATATGTTCATGTGATCTCAAATTGTAGACTATATTTATGGTGTATAGGTTAATACAAAATCATTATGATTCATCAACATTCAAACGTATTAAGGAATATCTATCTTAAGAAGTTATTTATTTACGTTTATGTCTTTATATGGAAATTAGATTTAGTATGATTTTGAAGGTCTTAGGATTTAAGCTATGATACCATGACAAATCTATTGTTTTTCCTCTTTATTTTGATTTAGAATATGATGTATTTATACAGAATTACTAAACCTAATTTCCATATCAAGAATAGATAAAGATAAAGACCTAATTTTTATTTCGATGAATGAAATACAGAAAAATTGTGGGCAAAAATTTGATTGTTCCTCTACTTCGAATTACTGAAGGGAACACTAAAGGAGCTCAAATGGTCCTCTCCGTGATGAATGAAGGGAACACTGAGAGTAATTGATTCGTCCTTTTTTTTTTTTTATGGTGAATAACCATGGAGTTTAATCTGTAATGAAGAGCACCGACTTGCGTTCAGATTTTTTATATTGCGTGGTCAAAGCAATGATTCGAAGTCCCGTAGAAATTAAAGATGCCATGTAGGCATCGAAGATTGGAGCACCAACCGACATTTGGAGGCTCTTGGAAAATTAAAGATGCACTGAGCATCGACCTGAAGTTTGCAACACCAATCCTCGTTCGGAGGCTGCCGATTTGTTTTTACCATAATCTTTTACCTTATTCTCTCCTTATTTTTAAGTTGAGCATTTGTGATCTTGAACGTAAGGAGAGTAAGGAGAGTATTATGAAATATCTATCTTAAGAAGTTATTTATTTACATTTTTGTCTTTTATCTTTATTCATACTTGAAAATTAGATTATAAATTCTATTCTAAATGAAAATCAAAAGTAATGAGTCAAAAAGAGCCTAAATCAATTCATTGATAAATAGGACCCATGAGACAAGCATCCCTTTGGTAGAGTAGAAGTGTTGAAATTGAAACCATGGTGGGAATGGTTGTTTTCGAGACCCATTATGCATATTGCATATTGCATATGCTAATTCAATCAACTGTCGTTGTAGTTGGAATGACGAATTAGTCGAATTCCAAAGAGCAATATATAATGTCTCAGCTCAATCAATATTTCTTAGCTCAGCCACACCACAAACCAACTTGCTGCTTCAATTTTCTCTCCCAAATGCTCAACATGACACTCAAAATTAAGACAAGTTATAGACATGTTCAAATGATAAGAACCACACAAGATCATGAATAATGATGTGCATTTTCCAAAATCTACTATCCTCCAATCCCATGGGTGTTAATAACTTCAACTTCATTACAGTTTATGGTTTGGATTCATTGCAACTCTTCAAAAGGTTATAAAAACATTGGAACAAAATTTAATGGCTTTGATGCTGACACACAGTGACCTACCTATATGTTTCTTTTTTAACTTAATAATGGGACTCCCCCATCATTATTGGTGGCTTTGGGCAATTTTTTCTGCTTCTGGCGTAATATACAATCTAGTTCGAATTTAAGGTTAAATTATAAAGATGATGTTACGATAAATCGTATAACAAAGAATAAAATAAGTGCAAAAAAAAAGATCGACACAGATTTACGTGGTTTACTAACATCGTGTTAGCTACGTCCACGGACAGAAGGAAGAGAACAATATTATTACGAATATGAGAGAATTACAAATGACAGACTAGAGGCGGCTGGAAGTCATTAGAAGGTTTATATATGACATCATTCTAATGACCTAATACAAAATGGGTCAAAACCTAAAACGAATAAGTAAAATGGGTCAAAGTCGAGCGAGACCCGTACCGAACCAGTCGTAGAGGGTCATAACATATTCAAAGCATTCCAACAAATGAAATTTTAACTTTTTTCGAGATCAAATTTGTAATTTAAACCTGTTATTACAGAGAAAAAAAACGACAAGCAAAGAATAAAACGAGAAAACACAATACAACATAGAGATTTACGTGGTTCACTAACAGTATATTAACTACGTGTACAGACAAAAATGAGAAATTACAAATTAAAGAACGAGCAAAAATCATTAGAAAGTTTATATACAGAATCTTGTTAATGAACTAAATTGAATAGCTCAAACAAGATCCAAAATAGATTAGATAATAGAAAAGTCATATCATTCGTCGCCCTAAATAACATATTCGAGGCATTCCAACATCATTGGTCGTTTTTTATCTCAATGTCTACATATTTCAGAATCAATACCCCATTGACATGATAGAATTACAGAACATATAAAGGCTGGAGAGAGAAAGGGA
The DNA here is from genome assembly GCA_028017165.1 of Herpetospermum pedunculosum. Taxonomy (NCBI): domain Eukaryota; kingdom Viridiplantae; phylum Streptophyta; class Magnoliopsida; order Cucurbitales; family Cucurbitaceae; genus Herpetospermum; species Herpetospermum pedunculosum. The sequence goes on from CM051530.1 coordinate 4,777,789, forward strand.
TCAGATCAAAGAGTACAGTGATGCAAGAGAAGGGCTTGATTTGGACATAGGATTCACCAGAAACAAGCATATTCAATTTACAAATAATTTAAAAAAGAATAAAGTTGAATAAAAGAGGGACAGAGTGAAGTGGGGGACTCTGTATCAAGAACTAATTACTTTTCTAGCTGCCTATTCTATTCATGTCCCTAATATATTCACATGGTTTAATAATAATTTAACGGTTAGAATGTCTTTAATCTGTTATGATCTGCTACGATTGATTCGGAACAGAAGTCTCGTCCATTATGTATTAGGCCATTAGAAGGGTGTCGAACCAAAAATTTTACCATTTTGTATTTGTATTGGATTTAAGCTCATTATGTATTAGGTCATTAGAAGAGTGACATATATAAACGGATTTATGTCGTCCTTTAATCTATAATTTTTTAATTCTCTCTTATGCGTAATATAATTGTTGTCTCTCTTCTCTCTGTTTACGTAGCTAACACAACATTAATGAATCATGTAAATTATGTGTTGATATTCTTGTGCTTTTATTTTTTGTTGTTTGATTTTAACTTAACATTAACTTTATAACTTCAATTGTTAAAAAAAAAAAAAAACTAGTTAAAAATCAGAAATAAATAAATTTGAAATTTCAGTGGTGTTTGCTTAAGGTTAGGTTTGTGAGAATTGTACGGCCTTCTATTTTAACCCATTTGTTAAACTGACTCGGATTGGAAAAATAAGTCAAATTGACATCATCATTTTTTTTAATATTATTTTCTAGTTCTAGCTACGGACGCGGGCTGATCTCGCTCTAGTTCGGACGCGGGTTGGTCTCACTCTAGCTGTAGGCTGGTCTCGAATCTGAAAAAAACTTCAAGATTTTGAAATTTTCATATCTTAAATGAAGCTAGAGCTAGAGCGAGACCAGCCCACGCTCGAGCTGTAGCTAGAACTAGAAAATAATATTTAAAAAAAAATTGATGATGTCAGCAGAGATCAGTTTGTATTCTTTTTTGTTCAGATTCGAGTCATTTTGACAATCCGCTTAAAATAATCGATGAATCTAGAATTCTCCCCTAAAGTTTCTCATCAAGATATTTACAAGAGATCTTTGTCCAATGATTACAACAATCTCATGGTTTATTAGAATTAATGAAAAGAAAGCAATAGAACAACAAAAACAAAATGTACATATTGGTTTTGATAATGGTTAACGTAATGATGATTGTGATACTCCATAAATTTAAAACAAATATTTGTATTTATATTTTTATATAGCTTGTACTGTATTAGTGGATGAAGATGAATTTAAAAAAGTAAAGCAAATATATATTTTTGTTATAAACAGTGACAAACACTTGGCATTAGCAGAGGGATTTAAAAGTAAAAGCAAAAGAAAACAATGGGCTTAGTTAAACTAACTTTAACGTTGTACGATTGTACAAGATTCCTTGTTTTTTTTGCCATATTTTAATGTTGCTGTCGTACAAGTTTTATCATTATCTTAACAAACCAAAACCTCCTCGTAACAAACACTCCCATAACTCTTCGTTTTTCAGTAAATTAACGAAATATGACATTGGAAGGATGAATCATTATCAATTACCATAGATTATGTGAAGATCATAATAGCAAAACCTATGCTTTTTCTTATCTAATTTTGTTGGAATGTCTTAAATTTGTTATCTGACTCTTCGAATGATGAATAATGAAGTCGTTTTATTATTCGATTTTCTTATCTTTGATCTATTTTTAGTAATTCTTTTATATAAGTATTCTAATCCTTATTTTCTTAAAATAATATGTAATTCTGTAATCCCTCCTCAAGTAGATAATAAACTATTGTCTCTGGACGTAGCTACTGTTAGTAAACTATGTAAGCATTATTGAATTTAATGATGCATAAACTATGATAGACAAAGATCTTTGAACAATATGATTTTCCGCACACACTATAGACCAATAGAACACATCTTGATCCATAACAACAATATATCTTCGAGCAATCACCAAGAATTGTGTTTCTCTTCCTTAACCCCTTTTTATTTCACGAACCTTCAGAGATGGAGTGAAAAACTTTACTTAATAGAAGCAGAGAAAGAACTAATTCTCTATTAAAAAAATACTTTTAAATACACCTTCTATCAAAGACGTGTTAAATTTAAGAAACTACCTTTCATTTGATTAGTCAGAATAATTAAATCAATAATATGATAATTATACATGGGTTAATACATGTATGATGTATATATCTTCTAATGAACTTTGTACGTTTAAGTCTAATAAATTATCGTTAAATTTCGGTGTCGTTTCTGTTTGGTTCTTTATTATCATTTGTTTCTGTCATGACATATTTATTTGGTTATCATGAATGTGATCTAACTGCAAATTTAACAACTTTATTCCTTTTGGGTACTTTTTTTTCTCTTTATAATAATCACAGATTGAAACGAACCCTTTTTTTTAATTGACAACACTATTTCAACGCACCGTTTGTCCTATTTACAAACAGTTCATCCATCTCAACCACCATAATATCTTTAAACCTCTTTTTGATTATAGAATTCAGCCTGGATTTTATGCCAGGTGCTTACAAAATATCTTTTAAACTATTCAAATTAAAGTGAAAATAGAACTCCATATGCTAGGTGCTTACAAAATATCTCACTCTTAAAATTTATGAAATTAAAATAAAATGAAAAAAATAGTCCTAACAAATATAAACATATTTATATTTTTTTTTTTTTTTTTTTGCAAAAGTACTTAATTAATGCGAGGTGAAGGAATTCAATCTCTGACCTCTCAGTCAATAACACAACTTTATGTCAACTGAGCTATGTCCGGTTTGACAATGGAAATATTATATATATAATCAATGTGAGAGAGATACTGAAAAAAATAATATGAAGTATTGTGCTCAAAATTATTTTTGTTTTCTTCAAAGAAATTTGTAAATGATGAATAAAAAAAAAAAATTATTCTTAGAATTTATTGAAGAAAACAATTAATAATGAAAATTTGAAAGTGAAAATTCACTCAAATAAATTAAGATTTCAGAACTCCAGATTTAACAACTCTCTGCCTCATACATACTAGAGACTTCATAACTTCAAACTAAACAACGTTTTGCCCTAAATACACAGACTTCAAAATTCTCCAAAAACAACATCACTAAATAACGACTTCAACTTCTTGTGCAAACGCTCCCTTATAGTTTAATCCTACTCCAGAAAATCCACTATATACTATATTCATGATTCAAGAACTACTTCATTTGAAATCATAATTTTTTTAAGCAAATTTAAGATTGATTATTATATTTTCAATTACATTAAATTTTAATGCTTAGATTTAGGTGCTTAAGTTTATGTGAATTTTTTATTTTTTTTTTAAAGGTAAGTTTATTTGAATTGATAGAGTTTGTTTTCATTAAAATTTCTTAAGGCCCAAAAACAGCTCCTCAACATTATTTCGAAATGTTATAACTTTTTAAAATAAAATGCGAGGATAATTTTTGGGGTCTTTTTTTTTTTTTTTTTTTTTAAGAAAAAGGAGATGGAACTTTATTTATTTTATTGTCGGAAATAGATGTAGTTTTCGTATTTATTCCCATATATTTCCGAAATTCATAAAAAACAAAATAAATGCATTTTTTCAGATTATGATTTATTTTCTTGATTGGATTAAATGAATTGAATGGACCTTAAAATGTGCACTTCTTCCTTTAAAAGGAGGTGTATCATAAATTACAATGTTGCGAAAAACTTTCCTTATTTTATTGACAACTACTTCAATGATTAAAGAGAATTGCTTATCCAAAACATCAAATGAAGGTAATCCTAATCCTCTCCCAAACAATTGATATTATTATTTTTATTTTTAAAAAGAAAAGAAAATAGAAATAGTAAAAGAAATAAAAACTCTAAACCCTTCACTCGAGTTCGGAGTTTCTAAATTGATTTCCTTGTGAACTAGAAAAAAAAGCTTTTGATGTTTCAACAGTCTTTGGCAAATAATTAGTTCATTTTATGTCTTATTCGCTTATTTGAAAATTTTGTTAAATAAATTAAAGATGCGCATCGACCTGGAGTTTATAACACCGACCCGCGCTCGGAGGCTGCAAACTTTTTTTTTTACCATAACTTTTAATCTTATTCTCACATTATTTTTAAATTTGGCATTTATGGTTCTTCATGCTCCAACTTGAAGTAGAGTATTAGAGAATTATTTATGTTAGAAAATGTATAGTATTTAATTAGCATTCATATGTATTTAGGAAATTAGGATTAGAGTTAGGTTGTATATATCTATCATTCTAATGAGAAAATAAAGAAAAAAAAAAGAGAAAAATCATTATATAAATTTATCATGAGATATTAGATATTATCAATTATAAGAACTAAATTGAAAAGTATCCAAACTTAAATGACAAAATCAAATATCTTGTAATAATAAGAATTAAATTGAAAAAAAAAAATACTCATACACCAACTTGACACTTACCTATTGTATAAATTAATGAAAAAAAAAATGTCACAATTCATCCCCACATCTACTTGTTGTAAAAAAAAAAAAAGTTAGATGCAGACCACCAAAAAAAAAAAAGAAGAGTTAATAAATGAGAAAATACAAAATCATTTAGATATTATTTTATAACATCAGTTTACATAATATTAAAAAATATAAAATGAATTCTTGATCACATCAAAGAGTAGCTGATGAAAAGACGACAGAATCTTTTTTTTTTTTTCTTTTTTTATCGAAAACCAAATTCCAATACGACAATTTGTCCAAAAAAAACATAATAGGATAGATGGATATTTAAAAAACGGTGCCTGAAAAGGTTAAAAAAGTGGATGTGAGTAATTTTGGTCGTGAAAAATATTTGGGAATTGTTTATCTTAAAAAAATTATTTATTTATATAAAAAACGGATGGTTGTTGAATTGACATAAATTTATGAAAAAAGATTTTAATTTTAAATACTAATAATATAGTCTAACTTTAATATTACAATCTATTAGAATCATATTCAATTTATTAAGGTAATTAATATATATATATATATATATAAATCATTCGAGATGAGACGGATATACTATTTTCGTCTCCACCATTCGAGGGCAGGTTAAATAAACATCTATGTATACATACATTTTATTCTCAATGAGAAAACAAGAGGAAATTGCATTTGTTTTGGTATAGAGTTAAGGTCTTGAGAACCTCGTAAGATACAAAAACTTTAGGGCGGCGGCGGTGTCATTCCTCTCCGATTTTGGCTGCATTTTTTCACTCTGTTTGTCTCTATTTAGCTTCTAAAGAAGAAGAAGAAGAAAAAAAAAACAACTCAGATCTGAAAAAGCTCCCCTGATTTCGCCGCCGATTTCGTCGAGATTTGGAGGCAAGTCTCTTGATTTACACGTTCGTGGTCCAAAATCTGAAGGTTTCGCTGCCGATTTCGTCGAGATCTGAAGCGTCGTCGGTCTGACGCCAACGTTTGAAGCTTCATTCATCGAAGGAGAGGACAATTTGAGCTCATTCAATGTTCTTGATTTGAACATAATCTAACTTCAATCACCATATATTTTGGTCTTGAAAATTTGGATTTTTTTTTTAAATCGTGAATGATGGAAACACTAAGGGCGTTTGATTCTTCCTCTCTTTCGAATGGATGAAGAGAATATTGAGGGAGCTCAAATTGTTCTCTCCTTTGATGAATAATAGGAAGGGAACACTGATGACGCAAATTGATTCACTCTTTTTCGAATTACTCAAGGGAACACTGGGTGAAAATTGATTTGTCTCCTTCTTCTTATATGGTTGAACAACTATGAAATTTAATCTGTCATGAAGAGCATCGAACATCGTTCGGAGGCTCGCAAATTTTTTATATTGTGTGGTCAAATCAATGATACGAAAGTCGATAAAAAATTAAAGATGTCATGTGGTCATTGACCGAAAGATTGGAGTTGATGCAATGTGGAGCATCGATCTGAAGTTTGCAACCCTGACCAACGTTCGGACCCTTCAGATTTTTTTTAAAGTTTATCTCATTTTTATCTTATTTTTAAGTTGGACATTTGTGATCGCTCATGTTCCAACTCGAAAAAGAATATTAGAAAATTATCTATCTTAGAAAGTGATTTATTTATGTTTATACATAATTAGAAAAATAGTTAGCATTTACGATTATTTCATATGTATTTTTTAAAATTAGGGGTATTATGTTATATATATAAATCCTATTATAGGAAACATTTGTTTTGGCAAGAAGACATGGATAGGATAGATGAAATCATATATTAATATTAATATTATATACATATATAGCTATATTTACTTGAGGGATTGATTTGATTTAATTTAAGTGTATATATTACCCAGGCTTCCATCTGTGAATGAAGAAAGAGGATTTCAGAGATGTGAAGTTATTGAACAGCCTTAGTTTATTATTAATTGAATTTGAAACGGTGCATGCAGTTTCAACTCGCCGCATCTCTGCACACTTCAACACGTGCCGTGCCTCCCTTTCTTCCTCCACCCTAATCATATAATTAATATCTCTCAATAATATCATTTCTTTCATACAAAATCAACTGTTTTTTTTTAGAATTAATTGATTTGTTGAATTATGCTGTATGTTAGGATTATGTGAATCTGTTTATCAGGTGCTACAAATGATCGAGCACGGTTCTCTATTCTGTTTTTTTTTATCGAGTCATGTTTTAATTTGTTTTGATAAGGATGTCAAATATAAATATACTAATGACTTTTGTTCTAACTAATCTCGAAAAAATACAACTATTTTCTTTTATGTCATTCATGAACATTGTTGATGTAAGATTTTGGCCTGCCTTGTTCCTCCGTTACTTTCGTCGTCTACGACTGTCGGATGAGCAGTGGTGCACCTGCAAGAGGAGAGAGAGCATCATCTTACATCGGTGGGCTAGGCCCACGGACCTCCGATGTCTAAGAGAGGTCTGAGGGTAGGTAGGAGTAGTTAGAGGATGTTCAAGTAGAGTTACCCGTCCTTGTTGAACAGAAGGGATATTTATAGTGGAGGAGAGTTCCTCGTGGTTTGCCTGATTCGTCAGCCTTCGGACGAATGTATTGGCCGAAGCGGGCGACGTTAGGTCAATCGGGTTGGGCCCACGCGCATGGTGATGATTGCGGTATCCGTCGTTCTTCAATTACCAAGAGGGTTGGGGAAGCATGTGGTTAACGCCTCTTTGTCAGTGACAGGTTGTCACGTCGGTCACATCTCGCGCTAACTGAGGAATGACGTCGATTAACCTTAGTCAGTTGGTAAGCGTTGCCCACCGAAGTTCCAGAGTCAGCCTTTCGATGGGTGAATTTTTTGGACTCGGATGCGATGGCCCCACTCCTTTGTGTGTTGTTTTTTTTTTTATCTATTTTTTGTTCGTGGATTTGTTTCTGCCAAGTGAAATTAAAATTAAACACCATTGTCAATTACCGCTATGCTTCTTTTCTCCTTCTTCCTCTTTTTCTGAATTGTGGGTGAATTCCATTTTTTCTTGGATTCTTATTTTAATCAGAGTGACTCTGTTTTTTATTAGCCTTCGTAGCCTTGTTAATATACTTCCTTTTCAGAGGAAAAACAAAATGAACACCATAAATTAAAGAAGAGTAGATGTTGAAGTATTTGATTGATTTATTCAAATTAATTACTTGTGTGTTAGAGAAGAGATTAGTTGAATAATTTTGAAAGAGGGAAAAAAGATTCATTCCACATCTCACATAGATGTACAGGCTTCCGAGAGGGAAAAAAATCTAAGCACAAGTTAAGAATAATAGCAAAGTTGGTAATTTAATTTAATTAATTTCAGGCAGCTTCCCTGAGATGGAGAAGAAAAATCCCAAAATCAATACCTGTAAATTACGAACTAGCTGTCCACTCTCTCTCTATATTAATGGCGGAACACGACACACATATGATCAGTGCCCAACAAAAACAAAAAATGTTAATGGGTGACCGTCGTCGGATCTGAAGATTCAGGAGTGTCTCTGTTGTCTATACTCTGCGCCTCCTGATCTCCAGTTAAGTCCGCTGATTTTTCATCCTTGTCGCCGCCGGTAGCGGTGACGGTGCTACTAGAACAACTAGTATTGCTTTTGGTATCCCCAAAAGAAGAGGATCTACTAGACATGGGAGTAGCTAAGTAGGTGGGCTTGATTTGTCCGGCCATAATAACAAGGATTTTCTCTTCAAAAACAGGGGAGGGGTGTTTCTGGGTGTCGTCGCCTTTGCCATCGCCGGCCTCCAAGTCGGGGTCCTGGTTGGTACCGTCGCCGCCGTCGAGGTAGCCGGAGAGCTTCCAGTAAGAGCAAGCGAGAATTAGAAGCGCAAAAGCGATGAGTCCTAACATAGCAGCCAAACCACCGAACAAATAAGGAACAGGGGAATGCCAAGGGGAGTGTTGTTGTTGTTGTAATTGAGCAGCCGCCGCCGACGACGGTGCTGTGGAGTGCGGTAAAACGTTGAAGGGCTCTCTGCTGGCCGCCATTGTTACAAAGCTTTTTAATTTACTCGCCGGAATTTAATGGGTTTTTGTTTTTTTTTTGGGTTTGGTTTGCGAATTGTAGATGGAGGAAAAGTTGAAGTTGGAGTGGGGGCGTGAACCGTTATTTATAGATAAAGAGAAAATGAGAGTAAAATAAATAATAAGAAAAAAAGAAAAGAGGGGTAAATTAAATGGGTTGATTAATGTCGTCATATATATAAGTAAGAAGGTGGGGTCAGATGGTGGAGAGGTGGGATCCACAGCCCTCTGATTCATTGATATCTTACAAAACAGTAAAGCGCACCAAGGGGCTTTTTGGTAATAAGCAATGAGTGATTATGTCAGGGACCGGATTCCTGGGACGTTTGGCAACATAATCAATTTTTATTTTTGAAACGCCAGTTCGGCAATTTTTCTCTTTTTTTCTTTTTCTTTTTCTTTTAGAAGAAAATAAAAATAAAAATAAAAATGAAAATTATTATTATTATTATTTTTTTTTTTTTAATTTCAATTGCTACCGTACAGACCCAGTACGCCATTCAGGACATCTACACCCTTCAGGGTCCCCACCGTAAATGTAATGGAAATCTTCTGAATTTGGTAATTAACCAATTTTATTTTAAAAAAAAATCATTTTAAAAAAACTTCAGTGGTTTGGAAACCACTCAAAATAATTTCTTTAATAATTTTTTTTTTTTTTTTTTTTTTTTTTTTTTTTGTTGTTGTTGTACATTATGGTGGGAGATGGAACATTAGCATCTTGGTGGTTAACAAATACATATGTCTCCTGATCAATACTCGATTTAACTAATAAATTTTGAAATTAAAATATTTTGGGTGAAATAATTAATATTAATTTTTTAATTTTTTAATTTAATTAAGAATCCAATCTAATTTTTATAATATATTAAAATTATCAAAATAACTTCCTACTATTCTTTTAAATTTTCTAAACCCATAATTGTTGTTGGCCACCTCTTTCGAAACCGTCAACGACTTTCGGCGACCACCAGCCACCGTCGTCGATCTCGTGTGACAACTTCGACGACACCTCCAGTCGGCCTTCGACGACCTCCGGAGAAACTCCAACAGACCGGCGACGAAACTCCGACCGTTCATCGACGCCGCCTTTCGGTGACCACTCCTCCGAACGAGCACCGACGACGACTTTCAGTGAAACTACGTCCGATCTCTGGCGACACCTCTGACGACAACCACCCAGTCGACTTCTGACAACTAACGACGACCACCACCACTCTTATCTTGTCACTGACCATCGACAATAGTCAACGTCGGTCCTAAATTTTAAAATACAAATTTAAACTTATTAATTTATATTGTTTATTAATAGTTTTCATTTATAGTAATTTAACAGATAAACATTTTAGGGTGGAGAAAATCAAACAAACTTATGGATACAAACACTTTTTGAAAAAATGTAACCAAACATAAGAGTGTTTTAATTATAAAAAAATCTATAAAAAAATGTTTAAAAAAAAATGCATTTTTTTTTTTTTTTGCAACGATATTTTAATTTAAGCGAGGATTGAACCCATGACCTCATAGTCACGGGCACAATCTTATGCCAATTGAGCTATGCTCGATTTGGCAAAAAAAAAAAAAAAAAAAAAAAAAAAAAAAAAAAAAATTCTTAAAAAACTTTTTTTAGTAGTTAATCCAAACATACCTTAATAGTGTTGTTAATTTATTACAACTCAAAAAAAACTTTTGCCAACATTAGCATAGGTTCAACTATATGAATGATTTACATTTAATATATAAGCGCCCATGGCCTAATGGATAAGGCGTCTGACTTCTAATCAGGCGATTGTGGGTTCGAGTCCCACTTGTTGATTTTCTATACTAAATGTAATCACAGTTAAGCCAACTTGGTATAGGGTCCTCTTCTATACTAAATGTAATAACAGTTAAGCCAACTTGGTATAGGGTTCTCCCAAGATAGGATAAAGGCTTGGTATAGGGTCCTCTTCTATACTAAATGTAATAACAGTTAAGCCAACTTGGTATAGGGTTCTCCCAAGATAGGATAAAGGCTTGAGCTGCCACCCGATTTATTGTTCTCGGTTCCGATTTATTGTTCTCGGGATGAACGTCAGACCTTTAATATGAAGGGGGCACTCATCAAATCCCTAATTTCAGCAAGCACAGCCCCTTGAGGTGACAACTGCAAATCATGAGAATGAATAGCTTTCACCAAAACTTGCGCATCAGACTCTACCCACATATTATAAATGTCCTTACTCTTCGCCAATTTGCGAAAGAAGTTTGAAATCATTTTACTATAATTATTAGGGAATTACCGTATTAGGAAACTAGTTAGAGTTTAGTTAGTATTCAGTTAGTTTTCCTATACGTTTTGGTAGATTAGGCTTGTATAAATACATCATATTCTAATGAAAAATCAAGGGGAAATACGAGACAAAAACAAAGATTATCTAAGAATACATAGTGGTTTTGTCAATAATCGATATGTTTAGCTAAATTAGTATACAAATAATGTATTTTACGTGTGCAAGTGCAATATATATACCACTTTATTCAGATTAATTATTAAAAAAAAAAAATTGCAACAATATTATTTTAATTAATGCGAGGATTGAACCCATGACCTCTTAGTCATGAACACAATCTTATGTCAATTGAGGTATATGATCGGTTTGGCAGTTAAACTCTTGTTGACATATAGTTCTCTTGTCCAATATTACCTAAATAAAAATATTAAATGCGGAAAGCTGGGGCTATTATTGGTTTCACAAGGATAAACACAAAGAAAGGGGCCTATCAATATCATGCTTTAAATTTTGATATCGCATGGCTTCTCATGTGAAGACCGCACCAAATAAATTAATGATCATAGGACTACTTTAACAAATCTTTTACCAAACTTCTTATCCCAATATTAATGTTTTCAGTCCCACACCAAAATTATTGCTCTACGCTTTCAAAAAAATAACGTAGCAAAATCATGTACTACATGTCTTATGAAATTGTACACTCATGATCATCATCCAATTTTATTTGGGTTGTGTTTTTGTAAAATATTACGTGTGGATATATTATTTGGACCGCTTCATATGATATTATTAAATATAATAATGTCGAAACGGTTAGGAGTGCTAACAAAATTTCACCTTATTAGGGAAATGATAGATCCATAGCATATAAGTGAAGACAACTATATGATGCATTGGTGTAGGGCATTTTGGGTGAAAATAAAAATCAAACTTATTTAGGCTCAAAATGGACAATATCATATAAATTTGGAGATATGTGAAGAGGTCGTTGTCCTTATCAGAGTTCGTTATCTTTATCGGAAATCGTGAAGTATTTATTGAATATTTCTATAGGCCTAAATTGGATGATTAGGAACTCGTCTCGCAGAGTCATGTTTGCGTTGTGACTGCTTTTCATGACTTGAAGGGGTCAGTCGAATTGACTGAAGCGATGACTCTTTTTTTGTGTTTACTTTCTATAGACTGAAGTTGACTCTTTGATCTTTTGGAAGTTACTTGTTGGGACAGAACGTTTTTCAAATGAAATTCAAACTTTTGTTGATGTTATCTGATCACATTACCACAATGGGTTCATCTCAAATTTGCTCTTTGTTAATAAGAAGTGCAACTTGTTCGTTGCTCATAGTAAATTAATTCTAAACTCTCAGTAACAAAAAAACCTAATTCATGTGGTATACGTTACATGTTTGTCGCTAGAAGCACTCTGGGATTTAAGTTGAAGAACATCCTCTATGTGTGGCTAGCTATGAAAGATTCTTCATCTTTCTCCTATTTTCTTAATTTTGTTTCACTGTATTAAAATAAAATTACAACCTCGAAACAAAAAAAATTATTTCTTTTTTTCATATATTCAACTGCTTAAAATTATTAACTACATTAATCCAATTTTCTCAAATTATTTATTTAAAGATTGTAACTCAACTAAACATAATTCAATCCGTAAAAATTTTACTAAATTATATATATATATATATATATAATTAGGGTTGGACAAACAACATAAACATTAAAGTGACCGTTGTCCCCACCGCCATTTGGCAGGTATGCTAGCCTTTCCGGTTTGTATGTGTAACGCAACTAAAACATAATTTATCTATGTGCTAACCTAAACTAAACCCCTTCCCACCAAACTGCTACCTATTGGGACTGGAATCTCGCTGATTTTTTTTTTTTTTTTTTAATTAATACACTTTATGCTACCTCACTACTTATTATCACGTTTGAGGGATCATTAAATTGAAATTTCAATTCAGATTTGATAATTTTTTTTTTTTTTTTTTTTTTAAGTAACGAAAGTGGCAATCGTTGCTTGATATTAATCCAAGTTTAAGATAAATTATCTATCTAAACTTTTCTATTCTTTATTCCAACCATATTTTAGCTAATATTAAACGGTTAGACATTACATAATTTAATAGTTTGAGATAATTTAATATAGTATCAAATATTTTAGTGACTGTTGTTAATAAAATATATATATATATATATATATATATATATATATATATAATTTAGTGACTTTTCTAGAAACTATTCATCAAATTTTTTTTTTTTTTTTAAATAAATGAAATGAGTCTTTTAATTTCAATAAGCAAAGTTTTTAAATTAAAAAATAAGTTTAAATTTCACTCCCAACATGTAATTTAGTTTGAAACTTTCAAAATATTCACTCTATATCTTGAAATTTTTAAGCAATGGCGGATTCAGAACTTTAGGTTAGGAGAGGCTTGATATATTTTAATATTAGTTTATATACAACTAATAACTTTTAGGTTAAAATATCATTTCGATCTTTATACGGAAGATTAATATAGACTATTTTTTTTTTTTTTTTAATCTTAACATTACACTAACAATCAGATTAAATTTAAGATGTATAAAAAAAATATGTGGACTAAATTTAGACATTTTAAAGTACAAATACTAAAAAAAAATACTAAAATAAAATATCAAACTGAGCATAACTCAATTGGCATAAAGTTGTGCCCTATTATGAGAGTGCAGAATTGGCATAAAGTTGTGTCCTATTAAGAGAGTTCAATCTGCCAAACCGAGCATAACTCAATTGATATAAGGTTGTGCTCTTGACTAAAAGGTCATGTGTTCAATTCTTGCATTAATTAAATCCATTTGAAGAAGAAAAAAAAATCCTTACTTCACATTTTAATTATAAATATTTTTCTAAATCCAGGTTCTTAACATTTTAATCTATTTTTATCAAATATATAAAAAATAAAAACGAAAGTTAAAATAATATTTATTATTATTTGATAGATAGATTTATTTTTTTAAAAAATAGACTTACCATCGATTTAAATTTATATAACTTTATAAATTATTTTAAAATAACAGTTTTCTATATATTTGTAATTTTAAAAAAAAAACATTTAACCATATTTATAGACAAAAAAAAAAAGATATATATATATATATTAAAAAACGGTATTTACAACTCTGTTATCAATTTTGTATAAATATGAGGCAAATTTCACACAATATTTTCAGTTGGGTTCGAATCTCAAGATATCAAATTTGAGGTAAATTTGACGTAAAATAAAAGGGATAGAAAAGTATTATTATTATTATTTTATTTTATTAGGATTTAAGACTAGAGAGTATCATGATTACCACGAAGGCAGATGAAAGTTTGAAATTTATAGTGAATTTTAAATATTAGTAGAGTATATTGTAAAGTTCAGGGTTTAGGGGGCTCGAGCTCCCCTAGACCTACTATAGATCCACCGCTGTTTTAAAGTATAAATATTTTGGTCATCTCCATTATATAACCACTTATGTCTATTCACGTAACAATACTCTAAGCTTATCTAAGTGGCGGAGTTTACACGCTCACATCAACATATTAAATTGATAATTCGAATTCTTTTCACAACTATTTCAAAGATGGATAGCTCAATCACATACTGCTTCGAAAACTGCGTGGTGAAAACTATCAAAGATTCGCTTGGATAGTTATGAAGGGTCTTGAGATTATTAATGTCCTTGTAAAATGATTTAGTTCAATATTTGGTGGCAAATGTTGTAGGGTCAAGCACGATCTAAAGTAAATGGATTAATCTTTAGTGATACGAGGAGCGTCCAAGAAGAAGAAGAAGAAGAAGAAGAAGAAGAAAAAAAAAAAAAAAAAAAAAAAGGGTGTGTAAGAGGAGCTTTGCTTCCTTTGTAAACAAACATCCAATCCAATCCCCCACCGACGTACACGTTAAGGACACTTGCATATTCCCTTCTTTTATTTTTCTTTAATTTGTATATTTTTATTTACCATCCAATAACCTAAAAATCGCTTTACATTATTTTAGTATTTTTTACAAACTTAATAATCCCCACTAACTCTATCTTATCCTATTGCTTCCCTTTGGATTATTAACCTACTCTTTTATTTAATCAACAGAATATATTTCTCTTTTAAACAAATCCAAACCAAATCCCACTCTTTCCATTATTTAATCATTTCTTCATATTATTAATTTCATTTGTTCTCTTCCAATCTTTCCTCCCTTTTTATTCTAGTGTCCATGTTTGGTGTGTAACTCTTTACCATATTCATTTTTTTTTTCTAGATTGATGTATACTTTAAAGTTAAATTAAATTTAGATAACATGTATCTCGAAACCATTTTATGGTATATTTCTCAAAGTCTTGCTATACTATAGATGAATGTCAAACATATTATATGGTGCAATATCTTCGAAATCATTTTTATGGTATATTTGGTTGGAACAAAATAACAAGATTTTTAGGGATAAATTAAAGTTCGTGCATTAGTTATGGAATGAGATTATCATCAATGTTGTATCATGGTGTTCCAAATCGAAGTTGTTTTGTAATTGTGATATTTCTACTATAGCGCTTAATTGTAAGGCATTTCTCTAGTCTCTCTTTTGTATTTTATTCTCTCTGACCAATGAAGTATATTTTTCAAAAAAAAAATAGATAATATGCAGGGGCGGATTTAGCTTAGGCCCAGAAGGGCTCCCGAGCCCCCTCAACGACAACATACCTTTGAGCTTAGCCTCCTCTTCACCATCCCACCCTGATTCAAGTCCCAACTTTTTCTTTTTTGAAGTTAATTAGTTCTAAATCCGCCACTAATAACATGTACCCGAAATTTCACATTATCAACATATATCAAAGTTGATAGGTACAAAACTCCATCACTTTCATATATATGTAAAGAACAGAAAACTCCACACGAAAGTTAAAAGTGAAGAAAAGAAAAAAGTAAAGAAAAAGATAGAACAAAGCTAATTGAAAGTTTCATATATATGACAAATAAAATCAATGATATGGACAATACAATATTATTTTTTAAGCAAACAAAAATTATGACATTGATTTTTTTAATTATATGTGATGAAATGAAAAAGATTAAAAAGGCATATGAACTTATATACATAAATCCAACCATAACAAACAAAATCATATTATAAAAAGATTTGTTTTTTTTTTTTTTTTTCTGGATGCAGCTGTTAAAGGTGGTTCAATTATTAACAAAAAAAGCTTTAGGATGGGTGGCATTCATTGTTGGACAGTCAAAAGGGGAAACTCAGCGCTTCAGCAAAAGTTGATAATAGCTTTGAAAGCAAAGCCACCATTAATTTGAAGTTCTTTTTTCGGAAGGAAAATTAGGGTTTTAACAAAGAAATTAGCAAAAACTAGTTGGAGAAGACGATGTTAAATTAAAAACTAACTTCTAAAATCACGAGTATTAAAGCAGTTAATTACACTTTGAAGATAAGGTATTTAATTCATTACTTTTAATTAATCACAATTAGAGGGAACAAAGTACTCATATTAAACAATAACGCACAAGAATTTTTCTGTACTGAATGAATCGAACCTTCTTTTGTTTAGTTAATTTTCTGCAAGTGGGCTTGCCACAAATTAGCCATCTTTAATTTAATTTTTTTTTTTTATTATTATTATTATTGTTGTTGTTAATGAAGTCATTGGTATGCGCCACACGTATGATTGCTTTTTTTTTTTTTCTGTCATTTCCCAGTTGCCCACTTTCTAGTTTCTCTCTATTAATTATAAAATAATACTGGATTGAATGTATATATATATATATATATATATGTATCTACCACTAAAATATTGATAGTTAGATGAAAAAAAAAATCTCATTTTCTACCTTTCTTATTTTTCTGTAAAAAAATAGTGTAAGAAGATATTTATTTATCAGTATGCAACTAATTATTATTCGTAAGTATATTATTAGTGTATATATCTATACAGAATGTTGGGAGTGCGACCAAAGTCTCACATTAGAAGAGAAAAAGATCATGAGTATATTAGGTGGAACAACATCTCCAATGATATGGTGCCTTTTGGAAGAAACGAAAATCAAAACCATAAAAGTTTAGGCCAAAAATAGACAATTTTATATCAATGTAGAGTTACGTTGTCCCAGACAAAATTAATGAAAATGATATGAAAATCAAATTTATGAACATGTGTTATAAATTATAATATATGATTAATTTAAGATATTGATGGATGGTATATTCTACTTTTATTTTTAGCATATTTGTGATTATGTTTATTTAATATTTTGTTTATATAGATACTCTTATTCTTTGCTTTACTCTCTCCATGGTTTATTTGATGGAGGGAGAATATATATATATATATATATATATATATATATATATATATATATATATCAATAACAATTACCATTACATATAATAATGTGTGCCAATGTATGGAAGACAAAAAAGGAGGTGGATACACTACTAGAAAAATGGGAATAGATGACATGTGGGGCATCCAAAAATTAATGAAGGGAAGAAAAAAAGTGTCATCTTCTATTTGGGGCGCGTTTTTGGCGGGAAAAAACGGAGTCTTTCAGATTTCCGAAACTTAATGACAGTTTTCTAATGTCGTCAATCGATGACAGTTTTAAAATGTCTTAAATCGTTTACATTTATTAACTATCATTAATTTGTTTATGTTTTTTTACTTAAACCTTTTTTTTAGAAACTAAAAAATATTTATAAAAGAATTAGAATTAATTTACAACTAAATATTAATTAATTAACAAATAAAATAAAAGGAAGAAAAATGTAAAAAAAAGAATGGAAATCAAAATTTTGAAATCACACTCAAAATTTATAATTAAAAAAAAATATTATATATATCTATATATATGAAATCCCTAAATTAAGAACACGTTCTCTCTGAAATCGTCTTTCCTCCGTAGATCTCACCTCCTCCCCTCCGTCGATCTCGCGTCCCTCCCCTATACGAAATATTGTTGTTGGAATGTCTTGAATCTGTTATGATCCTCTATGACTGGTTTGGTACGGGGTCTCGCTGCCCGGTCAGCGAGTCGGGGTCTAGAGACGAAACGCTTGGTGAGGGTATGGGGGCAACACCCCTAAATGGAAAATCTAATTTGAGTTTTATTTATTCGTTTTGGGCTTTGATCTTTTTTGTATCAAGTCATTAGAAGGGTGTTGGTGGTGAAACTTTTGAATGTTCACTAATTTCAGGGTGTCGAATCCTGCCAAAATAAAATTTGTAAACCCGTACTACCAAGACAACTTGTAGCTAGTGGTAACCGAGTCGATCCACAGGGAATTAATTTAAATTCGAATTTGATCAATTTACTTTGCTAATTTTAGAAATAAAACATTGGGGAAAGTGAATTTAGTTTTCGAAACATGCATTAATTACGCTAATGGAAAATTTTAAAATGCTGAATTGACAATTTAACAAACGTATTCAATTTGAGACATCATGATTGACAATTAGCACATGGCAGATCATTGATTAACAAATAAGTCAGCCAAAATCAATCAAGCACACGAAATGTTTACTCGAGATACCGGATTAAACATACCCAAAGACAATTAATCAAGGGGTGCAATTCTAATTAAACTTGGCAATTGATCAATTAGGGGCAAATTTGATGGATTTTTTTGTTTTTTATCTCAATTCGAACTTTGATTATTTTTTTTATTGAACCTCTAACTTGCGTCATCAATTTGAGTGCAAGCAATCCCTAGTATAAAACTCAGTCAATTGTTTCTTACTCTAATCCACGATCATTAAGAGTATTCCATCGTATCCCAATTTCCCCTAACAAAAAAATGTCACAATTATTTTCCAAATTGTTATGGTTATCGGGCTTGATAATAGGTTTAAGTTGAAATATAATGTGAAATTTGGGCTTAAAATAGGCTAGGGCTAGTCGTTTGACTAAGCCGAACATGGGAAATGAATTATTATTAATAATAGTAATATAATAATAATAATTTCGATTGAATATAATAATAATAATAATAATAATAATAATAATAATATTTAATTCCCGCTATTAAAAGTTATTAGTTTATTCATTCATTTTTTTTTAAAAAAAAGCGCTCAAATTTCCCCCTCTAAATTTTGACCCACCATTCCACTTTTCACATTACGGCAAAAACAAAAAAATAACGCAACCTCTACTGGTTTAGAAAGTCAAGTTCAAACACACGCTAGCTTCCCTCTTTGCTCATTCCGCCACCGTCACCGCCTTGTTCCTCCGGTGATCTCTGCAACTTTATCCGATCACTATCGATTTCAGGTTTGTTCTCTTGATTATCTGCAAAGTAGAAGAGTAAGCTCTTACAGCCTTATCAACTTTAGGTTTTCTCTTGTTCGTCAATCGATTGAAATCTAAGAGGATTATTGACCTCAACAGTTGAAGGGTTTTCAAAACTCCGGACACGATGAGCGAGGTATTCGAAGGATACGAACGCCAATATTGCGAGCTTTCTGCGAATCTTTCCAGAAAGTGCACCTCCGTCGGTGCCCTAGAGGGAGGTATGGCGATCTTCTTCTTTTTTTAGTATTCATGTTTGTTTTTGTCCCTCAAGTATGTAGAGTAGCGCGATTTTTGGATTTATTTCTACAATTATGGAGCTTGATTTTTTTTCCTCCTCTCCCTTCGTCTACGCCTCCTCTCCTCTCCCTTCATCTTCGTCTTCCAAAAAATGACTCTCTGTCTTCGTCTTCATCTTTGTTTCATCTCATATTTTTGGCAGCCATCTTCTAGGGTTACAAACAATCGAGTTCCATTTCGGCGGCCATCTTCTAGGTTACAAACGAAATTGACTTCCCATTTCCTTCTAAAATTTCCAAGTAATTCTTATTTTCTTGTTTCCATATCTATTTGAAATTTTAGCTGATTATCTTTTGATATTTGGCTGAAGTTGTGAGACTTTTATGTTGAATAGGCTCGAGAGATGAGAAGTGAGAGATGAGGGAAAAAGGGTAGGAGAAGATAGGATAGTTTTCTTTAGCAAGTTGTGAGACTTTGTTTAGCAAAATGCTTAGGAGAAGATGCAGGTTTCACGAGAGACGAGGGTCGCCAGAGATGGAGAGAAATGGAGGAATTAGGGTTCAGTTTCCAAACTCTTCGTAATTTTTGTTGTCAATTTCCCTAAAATCAGTCCCAATAGAAGTTTTCTACGAGTTTTGCAGTTCTACAATGGCTTTACCTCTGATTTTGATTCCGTGTCTCGGTTATTTGGGCAACTATATGGCTTATGTTTCATCTTCAGACACAACTATGCATACCAATAACTGGGCAGTTCTTGTCTGTACCTCTCGCTACTGGTTTGTCCAAATCGATTCCAACTTTTCAAAATTTGTGTTTCTAATTTATATTGTCAAAGAATATGATGTATGTTCACTTGTATTACCTTCAGCTGTTCTATCTTTCTTGCAATAGATTTTAGGATGTGATTAGTCCTGCTAGGTGGATCAAATCAGTAAATTAATGGTCTTAAAGACAATTTACATTTGTTTCAGATGCAATGTTATTACTGTTTGGAGAATTGATTATCATGTTTGCTCCAAGTTCATGTCCATGGTGTGTATTTTTAGTGGATTATTTCAGTAAGTTGTTGACCTTGAAAAATGATTGTGATCTATTACAACAACTTCAAGATATAATAGTTCAGTCCAATTTCCACCTTAAATAAATTACAGTTGTTGTCTTCCAGGTTCAATTTCCACCTTAAAAAAGTTGCTTTTTGGAGCTTTTTAGAATAAATAAATAAACTAGTTTAAATTTTGTGGCTGAGAAGTTATAAAAATTTGAAGTTTTGTTGTTCAAAAGAATGTTAAGTTCAAAAATTTCAGTCTGGACTCTATTTATTTAACAAATTTAAAACTGTTTTACTAGTGTTTGTACAAACAATTGTGAGATTAGTAACTCAAATTTTTGAATTTATGTTGGAAAAAGTCATACTTTGAAAATGACTCATTTTGCAATTTCATTTATTTCTCCAGGGCTGCTGCGGACACCTTTGATGAATAGTAATTGTGCAGTAACTCAAATTTTAATCTCTAAGGTAAATTTTAGAACTCTTAAACACCAATTGGGTTATCTATAGTGGTTTTCGTAGCATTGAAAAACCGCTATGAAAAGTCAAGGACTTTCAATAACGGGGGCTATGACAGCGTTTCAAAAACCGCTATGGAAAGCCTACGATAGCAGTTTTCTGACGCTGTGGTATGTGATATTTGTTGTAGTGGGTGCAGGTGTTACGAGTAAAGAGCAAACGAGTACTGACATGTTTCTTCATAAGGTTGAGGTATTTTACTTATGATTTTGGTAATTATCTCTTTCATATTCCTTACTATTACTGTCTTTCGGTGCTTATTAGAATTTACTTTTCTTTCAAATTTCTCTATTGTAAGCGGAAGAGAAAACTTATTTTCACTTGGTACTGCATAAGACTTAGTAGTTTGCTAACCTCATGAAAAGTTACATGTAATATATTTTTGTATTTTTTAGAGAAGAAGATCAATATAATGTGTGCAATGTGGCTGGACCACAATGAATTGTGGATGAAACAATTAATCACGAACCCGATTTGTTCTTTTAATGCTTAGTTGTACTAGTGTACTTAGAAAACAATGTTCGAGATAGATTTAAAGTTTCTGAATTTCTTTGTTTCCTTTTCTTTCTTTACTTTGCCCTCTTTACTTTCCTAAAGTCTTGAATAACTCAAGAGTGAGTTTATCTCGAAATATTTTCGGTATATTTTTCCATGTTTTCATGTCCTATGAAATTATTCTCGAATTTACGAAGTATAAATCCCTAGGTGATGTATGTTGTATTACACATCAAGTAAAGCTTTGCAAAATAAAGATAGGATATCGGTGATGTCAATTTGTTGATTTGACTTGCATTGTGGCATTGTTGTAATTTTGATAAGACTAAGCACATCTGAGTGCTTAGCAATCTATAATTTGTCGTTTATAAATGTTCTTATAAGACTAAACACATCTGAGTGCTTAGCAAGTTATATTTTGTCGCTTATAAATTTTTTGATGAGACTAAGCACATCTGAGTGCTTAGCGTGATGTGTTTGATTTGTATTCTGAATAGACTAATAAGTAGGCACTTGCTAGGTTCGTTTGAAGTTAAGAATGATACTTGATAACTTTTTAGGCACTTTTAGACTATTTTGCACTTTGAGAATCACTTTAGACACTTTTTAGGTTCGTTTGAGATTAAGAATGACACTCGTTAACTGTTTAGGCACTTTTTAGGTTTGTTTGAGATTAAAATAACTTTGTAGGCACTTGCTAGGTTCGCTTGAGGTTAAAATGGTACTTGATAACTTTGTAGGCACTTTTAGACTATTTTGCACTTTTAGAATCATTTTAGACACTTTTTAGGTTCGTTTGAGATTAAGAATGACACTTGTTAACTTTTTAGGCACTTGTTAGGTTCGTTTGAGATTAAAATAACACTTTGTTAACTTTGTAGGCATTTAAACAATGGTTTGTTGATGAAGAGTTTCTAATTGTCATGGATGGATGTATGTAGAGTTTTTAATTGCTTGCTGATTAAGTTAGTATTATAGTCTAATATTGACTTGTTTTGATAGACTCATTTTTGTACTTTTATATTTGGGGAAGAGAGGAAATAAGAGATGAGAACAATTTGGTTGAGATTATTCCTACAATAATATGTCTTCTTCAATATTTATTGCAGGAACTACAAAGAGGTAGTCAAAATATTTTCTCAAGCTAAAAGTGGATATTGAGATGAAACAAATGAAGGAGCTTTGAATTTTTGAACAACGACTGCGTTCTAAAATGAGTTTGTTGATGCACACTAATGAAGGAGCTTTGAATTTATTACATTTCAGTGTTAAAGAGGTATGTCATGTAACTTAAATATGGATTACATTTCTTGATTTCACACTAGATTTCATTGGATGTGTTCGGTACTTTGTAAATTTAGACACTTGTTAATGGCTATCCTGCAGTTATGGTAACCACTTTTGCTTTTGTTATTATTTTCTAAACTTTATTGCATGTTTTCGGTACTTTGTAGATTTAGACACTTCTTAAGTTTAGTTGTTATATTGTAATTTTAGGTACTTTTTGACTACTTGTAATTTTAGGTCCATTTTAGTCACTTGGTCAATTGTTTTTCACTTACGGATTGTTTTCTAAGTATATATAGCTTATAACTATTTCGCAGGAACTACCAAGCGAAGTGGAGATATTTCCTTCAAGCTAGAAGTCATATTGCAACAAATGATGAATTTTTTTGTTGGGTTAAATGAATATTTCATCATGTTATGCAACATTTTATTATTAATGTTGCAACAATTTAGGGGCATCGTAGTTAGTTTCAATATTGTATACATATGAATTAGTTTATGTAAAAGGTGATGAACTTTGGTATTTGAATGATATATTGATATCTATATCTTATTTCAATGATATTGAATTGGGTTAAACTTATATTTATTTAATTTGCTTTGTATTTTTCATTATTATTAATTAATAATATTAATAATAATAATTACAATTAAAAATATAAATATTAATATATTTAGATTTGATAAAAAAAAATTCTATTATTGATTTTGTGACAAAAAAATCATGTCATTGAATTCATTTTGTTGACTCACAATAGTTGTGGTCTTCAAGCTATTAATGACAGAAAAATTAAGTCATCAAAGCGTACAAATTTTACTGTCTTCCATTCCGATTCGATGACAAATAAAAACTGTCGTCAATTATGTTTACATGACAAAATATGGTATGAGTGGTCATTCAGTGACAATGTTTATGTGTCATAAAATAAGGTCTCTTGACTGAAAATAATTGTCATTATCCGTATTATGAAGACAGAAAAAAACTGTCACCAAACGAACATTGACGACAGTTTTCGGTTTTTGTCATCTATAGAGTAAAGAAGGCAGGGGCTATAACGACTGAAAAAAATTGTCATCTAAAGTCCTGATGACAGTTTTTATTTGTCATCATAACCCCGATTTCTACTAGTGATAAGGTACTTGAGTGGAATTGAGAAAACAATGTGGGGGTAAGTGGATAAATAATTGGTTGTAATCAAATTCTTTAATTACCAATTAGGATACATGATTATCAACCTAAAAGTGGGAGAGGGGCATCTTAAGGAAATTCAGTGGGAAATTGTTTGGAATCTCATTAATGTCACTACTTAATTAATTAATTAAGTTAAAATGTTGGTAGTAGTTACTTGGAATTAAAACTACTCTCTCTAGAAGCTTAAGTCAACATGAATGTAAAAAAAAAAAAAAAAAAACATTTTTTTAACATAGTGGGATGATACCGAACAGAACTATAACTTAACACGTCAATATAAATATAGTTTACCGATAATTGACAGCCACTCCTTCCTTTGAAGTTGAATGTTCAAATCTTCAATCACCTACATTTGTTGAAAAAAAAAAACCTATAACATAATACTATTACTTATATAAATTAAAAAGGAGATATATGCATGGTATTTGAACTAAGGCTAAAAAATGATAATCTTATTAGTTTATAGATATTTTATGGTACAATGTAACATGATTTTTATGTTTACCAAAAAAAAAAATTATATTCAATGTCATTGATTTAATAATTATACTATGATCAACATATAAATAAAACTATTAACATATCAAATTACTTGCAAGCCACAACAAAGATTTGAGTCGTCGATGTTTATTTAATAGTCGCTATCATATATTCATATGCTTCAATACTTAATTAGTTAACATGAAGCATATAGTTCAACTACCATAAAATATATCTCTTCGGCCAGAAGTAAGAAGTTCGAATATCGCACCCTAAATAAAAAATAATAATTATAATTAAAGATGCAAAAAGCTACCATCAACGTATACGGCTTAATAAATTATGATTTTCTAAACTCAAATCTGAACACAATTGATCACAATTCCACATACACAAAAAAAAAAAAAGTTTATACACTCAGTTAGAGCTAGTGTGTTAGAGTACACAGCAAAACAAAAACTGAGTAATAATTGTGTATGTCCGAAAAAAAGATTGGGAATTAGATGACGTATATATGAAATGACCCAAAATCATTATCATAATTGAAGAGAGAATATAATGAAGTGATTGGAAAAGTTATAACCATGTTTGAAAAATAAGAGAAAAAGAAGATGGGTGGGTGACATATCAAATTGGTCTTCCCGTCAATTATTAGATTTTAATGCATACATTTTTGCTTTTTCAACCACTCATTTATTTAGATTTATTAACCATTCAATCAGCATATCAACCCCGAGGCACTGCAAAATGTCTTATCCTCAATAAAACACCAAAAATTAAAGTTCCAACCTTTAGTAATCGCCTACCTAACTATTGAATCCTCGGACTAGTCACAGAGAAATAGTAACGTCAGGTATATAGTTTAACTAGTTAAGATATTATATATCTGTGTCTTAAACGTTAGAGATGTTGGAATTCATTATCTTTCGTACCTTTAACCTAAAAGAAAAAAGGTTTCGAGTTAAATCATGATCCATTATCCATTACTAAGTGAGAGCTTTTAATTTGGAATATGGGTCCATGAGGGGTTGTAAAGTTGATGAAGGAACATGTGGTTTTGCCTTGAAATGGAACAAAACATAGAGGAAATTGGTTTGGCTCCTTCTATTAATAGACACTCAAAAGGACAGAAAGGGCAAACAAGAATTCTCCTTTGCTCACAACAGTAGCTAGTAAACCATAATTTACAATCTTCAATCACATTCACAGATTCTCGAGTAGAGCTCCCACCATGCATTGTCATAATATTATCTCGGTTAAATTACAAAATTGAAACTTATGATTTGGAGCAAGTTAGAATTTAGTCTTATAATTTTAAAATTTAGAATTTCGTCTTTGTGAGTTGATAAAACAAATGAGTACATGTTAAGTTCACTATCGTTATGTAAATGAGGTGGTATATTTTGTATTTAACTAACTATCTATATGAGTTAAATAATTATAAAAAAAAATAGGTTAGAAATTAAAAAAAAAAATAGGTTAGAAATTAAAAATTTAATGCAGTTTCTTTACCGATTGGACATTTGTTTTTTATCCAGTCAGTTAGTGAACCCGTGGAATCGATTAAACACAAAATACTAATTTTATCAAATTAGAGGGATTAAATTTTAATCCATATGAACAAATTTGTAATTTATTCTATCATCTACTTTGGCACAAGAATGAATAAACATTGAGATTTGGTGGCATCATGTGGTTGTAAATGCATGCGCCAATTGTACGGTTTGAATTTTGGAATCCAACTCATAGATATTATTGTCTCTTTTGTTTTGTTGTGTTTTTCTCTTTTAATTTTTGGCTGTCGGTTTTTGTTTTCACGCCTTGAAAATTAATGCATGTATTAGGTAAGCTATTAGGTAGAGAGGTAAAATGTTCCGAATGTTGTAAACAAGTACGTACGATCTTATCTTCTACAGATGAATAAGGTGGTTCCCAACTACTAGTAACGGACTTATGTGGAAACTAAGAATCATAAAATTTTGAATTTTCAAATATATATATAGACAAAATATATATATATATATATATCTTAAAATATGTAGTATTAATATATTATAAATATCTTGAGTTACGATAAAATCGAATAATAAAAAAACAAAATAAGCACAAAAGAAAAATCGACACAGATTTACGTGGTTCACTAATATCATGTTAGCTACGTCCACGAATAGAAGAGAGAGATCAGTATTATTACGAATAGGAGAGAATTACAAAATGACAAACGGAAGCAATTGATGTCATTAGAAGGTTTATATATGACACTTTTCTAATGATCTAATACAAAATAGGTCAAAATCCAAAACGAATAAGTAAAATTCAAATCAGGTTTTTCTGGCGTTGCTCTCCCATAACTCCACCAGGGCGCTTCGCCCCTGGACCCCGACTCGCTGACCGGTCAGCAAAACCCTGTATCAAACCAGTTGTAGAGAATCATAACAGATTCAAGGCATTCTAACATATTCTTTACAAAAAAAAATTATATACTAAAATGATCCCAATGTAAACGAAAGTCCACCTTACTGCAGTAGTACTAGCGGCCAAGCAATTTTGCGATCTAGGGTTTGAATCCTAGCGATTGGATTCTTTTATGTTTTCTTTTTCTTGAGTACATAAATAATTAGTTTCTTCGTGGTTTTAATATATATTTTTAAAAATAATTTATACCTATATTCGAATCCCAACAATTACATTTTTTTTTTTTTTTTTTTAAGTACATACCTAACTAATCTCTTCTTTATTTATTTATTTATTTATTTATTTATTTATATATATATATAACATTTTTTTTTTAATTTTTTTTAGTTTTTTTTTTTTTTTTGCAACTGTATTTTAATTAAAGTGATGATTGAACTCATGACCTCTTATTAGTCACGAGCACAATCTTATGCCAATTGAACTATGCTCGGTTTGGCCAAAATTGGACCCAATTTGGGCGGTAGGCAATAATGCATTTAAATCTATGCCTCGTGCGTTGCACAGATGTAGGTTTTAAATCATTTCTGCCCGTGGTTTGTTGCACAGGTACAGGATCATTACTCCTTAAAATGTAGTCCTTTATTTTTTAGTACACACATAACTAATCTCCTCTTTATATATATATATATATATATATATATATATATATATATATATATATATTTATTTTAATTATAAATATAAATGATAAACACATTTCATATTTAATTTTGTAATAAAAAAAATTAATTATTATTTTAAGTTTCATTTTTATATATATATATTTATATTAAAGGTTGAAATGTTATTTTAATCTCTATACCTTCAAAATTGTTTTATTTTAGTCCTTGTAATTTTAAATGTCCAAATTTAGTTCTCATACTTTGAATAAAACTTAATGAGTATAAAACTTAAAATTAATCTTTGCTATTAGTTTATTTGTTAACTTTTCAAAAAAAAAAATTAGTCTATATTAGCAATTCCCTCTATAAATTTTGGAAATATACAATATTGTGTTTTTTTCTAGAATAATTTTTTTTTCAAAGTATTTAATAAATCTTTGAAATTTTAATTTTGTGTTTAATAGATCCAAAAGCTTTAAAAAAATGTTCAATATATTTTTTCAACTTTCAATTTTGTATCTAATAGGTTCTCGAATTTTCAAGTTAAGTCTAATAAATCTTTGTCTTATCTAACATTTCTTTAAAATTTAGAGATTCATTAAAAACAAAATTGAAAGTTTAGGAACTTAGTTGACGCATTTAAAGTTTAGAAACTTATAAGATAATACATTGAAAGTTTACTCATTAGAGATTTTTTTAAAGTTTATAGATCTAATAGACTCAAGTTTTAAAGTTCATGGACTTAACTTGTAATTTAATTCCTTTGTTTATTATATTTGATAATACATCGAGATGAGCTAAATTATATGATGGTAGTATTATTATTTGAACTTAAGTTAGGAAGTCTTTGTATACTTATTTTTATCACCAATAACTTTTTTTTAAGGTCAACATAACGTGACTTCTGATCTTTTTGTGATATATTTTTTATATTTATATAATATAATATTTTGGCCCCAAACATTATTTTCTAGATCTGCCACTCGAAACTGCATATAATTATTGAATTAGCCTACACAATATAGCCTTTTATCACTCGATTTACTTATATATATTTGTTATATTGTCTAAAGTGAGAAGATTTTAAAAGAGAGAAGCAAGAATCCAATCAAAACAACCAAAAGTAATGATCCAAGGATCATAATGCAGGGTGGGATCATAATCAGCATATATTGTGTTTTTTGTCGATATAATGGAATGTATATGTAGATGTCGACCCCACTTATTCATATTTCATATGGCAATCACTTTTACAAATCTCATTTGCACAATTTTCACCATCTTTTTCTATCTCAAGTCTTGTGATGTCTCGAGTGCTGTTTGAATTATCCTCCAAATTGTTTAATTACTTTCAACAGACACAGCCTTTCTTATCCTATCTGAATTCTCGCGCGGCGGATGCTTAATTTTTTTTCTTTTTTTGCTGATGATAAGGTAATGGATCATCAATGATTTTCCATCTCTTTGAGTTCATGATTATGCATAGTGAAATTTATCGTCCTCACTCCTCACTACTGTTTGCTCTGCTACATATTCATTCATGGATGGATGTCTGACCTCTTGGTCGAAAGTATATACCTTAACCAGTTGAGTTATGCTTAGGTTTGCTCAATTATTGACTATGACATATTTGTATTCCGTAAGACAGGAGCCAAGCGAACCACTTAGCGGTTATCCTACAACATGGGCAATGAATAAACTAAGCCACCCAACAGTAGGCTTCTGGTCACATGAAGATTGAAGCAAAGCATCAGAATCCTCCAAGTGTGAATAGAATGAAGTTGTGAGGGTCCTTTGTGCTTCCTGAAATTTCACTATCAATATATCCCTAATTTCGTATTGTTCCATCACAACAAAGCTATGTCACCAAAAAGTTTAAGGGGCATTTTATCTTTTTTAGCTGCTAGTGTACTATTTGAGACCCCATTCTGATGAAAGTATGCCCCAAACTCACATGGGCAATTGGCATCTCCAAATGCCACAACAATGGCCTGCTAGGGTTAGAAGAAAACGTAGGTTCAACCAAAGTTAATAACAAGAGGGGGATTAATAGCTGAAGTTTGATTAGAATAAAATAATGGTGTGTGATGTGTTCATGTTGGTGTCAAGCACTGTCAAATAATCATAAGAGGTTATGGAATGTGTCACAGAAGGCACCAAGAGGAGAGAGAGGGAGAAAAATGATAGTGTGTGTGGAGGATGAGTCAGTAGTCACCAATAATAAAAATGTAAAAGAAGAACAAATGCGATTGAGCACTTGATTCCAACTCGAGGAGGGTATACATGTCTTTTCCCAACTTAAGGGTTACATGACCTGAGCTTGAAGGGTATGATTCCCAGACCCCATTTTGTGTCCCACAGGCCACCCCCACCACCCTCACTTGGGTTATCTCCAAAATTCTCTTTCGGTTTGGAGTACAATCTTCCCACACCCTGGTGATCAGATATTGCCCTTTTATCACCAAAAGTCTACTGATGGATGACTGTCTTTTACCTGCTTCGCCTCGCCTTTCCCACTTCAAGATTGCATCATACATGTAAAAACGACAAAAGCAGAACAAAATACTAGGGGTGTTCAACCAACCCGATGACCCGAAAAATCTGGCCAACCCAACCTGAATCATGAGTAGGGTTGGGTTAGACTAGCTTTCAAATTGGGTTGGGTTATTTTTTTAGGAACTGACCAGTTCGGTTCGTTCATGAGTTCAGAAAAAAGGAAAAAAAAAAAAAATGGTTCAACCTAAATATATATATAGTTTTCTAAGGGTTTTACTTCGTTCGTTTCAAGCTTTCAACACATGTCGTTTTTCAATTCCTCCTCGCAGACGCATCTTCGCTCGTTCCACAACCACAACTTTACGCATCACATAGCGTCGTGCCACTCGTTGCCTCTTGTTCATTCTCATTCCCATCTGGCAGCAACAACTTGACCGATTCACGTATTTCTGACTTCACCGCGTCACTTTGTCGCCTCTTTGTTTCCATCTCCTTCAACAATCGCTCTTCGTTAACCCATGGACCCAACCCAAAAATATATGGGTTGGGTTACTCTCTTGAGCTGGGTTGGTCGGGTTGGGAGTTGTTCCAACCCGAAAAATTCGAATTGGTCCAAAAAAATCCCCCTATCCCGACTCAACTCAACCCATGTACACCCCTAACAAAGACAAAGACAAACAGCAATGTATAAGATTTACTCCTCATATTATCACAAGGGGAATACTTTAGCACCCCACCACCAAACATGCCTATGGGCCTTTTGTATCCTTGACAATGGCTTGGGCCGATAATAAGTCTAAAGCTTACATGCCCAACACAATTGTCCAAAGGCAAAAATGCCTGAATGCGAGATTTTCTTTAGAATTTGTAACCAAATCAAATCCTCTAGAGTAGTATTTAGAACGCCTCATCACAATATAACTCTTATACGGGATTGGGAAGGTGAAGCTTTTTTCTTCGAGGATGAAGGCAAATCCGTGCAGGCCTAATGAAACAAATTCAGGCCAACCAATATCCCGGTTGAAACAACCGGACGTTCTCAAACAATGCTCCACTTATAGTTTATGATTCAAGGAACCCAAATTCCATAGTTTCAAGGATTTGATTGGTGCAAATAACCAATTATAAGGACGATAAATTAAACGGAATTCACATAAAAGGATGCCTACCAACAGCAATATAACATTATACATCCAAATAACTAGTTAAGTATCATTGATGGCTTAAAAAACGTAGAAAGATACAACTCCAAACAGAATCTAATTGTCAAAAGCTATAGCGTCATACAATGGAAGTGCCAACTTTATCTCAATAATGTGTTCTGCTGGATGATCATCATTTTCCCCTGAAATTTTGAAGGGAAAAAAAAAAGTTAGTTGGTGGAAGATAATGGAGACTGGAGAGGAAGGGCAAGTTCAATTTTACTTACGAGTTCATCATTAACGTAATATTGTCTCCTTTGAGAAGAATCCTCCCTGAAGGGAAAAAATAAAAATAAAAATAGGAACTTCAGATATCGTCATTGAAGTAGAGTGAAGGCAACAGTAAATGAGCGGGGAAGAAAGCATACCCAGCGTCTTTTTACTCTTTTTCTTAACATTGACTTCCTCGGCATCATCAAGAACTAAATTCATGTACTCATCAAATCCCTGTACGGTCAAGAAAATATTATCAATTTAAAGATAACACCAATATAAAAGAAACAGCTTCCTCTGCCTACCTCCCTCCTAAGTTATAACAATAATTAGTCGGCCAAAACAAACAGAGGTAATTACAACAAACAATGGAACAAGAAAATCACAGTTTCTAGTACTTCCAACAAGATGATGCCATAAACATATTCATTTCCTGCATGTAAATTACAGCAGCTGAGGCATATCAGCTAATAGTTGAGAAAACTACAAATTATATAGTACTAGATTATTGGGAAAAAATAGATGACCAAACAACAAGTTTTTTTGGGTAAGAAAGAATTTCATAGATTGTATGAGATTATAAAGGGAGGAAAGCCCAGCCCAAGGTCAAGGGAAATATTCACTTGACGATGAAAATTACAGTCCTAGCAAGTGGATCTAATGAATGAGAAGATAAGTGTTGAGATTACATCACACAATCAATGCAAACTATTTACTCCCTAATTAGCTCGTGGAACTAGAGAATGAGATATATCAGTAGAAAGTGACCTAGACAGGGTATGCTAGATTACTAGCAGTAGAACCACTAGCAATGTTTTTCAAAGTGCAGCGTTGACCCTATGGCTATAGCTTTTTATTAGCTTAGAAATTAGAAGCAACAGATGCACATACGACATAAGCATCCAAGAAGTATTACATTGAAATTATTCCCAAAACGAAGTAGATGAAAAGGACATAAAATACACTACTACATTCAAATAGATATCCAAATTCAAGAGACTAAAGACTAGATTCACTCGGTTCATTTGAGGAATAAATATAATGGAACCCAAAAATGCTTGGATAGGCCCCCAATTAAAAAAGTGTATACACATAAGCGAGTGAGGAAGGAGGTGGGTGCGTGAGAAAAGAATGTACGTGTGTGGTGGAACCCAAGGTAATTTGTTAGTTAGAAGGGGCCGTAAAGGTTTGGGTATATAGCGTCTTGTCTGGTTTGGGAAGGGTATCTTTTTGCAAAAAACTATTTTGCGGAATTCACTGTGAGAATTGGGAGAGGTGGGAAGCTCTCTAATCTTCCCTTCTTACCTTGTCATCTGATTATAAATAATTTATTTGGGTTAGGCCTATAATGCTCGCAGTTTTAATTCTGAAAACAAAGTTCAATCCCTGTTGTTTTTTTTTTCGGGTCAGCTTACGCGCACCTCGACTAATCTCACGAGACAGACCGCCTGACTCTACAACATTTGGTTTCCAAGGAAACCCGTAGAAAATTAATTCTTATGTAGATGGCCACCAAGGATTGAACAAGGTTCAATACCTGTTAGGAGAAGTTTTCTGCTGAAGTGGTCACAATATTTCATAGATTGATGAGAAGAACTCGCACAATAGAGATAGGAATCAAGCTTAATTGAGTATAGAACAGGACGCAATCTTCTGTGGAAGAATAAGCTAACTTCATGGAGGTATGGATAGATGGAAATCAATACCCCGGGGCAAGGGGGCATCTCTTAACGAAAGTACATTACAAGGTGCGCTCCAGCAACGGTAGATGATACAATTTCATAAAGAAATACTGCAAATCACATAAGTAATTGACCATTGCCTTCAGAATTATACGATGTTTCAGAGAAACCAGATTACTGAGATATAACTTTATGTTCCACAAATTTGCTAAGGGCCATCAAATTGCAACTCTAAAATTGGTGCCCACCTACACCTTATTACATTACAGGACAAATACAACAACTATACACTGCACTGGCTATGTCTTGGAGGAAAGAGAATCTACCTACGGTTCCCTTAAACTTTAGCTACCGCTCAACAAAAAATGAAAACTATTGAAGGACCACTTTAACCGTGAAAAGATCACATTAGAGACTCAATCTATCTAAAGCTGAGACCCAAACAACATTCACTAGCTACACAAAGAAATGAGAAATTACAACTCTGTACTATGGTCCATTCCTATTCCTAGAGCGAGTTTGGGTGATAACCTAATAAGTGGCAATTTCAAGCTATGTCCCAGATTTCACCCAATTTCCAGCATGTGTGTATAACTCACGGTGGAAATGTAAAATGCAATCAAATTACTAAAGCACAATCTTGAAGGCATGCCAATTTATTTTGTAACACAAATTTCAAGTGGGTTCAAATTCAACTTGTTCATAAACTGCCTACACAACCGAATTTGTTTCAACTCAAGAAATTTTGCACAGATTCATGATGTGGAGTACGAGTTTGAGGTCCTTAGCCAGTATATGTATATCTAAGAACTTTTAACACATTTATGTCCTGTGCTCCACTAAAATCACAGGATTACTGTAAGGAGCATATGGGGGAGAGTAAACTACATCCAACAACAATGAAGTTGGAGCATCTGTCAAACATGAGCATAGGCCAACAAGAAAACCAGAATGCTGTTAACCCATTTTACTAAAATCAAAAGATCGACATACAGCAATAGAGGCTTAAATCCCTATTACATTAATTGCCAAAATAAAACCTTACAATAATTCGGCCTTCGATCCTAAGGTCCTTTTGCTCAAATAGCCAAATCTGAATACGAGCTTTCTGCAATGATTTCAAACTCAAATCAGAAAACCAAATAAGGCCAGAATCGCCAGGTGAGATAATTAATTAATCAAATTTTGGAGAGGTATGTTCTTACACTTTGAAGAAACCTGAATATCAAGTTCTAGTCCAAAGAAGCACCAAGATCAAAAAGGAGAAAAGATACAGAAACTATCAGTAAAACGCAGAAATAGATTAAGGCAGCCCCAAGTAAAAGCAACGAATGAAGAACAATGAATAGAGTGTATACATACAATGGGCTGGGTCATAATCCTCTGCACTTTGGTGCTCGCCATGGCTATCGAATTTGCTTTGGCGGTGAGAACTTCAGGAGATACGAAACGAAACCCTAGAGCACTTTCACAGTGTTTCACTTCTTTTCAACAGAACGATAACTTTAAAATTGAAGCACCGCGCGCAGCCAAGTCGCGCCCTAATTATATGGTCCGACTCTTTTTCTTTCGAAATTAGCGCTTTCATAATCCAGACCGGGATATTTATAAAAGTTAACATTTTATTTTTTAAATCCGTCTAAAAAACATTTTATTTTTTAAAAATATTGATTTTAAGGGCCATCAATTTCTACAAAAATAAAATAAAATTACGGTTTTTTGCGTTAGGATCCCTTGGAATGGAACGTATGTGAGGAACTGACGAGCTGCATGATTCGTTTTTTTGTGGAGATCTTCAGCGAGATAAAAAAAAATTATTGGACGGCTTGGGATAATGTGTTGGTCGAAGAAGAAGGGGGTTTGAGTTTTAGAAGTTTAGAAGGGTTTAATTAAGCTTTATTAGCCAAACAGGTGTGGTGCATCCTTCTGTTTCCGGATTGTTCTGGATTCGTTAGTGGCTCAAGTGTATAAGGAGAGATATTTTCGTGATTCTTCGATTTTAGAGGTGGATCTCGGGTGGAATCCCTCCTTTGTGTGGCGTAGCCTGTTGTGGGGACGCGAGCTCTTTCGTAGAGGGGTGCGTAAGAGGGTGGGAAACGGAGAGGAAACAAAAGGTTTTTGGTGACTCGTGGGTACCTAGAGAACATTCTTTTAAGATCATTACGCGATCTCAGCCGGGTAATATTGATATGCAAGTGTGCGAACTGATAATGGGGGAAGGTCGGTGGAACGAAGGAAAAATCTAAGAGTTATTATGGGAGGTGGATGTGGACCTAGTGCTAGCGGTGTTGTTTGTCGAACGAATATGAGAGATAGGTGGCTATGGCACTTCAGTGAGGACGGTGTTTTTTCAACAAAGAGTGCATACAAGCTTTTTATCTCCTCTCAGGAGGAAGCATCGTGTTCTTAGCCAGGTGGTATAGCGATATGGTGGGAAAGACTATGTTAGTGTTGTCAATTGCCAAATAAAATCAAGGTCTTCATGTGGCATCTTTTTCATGATATATTGCCAACAAATGATAAACTTATGTAGGAGGTGTGTGTCTGTCCATCCTTGTTGTGTAAATTGTCAGCGGGAGAGGGAATCCACATGGCATACGTTTTTCTCCTGTAAACGGGCTAAAGTGATTTGGTCTTTTATTCTTCCTTCGGTGTGTTCGCAGTTAAGTTTGCTCCCTTCAATCCAAAACATTGTAAACGGGCTAAAGTGATTTGGTCTTTTATTCTTTCTTTTGTGTGTTCGCAGCTAAGTTTGCTCCCTTCAATCCAAAACATGTGTGTCTGGGTGGCAGTTCATCTAAATGTTGAGTCGGCTAGACTTTTTTATGTTACTTGTTGGTCCATATGGAATGATCGAAACCCAGTTAATTTGGGCAAAGAGTTTCCTTGTGGGATGGCTCGAGTGGAGGGGATAATGTCTTTCTTATTGGAGCTTGATCAGGTGTGAGTCCCGAGTGATGTTGGGGTGGCGGCGGGAGTGCATAGGGAAAGCGGAGGCGGGGTCGTGCAGAAGTGGGAGGTGCCAGTGTTGGGCATGCTTAAGTTAAATATTGATGCAGCGGTCTCTCTCGAAATGCGGCGGTCGGGATTGGGGATGGTGATTCGGGATGCTGAAGGGAGGATGGTGGTTGCGAAGGCGGAGGTTGTGGAGGGGTTGATCGATGTTCTGTCAGCCTAGGCTTTGGTTTTGCTTAAAGCAACTCGCGGCGTCTTTAGGCTTGTCAAATCTCAGTGTGGAATTGGACGCCCAAATTTTGGTTCGAGTTTTGCTTTATAATGGTCTCCTAACGGCTCCTCAAGGAGTTTTGTTGGGTGAAATTAAACTCCTGATAGCTCAAATTGGTGTTACGGGCCCGGTTTTTAGCCCGAGAACGACTAACAAAGTTGCCCATAATCTGGCGGGTCATGTTTTGTCTTTCGGGGTTGCTCTGTTTGGGAGTCAAGTCCAACAGTTTGGTTACCTTCTTAATAAGATTGGTCCCGTTTGCATTAAAAAAAAAATATTTAAATAATGTCAAAATTAAATAAAGCCTTCATCTATTAACTAGTAATACTCTCTCTTTATAGTTATCTATGTATTTGAGTTTGGTCACCCCATGAACTAGATGACTTAAATTAATTAGACTCTTCTAGATATGAAAGTTTTAGTCTAAGTATTAAGCCAATGAAATAAGTGTAATTATGATCTTGCGCACATGATTTAAGAGAAATTTATGCTTACATTTTTTAGATGCCAAATTTATGCTTTTAAATCTTGTTTAGTTTTTATAAAAAAATTATGCTCAAGTTACGTAAAAAAAAAAAAAAAAACTAACAAAGTAAGCATGTTTTATGTATAGATTTTAATGTAATAAAAATGTTCAACCTTAAATAAGTGAGTATGGTTTCTTATTTTTTCTTATTTTTTATTTCAAGATATAAAGATTTTTCATCTTAAAAGTTTACATGTCGTAAGGTTTTTTCTCCCAAGTCCTAATAAATAAAGTATGAAGAAAAATTAAAAACATTATTTGAAAAAGATTTCAATAAAAAAAAAGACAAATACAAAAAATAAAAAATTATAGGCTAATAGATCAATTGTTTAGTAAAAAAAAATCATGTTAACAAATTGCATAAAAATTAGAAAAATATTATAAACTGTATATATTTATGTGAAAAAAGAAAAAATTGTTCAATGCAATAAATAAAATAATATGAAACAAATGAAAAAGAGAAAAAAAAAATCGTTGTGGTATGAATAATTTGATTGAATGATATAATATTTGATATATGTTGACTTTTTTAAATATATATATATATATATATATATATTTTTTTTTTTTTTGAAAGGGTATATATATTTTTAGATGCATGAATACATTTATAATTTTTAATGATAAAAAATATTAAATAACGTCAAACCGAGCATAACTCAATTGTCATAAAGTTGTACTCATTAATTAAAATGCTTTTGAAAAAAAAAAAAAAATTACTCAAAATTATATTTTAGATTTGGAATATGACCTTTAAAAAGCAGATAATTACAGAGAATAATATATTTTTTTTTTTTTGTCTATTCGAACATATGGCATAAAGTTGAGTTTTGGACTAGGACGTCTTCAATCTCTCACCCCGCATTAAATAAATACTTAAAAAAAAAAAAAAAAAAAACTAAATATCGCATTATCACTATATATATATATATATATATATATATGCAAAATTAAATGGATGTATGCAAATATTATATACATTTAAGGAATAAATCATACCCTTGCTTCAAAATATGTTTCTTAAAAAAAATTACGATTAATATCTTACAAAATGATTTTTTTAATAAAAATAAATATTGTATTTAAGTTTACATCTACGTAAGACTAGATGATGAATTTAGATTCAAAAAAGTATATGCAATAAAATTATCTTAATTAATTTATAACAGATGTGAGAAGTTCAAACCATTAGTATAGTTCAAACCATTATACAATATTGAATTTTAAAGTAAGAAACAGATCAAAATATCAAACAAGAAAATGCGATAAAAATAAATTTACTTTGTTTGTGGGTGAATAAGGGATAAAATGAAATGAGTATATTTCCAAAATAAAAAAAAATCTGAAAACATAAGTTAGAGTGTCAGCCATGTGAAAATAAATTAAAAAGTCATGAAAAAAAAATAAAAAAAATGATGCACCAACATAATTCATCTCATATATTGTATAACTTTAATTGAGAGGTTAGAGGTTGAATCTCTCATTTACATGTTGTCAAATAAAAAAAAATGATTGCAATAATTTTGAAAAATGTGATAACATTAAACTACATTTAAAAATTACTTTATTCTATTTCATTTTCACTTCAATTATTTTTTTTATTTTTT
This sequence comes from Herpetospermum pedunculosum, assembly GCA_028017165.1. Lineage (NCBI taxonomy): Eukaryota > Viridiplantae > Streptophyta > Magnoliopsida > Cucurbitales > Cucurbitaceae > Herpetospermum > Herpetospermum pedunculosum. The sequence continues at coordinate 4,816,232 of CM051530.1, forward strand.
TTTACATGTGGAGATGAAGATTAATCATGTGTGACCTCTAAGTTACTAGTTTATACAATATATCGGTTGAACTATGTTTATGTTGACAAAATAATTCTATTTTATCACTTAATTTTTTTTATATTTGATATGTTTACATTATTTTTTCGATTATTACATGAATATTCCATATTTTAATATGAATAAATAATTTTATATAGGAAAGTAAATAGTTACAATTCTTAATTTATTTACATTTTTTTTTGTTTTATTTTTAAATAATATATGACTTATTTTGGGATTAATATTTGAAGGATTAGAACTCTAATATCCAAAAGTTACTCTTTAGGACGTTTATTAAAAAAAACGTGTCAAACATAAAACCACAAAACAATAAAAATATCATAATTTAAAATAATTATAATAAATAAATAACAAACAACCTCATCCAAAATAAATATAAAAATAATTTTTTCAATAACGATAAATTTAAGAATTGAATACGGTTTTGATTCACTTAATATATTTAAAATGTTTGAAAATTGAACATATATATATATATAAATATTAAACGAGACATCAAAGGTCATCTTAATACCAAAAATTAAAAAATTAATAGAATGTCTCGTGCTACTTGACCTCGCTACCCTCCTTGTTTTAGTGGTACTTGTGAAGACTCATTTTGTTACACTTTAGGTCAAGGTTAGTGTCCCTCTTTCTCTAAAATTAAATTGTTTTCATTTATTTTATTAATGTTAAAAGGTTGTTCATGCAAGAGGAAGGTTTAGATGGCCAGAACTAAGATGAAAGAATGGAAATGTGGCCAAAATAGTGATAGAAAGAGACGCCCCTTTTGTGACTGTTGTTTTTATTAAACCAGGCATGGTTGGACTCCCTAATTTTTGTTGCAATCGTGTTAACGTTGTTCTTGATCCAAGTGGAAATGTCTTCAATATTCCATTCATTGGTTGACGAATTGAAATTTAGGTTATATCGTGACTACAGTTTTCCTTGTTGTACTCAATTGTATAACGAAAAAATGTCAAAGTTAAATAAAGTTCAACTTATTGACTAGTAACTAGTAATACTCTCTCTCTAGTTAGCTATATATGTAATTTGAGTTTGGTCAATCCAACTAAATAACTTCAATTAATCAGATTGTTTTGAATAGGAAAGTTTTAGTCCAAGTATAAGCAGATAAATATAATCATCTTGCAAACCTGATTTAAGAAAAAAAAAAACGCCAACCTTTTTTTAGACACCAAATTTATGCTTTAACCTTTTGTTTATGTTTGTCAAATAAATGATTAGTTGTATGTTTTTTTTCTAAATATATATATGCATTTATGTTTGTCATATAAACTTATGTTTTTTTAGACACCAAATTTATGTTTGTCATATAAACTTATGTTTTTTTAGACACCAAATTTATGTTTGTCATATATATATATATATATATATATATATATATATATATATATATATATATTTAGATGCATTTATGCATATATAATTCTTAATGATAAAAAAATGTGAAATTTCTATTAATAAATTGCATAAAAATTAGAAAAATATTATAAACTTTATTTATTTATGTGTAAAAAGAGAAACTTGTTCCGATATTTAAATGAGAAAATGCAATCAATAAAATAGTTTGAAACAAATAAAAAAGAGAAGAAAAAAAACATTTCTTTGTGGTACAAATATTTTGATTGAATGATATAATATTTTGATATTATGTTGGTTTGTTTTTTTTAGATGCATGAATACGTTTATAATTCTTAATGATAAAAAATGTAAAATAAGATTTTCACATATCAAGTTAAAAAATTAAAATTTGAATGGAGATAAGTTGGGTAAACTAAAAAAAACATTTTTTTGTGAAATTTTATTCTTTGTGGTAATCTAACTTTACTCACAAATTCTTTTGAAAAAAAAAAAAACTTTACTCACGAGTATATTTTAGATTTGGAAGCGGGCTATACATGTCGTTCTCTTGTTGGCAATAAATATTATATTTAAGTTTACATGCATTTGAGAATGATGAAATTTACTTAGAATAAAAAAAATATCTTAGTTGATTTATAAAGAAGTTTAAATCATTGCAATTTTTTAAAAAAACTAATAATACTATTTTGATTTTAAAGTAAAAGAAACGAAAATTTATAAATTAGTTAAAACTTTGAACAAATCAAAATATCAAACAAGAAAATGTGTGGAGGATAAAAAATAAATAAAAACAGAAAATAAATTGATTTTGTTTGTGGGTGATAAAGGATAAAATGAAATGAATATATTTTCTAAAGAAAAAAAATATGAAAACATCAAACTGTTCATCATATGAAAATGAAATTAAAATATCATAACAATGACTATAGCTCAACCGACATATTGTATAACTATTTAAAAAAAAAAAATACATATTGTATGACTTAGTGACCAAGATGTTACAGGTTCAATTCTCACACCCACATGTTGTCAAATAAAATAAAAAATTTAATAATTTCAAAAATTGTGATAACATTAACTACATTAAGAAATAACTTTATTCTATTTCATTCTCACTCTAAACTATTCCATTTTTTTACAACACGTGGGGATGTGGAATTAAACCTGTGACTCCTAAGTCTCTAGTTTATATAATATGTTGGTTAAACTATGTTTATGTTAGCCAAACTATTTCATTTTACACTTAATTTACTACATGAATATCATACTTTGTATTCATTTTTTAATATGAATAAATAATTTTATATAAGAAAGTAAATAGATACAATACTTAATTTATTTACATTTTTTATGTTTTTTTTTTTTGTAAAAATAATATATGACTTATTTTGAAGTTAATAATGTAGGATTACAACTCTATGTTACTTTTTATTACATTTATTAAAAAAAAACGTGTCAAACATAAAACCACAAAACAATAAAAATATCACAACTTAAAATAATTATGATAAATCAAAATAAAAACAAACAATTATTCAAAAAAAAAAAAAAAAAAAAAAAAAAAAAAAAAAAAAAAACCCAAACAACTTCATCCAAAATAAATGTAAAAAATAAATTTTCCAATAACAATAAATTTAAGAATTGAATACAGTTTTGATTCACTTAATATATTGAAAACGTTAGAAAATTGAACAAATATATATATGTAAATATTAAACGATAACAAGACATCAAAGGTCATCTTAATACACAAAATTAAAAAATTAATAGAATGTCTCGTGCTACTTGGCCTCGCTACCCTCCTTGTTTTAGTGGTACTTGTGAAGACTCATTTTGTTGCACTTTAGGTCAAGGTGAATGTCCTATCTTTATTTTTCTAAAATTAATTTATTTTCGCTTATTCTATTAATGTTTAAAAGGTGGTTCATGCAGGAGGAAGATTTAGATGGCCAGAACTAAGAGGAAAGAATGGAAATGTGGCCAAAGCAGTGATACAAAGAGACGCCCCTTTTGTGACCGTTGTTTTTATTAAACCAGGCATGGTCGGACTCCCTAATTTTTGTTGCAATCGTGTTAACGTTGTCCTTGATCCAAGTGGAAATGTCTTCAATATTCCATTCATTGGTTGACAAAATGAATTGAAATTGAGGTTATATTCTGACTACAGTTTTGGTGGTTCAGCTCGATTGTATAACGAAAAAATGTCAAAGTTAAATAAAGTCTCTTCACTTATTGACTAGTAATACTCTCTATAAAATCTTCACTTATTGACTAGTAATACTCTCTGGTATATATATATATATATATATATATATATATATATATATATATTGAGTTTGGTTAACCCATGAGCTACATTACTTAAATTAATTAGATTGTAAGTATATATATTTGAGTTTGGTCCACCCATGAACTAGATTACTTAAATTAATTAGATTGTAAGTATAAGCCAATGTGATAAGTGTAATCATTTTGCGCACATGATTTAAGAGAAATTTTTGCTTAATTTTTTTTTTTTTTTTTTTTTTTTTTTTTTTTTTTTTTTTTTTTTTTTTTTTTTTTTTTAAGAAAAATATATGCTTAATTTACGTACACATTAAATAAAATTTAAAATAAGCATGTGATAAAATCTTTCAAACGGAAACAAATTAAATGAGTAGTCGTATGTTTTATTTCACGAAAGGATATAAAGATTCTTCTTAAAAATTTCCATTGTGGTAAGATTTTTTCCCAAGTTCAAATAAATAAATTATGAACAAAAATTGAAAAATATTTCAATAAAAATTACAAATTAGATAACAAACAAAATTATTGGCCAATTCATCATTTGTTTTGTTAAAAAATTCATATTAATAAATTGCATAAAAATAAAAAATAAAATGTTTTAAACTTTATTTATTTATGTAAAAAATGAAAAAACTTTTTTTTTGAGTACATTGGGGGTGGGGGGATTCGAACCACAGACCTCTTGGTCATCAAGTCATACATATGCCAGTTGAGCTATGCTCGCTTTGGCAAAAAATGAAAAAACTTGTTCACATATCTAAAGGAGAAAATGCAATAAATAATTTTTTTTTTGAAACAAATGAAATATATATATATATATATATATATATATATATATATATATATCTTTGTGGTATGAATATTTGATATGTGTTGACTTTTTTATTTTATTTTTATTTTTTTAGATGCATGAATACATTTATCTTAACGATAAAAAATGTGAAATAATATTTTTACATTACGTGACTTAAAAAAATAAAAACTAATTAAGTCAAACCGAGTATAACTCAATTGATATAAGATTGTGCATTTTACTAAGGGGTCACGTTCAATCACCGCATTAATTAAATATATTTAAAAAAAATTAATCTATTTATTTTTATTTTATTTTTTTGGTACTCCAATTTTACTGACTTATCTATTTTAGATTTGGAAATACGGCATATAGTAAACCGAGAATAACAGAATAATAAATATTTGATTTTGAAAAAAAAAAAAAAAAAAAAAACTCATAATTAAATTTAAAACAAACAAATAAAAAACACTCACTCGTAAAATAAAGACCTATATAGGTAATGAATAGAAAAAATAATGCTTTAGAAAATGAAAACTCAACCTTATTTAGAAATGAGATTTCAATATTTCTAATTCTTCAAAAAAAAAAATATGTTTAATTTGTTTTTTATAAACTATAAAACTATAATGTTAACGACTAAATATTAAGTTAAATATAAATTATTATTAATTAATTTTTTTTAACATGTTTATGTTATAAATTTTGTATAATTATTATTTTATGATATCATATATTACACATATTTTTTTCTTCCATATTCTTCGCGTAGTGTGTTATCCTATAGGTCATAATTAACATTTTTTTTATCTTTTTAATTAATAAACATTTTTTTTTAGTACTTTAGTTTTAAGTTACACAACTTAGAAGTTGGGTGGAAATATATGACTTATTTAAAATATATATTTTTTGACATGTGAGAGTAAAGATTAAATTTAGGATCTCTCAATCACTAGTTCATTACGTGAGTTAATTAATTATAATATTTTATGACCAGACTAAGTTATGATAATAAAAAATACAAAATTACACACAAAAACTAATAACCAAAAGATATTAGATTCCATCACATATCCCACATGTTGTAGAAAAAAAAAACAAACGTATGACAACTTCTGAACTCTGTTTTAAATTTTTTAGAATAAATGAAAAACCAAATTCCTATTTGGTTTAAAAAAAATAGGCTAGTGTTGTTTATTTTTAAGGTGATGAAGTCTGGGCATAGATTATTTCGTAGAACATGCACAAAAACCAAGCTAATTAATTAAAAGATTTTTCCAAGAAACTACTGGACGCGACGCGGTATCATTTGACCACTAATTAGTACCCAAGATTCAACCAAATTCCTTCAATTCATCCAACATTATTCTCTACCGTAGGAGCTGCCTTCACCAATAAGTAAACAACCAAAATGCAACATTTTATGAAATTAAAAGTTTATGGTCAAAATTGATATATCGAAGTTTAAGAATAAAGTTTGATTTTTTTTTTTTCTTTATCAAAAGCTCTTTAGAATTTTTAACGTAATTTTGCAATTAAAGTTTTAAAATTTAAAATATGAGTTTACACCCAAAAAAAAAAAAAAAAAAAAAAAAAGTTTTCATAAATTTCACTTTGGATCACAAATCCTAAAAAAAAAAAATTAAAAAATTATCAAAGAGATATTAGTTTGAATCCAATATGATTAAGTGAAGCTCTCAAATAGACCCATATACAAGAGTCAGTTGGAATATTGATCGAATGAGAGCTATATTACAAAAATAATATTTGACTTTTTTCGACATATTAGAGTCGAAAATTCGAACCACAAACATGTTGATCGTTAACACATATATATACCAGCTGAGCTATGCTCACTTTGACCCAAAATATTTGATATATAAACCAAAAGATGCCTTGAAACATCCCAACTCAAATTGACATAGCATAACTATGTGTATAAATATACTAGTTAGATTAAGATCATAGTTAATCAAAGGGAATCATCAGCTAACAAAAACATAACTAAATTGACATGATGTATAAATTAGTGATCAAGAAGTCTTAGATTCAATTATAAAAAATTAAAGTGAATCATCAACTTAGTTAAATATTATATTGCAAAAAAAAAAAAAATTATTGAGTGTTATCATTTAAGCTAATGATGATTTATAACTCCTAACCAAAGCAACATATTTGTAATTATTAAAATGAAGCTATGCATTAAAAAAAGTAGCAAAAAAAAAAACCTATAGTTCGTAGAAAGTCCACTCACATACAACAGATTAGAGGCTACCATTTAAAAAGATTTGGGGTCATATGGACTTTCTAGCAATCGTAATTGGTAGAAAATTAATTGGATATATATAAACAGAAGTCAGAAATGAAGACCAACATAAGATATAGCACAACCAACCTAAAATATAAATTATTGATTAGGAACTTAAATATTTTAATCAAATGTAAAAAAAAAAAATAATAAATAAATAAAATAAGTGCTAAATTGTTAATTGATTAGTATATGAAGTATTTTTGGATAAAAGTTAATAGCAAAAGTATAGCCATTTTATGCCTAAAATAAAATAATCTCATTGTAAACATATAAATACATCTCCTTTGCTCTAATAAACTATTTCTTGGGTTGTTGTAAAAATTAGCCCTTATAATTTTAGGTTTGGGATAAAAATTACTCTAAAAAAAAAAAAAAAAAAAGTATTTTTGGACCCAACTCAATTCCGGATCGGAAAGGAACCGAAAAAAATTAAAAAAAAATTAAAAAAAAATCATTTTTTCTTTGTCAATTTTCTCAATCCATTCTCAGGCGGAATTGGTAATGAGATTTTTTTTCTAGAACCAAACTCGATCGGATTTGGTCAATTTATGTTCATCGTGACCTTTTGAATACTCACCTAGTTGAGTACTACGCTAAAACTCGGTCCAAACCCGGTTGGGTGTGACCGTTCCATCTTCACCAAGACTTTTTCGAATCTTACCCAACTAAAGTACTACACACTAACCTCGATCCAAATTCGACTAGATATGACAGTTCAACTTCACTAAGACCGTTCAAAATATATGTTGTTGAATGTACACAATAATCGTTGAATTGATGTATAATATCATTAGAATTGTGGAATCCAAGACACTCTCGTTATTGAATTTCTACATTGATGAGCTGGTTGATATATGCATAAACAATATTGAAAACATGTCTAATAAAACAAAAATGAGTCTTTTGATTTAAAGAATTTTTTTATCCAAAACCTAAACTCGTAGGGGGCTCAATTTTACCAAACCCCTATTTGTTGTGATTACTTTATGATCGATACCAATCTATTTAATTTTTTCCATTGTGTTGGTTTGGCATGTAGAGTACGTTGTATAGGTCAAAATAAAATTTGGTTAATCTTTTTAATTAATAAAGTTACCCAACTTATAAGTTGGGTGGAAATATCCACCACGAATATTTAAAGAAATTAACTAATTATAATATTCGATGACCAAGCTATGATAACAAAACGACACACACCGTGACAACTTCTTAACTTTGTTCTTTAATTTTTAGGAAAGGAACTGCGAATTCTCGCGACCGTGAATTTGAATAATCCAACACCCTTCAATTTTATTATATCAGTTCAATCAAAAGTCATCCCAATAATGGTTACTTTATTCAAAATAACCATTTATATAATTTTATTAATCACCAAATTAAATAGACCATGCATCATGCACTATAGGTTAATTAAAATAAAAACGAAAAACTCATCCAATATCCTATTTGCTTAAAAAAATGTGCCCAACAAGTGTGGTGATTTGTTATAGAGCTAAAGAAAGAATACATAAATTTACCTCATTTATGAATAGTGTGTTACCTACTACGTTAACAGTTCACACAGAGAGAGAAAACATTTTTACCATCTTATGACGAGAGATTAGAAAAATAACAAATTAGAATGAGACAAAAGTCATTAAAAAACTTATATATCAACATTTCTAATGACCTCAATGGAAATGTGTATAATAGAAAAAATTCATATAGCATATAATAGTTTTAAGAAATTCCAACATGGTCAAATAAAAAAAACAAGCTCTCGGCATAGATTATTTCCTAGAACATGCACAAAACAAAGCTTAAAAATTGCAATCCTTAGAAATTTCACAAACTTTTCAATATTAAAATTGAAAATAGTTCATCATAGAATTCAAACAAAAATAAATAAAATAAGAATCACCACAGAGTGCAATCCTTATTTAGGTAGGAGGTTTGTTTGACAAACTTATTAGAAGAATAGGGTTTCTTTTCAAACCATTTCGAAAAATAGGTTAGTTTTTTTTGCCTTATTAGGAGTGTGCGGGTTGAACCCGCGCACCTATCCTTTGAATGTGGGGTTGAACCCGCGCAACACCTCGACAAACGTTTTTTCTTTTCTTTTCTGGAATGCAAGTTTGAAAGAAAAAACAATTTTTTATTAAAAAATTATTCCTAACCCGCGTATAGTTTTTTTTTAAATGCAATCTGTGTTATTTTTTTTTTTTTTTTTTGAAATGAAAAGGTAGATTTATTATTTATTTATTTTGAATTGAAAGTTTATTTTTTTAGTTTAGGGTTGGACCCGCGTATTCCATAGTTGTGCTTTTATAAGTTTCATTAGTGTCCTTTTTTTAACCTGCCAAATGTCTCTTTCAATTTTATAAAGTAATCTAAATTATTAGTAGTTGTATTTGAGGATGAATATGGCTTATTGCACTCCAATTTTTTACTTTTCAAACAAAACCATCTCTTAATCTTGCATTTATGCTTTTCAATCGTTCTAATGTTGGAGATGGTGAGCGTTTTGTTGCGCTCGGACTCTGTCGCACTATGAGACGTTATCGACGAATTAAGTTATTTTTTTAATGTAGCTTCAATCGAGCGGGGTAGCTGTCTTAAAATAATACTATACGTCTGGATCATTTTAATAAAAAAAAATGAATAAGATAAAATAATTTTAAAAATACAAAGTTTTTTTTTAACAAAAATTGAAATGTAAAGTTACAAATTTGAGAGTGGAAGATTGGAACTAACCTAAATAAAAGTAATTAAGTAAAATGTCTCAATTAAGTGAACACTTTTTTTTCCCTTTTTTGAATTATCACAAAAATCGGGTGAGGTGAATTTTCAAGCCTTTATTATTATTATTATTATTATTTTATAAAAAATCCTACTAATTTTATGTTTTACGTTAATTTATTTGAATTAGTAAACATTAGTAATTAATAAAATAATTTCATAATTACAAATTAACAGAACACAAATATCATTTCAATAAAATTCAAAATGTATTTTAAAAATTACCAAAAAAACTTTAAACCCTTAACCATGACTAGAAGATCTCCTATAACCCCTATCACGAGCATGTCCTTCTATGTAATGTCCATGATCACCACGACCTCGCGTATTTGACGATTGACCTTCTCCTCCATAGTGATTATTCACGGATCGTTCAATGAAGAGGTCCAATCCGCGTATTAGGAATAAATTTTTAATAAAAAATTGTTTTTTCTTTCAAACTTGCATTTCAGGAAGAAAAAGAAAAAAAAAACGCTTGTCGAGGTGTTGCGCCGGTTCAACCCCGCATTCAAAGAATAGTTGCGCGGGTCAAAAAAAAATTAACCTATTTTTCGAAATAGTTTGAAAAGAAACCTATTCTTCTAATAAGTTTGCCAAACAACCCCTACCTAAATAACCCTGATTTAGTGATGTTGTGTTAGCTACGTCCACGACGAGTAGAAGAGAGTAGAAGAGAGATAACCGTTTGTATTATGAAATAGGAAATATTTTACCGGTTAAGTAATCTAAAAGTAGCGAAAGAAGTTATTAGGGAGTTTATTCGATACTTTTTAATGATCTAATACAATGAGCCAAAACCCAATTCAAATATAAAATAGTAAACCCGAACCATTCTAGTGAGCAGATTCAAGACATTCCAACATTTCCAACACCATTTCTATTTATCTTACCTAATTACATGATTGCCCAAATCAAAAGATTTTTTCCAAAATTTATTTTCTAAAAAAAGAAGGTTTTTCCAAGAAACTACTGGGCGACGCGGTATCATTTGACCAGTACAGAAAATTGAACCAACCAAATACCTTCTCTATTGTAGGAACGTCTTATTCATCAATAACTAAAAAAGAAAAATGCAGCTTTTTGACCGCAACCAATTCACTCAAAACCCTAATATTATGTTATTTCTTATATTTACGAGTCCATAATTAAAGTTATGCCTTAATTCTTTATAACATTCATTCTTTTCTATTAATTTAAAAAATGACTTGCAGATTGAAGGTGATAGTCTGTATTTGGATGCTGAGTTTAATTTACAATTGTTTCATGCTCTTTTTCTACTTCACAACACTTGGTGTCGTCAGATGTTTGTCGGGGAAGATACAATTTCCCCAGAAATTGCATAAAATGTTGTAATAACTTGTCACATTTTGCAACACATTTGACGTAAAAAACCCATCTTATTCCAGGAAAGAGCCATGAAATTTGTCACTAAATATGGGGAGATGGAAGTCAACAGTGACATACTTGCAAACGTTTGATCGGTTGTAAAAAAGGATATGACTTTCCAACTGGGTTTTTATTTTTATTTTTTATTTTCCTCTTTCAGATTCCGGATATACCATGCAAGAAAATTCGTGAAAATTCAGTGGGGGCTGGGAAAAGAAAGGCCTATAAATAAGAAGGAATAGAGGATCATAAAGACACTCGGGAAAAATGGAGATGAAGAGTAGTAAAGGTTCATTTTGGTTGATTTGGGTTTTGTTGATTTGGGTTGGATTGAGTTTTGGAAGCAAAGTTGATAAGGAAATGAAAGGAAACAGGACTACAATTAGTAAGGAGGTGGGCGCGAAGGTGAAGTTGATAAATGTAGGAGCAGTTGTTGATGAGCTGACTCCGTCGATCGGTGGGGCGGCGCAAAAATGCATCACAATGGCACTCACGGATTTCTATGCACTGCATCCTAATTATCACAATAAATTGGTGGTGCATATCAGAGATTCACAGGATGTTGTTGGCGCAACGTCGGCTGGTGAGTTTTTTTTCTTCTTAATTTCATGAATTAAATGTGGCTCGTGATTCAGGGGGAGATTTAACCAAAAGGGTTTTAATTTTTTGTTAAGAAAACCGATTGAATCAGTCGGATGAACTTGACGCCGACGACCCTCGTCGAAGCTGGTTGAAGAAACCGTGTCAGTCAGTCGGAGGTGGTCGACGGTAAAGGAGGCGGAGGGGGGACCATTCATATTTAATCCAACCCAACGATCATTAAAATAAAATAAAAATAAAAAAATCAATTTCACCTATCAATTTTTTTAGTATTCTAAAAATAATTAAATTTTAGAAATACTAGGGTAATTTTTTTTTAAAGATGTACTCATAACTTATATTTATTCTAGCCAAATCGAGCATAGCTCAATTGACATAAGGTTGTGCCCATAACTAAAAGGTTATGGGTTCAATTCTCGCTTTAATTAAAATACTTTTTATAATTATTATTATTATCCATCTTTATATATTTTATCAGGCTAATTAGCTTAATTTTTTCTTCTTTAATCTATCTACACACATTATTTTTTACGTCTTTATTTGTAAGAAAATATCTCTATATATGGTTAACAATTTATTTTTTTTTGGGTCAAATCAAGCATAACTCAATTAACATAAGATTGTGCTTCTGAGACTATGAGATCATGCGTTCAATCCTCACATTAATTAAAATACCGTTGCAAAAAAAAAATATATATATATTTGGTCAAAACTGGTTTACATTATATATCATTAATACAATATAAAGTATTGTTAACCAACTAAAAAAAAATGTCTATGTGACATTAGTTTATATGGTTATTCTCTAGAAAATTATGTATTTAAATACACATGTCATGATATTCCAATTCTTGACAATATTTAAGTTTCATATTTTTTGTTTTAGAATAAAATTTAAGTTTCATAGTTGTGAGGTGCACAAAAGCAAGTTTAATGTGACGACATTCTAAGGAATATTATCCCTAGTAAAATTCAGAACATTTTTTTTACGTGTAACTATTGAACCTAGTATATGGTTTACCAAGAAGTTATAAATTCAGATTCCTCATTCCACGCATGCGTTATTGAAGAAGTTATTCTTTTACCAACAAAACAAAAATTAAAACCTTATAACTTGTAATGCTTGCTAAAAATTATATTTTGAAGAACATATACCTCATATCAATGACTTGATATAAAAAAACAAAAAAAAGCGAGTTTCGAACATTTTGGACTACGGAAAAAAAATGTATAGGTAACTTAATAATGCATATAGTTATTATCGACCGAACTTCTGAGTCGTTAACAGATATTTGATTACAATTGAGCTATACTCGATTTAATTGGACTCGAATTAATTTGTTATTATTGAACAGAAATTGTGAGTGCATTTTGTTAATGAATATACATATGTTTGCAGTGGTGGATTTAGTGAAGAACGAAAAAGTGCATGCAATAATAGGCCCAGAAAGTTCAAGCGAGGCAACATTTATGATAAAGCTTGGCGAAAAAGCCCGCGTACCCATCATTTCATTTTCCGCCACCAGCCTCTCTATTTCTCCGTCGCAGAGCCCCTTCTTCATTCGAACTGCTCAAAATGATTCTTCTCAGGTCAAAGCCATCACCGCCATCGTCCAAGGCTTCGGCTGGCACGAGCTCGTCCTCATCTATGAAGACACTGATTACGGCAAAGGCCTCATCCCTTTCCTCACCGATGCTCTCCAAGAATCCAACATTCGTATCCCTTTCAAATACGCCATCCCCACCTCCATGGATCCTTACCAAATTTCCACGCAGCTCCAGAAAATGAAGAACAGGCAGACTCGAGTGTTCTTGGTTCACGTCACTTCTCCCTTTGGATCTGCTTTGTTTCCGCTTGTGGATAAAGCCGGAATGATGAGTGAAGGCTACGCCTGGATTCTCACCAACACTCTTTCCAATTGCCTCGACGCCATGGATCCTCTGGTTATCAATTCGATGGAGGGTGTTTTGGGTATACGCCCGCATTTTCCCAATTCCGAAGCGTTGGAGAGTTTCAAGAGGAGATGGAAATGGCCGGCGCCGGAGCTTAACATCTATGGCTTGTGGGCGTACGACACGATTTGGGCGTTGGCGATGGCGGCTGAGAGGATTGGGGAAGTGAGGAATCTAGGGTTTCTGAAGGATCGGGGTGGGGATGTCGAGGGGAAAACAGATATTGCAAATTTGGGGGTTTCGGAAGTGGGTCCGAAGCTGTTGAAGGAGATGTTGAATATCAGATTTCAGGGTTTGAGTGGGGATTTCCACTTGGTGAATGGGCAATTGCAGCCCTCGGCTTTTGAGATTTTCAATGTGATTGGGAGAGCGGAGAGATTGATTGGGTGTTGGAGTCCTGAAAAGGGCATTTGTCAAAAGATAGATGAGAAGAAAGCCAGTGAGAAATACTCCACTTCAGTCAGTAAGCTGAAGAAGATCATATGGCCTGGAGACTCCATAACTGCACCAAAAGGATGGGCTGTGCCTGCAGATGGAGAAAAATTTAGAATAGGGGTTCCCAAAAAACAGGGGTTTAATGAGTTTTTGAATGTGAGTAGAAATTCTACAACAGGGGAGCTCAATTTTACTGGGTTTTGCATAGATGTGTTCAGGGCTGTTGCAGATGCTTTGCCTTTCCCTCTTCCTTATGAATTTGAACTCTTCAGGGATGAAGCTGGGGACAGCTCTGTTATTTATGATGACCTCCTCCACCTACTCACCCAGACCGAGAAGGTCAGTGCTCTCCCATTTTATTTTCACCACAGTTACTGCTTTCAGTTTCTGCCCATGTCCACCATTCAGTCCTAGAATTTGCGTCTCAATCAAAAATTTCAATAACTGGGGAGGATAAATATATAATACAGTTTTCTTTTTTCTTTTTTACATATCATGATCAAGATTCAATTTGATTCGAATATTGATCATAGTCATCATCATCTTTCTTTTGACTACCAAGATTTCTCAACATTCAAGTCACTTCTTTTGAAGAAGTTAAAATCTAATTACTTGAATAACATGAGCTTTCGACTCTATTTTCATTGGACAATCAATCGACAAATGCATTGGAATAGAGAGTAATATGGTAATGAATCCTACGAGTGTTGTGTCTTGTGTGTGTACTTGATGAATTGAAAGGTTGATTGACACTTATCTTATGTTTGTTTCTTAATTTTTATGGGTATAAGAATAAATTTGATGCGGTAGTAGGAGATATTACAATTGTGGCCAGCCGAGCAAATCATGTAGATTTCTCATTGCCATATACTGACTCGGGTGTGACAATGCTCGTACCAATCAAACACAACATGCACCATAGTATGTGGGTTTTCTTAAAACCTTTGAGCTTGGATCTATGGCTCACGACCATAGCAGCCTCCATAGCAACAGGAATTGTTTTACTAATCTTAGAGCACAATGGAAGAAAGGAATCATTGCAGCCATTGGAGTTACTCTGTTTAATCCTCTGGTTTCCCTTCTCCTCCTTGGTTCTTCCTGAAAGTAAGCCCAAATTCTTTATTTGTGCCTTTTCGTTTGATTTGTTGAAAAACAAGAAAACTGAAGTCCCCCTATTTGTTGGGTTGAACAGGACAAATAGTGACCAATACACGCTCTAGGTTTGTGCTTGTGGTTTGGCTGTTTCTGGCGTTTGTCCTAATGCAGAGTTACACGGCAAGCTTGTCTTCAATCTTACTGTCAGATCAATTACAGCCCAAGTATTTGACCGTGAATGAACTTATATCCAAGGGCTACTATGTTGGATATCAAGAGGGTTCCTTTACAAAATCTATGTTGATAGAACAGTTGAAATTTAATGAATCCAAGCTGAGATCTTATGCAAACGTCGAGGAGTATCGTACGGCATTGTCTAAAGGAAGTCAAAATGGTGGTGTTACTGCAATCTTTGATGAAGTTCCTTACCTTAAGGTCTTCCTTACAAAATATGGCTCCGATTTCATCATGGCTGGACCGATATATCGAACAGACGGATTTGGCTTTGTAAGTGTTTCTCTTAAGCAATATTCAAAGCTTCTGAATTCATATGTGCATCAGGGACGAAATCAGAAACCAACCCATTGCTTAAAATTCAAAATCTGGTGTTATTGTAATAATTTCAGGCATTTCCACTAAATTCCCGGTTAGTGCCTTATGTATCAAGAGCAATATTGAACGTGACAGAGGGAGAGAAAATGGTGACAATTGAAACGAAATACTTTGGAGCTGGAAATCAAAATCAAGACAGCTCAACCTCCCCCGGCAGTCCATGTTTAGAGGTTTCGAGCTTCGGGGGCCTCTTTATAATCACCGGGATAGCCCTGCTGCTGGCTTTGATCGGCTCAAAAACCTTCATCTGGCAAAAGCCTGCCTCAGTGGCAAAGACCTATTATAGAAAATATGTGTCGTTTCAGCAGCATTCACATCCTGATGAGAAGGACAAGGAAATGGACGACATGTCGGTATCGCCAAAAGCCAACACGTCGGAGGCTGTTTCAGCTGATGCAGATCATGGCTGCCACGAGGGAAGTGCTAGTCCCGTGGCAAAACATGTCACAGAAACCACTAGCTAGCTTTCGTATTTAATTAAGGGCGTGTTTGGAATCACTTTCTAAGTGTTCGAAAAAATATACACTTTAGAAAGTTATTCCAAACAAATCTCTTCTCCACACTTAAAATAGCTTAAAGCAACCATTACATATGTTAGTTGCCCACTTTTGATGTTCCAAATTAGAAGTATTAATCAAAGTTCTACTTTTAAAAACAAAATTCTTCCATGGAAGCAAAATCTAGAAACTATTCTTTAATTTACCAAGGCTATACCAGCAGCAACTTGTTGATCTAAATCTTATATGATCGGTAGACTCGATCTTTTTTCCCTTTCATGTTGGTTGGGATTGTTTAAGAAAACAAAAAGAACTAAAGGGGTGTTTGGGACACTAACTTAGAGTTTGGTGGACTGAGTTATTATAACTCAGCCTAACCGATTATTATAACTCACAATCAATAAAATAACTATACTAACTTATTTACTATTCACAACTATTATAATTCACATACTATTATAACCACCACTATAATAACCCATTCAAATGAATAGGTCAAGGTGGGATTGAAAGGAAGATGTTTAAAATAATTCTAAATGTAGATCAAGGCCAAGTCCTTTCTGCAAATATTATAAACCAAATATCAGAATCTCAGTCTTCAGATTGAGTATATTGCTTGTTTAATCATATCAATATATAATAAAATATGCAACTATGTTTATATATCCAGTAATTTATGTGAGCGTGAAAGGTGTGGTATTTATATATAAACATGTAATACAAAATTTCCAGCAAATCTCCCAAAAAAACTATAGTTGTATCAGGTACTTACGTTTAGTCATCTTTATATTCAGTTTTCAACATCAATATTTCTCAGGCTGCGATGGCTTCCTTCTGCAACCTGCTGACGAACCCAAGCTGTATTGTTGCTTGTTCAAAAACTGGGTTGAGAAAATCAATTCTTCACGATCTCCATGAACGGCAAGGCCAAAGCCCTTATTTTGATAAGATCTGCCGCCCTGCCAGTGATCTCCTTCCCTTAATTGCATCTGGAATCAAAGGTGTTACTTCCAATCCCAAGGTAAGTCTAAATCTCTCTGTGTTTCATAATTTGAATCTCTATCGAATCTTACGACTTCTCGAAACAGATATTTGAGAGATCCATAATGTCGTCCCAAGCGTACGACGAGCAATTCAGGTACATTAGCTTATCTTATCTCTCAGCACATTAATATACACAAAAGCAAGAGGCTCATAGTTATTGTGGTGTGGATGAATTTGTTTGTTTGGTTTTAAAATCATGGATAGAGATCTAGCTAAAGAAGGAAAAGACATTGAAAGCACATATTGGGAACTTGTAACAAAAGACATAAGGGATACCTGTGCAATCTTAGAACCAATCTACATAGAAACAGCTGGTTTAGATGGATATGTCTCCGTACAAGTTTCCCCTTGGCTTGCTGATAACACAGAGAAGACAATCGAGGCAGCTAAATGGCTTCGTAAAACTGTTGGTCGTCCAAATGTGTATGTAAAAATCCCCGCAACTGCTGAATCCATACCCGCAATTAAGGAGGTCATTTCCCAAGGAATAAGCGTAAATGCAACTGTAAGTATATGATTATATCCATTTGTTCGAAAATAATGGCATTTGGATTGGTTGGGAACTTTTGTCGAACACCTTGTGAACACTCAACGCTCTGATTTAAACAGCTCATATTTTGCATATCCACATACGAAATGGTAATCGACGCCTACTTGAATGGCCTGGAGTGCTCTGGATTAAGCGATCTCTCAGCCATTTCTGGCGCGGCTGCTTTCTACATAAGCAGGGTGGACGCTGTGGTTGATGCAGAGCTAGAAAAAATAGGATCCGCTCAAGCCTTCGGACTCCGAGGAAAGGTAAAATCACGCAGTACAACTATAGCTAATACACAAAAACAAGCTGGAATCATTTCAATTGATCATGAACTATGGTTATGCAGGCAGCCAGAGCTCAAGCAGCGATTGCATACAAGATATACAGGGAGAAGTTTTCGGGTCCAAGATGGGAGGCATTGGCGAAGAGAGGAGCCAAGAAGCAAAGATTGATGTGGGCATCAACTAATGTCAAAAATCCAGCCTACCCAGATACCTCCTATATTGATCTTCTGATTGCACCAGAAACGGTGGGTGGCATCTTCTGGTCTCTGTGGACCATTCTGAATATGAATCTGATTGAGTAAAGAGATTGTTTTTGTTTCAGATATCGACCATACCAGAAGAAGCTCTAGCGGCATTCATGGACCATGGCATTGTTTCAAGAACTCTGGATTCAAATATGGAAGATGCTGAGAGAGTTTACAAGGAAATTGAGAAATTGGGGATCCATTGGAACGCCATTGGCTCGCAGCTTGAGGATCAAGTGCTGGACTTGTTCAAGAAAAGTTATGATACTGTTCTTTGCAGCCTGCAATACAAGGCACTCACGTATTAGCTGCACCATTGTTTATGCCATTCTATTATTACACCTTAATTTCAAAACTATATTTATAATGCACAAATAAAATGGATTAAAAAAACATATTTCGTCTTCGAACTTTTACTTTTATGGAGATAATATAACAATTTAGTTACTAAACTTTCAATTTTGTAATAATTTAATTCTTGAAATTTAATAGGTAACGATTTAGTCCTTATAATTTAAAAGTTGTAATGATTTAGTCTCTATTATAAAAATTATCGTTAAGATATTATGAGACTTCTTAGATATGTAGATGAATAAAACTAATTAGAGACCAAATGTATTTATAAACTACAAAGTCTAAATCGCTACAAAATAAAAATTTATATTAATTTTGATGAATTTTTTCACGGTACTACGATATGGACTAAATTGTTAGAAATTTTAAAGTACACGGACTAAATCGTTACATACTAACCTTCTGTGGCCAAATCAAGCATAGCTCAATTGCTATAAAGATATGTCATCGACCATGAAGTCTGAGATTTTTCGTGACAATCCAGAAATGTCATGGTTCTTCATATATGCATTCCATCAAATTAGTACATAATTTGACGATTTTGATTTTCTTTCTCCGATCCAGCTCATTCTGTCTTCTTTCCGATGGATCAACCATATGAGATTGAGAAGGGCTTTCGATTTTGTATGACAACAGAACGAGCATTCGCGGGACGACCAAAGATTGAATAGAATGTTGACATGGGTTTCAATTCCATTTTCAATCTTTTTCAATTGAAATTCCACCCCAAGTTGTAATAAAAAAAATATTTTGGGACTATATTGTCACACAATTAAAAGTAGTGAGACTAAAGGGTTACCAAACAAAGCTCAATAACTAAATTGTTATGGACATAAAACTTAGGAAATTTGTGCATATGACCCGAATTTTAAAAACAATGTTGATTGACCTTGTAGTGACATCATCAACTAGTTTTTTAATTTTATTTTTTCTTCTTTTATCGCTTATCACGCATCTCTTGCTTTCCCTCTTTCGTCTATACTTCTTCTTCCTACATTTCTTTTCTTTCTCCTCCCTCTCTCCTCCATCACGTTTCTTCTGCGTCTACGACTCTTCAGTGACGACTCTCATCGACGACATCTACATAAACCAAAGAGAATTATATGGATTCATTTGAAATCAAAGCACATAAACAAGTTTTTTCAACTAAACCCCATAAAAAAACCCTGAAACTCATCCCATAAGAAAGAACAATCAAATGATCTAGTGTTGTAGGAAGAAGGAATACTTTGAAAAATTAGTAGAAACCCATTTCAGATTTGTGGGAGGAGAAGAAATCAACTGAAAACTCATTTCAATTGTGTACGAGAAGAGGAGGATTCAACAAATCCACCCTAAAAATTTCAGATCTTAATTTTTTTTTTTTTTTTTTTTTCAGATTTGAAGTGGAGCTCGAGCTCAAGCTAGCCCAGTTTGGCACGATAGTGATTATGACCTTTCATGAGCGTGAGCGAGAGCGAGCAAAATAATATTAAAAAAAAAATGGATGGTGATGCCAGCAAAAGATCAATTGACCTTATTTTTTAAATTCTGGATCATTTCGACCGACCACTAAAAAAAATTTGAGTTCTACGTACAACTTTTCCATTAAAGTTAACGATGAATGAAGGAGCAACCATAAAAATAGCTAAACAAATGGTACAACTCCAAAAATATAAATAAGTAAACACTATTATTTAGCCTAATCTTTCAAAAATTAAAAAATACATCGGTTGAAATTTATAATTTTAATAATACTATCAAAATACCTATAAAAAAGCAATGATTCAAGGGAGAAATACCTAGCCAAATCATATAGAAAAACTAATTCAAATTAGTTGCTAAGATTCAAACCGAGATTCAAAAATATTTTGGTATTATTGTGTTCTTAGTTGAAATTGACATAAGAACATACTAATTGTTAATGAAAAGTGCTAACAAACCCCACGTTGGTTAGGAAAGTGATGATCCATGGTATATAAGTGAGACAATTATCTTCATTTGTATAAGACTTTTTGGGTGAAACCCAAAACAAAGTCACCATGGTTTAGTCATAAATTGGACAATATTAAAGGAGTATCATAATGAGTCCTAAATTGGACAATATTAAAGGAGTATCATATTGAACTGTTTCTTCTTGGAATCATATTGAACCGTCCAAACTGAGATATGTGGAAGTATCACATTGAACTGTTTCTTCTTGAAGTATATAATCCAAACTTCCAAACAGAATTGATCACGGTATGATAACTTAATAATTAAGTGTATTTACCAAGTATACACTTTCCTCAGGTTGTCGATCATAGTATGATAATTTACAAGTATACACTCTCCTGATGTTATGATAACTTAATAATGATTAGAAAATGAAAACACAAGTACCTTGATTTATAATAAAACGATTAGAAATTTTTTTGTTTAATATAAACTAGGTTTTGACAACCTAAAAATATTGTGACCATGAACATATCAATATCAATGTCACACTCTGCTTTGACAACCTTGACAACATTAAATAAAAGAGATAGCACACCTACATTTATCCCAATAAAAAATTACGGCTTCACTTGATTATTATTATTATTATTTTTTTATTTTTTTAATTTTTTTTTGGCGCCTCACCCATCCATCTTCCTCAATTAAGGTCTTAAAAATAGTTAAAAAAAAATATATATTTAATAGAGTGAGTCCCAGTCAAACCATTATTTCGCCACGTGTCATCCATTCAAAGGAAGTGGTATGAAAAAACTCCATACCACAGATGTACTAGAAATTCTCCCTGAGATGACTACTACCACATTGATTATTCCACTGGGCCAATTGAGTGCTTGTTGGATAATTATCCTTCTCATTGATTTAGAGAATTATCCGTTATCGATATTTAATCCATATATCTATGGATATATCTGTAAAATTGAACTCCCAGTATTGATATCGATATCGATATCAATATTTTCGTCATTAGTTGGGCTTACTTCAGAATAGAGAACTTACAACAAATACGAAAATGAGGATTGAACATCTGACTTATGAGAGTACATGTCAATGAGCTATACTCACTTTAACATTTTAATAAATACAATTACAATTACAATTGATTTATTGTTTTATAAATATTGATTTTTCATTTGTTTTATTTTTAAAATTTTATTAATTAATTATATATAACTACATGTTATGGTTTGAAACACAAAACTATATAATAAATACATTAACGAGACATAAGAAGTTATGCAATTTTCTTACGTCGTAAATCTCAATTAAAGTATCCATTACTTCAAGAATATTGCATGTGGACAAATAGACAAATCTCTTCTATATTTAATGACGTCACGAAGGTGATCTAAGTTGTCCGACATCAATCTTAGAAGATCTAGTTTTGATCTAAGTTGTCCGACATCAATCTTAGAAGATCTAGTTTTGAACCAAATTTTTTCTTATTTTTTCTCTCCCTTGAATATGTTAATCTCTAATTTAACATTCATGTAAGATATAATTTGAAACGCATTGATATATATATATATATATATATATATATTTTTTTTTTATGGCCTATAATATTTATATTAATTACAAAATTTAAATAAATTATTATAGAATTAACTAGGGTTGGTTACACAAATAGCAATCAGGCCCAAACTAATTGCAAATTTAGCAAACTTTAAAATGTTTTACAAATATGGCAAAAAAAAAATCGTTTCTATCACTGATAGACTTTATCATATCACTGATTTCTATCAGTGATAGACTATTATCACTGAAAAAAATCTATAAAAAGTTGAGGTGATCATCGATAGACTTCTATCAGCCATAAGATATCAACGATAGAAATTGTCATATCCGTAAAAAAATTAAAAACATGCTATATTTTTAATTATTTTATTCTAAATTGACATATGTTACCATTTCCCAATTAACTATCCAATAATGAACTTGAAATAATTATCAGTCTTTTTATTAATTAATTTAAAAATAATAATTTACTAAAAAATTAAAAGTATTTGTATATTTTTATATGTAAATTCTAACCATTTTAAAGTGCACTACAAATTTAAATAGCATATAATATATTACAGAATTGAAAAACAAAATTAAAAATCAAAATTATCTTACAGGATTCGAACTCTAGACGCGGAGGAAGCACAATCATAAGCCCTATGACCAACGAACCAAGGTACAAAAACTTCATTATGACAAATATATAAATATCTCTCACAATCATGGTATTAAATTTATGTGGACATTTCTATCGACCTTTCCACAAATCTCGAACATGAATATAATATTATAATAAATGTATTTTAAGCCAATAAGAGCATAACTCAACTCTGCATGATGTATATGTATGACTAGTGATCAAGATATCTTAGATTCAATCTCACACTCCCACATGTTGTAAAAAAAAATTGTATTTTAACTCGATTAAAAGTACAAAATATTAATTTATTAATTTAAATAATTTTTATAAAAAAATTAATTTTTAAAAATCTTTACAAAAATATCGACATTTCCATAAAATTGAGGCTGACATTTAAATCCTTGCTCACAATCACATCCCAAGTGATTTAAAGTAATAGTCATTTTTTTTACAACATGTGAGGGTGAGAGATAGAACCTAAGATCTCATAGTCATTAGTTCATACATCATACGAATTGGCTGAGCTAGACTCTTATTAGTTAAAATAATAGTCATTTAAAAACAATCTCTCTCACAATCACATCTAAAGTGATTGACCGAGAATCACTAAGGGGGCATTTGCGACACCAATTTAGAGTTAGATGAAGTGGATTATTATAATTCAGTCTACGTTTGACCCACCGACTATTATAACCTACAATCAATAAAATAATTATATTGTCTTGGATACTACTTACTATTCACAACTATTATAACCACAAATTATAATAACTCACTCAGCGCCTCAAAGAACTCCTAATATACCATTGTCAAACATCACGATTTTGAAATATCCAAAATCACTCTCAAACATCTCCTTACTCACTTTTGGTCGTATGTTATTGAATAATTCCTCTGTAAATACATATGGTTGGAAATAATTGGCTTTTGTTGAAAATGAATAATTTGAACATACATATATGAAGAGGTGATGGAAGGATGGGGAAAGTTTTAGTCTCCGTTGATCATTAGTGATTGAAAAGGAACCCTCTTGATTTCAACAAACGTTGACAAGTCCTTACTTATTGGTTGTTTCCATGGCTCCCCATCCATCTGCAGATATGCCTTCTTCCGCTTCCCACCTCTAATTTCAATTCTAATTGCTGCTGCCTGAAAATGATAATATGCAACAGCTCAAAACACAAGACTCATGGCAGAGTAGAAATTGAGCAGTAATTATCGAAAAACTCAGGCCGTTACAACAGCAACGCGACGTGGGATGCGCTGAGTAGTTTGAAGTACCTGGGCGATATGTTTAGCAGAGATTATGTCTACCATAACAAATGATGTATGCCATCCTTGTTTTAGTCCAAAAATCTCTAGAAGACCATCATCAGCATGTGCCTCCACAAAACCTCTCTGGTACCATATAAATATTAAACTCAATCTAGCATAAAGAAGAAGAGAAAAAAAACTTCATTGTGGTGGCTACCTTCTCCAAGTACTCTGGCTTGGGCTTACCCCATGGGTTTCTTCCACTTGCATAGTTATGTAGGTTTAAAGCAACAATAGACCTAACACTACAGCCCCCAAGCAACAAACCACATCAATTCATGTCCTCAAAAAGAATATTGGGCTTCACAAAGTATATATACAACTTTCATGATTACTATACCTAGAAGGAATTGGAACTTTTTCCCATTCTGAGCAATTGATCTTTTTGACATGTATTCTAAGGATGTTCTTAAGGCCCCTACAACCAGAACAGAAAAGCTTTTTGTGCTTAGAAACTGAAAATACATGTGGGTTTTCGTTAAATATAGAATTATCACCTCAAATTTGGATCTTGGGAGCAGGGTGTGAAGAACCAACCTTGAGTGCAACTATAACTAGAGTAAATCAGCTGTGACATATGAAAGAAAGAACGTGTAAGCTTGTAAACAACCACTAATCATGAAAGCATGTTTTTGTTTAAGGTCTAAACAGGGTAGTTCAACCTTATTTGTAACTGGACCTTGAGCAAGGTAAGGTCTTTCGTTACGCAAATGGTGGAAGCCGTAAGCAACTTGAGCATCCATTCCTGCATTATGCATTAATAGAATCAATTAATTAACCTTTGCATTACACTAGAATGATTTTTCTGGAGAAGCAAATAGATTACCTTCTTAAAGAAGAAAAGCAGAACAATCAACTTTGTTCAGTGCAATAACAATAACTAATCACCTCTCTAAACACACACACGTTTTAAAGTTTTACTTTACCAGAAAGTTGAGCTTACCTATGCTGAAGTAATTATAAAATACTCCTTCATAGCAAGCCAGTTTTGTAGGTAATTCTTCTTTTTCACCCAGTTCCTCTTCCTGCAGTCATGGGATACTACTATTTCCAATCAAAGACCGAAAAAACAAATTGCAATCATTCTTTTTGGTATGGATTATGCATATTATAACACGATGCAAATGGACCGATTGGCATTCTTAGAAAGAATATAGTTACATGCACAGCCTGATTCAGATCAGTTTCTTCTGTGAGCTTCATAGAATGTGGTGGTTCAACTTTTTCTCCAGCAGGCATCGACAGCAAAACATGCCAACTGCATTGTGAGAATCAAGTTTCAAATAATTAACTCCAAAATCAACTTCTACTCCACAAAAAAATGATTGAAATTCCCACCTATCCAAAGAACCAACTTGGCCAATGGTAGCCCTGTGGAGAGATCTTTTAACAGCGGATTTCCAGGCAAAAGGAAATGAACCTCCCTAGTTAAAAGGTTAATGTTGAGTATCCCACATTGAAAAAAAAATGAAAGAACCTGACAATCTATAAGATACATGAATTACACGTCTCATTGTCAAAAAAGTGATGCGTTGATATGACATTTGGAGTTGAAATTACAAAAACTCACCCAACCAAAACTCCTGGAAAGATCATTGCCAGTACCAAGAGGAATAACCCCAACAGGAAGAACAGGCTTGCGATCTTGTTTGTAAAGTTCTGCAAGACTTCCCAATACCCAACCAACAGTACCATCACCACCTGCTACCTGCTCAACCAGTTAGTTCATTTTTGTTTTCTAATATGAAATCAAATACGCAAAAGCGAAAGAAACAAGGCTTTTAGTGGGGGTTGGTGAAGATACCATGACTCTAATCTTTTGACGAGTTTGTTTAGCACACGCATCGCCATCATCAGCCAAGATTTCCAGGCAACGCAGTCCGTATTGCACAAACTCATGTGGCTTCACATCCGAAAGATCAAAAACCTACAACACAAACTTTAATGTAAATCAAACATCATTAAAAAATGAAAAAACAAAAGAAAAAGCATCAAACTTTCTGCCCCAAGATGCCAAATTCAAACTTTTAACTTACACCCACAAAAAATAAAAATATAATAAACAAACAATAAGGTTGTACGAGATGATATTCCAAAGATGACACACATGAAAAGAAGAAGAAGAAGTATGGGAATCCCGAGATTTTTGTTTTTCAGAGAAAGTGGAAAGCATTTTTTTGGTGGGGGCGGGGGGGGACCTGACCTGTTCTTCGCTGATTAATTGCTGGAGGCGCTGCTTGAGCTTCTGGCCATGGCGGCCGCCGCTACGTGGGTTAATGAAGACAACCAAAGGGGCCTCCGGCGGCTCCGATGGGGTTGTTGCAGAGGCTCCGGCGGTGGGGTCTTTCAAGCGGATAGAATCACGCAAGGCCAAGCGGAGATAGTGGGGCATAATAAGCTTGGTTTTGAGGCCCTGTTCGTCGATTCGGATTCCGGAGAGGCCGCAGCCTTTCAATGAGTCGATTAACGAGGAGCGAGCGGCTATAGTAACGTCGTCGCCACCGCCTCTGGAGTGATCCATTTCCTGGACCTGGAGGTTGATTTTTAGACTTTCTGAAATGGGAATTTCAATATTCAAGTAAATTTGGGTAGTAGAGCGAGTGAAAGAGAAGGGAAATTATGGGATTGGAGAGATTAGGTGAGTATGAATAAAAGCGGGAAGTTGGAGAGCTGTGAATAGTAAAGTAATGGCGTCGGTGATGCAGACTCTGGTTTGGTGTTTGTCTCCTCTCCACAATTAACTCTCAAGAGACTGCGCTGGCGGATGTCACAGAATTCTTCACCTAGACGTGTATCAACCAAATATGGCAACTTCAATATCTTACCTTTTCTTTTAAATATACGCTAAATTCATTTGTTTAAAAAATGTTCTAATGTTTTCAAAAGATAAATATTTCAAAAGATAATAAATATTTCAAAAATATTTTTTCAAATAAAAATAAGTAAAAATGGACGTAGAAATAACCTAGAATAATGTGACACTGAGTAAGACTTTTGTGGAATAAAGTTTGAAAGAACGACATTCAAACACTTCAATCTGTCGTCTAAAATTCTAATTGTTTTTTTATTTCCAGTATTTTTGAAACGTTTATAAAAAATTATGAATAATATTAGAACTTTGTGTTTTTTTAAACAATGAAGGATATTTTTTATATATATAATTTAGCCTTAAATATATAATTCCCTTATTCTCATGAGGTCGGTTAATAGACGTTTTAGAAAATTATACAATAAAAAAAAAAAAAAAAAAAAAAAAAAAAAAAAAAAAAAAAAAAAAGTTCAAGTATACAAACTACTATATACAATTATAAGATGAAGGTTCAATT
This sequence comes from Herpetospermum pedunculosum, assembly GCA_028017165.1. NCBI lineage: Eukaryota > Viridiplantae > Streptophyta > Magnoliopsida > Cucurbitales > Cucurbitaceae > Herpetospermum > Herpetospermum pedunculosum. Next base: position 4,843,625 of record CM051530.1, read on the forward strand.
TTTATCATTAAACTTTAAATTTGTCTCTTTCATGAACTTTTTCTATTAAAATATTATGAAAATGTGAGTGAGAGTGATTTTTTTATTTTTTTATTTTTTTATTAATGTGGAGTGACTTGTAAAATAGTGGTAACATGTGACAGATTACAAGGTTTCAATTACGTTTATGAATTTTATGGTAGATTTCAATTATGCTCTTATGGTTTTAAAATTTTAACTTTTAACTCTTAACTTTGAAATTGTCTAAGAAAAAACAATTAATTAGCTTCCTTGTTAAAATGAAGACGAAATCATGATGTGACAACTAGTTGAAAAATGAATGTGACACGTGAACATACTTTGGCAATGAGTTGTAAAAAATTGAAAAGTTTTAATCACATTCAAAAGTGTCTTTAAGTAGAGAGGCAAACATATTTAGAATAAGTGAAATAGGATGTGAAGTTATGTATTGTAAGAAAAGTCATGAACCCATAAAGAATCTCAAACTATATTGGTTATGAAAACCTAATAGTAAAAAGTCAATGAAAATAAAGGTCAAAAGAGAACTTTGCGAGAAGAATATATATTTATGATAAAAAAAAATGTGGAAGAGCTAGGTCGGTAGAAACCGTGGGTCTATGAAACATAAGAGAACAACAATATAAATGATTGACTAATGAAAAAATGAAGACAATTTTCATCCTCAAAAGATAAGATATTTATCAAGAAATAATGGTTCTTAAGTTTGACGGTCTTGAATTTCTTTGTTTGTCTCTCGATTCTTCATTCATGTCCATCTTTATTTTTTACAATCCATCTCGAGATAGATAGAAAGAAAAAAAAAAAACCACATTTTGTCTATGGTCTACTTCCCCTAAATTTTTTGTCTCTAATTCTCCTCCAAAAAGTGTTGATAGGGGTTTTTATAGGAGGAAGGGGTTGATTTTGAAATAAATTAGAAAATAGGGTTGTTTTGAAAAAAAGTCAAAAAAATGGTTGTTTTTTGTTTTTATTAGAGTGCGGTTGAGGACGTCACAAATTGGGTAAACGACACCTCGCGTGGCTCAATCGTAGGGCGCCACGTGTTTTTGGTTGTCCACCCTAATTTTTCTTTTTTTTCTCTTTTTTTTTTCTTTCTAATTTTGATATATTTATTTTAAATCTTCAATTTTTTTAATCATCTACCCAATATTATCATTATTTTCAACAAATCAATTAAAATTTGAAGATTTAAAATAACAATTATAGAAATAAATAAATCAAAACTAAATTACAAATAAATTTCTATCCATGTTTATAACTTTATATCTAATTATCTCACTTAATTTTTTTAAAATAAACTTAAACAAAACAAAAAAAAAATTAAATAAAAGAAATCAAAATTAGAGAAGGAAATGAGAGAAATGAAAAAAAGAATAAAAGAAAAGAAAAAAGAGAAAAAAGAGAAAAAAAAATAGCAGCCAAAAACAAAAAAAGAGAAAAAGAGAATGAGATTCAATTTTTGAGGTGACACGGGGGTCATACGATTGGGCCACGTGTCTGTTTTTTTTTTACTAGTGTGTGTCTTCAACATGTGCACTCTAATAAAGACAAAAATCCATTTTTTCGATTTTTTTTCAAAACAAACTCTATTTTTCTAATTTATTTAGTAAACAACCCCTCCCTCCTAAAATAACCTTTGATAGCAAGAGGAGAAAAATAAGGCCCCGTTTGGTTCGTGATCGAAAAATTATTTTTCGAAACAAAGAATTTAGTACAAAACGAAAACATTTTTTTTTATTTTCACTACATTTGAAAACATGTTTGTTCCAATTTAAAAACTTTAAATTTGAATTTAAAAGTTGAAACCATGGTAAGTAAAAAATAAGTTGTATTTCATAAGATCACAAAGTGTCATACAAGGCTATGTGGTGACATTTGTAGAAAAGAAGTTACAATTGACACAAGGGAAGCTTTCATTGTTCTCTCATGCTCACTCATCTCTTCTCTCTCCCTCCCTTTCTCCTAAAAAATCAAACAAAGTTTGAATTCGTTTTCTACCATTACTCTCTCCTCAAGATTTCAAAACAGAGCCAAACACTAATCGAAACTAGCGCTCGATTTCCATAGGCGTTCGTGTACCTTCTTCTTTATGTTCAAGTTTTCTTCAAGAGAGGAAAACAGAACGCAATTTGTTGAGTGAAAATTCAACTAATAGTTTGCAATTTTAAGACATTTACGGATTTTTGACGAAATCACATTTTTCTAAAAGGATCATCCTGTGTTTTCAGTTTTTGGAGTTTTGATTTTAAAAACAATGAAAACGTTATTTTATCGTTTTCAAATGTTAGGCTTAATTTAAGTTTTGTTTTTTAAACTTGTTTTCATTTTCAACCTACCAAACAATGTATCATCATTTTTCTTATTTTTCTTGTATCCCTTATTTTTTAAACCATAAAAATCGATAACAAACCAAACAGGGCCTAATATTTCCCGACCCCAAATGCATTCCCCCACCCTCCAAATTATACATGTTTTCAGATGCCTATATTAGCAATTACTTGGACTTATTTTGCAATACATTGATACAAGTGCCCCAAAAATAATTATAAGAATTTGACATTTAACTAGTAGATTAAGCTAACATGTTAACACTTAGTTTTTTTTTTTTTTTTTTTTTTTTTGAAATAAACCTTCATTAATTCGCAACGTTGACACTTGTTGAATCATAAATGAAAGTCTTTAATACCTCAACTACCCCCCCCATATGAAAGAGTTTAGTGACATTAAATTCTTGCGCATTTTTACTTTAAATATATAATTGAAAATGATTTTTTAATAATAAATTATTTAAACTTAACAAAATGATTGGGAAAAAAAACCAACAAAATCAAAACCAAACCATGGATTAAAGCCAATTCAGTTCGATTTCTAAATTATGAGTTTCATGAACAGCCCATGCCGCATGTAAACATTTCTTGTTGAATCACATGTGCAAACAGATCCCTGTTTTCAAATTGGTTGATCAAACCTGCATCAGTTTAGCCTGATAGTGACCTGATCTCTTGTATAAACAGAGCAGCTCTTACTTTTGGAGTAAAGAGGTCACAACATTTCCTTCTTTTAAGATTGTTGTACAAAAGTCAAACAATCACTCATCAGCAACTAGCCACTCCTTTTAAACCAAAACTATTTCACTAACCAGATCTAACAACTCATAATTAAGATTATATCCAGCATTCTAGTCTCAGATTCCACCATACAGCTTTTTTCAAGAGAAAGATGAGAGTAAGAAATGTAAGGAGAACTAGCACCATACAAAGCAATATATAATGTTAAGTAAAAAATCCCTACATAGATGATCCTTTTAGTAGTAATGCAAGGTTAGTAAAAAGACAAGTTACCTTGATTTGCCTATTAAGAAGAGTTTGCTTTGTGTTGATCACTTCTTGTTCTTGAACTTGGTGATGAGAGTACTACTTCGTGGGAGTACTACTTCGCCCACAACCACGTCACCATGGCAATCAATCGTGTACGACACATTTAATCCATCTACAAGTACATGATAGATGATGTTCTTAGAAGAAATTTGGGTACCACTTGGAACTTTGTCATCCAGATGACCATCTGAATCTGAACTACCATCGGACAATTCATGCCCTGTTGTTGTCTTAACGTGGGAGTCATGTACATGAGGTCGACTACGTTGTGACATCGATCGAATATCCCATGAAAGCACCTGCTTCACAAAGTTTTTCAACTCATCTGCCGATGCATAAAGCGAATTCTTTTCCTGAAACATGAAAAATATGATACACGTGAAATTTTTGTTGCAATGATGGGAACTAGAAACATCAAAATAATATTCACTATTTGCAATGAAAGTTGAGAGCACTAGCTCTTTGTTGTAACGTGGAGTTTTATAAAAATGGTAATCAGACTACAAAGCAGCTCTCTCTCAATGTTCATAATTTAAAATGTCCGAGGCATAATTTTCTCTAGGCATTTAGACTCTGTGTGCTACAACACCACCAGGAGACAACAAGAGTTTTCACTTTTCTTTTATTAAGCTTTCAATTAGAGGCTCTAGTCCATACTAAGGCTGATTATCACACAAATCTCCAAGCCCTAACCAGCAAGGACGTCCCTTGGGGCGTAAAATAATAATACTTTGAAAGGTCCCCTTTGATTGATACCAATGAAACCAAAGAAACCAGACTATTGATTTTACATTAGACCTCTCCAATATCCAAAATTTAAGGAAAACTTGAGATGGTAGGTAATATTGTCTACTGTCTATTACTCCTCCTGTGCAAAACAAATAGTGAATATTTTTGGCATATTGCATGAACAAGCTAAACTTCAAATCAGTAATTTTTTTTTTTTAACAAGAAAAAACTCACCAGTAGTGGCCAACACTCGTATAGAGAGGAAGTAAATTCTTCAGAGAAGCAAATGGATGCAACAATCAATGAATTTTCCCCCTGTGTTTGCGTAAATAAGATGTCAGATTGCCAAGAATAATGTATAAAACATATTACATGGTCATAGAGATAGAGTATTGATGCCTCCAACTATGAAAGTAGCAGTATAGCACCAAATAGTATATGGAAAGCTAAGGCCTCGTTTGATAACCATTTGATTTTAAGTTTTTCAATATTAGGCCTATAAACACTACTTTCACCGATGGGTCCCTTTGTTATGTTATCTATCTTTTACAATTGTTTTCAAAATCCAAGCTAAGTTTTGAAAACTAAAAAAAGTAGTTTTTAAAAACTTAATTTGGAATTTGGCTAAGAATTCTAATGTTTCCTTACAAAAACCAAATGGTTATTTTGGAATTTGGCTAAGAATTCTAATGTTTCCTTAAACCAAACACTAAAAACCAAATGGAGCCTAAGTTTCTTAAGTTATATGGCATGCATATGAGTAGAGATTTTCCACATTTTGAAGTTTGAAAAGCACAACATACTTCACAATACTCAAAATAAATCTACATTGGGACAAATGAATGAAAGAATGAATGGGTAAAAATGACCAAATCAAATATTAACTGGAAGGATGGATAGGAAAATCATAAGCATCAAAGAAATCCTAAGATAACATTTAGTCATAGAAATATTGAAGAAATACCATTAACCACTCTGGGATTGTTGCATTTTGGATACTGTCACAGTATGGTAGATAAGGTTTAACATCGAGTACTGGCTGTAACAGATTCAAACAAAGCAAGAAACCATAACAATCATCACCACAAGTAATGATTTATTTCAAGATTAAATCTTTATCCTGCTGATTGAAAAAAATGAGAAACAAAAACACTTACAGTTCCATCAACAAGATCGGCACCAGAGAGTAGAATTTGATGTCCCTGGATAGCCTCCACCTGAAGTGATAACATAGCAGATTTCTTAATCTCAGATTTAACATTCCCCTATTTATCTATTGCATTGAATATCATCTAACACTTACAAAGTTATAACTGTAAGCTTGTAACCTGAATTTCTAATACTAAATGACATTGAAACAGCCTAACCATACAAAACATATTGGACCATATGCTCAAAACTCAAAAGAATGAAATTTCTATCTTACCTTCGCAATAGTGAGTCCGATTGGGCACGGTCTATGTGGAGATCTTGTAGCAAAGACTCCTACCTTTTCACCTTTCAACCTCGGTACTCTAACCTACCATTGAGCTTTCCTTTTATGGGATTTTAGGAGATTATAAGAACAATAAAAATATGAATTGAATTCCCTTTTTAAGGAGCATCAACAAACGAAGAAACGTACTTTTGCCTTGAATTTGGATTTAGATGGATCCTTCCACAACTTCTCAAGATCAGTATTTAAATGAAAGACATATATAATCCAGCAATGGGAATATTCTCCAAGACCTTCAATGGAGGCTGGAGGAATGCGAGTAGAAAACACCAACCGTGCCCTCGCAAGAGGTACGACTAAAGATTGTCTTGGAGTCCCATTCCTTAAAAAAAAACCAACAAAAGTTAACTGAAGAATATGGCCTAAAAATATCCATTTCTGTAATTGGTTTTTTTGAACAGAACAATGAGAAAACTAAACAACAACCCAACAATTCATGTTTAGAGAGGCAGACAATGCAATCTAAAACTAACCTAGTAGAGAAGGATGACTGAATGACACCAATTGGTGTCATCGGATATGAAGTGCACTCCACGCTATCAGACTTTGGTTCCGCAAGTGCTTTCCTTAAAGCCTACAAATAGTGAGAAAACAGAAATCAAAATATCAATAACAACATTGGAACATGACGCGATGCAGAGGAAGACATAATGAAATACCTGCTGAGCCCGTATTCGGCCTTTTCTCTCGGCGGCGGTTTGCTTTGAAGCAGCTGCCAGAGAAGCCTCGAGCTCTCGAACCTTGGAACCCAACTCTCTCGACTTCCTCGTCGTGAGATAAACTGGGAAAAAGCACAAAATTTCAATTATGAGAGAAATTGATAGAGGAGCTCAAGGATCTTAAAAGTTTCGAAGGTTTACAAGAGATGACGGCGGAGGCGGAGATAAACGCCAATGTGACGCTCATGGCGGCCGTCGACCATCTTGATTCAGCGGCGGAGGCCATTTAGTCTTCGGAGTTGCGAACTCGATCCGGCTGCTTGAGGTTTAACCAATTTCCGGGTTTGGGGAATTTCTCTTCGTTCTCCGGTTTTTTCTTTTTTTGTTTTTCCAAACCAACCCAAATATTGAGCTAGGTTTCACTTCAAGTTTGAGATTTTTGAGTGCCATTTGTAATAAGATTTAGGTTTAATTCTACTTTATTTTGGGTTTTGTAATTTCAAAATGTCAATTTTCATCACTATACTTTTAAATTTTTTAAAATATAATCATAAATTTGTATCAAAGTGTTTCCACCATGTATGAGATTTATGTTAATTTTTTACAAATAAAACTAAAAACATTCATTTTTTAAAATTACAAGGATTAAAATAGACATTTTAAAAGTACCTATACGAAAATGAACGAAACTTGAAATTATAGAGACCAATATGAACCAAAGTCAAAAGTACAAGGACTAGAGGAGTACTTTTTTTTTTCTTTCTTTCTTTCTTTAAGATAGGCTCATGTTGACTAAGATTAGTACTTAAACTTAAGATTTATTTGAATCCATCTCACAAACCCTATTAATTCTCAATACATTTAAGAAATAGGTTAAATTTTAAAATAAATAACCTTATCCTTTCAAAATTTGTAATATTAGCTTTGACTTTTCATAAACGTTTCAAAAATACCTTTGAAATAGAAATTCGTTAAATTTTTTGGACGAAAAATCAATGTGAAATTTTATTTCTCAATAAATCTTACTAAGGAAGCATATTGACGTGAGAGATTTCATTTATTAAGAAATCTTATTGAGGTATCATAGTCATGGTATAAAAATTTAGTTGTGCGTTGAAAAAAATACTCAAATTCCTAACAAAGAGAATTAGTGAGCTTCGACGGTGCTCTATCAAGGTGTTTCTCAACCCGCCTTGGATAAGAGCAAGTGTGATCCGTGCAGACAGATTTTGAACGAAATTGTTCAAGGGGAGCCTCAAGTGTAGTACTTTGTTCGAGATAATGATTGTTAGAAGTGCTAACAAAGTTTCACATTGATTAATGAAGAAAATCATCCATAGTATATGAGTAGGGGACAATTATCTTTATTGGTACGAGGCATGTTGGATGAAACCAAAATCAAAGTAGATAAGTGGAGGGTTGAGATTAAAATCAACCTAATAATTATCTCTATTGGTATGAATAACTGTTGTTTCTAAGAGAGAAGAGAAATGGGAATGCAACTACTACATCTTCATTCAATAATAACTAGCTTTAAATACACATTTCTTAATGCCAAAAATAACATCTATCTAAGAATAACCATTACTAAAAATAATGATTAGGAAACTTGGTAAAGTTCCTCAACTAATGATAGTAAACCCACCATCCTAAACTTTAGGATCAAGGGAAGACTATTCTTCTTCCTCTATTTTAGGCACTTTGAGTTTAACTAACATACTCCTCCTAACTCAAATGCTACAAACACCTAGCTTGCTCCTAAGAGCTTGAAAACGACCAACATTAAAAGACTTAGTGAAGATATCTGCTATTTGCTCCTCCGAGCTGCAATGGACCAATTGCACTTCTCCTTCCTTCTGCATGTCTCTCAGAACATAATACTTGATCTTAAAATGCTTGGTCTTTCCATGAAAAACCGGATTCAATGAAATAGCTAAAGTAGCTTGATTATCCACAAACACCTTCATACTCATCTCTTGCTTTAGATGCAAGTCATGCATCAACTTCTTCAACCAAACAGCTTGGTTGACTGCTGCAGTTGCTGCAATGAGCTCAGCTTCTGCAGTTGACTGAGCCACTATATCTTGCTTTTTTGAACACCACGAAAAACACCCTGCGCCAAAAGTGAAACAATACCCAGAGGTGCTCTTCATATCATCCAATGACCCAGCCCAATCACTGTCTGAGTAACCCTGCAACTCAAAGCTCTCAACTTTGCTGAATTTTATTCCAAAAGACATTGTGCCTTTCAGATATCTCAGAACCCTTTTTGCAGCAATCATATGATTCTTACTTGTACAGTGAAGAAATCTCGATAAGACACTTACAGTGTACATGATGTCAGGTCTAGTGCATGTGAGATACATGAGACATCCAACTAGACTTCTGTACACATTCTCATCTGCAGGTTCTTCTCCATCAGCCTTCTGCAACTTCTCTTTTTCAATCATTGGAGTGTTCACACTTTTACACTCCTCCATATTGAACCTCTTCAATATCTCTCTCATGTACTTTTTCTGACAGAGGAACACTTCATTTTGTCCTTGCTGAATCTCCATACCCAGGAAGTAATGCATCAGACCTAGATCAGTCATCTCAAACACTTTCATCATTTCTTGCTTGAAAACCTCTATCTGAGCACCATCGCTTCCTGTTACCAGCAAATCATCTACATAGAGAGATACAATCACAAGACCAATACTTGATTTCTTCACATAGAGTGTTGATTCACTCAGACTCTTCACAAATCCCAAGTTCAACAAATGTTCATCCATCTTGCTGTACCATGCCCTTGGAGCTTGCTTCAAACCATAGAGAGCCTTCTTCAATAAGTAAACATTTTGCTCTTGCCCTGGTGTGATGAATCCATCTGGTTGCTCAACATAAATCTCTTCTTCTAACACTCCGTTCAGGAATATCGACTTCACATCCAGCTGATACACCTTCCATCCATGTTGAGCTGACAAAGCCAGTAGCAACCTGATTGTGTCCATCCTTGCAACAGGTGCAAAAGTCTCAGAGAAATCAACTCCTCAGACTTGTGCATACCCTTTGACCACTAACCTGGCCTTGAGCTTGTTCACAGATCCATCTGGATTCAATTTGGTCTTGAAGACCCATTTGACTCCAATCACTTTCCTGTTTGTAGGTCTCTCTACCAGCTCCCACGTCTTGTTCTTCTCTATCATACTCAGTTCCTCCTTCATTGCATCCAGCCACTTCTGATTTCTTTTAGCTTCTTCATACCCTGCAGGCTCTAACACAGCTACACTACTTCTTTCATATACCTCACTCAGCAGTCTAGTCCCTCTAACTGGTGCATCATCAACCAGTTCATCAGGATCTAAAGAGACTTCTTGTTGTTTCACCTCTGCTTCTTCTGCCCAGTCCCACTCTTCATCTTCTAAGAACTGAACATCCCTGCTAATCACCATCTTTTTTGTGTGAGGTTGATAGATCTTGTAGGCTTTAGACACCATGCTATAGCCTACAAATATTCCTGGTTCTGCCTTTTCGCTCAACTTGTCTCTCTTCATATGTGGAACATGCGAAAAGCACAAACAACCGAACACCTTCAAATTTTTCAATTTTGGTTTAGTGTTAAACCAAGCTTCATACGGTGTCTTCTTCTCCAATACCCTTGTAGGTAGTCTATTCAATAAAAAAACTGATGTATTTGCTGCTTCAGCCCAAAACTCCTTTGACAAGTTCTTCTCATGCAACATGCATCTTGTCATCTCCATAATACTCCTGTTCTTCCTCTCACTGACTCCGTTTTGTTGTGGAGTATATGGAGCAGTGAGCTGATGCTCTATTCCAGTTTCTTCACAGAAGAAATTGAACCTTTGTGACGTGTATTCAGTCCCGTTATCGGACCTCACCACCTGAATCTGACAACCACTCTGATTCTCAACCCATCTTTTAAACTTCAGAAACACTTCAGCTACTTCAGACTTATGCTTCATGAAGTAAATCCAACACATTCTGGTATAATCATCAATAAAAATAATGAAATACCTACTACCATTGAGTGAGGATGTTGGTTGAGGTCCACACAAGTCAGTGTGGATGAGCTGCAACTTTTCAGTTGCTTTCCAAATTGAGTTCTTGAATGGCAGCCTCGTTTGCTTCCCTGTCAAACAAGCTTTGCAATTTGCTTTCAGCTCCTCCAGAACTGGTACTCCAACTGCCATTTCATTCTTCTGCAAATATTGCAACCCCTTCTGATGAAAATGCCCCAACCTCTTGTGCCATAGCTCAGTGTCACTCACTTGACACTTGAAAGCTACTTGTTCCTTCTCGAGTGGATCCAATAAGAAACTCTTGTGCTGCATCTTTATTTTGAACAACTCATTTCCACTGGAATCGAAAATAAGGCATTTTCCTTCTTCAAATAACACTTTGAATTTCTTCTCTACTAGTTGACCAACACTTAACAAGTTTTGATCAATCTCAGGAACTAGGAGCACTTCAGTAATCAACTTGGTTCCTGCACAGCTCTCTATTGACACTGTGCCTTTCCCCTTCACTTCTAGATACTCACCATTTCCTATCTTCACCCTTGACTTGAATGACTTGTCAAGGTCCTTGAACAACTCCTTGTCACCTGTCATGTGATTGGTACACCCACTATCAACCAACCAACTGTCACATTGAGTGACTGATGAGAAACAGGTAGCCACAAAAAGTCGATCTTCTTCTTGTTGTACTGCAGCATGTGCTCCTCCTTGCTGTTGAGATCCCTTACAGAATCTCTCAATGTGCCCCATTGAATGACACCTTCTACACTTCACATCTGGCCTTCTCCAACATCTGAAGTGTGGATGATTATGTTTCCCACAGTGCTTGCATGCACTGCCCTTGCTGAAACCTGCACTTCCATCATCCTTTACAGCATAATCTGAGCTACTGCTACCACTATCCTTTCTCCCTCTCCACTTCTTCTCTCTTCCACCTTCTCCCTGCTGCATTCTGACTTTCAGTGCCCCCTCAATGCTTCCTTCTTGCCTCATCAACCTCCTCTGCTCTTGTGCTTGTAAAGCACTTACTAATTCTATCACCTTGAGTTTAGAGAGGTCTTTGGTATTTTCTAAGGAAGCAATGGTTGCTTCATACTTCTCAGGAACTGAAACCAGAATTTTCTGAACCAATCTATTGTCAGATAAATCAGTTCCTAATGCTCTTGCCTTGTCGGCAATCGCAATCAACTTGTCTGAGTATTCTTTAATGGACTCAGACTCCTTCATTTGCATTCTCTCGAATTCCCTCACCAAGTTCAACACTTTCATGCCCTTGATCCTCTCATCACCTTCATACTCACCTTTGAGGAAGTCCCAGATCTCCTTTGCTGACTTCAAGGTCATAATTCTGTTGAATATGGATGAAGACACAGCTGCATATAGGCAAGCTCTAGCTTTTGCCTTCCTGGTAACCCTCTCCTTGTGAGTCTTGATCTGGTTGATTGTTGAATTATCGGTAAGTGCAGCAACCTCATAGTCGCTCTCAACTGCTTCCCAATAATCACAAGCCTCCATGTAGGCTTGCATTCTGATAGCCCATGCTTGGTAGTTTTCTCCATCAAACACTGGTGGAGCCAGTGAAGAAAGACTGCTCGATCCTGATTCCATCTCACTCAAATCTCAAAGTGTATCACTCGGTTTTTCTAAGGGATATCTCACTAACTCTCACTCACAGGCCCCTTAAGAATTCAGCTCTGATACCACTGTTGTTTCTAAGAGAGAAGAGAAATGGGAATGCAACTACTACATCTTCATTCAATAATAACTAGCTTTAAATACACATTTCTTAATGCCAAAAATAACATCTATCTAAGAATAACCATTACTAAAAATAATGATTAGGAAACTTGGTAAAGTTCCTCAACTAATGATAGTAAACCCACCATCCTAAACTTTAGGATCAAGGGAAGACTATTCTTCTTCCTCTATTTTAGGCACTTTGAGTTTAACTAACAATAACACTTTCCCATACAACTAATAAGTGTTTTAAGGTCTGGATTAATACATATGTATATGTATGTGTCCATAACTAAGAGGTCTGTTGGTCGAATCTTCGTTAAACAAAATATATATATATATATATATATATATATATATATATATATGAACCGGTTCGGTTGTCCTTGCAAGTTACATCCCGGTTTCAATTCATAGTCGAACACTTTCAATTCCATGGTCAGCTCTCGAGTCTCTCCTCAATCTTCTTGCATCAGACCATCAAATTTCAGTCCTACAACGACCATCTAGGTAATGGACAAACCATTCTTTAATGATTTCGACAACTTTTTCTGCTCCTACTTCTTACCTGTCTTTTATCCAAACTGCAATGTATTCGTCTTTGTTCGACTCCTTCCTAAGTTGACTTCATTTTTTCTCATCACAAACTCTCTAGAAGATGCGGAACTCAGTTGGGACTCTTGCAATTTCATTTCTCTTCCTGCTCTCCATTTTCAGTATTTCACCTCCAGGATTTGGAAACAGCTTCACCTCTATATTCCATTTCTCACCTCCTAAATTCTCCTTGCATTTTCATTATCGTCATTCGCAAATTTTTGGACCAAGGTGGGTTTTTTTTTAATCCCTTTTTCTTTCACGCCCACAATTGAAGATATTCATCACGGATGAAATTTTTGAGATACCCAATTTTTGCATTCTGTTTTGAGCTAGAATTCTCCCCTGTTGTATGTTCATTCTTTAATATGAGGTAAATGTTTGTTTAAATGCCCAAATGAGAAATTCTTATGGTCAATGTGTTGTGCAGAGTATTAACAAGAAGACATTCGAATATAGCTTCAGTTGCTAGAAGTTTGAAAATGGGAGAAGGGAATTATGTAGAGGGGCCCTTGCTAGAGGAGTTTACATTTCCTCCCAATTCTGTTCCTTTCAACAACTGTCATGCTTCTACAATTGTAGAGGTTGATGAAGAAACTTTCTTTGGTCTTATATTAATTGGGTGTCTAGTTTTGTTAGGGGAGGAGAATCTGAATGTTTTCTTTGTGGATTGAAAATTTGAACAGGTTGATAAAGATCATTACTTGGTTGCATTTTTTGGGGGTACATCAGAGGGCGCGCCGGATGTGAAGATTTGGTTGCAGACATATAAGGTAAACAAGAAGATTTTATCACTCCCAAATGCCACTTAATTGGAACTTACAGTTTTGCAGCCTACCTCAAACATTGGTTCTTATCTGAGCTATGTTCTGCTTGCTGATGTGCTATTTCAAATTCTACAACTATTAAACTCACTCTCCTTCCTTGCCTGTGTTTATGTTATAAAAAGCAGTTGGTTTAACATTATTGAGTTGTTAACAGAGTTTTACATTACATTTAACTTTCCTCGTTGATGTTCATTCTTTGCTAGATTGTCAACTCATAATTCTTTGCTTACATTCATTAGAAGGGCTGTGAACAATTTAACTCAAGCTATGAAGACATAGTTGGAGAAGCAATAACTCCTTTTATCTTGCCATGCCCACTTTTGAGACATTTTTGTCAAAATTATTTGAACTTGCAGAATGGTTCCTGGCACTCGCCAATTGTGGCTGATGAGGAGCCTGATGTTCCAATGTGGAACCCTGTCTTGTTCAAACTTCCATCAGATGAGCTGCTTCTGTTTTATAAAGTGGGTCAGGACGTTCAAAGGTATTTTTCTTTTGTTCTCATAATGGTTTTCTAAACTAACAACTTTAAACAAACTAATTAATTTCTTTTATATTTCATTCAAGTTTCAATGAATTTATTGGGCCATACTCTTCTATGGTGGCAGTAATTGTGAGGCGTGATTTGGAATCCTTATCATTTGAAGATAACTTATTTTTTAACCTATCATTGAGTTCAGTAGGAGGACCAACAAGCCCATGTTAACAGAATTCTTGATTGTTGACAGACGAACAAGCGCTACCAAGGCTGTCTACAAGATATTTTCTAAATGAAATGATCATAGGAAGTTGAGATGCTTTAGTTAGTTGGTTCATAAATTACCTCCCAAATATAAATTTGATCTTGCTTTCCTAGATAGAACCTTCATAGCTTTTTCGTTCACTCCAGTCTCCGACGACCAATGGTCTGATATATTGAATAACTTTTGAAGTAAAAAGTTAAACCCTTAAGCTTTTAAGTTTGTTATATTATGTCGTATGCTGATGGAGATTACAATCAGATGGAGTGGGTGCATGAAGCGGTCATATGACAAAGGTGTTACATGGACTGCAAGAGAACAACTTCCTCCTGGTATCTTAGGACCAATAAAGAATAAGGTATAATTGTGTGCTGATACCTGCCATTCAAATAAACTGTATTGTTGCTCAAGAAGAGGTGCCTTTTTTGTCTGATGTTGTAGCCAATCTTGCTGGAAAATGGGGTTTTGCTCTGTGGATCCTCGGTTGAAAGTTGGAACTCTTGGGGTGCATGGATGGAGGTTATTCTGAATAGTTCTTTAGTTTTAGCTTGTCCCAACATCTGGAAAATGTGGCTGACATGTCAATATATATAACAGGTCACATCTGATTCAGGTAGATCATGGAGAAAGTTCGGTCCAATATACATGGAAAATCGATCTCTCAGTGTCATTCAACCAGTTCCTTACCAGACTGCAAATGGAAACCTGCGTGTTTTACTTCGATCCTTCACAGGCATCGGTAGCGTTTGTATGTCAGAATCCCTTGATGGTGGTCACAGCTGGAGCTATGCAAAACCTACAAATCTTCCTAATCCAAACTCAGGTAACATGGCTGAGCTACATGCATTGCCTGACAGTATCTGCATATATGAACTTCTAAGGGCAATCATCATTCTTGCGAGAGCATCTTCATTATGAAATTGAATTACTTCCCAGATTTAACAATTTCTGATCTTATAAGATTTTCATTCATTCTGTCACTGACTGATCATCATCCCTTTCGACCATCTTTGACTATGTATAATCAATAGGTATTGATGGGGTCAAACTGAGGGATGGTCGTCTATTACTCGTTTATAACACCGTGTCGAGGGGTGTGCTTAAGGTTGGGCTGTCCCTGGATGATGGTGATTCATGGCTAGATGTTATGACCTTGGAGGATGAATTAAGAAAGGAATTCTCATATCCAGCCGTCATTGAGGCTAGTGATGGCTCAGTTCACATCACATACACATACAATAGAAATCAAATTAAGGTATGGAGGTTGATATCTGATCTAAAAGATACATTGTAACCAACAAGTCTTTATCATTGCATACTTTCCCCTTCTCCATCGGATTGCTCTTTTCGATACCATATAACTACATGTTTTTTTTCCCTCTAGTATTAAAATTTCTTAGCCTATGATTCTGTACTTGATTGCCGGAGATTAACCCCATCATCATATTTTTTTTTGGTACAGCATGTTGTCTTTAAACTGAAAATGCATAGGAAACATTGACGATGATAACCGAGAAAGCAAAGCTCTCTGTCTATTTCGAAGCCGATGGCGATGCTGTGAATAGTTAATGAGCAAGGCCAATAGTATGCAATGCAACAACCAAACTCTCTATTCTTGAAATAAAATGCTGGGTTATGGCGCATCATTTGTACATTTGGGTAAATATGATTGCTTTCTATGGTGTATTCATCAAGATAACTCGGATTGAGCTTATGCAGAACTCTTGGATGTATACATATCAGTTTTGTTTTTTTTTTGGTGAGAATGGATGTATTTGTATATCAGTTAAAGACGTGTTTGAATGAAAGAAAAAAATATGCATTTGTTACGTCCATATTTACATAGAATAAGGTATATTAGTACGAACTCAAATAAATAAGGTATATGATTCTTATAATGTCGGTAAATATTCTTCGGGAAATTTCAAGATCGTTAAGTGGTTGTTTGAGGCGCTAAATGGGTTAAAATAATATGTGAATAACAAATACTATTGAAGTCAATAAATTGAATAACTTAATTCACACAACTTTGAGTTGGTGGGTCAATCGTTGATTGAATTACTTATAATAACTCAGTCTACCCACTCAATTCTAAGTTGGTGGTCCAAACACTCCCTAAATGTTAACCAACTTGTTAAACCCAAGTTGGTTGGCCCAAAACTCAAACTCCATGGGCCTTACGTTGGATTCTGATCATAACAGGATGCACAGGAAGCCTAGGGCAAGGCAGAGTTCCAAACTTGGCCTTTTTAGTTTTTTTCTTCTTTTTTTGAGTTTAACAATACGTGGAGACATGTTCAGGTGTCAAAGTGAACATAACTCAACGATAATAGACATATACTCTTTTCTTTGAGTTCAAAGGTTCAAATTTCCTTACTTCAAATTTATTATACTAAAAAAAAAACGATTGTAGAATTTGCACCTTAAAAACTAATTGAGATTGGGTGTAATTGTCAATGTCATAGACTTTCCTTCATTAAAGGCAGTATTAAAAAAAAGCAGTAATAATTTGAACTATAACATGAAGCCTAGAAGGCAGGCTAGTGATTTTGATGGTGTTTTAAGTTGAGAGTATTTAAATTCGTAGGTAGGTAACAGACAATAGTAATAATATTTAGAGTATTTAGGTTGTTGTGGTAGGCACCAACTTGAAGTTGGATGAACTAAGTTATTATAATTCAGTCTACGTTTGACCCACCAACTATTATAATCTACGGTACTATTAACAAATATTATAACTACCGACTATAATAACTCACTCGACGCCCCAAAAACGTCTGAACCTGAAAAGAAAATGTATGAAAAAAAGGGTAAGAGGAAAAGGAATCGGATCCTGAAGACTTTTGGGTTTGGAAAAGAGTGTCTCTAAAGTGAGAAGTTTGACTTGTACAGCCATCTTTTTGGCCGGCTCTTTGAGAGACGCATGTTTCCGTTTCAGCTTTCTTTTCTTTCTTTTTCCCTTTTTGTTTGGTACAATTAAGCTTTCTATTTGCAGCTTTTGTGGGCTTTTTTCTTTCAACTTTATTGTTCTGAGAATCAGAATCTCTTGCATAAAAAAACTACTAATTACATTACAACACCCAAAGAATAAGATTGGAAATTCAGATTCATGTTTTTGTATGTATTATTTTCGGTATTCATTATGCCAATTGACTAACAAGTGGTTTTTCTTTTACAACATGTTGAGGTGGAAGATTGAACTAAGACTTCATGATCACCAGACCAATACATCATGTCGTTGAACTATGGTCTTGTTGGCCAGTTTACAAGTGGCTTGCTGCTCTTATTCATCGTTTGAATTTACATTTATTAATTATGCTGAAATTGCCCATTGTATTGTACTCCATTTTTATTCAATTCAATGCTTTTAGTTCTTTTTTAGGTAAGTTCTCTTTGGACTTTTGCTTTTCTCTTATCTATTGCCCTCAATGCTAGATTTGATTTAATGTTCTTTTTGGATTTAGATTTTCTATCATTCATTGTATGTTGGATTTTTATGTTCAAACAATATTTGAAATAGTGTACCATGTACAAGCTAATTGCTAGTGTTTTTCAGAATGCAATTTTTTTGGCGGACCGGAAATGTAACATACTAAAGATCCAATATTGTGAAAATAATAAACTACAAAAGTAATACAAATATGAGAGGGAAAACAACGTATAATATTTGTAAATTAGAAGTGATTAGTATGATTTATACTCATGTGGGTGGTGTTCAATCCATATCTCGGAGTGATTAGAGATTCGTACATGTCGATCTACATCGTTGGCAGTAGAGTTGCAGGATCGATGTGTGTGCAAGAAGTCTTGAATGTGACCGTTTCGCTGGAAGGAAAGGCAAACCATCAACGAAAGCTTGAATTTCATTCGTAAACTTTGGTAAGGAGCTAGCTTCCAAAATATTAATGAATCTGTTTCCGTCAAGGGGTGAAGACCTGCTTCAATAACCTTAGACACCCATTTGAACAAGGTCCATTGCCTCAATTGTTTTAACGGTAGCATCCATGGCATTTGGCAAGATAGGATTTCAGACAATCACACCTAGCCCCACCTCAAACCCGGTGATAGCGACATTGATGTTGAACTTATAAAAGCTCGAAGCAGGAGGTTGCCATCTGGGCGGGTCATGGGTGGGGATCACGTTTCTGGAGTCACTATGGTCGTCATCGGTTGTCGAACGAGGAGGGGGAGCGTTGGGCCGAGCTCCAGTGGTCGGCAGGTTTGATTAGCGGCGCGTTCGAAGATCCGAGCTTCCTCGCATCCAGCTCCTCCATCAAGTTCAAAGTCCACGCCACCAGATATGTGACGATAGAATTGTGATGTCCATGAACCCCTTCATTTTCCCTATGCTAGATTGAAGAAGCAATGAGCACAAAAAGTTGGAGTTAGTGGTGGTCAAAAACCTGAATTGAATGATCCTTTTTTTTTTATCATGACTCAACTTAGTTAAGGCATTATACGGTTTTTTATCCTAACTCAACTTAGTTAAGGCATTATACGGTTCATCAAAATGTGGAAGGATATTTATAAAGTATTAAAACTTTATTTCCCAAACACACTAATAAATATAGAAAGGTATACTAGTTTAATATTTTTCTTTTGTTGATTTAGTTGTAGTCATAAACTAACATTAGATTAGATTGGGGGCAATTTATGGATAATAATATAAGTATACAAAAAAGAAAACATCCTTTTGAAATTGAATTCTCTAGGATTTGTTGAAAACATTTCTTTATTATAATTCTTAACATTCAAGTTTTGGAGAAATTAATGACTTTACACTCAAGGATCTTAGGTAAGCATGTCGGTCCTTTTAGCAAATGTATCTAAAACTTCATGCCATTCATTAACTTTATACACCTTTCTCCACCTTTTCAAACTTGTGTTGGAAGTATAATAGATTATTCTCATCCACGCCATTATTATTGTTCATTAATCAATTGTGGATAAAGTAGTTTCTTTCATTATTTTATTAAATGACTCATATTTTTAATCATAAAACTCATTAATTTTTTTTTTATAATGACTCATATTTTTAATCATAAAACTCATTAATTTTTTTTTTATAATGACTCATATTTTTAATCATAAAACTCATTAATTTTTTTTTTTGTTTGTTAAGATTATTAAAAAGAGGGTTAAAATGATATATCACTACTTAATATCTATCTACTTTTATAATTAAATTTTCATAAAAGTAATACTCGATTGATGACGCGACTACAATTCGAACTCTGATGACTCAACTATAGTTGTCAAGTGTCTATTATTATTATTATTATTATTATTATTATTATTATTATTATTATTATTTTTCTTTCTTTTTCTACTTTTTTTTTTTTTTTATGTTTAACTATAAAAAAAATTACGATATTATGTTTTTTCTTTAAATTTAGAGTTTAATATTTAAAGTCTAAGGTTTAATATTTATGGTTTAGAATTTTGGGTTTAATAGTTAGGGTTTATTAGCATTTAAGGAAAACTTTGAGCAAAGCTTAAATCTATACCCTAAATACTAAACCTTGAACGGTAATTACTAAATACTAAAATTCTAAATTCTAAATTTTAATCCTAAACCATAAACTTAAATGGTAGGGAAAAACATATTTTCAAACAATTTTTTTTTTAAAATTAAACATAAAAAAAAAAATAGAAAAGAAATGAAACATTATTATTATTATTAAAAATTAATTAATTAATTGACACGTATCAACGTATGATTGAGTCACGTGTAAGACGACATTGAGATGTAGCTCGACCAACACTCAAGTATTATTACTCTTTTTATATGGGATCTATAAATCTTCTAATTTACTCTGTTCTTATCTTAGACATCATTTTTAACCACCTACGCTCTTGAAAAGAAAAAAATATTTGGTAGAGTTTATGAATTGAATTTCGAAAAGGTTAAGGAATAAAAGTTAAAAGTGTGATATTTATTTATTTATAGTATTAATAATGTGATGATGAAATTAAACAGTGAATTTGGATTGTAAAAGTTGGAAGCTTTTTGGGGCCTTATCTTTTTTGGTCATCTCAAAAGCAACACAACTTAACTTTATTCTAAAAGCATAGAAAGGTTGATGCAAGAAGCCACCAAAACTTTATAGAGGGGATGCTTTCTCTCTATTTTCCCCCAAACTTTGCAAGTGCTTTTATTCCCATGTGTGTCATCTTGAAGTTTGACCTTCCTTAACCTAAATTACCATTTTCCCCACTCATTAATAATTTCTTTACCAAAGTGGCTTTTATTGGTGAAAAATAGTTTAGGGTTTCATGGTTGGGGTCCTCTATATATATATATGTCATCATATTCCATCATAAATCTTGGAAGCCAATCTTTTTAGCTATCAACTATCACCTTTGGGAAGCTATGGATTATAAATTTGAATGTTATTAGGTAAAAGTAGAGATGAAACAAAAGTGGGTAGATTGTGTCTTTTCATCTTCTTTTTTTCTTCTCTTTTCATTTTCACTTTCTATTCTAGAAGGAATAAAAAGTACTTACCATCAAAAGTATCCCATCTCATAAAGTTACAATTTCATCAATTGTTTTTTATTTTATTTTTGTAAATAATTAAATATAAGTAAATTGACATAAAATTCTTTTAAATGAAGAAAAAACATGAAATTTATATGGAAGTGTGAGGATCAAATCTAAAATTCAAATTAAATAGATATTACTCCTCCTTCTTTTATGAGTTAAAATTATTGTGTGTAAAATTATCGACAAAGTCGAAAGAAAGGTCGACCCCTCAAGGGATCGGTTGGCCACCAGACCGACGTTGAAAGTCGACCCCTCAAGGAGTTGACTAGGCCTTCCTACACGAGTCTGACCCTTCAAGGGGTTGACTTGACCTTCCTATACGAGTCTGACCTCACAAAGTCGGCTACACTTCTCTAAAGTGTGTCGGTCGTTTTAAGATGAGATTCGTAATCGACCACGTAAATGAGACGTTATACATCTAGTACCTAGTGATTATAGAATTTCGACGATTATATAAAAAAAGAAGTCAAACCGAGCATAGCTCAATTGACATAAAGACATGCCCTCGACCATGAGGTCAGAGGTTCGAATCCCCCCACCTCCAACGTTGAACTAAAAAAAAAAATATCATAGTAGGAAAGAGGTAAGTCGTAATTTCTATATAAACTCCACCTTCCATAGTTGATCGTCGGAGAACCTGTGGTCTAACACCACACGGGTGCTAGATCTCACCTCACCTCCTATTGTATTGCAGTCACACATTGATCCCTTCGTTGACTAAACTTCTTCTGAAGTCAATAATTTATAGACAAAATAAAAATATCTTGATGAAAGGAATTTCAAATTTAAAATGATTGTTTTTTTCTAAATAGGACATTTTTTTTTATTATGTGCAAATAAATTATTGTTTCTAATTATTACAAGTAATAATCATTTTTAAAATGTAAATAGTACCCAAAAAAAGGTTGTGAATAATTGTCATTTTAATAATTGAAAAGCAAGATGGGTCCACAAAAGAAAAGAAAAAAAGCAAGGTCATATTTAAATTAAAAGGAAAAAGGAGAGGAGGAGGAGGAAGAGTAGATAAGAGGCAAAAGCAACACAAATTTTGAAAAAAATAAAATAATTATTTAGAGAAACATGCCAAAAGGTATGATGACGGAAAAAAGGCAAGCCAAGGGAGGGGAGGGCGTGCGCTACCAAAAGGGCATGGCATCATGAATTATGCTACTCTTTCAACCCTCCTCTCACCTTTTTACTTTAAAAAACAAACCTCATTACATTATTGCCTTCGCCTAAGATACTTTTTTTATATTGAAAAATATATAGATGGGAAGAGCTTTAATCGAAGAACAACTGGACAACTAGTAAATTCAGCTCAAACGAAACAAAAGCAGTATTTACTAGGTTATGTGCTACAAAGTTATGATGTCTATGAACACGGTAAAGAGAAAAGAAAGTAAAATTAAATGTTAGGAAATGAATGTATGAATCAAAACTTTCATATGAATGACCACAAGGTGGTTGACATCTTCAAATAATAATTTAACCAAAAATAGGTCAAATTCAATGGATGACATGCACATCAATTTTAGTGACAATAGAAAATATTTAAGGTCACAAACTCAAAAGAGTTCATCTAAAAAGCGTGTTTACTTGGATCCTTATCAAGAACATGCTTGTTGGATATTACTATTTCAAATAATTTAAATCTATCTAAGTTGGAAAACATGATTTTTTTTTAATACGTATTCTAATTTACAAAAAATAATTAATTAAAAAAGTTTAAATATCATTTTGATCGCTATATTTTGAATTTCGTTCAATTTTAGTCTTTGTACTTTTAAATGTCTCATTTTAGTCTCTATATTTTAAATAAAGCTTAAATTTTGTCGTTGCTCTTAGTTTGAAGTTACATTTTCTAACAAAAATTGGTCAGACTCTCCTCTATAAATTTTGAAAATATGTTAACTTGTGTGTGCATGAAAAATATTATTATTATTTAACCAATTTTTATCCAAGCAGATTCTAAACGTAAAATTTTATGTTTTATTGTAAGTATAGAGACTAAATTTAAACCTTTAAAATTTAATGGATTAAACTTGAACCAAATTCAAAGTAGACATCAAAATTTAATTTAACCCAAAAAAAAAAAAAAACTTCAGAGAAGATGCCTAACTTTTCAAATTAAATTTTGTTTGGATGAAATTAAAGCTTAAAATCCCCAAAAAGATTTCATATTTTGAATTTAAAACTTTTTCTGTTAATTTTTGGATTAGATATTTTTTTAAAAAACGAATGGCTGGAGATTGAGAGGGGCTTAGGTCAAAGTCAAAGTGATGGATTGGGTGGAGATTGAGTGTGGCGGGTCAGCTTGACCAAGTCAAATCGTGTGGGGCCGACTGCCGAAACCATATGGCAGCAAATTAATGAAAAAAGCACTTCCTTTTCATACCCTCCTCTGTCCATTTATTTCCACTTTTAGATGTTTTGTTTCCCCACCCACGCCAACTGCTCACCGACCTATTTAATTTTAACTTCCCCTCAAACTATTTTTAACATATTTTTTATATTTTTTATAATTTTAATCAGTATTACACATAAATAATACTTTTCGCAATCGTTTGACTGTAACGAGGAGGCTAATTATGGATGATTATAATAGTTGTGAATAGTAAATAGGATTATAATTTATGAATAGTAAATATATTTAAGTCGGCATAAGACTATGAGTTATAATAAACGTAGATTGAATTGTAATAACTCAGTTCACTAAACTCTAAGTTGGTGCCCCAAACGATTTCATACGTGAGATAAGTTATACCAAAAAAATAGAAATGAGATTTCTTCTAGACCGACTTTCGTCTGAGCAACTACTAAACTCAACTGAGCTATAAGTTGGAGATCATCGAAATATGGGTATAGCACAGTTATGAGAGGAAATTCAGGCTCACCATCCATCTGCATAGAGTCGGCCCCAACCTGAGAGACAAGGATCCTAGACTAAGTCTCAAACACGCTTTTGATATGAAGGCTCAATAAGACTTGGGCATGACACAAAAGTGTCAACCAAGTTCGTTGGCATGCAATGCCTTAGCACAGGAAGAGATACCTTGCGTTGCATGGAACCATCTCCCTTTATTCATGCGGTGGAAGGTAGCGACAAAAGATAAGGCCAACAATGTAGATGTTTAAATGTTTTTTATGGATCATTCAAACTCCTGGTCAATAATTTATATTTCATACTGGTTGAGCTATATTTATGTTGGTTTCACTTTAAATATTTGTTCAGGTTGAAATAGCTTAAAACTAATTTTACTATTTTTTTTTTTAAGTATAAAAATTAATTTTACTTGACGATTCAGTAAAGTTTAATTTTGTTCAACTTCTTGTATGTATAGTCAATCAAATTCTTTCAAAAATAAAAAGAAAACTGGATGCATATTACTACTAGCTAGGCCTTTTCTCGAGATTGTGTTCGAAAATCAAAATATTTATTGAAAGATCTCATGTGAATAGTTAAGCTAAAAGTCGTTAAAGCGAACTAAAACTAAAAATGGTATTTAAATGAGACAAAATCTACAGTGGTGCTCAAGAATCATTAAGTATAATATATAATTACAATTGTTTTCAAGTGATAATTGCAACCTCCAAAGCCAGTATGATTCAGCTGACATATGTATGTGTTGACAATTAATAAGTCTGAAATTCGAATTCTCCCACCCAATGTATTAAAAAAAAAAAGTGATAATTCTAACCTACAACATTTAAAATATGTTACTAATATCTTGGTCAGATAATATTAAATTACGACTATCAACCCTTGTTCAAATTATAAATAAATCAATGAGACTCTTGAACTAATGTTTTTTCAATTTTTAATTAAACTATTAAAGTGTGGACAATTAAAATTAAGAATGTGTATATTTTTTTATATTAGAAAAAAGCTTTTACATTTTTATGGTTTATTTCCCCAGTCCCAGACCTATTGTTTCTCTTTTTCTCACACGTTCTCGAAAGTGGTCAATACGATGAATGATAGGTGATTAGAAAAAGAATAAATGAACCATAAATATAAAATTATTTATAAAACTACAACTTAAATAAGGACTTCTTTTTATGTTAAGAATCGTGTGAATCATAAGATTGGTGCAACTTGTTACCACTTACCACCACCAAACCAACACGTTAGTTGCCATTTTATTATTAATTACATGTTTCAATAAAAATACTTACTTTATAATAAATATTAAATAGTTACTAGAGCATGTTATTAAGTAAATTTTAATAATTTTTAATTCTTTTGATTCTAAAAAGTGATTCCTATATCTCAAAACTCTATTATTAATATGCCATTGGCATCTATGTTTAAAATGCCTTTGATTCATTTATCTTATATTATACTTAGGTATATTTATAGTTTTGATTTTTTAAGATATTCGATAATTAAATTAAATTTTCTGACGATGAAAATAATTTTTTTTAGAATCACATAAAAAATACTTATGTTAATTATATATGAAAATAAGTTAATAAGAAAGATTAAATCCAAAAATGGTTCGGGTGAACCCTAGTTTAAAGGAGGAAGAAATCTACTTCCACAAATAAGCCCAAAGTTCAAACAGACCTTGAGAAAGCTCATGAAGGACTAAACTCTGAGATGAGTCAGGTCGGCCCAAAGGACCAAAGTCGAGGTCGACCACCCAAGAAGGACATGCCAAAGTCATCCCTCTTAGGTCAAACTTAAAAGAAAAAAAGAAATACGACTAAAAATCATTATAAATATCACCTGACACCAATAAGAAAATAATTCATTATAGTTCACAAAACTCTTAAAAACTTGCTACTACTAAGACTCTTGTTGATGCAGGATTTTAGACCTTGTCATTTTCGTCGCGCTCCGTCGTATGGCGGTGTCCGCCAGGAAGGCCGGGTACCTGTACAGGGAGGAGAAGGTAAACTTGCACCGGTGTGAGGCTAGACCCACAACACTCCGATGCTTAAGTCAGAAAGCTCTGAGCATAAGTATGAGTGGTGGTGTGTACAGAGTTGGGTAGAGTTACCCATTGTTGCGTACCTCCCCCCTCCTTGAATAGGAGGGGTATTTATATGTAGTAAAGTGGAGAGAGGTCTTTGTACGGTTCTGCTA
Source organism: Herpetospermum pedunculosum (assembly GCA_028017165.1). Classification (NCBI taxonomy): domain Eukaryota; kingdom Viridiplantae; phylum Streptophyta; class Magnoliopsida; order Cucurbitales; family Cucurbitaceae; genus Herpetospermum; species Herpetospermum pedunculosum. The sequence continues at coordinate 4,869,459 of CM051530.1, forward strand.
GCTTTGTCATCACGCCAATTCCCGAACCGGAGTGGGGGAGGAACAGACCGACCGGAGTCAACCGCTTCTCCTTGTCATGAGGGTGATAACCGTCGTCCCCCGATTCCAAATGGAATTGGGGGCGCTGCTGTCCTGCCTCTCGTCAGGTGAGTCAGGAATGTCCCTTCGATCACATCTCACGTTGATCAAGTGGCGGCCTGACAACAACGATCCTTGGGTGGGTTGTTAAGCCGGGACTCTCGAAGACCTGAGGTCGACCCTCAGAGTGATGATTCGTTTGATGCGGGGGTGTTGTGGCCTCGACTTCCTGGGGAAGCGCGTCATGACGTCAGCGACTGACCTCATACTGAGGTAGCCCGTAACAACTCTATACCGACTTAAGCAACAAAGTCATCGTGACAAATATACCGATATTTTATATATATATTATATTACCAAATGTTAGGAGTGACCTCGACGACTGACCTCATGTTGAGGTAGCCCGTAACAACTCTGATACCGACTTAAGCAACAAAGTCATCGTGACAGCAACAAAGTCATCGTGACAGATATACCGATATTTTATTTATATATATATAGATGTTAAAATCGAAACCAAGTAAATTAATTGTCTAACCAAAGACAGTTGAATTGATTTTTTTTTAGCAAATATATTTAATTAATGCGATATTGAATTCATGACCTCATAGTCAAGAGCACAACCTTATGCCAATTGAGCTAGACTCGATTTGACAAGTTGAATTGATTTAACCGATAAAATAATCCGTTAAGAATTATGAATATTTACATATTTTAATATGATATTGTCTATTTTAACCATAAACATCAGTTACTTTGCAAAATCAAAAAGTGGGACACTCCAAAAAAATCATCATCCCTCTCCAATGAATTACAACAAAGTCTCTTCTTAAAATTAAAAAAATTTACCCTCGATATTTAAAATATTGATATTTATATAGGTATATATTTTAATAATTAAAAGTGAACTTAACTCAACGATAATTGACATGTATTACCTTTCATAATAGAAGTTAGACCCCAATGTTATACTAAAAAAAAAAAAAATCATACCATTCTATAACAAAATGTTATATGCTTCATTATTATTATTAATATTTTATATCAATTTCTAGTAGACATCAATTGAATGGATTTGACCGTACTAAAAAATAATGAAAAGAAAAAAAAAAGGAAATATATCAATTTCTAGTAGACATCAATTGAATGGATTTGACCGTACTAAAAAATAATGAAAAGAAAAAAAAAAGGTTGATTTAACATAACTCAATAGAAGAAAAATACGTTTATTGCTTCTTCTTGTTTATCCCGCAATTCATTTATTTGACTCTTTTTTTTTTTTTTTTTTGAAAAATTCATTTATTTGACTTGAAAAGGAAAAAAACTGCTAATATAATTATATAATTAAAATAATTTTTATAAGTGATATTTTTTTTTTAATTTCATTTTAAAATGGTTAATGTGTATTTTACCATGTATACAATTTGTATATATAAAAGTAAGAATTAATGTAAAGTAGATAGAAGTGTTGAAATCGAATAGGTATATTATATTTTTTTTTTCTCAATTTTTTTTCTTTTTTTTAAGAATTACATTATAATTTTTCGTTACTAATTTGGTATGATTTTGAGAGAAGAACAATTTTGTTCAAGTGATTTTGAACTAATTTTAAATGAAATTCAGATTTATTTATTTATCTGAAAAAAAAATGAAATTAAGCTAAAATAATTATAAATCATTTAAATGGATTAAATTATAAAAGTTATAGAATTTAAATTTATATAATTATTAATTTAAAATTTTAATTCATACCACCTCTAAATTTTAGAAATATAAATAATTTTTTTAGGTGAATGGGAAATGCAAAAGTAGAGAAGACGAGAAAAGGGAGAAGAATATGATTGAATAGTTTTATTGTGGGGGGTAAATCTGTCATTTGAAGGGATAAAAAGACAAAGAGAGAGAAAGGTGAAAAAAGTAAGGGGGAAAGAGGTTCATGTGACAGGAAGAAGGAGAGGGATCTAATCATCTAAATGTCACCTTTTTGGGAGGTTGAATTCTAACTTATTTAATTTACATTAATTATTAATTAATTATAAAAAGTTAATTTTGGAGAAATAGACAGACAAGAAGTGAGAGATGGATGTGAAATTGAACAGATAAAAAGAACCAACTCCAACTATTTATTTATTTTCCTTTCTCATTCATTTCTATTTCTATTCTGAAAGTGAGCATTTGTCTTACTTCTCACCCACTTCCAAACTTCTTCTGGATTTCATTTTTCGGTGCTAACCTCTGAATTCTCAGTTGGGTATTTCAATGGTGGATTGGAGAAACAGAATACGAGATTTCTATTGATTTTTTTTTTTATTTCTTGAATATTTTGGATATTGATTCTGGAAATGAGAGCTGGACTTGGTACGATCCTGCAAACTCTGACGTCGGAGGCGGCGAGTATTTTGAACCACTCAATTGCCGAGGCGGGTCGCCGGAACCATGGCCAGACCACGCCGGTCCATGTGGCTGCCACCCTCTTGGGTTCACCAACTGGGTTCCTTCGCCAGGCCTGCATCAAGTCTCATCCCAATTCATCGCACCCACTTCAGTGCAGAGCGCTCGAGCTCTGTTTCAGCGTCGCTCTAGAGCGCCTACCCACGTCCCAAAACGTCTCGGCTGGCTCAGACTCAGAACCACCGATCTCCAATGCGCTAATGGCAGCCCTTAAACGCGCACAGGCTCACCAACGCCGCGGCTGTTCCGAATTGCAGCAACAACCCATGTTAGCGGTGAAGGTTGAATTCGAGCAGCTGGTTATATCGATTCTCGATGATCCAAGTGTCAGTAGAATTATGCGGGAGGCTAGCTTTTCTAGCCCTGCTGTTAAGGCTACGATTGAACGGTCTTTGAATTCGTCGGCGTCTGTGGTGAATTCATCTTCCCCTATTGGATTAGGTTGCCACTCTTCGCCGACGATGCATAATCGGAATCTTTATTCGAACCCGCGGTTGCATCAGGGAAGCGTTCCCCAATTGGGACAGCTGAGAGGGGAGGAAATCAAACGAATCGTGGATGTTTTGCTCAGGACGACGAAGAGAAATCCAATCGTAGTTGGGGATTCTGAAACAGATGCAATATTAGAGGAATTTTTTAGGCGAATTAACAAGAAAGAACTGACGGAAGGGCCGCTTGAGAATGCTGAGATTATCCATTTGGAGAAGGAAATTGCATCAGATGGAGCACAGATACCCACTAAACTTGAAGATTTGGAAGATTCGTTAGCGACCCGAATCGCCAATTCGAATTGTGGGAGTGTAATTCTTGACTTGGGGAATCTTAAATGGCTGATTGAGCAGCCGGCGAGTTCCGGCGTGGTGCTGCAACCAGTTGTGTCGGAGGCCGCCCGTGCTGCCGTTCAGAAAATTGGAAAGCTATTGATGAAGTTCAGAGAGGGAACTTCCGGCCGCCTGTGGTTGATCGGAACCGCTACTTGTGAGACCTTCTTGAGATGCCAAATATATCATCCTTCAATCGAAACTGATTGGGATTTACATGTTGTCTCCGTTGTGGCTAAAGCTCCTCGTTCTGGGTTATATCCAAGGTACTTTAAGATTCTTATCCTTTTTATTTCAACCAGCTTATGGATTATTAACCTCAGAGTATATTAATGAATTCATGAGCCTTCATTTTGCTTGAGCTTTAAGATCTTTTAGGAATGTTTCTGTGATTATTTTACTGTTGTTTGGAAAGCAGCGTATGATTTCTTTTGTTCTTTAAGGTTGAGTATTGAGTCTCTTTTTTGATGTTGTTCATTTAGGCTTGGAACAAATGAGATTCTAGGAAGTTCAATTGAATCATTGTCTCCAATGAAGTTCTTTTCAACTCCTCCCATTACCCAACTGAGACATGAATCCGAGGCTCTAAATTATGGTCAGAAAACAACTTGCTGCCCACAGTGTATGCAAAAGTATGAACAAGAACTACAAAAGCTCACGAACGAGGAGTTTGAGAAATGTTCTCCAGGAGTCAAAACAGATAGCAATCACCCTTCACTGCCCCACTGGCTGCAAAAGGCTAAAGCTCATGCTCCTAATGCTGAATCAGTTGATTCAAAACAGGTAACTTTGGCTCAAATTTAACTGCAACCTGATTTGTTTCAAATGAGATCGAGTTAAGTTAAATTATGTTTGTGTTTTGTTGCAGAGTAAGGACCAGGAATTGATGGTAAAGCAAAGGACTCAAGAGCTACAAAAGAAATGGACTAATACATGTTTGCGCCTTCATCCCAATTTCCATCAACAGAACATTTTCAGTTCTACAGGAAATATGCCGACAGGGACGATCTCGACAACGGGTTTATATAATCAAAACTTGCTCAAGTGCCAGCCTAGGGTAGAACTGAATAAAAGCCTTGGGAGAACCCTTCAGCTGAATATGAATCCACAACCCAACCAACCATCTGACAACAGCTCATTACGAACAGAGTTGATTCTTGGGCAAGGAAAGTTTGGTGGTAACAATCCTGAACAAACTCATAAAGACAGCACCAAAGAATTTTTGGGCCAAAATCAGAACTCTTCCGGACCAGAGATGAAGTCTGTATACCTTCAAAGTGCCAAACTTCTAGGTATAACAGATGTTGATTCATACAAGAAGATCCTTAAAGTTTTTATGGAAAAGGTTTGGTGGCAGCGAGATGCAGCTTCTGCTGTGGCTAATACCATAACTCAACGCAAATTGGGCAACAGGAAACGTCAAGGTGCTGGATCAAAAGGAGACATTTGGCTATTATTTGCGGGACCTGACAAAGTTGGCAAGAAGAAGATGGCCTCAGCTCTTTCAGAGCTGGTATCTGGGTCCATTCTGGTCACAATTTGTCTTGGTACACAACGTAACGATAGAGGATTGGACAATAATTTTCGCGGTAGAACACCGTTGGATCAAATTTCAGAGGCTGTTAGGAAGAATCCATTTTCAGTGATAGTTCTTGAGGACATTGATGAAGCAGATGTTCTGTTTCGCGGGAGTCTAAAACGGGCAATAGAAAGCGGTCGGCTTACTGATTCCTATGGCCGGGAAATCAGCCTTGGTAATGTTATTTTCATCCTTACAACTGTCTGGCTACCAGACGATCAAAAGTACTTGTCAGATCATAATACTCTTGGTGAAAAGGAGCTTGCAAATCTAGCTAGTGAAAGTTGGCAATTGAGGTTATCTCTATCCGAAAAGCTATTAAAACGTCGAGCGAATTGGCTTTGCAATGAAGAAAGGTCCACAAAAACCAGGAAAGATACAAATCCAGGCCTGTTTTTTGATTTGAATGAGGCTGCTAATGCAGAGGATGATACTGCAGATGGATCACACAATTCAAGCGACCTCACAAATGATCATGAAGACGAATATGGACTAAGCAAGATGGAATCAACCACAACTTCACCAGCATTAGGCGAGCTTCGGGATATCGTCGACGATGCCATTATCTTCAAGCCAGTCAACTTCAATCATATAACCCGCGACATTAAAACTTCAATCAACGAAAAATTCTCCACCATTATTGGAGAGGGAGTTTCGATCGAGTTACAAGACCAGGCCGTTCAAAAAATTCTAGCTGGGGTATGGTTTGGCGAAACTGGTTTAGAAGAATGGGAAGCGAAAGCACTAGTTCCTAGCTTCAACCATCTCAAGGCTTACTTTCCAAAGACAACAGGCGGCATGCCAGACAAGTCTATCGTGGTTACTCTCGAACTAGACCGTGAATCATGCAGCCGAAGCCGAGGAGATTGGCTACCCAATAACATAAAAGTAGTGACAGCAGTAGATGGGTTGTGAGAATGGGGTTGAGTACACTTTTTATCATTTCTACTTGACAAGCTTGTATATATGCGTATATATAGTTTTCCCCCAAGGCTGGGGAAAGAAAGGGAGGTGTTTTAACAGCTTCTAGATAGGCCAGAAACAAATAGTTGGTAAGCAAGAAATTGGTTATTGAGTATTGTCGATACAAAAGCTTTGACAAAAAGAAGAAAAAAAAACAATGTCTTGTACTTTCATTTCCCCTTGGAATTATTTAATTCAATTGCCTTCATCTTCATATTTATAAACATATACTTTCCCCAATAAAGAAGCAATAATGTATAGCAGATCAGGTCATTGCAGACACTATTTGAATGGTGTTTTTCTATGTTGCTGGTTTGTTTATTTTTTTTACGGAGAATGTGGTTGAAGATGTCATATCGAAAAGATGTATACAATTGATTTTAAGATGTAATTCCGTGATATTTAAGATGGTATCAGAACAATGAAATTATGCAACTACTTTTGTGTTCAGCTATGATTGTCTTTGACCATCATGTTGATTTTGACATTGAAGCTTGTTGGGCACAAAGATGGATCACCGAAGATCGAGCTGCCGACGACCAGCGATCCGTGCATGAATAAGATACATTTCAAGTGGAACCCGTGATGGGTCAAATATGGTAATGACAAAGATGAGCGTAAGCTTGTTTGTCCTTTTTGCATCAAGACTTTGCAAGTGGACTTTTGAGGGGATGTCACTGACTCTAAGGCGGATTCAAAGGGCAAAAAACATATATATAAATGAGGTGAAATTGCGTAGCAGTTTCTGAAAGCGGCCATTTGTGTGGTTGAAAGCGACAAAATTAAAAGGAAAGGAGTTGTTTGTTTCTTTTGCTGCTTGCCGCAGCCGCCGCTTTGTGTGTTTCTATTCACACCCACTCAAATCCGTGGAATTTGGTCATTTTTGAACAAAGTTCCCCACGTCATGTTCTCCCTCTTGGAATCCACATGTTTGGTTGGGTTACCCATTAGGTATGTAACTTTGAGGTAAGGATTGAATGCAATATCTTTGTGGGGTGGAAGAAACAAAAAACCATTTGCATTGATTAGGAGGACAATTAGGTTTTCCAAACTTCTATATTTCTGTCCTCAATTTCATACCTAATGTTTGTTCTTGCCTATATGTTTGCAATCTTCCCAACTTATAATCAATGTATAATTATGTTTGCACTCCAATAAAATAAAATAATATAGATAGTTAGGTTGAGTAAACAAGATTGAATCAAGAGATTCATAGTTCAAATAGTCAACATGAGTATAACTCATAAATCTCTATCCCACCTTATTAAACTAATAAATAAATAATAAAAAAATAAAAAAAAACCTCAAGAGTCCATATAGGAACAATTGAGTAGAAAATACTTTTTTTTTTTTACCTCTTAGTCGATGCTATGTTCATGTTAGCGAGTGGATGAGGTGCATATTAAATTATTTAAAGTTCAACATTCAACCCCACCCTACATTTGTTGAATTGAAATAAAGGATAAAGATCAATAATTTGTTAAGATTATTTTTCTCTCTCTTAAACAAAGAAGTGTAACAAAATTGTGCGTAAAGGTTCATGGTTAATTCATCCCACTAAATTCAAAGAAAAAAATAAACTATGACTTGGGAACTTACCCTATTTATTTATTTGTTTTTTTAAAGCACACAAACCAACACAACAACACAAAAACAATTAAGAAAATAGGAGTCTGGAAGCTATTCACATTGGGTGACGTTGAACCCAAATCTCTGAATGCTTGTAGTGGCGAACATGTCAAGCTAAAGTGTGGCACTTCATGTTGACGAGGAGGAAGTCCGAAATAAAACCGCGCTTGTATTTCGTTTGAATAACGGTCGTGTTCTATTCATAACTTCCATAGAATCAAGTAATCGACTTTGACCTATAGGGAATAAAGGCCAACTTTGATGGATTTGGAACAACGATCATGGAGGGCTAAAGCTTCAATTATTTTGACTGATTCGTCCATGTCATGGAAGGCAGTTACTGCAAGCATAGTTTTGCCAAATGAGTTCTTGACAATCGATCACAAACCTACTAAAGTATCGACAACTGTTGCGTCCAAGTTAAGCTTGAATGTGTTCAACGATGGAGGATGCCACCGGTTTGAGGCATCTGCGTCCGACTCACTATTCTCCTAGTCCATAGTGTGGCCAATAATGGGAGGACGATGAGTATGCACAGAAAAGTTATGATCTGGCTCTTCATCAAGTTCTGATACCAACTCTTAAGTCCAGGTCAATGGATCATTTTCTTCGGAATGAGGGGTCTGGAACACCTGAGCATTATGTCTATGTCACATATAGAATATGCGATAATTACGAAGACTAGATACTCGAACGAATCTAGAACCTGGGTGTCCCTTCAAAAAAAAAAAAAAAAGAAAGGCAACTTCAAGAACAATTAAAAAAAAAAAAAAAAAAAACTTAGAACTAAAAGATCATTTTTTTTCTTCTTCTAAATAAGCAGACTTCTTTGCAATTCCATAAAGCATGGGTGCCATATATAGTTCAACACTTTTTTGGGGGAGTGCCGAACTCTCCTCCTTGCCTATTGAGCTTAAAATTCTAACACTTTTTCTTTTCTTTAATATAGTTCAACATGTATGGTTGAAGATTTAATCTATTTTTTTTTACGTAATTGAGTCATAAGATTTATTGTTCATCCCCTCTCACTATCACTATCGAGATCGACCATGTTAGTTAACTAAAAGTTGCAAGTCTATTTTTAGTACGTTGCTATATTTGGAGTTAGTGGGGTAAGTGGCTAGAGTTTTGTGGAGATAGAGGTAGGGGAGTTAGTAGCTGTTTTTTGATGGGGTTAACTAAGCTATATTTTGCATTTAGAAAGTGTATTTAAGCTTAGTTGTTATGAAATGAAAATGTAGTTGTATTCCCCACTTCTCTTCTCCCTCTCAAACAACATTGGTATCAGAGCTGAATTTTTAAGTGGTATGTGAGTGAGAATTAGTAAGATATCCCTTAGAGAAACTGAGTGATACACTTTTGAGAACTGAGTGGGGTGGAGTCAGGATCGAGCAGTCTTTCTTCACTAGCTCCACCAGTGTTAGATGGCGAAAACTACCAAACATGGGCTATCAGAATGCAAGCCTACATGGAGGCTTGTGATTATTGGGAAGCAGTTGAGAACGACTATGAGGTTGCTTCACTTCTCGATAATTCAACAATCAACCAGATCAAGACTCAGAAGAAGAGGGTCACCAGGAAGGCAAATGCTAGAGCTTGCCTATATGCAGCTGTGTCTTCGTCCATTTTCAACAGAATTATGGCCTTGAAGTCAGCAAAGGAGATATGAGAGTTCCTAAAATGTGAGTATGAAGAAGATGAGAGGATTAAGGGCATGAAAGTGTTGAACTTAGTGAGGAAATTCGAGAGAATGCAAATGAAGGATTCTGAGTCCATTAAAGAGTACTCAGATAAGTTGATTGTGATTGTTGACAAGGCAAAAGCATTAGAAACTGATTTATCTGACAATAGATTGATTCAAAGAATTATAGTTTCAGTGATTGAGAGATATGAAGCAACCATTGCTTCCTTAGAAAATACTAAAGACCTCTCTAAACTCAAAGTGATAGAGTTAGTAAGTGTTTTGCAAGCACAAAAGCAGATAGGTTGATGAGGCAAAAAAAGAAGCATTGAGGGGGCACTGAAAGTCAGAATGCAGCATAAAGAAGGTGGAAGAGAGATGAAGTGGAGAGGGAGAAAGGAAAGTGGCAGCAGTAGCTCAGATTATGCTGTAAAGGATGATGAAAGTGTAAGATCTAGCAAGGGCAGTGCATGCAAGCACTGTGGGAAGCATAATCATCCACACTTCAGATGCTGGAGAAGGCCAGATGTGAAGTGTAGAAGGTGTCATTTAATGGGGCACATTGAAAGATTCTGTAAGGGATCTAAACAACAAGGAGGAGCACATGCTGCAGTTTAGGAAGAAAGAGATCAAATTTTTGTGGCTACCTGTTTTTCATCAGACACTCAATGTGACAGTTGGTTGGTTGATAGTGGGTGTACCAATCACATGACAGGTGACAAGAAGTTGTTTAAGGACATTGACAAGTCATTCAAGTCAAGGGTGAAGATAGGGAATGGTGAGTATCTAGAAGTGAAGGGGAAGGGCACAATTTCAATAGAGAGCTATGCCTGAACCAAGTTGATTACAGAAGTGCTCCTATTTCCAAAGATTGATAATAACTTGTTAAGTGTTGGTCAACTAGTAGAGAAGTGATTCAAAGTGTTATTTGAAGAAGGAAAGTGCTTTATTTTCGATTCTAGTGGGAATGAGTTGTTCAAAATAAAAATGCAGCACAAGAGTTTCTTATTGGATCCACTCGAGAAGGAACAAATAGCTTTCAAGTGTCAAGTGAGTGACACTGAGCTATGGCATAAGAGGTTGGGGCATTTTCATCAGGAGGGGTTGTAGTATTTGCAGAAGAATCGAATGACAGCTGGAGTACCAATTTTGGAGGAGCTGAAAACAAACTGCAAGAAGCAAATAAGGTTGTCACTCAAGAAGTCAATTTGGAAAGCAATAGAGAAGTTGCAGCTCATCCACACTGACTTGTGTGGACCTCAACCAACTCTCTCACTGAAAGATAGTAGGTATTTCATTATCTTTATTGATGATTATACTGGAATGTGTTGGATTTACTTCATGAAACATAAGTCTGAAGTAGCTGAAGTGTTTCTAAAGTTTAAAAGATGGGTTGAGAATTAGAGTGGTTGTTAGATTCAGGTGGTGAGGTCCGATAACAGACTGAATACACGTCACAAATGTTCAATTCCTTTTGTGAAGAAGCTGGAATAGAGCATCAACTCACTGCCCCATATACTTCACAACAAAACAGAGTTAGTGAGATGAAGAACAATAGTATTGTGGAGATGACAAGATGCATGTTGCATGAGAAGTTGTTCATGATTTTTTGGGCTGAAGCAGCAAACACATCAGTTTTTTTTTTATTGAATAGACTACCTACAAGGGTATTGGAGAAGAAGACACCCTATGAAGCTTTGTTTAATACTAAACCAAAACTGGAAAATTTGAAGGTATTTGGTTGTTTGTGTTTTTCTCATGTTCCACATGTGAAGAGAGACAAGTTGAGTGAAAAGGCAGAACCAAGAATTTGTGTAGGCTACACCATGATATCTAAAGCGTACAAGATTTATCAACCTCACAAAAGGAAGATGGTGATCAGTAGGGAGATGCACAATTGTTGGAGGATGAGGAGTGAGACTGGACAGAAGAAGCAGAGGTGAAGGAACCAAAAGTTTCTCTAGATCCTTTTGAACTTGTTGATGATGCATCAGGGGACTAGACTGCTGAGTGAGGTATATGAGAGAAATAGTGTAGCTGTGTTAGGAGCAAGCAAAATGTTTGCTGCATTTGAGTTAGGAGTGGTAGGTTGGTTAACTCAAAGTTGCTGGAGTAAATGGCTACAGTTTTGTGGAGTTAGAGTTAGTGGAGTTTACTGTTTTTTATGAAGTTAACTAAACTATATTTAGCATTTAGAAGGTGTATTTAAACTTCATTGTTATGGAATGAAAATGTAGTTGCATTCTCCACTTCTCTTCTCTCTCAAACAACAAACCAAGTTCGAAAAAATCGAAAAAACTGGAAAATCATCCCAAATTTCATAGGTAACCCTAGAAAGACATTTCAATTTTAAGTTTTTTTTTTTTTTTTTTTTTTTTTTTTTTTTTTTTGGGAGTACAGTGTATCTAAACACATCCATTTAAATTTTCAATCTTAAATATCAAACATATTTAATACCAATATCTATCCAATAAAAATTTGTTATAAACAAGTCAAAGTGTGCTAATTGATATGTATTCGTTCCCTTCAAGTCGAGATTCAATCTCTCACCCCAAAATATATATATATATATATATATATATATATATATATATATATGAGAAAAAAAAATTAATGTGATATAAACAAATTTTCTGTTTGATACAACGTAATCTATTTTGAAATGGGTCAAACTCGAATGAAGACTACAAATCCAAAAAGGGCATTAATAAAAGGAAAAGAAGAGAAGCGGAAAAAATGGATTTGTTGGATAGGGCGATGAGGCAATCTGCGCATTCGCCTAATCCACCGAGCTTCACACAACGTTAGTTAGCCTTTCAGAAAACTGAAAACTGAGGTGGGGAGTTAATAATGTTGATAACAGTCAGAGCTTCTTCTTCGCCCCTTTGCTTCACCCTCTCCACTCAATCTCTTACCAATTCTAAGCGCTTTCCAAGACCTACACTTTCACTCACCCGAGCTTCCTTCTCTTCTCCTACCAAGCCCACCGCCACCAAATCCTGGAACCTCGGCCTCTTTTCCAACAGGTGGGATTCCTGCATTTTATCTTCTTTTTCTTCTCATTGCGCTTCAATTCCTTTATCTACTCTTTTGGGTTTTTCTCTATGTGGGTCTTTCTTCTTGATGTAGGTCTTGTGGGTGCTCATTTGTTTTTCTGTACTTTTTCTTTTACTAGAGCATTTGGTTGCAGTGTTATGTGCTCTCTAAATTTTTTATGCTTCTCTGGCACTAGAGAAGGAGACCCCCCTGACGAATTGGGGAGAACTGTTTGCCAATCATTCTTCAGCTAGAGTCTGCTTTTGCTGTACTTAGGAATGTATAAAAACTAAATTAGATGAGAATGTCTTTGGCAGACTGTTTTGAAGTTTGGTCAATATGTTACCAAGTGTTAAAGAAGAATCTTGGGTTTTTTTTTTCAGAAAGTGAAACAATTTTCATTGATAAATAAAATCGAGGGAGTAAAAACTTCACTCACCTATAGGTGAATTACAAGAAAGTTTTCCAATTTGAAACCAAATAAGATAAACTATAATTGGAAAATGGGTGTTTACATTTACACAAAGCATGAAAAAGGAGTAAATGTATAAAAATGCATCTTTGTTTGAAAACCAGAAGTAGTTCATAAGTAGAAGAAGCAGATGGAACCATTACAAGATTAAGAGGCTTATGTGTCGATCAATTCATAATTCGTTGATTTTCTCCATAGTAGTTGACATGGAGAAAGACCACAATCATATACTAAATGAACTCCGAACTACCAAGGAAGATCAACGTGATGAGTTTCAGTTTGAGTTTTTGTATCTAACTAATTCAAGTCACTAACCTGTGACCATCTGGTTGGTAAACTTTTTCTGGCTAGTCTTCCAGAATAGAGCCGTAGAGTCGTATACTTGAAGTCAGAAACATAATATAATTATTGTATTGATTAAATGCTCTCTTACTACTATAGAGCTGATTACTTTCACCTTGTGTTAGACAGCGTTCAACTACTAAAAGTTGAATCTTTACAGCATACTACATGCTTCCTGCAGCTATAGATTCATACTTTGTTCTAGAACTTACCATAGCTAACTAGTCTCTCTACGACATGGATTCAGGATTAGCCAACAAAATTTCTTTTATCTTCATTCAGGCTTCTAAATATAATTACTTGCGCTAGTTGGTAATGCTAATTATACACTGATAGATTCAAACAAATTAAATAATATAATGCTCCATAAGATTCAGGACCATGATCTCTCAAATGATATAAACATATATTTTGTGCTTTATCTGTTTTTAACAAAAATATGAAGGAATGCATACATTTTTCAATTGATTTTCTACATGAGATCCAGCACTGCCTATACATTGGTTTGAAGGACCAATATATTTTGCTGGGTGAGACTGGCATCTTTGTTTATGGCTGTGTTCTAGAATTTCCATAACGATAGTTGGTTTATAATTGACATGATAATAATTTCTCTTTCTCAGTTCTGAGAGCTCAGTTTTTGATCCATTGGGCATCCGTCCAGATCTTTCTTCTGAATTAAGTAGTACGTGGGAAAGTTTTCTTGGCTTTTGGGGGCAAACATTTTACAGTGCTTCAAACACAAAAAAAGATAAATCTCCCTCAGCACGTGGATTGGCAGGTTTTGTTTCTTGTCCTTCAATGTCATAACTTGGATATAGCTTCTGTACTGGCATTACTGAAACTAATTGGACCAAAATGGAAGAAACCTGCATTACTAAAACTAATTTGACCTTGCAGCTGCAATCGAGGACAGTTCCATTGACATAGGGGATTTCTTCAAAGGTCCATTGCCCGGAAAATTTCTACAGCTCTTGGGCTATTTAGCACTATCAAGGCTTGGAATCTATATCCCTCTTGGTGGAGTGAACCGAGAGGCCTTTGTTGGGAACTTGGATCAGAACAGCTTATTGAGCACTTTAGATTCATTTTCTGGAGGAGGCATTGGTAGGCTAGGGATATGCTCCCTTGGGATTGTTCCCTTCATCAATGCACAAATTGTCTTCCAGCTTCTTGCACAAATTTATCCAAAATTGCAAGAGCTTCAGAAAAGAGAAGGCGAAGCAGGGCGAAAGAAAATTCTTCAATATACTCGATATGCCTCAGTTGGGTTTGCAATCGTACAAGTAAGGAACTTGATAACTCAATATGGCATATAATAAGGTTAAATAACTTCAGAAGGGGACAACTGTAGAAGCTGGCCTTAGGCAATGAACATACAGTTCCTAATGTTCTTTTGTGAGTCAAAAGTTTTCATACTAATGGATTTTGTATTTTTATATTTGAATGTACTTCATAGGTTTGTGAGCTTTTACTTTAAGACTCTTGAATTCTGTTCTCATTTCCTTCACAGGCAATTGGCCAAGTTCTCTACCTTCGCCCCTATGTTAATGATTTTAGTACAGAATGGGCGCTCTCTTCTGTTACTTTATTAACACTTGGTTCAGTCTTAACAACGTACATTGGGGAAAGGATCACAGACCTAAAGCTAGGAAATGGGACATCTCTTTTAATATTCACCAGCATCATCTCCTATTTACCAGCATCCTTTGGAAGGACCGCTGCACAGGCTTTACAGGATGGTAACTATGTTGGATTAGTTGCTATCATGATCTCCTTCTTTCTATTGGTACTTGGAATTGTATATGTTCAGGTAAGTAATGGTGAATAAATATATATTTTATTTCCTCAGTACAGAAGATGTATTATTATATATGATTATAATTTATCTGAACCAAGGTTTTCAGGAAGCAGAAAGGAAAATCCCGATCAATTATGCTTCAAGATACACAAGCAGAGGTGGAGGACTTGAGAAAGCTGCTTACCTGCCCTTCAAGGTTTGTATTCCTGCTTCTTTATTCTTATGTCATTGAAAAAATATATTAGTCAGTAATTAACTTTAACTTTAAAGAAGCTTAAACTTTGAAGCCCTGCAGCACTTTGATGTAGTAACTGGGAGATCTTAGATTCAAATCTTTATTCATGTTCTCTCATTTCTAAGTTTATAAATTTGTAACCTGGGCCTATTAAGTTATTTACCTACAAGAAGTTTGTAGAAGTTGAATATTTATTTTTCTGATTTCATTATGCACAGGTAAATAGTTCTGGTGTAATGCCGATCATTTTCTCTACATCAACATTAGCCCTTCCGGGTACTCTAGCTCGCTTCACGGGGTTATCCGTCCTAAAGAATGCTGCACTTGCTTTAAATCCAGGAGGTAAGATGTTTTAGTTTACTGCCAATTGAAAATAACTTGAGGGATTATTACTTTGTGATATGCTACATTCGTGTTTAGTTTGTAAAAAAAGCTTCAATTTGTTTTATGGAAAAAAAAATGGTTCAGTTGCATCGTACGAGGTTCCCATCATTGGTAGACACTACAGGACTTCCTGGTATTCCGAAACTAACACATGGGATTTTCTTAGGTTCATTCTATCTGCCAACAAACATCCTTATGATAGCCTTCTTCAACTATTACTACACATTCCTACAGTTGGATCCCGATGATGTGAGTGAACAATTGAAGCGGCAGGGTGCTTCGATTCCCCTCGTCCGACCGGGCAAAAGTACAGCTTCATATCTGAAAGCGGTAATTCTGCCTCACCTAATGCAATTTATTTCCATGTTTTTGCTGCTGAATCAGTAATCTTGTTGACTTGGCCCCAAGAAGTTACTCTAACTGAAGATGCCATGCACCTAAAATGATTAAGGATTGATTAATGTCTTCTTGTTTGCTGAATTATAGGTTCTAAGTCGGATTTCAGTACTTGGTTCAGCCTTCTTGGCAATCCTTGCGGCTGGTCCTGCGGTGATTGAGCAAACAACACATCTGACAGCGTTTCGAGGATTTGCGGGAACCTCGGTTCTTATTCTTGTTGGTTGTGCTACAGACACGGCCAGAAAAGTACAAGCTGAGATAATCTCACAGAAGTATAAGAACATAGAGTTCTATGACATTGATAAGTATACTCCTTGAAAGAGAGAATGTAATGGAACAAAACTGATGCCAAACCTTCAGATTTGTATTTCATTGCATCATACTCGATAGAACATTGGTTCTCTTTGCTTTCACCAATCGTGTCAATCAGAATGCAAAAACCTATTTGAATTTGACATAAAAACTATTGAACTTCCATTACTGTTCATATATTGATAAACTGGAACATTAATGATAAATTTGCAAGGCCAGTTCGAAGTCAACAGGAGCGACTGAACTGGATTACTTTTACAAACTCGTGAATCCAAGGCTGTGTCATATGTGCATTTTCAGCGAGATACTTCGTTGGAAATCAAAACTAAGGATAATGAAAATGTCAGAAAATTCTAATGAAAAAAGGAAAAAAAAGTATGGTAATACATGTCACTAATCATAAAATATAAACTAAAGCTTTCTAGCCCAGCAGTAACCCCATCCTTGCACCGCTGTCGGTCCTGTCTAGTAAAAGAAATCAAGTTTCAGCGATCAACACAAGTCTGGCTGAGGCAATGTCTACTGTTTGGTGAAGTATGCAGCTACATTTGCAGCAGTTCGTTTAACCATCCAATGAGCTCAGTTACTGTCCATAATAACATATTCTAATGAGACCAACTTACTGGTTACAACATTAATACACAGTTTATGACATCGCTTCCCTGGTAATCGATAAAACTATACATCAGGGAGGAAATAGACCGGCCCCTGTAAGGTCTGAAATACCAGATGACAGGAAAACGGATGCTCATCTGAAATGGATTTCATCCTTCTCAGAGAGGAATATAGCTATTTTTTGACACTACTGGAAACTATTATCTGTCTGGCTCAATGGAAAAGTCGGGTTCTTCGGGCTTCTGTAACTTTGGCAAGTCATCTTTCATTCTCTGAGCACCTCTCCTCGTGTTTGCAGCAAACCTTGAAGCCAGTAAGGTTACATCCAGATGCATTTTTGTCTGAGAAGGATTTGAAACAACAGAAAATTGTTCCCCTCCTCCTTGGCCAGTTTCATCGGCCACTGTTTCAGACAATGTAAATGATTCCTTCATTAAGAGATCTTTTGCCATCATCCTTTTCTTATAACGATGCCAAGCAGCCTGAATAAAGCAAGCTGCCCATGTTCTCCAATGATGAGAGTAAAAGCGGAATGTGTGCTGCAATTTTTTACTGTGCAGGCGTCTAAATTGGTTGGCCACAAATTTAAGATCTTCAGCACGGAGTGCAAAAGCTTCAACTTCATTGAGCGCTTTGACTGTTCTAGTTGAGGAGGGCAAGTTGGTGGTGGATTTTGGGTGCAAGGCCCAAGAAAGTAGTTCCTCCCCACAAAAGTCTCCGGGACGCAACATTATGGAGTTGAAGAAACCAGAGCGACCTCCATTTGTGGTAGAACTCTCTAATCTGCCTCGGATAATGAATAACATCTCTGTTACCGGGTCACCCTCTCGTACAATATAGGTACCCTCAGTGCTCAAGGAGGATACCAGGCGTTCACATATTGCATCAAGTAGCTGATCATCCATCTGTGCGAAGAAAGGGACCTGCAAAACAGGGAAAAAAGAGTGCTTCATTCTGCTTAGTGAGTCATGGGTGGTAACTCAATTAATGAATTTTATAATATAACCACATCTACACAAATAATCGATCAGGAAGAACTTCTAATTCTTTTTTGTAAAGTTGTAAGGAACCATTGATGATAGTTGCCGGCCCAATTTAGGTGGCTAATTATCAGGAATAATAGTACTTCATATGCAGCAAAGACATGCTTCCCAAATCTCATTGTTGATTCATTGTTTTGTTATCTACTGCCTATATAATAGCAACGATAGTAATGGCTTTATCATAATCAAAGATGCCACTACTGAAAAAATTAATCATGTAAGAATCATAAGCCTCGACTATATTGTGTGGCTCGACGAGCTGAGAAATGAGAACTGGAAAGCATATGATACCAGTTCAAACTTCTCAGTCTTTGGCTCCGTATAAAAAATAAAGAAAAAATATGTAAGAGAATCATACTCGTCGGACAAGATCTAGACATAGGCGGCATTGAATATCACGTCGAAGATCAGCGGGCAAACCCTGCAAGATGGCTTCTTCATCAACTCCTCGAGTTGCTACCCACTTATACAGTACAAAACGTCGAACACGTCGTTTCAAGTCTTCAGGGAGTTGACGATGTCTCATCCACTCTTCAGTGTCCCTTCGCTTTAGTCTCCATTCTTCAAGCCTCACAGTGAGGGATTGCAGATACGTCTGCATCAAAAGAAAAGTTAAAACAGCACATTAAATGAAAAGACAATGGGATAAATATCATTTATACTAAGATTTTTCATGGAAACGCCTTAATATAAGAACTGTAGATTTTATCCAAACAAAAGTAACTGCAAAGACTTTCGAAATCAGGCAGCTATTTGCGAAAGTTGGGCAAGCCAGACCAATGTTTTAGTTAGAATTTTTGTTGTAACACAACCATATGCTAACAATGACCATTGAACAAAAAGATCACCGTAGAAGCCAGACTGATTTCTTCCATAGATGAGACAATTGATCAAGGATTCTAGCTGTATTGAGGGCATGTCAAGGAAAGGCAAATCAACCTTTTTCCTACCTTTTATCAACTTAACGATCCAACATGAGTTGGGCAGGCATCAGCAGCCAAATACATTTCTTCGAGTTTTTAGTTTTAATAGAAACATGCGCATCTTAATTCTCATATTATGAATTCAATGAATAAAGAACAAAATTTATCCCACAGTCTCTCACCTGCATATTCCCAATCAGATGGGCAAATAATACAAGCCCTACGATGGCAATGAGCACAGCAAACACTGTCTCACCGATGAAAGTGGTTGTTTCCAAATTCTGTCCATATGAACTGACAAAATAAGCAAGAAGTTATTTAGTATTTTCCAGAAAGAAAAAAATTGAAGAATTAAAGAACCATCTATAATAAGACAAGAATGAGATCATACATCAGGTTGTACTAGTCTGCCAGCCATGTAATCAGTACACAGAACCTATGATGAACGTTCTATACAGTTGCCTTAACAATTTAATAGCAAGAACATAGGTTTTCATGTGTTACAAGTTTACAACAAAAACTTTCAGTTAGCAGAAAAAAAACATGTAATGCATAAAATGTTCAAGATCAATTCATGAAGCCAAATTCATTCTGCAGAAGACAAACTCATTTGATCTTGTGTAAATGCTATTTTCCACATTCCAACAATGGTTCATAGTTACTTTTGAGATCAGAAATAAAATTGTTTACATACGTATGCATACTCATACCTCAGGTTTTGCAAGCCCCACCACAAACAATAGAAGTACTTTTCAATAAAGCTTGAAGAGACAACATTCTTTGACATTGCATTCCCAAAAATGCCAAACTTGAAAATTCCATCAGGGCCACATTTGTCAAAAACAAGTGTACCATTTGCCCATGTATTGCGGTCATTAAGGTTAAATGTGTCGCAATCAAAAAAAGTTAGGTTGCATTCTAGTGGATTAAATTCCTTTTTCCTACAAAATGATTTCCAGCATGATGTATATCTATCAACTGACAGCAAATACCATGTAGCACCTAGAACCTGCCAAAACGCAAAATAAGATAATATTACTGATTGGGAAATCCCTCAAGAACTAGGAATATAACCAAGATTATGCCATGTTTTCTTAACAGCATTAGAAGCTGAAATCCTCTGCACAGACATTCACATATTTATATCTCACATGAGAGAGAGAGAGAGAGAAAGAGATATGAAAGAGTTACATGGCTAGCCAACATATAGAGTAGAAGATTATAAGCAGCTCCTGCCCAAGCTGTCTTTGTAACAACTCCATTTGCTTTGATGATTTCTGAACTCAGTGGGAAAATCAAATACAATCTCGGAATATATTGAAGCAGAACAATAAGTGCAAGAGCATTGTTTTTATGATCAGTTAAACGACTTCTTGTTGCGGGTATGATGAACCAGATGACAATCTGCACGGAAGAGGCAGTTACAAGTCTCTGTCAAAAAGCTAATAATTAAACTACAAAGGTCAAACTAATTCATGGAAATGAGTATTGCCAGATAATAATTGTTTCGTTCTCCATAACCAATGACACTACCCATTCTTGTACTTCCCATGAATTATATATGTGCACATTTGTAGTTCCATCTATAATTCACTCTGATTTGGATATTTGTCACTGACTCATCCCTTCCCTATGGATAATGTTGACGACAACGACTCAACAATTTTATGATATTGTCCGCTTTGGGCATAGCCCGGATGGTTTTGCTTTTAGTTCACCCAAAAGGTCTCATATCATTGGAGATAGTTGTCCTCACTTATATACCCATGATCTTCCCCTTATCTAGCCAATGTGGGACTTTGTTTGTATTGCCAACAGATAATCACCTCGAACTCATTTTTACTAACCCTTTCTTCTCTCAAATCTTTAATTAAGACCAACTAACTTCCAACCCATGTTAAGTCTATATCCTACTCTCACGTTCTTATTTCTTGAAAAGAGTATCACCTAACACTCCAAAGAACTCTCTCAAAACAGGCCTAAGAGCAGCTTACTTTCTCAAGAACTTTAAGCCCCTCCACCTACCATCCACTCTGCCAGATCACCACTGGGAAAGATAAGTCCTGGACGATAATGTGCTGCAATCACATATTCCTAAATTTTTTTTTTTAAAAGGTACCGAGCATTCAATGAGAATAAATGAAAGAATACAAGGACATACAAAAAAAACAAAGCCCAAAAGGGGTCCCACTATAAGAAGGGACTCCAGTCAAGCAAAACCAAGTTCAACGAATAATTACAAAATAACCGCGTCACCGACATATTCCTAAATCTAAAGGGACAGCCCCATTTAATTTCCCCTTAACTTTTACAAATAGGCTAATTATTTGATGTAATTCTGAGCTCTAGAAAATGATTGTCTTCTAAACAAGTTCACCTACCCTTTAGATATAAAAATCTATCTACCCTTCAATAGACCAGATTGGAGCAAATATTAGACCAAGTGAAACTCTCATTGTTCAAAAGCAGGTTGAGAAAGATGTGCTACCATTTTGTTACTGCATGGACACAAGTGGGTTATGGTTAGCACGGATGAATAATTCTCGCATCATACCTTGCCTAAGAAAATGATAATTCTCATATCACAGTTCACACCATAGAAAATAATCTGATTCCTCGACCTACTTCATTAAAGAAGTGTCGACTGCTAAAATAATAAGGTACGTTTGCTGATCTCAGTTAGAGCACTATTTTTTTTCAAAATTAGGGTACCATATAGTTTTACAGAGTTCTTTCTGTCCCTACATTTCCCCCAAGAAAGAAATGGAAAATGCCATATGATGATTAAAGACAAAGTACACCAAATATAAAGTCAAAGTTTGAGGAACAGAAGTCTCAACGAGGTACCTGAGGGAGAGGTAGGGTGGCAATTAGATCGACGAAAAAGTCAGATCTAATATACCTCTTTGCTATCATCTTTGAATCCATCACAAGCTCACCTCTCCCAAAAACTCGAGAGCTCGGAGCAACATAAGCTGTTCTGAACTTTATAATCATGTGCAGAAGATAGAAAAAATCTGCAACAGTCCGGAAACAGGTCACAATAATTCTCAATTTCCAGTCTGTCCTCACACATGAGGATTTCCCCTTCCCATTCAAAGTAGGCAAGAAAAGATACAGCGGGTCAACAAAGAGTGCCAATAAGCATGCGCAAATGAACACCCGATTCCATTTCAAAACAATTTTGCTACCAGGGTCTAGTATTCTTTTGCTCCATGGTTCATGGTCCTCTGGAAACACCTTAGACTTCTCGGTTCTAAAGGTTTCGGCAAATTTACTTTTGCTTCCCCCTAGCCCATACTCTGGTATTAAGAACGTTGACGATGGAATATAGTATTTCGATGATGACTTCTCAAGTTGCACCGCTTCATTGTTGTTTCCAATGGCAGATTTTTTATGTTTTTTGTGATCAGAATAAAACCTATTGATTTCAAGAATAAGAATGGTAACCATAATAGTTATACACTAGTTATATAAATAAAGTTTCCTTTAACTATGGTACTTCAAAAGCATGAAGCAAGCATGATGCAAAGAAAATAAAATGCCAAGCATTACTCTTTTCCCAGACTTCCCCATATTTATGTTAAGATAAGCAATGATACAAATAATAAATTCATTCCGTTTCAAACAAGTAGAATCTAATTTTCTGCTTTGATATGGTGTTGGAGTCTCTAAAAACACGAAAGACAGACCAGGAGATTCTAATTGATTGCATAGAAACATAGTGGATTATATGGTTCCAAGGACAAGAAATCACAATTTTAGAGCTACTCCACATAAATAAATAAGTAAAACGGTAAGAACAAGAACAAACAAACTAAAACCTTTGCGTGATTATGTATGACAACTGACAAAAGCAAAGTAAAGTAGCCTAAGTTTACAACTCCTACCCAGCTGAACTAAGCAAGCAAATAATGAACTGGTATTACAGGCCAGACGATTTTGCAGAGTTGTAATCTTCTTCCGTTTCCATCTAACAAAAACTCAAGATCTCACCATATTTTCTCAACAAAAAAGCAGAACAGGTCCCAAAACTTGAAGACTTCCATTGTTCCCAATCGACTAACAGAATCAGCTCACCAATTGCAAAGCTTTCAAATATGCTACATTCTTATAAACAAAAGGAAGAAGAAAAATCACCTAACAAGCTTTTCCTTCCTGAATTCCATGGCCAGAAGCTGAAACGTAAAAAATCCTCAATGACCCATCAAAAAAGCAGCAGCATGGAGTTAGATAAACTCCTCCACTTCCTGAGTAGCTGGCAGAGAAAGAAAAAGAGACAGAGAGACAGCAAGAAGAGAGAAGATCTAGGTTTGTTCTGTTGGGTATTGAGGTAATCAGTGTTTGAACTAGGAATTAAAGTTGTTTGGTGAGAAGAGAGGAAGAAAAAAGATGAAATTTTGGGGAAGCCCAGCCAACCAAAGTAGAATGTAGAACCGAACCATTCAATAATATACCGAAAACCCACGTGACTAGAAAGAGCACCGCCTCCAGTTCCCACCTTCACAATGATTTTGGAATTTTGTGAGCTCTTCTCTTGACCCTTGACCCTTTTCATCCAAACCTCTTGCAGCCCTGTCACTGTGTTGGTGCCATGGCTCAGTCATTCTTTCTTAGAAATACAACAATTGATAATTAACACGTAGTAGTCAGTTATGCTCGTCTTGAGATCGCTAAATCATTTCTTAAAAGCAAATTACAGTACTCATTTTGGTGATAAAATTTTGATGCAAAATGGAAATGAGTTCTCTAATTTGGGTGTGAAATTGGCTTACTTTCCTTTTAAAGCACAGTGACACTTACAAAGTTTGAGACAGATTCATTCACATGAGAAATATTTAAAGAAAATTTTTTAAAAAAATGATTTTTTTTCTTGGTTTGTCATGTGGGTTCTCCTCAATCAGCAGTGTTCTCACCAAACAAACATTCTGCAATTGTCAAATCATGATCTCATGTTCTACGGTCTTGCCCTCCATATTTTTAATATGATGACCCATATAATAATAACTATCATTATTCTTTAGATTAATATATATTGAGAATGTATTAAAGTATTAAATCTTATCTAATCTATGTACTTAAATTTTTTGGCTGCTTTGATATGATAGATGATGAGAAAAGGTTAAGTTCAGATCTTGAAGTATCATTTCTTTTTGGATTAATATTAATAATGTAGTTGTTGAAGTTATTTTGTATTTAATTTAAGGGTCGGTCTAATGGTCATGAAATGCAAACTATGAATTAATTTCTTACATGTTTTCTACTTAATCAAATATTGTTGGATCAGAAGGTCTGTTTCGTGAGATTAGTCTATGTGCGTGAGAGCTGATTTCGACCTTTGTATCTTTTATATATATATATATATAGTAATATTTAAAATGGCACTTGAACTTAAGGGGACACTTTTTTTTCTTTTTTTTTTCTTTTTCCCTAAATTTTTGTGTTTCTTTTTCACTTTTTTTCTGTAATGCGGATGGACCAAACACGCCCCCTCCACCTCAAGACCATTGCTTCTTTTATTCTTTTAAAAAAGGAATAAAGAGAGAGAATTTCAGTCTCCTAAAAGCTTTTTGTTATAATGATTTTTATTTTTACTATTAAATTAACATTGACCTATTTATTTGGAAGCTTTTTTTCAGTCATAATTAAATTTCCAAAATTAACAAATATATATGCATATTTAGTACTTGTTTTTAAATATAGTACAATATGTTGGTTGAACTTATAAAAAAAAAAATTGTTGGTTGAAAATTTAAAAGAATTTAATTTTATTAATAGTGGGCTACTTGTGAGAAAAATTAAATGAAAATTCCTAATTCCAATTGGCTGCCTTTTACGACACTTTATTTTATATTTGGCATAATTTGCAGTTATCTTACTTTAATTATTATATTTTGTGGACAAATTGAAGCCGCCATGTAATGGTGTTATTTTAAACCAACCAGATGTTGAATAAATGAACATACAAAACTCATTTTCCCAATCCTATATTTCATAAATGTTCTTAAACTAAAAATATTACCGTTTTTACTTTTTAACATAACTTAATTTTTACATTTTTTAATTCCAAAATTATCCTTCAATTTATGAAAAACTCAACAATAATTATAATTATTTGTGTAGACTAGTATTTAATGTAAAACTTTTTATTGATTTAAATTTGAAGTAATTAAATTTCTTTTATATTCATTAAATTTGTGGGTCGTATTAATTTTGTTTTTCTTACTTTGGTTGTGAGTCCACTTTTTTTAGTGCCATATTTGAAAATTCAAAATATTTAAAGTTTTCTTTTTCAATATACTACGTCTATATATATTCATTCAAAATATATATATATATACTCAATATATATATTAAATTTTTTTCTTTTCAATATACTACGTTTATATTTATTAATCTTATATATACTATGTTTATATATATACCTTATATTATTAAGTCTCACATTTATGAAAATCTAAACATGGAATAAAATAATAATATATACCCTTCATATTATTAAATATACATCACACTTATAAAAGATAAACATGAAATAAAATAATAATATATACTTCATGTTATTAAATATACCTCATGTTTATATAATATAAACGTGGAACGAAACACGTACATAAAAACCATCATATAAAATATGAATCTTCTATTATAAAATTAGGCGGGGACTCGAAATTACCAACTGAATCGTCAAATCGTCGTGGAAAAACCATTGTCATTGTGGAAAAATTCATGTTCGAAATCATAATTGTGGTGGTATAACTCAGTCGAAATCACCAACTGAAACGTGGTAGAAAGAAATCAACGCCTCCATCGTCGTTCGAATTCAGAATCGTCGTGGAAAAACAACAAACAGAATCAGTTGTCCCTCGTCGTTCCAAAAATCGCCGTGAATGGGAACCAATTATTTCTTATAAACCCCAATGTTGTTGTCATCGTTCAAAATTTGCAGATGGTCATTTCAAATTCTTGGGTTTTTACGATCGATGATGGGAGTAGAGATTTTCCATATAGAAAGCTAAGAATGGGAACAGTATTTTTTTCAAACTTTCCAAAACCGTTATGGAATATTCATCCCAATATTTTTTGTATTTTTTTTGTTTATCAATAAAGTGTAATTACAACTAAACCTAATGGACATATAGGTAATTGTAGTCATATGTTCGGCCTAAATCAGTTTGGCTGATGACAAAGCTGAAATTTTTATAGAAGCTTGACATTTGTGTAATATAGGTCTCTAAAAACACTTACGTAGTTAATCCATAAATTAATTGTTGGACTCAACTTTAGCGTGTGATAACATATAGTCCAAGTCTTTTTAGATGGATTGTCAAACTTGTTATAGGTTTTCTTTAAATTTTGTATTCATCAAATGAAGAAGGATTATTAGTGAAATTAAACTAGTGATATGTATAGATTATTTATGAATAAAAAAAATTAGTTGAATAATATAAATATGTGTGGGTAGGAAATTCAACCTCTAACTTTTTAGTGGGTGATATATGTCTTGACCAAATAAACTATGTTTAGGGTAGCGGAAATTTGTTGGGGCAACTACAAGAATAGCTGAAACGAGACTATGCAAGATGAAAAATAGTTAAACTAATTATTGTGTTGAAAAATAGTTAACTCCTATAATTAGAAACTTCTTTAGAATGTAGTTGGACGAAACCATTTAAATGTTGAACTACCTACAACAAAAAAAAAAAAAAAAAAAAAAAAAAAAAAAAAAAAAAAAAAAAAAAAAAAAAAATGTGAACGTTAAAACATTGAATTCAACCCCACAAAAAAAGGAAGATTTATTCCGAGAGAAAATGAAGGAGAAAATAAGGATTTATTCAAAAAATAATCCTAGAGAAAAATAAAATTTATATGTAAAAAATAATAAAAAATTAAGATAGGATTAAACCAAGATAACAACCCCAATTAAATCGAAACATGTAAACAAGATTCAATAAAATCTAATCTGGAATATTAATTCAAATTAATTTTTAAACTAAAACTTTTAGAGACGGTTGTGACAAAAGTTTTAATAACGATCCTCTCGATAATTTCTAATGTGTATATATTCGAAGTTACATGTACATATAAGTATATCATATGAAGTATATGTGTATATATACAAACCATTAATTGGTGAACGTACATGTAAGTATAACATAACCCGTAAGAAAATTATATAAACAATTAAATTTTCAGCATATTGATGTTTATAAAAACTAAAATGTTCATAGACGGTTGTAAGAAAATTATAAAAATGACACCCTCAATAACTTCTAGTGTGAGTATATATTCGTAGTTACATCTATAACAACGTACATGTAAGTATATCATATGAAGTATATGCGTGTATATACACCATAAACTATTACTCTGTGAGCATTGAACAAATGATACTAAAAAATTTAAAATGTTCATAGACGATTGTAAGAAAATTATAAAAATGAGGGTTCTCGATAATTTCTAGTGTGGGTATATATTCGTAGTTACATCTATAACAATGTACATGTAAGTATAGTATATGCGTGTATATACACCATAAACCATTAATCCGTGAGCATTGAACAAATGATACTAAAAAATTTAAAATGTTCATAGACGGTTGTAAGAAAATTATAAAAAATGAGGGTTCTCGATAACTTCTAGTGTGAGTATATATTCGTAGTTACATCTATAACAATGTACATGTAAGTATATCATATGAAGTATATGCGTGTATATACACCATAAACCATTAATCCGTGAGCATTGACCAAATGATACTAAAAAACATTAAAATTGGTATGTATGTTGAGTTTATCCGAAAAAACGTTCAATCAATTTTTATCATTACCTGCAACATTGAATTAGGAGATTTGCAAATTTTCCCTCCTTCAAATCGATTTGAAACAACCATCGATTCTCACCTTTGAAACTCTCTACCTTGAGAAAAAACTATCTACGTCAACCTTTTACATCGTTGAACGCTTGAATTGGGCTGAAAATTCCGACTCCCAAAATGACATATTTTCGAAGAAGAGAGTAAGGATCTTACTCTTCTTCACTCTCGTCTCTGTACATTGTGATCGTTTCAATTTTGGAAAAAAGAACAATGAACCTCTCTTTTCAAAATGCATGAATCTAAGAGAGTTGTTACTAAGATAAATTTGTATTTTTTTTTTTTGTGTTAACTTTTCAAATCTAAGTTGTAGAGATTTTTTCTTTTCTTCAAAATTCATGGATCTAGTTGTTAGAAACTTTTTCTTAAAAAACGGAGGAATGAATCTAATTGTTAGAAATTAAAATAAATATAAAAAAATTAAAATTAGTTAGGTCGGTTATCCGTAAATAAGCGTATATATCAGGAGTATAATTGGAATGATAATTGTCAACTTCATTCCCTAAAATTTCAGTTTTTTATTCCTAGTTATTTTTTAAAATTTACCAAATTTGTTGGTAGTAATTCAATGATTTCATAACTCCACCTCTTAAATTTGATGAGTGTCAATCCGAACATAACTTAGTGGATAAGACTAAAATTATCATTTCAAAGGTCCATGGTTAACCGTAATTGTTCTATTACTTTCTTAAAATGACGGGCCAAATGGTCAGTTTGGGCCATATATTTTTGCTAGACTAGCCCATGACCCAACTCCGTATTTGAAGGGGCCCAACCAATGTAGCCTATAAACCTCTGGGCCTTTATTAGTTTATTTCGACCATTTTGTCACCTACATACATGTTTGTTAGACTGTTAGAGTACCTATACACACAACTAAGATGGTGTATCTCTCCCTAAAAAAGTAAAATAAGATAATGAAAAAGATATAAATAATCTTAAAATAAAAAAAATACCATTTTTAATGAGTAATTTTAAAAAAAAAAGACGTCAAAAATGATTTTTATTTAAAAAATGGTCAAATACTAAAATTTAAAACGATATTCCAGACTAAAATATCCTTTCAAACTCACCCTACCAATAAGCTACAATTTGATTTGACTTTTGACTATTTTTCAAAAGATTTTTATTTTTGTCCCTATTTCTAATAGGACCTCACAAAACAAAGCAAAATATTTTAGAAAAAAAATCTTAAAATATTATGTTTTCTGGTTGACCCCTAAATCCAAATGACATAGAGATGTACCCTTAATCATGAGGTTTGAAGTTCGAATCTTTCCACCCTGAAGCCTAATTCAAAAAAAAAAAAAAAAAAAAACTATCTATTCTAGTATTCTACTAATTACCAAACAATGAATAGTAAATTCTTAGATCTAAAAAAAAAAAAAAAAAAAAAAAAAAGAAAAAAAAAAAAGAAAAAGTTTGTTTGATTTTTTATTTTTTTTGGGTTAAAATTAAGCCTATAACTCCACTGAGTTACTTTGTTTTACTGTACATTCAATTCTTGTTTTTTATTTTTAGTTTTTTATTTTTGATTTTTTAATTTTAGAAAACAGGTGGGTTTGGTAACTAATTAAGTTTTTTGTTTTAAACTTTTGAAAACATTTTTACATTCATTAACAAATTTAAAAAATCAAAAAAGAAAATTTTTAAAATTACGTTTTTTATTTTAAAATTTCATTTTTTTTCTTATTTCTGTGTAATTGTTAACAAATTAGATATAATTATTGAAACTGTCTTCAAATGTTTATTTATTTATTGAAATTGGAATTATATATATAATATTTTTTTAGCATAAAATATTATTAATATAATATATTATAATTTTATTTAAATACTTTTTTTCTAATATATTATATCTTAATATTATTGTGATGTTACGCCAATATACTATCTACTTTATACAATTAACATATTTTATATTTCTAACTCTAGGGATGATAAACGTCAACTAAAGATTGTCTAATTTATTAAACTATCAACAAAATAAATTTTTTTTATTTTAGAGAAAATCATTTTTTACTCTAAAATTTTAAATTCATAAAATAATTGGACCTTAATTAGTCATATTTTTCTTGTTATTTAAAGATTAGAACACAATTAATCGAGTAGAATGAATACAAAACAAATAAATTTGTTTATGTTATTTATTTGTATTAATTTTGTTGATACCAGAATTTGATCAACCATGAAATTATATCTTTGGGCGAATATGATCCTACAAAACAGAATATAGGTGAAGATATAGAGAATCTCTATATTTGACATGAAAATAACTTATACAGAGTCCGATTTAGTTACTTTTTTCATCATCTATCTTCTCTTTTTATAAGCCTTTAGTGTAGACGTTATCGGGTTTTTATCAATAAATGATCCATTGACGAGCATTGCTCGAGCCCCAAAGAGTGGCCACAATCCTTGCTTCACGGCCCCCCGAATCCGACAGATCTCTTGTGAGATCAGTTCTTCTTGCGTTGACCGACTTCCTTTGGAGGTTGGTTGTTCTTCCTCTCGAGCCCACCCCTTTAGGAGTGGCCTTCCTTCCACTCTCTCGGTCGGTTCGTTCAACCGACTTGCCTCGTGCTTCTCGTCTTCCTTTTGGTTTTGAGGTCTAACTCTTTGGATCTTTATATTGATTAGGGTTGAATTTACTTATATTTGGATCTTACTCAATTGATAAGTACATGTCACTAATATTTTTTAGCCCCTAAAAATAAATTAATAACAACTTTTACTAATAACTTTTACTAATCAATGTGCTCCAAGTATATATATATATATATATATATTTTGAAGAAATGGTTCATCGAAAGTGTGTTATAAAAACTAAATTAAAATTTTTAATTATAGAAGTAAAATTAAAATTAACTTCATATATAAACTAGATCCAAAGTTTTAAAAGTAGGAGGGGAAAATTGAAATTCAATTGAAGGCAACGAACTCGATAATTAACCCTAAAAATAACAAAAATTCCAACTGACAAATGCCTTCCGTTTCGGCGCAACTGGTGTGACCCTATTAATTTCAGCCATTATTATTTTAGAGCCCCGAAACCAATAAATGCAAACAGCCTGTTCCCCCCACAACTCGCCAACATTTCTTGCTCTTCCATTCATTTCAAATTTAAATTCCCATTTCGTATTTATTTCCTTTTTTTGTCCCGTCAAATTTCATTAATTCATCTCTTCATGCATCGCCATTCCCAATCTAACACAACTAAATTTAACAGCACTAATTAAAAAAAAATATATGCTTAGAGGGAGTTATTTTCTTTAATTGATTCTTTCTATATCTGATGAACAAGAAATAAAATTTAAGAATTAGATATTTGAAACAGAACATGAAGGCGTAGGCGATGATGATGATGATTCAAAGTGAGAAACCTTGTTCTGTTTTCCCATTAGCCAAAGTAACGTCTTCTTTGCGAAAGATTGATTTAATTCTGAATCGAAACTGCAACGCCTCTGGTTTTCTTCATCCAATTCTTCCATTTCATTTTCCCATCTGGAAATCTCCATTTCTGAAACTGGGAATCGAAACGAAACTGCCCTTCTTGACGAATCTCTTCTCGGATTTTTCCCTCTTAGCCAAATCTTCGATACAGAGAAACTCTCTACTTTGTTCTTCTCTATTTTGTTGCTATTGCTATGAGCATTCTCATCCGTTTTCACTTCTCGATGAGATTCAAACCCATTGAATTTGAACTCTCTTCTTGATTCGCAGTCGCATTCGGACATGGCTGCTCTGTAACCTGGCGTCAACGGCAGAGCTGGCTTCCTGCTTGGCTGTTTCTTCGCCGGAGTATTTCTAATGGCAACTTTCAGCGATGAATTCTCGTCCATTACATATTCGAAAGACCCCATCGAAAAACACCGACGAGATATAGAATCTACATTCTTGTTCTCGTTCTCGCTACTACTTCCTCCTCCACCTTCCCCTGCATCAACATTTTTGTATTTTCCAAGCTTCACAGTCACTACAGTCGCGTTTAAATCCTCCAATTTCCCAATCTCGCTCGACCCTGTTTCGAATCCGCCGTTTCCACCAACACCCATTTCCGAAATCGGATTTGTACCCTCTCTGTCTGATACAATATCTCTAGAACTCTCACTGCCAGATTCAAGAACAAGAACAATCGGTGCACAATTGGTATGTGGGGGGAAATGATCAGGTAGCAAACTAGATCTACAAAGAGGGCAAGTTGAGTGAGACAAAAGCCACGTATCAATACACTCTGTGTGAAAAGCATGGCTGCATTTCGGCAACAGCCTGAGTTTATCCTCAGGCTCAAATTCACAGAGACAAACCGCGCAATCAAATGGGGAGGATTTGGATCCAATAATAGCTTTGTAATGGAAAACAGGAAGGGTATCAATGAAGGATTGATCAACCCCAGAATCATGGAGATGGAAGAGCTGCTGTAATTGGCCTTGAAAGGCAGTGGCATTGTCTGAGCTATCTGGGTGTCTCTGTAATGGCGGAGTCCAGAGGAATCGAACAAGAAGATGAAGCAAACCAGAGACGAAGAAGACAATTGCTAGAATGATTATGATGAGAAGAACACTTGGACTCACCTTGTTTTCCAAGTTGAATCCAGTCGATTGAGGTAAAGGAGGAGGAAAATAAGGCTGTAGCTGTGGTGGTGAAGGGAAGAATCTTGCTCCATTAACTTGCAGAAGCAGTGAATCCATGGAGAAAAAGCAGAGTTAGTTCAACATAGGCTGAAAGTCAAGTGGGTTTTGGAGAAGATGAAATAATAAATGGGACAGATGGAGAAATCAGAAGGGTTGCCAATTAAAAGTTAATGAGAAAAAGATTAGATCTCAGATCAGTGGCTAAAAGGTTTGACTGTCAGTTTGCAGCCTGGTTCTGGGATACAAAACAAAAACTGCAATTATTGCAATGATTTCAATTACAAGTAAAATATTCAGCTTTACTTCTTTTATGGATTTTGCATCAACCATACTCCTGCTGGAAATTTATCCTATAAATTTTATACCAGTGGTCCTCTTTTAAAATTTACTTTAAAGCTAATCAATGATTTATATTTTAACCGAACATTTTTTCAATCTTGTCCAAATCGAGTATAGTTAAATTGACATAAAGTTGTGTTATTGACTAAAAAGTCAGAAGTTCAATCTTCCACTTCGATAAAGTTTAAAAATATAGAACGAGAACCGAGTCGTACTCCGAAATATGTCTCAGACGACACGTATCCTCCAATGTCAAGCGCCTATAAATATAGGGCTATCCCTTTCAGTTTGATAAGCTATTCTAATTCAAGCTTAACCTTTGCCTAATACGACCACATTATTAATTCTATCCCTTTTCTCGAGTCTTGCTCTTCGGAACTTAAGTTTGGTAAGTTATTCTAATTCAAGCTTAACCCTTGGCTAATCCGACCACATTATTGACTTAGACATCGAAAGGTGTTGAACATTACACCACACCAATGCTCTGATTCTTCTCCTCGTAGGTTACCAGAGACTTGACCCAGAGCTCAATTCTACTCGAAACTTGAGCTCAGAGCTCAATTTTACTCGAAACTTGAGCCCAACATGTGGATTAGAATCACCGACGACAATTTTCATGCAAGAAAATACACAATCTGAATATATTTTCAAAATTATGGAGAGAAGACTAAGTTTTTTGTTTTTTAGAGTGAAAGAAATGAAACTGGACCTTTCTTTTTACCAATAACTAATATGGTATTAAAGAAAGAGAAGAAAGCATAGGATACTGGTGGTGGCACTGGTTGTCAAATTGGAAGTGAACTAAAGTAAAGGGTTTGTTGAGAAGGAGGGTATTTTTTATTCAACTTTTTGTGTTGGATTTTGGCACTTGACTTTTTGTACAGGGACAGACACCCCGCATACAAGGGCCTCTCCCACATTTTTGTCTGTTTCTTTCTTTTGACTTTCTATCTGGTAGATAACCTAATATCTACTACAGTCAAACCAAAAATTAAATGGCTGTCCAATGCTCGTATATATAACGTAGTGACTTCAAATGAAGTATAAGACTTTTTTTCATTCTCATATCTACTCGTTAGTTTACGCATATTTTGATTAATTTAATAGAATAACGATTTAAATCTGCTATATTTAATTGCCACGGAAATTAGAATATTAAATGTTAGGTAAGTTTTTTTATTTTTTTTATTTTTAGTATAGTAATCACAATCATAGTTTGAAGTATTAGGTTTTTGAAACTCACCTTCTAATTTGACTTTGTGTTTGCAAATGAAACATTTGGAAAGGGATTTGGTAAAATTCAAAGACAAATGGAGAAGCTTCTGACCGAAGAATATGATTTCATTTCTTCCGGGTCCCGCATTGTTAAAGATTAATCCGCTTTTATAAATTTGTGTAGTTGTGGTGAAATTAACGCTGAAAGTTGATTAATTAATCATAGTTGGTCACCCTACCTAACACATTAGGTGAAAAATGTAATTTATTTGAAAAATATTAAAAAGCAAAAAAGCAAAAAATTTACATTTAAAAGGTGGAAAGAAGTGATGGAATCAAATGCTATAATATGAGCATATAGCTTTATTTATTACTCTTTCTTTGTTGTATTCTCTTGTTTTTTAGAGTGAAAAAAAATCTTAATACTACAAAATTTTGGGAGATCGAAAATAAAATTTTGTATAATTGTAATAATTTTTTACATAGTGAATTTTTTTTAATGATGGATTGTGGTTTTCCTCGTAAAAAAATTTTCATGTAAATTTTTGTATTTATTGTTTTGAAAATTTCTTTTAATGTATTTTAGTTAATTTGTGTTCATTCTTCTTGGGGTAGTAATAACTATGAGAGACTTTTCCCCCAATAAATAGTATCATAGCTTTAGGTTCATAGTTTCATAAATTTTTAAATATGCTATTTGGTTGCAACATTGTTTGAAATTTCATTTATTTAAGGTGTCAACATGAGTAGCCAAGGGATGCATTTATGCATCACTATCTCTTAAAAAACTACCTCTTCAAATCTAAAATAATCAAAACGAGCTTAGCTCAACTGACATATGTATGTCTTAATGATCAAGAGATATGTGGTTCGAATCCCCTCACCCCCAATGTATTCAAAAATCCAAAATCCAAAATACATATATATATATATATATATATATATTAAAGTTAAATGGTAAATTAATTTAACAAGGCATAACAATTTTTTTTATTACAACATAATGTGGGAGTGAAAATTGAACTCTTAAGCTCACAGAAAATAATAGACGTCTTAATTATAAATTTGTGCTTAGATTGACATAACAATAAGACGTTATACATTTGGATATTTGAATATTTACAATGCGGTAATTTTAAATTATTTATTGAACACTATAATTATTAGTTTAATATTTTTTTCAAACAAAGTTCAATGAATCTAATTGTAACACATATACATAGTGAACATGAATATCCAATTCTAATTATCTTATATTTCAACCTTTCATATGTCAATATCCTGATTATTGTTTGAGTTAAACAAATAGTGAAACATGAGTATTCGAACTTCGGATCTTTTTAAAAAATATATATTTTAACCAGTTAAATTATATTTAGATAGACAATAATATGTTATGGTTGCATCTTTAAAATTAGATTACATAATTCAAACATAAAAGTAAAATTTAAAAGTTTTAACTTAGAACATAAACATAAGACAAGAATAAGTAAACATAACAACTAAACCTAACTATTTTATTCATTTTGTTGATTTCTTAAACTCAGTTGTTAGGACACAAGTAGGAAACATATCAAAACGTCTAAATAGACCATTGATGGATTTTATATATGCATACATATTGCATACCTACAAATTTGTAGTCATTCGTGAATATTAAATTAAAGGTGGCATTCGAGAAGGAAATGGGGAAATTTCAAACCCCAAGCCTAAGTCACGTAAATCCCCACACATCTTCTACACTATTTTCTTTACCATTAATTATCGACACGCGGGCCACGACTTATTTGTGGCACTTGTGTAATTTTATTTTAAGATAGTACAAGTTTAGTCTCTAAACTTTTAAGTCTGTATCTATTTGGTCGCTAAAATTTTAAAGATATTTAATAAGTCCGTAAACTTTCAATTTTGTGTCTAAAAAACATAGAGTGTTGGTCCGACAATAAGAAAGAGTTTTCAATTTTCATAATTTAAACGTCGACTTTAGATCTCTAAACTTTCAATTTTGTGTATATTAAGTCATTGACATATTTGAAAAATTTACAAATTATTTGATAATTGATCTATAAGATATAAAATTAAATTTTATGTCTAATGAAACCTTAAATTTTTAATTTTATATTTAATAGACCCGTAAATTTAAAAAAATGTTGAATAAGTCACTTTTAGATATAAAATTGAAAATTTTAAAGATTTATTGGACACAAAATTGAAAGTTTAAGATCGACATTTTTTAAAGTTAATGAACCTAATGGTCATAAAATAAAAAAATTAAGAATTTATTAGACATTTTTTTAAATAATTTAGAGATTTATTGGAAAAAAAATTCAAGAACCTATTAAATATATAATTAAAAATTAAGAGATCTATTAATTGAAAGTTGATGACGAAATAGACACAAGTTTAGATATTAGGTACTAATAATTTAACATTTATTTTTTATTTTTTTGAAAAATGTAAGTTGGGAGAACTTCAATTTTTTTTAATCATCTTTTTTAAATAATGGTACGTTGGGACTTGAGAGAGCTTTCTTAAATTATAGGTGTAGTGGTAAAAGTCAACCCCGTTTGTCACAATTGTACATTTTTATATTTCTTTACTATATGTGATGGCATTGGAGAAATTAATATCATAAATATCAAGTGTGTACACAAAACCAAGTTTTTTATTGTCAAAATAATTAAAATTTTGCCATGTTGTCAAATTCACATAATTCATTTTTGCATCAAATGTAATGTCTGTTCTTTTTAACTATAAGTCAAAAGAAACTTCTAAACTCTTTTCTAAAAAGAAAAAGAAAAAAAAAAAGGAAACTTCTATTCGGTTATCTTTAGACAACACTTTTGATAAATATGATTTTTTTTAATCCAGCATTGACATTAATTAAATAATTAGTGTATCTAGAATGATTAATGAGATAAATTTTGAACTCTAATCAAATAATAGGGAGAAGGATGATATAAAAAAAAATCAATACATTGTCTAAAAAAACAGGTCGGTTTTCAAATGCGCATGAATGGATATGTATATGTTTTTTTAAAATGAGTTGGATTGACGTAAGACATGTTACTTGAACTCCACTCAAGTTCGAATGTCTCTAGTTGACTTAAACATCAGAGCGTGTTGTATCTAGTCTCACACCGGTGCAAGTTTATTTTTGTTTCCTTTTGAAAAGGAGTGTCGCTGGCCGAAGATTCCGATCTGAAGAGGAGCTAGATTCTTGCCTCAACAAGTTGGATAAAGTTGGATATATGTTTGTGTTGATTGTTTAAATTTTTTAAATTTTTTCTTTTTGAGGGTCATGTGTCAAAATATCAAGATTAAACTATTAAGAACGGTAAGTTGAGAAATATTACAACTATATCAAAATATCATCTATTTAATTTTCACTAATTTATCTAACAAAAATTTATCAAATACTTTTAGTTTGAAATCTTATAAAATTACAATACTTTTTTAAATGATGTTTTTTAAAAGAAACATGATACAAGAATAAAAATTGTAACCTTTTTAAAGTTTAAGGCTTGCAATGATTACCTATGTACAAATTTTTTTTTGGTGAAATTAAAAGTTGAAAGTTAAATTTGAAATAAATTTAGAAATAAGAATAATTTTTTCCCCCCAAAAATTCATTATTTAATATTTAGTTAAGGAAAGAAGGTATACAAATTTTATTATTTAATATTCCTGTGCTCAACATTAATTAAATATTTTTTGAAAAAAAAAAATCTCATTATCTTTTGCCCTCGCCATTCACACATTGTAAAGAAATATTCAGTTCGATTTTATTATTTTTGCCTTCGTATTTGTACGAATGACCTTCCGAGGTCGTAAAATTTTTTGAGTCGATTTTTTAAAATTTATATATATATTTTTTTTTTTCTCTCGTGATAAGCAAGCGCACAAAGTCTGTAGTACTTTTCACTGAGCACGATCACGAAAAGATAACAATAGTACTTTCGTGCTAAGCAAATGGTACGGATGATTTTTTACAGAGCAGAACACTTGCTTAAAAAAACATATAAATTTTCAAGAGAAGTTAAAAAAAACCTTACGTACAAATACGGGTTATTATCAAGAATACGTCGTTTTTTTGCCACTAACAATTTTTGCATTTTTGGGTGCACCGAGATTCCATTTAAAAAAAATGTCAGAGTTGTGTGATCCTGACCAAAATTGCACGAGATAAATTATAACTCAGATTTTTTTTTTTTTGAATTGTCAAAAATTTATATTTGAAGTAAAAAAATCGCAATCATGTTGCAATCTTGAGATAAATTTTTTTAACAAGCAAGTACGATAAAAATAGAATGTGATAATTTGTACGGATGTGAAAGTTTAGAATGAACGGGCTTATAAAAAAATATGCTTATAAAAAAAAAGGGCAAAAATCAGTTTATACCCCTAAACTTTGAGGGTTCTATCAATTAAAACCCTAAACTAACGATCATATCAATTTAAACCCTGAACTTTCATAAGTGTATCAATTTACACCTTCTATTAGAACTTATTTGAGAAAAAAATCATTTAAACGAGTGAAAACTTATAATTTTAACAATTAAACTCATAAACTTTCATAATTGAATCAATTGTATGAAAGTTTAGGGATTTAATTGATCAATTACAAGTCTCCACACGTGTGAAAACTAACATTTTTTTTAATGGAGGGTGTAAATTGATACACTTATGAAAGTTCAGGGATTAAATTGATACAATTGAAAGTTTATGGTTTTAATTGATACAACCCTCAAAGTTTAGGGGTATAAATTGATTTTTTTCCTAAAAAAAACGTGCTTAATTAATTTATCTTTTAAAAGTGTCCGTGTTTACTTCAAAGTCTATCTAAAATTAATATTCTGCCGATCATCCTTAAAAATTATCTTTGTTCTTTTGAAAAAATATTTTATAATGAAAAACATATGAAATATTACTTATTACTTGATGGTATTTCGAAAAATATTGTTGGTGGATTTGAAGTAAATTTTTTTTTTTTTTTTTATTGGAATGGCCAATTTTGGCCGTGATTGTAACGAAGACCTAAAAAAAACTTCAAATCCACAAACAAACAAAAAAAAATGAAAAATAAATCCCGGTGCTCCATCCTGGTAGTGACAAAAAAAAAATATTCGTTAGTGTTGATATAAATTGTTTGAATTCACCAAAAAAAAAAAAAAAAAAAAAAAAAAGACGTTAGTGTTAATATAAATAGTTTGTCAAAAGGTTATTATTGATAATAACCCTACAAATACCCAAAGAAATGTTGGCGCCCAAATTAGAGTCTGTTGGATTCGCCACTCCACAACAATTCTTCGATCATTCACACAGTGTAAAGAAATGTTGGCGCCTAAATTAGAGTCTGAATGTTCGATTCTTCAATGTCCGAATAAATATGGTGAAATCCAGAAAATGGAGGGAAGCAATCATTGGAACTCCTGGGAAGAATCAAACGAGTCAACCCGAGAAATCGGTGGACTGAGGAATGTTTTAATTAATCTCGACAGAGGGGAAGCTCGCCGGGTGGACAACGCCTGCCTGGTGAGGAAAACAACAATTCAACTACTGAGTTGACCGAACATAATATCTAATCATTGTGATTGCAGGAAAATGTCATCGTCTCCATTAAATCAATCCCCCACACCCCACTTGTGATTTCTTTTTCACATTCCATTCTTACTTTTGCCAATTATGATTTAATATCGCCACATTCTTCTCTAATCATTGTAATTTTGCTTCGTTCTTAGGCTATCTTCTCTGAGAAGTTGCAGGGTTTTCCAGGTGAAACTGATTTCTCTGTTAATTGCTTGTTACATTTCTAATTTGGAGATTTTGGTTATTGGGTTCGCTTTGATAGGGGATGCTGAGAAACTTTTATTTCATCAGCTTCTCTTTGGCTTTGCTGCCGTCTTTGTGTTAGACATCTCGAAGTTCACGAAATTTGGTTAATTTCATATTCATTTGCTCCAAACCAGGCTATGCTGTTAAAGCTAGATATTCCCTTTTCTTCTTACTCATCTATCATTATCTTAGGTTGGTGAATCTTCTTGGTTAGTGGAATTCTACGTTTTGGATTTCTGGAGATTTCATTCTTGGTTGTTATTTGTTTGGTTAAAGAGATCATCATCTATGATGTCCAGTTCCATTTTTAAGGAGCTTTTTGGAGCTTCATAGCTGTTACTGTTAGTTTCTTAAAATTAGTTCCTCGGTTTTGGATTCAAACATTTGAATGCCATGAACCTTTTAAGTGTTGTGGTAAACTCCTTTGGATGTTCTGCATCTGGGGAACGTTTAGTTTCAGCTGCAAGAGATGGAGATTACCAAGAAGCACAGGCTTTGTTGGAATATAATCCGCGATTGGCACGCTACTCTACTTTCGGTGTGCGCAATTCCCCCCTCCACTACTCTGCAGCTCACGGCCATCATGAGGTACTTCACTCTTCAAATGCAGACTGATAATGTTATTAGAGAATCCCATAGGCTATTGTCATTGTGCTTGTCCGTTACATGTTTGCAGATAGTCTATCTCTTGCTTCAGTCAGGAGTTGACATTAATTTAAGGAACTATAGGGGTCAGGTATTACAATTTCTTTGTCTTACACCACTTCATTTTGTCCATCATGTGATTATCTGTGCTATTTATCAGCCGTTAAATTGTAATTCCTGCCTTTCAAGATTAAATTCATAATGTATCTTGAGTTCATCATTGTGAATTATTTTGGTCAACAGACTGCTTTGATGCAAGCTTGCCAACATGGTCATTGGGAGGTTGTTTTGATTTTAGTACTTTTTGGAGCCAACGTGAGTAATTTATCCTTCATGTTAGCTCTCTCGTTTATAGCGGGCGCAACTTATTCGTCATTCATAAATTTGTTGCACATTTTTAGGTCCATAAAGTAGATTATTTGAATGGAGGGACTGCAGTTCATCTTGCTGCTTCAAATGGTCATTCCCGGTGCATTAGGCTTCTTCTTGCTGATTATATTCCAAGTATACCTAACTTTAGGGAAATAATGAGTCAAATAACAGACAATGAAGAATCAATCTCAGAGTTTGATCATAGGTACATGTTGAATTCCTCATCATGACCGTAAATTTTTTCAGGTTGAAATGCTTATGATGGTTGATTGACAGCATAATTTTGTGTTTTAGGGCCTTGTCTCAGATTATTAACCAACCGGCAGACGGAGGCATTACCGCTCTACACATGGCGGCCCTTAATGGGCAAGTTGAAAGCGTGCAGTTACTTCTAGAATTTGGGGCATCTGTTTCTGAGGTGACTCTAGGAGATGGAACCGTAATTGATCTAATAGGTTTCTCCCTTTGAATTTCTGTTCTCTCTTTCACTAAATCAACTTGAGACCTTCTTTTTCAAGTTAGCCTCTATTTTCCTTACTAATCCACCATTTAACATGTCTGTAACTCTTTCTTTTGACAATAACAAAACATGATTCTAAAGTTTTGGCCTTTGGGGTTACGTTTTGGATTTGTTTTTATTTTCATATAAAGGCCAGAGTTAGCATGCTCATGGGATGTTGAAATAAAGTGGCAGTTAAATGAAATTCCATTTCTATTGCCTCTATAAAATATGCTACCTTATCCTTCTATTTTGTGGGCAAAGTGAAAAGAACCGAAAAAAGGGGTTATTGAACAGTTTAATTTGCTATCTCTTGTGATGATGTAAGTAACTTGTCTGTTGCAAATTTGGTAGGTGCTGGGAGCACAGCTCTTCATTATGCTGCATGCAGTGGTAATGCAAAATGTTGTCAAGTATGTGCTTCATTTAAAGGAAAAGAATATGAGATGAGTTTAAATGAATGCATTATTTTTTCCTCTTTGAGGCTATTGCTTACTGTTTTCTATTCGTGTAGCTTTTGATCGCCAGGGGTGCCAGTCTGACCACTGAAAATGAAAATGGGTACGCAATGTACACTTGGCTTATTCTTTGTATTATGTGACCTTGAATCTTTTTTATGTTTGGTTCGCTTGATGTATTGTCTAACTAAGTTTAGCATTCATTTAGTGGATCTGTGCAGAAGGTCACCTTCTGAACATAAGAAATTACTTTTAAGAAATGAGCTTGCATTATTTTAATTACTTGGGCACATCATGGAACTATTTCTTAAATTGAAAGCAGTAGTGGCTATGGAGAAATTGATAGGAATGCTATTAGGATTGAAGTTAGGGATATTATTATGCTAGAAATGGTATATATATATATATTTTGTAAACAGGAAGGGTATATTAGTTATTAGCCAAAAAATGATTTTGGGACAGAGTGTTTAGGTAGGCATTAATTTAGTTCATTTAGGCTCGAATGATCTCAAGAGAGGGAGAGTCTAAGTACCTCAAATTATTTGGTTTAACATGGGTATCGTATAGTAATTCCTTTATCAGTTTGTCAATTTACATTTGCTTCACTTGATTTGTCTTTTTTCTACTCAGTTGGACACCTTTGATGGTCGCTCGCTCATGGCATAAAAGTTGGCTTGAGGACATTCTCAGCACAGAGCCTGTAGTCGGGCCAAAACTTATTCCCTCTCGTTACCTGTCTCTGCCCCTTATGAGCATTGTTCAAATTGCTAGGTAACTGGATTTTGTTATTTCCTTATACTGCTTATACTTCACACAATGATGAATGCAGTAGATCATTTCTATAAGCGTTATCCATCTTCATTATCCAGTATGCTTATTATTTCTTTGGGATCTAGAGATTAGACGAACTTCAGAGAACAAGAGCATTTTGTTTTTTTTGTATGTTTCAGTCATTCTTGTTTTTTTTTGTAACGGTATTGTAATTAATGCGAGGGTTGAACCCATGACCTCTTAGTCAAGGACACAACCTTATGTCAATTGAGCTATGCTCGGTTTGACAAATATAAGAACGCCCACCGTGGGGCTCGAACCCACGACCACAGGCTCTTATATATTTAATTAATGCAAGGTGATGAGATTGAACCCCTAACCTCTTAGTTAAGGGCATAACTTGATGCCAATTGAGCTATGTTCAGTTTGACAAAAAATTTAGTTGCTACAATCTGTTGTCAAGTAATTTGATCCACATGCTCATCACTCGTTCATATTGGGTTGACATAGAACAAGATATTGAAGACTGAAGACAAGCTATTGGAACCAGTCCTACTAAAATGTAAATGGTTTAGAAAATCAAACAACAAGCTGGAAATTTGTTTTTTTTCTTCGTATAGCTGGCAGATATGGCGTCCCAATTGATTTAGAATGTTGCCATGATGAATGAAATTGATTTCTGTCTCCCTTTTGGATCCATTTGCAGAGAATGTGGATGGAATAGTAAATCTTCCCCTGGATGCCAGGATCTATGCGTTGTCTGTTTAGAGAGGAAGTGTGCGGTAGCTGCTGAAGGTATATTATTAACTTAACAATATCATATACTTGACTAGAGAATTATGATATTCTTATTTTCTAAACTTGCATAACCCAACTTATTCATGTAAAACATCATTTCTGATGCTAAATTGTTCCATTAAAGCTTTAACAAGTTTGCTGAGTATGAGCTAAAAATTGAACTTCAATGTTTAAAACATGGGCGCTATTTCTATCTAACTCGGTTAATAAAACATATTCTTAATGAATTTTAAAGTGCAGTGATGGTAAACATTTGATTGAAAAGAGCTGATATAGATTAAAGTTGAAACTAAACTTTTGAAATAACTAGGGAGACAAAAGTGAACAGTAGTAAACTAATTTCTATATATACTTAGCCTAGCTATTACGCTTATTGATATCTGGGTTTTTTGAAGGGTGATAAGAAGTCTAATCCTCTGCAGGTTGTGATCATGAATTCTGTACAAGATGTGCCTTATACCTCTGTTCTACAAACTGCGGGACAACCATGTCTCGTGGCCCTCCAGGTTCAGTTTCTTGCCCCCTCTGTCGCAATGGCATAGTGTCATTCGTTAAGCTTACCGGAAAAGAATCCGTCGTTAAGGAGATTGCAAGAACAAGTTTGTCACTTTCAATATGCCAATGTTCTCACGAGACACCATCAAAACCTACCCCCTTAACCACCCAGCTCCGATCGCTCGAGTTGTGTCGTGCCCACGATACTCCTCTGGGAGTTTCCTTTTGCTGCCAGAGACTTCCATCAATCAATCTCTGCCGGAAAACACCGGATATATGCCACTCTTTAGTTCCACGGTATGCCAACCGAAACTTGCAGAACCACTTGGCCAGATGTTGAAGGCCAGGGCTCCGATAATCAACTTATCACAGGTCATTCTCTTCTGTAGCTAATCAGTATGTAACCCCTGAGAGTAGATGCTGATATTATTTGGATCTTGT
The DNA here is from genome assembly GCA_028017165.1 of Herpetospermum pedunculosum. Lineage (NCBI taxonomy): Eukaryota > Viridiplantae > Streptophyta > Magnoliopsida > Cucurbitales > Cucurbitaceae > Herpetospermum > Herpetospermum pedunculosum. The sequence goes on from CM051530.1 coordinate 4,913,600, forward strand.
TTATGTTTCTTTCAATCTTTCTTGATTGAATGCTTACTTCATTGTTAATAGTTTGATTTTGACTGTCATATGGGTCAGCCATTGTGTTATGTATAAGCAATGTACATAAGAATCCTTAAGTGGCTACCAAGCCATGTCATTTAGATCTTTCTGTTGAATTTTCTATTTTTGAGATCTGAATTTGTTAAGCAAAGCAAGAAATCTGATAGTTTTGGTCTTTTTATGTCTAAAGCAAGCTAACTAGGTTTGAAAGTACCAACAGACTGATCTCATAACCTGGTTTTTCCACCCTCCTTGTGCACATTTTGTGATTGCTTTGTTAATTAGCTGTAGGAAGCCCCATACAATACAGCATAGCTCGAACATATCATCACATTGGACTCGTAATGTTATCAGTTATGCATAGAAGTGACTTACAATATGCAAAAAGATGTGGAGCTCGTGCTCTTACTACGCAAGTCTTTAAAAGATCATTGCATATTTTAAATACGCAACAATATAGTTCAATGTTGTTCAAGTAGCAGGGCTCAATTTTTTTTAATCCTTGCATATCTCAAAGTATTTTGATTTTTCTTTGTACATTGGATTCCAAACTTTTCTTGCATTTGCTACTTGGCATTTCTAATGGAAAACTAGAAATGTATCAGAAGCTCAATTCACGCCCATAACGTGCAAGTTGCAACTTCTAGCTATTATTTGCAACATTTAACATTTAGTTGGGGTTTTTTTTAGTACGGATGACCCCTCGAAAGTCTTAAGGCCAAATGACCCGACTTTTTGAAACACATGTTTTTTTTTTTTTTTTTATCTTCTCTAGTGATCAACAAGCTTCCTCCCTCTGTGAAAAGTCATTTCTATCCTTCATCGAGCACGATCACGAGAGAGACGACTATAGTGTCATCGTGTTCAACAAAGGGTACAAATGACTTTTTCCTCACAGTGCTCAATGTAGTGCGGATGATGTCAGCAAAGGATCAAAAAACATGTGTTTTCGATGGGAGTCAAAAAATATTAAAACCCTAGGGAGAATCACCTGTGCAAATATCCACGTTTAGTTGGTGGAATTGAAACTAGAAGTACAATTATAGAAACTATAAAAAGGTAGAAATCATATTCTGTTCAAGCAGGTGTTCTGGTTTTTATACAACATAGGTTGCCCTGATTTTATATAATAGAATAATTGATATAAGTGTTATATTAATTATGAAATTAAATATACAACATAGGTTGCCCTGATTTTTATGCATATTGTAGGTTATAAGTGTTATAATGTATAGGATGCATGTTTATTTCATGAGTATTAACATAAGAGTTATATTAATTCATGAATAAGTTGTTGTTTGTTTAATAGTATAATTGATATAAGTGTTATATTAATTATGAAATTAAACATCCAACTTTAAATGCATATTGTATGTTATAAGTGTTATAATGTATAAGATGTTATAATGTATAGAATGCATGCTTAATTCATTAGAATTGATATAAGTGTTATATTAATTTATGAATTAGGAGTTGTATGTTTAAGAGCATAATCGATATAAGTGTTATATTGATTATGAAGTTAAATATTCAACTTGTCATGCCTTAGTGAAAACATGTTTGAGAAGCATGTAGTTGGTTGTTATAGAAAGTCTAGTTTTTGCAAGTGTTGTAAAAATGACTTAGACTTTTAAAATCTATAACAAAGATCAGAGTGCATGTTCATTTAGGGTTAAATGTTTTGATCTGGTTCATTAGATGAATAGGTCGATATCTCGTAAATGCTAAGGTTATGAGAAACTCACCCGGTGAAATCCTGTCTAAGATTGGAGGATTTGAATTGACGGAACACCTCCTACCTGGGGACTACTATCCGGTACTTGAGTAAAGTTAACCAGCTTTATGAGCATGCGTGAGAGATGTGAGGTTAGTAAAAGTGTTTATAACCTAGACATCTCAGGTAAAATGTTTGCCTAGACTTAAGGTTTTATTTACTTAACCAGATAAAACCTGAGTATTTACCCTAAACACCGTCCATGATGCTTAGTAGAAGTGTTGAGAAGGAATATATGATATATCCCTCTCCTGCTACGCACTCCCTAAAAGTTCACAACGTGAGAATTTTGCTCGGCCTCGTGATGTCAATAGGGCATCCCTCTTCGGATGGTGTTTGCAACTTTCAATAGCAAGGTGAATGGAGTAAGTATCTATAGTAAGTGGGAGAAGGAAGTACGTAATACTTCCTTCGGTCTCCTCCATTAGATTGAACCGTGAGATTCCCATGTTCCGCCTGCAAGGTGCCCTCAGAGGCACCAATTCCTTCGAAGGGTCGTTTCATGAGAGTCGAACAAGTCAGTCACCATTTATGGATAAAGAAACATAGGACCATTCCCAACACTGACATACCCTTCGGATGCACTGTTGGGGTCGTCATGTGCATTCTAAAAATGGAGGGTCACACTTACGGGATTTGCTAAGGAGTTAGTAAATTCAGACCGAAAACGATAACTAAGATGCTAGTGGAATATAAGTTATTCTGGAGCTAGCATTTAGTCAAGAATGTCTTGATTTAGTAAAGGGGTGCTCGACTACCCTTCGGTAGCGACCATTCTGACTTACTAAAGTATCGTTGTTAGTAAATAAATAGTTTGGGTACTTTATTTACTACTAAACTTTTTAATTGGTTTAAATAGGTTAAAATCGTTTCACTAATAGGTTTACATTCTTTTCAGCATGTCGAGCTCTTTTATACAGTTGTTAGCTCACGACAAATTAACCGGTGAAAATTACGGGACCTGGAAGTCGAACCTGAATACGATTCTGGTTCTCGACAATCTCAGGTTTGTCTTAACGGAGGAATGTCCTCCAGCTCCTGGCTCGAGTACTTCTCGAAGTGTTCAAGAGGCTTACGATGGATGGATTAGGGCTAATGATAAAGCCCGAGTCTATATCTTGGCTAGCATATTTGATGTCTTGTGCAAGAAGCACGAGGGGATGGTTTCCGCTAAGGAAATCATGCTTTCATTACAAGGGATGTTTGGGTAGCCGTCCTCATCTCTTCGACATAAGGCCCTCAAGTTCGTTTATAACTCCCGTATGGTGGAGGGTACCTCTGTTAGGGAACATGTCCTTAACATGATGGTCCACTTTAATACGGCGGAAGTAAACAGAGCTTCCATCGACGAGAAAAGTCAAGTCAGTTTCATCTTGGAATCTCTTCCGAAGAGTTTCCTTCATTTTAGAACCAATATGGTGATGTATAAGATTGAATACAACTTGACTTCTCTCCTAAACGAGTTTCAGACTTACCAGTCTCTGCACACCTCAAAAGGAAAGGAGAAGAAGACAAATGTTGTCTCTTCAAAGAAATTCCATGAGGCGGCGGGGTCAGGGAGTAAGCCTGATATGACTTCTGTGAGTAATAAGATTATTCAAAATAAGAAGAGTAACAGGAGAAAAGGCAAAGCCCCTACTGTACGCAAGGGAAAATCTTCTGACAAGGGAAAGTGTTTCCATTGTAACGAAGATGGGCACTAGAAGCGTAACTGCCCCAAATACCTTGTGCAGAAGAAAGCTGAGAATAAACGGCAAGGTAAATGAGTTTTATTAATTGTCGTAACAGCTTAGTGGTATATGAGTGTCATATATCACTAATCGTGTTTATTCTTCATTTCAGGAAACTAGTTCCTGATAGCAGCTGGTCGTGAGATGACTTGTGAAGACATCGTCACAACTAATTCAGTGGGAGCTTGTAATAGTTGTTGTATAGACTTAATATCATATGATGTAATTATTGTCTATATTTCTAGTTTGAACCGAACACCTGTATATGTTATCTTTTGTTTGTATATAAAGAACCGTTCTTTTCGCAAAAGATGTATACTGTGGTGTTCTATTAAACTCAAAAACAACTAGTATGTTAAGACTAACAGTATTAAAGGAAAGCTATAATATCAACAAAGGTTGTTGATCAAATTGGTGTTTCTCAACTGTTGAGAAAACCTCAATGCAGTGGGAGGGATGTAGGACAACCCGGTCCACTATATTAGCCTGTCTTAAACTTAAAGTTGTCATATTTGATGATGACATTGAGGATTCGTTGTCTTTAATTAGACAATGGATCATGTAGACAAGGCCATCTGATTCAAAGCCATGTATCTTTAAGTGGTTTAGAGACCGAGCCTCTAAGGTGAAAACCTTTTGGGCTTGACTTTCTGGTAAAGGGACTGTCCCGAAGAGAAATGGTTTATTGTGTATACTCTCTTTCTCTTGTTGCCAGATGTAAGTTAAATAGATGATTCTTATTCATTGCCATATTATATCTTTATAGAATAATGCAAATGGATGTCAAGACTCGCGATCTTGATCTGAGTATCTATTAAGTCTCAACCTGAAAGATTCATATAGTTTAGGACAAAGAGCGAATGGTTTGTTGGCTTATTTGATTCATTTATGAATTGGAGAAAGCATCTTCGTCCTGAATTGTGAGTTTTGATAATATGATCAAATCTTATGGCTTTGAACAATAGTTTGATAAACCTTGTTTGACAAATGTTTAATCTATATTGTAGCTTTCATAACTTGTTTCCGTAGTTTATGTCCTAATCATTGAGAATGATATAGGATTCATTTCTGACAATAAGCATAAACTAACGACCTACTCCCAAATAATTGATCTGGAGGTAAGCTTTGTTTGTTCTAAGGATTCAGGTTGATCTGAGTCGTAAGAACAAATCGCTAGTGTTGTCTCTAAAATCTTTTTTTGACAAGCTGTTGTCAATATTCGATGGTCTATGGAAATTGTTTCCAGAGACACCTCAAAGTGTTGAGGATATGAGGAGTACTCATGTGCATTTACTTATTGGAGGTCAGATGTATCTTTTGAAATACATGACCCGATATGTCTTATGCAGTGACAGCTGTTAGAAGAAATTAGTCCAATTGGATTGGATTCCGGTTAAATTTTTGTCCTTGTACTTAGAGGAGTAGAATACAAGAGTTGTATTGCTGAGTCCTCGATGGTAGCTAAGTCTGATTGCAGCTTGCGAAGCAGCAATAGGTGCATAACTTGAGCTCGTAGATAGTGCTATAAAGAGATGTGATGGTCACATAGAAAGCCTCGTAGTACTTCATGCTGATTTGTTTACTAAGTCTCTCATGGCTAAAGTGTTTGAAAGACACCTAGAAGAGTCTAGGGCTCCGAGTTGTTGGAGAGGACATTGGGAGAAAACTTCATGATATATGATATATTAGTTTTCTCCACCTAACATGTACACCACGGACGTTTAAGTCAAAGTGGGAGTTTGTTGGGTTTTATGTCCTAAAACTTGTGGTTTGTAAACTGTTATATTTGTAAATATTCTATTTAGAATAAAGAGTTATTAGTTTTATTCAGTAAAAGAGTTTACTGGAATAAAGTAAAACGTGTTTACGTTAACTTATACCAATGACCAACACCTTTGGCTGAATATGAGTACTTGAGCCTCATGTATGACATGATTGTGGATCAGGCTCAAGTAGTCAGTCAAAATGGTCTATAGTATACGGATAAGGCTGAGTACCTTATCCTGGTAACACTATTGGATGCAGATCACTTTGTATTGTACAAAACGATGTGATCTGAATCGTTTCACATGGAGATGTGCGAGTGAGGGCGTCCTGTGCAAAGAGTTTGCATAAGACCGAACCACGAAATATGTCGTTCTCTCTTTATAATACCGTTTACTGATGAGACCGACATTTTCATTTAATGGCCTAGGTAACTTGATCTCAATCATGAGCTCGCTATGAACTCCTGTTTATTCGAAAGTATCCTTTGACTTGCACGGGTGAGAGTGACCCATTAACGCCGACTCAATAAGCCTACCATCTTGGGGATAAAGTCGAATAGGTAGTTGGGGACATAGTACAACAAGATTGGAGTTCATTCCTAACCCGCTCTTCAGGATTAGTAGATAGGTTGTTCCCTTAATAACTGACTCCGGGGCTTGAACAATGTGAACTCACACTCTCATGTGATGAGAGAGTTATTTGGTCTGATGGTTGAACCACAAATCAATTGTTCATTAGAGGTGTCAGTGGTACTTAAGGAACAAGATGTAATGCAGGGGTAAAACGGTTTAAATGACCCAACTGTGATTACGAACAACCTGTGAAGTGTCGATTTGCCCATGACAGTTATATCAGAAGACATAATATATCTACAGTGAGGAGAGGGCAACCCTCGGACTATAGTGGAGTCTCCGGGGGTTAACGAAAGTTGATTGATTCGGGTTAAAAGAGTTTTGACCGAATAATCTCGTATCGTTGGAGCTCATGATAGGTAGGTCCTTTAGGTTCTCCTGGCTGCTCGGATAACGTCGTGCAACAGTATAAAAGAAAAGAAAAATGAAAAGAATTTGAATTGTTCAAATTCGACTTGTGGAAGAATGATGGACATATTTAAATATGATTTAAATATGAGAATGGTCTAAAACATGAATACGATTCATGTGTAAAATAGTCGGTTTTCGGAAAACCGAGTTTAACCATATTAATTAATTAATATTTGATATTGAATTAAATAATAATTATTAATTAAAAAGTTTAATTAATAATTATATATATATATATATATTTTATTTATTAAAATGTTTAATAAATAAAATTATTATTATTATTTTTAATAATATATATATATATATATATAATGTGTTACATGCAATTGCATGTAAGACAGGTTAGTTTTTTATATATAATATGTATATATAAAAGTTTGGCTAAATCATTATTTGAAAATTGAGGAAAGTGGCAGGGTTTCACGTTTTAAAAAACTTAATTTTTGAAGTTTTATGAATGTTTTAGTTCTCTGATCTTCAGCCACAGACCAACCTCCATTTCCTTCTTCTCTTTCTCTTTTCTTTTGTTTAAGAGTCTCACCACTCCGTTGCTCGGCGCCGATGATAGCGGGACTACTTGGGGTGGTCCTCGGGGCGTTCGTGAGAAGAGGCCGAAAGAGTTCGTGACGAGGAACGTGCGACGGAGCTGGAAGAAATTGGAACTACAAGGGTATGTATTCTAATTTCTTTATTTTCGTCGTTTGAGCATGTTTTCTATTTGTTAAATTGATGAAATTAGAGTTTCAACGATCCAAAATCGCTTCCGCTGCGTTTATACGCTCCATCAGTTTCAACCTTCTCGTTTTCAACATCCAAACGACATACGACATATTCATACCCATTCCTTTTGTCTATCCCAATCCAATAGAGAGCTCCATTGAAGTAAACACCATCATCAAAAATCTTAAAAAGCACAAAATCGACATCTCCATTGGTTGCTTCCACCAAATGTGAGAATTTCAAAACTGTCATTTATGTCCAAGGAAACTCTGACTACTTTGTAGCGCTTCGTCTTAGGGTAAAACCAAATCCATATTTGTAAATTAACTATGTACGACCATAATAAGTTTCATCATCTTAGTATGAATTGTTGCCTCTAGGAAGTCTGATGTACTCATTCGTCATCAGATTTAATATGCCAGCACAGGTAGCGACATCCTCTAATTGGTAAATAAACAACCGTCCATTGCAAGAATTTCTATGCATTCTTTGAAAAATATTTTTTTAGTAGTCGGTATGCTGTACTGGAAAATCTGATCTTCCTCTTCAAATGTCAGCTTTGACATCAACCAGATTTTTACAAACTCCACCACCGCTGCAAGAAACCTTGAACTTGAATGGATAAAATTAAAAAAAATGAAGAGCGAGGTCCACCTTCCAACCAACCTTCCTAAGCTCTCCCTATATCGTATTGAAAAATTTACTCTTCCTCTTCAAATGTCACTTTGACAGCAACCATGTTTACAAACTCCACCACAACTACAATAAATGGTGCAAGAAATCTTGGACTTGAATGGATAAAAAAAAAAATGAAGAGCGAGGCCGACCTTCCTAAGCTCTTTGTATGTTGTATTGGAAAATTTGTTGTTCCTCTTCAAATGTCATTTTTGACACCAACCAAATTTTTACAAACTCCACCACAACTGCAAAAAATGGTGCAAGAAACCTTAGACTTGAATGGATAAAAAAAAATGAAGAGCGAGACCGACCTTTCTAAGCTCTCTGTATGCTGTACTAGAAAATCTGTTATTCCTCTCCAAATGTCAGTTTTGACACCAACCATATTTTTACAAACTCCATCGCAAGAAATGATGCAAGAAACCTTGGACTTGACTGGATAAAAATAAAAAAAATGAAGAGCGAGACCGAGCTTTTCTAAGCTCTATGTATGTTGTACTGGAAAATCTGTTCTTCCTTTTCAAATGTCAGCTTTGACACCAACCAAATTTTTACAAACTCCACTACAACTGCAAGAAATGGTGCAAGAAACCTTAAACTTGAATAAATAAAAAAAATGAAGAGCGAGACCGACCTTCCTAAGCTCTCTGTATGCTGTACTGAAAAATATGTTCTTCCTCTTCAAATGTCAGCTTTGACATCAACCGGATTTTTACAAACTCCACCACATGTGCAAGAAATGGTGCAAGAAACCTTGGACTTGAATGAATACAAATAAATAAATAAAGAGTGATGTCGACCTTCCTAAACTCTTTGTATGTTGTACTCTAAAATCTGCTCTTCCTCTTCAAATGTCAGCTTTGGCACCAAACAGATTTTTACAAACTCAACCACAACTGCAAGAAATGGTGGAGGAAATCTTGGACTTGAATGGATAAAAATAAATAAAATTAGATACAATATTAATAAGAAAAACATCTAAAGCAAGAATGATAAGAAAAAACACCTTATAGCAAGAGCAATAATATTGATTGCATTGAATCTTCTTGCATTTCCAGTGCAATATGGTTGCTCTGTTGCTACTTGAAAATGTATTAAACATGAAAGGAAATGAACATTAGGATAGCAGAAACCAATTGAAAATTGAACATGGAAAATCGGGAGAAGCAATTATTACTATTGAATTTTAGAAAATGGAAACTAAAACATATATCATAATAAACTTCCGAATCAATCTGGGCTATGCAGAAAGATGTTTTCACACCGTACAAATCAAAGAACTTTGTGAATACCTGGTGTGGTGTTGATGCTGATGCTGATGTTGGGGCAATTTGACTTTTTGTATCCTAAACTAAAACAAATCGGTCTTTTAGACTCCCAAGAAAAAAAACTAACAATTTTAGACTCATAATGTAAAATGTCTTAAATGCCCTTACTTTTACATGAAATGTCTTAAATACCCCTCAAGTCATCATTTCCGAGTGCAAGAAACTTTACCGCAAAAAAAAAAAAAAAACAATTTTTTCCTTCTTCCTTGGACCTTTCAAACTTGAAATTCCGATTGCCCAATTTCTTTTCATTCTTCATCTATTCAATTAGTGGGTAACCCATTATTCTCTTCCCTTCGTTTCTTCGAGATATTAGAGTTTCAACATTTAAATTTTTAATTTTCAATCGATAATTTTGTTAATCGTTAAAATTTTGAAAATCTATCGTTATAACAAAAATATGGATTAAACTCTAAATGACTCTAAATCTTAAATAAAGATTTACTATTTATTTTATGACTATTTTAAGCTATAACAAATCTTTATAAATTAAAATAGAATGTAGATTTTCAAATCTTATTATTTTTTTTTCTTCTAAATCTACGTTTCTATTTTTTTTTATCGATATGAATTCCAGACCGGGTTTTTCCCGACTGATAAATTGTTTTTGTTTATCGGTATGAATTCAAGACCGGTCAATTTAATGGTGGATTTTTTCCGACTGATAAATCTCCTAAATTTAAGCTTCTATTTTTTTTTATCGATAATTCCAGATCCGGTAAATTTACTAGTGGGTTATTTTCAGCGAAGATTTAGGAAAAATAATAAGAAAATATGGAAAATTATCGTTATAACAAAAATATCGATTAAACTCACTCCAAATCTTAAATAAATATTTACTATTTATCTTATGACTATTTTAAGTTATAGCACATAAGTTAAAATAGAACTTAGATTTTCAAATCCTATTATTTTTTTTTCTTCTAAATCTACGCTTCTGTTTTTTATCGATATGAATTCCAGACCGAGTTTTTCATAAATTGCTTCGGTTTTTTTTTTATCGGTATGAATTCAATATCGATATGAATTCCAGACCGGGTTTTTCCCGACTGATAAATTGCTTCGGTTTTTTTTATCTATATGAATTCAAGACCGGTAAATTTAATGGTGGGTTTTTCCCGACTGATAAATCTCCTAAATTTAAGCTTTTATTTTTTTTATCGATATGAATTCAAGACCGGTAAATTTACTAGTAGATTTTTCCCGACCGGTAAATTTACATAGGAGGAAAAACAAATTTCCTCATCTGTAAATTTATTAGTCGAGAATTTTTTTTTATCGGTGAATTCATCTTCTTCCTTCGTCTTCGTTCTCGCCAAAGCCGTTTGAAAAAAATTCGTAAAAAAACTTTCTTTTTCCAAGGAAAAACAATCGAACATGCCGAAAATCTTCAAAATTTTAGCGATTAACAAAATTATCGATTGAAAATTAAAAATTTAAATGTTAAAACTCTAATATCTCGAAGAAACGAAGGGAAGAGGAATAATGGGTTACCCACTAATTGAATAGATGAATTCTCACTGTTTCTGACACCCGGAAACACAAGCATGACAGTTGACAAGCTTCACAGGAGGCACATTCAAAGGGAGCGCAACATCCAGGTCAGGAGGCGCATTCAAAGGGAACGCAACATCCAGGTCAGGAGGCGCATTCAAAGGGAGCGCAACATCCAGGTTAGAAGACACATTCAAAGGAAGCGCAACATCAAGGTCAGGAGGCGCATTCAAAGGAAGCGCAACATCTAGGTCCAATTCATCAAGTGGTTCATCATTGAGATCAAAGTCCAAGGGTGGCTTGGAATTTAAATCAAAATCTTGACGAACATTAAGAACTGAAATAAAGATAAGCATTCTTTTGTTACTAAATTTCGTTCTATGTGTTCACACGAGATTTCCTGCAGAAATTTAATTCGTGGAAAATAATTTGATTTTATTAATTTATGTAAGTGTTACAGTCTCTAATCTTTATCCACTTTCTCTCCAATGTAGACGTTTGCTTTGGGCTGGTTGATTTCCTGGATCGGCCTGTCGACTTATTGATCTTTGGAGCGACCTGTTGACTTGTTTGGAGCAGCCTGTTGACTTGTTGATCTTTGGAGCAACCTGTTGATTTATTGTTGAAGTCTGTAGTCTTCGAATCTTCTGAAGCGACCTGTTGATTTATTGTTGAAGTCTGTAGTCTTCGAATTGCTTTGGGCTGGTTGATTTCCTGGATCGGCCTGCCGGCTTATTGATCTTTGGAGCGGCCTGTTGACTTGTTGATCTTTGAAGCGGCCTGTTGATTTGTTGTTGAAGTCTGTAGTCTTCGAATCTTCTGAAGCGACCTGTTGATTTGTTGTTGAAGTCTGTAGTCTTCGAATCTTCTGAAGCGACCTGTTGATTTGTTGTTGAAGTTGATTTGTTGTTGAAGTCTGTAGTCTTCGAATCTTCTGAAGCGACCTGCTGATTTGTTGTTGAAGTTTGTAGTTCGAATCTTCTGAAGCGACCTGTTGATTTGTTGTTGAAGTCTGTAGTTTTCGAATCTTCTGAAGCGACCTGTTGATTTGTTGTTGAAGTCTGTAGTTTTCGAATCTTCTGAACTCTGAGTCTTTGATGCCTCTGACTTCTCTGGACTCTGATTGCTGGAGCTTCTTTGATGCCTCTGAATTCTCTAGACTCTGATGGATGGAGCTTCTGACTTCTCTGGATTCTGACTCAATGTTGAATGTCCAGAGGATGGACCTAATATGGGCTTAGGCCTGATTGACTTTTGACCCAACTTTTGGGCTTTTATTTATTTGGGTTTAATCCATTTTTTTTTCAATAACTTGGATTATTTAAATTTAGCCCAAAATTTTTTTTTAGCGAATCTCGGGTTAAATAGCTTCGGTCCAACCGTCATGTGGCAAGGTTTGATTGGACTAGCTCGGGTCGTCTTAGGGACATGAAGCATAATTTGATTTGCCAATTTTATATGTCTCTTAATTTAAATTGAGGACATGTGTAACTTTGTAATTGGTCCCAAATTTATAAATATATATTTTTATCATTAACTTGAATTAACTCAAATTAATAATGTGTCAATTTGTGATTGGCCGAAATTTATTATTCAATACTCAAATTTTGGAAGAGCTATTTTGAAATTTTGTCCAATAACTACTAAAGTTTTGGATTGAATCAATACATTTAATAGCGAAACTTATGACAAAAAATTGAAAGATTAGATTAGAAGAACTTTGGAACCAGTGGGAAGCAGATTGGTAAATAATTCATTAACATCCATGGAAGTTCAATCAATAACTATCAGTCTAAGATCAGACTTTGACAATCAACATTAAACTTAAATTTACATAAACATGAAAGATTAGAAGAACAGAAAAGAAACCAGATATCATAGACTATGAAATAAAGATAAGCATTCTTTCGTTACTAAACTTTGTTCTAAATTTACGTAGAGAATTCATTAACATCCATGGAAGTTCAATCAATAACTATCAAGTCTAAGATCAGACTTTGGCAATCAACATTAAACTTAATTTACGGAAACATGAAAGATTAGAAGAACAGAAAAGAAACCAAATATCATAGGCTATGAAGTAAGATGTTAAATCAGAAGAAGCAGCGGGAATTTCGGAAAGTTGAAACTAAATTTTCAAACAACTATGTAAGATATACCTGACACTGGTGCAGGTTTGGAATCTGCTGGAGGAGGACGAGCTTTTTCTTCAGAATCGGAGGAAACCATTGGTGAATGTGGTTCTTCCGAAGGAAGAATGAGTTAGTGTTAGGGTTTAGTGTTACTTAACAGAAAAGAAACTAACGAAATACAAAATTTGTTTGTATGGCGGTAATGTTATTTAGGAAATCTCCCAATATTTATATACAATAATGATGCCCAACTAACAACACAATAATGATGCCCAACTAACAACGATTTATAATAATTCAGCTCTAACAATAAAATAACTAAAGTAGTTAATCCTCAAACTGTTAAATGAAGTGAATGTGCTTGGTTTGGTTACTGTGATAATGTCCATGACCCATTGCACATTCAACTTCAAACCAAACATTTCGATTCCAATGTGCTAATTCAACTTGACTCGAACCCAAACACGCCTAATCCACACATGCCTAATCCATGGTGGGGAAGACTGAAGAGAGAGCATGAGTGAAGCTGTGCGGACTCTCATGGAGATAGAACAAAATGACTTTTTTTTTACAACATAGAACATAAGAACTTAAAGAGGAGACGAAGAGAATATAAAATAGAGGAGGAATATAACCCTATCCGTCGCAATACTTTTTTTTTTTAATATTTCTTTTTTTAATACAACTTTACTTGCCCTAAACCCTAAACCCTAAACCTTTATTAGCAAGAGCAATAATATTGGTTGCATTGTATGATTAAAAAATACAACTTTTACTTGCCTTAATCCCTAAACCCTTATTAGCAAGAGCAATAATATTGGTTGCATTGTATCTTCTTGCATTTCCTATGGTTGTTCTGCTCCTTGCACTGCCATTGCTAGCAGTAATTTGGCCCTGCATACAAACAATAAATTTTGTAATAAATAGTTTAAAAGAAATGAACATTAGAATAGCAAAAACCAATTGAAAATTGAACATGGAAATCGAAAGAAGCAGTTATCACTATTGAATTTTAGAAAATGGAAACTAAAACATATATCATAATAAACTTCCGAATCAATCTGGGCTATGCAGAAAGATGTTTTCACACCGTACAAATCAAAGAACTTTGTGAATACCTGGTGTGGTGTTGATGTTGATGCTGATGCTGATGCTGATGCTGGGGCAATTTGACTTTTTGTATCCTAAACTAAAACAAATGGGTCGTTTAGACTCCCAAGAAAAAAAAACTAACAATTTTAGACCATAATGTGAAATGTCTTAAATGCCCTTACTTTTACATGAAATGTCTTAAATACCCCTCAAGTCATCATTTCCGAGTGCAAGAAACTTTACCGCAAAAAAAAAAACAATTTTTTCCTTCTTCCTTGGACCTTTCAAACTTGAAATTCTGATTGCCCAATTTCTTTTCATTCTTCATCTATTCAATTAGTGGGTAACCCATCATTCTCTTCCCTTCGTTTCTTCCAGATATTAGAGTTTCAACATTTAAATTTTTAATTTTCAATCGATAATTTTGTTAATCGTTAAAATTTTGAAAATCTATCGTTATAACAAAAATATGGATTAAACTCGACTCTAAATCTTAAATAAAGATTTACTATTTATGTTATGACTATTTTAAGCTATAGCAAATCTTTATAAATTAAAATAGAATGTAGATTTTCAAATCTTATTATTTTTTTTTCTTCTAAATCTACGTTTCTATTTTTTTTTTATCGATATGAATTTCAGACCGGGTTTTTCCCGACTGATAAATTGCTTTTGTTTTTTTTTATCGGTATGAATTCAAGACCGGTAAATTTAATGGTGGATTTTTTTCGACTGATAAATCTCCTAAATTTAAGCTTCTATTTTTTTTATCGGTAATTGCAGATCCGGTAAATTTACTGGTGGTGGGTTATTTTCAGCGAAGATTTAGGAAAAAAAAATAAGAAAATATGAAAAATTATGGTTATAACCAAAATATCGATTAAACTCATTCCAAATCTTAAATAAATATTTACTATTTATCTTATGACTATTTTAAGTTATAGCACATAAGTTAAAATAGAACTTAGATTTTCAAATCTTATTATTTTTTTTTTCTTCTAAATCTATGCGATATGAATTCCCAGTGCAATATGGTTGCTCTGTTGCTACTTGAAAATGTACTAAACATGAAAGGAAATGAACATTAGAATAGCAAAAACCAATTGAAAATTGAACATGAAAAATCGAAAGAAGCAGTTATCAGTATTGAATTTCAGAAAATGGAAACTAAAACAAATATCATAATAAACTTCAAAATCATTCTAGGCTATGCAGAAAGATGTTTTCACACAGTACAAAATCAAGTATTGAATTTCAGAAAATGGAAACTAAAACAACTAAAACAAATATCATAATAAACTTCAAAATCATTCTAGGCTATGCAGAAAGATGTTTTCACACCGTACAAAATCAAAGAACTTTGTGAATACTGGGTGTGGTAATGATGCTATGGAGGAACTACTTCGGAATTTGCAGGCGAAGCTTCGTCAGAATTAGAAACCATGAGTATAGTTGTAATAAAAGTTTTGTTTATTTATTTATTTTCAAACGGGTCTCGGTAGAAGGTTTTTTTTTTTTTGATTGTTTGGATTAACCATTTTATTTTGTAACCCACAAATAAAAACTTAAATGAAAACTAAAACAAATATCATAATAAACTTCAGAATCATTCTAGGCTATGCAGAAAGATGTTTTCACACAGTACAAAATCAATGGAGGAACTACTTCAGAATTTGCCGGCGGAGCTTCCTCAGAATTAGAAACCATGAGTATAGTTGTAATAAAAGTTTTGTTTATTTATTTATTTTCAAACGGGTCTCGGTAGAAGTTTTTTTTTTTTTTTTTTTGATTGTTTGGATTAACCATTTTATTTTGTAACCCACAAATAAAAACTTAATTTTCGTCCGACGGTTATGTCTTGAGTTCTTGAGTTCAATTGTCGCCTTAATTAAAATAATTAAAAATAAATAAATTGTAATTTCCGTATTAAAAATGTCAAAATAAAGTTTTGTTGAAATTTTTGGTTTTGGTTTTGGTTTTTGGGTTAATTTCAACAATTTCCCATTATCCTAAAAAAAAAAAAAAAAAAACACAAACACGGAGGGAAAGAGATGGCTGTCCTCCTCTCATCTTCTTCTTCTTCTTCTTCACCATCGTCATCTGGCTCCATTTCTTGGCTTTCATCTGTTCCTGCAATCTCTCGTTTTCTTAGTCGTCGACCGATTAGAGTCTCGAATGTTTTCACCCACCAACGGACGATCACAGTCGACAAATCTAAGTTGAGGGTCTCCGAAGGTACCTCCGAGGATGAGCTCTCCGCTGCTGCTTCTCTACGCGTTCGCACCTTTAATCACTTCCGCCCCGATTCCTATGCCATCGACGTGAGTCATCCAATTCATTGAAATCTCTTGGAACCTCCATGTGAGTTCTGGGTCTAAGAGTTTAATCTATGAACTTTTGCTACTGATTTCATTTTTAAGTTTTAAGCTTATCGGGAGTCAATTTATTCAAGTCTTTGACTGGAGACCAAATTCTCAATTTGGTATTTTATCTTACAGTATCATTATCCACAACTTTAATAATCAAACTATTTGTTATTTCTAGATGTGTTCTTGAAAATCGGAACTAAGACAAGTTTCTTCATGTCTCAAATTTGGTATTTTACTTACCATAACTTGGTAAATTCACGAATTTCAAATGCCGTTCACTTTGAGAATATCATTGAGTGCACAATTGGATACTTTTATCAGTTGTGGATCCAATTATGTTGAGTATATCGATGAATGGACTTGAATGGAGAAAGCACTCGTGGATTCTTGAGATAGAAGGGAATTGCAGATAAAAAAAACGATAAAGATGGAAAGATGAAGAGTGAGGCCTTTCTAAGCTTCAATTTCTAATCCCTCGTGATTAAGACTTTACTTTTAACGTATTATTTCTTTTCTTGTTCTCTGTATGTTGTACTGATGCCGTTTTTTTTTCTTTCAAGTTCTATTAGGATCATAAGAGGTACTTGGCAGAGCATGAATATGAAGCAATTAAAGAACGTATTGCTGGAAAAAGGGTTAGCTTTAAAAGAGTATCTTGCATAAATGCTACTCTTCCATTAGCCGAAATATCGACCCTAGATGATGATTTATGTTCAACATGTAAGGTCCGTTTATTTCTTTATTGTTCCAATATGAATAGTATGTTATGTACTCCATTCCTAGATTACTTTAGGAATCTCAAACCTTGATGTTTCAATCAGTTCAGTTTGTTATGATATTTGAAGGATCAGAAATTAGATAAAATCATATTTGAACCTTGATATGTTTCATTCAGTTCAGTTGGTTATGATATTCTTAAGTTTTTATATATGAAAAATGATGTTGAGAAGTATGAGATAATAAAAAATTGAAGAGGTTGTTTAAAGGAATAGACTTTATTTCAGAAAATTAAAGAAATTAGGTCTTTTCTCGTTTGAAATGAAAAAGAGAAAGCTAACTGATATTGGAGGAAAAGCTTGGAGGAAAAGCAAGACACGCATATTAATGATGCTGCCTCGGCTCACACGAGGTGAGTTGCCTCTGTGGTGCTAGGCATGTTGAGATAATGTCTGTGTTGGCAACAATGTTTCTTGATAGTGTTATGCATACCAAAGTTATGAAAAAAAATCTTATTCCTAAAGGAAAGATGTGAGTTTACTAAAAGCATATTCAGAAGATGGGAAAGGAATTAGACAAATTGAAACAAAACATATTGGCTATTTTTTCCTCTTTATGTTAAATGCAGGATCTTCTAATGCAAAAAAGTTAGAATGTTGACTGTAATGCTCTGGCCATGTTGCTGCGTTTGATTTTGAGTTGATTGAAGCTGATTATGCAACCTTCTATGTCTCCTCTCTGAGCTTAGACTTTTATCAGTTTTACAAGTTTTACTTTGTTCCGATCTACACTATTTTATTTATTTATTTTATTATCATTTTCTCGTTTAGTTTTCGGATGATGGAGAAGACCGAGTTGTTGTTGGGTCACTTGACCTTAATCAATGTATAAGGCTTCCAGATGAAATAGCGGGAATGAAACCTGAGGTAAATGATCAATTTCTTAATTTTTTTAGTTTTTTAAATTATGTTTCACTCTTTTAATAATTGATCATGAACATGTCTCATTATGATCCATGAAAATCAGAGTCACCCCTTGGTCCAATTTCTGTTTAACCTGAAAAATATGGTTTCAAAATATCGGCTATCGATTTGTTAACCAAGAACCAGAATTTATGAGCTCTTGATTTTTTTTAATCAGAATTTGCTAGCCTCCTCGTGTTTTCTGTTATTCAGATCATTGGACAGTATGGTACTATTTTTTATTATTATTGTTTTATAAATATAATAGTAACTAGAGAGGAACTTCAGGCTTGTCGGGATTTACACTTGGTCATACTATTTTGCTGGTTATTATGTAACTAAGCCACTGTATGTGTTATTATTCTTAAATATTGTTATTGAAAGACCAGGTTGGTTAGTCTGAATCTTTTATTTAAGGGAGAGCTGCATATGTGTGAATAGCAGAGTAGGCCTTGAAGTTGAACAAAGCCTTTCCAGTCTCTATTTTATTCTACTAGCTAACTAACAGGGATTCCTTTTTTTTTCTTCTTTTTTTTTTGGGTGTAACTGTGGTTGGTTTCTTCCACTCCTTTTGTAGTCCTTCATTCATTTGAGAGTTGTTTCTTACCCTTTCTTTTAAAGAAAACACATGCGGGCAGGCACACCTATTTGTTTGCAATTGCACATCTTTCTGTTTCATCTGTTGCTTTGTCAAATCTGCAATGACAAGTGAGGTTTATCTCCAAAAGTATATCCTAGTTTCAATATTTTACTGGAAACGTTCCTGACACAAACTCTATAATGCATAACATCGTTTCCAAATACTAACATGAACTGTATGTTTCAATTTATCTGAGCCTTGTATTAACCAATTTCTGATTCTGGGGGTCATGTGTTGATTCTTTTATGATTAAGGATATCTAAAATATTTTTCCAACAGGGAATTGGGGCCGATTTCGCAAGGGCATACCTGAGTAATGTATGTGTTGCCAAGGAACTGCACAGAAATGGGTTGGCTTATGCACTTGTTGCAAAGGCAAAGACAATTGCAGAAGATTGGGGTAACCGTTTTGAGACACTTATGTTTAGCCAGTTTCATTCATGTCAAATATGGTCATGATCTTGATGAATTATTAGCATCTCCATTTTTATGGCTTCTGTTTTAGAATGTTGTGTTAGTGTTTATGGTGCAACTTTACCGGTAAGAACTACATTGATAATTTGTGCTACAATGTTTTAATGTTTTAGGTATCAGTGATCTATATGTCCACGTAGCTTTCGACAACGAACCTGCAAAGAATCTTTACTTGAAGACTGGTTTTGTCTATGAAAGCGACGAACCCGCTTGGCAAGCCAGGTTTCTAGATCGACCTCGCAGGATTCTCCTGTGGACTGCTCTCTCAGAACTTCTCTGAGTCTGATATTGCATTGCACTGAATTGAGTTTCGTTTTTTTCTGTTTTTAATTTACTAAAATTCTATTCATTGTAAAATTATGTGAATATGTTGTCCATCTCCATAATTTATAATATAGCATGCAAAAATTGAATTGATGTCTCTCTATGTTGGGTTGCCATCTCTCTCTTTAAAACCCCTCTTGCAAGCTTATTTTCCTGATTTGAAAGCAAAGCCACCAGCAAATTCGATTGTCTTTCTCATAGAAGAAAGAAGAGCATCTATTGAAAAGTAATCTTCATTGAAACAGATGGAAGTTGCTGAGAATTGAGATTACAGTCATTGGTTGGTCAAGACATATAAAACCACCGAAGATTGAAGATCACGGTCCACCTTGAAGTGAGCATGGAAGAACCTTTTATCCTGCATTAGACACAACACAAGTAAAGAATCCAACTAGGAACCATGATGATTAATGATAGGAAATACAATAGAACACATCAAACCTCCTTAAAAGAATGCGATATTAGAAAGTCCTCGAGTAGTCTCTCTTCTGAATCAAACAATACAATGTGACTAGGGACAGTCCAATTTTTTGCAAATTCTGTTGCAAATTCAAGTGGGTTCGCCAAGAAACGGTCTGCCTCTCCCGGGATTCCTTTCTCTTCGCTGCAAGATCAAGATACATGGACACATTTTAAGCATCGTAAATGATCAACTAATTGGAAGTACAAGGCAAAGAGCACTGTAACTTGTCAAGCTTTACACACCTTGGTGTGCAGTCTAGAAACCGCATGGGTAAGTTTTTGTGCATAGTGGAATAGTAAGGCGTCGAATGGCAGGGCATCAGAAAAAGGATGCTTTTGACTCTTTCAGTCGCAGCTTCTCTAGCCAGATGATTCATTACATCCTCTGTTCCTCTCTGCACAGAATGTCTTCTGGTTAGATAATAGAGCAGAAGAAACAAAAAAGCTAGCCAATATCGATACCTGATGAACCAAACTCATGTATAATCCCATTGGGATATTTGTAGCTAGCAAAAATATTATGGCCAACTTCATTTTCATAGGGCGTTTCGTGTGAACGTCTCGCGATTTTTCCCTTTTACCCTTTGGAGAAGCGGGATATCTAAGGGCAGCTAATGAATAGCCAGAGAACATCAATGCTATTGGAAGAATGGGCAGGACAAACCTGTAAGTGTAACAAAGTAAAAAAAACAAACACATACTTCAAACTTCAAACCAATGCCAAATTGATTTAGGTTGGGAGTTTTCAATAGTGTGAAACAAACTTCCATTGAAAATATACCTGAATTCTTTATGACCAAGTAGACTGTGAATTCCCAGAACCCAGATGATAAGACCTGTGAGTTTCCATTTTCTTGAGGTGATAATGCCAGAAATGGAAAATGGAATGAAACTGAAGAGCATAGCAGAAAAGCCCTGGGTGAAGTACCAGTGCCATTTATGAGTTCCATAAAAATCTCCACCAGAGGAAAGAACATTGAACTTCAGAAAATTTACAGGGACTAAGATCCAGGAGCCATACATTAATCTATCCAACATAAATGTAATCCCAAGCACTAATGACCTGATATAACAAATTAGAGGGATAATGAGAGATGTAGATACTCAGAAATCTTAAGAGAGTTCAAGTAAACAAGTGCAAGAATCTCATAAATATTACACACAGGGCAATGCAAATTATTTTACCCGAAACGGGAAACGATAAAAATCTGCATCCGCCATTTGTTTCAACATCATTCATATTGTTCATATCCTAACTTGGCCACCTTACCTACACATTCATTGGTTTTTATTTTTCGTCCTTGATTAGTTACATCAATTTTCCCCATTAGCTAAAGCAGTACTCAATTCTATAGATGTGATTTGAATGATTAACCAACAGCTGATTAAAATTTTGTTCTAAAACTACCAATGATAAACCTGTCATCTTGGTTTTTACATCACCAACTTTTAAAATGAAGTTCAAAGAAAACTATCACAAAGGCAGGGGAAAACGTCAAACTTATACAAGAACCAAGAACCAAGAACAAGAAGTTAGTACATACCCAATAGGAGCAGCCTCTAAGAAAACAAATCTTAGTCGATCATGTGCTGAAAACAGCTCAAGCAGACCAACATACAGCCAAGTAATCGCACTTGTAGGGCGAACAGCACACGATAACGCTGCCATAAACAAAGCCAACTTCCTTGAAACCTTGGAAAATTTGGTGGGAGCAACTCTTATACAAGGCCAATAATACAAGCTGACAAGTGTAAGAACGGTCTCTAAGCTGTTCGATAGAGTTCGGTTGAAGCAGAAGAACATAAACCAGTTTGTAAGTTGGGAAAACAGCTGAAGTAGAGTTAAGTATATTATGTCTAAATATAATTACGATCTATTTCTCTTTTTTTCATTCAAAACATATGGTTGGATGAGAGTTGTAATATACTGAAGATTTAATAAATATATGGCAATCACCAACAGAAGGATACAGCCCATTTTGCAACATAATCACCAAAGAAGGCAGTGGAGAGTTTGTACATGTACAAATCACCAACTGCAGAGAATATGGATTGCAACAGCCTTGGAGCTTTTATCTATAAAGCATGGTCAAGAGCATAATTTCACAATAGGAAATCAAACAGCCATTTGGTTTCAAAAACTAAGTAGCTTTCAAAAACTTGTTTTTGTTTTTGGGATTTAGCTAAGATTTCTAGTGTTTACTTAACAAAGATGAAAGCATTGTAGAAAATCGAGAAAACAAGCACAATTTTCAAAAACCAAATGGATAGTTTATACATAGTTGAACATTTTACCATGAACAATGGAATATCAAGGCCGAGTAAAGCAAGAACTTTGTAAAGAAAAGCAAACAACAAAGGATGCAAGTAGCTACGAATTCCCCTCTTCCACTCCCATGTCAGATGACCATACCTGCAAAATGGAAACCCATCATTGAATTAGCTAATTCATCAAGAAATAACAGCCCAGAAATCAGGAAAACTAGAAGATTAATAGCACGAAGAGAAACGTTGGTTGTTACCCAAAGGTGATGTTGTGGGCAACTTCAAGGGCTTGCCAGTGTTCATCTGGGTTGAAATAAGTCTGCAATAAAAGCGCATTTGCAAATCGAAATGCCAAGCAGAACACAAACACATTGTTCGATTTTTGAGATTTGGGTTTCTCCGATCGAAGAAATTCTGGTGAGTCGTCTTCGATTCTGTCTGATACTGAAGATCTGGGCCTCTTCTGAACCATTATCCTATCCGAGATGCAATCCGGTCTTCTATGTCGCCGGAGTGATTCTCTTCTTTATCTTCTTCAAAAAAATTTACTTTACAGATGAACTGAACATTTTGTCCAGGAAAATTCGATTAGAAATGACAATGTTGGAAAATTTCCTTTTAATTTTTCATTTTTTTTTAATTAAATAGATAAAGAATAGCTGATTCGAAAGAGAAACAACTCAAGAGAATCATTCCAGTTCTTTGTACAATTCCCAATTTGAAATTCTCCATTTATTAAATAAACAAAGTGAAATTCTCTTGAAGTCCATATACATTTTTTTTCTTTATTGATCATTAGTTCGTGCAGTGCTAAAGAACAAGAAATGTGTAGCATGGATTTGAGAGATGGTTTGAATTGGAACGCTGTCTTTGGAATAATGAGTTTCTATATATATAAATATAAATGGAAATTCAAATGAGGGTGAAGATTCAAATATAACCATCTTGATGATAAGTTGAACTAAATTTAGGTTGATTCAACATGAACAAAATTTAGATTGATTCGCAGCATGACTCAGACATAATGTATGAATTACGAGCAACCCATCTCAAATTGGAATCTTGATTGTATTTTCATGACTTTTTTTTTTTTTTTTTTGGTAGGATCAAACTCGTGACCTTTTGGGCACTAGTCTATGTAATATGTTGGTTGAACTATGCACATGTTGACTTTTAAATACACCATCTTTAGATGGTGTAGAATATAATATTGTACATTGCCTCGTGAAAATGTCGTCTCTACACGAAATAGATAAATATCATTGATACTTAAATTATTTGTTGGTGTAGTGTCCCATGTAATTTATTTTTCTCTCTTTTTCGTTTGTCACTTTATTAGGGAATTATCCATGTTAGTAACTTAGTTGGTATTTAGTTAGTATTTAGTTAATATTCCTATATGTTTTTGGGAGATTAGGGTTGTATAAATACCTATCTTTTGAATGAGAATTTAAGTGAAAAACAAAGTTTATCAAAGAAAATCAATGTATTTTAGTAACTAATTTCCCAACATGGATAATTCCCTAATACACTTCTTTCTATTAATTTAGTTATTAATAGTATATCAAATGTGAAGAAAATAAATTGTAACGAAGGTTTAGAACTGTGATGAAGGTTTAGAGAATTGCACTAAGTAGCAAAATAAATTAGGGTATAACAGTTGTGACTGATACACTAAAAATAATAATGTATATCAGCTGATACACAAAAAATAAGTCGTTACTGATATACTAAATATATGGTATATCAGTATATCAATTGTCTGATACACAAAATATGAAGTATACTAGTAATTAACTAATTGTATAACTGACTTTGTTTCGATTTAGAGTAGTTTTAGTTTAATTAATTCGATTTCACTGGTTTGAATTAGGTTGATGTTAAATGCGTTCTATTTATGAATGTTTTATTTGATTTTGATGGCGTATCACTTGCAATTGGTGATATACGCAACTGATATACAATATACATTATATATGGTGTATCAGTGACAAAATATATCAAATATGAGAATCAGTTCAACATATATATTTAAATATTTTGCTATATATGCAAAATTAAAAAATAATTTTACTGTAAATACAATAAATATTATATATATATATATATATATTCTTGTAATGGTACTTAATCTAAATTCAACATTTCTCTATATTACTCCACTCTAAAAATAATAATAATTATAATTGGTTGATAGCACTTTAGACATGAAGAAAATTATTTGTGATTAACCCAAGATATATGGACAATAAAAATGGTTAAAAGGAGATATTTTATACACGGATCTATATTAAAAAGGAAAATGACCATATAATATTAGATGAAAATATGTACTAATTTACACAATATAATTAAATTACAAATATTGAATTTATGAAAACATAGCATAGTGCATGAAGCAACACCATAACATCAAAACAAAAAAGTTCATAACCTTGTAAAAGAATGAGCTGAAATAATAAGCATTTGATTTATGGCGGTTGCCCATAGGTTATACTTCAGATAATCGTTCACCATATCTAGTTTGAATGTGCCCTTATTTGTTGTCAAAACAATGAGATAACAAGTATGAATCTCCTCGTCGTCATTATTGTCGTCATCTTCAGTTTCATCTTTGTATAACTCAATATACATATCTAACACAACACCTGCATACATAAATTAATTACTTAAGCTAATAGATTCAAAGCCTCCATAATTAATTAAGTTCAAATGGTATTCATATCATGGAAGGTGGAACAAATAGTATTTGAAGTGAAGATGACTTACATTCTTGTTTGGCCTTCAACAAGTTAAGTTTTTTGACCTTCAAAATTACCTGCAAATCATTTACAAAAATACAAAATGTCTTTACTCTATAATCATTATTCAAACTCGTTTGATAATCATTTGATGCTTTTGGTTTTTAATTTTTTAAAATTGTGCAAAATAGTTATCAAAGAGACGTCGATGAAATTTATGTTGAAAGAAAGAGTATTGTAATTTAGAATCAAACCTTAGTATCACTCTTTTGGATGATAGAGATGGATCTCTTCTTGTACTTCCCTAAGAAGAAAACAAAAAGTATATAGTTAGTTAAAGCAAATAGGGATATTTGGGACACTAACGTGAAGTTTGGTAGACTGAGTTACTAGGTTTGACACACTCACTATTATAACTTACAAACAATAAAATAAAAATAATGATTTCAATAATATTTATTATTCACAACTATAACCACCAACTATAATAAATCATTTAGCGTCTCAAACAACCCATAAAGATTTCAATAGTACTTACTTGAAAATCTTAATTCTTACCATTTGGTAACTCAACTTTGAGAAGAACACCTTTGGCGAGGGTGGATCTTGATTTTTCAAGATTGAAATCAATCTCAATCTCATGGTTGTCTTCTATAGGCAGCACGGATGCAACTCCGCTTAATTTGTTTTTATATTCAGATCTAGCTTTAAGTGTGGCCGCTCCTTTCAAAGCTACAAAATGAAAATTCTATGAATATTGGTCAAAGTAAAAGTGAGTATAGCTGACCAATAATTGATATATACTTCTTTCTTTTAGGACGATTCGACTGGGTGGGTTAGTTCAAAAATGAAAAATAATAGAATATTTACATGTAGTTGCAGCAGCTGTAAGCGTGAGAATATCAGTGGCGGTGGTACTGCTCATGGCTGACCCAATGACAGTGGTAAGCTGTTCCCTTTTGGCGCCCATTGCTTGGGCCACTTGGGCGCACTGTGCGGCAACTAAAGCGGCTGCAGAAGCCAGAGCAGCCTCCTTATTAGCGCAGCCTGAATTGTCATGTTTTGATCTTGAGGTGGTGTCGGCTGCTGCAATCGCCGCAAGTGCAGCTGCTACACCAGCTACAGATATAGCTGCATGAATTTTAGCCTTCTCAAGCCTGTCTTCGTCTTTTCTGCTCTGTCTTATCTCCTTCAACCATTTCTTTATCGAGAAGTTCTTGAATGGCACGATTTTCCATTGAAACTGCAACTACACACAGTCAATCCAATTGCTAGCAAAACCTCAATTCTATAGTTTGCTTTAGATGAATTATGAGTTTATTGTATGTTCAAAAGTTTTTCATTTTGTGTCGAATAATTGACAGGCCCATGAATGTTTGGGGGTCGAGTTGTTTTGGTCCTTTTTCATAACATGGCTGCTTTTTGTCCATATCATAATTTCTCCAAATCCCACACACATGACAAAATTGGCTGTTTTTTAATAATATTGTTTTTTTTTTTTTAACTTTTTATAAAAATATGATAGGTTTGAAACTATTTTTAAAAATATTGTTGTTTTAAATAGAGATCGTTTTTTCAAAAGACGACCTTAAACAACCAGTTTTGTCGTGTGTGGGGTTTGGAAAAATTATGATAAATAATATTGATGTGAACATTAATTAATAAATTATGATATGGACAAAAAGCAGCCATGTTATCAGAAAGGACCAAAACAACTCGACCCCAAAGATTCATGCAAGGTCGTCTTTTGAAAAGACGATCTTGCTCTACGTGGATGAAGGTCGTCTTTTGAAAAGACGATCTTCTAGAGAGAGCTTCAATTTGATACCTGGTTTCACTATTTTTGAAGTTGTGGATCTAAAGAGATAAAGATCGAAGTTGAACTATAGTTCTACAAAATTTCAGAACTGAAGATTCTTTTGAGGAGTGCATTAAAAAAATTGATATTTTTTTACCTAGATATTCAAAAACTTCGAAAAGGGTACCAAAACTAACACAAAGAGCTTCAATTTGATACCTAGTTTCAATATTTTTGGAGTTGTGTATCAAAAGATATATATCGTCAAAGTTATGAAAACTTCACTAAACTCAAAACTGAAGATATGATTGAAAACTTCAAAACTGTAGCTAAACTTCGACGATCTGTATCTTTTAATACACAACTCTACAAATAGTGAAACCAGATATAAAATTGAAGCTCTTTGGGTTAGATTTTCAACCGTACCTTTTTCGAAATTTTTGAATATCTGGTTAAAGAGATATCAATTTTTTAATAAAAGAAACGTATCTGTCGATGAAGGTCGCCTTTTCCTCCCTGTGGAGCGAGACCGTCTTTTCAAAAGACGACCTTCACACGTGGAGCAAGCTCGTCTTCTCAAGAAACGATCTTTGCTCGCGTGTAGAGGTCGTCTTTTCCATTTAAAACAACAATATTCTTAAAAATAGTTTCAAACCTACATTATTTTTATAATTTTTTTTTTAAAAAATACAATATTATTAAAAAACACGACTAAAACTTACCCATTTCTTTCGGAAATAACTACTGTAGTTCAACTCGGGATGCATTGCTTGTTGCATCCATATAAACGACTGAAACAAAAGGATAATTGTGAATCATAGTGTGTAACTATTAATAAATTAGCATTAATTAGAAGTATTACGTTAACAATAATTATTAGTTTACCTTCATATCATTTGATTTCCACGGTGGTATGGACTTCACATGATCTTCAGCTTCCATCTTTACAATTTTCTCCACTTTCTGAATCTATTAAACAATCAATCATCCCATTAATTTATATCTTCCTCTAACAAAATTATATGGGCAAGTATAAATAGTGTTTGTAAGCTTAATTTGAAACGACCAAATGATTATCGAACCGAGCACTCACCGGAAAAGGATCTGAACTGAGGGAGTCTATGAGAAGAAGAGATTTATTGTGAGGTTGCAGCTCAGGATTTAGAGTTTGAACTGCAAAATTGCACCATGCTTGTGAAAGCACGTCCATTGTCTCTGGATGTGCAGCTGAAGGAGTTGTTAAATTCCATTTGCCTTCCATTAATTCAAAAACCAACTGATCAATAATTAGCTGAGGAGACTTGAGAGAGAGCAAGTTTACTTATTAGCTTCTACGAGGGCAGCTTCAAATATTTATAAACATATATTATTCACTCCTACCCGAACACCCATCATCAATTTCTCTCTCTTATTAATCTCACACAATAAATAAAAATATCCGGATTTTTTTTTTTTTTTGTACGGAAAACATTTTCATGAGGCTATCTCATCTTATTAGAGAGTGAAGTCCGTTCATCTTTCTGATGTCTTCAAGATGGTGGCCTCCTCAATATGGTTCAAGATAGTGGCCTCTATGTATGGTTCAAAAGATGGTGGTCTCCTCAAGATGGTTCAAGATAGTGGCCTCTATGTATGTTATATTGTGAGTGAAGTCCGCGTTCATCTTTCATCTTTCTGATGTCCTCAAGGATGGTGGCTTCCTTGGGTTCTGGGTTCACCATCTTGGGTTGGATTCTATTTTTGGACCGAATACCCAATTGAGTTTTGTGGGCTCTGATACCATATTAGAGATCATGGGGTTCATCCTAAAACCAAATAGGAGGAGTAGCCCATGTATCTTATATTGTGAGTGAGGTTCATTCATATTTCCGATGTGGGATACTCAACACATATCCCTCGTTCGTGTTCAACAAAGGGTACGAATGACTTTTCACAAAAGAACTTGCTGATCACGAGAAAAGATAAAAAAATATGGGATATTTGCATAAATGACCCTCCTCTCGAGAGTCTTATTGATTTTTGACCTCTTTCGAAAATACATGTTTTTTCCCTCTTTGTTGACATCATCAACACTACATTGAACACAACTATAAGAGAAAAGTATGTAGTACCCTTCGATGAGTACGATGACACTATAGTCGTCTCCTTTGTGATCGTGCTTAGCGAAAGATACGAATGACTTTTCACAGAGGTGGCTCGTTAATCATGAGAGGAGGTAAAAAAAACATGCATTTTAAAAAACTTGGTTATTTGGCATTAAGACCTTGAGGGAGTTATCTGTGCAAAACCCTAAAAAAATGTGTTTTAAATCCTTGAGTTAAATTTCATTAAGATCTTTTGAAGTCGGTCATCCGTACAAAACTCCCAACAAATATCCTACCACGTAAAGTAATTAATAAAAAGGAAAAATAAAAATCTAACAATTATATCTTGAATAATGAAACCCCAAGTGAAGGAAGGTGTGTGGGTGGGGGTAAATAAAGGGCAATGAAAAGTGACATTAAAAAAGTTACTATTAGAAAGATGAGGAGATTTGACAGATGGAAAGGGTGTGTTTGGACATATATTATACTATTATAATGTTCCCAACAACCAAGAGGGCCTATTTATTTTTATTTTAAATTTCCAAAATATATATAACACATGCCAACCACTAAAGAAGCATATATGCAAAGGGTCTTGTGGGATAAAACCATATAATAAAAATTAATACCAATGGCCCTTCTCTTTAAATGTAAACCATAAGCTCTAGCTAAGCATCAAAATATTAAAGCTGATGCAATGGTAGAGCTGTCCAAGGGCCACCACTTAACAACTCTCTCTAGCTACCCCTTACAGTCAACCAATAAATATATATATATATATATATATATATATATATATATATATATATAAATAAAGCATAATTAATAACCAAAGCATGCTTCTAGGGACAGCATATATCTTGATAAAAAGGAAAGGCAGACATGTATGATTGATGTGAGCAATTTTTTTTTTTTTTTTTCCTTTTCAAAAAGGTGACATTAAAACATAAGTATAGTTACTACATACTAATTTCCTTCATTAGTTTATAATTTATCAAGTTATAGCTTTTTAAATTGGAAGGAATAATTATGAAGAGGCTTTCTGAGTAGCTTTTTATGGGATTATTTCTTTATTAATTAATTTTCTTTTAAGGTGTTCATTTCGTTAAGCTTTTTGCTGTTGATGTACTTAATGGACTTTTATGGAGGGAGATTTAATTTGGTTAAAGGTGTTTAAATCATCATTATGCTCATGTGACCAAAAAACTCTCATGCTTTGGTGTAGCTCATTATGTTAAAAGTCTCTTTTAATTTATTTAAGGCTGTGTGATTTAAGGAACATGAACCTCAATCATTATGGTATGTATCATTAATTGATACAATGGCAGTCAATTTGTAAGTTAGAAGTAACTAAAATTAAGGCTTTCTGAGTAAAAAGTTATTATCAACCAATTTCAATGGTCGATAAATCTGTCATATTCTCTAACTATATTTTAAAAATTCTAAATTTATTTTTAAATGTTTTTTTTTCTTAATGTTATATGAATAAAATTAAAATTGGTTCAATTTTTATTAAATTTTTTCAAATAATTAAGATTAAATAAAATTACTTGCAATTTTAGTCATATAAAATTAAAAAAAAAAAATCATTTTATAATAAATTTAGATATTAAACATCGATCTAAATATAATTGAAATAATATGTACATTTTGGTAACTATAGCTAAATGGTTCGTAGCAATTTAATATTAATTTACCCAACACTTCAACCTACTTTTGAAGTTTAAATGTGTCATTTACCAAACACTAATTTACTTCTCATTACACTTTATTTTCTAAAAGAAAACAATATCAAATAAAGTCTAAATGTGAGAGATAATTTAACAACTATTAATTATAATTATAATATCGTCCTAATTCAATTTAATTGATATTACTCATTCTTTTTAGGTTGAAGATTTAGATCTCCATACCTCATCTTTGTTCTATTAATTTTTTTATATATAATTTATATAAAACAAAAACTTAATTTAATCAACCATATTAGAAGAAGAAGAAGAATAATAATGATTTACTTAATTATATATAATATTGAATGATTTACTTAATTTATATATAATATTGATTGTTTTTGCAATTAAAATTTACTTTTTAACTACTTATATTCATTTCCTAGAAACTTGAAAGAATCTGTTCTGGTCTTGTACAGTTTTTTTTTGTCACGTGAACATATATACATTCACTATTTCTTTATTAACTTTTCTTCAATTTTTAAAAATTAGAAGCTAATTTATGTGGTGCTCTAAAGTTTAAAACCATACAAAATAGTATAGTCTGCTCCCAATAATAGAGACATTTCCACATTTTTTTGGTTCTATTCAATTTCAGCATTTATATGAAGTGATATCATATCATAGTGTTGTTTATTTATTATGAATTTTATATTGGGAAAGAATGTCTAAGAGTGATATGATTGAGAAAGTAAAAAAAAAAAAAAAAAAAAAAAAAAATTAATCATCAGTATAATAATTAATAATAATGCATACATTTTTTTTTCTTTATTTTTAAGTTCTATATGAATCGTAGAAATTCGAACTTTTAATATTTTGATCGAGTGTTTTATGTCTTAACTAGTCGAGCTATACTCAAATTTGTAAATAATACTTAACTCAATTAATTGTTATTAAAATAAATAAAAATAAGTATAGTATCGCCAGCATAAACATAACTTTATTTTAGAAAAAAAAAACATAAACATAACTCAATATGTCATAGACCAAAAGGTTAGAGGTTCAAATCTCTCAAAATAAAATAATAAATATAGCATTTTAAAAAATATAATATTTTTTTTTTAAAGAAAAAATATAATATTTATAATTATATTTTCTAAATATTATGTTTATAGATAGACATATTAATAAGTATATTAGAAAAAGAAATGAAAATCCCTCCCATATTTGACATATATATATATATATATATATAAAAGTTTAAAAATTACAAGTGAAAAATACAACAATTAACCTTGATTGAAATGAGAATAATTAGATAGAAAAACAAGTACTAAATAACAGTCCTACAAAAAAGAGGATGTCATAATAAGTTAAATATAACTCAACTGACACAAAATATATGCATCAACCAATAAGTCATACTTTTGAATCTCTCACTCCACCCATGGTTGAATTAAAAAAAATTCAAGTATACAATGCTTATTATTATAATTGTTGTTGTTTTTTGTTTTTAAGTTGAGGTAGGAGATCCAAACCTCTTAAATTACCTTTTGGTAGAGTGGAGATTGTATAATCACCCTTTGAGTTAATAATTAGAGTCTTATCTACTAAAAACATGTCCTTAATAATGAAATTTTAAAATAATAACTTTAAAAATAATGAAAATGAGGCCAAATGTTCCCAAATAATACCACTTATCTCCAATTAAAAAATTATTATGGCTATATTTTTTTAATACTAATTATTTAATGTATTTTTCAGTATATACTCCTTATCTTAAATATTATTTTAATAAGTAATGTTAGTACCTATTAACCTAAATTACTAAAAAAAGATTTGAAATGTTGTCAAACCAAGTTATTATCATTAAAGGAGATGAAGGGCGCTAAAGATTAAAAAAATTCTTTTGTAAGTGATTGAATTTTTGAAATTGAGAAGTTCTGAAAAACGAAATTATGATATTTGTTCCCACCTATCTCTTATTAAATAATTTTTTTTGTGGAGGTGATTAGACTTTTGAACGGATAAATACCAGTAGAGTATTTTAGTTTCAAAACATTATAAAAAATATACTATATATATGTATATATGTATAGAAGTTAGTTATTTTTTATTATTTATTTTGAGTTAGCTATATTTAAAGTTTCACTATTTAATTCTAGTTATTCTCGAACTTGTTATAAATGTTTTTTTGAAAACGACCAATTAGATATAAGAAAATTGTTGTGTATAGCTAGTTTAAAATAGTTAAAAGAAGTCCATGAATGAATGGAAGATATGTTAGACATATAAGCCCATTTCGTAGAAAATCATTGGGCTATGAGGGCTTTGTAAATGACCCATTATATGATGACTGGTCCATCTTGTTACTTGTTCCTTTTCGACAAAAAAGTGGGATATGTAGCTTTCATTTACTTATCAAAAATTTAAATCAGATCTATGAATTTTTTAAAGGCAATACCAATTTTCTTTAATAGAATAAGAAGTGTCATTTTTATTTTGGAGTAAAAAGTATCCGCAGAGCAAATAGTATTTCTGTTTGCAAATTTGTTACTCTACCTATCTACAATTGTTATGGATAAAATTTTAATGTCTTAACACAAATATTCATTCAAAAATAAAGCTCAGTCCACGAAAAAGATCGAGCAAACAAAGATTAGCGCCAACTCTAAAGGGTCGGCGCAAGAAGAAGAGGAACCGACCCCTCGAGTCGGCTCAGCCGAACATGAAGACCAACTGGAGATAACGCCCCCCGAGAATTACACCTCCTTTAGAACTCTCTAGAGGTTAGGGTCGTCATGAATGTCCATGTTAATGACCCCTTAAACAACTATCTAAGTATCTCTATATAAAGATGATATCTTTAAGCTCAAGGGATAAAACACTTTCTATATTCAACTTCGTTTCTATTTTTTTTTATTATTTATTATTTTTTTTATTTTTACAACAGGTGGGGTGAAGGAATCTAAGTTAGACCTCTTGATCACTAGTCATACATCATGTTCTTGTTGGCCTATTTGAGTGTCAGAATCGGTATGAAAAGACCCCATCAACCCTAGTTCATTCTCTTTCTTTTTAGGTACCTCCAAATTCAAGCTGGTTCCACAAATTTTATAAAATTTACCTACCACAGTTTGGTAACATCATTAATTACTCCTACCTCTTGTTTATCTCTACTTCTATGATTGGAAATGCTTATTTAAATTAATCATATTTTCTAAGGTAATATATTTTATTTTGTCCCGCTTTATTTTTCAATTTATCTTGAACATTAATAAAAATTGAAATGCAAAAGCTAATCACCTTTATTCATATGCTTTATTTATTTATGAAAATAATTAGCTTTTGGCAAAAACATATAATAAAGTTTTATTTTTTTAAAGATATTCATTTTTAATTATTTAATATGTTTGTATCTGTATTTATATATGTTTTATATTTTTTAATTTCTTCAGATTAGGGGTACGGTTCAGACAAATATTCCAAAAAAAAATATAGTTTGAAATCAATTTTGACTGATCAGATTTTTTTTTTTTGTTTTTGGCTTCTCAAATTTTATTTTAAACTTATAATTTCATCAAACTGCATATTATTATTTTTTTTTCTAAGTGTGACTATTTTTACTTTAAAATTGAATAAAGCAATTTTTATCCTCTTATAGACTTTCAATTGAAAATTTGTCAATTGAAAATATTCTAAGTGCATTTATGATCTTTGAATGGAGAAAAATAATAAACCTGAATTTTTGTTGAAATTTGTAAGTTTTGAAAAAATTATTTAATCTCGATCTT
The DNA here is from genome assembly GCA_028017165.1 of Herpetospermum pedunculosum. NCBI lineage: Eukaryota > Viridiplantae > Streptophyta > Magnoliopsida > Cucurbitales > Cucurbitaceae > Herpetospermum > Herpetospermum pedunculosum. The sequence continues at coordinate 4,947,703 of CM051530.1, forward strand.
ATGTATTAATCCAACTTAGCTTTGTACCTTGATTTTTATTGAAATTAGATTTGTAATTTAGGTTTTGTTAAAATTATTGGCTGAATTTAGTGAAAATTGAAGTACAAATTGCAATAGATGTTTAAGTTTAAAGTTAAATTCCATAAAGTTAAAAAAATATGGCGACAATTAACTTATCCAAGATAATTTTTTTTTTTTTTTTTTTTTTTTTTTTTTTTTTTTTTTTTTTTTGTCATCTTTTCATTTATCTAGGGAGTAACATCTTTTTATTTATCTAGGAAAATTCCTAGATAAATTAAAAGGAGGGAAAAAGAAAAAAAGAAAAAAAATCAAATTTTACCTTTTAAATTCTAAACCCTAAATCTTTTAATGCTAACCCACACAACAATTATAAAAATATACAAAGTTAAAATGAGTTTTTTTTTTTTTTTACAACATGTTGGATGGGGGATTGAACCTAAAATTTCATGTCATTAGACGATAGCTATGCTCTTGTTAACTTATATAATAAATACGTTAAATACCTTTAAATAAATTACTTCATAAATATAAATATATATATATATATATATATATATATATATATATATATATATATATATTTATTAAGTAATTAAACTTAAATTCTAATATAGTTTGGGTGAATTTACTTCTTTTTTTCATTTTCTTTATAAAAAAAATGATTTGACCATAAACTATTAATTATCTAACGAGACCAAGAGATCTTAGGTTTGATCCCTCACCCCCACACGTTGTAAAAAAAAATCAAACTCTAGATAATACAAGTGTTACAATTTTTACATTCGGTTTCACTTATGTTAATTCGTCCACTAATTTTAACAAAAAAAAAAAAAAAAAAAACACGATAAAATTTTCATAAACTCATTAATTTAACCACGAATTAACTTTACCAAAATTCATAATTTTTAACCAAATAAAAATAAGCTCTAATATCGTTTTCTCTACAAATTTATCAACTTTGTATCATATATATATATATATGTTTTATAATTATTAAGTTTCATACATTTGGAGGATAATAAAACATATCCAACTAAAAACTTAAAATACATAAAAATTCATAATTTCTCAAAACATTCTAAAAATCATACAAACAAAACAACATTCTCCATAAACCATAAACGTAAATTGGTTATAAATTCTTAAACGTAAATTGTTTATAAATTCTCAATTTTTTAAAAAAACATATAGAATATAATACTTCTAAACTATAACCTCACATATATATACATAGAATCATAAAATTACTGAAAATTCATAACAATTTTTGAAAATTTCATGATAATTTCTTTAAAATTATAGGTAATTATAGATATTTTTAAATTCATAATATTAAATTAAAAATTAAAAAATTTATAAAATAACCACTCACAATAAATACGTGTGAGACATAAACAACTATAATCTTTGCTTGACATGAAATATTAATTAAACCACAAAGTGAGTATATACACTTATTTAATCACCATTTTATCAGTTAAAAAAAAATCACTCCTCACTTGCCATCTAGTTATCTCTCCCTTAGTTTTTAAAATGTTTTTTTAAATTTTGAGACATTTATCTAGGCTATTTTTGAAAGGTTGTGACTGTTTTATTCTGACGACCTAGTTGATAAACCGTTCTGTACACAATTTTGAGTAGAGTCGCGAAACGTCTTAATTATTGCTAAAAAAAATACACTTTCAATTTAAAAAAAAAAAACTTTTAATTTTCTGAAAATTTTGGTTTTAAAAATTTGGCTTATGTTATTATTATTTTTTTTTTTCGGATTTGAAAAAAAATATTTTTCCATGTAATTATCTCTCTCCCTTCATTAACTTTCTTTAATTCTCATCTCAACTACCTATTTCCATCTATTATCATTCCAACCGTAACCACTACTATTTATGTCATTTTCTCCAAATTTATTCAAATTTTTCCATGTAATTATCTCCTCTCCTTTCATTTAACTCTTTTTACTTCTGGCAACAGAGTGCCTAAAGTATCGTTTAGTAACAATGAAGTCTTAGGTTCAATCTCCACTCCAACATGTTGTCAAAAAAAAAAAAAAAAACTATCTTTATTTTTCGTCTCAACCACTTATTTTGATCTATTATTATTCCAACCATAACTACATACCTAACCTCGTTCAAATCTTACCCCAGATTTTGTTGTGCTATATATATATATCACTAGAACTATAGAATCCCCATCAAAAAAATATATCATCAAAACAAAAATATAATTTTATGCGGAATTGAAAAGGGAAAATATATCCGGCCAACTCAAACTATAAATAGATTGAAGAAAAAAAAACATGAAGATAAGGTTATATGAATTACAATTACTAAATGTGACGGTCGGAGAAAAGAGAGCAAATTAATTACAGAAAAAAAGTAGGAGGGTCGAATAAATACAATAATATCAAGAGTACAATAAAATGGGATAGCTTAAATTTTTTTTTTAAAAATAAATTGCTGTTTTGGTGATAATGATAATTCAAAATAGCAGGAAGTTCAGTATTCATTTCATCAAAAGGGAAAGACAAGGCGTGGCGCTAGTAAATACAATAATATCAAAGAGTAAAATAAATCAGAGGTCCGAAAAGAACAAACAAAAAACATAGGAGAAATTGTAAAATCGCCTATATATTTTCACACATTGTACTAAGCAGAGAAATTGTAAAGAAACAAAAAAGGCAGAAAGCATTCTCTGTTAAAAATTAGTGCAACATTTTATTTTTTACTTATTTAAAATTAAGATGAGGTCAATATTCAATGTAGGGAAGTGGCATAGTTGGATGATTCTAGCATGTCTTTAGGTAGTGTCTTAGGTTTTTTAGCATTATGTCTTAGTGGGATCATGGGAGAAAATTAAGGTGAGTGGGAAAAGTAATGAGTATTAGTTTACTATTTAATTAGCTATAAAAGCTTGTAATCTTTTCAATTCAAATCATCGAATTATCAAACTCAATTGAAGTAATTCTTTCCTTCGTGCCATTTCTCTCCTGTTTCCATAATTTCGTTATCTTCGTTTTGTTACATGGTATCAGAGCTTCAAGGTTCTTTGTTTAGTGTTTGAGTTTAAATACTCGTTGAAGATGAACGGTGGAAACAGTGTTTGTGTAGACAAGCTTGCCGGTGATAATTATAGTTATTGGAAGCTATGTATGGAAGCTTTTCTACAAGGGCAAGATCTTTGGGATCTTGTTTCCGGTGATGATGCAGAAATTCCAGAAGATACTCTGGAGAATGCTGAGGCACGAAGAAAGTGGAAGGTCAAGTGTGGCAAAGCTTTATTTGCTTTGCGGACTTCCATTGGCAAAGAGTACATTGAGCATGTTCGTGATGTAAGTTGTCCAAAGAAAGTGTGGGACACAGTTGAAAGGTTGTTCACTCAAAAGAACACGACGAGGTTGCAATATTTGGAGAACGAACTTGCTGGAAGGACTCAAGGTAATTTGCCGGTTTCAGAATATTTTCTGAAAATTAAAACTTTATGTTCTGAAATTTCAGAATTAGACAAGGATGATCCTATTAGTGATGCTCGTGTGCGTCGCTATCTTATTCGTGGACTGCGAAAGGAGTTTATGCCATTTATTTCATCGATACAAGGTTGGGCAACTCAACCTTCTATCATTGAGTTGGAGAATTTGCTTTCAAATCAGGAAGCATTGATGAAACAAATGTTTAACAACTACAAGCAAACTCACTCTGAGGTGGAAGCTGTTCTTTATACAAAAGAAAAGGGAAGAGTTAATTCTTCTCCAAGGTTTTATTCAAATGACAGCAAAGATTCCAAGGTTGAAGGGCAGTCCAAGAGCAATTTAAAAGGATGTTTTAGATGCGGCAAGCCGGGACACATCAAACGTGATTGTCGGATAAAGGTGGTGTGTCAACGTTGTGGAAAATTCGGCCATATTAGACAAAATTGTCGGGTGATTCTCAAAGAAGCAGAAGCAAATGTTGTACAGGAAAGTAATAAACCTGAACAAGTTACTTGGGAACAATGCTTATCAATTGAAGTTATTGATCAACCCAATAACTTGCATGCTAATGCTTTTATAGATTATAATGAGGATTGGATTGTTGATTCTGGTTGTTCTCATCATTCAACTGGAAATGTTTCTCTTCTCTCTGATGTACGTACTCATCAAGGAAGAAGAGTCATTGCGACGGCTGATAATTCCATACATCCTGTTGTTCAAGAAGGGCAAGTTAACGTTAAGGATGGTGCATCAAATGTTGGTGATATTTTTCTTGAAGATGTTTATCATGTTCCAGGTTTAAAGAAGAATCTGGTCTCGGTCTCTCAGATTGCCGACTCTGGGAGGTATGTTTTCTTTGGTCCAGATGATGTGAAAATTATTTCTAATATTAAACAATTTGATGGTGATGTTTTGTTTACTGGAAAGAGGAAAGATTCTCTCTATGTTTTGTCTGCAACTGATGCATATGTTGAAAAGACATGTGAGAATGATAGTGCAACACCTTGGCATGCTCGGTCGGGTCATGTTGGTTATCAATTGTTGCAAAGAATTTCTATGAAGAAACTTATTGGTGGTATTCCCATCTTTAAAGAAATTCGTCGTGATGTGGTTTGTCCTGGTTCTCAATTTGGGAAATCACATCTTCTTTCTTTCCCAAATTCAAATAATAAAGCTACGGTTGCATTGCAGTTAGTTCATTCAGATTTGATGGGGCCGACGAAAATACCAAATTATTCTGGTTGTCATTATGTTATGGTTATAGTGGACGATTTTACTCGGTTCACTTGGGTCTATTTTTTGGAGGCTAAAAGTGAGGCTTTCTCCAAGTTTATCCAGTTTAAGGAGGTAGTGGAGAAAGAATTTATGCTGCCGATAAAGTGTTTTCGCACAGATAATAGGGGAGAATATATGTCTGATCAATTTCAGACATATTGCAAAGAGCATAGCATTCAACACCTTACATCTATGTGCTTGTCTTGGCTGCATGCAAAGAATCTTCCAAATGAGCTTTGGGCAGCAACTATTCAGTCAGCTTGTCACGTCATAATTCGTAAACCCAATGTGAGTTATGTTCGAGTTTTTGGGTCAGTTTGTTATGTTCATGTTCCAAAGATTAGGCGTTGTATATTTGTGGGATATGGTACTCACAGAAAAAGATGGAGATGTATGGATCCAAATACAAGAGAAAAATCTGTTTTTCGAGATGGTTCGTCTATTCGTTTTGAAGTGAAGAGTTTGGGTGAAGCGAGACGTTTTCTTGGCTTGAAGGTTGAAAAGTCAGGTGGATACTTTGTCTCGTATGCAAATACTTTGTTAACTCGGTTTGACATGAAGGAGTCAAAGTCAATTACTACTCCTATGGAACCATCCTTGAAGTTGCTGATATATTTACCAAGGCGCTTGGTAAATCCAAGTTTGAAGAATTCAGGACTGCACTCGGTGTTGTTGATCGTATGTTTGCACTAAGGGGGAGTGTTAAAAATTAGTGCAACATTTTATTTTTTACTTATTTAAAATTAAGATGAGGTCAATATTCAATGTAGGGAAGTGGCATAGTTGGATGATTCTAGCATGTCTTTAGGTAGTGTCTTAGGTTTTTTAGCATTATGTCTTAGTGGGATCATGGGAGAAAATTAAGGTGAGTGGGAAAAGTAATGAGTATTAGTTTACTATTTAATTAGCTATAAAAGCTTGTAATCTTTTCAATTCAAATCATCGAATTATCAAACTCAATTGATATAATTCTTTCCTTCGTGCCATTTCTCTCCTGTTTCCACACTTCCCGTTATCTTCGTTTTGTTACATTCTCATGGAGATAAAATTTTGAGTATTGAATATGTTCCGAGAAACAATTTGCTTGTTTTTCTTTCGGATGATTCTCAAGATCTTTACGGATGAATGTAGAAAGTTTCTATATCAAGTTTCATTGGTGGATCTCAAGCTTCTTGATGGCTGTGAATGGAACGTCGGATTGAAAATATCTACAAACCGGCACCGTTTGACTGCAAAATGGTTGACACCGATTTTCAGAGCATTATGGTTTGAAGTTCGAATATTTTTTAGTTTTTAGATTTGATGGAAACTCCAACTTCCAAACTATTTTCAACAAAAATGTATCCGAGATAAAATATTCTTGCCGCAACTTCGTCGATTCTGAAAATGAAGAAGATGATGAGAATCTTTCGTTTTTCCTACCATTCCGTAAGAAGATGAGAAATGAAGGTTCTTTATTTTTTTTTTTTACTTCTTTGGGTTCTATTTTTTGCAATAAAAACCCTTCATTTCTCATCTTCTTAGTGACGGGTACGAGAAACGAAGAATAATTTTCATAATCTTCTTCATTTTCAGAATCGACGAAGTTGGGTAAGAATATTTGATCTCGGATATACTTTTGTTGAAAATAGTTTGGAAGTTGGAGTTTCCATCAAATCTAAAAACTAAGAAATAATCAAATTTCAAATCATAATGTTCTGAAAATCGGTGCCAACCATTTTGGAGCTAAACGGTGCCGTTTGTAGAGGTTGTCAATACGAGTTCCATTTCGAACCATAAAAAAGCTTGAGACAAACGATACTTGATAGAAACTTTTCATATTCATCTGTGAAGTTCTTCAAAACATCTTAAAAACAATCAAATTGTTTCTTGGAAACATATTCAAAGAGAGAGAATTGTGAATGGAAAAAGTAGAAGTTTTTCTTTTTCTTACCATTTTTTTGTCTTTAATATTTCCGTGGGCAATATAACCTTGAAGAATCTGTTTCGATTTCTCAGGGGGTTTCTTGATCTTGAAGAGGTCTTCTTTTAAGTTCTTCTCTCTGGTTTGTTTATAGTTTTGTTATTATAAACAACAGAACCTCTCTCATCATCTTCTTCCTTCTCCCCCTCAAATCAATCGTCTCTCACTCCCTTTGTTAGTTAACTCAAAGCTAAAGTCTATTTTTAGTAAATTGTTATATTTGAAGTTAGTGGGGGTAAGTATTGATATATTTAGAGTTAGTGGAGTAAGTGGCTATTTTTGTAGAGTTAGAGTTAGTGGAGTTAGTGGCTTTTTTTATGGAGGTAATTAAGCTACTTTTAGCATTTAGAAAGTGTATTTAAGATCATATTTTATTGAATGAAGATGTAGTAGTTGCATTCCCATTTATCTTCTCTATTTGAAACAACAGTGGTATCAGAGCTAAAATTCTTAAGGGGCATGTGAGTGAGAGTTAGTGAGATATCCCTTAGAAAAACCGAGTGATACACTTTTGAGAATTGAGTGAGATGGAGAAAACTAACAAGCATGGGCTATCAGAATGCAAGCCTACATGGAGGCTTGTGATTATTGGGGAGCAGTTGAGAGCGACTATGAGGTTGCTGCACTTACCGATAATTCAACAATCAACCAGATCAAGACTCACAAGGAGAGGGTCACTAGGAAGGAAAAAGCTAGAGCTTGCATATATGCAGCTGTGTCTTCATCCATATTCAACAAAATTATGGCCTTGAAGTCAGCAAAGGAGATTTGAGACTTCCTCAAAGGTGAGTATGAAGGTGATGAGAGGATCAAGGGCATGAAAGTGTTGAACTTGGTGAGTGAATTCGAGAGAATGCAAATGAAGGATTCTTAGTCCATTAAAGAATACTCAGACAAGTTGATTGCGATTGCCGACAAGGCAAGAGCATTACGAACTGATTTATCTGACAATAGATTGGTTCAGAAAATTCTGGTTTCAGTTCCTAAGAAATATGAAGCAACCATTGCTTCCTTAGAAAATACCAAAGACCTCTCTAAACTCAAGGTGATAGAGTTAGTAAGTGTTTTGCAAGCACAAGAGCAGAGGAGGTTGATGAGGCAAGAAGGAAGCATTGAGGGGGCACTGAAAGTCAGAATGCAGCAGGGAGAAGATGGAAGAGAGAAGAAGTGGAGAGGGAGAAAGGAAAGTGGCGGCAGTAACTCAGATTATGCTGTAAAGGATGATGGAAGTGCAGGATCCAACAAGGGCAGTGCATGCAAGCACTGTGGGAAGCATAATCATCCACACTTCAGATGCTGGAGAAGGCCAGATGTGAAGTGTAGAAGGTGTCATTTAATGGGGCACATAGAGAGATTCTATAAGGAATCTCAACAGCAAGGAGGAGCACATGCTGCAGTACAACAAGAAAAAGATCGACTTTTTGTGGCTACCTGTTTCTCATCAGTCACTCAATGTGACAGTTGGTTGGTTGATAGTGGGTGTACCAATCACATGACAGGTGACAAGGAGTTGTTCAAGAACCTTGACAAGTCATTCAAATCAAGGGTAAAGATAGGGAATGGTGAGTATCTAGAAGTGAAGGGGAAAAGCACAGTGTCAATAGAGAGCTGTGCAGGAACCAAGTTGATTACTGGAGTGCTCCTAGTTCCTGAGATTGATCAAAACTTATTAAGTGTTGATCAACTAGAAGAGAAGGGATTCAAAGTATTATTTGAAGAAGGAAAGTGTCTTATTTTCGATTCCAATGGGAATAAGTTGTTCAAAATAAAAATGCAACACAAGTGTTTCTTATTGGATCCACTCGAGAAGGAACAAATAGCTTTCAAGTGTCAAGTGAGTGACACTGAGCTATGGCACAAGAGGTTGGGGCATTTTCATCAGAAGAGGTTGCAGTATTTGCAGAAGAATGAGATGGCAGTTGGAGTACCAGTTCTGAAGGAGCTGAAAGCAAACTGCAAAGCTTGTTTGATAAGGAAGCAAACGAGGTTGCCATTCAAGAAGTCAATTTGGAAAGCAACAGAGAAGTTGCAGCTCATCCACACTGACTTGTGTGGACCACAACCAACTCTCTCACTCAATGGTAGCAGGTATTTCATTAGCTTTATTGATGATTATACAAGAATGTGTTGGATTTACTTCATGAAGCATAAGTCTGAAGTAGCTGAAGTGTTTCTGAAGTTTAAAAGATGGGTTGAGAATCAGAGTGGTTGTCAGATTCAGGTGGTAAGGTCCGATAACGGGACTGAATACACGTCACAAATGTTCAATACCTTTTGTGAAGAAGCTGGAATAGAGCATCAGCTCACTGTACCATATACTCCACAACAAAATGGAGTTAGTGAGAGGAAGAACAGGAGTATAATGGAGATGACAAGATGCATGTTGCATGAGAAGAACTTGTCAAAGAAGTTTTGGGCTGAAGCAGCAAATACATCAGTTTTTTTATTGAATAGACTACCTACAAGGGTATTGAAAAAGAAGACACCGTATGAAGCTTGGTTTAATACTAAACCAAAACTGGAAAATTTGAAGGTGTTTGGTTGTTTGTGCTTTTCTCATGTTCCACATGTGAAGAGAGACAAGTTGAGCGAAAAGGCAGAACCAGGAATCTTTGTAGGCTATAGCATGGTGTCTAAAGCCTACAAGATCTATCAACCTCACACAAATAAGATGGTGATTAGCAGGGATGTTCAGTTCTTGGAAGATGAGGAGTGGGACTGGGCAGAAGAAGCAGAGGTGAAACAACAAGAAGTCTTTTTAGATCCTGATGAGCTGGTTGATGATGCACCAGTTAGAGGGACTAGACTGCTGAGTGAGGTATATGAAAGAAGTAGTGTAGCTGTGTTAGAGCCTGCAGGGTATGAAGAAGCTAAAAGAAATCAGAAGTGGATGGATGCAATGAAGGAGGAGCTGAGTATGATATAGAAGAACAAGACATGAGAGCTGGTAGAGAGGCCTATAAACAGGAAAGTGATTGGAGTCAAATGGGTTTTCAAGACCAAATTGAATCCAGATGGCTCTGTGAACAAGCTCAAGGCCATGTTAGTGGTCAAAGGGTATGCACAAGTCTGGGGAGTTGATTTCTTTGAGACTTTTGCACTTGTTGCAAGGATGGACACAATCAGGTTGCTACTAGCTGGGTCAGCTCAAAATGGGTGGAAGGTGTATCAGTTGGATGTGAAGTCGGCATTCCTGAACGGAGTGTTAGAAGAAGAGATTTATGCTGAGCAACCAGATGGGTTCATCACACCAGGGCAAAAGCAAAATGTTTACTTATTGAAGAAGACTCTCTATGGTTTGAAGCAAGCACCAAGGGCATGGTACAACAAGATGGATGAACACTTGCTGAACTTGAGATTTGTGAAGAGTCTGAGTGAATCAACACTCTATGTGAAGAAATCAAGTATTGGTCTTGTGATTGTATCTCTCTATGTAGATGACTTGCTGGTAACTGGAAGTGATGGTGCTCAGATAGAGGTTTTCAAGCAAGAAATGATGAAGGTGTTTGAGATGACTGATCTAGGTCTGATGCATTACTTCCTGGGTATGGAGATTCAGCAAGGACAAAATGAAGTGTTCCTCTGTCAGAAAAAGTACATAAGAGAGGTATTGAAGAGGTTCAATATGGAGGAGTGTAAAAGTGTGAACACTCCAATGATTGAAAAAGAGAAGTTGCAAAAGGCTGATGGAGAAGAACCTGCAGATGAGAATGTGTACAGAAGTCTAGTTGGATGTCTCATGTATCTCACATCCACTAGGCCTGACATCATGTACACTGTAAGTGTCTTATCGAGATTTCTTCACTGTACAAGTAAGAACCATATGATTGCTGCAAAGAGGGTTCTGAGATATCTGAAAGGCACACTGTCTTTAATTTTGGGATAAAATTCAGCAAAGTTGAGAGCTTTGAGTTGCAGGATTACTCAGACAGTGATTGAGTTAGGTCATTAGATGATATGAAGAGCACCTCTGGGTATTGTTTCACTTTTGGCGCAGGTTGTTTTTCGTGGTGTTCAAAAAAGCAAGATATAGTGGCTCAGTCAACTGCAGAAGCTGAGCTCATTGCAGCAACTGCAACAGTCAACCAAACTGTTTGGTTGAAGAAGTTGATGCATGACTTGCATCTAAAGCAAGAGGTGAGTGTGAAGGTGTTTGTGGATAACCAGGCTACTCTAGCTATTTCATTGAATCCGGTTTTTCATGGAAAAACCAAGCATTTTAAGATCAAATATTATGTTCTGAGAGACATGCAGAAGGAAGAAGAAGTGCAACTGGTTCATTGCAGCACAGAGAAGCAAATAGCAGATATATTCACTAAGTCTTTTAGTGTTGGTCGTTTTGAAGCCCTTAGAAGCAAGCTAGGTGTTTGCAGCATTTGAGTTAGGAGGAATATGTTAGTTAACTCAAAACTAAAGTCTATTTTTAGTAAATTGTTATATTTGAAGTTAGTGTGATAAGTATTGATATATTTAGAGTTAGTGGAGTAAGTGGCTATTTTTGTGGAGTTAGAGTTAGTGGAGTTAGTGACTTTTTTTTATGGAGTTAATTAAGCTACTTTTAGCATTTAGAAAGTTTATTTAAGATCAGATTTTATTGAATGAAGATGTAGTAGTTGCATTCTCATTTCTCTTCTCTCCTTCAAACAACACCCTTCCTTAGTTATTTCTGGAAATTAACAAAACTTGAAACAAACTTAGTAGCTTAGAGTGGTGGTTGAGTTTGCATCATCATATATGAGATGAACAACCAAAAAGAAGACCTCTTCAAGAAATCGAACAGATTCAAGATCATACAGTTTCTCTTCTTCCTTTTTTTTTTTTCCAACAAAAATGGATTTGAACCCTCGTTTTTTTCTAATTTCACATGTTTTATACTTTCGAAAAAAAAGTTTCTCTAAACATTAATTTGATTTAGACGACACACTAAATAAATTTTGGAATATGATAAAATTTTAATTAGAGAAATTGTAACACTTGTCAATTTAGAATAAAATAATAAAAAATATAACACTTTTTTTAAAAAAATTGCAGATATGACAATTTATATCCCTGATAATATGGTCTATCCACTACAAGAAAGTTGGCCGTTGCAAGTTCAATGTTTCAACACGGTTTGTGTAAGAAAAATTGCAAGAAAAGAGTCAAAAGTGAAAAAAAAAAAAAAAACATTAAAAAAAGTTGCTTTGGGATGCACCATAACTAATTCATAACTCTAATTCATAACTCAACCAGTCTCTTTATTCTCAAGTCTTTTTATTCTCATTTATAGTTGTATCCATACTTCCTCTAAACTTGAGATTAAAGCAAAACTAATCCATAAATCTCAAGAGAAAGATCTTTTCTTCCGACGAACCGCGCCTTCCATCTCTCATTCAATCTCAAAATCGTCTCTCCCACAGAGAAATTTGCAGTACAAATTTGATATTTTTTTACTCTCTTTTACTGGTAATTTTTTTTTTTTTTGTTTTTGTTTTTGTTTTTTTTTTTTTTTGATCTCTATCAATGTTCTTTTTCCAAATGGATTTAACTCATATAGCAAACTCATCTAAGAAAAATTAGAACTCTCTTGATGGAAGAAATGAAGAGTTGCTTTGAAAGAACAATCCCCACATATTAATAATCGATTGTAGTTTTTTTTTTTTTTTTTGACAACATGTTGGGGTGGGGGATTGAACCTAGGACCTCATAGTCACTAGGCGATACATAATGCCGTTGAGATATGCTCTTGTTGGCCGTCGATTGGAGTAGGTCTTGGTTATTGAATTGAATTATTTGTCATTAAATTCTCTCCCACTAATCAACCATATCAATCACACTTTAAATTTACTTATAATAAAAAGAGTCCTATGTTATACCTTCTTCCCTACTACCATCATCTCTTCCATGCCTTTCTTTCTTCTTATTTATTTTGATTGCAGTTAAATTATGAAAATTTAAAATAATGAAATGAAAATTGAACAACCCGATATTTCTATCATCCATCAACATTTAATTTGTAAGGAATTTTAAGTTAATCAGTTAAATTATGGAATTCGAAAATAATTAAATGAAAATTGATATGTCGACGATTTTCCATTAAATGAAAATTGATATGTCCACGATTGTCCATCTTCAATCATCATTTATTTTCTAGAGAAATTTATGCTAATCGGTTAAATTGTGAAAATTGAAAATAATTAAATGAATTGAATATTTAATTTAGAATATCAATCAATTCTATTACCTTAAACTTAAAATTGAGAATTAATTTTATTTGAAATAAATTAGGATTAAAAAGAAATTATGACCGTAAAATTCAATTGAAAGGTAATAATTAAATGTAAGGGAGTAAATACATGGTTGGAATGAGAATTACAAAATTACAAAATTACAATTAAAACATGGAGCATTTGAAAATGACAAACTAAAATGAAGGGCATGAGGGAAAAAAAAATTCTCTCCTAAACTTCTTTTAGATATAGTAATATGAAATAAAAAAATGAAATGAGTTAACACGGCACAATGTCTTTAATTGCCTGAATTTATGCAAAAGCGAGCATGACTTAACTGACATATGAATGTGTTGATGACCAAACAATTTGTGGTTCGAATCCTCCACCAAAAAAAAAAAAAAAAAAAAAAAAAAAAAAAAAAAAAAAAAAAAAAAAAAAGTTTGCTTGAACTTATATTACAAAATCATAATAACTTCATTTAAATAAATGGAACAAAGAAAATCCACGTTCTTTAGCTAGCAAATACTCTTTTGCCTTTCCTCAATATTCTTCTTTGGAAATGTTTGAGTTTTCATTTGGTCCGTTAAATACAGCTGATAGAATTCATAAATGTAATACAAATGCTTCTTTTCAGCCTAATTAGTGCTCCCTTTATCACTTTGGGTCTAAGAATATCGACCATATTTTAATTTATTGTAGTCTCATACGAGAGATCTGAAATATCCTCGGCCCTTATGCTGTTGTGGCCCATACAGACAAACCTGAAGCTCTATGTACTTTTGCTTTGAGTCTCAATTGATAGTCTAAGAAGAGCATATCACCCATAACATTTTGATGGCCTCCCTTTAGAGTGTATGGAGAAAAAGAAATAGCATAATTTTTAACAATTTTGTTCGTAATCTCCGTCAATTTGGGGTGATATTATTGTTTTAGCGGCCTTCTAGTCCAAAAAATTTAACTATCATATCTCTACTATTGCTTTAAATTGAAGGATCTTCATGTAATGAGTTTTGACCCTAAAAACAAAAATCTATATAACAAAAACAATGAAATGAAGCACTATATTGTAAGTCAAAACAAAAATCTATATAACAAAAACAATGAAATGAAACACTATATTGTAAGTCAAAACAATAAAAAAAAAAACCATATTGAATTTAGAATAATACATCTAACTCTCCATGAGGTAATTAAAAAAACAAAAACCCATTTGGAAATTGAATTGGAGAAAGGCAAGAATATAGCATGTGGATGATATTATAAGAACTATTGATAGGAATAAGAGAGATGTGAATGTGTGGGTTAGTAATGGTGACATAACAAAGAAGGTGAAGTAAGCAAACATTATGTCAAAAACCTCCAAATTCTCGACACACACTTTTCTCCAACACTCGGCTTTGGATTTGGGTAAAACTCTGCACACACTCAACTAAATGCCTTCATTTGGAAACCCACCCACATTCAATTTTCTACTCTCTCCATACACGCAATGCCACAAACACACTCAATTTCACCCCAAAATAAATAACCAAACACAAATAATAATCACTCACAATCTAATACAAAATAATACAAAATCTAATTAAACTATAAAAATTATTTATAAAATTATTTATTGGTGATGAAAGTCTATCGCTAATAAATTATAAAAATAGTTTTAGTGATATAGGTCTATCGCTAATAAACTATAAAAAAATAGTACATAAGTGATAAATGTTTATCGCTTTTATAAAAAAGAAAATCTCGAAAAGTTAAAATTTGGTCATATTAACAAATTATTTATTTCATCCATTACAATTATCCGATAATATATGCATAAATCCTAATCAAATTATGTACATAAAACTCAGAAAATTAATTATGTAATTTCGAAACTATGACTACATTAACTTGAAAATAGCTACATATATGTGCAAAATGAAAAGGAAAAGCCATAACTTTTCTCCACCCATTCATCATAGGAATGTTGGCCAAAAAAGAAAAGAAAAGAAAAAAGAGGATTGATTATAATTATATATTTGGGTATTCATGATGATGAAGGTACGTATGCAGTGGCAAGACACCGCATTACATCAACCTGAGCTTGAAGAGCCGATATGTAATCTAGGGTTTCT
The DNA here is from genome assembly GCA_028017165.1 of Herpetospermum pedunculosum. Lineage (NCBI taxonomy): Eukaryota > Viridiplantae > Streptophyta > Magnoliopsida > Cucurbitales > Cucurbitaceae > Herpetospermum > Herpetospermum pedunculosum. The sequence continues at coordinate 4,962,754 of CM051530.1, forward strand.
TCAATCAACGAAATTTCATCCATAAATTCACCTCCCGGAACCAACCCTCGAAGCACTTTCGTTTTTTTTTGCACCAACTTTTTTGCAATCCACTCCGCCGCCGCCGGCTTCCCACATTTCTTTCTCGCCGCCGTCCGCCGCACACGGCGGCTTCTTTTCAGAATCTTCCCACTAGTACTACTCCCCAAAATTCCCGTGATTTTCGAATTACTTTGCTTGACTCTCTCGCATACGGTCCGGCCCAGTTCGCCGTGGTGGACGGAGGCGGCGGCGATGACTGCTCGGCTCCACCGCGTGGCGCAGTTTCTGGAGGAGGCCAAGGCTATGTCTGCGGATAGCTTTATGGCCTTTTTTCTCTCGGCGACCGTCATGTTTTCGTTGGAAGTTTTGTATATTTGAAGACCCATCATCCATTTCTTCAAAAATTCTCGTTTTAACGAACTGGGATTGCGCATTCTGATATCATAATAATATTCAAAAAAAAAAAAAAAAAAAAATTATGGGTTGTGTATAAAAATTAAAAATATTTCAAACATAATGGAAATTAAATGGAGAAATTGAAGATACCTGAGATTGAGAAATGTGTGGTTTAATGATGGAAAAGTGTAAAATTGAGAGAGAAATTAAGGATGAGTTTGAGGGCAGCAGACAGAAGCAGAAGATTTAAAGATCGAAGAGAGTTTATAGAGAGAGAAGAAATAGAAGGGAATGTGGTTAAAGGAAGGCAATGGTGGGCCATTTAGAGAGAGACACAGCACATGCAAGCACATGGAGTTAATGTCCCACCACCAAACCCTAATACCCAAAAATTAAAAAAAAAAAAAAAAAAAAGAATGTGATTAATTAAAGGGAGGTGTGCACCATTAGTCTCATTCAATTTAATTCTCTCATTAACCCTTTAATACATTTTCTTAATTCAATGTTTAGTTCTCTTTCATCTTCCTTCACTCACAATATACACTCACTCTAGTCTCTAATATAATGTTACTAATTATTTTCAATATGAGTAGATTTCTGTCCTTTTCTATTTTTTTGAATTTTGAATTTAGTTCATTCAGTTAATTCAAAATCTCTATTTATTAAGGTCAACCCCTCACCTTAACTCCACTTTTACATGACACCAACTTCATATTTTTACATTTAACTAAAATTCAATAAGATCTATTGTCAAATAAAGAAAAAAAAAATCAATAAGATCTCATTAATTAGTAAGGAAATTAGTATATATAAATTTTGTGACATAAACAATAAAAAAAAACAAAGAACACATATTTAATGTGTTAGCTACGTTCACGAATAGAGAGAGAAAATTGATTTATTATCTTTGTTGTGTGGAGCGAGTTACAAGATTCCAGATGATAAATGATTAGAATGTTTATATATAGAGAGTACCCTTCTAATAATCTAAACGAAGTGAGTTTAAAATCGGGCCCAAAGCAGAAAACGGAGTAGTAAAGCCCAAATATAGTGATACTCCCGTGCTTGGTCATTCGAAGCGCTAGATAACAAATTTAAGACATTTCAACAAAAAATGATCGAAATTCAATTTTTTGAGAATATATACCTAAACAATTCAAGTTTACCTTAATTCATCAACTTTAAACTTTTAGATTTCTTGGTGATTTAGCGTAGTAGTATTATTAGAGTCTATAACAAGAAGGGAGAGGGTCAAGAATATATGTATAGAAGTACAAAGGACAAGCTCTTTAGCACTTCTTCTGCCAGAGAGGCTTTATCTGATCTTCATCTTGTAACTAACAATCTACCATATGAAGCTAATCTCAATTCGCTCTGGAAATCTTTGATTCCGAAAAAATGTAAGTTTTTCATTTGGTCCATTATATATAGAAGTATCAACACAGTAGAAAGATTGAAAAAATGTAGCCCAAGTGCTTCTCTCCAATCGAGCTGGTGTGTTCTCTATCATTATTCTAGATCGGAGGACATCGATCATTTATTCATTCACTGCAATCTCTCTCAGTTCATTTGGAATAAGCCGAGTCTTTTTGCATCAGTTTTTCATCTAGACAAAGTCGAGGAGCACTTTGTGCGTTTGCTTTAAGCTTTAGTTGCACTTCTCAGAAAAATATTTTCATCCACAACATCTTGATGGCCTCTCTTTGGAGCAATTGGAGGGAGAGAAACAATCGTATTTTCAACAACTTTGTCCGTAGCCATCAGTCGATTTGGGATAATATCATTGTCTTAGCGGCCTCTTGGTTCAAAAAATCTTCTCTTTTCTCTAGCTATGTCATTTCCAATATCACTCTTAATTGGAAAGCGTTTTTATAATTGAGCTTTGGCCCTTATATGTTCCTCATATACCTTTCTTAACGAAGTATCTTTTTTAAAAAAAAAGAATATATGTATAGAAGATTAAAGTATAATAATAATAATAATAATAATAATAATAATAATAATAAGTTTAGTGATGATAAATGGGAAATGAATAAAGGGAAATAGTGTAATAAAAAGGAAACCGAAAGGGTTGCAAGTGGGGGATGAGTAGCTTGAAACAAGGAAGCTTAACTGGCGGGATTAAGCTTCTTCGTCAAAGTGAAGGCTGTTGTGCCCACTGTTTGGAAGTTGGGATGACCACAAAAATATCAAACAACTTCTCATCAAAACTGTCAAATCTTACCATTTCCAAATATATAATAAATCCACCTTCTCCACAATATATGGAGACAACCATAACACCAAAACAATACGAAATATATTATTTTTTTTATTTTTTTTATTTTTTTATGAATGTTTTAAAACTCTCTGATTATGAAATTTAACTAATATCTCAAAGTAGTTTGCCAAAAAGTAGAAAAAACTAAATTGATAATTAACAATAAGCCAAAAACCAAAGCATTTCTAATGAAACCTTCATGTCTAACTTTCAGCACTTCAATTATGAATTAATTTGTAATATAGTCAACATATTCATAAGTTTTTCTTTTTTTTTTTGTACAAATTTAATAAAATTGTAATATTTTTTTTAACCGGTGTGAGTCACAACCATACTATTTTAACTTGATATACTTTAAGTTATAGGAGGGATGAACTGTTGTCGTTTAAAGCAAAATGATGATTGAGAGATCAAAAAGGATTGGCATGACTTGAAAATATGTATGGAAACTTAAGGAGAAGCATGGTATAAGAAAATATCATTACCTCACCAACTTTATGATTTTGAAATGTTTTTGACTTGAAAGGTTTTACCGCGGTTAATTATAGTAAAATTAAACCCACCTTTCAAAATCAAATCAATCACTAATAACAAATTAAGGAGAGAGAAGTAGGGCACCCCACTCCCAATCCCACATGAGCTTTAAAAACTAAACAAAAAAGGACTTGAATTCAAGAAACACATGCATGAGAAGATTGAATTTTGGGTTATATAATTAATACATAATCTTTGAGGTTAAGGGAGGGGTCGGGAAGCAAGTCAACTCAAGCTCGTCCAAAATATGTATATCAAATCACACATTATATATATATATATAATTGGATAACATATGAAAAATGTCACACAACACAGTGTGGTACAGTACAGAGAGAAATAAAAAGAAGAATTAGAAGAGAGAGAGAAAAAAAGGGGGGTTTAATTTGGTTTGGCAGGATCCGGAAAACATGCAAATAGGGCAATGGGTCCTACGAGAAGAGAAATTGTAGGGCACTGGCCCATGGGAAAGGGGTTAAGAGAAAAAGGGAAATGGATGAAATGTGATCCTCCACATGGACTCCACATGGATGTTTTAAAAGCACCATTGCCTTTTCTTCTCTCACTCATTCTTGCTCATAATACTCTCTCTCTCTTTTACTAGCCGTTTCAAACCATGAGTTAAAATAGTCTACCAATAATCAATAATATTATTTGTTCACGTTCAGATCGGCCTCAAATCACTAGCAAAGTAATCGACTAGGCCTGCAAAGAAAGTAAGAGGATTATTTACATCGGTGTGGTACTCGACCCAACACACTCTTTGATGCTTAAATTAGCGAGAGGGTTATAGAAGTCGAACTTAAGTAGAGTCGTGAGAGGTTGCATACTTTCTAGAGAGGATGGGACCCCTAACTTCCACGTCGTACAGCTAGTGCGGCGTTGAGGTGACGTGACTTGGGGGTGTTAGTGAGTAGCCATCGAGTGGTCAGCCAATGGACATCTAATAATCGACCTAGTCTGGTCGGGTCGACCGACCGACTTCGTGAATGTGTCCTTTAATTTCGATCTAATCGATACGTGGACTTCTTGGAGACCGAAGCAACTTCTTTGGGAACTAGCGAGTGACGTAGCTCCAATCTGACTCATAACACTGTTGAAGTTAGTAGAGTAAATAATTTAACCCACTCAACTCCAAGTTAGTGGGTCAAACGTGAACGGAGTTATATAACTCATTCTTCCTAATTTCAAGTTAGTGACTCAAATATCCCTTTAGCTCTTAGCTTTCAACTTAACTCGCTAAAGTGGGCATAACTCAACATAATTCAATGATAATTGACGTGTACGCCTATTTTTTAGATTAAAAGTTGGGATTCTCATGTTTTACTTTAAAAAAAAAAAAAACAAAACAAAACAACCCCGGATCGAAGTTATTCTTTTATTTCTTATGAATAGAATTTTTTATTTTTCATATTATTGATTTTCGATTCCTTTGCATTTATCTCTAAATCCAATTCTTGTGTGGGTCACTGCTCGTACACATCATTTAGTTGATTTTTCATGCAGCGATATCAATCAAAAACAGATCCACGTGCTTCCCAATTCTTTCCTCTCACTCCCTCCTCAACCAAGCCAACCCTACAATTTGGATATATGTTTCAATTTTGGATTAGAGCCTTTAAATTAAATTTAACTAACTATACCCAATTCAAAGTATTCAAATGTGTTCAATTTTAAATAATTAGATATCATATGATGAGTTCTCTCTATTTATGGAGAATATAATAAAGTAATTTTTTTTTATATACTTTCTAATATTTATTTATGAATAACTGTCATATAAAACTTCCACTTTAAAAAAAACAATCGATGGCCGTTGAAAAAGGTAGAAATAAAAAGAATATACAAATCATTACTTCATGTTCATATTTGCGCAGGTTGTTTGAATTTGTTAAAAATAAAATTTATATTTATGTATGAATTAATTCAATTTAAAAGATTATGGAGGACGAGTAGTATCAAATACCTATATAATAATCATAAAATGGCTGCCTTTGAACTTAATTAAGATTGATAAGAGGTTTAGAGGTAAATTAAGAATTTCTCTAACTCCTTAAGATTCTCTTTGATAAAGAATTGATTCTTTTGCTTATTATTGCTCTTTTTTTTTCTTTTTCTTTTTTGAAACAATTCTTTTGCACATTGCTTGAATATAGATATATTGACACATGCATCATGGGATTTGAACTCTCCTCCTCTATAAAGCAACCTAAGAAGTATAATTAGATTTTTTTAATATCAAGTTATATGTAATCATGGTATTTAGTGAGAAAAGAAAGGTGTCTAATACAATTTAAGAAGGTGGTGGATAAATTACTGGTTGCATAATGTTCAAAATAATGGTAAATATAGTAAAATATAAAATATTTTACAAATATGACAAAAAAATCAGTGATAGTCATTGATAAACTACTATCCATGATTAGTCATTGACAAAATTTTATAAAAATACAGAGATATATCAGTAGCTATGACTGATAGTCATTTATCTACTATCAGTGACTATCACTAATAGACACTGGATGTAAAGAAGTCTATCAGTGATAAAAATTATCATATTTACAATATTTTAAAACAATGTTATATTTTTTAATTACATTACTCTAAATTGACACACCGGATGTAATTTTCTTAAATTCTAACTTAGAAAGTTGATAATAAAACCCATCTTGAATTGTCAAAAAGTGAAAAAAAATATTACTAAGTTATATGAGCAATAGAATGTGATTTTCATGCGTTATCGTCTAGTAGGTAGATATCGAAACTATATTTTAAAATTTTCTAATAAATGTATTCTGAAATGGGTTACATTCTAGCAGCCACATTGGTGTAATTGATTTGATTCAAATAGGTCCAACAACGCCCACGTGATAATGGTACAAACACTTGACACATTTTCCTTTTCAAGCAGCTGTACTAGACTTCATTAATTTCTACGAAACCATATTTTTGATTTGAAGTGATTCAAATTAAGTTGAGCTAATTGATTAAAAAAGTATATATATGTGAGAAGTTTGAAGAAATAATTGAAAGATTTTATATTGATTAGACTTATTAGTTTATAATTTTGTTATAAGAAAAAGAAGGGAAAAGAAGTAGAAGTTAATGGCAGCCCGTGATTTGCGGGTCTAGTTTATAATAGAGTTGGTGTCAGCAATAGTACCTTGAATCCTGAATTTCTGACACCCAAAAAACAAAAAAACCCATTGGTCTATATCTGATATCACCATGGGATCATGCATCCCACATAACTTAACGTCCCCCCGACGGCCGACCCCCAAAACAATACCCAAATTTATCAACTTGGTCCTTTTCATTTTCAATTTGGTCTTGTGTGATTCCGAATAAGTTTTAGTTTTGACATATTTACAAAATTTTTGTAGGGTTAACTCGACTATTCGAGAGACAGACTGCTTGACCCTACAACATTTATCTGTAAGTGGCGGACATTGAAGTCCCAAGACCATTTATGACCACTAGGTCAACCTTTGATAGTTGGGTTAAACGATTATTCTATGTGTTGGAATGTCTTGAATCTGTTATGATCTTCTACGACTGGTTCGGTACGGGAAAAATCTAATTTGTGTTTTACTTATTTGTTTTAGCTTTTGACCCATTTTGTATTAGGTTATTTGAATGTGTCATATATAAACTTTCTCAAGATTTCAGCGGCCCTCAATCTGACATTTTGTAATTCTCTCATATTTCGTAATAATACTACTTTCTCCCTTCAGTCTATGGACGTAGTTAACACGACGTTAATGAACTACGTGAATCTGTGTCGATTTCTTTTGCGCTTATTTGTTCTTTGTTATTCGATTTATCGTAACACTGTGAGATTAGTCGTGCGTGCGCGTAAACTGACCTGAACACTCACGAATATTAAAAAATACAAAAAAAAAGACTTTTTTTTACAATAGTTCATGTGGGGGTTCGATTCTGCCCTAGGGCAGATTTTCAAAATAATTATCAAACAACCACTTGGTGCAACGGGTGAGTGAGCGCATCACCTAGATAACCCAGAGTGGGGGTTGATTGATCCTGCACCCAAGGGCGAATTTAAGAAGGGGCCAGGGGGCACGTGCCCCCTCTGAACTTTTGCAATTTAATATTATATATTATGTTTGGTCTATAATAAATAAAAAATATGCTTGGTTTGTTGGTTATTGTCCTTGCCAAGCTTGTCTGCCCCATAAGTCCTTTTCAAATTCCAGAACTTGCAATATTTTTAATTTGTGGTTTTCAAATTCTGAACCTCAATGATAAATAAAAATATATTTCTATTTTAAAAATATACTTTTATCATCAATTAGCTAATTTAATAAATAATTTTTTTTTTAATTTATTAAATTCATTTTAAGGTAAAAAGAATGGTCAAAAATATTATTTGAATACTCTAACTCATTCTATTTTAATTTATGTATTTTCAATATTCAATTTTTTTTTGCTCATGTATTTTCAATAAATCTTCCAATTAGTTTTCATTATATTAATTTATATCAACTTCATAAATATAATTACAAATATTTTTAATTTTTGATAAACTTTATAAAATATATAATAAGTTTCTAATTTTTCAATTTTATTTGTAATAATAAGTTCATGGACTCTAAAAATGTCCAAGTATACTATTTAAAAAAAAAAATGATCTATTAAATATAAAATTGAATTTTATGTCTAATAAGACTCTAAACTTTCAATTTTGTGTTTAGTAAGTTCATAAATTTTGAAAAATGTCAAATAGACCAAGGACATTAGACACAAATTTGAAAATTCAACAAATTTTTGGACACAATTAAAACTTTAAGAAACTATTACACACATTTTTAAGTTCAAGGACCAAATAAATAAAACTTCGAAAATTAAAGGACCAAATAGACACAAACCTGAACGTTTAGGGATAAAATTTATATGGACTTGTGCCCCCCTAATATAAAATCCTGGATCCGCCCCTGCTTGCACCTGTGCAACAAACCACACACGGGACAAGAATGATTTAAAACCTGCACTTGTGCAACAAACCACGCACGGGACATGAATTTAAGTGCATTATTGAAAAAAAAATGTCAAATCGAGCATAGCTCAATTGACATAAGGTTGTGTCTGTGACTATGAGGTCATGAGTTTTGATGTAATTTACAAGTTTTTTTTTTTTTTTTTTTTTTTTTTTTTTTTTTTTTTTTTTTTTTTTTAATGATAGTTAGTTTGACTACAAATAATTATCCTATAAAAGAGCATAGTTCAATTTGCATAAGGTTATGCTCATGACTAAGAAGTCTTGGGTTCAATCTCTGCATTAATTAAAATACCGTTGCAAAAAAAAATTATCCTATAAAATATATAATATATTGTTTTTCATTTACAATAAATTGATGTTTTCTATTTTGACGGACTTAAATTAAAAAAAAAAATTATGCTTAAACTAGATGACTAAGTTGATGACTTAATCTCAATTATACAATAAAACTAAATAGGGAGCTCTTAATGCATTAAATTAATTGCAAGTTTAATTCACACTAAACATTTAATTTATTAGACACAATCATACAAATAATTGGAATGTCTTAAATTTATTATGATCCGTTACATCGATTCGGTATGAGGTCGAACTAAAATTTAATTTAAGTTTTATCATTTTATATTGGTATTAGACTTTGACTCATTATATATTAGGTTATTAAAATGATGTTTTATATAAATCTTCTAAGGACTTATATTATTATTATTATTATTTTTTTTTTTTAAATCTCTCATATTCATAATACTTCATTTCTTCTGTCTCGTAACTAACATAACGTTAGTGATCAACTTTGTGTTGATACTTTTATTCTTTGTCAATTACGTCGTAACAAAAAAATATATATATATATATATATATATATATTACTTAGTTTATTGCTCTACCAATAGATGAAATTATTTATTTATAGGAAATGAATTAAATACACAATTAGTCTTTAGTTAAGTAATAATTGATTAGTATAATTCATTAATCAAACAAATATGGTATCATAGTACTACTAGTATTTATTTTAATCACTTCCTTTCAATGTGATATCAAGTACTACCACTATTAATTTTAATCACTTCCTTTCATGCATTAATATTTTAATATTCATTCTCATTATGTTACATATAACTTTTGACCTATGTACTTGATTAAGTAGGTCACTTATTGTTAAATCAAACATAGTTTAAATTGATGACATATAAATGTGTCTTCGATCATTAGATTAAAAAAAAAAAAAAAAGGTGACTTATTAAACCTATGTGTTTGAAACTCCATTTTGAAAGAAATTGAGTGAAGAAAGATAGAAGTAAAGGAAGGATCCAAAATGGATTGCAATGTAGAAATTAGAATAGAATATGTGAGATAGACTACGTTAAGGTGGCACGCATGTGCACACATACAAACCGCTCCCTCAAAGGCTCAAAGGTTATATTGTAAGCTAACCCCTTACCCTCTACCTATATTACCTAATTCTAAGTCCTACCCTACAACCTTCTATCATCACTTTACCCCTCATTTTATTTTACATTTATTATTCAATTACAAACCTCCACCCACCCTCTCCTTCCACTATATTTAAATTTAGACTACAATGGAAGAAATAAATGTCAACGAGCGCATATCTCAACTGACATGATGTATCGACCAGCGACTATGATGAGATCCTAAGTTCAATCATCGTCCTAACATGTTGTGAAAAAAAATGTCAATTACAGTTGCGCCTATGCTCATGTTAGCCACCATTATCTCTTAAATATTATGTTGTTTATTGTTTATTTTTGCTTTTTTTTACTTTTAGGTTAAATAACAATTTTTGTTCATGGGTTTTGTTTTGATTTGGTCACTATATAGTTTTATCCTCTAATTCTATAGTTTGTAATACCTAACATAATCAATTAAATATTACTCATGACCACCTATATGATAACAAGCCTCGTAAAAAAAGATAAAGGATTTGTGATGATTAAGAACCAAATAGAATCTTTTAAAAATGTAGAAAATTTATTTGAAACTAAACCCCAAACTATAATAACGAAAAATGTAACTTTTAAAATTATGAGAATTAAATGGAATATTTTAAAATTATTGAAGCCATATTGAAACCAAGTTTTGAACCATGAAAATGAAATGAATGGAAAAACAATTTAAAATTATAAAAGGACCAAATTAAAACCAAGTTCTAATTAAACTGAAAACTTTTAAGAAATCAAATTGAAAGTGAGTTAATACTAATTTAAGTTTGTCACCTTATTATTATTTTTTGCTCTTAGCCAATTTTTAAAAATGATCAAGTTTAAATAGTTTAAATGTATAAACCTAGTGGCTAAAAGATCTTAAGTTCAATCTTCCACCTCACCTGTTGTCAAAATACTATATGTTTATTGGACATATTAGAAGATGTTTTCTTTTTTATTATTCCATTAATGATAAAGTTAATTGTGAGTTTGTGTGATTATTTTTCTTGTCACGAGTGATGATAGTGGTTTGTCGTAACCTTAAAGGATTTATTCTTAAATTTTTGGAATCGAAACATAAGGTGGACATGATCTCAACAAAGGACATGCCACCTTTTCAATGTTTCGTGCTTGTGTTTTTTCATTGTCTATTGTGAGAAATGGGATAACAAAATAAGATAAATATCGACCCCAAAATTTATCAACTATAAAAATATTAAACTATAGAAATGTTGAATAGAGTATTATTGGGTTTGTATCCAACCCTAAATATTAAAATCATAATAAATAATTTTGATAATAATAAAAATCTATTTTCAAGCGTGGACTACTAGCTCAGATTCGGGGGAGGGGTCCAAAATTTGAATGACACACGTGTACGCATTGATACGAGTGTTGGAAGAGAATAATGTAGAACTCACCATGGAAATTAAAAAATAAAATAATAAATAGAAAAATAAATAAATATATTATCAAATGTATGGCCTTTCATTTTTCACCAAAAGTTGAAAAAATTCTTGAAAATGAAATGTTTCAATTTCAACGATTACGTCCAACCTCATCAATGCATGCTGTTCATTTTTTACGAATTTATTACGAGACTGGAGTCGATAATAATTTTTTGTAGTTAATTTCAATTCACAATCGACCAAATAATATTAAATTTTAGGATAAAATATATATATATATATATATATATATATATATATATATTTTTTTTTTTTTTTTGTGTCTATTTAATCCCTACACTTTCACACTGACTTTAGTCCGCCTCTATCTCCCATTTCTTTGATTATTAGTTGACTCAAGATGAAGATGATGTGGTTGAATATTTGACTGATGTTAGTTGATTTGAAAAAATTGTGTACTCTAATAATAATTGTGTTTGAAAATTCTCTCTTCATAAATATTTGTTTCGAAACTCTTCCCATCACATCAACTCAAGCCATTTGCATCCATAAAACTAAAGTTATGTCGACACAAATCGATGCGTTAAGAAAAATATCGTCGACACAACAAAAAAATTCTTGTAGTGTTATTAAATATAAAAAACGATTATCGATGATAGAAGTTCATCGCTAACAAAAAATATATATATATATATATATAAAAACAATCTATTGATAGACTATAAAAAATAGTTTTGATAATAAAAGTAGACTATACAAATTGTGAAAATTGAGTTAGTGACGACCCAAAATTTTAATAAATTGTCATATTTAAATATAATATATGAACCGCATATTCGTAAATATGACATCCAATTTTACCACCCATTATCATTATTTATTAATAAACTTATTCTAAATAATTATCATAAAATAAGAGAAAAAAAATCAAAATTTACCCTAAACTTATTAAATTGTATAATTTTTCACCCTCAAATTTTAACCAAGTCAAATTAGAACTTAAAAAAATCTTGCAAGTTCTACCACCATTCAATTTTCGCTAACAAGCAAAGCCAAAAACTTCATAAACTCACTGTTCAATAATATCATGACATTAATACACAAATTAACCGACATGACCATAACTCTCACTCACCGTTCAATAATATAATGTTTTTCACGTTTTTTCAAAAAAACACACACAAATTACCTCTAGAGTAACTTTACAAAAATTTGCAAATTTTAACCCAAAAAAAAAAAAAAAAAAAAAATTCATCTACTATCAACATTATACATATGTTATTCTAATTCAAACACATGAAAATAAGACTTTTGGAATGAAATTTTATTAGAGAGAAAAAATTAGAACACTTTTTTTTTTAAAGATAAAATTGCAATACTTGAGTTTGAGTTGAGTTGCAATTTGATGAAATGGAATGAAAAGGGATTAAAAAAAATGATTATTTTCCCAATTAAATAAGCTAAGTTAAATAGGAAGAAAATGATAGTAACAAACTTCAAATTCAAGTTAGATTATGACACACATCCAATCTTTTCCATTACATACTTAACAAAGTTACATAATGACATACCACATCATGCTCCTAATTCCTAGGCGTTATATACAAGTTCCATAACTGAACCTCAATCAACAACAATCTTCCATAACTATTACTAAATGATAAAGATGGTCAATTTGAATACAATTTTCTATGGTCTGCCATTTTGTTGATCCAGAACCGTCTCAGTAGTGCAAATTCTGTTCTGTTTCGTGATATTTGCAGCCGATTCAGTCATAATTGATGTTGTTGTCGAAACTTCCTTAGTTACCTTTTTAACATACCCAATAGTACACTCTGTTTTTGGGTGCCACTAGTTAAATTCCAGAAAATTGTAATGAATCAAGCAATAAAATGAACAAAATTAAAATACCAACCTCCTGATCTGGGGGATTGTGATGCAACAAGAGAAGCATACATGTAGCAATCAGATTTCAAATAATCCTCCATCTTCTTCAGCAAACTCCGGTTATCTTTTGAGTGTTCCCTGATTTCGATCCCTAAGAACGAACGAATCCAATTAAAAGAAAGATTCTACAATAGAATAATCGAATAACAAAAAATAAAAGCACAAAAATAATCGACACATAATTTATGTGCACGTCCACGAGCCGAGAGAACAATTGTATTACGAATATGAGAGAATTACAACTGTTATGGGTGAAATCAGCCTAGACCAAACGCTTAGGCCCATGGGTGAAATCAGCCTAGACTAAACGCCTAGGCCCCCGGATGAAATCAGCCTAGACCCAACGCCTAGGCCCACGGTGTTGGGCCTACCATACCCAGGGGCCAGCACCTCACAACAAACCCCAGACACACGCCACCTCCTAAGCTTAGAGCGTCTGACACAGCCACCTCCCAAGTAGGCGTAAGAGGTCACCCGACATACCACCTCCTAGGCTTATGAGGTCAGCACATCTCTCCTATATATATATATATATAGAGCTCCACCTTCATTGAGGTCATTGAGGGCATGCGACACACGATATATATATATGTGGAGCTCCACCTTCATTGAAGGCGTGCGACACACGATATATATATGGAGCTCCACCTTCATTGCCTGAGGGCATCCGACACACAATATATATGGAGCTCCACCTTCATTGAGGAAATGCGACACACTCCCTCCTACTTATGCTTGAAATCCTCTCCAACTTAAGCATATGCTTGAAATCCTCTCCAACTTAAGCATTGGAGTGGTGTGGATCCAACCCACATCACACCGGTGCAAGCTCTCTCTCCTGGCAGGTCGGCCTCTGCCACATGGCTGGACCCAACCCGCATCACATCGGTGCAAGTTTTTTCTCTCCTTGTAGGCCGACCTTTGACCACAAGGATGGACCCAACCCACATCGCACCGGTGCAAGCTTTCTCTCTCCAGGTCGACCTCTGACCACATGGCGCACCTGATCGTCCCAGCCTGCCGACGAGGTCCAGAATCTTACACCAACAACCATGACAGACTAAATGACAAGTAATTAGAAAGTTTACATATATCACACTTCTAATGACAACAAAATGAACAAAATCCCAAACAACCAGTAGGTCTTTATTCATTCAAAATCAATTTAATAAAAAATGATAGGAAGGAATTGAGAAAGTGGGAGAAGAAGAAGAACCTTTTCCATTTGTGGGTATGCGACAAGAATTATAGGGAGAAGGAGAAATGAGAGGAGCAAATAAGTAGCAATCGGATAAGAGATAATCGACCACTTTGTGAATGACTTTTTTCTTCGGCCGCTTCTTCATGATTCTCTTCTTCAGAATCCCGCCAGCATCAACCATTTTCTTCGCCATGTCGTCTGTAATTTCTTTCTTTTTTTTTCTTTTGAGAAACAGAGTCGAAATGGTAATACTCGAGCTCTGGTTATATGCTTTGGAGGTTGATGATGATACACGTGTCGACTCAGAGTGCCACGTTTTGATTTGGACTTTGCCACGTACCAATAAAGGAAAACACTTTACACGTAGCAACTCAAATTGATTTGGACCTGATGGGCTGAAAGACCCACTTTATAGGCTCCAGGATCATCCGTATTTGAGACTACTTGAACAACCAACACTTTCTTAACTATCTAATCCCGATTAAATATAATTACACAAAACAAAATGTAACTAAATTGTATTATTTAGTGACGAGTAAACAAAATGTAACAAAAAGTAAAACAACTAGATAAAATAAGAAAAGTATGATAAATTTATTTTTTGAAATAATTATGCTCTATAGCCAAAACATGGCATTATTTTTTTAAAAAAATAGCAACATATTTCATAAGTATTAATAATAGAAATTGATATACTTAAGTATATCAATGATAGTCAACATAAACCTAATTTAACTAGCCTAATGAAAGAACTAAGGATCGAATTTCCCACTTTATATGTTGTCAACAAAATAAAATGAAAGTAATATCATAGACATATTATATAGTACTAAAGACATCTAATATAATATGAAGTATATAGGCAATAATAACAAAACTGCTTGTTTTAAGAGTATAACTGATTTTTCCATTTTTTCATTTCTGCTAAGCCGCCTCTCTTTCTCCTTACATTTTCTATTTTTTGCAAGCATTAACTTTGATATTTAACGATACATATTTTCAATAGATTTTTCACGAAATATTTATAGTGATCCTAAATTTTGAGCACTTTAAAAAAATGATTTTAAAAATTAGTCGGAAAAGATTAAGAACTTCTCCCACAATGACACGTGTCACGTAACAATTATTTTAATGCATTAAAAATATGTAAATTTTTATGGCAGGTCTACCAATTTTTTAATTAACAAATTTCTTTCTCTTTCATTTTTTTTTTCGCTACTTTCTTTCTTCTTCTCTCTTTTCTTTCCCTTCATTTTTAGTCAACAACTATATTTAATATCTAAACTTTTAAAAAATATTTAATAAGTCTTTGAAATTATAATTTCCTAAATTTTAGAAAATGTTTGTATTTAATAGATCATTGACCTGTTACATTTTTTTTAAAATTCATAGATCAATTAAAAATATTTTTTTTTCATATTTTTTGGAAAGACCTAGAATGAGAGAGACGTCATTATTGCCGATTTTTTTTTGGAGTGAACTGATTCACGTCTGATGTGGTGATAACGCCAATTTCAAAATGGGGTTGACCTAAAAATGAATACTCATTTTATTTTTGTTTTCTCTTGGTTGAAATCATTAGAAGATGTGGTTTGATTTTGATTTTGTTGTCTTAAATACACATAGAAGATGATTAGGGAAGTGAAAAGGAGAGAGGAAAGAACTAAAAAGATTGAAGAGAAAAATTAATGGGTCCCACATAGAAATTCACTTATTTTTTATTTTAAAAGAACCGTGGAAAAACTTCGTACCAAGCACGAATATAGTAGAAATTTTCCCCTGAAATCTCGAACAATTTTAAAAGAATAGAACTTAGTTGCTAGCTTCACTACAACCTAACTTTGCCAAAGCAATTTTTTTTTTTATATTTTATATATGTATATATTTAAAAATTATCCCAACTATCCATAATTAACATTTTTTTTCTTGTTTCTTTACCAAATCTTTGACATCATTTTATTTAAACTAATTAAGTGAAATGAAATTTAAGAATTTAAAAGAAACAATAATGTGAGAAAGATGTAGAGCATTTAGTTTATTTTAAAATATTTTAAGTGGGGATAGGTAGATATAAAATTATAAATATGGTTAGATAATTATATATAATTTAATTTTAATTTATTTCTCTCTTATTCTTATTTTAAACCTACAATTCTTAATTGGAAAAGTAAATATGTAATCCTTCTTCTTAAAATGAAGATATATATAATGAAAAAATTTGAAAAATGATAAAAAGGGGAAAAAAGACGAACAAAAAAGGCCAAAAGCCAAAACGTTTTTTCTTTTTATAAAAAAAAACATTTTGTTTTGACCTATGACGACTTATATGGTCCAACTACATGTCGGGTTGTAGCTCAGCTAACGGCGAAGTTCTACTCATTTTAAAATAGATTGCAGTTCAAACATTTTACAAATAAATTGGTGATCAATAGTTGGATACGAACTAAACTTCAATCGGTGTTGAAGATTACCTTTTCTTTTTCTTTTTTGAAGCCAGAAATGAAAAAACAACACAGAAACTAGCCAACTGAAAAATCTTTTTCAAGAGAAATTCGGAGAGCCACTCAAGTGAGCTCTCTCCCCATTCTCCCGACATACACAAATTGCAGGAATGCTGCGCTAGAAGATGGGCCGCGCCATTTTGATTTCGAGAAACTTGATCACAACCAAATTCAATTCCTAATTACGAATTTAAAAGTGTTGGACTCTTAAGTCTTGAATGATAACCAGTTACTGCTTTCTTGTAAATATCCGATTGAGAAATTAACAAACTAAATTAATGGGTAGCTACCCACAAATTGATTAATTTTGTTGACAATCACACATATATATATATAGTAACTGAATGCAAAGAACAAAAAAGGTCTTTGCAATATGGAAATGCTTCAATTCATTAGCTCCGGTTCACATATACCAAATCATATTTGTACTTTACTTTTTGATTTCATTCAAACGAGGTCATGTTTATTTGGATGAGACGGGTTTTAAGCCATGTTTTAGAGCGGCCTCCCAAACAAGGTCAATTCTGTCCACGTCCAAAGCCCCAACTTCGTGGTGACTCCAGCCTTCCAAATGGTGCACCACCCCGCCCGCATGACATGCATGCACCACTCCTCGATTCATTGTATACTGCCCAAACAAGCACCTTAAGAATATCAATAATCAAATACCACTAGACGTAACATAATCTATCGATTATTTGTTATCACTTTTTTATGTCGAACAGAAATTTAACATGATATCAGAACTGAAAGTTCTAGGGTGAACCTCGCAATAGCCTAGGCCTTGAACGTCATCGGGCAAGTGCATGGCGGCGAGGTCCCCATACGTGCAGTCTCTTCTGAAAGCCAAGATGGGAGGAACTACAAATTGATGGAAGTGAGTTCCACTTGGGGCCCAACTCTGCTCTCTTGGAGTGATCCATTTCCCCACGATCCAAGTCTGTTTGAGTTTGCAACATATCAAGATTTGGAAGGCAACCATGTTCTCACGTCACGTACTAATGAAGTATCCTTTTTCAAAAAAAATACCTTGCAATTGCGAGCAGCTTGGTACTTAGTAACTTGAACCAAGTAGGGCTGACAATCCGCAGGAGCTTCCTTCTGTATTTTCTCAAATCTTTCCGTCGAAAGTGTAAGCATCTACAAGAACCAAATACGTTCAGAATACCTTAAAGACGTCAACTTTATCCTAACTTATCAGTTCAGAGAGACTTACAAGGACTCGAACTTTCCTCCGACAAAGGTAGAGAGCAATAGCTCTTCCAAGCTTGGAAGTTGCGCCAGTTAGAAACACTTCTTCGACATGTTTTGGAACTTCATTGAGAATGACAGCAGCTGTTAGGGTATTTCCATGCACAACTCTTACCCTAAGATTTGGATGCTTCTCTACGAAAAGTGTTCCACCCCCATTCAGAGCTTCATTCTGTCCATTAAACCACCAATAATTTAATATTTCACACACCAAATTATATTTGTTCTTGTTTAATCAGCTCATACAAAATTTTAAATACTAACTTTTTATATATAAAAAATTTCAATTCTAAAAGTTGGGAGCCTAAATTAAGGAAAGCTTTGAAATTTTTTATGTATACTTTTCTCTGTTTTTTTTTCTTTGAAACCATCAGTGAGAAGTTCGAATTTCCAACCTCACGAAAATGATTATATATCAATTACGACTGAGCTAAGCCCACGGTTGAGAATACAAACAAAGTAAAATTGAGGTCTTTTGAGTGGAACCAAAAAGCAAAACCACAAAAGTTTATGTCCAAAGTGGACACACTCACTTTCCAATTGAGTACAATGACAGATAAACTATAGTTACAATATAACTTAGATTTGAAGCACCACAAAGCAGGGTCGAAGAGGGTGTCATCCCAGTACATTTTTGTATTTTATTTTATAGAAAAGTGGGCTTGGGGGAAATATTTAATTGTAGGTTGACAGGGTATGAGTTGTGTATATGTAGTAAATAATTAAGAGAAGCAAGTCTTAAATGAAAGCACATGATTCATGTGGTGACACGAGATTCGATTAAAGCTAGTGAAAGGGGATTATTAAATTCATCCACCAACCCAATTCAGAAATGATCAGAGTTTACATTAAAACCTTTTGGCAAAGGAAATAAAGGCAGAGGCCTACCTTATTTAGTGCAGCAAGGCTGATGACCTTAACCCCCAACTTGTCAGCTGTGAGAATTGCATCTTCGATGTGGTTGTTGATGCCTTCAGTTGCAAATGGCAAGAAATACTGCGACAACAAAAATGACAGTAAGATTAAAGTTTACAATACTAAAATTTGATGAGATTAAGATTAGAGGAAATTACCTGAAATCCAAATCTTGGAACAACCCATGTCTGATGAAGCGAGTTTCTAAGATTGTAGAAACTATAAAGGAAGGTCTTAGAGCAGGCCCACATGAGAAGCATGGTTATGAAGGCAACGGGCCAAGTTAGAATCAAGGACAATTTTGTAACAAAGGGACGTGAAGCAAAGAATCTGGATACAAATGGAGAATGCATTGATGAAGTTATATCCACCACATGGGCTAGGAATACGAAATCTGGCACCTTCCCATTTTTTCCTGCATTTATTGTAAATACACATCAATCAAATCCCAAACCCAACCCATCCCTCTACTAATTTTCTCATTTACTTCACAAAATTATGTTTTTGTAGTACAACGGTATCAAAATTTTGAACCTCAGGGAAGCTAGAAAATTATGATTTTTTTTTTTTTTTTTTTTGACTAAAAAATCGTAGTGGGGTCCATTTATCTACTATATGCAATAAAAAAATACCAAAAAAATACAAATAAAAAAAATAAAATAAAATAAAAAAATATAAGTAATACTTCGCTGCTGGCTAAACTCAACACGTGGTTGAACCATAGATTGCCATGTCTCAATTATTATTTTTTTAATGTTTTTTTCTATTTTTTTATATGTTCAATTTTTTTTTTCGAAAATATGTTTTCGTCTCCAATCTAAATTTATGGTTTAAATATTATGGTTTAAAGTTTAGGATTTATAATTTATAATTTAGAGGTTTAACATTTAGGAATTACAGTTTAGGGTTTAGATTTTAAAGTTTAGATTTTAGGGTTTAGAGTTAAAGGTTTTATGTTAATAGATCCTACGTACTAAATCATAAACCCTAAGGGGGTGTTTGAGGCGCAGGGTGGGTTATTATAGTCTGTGTTTCGGGTGCAAAGTTGTATAGTCTGGGTTTAGTAAGTCTGTGTTTGGAGTGCAAAGTTGTTTAGTCTGAGTTTAGTAAGTTTGTGTTTGGGGTGCAGAGTTGTATAGTATGGGTTTAGTAAGTCTGTGTTTGGGGTGCAGAGTTGTTTAGTCTGAGTTTAGGAAGTCTGTGTTTAAAATACATTTTTTTTTTAACACGGAGTTTGTGTTTAAAATACATTTTTTTTTAACACGGAGTTTGAAATATGTGTTTATGGTAGTTTATTTTTTTTCTACAATTTTTTGTTGTATTGTATAGTTAAATGTATATTACATATTAATTTTTTAGAAGTTAAAAAAATAAATATTATTTAGGAAATTACAAATAATCCACCGCCAGCGTTGTTGGAGAGAGAAATTTTGGAAGAAATAGAAGATAAAGAATTGTGAGGTGAGAGAAATTTTGGAAGAAATAGAAGATAAAGAATTGTGAGGTGATGAAGACAAAGAGAGAGGAAAAATCGGTAAATTGGGTTAAAAAAAGAAAAAAAAAACAAAGAGAGAAGAAAAATCGATAAATTGGATGAAAAAAAAATCATGGCAACAAAGTGAAAATACAAATAAAAAAAAAAAAATATATCAGAAAAAAAAAAAAAAAAAAAAAAAAAAAAAAAAAAAAAAAAAAAAAAATCTACAGTAACACTGTAGCAAGTTGGGGGTTATAATAACCCCAATCCGAGTTTAATAACTCGGTGCCCCAAACGTGGGTTACCCCACCCCACTCATGTTGGGGCCCAAACCATCCCTAAATATTAAACTCTAAGTTCTAAATAATAAAATCAAAATTCTAAATATTAAACCCTAAATTTGAAAAGAAAATATATTTTCGATTTTTTTTTCTTTTCGAAAGTTAAACATAAAAAAAATATAAAAAAACAAAAAAAAAAAAATTCTTAAAAAAAATTAATTAATTAATTGACACTGACAATTTATAGTTGAGCGGGGTGTCGGGCTGGAGAACTGCCACCAACTCAATATTACTCAGGAAGTATTGTTAATTTTATTTGGTAAAGAAAAGAAGTTACTTCAACTATAGTTTTATGCCTTTGCAAAAAAAAAAACTATAGTTTTATTTATTTATTTTATTATTTTTTTTTTTTTTGATAAAATTGATATTTACTTAATTCTATTTTAAGTTAGAGATTCAAATTTTGATACCACTTATATAAAATAGATATTTTCTTAAGTAGATAATATCACAATACCTTATATTTGTTGTAGTTCAAAAAATATAAAATTTATAATAATGTGGTAAAAGCGTCATAAATGCAAAGTCTGCCATATGAAGGTTTTTGAAGATTTTTTTCAAAAAGAAAAAAAAAACTTTTTGAAGGCATTAACGTGAGAGCCGTATCTTTATGAACTTTAGCACTTAATGAGAAGTTGTAACCACCCATTAATGAGGATTGAAGAATGGAGTTGGGTTTTGGTGAGAAAAGAAAGGCGCATTAAAACCCCAAAAACCTACTAATTACTTAATTAAGCGACATCAAATATTATTATCCACAAGTAATATTGATTAGTGGAAAAATTAGGAAAGCACCGACCTGCATTTGTGCTTATCTCCTTATGTAATTCCCATGATTTTTTATGAAGCGTGTTTCCAATGGCATCAAATAGTGGCATGAATAAGCAGAAATTGGTCCCCTTCTCTGTATGGTGAAGGATATAGTACCTAAACAAATCACCATCAACACCAATAATCCTTTTTCATCTTTGACCAATGCTAAAAACAACAAATTTTATCTCTTTTTTCTTCTTTATATGGTTTTGGAACCTTACTCATTATGGTGAAAGCGATTTATGCAACCAGAAATTTACCCAGGGCTGTCAACACGAACATAGTTCAACCACCGACACCGACACACCCCACATGTTGTAAAAAAAACCCTTTTTTCCTAGTAAAGACATAAATGAATGTTTGTGGGTTTAGGGTGAAAAAGAATGAGTACTTACGTTGGAGTGTAGAGAAGATACTTAAAAATTGGGATTGCTTCAAATAGGCGATGTGGGACAATTTCAACGTTGGAATGCCCTAAGCATCTGAGAAAGTCAAAGACCAAAACATAGGAGAAGATCATGGCCGTTGATCCATACCCTACAAGACTTGTTCCAAGAATTGGCGCTCCAATTACCATACTTAACGCAAGATGTTCCAGAACTGTCCCATTTCCAGCTTTATTGGAAAAAAAAAAAAAATTAAAAAATTACTCCAAATTAAAAGAGGTTAAAGTTTAGTAAAAATTGTTGAGTCACCTGTAAATGACTGTGGGACTGAGGAAGAATGGTGAAGAGAATGGTAATGAGTAAAAAAATAGTGGGTGTGGAAGAATCTATGGAACACATAAAACAAAGGCTCTGCAATTCCCACATGAAGTAAAAGAACTGCAATTAACCCTTTTGTGTTCCAAACAGGTAGATTTCCAAGCCAAGGGAAAATATACACCATCATGGAAGCGATTAGAGCTTGAAGTAATAAGAAATTATCCCTACAAAAAAAAAAAAAAAAAAAAAAAATTAGTATCTCTTTAAAAGCATATGTTGAAATTTGAATTTATATTTCATATACCATTCCCATTCCATATCAATCTGCTTGAAATCAAGGCCTTGTTGAAGAATCCGGCGGTTTCGAGTCAAGAAAAGCATGCTGCTGTACGAGCTCCAAGCGGTATGAATCCCGACTCGGAGTAAAGATAGGAGAAGAAGATGAAGACACCAATTGTTTATGATGTTTCCTTCTTCATATAATGAGTATAAACCATTTGCAAGCAATGGCCCATATAGCACATACTGCAAAACATTCAGAGTTGGAGATAGATTAATTAATTCCATAGCGTTTCATCACAACAACACACATAAAATTGATACCTTACCTTGAACATGCCAAAGTTCTCCCATGGCCAAGATGATAATGTAGCAACCATATTGCTAAATCCCAAATTGATTATTTTAGAACTAATTCTACAACTCACTTCCTCCTCTAAACCTAGCTAATCATAAAAAAACAAAGCAAATCCTAATGGGATTTTATACACAAAAAAAAGGGTACGTTATGAACTCAAACTCTGAAGGTTCCCACGATCGTCACTTCAGATCAGATCAGAGAAAGAGAAAGGAGGGAGATGGGGTTATCTTCCACTTGCTTTTCCAAATTGTCCCAAAGCCCTTGAAGTTTGAACAGACAAATCCTACACAAAGTTGTATGTGTGTGTGATAAGTGTTTGTATATATATATATATAAAAATAAATTTTTGGTCCAGCCTCTTGGTGGCCGTCCTTTTATAAATGCTATGAACAAATCAAATTGGAGATTTGCAAGTTAAGTTGGCCAAGTGTACGTACCCAATTTCCTTCCTTTTCACACCTCCCCTCTACTTTGTACACGCATAAGTACATGATAAGGACAACGAAAACTCCACTACGAGCGTAACGGTTCATGTTTTTATTTATATTTATCTCTTCTCTAACCAACGCGAGACTTTGTTTATATCTAACAGGACATATATGCATACATGGGTGTAATAGGTATGTCCATATACGCGTTTGTCTTGTTCCAGCCTTACCCAATATAGTGGCACAGCTGTAGTGATGGCATAATACACCCCAAAATTTAATGCGTAAATATAGTTGGGAGAATAAGGGCTACTTTAGACTTTTTTTCCTTTTTGTCCTTTTTTTTTTTAGGTTTAGGGTTGGTTTTTTTTACTTGTTAAATAAATCATCATGTTGTGTGTTTTGGGACCAGGCAGGAACAAGAACAACTCCCCTTCGACACTCGGACTCTTAAAAACACTTTTTTTTTTTTTTTTTCCTTTTCATTTTGCGCTTGTCCTACCCACTCTACTAAGGAGCTAACAAGTTGCATGCTAATAATTACTTCAATTATTCGACAAATATTAATAATATATGTGTTAGATAACTATTTTGTTTTACCAAGGGGACAAAACAATAATCATGGACCGACATAACATTGGGATATGTAGAATGAGATGGACCATATAACTATATATATATACACTTTATATTTAAAGAAAAGTGCTACTTGTCTTTTGAATATATATTTTTTAGAAACTTTACTATTAAACATGGCAATATTCATAGATATTATTTTGAATAAACCCAAGATAAAATCTTGAGATTCTGTGTAACCGTTTGCGGACAACTCTTCTCATTCTTTTTATAATATTGGTAAAATATAATTGAATCTAAACATAAAGTGAGTCTACATTGTTCTATAATTGATATATTTTTTTTTTTAATAAAAAAAAAAGGACTTGATTTAGAAAGATATGCTTTGAATTAAAATAAAGCTAGGTTGTAAGGAGTCTTTTAATATCAGCTGTGTGTGAAGAATGAAGTTGAAAGGTTGAGGGTGTCCTTCAATTAGTTTGGAAAATTGAGTAAATAAAAGTTTTGTATATATATATATGTTTATATAATTGAAAATATTGATTTGATTAGGATAGGAGTTGGTTGGTTGATTATGAGTTTGGAGGGAAATTAGGAAGGTTAACATCATCCAATATAAAAACATGAATATATAAATGGGAGAGATGGCAGACACTTCCCTTATTTCTTTGCTAACCATTGCATTAAAAACTAGGCTGCCCTTCTCTGCACCCTCACTTTTCTTTTTGACTATTTCCCATTTAAACGAGGGCGGCTTCTTTGAAGCTTTTCTATTTTCCACCTAATTTAATTATTACCCATATTCAACTTTTTTTTTTTTGTTTTTTAACATTTTTTACTGATTTAAAAAAAAAAACGAGGACGGCTTCTTATTATTATTTTTTTTTTTTTTACAATACATTGGGATGAAGATTGAAGCGATATATGTCATTTAGTTATGTCGGTTTCTAATTTTAAAGTTTATTTAAACTAATTTTTGATTTTATCCATTTATACTTTCAACTTATTATACTTTCAACTTGAATAAATGTTACAATTAATTTCTCCAAACTAAATTTAAAAAATTACTCATATTGTAGAATGTTGAACAAACAAAACACACCAATGTAAAAAAAAAAAAAAAAAAAAAAAAAAAAAAAAAAATGAAAATACTCATACAAGCCATAAAATCGAAAGTAGATAAAAAATACTAAAATTTAGCATTTTTTATTACCGTATTAGGAAACTAACTAGTACCTAGTTAGCAGGGGCGGAGCCACATGGGGGCCAGGGGCACGTGCCCCCCTGAAATTATTCGTTTTATATATTTATATATAAAATTTTGAAAATTATAACCATAAGTAGTCTATTTGTATATATGAAATCGAAAATTGCAACAAAAAGTGTTGTCTGGTTCGTTGTTTTAGATCTAAAAAATAAAAATGATAAATATTTCAAATTTTATTACTTAATATATTTGGTAGAGAATTCTAAAATGGTGTATTATTATTTTTGAATTAATATTACTTTTTATAAATATTATATCTTTTCAAAAAATAAAATTATATTTATATGAATAGAGAATTTTAGTCTTTCAAATTTTAAATTTGTGTTTAATAGATTCGTAAGTTTAACCGTTTAGATTTATTAACTTTAATTTTGTATGTAATATGTTAAGTATTTTAAAAACTTAATTTTTTTTCCTAGTAAAAATTAACTATTGTGGACTCAATTAAATTTATGAACTTTAATTTTGTTTCTAATAGGTTTTAGATATTTAATTTCTTTTTGCACTAAAAATCAACTATTGAGGACTCCATTATACTTGAAAATTTTAATTATTTTGTATCTAATAAATATATTATTATTGTCAAATTGAGCATAGCTCATTGGCTGTTTTTTAATAATATTGCATTTTTTAAAACTTATTATAAAAATATTGTAAGTTTGAAACTATTTATAAAAATATTGCACTTTTAAATGGAGGTCGTCTTTTCAAAAGACGACCTCCACATGCAAGCAAAGATTGCTCCACATGGATGAAGGTCGTCTTTTGAAAAGACGACCTTGCTCCACATGGATGGAGGTCGTCTTTTCAAAAGACGACCTCGCTCCACATGGATATTGGTATGTACTTCTTTTATTAAAAAATTGATATCTTTTTACTCAGATATTCAAAATTTTCAAAAAAGATATGGTTGTGAAGCTAACAACGAGAGCTTCAATTTGATAGGTGGTTTCACTATTTTTTGAGTTGTGTATCAAAAGATAGAGATCATCGAAGTTGGACTATAGTTCTGCAAATTTTAGAACTGAAGATTATTTTGAGGAGTGTATTAAAAAATTGATATCTTTTTACCCAGATATTCAAAAACTTTGAAAAGGGTATTGTTGGAAAGTTAACATAGAGAGCTTCAATTTGATACCTAGTTTCACTATTTTTGGAGTTGTGTATCAAAAGATATATATCGTCAAAGTTATGAAAAGTTCATTAAACCCAGAACTGAAGATACCACTGAAAACTTCAAAACTGTAGCTAAACTTCGACGATCTGTATCTTTTAATACACAACTCTACAAATAGTGAAACCAAATATCAAATTGAAGCTCTCTCTCTAAGTTTTTTAACTGTATTTTTTTCGAAATTTTTTAATATCTGGGTAAAAAGATGTCAATTTTTTAATGCACTCCTCAAAGCAATCTTCAGTTCTAAAATTTGAAAAACTATAGCCCAACTTCGATGGTCTCTATCTTTTAATACACAACTCCAAAAATAGTGAAACCACCTATCAAATTGAAGCTCTCGCTGTTAGCTTTCCAACCATACCTTTTTTGAAAATTTTGAATATCTGAGTAGAAAGATATCAATTTTTTAATAAAAGAAGTATATACCGATGGAGATCGTCTTTTGAAAAGACGATCTCCATCATGTGGAGCGAGGTCGTCTTTTGAAAAGACGACCTCCATCCATGTGGAGCAAGGTCGTCTTCTGACAAGACGATCTTTGCTTGCGTGTAGAGGTCGTCTTTTCAAAAGACGACCTCCA
Source organism: Herpetospermum pedunculosum (assembly GCA_028017165.1). Taxonomy (NCBI): domain Eukaryota; kingdom Viridiplantae; phylum Streptophyta; class Magnoliopsida; order Cucurbitales; family Cucurbitaceae; genus Herpetospermum; species Herpetospermum pedunculosum. Next base: position 4,989,657 of record CM051530.1, read on the forward strand.
ATTAAAACTACATTATTTTTATAAATAGTTTCAAACTTACAATATTTTAATAATAAGTTTTAAAAAATGTAATATTATTAAAAAACAGCCTAGCTCATTTGACATAAAATTATGCCCTTAACTAAGAGGTCAGGGGTTCAACTTTTGCATTAATTAAATACTTTTGTAAAAAAAAAAAAAAAAACTTTATTTTTTTCTATTATGTCTTTATTAGATACAAAAATAGGAGTTTAATGATCTATTTGACTCAAAATTGAAAGTTTTAGAGTGTTTTACACATTTTAAAGTTCAAGAACTATATAGACATACATCGAAAATTTTAAAGACTAAACTTGTAGTTAACCCTATTGGAATTGTGCCCCTCCTGACCAAAATTCCTGGATCCGCCCCTGCTAGTTAGTATCTAGTTACCATTTATATGTATTTTGGGAAGTTAGGGTTAGAGTTATTTTTGTATAAATTCATCATTTTCTAATATGAAATACAAGACAAAAAAAAAACAAAGATTATCAAAGAAATACAATGTGTTTTGTCATGGTATCAGAGCATCGATCTTAAGAAGCTCGATCAAACAAAAACGTTAGGGCGGTGGCGATTCTGTCGCACCGCCCAACTTTGTTCCTCCGATGTTGAAGTGAGTTTGTCTACCTTCTTCTTTCAAAAAAAAAAAAAAAAAAAATGTCCAATTATAAGGATGCTCATAACCTAATCACGAATGTATAGAGAAAATTGAAAGTCAACTAATTGTCGTATTAATTTGATGAAATGCTAACCTAAACATATTGTTCAAAAGATTTTAAGTTTGGAAGGTCCAACTAAAAGGTTAAAGGTTGGAAAGCTCCACCCTACATAGTGTTGAAATCATAAGAAAAAAAAGAAAAATTTATAGCTAAAGTCGACTCACTAACTTAAGTTCAAGATTGAAAAATAAAAGTTTCTCGAAAAATTATTCTTATCCATATTTTTGTTTTATAAGTGTTAACTAAAATTATTATATGTCAACATGAATGCTCAAACGAAACAATGTACGACCTCATGATTAAGAGGTTTTCACCATGTTATAAAAAACAAAAATAATAATTAAATATTTATATGAAAACTTTTGTTATAGGCCAAATAAAAGCGAGTATGTGGGTCCAGACTTCTTAAGGCCCAAAAAAAAAAAAAAGAAACGTCTCAACAATTATGAGATCGAGCTGGGGCGAGCGACCGACAACCCTTGAAGGGAAATATAACGCCAGGTTACAAACCAAGTCAAGGCACCCGCTAAACGCTCTCATCACCGACACGTAGGACAACTCGACATCACTTCATTTATGATATTAACTTAAGTATTAGAGTGTGTTGGGTGCAACACTACACGATGAGTGCCTCCACAGCTTTTATGAATTACAACTCTAAAATTTGAAAACAAAATTTTGTTTTTTTAAATTCAATAAAAAAATATTGCACTCTTTTTTCTTTTTCCTTTTTTGAAAAAATTAAGCCCCCATTAATTAAAAAAAAAAAAGAAAAAAAAAAAAAAGAAAAAAAAAAGATACTCATACAACACACAACCTGCCTTCCGAAATTAAAAATACTCTCTTTAATTCATATCACATTTTGTTCGAACTCCTTTGCAGATTTGAGCGACTTCATTTCTTCTTTTCGCACAAAAAGGGTAAAATCATTAATGTGCAAGTTACAAATTTATAGACTATAATTTCATGATGAGCTTTTACGAAATTTATATAAATTGTATGTATATTTAGTCAAAGTTTTCTGAGATATTATTAATGCTATGAAAGTCAAAATTGATGAAAAACGTGAACATAGTTCAACCGTCATATAGTATAAACTAGTCACCAAAAAGTTATAGATTGAATTTTCAACTCCCCATATTAAAAAAAATAAAAGTTAAAATGGATTGATATAGCTAGAAGTTGAAAAAACAATTTCTTTTTCTAGAAAAGGAAATACATTTTTGTTGATGCAAGAATATCCGGATCCACCTCTCTGGAATTTTTGGCCTGCAACGCTACGACGCAGACCTACAAAGAGGAAACATAGGTACACTTACGACGGTGTGAGACTCGGTCCAACACACTCTGATGCTTAAGTCAGAGAGTTGTGGGAAGCCGAGCAGGATTGAGATTGACAAATATTGCGTACCTTACATAAAGGGGATGACTTCATATTTATAGGTGGTAATGTATTGGGTGTGGTGCCCTGCATCTTGTCGACGCGACATTTTGGTGGGCATTTTGGGTGTCGTGGGCGACGCTCCTAAAGTGACTGGATGACGTCATCGTAGTGACATTAGTGGCTCTAGTTACGGGGTGACATCATCGTTAGCAGACGAGCTGACGAGCTGGCCATCTAGTCGAGCTGAGGAGCTTAGGACTGGTCAACTAGCGGAGTTGGGGGTTGACCGAGCTGGGGAGCTGGTCATTTGGATGAGGTACTGGTCGCATCGAACGTGGGCATGATGAGTCCAATTCCATGGGCCTAAACTGATTTCACCCATAACACATTTAGTATCCATGTAATAGTTGGTTCATCTGAGTTATGACTTCGTGAGTCATGCCTTTTCGAATGAGCTCTTTGGATGAGCTTTTCTTGTTAGCTCATATGAGCTATGACCTCGTGGGTCATGCCTTTTCGGATGAGTTCTTGTTTGCTCAGGGGAGAACTAGCGGTTTGATGCACTATCATTCCCACAAACGACGCCAAACGTTGATGCATGAATCCAGATCCTCCCCTCAGGCTGGAATCTTTGGTCGACGACGCTCCGACGCGGACCTACAAAGAAGAAACAAAGGTAAACTTGCTGGTGTGGGACTAGACCCAACACCCTCCGATGCTTAAGTCATCAGAGGGTTGTGGGAAGCCGAGCAGGAGTGAGATTGATAAATATTGCATACATTACATGAAGGGGCGACTTCATATTTATAGGTGGTAATGTATTGGGCGTGGTGTCGCGCGTCTTTTCGACGTGACGTTTTGGTTGGTGCTTTGAGTGTCGTTGGTAGTGCTCTTGAAGTGATTGGATAACGTCATCGTAGTGACGTCAGCGGCTGAAGTGACAGGGTGACGTTATCGTCAGCAGCCGAACTGACGAGCTGGTCATCTAGCCGAGTTGAGGAGCTTAAGGTTGGCCGAGCTAAAGTGCTGGTCATCTGACCGAATTGGGGACTTGTCGAGCTGAGGAGCTGGTCATCTGGATGAGATGTTGGTCGTGGAGCATGGAGCGTGGGCATGATGGGCCCAATTCTATGGGCGTAAGCTAATTTCACCCTAACACATTTAGTATTCATGTTTTTTTCTCATTTTTGTTTTCTAAATTTTCTAGTTTACAACTTTAGGGAGCGAGTATCCATTTTCTTTTAAGTCTAGATACTTTTAAGTCTTCAACTCTTCAAATATTTACCAAAAAAAAAAAAAAAAAAAAAACTTCAACTATGCCAAAGTTGACAAATTTTATCTTTATACTAAAGTGAAATCATAATATAAAGATTATACATATGGCTCAATTTCCTGGGTAAAATGAAAAAAAATAAATGTTTGTACTTTGATTAGATAAGGATCCTAAAAAAGTTGGTTGTACAAATTAAACCACACGCTTTTGATAATTAACTTCTGAAATTTCAATTCTATTATTTTTCAAATTGCATTTTAATACTACTTCACAACAAACCAGGATTCATGAATAGTATTGCATTACATGCTCAAACATTAAAATAAATAAATTAAATAAAATTGGACTGCACGTAAAGTCTAAAACTAACTATCAAGATTTAATAAATAAAGTCAAATCAACCATAGCTCAAATTGAAATAAGTTCGGATAGGTCATGGGTTCAATTTGTATTTTAATTAAAATATCGTTTTAAAAAAAAAAAAAAATTAATAAATGAATAATACTTGAAGAAGTAAGATCAAAATTTTAAAAATTATGGGCTATTTGTTGAATTTCTATTTTTAATTTTTAGAATACAGATATATATATGATTAGTATTGAATTTAGTTTTATATTTTTAAATTTTTGAAAACATTTTTACATTAGTTAACAAATTTAAAAAATAAAGTAAAATATATTCAAAAATAAATTTTTGATTTCAAAAGTTTAAGCGCTCTCAATTTTATTAAAATTATCAACAAATTAAATATAAGGCAAAATGCACTTTTGATCCTCCAAGTTTGAGCTTGATGTCTATTTGGTCCCTCAAATTTCAAAAAATACACTTTAGTCTTCCAAGTTTTTAAAATGATTCTAAATGGTCTCTAGCTTAACTTTAACTTAACAATGTGCAGGATACCCGGCCGAGAAATCCGGACAACCACTCCCCGATCGAGGCTATAGTACTGACTATGCATAGGACGGTCCCTTTGAAAACAAAAATAAATTGTCGAGCTCTCACAAATCTAATTTTAATACCACGGAGAAAAGCTAGTTGGATAAACAAGACAAGAATGATGACTCGACCATTATGTGTTGACGTGTATGGAATGACAACATGTCTATTTTAATTTATTACTTGTCAAAATTAATTAAAAAAAACTATTAATTAGGTAGAAGTTAAATATATTTTAAACCAATTTTAGCTTCTACTTAATCAATAGTTTGTTTTTTTAATTAATTTTACCAAGTAATCAAATAAAATAGACATGTCATTTCATACACGTCAACACGGTCCAGTCAACATTCCGTTAGGTTAAAGTTAAGTCGATGATCATTTAGAACTATTTTGCAAACTTGGAGACTAAAGCGCGTCTTTTGAAACTTTAGGGATCAAATAGACATTAAATTCAGACCTTAGGGACCAAAAGTGCATTTAACCCTTAAATATAATTACTGAAATTATCTTCAAATGTTTTATTTATTTATCTATTTATTTATTGAATAGAAATTAAATTGTCATTAATATTATTAATATATTCTAAAAAATATATATATATATTATTAATATAATATATTATAAATTTATTTAAATATTTTTTTCTAGTATATTATATTTTAATATTATTGTGATGTTACCTCAATATATCTATCCACCTTACTCAATCAACATATATTATTTTCTTGACTTTGGACGATAAACGTCAATTAACGATTGTCTAATATATTAAACTATCGACACAATACATTTTTTTTTTATTTTAGTGAAAATCATTTTTTACCATAAATTTCGATTTCATCAAATAATTGGACCTTAATTAAATTTTATTTTAAACATGCATTTTAACATTATGTTGGTGAATGTTAAAACTAGCCTGGCATAAGCTTAAATAACACAATAATTAATACTTAATGGGTGACATAAGTTTAAATGAGTTGTCAAAAAAGCTTTTTACTCCAAATTCTTTTAATAACGTTTTCGTTTCTTATTTTACGTGTCATTTTTTTTTTTTGAGAAATAGACTTGTTTGTTAATCATTTTCGTTTCTTATTTTTATAATTTAAGAAACGTTTTTAAAAAATTGACAAAATTTAAAAACTATAAAAAATAGTTTCTCTATTCCGTTTTGTATGTTTCTTATTGTATGACTTCCTTATACATATCAAATTTGGGCATTAGTTCATTGATCAAACATGCGCCTAGCTTTGATTTCCCTCCCATGGTCCCTCGTTCAAAGGTATAAGGAAATTTCTTTTACTTTTTTTTTTTTATCTTTTAATATATGTTATCTTATATTTATATATTATTTTAATATAATTGAGTTGAATTTGAGTGGACATCATTTAATTAAAGCGAATGGCTCAAGTGAGTATGAGTGAGATGATATTGGATCAAATTTCGACAATATTTGAGAGATATATACAATTTTATCGTTGTTTTTAATTTTGTATTGAGACTTATTTGTATTAGATTATATACACTTTGTATAATAATGATTTATATGTTCATGTTATAACTTTTTTATATTATGTATACGAAATTCTATTTAAACTATAAAAAGAAAAAAAAAAATAGTTATTATGTTTTTGTTTCATTTTTTTCTAAAAATAAGAAAAAAAATGGTTATCAGATAAGTTTCTATCTCTGTTGTTCAAGAAACAAAAAGCTGATTAGTTATCAAATATGTATAACTTTTAAAAAAATATTTTTCAAAGAATGCATTATTTTAAAAACATTTTTTTCTAGAAATGTTTATAATTAAAACACTCATGTGTTTGGTTACATTTTCTCAAAAGTATTTTTTTATCTACAAGTGTGTTTGGTTTGTTCTATACTAAAAGTGTTTCTCCTAATGTCAAATTACTATAAGGACAATTATTAATAAACAATATGAATTAATAAGTTTAAATTTATATTTGTCGTTTAGAGTTTAGGGTTTACTAATGTTGATGGTCGGGGTTGGGGTCGGGGTCTGGCGGTTAGGGTCGGAGTCGGGGTCTGGCGGTTAGGGTCGGAGTCGGGGTCAGGGTCGGGCGGTCGGGGTCGGGGTCGGGGTCGAGTTCGGACAACTGGAGTTAGGGACGGGGTTGGGAAGTCAGGGCTAGGGTCGAGGTCGGGTGGCCGGGGTCGGTGTCAAGGTCATTGTCGGGGTCGGGGTCGGGGTCAGGGTCGGTTTCAGGGTCGAGCGGTCGGGGTCCGGCTCGGGTGGTCGGGTCGGCGGTGGTAGGGTCGGGGTCGGGTGGCTGGGGCGGCGGGGGTCGGGGTCGGGTGGCCGGGCTAGGGCGGCGGTGGCCGGGGTCGGGTGGACGGGCTAGGGCGGCGGTGGCCGGGGTCGGTGTCAGGGTCGGGGTCGGGTGGTCGGAGTCTAGGTCGGCGATGGTCGGGTCGGCGGTGGTCGGGTCCTGGCCAGCGGTGGTAGGGTTGGGGTCGGGTGGCTGGGGCGGCGGGGGTCTGGGTCGGGTGGCGGCGGCGGTGGCCGGGGTTCGGGCGGCGGTGGTTGGGGTTCGGGCGGCGGTGGTCGGGGTTCGGGCGGCGGTGGTCGGGGTTCGGGTGGCGACGGCGGTGGCCGGGGGTCGGGTGGCGGCGGCGGTGGTCGGGGTCGGATGGAGGCGGCGGTGGCAGGGGTCGGGTGGCAGCGGCGGTGGTCGGGGTCGGGTGGCGGCGGTTGTTGCCGGGGTCGGGCGGTCCGAGCGGGGCGACGGATGGCCGGAGTGGGAGGCGGTGGCCTGCGACGGGTGGCCGGAGTTGGACGATGGTGGTCGGAGTTTGGAGGCGGTGGTTGAAGGAGGTTGGTTGGTGGAGAAAATTTAAAAGAGGAGTGGGAGGGTATTTTAGTAATTTGAAAACAATATGAGAATTAAGTAGGTTTTTCAAATAAACACTCAAAAACATTTTTTTCAAAAGTTAATAATAAGTGTTTCATCCAAAATACATTATTTCAAAAACTCATTCTACAAAAATTCATTTTGGATGGTTGCCAAACACTTTAATTTATTCCAAAATGACTTTTTGCAAAAATTAAACACTTGGGAATCTAAACCAAACACACCCTAAATCTGTGTCAAACTTAATTCACACATTTAATATAGAATAAGATAAATAGTAAATAGAAATTAAATTGGATGAAAGGTAGATTTTACTTTTTATATATAATGTATATATTAAAGAGAAAGAGAGTAAAAGAAGAATGGTCACACAATACTTGGGGTTCCCTAATATAGAGAGTGTGGTCATTGAGATGGAGGATATTGCGGTGGAGTGGCGGTTTTTGGGTGTTACTAACTTGCCCGTGAGGTTGAGGTACGGTAGCTCACCAACCGACTAATGCCACCCACACCAATCCCTTCTACGCTTACTACTCTCTACTATCATGTGCTTCTTTTCACACGTGCAACACTTTTTTCAACCTCAATTATTCTTTTTTGTAGTTAATATATGGTTGCACCATAGTGAAAGTGATAATTATTAGGTAATTAATTACCTTTAATATATGGTTTCAACAAAATAATAAAATACCATATCCTTTAAAAAAAAAATACATCTAATGTACTATTAAGTGTTAAAAAAAAAAAAAGTGTAGATCGTTAGGAGAAGGATAGGGTTTAGAAATATCCATCTTTTTGATCAACCATTGCTCGAAAAACACACATGTTGTATTCTATTCTAGAAAAATTTGTTGGTGGTGAGAATACTCAAAGCGAAATACTTTCTAGACTCATGTTTTGTTTTCTCACAGCTTTCTTATGAAACTTATCCTCGCATAAATGGCGAGGAATTTAATGGGGAAGGGAACTAACAGTAAAAGTTGGACGCTGGAGAGTGGGGGATGGTCGCTCTATTAATTGATGTGTACTCTGATCAATAGCTACCTAGGGAATCAACGTTCAAACTTTTTCCCCCACCTCGCCATCTGACTAATACTGCAATGGGTAGTTTGATTGAGGATGGTTAATGGAATGAAACAAAAATAGTTGACTTGTTCTTACTTGACGATGCAGAGCTCATACAAAGTATCCCTCTTTGCCACACTTGGCGCCAGGATTCACTTATTGGGGCACTATGACAAAAGAAGTTGGTACTCGATAAAAAATGGTTATAACCTAGTGCAGACAACAATGCAGAAGGCGTCATCATCAATGAGCAGTAATTTAGTGGCCATGTGGAAAACCATGTAGACCCTGATGCTCACCCCCAAGACTAAGATTTTCATGTGGCAAGCGTATCTAAACTCATTTGTAATAATTTGTCATACCTGGAGTTCTTGGAACCTCATTGTGCCCAGTTTGCCGACACGATTCCACTGATGTACATGCTCTGAGGCTCTGTAAGGGAAGTGACAAATGTGGAAAAATTGGTCTCCTATGTTGCGCACTTTTAATGCAGTGCAAAACCGCAAGTGTACGGGTCAAGTAATAAAAGTGTATGTAAATACGAGTATCGTCCTCAGGATTGGTTTTCTAGTTCACTTAAGTACCGCGAATACAATCACCCAATTTTATTTAGAGAAATAAAACGATAAATGATATGATTGAAATAAAATAAAAACATAAAATAAAAGATGGAGAACAACAAGGAGAGAGATATCTTAGGGAGTTGATTTCGCCAATTAGATTGACGCTTCAATCAATCAAATGCCTAGATTATTCATGCAAATTTTCATAAGTCTAGAAGGAAACAAATAACAATTGCCTCTTCCGAGCGCAATTGGTCTCATGCAATGTAATAAAACTAATTTTCCAATCTAGTTTTTTAGGACATGCAAGGCATTAAGAACTCTTCTTTAAAACAACTTCTAAGATAGTCTAATCATTCCCATGTTAGAACTATTCTTAGTCATGCAATTAAGATCTAGTCTAAATCATTCTCTTCCAAGCATAATTTAAACCATGACGACATACAACCTTTGGCCAAAAGATTATAAGCATTAAGAAAGTAAAAGCATGAATGGATAATAAACAATCAATCTAAGCATTCAATTAATTAAAACATCAAAACTAAAAGGCTACATCAATCCCCAAGATAAATGAGTTTAGCCAAACATGTTCAATATTATAAAATCTAAACTCAAAATTAAACTCATAACGAAACTACAAATTAAAAGGGAAGAAGAAATAAAACTAGTGTCGATTCCACGTTCCCGCTGTAATCGCCACGATCCCGAGCATGTAATTGCCTTCTTTTTGCTCCCAAAAATCTCCTCTAACTCTTAAAATTATGTATTTTCGAAATTGGGAATAACTCTCCAAATTGGCCCCCCAAACATTCTTCAAAAAGATGTATTTATAATATAAAATAGGGCAAAAATCGTGTATAAAGCAAATATGGCAAGTCTGTGGGTTGTAATCTAGTGTGGCACGCACATGAGGCTTCATAGAGGTGCGGAGTGGGCTGAATATCAGGCTACGATAATGAATTAATAAAACTCGGTGAGAATAACTAGCATATTCATGAATTGGCTGAGTTGGTGAATTGTTGACTTAGTATTTGAAGCACGCTCGTTGTCTCGAGTTCGAAACCTGGCAGCTGCACATTTTACATTTTATTTTTGTTTTAGCGTCTAGACGCTGTCCCCTCGGGTTTTTGGCTCATTTTCATCATTTCTCTTCACTTGGGACCTCATATTTGCATCATATTAGCTTATTTTTCATCATATAACTTCTAAAAAGCTCCGGTTTGCTCCAAATGGTCGATATCTATAAAATAATCAAATATAAACGTGAAATTAACCGTGTAAATCTTTAAACTAGCATAAAATACTGCAATGGGTAGTTTGATTGAGGATGGTTAATGGAATGAAACAAAAATAGTTGACTTGTTCTTACTTGACGATGCAGAGCTCATACAAAGTATCCCTCTTTGCCACACTTGGCGCCAGGATTCACTTATTGGGGCACTATGACAAAAGAAGTTGGTACTCGATAAAAAATGGTTATAACCTAGTGCAGACAACAATGCAGAAGGCGTCATCATCAATGAGCAGTAATTTAGTGGCCATGTGGAAAACCATGTAGACCCTGATGCTCACCCCCAAGACTAAGATTTTCATGTGGCAAGCGTATCTAAACTCATTTGTAATAATTTGTCATACCTGGAGTTCTTGGAACCTCATTGTGCCCAGTTTGCCGACACGATTCCACTGATGTACATGCTCTGAGGCTCTGTAAGGGAAGTGACAAATGTGGAAAAATTGGTCTCCTACCTCTTTGTTATCTGACCTTAATTAAACTGATATTTCCTCCTTTATTTTTATTTTTTTGCAATGTCACTCATGTGCTGGATCTAGTTCAACTTCGTCTCTTTGTTCTTATTGCATCTAATGTCTCGCAACGGCGAAATCAATATATTCATGGCGAATTGGTTCTCTTGACAAAGGATCTGATCACTTGGGCACTAGACATGTTGGACGAGCTGAATGGAGTCACCCTTTGGCCAAATTGTTGGCCCAAAAAAACCAACTCAGTCACACGAGTTTATCTCGCAAGACATTATCTCTTTAGTCATTGACTATTATTGGAGTCCCTTTGCCGGGAGCTTATAAAGCTAAATGCTGATATTGTGGTCTTTGATTCCTCTATGGGGATAAGAACAATTGTCAAAAACTCTTCAAGTGAATTGAATTGGTGTTGACTACTTAATTTTTCCACACAATGAAACTGGCAAAGGCTATGGTGCTAGCTGATGGCCTATCTAAGGAAATTCAAGCATGATTGTACATTGATATTTTGGAAACTGTTAATGCAAAAAATTGGTATATGAACGAAATTTAGATTTTTACTGATATAATCATCTTCAAGCATCGTAGTGGTTTGATTCACAGTTTCTTCCTCACTAAACGGAAGGAAAATTCAGCGGCAAACGATTTGGCCTGTCATGCATGAATAGTCAAACACTCTGCAATCTGGATCGAAGACTATCCACCCGGGTGTCAGCTGTTGCACGTCCTTAGGGACCTTCAACATTTGTTATGTTTTGGTTTTGTTTCTTTTGTTTGTACTAAAAGAAATAAATAAATAAAGTTTGGGTTGTTATGTACTTTAAAAAAAAGGATGGATTGTTATAGACCTATACGAATATATGTAAGTATAAAATAATAAGGTGTTAAATTATCTAAAATACTCCTAAACCATGGGTTTTATTTCAAAAATATATTTGAATTTTCAAAAGTACCACTGAACCATAAAAAAAAAAAAAAAAACGTTTCAAAAATACCTCTGAATTATGAAAAGTGTTTTAAAAAATGTTATCAACGTTAACAACACACACGAAATTATGATGTTGACGACTAAATTCTAACTTGTACTTGTGTGACATGGAAAAAAAAAATTCAAAAATACTTTTGAACTATGAAAAATGTTTCAAAAAATGTAATCAACGTTAACAACACATGAAATTCTGATGTCGACGACTAAATTCTAACTTGTACTTGTGTGACATGGAAAAAATGTAGATGTTTGAGATGTTAAAAAATCATAAAAACGTAGATATCTGATCAATTCTCTATTGATTTTTCCTAGTTTTTTTATTCTCTGATATTTTGAATCGATAAAATAGAATTTTCATAATTGTTTAACTCCTCAAACGTCTATGTTTTCATTTTTCTATATATATATATATGCTCGATCTGCTATTTAGTTTAAATATTTATTCTCTATACTACTTGTATCAATGGTTTAGTGGATTCGTTTTAATTAATTTTTCACAATGAAATCAAGTAACAATGATTAAACCAGATTTATCACACAGTCAATTTTGAACCTAACTTACTAGATAACTCAGCAATTACATTCTAAAATATCAAGGATCCGATCTTCACCTCGCAATTATGATATCACATATGTTGGAATGCCTTGAATCTGTGAGACTCTCTACGACTGGTTGGTACGAGAGTCTCGCTGTAAAGGAAAAATCTGTTTTGAGTTTTTTATTTATCTATTTTGGACTTTGGCCCATTTTGTATTAGGTCAATAAAAATGTGTCATATATAAACCTTCTAATGACTTTCAGCTGTCTCTTAATTATCTGTTCATTTTTAATCTCTCATACTTCGTAATAATACTGCTCTCCCTTCTGCCTGTGGACGTAGCTAATACGACGTTAGTGAACAACGTAAATCTGTGTTGTTGATTCTTCTACGCTTTCTTATTCTTTGTTATTGATTTATCGTAACAACATAGTCGATATTCAATCATGTTTTTAAAATCATTTTCTAACATTTTTACAAATAAATTATAATTATATTAAGAAAGAGGGGTTATGCATGCAATTGCAGACAAAAGCTTAATTTGGGAGACTTTTCGTGTTGATAAATAGATTTATTTGGTAGATTTATTAAAAAAAACACGGTGAGAACCTACTGGATAATGCTTTAATTTAAAATCAGCTAATTTCATGAGCCACATATACAATATTGAGTATAAATTTACCTTACTCATACGATCAATAAACCTAAATTTATATACCAAATAA